>CM074722.1:148703019-153703019 GCA_037306005.1 Rhinophrynus dorsalis | reverse complement strand
ACAATATCCAGCAAAAGCACAAGGAGTAGGGGGAGTGGTGAAAGAATTAAGCAGTTCAGGTACATCTGAGTAGACTGTTAGTCTAAAAACTCTCTGCAGCCATGGGTGCTGCAGAGTGTCAATAAATGATGTTGATCCCTTTCTTTCAGAGGAGGATGCAGTGTGTCCAGTTCCAATAAAAGTTCCACCACCATCAGCACCTGTGCTATAAATAGTCCATCTAAAAACAATGAGAAAGAGTCACATTTCAAAGTTGATGGCATAGTACAAGAAGGTGTAGCAGGTCAAGGTATAGTTGGGTTTATTGGATATGTTTAACCATTCATATCTCGCCTCAACTGTCTCTCCTCCTTGTTAATAACTCCACTCCTGTTTATTGGGTGTGTTCAACACTTCATATACTGCCTCAACTATTTGGCTGCACTCCTTATTCTTAATTCCATTCCTGCTAACAATATTCCCCCTTCATCCTGTATCTTGAATGTGGCCTGCAATGGTAACTCTTTTGCACAAGTTACTTGCTTATCAGTGTTGATCCTACTCAGACATCTTGGCAGAACTTGATTCTAGTTAATTAGCTAATGTGAATGAGCATCATGTGTTTAAGATTACTGTATAAAGGCCTCAGTGTAAGGGTGACTGTCCTTTAAGTGACACACTTAAGGGGATTCACCATCCAAAATGAATCATTCCAAGTGAAGGGGGACTTAAACAGGACTTGAGCAGGTGGGTGGAAGCCATATCCACTGGAGAAACAACACCTCCCAAAGCAACTCTGCAAGGAAGGTCTTGAAGCAAAGATTTGAATGGGAACACTGCAGTTCTGCTAAAGTTTAATATACTCTATTTAACACCAGCTTCTGGATGGTGGCCAAAACTAAAGTGTACTCTGTTTATTATAGAAACATTGTCATCATGAAAAGGTGATTCTGGCCCACTCTGATTTTTGTTTTAACATATCAAACCATGCTAACAATACTTAAATACATACTATTATTTATTTATTTATTTATTTATCTGCACTTCTCACTGAAATGTCTGGTTTCTTCTACCCTCCACCCTCTCTTCCCTTCTCTGTTTACATTTCTCCTTCACTTCTCTCATCCACACTAACTTTTACACACCACCTCCTCACTTTTCTCTGCTCCTGCACTCCCCCAACCCACACAAACAGAAAACCAAACAACACAAAAAACTTTATCTCATCTACTGTCGCTATCTCTTCTTCTTCTGTTACTGGTAGCTGGAGAAATATCTCCAAACCCTGCCCCCCTCCTTTCATGAGCATTCTACCTCCAGTCAATATAGAAACAATTCAATCTTAATGACCATTTCCTCTCTTCAGCCTCAATTTCTTCTTTTTCTATGTGTTCTCTGGAATGCTCGCTCCATTATTAACAAATATAACACTGTGCATGATCTGTTTTCTTTCACTCCCTAATCTTAATTGCTCTAACTTAAACCTGGCTCTCTCAATCTGACTCTGCTTTAGAGGCAGCAATCTCCTATGGTGGTCTTTCCTTCTCTCACACTCCACACCCAACTGGATATGGGGTAGGTGTGGGATTGCTACTCTCTAAACAGTGCCATTACAAACTACGTTCTGTCCCAACCTCACTCTGCATGATCTTTTGAGTCGTATGCTGTCCACATTTTGCTCCTGTCTCTCTACAAGTTGCAGTTACCTAAAGCCACATATACACCTTCAAATTTCCTTTCTGACTTTGAAACATGGGTTTCTTTATACTTTTCATCAGACACCTTTCCTTCTTCTGGGGAACTTCAACTGCTATGTAGATTATCCCTCTGTCTCCTTGGTATCCTGCTTTCTTTCTCTAACATCTATGTTTGGACTACACCAGTGGACAGATGCTAGTACCCACAACAATGGTCATTTCCTAGATCTTGTGTTCACTAGAGTCTGTGCACTTTCTGATTTCAGTATCTACTTTCCCACTATCTGATCACCATCTTCTAACATTCAGAACTACTTGTACATCTTCCACAATCCCTGCTTCCTCTCCCCACTTCACTCATAACCTCAAATTATTTAATCTCACTACTATCAACTCTTCCCTGGATATTGGACTTTCATCCATTCCACTAATCCTGAAAATAACACCATTGTCAAAACCTGCAAGTTAGTCCTGTCCTTTGCTTAGAACTTGCATTCTCTCCTCTCTTTCTCTGATACATCTGTAAAAATAATCCACAGCCATGGCTTAATAAGGACACCAGCTTTCTCCACTTCTGAACCTGTTCAGCTGAATGACTCAGAGAGAATGTCAGGCTCTCTGGCAGACTCACTCAAATACAGATTCCTCCTTTATTGCTTTAATTCTGCTCTGTCCCTGGCTAAAAAAAAACAATACTTTTTGCAACTATTTAACACTCATAATCCAAACCCTCTGACTTTTCTCCATGACTCCCTCCTCCTCCATCCATCTGCCTCCCTCTCAAACTCTATACAGCAACAAGACTTTGCTAAATTCTTCATAAGCAAAGTAAACTCCCTCCAGGAAAATGTCCCATCTTGTAAATACCCTCCCTTCCTCCCTCACTGCCCTCCTGCCATTCTGGACTCTCTTTCACTAGCCACGGCGGAGGAACTGACTAACCTGCTATCCTCTTCTCCCTCCACTACATGCAAACTTGATCCGCTCCCCTCTCACCTCATCCAGTCCCTCTCCCCATGCTAATTCCTATCCTATTACAGATTTTTAACTCCTCCTTTGCCACTACTACCTTTCATGATGACTTTAAAATGCCATAGTAACACCCATCCTCAAGAACAATTCCTCTGACAGTACCACACCTTCTAGCTATCGATCAGTTTCTCTCCTGACTTTTACCTCTAAGCTCTTGGAACATCTAGCCTACTCCCGCCTGCTTGACTTCCTTAACACACACAACCTTCTTGACCTTTTACAATCTGGCTTTGGCACTGCTCAATCCACTGAAAATGCTCTGACAAGAGTGGTCAATGATCTTCATATTGCCAAATCGCAGGGTCACTATTCAGTACTTATCCTGCTTGAACTCTCAGCTGTTTTTGACACTGTTGATCATGCTCTCCTCCTCCAAACTCTGCACACTTTAGGAAACCATACCTTAGCCCTTATCTAACTGACTGATCCTTCAGTGTCTCCTCTGCCAACTCTTCATACTCTTCCGTCCACCTGTCTGTTGGTGTTCTAGAACCACTTCTGTTTTCTCTTTATACAATAATACTTGGTGATTTTATTAACTCATTCAGACTCAAATATCACCTCTGTTCACATGACACCCACACTTCTGATATTCAATCTAAAGTCAGATTTCCTCAGACTGAATGGCTCATAGGCACCTCAAGCTCAATATGTCTAAAACTGAGCTAATCTGTCATGTCATATAGGCCTGGGCCCAGTAGTGCCCTTCAAGGTAACTGTAAATAATACTACTATAAATCCAGTATTAGAAGCACTGTGTTTAAGGATAATAATTGGCACTGCTTGCTCATTCTCTCCTCATATTAATACCATTGACAAATCCTGTCACTTTCTCTTGCATAACATAGCTAAAATCTGTCCCTTCCTCTGTTCCTCCACAGCTAAAATTCTTACACAAGTACTTATCCTTTCCAGCATTGACTACTATCATTTTTTTTCTCTCTGATCTTGCTGCCTCCCAACTTCATCCTCATTAATCCTTACAGAATGCTTCAGCATGAATTACCTTATTGTACCTGCCCCACCCCTCACCAAATCTCTCCAATGGCTCCTTATCAAACTCCGGATTTCTTACAAAATTTTGCTTCTTACTTTCAAGGCTTTCCACTCTTGATCTCCTGCTATACCCCATCCCGCCACTTACAATCAGCCAGTAGCTGTCTTCTCTCAGCTCTAGGGGTGGGCAAAACTTTTCTCCATGTTCCCGTGGGAAATTTCACAAAAAACACATTGTTATCTGCTTTTTCATGGGAAAATCTGCTTTAAAACTAGCAGTTAAAAGTTTTGCATCTTTCACCCATTGGCCAAAATCTTTTGCCATTATTTCAATGGATAGAAAGTTTCCGCCCATTGATTTACGTTGTTTTCACACTTATGCTATAAGAACATGACTTTTCTATGAAGGCAGACACAACAGAAGCAGCTACAAAATGAGACAGACTTGCTGTGCTGTTCTGCTGTGATATTTTGGAAAAAATGAAGAGGAAGAGGCTCATAGTGACTGCTCTCACTATGAGCAGGTTTAAAACTAATAAAAGGAGGAACTGGAAGGACCCTTATTATGTGTCCAATGAGTCTGAGGAAGTGACTAGCAGTACTGAACCACTGCTGTCCAGTCCCCCTAAATCAACCCAAGGGATGTTGGGGAAATTAATGGGAAGGGAATGGGAAGGAAGGGAGAAAAAGGAATTGGAAGGAAGGGAGAAAAGGATAGTTCTAGTGAGAGCAGGACAGGTCAGCTGCCTGCTGCAAGACTTGCTGTACCTGCTGCCAGTGTTACCATTTCTGTACCTGCAGCAACTAGAGTTGTACCTGCTGCCAGAAGTGCTGCCCCATGCTGCCACCAACGCTGTACCAACTGCCAGTGCTGAACCTGCTGCCACCAATGCTTTGCCTGCCGCTAGTGTTTGTTGCAGTACTCGGCGGGAAGGAGAAAATGATGCCAAGTTTGACAGCAAGGGACCATAAATCACACTTGCCATTCCCAAACAGTCCTGCCAGTGCTAGTACTACCGCTACTAAGGTCCAGCAGCTTGTTAGCATTAGGAGTGAAGGAGGGATAATCAACAATATTACTAGTGACTGTGAGACTGAGGAGGAAGACTCTGCTGCTGAACTTGATGTGGTTATTGTTAGTAGTAGTAGCAGTAATGGTGAAGCAGCCGGAGTGGTAGGAGAAACATTTGACAGCATCCAGACTAGCAGTCAAGGGAGCCCACACTATTCCTCTGACCCTGGGACTGGGAGTCCTCCTCTTCCCTTCACTACAGTGTCCAGTTGGAACATGATCCTGAAGAGGCCAGAACTGATGTTGGGGGAAGAGAGCAGGCTCAGACTTAATAACACCACCACCAGCAGGAGCACTGGTCAGCTGCCTGTGCCTGCTGCTACTGCTGCTAGTCTGACATCTTCCAAGGAAATGGCAAGTGTGACATTAGGAGACCCTCACATTGCTCGAGATGTTTGGAATAGAGCAGCAGCATGTAGGGACTAGTGGTGGTGGTGATGATGATGCTGGAGAAGCTGGGGTGTAAGAGGCATTGATGGCCTTTTTAGCAGAAACTGAGAAGGAATTGGAGACAGGGATGAGGATAGGCATCGCCACCACCACTAGCAAGGACATTTTGGAATTAGAGGAATTTGCAAATGCTCTAATTCCTTCTGATGCTGAGATGCAAGGGCAGAAGGATGCTGAGGAGCAGGATAGTGTGCCACAGACCACCATGGACACAGTGGGAATTGGGTCAACAAGTCATGCGGGACTAGGACAGGTTCCACTTGCCAGCAGTAGCAATACTCCTGATCCTAGTTGCAGTGCTGTATCTGAGGCAGTAGCAGCAACAGCAGCAACGTTATCCGCTGCCACAGACAATGAATGTGGAGGACAAGAAGAAAGAAGCCATTCTTCTCCACCTTTCCCCTTCCCTCTGAAGTCATCATGGGTGTGGGACTATTTTTCTCTTGGGGCATTCACAGTGCAGTTATTAGCAAAGGCACTGTGCACGATTTGTGACAAGTCAGTGAGAAGAGGAAAGGAAGGAACACAACTTGGCACAAGCGCTCTGAAATCACACATGAAACACAGACACCATGACATTTACGTAAAACATGTTAAAGCCAAACACCCACCACAGAAATCAAGCACCGCTTTTGCTGTTCCTGACTCTCCAGAAAGGCAACAAGAGGTGAGGTGGAGATCAAAGAGGAGGAGGAATAGAACAGCCCAGACAGAGACTGCAAGTTCCATGATGAGTGAAACAACTAGCTCGCCATCACCTTCTAGGGTAACTACATCTTGTACCAATCCTCCTCGTTCATTACCTCCTCGCCAAGTGATAGCCACTCTGTTGACGTTAGGATGTGGCATTTTGCCTCTACCCATTGCACACTGTGTGGTGCACTGACCACACATGCCAGTGTGGTGGAAGAGAATCGCAATCATACATATATAAGTAACATAGTAGATAAGGCTGAAAAAAACATGCATCCATCAAGTCCAGCCCATGCCAATAACACCCCTGTTGATCCAGAGGAAGGCAAAAAAAAAAAGCCCTCTTGAGCAATTTCCAATGTAGTCCCAAGTGTGTGTGTGTGTGGGGGGGGAATTATTCCTTCCTGACTCCAACTGGTAGTCAAATAGTTCCCCGGATCAATATCGTATTTGCTTTGAAGCCATCTGTTATAATTGTCAATATTGTTCTGTGCTAGATAGGCATCCATTGCTTTTTTGAATGCAGTTACATTATCTGCAAGCACAACATCCCGAGGCAAAGAATTCCATAGCCTTACCGCCCTTACTGTAAAGAATTCCTGCCTATGTTTTAGTCGAAAGCGACTTTCCTCAAGTCTTAATTGATGACCTCTTGTTCTTAGCTCAGCTCTTTGCATAAATAATTAATTGGATAGTTCTTTGTATTGACTTTGAATGTATTTGTAAATGGTAATCATATCACCCCTTAGACGTCTCTTCTCTAATGTAAACAAACCCAGTTTGGCTAGTCTCTCTTTGTAACTCAGATCCTCCAATCCCTTTATCAGTTTTATTGCACGTCTCTGCACCTTTTCCAGTTCAGTAATGTATTTTTTTAGAACAGGCGCCCAAAATTGTACTCCATATTCTAGATGAGGCCTAACCAAGGATTTATACAGAGGTAGGATAATATTAGCATCCCTTGCTTCTACACCTCTTTTTATGCAGGCTAGTACTCTATTTGCTCTTGCAGCAGCTGAGTGACTCTGCACACTGCTGTGAAGTCTATTGTCTATCAGTACGCCTAAATCTTTCTCTAATGAGGATTTCCCAAGTTGTTTCCCATTTAGAGTGTATGTAGCAAGTTTGTTTCTACAGCCCAAATGCATAACCTTACATTTCTCTACATTAAATGACATCTGCCACTTTTCTGCCCATTCGCTTAATTTATCTAAATCCTTCTGTAGGGAAAAAACATCCAGCTCTGTATGTATTTCCTTACATAGCTTAGTGTCATCAGCAAAGATTGAGATGCTACTTTGAATTCCCACTTCTAGATCATTAATAAACAAATTAAAAGCATTGGGCCCAGGACTGAACCCTGCGGCACCCCACTTATAACCCTAGACCAATTTGAAAAATTTCCATTTACAACAACTCTCTGCCATCTATCACTTAACCAGTTCACAATCCATATACAGATAACACCGCCCAAACCGAAGCCTTTTAATTTATGCAGTAATCTGTTGTGAGGCACTGTGTCAAAGGCTTTTGCAAAATCCAAGTATACTACATCAACAGCAATTCCCCTGTCCAAATTACTACTCACTCTTTCATAAAATGCAAGTAAATTAGTCTGACATGATCTGTTCTTCATGACACCATGCTGATTCCTACTAATGATATTGTTTGTCTTCACATAGTTCTGAATACTGTCAGTTAATAACCCTTCTAGTATCTTACCCACTGTGAAAGTCAAGCTCACAGGTCTCTAATTTCCTGGTTCGGATCTTGCTCCCTTTTTAAACAACGGAGCTACATCAGCTTTCCTCCAATCACAGGGCATTATGCCTGATGAAAGTGAATCAATAAATATTAAGTATAATGGTTTTGCTATTACTTAACTAAGTTCCTTAAGTACCCTTGGGTGTATACCGTCCAGGCACTTTAATCACTATAACCCTTTCCAGTCTCTTTTGAACCTTGCCCTCAGTAAGCCATGTAGATGTTGGAGGAAATTCCATGGTTTTGCCTGTTTGCCCACAGCTTGTCATTGCTGCTTCCTTTGTATATACTGAAGCAAAGAACGTATTTAGGGTGTCAGCCATATCTTCACTAATCAATTCACCTGTCTCAGTCCTAAGAGGACCAATATCAACCTTAACTTTTTTTTTATTAATATACTTGTAGAATTGTTTAGGGTTTTTCTTGCTCTCATTTGCAATGTTTCTCTCATTTTCTATTTTAACTAGCTTAATTGCTTGTTGGCAGATTTTATTACATTCTTTATATTTTTTTAAATGATGCATCTGACCTGTTTGACTTAAACACCTTAAAAGCCTGCTTTTTATTTCTCATTTCCCTGCTAACCACATTATTAATCCACATTGGTTTTGTTTTACTTCTCTTGTGCTTATTCCCCAATGGTATATATTGACGTGTATATTTGCCCAAGAGCATTTTAAATACATTCCATGATTCTTGTGCATTTTTATCTTTGAAAATTACATCCCACTGGATATCCTTTAAAGCTTCTTTTAACTTTGTAAAATTAGCCTTTTTGAAATTGAATGTTTTGGTTAAACTCTTGCTATTGGGTTTCTCATAACAAACTTCAAAGGATACAATATTGTGCTGCCCAAATGTTTCCTTACCTGCACATTGTTTACCATGTCAGAATCGTTTGAGAGCACTACGTCAAGCAAGGCCCTTTTTCTAGTTGGCTCCTCTACTAGTTGGGACATAAAATTATCATTTATCATACTTAAAAATATATTTCCCTTTGTTGTGCCTGAAGTCATATTGCTCCAGTCAATTTCAGGGTAGTTGAAATCTCCCATTATAATTACCTTTGCTGACCTAGCAGCCTTTTCCATTTGCAGTAAAAATTGGGCTTCCTCCAACTCCCAAACATTAGGTGGCTTGTAGCAAATCCCCATCAATATATTTTTATTATGTGTGTCCCCAGTGTGTATTTCAACCCACAAGGCCTCTACCTTTTCATTGGACCCTTCATTTATATCTTCCCTTAAACTAGGTTTTAAGGCCCGCTTTACATATAGGCATACCCCTCCTCCCCTTTTATTAACCCTGTCCCTCCTAAAAAGTGAATAACCCTCTAGATTGAGTGCCAAGTCATACGTATCATCTAACCAGGTTTCAGACACTCCAATCAGATCATACTGCTCATGTACTGCAATCATTTCTAGTTCCCCCATCTTACCAGCCAGACTACGAGCATTTGCATGCATACATTTTATCTTTTTGCCATTCCTAAAGATTTAGTTCTTTTTCAAATGTATTTGTCTTTTATCAGGCTGTAACAGTGGCAACTCCCTATTAGATGAACTAGCCCATTCCCCCTCTCCGCCCCTTCTCTAATCCCATTTCCTCAATTATACTACCTTCCCCAGCCTGTGTTGCAGCTCCCTTCCCCCACTTTCTAGTTTAAAGTCTCCTCCAGCCCTCTAACCATCTTATCGCCCAGCACCATTGCCCGCCTTCCACTAAGGTGCAGTCCATCACTACTATAAAGATTGCGCCCAAGGGAAAAGACTGCCCAGTGCTCTAGGAACCCAAACCCCTCCTGCTTACACCAAGTCTTTATCCACACATTTAACTCCTTAATCTCCCGTTGCCTTTCTAATGTAGTGCGTGGCACAGGTAGAATTTCAGAAAATACTACCTTAGAGGTCCTCTGCTTAAGCTTATATTCTAGATCCCTGAAATCCTTTATAATGGACCTCCATTTTCCACTGACTTTGTCATTAGTACCAACATGTACCATGACAGCCGGGTCATGCCCAGCCCCTCCCAACAATCTATCAACCCGATCGGCCACATGTCAAACCCGATCTCCCAGGAGACAGCAAACTGTATGATTATGGCGATCTTGGTGACAGATTACCCTGTCTGTCTTCCTAATAATAGAATCCCCTACCACCACTATCTGTCTAGGTCTGCCTGAGTCCTGGATCCCATCCGTGCTAGAGGGGCTGTTCACTCGGCTGTTAGAGAGAACAGTCCTCTCCAGTAAAGACATTCCTGTGTCAGCATCCCCAACATCCAAATCTGTTAGGATTAGTAAACACATGGGTGTCCTCCCTATTCCTCTGTCCACCCCTCTTGCAATGTCTAACTGTAACCCATCTGGCTACCTTTCGTTGTGCAGCCTCCACCCCCAGAACTACCTACCACCGCTTCCTGCTGCTCAGTCAGAAGAACCCTCTCAAGATTGGCCATCTTTCTCAATGTTGCAACCTGTCCCTCCAGATCTCTAATACGAGCTTCCAGAGAGACCACTTGCTCACATCTGCCACAGAGGTATGAACCCTGGAAAGGTTGTTCCAGGTGTGCAAACATATGGCAGTTTGTGCACTCAGTGCATCAAGCGGCATCTGAGGAGATTCCATCCTGCAGAATATGCAAAGATGGTGGCAGGGAGGTTTCATCATTACTATTAAACTGTCAGCAAGTTGTCATGTGTCCTTAGAGGGTCTGGACAAGGGGTATAGTGATAGTGGCAGTACTTGTTTTCAGGTGTCATGAAGCTTGGATACAGTTTTGCCACCAGATGTTATTTACCACACACATACACACTGTGCACATTGCAGTTGCTGGCAAGAGCCACAGTTCATGCTCTCAAGGGAAATAATTATATTCTAATAACACTCCCATGATTTTGGAGGAGGGGCAGGTGGAGAAGATTTAATGGCCAACTTGTTCTTTTCTCTACATATACTGGGGGCTACTTATTCTTCTGCTACTGCCTCAGGCGCATCACTGGAGCCAGTCGTGCCAAGTGGAACCTTCATCATCCATCTTCCATGTTACTGCTATTGTTCATCCCATTCCCTTTCAGCTGCCTAATCATCCTGCTGCTTAATCAACTCAGCGGCAGTACAAACAGCAGTTGCAACTCAGGAGAACATTTGACAGTGGCCACTGGCTAACATGACCTGCTGGCATTAGGCCAGCAGGGCATTTTTATTTTTTGCTCAGGGCTTGTGCTTAAAAAAAAAAAAAACATAGTTCTACAAAAAAATAAAAAATTTTTTGGGGGGTTGTTTCTAACAAGCCTAAGTCCTATACATCTGTGTTTCCTTAGGGCTTGTGCCAAACAAGCTTAAGTACTACAAATCAATGTTTCTTCAGGGCTTGGGCCTCTAATAAGTCTAATTCCTACAAAGGCCTCCAACAACAAATCAAACAAATCATCCTCTACAAAATACTCTATTAAGTCAAGTATCAGTCCACCCCAGTGTGCAGCTTATGTCAGGGGGTTCCTGTCTCTATCACTTTACATACAACTGTCTTATTTTATTTTATTTATTGATTTATTTTTTTATTAACTGTCCCCCCCCCAATAACAGTCAAGAAACCCCCCAAAACAAATTCCTTGTGCAAATGATTAATTCATTCACAAACACAGGCATCCTCCTCAGACTCCTTTATACAAAATATAGGCACCTGGGGTTATAACACCCACCATTTAAGTTTTGCTTCTTCAAAATGAACGATAATGGGTACATCAATACATGTGTCATAGAATCAGCAATCGCTAAACATAAATCCAGCAGGTATACTTAAATTCAATGAAGACTGTAGTTGTACCACTTTGATTCCACTATGTAACATTCTGCTGCCGGTCCTGTCTCTCCACTCTAGGCTGTGGCTTTGCAGCCTGCACCTTATTATTTGTCTGTCTGTCTCCCCCATGGTGTCAAGAGTCATAAAAAACACACGAGAGCTGAGTAGTGAGCACATTAATATGAAAGATACCCCTCCAAGGCATTGGTTATTAAGAATTACTAAGTAGCTTACAGAGGCAGCAGGATCTCACATCCTTTTACAATGCCCCTCAAGTTTATAAAATTTTTAGACTCTCACTTCCAGCTAGTCAGTGCCCATTCTACACTGTCTCAGAGTCAGTAGTTCCAGCTGTTACCTGTCACCACATCTGGCTATCTCTAACATTCTGTTACCAATTCCTGGCTTCCTTCTTGACTGCACTTGTTACATGATCATTCTGACTTTCTGGTTTTAACTATCAGCTTGTATCTTGGCTTATATCTCAACCAATAGCATGCAAGAGTAGTAACAAAGCAATCATCAACAGCAGTCTAGCAATGGAAAGAGATGCAATCCTGACTATAAGGAAGTGGGCCCTAATTACCATTATCTCATATATACAACAAATAACTATACCCCAACTTGCTCTTGTGTGCACTGGGGCTGCTAATGTAGTGTAGTGTAGTTGGACAGAGAGAAGACCATAGAGTCTATCATCCTCTCTGCATGGTACTAATCATCTGCCTCATAAGCACAGTAACGTCTGAGTCAAGTGCTATGTCTGTGTACATAGGACCGTTTCAGTGTATACAGGATAAAAAGCACCAGACCCACTTTACTACTGAAAACACAAATAGTAAGAAAACAATATTATAAATATTATATTATTTATGTTATCCATTATATTGGATTATTATTAGAGCTGGAGAGAGGGAGGGAGGCGAATGGGATAGAGTTCAGATGAGTTCCCTGAGGGTGGCTAGATCTGGGGAGATGTAATCATCACCTTCCGGAAACATTTGTAGAATGACCCCTCATTTTATTCAGTGGGTTGTCTTCTTCCTTGACAATGTTTATTCATGCATGTGTTTGTTAAAAACATTTAAGTGTTAAATTTGTCATATCTAAAAAAGGTAAGAAAAAAGGACAGATTGTGTATCTTTGAAAAATGTGAAAAAAATATTTTCCTATATTTCCACCTTCTAGAAACATTGGGGCCCACCAGTTTAGGGGTACAAAGTGACTCCTCAGTTTATGCATCCAGTTTGAAACAGCAGAAACGTTATGATGCAGAAACTCAAATAACACAACTTAATTTGGAATGCTGTTTACTTTTCAAAACTATGGACTTTTGAGGGTATGTTTTTAGTTTTTGGATTGTGATTTAAGTTCCAAAGCTAGCACACCAAACCACCAAACTCTATATATGTAGCTGGCATTGGGGGACTAACCAATATAAAGGTGACACCTTGTTACAAAATTATAAAATACTGTGGTCCTTAAGGGATTAAGCAATGTTGCATTCATATTGTTTTATTAACCTTAAACGTTATGTTCACTAATTGTACAAGATGGATAAGTTATTTCACCCTCTAATTTCCTTACATTCTCAAGACAAGAAATTATTTGTTCTTACCAACAAATCTATCAACATCTATTTTACAATACACGATTTCATTATGATGAGTAATATGGAATTTGTCAGAATATAGTAGAGTGGCATCTACTGACAAGCATTTAAAATGCATTCTTCATATCATGTCTCTAAGAACATATGGAGTTTCTATAAATAGCATATTTTAATTGAAGGGATTTTAATCTAAAAGCTTTTGATATTCACAACTCTGCACTGACCAAAATAGAGGAGATTAAATGGAATAGTAAGGACTAGATTAATATGCACACTGAAGAAAATTGCACATAAAGACCAAATGAATTTCATGTTTCTGTATGTATGGGATTTTAGTGCCTGTGCATAATCCAAGAATTGTTTTGTGTTATATTTCCAATAACATATTCACTGTTATAGAAAAGGACTTGTAGCTTTGACTAAACAACCATAAATAACAATCCACCTGAGTTTAAGACAGCACACCATGTAGCTGGTGCCATTTTTTTAACTGAATGCCATTTGCTCTGGAATATCTTCTGCCTACATTAAAGGGGAAATGTGCCCTAGAAATAAGATAGTAACAGTTCATGAGTTTGAAAAAGATGTGGGTCCATCAAGTTCAGTCCACACAATATCACCCTTGTTGATAAAAGGAAGGGAAAAAACACTGTCAAAGGAATTTCCAATTAAGTTCCAAGAATGTAAAAAAAAAATCCTTCTTTTCTCCAGTCAGATATTTCTCTGGATCTCACTATCAGAATGAATCTCTTTCCGCTGTTGGCAAGTAGTTCTAAGGAGCCAACACAATCAATGCACACCCTTTGGAAGGGGACATCCACTACCAGAAGGGGACAATGGAAGCCATAGTCTTCTTTTCAACATTGCCAATTACTTTGCACCAATGGGGTAAGACATATAATAGGCCTCAAGGTCTCTGGAAATGGTAGGTCATAAATGTGAGTTTAGCAACCTGACCCAAGAGAAATCTCATGTTCCAGCCTGAGGATTTTCTCCCTATAAGTTTAGGGAACCACGAGCTGGTGTCTGGGAATATTAAGGGACCTTTCAGTGGGCTCAATATAAAGCAGCCATTTTCCCAATATATCCTGTACCTTGGTGAAGGGTAGGTAATCGGGATCGTCAAACAGTTTGGTTTTGTCCCTGAACGAATTTGCACAAAAAGCATGACTTTCAACTTTTTCTGTTGGAATTCCTGCCCATAGAGAAACTCAAAGATTTATTTCCATTTTGCTAACACAACAACATCTCCCATGAGAATGGTTCCATTTCTTGCCTTTGGTTTCCAAGGGTGGAAAAATTCCCCTATAAAAGCCCAGAATTTCTTGCCATGCAATGTGATATAGTTTAGGGGAAAAATAGAGTGGAAGCAAGCAGAGAGAGAGAGAGAAAAAAAAAACAAATAACATTTTAAAAATAAAATTGTCTGGAGATCTGGAGTGGCTAGCACTATGATTATCAGCACCAGCAAGAGAAGCTTTGTGGGTTCTGCTACTTATGCTACTGCTGATACAAAGATAGAGGAGGAAGAAAGCAGCAAGGGTGCCACAGGGAGTCCAGATTCCCCTGACCCAATGGACTTCAGTCCTCCAACATTGTCTTTTCTCTGGGGAACTATCTTGAAGAAGGCAGAACTAGTTAGCAATATGAGCAGCATCACAAATCAGCTGTCTGCTATGTCTACCACTGTGCCTTCTTCTGAGGCGATGACAAGTGTGACAGCAGGGGACCCTCTGCCATACTTATCATCCTCCTCCAATTACATAGAGCAGCAAGACACTATTGGTGGTGGTGGTGGTGGTGCTGATGAGAGTGAGGGTATGGTGGAGCAGCTAGTGTGGAAGAGAGCATGAGAGTGATTTTGGAAGAAAGCAATAAGGAATGAGTGAAAAATATGCAAATTGAAATGGGCATCACTGCTACAACCAGCAGTGACATTCATGAGTTTGCCACTGCTGTAATTCCTGCTGTTGAGTCATCAGAGGCAGTTATTCATATGTCACAGCAGGATAATAATGAGTAGGCTAGTGTGCCACAGACCACCATGGCCCCCATGGGACTGAATTCTTCAAGTAATGATATGGGACTAAGAAAGGCTCCACTTGCCACATATAGTCCTGGCCCAAGCTCTAGTGCTGATGCTGAGGCAGCAGTAGCAGCATTACCCACCCAGTCAGTTAATATGTTTCTGAGAAGAAGAAGAAGAAGAATGCAATTCTTCTCTACCTCTTCCCTCACTGAAATCATGGGTGTGGGAACATCTTACTCTTTGGGCAGGCAAAGTGCAGTCATCAGCAACTGCACTGTACACTATCTGTGATAAGAGAGTGAAAAGGGGAAAGGAGGGGGCACACCTCGGGTACACACCTGCCCTCATACAACACATAGAACCACAATGTTTATGTTAAACTTTTGAAATCCAAAACCAAAAAATTAATCAAGAGTTGCTGTCACTGTGTCCCCGGGGATTTGGGCAAAATCCCAGATGAACACAAGAGAAACTAAGCCTTGAAGTTCAATGAAGAGCGTAACAACTGTGTCATCACTGTATTCTTGTACTAGGGTCTGGGTGTGGGAAAATGTGCCCACTGATCCTGCCCTTTCACCCTCAGCAGCTCCTTCCTTCTCCTCTGGTGTACCACCTTTGCTCTGTTACAGCTAATAGTAGGTCTGTAGATGTGAAGATCTGGCAATTTGTGTCTACCCATTGCATACTGTGTGATGCACTGACCTTACATGACAATGTGGTGGAGAGCAATCAGATGCAGGGTATCAGGAAGCATCTGCAGATATTCCATCCAGCTAACCTAGTGGAGGAGAGGACTCATTATTTTTATTGCTTTCTTTCCTGAAATCATGTGTCCTTAGCAGTGTGGACAAAGGCCATAATGATAGCAGTACTTGGTTTCTTGGTGAATGGTTTTTACATTGCTGACCTAAGCATCAATTTGGTTGCATTTGTGCCTGTTGCTTAATACTAGAGTAGATGTGTAAAGTATTGTGATACTTCCCAGTTATTCCCCTATTTCACACTGTTTGGTTGAGTATACTATGTATATTGTAGTTGCTGATGAAAGACACAATTTCCTCCTGCTCACAAAAGAAGCACATGTATTTCACCACATCAATGATTTTAGAAGAGGTTCAGGAGAAGCACAGTTCATAAGTTTCCTACCTCTTGATGAACCTGAAGTCATGTGGGTGCTTGTTATTATGTTACTGCTATCTCAACAACACTAGGGCTAGTGGAAATTAGAAGCATAATTGTACCACCACCTATCTTATATCAGTATTTGTGCTCTTAGTCCCATGCAGCAGCCTAATCTACTCGCTGCTTAGATGGCTCAGAGGAAGCAAATAAAGTAGTAGCAAATGTCATAATGTCACAAGTAGCGTTTGTCACCACCATCTTGCACTGCTGGCAATGGACCAGTAGGGCATATAATATTTTTAGGGCTTGGTTTATTGCAAGCCTGAGGCCTGAAAAACAAACTCTTAAGGCTTGCTTTTGGCAAGTCTGAAGCCTACAAACACATTTTTCTCAGGGATTGCTTTTGGCAAGCCTGAGGCTGGAAAACAATTTGTTCTAATCCTGTTTGAAGCCTGCAATGAAATTTTTAAAGCATAGAATTGCTGTAATATTTTCAATGTTTAACTTTCGGTAAGCCCACAAACAAGTATTTTTCAAGCTTTTCTTTCAGCAATCTGGCTTCTATGCTAGTTAACCATAACTTAGATAAATAAGGTTAAAAATTACAATGAATGTTGCAGATGTGTATGATGGTGGTAGACTGGTATACTGTGATTGATATACATATATATCATCAAAAGCTAGACTAATTATTTGCATTATCATCTTTAAGTCTAATTTAAGTTTGCATTATTCAAAGATAATTGTCAAACATTAATCAGTGGTCATAGCAGTTGTCTCAACAGTGATAGATGATAATGACCCTTCAAATCCCTCCTCAGTGCTGCTGTTAATAGTTCATGTGCATTGGATTTCCCTGTTATGTGTAGTTTTGTCCACTTCTGCTACCTGGTGCTCAGATGGTTTTAGATATTGGTTCATTTTTAGAAATGTAAGTCTACTAACACTGCTGATTGCTGTGTTCTACGGTTATCTACAACATAACCAGCTGTGCAGAAAACCCTTTTGGACTGAATGCTTAGAGAAACTAAGGGATTCCATTGCAGTCCTGGCCACAGACACAGTTTTGTTTTCCAGTAGTAAATTGGATCATTCATAATTTCTGCCTAGAATGTAGCTATCCTGCAAGTGTGCTTTAACCTTCCCACATGCAGTGGAACAACTCCCAGGAGCTACACAATTTTGTATGCATTAGTTATCAACTAGTACTCTAGATATGCCACCACCAGCACCACCGCCACCACTACTACCAGAATTGTTAGACTGATGTCCCTGAGACACATAAATTGTTTTCTGTGATGATAATGATGTGTTTGGAAATTCATTGGGAATGGGATGTTCTTCATGTTGTTGTTGCTGCTGGTATAAAACCTTTACTGACTTCACTATGTTTTCTACCAGTTTTTTTTTTTACCCTTACTTTCTCTCTCGCATCATCCACAATGCAACCATTCACTTAATCTGTAAGCATATCTTCATATTCTTTGACAGAATCCAGTTTCTCAGAGAGATGCTGCTGACCTCCACTCCTTGTGACAAATAGGGACTGGCAAAAATTTTCACCTCAAATGGAAATTATAAAAAAATGGCACTACCCGCTTGATGAATAATTTCCTGTGAAAAGTGCAGTTTTTCCACTTTTTTCATCTAGCTCATTCCATTGAAATCAATGGGAACATTGAATTTACACACAAGAAATAACAAATATTACTTTATTTTCCAAAGGGATAGTATAAATGGGGCATGAGGGTTCCTGTGTTGGTGGGGTGTAGAGAAAGAATCAGTTGAACAGGGAATGTTTTTTTGGGGGGGCTGTTTACTGGGATTGGGGGTGCAGTTAATAAAAAAATAAATCCTTAATACAATTAAAAAACCCCATAACACATGGTATAAAAGGGGTCTGAGGAGGTGTCACTGTATTCAGGCAAAGAAGGACAGACACAATATAAAATGTAACCACCTTTATTAATATATACAGCAATAGTAGTATAGCCCGCACAACCTCAGACCACAGTATGATAGGACCCAGGCTCCACCCAGAGCTGCACTCTGTGCTGTGCACTGCAATATTGTGCAAACCGAGACTAGGGAAGAGGCTCAAGGAGAACACCAGAGTGAACAGTCTGTATAGCGTAAGTCACCCCTCCAGGTCTCGCGAGAGAACAGGCCAGAGCCATGGAGCACAGAGGCACAGATCAGGCAAGCTAGGAGTGCATGGAGTGAGTAGGCAGCCAAAGCCACAGGTCAGACAAACCGGGGACTACCTGGAGAGCGTTAGTAGCCAAAGCCAGTGGGGACTACACAGAGCAAGTTAGTGGCCAGAGCCAGAGGTCAGACACACCGGGGACTACAAGGAGTCAGTAGACAGAGGACAGACAAGGCGGGATCATACACGGAGCTTGTTAGTCAGCCAGAGCTACAGATCAGAACCGATGTGAATAGTCAGACAAGCCAGGGTCATACACGGAGAGAATTCTCAGATAGGCACAGGTCACAATGGGGCATAAGAGATACTAGAAGAAACACCACATAAAGGTAATGACTCCTTGGCCCAAGTAGGTATATAAAGGAGCAGAAGAAGGCAGGACCCAATTAGCAAAACAGAATAGGCCAATAAACAGGCGTCCGTGCCAGCGCCTGTTCATGACGTCAGCAATGCGGAAGTATCCGCAATCATGCAGGCTGACACAACACAAAGAAAGGAAGCACAGGATCACTAAACCTCTATGGGAGACTGTGATAGTCCCCCCCCTTAACGACCTCTCCCACACTGTGACTGGCTATATGGCCTTGCTGCCAACATCTTTATTTGGCTTTTGTTCAAAGAAAGAATACCCCATAGCTGCCAAAGCTCACCAGCTATGCACCCCATCCTGAGATCTCAAACTGCTCAGGCAACTCACCTTGAATTCCTGTGGCATCCTGATAGTCAGCCTCAAGACTTGTTTTGATGGAACATCTGTAGTTCAAGCTCCAGGATCCTTCCTGATCTGAGCCTAAGGAATTCTATTTTCCCTCTAACTGATGAGTAATTGGAAGACCTTGTCTACTCAGGCAAGATGTGTGTCTCCTGCAGTGAAGTGTACTCCTTTTGAGTGAAAGCACCCCTCCTTCAAGGCTCTGTCATCAGGGTGGTCCCACTTTTGAATTATTTTTCCTCCAGTCAGTGATCTTCCTGGCAATGACTGATCTGTTATCTGGTTTGTTATGCTCAGTTTGGTACTATGTACACCAGTTCATGAGCTCTCCCACACTAGCCCCCATAAGTCAAGAAAGGTCTTGGGTTCCTTATGCCATTATTGTTATACTACCCAACAATGCTCCTTAACCATTTGAAAGTTTTCAAACTTTTACTGCTGTCTTCTTTAACTTTTTGGCAACAAGCTGGTTCCTTAATTCCACCCCTCTGCCATGAGTTGTGAAGACGAAGCAAAGTTATCAGTTTATGTCTTAGCACTACTACAACTGCCTTATAAACTGAGTCAAGGGACTTTAACAAATCTACCAAAAAATTAGACAAAAGTTGAGGATAAAATTTTGTATATCATTTAATACATTAATATAAAATATATAAACAATGACAAAAACCCAATAAGGAGCTATAAATTAAGAGATACGCATAGACGAACCCTTACTTAACATGCATAACTGAGCTGTATCTTATTTGGGAACATGTCAACCAGCAACACAGAAGAGAGTGTTCAGGATTCAGGATGGCATTTTGGGCCTGGACCATTCCACTAGATCTCATTGTATGTACCCCCTCCCTCTTCTACCTGACCTGCCTAGGGGTGTCCACAGAGCAAGGAGACAGCACTCAGGGAATTCAATGATGAAAAAGACTTTATTCATTCCATGCAATCTCATATATATATAGAGAGGATATACAAATATACTCAGCCTAAGGGTGTCCGCAGATCAAGGAGACAACACTAAGGAAATTCAATGATGAAAAAAACTTTATTCAATCCATGCCGAATGTTTTTGGTCAAAACCAGACCTTCCTCAGGGTAATAAGTATTTTTTCATCATTGAATTCCCTTAGTGTGTCTACGGTTTCGGTCTTCACTTGGGGCATTTGTCAAGCAAACAGCCAAAACACAACAATGCAAGCTATATATACATTTTAGGAACACACCTCATGTAATCCAAATACCCCACAAAAGATGACGTGGCTCAGAAGGTAGAAGAGACAGACAAACAGAGGAAACCGACACCAAAGACCCAAAATACTGAAGAGAACCTATATACCACAGTGCCACCATGTGTTAGAACAGAGGAACCTAAATAATAATAAAAAGAAATACATACTAGCGATAAGAAAAATACAACGGGATATCACATGACTCAACAATCGCATACTCATGCTGTGTGGACTACATAAAAATTGTAAATAAACAATAAAAAAGTATAGACATGATTAATAACCCCACCAAAAAAATAAAATAACATAAATGAAATAAAGATAAATAAAATGAAATAAAATAAAATAAATTGTGAAAACAAGCTGCTACAAATGCATAGGATGTACCACATGTGGTTCTATGCATTCTAGGAAGTTCTTTTTCCGTCCTAGAACTAATAAGAAACATATTATCAGACATCGTATTACATGCACAACTGATCATGTCACGTATCTAATGACATGCCCATATGGATTAGGGTATGTGGTTAAGACTGATTGCAGGCATAGGTCTGCAATTAAAACAGCATTTAGAGAATCATGCCCAATTACATTTTAGCTTCATAGCTATTGATCATGTCCCTCCAATGAGAAGAGGTGGAGACCATGCCAAGAAACTGCTACAGAAAGAGTGTTTCTGGATAAGGGAATTGAACATACTTAGCCCATTGGGCTTAAATAAGATGAACAATTATAGCTGTTTCCTAGAAGACTGTTAATGTGTTTATTTTGCTGTGTTTAGGACTTATCATTATATTTACTTTGTTTATTCGTTTATGTTTTTTCTTTTTTTCGTTCTTTTTTCCTTTTCCTTTTTTCTTATTTATTAATTTTTCTTTTGTATAACTGTTTACATTTTCACAATTTATTTTGTTATTTTTTATTTTATTTTTGAGTTATTAGTCATTTCTATACTTTATTATTGTTAATTGTTTATTTACTATTTTTATATAGTTCACGCAGCATGAGTATCCAATTGTTGAGTCATGTAATATCCTGTTGTATAATACTTTTTGCTAGTATGTATTGCTTTTTATTATTA
Source organism: Rhinophrynus dorsalis (assembly GCA_037306005.1). Classification (NCBI taxonomy): domain Eukaryota; kingdom Metazoa; phylum Chordata; class Amphibia; order Anura; family Rhinophrynidae; genus Rhinophrynus; species Rhinophrynus dorsalis. Next base: position 153,681,544 of record CM074722.1, on the reverse strand, counting down.
TTTTGATTCCTCTGTTCAGACACATGGTGGCACTCTGGTGTATAGGTTCTGTTCGGTATTTTGGGTCTTTGGTGTCGGTTCCCTCTGTTTGTCCGTCTCCTCTACCTTCTGAACCATGTCATCTTTGTGGGGCATTTGGACTGCACGAGATGAGTAGTTCCCCAAATGTACATATAACTTGTATTGTTGTGTTTTGACTGTTTGCTTGATAAAGGTCCCAAGTGAGGACTGAAAAATTTGCTTCAATCCGAGTGCACAGTTGTTTTTTCCATATATATATATATATATATATATATATATATATATATATAGTCTGGAGAAATTTGCTCTAGAAATCTGTGTTTTGACCCGATCACTGCATAACTTTTTATTAGAAGTAGAGCAGAAACAGGCAACCAGAAACCCACAGATGTGTTTGGACTATAACTCCCATCATGCTTAGCTAACCAATGGCCATCTTAATAAGAGTGGTAGTCCAACAACAGCTAATGGGACATAAATTTATCACCCCCAATACAAACATAAATTCTCCTGTACATCAAGGACACTGTAGCGCAGAAGGACAGTTCTACTTTCTGCACAACTATTTCTGCAGGTACTTGTTATGAGCTGGACAATCTAAAAAGACAGAAATGACTTTTTACAGATTACTTTACAAATGCTAAATGGCAATCACTAAATGAGGTCCTTGCTCTGGTGACATTGCTGAGGTTAAATCATTTCTCAGAAAGTTGTAAACAATATCTTCCATCCTGTTTCTCTGCAGCTCTTTGGTATATGATTGCTGCCCAGAGAGACTGACTCTTTAACCTACAATCATAGAGCATTCAATAGATTTTCAATACCCAGCAAATCATTGTTCATGAGAATGGACGGGGGCAAATCTTTAGCATCTTAAATGAGCATTTAATGTTCAACATCACCTACAACACAGAAAAGAATAGAAGTGAATATATATCAGCACCATTTTAACAACAGCAAAACAAAGACCAGAAGTAAAGGACTGATTTCAGCTAAAAAGAAAATACATTTGCACAATGCAAGTACAGTGGTGATTCTGGGATTAATCTACACTGAAATCACTATTAAGTATCTACACCTGCTTAAGGCCATTTTCTTAGCTATGTATGCCAAAACGTTTCCCCTTACTGACACATGTGCCAGTGGGAGCACAATGAGATAGAGACTGAGTCATCATGGGGTATTCCTTTAGTTAGTGCCAAGATCAATACCATGTATTGATAGCATGTATAGTTGTTTGAGGAACTTATCCATTGAGGTCAGGGTATGCTAATATTTTTAACCCTTTGAGTTGCACACCCCTCTAGCATTGAAAGGGTTAACCCCTAGAGTGGCAGCCACATGTGGGACATGAGCTTGGCCTTGTGTAACTGCACAGCCATGCCTGTGTTTAACATGTGGCTTGACTCTCCTCCTCGCTGGGGGGGGGCAGTGAGAATAAATACACATTATGCAATACAATGTGCAAAGCACATTGCTTTGCAATGCACTGGACACCCCTGTGGCACACAAAGCTTTTGTTTCATTATTTTTATTTAGATCTCATTGAAGTGCATCAGGTGGGGTCCTATGGACCCCAACGATGCATGAATAAAAAATAACCATGTGTGTGCTACAGGGAGTGTGCCCTGTGACATGAATGCTAATGCCTTCAATCAACCTCACATACCCTAACCCCCTGGTTCTACAGCGCACTGGCAGTTGCATTGTCCCAGCCTGACCCCGCCCCCCCCCCACAGCGTGGTTCCATTACCCAATGATAGACACAGACTATCAGTGTGTACTGGAATCAAGCTGTGGGACGTACACTGATTCCAAGCCTGATTCCAGTTCACACTGGTAGTCACAGATGCCCTACAGTATATCAACTCATCCCAACTTGTAACGGGCCTTAGGCCGTTACTAGAGCCTTGTCTGGGCATGGCATTTATTCATCCCTGGGCCCAAGGATTATGGATATTGGACACTCTTGGACACTCCTTTGTGCCCGGGCCTACAATCTCTCAAGCCCTTATCCTGGACTAAGAGACTTTGGCTAGCCTTATGTGGATAGGCAGCTGTGCCAGAGGAAAGAACAATTCAAGGCTTGGGTGCTGCAAACTCTTCTGACCTGCAAAGGGTTAATCATTTGAGTTTGAGCATATTTACTTTCAATATGTATTGTAGTCCCCCAAGCCTTTTGCTTAATTACTCAACCCCTGGCCATTGTTAAGGGATTGTATATTCTGGCCACTGAAGTCATTGTATTGAGCACTGTCCTGTGACCCCCTGTTGTGTGATTAATCCAATCATGTCTGCCCTATTATGTTTCCCTGAATCATTTGTTGTTGGTTCTTGGACCCCTTTGTGGTGACTGAATTATCCCTGTGACTACCCCATTGTGTTCTACCAGGAGGAATTGTGATTGTATTAAGTCTCATGTACTGTGCTCCAAGTTAGTGTGGTTTGAAACTGTATAAATATGCTGTGGGTGGTTGTAATAAAGAGTTAGTCTTCTTGAAGAACTAAGAAGGAGTCCTGGTTTTCTTTATGCTCTTGTGGTTTAAAGTATCCTCTCTGATGCCCACCTGAGCTGTGTATCCTGCATTGTCGACTGTCTGCTGCCAGCTATCTGCGGATCTAATTTGGTATGCTGTCAGGCGGCGGCGTGGACTCCAGGCTCCCTTGCTTACAGCGATCCGGCGACTGTTTCCAGTGACTGTCCATACTTTGACTGGGGCATCTGACAGAGCTTATCTGGCATCAAGAGGGAGACACCTGGGAACGACGGCAGAAGGCGACGCGGTCCCTTCGAGCTTCCGTTACACTGGTGGCAGCGGTGGGATCGAACTGAAACCAGCTTCCAGGGGGAGATACAGCCGCTGGCTTGACCCCGGTTTCAGCAACGCGAAATCTAACTGAAACCAGCTTCCAGGGGGAGATACAGCCGCTGGCTTGACCCCGGATTCAGCAACAGGATTCGAGGTTGTCTCAATTGAGGTTTCACACAACACCTGGGAAAAGGCTGCCTGAACTATGGCACACACCTACAATAATGCAACTATGGCATCACTAAAGGAAATGGGGATCCAGAGAGGCCAAGATGTGGAAGGGCTAAGAAGAAAGGATCTGATCCAGCTGCTGCAGGAGATGGACGAGAACGATGCCGAATTAGCTCGAAGCACACCGTTACCGAGGGATTCCAGTCCAGTTCGACGTCGATCGGTCGACAACCGATATTCAACGGAAAATGGAGAATTGAGGCAACCGGAGTTAGTGGATAATGACCCGGTGGCGACCATGGTAGCTCGCCGACTACCGCTCTACGGCCCTAACCCCTCAATCGAACTGATTAACCAACTCATGGAAAAGGCTCGAGAGGATCATCTGCAGGAGCTGGCTATCCGACACCAGGGTATGAGGCTACCTCCTCCTGCGATGGCCGAGAAAAGCAGCACCGGGCTGCCCCTTACACATCAGTCCTTTTCCATGTTCGATGACACACAAGGAGATATTGATGGGTTCTTACAAGACTTTGAAAGATTATGCAGACTCTTCCAAGTCGACCAGCAGCACTGGTCGGGCATCCTTGCCGGAAAACTGACCGGGAGGGCCAGCGAGGCTTACCGCACGGTGCCTGACCAGGACATCGGCAATTATGCCGCGGTCAAGAAGAGACTGTTGGCTAGGTATGCCATTACACCAGATACCTATCGCCGGAAATTCAGGGACACTAAGAAAAAGGGTACAGACACCTTTTCAGAATGGGGACATACCTTTGAGCGGGCCGCTAGGAGCTGGCTTCAAGGCTGTGGGGCTACCACTTTTGAGGAGTGCTGTCAACAAATGCTGCTGGAACATTTTTATCTAAATATTCCAGACCCAGTGCGGGATTGGGTGCGGGACCGGAACCCCACTACCCTCAGCCAAGCTGCCTCGCTTGCGGATCAGTATGAGGACAATCGGAGCATGGGCCACAAAGTACCATCCATCCCAGGGGGAGGGGGGTCCCGGGTCCCTGCCCCTACCCCTAATGCATACCGGTCGGGGCCCCGACCTCCACAGGCCCCCTACCACCCACCTCGTCACACTAACCCCCCGGCGCTGTGTTTTACATGCCAGCAACCTGGTCATCGCCAAGCCAATTGCCCCAGGAACAGGGGACCCACCGCCAGGTATCAATCTGCCCCTCGGGCAAATCAAAGCTCCGCAACAGGTAGGGGGCCCCCACATCAGGCCCATTGTGTAGGGGGGGAGGACCCCTGGAATACCTACCCTACACCCTATGACCCAGACTGGCCCCGTCCGATGGATATGGGTGAGGCTGCAGGAGACCGTCACGAATGGGGCTATTTCCATGAAGTTACCCTGGCCCAGGAGGACTCAACCGACAACCGGCACCAGCACATCCAAACGGTACGTCTCAACGGGCACACCACTCAAGGAATGCGAGACTCTGGGGCCACTCTTACCTTAGTGCAACCTCACTGCTTACCCCCCAGACTCAGAGTGCCCCGAATGGTGGAGATCCGGGTGGCTGGAGGCCGAGTGTACAAGCTTCCCATGGCCAAGGTCCAACTGGATTGGGGGGCAGGACCCCAAGAAAGAATTGTGGGGGTCATGCCAGGACTTCCTACGGACGTGCTACTAGGGAATGACTTGGGCAATCTGGAGAGTTACTTCTGCACCGCCAGGGACCAAGAGGACTGCAATGTCGTCACAAGATCCGCGGCACGTCAACAGAGGGTAAGGTCAACACCACCTCCCGCCCCTACAACAGTAACCCTTGACGAATCCAGTATAGCTTGGCTGCCGCCCCCAGCTTTCCGGTCTGCTCTCCAGACAGACCCCACTTTAGCAGGGTACAGACGACAGGCAGACACCAGAGCCATTGGGAGGGAGGGGGAACAATTTGTGTGGGAGAACGGGTTGTTATACCGGACCACCCAGACTCCCTGTCAGGGCCCCAACACAGTCACTCGCACCCAGTTAGTAGTGCCCCTACAGCATAGGGAGGCCCTCATGGCCCTTGCCCATGACATTCCCTTAGCAGGACATTCGGGAATCCGGCGCACCGAAAAGCGCCTAACCCGAGCGTTCTTTTGGCCCAAAGTGTCCCGGGATGTTCGCCTCTTTTGCCGCACCTGCGACACATGTCAGCGGGTAGGAAAAAGGGGAGATCATCCGCCAGCACCCCTGCACCCTCTACCCTTGATAGGGGAACCTTTTCAACGAGTAGCCATTGACATCATAGGTCCACTCGCTCGGCCTAGCCACACGGGTAAGCGATATATCCTTACCATTGTGGACTTTGCCACCCGTTACCCGGAGGCCGTGGCACTATCCAGCATCTCTGCTGAAAGCGTCGCGGATGCGTTAGTCAGGGTATTTACCCGGGTCGGATTCCCTAGGGAGATAGTATCGGATCGAGGCACACAGTTTACCTCAGATATAATGCAACAACTCTGGAAACTATGCGGGGTTAAACCCCTCCATACCACACCCTACCATCCCCAGACAAATGGGCTCTGCGAGAGGTTCAACGGAACCTTGAAACAGATGCTCAAAGCTTTCACCCAGTCACACCGTGATTGGGAGCGCTACCTGCCCCACCTACTGTTCGCCTACCGGGAGGTGCCTCAGGAGTCCACGGGATTTTCCCCCTTTGAACTATTGTTTGGGAGGAAGGTCCGGGGACCCCTGAATCTACTCCGCGAATACTGGGAGGGGAAGTGTGACTCTGAGGAGACGCCTACCGTCACCTACGTTGTAGAACTGAGGGAAAAGTTGAAGACCCTTATGGGACTAGCCCACCAGAATTTAGCTCAGGCCCAAGCGACCCAAAAGCAGCAATATGACCGTAAGGCCCAACACAGAACGTTCCACGTGGGTCAGCAGGTCTTAGCCCTGCGCCCAGTGAGACAAAATAAGTTGCAGACCGCGTGGGAGGGTCCCTACCGGGTAATTGACCAGCTAGGGGACACCACGTATGTTATTGGCCGCGGGAATTCACAGCAGGACCAAAGGACCTGCCATGTCAATTCCCTTAAAGCATACCATGCTAGAGAGGAGGCCGTAATGGCCATCTGTAACATGGAGGGGGAAGACCCAGAGGAGCAGGATATCCCTGACTTCTTAGCCGAATCCCAGACCCAGGCAAACAGGCACCCCTTAAAGCTAGGGACCCATTTGAACAAGGTTCAGCAGGGGCAAATTGAGAAGATAGTGAAAAAATGGCCCGAGCTATTCTCCCCACTTCCCGGTTCCACTACAGTAGCCCAACATGAGGTCCACACCACAGGGTCCGGGCCCCTACGTCAGCCAGCCTATCGGGTCCCTGAGTCAGTCAAGCGTAGCATGTGGCAGGAGTTGCAGGATATGTTAAATATGGGGGTCATTGAGCCGTCCGCCAGTCCTTGGGCCTCCCCGGTAGTCCTAGTACCCAAGAAGGACGGAACCACCCGGTTCTGTGTGGACTACCGGAGGCTCAATGATCGGACAGTCACTGATGCGTACCCCATGGCCCGGGTAGATGAGTTGCTAGACCGTCTCGCTGGAGCTAGCATTGTCTCCACCCTCGACCTGAGTCGAGGGTACTGGCAGATTCCACTGGCCCCTGAGGCAGTGGCCAAGTCCGCCTTCATCACTCCTTTTGGCCTCTACCAATTCAAGGTAATGCCATTTGGGATGAAGAACGCCCCGGCTACCTTCCAGAGGTTGGTGGACCATCTGCTGGCAGGGGCACAGGAGTTTGCCTGTGCCTATCTGGATGACATTGCTATCTTCAGCGACTCCTGGGAGGAGCACCTCCTACACCTAGAGGCTATTTTAGGGAGGATAGCCCGTGCCGGGCTCACCATCCGGCCGGATAAATGCCAGATAGGGATGGGGGAGGTCCAGTACTTAGGTCACCGGGTAGGAGGAGGGCAACAACGGCCCGAGCCAGCTAAGATTGAAGCCATCCTAAAATGGCCTACCCCCAGGACCAAGAAGCAGGTCCTGGCCTTTTTGGGAACCGCAGGGTATTACCGTAAATTTGTGCCCCAGTATAGCACCATAGCCAAACCCCTGACGGACCTGACCAGGAAGGCCCTGCCCCGTAATGTAGACTGGTCCCCGGCTTGCGAACAAGCCTTTCAGACCCTAAAAGAGGCATTGGGGCGGGAACCGGTGTTGGCCGCCCCGGATTTTAACAAGACTTTCTTGGTTCACACAGATGCCTCTGACTGTGGGCTAGGAGCTGTCCTGAGCCAGGTGAACCAAGAAGGAGAAGAGCACCCCATTGCTTATCTGAGCCGGAAGCTATTACCAAGGGAGACATCCTACGCTGCTGTGGAGAAGGAGTGTCTTGCACTAGTGTGGGCCCTGAAGAAATTCCAACCCTACCTGTACGGGAGAGAATTCACCGTAATAACGGACCATAATCCACTGGTATGGCTCAACCGAGTCTCAGGGGACAATGGGAGACTGCTACGGTGGAGCCTGGCATTACAAACCTTTAATTTTTCCATTCAATACCGGCCCGGCAAGGACAATCATAATGCTGATGGGCTATCTCGCCAGGAGGACCTATGAACTTTGGATTTTCCGAGTTTATTCCGGACCCTGGGTTGAGTTTAAAAAGGGGAGTAATGTAACGGGCCTTAGGCCGTTACTAGAGCCTTGTCTGGGCATGGCATTTATTCATCCCTGGGCCCAAGGATTATGGATATTGGACACTCTTGGACACTCCTTTGTGCCCGGGCCTACAATCTCTCAAGCCCTTATCCTGGACTAAGAGACTTTGGCTAGCCTTATGTGGATAGGCAGCTGTGCCAGAGGAAAGAACAATTCAAGGCTTGGGTGCTGCAAACTCTTCTGACCTGCAAAGGGTTAATCATTTGAGTTTGAGCATATTTACTTTCAATATGTATTGTAGTCCCCCAAGCCTTTTGCTTAATTACTCAACCCCTGGCCATTGTTAAGGGATTGTATATTCTGGCCACTGAAGTCATTGTATTGAGCACTGTCCTGTGACCCCCTGTTGTGTGATTAATCCAATCATGTCTGCCCTATTATGTTTCCCTGAATCATTTGTTGTTGGTTCTTGGACCCCTTTGTGGTGACTGAATTATCCCTGTGACTACCCCATTGTGTTCTACCAGGAGGAATTGTGATTGTATTAAGTCTCATGTACTGTGCTCCAAGTTAGTGTGGTTTGAAACTGTATAAATATGCTGTGGGTTGTTGTAATAAAGAGTTAGTCTTCTTGAAGAACTAAGAAGGAGTCCTGGTTTTCTTTATGCTCTTGTGGTTTAAAGTATCCTCTCTGATGCCCACCTGAGCTGTGTATCCTGCATTGTCGACTGTCTGCTGCCAGCTATCTGCGGATCTAATTTGGTATGCTGTCAGGCGGCGGCGTGGACTCCAGGCTCCCTTGCTTACAGCGATCCGGCGACTGTTTCCAGTGACTGTCCATACTTTGACTGGGGCATCTGACAGAGCTTATCTGGCATCAAGAGGGAGACACCTGGGAACGACGGCAGAAGGCGACGCGGTCCCTTCGAGCTTCCGTTACACAACTCATCTTAGAAGAGTAGTAGCTAGTGAATACAGTCATAAATCCCATGTTTTCAAATCTATATCTTTGGAGAAGTGTAAATGTAAAATAGCTATATTTTTCTTAAAGTACCACCTTTTGGAAACAGTTGTTTACATCAGCCTAGGGGTAAAAAGGCAAAACTCTTTTGGCCCGAACTATAAAAGTAAAGTGGAGAATTTCTGTGTCTGCCAACTGTACCATGCGTAAGAAATAAAAATTCCTGAGACGGATAATATTTAGTGGCTTCAACCAGATATAGAGCAGACATAGAGCAAGGATTATAATAGTAAAGCATCTTCCACAAGGAGAGGCTATAAAGATGGCAACAGCTCACTTCTAATAAAAGTCTGCTATACAATTTATAGGGTTCCATGTGTGTTACTTGGAGCTCCTCCAATAGCTCCAAATAATGGCAGTACACATAAAGAGAAAGTGCACCAACATGTAAAAATCCCTCAGCAATGCCACAGACTCTTAAAAATAACATAGCCTTTATTAGACAACAGTATAATACATTAAAAAGTACCTTTGCATGTGACTTGTATATTATATCAGGAGAGGCTCAGCAAGTGGAGACAAGCATATGATGAATGCCACCATCGATGATGAACTCATTTCAAGTGTCAAGATCAAAAGAAGCCAGTAATACAACTGTCTGATTCTTAAAGTGTTCCCCGGCTAACAAGGAAGCCGCCAATCTTGTTAATCAGATTATGTCATAATGGAGCCCAATAGGTATCAAAAACAGGAAACCATTTTAATCATAAGGTATACTGTCTTCATTCAAAGGAAACTAAGATGCAGAGAAACATCAATAGACAGTGCAATGCATATCTCAGTATATTATAACAAAATGAATATTTATAACAAAATAAATATCTAATAGAGTCAGAATTTAAGGAAAAAAGTTTATAAACATGGAAGAAGAGCTTTAAAAAAATAGCAAGAATGAAACAAATAACAATAAAAAGAGCAGAAAAAGAGGGTGAGTTGTGGTTTTAAATCACTCCTACTACTATAGAGAAGCTATGAGACAACTAAATGATCAGGAGTCATATATTAAGCTCACTTGTAATCCTGTGATGGAATTTGCCTGCCTTCTGAGTTCCCTTGTTGAAAGAGGAGTTACTTGTGGTGTACTTACACAAAAAGAGGCAGATATGATTGATGTTCAAAATACAATTACACCAATCTTTCACCACTTTCCAAAAACACATAAATCCTTGAGGGAACCAGGCCAGTCATTTTTGGTATAGGATCACTTAATGAGGTAATGGCTTAGTGAGTAGATCATTACCTACAGTCTTTAGTGTTGAGACTATTCAATTATTTGAAAGATTCTACACATGTAATGCAATGTTTGTAGAATATTAAATGCTCTGCACACGTTATAAGGTTAAGTTGTGATGTAAAATCCCTATGCTCCACTATAAGTCATAAGTTTGGCTTATGGGCTATGCAATATCATTTGGAATGATACAGTAAATATGCTGAAGCATTCAATGATTTTCTTTCAATGTCAATAGACTATCTCCTAAGTTATAACTACAGTATGTTTGATGGGGTTTTCTATCTCCAGCGGTGTGGGACTTTGTGCCCTCATACACTAACCTTTATATGGGCTGGTGGGAGGAGTTTTGTGTCTTTGGGGATGGGAACCCCTTCAGAGACAGGGTGATTTGGTATGGGAGATTTATAGACAAACTTTTGTTGATCTGGCATGGGAGTGAGAATGACAGAGGACTTTATCTATTATTTAAACAATAATGAGTTAAATTGAACCTTTACTTATGAATTTAGCTCTACTGAGATTTCTTTTTTAAATTTAAGCCTTTCCGTGAATTGTACAACTAGAGGTATTATCACAAATATGTACTGTAAATTATCAGTGGGAAATACCACTGGTATACGTGGTAAACAGGTGGAACAATTTATGCGCTTACAGCTCAATTGTTCTACAGAAGATATATTTGAAACACAGGCTAGATATCTTTCTAATAGGTTTCTTCAAAGGGGAAACCCTGTCTGGACGTTAGAAAGAGCTATGGAAAAAGCTAAGAGTAAAAAGAGACAAGATCTCCTTGAAAATAGTAACAATAAGGGTATGTCCATAGATCACCATACACTTTGTTTCAGGGCTTGCAGCTCTTCCTTATGGGCCGTCAGATTCGCCCTCCGCACATATACACAAACAAAATAAAAGAAGAGAGGACAGAGCAAAGCTCCTCTAAACGTTATCCGGATAACGATACTTAAAAACCAATCTGTATATTTCCCAAAACCCTTATAACTGGGTACTTACAAGCAGAGAGGCCCCTACCGCCTCTAGGAAGATCACCACGGCTGGATCAGACCTCCAGTCACAGTCTCCGGTTAAGCCCATCAGTTGAAATTCTGCCTCACACTCTGTCTAACCTCTCCTCCTCACCCAGTCGTTATAGACTCCCCGATGATAATTCTGATTTTGATTTTCAAATAGCAGGAATGATACTAGGGTTTATGGGTGAATGACAACGAGCTCTGAGAGAATTCAGGGCACCCATGATAAGGAAAATGAATTTTTAATAAATAAAATAATAAATAAAATATTTGACATCAGACATACAGATTCATATAAAAATATATTAATAAACACAGTGGAAATACTGGCCCAACACATTTCGCGGTTGCTATATTGCTTCGTCAGGGGCATCAACTTACAGTGTCTACTTTAATGTCATCTGTTTGGGATAGAACTAAATGGAGACAGGCTGACACTTGGTTGTGCAATGTAGGAGCCTTTATCTATGGTAGCTCACACTGTTGTTGTTGTAGGTTAATGAAGGTTGCCAACACTTTCACATCTAGTATTACCCATGAGGTCTTTAAAATGAAGACCTATATTAATTGTGCTACTAAAGGGATCATAAATCTCCTCACATGCACTATTTTATGAAATACATGGGTAAAACCACATGAAGTCTGTTAGACAACCAGTCAATGAACATCTTAGTGACATATGTAGTGAGGATTTTAGGTCTAATATAGTTACACATTTTGAATGTTCAGGGTATAGAAAATGTTAACTTAGGAATTAGAGGAGGATACTTATACAGTATAAGTTATCAATGTGTGAAGAGTTTAAAAGACCCATTTAAATCAGTGGGGGGTTTATTTTCCTTCCATGGTGCAGTTGGTTTGATCCAGATTGGATTGCTGAATTAGGCCCTGTGGCCCATATTTATAACAGCAAACTGTTATTCTGGAGTAAACCAGCTGCACCATAGGGGACAAACAATAATCCCTAAATTCATATGCACTTGAATAGAGCTTTTTTAATCCCTATATTGCTAGAGAGGTCTCCAATATATTACTTTACAATGCATTGGAATGGAGACCTCTCTAGCTTTCAGGGAGTTAAAAGCCCAATCTAATCAAACATGAATTTGTATTTGTCCCCTATGGTGCAGTTGGTTTACTCCAGAATAGCTCAGTTTAGTGTTTATAAATACGAGCCTTTGAGTCTAAACTATTTCTCCAACACCTTTGCCACAAGTCACACTTCAGTGGCCACTATATCCGAGAGAAGATAGACCAACCTAGCAGAAGTCTAAATTGAATAAGTTAATTACAGGTATTAACTATGAAAATTGATTTGTTTTAAAATAATTTCTTAGGTTTCTAAAGAAAAAAAAACAGTGTAATTCTTTGATAACACAAGACCATTAAAATGAAATACAGTGAACCTAGCAGTAAGACCTTAGACACTATTGGTCACAGAGGTGCTATTAATCCATTGACTTACTCTTCACAGAGTCTGCTCAGTGAATGGTTAGCTTTCCCAAAACATAAAAAGTGCACTGAGGAAAACTACACCAGCAATGAATCCAAAAGAAAACATATTTGCAAATTCATTATTGTTTATGTCAGGAAACCAACGACTTGTGATAAATTTGAACAATGAAAGATTAATATTGGCATGGAAACAATATTGCACTGCCACAAAGTAATACATTCTGAAAATGTTCTGCTATCCAGCATACGGATATTAATAGCCTATCCTAAATCATTTTAAACTTGGTGCTAACAAGCAAAGGAAATGTTGATTCTGAGAAGTTTGTTAAGGAACTTTATTATTTTTATTTTCTAGTTTTTCCTTTGAATCTGATCACTTGCCATCTAAATCTCCCTTTGGTGCCTTTGTAAAGTAATGTAAATCTGCTATTTAATGCAGATCTTCATGGGTCTTTATTACACACAATGTAGTGTAATGATCTGAATGCAGAGTTCTCATATATAAAGCAATATTCTGCCAATCTTTTATATATAGTGTATAATATATTGATACCATATGATAATATATGTTTCTCTATGTTTGATTTCAATAGCTGTCAATAAGGTTCATTATGCATACAAATATATTTATACATTAAAACAAATTTATAAATGCTAGGGATGGGTGAAACTTTTAACCTCAAACTGAAATTGGTGAATAATGGCACTTGATGAATAATTTTCCGTGAAAAGTGCAGTTTTTCTGCTTTTTCCTGCATTTTTCGCCCATTGAAATCAATGGGAAGAAACATTTTTCTCCACCACACTAAAGTTTTCTACAGCCATATAAAAGGCTGTCAGGTTCTCACAGCATGCCATTATGTGTTTGTGAGAGGAGAGAGCAGCACCTTGTTTGAGCTAGAGAAGGCAGAGAGGGGAATTTAAGTTTAGTTTAAGGAATCTTTTAGTAGGACATTTGTTCTGTGTAAGGTTGTAGTAGGAAACTCAGTGGGGAACTCTGGGGAAAAGAAGGGAGGAAGGAGGTTGAACCTAAATACTCCAAAATTCCATGTGACTGACTGGCAAGACACAGGCAGCTAGGGACATATTTGCTTGCTGGTCTTGCTGTTATTGTTTCTGTGCTGGGTGGGGAAGTCTGTGGAAAGAAGTTTTTTTTCAGTAATAATTTTTTTGGACAGACTGTGATAAGATAACAAGGTAAACAACTAAAAAAATATATAACAATAAAAAAGAATAAAGAACTAAATAAATTAGGCTACAGTGAAAGACATCTGACTGGGCTTAGGCATCATACAGCTCCATCAGTTGTGTTGTGTACACATTGTAGTTGCGTAATGTCTAGCAAACGCACAAGGGGGAGGGGTGGAGCAGTGCAGGGACATGAGAGTAAAGTAGCAGTTCAAAAACTGACTGCAGCAATGATTGCTGCAACAATGATTATGATCCCTGTACTCCAAAGGAGGATGCAGTTTGCCAAGGTCCCAGCAAAACTAGTTCCAGCACCACCAGTGCCAGTAAAAATAAAGAACCATATAAGAAGAACACTGAGATGACAAAAAGTCACATTCAAGTATTGGTGATGCTGGCAATAGCATAACAGAGGAAGGTGTAGCAGATGAACTGCCTGCTGCATCAGATAGTGAGAAATACAAGCACCCAAACACCCATCCTCAAAGTAGTAGGGAACTTTGTTACAGTAAAAGTAAAAATAAATTGTTTGAGACTTCTAAAAGCTTAGAGGAATATAAGGGTAGTGGGCAAGAATTGTCAGGTAATGCTGATGCTGCTGAGGAAGATGACCTAATGATGACTGATGATGATGCAGATCTAGAATATATCCCTCCAGCATCCTTCTCTTGTTCAGATACAGATGAAGTTGAGAGTGAGGATGATGACAGGGCTGTAATGTTAGCAGAAAGTCAAAGGCTGACTCTTTCACCACTTTTAAGGAGCACTGTGACTGTCTATACACTGTTTTGAGAAAGTCATTGGAAAGTCTGACCCTGGGCAAGCACACAGTCACCATCAGCATCATCACCTCTTCAAAGTCCAAACCACACACACACGTTTTGATTACCAAGCAACAGCAACACAGGTTAAAATCCACAATGTTAAATATGATGAGTGCGTCTGCTGCTGCACCTTTAACACCTAGTAGTAATGGCAGTAGAACTGCATCAGTTCTAGCCCCAGTAGAAGCAGTAGCAGCAGCACCAGCACCACCTCAGGAACCCCTCATTCCATGAAGTCCACAGTATGGAGATACTTCACTCAGGATCCTCAAGCTAAGCATGCTGCTATCTGTTGTCTGTGCAAAAAGCATGTGAGCAGGGGAATAAGCAGGCTCACATCTAAGCACCTCCTCTATGAGATTCTACCTGAAGCCCAACCACAGATCTGACTGGGAGTCACACTATCAGTAGGCCAAAGGTCCCACAACTAGAAGCAGCAGAAGCACTTTAAAAAGTTCCCAGGTCTCTAGAGCAGAAAAAAGAAGTAGTGAAGTTATTTATGTGTTAGAGAGTGTGCTACTGCCAGTGCTAGCAGTTAGTTCAATCCAAATAACACTTATGGCTCATGCTGAAGAGGAGTATGACAGACAAAGCCAGTACAAAGATATTAACAGCAGCACAGATGTGGAGGTGGAGGAGGGATGTGAAGAAGGGTCTCCACTATCTACTCCACTTGGGACCACTGCTATGAGTGACAAGTAATGTGTCTCACTAATCTGAGAAGGAAGATAGAGATTTGATGCAAACATGACAATAGTAAAAACTAACCAGACAGTCCCCCACCGCCACCACCACTACACGTCTGCCACATTGTAGGATGTATTTTTTTTTTTTTAATCTCTTGACATCATCATGAATATGTGCCAGTGTCCTTTAAAAAGGAAGTTAGCATTGTGGGCAAAGGACAAATGCATTCTGCATGCTAACACATTTTTCAAGGCATATGTTGCTGTAGAACTCACAACTTTGACTTTCAGATACTTATTTCTAAATTACAGCCCTCAGAAGAAGTAATATTTCAATGGGAAATGTAGTACATATAGGAAATATAGGCAAAACATGTTAAAATAGGCAAAAAGGAGTACACTTTTGCATAAGCGTTAAGGCAAAATCTTTTGTGGACAAAACGAAAAATCTGCAAGTTTTCGTAAAAAGTCATGCAGGAAATTTTTCACACGTTTTGCCCACCCCTACTGTTAACATGCCATTGATTTTGCATTGGGTAGACCAATAAGCCAAAAGATGCATAATCATTGGCCAGCGCATGAACTCCAATATTCTTAAAACTGGAGACTTTAAGTTGACCTTTAGACTTGATAAAGCCTCTTGATGGTTATAAAATATCAGAGGATGTCTAGTTCTTTTATGAACCACACAGCATGGAGGGAAGTTTCAGGTGAAAAAAGTATCATAATATGAAATTTCTTTGGAAATTCCTGAGAAAAAAATGAACTTTTGTTCCACCTCTGGTCATGTACTACTTGCAATTTTGGTCCTCCTCCACACTCCATTCTGACCTCGATGGTCTCCTGTACCCCTCCAGCTAGCAGTCTTCTAGAACATGCCACAGTAATTGCACTTAACACATTTCTTGGCTCCACCACTTAACAAGGCTCTCCCCACTTCAGATGTTTAAATGTAACACCACCAATCATGATTTTACATAAATTTGATTTATTCATGGTTCTAAGCCCAAGGATATACAAAGGAAAGTAGAAATACCCTTATACCAATTATAATTAATTACTATTTGCTGAATGAATTACACTGACATGAAAATTCACAGGCCTAATGGTTCTGTCCACATACCACTTATTGATAAAAACATTCTAACAAAGTCTGTAGTTAATTTAACATACATTAATGCTTAATTGAGAATGTTTCTTTTTATTGTAGAAGAAAACATTCTGTTCTATGATTAATATGGTCGCAAGTGGCAAAAATCATGTGTCCACATAAGTAATTGCCTATAAATGAGTGACATGAATATTACAGATGCATTTT
This sequence comes from Rhinophrynus dorsalis, assembly GCA_037306005.1. Taxonomy (NCBI): domain Eukaryota; kingdom Metazoa; phylum Chordata; class Amphibia; order Anura; family Rhinophrynidae; genus Rhinophrynus; species Rhinophrynus dorsalis. The sequence continues at coordinate 153,665,173 of CM074722.1, read as the reverse complement.
TATTATTTTTCTCTATCCTTAATGTTATTGGTGCTAATCTATTCTAATCTTCAGTGGTATGGAAGCATTGATTGCAGCAATGTATCCCCTGAAACAAACTTCCATTTTACATTCAATCTGTTCAATCTTCTTGGCTGCACAATTATATCTAGTAACACAAGGAATAGAGTATTCATATTTTCTGTTTTGCACTTTTGTCTGCCTTTATGGATACCAGTGTTTAACTTTCCATCTTTATAACCCTTTTCAAAGCAGAATCAAAGGAACTTTATCAATTAATTTCTTTCTTCTATCTTCCCCTTCTTGTGTTACAAAAACTTTGTCTTTTTGCAGTACCTTTTAATGAGCTGCAAGTACACACAGGGTATACTATCCAGCTATTGCTTCTGATGTCTGGTGTACAATTATACCCTAAAAGTATATGCAGAGAAGAGTGCCAGTATACATAATGACAATATGAAAAATATTATATTTATTCAAACAAGAGAATAAGATAATATATAGTATGTGGCAAGGATCACTGTATATAACCATTACAATGTTCCTAAAATGGCAAAAAATGTGATCATTTAAAATAGAAAAAAATGTCTATTTAACATGGAAACCAAGCCAGTAATGACCAGCCCTACCACCAATATTGTAGTTTCACTCCTGACTATATGGAAGTAGCCCACAAGAAGATATATATATATATTTTTTTTTTTTTTGATGGGAATAACATTATTATTATATTATTTTTCCATTCATGTCTATATAATACCTAATTCTGAGTGCAGCCATTGTTTTATTTTTCTTCTGATGTCTGGTGTAGTTTCTATTTATCTAATGACTTATACTGGTTTATAGTTTGTCTTAATTTCAACTGCCTTATTGTCACAGCTCCTGATCTAAATATTCAGAGATATAAAATAACTGGAGTTGCTAGTGCATGGGAAGAATAATCACAGATTGTTTGGATTGATACTTCTCTACCTTCCCATACAATAAGGATATCATCAATAAATCTTTATGAACTAGGTTTGCCGCAAACTTAGTTGCCCATATAAAAATGTTATGGGGGCGTGGCCTGAACATTCATGGAGTGGGAAACTTAGTGTCTTCTCTCAATACTCTATGAACAGATTCGGCTCCTCTAGAAGAGAAAGTTGAACTGTAACCCATCTGGGTAACGTGTTACCTCTTTGTGAGAAAGAGAAGGAAAAGGAAACCTCCAAGACCTACTAAAACATTTTCCAGACACGTTGTTATTTTGTTATTGCAGCCTTCAACATCTGATAATATTCCTACAACTAATGTACCTTATGTACGTTCTTATCCAGAGCGGGAAACCACCATACCTCAAACAAACCCTCTCTCCATCTCCTGCATCTTGTACTCTATCCAATAATTTGAATATGTTGGCAGAGGCTCTGGCGGGAGATATCATGGCCTTGATATCCAACTTCCTTCTAAAGAAGATATTAGGGAGCTAATGGAAGAGATGAACCAGTCCCTAAAACAGAGCTGGCCTTTAGATATTTTTACCTATTGATCTTTTGCTGTGCCTCTTCTCCTTTAGAGGTTATCTCCATCTGAACCTTAGATATATTCTATGGATCATTCTACCGATGCTGTTGTATGCTGCCAAAAATGTGATTCCTCTTCTCGAAGAAACCCGAACACCCAATGGTCTACCTGTTGCTCTCCAGTGTGGACTCATTGATCTTAATGGATAATTGTTGTGCCCTCTCCACTTACACAGTCCCCAAATACCTGATTATCTGGGACCCCTGGCTAACTCACCACACTATGCCCTCCCCTTAACTCCCTGACCTAGAACCTACCCCCCCTTCTCAAGTTATTCCCTCCTGTTTGCCCTTGGCACTTGATCTGATAACCTATACACTCAGCTCCTATAACATATGTGCTTTCTTGATAGATCGGGGGTTCCTGCGGTCTCAGGGGAGATAATTATTTTTATAATTATTTTTTCTTCTCCTTACCCTATTCTTTCCCCCTTCCGCCTCCTGTCCTCACCCCTTTCCAATTCTGCATCATGACATGACATAGATACCTTTCTTATATAATTTTAGGCTTTGTTCCTTGCATCAGTATACTGATAATCTGCCCCCTCATAAAGTACATACCTAAAACACCGTTGTTCAGCCTTTCTAAGCATTATCTTCATGATTCCAAAATTAATATTGTACTTTTTAAGCCTCGATAAAGCTTTACAAAATGTTATAGCCTGGGGAAAACTGGATCCAATCACTGAATCCTTGAGCTGCAGAAAATGTTTAATTTTCAAATGTAAAATGGTTATGAGGAAGTATGAGTAAGACTGCCTTCAATATGAAGTCATGTTGCTCTGCTTGCATTGTTAGATGTTCATCCAAATAATACTTAATGGTCTCAATCACCTTTGAATGTGCAGTATGTAAATAAAGAAACAACGTCACATGTTGTTCATATGTACTCATGGACTGATTGAAGTTTTTGGATTACATACAAACAGTTACTTGTATAGTATGTGAAGATGGTGGTCAAGCAATTGTGATATGTTAGATTTTAACAAGTTAATTCCAGATAGTATTAGGTTTGCTGAAGGTATATTTAGAGATTTATATAATTTTGGGATATGATAACACACCAACATATAGGGATTTCATAAGTCAGGAATATAGGAGAATGGATCCTGATGGCAGGACAAAGTGCTGATAAGAACCCTAAGGCTCACAGAGTCTGCAGAGTCAGCTAGGGAATGAAGCCTGAGTGTGAGGCTGAGAAGCAGAGCTGGAAACCAGTGTACCCTTGCTGCAGTCAAAACCCTATTAAAGGGGCTGGGAGAGAAGCCAGATAGCCCCCCTGAGTTGAGCCAAGAGCAGAGCCACTGGTAGTCTGACAAAGCAGTTAGACTGGAACAGGAGACTGAGGAGTAATTGATGCAAGCAAAAAAGTCAAGGTAGGTGGAGGTAAAGCATAGCCCATCTGTGTCCACCTTGGAATTCAATGAAATCCAGGTACAAGCTGAGGTTATGACTGGTGGGGTTCAAGCAAAGTCAAAGTATAAGCCGAGGTTAAACATAGAATCAAATGCAGCAAACAGAGAACAGGAAACTGAGTTTTCACCACCAGGGCTAACAACTGAGCTCAGGAAGGCTAGTTTAAATAGTCTCCCAAACCAGGTATAGCTGAAGATAACTAATCAATCAGGGCTTGGAGGCAGACAAAGGATCCAGGAAATGTAAAATGATAATGCTGCTATAGAACATTTTGCTGACAAAAAGATCATTACATGACAGTGGTGGAAGTCAGAGGACCTACAATCTCAGAGTCTCTGGTTCAATTACAGAGGACTGACTGTGACATCCTGAATAATTCATCAATATATTCTCCTCTGTCTGTAGTCCACTTCCTTCATTCAACCAAATCAGTATTATTCATAATCTTTAATAGAATTTTTCTCTCTTCATGTGTCAGAATGGTTTTGAATTTTATTGGTTTCTATAACATTTTGGAGAATCCATTTAGTACCAACAATTGCCTCCACAAAAGATCTCTTTATTGTGTTGTTTTGCATCTTGATTTTGAATTTATCTTGGTTTGCTTAAAAGATGATCTTGGGTGTTGTTGGTTTAATTCTTGATCACCAGATTCCATCTGTAATTCTTGTAACATTTGTAATACCACCTCTTCTTCCTTTTGTGTGAGTACTGGGTCTTTATATGTCTCCATTTTGTTTTGTGTCTTTTCCATCCCACCTTGCAGAGTTTTTTGTCAAACTTCCTTTTCTTACTAATTTGAGTAGGTCTATGAACAATTCACAATGTTTTTGTCCATTCCTTGGGTAAATTTCAATCCCTTCTTTAACAGAGATATATCACAATCAGTCAATTCATATGATGATAAATTGAAAGTTCTAGTAATGGTTAGTCATTTTAATACATTATCACTATCCTCTTCTAAATCCTCTATTTTCTTTCTTTTGTGTGATATTTTTGTCAATTTCTTTGTTCTATTCCCTCCAAAGCCAAAAATTAGCTGGAGGTTTATTGGCTTGTACTAAAAAATGCATCTGGAATTGTTGATTGCATTCACTGCTTGTTAATTGTTGACAGAGCTTTGAGACTGCTCCCAAAGAAGAGTATTTATTCATAATCTGATTAGTTATTATTTAACGTTTATTTAGTTGTCTGAATCAAAAAACTAACATTTCCTATTTGGTTTGCTATATATTTATTTATAGTTGTCATATATTAATATCTACACATATAATAGCTATTTGATTAACTTTTTGACATCTAATGTAAGAATATGTATGTATGAAATAGTAATTTGATTACTTTAAATAGCATCATTTAAGCTATCATTTGATAAAGACAGCTATTGTGATCATTTTGTAAAGTACTTCGTATATGTAACAAGAATATTATGATCAATATGTCCTGTATAGGGTTTACATTATATGTTCTATTCTATTTAACATAGGTAATTCAACAAGAACGTATGTGAATCACTTACATTGACAGGCAATTTACCCACACTATGGTATGTATGTGGAGTACTTTTGTCACAGTAGCTTAATAATGAGAAATATGTAGTAGTCTGCTTAAATTAATAGAGAACTTTTTTTATTAATCAATAAGAAATTATGATTATACTTCTTTTAAACTTGTAGGATATAACACTAGTCCTCTGAACGTCTTTTTTTGTTTCTTCATTTCTTTTGTTTTCTTTACTATTTTATTTAGAATGTATCAGTGGTTAAGTGACTCCCTATATCTATGGTAGACAATTATGAACCAAGATAGTTAGCAATTGTGCTCCAATTTTGTATGCCCCTTAGTACATGAGTTTCCTGTTGCGACCCGACTTGTCTACTGACTCTGCTTTCTCCACCTTCCTCCTTGGCTTGACCTTGGCTCCTGACTTCAACTATTCTACTTGCTTCTCCTTGTGTCACTGGTTGATCTCTGTCTTAGCATGCTTCCATCTACCAGTAAATCAGATTAGTACTGTGTTTGGCAGGATGATCTCCTGCAGGGCCCAGTGGCCACCGATGGTCTGTGGGACTGATCCCAGCCTTATGCAGCAGGTTGATCTGGGCCTAGCTGCATCCTGACTGTTGGTCGTTTGATCCCACCTATCCTGCTTGCTGTTCTACCTCCAGTCGAACACTGGGGTGTCGTTGCTCATCGACCCCGACCTCCAGTTGAACTCCAGGGTATTGTAGAACATCGTTCTCAACCTTCAGTTGAACACCACAGTGTCATTGAACATCGACCTCAACCTCCAGTTACTTTTTCCATTTAGCCCTTGTGGAGTAGCAGTTTGCTTACCTCACCTCACCTACTGACTCCCTGGGCTCCACTCCTATGACTTGATTCTTCAGCCTTGCCAACTTATGCTAGAGGTGATTCAAGCTTAAGCTTCACCTTATCTTCTACTTGGGTACTTAGACTCTTCCCGACTACAACAGATTTATCCTGAAACCTACATTCATTTCAGTCCAGCACTTGGGTCCTTAATATCTTCCTAGCCCTGTTTACAGGAAGATCGGGCCAACATGGACCCAGTGGACCTCAACAGCCTCTTTTCAAGGCAAGAGTAGCAATAGCAAGTCCTATCAAATCATAGCTTGCTACCTTAGATCACACAATAGACGCTGTACTAAATATACTGCACTCCAGTACCCTAGCAGCCCCCTCTACTCCTGTTGAGCTGGCAACTTCTGCAACTCAAGCAGCCTAAAGTGAACCTGCTGCTGTACCCAAGTGAAACCTCCTAAGATCCCTCTACTGGTAAGTCTGCTGGTTCTCCTGCTGAATTCCTTAACCAGTGTCTTGTTCACTTCCTCACCTTGCCACAGGCCTTTCCCATGCACTCCTCAAGAGTGGTGTTTATCATTATCTCTGCCTATGGGGAGTACCATAGCCTGGTCATCACCTCTGGTGGAAAGTAACTCCATCCTCCTGGAGGACTCTGATGCATTTTTGACCGTGTTCTAGTCAGTCTTCATCATCTCAGGTCGGCAAGCTTCTGCAGAAGCCTCTCTCCTGGAACTTCATCAGGGATACAGGTCCTTGAGTGATTATTCTATTGAATTCCAGACTCTGGCCCATGAAACTGATAGTAATTTGGAGGTCTTGAAGGCAGACTTCCACAGAGGTCTTAGGGAAGACCTTAAGGATGTCTTTGAGTGTAAAGAGATACCAGATGACTTAGAGGATTTCATCTCCCTTTGCCATGGCCTTGATCGCTGTATGCATTTCAATCTTCTGGAGTTACTACAGTGGATGGGCAACTCCTAGGTCTGGGTCTGGTTATCCTGGAGACCAAATCCATTCAAGCTATCATAGGCTTGTTATATACCATTATTCAGTTTCCTTCAGCTCCTGTGATGCTTGGACTTCTGTGGCTTAGGCTACATAATCCAGTTCTTGATTGAGCTTCAGGGTAGGGGAGTGCGAAGAGTGAGAAATTTCCTGCATGACTTTTCACAAAAAACAGATAATTTTTCTCTTTTTTTCACAGAAGTTTTCTTCTTTTCTACATTGCAAAATTTTCCTCCTTTTCGCCTATTCCAGCAAATTTTTCACCTATTCCAACACATTATTCTCCTAGTCTAACACATTTTTTGCCTATTCAACACATTTTCCTCCTATTCAACACATTTTTTCATATTACAACACATTTTTCTCCTGTATTTGATATGGTGCAACATTTCTCAGCATATTACTTCTTGGCTGTACTGAAGAAATAAGTAACTGGAAGTCAAAGTTGGGAGTCCTACAGCAACATATACTTTGAAAAATGTGTTAGCATGCAGAGAGCATTTGTCTCTACTTTCGGCTTAAGTGACAGTGGCACATCTTCATGATGATGTCAAGTGATTAAAAAAAAACAAAAACAAAGTACGACTTACAATGTGGCAGATGTGTATGGTAGTGGTGGTGGGGGACTGGCATGGTGTGATTGGTGGGACCTTGGCAAATTGTATCCACCCCGGGAGGAGAGGGATCATCCTCATTTATTACACATGCTGCAGCAAACCTTGCTGCAGTCAGTTTTTATGCTATCATTTTTATTCCCACGTCCCTGCACTGTTCCACCTTTCCCCCTCCCGCTTGTGCATTTGCTAGACATTACTCAACTACTGTGTGTGTTTTTACTCACTTGCCTTGGTCCTCAATAACATTTTCAATATCATCTGCTGTCTATCAAGTCTGCCTCAGTGACAGAGCTCCCATTCAGCTGTCTAATATTTATTTGTTTAATTATTTATTTATTTTTGTTTTTATTTTTTATTTTTCTTTTATTTTTTATAAGCTGTTCACTCTATCTTATCACAGTTAGTCCCAAAAAAATATATAACTAAAAAACAAAATCAACTTCTTTTCCCAGACTTCCCCAGCACAGAGACAATAAAAGTAAAATCAGCAATCAATTTGGACCCCAGCTGCCTATGTCTTGCCAGTCAGTCACACCAAATTTTGGAGTATTTTGGGTCAACCCCCTTCCTCCCTTCTTCTCCCCCATTGTGCACCCAAACTCCCCTACTACAGAGAACAAAAAAAGTCCTACCTAAATGACTCCCTAAACTAAGCTTCAATTCCCCGTTATTTGTCTATCTTCTCTAGCTCAAAAACATGCTGCTCTCTCCTCTCACAAACACAAAATGTCTGCTGTGCCTGAAACCCTTTTATATGGCTGTAGAAAACTTTTGTGTGCTGGAGGAATATTTTTCTACCCATTGATTTCAATTCAATGAGCTAGACGAAAAAGGCGGGAAAAAGAGTAAAAATTTTTCGCCAAATGGCAAGTGCCATTTTTCGTCGATTTCAGATTGAGGCAAACATTTTTGCCCATCCCTACTTCAGGGGAGCTTACCTCCTGGGAGGCTCATGCTTTGACTTCTGTATTCATAAGACTCATAAACTCTGTTCCATAGCTACTGCTCCCAATAGTCAAGACTTTACCAAGGTTCCTATGGCCTATCATGCATTCAAGGACGTATTCTCTAAGAGAGAGGCTAATTCTTTATCACCACATAGACCTTATGATTGTTCCATTGACTTAAATCCTGGCACCATACCTCCTCAAGGCAAGACCTTCCTGCTCTCTGGTCCTGAGAATGTGGTCTTGGCCTCTTATTGGCCTCTTACATTCAGAAGAACCTGGAAAAGGATTCATACACCCATCAACCTTTCCTGAGAGTCCATGTTTTTTTCTTAGTACCCTAAAAGATGGTTCTCTCAGGCCTTGTATCAATTGCAGAGGATTAAACAAGGTCACCATCAAGAACCGGACCCTCTGCAGCTCATCTAGTTATTCAACCAACTCAAAGTCTCCACCATCTTTACTCAGTTGAACCTTCAAGAATGTGCAATTTAAAAGGACAAAAGAAAAGAACTACTATAAACAGCACTCTTAGTTTCACCAGACAATAAATAAGAACACTCTGTGTATCTGTGTTATACACAGGCCACTGTGTGTATCTGTAATATACATATAAACATAGAATTTGACAGCACTTAAGAACTACTGGCCCATCTAGTCTGCCCATTTCCCACTGTAAAAACCATAAAGCTTATTTGGTCCTTGGTCTTGTCTTATGTTCAGGATAGCCTTGTGCTGATCCTAAGCATGCATTAACCTATACCACTTCTGCTGGTAAGCTATTATATGTTTCTTTCATTACATCGAAGCCTTTGTAGTTCTAGATTATAACCTCTTGTCCTAACATTTATATTCCTTTGGAATGTACCTCCCTCCTGTACTTTGTTGAATCTGTTTATGCATTTGAAAAGAAAAAAAAGGTGTCCCCAAGAGTTAATGTAGGAGGCAAGAAAGGAACTGAAATAAAAAGAATATAAAAGGCGCTCACTGTGGAAAACGGATAAAGAGTACAATACTTCAGTGTTTGGGTCAGACCCAATATTTGTACTTGTACAGTGATATTACTACGGACTGACTGATAGAGAGCATAAAATTTAGAACACAATAGGACTATTGGCATATACACACTTAAAACATACTGAACATTATTGACGTTACAAGTCCAAATATTGATAGTAATATAAAAACCACTAAATCAGTACTTGTTGTCTTGGTCATAAAATGAAATGAGATGAATGGTAAGTCTGATGGAGGTTAGTCTGATGAATCGGTGCAGTCTTGGTTATAGAATGAGATGAGATGAATGGTAAGTCTGATGGAGGTTAGTCTAGTGAATCGATGATGAAACTATTTTCAAAAATTCGTATTAGTCATTCGCCCCAACAATCAGAAGGCTGGCAGCTGTCAGTGTCCCGGAGTCCACTCGGGTCATAGGCGATATGCAAAAAAACAGAAAAAGAGACAGCGCGCAACAAGCGACTTCTAAGTGCAGTGGTTATAACCAATAATAGAGAATATACATATAGAAAGAATAAAATTAAATTTATTTGATAAAATATACAGAGGCGTGATGATATGAGGAAATCCGTACACCCTGCATATATATCAGGTCGTGCCTGGAGAGGAGAATAATCGGGGACAGTGTAAATATATCTCAAAGACAGATACAAATGAATGGGACATAGAATAGATAACTGACAGATGTTTGCGTGCACTGGAAGCTCATGTGTAGATTATAATAAGACCACTCTATGCGCTCACCAGATAATTGCTGGATTAAACAGATACAATGTATCACTGTCAGTCACTCGGGTACAGTGGAGACATATGAATTTGCTATAGTAGATACACACTATGCGCTCACCGAATAAATGCTTGTGTCTGGGCCCATCAAACAAACGCTTCGGCGGCTTAAACACGTGTCTCCCTTCTCCGATCCGTCCCTTCGTGTCTCCGCTTTTTGATGCAATCCTGTCGCCCGTATTTCTTTCTCCAAAGTGGGTAATAGTCCTCAAATTAACTCGGCTCTCAAATAAAATTGACACTTCAATAAAACAAATCAACGCGTTTCGGGAATTCACCTTCCCTTTCTCAAGATAAAAATTTGAACCAAAAATCCGCGCGTTTAAATATGGCATTCATCCAATCATGTTGCATCTTTAGGGTTCAAATGTTACTTTGTAATACAAACTTAAATTCATTAAGTACAATTACATTTATATACTTTGTATTTGGTAAATAGAAAACTTTTCAGTGATTAGACACAATGATGGAACAACCATTCTGAAATTTGTGAATTTTTGAAGATGATTAATTGTATAGTCAACATTCCTAATGTTTCGTTATACGTCCCTAAATGTATTAACCTATACTGTGTTACTTTATATCCTTTATCTCAATTCTTTTTAGTTGGTAAACTCTGTAAGGAGCATGAAAAAGTATATGTAATTTATATTTCGGAAATCTATATTTGAAACCGTGGTTCTTATATAATTAATTCTAATGTTTTCTAGTATAGTTATATTTGTAGAAAAGAAAAGAAAATTCCAAAGGTTTCAAAATTTGATCTTCTAACTATAAGGATTTGGAAATTGTTTCTGATGAATTCTAGTTACTTCAATTAGGCTTTTATTATAAGCACCACAGGTCTAGTTCTTCATTTAGACCCCCTGGTGCTAGTGTTTGCAATTTAAAAATCCAAAAACTCTCTTGTTTAGCTAATTGTTTCACTCTATTACCACCCCTTATAGTAGGCAGGATATGTTCAATTCCAGTTACTTTAAGGTCCAAAATCTTCTTGAAAGAGGGACAATTTATACAATGTTTGGATAGTGAATGCTGCTTATTGTTTTTAATGATGTTGTTCCTATGTTCCAAAAATCTCTTTTTGAGAGGTCTAGTGGTTCTTCCAACGTATTGGGACCCACAGGGACATTCTAAGAGATAAATTATGAAATCAGTTGTACAATTTATAAATTGTTGACTATAAAATTTCTCTCCTGTATGTTTGGAGGTAAATGACTTATTTGCATTTTGAATATGTCCACATGTAATGCACCTAGTATGTCCACATCTATAGGTCCCCACAATAGGAGTTCCAAATGGATTCTCCTGGTGGGACTCCACTGGATTATTGGAATGTATCATAGATGGCGCTAATTTGGATTTTAAATCTGCAGATTTTTTATAAACAAATGATGGTCTTTTTGGGAGTATTGTCCGTAAAATTTGGTCTCCTTCTAATATGTTCCAATGTTTCCTGATGATGTATTCTATTTTTTTTGTAGATGAAGTGAACCTAGTAATGAAAGGTATAGTTGGTTTTCTATTTTTGTTTTTATTTTCATTCCAGTGTTCTCTTTCATTGTCTTTAAGGGTTATTTCCTTATTGTGCAGTAGTTGTTCTCTTGTTTTACTCTCTGCTTTATTGAGAGCCTGTTGTATATTTGCAGTGTGATACCCCTTTTCTAGAAATCTCTTCTTTAACATGTCAGCTTCTTGGACGAAGGTTTCTTCTTTTGAGCAGTTTCTTCTTAGTCTTAAGAATTGGCTATATGGAACGCCTTGTAGCCATTTCTGATGATGGTTGCTGGTGGCTTCTATAAATCCATTAACATCAACTGGTTTTTGGTAAGTGTTCGTACAGATGGTTCCTCCTGCTTCTATACTGATTTGTAAATCCAAAAATGTTACTGTAGTGGTACTACTGTTATATGTAAAATGTAAACCCAGTTGGTTGTTATTGATGGAGGCAATAAACTTATCTAATGATTGTATTCCATCCTTCCAGACAAGCAATATGTCATCGATGTAGCTTCCATATAATGCCATATTTTTAATGTGGTTATTCCATATGTGTTCGTCTTCCCATACACTTAGAAAAAGATTGGCGAAACTGGGTGCAAAGCGTGTTCCCATCGCTGTCCCCCTTATCTGGCGATAATGCCTTCCTTCGAATAGAAAATGGTTATGCTGGAGAATAAACGCTATCCCGTCTAATATAAAATCAATCTGTTCTAAGGGAAGATCTTTATCTTTTCTTAATATTTTTTCGACTGCTCTTAAACCAGCTCCATGTTCGATAATAGTGTATAGAGAAGTTATGTCACAAGTGACCAATAGATATCCTTCCTTCCATTGCAGCTCTTGTAACTTATTAAGAACATGTGTCGTATCTTTAATGTAAGAGGGTGTTTTCTGTACATATGGTTGGAGTAGATGATCTATATATTCCGACAGGTTACTCGTTAATGATTGAATTCCTGATATAATTGGACGACCTGGTGGGTTTTCAATATTTTTATGAATTTTGGGGATATGATAAAAGATTGGTATTACAGGATACTGGACTGTCAGAAAGGTGTATTCTTGTTTATTGAGGATGCCCATACGGTATGCCTGATTTATCAATAGATCGTATTTTACCTTATACTTCTTAGTTGGATTGTCTACAAGTAATTCATAGAAGGTTGCATCTCCCAGAATTCTTCTAGATTCTTTCAGATATTCCTCCTTATCTTGAATCACAATCCCTCCCCCTTTATCAGCCTCTCTGAACACTAAAGATTTATTTTCCATCAGCTTATCAAGACTTGATTTTTCTTTCTTAGATAAGTTATACTTGATTTTGAATGGTGTTTGGAACAATTTCCTAATGTCTCTTATCACCAATTCTAGGAATATTTGTATATGGTGTCCTCGCGATTGGGAGGGATTGAATTTAGAGACTGGTTTCAGGGCTGTGTGTCTATATTGTGCACTCCTTTCGCTTTGGGTGTTATGTTCCAACTGTTCCTTATTATCATTCTCCTGCCAGAGATTTAGTAATATCTCTGTAAGTTTTTCATCATCTACCAGGTCGCCTATCGTTTCGTCCTCTCTAATTTCCTGAATTTCTAATTGTTTTTTCGTAAAATGTCTTTTGAGTGTGAGCTTTCTTACAAATTTGTGTATGTCTATAAACAGTTCAAATTCGTTAGGTTTGCTGTGTGGTGCAAACTTAAAGCCCTTGTTTAATAATGAGATATCATCTATTGTGAGTTGATATGATGAAAGGTTGAATATTCCACCTAAGCCTGATCTATTGAGTTTAGGTTTTTTCTCTTGTTTTCCCTGGAAAAATATGGCATTATATGGAAGCTACATCGATGACATATTGCTTGTCTGGAAGGATGGAATACAATCATTAGATAAGTTTATTGCCTCCATCAATAACAACCAACTGGGTTTACATTTTACATATAACAGTAGTACCACTACAGTAACATTTTTGGATTTACAAATCAGTATAGAAGCAGGAGGAACCATCTGTACGAACACTTACCAAAAACCAGTTGATGTTAATGGATTTATAGAAGCCACCAGCAACCATCATCAGAAATGGCTACAAGGCGTTCCATATAGCCAATTCTTAAGACTAAGAAGAAACTGCTCAAAAGAAGAAACCTTCGTCCAAGAAGCTGACATGTTAAAGAAGAGATTTCTAGAAAAGGGGTATCACACTGCAAATATACAACAGGCTCTCAATAAAGCAGAGAGTAAAACAAGAGAACAACTACTGCACAATAAGGAAATAACCCTTAAAGACAATGAAAGAGAACACTGGAATGAAAATAAAAACAAAAATAGAAAACCAACTATACCTTTCATTACTAGGTTCACTTCATCTACAAAAAAAATAGAATACATCATCAGGAAACATTGGAACATATTAGAAGGAGACCAAATTTTACGGACAATACTCCCAAAAAGACCATCATTTGTTTATAAAAAATCTGCAGATTTAAAATCCAAATTAGCGCCATCTATGATACATTCCAATAATCCAGTGGAGTCCCACCAGAAGAATCCATTTGGAACTCCTATTGTGGGGACCTATAGATGTGGACATACTAGGTGCATTACATGTGGACATATTCAAAATGCAAATAAGTCATTTACCTCCAAACATACAGGAGAGAAATTTTATAGTCAACAATTTATAAATTGTACAACTGATTTCATAATTTATCTCTTAGAATGTCCCTGTGGGTCCCAATACGTTGGAAGAACCACTAGACCTCTCAAAAAGAGATTTTTGGAACATAGGAACAACATCATTAAAAACAATAAGCAGCATTCACTATCCAAACATTGTATAAATTGTCCCTCTTTCAAGAAGATTTTGGACCTTAAAGTAACTGGAATTGAACATATCCTGCCTACTATAAGGGGTGGTAATAGAGTGAAACAATTAGCTAAACAAGAGAATTTTTGGATTTTTAAATTGCAAACACTAGCACCAGGGGGTCTAAATGAAGAACTAGACCTGTGGTGCTTATAATAAAAGCCTAATTGAAGTAACTAGAATTCATCAGAAACCATTTCCAAATCCTTATAGTTAGAAGATCAAATTTTGAAACCTTTGGAATTTTCTTTTCTTTTCTACAAATATAACTATACTAGAAAACATTAGAAGTAATTATATAAGAACCACGGTTTCAAATATAGATTTCCGAAATATAAACTACATATACTTTTTCATGCTCCTTACAGAGTTTACCAACTAAAAAGAATTGAGATAAAGGATATAAAGTAACACAGTATAGGTTAATACATTTAGGGACGTATAACGAAACATTAGGAATGTTGACTATACAATTAATCATCTTCAAAAATTCACAAATTTCAGAATGGTTGTTCCATCATTGTGTCTAATCACTGAAAAGTTTTCTATTTACCAAATACAAAGTATATAAATGTAATTGTACTTAATGAATTTAAGTTTGTATTACAAAGTAACATTTGAACCCTAAAGATGCAACATGATTGGATGAATGCCATATTTAAACGCGCGGATTTTTGGTTCAAATTTTTATCTTGAGAAAGGGAAGGTGAATTCCCGAAACGCGTTGATTTGTTTTATTGAAGTGTCAATTTTATTTGAGAGCCGAGTTAATTTGAGGACTATTACCCACTTTGGAGAAAGAAATACGGGCGACAGGATTGCATCAAAAAGCGGAGACACGAAGGGACGGATCGGAGAAGGGAGACACGTGTTTAAGCCGCCGAAGCGTTTGTTTGATGGGCCCAGACACAAGCATTTATTCGGTGAGCGCATAGTGTGTATCTACTATAGCAAATTCATATGTCTCCACTGTACCCGAGTGACTGACAGTGATACATTGTATCTGTTTAATCCAGCAATTATCTGGTGAGCGCATAGAGTGGTCTTATTATAATCTACACATGAGCTTCCAGTGCACGCAAACATCTGTCAGTTATCTATTCTATGTCCCATTCATTTGTATCTGTCTTTGAGATATATTTACACTGTCCCCGATTATTCTCCTCTCCAGGCACGACCTGATATATATGCAGGGTGTACGGATTTCCTCATATCATCACGCCTCTGTATATTTTATCAAATAAATTTAATTTTATTCTTTCTATATGTATATTCTCTATTATTGGTTATAACCACTGCACTTAGAAGTCGCTTGTTGCGCGCTGTCTCTTTTTCTGTTTTTTTGGCAAGAAAGGAACAACTCCATCTTTCATACTAAGCAACTAATGCACATTTCACCAAATATTATATTATAATTCACTAAGGATGTTTGTCAGAAGCCGTCATGTGAAGTACAGACTGCCAGTGCCATGGCTGATATGGAGCGGGGCGCTCTGAATTCACACCAAAGTCCTCTCTGTGCACCTTCCTTGGACCACCTGAATTTGGAGTGCTCCGCTCCATATCAGCCAAGGTGCGGGCAGTCTGTATAGTGCATGACTGAAGCGCCACCAGTGTTGGTCCTTGTACATGGGCTTTAAAACTAGTAGCTTTATAAAAGGCTAGAAGCATGGCATATCACAGTCAGCTATTCAAACCTTCTATTGGCCAATCCTGTTACATATCCAAGGAGGAGTGTCCAAATAGGGATGTTATCTATCTAGTACATCATTATCCTTCAATACAGAAACCAGAAAATATAACTGGTTCCCATTCATAGTCCTGTCTCGGTCTATCCAATAAATGTATCCATATACCATTAAATGACACAAGAAGAATCATAGTGTGCCAAACTAAGTGTATGTTAATTATATATTGGAAATCTTCTCATTTGTACTCCACAAAAAATAGGATAATTATTAAATCACATCTTACGCACACACATCACTAAAAGATCAATTAATATAAACTACAGTAATAATAGAATTTATAGATCTATAATGCTTGATTTTCCCCATGATCTATATTATGCTGCTCAATTGTTACAACCTTGAGTCATAGTTATCTGATACTATAGACAGCGACGTGTGTCAGAGTTAGTCTTTGGCAAAATGGAACAATTGGTCTTAAATATTTAGCCAAAATCTCATAAAAACCAAACTTTATTTATTATGGAATACTAATATAAAGTTAAAATCATTTAATCCAAAACAACTTAATGTTATTGGGTTATAAAATACGCCTCACTACATCAAGTATTGCAACAGTATTGAATTGGTCTTTTCATTCCTATTGACCTTATGTTATAGGGCTATCTTTTCTATCTCCTTTAACTTTCATCTAGTACAAGTAATTTAGATCTGCGATACGAAAAATAAAATCACAATTTGCTTGTTGTATATGGATTTAAAGGATTTCATTTCCTTCTTTAATGGCAGGGTTCCTGTCAAATCCAATAGATTTTTCAAAATGGCAAACTGAGGCCAGTGAAATCTTTGGTATTGCATCAACAGAGGTAAATGAATCATCCAGAGATGATCTTAATAACATATTTAAAGAGTTAATGAAACAAATGCAGAAACAGATGAGAAAATGGTGGGAGATTACAGGAATGGAAAATTATTTAAAAAACAAAATTGTACCTAGAGGATTTCGTAGTCCCCTCTCTCCTGCAAATCACCTAATAGACAATAAGTTTTTGAAAGAATGGAACACCATATTAACAAAGAGTTCCCCACAATTAATTCAATTAATTATTAATACGGAAAAAAGTTATCAATAGTGAAGTAGAAAAACAATTAAAAATTATACACATTTATAAAGAAAATGTTAATTATAGTAAACTTGAATTAGTTTTAAAAACTAAAATTAATAAACTGGCAACAGAATTGAAAAACAGAAAATTAAAAATATTTCAAAGGGACAGCCGAAATTTTACAAATGATAACATCACAATAGCAAATTACAGGAGGATAACAAAGAGCCTATATTGGACTCCCAACCAGAAACATCTGGCGCTGAGTCACAGGACTCAGATAGTACCCCTCAATCTTTTTGGAGGAGTAACAGAAGGTTCAGAAATAATAGAAGCAGTCAGCAATGTTTTTTAGCAGGAGGATATTAGGATATTGATCTGGGGAACTATTTGACTACCAGTTGGAGTCAGGAAGGAATAGTCCCCCCACACACACACACACTTGGGACTACATTGGAAATTGCTCCAGAGGGCTTTTTTGTTGCCTTCCTCTGGATCAACAGGGGTATTATTGGCATGGGCTGGACTTGATGGACGCATGTCTTTTTTCAGCCTTATCTACTATGTTACTATGTTAGGTCAGTGAGATCAGAGGATAGACAGACAAGGACTACCTCAATTA
Source organism: Rhinophrynus dorsalis (assembly GCA_037306005.1). Taxonomy (NCBI): domain Eukaryota; kingdom Metazoa; phylum Chordata; class Amphibia; order Anura; family Rhinophrynidae; genus Rhinophrynus; species Rhinophrynus dorsalis. Next base: position 153,647,713 of record CM074722.1, on the reverse strand, counting down.
ACAGACAGAAATGTCTGGGGATAAAGAGGGAATTTGCAATGGCAGAGGTAGTTGGGTATAAGGCAAATAAATATGGATCAGATACAGCAGTTCAAGACAACACAGCACTGAATATTGACCCAATTGCTTATGGAAAATTAGATCACTGTAAGCCAACAAACAGGACAATTCACGAACTTGACAGTAAATAAACAGTTCACACCTCCCATGAATACATCTCCATTTGTAACAGTATTTGTGGAAGCGCTGACTAAAAATTAGGAAGATCTTTCAAAACAAGTGTCACTAAAACAAACTCATCCATCCAATTTATCAAAACAAGAAGCTCTAACCCTTAAAAATCTGTCTGGCAATCAAAAGATAAAAATAAAACCGGCAGATAAGGGGGGAACATAGTTATAATGGATACCCAATACTATACAATGTAAACGTCTCAGATAAACAGTGCTATGAAAAGTTATCTGCGGATCTTACACAAGACTATAAAGAGAAACTGGAACAAATATTACAATATGGCATGGAATTGAATATTTACTACCTAATCACCATCTAAAGCGATGTTCTACTGTATCCCAAAAATACATAAAAAGCCATCTGCACCCCCAGGACGTCCCATTGTTTCAGGAAGGATCAGCATATTTGTAGACAAAATCTTGTGGAAATTTGTCTTTAAATTACCATTGTATATTCAAGACTCTCAAGACGCCATAATGAAAATAGAAGGTACAACCCTCTTAAAAACTGATTTTTTTTTTTGGCAACACTAGACATTGAGTCTCTTTATACGAGTATTGATCATGAAATAGAAATAACTGCCACAAAGTCCTTTTTGTCAACAAGAGGAATACAGTATTCCAATCATAATACATTTGTACTGCCCCTTTTAAGATATGTACTTACCTATAATTATTTTGTGTTTGACCAACAATTCTTCTACCTGCTGAGAGGCACAGGAATGGGGAGTTCCTGTGCCTCCTCTTATGCAAACTTGTATTTAGGCTGGTGGGAGGACACAAAGATATTTACAGAAAATATGAGGCATTACACTGAGAACATTCGAATCTGATTGAGATTTATAGATGATGTCATCATGACGTGGACTGGGACAAAAGAAAAAATTAAAGAATTTGTAGATGTGCTAAACTCCAATGATCACAATTTAAGAGCTACATCTGATTTATCTGAAAGGGAAATTTCCTCTTTGGATATTATGATCCAAAAGAACTCTAAAAATGATTTGGTGTACACAGTCTATTGGAAAGACGCTGCCACAAATAGCCTGCTGCATGCACGAAGTGCACATCCTGAACCATTAAAAAGAGGAATCCCTGTTGGACAGTACATGTGTATCCGGAGGTTGTGTACCTCTTTTGATGACTTTAAAGTCAAGGCAAAAGATTTACAGTTAAGATTTATCCAAAGGGGTTTTGGGGATTTGTGCATTCAATTTGGGGAACCTTCAGTGAACTCTAAAGAAGGTCTTTAAATAATAGGAAGTAGCTAGTCAGTTAGGGTATTCACCTGCCTTGAACTCCGAATTGATGTGGCGACCCAGTCAATTCGAAGAGAGTTCAACGTTGGTTAGTAAGCTCTAGCAGAAGTATGACTTTTTGATATCTAAGAGAAGTACTTAAATTGAGTGTGTTTGCCACCCTTGGGCAAATAAAAATCAAAGTGATAAAGATTCAGGAATGCCTTGGAACTTAAGTGTTAACCGTAAGGAATTTTTGAGAACAGCTCATCAGGGTATTTACCTGCCTCGAACTCTGGATCACCACATCAATTCGATCAATTAGAAGAGAGTTCAACGTAGGTCAGTAAGATTTAGCACAGATACGATCATCTTATCTCTACACTTAAAAAGAAGTGCTTTCTATCGTCCAATATTATTGGGATAACATGTTTAAGAAAGCTTTTTGATACAGCTAAAAAGAATTTAAACTAAGCCATAGCATAAATAACATAATGGAGTTAATGGTACTTATAAATATATTCAGCTAACGAGAGCTAATCTAGAGTGTTACTTGAGATTCTCTGTGATACAGCAAAATATTTAAAACCGAGTAATAATAGCCGGTGAAAAAAGTCCATTTTAATTTAAACAGTGTGAAAGTAAACAGGCTTAAAATTTATATTATGATCATTAAATCTATGCTTTATATCAAACGGATGTGAAGCTGGAATAAAATTAACTAGTAATTAAAGGAGAACTAACACTTCTTAAAATAACCACTGCTTTATATTACTATGGCCAGATGATCCTAGTGTCTCTATGAATTTTCCTTTGTTCCTTGCTTCAAGAGATAAGTTTATCACACAGTCCTGGATGTCATCTCCATTGTGGAGGGCAAGACAGTTGCTAGTAGAACCACAAACCAGAACTCTGCCTGATGCACAGGATAATCTTAACCCTTTAAAGTTCTCAGTGTGTTACACATCCCATAGGCCCATACACTCTACCTGCTTCAGTTTGAAGAAACTGCCAACAACTGCCATGAACTTGTTCAGATTCTGACTTTGCCTCTCTTCTGTTAATGCAACAAAGTTTAGGCAACTGCCAAGAATCAGGGGCTCAAATTCTGAGGTGGGGGTTGTCTGGCAAAACATCATTCCAAATTTGGCTCTGCTAGTCTGTAGAATTTTAAACTTTACCCTTACACTCCAGCCCTTTGCACCCAGACCATTCAGCACCATGTACATCTCAGTAATACTCTCTCTCAAAGTAGAAGAAGATACAGGGGGCATGTGAATGTCAACTGTTTGAGTGTTCTCTAGCCTGGTGCTGTCTTTGCCTCTGTTTGTCTAGTATATCACTGCACAGACTGTTTGCATTATTTATTTTTTTGTTTGTTTGCTTGTTTGCCTGACAAATACATGCATATTTTTTACAGTTTGTCTTCCCCATGTCAAACAGCGGAAAGCAGTTTATATTTTTGCCTCTCATTTTTACATAGAAAGCACTTTGAAATTGAATTGTTAGAATCAGGAGCTATTATACTGGAAGCTTAAGAGAATTGTTATTGGGAAAAAGTATAGGCATCATATGATGCAGTTATAATCTAAGATAGCTTTCTAGATCCAGATGTTGATCAGCCAGTGCCTACTAAAGATATTATGTAAAATAATGAAAAGTATGAACTTGTAAGGTAGACCACTAGATGCATAGCTTTGTTTTAATACTTCTGAACAAGATATGAATATATAGTTAGTAATTTTTAATTTTGCATTAGTACTAACAGAAATTGATCAGATGTATGTCCAACCAGCCAACACATTTCTCCTTCACCATTCTCTTTCACCCATTGCAACCACTCTTCTTTTCAGAACATAGCAAAACCTGCAGATACACTGTGGTCAACCCTAACACACAGAAGTCAGGATGGATGCATCAGGCTCAGTGACGAGATGGTCAGGGGCCCTGGAACAAGTGTGAATAGTCCTCACTATTGAGCATCTTGGTCTACTCATTACTTCTTCCCTTGCTACCCTCTTAGTTAACCCTTTAATCCCCACCTTGTTATTTCTCCCACACAGAACCTTGCCAAGTCCCACACTTCTCTCCAACTTAAATAAACATCTGCTGATGTGTATATGTGCATGCACACAAACCTACCTATTCTATTAAAGTGGAATGGCAAATTGGCCAAGTTCTCACATTAGTGCAAGAGTCCATCTTGATATGATTTACACAATTATTCCTCACCACCAGTCATTTATCTCACCCTTTGATAGGATCTGATATGTTCTAGCAGCCTTCAAAGAAGGAGAAAGAGTGAGGCAATTTCAGGAGGAGTGAGTAATTATACAGGCTGTTCCACACAGGCCAGAAAGCTCAGTTATGCTGAGGTCAAAGCATTGTGACTGCTCCACTTTAAGGGTCTCTCCATTCGGCTGTGCTGTTACCTCCTAGTCTCCTATCTTCGCTCTGTTCTCTGTGTTCTCTCTTTTCTAGAATTTAAATAAATATAGTATCACATCACTAAAAGGTGGACAGTAAATGCAAATATATAAAGCACAGTTAGAAAAACCTCATCCTATTTGATTTTTTAACCCTTTTAGTGCTAATTTATTAAACAGGATGTGAATCCTTTTGCAAAGGTTAAATTTTAAAAAGCGTTATTTTAAATTAGCCATTTTGATGCCAGGAGATATTAGAAACATGTCTTTTTGATTGCTATTAATAGCCGTCATTGCAAAAGGATACCAAGGTGAAAAATGTATTGATTTTCAAAGACTTTGTACACTCCTCTGGCACTCAAAGGGTGTGGGGATTAAAGTGTAATAAAAGCAGCCTATCAAATACATTGTTCTTTGCCAGCATTTTGCTGCAATCATTGAAGGATACCTTTGGGTACACATCAAAGATCATTTGTATTTCCCTGCTTTGTGTATGCGCAGCAGGGACATGTGATAAAAACAGACATAAATGTTGCCCTATTGGTAATGCACTCAGATACACATACAGTATATGGGTATGCATGCGTTTGCCCCCGTTATCTTAATGTTGTTTGCTAGCTTGAAATTGGAGGATTGAATTATGTGATGCATCTTGCCATTGCTTATTGATATATAAGTGATGGCCAGATACAGTCCTATCATTGCTGAATCTGCAAATGCTAATGTGCAAGGAAATCCTCCAATTTCCCAGTGCATTGAGCCATTCATAGCTTAATGAATTTGTCTTAAAGAATTAATCCTTCTCTGAGTGAAATAGTTTCAGTTGAATTGATTGAAATGATGTCAAATACGTTCTGTATCCAAAAGCTATATTTTTTTGATAGCATTATTGACACAGAAGCTCTAAGTACATCATTTACCTTTTCTAGAGCAGTAGTTTTACCCACTTACAAACATCTTTCTTCCATTCACCTCACAGATCTACAACCAAGAAGCACATTCCCTTTGTGCACTCCAAGCTTCCAAATGGGATCATTTAACTGTCTGTCGAGTTAGATATCTCACAATGATGAACAGTCTGTATAAAAATGTTACCTGTCTGAAGATACAGCTGCTTGTACAAGGAGAGAAGAGAGGAAATTGCAGAGATCAGAGGTAATAGCCGATCAATAGATAAAGCAAATCTTGCTGCGTTTCCTGCTCTCTGATTGATGCTTCACTCATTCTCACCACAGGGGCAAAGAGGAGAAAACAAAATAAAATGATGGCATATAAAGAGAAAAAAAAAAGAAACCGTGATTTCCTTCAATGAGGTAATTCCTGAATATGACTAAAAAGTGACTATTTTAACCTCATGAGTACCAGAGGGAAGTGAAGTGCTTTGCTAAGCAATGCTTTTCACTCAGCTCTGGTCTTCACAGGCTTAATCGTTCAGATGAAACCTAAAATGCTTTATAAAGCAAGGTATTGGAGACCTCTCTAGCACTCTAATCATTAATAGAAACCTGTTCCTGTTAAATGGAGCTGCTGGATAGACTAAGAGAAATTAAATGGACTAAAAGACTATGGGCCATCTGTTTAAAAGAAAAGTGGAAGTGTTCTAGGGCAAACCATTTGCACTATGGGGAAATTTAATTCTCCCCTATAGTGCAAATGGTTTGCCCCAGAACTCCTCCATTTTTCTTTTGAACATATGGCCCATGTTTGGCAAAAAGAAAATAGGCTCATTGAGAGTTTTGCACTATTTACTAAAATAAATAAGCTCCTATTTTATGGAGGCCACGGGCCAGCCAATGACTGTCCTAGGCCAGTTGTGGTTGTAACTGTACCATACATGTCTTCTCAGATGTCCAATCATTCTACTGTGGAAAGTACAAAATAAAAGAGAAAATATATCCCTGTTGTACTAAGCACTCACTATATTGTTGAATTTTAATCGCAACACCTTTTGGATTGGGAAAGTGTAATAACACATAATATTTAATATTTTAATTTAAAATATGGGAAATTATAAAAAGAAACAGGTCTGTACCTTCTCTTGAGAAGTAATAAGTCATTCTTAGATTTGAATTTGCTCAGAAAGCAAAATAATGTGTGGCCTAGTCAGGAGACAGATCAATGTTATTCTCACCCTCAAAATGTATTGGGTGTTTTTCGAGTTCTACAAAGAGAAATTTGTGATATATATATACCTGTACAAAATGAGGTTCCATATACACTTAAATATATAGAATAAGGGCTTCAAAATCAACTAGATTTTTAGTGACCCTAGAAAAAGCTTTTGGAGAAGAAGATATGGCATGCTGGGATCAGATATGATATGACAGAGCAGAGAGGTGAAATCCATGTCAGATAAGTATGGACGTGCTGATTACATTTCGTTAGCACTCTAATTAGGTTTTTTAGTAACATCTTCTTTCTTTCTTTGAGATTCTGGGTTTTAATTTCAAGAGCAGTACTATATAGTACTATATAGCAGCACTACATAGTCAATATATATAGAGCCAATGTCTGCTAACCCTCAAATCCCACTGATTCATATATTTAATTCTCTCCAATTGAAGATATAAGATATCAAAATAGCCCTTTCCAGGGCTGGTAATCAAAACCCATTTCTAGTTGGAATGGGCATAATTTCTTGCCTCAAAACCAAAACAGGCAAAAAATGGCACTTCCAGCAGAGCAGGAAATTTCCTAAAAAAGTGCAAATGTTCCACTTTTTTCACTTAGCTCAATGCATTGAATAATAATAAATAATAATAAATAATTATAATAATTATAAATAAATGGTAAGACTGAACCTCCCCCCCTCCATATGGCAATTTTCCCTTCTTTTCTATCCCAGATAATATAAAAGGGGAATCAGACTCCAGTAGCATGGCATTCTATGTTTGTGAGAGATAAAGAAAGCATCATATTTTCTGATCTGGTTAAGATAGGAAAATAAAGAGAAACTGCAGTGTAGTTTAGGTCTTACTTTTTTGTGTGGAGGGGCAATTTGTTATGCATGTTAGGGAAGTCTGGGGAACTCTGTGGTAATGTGAAGGGAGAGAAGAGATTTACCCAAAATCCTGAGCTAGGTAGATGATCCAAGTTCCTTCCTGAGCTGGCTGTGCTCTATATTATGAGAATCTGGAGCTGTGTGAAGGGAGAAAAAGATTTATCCTAAATATTAGGGGTGGGCAAAAAGTAAGAAAAATTTCCTGCATGACTTTGAGAAAAAACGGCCGATTTTTTGTTTTTTTCACAAGAGTTTTTTCTTTTTATCCAGTGCAAAATTTTCCTCCTTTTCGCCTATCCCAGCATTTTTTTTGGCCTATTCCAACACATTATTCTCTTATTCTAACACATTTTTTGCATAGTTCCTATTCAACACATTTTCTCCTATTCCAACACTTTTTTTCCTATGTTTAATATGGTGAAACATTTCCCAGCACAATATTACTTCTTCTGAGGGCTGTAGTGGAGAAATAAGTAGCTGAAAGTCAAAGTTGTGAGCCCTACTGCAACATATACATTGAAAAATGTGTGAGCGTGCAGAGTTCCTTTGTCCTTTGCCCACAACACTTATTTCCTGCTTAAGTAACACTAGCACGTATTCATGTCAAGTGATTAAAATAAATAAAGTACAACCTACAATGTGGCGGATGTATATGGTAGTGGTGGGGGACTGGCGTGGTGTGATTGGTTGGACCTTGACAAACTGCATTCACCCCGGGAGGAGAGAGATCATCATCATTTATTGCACATTCTGCATTCTGTGTATGAGAGAAAGCAGCAGCTGAAATCCTCTTAACACTAGCTAAAGGCAAACAGGGGAAGAACCACTGGCACAAGAAGTGTGTTATTTATTTTGCTGTAGACAGCTATAGACACAGTACAGTGAATAAAAAAAATGTGTTTTGAAGTCAAAAATACTTTGACTGGTAGGTGACAGAGACAGGGACCCCCACGGTGTGCTGTGAATAGAGATAGGTGAAACTTTTCACCTCAAAAGAGAAATAGGAGAAAAAACTATCCGCTTAGCCGTATATTTTTTTGTAAAGAATGCCATTTTTCACTTTTTTTGCCTAGTTCATTGCATTTAAATCAATGGTAAAACTGAATTTCTTGCCACCACATTGCAAGATTCCCTTCTTTTCCTGCAGGCATAGAATAAAATGGGTAGCAGGTTCCCACAGTATGCCATTCTGTGTTTGTGAGAGGAAGAGGATGCAGCACATTTTTCAGCTAAAGAAGACAGGTGTTGAGTTGACGTTTAGTTTAGGAAGTCTTGTAAGCAGGGCTATTTTTCTGTGTATTATGGGAATAAGGGGGACAGGAAAGGAGAAAGAAGGTTGACCCTAAGTACCCCAAAATTCTGTCTGACTGCGAAGACACAGGCAGTCATGATCCAAGTTCCTTCCTGATTTGGCTGTAATCATTGTGCTAGGAGAGTCTGAGGAAAGGAGCAGTTGACCAAGGAGTAGGGCTAGGGGGACAGTTAATAAAAAATAAATGAATAAAAAATAAATAAATAGAATTGATGGGCGACAGAGACAGAGACTCTGACATGAGCTGTGACTGAGACAGACTGATATTAGACAAAGAATATTTTCTAGAGGGCCAATGCATGACATCTCACATAATCATTTGTATTGTGTACTTTACAATAAACACTCACATACACAGTATTTGAATAATGTCCAGCAAATACACAAGGGGTAGAGGGAGAGTGAAAGGAGTAAAAACAGTGCAGCTACATGTAACTAAAGTGGTAGTCCAAAAACTAACTGAAGCCATGGTTGCTGAAACATGTGCAATAAATGATGGTGATCCCTTTCCTCCTAAAAAGGAGCATTATGCCTGTTCATAGACTATTTGAGAAAACAATTAGAATGGATAAGTAAAGATGGCAAAAAAATGCACAATCATCTTATCAGTCATCATCAGCATTTTCACCACAACAGAACCAACCTCTACCGAGCCGCATACAACAGCGTTGAATAAACAACCAACAACACAGATTATCAACATCCACAAGACTCACTATGATGTGTGTCTCTCCTGCTGTTGGATGTGCAACACCTTAGACATCTAGTAATACATCTAGTCCCAATAGTAGTGGTGGCACCTTAGGATCCCCTCATTCTAAGAAGTCCATCCAGAAGCCTGTGAGCAGGGAGGAAGCAGGATTACACCTAGGTACATCACCAATGAGATCCCACCTGAAGCACAACCATAGGTCTGATTGGGAGACACATCATCAACATGTTAGAAGTGCCATAAATGGCACCAGCAGAAACACTCCTAAAGGTTCCTAGTGCTCTGCTGCACATAATAGAAATTATTTTTATGTGTCAGAAAGTGTGCCAAGATTTCCTTAATTAGCTTCCTGTTTCATAGGAGTATGACTCTGAGTTTGTTGTTGGAGAAAACAAGATACATAGAGTGCCCATATATACCGCCATCACACCCAGCACCTCCACAAGTCATGTTGTTAAAGCAATACAATTATACAGTTATTTCACTATATACTGCTACCCCACATTGAGTTCTTAGTATGCATTTGTAATAGTAAACTTGCCAAAATGTTGGCAGTTAAAATGCTGCCCATTTCATTTGTTGAAAACAGAGGCTTTAAAGAATTAATGTCATGTGTTGCATCCTGCTGGTGTATCCAAAGTTACAGTTTTTTTCAAGGATGGTTGTGACAGTGTCAAATGTTCAGGAGGTTAGTGTTGTGGGCCAAGGACAAAACCTCTCAGCATGATAGCAGTTTATTTCAAAGCATATGTTGCTGTATGATTCAACCTGCTCACAACTTTTTACATTCAGCTGTTGATTTCTCCCCTTCAGGCATCAGAAGCAGAGGTATTGTAGCAGGAAATATTGCAGTCATAGAAAACACATGAAATGTATTGGTGGTGAAAAGGCAGAAATTGTATGTATTTTCTATGGGTTTGAATTTTTACAGGAAAAGTGGTAAAATCTGGAATTTTTTTTTTTTTTACTTTTCATCCATCCCCACTTTGTAGCGCTGGTAACAATCAGGATACATTTTACCCTTTTATTCTATACTAGTGTAAAAGCCTGTGTACACAGGCCTCCCAGTGCCTGCGTTCCTGCTTTCGGGCAGTCTCTACTGTGTATAACTGCATCGGACGTTCGGGCAATTTCTATTATGCATGACTGCATTGGACAAACATACATCTGGCGTTTTATATTATATGATGTTTAACCCTTTGAATGCCAGAGGGGTACACAACACATTGCTTTTCAATGCGATGCATACCCTTCTGGCACTGAAAGGGTTAAGTGTTTATGGAGCTTTGTTTTGGACAGGTTGATATACAACTCTTTGTAGGGCTGGAAAAAGCCTCAGAATATTATATGGGCGAGGGTAACATCGATCTGTATACCCTCTGTCTAAACTCTAAATTCTTTTTTTTTTTTGAGCTAATTAAACATGAACAGCATTTAGCCAGGTTCCAGGTTTGGCACATACAGTAAAAGACACAAAAACTTGTTGAGCACTACCTTGCTTATCAACAGTGTTCATATAATTACATATATGTGTATAGTATGGAGAGAAGAAAATACTGAATTTTGACCACATAAACAGAAAGTAAACAAGAGAAAGTCTGAGCATTTCATATCCTAACTTTTACCTATATATAACTTGTGGCTTTCTATTGGTAATACACAGTGATGATTTAATTATATGTTTTTGGCCAAAAGCATGTGTAGCTTGTCCACAAAGATCAAGGCACCTCCAACTGGGCAAGTCGGCTTTAAATCTGAAGTGAATATGTATTTAGTATAATGCAATTAAAAAGCAGCGATATTCTATTATTACTTTTGTTAACAAAACCCTATCAAGGGGGATAAGGGAGGTATTTATACCTTCCCTACATGTAGGGAGCTAATTAGGGGTGGGAGAAAGGTCCTGTGGTGTTTCCATGAAAATATTCTAGAAAACAACGTAGATGTCCACTTTTTTGCAGGAAAATCTGCTTTAAATAACATGATTAAAATAATCACCATTTTTACCCCCTTAATCTTTTTGCCTTTTCTTTATAAATATGTGCCATTTTCCAGGAAGTGAAACACAATAAAAACAGCTACACAGTGATAGAGAGGTGCAAGGAGCTGGAAGGACTGTTATGAGTATGTGAGTATGATGAGAAGGAAGTGACCACTACCAACAACATGAAAGGGTCTAGATTCCCTGGTTCCCTATACCCAGTCCCCCTACATCACCCATAGGGATATTGGGGACATTTGTCTCATGGGAGGAAGCAGAGTTTAATAGCAGTCTGAGCAGAACAGGTAAGCTACCTGTGCCTGCTGCCAGTGCTGCCCCTGCTGCCAGTGTACCTTGTAAGTCTCAGGGGGGAGGAGATGATGCCAAGCATGATAGCATGGGACCCTAAGTCACATTTGTCATCCCCAAGCAGTCCAGCCACTAGTACTACTATTAAGACGGTGCAGCACCTTGTACAGAGTGTTAGGAGCTAGGGACTCAGGGACTGAAATTGATGATAGTAGTAGAGTTATGGTGAAGCAGTCGGTGGGACTACAGTTAGCAGAGTAGTAAGGGAGATAATTCAGAGCATCCAGACTAGTGATCAAGGGAGCCCACAACATTCCCCTGACCCTGGAAGTCTGTTCCTCCCACGATCAGGTGGAACATGATCCTGTAGAAGGCATAATTGTTGCCTAGCAGCAATAATACCATACCACCATGAGCACAGATCAGCTGCCTGTTCCTGCTGCTGATGCTGCCAGTCTGCATTCTTCAGGTCTACAAGAATTGGCAGCATGACATTAGGGGACCCTCTGTCACATTTCTCATCAACTCCTCCAACCTGTGAGATGTATGTAAAAGAAAAGCAGCAGCAAGGAAGAACTGGTGATGGTGGTGATGGTGGAGAAGCTGGGGTCGAGGAGACAGTCATGGAATTTTTGGCCCAAACTGAGAAGGAATGTGAGACAGGGATGGGGATGGGCATCACCACCACCACCAGCAGCAGTGAGCTTTTGGAATTTGTGGAGTTTGCTACTGCTCTAATTCTTGCTGCTGACTTTCAAGAGCATCAGGATTTTGAGTAGAAGGCTAGTGTGCCACAGACCACCATGGACACAGTGGGAATGGTGTCCAGTGATGAGGAACTAGGACAGGTTCCACTTGCCAGCAGCAATACTTCTGGTCCTATTAGCAGTACTGATTCTGAGGCAGTAGCAGCAAGAGCAGCAACATCATCCTCTGCCTCAGCCAGTGAAGGGGACTGTGGAGGAGAAGAAGAAATAGGACATTCTTCTCCACCCTTCATCTCCCCCCTGAGGTCCTTGGTGTGGGACTATTTTTTTCTTGGGTCAGGCACAGTGCAGTCATCAAACACTGCTCTGTGAGCAATTTGTGACAAGTCAGTGAAAAGGGGAAAGGATGGAATGCACCTTTATACAACCCCCCTGATAACACACATGAAACACAGACACCATGATATTTATGTGAAACATGTTAAAGCAAAACACCCACCAAAGAAATCATGCACCGCTGTTGCTGTACCCCCTGACTCTCCCCAAAGGCAACAAGAGGTGGTGTGGAGAAAGAGGAGGAAGAATAGAGAAACCCAGACAGAGGCTGAGAGTTGGATTACGAGCAAAACATGGGCTGCCATTACTTTCTTGCTCTAGGGTAACTACATCTTCTAGTGACCCACCTCATTCATCTTTACCTGCCTACCGGTTGATAGCCATTCAGTAGATGTCAGGATGTGGCAGTTTGTGTCCACCCATTGCACACTCTGTGGTGCACTGACCACACATGACAGTGTGGTGGAGGATAATCACAAGCTGGTTATAAAGCCACATCTGAGGAGATTCCATTCAGCAGAATATGTTGAGCTGATGGCAGGGAGGGATCATAATTATTAAACTGTCTACAAGTTGTCCCATGTCCTTAGTGGGGAGTGGACAAGGGGCATTTTGACAGCAGCTGTACTTGGCTTATGGTTGAATGGTTTCACATTGGGGACCCTAAACATCATGGTGTTTGATTACAGCTATGCCAGGTGTTTGATGTCAGTCCAGATGTACCCATTGTTCCTAATCCTTCCCTTATTTATCACACAAACTGTGCACATTGCATTTTCTTATGAGAGGAACAGTTCCTGCTTTCAAGGGGAAAATTTATATTCTAACAACACACCCATGATTTTGGAGGAGGGGCAGGTAGAGAAGCATTATTGCCAACTTTTTCTTTTCTCCACATATACCTGAAGTAGTGAGGACTATTTATGGTGCTGCTATTGCCTCAAGTGCATCACTTGATCTAGTACTGGCAGTTGGAACCTTTACCATCTATCAACCGTGTTACTGCTGTTATTGATTCCATTCCCTTTGAGCTACCTAATCATTCTGCTGTTTAACCAACTCAGCAGCAGCAGTTAGAACAGCAGTCACAAATTCCGCAATTACAGAGGAGCATTTGACAATGGCCACCGACCAACACAATATGACCTGCTGGCACTAGGCCTGTAGGTTGTTTTTTGTTTTCAGGGTGTATTCTTAAAAAAAAAATAGAGGCCTACAAAATAAAGTGAGGGTGCATGTTTCTAACAAGCCTAAGTCCTTGTTAGAGGCCTCTAACAACAAGACTAAGTCCTACAAATCATAATCTGCAAAATACTTTATCCCATCAAGTATCAGTCTGCCCCAGTTGCAGCTTACGTCAGGGGTCCATGTCATGATACGTACCAGTTTCTTATTTTTTTTTATTTTTTTTATTAACTGTCCCCTCAATTCCAGTCAACAACCCCCCCAAAAAAAACATTTCCCCAAACACCACCCACCAAGACAGAAACCCTTCTCCAACCCCTTTTATACCATGTCTAATTTTTTTTATTGTATTTATTTATTTTTTAATTGTCTCCCCGAACACCAGTCAACAACCCCCCGCCCCCCAAAAAATCCCTGTTCGACTGATTCTTTCCTCAGACTAAGCCTACCAACGCAGGAACCCTTCTCAGAGCCCTTTTATACCATGTTTTATGAGGTTTTTTTTTAATTGTATTTTTATTCCTTTTTATTAACTGTCCCCCAATTCCAGTCAAAAACCCCCCCAAAATTTCCCTGTTCAACTGATTGTTTCCCCACACTCCACCAACACAGACACCTTGATATCCCTTTTATATTATGCCTTTGGGAAATAAAGTACATTTTTTTGCCGATTTTGGTTTGAGGCAAAATTGTTCACTCATCCCTAGAGCTAATATTCAAGAAGATGAGAGGAGTCAAAACCTCCCAAAATGCATACAATGAAACACACACAAAAAGCTTTACCTTGCTTATCAATTCTTTCTTTCATTCTTCATTTTTTTTATATAGCGCACACAGATTACGCAGCGCCTTACACTCATATTGGTTCCTGTCCCCATTGGGGCTCACAATCTAAATTCACCTATCAGTATGTTTTTTGGAGTGTGGGAGGAAACCAGAGTACCCGGAGGAAACCCACGCAAACACGGTGAGAACATACAAACTCATTGCAGATGTTGTCCTTGGTGGGATATGAACCCAGGACCCCAGCGCTGCAAAGCAACAGTGCTAACCACTGAGCCACCATGCTGCCCTTAGTGTACAAGGGCAGCATAGTGTACAAATAGTTACATAAATGTTTCGAGAGCATCAAAAACTATATTTTGGCTACATATACAGAAAGTAAACAAGAACTGGGAACATCAGATCTTACGTTTTACCAATAAATAACCCATGGCTTACTATGAACAATACACAGTGAGGTTTAGTTTCATACTAGTAGCCAAATGCATGTGTGCTAACATCAAGCCATCTCAGATAGGGCAAGTCCATAGTTGTATCAAATCTGAAGTGGACATGAATTTAGTATAATGCAAGGACTGCAGGGCTAGGTCGCTGCTAGGCAACAATGTAATTCACATGATCATATAAAGGTAGCCGGACTGATGTTTTGGTTAAATGGAACGATGTCCAGTCCAAAACTCTGACCATTATTCCTAATTTTTTTATTTTTTAATTCAAACTCTGATGATGTTGCTGGGTATGGAGATGCTTAACAATATTATGTTGTCATCTCTACTGTATGTTGAGTCCTGTAGTCCTAAAATCCAAAATAATTTATAAAAGTATCACATTCACATTTTTGTTTGTGCTGCTATTTCTAGGAAAAATTCATGATTCTGTAGGATTTAAACGCCATGTGTGTCTTTATATTTTGATCTTACTTATGTGTATGTTTCTTAAAAATACAAGATCAAGCTCCATTTAGGAATATGGTCTACCATATGTCTAAGCATTTCCCTAGTATCTTCTCACATGCAGGAACTGAAAGGCCTTTTTTGCTCTCTCTCAATTTACATATTTATCTCTTTATCTCCTTCTCTCTCTCTGTAAATGGATGTCTTGAAAAAGTGATAGTGTCACAGTGCCTTACCTCTGCCTGCGCCGTTCAGCAAGGCGTAGGGTTCTGGACGGACGCTCCTGCATCACTAACAGCATTCCCCTGCCTGTGGCCTAGTCTGGTTCCTGGTTACTGGCAGCATTGAATCAGGCACTTGCCTGGATGCCTGTTATAGGCCCAGCCTGGGGGCCCTAATTGGTCCCGCCTTCTCCTTCACCTTTATAAACCTCTATGGGCCTGTGTATCAGTTACCCTTACGTTGGTGTTCTGAGCAGTTCATTATCTAGTATTCCTGATTCCTGTGCATGATCCAGCTTGTCTGTCCATCCATTCTGGTGTTGACCCGTGGCTCTGTCTGACTATTCTCCTTGTGCGTTCCGATTTGGCTCAGATATCGTTTCTGGTGCAAACCAGTGGCTCTGTATGACTACCCGCTCTATGTATGACCTAGACTTGTCTGACTACCCACTCTGGTGTTGACCTGGGGCTCTATCCACTGCGCAGCCATCATTCCATCGCTTCAGTGGATATCCTATCTGGTGCAAACCCGTGGCTCTGGCTGACTACCCACTCTGTGTATGACCTAGGCTTGTCTGACTACCCACTCTGGTGTTGACCTGGGGCTCTATCCACTGCGCATCCAGCATTCCATCGCTTCAGTGGATATCCTATCTGGTGTAAACCTGTGGCTCTGGCTTACTACCCAATGTGTGTATGACTTTGGCTCATCTGACTATCCTATCTGGTGCTTATTCGAAGGCCCTGTCTGTTCGCTCCTAAGGTTGGTTCTGTTATTCAGACATCCTTCCTAGTATTTACCTGGGGCTATCAGACTCCCAGCTACTGACTGCAGGCTGAGTCAGTATCACTCTTGGGCGTCACCATACCGCGAGACTCCAGTAGGCTGAGGCCTAGTCTCGGGCAGTGTGGTGGTGATATTGGGAGACTGCTATTCCTGATACAGTACTCGCCTTTTCGATCACCCACTGTGTGTATATATTATATTGCATTACTGTATTATTCTCATAATAAAGGTTATATTAACTATACCGTCTGACTCCTGGTTCTGCTTGCCAACCGTAACAGTACGTAAGGGTCATGACAACAGACGGTGATATTGATCATCCTTTACAGAGCATATTTGACAGAATGCAGGATCAGGATCAACGTATTGATCGGTTGGCAAGTGCCTTGCAGACCCTGCTTGCTAGAACCACTCACTGGGAACACTATAACCCGCAGCAAGTGGCCACCCCAGTTTCTCCTTCGGCACCTACAGCTGCTACCGTCTCTGATGCAGGACTGGTCAGAGGGTTAACTGGATCCGCTTCACTCCCACAACGCTATAGTGGGGAAACTGAGTTATGTCGCGGATTCCTTAATCAGTTGGGCATATACCTCAATATGCCTCCTCATGCCTTCCCTACTGAGCGCAGTAGGGTTGGACATATGATTTCTCTCCTTGCTGGCAAGGCATTGGCTTGGGCGAATCCATTATGGGAGATGGAAAAACCCATACTATAGGATTTTTCTCAATTTGTGGCCTCTTTTAGAAGCGTATTTGACGTGCCAGGTCGTGGGACCTTGGCTTCCAAACATCTGATGACCATCCGTCAGGGTAACCGCACGGTAGCGGAATACGCAATCGAGTTTCGAACCCTTGCAGCTGAAGTAGGGTGGAACAATGAGGCCCTGATAGCTGCATTTTGCCAAGGGCTTTGCGATTACATGAAAGACAAGATTGCTGCTCGTGACCTACCTAACAGTCTGGATGAGATGATATCCTTTGTCATCCTCATAGATATACGGGTCCCGGAGAGACCGTCGTTTAAGGAGCGCCTGCGGAGGCATCCTACCAGCATGTCCTACAACTTTTCTTGCCCACCCTGTCCTCCCTCACCTCCCATGCCTCCTGGTTCCGACAATATGGGTGGTGAACCTATGAAGATGGGGGCTACCCGACTCTCTGCTGCGGAGAGGGCCCATAGGAGGAGGGAGGGACTATGTCTGTACTGCGGTAAGAATGGTAATTTCCTGAAATCATGCCCGGTACGTCCAGGAGACGCTCGGACCAAAAGATCCTGTCAGGGACAGATCTTAGGTGGCATCTCACAGTCCCCTGAAGCCTCTCAGGCTGGACATAGTCCTATCTTGGGCCAAAAAGTCTATCCCTGTGCCTGCTCTTATAGACTCTGGAGTGGCAGATTATTTTGTGGATGCTGCATTCTCTAAGCGCTTTGGGATTCCTTTACTGCCTGTCTTTCACATCCCATCAAACTTGCCTGTGCCAAGTCTTAAGGCCTACCAGAGGTCTATTCGCAGTTTTATGAGGTATTTAACAAAGTCCAGACAGGAGCTTTACCTCCCCATAGACCATACGACCGAACGATCGAGCTCTTGCCTGGGACTACCCCTCCGTGGGGTCATATGTACCCTCTATCTGTGGAGGAGAAGAAAGTCATGGAGAAGTATGTGGCTGATGCCTTGGAGAGGGGCATCATTCGGAAACCCTCATCCCCTGCGGGTGCTGGATTTTTTTTTTTTTTTTAAAAGAAGGAAGGAGAATTATGCCCTTGTATCGATTATCGGGGCTTAAACAAACTTATGGTAAAGAATGCAAATCCCATACCATTGATTACTGAGCTGTTTGACCACCTCAAAGGTTCTACAAGCTTTATTAAGCTCGATTTGAGGGTGGCTTACAATTTGGTCACGATTAAACAAGGGCTTGAATGGAAGACAGCATTCAACACATGGAGCGAACATTATGAATATCTGGTCATGCCCTTTGGACTGTGCAACGCTCCCGCTGTCTTCCAAGAATTCAAAAATGACATCCTGAGAGAACTTTTGCAAAGCTGGTTTGTTTTATATATGGATGACATCCTTATCCATTCTCCTACGGTGGAGGCCCACTTTGAGGATGTATCCAAGGTTCTTTCGCTCTTGAGAGAAAACAACTTGTTCAGCAAGTTGGAAAAGTGTGAGTTTCACAAGACCCAAGTTACCTTTCTTGGGTATGTTATTTCCGCATCTGGGTTCGCAATGGACCCCAAAAAACTGTCGGCTGAGCTTCAGTGGCCTCATCCAGATGGACTGAAGGCAATTCAAAGATTTCTGGGCTTTGCGAATTATTACAGTAAATTTATAAAAAATTTCTCAACCATTGTAAAACCCATCACTGACATGACGCGTAAAGGAGCCAAAGTGTTAGAATGGTCTTCTGATGCACTTTCTGCCTTTGACAATCTCAAAGCAGCATTTTACTCAGCTCCGATCCTGGTAATCCCAATCCCGCCCTGCCCTTTACCCTGGAGGTTGATGCGTCAGAGATTGGAGTAGGTGCTTCTGCCTTAGGCGTATCACTGCAGCTAGTCATGGCAAGTGGAACCTTTATCATCCATCTCACATGTTACTACTATTGTATTGATCCCATTCCTTTTCAACATCCTATACATTCTGTTGCTTAAACAATTGAGCAGAAGCATCAGCAAGAACAGCAGTTGCAAATTCCGCAATTATGGACTCAGGACAGGAGGACATTTTTTTTCTCAGGGCTTTAAAAAAACAAAAAAACAAAAACAATTTTGGGGGATTTGTGTCTAACAAGCCTAAGTCCTACAAATCAATGTTCCCTAAGGGTTTGAGCCTCTAACAAAAAGTCTAACAAATTATCCTCTACAAAATACTCTGTCAAGTCAAGTATTAGTCCACACCGGTGGCAGCTTATGTCAGGGGGTTCCTGTCTCTATCACTTTACTTACCAATTTCTTATTTTATTTAATGTATTTAATTTTTATTAACTGTCCCCCCAATAGCAGTCAAGAACCCTCCCAAACAAATTCCCTGTTCAACTGATTCATTCCCCAGACTCCACCCACCAACACAAGCACTCTCTTCAGATCCCTTTTATACCATGTCTTATGGGTGTTTTTGGATTGTATTTATTTCTTTTTTTATTAACTGCCCCCAATCCCAGTAAACAACCCCCAAAAAATATTTACTGATTCTTTCTCCACACTCCACCAACACAGGCACCCTCGTGCTCCTTTTATACTATGCCTTTGGGAAATAAAATAATATTTGTTTTGTGTAAATTCAATATTCCCTTTGATTTCAGTGGAATAAGCTGAGTGACAAAAAGAGCAAAATCAGCACTTTTTGCAGGAAATTATTCCCCAAGCAGGAAGTGCCATTATTTGCCATTTTCAGTTTGAGGCACACATTTTTGTGCATCCCTAAATGACAGTTTCTGGGAAGGAGTCAAAAGTTTCACAAAAACAATTCCAAACTATGCCTGTGGAATGGCAAGGATGCCAAGATGTTGGCAGTGGATATTCTGCATATTATTTTGTAGGAAACTGAGGTTCCAGAGAACTGATGTCATATGTAGATCCATGCTGGCATATCCCATTGCCAAGCCATGGATATTTTTCCAAGATGGCTGTGCCTGAATTGTACAAGCAGGTGGTTGTGCTGGAATGTGCGTACAGCAAGAAAATCCACCTGACAACATATATGTGAATAAGTGTGCAGAGAAAAGACTAAATGACTGTCACTACTCACTGGGTTTCCCTCCCAGCATCACTAGCAGGCAACACTATCTTACAGCATCAGGTGACAGCCAGCAATCGTGCCTCTGGTTCTGGCAGAAGCAAGATAGCCCACAAAATCACCACACCACCTTGTGCATGTTGAGTTTTGAGAGACTGTCCCACAAAGCTGTAGATTTCTTCAGTAAATCAGAGCAGGTCATAGAGGAATGGTATTTACCATGCTCCTTAAAAGTTTTGTGTCTGCTAATTAAGGCTCCAACATAATCACTGCCTTGAGAATAGGAGATATGGTACATGTTCCCTGCTTTGACCATGTGCTAAATGTAGTTGTGACCAGATTCCTCACAGATATGCTATTTATATCATCTAAAATCTGTGCCCATTTTAGTCTCTCCTACAGTGCATGTATATTCCATACATGAGTATAACAACCTGCCCCATCACCACTGAATATGGAGGTCCCTACCAGGTGGAATTTTACACTGTACATTCTAGAGCATTTCTACGAGCAGAATAAGGCCATTAACAAGTACACCTTGCAAATCAGGAAGGCTTTGGAGGGAGTCTCTTTGTCACCTGGTCAGTGGTAACTAATGTGTGATGTATGTGAGCTACAGAAACTCTTTGAGGAAGCAAACATGCTGATCACTCACATGGGGTAGGAATTAGTGAAATTCTACCACTGATATATTTATTGCAGAAACAAAATTAGAAGCATCTTACCATAATGACAACACAGACATACACCAGCTGGTAAAAGACATGTTGGCGTGCTTTGAACAAGTGATAGTAATGTTTCACAAAAACAGCAGCTCCAATTAATCTTCATAGAAATTGAGCCATAGAGAGTGTCATTTCAGTACTGTGAGAGTTGTAGTTCAAGAGTAATTGAACGATAAAGTTTCTCCCTCCCGCCCCTTTTACCTAGTGTAAGCCCCCACTCCTCAGATGTGGAATCGAGTCCATAGACCAGACAACTCACATCAAGGGTCAATATTCTGCTGTGAGAACAATGAAAACCCTGCCCTCCTTTACAGGTTTTTCAGCTTTTTCCCTTATCTTAATTGAAGATTGCCCCTCTCTGCAATCTACCTGGATACTCCCTGCTGCTCTGAGGTTGAGCAGTGTTATATCAATAAAAGGGGTGAGAGGTGGATATTTTATCATTCAATAACTCTTGAACTACAACTACAACAGCATTGAAATAACACTCTCCAAGGCCAAAATAATATGATGATTAATTAGAGCTGCTTTTATTATGAAACATTACTATATCTTTAAAAGTAATATACTCTTGCCACTTTGCTGGACTCCCATTTCAAACAACAAATTTTAGAATTTCTGAAGAAAAGATTCATCAGCAAGGAGTCTCGATCAGCAGCATCACTCTGAGGAATTGGATTCTGTCACGAAATATAGAGATATGCTTATTGAGCGAATCGAGGATTAGATTGTGGAGGATGAGCGGGAGAAAGATAGGGCACAAAACACAGCTAGACAGCATAGTGAAAAAGAAGATAGCGAAGCATTTCAACCAGCAGCAGCAGTAGCAGCTACATCATCAACCAAAACATTCCATTCTGAACACAGAGCAATTTATGGGTCTCAGCAGGGGTGGCAAAAATCCAACATTGTTGGCGGTAGTGGCACATTTCTTTATGACTTTCTTCCTGTGTGTGGGTTGGTAACTGACACCCAGGAAAACAGTGTAGCTCCTAGGAGTGGTCCCGCTGCATGTGAGATGGTTTCTGAATACTTGCAGGATACCTACATTCTAGACAGAAATAATGACCCCATGTACTACCGGAAAACAAAACAGTGTGTGGCCAGCATTGGACGTACTGCAGTGGAAACCCTTAGTTGCCTTCCAGCAAGTGTAGAGTCTGAGTGGATTTTCAGTGCAGCTGGTTACATTATGAATGACTGTAGGACACAGCCATCAAGCAGCAATGTTGGGAAAGTAACATTCTTAAAAATGAACTAACATCTCATATCATCTGAGTATAAGGGAGCAGAAACCACACATGATGACAGAGTATGCCATGCCAGATGTATTAACAACACCACAGATGGGAAGGAGGAGAAGGAAGATGTGAAGTAAGGTTGATACTCTCTGCCACACTTGGGATCACTACTGTGACCAATAAGGAATGTGCACCAATAATCTGAGAAGAAGTATAGCTTACATTTGGCACAAACATGATAATATTAAAAACTGCTGTAGGAATCTCTCTCTCTCTCGCTCTCTCTCCTTCTCTCTCTCTCTCTCTCTCTCTCTCTCTCTCTCTCTCTATATATATATATATATATATATATATATATATTTATATATTTATATATACTAGCAATGTGGGACGGCGCTGCCTGTCAGGATATATAGGGAATTAATGCACACGGATGCAAGACAAACACACACAGAGACACACATGCAAACGCACACGCATGCACTGAGATGCATAAAGAGTGACACAGTCCTACACACATACATGCAAAGCACAACATGCAGACACATAGAGTGTGATACAGACATGCAACACACACAGTGAGGAACACACAGGCACACACAGAGACACACGCACACACAGAAGTGAGTCATAAGGGGGTGACTTATGTGTCATTGTAATGAGTTTGTGTTTGTACTTATGCCTCCACCATGACATTCATTCATTTAGTTGAAATGCATGTGGTAATTGCACATACTATGGTGGTAGGTGGATCGTGCTGGCTCCCGGGGTGTGAGTGAGTGTGAGTGAGCGTGTGTGATTGTGAGTGAGTGGCATTCATTCATGTAGTTGAAATGCATGTGGTAATTGCACATACTATGGTAGAAGGTGGATCGTGCTGGCTCCAGGGGTGTGAGTGTGAGTGAGACTATGGTGGAAGGTGGATCGTGCTGGCTCTTGGGGTGTGAGTGAGTGCATGTGAGTGCGAGAGTGAGTGGTTGCGTGTGAGTGATTGCGTGTGAGTGATTGCGTGAGTGTGTTAGTGAGTGCGTGTGATTGAGTGAGTGTGTGTGATTGAGTGAGTGTGTGTGATTGAAAGAGTGTGTGTGATTGAGTGAGAGTGTGAGTGTGAGAGAGTGTGAATGAGAGGGTGTATGAAAGTGAATGAGTGTGAGTGAGAGAGTGTGAGTGTGTGATTGAGAGTTCGAGTGAGAGAGTGAGTGTGTGTGTGATTGAGAGTGAGTGTGTGCGAGAGTGAGAGTGTGTGTGACTGAGTGTGTGTGACTGAGTGTGTGTGACTGAGTGTGTGTGACTGAGTGTGTATGATTGAGTGTGTGTGATTGTGTGTGAGTGTGAGTCTGTGAATTATTGTGAGTGTGTATGATTGAGTGTGTGAGTGTGTGTGCTTTTGTCTGATGTGTTTGTGTCTGTAGTGTAGGAGCGAGTGGCAGCCATTTTGTTTTTTCAGTTAATTGGATAGTGGTGGGCGGGCTGGATAGTGGGGGCAGGCCAACTCCCTGCATGATTTAAATCACTCCCCCATTGAATCACCCTGTGGGAGCAGTAACTCCTCCTTACTTAACCTATGCGTTGCGTACCTCTCTGGCACTCAAAGGGTTAAGTTGAAGTAACATAGCAATATAACACACTGTGGCTCTTCAGTTGAGGCAGCGTAGCAATATGCTAAGGGAACAAATAGAATGTGGTGTTTGAGGCTTGCCCTCTGTAACATACAGCAAAGCATCTCTCTCCCTTTCAGGAGAAAGGGTAGGAAGCAGGAAGTGGAGTAGTGACAGTTGAAAACAGACAGTTAGTGAGGTGACTGAAGAGATGAAAATAGTTAAATTAAAGAGTTGCTTTTAAGTTTATCCCTGAGTTTGTATTTTATGGAAACATTACACCCTGATACTGAAACAGAGTGTATGGAGGGTTACAATTATCTGTGGGAGGTGAAACAGTGTGTTTGTGGGGTCATGATCCTGAGTGAAAGTGAGTGTGGACCAGGAAAAGTTATTTATATCCCCTACTTCATGAGTGAGTGGCAGCTATATTTTTTTGTCAGCTGGATAGTGGTGGGTGGGCTGGAGGGGGCAGGCCAACTCCCTGTATGATAAACATACCCCCATTGAATCACCCAGTGGAAGCAGTGAAGTCCCCATTGAATCACCCAATAGGAGTTGTGTCTCCTAATGAGACATAAATTATGTAATGAGGCATTCTGTTCAATGTGTGTTTGTTTTCTGAGGAGACATAAATTATGTTCTGTGTGCGAGGTACCATAAATTAAGCAATGAGGCTTATTCTTATAAATATATATATATATATATATATATCTCACATGTGTAGTTGATTAGCCCGTTGCTGATAATACAGAGCTCAAGTACTACTTATATCCAGAAGAACTTCACTCCAAGAGGACGGGAGAGTAAGCTTATTCACATTATCCTTCATATTACTGCTACACCTGCCTGCTGTACTACCTAAGTTTCTCAATGACTAATATTGTTATTCCAAGTTATTGTCACGGTTTCCCAAAGATGACCAAAGAGTCAGTACGGTATAGTTAAATGCAAATTTATTGAAAACAGAAAAGTAATGCACAATAAGGAACAAGCAGAGGGTTACAAGCCAGTGAGCACTGCTATCAGGAATAGTAGGCTGCCAAGCTAGAACGCTCTGCTAGAGACTAAGCCTCAGCCACTGGTAGTCTCAATAGGAACCAGGAGCAGAAACAGAAACACAGGATCTTGATCCGACATCACTTGAGTACTGACTCTTAGTGGGGATCCTATAGACCTCTTCTCGGGCTAGTGATATCAGGCTCTTGTTAAGCAATGCTATCTCAGTAGTGTGTGTGCCCTCATACTGTTGGTCTGGTTCTTACCCACTCTCGGGGAGACTCCCATTAGTCCGAAACTCTTCACTCCCCTCATGCTGCAAGCAAACATCCAATGTAGCTGTGTTCAGTATCACAGAGTTCACAGCAATAGGGATACGGTTGGAATAGTGACTTGCGGTCAGCAGGCAAAGTCTTATTCGTTCCTCCATTGGTGTAAACAATGTCCTCTCATTATATTACTACAAGTGGAGTACCATTTTTCATATCCTGGCAGAAGGTCCTGAACACTGTAGGAAGTCCCATGGTGTTAAGCTGAACCATTTTAGTATCTTTGAAGTGAATGATGTGTAAACTATAATGTGTTTTACCTATAGTGCCTCATTCTACAAAAAAGTGTGCACATTGACTTAGGGGTAGAAAGACAAATGACTCTTTTTTGATGAGGCTAATTGTCTACTTTCAGAAATGGTATGCTATATCTACTTTTTCTCAATTTCTCTTGCTGTTACAATAATTTTAGTACAGGCAAGTTATAGTTGAAAAATATTTGAAAAATTGTAAATTGTAGTTGCCATAGTTTTGTGCTTTTGGCACTTGCTAAAGTATGTCAACTCATACCAACAGCCTATAGTTTTTCTTCGAAGACTATTGGCTAATGATTACAGACATAAATACCAGGTTTTTCACAGCTAGCTACAGGTAAGTGTAGTTTTGGTACCCCCTACAGTATGTGAACTCATACCAAATGGGGTGCCCTTTTTCCTCATAAGAGCAAAAGCTAATGAATATAGTTGGAAATTCAATAGTTTTCAGTACATTACAAGGGGTGTAAATGTAAAAAAATCCCATTGTTTCCCTTTAGAGCCACCTTCTGGAAACTTTTTTGCATACCAGGATAGGGGTAGAAAGGCAAGTCACCCCTCAATTGTTTTGGTTGGTTACCTTCTTTCCAAAATGGCATGCTTTGTCTACCCTTTCTACATTTAATTAGTTGTCATAACTATTTTAGAAGAGGCAAGTCATGTTTGAAAAACTGTAAAAAAAAATTAGAGGTTGTAGCAGGTATAGTTTTGTGCTTCTGGCACCCCCTATGGTATGTCAACTCATACCAATGAGGTACTATTTTTTCCATAGTTTTCAAAGATTTCAGTACATTTGAAGGGGTGGAAATGTAAAAAAATACAATGTTTTTCTTTAGTGCTGGAAACATTTTTGTACACCAGGCTTGGGGTAGAAAGGCAAGTGACCCTTAATGTAATGCAGAGGGTTATCTTCTTTCCAAAATGTTATACTATCTACTTTTTCTTTGCTTCTGTAGCTGTTATAACAATTTAATACAGGTATGTCATGTCTGAAAAAATCAGAGTTTGTAGTAGGTAGTTTTGTGCATCTGGCACCCCCTATGTCAGTGTTTCTCAACTCCTGCCTTCAGGACCCACTAACAGGCCATGACTTAGGGATTTCACTGCTAGAGCACAGGTGTGGTGATCAGAGGCTCATTCATATTGATTAACTCACCTGTGCTCTAACAAGGAAATCATCAGATCCTGGCCTGTTAGTGGGTCCTGAGGACAGGAGTTGAGAAACACTGCCCTATAGTATGTCAACTCACAGCAATGAGGTGAAATTGTTTTTGTAAGAGCAGTAACTAATGATTACAGATGGAAATTCCATCGTTTTCAAATATTTCAAAACATTTCCTTTCTAGAAACATGTGCACATCCCTGATTTTGCTCCTGATGAAAGAGGGTGTAGCTCTGAAAAGTGAATTCCATATGACTGGCCTCCTTAGTGCCATACATGTTTCTATGGAACTTCCAAATGTTTTACATTACTTTGAAACAATAATCACAACATGACAATGTATGGGTTAACCATATGATTGGTAGAGGAGTGTACAACACATTGCATTGCAATGCTTTGGACACCTCTCCTTCACTGTTGAGTTAATGCAGGCAACTTGGAAAACTGAGCATGGCACATATCTACCACAATTAAATTCTTCCCTGTGAGTTATTTCTGTTTCTTTCCAATTGCAGAGAGGAATGAGGTACCCAAATACACAGAAAGAAATGTCAGGACTGTGCAGGATGCTCTTATTTGCCTTCAGGCGATGCACACATTTTAAAGTGATTTCATTTTTCTAAATCTGGCTGGAAATGACTCAGCTGGTAGATAAAGATATAATTCTGCCAGCACCACTTCAAAGGGTTGTGTTCATTGATAACTGGTTGTGAGCACAGCGTGCAGTTTAACAGAACAATGGGATTATTCCAACAGCTAGGTATTAGTAGATGGAAAGGTATACAGCTCTGCGTTTTACATTTACTGCATATGTGTTACACATTCATGCTGATCATCTTGCTCCACATACATGCAGCTCTGTTATACCTACACCATGTTCAGCTTGTTACACATAAAAACTGCTTCACTTGTTACAAATACATGCTGCTTTGCTTTTTGCACCTATACACTACTCTGCATTACATGCATACACTGCTCTGTAATACAAATACACCCATCTCCTCTGTGTTACAAATACAAATTGTTCTGTCTTACACACACACACTGCTCTCGGTTTTACACACACACACACACACACACACACACACACACACACACTCTGCTCTTGGTTACAATACACCAGGGCCTTGGAGTCGGGGGACCTCATCACTTTGCTTACATTCAGTGGTGTGACAGTGGCCCCTGTGTCATAAGATGCACTCTGACTGTAAGACTGACTTACTGGGAAATCTCCCTGTGGGTCCTTCATGATAATTTTTTAAAATCCTATTCTTTGTAGGTAGCATTGGTTTTCCCTGACCCCGCACTGTCACCACTTACAGACATAGTGAAGTTGAGCTACCAGCCCCACACTTATTACCCTGTACTCACAAGTTGCCCAGATGAGCACGTTGTAACCTGGAAAAACCAGTGGAGGCAGTGTGGAGCTGGTTGTTCAGCTTCACAATGATGCTTTTGGTGAAAGAGGGGTCAGGAAAAGCTACCACTACCTAGAGAAAATAGCAATCTAAGGTATAGAGGACAGATTCATAAAATAGGCAAGTTGATGAATACTTTAATGGCTGCTGGTGAGGTTTAGATATTTTCCGGCGACCAAGCTAATGTGGCCCTCCTGAACCCCAGGGTGTGGCTCACCAGAAGTTTTTTTTATTTAACCTAATTTACTAACAAATCAACTGCACCAAAGGAGACAACAAGCAACATTCCCAAATGTAACATTTATGTACATGAGGCTTTTAAACCAGCGAATACTAGTGATGTCTCTCACACATTTCAAGTCCTCTTTAGCATTCAAATTAGTCAATTGGACTAAAATGTTTGTGTGTGTGTGTGTGTGTGTGTGTGTATCAGTGGCCTAATTAGACTTTAGTGGGCCCCATGCAAAATATGAGATCACCCCTCCACTCCCTGTAAGACACAAATGAACACATCCCATACATACACCCAGATAACCCATGTTTATGTGTTTTTTGTCTTTTCCCTCTCTTGCCCCTTTTTCCCTCTTTCCTTCATCCTTCTCCTCTTACACCTTCCCCCCTTTCTTCTAATCTTTTTATTCTCCACTTTCCACAAATCCCCCCTTTTTCTCCCTTTCCCTCTCACCAGATCCTATTCCATCTTTTTCCCTATCATCCCACTTGGTTGACCTTTCACCTCCCCCTCCATGAATGCAGTAGTGCACCCTCAACTTTCCTGCACAGCTGTAGCAATGTCTAGTGCTCTTTGTCCAACTCAATTCCCACCAGCACAAGTTCTACTTTGCTCTCAGTACTCTTCAGCATGCTCAGTACAAGAGTGGGTGAGTAGTAATTTTTTAAACAGTCAGTACAGTACACCAAAAAAAGTCATATCACAATAATACTAAACGTTAGGATTTTATTCACTAAGGTGTAATAAAGAGGCAATAAAATGGAGATGACTCCTCCAGTGATGTCACTGTAATTTATATGTTATTCTATGAAGCCTGTGCACTAAGATCTCTCCCACTTGAAAACATTTTAGTGCATAGGCTACAAAGAATAACATATCACTGGAGAAGTTATCTCTACTTTATCACCTCTCTATCACACCTTAGTGCATCCCCTCTGAGATGTGTTTTGCATGAAATAAAAAAAATGTTAATTTGAGTGGGGGGCTCCTTGAACAATTATGCTGGGGCCTCAGAAATTATTAAAACAACCCTGGCGTTACACATGCACCTTGCTATCTGTTATACATCCTCACTGGTCTGTGTTCGACAAACACACTGCTCAGCTTGTTACACATGCACATGACTGAAAGAGTAAACATGGAAAATGGTCTTTGCACAGTGTTCTGTGTTACACATACACACTGCTCTGTGTTATGCATACACAATGCTCTTTGTTATATCTATATATATAAAAGAAGACTTTGTGCCTGCCAAAACACACCCAGGGGAGGCATAAAGCAGGAGTTACTACTCCTATTGGGTGATTCAGTCATGCAGGGAGTTGGCCCGCCCCCACTATGCAGCCCGCCCACCACCATCAAAGTCAGAAAAAAACAACATGGCCGCCACTTGCTCCTACACCACAGACAAACACACATGCCTCACTCATACAGCACCAAACTCACACACATGCCTCACTCACACAGCACCACACAAACACACACACATGCCCCACTCACACACACAGACCACCACACACAATGCCCCACTCACACAGCACCAAACACACATGCCCCCACTCACACACACAGCACCACATACACACACAAAGCCAGAAATAAATATGGCTGACACACACACACACTCACTCACCCTGACTCCCAGTGGCCTCAGCAGGACCTGTAGTGCAGCACCAGAAGAACAAAATGGCACTCAAAGGGTTAAGGTAGGCCCTCATTGCTCAATTATTTCTTCACTGTCATCATTTGGCATGCAAGACACAGGACAGACAGCCATCAGATTCACACTTAACTCACTGACTGCCACAGGGTTGTGTATCAAGTTTTAGCCCTCAGGGAGTGTGTTCAAACCCCTCACATTGTAAACTTGCATTTCCCTCCCACTTTTCCTCCTTCCCCAGCCTATTACTAACACTTTTCCACATTTATGTTAAGCCCCGCCCCCTACTCGCGATTAAGCCCCGCCCCCTTTTAACCCAGATTGCCCCATTTGTCTCTCCACATCAGCACCACATCAGTCCCCTCTAGGGACTACACAAGTCAAAGTTCCCAGGTATGAACACACTTCCCACTGCTATTTAACATGCCTCTGTATATCTTAACCCTTTAACTGCCAGAGGGGTGCACAACTCATGAGTGCATGTGTTTCTGCTCATATCTGTTGCATGTGTGTTTGTGTCCATCTCTGTTACATATATGTGTCCATGTGTGCATCTCCAGTGTGTCTGTGTGTGTACATCTGTTACATATGTGTGCATCTCCAGTGAGTCTGTGTGTGTGCGTGTCTTTTGCATGTTTCTGCCGCTCACTGTGTGTATGTGCATACCTCCCAACATTTCACATGGCCAAAGAGGGACACTGTAGTTTTAGGTGATATTGTTGGGGCGTGGCTGGTGGGCAGGGCATTAGTAAGAATTTTTAGGTTATTTCATGACCTATTACTGGCTATTTATGTAACTGAATAAATGATTTAGTGCAAGACCAAAGTATTTTATTTGCACAGACTAATGTATAAGCACATATACTGAAGTTTATTGCTTTATTGCTGGAGAGCAAAGTAAAACACGCCACACAGTCAGGGCTGGTGCAAGGATTTTTGCCACCCTAGGCAAAACCTAATTTTGCCGCCCATTTCGCTCCGCCCCTTGTGTCCCACCCCTTTATACCCTGCCTACTTATATCCAACTCTTTTCATGATTGTCCTCTCTCTGCCCCCTGGGCCAGTCTGCCCCTGGTCTGGAGATGCCTGTAAGAGATGCCCCCTACCAGCTCCAACTTGCCCCTTATCAGCTTCACTTTGGCCCACCAGCTCCACTTTGCCACCATCAGCTCCAACTTGCCACCATCAGCTCCACTTTGCCCCCCATCCACTCCAACTTGCCCCCATCAGCTCCACTTTGCCCCCCCATCCTCTCCAACGTGCCCCCACCAGCTCCACTTTGCCCCCCATCTGCTCTAACGTGCCCCCACCAGCTCCACTTTGCCCCCTCAGCTCCACTTTGCCCCCATCAGCTCCACTTTGACCCCCATCCTCTACAACGTACCCCCATCAGCTCCACTTTGCCCCCCATCCGCTCCAACTTGCCCCCCATCCGCTCCAACTTGCCCCCACCAGCTCCAACTTGCCACCACCAGCTCCACTATGCCCCCATCCGCTTCAACTTGCCCCCCATCTGCTCTACTTTGCCCCCCATCTGCTCCACTTTGCCCCCCATCCGCTCCAACTTGCCCCCCCTCAGCTCCAACTTGCCCCCCCTCAGCTCCAGTTTGACCCTCATCCGCTCCACTTTGCCCCCATCAGCTCCAACTTGCCCCCACCAGCTCCACTATGCCCCCTCAGCTCCAGCTTTCCCCTAACAGCTCCAACTTGCCCCCATCATCTCCACTTTGCCCCACATCCGCTTCAACTTGCCCCCTCAGCTCCACTATGCCCCCTCAGCTCCAACTTGCCCCCCATCACATACCTGTAGCTCCCGCGCAGTCTTCTCTTCAGTAATGCAGAGCGCGGCGGGAGATCATGACTCCCAGCGCTCTCTGCATTACTAAAGATCCGACCAGATGAGGGAGCGCTGTAGCGACACAGACCTGACTGTGTTGTGGTTCCCGGAGTGGTGTGTGCGGGCGCAGCTCTTCTCCGCTGCATGCCCGCGCCCCCAGTACGTGTGCACCCTGGGCTGGCGCCTACGTCGCCTATAGGTGGAGCTGCCCTGCACACAGTCTGACCTCCTAAAAAGAGGGACAACAGGGTGGGAAAGAGGGACAGAGGAATTTTGCCCTCAAAGAGGGACACTTGGGATGTATGGTATGTGTCTGCCTGTGTGTTGCATATGTCTGTGTTTAACAGTGTGTCTGCATTTCACACGTGCGCCCAACGATCATAACATGACGGGCAACGCCGTCCCACATTGCTAGTATATATATATATATATATATATATATATATATATATATACATACCAAAATTTGCCCCGGAGACTCAGGTTTTTGCAGTGAAATACTAGCTCTTTGGCTGATTCTCCAGTGGTGGGGCGTTTCTTATGAAACTCTGCCCATTTCTGCTCCTTCCCAACCTGTTCCTCCCACTTTCCACCTGTCTCTCCTTCTTCACACCCTGTTCTGCCCACTTATCCCCACTTTATTGCACAGCCTGTTAAGCCCTGCCGACATCCATGATTAAGCCCCACCCCATTGTGTCGCTAATCATGTAATTTATATCCTCCCACTGGCACCACATGAGTCCCCTCCTGGGACTCCAGAAGACAAGGTTTCCAGGTATGTATATTCTGCTCCGTATAACACACATACACTGCTTTCTGTTATATATAGATACTAGTGATGAGCGAGCACCCCAATGCTCGGGTGTTCGGGTGCTCTGACCGAGCACCCCCTGAGGCTCGAGTGCTCGGCCGAGCACCCGAGCCCCATTGAAGTCAATGGGAGGACTCGAGCATTACACCAGGCACCCCCTGCTCTGATGAGGGGAGGGTGCCTGGTCCATAGGAAAAGGGCAGAAAAGGATGGAAACACCACAGAAATGGTTCAGGGACAGCATAGGGAGGATGTCTGGATGCATCTTGGACTCCAACATCGCTGCTGGGAACGATCTTTCGCCCGTAGTACGCCATTTTTACAGACTGACCATAAAACACACAAAAAGGAAAATAAAAACGACTTTAGGCGAAAAATTGTTACCAAACAATATTTGCTGTATATTTACTTGTATATCATCTGCAAATTCTCCCAAAAATTTCCTTGATTTTCGGAAGTGAGGCCATGATTAAGAGGGAAACGTGCGCAGAGGCAAATTCTCCCAAAAATTTCCTTGATTTTCAGAACTGAGGCCATGATTAAGAGGGAAACGTGCACAGAGGCAAATTCTCCCAAAAATTTCCTTGATTTTATTGAACTGAGGCCATGATTAAGAGGGAAACATGCGCTGAGCTGACCATCTAAAACATTATGGGTGAGGGTCTGCTGCAGAGCTGACCATCCTAAACATTATATGCGAAGGCCCGCTAGTGAGCTGACGCTATAAAACATTATATGAGAGGGCCCGCTAGAGAGCTGACCCAATAAAACATTATATGAGAAGGCCCGCTGGTGAGCTGACCTATATAAAAATTGGCAAACAGGGCCCGCTGGTGAGCTGGCCCTATATAAAAATTATATCACAGGGCCCGCTGGTGAGCTGGCCCTATATAAAAATTATAGCACAGGGCATATGGAAGAGGAGGAGGAGGATGAGAAGATTAAGAGTCAACCATATACCCGTTTTTTGGGTGGAAGGGGTGAATGGGAATACAGAGTATTCACATCATTGTAAATAACATATATAAAGTGAGTTTATGTTCCCCCGGGGCTTTCCTCCAGTGGAGTGGAGAAGTCAGGGGAAATCCAGGCCTTGTTCATTTTTATAAGTGTCAACCTATCAGCATTGTCGGTGGAAAGGCGGATACGCTTATCTGTTATGATGCCACCAGCAGCACTAAATACCCGCTCAGACAGAACGCTGGCGGCAGGGCAGGCCAGCACCTCCAAGGCGTAGAGTGACAGTTCATACCACGTGTCCAGCTTGGACACCCAGTAGTTGTAAGGCACAGAGGGATCATTGAGGACGCTGACACGGTCTGCTACGTACTCCTTCACCATCTTCCAAAACTTTTCCCTCCTTGTGACACTAGGCTGCGCATCAGGGTGAGGGTGCTGGCGGGGTGTCATGAAGGTGTCCCACGCCTTGGAGAGTGTTGCCCTGCCTTTCTCGGAACTGCTGTGTGCTCCCCTTTTCTCCCCTTCTCGGTTGGCCAAGGTAGCACGTACTCTGCCGCCAGCGTTGTCAGATGGAAAATTTTGGAGCAATTTTTCGACAAGAACCTTCTGGTATTGCAACATTTTGCTTGTCCTCTCCACCGGAGGAATGAGAGATGAGAAATTCTCTTTGTAGCGGGGGTCCAGAAGGGTGAACACCCAGTAATCCGTGTTGTCTAAAATGCGTACAACGCGTGGGTCACGGGAAAGGCAGCCTAACATAAAGTCAGCCATGTGTGCCAGAGTACCAACAGGCAAGATTTCGCTGTCCTCACCAGGAGGATGACTCTCAATATCCTCATCCTCTTCCTCCTCTTCTGCCCACCCACGCTGAAGAGATGGAACTAAAGTTCCATGGCTACCCTCTGTAGCGGAGGCAACCGTGTCTTCCTCCTCCTCCTCCTCCTCCTCCTCCGCCTCCTCCAATTGTCGCTGAGAAGACGAAGTGAGGGTGCTCTGGCTATCACCTTGTGTAAGCTCTTCCTCCCCCATTTCCACCTCTTCCACATGCAAAGCGTCGGTTTTAATTGTGAGCAGCGAGCGTTTCAGTAGACACAGAAGTGGGATGGTTACACTGATAATAGCGTTATCGCCGCTCACCATCTGTGTCGATTCCTCAAAATTGCGTAAAACCTCGCAGAGGTCTGACATCCATTCCCACTCCTCACTTCTGATTACAGGAAGTTGAACGGAGAGGCGACGACCGTGTAACAGCTGGTACTCCACTACTGCCCTCTGCTGCTCACAAAGCCGGGCCAACATGTGGAAGGTGGAGTTCCAGCGCGTGCTCACGTCACACAGCAGCCGGTGAGCTGGCAATTGTAAGCGCTGCTGCAGCTTCAACAGGCCGGCTGAAGCTGTTGATGACTTACGGAAATGTGCACACACGCGGCGCACCTTGGTCAAGAGATCATGCACATTGGGGTAGGTTTTTAGAAATCGCTGCACCACTAAATTAAATACATGCGCTAGGCATGGTACGTGTGTGAGCTTGCCGAGCTCCAAAGCCGCCACCAAGTTACGCCCATTATCACACACAACCATGCCTGCTTGCAGGTTGAGTGGCGAGAGCCACTGCTCGGTCTGGTGACTAATCCCCTGCAACAGCTCTGAGGCCGTGTGCTGTTTGTCCCCAAGGCAGATCAGCTTCAGCACGGCCTGTTGACGCTTCCCCACTGCAGTGCTACACTGCTTCCAGCTACTGGCTGATGGGGGAGTGGCGCTGTGTGTAGAGAATTCGGAGGTGGAAACGGAGGAGGAGGAGCCAATAACGTAGGTGCTGGTGGAAACCCTGATGGAGGTAGGGCCCGCAATCCTCGGCGTGGGTAGCACCCGTGCCATCCCAGGGTCCGAGTCACTCCCAGCCTCCACGACATTCACCCAGTGTGCCGTCAGGGAAATGTAGCGTCCCTGGCCACAAGCACTTGTCCATGTGTCAGTCGTTAAGTGGACCTTCCCAGTAACTGCGTTGGTCAGGGCACGGGTGATGTTACGGGACACATGGTGGTGTAATGCGGGGATGGCACACCGGGAAAAGTAGTGGCGGCTGGGGACCGCGTACCGAGGGACAGCTGCTGCCATCAGGCTGCGGAAGGACTCAGTGTCCACAAGCCTAAATGGCAGCATTTCGATGGCCAGTAATTTTGAAAGGTGTGAGGTTAGTGCTATGGCCTGTGGGTGGGTGGCTGGGTACTTTCTCTTGCGCTCAAATGCCTGGGGTAACGACATTTGGACGCTGTGCTGGGACAGGGAAGTGGATGTGGTCGCTGATGGTGCTTCAGATGCTACAGGTGCAGGGCGGGAGGTATGCGGGCCTGCGCCTTCGACAGGCGATTGGCCGGCACCGAAAACAGGGGAAGAGGAGGCAGTGGTGTGGCCTGCAGACACAGATGGGCGATCCAGGCGTTCCTCCCACTTACTACGGTGCTTGGATGCCATGTGTCGGATCATGCTGGTGGTGGTGAGGTTTCTAGTGTTCATGCCTCGGCTCATTCTGGTGTGGCACAGGTTGCAAACTACAATTCTTTTGTCGTCCGCACTTTCCTTAAAAAAACGCCATACCGCGGAACACCTACCCCTTGGCAAGGTAGATTTACGCAAGGGGGTGCTCCGTGGAACATTTGCGGGCCGGTTTGGTGCGGTCCGCCTTCTTTCTGTAGCCACACCACTGCCTCTTCCAGCCTGTTGCGGTGCTGCAGATGGCTCACCCTCAGGACTGCTGTCATCGCTCGGCTCTACACCTTCCCAGGTGGGGTCAGTCACCTCATCGTCCACCAAGTCCTCCTCCACTTCCTCACTCTGATCATCCTCCTCAAGTCTTGATCCCACCACATACTCAGTCATTGACAACTGTATAACATTCTCCTCAACAAGGTCCTGAGACGGAAATAGTGGTTGATTTAATGGCAACTGTGTCTCATCATCATCATCATCATCCACTACTTCCTTTGACCTTAAATGCCGTTCACATCTGTCATCTTCTTGTGATTGGGTACCCTCTAGAGGTTGTGAATCAGGGCACAAGATGTCATGTTCCTCTGCAAGCGTGCTTGGAGAGAGGGTCAAATGAAGGATTGGTGATGAGACGAGCTCCTCACTATATCCCAGTGTGGGATCACTTCTTTGACCAGACCGTGTATGGTGGGAGGAAGGATGATCAGAGTGAGGATTATGTTGACCAGACTCTTGGCTACTGAGAGTGGACTTGGTGGAAGACAGGGTGGTGCTTAACCGACTGGAAGCAGTATCAGCTGTCATCCAACCGACCACCTGTTCGCAGTGGTCGGACCTCGAGAGTGATGTCCTGCGACGCCCTGTAAAATTACACATGAAGCTAGGTATGGTGGATGTCTTTCTTTCTTGTGCTCTGGCACCAGGCACAGTTTCTCCGCGTCCTGACCCGCGCCCTGAACTTTCAGGATCACGTCCACTTCCCCGTCCCTTTTTACCCGCCTTCTTCATCTTACACAGAATATGTGACTTTAATATTTGAGTTTGAAAACTTAACAGTATTTCTTATTATTCTGCAACTGTACAGAGTACACAGAATAGGCTGCTAAACGGCGGTGAAACACACTGAATGGAATATGTGACTTTAATATTTGAGTTTGAAAACTTAACAGTATTTCTTATTATTCTGCAACTGTACAGAGTACACAGAATAGGCTGCTAAACGGCGGTGATACACACTGAATGGAATATGTGACTTTAATATTTGAGTTTGAAAACTTAACAGTATTTCTTATTATTCTGCAACTGTACAGAGTACACAGAATAGGCTGCTAAACGGCGGTGATACACACTGAATGGAATATGTGACTTTAATATTTGAGTTTGAAAACTTAACAGTATTTCTTATTATTCTGCAACTGTACAGAGTATACAGAATAGGCTGCTACACGGCGGTGAAACACACTGAATGGAATATGTGACTTTAATATTTGAGTTTGAAAACTTAACAGTATTTCTTCCTATTCTGCAACTGTGCAGAGTACACAGAATAGGCTGCTAAACGGCGGTGAAACACACTGAATGGAATATGTGACTTTAATATTTGAGTTTGAAAACTTAACAGTATTTCTTATTATTCTGCAACTGTACAGAGTACACAGAATAGGCTGCTAAACGGCGGTGATACACACTGAATGGAATATGTGACTTTAATATTTGAGTTTGAAAACTTAACAGTATTTCTTCCTATTCTGCAACTGTGCAGAGTACACAGAATAGGCTGCTAAACGGCGGTGAAACACACTGAATGGAATATGTGACTTTAATATTTGAGTTTGAAAACTTAACAGTATTTCTTATTATTCTGCAACTGTACAGAGTACACAGAATAGGCTGCTAAACGGCGGTGAAACACACTGAATGGAATATGTGACTTTGATATTTTAGTTTGAAGACTTAACAGTATTTCTTCCTATTCTGCAACTCTGCACAGTACACAGAATAGGCTGCTAAACTGCGGCGAAGCACACTGAATGGAATATGTGACTTTGATATTTTAGTTTGAAG
Source organism: Rhinophrynus dorsalis (assembly GCA_037306005.1). Lineage (NCBI taxonomy): Eukaryota > Metazoa > Chordata > Amphibia > Anura > Rhinophrynidae > Rhinophrynus > Rhinophrynus dorsalis. The sequence continues at coordinate 153,610,060 of CM074722.1, read as the reverse complement.
ACTTAACAGTATTTCTTCCTATTCTGCAACTCTGCACAGTACACAGAATAGGCTGCTAAACTGCGGCGAAGCACACTGAATGGAATATGTGACTTTGATATTTTAGTTTGAAGACTTAACAGTATTTCTTCCTATTCTGCAACTCTGCACAGTACACAGAATGTGCTGCTAAACTGCGGCGACGCACACTGAATGGAATATGTGACTTTGATATTTTAGTTTGAAGACTTAACAGAATGTGCTCTAATCTGCAACTTTGCACACTAAACAGAATGTGCTCTAATCTGCAACTTTGCACACTAAACAGAATGTGCTCTAATCTGCAACTTTGCACACTAAACAGAATGTGCTCTAATCTGCAACTGTGCACACTAAACAGAATGTGCTCTAATCTGCAACTTTTCACACTAAACAGAATATTTTTTTTTTTTTTTTTCCCCCCCCACACACAAAATAACCTGCTGCCCCCACACACAGTAGTCCTAAAAAGGACTTTTGGTTCTTTTTTTTCACAATTTTTTTTTTTCCTCCCTACACTGCCTTTCCCTTCCTATCCTCAGCTCTCCCTGGCTCAGACTGAGCCGAACTCGATGGTCAGGTGCTATACAGCACCCGACCACGGGTTCTGGCCAGCCAATCAGTGTAATGCCAGCAGCCAACATGGCTGCTGGCATTACACCGATGTCAGAGCCTCCCTGCACGTTTATTGGCTGCGCAGCAGCCGCAAAACGTGCGGGGAGGAGACCCGAACATGGCGGGCGAGCACATGCGGTACTCGTACGAGTACCGCCATGTGCCGAGCAGAGCGATGCTCGAGCCGATCCGAGCATCGGCCGAGCATGCTCGCTCAACACTAATAGATACTTCTTTGTGTTACACATATACAATGCTATGAGTAACACATATACTCTGCTCTATGTTACACATACACACTGGTGAATATTAAACACAAACACAAACTGTTTTGTGCTACATTTAGACACTACTCTGTGTCACACATACACAATTATCAGAAGTACACATTCACTCTACTCAATGCTACACATATAGTGTATGCTACTCTGTGTTACATATAAACTTTTCTGTCTGTTACACATACACACTGCTCAATGTTATATACATACACACTTCTCTATGTTACACATACACATCACATTATTAGAAATACACAATGCCCAGTGTAACACACTGTTCTGTTACACACATTACTCTGTGTTACAAATGCACACAGCTCTGTGTTATACATACACACGACTCAGCGTTAACATATTTTTATAATCAGTATTTTTAGTATAACATATGTATTATGTTTGCACATGCAGAAAAACATTTTTGTTGAAAAAAAGCCTACAGCACATATAATTAAAACATGAATTTTTATGTTAAGTGTAATTAAATGTTTGAAAATGCAAGGTTAGGAGAGGTTAAAGAGGTCAACTTATTTGAGATTATTTATTCATGACAGATCAATTTTGTAATTATTATACCTCTGATTAATCTATAAGTGATACGATACAGAGCATGCCATTCTGTATACCCAATTTCTTTGTGAATGTACCTGTTTTCAGTAATATTATTGTATTTGTGAAGTTTATCTCTTGCAGAGGATGCTAGCTTTCTAGTGGAGGAGTCTTGCATAATGTTCTTATGATGAAGTGTGGGACTTTCTGAAGAAATTATTCCTGTGGATACATGATCCATTGTGAAACAATGCATTGCTTACCCTTTTGGCATTCAAAGGGTTAAAACAGTGGAAGGCAAACTTTGTCTCACCAGCTGCAGTACATAGTGTACATAACAGAAAGAGTGGTAGATTCATGGAAAAGCCAAATTCAGACATGAAAGGGGATTATGCAGTAAATTAACGCAATAATGACTCTGGTAGACGTGTGTTCTGAATATTATGTGAGATTTGTGCTTTTTAACCTCTGAAAGCTCAAGATCTCCAAAGCATACATAGGTAATGTGGGTCCATGGGGTTGGTTAATTGGTTTATTTATTTATTTTATACATATTAGTAACATAGTTGATGAGACTGAAAAAATACATGTCCATAAATTTCAGCCCATGCTATATCATCCCTGTTCATCCACAGGAAGACAAAAAAAATTTAAACCATTTACAAGTGAGTAAAATAAAAATTCTTCCTGACTCCAAATGTCAGTAACATATTTCCCTGCATCCACATCTAATCTGCTGTGAAACCAACTGTCATAATGATCAATATTGTTATTAGATGGAATGTTACCCATTTCTTTTTTAAGTCAACTACAGTATCTGCAAGCACATAATCCCAAGGCAAAGAATTCCATACATGTGCTGCCCTTACTGTAAAAAAATCCATCTTCCAGACAAAACCTCTATCAAAGTTGTATAGACTTCTATCAGATACTGTCTCAAGGGGCTTTTGCGATGGAAAACCAACATGAACCTTTGCTGGTTCTTGGAGAAATGGAGCACCACCTTTTCCTCTTGGCGAAAAGTTTCCTGCAAAAAGTGCCGTTCTTCTACAGGCATATAACAGGGTGTCAGGCTCTCACTGCATGCCATTCTGTGTTTGTGTTAAGGTTTAGCTGAGCTGATCTTTCTCTGTTGCTTGATTCTGCTGTCTGTGCTAATCTAGTGCTCTGCTATCTATTGTTACTGCCTTCCCTGTTCTAAGTCTGGCTGAATCAGCTAACCTCTCTGTGATTGCGCACCTGACTGCTATCAGCCAACCCTCCCAGGGTATTTAAATCAGCTTGGCTTACTTCCTGATTCCCTTGTGTTTGCTTTTGGCTGCAAGAGTGTTCTGCTGTGTTCCTGATTTCCTGTGCGTGACCTGGCATCCTCTGATGGCCCTTCTGGTTCCTGACTCCCTGGCTTGTTCCTGACATTGCTGATCTCCATATTCCTGACCCCAGCTTGGCTGAGTACCTGTCTGTGTTCCTGTCCCTAGCTTGTCTTTTGGGTTACACTTTTGGATCACAATTTTGCTTTGTTTGCTTTTATTATTTTAATAAAGGTGTTTTGCACTTTACATTTTTGTGTCTGTCTGGTTCCTGGCCCCTAACGGTATACACAGGCCATGAATTCAAAAGGTGCAGGCGATCCACAGAATGTTTTTTTCAGGCTGGACCAGTTAGACCAGCACATGGACCAGTTTGCATTAGCCCTCCAGACTTTGTTGCTCCATACTGCGCTCTGGCTCCACCACCTCAGCAACCCCCGAGCAGATTGTCCCTATAGCTGCTGCCACTCCCGCTTTGACTGTCAATAGTGATTCCAATGTTGCTAGAGGCATGACTGGGTCCTCTCCACTTCCCCAGCATTTTAGGAGTGACCCTAACTAGTGCAGAGATTTCCTGAACCAGTTCGGTATCTATCTGGAGATGGTACTACAGTCCTTTCTGTCTGATAGGAGTAAGGTGGGCCTTGTGATTTCCTTACTCTCTGACAGGGCCTTGTCATGGGCTAATCCCTTTTTGGAGATGCAGAAACCTACAGTGTACAATTACCCTGAGTTTGTGGCATCCTTTAAAAGGGTATTTGATGTACCAGACAACTCCACCTTGGCTGCCAAGCAACTAATTTCCATACAGCAGGGTACAAGGACGGTTTCAAAATTATTCCATAGAGTTTCATACCCTGGCATCCGAGGTTGGTTGGAATAATAAGGCTCTTGTGGCTGCTTTCAGATACAGTTAAAGAGGAGATTGCAGCCTGGGACCTCCCCAGAGATTTAGAGGAACTGGTCTCATGTTGCATACTGATTGACTCCAGTATCCTTGAGATACCTTCCTTCAGGAAGCGCCTGCAGAGACATCCCATCCATTTAGCCCAGAGCTTTTCATTCCCACCTGTGCCTCCCTCTCCTCCCGCACCTCCTAGTCTAGAGACCTCAGGCAATGTGGAGCCCATGCAGCTTGGGTTCACTCGCCTTTCGGTTGCTGGAAGGGCCTTTAGGAGGCGGAAGGGCCTGTGCCTTTGCGGTAAGCCAGGGCATATGCTGAAAACTTGCCCCACACATCCGAGAAACGCCCGCACCTAAAGTACTATAGGGGACAGACCTTAGGTGGCGTCTCAGCATCCCCGGCTATCCAGAAGGATAAACCTCTACTCTCCTCTGGGCTGTTCCTTTATTACAGAGGCACTTATTGACTCTGGTGCAGTGGGTCTCTTTATTGACAGTGCCTTCATCCAGAAGCACTCCATTCCATTGCAGCTCCTTATGACTCCACTTGCCATGGAGGCGATTGATGGCAGACCCCTACAGCCTCTGCAGGTTACCCACAAAACCGTCCCTTTGTCTATGGTTGTAGGAGGTCTCCATCAGGAACCCTTACAATTCAAGGTTATCTACTCTCCTCACTATCCTGTGGTCCTGGGTTATCCATGGTTGCGCAAACACAATCCCACTAGGGCTGGATTCTTCTTCATGAAGAAAAAGAGGTGCTCAACGGTATCATGGTCAAAAATGCCTACCCTATTCCACTTACTACTGAGCTATTCAATCCATTAAAAGGCTCCAAAGTGTTCACCAAGCTCGACTTGCGAGGGGAGTACAATTTGGTAACGATGAAGGAGGGCTAAGAATGGAAAACTGCTTTTAGGAGCGGGCATTACGAATACCTCGTAATGCCCTTTGATCTCTGCAAAGCTCCCGCGGTTTTCCAGGAATTCTTAAATGACGACCTCCGGGACATGTCCCAACAATGCATGGTGTTATATTTAGATGACATTCTAATCCATTTCGCCTCCATAGAAAGCCACCACTCTGATGTAGCCTGAAAGATATAATAATCTATTTTGCAACATAGAATTGTGTGAGTTCCACCGCAAACAGGTCACCTTCTTGGGGTATGTAATTTCAGAGGTCGGTTTCTCTATGGACCGTGAGAAACTCTTGGACATTCTCGAGTGGCCACGATCTGTAGGTCTCCGTTCTTGTCAACATTTCCTCGAGTTCGCCAATTACTACAGGAAATTTATCTGCAACTTTTCTTCGATTATAAAACCCCTTACCGACATGAACAAAAAAGGTGGTAACTCCATGCACAGGTCTATGGAAGCCATCAAAGCATTCAATGCCTTTGATGGCTTTGCCGCAGCACCCATTTTGGCACACCTGAAACACAAGCTTCCATGCGTCTGAGACAGGACTATGAAATTGGTGACAGTGAGTTTGCGGCAATAATACTCGGTCTAAAAGAATGGAGGCATTTGCTCAAGGGAACTTCAGTGCCAGTCCTAATCCTCACAGATCATAAAAACCTCACATACTTGTCCGAAGCTAAGCGCTTGACTCCAAGACTCCGATGGGCCTTATTTTTGTCCTGGTTTAATTATGTGGTCTCGTACCTGCCGGGCACCAAAAATGTCAGGTCTGATTCCCTATCCAGACAGTTCTCAGGTGCTAAGGAGGAGAGCCCTCCTAGTCCTATTATCCCTCTGGACCAAGTACTGGCCAGCATACATTCTAACATAACATCTCCCCTCGGGGAGAGAATAGGGGCTGCCCAGGGAGATGCACCTGCTGAAACTCCTTCTGAGTGTTGTTTTGTACCTATTAACCTCCGTACCAAGGTACATTCTACATACCATAATTCAAAATCAGCAGGGCAACCCGGTAAGAACCAGCTTATCTGGTCTGTTTTCCGTCTTTTCTGGTGGCCAGAACATAACAAAGATATTGCTGCCTTTGTCGCTGCCTGTCCAGTAAGTGCGCAGACCAAATCACCCCATCACCTTCCAGTGGCCTTCTTCAACCAATACCCAATCGGGAGAAGCCATGGTCACACCTTGCCATGGACTTCATAGTCGACCTCCCTTTGTCTTACGGTAACACTGTCATCGTTGACCGATTTTCCAAGATGATTCACTGCATACCTTTCAAAAAACTCCCATCTGCTAAAGAGTTGGCTACAGTCTTTGTCAAAGAGGTCTACTGGCTACATGGGGCTCCCAATGTAATACATTATGACCAGGGTAGCCAGTTTGTCTCGAGATTCTGGAGGGCCTTCTGTGTGCAGCTAGGTATCCAATACTCCTTTTCCTTGACCTATAACCCGTGATTGCGTGGGGCCATGGAAAGGGCTAATCAGGTCTGCGGTGTTTCATCTCAGACCATCAGAATAATTGGTTAGACCTGCTACCCTGGGCAGAGTTTGCGCATAACATTGCTGTCTCGGCTTTTGCCCCTCTCTCCCACTTCATGGAGAATTATGGGTATCAGCCCTCCAAGATTCCAGATTCATTCTCTCCAGGGGATTCTGGCATTGGAGGATCATCTCCAGTGAACCTGTTCCACATGGGTGTTGGTCCAAGAGTTGTTGCGACACTCACAACAATCCCAGGAGCTTCAGGCCAATATTAAATGCTTACCCGCACCCTACTACCAGGTCAAAGAGGGTCTGGTTATCCTCCAGAAATCTCCACCTCTGAGTGCCCTCTCAGAAATTGACTTCCCGCATTGTGGGGCCTTTCCGTATCCTCCGACGTGTGAACCCTGTGGCATATGTCCTAGACCTCCCTCCCAATATGCGGACACACAATGTGTTCCATGTCCCGCTGCTGAAACCCCTGGTATGCAATCGTTTCACTACGGTCACTCCTCGAACCCATTCGGTGCCCATTGATGGCCATGAGGAGTTTGAGGTCTGCTCCATAGTTGACTCTTGTAGGTTTCCGAGGGAGTCTTCAATATTTGGTCCATTGGAACGGGTACAGTCCAGAAGAGCGTTCATGGGTTCTAGCCACAGACATGCATGCCCCCGCCCTCCTCCGTGCTTTCCATGCACACTTTCCCCTTAAACCTGGTCCTGCCCCATGGGGGGAGGGTCGTTGAGGGGGGGTACTGTCAAGGTTTAGCTGAGCTGCTCTTTCTCTGCTGCTTGTTTCTTCTGTCTGAGCTAATCTAGTGCTCTACCATCTCACTTGGCCCAGATCTTCCCTGTGGTTCCCCCGCACTGCTGAAAGTATAAGAAGTAGCTGAGTATGATGTTTCACATTTGGTGAGCGTGCCAGCTTATATAAGATTATTGGAGGGATGTAGCTGGTGAAATCAATAAGATACTCTCAACCACCCTTTCTTTCTCACTGAGATATTCCTCTTTGCTAATCTACCTGACTCCTGCACACTTAACCGACCTAACTTAAAACTATTTTATTTCCTTACTAATGCCGCTGACTATTCCAATCCTCTGGCATGATAGTCAGGAATCGACTCTGGCCATGTGGCACCTATGACTACTCTCTATCGCTACTTTGCAAAAAATACATGAGACTGATACAGAGAGGAGAGATCATTATAAGAGAGTGTGGGCTCTGGAGTGCAGTGGAATTAGAAACACTTCTCCTGACCAGATTTGCTACATTCCCTGGTGGTGGGATAGCTAGTGGGATTTTGCTGTAGTGATGGGGGTCTTCTGCCTCAATGTATCCTGTAATACCATATAAGGTGCAGGACCGCAGGGGTGGGAGGGAGGAGGTTATGTTGCCTTTTACTACCCCTGCCTCATGGCACTGTTACCTGAAGTGGGCCGCTCTCCTCTTTTTCCCTCCCTTGGGCTGGACTGCCCACACTTTTTGTATCTTGTCCTCCTAATCTTTATATTTACTCTGCTCTCTTCTGTTCTGCCTTTCTTTTCTACTGATCCTCTTCACCTCTAATCTCCTGCCATTACGTCTTCTGAAGGCAGTGTTTGTTTTATCTCTAATATACAGAGACAGACACTTTCTGATGATGTCTGCTTCCACCTGGAAAATTCTGTTTTTGTGCTCAGCTCTTAGTAAATAGTTACTTAGAGAGTTATTTGCATTCATGTGAAATGGTAATCATATCACCTCATAGATATTTCTTCTCTAATGTAAACAACCCCAGTTTGTCTAGTCCCTTTATCAGATTTTGTTGCATATCTGTGCACCTTTTCCAGCTCAACAATCTGTCTTTTAAGAACTGGTGTCCAGAACTGTACTACATATTCTATATGAGGCCATACAAAGGATTTATATAAAGGTAGAATTAAATTTGCCTCCCATGCATCTATACCCCTTTTTACACAGGATAGTACCATATTGTTTATTGCAGAAGCTGAGTGACTATGTACACAGCTTTGAAGTCTATTGTCTATTAGTAGTACTCCTAAATCTTTCTATGACGAGGATTCCCCAAGTAGTTTCTTGTTTAGTGTTTACTAACAGTCTTGGCACGGCAATGTCTGTGTGTTAAAACTTTGAGTGGCAAAGTGGTATGCACATAATACATTGCAATGCGTTGAATACCTTTCTGCCACTCAAAGAGTTATATTTCCTAATAATACAGCTCATGCAATATGGAAAAAAAATCAGCCCTGCTCATACTTTAACCATGTACAGGCAAATATTATATAACGCTTCTTCAGACATGGAGCACTTCATGGATCTACAACTGTAATGAGCTGGACCCTCTCCCCCCACACAAACACTCACACACTATGCCTATGGAGGCAGCGTGTGGCATGCATGAAATGCAAGACTCTTTCTCCACTGTTCTGCCTCCCTTGAAGGACCTTTTCCATCCTTGCAGGACCTTTTACAATGAAGTTACATTCATGCTGTGTAAGGAACTTGAGGTACTCATAGGGTACTACCATACTTTCAATGTGCAGACCTATGTGCATAGAAAAGTATGGGTAAAGCGCAGTACTGTGTTAACCATAGAAAATGCAGGAGATTAGCAGAGTAACAATTATACCTTTATTGGCTGAGTGGCTCTAGGATGCAAGCTTTGAAGACTACTAGGGGTTGGATTCTATTACAGGTACTAATTTTATCACTGCTTTTATCTCTAGTTTTCCCCATAGACTTCAATAGGAAAATGTTGATAAAACGGATGTTAATATTTAGCACCTGCAATAGAATCTAACCCAAAGTCTCTTCTTCAGGCCTAATAAGAATGAAGTTTGAATGCACAATACATGACTTTAAAACTCATGTATATTATTTTAAAACATTTAAAACTGAAAGTATGGTAGTGCCCTCTGAGGGACTCAAAGTCTTCACATGGCACAAATGTATCTTCATTGGAAGATGTCCTGCAAGGGTGGAAGAGGTCCTGCAAGGGAGGCACAGCAGTGGAGGAAGTGGATAGCAATTTAAGCATGCTGCATGCTGCCTGTGGAGAAAGGGGGGGTGAGGGCCCTGCTCATTACAGTTGTAGTTCAATTAAGTACTCCAAAGCTGTAGAGTTATGATATAATTTTTGCCTGTACATTCTTTCATGGTGAACATACTAGCAGTAAAAATGATGAGGCGAAGGGGATTGTAGGTGAATAGAAGAAGGAGAGTGAAAGGCAATCAGGCAAAGGAGAGTATGAGGCAATCAGGTGAAGGAGAGTGTGAGCGATCAGGCGAAAGGGAGTGTGAGGTGATCAGGTGAAGTGGAGGGGTAGGAGATGAGGCAAAGGGAAGTGGGAGTGATCAGAAGAAGGAGAGGAGAGACAAAGAGGAGGAGGGTGTAAGGGGAGGAAGTGTGTAATGTGGTGGATAGAGGTCATGGATGTGGTGAATGGGAGAGAGGGAAACATAGTAACATAGTGACATAGTTGATGAGGCTCTAGTCTTAATGGATGACATCTTGTTCTTAGCTCAGCTCTTTGCATAAATAACTCATTGGATAGTTCTTTATATTGACCTTGAATGTATTTGTATATGGTAATCATATAACCCCTTAGACTTCTCTCCTCTAATGTAAACAAACCCATTTGGGCTAGTCTCTCTTTTAATTCAGATTTCCAAACCCATTATCAGTTTTGTTGTCTCTTCACCTTTTCCAGTTCAACAATGTATTTTTTAAGAACTGGCGCCCAAAACTATATACCATATTCTAGATCAGGCCTAACCAACGATTTATACAGAAATAAGGTAATAGCATTGTTGCATCTACACCTCTTTTTATGCAGGTTAGCACCCTATTTGCTCTTGAAGCAGCTGAGCGACTCTGTGAAGTCTAGTGGGATAAGGTGTGTAATGAAATGGAGGATGGTTATTGAAGAGATTTTCACAGAAGAGGGCAGGGGGGGTTATGCTTCATGCTGTACCAATGGGACAGGCAGTATAGAGGAGATTTTAATAATTCCTCCTTACTGCCTCTGGGTGTGTGTATGTGCCAGACAGCCAGAATTTTGGACACATGACCCACTTCTTTATATAGATGTAACGTTTGTTTCTGCATTAAACCTCACCTACACATTTCCATCCATTCATTCAATTTGTCCGAATATTTCTGAAGACTCTGCTCTCTGTGCATTTCCTTACACAGCTTAGTTTCATTAGTTAAGATTGAAACACTATTTTCAATATCCGCTTTTAGAACATTAATAAACAAGCATTGGGCCCAGAACTAAGCCTTGTGGTACCCCACTTACAACTTTAGACCAACTTGAAAAGGTTCCATTTACAACAACTCTCTGTCATCTTTCAGTTCTCTATCCATGCACATTTCACATCACAGCCTTTTTGCAAATTCCAAGTATACGAAATCAACAACAATACCCTTGTCCAAATTGCTGCTTACCATTTTGTAAAATGCAAGTAACTTAGTTTGGCATTATCTATTCTTCTTAAAGCCATTGTCACGGATAATAAGAACGAGAACTGGACCAGTACTGTAGGTAACACAGTCTTTATTAGGATACACAACGTAAAGAAATACTTGGCAACAGTAAGTACACAAAACAATCTTCGGCAACGTCCGGAAGGATAGCGCTGCTTTTTTGGGGTACAGAACTGGATCCCTATAGGCAATAGGGAGGAAACAGGCAGCCTCAGGTCCACACCTGAGCAGTCTCCAACTGGTCCGCACCTGAACAGTCAACAACAGGTCCGCACCTGCACAGTCAACGTTCCTGTTTAAGAACTAACTGTGCCACAGGTCCACACCTGAAGGCACCAGTTAACGCACGGGAGCAAAGGAGAAGACTGCCAGAACCACTGATGGCATCAGAAAGGATATCCACTGAAGCGTTGGTATGATGGGTACGTAGTGGACAGAGCCCCAGGTAACACCAAAGTGGGTAGTCAGACAAGCCAGGTCATACACGGAACAGATCGTCAACCAGAGCTGCAGGTCTGCACCAGATTGGTTATCGGACTAGCCAGGGTCATACACAGAGCGGGTAGTCTGACAGAGCCACAGGTCAGCATCAGAACAGATAGTCAGCCAGGCCTTAGGTCATACACAGAATAGGTAGTGTACCAGAGCCGCAGGTCCACACCAGAAGGGATATCAGATTAAGCCGGGATCATACACAAGGAGAGTAGTCAGACAGAGCTAGAGGTTGGCACCAGAACGGGTAGTCAGACAAACCAGGTAATACCTATACTCAAGTCAAACTGCACTAGACACCATGAAAGGGTGACTGAGCATAGTGTCCAGGCAGTATAAGTACCCTAAGCCAGGAAGAAGAGGAGTCAACAATTGCACAGCTGCCCCTTTAAATGGAGCACACGTCCATGCTCTTGGACGTGTGCCTATTATGACCTCATCCGGCCGTGGCAGAGAGGGAATGCAAAAGAGCCCAGAAGCAGGAAGCGGCTGAGACATATAAGAAGCATGCGGCTGGAGCCACCAAACAAACTATGCAGCTGGATGAAAGCTGCAGTCGGCTCAAGCAGCCGCCGCAGAGGTACTATAACAACCATACTGTCTCCTGCTAATAATTTTGTTGGCTGTCACATAGTCCTGAATACTATCAGTTAGTAACCCTTCCAGTATTTTACACATTGCTGAAGTCAAGCACACAGGTCTTTAATTTCATGGTTTAAATATTGCCCCTTTGTTAATAATGGTACTACACCAGCTTTACTGCAATCACAGGGCACTATGTCTGATGAAAGTGATTCACAAAATATTAAATATAATGTTTTTGCTATTACTGATCTAAGTTCCTTAAGTACCTTTGGATGTACGCTATCAGTAGGTAAGGGTGAAAATTTTCACCTCAAACCAAAATCAGCGAATAATGGCACTTCCCACTTGAGGAATAATTTCCTGCGAAAAATGCAGTTTTAGCAATCAATTGGTACATTGAATTAACACACAACACATAGAAAATGTTATTTAATTTCCAAATGGCATAGTATAGAAGAGGTATGAGGCTGCCTGTGTTGGTGGAGTTTGGGGAAAGAATTAGTTGAACAGGGAATGTTTTTTGGGGTGTGTCTGTTTAATGGCATTGGGGAGGCAGTTAATAAAAAAATAAAACTAATTACAGTTAACCCTTTGAGTGCCAAGGGGTACGGAAGAGACAGGTACCCCTGACATAAGCTGCCAGTGGGGTAGACTAATACTTTACTTGATAGAACATTTTGTAGATGATAATTTTTAAATATTTGTTGTTACAGGCCCAATTCCTGTGGAAACATTGATTTGTAGGCCTTAGGCTTGTTAGAAACAAGCCCCCAAAAATTGTTTATTTTTTGTAGGTCTTTTTTTTTTCCATTTGCCACAACTAGCTCCAGTGATGCACCTGAGGCAACAGCAGCAACATAACCAGCCCCCACCACTTCAGGTATATGTGGAGAAAAGAAGAAGTTGGCCAGTAATTCTTCTCCACCTGACCCTCCTCCAAAACCATGGGTGAGTTGTTACTAGAATATAATTTTTCACTTGAGAGTAAGAACTGTGCCTCTCACATCATCAGCTACAATGTGCACATTGTAAATCAGGGAAGGATTGGGAACAAAGTGCATCTGCAATCACACAAAACACCTGGCACAATTCTGTCCAAACAACATGACAGGAACCTTAGGCTCATCCCACCAGCTGAATCACCATCACTGCTACTACCATTAACACCAGTGTCATCAATTTGAGCCCCTGAGTCTTCTTCCTCACTGTCACTAGTCATATGATGATCACCCCCTACTTAACTCCTAACACTCTGTTCAAACTGTTGGACCTTCTTAGTAGTAGTAGTACTAGTGGAAAGACTGTTAAGAAAGGCAAGTGTGACTTAGGGTCCCATGCTGTCACACTTGGCATCCTCTTCTCCTTCCCCCCTCCTGAGAATTACAAGACACACTGGTAGCAGGTTTGCACTATCAGTAGGTTCAGCACTGGCAGCAGGCATAGCACTGGTGGCAGTAGATGCAGCACATCTGACAGCAGGTGCAGCACATCTGACAGAAGGCGCAGCATGTATGGCAGCTGGTGCAGCAATTTGACAGGAGTCACAGGCAGCTGACCTGACCTGGTCTCACTGCTACCCTCTTCTTCCTCCCTTGAGATTAATTTCCCCAAGATCCCTGTGGGTGAATTAGGGGTACTGGCCAGCATTGGATCTGTAGTGATCACTTCCTACTCAGACTCACTGGAAACATAAGGGTCCTTCCAACGCCTCCTTTTATTATTCTTAAACTTGTTCATATTGATAGCAGTCACTATGAGCCTTTCCTGACTCAATTTTACTACTAGCTCACAGCAGAGGAGCACAGCACATCTCTCCTGGAAAACAGCATGTTTTTATAGTGAAAATGTGAAAAATACGTTACTCAATGGACAAAAGCTTTCTAGCCATTGAAAAAAGGAAATCATTTTTGCCAATGGGTGAAAACAGTGAAGACTTTAATCTCTGTATTTAAAGCAGATTTTCCCATGAAAAAGTGAACAACGTGGGTTGAGGAGTTTTTCACAGGATTACGACGGGACCTTTCACCCACCCCTAGCTATCAGTTCCAGGCTCTTTCTTCATCATAACCTTTTCCAGTCTCTTTTGGACTTTGTCCTCAGTAAGCCATGTGCATGATTTTGTCAGTGATGTGGATCTGTCTACTTGACCATAGCTTGCCATTCAGAAGAAAAAAATGAATTTAAGGTGTCAGTCGTGACTTTATGTTTTCAAATCAATTCCCCTCTCTTTGTTTAAAGAGTACCAATATCAATCTTTATCTTTTTGCAATTTATATAAACATAAAGGGACAGGTCCCATATATACCCAAAAAACTATTTTGCATATCTGGTGGCTACCATTCAGATTTGATCCACATGTGTGTTTGCTGTGTGTGGATGCAATAGGTACTGGCAATGGCTGAGTGACAGGAGACAGAGGGTGGTAGTCAATGGAGAATATTCAGACAAAAGGAGTGTTACTAATGAGGTACCTCAGGGATCTGTACTGGGGCCAGTTGTTTTTAATATTTTTATTAGTAGTATTGCAAAAGGTCTTCAAGGTAAGGTATGCCTTTTTGCAGATGATACAAAGATCTGCAATATGGCAGACATTCCTGGAGGAATACTCCAAAAGGATATAGAAGGGTTACTAAAATGGTGACTGGTTTACAGGAAAAGGCATATCAGGATAGACTAAAGGATCTGAACATATAGCATGGTGGAGAGAAGAGAGAGAGAGGGGATATGATAGAAACATTCGAATACGTGAAGAGATTCAACAAAGTGCAGGATGAAAGTACATTTCAAAGGAGTAAAAATGTTAGGACAAGAAGCCATAGTCTAAAACTAGAGGGACAGAGGTTTAGATGTAATGTAAGAAAGTTTTACTTCACTAAGAGGGTAGTAGATAAGTGCAATAGCCTACCAGCAGAAGTGGTAGAAGTTAATACAATGACAGAATTTAAGCATGCATGGGACAGGCATAAGGCTGTCCTTAACATAAGAAAAGACCAAGGTCCAAAAAAGGTTTGAGGTTTTTTTACAGTAGGAAAAATGGGCAGACTAGAAAATGGGCAGACTAGAAGGGCCGAATGGTTCTTATCTGATGTCAAATTCTATGTTTCTATGTTTCTACTAGCACTGTGTATTTGCTGTATATATATTCTAACATTTGGTTGGGTTAAACATCTTTTGTGTTCACCATGTCCAGCTGTTTTTGCATTTTATACTCTTTCTACCTGTCACACAATAAACCAGAGCTCTTACGTTAATATTTAATCATGAGTGTTGCGTTTTTCCTACATGTTTCTATTTATCTATGATAGAGTGTTTTTTTAACATATATAGATATACTCTTTGGTTGTCGCTTTGGTTTATACTTACCATTATAGTTTAGAAGACAACTTTGTTTTTTTGATTTATTTAAGTTTTTAAACTTTTCTGTAATTCCCCACTACACTGTACTCTAAAACAGCTATTCCTGACAGAATCGTTACAAAAAATAAAGTCATCATATACTGGGCCTTTCATATAAAGGCACAGTGGTGTAATTATGGTGATAGTTAATGGCACCATATGGAACAACTAATAGTTTTCAAGGAATGTGTTGAAGACAGTGCTAGCATTGAATAAATTAAACCTTTGAGTGCCAAAGAGGTATGCAGTGCATTGAAACAGAATGCATAGGATGCCCCTCTGTAGGTCAAAGGGTTAAAAGTAGGGATGGGTGAAATTTTTTTCCTCAAACCAAAATCAGTGAAAAATGGCTTTTCCCTCCTGGGGAAAATTTTCCTGTGAAAAGTTCAGTTCTTCACTTTTTTGCCTAGCTCATTGCATTGAAATCAATGTGAAGACTGAATTTACAGACAACACATAACAAATCTGGTTTTATTCCCACAGGCATAGTATAAAAGGGGTCTGAGGGTGCCTGTGTTGGTGGAGTCCGGGGAAAGAATACGTTTTGCCAGAATTGCTCCATTTTTTTTCTATTCTTATGTGTCACAGAAATATTCATTTTACAGCAATGTGTCATTGCCAGTGTTCCCTGTAAAGTGAGCAAATATGAACAACCATGCACTAAAAAGAGATAAAATATTAAATAAAACTGGTCAGGACTGCATTCGGAATGAGTTATTCTAATAGTCCACTTTAAATTTTTCAGTGTTAGGTTGCTCATCATTCTTCACCTTAGAGGGAAATCTGGTCATAACTTAACCCATTGAGTGCCAGAGGGGTATGCAACACATTGTATTGCAATGTGTTGCATACCCCTCTGGCACTCAAAGGGTTAAACAAAATTAGTGTGTGTGTGTGTGTATATATATATATATATATATATATATATATAAACAGAATAATGTACACACTCATGGTTTAGCTATCAAAATTCAAAGTATATTATATATTAAAAGAGAGCTTCACAGCTCCATCATTAAAACACAAGCAGCAGCAACGTTTTGATCCTCTTATCGGGATCTTTGTCAAGGGCTTGATAATGTGCCTGTCTATAGACTGTTTGAGAAAGCCATTGAGAAAGCCATTGGAAAGTCTGACCCTGGTCAAGCACAAAAGTCAAAAAGCACGCAGTCACCCTATCAGTCATCATTAGCCTCATCACCTCTTCAAAGTCTAAGTCCCACTCAGCCACACACACCTGTTTTGAGTACCCAGATATGAGGAGTGCCTCACCAGGCCAAAGGTTCCGCAACTAGCAGCAGCAGAAGCAACCTAAAAAAGTTCCCAGGGCTCTAGGGCAGAAAAAAGAAGTAGTGAAGATATTTGTGTCAGAGAGTATGCTACTGCCAGTGCGAACAGTTAGTCAAGTCCAAATAACACCTATGGCTCCTGCTGCAGAGGAGTATGACAGACAAAGCCAGGACAAATATATTAACAGCAGCACAGATGAGGAGGTGGAGGAGGGATATGAAGAAGGGTTTCCACCATCTACTCCACTTGGAACCACTGCTATGAGCGACAAGTAATGTGTGTCAATAATCTGAGATGGAGGATAGCGTATGACAATGGTAAAAACAATATACATACACAAATCACACCATGCTAGTCCCCCACCACCACCACTACCATACATATCTGCCACATTGTAGGTTGTACTTTTTTTATTACTTGACATCATGAATATATGCCAGTGTCACTTAAGCAGGAAGTTAGTGTTGTGGGCAAAGGACAAGTGCATTCTGCATGATAACATTTTTAAAGCCATATGTTGCTGTAGGACTCACAACTTTGACTTTCAGCCTCTTATTTCTAAACTTTAGCCCTCAGAAGTAGTTATATTACAGTGGGAAATGTAGTACATACAGGAAATATAGGCAAAAAATGTGTTAAGGGAGAACATTTTTGCATAGGCGAAAAGGTGAAATGTTTCTCTGGACAAGCGAAAAATCTGCAAGTTTTTGCGAAAAGTCATGTGGAAAATTTGTCTCTGCATGTATCTCCCTCTCTAATTATATATATAATTCTGCAAACAACTCATTGAGTATACCATACTACAAGAAAGAAGCCGGTTGATCTGAATTCTCCTTCAGTATGGAATAACCTGCCTAAAAAAATCTGACCTTGTCCCAGTCTAAAATCCTTAAAAATAACTGCTTCTTTATGTCTAAAAACAATATGTAACTGTATATACATTTTTTGTATGTATATTTGTGTGAGTGTGTGATATATATATATTTATATATATATATATATATATATATATATATATATATATATATATATATATATATAAAATAAAGGTTTCTATATTTGTGAAAAACTCTCTAGGACATAATTGAAAAAAAGAGAAATCTCAATGTATTCTTCCTGGTAAAACATTTTTCTAAATAGAATGAAAAATAAATAAAATATAACAAGCTAAGGAGGTTCAAATTGCAATCAACCCAAATGCATAAGGGATAAATCAAATCCTTACATTTTAAATGGGGTTTTTACCCTATTAATTGCTAGATATGTCTCCAATGAATTGTGAAGCAATGCACTGGAGACCACCTTAACATTTAGGGGTTAAAAGACACATTTAAATATGTGGGGATATGCAGAATTTGTATAAGTGCCCTATAGTGTATTTTTGCCTTTTCCATACGAAACATGTACACCACTATTAAGCATGAAGATAAATGGATTAAGGAGAACAATTCTCCGTTGGAGTATTTATGTTGACTTTCACCAAAGATGATAAATGTGGACATTACATTTTAGTAATTTGTCTTTAATTGGTTTCATACACAAAGGGATCTAGACTGTATATTGCACCCATGAATCAGTACAATTTTATTCTTCAAGAAAGTCCAACAAAGGCATGGAAATCATAAGGCAATAAAGAGTGAGAAATGGGTCTCATGTAAGTGTGTATGTTTTTAATACTTGTGTATTTTCATGCTGTCTCTAATAAATCCTCATTTGTCATTCATAAATTGTAGCAGACATTTTTGGTGATGAATCCAACATAACTGTGTTGGCTGAATATTGTGTGATTACCCCTAACTACTGGTAGTAGGATTACTCTATCTATCTATCTATCTATCTATCTATTCACCCTGATTCCTGCAACAAATATCAGTATAATCTTGTCTGAGCTGAATGTAAGCTATCATATTCTCAGATTATTGACACACATTTATAAGTTTTCATAGCAGTGGTCCCGCTGGATGGTAGAAACCCTTCACATCCCTCATCCTTGTCATCTTCTGTGCTGCTGTTAATACATGTGGCCTGGCTTTCCCTTTCATGTGTGATTTTGTCCATGTCTGCTACCTGATACTCAGATGGTATTAGATGTTGATTAATTTTTAAGAATGTTAGTTTATCAACACTGCTGCTTGATAGCCATATCCTGTGGTCTTTTACAATATAACTCTTTTCACCGAAAACCTACTCAGACTCAACACTTGCTGGTGGGCAACTAAGGATTTCCAAGGCAGTACATGTCAGTGCTCACACACAGGTTAAATTGTTTGCCGTTAGTCCATGGGGTCATTGTTTCTGCTGAAAACGTAGCTATCCCGCAAATATGCTGAATCCATCTCACATGGAGTGGGACCATTCCTAAGAGCTTAGGAGCTACATGGTGTTCTTGTTTTTCTCTTTCCAACCCATTCTCTGGAAGCAAGTTCCATAGAGATGTGCCGCCACCAGTGCCATCACCACCCAACTGTTTTATTGCCACTCCTGAGACCCATGAATTGCCCTCTGTTCAGAAATATGTTGGGAATGGGATGTATTGGTTGATGTTGCTACTCCTGTTGTAGGTGGTATAAACCTTTTTCTACCTTCCTTTTCACTATGCTTTCTAGAAGTTTTTTTGGCCCTAACATTCTCCATCTCATCCTACACAATGCAACCCTCCATTTTATCAATACACATATATTTTATTGAAAGAGTCAGATTCCTCAGAGAGATGCTGCGGATAATCATGGCTCCATGTTGTAACAAACTGATCACACTTTGGCAGAAATTCTGAAATTCATATTTAAAGCGGAGGTCCAGCAAATTAGGAAGAATATATTCTTCATTGTTTTTTAATGGACATTATGAGAGAATCTTTCTCAAAGATTGCTAACATATCCTTGACCAGCTGGTGCATATCTGTGTTGTCATTATGGCAAGATTCCTATGGCATGTTCCTCAGTATTTTCTGCAATAAATATATGAGTGGAAGAATTTTGCTAATTTCTGACCCAAAACAACTGAGCTGCATGGCTGCCCCTTCAGAAGGTTTCATCAGCTCACATACTTCACACATTAGGTGCCATTGCCCATGTGACTCCAAAAGCTTCAGTTTAGCATTGTGTACTCTATAATGGCCTTATTCTGCTCTAAAAAATTATCTAGCATGTTCAAAATGGAATTCCACATAGTAGGGACCTCCATTTTCATCTGTGATGGGGCAGATTGTTACATTCTTATATGAAATAGAATGTATTGCATGCACTGTAGCATCTCTCTGAGGGTTTTGGATTCTGTCAAGAATCTGGTCACAACTAAAATGAGGACATGGACAATGTAGGGTACATTCATCATATCACCTATTCTCAAGGCAGGAATTATGTTGGAGCAATTATCAGCAGGCACAAAATCAGATTTTAAGGAGCGGGGTACAAGCAAAGATGCACCTGCTCTAGTTTACTTAATACATCTATAAATTTGTAGGCCTGTCTCTCAAAACTCTGCATGCACAACAAGGTGGCTTGTTGATTGAACTGCTGCCTTTTAGTCATGTTGTTAGAACCAGAGGTAAGCTTACTGGCTTACACCTAATATTGTAAGCAAGTGTTGCCCACTGGTGGTAGTGGGAGGGAAACCCAATGAGAATGAGGTGCTATTTTGAATGAATGATCTCTTGGCACACTCTGACACATGAACATTACTACTTCTATTATGTGCCCCAGAGCTCCAGGAATTTTTTGGATTGCTTCTGTTGCTGTTAGTTGTGGCACCTCTGCCATGTTGATGGCGTGTCTCCCAGTGAGACCTGTGGTTGTGCTTCAGGTGGGAGCTCTTTGAAGAAGTGCCTAGGTATATGTCTGCTTTCCTCATGCTCACATGCATCTTACACAGACAACAGATAGCAACATGCTTAGTGTTTGGATTGTGAGTGAAGTATCGCCATGTTGTGGACTACATATACTATGGGGTTCCTGAGAGGCTGCTACTACTACTGAGGCTAAATGCTGCTGCAATTAGGTGTCACAGGTACTGCGCTTCCAACAGCAGCAAAGGCACTCATCATAGCTAAGGTTGTGGATGTTGATAACCTGTGTTGTTTATGGTTAAGCAACACTAGTAGTATATATGGCTGAATGGATCTTGGACTTGGAAGATGTGAAGATGCTGATCATGACTGATAGGATGACTCTGTATTTTGGGCATATTTATTTGTCCAAGGTTAGCCTTTCCAATAGTATTCTCAAACAGTTTATAGACAGGCACAGTGCTCATTTTCAGTGTTGGAACACTGAGCCTTTGCCTTTCAACTAAATTTCTGGTCATGTCATCATCTCTCTCACTATCAATGTCATCTGTAACTGAAGAAGTTAAGGATGCTGGAGGGATATAATATAGATCAATATCATCAGTAATTAGTTCATCCTCCACTTCACCCTCCACTTCTTCCCCATTACTTTCATATTCTTCTAGACATTTAGAGGTCTCAAACAATGTATTTTTTCTTTTCCCCTTTTAGCAATTTTCACAACTGTTGCTACTACTTTCAGGACAGATGCTTTTGTGTTGGATGTCCCACTATCATATGCAGCAGTTGGTTGAGCTGCTACACCTTCTTCCATTATGTCATCAACACTAGAATGCAACTCATTGTCGTCTTCAGTGTTTTTAGATGGTTTATTAAAAGTAATGGTGCTGGTGGAACCTTTGGTGGCACTTGGTGGGACAAACTGCATCGTCTGTGAGTAGAGGGATCACCATCATTTATTTCACACACTGCAGCAACTATAGCTGTAGTCAGTTTTTGGACTACAAAAAAAACAAAAACCTACCACTTTACTCACATATCCCTTCACTGCTCCTCATCTTTTTACCCTCCCCCTAGCCCTTTTGTGTTTTTTGGGCGTAACTCAACTACTCTGTGTGTTTTTTACATAACATAACTGATTGTGTGTGGTGTCTTGCCTTGGCCACCTAAAAAATGCTCCATCTTGTCAAGTATCAGTCTGCCTCAGTCACAGCTCACATCCATGTCCCTGTTTCTGTCAAGTATGATTTATAAATGAGATTTTTTTTTTAAATGAACTGCCATCCCTCATCCATATCACTGTAAAAAAAACCTCCATGTTCACCTCATTCTTTCCCCAGACTCCCCTAGCACAGAGATAACAGCCAGACCAGGAAGGTACTTTAATCATGGCTACCTGTGTCTTTTCAGTCAGTCACACAGAACTTGGGGTATTTGGGGTAAATCTCATTTGCACCCTTCTCTCCTAGCACAGAGATAACAGCTAGATAAGGAAGGAACTTGGATCATAGCTGCCTGTGTGTTCCCAATCAGTCACACAGAATTTTGGGGTATATAGGGTAAATATCCTTTGTACCCTTCTCACACCCTCATACTCTCCTAGCAAGAGATAACAGTCAGATCATAAAAAAACTTGGATCACAGCCTCCTGTGTCTTCCTAGTCAG
This sequence comes from Rhinophrynus dorsalis, assembly GCA_037306005.1. Lineage (NCBI taxonomy): Eukaryota > Metazoa > Chordata > Amphibia > Anura > Rhinophrynidae > Rhinophrynus > Rhinophrynus dorsalis. The sequence continues at coordinate 153,588,274 of CM074722.1, read as the reverse complement.
TCACACAAGATGTTGGGGTATTTGTGGTCAGTCTCCCTTCTCCCTTTCTTTTCCCCAGAGTTACCCCAGACTCCCCTAATACAGAGAATAAATGTTCTGCATATGAGACTCGCAAAACTAAGCTTCAATCCCACTTTATTAGCATGTGTTTTCTAGTAGGGATGGGTGAAAGTTGTCACTGTGTTCCCATGGGAAATTTCACGAAAATCATGTTGTTATCCGCTTTCAAACTAGCACTTAAAATTTTCACATCTTTCACCCATTGGCCAAAATCTTTTGCCATTTTTTCAATGGCTATAAAGTTTACTCCCATTGATTTACCTTGTTTTTGCACTGCTATACAAACATGACGTTTTTGCTGAATGCAGACACAAAAGCAGCTACAGAGTGAGATAGACGTGCTGTGCTGTTCTGCTGTGATATTTTGGCAAAATTAAGGCAGGGGAGGCTCATAGTGACTGCTATCACTATGAACATCAAAAGAAAGAACTGGAAGGACCAATATTATGTGTCCATTGTGTCCTGCAGCCACTAGTGTTGTACCTGCTGCCAGATGTGCTACCACTAGTGTTGTACCTGCTGCCAGTGCTGAACCTGCTGCCACCAATACTTTACGTGCTGCTAGTGTTTCTTGTAGTACTCAGGGGGGAAAGGAAAAAAACAATGCCAAGTAGGACAGCAGGGGACCCTCTGTCACATTGCTCGCCACTTCCTCCAAGCATCAGTGAGATGCCTGTAATAGATGCCACCTGATCACCTGGTATCGATTCTCCGCCACCACACTAGCAAAAAAAATAAAAAAAATAGTCCTCTTTGATACTGCTACTGTCACCAGCAATACCATCAGCAGACAGTGAATGTGATGTGAGGATCTGGCAATATGTCTCCACACATCACACATTTTTTGGTGCAGTGAGCACACATGCCAATGTTGTGTAGATGAATGAATAGAATGCAGGCAATAAGGAAACATCTAGAGATGGCCTGCAGATTATGCCAAGATCATAGCTGGGACGATAACATTCAAACAATTTTTTATGACCCATGGGAAGTATCAGTCACCCACCACCACCCAGAGGCTTGTATTTTGTAGAACAGACAAAGGTCACAGTGACCTGATTCCTTGGGAGATGGTTTAACATTATCAACATGAAGCTCAAGGCCGTGGTTATGTTAGTTGTGCATAATGAGAACAGACATGACTGATAGGGTGACTGTGTGCTTTTTGACATCTGTACTTGTCCAGGGTCAGACTTTCCAATGGCTTTCTCAAACAGTTTATAGACAGGCACAGTGCTCCTTAAAAAGTGACAGAAGATATAGCCTTTTACTTTCTGCTAACCTTATAATCCTGTCATCATCCTCACTCTCAACTTCATCTGTATCTGAACAAGAGAAGGATGCTTGAGGGATATATTCTAGATCTGCATCCTCATCAATCATCATTAGGTCATCCTCAGCAGCATCACTACCCCTACATTCCTCTAAGCTTTTGGAGGTCTCAAACAATTTATTTTTATTTTTACTGTAACAAAATTCACTACTACATTGAGGACAGGTGTTTTGGTGTCTCACTGTCTGATGCAGCAGGTGCTTTAGCTGCTACACCTTCCTCTATTATGCTGTTGCCAGAATCATCAACACTTGAATGTGACTTGTCGTCTTCAGTGTTCTTCTTATATGGTTCTATATTTCTACTGGTACTGGTGGTACTGAACCTAGTTTTGCTGGGACCTTGACAAGCTGCATCCTCCCTTGGAGTAAAGGGATCATCATCATTGATTGCACACGCTGCAACAACCATTGCTGCAGTAAGTTTTTGGACTACTACTTTACTCTCACGTCCTTACACTGCTCCACCCCTCCCCCTACCCCTTGTGTGTTTGCTGGACATTCTGCAACTATGCTGTTTTTTTACTGTACAATGCACAAAACAACTGATGGAGCTGTATGATGCCTTGCCTAAGCACAGTCAGCTGTCTGTCACTGTCACCTAAGATATTTTGTTTTTTATTCTTTTCTATTTATTTATTTTTATTTTTTATTTTTTTTAATTTATTTTATTTTTTTAAGTTGTCCACCCTGTTGTCTTATCACAGTCTGTCCAAAAAATTATAACTGAAAAAGAAAATCAACAATGTCTTTCCCCAGACTTCCCCACCTAGATCAGGGACAATAACAGCAAGATCAGCAAGCAAATAGGTTGCCTGTATCTTGCCTGTCAGTCACATGGAATTATGAAGTATTTGGGGGACAACCTCCTTCCTTCCTTTTTATCCCCTAGAGTGCCCCCAGACTCCTCTAATACAGAAAACAAATGTCCTACCTAAATAACTTCCTAAACTAAGCTTCAATTCCCCTTTATTTGCCTATCTCTTCTAGCTAAAAAAAACATGCTGCTTTCGCCTCTCGCACACACAGAATGGCTGCTGTGAGAGCCTGACCGCCGTTTATATGGCTGTAGAAAACTTTTCTTCCCATTTATTTCAATGGGGGGAAAAGGCAGGAAAAAGCAGAAAAATTGCTCTTTTCACAGGAAATTTTTCACCAAGCAGAAAGTGCATTATTCACCGATTTCAGTTTGAGGCGAAAATTTTCGCCCATCCCTAATCTACAGCAGTCCACGCACGCGTGCTATAATATGTTTCCGTAGTTTAACAGCGACACCAGGTTGCCTGAAAGAAACTCAAAATGTTACCAAATGACAGTATCATCAGAGAGGAAAACTCAAGCACACAGCTATAATCAGAAAAGAATATCTTAAACATCATTTATATTAATACGTAAAAAATAGATGTTGCATGTATAATTAAAAAATATCCCCATCTTAAATATTGACTCAAGAATTTACTACAATTGTATCGCTCATATCATCAAGCCATGCATACGCCAATAGGTATACAGACAGGAATATCACCACCATATACAAATTCAAAATCCAATAAAGACTCCATTTCAAATAAAGGCTGTATATTCAAATCCTCACAGAATCTATCCCATCCCAAACCATAACTCCAACACAGATCACTTCAAGGAATGCGAGAGACCATCTGCATGGAAAATCTATATCAATGATGTTAAAAAGGGAGGACAATCAGACTGTACTTTTGACTCACAAGGGCATACAATTACAAAGGTGATATTGAGTACAATGGCGAGAAATGGCTCCAAAATGCCTTCTATAGTCAGACGCCCATCCTATCAAATATATATACCCAACTCCCAGGCATGGAAATCCATATGGATTGCAGTCCATATCATTAGTTAGAGCATACATGAATACATATAGAAAGGTGCATCCAAATATAAATGTACTGCAGCAACTATAGCGTATTCACCCCCTACAGGTAGGAATATGTAAAGAAAAAAGATTTTACAGGTATATCGCATGTGCGCCCTGAAAAAACCTCCCTTCCCAACAGGTAACTATACTGGGTAACTCATCTCAAAACTGCCCTGGTACTACACACTCAAAGAGGACAACCCTCCTAAAAGATGGAAATATAGCACTTTACAAAATGAAAATAAGAGAGTGTCATAAATAGATAATGTGTTCACAAACAGCCACTTATATGTATCACAAAGCAAAAACAAATATGTGGTCAACATAAGAAATATTATCATAGAGTTGGTTGTTGTATATTATTTACTAGGAGTCAACAATTTTCTTCTCCCCCGGTAATAGTTCTTACTGGTAGATATCCAAAATCCAGTCACATCATCTAACAGAGGAAAGAAAAAAGAATTAATTAACAAAACTGGTGAATAATAGGTCCTTATTCATCCCTGATGGATAACAGGTCTGAAGTATAAAAATCCTCCAGGCCTCTCTGTTAAGGAGAAGTCTGGTGACAATTCCACGCCGAGGCCCCATTTGTATTCTTTGCAGACCAAACTCCTTTACATTTGCCATTGAACTGTTGTGAGATGATAAAAAATGTTGGGCTACAGTCGTAACAGTCAATCCTTTACTTACATCCCTCTGGGCATTCCGTATTAAGGAGAAGTGTTTTTGAATTCTTGATTTCAGCATTTGTGTCGTTTGTCCAATATATAGTTGATGGCATGGGTACTTGATCGCATATACACAATTCACAGTTCTGCAGTTGACAAAACAATTGCTATTTAATTCCCTTTCTGCTACACAGATGCAAATCTTTTTGACACATTGTATGTGTTGACAAATAGTACATTTACCACATGAAAAGCTGCCTACCAGATTGGTGCCTTCTCCATTTTTTTTTATGTTTTAAAGTTGCTGTGTACCATCAAATCCCGGAGGTTCTTAGACCTCCTAGTGGTCAAGGCAGGTCGTTGGCCCAAAAATATATTAAAAATTTCATCACTCTGAAAGATATGCCAATGCTTTTGAAAGATATTAACAACATTGTTCCACTGGTTACTAGATATAGCCTTTTGGTATCCCCCTATGTAGGTATGTCTTAGGATATCCCCTTTCTCGGAGACAGCAAAAAAGGTCCTTTGCATGGTGCTCAAAGTCTTCAGTGGTTGAACAATTTCTACATAACCACACGTACTGGCCAATCGGAATGGCCTTCTTCATATGTACCAGGTGAAAACTGGAGAAATGGAGGAGAGAGTTAACCGATGTAGGTTTACGATACAGTTGAGTTTGGATCAAGCCTCTGGCATCAATAGAAATAGAAATGTCCAAAAAGTCAATTGAAGCTGTGGACATACACAATGTTAAATGAATATTAACATCATTGTCATTCAGTGCCTGCACAAATTCTTCACAGGATGACTGTGATCCATGCCAGAGGAAAAAGATATTGTCGATATATCTATACCAAACCAAAATCTGGTTCGTCCATGTATCCATGGTATCAATGAAGACTGACTCTCTCTCCCACCAACCGAAAAAAAGATTTGCAAACGAAGGTGCGCATTTAGCTCCCATGGTAGTACCGACCAACTGTAAAAATAACTCAAGATTAAACACAAAATAATTATGTTCCAGTACAAGTCTCAGTAGATCCAGTAGAAATTCACAAAAGTCATGATTGCCAGAGAGATTAGACTGTTCAAGGAAAAAAGCTACCGCCTGGAGGCCCTGCTTGTGACCTATGCTGGAGTATAAAGCCTCCACGTCACAGGTCATGAACAGGGTCTCTGGCTAATCCTCCACCTCTTGTAATTTCAAAATATATCTGTCTCTCAGTCAGCATCAGCAGAAGCTTAGCCAACTCCAGTAGAAACAGGGATCACCTGCCTAACGGCTATGTATTAGTCCTTTTTTAAATGTTGTAATGTTTTTAATATTCACCTCTCTTCTTTCACACTCCCCATTCCCAGAGAACAGCTGGCTATTATTACGACTCATATAAAGCAACTCCAGCTCACTCTCTTTGCCTGTCTGCTTCTAGCACCAGAATTTAACTTCTTTCTCTTTCTAACCCAAGCATAGACTTAAAGCATATGGGAAACTGACACTGTTTAGAAAACTCAGTGGCCAAGGTAAGGTCCCAGGTTCTAGATCAGGCAGGGCCCACTCAGCTTTTCACCATTATAAAGCTGATAAAGCATTGTTGAGTTGAGTAATAGAAACAACTATTTGTCATCTGCTACCAGAGAAAGGAGATGTATTGCGCTTACCCTAGAAGTTTGAAATACATTTTTGTATAGAGAGGAGGAGAGAGAGGAAGAAATACATGTAGATTTTAGGACAAATAAGTCCAGCCCATGCCAAAAACACCCCTGTTGATCCAGTGGAAGGCAAAAAGAATCCCTCTGGAGCCATTTCCAATCTAGCCCCAAGTGCAAAAAAACAAACATTCCTTCCTGATTCCAAATTGCAGTCAGATAGTTCCCCGGATCAACATCCTATCTGCTTTGAAGCCATCTGTCATAATTTTCAATATTGTTCTGTGCTAGATAGGCATTAATTGCTTTTTTGAAAGCAGTTGCATTATGTGCAAGCACATCATCCTGAGGCAAAGAATTCCAAAGCTTTACTGCCCTTACTGTAAAGAATCTCTGCCTTTATTTTAGTCAAAAGCGCCTTTCCTCTAGTCTTATTGGATGACCTCTTGTTCTTAGCTCAGCTCTCTGCATAAATATAGAAAACAAGGCTGTTTTAATGAGAGGAACAGGAGCAATTCTGGTGCAAACAAACTACCATTCAAAACAAATACTATTCTCCAAAATTCCCATCAATTTAATTTGAGTTTTAAACCATAATGTGCAGGAAAGGTTGTCAAAGCATGGCTTCAAAGAGTTATACTCACCATTTAAATATATAGAAGATTGCATGTGTCCCCTATGGTACAGTTGGTTGGCCCCAGAGATGTTCCAGTTCTTATTAAATCAGCTTCTATAACCTGATATTTATATATCAGGTTATAGAAGCTGATTTAATAAGAACTGGAACATCTCTGGGGCCAACCAACTGTACCATAGGGGACACATGCAATCTTCTATATATTTAAATGGTGAGTATAACTCTTTGACATCCATGTGCTATTTTGATAATGAGGCTGATGTACTAAGAAATGTGTACACCTGTACAAAACAAGTGCAGCTTAGGGTAGAGAACAAATGAAGTTATGTCTAACTCCAAAGAGTCACTATATTAAAGGAGCAGTAAACTTTTTTATGAAAACAAATATTTTATAGATCTTCTTCTGCTAAATAAAACAAGGACACTTGAACTGCTGTGGGATGTTTTATTCAAAATTTATAACAGTTCAAATTATCAGGAAGAGAATTTACTGTGTTTACTTCCTGATAGTTCTAACTGACAGGAAGTGGCATGCAGTTTCTATCACATTCTATGGAGAACTGTACATCACTGTCTTGACATTCGTCTCCATTAGGGTGTAACAGGAAAAACGAGTTAGAATTTGTCAACTAGAGGGCACTGCTAATGTAAAAAACATGGGTTTAAACTGTAATAACTCTGGAAATATGAATCTATTGGCAGTGGAAGTGCCCTTATTTTACTCAGTAGGAAAATCTGTACAATATATATTTTTTCATAAAAAAGTTTACTGCTCCTTTAAGGCAAATCATCTGCCCCATGACACAAATAAGAAACTTGGGTAGGTTTAAATGGGTCTTCAGTCACTTGAATGCAAGAGAGGTCTGTGATGCCTCACTACATATGGAGAAAGTTTGGAACAAACCAGCTGTATCATAGGGAACAAATGCAACTTCCATACATTTCCTCTAATTTAAATAGGGCCTTTACATGAATTTAACTTCAGCATTTCAGAGTTTAACCCTTTGAGTTCCAGAGATGTACCTAACAAATGCATTGGATCCCTCTCTGATATTCAACGGGTTAACTCTTTGAGTGCCAGAGGGCTAGGCAATGCATTGCTTTGCAATGCATTGCGTACACCTCTGGAACTCAAAGGGTTAAACGTTCCATTGAAACCAATGGAAATAATTATACATCACCTACTGTGCAGATGGTTTGCCCCAGAAATGCTCCAGTTTCTTTTATACATTTTATTCTTTGTACCAGGTGACTGTTCTGTCACATATGCTGAATTGTACATATCTAAAAGCCTGAAGAAAAATAATATACAAAAAGTGACATTTACTGTACAATAGAAGTTTAATAAAATCTTGGAATGGTAAAATTTACATTTCTCTGCAGTGATTACCACCGCTCATTCATGATAATTAGGTACGCAAGCCTTCTGCAGAAGAGCTGCTGGCATTTCCAAATGCTCCCTGACACTTACTTACTTTTCACATTCCTTAGATGCACACAAAACAAATACATATTTATCAAATATAAAAACAATATGTTCAGAGCCTCAGGGATCTTAAACATTAACAGCTGTGTTCAGAACGCTAGACAGTTGCTATTTTGGTACAAACCAAATGATCCATAGGAGCATACAAAAATTCTCCAAATTCTCATTGATATAAAGGGGAATATTAACCCCTTGAATGTTAGAGAGGCCTCCAACATATTGTTAAGCAATGCTTTTGGAGGGCCAGGACATACTTGGAAACAAGAAAAATCTCAGTGTATGCTCCTTGGTAAAACATTGTCTAAATAAAAATAAAAAATAACATTTAAAGTGGAACTTTCTTCTTAATTCAAGTTCGTATATTGCAAAACTTTAAAAATTGCCTACATGTCATGTTAGCCAAAACACCAGCAAAATGTAAAGTTAAGGAAATATTCATACTTGTTGCTATATGCTATATATATATATATATATATATATATATATATATATATATATATATATATATACCCATGCAGTACCAGCGAAGTTTCATATGCTAATAAAGTCTTTTCAGTGATGTGTCATATGCTAATGAAGGTTTCAATTACATTTCCTATATTAATGAAGCTTTGTGCATTACCAGGAAATTTCTACTTTTACTCTGTCCAGAAATATAATGTCAATATCTAATAAACTTTAAATCTGCTGGAATTTTGGTTAACATATATATAGGCAGTTTTTAATGCAGTTTTCAAATGTGCAAACTTCACATAATCACACACAAATCATAATCATACACAAATTACTTTATAGTAAAACACACAGTAATTGAGTAACGTCCAGTAAACACACAAGGGGAAGGGATAGGGTGAAAGGATTAGCAGTAAAGTGGTAGCCCAAAAAGTTACAGCAAGCATAGTTGCTGCAGTGTGTGCAATAAATTATTTTGATCCCTATCTTACTTCTGAGGAGGATGCAGTTTGCCAATATCTCACCAAATGTTCCACCACCACCATACACATGTGCTACATTCAATTTTGCTTTTAGTAAATCTTTTTTTTTTTTTTTTTTAATGATGTCTTTATTTCTTGTTACAAACAATGTCTAGGTAGCATAGCAGCAGGCTTAAAAAAAACAAACAAAAAAAACCTGAAAGATATTTATGTGTGCACTGTGCAGGACTCCGGTTAACCAAACACAAGCCCTGTGAAGAAATTGATGTTTAGGACTTAGACTTGCTATAGCTACAAGCCCTAAGGAAAAAATTGATTTGTAGGACTCAGACTTGGTGTAGGCACAAGTCCAGTGAAATAGATTGGTTTGTAGGACCGAGACTTGTTATAGGCACAAGCTCTGAAGGAAAACTGATTTATAGTGCTGAGACTTTCTATAGGCACAAGCCCTGAGGAAAAAACTATTTGCAGACTTAGACTTGTTATAAGCACAAGCCCTGATGCTAAATTGATGTATAAGACTTAGACTTGTTAGAAACAAACCCACAAAATGTGTTTGTATAGGCCTCTGACTTGCCAAGAACAAGCCCTGAGACCAAAAAATATGTCCTACTGACCTAGTGCCAGCAGAAGGGGTGGACGAAAACTCTTGCTGTGTTCCCGTCAGAAATTCCACGAAAACCATGTTGTCCGCTTTTTCTCTGGAAAATCTGCTTTAAAACTAGCAATTAAAATGTTTGCGTTTTCCGCCCATTGGCCACAATTTTTTGCCATTTTTTTCATTGGCTAGAATGTTTCCATCCATTGACTTATGCGGTTTTCGCCTTTTCTCTCTACAAATGTGACATATTTGTGGAAGTCAAACACAACAGAAGCAGCTACAGATCGAGGTTGACATGCTTTGCTATTCTGCTGTGATCTTGAGGAAAAATTGAGGCAGGAGAGGCTCATAGTGATTGCTATCACTATGAACAGGGTTAAAAATGTTACAAGGAGGAACTGGAAGGACCCTTATGTGTCCACTGAGTCTGAGTCTAAGGAGTAAGTGAGCACTACTGAACCAATGCTGTCCAGTACCCCTAAATCACCTCAAGGGATCTTGGGGAATTTAATGGGAAGGGAGGGAGAAAAGGTAATGGGAAGAGAGGGAGAAAAGGAAATGGGAAGGGAGCTAGATGTGCTGTCCCTGCTGCCACCATTGATGTGCCTGCTGCCAGTGCTGAACCTGCTTTCACCAATACTATGCCTGCTGTGAGACGTGCTGCCCCTGTTGCCAGTTCCACCAATGCTATGCCTGCTGCAGTGTTGACGCTGCTGCCACCAGTGCTGAAGCTGCTAGTGTGTCTTGTAATACTCAGGAGGGGGTGGAGAAGATGATGCCAAGTGTGACAGCAGAGGTTCCTAAGTCACACTTGCCATCCCCAAGCAGTACCACCAGTGCTACTACTAAGAAGGTCCAGCAGCTTGTTTGCATAAGGAGGTAATTCGATTCCTCATAGTACTAGAGACTGTGAGAAGGAAGACTCCTCTGCTGAACTTTATGTGGTTTGTGTTAGTAGTAGTAGCACTAATGGTGAAGCAGCCAGTGGGACTAGTGTTAGGGGGAAGGAAGCATTTGAGAGATACCAGACTAGCGTTCAATAGAGCCAACACCATTACTATGGCTCTGGAAGTCCTCCTCCCCTTCCCTTCACTACAGTGTCCAAGTGGAACATGATCCTGAAGAGGTCAAAACTGGTTTTGGGGAGAGCAGGCTCAGGATTAATACCACTACCACCAGCAGGAGCACAGATCAGCTGCCTGTGCCTGCTGTTACTGCTGTCAGTCTCCCTTCTTCAAGTCAAAAAGAATTGCCAAGTGTGATATTAGGGGACCCTCTGTCACATTGCTTGTCACCTCCTCCAAGCAGCAGTGAGATGTCTGGAATAGAGCAGCAGCAGCACTAGTGGGACTAGTGGTTGTGGTGATGATGATGCTGGAGAAGCTGGGGTGGAAGACACATTGATGGACTTTTTTTTTAGCAGAAACTAAGAAGGAATGGGAGACAGGGGTGAGGATGATCATCACGACCACCACCACTAGCAATGAGCTTTTGGTATTTGCGGAAATTGCAACTGCTCTATTTCCTGCTGCTGCTGAGTTGCAAGGGCAGCAGGATTCTAAGGAGCAAGCTAGTATGCCACAGACCACCATGGACACAGTGGGAATGGGATCATCAAGTGATGTCGGACTAGGAAAGGTTCCACTTGCCAGCAGTAGAAATACTCCTGGTCCTAGTTGCAGTGCTGATTCTGAGGCAGTAGCAGCAACATCATCCACTGCTAGCACAGAAGGTGAAGGGGAATGTGGAGTACATCTGTTCCCTATCTCCTGAAGTCATGGGTGTGGGACTATTTTTCTCATGGGGCAGGCACAGTGCAGTCATCACCAAAGGCAATTTGCACAATTTGTGACAAGTCAGTGATAACATGTTAAAGACAAACACCCACCACAGAACTCAAGCACTGCTGTTGCAGTACCCCCTGACTATCCATAAATGCAACAAGAGGTGAGGTGGAGATCAAAGAGGAAGAAGAATAGAGAAACACAGGCAGAGACAGAGTTCCATGACGAGTGAAACAACTAGCTCGCCATCACCTTCTTCCTCTAGGGTAACTACATCTTCTGCCAATCCACTTGGTTCATCGTTACCTCCCCCACCAAATGATAGCCACTCTGTTGATGTTAGGATGTGACAGTTCGTATCTACCCATTGCACACTGTGTGGTGCACTGACCACACATGCCAGTGTGGTGGAGAAGAATCACAAGCGGCACCTGAGGAGATTCCATTCCACAGAATATGCTAAGATGCTGGCAGGGAAGGTTCAACATTACTATTAAACTGTCCGCAAGTTGTCATGTGTCCTTAGCAGGGTGTGGACAAGGGGTATAGTGACAGCGGCAGTACTTGGGTTCTGGTGTCATGGTGTTTAGATACAGTTGTGCCCCCAGATGTTATTTACCACACACACTGTGCACAGTGCAGTTGCTGATGAGAGGCACAGTTCCTGCTCTCAATGGAAAATGTATATTCTAATAACAACACACCCATGATTTTGGAGGAGGGGCAGGTAGAGAAGAATTATTGGCCAACTTCTTTTCTTCACTTAGACTGGGGGCTACTTATTGTGCTGCTACTCCTCAGACTCATCACTGGTAGTAGTCAAGTGAAACCTTCAGTATCCCTCACCAATGTTACCGCTGGTGCTCATAGTGTTAGTCAACACTATGAGTCTCTGCTAAATAAAACACTAGGAAATAGTGTCTGTTCCTCTCTCTCTCTCTCTCTCTCTCTAGCTGCTTATTTTTCTTTTTCACTTCCTGGTAACATGTTTTTGCCATGGAAATGCAAAGTACACATAGTAAAGTAGCCATTGAAAAACATAGCAGTTTTGCTGAGGGCGGTTTTTACGTGGTTTTTATGACATTTCTTGTTGGAACACAATGGGACCTTTTGCCCATCCCTATATAGAACCACATATACTGAGTCTGACCCCAGTGTTCCTGCAGCAAATCTCATATCCATAAAAAGTAATGGTGGAAAATAGTAAAATTCTCATGAGAAATTCATTGGCACTGGAGACAAAAATCTAAAATTTTTATATATTTTATATGCTCTGGAATTTCCCCTGAAAATCTGAAAACTAATTTTTTCACATAAATACCAATGAGAAAAACAGAAAAATTCTGCACATGACTTTTCGTGAAAAAAGCAATGTTTTTCGCTAAACCTTTCTCCCTTCCCCACTGCAATAGTTTTCTCCCTTTCACCACTGCAATAGTTTTCTCCTTTTTCACCACTGCAATAGTTTTCTCCTTTTTCACCACTGCCAATACATTTTTCATCTATGTTTTCAATGACTGCAACATTTCTTTCCACAATATTACTACTTCTGAGGGCTGAAGTGAAGAAATAAATAGCTGAAAGTAAATGTTTTGAGTCCTACAATAACAACATATGCCTTTAAAAGGTTGTTAACAGGCTGAGTGCCTTTGCCAACAACACTGACTTTCTGATTATGTAAGATTGGCACAATCATCCTTGAAAAATAACTGTGGCTTGGTATATTCCAGCAATACATGACATCAGTTCTTTAAGACAAAGACAAGGGCAGCATGTCAGCCACTAAAATTTTGGCAAGTCGACTATTTGATAGGCATACATTTGTATTATTTTTGAGCAGGTTATGACTTGTCTCTAAGTGTGAAATGGCACTAAATAGTAGAACTATGTAACTTTATTGCTTTAATGACTCGACTTGTTGAGGTTCTGGGAGTGGTTGTAGTATGTATAGACACTATATGACTCTTGTCATCCAAAAGCAAACTCAGAGTCAGAAAATCTTGGCACACTCTCTGACACATCAACAGCATTTTTATTATGTACCCCATAGCTCCGTAAAGATTTAGGAGTGGTTTTTCTGCTGCTGCTAGATGTGGCACCTCTGACCTGTTCATGGTATGTCTCCCAGTCAGACATGTGGTTGTGCTTCAGAAGGGAACTCATTGAGGAGGTGCGTGGGTGTGAGTCTGCTTTCTCCCTGCTCACATGCTTCTTACAAAGACAACTGGTAGCAACATGTTTAGCTTTTGGATCCTGAGTGAGGTGTCTCCATAATGTGGACTTCATAGTCTGTGGAGTTCCTGAGAGGCTGCTGCTACTACTCCTGGGGCTAGATGTTGCTGAAATTGTACTACTACTAGGTGTCACAGGTGCTGAACTTCCAACAGCAGCAGAGGCACTCACTAAAGCTAAGACTGTGGTTGCTGATAACCTGTGTTGTTGCTGGTTACTCAATGCTATTAGTTTGTGTGGCTGAGTGGGACTTGGAATTAGAAACAGCAATGATGCTGAGGATGACTGACAGGATGATTGTGTACTTTTTGCCATCTTTACTTATCCAGGGTCAGGCTTTCCAATTGTTTTCTCAAACATTTTACAGACAGACACAGCTCTCCTTTTCAGTGGTGGAAGACTGAACCTTTGTCTTTCTGCTAACTTTCTAACCATGTTATAGTCTCCCTTACTCTCGGCTTCATATGTATCTGAAGAAGAGGAGGATGTGGAGGCATATATTCTAGATTTACATCATCAGTCATTAGGTCATTCTTAGCATTTCCCAGCTCTTCATTTTATTCCTCTAGGCATTTATAGGTCTCAAACACTTTCTTTTTAATAGTCCCTTTTCAGAGATTTTTACAATGTTCCCTACTACTTTCAAAACAGGTGTATTTGTGCTTGTTTGTCTCACTGTCAGATGCAGCAGCTACAATATGCCATCAACACTTGTTTGTGACTCATCATTTTCAGTGCATTTAGATGGTTTGTTAATAGTACTGGTGGTGGAACGTTTGACAAATAACATCTCAGGAGGTGAGGGATTGCCATTATTTATTGCACACACTTCAGCTAGCATGGCTGCAGTTAGTTTTTGGTCTGTCATTTATCTCACATGTTCCTGCACTGTTGCTAATCCTTTCACCCTAATCCTTTTGCATTTGCTAGACATTACTCAACTACTGTGTGTTTAACTGTAAAGAACACAATATAAATGATTGTGTGTAATGTCTTTCCTTGGATTTCTACAAAATACAAAATTAATTGTGTCTAGTATCAGTCTGCATCAATCACAAATCACATCAGGGTACTATCACAGTGCCTGTGATCCTCCTCTGTCACTCTCTCTTGTAGTATGTTCTGATTTGCTGAGCTGGTTTGGCCCGCCCCTGGTGACCTTTTTATGCCTGGCCGTGACACCTGTCAGGTGCCCTTTCGTGGTGTTTCAGAGACAGTTTTGCTGTTGCTGAGTTCCTGTGTTCCGGATTCCTGTGTACCGATTTGGCCTGTTCTGACTACGCTCCTGTATTCCTGCTCGTGATTGACCCGGCTTGTCTGAGAAACACCTCCGTGATCTGACCCGGCTTGGCTGACATTCCTGTTCGTGATTGACCCGGCTTGACTGAGTAACACCTCCGTGATCTGACCCGGCCTGGCTGACTTCCTGCTATGTGACCCGTACCGGCCTGTTCCAGTAACCTGCTTGTTCCTGCCTTCCGCTCCGGTTGTCGTCGCAGCGACATTCTGACTACAGCTGCTGCTGCCTGCCAGGCTGACTGTGTGACCTACTTCACCCTTGCTATGCCTTGTTCCCAGCGCTGAGTCTCCGTGCTCATTTGCAGAGCTGTGCTTCCGTTACTGAGCCTCTGTGATACTTGCAGAGCTATTCCTCTACACTGAGCCTCGATCCGTAAAGCTGCTTATTAACCCTTGCTGTGCTGCCTTATCCTTATCTGAGCCTTCTCTCTCCAGTATAGAGCCTAAGCTATATTGCACTACATCTTCTGAGTTGGCCGCTTATATGTTCGGTTGGTCGGCGGCTCATCCTGTCAAACTGCAGAGTAGTCACGTTTGGTAACGATCCCGGTAGGGCGCCATTGGTTCTTGCTCATACGTTACGCCCGTTCGGGCTAAGGGTCTAGCTATTGCAGCAAAGGGTAGGCTCCAGTGGGAGGCTATTGGCTTCTTCGCTTGCAGCATAATGTGGTCTCCGTTATTATGCCCGTGGGGGCTACTGGCTCAAAGCTCTTGCAGATTGCCTAGGTATACGCCCGTGGGGGTTATTGGCTCAAATTACCCCTATTCCGTTGGTCTCCGTTAATACGCCCGTGGGGGCTATTAGCCAGCTCTTGCAGTGCAAGCTGTACCTTTGTTACGCCCTTGGGGGCTACCGATTCACACACTTGCAGATCCAGTTGTATCCGTGGCTACTCCCGAGGGGGCTATTCTGGGCAACTGTTCTGCTGGTTCTACCCTTGGTCACATAGTGCCTAGCAGCATTCCTGTTTCAAGAACTCTAAGTGTTGCACCATCTACACTTAATACTTCCTATCACCACCTTGGGTATGTCAGACTCCACAATAGAGACTGACTGCTTAGTGCATTTAACCCTTAAATGTATTTCTACTATGTGTCTGTCCTGAGAAAGTATATGTGATACCCTGATTCTGTATACTGGGCCTGTGGGGGCATATCGGTCCTTATTTTGTTATTATTTTTTGTTGCCTGTAGAGGGCGATCATTTTCATTACTTTTCACTTAATAAAACTGTGTTTTATTTTACTACTGGTCTGAGAGTCTTAAAAAAACGTTACAGGTACCTTCTCTGTTGCCTATCTAACTGTCCCCCCCTTTCACTGTCAAAAGAAAACAAAAAAAAAATACTCCCTGTTCAACTGCTTCTTTCCCCAAACTCCCCTAGGACAGAGATAACGTCCAGATCAGGAAGAAACTTGGATCACAGTTGCCTGTATCTACTCAGTCAGTCACTCAGAATTCAGGGGTAATTCTCCTTTGTTCCCTTCTCACACCCTTAGAGTCCCCTACGACAGAGATAACAGCCAGATGAGGAAGGAACTTGGATGACAGCTGCCTGTGTGGTCACACAAAATTTTGGGGTATTTTGGGTGAACCTCCTTTACTCCCTTTGCACACCTGCATACTCCCCTAGGGCAGATATAACAGCCAGAACAGGAAGAAATTTGGATCACCTATGCCTGTGTGTTCCCAGTCACACAGAATGTTGGGGTATTTGCTTTAATTCTCCTTTGCTCCCTTGTCATACCCCAGACTCCCCTGACAGAGATAACAGCCAGATCAAAAAGGAACTTGGATCACAGCTGCCTGTGTCTACTGGAGCACACAAAATCTGGAGGTATATGGGGTAAAACAACTTTGCTCCCTTCTCACACCCATTGACCCCTGTTGGACAGAGATAACAGCCAGATCAGGAAGAAAGTTGGAACATGGCTGAATCTGTCTTCCCAGTCAGTCACACTGAATTTTTGGGTAATTGGGGTCAAACTCCTTTCTCCCTTCCTGTCCCCAGAGTCTCCCCCAGGCTCCCCTAGAGAGAACAGATTTCCTGCCTAATAGACTCCCGAAATTTAGCTTCAATTCCACCTTATTAGCTTGCTTTCTCTAGCTCAAAAATGTGCTGTTTCTCCTCTTGCAAACACAGAATCACATGCTCTGAGAGCCTGACATGCTTTTATATGCCTACAGGAAAAAAAATGCTATGTGTTGGGGAGAAATTATATATTTCCATTGATTTCAATGCAAAGATTTAAGCGAAAAAGTTGAGAAAACTGCACTTTTTGTGAAAAATTTCCCACTTGGCGAAAGTGCCATTATTCTCCTGTTTCTCATTTGAGGCAAAAACTTTCACTCATCCCTAGTAATAAGGAGAGGATATATGGAACAAGAGCAAGGTTTATAGTTAGATACTGTATATTGAGCCACAGGGGTAGTTATTAGGAGAGGTTATATAGAGAGCAATAGAATATGTCTGGGATGGGGTCAAGGAGTAGTGGTTAGGAGGTAAGGGGCTGAAATTGGTTATTAGCTTAGGAGGAGTATGGGAAATAGAATTGCTGGGTTTATTGGTCATTTTGGCCACATGTGAAGGAGTAATGAGTGGTGCAGCATCACACCCTTACATCTTCCTGACAGTGTTGTTTTGGGGACTAACTAACTGTGGACATGCCTTGCTAAGAGCAAGAAATGGGAGTTGGTAAAGGTTAGGAAGTTTATGTTAAAGTTAAAATATAGTTTGAGTAATGTGCGTAATCAAAATAAATCTGTGGTATGTACTGTCCCCCATAAGTTTGTTTTGTGTGTTCATTAATCAGGTACTATATGCTTAAGACAAGCAAAATCTTACAATTTTAGGCCAAATAAAAGTGTTCTAATTACTTTTAAAGATTAATTTGCAGAAATAATAACATGGAGAAAATTCTTGAGGAAATCAAGTGTATTTTATAGGACAAATCATTATTGCTCAAATGTCATTGATTTAAATATGGCTTTCAACCCTCTGAATGGTAGAGGTCTCTAAACTTTGTGAAGCAATGCATTCCTAATGTCTCTAGAATTCAAGGGATTAAATACCCAATTTAAAGCAATGTAAGATTTTATTTGTCCACTATAGATCTGGGACTTATGTACAAAGCAAAACTGCAACATCTCTGTGGCAAACCAGATGCACCATAAAGGATAATTAAATTATAAAAATATAAATTCTCATTTAAATGAATGGGAATTTATCATTTATCCAACATGGAGATCACGAACCATGGGATAAAGTATCTTCTGGTCATAAAAGCAGGATATTTGACTTCAAAGGCTCTCTGGAGGGGAAAACTCACTCCCCATTCCACTTTGTCCCCATCAGGCATGCTCTGTTTTTAAAGTAACCTCAAAAGAGCATAAGGTACTCTTTATCTGCATTCTTTTTTATTTTCTTAGCTTATATGGGGCTGCGTAAATCCCCATTAGTTATGCTACTATCTCTGATACATACCAGAGTGTGGGCTGATACAGGGCCTGGAACTTGTATAGGATGGCTTTCTCAGTCATATACCTTTTCTCTCTCTTCTCTCTGAGCAAAAATTATGTATAGGAGCATGAAGACTGAAGAGGATTCCAGTTTTCAAAATGATTATGTCCCTGTCTGTCTAGTAGTCATATCCTAAGGGACTATGGTAGAATGACTAGCTGTGTACTCTCTCATCCCCATGTCAATTCCCCTCCTCTCAGGTGGTCTCCATCTTGAATTACTTCAAATGTAACCTAATTTTATTCAGTCTTTATTATGGACCAGCAGCACCTTTAAGAAATGGGCACCCATGGTGGCCATATTAGATGGGGCACTGACAGTAAAGTCAACGTTTCTGTTGTGCCAAGTGGATTCTAGTGGCAATATTATTATTATTAATATTAGTATTATTATACCCTTTCTTACTTCAGGTAACGGATACCCTTGAGGAACCGCCCTTTCTGGGGCAGTTAATATATTTTGGAGGAACATGTTGGAGGAAAACAAAACTGCATTTCCAATGTGGCCCAGTTTTTTCCTCAGGCCACAGGGAGTAGGAAGGGGAGATGATATGCTTACCCCCTTCTTCTTTTCCTGTAAAGTATGACACAAGATTCCGGATTCTCCCTCCTTGCATTCTCCTTTAACCCCTTCAGGCAGAGAAGTATTTTTATATTGCATTTCTGTCCTGTATTCTTTATTTGGGGGTTTCATGTCTATGTCTGAGTGCAAAGGAGACTCGGGCAAGTCAAAAACAACCAGGGCTTCAGTGGTCTCTCTGTTAACCCTTGCTCCTCCTGTCAGGTTATTCTTCCCAAGGACTTTATTTGTACTTTATGTCCCTCTTCTGTGGCCCCTATACAGATTACAAGCCCCTCTTCTACTAAACAGACCCTGCATAGGTTAAAGCCTTCATATCTTCTATGAGTAAAATATCTTCTTCTCTTCAGGAAATCCTTGTATCTCGAACCCAGGATCATCCTGTCTTCCCTAAAATATATTTTAGTAATTTTGCAAGGAGGGAAAGATTTTTCCTTTTAAGGATATTCCTCTGTTGAGGAAGAGGAAACTGATGAGGATATGAATTCATCCTTTACCCCTGGGAATTCTCTCAAGGAAGACCCTGGCTCACCTGCCAAGGGTCTTATCAGGACAGTTATGGAGACCCTAAAGGTATCTGAGGCTTCACACATAAGTTCTTCATCCCCAGATATATTTAAGAGGTGAAAAGGGGAGGCTACAATGTTCTCTCCTCACCATTCCTTAAACTACATTGTTCTGGAGAAATGGAAGATGTCTAGTAAAATACTCTTTATTAGGGTCAAAAGAATCAAAAATGTTTCTGCTGGCATTTTTACAGAAAACTAGTAATTCCCCACATTTCTTGAGAAAATCCCTGCCTATAGTATATACATAAAAATTTCACCTTTAAGCCACTGTCATTAAATTCCCCATGAGAATAGCCATTTTTTGCCTATGGCTGCAAGATTTCCCACCTCTGTACTACTGCTGCCATAGGATGAAGTGGATAAATCAACAAATAAAAGTAAACATTGTGAGCAGGTAGAGTCCAATAGCAACATACATATTGAAGAAACTGGTAGCGTGTTGAGTCCCTTTATCCTTTGCCCATGATAATAACCATCTGCTTGTCAAGCACAGCCATTCTTGAAAAATAACAGAGCCTTGGTATATGCCAGCAGGGTGCCACACATTATGACAACAGTTCTTTATAACCTTTGTTTTCAACATAAAAAAGGCAATATGTCAACCGTCAACATTTTGGCAAGTTTGCTATTCCACAGGTATACATTTGGATTATTATTTTTCAGGTTTTCACTCCTTTCTAAGAACTCATTAAGTGCGGGAAGGCAGTACATAGTAGAAGAACTGTGTAACTGTTTTACTCTGATGACATGACATGTGGTAATAGAGGCGGCAGGTGTGGGCACTCTGTGACTCATACTCCTCCATGTTTTGCATCTTCAGAACAGTAGCAGGCACCATGAGTGTTAGTGTAAATACAGAAAATATTTGCACATTCTCTGACACACCTACAGCACCGCTATTGTGACCCTGAGCCCTGTTAACTTTTAGCACTGCTTTTTTGCTGCTAGTTGTGTCTCCTTTGACATGTTGATGATGTGTCTCTCAATCAGTGCTGTGGTTGTGCTTCAAGTGGGATCTTTGTTAGGATGTGTCTACATGGGATCCTGCTTTCTCTCTGCTCAAATGTTTTTTTACACAGACAACCAATAGTAACATATTTAGATTTTAGATTGTGAGTTAAGTATCTCCATACTGTAGATTTCATAGACTGAGGGTTTCCAGAGGAGCTACTGCTTCTACTGGGGCTAGATGTTGCTAAAATTGTACTACTAAGTGTCAAATGTACTGCATTGAAGTCTCAAACAAGTTATTTTTGTTTTTCCCCTTAGAAGTATTTTCACAATGTTCACTACTATTGCAGGACAGGTGTTGTACTTGTTGGTCTCATTGTCAGATGAAGCAGTTGGTTGAACTGCTACACTTTCTTCCATTATGTCATCAACACCAGAATGCAACTTGTCCTTAGATGGCTTATTAATAGTGATAAGCGAGCGTGCTCGGTCGATGCTCGGATCGGCTCGAGCATCGCTCTGCTCGGCACATGGCGGTACTCGTCGAGTACCGCCATGTGCTCTCCCGCCATGTTCGGGTGGCGGGGATCTGTGCCGGAAGAGGCACAGATCCGAAGACGCTCCGCTGGACCACCAGGGACTGGAGGTACGGGGGCATTGCGGAGATGAAGGGGGCATTGCGGAGATGAAGGGGGACATTGTGGAAGAGGGGCATAGACTCTATGCCCCTCTTCCACAATGTCCCCCTTCATCTCCGCTATGCCCGTCTTCCACAATGTGCCCCTTCATCTCCGCTATGCCCCTCTTCCACAATGTGCCCCTTCATCTCCGCTATGCCCCTCTTCCACAATGTCCCCCTTCATCTCCTCTATGGCATAGAGGAGATGAAGGGGGACATTGTGGAAGAGGGGCATAGCGGAGATGAAGGGGCACATTGTGGAAGAGGGGCATAGCGGAGATGAAGGGGCACATTGTGGAAGAGGGGCATAGCGGAGCTGAAGGGGGACATTGCGGAGCTGAAGGGGGCATTCGGAGATGAAGGGGGCATAGCGGAGATGAAGGGGGCATTGACCAGGCACCCTCCCCTCATCAGAGCAGGGGGTGCCTGGTGTCGCCCCATTCATTTCAATGGGGCTCGGGTGCTCGGCCGAGCACTCGAGCCTCAGGGGGTGCTCGGTCAGAGCACCCGAGCACCCGAGCATCGGGGTGCTCGCTCAACACTACTTATTAACCCTTTGAGTGCCAGAGGCTTGGGCCATTTCCTGTGCCCTGTAAGCCAGATACTTTTTCAGCATTTTTGCTATCCTTCTGTTTAGGCTTGATTTCCTCTGGGAATTTCTAGTTATATATAGAAAACGATATATGTTTTTCAGAAAGAATTGAGTACCTTACATTAAGAGAAATTTGCATCGTGCAAAAAGCTATGATGCCATAATGACAAAAAAAGTGAAAATTTACTTATTTTGCTAAAATCACATACTATGTATCAAAAACATTTACTTTGATTGTGAAAGTCTCAATTATTTCAAAAAGCCCTGAGTCCTCCAAGTAAAAAAGTATCAAATTTGTATAGTTTTACCTATGTCTATGATTAGTGTAGAGTCCTAATCACCAGCAGCGCAAAATGGCATTTTCAACTTTATGAACTAATATGCGAGTTCTAGTGTTTTTGTGGTAAAGCTACCCTAAAACAGTGGAATAACTATATAAAACTGTATATTTTTGGAAAGTAGACACCCTGCTGCATCTAATGAGGGATGACTTGCCTTCTTACCCCAAGCCTGATGTGCCCAAATGTTTCCAGAAATTGGCACTATAGGGAAAAAAGGCATTTTCTTACATTTCTGCCCCTTAAAATGTACTGAAATCTGTGAAAACCATGGCATTTCCAACTGTATTCATTATCTAATGCTCTTAGGAGAAAAATGACACCCCACTGGTATGAGTTGACCTACCTCAGGGGGAGCTAGAAGTGTAAAACAACACCTACTACAACCTCTATTTTTTTTAACATTTTCTCAAACATTACTTGTCTGTACAAAAATGGTTATAACAACTACATTTTGGAAAGAAGACACCTTGCCGCATCTAGTGAGGAGTGACTTGCCTGGTTATTCCAAGCCTGATGTGCACAAATGCCTCCAGAAGGTGGCACTATTAAAAAAATGCCTTTTTGGTATCAGGTACTGAATACAGTAGGAAATTTTATGGTTTTCAAAGATTTTAGTATCTTGAAGTGGTGGAAATGTAAAAAAAACATGTATTTATTCCTATAGTGCCACCTTTTGGAAATAATTATGCACTTCAGCCTGGGGGTAGAAAGGCAAGTGATCCCTCATTTGATGCAGGTGAATGTCTACTTTCCAAAATTGTACACATTTTATACCTTTCCTTCATGTATCTAAAAGTTATGAACATTTTAGTACAAGAAGCCATTTCCAAAGAAGAAAACAGGTAGGTGTTGTTATGTGCTTCTGTCACCCCTACGGTATGTCAGCTCATACCAATGGGGTGCTAAGAGCACTAGCTAATGAATACAGTTGGAAATGCCATGGTTTTCACAGATTTCAGTACATTTGAAGGGGCAGAAATGTAAGAAAATGCCTTTTTTTCATTAGTGCCACCTTCTGGTGGAACAGGGATGGGAAACCAAACAGTGTATGTGTGATTTTATGGCTAACAGATGAAAGAAGCTAGGGTGTCAGCTGGTGTACATGCGGACCTGTGACTACCAGTGTAACAAAGTGTGTGTGGGGGGTGAGGGGTTAGGAAGTGTATGTGGGCATGTCTACTAGTGGGGAGCGGACCAAGGATGGTGTTGGTGGGGGGGCAGTGTCCATTAGTGTATATGGGGGATCTGTGACTACCAGTGTGCACTGTATGTCCCCCGCATACAAAGTTTGACTCCCAGCCTGAATCTAGTGCATACTGGTACTTTGAGTCTACCAGCAGGCAGTGGAAACAGGCTGGGGAATGGGAGTGCCAGTGGGCTGTGGAACCAGGCAGGGGGATAGGGTATGTGGGGGTGGGGGGATTGGAGGCATTTTGTTTGCATGCCACAGTGGTGCCCAATGCACTGCAAAGCAATGCATTGGACCCCCGTGGCACACAAAGGGTTATTATTATTTTTTAATCATTAATTTGTATTCAGATGCCCACCAAACAAGCTCTGATTACAAAGTAATGATAAAAAGTATGTGCCACAAGAAGGGGGTCTGCACTGAACCCTCCCCCCACGTGGCATGCACATGGTTAATTTTTTTAAATGTTTTATTATAAACCTCATTGATGAGCATCAGGACCTCTCCAGATGCCCCCAATGAGGTCTTAGTAAAATATATATATATATATATATATATATATATATATATATATATATATATATATATATGTCCACAAAAGAAGTGACCCTGTGAGTGCCACAGGGGTCTCCAGCACATTTCAAAGCAATGCATTGGACCCTTTTGGCACTCACAGGATTAATTTTTTTTATAATTACTTTGTAATCAGAGCTTGTTGGGGGACCATCAGGACCACTCCTGATGGCCCCCCAACAATCTCTGATTACAAACTAATGATAAAAGCCCTCTCTGTGCCACAGGAGGGGGGTCTGCATTGGAGCCCCCCGTAGCACACACAGGGTTGATTTTTTTTTTATTATAGACCTCATTGAGGGGCATCAGGACCCCTCCTTACCCCCCCCATGAGATCTTAGGGAAAAAAAAAATATGTCCCACAAAATAAGTGACTCTGTGAGTGCCACAGAGGTCTCCAGCGCAATGCAAAGCAATGCGCTGGGGACCCCTGCAGCACTCACAGGGTTACTTTTCTGTTATTTTTTTTTTTTATTTTATTCCTCAGACCTCGTGGGGGACATCAGGACCCTTCCTGGTGTCCCCCCAGCTATTGGTCTGGGAGATCAATTTGGCAACCGCAGGAGAGCAAAGGCTCTCCTGTCCTTCTATCCTACCTCCGGTCAGGGAAAGTTCACTAACGTCATTGGTGATCATGTCACCGATGACGTTAGGAGGCTTCCCCCAATCCCGCCCACTCCAGAAGTTCGGGTAGGAGAGAGGGGAGAGGAGAAGCTGAGTTCTCCTCTGGCGATATTTCTCTCCCAGCGCGATTTGCTGGGAGATCAATTACTGGGGGGCAATGAGGAGTGATCCTCATGCCCCCCAAGAGTGCCAGGCTCAATTTTTTTATTTATTTATTTTGTATATTTTTTTATTTTTTTTTATTAAATGTCACTAACTTGACAAAAATGAAACACACTTGATTTCAATGCAATGAGGTTGGCAGGTGTCAATGGGAATCCCCAGTGTAAGCCACCTGAAACCTCATTCTGTGGTGGAGCAGCTCCACAGAGAATGAACATGAGACTGCTCTATATATATATATATATATATATATATATATATATATATATATATATATATATATATAATCATATACAGAGCACCTAGAGCTGAGATATACTGGAACACCACAACAGCAACAGATGACACCAACAAGTACATAGCAGGAAAGTCCCCAGAAGACTAGATACTGGTGTAGATACTTGGGATTTCAGAGTGTAGTTCTGCACTGGTTGGCGTGGGCTACCATCTAGGCAGCCTTTTTGTTGCCAAGGCTGAAGAAAAGGTGCTGACCTCAATGTCAGTTTAGTGCCAACCGGAGAAGCAAGCCAGCACCCATGATGACTTCCTAGGGGATAGTTACTACTTCCTTGGGTCAAGGGAGGGAGACAGACAAGAGCACAGAAATACCTGTATTCGTGAGAGTGAAGGAAGAGACAAAATAACTAGCTTTATAAGACACTTTGTCAGATTTCATGGTGGACAGTTAGCACATATGAAGGCATTAGGGACAATTTAATGGAAGCAACCTAGATTACAAATAGAAATAAAATGGATATTCCTTCTTGGATCAAGTACACCAGATGGATTACACAATTAAATCAATTATTCAGACTTCTTAGGTTACAATATTTTCTCATGAAACCAGTGTATCTGTATAATAATTATCTGCATGATAACAAATGTGGAAAGATGTTAGAAAGGTTGATTAAAATCAAACAAAATGCTCAATATATATCTGATATTAAAGAGGCACTCTTCACAATCTTTTCCTAATATGGCAGCTGCATTCCTGAAATGTTATGAAGATTTTTAAAACCTTCCCCTCTCAGATCTACAGTTGAAACCCTGAGCTATGATGCCAGGCCATTGATACATTCTTATCTAACTAAAAAATGCCAAAGATCCCAAGTTGTTAATCTTGAACCACACATGATGGAGCATTTAATAACTTTGGCAATCCAGAGCTTCCCAATGGGGAAAACCCAGGCCTGGATGGCATCATGATTTCGTACTACCCCAAAATACACTCAGCCCTTCTTCCCCACCTGGTGCATACTTTCAACCAAATAGCTCTGGGGTCTGCTTTCTCTAAACAATCTTTAGAAGCCCATATAGCTGTCATACCAAATTCAAATAAAGATCCTCTTCCATGTAGCAGCTTTAAGCTGCTCTTGCTCCTGAACTTAGACATTAAGATCTTTGTTAAGTGATTCCAAATAGATTGCAAATAGATTGAAAAAACTTCTGGGCTTGTCTCTGGTAGGGAAAATAAAGACAATATTTTTTAAATGGTGTCTCTCATGTATATCGGTATTAAGAACAAACTTCCCACCTTCTTTGTGTCCATTGATGCCAAAAAGACTTCAACAGAATGAGTTGTCATTACTTGACTGTAGTCCTGTCTTATGTAGGACTTGGCCCTCATTGTCAATACTGCCATCATGAGCTAAAGTCAAGATCTTGTCTGGCTCGTTATGTATTTCCAGCGGTAGTAGACAGAACTGCCCATATCCTCTGTTATTTATACTTGCTCTGGATTCCATTTTGAATTCAGTGAAACTTTCAACCTCTATTCTTGGCCTTCTGTCCTATTCTGGTCAGACAAAGCTAGCCTGTTTTTATGACAATATCTTCATTTTTATGTTCTAACTAGGGATGGGCTAAAAATTTTGCCTCAAACTGAAATCATCGAATAATGGCACTTCCCATTTGGTGAGTCATTTCCAGTGAAAAGAGATGATGTTCCTCTTTTTTCACCTAGGTCATTCAATTGAAATCAATGGGAACATTGAATTTACACACAACATAAAACAAATATTATTTTATTTCCCAAAAGCCTAGTATAAAACGGGCATGAGGGTGCCTGTGTTGGTGGGGTGTGGGGAAAGAATCAGTTGAACAGGGAATTTTTTTTTTTTTGAAGGGTTTGTTTAATGGGATTGGGGGCAGTTAATAAAAAAATAAATCCTAAATACAATTAAAAAAAACCCATAAAATTGTCACGGTCAACAAGGAATAAACCAGGAGCCAGTACTGAATGTAAAATCACCTTTATTAAGCCAATATAAAATATGAGCAGTAAGACAGAGAGACAGAGGATAACTGAAGAAGCCAGAGACTCTATCAGAAATAGAAGACCACTTCTACGATACCTCTCTGTTTGGAACCAAGCACTAGGCTGATTGTAGTCCCAGCGAGAATGAGGGAAGCCACCAGAATGGATGGTCAGACAGAACCTAGGTCATACATGGAGCGGGTAGTCAGCCAGAGCCACAGGTCTGCACCAGATAGGGTATCCAATGGAATGAGACAACACGGAATGGATATTTGGACAGAGCCTCAGGTCAGCACCAGAATGGATGGTCAGACAGATCCTAAGTCACACACAGAGCAGGTAGTCAGCTAGAAAACCTGTCATACATAGGAAACTCCAAGAATATTAAACTGCATGAGACAACAATGTAAGAGCTACTGAACCAAGGTCCAGAGACCTCAATTAGCCAGCCAGGAAGTAGGAGGGTGGAGTCACAGCCTCCTCAGGTATAAAACTGGTCTCTGCATCAATTATTCTGGTTCTGTCTGAAAGTGATGCAGCAACCGGAGACGCGTCCAAATCTGCAACCAACCTTGTGTCAAATGGTGCCGCCATGCCGCTTGGGAAGAGGACACGGACAGCTGCTAGGGGCAGCAGGAGAGACACGGCCACAAGACCAGTGAGACGTGGCCACTGATGCTGAAGCTTCATACCCGAATCCAGGCCTCCAGCGTCGCCCATGCTAAGCGACGCTGGAACTAACAGGTACCCACTGTGACAAAGAGATGGTATAAAAGGGTTATGAAGAGGGTTTCTGTGTTGGTGGGTGGAGTCTGGGGAAAAAAAAATCAGTTGAACAGGGAATTTGTTTTGGGTGGGTTCTTGACTGGTATTGGGGATGACAGTTCTTGACTGGTATTGGGGATGACAGTTAATAAAAGAATAAATAAATAAAATAAGAAATTTGTATTTAAAGTGATAGAGACAGGAACCCCCTTACATAAGCTGCCACTGGGGTAGACTAATACTTGACTTGATAGAATATTTTGTAGATGATGCTTTGTTACATTTGTTGTTATAAGCTCAAGCCCTGAGGAAACATTGATTTGTAGGACTTAGGCTTGTTAGAAACAAACCTCCACAATTTTTTTTGTTGTTGTTTTTTGTAGGACTATGATTTTTTTTTTTTTTTTTTTTTTTTTTTTAGTTCTTTTTTTTTTTAAAGCCCAAGCCCTGAGGAAAGAAAATGCCCTGCTGGCCTAGTGCCAACAGGTGATATTCTGTTGACCAGTGGCCACTGGCCATTGTCAAATTCCCTGATATAGATGTGGTATTTGTGACTGATGTCTTTGCTGCTGCTGAGTTGTTTAAGCAGCAGGGTGATTAGGCAGCTGGAAAGGAATGGGAACAACAACAGCAATAACATGGTTGATGGATGATGAAGGTTCCACTTGCCGCCCACGACTAGCTTAATTGATGAGTCTGAGGCAGTAGCAACACAATAAGTAGCCCCCAGTCTATGTGGAGAAAAGAAGACGTTGGACATTAATTCTTCTCCACCTGCCCCTCCTCCAAAATCATTGGTGTGTTGTTATTAGAATATAAATTTTTCCTGTGAGAGCAGGAACTGTGCCTCTCAACAGGAACTGCAATGTGTACAGTGTGTGTGGTAAATAACATCTGGGGGCACAACTGTATCCAAACACCATGACACCAGAACCGGAGTACTGCTGCTGTCACTATACCTCTTGTCCAGACCCCGCTAAGGACACATGACAACTTGATGACAGTTTAATAGTAATGATGAACCCTCCATGCCAGCATCTCAGCATATTCTGTGGGATGGAATCTCCTCAGATGCCGCTTGATGCCCTGCTTGCTATTCTACTCCACCACACAGTGTGCAATAGGCGGAGATGAACTGCCACATCCTAACATCAACAGCATGGATTGGCAGAAGATAAAGTTGTTACCCTAGAGGAAGAAGGCGATGGTAATGGCGAGCTAGTTGTTTCACTCATCATGGAACTTCCAGTCTCTGCATGGGTTTCTCTATTCTCCCTCCTCTTTGATCTCCACCTCGCCTCTTGTTGCCTTTCTGGAGAGTCAGGGGGTACTGCACAGCGGTGCTTGATTTTTGTGGTGGGTGCTTGGCTTTAACATGGTTGACATAAATGTCATGGTGTCTGTGTTGCATGTGTGCTATCAGGGCAGTTGTGCCAAGGTGTATTTCCTCCTTTCCCCTTCTTACTGACTTGTCACACATTGTGCACGGTGCCATTGGTGATGACTGCACTGTGCCTGCCCCAAGAAAAAAATAGTCCCACACCCATGACTTCAGGGGATATGGATAGGGAACAGGTGGAGAAGAATGTCCTCTTTCTTCTTCTCCTCCACATTCCCCGTCACTATCTGTTGCAGCGCATGATGTTGCTGCTACTGCCTCAGAATCAGCACTGCAACAAGGGCCAGGAGTATTGCTACTGCTGGCAAGTGGAACCTGTCCTAGTCCTGTATCACTTGCTGACTCCATTCCCACTATGTCCACGGTGGTCTGTGGCACACTAGCTTGCTCCTCGGCATCCTCCTGCCCTTGTAACTCAGCAGCAGAAGGAATTAGAGCAGTTGCAAATTCCACAAATTCCAAAAGCTCATTACTCGTGGTGGTGGTGATGTCTATCCTCATCCCTGTTTCCCATTCCTTCTCAGTTTCCACTAAAAATCAATGTCTCTTCCATCCTAGCTTCTCCACCATTATCATCACCACCACCACTAGTCCCTATGTGCCACTGCTGCTCTGTTACAGACGTCTCACTGCTGGTTGGAGGAGGTGATGACAAGCAATATGACAGAAGGTCTCCTAATGTCACACTTGGCATTTCTTTTTGACCAAAAGAAGGCAGACTGGCAGCAGAAGCAGCAGGCACAGGCAGCTGGTTTGTGTGCCTGGTAGTGGTGGTATTAATTCTGTGCCTGCTCTCCCCCAACACCAGTCCTGACCTCTTTAGGATCATGTTCCACTTGGACACTGTAGTGAAGGGAAGGGGAGGAGGACTCCCAGAGCCAGAGGAATGGTGTGGGCTCCCGTGACCACTAGTCTGAATGCTCTCAAATGCTTCCCCTACCACTCTCCTATGATTAGTTCCACTGGCTGCTTCACTATTACTGCTACTACTACTAACACCAACCACATCAAGTTCAGCTGCAGAGTCTTCCTCATCACTTTCACTAGTAATATGAGGATACTGATTACCCCTTCCTTCACTCCGACACTAAAAAGCTGCTGGACCTTCTTAGTATTAGCACTAGCGGGACTGTTTGGGAATGGCAAGGATAAGTTAGGGTCCCCTGCTTTCACACTTGGCATCATCTTCTCCTTCCCGCCTCTTAAGTATTACAAGACATACTAGTAGCTTCAGCACTTGTGGCAGCAGACACAGCACTGGTGACACTGGCACCATGAGCAGCACATCTGACAGCAGGCACAGCACTGGTGGACGCAGGTTCAGCACCACTACTAGTCCCACTCCCTATGTGCTGCTGCTCTATTACAGACATCTCACTGCTGCTTGGAGGAGGTGACCAGCAATGTGACAGAGGGTCTTCTAATGTCATACTTGGCATTTCATTTTGACCTGGCAGCAGTAACAGCAGGCACAGGCAGCTGATCTGTGCTCCTGCTGGTGGTATTAATTCTGTACCTGCTCTCCCCCAACACCAGTTCTGGGCTCTTCGGGATCATGTTCCACTTGAACACTGGAGTGAAGGGGAGGAGGACTCCCAGAGCCAGAGGAATGGTGTGGTCTCCCTTGACTGCTAGTCTGGACGCTCTCAAATACTTCTCCTACAACTCCCCTAAGACTAATCCCACCAACTGCTTCACCATTACTGTTACTACTACTAACACCAGGCACATCAAGTTCAGCTCCAGAGTCTTCTTCCTCACTGTCACTCGTAATAGGATGATTAGCCCCTCCTTCACTACTAACACTAACTAGCTACTGGACGTTCTTATTAGTAGTAGTAGTAATACTAGCACTGGTGGTATTGCATGGGGATGGCAAGTGTGATTTAGGGTCCCCTGCAGTCACACTTGGCATCATCATCTCCTCACCCTTCCTGAGTATTACAAGCAGGCACAGCACTAGTGGCAGCAGGGGTAGCAATGGTGGCAGTAGGGGCAGCACATCTAGCAGCAGGCACAGGCATCTGACCTGTCCTGCTCTCACTAGTACTACCCTTTTCTCCCTCCCTTCCCATTCCCTTTTCTCACTCCCTTCCCATTAAATTCCCCAAGATCCCTTGGGGTGATTTAGGGGGACTGGACAGCATTGGCTCAATAGTGCTCACTTCCTCCTCCTCCTCAGACTCAGTGGACATATAAGGATCCTTCCTGTTCCTTCTTTTAATATTTTTAAAAACCTGTTCATATGGATAGCAGTCACTATGATCCTCTTCTGCCTCAATTTTGGAAAAAAATCACAGCAGAATAGCACAACACATCGCTCTGTAGCTGCTTCTATTGTGTTTGACTTCTGCGAATACGTCACTTTTTATAGCAAAAGGCAAAAATCGTGTAAATCAAAGGGTAGAAACTTTCTAGCCACTGAAAAATGGCAAACAATTTTGGCCAATGGGTGAAAAATGCGAAAATTTTAACCCCTAGTTTTAAAGCGGATTTTCCTGTGTAAAAGCAGACAACAATGTGGTTTTCTTGGAATTTCTTGCGGAAACACGGCGAGAGATTTCACCCACCCCTTGTCCTAACCACAAAGCTCTCTCCCACATCTAGTCTTTCTTCTTGAGGAATATGGCTCTATGTCACACTTAATGGTAAATTTTTCCAAGTTTGAGATTCTTAATTAAAATTTACCCAGGGCCACAGTTAGGAGGATCCAGAGAGAGTTTGCTTTTCGATGACCTCCTGACAATTTCAAATATTTAAGCATAACTCTCACACGGAAGCTAGACGACTTAGTTAAATTTATTTTCTCCAATCTACTTTAAACAATAGAAGAGGACATTAACAAATGATTAATTCCCTGGTTCCAGAGAATTAATCTACTCAGAATGGTTTACTCCCAACAATTATCTTTATATTTAATTCCCATCATATCCACATTCCATTTTCCTTTTCCAAAGACTACAATGTCTAATGTCCACCTTCATTTGGAGCTGTCAGAGACCATATCTAGCCCACAACCTCCTTTAGCTTTTTTTGAAGAGTAGGGGGTTGGTCTTAGGGACCCTCACCTGTACTTATATTGTAAAGCATCTGTGTTATTGAAATTGTCAGATTGCACAACACTTCTGCAGAAGGAGTGGGTATATGAAATTAAGTTGTTCTCGCCTGGTATTGTTTTGGACATATGATAATTTGACAAAGCTTCTTCTGTAACCTCATGTAGAGAATACATTATATTTGGACATTTTGGAGAAAGCTAAATAGCCCACTTTACCTCATGCCTTACCCATCTACCCACCTCTCTATTCTTTTTGATCCTGCATTCCCACCAGGTCAAAGAAATGGTGTATTTGATGTATGAGGTGAAAGTAATATCCCATTTCTTAGTGCAGTTTTCTTTCGTATGTCAGATCCTGCTTTTGCTTTTGAAAGTCTTAAAAAATATCACTCTTTGTTCGCAAACTGAATAATTCTGTCATCTTACTAATGGAGCTAAATTATTGATTCCCTGATTTTAGAAATTAGCATTACTACCTACTTTATCCCAGAGAGTCAGGTTACTAAGACACAATATGTTTTTGCTACATGCCCTATCAAACCACACCCTTCCCCAATTTAATGCTATCTGGGAACCTGGATTCCTAATAGCTCTGCACCCCTCCTTCAGTCCCCACTAGGTTGCACTATATTTGCTACTTCCTCGCTCTGTTAGTCTCCTTTCTCTTTGACTTTATCGATCTTTCTCTCTTTTGCATCTCTTTTCTTTCCTCATTAGCAAAGCTAGAGATGACCTAGCTTTCTGCATAAAAGTTGTATATCGTTTATATTGTATGCTATAATGCTGAGTGACAGTTCCATTGCATTGTTTGTTTTCAATCTCTTTGATAGTATTTGCAATGTTGTGTGGACACGTGACTTCTTTGTTCTTGTATTCTCTCTCCTGTTGTCAATTATTTCTGTATCTTTAAAAATGTAATAAAATTTTGGGGAAAGAAAAAATTTATGCCTCATCTGATCCTGATCTGACTTCAAATATAATAAATACCAGCACTCAAAATCCAGCCTATCAAGTTGATGCCTTTTGATCCTCCCGTTGTCATCAGACCTTTGTGCATTATACTCCCATGTGAGCTCAGAATCCTTACTTCCTTAGAAACCACCACAAAATACTACATGGAGCAGGGTGTCTATCTCTCTAGTTCACAGCCTAACAGTTTAACCAGCTTACGTCTCGTTATTGCTGTCGGAATATTGACAGGATG
Source organism: Rhinophrynus dorsalis (assembly GCA_037306005.1). NCBI lineage: Eukaryota > Metazoa > Chordata > Amphibia > Anura > Rhinophrynidae > Rhinophrynus > Rhinophrynus dorsalis. The sequence goes on along the minus strand of CM074722.1, from coordinate 153,555,234 downwards.
TTCTGCTTGCCTGATGCCTTTTCAAACTGCACTTGACTACATTCTTAGAAGTAGGAGTGATTTATTTGATTAAATAACTGATTTTGAATCATGACACTGATTGTGAAGCCGTGCAGACTTGTGCCAACAATTCTTGTGACCTTAGGCAAGTAAATGTATCTCCCTGTAACTCAGACACAAAAAACTTAGCCTATAAGCTCTACAGTACAGGTATTCACTGTGACAGAAACATTATGTGTACAGAACTGCATACAAATTGGTAGCACTATAAAAAATTAAGATATTATTATTATATATTAGAAAGAAACAGACTGTTTCCACTGTGTCTGAGTGAAGGATTTATATGTATACTTATTTATATTTTCTCATATCCACCATATTGTTGGCATTTACATAAACTGTTCACTCTGTTATTACATTCACCATGCTTATATAGGATGTATAATGATATTATATAGGTCATCCTGACCTTTCATGTATCTGCCTTCCCTTGGAGACTTGTAGATGTATAGCAATAGTATGCTTCCACTATGTGTGTGTAGTGATGATGATCCAGATACGTTGCCATTGGTTTCATTTCTACTATTTTGATTACAATTTCAGTGGTGGTAAACCTATGTTAAATCACTTCTTCCTGTTGGGAGAATGTTTTTTATCCTTTGCAGTGTTCAAATTTCAGTGGTGCACTCTGAAACACATGCCGAAGTTTTCTAATAAAAGGTATCATAATAACATAGCAACATAACAACTTAGTTGACGAGGCTGAAAAAAGACGTGTCCATCATGCCCAGCCCATGCTTAAACACCCCTGTTGATATAGAGGAAGGCAAAAAAAAAAAAACACTGAAGCCATTTCCAATTTAGCCCCAAGTGGGTAAAAAAAATCCTTTCTGACTACAAATGGCAGTATCATTGAATATTTTAATTAATTTCTGTTGTGGAACATTGACAGGTAATTTTTAGTAAGCAGGATATTGTATACATATATATCCTACTTAAAGGAGAAGTAACACCTCCTAATAATAACTCCACACTCACATTATTATGGTCAGAAAATCCTAATGGCACCTATGAGTTTTGTCCTTGTGCCTTTCTTCAAGACATCATTTTCAGTAAGTCTCGAATATCATGTCCATGAAGGCAGACAGTTGCTAGCAGGACAAAAAGAAACAACCTCCACTTTCTGCACATGGGAATCCTAACTCTTTAATGACCTGAGGGATGTGCAATGCACCCATCCAGTGTTTAAATGGTTAAGTACGCTCATGAATCCTGCCTTCTTCAGTTTAAAAAAAAACCTGCCAGCAACTGTCATGTCCACCTCCATTACATGACATCCAGGACTGACAGAATATGGTCTCATTCGAAAATAGGCACAAGAACAAAAGTCAAATGAGCCATTAGAATGTTCCGGACATAGCAAAGTAAGGGGGGAGCTATTATTAGGAGGTGTTGGTTATTTAAATTCTTTTTCTACAGTATTTCCCTGCCTACTGCTTACAGCAGACAAGCTAATATTCTAGATCATTCATAAATAATTGAAGGGTGTTTATGCATGATCATTGCCTATTAGCAGCTGAAAGCAGAATATATTTGTGGCTTTGATCAGTAAAATGGTTCCATTTTACTAGGGTCTGCTCCAGTACATTTATTCATTTAACCCATTTCATGCAGTAGGATCCATCTAAATAAAGCAGGGGCGATGAGGCAGTTACACTGATAAATTGTTATCTCTCGCTATGTGAGACAGGCTATTTCATATAAAGTAGGCCAGCCATGAAACCTTGAATCTTCCCAGCACAGGCTGCTGTTCTGAGCTTGTCAGTAATTGCCTGCTTCTTGACAGCTTCCAATTAACCCCACTTCAGAAAGTAGCGTCTGACGAGGCCCCTCTTACTACTCATGGTTACCAGCTCCTGGAGAAGCTGATTCGCATTTCTAAGGGCGCTCGCCAAGGCACTCTTGTTTACATCAAATCCACTTTGGTAATAACAGCCTCTTACACCTCTTGGCTCTGAACATTTTCCTTCAACATGAGTCAGACATTAAAATCAGGTGAGAAAGGCCTCCTATCTGCTTCCCCACAGTACAGCATAGATATCATGCTTGTCAGCATCTCACCCACATGTTATACCTGCTGCATTCACTTTTTAATCACAAGGGAGAAGAGGATTCTGGGAAGTAAAAATGGACAACTGTTTGGACTGCATATTTCAGCTTTACATCCAATATGAACGTCCGCTGAAACAGCAATAAAATTTGAGGACTCAGGAGTATAGAAAATAACCCTTTGGGAGACAGAGTAGTGGGAAACACATTACAAAGCAATGGTACCAGACTTGGGCTGAATAGGAGCAATTCTGAGGGACACATAAAACATTCCAAAATTCCCATTAATTTAAGTGGAGTTTAAGGAAAATAACCTCTGAGCAAAGTATACTTCAGGGCAATGAGGCTGGTTCACAGAAGCACATTATCCAAAAATACAAAATCAAATATGGTTCTGATGGTTTTCAAGGTCTTACAGCTCATTAAACACAATATCCATTTGCTACAGATTACTTTTGATGGCACTGTTTTTTTCTCTCATATACAGACAACACTATAATACTGGGCTTCTTTTACTGGTGATTGGAATGTGTCAAAGAGGTGGAGGCTAACAGGCTATCAGTGCATACAGGAACAACTTATAGACAGTACTAGATGTTTACTCTTGCACTGATATTTACATCTGATTCAAGGTTTACCATGACTCAAAATTATATTGAGATCAATCTTTTATCTTGTTGTACTCAGTAAGAGTGAATTAACACTGTTGGATATTCCTTGATATCTAAGTTATAGTTACACGGTGACTGATTAACAGTATACAACAAATCACACACCTTTGAACCACGATACCTTAATTGATTTTTTTTTTGTTGATTCCTGTTTGTTACATGAGGATATTTATACATAGGCATTGCAATCTTAAATTATTTTAAATTCACTTATTGAAAATGTTTTTAGTGCTTTTAACTTTTTTACTATAATCAATAGAAGATACATTATATAACTTATTTAACCCTTTGATTTTCAGAGAGGTATCTAATGTATTGCAGCACAATGCATTGGATACCTTTCTGGCACTCAAGTGGTTAAACCCATCTAGCTTTCCTGCAGTAATATGTTTTGATCTATGCCATACAGTGTTGGGTTTGGTGCTTTAATGGATCTGTTTCTTTCTCCAAACATCCTTAAATGGGATTTATAATACATTGATACTCTATGCTCTAGAGACCTTACTACTTGCTAGCATCCAAAAGTTTACCCATTTCATAAATGAGAATGATTATGTTTTTCCTATGACACAGTTGATTTGCTTCTTTTATCTCAGTACTTGTGTAAAAGCCTGTGTACACAGGCCAAGGTCCGGGTAATTTTAACCCTTTGAGTACACAGGGTTATGCAATGCATTGCTTTGCAATGCATTGCGTACCCCTCTGGCACTCAAAGGGTTAAGCAGCTGCTTCATGGGCAATAGAGACTGCTCGAACGCGCACAGTCTCTACTGTGCATGACGGCTTCTGACAAACATCCTAGCAAATTATTATATAGGATGTATGGCCCTACCTTTGTTGTCTCCAGAATATGCAAGGCTCTTCATTTTAACACTGGGAATTCAACAGCAATGAAAAAGTTATCTACATTTAACCCTTTAATTGCCAGAGGCGTATCCAACGTGTTGTGGTGAAATGCATTGAATTCCCTCTGGAACTCAGAGGGTTAAGTGCAAAATTCTGTGCCATGCAGCCTAAACGTTCTGTGGGCTCCTTGTTCTTTGTAAAACCATTTAACAGTTGTATCATTAACCCTTTAAGTTCCAGAGGACAATGCATTGCGTACCCCTCTCTCAGAGGGTTAATCCTTTTATTAATAGTTTGATATCTTCTAGATGTGTCGTGCAGGATTCACCTGTCCAGTGGGCAGGAACCTTCTCTGAAGCCAATGGGTATTTTTAATTATCCACTGTGGGCTGTTGGGTGCTGGTCTCTGAAGTGCATGTTTTAATAAGTGGGAGTCAGGGATTTTGTAACAGTTCATTCTAATATATTCTTCATTCTTGACACAGTCCAACAGTGCTTTAAACTTTACTTATTTCTCTTAGCCTTTGAGTTAGGAGGAAAACATGCATACCCTGATCTTTATATAAAGGAATTACTTGTTGCAAAATCAATTAAATTGGCTCCAACTACCAAGGGACTCCTTTCTCCTTTGCTTAGGTAGCGAGGTAGATATTTCTCACTGACCTAACTGAAATTCCTTTACTTGCTCTGCATGAGAGAAAGGAGGACTTACTTCACTGGTAGAATTCTAATTACATATGGTATCTTCTTCTGCTTAGCACTTGTTACACTAGATTTTTCCTTCAAATATTGATTTTGACAGTAAACACCTATTGTGAATATGTAGACATTCATAGAGAACTAACATAAAAGTGCCCAACACATTACCAAATTGATAGTATATGTTTATGTGCTGTGGGAGATGCTACCGTAATGTTTCACAAAAAAAAGCAGCTTCAACTAATCTTCATAGTATTTAAGCCACAGAGAGTGTTATTGGAGTGGACTGTTCAATATTGTCAGAGTTGTAGTTCAAGAGTAATTGAATGATAACGTATCCCCTCCTGCCCCTTTTACCTAGAGTAAGCCATCTCCCCTCAGATGTGCAATCTGAGGGTCTGTGAGCATAAGGAAAATCCTGACCCCCTACAAACTCCTACAATAAATGTGTTTTTCATAAAATAAGGTAAGCTATAGTTCTATTCCTGCTGACTAAAACAAGGATTCTCAGACTGCTGGGAGATTTTACATTCAAACATTATTAGAGCTAAAATGTTTCTTTTTTTAATACAACTGTTAGCAACAGCTCCAACTTGTATCCAAAAGGTATTTGTTTTTGTAATAAACTTGAGTTAATGACTATAACTCTCTATTGTAAGTGACAGGAGTACACTGGGAATTGCAGTTTAATGGGGAAGGGGAATGTCTGAGAGGTAATATCTTTTTGAATTTAAAATCTCCCAGCCGTTGGGGTTTGAACTGTTTTATTCAGCAGAAAAAAGCAATATATTTTTTTCATAAAATACTTGACTGCTACTATAATAAAAATACTTACCATTCTTAATCAGTTTAAAGACCTGCATAACAAGTGAAACAAAAAAATTTAGCCAGGGGTTCACAAAGGCAAGCCAAGATGGGATTTCTAGTTGACCAGAAACCCTTTTGATCTCTGTTACCCCAATAATATTTTTGTACACTTTTTCCCTACCCATCTTAATATAAAAGGGCATAGCAGAAAAGCCGTGTTGTCAATTTATGCTAGAAAGGGGAGAGAGCTAAAGGTGTGAGAGCCCAGCTGTTTTGTGTATTGGTGTTGCCTAGGTGTGCTTAGGTGTTCTTACTGGTGCTGCTCCGTTAAGTCACTAAATGTGACATTATCTTGTGATTTAAAAAAAAAAAGATATATGAAAAAAGTTTGATTTTTATTTTCCCATAGTTTTTTTTATATAATTTGTAAGTCAGGTATGGACATTTGTGCTTATTGACTAGCTTCCAGTCACACTGATTCTAGTTATCAATCCTCATGCCACCAAAAAGTGTAAGGGAAAAGGACTGCTTGGATATTGTTGAGTGGTCATATGAGTTATGCTACAGAGATGGTTGTGGCATTTGTTCATAATGAAATTATTGCAGACAACCTTGCTAGTAGTACAAAATGCAATCCCAGTGCCTCTTCCAAAATAGTAATAGGTGATGATGAAGATGATGAAGTTAACAATAATACTATAACTTTCACCTTCACCATAACATCTAGCCATTGAAGTAGCTACCCTAGCCTATTAATGGAGACACATGAATAAGGACAAACTTTGTAGTAGAGGCAGATTATGTAGGTCATAGCAAGCATCATCATAATTCATTTCAGCCCTGCCAGAGTCTGAAAGTGGGGATGTTGCTGAGGAGGGTATTTGGACATGGTGATCGAATGATGCCACTAGCACTGAAAATTATGATTTAGAATATCTCCCTCCAGACACACTCCTTTACAATTGCTTACGCAGATACTGAAAAAGTGCAATCTAGCAAAGACAATAATGTATAAGTATCTTATGTATCTGAAAGTTATATGGTCAGTTTTGCACTTGCACGTCTTCAATGAAGCAAAATTCCTACTTTTAGGCTTTTTGAGTGAGTAACTGCAAACAGTAAAGATGGCCAATAATACACAACCCCTGTGATTATCTTCATCATTACCTCTTCCTCTTAATTCCTCCCAGTCACAGCAAATTCCACAGAGGTCAAGCCTAGATAGTAGCCACTATACTAATGTGGTTTATGCTACCACTTTGAAGAATCAGAATAATCACTCAAAGTCAGGTTTAGTGGGACTTCCTTATTCTGAGCAAAAGTCTAGAGCATAGAAGTTCTTCACTCAGGATGAAAAAAACATATTGACATGTGCTCTATTTGTTGGAAATATGTGTGCAGGGTTAAAGCTGAGACTCATCTTGGAACATCTTTTTTAAGGTCACATGAAGCACAGCCATAGTTTTGAGTGAGATAAACTCCAGAAGGTCAGTAATGGTGATATCATTGGCAGAAGGACTCAAAAAGTAGTAATATCCCAGTCACCTATTTCTCCTCCTCCTCCTGCTGTTAAAACCAATGATCATGATAAGTTAGATATCTGTGTAGGTGACCACCAGCATCAAGTTACTTCCAATGCCACTTTTGAGAGCAGCACTCTCATCACCACCCTCACCTTTTCACCGGCATTACCATTAGTACCTCAATAACTAGTACTTATCATGAAAATGTGCATAGACAGATAAAGTACCGAAACAGACCAATGTCCCACAAACCCACAATTGCTGAGGGCTTTCAAAGGACTCAAAAATGTCACAAAACTTACACAAACGTACACCTGTAGAATGGCAGACTTGCCATAATGTTGGCAGTTGACATGCTGCCCTTTTGTTTTGTTGAAAACAGAGGTTTGAAATACTGATGTCATGTGTTGCACCCTGCTGGCATATTCCAAGCCGCAGTTAAAGGATGTCTGTGCTAGAGGTGTACATGCAGATGACTAACATCAAGGGAAAGGGACAAAGAGACTCACCTTAATAACAAATTTTTCAAGGCAAATGTTGCTGTAGGACTCTACCTGCTGACAACTTTTACTTACTCAGCTGTTTACTTCTCATTGGAAATGTATTTGCATTGGCAAAAAGGATGGCATTTTACATATTTTCTATGGGCAGGGATTTTTATGGGAAATGTAGGAAGCTGGTAATTTTCCACAAAAACTCCAGTGGAAATTTTTTTTGCTCTCCTCCCTTCCGTACTAATTACTTCCCTGTGCTTAGGCAGGGAAATCCTGAAAACCTGCGCTGTTAGAGGCACTTAAGGATCACACTTGATGAACTTTGTAGTACAAATTGTTTTTCCCCTGCTATGATAAAGGTGTTACTGAAAACAATCAGTTGACTAATCTAGGCTACTATAGGTAAACAGTGCCATCCATACTCTTGTTCTTCCTGTCAATCGAACTAACTCAACTATTAGCTATTCTGAAGTCTCAATGTTGCCCTAATTACAAGAATAGGCAACCTTCACTATACACAAAGGTTCCTTACTAAAGTTGAGTATTGGAGAACACACTTAAAAATCTGTTTATCAATCTCAGCACAAGCTGAGATTTACTGAATAACTACATAATGAAAGGTGGCATTGAGCTCAAAATATTGCATTCCATTATCAAGCTATTCAATGAACCTAATCATGTTCTTTTACTTATGTGCAGATCTTTGAGTGTGTTGCTCTTCCATTTGACTATAGCCTAATCGGAGGCTGTAGAGATTCTGCACCAGAGATAATTAATATGTTTAAGAAAACACATCTCTTCCTCCTCATAAGTGCATACATCATAAAATGACTGCCGTTACTAGGATTGTCACCTCACCCTTTTAACGGATTATAGATAATCAATTGTTGGACCTTCAGCTGTTGGGGACTACAGCTATCTTCATCACCAGCCAGCCTTTGTTTATAAGGGTTTATGAAAGATGCATACTGTAGGGCTGCATATGAACAACTTCAGACCAATAGGTAGGTGAGAAACCCTTGGCTCCCCAGTTACTCTTTAGCTACAGTCCCATTCATTCCTAATAGAAAAAAAAGTGAAATCTGCTGGTAAGTTTGATTTGCTTCAAATATTGATGTTTCATAAGTTCTGAAACATGTTTTATGAACTTTGGTACTTAAGTATAAAGAAAAAATTGGATAAATTCTGGGCAAATTAATTGCAGTCTAGGGGACAAAAACATATGTAAGCTGAATTCAATAGGGTTTTTAAACCTGTGAATGATATATAGGTCAAGAATGCATTGTGAATAAATGTGTTGGAGACCTCTCTAGCATTCAAGGGTTTACAACACTCCATTTAACTCAATAGGGAGAATTTTTATTTTTCCGATAGAGTGCAATTGGTTTGTTCCAAAATTTCTCCTCTTTGCTTTTATACACGTAGACCTGGTGTTTTGTCACACATACCAATACATACAAAGCCCATTCTTCTCAAACCAGTGTGCTGAATCCCAAACTTCACATGCAATGCCCCTCCAGAACCAGTTCACTAAAACCCCAGATTTTCAGTTCATCTGACAAATTGTCTGACAAACCAAAGTGCAACAGGTTCACTCATTAGAATCCTCAGACAGCCTCCAGCAGTTTTTAGACTACAATTCCCTGATCTTGAATCAGCCCCCAGGTGTTGGCCTGTCAAGGATGATGGGAACTGTCATCCAATCCTAGCTAAATAGCCAGAGGATGCCCATCTCAGCTTTAGGGCTATGCCACTTACATAAGCCAACACAGAGTATTAAAGTGATGAAGTTAGGTCACAAATGTAACACCAGTACCAAGCTTGCACCTGTTCCCTAGAAGGAAAGCAACTAAGGGTTGTTTGTCAAAAAAATTAAAATGGAGCAATATGGAATCAAACATCATAAGATCAATGTCAGAATTGGCAGATATGTGCTGGAAGATAAGTATAAAACTGACTTTGTAAAAAATTATTTCTGCTCAATATTTACAGAAGTATGTGATAAATGGAATCTCCCAACAGATGGAAGAACACGTGTTGATGTTAAAGCAGGTTTTATTGGTATTGTAAATATTAAAAGTGGATAGATCAGTTAGTTTGGATAAAGTTCATACAATACTATTAACATAGCTTTGCTCTTTACTTGCAACACCCTTAGATGAGCTTTTTAACCAGCTGCTGTTGTCAAGGGTGGTTCCTGATGACTGAAAAATTGCCAGTGCAGTACCCCTTCACAAAAAGGCAGTAGGAGCTCTGCTAAGTACCAGTACCAAGCTTGCACCTGTTCCCTAGAAGGAGAGGTACAAGGAATAGAATTCCTCATAATTCAGTAGAAAGCAACTAAGGGTTGTTTGTCAAAAAAATTAAAATGGATCCATATGGAATCAAACCAACTACATCATAAAGGACAAATAAACATTCCAATTAATTTAAATTTTAATCCTGTGAATGCTAGCAAGGCCTCCAATGCATGGTGAAGCATTCAGGAGTTTGAAACCCCCAGTTAAATCAATAGGCATTTGTCCCTTTCCATTACTTACAGTTAGTGTTCATGGATCTCTATTCTGCAGTTCTCTTTTTCACTGTATTTTCCACTGTCTTGATGCATTAATGTATGATACAGAGGTGCCAAAGAGGTGATAAAGTGGAGATGTCTTCTATGGAGCCAACAAACTAAGATTTCTCCTACTGTAGAGATCTTAGTGCGTTGGTTCCATAGCATACAATAGAACTTGGAGTGTTTGGATAAGTCATCTCCATTTAATCATCTCTTTATTACACTTTAGTGTGCACCCACCCTTACACCCTATCCTTTCTTATGTGAATTTCACTAGTATACAATGGGCCAAACTTATTAGGGATGAGAAAAGACACTATAGCAAGAAAAAAAAATCAAAGTGTCCTATGATCAAATTAAAATAGGGGCAGTTCTGGGCCAATCCAACTGTACCACAGGGAATAAATAAAACTTCCCCAAATTCTTATTGATTTAAATAGGATTTAAACCCTTTGCATGTCAGTGAGGTCCCCAACACATTGCTATGCAAAGCATTTTAGACTTTTCACGTTTAACGGTTAAAAACACCATTTGAATTATTGCGGATTTTATTTGTACCTTATGGTGAAGTTGTATTACCCTCAGCATTGCTCTAATTTTACTTTGTGCATATGGCCCTAATGTATTAAAACATCTTTTCCCTTTGAGTGAGAGAGGGATATGGAATACATTGTGAAGCAATGCATTGTATACCCTTCTGGCACTCATACAGTGTCAAACAATGGGCAAACTAATTGCAACTCATGTGTTTCAATACCCAGTTTTCCAGAATATTAACCCTTTGAGTGCCGTAGGGGCACGGAACGCATTGCATTGCAATGCATTCCGTACCCCTCTGGCACTTAAAGGGTTAAATGTACAGAATATTTTTTACTTGCTACTAACTGCTTTTTTCATCTGTGGTAAATGTGAACCAATCTGTTCTCAGTTGCTGTTTAAGAATCATCCACCTAAGTATGTGCACCCAAATCATTTACTGAGTTCTGTTTGATTACTTAGGTCATTAAGACACAATCTCTCTTTTCAGGTTATGTAGCTGTCATCCTTAGTGTTGAGCGAGCATGCTCGGCCGAAGCTCGGTTCGGCTCGAGCATCGCTCTGCTCGGCACATGGCGGTACTCGTACGAGTACCACATGTGCTCGCCCGCCATGTTCGGGTCTCCTCCCCGCACGTTTCGCGGCTGCTGCGCAGCCAATAAACGTGCAGGGAGGCTCTGACATCAGTGTAATGCCAGCAGCCATGTTGGCTGCTGGCATTACACTGATTGGCTGGCCAGAACCCGTGATCGGGTGCTGTATAGCACCTGACCAGCGAGTTCGGCTCAGTCTTAGCCAGGGAGAGATGAGGATAGGAAGGGAAAGTCAGTGTAGGGAGAAGAAAAGCAATTGTGAAAAAAAAAAAAGACCCAAAAGTCCTTTTTAGGACTACTGTGTGTGGGGGCAGCAGTTTATTTTGTGTGGGGGGGCAGAGAAAAAAAAAAAAAAATCTTCATATATTCTGTTCACTGTGCCTAGCCGCAGATTAGCAGCACATTCTGTTTAGTGTGCAAAGTTGCAGATTAGAAGCACATTCTTTTTAGTGTGCAAAGTTGCAGATTAGAGCACATTCTGTTTAGTGTGCAAAGTTGCAGATTAGCAGCACATTCTGTTTACTGTGCAAAGTTTCAGAATAGGAAAACATTCTGTTAAGTGTTCAAACTGTAAAATATCAAAGTCACATATTCCATTCACTGTGCGTAGCCGCAGTTAAGAAGCAAATTCTGTTTACTGTGCAAAGTTTCAGAATAGGAAAACATTCTGTTAAGTGTTCAAACTGTAAAATATCAAAGTCACATATTCCATTCACTGTGCGTAGCCGCAGTTAAGAAGCACATTCTGTTTACTGTGCAAAGTTTCAGAATAGGAAAACATTCTGTTAAGTGTTCAAACTGTAAAATATCAAAGTCACATATTCCATTCACTGTGCGTAGCCGCAGTTAAGAAGCACATTCTGTTTACTGTGCAAAGTTTCAGAATAGGAAAACATTCTGTTAAGTGTTCAAACTGTAAAATATCAAAGTCACATATTCCATTCACTGTGCGTAGCCGCAGTTAAGAAGCAAATTCTGTTTACTGTGCAAAGTTTCAGAATAGGAAAACATTCTGTTAAGTGTTCAAACTGTAAAATATCAAAGTCACATATTCCATTCACTGTGCGTAGCCGCAGTTAAGAAGCACATTCTGTTTACTGTGCAAAGTTGCAGAATAGGAAAACATTCTGTTAAGTGTTCAAACTGTAAAATATCAAAGTCACATATTCCATTCACTGTGCGTAGCCGCAGTTAAGAAGCAAATTCTGTTTACTGTGCAAAGTTTCAGAATAGGAAAATATTCTGTTAAGTGTTCAAACTGTAAAATATCAAAGTCACATATTCCATTCACTGTGCGTAGCCGCAGTTAAGAAGCACATTCTGTTTACTGTGCAAAGTTGCAGATTTGCAGCACATATTCCGTGTAATATGAAGAAGGCGGGTAAAAAGGGACGGGGAAGTGGACGTGATCCTGATAGTTCAGGGCGCGGGTCAGGACGCGTAGAAACTGCGCCTGGTGCCAGAGCACAAGACAGAAAGACATCCACCATACCTAGCTTCATGTCTCATTTTACAGGGCGTCGCAGGACATCACTCTCGAGGTCAGACCACTGCGAACAGGTGGTCGGTTGGATGTCAGCTGATACTGCTTCCAGTCGGTTAAGCACCACCCTGTCTTCCACCAAGTCCACTCTCAGTAGCCAAGAGTCTGGTCAACATAATCCTCACTCTGATCATCCTTCCTCCCACCATAGAGGATCTGGTCAAAGAAGTGATCCCACACTGGGATGTAGTGAGGAGCTCGTCTCATCACCAATCCTTAATTTGAACCTCTCTCCAAGCACGCTTGCAGAGGAACATGACATCTTGTGCCCTGATTCACAACCTCTAGAGGGTACCCAATCACAAGAAGATGACAGAGGTGAACGGCATTTAAGGTCAAAGGAAGTGGATGATGATGATGATGAGACACAGTTGCCATTAAATCAACCACTATTACTGTCTCAAGACCTTGATGAGGAGGATGATATACAGTTGTCAATGACTGAGTATGTGGTGGGATCAAGACATGAGGAGGATGATCAGAGTGAGGAAGTGGAGGAGGACTTGGTGGACGATGAGGTGACTGACCCCACCTGGGAAGGTGTAGAGCCGAGCGATGACAGCAGTCCTGAGGGTGAGCCATCTGCAGCACCGCAACAGACTGGAAGAGGCAGTGGTGTGGCTACAGAAAGAAGGCGGACCGCACCAAACCGGCCCGCAAATGTTCCACGGAGCACCCCCTTGCGTAAATCTCCCTTGCCAAGGGGTAGGTGTTCCGTGGTATGGCGTTTTTTTAAGGAAAGTGCGGACGACAAAAGAATTGTAGTTTGCAACCTGTGCCACACCAGAATGAGCCGAGGCATGAACACTAGAAACCTCACCACCACCAGCATGATCCGACACATGGCATCCAAGCACGGTAATAAGTGGGAGGAACGCCTGGATCGCCCATCTGTGTCTGCAGGCCACACCACTGCCTCCTCTTCCCCTGTTTTCGATGCCGGCCAATCGCCTGTCGAAGGCGCAGGCCCGCATACCTCCCGCCCTGCACCTGTACCATCTGAAGCACCATCAGCGACCACATCCACTTCCCTGTCCCAGCACAGCATCCAAATGTCGTTACCCCAGGCATTTTAGCGCAAGCGAAAATACCCAGCCACCCACCCACAGGCCATAGCACTAACCTCACACCTTTCCAAATTACTGGCCATCGAAATGCTGCCATTTAGGCTTCTGGAGACTGAGTCCTTCCGCAGCCTGATGGCAGCAGCTGTCCCTCGGTACGCAGTCCCCAGCCGACACTACTTTTCCTGGTGTGCCGTCCCCGCCTTACACCACCATGTGTCCCGTAACATCACCCGTGCCCTGACCAACGCAGTTACTGGGAAGGTCCACTTAACGACTGACACATGGACAAGTGCTTGTGGCCAGGGACGCTACATTTCCCTGAAGGCACACTGGGTGAATGTCGTGGAGGCTGGGAGCGACTCGGACCCTGGGATGGCACAGGTGCTACCCACGCCGAGGATTGCGGGCCCTACCTCCATCAGGGTTTCCGCCAGCACCTACGTTATTGGCTCCTCCTCCTCCGTTTCCACCTCCGAATTCTCTGCGCGCAGCGCCACTCACCCATCAGCCGGTAGCTGGAAGCAGTGTAGCACTGCAGTGGGGAAGCGTCAACAGGCCGTGCTGAATCTGATCTGCCTTGGGTACAAACAGCACACGGCCTCAGAGCTGTTGCAGGGGATTAGTCACCAGACCGAGCAGTGGCTCTCGCCACTCAACCTGCAACCAGGCATGGTTGTGTGTGATAATGGGCGTAACTTGGTGGCGGCTTTGGAGCTCGGCAAGCTCACACACGTACCATGCCTAGCGCATGTACTTAATTTAGTGGTTCAGCGATTTCTAAAAACCTACCCCAATTTGCATGATCTCTTGACCAAGGTGCGCCGCGTGTGTGCACATTTCCGTAAGTCATCTACAGCTTCAGCCGGCCTGTTGAAGTTGCAGCAGCGCTTACAATTGCCAGCTCACCGGCTGCTGTGTGACGTGAGCACGCGCTGGAACTCCACCTTCCACATGTTGGCCCGGCTTTGTGAGCAGCAGAGGGCAGTAGTGGAGTACCAGCTGTTACACGGTCGTCGCCTCTCCGTTCAACTTCCTGTAATCAGAAGTGAGGAGTGGGAATGGATGTCAGACCTCTGTGAGGTTTTACGCAATTTTGAGGAATCGACATAGATGGTGAGCGGCGATAACGCTATTATCAGTGTAACCATTAGTGTTGAGCGAGCGTGCTCGGCCGATGCTCGGATCGGCTCGAGCATCGCTCTGCTCGGCACATGGCGGTACTCGTACGAGTACCGCCATGTGCTCGCCCGACATGTTCGGGTGAAGAGGATCTGTGCCGGAAGAGGCACAGATCCGAAGACGCTCCGCTGGACCACCAGGGAATGGAGGTACGGGGGCATTGCGGAGATGAAGGGGGCATTGCGGAGATGAAGGGGGACATTGTGGAAGAGGGGCATAGACTCTATGCCCCTCTTCCACAATGTCCCCCTTCATCTCCGCTATGCCCGTCTTCCACAATGTGCCCCTTCATCTCCGCTATGCCCCTCTTCCACAATGTCCCCCTTCATCTCCTATGCCATAGAGGAGATGAAGGGGGACATTGTGGAAGAGGGGCATAGCGGAGATGAAGGGGGACATTGTGGAAGAGGGGCATAGACTCTATGCCCCTCTTCCACAATGTCCCCCTTCATCTCCGCTATGCCCCTCTTCCACAATGTCCCCCTTCATCTCCGCTATGGCATAGGAGATGAAGGGGGACATTGTGGAAGAGGGGCATAGCGGAGATGAAGGGGGACATTGACCAGGCACCCTCCGCTCATCAGAGCAGGGGGTGCCTGGTTTAATGCTCGAGTGCTCCCATTCATTTGAATGGGGCTCGGGTGCTCGGCCGAGCACTCGAGCATCAGGGGGTGCTCGGTCAGAGCACCCGAGCACCCGAGCATCGGGGTGCTCGCTCATCCCTAGTAACCATCCCACTTCTGTGTCTACTGAAACGCTCGCTGCTCACAATTAAAACCGACGCTTTGCATGTGGAAGAGGTGGAAATGGGGGAGGAAGAGCTTACACAAGGTGATAGCCAGAGCACCCTCACTTCGTCTTCTCAGCGACAATTGGAGGAGGCGGAGGAGGAGGAGGAGGAAGACACGGTTGCCTCCGCTACAGAGGGTAGCCATGGAACTTTAGTTCCATCTCTTCAGCGTGGGTGGGCAGAAGAGGAGGAAGAGGATGAGGAGATTGAGAGTCATCCTCCTGGTGAGGACAGCGAAATCTTGCCTGTTGGTACTCTGGCACACATGGCTGACTTTATGTTAGGCTGCCTTTCCCGTGACCCACGCGTTATATGCATTTTAGACAACACGGATTACTGGGTGTTCACCCTTCTGGACCCCCGCTACAAAGAGAATTTCTCATCTCTCATTCCTCCGGTGGAGAGGACAAGCAAAATGGTGCAATACCAGAAGGTTCTTGTTGAAAAATTGCTCCAAAATTTTCCATCTGACAACGCTGGCGGCAGAGTACGTGCTACCTTGGCCAACCGAGAAGGGGAGAAAAGGGGAGCACACAGCAGTTCCGACAAAGGCAGGGCAACACTCTCCAAGGCGTGGGACACCTTCATGACACCCCGCCAGCACCCTCACCCTGATGCGCAACCTAGTGTCACAAGGAGGGAATAGTTTTGGAAGATGGTGAAGGAGTACGTAGCAGACCGTGTCAGCGTCCTCAATGATCCCTCTGTGCCTTACAACTACTGGGTGTCCAAGCTGGACACGTGGTATGAACTGGCACTCTACGCCTTGGAGGTGCTGGCCTGCCCTGCCGCCAGCGTTCTGTCTGAGCGGGTATTTAGTGCTGCTGGTGGCATCATAACATATAAGCGTATCCGCCTTTCCACCGAAAATGCTGATAGGTTGACACTTATAAAAATGAACAAGGCCTGGATTTCCCCTGACTTCTCCACTCCACTGGAGGAAAGCCCCGGAGGAACATAAAGTGACTTTATGTATGTTATTTACAATGATGGGAATACTCTGTATTCCCATTCACCCCTTCCACCCAAAAAACGGGTATATGGTTGACTCTCTTCCATATACCCTGGGATATAATTTTTATATAGGGCCAGCTCACCAGCGGGCCCTGTGATATAATTTTTATATAGGGCCAGCTCACCAGCGGGCGCTGTTTGACAATTTTTGTATAGGTCAGCTCACCAGCGGGCCTTCTCATATAATGTTTTATTGGGTCAGCTCTCTAGCGGGCCCTCTCATATAATGTTTTATAGCGTCAGCTCACTAGCGGGCTTTCGCATATAATGTTTAGGATGGTCAGCTCCGCAGCAGACCCTCACCCATAATGTTTTGGATGGTCGGCTCAGCGCACGTTTCCCTCTTAATCATGGCCCCAGTTCAGAAAAATCGAGGAAATTTTTGGGAGAATTTGCCTTTGCGCACGTTTCCCTCTTAATCATGGCCTCAGTTCAGAAAAATCAAGGACATTTTTGGGAGAATTTGCCTCTGCGCACGTTTCCCTCTTAATCATGGCCTCAGTCCAGAAAAATCAAGGACATTTTTGGGAGAATTTGCCTCTGCGCACGTTTCCCTCTTAATCATGGCCTCAGTTCAGAAAAATCGAGGAAATTTTTGGGAGAATTTGCCTCTGCGCACGTTTCCCTCTTAATCATGGCCTCAGTTCAGAAAAATCGAGGAAATTTTTGGGAGAATTTGCCTCTGCGCACGTTTCCCTCTTAATCATGGCCTCAGTTCAGAAAAATCGAGGAAATTTTTGGGAGAATTTGCCTCTGCGCACGTTTCCCTCTTAATCATGGCCCCAGTTCAGAAAAATCGATGAAATTTTTTGCAGAATTTGCAGATGATATACAAGTAAATATACAGCAAATACTGTTTGGTAACAATTTTTCGCCTAAAGTCGTTTTTATCTTCCTTTTTGTGTGTTTTACGGTCAGTCTGTAAAAATGGCGTACTACGGGCGAAAGATCGTTCCCAGCAGCGATGTTGGAGTCCAAGATGCATCCAGACATCCTCCCTATGCTGTCCCTGAACCATTTCTGTGGTGTTTCCATCATTTTCTGCCCTTTTCCTATGGACCAGGCACCCTCCCCTCATCAGAGCAGGGGGTGCCTGGTGTAGTGCTCGAGTCCTCCCATTGACTTCAATGGGGCTCGGGTGCTCGGCCGAGCACTCGAGCCTCCGGGCGCGCTCGGTCAGAGCACCCGAACACCCGAGCATTGGGGTGCTCGCTCATCACTAGTCATCCTAAATATATTTGTTTTACACTGCATCAGCATCTGTGGTCAGCAGCAACCTCAGACAGCTAGATAACAAAGACTGTCAATACTTCTTGTCTACTGATGATAAGACAATAATTTAGTTATAAGGTATATAAAACATAGGATATCAGGAGAAAAAATGCTCTTTATGCAATAAGTATAAATGCTCAGTAATTACTAGGGGTAATTTGGATTTGGTTTCTATGAATTGGTCTGATCTCAAGATTGGTACATAGATATACCTAGGTATAATCTTTACAGAAAAGACATACTAGAAAAGAAAGGAAGACAACTTCCCCATTATTTGAAGAACAACATAAAGTTTATATTAGTAAAGGGAACTGAGATAATATTAGAGAGCATTTGAGTATCTGTTGAAACTGGATATAGGGTTGTTTGGATAGGAGTCATAGACCTCCAGTATAGGACGAAAAAAACAATATAAAGTATTTACAAAAATGTCAGGGATGGGTGATATGATGGTTATGAGAGACTTTAATATGACAGATTTGGACTAGCAGGTTCCTGTTGCTGTGACAATAGCGACATCCTGGATTCAATGGGGAGAGTCACTAAGTGGTGATAAAGAGGTGATAAAGTGAAGATGACTTCTCCAGTTTATCACTTCTCCAATTCCTATGATATTCTATGGAGCCTATGTGCTAAGATTTCTTCAACTTTTGAGATCTTAATGCATAGGCTGTATAGAATAACATAGGAACTGGAGAAGTGATAAACTGGTTAAGTCATATCCACTTTTTCTCTTCTTTATCACCACTTAATGAATCTCCCCTCTTGTTTGGAGCATCCTTTTTACAGTTAGTGAAGGAGCCATATCACAAGGAAACAATACTACATTTGATAGTTATGAATATTGTCAGATGTCTCTGTGGATGAGAACCTAGGAACCAGTGATCACCAATCAGTGTAGTTTAGTATACAGGTAATGTTTGTGTGTCATCACATAAAAACAAAGATTTAAACCTTTGAGCATCAAAGGGTTATCCAATGCATTATAAAGCAAAGCATTACATACCTCCTGCCACTCAGAGGGTTACGAAGTCTATTATTTCATGTAGGTAAACATGTAAGTCACCCTTTAGCAAAGCTGAATTGTTTTCATGGTATGCAGAGAAAATGGGAATAATTATGTAATTAACTTTTTTCTGCAACATAACTATGCATTAGGCATTTTAACAAACGTAAAAGAAAAAGAAAATAATCCATTTCTCTAGAGAGGTGATGTATTATAAGGGATAAAAAGGTGCATGCAGGAAGTACAGGAAGACTCTTTCAGGTGAAGATAAAGAACCTTACAAATAAACAAAGGCTAGCAAAGCACATAATAATATATTCAGAATTCCAAGTAGGAATAGATAGCCAAGTCTGTAAAAAGGGGGCGACAAAGCTTTCTGTAGGTATATTACTAAACAGCAAAAAACACTAAAGGAGACATCAAAAGATCAATGTCAGAATTGGCAGATATGTTCTGGAAGATAAGTATAAAACTGACTTTGTAAAAAATTATTTCTGCTCAATATTTACAGAAGTATGTTAAAAAGGGGATCTCCCAACAGATGGAAGAACATCTGTTAATGTTAAAGCAGGTTTTATTGGTATTGTAAATATTAAAGGGATAGTAATACTTAAAATGTAAAAAAATATATGTTGTAGGGTTTATCTCCCTGAGTAAAACAAGAGTACTCCCACTGCTGAAAGGTGTTTTATTCAAAAGTTATTAATTTTCAAAGCTGAATTTTTTAGGTGCAATATCACAGTGGCCTGAAATTGTACAGTGGCACTGTTGCTACACGATCCTATGGACAGCTCTGGTCAATTGACCATAAATCTCCATAGGATGGTGTAGCAACAGCGCCACTGTACAATTTCAGGCCACTGTGATATTGCACCTAAAAAATTCAGCTTTGAAAATTAATAACTTTTGAATAAAACACCTTTCAGCAGTGGGAGTACCCTTGTTGTACTCAGGGGGATAAACCCTACAACATATTTTTTTTTACATTTTAAGTATTACTATCCCTTTAAAAGTGGATAGATCAGTTAGTTTGGATAAAGTTCATACAATACTATTAACATAGCTTTGCTCTTTACTTGCAACACCCTTAGATGAGCTTTTTAACCAGCTGCTGTTGTCAAGGGTGGTTCCTGATGACTGAAAAATCGCCAGTGCAGTACCCCTTCACAAAAAGGCAGTAGGAGCTCTGCTAAGTACCATCTGGTAAGTCTGACATCTGTAGTTGGAATAATAATGGAAATGATTTAAAATAAAGAATTGTGCACATACAAAATCCAATGACTTACATATATTTACAACAGAAGATCTAGGAAACAAATCTTCATGAATAATGTATTATTTTACAAAAATAATATGGTAAGAACAGTAGATGTGTCTTATTTGGATGTTAGCAAAGCTATTGACAATGTCCCACTTAGTAAGTTGATTCATAAGGTACACAGTTTAGGACTGGACTCAATGGCAGCTGACTAGATAAAAAATTGTCTGAGGAACAGGCAATATGTATCACTGTCAATGGAATACATTCAGAGGAAGAACTGGTTACCAGTGCTATTTCTCAGGGATTAGTACATGGCCCTTCTTTTTAATATCATAATTAGTGATACAGCTAATTGTATTCAATGTAAAGTGTGTTTTTCATAAAATGTTATAAAAATCTGTAACAGATGTGACACCCCAGGAATAATCCAAATACATAATTAATTAGGAAAATTGAGGAATGGACAATATCTTGGATCTACAGTGTAATGCTACAAATTGAAAGATAATGCATTTAGGACACACACACAAACATAAACACACACCCAGAGGTAAAGTACAGGTGCAATGATACTTTACTGACACCAGTAGCTGAGGAAAGGAACGTGGGGGTTATTATTTCAGATGCAATACATTTACGCAACGGGAAAAGCAAACTGGGCTATATAAAAAGAAGTATCAGCATCAGTAATATAGATCACTGGTAAGACCTTACAAGGAGTATTGTAAATAGTTCTGGAAGCCACATCTCCAGAAGGATATTAACAAGTTGGAAGTAGTTAAAAAAGAGCTACTAAAATGCAAAATATTCCTTGCAAAACTTGATAGGCTCAAAAATCTTAAAGGGACAGTAATGTCTCATAAAAAATGCTTAGAGTTTTGTAGAGATTAAAAAATAAGCTAAATGCCACAAATCCTATCTCTCAAACCACTATTGTTTGAGAGATATCCTCCGCTAAAGTTCCTCTTCTCCTGATGTCAGCTGTAAAGCTGACAGAAGGAGGTCCGTGTTGGCCAACACGTGGATGCTCTTCATCAGAGCCGCAATAGAGTGATTTAAAAATAATTACTTCTTTGGAATGGTGATGCAGTGATATGTTCCACTGTTAAATCCTCCTCTGTTGTGGCAACAAAACTAGAATGACTCTGCTAATAATCATCATCTTTAGACTTTGTAGTACTACTTGAACTACTAGTGGAAATGTTCATATTGATTTTACTAATAAATTCCTCATCATGAGGAAAGTTCATCATCATCAGTTGCTGCAAGAGCTGCTGCAATCATGCCCGCACTCAATTTTTATAGTAACACTTTACTACCACCAATACATCCATGCACACCCCATTTCCCTCCTTTTGTTTTACCCCAGTCCTAGGCACGCTTGGCGGACTTTGCAATAGTACTGTTGATAGTTATTGGTATAGCAGAGATATCTGGAATACTACTTTGTTCCTGTATTGCGTTGCCTATGTCACTATTACAGTCAGTCTCTGTCACTGTTCATGCCGGTCATCATAGTTCATGTAAAAAAAATCCTGCTTGTCTTTTGTTTTGTATATTTTATTTTTTAAACTGTCCCTGGTTTTCACAGTCACTGAACTCAGTCACACACAGCCATACTCCACCGCAAACAACTAGCTCCTCTCCTTGCTTCTAGACCAATAGATAGTGAAAACATTTTTCTTTCTACACAAGAACTACTTTAGCAGTACTTTTACAGTACTATAAAGAATTGTCTTTGGGTTAGCTTCAGAAAACACAATCTCCACCATTTGCAGTATAATAACAAAGCACAAAACAATAATTGGTGCACCAACGCAGAACCACAACTCCGTAATACTTCCTTGCCCCTCTAGTTCATGGATATATTAGAGTTCAAATGTATATAGATGGTACATGGATGGTATGTCTATATTTGCCTTCATTGTCACATCAGATATATTGTCTGGTGGTACCTGTCAGTGTCAAGTCACTCAACCTCAGGCTAGCTAGGTGCTTGCTGTCATTCATGCTAACACTTTTTTGAGAGGGGTTAAGTCTCCCTTCTTCTCGCCAGTTTACTATTGCCCTGTATTTGGTAACCATCAAAAGGGCAACATCAGAATGTTGCACACATCAAAAAGGCGATATTCTGATGTTGCCCGCTTAAGGGGTTTCCCTGCCATGTTAGATGAACAGACACAGGAACAGCCCCGGATAATAAGGACACTTGGCACCTGCTGTCTTCCACCACCCTGCCACGTAGATACATGGCCAGTTTAATCTGTAGCTTTGTCCGCTCTGCCCATTAGCCAAAGGAACAGCCCTGCATTATACAGGTATTTGGAGTTTGCTGTGTTCTGGCTTTCCTTCACTTTACTTTCTAATTCTGATGTTGCTTGGTGACCCCATTAGAATTTCTCCCTTTTGATGCGGGCAACATTCTAATGTCATCCTTTTGATGGTTAGCATATAAAGGGTGACATTTCAATATAATACCCCTCACCCACACCAAGTAAACAGCCTGCAGTGTCTCCGCAACAAACCTTTAACACCTCTACAAACAACTCATTTAATTGTATTTGTTCTTATTAAGTAGCCAGAAATCACAGTATTCTCCTTTCCCTCTCAATCCTAAACAGACACTGACAAGTGACAAATAGCACTGCTGGAATACTTACAGTGGTATGAGAACATGTTGTTCAACCATTTGACTTCAATACATATGTAAAAAAAAGGGGAAAATTTGTACTTTTTGTGAAAAAATTTGGTGGAAAGTGCCATTTTTTGCCTGTTTCATCTATCCTAGCCCTCATATTCAAATCACTGCATGACTCGCTGGTGTCAGAAAAAAAGCACATACATACACACACATTGACCCCATATAAGAAGCTATCCTCAGTGATTTTGTCATTAGGCATATCAGGGCCAGATATACATTATATACTTTCAAATAAAGGGGAAGGATTGTTCTGTTTAATAAAGTAATGAGTAAAATTATCAAGTAACATGTTGCTGGGGGACGGGGGGTGCAATTTATGTCAACAAGTAAAAAATAAAAAATCTTGTTTTCTGTATCATAGGACTTAGATAAAAAAATGTCATTTTCTCTTGACCAGAGCTAGTACACAACCACCTCTGTGGAAAGCTACGAGACTACCAAAACAGGATGCTCATTCTAGCTCTCTATACTAACTATATCCTCTGCTCCACTTGTAACAACTCACTGAGTATACCACAATACAAGAAAGCCTGTTGATCTGCTTTATCCTACAGAGCTCCAAAAGTGTAGAATAACCTCCCCGAAAAAATCGGCTCTTCTCCCAGTCTAAAATCATTAAAAATAACTGCTTCTTTATACCTAAAAACAATATGTAACTGTATATAAATGTCTAGTTTGTATGTATGTTTATGTGTGTATATATAATGTTTCTCTATTTATGTATATGCAACTCGTTACTGTAAACTCTCCAGGACATTGAAAATAAGAGAAATCTCAGTGTATTCTTCCTGGTAAATCATTTTTCTAAAAAAATAAATGTATTTTTTAAATAGATTTATATCCCAGGTTTAAGATCCTCAAACCTCAACTATGACCATATTCCTACACCTAAATTAACTCCATTCCTACTCTTATCTACTGTTGCTTAGCTTAGAAAAGATAAGCCCCAAAAAAGGCCCATTTCCCCTTTACTGCTAGAGAAGTCCTCAATGTATTGTGAAGCAATGCGTTGGGGACCTCTCTATCAGCCAAAGAGTTAAAAAATGTCCAGTAATGGGACATGTCAGCTGGTAAATAAATCAGCTGCAATGGTACAGCAGCCTATGTACTGACTGATTTTCCTCTCTTATCTGTAGCTATCTATGTTAAGTAAACAAAGATCCCCCTGCAAGTCAATGGAAAGCAGATCAAGATGGCTTATCTCAGAAACACAGCAGTCGAAAATGGCTACATCTGTGTCATAAACTAAAGGAGGTAGGTGTCAAGTGAAGGTATTGAAATTGCTCTAGCTATTCCCACAATTCATATTGTGGCTCTGGCTAAAGCAACTGAAGCTCCCCTTAATTCTTTGTTGGTGCTTTAAACAGTTACCTACTTTACCTAATGGGAAATCCAGTTCTGTTCTTAAGTCACTTTCTATAAAGACTTTCAGTCAAACAGAGAGTTAAAAATCCCAGCATATTTAATCCTTTATATATTTATTTTGAGTCTGAAGCTTCTTTTCCCCTGTTCCAGAAATTATTTTTAATGCAGCAAGATAACATTTAGCTGAGCTCCCCTGTGAATATTATCAGAGGGAATCAACAACAGCTATTGCTCTGCAGACAGAAAATCATTGAAAAGCTGAAGATATTTCCCCAGACATGTTTCTGTATGGTGTGCAATAGCCTGGGTAAGAAGAGGAGTAAAGAATCTTATCAACTGTGAGCATTTCTTTCCTCCTGTATCACTTTATTCAGTATTTTTGTGAACTGTCTCTCGCATACATTTATAAAGCGATGGCCACAGTCCAATACCCTTCAAGGGTGTAAGTTTTTTCTGTATGTCCTGCCAATGAAATGTTTTATTGTTTAACCACTAATCTCTATAATTAAGTGTAACTACTCCTGGAAATTACAGAGTGGAGTCATAATATATATGTTTTAATTTGATGTACTGGAAATGTGTTCCAATTTGAAATGTTCTTGAAGGGAAATAAATTCATAAGGATGCACACAAACTCCTCATCACAGAAGCCCTCAGGAAAAGAAAAAAGATTTCTGTTTTCGCTGTTGTACAATTTAAAAGTTAGAAATCACAACACAGCTATTATCTCATTGGATGCTTGAGGTATTTTCAATGCATTTTTTGTTGATTTAGGTCTAGATTACACTGCAGGTGATAATTGTTGCCACTGGTTATATCGCACAGATTCTTATTGATGTCCAAGGGGAAATGTGTTTATAAAATCAGTGACAAAGTTAACAACTACAGTGGAATCTAGGCTTTAATAAGAAATGTTAGAGCAATTCTGGAGTAAACCAGCAGCATCACAGAGACATACCTGGGAACTAAATTATGTAAATCGCCTCACAAAGGGGTGACCTGTGTCATAAAGAGGGCAGAATAGGATGAGACAGAGAAGAAGTGGACAGGGAGTGTGCGGAACAGAACGGGAAGGAGCATAAGTGGGCAGAGTTTCTAAGAAACTCACCACCACCAGAGACTCAGCCTCTTTCCCCCGGAACTCAGTAATTTACTGCAAAAACAGGAGTCTCCGGGGCAGATCCATAGAGATCCCAGGTATGAACCTAGGACAAATATTACCATCAATTTAAATGGGTGTTTAAACCCCTTGAATTCTAGTGAGGTCTCTATTACATTATAAAGCTCTAGAATTAAAGGAATAGTAATGTTTCACAATAAAAGCAGCTCCAATTAATCTTCATGGTATTTGGGTCATGGAGAGTGTTATTTCAATACTGTCTGAGTTGTAGTTCAAGAGTAATTGAATGATAAAGTATCCCCCTCTCACTCCTTTTACTGATGTAACACTGCTCACCTCAGAGCAGCAAGGTCGTGTCCAGGTGGATTGAAGAGAGGACAATCTTCAATTAGCATAAGGGAAAAACCTAAAAAAACTTGTCAAGAGGGGCAGGGTATTCCTTATGTTCACAGTAAGAAGATTGGTCCTTGCTTTGAGCTGTCTGGTCTTAAGACCAGATTCCACATCTAAGGGGAGGTGGCTTACACTAGGTAAAAGGGGTGGGAGGGGGATACATTATCTTTCAATTACTCTTGAACTAAAACTCTGACAGTATTGAAATAAAACTCTCAATGGCTCAAATACTATGAAGATTAATTGGAGCTGCTGTTTTTGTGAAACATTACTATCTCTTTAAAGGGGTAAACCCCCCATTTAAATCAATTCTATATTTTATTTGTCCCATATAGTACAGTTGGTTTGCTCCAGAATTGCCCAATTTCTTAATACGGAACTACTGAATACTGAATAACATAATGCATTGGAGATATCTGCAGCATGCAAAGATTTCAAATCCCAACTAAAATTTTTAAACATGTACTAAAGATGAGAGTGATCCAAAATATGAATTCAAAATATGTTTTTATATTATTTTAGATGTGTTGCAAAATGTGTATCAAAGATTAGGCACAGTAGGCCACATATACAAAGTCAAAAATAGAGCAATTCTGAAGCAAACCAACTGCTGAGCAAGGAACACATACAAACATACAAATTCCCATTGATTTAAACAGGTGCTTCGCAATGATTTGCTTATCCCTCTGGCACTCAGTTGGTTAACTCCCTGAATACTAGAGAAGTCTAAAAAAACATTTCAAACCGATACGTCACAGATACAGTATCTCTTGTATGCAAAGGGGAGAAAATCCAGTTTAAATTAAAAGTAATTTTAATTTATTCACTAGAAATAAATGAGCAAATAATGCAAGAATTGGAGAGTTTTTCTCACTGAAGAGATTATCCCATGTTTATCTCATTTTAGTGTATTTCATTTCTGTTTCTTTATGCTGTCTCCTGCTCCACTACTCTTAAAGTATCTACCTATGAGGGGCCTAGTGTGTGTTTATGAGATAGTGTTCCTAGGAATTTATCAATAACCTCCATGGGTTGGGGAGTGATAAGGACCCAGGTATCACGGTGCCCGTGATTGCTGCCTTTACATGTCAGTTACCTGTAGGGGGCTCTACATTGGCTGCTTGCCTTCAGCCCACCCTGCATTGCCTATTTAGACTGAGCTTGGGCACCCTTTGGTTGCCCTTTCGTGTTGTCTCTATGCTGTTTGTCCTGCATTGAGTTCTGAGATTTCTGGGCCTTGTCACTGTTCCTGCTTGCCTGTGGTCATCTAGTTCCTGCTTCCTAGTCGCCTGGTTCCTGCATCCGTTCCTGATCCGGTTGGAGTTGCTGTACCTGTTGCGGTTTCCTGCTACCATTCCTGATCCAGTTGACCGTCTGCAGAGCTGTACCTCTTCATCCTCGGCTGGGTTCCTGCTGTATCATCTACCGGGTTTTCTGTCTCATCCTGTGGACTGGGCGACATTTTCATTCACCTGTTGTTTTCCCAGTACGCGTGTACTGGTTCGCTCCATTGTAACCGGTTGCTGATGCACCGGTAGTGTTTCTGCTTACTCCAGTACGCGGGTACTGGTTCGCTCCATTGTAACTGGCTGCTGATGCACCGGTAGAGTTACTGCTTACTCCAGTACGCAGGTACTGGTCCGCTCCACTGTAACCGGCTGCCGAGGCACCGGTAGAGTCTCTGTTTACTCCAGTACGCAGGTACTGGTTCGCTTCACTGTAACCGGTTGCTGCTGCACCGGTAGAGTCTCTGCGCACTCCAGTACGCGGGTACTGGTTTGCTCTATTGTAACCGGCTGCTGTTGCACCGGTAGAGTCTCTGCTTTTTCCAGTATGTGGGTACTGGTTTGCTCCACTTGTCGGAGGCTGTTCAGCCCTAGACAGCCTGACAGATTGAAGGTTTTCTCCAGTACGCTGGTACTGGTTCGCTCCACTTATCGGAGGCTGTTCAGTCCTAGACAGTTGACAGATTGAAGGTTCTCTCCAGTACGCGGGTACTGGTTTGCTCCACTTATCGGAGGCTGTTCAGTCCTAGACAGCCTGACAGATTGAAGGTTTTCTGCAGTACGCGGGTACTGGTTCGCTCCACTTATCGGAGGCTGTTCAGTCCTAGACAGCCTGTCAGATTAAAGGCTTTCTCCAGTACGCGGGTACTGGTTCACTCCACGTTTATACCGGTAGCTAATTGCTCAATCTCAGTACCGTTTGTGACTGCGGTACGCTGCTTCATTTGTTCCACTCATGTGTGGCTGGTAGTCTATCCGTTCTGTTTATCCAGTGGGCCTTGCTTGTCATCTTAGGTGACTGGTGTCTCCACCTAGCTAGTCACCTCGGCCACCTGTGCTGCCACCATTGTCAGCAGTCTAGGCTGCCTTGCCCGGTATTGGTAAGGCCGGTAGAACCTGATCATTTCCATTCCTCCTTGGGTTGCCTTACCCGGTATTGGCAAGGCCGGTAAAGCCTCATTACTCGCAGTCTCTATTTCTGGGCTGCCTTGCCCGGTATATTGGCAAGGCCGGTAAAGCCTCATTTCTCTCAGTCTCAGCTTCTTGGCTGCCTTGCCCGGTATATTGGCAAGGTCGGTAGAGCCTTCTGTATTCTTGGTACCTGTCTCCAGGCTGCTTTGCCCGGTATATTGGCAAGGCCGGTAGAGCCTCTTCTTCATTGCTCTAGCCTCCAGGCTGCCCTGCCCGGTATATTGGTAAGGCCGGTAGAACCTGTTACTATCTTGTGCCAACTAAGGTTGCCTTACCCGGTATTGGCAGGGCAGGTAGAGCCTGTATCTCATTCCATGTATCAGTACTATGCTACTATGTAAACCGCGCTATATATATTGTATGTGTATGCTACCCAATAGGGTTTTCTTTAACTTTTCAATAAAAGTTATGTTTTTACCTAACTCTGTGTCTGAGAGTCATAACAAACCGTGACACCATGACGTGCCAGGACAGTCATGGAATTCAGGACTCCCCGAGCGGCTACCAGCCATTCGTGGAGCGCTGAGTCGGTTTCTAAAAAAAAAACGTTTAAGAGACCTCAAGAACCAACCTGGGTGATTATAATTATTTTCTTAGTAAATTAGGTTGAATAAAGGCATAAGTCCATCAAGTTCAACCTTCTCCTCATAACCCAGTAACTGAGAATTTTATAGCTTTCCTGGTACAGATTAAGTTAGTCTTTATCAGACCTTCCTGATCTGCCTACTGATAAACAGTATAATTCTGTATGTTCCCTTTTGAAAGAAATGTGTCTAATCTTCTCTTAAATGTATCCATTGTATCTGCCAGAACCACCTCCTTGGGCAATGAATCCCACAATTTAACAGACCTTACTGTGAAAAACCCTTCCTCTGCTGAAGTCTAAACCTCCTTTCCTCTAATCTCAAGGGGTGAGTTTAGGGAGAGTGTTGGGCAGGCAATTTTTCTCTGTGTTAGGGGAGTTTGGGGACTATAGGGATGTGTGAAGGGAGAAAGGAGATTTACCCCAAATAGCCAATGATATTATGAGTAAGAGAGATGATGACATGGTCAAAGGCAAAGGCTCAATCTTCCACCACTGAAAACGAGCACTGTGCCTGTCTATAAAATGTGTGAGAAAACAATTGGAAAGTCTGACTCTGGGTAAGCAAAGATGCCAAAAATACAGCCATTCTGTCAATCCTCATCAGCATCATCATGCATCCAAGTCCATGTCCCACTCAGCCACACAAAGTAGTAGTGTTGAATAACCAGCAACAACACAGGTTATCAGTATCCACAGCCTTATCTTGAGTGCCTCTGCTGCTCTTGAAAGTGCAGCATCTTTGACACCTAGTAGAAATATAATTGCAGCAACATCTAGCCCCAGTAATAGTAGTTGCAGCCTCTCAGGAACCCCACAGTCGTTAAAGTCCACAGTATGGAGATACTTCACTCAGGATCCAAAACCTAAGGATATTGCTATCTGTTTTCTGTAACAGAATCATGTGAGCAGGGAAAAGCAGACTCACACATAGGCACCTCCTCAATGAATTCCCATCTGAAGCACAACCACAGGTCTGACTGGAGACACACCATGAACAGGTCAGATGTGCCACAACTAGCAGCAGCAAAAGTACTCCTAAATTTTCCTGAGCTTGCAGAGGAGTATGACCCTGATTTTATGTTTAAAGATAACAAGAGTCATAGAGTGTCTACACATACTGACACCACCCCACCACCTCCACAAATGATGTCATTAAAGCAATAAAGTTACACAGTTCTTCAATGTACTATCATCCCACACTTCTTAAGTTGCAAAACTACACCAATGGAATAGTAAACTTACCAAAATGTTGGAGGTTGACATGCTGCCCTTTTCTTTTGTTGAAAACAGAGGCTTTGAAGAACTGATGTGATGTGTTGCACCCTGCTAGAATATCCCAAGCCGCAGTCATTTTTCAAGCATGTGTGTGCCACTGTTAATCAAGCAGGAATTTAGTGTTGTGTAAAAAGGACAAAAGCACTCAGCCTGCTAACAACGTTTTCTAGACATACATTGCTATAGGACTCACAATTTTTAGTTTCAGCTATTTATTTCGCCCTCAAAGAAGTAATACTGTGATGGGAAATCTTACAGTCATATCAAGCATAGGCGTAATAAGGCAAAGTTCTTGTTGCAAATTTATTGTCAGTGGCAAAAAAGGAGAAGATTTTATGTATCTTCTATGGCCTGGAAGTTTTGAGAAAAAAGCAGGAAATTCTTTTTTCTCAAAGTCCTGCAGGAAATTGTCTGACTTTTTGCCCATCTGTAATCAGGATCCCTCCTGAACTTCCTTTAGCTGCTGAACTCTGTGCTGATTTGGCTAGGAGGTCAATAGATGCGACACAGGGGAGAAGCATGGCTCCCCTGCTTCTATTCTACTTCTACTTCTATTCTATGTCTATTCTAGGAGTGAAAAGAGAGGATAGAACAGATAATACTGAGTAATCACTTAGAGACGTTGGAAATGATTGCTATCCAGCCTTCAAAGGGTACTCAGTAATGTTATGGGGACTAGTTCAGGGCTTTTATAGCTATAAAAGGTATATAAATACTTAAAAACCTAAACTTTATTCAAGATAAAGAATAAAAACCGTTGTGTGTGCCACATCATTTAAGTGTGACTAATTGGAACAGAAACGTGCATGCAGTTTGTCTTTAGAAGCTTAATGATAATCGAATGGACTTCTTAAAGTGATAGCTAACTAAGAGATAGTGAGTAAGGATCTCACCTAAACCCTGGGTATCGCTCAATATCAACAGTTAAACCAGGGATATATAATCTTATTTAAATGCATCGATAATTGGACCCTGAGCCCGAACCACGGGTAATGTATAAATTATAATATGCTCAAGTAATATATACCTCTCTGTTTATGACCTATTGTATATGCACACAGATCCTCGCTATTATTATATACACCACAAATTGTAACTGTGTGACTCCCACGTATTCTCGACTTGATTATTTACCAAGAGAAGTTGTGAGTGTCGATACAGTTGAAATGATGGGTACTGAAATTCAAATCCGATAATCGGATGATATTACAATTCTTTGTGACTAATAAACCACGAGGTTAGCCATTCGCCACTTCCAGGTTGAGTTCTTATCACTTGACGAGAGAGGTCCCTAATAATGTATACCAACCTCTCCAGTCAAGCGGCAATAACTTTTATAACCCTTTCAGTGCCGGAATCAAGGTCCTATCAACGTAATATAAGTATAAATCTTAAAAAAGTGTAGATTGGCTCTCAGAGTCACTTCCTCCCTGATTCAATACATTAATTTTCAGAGCAATGTACGCGGAATTCAAAGTAACACTTCTGCTGACTTAGGAAGTGAAAAAGTCACTCTAACTGCCTTCCTGGTGGTGTAAGCCACATTCTAAAGTATACTTCAATAGCTTCTCTATTAAGTGGTCAGAGTAATTGAAACTGATTCTAACTATTATAAATGCTTGCTAGCTTCGGAAGTGAAAAAGTCACTCTACCTATCTTCCTCGTGGTGTAAGCCACATTCTACATCTACAAACTTGATATTCAATTATTTTTACTGCTTTCTAATTACAAACTGCCTCATCTCTTATTTCACTGGACATAATGTTGCCACTGTCCATAAGTAAAAATAAATGCTTGAAAAAAGCCTATCAAAGATCATTATTTAGCGATAGCGAGGCACTATTACGGAAGAACTTAGAGAACAAGTCTAAGGATGCCAAAGGAGAAACAAGATTGATTGGTACATATAACCAACAACATCACATTATAAAATCTATTTTATCTAAACACTGGCCAGTTTTACTCCTGGACCATGATCTTAAGGATGTATTATCTAATAAACCTTCTATTACATTTCGCAGGAATAAAAATATACGTGATTATGTCGTACATAGTAATTTTCAAAGGGACCATAAAACCAATTGGTTATCATCTACATGTCCTGTGAAGGGCTGTAACAAATGTGGCCGCTGTAGAGCATGCCAGTGGATCGAGAGAACTAAGGGATTCCAGGATAAATCTGGAAATACTTTTCCTATAAAAAATTTTATTAATTGTAGGACAACTGGCGTCGTTTATCTTATGCAATGTTCTTGTGGTATCCAATACGTAGGTAAAACCATACGCGAATTTAGAGAAAGGGTACTTGAACATATTGGTGACATCAGAAACAAACGTGATACACCAGTGGCTAGACACATATTAGAATATCATGATAATGATAGTGGTGGCATACAATTAATCGGACTTGAGAAGGTTGAAGCCTCCCCTAGAAAAGGAGACTTTGACAAGAAACTTTTAAAACGTGAAGCCTTCTGGATATATAAACTTAAAACTCTGTACCCAGGAGGATTGAATGAAGGTTTCATGTATAGACCCTTTATAGAGTAAACTGTAAGTTCATGTAGGGATATTAGTTATGGCCCCTTTAAATGGTACGGAACTAATAAATATGTTCTCTTTGAACTGAATGACCATGTGACTAACAGTTGCGCTGAAGTGCTGTGACTATTGCCACCGGTCCCAAAACTAAGATTCCCTATCATTGTCATTTTTTCTGTTTCTTTATGACAATATGCATTTTGGATGTACACGATAATTTTGGTAGTGTACAAAAATCAATGTCACTTATTGGTTTTTAATGAGGATATTACACAATAATTTTCCCTGTGGATTATTTTAAATTATCTGTTATTACATTTAACTTCCAACTATATTACTTGAGTTACTGACAAGTTGAATATTAGTGTGAGATACTTGGATAATGAGTCTGCTACATAGTGTATTAATTGCATAAGTATCAAGTGTCATCTCGTCTTTGTGTTATAAGTAAACTTATTATGACACTTCAGCCAAATTGTTCTCCGCAACTTGCTAGATAGTAGCGAGTTGCTATGAGATCGAGGCTATGCTGGCTTCAAGCCTCTCTCTCAATTACATGAAGGTATAAAAAAGCTTGCAACTTTGCGGCCCAAACTATGAATTGCCCCTGATGAAACCAGCTTGTCTGGAGAAACGTGTTGGGCGTTTTATGGACAGTGGCAGCATTATGTCCAGTGAAATAAAAGAGATGAGACAGTTTGTAATTAGAAAGCAGTAAAGAGAACTGAATATCAAGTTTGTAGATGTAGAATGTGGCTTACACCATGAGGGAGATAGGTAGAGTGACTTTTTCACTTCCGAAGCTAGCAAGCATTTATAATAGTTAGAATCAGTTTCAATTACTCTGACCACTTAATAGAGAAGCTATTGAAGTATACTTTAGAATGTGGCTTACACCACGAGGAAGGCAGTTAGAGTGACTTTTTCACTTCCTAAGTCAGTTAGCAGAAGTGTTACTTTGAATTCCGCATACATTGCTCTGAAAATGTATGTATTGAATTAGGGAGGAAGTGACTCTGAGAGCCAATCTACTCTTTTTTAAGATTTATACTTATATTACGCTGATAGGACCTTGATTCCGGCACTGAAAGGCTTATAAAAGTTATTGCCGCTTGACTGGAGAGGTTGGTATACATTATTAGGGACCTCTCTCGTCAAGTGATAAGAACTCAATCTGGAAGCAGCGAATGGCTAACCTCGTGGTTTATTAGTCGCAAAGAATTGTAGTATCATCCGATTATCGAATTTGAATTTCAGTACCCATCATTTTAACCGTGTCGACACTCACAACTTCTCTTGGTTAATAATCAAGTCGAGAATACGTGGAAGTCACAGTTTCAATTTGTGGTGTATATAATAATAGCGAGGATCTGTGTGCATATACAATAGGTCATAAACACGGGGAAACTGTATGTAGCCAAGCCAGAGGTATATATTACTTGAGCATATTATAATTTATACATTACCCGTGGTTCGGGCTTGGGGTCCAATTATCAATGCAGTTAAATAAGATTATATATCCCTGGTTTAACTGTTGATATTGAGCGATACCCAGGGTTTAGGTGAGATCCTTACTCACTATCTCTTAGTTAGCTATCACTTTAAGAAGTCCATTCGATTATCATTAAGCTTCTAAAGACAAACTGTATGCACATTTCTGTTCCAATTAGTCACACTTAAATGATGTGGCACACACAACGGTTTTTATTCTTTATCTTGAATAAAGTTTACGTTTTTAAGTCTTTATATACCTTTTATAGCTATAAAAGCCCTGAACTAGTCCCATTAACATTACTGAGTACCCTTTGAAGGCTGGATAGCAATCATTTCCAATGTCTCTAGGTGATTACTCAGTATTATCTGTTCTATCCTCTTTTTTCTTGTCTTTATTGATATAATTTTGGGACTTGCGGTGCACCTATCAATAAATATATACAATTTTAGTCATTTCTATTCTAGGAGTGTGCAGGATTGGTGAAAGCCTATCACATTACCTGAGACATTACGTGGAAGGCTTTCGTCAGTCCTGCTCACTCCTTCCCAGAAGTTCTGGTAGGGTGTAAGTAGGGGAACCATGCTGCTCCACTTGGTAGCCATTATTGCTCTGCCAGCCAAATAGGCTGAAAGAGCATGAGCTGGGGTGGCATCAGGAGGGGTTCTGATGTCACCCCCCAGTCACTGCAAGCCAGAAATATTGGCTTATGTGGTGACTGCACAAAGGGAGCAGCTTTGGCACAAAGGGAACAGCTTTGGCACAAAGGGAACATCTGGCCAAGCCTGCACATTGAACTGCCTTGGAAATCAGAGGTTAATCACTTGGATGCCATAGAAATCGGCAATTCATTACCTCACATTTTGTTGGATATCCCACTAGCATCAAAAGGATAAAGTTGGTATCAGTATCAAATGTATCAAAATGCTCTTTGGACTAAAACTAGCATTCCGGCTAAAGTTGAAGTAACCATTACCATCCTCTTCCCTAAATCCAGTGGTAGTTACAGAACCATATATACAGCGTATTGAAGCTGCTGTACTAAGAGAGTGGAGAAATTCAAGCACACAACGACTGCACCATAACTGAAACCAATTTCCAAACTTCCAATTGCTGGAGGCCTCTCTATCATTCAAGTGGTTAACCCTTTGAATGCTATAGGGGGATACAAAGCATTTCAAAACAATGTGTTCGATACCCTTCTGGCACTCAAAGGGTTACAAGTCCCATTTAGATTAATGGGAACATGTATTTGCCCACTATGGTGCAGATGGTTTGCTCCAGAATTGTTCCCCTTTCTTAGTGCATTGGCCTTATTGTCTGCCACTCCAAATTTCTTCTCCTGTCTGTCCTAAAAAAAAGGTACCCCTTGTTCTTCTTCAGGATCCCCTGGAGTACTATGGAAGAAAGCTAAAGAGCTACTGCTGTGCACAACAGAGTATGTATATTCAGTACATCTGTTGTGAAACAATATGTCAGTGTATATTATATATTGCTTGCTGGATTTCTATGCAGTAGGAAAGTTGCCATGTCTTTGGCAGAACTACTAGCACATCACAGGATTTAGGACTAAGCTCTGTTTGAAGCAACTTCACAGACACTCAGTGTGGTCTAATGGTCCCGAGGTCCTTTTGATGTATAATTAGTTCACTGTCTCATCTTGTATCTCTTTGTTTACCAGTAACACAACAAGTGCGACAGGACTCCAAAAGTAATCCTCCCCGACAACTGTGAGCGGGATTAAGGAGATCAGAGCATGCACTGGTTTTACTTCCCCAGTGTATTCCACATGCTTTGAGCAGTGTTAAAACAATTAATGCAGAAGTATCAAGGTTCCCATTCAAATGCAGGGAAGGCGTACTTTCAAAGCAAGCATAGGATTATATGCACAAATTAAAAGTGAAGACATTCTGGACCAAACCAACTGCACCATATTCAACACATACAAATTCCGACTGATTTATAATGGACTTTTAATCTTTTTGAATTATAGAAAGGTCTGCACTACATTGATTCGCAATATAATGTGAACCGATTTCTCATTTAAGGGGTTAAACCAAAAGGTTGTGCAACACATTGCTTTGAAATACCTTGTGTGTACCTTCAGCATTCTAAGGTTATCGGTCCCATTAATTTGTCCTCTATGGTGAATTTGGTTTGTTCCAGAATTTCTTCAGTTGTGTTAATTGCACATGGAACGCATATTATATTTGATTGCAAGCTCTGGTGTCAGTATTATATCCTTGTTGGTTTTAACCTATTATCCATCTAATGACTGTAAAATATGCATGTATGTTATGGAATTATACAAATACATTATTATGGCATTATACAGATACAGTAAACATTATCACTCCACCTCTTGCGCTACAGTAGATACAGCAACATTATCAACATGTTGGACAAAAAGAATTTGGAACAGGATCACCAATTAAACATATATGTGATTCACAATGTGCTGCATAACCCTTTGGAACTCAGATGGTTACCTTAGTGACCCTAGCTCAAAGCCTCCAATTCAGGTGTATTGCCTTCATGAAATCCATCCCCACCAGATGCACACACATAAAATACTAATACAATCACAGGATGTTATTTTCCTTAAACCTCCTTGGATTATAAATATGTCTTCCCAATGCTTTGCAAACTAATGGACTGGAGTTTCACCCCTTGAGGACCAGAGGAGAGTGGAAAACATTGTGAAACAATATTTTTGTGGTCTACAAGGAGTTACTGTGTAACAGAGAATATAAACTTCAGTAACTGTGATTCAATTTATTGGTATGATATGGTAGAGCTAATGTGCAGAGACACTTTACAATTGAATATGTGGCTCCCCAGAGTCACACTGAGCACGATGCAGTGGAGAAATTCTGAAGCAAACCAACTATACCGTATGAAAAAAAAAAAAATTCTTATAGTGTAAATGGAGCTTTTGACCTCTTGAATGCTAGATAGATCTACAATGTATTACAGATCAATACATCAGCAACCTCCTCCTCATTCATGAGGGTTCAAAGCACAATCAGGGGGATTTTTATTTGCTCCTTATGATGCAATTGGTTTGCTTCAAAATTTTTCCAGTTCTACTTAGTACATCATTCTAATGGTTCTTTTCATTTAGAATAAAAACAAAGAATTTGATGGCAGATAACAACCATTAGGGCCATCGAGTCTGCCCATTTTCCTGTTGTAAAAACTACAAACCATATTTGGTCTTTGGTCTTGTTTTATGTTCAGGACAGCCTTATTCCTATCCATGCATGCTTAACTTCTGCCACTTCTGCTGGTGAGATATTCCACTTATCTACTACCCTCTCAGTGAAGTAACATTTTCTTAATCTAAACCTGTGTCCCTCTAGTGTTAGACTATGGCCTCTTGTCCTAACATTTTTACTCCTTTGAAATGTACTTCCCTCCTGCACTTTGTTGAATCCTTTCATGTATTTGAATGTTTCTATCATATCCCTTTTCTATTCTCCCCTCCAAGCTATACATGTTCAGATCCTTTAGTCTAACCTGGTATTTCTTTTCCTGTAAACCATTCACCATTTTAGTAGCCCTTCTCTGAATTCTCTCTGTCTAGAGTATATATATATATATATATATATCCTTCTGGAGATGGGGTCTCCAGTACTGTACACAATACTCTGGTGAGGTCTAACCAGAGATCTGTAGAGTGGCATGACCACTTCCCTTTTTCTGATACTAATGTCCCTAGCTAAATAACCCAGCACCCTGCTTGCATTCCCCGCTGATTTATTACATTGCCCTCCCACCTTTAAGTCATCAGAAATAATTACTCACAAATCCCTTTCCTCTTTTTTCTCTGACAGCAAAGTACCCTTTACAATATATTCTGCCTTTGAATTTTCACGTCCCGAGTGCAATAGTTTACATTTATCAAAATTAAACTGCAGCTGCCACACTCCTGTCCATTCTTCTAATTTACCTAAATAATTTCTCATTTGTCTTATTCCCCCAGGAATGTCTAACTTGTTGCAGTTCTTTGTATCATCTAACCTTGAAGACCTTTTGTAATATCACTAATAAAAATATTAAAAAGAATGGGGCCTGATACAGATCCCTGAGGTACCCCACTAGTAACACGACCTTTGTCTGAATATTCTCCATTGACCACAACCCTCTGTCTCCTATCACTCAGCCATTGCCTTATCCATTCAACTATTTTCACATCAAGACCCAAACACAAGGTTCCTTGCTTTAAAACGAAAAGAAAAAAGGGGCGCTCATAGTGCAATATGCTGCCAATAAAGGACCTCCACCAATACACCACTGTACTCACAATATCCAAGACCACTAATAGTGATCAGCGTATACAAATGAGGGACTCTGACTGCCCCCACTCAGTCTCTCCAAAAAGATGGATGCCGCGTCTTCAAAAAGGAACTATTTGCTGGGAACCTTGAAAAAGGGGTTGTACCCAAAACGCGTCATCAGGCTTGCATATTTGATATACGTATTTACGTTATTTTCACTCTATGGCAATACTTATGTATTTTTAATAAAGATTTCTTATGACGTTACAAGGATCCAGTTTTCTGTTGGCAAGAGTAACTGTATCGGGGCAGTTTATGTTTCCCCATTTGTTTAAGCTGGTTTTACCATTTACCAGCTACTCTACCTAGGAAGTGTGAGTATTTGTACATTATTTATTTGATTTTGTTATCTGATAGTCCAAGGATATACTCGTGGTGGTTTGCGCTCTTCCTGTTTGTGTATTCCTTGCTTTAAACTCGTGCTGTTTGGGATCTTGCAAGCCATTTAAATTCATATATATAACAATTCTTTCCTTTTTCATGGTTTCCATTAATTTCCCCACTATTAACTTAATTCCTTTATCATGGTTATAATTGGAGCAGGGACAGAACTGCTAGGTGGTTAGTTTAATCTCTTGAATCACTGATTGTAGCAGGGATTATGCTGGTGCTGGGCTGCCTGGAGTTGTCATGGCAATAATAGACTCTAAATGATAGTGCTGATGCTGGTACAGTTGGTTCATCTCTAACACAAGTACTGCATCTATTCTAATGAAAGTAGGGGTGCAATTCAATACTGTGAAGAGATGCTATTCTGGAGCAAAACAGCTTTACCACAGGGCATAAATTAAAATCCCCAATGATTTAAATTGGGATTTATATTATTGAATGCTAGAGAGGCCTCCAACGCCATTGCAAAGTTATGCATCAGAGACCCCTATAGCATTCAAAGGTTAAAAGCTCAATTTAAATCAATGGGAATATGGGGATTTATTATTTGTTCCCTATAGTGCAGGTGGTTTAC
Organism: Rhinophrynus dorsalis; assembly: GCA_037306005.1. Classification (NCBI taxonomy): domain Eukaryota; kingdom Metazoa; phylum Chordata; class Amphibia; order Anura; family Rhinophrynidae; genus Rhinophrynus; species Rhinophrynus dorsalis. The sequence continues at coordinate 153,516,012 of CM074722.1, read as the reverse complement.
TCCAGAAGTACATGTTTATAGCTTACAGAATTGCACCTAACATTTACAACTCACCTCCTTGAAAAGGTGGCAACATCGTGCTCCAGTTGAAGGTTGCGGAGTGAGCAAATCTATAGTTGTTTGGCTTTATAGAACTTCTGTAAAATCATGGTTTTGGAAAATGAGCTGACACAAGCCTTAACCCTTTGAGTGCCAGTGTGTTGCGTACCCCTCTGGTGCTCAAAGGGTTAAGAGAGATAGAGACCTTCCCAGACTCTCAGATTTGCAACTCATGCAGTATGTACTCCACCCCTGTATGTTTCCCCCACATAGAAACAGATTCCAATAAACATAATGCCACAAGAAGCTGCTCTATTAATTGTTTCTGACAGTATGTGATCACCTTTTCTGTGATCTAATTGTTTAGAATGATCTACAAAACACTTGTGGAAACTCCAAGTTCATGAAGAATGTTTTGGACTGATGTTGAATTTTCCCTGCAGTGTTAAATATCCTGACTGGAAAACAGTGTAAACACTATATTTAGAATATGTGTATACTTTTTTCAGGTAATGGTAATTTGAGTGTACTTTAAGACACAGTGTATTTAAAGTATTGTGTTAGAAATATTATTGTTTGTATTAACAGATAATTACTACCTCCTAATAATAATCCCACTTACATTACTATGGCCAGAAAATCCTAACGACCCCTATAAATTATGCCTTTGTTAAATAGCTAACATCCGTTCTGAATTACATTTCCATGTAAGTAGACATGACAGTTTCTGCCAGTTTTTTTTCCCTACATAACCCTTTAAAAGAGCAGAAAACTTTTGTTTTGAAACCCATATGTTATAGGAATTTCCCTGATGATAAAAGCATGAGTACTTCAACTGCTGTCATCTGGTTCTTTCAAAAGTTATAACAGTTCAAACTGTCAGGAAGTGAATAGAAGCATGATTACCTTCTGACTCAGCAGTTTCTATCACTTTCTGTTTGTCAGTGACAACATATATAGCTCCACTCACATTTGTCAGTGACAACATATAGAGCTCCACCCACATTTTCCAGGGATCAAGTGTGCAGAATGAACTACTCTAGCACCCATATGGACTAGTTCCACAGCAATTCAGAATTAAAACTGAAAATAATCTGCTCTGACCAGCACCCACATGCACACCTTTACCTGTCATACCGACTCTATTCAGCCTGCAGCTCTCTCTTTCTCTCTTTTACTTTGTCTTCCCCTCCCTACACATTGTGGTCACATGACTGTCTGGTGATGTCAGCAAAGGTTCCCTAGGCCACTAGAATGTAGCTACTACCATAATGCTATACATAGCCCTAGATTATGCTAACAGCCTGCAATTTATTTTTTTCTGGGTTTCAGAACCATTGCAGCCTGGACGGAAGGCAGAACATTTTACAGGTGGAAATCCTAGGCTGGGGTGAGGATGGTAGGTGAAAATGCTGGTTCACGGGACATTTAAAAGGTTTATCTCTAAGGAGAGCAGCAACATATATATAGTGAACCAAGGGACAAGGCACAATTCACAGGGGCCTTAAAACTGTTATGGTCATTGTAAGGCAAATGGGGGTTTACTCTTTGGAGGTGATAGTTCTACTTTAGGTGGCAGATACAATTTTCTTTCAAAGCAGGTTAAAATCTTGAGCATAATAAACCCATTACACTGAACCTTCATGTCTGTCTCAAATACTTGGCTCCTGTCATTCCTCCAATCAGAGCAGAGACACAGACAGAAGCTCTTTTAAGTAAAGGTCATTTGAGGGCACTCTGTTAATTTACTAGTCTTAAAGTTCTGTAAACCAGAGGTCTGGCTGGAAAATGTATCAGGGGTTAAACCCCACTACAAAACTATCTGTACACATTTATGCACAGGTATAGACATGAATATGTGGATGAGGTATTTTCACTACAGTCCACTTGGTGATAAGGATTAAAGAATTATGCGTCTTCTCACTGTAGTTTTGCAAATCACCCACTGAAGAGGCAATACCTGTCATTTGATGTGAATGGTGCCATTAAATGTGTTTGATTAACACTTTGATGTGACATGTAAGTCTATTAATCTGTTATCTTTATGTCATGTAACATGAAAGTCTGGACTTCTGAATAGACTTTTTAAGAAATTAACAAAAATGTAGTACTGAAAGAAATATAATTAAGAGATATTCCATCCCTAGTTAATCCAAATGATATATCAAAGTGGAACTCTTACCGAAAAACAACTTAGGATGTGGACCCAAGATGGTCCTGGCACGTCATGGAATTCAGGGTTCACCCTGAATCCCCCCTAAAAAAAAGCTCCATGGTCCTTAACTGCTAGTTATTAGCTTTTCTTTCTTTATGCAGTACCCTCCTGGAATAGCCAGCTCAAATGACTTCATCTAGTTCACTTCATCCACCCCCTGTGTAGTTCTGTCCCTCCCAGCTCGAGTTCAACTTTAATCCTTTGCATTCCATATATGGGTGTGTGTGTAAGGCAAAAGCAATAAATCTTACATCTCTTTGGCACTTAGAGGGTTAAACACACATGTGAATACAGTGTGTGTGTGTGTGTGTATATATATATATATATATATATATATATATAACACAACAATAAGTTAGTGGAAAGCACTCACTCCATTTAGTGAAGAATCCCAGGTGCACAATCCCCATAAATCATGTAGAATCAATAAAGAAGTGGCCAGCACCCATGGGACTTGTAGATATGGATGGTGACATCATCAGCCGAAGGACCCTGATTGGTTGGGCCCTCGGCTGGACGTCACCTATTGGTCACGTAGAGAAATGTGGATGCTTGTAAGTCACAAGTATAGAGAGTCCAAAACTAAGCTAATCAAATAAACTTCATTGTATTTTATAAAGAATACCAGACAAAGGGTATGTGCATACCGGAACACACCGTAGAACTCAAAGATGTGTACATAATAGACAAGAGTAACCCATGCCGATTCACATCTCATCACGACGGTGTTATCGCGGCTCAATGCTGATTCTCGGCGTCATCTGAACATGAGGAGTACATGAGTTCTCCATGATATTGCACATCCAGTGAGTGAACTACTGATAATATATATATTAAGAATGTGACAATTGCCAAATACCGCCGATTGTCTAGAATAGCCACATGAGTGGCATACCAAAACACAAGAGATCCGTTCATAAGTTACAGTGTATGGCATCTAGCATTTGACACGAGCGTAATAACACGTATCACCACCAAAGAGTCATATAAATCAAACAGTTTCAAAGTCCCAGTAGTGTAATCCGTCCAGAAGATATCATAATACCTATTATAATGAAGTTTCCAAAAAGTCAAAGAGTACTCTAGTGGATATCAACCTCCACAAACGGGTGTATGTATGGAAAATGACAGGGGGGAACCAAGGGGCATGTAAGCAGATACCAAAAAGAGAGAGACCGAACAATGTCAAATGAGCCCAGAAATAAACCTCCTGAATTAGAAGACAGTATGAACATGCTGACAAATTCATGGTGATTCCCTTTTGGACCTGTGGGGCAGAAAAAGGTGTAGTACAGGATACACCAGTGAACTGTGGAATGTCTATGAATGATCACACACTATCATGTAGGTCAGGGCTCAAAATTTCCACTCGCCACTAGCCAATGGCGAGTGAAAATTTAGCCCTGGAGAGTAGAAATTCAGCCCTGGTGGGTATTGCAGTGGCAAATAACTTTTCAGGTCTGGCTAGTAGCAAAGGACTTCAACTTTTAAGCCCTGATGTAAGTTTTCAAAAAATCGCAGAGGTATTGTGAATAATCAACTAACTGTCAAGTTAATGTTTGGGATGGCAACACCCCTGTACCAGGGGTTCTATGCCCGCTGAACCCTGGAGAGACAATGGTTGGCAAGAACTGAGTACAACAAGGGAAGACAAAGAATTCAACTCTCTCCTATGTACTATCAGGAGTGTTTACTATCTTCCCTACAGATAGCTCGTCAGAGGCAGTCTGTCATTGAGCCCTCTAGGCACCAATGTGTCAAGGCTGTAAATCCAGCGTGCCTCTTTTTGGAGTAACAGTTTGCCCCTATCACCTCCGCGAGATGGTTCAGGTTGGTGATCTATAGTCATATAGTGGAGATCCGCTAGAGTATGTTTCTTTTCTGCAAAATGTCTAGCCACAGGTTTATTTGTGGTCTTTCCTTGTTTGACTTCACGTATATTGGATCTATGGTTCGCCATTCTGTCACGAAATGAGGTTGTGGTTTTGCCTATATAAAGAAGGCTGCATGGGCATATGATAAAATATATGACATATTGACTAGTACATGTTATCTTGTGTCTTATTGGAATGGAACGTCTGGAGTGAGGGTACTTGAAACTGGAGCCAGTCAATAGGTATCTGCATGTGGTACAACCCGTACACTTGAAACATCCTGTCTTGTGTGAAGGAAGCCAAGAAGTGTAATGGTCCTGGTAACAGTGTCTGGGATCAGTATGTACAAAATATTCATAAGATTCCAGCCCCTTTTATAGCACATCCTAGGCGTGGTATTGAATACTGCTGGCAGGGATATATCAGTAGCCAGAATAGGCCAATGATGTTTCATAGTATTTTGTGTTTGTAAACTGGAGGTAGTATAAGTGGAGACAAAAGTCAGTCTATCATTTGTCTGTTTTTGAAGCGGTCGCATTAATATGTCAGACTGAGTTTGAATTTTAGCACATGCCAATGCCGCATCCAATAAATCTTCCTTGTAGCCCCTCTGACGGAATCTTCAGGAAAGATCATCGCGTTGAACTGCTGCAAGTGTACTGTCAGTGTTGTTCCTCATTATGTATAAAAATTGGGCATAGGGCACCCCTGTTTTGAGATGTGTGGGATGAAAACTGCTAAAATGCAGCAGATTATTCCTGTCAGTGGGTTTACGAAAACTGGTTGTACCCAAACCATCTGACTGACGGAAAATCCACTTGTTTTGGATCCACATTATGGGAAAATGTAATCTGAGAATTCAGGGCATTCAACTTGTTCATAAATTGTGTAAAAGATTCAATATTACCCTTCCATATCAAAAACAGATCATCAATATACCTGCGGTAGTATAGTGGTGAGCTTCCAGAAATAAAAAGATGTGTGTGTTGGGTAATGTGTGCCTCTGTTTGAGGTCATGGAAGGATAAATCTCATTTAGTGGCTGGGTCTAGAATGTACCCGATCATCTAAAAATGTTTTGCTGTCCATAACTTAAACCAGGGATCCAGGGTGCCACACTGGAAGTCTGGGTTTTCCAAGAAAGGGAGACATAGTGAATGGCAAGGGGTGTCGTACAGTTGTCTTTGGAGGGATTACCAGGCTCTACAAGTAGGTAGAATGAGAGGGTTCTGTTTAAAGGTGTGTGGTAAATGGGAAAGGTCCACTTGAAGTAAATAGCACAGGTGAAGGGGATATACCATGGCTTGGTCTCAGTACACTGTGGTGAAAATGTTGGAGTTATGAACCCAGTAAATAGCTATGCGAAGCATGTTAGTATTATTATATAATTGGATATTGGGGAAGTACAAACTTGCCCTGCCAGGGGGTTGATGAAGTTTGGGTAGGCTGATGTATGGCTTTTTACCTCACCAGATGGAGGCAGTAAAAGCAGAGTTTAGCCTGGTGAGATCTCTATGGGGTATAATTTGCTTCCTTAGAGTATGTTTGGTTTGCCCCAGAATTTCCGCACTTTCTTAGTACATCAGCCTCAAGATCTCTCTAAGCAGAAAAAAACAGCCAAACCATTACAAATGGCATTTGTATACCAGTTAAAATGTAGACCTAAATAGCTGAAGTGCCTCAGGTTGCCTACTAAATTTATTCTTCAATAGGAGAAATTGAACATAAATAATTGCTCTCTGAAAGGTTACGATCATGAAAATCAATAATTAGTAACAGGTTTTGTTTCATGTTTGATGCTGACCCTTTTGCTGCAATACTTAAAAATTAAATGTTTTCAACCACCACAATAACTTTCTGGACAGATATAGAAAAATCTTAACACTAAAATCAATCAACATTCGTGTTCATTTTCAGATTGATGGGGGCTGTGTTACAGTGTTTTTCATCTCTTTGGCAGCACTAAAGGTTGTGTAATATCATTAAGATGAAGAGTCGCCCTGACATTGGATGTTAATAGTAAGAAAGCAGTGTCTGGGGCCTGGATAAAGAAAGGCTAGATTTGATTATGGATTAGCAAATTGCTGTTCAGAATCCATCTGTACCAAACAGCACACAATGTAAAAGCATTATCATTTCTTATGTTGATGTTTAAACCCAGCTCTTAATGTGAGCTTACACAAACTCTTACATGATAATGGTATCTATTAAAAGAGCCATTGACTTTCTATTTATGCTTGTTACATAAAACAGTCAATATATGTTAACCCAGCTGGCGCTGGAACAGTTGCAGTTGGTAAAGTCAATATAAGAGGTTACTTCAACCCAGACTGGGCCTGTGGTCCATTAGCTGTTGTTACACTATAATTCCCATCATCCTCTGACAGCCAACAGAAGGAAGATGGGATTTATAGTCCAGCAGCTGCAGATTACTCAACACTTCTGTAGCTGTGGAGGAAATATTTAAACTTCTATAGCGTAATCCAATGCCCTGCACTGGCAGCACATTTTATTTAATATAATAACTCATTCTCATGGTGGTCTTGAGATCAATGCAGTCCTCTGTAATTAAAAGATGAAATGTTAGTGGGTTGGAGTCTAGAGATGTCTTTAACATCCAAAGATAATCCTATCCTATATAATAATTTGCTAAAACGTGTGTAACAATGCAGTAATGCGCAGTAGAGATTGCTGTGCGTGCTGCAGTCATGCACAGTAGAGACTGCCCACGCTGAGGCTGATACAGAGCTGGACTCTCAGAAGGAGCATCCAGCTCTGTATCAGCTGCAGCGTGGGCAGTCTCTACTGCGCATGACTGCCTTGCGACCGGCTGGCAGTGGCACTGTGGCCCGTGTAACGGGCTCTTCAACTACTATATAATAATTTGCTAAAACATGTGTAACAACATAGTCATACGCAGTAGAGACTGCTGCGCGTGCTGCAGTCATGCGCAGTAGAGACTGTCCACGCCACGGCTAATACAGAGCTGGATGCTCAGAAGGAGCATCCAGCTCTGTATCACCCGTGGAACGGGCAGTCTCTACTGCGCATGACTGCCCCGCGACCGGCTGGCAGTAGCACTGTGGCCCGTGTAACTGGCTCTTCAACTAGTATAGTATAAAATTTTAAAAAATATACATACTTTGTAAGATTAGGGTATTCTGACTGCTGATAATGTCTTAGTCAAAAGTTATTGCGGCTCAAACTTGCATCTTTTGGGTGAAGTTATTGCCATGACCTGAAATTTCATGCTAGGGCTGTTGTTACTGCAGTCTATGGACAGCTATTGTCCATGGAAACTGAGAAGTGGGAATACCCTTGTTTTAGCTGCTCTATTCCCAAATGTCCCTTTGATATAAATGGAGCTTTTAGCCCCTTGAATTTTAAAGATGACTCCAGATAGCTCTATCATTCCATGAGTTAAAAGACCCATTTAAATCAATCGGAATGTATATTTGCCCCCATGATGCAGACATTTTTTCCTGAGTTATTTTACTTTTCTTTTAATCATGGAGTCCCAAGTCCCAAATATCTAAAATTAATTTCTATTGTATGTATAAAGTATTCTATAGACATTGATTGTTAGTTTGTGCAGCTTGTCATGGTTGTTAGGATCTAAAGGACTTCAAGGACACATATGTGGATAGTGTTTTATCAGTGCATTTTCTCCCTCCGGGAGCAGATCTTCAGATGAAGCCTGGGCTGCATTGTGAGTCCCAGAAGATTAAAGGGGGAGCAGCTCAGGGGATCTGAAAATAGGTCTCCAGGCTTCTATTGTTAATTCACATAAAATAGATTTAAGTCTAGAAATTCTGTCTCAGTGCCCTATGCAATGTAGTCCCTATAGTCCCTCTGCTTTGAGCTTTGAAGCCTGACACCCTGACACATAGAGTCTATGGAGGCTGTTAACTTAACCCAGAAAATTTGTGGCAGTGAACCATATACCTTCAGGATACATTTTGGATCTGGATAGAAGGATGAAACGTGAAGAGTTTGCTGCTCAGCTGTGGTTGTTCTGATAATTAGCCTCTAGCTTACCTCTAGAAGAGATATGCAACATTTCCCTCTCAAACTTTTGAAGACTACAACCCCCATTATCCTCAACCAGTCAGCAGCCGAATTGCCAAAGATTTTCTACCCCTGCTTTAGAATGTGACAGCAACCCGAACTGATCTAAACTGAAATTTGGACCAAATAGGGCACACTGTAATTAAAATGAGAAATCCTAGGAGGGCCACATGTGTCACTGTTTAAAGCAGTCATGTCAAACAGTGGTAGTGGTGTCCCTCCTCTAGAGCTTTTACTCTAACTTACATAAAGGAGACGAGATTACATATATTTTTAAGTCCGAAATACAACAACATCAATGGATACCTCCACAGAGCATATTTAAGACTGTTTTAGGCCACAGGTAACAAATATGGAATTTTTTTTAAAGGCTAGCTTATAATTATTGTCTATTAGTTTATGTGGCTGAAGGACTTACTTATCTAGGTGTCCTTCAAAAAGAAGTCAGTTATTTCTGTGTAATTTTTTCAGTTCCTTATGTCTCTTGAGTAGTCTACTGTTAACTGACAACTGTGGCCTAAATTACTTTGGATGTGATTAAAAATTGTCACAGTTTTTTATCTTACAGTATGCAAAACAAAATCATGTATGACAAACTTACACTGAGAATGAATACATCTAGGTAGTTCATTCTTGGGAATGTTGCTCTGTAGGTGCTACTCTGTTACATTTTCCACTCCCTTCTGCCATTGAGAGAAGACATTTCCATATTTATTTCCATATTTATATCAGCCTGGTCCCACCAACAGATTTCCTAGTGTGGAATTGTTTGGCGAATTTTCTGTGCAGAAGAGAAGCAGCAAAACCCCAAATGGACATTTCAGCCTATAGTGTGCCACTTCACCGAAGTGCAACGATTCCTACCAGTCCAGGCATATTAAGTATATGTCCAGCAGGCTGCATGGGTCCTCTTGCTTAAAAATGTGTAGGACTCTTTCTAGAAAAACCTGATAAATGCACTGTGACCCATCATCTTCTCCCAATCTTATTAACTCAGCCTAGAGTTGCCAGATGTCTGGTTTTCTGGCTTCTGTTCAGGTTTCACTGGTCCTGAAACCCACACAGAGCATTTGTAGAGCTGCTGGAATGATCCACCGGTAGAACATTATTCTAGTGGCAAGATTCTAGTGGATCTTTGCTGACATCAGCAGTCAGACATGTGGCTGCAGTGTGTAAGGAGGGGAGGAGTGCAGTAAGAAAGGGAGAGATGTAGGCTGTACAGAGTAGGAATGGAAGGTTCAGGGATACATGTGGGTACAGGTCAGAGCATACTATATGGTTGTTGTTTTTTTTACTATCAAATACTGTTAAACTTGTTGCTATGTGTGATCAGCAGATCATGCTGGCCAGTTTACTCCCAGGATAATGTGGGTGTTGTGGGGCTGTACATGTTGTTAAGTTCTGTAATGCCACTTGGGCTGATGTACTAAATAAAAGGTCATGCAATTGTTGTGCAACCCAAGTTCATCATAAGGAATAAATAGTATCAATTAGTTATATGGTATTTTTTTTTTATTAAGGGCAATACTGGTACATGACAATACACAATTCATAAGAGTTCTTACAATTGGTATAATCACAAATTATTGAAGTAAAGCAGCTAAATTTTAACCCAGAAATAACCCAACTTATCCGTTCCAACCCCTTTGCCTCATCCCACCCATACCAACAGACAGAACACACCCATCTCCCTAAAGACTAGATCCAAAACAGTGCTTCATCCTAGTTTATGAGGGGAACAAAGGAAATATCCCAAGCATCTCCTATAGGAACTAATTTCTAGCTTGCAGAAATGTAATTAGTTCAAGGTAAAACAACAGTATTGCAGAGCCATGCTTTACAGATTTTGTAAACATTTCTGAGGAGACCATATATGTATGTACAAATGTTTTAACTGTAAGATGTAGTTACTGATTAGAGTAACTCAGTTAGATAGCTCAGTTGTTAATGCACCAGCTGTAGAATCTGTTCAAAAACTCAGGGTCACAGACAAGGTCAACTTAGCTTTTTACTCTTCTGATGTAGATAAAATGAGTACCCAGGATGTACCGGAAAAATAGAGACAATCTCAATGTATTTTGTCTGGTAAAGTACTTTCATAAATAAAAACAAAAAACAAACAAAAACAAACAAACAAACAAACAAACAGTTATTGTAGCTAGGAACTCCATCTGACATTCAGGCAATAAAGAACAGGTTTGGGGGGTATTTGTTTTTTTTTGGATAGTGATAGGGATAGGGGGGGACAAACAGTTAAAAAAATATATAAATAAAAAAATTGTTACCTGACAGGGATCCTAACATGAGCTGTGTGACTGAGGCAGTATTTTCTTGAGGGCCAAGGCAAGACATCACACTCCTTCAGTTCTATTTTGTACTTTACAGTAAAAAAACACACACACAGTAGTTGAGTAATGTCCAGCAAAGGCACAAGGTGGAGGAGGCAAGGAGTAGTGTAGAGACGTGTAAGCAAAGTGGTAGTCCAAAAACTGACAATAGTAATGGTTGCTGCAGGATGTGCAATAAATGATGGTGATCCCTCTGCAGTTTGTCAAAGTCCCACCAAAAGTTCCATCACCAGTGACAGTATTATAGAAAATACATAAGAACACTGAAGATGACAAGTCGCATTCTTGTGTTGATGATGGCATAATGGAAGTAGGTGCAGCTGCTCAACCAACTGCTGCATCTGACAGGGAGACAAACAAGCACCAAAACCATATCCTTTAAGTAGTAGTGAAGTTTTTGAAAGTAAAAGTAAAAATAATTTGTTTGAGACCTCTAAAAGCTTAGAGGAATATAAAGATAGTGGGAAAGAAGTGGTGGATGATGCCGAGAATGACCGACTGATGATTATGTAAAGCTAGAATAAATCCCTCCAGCATCATCCTCCTTGTTCAGATACAAATGAATTTGAGAGTGAAAGAGATGGCATGGCCAGAAAGTCAAAGGCTCTATCTTCCACCACTGAAAAGAAGCACCGTGTCTGTCTATAAAATGTTTGAGCACCTTTTACGCCTTGCAGTAGTAGTTGAATTGCATCAACAGCAAGCATCCTCTCAGGAACCCTGCAGTCCATGATGTCCACAATATGGAGATACTTCACTCACAATCCAAAAGGTAAGCATGTTGCTATCTGTTGTCTGTGTAAAAAGAACATGAGCAGGGGGAAAGCAGTATCACACACTAGGCACCCCCTCAATGAGTTTCCACCTGAAGCACAACCACAGGTCTGACTGGGAGAAACACTAACAACAGGTCAAAGGTGCCACAACAACCAGAAGCAGAAGTACTCCTAAATGATACCGGGCCTCTGGGGTACATAATAGAAGTGATGTTGATGTGTCAGAGAATGTGTCAAGATTTTCCTCTCCTGCTGCAGAGCAGTATGGTGACTCTGGGTTTGCTGTAGGAGATGGCAAGAGTCATAGAGTGCGTAAAATACCTCCACCACCTCCACATGTCACCATGTCATTAAAGCAACACATTTACACAGTTCTTCTACTATGTACTGCAGTTCCATCTCACATTTACTAAGTTCTTAGAAAGAAGTCAAAACCTGAACAAAAATAATGCAAAAGTAAACCTATGGAATATTGACAAAATGTTGGCGATTGACATGCTGTCCTTTTCTTTTGTTGAAAACAGAGGATTTGAAGACCTGATGTCATGTGTTGCACTCTGCTGGAATATCCCAAGCCACAGTTATTTTTCAAGGATGGTTGTGCCAATGTTACTTAACCCCTTAAGGACCCTTTATGGTCCTGGCACATCATGGGTGGATTTGTGTTAAGGACCCATGACGTGCCAGGACCGTCATGGAATTCTGGGCTCCCCGCACACTGCGCGCTGTTCGGGGAGTCCGGAAGCGGATGCAAAAAAAAAAAAAAAAATGCTCCGTGGTCCTTAAGTGATGGCCTCGTGCATGCATTGCTGATCCTTAAGGGGTTAGCCAGGAAGCTAGTGTTGTGGGCAAAGGACAAAAGCACTCAGCCTGCTAACACTCTTTTCAAGGCATATGTTGCTATAGGGCTCTCAACGTAATTTTTCAGCTATTTATTTCTCTACGTCAGTCCTCATAAGAAGTAATATTGTGGTGGGAAATCTTGCTGTCATAGAAAACATAGGCGAAATGTGGCAAAGTTCTAGAGGGAAATTTATTGGCAGTGGCAAAAAGAAACTCATATATTGTCAATGGGCAGGAAGTTTCAAGAAAAAAGTAGGAAATTGTTGTTTTTTTACAAAAAGTCCTTCTGCAAATTTTCAGCCTTTTCACCCATCCCAAGTTGTATCAGGATTAGCTTAGGGGGAATCAAATTGTTCCTGAGCCTCTAGTTAATATTTGAAAATGTCCGGTATAAAATCCCACCTTCTCTTATTGCTTTATGTAGAGTCTATAGTTTGATCCTTTGTTTCCCGGCAGCCACCCCAAAGAAAAGAGACTATAATTTTGTCAATATTGTTAAAGTAATGTATAGAAATATAGACAGGAGCACTCTGGAATATATAAAACAATTTGGGCAGGAATATCATCTTAAAGAGGTTGGATCTGCCAATAACATTCAAGGGAAGTTTAAGCCATGATGAGGCTTTATCCTGAAACTTGGCAAGAAGGAGAGCTATGTTATCCTTATAGAATCTATCAGAGTAGGTGAGCACCTCTGAACACCTAGATATTTAAAGGGATAGTAATACTTCGTTTTAACTTTATTTTATTTTGCAGGCATTAAAAAACATGGAGAATGATATAAGTCTTATCTCTCAAACCTTTATGGTTTAAGAGATATTCACAAGCAAAGTTTCCCCTCCCCGTCCCTTTTTGCTAGTGTAAGCCATCTCTTCTCAGATGTGAATCTGGTTGTATGACAGTACAGATAACAGAAGGGGACAGTTTTCTTTGTATGAAAACAATGAAAGCCCTGCCCCCCTTGACAAGTTTTTCAGGTTTTTCCCTTATCTTAATTGAAGATTGTCCCTCTCTGCAGTCTACCTGGGCACCTCCCTTCTGATCTGGTTGAACGGGGGGGGGGATACTTTGTTTGTGAATATCTCTTAAACCATAAAGGTTTGAGAGATAAGACTCATTCTTCATGATTTTTTAATGCCTACAAAATAAAATAAAGTTAAAATGAAGTATTACTATCCCTTTAAAGGAATCTTCACAGGACATCCTATTATCTGCTACATTAGTGTCCCAGTTATTCAGATTTACTAGGAGCAGATAAGACTCAGACCAATTGATAGTTAAGCCTGAGTAGGAGTCAAATGTCTCCACTAGTGAGAGCAATCTGTCCATGACCTCTCAGTGCTTCCCAAAGAAAGAAGGATGTCATCTGAATATGAGGTCACCTTTTTCCTCTCTAGTCCTCACCAATGATTTAATTACAAAGGCAAAGAGCTCCAGGGATAATGGGCAGCCCTGTTGCATGCTCTGCTTAGGTGAAAACTGTCCAATCTTATTCCTACTGTCAGGACCCAGGTAGAAAGAGATGTATAGAATCTGTAAACACAGGACAAATGTTGGACCAAATCCAAAACTATGAATCAAAGTCCACAAATAATTCCATTCAACTGATTTAAATGCTTTGGTAATGATGGCTCTGTTACCTGAATTACAATGTCTAGGTTGTAAATGTGTAAAGAGACACCTCATGTTATAAAAAGTATACTTGCCGGTTATGAACCCAGGTTACTTTGAATACTCAGGCATCAAGATAACTGAACTTAATCTGTTGGCAAGAACCTTGCATTTTGCTTTTTGGCATCAGTGGCCAACAAGGAGATAGGATTGTAAGATTTGCATCACTGGGTATCCTTCCCTACTTCTGGCAAACCTATTAGATGCCTCATTGAAAGAGGAAAGTAGAGACACAAAAACTGAACAATAAGTGTTAAAGAGGTGAGGTGCAAGGATATCCACATATGTCTTATACTATTCAGCTGGGAGGCCATCTCCTCCCTATGCTTTAACAGAAGGAAAGCTCGCTATAAAGTCAGCTCTCTCTCAACATAATAGGTAAGTGAAGCATTTTTCTCAAATAACACATATTTGTTTTCTTCTGAGAATAACTTTTGATATGTAATCACAGAGTTGACTAAAATAGCCAGAAAATTCATTATTTATGGTACTTCCATCTGTTATAGAATTGCTGTGGTTGTCAGAAAGAGAAGTAATATTGTGAAGCCCTCTAATCAAGTGTGCCATTAACTTCCCACCTTATCCCCATTTAAAAAAAAAGATTCTATTGCTTATAAAACATACAGTATGTATTCATTTCAGGGAGTTCCACATGTACTGTAGTGGCCTTAGTGAATGCATCATATGACACTGAATCTCCTATTGCAATATGCCACTTTCCAGCCTCACTCAATTCTTTCTCCAGTGCCACCATCTTTTCTTTGCTTTTTTCTTGAAGGTGATATAAGAATATAAGTGAAATGAAGTAGCCCCTGGCAACTGCCTTAGCAGCCTCCTAGACCACCCTCTGTGCAGCAGACTCAGAGTTTAATGCAAAGTAAGAGGCCAAGTCAGCCATGTGTTGATCAGCAATCCAATCAACCAATTACCAGTATAGATTAAGTATCCAACTGCGAGGAGCTAAAAGGCCACTCATATTGAGAGAAAGAACTAAGGAAGAATGGTCAGAGGCCACCCTTGGCAGAAAATAACAACTCTTTGTCGCCTGCTAAATAGATTTAGAAATACAAGTATATTCAATCTGCAATAAGGTATTTTGTGTTGTGGAGTGACACCCTCTCCCTTGAGTGTCTGCCATACGTCAATCAGACCCATATCTTCCACCAGATGTACAAACCTACTTTGTACCCCACTACCTTCTGTGGTCATTCCACCCATCCTATCTAAGTCTGCACTCCCATAAAGACTGCAGAGTGGTCAGGTCAAGGTGAAACATTATTGAGGACCTCCTGCAAGAATGAAGACCAGAAAGGTGGAAGATATATATATATATATATATATATATATATATATATATATTTAGTAAGCAGGACAACAGGGGTTTCTTGCAGATTACAATTTAAAAAATACAGCTACTTTTAACATCTGTTTTCATATAAGTACATTCAAATTTCACATATTGTCATATTAACAGTGTTATATGGCATGTGTAGAGAATGCTGGATTACAGAGAATGCTGGCCCATTGTTTTTTGAGTGTCATAATTTTACCCCCATATAGGAGAGTCTCCTGCAACATCTGGATGGTGATTTTTTATATAGTTTAGAACCAATGATCTCTTGACTGGATCATTAAGCCCCCTTACATTCCATGACAGAAAACTAACAGATGTCATACCTAGGTTTTATAATACTGTGTCTTTCTACACAGTGATGTGAATATGTATGCCCTGCCATAAAAGAAACACTGAACCAAAAAAATTAAACTCCCCTGACCCCCCCCCCCCACACACACACACATATACACACACACACACACAGCATGATGGAGTCCTTGACCTTAGCTTGAGGAACCTCCAACCAAAAGAAAAACTTTCATTGGAAAAAAGAAATGGGATTAGTCAGCAGCATTCATAGAATTAATACATCTCTCAGCACAAGGCCGATAAGCCACACAGGTGGGCCCAGAGAGGGGGACCGCCCCCTGTAAAAACATTTACAAAATGTACCTTGTTAGTACATACTGGTCTGTTAATTGAAAGCAGAGGAAAAACCTGTGTGACACAGGTACACATGACAGGAGCATCACTCCACCCCAGGAAACCCAAGGCAGAGGGAGGCCTCAGCATGTCCTTTAATACCCCCCCATACATTCTATAAAATAACTTGCAGTAACTTATGGTTATTCAGAATATTAATTTAAAACACCATGTATTGTTGATCAATATCTGAGTGTGGCTACCCGTCAGCCCAGGGAGCTCCCAAATGGAGGATTACTAAGCCTGAATAGGAATGCCCTCATCCACACACAGGCCCTAAATGGCTTCCTGAGTTATTAGAGGATCAGAACTTAAGGAAGTGTTTGCATTGATACAAACATGCAGTGAAAAGGACAAATATTTATCAGCACTTTTCATTGATCGACAGTAACATTTTCATCTACAAGCAGTTGTCTGCCCACAGATATAATTGTTGTTCTCTTTGCCTATATGGCATAATATCTGAGATACTTTCATCATCATTTATCTATATCCACAATAAAGTCAGGGAGAGAGAGCCTTACAAAGCAAGGTAGACAGCAGATAATTTGGATCTTTGGATTATTGGATATAACATCAATCCTCATGACTTTGTGATACAATGACTGCAACAGCATTATTATTCATTCCATCTCAGGATATTCCATTACGGGAAGTAAATGAGTCTATTTCATTTGGAGGATCAGTTAAGTGCTGTTTCACTATTGACTTTTGAGGATGTTTTATATTGTTATCATTATTTGTTTCATGCTTGTTTTGTTATATTAAATATTTTTATACTTATCAATAGGATCACTGTCCTATATTTCCAAAAACAACACTTTTACCTCAAAACTGATGCAGAAATAACTGGGAGCAGATTGTTCTATCTGCCAGGTCTGGCTCACTGCATAGTGTTCTGTGCACATGTACAGTCAGGACAGGAGACACTGACATCCTTCACAGGATATTCAATCTCTCCACAGTAGGGGTTGGTAAAAGATCCCATCTTGTTCCCATGAAAAAATATGAGAAAACCAGGCGGTTGTCTGCTTTTTCACTGGAAAACACACTTTGTATAAAGCTTTTTACCTTTAGCTCATTCCATTGAAATCAATAGGAATATTGAATTTACACACAACAAATAGTACATTTTATTCCAGGCATGGTATAAAAGGGGTCTGAGGGTGCCTGTGTTGGAGGAGTCTGAGGAAAGAATCAGTTTTTTTTGGGGGGGGGGATTTGTTGAGTGGGATTGGGGGGGCAGTTAATAAAAAGAAAAAAAGGCTTGGTATAAAAGGGTTCTGAGGAAAGTGATTGCATTGGTGGAGTCTGGGAAAAGAATCAGTTGCACAGGGAGTTTGTTGACTGGGATTGGGGACAGACGATAAAATAAATAAATAAATAAAATAAAATGTTATATAATGTGATAGAGACAGGGACTCCCTGAAGTATAGCTGCGACTGGGGCAGACTAATTATTGATGGGGTAGAGCATTTTGTAGATCAGGATTTTGTAGGACTTAGACTTGTTAGAGGCCCAATCCCTGAGGAACAATTGATTTCTAGGACTTTAACTTGTGTTAGGCCCAAGCCCTGAGGAAACATTTATTTGTAGGACTTAGACTTGTTTGGCACAAACCCTAAAGAAACATTGGGGGGATTCACTCAGCAGGTATAACGCGGTGATAAAGTTTATCACTTCTCCTAATTCGTATGTTATTCTTTGGAGTCTAAACACTAAGATTTCTTTAACTTAGTGCACAGGTTCTATATATATATGCTGTCACCGTTGCGATCACTCCCGGGCCACATCTCTTTCTCTCGCGTGGCGGCTCTTCCGGGTTTCAGAGCGATCGGGTCGCGCATGCGCAGATCTCCTCCGCCTTCAGCATGGCGGATGCGCATGTGCCGAGCCCGGCACTCTATTGGCCAGTCCTCCTCCTATTCTCTTGCGGCTCCCAGTCGAGCTCCTCTCACTCACCAGGCCATTGGTCAGCCCTGGTGTTTAAACAGGCTGCCCCAGGCATAGGGCGCCTGTTCCATAAGTTAGTGTTCTGGCTAGGTTCTGGGCTCTGGACCTCTGCCTGTCAATTACAGATCAGCATTCTTGTCCTCCGCTCCTGATTTTGACCTTTGGCTCTGCTCCTGACCACTCTAGATCTCCGCTCCTGGTTTTGACCTTTGGCTCTGCTTCTGACCACCCTAGATCTCCGCTCCTGGTTTTGACCTTTGGCTCTGCTCCTGACCACTCTAGATCTCCGCTCCTGATTTTGACCTTTGGCTCGGCTCCTGACCACCCTAGATCTCCGCTCCTGGTTTTGACCTTTGGCTCCGCTCCTGACCTCGCTTGAACTCCGCTCCCAGCTTGAACCTCGGCTTCGCTTGACTATTCCTGTTGCTCAGCCCTCATTGCTTGGTATCTCGCCCGTCCTGCTGGTCTGGTTTTCCAACGGTTCCTGGGTACTCCTATCCTAGTTGCACCCCGGCTCAACTGGGGTGGAACAATCTGGTTTCGCGACCAGCACTTTTAGACAGCTTCGGCTGCAGCAAAGGAGTACCTGGCACTCCGTCACCGCTCCCAAGCTTCGCAGCCCAGCTCCGAACGCTAGCACCATAACCTGAGCCGGCACCCCACGGATCCCTATCAGCCAGGGTCGTGACAGATGCAAACTGGAGAAGTGATAAACTGGAGAAATCATCTCCAATTTATCACCTCGTTATAACTACTTAGTGAATTTCACCCTTTGATTTGTTGTAGGACTTAGATTTGTGTTAGGCCCAAGCCCTGAGGACGCATTGATTTGTAAGACACTCAGACCAGTAGGTGAAATAAAATGCTATTTTATTAAGAACAAAATAAATGACAAAGATCGCCCCCTATAGGCAGCGCTGCTTAGCAGCAGGAAGGCAATAGTATGATCAATATACAATATAGTAGAAAATATCACAGGCAACTGACAGACACTGAGTACTGGTATACAAGGGTTAATGGAAAAATCAGTCCTTCTCAGTTGTGTTGTTTGGCACGCCCAAGGTGTTAAAGGTAGTGAATGGTGGAGAAGACTCAACACCAACAGTCTGTAATACTGAGGAAACTGTCCAGCAAAGAGGAACCTGCCACCCAGAGCCTGCTGTACTTGAATAGTAGCCCCCATGGGCATATGAACAGAGCAAGTAGACTGCCAGAGCTAGAGCGAATAGCCCCCACAGGAGTAACGGAGACAACTGAATTGACAGAGCTGGAGCCACTAGCCCCCTCGGGCGTAATGGCAGGAAGTATATTGCAAGAGCTTGAACCAATAGCCCCCACGGGTGTAATGGAAGCAACTGAATTGCAAGAGCTTGAGCCAATAACCCCCACGTGCATAATGGAAGCAACTGGATTGCAAGAGCTTGAGCCAATAGCCGCCACGGCGTAATGTTAGTGACTGAATTGCAAGAGCTTGAACCAATAGCCCCCACGGGCGTAAATACAGAGACGTGCACAGAAGCAGCCAGAGCCGTGTGCCACCGGGCGCGGTAATGAGCTACACCGGACTGCAAGGAGAGGAATGGCTCAGCACACAAGCAACTTTCTGTATAGACTGAAGGCCCAGAACTGGGACACAGCTCTGCACGGGTTAACGGCTCGATAGTTGGAACACAGCTCTGCACGGATAGACAGCTCGGTGGTTGGAACACAGCTCTGCATGGGTTAACAGCTCGAAAGTAGGAACACAGCTCTGCAGGAAGCAGCTAAGAGGCAGGAACCAGCACAGCACGGGCAACAGCTGCAGCCGCTCAGGGCAGCAAGTGGAACAGTCACGATGTCACCGTGGCGACAGAGGAGGCAGGAACGTAGACCGGGCCGGAGTAACTGGTACAGGTCATGGAGCAGGAACGTCAACAAGCCGGGTCGAATCACAGAGCAGTCTCTCAGACAAGCAGGATCAGTATACAAGCAGGAACATCAGCCAAGCTGGGTCAAATCACGGAGCAGGTTCTCAGACAAGCCGGATCAGGAAACGAGCAGGAACGTCAGCCGGGCCGGGTCAAATCACAGAGCAGGAACACAGGATCATAGTCAGAGATAGCCAAGTCGGTACACCGGAAATCAGGAACGCAGGAACACAGCACAGCAAAAACTGGCTCAGGAACACCACGAAAGGGCCCCTGACAGGTGCCACTGGCCCAGTATAAAAAGGTCACCAGGGGCGGGCCAAACAGGCTCAACCAATCGGAGCACAGCACAAGCGAGAGTGACATGAAGAGAAACTGCACCGTGATAGACTTACACTTGTTTGGCACAGGCTGCGAGGAGACATTGATTTGTAAGACTCAAACTTTTGTTAGGTCCAAGCCCTGAGGAGACATTGATTTGTAAGACTTTGGCTTGTTAGAGGCACTAGCCCTGAACTCATGCTTGTTAGCATCACAAGCCTTGAGGAATCAGTGATATTTTTTTTAACTCAGGCTTGTTAGCATCACAAACCCTAAGGAATTAGTGATAATTATTGGAACTAAGTCTTGTTAGAGTCACAAGCCCTGAGGAATCATTAATCATTTTTTGGACTCAGGCTTGTTAGAGGCAAAATCCTTGTTAAATTAGTGATGATGTTTTTGCATTCAGGCTTGTTAGTGTAACAAGCCCTGAGGAATCAGCAATAATTTTTGAAACTCAAGATTGTTAGTCACAAATCCTGAGGAATTAGTACTGATTTTTTGGACTCAGGCTTGTTACAGGCACAAGCCCTGAGGAATTAGTGATGATTTTTTGCACTCAGGCTTGTTAGCATCACAAGCTCTGAGGAATCAGCTATAATTTTTGGAACTCAGGGTTGTTAATTTCACAAGCCCTTAAGAATCAGTGATTTGTAGGACTTAAGCATGTTAGAGACAAGCTACAAACATTTATATTTATATGCTTGTGGTGTATATAAAGAACAAGCCCTGAGAAAAAATAAATATGCCCTTCTGACCTAGTGCCAGCATTTCATGTTATGTGGCCAGTGGCCACTGATCATCGGAAAATGCCACAGTGTCATTGCAGCATTTGTGACTGCTGTTCTTGCTACTGCTACTGAGTTGTTTAAGCAGCAGGATTAGGCAGCTTCAAGCAAATGGGATCAACAACAGCAGTGATATGGTTCATGATCATGGTTACACTTTTCTCTACTAGCTCCAGTGATGCACCTGAGGCAATAGCAGCACCACAACTAGCCCCCACTACTTTAGGTATATGTGGATAAAAAGAGTTTGGCCAATAATGCTTCTACACCTGTCCCTCCTGGAAAATCATGGGTGTATTGTTGGAATATAAATAAATGTTTCCCTTGAGAGCAGGAACTGTGCTTTTCATCAGCAACCTCAATGTGCACAATGTGCGTAGGAAATAAGGGCTGGGAACAATGGACAAATCTACACTCACACAACTGGCACAACTGAAAGCAAATAGTTAAGTCCGCAATGTGAAATTATCCTCTAGAATCCAAGAACTGATGCTGTCATTTTGCCCCTTATGAGCTCCCCACTAAGGACACGTGCGACTTGCAGACTTAATAATAATGATGAACCCTCCCTGCTACCAGCTTAGCGTATTCTGCATGATGGAATCTCCTCAGATGCTGCTTGATGCCCTGGTTGTGATTATCCATGTGTTGCCAGCACACCACAGTGTGCAATGGATGGGCAGGAACTGCCACATCCTGACATCTACAGAATGGCTATCAGGTGATGGGGGAGGTAACGATGACAGAGGTGGATTGCCAGACGAATGTGGATTGCCAGAAGATGCTGCAGATCTGTAGCATCAGGAAGTGATGGTGAGACAGGAGTTTTGATCGCCATCAAAACTTTCAGGCTCTGTCTGGGTTTCTCTGTTCTTCCTCCTCTTTGATTTTCTCCTCACCTCTTGTTGCCTTTGGAGGGAGATGGGGGTACAGAAAGAGTGGTACCCAATTTATTTTGTGGGGATTTGGCTTTAACATGCTTTACATAAATATCATGGTGTCTGTATTTCTTATCTGTTATGAGGGCGTTTGTGCCAAGGTGTGTTCCCTACTTTCCCCTTGTCACTAATTTCTCACAAATCATGCACAGTGCCAGTGCTGCTGACTGCACTGCACTCTCCCCAAGAGAAAAATAGTCCCACACCCAGGACCTCAGAGGGAAGTGAATGGTGGAGAAGAATGGCCTTTTTCTTTTTCTCCTCCACAATCCCCTTCACTGGCTGAGGCACAGGATGATGTTACTGCTGCCTCAGAATCAGCACTATAACTAGTACCAGGAGAAGTATTGCTGCTTGAAAGTGGAACCTGTCCTAGTCCCACATCACTAATGTTGTACCCCATTCCCACTGTGCCCATGGTGGTCTGTCACATACTAGCCTGCTCATCATCATCCTACTGCACTTGTAACTCAGAAGCAGCAGGAATTACAGCAGCAGCAAACTCCACAATGTTACTGCTCACTGCTGCTAGTGGTGTTGATACCCATCCCCATTTGTATTTCTGTCTCCTATTCCTTCTTGCTTTGGGCTAAGGTATCTTCCACCACAGCTGCATCTCCATCACTCTCACCACCACCAGTCTCTCCTTGCTGCTGCTACTCACTGGTTGCTGATGATGACAAACATGGCAGAGGGTCCCCTACTGTCACACTTCTCATCTCTACAGGTGAAGAAAGCAGACTGGCAGCACTAGTAGCAGGCACTTTGCTGATGGTATTACTGCTTCTAGCCAGTTCCCCTTCCCCAGTATCATGTCCAGAGGCACATTGCTAGGGAAGGGGAATCACAGGCTTGGGGGGATGTTGTGGGCTACTTTGACCTCCAGTCACCATCACTTTCATTTCCCACTTTCCCTCAACAGCAGGATCTACTGCAGTCATTCTAGTCCCACCAGATGTCTCACTAGCATCACCTTCACCAATACCCCCAACACTCTGAGTCTATAGCTGCTAAGTGGTAGTAGTAGTAGTAGTAGTGGCGAGACTGTTTGGAGATGGCATGTATGAGTTAGGGTACCCTGCTGTCACACATGCCATCATCTCCTTCTCCCCCAAATCCTGATTATCACAAGGCACACTGGCAGCAGTAGCAGCAGACACAGATACCTGACCTGTCCCACTCACACTGCTATCCACATCTTCATGTGCCTGCTTTGACACTATTTTCCCCCAGATCTCAGGGCACGATTTAGGGGTACTAAGCATGATTGGGTCTGGGGAATCATGGCTTCTGGAACCGTCAGTGCTGGTGGTGGTCACTTCCTATTTCTTCTCAGACTCGCAGAATTCATCATGGTCCTTCCAGCTCCTGCTTTTCTTTGTAACCCAGGTCCTCTTATTGATAGCACACTCTATGAGCCTCTGCTGCCTTATTTTTTCTAAATAAAGCACTGCACCCTTTAGCACCCTCTCTCTTTCTGTCTAGCTGCTTGTGTTGTGTTTCACTTTCTGGAAATGTCACATTTCTAGCAAGAAAATGCGAAGTAAAGGGACAGGAATTTTGTAGCCATTGAAAAAATTTGAGAAAACATTTTGGCAATAACCAAAAACGGTGAAGATTTTAAGACAACCACACGGTTTTCACAGATTTTTTCACAGGACCTTTCTCCCACCCTTCTTGTAAGGAGATGAAGCAATAGAAAGAGTTAAATAGAGATCATACCAAGCACTGATTTTAGAGTTAAAATAACAGTTTCTATGGAACAGTAGAATACATTAAAAAATCTATTACCTTTACTTTAGTAATTATAAGGGTTTTTTAAACCCTTGACGGCCAATAGGGGAGTGCAACACCTTGAGAAGCACATGAGCTCTGTCTGAAGATCACTAGTTCAGAGGGTACAACAGAAGTTACAGTCAGTGAAAGGATTGAGAAAAGTCAGCCCATATTGCAATGTCTCCTTTCTTTATTAAGTCTGTCAACATACATGCTGTGCACATCTTCTGTTCTTTTCTAAATCCGTTACATGTTGTTTAAGATATAGCTTTATTACTGGATGAGCATTTCCTCTGTGGCGCCTTTCAAAAGGATCTTAGGGAGAAGCAGGATGAGATTGATCCTATTTGCCTAACATCTGGGCAAAGCAGAAGAGAACAATGTTATCTCAGTCTGCTCCTGATAGAAGAACAGCTCTTAATTAAAGATACTGAAAGGAAAGGCTTCAGGACCCCGGGTAGTATGTAAAAGAATATTAAAGGGATAGTAATAACTTCATTTTATCTTTATTTTATTTTGTAGGCATTAAAAAACATGAAGAACGATATAAGTCTTATATCTCAAACCTTTATGGTTTAAGAGATATTCACAATCAAAGTTTCCCCTCCCGCCCCTTTTACCTAGTGTAAGCCATCTCTTCTCAGATGTGGAATGCAGTCCATAGACCAGACAGTTAACAGTAGGGGTCAATCTTCTTCCTGTGAGAACAATGAAAGCCCTGCCCCCTTGAAAAGTTTTTCAGTTTTTTCCCTTATCTTAATTGAAGATTGTCCCTCTCTGCAATCTACCTGGGCACCTCCCTTCTGCTCTGGCTGAGCAGTGTTACATCAGTAAAAGGGGTGGGAGGGGGATACTTTGTCATTGAATTACTCTTGAACTACAACTCTGAGAGAATTGAAATAACACTTTCCAAGGTCCAAATACTATGATGATTAATTAGAGCTGATTTTATTATGAAACATTACTATACCTTTAAGGCTGTTTCAAAGGACCTGCAAATGCAAGGGGCAGGCCAAATTAAACAGGCAGCATCATGCTGTATTCATAGCTTTCTTGCTTCAGTTACATTATATGCATACGTTTTATGCATACTCTCAGGTTTTCTCAGGGTTTGACCCAAGTCTCAGGGTGAAGGCCAAGAGAGAAATTGGATATCTCTAAAATGTAGCAGGTTCCTTCAGGACTGACTCAAACACCTCTAAGGTGGAGCAAGCAAGGGAATATCTAAGAAAATCTATGATATGGAGAATTTTAAGTATTAATATTTCAAAGATTTCAGAGTCCCAGGTATGATTATATGTACACAGGGCTGAATTACCCATCAGACAGAGTAGGTGGAGTAGGTGGTACAAGCAACTCCCTCCTATTTTAATTGGTTGGAAGACAGAACTCCTTAGAAGAAATTGACTCTAACCTCATAACACAAAACAGCAGTATGGCTTGGCCGAAAGGAAAAAAATCAATGGCTCTGTATGTGGGAGTGCCAGTAAGTATGTGTGCATGCATGCTCAAATATGCCAAGTGTGTATGCACGAATATAGATGAAACCTCCCCATTGCTTTCTGGCTCTACAACTGAATGTCTCATTACATATTGATCACTGCTTGCTAACCATATCTCTCCTCTAATTGATTCATAACTCAGCTACCAGAATACTTTTCCTTTCCTCCAGAATAGTACTTAGCACTACACAACTAAAATCTTTGTCATTGCTTTCCATAAAAGTAACATATAACATTAAAATCTTCCTCATTATTCATTGTTGTTATCCTACCAAATATACTTTCCTCTATGCTCTAAGCATCAACCCTCAACAACTTCAAATCCAGGCTAAAAGAACACCTTTTAAATGTAGCATTACCATAATATGTAAACCTTATCTCATATGCACTGAACTGCCATAAATTGCATTTTCTCCTGTACCTGATTGTATCTGTGTGTCACCTATCTTATACTTTGATTGTAAGCTCTATGGGGCAAGGACCTCCTATTCTAATGTGTGCTCACCTAATGTTCCCTTTATGATAATAATCTCTATAACCACTTAACTGCTGCACGTATTGTATGCCCTCTATACTAAATGTAACCTGTAAAGTATTAAGTACACCTGTTGGCACTATATAAATAAAAATATGCAAACATATATACATACGTACATACATATGAATGTCCAGTTGTGCAAGTGCGCATTCAAACATGTGTGCATGTGAGAATATGTGTACAGGTGCATATGCATGCATAATCTTTCATCCTTGCAAATGAACATGCAAATGCTTGTCAATGTGTGCATATGAGCAAATGATCGTGCATGCAATTATGTGTTCACATTAATGCAAGTACATGCAAATGTGTCCGTGTATGCATGCAAATGGTTCAGTTGCACTGGAATGCAGGTGAACATGAAAATGTTGATGTGAAAATGAATGTTGGAATGTGTGATTATGTGGTAGAGTGTGTGGCCATCCAGCTGTTTTTGTAACTGCCATCATCCTTGCTTCAGTGGCAGATAAAGATGACATTATCTGTACTGCAGCAAATGCTGGAGAGCCATTGCTTCGCCATGCCAAACATATTAATTATAGACGGTAGGATGAGCGGGGCAAAAACATTTATTATTCATAAAGAAAAGGTTACCTCATATTCCCTAAAAACAAAAGCAAGAATTATATTAACTCCGGATTGGCTGGAAGTTATCCAGGGATGCTCATTCATGACACCTCAATTCTAACTTGACTTAATCTCTCTCCAAGTAAAGATGTGGCATGTTGCTGAAAATCCAGCCAGAAAGTACAGGTTACATGGGAAAAACTTGTAAAAACATCATGTTCAGTACCACAGAACTACAGCATAGATTGAAATAGTTTTAATATGCCCAGAATACACATAACATACACTGCAACATATTTTTCATTTTAATTTAACAGTTGTCATTTGTGGGAAAGTGTTGAAACCTGCAGTCTAAGGATTTGTATGTTCCCCCTATAGTTCAGTTGGTTTTCTCCAGTTCTACTTAATGAATCAGCCTCACTGTGAAAAAATATATCTAGCATCCAATAGGTTAAATATGCCTTTGCCATTAGTACACATTAGTCCGAAGAGAGACTGGTCCATTGAGCAAGAATGGATGAGTTTTGCACTAGAATTGTGAAAAATATTTTTCATCTGAGGATAAATGACAGTTGTCAGTGATTAGGCTTCAATAATGCTGTCATATAAACATAATATTCTCAGCTGAAAGACTTCTAAGTAAATTAGAGATTTCCATGAAATAGGGATTATACTTATTTTAAAGGATTTATATTATAATGGTTGTGCAATAAGGTTTTCACTAACCCGCCTGCCAGAGTGCCATTGCTTTGCAATGCGTTGCATACCCCCTGGCACTCAAAGGGGTAATGCAGGACATAGGACACTTATGAAAAGTTTACAACAGTGGGCATTGCTGAGCCTAGCCCAGTAACCACATACCAAATGCATTTATACATATGAGAAAGGAGAAAAAAGACCATGCATTAGTTATATTTGCATAATATTTTACAGAAAGGAGATGACCAATACTGTATGTTGGTCATACATACACATAACTCTGAAGAAATATAATCCCTCTATTTAAGACTAACCCAAGGATAGGCAACTATTGGCTGTCAAGATGTTGAGGACTACAGCTTTCATCATTCGGGTTTTGAATGACGGCAGTTGTAGTCCCCAATAGCTGGAGTGCCAAAGGTTGCTTGCCCCTGGACAAATCTATAATACGTGATGAGAAGGGTTGGGCAAAAAGTCAGAAATGTCCTACATTACTTTTTGAGAAAAAACAATGATTTTTAATTTTTTTTTTTTTTTTTTTTGCAAAAGTGTTCTCCTTTTTGCCAATGAAAAAGTTTAACCCTTCGCCATTGCAAATAATTTGTGCTTATGTTTGCTATGACTGCAACATTTTCTGCCACAGTATTACTTTTTCTGAGGGCTGAAGTGGAGAAATAAATAGCTGAAAGTCAAAATTGTGAGTGCTACAACAACAAATGAAAAGGTTGTTAGCAGGCTGAGTGTCTTTGGGCTCGATTTAAAGGCTCCCGTTAAACCAGCCGTAAGTGAAAAAGGCACATCGCTTGCAAATAATACATGAGTTACGGCAGATTCAATAGTTACTCTATAAGAATAGCTATCGAGCTTAGGCACACACAAAACACTTAACACAAAAGCCATTGTCGCTCATGTTAATGCACAACGGGCTGCCAAATCACACAATAACATCGCTCAAAACAACATGTAACATAACGGCTGCCGTTGTCTAGCAACCATGATTGATGTAAAAACAAATTCAAACACACAGCCAATCACAAAGCCCCAATGTATCAAAAAACTTCAAATACACCTATATATACCCAAAAATAAGTTCTTCAGAGCCAGATATCAGGACCCAGGAGCGGAGAATAGTGATTAGAGAGAGGGAGACAGGAGCATACATTGGAGGTAGAGGAGTTTTGAAGTTTGGAGAGAGGAGAGCATTGCATATAATACGACACATAGCACACCTTTGCACATATTACATACACACATACAAACACATACACATGCATACACATAGTCCTTTTATTTTATAACAACACCTTACACATTTTACTTTTTATTTTGACAGTGTGAATCTGTGAGTGAAAGTGTGTGACAGAGAGTGAGTGGATCGAGTGTGTCTGTGAGGGCCTGTGGGAGTGCCTGGGTGTGAGTGGGTGAATGATGGCAAGGAGAGGAGGACAGGAGAGAGGGATGGGGAGAGTAGTGGAGGAGGAGGAAGGTCAGGAGGGTATCCCTCAGCAGAGCAGGGGTGGGAGAGGGAGATCCGCAGGGCGGAGGGGGTCCCGGCCCACAAGAGCAGGCACATGCAGGACAGGGACAGAACCTGCAGTGGGACGAGGGGTAGTTGCTGGGGAGCACCCCACACAGTCAGGGTCAGACCAGGCAGGGCACTCCGGCTCTGAGTCATCCCATGCCAGAGGTGACGAGGGTAGGATCAGGGACCCCAAATACACAGAGGAGGAGAACACGGCTCTCGTGGAAGCTGTCCTGGAGAGGCAGAGTGTTCTCCATCCTACGGCAAAGGTCCCTGGCCTGTCAGCGAGGAGGAAGGCAGCCTAGAACCAGATCTGCAGCCGGGTGAAAGCGGTGGCTACATGCAGGTGGGACGTGGAGTCTGTGAAGAAGAGATGGGGCGACTGCCGGAGGGTGGTTAAGAACAAGCTGTCTGACATGGCCAAGCAAGCCCGAGGCACCAGAGGTGGCCCATCTGTGCCCATCACATTCTGCGGCTGGGAGGAGATGGTGCGGCAGAACATGTCCCCGACCATGATCGAGGGGGTCGTTGGAGGAACTGACACTGGGGATGAGAGGAGCCTCCACACTACTGGTAAGTGCAACACTACAGAACAACACACTACAGCAACCAACACCAGCTGCACACACAGTCACACCTCCACACATGTCCATCACTCAGCCATACAACTGCACCAACACAGCACCTTGAGGGTTAAAAAAATGACACAACACCAGGACAAATGGCAAGGTCCAACTTGGGACAAACCTGTCAAAGTCCTACTTCAACCCTCCTGTCGCTGTGCTCATCACACACAATACACAAACCGTTATGTTCAAAATGTCGTCTGTCATAGATCATCACTGTTCACACACAATTTCACCCATGTCCCCACCCCCACCATAACCCCTTGAGTGCTAGAGGGATCATCAATGCATCGATCAACAATGCGTTAGCAACTCTTCTGGGACTCAAAGGGTTAACCAGACAATAAACAAGTCAATAGGCCAACGATCACATGCTACACAGGGGACATTCACTAAGCGGTAACAAAGACTGTCCATCTATGCATTTAACCCTTGTCTGGGTCTCTCTTATGTGCCTGTCCTGAGACAGTATATGTGATACTCTTATTCTGTATACTGGGCCTGTGGGGGCATATCTGTCATTATCTTGCTATTATTTTGTGTTGCCTGTAGAGGGCGATCGTTTGCCTTATTTTTCTTTTAATAAAACTGTGTTTTATCTCACCACTGGTCTGAGTGTCTTAAAAAACAGTTACAGGCACCCAGGCTAAGGCCCCCCACCCAAAAAGGAAAAAATGAAATGCCCAACCTGTCAACTTTCCCCTCAATAAAAAACACCTTTTTTTTGGATTCCTGTCTGATCTGTTGTGTCTTCAGTTATGGATTGGGTGGCAGGGTTGTCTCCAATGCATTGCCATACAATGAAGTGAACACAACCTCTGCCTGGGTGAAATGTTTGTGGGATGCTACAACATGGGTTCACACACACACACACAAACCGTTGTACAAATGCAACTTGAAATACATCCCTGGAGCCATATTACACCACTGTGTTATATGACGATGCTGTGTGTTGAATTTGAACAACAAAACATACCCTTTAGCACAACAAATAGTACAACACTGAAAATTCGTCTACATCATATGTAGTGTTTAACCCTTTGAGTACCAGAGTGGTAGGCAACGTATTGCAAATAAATGTGTTGGGGACCACTCTTGCACTCAGTGGGTTAATGGGATAACCAAATAAACAGCTATGTGACTTAGCGGGGACATAACAAGCAGGACAGATAAATGGGACATGTATCAATATCGTTTGGGATTCAAACACTCATTATGTAACTGACTTACTGGGGAAGCCAATGTTTTTAACCTAGGATTTCAATGTGTAGCACACACATTGATATCCTGGGGTGAGCATTGGGGTCTCCAGTAAGTTGAGTTGCTGTTTGCCTAAGGGTGTAACAGACTTCACCAGTGATAACACATGTCCACTTAGACTGGTTGTTCGTTGATGTAGCCCATGTACTGAGATATGTCAAAGTGGAGCAATATCTCAGAACATTGATTATACTGAGCAAAACAGATACTGTGGACAGGAATTCACTGTGGAAGTATGTCCCCTGTATCACCTCTTTATCACTCCCACAACACATTAGTGTTTCACTGCCACCATCATCTGTTTGCATGGATACATCACAGAGTCCACTCACTGGTAAACAAGTGGTGGACTCCTGTGATGTGGGTGATGCCTTTCCATGTATGGGGGATACTCTGTCCTGGGTGTGGTTACGCATTGACAAATGTGTTCTCAAATATATCCTCATACAGACACAGATAGAATGGTGATGGTTCATCTTTATTGTGTCTCAAAGTACATTACAACGTACATGTGTTTTCTGTGTGTATTGCCTATATCCATTGAACACTTGTATGAGAACACTAAATGTACTTTGAAACTAAATCGTACTACTTCAGTAACACTGCTGCCCTGGTCATGTGTTGTCCACAGGGTTTGACAACTCTGTAGCTGAATATCCTAACTGTACAGGTTATAACACTCGAGAATTAGTGTTTTCTGTGTCTATATGAGAATGTTCCAGTAGAGGTTTGTGTGAACCTCAGGTCAAACATTGCATCACCATCAACATCACCAGAAACAGCAAGGGGTGATCTTCATGAAGGTGTTGTCAAGACATCAATCCAGTCACATGGAAGATCTTCAGTTCAAGGATGGATCATGTTACGGATGCCTGTGGGACAAGAGGACAGGATTTGGAGCAGTAGACCTGAACTGATCATCAAGCAACAACAATTTAGTCTTTTTAATCCCCCCAATTTTCACAGTTACAGGTGAGTACACAAACCATTGCTTGACAATGTGTTGTGTACTCATCTGTAACCAGTTCTGTGGAGAACTGAGGACATGTGCACCAGCCCTATGGATATGTGCCCCTGACATGTATACACACATTAACAAGTGTTCGGAGAGCTCCATGGAAGTAATGACATTGTGCTGCCACTGTGAAAGTGACAGTGGCAGCCCAATGTCATTTGTTCCATGGAACTATTAGGACATATTTGTTGATGTGTGTATTCATGTCGGGGGCACGTATGTCTGCACACTCACAGGTCAGCATGGAGTCCCTGGTAATCTGATGTACTTTTCATGACCTCTACATTGTGTGACAATACCACTGTACATCCACCCCTCTGCTGCTCTTCTCAGCTCTAGCACAGTACAGGTCCCATATTGAGTCCAATGGCCCTTTAACCCCTGATGTACCGGAGTATTATCCAATGCATAGCATTGGATAATACTCTTTCGCTACTGGGCTAGCATGGTTGCTCAGGCTACGATCATGGCATATCCAGTTAGTTGCTGTCAATCAAGCCCTGTAAGGTGATGAACATGGGTTACATGTTGTACCTTGTTTCTCCTGGGGGTGTGCGTGATATCCTTGGGGTCTGTATGTCAACGTGGAGAGTGGAATGGAGGATGGTTTTTGAATCCACACACACAATTTGCCACATCCACTGCCAGTGCAGTGCTGTGTCAATGTTCCTGTGGGGTGAGACAGAACATAATGTGCAGTGTGGTTAGTGTCACAGGACTGATGGGGGACTTGCATGGATTGTTTGCATGCCTGTGTTATACTCACAGGTGAAGTGTTCCGTGATGAGCCTGTCTCTGATCTGTGCCCCTCTCAAGGTCTCCTCCACATGCTCGATGTACATGGCAAATTCATGTATGGGGGGGTCCTGGATGTGATCCAGCAGCCTGGTGTCCGCTGCGATGTTGTGCAGTACTGCGCAGGCCACCTTAGCAGGTGCATACTGCAGTGCTCCCCCAGAGTGGTCCAGACATCTGAATCTTGACTTGAGGAGCCCAAAGGTCCGCACAGTAGCATTCCTCGTTCTGGCATGAGCCTGGTTGCACCTTTTCTGGGCATGTGTTTGGGGATTGCCCACAGGGGTCAGTAGCCAGAACTTGCATCCATAGCCAGCATCACCTGTGTAATGTGAGTGACATGGTGAGACAGGGAGCACATGTTGTGTGAATGATGTTTTGTGTGGTGGACGAAGTAGCTGTGGGTCAGGTGCATGCTGAGCAGCGCTGTGTGTACGCCTGTGTATGTGGTGTGATTTTGTATTGTGAACTCACCCAAAAGCCATCCCCCTGTAAAGGTTCCATTCTCGAAATCTCTGTGGACTGAGGAGTTTTGGAGAATGTATGCATCATGTGAGCTTCCAGGATACTTTGCACAGACATTCATGATCCTCATGTTGCTGTCACACACCATCTGCACATTGATGGAGTGGAAGTTCTTCCTGTTGATGAATAGCTGTGCGTCACGTGCTGGGGCCTTAATCCGGACATGGGTACAATCTATAGCACCCATGACCCTTGCGTAAAAGGCCTGCTTGACGTGTATCCAGTCCATGTCGGTGGTGGGGAAATGTATATAGGTACTGGCCTTGCTTTTGAGGGCTGGCAGGACCTGGGCCAGCACCTTGGAGAATGTGGCCTGTGACATGCCAGATGCATAACCCTCAGTGGACTGGAAGGCCCCACTTGCCATGAAGTGTATGGCACACAGTAGTTTATGTAGGCCAGTTAGAGCATGGTTGTGGATATAGATGGGATCCGTCTGATCTTTGATGACCTCATACAAGGCAATTTTGCTGTCAGGCCTCAACCTGTAGCAATCAATGACCTCATCATCAGTCATTCCAAAGAGGGTGACCCTTGGGCGCATCTATACATCCTCTGCTGCTGTGGAGCATCCTGTTGCTGCAGCTGTGCATCTGCAGGCAGGTGCTGCCCTCCAGGTGGGGATGGGCTCCTGTGTGGCTGCTGAGCCAGAGCCTCCTCACTTGCAAAAGGTGAAGGCTGTTGATCAGGCGTGCACGGAGGTTGCTGATGTTCCCTAGCTCTCTACCTTGCACACCTTCTCCGCAGTCTTCGCAAAAATATGTAATCCAACATACTCTTTGCTCTCTCTATCTCTCTCTATCTCTCCCTCCCTGAGTGGAAAACAAGCCACAAGTGAGTGTGTTGAGTTGTCCCTTTAAGTACATGATAGGGCATTGTGTAGGTGTGGTGATGAGGTGAGTGCTGACCAATGGAGAGTTGTTTTTGTCCAGGTAAGTGTTTGCAGGTGTGTGTGTTATAAGATGTGGTGTGTTGTGCTTGTTATGTGTCTGTCATTTGCAGGTGTGCAGTTGTGGGGTGCAGGTCGCGTGTTGATGTTGCACAGGTAAGCTTATATTTGCAGGTGTTCGCTTTGTGTGATAACCCCTATTGTTCCATGTCATGTTGTGTTTTTGGGTGTCGTTGTCCCTGTGGTGTTGCTTGTTGTTGTGTGGGGAGTGATTTGTGTTGTGTGTCCATGTTTTTGTGTTGTTTTGGCATTGCATGGGTTAATTTTTCCATATACATGCTTGTGCGGTAAGCATTTTGTGTATTTTCCTATGTAACGGGTGTTTTGTTTTGCCCATTAAGTGTCTAACGGCTGAGAAAAGTGGGTCTTAACTTTTTGCCGTTAGGTGTGTCTTTTTTTCAGCCGTTACCAGTACCGCAAGCCTTTGAATAGCTCTGGAGTATGTTGTTCCATGCGTCCGAATGCACGTAAGTGTATCGGCCGTTAGGATTGTGCAACTGCCGTTAGCTGTTCTTTAGAAGGATCTTTGAATTGCTACATGACACTTAACGCACCCGTTAGTGATTTTTTTTACTAACGGCTGCCTTTAAATCGAACCCTTTGTCTTTTGCCTTCAGCACTAACTTCCTCCTTATGTAACATTGGCAAAATCATCCTTGAAAATAATTGTAACTTGGTATATTCCACACATAACATTAGTTCTTTATAGCCTCTGTTTTCAACAAAAGAAAAGGGCAGTATGTTAACCACCAACATTTTGGCAAGTTTACTATTCCATAGCCATACTTTTGCATTATGTTTGTGCTCTTATGTGTTCTAAGACCTTCCTAAGTGTGGGATGGCAGTACATAGGACTGTTACGTTATTGCTTTAATGCCACCACTTGAGGAGTTGTTGGGGGTGGTGGCAATATGTGTAGGAAATTTATAACACTCATCATCTCCTACTATATACCCAGATTCATCATACACCTTTGCGTCAGGAGCCATAGGTATTATTTGGAATAAATTGTCGGCAGTGGCACACTCTCTGACACATCAGTAACATCACTACTTCTTTTATCTGCCCAAGAGGCCTGGGAACTTTTTGGAGTGCTTCTGCTGCTGCTAGTTGTGGCACCTGTGACATGTCCACGGTGTGTTTCCCAGTCAGACCTGTGGTTATACTTCAGGTGGGAACTAATTGAGGAGGTGCCTAGGTGTGAGTCCACTTTTCCCCTGATCATGTGCTATTTTGCACAGACAACAGATAGCAACATGCTTAGCTTTTGGATCCTGAGTGAAGCATCTCCATATTGTGGACTTCAAGGACTGTGGAATTCCTCAGGGGTTGCTACTACTACTGGGACTAAGTGTTGATGCAATTCTACAGCTACTTTTTATAGGTGTCAAAGGTGCATAGCTCCCAAGAGCAGCAGAGGCACTCATCATAGCTAAAGTTGTGGATGCTAATAACCTGTGTTGCTATTGTTGCTGCTATTTACTCAACACAAGCGTGTGTGTGGCTGAGTGAGGCATTGATTTGGAAGCGGTGATGATGACTGACAGCATGGCTATGTATTTTAGGCAGCTTTTCTTGTACAGGACCAGAGTGTCCATTGGTTTTCTTAAACAGTTTATAGACAGGTACAATGATCCTTTTAAGTGGTGGAAGACTGAGCCTTTGCCTTTCAGCTAATGTTATGGTCATGTCATCATCTCTCTTACTCTCAGCTTCATCTAAAGAAGAGGAGCATGCTAAAGGGATATATTCTAGATCTACACCATCATCATCATCAGTCATCATTAGGTCATCCTCAGCATCACCTAACATGTCCCTTAAATTATTCTAAGCTTTTAGAGGTGTCAAACAATTTATTTTTACTTTCACAAAGTTTGCTACTGCTTTGTGGACAGGCGTTTTGGTACTTGTCTCACGGTCAGTTGGTTCAGCTGCTACACCTTCCTCTATTATGAGATTGCCATCATCAACACTAGAATGCGACTCATTGTCATCTTCAGTGTTCTTCTTATATTTTTTTTTTTTTTTAGAATACTCGTGCTGGTGATAGTGGTGGTAGTAGAACCTTTGGTGGGACATTGACAAACTGCATCCTCCTTGTGAGGAGAGGGATCATCATAATTTAGTGCATTCTCTGCAGCATCTATGGCTGCAGTCAGTTTTTGAACTGCCACCTTACTCCCATGTCCTGGCACTGTTCCTCCTTCCCCCCTTCCTCCTTGTGCATTTGCTGAACATTACTCAACTACTATGTGCTTTTACTCTAAAGTACACAACACAACATGCCTTGGCCCTGAACAAAATTTTCAATCTCGTCTGCTATCTATCAAGTCTGCCTCAATCACACAGCTCACATCAGGGTCCCAGTCAGCTATCTGTCACCTAATATTTTTTTTGCTGTTGTCCACCTATTTCTTCACTGTCCAAAAAAAATTAGAACTAAAAACAAATCCAACAACTTATTTCCCCTGACTTCCCCAGCACAGATATAATTACAGCAAGATCAGCAAAAAATTGCTTGGACTGCTGTGGTCTGTGTTTTTCAAATCAAATCTGTCAAAAAGAATATTTGGGTAATTGGGGTCAACCTCCTTTGCTCCCTTCTCACACCTCCAGACATATCCAACACAGATATAATTATAACAGCAAGATCAACAAGCTAATTGGACCCCAGCTGCCTGTGTCTTGCCAGTCAGTCATAATGAATTTTGGGGCATTTGGGGTCAACTTCCTTTGCTCCCTTCTCCCCCAGAGTGCCCCCAGACTCCCCTAATACAGAGAACAAATGTCCTACCTAAAAGATTCACTAAACTAAGCTTCAATTCAGCTTTCTTTGCCAATCTTCTGTAGCTCAAAAATGTGCAGCTTTCTCCTCTTACAAACACAGAATGGCATGCCTGACACCCTTTTATATGCCTGCAGGAAAAGAAGAGAAAACTGCCGTGTGGTGTAGAAATTCAGTCTTCCCATTGATTTCAAACCAATGAGCTAGGTGAAAAAAAACAGGAAATCTACACTTTTCACTGGAAATGTTTTGCCTGATTTGGTTTGTGGTGAAAGATCCCAGTGGGTAAACAAGATAATAACTAGGGATGGCTGAGAATTTCTGCATCAAACCAAAACTGACAAAAAATGGCACATCCCCGTGTACAAAATTTCCAGTGAAAAGTGCAGTTTTTCTGCTTTCTTCTCGTTGCTCATTGATTTGAAATCAATGGGAAGAATGAATTTACACACAACTCATAGCAACTGTTATTTTATTTCCCACAGGCATGGTATAAAAGGGGTCTGAGGGTGCCCGTATTGGTGGAGTCTGAAGAAAGAATCAGTTGAACAGGGATTTTTTTTTGGGGGGGTGGTTTGTTTGGGATTGGAGGGCAGTTAAAAAAAAAACAAATAAATACAATCTAAAAAAAAATTAAAAAATTGGTATGTAACATGACAGAGACAGTGACCCTCTGACCTAAGCTATAACTGGGGAAGGCTGATACTT
The DNA here is from genome assembly GCA_037306005.1 of Rhinophrynus dorsalis. Lineage (NCBI taxonomy): Eukaryota > Metazoa > Chordata > Amphibia > Anura > Rhinophrynidae > Rhinophrynus > Rhinophrynus dorsalis. The sequence continues at coordinate 153,478,967 of CM074722.1, read as the reverse complement.
GATGGGATAGAGTACTTTGTAGAGTATACATTGATTTGTTAGACACAATCCCTGAGGAAACATTGATTTGAAGAACTTAGACATTTTTGGCCCAAGCTCTGCTGAAACACTGATTTGTAGGACTTACACTTTTTTTGGCCCAAGCCCTGAGTAAGTACTGATTTGTAGGACTTACACTTGTTTGGCACAAGCCCTGACTAAACATTGATTTGTAGAACTTAGACTTGTGTAAGTCACAAGCTCTGAGGAAAAATAGATTTTAACTTGTTTGGCACAAGCCCTGAGGAAACATTGATTTGTAGGACTTGGACATGTGTTAGGTCTAAGCCCTGAGGAATCAGTGATGATTTTTTAACTCAAGCTTGTTAGATTCATAAGCCCTAAGGAATGAGTGATTTTTTTTTGCACTCAGGATTGTTAGAATCACAAGCCCTGACGAATCATTGATGATATTTTGCATTCAGTATGGTTAGAGTCGCAAGCCCTGAGGAATCAGTGGTGACGTTTTTTTTTGGATTCAGGTTTGTTAGATTCACAAACTGTTTGCAAGTGTACCTAGAATAATTTATGCTGTTTTGAAGGCAAAGGTCACACCAAATATTAAATTGATTTATATTTTTCTTCTTTTCACTCACTATCATTTTGTTAATTGATAAAAATAAACTAGTAACATGTCTATTTTTGAAAGCATTCTTACTTTACAACAGACTGATATCCTAAGAATAACCAGATTAATTATTAGACAAACTAACTGCACCATGGGGGGAAATAAAAACTCTTTCATTAAAATTAGACTTGTAACCCACTTGAATACTATAGATATCCTCAATGCATTGTGAAATAATGTTTTGGAGAACTCACTAGCATTCAATCCAAATTAAAAGCCCCACTTAAATTAATGGTTTTATCCTGTATGCTGTACACGTTTTGCTCCAGAATTACTCGGGGTGGGGGGGGTGTGGATTGGGATTATGATCTTTATTCCAAGGCCCAGTCATATAATAGTGATATGCAAAGGAGAGAATTTCAGAGACTAAAGATATGTTCATTCTTGATCTCGCCTAACCATTCGAAGTACAGATCATTAATAAAGACTCTTGTACAAATTGTTCTAGGTGAATATTACTATCATTGTCACCAGACCACCCCTAACTACACTAGGTACAGGCAAAAAAAAAATCTCAGAGATGCTTTCCTCTCATCCTGTCTGCAATGCTGTCATATGGCTAGCCTGAGGATAAAGATCAAAATCCCCATGGATATATATATATGTTTGTGCGCGCACACAATATTCTTTAACAAAAACTGAATAAAAACATCCTCTTGGGGAGTCTCTATCATCCCTTTAGAAGGTCATCATGCAGCATGTTGCTACACGGTGGGGATGGAATCACCTGTCTATCTGCCATCCCTGTCTGCTTTCCTTCTGCTATAGGTGTACTTGCTCCTTTTTCCTCTCCTTATCCTGTCCCATTCCCACATGTTATTTCACATACTATTACAATATTGTACCCCCTAATTTGCCTCTGATATCTGATACCTTCCTGATGCCTACAAACATGCTTAATAACCACAAATGGTGTCCTTAACAATAATGGCCCTCAAGCTACTAATCAGTCTCACTCCTGCCTTTTGTAGCTAAGCTTCTAGAATGTCTACTCTTGTCTGTTTAATGTCTTTAGTACACATACACACAATCTAAAAGATGCATTCTGGTTGTTGTACTGTTGACTCCAAAAAAGTTTTTTTTTTTTAAGGTGTTTTTCCCGGCTGCAGGAGGCAGGATCGGCACAAACCGCGGACTTTGACTATGAGACATAACAATCTTGTGTTTTCATGCAGTGCGAGATTGTCTTGTCGCTATTTTAATCCAGGCAACATGGTTAAAGACTTAAATGGTTGCACGCTCTTTCACGTGCAGCATTTCAAAAGGATACCGATCACTCTACCACTGGCTATAATCTTATCTTTTTAACTGATACATCAGTATCTCAATTGCTGCTTCGTCATTATCTCCTGTCCACCTCTTTATTTTGGTGCCTCAAGGTTCTGTCCTAGGACAACTTCTTCTACCTCAATATAAAATAACACTATAAGAATGTATTTACTCATTTGGACTCAATTTTCACCTTTATGCAGATGGTGCACAGCTTAATTCATTCACTTCATAAATGAGACCAGATATTTGCCACTGTATCCTTTATGGACCAGTGGAACCTATCCCTGGCCTTCCTGCCTCTCAGCTCCACACACTCTAATCCATACTCTAATCTATACAAAATGCTGTAGCAGCAGTTACTTTAGTCTCACCTATGTTTATCCCTCCATTTCCTCCTCCCATCTCTACAATGGTTTCCTATCAAACTCTATATATCAAAGAAATTCCTGGTCCTTTCATATAACCCCTTAATGTCCAGTGACAGGTCAGGATTGTTACTGCTGTTTTTCCCTTAAGGACCAGTGACGGTCCTGGCATGTCACGTATTTTTTACTCACAATGCTCCTGTGGAAGCGCTGTGAGTAGTAACAGGGGCTAAAATTGACCACTCCAAGACCGGAGAGATCACTTTCAGTCCCCCGTTCGGCATGCTGGAACACGTGATCAGTCACATGTGCCAGCACATCAAACTTTGCTATCTGGTCCTTAAAGGACCACACACTCCAGGACCGCTGGTCCTTAAGGAGTTAATGCTCTCCTCTACTCACTCCTAAATATCTACACTACAGAAAAGGACACTGTCCTCAAAGTTCCTTTGTGCCTAAAGACCTATCTCAATTCAAACCACTTTCACTCATTGCTCCTTATCAACAGAACTCGTTGCCTACCATCCTGCACCAGTGCACTTCTCACAACATCTTCAAGTCTTGCATGAAATAGAATTTCTTCAATGAAGCTTTAACAAACTAAATGGCAGTCTTACTCTTGATGCATGCAAGGCACTTATAATTTATTTTTAACCCTATCCTGTACTCAAACATTGCATTCTTCACTTAAGCCTTCTGTGTTCTGTCTCACTTATTCATTTTAGATTGTAAGCTCTAGAGCAAGGATTCTCCTTCCATTTTTCACTCTGTAATTATGTATTGTACTGAATAAAGTCCAAAGTGTAAATCACTGTATACATTTATGGCACTACAAAAGTAAACACTTTAGGCTGTATAGTTAAAAGAAAGTGGAGGAATTCTGGGGTAAACCAATTGCACATAGAAATAATTAAAATTTTAACCCACTGAATGCTAGAGAGGTCTCCGATGTATTAAAATCACCCTTTTAAACAATAGAAATTTCTGGAATGTTTAGTTTTCCCCCATTATGCAATTGCCTTGCTCCAGAGTTTATTCTCTTTTTTTAACATATGGCCTAATTCATTCAAGGGCACTCCAACTTCTGGGAGATGATTAACTCCAAAATAATTACAGTTGAAACAATTGATAGTCTTTTACCTTTTGGATGTGAGAAGGGTATGCAAAGCATTTATTTGCAATGTATTTAATAGCCCACTGGCATTCAAAGGGATAATTAACAGTGACAACTTGTATCCAGACAGTCCATTTGCCAACATATCTTTAAGCCTGTTGCTATGCTAAGCATCATTATCTTCAAAGAGAAAAAAAAAAATAATAATAAAAAAGGTCACACTTCATGTGTATGTGGTAGGGGAGTGAGATATATATATATATATATATATATATATAAGAATAAGCCTCATTGCATAATTTATGGTACCTCACACACAGAACATAATTTATGTCTCCTCAGAAAACAAACACACATTGAACAGAATGCCTCATTACATAATTTATGTCTCATTTGGAGACACAACTCCCATTGGGTGATTCAATGGGGACATTACTGCTCCCGTTGGGTGATTCAATGGGGGCGTGTTTATCATACAGAGTGTTGGCCCGCCCCCTCCAGCCCTCCCACCACTATCCAACTGACAAAAAAAATATAGCTGCCACTCGCTCCTGAGGTAGGAGATATCAATAACTTCTCCCGGTCCACACACACTCTCACTCAAGATCATGACCCCACAAACACACTGTTTCACCTCCCACAGATAACTGAAACCCTCCATACACTCTGTGTCACCTCCCACAGATAACTGTAACTCTCCATACACTCTGTTTCAGTACGAGGGTGTAATGTTTCCATAAAATACAAACTCAGGGATAAACTTAATAGCAACTCTTTTATTTAACCCTTTCAGTGCCAGAGGGGTACGCAACACATTGCTTTGCAATGCATTGTGTACCCCTCTGGCACTGAAAGGGTTAACTCTTTTCATCTCTTCAGTCACCTCACTGTCCGTTTTCAACTGTCACTTCTCCACTTCCTGATTCCCGCCCTTTCTACTTAAAGGGAGAGAGATGCTTTGCTGTATGTTACAGAGGACAAGCCTCAAACACCACTTTCTGTTTGATCCCTCACCATATTGCTATGTTGCCTCAACTGAAGAGCCACTGTGTGTTATATTGCTATGTTACCTCAGCTTAAGTAAGGAGTTACTGTTCCCATTGGGTGATTCAATGGAGGAGTGATTTAAATCATTCAGGGAGTTGGCCTGCCCCCACTATCCAGCCCACCCACCACTATCCAAGTGACTGAAAAAACAAAATGTCTGCCACTTGCTCCTACACCACAGACTCACACACAAGCCACACACACACACACACACACACACACACAAACACACACACAAAAGCCACACACACACACACAGAGTGCCCAGGGGTCCCTCCACCAACCTGAGGCACACAATGAGCTGATCCAACAAAGAGAGGGCGGGATCGGCTCCAGTGTACCTTCATTTCTGGTATCCACAACACAACAATGCTTTCGGCTCCTGGTGCACACAGGGTCGCGCGACACCTATAGGCGAGGTAGGCGCCGGCCTAGAGTGCACATTCTCTGAGGGCGCATCTGCCCCTGCCGCCGCTTACAACAGACTGCCGAAGTAAAAAAAAAAACAACGTAAGTTTCGGTGCCCTCCCTTGGCTGCCTATTTTTTTTTAATGGAGCACAGCGATACCGGTTTCTCTCTCCCCCTTCGCTCCTTCAATCCTGGACCAGAATTGAAGAAGCGGAGGGGGAGAGAGAAACGGACATCGCTGTGCTACATTAACCCTTTCAGTGCCAGAGGGGTACACAACGCATAGCTTTGCAATGTGTTGTATACCCCTCTGGCACTGAGAAGGTTAATAAAAGCCAGACAAGGGAGAGCACCAAAACGTACTCACTGAGGAGAGAGTGCACCGGAAGAGTAAGTGGAAGGGGGGTCAAGGGGGGATAAATAGTCAGAAGGGGAGAGAGAGAGTCAAAGGGGGGATCAGCAGTGAGGAAAGGGATCAAGAGTCAGATGGGGAGAGAGAGATTCAAAGGGGGGATCAGCAGTCAGGAGAGGGATCAAGAGTCAGACAGGGAGAGAGAGCGTGAAAGGGGGATCAGCAGTCAAAAGGGGGATCAAGAGTCAGACGGGGAGAGAGAGAGATTCAAAGGGGGGATCAGCAGTCAGGAAAGGGATCAAGAGTCAGATGGGGAGAGAGAGATTCAAAGGGGGGATCAGCAGTCAGGAGAGGGATCAAGAGTCAGACTGGGAGAGAGAACGTGAAAGGGGGATCAGCAGTCAAAAGGGGGATCAAGAATCAGACAGGGGAGAGAGAGATTCAAAGGGGGGATCAGCAGTCAGGAAAGGAATCAAGAGTCAGATGGGGAGAGAGAGATTAAAAGGGGGGATCAGTAGTCAGGAGAGGGATCAAGAGTCAGACTGGGAGAGAGAGTGTGAAAGGGGGGATCAGCAGTCAAAAGGGGGATCAAGAGTCAGACAGAGGAGAGAGTCAAAGGGGGATCAGCAGTCAAGAGGGGGATCAAGAGTCAGACGGAGAGAGAGTCAAAGGGGGGTCAACAGTCAAGAGGGGGAGAGTCACATATAGAGAATATACACTCTGCCACACTGATACACATATAGAGAAGCACACACATACTTACACACTGATATCCTTACAGAGACTCACACACACTGACACTTATATACATACAGGGAACACATACTGACACACACATACACATATAGAGAACACACACACAAACTGACACATATAGGGAACACACTGACACTTAAACATATACAGAGGAGGGGCATAAATGGGAAGGGCACAAGGGGTGGAGCCAAGGGGCGGCAAAATTAGGTTTTGCCTAGGGTGGCAAAAATCCTTGCACCAGCCCTGGGTGCACAATGTGCTTCTGCTGCAGGAAGCCCAGCTGCTTCATGTAGCTCGGAGGCAGGCAGGCCCAGTACCAAATCCTTCATGTTCCCCCTTCATGAAGCACAACACTCCACCCCACAACAGCCCGGTCATGCGGTCCTTCAAGGAGCTCTCTATAAGCAGCAGCTTGATGCGGCTATTACCCGTGGCTGAGGGGCTGGAGACAGACCATGCTGGGGTCACTCTGTAGTACACACTCTTACACACAAGTTTCTTCAACGCCACTCTCTGCCCGCTGTCACACACCTGCATTGTGTAAGTACCCTGGCACAAAAAATATACATGCTGCACTAAAGCTGCTCCAACAACATACACCATCCCTGCTCCAACCACACACACATCCTTCCTCAGTTCCCTCTCTCGGTGCCCGGGCTGCGTCCCTAGTAACACTCTTGGCCGAGGCCTGGGGCAGGAGGTGTCTTCCTGGCCAGGGAGCTGGGCCGGCGGTTGTCTGGCAGCCTCTGAGTGTGCATGTACAGAGTCCACTGGTTAACCCTTTAAGTGCCAGAGGATTAAGCAACACAATGAGCAATGCCTTGCCTACCCCTCTGGCACTTACAGGACCGTAATAATATCTGTATGTGTGTTTGTGTGTGTGTGTGTGTGTGTACGCATGTATGTACGTGTGTATGTATGATCAATGTCTGTATATGTCACTGTATCTGTGTGTGTCTATGTATGTGTGCAATATGATTCTTTCTGCTTCACACAGTACACAAAAAAACATCATCAGTCAATACAGCTAAATGAAATGTACAATACAAACAAACACAAAAAATTCTTACAAAATACCTTCAACATGCCACCTACAACATTTCAAACAAAAAATGCTACATAACACATACCCTACTACAATGACGCGCAACGCCGTCACATATTGCTAGTGTATATATATATATATATATATATATATATATATATATATATATATATATAGGTAGATACAATGTTAAACAAAAATTTGACACACCAGTCAACCCGTAAGACTTGCTTTTCCCACAGAAATCTCACATTTGCAGTGTTGTTACTACTGCAAGGGATTCTGGGAAGGCATATGCAAATATGTTTAACAAGGAATCACCTTTTTGCCTCAGATTCCACTTTATACATGAATTCCTTAGAGTATGTGTATGCTGAGCTACAGCTTTAGGACACAACTCAGGAAGACATGCAAAGACAGTAAACCACTCATGGACAGCCATTTTGTTGTTAATGCAACTCATCAGCATGAGGTTGGTTTTACTTGCTTGCGTACTATTGAGGCATGGTGCACATGTGGAGCACAAACTGAAAAGGTTATGGTGGGGGAAAAAGTGAATGCAAACCCCTTCCATCTGAATTTGGTGGGTGGTAGATACAATGTTAAACAAAAATTTGACACACCAGTCAAGCCGTAAGACTTGCTTTTCCCACAGAAATCTCACATTTGCAGTGTTGTTACTACTGCAAGGGATTCTGGGTAGGGATATGCAAATACGTTTAACAAGGAATCACCTTTTTGCCTCAGATTTCACTTTATACATGGATTTCTTAGAGTATGTGTATGCTGGGCCACAGTTTTAAGACACAACTCAGGAAGAGATGTATTTTCATGTTTGAATCCAATATATATTTTTTTCATACTTACATTCTTTATCTGTTTTATATTGCCCTTCTCCTTTAGAGGGTTTAGAAGATTTGGGAACAGTCTCTGCCACTTTTCCTAGAGCATTTATATATTTTGCTCCTATTGAATCCAATATAACATTGCTTTATTTTCAGATTATTGTCAAACATTAACCCTCTGAATGACAGAGGGGTACGCAACGCATTGCAAAGCAATGCATTGCATACTCCTCTGGTACTCAGAAGGTTAATAATTAGTGGTCTTAGCAGTGATCCCAACTGTGATAAAATGGTGGCAACTCTTCAAATACTTCCTCCTCAGTGCTGCTGTATCAGTAGAAGAAGAGCACACTGGAGAGCTATATTCTAGATCAATGATTTGGTCATCATCAGCATCACACCCCCTCTTCTTCTCCACTACTTTCATATTCCTCTATGTTTTTTGAAGTCTCAAACAATACCTCTTTACTATTCATTCCCATTTGATGGATTTTGCAACACCCTATGCCAGGGATGTCCAAGTGCAGTCCTCAAGGGCCACCAGCAGGCCAGGATTTTTTTTACAGATTTCCCTGATTAAGCACAGGTGAATGTAAATTATTACAAAATACTAGATTCTGCTACCAATAAATAAAGGTTAAAGGGATAGTATTGTTTCACAAAAACAGAAGCTCCAATTAATTTTCACAGTATTTGGGCCATGGAGAATGTTGTTTCAATACTGTCAGAGTTGCAGTTCAAGAATAATTGAATGATAAAGTTTTCCTGCCCCTTCTATTTAGTATAAGCCACCTCTCCTCAGATGTGGAATCTGGTCCACAGACCAGACAGCTCACAGCAAGGTACAATCTTCTTACTGTGAGAACAATGAAAGCTCTGGCCCCATTGACAGGTTTTTTGGGTTTTTCCCTTATGTTAATTGAAGATTGTCCATATCTGCAATCCATGTGGACACCACCCTGTTGCACTGCGCTGCGCAGTATTACATCAGTAAAAGGGGTGGGACAGGGATACTTTTTCATTCAATTACTCTTGAACTACAACTCTGACAGTACTGAAATAACACTCTCTGTGGCCCAAATGCTATGACGATTAATTGGAGCTGCTTTTATTATGAAACATTACTATCCCTTTAATTTCACAAAAACAATATTGCAAAAAATAAGTAACACAAACAGGAGTGCTTGAAGTGTCTTGAAAATGAATTAATTTATGTTAGGATGATAGGTCTACTTTAACAAAACCCTACAGGAAACTGTTATAAAGAAAGAATGTAAGGAAGGGATTATATGGAAAGGAAAAAAAGGTGTTAATGCTGCATTGTACAGGGACATCGGTTATAAAGAACAACATATACAGTATGGTACAATAGGAGTATTAAGTGCTGATAAAGAGGAATCAATGACCTAGAACTTTATAAACCCTTCTCCACTAATTGAATTCACGTACGTCTTAGACATCAGAAGATGGTAAAATGTAATTCCAATAAAAAATTCTGCAATCCAACAAAGGGTAAGCTGCATTGGTCTGTGACACATTTTATCTTTCATAAAAGCAAAAACTCACAACTCTGACTTTCATCAGAAAATAATGCACTCAACACGCAAAGGATTAATCAGACAATGACAGTGTTTTGAGGCTTTTGTATAAAGTAGATTAGAGATACCTACGCTTTGAAAACCAGAGGTAGGGAACCTGTGGCTCCCTAGCTGCTTTTGGACTACAACTCCCATCATCCTCAGCTATTTTGATGTAACATTTTAACACAGGGATGCCCAGGGATGAACTACATTTCTTCATCCATTATTTAATGGTATGATGGAAAGCCACAGGTAGTCCTTCCAGTCCTGTGCGCACACACAGCCTGTGTATGTTACAGTGATGGGCAAATTGGGGCTCTTAAGCTGTTGATGAATTACATGTCACATGATATTCAGCTGGTCTTTTCCCATTCTATCCCACAGGTATTGAGGTTGAAGTAAAAGTGGTGTAATAATTCTTCAGCAAACCAAGTGCACTATAGGGAACAAATCAACATTCACAAAATTCTCATTGATTTAAACTGGGTTTTCAGACAACTGATTGATAGAGAGGTCTTTAATGTTTTGTTTTTCAATGGTTGGTGACCTCTCAAACCTGTTAAAAGCTCTATTTAAATCAATCTGAATATTTACTTGGTCCATATGGTTTTCCAGAATTATACCAATTTTATTTAATACATCTGCCTTAGCATGTAAATATAATGCATGGACAACCTATAGTTCTCTAGCTGTTGGTTCATAACGACTCCCATCATTCTCAGCATGCCACTGGAGGATAACGGCGCTGTAGTCCAAGAACAGCTGGAAAACCACAAATTATCCTTTCCTCTTCTACTAACAGGCACGATGTGAAAATATTATACCAGAAATATTTTCTGTTTATCTCCTTAAATCACTCTGTCCTTTATAAATTCCCCACTGCCCTAGAGACAATATTTTTTCATCCTCTGCTTTGAAATGTCATTGCTCAAACAATTCAAAATGCATTTTTTTCTAAAGGGAATTCTTTATTAAAACATTAGAGGACAGCAGAAATCATTTACAATTCTGAATTTTGTTCAGGCAAAGTATATAAATTTGAAGTCAAAGGGTTCAAAGACCATTTTTTTTGGCTGTGCATATCACTGTGCAGGATAAAAATGTGAAGAAAAACATTTTTACCTGTTAATTTCTTTTCCTTTAGGTTTCCTTTGGTAACACTCATTGAGGACAGGGAACTCTAAAAGGCCCTCCCACCTGTCTATCCCTAGTGTCTGAACAGAAACTAATAAGACACAACGTAGTAAAATAGCAAACTTCTTGTTTTACTTACTAATACACTGTATAACCCTGGATGATCCCTCTTGAAAGAAATGCATCTAATCTTCTCCTAAATGTATCCATTGTAGCTGACATTACCACATCCGTAAGCAAATAATTCTAAAGTTTAATAGACCTTGCTGTAAACAAACCCTTCCTCTGCTGAAGCTGAAACCTCCTTTCCTCTAATCTTAAGGGTTGCCCCCTAGTTATTTGATCAGGCCTTGGAATGAAAATCTCACTGGAGAGATCCTTGTATTGACTGCTCACAAAAAATGGTTCTATAAAGAAACAATGTTATTGAACCAAAAAAATACCATGGTGGGTAGCCTGTGTGCTTCCAAAGGAGACCTGAATGGCCACCAGGTAGCACACACTGAGAGACAGGAAAGTCCAACTGAACAGAAGGAAATTAGGTCACAGCTTCTTGAAGAACAATGGGACTAAAAGCAACTTCACCTGGAGGTTGAAAGTCCAATCTGTAGTGCCTTGTTAATGTGTGAATATTCTTCCAAGTAGTGTCTATACAGATCTGCTCAATGATTGCTTCTACCTTCTGTGCCCAGGTATTAGTGAGGGCTCTGGTGGAATGAGCTATGAGTAACTTAAGTGGGGGTTTTCCTTGAACTATGTATGCGTCAGAAACAGTCGATTGAACCCATGTGCCTATCATAGTATTATAGGGAAATGGTGGTACCTTATTAGCCTTAGAATAAGTAGCAGACTGGTATAGTAAAAAATAATAACTTTACTGCCTGACTGAGTGTCTCTGGAATACAAGCTTTCAAGACACTTTGGCTTTGATTCAAATGTGGCCGGCAAAACAGCCAGTAGGGCTAAAATAGCTACCAGTCGGTACACCCACTGTGTCAATGTTGGAATTTAATTGCCCTACCAACTGATACCTCAAGGAACATTGGGTCAAACAATCTGACTTTTGGCCAAATGTCTTTTGTGTGTTTTAACTTCCCAAAACTCAATTTAAATAGCGTAATAGGAACATCAAAGTAAAAGGGCTAATGATCAGTGCTTGACACACTGCTTCTTATCTTCTGTGTTCTCCTGTTTCCAAAAGATATCCCTGTAAAAAATAAATAAAGTCATCATTAAATTGTGATCTTAAAAAGTATTTTTCCAAGATATGCAGTCGTTAAATCTGGCATTCCAGTATGAACATTTTATTTTTGGCCCAATGTGAAAAAAAAGATTTTTCCAATCCAGTTCACAAAATATTGTGTTGTAGCCCACAAAGAATATATAATATTTCTTTCCAAAAATAATTTAATGAGGCATTGAATGGGTTAAGTCATGCCGCCGCCTCCGATGCTGGTGCCAGCAGTGGTGGCAGGAATGCAGGGGAAAATCCCCCCTCCTTCATACCTCTGTGAAAACACTGAACAAAGACTGGATTTTATATGGCCAGTCTCTGATTTAAATGGTTTCCAGGCTTCCACTGACTGTGATGTGTGCTTATATATCTCCAGGCCAATGAGCTTCAGAGTAGTGAATCATGTTATTTTCTGCTATGAGTATCACTGTATCCTTGTCCTGAATTACCTTCTTCAGAACTGATGGATGAAGCTTCAGAGTAGGAAAGGCATATCCCAGATGCAACAACCACATCTTCAAATGTGCATCTACTGCCTTGTTCTGAGAATAAAAAACTAGTGTTCTCACTGTTTGCAATCATATTTGCCAGGATGTTGATGATATCTTGCTTATGAGCACTTTCTTTTTGATGTAGAATTCTCCATCTTAACCTGTCCACCCATATGTTAACTGTTTCCTTTATATGAACTGCGGTAGTGACCTGAAGATTGTTTTCTGTCCAAAGAAGACTTCTCAGTCCTCTTTGTCTGGAAAGCTAGGTTACCACAATTCTGTTGTCTGATCTGAGCTTTACTGGATTCTCTCAACAAAGGTGTATGCTGATTCCAGAGCTCTATGATGTTGTAATTCAGATTTTTTTTCTGGTAGGTTGAATTTACTATGGTAAGACTCTTCTTTAATTACTACAACCCAAACTTTATTGTGTATTGTATCATACTCACACAATGCCGGGTGCACCAGGGAAGGTCTAGTTTCTCTTACCGAGGGACAACAATCTGTTGGTTCAAGGAATGAGGATATACATTTTCCAATTCTTCAAGAGATGCTGCTGTAGAAATCTCATATGGAGAAGAGCCCAAGGAACAGACTGCAGAAATGCCACAGTCAAGCCCATAAGAGACATCAAGTGGTTTAGAGACAGCTGTCAAGCATATATGAGAGAATGAATTTGATGAAGTTTTTTCACCTTTTTCCTGCTGGTAGAAACATTTTCGTCCTAGAGGAATCTATAATCACACATACAAAATATTTGTGCTGGCACTTAATTTGAATTTCACCAGCCAGCCCAGAGACTGAAGGAAAGATATACCTTCTAGATGTGAAACTTTATGAGCTTAAGGAAGGAAGATATCACCAGATAGTCATTAATGTAAGGGATAACAAATAGATCTTGAATCTGAAGATAAGATGCTACCACAAATGCTATTTCGTGAATATCTGTGACTCCATAGACAGGCCAAAGGCAAGGGTTACAAACTGAAAATGTCAAGTATGAATCTCTTCTCTGATAGCCAAAATAATAATCTTTAAATATGTTTCATTGTTGTTATTAGATTTTACACCAGTAATAGTGTTAAATAAGTAAACATTTTCAAAGCTTAGAATAATGCTTTATCAAAGACAACTCCCATCCTGATTTATGAGACCACATTAATGTATTTCATATATGTTTTATGCATTGTGTTAGTTGGTATTACAGTATTACATTTTTTGGTTCCTTCTCATTTTCTGCTCTGTATGCTTTCTTGACAGGACATACATGAACAGATGTATTAAATATTGTAGTAGAAACTGAAACAAATATAATCTTTTAACTTTCTTGGATAGTTCATAATACCCAAGAATTGGCAGTTATGCTTTCCATTGGGGAAGAAAAAGATACAACCTTCCTCCCCCTGGAATATGAGATCTACTTCTTTTTTTGCTGCAAATGGTTTATTGGCTGGCTTCTGACCCTTGTACCCTTTCTTGTAATTTTTGTAGGGACAAAAGACTAGGAAGAAAAAACTCTTATATTGTGGCAATAATTTCTTTCCTTCAGACTGCGACTGAAGCAACAATTATATGAAAGGCATGGTGTGCAACTTACTCTAAGAAAAGTAATCAGCCTCCCATTGCCTCAATTAAAGAGCCCTTCAACCAGGGGTAGACAGTGCTGTAGATATCTCTGCCATGAGTGTTCATTCCATGAAGGCATCACAGATGTAGTATGCAGCATGTCTTAGTAGAGATATTAACTGAGAACATCTTTACAGAAGACTTTGTTAAGAATGCAATCTTCCTTACAAGAAACACATTTGCAGGGTTCAAAAACTTTGGCCTTGAAAAAGCCAAATGTGGGATATCATTATCATGCTGCTTTCTCTTCACACTTTAGAGGGTTTTCCATACTGGTGAAAAAGCAGCTTAATGGGGACGGAGTTCCCCACAGACCAAGATGGACACGTGATCTGTTTGCTCTGCACAACCCAGGCATATAAAATGATATTTAGCAGCAAATAACTTTGCTTTTCTATTTTCTTGGACACCCTTTGGGGCTACTTGATGTCCCGCACTGGGAAATCGAAGAAGCGGGCAGGGAAACTTATCACGGATTATCTCCTGACCCGGAGAGGCCCTTCCTCCGGGAACAAAGCCTTGACAATTCCCACACATAGCGGTAGTGAGCTGACCCCTCCTATCTTTTCACTAGAACTTCAAGATCCTATGCCACCAGTCATTACTACACCACCGCCATCCCGGTGTTCTTCCCCTACACACACGATTATAAGGGCAACGCCAGAGATGGCCTCTGCTTCGGAGTAGTCAACACCAAGGCACTTTCTTACCAAACAAGATATCCCACATCTCATGAACAAGGATGATATGCAATCCTTTGTACAGGAAATAAAACTGGATTTGCGGCATGCTGTTAAATCTGAGATAGTGGATCTACGCAAGGACCTAACCCAAATGGGCCAAAGAATCCACGTCCTTGAAGAAGGCCAGGACACCAGTTTGCAACATATGCAGCACCTTGAACAAATGCTCCTTCAACAAGGTGAAACTATTGCACAGCTACTCACGAGGCTAGATGATTTATACAACCAGAGCAGGAGATCCAACATTAGAATCAGATAATAAGATCTTCTGGAAACGGTCCCACCTAAAGACCTTGTTGTTTCACTACAACCTATGTTTACTGAGATTCTGTCATTTCCAGATGGTGCACCAGTCAAGTCGATAGAGCACATCAGGCATTATGGCCCAGGGGTCCTCCTGGATCTAGACCGAGAGATTTTATATGCTGTTTACATGACTACTCATTTAAAGAAAAGTTGATGCGACGTAGCCGTGAAATGTGTGAAATTAAGTTTGCTGGTAAACCAGTTCAGCTATACAATGATCTATCGCTTCACACCTTACAACAGTGACGATCTCTGAATCTGCTCACTGACCACCTTCGGAACCTCTGTATCCAGTACTGGTCGGGATTTCCAATGAGCCTGACCGCCACCAACAATGGAGGGTCTGCCACACCAGTTAACCCTGAATAGATGGCTTCGTTCTGTTCCCCACTTGGCCTTCCGGCCTTCATGCTCCCCGACTCAGAGGCCCCAACGTCCGATGTTGGGAAAGAAAGAAGAGACAGATGGTTGCACACCTTTGGACCTGCAGCCAAGAAGGCAGAACAGAAAGCCTCTATAGATGCAACTACCCCGCCCAGTTGCCTAAAGGGACAGACTGGTCTTAGTATTTATACCTTTTCCTGGTTTTCTTTGTTCATATAAGGATAAGGCCTCCAGTTTTGGCTTATTGTTCTCAGTTCATGGCATCTGGCCTTTATTACATTGGGCTTCAAATCCGAGGTTTCTCTTACAGGTTCGGTAGGTTCCGCAGAAGTCAACCACAGAGGACTTCTTGATTTAATAATGATCTCTGTTTCTAAGTGACACTGTCTTATGTTTGGCCTCTGCTGTATGGCTGGAATGTCAACTTGGCCTACTGCCTTGGGCTTCCAGCTGCGTAGTACGGGACATTTCCTATCAGTCTTTATATATGAGTTATAAGTTTTACTGTTTCGGTTTTTATTGTTGGAATATAGCTTTATATGTGACCTTAAATACAGTATGCATTACAATCTCATCCTAAGCCCATGTACAGGACTTCCCTTCTGATAACTACTCTCCACTGGGGGGTTTCCGACTATTTCCCACCTAACCTACATCCCTCTCTTAACAGATGTGAGTCCAAACTGTCCCGACAGATTATTACTTTAAGGTGATATGTTCTGACAGTCTAACTTTGACCATGACTTGCCTGTATTTTGCGCTTCAGGCCTCCTTATTGACTAGTAGGGACTAGGTCGAGCTGATGTTATAGCCTGATGGGGTAGCTCCCTCAGGCGCTTGACTTGAGTCCAGTCTAACCTGTCCTTGATGGGGGGATTATACCTTGGGACACCTGTTACTGATGCTGGTCCCTCCATTCTATTTAAATAGGCAGCACCTTACTCTCTTCAATACATTTTTTGTACTCCTGTGGTTATATTACTTGATATTGTTATGTATTGTGGTATCGGCTTCTGGGAAGTGGTAATCTTTCCCTTTCCAGCTGCCAAACCCTACATCATACCTTGTTCAATTGCGCACTATTTGCTTGCGCACTGCTTGTGATTTGCTATCGTAGGTCATTGATTTTAAACTTTACTACACTCTGACAATCCTATAGTTTTACTGCTTCATATTGTTAAGTATTGATGTGTATTGCATCAGCCCCTGTGATGTGGTAATTGTGATCCTAACTACTTAGTGACTATATTTGCTTACGCTTCACAGCTGCCGAACCCTTACATCATATTTTTCTCATATTGGGAATTGTTTAGTTACTCTCTTCTTGCAGTAGGTTATTATATGTCATAGAATTTATATTTCTCATTTCTGCCTCACCTCTAAGTTGAGGTGCTTTACCCATATCCAGTATGGGAATTCACAGATGAGATGGAAATCTCCCACATCCCCCTCTTTAACCTTTCAGCTTTCTCTCTTCGCTGCTGATATTGTGGGATGAACGTGTGATATTAACTTAATTCCCGGTTACCCTCCATTGCATATTCATTAATCCTACACACATACTGTTTTACATTCTGTCTGTCTGCTGGACATACTTACACCCGTTAGGAACTTATGTCATATGATTTGAAACACCTGACGTTTCTCCACTTTGCAAGTACAGTGTCCTTTCCTTTTACTTTCTGCTGCTTATTTGCCTTCCTTTATTCCTGGCTATGCCTGGGTGCGGTAACTCCTTGAGTTACACCTTCACCCACTTATACCATTTCAGCTATTTCTCTCCGCTCATACATATAGAATTATATCCCCCCCGTATTATTATATGATTCTAATATACCACTCTTTCCATGATCTATTCTATTTCTCCTTTCTCTCCTCTGCATCCATCACATTTTTCATTCTCGATCTGCTCTCCTCTGCATGTATCTTATTCTTCTTTCTCTATCTTCCCCAACACCTCCTTTTTTTTTTCTCTCTGACTGGCTCCCTGCATGGCTTCATAGTACCATACGCCTCGTTGATTACTTGCTTGAGTTACTTCCATGGTTCCAGTGCAGCTTAAACTGGTTTCTTTCAATGTGAAAGGCCTGAACTCCCCAGAAAAGAGATCAATGACCTTAAGGGAAGCATCTAGATTAGGGGCAATGTACTGTTATTACAGGAGACTCATTTTACATCACAGAACCCTTCTAAACGTTCCATTTCTCACTATCCTACAGCGTGGTTCGCTTCTGCACCTGAAAAGAAAAGGGGGTCACAATTTTGCTGGATTCCAAGACTCCTTGGATATCCAAGAAATCCCTCATAGGCACTATTCACTCTGTTAGGTATACCTTTGCTAATATTTATGCTCCCAACTCTGATCACTTATAATTCTTTGCTAATACTCTGCGATTGTTAGATGACTTCGCTAGTGGCATCCTCATTGTTGGCGGTGACCTGAATACTATCTTCCAACCTTTACTTGATTCAACAGAGACCACTTCTCATCAACTTAGGTGGCCTTTTGATAAGTTGCAAGATCTCCTCCTGAATAGATAGCTGGTAGATGTTTGACGATACTTTTTTCCCACGACTTAAGATTTTTAATTTTATTCACATCCACATCGGACCTACTCCCGTATAGACCATTTTCTTGTTGCTCAATACCACTTACATAAAGTGTCTAAGACGCATATAGAACCCATTACGTGGTCCATTCATGCTCCAGTGTGGATTACCATTGAATTTGATAAGGCGGATCCCCTACCTGGCGACTAAATGACACTCTACTCAAAGATTCACAGATTGCCAAAACCATTAAGAAGAAATTGGTAGAGTACTTTGAGAATAATTAGAATGGTGACACACAAATGCATGAACAGGGGAGAACTGATTAAGTTGGGTACACAATGTAAAAAGCTCAACGAAAGCAAATTGACGCGCTTTTGGAAGACATTAGGAAACAAGAACAGCTTCATAGAACTTCACTATCTCGAACTGATTTCTTGCACCTGGAAAAATTGCAAACTGACCTCTCTACTATTCTATTGAGCAGGGTACACAAATCATTCATGTGGTCCAAGTACTCACATTATCTTAATGGGGATAAATGTGGGAAGACCTTAGCCAGGATAATAAAGATAAAATGTAAATCATCAGTCATTTACTCGATTAAATATTCTAGGGAGGACCTCAAGCAATCTTTTCAGGACCTTACATAGGTGTTTCTTCGATATTATAGCAAGCTGTATAATTTGGCCTCTGATGAGGATAATCCTTTGTTACAACCACCCATAGATCTCATTAATGAATATCTTGCACGGTCTACACTCCGGCCACTTTCTGCCGACACCGCCGTACTTATGGAAACCCCCTTATGCATAATGATTTGTTAGCTGCCATCCATAAATCTCTTAATGGGAAGAGCCCAGGCCCTGACGGCTTTTCGATTATTTACTACAGGAAATTTGGGGAGATCCTCTTGCATCGCATGTTGTCTGCTTATAATCACGTCACTCAGGGTCATTCCTTTCCAAAGCAGACACTTGAAGCACACATTTCTGTCATACACAAACCTGGTAAGGATTAAGTTTTAATGTTAGAATTATAGGTCGATAACACTTTTGAATCTTGACTTGAAACTGTTTTCCTCGATGTTAGCATGCAGACTCTCTCCTCTTTTAGCAAAACTTATTCATGTGAATTAATCAGGATTTTTAGCCAACAGGGAATCTAAGCATAATACTGCAAAAACTATTGCTATCATTCATTCTGCTTTGAAACACGTCCCCACTGACTTTCTTAGTCCAGATGCAGAGAAAGCTTTTGATAGGGTCAACTGGTGGTTTCTCTTTGCAGTTCTTGAATACATAGGATTAGGACCTAACTGTGTGAATTCCATTAAGGGTCTTTATGCACAACCATCAGCATGAGTGAAAGTCAATGGGTATTTATCCTCCCCGTTCGATATCACTAATGGCACGCAACAGGGGTGTCCCCTCTCTCCTTTGTTGTTTGTGATTGCTTTAGAACCACTTCTCAACATTGTCCGCCTTTCACTTTCAGTGTCGGGTGTTCCTACAGCCTCTGAACTGACTAAACTATTTGCCTATGCGGATGATATCTTGTTCCATATCACATATCCAGAGAACTTCCTCCTTCCTCTGCTCTCATTGTTAGACGAATATAGCTCTCTTTCATTCTTTAAAATGAATACCACAAAATCTGAGGTAATGAAAATTAATACATCACTGTCTTCAGTTTTTTAATACTATTCCTCGTAAGTACCTGCCTTTATCTGGAAGTATAAACATCCCAGGCTGGGAGGGAAGTATTTGATACAACTGCCGTCCGCCGGGGGATTGGGCATGATACATGTACATTCCTACTATAAAGTTGTTGCATTGTCTTATTTGCTGGAATGTTCACACACACCCACAAGGGAATGGATTCAATGTTCTCAGTGGGTTTGTCCTTCCGTTGATCTCTCCCAGGTGTTTTGGTTGTCTCCAAGTTCATTATCGTCACAAATGAAGCGACATGTCATCCTAGGACACTTACTGGGGACATGGTTCTCAATTAATGATCTCTATGGTTCTGCCTCTTATCCTTCCCCACAGCTTTCAATTTATGCAATCCAGCTTTCCTACCTGGGCTTCTAGACCATTCCTTTCTCACTTGGTGGCATAAAGGCATTCATATACTACGCCTGCTTCTCCCACAAGGGGTCTCTGTCTCATTTGCTACTCTAACAGACCAATTCAAATTACCCAAGTCTTCATATTGGCAGTATTTACAACTTAGGGGCTACTGCTCCAAACTAATAGCTGAGAGCTACTGTGATAGGGATCTTACTGATTTTGAGCAGATGATTGCTGGTTCCTCCATGTCTTTACGCTTCCTCTCAAAGATCTATAAATATCTTATTAAACAGCAACAAACTCCTTGCCGTATTTTATTAGGGAGTGGGAGTCGGAACTCACTTACCACTTCCTCCCTCAGACTGGGTAAAAATGGCAACCACGTTTTGGTAGTCTTCCCAGGACACTGCCATGATAGAATGTAATTTTAAACTTTTAACTAGGTGGCATCGCTCCCCTCTCCACCTTAACCGTATCAATACCAATATCTCACCTCATTGTTGAAATGCGACAATGTGATGGGTAATCCATTTCAAATGTGGTGGGAATGCCTGCCTATACAGGCTTACTGGACAGATGTCATGTCTACATTGTCTTTTATGTTGAAGATAGACATTGGTTTGATCCCAGGACTAATTATTTTTCTATCGGATGCTATAACCCTTAAAACACTCTCGAAGTCTCAATACTCCCTTTTCAGCACCTTGGTGAATTCGGTGAAATGTTTGATCCCCCTTCTCTGGAAAACTACCTCATCCCCTACATGAGCCCAGTGGATTGAATGCACTCAATCAGTATATTCATTAAAACACATTCACACCTTTTCCACTAATACTGTGAGTTCTTTCCGTGAGGTATGGCCTCCCTGGGAAACCTTCTACTCTAACTACAAGCTGGCTACTGTGGTTCATCACTGAGACTCGCGACATCCTACAATATGCGAGGTGGCCTGCTGGGTCATGCAGGGAGTTGGTTCCCTCTCTTCCCACCTATCTCCTCCTTTTCTCCCTCCTTTTAACTACTTTATCACTGTACCTCGCTTTAGCATGCTTTCTTGTTTTCTGCTTCTTCTTTCTTTCTTCTTTCACACATATGGTACTTATACATGCTAATCCATAGTAGTTTTAGATCATCATTAACATTACTGTCTTCTCTATCAACCCATAAAGAAAACTCCTCCGGGGTAGTTACACTCGGTGAATCCGTCTACAAATAATCACCTGTCCTTTCCTTTAGCTGTTTCTTTAGCCTTACTGAGGTTTATTTAGAATGATTATATGAAATGTCTCATGTAACTGTTCGTATCTTTATTAAGATCTATCTACAACAGAAAACATATATACAGAGTTATGTTGTATGGGTTTAGCCCAGTTTTTAACACCTGATTTCTAGTTCCTCCCTTTCTTCTTTCTCTTCTGCTTCTATCTGATCTTATCCTAATTATTCCTTCCCAGAATATTTGTAGAGCTCTCACTCGTGTAATTTACAGCATGAGTTTTGTTGTTCTGCAAACAGTCATGTTTTCTCATTTATTCAAAATGTAACAATGTTCATAATTTCTACTTGACACCTGTATATTCCTGATGCAGTTTATTTTGCTCTGTATGTGACTATATTTTCAATAAAGCTTTGAAAATTGAGAAAAAAAAGCAGCTTCATTTTGAATTTGTAGACCTTAAAATGGACCACCAGGGATAATATGTCTTTCTGACTTGCAAGATACAGGAGATTCCGATTATACTGCTTAATATCTATGTGCTTCCACCTTTCGTGCCCACTATTTTGAGAGAGGCACTCCATTACATAACCTCTAGAGGAATCTATGATCATTTGCAAGGGGGATTTCAACATGACAGTCAATCCCGACTTACATAGGATGACTCCCTCTACTGCAGAGGTCACTGCTACTAGAGCCAGATTTGTTGGGCTAATAGAAGACATAGGACTCCTGGATGCCTGATGTTCTTTGCACCTGAGAGAGAGGGGCTACTTGTGCTTCTCCTCTACCCATGGGACCCTCTCTAGGATAGACTATGCCTTTGTTTCTGGGGGGAAGGTGGTCATGGACGGAAGGTTGCATGATGCTACCAAGGGTGGTGTCAGACCACTCCCCATTAGCCTTAGATTTTAGCATGGATGGTACTCAGCCTGATAGACTGTGGAGGTTGCATCCAATGTGGCTTACTGTGCCTTAGGTGGTGGAGGTCCACAGGCTTGACTTGGAGGAATACTTTCAGAAAAATACTCTATCTGCTCCTCCCAACATAGTTTGGGAGGCGGAGAAGACAGAGGTTAACTTATTTCCACATTATATCATACCAGAGGAGCAAACAAAAGGACACAGAGACACTTGAGGGGGAACTGAAAAGGGTAGAGGCCAGATATGTTGAATTGGGGGATGATGATTCATATTGTTCCTTCAAGTTAGCTTCCTCCTCCTACACATTGGCATTGTCAGACCAGAACGCCACACAAATTTTCTTTAAACAACAAAACCTGTTTTAAGAACAGGGTCAAAGAGGGTAGATTAATGGCCAGGCTGATTAGAGGGGTAGGTCTTAGTGTAACATCACATCCTTATATGATGGGAGGTGTTTGAGGATCTGCCAATTAATACTAAATTTGCAACCTTCTATAGGACCTTATATGATTTTAAGCTACAGATGTCACCAGAGCTTATTGAGTACTACCTCTCTAACTGTGGGGTCCATACTCTCTCGACGGATGATCGACATATGTAAGATGCCCATTACCAAATTTTAAACTCTAATTCACAATCCTCAACTTCGTATCTGACCCCTGTCCTTCTGTCACTCCCTCTAGAAAGACCTCTCTAGCCCTGCTTCCTGGGGGAATGGTATAGGGAACTTTCGCTCACCCAAGACTTATCCACTTTGGAGAAGATTCTGAAGTGTGACATACAGGCTAAGGACTAAAACATGTCTCCTCAACTATAAAGTTATCTCCTGCTGGTATATGATACCTCTGTGTCTACACCATATCTCTTACTCCTCCTCCAAGATTTATTTTCCTACATGTCTCACATTTCCTTCGCTTAACCTTCAGGGCAATGGGGTTTGGTATGTTCTCTTCTTGCTTTGGCTAAATCCATTGTTCTTGTATATAATGGTGGGACACAAATCCGCCTCCTCTCTTGAAGGGGCTTTCAAAAATGTAGGACCTTTATAACATGGAAAGACTTCATTCTATCTCTGCTGGTACTAGCTCTAAACTTTCTTCACGGTGGCACTGGTGGACAGCTTATAAGTCATTATCATCTCAACACTCATAATGTGAATTGACTCACTCAGTGTTCTTCCCTACATATGCGCTTCTTTCTTATTTTTTCCACTGCTGTAGCTCTCATCTGGTTCCCGTTCAGTCTGGAGAGGCCCCACGTCCCTTCCTTTTTTTGTTTTTTTGTTTTTTTCATTTTCTCTCAGTATTTTCCTTCTTGCTTCTACTTGTCCTTTCAATTTACTGGCTATGATAGCAATCTGCATGCACATATGAGATTATTTCTCAGTCTACATCTGCTTCTTTCAAAGGTGATTTATATATTCTTTTTTTCTTTACCTATCCATTTTGTATCATTATTTCCTTTTTTTTGTATTGTACTATTTCAACTTCTGTTAATCACGGTGTACATGTATGGTGCTATATAAATAAAGAACTTGGCAAAGTGACTGAAACAAGGAGAAATGCAAAAGTCATCCTACTGAACAAAAACATGAGTGGTTTTAGTACAAAGGACCATATTCAGACAGTGCAACAGGTTATAGAGAGGCACAATGAATACAGCTGTCCATAATGCATAGCCTTCATTGACTATGAAAAGGCCTTTGACTTAAGGAAAAAGCTAACAGTAATTGATGTCCTATTCCACCAAGGAATATATAGAGCTTACATCAATATCCTCCAATCCATATATGAAAATGCACTGCATTAATACAGGTCAACAATGATAAAGTCCAGATCAACACTGAAAAAGGCATCTGACAGGAAGACACAATCTCCCCAAAAAAGGACTTAACATCAATAGAGACATCCTACATCAATTACATTTTGCAGATTATATCATACTCTTTGCCAGTAGTCCTGAACAACTGCAAGAATGCATTGAAGTGCTTCAACAGGAAAGCAAAAAGTATGATCTGAAGATCAATATCAACAAAACTCTAGTTATGTTTAACCCCTTAAGGATGTGTCACAACCCCAAGGATAGGCTGGATCTCGCTGATTGGTGCTTGAGAGCGGCGCTAGAGTGAGAAGCTGAAGAACGTTGCCAGTTACCAGAATTCCATTGCTGCAGCCCAGGCCGGATAAAGTTGCTGGGCGCTAAGTCAGATGTCTGATCCCAGTTGAGCCGGGGCCTGGACCAGGATGGGAATAGAAGTAATCTGATGGAAAGATCCAGCCCCAACGGAGTGGGCCCCTATATGAAGAGTAAGGGAGCACAGCCAAGAGATTCAGGTGGAATGGAGAGTAGGAAAGTTCTACTCATAGGCAAGAGAATGAGTAGCTAGAAGTGAGGAAGGTAGAACTCTGCCCACAGAAAGGAGTGGGCTTACCGCTAACAATCCCAGCAGGATACAACAGCACTGGGTGGCCCAGATAAGGGTAGAATGCTACTCACAGTATGGAGAGGGCTAGTACCACTAACTTATCCCAGCAGGACACAACAGAACTGGGAGTCATTGATAAGGGTAGAATGCTACCCACAATATGGAGCAGGCTAGTACCGCTAACTTAGCCCAGCAGGATGCAACAGAACTGGGAGTCAACAATAAGGATAGAATGCTACCCACAGTATTGAGCGGGTTAATACCGCTAACTTAGCCCAACAGTTTAAACAGAACTGAGTCACAGATAAGGTTAGAACACTATCCACTAACAGGCAGGCAAGGAAACATTTCTCAAAGGGCCAACTGAACTCTGAAACTTAAGCAGGCAATAAACTCCACTAATGCTTATCTAATCAATACTGCAGCTCTGCGACTGGGTGCTAGAGGACCAACAATGGCAGGCAGGATAATACCGATACAATAAACGGCCAGCCGGATATGACCACCGAGCCTAAAACAGAGGCAGCTCCGTACTAACCCACAAGGTAATGGGGAAAGTGTAGAGGCATCCACCATTTAGATGCTACAACCTCCCCTCTAATGAGAGAGCTAGCGAAGTCAGGAAGCCAAAGTCACCAGGGATAGACACTCTGTAGGAAATAAGCCAAGCCGTAGTCACAAACAAGCCAAGGTCAACAGGATCAGATATAACAATGGAGGAATAAGCAAAGACGCAGTAAAGTTCAAAGCCAAAAGTCAAACATCCAGGAGGTTACTAATAGACAAGCTAAAGTCAGAATAGCAAATAACGCCAGCAAACTAGCTCGATTAATTGGACACGGTAGTGGTGGCAGAATGAGACTAAAAAGGGAAGTAAACCACTCAGGAGAAAAGGGAGGAGAAAGCAGACTGAGTGGTCCAGGAAAACAAAAGGATAGAGGAGAAGCCTAATGGTCTACCAGTACTGCTAATAGATAGTGCTGTTACCAAATCAGCAGAGGGTTTACCAGTCAAAGGGATAGTAATGTTTCACAATAAAAGTAGCTCCAATTAATCTTAATAGTATTTAGGCCATGGAGAGTTTTATTTCAATATTGTCAGAGCTGTAGTTCAAGAGTAATTGAATGATAAAGTGTCCCTTCCCATCCCTTTTACTGATGTAACCTCAGAGCAGCAAAGTGGTGTCTAGGTGGATCACAGAAAGGGACAGTCTTCAATTAGCAAAAGGGAAAAACCTGAAAAACCTGTCAAGGAGTGCAGGGTTTTCCTTATCCTCAAAATAAGAAGATTGTCCCTTGCTGTTAGCTGTCTGGTCTCAAGACCAGATTCCACATCTGAGGGGAGGTGTCTTACACTAGGGGGGGCAGGAGGGGGATACTTTATCATTCAATTACTCTTGAACTACAACTCTGACAGTTTTAAAATCACACTCTCTATGGTTCAAATACTATGAAGATTAATTGGAGCTGCTGTTTTTGTGAAACATTATTATCCCTTTAAACAAAATGCTCCATCTGACAGAGACAGTAACATAAAATAGTTTCCACAGTATAACTGGGTATGTTGTAGGAAATGACAAAAGTCATAGCTTGCCCATTCCTGCCACCACCACAAGTCATTGTACACAGATCTTCTTCTATGTACTGCCAACTGCATTTAATAAATTCTTATAAATCAGTACAAAACTGCACAAAAATAAGTATTATTGTGAGATGGCAGAGTTGCCAGAATGTTGGCACATACTGTCCTATTCTTTAATAGAAAACATAAGTTTTTGAGAACTGATGTCATGTGTTGCATCGTGCTGGCTTATCCAAAGCCACAGTTATTTTTCAAGGATGTCTGTGCCACAGTTGGGCCAATCATGCTTACGATAATGACAATACAGATTGAATCATCTGCTGAATGACATATTAACATGCACTGACCAGGATCTTCTGATAGTGAAGATATGATATAAGAGGAATACATTTTGCTAAATTGCTGGACCCTCATTTTAAAAATATGATATTTAAATTTGTGCCAAGGTGTGAGCAGCAGCACTCTGATGAATTTGATTCTGTTTAAGAATATAAAGAAATCCTTACATAGATCGAACGCAATGCTATATTGTGGTAGATGACAGAGAGAAAGGTAGGGCTTAAAAAACTACCAGGAAGCATAGTGAAAAAGAAATAAGCAAAGGGTTTGTACCACCAGTAGCAGCAACAACAAAACAACATCCGAATATTTTTTAGAACATCCCAGAAAGCAATTTA
Organism: Rhinophrynus dorsalis; assembly: GCA_037306005.1. Lineage (NCBI taxonomy): Eukaryota > Metazoa > Chordata > Amphibia > Anura > Rhinophrynidae > Rhinophrynus > Rhinophrynus dorsalis. The sequence goes on along the minus strand of CM074722.1, from coordinate 153,452,149 downwards.
TCTATCAAATGTGGTGGCACTGACATATCTGTAAGGGACTTTCTTCCCGAATGAGTTGGAATCTGAACAAGAACACTGTCTATCTCCAAGTGGCCCCACAACATGTAAGATGGTTACAGCATAATTGCATGATAACTCTGCTCTAGGCAGAAATAATGAGCCAATAGACTACAGGTTTTCAGTGCTTCTGGTTATATTGTTAATGACTGTAATGGAAGTCTGTTCAGTGGCAGTGTTGGAAGACTTAAAATTTTAAAAATGACCCAGCATTTAATCATGTTGAAGAAGTGAAAAAAATAACACACAAGATATAGAGAAGGAGAAGGAGGGTTTGCACAGTTGCCACAATCTACCACAGTTGGAACCACTGCTATGACCACTATTAAATGACTGACAATAATAATAATAATGATGCAAGGTTATATTGGAATCATTAGTGATATTGCATGCTCTGTATCATGTTTTTTACACGTTGTGCATTCCTAGGGAACAAGCCTGGTGTCAGGCAGCATCCATGGGGATTTATGGGTACCAGCTGCCCCCATCCTTGTTCCCTTGACCACTGGTAGCCACAAATCCCCATGGGCAATGCCTGGGCAAGGAAACCAGGCTGGGGGGTGTCAATCAATATATGTGGGGCTAAAACACACAATGGTAATGTTCCCCATGTTGGCCACAATATAGAAATCTGAAATGCTGCCCCACAATTTAAAAATCCAACTTGCTGCCTCACAACATAGCTGCGCCCTTTCCCCCAGTCAAATTCGACTTATTGTGCCCCATAACTGGTGTATATAGTTAAAAAATACATAGTACATATGTGGGGGCAGCATGTGGGATTTCTATATCGTGGGGAAGCATGTCATATTTCTATATTGTGGGGCAGCATGGGGAACATCATCATTGTGTATTAGCCACACATATACTGACTGACACCTCCCAGCCTTGTTCCCTTGCCCAGGCAGTGTCCATGGGGATTTGTGACTACCAGTAGGCAAAGGAGCAAGGCTGGGTTGGGTCAGACAGTGTACGTGGCTATCTGTGGCTACCGGTGGGCAAGGGAACAAGTCTGGGGGCCAGGATCTATGGTTAACAGTAGCAAGGGAACATGGCTGGGGGACAGCTGGTAGTCGCAAATCCCCATGGACGCTGTCTGACCCCAAGCCTTGTTCACTTGGGAGCACACAACATGTATGAAATATGACACACAGCTGAGGGGATGATTGTGGAATGCTTGGTGTACTTTTTTGAAACCTTTGAGTGACCCATTGAGTGCCCAATGCACATCCTTATGGCACTCAAACAGTTAAGGGTGTGATGATGTTCATGGTGCTGAAAGTATCATCTCCACTCCACTACTGTGAAAGTGGGGAAGCAGAGAGATTCTCAGACTTCATGATTATGTACTGCTGGTGATGTATGTGGGAGAGCACCCCTTCCACATGGACAGCAGTTCACGACCCTCCATGCTTATGATTGATTGAGGACTGTTATTGTATCGGAAAATACAGGGAGATCCCAACTTCACCAGCCTCAGGTAGGCAAAGTAGACTGTGAACTGTGACAGCAGAGGCTGCTTTAAGAGTTTAGTGCATGTGGTGAAATGCTCATTAACATATAACCCCCCCCGCCCTTTGAATACGATAATGGATCATCATTATCCGGCATTTCCATATGGAAAAGACTAATTACTCTGCATTTCCATAAGGAAATAGGCCACTGTCAATGTGATGAGTGAAAATTAGTAAACCTGTCGGAGGCATGTTGGATGTTGGATGTATATTGATGTGGGCAAATTTTTGTCAGATTGATGGGGATATGATTTTGAAGACTCTGTAGTGTGTTGATGTGTCATTGACACTGATCCGAGAGGAAATCAACATTATGAGCCCACTTCAGCCATTTTTTTAATTAATTTATTTATTTTTATTAAGAATGGGCAGTATACATATACATGGCCACAAGTTACAGACTATACAATCGTGCAGATTGCAACTTCCAAATTCAAGCCTGTAAGAAAGGTCTGTCCATTTTTTATAATATAGCAATTTATAACCATACTATCCCAAACCATGTCTTTGATCAACAAGATCTCGTATTCCTAAACTACTCCTACTATTCTATTAACCATGACCCATTCCCCAGCAGGCCTAGTTCTCCACCCCCTCCCCAGTATATAAGCATCAAAAGGATGGCATGAAGGCACATTGGTATGAACTGGCTGTCAGGGACTTGACACAGTATATTTTCATGTGATAGCCAAGAACTCCATTTGTGGTAGAATTTTGTGGTAGAACCCCTATCCTTGTAATGAGGAAGGTTGCTATTTATCAGTGTGATCTAGTTGTCACAGCTTAGGGGGGGGTCTCTCCGACATCCACACCAGAGCCACCCCCTTCCACATCATGACCAGTAGCTCCCTGACCAAGGTGTTATTAGTAAAGTGATGCAGCTGATCTGGTAAAATGGACAATAGACATGTCTTGGGATTGTGAGGCATCCTCCACTGAGCTATTGTTGATATTACATCCTCCACTTCCCTCCAGTAAGACTGAACTTCCTGATATGTCCACATCAAATACAGAAAATTGGTCCCTATCATCCTGCATCTCATACAGCTGTCATTATCCAGTCTGCCTATTCTCTTAAGTATGATTGGAGTGTAGTAAGTGGGAGAAATTGATGTCTAGCTGTCACCAAAACTGTCCTGGGACCCAGCCTCGCATCTCTCCATCCCCAGTCCTCCATCTGTCCTACATCTTCCTCTCACCTTAATCGTAGTGCTACACTATCAGAGAACATTTTCTTCTCTAGCCAGCATTATATCAAGTATATTGGCTTTAGATTATGACATCCAGCTGCGAGGGTGACCAATGGAAATTCAAGGATCTCTGGATCCTTGCCTGCCCATAAAGCCACTAGAGCATGATGGAATGGCAAATTCCATATGTAGTTGTTTGAATTATTTAAGCACATTATTCTGGTATAACTGGGCCAAGGTGGTAATGCCATATATGGCCCAGCTCTTCAGAATCCAGTGTGTTTAAGTGGTCAAGATCTGCCCCATAATGGATTGATAGGATCCTTAGCTGTGATGCCCAAGGTATTTTGTATGGAGGTGCAGACACTACAGGGTGTCTGTGTGGCTTGTGCAGGACTCAAACAGGTTTTAGCTCCCAGTATAGGTATAGGAGATAGATTGTAGCCACTTGTAATGAATGGCTTTTCTATCATATGGATGCTTAGTACTATAGCTAGCGTATGCAAAGGCATACTGTCCTGAGCTGCTAAGTATTAGCGATGAAAGTCGGGAAGAGCAATATCTCCATTGTCCACTGGTCACTTCAGATTAGAACCTTTTTTCTGGAGGGTCTCCCTGACAATAGGAAGCAAGTGATAATTTTGTCAATACTGTTAAAATATCACTTGGGTACATATACAGGAGCTGCCTGGAAAATGTAGAGAAACTTGGGCAGGAAGATCATTTTAATTAAATTAGCTTTCCCTATAATCGTAAACAGAAGATGAAGCCATGATTAGGATTTGGTTTTAAACTGTTCAATTAGCGGTTCCAGATTCTCCCTGAAGAACAACTCTGAGGAAGCCATGACCTGGATCCCCAGGTTAGTAATAGTTTCCTCACATCTTATGGGGGTTTCCATGAGTATCATATCCTCACCAATCAGGTCCATCTTAAGGATTGAACATTTACTCTAGTTGATTCTCAAGGCCAAGATTGTACCAAATTGATCGACAAGTTGGAGTACTCTGGTTAATGACATATTCGAGTCTCCCAAAAAATCACAATGCATCATTTGAGTATAGAACCACTTTTTCCTCCCTGCTATTCGAAAACCTTTAATATCTGGGTCCGTACTAATCTGTGTCATCAAGGGCTCAATGGCCAATGCAAACTAGCCAGGTGTCAGAGGGCTTCCTTGTGTTGTCCCCCTACCAAGCAAAAAAAAGTTGGACCTGGAACCACCAGTTAACATACATGACTGTTCACTGTATTAGTGTAATATGTTTGCAGGTGCAGAAAAAGGTTCCTCAGATTATGGAATGTAGAGTTCCCGAGAATGGGGTGTATGAGTGAAAAGAGAACTAGGTTCAGTCTACTGGCAAGTACTTTGAGCAAAGTTATTGGACAGTAAGACTAGGGATGGGTGAAAATTTTCACCTCAAACTGAAATAGGCGAATAATGGCACTTCCCGCTTGGTGAATAATTTCCCGCAAAAAGTGTAGTTTTTCAGCTTTTTTCGCCTAGCTCATTGCATTGAAATCAGTGGGAACACTGAATTTACACACAACACATAACAAATATTATTTTATTTCCCAGAAACATAGTATAAAAGGGGTATGAGGGTGCCTGTGTTGGTGGGGTGCAGAGAAAGAATTAGTTGAAAAGGGAACTTTTCAACTAAATACAAAAAAAAAACAAAAACAATACGATATGGTATAAAAGGGTTCTGAGGAGGGTGCCTGTGTTGATGGGTAGAGTCTGGGGAATGAATCAGTTGAACAGGGAATTTATTTTGGGGGTGGTTCTTGACTGATATTGGGGGGACATTTAATAAAAAAAAATTTAAGAAATTTGCATGTAAAGTGATAGTGAGAGACAGGAATCCCCTCACATAAGTTGCTACTGGGGTAGACTGATACTTGACATGATAGAGTATTTTGTAGAAGATATTTTGTTAGATTTGTTGTTAGAGACCCAAGCCCTGAGGAAACAATTATTTGTAGGACTTAGACTTATTAGAGGCACAAGCTCTGAAGAAACATTAATTTGTAGGATGTAAGCTTGTTTGGCACAAGCCCTAAGGAAACATTGATTTGTAGGACAGGCGTGTTAGACACAAACCCCCCAAAAATTGTTTATTTTTTTTTTGTAGGACTATGGTTTTTTGTTATTATTTTTGTATTTTTTTAACGCACAAGCCCTGAGAAATGCCCTACTGTCCTAGTGCCAGCAGGTTGTGTTCGTCAGTGGCCACTGGCCATTGCCAAATGTCCTCCTGAGTCCATAATTGTAGAATTTGCAACTGCTGTTCTTGCTGCTGCTGCTGAGTTGTTTAAACAACAGGATAATTAGGCAGCTGAAAGGGAATGGGATCAACAATAGCAGTAACATGGGTGATGCATGATGAAGGTACCACTTGCCGGGACTAGCTACAGTGATGCGCCTGAGGCAGTAGCAGCATAATAAGTAGTCCACAGTATATGTGGAGAAAAGAACAAGTTGGCCAATAATTCTTCTCCATCTGCCCCACCTCCAAAATCATGGGTGTGTTGTTATTAGAATAGACATTTTTCCCTTGAGAGCAGGAACTGTGGCACTCATCAGCAACTGAAATGTGCACAGTGTGTGTGTGTGGTAAATAACATCTGGGGGCACAACTGTATCCAAACACCATGACACCCGAAACCAAGTACTGCCTCTATTACTATACCCCTTGTCCAGAACCCGCTAAGGACACATGACAACTTGCTGGCAGTTTAATAGTAATGACGAACCCTCCCTGCTGGCAATTTAGCATATTCTACAGGATGGAATCTCCTCTTATGCCACTTGATGCCCTGCTTGTGATTCTCCTCCATCACACTGGCATGTGTGGTCAGTGCACCACATGCAATTGGTTGGACACGAACTGCCACATCCTAACATGGCATGGGAGGTAATGATAAACGTGGTGGTTTAGCAGAAGTTGAGGTTACCCTAGAGGAAGATGGTGATGGTGATGGCAAGCTAGTAGTTTCACTTGCCATGGAACTTCCAGTCTTTGCCTGGGTTTCTCGATTTTTACAACTATTTGATCTCTGCCTCACCTCTTGTTGCATTTCTGGAGAGTCAGGGGTACAGTAACAGTAGTGCTTGATTTCTGTGGTAGGTGTTTGGCTTTAACATGCTTGTCATAAATGTCATGATGTGTTTGTTTCATGTGTGTTATCAGGGCAGTTGTGACAAGGTGTGTTCCCTCCTTTCCTCTTCGCACTGACTTGTCACAAATTGTGGACAGTGCCATTGGTGATGACTGACCTGTGCTTGCCCCAACAGAAAAATAGTTCCACATCCATGACTTCAGGGGATAGGTAGAAGGAAAAGGTGGAGAAGAATGGCCTATTTCTTCTTGTCCTCTACATTAACCTTCACTGTCTGTGGCAGCAAATGATATTGCTGCTGTTGCTTCTACTTCCTCAGAATCAGCACTGGAACTAGGATTAGGAGTGTTGCTGCTGTTGGCAAGTGGAAACTTTCCTAGTCCTGCATCACTTGCTGCCCCCATTCCCACTGTGTCCACAGTGGTCCGTGGAGCATAGCTTGCTTCTCAGCATCCTGCTGCCCTTACAACTCAGCAGCAGCAGGAATTAGAGCTGTTGTAATTTCCAAAAGCTCACTGCTGGTGGTGGTGGTGATGCCCATCCTCATCCCTCTCTCTCATTCCTTCTCAGTTTCTGCTAAAAAGGCCATAAATGTCTCTTCCACCCTAGCTTCTCCAGCATCATCATAACCACCACCACTAGTCCCTACGTGCTGCTGCTGCTATTTTATTAAAGACATCTCACTGTTGCTTGGAGGAGGTGACGAGCGATGTGACAGAGGGTCCCCTAATGTCACACTTGCCATTTCTTGGTGACATGAAGAAGGCAGACTGGCAGCAGTAGCAGCAGGCACAGGCAGCTGGTTTGTGCTCCTGGTGGTGGTGGTGTTAATTCTGCGCCTACTAACTGTAACGGTTTGTTTGACACACAGATACAGTAGGTTTGGATAAAACACAATTTTATTAAACAATTAGGAATCCAATAACCCTCACAGGTCTTGTAATATATTCTCAATATAGTACAGCCACAAGACAGGTTACATATATATGAGCCCACACAGGTCCAGTATAAGAATAGAGTCCATAACACATTATACTGACACAGGTCAGGCGGATCTTGAAAGAGTCCCAGTGTATCGGTACTGCATGGGTTAATAGCAGTCAACGAGTGTAAACAGTCCCATGTGTGTAAGGCCTGTTAAGAAGCTCACCTAGGACAGAGAGCTTAAATACGAGTAACGCCCAAGAATAAGTACAACAGGTAATGGTGAACTGCCTTAGCAGTAATGGAGGCTGAGCAACTTGAGCACTGCCAGAGCAGTAACGGAGACTAGGTTACGTGAATACTGCCGTAACAGTAACGGAGACCAGGCAACTAGAGCACTGCCATAGCAGTAACGGAGACCAAGACCTTGGATACTGATGTGGCATAAACGGAGACTGAGCAACAGAGGTACTGTCATGGTAATAACGCACTCTGAGCCACATGGACACTACCGTAGCAGTAACGGAGACTAGGCCACTTGCACTCTGCCATAGCAGTAATGGAGGCTGAGCAACTTGAGCACTGCCGGTGCAGTAACAGAGACTACTACGCACTGCCCTGACAGTAACGGAATTGAGCAACTGAGCAACTCGCCCTGAGGAGGCAACCAACCGGGAGCGGATAGTAGGACAAGCCAATAAGAATGTTGCCGGGGTGACACAGAGGCAACCGAGACCAAAACTGCACAGCTGTCACAGACAGCGAGAAAGGATCGCCGGTGAACGGGCGGGTGTACATGGAGCAGGAATGTCAACCAATCCAAGTCGGTATACAATGCAGGAACGTCAGCCAATCCAAGTCGGTACAAGGAGCAGGAATGTCAGCCAAGCCGGGTTGGTACACGGAGCAGGAACGTCAGCCAAGTCGGGTCGGTACACAGGAGATGAGAAGCAGAATGGTCAGGCAGTCTGGGTCGGTACACAAGCAGGAGACAAGATGCAGAGTAGTCAGGCAGGCCGGGTCGATACACTGAGAGCAAACTGTAATCAGGAACAAGCACTGGTACTGGAACACCACGAAAGGGCACTGGAGAGGTGCCAGAACCCAGTATTTAAAGGCCATACTGGGCGGGACAAACACAGTATTGCCAATAGGAGTAGAGCAGGAGTGTAGACTGACAGAATGTCGCTGAAAGAGCATGGGCACCGTGATACTATCCCCCAACAGTTCTGGCTTCTTCAGGATCATGTTCCATTTGGACACTGTAGTGAAGGGAAGGGGACTCCCAGGGCCAGAGGAATAGTGTGGGCTCTCTTGACCACTATTCTGGATTCTCTCAAATGCTTCCCCTTCCACTCCCCTAACACTAGTCCCACTGGCTTCTTCATCATTACTGTTACTACTACTGACACCAACCACATCAAGTTCAGCCCCAGAGTCTTCCTCATCACAGTCACTATTAATATGAGGATATTGATTACCCCCGCCTTCACTCCTAATGCTAACAAGCTGCTGGACCTTAGTAGTAGTAGTACTAGCTCTGGCAGTACTTCTTGGGAATGGCAAGTGTGACTTAGGGTCCCCTGCTGTCGCACTTGGTATCATCTTCTCCTTGCCCCATCCTGAGTATTACAAGGCACACTAGTAGCAGGCACAGCACTGGTTGCAGCAGAGGTAGCACATCTGACAGCAGGCACAGCACTAGTGGCAGCAGAGGCAGCACATCTGACAACAGGCACAGTATTGGTGGCAGCAGGGTCAGCACTGGCTGCAGGTATAGCATTGGTTGCAGTAGGGGCATCACATCTGACAGTAGGCACAGTACTGGTGGCAGCAGGTTCAGCACTGGCAGCAGGCACAGCACTGGTGGCAGCAGGGGCAGAACTGGCAGCAGGGATAGCACTGATGGCAGCAGGGGCAGCACTGGCAGCAGACACAGTACTGGTGGCAGCAGGGGCAGCATGTCTGACAGGAGGCACAGCACATCTGGCAGCAGGTACAGTAATGGTGGCAGCAGGGGCAGCATGTCTGGCAATAGGCACAGGCAGCTGGCCTGGCCTGTTCTCACTACTACCTTTTTCTTCCTCCCTTCCCATTAAATTCTCCAAGATCCCTAGGGTTGATTTAGGGGACTTGACAGCACTGGTTTGTAGTGCTCACTTCCTCCTAAGGCTCAGACTCAGTGGACACATAAGGGTCCTTCCAGTTTCGTCTTATATTATTTTTAAACCTGCTCATAGTGATAGCAGTCACTATGAGCCTCTCCTGCCTCAAATTTACAAACAAATCACAGCAGAACAGCACAGCACATCTATCTCGCTCTGTAACTGCTTCTATTGTGTTCTACTTCCTGGAATACATCACGTTTTTATAGCGAAAAGGAGAAAACCACATAAATCAATGGGTGGAAACTTTCCAGCCATGAAAAAATGGAGAGGAATTTTAGCCAATGGGTGAAAAATGTGATGATTTTTGTGACAGATACCCATACTTAGACTGAGTAGCACGGCCAAAACTGTGCTTCCTTAGCCCAGGGTGACACTCAGGAATTCCACCAACCAGGAAACAGGCTCATAGCTCCAGTCAACTATTCACTTAGGAAAGACTGTTGGGTGAACAAACTCTGAATACAGCAAACTTACCCCAGGCACCAGGCAACACCAGTGAAGAGGTATAGACAGGTCTGTGATATAGTCCGGAGATACATACCACTTTTAAACGCTGATGAGCAACTAGCAGAAGTGTTGAAACATGGATGTGACTTTGTTGCCAAGAGGGGTGTCACCATTGGTAACATTGTGTCGCCAAGTCTGTTTCTGACAGCTAGACCCAAGCCTACCTGGCTATTACACAAGGGTTTTTACAGGTGTGGGGCAGCGAGATGCAAATGTTGTCACTATATGAGTCAGACAACAGCATTTAAGAGTACTGGTGAAGCCAAAGAATATAGTATCACTAGCTATATTAATTGCGGCACTCATAGTGTTATATATCTGTTCACATGTTGTCGCATACAGTATGTAGGATGGACATCACGACTGGTCTGACAAAGGATTAGGGAACATGTCTATCAGATGGAAAAGCATCTTTTAGATTCAGCAGTAGCCCGTCATGTTTATGACATGCATGGAGGAGATTTATCCTGCTTGCAATTTGTCTGCATTGAGAGGGTATGGTTACCCTGGAGGGGGGGCAATTTATCCAGGCTTCTGGATGAGCGTGAAGCTTCTTGGCTACTGACACTAAATACCAGGGTCCTGTCCGGTCTCAATGCTGAGTGGGATATTGGTCATATTTTTTGAGATTATTCATTTTATGCTGTTATTATTTCATATGCAGAGAGCTTTATTGTTCTTGTCTTTTGAGAAATCTAGGAATGTGTGGATCATCTATAAATAGCACATGCATCTTTTTGACATGCTGCCCCATTCTTTTTGTTCTTGTTTGGTTATGTTTTGGTATTTTGATGATTTTTGGTGTTTTGAGGGTTAATTGTGGTTTTTATCCCACATAGCCATTTAAAGAACACATGTGATATGGGGCGGCGTTTCTGATATGCATGTTCTCTGTGATTGGTTTTATGTCACTGTTTACTTTTAATTGGTGTCCAATCAAGACATGGGTATATGTTTTTAAATTGAGTCTTTGTGGATTGCTCACCTGGTTTGTGAGTAAGTGCATTATAGCATTAAACGCGTCAGATTACAATCAGTGCTGTCATCAGCTGATGCGCTGGAGTGTTTTTCTGCTCCCTCTATGCTTTGGGCCATGTTTGGTCAAATTTATTTTAATATGTTTTGCAATAAAGCTTAAGTTTTTACCTATATCCCATTACAAGTGAGCACGTCATTCTTCTATACGTCACGCTATCAACCTTTGCATTACCAGGAGTGCTTCCGTATCTGTTTTGTACTAGTGTAGAGGTAACACAAGAACTGATTTATTGTAGAACACGTAGGGTTTATATTCACACATAACGAGTTATCCACACATATTAGAATACATTAGGATACAGGTTACTGCAAACCACGTATGAAGAGACACTGGGAACGGTGGTGGAGGGGCACATAATACAAAGAGGCACAATGGCAAAAATGGGAACGTTACACAAGTTATATAATGGGAGACTCCACAGAGGGGACATAATTACATCACTGCATAATTAAATGACAAACATCAGACCAGAGCATAATTCTCTCCAAATATGCATTGCCCTGTTCCTGTGTCAGTCTGCAGGGCAGGGCTGGGCCCCAGGACCCTCCAGGAGCCCAGGGCACAGAGACTTCCATGATAAGGGGCAAACAGGGCAGTGATTAGTCTTGGGGGAGGCTATACCCTGTTCCAGGGCCAGGTCCATAGTATGTGGGCAGAAGGCTGGCCTTCAGCCCCCTCCAGGAGCCCCAGTGATGGAGGGATCCATCACAATTTTAATTGCTTGTTTTAAAGTGAATTTTCCTGTGAAAAGGCAGACAACAACGTGGTTTTCACAGATTTTTTTTATGGGAACATGACTAGAGCTTTCACCCACCCCTAATTAAAGGGATAGCAATGTTTCATAATAAAAGCAGCTCTAAATAATCATCAATTCTGTGAGAGTTGTAGTTCAAGAGTAATTCAATGACAAAGTATCCCCCTCCCGCCCCTTTTACTGATGTAACACTGCTCAGCCAGAGCAGAAGGGAGGTGCCCAGGTAGGTTGCAGAGAGGGACAATCTTCAATTAATATAAGAGAAAAACCTGAAAAACTTATCAAGGGGGCAGGGATTTCATTGTTCTCATAGGAAGATTGTCCCCTGCTGTTATCTGTCTGGTCTAGCAACCAGATTCCACATCTGAGAAGAGATAGCTTACACTAGGTAAAAGGGGCATGAGGGGGAAACTTTATCCTTCAATTACTCTTGAACCACAACTCTGACTGTATTGAAATAGCACTCTCTATGGCTCAAATGCTATGAAGATTAATTGGAGCTGCTGTTTTTGTGAAACATTACTATCCCTTTAAGACATCTCTGAGGTCTTTGTTTGATTTTGGAAGAACAAATAAAGTAGCTTGTTTGAGAGTATGTGGCAGATATGCTGCCTCAAATGCCTAGCAGAAGGTATTTGCAGAGCTTTCATACCACACTTTCGGCAACCCAATTAATGCTTTGAGACTAGATTAGATACTGTTTTGTACATCACCGAGTGGCAGGACAATTCCCTGAGGTCAGGGTGAAGCCTCCTCCAAGCATCCAGAAGTCCCATGTCCTCCAGTAGGCCTACAAATCTAATTCTAGAGCTTTGTGGTCCCACCGTCAAGCTTCACATTCTATTTAAATGTGCTTCAAGAGTCTTGTTAAAGTCACCAATGCAAATGGTTACCCGACCTGGTTTGGTTGATATATAAGAAAGAGCATCCTGCGGGACCTCTGGAGCGAAAGGTGGAGGGATATAAATGTTCATAATAATCATGGGAAGGCCCATATTTTACAGTCTAAAAATATGTACCTAAACTTAGAGTCAGTTTTTAAATCAATGAATTAAAATTGGAGAGATCTGTAGATCAAACGTGAGACCCTCCTAGCATGGGTGGAGAATGTGGAATGATAGTGAGATCCCACCCAGGGTTTCTTTAATGACTTAACCGTAGCATTATATACATGTCTCTCCTATAATGTATGATCTATGCTTTTTGGCAAAGGACAGTACCACATGAATATGGGCCTCTTAATATGACATGCAGAGACAATCAGGAGATGCTGTGAGTGCTCTCCCCTCCATGTGCCTGCAGCGATCACCCGTATTTCAGCCACCTCAGATTCTGAGTGTGGATAAGTGCTGCTGCTGCCACAACAGCCTGGGAGGCTCACAGGAACCGATTCACCCTTGCTGACATGAGTAGCTCCAGGTATTGATTCAGACTCAGTGCACTTGTTGTTTCTTGGAATCAGCACACAGAACTTGAATCTAGTAGTCCTCTTCATCTCCACTCTCTCAAGACATGTCAACAACACCTAGAGTGCACTCTTGAGACCCAGTGACTCCCTGCACTGCAGTGCCGGGGCCAGTGGCCTAGGCCGTGATCATTACAGAAGCAATGCTGTCCAGTCCCCCTAAATCACCCCTAGGAATCTTGGGGAAATTAATGGGAAGGGAGGAAGAAAAGGGTAGTAGTGAGAGCAGGACAGGTCAGCTGCCTGTGCCTGCTGCCAGATGTGCTGCCCCTGCTGCCATCATTGCTGTAGCTGCCAGATGTTCTGCCCCTGCTGTCATTAGTCAGACATGCCATTTGTCAGACATTTGTCTGACATTTGTCAGACATGCTGACCTTGCTGACCCCAGTGCTGTATCTGCTACCCATGCTGCCACCAGTGCTATGCTTGCTGTCAGAAATGCTGCCCTGCTGCAACCAGTACTGTGCCTGCTTAGAGTGCTGAACCGGCTGCCACCAGTGTTGAACCTGCTCTCAAATGTTCTGCCCCTGCTGCTACCAGTGCTGTTCATGCAGCCAGTGCAGAACCTGCTGCTAGTAAGTCTTGTAATACTCAGGAAGGGGGGGGGAGAAGATGATACCAAACGTGACAGAAGGGGACCCTAAGTCACACTTGCCATCCGCAAGCAGTACCACCAGTGCTAGTACTAATATTACTAAGGGGGTAAATAGTATCCTCATATTACTAGTGACTGTGAGAAGGAAGACTCTGGCACTGAACTTGATGTGGTTGGTGTTAGTAGTAGTAGCAGTAATTGGGAAGCAGCCAGTGGGACTAGTGTTCGGGGAGTGGTAGGGGAAGCATTTGATAGCATCCAGACTAGTAGTCAAGGGAACCCACACCATTCTTCTGGCCCTAGGAGTCTAATTCCCTTCATGGCAGTGTCCAAGTAGAACATGATCCTGAAGAAGCCAGAACTGGTGATGGATTGCAGATGCAGAAAAAATACCACCACCACAACCAGAAGCACAGATCAGCTGCATGTGCCTCCTGTTACTGCTGCCAGTTTGCCTTCTACATGTCACCAACAAATGGCAAGTGTGAAATTAGGGGACCCTCTGTTACATTGTTTGTCACCTCTTTCAATCAGCAGTGAGATGTCTGTAATAGAGTGTCACGGTTTGTTAAAACTCTCAGACGCAAAGTTAGGTAAAAACACAACTTTATTGAAAAGTTTAAGACAATCTCATAGGATCTCATACATATACATACACATACATAGAAATGACAGGAAAGCGGTATAAATAGCGAGTAAGGCTCTACGGGCCCTGCCAATATACCGGGCAAGGCAGCCTGGACAAGCAATAAGAAATAGGTGGCTCTACCGGCCCTGCCAATATACCGGGCAAGGCAGCCTATCGGAATACAATATGTATACAGGCTCTACCGGCCCTGCCAATACCGGGTAAGGCAACCCAAGGTGAAAATGACAGGAAGGTTCTACCGGCCTTACCAATATACCGGGGAAGGCAGCCTTAAAGGAGATGGTGGCAAACACTGAGGCCTCAATGACCGTCAGATGACAACGACAGTCATAGAGATGATATACGGAGGCAAAATGAGCAAGTGGTAAATCTTGGCATCACAGGAAACACCAGTGCCCGCGTACTGGGCAATCAACTAGCTGTCTAGGACTTGACAGCAACCAGTGTGGAGCGAACCAGTACCTGCATACTGAGAGCCAACAGTATCACTGCAATGTAAGCCGTGAGGCAGTGGAGCGAACCAGCACCTGCGCACTGGGAACCAACAGTATCAATGTAATATAAGCCGTGATGCAGTGGAGCAAACCAGTACCCGCGTACTGGGAACCAACAGGAGCAATGGCAATGTAGGCCGTGAGGCCATGGAGTGAACCAGCACCTGCTCACTGGGAACCAACAGTATCAATGCAATGTAAGCCGTGAGGCAGTGGAGTGAACCAGTACCTGCGTACTGGGAACCAGCAGGAGCAATGGCAATATAGGCCATGAGGCAGTGGAGTGAACCAGTACCCGCGTACTGGGAACCAACAGTATCAATGGCAAGGTAGGCCGTAAGGCCGTGGAGTGAACCAGTACCCGCGTACTGGGAACCAACAGTATCAATGCAATGTAAGCCGTGAGGCAGTGGAGCGAACCAGCACCCGTGCACTGGGAACCAACAGTATCAATGTAATATAAGCCGTGAGGCAATGGAGCAAACCAGTACCCGCGTACTGGGAACCAACAGGAGCAATGGCAATGTAGGCCATGAGGCCGTGGAGCGAATCAGCACCCGCGCACTGGGAACCAACAGTATCAATGAAATGTCAGCCGTGAGGCAGTGGAGCGAACCAGTACCCGCGTACTGGGAACCAACAGGATCAATGCAATGTAAGCCGTGAGGCAGTGGATCGAACCAGTACCCACAGTAGTAGAAATGTCGCCTGGGCGACCGGAGATCACAGCAGCCACAGATGAGTAGGAAACTAGACGCTGCAGATGAAACAGGAAGCAGCACTCCGATGGTCAACCGGATCAGGAACGGCAACGAGGACTGGCAGCAGGAAGCAGCAACGTCGGGCGACTCCAGCCGGATCAGGAACGGAACTTGGAACCGCTGAATAGGAGACTCGGAACTGGACAATCTCAGGATAGCAGGAACACAGCTATGGCCCATAGAACTTCAGGAACATGATGAAAATACAAGCAGCCTAGAGACACCATGAAAGGGCAACCAAAGGGTGCCCAGACTCAGTCTAAATGGGCAAAGTGGGGCGGGCTGAAGGCAAACAGCCAATGGGAGCCCCCTACAGGTGATAGACACACAAAGGCAGCAATCACGGGCACCGTGATATAGAGCAGCAGCATCACATGGGGACTAGTGTTGGTGATGATGATGGTGGAGAAGCTGAGGAGGAAGAGACATTGATTACCTTTTTAGCAGAAACTGAGAATCAATAGGAGACAGGGATGAGAATAGGCACCACTACCAGCAGTGAGCTTTTGGAACTTGCAACTGTTCTTATTCCTGCTGCTGCTGAGTTGCAAAGGCAGCAGGATACTGAGGAGCAAGCTAGTGTGCCACCTACCACCATGGATAGTTGGAATGGGGTTAACAAGTTATGCGAGACTAGAACAGGTTCCACTTGCCAGCACCAGCAATACGCCTGGCCCTAGTTGCAGTGCTGATTCTGAGGCAGTAGCAGCAACAGCAGCAACATCATCCTCTGCCACAGACAGTGAAGGGGAATGTGGAGGACAAGAAGAAAGAGGCCATTCTTCTCCACCTGTTCCCAGTCTCTATCCCCTGAAGTCATGGGTGTGGGACTATTTTTCTGTTGGGGCAGGCACAGTGCAGTCATCACCAACGGCACTGTGCATTATTTGTGACAACTCAATGAGAAGAGGGAAGGAGGGAACACACCTTGTCACAAGTGCCCTGATAACACACATGAAACACAGACACCATGACATGTTAAAGCCAAACGCTCACCACAGAAATCAAGCACCATTGTTGCTGTACCCCCTGACTCTCTAGAAAAGCAACAAGAGGCAAGGCGGAGATCCAAGAGGAGGAAGAACAGAGAAACCCAAGCAGAGACTGGAAGTTCCATGATGAGTGAAACAACTAGCCCACCATCACCATCTTCCTCTAGGGTAACTACATCTTCTGCCACTCCACCTAGTTCATAGTTACCTCCATCACCAAATGATAACCACCGTGTGGCAGTGTGGTGGAGGAGAATTGCAAGCAGGGCATCAAGCGACATCTGAGATTTCATCCCCCAGAATATACTAAGATGGTGGCAGGGAGGGTTCATCATTACTATTAAACTGTCAGCAAGTTGTCATGTGTCCTTAGCAGGGTGTGAACAAAGGGTATAGTGACAGCAACAGTACTTGAGTTCTAGTGTCATGGCGTTTGGATACAGTTGTGCCCCCAGGTGTTATTTACCACACACACTGTGCACATTGCAGTTGCTGATGAGAGGAGTATTTATTGCTCTCAAGGGAAAAACTTCTATTCTAATAAGAACACACCCATGATTTGGAGGTGGGGCAGGTGGAGAAGAATTATTGGCCAACTTGTTCTTTTCTCCACATATACTGGGGGCTACTTATTGTGCTGCTACTGCCTCAGATGCATCCCTGGACCTAGTCATGGCAAGTGGGACCTTCATCATCCATTACCAATGTTACTTCTGTTGTTGATCCCATTCCCTTTCAGCTGCCTAATCATCCTGCTGCTTAAGTAACTCAGCAGCAGCAGCAAGAACAGCAGTTACAGATTCTGCAATTATAGACTCAGGACATTTGGCAACTGGCCAACACAACATGACCTGCTGGCACTAGGCCTGTAGGGCATTTTTATTTTTCTCAAAGCTTGTACTTTAAAAAAATACAAAAAATAATAATAATAAAAAACATAGTGCTCCTAGTCCTACAAAAGGAAATAAAACAATGTCGGGGGTTTGTTTCTAACAAGCCTAAGTTCTACAAATTAATGTTTCCTTAGGACTTGTGCAAAGCAAGCCTAAGTCCTACAAATCAATGTTTCCTCAGGGCTTGGGCCTCTAACAACAAATCTAACAAATCATCCTCTACAAAATACAAAAAAAGTCAAGTATCAGTCCACACCAGTGGTAGCTTATGTCAGGGGGTTCCTGTCTCTATCACTTTACATACAAATTTCTTATTTTATTTTGTTGACTTATTTTTTTATTAACTGTCCCCCCAATGATAGTAAAGAGCAACACCCAAAACAAATTCAAGGTTCAACTGTTTCACTCCCCAGACTCCACCCACCAACACGGACACCCTCCTCAGACCCCTTTTATACCATGTCTTATGGTTTTTTTTAATTGTATTTGGAATTTATTTTTTATTAACTGACCCCCACCCTAGTAAACAAACCCCCCATAAAACATTCCCTGTTCAAGTGATTTGTTCTCCACACCCCACCAACACAGGCACCCTCATGCCCCTTTTATACTATGCCTTTGGGAAATAAAATAATATTTGTTATGTGTTGTGTGTAAATTCAATGTTCCCATTGATTCCAATGGAACGAGCTAGGTGAAAAAGCGGAAAAACTGCACTTTTCGTGGGAAATTATTCGCCAAGTGGAAAGTGCCATTATTCACCGATTTCAGTTTGAGGTGAATATTTTCACCGATCCCTAGTGTTTATTTATTTTGGAGCATGGATGGCACAGGATTTTGGGTTGCGGTAGCAAGGCAGCTGAGATGTGCTTTTTTCCAGTATGGTTTTTCCAGAGGGCCACGTCTCCCTCTTCGACCTTTAGTGCATCTCACCCAATATCTTTACTGCTTGAAAGGACTCCATTGCATTGAAATAAGATTTTGGTATTTGTTTTTTATACAAGGGATAACAAGTCCACCAGGTAAGCAGAAGAGGGGGATTTATAAAATGTATTCCTCCCCTTGACAAACCAAAAATGGTGAGAAGAATAATGGAGGCTGGAAAACTCCTGGTTGATGAGCCGCAATTGATGACACCACCCCCCAACTTTATCACATTTTTCTAACTTAAAAATTATGTTGTTGCAAGGGAGCATTATTTATACACAGAAACCACAGAACATCATGTGAGAAACATCAGATTGCCTCAATAGTTTAGTATAAATGTGCAAAATCTGATACTTTGCACCAAACGTTGCACCATATTACTCTTTCATGCATTATCTCATTGCAGAGTCACCAGCAATGGTGTATACATATACATTATAAAGGGAAGGGGGTTATGGTAGCACTTACCTAGTTCCCTTGTTTGCATTTCCAAAGTAGACTTAGATGAAAATAGCCATTTTAATTGATCAATGTTTCGGCCCCAGCATGGATCATTTGATAAAATGTGCTATTTTTATGTAAATCACATGGGCGTTGCCTTTTTCTGACTTTCCATTTACCTATATATTATCTGTACTACTGGAACTCATGGCATACATTCACATACATATTACAGATTAATTTCACTCACACTGTACATCTGTCAAACAGACCTGAGAACATAAGACAGACTATTGATGTAAAATAAAGGCTTCAATATCCCATGTATTCTTATATTTCTCATTATGACTTGAGAAGTCTTTAGGATTTCTATTTCTGTCCTCATTAAAAGTTGAGATAATCAATGAAGATCGTCATTAACAGAATTTCTTGTCTAAAGGGATTGGAATGACATACCAACAATGGAAATGCAATACAGATAGATCTTTTTCCTGCTTCTCCAATCTCATTAAACTTTAAAGGATCAGAGGAATTTGCAAGGTATTGTTTCATAATGTGTTTTTTTTTTTTTGCATCCCAACAGTATCTTGCCACACTGAAACTTTAAGGAAAAAGTATACATTTCCATAGAAGTATTCAATATTACAAGTAGGGATGAGTGGAAGATCCATTTTCATCCTCGTAGGAAGAGATGGTGAAGTTGGGATCTTCCCATGGCTTTCTATTGAGCCAGAGGGCAGTTTGCTGTTTGCTGTGTCTACTTGATAGCATTGTAGCTAATCAGCTGTTTCTAGTCAACAGTAGACTGTTTAATATATAGACAGAAATGGTAGAGAAGCTGTTATACGTAAGAGCTGCTTTGCCTGTTCTCTGTTTCTGAATGAACAGTGAATCTGAGCATTGGATTTTTAATGTTATAACTCTTTCAGTGCCACAGCGGTGTGCAGTGCATATCTCTATGGCACTCAAAGGGATAAGAAGCTCTGGTGGTGCTGATGTCTGAGTACTTTGTCTCTGCTCCCCCACTTGCTCTCCCTAATACATTACCAGAGTTACACCAACCCTATGTGCTAATGACTAAAGTGTCTCCCTTTGTATAGACAATTCTTAGATTATATGGCAAAGTGTGTCTCCATGGCCAAGTGATCCCCAGACACACTTGTCAATTGCATTGATCCATATTGCACCACCTCTCTGGAAGCAGAGTGGAAGGAATCATCAGAAGTGATATTCCTGAATGAACTCCAGAGGGAGGCTACTGGCCCTTTTTCTTCTGATTTCCTCCTGCCGTAGAAAAGCAATCATCTACCCTAGTGTAGAGCAAATTTCTGCCCCCTGGCTGACTTTCACTCCAAAAATATATTTCTACTGTACTAGACCAGGTGTTCTGTTTCTTTCTTTATCACTGCATTTGTTTCATATCAAAAGGGGTTTTCCAGCAGAACAGATCTTCACGAAGAAGCTTGCTAGAAACATTAGGAAAAATAATTTAGATGCATTTATCGCCAGCCGCTCTCTTCTATAAAAACAATTCCAAGCCATTTATCTTCCTTGGTCTCAGGAGTATTCAAAGCTAAGCTCTCCATTTCAACACTGTTAAGAAAAAAACTGACGATTACAGGTGGCAAAAACAGAAGTTTTCAAACAGCACGTATTACAATTCTGCCTTTTTATGATACTAGCTGAATTTTTGCACTGACAACATTGAACTCGTTTGATTTGTTTAATGAAAAAATTGTGACCTAATACTAAGGAAACTAAGATGTAATAGGTACTTTACTTTGCTAGTTCCTAATTTATAGGGAGAGATTATCTGACATACGAGGAGGAATTAGAGCTAGAAGATATGTGTAACAATAGGAATAATTATAGGGGGTGTTATATGGACCAATAGAATTTATCAGGAGAGGTTATATGTATCACTAGGAGGTATTATAGGGAGAGGTTATATGGAGCAATAGAAGCAGAACAAGGGAGTGATTATATGGAGCACAAGGAGAAGCTGTAGGGAAAGGTTATATAGAGCAATAGGAGGAGTTTTAAAGAAATGTTATATGGGACAGAAGGAGGAGTTGTAGGGAAAGGTTATATGGAACAAAAGTAGGAGTTCTAGGGAAAGGTTATGAGGACGGATGTGCTATAGTTAAAGGTTATCAAAGGTGTTTAAAGGAAATGTTATATGGCATAATAGGAGGATTTGTAGGGTGGAGTTATAAGAAGCAATTGAGGAGTTATAGAGAAAGGTTACATGGAGCAACAGAAGGAGTTATAAGGAGACATTTTATGGTACAATACAAGGAATTATAGGGAGAAATTACCCAGAGCAATAGGAGGAGTTGTAGGGGGAAGTCACATCAAGCAATAGGAGGAGATAAGGGTAAAAATTATATGGAACACCAACATATCATTATAGGGTGAGGCTAAATGTAGCAGTAGGAGACATTATTTGGAACTATAGGTGGTATAATAGGGAGAGGTTATGTGGAGCAATATTATTTAATATGTGCTAGATTTTCGCAAGTACTGTTTGAACCAGTTTCTCAAAATTAGTTATTGGGGCACACCAACAATGCAGATTTTAAAGACTCCCTGCTTAATTAAAAGCAAGCCATTAGTGTCCAAGTTATTGTGATTGATTAACTTGTGCTTAATAAGGGATAACTTTAAAACATGAACTTTTTGGTGTGCCCTGATGACTGGAGCTGAGAATCAATGATCTGAATAGCCTACTGTTATTGGGCTGCTTCCAGGGTAACACAAATTGCTCCTGAGGAAGTAGAGCATTCACTTAACGCATATGTGTTGGGCTATTTCTGTAGGCTTTCCCATCACTCACTTTTGGTCCTGGTCCCTTCCATGCCCCTGTGAGTTTCCTCTCCTGACCCCTCCTCACAGCCTGCCAAACTTTTGGATGGCAAGGCAGCATGAATTGGGTCTCCATTAATTCATCTCTTGTTATGGGACTGTACATCTTGGCAGTATGCATAAAAAAGAACATTATTATCCACATGAAGGTATTCCCTAGAGACTGGCTATCAATGTGGACAAGATCTCAGTGGAGGAACACCAGCTGGAGGACCATTCCATTAAGGAGGACTTGGATGGTACCACTGAGGGCACACTAACACTGACTTTACAGAAAGGGACCCCTGAGAGGCTCTCTGCCCAAGAGAAGGCACATGGGAGTGTAATGGTTGGAGTTTTTATTTTCCTTCTATGATGCATCAATATACAACTGGAGGACTCAGGAGAGGCAGCACTCCTAAGGCCCACTGGCTGTTCAGGACTGCAGTTCTGCTGGGGATGATAAGCTTTGTAGTCCTGAGCAGCTGTAGGAGGCAATGTCTTAGAATTTGCCATCAGAATATTAAATACAAGAGAAAGGGAACTGGTCTAGCCTGTTGCTGCTGAGAGGGATTTGCTTTTTCCGTATAACATGGATGTTCATACATCTAGAGGCGTATGTAGCATAAATAAAAGTTGTGAAAATATGACATATAAATATGATCCATCCCATGCTTGGAAAAATGCATTTTCTGTTTATGGAGTATCAATGTTATGCCTCTTGGACTCAAAAAGCTTTAGCTCACCAATGTTCTATGTGCATAATATATTTACTTGTATATAAGAATCATGTCAGTCTTCTGAAAATAGGTTAGTTTTGTATCTGTATCATTATATATATAGGAAGTATTTATAACTTAGATTCCTATTTTTTATGCATGAAGCAGTGTAACTTGGATGTGCTTCTCAGGGAAGGCTGAATACTAAACTATTACTTTTCCTGAAGTACTGAAACAATGCAGATTTTATTTATAGCTGGGGCTGGAAAACTTGCAGATCACCAAGAAAATAGTTACTAGAAAGAAGATGAAAATTAATTAGTCCTCTCAACGTTCAAGGAACTCTGGCACCAAAAAATGAAATAGGTTGATATAACATTAAATATTATTTGCTTACACCTAGCATATGTAAAATTAATTATTCATATTTATTTACTATATGTAAAATGTAGTTCTAAACTTTTTAACTCGTGTAAGTTGTCTTGTTTATTGAGCCTTTATTTAATGTTGTTTGTACTCTTTGAAATGAGAGATAAGAGCTAAAGCCATTTAATTTATTGTGATTAGTGACCATTTCTCTTTTATTCAGAACGTCTGTTATCTTATCTCATCCCATTTACAGATAATCCTGGACAGCCATCAGAAGCCCGGGGGCCCTGGAAGATAAATGAATGTCTGCTCCGTCATATGACTGATTGGATTTTAGGCCTTGGGAAACACGGATATTTCTTACAGGTGCTGTCAAGAAGTATGGGGTATTTAAGTGTTTATAACCCTAGTTCATTCTTAGGTGTTAGTTTTCCTTTAAATATTGAGTACATCTCTTAATCACTAGCTGTATTTTTTTTCTTACAAGTCAGTCTTCACCAGTGAAAATTCTCAGGCCTGTTTCAATAAAGCTTTTTGGAAAAAAAAATAAATGTTATATATATATATATATATATATATATATATATATCAGGCCTGAATATATCAAATAATACTGACATACCCAATTATTAAACAACATATATACATGAACTGATGCATTTTATGAGCATTTTGTCACTTTTTCACATTTTATCTGGATTTCAGACAGGGACTGCACTGAATGCTTTTGTTTATATGCATTTTAAGATTAAAGACTAACAGAAAAGTGAATTAAGGCAATAGAAGAGTTTAGTTATGTGGACAGTTATGTGGACAGGCTTTACAGATTGTGATTGTTAACTCTGGAAAAGAGGTACCTAACAAACAATATGATTATTGTTCATGGACAATACAACTCTTTTGGAACCTTTTCATCAGCAGGACTGTACAGATTTAAACCCCCTCCGAGATTAGATTTAGGAATACTGATTTCACATTCTGCAAAGGAAAGGATTCTTTACTGTAAGAGCAGTACAAATATGGACTTTGCTACTGACACAGGTGCTGGTATCAGATAAAGTACAAATATTCAGAAAAGGCTTGGACTATTTAGCAACTCTGGATAAACAGGTTCTAAGATTGATGAGGATGAGCTTCATTATGTAATCACACTATTAATGAAACAAATATGAAGGCATTGATTGAAGAATTTCCATGGAAAAGTCTAAACCTTTTCTATCAAAATAAACTCCTGAAATGTACACCTTTGTCGCTTTTAAAACATATATATTTCAGAAGATATTCTCATATGCTATTGTAAGTCTTAAGCCTTATTCTGATTTAAAATATGATTTAAAATTAACCATTTAATCCAAATTCATTAAAATAAACTGCTGAGTGGAGAAGCCACCAAGCCCTGCCTGAATGGATTAACCCATTGAGTGCCAGAGAGGAACGCAATACATTGATATAAAAGTATATTGTTTATTGATGTATTAAAGGGATAGTAATACTTCATTTTATCTTTATTTTATTTTGTAGGCATTAAAAAAACATGAAGAATGATATAAGTCTTATCTCTCAAACCTTTATGGTTTAAGAGATATTCACAAGCAAAGTATCCTCCCCTGGTCAGCCAGATCAGAAGGGAGGTGCCCAGGTAGACTGCAGAGAGGGACAATCTTCAATTAAGATAAGGGAAAAAGCTGAAAAGCTTGTCAAGGGGGGAAGGGCTTTCATTGTTTTCATACAAAGAAGAGTGTCCCCTTCTGTTATCTGTTGGTCTTACAACCAGGGTGGGAGGGGGAAAACTTTGCTTGTGAATATCTCTTAAACCATAAAGGTTTGAGAGATAAGACTTATATCATTCTTTATGTTTTTTTAATGCCTACAAAATAAAATAAAGTTAAAACGAAGTATTACTATCCCTTTTAATACAACTAGATGAAAACTCTTATTAAGCCTGAGTAACACGTTTCAGGATTGCTCCTTTCATCAGACTCAGCAGGCTTATAACTAATGGATTTGCCGCTTTGGCAACCTTCCTTATAACAGCAAGTGGCGCTTGTTTAAACCAACAGAAAAAAGGGGGAGGACCAGAAATGGAGGCAGATTCGCTATTAACATCATGGAGAATTATAAAGACACCAATCATCTGGGATCCATGGAAATCTGGATAAAGCATTGTTAACAAAAAATATTACAAAAAATATACAAAAATAAAACGTGATGTTAAACATGACTAGTTACTCCATTACGGCAAAATTAAATTAATCAACATCTTTTAGATAAAAACCTTTTATAGGCTGAATTTATTTATTTAGAAAATGTTTTACCAGGAAGAATACATTGAGATTTCTCTCGTTTTCAAGTATGTCCTGGATAAAATTTGGGTATATCTTAAATATAATTCAATTTTGTTTTTTCATTATCAAATTGTAACTAAGAATTTTTGGCAGTCGTATTTCCTTTACCTTTTCTTAAAAACACCTGTTGTTTACTATGCTTCACGAGGCCAAAACTCTCATCCCTAGACATTGGAAGGATGAGGGTCCTCCTTCAGTTGAGGAATGGATGGGGGTGGGCAGATCTCAAATCACTTTACTTAGAGTGACCCTCCTATATCAGGAACATGATCCAAACGAGGTTACCACTTTCATTACTGGATCCTTGTTGATTTAAACTTCTGTACTGTTGTATAAATCATTGTCCTGTGATCAATAGCAGTGGCTCCTCCCCTCTCTCCCTCTTCCATTCAAAATTTTTTTTTCTCTCCCCTTAGTTGCTTTACTCTTCCTATTCATGGGTTTCGCCCCCTCTCTGCTGTATGCTTTTCTTATGCTTCCTCCTTCTCCGTTTCTTTACCATTTATTGGTTTAGCTTCCCTGCCCCCCTTTTTTATTTTCTTTCTTCTTTTGTCTTTTTATATTGCTCCACTTATGCATTTATCGATATTGCCTGTAATGATATATTTGTCAACCTCTTTGTATCTATTATGGATCTATACGTGTTTCAATAAAGCTTTTTTAAATGAAAATAAATAGATTAGATAGATAGATAGATAGATAGATAGATAGATAGATAGATAGATAGATAGATAGATAGATAAACCTAGGATTTATAGAGAGGATATTTAGATAAGATAGATACCTAGAATTAGTTTCATGCAAATGTTTCCAGTACGCTTCAAAGTTACATTTGCACAGGCCCGAAGTGAAGAACATTCATAGCTTCAGCTGTTGTTGGACAACAATACACATCATCCTCAGCAAACTGTTGACTGGGAGTTATAATCTAGCAACAGCTTGAGGGAAGATGGCTGACCCCCTCCCCACTGTTACAGTCATATGCCCAAAAGAAGCATCATTTTTCATTATTGAAGTGCTAATGTTTGGTGTTTTTCTATTTTGATGGGGCAAAGTAACACGGGGGGGGGGAGTACACAAGCAGGGTTTCTAGCTATTTGGATCCAAGAAAAAAACTACAGTTGATATTGACTCCAGAACCCCATTTGTCTCTTGTGTGCTAGACACATTTTCATTAGATTGCTTTGGGATACATTGGAGACTTGTCTAGTACCCAAGGGTTTAAGAGATAAATATGTAATGGCTTGTTAATTATTTATTTTTCAATGAATATGAAGTTCCCTTTGACAATTGTATTAAAGGGATAGTAATACTTAAAATGTAAAAAAATATGTTGTAGGGTTTATCCCCCGAGTAAAACAAGAGTACTCCCACTGCTGAAAGGTGTTTTATTCAAAAGTTATTAATTTTCAAAGTTTAATTTTTTAGGTGCAATATCACAGTCGCCAGAAATTGTACAGTGGTGCTGTTGCTACACGATCCTATGGACAGCTCTGGTCCCGGGATCATAAATCTCCATAGGATGGTGTAGCAACACCGCCACTGTACAATTTCAGGCCACTGTGATACTGCACCTAATAAATTCAACTTTGAAAATTAATAACTTTTGAATGAAACACCTTTCAGCAGTGGGAGTACTTTTGTTTTACTCAGGGGGATAAACCCTACAACTTATTTTTTTTTTACATTTTAAGTATTACTATCCCTTCAATGTGTCATCAGCTGTTCATTAATACCCAGCTGTGCTCCCACATCCCACAGCCTTATTGCAGACTGCAGGATTATGGCGTTGAAGTTATTACTGCTCAAATAACACAAAACCTAGTTTAAAAAAAAATCTGATATTTTCTGCCTGACTTCCTCAGTCTAGTATGTGCTTCAGATGTAAAAATGAGTTTCTCAGTCTAATAGCACCTGCAGTAAAATAAATATAACCAGGGGCGCACAGTAATTATTACCTGCGATCACAACTACACGCAACCAGAAACCTTCAATACCAAATAGAAGATGCATTCAACAATGCAAAGTTTAAACACCTTTACTATTTATTTAAATGTCTTCATATTCCAGAAACAAGAGATGAATGAACTAGGTGACCAAAGCTGGTCTTTGTAATGAACTAGAGGGTTGGAGGCTTGAAAAGCAGATCAGGAATCTACCAGAAGCTTGCTTGTTTTTTTCCAGTGATAAAGTCTAGGCTTATTTGGTTTAGTGAATAGTTAATTTGGCAATGTTTAAAATGTTCCATTAGACTTAACAAAGAAACAAAGTAGCTGAACTGTTTTGCTCACAGTTTCACAAGCTTCATGGTCACTTATATCTGCCAAAAGCCAAATCAACAAAAGCTGAAAGCTTAGGGATTTATGTACAAAATAAATGAGAAGTACTTCTGAAGCAATCAAATATACCATAGCGGAATCATACAAATTTCCAAGATTCCCACTGATTTAAATATGGCTTTCACCCCTTGAAGACTGGAAAGGTCTCCAACTCATTGCTTCACAATTCCTTGGAGACCTAAAGTTTAATTGATTTAAATGGGTCTTCTAACCAGTCAAATGCTAAATAGATTTCCAAGACATTGCAAGGCAATGTGTTAGAGACCACTCTAGCACTCAAGGGGTTAAAATGGCAATTTAAATAAACACCTTCAATGTTTTTGGCTTGCCGAGTAATGCACCTCTTTAGTTGTTGATTATGATCCTCAATATCACAATGCATTTTCAAAGCATGGGGTTTCAGATAAATAATAATTATGAACAGGGCTCGAGTCCTGCAGGAACGCATGGGAATGGCGTTCCTGTACGTTTTCCAGAGCAGGAACACCGTTTCCGCTAGCAGGAGTTCTCAGACCTGTAGCTGCTGAGCTCCCTTGTCATCTCTTTAGTAATGTGGAGGTCTGTGCAGGAGGAGGCCAGAACTCTCCTGCCATGCCACTGGACAACCAGGGAGGTAGGAAACGGGAGGGGGCAATGGAGCTGATGGGGGGGAGGTAATATGGAGCTGATGGGGTGCAATGTGATGGCAATATGGAGATGATGGGGGCAATGTGGAGATGATAGGGGGCAAGTTGGAGCTGATGGGGGCAATATGGAGCTGATGGGGCAATGCGAGGGCAATATGGAGCTGATGGGGGCAAGCTGGAGCTGATGGGGGCAATATGGAGCTGATGGGGGGAAATATGAGGGCAATATGGAGATGGTGGGGGCAAGTTTGAGCTGATAGGGGCAATGTGAGGGCAAGCTGGAGCTGATGGGGGCAATATGGAGCTGATGGGGTAAAATGTGAGGGCAATGTGGAGATTATGGGAGCAATGTGGAGATGATGGAGGGCAAGTTGGAGCTGATGGGGCAATATGGAGCTGATGGGGGAAATTTGAGAGCAATATGGAGATGATGGGGGGCAAGTTGGAGCTGATGGGGGGCAATGTGGAGATGATGGGGTAATGTGAGGGCACTATGGAGCTTATGGGAGCAATATGGAGCTGATGGGGGAATGTGAGGGCAGTATGAAGCTGTTGGGGGCAATATGGAGATGATGGAGGCAGGTTGGAGCTGATGTGAGGCAACGTGGGGGTAATTTGTAGAAGATTGGGGGAAATGTGGAGATGATAGGGGCAATGTGGGTGCAATATGGAGCTGATGGGGGAAATGTGTGGGCAATATGGAGATTATAGGGGCAATGTAGAGATGATAGGGGCAAGTTGGAGCTGATGGGGCAACATGGAGCTGATGGGGGGAAATGTGAGGGCAATATGGAGATGATGGGGGGCAAGTTGGAGCTGATGAGGGGCAATGTGGAGATGATGGGGCAAGTTGGAGCTGATGAGGGAAATGTGAGGGCAATATGGAGATGATGGGGGCAATGTGGAGATGATGGGGGCAATGTGGAGTTGATGGGGCAATGTGAGGGCAATATGGAGAAGATGGGGGGCAATGTGGAGATGATGGGGCAATGTGAGGGCAATATGGAGATTATGGGGGCAATGTGGAGATGATGGGGGCAAGTTGGAGCTGATGGTGCAATATGGAGCTGATGGGGGAAATTTGAGGACAATATGGAGATGATGGGGACAAGTTGGAGCTGATGGGGGGCAATGTGGAGATGATGGGGCAATGTGAGGGCACTATGGAGCTGATGGGGGGAATGTGAGGGCAGTATGAAGCTGTTGGGGGCAATGTGGAGATGATGGAGGCAGGTTGAAGCTGATGGGAGGCAATGTGGGTGCAATATGGAGCTGATGTTGGAAATGTGTGGGCAATATGGAGATTATGGGGGCAATGTAGAGATGATAGGGGCAAGTTGGAGCTGATGGGGGCAACATGGAGCTGATGGGGGGGAAATGTGAGGGCAATGTGGAGATGATGGGGGGCAAGTTGGAGCTGATAGGGAGCAATGTGGAGATGATGGGGCAATGTGAGGGCACTATGGAGCTTATGGGAGCAATATGGAGCTGATGGGGGGAATGTGAGGGCAGTATGAAACTGTTGGGGGCAATGTGGAGATGATGGAGGCAAGTTGGAGCCGATGGGAGGCAATGTGGGGGAAATGTGTAGATGATTAGGGGAAATGTGGAGATGATGGGGCAATGTGGGTGCAATATGGAGCTGATGGGGGAAATGTGCGGGCAATATGGAGATTGTGGAGGCAATGTAGAGATGATAGGGGCAAGTTGGAGCTGATGGGGGCAACATGGAGCTGATGGGGGGAAATGTGAGGGCAGTATGGAGATGATGGGGGCAAGTTGGAGCTGATGAGGGGCAATGTGGAGATGATGGGGCAAGTTGGAGCTGATGGGGCAATATGGAGCTGATGGGGGAAATGTGAGGGCAATATGGAGATGATGGGGGAATGTGAGGGCAGTATGAAGCTGTTGGGGGCAATGTGGAGATGATGGAGGCAAGTTGGAGCTGATGGGGGGCAATGTGGGGGTAATGTGTAGATGATTGGGGGAAATGTGAAGATTATGGGGGCAATGTGGGTGCAATATGGAGCTGATGGGGGAAATGTGTGGGCAATATGGAGATTATGGGGGCAATGTAGAGATGATGGGGCAAGTTAGAGCTGTTGGGGGCAATATGGAGCTGATGGGAGGAAACATGAGGGCAATATGGAGATGATTGGGGGCAAGTTGGACCTGATGAGGGGCAATGTGGAGATGATGGGGCAATGTGAGGGCAATATGGAGCTGATGGGGGGAATGTGAGGGCAATATGGAGATGATGGGGCAATGTGGAGATGATGGAAGCAAGCTGGAGCTGATGGGGGCCAATGTGGGGGTAATGTGGAGATGATGGGGGGCAAAGTGGAGATGATGGGGGCAATGTGAGGGAAATGTAGAGATGATGGGGGGCAATGTGTGTGCATGCATGCAACAGTGATGGAGACAAAGACACATGCAACAGATATATACACATATAGACAGAAACCCACACACATGCACTGACATACATAGAGATAGACACACTCATATATGCAATGATATACACACGTTTATAGAGAGAGACACACTTGACGTGAGCCATACATATTTATTTTGGGCACGGGGGAAACTTTGGGTGAGTTCCCACAATTTTTTCCCTGGGACTTGAACCCTGATTAAGAACAAAGAAATGGAGTAACTTTGGGGCAAGACAACTGAATCATTAGGAAAAAATATACATTTACATTGATTTAAGTGGGTCTTTTAACTGGAAAACAATGTGTTAGACAATACTGTATCACTAAAATAGATACAAGCCCCATTTAAAGGAACACTAACACCAGTAAAAAAAACTGTGGTTATATTCATAGATATGCTCTCTGAACAGGACAATTTACAACATTTTAAAAAGCAATTTTAGGATTTTATTTTAGGAATGTAACATAAGAATACTTTTTACATAAGCTAGTTGTGAGTATGTGATATTTAAAGTTATATCAACCTATTTATTTATTTATTTATTTTGCTAATGTTGCATTAAATCCATGGGGAATTAGGCACACTTCTCTTTATTCCCTTTGATGCACTTGTTTTGCACCACTATGGACACACTTTTCTTTGTACATATCTCTATATGAGGCTATATGACAAGAGACAAGAGGGGGATAATTCTGGAGCAAAACAACGGCAGTATTTTTAACAAATAAAAACATTGATTGATTGAATTTGAATTTGTATCCCTTGGCTGCTAAAGAGTTCTGTAATGATCTGACAAGCAGTCAAGGGGTTCATTTTATAAATACAGATGTGAGTGTACAGGTCCATGGGAGCAGCAATAGTGCTCTTTGGGATCTATCCATGGTATCAAACTATTCTTGTACAGTGAAGTGAGAGAAACAGAGCACTCTGAGATCTGTCCACTGTACTGTACTGTATTTGGCACAATAAAGATATTAAAAAAGCAGAGAGAGAGCAAGAGACAGAGAGCAGGCACAATCTGAAGTCTCGCCATGGTGCAACAGGAGAGGGAATGAGAGAGAAAGAGAGAGCAATCTGAGATCTGTCCATGGTACTGAACTATACTTAGCACAGTAAAGATATTTCAACAGTAGAGTGAGAGAGAGTGAGAGAGCAATCTGAGATATGTCCATGGAACTGAACTAAAAGAGCAATCTGTGATATTTCTGTGGTACTGAACTGCCTTTTCACCGTGAATTATCTCCCACTGTAGTGAGAGAGTAACTGAAAGATCTGGTATCTGTTCAAGGTTCTGAACTGTACTTGGCACAGGAAATAGATCTTCAATGAAGAGAAAACAACAGAATGCTGTTGTGTCTGTTCATGATAAAGTTTAGTCCAGGAATGTGAGCAAAACATTTCCCTGTTACTGTTCATGGTATTTAACAATCATTTGCATAGTAAACAATATTTCCAAGCCAGGGATGGGCAAAATCTTGCTTTTCAGCTGTTTCTGGACTGCAGCTTCCATCATCCACTGCAAACAACTGCTGGTGGGCATCTCAATGCCCAGCCCTGGTTTAAGCAGTGACATCAACAAAATGCTCTAGCATCTGTCCATGGTTCTGAACTGCGCTTTCCACAATAAATTATAGATCCATCTGTAAGAGAGCAACAGAATGCTCTAAGATCTGTCTGCAGTATGTAAGAGTTTTTTCACAATCATATATCTGCCTCATGGATAAAACAGGGAAGAACAACGTGTTCTGGTCTCTTCTTTCTGGGGTGCTGATATGTATTATGCACAATAATAGTTCACAGATGAGAGGAGGAAGAGGATATGTTAAAAAAGAAGTGTAGTGGTTAACAGAACAAGAAACTTAGGTGGTGCTATTCCTAATCACTTGTATTTGCACACCAGTTGGCACTGTTGATTCAACCCTTTGAGTGTCAGAGTGGTATCCAATTCATTGCTTTGAAACTTGTTGAATACCCCTCTAGCACTCAAATGGCTAAACAAATAACAATTTAACAATTTTGAGATGTAATAAGTTATAAATGGAGGCTTACCCTTGTTTTATTCAGTGGGAAAAGTCCTGAAGATATACATATAAATAAAGTTGACTGTTACTTCAATGCAATGGTCTTTAACACTGTGGATGCTAAAGACATTGCCATGCAAATTAAAGAAATTAAAGTGAGTAATATCCCTTCCATTGTTTTATTTAATACATAAAGAAGTAAAGATATACAAACACACACACACACACACACACACACACACACACACAAACACAGTGGTTAACCCTCTGGGTGCCATGGAGGTATCCACTACACTGCAATGCAATGTGTTTGATACCTCTCTGGCACTCAAAGGGTCAAGCTGCAACAAATGTTCCCAGACTCAGACTGTCTCTAATCTTACAGACTGAAAAGAATGAAAAGCACACAGCAATCACCAGGAGAATGAAAACAGGATTTTGTTCAGGGTCCATAAGTAGAAAGGATATTCCTTATGCCTGGACATGACATATATACAGAGTTTCTCCATCTACCACATACTATATTTCATCAGGCTGACTTGTTCTCAACTATAATATAGAAATATGAGACAACTTCAGATATCCTCAGGCACTCTGTGTTGCAGTTACTCAGGATTTAGAGATATCACTGGGCTGTGACTTGCTGTTATTGTCAGGTCTGTGTCAAGAACTGCTTAGAAATGTATTAGTGACCTCACAGGTTAAACTTGATCCCTTTGTTTGCCCACAAGGAACCTTAACACATTTTTCTCCATTGTTGAGGTTTCAGCCCTTTTTATGCATTAACTCTTTGAAGCTGATATACTGCAGGTACCTAAAAGAATGACGACGATAAATAAAGCTCCCGTTGAGTTAAATGGGGTTTTAGAAATGTGTTGGAGACCTTACTAGTATTTAAGGGGTTAAAGTACCATTTAACTCAATCGGATTTGTTTGTCCTTTGTGGTACAGATGGTTTGCTCCAGAATGTCAGCCCATGGAATAGATGTAGCTGTCTACAAGTATCAGTTGTCTGATGCCGAGATATTGGGCTCATTCTGGCTTCTCCTACAATTTAGCATAACGGTTGCAGTGAGCATAGCTTATTCCCAGGGTGTGCAACCTAAGACTCTGCAGATGTGCATTTCCAGCAATCCAATGACAGAAATTTTAGTCCTTAACAGCTGGAGTGCATCATGTTGCCCATCATTGCCTTATGCTCAATCTCCCACCATATGTGCCATGCTAGATTATTGCTTAACCCTTCAAGCACACGAGGAGTATACAACACATTATTTCATGTCTGGGTAATTATCTTCAGGGCTGAGAAATGTTATCTCTTCTATTGGTGTTTATTAGCGATTTCAGTCCTCTCCATTCAAGCCCAGTCAGCAAGGATTCACCAAGCCATAAATCTACCAGGCAATTAACCTTATGGGCGCCAGAGGGGTACGCAACACATTGCAAGTCAATGTGTTGCATACTACTCTGGCACTCAAAGGGTTAAAGAGGGGAATGAGGGTATGGAGGAATTTTACACAATAAGAACTCAGTTTTATAGCTGTTATGTATCTATCTATAGATAGAAACCTTCCTCTCTGATAATTTACTACCCCTTTCATGTACCTCTTCCACTGAATTTTGAGTTAGGGAAACCAGTTTTCATACAAGCTTCCTTTAAGACAATAATGAGTTTGATTGTCAAAAAGTCATCATAATGAGAAAAAAAATTGAACCAATGGTTAATGGTAAAAGGATGATGGTATTTTCAGAAGTAAATCTGACACTTTTGAAAATGTGTCATAAAGAATGGAAAATGATGGAAGACAAACAGTGCCTTTTGTTTTTTACTCCATGTTAAGGTCAGGTATTGTGCTTTTTGTTGTCAATGTATACCAACAAATGTGGTAATTTGTCTTTAGTCTTCTTCTTGGGCTTTTAGTATTGAATGGAATCCATTCCAAAATTAATGTGGTCCATCTACTGTCAGATATGGGACCTGCCCATTTCCATTTTAGGTGGTTTACTCTTTCAATAATGTCATAAACCTTTGGGACCTGCCCATGTCATAAACCTATGGGGCATGCCCATTTCCATGTTAGGTGGTTTACTCTTTCAATAATTTCATAAACTTTTTTTTACTGACAAACCCATTCACACATCTCTTTTTTGTTATGTCCAGAATTTGAAGTTCCATACTTCTCTGTGTAACCTTATGTTTTTGCATGGCTTTGACATTCAGTGCCCATGTTTCACAGCCATATGTAAGATCTGGGAGGACACACTGGTCAATAACTTTTTGCTTGAGGCAACATGATAAATTTGTCTTAAAGACAATAGTACTAGGTTTTCCAAATATTTGTCTCTCAATTTCCAACATGGTGTTTCCATCTGCTGACCTTTCCTGTTCAAGGTAAGCATAATTATTCACCTCTTCTAGTCCGTGTCCATCTACTGTGATTTTCCTTGGTATGGAAAATGTGCTAATTATGACTTGCATTTTTATTATATTCATCTTTAGACCCAAATTTTTGCTTTCCTGTTGTAGCTCTTCAATGCATTCTTGCATTTCTTTAGGACTACTGGCAAAGAGTAAAGTATCATTTGCAAAACATAAGTGATGTAAGCAAAGCCCTTTTTGTCCCAACTTAGTTTGTAGAAAATGTCTTCAAAGAAGCATTGTGGAATGGTTTTGTGTCTCCTTGTCGGACATCTTTTTCTATGCTGATCTGAACTTTATCATTGTTGACCTGTCTTGATGCAGTTGTATTTTCATATATTAATTGGAGGATTTCAATGTAAGCTCTATCTTTTCCTTGGTTGGTCAGGGCATTGATTATTGCTTGCTTTTTCATTGAATTAAAGGCCTTTTCAAACCCAATGAATGATGTGCATAATGGAAGGTTGTATTAATTATGCCACTCCTTAACTTGCTGCACCGTCTGAATGTGGTCCATTGTATTGAAACTGCTTCTGAAGCCTTCTTGTCCTTTAGGTTGTGCCACTTCATGTATTGCGTCCATTCGCCTTGATGGTACCTTTGTGAAAACCTTGCAGATACATGGCAATAGGCAGGGCCGGACTGGGAATAAAAACCAGCCCTGAAAAATTTGCTGACCAACACCATAGCATCATTATATCAGCCTCATAGCATAATAGCGTTTTTTTCTTGTTTATAAAAGGGGAAAACATGCATTTTAAAACACATCTGAATGCCACCACCAGAGCAATATAGAGTTATATCACCACCAGAGTAATAAAGAGTTGTATGTGTATATATATATATATATATATATATATATATATATATATATATATATATAAAAATATACACACACACATATATATATACACACACATACACACACACACACCACCTCTTGACTCTCGATTCCCCTCTTCATTCCCACCTTTTGCTTTGTTCTCCCACTCTTGACTCTTGAGCCTCCTCCTTTTGCCTTTTTCTCCCTTTTGATCCCCCTTTCTCCCCCTCCATGACTCTTGAGCCCCCCTTTTGCACTTCTCCCCCTCCTGATCCTCCCTCCTTTTGCCTCTTGATTGCCCCTCCTTTCACCTCATGATCCCCCCTCCATTTGCCTCTTTTTTCCCACTCTTGACCCCCCTCTGCCTCTTTCACCCGGTCTTGATTCCCCCTCTTCTCAAGTTACCTCTCTTTACCCCTCTTGATCTTCCTTTTGCCACTCTACCCCTCTTGATCCTCCATTTTGCCTCTTTCCCCCATTGTCTTTTCATCCCCCCTTTCTCCTCCTCTTGATCCCTCTCTTTGCCTCTTTCCCCCTCTTGCCTTAATCCAGCCTTGATTCTTGCCTTGATCCCCCTTTTGCCTCTTTCTCTCCCTCTGTCCCCTTCCTGATTCCCCCCTTTTGCCTCTTTCTTCCCCTCTTGATCCCCCTCCTTTTGTCTTTTTCTCCCCTCCCCCATTTTCCTCTCGATCTCTCCTTTTCCTCTTTCTCCCCCTCATTAACTCTTGATCCCAACCTTTTGTCTCTCTCTCTCTCCCCTTCTTCACCCTTGACCCCAACCTTTTGCCTCTCTCTCCCCTTCTTCACCCTTGATCCCAACATTTTGCCTCTTTCTCTGTCCCCTTCTTTATCCTTGATCCCAACCTTTTGCCTCTCTCTCTCCCCTTCTTCACCCTTGATCCCAACCTTTTGCCTCTTTCTCCCCCTCCTGATCCCCCCTCCTTTTGCCTCTTGCCAATTTTTTTTCTCCCTTTTGCCTCTTTTTTCTTTCTCTTACCCCCCCTCTGCATCTTTTACCTGCTATTGATCCCCCTTATCCCTTTTTCCCCCTCATGCCTCTATATAAACCCTCTTGCTCCCCCTTTTGCCTTTCTTGCTGTCTTGATTCCCGCTCCCCTCTTGCCTGTGACTGGCGTCTGCTCACGCGGTCTCTGCTTCCAGCCTCCCGCTCAGCTCTATCCGTCTCGGCAGACCACACCACTGCTTAAGGTCGGAGCGGCCGGCCTACCCGGTGCGCAGACGCACTGTGCTTTTCACACTGCTTCTGACGTCACTGGGTCTAGGCCCGGCCTGCCTCCACCCTCTAGATGCGGCTGCCTGTTACCTTGCAGCCGCTGTCTGATGATTGGCTTTGCTTTACAAACGGTGCATTTATTTAAGCCTCCCCGGCCGGCCCACAGGGTGGCCCAGTGCTGGCGGCCTACCAGGATTTTTCCCGGTATCCCGGTAGGCCAGTCCGGCCCTGGCAATAGGCTTATTGGTCGGCAGTTTTTTTTAGATCCTTCTTATCAACTTTTTTTTTTTTTTTTGCATTCTTACCATTTTTCACTCACTTTGGAAGTATTTTGAAAATAGTTAAGCTAGGTCTTTGAATAAGTGTTGACCTCCAGCTTTCAACATTCAAAAAGTGACTTTCTCAGGTCCAGCTGCTTTATCATTTTTCATTGATTTTATTGTAGCTTCTTCTTCTTCTACCAAACCTTCTGGCACAGCTTCAGTCTCTGGCACTGTATTCAGTTGATGTCCTTCATCCTTATAAAGATTTTAATAAAAATGTGCCACTCGTTTTTCTATTTGTTATTGAGTTTCTGCTGTTGTACCATCTTCAAGCTCTAATGCAAACATTTGACTTGTACGTCTGAGGCCATCTTTCTTTTTGCTTTCTTTAGTTCTTTATTTTATTCCAGTATCCTTATGATGAGTTCAAAATTGAACTTGTGAGTTTCTTCTTTTATGCACTTCCTTATGGCCTTGCACATTTCTATATTGTCTACCCTGTTTCTAATATTTCCTTTTTGCTTCATTTCTTGTTGCTTTTTCATCATGAAATTTTTAAACAAAATGGTAATATTAAAAACAGGGTAGAAAATGTAGAAATGTACAAGACCTTTATAGAATGATGGGCATTGTGGTCCTGAAAAGTTGCTGGGTCTCGAATTGCTGGAATAAATTTGTACAAGTTGTGCTCGCTCAAACAGTCAGTGCAATTAATATTGCACCGACTGCTTGAGATTGGGCAGATCCAAAGAGCTCTACCTTCCTGAGTCTTCAGGTCTCAAATTGCTGACCACTGGCAGGGATTAAAGGGATAGTAATGTTTCATAATAAAGGCAGCTCTAATTAATCATCATAGTATTTGGACTTTGGAGAGTGTTATTTCAATTCTGTCAGAGTTGTAGTTCAAGAGTAATTCAATTAAAAAGTATCCCCCTCTCGCCCCTTTTACTGATGTAACATTGTTCAGCCAGATCAGAAGGGAGGTGCCCAGGTAGACTGCAGAGAGGGACAATCTTCAATTAAGATAAGGGAAAAACTGTAAAACTTGTCAAGTGGGCAGGGTTTTTATTGTTCGCATAGGAAGAAGATTGTCCCCTTCTGTTATCTGTCTGGTCTAGCAACAAGATTCCACATCTGAGAAGAGATGGCTTACACTAGGTAAAAGGGGCAGGAGGGGAAACTTTGCTTGTAAATATCTCTCAAACCATAAAGGTTTGAGAGATAGGACTTATATCATTCTTCATGTTTTTTAATGCCTACAAAATAAAATAAAGATAAAAAGAAGTATTACTATCCCTTTATAAATGTCTATATTATCTGAAGACTACAATGTGTAAAGAAAACCTAAACCCTCCTACTGATTTTCCCCCACCATGTACATTTCTATGGACAGAAATTAATTTTCCCTTATGCATCTGTTCAATATAATATCTTCAATCAGTCCTGGATGCCATATACGTGCTGGAAGACATGGCAGCAGAACCACGGGACATCAAACTGTGCTCACTGCACCTGGTAATCTTAACTCTTTCAGTGCCAGAGGGGTACGCTTCTGGCACTGAAAGGGTTAACCCTTTAAGAACCAATGGGGCATGCA
This sequence comes from Rhinophrynus dorsalis, assembly GCA_037306005.1. NCBI lineage: Eukaryota > Metazoa > Chordata > Amphibia > Anura > Rhinophrynidae > Rhinophrynus > Rhinophrynus dorsalis. The sequence goes on along the minus strand of CM074722.1, from coordinate 153,413,621 downwards.
AGGCAATGGTCCATAAAGAGTTAATTAGGCTCATGCACTCTGCCAACAATTCCATGTCCTTCTCCATAATCATGACATCCAGGGCTTATTCAATATGTTATCTCTCAAACAAAGGAGCAAGATAATTCATAGAAGTCATTAAGATTTGCTGGCCATATACATGAAACATGTTTATTTGCATTGTCCCATGACACTCAGTGGTTAATCATCCGTTCAGTGAAACAAGCTCTCTCTCTCACACATGATATACAGCAGAACACTAGGCCTGAGTAATTCTGCAAAATGTTTTGTATCTATCAATTGATCCTCTACCATAAGCAAATCACTTCCATTTGCTATTGAAGTAATAACATTGTCTCTCCTGACATATTGTTTTGTAATAAAAGCTTTAATGTAAAACGCTTTCATATCTTGAAATGATTCAATGAACAGGCTTTTCTTTGCTTCTAAGGGATAATGTCTGTTCTGCTTTGTTGATTTCATCGAAATAAAGTAAACTGATTTTGATTTTATGTCCATGCAAGTCAGGGGCAAAGTCACTTACATAATCAATTTCTAAATCTCATTGCCATCATAAGATAAAAGTAATCACCCATTGTGTGCGGGTGTGTGTGGCTGTCGGGGGTGGGGGAGTGATTCTTTTCTTATATTTGAATGAATGGGAGAAAGATTACTCAAAAAAATATTTAAAGAAATAGTCATATTTTGTTATGACAAATATTTATTTTACAAGGTTTCGGCTGATGAGTTAAACAAGGGTAATTATTGAGTAAAACAAGGGTAATCACACTCGTAGGAGATAAATCTAACCTTGTTTAATTTATTGTCTATTGTTTTTTAATCAAAACAACTCTATAAAGGCCACCACTAGGTGGGGCTATCTTTTTCACTAGTCCCTATGGAGAATTTCTGTCTTCGACTGAAAAGTCTCTGAACTCTAAAATAGAGGCATTATTGAGTTTTAATAACTTTTGAATAAAGACTGCCCCAGCAGTTTGAGTACTCACCCTTATTTTTCTCAGAATTAAAAATATATACACTATAGTTTACCAGCTATTGTGGCAGGTCAGGAGTCTAGCGATCAACCCATTGAGGAACAATGCATGCTTCACTGATCATGTGGGATTTCAAGTGTAACAGCTGCAGCAGTTCATATCTGGAATTTATATTGTTATTATTATTCATTATAAATTGTCAATATATATGCACAGTGCAGTACAGTGGAGAGCAGATCAGACAAAGGGCAATATGTATGAAGGTCGGGCTGAATTTCAGGAGAGCCATCTGCACTATTGTAGGAAAATATATATTTTTTATTTATATAAATGTTGATTTTAACCCTTTAAATAGTAGAGATGCCTCTAAGGAATTGCAGACGTCTTTAGCATTCAAGGGGTTAAATGTCCTTTGAAATCAACTATACATTTGTCTTCTACCCTGTGTGGAATAAAGGACCGCATGTAAAAAGAGGAGCAGTTTAATTGCAGACCAACTGCATCTTAGATGTCTCTCTAACCCTCAAAGAGTTAACTGCCCCATTAAACTCTGGGAATTTGGAGAATTTTTATTTGCTTTCTATTTCCAGTAGGTTTGGTCCAGAATTGCTCCATTTTTTATATGAGCATATGGTGCAGTGATACAGATGGGATTGTGGATTCAGCTGAGGAGCAATTATAATCTAAAGGTGGGCAAAATATAGCCAGCAGGTCGGATTAGGCTCTCTGATGCATTGCACTAGTGACCATTATCCTGAAAGCACTGGCAAATAAATATGCATTTGTGCTTCAGAATAATCCACTGGTAGAAATGAGATCAACTATCTGCAATAACCTCATCAGCATGATTTCATCCTTGTTTAACCTGCAGGAAGGTCAGTTTAACAGCTCTGTTCATCTGTCCTTGTATTTTGACATGTCTTACACAAGTAGAACTGTATCTGTACATCTGAGTGTAGCTCCGCCCACAGCAGGAATTACAGAGTCAAAGCCGCACACAGCAGTACTGCGCACAGTGTCACCGAATACATACAGAGACAGCTGAATATTGCTGTTATTTCATAAACCCAAAAAACAAAATGTGTGACTGAGAACAAATAATGCTTAACCCTTTGAGCACCAGAGCGGTATCCAACTCATCCACAGTAAATATCATAGCAATATAAAAGTGCAAAGCAAACAATGCATTGTGCATAATTTATCATGATTATCACCAGTAATAACATATTTACTCAATGGAAATATATGTAGGTATAAATGCAGGGGAATTATTGCTCTCCCTGCACTGACTAAACACAGCAGAACATTTCCGGGACAAACCAATTTTATCATAAGGGACAAATAAACATTACGCAAAATGCCCACTGAATTAACCCTTTGAGTTCCAGAGAGCTACCCAATGCATTACAAAACACTCAAAGGGTTAAACTGGATTTTTAACTCTTTGAGTGTCAGTGGGGCACACAAGACATTTCTTTTCAATGTGTTGTATACCCCTCTGGCACTCAACGGGTTAAAACCATGAAAGATGACGAGGTCTCCTACTTACAATAGCATTCAAGGACAAAAGCCACATTTATACCAATGGAAAATTTTAATTGCCTACTACTTTGCAGTTGATTTGCCTGAGAATAACTCCATTTTCATTGTGCATTTGGCCCTTAACCCTTTGACTGCCAGAGAGGTATCTAACGCATTGCTTCTCAATGCGTTGGATACCTCTCTGGCACTCAGAGGGTTAAGACATTTATTTAAGAACACATCTACCTGTCAGTTTCACAGGGTTGAAGAATATAAATGTACTGATTGTTTGGATCCTGCCCATTCTCTCACCTTTTCTATCCCCTATTTGCTCTCCTTATCTCTTGCTGCATATTATGTGGTTTCTGCCTACCTTCTCCAACACTGCCCCTTTGTCTCCTAATTGTTTCCCTTTTTACTCATTACAACTATCTGCCATTCTCACAATGTTAGAGCATATTATGAACTTGTCGTATGTATTTTTGGTCTGTCATGTGACTTCCACTTCCAAGTACATATGTGCCTACCCCTGAAATAGACAGAACAACAAAAGGTTATACAAAAAAGTTCTTTTCTATATGGTCAAGGAGCAACATTGGTCCTGTTAAGGAGTTTTGTATAGGCTACCCTGCTCACTCGTATGGCTGTATTTGCATCTCAGGCGCCCATGACCAAGGCATCCCATGTCCTCCTAACACCACCCTGGCCACACCCTAACTCTTCCCAGGATCCTGCCCCCATCCTATACATCCACATTTACTTACCCTATAAAATAGAAACACAATCAAATTTCAATTTAACTGACCAGTACATATATATAAAAACTAGTAAATTAATTAACCAAATTAGTAAACTGTGCAATAGTACAATTTCCACTAAAGTTCTAGAGAAATGGTCTGATGCCTGGTTATACAAAGAGGTCTAGGTATTGGTGTGGACTATGAGAGTGCCCAAAATATGTATTAGGGTGATGCAACTGATATGCATGAAGCCACTCCACCCATTATACTGACAGTGATGTTGAACAATGCACACTTCTACATGTTGTTGATTAGTAATACTCCAAACACAACAGGACCAGCATTGTTTCACAGCTTTGACATCATGCCAACCAGTGACTTAATGGCTTACATGGATAGTTCACCTGCTGCAAGTCAATTATCTTGTGTTTCTCGTTGCTTCTCTATATTGTTCACATAGTTGTACAATAAAAATGTTATTAAGTATCTGATAGCCAATAACATTGTTAGACATCTTCACAACTAACAGCCAATCTCACCAGCCAATTGCCTGTATATCCATCTTACCCATTACCCACCTCACTAATCACTGCAGAAATGTATTCATTTACATATATCTGGCAGCCCAGTGCTTGGTGAGATGTGCACAGCTCAACAAATCCTCTTCCTGGCATTGCAATTTCATTGTTAAGCAGTGTAGATAAACCAGGAGGAATTAGATTTTTATGACTACACCCTTAACTCAGCAAAACGGGTGTGGTCAGCACAGCTGAAGTTCTCCTCAAAATCTTATGTCCTAAGCCAGGGCTGTTGAAGTTCACTCCTCAAGGGCCACCAACAGTACAGAATTTAACGATTTCCCTACTTAAGCACAGGTGAGTCTGGCCTCTAAAACTATTGTTAAAAGTGCATTGAGGAGCTTGTCAAGATTGTTACCATATAGAAAAGCTATGTGTAACTAACGTCACGTAGTGAAAGGGCCTAAATGGAAAAAAAAAATGAATAATAATAATATATATATATATATATATATATATATATATATATATATATATAAAGTTATGTGGTGGATAGCACTCACTCCCATTAACCTTAATGCCCAGGTGCACAATCCCCTGAGAAGGATAGATAATCTGATAAGAATGGGCAGCACCCGTGGGACTTAAAGCCTAAATTTTATTGTTCAAAATAAGCACACAAATGGTCAACGTTTCGGTCCCTTTCGAACCTTTCTCAAGACAAAGAATGAAGCACTCACCTCCATCTTAAGGCCCCCACGCCTTGCCGGCGTTGTCCGACAGGATGGTGACGTCATCACTCTAACAACCCTGATTGGTTGGCCGTCGGAGTGGACGTACCCCATTGGACGCAGTATTACAGGCACAAAAGTATGGCAGTTCAAGAGTTACTAATAAACTTTGTATCAGAGTTAAATAAACCATGTTCTAGTTAAACCAGAATCGTGGTATACAGTAAATACAAAAAGAAAGAAAAGAATAAACTATGGAGCAACCCATATAGCGACTTCGCCCTATTACCGGGAAGTGATGGACTCGCTCGCACATTCAGTGCATGAGTTCCAATCGCTAAGCCCGGCTGTGGCAGAGTGCTATACTGTATTAATGCAGAAGGTCTTCTAAATAGAAAAAAGAGCATTCCAATTCCTGTGGTTAAAAGATAATCATACATGATGTGTCCGCTACATGTACATACACCCGTTGGGTCTCTAAGAGTCTCAAATAAACTTGAGCGATCCACCTCTTCGGATCGCTTCCCTGAGTCCCAATCAATAACTATATCGGTAGAATCGGTGATGTTCACAGGGCATTTGACCAAAATCAATGTGAGAATGTCATACAGCAGTCATAATGATGAGGCCATAAATAGATCGTCATGTAGGCAATAATTGGCAGAAACATCAGTACTGTCATAATTATAAAGAAAATCAATCCCAGCAGAACCTACTGAGAAATATTGGTCAATATTCACAGTGAATGGACTGAAAAACATAGTAAAGTCAGAAAAGAATCTAAAACTCCCCAATGGAAATCCCTTGGTCCTTTAGATTCGTGAGGGACATAAGTAGTTATGGAAACTAAATTGGTACCGACCAGACATAATGGAGGGGCGATTCAGGGAGTGGATAGGTGGATTTACATGAGATCTAAAAAATACATGGATTTTGGTATCCAAAGCAGCTGTAACACAATCCAACCTGTGTATTGCCAGGGGATAGTTAATACCATCCATCAAGTCCTATTATGGGACAGCGTTTAGAGTAGCAACACCCCTAGAGAGGGGTTCTATGCCCGCTGTACCCTGGAGAGATGGAGGTATATGAATCAATGCTGTGTAGGACGGCAAGAGATTCAACTCACTCCCTTATATTCATAGGGAGGGTCTACTACCATCCTTACAAAAAGCTGCTTAATGGTAACCTTTCGTTTAGACCTCTAGGTACCAGGGTATCCAACCTGTGTATCCACCGTGCTTCCCTCTGCAACAGCAGTTTTCCTCTATCGCCTCCTCTAGCTAAATCCGGTTGTACGTCTATGGCCATGTACCTTAAATCAGCCAGTGTGTGCTTCTTTTCAGCGAAATGTCTGGCCACTGGTTTATCCGTGGCCTTACCTTGGATGGCCTCACGAATGCTGGACCTGTGGTTGGCCATTCTTTCCCGCAGACTGGTGACGGTCTTGCCCACATACATTAAGCTGCACGGGCAAATGATAAAATAAATGACAAAATTGTTAGTACATGTGATCCTGCATTTTATAGGTATTGGACGGCCAGTATGTGGATGCCTGAATGTGGTGCCAGTCAAGAGGTATTTACAAGTCGTACAGCCAACACATTTGAAACATCCATTCCTACTAGGAGGAAACCAAGATTTATAGTGGTCCGTGTAGCAGTGTGTAGGGTCTGTTCGAACCAGAATATCCCTGAGGCTACGACCTCTCTTGTAGCACATTCTGGGGGTGTTTTTGAATGTTATAGGTAATGTTTTATCTGATGATAAAATAGGCCAGTACTCTTGCATGATTTTCTTTGTCTGCCTACTTGAGGTAGTGAAGGTGGAAATGAAAGTCAATTTGTTCTCCTTGCCCTGAGTGTTAGATCTCTGCAATAGATCCTTTTGGGTCTGTGTTTTTGCTCGTCCCAATGCTTCGTCTAATAAGTCCTTCTTGTAACCTCTATTAAGGAAGCGTATATATAGATCCTCCAGTTGGCAATCGGCTGTTGTAGAGTCAGAGTTATTTCTAATAATTCTCAAAAATTGGGCATAAGGCACCCCTTTTTTTAAGTGAGGAGGATGATAGCTCCTATAGTGTAACAAAGTGTTTCTGTCTGTGGGTTTCCTGTAATTGGTGGTACCCAGGCCGTCTAAATAGCGGAACACTGACAGGTCTAAAAACACAACTTGCTTTGGGTCAACATCATGTGAAAATTTGACCGGGGTGTCTAGAGAATTAAGTTGGTTGACAAACTCTTGGAATGATGTTGCATTACCATTCCATATTAGGAACAGATCATCAATATATCTACGATAAAAGATGATCTGTTTACCTAATAGGGGTGCAAAATGTCGTGACTCAAATTGTGCCATAAATAAATTGGCAAATGTGGGTGCCACGTTGGAACCCATCGAGGTGCCCGAGACTTGTAAGTAAAAGTTACGTTCAAATTTGAAATAGTTAAGGGTCAAGCAGTACTCTAAAAGTTCCAACAGGAAGCCAGATGGAGGCTGTGTAGGTTGCTTAGGTCCTGTAACTAGTGCTGAGGCCACTGCTCTGATACCTTCAGATATTGGAATAATCGTGTATAGTGATTTCACATCCATGGTGGCCAGAAGAATGTCATCGCCCAAATTCCTCACTTTCAAAATTTGAGTAATGAAGTCACCTGTGTCCTTAATGTAAGATGGAAGTCTTTGAACCAAGGGTTGCAGCCAGTGGTCCAAATATTGAGCCACCGGCTGTAACAATGATCCCCTTGCCGAGACAATAGGACGGCCAGGGGGAGAAGTGCTGTTTTTGTGGATCTTGGGTAAGGTGTAAAAAATGGGACAAATGGGATGATCTACTGTCAAGAATTTGTGCGATGAGGTATCTAGCCAACCATGTGCGAGAGCGTTAGTGAGTGAATGATCAATTATACGTTTGTAGCGAGGCAAGGGATCAGTAGGAAGTTTCATGTAGACTTTTGTATCATTAAGTTGTGATAAGATCTACGTTTTATAATAGTCATAATCGAGAACAACTACTGCCCCTCCCTTGTCAGCTGGACGTATAATGATTGTTGGATTGGATGATAAATGTTTGAGTGCTGATTGTTCCATTCTGGTCAAATTGTGGTAAGGAAAAGTGTTAGGTTTCAATTTTGCGCCCTCCTCTACCATGCGTATGTAACTTTTGATGGATGGATTAGTATTTGGTGGATCGAAAGTACTTTTGGGGGTAAAGGGTTGTTCGGTTCTTTGAGGGTGATGTTGAAAATGGTCCCTAAGTTTTAATGTTCTATTAAATCTATATAGTTCAACAGAAAAATTGAAATTATTCTGGTGCGTAATGGGAACAAAAGATAAACCCTTGGAAAGCATACTCATTTTGCTTTGAGATAGAGGATGGGAGCTCAAATTGAAAACTATGTTTTCTTTAGGGGTGGCTTCAATGTTACTTTTTTGCCTGTGGTTACCCCTTCGGGTGTGTGGTCTTTTGCGGCACTTGCGGACCTAGTAGTTACCCCAAAAAAAATTTCTTTGGGAGCACTAGTAGGAACTGCTGTGTCAGAGTCTGATGAGTTGCCAGAGGAGTTGTCCACCGTGCGTAAATTGGGTTTAAGGATCTTTCTTCGGATCCGGGGTAAAGGTCTAAGCCTCTCCTGTGTACCCGTTAACCACTTATACACCCGGTTTTCTTTATAATCCTGATTGACCTTCAGGACTTTAGCAGCTTTAAATCGATGTAATTCAGTTTTGTAACTCTCAATGGCCTCTGTTAACTTATCAGACCAATTGTTATGGCTATCGGCATTAAGTGTGGGTAAGTAAGTTGTTTTAAAACTGTCTATTTCTGATTTAACTAATTGTAGTTCACGCGAGACTTCCTCAATGACCAGTAACATAAGATCATAGGAGCATTTGTTCAAGATGCAACACCATCTACGGCAAAATTCTGGGTTTGTGCGTCCTATGGTTGGAACATTGGTCATGCGGAAGCCCCGCGGAATGTGTTTAGCTCTGTAATAATCGGATAGGTAAACACCATGAAGGTGCAAATCTATCTCCCGTTGTTTCAGCTTATTAAGAGAATTAAACAAGTCAAGGGGTGCCTTACCCTGTAGATGTTCGATAGCTGTTTCTGCAAACAGAATATTCTCTGCATCTGTGTTTGAAAAAGCCAAAGCGTCTGTGGGTTGCTCCAAAATAGTGACCGCTGGGGGGTCTTCCATCTCCTGCAGTGGACGCTGTGTAGTCATCCAGCTGGATAAGGACCTTGGAGATAATGTAAATAGTTCAATATTGTATATGGATACTCTTATTGAGGGTGCTAATCCTGTGAAATTATGAATAAAGTTATGTGGTGGATAGCACTCACTCCCATTAACCTTAATGCCCAGGTGCACAATCCCCTGAGAAGGATAGATAATCTGATAAGAATGGGCAGCACCCGTGGGACTTAAAGCCTAAATTTTATTGTTCAAAATAAGCACACAAATGGTCAACGTTTCTGTCCCTTTCGGACCTTTTTCAAGACACAGAATGAAGCACTCACCTCCATCTTAAGGCCCCCACGCCTTGCCGGCGTTGTCCGAGAGGATGGTGACGTCATCACTCTAACAACCCTGATTGGTTGGCCGTCAGAGTGGACGTACCCCATTGGACGCAGTATTACAGGCTCAAAAGTATGGCGGTTCAAGAGTTACTAATAAACTTTGTATCAGAGTTAAATAAACCATGTTCTAGTTAAACCAGAATCGTGGTATACAGTAAATACAAAAAGAAAGAAAAGAAAAGAATAAACTATGGAGCAACCCATATAGCGACTTCGCCCTATTACCGGGAAGTGATGGACTCGCTCACACATTCAGTGCATGAGTTCCAATCGCTAAGCCCGGCTGTGGCAGAGTGCTATACTGTATTAATGCAGAAGGTCTTCTAAATAGAAAAAAGAGCATTCCAATTCCTGTGGTTAAAAGATAATCATACATGATGTGTCCGCTACATGTACATACACCCATTGGGTCTCTAAGAGTCTCAAATAAACTTGAGCGATCCACCTCTTCGGATCGCTTCCCTGAGTCCCAATCAATAACTATATTGGTAGAATCGGTGATGTTCACAGGGCATTTGACCAAAATCAATGTGAGAATGTCATACAGCAGTCATAACGATGAGGCCATACATAGATCGTCATGTAGGCAATAATTGGCAGAAACATCAGTCCTGTCATAATTATAAAGAAAATCAATCCCAGCAGAACCTGCTCTTTTTTCTATTTAGAAGACCTTCTGCATTAATACAGTATAGCACTCTGCCACAGCCGGGCTTAGCGATTGGAACTCATGTACTGAATGTCCATCACTTCCCGGTAATAGGGCGAAGTCGCTATATGGGTTGCTCCATAGTTTATTCTTTTCTTTTTTGTTTCTTTTCTTTTGATTCTTTTTGTATTTACTGTAAACCACGATTCTGGTTTAACTAGAACATGGTTTATTTAACTCTGATACAAAGTTTATTAGTAACTCTTGAACCGCCATACTTTTGAGCCTGTAATACTGCGTCCAATGGGGTACGTCCACTCTGACGGCCAACCAATCAGGGTTGTTAGAGTGATGACGTCACCATCCTCTCGGACAACGCCGGCAAGGCGTGGGGGCCTTAAGATGGAGGTGAGTGCTTCATTCTGTGTCTTGAAAAAGGTCCGAAAGGGACAGAAACGTTGACCATTTGTGTGCTTATTTTGAACAATAAAATTTAGGCTTTAAGTCCCACGGGTGCTGCCCATTCTTATCAGATTATCTATCCTTCTCAGGGGATTGTGCACCTGGGCATTAAGGTTAATGGGAGTGAGTGCTATCCACCACATAACTTTATTCATAATTTCACAGGATTAGCACCCTCAATAAGAGTATCCATATACAATATTGAACTATTTACATTATCTCCAAGGTCCTTATCCAGCTGGATGACTACACAGCGTCCACTGCAGGAGATGGAAGACCCCCCAGCGGTCACTATTTCGGAGCAACCCACAGACGCTTTGGCTTTTTCAAACACAGATGCAGAGAATATTCTGTTTGCAGAAACAGCTATCGAACATCTACAGGGTAAGGCACCCCTTGACTTGTTTAATTCTCTTAATAAGCTGAAACAACGGGAGATAGATTTGCACCTTCATGGTGTTTACCTATCCGATTATTACAGAGCTAAACACATTCCGCGGGGCTTCCGCATGACCAATGTTCCAACCATAGGACGCACAAACCCAGAATTTTGCCGTAGATGGTGTTGCATCTTGAACAAATGCTCCTATGATCTTATGTTACTGGTCATTGAGGAAGTCTCGCGTGAACTACAATTAGTTAAATCAGAAATAGACAGTTTTAAAACAACTTACTTACCCACACTTAATGCCGATAGCCATAACAATTGGTCTGATAAGTTAACAGAGGCCATTGAGAGTTACAAAACTGAATTACATCGATTTAAAGCTGCTAAAGTCCTGAAGGTCAATCAGGATTATAAAGAAAACCGGGTGTATAAGTGGTTAACGGGTACACAGGAGAGGCTTAGACCTTTACCCCGGATCCGAAGAAAGATCCTTAAACCCAATTTACGCACGGTGGACAACTCCTCTGGCAACTCATCAGACTCTGACACAGCAGTTCCTACTAGTGCTCCCAAAGAAATTTTTTTTGGGGTAACTACTAGGTCCGCAAGTGCCGCAAAAGACCACACACCCGAAGGGGTAACCACAGGCAAAAAAGTAACATTGAAGCCACCCCTAAAGAAAACATAGTTTTCAATTTGAGCTCCCATCCTCTATCTCAAAGCAAAATGAGTGTACTTTCCAAGGGTTTATCTTTTGTTCCCATTACGCACCAGAATAATTTCAATTTTTCTGTTGAACTATATAGATTTAATAGAACATTAAAACTTAGGGACCATTTTCAACATCACCCTCAAAGAACCGAACAACCCTTTACCCCCAAAAGTACTTTCGATCCACCAAATACTAATCCATCCATCAAAAGTTACATACGCATGGTAGAGGAGGGCACAAAATTGAAACCTAACACTTTTCCTTACCACAATTTGACCAGAATGGAACAATCAGCACTCAAAAATTTATCATCCAATCCAACAATCATTATACGTCCAGCTGACAAGGGAGGGGCAGTAGTTGTTCTCGATTATGACTATTATAAAACGGAGATCTTATCACAACTTAATGATACAAAAGTCTACATGAAACTTCCTACTGATCCCTTGCCTCGCTACAAACGTATAATTGATCATTCACTCACTAACGCTCTCGCACATGGTTGGCTAGATACCTCATCGCACAAATTCTTGACAGTAGATCATCCCATTTGTCCCATTTTTTACACCTTACCCAAGATCCACAAAAACAGCACTTCTCCCCCTGGCCGTCCTATTGTCTCGGCAAGGGGATCATTGTTACAGCCGGTGGCTCAATATTTGGACCACTGGCTGCAACCCTTGGTTCAAAGACTTCCATCTTACATTAAGGACACAGGTGACTTCATTACTCAAATTTTGAAAGTGAGGAATTTGGGCGATGACATTCTTCTGGCCACCATGGATGTGAAATCACTATACACGATTATTCCAATATCTGAAGGTATCAGAGCAGTGGCCTCAGCACTAGTTACAGGACCTAAGCAACCTACACAGCCTCCATCTGGCTTCCTGTTGGAACTTTTAGAGTACTGCTTGACCCTTAACTATTTCAAATTTGAACGTAACTTTTACTTACAAGTCTCGGGCACCTCGATGGGTTCCAACGTGGCACCCACATTTGCCAATTTATTTATGGCACAATTTGAGTCACGACATTTTGCACCCCTATTAGGTAAACAGATCATCTTTTATCGTAGATATATTGATGATCTGTTCCTAATATGGAATGGTAATGCAACATCATTCCAAGAGTTTGTCAACCAACTTAATTCTCTAGACACCCCGGTCAAATTTTCACATGATGTTGACCCAAAGCAAGTTGTGTTTTTAGACCTGTCAGTGTTCCGCTATTTAGACGGCCTGGGTACCACCAATTACAGGAAACCCACAGACAGAAACACTTTGTTACACTATAGGAGCTATCATCCTCCTCACTTAAAAAAAGGGGTGCCTTATGCCCAATTTTTGAGAATTATTAGAAATAACTCTGACTCTACAACAGCCGATTGCCAACTGGAGGATCTATATATACGCTTCCTTAATAGAGGTTACAAGAAGGACTTATTAGACGAAGCATTGGGACGAGCAAAAACACAGACCCAAAAGGATCTATTGCAGAGATCTAACACTCAGGGCAAGGAGAACAAATTGACTTTCATTTCCACCTTCACTACCTCAAGTAGGCAGACAAAGAAAATCATGCAAGAGTACTGGCCTATTTTATCATCAGATAAAACATTACCTATAACATTCAAAAACACCCCCAGAATGTGCTACAAGAGAGGTCGTAGCCTCAGGGATATTCTGGTTCGAACAGACCCTACACACTGCTACACGGACCACTATAAATCTTGGTTTCCTCCTAGTAGGAATGGATGTTTCAAATGTGTTGGCTGTACGACTTGTAAATACCTCTTGACTGGCACCACATTCAGGCATCCACATACTGGCCGTCCAATACCTATAAAATGCAGGATCACATGTACTAACAATTTTGTCATTTATTTTATCATTTGCCCGTGCAGCTTAATGTATGTGGGCAAGACCGTCACCAGTCTGCGGGAAAGAATGGCCAACCACAGGTCCAGCATTCGTGAGGCCATCCAAGGTAAGGCCACGGATAAACCAGTGGCCAGACATTTCGCTGAAAAGAAGCACACACTGGCTGATTTAAGGTACATGGCCATAGACGTACAACCGGATTTAGCTAGAGGAGGCGATAGAGGAAAACTGCTGTTGCAGAGGGAAGCACGGTGGATACACAGGTTGGATACCCTGGTACCTAGAGGTCTAAACGAAAGGTTACCATTAAGCAGCTTTTTGTAAGGATGGTAGTAGACCCTCCCTATGAATATAAGGGAGTGAGTTGAATCTCTTGCCGTCCTACACAGCATTGATTCATATACCTCCATCTCTCCAGGGTACAGCGGGCATAGAACCCCTCTCTAGCGGTGTTGCTACTCTAAACGCTGTCCCATAATAGGACTTGATGGATGGTATTAACTATCCCCTGGCAATACACAGGTTGGATTGTGTTACAGCTGCTTTGGATACCAAAATCCATGTATTTTTTAGATCTCATGTAAATCCACCTATCCACTCCCTGAATCGCCCCTCCATTATGTCTGGTCGGTACCAATTTAGTTTCCATAACTACTTATGTCCCTCACGAATCTAAAGGACCAAGGGATTTCCATTGGGGAGTTTTAGATTCTTTTCTGACTTTACTATGTTTTTCAGTCCATTCACTGTGAATATTGACCAATATTTCTCAGTAGGTTCTGCTGGGATTGATTTTCTTTATAATTATGACAGTACTGATGTTTCTGCCAATTATTGCCTACATGACGATCTATTTATGGCCTCATCATTATGACTGCTGTATGACATTCTCACATTGATTTTGGTCAAATGCCCTGTGAACATCACCGATTCTACCGATATAGTTATTGATTGGGACTCAGGGAAGCGATCCGAAGAGGTGGATCGCTCAAGTTTATTTGAGACTCTTAGAGACCCAACGGGTGTATGTACATGTAGCGGACACATCATGTATGATTATCTTTTAACCACAGGAATTGGAATGCTCTTTTTTCTATTTAGAAGACCTTCTGCATTAATACAGTATAGCACTCTGCCACAGCCGGGCTTAGCGATTGGAACTCATGCACTGAATGTGCGAGCGAGTCCATCACTTCCCGGTAATAGGGCGAAGTCGCTATATGGGTTGCTCCATAGTTTATTCTTTTCTTTTCTTTCTTTTTGTATTTACTGTATACCACGATTCTGGTTTAACTAGAACATGGTTTATTTAACTCTGATACAAAGTTTATTAGTAACTCTTGAACTGCCATACTTTTGTGCCTGTAATACTGCGTCCAATGGGGTACGTCCACTCCGACGGCCACCCAATCAGGGTTGTTAGAGTGATGATGTCACCATCCTGTCGGACAACGCCGGCAAGGCTTGGGGGCCTTAAGATGGAGGTGATTGCTTCATTCTTTGTCTTGAGAAAGGTCCGAAAGGGACCGAAGCGTTGACCATTTGTGTGCTTATTTTGAACAATAAAATTTAGGCTTTAATTCCCACGGGTGCTGCCCATTCTTATCAGATTATATATATATACTAGCAATGTGGGACGGCGTTGCCCGTCATGTTATGACCGTTGGGCGCACGTGTGAAATGCAGACACACTGTTAAACACAGACATATGCAACACACAGGCAGACACATACCATACATCCCAAGTGTCCCTCTTTGAGGGCAAAATTCCTCTGTCCCTCTTTCCCACCCTGTTGTCCCTCTTTTTAGGAGGTCAGACTGTGTGCAGGGCAGCTCCACCTATAGGCGACGTAGGCGCCAGCCCAGGGTGCACACGTACTGGGGGCGCGGGCATGCAGCGGAGAAGAGCTGCGCCCGCACACACCACTCCGGGAACCACAACACAGTCAGGTCTGTGTTGCTACAGCGCTCCCTCATCTGGTCGGATCTTTAGTAATGCAGAGAGCGCTGGGAGTCATGATCTCCCGCCGCGCTCTGCATTACTGAAGAGAAGACTGCGCGGGAGCTACAGGTATGTGATGGGGGGCAAGTTGGAGCTGAGGGGGCATAGTGGAGCTGAGGGGGCAAGTTGAAGCGGATGTGGGGCAAAGTGGAGATGATGGGGGCAAGTTGGAGCTGTTAGGGGAAAGCTGGAGCTGAGGGGGCATAGTGGAGCTGGTGGGGGCAAGTTGGAGCTGATGGGGGCAAAGTGGAGCGGATGAGGGTCAAACTGGAGCTGAGGGGGGGCAAGTTGGAGCTGAGGGGGGGCAAGTTGGAGCGGATGGGGGGCAAAGTGGAGCAGATGGGGGGCAAAGTAGAGCAGATGGGGGGCAAGTTGGAGCGGATGGGGGCATAGTGGAGCTGGTGGTGGCAAGTTGGAGCTGGTGGGGGCAAGTTGGAGCGGATGGGGGGCAAGTTGGAGCGGATGGGGGGCAAAGTGGAGCTGATGGGGGTAAGTTGTAGAGGATGGGGGTCAAAGTGGAGCTGATGGGGGCAAAGTGGAGCTGAGGGGGCAAAGTGGAGCTGAGGGGGCAAAGTGGAGCTGGTGGGGGCACGTTAGAGCAGATGGGGGGCAAAGTGGAGCTGGTGGGGGCACGTTGGAGCGGATGGGGGGGGCAAAGTGGAGCTGATGGGGGCAAGTTGGAGTGGATGGGGGGCAAAGTGGAGCTGATGGTGGCAAGTTGGAGCTGATGGTGGCAAAGTGGAGCTGGTGGGCCAAAGTGAAGCTGATAAGGGGCAAGTTGGAGCTGGTAGGGGGCATCTCTTACAGGCATCTCCAGACCAGGGGCAGACTGGCCCAGGGGGCAGAGAGAGGACAATCATGAAAAGAGGTGGGGTATAAGTAGGCAGGGTATAAAGGGGTGGGACACAAGGGGCGGAGCGAAATGGGCGGCAAAATTAGGTTTTGCCTAGGGTGGCAAAAATCCTTGCACCAGCCCTGACTGTGTGGCGTGTTTTACTTTGCTCTCCAGCAATAAAGCAATAAACTTCAGTATATGTGCTTATACATTAGTCTGTGCAAATAAAATACTTTGGTCTTGCACTAAATCATTTATTCAGTTACATAAATAGCCAGTAATAGGTCATGAAATAACCTAAAAATTCTTACTAATGCCCTGCCCACCAGCCACGCCCCAACAATATCACCTAAAACTACAGTGTCCCTCTTTGGCCATGTGAAATGTTGGGAGGTATGCACATACACACAGTGAGCGGCAGAAACATGCAAAAGACACGCACACACACAGACTCACTGGAGATGCACACATATGTAACAGATGTACACACACAGACACACTGGAGATGCACACATGGACACATATATGTAACAGAGATGGACACAAACACACATGCAACAGATATGAGCAGAAACACATGCACTCATGAGTTGTGCACCCCTCTGGCAGTTAAAGGGTTAAGATATACAGAGGCATGTTAAATAGCAGTGGGAAGTGTGTTCATACCTGGGAACTTTGACTTGTGTAGTCCCTAGAGGGGACTGATGTGGTGCTGATGTGGAGAGACAAATGGGGCAATCTGGATTAAAAGGGGGCGGGGCTTAATCGTGAGTAGGGGGCGGGGCTTAACATAAATGTGGAAAAGTGTTAGTAATAGGCTGGGGAAGGAGGAAAAGTGGGAGGGAAATGCAAGTTTACAATGTGAGGAGTTTGAACACACTCCCTGAGGGCTAAAACTTGATACACAACCCTGTGGCAGTCAGTGAGTTAAGTGTGAATCTGATGGCTGTCTGTCCTGTGTCTTGCATGCCAAATGATGACAGTGAAGAAATAATTGAGCAATGAGGGCCTACCTTAACCCTTTGAGTGCCATTTTGTTCTTCTGGTGCTGCACTACAGGTCCTGCTGAGGCCACTGGGAGTCAGGGTGAGTGAGTGTGTGTGTGTGTCAGCCATATTTATTTCTGGCTTTGTGTGTGTATGTGGTGCTGTGTGTGTGAGTGGGGGCATGTGTGTTTGGTGCTGTGTGAGTGGGGCATTGTGTGTGGTGGTCTGTGTGTGTGAGTGGGGCATGTGTGTGTGTTTGTGTGGTGCTGTGTGAGTGAGGCATGTGTGTGAGTTTGGTGCTGTATGAGTGAGGCATGTGTGTTTGTCTGTGGTGTAGGAGCAAGTGGCGACCATGTTGTTTTTTTCTGACTTTGATGGTGGTGGGCGGGCTGCATAGTGGGGGCGGGCCAACTCCCTGCATGACTGAATCACCCAATAGGAGTAGTAACTCCTGCTTTATGCCTCCCCTGGGTGTGTTTTGGCAGGCACAAAGTCTTCTTTTATATATATAGATATATATATATATATATATATGTATACATATATACACTCACATAGTACTGTGCCAAAGTCTTAGGCAGGTATGAAAATATGCTGTAAAATAAGACTGCTTTCAAAACAGACATTTTAATGGTTTATATTTATCAATTAACTGTTTCGGTTCTCAAGCAAGACAAGGAGTCAGATGGTAAAGTTATAATCACCTTTATTTTGGATAATAAACAATAGGCAATAAATGAATATACTATAAGCAGAGGGTGACTGGAGAGGCTAGCGACTCTATCAGAAATAGGAGCCTGCCGACAGGTCTACCACGTCTGCTGTAGACTAGGCCGAAGCCAACCGGTAGTCGCTGGTTAATAGGTGGAACGCACACAGAACCTACAGTCTCTCGAAATATAGCAACAAGAAAAACTACTGACTCACGCCTGTAGTCAGTAAGGAAGAGCTCGTCTCCAATAAGGTTGGCAACGATGGAGACTACTGACTCACGCCTGCAGTCAGTAAAGTCTGAATCTGCCAGAGCCCCAGGTCTGCACCAGGATGGATGTCTGTGTGGAACGGAGCCACACAGCAGAGTGAACAGACAGAGCCACAGGTCAGCACCAGCAAGAATAGTCAGACAAGCCAGGTTCATACACAGAGCGATTAGTCAGCCAGAGCCACATGTCTGAAACAGTTAGGATGTCCAATAGAAGTAAGCAGCACTGGGAGGATAGTTGGACAGAGCCACAGGTAAGCACCAGGTTGGATAGTGAGACAAGCCAGGATCATACACAGAGTGGGCAGTCAGCTAGAGCCACAGGTCTGCACCAGACTGGATGTCTAAAGTCAAAGGAGCACACAGGTATAATGGTCAGACAGAGCCACAGGTCAGCACCAGAATGGATAGTCAGACAAGCCGGGTCATACACAGGATACAGGAGCAACAGAAACTAGAACTGCACTGAACACTAACATAAGGGTAATGATACACAGGCCTAGAGAGGTTTATAAAGGAGTAGGAGAAGACTTGACCAATTAGGTCCCCCAGGCTGGGCCTATAACAGGCGTCCAGACAAGTGCCTGATTCATGATGTCAGTAACAAGAAACATACACGACCAGGCCGCAGGTAAGAGGGATTCAGCTAGTGACGCCTGAGCACCAGTCCAGAACCCTGCTCCCGGCCAAATGGCGCAGGCTGAGGTAAGGCACTGTGACATTAACAAAATGATAATGATTTAAACAGACGAAAAATCTAAATCAAATCAATATTTGGCGTGACCACCCTTTGCCTTCAAAAAGCATCAATTTTTCTAGGTACATTTGGACAAGGTGAGGGATTTTGTAGGCATATAGTTAGGTGTATGATTAGCACCTGTATGGTAGAATTGTTTAATAATCATCAATTTAATATATAGGTTGAAATACAATCATTAACTTAAACCGAAACAGCTGTGTAGGAGGAATAAAACTGGGTGAGGAACAGAAAAACTCAGACAGTTTAGTGTCAAAAGTTATACCCTATGGCAAGACTGAGCACAGCAACAAGACACAAGGTAGTTATGCTGCATCAGCAAGGTCTCTACCAGGAAGAAATTTCAAGGCAGACAGATGTGCTGTCCAAGCTATTTTGAAGAAGCACAAAGAAACAGGCAACACTGAGGAACATAGACACAGTGGTCGGCCAAGGAAACATAGTGCAGCAGATGACAGACATATCATGCTTACTTCCCTTCAAAATAAGAAGATGCCCAGCAGTGTCATCAACTCAGAATTGGCGAAAAACAGTGGGATCCTTCTACACCCATCTACTGTCAGGAGAAGTTTGGTCAAACAGGTCTTCATTAAAGACTTGCAGCCAAAAACCCACTCCTGCAACGTGGAAACAAGGCCAAGAGACTCAACTATGCACAAAAACACATGGACTGGGGTGCATACAAATGGCAGCAGATGCTCTGGACTGATGAGTCAAAATTTAAAATATTTTGCTGTAGCAGAAGGCAGTTTGTTCACAGCAGGGTTAGAGAGCAGCACAAGAATGAGTGTCTGCAGGCAACAGTGAAGTATGGCAGAGGTTCCTTTCAAGTTTGGGGCTGCATTTCTGCAAATGGAGTTGAGGATTTGGTTAGCATTAATGGTCTCCTTAATGCTGAGAAGTAAATGGAAATACTTATTCATGAAGCAATACCATCAGGTAGGCATCTGATTAGCCCCAAATGTATTCTGTAGCATGACAATGTCCCCACACAACCAAAGTCATTAAAAACTATCTTCAGTGTAAAGAAGAACAAGGAGTCCTGCAAGTTATGGTATGGCCCCACATAGCCCTAATCTCGAATCATTGAGTCTGTTTGGGATTTCATAAAGACAGTAAATCCACAGATTTACTAATTGTGTGCAAGTGTGCCTAGGAGAATTGATGCTGTTTTGAAGACAAAGGGTGGTCACACCAGATATTGATTTGATTTAGATTTTTCGTCTGTTTAAATCATTATCATTTTGTTAATTGATAAAATAATTTATTAACATATATATTTTTGAAAGCATTCTTACTTTACAGCATTTTTTCACACCTGCCTAAGACTTCACAGTACTGTATATAATGTATTACTTTTTGGTAGTAAGTTAATGATACAAAAAATATAAATGTAAAGTATTTTATGTATTTTAACCCCTTGGATGCTTGAGAGGTTTCCGGAGCAATATGAAGCATATGTATTGGAGATGTCTCTAGTATCCAAGGGTTTAACCCTTTGCGTGCCAGTGTGGTACACAACTCATTGCTTTGCAATGTGTTGTGTACCACTCTGGCACTCAAAGGGTTAATATTACGGATGGAAACAGACGGAGAAGGACAACAATGGAAGGTGTTTTGGTCAGAAATGTGGGCATTTTGGTGGATAAGTACACTCTTCATGTATTTTCCATAAGATCCAAATGATGGCTAATGTTCAATTCCATTTGAAATACAATTTATATCCTGATTTAGTTTAAGCAATGTTGACAAATTTCATCCTCTGTGCAAAATTATGCTTTTCGCTCCTGAAAGCTGAATATCACTTTACAGTGAAACATTATTAGCCAAGGCATTTCTGATGATAATTTTATTTTGTCTAGCCACATCCATTAAATTCTCTCCAAGCTGAGATTGTGTATTGTTATACAGCTTTCCCTGCTTTTTATAAAACAGCAGATGATATTGAATTTCCCCTGCAATGTTATAAATGTCCTTATTGGAATACAGGATAAACACCAGATTTAGAATCTATGTTTTTTTAGGTAATAGTACTTTGAGTGTACATTAACACATTGATGGTTTGAAAAACAAAACACAATATTTATTGTAAAAAAACTAAACAGAAATAGTGTTATAGGTGGATGGAACCAATGGGACTCAAAGTGTAAGACAGCTGCTCAAACAAGGTTCTTCTACCCATAGACCTAAAAATGACCATAGCCAAGAAGAGAATACAAAATGGTTCACAAGGCCCTAAAACAAACACTGCAATCAAAGTAAAAGGGTAAGAAGAGTTTAATAAAAATACCCTATATGAAATATGTTGTAGATTACAACAAAAAAAACTTTTCTTTTTGTTGTAATTTACAACAAAAAAAATGCATATGGATGGGCAACTTGACTTTACTTATTATTCACTTGCAGTGAAAAACCTTGTAAATCAATGGTAATGTTTATTTGTCACCTACGATGAAGTGTTTACTATTGAAATGTCTCCCTCTATTTGATGACAATCAAAATGGTGACATCATAATGTCACCTGCATCAAAAGGGCAACATTCTGATGTTGCACACTAAAGTGTGGCAGATCTGCTCTTAGTAATGCTATGCATACCCTCCATCTGTGCCTTAACCCTTTGAGTGCCAGAGGGGTCCACAATGCATTGCAAAGCAATTAGTTGCAGAACCATCTGGCACTCAAAGGGTTAAGATGCCCTATTCCTCTAACAAGCACTGTGAGACTGCTCAGTGTTTGTGAGAAGAAGAGGTCATCTTAAGCCTTTGAGTGCCAGAGGGGCCTGCAACACATTGCATTACAATGTGTTGCAGACCCCTCTGGCACTCAAAGGGTTTAGGCACAGATGGAAGATATGCATAGCATTACTCTGAGCAGATTTGTCATACTTAAGTGTGTAACATCAGAATGTTGCACACCTTTTGATGCTGGCTTTTGAGAGGAGGAGGGTATAACATTACAGTGATGTGGCCAACATTCTGATGCGGGCTTGTGAGAAGAGCAGATTTGCACTATGTTCTTGACAACACTTAACTGTGCGACATCGGAATGTCGCCCTTTTGATGTGGGTGACAATCTGATGTCACCTTTTGGAGCAGGCAACATTATGATGTTGCAGTTTTGATGGCTGCCAAACAGAGGGCAACATTTCAATAGGATACCCGGTGAAGTTGGTTTGCCCCAGAATTGCTTCAATTTTTCTTAGAGCATCATCTTCAGTGTTCTGGATTCTTTATGACAGAGCTGTTCTATTTTTCTCCATAGACCCTAAAGGCCAATTAAGAGGGTAAGTGCTGGACAGTCTGTCAGGCCTCTTTCTGCGCACATTTTTTAAATGTAGTTGCTATTTTTGTATTATTCACTGGGGGATTCCATACATGGAGACATTGCACTCCTATTTTTATAGCTTACTCAAGTATTAATGCAAATGGGGAGTTTACCTACAATTACTAGATTTTATATAAATTGTTGAGCTGTAAACTCAAAACAGATAAAGATAATCATAAAACAAAACGTTTAATTTTTACATTAAATTTAATGTGCCCTCTTCCATTTAAAGGGATAGTAATGTTTCATAATAAGCGCAGCTCTAATTAATCTTCATAGTATTTGGGCCTTGGAGAGTTTTATTTCAATTCTGTCAGAGTTGTAGTTCAAGAGTAATTGAATGATAAAGTATCCCCCTCCTGCCCCTTCTACTGATGTAACACTGCTCAGCTTAGAGCAGCAGGGAGTGTCCAGGTAGATTGCAGAGAGGGACAATCTTCAATTAAGATAAGGAAAAAAGCTGAAAAACCTGTCAAGGGGGGCAGGGTTTTCATTGTTCTCACAGTAAGAATATTGACTCTTGATGTGAGCTGTCTGGTCTATGGAATGGATTCCACATCTGAGGAGTAGGGGCTTACACTAGGTAAAAGGAGCGGGAGGGGGAAACTTTATCATTCAATTAATCTTGGACTACAATGCTCACAGTAAAGAAAATAACACTCTCTATGGCTCAAATACTATGAAGATAATTGGAGCTGCTGTTTTTGTTACATTACTATCACTTTAAGGAGTTAAAATCTCATTTAAATCAATGATACTATAATTTCACTCCTCTGCTGCATTTGGTTTGCCCCATAATTGCTCCAGGTCTTAGTACATCATCCTAACTGACTAGGGAACAAACAGCAGAGCTTTTCACTGTGGCTAATATACTAAGATAAAGCAGCCCAATTTTAGTGAAACCACAGGGAACAAAAATGATAATTGTTTTATCCCCTTGAGTGCCAGAGAGGTACGCAACGCATTGCAGAGCAATGCGTTTGCGTACCTGTCTGGCACTCAGAGGGTTAAATTGGGCTTTTAACCCCTTGAATGCTAAAGAGGTCTTCAATATAAGTTAAAAGCTATGTTGGAGACCACTCTTGCATTCAAGTAGCTCAATTTATATAAATGGGAATTATTATTTGTTCCATAGGGTGCAGCTGGTTTGCCCCAGAATTGCACCACATTTATTTAGTATATCAGCCTTGGTTTGTTTGTCAGGTTCCATACTGCAGATTACAGGTAACAGTTTCCTCTGTGGCTCCTGTTGCTTTTCAGACTCATAAGTTCTGCTTCACAGTCGGAGGTTGCAGGATCTTGTAATATTAATATTCCTTCTACATCATTGATTTTACTTTGATGTGGTTTCCCCCGATCCCCTTGTGTTTGCATTTGTCTTTTATCTCAAACCAATTCTTCTCCTTTGTTGTAAATTTCAAATAACACTAAAAAACAGTCTTTATCCATCCCTTGAAAAACCATGCACAGTATTTATATAACATGTAACGTGGCATACAATTATATCCACAGTGTCAGAAGCTTAGCTGCCGCTTAGAGCCTGTGCTTTGGGATTGTCAATAGGAATAGTTATGAGTCACTGTAAAGTAGGATGTGTCAGGTACTCAGGATAAGGTGACATAAACCTCTCTGGGAAACAATTTGCGTCAGATACTATTGCATTGATTACACAAGGTATAACAAAACGTGTCTGCATGGTAGGACCATCTGGGAGATGCCACCATCCTTCTTCCTAGATTCCCCATTGAACCATGTTGATGCTGATGTTCTTAGAGGAAATGGAGTAATTCTGGAGCAAATCAACTGCATCATAGGGGACAATTAAAAATCCCCAAATCCCAGTTGAGATCATTTGGGTTTTTAACCACTTGAATGCTGGATAAGTCTCCATCATATTGCTTTACAATTAATTTAACACATCTCTAATATTCAAGGGTTTAAAAGCTCAGTTTAAATCAATAGAAATGTTTGTCTCCTGCAATGAAGTTGGAATGCTCCAGAATTGTTCCAGTTTATTTAAAGGCAGAGTTTTTTTTTCTACAGTAAGGGCAGTACAAATGTGTAATTGGTTACCTTTTTTTGCAGACACTGTATATACTTTCAAGAAAAAAGTATTTCATTCCTTTCTAGTTGAGAAGATGTTGGTCCAGCAGGATATCCAACTTCCTTTTGGTGTCAGGAAGGATTTTTTTTTACTCAACTAGGGCATAAATGGAAATTACTTCAATAGTACTTTTTGTCCCTCTTGAGCAACAAAAAACAGAGTCATATGACAAAGGCTAAGCTTGATGTCTTTTTTCAACCTCATCAAATATGTTACTGTTATAACATCAGCTTCTATGTTTAACATTTTCTCTTTCAGAAGTATGTCCTCATTAGTATTGGTGCTTTGTTTAGTTATCTATATATATAAAAGAATAAGCCTCTTTGCATAATTTATGGTACCCCACACACAGAATATAATTTATGTCTCCTCAGAAAAGAAACTCGCATTGAACAGAATGTCCCATTACATAATTTATGTCTCATTAGGAGACACAACTCCCATTGGGTGATTCAATAGGGACTTTACTGCTCCCATTGGGTAATTCAGTGGGGGCGTGTTTATCATACAGGGAGTTGGCCCGCCCCTTCCAGCCCACCCACCACTATCCAACTGACAAAAAAATATATAGCTGCCACTTGCTCCTGAAGTAGAGGATATCAATAACTTCTCCTGGTCCACACACACTCTCACTCAGGATCATGACTCCACAAACACACTGTGTCACCTCCCACAGATAATTGTAACCCTCCATACACTCTGTTTCAGTACAAAGGTGTAATGTTTCCATATAATACAAACTCAGAGATAAACTTAATAGCAACTCTTTTATTTGTTGCTTTTCATCTCTTCAGTCACCTCACTGTTTTCAACTGTCACTCCTCCATTTCCTGCTTCCTGATTCCCACCCTTTCTCCTTAAACGGAGAGATGCTTTGCTGTACGTTACAGAGGGCAAGCCTCAAACACCACTTTCTATTTGTTCCCTCAGCATATTGCTATGCTGCCTCAACTGAAGAGCCACCCAGGGCCGGCCCAACACATTGTGCTGCCTGGGTCCAAAGATGAAATGCTGTCCCCCCAAACTACACCCACCAAAACACGCGCATATGGCTGCTCTAAGCAAATTTAACCCTTTGAGTGCAGGGGTATGCAGTGCATTGCAATGCGCTGCATATCCCTCTGGAACATTAAAGGTTAAGCCCCAGGTCTTTCAAAGCTAACCAACTCCCCTGGTTACATTCCCTGTGCAGTTAGTATAATGTGAAGACAAATGGAAGAACTGCACATTTTAGATGATATTTTAAAACTGTCCATTTTTTTTTGCAGTTGCAGCAGTGTTAGATAGCAATCTTTCACATAGGACACCACTTTAACCCTTTCATAACCAGGGATGTCTGCTCCTGTACTCAAAGGCTTAGAATTTTCTGCTCCTGTTCTCAAAGGGTTATAAAATCTAACAGTACAGGAGCAGACATCCCTGGTTATGAAATTGTTAAAGTGGTGTCCTGTGTGAAAAAATTGCTATCTAACTCTGCTGCAGATGTAAAAAAAAATGGACAGTTATAAAATACCATCTATGTCTGTCCCCCCCCCATGTCTCTCCCTCCATGCCACCCATGTCTCTCTCTCCTTCCCTCCATGCCACCCATGTCTCTCTCTCTCCCTCCATGCCACCCATGTCTCTCTCTCTCCCTCCCTCCATGCCACCCATGTCTCTCTCTCTTCCTCCCTCCATGCCACCAATGTCTCTCTCTCTCTCTCTCTCTCCCTCCATGCCACCCATGTCTGTCTCTCTCTCTCTCTCCATGCCTCCCATGTCTGTCTCTCTCTCTCTCTCTCTCTCCATGCCACCTATGTCTCTCTCTCTCCCTCCATGCCACCCATGTCTCTCTCTCCCTCCCTCCATCCCACCCATGTCTGTCTCTCTCTTCATCATGTCATACATGTTTCTCTTCTCTCCCCATGTGTCTCTTTGCCATGTATCTTCTCCTCTTTTGTCTTTCTCTCCTCCATGTCTGTCTGTCTCTCTCCTCTTCCAACCTCTGTCTGTATCTCTTCTCCTTCCATATGCCACAACCAGTTTGCCCATTAAATATGCCACTGCTAGATGCCCATTAAAATATGCCCCAGCACCCATATTGCTGACCCAGGACTTACCTCAGCTCCCAGAACATGCCCCATTGCCTATCCAGTACTTACCCCAGCACCCCAGGACATGCCCCATTGCCCACCCAGGACTTACCCCAGCACCCCAGGACATGCCCCATTGCCCACCCAGGACTTACCCCAGCACCCCAGGACATACCCCAATGCCCACCCAGGACTTACCTCAGCACACCAGAACATGTCCCTTTGCACACCCAGGATTTACCCCAGCACATGCCCCATTGCCCACCCAGGACGTACCCCAGCACCCCAGGATATGCCCACCCAGGATTTACCCCAGCACCCCAGGACATGCCCCATTGCCCATCCAGGAATTACCCCAGCACCCCAGGACATGCCTCATTGCCCACCCAGGACTTACCCCAGCACATGCCCCATTGCCCACCCAGGACATACCCCAGCACCCCAGGATATGCCCACCCAGGACTTACCCCAGCACCCCAGGACATGCCCCGTTGCCCATCCAGGAATTACCCTAGCACCCCAGGACATGCCTCATTGCCCACCCAGGACTTACCCCAGGACCCCAGAACATGCCCCAATGCCAACCCAGGACTTACCCCAGGACATGCCCCATTGCCCACCCAGGACGTGCCCCAGCACCCCAGGACATGCCCACCCAGTACTTACCCCAGCATCAGGACATGCCCCATTGCCCACCCAGGACGTACCCCCGCCAGCACCCACAGTTGTCCAGCTCCCTGGTGTCTAATGGCAGGCAGCTTGATCCTCCCATGCTGCCTCTCGCACTCCCCGCGTGGTCTGATGTCTGAGCGCCGACAGGTCATGTGAGTCCAGGCGCTCTAACCTCAGTACAGCGCGGGGAGCGAGAGAGGCAACATGGGAGGATGTCTGTGCACAAGCTGACAGCCCGCCCGCAGAGTGGCTGTTAAGTCAGCGCCTCTGCCGGCAAGCTTTTTTTTTTTTTTTTGCAGGAGACACCCTGCCTAGGGCGCCTGCTGTGACAGTGATTACTCTGGCTCAGCCTCAGTCAGGCTGACAGACTGAGGCTGAGCCACACTAATTACTGTCACAGCAGGTGCACCGCTCGCAGGAGGGAGTCAAAACTCTTTGTTCTGTGCCGTGTGGACACAGACCTGGCGGCTGGCTGACATACAGTGGGCGGCAAATTGCCGCCCCAGTCAAAGTGCCGCCTGGGTCCATGAACCCACCGGGACCCATGTTAGAGCCGTCACTGAAGCCACCGTGTGTTATATTCGTATGTTACCATAACTTAACCCTCTGAGTGGCAGCTTTGCAATTCGTTGCGTACCCCTCTGCCACTCAAAGGGTTAAGTAAGGAGGAGTTGCTGTTCTCATTGGGTTATTCAATGGGGGAGTGATTTAAATCATGCAGGGAGTTGGCCGGCCCCCATTATCCAGCCCGCCCAACACTATCCAAGTAACTGAAAAAACAAAATGGCTGCCACTCGCTCCCACACTACAGACACAAACACATCAGCCAAAAAACACACACTCAATCACACACTCACACTCAATCATACACACTCACAATAATTCACACACGCACACACACACTCTCACTCACACACACTCTCACTCTCACTCAATCACACACACACACACACACTCACACACACTCAATCACTCACACTCTCACTCATACACTCT
Organism: Rhinophrynus dorsalis; assembly: GCA_037306005.1. Lineage (NCBI taxonomy): Eukaryota > Metazoa > Chordata > Amphibia > Anura > Rhinophrynidae > Rhinophrynus > Rhinophrynus dorsalis. The sequence goes on along the minus strand of CM074722.1, from coordinate 153,385,706 downwards.
CACTCACTTTCATACACCCTCTCACTCACACATTCTCACTCAATCATACACACTCATTAACTCACTCACACAATCACTCACATGGAGTCACTCACACAAAATCACTCACTCTCGCACTCACATGCACTCACTCACACTCACTCACTCACACCCTGGAAGCCAGCACGATCCACCTTCCAGCATAGTCTCACTCACACTCACTCACACCCCGGGAGCCAGCACGATCCACCTTCTACCATTGTATGTGCAATCACCACATACATTTCAACTATATGAATGAATGCCACAGTGGAGGCATAAGTACAAACACAAGCTCATTACAATGACACATAAGTCACCCCCTTTTTGTGTGTGTGTGTGTCTCTGTGTGTGCCTGTGTGTTCCTCACTGTGTGTGTTGCAGGTCTGTATCACACTCTATGTGTCTGCATGTTGTGCATTGCATGTATGTGTGTATGACTGTGTCGATTTTTATGCATCTCAGTGCATGCATGTGCATTTGCGTGTGTGTCTCTGTGTGTGTTTGTCTTGCATCCATGTGTGTGCATTAATTCCCTATATTTCCTGACGTGCAGCGCCGTCTCACATTGCTAGTTTACAATATAACATTATGTACAGGGTGTATGTGTATGGTGTCAGTTTATGTACAATATTACAGTATCACTATTACGCACACTGATTCTGACATAGTAAGAGGAACTGCAGCAATTCTAGAGCAAACGTACTTAAGTCCCAATGGGCCAGATCTATAGAACAAAACTGGATTTATTGTGGAGTAAGCAAACTACACAACAGGGAACAAATACAAATTCCTTGTAAATTAAATTGTGGGGATTGACCCCTTGAATGCTAGAGTGCTTGCCAACGCATTGCAAAAGCAATGTGGCATTGGAAACCTCTCTGGCATGCAAGGGGTTAAAAAGCAATAGTCAAATACATGTAAAATGTAGATTTTTTTTGTTTTTCCCCTATGGTGCAGTTGGTTTACTCCAGAAAACCCCCAGTTTTTGTAAATATGGGCCAATGTTTTGGAGACAGCATTAACATTTAAGCAGTTAAAATACTAATTTTAAATCAAATGGTATTATGGGAATGTTTGTCATCTGTGGCGCAATTGGTTTGATCCATAATTGCTCTAAGTCCTCTTAATTAATAATTATTACATAATAGTATTTGCAATAAACCAATACAAGTATGAGCAGCAAGACATAATTTATGTATACCGGGTATTATCAGTGTGTCAGTATCAGTATGTACAAAGGGGAGAATTTTTGGAGCAAAAAGCTTACAAAATAGGTAACAAGTGAAAACACCTTTTGATTGTGCCAGAGAGGTCTGCACAGAGAGTAGCATTAGGGAAGAAAAAAAGAGAGAAGGCAATAGACCATCACACTTAACATTATATTTTACATACATGAATATAGGATGACATCTCTTACCGTTATTTCCTTTTCCTCTGTGTTCCCACCACAGCTATATGTGAGTATAGTCTCCTCCCATTAGCTGATGTAGGACCAATCGGAAAATGATAAAAAGGCTCCCCTCTGTGTTCCTCGTTAGACTTCTTTTGTCAGAGCTAAAAAATAAAGCACAAAGAGGTTATGGGTAGGGAGCGCCATGGTGGGAACACAGAGGAAAAGGAAATAATGGTAAGAAATGTCATCATTTCATCTGTGTACCCTCCCACATCTATATGTGTGAAAGATGCCCGAGCAGTGAGGTATAGGGTGGGAAGAATATGTTGAAAAGTACCAGACTTCCCCTGAACATGCGTAACCCAACTAGTACATAAAAAGAAAATTGTGGGTCAGACAGGTTATATGCTAATCTAAAACAATATTTGGGTCACAGAACCTGTTACTCATCATCATCTGGTTGCATCTTGGAGTACCTTTCTCCCAAACCTAGCCTCTGCCGATGTGTACACATCTAACTGATAGTGCTTTATAAATGTCGATATTGAAGAAGAAGTAGCTGCTCAACAGACATCTTCGGCAGATGCAGAGGCTCTTGATGCCCATGATGTGGATACTGCCCTGGTAAAGTGAGCCCGGAGAAGCTTTGGAGGCTCCAAGCCTGCTTCTAAATAAGTTACTTTTATGCATTCTGTAATCCATCTGGTGATGGATGATTTAGAAGGAGTCAGATCCTTGTTTTTTTCCCTGAAAACATACAAAGAGATTATCTGTTTTCCAGAATTCTCTTGTCCTGCCCAGGTATGATGAAAGACACCTAACCATGTCCAAGTTGTGAAGTAGACTTCTTCATCTGTTCCTGCATTTTGACAGAAAGAAGGAAAGATAATATCCTGATTCAGATGGAAAGCGTATGCTACCTTGGATCTGAATCCATGCCTCATATGTAATACCACTTTATCCTGGTGAATAACCAAGTAGGGTGATTTAGCTGAAAGTGCTTGCAATTTGTCTGAGGTAATTGCTGTTAAAAAGACAGCTTTAAGTGTAATATATTGCTTTAAGTGTAACATATTTAAGAGGTATTCAAATTTACTTGAACCTGCCAGATGTTTTAGGATCAGTTTTAAGTCCCAAGGAGGAATTACTTTCTTAATTCTTGGTCTTTCTTTTGAGACTGCGAAGAGATATTTTTTACCAAGATGTCTTCAGCGAATTGTTGTGCCACTGTAGCTGACCAGGCTGACACTTGAACTTTTAAGGAGGCTGGATTTAGTCCCAGTCCAAATGCGGCTTGAAGAAAATTTAGGATATGAGCTGAAGAAATAGGTTTATCAAAGATATTATTCTTGATGCTCCATTTTCGGAATGTTTCCAGACCATACAATATATGTTAGATGTTGATGTTTTTCTTCCTTTTATGATTGTCTGGATTACCGGCTCTGACAGCCCTTTCTGTCTTAGTGACCACCTTTCAACTTCCAAGCTGTCAGCTTCCAGAAAGATAGGTCTGGATGTAGAATCGGTCCCTGATGCAGAAATTCCAGCCTGCTGGGTAGAGTCCAAGGGGCTTCTGTTGATAATTTTATCAAATACGGAAACCAAATTCTCCTGGGCCAATATAGTGCAACCAGTATTGCATTTACCTTGTCCGATCTTATCTTTTTCAGTACCAGAGGAATCATGGGACTGCGTGGAAAGATGTATACCAGTCTGAAGTTCCACTTGAAGATCATGGCATCCTCCCCCAGAGCCTTTGGGTGATGGAATCTTGAAAAGAATTTCTGGCACTTTGAGTTTTATAATGAGGCCATCAGGTCTACCATTTTTTGCAGATTATAAGGAAGATATGATGATTGAGGGACCATTCTGCTTGATCCACTGTGTTCCTACTGAGGAAGTCTGCCTGGATGTTTTCCTTCCATGGAAAGTGTACTGCTGATAACTCCTTTAGGGTTTTCTCTGCCCATTTGAAAGTCTGTGGGCTTCCTTGCTGAAAGACTTGCTCCTTGTGCCTCCCTGATTTTATATTTACATGGCTGACGCTATGTTGTCTATGAGGATTCCTACTCTCGTTCCCCTGAGGCGCTCTAGGTAGTATCTGATTGCCCTGAGTTCCAGCAAGTTTACGTGCAGTTTTCTTTCTGACTTTGTCCACTTTCCTTGGACCGATTTGTTGCTCCAATGTCCTCCCCATCCATATAGGCTTGCACCTGTGGTCGTAGACTACCATTGATGGTCCTGGAGTAATCTGCCTTTCTCTAATTTCCTTGGATTTAAGCACCATTTTAGTTCCTTCTAACGTTTGTGTAATTGGTATCTTCTGTGAGGTGTTTAGTTTTTGTTACACTTCTTTAGAAAATAGACTGAATAGGCCTCATGTGGACTCAAGCCCATTGAACTACCTGAATGGATGATGTCATGGTTCCCAGAATCTGCATAAAATCCTGTTGTGTGAGGCAAGGAGATTTTAGTAATTATTGTATTCCCCTCCTTATATTTTTTCTTCTTTGAGGGGATAAAACTGCTATGGTGTTCCTGGTGTTGAACAGTATGCAGATGAATGTTGACTGATACAGTGGTCTTAGCTGACTCTTTTTTCTGATTTATTATCCACCCCAATTGTTGTAGAAAGGGGACCACCGTCTAGGTTTCCTTTTCTGACTGAAGGCTTTACTCCGAAATTAGTTGCAAGTCGTCCAGGTAAGGGACTATGCATATTCCCTCCATCCTCAAGGATTGCAGGTCTTTTGTGAAAATCTTTGGGGCAGATGAAAGACCAAAAGGGAGCGCTCTGTATTGCCAATGCTGGTCTGCTGCTCTGAGAACCAAAGATATTGTCTCCACTTTGAACTTACGAGGCTTTATGTAGGCACTTACTCTCTTCAGATCCAGGGTTGGTCTGTAGGACCTTCATTGGCTTTGGGACTAGGAATATTACTGAGTATATGCCTCATCTCTTGAATTCATCCAGCACTGGTTCTATGACTTTTTCCTTTAACAGTTCAAGAAATGATTGGTTTGATAGCACTCTTGATGGTTTGAAGATGGTTTCCTTTTTGCTGCATTGAAGGTCTAGTGGATAACCAGCTTCTAGATTTTGCCAAACCCATTTGAACGATTTTGTTAAGGTTTTCCAGATGTGGACAAATGACTCTAGTTGACCCCCCCCCCACTGGAGCTAGAAGCTGGGCCCTCAGACTTTCAGGGGAGGTCTATCCTGTACGTCTTCTGGGTGTTATCCTTCCTGAAACCACCTCTTGAACTTTGAGGCATGGGTTGTTTCTTTTGTTCATATGGTCTGGATGTAGAGAAGGATCTGTCTTCTGTTTTTTAAGATGATCTCTGTGGTGATGTTCTAGCTCTATGGTCCTGAAACAAAAACAAGCTTTTTCCTCCCATCATCTTGGAGATTATTTCACTTAGACGTTCTCCAAATAATAGGTTACTAGATTAAATGAATTAAACAAGGAAGAAGGAAATGCTGAATCCAATTGCGAGCTGAACATAGATCTCCTACTTAAGTTGTAGGGAGAAAAGACTAACAGAGGGGAGCCTTTTTATCATTTTCCAATTGGACCTACATCAGCTAATGGGAAGAGACTATACACACATATAGCCGTGGGAGGGAACGCAGTGAAAAGATATATATCTCTCAAAGAAGAAGGAGATAGCTCCAATACTAAATATACTATATAAAAATAATAATATCTTTAATTATAATAATATATATAAGAACATATGGATATCCACAGTATTTAAATTGCTTTATAAAGCTATGTGCAACAATATAACATCATTAAATAAAAGTCAAATCCTTCTGAATTATTGTATTGTATGCTGAGCAGAGGTCTTCCGTTTTTTGTTGTATATTTATTCATACTTTTATATTTATTATACTTTTGCTGCAATGTTTATTTCCTGAAGAAGTCATGTCACTCAGCACGAATTGCATTGGAGATTGGTATAGCAGAGAGAGAATCCCAGATCTACAATTGTCTCTACATTTTGCCAAAAAAACAGCTTTTTGGAGGTGGCCGATTGAAGAGAAGCTTGGGAAGAGATCCCTGCCCGCTGCAGGCAGGAGGAAAGCAAAGGATCATCGGACCCAACACACAGGCGAGAGACCCATACCACTGCCCACAAAAACAAAGGACACTAATATACAAAGTCGGTAGATAAAGAAAGGAATTTGTCCACAGAGTGTCCATAAGGATGGGAGAGGTAAAAAAGATAAAGGAATAAATCTTTACTTATAAGGGTCCAAAAATCTTTTCCTCTAATGGCACACATCATTGGCAAAAGAAAAGGAAAAAGCATAAACTCACAACATAGGATAATATAATAAATAAAATGGAAAAAACTTTCTTATATAATCAGTATCCAGTTGTAACTATTATATACCATTTACCCATAATTCATAAAGATAGTTGTAATCCACCAGGATGCCCTATTGTAGCAGGGATTGATTCCATCACATCAAATCTTTCCCGATATGTAGATTTCTTTTTACAACCGTATGCGGTGAGTTTACGCTCCCACATTAAAGATTCCACAGAAATTTTGTGCAAAATAGAAGAAATTGAATGGAAAGGTTCCTATTTGTTGGTGACATGCGAGATCACCGCGTTATATATTAATATTCAGCATGAAATAGGTTTTAAATCAGTGGAGTATTTTTTAACAAAGGATAACAATATATGTAAAGAACAGTCGGATTTTATACTGGAGAGTATTGATTTTATTTTAAAGAATAATCATTTTTTATTTGAAGAAGATTTTTATTTACAGATGTGTGGGATGGCCATGGGGATGAGGTTCGTGCCCAGTTACGTGAATTTATTCATGGGATATTGGGGAGCGGACTTTGTGTACTATGGCCGTTTCATAGATGATATTTTAATTGTTTGGAGAGGCAGTGAGGAGAGTTTACTAGAATTTTTTAAATATATCAATGAAAATGATATAGGGATTCAATTTATTATTATTCAAATATGATAAAAAAGAAATAGAATTTTTAGATTTATTGATGATTTTCATCAAGGCTGGTGAGATAGCTCAGTGGTAAAGTCCCTGACTATGGAGCCTATTCCAACCGCAAGGTTGCAGGTTTGAATCCCAGCAGGGTCAACTCAACCTTTCATCCTTCCGAGGTCGATAAATGAGTACCATTAATTGGGTAATAATAACATCTATTATTTCAGCTGCTGATTTGGTTAATTCCGAGAGCGTGCGCTGAAAGCGCTTTGAGTCCCACTGGGAGAAAGGCGGTATATAAATGCTAGTTATTATTATATATGATTTTAAAATTCAAAGTAGGACCTTTTATAAAAATGTGGATATTAATTCTTATTTAAATCCCAATAGTGGCCATCTGAAAAAATGGATTAATAATATTACCTATGGGAAATTTTTAAGATTAAGACGAAATTGTAGTAGAGATACGGATTTTAATAATCAAGCAATGGATATGAAACGCCGTTTTTTTGGAAAAAGGTTATGACAAAAAGGTTGTTGAAATGGCATATGAGAAATCCTGAAATAAAGAAAGAAAGACTATTTTAAGGAAGATACAGCATAATACTAATAAACATCAGAAAAGGAGAAAGAAGGGGAACTTTGGAAAAGATGATAAGATTCCCTTGTTCACTTTGTAACAAAATATAATGGGGCAGCAAGGAAAATAGAGAAAATTATGGAGAAACATTGGAGTATTTTAAAATGTGACCCCGTCTTAGGTGTTAAGTTACCTAAGAAACCGAAATTGATATTTAGAAAGGCAAAAAAATTGAAAAATATGTTGGCACCCAGTTTTTTAAGAAAGGAAACTAAAATAAAAGGAATTGAGTTTAGTAAAAAAGGTTGTTTTGGTTGTCTACATAATAGATGCCTGACGTTGGTTTATAGAAGAGACAGCTGAATTTAAATCTCATATAAATTAGAAAGTTTATAAGATTAAAAATAGGATAAATTACTGCTCTAAATATATAATTTATTTATTGAGCTGTAAGTGAGGGAAACAATATATTGGACGCACTACTCGCAGTTTGAAGGAGCCAAATGGTATCAATGATGAGATAGACGTGCATTGTTTTTGATATACACTGTTGTTTTTAATATGAGTATTAGTTTTATTTATTCAATTTAAATTTATATTTATTTATAATTAATATTTATTTTATATTTAGTTTATCTTCAGGTTTTACATTTTCCAGATGTTGATCATTTTGGAGTTCAGGCTTATTTTCAAATATATCCCCTTTTTATATTTTATACTTTTTATATTTATTATATATATATATATATATATATATATATTTTATATATTGTGTATGTTTATATACTGTATTTATTGTGTAATAATATGCACTTATTGTTCTAATGTGTGCATAGTATATATACATTTTTTATATATAAATATATATATATATATATATATATATATATATATATATATATATATATAGTTTATTTTTTTTTTTTCTTTATTATTATTTTATTGTGAGGAGGTTGTGTGTTACCCAAAGAGTATATAAAGATAGAATGTATGGCAGAATAGATAGCTCTTGACAAAGTGGTTCTAGCCACAAAACGTATGTTGTGCAAATCGGAGGTCAGAACTAGTGTGGGAGTGTGAAGCAGCACCAAATTGAGCCTGGGAATGCAGGGCTGCAGGATCCTTTCAGAATGACATCACCATGAGGAGACAGGCTGCCTGTGAGCGTACAGGACTATGAGGCTGGTGCGAGGGAGACCAACACACCATAATGATTGACCTAGGAATTTACTTGGCTGCTTTTAAATAGAGAATCTTGTGAGTAGATAACCTGAAGGGTTTTTTTTTATGTCTATATATATTTTTGTGATTATAATTAAATACTACACTTAATGAGTATCCCGTTTGTGCTCGCTTGTTTTTTATTTGTAGTTATTTAGTATTTGCAGGGTTGAGTGAGATTAGAGCGCTAAGTGTGAATTGAGAGCTTATTTTTTTATTTATTTACTTTTTTATTTATTTCTTTTTTATATATATTTTACCATTCTCTCTCTCTCTATCTATCTATATATATATATATATATATATATATATATATATATATATATATATATATATATATATATAAAATTAGGACGGAATGGGCACTCCTATTTGGCAAATATAAATAATGTTACTACTGCCTGGGTGCTACTTATAAAAAATAACAAAAGAAATGGTACCAAGTCATGAAATAAGTGCACACATACAGGTCTTGTGAAAAAGGTGCTGGTTTATTTGTCAACGTTTTGGCCCCCTGGTGAATTAATACACCAAAACTTGCCCAAATCATTCAACTGTAACACCTATGACATCACAGCACACTGCTGGGCGTCCCTAGGGTCAGCTGAGCATGATGGGAAGTATGCCCCACATCTGGATATACTCTCAGATTATTGACACACATTACTTATCGGTCGTAGCAGTGGTCCCAAGTGGGGCAGATGGTTGCAACCCTTCCTCCCATCCCTCCTCCACCTCCTCATCTGTGCTCATGTTAATATATTTGTCCTGGATTTGTCTGCCATACTCCTCTGCAGCAGGAGCCATAGGTGTTATTTGGACTGAACTAAGTGTTGGCACTGGCAGTAGCACACTCTCTGACACATAAATAACTTCACTACTTCATTTTCTGATCTAGAGCCCCGGGAACTTTTTTAAAGTGCTTCTGCTGCTAATAGTTGTGGCACCTTTGGCCTGCTGATAGTGTGTCTCCCAGTCAGACCTGTGGTTGTGCTTCAGGTGGGATCTCATAGAGGAGGTACCTAGGTGTGAGACTGCTTTCCCCCTGCTCACATGTTTTTTGCACAGACAACAAAGGATACTGAGTGAAGCATCTCCATACTGTGGACTTCATGGAATGAGGGGCTCTTAAGGTGGTGCTGCTGCTACTACTGCCACTACTACTAGGTGTCAAAGGTGCAGCACTTACTGCAGCCGCAGCAGCAGAGGCACTTGTCATATTTAACATTTTGGATGTTAACCCGTGTTGCTTTTGCTGGGTACTCAAAGCAGGTGTGTGTGGCTGAGTGGGACTTGGACTTTGAAGTGGTGATGATGCTGATGATGACTGATAGGGTGACTATGTGCTTTTTGACATCTGTGCTTGTCCAGAGTCAGACTTTCCAATGGCTTTCTCAAACAGTTTATAGACAGGCACAGTGCTCCTTAAAAGTGATGGAAGATTCAGCCTTTGACTTTCTGCTAACCTAATAGCCCTGTCATTATCCTCACTCTCAACTTCATCTGTATCTGAACAGAGAAGGATGCTGGATGGATATATTCTAGATCTGCTTCATCATCAGTCATCATTAGGTCATCCTCAGCAGCATCAGCATCACCTGACAGTTCTTGCCCACTACTACCCTTTTATTCCTCTAAGCTTTTAGAGCTCTCAAACCATTTTTTTTTACTTTTACTGTAACAAAGTTCCCTACTACAGATGTTTTGGTGCTTGTTTGTCTCACTGTCTGATGAAGTAGGTGGTTCAGCTGCTACACCTTCCTCTATTATGCTATTGCCATCATCATCATCAGTTGAATGTGACTTGTCGTCTTCATTGTTTTTCTTATATAGTTCTTTTTTCTACTGGCATTGGTGGTGCTGGAACTAGTTTTTGCTGCATACTGCATACTCCCTTGGAGTAGACAGATCATCATCATTGATTGCACACAATTTTTTTTTTTTTATCTTTTTGTCCACCCTGTTGTCTTATCACAGTGTGTCCAAACAAAATGAATAACTTCTTTCCCCAGACTTCCACACCCAGCACAGAGACAATAACAGCAAGATCTGCAAGCAAATAGTGAGCCAAGTCACATGGAATTTTGGAGTATTTGAGGCCAACCCCACTGATTCTTCTAACAGAACAAATGTCCTACCTAAAAGATTCCCTAAACTAAATGTCAATTCCCCTCTCTGTCTACTGTAGCTCAAACAAGGTGCTGCTCTCTCCTCTCACAAACACAAAATGGCACAAAAGCCTGACAGCCTTTTATATGGCTGTAGAAAACATTTTGTGTGGTGGAGAAATAATTATCTTTCCATTGATTTCCATGGGTGAAAAAGGAGGGCAAAAGCAGAAAAACTGCACTTTTCACAGGAAATTATTCACCAAGAGGAAAGTGCCATTATTCGCCGATTTCAGTTTGAGTTGAAAATTTTCGCCCATCCCTACCACTGAGGACGTATAATATACATATTGCTTTGGTTTTCTTCCCAGGTTACAGGCTGACAACATCGCACCTCTTCTCCACCAGGAGGCGGATCACCAACATGGATTCTACATTAGCAGTTGAGTGCTGCAATAGGTCTCCACAATGTCTGATTCAAAACAACACACATAGAGCCATGGACTTTCTATACTATACTAATACACGGATAGATTTTATATGGTGCATGATTACTGTATTAAGCATGACATGATTTTGATCATACAATTGATGGATGTATGCAATTTTTCCAACTAAGGACTTTCCAGAAGAGCCAGTAGATGTGGAATGGGTTTATTACCATGTGAAGTCCATACCCTGAGTTGCTCCGGGATCTCTCTCCCTTTCTCTGAGTGCTCCACCCTGTCATTCTGTACACAACCATTAAATGCTTTGTCTGCCTCTGTATGTTAAAATCATGGGCAGTGAAGATGGGTAAGGATTATGGGATTTGTAGTGCTATTAAGCCCTAACATGTTTCAGCAGCAGAGACCTTTCATTTGGCGACATGAGAATCTCTCGCTTATTTGCAGGGCGGGATTCTCATGTAGCCAGTTTAATCACGTGACTTGATTAATGCAGCTTGTAACTGCATGATCTTTTAAAGGCGACATTTCAAAAGGATACCTGCAAATAACATCAGAGCAGGGTTTTCTGGACTGGATTTTTACACCAGCGCAGTGTGACAAGACAGAGACTCGGAGTGTGGTGTTTGAATGTATTAATACTTAATCATTAACTAATAAGAGGACTGTATATGAATATATATATATATATATATATATATATATATATATATATCAGGCTGCCTTTGATCTTTAGGCATTTGAACTTTCTATCTATGAGTAAGGTTTCATGTTTAGAGGATCTAGTACAAGAACTGAATAATATCAATTGGGACATTATTGGCTATGTGAGACCTGTAAAAAAGACAAAGATTTAGTCAAATTAAAAGATGGACACTGGCTATACTATAAAGGAACCAATGATGGATGATGTGAAGGAATTGGATTCTTGATTAACGAAAGACTGACAGACTCTGTAATAAAAGTAGAAAGTATTTCTGAAAGAATTGCTTCCTGTGCTATAAAACTAAATCATTGCTGTGTTCTTCAGATCATTCAGGTTTATGCCCCTACAAGAAGCCATAGTGATGGTGAAGTTGAAGAATGTTATGATGATTTATTACGCCTCTACAAATAGGACAATTATAACTACACATTTAAAATGGGGCATTTCAATGCACAAATTAGTAATATCCAAAATGGTGAAAAATCAATCAGACCACATGGAACCAGAAAACAGAGGCAACCAAGTGATTGAATTTGCAATAGAACAAAATTTGTACATCATTAATTCATTATACAGGGAAAAGGCACAGAGAAAATGGACATGGAAAAGACCTAATGGTAACACAAGTGAAACTGACTTCATACTTGCAAATAATAAAATGATATTCACTGACTGCTTGGTCTTAAATAGTTTTAACGTTGGAAATGACCATCGGCTAGTGAGGGAAAAAAATCAAAATTAGTTTCAAGAAAGAAAATGATCAAGTCAACAAACATGAAGATCAACATGAGCCAGCTATTGAAAAATCATAAGCATTTTGAGTTAGAGCTGTCTAATCACTTTAGTGAGCTGCAAGACCTTCCAGACACAGACATTTTAATCCACAATGAAAAAGTTACTGAGACTATCAGAGACACTGCCCATGTCCTTGCTCCTACTGTAAAACAAGAAAAAACAAGCCTAATATCAAAAGCAGGGCCGGATTTAAATCTCAGGAGCCTGTAGGCACAGAAATCTGAAGCATCCCCCCCATTTGCCATCTCCACTGAACACCTCCATAATGCTCCAAATCTCCACATTACCCCCCATATCCATATAGCCCTCACATTGCCCCCCATCAGCTCCATATTGCCATCAGCTCCAATTTATCCCCCATCAGCTCAATATTGCCATTAGCTCCAACTTATTACCCCATCAGATCCATATTGCCCTCACATTGCCCCCATCAGCTCCAACTTGCCCCCATCATCTACAACTTGCCCCCATCATCTCCACATTGCCCCATCAGCTCCAGCTTGCCCTCACATTACCCCCATCGTCTCCACATTGCCACTATATCAGCTCCAACTTCCTTCCACATTGCCCACATCATCATTGCCCTCACTTTGCCTCCCGCATAAGTTTCCTACCTCCCTGGTGGTCCAGTGGCAGATGTCTGTGCCTCCTTCCACACCTGTTGCTCCCGTGTGGTCTCTTTAGGAATGCAGAGTACTGGGAGATGATGTCATCTCCCAGCGCTCTGCATTAGAGCTGATGAGGGAGCAACAACAGCTACAGGTCTGTGCCTTCTGTCTGAGCCGAAAAAGGCACGGAACTTAAGCTGTGAACAAAAATATATATATTTTTTTTATTATTACAATGACAGGCTCCCCTCTCTGTGGTGCGCCTGTAGGCAGATGCCTACTCTGCCTTATGGCAAATTCAGCCCTGATCAAAAGAAACCGTTGCCATGATGAGAAAGCGAAAATAAATTAAGTAAACCAGTAATATCAGAAACAGAGTAGAAATGTGCAAGACCATAAAGAAACACATAAAAGAAGAAATACACATCTTCAATGATGAGATCATCAAAAGGAGACTGAAAGAAAATCAAGGACTAAAGAAAGCAAAATGTAAGATGCTCAAACATGGGAGCCAAATGTTTGCACTCCTAGTGAGCATGCATATTTATATTGTTGGCTTGTTCCTAGTTGAGCATCTCTGTCTCCCAATATACATAGGGTAGATGAAACTACCAACAAAAAACACAGGAAGTAATGTATTTGAGATCTGTCTAGATATCAATGAGTTAACAGTCACATTTAAATCAATGAGAATTTTAGGAATTTGTATTTTCTTCTATGGTGCAGTAGGTTTGATTCAAAGTTGCTACTTCTTTCTGTTGATCATAAGGCGCTATTTGTTGGGGGGGGGATTTATATCTTTTTTTCAGCTCTGTTAGTGCTATAGTGTCCTGTACTAGTGTTTTCTATATGTACCTTTTTAAAATGTGCTGTAACTTTCCATAAGCTTGTTATCTGAGTGTGCATGCTTTAAACCAAATCATCTGCATTGCTCTACATTGCTGTGTACAAAAACTGGCAAGCCTGTTATTTAAATGGTATTATCACTGTATCAAACACTGATAATTCACAATGTAAGAGTCACTTTAAACCATGCTGTTCAGTACACAGGTCCCTGGAATCAGCCAATTGCCTCCCACATCCTGACGCCTTGCAAAGACTTCTAGAGCAAATGTGCCTCCTGTAATTCAACAGGACCTATTTGTCTCTGAATCAACCCTTCAGCAAAACAGGAAGCTTGTGTTCATCATTGGTTATATGTATCTCTGCATGATCTTTCACTCTGCTCCATATCTTACACATACACAGTGATCTATTACAATGAATATTGTTACAATGCATATATACACAGTTTTATGAAGTACAAATACCTACTTCCTTTCATGTTAAAGGAACAGTGAATTTAAGAAAACAAAGGTAGATTTGTATGGCTTTTCTGTTGTTAAACCTATGAGTGCCAGAGGGGTATCCAAAGTATAGCTTTGCAATATGTTGCATACTCTTCTGGCACTCTAAGGGTTAAACAAGAGTACTGCCACTGCTAGGAGATGCTCAATTCAAATGTTATTGCAACTCAAATTGTTTTTTTAAGAAATAATGTTTTAGAGACCTCTCTTTCATGACATTAAAGTCATGATTGAAGTCAATAAGGATTTGGAGAATTTCTGCATAAGGCCCTTAGTTCTGGAGTTACAACCACTGTTCTACTGATTATGTCCCAATAGGTAATCCCTTGTTGACAGAAGACTATTTCCTATTCTCGTGCTTATATTATGATAAGCATTTTCTCAGCAGGCTTAAGGAAAGTAAATATTTTTATGAAAAAAAAGCACTAAGTATTTTCCTGCTGATCAAAACAAGGGTACTCCCATTGTTGAGAAATGTCATTCCAGAGTTATTAGTGTTTAAACTGGTTTTTGTTTACATTAGCAATACAATCTGGAGTCCAGAAAGATCACTTACAGTACACTTGGTGTTCATACAGCTATTCTGTTTGCACACTGGGGGAGAGTGAAGTTATCCATAGAATGTGATAATTACAGCTCCATAACCTCCAGTCAGTTTAAACATTTAAGTATCCTATATAATAATTCGCTAAGTGTTTGTTTGTCAGAAGCCATCATGTGCTGCAGAGACTGCTGTGTGCGCTGCAGTCATGCGTACTACAGACTGCCAGTGCAGTGGCTGACAATGGAGAGGGCTCTGAATTCAGACCTTCAGTGCTCATAGAGGACTACAGTCTGAATTTGGAGCGCATCCCGTCTGTATCAGCCATGGCGCGGGCAGTCTTTACTGTGCATGACTGCACCGCAGCTGTTGCTGGCTGGAACTGTGGCCTGTGTACACAGGCTCTTCAACTAGTAAATATATAAAAGGATTGCGCATCTTTTGAAAAATCAAGTTGGTTTCTGAATCGGTGGCAAATAGTGATGATCGAGCACCCCAATGCTCGGGTGTTCGGGTGCTCTGGCCGAGCGCCCCTGGAGGCTCGAGTGCTCGGCCGAGCACCCGAGCCCCATTGAAGTCAATGGGAGGACTCGAGCATTACACCAGGCACCCCCTGCTCTGATGAGGGGAGGGTGCCTGGTTCATAGGAAAAGGTCAGAAAATGATGGAAACACCACAGAAATGGTTCAGGGACAGCATAGGGAGGATGTCTGGATGCATCTTGGACTCCAACGTCGCTGCTGGGAACGATGTTTCGCCCGTAGTATGCCATTTTTACAGACTGACCGTAAAACACACAAAAAGCAAGATAAAAACGATTGTAGGTGAAAAATTGTTACCAAACAGTATTTGCTGTATATTTACTTGTATATCATCTGCAAATTCTGCAAAAAATTTCATAGATTTTTCGGAACTGGGGCCATGATTAAGAGGGAAACGTGCGCAGCGTAAAGCAGGTGTTCAACGTGGTTATGGCCCGGGTAAGGTACAGCATTCAGGAACGGAGGCCACAGCTACCACAGGTTTTACAACATGTCCGTTTGCCCTTGTTAAGTCCAAAATTTATAGTCGGAACAGTGGGGTCTGATCCATTGAGTAAAAGTGACGAAGTGACTTAGTGGATGAAGCCAAGAACTACCTTCTGCTCTGTCGAACACCCCAGCCCTATTTAATTCAATGGGAGGACCTGAGGCACTCCGATACAACCTGTATATCACAAAATGGAGGGCCTCATTCACATTGTGGTACAATAGTTCAGGTAGTGGTCCAACACTCATAAAGCCTATGCACTAAGTGAAAGGGCTGCCAAAAATTAGACTGAAATGTCACTCCAATACACCCTTTATTACACATAAAGGAGGGCATCATACACACCCTTGAAAAATTAGGATTAATGGCCTGCTGGTGACCCTCTAAAACATTAGGGGCGAGGGCATGCCGCTAAGCTGACCATCTAAAACATTAGGAATGAGGGTCTGCTGCTGAGCCGACCATCTAAAACATTATGGGTGAGGGTCTGCTGCGGAGCTGACCATCCTAAACATTATATGCGAAGGCCCGCTAGTGAGCTGACGCTATAAAACATTATATGAGAGGGCCCGCTAGAGAGCTGACCCAATAAAACATTATATGAGAAGGCCCGCTGGTGAGCTGACCTATACAAAAATTGTCAAACAGGGCCCGCTGGTGAGCTGGCCCTATATAAAAATTATATCACAGGGCCCGCTGGTGAGCTGGCCCTATATAAAAATTATATCACAGGGCCCGCTGGTGAGCTGGCCCTATATAAAAATTATATCACTGGGCCCGCTGGTGAGCTGGCCCTATATAAAAATTATATCACAGGGCCCGTTGGTGAGCTGGCCCTATATAAAAATTATATCACTGGGCCCGCTGGTGAGCAGGCCCTATATAAAAATTATATCACTGGGCATATGGAAGAGGAGGAGGAGGATGAGAAGATTAAGAGTCAACCATATACCCGTTTTTTGGGTGGAAGGGGTGAATGGGAATACAGAGTATTCCCATCATTGTAAATAACATATCTAAAGTGACTTTATGTTCACCCGGGGCTTTCCTCCAGTGGAGTGGAGAAGTCAGGGGAAATCCAGGCCTTGTTCATTTTTATAAGTGTCAACCTATCAGCATTTTCGGTGGAAAGGCGGATACGCTTATCTGTTATGATGCCACCAGCAGCACTAAATACCAGCTCAGACAGAACGCTGGCGGCAGGGCAGGCCAGCACCTCCAAGGCGTAGAGTGCCAGTTCATACCACGTGTCCAGCTTGGACACCCAGTAGTTGTAAGGCACAGAGGGATCATTGAGGACGCTGACACGGTCTGCTACCTACTCCTTCACCATCTTCCAAAACTTTTCCCTCCTTGTGACACTAGGCTGCGCATCAGGGTGACGGTGCTGGCGGGGTGTCATGAAGGTGTCCCACGCCTTGGAGAGTGTTGCCCTGCCTTTGTCGGAACTGCTGTGTGCTCCCCTTTTCTCCCCTTCTCGGTTGGCCAAGGTAGCACGTACTCTGCCGCCAGCGTTGTCAGATGGAAAATTTTGGAGCAATTTTTCGACAAGAACCTTCTGGTATTGCACCATTTTGCTTGTCCTCTCCACCGGAGGAATGAGAGATGAGAAATTCTCTTTGTAGCGGGGGTCCAGAAGGGTGAACACCCAGTAATCCGTGTTGTCTAAAATGCGTATAACGCGTGGGTCACGGGAAAGGCAGCCTAACATAAAGTCAGCCATGTGTGCCAGAGTACCAACAGGCAAGATTTCGCTGTCCTCACCAGGAGGATGACTCTCAATCTCCTCATCCTCTTCCTCCTCTTCTGCCCACCCACGCTGAAGAGATGGAACTAAAGTTCCATGGCTACCCTCTGTAGCGGAGGCAACCGTGTCTTCCTCCTCCTCCTCCTCCGCCTCCTCCAATTGTCGCTGAGAAGACGAAGTGAGGGTGCTCTGGCTATCACCTTGTGTAAGCTCTTCCTCCCGCATTTCCACCTCTTCCACATGCAAAGCGTCGGTTTTAATTGTGAGCAGCGAGCGTTTCAGTAGACACAGAAGTGGGATGGTTACACTGATAATAGCGTTATCGCCGCTCACCATCTGTGTCGATTCCTCAAAATTGCGTAAAACCTCACAGAGGTCTGACATCCATTCCCACTCCTCACTTCTGATTAGAGGAAGTTGAACGGAGAGGCGACGACCGTGTAACAGCTGGTACTCCACTACTGCCCTCTGCTGCTCACAAAGCCGGGCCAACATGTGGAAGGTGGAGTTCCAGCGCGTGCTCACGTCACACAGCAGCCGGTGAGCTGGCAATTGTAAGCGCTGCTGCAGCTTCAACAGGCCGGCTGAAGCTGTAGATGACTTACGGAAATGTGCACACACGCGGCGCACCTTCGTCAAGAGATCATTCAAATTGGGGTAGGTTTTTAGAAATCGCTGAACCACTAAATTAAATACATGCGCTAGGCATGGTACATGTGTGAGCTTGCCGAGCTCCAAAGCCGCCACCAAGTTACGCCCATTATCACACACAACCATGCCTGGTTGCAGGTTGAGTGGCGAGAGCCACTGCTCGGTCTGGTGACTAATCCCCTGCAACAGCTCTGAGGCCGTGTGCTGTTTGTCCCCAAGGCAGATCAGCTTCAGCACGGCCTGTTGACGCTTCCCCACTGCAGTGCTACACTGCTTCCAGCTACCGGCTGATGGGTGAGTGGCGCTGCGCGCAGAGAATTCGGAGGTGGAAACGGAGGAGGAGGAGCCAATAACGTAGGTGCTGGCGGAAACCCTGATGGAGGTAGGGCCCGCAATCCTCGGCGTGGGTAGCACCTGTGCCATCCCAGGGTCCGAGTCGCTCCCAGCCTCCACGACATTCACCCAGTGTGCCGTCAGGGAAATGTAGCGTCCCTGGCCACAAGCACTTGTCCATGTGTCAGTCGTTAAATGGACCTTCCCAGTAACTGCGTTGGTCAGGGCACGGGTGATGTTAAGGGACACATGGTGGTTTAAGGCGGGGACGGCACACCGGGAAAAGTAGTGGCGGCTGGGGACTGCGTACCGAGGGACAGCTGCTGCCATCAGGCTGTGGAAGGACTCAGTCTCCACAAGCCTAAATGGCAGCATTTCGATGGCCAATAATTTGGAAAGGTGTGAGGTTAGTGCTATGGCCTGTGGGTGGGTGGCTGGGTATTTTCGCTTGCGCTCAAATGCCTGGGGTAACGACATTTGGACGCTGTGCTGGGACAGGGAAGTGGATGTGGTCGCTGATGGTGCTTCAGATGGTACAGGTGCAGGGCGGGAGGTATGCGGGCCTGCGCCTTCGACAGGCGATTGGCCGGCACCGAAAACAGGGGAAGAGGAGGCAGTGGTGTGGCCTGCAGACACAGATTGGCGATCCGGGCGTTCCTCCCACTTATTACGGTGCTTGGATGCCATGTGTCCGATCATGCTGGTGGTGGTGAGGTTGCTAGTGTTCATGCCTCGGCTCATTCTGGTGTGGCACAGGTTGCAAACTACAATTCTTTTGTCGTCCGCACTTTCCTTAAAAAAACGCCATACCGCGGAACACCTAGCCCTTGGCAAGGGAGATTTACGCAAGGGGGTGCTCCGTGGAACATTTGCGGGCCGGTTTGGTACGGTCCGCCTTCTTTCTTTAGCCACACCACTGCCTCTTCCAGCCTGTTGCAGTGCTGCAGATGGCTCACCCTCAGGACTGCTGTCATCGCTCGGCTCTCCACCTTCCCAGGTGGGGTCAGTCACCTCATCGTCCACCAAGTCCTCCTCCACTTCCTCACTCTGATCATCCTCCTCATTTCTTGATCCCACCACATACTCAGTCATTGACAACTGTGTATCATCCTCCTCATCAAGGTCTTGAGACAGTAATAGTGGTTGATTTGATGGCAACTGTCTCATCATCATCATCATCCACTTCCTTTGACCTTAAATGCCGTTCCCCTCTGTCATCTTCTTGTGATTGGGTACCCTCTAGAGGTTGTGAATCAGGGCACAAGATCTCATGTTCCTCTGCAAGCGTGCTTGGAAAGAGGTTCAAATGAAGGACTGGTGATGAGACGAGCTCCTCACTATATCCCAGTGTGGGATCACTTCTTTGGCCAGACCCTCTATGGTGGGAGGAAAGATGATCAGGGTGAGGATTATGTTGACCAGACTCTTGGCTAGTGAGAGTGGACTTGGTGGAAGACAGGGTGGTGCTTAACCGACTGGAAGCAGTATCAGCTGAAATCCAACCGATCACCTGTTCGCAGTGGTCTGACCTCGAGAGTGATGTCCTGCGACGCCCTGTAAACTGAGACATGAAGCTAGGTATGGTGGATGTCTTTCTGTCTTGTGCTCTGGCACCAGGCACAGTTTCTACGCGTCCTGACCCGCGCCCTGAACTATCAGGATCACGTCCACTTCCCCGTCCCTTTTTACCCGCCTTCTTCATATTACACGGAATATATGCCGCTAATCTGCGGCTAGGCACACTAAACAGAATGTGACGCTAATCTGCGGCTATTTTCAGTGAACGGAATATGTGACGTTAATTTTAAAATTTGCACACTAAACAGAATGTGAAAATAATCTGCGGCTAGGCACACTAAACAGAATGTGAAAATAATTTGCGGCTAGGCACACTAAACAGAATGTGAAAATAATCTGCGGCTATTTTCAGTGAACGGAATATGTGACGTTAATTTTAATATTTGCACACTAAACAGAATGTGAAAATAATCTGCGGCTAGGCACACTAAACAGAATGTGCCGCTAATCTGCGGCTAGGCACAGTGAACGGAATATGTGACGTGAATTTTAATATTTGCACACTAAACAGAATGTGAAAATAATCTGCGGCTAGGCACACTGAACAGAATGTGACGCTAATCTGCAGCTAGGCACAGTGAACGGAATATGTGATGTTAATTTTAATATTTGCACACTAAACAGAATGTGAAAATAATCTGCGGCTAGGCACACTAAACAGAATGTGCCGCTAATCTGCGGCTAGGCACAGTGAACGGAATATGTGACGTTAATTTTAATATTTGCACACTAAACAGAATGTGAAAATAATCTGCCGCTAGGCACACTGAACAGAATGTGACGCTAATCTGCGGCTAGGCACAGTGAACGGAATATGTGACGTTAATTTTAATATTTGCACACTAAACAGAATGTGAAAATAATCTGCGGCTAGGCACACTAAACAGAATGTGCCGCTAATCTGCGGCTATTTTCAGTGAACGGAATATGTGACGTTAATTTTAATATTTGCACACTAAACAGAATGTGAAAATAATCTGCGGCTAGGCACACTAAACAGAATGTGCCGCTAATCTGCGGCTAGGCACAGTGAACGGAATATGTGACGTTAATTTTAATATTTGCACACTAAACAGAATGTGAAAATAATCTGCGGCTAGGCACACTGAACAGAATGTGACGCTAATCTGCGGCTAGGCACAGTGAACGGAATATGTGACGTTAATTTTAATATTTGCACACTAAACAGAATGTGAAAATAATCTTCGGCTAGGCACACTGAACAGAATGTGACGCTAATCTGCAGCTAGGCACAGTGAACGGAATATGTGACATTAATTTTAATATTTGCACACTAAACAGAATGTGAAAATAATCTGCGGCTAGGCACACTAAACAGAATGTGACGCTAATCTGCGGCTAGGCACAGTGAACGGAATATGTGACGTTAATTTTAATATTTGCACACTAAACAGAATGTGAAAATAATCTGCGGCTAGGCACACTGAACAGAATGTGACGCTAATCTGCGGCTAGGCACAGTGAACGGAATATGTGACGTTAATTTTAAAATTTGCACACTAAACAGAATGTGAAAATAATCTGCGGCTAGGCACACTAAACAGAATGTGACGCTAATCTGCGGCTATTTTCAGTGAACGGAATATGTGACGTTAATTTTAAAATTTGCACACTAAACAGAATGTGAAAATAATCTGCGGCTAGGCACACTATTAAAATGGCCCTTTTTGTCGCTGCGTTGTACACTATTTGTCCCTGTGCACCTAGTACAATGTCACCTAAATATCCCCCCCCACAAAAAAAAAATGAAATTGTGCCCCCCCCCAAACAAAATATAAATGCTTCCCCCACACACAACAGTCCTAAAAAGGACTTTTGGGTCTTGATATAGTGTTCCAACACTTTTATTCTCCCTACACTGACTTTCCCTTCCTATCCTCATCTCTCCCTGGCTAAGACTGAGCCGAACTCGCTGGTCGGGTGCTATACAGCACCCGATCACGGGTTCTGGCCAGCCAATCAGTGTAATGCCAGCAGCCAACATGGCTGCTGGCATTACACTGATGTCAGAGCCTCCCCGCACGTTTATTGGCTGCGCAGCAGCCGCGAAACGTGCGGGGAGGAGACCCGAACATGGCGGGCGAGCACATGCGGTACTCGTACGAGTACCGCCATGTGCCGAGCAGAGCGATGCTCGAGCCGAACCGAGCTTCGGCCGATCATGCTCGCTCATCACTAGTGGCAAACACATCCTGAAACAGGCCTAATATGAGTGGCCAGCTATTTGAATGCAATGGGGGAATTGTTTGTTACAGTGTCTCGGTGCAGGGGTTATGGGGTCTTCAGTTTGAAAGATCAACTGGAAAGAGTAAATTGATCCATAAAAAAATATCCATTTCAAGGAGCATAAAGTGCCATCACATTTGGAACATCCTCTTTTTTGGCTTCTTTCCCATCACTCTTTGTTCACCTCTCCTACCTTCCCTTTCACTGTTTCTTCCTCCTTCCCACCTTCCCTTTTACCATGGACGCACAACTTTTATTTACACTGTACAGAGCTAATGCTCTGTGCAGTGTGAATCAAACTGCTCTACATCTGGGGCTAATGTGAAACTGGGAGTGTGTAAAAGTGTAGTGAATTGAATGGTGGCAGTGGATGACACACTGCACATACCCAATTATTCACTGATGAATTGGCTGTGCCTGTTGCCTATAAACCACTTTAAGGCAACCAGAAGTTTGCTCCTGCTCTGAAACATGAAGTTCCCTGCTTAAAGCATGCTGGGGCTTCAATGACTTATGTGCCAAAGCATTTATTCATCTCACTGCTATCTCTCTGATCTATCTGTGACTTTGCTGCAAGTGTTATTTTCACCATTCCCTCATATTCCATACTTCCAGTTCTTACAGACCCATAACTTTCCACAATTCACAAATTTTTAAGAAACCTACCTCCCTTTCACAAAACCCATCTGTGTGTCTTCACATACAGTTTAAAAATGCCACTCAAACAGCTTTTAACAACACTAAAAAACAAGTCGGACAACAACGTCTCCACATTGCTAGTTTTGAATAAGACATTTCCCAGCATGAGGCCACTCATTTTAGTCAGCAGGAAAGGTCCTCCTGGAAAGATATCTTCTACTATATGGCACAATTCCTGTGTTAACGTCAAAAGATCTACTGAAGTCAGAAGGTGAATGATAACACTCCATATTTTGCTTAAGAATGAGTTGTGGATAATGGCTGAATAAAGTTTGTAGGATGCAAATCAAGATGATCAGGTTAAATAACTATTTAAAATATGAGTTTTTTGGTCGTTGCCCACACGATGTTGATATTAACCAAGTTCACCTAGCTAAAGTTCTTAATAAAAATGCCAGGATCATTAAGTATACATTTCTCACTAAAAATGTAAGCATTTCAAAACAAGCGTTAGCATTTAAACTCTTTGAAAAATGTTGAGCTTGGACGTTAATGAGTCAGTGAGATCCCCAAACAACTTGTAAGTTTGATCCACATCAATTTGGTTCAAAAAAAACCACAGTGCTCTCTCAGAACTTTATTTAGGGGTACAGCCAAATTTACTGAATGGGTACCCACCAGATTTCATGCAGACATACCACATGAAGATTTATAATCTCATTCCTGAGATATTTAGGTTTAAAGTTACTGTATACAAAGTATGTTTTTCACACTGGGATATATTTTTTCATGCACTTCCATAGTGAAGATTTTGGATCCCTCAGATTTGATTTGAATAAAGTTAATATTAGATTGATTATAAGTAGAGAATAAAGCATTTTATTCACACAAAGCTTGCTCAATAGAACAAGCAATATCCATTGAAAATGGTTTACGTAAAACATCCTTGACTGAGCAAAAGCTACAGTAAAAAAAAAATTTCAGTTGCACAAGAAACACACTTTATTGAACAAAACATTAGATGAAAGAAATAGGGTCATCATGCTTGAAAGTGTACTAATTAGAGCAAAATATTAGACAAAAATATGTTTGATTATATGTGCAAATCTTGATAGTTCAAATAAATTGCTAAACAATAAACTGGAGATCATATACCTAAACAAAGTTCTGAGAGGTACTGAGATGTTGCAAAGTTAAAGTTCACTGAACCTTAACGCAGCATTTTGATACTTTATTGTAAATGATAACCTCATAATGTTAGCCTTATCCTTTGTTTATGGATAATGTTAACATTTTCCATTTTCTGTATTTTTCTGTAGTATCAACAACTTGTCAGATTTAGAGAAAAACAGTTGGGAAATATTTTACTCTCATATTCAACATCATTAAGTCTTGAAAATCAAACAGAGCATATATAGGTTTCTAAAGACATATGAAGCATGTGACAAATGCATTCCCTGCTGTCTACCATTGGTTGACCACACTGTGGCCAATATTCTATTTTAGAATTCAGTGATGTCAGAGCAATAGATGGATCAAAGATCAAAAATGAGATTCAAGAACTATAAAGAGATTATAGGGATCAGTCAAAGTATAATATAGGAGGCAGTTAAGGGATGAGTTATAAAAATCAGTTAGGATTAAAGTTATATTGGACAAGGAAGGAAGGAGTTATAAGGAGTAGTTATAGAATAAATTATGAAAACATTTATATATAACATCCAGAATCATTATACAGATCATGTAGGAGTTGCTAGATTATAAATAAGAAAGAGTGAGAGAATGAATTACAGGTAAAGGTTATAAGAACAGTTACAGATACATTACAGGTAGCCCTTATTTAGCAATTGAAGTTAAAGGGCCAATGGACTGGATGTGGTAGTAGTATTTAACATCAGAAACTAGAAAATAGTTTGCAAACTTAGAGTAGGAGTAAGGTATGTGATTTCATTTATTTTACAAAATTAAATCATTATTAGAATATTTGATGTTAATTCTAAATACATATTTACCTCAATGCCAACTTGCCATGGGTAACGCAGGAGGGAAAGAATAATTTCTCTGATAGGAGCCCAAGTCTAATTGCCAGATCTATGACTCATGCAGCTGGTTGAGAGCTGCATATACATTCTCAACATGGGACTGTAAGGATGAATATGCTTTCCATCTGTGAGAACCTAATTATGAGAGAACTCAAAAACATAGTCAGATGTTTTCATTGTGTTGGATTCAACGTGCAGCAACTGAACTGCATTTTTTTTTTTTTTTAGAAAAGGGTCTTGTCTTCTCTGGATGAAGGAGTGCCAGACAGAGTCCTTTAGCAGTGTAATTGGCCTCATTTTCTATTGAAAGCTGCTCTTATTTGATTCCTATGAATAATGAATCATTATTTTTATACAGGTCTTCTGGAACCCATCACCTTATCATACAATGGCTGACCCACACTTTTAGCTGCTTGACTAATGAGACAATATTATTTACCTCTCAAAAAAAACACATCACTTCACAGACAGTGAAGGTGAATCTTAGATTAGACAGATACAATGATTTAAATGGAGCTTAATGAATGCCAAAGGGGTATGCAGTGTATTGCTTTGCAATGCAATGTGTGCCATTCTGGCACTCAAAGGGTTAACCTCTTGAACACTAGGTTCAGAAGAAAAGTGGAGATATTCTGGAGCAACCCAATTTCAAATAAGAATCGCATTTGGTTTACATGGGGTTTTTAACCTCTTGAATGCTAGAGGGGACTCCAATTAATTGCAAATCAATTCTTTAAAGATCTCTCTAAAATTCAAAGAGTTGAAAGCCCAGGTCAGTTCAATGGGATTTTTGTCTGCTGTGGTGTAGTTTGCCTCAGAATTGTCCCTCTTTTTGTACATGGATCCTGGTTGCAACTTTCTGTAAATATGGTCCAGATTTGTGGGTGACATATTGTGGGTGATATATTGTCTTAAAGGGATAGTAATACTTCATTTTAACTTTATTTTATTTTGTAGGCATTAAAAAAACATGAAGAATGATATAAGTCTTATCTCTGAAACCTTTATGGTTTAAGAGATATTCACAAACAAAGTATCCCCCCCCTGTTCAACCAGATCAGAAGGGAGGTGCCCAGGTAGACTGCAGAGAGGGACAATCTTCAATTAAGATAATGGAAAAAGCTGAAAAACTTGTCAAGGGGGGAAGGGCTTTCATTGTTTTCATACAAAGAAAATTGTCCCCTTCTGTTATCTGTACTGTCATACAACCAGACTCACATCTGAGAAGAGATGGCTTACACTAGGAAAAAGGGGCGGGGAGGGGAACTTTGCTTGTGAATATCTCACAAACCATAAAGGTTTGAGAGATAAGACTTATATCATTCTTCATGTTGTTTTAATGCCTACAAAATAAAATAAAGTTAAAACGAAGTATTACTATCCCTTTAACCCTTTGAGTGCCAGAGAGGTATGCAATGCGTTGCATTGCAATGCGTTGCATACCCCTCTGGCACTCAAATGGTTAATCCAAAAAAAGAAAACAGCAGTCAGATTACAATTTTTCTTAAATCTCATTTCATCAACATTGTTACACCCTGTTGTGTGACTCCAGAAAGAGCATCACAAGAGCATCACAAGTAGGAAGGGAAGAGTCAGAGTGCTGAGGCAGAGATGAGTTTCTTGGATCCTGAATTGCTAATTCATTACATTTCTAGAAATACAAACAGGATAACAGCAGGTATGTGTAGGAAGAAAGACAGACTTATAACCAAAGGCAGAATGGCCATTGAATAAAGGATACTCTGGATTACATCCATAGATGAACTCCAGTAGTGTGGGAAGGGTGTGTAACTTCTCTTCAGGTATATGACAAACTCCTACACTGCTCATGTTGGTATTCACAGTCTTCTTAACAAATAAAACATCTGTTAATTCACCTCTTCACTGAATGAGAGAGTCTAGCACATAGTTGGGTAGCTTGAGGCCCTCTAGCTGTTGAGGTCTACAATTACTATCATACCCAGAGAACCAAACATTTTTGTGAAAAATTGTGTTTTTCTAATTTTTTTCCATGTATTCACTCTGTTATAATCTGAAAGGGGTATCAGGTTTCCACAGCTTATTGTTCATTGTTTGTGTGAGAGAGAGAACGCAGCATGATTTTCAAGACAGAGTTAATTTTTAGGATGCTTGGTGCAACCCAAATTGTTCTCTATGTGTGTGTGGGGAGTCTGGGGATTGTTAAAGGAGAAATAAGAGTTACTAAAATATATATATTATTGACTGAGAAGCATGACAGGTAGGTGAGCCACATTCCTACCAGAGCTGGCTGAGTCCCTGTGACTGTGTGATCTACTGATACCCAAGAGACAGACAAGTACAACTTACTTGACACTAATTCCTACAAGCACAAGAAGAAGATGGACAAGCATATAGTGACTGTGTGATTGTGCTGCACACCTGCAGTTGCTGCTGTGCACTTGCTTCCCCCTTACACTTGTTCCCTCCAGACAAACATATGGCCTGGGTGGGTTGACCTGGGGAAATCATATTACTGCTTGGCACCCCTCTCCTGGATGGTCATGAATGCATCTGTGTGTAACATGCATGACCATGTGAAAGCACTTGTCTGTTTACTTCTAGATGGACATAGAAACAAGCACTTAGAAATCTGAGACTTGTTCTGACAGAACTGAACTCTGCCAGATACCATCTTGTCGCATGCTTTAATCCTTTGAATGCCAGAGGGTTTCGCAATGCTTGGGATACCTCTCTGGCACTCAAAGGGTTGTAAATACTTTGAGTACCAGAGGCATATGCAACTCACTGCAAAACAATGCCTTGAACATCTCTTTGGCACTCAAAGTGTTAATTTTGCAACTCATCATATTAGGACAATTTTCATCATTTCTGCTCAATTTTTTTTTCGAGTTCATTACTAATAACCGTGTCCCTACAATAACTAGAGTTACACATTATTTATTTTAAGTTCATATTTGTTTTAACATATTCATAACATGACAGCAGACCTAATTTAAGCTCTGGTGGGGAGGGAGTTAAGCACTGTATAAATATCGAAGATATCTCTGGAATAGGAGAAAAACATGGACTTTGCAAACATACGGAGAGAGTCAGCTTTGACAGGCAGCATAAATTACTCCATCTCTCCCACACATTCAGGGAATTTGCCACAGGCAGAAAATGACATAAAACTCCAACTACTAAATAAAGAAATAAAACACTTTCTATAAAACTCTATAGATATTTATACACAGAAAGTAGAACTTATCAAATCTGCATATTGAATGGGCATTATGCTCCAACGCAATGGTAATTCATGAGCAAACCAACTATACCATAATGAGCAAATGATAATTCTCATTGATTTAAAAGAGGCTTTTAACCCCTTGAGAACCAGAGGGGTGTGCAAAGGAATTCTTACCACTGAAAAAAAAACATATTAGAAGGTTTATCCTGTTGAGTAAAAAAAGGGTACTCCCACTGTTGAAAGATCTTTATAAAAGAGTTATTGCAGCTCTAGCTAACATATTTTGGTGCAGTACCTCTTTGTCCTGAAATATTACAGTGGTGTTGTTGTTACAGCATCCTTAACACGGTGCCCGTGATCTTCTGTGCTTAGCGACATTGCTACTTCCTGCTCTAGTCCTGCTGGGTTCTTATTGGCCGCTGGGTTCTGCCCCACCCAGTGTTAGAGTTTTTAAACTCAGTCCTGTCATTACTTTGGCTCCCTTTCGTGGTGTTCCTGTATCTGGCGTTTGTTTTGCTGTTGATTCCTGCTCCGTGTATGACCCAATTTTGCCTGACCTTGCACCTGTCTTCGCTGCCTGTGATTCCATTGCTGACCCGGACTGGCTGACTAACGCTCTGTGTACGGATCTTGGCTGTGGCTGACTGACGCTCTGTGTACCGATCTTGGCTTGGCTGACTCCGCTCTGTGTACCGATCCTGGCTGTGGCTGACTATGCTCTGTGTACTGATCCTGGCTGTGACTGACTACCGCTCTGTGTACCGATCCTGACTGTGGCTGACTACCGCTCTGTGCACCGATCCTGACTGTGGCTGACTACTGCTCTGTGTACCGATCCTGGATGCGGCTGACTGACTCTCTGTGTACCGATCCTGGCTGTGGCTGACTACCGGTCTGGGTACCGATCCTGGCTGTACTGACTACCGCTCCATGTATCTATCCTGGCTGAGGCCGACTACCCGATTTGTTGCCTCCGGTTATCCTAGTCTCCTGAGATTAGTGCCTAGCCAGTGCTTGTCAGTGTTGCCTTTGGTTACCCTAGTCTCCTAGACTAGTGCCTTGCCAGTGCTTGTCAGCATTGTCTTCAGTTCCCCTAGTCTCCTGAGACTAGTGCCTTGCCAGCGTTGCCTCCGGTTCCCCTAGTCCCCTGAGACTAGTGCCTTGCCAGTGCTTGTCAGTGTTGCCTCCGGTTACCCTAGTCCTCTGAGACTAGTGCCTTGCCAGTACTTGTCAGTGTGGCCTCCGATTACCCTAGTCTCCTGTGACTAGTACCTTGTCAGGGCCTGTCAGTGTTGCCTCTGGTTACCCTAGTCTCCTGGGACTAGTGCCTTGTCATTGCCTGTCAGTGAGGCCCCGGTCACCCTTGTTTTCCTAGGCCAGGTCACTCTCCAGTGTCCCGGCTTACCGCTACTCTATCACTAGCCTTCTAGGGATTCTGCCCTGCAGTCACCTACCATCTGCCAGTTTGGCCCGCTGCCTAGGTTTGGTACTGATGAGGTTCTGTTCCTGGTTCCTGTCGTCTGATCTAGCCTATATATTTTCTGTTTTTGCTTTGCTATTTTCCTGTACCCTGACCTGTGTCAGATTTGGGAAGTGCCACGGTACTGTCTGGATCTGGACCTGTGATGTATGATCAACTGACCAGAGCTGTGAATGAATAGACTTCTGTAGCATAAGCACCACCATAAAATGTCAGACCATGGAAGCATTGCTTTTTCGAGCTGCAATAACTTTGGAATAGAAAACTCTCAGCAGAGGGTGTACACTTGTTTTACACATCAAGATAAGCCTTGTAATATGTATTTTAATGTTAGAGAGGTCACCAATGCTTATCAGTGCATTAGAGACATCCCCAGCATTCAGGGAATTAAGTGTCCCATTTAAATCAATGGGAAATTTTGTTTGTCGCCTGTGATGCTGTTGATTTGTCCTCCACATTAATTCTCTTTGTTTTCTATATAAAACCCAGTGTATTCTATGTTATAAAGACTCACATTGAACAGCCTGTTGCAGATTCTAGTAATTACTGAGAAATGTACAAATACATTCTTCTCCAAGTCTCACATAAACACCACTCTGAGTTTTCAGTATACTAAACTGACAGCTGGGCCTCTGTATGGATGGCTTTAGACTCCTCACTAATGGACAGCACTGTTCATTTTTTTAACAGAGCTTTTGTATTTTCTTGTGAAAGTGATTTATGACCAATAACAGACTGATTTAAAGTTGTGCACATCAACCCTGAGTGTCACTTCTTTAAAAGTCTTTTCAAACAGGTGTAGAATTATGATCTGTCTACTGGCACATGACAACAAGAGAGAAATTTAAAAAGAATGTGTAAGTCTTCAAAGCAAAACACGCAGTTAAATCAGTGTTTTTTCAACCATGTTCCACTTTGCCTACAGGTGTGTAATTAGTGAATATTTAACACTGATTAGTATCTGAGCTCATGATGGGAAATCCTTAAAACCTACAATGTTGGTGGAAATTGAGGATTGTGGTTGAGAACCACTATGGGGGATGTACCAATATGATTCTAATCTAAAAGGCACATGGACAAATTTATTGGTTCCGTGCCTGCATAAAGTCTGTTTTCAATGTGGAAGTATATGAGAGGTCAATACAAGGATCTCTCTGGTGAGCTATTCATTCCTAGGCCTGATCAAATAATTAGAGCACCATCCCTTGAGATTACAGGAAAGGTGTGCCCTTTGTTATGTTCCAAATGGCACATGACATCAAGAAGAAATTGGTGGAAATTGAGGATTGTGGTTGAGAACCACTATGGGGGATGTACCAATATGATTCCACTGTAAAAAGCCACAGGAATCAATGTATTGTTCCTGTGGCTGCCTAAAGACTATTTACAATGTACAAGTATATGAGAGGTTAATAAAAGGATTTCTCTGGTGGGCTATTCATTCCAAGGCCTCATCAAATAACCAGGGGACACCCCTTGAGATTAGAGGAAAGATGGTTTCAGCTTCAGCAGCAGAAGGATTTTTTACAGTCTGTTAAATTGTGGAATTCCTTCCATAAGGATGTGGTAATGGCAGATACAGTTGATACATTTAAGATTGGATACATTTGTGTCAGGAGGGAACATACAGGGTTATACTGTGTATTACTGGGCAAAACAGAAAGTTCAGATAAAGTTTTAAGTATTTGGAAGCAGGAAACATTATGTCATTCTCATTTCTATGGGTTATAAGGCAAATTGAACTTGATGGTCTTTTTTTTCAACACAATTTACTATTTTACTAAGATGTCTAAGCCAACAATCCCCCATTTATACTGTTTGAGCCAAAGGAAGGGAAGTGGGAAGGGTATGGCTTTTTAAGAATTGTCCAGCCATCTGCTTCTTGTTTAATGTAATGTATTAACAAAGTACAGAACAACACAATACAAAAATGTCAGCAGTAGCTCATGCACACTGCAGGGTTTTCTTGAGCTAAGTTCAAACTTATTCTGAGAACTCTGAGCAAGTTTGAAACAGGAGCCCAGATAGCTGAAGAGAACCCAGAAGCATGTACCATGAGTCACAATGGAAAATCAATACTGGTTCCATTCTCCTGTCACTGACTTAATACGAGCTGGGGTCAGAGTTTACAATGAAGATGATTTTGGAAACAATCATATGCCTGTTCAAAATAGGGGTAAATCTGCAGCAAAGTAATTGCACATATGAAGTGAATACAAATCACCACAATTGCAATTATGGGACTTCTAACCACTTGATTGCTAAAGAGGTATCCAACACAATGCTAAGCAATGTGATGGTGACCTTGCATTCAAGGTGTTAATAATCCCATTTACACAAATAGCCCATTGATGTAAATGAGGCTATAAAGCCCTTGAATGCTTGCAGTCTCCAACATATTACTTCACATTGCACTGGAAACCTATCTAGTATTTGAGGTATTTTTTAACATACAGACCTTCATTTTTGTGTGTGTCCATGCAGTGAGATTTCCAGGCTGTAGCAGGTTGAGGGCTCCTGGTGGACAGATTGGACACCCCTGTGGTAGAATATATATATATATATATATATATATATATATATATGAAAGCAGCATGTGACTGACAAGCTTGTCCAAAGCCAAACACACCCAGTGGCATCAGTAAGGAGGAATTATACATATCTCCTCTATTCTCCCTGTACCATTGGTGTAAGCATGAGGTATGATTTTCACAGAAGTAGGCAGGGGGGCGTAGTCTCCTGCCTACTCCTGTTAAAATATCTGCAAGGAATTCACCCTCCTCCACAAAACACACTTCCTCCCTGTACACCCTTCCTCCCATTCACCTGTTCCTCTCATACTCCCATTCGCCTGTTTGTCATTCAGCATGAAACAATGTCGACGCAAAAAGTACATCACATCTGTTCACATGTTGAACACTTCATTTTCCTGCATCTCTAATGAGCAAATTCTTCCTCCAATTGTTCACTTCTCTATGTTCCCCACCACACACCAAGTCCTTATACAAATTCTGATCTTGCTGTGTTCTTTACACACCTCACCTCTAGGGATGGGCGAAAATTTTCGCCTCAAACTGAAATCGGCGAATAATGGCACTTTCCACTTAGCAAATCATTTCCTGCGAAAAGTGCAGTTTTTCCACTTTTTCACGCCTTTTCTGCCCATTGAAATCAGTGGGAATAGAAATATTTCTCCACCACACAAAAGTTTTCTACAGCCATATAAAAGGCTGTTAGACTCTCACAGCAGCCATTCTGTGTTTGTGAAAGGAGAGAGCAGCATGTTTTTTGAGCTAGAGGAGATAGACAAATAAAGAGGAATTGAAGCTTAGTTGAGGGAGCCATTTAGGTAGGACATTTGTTCTCTGTATTGGGGGAGTCTAGGGGCACACTAGAGGATAAGAAGGGAGGAAGGAGGTTGACCTCCAAATACTCCAAAATTCCATGTGACTGACTGGCAAGACACAGGCAGCTAGTGACCTATTTGCTTGCTGATTTTGCTGATATTGTCTCTGTGCTGGGTGGGAAAGTTTGGGGAAAGAAGTTGTTGATTTTGTTTTTAGTTATAATTTTTTTTGGACAGACAACAGGGTTATTTTTATAAATAAAAATAAATAAATAAATAAAAAAGAATAAATAACTAAATATCTTAGGTGACAGTGACAGACAGCTGACTGGGCTTAGGCAAGGCATCATACAGCTCCATCAGTTGTGTTGTGTACCGTACAATAAAAAAACACACTGTAGTTGCGTAATGTCCAGCAAACACACAAGGGGAAGGGGGAGGGGTGGAGCAGTGCAGAGTGTGCTGAAGAGTGTGCAATCAATGATGATGATGATCCCTCTACTCCAAAGGAGGATGCAGTTTGTCAAGGTCCCAGCAAAACTAGTTCCAGTGCCAGTAGAAATATAGAACCATATAAGAAGAACACTGAAGATGACAAGTCGCATTCAAGTGTTGATGATGCTGGCAATAGCATAATAGAGGAAGATGTAGCAGCTGAACCGCCTGTTGCATCAGACAGTGAGACAACCAAGCACCAAAACACCTGTCCTCAAAGTAGTAGTGAATTTTGTTACACTAAAAATAAAAAGAGATTTGTTTGAGAGCTCTAAAAGCTTAGAGGAATATAAGGATAGTAGTGGGCAAGAACTGTCAGGTGATGCTGATGCTGCTGAGGATGACCTATTGATGACTGACGATGATGCAGATCTAGAATATATCCCTCAAGCATCCTTCTCTTGTTCAGATACAGATGAAGTTGAGAGTGAGGATGATGACAGGGCTAGAAGGTTAGCAGAAAGTCAAAGGCTGTATATTCCACCACTTTTAAGGAGCACTGTGCCTGTCTATAAACTGTTTGAGAAAACCATTGGAAAGACTGACCCTGGAAAAGTACAGATGTCAAAAAGCACACAGTCACCATCAGTAGGGATTGGCGAAACTTTCCGCCTCAAACTGAAATCGTCGAAAAATGGCACTTTCCACTTGGGAAAAATTTCCCGCAAAAAGTGCAGATTTTCCGCTTTTTTCACTCATTGAAATTAATGGGAACATAGAAGTTACACACAACACATTACAAATAATATTTTATTTCCCAAAGGCATTGTATAAAAGGGGCATGAGGGTGCCTGGGTTGGTGGGGTGTGGGGAAAGAATCAGTTGAACAGGGAATGTTTTTGGGGGTTGTTTACTGGGATTGGAGGACACTTAAAAAAGAAACCTTAAATAAAATAAAAGAAAATGAAAACCATAAAACATGGTATAAAGGGGTCTGAGGAGGGTGCCTGTGTTGGTGAATGAATGAATTATTTGAACAGGAATTTGTTTTTTGGGGGGGGGTTTCTTGACTGCTATTGGGGGGACAGTTAATAAAAAATAAATCAATAAAATAAAATAAGACATTTGTATTTAAAGTGACAGAGACAGGAACCCCTTGACATAAGCTGCCACTGGGGTGGACTGATTCTTGAGTTGATAGAGTATTTTGTAGAGGATGATTTGTTGTTAGAGGCCTTTGTATGACTTAGACTTATTAGAGGCCCAAGCCCTGAAGAAACATTGATTTGTAGGACTTAAGCTTGTTTGGCACAAGCCGTAAGGAAACATTGATTTGTAGGGCTTAGGCTTGTTAGAAACAAACCCCCCACATTGTTTTATTTTCTTTTGTAGGACTAGGGGGACTATGTTTTTTATTATTATTATTTTTTGTATTTTTTTAAAGTACAAGCCCTGAGAAAAATAAAAATGCCCTACTGGCCTAGTGTCAGCAGGTCATGTTGTGTTGGCCAGTTGCCAAATGTCCTGATTCTATAATTGCAGAATCTGTAACTGCTGTTCTTGCTGCTGCTGCTGTTGCTGAGTTGCTTAAGCAGCAGGATGATTATGCAGCTGAAAGGGAATGGGATCAACAACAGAAGTAACATTGGTAAAGGATGATGAAGGTCCCACTTGCCATGACTAGGTCCAGGGATGCACCTGAGGCAGTAGCAGCGCAATAAGTAGCCCCCAGTATATGTGGAGAAAACAACAAGTGGACCATTAAATCTTCTCCACCTGCCCCTCCTCCAAAATCATCATGGGTGTGTTGTTATTAAAATATTATTTTTCCTTTGAGAGCAGGATCAGTGGGTCTCCTCAGCAACTGCAATGTGCAAAGTATGTGTCTGGTAAATAACATCTGGGGGCGCAACTGTATCCAAACACCATGACACCCAAAACCAAGTACTGCCGCTGTCACTGCCCCCTTTTCCACACCCGCTAAGGACACATGACAACTTGCTGACAGTTTAATAGTAGTGATGAACCCTCCCTGCCACCATCTTAGCATATTCTGCAGGATGGAATTTCCTAAATTGCCGTTTGATGCACTGATTACGATTCTCCTCTACCACACTGCCATGTGTGGTCATTTCACCACACAGTGTGCAATGGGTAGAGATGAACTGCCACATCCTAGCATCAACAGAGTGGCTATCTTTTGGTGCGGGAGGTAATGAACGAGGAGTATTGGTAGAAGATGTAGTTACCCTAGAAGGTGATGGAGAGCTAGTTGTTTCACTTGTCCAGGAACTTCCAGTCTCTCCCTGGGTTGTTCTATTCCTCCTCCTCTTTGATCTCCACCTCGTCTCTTGTTGCCTTTCTGGTGAGCCAGGGACAGCAAATGCGGTGCTTGATTTCCGTGGTGGGTGTTTGGCTTTTACATGTTTGGAGTAAATGTCATGGTGTCTGTTTTTCATGTGTGATATGAGGGCACTTATGCCAAGGTGTGTTCCCTCCTTTCCTCTTTTCACTGACTTATCACAAATTGTGCACAGTGCCATTGCTGATGACTGTACCCAACAGAAAAATAGTCCCACACCCATGATGACTTCAGAGGGAAGGGGAAAGGTGGAGAAGAATGACCTCTTTCCTCTTGTCCTCCACATTCCCCTTCATTGTCTATGGCAACGGATAATGTTGCTGCTGTTGCAGCAACTGCCTCAGAGTCAGTACTGCAACTAGGATTAGTATTGCTACTGCTGGCAAGTGGAACCTGTCCTAGTCCCACATCGCTTGTTGACCCCATTCCCACTGTGTCCACGGTGGTCAATGGCACACTAACCTGCTCCTCAGCATCCTGCTGCCCTTGCATCTCAGCATCAGATGGAATTAGAGCAGTTGCAAATTTCTCTAATTCCAAGATGTCTTTGCTAGTGGTGGTGGCGATGCCCATCCTCATTCCTGTCTCCCATTCCTTTTTTCTACTAAAAAGGCCATCACTGTCTCTTCCACCCCAGCTTCTTCAGCATCATCACCATCACCACCACTAGTCCCTACATGCTGTTGTTGCTGCTGCTGCTGCTCTATTCCAGACATCTCACTGCTGCTTGGAGGAGGTGACGAGCAATGTGACAGAGGGTCCTCTAATGTCACACTTGCCATTGCCTTTTGATCTGAAGAAGAAGGCAGACTAGCACTAGCAGAAATAGCAGCAGGCACAGGCAGCTGATCTGTGCTGCTACTGGTGGTGGTGGTATTAATTCTCAGTCTGCTCTCCTTCCCCAACACCAGTTCTGGCCTCTTCAGCTTCATGTTCCACCTGGACACTGGAGTGAAGAGACAGGGAGGAGTACCAGTCCCAGGGTCAGGACAATGGTGTGGGCTCCCTTGACCACTAGTCTGGATGCCGTAAAATGTTTCCCTTCCCACTCTGGCTGCTTCACCATTACTGCTACTACTAACACCAACCACAAGTTCAGCCGCAGAGTCTTCCTCCTCAGTCTCACAGTCACTAGTAATATCAAGATATTGTTGATTACCCCCTCCTTCACTCCTAAGGCTAACAAGCTGCTGGACCTTAGTAGCAGTAGTACTTGCAGTCGCAGGACTGCTTGGGAATGGAAAGTGTGATTTAGGGTCCCTTGCTGTCACACTTGGCATCATTTTCTCCTTCACCCCTGAGTACTACAAGGAACACTAGCAGCAGGCAAAGTATTGGTGGCAGCAAATTCAGTATTAGCAGCAGGTTCAGCACTGGCAGCAGGTTCAATACTAGCAGCAGGTTAAGCACTGGCAGCAGGTTCAGTACTAGCAACAGGTACAACACTAGTGGCTGCAGTTACAGAAATGGTGGCAAAGGCAGCAGTAGCAGCACGTTAGGCAACAAGTACAACACTAGTGGCTGCAGTTATAGAAATAGTGGCACTGGCAGCAGGGGCAGCACATCTGGCAACAGGTACAACACTAGTGGCTGCAGGATCAGAAATGGTGGCACTGGCAGCAGGGGCAGTGCATCTGGCAACAGGTAAAATATTATTGGCTGCAGTACAGAAATGGTGGCACTGGCAGCAGGGGCAGCACGTCTTGCAGCAGGCACAGGCAGCTGACCTGTCCTGCTCTCACTATCCTTTTCTCCCTTCCTTCCCATTCCCTTTTCTCCCTTCCTACCCTTTTCTCCCTTCTTTCCCATTCCCTTTTCTTCCTCCCTTCTTAATGAATTCCCCAAGATCCCTTGGGGTGATTTAGGAGGACTGGACAGCATTGGTTCAGTACTGCTAGTCACTTCCTCCTCCTCCTCAGACTCAGTGGACACATAATAAGGGTCCTTCCAGTTCCTATTTTTGCTGCTCATAGTGATAGGAGTCACTTTGAGCCTCTCCTGTCTCAATTTTTGCTAAATATCACAAGAGAACAGCACAGCACGTCTATCTCGTTCTGTAGCTGCTTCTATTGTGTCTTCCTTCAGCGAAAACATCATGTTTTAATAGAGGAAGTGCGAAAACAATGTAAATCAAAGGGCGAAAACTTTTTAGTCATTGAAAAAATGGTGAACGATTTTGTCCAATGGGCAAAAGATGCAAAAAGTTTAACCGCTAGTTTTAAAGTGGATTTCCCGAGAAAAAGTGGATAACAACGTGGTTTTTGTGAAATTTCCCACGGGAACACGGCGACAACTTTCACCCACCCCTAGTCATAACAGAGGAAAAAAAAGGTTCTATACTTTGATCCTAAAAATAGCACAGTACTACAACTTGTTATGAGAGCACGTGATGTGCCTGTTGTAGGGAAGGCTGGTGAGTGTGTGTATTGTTTCTTATTTTCTTCTAATTCTTAGTAGGCACAGTAAATACTGGCAGGTTATGTGAATGATTCTTGACCCTCATTGAGTTGAGTATGTGGGACAATTGTGAATGTGCCCGGTTGTGTATGTGGGACAATTGTGAATGTGCCCGCACCCCAGCTGTGCACAGCAATGCTCAGATCAGGAGATGGTGAGGGTGAATAATGTTTGGAGACAAGGACACACACTTTGTATAGGGTTGAGGAAAGCAGAGTGCTTTGTTATGTGTAGCGCAAGAAACATCACATGTCAGAGTGCACCGAGAGGATAGCAATATCAGGGTGACTTAAAGTGCAGTGTGGCTGCGGCCAAAGGTAAGATGAGACAGTGTAAATGTGTTGGGGGGGTGGAAAGTTGTAGGGTGAATACACAAAGGGTTCTCAATGAAGAAGCAGCCAAAGTAAATATGCAAAGGTTAAATGAAGAAGTACGGGAAGTGACAAAAATTAACATCCATGTGTATTCTGCAGCCATAAACTTTCATGAATGGAGCTGGGCTACACGTACACGTGATGCTTCATACCGGGACATTACTACACTGTTTATGACCTCAGGGACACCATCATTATGGAACAGGTCACTGATTTTTTATCAGCTCATAGACACCATCATTAAGGAACAGGTGCAGGGGAGGGCCAGACACTGTGCAGTCACTCAGTCTCACATTAATCTTTTGAGTGCCAAAGAGATACGCAATGCGTTGTGCATCCCACTGGCACTCACAGGCTTAACCCAAAAAAAAAAAAGAAGGCAATGCCATCCCACATTGCTAGTCAACAATAAGAATCTATGTTCCATATTAATAAAAGCAAACTGGAATTTTTCTGGGGCAAACAAACTGTACCACAGGTCACAAATAAATTACCCTATTAAATTAAATAGGACTTATAACCACTTGAATGCTAACAAGGTATCCAATACATTGTGACAAGCCTTTGGTGACAGAGATTTTGCATAATTAACCAAGTGAGTGCCAGAGGGGTATACAAAGCATTGCTTTGCAATGCATTGCTTAACGATCTGGCATTAAAAAGGTTAAAATTATATACCCCCCAAGAATATTTTGGTCTCTTACACCATGTATATGCTACATATACAGTGCATTATGTTACAAATGCACATGTCTCTGTTTTACACATACACACTGCTCTGGTTCATTCATGTACTTTGTTCTGTGGTTTGCATATACTGTTTTATGCTTACTCATTGCTCAGCGTTTCATATACAGACTGCTCTGTGTGATACTTACACACTGCTCTGCTTTATATGTACACACTGCTGTGTTACACATACATGCTGTTCTGTGTTACAGATACTTGCTGCT
Organism: Rhinophrynus dorsalis; assembly: GCA_037306005.1. NCBI lineage: Eukaryota > Metazoa > Chordata > Amphibia > Anura > Rhinophrynidae > Rhinophrynus > Rhinophrynus dorsalis. The sequence continues at coordinate 153,346,083 of CM074722.1, read as the reverse complement.
GCTACCGTTTTACACATGCACAGTGGTCTGTTACCACTTCTCTGTTACATGTTCTCTGTGTTACATGTGCACACTGATCTGTGTTACATATACATACTGCTCTGTGTTACATGCACACACTGATCTGTTACGATCCCTGTTCTCTGTGTTACATGTACTCACTGTTCTGTGTTACATATACATACTGCTCTGTGTTACATGTACACTGCTATGTGTTACATGTGCACACTGCTCTTTGTTATATGTTCACAATGCTGTGTTACAAATACTCTCTCTTCTGCGTTAAACATACACACTGCTCTCTGTGTTATACACATACACATCTCTCTGTGTTACATATGCTTATCATTGTTACAGATACACCCCACCCTGGTGCACATATATATCTCCCTGGAACAAATACCACTCTGGTACACATACACTGTGCTCTGTTAACATAATACTATGTATTGTACGTACACACTGCTGTCTGTGTTACTCGTAGACACTACTCTGTTACACACACATGCAGCTCTCTGTGTTACACATAAACACTACTCTTCTACACCAAGAAACTGCTCTCTGTGTTTCTTTTAATCACTGCTCTGTGTTAAACATTAATTTTTCTTTTCATACTTCTCTCTGACTTATACATAATAAACCCTTTGTATACTGGAACATCTTGCAGCAGGAGATACTTGTAACCGACCTTGAGAAGCAGCAGGATTGGTGACGGCTGGGAATGGAATAACTGTCACCTAATGACACAATGGGGCTAGTGCAAGATTTGAATTCTAATAAAACCTGTAATAATTACGCTTCCTTACATAACGAAGCAGTTGGCCTGAGCTGCAGAAACTCCTGCTGTGATTTCCCTGGGGGGAAGGGATGCTTCTTTCTCTGCTTAAACATAGCACCAGTGAGGGTTTTTATAAAGCTATCATTATAAAATACCATTATTCTAAAGCTATTTAATTAGACAGAGCTTAGCCAGCCGTGACTGTATGTGTGCTCTGGAAAGAGAAAGGACTTTAAACAGAGCTTTTCCCAAAGTATAAAGTAACTCCAGAAACATTAAGGAGAAATGTAAGAGGGAGAAGGTGAAGTAAAATGGGAGAAGGACTGAGGGAAGAAATAGAGGAAGATTAAAGAAAAAGACAGTGGAGAGGAAAGGTGGAGAATATGTATGAATATATGAATGTATTTACCATAATCTAGTACTATAACTAGGAGTTCCTAGTCTAATGACAATACTGTGAGGGGGTGTAGGGATTCAACTTGGGTGCTAGAGAGGCCGCCAACGCACTCATAAGCAATGCATTGGAGGAATTTAGAATTCAAGATGTTAATAATAAGTGAACTCTTATAGATATACATAGATATAGCTGGTGGGAAGAGATAGTAACAAGGTTGTTTGGTAAGGATCTGTGAACATTTTTTCTACAAAAGTGAAATGTGAAATGTGAAAAATGTAACTTTTCACCTTACACAGGCATTCCTGTGAAGAGCCATTGTTACGCATTTTTTCTGTTCATTGAAGTGAAAATGTAATACCCACACACATGTATAGTTCCCCATGTCTTCCAGCATGTTACAATATTAAAGGGATTGCCAGTTACTTTACTACATTATCTGGCAACTACAGACCAGTAAGTCTCTCTTTAGTAGTGGGAAAATCAAAGGAAAGAATTGTTAATATCTGAATTTCAAATACATCCGTTCCCCAATAATCCTCTGGTTAGAGAGCTACTGGTCATGACATGAAAGGTGGTGATGCTAGTGTGGATGCCAGAGAGATCTACCAGGAGAGTAGTGAGTTCATTTTAGAGAACAGAGACAAGAGCTGATTAATTGAACATTTAATCTGAAAAAAGGCTTCACAGTGCTGGTTTCAAAAATACAGAAATAAAGGACATCCTATATAATAATTCGCTAAGTTGTGTGTAACGCCCGACATGCAGTAGACACTGCTACGCGTGCGGCAGTCATGCGCAGTAGAGACTGCCCGCGCCGCAGCTGATACAGAGCTGGGCTCTCCGAAGGAGCGTCCATCTCTGTATCAGCCGAGGCGCGGCCAGTCTCCACTGCGTGTGACTGCCCCGCGACCGGCTGCCAGAGGCACTGTGGCCCGTGTAACGGGCTGTTCAACTAGTACACAAATAAAGAAAACACATTGGCAAAACAGTCCAGAAAATAAAATGGGAGAAACACAAGAGATCCCTACATACATTTACCAGTATATATATAAGAGTCCTTGTGGGAAATTCAGATGGTAAAAGTTCTCCTTTCCAGTTGTTACCAAGAAATTCCCCTTTTTTATCCAAAAACCCATATTAAATACTTTCCACAGTTCCTTCTAAGAGGCCAAACCCCTTGGGTGTTACCTGGGGGGAGGTTTGGTCTGACAGCAGAGGGCCCAAGACCCTATGGCAGTTACGTCCTTGCTCTGGTGATTGCTATCTGCTCATTTAGTTTTATGCCATAGGACTGGTGCACTTTGAATAACATACCAATCTGCATATTTATAAAAGAAGACTTTGTGCCTGGCAAAACACACCCAGGGGTGGCAGTAAAAAGAATTACTGCTCCCATTGGATGACTCAATGGGGGTGTGATTTTTGCCCCCCCCCCACTATCCAGCCCGTCCACCACTATCTAAGGCTGAAAAAAAAATGGCTGCCACTCACTCCTACACCACAGACACACACACATACGCCCCCCCCACACACACACACACACGCACGCTGAGCAGCTGAGGATGATGGGAACTATATTCAAGCTACAGCTGGACGGCCATGGTCCAATCTGTATTATGCAGCTTCTTCATTCCTGTCTGTGAGCCTGCACAGCCCTCCAATTACTACAAGTGAGCTGATTTCTAAACAATCAGCATGCAAGATGCTGGCTTTCTGGGAAAGTGGAAAAACAGCAGAGAGAGGTGATCAGGCTGTGAAGAGCAGGGCTTCAGCTGAGCTGGTAAGTGGCAAAGACATGGGTGTGACTGTATTTATATATTGCACAAAGAGAGAGAAAGAGAGCAGATTGATTGTCAGTCTGTCTGTAAGTTCCTGCAATCCTCTCCATGCTGTACATAGCTCACTGTATAGCATGCATGACAAACTATTTATATATGGTCTGGCATTGTATAGTATACAGTCTGTGTATAAGGACTGGCACTATACATTATAGGAGGGACAGTCCCTGTTTGAGACCCAAATCCCTCTGCTCCTCTATTTAGGAGATCACGCTGTGTGGTGTATATACAATAGGCTGACCAGACCTCACCTTTAACCGGGGACACATAGGAAATAGGCATATTTCAGGAGTGCACCAAAATAAAAGCAGCCCTGCAGTATGCATTTTTCATATGCATCCCCAGTTAAAGGTGAGGTCTGGTCACCCTAATATACAAGTGTATCAGATTGCTCCACATCAGTAAAACCCACAGTAATGTGGGTATAAACTTCTGTATATATCTGTTAAATTAGTCTGTGTAAAAAATACTTTCATCATCTTCTAAATCATTCACTTACAGAAAGAGTAACTTAACCATTTAATTGCCAGAGGGGATGCAATGCATTGCTTACCCCCTGGTACCCAAAGGGTAAAAATTCTCTACAATGGTCTGGCATTGTATAGCAGTGGTTCTCAACCTGTGCTCTCAGTGGCTATTAACAGGCCAGGATTTTAGAATTTACTTTTAAGAGCACAGGTGAATTAATCAATACAACTGAGCCTCTGATCAATACACTTGTGTTCTAGCTGGGAAGTTCCTCAGTCCTGGTCTGTTAGTGGCTACTGAGGGCATGGGCTGAGAACCTCTGCTGTATAGTATACAGTCTGCATGTGTCTGTGTATAAGGTCTGACACTATACAGTATAGGAGGGACAGTCCCTGTTTGACACCCAAATCCCTCTGCTCCTCTATTTAGGAGATCACACTGTGTGGTGTATATACCAGCCACGCCCCCAGTAACACCACCTAAAACACAAGTGTCCCTCTTTAGCCATTTGAAATGTTGGGAGGTATGTTGCTTACACTGCTCACACTGTATGTATGTATGTTCTGCTTTGCATCTGCGTGTCACTGTTTGTGTATGTCAGTGCATGTGTGTGTATGTATGTGTGTTGCATGCTTCTCTATCACTGTGTGTCCCCCTATATATGTGTGTGTTTGCACATGTCTGTGTATCACTGTGTGTAGCTTTCTGACACATACACCCTACGCTATATTTCCCTATCATAACATTTATTAAAAAAAATAAAAAAAACATTCCCTGCATAATATGATGGCCAATGCCTTCCCAAATTGCTAGTACAAAATAAACAAATGAATTATACAAACCAGAGGCCCTGCAAAGGCCAACTCATGCCTTGGCATGACACCATTCTCCTACACTGACCAGTCTCCTATGCTAAATGCTTATGCCATTCTCCTTCTGCTCATCCTTGGGGGGCTGGCGCTCAGCCTGTCAGAGTTTGTAGCTTAACTAGAGGGTAGGAGGGATGGCTAGGGTGGGCTTTTAGATTAGGTTAGATGTAGAAGTGTATGTTCAGAAAGTAAACTTTAAATACCTTCAAACTTGGATGTAACCATATACATATGATTATAAAGATGTTTTTCAAGTAAATTGTCTTATGGCCATGTACTGATTGTCTCTCTGTCTTCAATAAAAAAATATAGAAATATATATCTGAATTTATATGGCTTTTAAGATCCTCAGCAGCATGGGTTTACAACAGGAATGTCTAGTCAGTCTAACCACATAGTCCTTTGCATGGGTAAGTAAAATAATTGACAAGGGAAGCAATAGATGTAGCTTATCTAGATTTCAGTAAGTATTTGACACTGTCCCTCTAAAAGACTGATTAATAAAATGCAGTGTTTGGGTATGGATATAAAAACAGTTGAATGGCTAAGGTAATGGCTAAGTGACATGAAAAAGAGGGTTGTAATTAATTGAGGATATTCACAGGAAGGTTGAGTTACTAATCGGGTATCTCAGGGATATGTTTGAGGGCCCATTCTTTTTAATATTTCCAATAGTGATACTGAAAAAGGTCTTCAATGTAAGGTGTGCGTTTTTGCAGATCATACATAGATCTCAAGAGAATAGACATTCCTGGGGTAATAAGCCAAAAGGCAAATTATTTAGGTAAATTAGAAGAATGGAAGAGAATGTGACAACTGCAGTTTAATGTTGACAAATGTAAAATATTGCACTTGGGAAAAAAATGTAAAATAGTTTTAAAGGTGCTGTGCTGCCATAGACAACATATCAAAGACATTTGGGAGTAATTATGTCAGCAAGGGGTGCTGATAAGTATTGAGCCTTACCCAGAAGAAATTGAGCTAGGAAGCTTTAAATTTCACGGTGTACTGGTCAATTTGTCTATATTCAATGGTGCAAAAATAAACTACCTATGATTTTAACATACCTTTAGTTTTAAGGTCCAAAGTGAACATCGCAGAACCTCCAGAAAGGTTCAATGTGGAAGAGCATAGGACCATAATCAAGTTCCTGTTTCTCCAAGGGAAAGGTGCGAAGCAGATCCATGAAGAAATGTCATAAACTTTGGGTGACAGTGGCCCTTCATATGCAACAGTTAAATGTTGGGTTGTCAATTTCAAAACTGGCAATTTCTGTGTTGAGAGTGAGAAACCCAGTGGAAGGCCTGTTTCTGTCTCTGTGCCTGCAAATGTGAAAGCCATCCATGACATGATCATGAAGGACCACTGAATATCAGCCAAACATATTGCTACATACCTGGGAATATCACATGAGAGAGTTGGTGCCATTATCCACAACAACTTGGAAATGAGAAAGCTTGTAGCAAAGTGGATCCCAAAACTTTTGACAACCGAACAAAAGAGAAGACATGTGGAGACATCGGTGGCTGTTTTTGAACATTTTGCAAGAAGTCAGATTTCCTGGACAAACTGGTAACTGCTGATGAGACATGGATGTACTGTTATGATCCTGAGACAAAGGAACAGTCTAAGGAATGGAGGCACAGTGGTTCCCCCAGGCCAAAGAAGTTTTGTGTGCAAAGGTCAGTGCAGAAGCAAATGGCAACAGTTTTTTGGGATAAGAAGGGAGTTCTGCTGGTGGATTACCTCTAAAAGGGTTCAACCATCAATGCAACATATTACTGTGCTTTATTGATGAAGTTGAGGCAAAACATCAAGGAAAAACATAGAGAAAAGCTCTCCAAAGGTGTCATCCTGTTGGATGACAACGTCTCATCACACACTGCAGGTGACACAATGGCAAAACTGACCTCCTTAGGCTTTCAAGTGATGCCCCATCCACCCTATTCGCCCGACCTGGCTCCTTCTGACTATCATCTGTTCCCCAATCTCAAACACCTAAAAGGACAATGATTTGGGAGTGTTCCAGAGGCAACTAATGCTGCAAATGAGTGGTTACACCAGCAGTCGGAAGAATTGTACTTGCAGGGACTTAAGAAGCTGCAGGACAGATGTCGCAAGTGCATTGACTTCCTGGGAAGATATGTAGAATAGTGTGGCACTTACAGTTTCCTAGCTCAATTTTTTCTGGGTAACGCTCAATACTTATCAGCACCCCCTCATAGCCCTGGAATGCTACTTGAGATTTGTGAAATTCACATTTTTCAAGTTTACAAAACAACTTGTTCTCATGTAATAGGCTCAGGACTTTGGATACATCCGACTGATGAGTCTCCAATGTAGGAGAGTGAATGAGGATGTCATCCAAATATACAACCACGCAAATTTGAAGGCGTTCTCATAAAACATCATTTATGAACTCCTGGAAGACAGCTCAGCCTGACTTTCTCTGAAAATGTCTATAAATGACGTATACTCATCTGGAAGGAGTGGAGTCAAAGCTTGAGTGACTCTCATGGAACAAGATAGACAAGACTTCTTGCATTGTGGGGACCAGGCCAAAACATCACAAGTGTGTCACTCTATCCTGGGGTTATGTTTTTGTACCCAAGGAAACCCCAGGACCATGGTGTGGTGTGGAGAATTAATCACCTGAAAATTCAGGGTTTTAGTATGCAGGGCTCCCACCCTCAGGGTTAACAAGGCAGTCTCATGAGTAATGTGTGAGGGCTGTAATGGTCTACCATCAATGGCTTCTACAGCCAGCGGGAAAGCAAGAGGAAACAATGGAATATTCTTACTAGCTGCAAATTCCGCATCCATAAAGCAGCTAGCAGCCCCCATGTCCAGTAACTCTGGAACTGAGGCAGATTTGTTTGCCCAATAAATGCAGGCCTTCAACATGGGCTTATCCAAAAAATGTTCTGGAGACAATGAAGTGTCCCCTATCATCTGTCTCCGACCGGGTCTTAAATTCGTGCTTCTCTCAGGACGAATCGGACAGGACCACAACAGATGTCCAGCCTTACCACAGTAAAGACAAAGTCCTTCCCTTCTCCTAAAGGCTCTCTCCTCCCTTGAAAGCCAGGTGATACCCACCAGCCTAGGTTCACCACCCTCTGAGATGAGATCAGGAGGCACGGGAGGAGGGAGGATTACGTGAAACATGAGGAGATGTCTCCCCTAGAGGCCTCCACAGGCTCTCAGCGACCAAGGGTCTCCCCCTGACTATGGCATCCACCTGCATAGGTTTGGTATCATTTGAAACAAGCCCCGGAGGAATGGGAGGTGAGGGAGGATAGGGTGGGCCAGAATAATGAGCGGGTACTCTACTTGAGGACCTCCACAGGTACTCCTTAAAGGAGGGTCGTTCTCTGATTCTGGTATCCACCAGAATACAAAATTCAATCAGCCTGTCCAAATCATTAGGAAGATCGCGAGCCGCGATCTCATCTTTCATTGTGTCACAGAGCCCTTGAAAAAAATGGCCATCAGGGCCTCGTTATTCCAGTCGACTGCCTGGGTACGAAACTCTATCGCATAGTCGGCCACCACGCGAGTACCCTGGCGAAGGGTCATAAGGTGCTTGGTGGCCAAGACCACGCGGCCTGGCCTATCAAAGACTTGCTTAAACAATTTCACAAATTCCGTGAAATTGTGAACAATAGGTTTATTTGTCTCCCATAGCAGATTGGCCCATGCCAGCGCCCTTCACGTGAGGAGGGATATAAGGAAACCAACTTTACTGTTCTCATTGGGAAAGGCATACAGTACCAACTCAAAATATATGCCCAGCTGGTTAAGGAAGCCATGGCATCCATCTGAATCCCCACCATACCGCTGTGGGAGTTAGCGGAACCCGTCAACCTCTTGACCATGCCTGCGTCAGGAGAGGTTGGAACTACTGGTGCCCGGGAGGTCTCAGAGGAGGCCACCAGTTGGGTACAAATTTGTTCCAGGTTAGCAGTGCACTGTGAAACCGTCTGCATGGCCAAAGACAACTGATCAAGTCATTGACTCAGTGTCTCCATCCTTTCCAGGGTGCTTTGAAAATCTGCATTACTATCACCGTCTGAACTCACGGCCCTTGCGTACTGTCATGGTTCAGGAGTCAGTAAGGCATAGTTAAATGCAATTTATTATAATATAAGAAAGGTAGTACATAAGTAATACAACAGGAACAAGCAGAGGGTTACAAGCTAGCAAGCACTGCTATCAGGAGTAGTAGGTTGCCAAGCTTGACCAAGCAGCTGGAGACTAGGCCTCAGCCACTGGTAGTCTCTGCAGGAACCAGGAGCAGGAACAGGAACAGAAGATCTTGATCCAAAATAGTGAGAATACTGACTCACGCCTGCAGTCAGTATGGAGTGATTTCTGACTTACGCCTGCAGTCAGTATAGGGAAATGGATAACTGACCCATGCCTGTAGTCAGTATTAGAGCTAGTCTGCCAGAGCCCCAGGTCCGCACTAGATTGAGTGTCTGCTAGGTACAAGGGACAACGTAAGAATAGTCAGACAGAGCCACAAGTCAGCACCAGAGAGGGTAGTCAGACAAGCCAGGTCATACACAGTTCAGGTAGTCAGCCAGAGCCACAGGTCTGCACCAGGTTGGATGTCCACTATAGGGATAGACAAAAGAATAGTCAGACAGAGCCACAGGTTAGCACCAAGTTGGATGGAAGACAAGATAGGTCATACACAGAGCCCAAGGTAATAGAACTGCTTCGAACAACAAAGCAAGGGCAACTGAGTCAGGACTCAGACTACCTTTGAAACCCCTCCTCAGGAAGTAGGTAGGAGGAGCAGGCTCAGAGGTAGGAAGTAGGTAGGAGGAGACTACAGGAAGCATGACATAAAACAGAGGCCTGCTTCATTCTGAAGCCTCGCACCTGCAGATGACGTGTGGTAAGACGCCGAGCGTCGCTGAAGCGGTGGCGCTGGAAACAAGGTACACTATGACAAATTATCTCTGATGACTGAAAGGTAAACAGGCAGTGTAACAAAGAAGTTGGGAATGCAATCAGGGTGCTGGGTTATATAGAGGTTGTATAGAAGCAAGTGGCCATGTCACTCTGCAGATCTCTGGTTAGACCTCACTTAGAGTATTGTGTACGGTACTGGGGACCCCAACTCCAGCAGGATATAGATATTCAGAGAAGGTATTCTAAAATGGTGAGTAGTTTACAGGAAAAAATTTCAGGATAGACAAGTATCTGAACATGCATAGGTTGGAGGAAAGAAGAAAGAGAGAGAGGGGGGTTATGATATAAACATTCAACTACATGAAGGGACTCAAAAATACAAGAGGGATGTACATTTCAAAGGAGTAGTAATGCTAGGACAAGAGGTCATAGTTTAAAACTAGAGGGGACTGAGGGTTACATATAATGTAGTAAAGTTTTACTTCACTGAGAGGATGGTAGAAAAGTGGAATATCCTACCAGCAGAAGTGGCAGAGGTTAGTACAGTGAGGGAAAGTAAGTATTCATAGGATAGGCCTAAGGTCAGCCTGAACATAAGAAAAGACCAAGGGTCAAATAAGTTTTGAAGTTTTTACAGTAAGAACATGGGCAACTAGATGAGCCAAATTGTTGTTATCTGCTGTAAAATTTTATGTTTCTATGTTTCTTTCAGTTTGTGCTGGATGAGAGAAAGGCACCTCAGCCTTGTCCAACTGGTAGCCATAGAAGCACACATACTGTCCCTCTAAACATATCCCAGAGGTAGACATACAACAAACATACTGACCTCCCAACCTTCAGCTTTGTCCCCCAAGACATGTTCCTTTGGTATTCAAAGAATCAAACATATGTATCCCCCAGCTTTTTTAGTCATAGATCCACACATACTGAACCCACAGCCATATTCCACTACACTGGTAGCCATAGAAGCATACATGCTGACGCTTCACACTTGTCTCACTGGTAACCATAGAACCACACATGCTGACCCACCCAGCCTTGACCACCTGGTAACCATAGACCACCCATAGTGACCCCAGCCTTGTTCCACTGCACTGGTAGCTGTAGAACCACAGTTACTGACATTCCAGTCTTTTCTCACTATACTGGTAGCAATACAAAAACATGTACTAACCCCCCCCCCAACCTTGTTGCACAGATAACCATAGAACCACATATACTGACTCCCCAGCCTTGTCTCTGCACTAGTAGTGATGCAACTACACATACTGACCCCAAGCCTTGTACCACTGGTAGTCATAAAACCAAACATACTAATCCCTCCAGCCTTGTCTCACTTCAATAGTAGCCATAGAACCACGCATAACTACCCTCAGCCTTGTCCGACTGGTAGGAATAGAACCACACATACTGAGTCTAAATCCAGAATATTGTGGCAGGAATTCTCACGGCTGTAGAAAGCATAAGCAGGAAATGGCAAAGTTCGTACAAGAAATTGTCAGTAGAAAACATATCCATAGAAAAAAAAGCAGCAAATTGTGTTTTTTCAGTGAAAATAAATGTTTCTATTGCGATTGGAGTGAAGGGAGATTGACTTAGAGAAAGTAAAACAACTTAAAAAGGTTAACATCTCCTAATAGTAAACCTTCTCACTGTGCAATATGGTGCATTCCCCTTTGATCCTTAAAAGGATAGTAATGTTTCATAATAAAAGCAGCTCCAATTAATCTTCATAATATTTGGGCCATGGATAATGTTATTTCAATACTACATAGGAGATTTAATTCCCACAGATCCAGTGTTAATAACAAAAAGACAGAGACACCAGTGGGAGAACATTTTTGCCAAAATGGGCACAGTGTCAAGGATATTAAATTAACTGTATTGATGGGAATGTTTCGCACTCAGAGGGACAGAAAGGTATGGGAGGTAAAATTAATGTTAAAATTTAATGCAATTTGTAGTGGGTTGAACAGGGATAAGGAATTTATGACAAACTATAATTTCTAAGCAAAAGCCTACAGCACCTGGTAGTCCCAGGCGGTCTCCCATCCAAGAACTAACCAGGCCTGACCCTGCAAAATATAATTTAGTTGACTGACCTTTCCACAGACCCAAGAGCATCATAAATACCTCTAAAGCCTCAGAGGAAGAGTGCAATTTACCATTGACTGATCAAAGATATCTGGATCTGGACTGCATTCTGTTATCTGATTTCCATGCTAAACAATGTGATGTGTACTTGTATTTAAGAGAGATGTTTTCATATTTATCTGTATAACATGCCTGAGGAAGAGACCTAAGGTCTTGAAAGCTTGCATTTAAATCTGCTTAGTTAGCCAATAAAAGGTATCAAAAACTATATTTGCCTCCTGTATTTCAATACTGTCAGAGTTGTAGTTCAAGAGGGCTTTTTTGTTGCCTTCCTCTGGATCAACAGGGGTGTTATTGGCATGGGCTAGACTTGATGGACGCATGTCTTTTTTCAGCCTTATCTACTATGTTACTATGTAGAGTAATTGAATGATGAATTATCCCCCTCCCAGCCTTTTTACTGATATAACGCTTCTCACCTCGGAACAGAAAGGTGGTGTCCAGATGGCTTTCAGAGATGGACAATCTTTAATTAACATAAGGGAAAGACCTGAAAAACCTGTAAGTGGGGGCAGGACTTTCATTGTTCTCACAGTAAGAAGACTGTCCATTGCTGTGAGCTGTCTGGTCTGTGGACCAGATTCCACTGAGGGGAGGCGGCTTACACTAGGTAAAAGGGGTAGGAGAGGGATACTTTATCATTCAATTACTCTTGAACTACAACTCTGGCAGTATTGAAATAACACTCTCCATGGCCCAAATACTATGAAGATTAATTGGAGCTGCTGTTTTTGTAAAACATTACTTTCCCTTTAAAATATTAAAGATTAATTTTTGGGATTCAGTCCACTCAGAATTGATTAATTATGACCAATAAAATGTTCTGTAAAGATTAAGGCAAATGGGTAGAGAGGGATTAGTATTAGGAGTGGGTAGCATTTTTTAACCATTCGAGTGCCAGAGAGACAGTTAAGGGTTATAGTAGATCTGTTACCTTTAATTCACATTTGCATATTTGAAATCAATTAAAGACCGACTATCTAATAACAGCAGATTCATACTTTTGAGCAATGTAAGTTAAAAGTGCTTTCTATGCATTGTTGCACAATGTTTCTAAAAGGAAGCCAGGGTCTATGGACACTCTTTAACCTCTTGAGTGCCAGAGGGATACGCAACGCAATGCAGAGCAATGCGTAGCATACCTCTCTGGCACTCAAAGGGTTAGCCTGGAGAGCTGAGACTGAAGCCTCATTACTGAAACTTTATATATCCATTACATTTTTCTAATGTTTGTTTATGGTAGAATTTTTCTTTTCAGAAACATAATGGACAAAAACCATCACAGACATAACATTTTCCATTGTTTAACCCTTTGAATGCCATTGCAACGCAATGCATTGGATACCCCTCTGGCACTCAAAGGGTTAAACTTTAATGTACATCCAGCAAAGACACAAGCACAAATATGTGAACTCATTGTGAAATGTGCACAAACATTTTTATCAATTTTAATTTATGTCTAATTATTAAGCTTTGCTTTATTACCATTTAGCTGCTCTTTCTCATATGTTACCAGTAAGGGTTAATCAAACAATGAGCATTTGATTGACATAATGATTTGTATTTCATTGACCAATGAGGATTATGCGGTAGTCCTTATTAGGTATATAACTGGCTTCCAAGAAGAAGTCAGCGGCTTTTGATAAAGCAGTAGGAATAACCTCAATGGGTCTTACTTAGGTCCCATTAGTTTCTCTCCCTTATGTTGGTCATCTTATGATTACTTTATGTATCTGAAATGGATAAATACTGTCTATGTGAGACACCGCTTTTGAAAACTACTCTTTCGATATAATTTAATATGAGCTATATGTCTATTACCTAATTGTTTTTGAGGACACTGCTCAGTCTCAATCCAATTTCTTGTGAACTAAGTGTAATGACTTGAGTGGTTAAATGGGCCTAGTGGGATACCACCTCTATTTACCATGCATGCTGGCTTTCTTTCTTCTTTTTCTTGTTATCATTATCCAATGATTTTTGAGGACGCCACTCAGTTCTACTTTTTTTTGTGTGATTGCAGTGGATAGACTGTTGCTCCACTACCTAGGGAGACACAGATTGCCTCCGGCATTATCACGGCTACTTATTTTTTGCATCTGTGTGATCTGAGTCACATGTCCACTACTGAATAATTTAGAACGGGCTCACTATCACTCATGAGGAGTATACTGTTTTCCACTCCTTAAAGGTTGGAGTTACATGTCCGTCAATACAGGAAGCTTGTGGACATGTCCAGACAATGTCGGCCTAACATATTTATTATAGGGCCTATGATAGGAGGATAATTAACAATTTCACACAATGACACTCTGTTCTTCAGTGGAATACTATGGAAGTTATGCTATCCAACTAGGGATTGCCATATTACAAGTTGACTAACATCTAGGCTATACTGAGAAACAGCACACATTATTGCTGATTTCTCTTAAAAAACGTTTTAAATGTTTTTAATTTGCTGAGCTTTTTTCTTTTATCCTGTTGAATTAATAACATTTATATTTTATTTTTGCATCCCTTACATGTTACTTGCAATCTGGGGTGGGTCTGGTGTTGTCTATCTTTGCTTTCTCTCTCTCTTATTCAAATTATAATTATCTTTGAATAGCACATTCCCTCTGGTTTATGAACACCCATACGTATAAGTGCGTGGTTCAACTTATTATCCATTAGTATACAGTAACACCTTTATGATACCTTTACCAGTTTTAATTTCTGAATATAACAACTGCTGGCAGTGGATGTACACTTGTTTTACTAAGCAGGAAAAACCCATTTTCAGAATAAAATATTTACATATTTTAGTTCAGTTACTATTTGTCAGTTACACTTCATAGTTTCCAGTCATAGGATGCTAAGTCATTGCTACCAGGCTGTTTTCTAACCATGATAATGGACTTAAGGACCTGGTGTGAGTTTCCATTGAAGTAGCAAACTACAGAAGCCAGAATACAGCCTTCAAAATATGAGCCACTGAAGAGTGAAATAGCTAACTCTGACTAGTCTTTGTCCTCTTAGCCAGGCTGTGCATCAAATGCAGTGCTTGAATCAGTGTGCATATGCTTGAGATCCATGTTAACTGCATAGAGGCAAAGGGGGAATTCATGTACTATCTAAACACTCCTGGATTTATACATATATTCCCATATGCTATGTATTTTTTTCAAGTCTTATGTTGGTATAGGACTCAGTCTCCTAAAAACTTTTGTTTTCAACTCCAGTTCAGTGCTCAATAGCAGGAAAATTGATGAGGGGATTTTTGTGGCCCTAGAGAGCATAAGGGGAAATTGGCAACTTTATCTTTGGAATTTTATTGGTGTAGTAGAAAGGTTTAAATTTTTATCTATGTTCTATGCATGGGAATTTTCACGGGAAAAGCAGGAAAATATAAATGGCTCTGCCTTACAGGGTAAAGTCACTGTTAAGACTCTCAGACGGGTGACTGCATTGTCACAGCTGGGTATTTACTTAGTCTTGACTCACTGAGCCTGAAATGTTTCACAGACCCCCAGGGGCAGCACAGAATTAATGGCGCTGAAATGACACAGACTGACGAAATATGTTTCAGTGAATGAGATGATCAGTTGCCTGCAGCAGTACATTGATCTGCTGCCCTTCACCCCTTACCTGCCAGTATGTATCTGTAATGTGAGACCCAGTCATTTAACATGCAGGTACATTTCACAACACAATTACTATAAAAAAGTATTAAAAAGAATAAAAGTTATTAACCCTTTATGGACCATAGGAATGTGTAAGGCATTGTGAAATAATGTGTTGCACATGCCCATGATCCTTAATCCCTTAAGGACCGGCCACGCATGCACGCGGGGTTCATTAAAGGACCACGGAGCATTTTTTTTTTCCGATTCGATTCCAGAATCCCCGAATGACGTGCAGCCGTGCGGGGAGCCTGGAATTCCATGACAGTCCAGGACCGTCATGGGTCCTTAAGGGGTTAAAGGTTGACCCCTCATTTGCTAGAGAGCTAGTAACACATTGATTTGGATACCTTTTTTTGTGTTTTTTTTTCTTTCTTCCCTGTCCATCTCTCCCTACCTCTCTCCTCTCCTCTGGTTTCACCCCCCACAAGCACACACACACAGCACCCATCTAATCCCACTTTACCCTGTTACTATTTCACCAACTGCAAGTCTAGATCTGGTTCTACTGACCTAGCCCCCTCTTCAACTATATCCTCTACACCACCCCCACCTCTGGGGGTTCTCCCATCATGTTTTAAGTCCCATTAATGGCCTTTTTATTTCAGCTTCTATAAGACTTATCTGTCGTCTCTTGATTATCACTTCTGTATGCCTTTATAACTACAATATTATCACATTTTCAATATGCAGATGCTGTACCTTTTTTATTTTTTTTTGTTTACCTTGTTTTAACAATAAAGCTTTTAAATAAAAAAAAATATATTTTGAACATGCAGTCAAGAGATTTAACCCTTTGAGTGCCAGTGTGGTATGCAAAGCATTGCTCTGCAATGTGTTGAGTACCCCTCTGGCACTCAAAGGGTTAACTATGCTTTGATATTTTTATTTTATGCAAATGCACTGTACAGCCCCTTGTCACTTGAATAGTTACTCATCAGATTTCCCAGTGGGGGCAACTATTGGATTCCTAGAGGAGAGTTAAATAAATGCAATACATTATGCATGATACACAGATATTGAACTTTTTCCCACTGTAATTACATTTCTAAGGCTCATGTATGAAGTAGAACTGGAGCAATTTTGGAGCAAGATAATGCAATCTCAAATAACAAATCCTAAATACATTCCCATTTATCTAAAAGGAACTTCTAACCCACTGAATGCTAGAGAAGTCCCAAATGCATTGATTTGTAATGAACTATAGATCTTTCTGGTTCCAAGGGGTTAAAAAGTCAATTTAAATCAATAAGACCTTTTGTTTGTCCTCTGTGGTATAGATAGTATGTCACATAGTTGCTCTGGCTGTTCTTAGTACATCAGCCTCTTTAGGGGGACCATATTTTTTGTTATAGTCCTATTTAACCCCTATATAATAAGTACTCCATGCAGAACATTCTCCCATAATCCCACTTGCCCCAAGGGAAGGGCAGTGAGCAGTGTATAGGTATTATAGGGTGTGCCACTAAGCACTGATCAACACAGAGAAAACTGGTGTAACTTTATTCCATTGCTCAGTGTACAGTATAGGGGTAGCATTTGGGATTTGCTGGAACTAAAATCTTAATAATGAGTTTGTGCAGTAAAGTCACACTCTCTACTAGTTCATACACTGAAGTGCAGGTGTATGATTTTAATGCCTGCATTCAAAAGGAAAGAAAATGAGCTACTGTGGTGGATTGGTTCACTCAGGGCCAGATTTCCTAATAGGCAGCGTAAACAACTGTCCACATTGCCAAATTGTCAGGGCTGGCCACAACTACATTCTGAATTGTGGGGGTGGCTAGATCAATTTCACTGTTTCTACTCTTTGCTCCAGTTTTATAACCCCTTACAAACAATTATTTAACACCCCCAGGTGCTATAGAGATCTCCAAGGCATTGAGGAGAAATGTATTAGTTATCTCTAGCAGCCAAAGAGTTAACACTCTTTTTGTTCATACTTGTTATAAGTCAAGGGTAATTGGATGAGACTGGAGGGGGTTGTTTCATATGAAGAGTGGGGGGTATGACCATTGGCAGAGCTAAGGGCAACTAGGATGCCTTGCTTAGGGGTGCCTGGGATGTAAATTTAGCCCTGGGTACATTCCTCACTTTGTGTTTGAATGCATCAGGGTAACTAAATTAAGCAATTTTGCAACTGCAATCTTCTTTGCTTCCATTGTACTGACAGTTGGAGGAATGTACCAATCCAGTAGCACAGCCCCACTGATGCTAGTCCCCAGCTCAGCCCAGTTCTTCAAGGGAAAGAACTAAATCATATGGTCACTTCAGTGCACAGCAGCACACGCACCCCACCACCATTAAGACTAATGTAAGCAAACCACAAACTCTCTAGTAGCATTCTTAGGGATATGGTGTAATATGTGGAGGAAAGAAAATCTCCATACACTCCCTACTGCCCAGTGTTTGTCACAAGCAGCATTAAAGTGGAACTGTCCCCGTAAAACACCATATACAATTTTAGTGCATCTTGAATCTTTCAAGCTATTAGCACTTTTCTTTTTTGTGCTATGCAGTCCTCTGCTGGCACAGATGGCACAATTGGCTTTCCTTAGATCACTGCTCTGCCCTCTGTGTGCTCCGCCTCTTCCCTCCCACCTGCAACCAAGTGCATTAACTATGTGTTCCATGTATGTGTGCAATACATAGCAATGCATCTCCCATCTCTCAAAGGGTTAAATGCACTTAGCAATCGATCCAGGAGGAGAGAGTGTCTTCTTTTAAAGGAATGATCTTGTGTCTGTAATTTCACCCTTTGATTTCCAGAGTGTACACCATATTTCCCACCCTCTGGCACTCAAAAGTAAGATGACCAGAACTTTTACCAGAGGAACATATAAGCAGCAGTCATATTTCTGGGCTGCACAGAGAGCAAATAAGCTCTGCAGTATGCATATCCTATATAATAATTTGCTAAGGTTTGTCAGAAGCCGTCATGTGCAGTAGAGGCGGGTGCGCACACTTTAGTCATGTGCAGTACAGACTGCACGCACCATGGCTGTTACAGAGCAGGGCTCTCCAAATTCAGACCAGAGTTGCACAGAGAGGACTCCGGTCTGAATTTGGAGCCATTTTCTACGTATCAGCTGTGGCGCGGCCACTCTCTACTGCTCATGCCTACAGAGGTGGAACTGTGGCCCATGTAAAAGGGCCTTTCAACTTGTTTCATATAATTTGTTTACAGTTAAAAGTCTGGTCAGCCTATTCAAAGAGTTAAAGACAAACGGAAGATGAAAAATGTTCTTCGGTGAAGCAGTGATGATCACAATTGCTATATTACTCATTTCCCTGTTTCTCATAGAAATTGAATCACCTTTCAAACAAAAACTTGCAACACTGTTTTTTATGTATGGAAACTAAAATGTTTATCAATAGTGTATTATACACTCCTGCCATGAGATGGTATATTATATAAGAAAGTGAAAACAGTCAATGCAATCACTGATTTAACCCAATAGGTGCCAAACAGGCTACAGCAGACATTTGCAGAAAAAGAACACTCATCTTTCTTGCATGGGAGTAGTGAATGAGTTAATAAAAGAAAGGGTGGGAATAAAACTATTTAAATACTGGATATCATTCTTTATCTTATTAATGATTGACTGATCTTATTTATGTTTTATAATTACAAATTAGATATTTTAATGATTAATTAGGAAAAAAGTAAAAGAAAAAAAATGTCTATAGATATATATACTAGCTGAAGAGCCCATGTACACGGGCCACATTGCCAGTTGGTTGCGGAGCAGTCATGCACAGTAGAGACTGCCCGCGTCGCTGCTGATACAGTGCCAGCCGGTCACAGGGCAGCCATGCACAGTAGAGACTGACCGCACCGTGGCTGATACTTTGGAGTGGTCCATTCCGAGGTATCAGCCGCGTCACGGGCAGTCTCTACTGAGCATGACTGCGCAGTTACAAACTTTTTAGCATATTATTATACAGGATATATATATATATATTTAGATATATGCTGTAGGGTTTATCCCCCTAAGTAAAACAAGGGTAACACCACTGCTGAAAGGTATTTTATTCAATAGTTACCGCAGCTAAAACTTTTTTTAGGTGCTGTATCATGGTGGCCGGAATTTGAACAGCAGCACTGTTGCTACATCATCTTATGGAGATTTATGGTCAACTGACCAGAGCTGTCCATAAGATTGTGTAGCAACAGCGCCACTGTACAATTTCAGGTCACTGTGATATGGCATCTAAAAACCTAAATTTTGAGTTGTTGCACACATGTTTGTCAATAAAAGTGTTAACTGCACAGACAATTTGATTGGGAAGGAGCCTATATTTTTCTCTATCAGTGAGGGCAGGTATCTCCTATTCTTAACAAGACTACGGCAATTTTCTTGGTCACATATAGACCTCGATTCAATTGGCTCCATCACAAAAAAAAAAAAAAAAGCACCCAATGATATTTTCAAGCATGGTAAGCCATTATGTTACTTGTGCTAAAAAAAGATACTGGTTAAAAAACCTCACATCAGAGGGCTAATGTTAGCACCCATTGGAACCCATTATAACAAGTCACATATCCCCATTCAATTCCATGTGTCAGGCATTAAGATGCGTTTAGGGACCCACTCTAATGGGTGAAAATCTGCACCCAAGTTCTTTTGGGTGCAAAGTCCCCTAACCCTTGTTTAATCCTGCCAACGCAGCAATTGAAGGGAAATAAAAAGCTTAAGAAAACTTAAGTGACTAGTGGATGTATTGATGTGTGGCACTAAGTTAGTGGATTTAACCTTACAGGTGTCAGTGGGGTATGCAGTGCATTGCACAGCATTTTATACCCACTGGCACTCACAGGGTTAATCCGACTAAGTTAACCCCTTAATGACCGGCCGCGCAAGCACTTGGCTGGCACATAATGCCCGCTGAACTTTTTTTTTTTTTTTCATTTTACTGAATGACTTCCAGGACATACATGGAAATTTTTCGCCAAGTGGAAAATGCCATTTTTTGCCAGTTTCAGTTTGAGGTGAAAATTTTCACCCATCCCTGCCTAGCACCCCCTCTCTCTCTAGCTGCTTGTATTGTGTTTCACTTCCTGGAACATCACATTTTTATAGTAAAAATGTGACACACATGTAAGTAAAGGAGCAAACAATTTGTAGCCATTAAAAAAAATATTAAATCATTTTTGGCAATGGGTGATAATGGCAAAGATTTTAATCACTTTATTTAACGAGGATTTTCCTGTGAAGAAGAGAATAACCATGTGTTTTTCACAGATTTTTTCCCGGGAACACTACGGGACCTTATACCCACCCCTAATTGACAGTGCACTGAGTCAGTATCACTAGTGGATGATCAAACAGGAAGAAGAAGCCTCAAAAACCTGATTATACAGTAATCTCTGATGGATCTGTTGAGCAACTCAGTAAGAAATTAGATTTGAACAAATGAACTAAAATTTCTATATTCAGTAAAACTTAGTTTGTGTTTGGAATTGTTTAGAAATGTATTGTTTATAGCACTTATGATCCTCCTCCTTCTGCATCTGTATGTTGTCATGATTTATAATTTGATTTCTAATTAGATTGTAAGCTCCTTGGGGAAGGGTCTCTTTCCCAATGTATCAGTCCCTTTGTTGGACTTTTTCCCTGATGATAATGAACTGTGTAAATGTATGGTGCTATATAAATAAAGATACATACAGCTCCTTTAATGTCACAGGTACTATTGTAACATAACATCAAACTGGGAACAGCACCTGGGTAAGACAGTCATGCTAAAAATCTGCTTCCTACAAAATATAAGAACTTCTTGTATATTAGGAGTTGAGTTATAGTTTAGTGCAATGTTACATTTTGGAGAAGATTATACACTGGAAGCCAAGCATTAAAATGATAGGTTCTCACATCTTAGACTGATATTTATGGTTTTTACTTAGGAATACAAAAAAAACAAGACACAATGTGAACTGTTTGGATCGATATAGCGCACAATGCTCAGGCTTTTGAAGGAGAAAGTAATAAAATAGATGATAGACTTGCAGATATGTGGGGGGAAACACATAAACATTGTATCACCAGCTTGGTGTTAGTAAAACATGTATGTGCATGGCCAGGTAATATCTATAAAGATGCAAAGTAAGATGCAGGCTGGATTCATATCTCAACTGTACATACACAAGGTACCCTAAACACCCTCACCCCTATCCTCACACCAATCACTGTTTTTTTTAGCATTACTTTGAATATTTTATAGAAGTGGAATTAGTTACTTATAACATGTCCTGATACTAAGGGCCTTATGTTCAAAATAAAAATGGAGGAATTACTGGCCAAGGCAACTGCACCACATTAGAGAAATAATAATGTGCTCTATTGTGTGCTTTTATTGGCACCTACCGGTATGCTGATATAGGTGGAATGAAGCTGATTTAATAAAAGGACACTAACACCACATATAAACATGTTCCTATTACCTCTATGCATTAACTGAAGCATCATGAAGCCATGTCAAGTTATCTGGGGTTTCCATGAACCAGAAAGAGACCCTCACTAGAGTCCTGTGCAAGTCTAAAGCAGGAGCCATCTTCCCTGTTTGACAGGCTTCCCACCTGCACAGTGATTAATGGAAGGCTTGTGTCTGACCTATGGGTCTTTGTGGTTGTGCCCCAATAAGTAGATCCTGCATGTAGAAGTATAAATCCAGTTGGA
Source organism: Rhinophrynus dorsalis (assembly GCA_037306005.1). Taxonomy (NCBI): domain Eukaryota; kingdom Metazoa; phylum Chordata; class Amphibia; order Anura; family Rhinophrynidae; genus Rhinophrynus; species Rhinophrynus dorsalis. The sequence goes on along the minus strand of CM074722.1, from coordinate 153,324,314 downwards.
TACATGCTTTTTCCAAGAAATGAAGAAGAAAGGCAGCCTTTAAAATGGCCACCAGGAGTTTCTATCTTGTGCATGGAGGCCCTCAGAACTCTTTAGAAGGCTTCATGATGCATCACTTGTTGCAAAGAGGTGGTAGAGACAAATTTGTGGGGGAGATGCACTAAGGCATGATAAAGAGATGATAAAGGGGAGATGAATTCTCCATTGATATCGCTTCTCCAGTTTCTATGTTATTCTATAGAGACTATGCACTAAAATCCCCCAAGTTCATTGGCTCCATAGAATAACATAGGAACTGGAGAAATGATATCACTGAAGTTATCTCGATTTTATCACCTCTTTATCACAACTAATGCGTAACCCCAATATGTTGGTGATGGCATACCTTTAAGGAAAAGTGGTACAATTCCATGGGAAGGATGTAGCATCATAGTGAACAAATAAATATTAGTATTGATTTAAATAGGGCCTTTAACCCCTTGGATGCTAGACAGGTCTCCAATCCATTGTGAAGCAATGCATGGGAGGCCAAATCAATTGGTTAATTGTATTTATCCATTGTGGTGAAGCTGCCTCTGTATTTATTGTCTTAATATAGACCAATCACCCTGACAGATTTTAAGTTTGACTTACAGAAAATGTTAATCTACCTATAGGTTACACCACTGATTTGCCTGTAAAATAAGTAGATTTTGAGAAGCAGACCTGTATCTTTTAGTGGTACTTTATGATAATTCACTGCATAACATTCTGTATTAGATATATTCTATGCCAAAAGTATTGCTCACTACACTATTGGGAATTCCTCCACTGTGTGGGTTCTGCCTAGATTCATTCATAGCTCATTGTGGGGTAATGTTGGCTCATCACCTAAACTATTTAGCATAAGGTGCCACACTGTTCCACCAATAAATACATTCTCAGAAATGATTTATATAAAAAACAAATGGCTAATACAATATATAAGCATTTAATTATTGTTTCACTGGGATAGTCATGCTTATTATGAAGTAAAATGGTAGAGAATTATGTGCACAGCATGCATCTATGCTAGTCATAATCAGTGTTCCCTCTAAGGCAAGAAACCCAGCACTGATAGAGTTCAGAGTAGTGTTGAGCGAGCGTGCTCGGCCGATGCTCGGATCGGCTCGAGCATCGCTCTGCTCTGCACATGGCGGTACTCGTACGAGTACCGCCATGTGCTCGCCCGACATGCTCGGGTGAAGAGGATCTGTGCCGGAAGAGGCACAGATCCGAAGACGCTCCGCTGGACCACCAGGGAATGGAGGTACGGGGGCATTGCGGAGATGAAGGGGGCATTGCGGAGATGAAGGGGGACATTATGGAAGAGGGGCATAGACTCTATGCCCCTCTTCCACAATGTCCCCCTTCATCTCCGCTATGCCCGTCTTCCACAATGTGCCCCTTCATCTCCGCTATGCCCCTCTTCCACAATGTCCCCCTTCATCTCCTATGCCATAGAGGAGATGAAGGGGGACATTGTGGAAGAGGGGCATAGCGGAGATGAAGGGGGACATTGTGGAAGAGGGGCATAGAGTCTATGCCCCTCTTCCACAATGTCCCCCTTCATCTCCGCTATGCCCCTCTTCCACAATGTCCCCCTTCATCTCCGCTATGGCATAGGAGATGAAGGGGGACATTGTGGAAGAGGGGCATAGCGGAGATGAAGGGGGACATTGACCAGGCACCCTCCGCTCATCAGAGCAGGGGGTGCCTGGTTTAATGCTCGAGTGCTCCCATTCATTTGAATGGGGCTCGGGTGCTCGGCCGAGCACTCGAGCATCAGGGGGTGCTCGGTCAGAGCACCCGAGCATCGGGGTGCTCGCTCATCTTTAGTTCAGAGTAATTTAAACTGGGCCTTGTTGCATGGTGCAACTGTTAATCCAATGCAGCACTGCAAAATCAGTCCTATTTAACTCTTTCATAGATGAGTAGAGAATGCTGGTGGCAATGTATTCAGTGGTCCCATTAATGCACCTGTTGTGCTCAGCTCCCATCTGTGTACAAAGTGTGGTCTCATGTAGATGCACAGAATAAAGAGACATATTGCAAGACAAGACTTAGGCATATTTTTGGACCCAAAGTGAGTTAATGCCTTCTATAACTGTAGGTAAGAATTTCTGTTCAAAGAATTGAGTGTTTCTCAACCCATGCCCTCAGTGGCCACTAACAGGCCAGGACTTAGGAATTTCCCTGCTAGAACACAAGTGTGTTGATCAGAGGCTCAGTCGTATTGAATAACTCACCTGTGCTCTTAAAATGAAATTCTCAAATCCTGGCCTGTTAATAGCCAATGAGGGCACGGGTTGAGAACCACTGATCTAGACAGTTGTTGCTAACTTCTTATATTGTCTTGCTTACTAATGACATTACACTTGTCTGGTTAGGGGCTTTCTCTTATTTTTGTATACAAACCCAGATTCCTACATAAACCATTGTAACCTTTGAGTGGAAAAATATATTGACCTGGCTATAATGGTGCCAATGTGTACTGTAAGATAAGTATTACGTACAGATCTCTACCATAACATATTTTCAATAGTGTTTTCTTTCTGTTGCTACATGCAGAGAAATATGTCCATTTCAGGAAATACTGAATTTGTGTATAACCATTCCAGTGAGAAGAACAGCAATAATAGTCCTACAGCTATTTTCAGCACTTAATATTTTACATCCATTGCCATTTTTCTTTAACTACATACCCACAGATCCAGAAATTATCCATCTGTCCTGGTTCTCACCCCCAAAAATGTAAAGCAAAGGAACACAAATAGATTCATGCCAGGGGACACACCTGACTTCATCTGAGTACATCAAACCCTGCCAGTTATTGCAATTCTTTTGTGATTAGCTTACCTTTGAAGCCCCACCAGTTACAGCATTTCTGTTGTGAATGGCTGACCATTGAAGCCATGTCTGTCACAGGATACTGAAACTGCAGGGAAGGTCTGAAATTTGTAGGCAAAATTCTCTTCACATATCATATAAAGATCCTTACAGAATTCCAAAGTAGGAAATGGCACCCACCATGTTATACAAGTTTGAAGGCGCATTGCATTGGCACCTAGACTAAATAGCATTAACCAACAAACACTCAGGAAGTTAGTTTATAAATTACCAGATCACTATTTTCAATCTTTAGGGATTCCCATGCATTGGAAACAGTGCCACATGTTTGGAAAAAAAACGTGTTGCCATTTTTCGAAAAGAGAACAAGATCTTCATCTGGAAATTATGGATCAGTAAGCTTGACATTTATAGTGGCTATGATACTTGAAGGGTTTCTAAGGAATATAATTTTGGAATGTTGTTTAATTTGTTTATTAATGATAATGAAGTATGCATGGAAAGCAACATGTCTGTTTGCTGATTACATCAAATTATTGGCTGGATTGCATTGTAGGTGATAAATGTTGTCCAAGTGTGAATTTGTAGATAAAACCAATGATAATGTTATCACCCATAATTAAATCTAGCCCGGTGTAATGTGATGCAATCAGGCAAGATGTTTTCTTCTCTGTAGAAGGATTTTGACACACCGAGGAACTTTGTACATATATCAGATGCAATTGCACAGAGATAAATACAAGAGGGTTATGCACTAAGGAGTGATAAACTAGAGATGACTTCTCTAGTGATCTCACTTCTCCTGTTCCTATACTATTCTATAATGACTATTCACTATGATCTCCAAAGGTGGAGAAATCTTAGTATATTGCCTCCATAGAATAATGTAGAAATTGAAGAAGTGAGATCACTGGAGAAGTCATCTCCAATTTATCACCTATCACACCGTAGTGCATCTTCCTGATGGTGGTGATGCATTCTGGGAAATAAAATATGCATTTAACTTATACACTAAATGGCACAATATTATCTGTAACCTTTATAGAGAAGATTTGGGCATAATTGTAGCCAACAGTACACTTTGAGAACTTTTCATCAACAGTGCTTTACGGATTACTAGGGGTCATCCACTGTGATTAGAAGAAATAATATTTCAGCTTCTGAAGTGTAAATGGTTCTTTATTAGAAGCATAAAACATATCTCCTTTACTAGAAGATCAGTGAAAATGTGGAATTTACTATGAAGAGAGAAGTGCTGGCAGATATAAAATACATAGTCAAGAAAAACTTGGACTGCTTTATAGCAAATTGCAAAATACAGGCTTATACGTTTTAAAGGTTTGAACTTGATGGCTATGTGTCTGAAACTGTGTGTGTATTCTTACTGAAATCTTTTCACCCACAAAAAGGTGCTTGAAAATGGAGATTGAAGACTACTCCCTTCATGTAGCATTCTTCCAAATTTATGTCCACTGGTTTGGGAGGAGTGTATCTCTTGCTCCTTTGGGAACTTTATGTACTCATGCAGTTATAGTCAAAAAGACTGAAAAACCAAGTTTTTTAATGTGAAATTTTGAGTTGGATAAAATACTACCTGCAGAAGAATAGCATTAGTCAATAAAAAGTATAAAGAGACAATGGTCCATATTTATCTAAGCAGACTGGAGTTATTCTGGAGCAAACCAACTGCACCATAGGGGATAAATAAAAATGTATGTTTAATTAGATTGGGCTTTTAACACATTGAATGCTAAAGAGGTCTGCAATGCATTGACAAACAATGCATTGAAGACCTTTCTGACATTCTAAGGGTTAAAATTTATATTCAAGTGCATGGAATTTAGGAATTTTTACTTTTGTTCCCTAATGTGCAGTTGGTTTACCCCAGAATTAATCCACTTCAGAAAAAATGGTTTGATATTTGAATGAATTGGTACTGGTAATCAAAAACACGGAAATCACCTTTTACTGGTAATCACAAACATGGAGACATGTGGGGGCCTCATTCATGAGGCTGAAAAGATACAATATGAAGCAAACTATCTGCTTCACCGGGTTGAGATTAAAATTCTGCACATTCTCTACATTTTTAATAAGGATTTAAAGCTTTGAATGGTAGATAAGTCTCCAATGCATTAAGAAGACCTTTCTAACCTTCAAGATGTTAAAAGCTCCATTAAATTCAATGGTGCAGTTGGTTGTTCCAGAGTTGTACCTCTTGATGAATAAGAATTTAGGGAAGGATACTCTACATTGTTGCCACTCACACATCAAACTGCAATGCCATTGTTGCTCTCATTGGCTGAAGTCTGGACTGTTGAAATAGAACTAACAATAAAAGTGGGGTAAAAGTGATTAACATAGTGTCATACTTTACATAGTATAGTACAATCTAGGAAAACAGGCTGATGTAAGCATAGCATGGTTGTAGCCGCTATTTATACACACACTAAAAACAGGCAGGAGGCCTCTCAGCCCAGCTTTACTATAGAATATTCTGGTGTATAGTCTGCAAGAAACCTTCTCGTCTGTTTTGCCGGGCCACCATAAAGGGAGACAATAGAAATGGCATCCTGGGCCTTGACAAGGGGCCAAGGTGGAAAGGGGAAGAACTATGTGCATCACAAACATGTATGCATTGACTTAAGCTAACAGGCAGCCAGTTGGACAGAGGTGGGCTAGCCCAGGAGGCAGTAGGACATTTGACCCCCAGGCCAGTGTGATTTCTATAGTTTTGTACCACTGGGCCTGTAAAGGAGAGTCCCATTGATTTATGTAGCATCACATGTGCTGCCAATATTACAACAGGGAGACAGTGCTGTGACCTGCTTAGTCTCATTGCTACATGCAGTTGTGTTTGTAATAACCTCTACCCCATGAAAAAAATAAGTGGAAACAAGATCATAGACTGATGTCAATTGACCACAAGAACATAAGTGTGGAGCTTGTCTGATTTCAGACATCCCAATGGCAGTCTCATCCCATCTAAATGCAATCACCATTGGAAGTGTGCTGCTCTGCACAACAGACCCCATGCAGCTGAGAGCACTTATACCCATGCTATTTAAATGTAAGTGGGAAATAATAAAATGTTTGTTAAAGAACTAATACAATTTAAGGCTGGGAATAGAAGTGCTTTTTTTTACTTTTTTAATTCCACCTTCCATCTTATATAGTGTTGAGATTGAAAACAACAAATATAATCTTTCTTTGGTATTTATTTATTTTTCTGTCTATAACAATTAAAATATAACTTATTTCTGTCTTGCATATTAGGCAATTCTCAGATGACATGCCACCCCAACTATAGTAATTTAGAAACTGCTATTCAGTTGATAAACCAATATATTTTGCTGTACAATATTATTATATATATTTTCACATCCATCCTTATCCTGTTGCATGATATTTTCATTTCAACCCAAGTAGGTACACTTTGAAAAATATGATTAGAAGACAGAGGAAGTATGGGGCATATTATAATAATCGGTATGATGCTGAGGAAGGGGTTTAGATGGGGTGACTTGCTATTGATATGTTGCACTGGTAATAGTGTGAGTTAAAATGGCAACTTAAAAATGTCACTGCCATGAAAAGGGCACATTTAAAATGTTGCCTATTAAGTGTCTCAAAGTACCCTAACCTAACCACTCCCCAACCCCCCCCAAGTTTGACAATACCTAACCCTGAACTAAGTACCCTAATTTAACAACTAGCCTTAACCAATCTCCAAGCCTAAAAAAGAGAGACTATAAGCTAACCTAACCTACCAATTCGTTGGACACCCCCCTTTAACTCAAGTTTTAATAGAGTTCACTACTTTGCAGTTTGTTCAGGGCCCATCAGTGGTTAATACTAACCCTGATTACAGCAATATAGCCACTTGTATCTCACCACCAAAAAAAGTAGCTGATGTTTTGTACAGTACTGTGCTAAACAGAGTAGTACAGTGGTTCTCCAACTTTTTCCTTAAACCACCTAAAGCAGTCAGCTTGTAATTTTTGGAGGAATCTATTACTGTTGATAGGGCATTTGTCAAGGGCATAATAAAAGGTACAAATATATATATTTTTCTTAATTCTAACAACCAGAAAGACAAAAACTAACATATTATACATACCAATATCATTACATGTATGTCTGAAACAACATTTTGTCAATGTATTCATATTGTAAGGGGATTGCCTGGAATAGACACGAGTCTATTCTGATAAATATGCAAGACTTTATTTTAATGAGATAAGAAAATGGGCAAATTGAATGGACCAGTTGGCTCATCTTCTTTCAAAATCTGTTTTTATACTTAGAAGAACGTGGAGCCTGTGTTTGTGAATAGTGTAGATCAAAATGTCATAACTCAGCATGGCAGACATGGACAATTTAGCTAAAATACAATTCAAAATGGGGGGACAGAGTAGTAAGTTGTTGGACCTCCAGTTGTTGGGGATTATAACTCTCATCATCCTCAACCATCGACTTGGTGCTTGAGGAAGATGGCCACAGTAATCCCCAACAGTTGGGAGATCCAACAATTGACGATCCCTTAAACAGGACGTTGCATACTGTCCATGTGACAGGAGGAACTTACACCCAATAACACTTTCCTCCTGTGTCCAACCTACCTTCCTCTAGAGCAGGGACCTTGGATCCTTCTGTTCTCCACATTTGATTTGTACTATTTAATATCTCTGTATGTCTATTCCCTGTTGCACAGCACTGCACAATAAGTTGGTGGTATATAAATGAAGAATAATAATAATACCATACCAAATGAGAAATCTAATTATAGTAATATATAATGCAATGAGAACCTATGGCATAATCACTGTAAAAATATAATATAAAAAATGACTTCAGTACTGAAAATCATAGGTATGTGGTAAAGGGGAAAACTAAGCTCAAAACCAACATGACTTCTGATGTTCTAAAAAAAAAAGCATTCATTCTGACATCAACTAAACATTATCCACAAAGGAACATGAATCAGTTCTGAAGTAACTGACTATGCATCAGAATTGCTATTGTGTAAAATAATACATATAATTTTTCTAGCCTATTCAGGCTGCAACTGTGTAGCAACACAACTTCTCCAGTGGAATTATTTTCTCTTCAAAATCCTTTTTTCTTAGAGAAGAATAGAGGTGATCCCTTCCCTAATGTTATCTTCAGGGACACATGAACTGTTCCACAATACCCCAGCTGATATTATTCACAATCTAATCCCTAATATATGTTAAAAGCTTGCTGTCTTTTCTTGTCTAATCATGAAAGCAAAGTTTGAAGGACGGATATAGAAAGTATGCTTCCTCTTATGTGTTTTTTGTTAACTTCTCAATGGATTGTAAAGATTTGGGATTAGAGGAATATATGAGACACTAGTAGAGACCAAAATAGTAAAATGAGCTGCCCAATCTTCTTAAAGAGTTTTGTCAGTAACAAAGAGCACTTAAAGGAATATGTCGATAACTTTGAAGGGAAGTGTTTGTGTTTAACAACATGCAGCAAATTTACAGAACAGCAAAGTCATTTTGCCATCCAGAACTTTCCTTTTAAAGGGATAGTAATGTTTCATAATAAAAGCAGCTCTAATTAATCATCATAGTATTTGGGCCTTGGAGAGCATTATTTAAATTCTTTCAGAGTTGTAGTTCGAGTGAATTATAAAGTACACCCCTCCCACTCCTTTTACTGATATAACACTGCCCAGCTAAGAGCAGCAGGGTGTGTCCAGGTAGATTGCAGAGAGGTACAATCTACAATTAAGATAAGGGAAAAATCTGAAAAACCTGTCAAGGTGGTCAGGGTTTTCATTGTTCTCACAGTAATAAGACTGACCCTTGATGTGAGCTGTCTGGTCTATAGACTGGATTCCACATCTGAGGAGTGGGGGTTTACAACAGGTAAAAGGGGCGGGAGGGAGAAACTTTATCATTCAATTACTCTTGAACTACAACTCTCACAGTATTGAAATAACACTTTCTATGGCTCAAATACTATGAAGATTAATTAGAGCTGATGTTTTTGTGAAACATTACTATCACTTTAACTATGAGAGAAAATAGAGAAAACAAAGGTATTCTATATAATAAAATGCTAGAATGTTTGTCTGATGCAGCCATGCACAGTAGAGACTGCCCGAACGCACAGAATGCTGGGAGCATTACGCAGAGCAGGACCGGCTTCTTAACCCTTTGAGTGCCAGAGAGGTACGCAATGCATTGCTTTGCAATGCATTGCGTACCCCTCTGGCACTCAAAGGGTTAACATCACCCGGACCTTGGCCCATGTAGACAAACTTTTACACTAGTCTAAAATAATTTCACACTTCCCTTACAATGATGTAATGTCCATGGAGGTGGACATGAACGTTTCTAGCAGTTTTCTATGATTGAAGAAGCCAGACTGCAAGAGACTACTTAAAGGGATAGTAATACTTGCAAATTACTACTGTGCATGACAGCTTCTGACAAACATACATCTGGCCTTTTATGTTATAGGATATGTCAGTTTACACTGAGCTCATTATGAAGACTGCATGGCCTAATTTTAACCATTTGAATGGAATATGGGTGCACTACTCTTTGCTCTACCATGTGTTGTGTACCCTTCTGACTTTCAATGGATTAAGGAGTAGAGGGTTGTGCAATGCAAGACTTCATAATGTGTTAGGCACTCCTCTGGTCCATTAATGGTTAAAGGGCAACTACCATGTGATAGCTGTTCATTCAGCAGTTGGGACTACCCTCCAAGCCCCCAGTGAATCAGCGGGAGAGCCAAACACAGCTCATGAAAAAAACCTATGTGCTCCCCTGAAGATTCCACAGAAGCAACTGTCCTGCAACACTTCAGGTCTCACAGTTAAGTCATATGTGGCCAGAACTGCAACTATTGTAGACTGCTATGTATGTATTTTCTAGCCCATGCCTCTCAATCTATGAGGTTTTACCTGCAAACAGCATAGCCTGTGGCTCTAAGTTATATACCTGCTGGTTTAGTACAGCCTCTCTGTGGATTCAGGGGTCAGTTTTCTGAAACCGCAAATTGTTGACATGGACCTTTTGGAGACTACACATATCCTGGGATTTTACTATGGCTGCTCTCATTGGTGTACACTTTGTAACAAATGGCTTTTTGACAAATTCTCCTTAGGATCAGCTCCATCCCCTTCTTTTCCCATGTGTACAGTAGGGATATCTAATTTTGAGTCTGACCAAGAAGGTTAGTAGAAGGGATTTGGGTTCACTCTGTATGAAAGGAGGATTTGGAATGAAAATAGATTATAGGGAAACTGAACTAAAAGAGGGAGTGTATTTCCTAAATAGGGAGAGAGCACATGCCACCTTTGTGTATCTAGTACCTATCGTTACTATTACTACCTGATAAATACTAAATATTTCAGATGTGCACATAACAAGCCACATGCAGTATCTATTCTGACACATACTCTATAAGCCATATAATAATATGCAATATAAACAATAATGTATGCACACAAACATTTTTCTGTTTTTTTTACAATGACACTAGAAAAAAGTTTTAATAAAATATTGTGAGCAATAAACTTTTTCTGTCTCATCTTTCTCTGGAGTTCAGACATTATCTTGGCATTTCTAAATGGCAAATAAACATGTTAATGTATTTCAGATTTGAAATGTCTTCACACTTTGCTTTGTCATTTTTAATTCTATTCTATGTGCTCTGAAAATAGTTTCTTAATTATTTTTCAGTGGAGTGTCATGGGAATAAGAAGGGAGAGCATAAATTGTAGGGATTGGGTATATTAAACAGAAGTAAATTATTGCAAGAGGTTAAATTAAACAAGTGGAGAAAAATGTTACATGGATCAATCAGATAAGTTAAAGGCAGTAGTTAAATGGAGCAATAGGAGGTAATAGGCAGATGTCATAAGAAGCAAAAGATGGGGTCATAGGTAGAGGTTATATAGAGCCATTGTAGAAGTTGTAAGGGAGAGGGTATATGGGGCAATAAGGGAGGTTACAGGAAGAAGTTAATCTGAGGAATATGCATGGGTAAAATGTTTATTTTTTCCAGGGGGGAATTGTCAAAGAAAACCAGCAATTTGCCACTATATCAGTGAAAATTCCCATATAGAGAAACCCAGAAAATGTCCTTTTCGTTAACCACAAAAAATTCCCTACAAAAACTTTGTATTTTTCCGTGAAGGAAGGAGTACAGATAGGTGAAACAGGAGAAAAATTACACTTTTTCTCAGTGGTAAATTTTTTACAAAAAGTGCAGATTTTCCACTTTTTTTAGCCGGGCTTATGCATTGAAATAAATGGAAAGACTGAATCTCCACTTACCATATTGCACGTTTCTCTTTTTTTCCCATAGGCATAGCATAAAATGGGTACAAGGTTACCACAGCATGTCATTCTGTGTTTGAGAGCAAGAGAAAGCAACATATTTTTGATGAAGTTAGGATAGGAAAAGGAATGAAAATTGGAGTGTGTTGTTTATAGAGTCTTGAAGGAAGGAAATCTGTTCACTGTACTAGGAGAGTCTGGGGGACTCTGAGGGACAGGAAAGGAAAAAGGAGGTTGACCCCAAATACCCCATAATTTGGTCTGACTGACTGTGAAGACACAGGCAGCCATGATCCAAGTTACTTCCTGATCTTGCTGTTATGCCTCTCCTAGGTGAGGCTGAGGGTGTGAGAATGGAGTGAAGGGGAGTTACCCCAAATACCTCAAAATGTTGTGTGACTGAGTAGACAAGCAGCTGCAATTAAAGTTTCTTGTTGATCTGACTATTATATCTGTGTCAGGGTACTCTGGGGGTGAGAGAATGGAGCAAAGAAGAATGACCTAAAATACCCCAAAATGTGTGACTGACTGGGAAGACACAGGGTGAGATGATCCAAGGTTCTTCCTGATCTGGCTGTTATCTATGTGCTATGGGAGTCTGGGGGAAAGAAGCTGTTGAACAGGGAGTGTGTTTTTTTTCTGATGACAGTGATAAGGATAGAGGGGACAATTAATTAAAACAAAAATGATAGGTGACAAAGACAGGCACCTTGACATGAGCTGTGACTGAGACAGACTGATACTAGACAGGATAGAGGGCCAAAGCAAGACATCACCCACCATTAGTTCTAATGTGTAAGTTACAGTAAATGCACAAACAGTAGCTGAGTAATTTCCAGCAAGAACACAAGGGGTAGGTTGAAATGAGCAGGAGTAGTACAGGGACCTGTGAGTAAAGTGGTAGTCCAAAAACTGACTGCAGCCATGATTGCTGCAGTGTGCAGTAAATTATGGGGATCACTCTCCTTCCGAGAAGTCCCACCAAAATTTACATCACTACCAACACCAGTACTATTAATAAACCATTGAAAAAAACACTGAAGATGGCAAAGAATCACATTCCAGAGTTGATGGCAAAGTGCAAGAAGGTGTAACAGCTCAACCAAATGCTGCATCTGACAATGAGACAAACAAGCACAAAAAACCCTCTCCTGAGAGTAGTAGTACACGCTGTGAAAATCCCTCTTAGGGGAAAAGTAAAAATACATTGTTTTAGACCTCTAAAATAGGGATAAATGTATCACAGTCTACCTTTGAGGCCTAGTTAGCCTGTGCTTCCTTCCTCTGTGGTGTGTCAGCCGGCATCCTTGCGGCCACCTCTGCATTACTATGTCTGTTACAGGCACTGGCTTGGACCCCATTTATGGGCCTATTCTGGGTGGCCTAATTGGATCCTGCCTCCTTCTGCTCCATTATACTCCTCCTTGGGGCTGGGAGTCATTGCCCTTACGTGGTGTTTCTGATAGCTTCTGTTCTGATCTGTTGTGATCCATGCTTGTCTGAGTATTCGCTCTGTGTATGACCCCGGCTTGTCTGAGTACCCACATTGGTTCTGACCTGTGGTTCTGGCCGACTAACTCGCTCCGTGTATGACCCTGGCTTGTCTGACTACCCACATCGGTTCTGACCTGTAACTCTGGCTGACTACTCGCTCTGTGTATGACCCCAGCTTGCCTGACCATTGGCCCTGGCTACTAACTGCTCAGTGTAGCCTCTGGTTGCCTTTCCTGAGGGCCTGGTTACTTTCGCTCATTGTAGTCCTTGGTTTGCCTGACCAGTGGCCCTGGCTCCTACTCACTCAGCATAGTCTCTGGTTCCTGACCATTGGCCTGGTTACTCTCGCTCCGTGCAGTCCCTGGCTTGTCTGACCTGTGACTCTGGCTGCCTACTCGCTCCCTACACTACCTGCTTGCCTGTCCTGTAGTCTTGGTGCCTCCTGGCTCTGGTCTTCTCTCGCTCTCTGTTGCCTCCATTCGCAGACCAAGTGGTGACTTACAAATATTCTACCATTCTTCTGTTGTCCCACTTGAGCCACTTCCCTAGACTCGATATCTTGAGTAGTGCAGTATACAGCACAGTGTGCAGCTCCGGAGGGACCATGGGTCCTATTTACATGTCTGGAGTTCTGTGTGGGCTCTACCATTATTGTTGTTATAATAAATAAAGATGGTTATATTTTATCTTTGTGTCTGTCCTTATTTGCCTGATTACCGTGGCAGGGTGAAAATTTTCACCTCAAACCAAAATAGGTGAAAAATGGCACTTCCCACCTAGCGAAAAGTTTCCTACAAAAAATGCAGTTTTGCTACTTTTTCCCCCTAGATCATTGCATTGAAATCAATGGGAAGATATGGCAGTTTTCTCTTCTTTTCCTAGGCATATAAAAGGGTGTCTGACAGCATGCCATTCAGTTTTAATGAGAGGAACAGAGAAGATAGGCAAATAAAGTGGAGTTGAAGCTTAGTTTAGGGAGTCATGTAGGTAGGACATTATTTCTCTGTATTAGGGAAGTCTGTGGGCAATCTGGGAAAGAAGATGGCAGAAAGGAGGTTGACCCCAAATATCCCAAAATTCTGTGTGACTGACTGTCAAGACACAGGCAGCTGAGGTCCAAGGGAACGAAGCAAAGGAAGAAAAGTGGTAGTTCAAAAACTGACTGCAGTCATGGTGGCTGCAACATGTGCCATAAATGATGATGATCCATTTCCTTCGAGGGAGGATCCCTTTCCTTCCAGGGAGGATGCCACCAAAAGTTCCACCCCTACCACCAGAGCCAGTACAAAAAAAAACAAAAAAAAAACATAAAAAGAACACTGAAGATGACAACGAGTCACAGTCTAGTGTTGATGATGGCAATGGCATAATGGAGGAACGTGTAGCAACTAGTGATGAGCGAGCATGCTCGGCCGAAGCTCAGTTCGGCTCGAGCATCGCTCTGCTCGGCACATGGCGGTACTTGTATGAGTACCGCATGTGCTCGCCCGCCATGTTCGGGTCTCTTCCCCGCACGTTTCGCGGCTGCTGCGCAGCCAATAAACGTGCTGGGAGGCTCTGACATCAGTGTAATGCCAGCAGCCATGTTGGCTGCTGGCATTACACTGATTGGCTGGCCAGAACCCGTGATCGGGTGCTGTATAGCACCCGACTCGCGAGTTCAGCTCATTCTCAGCCAGGGAGAGATGCGATCAGGCAGGGAAAGTCAGTGTAGGGAGAATAAAAGTGTTGGTACTCTTTCAAGACCCAAAAGTCCTTTTTAGGACTGTTGTGTGTGGGGGCAGCATTTATATTTTGTTTGGGGGGGGCACAATTTCCTTTTTTTTGTGGGGGGGATATTAGTAAGGTGACATTGTACTAGGTGCACAGGGACAAATATTGTACAACGCAGCGACAAAAAGGGCCATTTTAAACGTGTGCCTAGCCATAGATTATTGTCACATTCTGTTTAGTGTGCAAATTCACAAATTAACGTCACATATTCCGTTCACTGTGCCTAGCCGCAGATTAGCGTCACATTCTGTTTCGTGTGCCTAGCCGCAGATTAGCGTCACATATTGTTTAGTGTGCAAATTCACAAATTAACGTCACATATTGTTTAGTGTGCAAATTCACAAATTAACGTCACATATTCCGTTCACTGTGCCTAGCCGCAGATTAGCGTCACATTCTGTTTCGTGTGCCTAGCCGCAGATTAGCGTCACATTCTGTTTCGTGTGCCTAGCCGCAGATTAGCGTCACATATTGTTTAGTGTGCCTAGCCGCAGATTAGCGTCACATATTGTTTAGTGTGCCTAGCCGCAGATTAGCGTCACATATTGTTTAGTGTGCAAATTCACAAATTAACGTCACATATTCCGTTCACTGTGCCTAGCCGCAGATTAGCGTCACATTCTGTTTCGTGTGCCTAGCCGCAGATTAGCGTCACATATTGTTTAGTGTGCCTAGCCACAGATTAACGTCACATATTGTTTAGTGTGCCTAGCCGCAGATTAGCGTCACATATTGTTTAGTGTGCAAATTCACAAATTAACGTCACATATTGTTTAGTGTGCAAATTCACAAATTAACGTCACATATTCCGTTCACTGTGCCTAGCCGCAGATTAGCGTCACATTCTGTTTCGTGTGCCTAGCCGCAGATTAGCGTCACATATTGTTTAGTGTGCCTAGCCGCAGATTAATGTCACATATTGTTTAGTGTGCCTAGCCGCAGATTAGCGTCACATATTGTTTAGTGTGCAAATTCACAAATTAACGTCACATATTGTTTAGTGTGCAAATTCACAAATTAACGTCACATATTCCGTTCACTGTGCCTAGCCGCAGATTAGCGGCACATTCTGTTTCGTGTGCCTAGCCGCAGATTAGCGTCACATATTGTTTAGTGTGCCTAGCCGCAGATTAACGTCACATATTGTTTAGTGTGCCTAGCCGCAGATTAGCGTCACATATTGCTTAGTGTTCAAATTCACAAATTAACGTCACATATTGTTTAGTGTGCAAATTCACAAATTAACGTCACATATTCCGTTCACTGTGCCTAGCCGCAGATTAGCGTCACATTCTGTTTCGTGTGCCTAGCCGCAGATTAGCGTCACATTCTGTTTCGTGTGCCTAGCCGCAGATTACCAGCATATATTCCGTTTAATATGAAGAAGGCGGGTCAAAAGGGAGGGGGAAGTGGACGTGATCCTGACAGTTCAGGGCGCGGGTCAGGACGCGTAGAAACTGTGCATGGTGCCAGAGCACAAGACAGAAAGACATCCACCATACCTAGCTTCATGTCTCAGTTTACAGGGCGTCGCAGGACATCACTCTCGAGGTCAGACCACTGCGAACAGGTGATCGGTTGGATTTCAGCTGATACTGCTTCCACTCGGTTAAGCACCACCCTGTCTTCCACCAAGTCCACTCTCACTAGCCAAGAGTCTGGTCAACATAATCCTCACCCTGATCATCCTTCCTCCCACCATAGAGGGTCTGGCCAAAGAAGTGATCCCACACTGGGATATAGTGAGGAGCTCGTCTCATCACCAATCCTTGATTTGAACCTCTCTCCAAGCACGCTTGCAGAGGAACATGAGATCTTGTGCCTGATTCACAACCTCTAGAGGGTACCCAATCACAAGAAGATGACAGAGGGGAACGGCATTTAAGGTCAAAGGAAGTGGATGACGATGATGAGACACAGTTGCCATCAAATCAACCACAATTACTGTCTCAAGACCTTGATGAGGAGGATGATACACAGTTGTCAATGACTGAGGATGTGGTGGGATCAAGAAATGAGGAGGATGATCAGAGTGAGGAAGTGGAGGAGGACTTGGTGGACGATGAGGTCACTGACCCCACCTGGGAAGGTGGAGAGCCGAGCGATGACAGCAGTCCTGAGGGTGAGCCATCTGCAGCTTCGCAACAGGCTGGAAGAGGCAGTGGTGTGGCTAAAGAAAGAAGGCGGACCGCACCAAACC
The DNA here is from genome assembly GCA_037306005.1 of Rhinophrynus dorsalis. NCBI lineage: Eukaryota > Metazoa > Chordata > Amphibia > Anura > Rhinophrynidae > Rhinophrynus > Rhinophrynus dorsalis. Next base: position 153,307,652 of record CM074722.1, on the reverse strand, counting down.
GGCCCGCAAATGTTCCACGGAGCACCCCCTTGCGTAAATCTCCCTTGCCAAGGGCTAGGTGTTCCGCGGTATGGCGTTTTTTTAAGGAAAGTGCGGACGACAAAAAAATTGTAGTTCGCAACCTGTGCCACACCAGAATGAGCCGAGGCATGAACACTAGAAACCTCACCACCACCAGCATGATCCGACACATGGCATCCAAGCACCGTAATAAGAGGGAGGAACGCCCGGATCGCCAATCTGTGTCTGCAGGCCACACCACTGCCTCCTCTTCCCCTGTTTTCAGTGCCGGCCAATCGCCTGTCGAAGGCGCAGGCCCGCATACCTCCCGCCCTGCACCTGTACCATCTGAAGCACCATCAGCGACCACATCCACTTCCCTGTCCCAGCGCAGCGTCCAAATGTCGTTACCCCAGGCATTTGAGCGCAAGCGAAAATACCCAGCCACCCACCCACAGGCCATAGCACTAACCTCACACCTTTCCAAATTACTGGCCATCGAAATGCTGCCATTTAGGCTTGTGGAGACTGAGTCCTTCCGCAGCCTGATGGCAGCAGCTGTCCCTCGGTACGCAGTCCCCAGCCGCCACTACTTTTCCCGGTGTGCCGTCCCCGCCTTACACCACCATGTGTCCCTTACCATGTGTCCACTTCCCTGTCCCAGCGCAGCGTCCAAATGTCGTTACCCCAGGCATTTGAGCGCAAGCGAAAATACCCAGCCACCCACCCACAGGCCATAGCACTAACCTCACACCTTTCCAACGCAGTTACTGGGAAGGTCCACTTAACGACTGACACATGGTCCACTTAACGACTGACACATGGACAAGTGCTTGTGGCCAGGGATGCTACATTTCCCTGACGGCACACTGGGTGAATGTCGTGGAGGCTGGGAGCGACTCGGACCCTGGGATGGCACAGGTGCTACCCACGCCGAGGATTGCGGGCCCTACCTCCATCAGGGTTTCCGCCAGCACCTACGTTATTGGCTCCTCCTCCTCCGTTTCCACCTCCGAATTCTCTGCGCGCAGCACCACTCACCCATCAGCCGGTAGCTGGAAGCAGTGTAGCACTGCAGTGGGGAAGCGTCAACAGGCCGTGCTGAAGCTGATCTGCCTTGGGGACAAACAGCACACGGCCTCAGAGCTGTTGCAGGGGATTAGTCACCAGACTGAGCAGTGGCTCTCGCCACTCAACCTGCAACCAGGCATGGTTGTGTGTGATAATGGGCGTAACTTGGTGGCGGCTTTGGAGCTCGGCAAGCTCACACACGTACCATGCCTAGCGCATGTATTTAATTTAGTGGTTCAGCGATTTCTAAAAACCTACCCCAATTTGCATGATCTCTTGACCAAGGTGCGCCGCGTGTGTGCACATTTCCGTAAGTCATCTACAGCTTCAGCCGGCCTGTTGAAGCTGCAGCAGCGCTTACAATTGCCAGCTCACCGGCTGCTGTGTGACGTGAGCACGAGCTGGAACTCCACCTTCCACATGTTGGCCTGGCTTTGTGAGCAGCAGAGGGCAGTAGTGGAGTACCAGCTGTTACACGGTCGTCGCCTCTCCGTTCAACTTCCTCTAATCAGAAGTGAGGAGTGGGAATGGATGTCAGACCTCTGTGAGGTTTTACGCAATTTTGAGGAATCGACACAGATGGTGAGCGGCGATAACGCTATTATCAGTGTAACCATCCCACTTCTGTGTCTACTGAAACGCTCGCTGCTCACAATTAAAACCGACGCTTTGCATGTGGAAGAGGTGGAAATGGGGGAGGAAGAGCTTACACAAGGTGATAGCCAGAGCACCCTCACTTCGTCTTCTCAGCGACAATTGGAGGAGGCGGAGGAGGAGGAGGAAGACACGGTTGCCTCCGCTACAGAGGGTAGCCATGGAACTTTATTTCCATCTCTTCAGCGTGGGTGGGCAGAAGAGGAGGAAGAGGATGAGGAGATTGAGAGTCATCCTCCTGGTGAGGACAGCGAAATCTTGCCTGTTGGTACTCTGGCACACATGGCTGACTTTATGTTAGGCTGCCTTTCCCGTGACCCACGCGTTATAAGCATTTTAGACAACACGGATTACTGGGTGTTCACCCTTCTGGACCCCCGCTACAAAGAGAATTTCTCATCTCTCATTCCTTCGGTGGAGAGGACAAGCAAAATGGTGCAATACCAGAAGGTTCTTGTCGAAAAATTGCTCCAAAATTTTCCATCTGACAACGCTGGCGGCAGAGTACGTGCTACCTTGGCCAACCGAGAAGGGGAGAAAAGGGGAGCACACAGCAGTTCCGACAAAGGCAGGGCAACACTCTCCAAGGCGTGGGACACCTTCATGACACCCCGCCAGCACCCTCACCCTGATGCGCAGCCTAGTGTCACAAGGAGGGAAAAGTTTTGGAAGATGGTGAAGGAGTACGTAGCAGACCGTGTCAGCGTCCTCAATGATCCCTCTGTGCCTTACAACTACTGGGTGTCCAAGCTGGACACGTGGTATGAACTGGCACTCTACGCCTTGGAGGTGCTGGCCTGCCCTGCCACCAGCGTTCTGTCTGAGCGGGTATTTAGTGCTGCTGGTGGCATCATAACAGATAAGCGTATCCGCCTTTCCACCGAAAATGCTGATAGGTTGACACTTATAAAAATGAACAAGGCCTGGATTTCCCCTGACTTCTCCACTCCACTGGAGGAAAGCCCCGGGTGAACATAAAGTCACTTTAGATATGTTATTTACAATGATGGGAATACTCTGTATTCCCATTCACCCCTTCCACCCAAAAAACGGGTATATGGTTGACTCTTAATCTTCTCATCCTCCTCCTCCTCTTCCATATACCCTGTGATATAATTTTTATATAGGGCCAGCTCACCAGCGGGCCCTGTGATATCATTTTTATATAGGGCCAGCTCACCAGCGGGCCCTGTTTGACAATTTTTGTATAGGTCAGCTCACCAGCGGGCCTTCTCATATAATGTTTTATTGGGTCAGCTCTCTAGCGGGCCCTCTCATATAATGTTTTATTGGGTCAGCTCTCTAGCGGGCCCTCTCATATAATGTTTTATAGCGTCAGCTCACTAGCGGGCCTTCGCATATAATGTTTAGGATGGTCAGCTCCGCAGCAGACCCTCACCCATAATGTTTTAGATGGTCGGCTCAGCAGCAGACCCTCATTCCTAATGTTTTAGATGGTCAGCTTAGCGGCATGCCCTCGCCCCTAATGTTTTAGAGGGTCACCAGCAGGCCATTAATCCTAATTTTTCAAGGCTGTGTATGATGCCCTCCTTTATGTGTAATAAAGGGTGTATTGGAGTGACATTTCAGTCTAATTTTTGGCAGCCCTTTCACTTAGTGCATAGGCTTTATGAGTGTTGGACCACTACCTGAACTATTGTACCACAATGTGAATGAGGCCCTCCATTTTGTGATATACAGGTTGTATCGGAGTGCCTCAGGTCCTCCCATTGAATTAAATAGGGCTGGGGTGTTCGACAGAGCAGAAGGTAGTTCTTGGCTTCATCCACTAAGTCACTTCGTCACTTTTACTCAATGGATCAGACCCCACTGTTACGACTATAAATTTTGGACTTAACAAGGGCAAATGGACATGTTGTAAAACCTGTGGTAGCTGCGGCCTCCGTTCCTGAATGCTGTACCTTACCCGGGCCATAACCACGTTGAACACCTGCTTTACGCTGCGCACGTTTCCCTCTTAATCATGGCCCCAGTTCCGAAAAATCTATGAAATTTTTTGCAGAATTTGCAGATGATATACAAGTAAATATACAGCAAATACTGTTTGGTAACAATTTTTCGCCTACAATCGTTTTTATCTTCCTTTTTGTGTGTTTTACGGTCAGTCTGTAAAAATGGCATACTACGGGCGAAACATCGTTCCCAGCAGCGACGTTGGAGTCCAAGATGCATCCAGACATCCTCCCTATGCTGTCCCTGAACCATTTCTGTGGTGTTTCCATCATTTTCTGACCTTTTCCTATGAACCAGGCACCCTCCCCTCATCAGAGCAGGGGGTGCCTGGTGTAATGCTCGAGTCCTCCCATTGACTTCAATGGGGCTCGGGTGCTCGGCCGAGCACTCGAGCCTCCGGGGGCGCTCGGCCAGAGCACCCGAACACCCGAGCATCGTGGTGCTCGATCATCACTAGTAGCAACTGAACCAACTGCTGCATCTGACAGTAAGACAAACAAGCACCAAAGCACTTGTCCTCAAAGTAGTAGTGAACTTTATGAAAGTAAAATTGTTTGACACCTCAAAAAGCTAAGAGGAATATAAGAGTAGTGTGCAAGAAGAGATGGGCAATGCGGACAATGACCTTATGATGACTGATGATGATGATGATGTAAATCTAGAATATACGTCTCAAGCATCCTCCTCTTGTTCAGATACAGATGAAGTTGAGAGTGAGAGAGGTTATGACATGGCCAGAAAGTTAGTTGAAAGGCAAAGGTTCAATATTCCACCACTTCTTCACACACTAGACTCACCTAGGACAGAGATAACTTCCTGACCAGGAAGAAATTTGTATCCTGGCTGCCTATGTCTTCTCATTCAGTTACACAAAATTTGGGGGAATTGGAGTAAATCTCCATTGCTCTCTTCTCACACCACCAGACTCCCAAAGCACAGAGATAATAACAACCAGATCAAGAAGAAACTGTCACAGTTTCACACTGTTTTATGTGTTTGAGGCCTGTTGTCTCCTCCAACCTACTTCCTCCCTCTGAGCTGCTCCTCCTACCTACTTCCTGAGGAGGGGTTTAAAGGGCAGACTGAGTCCTGACTAAGTTACCCTTATGCTGTTGTTCTGAGCAGTTCATTTATTTGGTATTCTTGATTCATGTGTATGACCTGGCTTGTCTGTCCATCCATTCTGGTGTTGACCTGTGGCTCTGTCTGACCATTCTCCTTGTGCATTCCGATTTGGCTTAGACATCCTTTCTTGTGCAAACCTGTGGCTCTGGATGACTACCCACCCCGTGTATGACTTGGCTTGTCTGACTACCCACTCTGGTGTTGACCTGGGGCTCTGTCCACTGCACATCCAGCATACTAATGCTTCAGTGGATATCCTATCTGGTGCAAACCTGTGGCTCTGGCTGACTACCCTCTCCGTGTATGACCTGGCTTGTCCAACTATCCTGTCTGGTGCTTACTAGTGATGAGCGAGCACCCCAATGCTCGGGTGTTCGGGTGCTCTGACCGAGCACCCCCTGAGGCTCGAGTGCTCGGCCGAGCACCCGAGCCCCATTGAAGTCAATGGGAGGACTCGAGCATTACACCAGGCACCCCCTGCTCTGATGAGGGGAGGGTGCCTGGTCCATAGGAAAAGGGCAGAAAAAGATGGAAACACTACAGAAATGGTTCAGGGACAGCATAGGGAGGATGTCTGGATGCACCTTGGACTCCAACATCGCTGCTGGGAACGATCTTTTGCCCGTAGTACGCCATTTTTACAGACTGACCATAAAACACACAAAAAGGAAAATAAAAACGACTTTAGGCGAAAAATTGTTACCAAACAATATTTGCTGTATATTTACTTGTATATCATCTGCAAATTCTCCCAAAAATGTCCTTGATTTTCAGAACTGAGGCCATGATTAAGAGGGAAACGTGCGCAGAGGCAAATTCTCCCAAAAATTTCCTTGATTTTCAGAACTGAGGCCATGATTAAGAGGGAAACGTGCGCAGAGGCAAATTCTCCCAAAAATTTCCTTGATTTTCAGAACTGAGGCCATGATTAAGAGGGAAACGTGCGCAGAGGCAAATTCTCCCAAAAATTTCCTTGATTTTCAGAACTGAGGCCATGATTAAGATGGAAACGTGCGCTGAGCTGACCATCTAAAACATTATGGGTGAGGGTCTGCTGCAGAGCTGACCATCCTAAACATTATATGCGAAGGCCCGCTAGTGAGCTGACGCTATAAAACATTATATGAGAGGGCCCGCTAGAGAGCTGACCCAATAAAACATTATATGAGAAGGCCCGCTGGTGAGCTGACCTATATAAAAATTGTCAAACAGGGCCCGCTGGTGAGCTGACCCTATATAAAAATTATATCACAGGGCCCGCTGGTGAGCTGGCCCTATATAAAAATTATATCCCAGGGCATATGGAAGAGGAGGAGGAGGATGAGAAGATTAAGAGTCAACCATATACCCGTTTTTTGGGTGGAAGGGGTGAATGGGAATACAGAGTATTCCCATCATTGTAAATAACATATATAAAGTGAGTTTATGTTCCCCCGGGGCTTTCCTCCAGTGGAGTGGAGAAGTCAGGGGAAATCCAGGCCTTGTTCATTTTTATAAGTGTCAACCTATCAGCATTGTCGGTGGAAAGGCGGATACGCTTATCTGTTATGATGCCACCAGCAGCACTAAATACCCGCTCAGACAGAACGCTGGCGGCAGGGCAGGCCAGCACCTCCAAGGCGTAGAGTGCCAGTTCATACCACGTGTCCAGCTTGGACACCCAGTAGTTGTAAGGCACAGAGGGATCATTGAGGACGCTGACACGGTCTGCTACGTACTCCTTCACCATCTTCCAAAACTTTTCCCTCCTTGTGACACTAGGCTGCGCATCAGGGTGAGGGTGCTGGTGGGGTGTCATGAAGGTGTCCCACGCCTTGGAGAGTGTTGCCCTGCCTTTCTCGGAACTGCTGTGTGCTCCCCTTTTCTCCCCTTCTCGGTTGGCCAAGGTAGCACGTACTCTGCCGCCAGCGTTGTCAGATGGAAAATTTTGGAGCAATTTTTCGACAAGAACCTTCTGGTATTGCAACATTTTGCTTGTCCTCTCCACCGGAGGAATGAGAGATGAGAAATTCTCTTTGTAGCGGGGGTCCAGAAGGGTGAACACCCAGTAATCCGTGTTGTCTAAAATGCGTACAGCGCGTGGGTCACGGGAAAGGCAGCCTAACATAAAGTCAGCCATGTGTGCCAGAGTACCAACAGTCAAGATTTCGCTGTCCTCACCAGGAGGATGACTCTCAATATCCTCATCCTCTTCCTCCTCTTCTGCCCACCCACGCTGAAGAGATGGAACTAAAGTTCCATGGCTACCCTCTGTAGCGGAGGCAACCGTGTCTTCCTCCTCCTCCTCCTCCTCCGCCTCCTCCAATTGTCGCTGAGAAGACGAAGTGAGGGTGCTCTGGCTATCACCTTGTGTAAGCTCTTCCTCCCCCATTTCCACCTCTTCCACATGCAAAGCGTCGGTTTTAATTGTGAGCAGCGAGCGTTTCAGTAGACACAGAAGTGGGATGGTTACACTGATAATAGCGTTATCGCCGCTCACCATCTGTGTCGATTCCTCAAAATTGCGTAAAACCTCGCAGAGGTCTGACATCCATTCCCACTCCTCACTTCTGATTACAGGAAGTTGAACGGAGAGGCGACGACCGTGTAACAGCTGGTACTCCACTACTGCCCTCTGCTGCTCACAAAGCCGGGCCAACATGTGGAAGGTGGAGTTCCAGCGCGTGCTCACGTCACACAGCAGCCGGTGAGCTGGCAATTGTAAGCGCTGCTGCAGCTTCAACAGGCCGGCCGAAGCTGTAGATGACTTACGGAAATGTGCACACACGCGGCGCACCTTGGTCAAGAGATCATGCACATTGGGGTAGGTTTTTAGAAATCGCTGCACCACTAAATTAAATACATGCGCTAGGCATGGTACGTGTGTGAGCTTGCCGAGCTCCAAAGCCGCCACCAAGTTACGCCCATTATCACACACAACCATGCCTGCTTGCAGGTTGAGTGGCGAGAGCCACTGCTCGGTCTGGTGACTAATCCCCTGCAACAGCTCTGAGGCCGTGTGCTGTTTGTCCCCAAGGCAGATCAGCTTCAGCACGGCCTGTTGACGCTTCCCCACTGCAGTGCTACATTGCTTCCAGCTACTGGCTGATGGGGGAGTGGCGCTGTGTGTAGAGAATTCGGAGGTGGAAACGGAGGAGGAGGAGCCAATAACGTAGGTGCTGGTGGAAACCCTGATGGAGGTAGGGCCCGCAATCCTCGGCGTGGGTAGCACCCGTGCCATCCCAGGGTCCGAGTCGCTCCCAGCCTCCACGACATTCACCCAGTGTGCCGTCAGGGAAATGTAGCGTCCCTGGCCACAAGCACTTGTCCATGTGTCAGTCGTTAAGTGGACCTTCCCAGTAACTGTGTTGGTCAGGGCACGGGTGATGTTACGGGACACATGGTGGTGTAATGCGGGGATGGCACACCGGGAAAAGTAGTGGCGGCTGGGGACCGCGTACCGAGGGACAGCTGCTGCCATCAGGCTGCGGAAGGACTCAGTGTCCACAAGCCTAAATGGCAGCATTTCGATGGCCAGTAATTTGGAAAGGAGTGAGGTTAGTGCTATGGCCTGTGGGTGGGTGGCTGGGTACTTTCTCTTGCGCTCAAATGCCTGGGGTAACGACATTTGGACGCTGTGCTGGGACAGGGAAGTGGATGTGGTCGCTGATGGTGCTTCAGATGCTACAGGTGCAGGGCGGGAGGTATGCGGGCCTGCGCCTTCGACAGGCGATTGGCCGGCACCGAAAACAGGGGAAGAGGAGGCAGTGGTGTGGCCTGCAGACACAGATGGGCGATCCAGGCGTTCCTCCCACTTACTACGGTGCTTGGATGCCATGTGTCGGATCATGCTGGTGGTGGTGAGGTTTCTAGTGTTCATGCCTCGGCTCATTCTGGTGTGGCACAGGTTGCAAACTACAATTCTTTTGTCGTCCGCACTTTCCTTAAAAAAACGCCATACCGCGGAACACCTACCCCTTGGCAAGGTAGATTTACGCAAGGGGGTGCTCCGTGGAACATTTGCGGGCCGGTTTGGTGCGGTCCGCCTTCTTTCTGTAGCCACACCACTGCCTCTTCCAGCCTGTTGCGGTGCTGCAGATGGCTCACCCTCAGGACTGCTGTCATCGCTCGGCTCTACACCTTCCCAGGTGGGGTCAGTCACCTCATCGTCCACCAAGTCCTCCTCCACTTCCTCACTCTGATCATCCTCCTCAAGTCTTGATCCCACCACATACTCAGTCATTGACAACTGTATAACATTCTCCTCAACAAGGTCTTGAGACGGAAATAGTGGTTGATTTAATGGCAACTGTGTCTCATCATCATCATCATCATCCACTACTTCCTTTGACCTTAAATGCCGTTCACATCTGTCATCTTCTTGTGATTGGGTAGCCTCTAGAGGTTGTGAATCAGGGCACAAGATGTCATGTTCCTCTGCAAGCGTGCTTGGAGAGAGGGTCAAATGAAGGATTGGTGATGAGACGAGCTCCTCACTATATCCCAGTGTGGGATCACTTCTTTGACCAGACCGTGTATGGTGGGAGGAAGGATGATCAGAGTGAGGATTATGTTGACCAGACTCTTGGCTACTGAGAGTGGACTTGGTGGAAGACAGGGTGGTGCTTAACCGACTGGAAGCAGTATCAGCTGTCATCCAACCGACCACCTGTTCGCAGTGGTCGGACCTCGAGAGTGATGTCCTGCGACGCCCTGTAAAATTACACATGAAGCTAGGTATGGTCGATGTCTTTCTTTCTTGTGCTCTGGCACCAGGCACAGTTTCTCCGCGTCCTGACCCGCGCCCTGAACTTTCAGGATCACGTCCACTTCCCCGTCCCTTTTTACCCGCCTTCTTCATCTTACACAGAATATGTGACTTTAATATTTGAATTTGAAAACTTAACAGTATTTCTTATTATTCTGCAACTCTGCACAGTACACAGAATAGGCTGCTAAACGGCGGTGAAACACACTGAATGGAATATGTGACTTTAATATTTGAGTTTGAAAACTTAACAGTATTTCTTATTATTCTGCAACTGTACAGAGTACACAGAATAGGCTGCTAAACGGCGGTGAAACACACTGAATGGAATATGTGACTTTAATATTTGAGTTTGAAAACTTAACAGTATTTCTTATTATTCTGCAACTCTGCACAGTACACAGAATAGGCTGCTAAACGGCGGTGAAACACACTGAATGGAATATGTGACTTTGATATTTGAGTTTGAAAACTTAACAGTATTTCTTATTATTCTGCAACTCTGCACAGTACACAGAATAGGCTGCTAAACGGCGGTGAAACACACTGAATGGAATATGTGACTTTGATATTTTAGTTTGAAAACTTAACAGTATTTCTTATTATTCTGCAACTCTGCACAGTACACAGAATAGGCTGCTAAACGGCGGTGAAACACACTGAATGGAATATGTGACTTTGATATTTGAGTTTGAAAACTTAACAGTATTTCTTATTATTCTGCAACTGTACAGAGTACACAGAATAGGCTGCTAAACGGCGGTGAAACACACTGAATGGAATATGTGACTTTGATATTTTAGTTTGAAAACTTAACAGTATTTCTTATTATTCTGCAACTCTGCACAGTACACAGAATAGGCTGCTAAACGGCAGTGAAACACACTGAATGGAATATGTGACTTTGATATTTGAGTTTGAAAACTTAACAGTATTTCTTATTATTCTGCAACTGTACAGAGTACACAGAATAGGCTGCTAAACGGCGGTGAAACACACTGAATGGAATATGTGACTTTAATATTTGAGTTTGAAAACTTAACAGTATTTCTTATTATTCTGCAACTGTACAGAGTACACAGAATAGGCTGCTAAACGGCGGTGAAACACACTGAATGGAATATGTGACTTTGATATTTGAGTTTGAAAACTTAACAGTATTTCTTATTATTCTGCAACTCTGCACAGTACACAGAATAGGCTGCTAAACGGCGGTGAAACACACTGAATGGAATATGTGACTTTGATATTTTAGTTTGAAAACTTAACAGTATTTCTTATTATTCTGCAACTCTGCACAGTACACAGAATAGGCTGCTAAACGGCGGTGAAACACACTGAATGGAATATGTGACTTTGATATTTGAGTTTGAAAACTTAACAGTATTTCTTATTATTCTGCAACTGTACAGAGTACACAGAATAGGCTGCTAAACGGCGGTGAAACACACTGAATGGAATATGTGACTTTAATATTTGAGTTTGAAAACTTAACAGTATTTCTTATTATTCTGCAACTGTACAGAGTACACAGAATAGGCTGCTAAACGGCGGTGAAACACACTGAATGGAATATGTGACTTTGATATTTGAGTTTGAAAACTTAACAGTATTTCTTATTATTCTGCAACTCTGCACAGTACACAGAATAGGCTGCTAAACGGCGGTGAAACACACTGAATGGAATATGTGACTTTGATATTTTAGTTTGAAAACTTAACAGTATTTCTTATTATTCTGCAACTCTGCACAGTACACAGAATAGGCTGCTAAACGGCGGTGAAACACACTGAATGGAATATGTGACTTTGATATTTTAGTTTGAAAACTTAACAGTATTTCTTATTATTCTGCAACTCTGCACAGTACACAGAATAGGCTGCTAAACGGCGGTGAAACACACTGAATGGAATATGTGACTTTGATATTTGAGTTTGAAAACTTAACAGTATTTCTTATTATTCTGCAACTGTACAGAGTACACAGAATAGGCTGCTAAACGGCGGTGAAACACACTGAATGGAATATGTGACTTTAATATTTGAGTTTGAAAACTTAACAGTATTTCTTATTATTCTGCAACTGTACAGAGTACACAGAATAGGCTGCTAAACGGCGGTGAAACACACTGAATGGAATATGTGACTTTAATATTTGAGTTTGAAAACTTAACAGTATTTCTTATTATTCTGCAACTGTACAGAGTACACAGAATAGGCTGCTAAACGGCGGTGAAACACACTGAATGGAATATGTGACTTTAATATTTGAGTTTGAAAACTTAACAGTATTTCTTATTATTCTGCAACTCTGCACAGTACACAGAATAGGCTGCTAAACGGCGGTGAAACACACTGAATGGAATATGTGACTTTGATATTTTAGTTTGAAAACTTAACAGTATTTCTTATTATTCTGCAACTCTGCACAGTACACAGAATAGGCTGCTAAACTGCGGCGAAGCACACTGAATGGAATATGTGACTTTGATATTTTAGTTTGAAGACTTAACAGTATTTCTTCCTATTCTGCAACTCTGCACAGTACACAGAATGTGCTGCTAAACTGCGGCGACGCACACTGAATGGAATATGTGACTTTGATATTTTAGTTTGAAGACTTAACAGTATTTCTTCCTATTCTGCAACTCTGCACAGTACACAGAATGTGCTGCTAAACTGCGGCGACGCACACTGAATGGAATATGTGACTTTGATATTTTAGTTTGAAGACTTAACAGAATGTGCTCTAATCTGCAACTTTGCACACTAAACAGAATGTGCTCTAATCTGCAACTTTGCACACTAAACAGAATGTGCTCTAATCTGCAACTGTGCACACTAAACAGAATGTGCTCTAATCTGCAACTTTTCACACTAAACAGAATATTTTTTTTTTTTTTTTTTTGTTTTTTTCCCCCCACACAAAATAACCTGCTGCCCCCACACACAGTAGTCCTAAAAAGGACTTTTGGTTCTTTTTTTTCACAATTTTTTTTTTCCTCCCTACACTGCCTTTCCCTTCCTATCCTCAGCTCTCCCTGGCTCAGACTGAGCCGAACTCGATGGTCAGGTGCTATACAGCACCCGACCACGGGTTCTGGCCAGCCAATCAGTGTAATGCCAGCAGCCAACATGGCTGCTGGCATTACACCGATGTCAGAGCCTCCCTGCACGTTTATTGGCTGCGCAGCAGCCGCAAAACGTGCGGGGAGGAGACCCGAACATGGCGGGCGAGCACATGCGGTACTCGTACGAGTACCGCCATGTGCCGAGCAGAGCGATGCTCGAGCCGATCCGAGCATCGGCCGAGCATGCTCGCTCAACACTAGTGCTTACTAGAGGGCTCTGTCTGTTCGCTCAGTGTGTTGGTCCCATTCCACAGACATCCTTCCTAGTACTGACCTGGGGCTCTATCAGACTCCTAGCTATTGACTACAGGAATAAGTCAGAGTAAGAGTAAGAAGTCTCGATGGTTGCGTACTATATTGAGACTCCTCTCTTAGACTGACTGCAGGCTGAGTCACCGCTACCTCTGGGCATTTCCTTATACCACAAGACTCAAGTGGGCTGAGGCCTAGTCTTGAACAGTGTTGTGGATCTATTGGAAGACTGCTATTTCTGATACAATGCTTGCCTCTTTGATCACCCTCTGTGTGTTATTTGTTGTTTGCATTACTGTTTATATATTTCTAATAAAGGTGATCTTAACTATATCGTCTGACTTCTTGTCTTACTTGCCAACCGTAACAGAAACTTGGTTCCCAGCTGTCAGTTTCTTCCCTATTAGTCACGCTACATTTTGTGGTATTTAGGGTAAATTTCCTTTTGCCCCCTTCTCACACCTCCAGAATCCCCTAGCACAGTGATAACAGCCAGATCATAAAGAAAGTTGTATCATGTGTGCCTATGATTTACCGGTCAATAACACCAAATTTGGTGATATTTGGGTGTCTACTTTGTTCCCTTCTCACATTCCAGACTTCCCTAAGTCATAGATGACACCCAGATCGGGAAGGAACTTGGATCACAGCTGACTGTCTCAGTAAACCAAGATTTGGGGGGGGGAGTTGTGTGTAAATCTCCTTTTCTCCTTCATCTCCTGCAGAGTGCTCCCAAACTACCCAAACACAGAGAACAAATATCCTGCCTAAAATACAAATATCCTGCATAAAATATCCTGCCCTAATCTACACTCCAATTTTATTTGCTTATCCTAACTAGCTGCATAATTTTACTGCTTTCTCTAACTGTCACAAACACAGAATGGCATTCTATGGGAACCTGACATCCCATTTATACTGTGCCTGCAGAAAAAGAAGGAAAACTTAACACGTGGTGGGAGAAATTAATTCTTAGCATTGATTTTAATGCAATAAGCTAGGCATGAAAAAGCTGAAAATTATCACTTTTTGTGAAAAATTTCCCACTCAGATGGAAGTGCTATTTTCACCTCTTTCACTTTTGAGGCAAACATTTCATCCATACCTAATCTTTGCATATTTTGGGATAAATTCATCAAGATATTTTGACTTGATTATACTTTGTGATTTCATTGTGGAAAGACCTATAAAATGCCACAACTGAACAATATATTATTAGTGGGGAAAGTCTTCTAATATAAGTATTTGTAGCATTATCCCTAGATTCAGGAACAACAGAGATTAAGTACGACAGGAACTGGGAACAGCTGTACTCTGTGCCAAGGTTGGCATAGTAAAACTATGGTTCATCGTCCACAATCCCGACCTTCTGACTACTAGGTGTAATGTTCCAGCTCCTGCATGATGATGATGTTGGTTCAGAGTAACATGTGAAATGCATTGGATTATAGCTTTGAGCTTTCCTGTATAAATGTGTACAGCGTTATGTTTCACAGCATGCTGACCCTCCACATAGCTTCAGGGCATATTTTAAGGAAGCTATAGTGAAACAAAACAAAAAGCAGGAGTCCTAACAGGTCTTTAACTTGTAATCATTAACAAGGAATACACCTGACAAATCCATATGGATAAATGGTTCCATGAATCATCATGTTGGTGAGCTAAGATAACTGATAAAGAGTTGTTGTGGGTTCTCTTTCAATATTCCATAACACACATACATTACACTACATTGTTATCTAGTTCCCCTCATCTAAGCTGGCATACTGTAAAAAACCCTTTCCTCTGCTGAAGTTGAAACCTCTTTTCCTCTAATTTCAAGGGGTCTCCCCTGGTTATTTGATCAGGCCTGGGAGTGAATAGCTCACCAGAGAGATTCTTGTATTGATCTATGATACATTTGTACATTGTGAAAAGATCTCCTCTTAGTCACCTTTTCTCTAGAGTAAATAAACCAAGTTTGTCTAGGGGTTCCTCATTTCAAGTCCTCCATTCCCTTAATTAATTTTGTTTCTCTTTGCTGTACTCTTTCCACTTCTAGAATATCCTTTTCCAGAACTGGTGCCCAAAACTGCACTGCATATTTGAGGTGAGGTCTTTCCAACAATTTGGAAGTTCCTGTTTGATCCTGGTGATATAGTTGAATTGCTTCTATGTTCTCCCTGCATTTTGCCAGTAGTCCAGACATTCATTTTAAATCAGTCTCAGTCTCAGTACACAATATGGCCCATTTTTAATATGCCAAGTCCTAAAAAACATCCACATATGAAGAAATAAAATAAAGTAAAAGCAATGGTTTATTCCATAATGAGGAACAATATGAACTATATAATAGTGTTTTTGTGTTCTGTTTGGAAGTAAATGGGTTAAATTTCTGACTGTGATATTCAAACCAACTGGATCGATAATTTATCTCTATGTCCACCCACCAAAATAAAACTAATTATCAGCAAGGAGATCAACTGTATCTTTCCTTGAAATCACTCGGCACATTTTAATTATCTCCTTTCTACAACAAATACTGTTACTGGGCATCATGCACAAGGGAAGTTGAAACTTCTTTGCAAACCAATTGCAACCATAAATAAAAATTCTCATTGATTTAACCCTTTGAGTGCCAGAGGGGCATGCAACACATTGCTTTGCAATGTTTCGTGTACCCCTCTGGCATTCAAAGGATTAAATGGGCATTTTAACTCTTTGAAACCTAGGGCTTGATCCAATTTCACCTGGTAAAACTGGTATTAGGGTAAAATGAACGCCAAATGGAACACACATAGTGTTACTGTTGGAATTCAATTGCCCTTCTAACATGAACCACGACGAGCATTGGGACACAGAATCTAACTTTTGGCCCAACATTTGTTGTGGTCTTTTCAGTTCTATAACTCACGCTAAATATCGTGAGAAATTGGAACTTCAAAGGAAACCAGGTAGTGCACGGTGTTTTACACAATCTTAGACACTAAGCGGGAGCTGAAAACACAGTGATCCTTAAAAACATTAACCATCCCCTTGGCTTCTAACATGAACCACAACAAGCATTGGGACACAGAATCTAACTTTTGGCCCAACATTCGTTGTGGTCTTTTCAGTTCTATAACTCACGCTAAATATCGTGAGAAATTGTAACTTCAAAGGAAACCAGGTAGTGCACAGTGTTTTACACAATCTTAGACACTAAGTGGGAGCTGAAAACACAGTGATCCTTACAAACATTATCCATCCCCTTGGCCCTACGACACCCCTAATGTAACCCTGACATCCATTGGCATCTTCTGCACACTGGACAGCTGTTATCTTCAGCTGCAATCTGTTTTCATATGTAATCTTCTTTTTTCTTCCATGTTCCTCTTAATTATTCTTCTGTAAACTTATTGTTGAACCTGTAAAAAAATATATAATTAATAAAAAAAAGTCTATTATCAAATATACGCTGCCTCTGCTGTAGCCTGATGCCAGCTGAGGAAAATTTGAAGAGAGATTGCCTTTTATATGGCCAGTCCCTGTTCAAATTTTCTCCCATGCTCCCATTGGCTGGGATTTGGGGTTACTCAGGGCAAGGAACATGAGCTGCAGTAACCCTACCTCCCAGCCAATCAGCTTCTAGCTGGTTGGATGACTCAATGTGATAGAAGCTGATTGGCTGGGAGGTGGAGTTACTGCAGGGAATGTCTGGCATGTCCCAGGCATGTAAAGAAACAAATTAAAATTCAGCAGCTCTTACTTCCTAAATCCTTGAACCTTTAAGCTGTATATGAAGACTCACAAAGCTAACAAGTTCATATATCTGGATTGGTTAAAATATGCAGTTACTTGTCATACCAATGTAGGGGGCCTCTCCATCAGCTCCTTTAATTAAACACAAGACAACTTGATATCGTTTACATGAAAAAACTGCAGGTCTTTGATAAAAACAATTAGTTGTATTGTATTGAAGTAAAAATGTGAATACCTTTGAAGCTTCTGAAAATTTTTATATAGATGGAGGAGAGACTTTTTAAGACATACAAATATAAACCAGCTAGGTGTTTTTCAAAACAGGCACAGAGCTAAATCTGCTGCCACCAATACTGTGCCTGCTGTCAGACGTGCTGCCCCTGTTGCCAGTGCCACCAGTATTGTGCCTGCTGCCAGGGTTGAACCTGCTGCCACCAGTAATGAAGCTGCTAGTGTGTGTTATAATACTCAGGAGGGGGAAAGAAGAAGATGATGCCACGTGTGACAGCAGGAGACCCTAAGTCACACTTGCCATTCCCGAACAGTGCCGCCAGTGCTAATACTACTACTAAGGTCCAGCAGCGTGTTACGGTTAGGGATGAAGCAGGAGAAGGTAATCAGATTCATCATATTACTAGTGACTGTGAGAAGAAAGACTCTGTGGTTGAACTTGATGTGGTTTGTGTTAGTAAAAGTAGCAGTAACTACATCTTCTGCCAATGTACCTCGTTCATTGTTATCTCTCCTGCCAAATGATAGCCACTCTGTTGATGTTAGGATGTGGCAGCTCATCTCCACCCATTGCACACTGTGTGGGTGCACTGACCACACATGCCAGAGTGGTGGAGGAGAAACGCAAGCAGGGTATCAAGCAGTGTCTGAGGAGATTCCATCCCATAGAATATGCTAAGATGCTGGTAGGGAGGGTTCATCATTACTATTAAACTGTCAGAAAGTTGTCATGTGTCTTTAGCAGGTCTGGACAAGGGGTATAGTGACAGTGGCAGTACTTGAGCTTCTAGTGTCATGGTGTTTGGATACAGTTGTGCCACCAGATGTTATTTACCACACGCACTGTGCACATTGCAGTAGCTGATGAGGGGCACAGTTCCTACTCTAATGGGAAAATTTTCTATTCTAATAACAACACATCCATGAGTTTGGAGGAGGGGCATGTGGAGAAGAACTATTAGCCAACTTCTTCTTTTCTCCACATAGACTGGGGGCTACTTATTGTGCTGCTACTGCCTCAGACGCATCACCGGAGCTAGTCGTGGCAAGTGGAACCATCATCAGCCATCAACCATGTTACTGCTGTTATTGATCCCATTCCCTTTCAGCTGCCTAATCTTCCTGCTGCTTAAAAAACTCAGCAGCAAGAACAGCAGTCACAAATTCTGCATCTATATAAGGGCATTTGATAATGTCTAATGACCTCTGGCCAACAGGACATCACCTGCTGGCACTAGGCCAGTAGGGGTTTTTTTTTCTAAGGGATTGTGCTTTAAAAATAAATAAATACATAAATAAATAAAGAAATAAAAACATAGTCATACAAAAAATAAACAGTTTTTGGGGGTTTCTACAAATCAATGATTCCTTAGGGATTGTGCCAAACAAGCCTAAGTCCTACAAATCAATGTTTTTTCAGGGCTTGGGCTTTTAACAACAAATCTAACAAATCATCCTCTACAAAATACTCTATCAAGTCAAGTAGAAGTCTACCCCAGTGTCAGCATATGTCAGGGGGATCCTGTTTCTATCACTTTAAATGCAAATTTCTTATTTTATTTATTTCATTATTTTTTATTAACTATCCCCCAATAGCAGTCAATAAACTCCCCAAAACAAATTCCCTGTTCAACTGATTCATTCCCCAGACTCCACCCACCAACACAAGCAGCCTCATCAGACCCCTTTAATACCACGTCTTATGGGGTTTTCTATTTGTATTTATGATTTATTTTGTATTAACTGCCCCCCAATCCAGGTAAACAACCCCCCTAAAAAAACAATCCCTGTTCAAATGATTCTTTCTCCACATTCCATCTACACAGGCACCCTCATGCCCCTTTTATACTGTGCCTTAGGGAAATAAAATAATATTTGTTTTGTGTTGTGTATAAATCCAATGTTCCCATTGATTTCAATGGAATGAGCTAAGCGAAAAAAGTGGAAAATCTGCACTTTTCGCAGGGAAGTGCCATAAATCACTGATTATTTTTCACCCGACCCCAGTAGTGTGCCCTAAGTGCATACCTGAATGTAACTTAAAACTACTGATGGAACAAGTCTGTAGAGAGGTCAACAATGCATTTCTTTGCATCAACTGAAACCTCAGAAGCAAGGGGTTAAAAGACCCCTTTAAATCAATACAAATGTAGTGAATTTTTATGCGTCCCAGAATGGCTCCTCTTTCACTTTTGTGCATACAAGTAACTATGTTTTAATTCTCCCACCAAAACAAAATTAGCTGTATTTTTGGACAATTTGGATGCAAAAGGGTCAATTGCAGAGTTAAAAAAATAAAATTAAAAGTTTTCCCTTCGGGAACAGATGGGTGAGGAAAGCATTGGTCTGTAAGACCTTGAACACTCTTCTGACACTCAGAGGGTAAATTCACCAATAAATACGGAAGTTCAATAAATGTTAGACACTTGCACTTTCAGCATTTTACAGGATTTTTATACTGTGTACATCCATAAAAGGTTACAGTTTGTTCTAAAATTTATCTGTCCCCTGGTAAAATGCCTCCACTGGGTAATAGAGACAGACATGATATTCACTCTGACATCTCTGCATTCTGTCTATTTGCTTCCTGCTCCGGTGTCTCAGGTGTCAAGCGGTCTCTAGTTAGGGATGATTGAAATAATTATGTAAGTTCAAATTTCCTACAAAACAAGCTGTTTCACAAGACTTGAAACACATCTTGCAAATTAGGTGTTTTGTTTTTACATATGTTTTCAGTTTTAACTAATCAGAAATCTGGAAAAGCAACTGTGTGACTTCCATTAGAATGAAAATAAAATAAAATTTATTAAAAAATGACAAAAAAAAACAAAAATAGTTTCATTCAATGGAGCAACTCTGCTGAACATCTTTTTTTCCTTTTCCATCTCTTTTCTCCCGCTCTCTTCCTATTCTCTTTCTCTCTCTCTCTCTCTCTCACACACACTTTCTGGCTCAAACCTCCTAACCCTGTCTTATTCATTCCACTGTTGCGTTCTCTTGTTCCATTCCCCAACCTCCCCTGCCCCGCCATCACCCTGCTCCCTCAGTCCACTGTCCCTCTATAATTAATTCAAGTTCAATTTAGAAGTACCCAGGAATGTCTATAGAACTCTAAATCAGTTTGTGAAATAAATCACTGCATTTTCTTTAATTTCTTCTCCTATTTCTCACTCATATTCAGAGTGCCATTGCATGTAGCTTTGACAGCTTTATATCTCAATATTTTATGGGCCTGGATTACAATGTTGGGTTCTCCTAGGGTAAGATACCCTAGGGGCCCTTAGTCTCCCCCATAGTACCTCACCATATTACATAACCCAATCTTTAGCCCTGTCCACAGGTGCCTGATGCATAAAATAATATTCATATCTAATAATTTAGCTCTACAAGTTTTCTTCACACATGGAAAGCTAGATTACATGCTTCATGATGCATTGGAGATGTGTCTAGCATTTAAGGGTGTAAATAAACTGGTCTATAAAGGGTTATAATAATTTGAATCTACATTGTCTCTCACTTTAGAATATGTCCTGGTGAACATATGTTATTATTGCTAATTGTATCTACCTATGAAGGATGATAGGCTAACTTGACTGCCTATAACTCTAAAGTCTGAATAAAGTTATTTAGATATATATAGGTAATGCTAATTAACCCCTTAAGGACCCATGATGTGCCAGGACCGTCATGGGAAAACTTCCCTAAAGGACCAGTGACAGTCTTGGCATGTCATGGATTTAAAGGGATAGCAATGTTTCAAAATAAAAGCAGCTCCTATTAATCTTCATAGTATTTGGTTCACGGAGAGTGTTATTTCAATACTGTCAGAGTTGCAGTTCAGGATTAATTGACTGAAAAAGTATTCCCCACCCTCCCCTTTTACCTAGTGTAAGCCACCTCCCCTCACATGTGGAATCTGGTTTTAAGACCAGACAGCTCACAGCAAGGGACAATCTTCTTATTGTGAGAACAATGAAAACCCTGGCGCTCTTGACAGGTTTTTCAGGTTTTTCCTTTTGCTCACTGAGGAGAGCGGTGTTACATAAAGTATCCCCCTCCCACCCCTTTTACTTATCATTCAATTACTCTTGAACTACAACTCTGACAGTATTGAAAAAACACTCTCCATGGCCCAAATACTATGAAGATTAACTGGAGCTGCTTTTATTTTGAAACATTACTATCCCTTTATAAATGGTATTCTGTGGATCCCCAGGGTTCCCCAAATAGGTTCATGGGGGTTCCAGAAAACACATTTAAGTATGACAGGGTTATCAGGTTTTTCCCTTATGCTAATTGAAGATAGTCCCTCTCTGCAAGCCATCTGAACACCACCTTGCTGTTCTGAGGTGAGCAGTGTTATATCAGTAAAAGGGGTGGGAGGGGGATACTTTATACTCTTGAACTACAACTCTGACAGTATTGATATAACACTCTCCATGGCCCAAATAATATGAAGGTTAATT
Organism: Rhinophrynus dorsalis; assembly: GCA_037306005.1. Lineage (NCBI taxonomy): Eukaryota > Metazoa > Chordata > Amphibia > Anura > Rhinophrynidae > Rhinophrynus > Rhinophrynus dorsalis. Next base: position 153,286,282 of record CM074722.1, on the reverse strand, counting down.
GGAGCTGCTTTTATTTTGAAACATTACTATCCCTTTAAGGGCTCCCCATGCGGCTGCATGCCATTCGGGGAGCCCTGAATCCAATAGAGCAAAAAAAAAAAAAAAAAAAAAAAAAAAAGCACCATTGTCCTTAAGTGCCGGCCGTGCACGTGGCTTAAAGTATACTGTGCATGCAATTCCTGTTTTAGCCCTGTATTACCTTCCCCACTAACTGTACTGCTCAACATTCCTACCTCTCTTAACCCTGAAAGAGAGTCAATGAGTTTGAGAAGGAAATATAGGGCTATGACAAAAAGCACCTGCACAACATACCTTCATTTACATAACCTGTAAAGCTAAATAACTCAAAAAAACAGTTTTTGAAACTAAAAAATGGCTAATACAACATACTGTTTTATCAGGTCTTTCAAAGTCAACAAAGTTGTTTTTAGAGACTATTGCTCCTTTAATAAACAAAAGGGACAGGGCTCTCCAAATATCTTGTTATCTAATTGGCCGGATGTGACCATGTGTTATGATGTATACATCTGCCAGCCAAGATAGGGAACTTGTCTGACTGTAAAGTTTGCAGGATAGTGCAGACTCTCCAGAGCTGATGGACTCCCTTTGATGCCAGGCCAGATCACAACCACGACCCTGTAGATACAGCCCCATACAACACATGTTCTGGTCTCTTACTTTCTTCCATTACAAAATCTACCATTTCAATCAAATAATAAGTTTCTATTTCCAAGCATCCCCCCCATCTGAGAAAACAGATACCTCACTTGCTGCATTCTGCATCCATGACAAGATAACAGTTTAGAGACAAAACAGAAACTTTATGTGCCAGATATCCCTGTGGAGCTGGTGACAGACAAGCAGAATATGATGCTTATTCATTTATACATTGCTCTGCAGGAGATGTGGAGATCAGCTGTACAACAAGGGTGACATTTTTCTTACTTTAATATTGCACGCACATGAGAAATGATTTAATTAATTCTGAGGACAGCAGCACATTCTAAAGACATCATAGCCATTCTGTATGGAGAGACTCCATTACACAAAGAATTTATGTTCCTCTGTTTACAAGTCCTATTAAAAAGGAATGTGTTAAGAATAGAACACAATGTAAATTGATATTCTGTATAACAGCCCCTACCCTTGTAACTAGAACTGAATTCCATGAAGAGCAGTGGACACTGGTCTCCACAGCGGCCACACCTTCTTGATCAGAAGCAGGCAACCTTTGGTTCTCTAGTTGTTGGAGTCTATCAATCCCATCATGCCCAGCCATCCATTGACAGGTTTGGGATGATGGGAGTGGTAAATCCCAATAGGTGAGGCATCAAAGGTTGCCTATCTATTCTCTACATATACAAGCAAGGCACATAAAAGTGAAAGGACTGTGTGTAAGCATTGGAGGTGCAGTAGTGGATATATAATCATAACGAAATTGTGTGGTTCCATGTTTATACAGATATAATGTCAGCATTTCTTAAAGAAATGTAGCCTTGCAATTCTCTAATGAGCAGAATCACCATCAGCACAATATGCATTCGTGTCTGTTCAGTGTGACCATAACCATTACCAAGGCACTTACCATTTTTGTCCACTATGAGCGATCACGTTGTTAGGGATAGGAGAAAATTGTCGCCGTATTCCTGAGCAAAATTCTGTGAAAACCACGTTGCTGTCCATTTTTTTCATGGGAAAATCCACTTTAAAACTAGCAATTAAAATGTTTGCATTTTTTGCCCCTTGGGCAAAATTTTTTGCCATTTTTTCAATGGCTAGAAAGTTTCCACCCATTGATTTACATTGTTTTCGCATTTCTGCTATAAAAATGTGACATATTTGCGGAAGTCAGACATAATATAAAAGTATCTACAGAGTGAGATAGAGGTGCTGTGCTGTTCTGCTGTGATATTTTGCCAAAATTTAGGCAGGAGAGGCTCATAGTGACTGCTATCACTATGAGCAGCAAAAAGAGGAACTGGAATGACCCTTATTATGTTCCACTGAGTATGAGGAAGAGGAAGTGACTAGCAATACTAAAACAATGCTGTCCAGTCCCCCTAAATCACCCCGAGGGATCTTGGGGAATTTAACGGGAAGGGAGGGAGAAAAGGGAATGGAAAGGGAGGGAGAAAAGTGAATGGAAAGGGAGGGAGAAAAGGGAAGTACTAGTGATACCAGGACAGGTCAGCTGCCTGTGTCTGCTGCAAGACATGCTGCCCCTGCTGCCAGTACCGCCATTGGTGGACCTGCAGCCACCATTGCTGTACCTGCTGCCAGGTGTGCTGCCCCTGCTGCCACTAGTGCTATACCTGCTGCCAGACGTGCTGCCCATGCTGCCACCAGTGCTGTACCTGCAACCACCATTGCCGTACCTGCAACCACCATTGTTGTACCTGATGCCAGATAAGCTGACCCTGATGCCACCAGAGCTGTACCTGCTGCCAGTGCTGAACCTGCTGTGACCAATACTTTGCCTGCTGCTAGTGTGTCTTGCAGTACTCAGGAAGGGGGAAGGATAAAATTATGCCATTCTCAAGCAGTCCCGCCAGTGCTAGTACTACTGCTACTAAGTTCCAGCAGGTTGTTGGTGTTAGGAGTGAAGGAGGAGGTAATCAACATTATCCTCATATTACTAGTGCATGTGAGACTGAGGAGGAAGACTCTGAGGCTGAACTTGATGTGGTTGTTGTTAATAGTAGTAGCATTAATGGTGAAGCAGCTGGAGTGGTAGGGGAAACATATGAGAGTGCCCAGACCAGCGTTCAAGGGAGCCCACACCATTCCTCTGGCTCTGGGAGTCCTCCTCACCTTCCCTTCACTATAGTGTCCAGATGGAACATGATCCTGAAGAGGCCAGAACTGTTGTTGGGGGGAGGAGAACAGGCTCAGATCTAATACCACCTCCATCAGCTGGAGCACAGATCAGCTGCCTATACCTGCTGCTACTTCTGCTAGTGCTAGTCTGCCTTCTTCTTCAGGTCAAAAGGAAATGACAAGTGTGACATTAGGGGACCCTCTGTCACATTGCTCGTCACCTCCTCCAAGCAGCAGTGAGATGTTTGGAATAGAGCAGCAGCACGTAGGGACTAGTGGTGGTGGTGATGATGATGCTGGAGAAACTGGGGTGGAAGAGACATGGCCTTTTTAGAAGAAACTGGGAAGGAATGGGAGACAGGGATGAGGGTGGACATTACCACCACCACTAGCAGTGAGATTTTGGAGTTAGAGGAATTTGCAACTGCTCTAATTCCTTCTGATTTTGAGTTGCTAGGGCAGCAGGATGCTGAGGAGCGAGCGAGTATGCCACAGACCATCGTGGACAAAGTGAGAATGGGGTCAACAAGTGATATGGGACTAGGATAGGTTCCACTTGCCAGCACCAGCAATACTCCTGATCCTAGTTGCATTGCTGAATCTGAGGCAGAAGCAGCAACATTATCCGCTGCCACAGACAATGAAGGGGAATGTGGAGGACAAGAAGGAAAGAGGACATTCTTCTCTATCTGTTCCCTTCCCCCAGAATTCATCATGGGTGTGGGACTATTTTTCTCTTGGGGCAGGCACAATGAAGTCATCAGCAAAGGCACTGTGCACAATTTGTGACAAGTTAGGAAGAAGAGGAAAGGAGAGAATACACCTTGGCACAAGCACCATGATATCACGCACGAAACACAGACACCATGACATTTACGTCAAACATGTTAAAGACAAACACCCATCACAGAAATCAAGCACCACTGTTGCTGTACCCCCCTGACTCTCCAGAAAGGAAACAAGATCAAAGAAGAGGAAGAATAGAGCAACCCAGGCAGACTGGAAGTTCCATGATGAGTGAAACAACTAGCTTGCTATCACCTTCTAGGGTAACTACATCTTCTGCCTATCCACCTCATTCATGTTACCTCCCCTGCCAAATGATAGCCACTCTGTTGATGTTAGGATGTGGCAGATCATCTCCACCCATTGCACACTGTGTGGTGCACTGACCACACATGCCATTGTGGTGGAGGAGAATCTCAATCAATGCATCAAGCGGCATCTTTGGAGATTCCATCCAGCAGAATATGCTAAGATGGTGGCAGGGAGGGTTCATCATTATTATTAAACTGTCAGCAATAGGGGTGGGCGAAAAGTGTGAAAATTTTCCCGCATGACTTTTCGTGAAAATGTGCCGATTTTTCGTTTTTCCCGCAATAAATTTTGCCTTTCCGCCTATGGAAAAATGTCCTCCTTTTTGCCTATTTTAACACATTTTTCGTCTATATTTCTTATAGATACTACATTTCCCACTGTAATATTACTTCTTCTGAGGGCTGTTTAGAAATAAGTGGCAGAAAGCCAAATTTGCGAGTCCTACAGCAAAATATGGCTTGAAAAATGTGTCAGCATGCAGATTGTATTTGTCCTTTGCCCACAACACTAACTTCCCTCATAAATTACACTCCAACATATTCATGATGGTGTCAAGAGGTTTTTTTTAAAAAAAAATAAATCCTACAATGTGGCAGATGTGTATTGTAGTGGTGGTAGTGGGGGACTGACTAGTATGGTTGTGATTTGTGCATGTTTATAGTTTTTACTATTGTCATTTTTGCATCAAATCTCTATCCTCCTTTTCAGATTAGTGACACACATTACTTGTCGCTCATAGCAGAGGTCCCAAGTGGGGTAGATGGTGGCAACCCTTCTTCACATCCCTCCTCCGCCTCCTCATCTGTGCTGCTGCTAATATATTTGTCCTGGCTTTGTCATGTGTGGTTTCTGCTACTACTACTACTACTACTACTACTACTACTGGAGCTGGATGTTGATGTAATTCTACTGCCACTATTGCTAGTTGTCAAAGGTGCAGCAATTACAGCAGCAGCACCAGAGGTACTCGTCATATCTAACACTGTGAATGTTAACCTGTGTTGCTGTTTCTGGGTACTCAAAACAGGTGTGTGTGGCTGAGTGGGACTTGGACTTTGAAGAGGCGATGATGCTTATGATGACTGATAGGGTGACTGTGTGCTTTTTGACATCTGTACTTGTCCAGGGTCAGACTTTCCAATGGCTTTCTCAAACACTTTATAGACAGGCACACTGCTCCTTAAAAGTGGTGGAAGATACAGCCCTTGACTCTCTGTCATCATCCTCACTATCAACTTCATCTGTATCTGAACAAGAGAAAGATACTTGAGGGATATATTCTAGATTTGCATCATCAACAGTCATCAATAAGTCATCCTCAGCAGCATCAGCATCCCCTGACAGTTCTTGCCTACCCTTATATTCCTCTAAGCTTTTAGAGGTCTTAAACAATTTCTTTTTACTTTTACTGCTACTACTTTGAGGATGGATGTTTTGGTGCTTGTTTGTCTCACTATCTGATGCAGCAGGCAGTTCAGCTGCTACACCTTCCTCTATTATGCTATTTCCAGCATCATCAACACTTGAATGCGACTTGTTGTCATCTTCAGTGTTCTTCTTATATGGATCCTTATTTCTACTGGCACTGGTGGTGCTGGAACTAGTTTTGCTGGGACCTTGACAAACTGCATCCTCCTTTGGAGTAGAGGGATCATCATTATTGATTGCACACTCTGCAGCAACCATTGCTGCAGTCAGTTTTTGAACTACTACTTTACTCTCACGTCCCTCTGCTGGTCCACCCCTACCCCTTTCCCTTGAGCGTTTGCTGGACATTATGCAACTACACTGTGTTTTTACACTGTTTTTATTGTACGGTAGACAACACAACTGATGGAGCTCTATGATGCCTTGCCTAAGCCCATTCAGCTGTCTGTCACTGTCACCTAAGATATTTAGTTATTCTTTTTTATTTATTTCTTTATTTTAATTTATAAAAATAACCTTGTTGTCTTATCAGTCTGTCCAAAAAAATTATAACTGCAGGGCTCAAAATTTCCACTCGCCTCCTCGCATTTGGCGAGTAGAAATTGAGTGGGGGCGAGTGGAAATTGAAGCCCTGCTGTCCCGCCCACCTCAGGCCGCCAGGAGGAGAAGAAGATGGAACCATAAAAAAAAAAAAAAAAAAACGGCACTCAAAGGGTTAAGGTACACGCTGTGCTGCTCTGCAATATAACGAAAAGTAAAGGCATTCTTTAGAATGGCTTCTTACGATGTTTGTGTGATAGTGTGTAAATATCATAAGAAGCCAGACTGAAGAATGCCTTCACTTTACATTATATTGCAGAGCAGCACAGCGTGTACATTAACCCTTTGAGTGCCGACAGGTCTGTGCCCCGCGTCCAGAAAATTAGGCAGCCGCCTACGGTGCACAGGCCCAGGGGGCACAATGTCCGGGCTCCAGGTAACTGGTAGGAGGGGAGCACACAACACAGCGCTTCCCCTCCTGCCAATCACTTCTTGTGGCATGAACATGCAGACCGCGGGTTGAGGATCTTCCGTATCCTCTACCCAGTCTGACAAGAAGCGCTCACTAGGAGCAATGAACAGCTTCCTGTCAGACTGGGTATAGGATACACAAGATCTTCTACCGCGGTTCGCTCGGCCACGCTACAAGGAGGGAGGGGAGCAGGAGCGCAAGGGGGCAAGAGACACAGGAAAGAGCCCGAGGAAGGGGACAACGACAAGCACAGAGGAACTGGGGAAGGGGACACAGACACTCAAAGGGGCTCGTGAAGGGGACAGAGTCACACACAGAGGGGCTGGGGAAGGGAACAGTGACACACACACACAGAGGGTAAGGGGACAATGACACACATAGAGGGGCAAGGGAAGGGGGCACAGACACTGAGAGGGGAAGGGGACAGTGACACACAGAGGGGAAGGGGACAATGACACACAGAGAGGGGCTAGGGAAGGGGACACAGACACTCAGAGGGGAAAGGGACAGTGACGCAGAGGGGGTGGGGAAGGAGACAATGATGCACACAGAGGGGCTGGAGAAGGGGACAGTGACACATACAGAGGGGAAGGGGACAATGACACACACAGAGGGGCTAGGGAAGGGGACACAGACACTCAGAGGGGCTGGGGAAGGGAACAGTGACACACACACAGAGGGTAAGGGGACAATGACACACATAGAGGGGCTAGGGAAGGGGACACAGACACTGAGAGGGGCTGGGGAAGGGGACAGTGACACACACACAGAGGGTAAGGGGACAATGACACACATAGAGGGGCTAGGGAAGGGGACACAGACACTGAGAGGGGCTGGGGAAGGGGACAGTGACACAGGGGATGGGGAAGGAGACAATGATGCACACAGAGGGGCTGGAGAGACAAATTTATCTCTAGTAAGTGCATTTAAACAGCTACTCTCAGATATTCTACTCTCTCTTTTGTTTGTAATGTGTGGAGGACTACGGTGTGACCAGTGTGGGGAGGAGGACAATGTGGGGGTGGACAGTGTGGAGGTGGGCAGGGTGGACAGTGTGGAGGGGGCAGGGTGGACAGTGTGGGCTGTGTGAACACAGTGTGTGTGTGGTGAGGGTGGGCAGTGTGTGGACAGGGTGTGAGGGTGGGCAAAGTGTGGACAGGGGGGAAGCAGTGTGTGAAGGTGGATAGGGTGTGGGCAGCAGTGTCATTTCATCAAAGAGAACTTGAGATGGGTGCGGTTAAAGGCGGAGATATGGGTGGGGTTAAAGGCATGGATATGGGTGGGGCTAGATGTGGAAACTGGTGGCGAGTAACTTTTCAAGCCTGGCTAGTAGCTCAGGACTTGAAATTTTGAGCCCTGATAACTGAAAACAAAATCAACAACTTCTTTCCCCAGACTTCCCCACCCAGCACAGACAGAGATGCATTAAGGCTCCCTAGGGCCCTAGGCAAGGTACAATTTTGGGGCCCCACATCTCTTGATCTGGTGCTTCTGACACAGATTGCTGTTGGCAGGTATTGTTTTTATGGCTCTAACAGAAGTGTGGGCAACTGGATGTTGCTGGTCTCTTCCAACTAAAAGGGCATCTGACACAAGATGTTTGTGGCTGCAACAGCAGGGCCTATGTCTGTGACCCATCTCTTGCAACCAGGGCCCCTCATTTTGCCCTGGGCCCTAGGCAGTAGCCTAGGTTACCCTAATGGATGATCCGGCTCTGTGCACAGAGACAATATCAGCAAGCAAATAGGTCCCTAGCTGCCTGTGTCTTGCAGGCAGTCACATGGAATTTTGGAGTATTTGGAGGTCAACCTCCATCCTCCCTTCTTATCCCCTAGAGTGCCCCCAGAATCCCCTAATACAGAGAACAAATGTCCTACCTAAATGGCTCCCTCAACTAAGCTTCAATTCCCCTTTACTAGCCTATCTTCTCTAGCTCAAAAACATGCTGTTCTGTCCTCTCACAAACACAGAATGGCTGCTGTGAGAGCCTGACAGCCTTTTATATGGCTGTAGAAAACTTTTGTGTGGTGCTCACAAATTGCAGTGTGCTCTGGATTAAGTGAACAGTTTGGACATCAAAGCATTGGAAAAGTGTTATAATATCCTGATTTTGTGTTTACATCCTAACCTGCAGTAAGAAGGGAAAAGGGTTAAAGTGAAAAAGGTTGTGTTTTTCTGGGAGTGTGAGTAGTTGATTAAGGGTGGGGTTTGTGAACAATCACTTGTGTAGGCCTGTATAAATCTAGGTACAGGACTCAGAGCTTGCTCACAAATAGAACGTGCTCTCTACTAAGTGCTCTGGAATAAGTGCACAGTTTGTGAAACACAGCAGTTGGTAAAACACAGAAGTTAGAGGAACAAAGGTAAATTAATTGTTTACATTTTTAAGAACTCACATTTGCACCATACATGATGAGCAAGCTTGGAGATCTCACTCAGTGCACATCTTGCCATATGTATGCATGCTTGGAACAGCAGTTCCAGGGTCCATACCGCTGTGGCAAGTATGAGCAAGTGGCCCTTCTAGAAGCTCAGATTGGAGCTCTAGAGAGTCATATTGCAACACTGAGAGATATTGACAACCTTGAGAGGAGTCTCTTGCTAACTGAGCAGAGTCTAGCTGGGTCACCTAGCAAAAAGGGAGGAGATCAGCTAGAAGGGAACCAGGCACATAGCTGGGTGACAGTTAGAAGTGGTTGCAGTGGGGGAGGGAAGAGGAAGAGAGCAGCCAGTCCTGAGTTTTTCCATCCCAACAAATTTGCTTATTTAAGTGAAGATGTTAAGGAGGCAAACCCAGAAGTGGAATTGCTGGAAAAGACTGTTCTCCTTAACAGCCGGGAGAACAGCTTCTCTAGCACAGAGGGGATCCAGAGGAAAGTGAAGCCTAGGCAGGTTGTGGTGGTAGGGGACTCCATTATTAGGAGAACAGATAGGGTAATCTGTGGCTCTGATAGCAGCAACCAAATGGTTTGCTGTCTCCCGGATGCCCGGGTTCGGCATGTTGCAGACAGGGTGGACAGATTATTGGGAGGGGCTGGAGAGGATCCAGCTGTCTTGGTGCACATTGGTACCAATGACAAAGTAAGAGGAAGGTGGAGAGTACTAAAAGGTAATTTTAGGGATTTAGGCAGTAAGATTAGGAACTGGACCTCCAAGGTAGTATTCTCAGAGATACTACCTGTGCCATGCACTACGCCAGAGAGACAGCGGGAGATTAGGGAGCTCAATGCATGGTTGAAGTCTTGGTGTAAGAAGGAGGGCTTTGGGTTTTTAGAGCACTGGGCTGATTTTGCTTTGGTGTACAATCTCTATAGCAGGGATGGATTGCACCTGAATGCAAGAGGGTCTCAAGTGCTTGGAGAGAGAATGACTAGATGGTTGGAGGAGATTTTGAACTAGGAAGGGGGAGAGGGGCCAGTAAGTACTGGGATAGATAGTATGGAAAGGCGATGTAGTTAATAACCAGGTGGGAGGATCTGGGGGCGGGGTTATTACAGATGATAGGGAGAAGCCTATAAACCACATCAAAATTAAATCACAAATGGAACATAGCAGTGGCATAAATTGTATGCTTGCTAATGTTTACCTGATAAAATAGGGGAACTGGAGCTGGTAGCTGAAATTGAAAACTATGACTTGATAGGCATAACAGAAACATGGTGGGATGACACTTATGATTGGTCAATCAATTTGGAGGGCTACATGTTATTTAGAAAAGATAGGTCAAACAAGAGGTGGAGGGGTCTGTCTGTATGTCAAACCAGCATTATTGCCTCACTTGCGGGAAGATATATATGATGACAGTAGTGAACATGTGGAATCCCTGTGGGTTGAAATAGTCACTGGGGGTAAAACTGCCCAGAAAATATTAGTGGGTATTTGTTATAAACCACCAAACATTGGTGACCTTGAAGAATCAAAGCTATTAAAGCAAATAGAAAAGGCTTCTCAAATAGGGAGAACTAAAATTATGGGGGATTTTAATTATCCAGAAATAGACTGGAAAAATGGAACAGCTAATTCTGCTAAAAACTTCTGAACTTGCTGGCATGACAATTTTTTGTCTCAACTAGTGTAGATCTCAACCAGAGGGAATGCATGTCTGGATCTGGTAATAACTGACAATGAAGAACTTATCTCTAACATCCAAGTTAGGGAACACTTGGGGAATAGTGACCATAACATAGTATCGTTTGAGATTAATTCAAAAAAGCAATTTGGTATGGGTTCCACCAAAACAATGAATTTAAAAAAGGCCAACTTTAGCAGGTTTAATTCATCCCTTGGTCTCGTTGACTGGGATAAAATATTTTCAGGAAAAAATACAGAAGGTAAGTGGAATGCCTTCAAAATAACATTGCAAAAAAACACACAAATGTATCCCTGTTGGAAACAAATACAAAAGAAGCAAATTAAAACCAATGTGGCTAACCAGTAAAGTAATTCATGAAATAAATAAAAAGAAAGCAGCATTTAAACATTACAAAGCTGAGGGATCAGCAGAGGCATTTGCAGAATACAAAAATGTCAACAAAACCTGTAAAAAGGCTATTAAATTGGCTAGACTGGAGAATGAGAGAAATATTGCTAAGGTGAGCAAAAGCAACCCAAACAAAAATTATTTAAATACATTAATGGCAAAAAATTAAAGTCTGATAATGTTGGGTCCTTGTTATCTGAAACGGGTGAGATGGTCAAGGGGGACAGAGAGAAGGCAGATATTTTAAATAATTTCTTTTCTTCTGTTTTTACCAAGGAAGACCCAATGGACAAGAATCTGCAAACTACTTTTACAGAACAGACACAGCAAGCATGGGACTGGCTAACACAAGAAAAAGTGTTTAAATAATTGAATGGTGTTAAGGTAGACAAAGCTCCGGGGCCAGATGGTATACACCCACGGGTGCTTAAAGGGATAGTAATGTTTCATAATAAAAGCAGCTCTAATTAATCATCACAGTATTTGGACTTTGGAGAGCGTTATTTCAATTCTGTCAGAGTTGTAGTTCAAGCGTAATTCAATGACAAAGTGTCCCCCTCCCGCCCCTTTTACTGATGTAACACTTTTCAGCCAGAGCAGAAGGGAGGTACCCAGGTAGACTGCAGAGAGGAAGAATCTTTAATTAAGATAAGGGAAAAATCTGAAAAGCTTGTCAAGGGGGGCAGGGCTTTCATTGTAAGAAGATTGTCCCCTGCTGTTATCTGTCTGGTCTTACAACCAGAATCCCCATCTGAAAAGAGATGGCTTACACTAGGTAAAAGGAGCGGGAGGGTAAACTTTGCTTGTGAATATCTCTTAAACCATAAAGGTTTGACAGATAAGACTTATATCATTCTTCATATTTTTTTAATGCCTGCAAAATAAAATAAAGTTAAAACAAAGTGTTACTATCCCTTTAAAGAGCTAAGACAGACCCTGGCCAGACCGTTATATTTGATTCTTTTATTTCAGGTATGGTGCCCATGGATTGGTGTAAAGCAGATGTGGTGCTCATATTTAAAAAGGGATCAAAGTCACAGCCAGGAAATTACAGACCTGTAAGCTTGACATCTGTGGTAGGGAAGCTGTTTGAAGGGTTGCTAAGGGAATATATTCAGGAATTCTGCTGGAACAGGAATATCATTAGCAATAGCCAACATGGCTTTGTGAAAGACAGGTCTTGTCAAACTAACTTGATCGCATTTTACGAAAAAGTGAGTAATAATATAGATGCAGGAGCTGTGGTTGATGTGATCTGTTTAGACTTTGCCAAGACATTTGATATGGTTCCTGTACAAATTAAATGAAATAGGCCTAGGGGAAAATGTTTGAGTGTGGATTGGAAATTGGCTGAAAGATAGAATGCAAAGAGTGTTAGTAAATGGCAAGTTCTCCAGTTGGATAAACGTGATAAGTGGAGTACCACAGGGATCTGTCCTGGGTCCTCTTCTTTTTAATTTGTTATATTAATGACCTCCCAGAGGGCATAGGGAGCCATGTATCAGTGTTTGCCGATGACACAAAATTAAGTAAGGTAATAAAGTCTGAACTGGATGTGTCTTCATTACAAGAGGATTTGGACAAATTGAGTAACTGGGCAGGCAAATGGCAAATGAGATTCAGTATAGACAAGTGTAAAGTTATGCATTTTGGGTATAATAATAAAAATGCAACATATAGTTTAAATGGTGTTTCTCTGGGGAAATCTACAAATGAAAAGGATTTGGGAGTTATGGCAGACAATAGACTTAGCAGTAGCATGCAGTGTCAGCTGGAAGCTGCAAAGGCCAATAAGATATTGGCATGTATTAAAAGGGGTATTGACTCAAGGGAGGAAGATATAATTATGCCTCTTTACAGGTCCATGGTAAGACCCAACCTAGAATATGCTGTTCAATTCTGGGCGCCCTTTCTGAAAAAGGACATTATGGAACTAGAAAGAGTGCAGAGGAGGGCTACAAAACTAGTAAGGGGAATGGAAAGTTTTAGTTATGAAGAAAGGCTAGAAAAGTTAAACTTGTACACACTAGAGAAACGGCGTCTTAGAGGGGATATGATAACACTATATAAATATGTTCAGGGCTAGTGTTGAGCAAGCACCCCGATGCTCAGGTGCTCGGGTGCTCTGACCGAGCACCCCCTGAGGCTCGAGTGCTCGGCCGAGCACCCGAGCCCCATTGAAATGAATGGGGCGACACGAGCATTACACCAGGCACCCCCTGCTCTGATGAGGGGAGGGTGCCTGGTCAATGCCCCCCTTCATCTCCGCAATGTCCCCCTTCATCTCCGCAATGTCCCCCTTCATCTCCTCTATGCCCCTCTTCCACAATGTCCCCCTTCATCTCCGCTATGCCCCTCTTCCACAATGTCCCCCTTCATCTCCTCTATGGCATAGAGGAGATGAAGGGGGACATTGTGGAAGAGGGGCATAGCGGAGATGAAGGGGGACATTGTGGAAGAGGGGCATAGAGGAGATGAAGGGGGACATTGTGGAAGAGGGGCATAGCGGAGATGAAGGGGGACATTGTGGAAGAGGGGCATAGAGTCTATGCCCCTCTTCCACAATGTCCCCCTTCATCTCCGCTATGCCCCTCTTCCACAATGTCCCCCTTCATCTCCACACTGTCCCCCTTCATCTCCGCAATGCCCCCGTACCTCCAGTCCCTGGTGGTCCAGCGGAGCGTCTTCAGATCTGTGCCTCCTCCGGCACAGATCCCCGCCACCCGAACATGGCGGGCGAGCACATGGCGGTACTCGACGAGTACCGCCATGTGCCGAGCAGAGCGATGCTCGAGCCGATCCGAGCATCGGCCGAGCACGCTCGCTCAACACTATTCAGGGCCCATACAAAGGGCTCTCCAAAGACCTGTTCATTAAGATAACAGTACACAGGACAAGGGGCCACCTGCTTAGACTTGAGGAAAGGAGATTTAATCTACAACAGAGGAAGGGTTTCTTTACAGTAAGGACAATAAAGGTATGGAATTCACTGCCTGAGGAGGTGGTGCTATCGAATACATTAGATGCCTTTAAAACGGGCCGGGATACTTATTTAAAACAGCATAACATAGAGGGCTATGTATGTTAGTATTGGGATTAATATTTAGTTAGGGCTTGTTGATCCAAAGAGAAATCTGATTGCCATTTGGAATCAAGAAGGATTTTTTCCCCCCATTCAAGGCAGAATTTGAAATTACTATTTTGAGGGGGGGTGGGGTTTGCCTTCTTTTGGATCAACGATGGTAAACAGTAATAGGAAAAGGGTTGAACTAGATGGACGCAAGTCTTTTTTCGACCTAAATTACTATGTTACTATGTTACTTCCCATTGATTTCAATGGGTGGAAAAGGCGGGAAAAACAGAAAAACGTCGCTTTCCGCAGGAAGTTATTCTCCAAGCGGAAAGTGCCATTATTTGCAGATTTCAGTTTGAGGCGAAATTTTTCAGCCATCCCTATTCAGCAAGTTGTCATGTGTCCTTATCAGGTTCTGGACAAGGGGTATAGTGACAGCGGCAGTGCTTGGTTTCGGGTGTCATGGTGTTTGGATACAGTTGTGCCCCCAGATGTTATTTACCACACACGTGTGCATTACAGTTGCTAATGAGAGCCACTGTTCCTGCTCTCCCCACACCCCACCAACACAGGCACCCTCATGCCCCTTTTATACTATGCCTTTGGGAAATGAAATAATATTTGCTGTGTGTTGTGTGTAACTTCTATGTTCCCATTGATTTCAGTGGAATGAACTAGGCAAGAAAAAGCAGGAAAAAGCAGAAAATCTGCACTTTTCACTGGAAATGTTTCACCAAGCAGAAAGTGCCATTTTTCACCGATTTCAGTTTGAGGCAGAAATTTTCAGCCATCCCTACACATCATCAAGGTTATTTGCATTACCATCTACTAAAAGCAATAATCATACAAACACTTTTCAAAATGGTCTGCTACTTTCCATTACTCTCATTTGAGCACAAGTACACACAATTCTCATTAATGCCTGTTGAGCAAAATGAGAGATGTCACTCACTCTCCATCCATGTCTATCAAGCACAATCACAGCAGTCCCACACTTTCCAACCATGTTGATTCAGCACAATCACAGCTGTCACACACTTTCCATTAACATAAGCTTAGCACATTCACAGCAGTCACAAACTTTCCAGACATGTTTTTGATCACAATCACTGCAGTCACATACTTACTATTCATCTCTACGGGGCATAATAACAACAGACATATACTTTCCATTCACATCAATAGATAACATTCACAGCAGTCACACTCTTTACATTCATGTCTACTGAGCACACCCAAGGCAGTGGCACACTTTTGATTCATGTTGATGAATACGTTTTGAGCACAATCACAGCATCCACCTACTTTTCATTCATGTTAACTGAGCATAATCACAGCAGTCACAATTTCCATTAATTTGTATTGATCACAATCACTGCAGCCACACACGTACTGTTCATGTCTGCTGAGTGCAATGACAACACTTACACACTTTATATTCATAGTTGTAGAACACAGTCACAGTAATCACACTCTCTCCAAACATGCCTGTTGGGACAATCAAAACAGTTATACAAGTCAGATCAAGTCTATTGATGACAATCACAGCAGTTACACACTTACCATTCAATTCTGCTGAGCATAACTGACCGCCATCACATTTCCATTCATGTCTTTTGACTTAAGCACAATAACAGGAGTTGCAAATTTTCAAGTCTTGAGCAAAATCATAAAAGTCACACAATTGTCATTCATGTCTACTGAGCACAATCACAGCAGTCAC
Source organism: Rhinophrynus dorsalis (assembly GCA_037306005.1). Lineage (NCBI taxonomy): Eukaryota > Metazoa > Chordata > Amphibia > Anura > Rhinophrynidae > Rhinophrynus > Rhinophrynus dorsalis. The sequence goes on along the minus strand of CM074722.1, from coordinate 153,270,651 downwards.
TCACTTTTGATTCATGTTTATTAATCACAATCACAGCAGTAACACATATCCATTCATGTCCTTCAAGCACAATAACAGCAGTTACTCACTTTCCATCCATGTCTAATGATAACAATCACAGCAGTCACTCACTTTCCAATCATGTTACTGAGTATAATCACAGCAGTCACTCACTTTCCATTCAGATGTATTCAGATGTATTGAGTACAATTACAGCAGTCGCACATTATCCATTCAATCATATAAGGACTTTGTGAATGATGACTGCTGCAATAGAAACTTCTTTAGCATTCAAGGGTTTAAACAGCCCATAGAATGTCAAGTTATGTGTTACTCCTGTTTATCAGTTTAAAGGAATAGTAATACTTCATTTTACCTTTATTTTATTTTGTAGGCATTAAAAAAACATGAAGAACGAAATAAGTCTTATCTCTCAAACCTTTATGGTTTGAAAGATATTCACAAGCAAAGTTTCCCCTCCCACCCCTTTTACCTATTGTAAGCAATCTCTTCTCAGATGTGGAATGCAGTCCATAGACCAGACAGATAACAGCAGGGGACAATCTTCTTCCTATGAGAACAATGAAAGCACTGCCCCCTTGAAAAGCTTTTCAGGTTTTTTTCCTTATCTTAATTGAAGATTGTTCTTCTCTGCAGTCTACCTGGGCACCTCCCTTCTGCTCTGGCTGAGCAGTGTTACATCAGTAAAAGGGGCAGGATGGGGATACTTTATCATTGAATTACTCTTGAACTACAACTCTGAATTGAAATAACACTCCAAAGTCCAAATACTATGATGATTAATTAGAGCTGCTTTTATTATGAAACATTAGTATCCCTTTACTGCCATGCTTTGGAACAACAATATAAAAGTGACACTTTTTTGGGAGAGGACCTTTATAGATTTTCACTTAAGCTGAAAACATCACCCTAGAGACCAGTTTGAATGCTAAATCACAGTAACACAGCAGTCACACCCTAGATGACTACAAAGAGATCATGGTTGTCTTTAGCTAGGTACTAAGAAGGTATCCATGGCAGCCCCAAGGTTAAATTAGAATTAGTTGAAAATAGAACACGTAAGGGTTAATCTGAATTTTTACATTGGTTGCAAAGGTCCATATGTACAAAGATTAAAAGAAATAAATTCTGTGGTAAGCCAACCGCACCTTAAGGGCAAAATTTAAATTCCACAAATTCCCATTGATTTAAAATGGGCCTTTAACCCCTTGAATGTTTGCCTGTTCAATTGGTGAATGGTGAATGCTTATATTCTTTGAAATGTGATAAGATATTGTAGATATACATTAGCTAATGGAAAATGAATGGGATCCCAGATATAAAATGGGCATAGAAATGTGTTTTTTTTTTACTCATCTTACCTCAATTTAGACCTGGTTCTTGATAGAAATCTCCAGTAGCCTGAGTATTATATATCTGTCAGAGATGCAACAAAAATGTGTCTTGCTAGGTGGTTAACAAGGACGGGTGAAAAATTTTGCCTCAAACTGAAATTGGCAAATAATGACACTTCCCGCTTTGCTAATAATTTCCAGTGAAAAGTGACAATTTTATTCTTTTTTCGCCTAGCTTATTCCATTGAAATCAATGAGAACATTCAATTTTTACACAAAACACAGCATTATTATTTTATTTCCCAAAGGCATAGTATAAAACGGACATGAAGGTGCCTGTGTTGGTGGGGTGTGGGGAAAGAATCAGTAGAACAGAGAATGTTTTCTGGGGGTGGGGGTTTAAAATAAGCACTGTAGTATAAAAGTCTTAAGGCCTCTTACCTAACTGTACTCTGGCATGGACCAGAGATCTTGATTCCTTCTTCCCAGTCACCAAATGGATGGGGATATGGAGATTAATGGCATCTTCCACAATATCGGTGCAACTTCATGAGGCTAACTACAAATTCCTCTTTCAATGAACTATACTCCGGTCAGGTTACATGCAATCTCTTGGGATAATTCCCCAATTTGCTGGAGATGTGGCAACCTGAAGGGCATGTACCTCCATCTATGGTGGCAATGTCCAGATCTTCAAAACTTTTGGGTATCCTTTTTAACACACATCGAAACGGTATTAGAAATCTCACTCTTACACTTCAAAGATCTAACCCCACTCTCTCGCTAGGAGAAGCTTCTACTACTGACTATGCTATTGGTTGCTAAATCTCTTATACCGGAACATTGGAAGAGTAATTCACCACCAACGCTATGGAATGGCACCAGAAAGTTGGAGAGGACATACTACTTAATAGACTGGCGAGACTTAAGAAAGGCCTAGACCCAGGAATGCTGTCTGCCTTCCTATCTACTTGGAACTTCCCTGGAGTGACATAGACTGTTGACTTATGACTTACTCACTTGTATGACAGTATGACTGCCTGTTTGCAGCAGGATCTTGTTGCCTACGCACCTAATTATTTGGGGAGATCTGTGGTATGGAAGCTTTGCTGTTAGAACCCACCGTGGCTCAAATTTGTCCCCAATCTTTGGCTCTTCATTTTTTATGATATAAATTAATTTCAATTTATGGCTTTTTGCTTACTCTCTTTCTCCTCCCTCTTCTCTTCTTTGCTACTACTAACTTCACTTTCTTTTTCATGCTCTATTTCCTTAGACTTTCTCCCCTTTTGTATCCTTCCCTCATCCCATTCCGCTACCCCCCACTGATTGATAAACTCTCGAAAGCAGTTATGAACATGATCCTTTTATAACCATTACAGGCAGGATTGTTCTCTGGCCTCAGACCCTCCTTGTCCAATGATTGTATTCCATTTACCTTTGTATACTATGTATTCTGAGATCCGTGTTTTTTTTTCTTTTCATATGTGAATGTCCTGTAATTGAATGCTTTCTTACAATAAAAATTCAGTTAAAAATAAAAGTCTTAAGGCCATTTGCAAAAAGAATTTAAATCCTTGGACAAACCAATGGCATTCTTGGATTTAAAATTACAATTTAAACCAATTGGGAATTTTTTTGTCCCCTCTGGTGCACTTGATTTGTCCTACATGTATGTATATCTTTATTTATATGGAGCCACATAGTGTACACATAGCTTTACAATAGAAGTATGTTACAATAAATAAAAGGGTATAAAATAAATGTCACAATCATAGAAACAATGGGAGAGAGGTCCCTGCTGCAAGGAGCTTAAAGTCTAAATGGGTAATAGGAGACAGACAACAGGGAATGATGGTGTTAAGTGCTGAGATTACAAGTGCTTTTCAAAGGCTAGTGCATGGTCCTAGTGATCCAGAAGATACGATTTCATGGTGGACTTAAAGACAGAGGGGGGATCATTCAAGAAGTAGGGAGAGGGGTATGCAGTTCCATAGGTAGTGAGTGGAAAATGAAAAAGGTTTCAGTTCCTTTTCTTTGTTCATATGGCTTTTAGTGATTATCATAAGTCAGCTTATCAGATAATGTACACTGCCCTCCTCTAGCTTTCAGCACTCTCATTGATAAAAACCCATAACCATTGTCCCACAGATTAAATTGTCTAGCCAGGACCAATCAAGTCATTTCTGAAATAAGAGTAGCACATTTTTATACCTGATCACTAATAAACTGGCAAATTGTAAACATGGCATAAAATACAGTAGCAAACTTTCCTGCCAGATATACAGTATACTTATATTAAAGGGCAACTACTGCATTATATAATGGTTGCTCTCATAGTAGGTCTTCTTCTCTGGGAGCAGATATGCCCAGGAATCCAATGCTGCATTGCAGTGGATCACATAGATGGGGCTATGAAAAGTACCGCAGTACTCACCAGTGATCCCATTATAGTTTCTGACCTGTAAGACTTTCATAACTGATGGATCAGACCCATGGGCCTGAGCATGCAGCTTCCATGGACTGTAAGGAATTGGATAATTTACCTAATCCTCATAGTCTATTAATCCTGGGGCTTTGAGTCAATGACTTCCTTGTTGTGTCCTGCCCCCCTTCCAGATTAGGGGGTCAGTTATTTTCCGCCAGCTTGAAAATAACCATTTTGGGGATGCACCATTCAGTCCTCTCCCACAGAAGCAGATTTAGAAAAGCATAATGATTGCCAATTAAATAGATCCCTTAGATGCATTCAGGAGTTTAATTTTTTGAATTGTGTGAGTTAAATTGCTATGTAATTATTTTACTGCACAAAGAAAGAAAATTACTGATTGAAACAGCTAGCATCATTTGATTTTCAAGTCACAATATGTGAAACAAAATCAGCACATAGAGAAAATATTCCTCTGTAAGTGATGAGCAATACATGAAGATAAGGTTCTTAAGGAATTGAAACAAATGTATTGAATTGAACAGGACTAGAAGAAGGCTCTGGTGTCTTTATAAGTTCATCAACAGTGTGAAGGTCATTCCTGAAATCAGAACTCAGAAGAGAACTTAACCTTTTGAGTGCCAGAGGGGTATCCAACACATTGCTTCACATTCAAGGGTTTAATGAAAATTACCTTCCTGTTGGACTTCCCAGTAGAAGTGAAATATGTCATTGTATTAAGAGGCAAATAAATCAGCTTATCAGATAATGTACACTGCCCTCCTCTAGCTTTCAGCACTGATATTGATAAAAACCCATAAGAATCATACCACAGATTAAATTGTCATATCCCAGCCATGACCAATCAAGTCAACTTTGCAAATTGTAAACATGGCATAAAATACAATAACAACATTTTCTGCAAGATTCCCAGTAAACTTCTATTAAAGGGCAACTATTACATTATGTAATGGTTGCTCTCATGGCAGGTCTGCTAGTCTGGGAGCAGACATGTCCAGGAATCCAAGACTGCATTGCAATGGATCAAAGGCATAACATAGATGGGGCTATGAAAAGTAACCCCCAGTACTCACCAGTGATCCCACTATAGTTTGAGACCAGCAAGACTTTCATAACTTATGGGTCAGTCTCATTGTTCTGAGCATGCAGCTTCCATTGACTGCAAGGAATGTGATAATTTACCTAACTCTCATAGTCAATTAATCCTGGGGCTTTGAGCCAATGTCTTCCTTGTTGTGTCCTGCTCCCCTTCCCGATTGTCAGTTATTTTCTACAAGCTTGGAAAGAACCATTTTGGGGATGCACAGTTCAGTCCTCTCCCACAGAAGTAGATATAGAAAAGCATGATTGCCAATTAAATAGATCTCTTAGATGCATTCAGGAGTTTACTTTTGTGTGTTGTATGAGTTAAAGATTGCTATATAATTATTTTACTGCACAAAGAAAGAATATTACTGATTGAAACAGCTAGCATCATTTGATTTTCAAGTCACAATATGTGAAACAAAATCAGCACATAGAGAAAATATTCCTCTGTAAGTGATGAGCAATACATGAAGATAAGGTTCTTAAAGAATTGAAACAAATGTATTGAATTGAACAGGACTAGAAGAAGGCTCTGGTGTCTTTATAAGTTCATCAACAGTTGGAAGGTCATTCCTGAAATCAGAACTCAGAAAAGAACTTAACCTTTTGAGTGCCAGAGGGGTATCCAACACATTGCTTCACATTCAAGGCTTTAATGAAAATTACCTTCCTGTTGGACTTCCCAGTAGAAGTGAAATATGCCATTGTATTAAGAGGCAAATAAATCAGCTTATCAGATAATGTACACTGCCCTCCTCTAGCTTTCAGCACTGCCATTGATAAAAACCCATAAGAATCATACCACAGATTAAATTGTCATATCCCAGCCATGACCAATCAAGTCAACTTTGCAAATTGTAAACATGGCATAAAATACAATAACAACATTTTCTGCAAGATTCACAGAAAACGTCTATTAAAGGGCAACTATTACATTATGTAATGGTTGCTCTCATGGCAAGTCTGGTACTCTGGGAGAAGACATGCCTAGTATCATGGTGCCCGTGCTTTCCTGTCACTCCCTGTGCTGGAGCTCGTCCATTGGAGGAAGCTGATTGGCCCGCTCAGGTTGTTCCTTTATATTGTGCGTCATGGCACCTGTCAGGTGCCCTTTCGTGGTGTTCCTGTGCCTGCGCTATATTGCTGTGTTCCTGGATTCCTGTGTACCGACCCAGCTCGTCTGACTAATCTACGTTCCTGCTCCGTGATTGACCCTGTTCTGGCTGACGATCCTGCTCCGTGATTGACCCGGTTCTGGCTGACGATCCTGCTCCGTGATTGACCTGGTTCTGGCTGATGATCCTGCTCCATGATTGACCTGGTTCTGGCTGACATTCCTGCTCCGTGATTGACCCGGTTCCAGTTGATGACCCTGCTCCGTGATCAACAGATACTGGCTGACGTTCCTGCTTTGTGATTCCTCCAGTCTGTGTTCCTCTTCCTCTTGGTGACATTGTGAGCCTGCTCGCAGCTAGCACCAACTGTTCTCACTTTCGACTCTGTGGCCTCCGCTTCTGAGCCTGTTGGTTTCCTCCGTTACTGAGCCGAGAGATTACTGCTGAGCCGTTCCTTTGTGTCAGTGCCTGGCTTAACACTGCTGTGCCGGTTGCTTCCGTTTATACCGAGCCGTTGCTTTCGCCTGCCAAGCTTGTTGCCTCCGTTACTGAGCCTCTCTTACCCTGATTGAGCATTCCCCGGTATACCGAGCCTAGCTATCATTGCAGAGTCATTATCTGTTTCTGCCATTATCCGTTACATTGCACCGCGTGGTACAAAGGGCATTCCTATACTCTGGAAGTTTAGCTCCGTGTCAGCACCGGAAGGGTGCTTGGCTCTGGTTCTATTCACTCATTGTGTATGTGTCCATCCATCCACACTCATCTGTGCGTGGCGCATTAGTCAGCTTGGGCAGTGCTTCCTCCATTACAGCACCTAAGGGGTGCGAGGCTCCGGTCCCATTGGCATTCACAGTGTATACTACTACTACGCACCAGGGGTGCTCCCTGTTCTGGCTCCTTTGGCTCAGGCAGTATCTCTCCGTGTTGCTCACCCCTGTAGGGGCATTGGCTCTTATTACAGTTGGTTACCCAATACCCATGAGCATCTCCAGACCGAGATCTGGCTGCGAGTCAGTTCGTCGTTCTGCTTGAGCTAGCTGCTACATCTTCTCCTGGGACTGTTGTATACCGGGCGTTGGCTAATCACCATCACAGAGACTGACTACAGCTTGGGTATTAAGCCTATATTGTGCTTGCCATATTGTTCCTGCTCTTGTTATATCAAGCCTGTATTCCCTCTGTATTGTATTACCGATTCTGGCCCTTAGGGGCGCTGTTTCTCATGTTTTATTTTTTAATAAAACTGTGTTTTATCGCTAACTCTGTCTGAGTGTCAGAAAACCGTAACACCCAGGAATCCAAGACTGCATTGCAATGGATCAAAAGCATAACATAGATGGGGCTATGACAAGTAACCTCCAGTACTCACCAGTGATCCCACTATAGTTTGAGACCTGCAAGACTTTCATAACTGATGGGTCAGTCTCATTGGTCTGAGCATTCAGCTTCCATTGACTGCCAGGAATGTGATAATTTACCTATCCCTCCTATTCAATTAATCCTGGGGCTTTAAGTCAATGACTTCCTTGTTGTGTCCTGCTCCCCTTCCCAATTAGGGGGTCAGTTATTTTCCACAAGCTTGAAAAGAACCATTTTGGGAATGCACAGTTCAGTCCTCTCTCATAGAAGCAGATTTAGAAAAGCATGATTGCCAATTAAATAGATCCCTTAGACTCATTCAGGAATTTTCTTTTGTGTATTGAATGAGTTAAAGATTGCTATATAATTATTTTACCGCACAAAGAAAGAAAATTACTGATTGAAACAGCTAGCATCATTTGATTTTCAAGTCACAATATGTGAAACAAAATCAGCACATAGAGAAAATATTCCTCTGTAAGTGATGAGCAATACATGAAGATAAAGTTCTTAAGGAATTGAAACATATGTATTGAATTGAACAGGACTAGAAGAAGGCTTTGGTGTCTTTATAAGTTCATCAACAGTGTGAAGGTCATCCCTGAAATCAGAACTCAGATCTTAACCTTTTGAGTGCCAGAGGGGTATCCAACACATTGCTTCACATTCAAGGGTTTAATGAAAATTGCCTTCCTGTTGGACTTCCCACTAGAAGTGAAACATGCCATTTCCCATGGTGAAATTATTTGACTTTCCCATCTTAGTGTCTGATAATTTCTGAAGAGAGAAACTCTCTGGTCCCTATGTTATTTTATGGACCTTGGAAAATTGTTTCCATACAATAACATAGGAGATAGTTTACCGTCACTGAAATGTTTATCTTACCTCAGTACATCAAACCCCAGATTTCAGTATCACACTGCACTTTATTATCAGTGCATTTATTACATCCCTGGTATTGCCATATTTATATTATAGGATTTGTTTCTGTTGGTGTATATCTCTTACAGCATATTTGTTAATGTTTTTCATGTTGTTCCAAATGCCTTTTTTGGTGTCTAATTTGTCACTAAATTATATAGCTCATATATTTGCAATTGTTACATTGCATTGGGCATTTTTTTCTTTTACTATGTTGAAAAATGCAATTTTTCTTTTTATGCATAGGCGTATTCACAAAGGGGCTGTTTGGGAATATTTTTTTTTAAGTCTTTTTATTAACAAGTTGGTCCAATAATTATTACAAATACCAAAAAACAAGTACATTCAGATATAATGACAGAGGCATTAATTCCCACCAATACAATATATCCATATTAACAGAACAGCAGGCATCGAGTCGAATCAGACCTTCTTGTTGTTTTACTTGTTTTAACTAACAACCTAAGAACAGTTGCTAACCAATCTAGAACTACGCCCCCTTAACTCTCTCACTCCCCCGCCCGGGCCACACACCCCCAGCCACCTCCCACAGTGCCAATTATCCCTCCAGTCCCCCCTCTGGTCTTTCATGATTTCGTATAGACCTAACTGTATAGACCTCCCCAACACTGAGGTTATGGTTCCCAATACATCCTTCCAGAACTTTTGAAGATGGGGACATTCCCAGATAATGTGTATGCAGGTACCCCTGTTTACCTCACATCTTGGGCAGATGTCAGATGTTGAGTTGCCCATTTTGCTCAACCATACCAGTGTAAAATAAGTCCTAAGTATAATATTGAGCTGTATCATCTGGTGTCTAGACAATGTTGCAACACTAGCCGAGCCAGCCCTAGCCACAACCCACTTCCAATCCACCATAGTGCCCAGATCACTCCCCAGTCTACCTCTAGTAGATCCGTCTGAACTAATTGTCATCTGTTCTATCCATTGGTACAAAAATGACACCTGTTTGTGGGATGTCTAACAGTCATCCTAGTTATCAGGGAAAATGTGTGTATTAACAGGGTCCACCCTCTCCACTGAGCATGCCTAATGCAGAGGTATGAATAGATAATATTATTTGGAATCTGGAATTCCACATGTAGCTGCTCAAAGGTTTTGAGTTGATTGTCTTGATACAATTGTCCCAACCTAGTGATGCCATGTCTGGCCCAACGTGGACCAAAATCTCTGTCAAGCAACTGTTTCAATCCCGCTGCCCCCCACAAGGGTGTATCTGGGTCCATGGCTTTGTATCCTGACAGTTTCTGCACTGTAGACCAAGCAGCAAATAGTGATGTACATACGGAGGTGGAGTCCACGAACACCAATGGTCCACCTTGCAAGAATTGTGAAAGTTTTATCCTGGCCTTAACAGAATCCTATCCACCTGAGTGGCCTGGTATTTAGGTGGTTGGGATATATAGTGCAGTAAGTATTGGCATTGGGATGCTAAGTAATATCTATAAAAGTGAGGCAAATCAATCCAACCCTTAGACTTCAGTTTCATAAGTGTAGTTAGCTTGATTCGTGGACGTCCCCCCCTCCATAGAATGTTAGATACAATTCTGTCTACAAAACCAAAGAAAAATCAAACTAGAGCACAGAAAGAATATCTCTGTTACCCTGTTTTTGTTATTCAGGATTTAATATACCTCCTCACAACCGTGCACTCATACCTATGAAATATTTCACATATAACACAAAAAGGGGGGGAAAGAAGAGAAAAAAATTCTCAACCTTCACCTAAAATAGATATTTGCGGGGCAACTGATAACCAGAATCTCAATAATTCCCACTGGGACAGTATTAGTGTGTTGGTGAAAGTATTTAAAACTTATCTTTATTTAATTCTCATTATAAACTTAATAAAAGTTAATAAAACCACTATGATCTTTCTTAATAATTCTCATGTCCTCTGCTGATCACTTTCTCTTTAAAGAGATAATGGATGAATACATTAGACTAATTTATCCTTATCCTTATCACTTTATTTTGGGATTTTAGGTTTAGAAGACACTTGGCTCAATTTTTTAATCCTCCAATCGGTAAATATATTTAGGATTTGTTGAAATGGGATTGGAAATCTTGTAACCAAATCTCTATTGGTAGGATGTATCACAATATATTTAGGTTCACTGTTAGATAGAAACATGTTTAGAACATACTTATAGTAACCATCACTTGAGGTGTTTTCACTTTTATATTAGTTTAGTTTTGTGTTTGTATATCACTCAAAAGATAGTTATATCAATTTAGTTTATGCTATAACACATGGATGAATTAACATTTAGCACATATATTTAATAGGATACTTATCCATATTCCTATTTAGAGATACTTTATATAGGTACTATTTATAGGGGAGATAATACACTGAGGAATTTATAGACAATAAAGCAAGTATTGCTTACTATCATCTGTAGGTCTACATAATTGAGTAGGTATATACGATCATCCAAGTTATTGAGACTTAGACTACTAGAACGTGAACGTGATAAATGAGTCTAATGCATTATCTCTTTAAAGAGAAAGCGAGAATTAGTAATATCATGTGAGAGATCATAGTGATTTTATTAAATTTTGTTTATTAAGTTTTTAATGACAATTAAATAAAGATAAGTTTTAAATACTTTCACCAACACATTAATACTGACCCAGTGGGAATTATTGAGATTCTGGTTATCAGTTGCCCTGCAAATAGGGAAGCAGACCGATGCATTTTGAGGAATTTGGGTAGAAATATCATATTAATCAAATTAGACCTACCTATCACATTCAGGGGAAATTGAAGCCACGCAGTTGTTTTCTCACGGAAGTGTTGAATAGTTGACACAAGGTTTCGGTCTATAAAATCTACAGGAGTGGTCCCTATGTTGATTCCAAGGTATGTGCATTCTTCCACACTCTGCATGGGAGAAGCTGGCATAAGAGGGCCTCGGGTTTCGCTATTGATAGGGAGCAGGGAGGATTTAGATCAATTGATTCGTAGACCAGAGTAGGAACCAAAGTGTTCCACCAATTCAGTGTGTTATCTAAGGATTTATGTGCATCTCCTAGGAAGAGCAAAAGGTCATCCGCATATAGGGCTATTGTCCTCCCTGAGACCCAATCTGAACCCCTGAATGTCTGGGTCCGCCCGGACAAGGGCTGCCAGGGGCTCCAATGCAAACGCAAACAAACATGGTGATAGGGAAACCCCTGTCCAGTTCCTCTAAGTAAGCAGAAGTCCGTTGAACTGACCCCTCCCGTAAGTATCCAAGATTTAGGATCAATGTATAGGATTTGCATCCATTTAACAAATGAGGGATCAAATCTAAATCTACCCACAAATAATTCCACTCAATTGAATAAAACGCTTTTCACACATCTAGGGAGACTACTGCACGGGATCCCGAGATATCATGGGTGACCTGGAGGTGCATAAATAACCATCGGAGGCAATGTGAGGTGGATTTACTGGGCATAAACCCTATTTGGTCCTCATGAACGATTGTTGTAATAACAGAGTTCACTCTTCTAGCTAGGATTCACAATATCTGGAGTCTTTCCCCGGTTTGGGCAGTACAACAATTGACGCAGATGTAAGAGATTCCGAAAGATGTTCATGATCAATAGCCACAAAGAATGTGTTGAGTAGATGAGGAGCCAGTATGTCCACAAATTCTTTGTACCACTCAACCGGAAGTCCATCCCTGCCCGGGGCCTTACCCTCAGGTACACTATATATAGTCTCCATGACTTCCTGCAAAAGAACTGGGGTATCTAACATATTTTTGTTGTCAGCCGAAAGTATAGGTAAGTCACATCCTGCCAAAAAATCTTGGATCTGAGAGTCCGTTTTGGTTGAACAGGCTTTTAAGTTGTGCATTAATATCCTTAGGTCTAACCAACAGTTCCCCCCAGTTGGCAAAAATCGAGGCAATCAAGGGAGATCCCCCAATCTGCCTGATAAGGTGAGCCAGCAGCCTATCAGCCTTGTCACCATTTTCGAAAAAGTTTTGTTTCCTGAAAAAAATGCTATGGGCATTAATTTCAGATATAGCAGTCTGTAGATTTAGAGAATGCGCAGTAAAGTTAGCGTAGGATAGTGAATCTCCCTTGTCTACAAATTGTTGTTCAGCCTGTATTGCCGCTGATTCCAGGTCCTCAATGTCTTTGACTTTGCATTTTTTATAGGTTGCTATATGGGAGATCAGAGAGCCTCTCGCCACCTCCATTGCTACCTCCCACATTACCCCCTGCAAAGTAGTATCAACATTTTTATCAAAGTAGTCAACCAAATCTTCTCAGTGCTTAGCCATGACTTGGGGGTAGGTTAACCACAAGGGGCAGAGTTTCCATTCCCTTGCTTGGTTTTCTGAGCCCATCTCCAGAGTCAATGTCAGTGGGGAGTGATCTGAGCCACCCGAGTTAAAAAGCGACATTCGCACATTACCCTCCAGACTGAATTATTGATAAGAGCAAGATCAATACTCAAAAGCGTTTTGTGAGTAGCTGAGTGGCATGAGAATTCTCTAAGAGTTGGATGTAGAGCTCTCCAAGCATCTATCAGCCCCGTATCTGTAAGAAGCGTGCAAAAGGAGTCTCTGTGGGATTTACTATCTACAGTCACCCCCCCCAGCCTATCCATGTCAGAATCTTAAGTGATATTGAAATCACCCATAAAAATTATGTCAGTGGTTCTCAATCTTTTTTTTGTTTGGGGCACCCCTAACACATAATCTACAACATTCGGGGCACCCCTAACACATTTAATGTACTTTATCAAGGGCATAAGAATGGTACAATACATAAATATACAGTTATTATTAGGTTTTATAATCATAATAACAAAACTAAATCTATTGGGCATAACAATTTCTATAAATCTTCATTTAAAAGTTCATTTTTATCAGTCTTCATAGAAAACATGGGGCACCCTAAGTTGATGTCCATGGCACACCAAAGTGCCATGGCACTCTGGTTGAGAATCACTGAATTATGTGGTGCTCTAATCTATTAGATGTATATGCCAAGGCCTCTTTGAGAACTGATGGCTCGAAAGGTGGTGGAACATAAACATTAAGGCCCACAAACACAGCCCCCTGTAGCTTACACGTAAGAAAAATGTATCTGCCTTTGGGGTCAGATTTCAGGTCAATAAATTCAATCTGAACTGATTTTGCTATCAGTATCGATACCCCCCTGGCATACGTGGAGTAGGTTGAGTGATAGTGCTCCTGAATCCAATGTCGTTTAAGGGACATAACTCTGTTCTCAGATAAATGCGTCTCCTGGAGCAGAACGACACCCGACGTTTGTTTCTTAATATGATTCATGATCAATGATCTCTTAATGGTATCGTTCATGCCTCTTACGTTCCAGGACATGAATTTACATTTTTTACCCGCCATTCAATCGTTGGACATAAAGGGCTACAGACTTGTGTTTGGCAATATTTAAAAAACAAAATACATTAGCACTGCACCAGGCCAGTACAAGTGTGCTAGAACTGAGGAAATGGTTCTATAAGTTCAACATTTGCACTAAACATGTTTCACAAAACCTTAGAAACAGATGCTGCATTTACAGATGGCAGGGAAAGTGATCATGTGATGTCCATAAAATAAAAAGAGTAGGATCTCTCAAACCTTTGAGTGTTTGAAGTGTATCCAATGCATTGCCTTGAAATGGGTTGGATACCCTTTTGCACAAATTCAAATGTCAATTAAGCATGTTCTTGACTGGGTCACTAATCTGAAGGTCAGAGTACTTTTTCGGTGGGTTAGTAGGCAGGCAGGACAACTGGATGGACCACCCCCTTATCACTCTCCCCACTTCACTTCTCTCCGCTTGATCTCTCATGCTCTTTCTCTCTGTATCTGCCCTTCTACCTCACTCTCTACTATTCTTTCTTTTGTGTGATCTTCCTTGTTCTCCCTGAACCTCACTAGTCTTCCCCCCTATTAATTTGCAGTTCATTCTGAATTGATGCGGATGGATATGGAACTTTTATCAGATCCTCCTGAGTGAACCTTTAGGTTGATGTCTCTTAACATAACAGAAGAAATCAGTAAAAATGTCCCAGTGTATAGGTTCTTACATTCCCTAGACATTGGGTCGCATATTACACAATACAAAAATAAAAAAGTAACATCACTTCATAACAAAGGGATACAGAAAAATGTTTCATTTCCAAATTTACATTGTAAATATAAATATTCCACAAATGACCAGAGGGGAGGGCTTTGCAATACAATGTGTATGCCCTGCTCCTTAAGGGGCAGGGTATGCACTGCCCTGCCCCTTAAGGAGCAGGGCATGCACTGCTCTGCTCCTTAAGGGGTTAATTAGTGCTTGCACCAGAATTAATTGCACCAATCTTTATACACAATGTCCTTTGAATTGATAGAGTGGTATGAGGGGAAGAGGGGAAATACAAAGTAGAAAACTGAAAAGGAATTCTGAAGTTAGCTGGCTACTTTTTAGAAGACTTTTTTATGGTCGGCTGAGAGTGTATAAACTAATTTTTTTATTATATTCTATACATACACATATCTAATGTAATCCCTTGAACCCTAGAGAGGTCTTCAGCTCAGTAAAAGCAATTTACTGGAGACTTCTGTAACATTCACGGTGTTAAATACCTCCTACAGATGTCTCAATTAGAAAAAAAATATAGTGTTACATATGGCTGACACCCAGCTGCAAAGTTTGCATTAATTGGAGTATTTGCTTGGAAACTGACCCTTAGAACTTGCAATCTATACAGCTGAGCCAAATAATTTACAATGTAGACACAACATTAGCCATAGAGAAAATTAACTACTGAATCTGAAATCTATAGAACTGATGACTCTGAAAATGAACAAGAATGTAGTGAGACAGTGAGCAAAAATATACACCTCTGTCTTCCCAGTGGCCTTCCAATAACCTGTTATTGCGATTTACTAATATAAACTGGAAAAACAATCACAAATGCACTTGCACTACATATTATAAGCCAATTATAATGTTTTCTGATGGAGGGAGTAATTCCAATTGGTCAGGGGTTGGAGCAAACAAAGCTAAATTGGGCAGATTTTCAGGAAAGATGACCAGACCTCTCTTAAATTTGGGATACATATGAAAAATGCATCTTGCAGAGCAGTACTGATGTTAAGCCAAACTTGTAGCATACATTTTTTTTACATGTCCCTAACAAAAATGGTGGTTTGGTCAGCTTACTTTCAGTGGACAGAAACAGAGATCTTAATCTCTTCAGGACTAGAGTGGTGCACAACGCATTGTGAAGCAATGTGTTACATACTCCTTTGGTCATTAAGGAGTTAATCAGGGAACGGTGCCTTATAATAAGGAATATGAGGTTATTATTATAAAGATAAAAAGAAGACACAGAGGAAAGAGATAAGATACATTCACAAAAACAAGTAAACTTTTGCTGGAACAGAATGGAGAAGTACTGAAGCAAAGGATTATGGGTTGTGTTAATCTATAAAGCTACCACAGATTTCCTGTTATCTTACTGGTTCCCACTTCCCACTACTATTTCTATAGATCTTCTATTTCTCCATTCAATACATGGGGCCGTGGGCAATTCTGAATTACTTCTGGAAAGTTTGAGTCTTTTCAACATGATTTATGGACCAACATTTTTTTTCCGAGTCTGTGAGACAGAGAAAGAGAAAGTAATTGGACTGTGCGAGTTCCCACAGCAATAGAAATGATTGGAATATCAGATTTCTATCAGAGAGAGAGAGGAGGGTTTTCCAATTTCATTTAACTTATGCAGACACATCCTGCTCTTTAACAAATGGTGAGCGGCGGAGAGAGCTGCTCAGAGCAGTAATCTGTGTGTATCCCATTAGCACTCATTGCTGCTTCTGCCCTGCGACAATAAGACACCCAAAATGAGCCTTTTAGTGCCAGAGTGAAATGGATGGTTCTTCAGGGCAATAAAAAGAGATAGGAGGGAGGACTAAGCAGAGAGAAGGAATTCAAAAACTCTTCAACCTTTCCCAGAAAACCAATGATTAACCCCTTGGATCAGTTTAATGGAGAACTACAATTCCCATTATACCAATCAGGCCAACGGCTCAAGGTTGGCCACCCCTGCTTTGTATGCGCTAGTTGTCTCTAGCATTCAAGAGGTTAAAATGTCAACTTCGGAAGTAAAGATGATTTATAAACTTTTCAATACTTCCCCAAAAAGCAAAGAATGATTAACCCCTGGGATGTTAGAGATATTCCCAATGCACTGGCTACATCACCTGCCTTCAAGACATAAATCTTCCATCCTTCCCCAGAAGCAATGATTAGTCCCTTAACTGCTGGAGAAAACTCCAAAGTATTGCTTCACAATGTGTGGGAGATGCCTCTCTCACCCAATGTGTAATAGATCATTTAAGAAAGCTTCAATTTTCCGCAAACTATTACTAACTCTATGGATGCTAGAGACTTCTCCAACCAATTTGTATGTATTGTATTAACCATTTGATTGCCGGAGGGGTACGTACCCCTCCGGCACTCAAAGGGTTACAAACATCACTAGCATTCAATCAATTAAAATATGAACCGGTTAAAAACAGATTGGAATGGATTCTATTATAATAGATACAAGTGTCATTGTGATTTTATGCAAAACCTCCTATATATATTACAACAGCATTTTTTTAAATTATTTAACCCCTTAAGGACCAGTGAGTTGATTCTGGTCCTTAAGGGGTTAAATTCATGTATCTGGATACATTTCTCATTGGATTTTAAATCACAAATCACTATTTTAGTTTATGGGGAAATATAGTGTAAGCAATCAAATGTTAACCCCTGGCACATCATGGGTTGGCGAGCCATAAGGATCCATGACGTGCCAGGACTGTCATGGAATTTAGTGCTCCCCGCCCTGAATCTGATTCAATAAAAAAAAAAATTATAATTGTCCATGGTCCTTAAGTGCCGTCTGGGTGCACAATCAGCCGGTCCTTAAGGGGTTAATAAAATGTGTTGATAAAAATAGGTCACATCAGGGAAAGATTTCCTATTAAGCAGAGTAGGCAACTGCCTAAAATGCTTCATTTTAAAGTGAGTGTTAACTGGGCTGGCCAAGCCCACATCCACTCTGCTGAACTGTAGATGTAGGTGAAGCAATCCTATAGACCCTGCAGCAGACACACACACACACACACACTCCTGGTTTATGGTGTCTGGTTTATTTACCAGTTTATATACTATATAAATTAACATTTACAAATATATATATAAAAAAGACAATACAAAGAACTCTCTAAAGAACTATTTACTCAAAGAAGTGAGCAAAAACAAGAAGTCATCTATTAAGAGTAGAGAAAATGTAAGGGTGGTAAAGTTGTATAATTCTTGGCCTCTGGATGCCGTTTTTTCACATACTGTAGTTGATTTCAAAAAGTAATGGATACCTTTCTAGCTCAGTCCAACAATATTGAGAGTTAGGACAGTTGGTTTCAAAGCAGACAGGATGTTGATCCAGGGAAATATCGAACTGCAATTTGAAGTTAGGAAGGATTTTTTTATTACCCAATTGGGTCTTAATTGAGGATGGCTTCAAAGTTTTTTTTTTACCTTATTCTGGATCAACAGAGGTGATATGGCATTGGCATGGGTTGAACTTGATAGACACGTCTTTTTTCAGCCTTATCAATTATGTTACTATATTACTATGTAATCTGGCCAGTATACTTAGTAATTAACAGAGCTTTTTGCTATCTATAATTTAACCCCGTGGATCTTAGATATGTCATGTAATGTTAAGTAATGCACTGTAGATCTTTCTGGCTACAAATGGATTTTTTTGCATTACTAAGTTTACTGATAAAGACCTATCAATGTATTTATCTTAACCCTTTAAGCACCAGAGGGGTATGTAACATATAGCAAAGCATATGTTGTATGCCCCTCTGGCCCGTTAAGGGATAACCCCCCTCAGTTCTCTTACTGGCAATTTTTGGGAGATGCAGGAAGTAATAATTAGACTGTAGGCTTTTCAAGGTAGGGATCTCCTCCTTTTGTTTTCTTTAAAGGGATAGTAATACTTCATTTTAACTTTATTTTATTTTGTAGGCATTAAAAAAACATGAAGAATGATATAAGTCGTATCTCTGAAACCTTTATGGTTTAAGAGATATTCACAAACAAAGTACCCCCCCCCGTTCAACCAGATCAGAAGGGAGATGCCCAGGTAGACTGCAGAGAGGGACAATCTTCAATTAAGATAATGGAAAAAGCTGAAAAACTTGTCAAGGGGGGAAGGGTTTTCATTGTTTTCATACAAAGAAAATTGTCCCCTTCTGTTATCTGTACTGTCATACAACCAGACTCACATTTGAGAAGAGATGGCTTACACTAGGTAAAAGGGGCGGGGAGGGGAACTTTGCTTGTGAATATCTCATAAACCATAAAGGTTTGAGAGATAAGACTTATATCATTCTTCATGTTTTTTTAATGCCTACAAAATAAAATAAAGTTAAAACGAAGTGTTACTATCCCTTTAATGCACTAGTATTGATGTTTCAGCCCTGAATTTGCAATTTCCCCTGGATTATTCACCTCTTTATCCATCTGAGTGCAAAAAGGGCAAGCTGTGTAAAGCACTGCATTCCCCGTGTTGTTAAATAAATAAGCTTATACATACATATATAACATTTTCACAAGTAAAAGAACCCCGACCCTATCTTCTCCTTGATCTAACCTCCATGCCTTTCTATTGCTCTCGTGCTTGTAAACTTAATTTCCAGTCTATAACAATACCACTTTATATTTTCTCTTTCTTTCCTCTCCTCTCACTATTTCCTTTTCTTTTGCTCTTTCCTTCTCTATCTTTCTCTGTTTTTTTTTTCTTTCTCAGTCATATATTTTAAATTACTTAAAAATCATGTTGTAGCATAATTGTTTAAAAAACTGGACAACACTGGTTTTATGGCAAAAAATCAATGTTGTTAAATTTCAAAAGCTATCATGTAGACACAAGAATTGTTGTAAGTAATCATGTGGGCAAATTAAGGAGAATTTATACTTCCAATAAAGCCTCCTTTAGTCCACTGAGGGGATTTGGGAACACTGCTCCTCCACCCTGATGATTGTGTCCTACACTGAAAACACTAGCCTATTATAAATATACATTCATTTATCAGAGGGATCCTTCCTTAAGAACTGATGCCATCTGTATTGTACTAGGTTGAGAAAAGTGAGAGACTGCTAAGTCCACAATGAGTGGTGCAGACCATAATTTCATCTCATCCTGGAGAAAATGCTATAACCAAGGACAATTTTTAGAGATTGCTTTTGCAGCACTCGTCATCATGTACTATCTGATTCAGTTCCTCATTTAGTGGAAAAGACACTGGTGGCTTTATCTTATGAGATACAGGTGTATCTTTTTATGTTGATCCATCAGAAATCTATTAGATTTTCATTAAAGTCATAATTAATGGTTCTACGGATTCTTCCTCTCTAAATGAGAGATCTGACACAAGTATGATGTTTCAGAACAGTCACTGCTGAGGATTCATAATTAATATGTCTGGTAAGTGATCTTTTGACTGGAACCCTAGGGGTATCTGTCATCTATTTACTTAATACTTTCTCCACTTTATGAGCTAGGGAATCAGTAATAGCATCAGTCCACTGAGGTTCTAACGTTGAATGCGCCTCTTCTGCGGTATTAGTGAGAAAGATAAAATTATATTCTTTATACTATTGCAACTAGTTTTGATATCTCCTTGTCTTACTGATTAATAAAAATTATTATAAATATCACATAGTGTATGACTCTTGATACGTCTGCATGAGAATGGGCTCAGTATATAAAGACATTATCTCCCTGATTCACCACTTTGTGGTTCATCGCACCAACCACCCAAAGGATCAAACCACTTTTGAATATAAAATACATGATGGACACAAATTAAATGATACAAAAACTCTCTTTGATCCCACTGAGGAGGGAGGTCAGTATTACATATGTCTGTGTCACTGTAACTAGTACAAAAGAAGGTCAGACACAAGTAAATTGAGATAAAACCACCTTTATTGATAATACACATATAATAAGCAATTTCCCAGCTGAATCCCAGATACTGGTGAACGAACAGCCCACAGTCCACTACCCAGACTGTACCCTGTGCAGAGGCCTGCACTACTCAGAGTGAGATAGTGGAATGAAGAACCTTGCCTATGGTTCTATCTGCCTGGTAGGAACCAAGAGCCCAGAGGTATATGCATACTACAGCATGGTACTAAAATGCAGACAGTGGTAATCGGAGTGGGGACAGCATGAGCCACAGTACCTCTACTGCGAACAGCCAGACCAGCCTCGGTAACATGGAGCGAGTAGTCAGCCAGAGCCACTGGTCAGAACTGGTGTGGATAGTCTGACAAGTCGGGGTCATACACGGAGCGAGTAGTCAACCAGAGCCACAGGTCAGGACCGATGTGGGTAGTCAGACAAACCAGATCAACTCAGAGCGTAATCAGAAGCCAAACAAGGGTAACACCGAGACTGAGCGAATGTAACGAGTACTAACAGGAACACCACATAAGGGCAACTAACACTAGGCCCAGAAAAGTTTAAATAGGCACACTCTAAGGTGGGAATCAATTAGGCAAATCGAATCCGTACGTATAAACAAGTGCAGCATCACTGAGACTATGTCATACACACTGGGGGTAAGGACCCGTGTGTTTCAGACTCTGGTTCAGATGCTAGAGTACGTAGCTTGGGTGCAAGGCTTGCTAGCAGTGCCAGGTACTCCCTTGCTGCAGCTGAAGCTGGTTAGAGGTGCTGGTCACGAAACCAGATTGTTCCACCCCAGTTGAGCCGGGGTGCAACCAGGATGGGAATACCTGGGAACCGTGGAGAACCAGGCTGATGAGAGAGGCCAGAGACTGGCCAGGACAAGAGGAGACGTATTGATGCAAAGCCAGGGGTCAGCAGTCAGAAGCAGAAGACACTGGATGGTCAGGACAAGCCAAGGTCAGTAGCCAGGAGCAGAAGACACTGGATGGTCAGGACAAGCCAAGGGTCAGTAGCGAGGAGGAGAAGACACTGGATGGTCAGGACAAGCCAAGGTCAGTAGAAAGGAGAAGAAGACACTGGATGGTCAGAACAATCCAAGGGTCAGTAGCCAGAAGCAGAAGACACAAACAACTAAGCAACAAATGAAGAGAGCTCATGGAACAGGCACCCGCAGCCTGGAGCAGCCCATTCAAATAATGGAGAGGAGTCAATGAGAGGAGGACAGGAGGGGGGCTAGCCAAAGAGCCGTGCGAGATAGGAGGCTATTGCCCAATGACGTGCCAGGATGAACGCACAAGCAGACGCCAAGGAAAGAGACAGCAGCGTCCTGTGCATGTGCAGCCCTTGGAGCGAGCCGGAACCCAGAGCAACAGCCACCATGGGGAAGAGAGAGGCAGATGGGCAGGAAGTAAGGTGCCAGCCAAGAGACGGTGACAGACTAGCAACGCGCGCATGCACCCATGACCACCAGATAGAGCTGAGAAGAAGCACAAGGGTAACTGGCAGCACGGATACCAAGGTACACTGTGATAGTCTGTTGTTCATTCAGCACCACAGGGACTGAGTCTCGGAGAGACAGGACCCATCAGTACCAAAGTCAGGGCTCTCAATATAAAACAAAGTTAATATAAATCTAAAATTAAATTAAAATTCCCCCTCAGAATTGCCCAGACCTTACTTGAAAAATTATATTTGACATGTGATGACAGGGGTATAGAACACAGGAATGTAAGGAGTTTGATTTCAGAATGTCCTGGGAGAAGCTCTGTACCCAAGGTTCCTGCATCCCTCAGCGGTGCAAGGTAAATAAAATTGGTAAATAACACTAAATTTCCTTTTACTCTTAACACATCCATTATGTTTGTGTTTTCTGTCCTGTAGTCTGCATGTTGTCTTTATCTGTTAGATTAGATAGAACTAATCACAAAATGCTATGTGTTGCAGGTACACACACTAATATGAGGGTGTGAATCAGGTGGCTTTGATGTTAGAGACAAATTAAGGTGAGAGAAAAACTTTCCATTCACTTTTATGATATGGAGCTGATGAACTAAGATGACTCCAACCTGAAAAAAAGGAGGCTAAAAATACTTAAGAATTTGAAAGTTTTCTCTTACTGGAGTGATTTTTTTTAGCTATTGCACATTTAATGCAAAAGCCTTAATTTTTTTTTGGACTTCAATTCCTATCATCCTCAGCATTCAAATACATTATCTTATCACAGAGGCTGACAGTCATAATAATTGCTCTTAAATCTTTGAACCTGTAGACATTTGCCTACTTAGCCTATTAGAAATTATGGCCTTGGTGATGCCTGTTTGGTCCAGAAAACTAAACAGTGCAGTACGCAGAATACCAGCTACCCTCCATTGCTGTTCACTTCTACCACTGATAAAATTCTTAGAGTATTTATAATTTCCACGTAGAGAGTCCTCTTTTACAAAAACACAGGCATACACAGTGGGGCATATGTATAACTAAAGAAGAACAATTGTGGACAAACCAACTGCTTCATAGGTGGGAAATAAAAATTCAACAAGTAAAGGAAGCTGGCACATAGCCAAATGAACCATATAAACTCTTTATTTGAATACAGGAAAACAGTGGGTGATGTGAAGAAATTAAAATGCACAAATGATCACAAAACAGTGGGATGAGATGAACACTGATGTTTTCCATGCCTACAATTGGCATTTCATCTGCATTTTCCCATAATAAGCACAAAATGAGTCCATGTTCCACCCATCCCACTGTTTTATGACTATGTGACTTTTAATTTCTTCACATCACTCCACTATGTTATTGTGTTCAAATAAAAAGTTTATATGGTTCACTTGGGCTGCGAGCTGCCCTATTTGTTTGCTGGTTATTGTTAGAGGTGGATCTTTGATGGCACGCACAGCTAATGGTGGTAAGGTAGACAACAGTGCAGAGCATGTCCAGCAGGGAGTTGAGTGGAAGTTCTTTGTTTATGTTGCTGTTAAGAGTAATAACAATCTCCAACATTCCCATCAATTTAAATGTTGCTTTTAACACAGTAAATGCCACAGATGCCTTGTGATGTAGACGAGAAAAAGGCCTCTCATGGAGCTGAAAGCCTCATTTAAATAAATGGGATTTCATTTGTCCTCTGTGTTGCAGTTGGTATGCTCCAGAATTGCTCCTCTTTTCTTTTGTGCATAGGGCTCAGTCTGCAAAGGATTTTTATCATACAACAAGGATAGGCAGCAAACGGCTTTCCTGCATCTAGAGACAAGAGCTGGGTGGGGACTATATAAATTGTGGTCCCCAACACCTGGAAAGCCAAACATTTCCTCTCCCTGTGATCAACTAATAAAAGGAACATCTCAAACCTAGCAAAGTGTCTTTGGAATAGATTAACAGGATCAATGGGTTTGTACCCCTATGGCATTCAAATGTTTAATTTAATTACGTTGGGTTCAACTTCTAATTGATAAATAAGAGAGAGTACAAGATTTCTCAAGTTCATTGATAAATCTGATATATGGAAACACTGCAGGAAATTGATGATTTTCTAATGTGTTTTACATTTAGGTTTTAGTAAATGAGCCCTTAATAAAATAAAGGAACTTTAGAGCACAGGATGAATTTCTATTGGCCAGTTTCTCAGAGATGGCATGTTTATAAATGCGCTTACTGCAAATGTGCAAAGGAAAGCAAAGCAATCATGCTCACTGCAGGATGCTGAATGAACACTCCAAATTGTTTATTTGCCAATAAAATCTGGCATGAATTTTACCAAGAATTTTAATAAGGAATAGCAAGTTTCCATGACAACCAACAGATAAAAAACAGTGCATTCTTGCCAATAATTCAACAGTAATTTTATGTGAAAAAAATTATATATGAATACATACATATATCAAACTATAGGACTCTGTCCATTGATATGCAAATGATTAAAATATAGCATTTAAAAATATAGGAAGATTAGCTAAATATATGAAATAAATGTATGTAGAGTTTATTTAACCCGAAACATAAACATTTAACACTTTGTGTGCATTGTTTGTCTCATGGCACTTAAAGGGTTACATTTCCTATATAATAATTCACTAGGATATTTTGTCAGAAGCCGTCATGAGTAGTAGAGACTGTGCGGGTTCGGGCAGTCTACTGCGCAAGACTGCATCCCATGGAGCAGTGAGGTAGCGGCCTCTTAACCTTTTGAGTGCCAGAGGGGTATGCAATGCATTGCAAAGTAATGTGTTGCGTACCCCTTGGCACTCAAAGGGTTAAATTGCCTGGACCTTGGCCCGTATACATGGGTTTTTACAGTAGTTTATACATAAATGCTCACAAAATAACATGTAATAGCTAGTGAATTTTCAAGAGACCCTGTCAACTATAAACAACTATGGTGATTTTGATAAAGCCTTCAGAATAACATACAGTATATATTGAATTAGACAATTTTATTTAGAAAACAATTTTTTAAGTCATTTAGATTTATATATTACTAGTATCAAAGCCCGTATACATGGGCTAAAGTGCACCCAGAGGTCTCGGAGCAGAGACAGACGGTGAGCCGTCTGGAGCTCCCCTCCGGATTAGCGTGTTCAGCGAGTCTCTCACCGAATGTTGGAACAGCAGTCTCTATTGTGCATGTGCGGTTAAGCTCACAGGGAGCAATGTATTCTATCACTTTGTTATAGGATGCTAATTAAGGTGTGTCATGCAAGCACTTCATGTCTTAGCCCTACATTACCTCCTCCACTCACTGATAAGAAACACTTTCAGGGCTAGATTTAAAGGTTTGCATTAAACCAGCCGCTAAGTAAAAAAGGCACATCGGCCTCAAATAACACATGATTTATGGTGGATTTAAAAGTAAGTGTACGAGAATAGCTAACGAGCGTAGACACAACAAAAACACATAACACAAAAACCTGCATTGCACCTGTTCTTGCATCACTGTGCATCCCAAACACCCGTTAAAACACAACTTAAGTCAAAATATAACATTACGGCTGGCGTTGGCTAGCAACCCTGATAGATGCACAAACAAAATTCAAACCTACAGCCAATCCCAAAGCCCCAAAGTAGCAAAAATGTTCAAATACACCTATATATACCCAAAAATAACGGTCACAACTTATCTGTGTTTCAAGTTTTGGTGAGCTAGATCACAGGACCCAGGAGAGGAGGATAGCGTTGAGAGAGAGAAGCATACAGAGGAGTAAAGTAGAAGGATTTTGTAGAGGAGAGATTTACATTTAAATAAACACATATCACAATTTTGCACATATTACATACACCCATACAAACACACATACACATACATACACATATTCTTTTTTTTTTTTATATAACACCTTACACATTTTTTAAACTTTATTTTCTCAGTGTGAATCTGTGAGTGAAAGAGTGTGACAGAGATTGAGTGGGATCGAGTGTGTCTGTGAGGGCCTGTGGGAGTGCCTGGGTGTGAATGAGTGAATGATGGCCAGGAGAGGAGGACAGAAGAGAGGGATGGGGAGAGTAGTGGAGGAGGAGGTGGAAGGTCAGGAAGGCATCCCTGAGCAGAGTAGGGGTGAGAGAGGGAGATCCACAGGTCAGAGGGGGGACCAGGCCCAGAAGAGCAGGCACACGGAGGACAGAGAAAGAACCTGCAGTGGGATGAGGGGTACATGGTGGGGACCACCATACACAGACAAGGGCAGCGCAGGCAGGGCAGTCAGGTTCCTACTCCTTGCATGTCGGAGCTGAGGAGGAGAGGATCATGGAGACTGTGTTGGAGAGGGAGACCATCCTCTTCCCAAGTGAGAAGATCCCTGGCTTGTCTGCGAGGAGGAAGGCAGCATGGAACCAGATATGCAGACGGGTGAATGCTGTGGCCACATGCAGAAGGGACATGGACTCCATAAAGAAAAGATGGGGTGACTGTAAGAGGGTGCTCAAGAATAAGTTGGCCGAAATCTCCAAACACGCCCGAGGTACCGGATGTGGCCCACCTGTCCGTATCACTTTCTGCGTATGGGAGGAGATGGTGGGGCATAACACGTCCTCCACACTCATTGAGGGGGTCCCTGGAGGATCGGACACTGGGGAAGAGAGGGGCCTCCACACTACCAGTAAGTGCAGCATCACAAAACCACACATCACATCAAACCATACTGCCATTACACACAAACACAGTCACATCCCAATGTATGCCCATCATTCATCCACACAACTGCACCAACAAAGCACCCTGAGGGTTAAAACAGGACGCAAGGCAAGGACAAATGTCAAGGTTCAATAAGGCCCAAACCTGTCCAACTCCCTGGTTAACTCTCATGTTGCTGTGCTGATCACACACAATACACACATACCATGCTCAGAAAAGTGGTGTATGTTCAACATTAGAACTACTCCAACACAATGTCACCCACGTACCCACAAGGAAACCAGAACATAACCCCTTCAGTGCTAGAGGGATTAACAATGCATCGCTCAACAATGCATTGACAACCCCTCTGGTACTCAAAGGGTTAACCAGAAAAAAAACACAAGCCAATAGGCTAAAGATTGCATGCTACACAGGGGACATTCACTAAGCGGTGAAAAAGAGATGATGGAGAGAAATGAACACTTACATACCCTCACTTCACCAGTCCTGATGTTAGTCTATGGAGGATATTCAATAAAATTAATCAAGTTGCTAAGGTCACATTGTATAGTCTCCATAGAAAACATTGCAAAGGGGCAAATGAGATCACTAGAGAAGTCATCATCTTGTTCAGTTCATCAAGTCTACTTCACCGCTTACAGAATCACAGAAAGGATGGATCAGGTCACACATCTCGGTACCACTGAGAATATCTGGTTGTATGTGCAACACACAGGCCTAAAACTATGCCACAGAATTAAAGGTGAAAAAGTAGGCCTTGGTGTTGTGTATGCAATCATTTACTCTAACTTGAAATTACATATTTCACTTGATTCCCACATGGATCCTCAGGAGTGCTGATGCCATGGATGGATGGTACACCAGCCACTATTAGTAGGATACATATGTGAACCAAATATGAATCATTGTAGTTTGGTCAACAACAGGCCATTGCCCCATTTGGAGATGAATACTTCATTGGAATGGTGCACACCAAGCACACATTGTAGACACATTGTAGACCATTCCAAAGACGTATTCATCTCCAAATGGGGCAATTTTGGCTCTGCTGAAGAGCCTCCGTGTGATCAAATGACTGATATCTCCAGCTGTCACATACAGCAATATCTGTCTAACCATGAGGGTAGGAGGGATAGGACTAACATCGATCTACATATTTTTACAATGCCTACAATCTTACATCAAGGTAAAATTAGCCATTGCCATCCTATTAAAGGGATAGTAATACTCAAAATGTGAAAAGGAAAATATATGTTGTACGGTTTCTCACTCGAGTAAAACAATGTTATCCCCACTGCTGAAAGATGTTGTATTCAAAAAGTCTCACAGCTAAAACTTGAATATTTCAGGGGCAATATCCCAGTGGCCTGAAATTGTACAGTGGCGCTGTTGCTACACCATCCTATGGACAGATCTGGTTCAAGGACCATGAATCTCCATAGGATGATGTATCAACAGCGCCAATGTACAATATCAGGCCACTGGGATATTGCACCAAAGGAATTCAAATTGGAGCTGTGGTACATTTTGAATGAAACACCCTTCAGCAGTGGGAGTACTCTTGTTTTACTCAGGGGGATAAACCCTACAACATATATTTTTCTTTTCACATTTTAAGTATTGATATCACTTTCATCCTATCATGGCTAGGTTCTACACACAGCTTACGGGCCTCCACAACAGCAAGAGCCCATGGAGGAGGCTACCTCACCACCCAGTGAGGAGTATACAGAGGAGGGGACTAGCCGCTGGCCACAGTATTCACCACACACACCTCCTCCACAGCTGTCTGCTACCCAACTGGCTGCACCTTCAATGGCTCTGATCGAACTAGCTGCACCTCCACCAGCTGCAACCCAACTGGCCGCACCTCCACCGGCTCTGAACCAACTGGCTGCACCTCCACCATCTGCGACCCAACTGGCTGATCCCCAACTGGCTGATCCACCCCAGTACAGTGGCTGGATGCAACAGGAGGAGAGGTGGATGCATCCTACCACCTCCAGGAGCTACTACCCTCCAGCAGCACCACCACCACCACCAGGGATCATGTATCTACCATCCAATATGTGCCTTATTCCACACAGATGGACCTACCCTCCTGGGTAGCTCCACAGCATGGCCCCAAGTATGATCCCAGGTGGGGGCCAAGCACATACCAATGGCCAAGATATGACCCTTGGCCACTCAACTACCAATCCCTGGGCCTGATTGGGGAGCCTAAGCTCCCTCTACCAAGGGAAATATTCACTCCACCACCAGAACAGACATCATTTGGCAGCAGTGAGTCACTTGATGTGGTGGACATATGCCCATCATCTGCACCAGCCACTCCAAGAGCTGTCACAGCAGCAGCAGCCACAGCACACACAGCAGCTCAGGACACCGCAGCTGAGGACACAGCAGCAGCTCAGGACACAGCAGCAGCTCAGGACACAGTAGCAGCAGGAACCCCACCAGCAGTGTTACTGGGCACATCCACCTCCACCATTGCACAACTCATGGGGATGGAGACGGAGTGCATGTCCCTACAGAGAAGACTACTCCGGGCATGCCACAGGATCAACGAAAATGTCACAAGGAGCAGAAGGGAATCCAGGAGGAACACATCAATAATCCAGGCAGAGATACATGCCCTGGAGTTGGAGCACACAAGACTGAACACACAACTCCATCAGCACCACACAGGGATGATGGACATGCTGGGGCAGGTGCTGGTGGAGTTGAGAGATCACAACCGCAGGGAAAAACTGCGTGTAGAGAGAGAGAGCTGCGGTCCACAGAGGGGCCCACTGCACCCACCACTCCCTCCAGCGTGACCCCTGAAGCCACACCTAGGCGTAAAAGGGTGACCAGGCAGTGACCCAGGGATCCACCTCTGGCAACCAGTCTAAGGTCCCCTCAAGAATAAAAAAATAAACTGCCCAACTTGTCATGTTCCCCCTCAATAAACAAAGCATTGTGCTTCTGAATCCTGTCTGATATGCTCTGTGTTTGGTGATAGCTTGGGTGGCAGAGTTGTCTCCAATGCATTGCCAAGCAATGCAGTGAACACAACTTCTGCCTAGGTAACATGTCTATGGGATGTTACAACATGGGTTCACATATACACCCTGTTGTACAAATTCAACTGGCAATCCATCCCTGGAGCCATATAACATGACAGTGTTATATGGTGATGTTGTGGGCTGAATTTGAACAATACATACCCCTTAGCGTAACAAGTGGTGCAACACTGAACATTCGTCTGCATCAATTGTTGTGTTTAAGGGGTTAACCAGACAAACAGCTATTTGACTTAGCAGAGAACTAACGAGCAGGACAGATGGAACATGCAGAGAAATAGTCTTTGATTCACACTTTTATTGTGAAACTGACTTACTGGGGAACCCAATGTTCACCATAGGATTTCAATGTGTATCACACACATGGAAATCTAGTGGTGAGCATTGGGTTCTCCAGTAAGTTGAGTTGTTGTTTTACTAAGGTTGTAATAGATTTCGCCAGTGATAACACTTGTCCACTTAGTCTGGTTGTTTGTTGATGTAGGCCATGTACTGAGATATGTCAAACTAAAGCTATCTCAGAACATTGATTATATTGAGAAACACAGAAACCGTGGACATAAAATCACTGTGGAAGTATGTCCCATGGACCACCTCCTTATCATTCTCAACACACATTAGTGTATCTCTGCCATCATCTGTTTGCATGAATACATCACAGAGTCCACTCACTGGCAAACAAGTAGTGTACTCCTCTGATGTGGGTCATGCCTTCCCATATATGGGGGATACTATTGCCTTGAGTGTGGTTACGCATTGACACGTGTAATTCAACATTTCTTCATACAGACACAGATTTTATAGTGATGGTTCTTCTTTATTGTGTCTCAAAGTACAACATACATGTGTTTTCTGGGTATATTGCCTATATGCATTAAACACTTTTATGAGCACACTAAATGTACTTTGGAACTAAATATTTGTACTTTAGACGCACTACTGTCCTGCTCATGTATGGTCCACAAGGTTTGACAACTCTGTAGATGAGCATTCTAACTGTACAGGTTTGATACCTGGATGTTAGTACACACATGAATTTGTGTTTTCTGGGTCTATATGAGAATTTTCCAGTAGAGGTTGCTGTGAACATCAGGTCAAACATTGCATCACCAACACAAACACTTGAAACACCAAGGGGTGATCTTCATAGATGTGTTGTCAAGACATCAGTCCAGTCACATGGAAACTCCTCTGTTCAAGGATTGATCATGCTATGAATGCCTGTGGGACAAGAGGACAGGATTTGTAGCAGCACCCTTGAACTGGTCATCATGCAACAACTTCAACTTTCTAATCCCCTCAATCTTTTTCGTTATAGGCGAGCACACAAACCATTGCTTTGTAATGTGTTTTGTATTTGTCTGTAACCCATTATGTAGAGAACTAAGGAAATGTGAAGCAGCTCTAGGGATATGTGCCCCTTACATGTATGCACACATCAACAAGTATGTTCTGAGAGCTCCATGAAACTAATGTATTTGGGCTGCCACTGTGAGAGTGACAGTGGCAGCCCAATTTTATTTGTTTCACGGAACTATTAGGACATATTTGTTGATGTGTGTATTCATGTCAGGGCCACATATCACTACACACTCACAGGTCAGCATGGTGTCCCTGGAGTTCTGATCCATGTTTCATGACCTCTATGTTGTGTAATATCACTGTAGATCCATCCCACTGCTGCTTTTCTCAACTCTAGCAAACTACAGGTCCCATGTTGGCTCTAATGGCCCTTTAACCCCTGATGTGACAGAGTGTTATCCAATGCATTGCACTAGATAACACTCTTTCGCTTCAAGGCTACCATGGTTGCTCTGGCTATGATCATGGCAAATCACGTTAGTTTCTGTCAGTCAAGCCCTGTCAGATGCTGAACATAGGTTATGTGTTGTACCTTGTTTCTCCTGGGGGTGTGCGTGATATCCTTGTCAACGTGGAGTAGGGAATGGAAGATGGTTTTGGAATCCCCACATTCAATGTCAAGTCCATAATATGCATGATGTTTGGGGCCATACTACTGCCAGTGCAGTGCTGTGGCAATGATCCTGTCGAGTGGAAGAGAACATCATGTGCGATGTTGTTAGTGTGTTGGCACCAATTCACAGGACTGGTGGGGGACTTGCATGGATTGTTTGAATGCCTGTGTTATACTCACAGCTAAAGTGGTCCGTGATGAGCCTGTCTCGGATCTTCGTCCCTCTCATCCTTAACATGGCCGGTGTCCATGGGCACTTTAGGTATGTGGGGGGCCTGGATATCATCCACCAACCTGGTGTCCACTGCAATGTTGTGCAGTACTGCACACACTATTATGATGTCACACACTTTTCCAGGTGCATACTGCAGTGCTCCCTCTGAGTGGTCCAGACATCAGAATCGAGACTTCAGGAGGCCAAAGGTCTGCTCAGTGGCATTCCTCGTTCTGCCATAAGCCTGGTTGTATCTTTCCTGGGCATCTGTTTGGGGATTGGTGACCGGGATCAGTAGCCAGGATTTGCATCTACAGCCAGCATCACCTGCATAATGTGAGTGACATGGTGAGACAGGGAGCACATGTTGTGTGAATGATGTTTTATGTGGTGGACGTACTAGATGTAGGTCATGGTGAGCAGTGTTGTGTGTACACCTGTGGATGTGGTGTAATGTAGTATTGTGAACTCACCCAGAAGCCATTCCCCTGTATAAGTTCCATTCTCTAAGTCTCTGTGCACTGAGGAGTTTTGGAGAATGAACAAATCATGAGAGCTGTCAGGATATTTTGCACAGACATTGATAATCCTCATGTTGCTGTCACATACCATCTGCACGTTCATGGAGTGGAAGTTCTTCCTGTTGATGAATAGATGTGCATCACGTGCTGGGGCTTTGATACAGACATGGGTACAATCTATAGCACCCATGACCCTGGGCATGCCTCCCCTTGCGTAAAAGCCCTGCTTGAGATGTATCCAGTCAATGATGGTGGTGGGGAAATGTATGTAGGTACTGTCCTTGCTTTTGAGGGCTGGCAAGACCTGAGCCAGCACTCTGCAGAATGTAGCCTGTGACATGCCAGATGCGTAACACTCAGTGGACTGGAAGGAGCCACTTGCCATGAAGCGTATGGAGTTTTTGCAGGCCAGATAGGGCATGGTTGTGGATGTAGATGGGATCCACCTGATCCTTGATGACCTCATACAAGGAAATGATGCTGTGTGACCTCAACCTGTAGCGATCAGTTACCTCGTTATCGGTCATTCCAAAGATGGTGACCCTTGGCCGGTATACCCTGGGCCTTGGTGTTTGTCTATCCATCCTCCGCTGCTGCAGGGGTCCCTGTGGCAGATGGGGAGCGTCCTGTTGCTGTGGAGAATCCTGTTGCTGCAGGTGTGCATCTGTAGGCAGGTGCTGCCCTCCAGGTGGAGATGGGCTCCTTTGTGGCTGTTG
The DNA here is from genome assembly GCA_037306005.1 of Rhinophrynus dorsalis. Classification (NCBI taxonomy): domain Eukaryota; kingdom Metazoa; phylum Chordata; class Amphibia; order Anura; family Rhinophrynidae; genus Rhinophrynus; species Rhinophrynus dorsalis. Next base: position 153,237,705 of record CM074722.1, on the reverse strand, counting down.
AGCCAGAGCCTCCTCACTTGCAACAGGTGAAGGCTGTTGATCTGGTGTGCCTGGGGTTGCTGGCGTTCCCTAGCTCTCACCCCTGCACGCCTTCTCCTCAGTCTTCCCATCAATAAGTATCCCAGCATACTTATTGTTTTCTCTCTCTCTCTCTCTCTCTCTCTCTCTCTCTCTCTATCTCTCTCACTGAGTGGAAAACAAGTCACAAGTGAGCGTGGTGAGCTTTCCCTTTAAGTATGTGGTAGGGCTTTGTGTAGGTGTGGTGATGAGGTGAGTGATGACCAATGGGAAGGTGTTTGTTGTGTGTCTGTGTTTTAAAATGTGGTGTGTCCTGATTACTGTGCCTGATTCAGTTGCGGGTGTGAAGTTGTGGGGTGCAGGTTACGCCTGGATCGTGTGGTGATGTTGGCCAGGTGAGCTTGTTTTGTATTGGCAGATGTCCATGTTCTGTGATAACCCCCATTGTTACGTGTCATGTTGTGTTGGTGTTTTTTTGGAGGTCCATGTCCTTGTAGTGTTGCTTATTGTTGTGTGTGAGAGTGATTTGTTGTGTCTGTCCATGTTTTTGTGTTCTTTTGGCATTGCACAGGTTAATATTGCCATTTACATGCTTGCGCGGTATGCGGATTGTCTTTAACAGTGGTTTCTTTTTGACCGTTATGTGTCTAACAGCTAACAAAACTGGGTCTTAAGTTTTAGCTGTTAACTATATATTTTTTTCAGCCGTTAGCAGTACCGCACTCTTTTAAATGGCTCTGGGGAATCTTGTTCTATGCGTCTCAATGCACGTCAGTCTATCGGCCATAAGGATTTGTGAACTGCCGTTAGCTGTTCTTAAGACAAAGCTTTAAATGGCTTACAACAAGTTAACGCACCCGTTAGTATTTTTTTTTTTGCTAGCGGCTGCCTTTAAATCTACCCCTCAGTGCTGGGAGGTTGGGCAATGCATTGCTGAGCATTATCATTTAGTGGGGTAGTAATGCTAAGACAGGAAGTGTCTGCACAGCATGCCTTAATTAGCATAAGCTATAAATCTAATGCATTCAAAAGCTAGTTTTCTAATAAAAATGGCAAATGTGTCATAAAGATGACTTAAAATTACAAAAGTTGTTTTTAGGTGATATAATCACTTTAAGGAGAGCAAAGGCCAGGCCAGGCATAAAACCATACCTCCCAAGTGTCCCTCTTTTAGACCCAAATCCCTCTGTCCCTCTTTCCCACCCTGATGTCCCTCTTTTAGGAGATCAGACTGTGTAGTGTGTGTATAAATGTATCACATTGCTCCACAGCAATAATACTCACATTAATGTTTGATTAAACATCATTATGTATGTTTATAAATTAGTATGTGTAAATAAAATACGTTGATCTTGTTATAAATCATTTATTAGTTACACAATGAGGTATCAATAGGTCATGAAATAGCCTAGAAATTATTGGTAATGCCCCTCCCCCCAGTCACACCTACAGCAACACCTGCTAAAACACAGGTGTCCCTCTTTGGCAATTTGAAATGTTGGCAGGTATGGTAAAACAAATATTTCATAAATCCACTATCAAGCAGTTGAACCTTTGCCCCAAGCATTTTGCAACAGAAAACTAATGGTGCATCAAATATATGTAAATAAGTGAGGGTGTAGTGTAATTGTAAACCTTTCCGTGTGTTACAGTTCAATTCTTCTACTAGAAACAGGAATTATGACCATAGGCATGAGTAGAACATATGTACAGATGTGGCAATGAGGTAGCACACAGCTCCAAGGTTAAAGATTAAATAAATAAATAAATGTTACGCCAACTGTCAATACATATTGTCTAAGGGTTCTAAAATTGTGTCATCCACAATTAAAAGAACATTAGAATTTTGTTTATGAAAAATTGTATATGTCTTTTCCTGATAAAGTTTTTTGAATGAAATATATCCCAGCCAAGATTTTTTTTTTAATCAAACTGTGACACTCTGTTCTTGTCACCAGGATGGAAATGTACTAAGGTTCAGTGCCATAGTGATGTGTGTCTGGCAATGTGCGGAAAGCACATCAGCTTGGCGATGGAGACACACATCGCCATGTGTACTAAAAATTAGGGATACAAGAGGAAAGAGTAAGCATCAGCTCATTAGCATTCAGGGTTGGCAAACTGATGGCAAACTGATGATATCACCAGCAGTTTGACAACTCTGAAGTCTGAGTGCATCCTCTTTATTTCCCCATTTGCCCAGTGGGGGGTAGAGTGGATCCGCTCAGACTTCAGTACCTCAAACAGCATTGAATCCCCAATCCTTTCAGTGCATAGGGATGTGGACTGTACACCTCTGTGACACTAAAAGTGTTCCAAATGTGGAGAAGCTTCTCTGCCTTCTGTAATGACTGAACCAGCTGAGTGGGCAGCCTGCTGATCAGCTGATTCAGGTAAAGGCATTCAGCACGGGTTGGGTGGATGTACTGTTGGGATTACAGCCGATTGGTTTACTACTAAGTGGGAGGTGTTATGTTTTAAAGGTGCTAGTGGTGGTGGGGTTGCTATGTTCTTCTTTACTTATTGTTACAACATGATGATGCCTTTACTACTTGCTCTATTTGCTGCTGGGGGGGGTGGGGGTGTAGGTGGGATCGTACATGATCACTTGATCAATGGTTACTTGGTTTTTGTGTGTTGGGTGGGAGGGAGGGGGGCAATATTTCGGCTGCCAGGCCGCGGTTACGGGTTGGTTTTGGGATAAAATCTGTCAGGTTGGGGGGGATAGAGATAGGGTGGGTTGTTTGGTTAGGGGTTAGGTTTCCGGGATTCCTCTCTCTCTCTTGGGTCGGGAGCTCCCCACCCCCAATAGATCCCACCAGGTGGCCAGGGATGTAACACATTCCACTTATTTCAGTAATGACACCACTAACTTGTAAATTTTTATCCTGGAATGTACGTGGCCTGAATGATGCTGTAAAACGGTCTTTAGTTTTGAACCACGTCAGGAGGCAGACTCCGGGGGTGGTTATGTTGCTGAAACCCATCTTACTGCAGGTAGAGTTTTGTCTCTTAGGAGGCACTGGATACAGAGTCATTACCATGCCACGTATTCCACATATGCCAGGGGTGTTTCCATCCTTATCTCTAAATTGGTTTCTTTTGAATTTATTGAGCTTAAGACTGATCCACAAGGACGTTGCCTCTTCGTAACGTGTACGCTGCAGGGAGCCCTGTTTGTCTTAATGAATGTTTATATTCCATTGCCTTTTGACCCATCAATTCTCCAGGACATGCTTATATATGTCTCTGACAAGACACATCACCACATAATTTGTATGGGTGACTTTAATATAGCTACTAATCCTGATTTGGATAGATTTGGTGGGACGGCGGTTGATTCCAAGTTACATAGAGATGCCTTCCTCAATCTTGTGGGCGATATGGGACTTGTAGATGTATGGAGGACTCTCCATCCGCGGGACCGGGAATTCTCCTGCCACTCAGCCACTTTTAAAACGTTATCTAGAATTGATTGTGTTTGCTAACCAGGTGGCTTTGAATTGAGTTACGGATTGCTGTTTTCTAACCAGGGTGGCCTCCGACCATTCCCCGCTATAATTGTCATTACATCGAGACCAGAGATCTGGGCCCAGAGTTTGGAAGTTTAGTCCCGTATGGTTGACTAATACGCGATTGGTCTCTAGGCACAGAGAAGAATTGTGTAACTATTTTGCCAACAATGTCAACTCTGCTGCTCAGGGTATTGTTTGGGAGGCTGCCAAGGCAGCTGCAAGGGGTTCTCTGATATCTCTTATATCTACGCAAAATAAACTTAAATCTAGAGAAGTGGAGGTTCTGGAGTCGGAGGCTGCTGAGGCGGAAAGACAGTTTGTGGGAAGTGGGGATTCAGCGTCCTAGGCTAAGTTTGTTTCTTGTTCGTTGCAATACTCTGTAAAACTTTCTGAACTGAATGCCCGTCATGTTTTTTATATGAAACAAAATATCTTTGAAAATGGGGACAAGGAGGGGAAGCTTTTGGCTCACCTTGTTCGCCAGCATAGGGGGGCTCTGTTGCTTTCTTCACTCCGAGATTCTGGGGTGAATTGATACTCGACTCGCGGCTGATTAATTTGCGATTTCAGCACTTCTACTCTCGGTTATATGAGTCTCGACTAACTCGCTCTGTGTCCCAGATATCTCATTTTATTGATCATTGTGATCTTCCACAACTCTCCTTGGAACATCGTCGCATGCTGGATGCTCCTATACTCCTTAGAGAGGTGATGGATGCGATTCGTGGTTTGCCAGCTGGCAAGGCCTCGGGTGTGGATGGTCTTCCTGCGGAGTGGTATAAGGAGTTTGCGGATATCTTGGCCCCTCATGTTTTGAATACTTTTTACGCTGCCATAGATGACGGACGTCTTCCGGATTCCATGATTGTATTGCCAGGGAAGGATCTGGAACTCTGCAACTCTTACAGACCTATTTCCCTTTTGACCACGGATGCAAAAATCGTGGCAAAAATACTGGCTACCAGATTAAATACTGTGTTGGGAACCATCGTACATGAAGATCAGACTGGTTTCATCCCGGGCAAATCGACGTCCCACAACCTTAGAAGATTATTTTTGCACCTCCAGCTTCCACATGAGACCATTGGAACTCGGGCGATAGCGTCTCTTGATGCATCCAGGGCCTTTGACTCTGTCGAATGGCCATATCTTTGGCATGTGCTTCGAGGTTTTAGATTTGGTCCATCCTTTATTAATTGGATACATATCTTGTATGGTAACCCCAGGGCTTCTGTCGTGATGGGTGGACTGAGTTCACAGTCCTTTTCTTTGAACCGTGGCACTAGACAGGGCTGCCCGCTCTCGCCCGGCTTGTTTGCCCTGGCCCTGGAGCCTTTGGCTATTTTGATTCGTGCTAATCCGTTGATCCGTGGACTATGTATTGAGGGCAGAGAGGAAAAGATTGCACTCTATGCCGATGACATTCTACTCTTTCTTGGTGATGATGGGGATTCCCTGAGGACTACTTTGCAATTGGTGGATGATTTTGGTACATATTCCAGATTTCAGATCAATTGGTCTAAGTCCTCTTTGCTCCCGATTGATGGTGGTCTGCGGGAGTCTCGCTCACCAGACATCCCTCTTTCTTATGTGGCCGACTGTACTTATTTGAGGATTCGGGTGGCAGCAATGACGGACTCCTTTTTGGAGATGAATTTGTTGCCTGCTATTCAATCTTTTAATGATAAAACAATGGCGTGGCTTCACTTGCCCTTAAATGTTATAGGTAGGTCAAATCTTATTAAAATGATTTTTTTGCCCAAGTTTTTATATATCTTTCAGAATACACCGGTCCCTATTCCTAAAAAATTCTTCCGACAAATATACAAAATTATTTCACATTTCATATGGCGGGGGTGTCGGGCTAGACTCAAGTTGACTACTCTTATGAGACCGAAGCAGGAGGGGGGAATTGCCTTGCCCAACTTTTACAGGTATTATTTGGCAGCGCAATGTCGCTATGCACTTGATTTTCTTTCCCCCAGGCCTCGCTATCAAACTACTTAGATAGACGCACTGTTATTGCAACCTGCTTATGAGCTACCCCAGTTCTTGCATGGTGGCCCCGCAGTTTTTAAAATTCGGACTACATTAGCAGTAACTTTATATAAGGTTTGGGGGGAGTTGAAGAGGCTGCTGGGATATATGTCCATGGACCCGGACACCCCCCTGTGGGGCGCTGAGGGGTTACATCACTTACTTGGTAGTGAGTTTGGTCCTCTGTGGACTAGATTTGGGATTAATACTCTAGGACAATTGTATCATGATAACCAGCTGAAATCCTTTGCACAGATACATGACAAATATGGCCTGCCACACAATCTTTTCTATTCTTATTTATGTACCAGACATGCTCTTAGAGCCCAGTGGGGTGATAGAGCACCGATGATTGCTACGTTCCCGCTTCTCACTAGATTGATAACCCTTGAGCCTCTGAGACCTCTCTTTTATTTATCAGTGGTTGGAATCCCACATGGGATATCAGGAATTTCCCTCATGGAATAAATGGGAACTGGATTTGGGCCAATTGGAGGACTGGGAGTGGAACATGGCTAAGGAGGTGCCAGCCCAGATGGCGACATCGACTAGGCATCAAATGATACAGCTGAATATTCTGCATAGAATTTATTATACACCAATTAGACTGTTTAAAATGGGGAATTCTGGTACTGATCATTGCCATCGATGTGACAATGTTTGAGACACGTATTTGCATATGATTTGGGAATGTCCTGAGGTTGGGAGGTTTTGGTCGGAGATAATGCGTATTGTGACCCTGGTGTTGGGGAGTAGGGATGAGCGAGCACCCCGATGCTCGGGTGCTCGGGTGCTCTGACCGAGCACCCCCTGATGCTCGAGTGCTCGGCCGAGCACCCGAGCCCCATTCAAATGAATGGGAGCACTCGAGCATTAAACCAGGCACCCCCTGCTCTGATGAGCGGAGGGTGCCTGGTCAATGTCCCCCTTCATCTCCGCTATGCCCCTCTTCCACAATGTCCCCCTTCATCTCCTATGCCATAGCGGAGATGAAGGGGGACATTGTGGAAGAGGGGCATAGCGGAGATGAAGGGGGACATTGTGGAAGAGGGGCATAGAGTCTATGCCCCTCTTCCACAATGTCCCCCTTCATCTCCGCTATGCCCCTCTTCCACAATGTCCCCCTTCATCTCCTCTATGGCATAGGAGATGAAGGGGGACATTGTGGAAGAGGGGCATAGCGGAGATGAAGGGGCACATTGTGGAAGACGGGCATAGCGGAGATGAAGGGGGACATTGTAGAAGAGGGGCATAGAGTCTATGCCCCTCTTCCACAATGTCCCCCTTCATCTCCGCAATGCCCCCTTCATCTCCGCAATGCCCCCGTACCTCCATTCCCTGGTGGTCCAGCGGAGCGTCTTCGGATCTGTGCCTCTTCCGGCACAGATCCTCTTCACCCGAACATGTCGGGCGAGCACATGGCGGTACTCGTACGAGTACCGCCATGTGCCGAGCAGAGCGATGCTCGAGCCGATCCGAGCATCGGCCGAGCACGCTCGCTCAACACTATTGGGGAGACCTGTTCCTGCGACTACAAAGATTTGCTTATTGTCTATCTTCCCTGATGAGATTGAGGATGCTAATGACAAATCTCTCCTACGTGAACTCTTGGTGATGGAGAGAAAGGTGGTGGCCTTGAACTGGATGTCAAACAGGGTTCCCAATTGTAGAGCATGGATAAACCTGGCTTCTTTACAAAGTATTTCAGACATTAATGGTAGCTAAGGAGTTAAAATATTTTTATCTTGAACTAAACGAATAAATTCATCAAATAGTATTTTTTATGCTGGGTACTTTGGTGGATTACAATATCAGTTGCTCACCCCTGTTCTAGTATGTTCAACCTAAAAGTGTACATTTTATACAAATAAAACATTAAATACAAAATAATGATTGCGGTGCAACTAACTGAAATTTGGCTGTATGCCAGAGAGATTAAATCAAAGCAGATGTAAACAAAATAATTGTTAATTACTTTTGGATGAGCTGAATATGAATCAACAATTTAGTGAATGGGAGCCCCGGATCATTTACTGTCAGCCTGTTTGTGAAAAACACAAGCTGTTTTACACAGCAAGTTAACAAATTACAACTTGTTTATTTCCGTTACAAATCACAGTAGATATTGTCTGAGACTGAAAAGAAAATATTTTGGGGTCTTAGAGGCTGATTTAAATAAGAAGCACTGTATCAATTATGGGGCAAACTTACAGTATCATAGGGAGCAAATTAAAGGTAAACATTACATTAAATGGAGCAATTAACCCCTTGAATGCTAGCGAGGTCTCCAATAAGGTTGGATGAAAAGTCCCATTTTTGTCACAGAAATTTTTTTTGGAAAACTTACAATTTGCCTTTCTTACCACAGGAATTTCTCCACATTGAAACTTCAGATTTTTCCCTAACCCCCCAATAGATTTCCACTGAGAGCTTTGCTGGTTTACGCCTATGATGAGAAATCATACAGGGGGTCAGACTCAGTATGTGTACATGTCTAGCAGGACAAAGTGGGGACTTGGAAGTCAGTATGAGTGGTTTTGTGGCTACCAGTGCAGTGGGACAAAGCTGGGGGCCAGTATGTGATTTCTATGGCTACTGTGGAGCAAGGCTGCTGGGGTCAATAAATGTGGTTCTGTGGCTACCATGAAACAAGGCTGGGAGTCAGTAAGTGTGTTTACGTGACTATAAGTGGGACAAGCCTGGGAATTTTATGATGGCTTTTCAGAGAGACTAGGATAATTTATAGTTAGGTGAATTACTTATGTATAAATATATTCCAGAATGTATAATATACATGTGTAGAATATTTTACATAACTAAAGGCAGTAGTTGAGGGTCTGAAAATATTTTTGTGCTGGGGATCCATGTTTTTTTGTACACCTGGGCTTTCCAATGACTTTTTCCAGCAATGAACACTCTGACTATAAGTCTTGAACATACAGAGTCATTGTTCATTACAATATTATGGAGAGAAATATATATCTGGCCTAGTAAGCCACTATTAAAGTAAAATGACAATCAAGTCCTGGAACAAGATATTGAGAGATCTTCTATTGAGAATGATAAAGTCGACACTCATATAAGTTGAAAATAATATTGCTCCATATGTAATATGAATACTATATTCACTCAATACTCATTATCAAAATAATTTTGCATTTGATTTTATTTATATCTAGTCAAACAGGAGTTCATTTTTGACTTATATTTTTTCTATTCTTTCCTCCCCCCTCTATTTTGGGCGACTGTCTTGACAATGAATCATATAAATATATAGGGAGGGACTGTGGATTTGGTTATGAATAGGTCTCCACCATTGTATTAAACAAAGATTTCTATTTAAGATCAAAGAGCATAACTGTAATTAACTATTTTTAGAGAAAAAAAGATATTGAATTATTTATTTGCCTTTCAATATTTTATTTTAGCTTTTATTTTTTAGGGTTAAAAAATCCTCACCCACATAATTGGTGTAATTTAAAAATGGGCCTTAACTAATGATTGGCTAATTAAAATGCCAATTACACCTCCTCCATTTTGGTCTTATACATAAAAATAATGGTCGGAGGGTAGACCATTTGATAGTCTCCTGATGAAATGGTCAGCTAGGATCATGAAATGCATTGAGGGATTTTTTTTTTTATTTTTATGTGTACATCCTTTTATTATTGTTATTTCTATATATAATAAAATCCATTTTTTATGAAATTTATCCATCTGTTGGATCGCTTACTAATATTAGATAGTTCATTTAAGCCGGTGCCGCTTGTGGAGAGTTCCGAGTGGGGAGGACAGCACTACCTGTCCCCACATGATTTTAGACCGGTTATGAATTGGAGAATAGCGGTCCTCATCCTTGAAAGTAAATGTACTCATCTATTATCCATTTACACTGTTATCGCACGCATATTTAGCATTATACATCAGTGTTCTTCCGTTTGCTGTTTCTTTGTGTTTCATGTCGAGTGTACCTCTGCGGTGAGGATTCTGATATAGTGGATTGCACTGCAATTTGGAGTACCTGAATGGAGTAGCCACCATAATATGTGAGTATAATTCTCACCAGCTCAATCTTTTATTGGTTGCTTTTTCAAAAGTACTATATTACCCTCCCCTTTGTCTTCTTTCTCTTAAATGTATCCACTATATCTTCCATTACCACATCTTTGGGCAAATATTTCCACAATTTAACAAACCTGTAAAAAAAAACCCTACCTCTGCTGAATTTGAAACCTCATTTCTACTCATTGTAAGGGGTGACCCCTAGTTACTTGATCCAGCCTTAGAATGAAAAGCTCAGTAGAGAGATTGTTGTATTGACCTCACAAATACTTAATCAATGTAACAAGATCCTGTCTTAAGTATCTTTTCTATAGTGTAAATAAACCAAGTTTAGCCAAACTTTATTTATATTTCAGATCCTCCATTCCCTTAATTCATTTTGTTGCTCTTCTCTGTACTCTCTACAGTTGCAGAATATTCTTTTTCAGAACTGGTGCCCCAAGCTGTATTTCATATTCAAGGTGAGGTCTTACAACTATTTTTGCAGTGGCAAATTTATGTTATCCACAATTGCTTCAATACGCCTTTTTATGCAAGACAGTGCTTTGTTTGTTTTTGCTACTGCTGTTTGAGACTGATCTCTGTTTCCAAGTTTACAGTTTAACAGGACTACCAGAACTTTTTCTAGCAACGTGTCTCCCATAATGATTCCATTAAGTTCAAAAGTAGTATTATGATCTTCTCTTCCCAAATGCAAACAATTACACGTTCCTACGTTAAATTTAATATTGCATTTGTTTTCCCAATCTGTCATTTTATGTAAACCCCTATGTAGAGAACAAATATCCTGTTCTGAGTGTATTACTCTGCATAATTTAGTGTTGTGTGCAAATATTACAATGTTTTTTTATATATCTAATTCCGTGTTAAAGAGCAGTGGACCAAGTTCTGAACCTTTAGGTACTCCACTCTCAGCTTTTACTGTACTGGAGGATTTTCCATTTACAGCAAAACATTGTTCCACATCCTTCAACTAATATTATATCAAGCTGCAAAGGTTATCACCTAGAAGCAATTTCCTTATTTTATACACCAACCTTTTTGTGGTATCAAATGCCTTTGCAATATCTAGATATACTACATTCACTGCTTTGCCATTATCTAGGCTGCGGCTTACTTATTCATAGAAGTTCAAGCAATTTGTTTGGCAAGATAAAGAAAGAAAAGGAGCACAGATGAAGAATGAAGATGACAGATGAAGATGGAGATGACAGATGAAGATAATAGATGCAGAACAAGAAAGAAGAGAGTGACAGATGAAGAAGAAGAAGGTTAAAGAAGAAGAATTGAAGAAGCAGAGAAGGATGTAGAAGACCCTGCTGGACATCAGGATGACAAGTAGAGGTTTTACCTCTGGGTTATAGGATAGTGTTAGGGCTAGTATGGACCACTGTATTGTTATTGTAAAGGGTAGTTTAGGGCCATGGGGAGGGTTAATATTTGGGATGCTGACTGTGTTTTCAGCTCACGCTCGATGTTTGACACCATGTCAAACACAGAGTGTGAGCTGGTATCTTACATCTTCCCATTTCTCATGCTATTTAGCTTGAGTTATGGGACTACAAAATCCACAACAAACGTTTGGCCACAAGTTAGGTTCAATTCCAATTGGATTGAGCCCCAAATCCGAACAAAACATATTGAAAAGAGTGACCATGCACAGTTGGTTAAAGGGATAGTAATACTTCGTTTTAACTTTATTTTATTTTGTAGGCATTAAAAAAACATGAATAATGATATAAGTCTTATCTCTCAAACCTTTATGGTTTAAGAGATATTCACAAGCAAAGTGTCCCCCTCCCGCCCCTTTTACTGATGTAACACTTTTCAGCCAGGGCAGAAGGGAGGTGCCCAGGTAGACTGCAGAGAGGGACAATCTTCTATTAAGATAAGGGAAAAAACCTGAAAAACTTGTCAAGGGGGGCAGGGATTTCATTGTTTTCATAGGAATAAGAGTGTCCCCTTCTGTTATCTGTCCAGTTAAAACGAAGTATTACTATCCCTTTAATTTTGTGTCCAACCATCCTGCTAGCAACTCTTATATCAACTTCCATGGACAAGACAGCATGACTGATTGAAGATGCTGGTGGAGCTGCACTAAGATGTGATAAAGAGGTGATAAAGTGGAGATGACCTCTCCAGTGATACCACTTTTCCACTTCGAATGTCTTCTAAGGGACCAATGCACTATTCTCAAGTGGGAGAGACAGTAGTGCATAGGCTCCATAGCATAACATAGGTACTGGAGAAGTGATATCAGTGGAGAAGTCATGTCCACTTTACCACTTCTTTATCATACCTTAGTGAATAACCCCCTATATCTCTTGAACAAATGTACAAGTGCAAAATTTATAAGGATCATTAATTTTTTCTGGGCATAGTAATGTAATGGGAGTGTTATCATTAGGAGGTGCTACTTCTCCTTCAATGTTTTCACTGTTGAACTACTGTCCCTTTGAGGGCCAGAGAGGTGAGCAATGCATTGTAGAACAACCCATTGCTCACCCCTGTGGCAATAAAAAGACTGACCTGTAAGAGAGTAAAAATACTCATTAAGGTTTCAGTCTGTCAACACATCTCTCAATACACAATTCACGTGACATTTCTTGTGCCAGGTTTGCATACGCTCTACATTTACTGAAGAGGGAAAACTATCTGATGGTCTCTTGTGTGTTTATATATTTATCCAGTTGAACCAATCTATTCCAATCTCTCAACATACAAGCAGTGTTATTGATTCACATTTCATTCCTCTCTTGTGAATAATTTAGAGAAGTTTTGAGAAATTGTCAGGGCTTTAAAGAATAGAATCAGATACCACTATTTCACCTCATTAATTTTACTTTAATATTACATTTTTTCTTATACAAATAAACCTAATTTTTCAAGAGCACTTTATCACAGTGTATCTGTTACATAGATTCTAGTGTATATAATTACACATTAGAAGCCATATAAGACATATAAACATACTGAGGCTGATATACTAAGAGGACCTGGAGCAATTGTGGGGCAACCCAGCTGCACCACAGAAGACTCATAAAACTTCCCATTGAGTTAAATGAGGCTTTTACCACCTTGAATACAAGAGAGCTCTCCAGTGCAGTGTTTCCTAATGCTTTTGAGACCTGTCTAGAATGTAAGTGGTTTAACCCTTTGAGTGCTAGTAGCATGCACAATGCACATTGATTTGCAATGCGTTTAGGACCACTCTGGCATTCAAAGGGGTAAATTCTGTTTTAAATCAATAGAAATGTGTGGATTTTTTATTGGCACTATATGATACATTTGGTTTGTGTCAGTTCTTCTTATCACAGTCTCCCTTGGGCTATCCTGTACTTCCTTACATCTGTATGGCCACCTGCCAGCATTGCCTCTGGCCACTTCCTCATTGCTACATCAGGTAACAGGCACTAGCACGGACAACTGTTTATGGGCCTATTCTGGGTGGCCTAATTGGGTCCCGCCTCCTTCTGCTCCTTTATAAACCTCCCTGGGCCTGGGAGTCATTGCCCTTAAGCAATGATCCTGTTAGTTACTCTTGTGCTCTGTTGTGACCTGTGCTTATTTGAGAACCCGCTCTGTGTATGACCCCGGCTTGTCTGACTACCCACATCAGTTCTGACCTGTGGCTCTGACTGACTTACTCGCTCTGTGTATGACCCCCGGCTTGTCTGACTACCCACGTTGGTTCTGACCTGTGGCTCTGGCTGACTTACTCACACCATGTATGACCCCGGCTTGTCTGACTACCCATATTGGTTCTGACCTGTGGCTCTGACTGATTCACTCGCTCCGTGTAGTCCCTGGTTTGTCTGTCCTCCGGCTCCTATCTCACTCAGTGTATCCCCGGCTTGTCTGACCTGTGGATCTGGCTAACTACTCGCTCCGTACGCGCCTAGCCTTCCTGACCGTTAGCCTCTGTGTCCAGTGGCTCTGTCCGACTCTCGCTCCCTGTTGACTTTGGTCTCCGGTACCTTGCAGTAGTGAAGTGCGTAGCACAGTGTGCAGCTCCAGGTAGGAGCTTGGGCCCTATCATCCGGTGGTCTGGGGTTGTGTGGGATATTAGCATTTCTATATCTCATTTATTATTATCATTGTATATTCCAATAAAGGTATATATATATTTTATTACTGTGTCTGTCCTTCTTTGCCTGATTACCGTGACAATTCTTAACACATCAGTGTCCTTGTGTCTAACAATTTCTTGAAGATATTTGGGGAGCAATTGGTAAGATATGCTACAAATGAAATGGTGTGCACAATACTCATACTTGGGGACTGTCAGCAGCCCCCGACAAGTAGGGGTGGAGGCAGGAGTATCCAAACAACACAAACCACATGACAATATGGGTAAAGCTTAATAGGAGTGGAGTGGATTTTAAAAGGGGGAAACTGGGGTTTGTCCCAATAATGGGAGGAACATTGCAGAAAGTGGATGGGACAGGTGGGGAAGTTGGCAGATTTACCACAGCTCTTACTAACCCTGTGAATTACTCTCTGTCCCCAGAGACCTGGTAAGAAAGTCAGAAAAAGTGAAACTCCCGTGGCGATCTGAGGCTAGATTCTATTACAGGTGCTAATTTTATCACTGTGTTAATCTCCAGTTTTGCCCATAGACTTTAATAGGAAAATGTTTGATAAAAAGGGAGTTAACATATAGCACCTGCAATAGAATCTGGCCCCAAGAGAGTTCCCAAGTATGACAATAATTAAGGTGAACCTGTGGCCTTAACCCTTTGAGTATCAGAGGGGCACGCAACACAGTTTCCAACATTGGCATTTTATATTATCAGATTATCAGTTGCCAGCAATAAGGTTTGCTGAAGTTCAACTGTAAGTATTCAGTACAGAGACAAAGTTAAAGAATCACCGACGTGAAGAATGTGCATTTTATAGATTTCCCTAATAAAACACAAAAGACAAGAAGGGATTTCCAGTTGTTCTGAAATCCCATTGAACTCCTTTGCCACCAATCAGATTATATTAGGAAGACACAAAGCTTTATCATGGGAATGACAGGAGTTGTAGTCCACCTATTATTAGTAGTCAGCTTACAACTGCTCTCGAACTACAAGTCCCAACATCCCCAGCCAGCCACCAGCTATGGCTGGATTGCAATTCTCTTCATAATCACTTACAGCTGGAAGACAACAGATTATCTATTACACTTTAATGGTTATGGTTGCTGAATGACACAAAACAAATTCTAGGCACTGTTATTATACACCTGTTATTTTTCTGGACAGTCCTCTATGGAAATCCTAGGTTTGCTCCTGATAGTGACCATGCCAGTCTTACTATGCTATGTCCTAGCTGGGGAGAGACAGGCGTCTGAGTAAAAACAAGAGGTCAAATGTCTGAATGTCTGAAATGTTAGCATCTGAGTAGTACTGGAGCAGTGGGCAGGCCTCAAATTGCTCTGTAATTACATTGCAAGATGGAGACAGAGTGATTCCTACAAGTGATAAGGTCAGGGGAAAAGCATAGGGTTGCAAATCGTATCACCCCAGCTACTTATGACATCTTCAATTTAAAGTGAACTTTTTTCATGCATACAATATCAGAAAGGGGGTCAGTTCCTTGTCAAAAAGGATTAATGTGTGTTTTTTCTCTTCTTCAAAGATGAGATACAAAATGTACAAATGATCATACAAACACACAATATTAATATGAAGCAAAGCAAAATAAATATAGGGTCTTACAATGGGAATAGTACAGATATACCTGTGGGGAGGCCAACTACGGGTAATGGACACATCCAATATGGTGTATAAAAATGCACAATGCAGTGGTTCTACTTCTCTGAGTCAAAGTTATTTGCATGTTTAAATGACTCCTTTGTCCCACTTCTGCAAATGGATGAGAAGTGGAAAAAAAAGATCTTGTGTCCACAAACCTGTCAGAATTAACAAGAAATATATACAGTAAATCACATGGCAGAATGTCCCATTAGGCAATGTAGGCAGTTTCCTAGGACAAAGATGTGCAAGCTGAGGCCCTCCAACTGTGAAGGACTACAATTTACATCATCCCCAGTGATCCAACTGAGAATTCTTTGTTTTCCTTTGAAATACGGCACTGTGCAAAAGTCTAAAGCAAATGTGAAAAAAATGCTGTAAAGTAAGAATGCTTTCAAAAACAGACATGTTAATAGTTTATTTATAACAATTAACAAAATGCCTAGTGAGTAAACAGAAGAAAATCTAAATCAAATCAATATTTGTTGTGACTACACTTTGCCTTCAAACCAGTACTGTATCTTTTAATGCAAAATATCTTCCATATTTACAGTGGAGGCTGAAGGGGTCAATGTTTAATACTGCCAGTACATCAGCTGATGCTCCTGTCTGCATGCATGTATACACCAACTTAATTTACATCTTCTGAGAGGTCAGAAAACAAGGGGGTGACATGTGTGATATGTTTAATAAAACTGAAACTCACCTCCAGTACACCAGGTTACTCATATTAAGCAAAGTCCCAAAAGAAGGAAGCTAATCACACACATATGAATGTGTCAACAACGCCTTCACCCAATGACCTTGTACAGGCTGAGCTGCTCCCTTTGTTTTGGTTTCTACACAAAGTAACCCTCAGACAAAATGATACACAGGAAGAAGAGGGGTACTGTCAGTACAACAACTTTCACTGTGTAAAATAATACATAAAGAACCTGGCTTGCACAGACTCCATTTACTGGCAAGGAAAGCACTCAGGAAGAATAAACCCACCCTGCTCAGGAACTCCATAAGTTTAGAGGAGTAATACAATTACAAGAAATATGATCCGCAATAGCAGGAGTGTCAAACATGAGGCCCTGGGGCTGCATTCAGTCCACCTTCTAATAAAATTAGAAATACTGTTAGGAGCAGCAGTATAACTATAGTGCTGTCCTGCTGGTCCAAATTCAGTTTTGATCATGGTTTGCAATCACCTTCTAGAGCAGAGTTAGTCCCTTTGGCGCCCAGCTATTGGCAGGTTGGGATAATTGAAGCTGTAGTCTCCACCAGCATGGGAGCCGAGATTTGCATGTGTAAGTTGTAGAGGTAACCCATTTGCTGGGCTCATTATCAGAACAGGAGCATCAGAGCAGAAAACATTTTACATTTCATCTTTGTCTCCAGCATTCTCCAACAAAATAATAGTGTAGACATTGTCAGCCATTGTTGAGGCTCTCCTTAGAGGGAATCATTGAGTATCTGTCCCTCAACTCGATTTCAGTTTGACATGCCTATACTATACATAAGGTAATTTATTAGTTATAAAAACAAATAAAAACCTTGCTGAAAACATTTCTAAGTACACATGTTTTTTCTTCAGGAACACAACTGAGAAACATGATTCCTATCATACCTCCGGTATCCTCCACTAGTGGTCCTGCTCTCTCTGGCTTCCCCTAGGCTGCCCGCACCCGGCTCTGCCTTCCTCTTCATTTTGATGGCGCTGAGCTGTGATGCACAGTCCTTTATGACATCCCCCTCAGTGGACACATAAAGGTCCTTCCAGTTCCTCCTTTTTTTATTTTGAAACTTTCTCATAGCTATAGCTGTCACTTTGAGCCTCTCCTGCCTCAAGTTTACAAACAATTCACAGCAGAACAGCACAACATGTCTACCTCACATTGTAGCTGCTTCTTTTGTGTTCCACTTCCTGGAATACAACGTTTTTATAGTGAAAAGGTGAAAAACACATAAATCAATGGTCTGAAACTCTCTAGCCAATGAAAAAATGGTAAAGAACTTGGCCAATGGGTGAAAAATGTGAAGAATGTAATTGTTGTTTTAAAGTGGATTTTCCTGCAAAAAAGCAGATTTTTGTGGATTTTTTCACTGGAACATGGAGGGACCTTTCACCCACACCTACTGGTCAGTCACATGAAAGAGCATTACTAGTGTTAATAGTACTGTTTAGAGCAACAACAGCCAAAAACCTCATAAAGCAAACTTAGAGCTGCACTTCAAGAGTAGAACAGACAACAAACCGTACATATAAAACCATATAAATAAGCAGTATTAGAATTTGTGTCACATAATATGATTTTCATGATGAACACATAGAATTTGCAGTTGATATTTAATTTTACAAGAAGGGGAAAAACAAGGAACAACATCCACGGACATGGAAGTCAAAATCAGGGACTGTCCATGGAAAACGTGGACTGTTTGCAGACTAGACTATTTATTACAAACAAACAGGCACCAGTCAATTATCTGTATAGCAACTACATTAAAATAGTGTGGTGCAAAAACACATATAAATAGTGATGAGCGAGCACCCCAATGCTCGGGTGTTCGGGTGCTCTGACCGAGCGCCCCCTGAGGCTCGAGTGCTCGGCCGAGCACCCGAGCCCCATTGAAGTCAATGGGAGGACTCGAGCATTACACCAGGCACCCCCTGCTCTGATGAGGGGAGGGTGCCTGGTCCATAGGAAAAGGGCAGAAAAGGATGGAAACACCACAGAAATGGTTCAGGGACAGCATAGGGAGGATGTCTGGATGCATCTTGGACTCCAACATCGCTGCTGGGAACGATCTTTCGCCCGTAGTACGCCATTTTTACAGACTGATCGTAAAACACACAAAAAGGAAAATAAAAACGACTTTAGGCGAAAAATTGTTACCAAACAGTATTTGCTGTATATTTACTTGTATATCATCTGCAAATTCTCCCAAAAATTTCCTTGATTTTCAGAACTGAGGCCATGATTAAGAGGGAAACGTGCGCAGAGGCAAATTCTCCCAAAAATGTCCTTGATTTTCAGAACTGAGGCCATGATTAAGAGGGAAACGTGCGCAGAGGCAAATTCTCCCAAAAATTTCCTTGATTTTCAGAACTGAGGCCATGATTAAGAGGGAAACGTGCGCTGAGCTGACCATCTAAAACATTATGGGTGAGGGTCTGCTGCAGAGCTGACCATCCTAAACATTATATGCGAAGGCCCGCTAGTGAGCTGACGCTATAAAACATTATATGAGAGGGCCCGCTAGAGAGCTGACCCAATAAAACATTATATGAGAAGGCCCGCTGGTGAGCTGGCCCTATATAAAAATTATATCACAGGGCACGCTGGTGAGCTGGCCCTATATAAAAATTATATCACAGGGCCCGCTGGTGAGCTGGCCCTATATAAAAATTATATCCCAGGGCATATGGAAGAGGAGGAGGAGGATGAGAATATTAAGAGTCAACCATATACCCGTTTTTTGGGTGGAAGGGGTGAATGGGAATACAGAGTATTCACATCATTGTAAATAACATATATAAAGTGAGTTTATGTTCCCCCAGGGCTTTCCTCCAGTGGAGTGGAGAAGTCAGGGGAAATCCAGGCCTTGTTCATTTTTATAAGTGTCAACCTATCAGCATTGTCGGTGGAAAGGCGGATACGCTTATCTGTTATGATGCCACCAGCAGCACTAAATACCCGCTCAGACAGAACGCTGGCGGCAGGGCAGGCCAGCACCTCCAAGGCGTAGAGTGCCAGTTCATACCACGTGTCCAGCTTGGACACCCAGTAGTTGTAAGGCACAGAGGGATCATTAAGGACGCTGACACGGTCTGCTACGTACTCCTTCACCATCTTCCAAAACTTTTCCCTCCTTGTGACACTAGGCTGCGCATCAGGGTGAGGGTGCTGGCGGGGTGTCATGAAGGTGTCCCACGCCTTGGAGAGTGTTGCCCTGCCTTTCTCGGAACTGCTGTGTGCTCCCCTTTTCTCCCCTTCTCTGTTGGCCAAGGTAGCACGTACTCTGCCGCCAGCGTTGTCAGATGGAAAATTTTGGAGCAATTTTTCAACAAGAACCTTCTGGTATTGCACCATTTTGCTTGTCCTCTCCACCGGAGGAATGAGAGATGAGAAATTCTCTTTGTAGCGGGGGTCCAGAAGGGTGAACACCCAGTAATCCGTGTTGTTTAAAATGCGTATAACGCGTGGGTCACGGGAAAGGCAGCCTAACATAAAGTCAGCCATGTGTGCCAGAGTACCAACAGTCAAGATTTCGCTGTCCTCACCAGGAGGATGACTCTCAATATCCTCATCCTCTTCCTCCTCTTCTGCCCACCCACGCTGAAGAGATGGAACTAAAGTTCCATGGCTACCCTCTGTAGCGGAGGCAACCGTGTCTTCCTCCTCCTCCTCCTCCTCCTCCTCCTCCGCCTCCTCCAATTGTCGCTGAGAAGACGAAGTGAGGGTGCTCTGGCTATCACCTTGTGTAAGCTCTTCCTCCCCCATTTCCACCTCTTCCACATGCAAAGCGTCGGTTTTAATTGTGAGCAGCGAGCGTTTCAGTAGACACAGAAGTGGGATGGTTACACTGATAATAGCGTTATCGCCGCTCACCATCTGTGTCGATTCCTCAAAATTGCGTAAAACCTCGCAGAGGTCTGACATCCATTCCCACTCCTCACTTCTGATTACAGGAAGTTGAACGGAGAGGCGACGACCGTGTAACAGCTGGTACTCCACTACTGCCCTCTGCTGCTCACAAAGCCGGGCCAACATGTGGAAGGTGGAGTTCCAGCGCGTGCTCACGTCACACAGCAGCCGGTGAGCTGGCAATTGTAAGCGCTGCTGCAGCTTCAACAGGCCGGCCGAAGCTGTAGATGACTTACGGAAATGTGCACACACGCGCCGCACCTTGGTCAAGAGATCATGCACATTGGGGTAGGTTTTTAGAAATCGCTGAACCACTAAATTAAATACATGCGCTAGGCATGGTACGTGTGTGAGCTTGCCGAGCTCCAAAGCCGCCACCAAGTTACGCCCATTATCACACACAACCATGCCTGGTTGCAGGTTGAGTGGCGAGAGCCACTGCTCGGTCTGGTGACTAATCCACTGCAACAGCTCTGAGGCCGTGTGCTGTTTGTCCCCAAGGCAGATCAGCTTCAGCACGGCCTGTTGACGCTTCCCCACTGCAGTGCTACACTGCTTCCAGCTACTGGCTGATGGGGGAGTGGCGCTGCGTGTAGAGAATTCGGAGGTGGAAACGGAGGAGGAGGAGCCAATAACGTAGGTGCTGGTGGAAACCCTGATGGAGGTAGGGCCCGCAATCCTCGGCGTGGGTAGCACCCGTGCCATCCCAGGGTCCGAGTCGCTCCCAGCCTCCACGACATTCACCCAGTGTGCCGTCAGGGAAATGTAGCGTCCCTGGCCACAAGCACTTGTCCATGTGTCAGTCGTTAAGTGGACCTTCCCAGTAACTGCGTTGGTCAGGGCACGGGTGATGTTACGGGACACATGGTGGTGTAATGCGGGGATGGCACACCGGGAAAAGTAGTGGCGGCTGGGGACCGCGTACCGAGGGACAGCTGCTGCCATCAGGCTGCGGAAGGACTCAGTGTCCACAAGCCTAAATGGCAGCATTTCGATGGCCAGTAATTTTGAAAGGTGTGAGGTTAGTGCTATGGCCTGTGGGTGGGTGGCTGGGTACTTTCTCTTGCGCTCAAATGCCTGGGGTAACGACATTTGGACGCTGTGCTGGGACAGGGAAGTGGATGTGGTCGCTGATGGTGCTTCAGATGGTACAGGTGCAGGGCGGGAGGTATGCGGGCCTGCGCCTTCGACAGGCGATTGGCCGGCACCGAAAACAGGGGAAGAGGAGGCAGTGGTGTGGCCTGCAGACACAGATGGGCGATCCAGGCGTTCCTCCCACTTACTACGGTGCTTGGATGCCATGTGTCGGATCATGCTGGTGGTGGTGAGGTTTCTAGTGTTCATGCCTCGGCTCATTCTGGTGTGGCACAGGTTGCAAACTACAATTCTTTTGTCGTCCGCACTTTCCTTAAAAAAACGCCATACCGCGGAACACCTACCCTTTGGCAAGGGAGATTTACGCAAGGGGGTGCTCCGTGGAACATTTGCGGGCCGGTTTGGTGCGGTCCGCCTTCTTTCTGTAGCCACACCACTGCCTCTTCCAGCCTGTTGCGGTGCTGCAGATGGCTCACCCTCAGGACTGCTGTCATCGCTCGGCTCTACACCTTCCCAGGTGGGGTCAGTCACCTCATCGTCCACCAAGTCCTCCTCCACTTCCTCACTCTGATCATCCTCCTCAAGTCTTGATCCCACCACATACTCAGTCATTGACAACTGTATAACATTCTCCTCAACAAGGTCTTGAGACGGAAATAGTGGTTGATTTAATGGCAACTGTGTCTCATCATCATCATCATCATCCAGTACTTCCTTTGACCTTAAATGCCGTTCACATCTGTCATCTTCTTGTGATTGGGTAGCCTCTAGAGGTTGTGAATCAGGGCACAAGATGTCATGTTCCTCTGCAAGCGTGCTTGGAGAGAGGGTCAAATGAAGGATTGGTGATGAGACGAGCTCCTCACTATATCCCAGTGTGGGATCACTTCTTTGACCAGACCGTGTATGGTGGGAGGAAGGATGATCAGAGTGAGGATTATTTTGACCAGACTCTTGGCTACTGAGAGTGGACTTGGTGGAAGACAGGGTGGTGCTTAACCGACTGGAAGCAGTATCAGCTGTCATCCAACCGACCACCTGTTCGCAGTGGTCGGACCTCGAGAGTGATGTCCTGCGACGCCCTGTAAAATTACACATGAAGCTAGGTATGGTGGATGTCTTTCTTTCTTGTGCTCTGGCACCAGGCACAGTTTCTCCGCGTCCTGACCCGCGCCCTGAACTTTCAGGATCACGTCCACTTCCCCGTCCCTTTTTACCCGCCTTCTTCATCTTACACAGAATATGTGACTTTAATATTTGAGTTTGAAAACTTAACAGTATTTCTTACTATTCTGCAACTGTGCAGAGTACACAGAATAGGCTGCTAAACGGCGGTGAAACACACTGAATGGAATATGTGACTTTAATATTTGAGTTTGAAAACTTAACAGTATTTCTTACTATTCTGCAACTGTGCAGAGTACACAGAATAGGCTGCTAAACGGCGGTAAAACACACTGAATGGAATATGTGACTTTAATATTTGAGTTTGAAAACTTAACAGTATTTCTTCCTATTCTGCAACTGTGCAGAGTACACAGAATAGGCTGCTAAACGGCGGTGACACACACTGAATGGAATATGTGACTTTAATATTTGAGTTTGAAAACTTAACAGTAAAGATGAGCGAGCACCCCGATGCTCGGGTGCTCGGGTGCTCTGACCGAGCACCCCCTGATGCTCGAGTGCTCGGCCGAGCACCCGAGCCCCATTCAAATGAATGGGAGCACTCGAGCATTAAACCAGGCACCCCCTGCTCTGATGAGCGGAGGGTGCCTGGTCAATGTCCCCCTTCATCTCCGCTATGCCCCTCTTCCACAATGTCCCCCTTCATCTCCTATGCCATAGCGGAGATGAAGGGGGACATTGTGGAAGAGGGGCATAGCGGAGATGAAGGGGGACATTGTGGAAGAGGGGCATAGACTCTATGCCCCTCTTCCACAATGTCCCCCTTCATCTCCGCTATGCCCCTCTTCCACAATGTCCCCCTTCATCTCCTCTATGGCATAGGAGATGAAGGGGGACATTGTGGAAGAGGGGCATAGCGGAGATGAAGGGGCACATTGTGGAAGACGGGCATAGCGGAGATGAAGGGGGACATTGTGGAAGAGGGGCATAGAGTCTATGCCCCTCTTCCATAATGTCCCCCTTCATCTCCGCAATGCCCCCTTCATCTCCGCAATGCCCCCGTACCTCCATTCCCTGGTGGTCCAGCGGAGCGTCTTCGGATCTGTGCCTCTTCCGGCACAGATCCTCTTCACCCGAGCATGTCGGGCGAGCACATGGCGGTACTTGTACGAGTACCGCCATGTGCAGAGCAGAGCGATGCTCGAGCCGATCCGAGCATCGGCCGAGCACGCTCGCTCAACACTACTTAACAGTATTTCTTCCTATTCTGCAACTGTGCAGAGTACACAGAATAGGCTGCTAAACGGCGGTGAAACACACTGAATGGAATATGTGACTTTAATATTTGAGTTTGAAAACTTAACAGTATTTCTTCCTATTCTGCAACTGTGCAGAGTACACAGAATAGGCTGCTAAACGGCGGTGAAACACACTGAATGGAATATGTGACTTTAATATTTGAGTTTGAAAACTTAACAGTATTTCTTCCTATTCTGCAACTGTGCAGAGTACACAGAATAGGCTGCTAAACGGCGGTGAAACACACTGAATGGAATATGTGACTTTAATATTTGAGTTTGAAAACTTAACAGTATTTCTTCCTATTCTGCAACTGTGCAGAGTACACAGAATAGGCTGCTAAACGGCGGTGACACACACTGAATGGAATATGTGACTTTAATATTTGAGTTTGAAAACTTAACAGTATTTCTTACTATTCTGCAACTGTGCAGAGTACACAGAATAGGCTGCTAAACGGCGGTGAAACACACTGAATGGAATATGTGACTTTAATATTTGAGTTTGAAAACTTAACAGTATTTCTTACTATTCTGCAACTGTGCAGAGTACACAGAATAGGCTGCTAAACGGCGGTGAAACACACTGAATGGAATATGTGACTTTAATATTTGAGTTTGAAAACTTAACAGTATTTCTTACTATTCTGCAAATGTGCAGAGTACACAGAATAGGCTGCTAAACGGCGGTGAAACACACTGAATGGAATATGTGACTTTAATATTTGAGTTTGAAAACTTAACAGTATTTCTTACTATTCTGCAACTCTGCAGAGTACACAGAATAGGCTGCTAAACGGCGGTGACACACACTGAATGGAATATGTGACTTTAATATTTGAGTTTGAAAACTTAACAGTATTTCTTCCTATTCTGCAACTGTGCAGAGTACACAGAATAGGCTGCTAAACGGCGGTGAAACACACTGAATGGAATATGTGACTTTAATATTTGAGTTTGAAAACTTAACAGTATTTCTTCCTATTCTGCAACTGTGCAGAGTACACAGAATAGGCTGCTAAACGGCGGTGAAACACACTGAATGGAATATGTGACTTTAATATTTGAGTTTGAAAACTTAACAGTATTTCTTACTATTCTGCAACTGTGCAGAGTACACAGAATAGGCTGCTAAACGGCGGTGAAACACACTGAATGGAATATGTGACTTTAATATTTGAGTTTGAAAACTTAACAGTATTTCTTACTATTCTGCAACTGTGCAGAGTACACAGAATAGGCTGCTAAACGGCGGTGAAACACACTGAATGGAATATGTGACTTTAATATTTGAGTTTGAAAACTTAACAGTATTTCTTACTATTCTGCAACTGTGCAGAGTACACAGAATAGGCTGCTAAACGGCGGTGATACACACTGAATGGAATATGTGACTTTAATATTTGAGTTTGAAAACTTAACAGTATTTCTTACTATTCTGCAACTCTGCACACTACACAGAATGTGCTGCTAAACTGCGGCGAAGCACTCTGAATGGAATATGTGACTTTGATATTTTAGTTTGAAGACTTAACAGTATTTCTTCCTATTCTGCAACTCTGCACAGTACACAGAATGTGCTGCTAAACTGCGGCGAAGCACACTGAATGGAATATGTGACTTTGATATTTTAGTTTGAAGACTTAACAGTATTTATTCCTATTCTGCAACTCTGCACAGTACACAGAATGTGCTGCTAAACTGCGGCGACGCACACTGAATGAAATATGTGACTTTGATATTTTAGTTTGAAGACTTAACAGAATGTGCTCTAATCTGCAACTTTGCACACTAAACAGAATGTGCTCTAATCTGCAACTTTGCACACTAAACAGAATGTGCTCTAATCTGCAACTTTGCACACTAAACAGAATGTGCTCTAATCTGCAACTTTGCACACTAAACAGAATGTGCTCTAATCTGCAACTGTGCACACTAAACAGAATGTGCTCTAATCTGCAACTTTGCACACTAAACAGAATATTTTTTTTTTTTTTTTTTTTGTTTTTTTCCCCCCACACAAAATAACCTGCTGCCCCCACACACAGTAGTCCTAAAAAGGACTTTTGGTTCTTTTTTTTCACAAGTTTGGTTTTTTTCCTCCCTACACTGCCTTTCCCTTCCTATCCTCAGCTCTCCCTGGCTAAGACTGAGCCGAACTCGATGGTCAGGTGCTATACAGCACCTGACCACGGGTTCTGGCCAGCCAATCAGTGTAATGCCAGCAGCCAACATGGCTGCTGGCATTACACAGATGTCAGAGCCTCCCTGCACGTTTATTGGCTGCGCAGCAGCCGCAAAACGTGCGGGGAGGAGACCCGAACATGGCGGGCGAGCACATGCGGTACTCGTACGAGTACCGCCATGTGCCGAGCAGAGCGATGCTCGAGCCGATCCGAGCATCGGCCGAGCATGCTCGCTCAACACTACATATAAACAATAAGGGAAAAACAAAACAGTGAAGAAGAAAGCCATTCTGATTCATCCTCTGTAATAGTACCTTGCGGCGGCCTACCAAGCCGACCGCATTGAGCATCCAGCAGCTCCAGCCACATCCTTCCTTGGCACTCTGCCTCATGCTCTAAGTCACGGCTTGGTCACGTCTAGTGCCCTATCGGCTCAGCCATCTCCTGGTCCCATGCACGGCTCCTGCTGCTTCTGCTGTCGGCGGTCCAGCATGGCCGGTGATGTCATCTATGCGCGCATGTCCAAAGGCATGGACGTGAACTCCATTTAAAGGGACAGCTACCTGAATGCTACTTCTCCTCTTCCTTTGATCTTACTACTTAAACTGCCTGGACACAGGGCTCAGTCGCCCTTTCATTGGTGTCCAATGCAGTTCTAGTTTTTGGTGTTTCATGCATTATCTGGCTTGTCTGACTACCCGACCTGGTGCTGACCTGTGGCTCTGTCCAACTATCCACTTGGCTTAGTTTGACAACCATTCTGATGCAGAGCTGCAGCTCTGGCTGACCACCCATTCCGTGTTTGACTCCTGGCTTGTCTGACTATCCGTTCTGGTGTTCACCTGGGGCTCTGTCCAGTGTGTATCCAGCATACCAATGCTCCAGTGGATATCCTATCTGGTACGAACCTGTGGCTCTGGCTGACTATCCGCTCCGTGCATGACCCCTGACTTGTCTGACCACCCATTCTGGTGCTGACCTGTGGCTCTGAGTATCCTCTTGTGGGGCCTTCCGTCAAGTTAGATATCCTTTCTGGTGTGGGCCCATGGCTCTGGCAGACTTACTCCTGGTTGCCTTCCTCTTGTCTGGCTTCTCCCAGGTGCAAACCTGTGGCATTGCAGACTACTCCTTGTCCCATCACTGGGACCGATCTCAAGAGAATCACACAGAAGCAGTCTTCTTTTTCTGGTAGTTGTCGCTTGCTCCGTAGTGTGCTTCTCTTCTATATGAGTTGTTGTGATATTTCTGTTTCGTTGTTGCTGTCTAATAAAGTTGGTGTTACCTAGTAGTACTTGCCCTGAGTTTTCTTACCGAACCGTGAGATCCTCTAAAAGCGGGACTAATGAATGAGGCATTCAAATGCTAATTAAATCACAAAAAATGATCAAACTTTATTGGTATGTAACCCCTTCCGGATTGGGCGGTGACCAACTTCCGACCTTATCCATGATTACCTCTGACTTTGGTGCTAACAGAATGATGCTGAGTCTCCGCAGAATTGGGAGATTGGGGAATAATGAGCTTTTGGCAGTGCCTCCACTTAACTAGGTATCTAATAATAGATATTTATCCCTGCTAAGACAACAATACAGGAATTCCAATAATAACTGCACACAGTATATATTTTAAAGGGGAATGGTACCCAAAATATATATTGTAGAATGCAAAGAATAAAACACAGTGCAACAGAATAACACAGATAATTATAACATAATCCTATACTCCACAGTGTGAAAGTTCAGCACCCATCAGAGACTCCCTCCCAACAGTAGAGTTCCCTTTTTTTCCCTCCTCCTCAGCTCATACAGACTCAGTCCCCTGGGGAATTGGTGGTGCACGTGGTGGGGCCCTTGTTGGAGGTAGCGCTACCCCTATAGTGTGAGGTGTTTAACACAGAGTACCTTTTTGCAGCTTGTATGCAATCCGCCTGTCTTTCCTCGACCTAGGAACTGTGCTTTCCTCCCCTCTATGCTGGTTGCAGGCCTTGCACCGTTGGACAGCTTTGCACTTGAACCCTCTGAGCAGCAACACCTTGATTGGCAGGCAGGTCACCTTACAGGAGTTCCTCTGAAAGGCGTCTGGATGGTTACTGGAGTGTCAGTTCCTTCTTCATAAGTAGCATGTGGAGCAGTGCACCAAACAAGATTTACTGCTAGACCTTCACAAGCTGACACACTAGGAGAATTCTGGGATCTCTCACTTTAATGTACAACTCCTAGCAGGCATGTGGTTTAAAATGTCTCTTACTCTGAGCAGCAGGGAGTTCTGCTCACTTCCCCTGCATAAACCAAAACTGAAACTCCTCCAGCTCCCCTAGATCATCTTTCCCCTTCCTGGATACTCAGCACGATTCACATTGGCTGAGGGAAATGCTGGGGCAATGAGTCATCCACAGAGAACTCAATGGTCTACAGTGTAGCTCTATGGTAACTGGAGGTATCTGGAAACCAGGGTTACAGGTACAAAATTCAAGATTGACATAAAGACATTTAAAAATAGAGGAAGAGGAACTTCCTTTTAAATGACCATATAATCAGCACAATGAGAAAGGTGTACTCAGTATACCAATAATAATAGTCCAAATACAAATCTCATAAAATGCCTATATCAGTATGTACCCAAACTAAATGTCTGCATCTAGAGTGAAACAATCCTGCTATAATCATGCAGCACTGTAAAGCACTGACCTCTAATGTGCGTACTAACAAACCCTAATACAATAGAGGTGCCACACACGAGCAGAATAATACCTACTTCTATGTGGACCCAACATAAACAAATACCAGTGAAAAATAAAATTATACTATACAGAAAAAAAAGGTCAATACAATACCACTCGCGACACAAATATACCACTTGGGATTATGGTAAATAAAGAAAGAGTATCCCCTCTCTGTGGCTTATCCCTCCCAACGTGTATCGCCATCTCCGGCTTTGTCTTGACGCCAATGAGAGCACTCCAGCTTACAAGCAGAAAGCCTCCGACATCGGAGGAGGCTGGATAGAAGGAGAGTAGCAGAGGAAGAGTGATAGACTGCAGTTACAGAGCAGGTAACCACAGTCTGTCCAGAAGTAGGTGCAGGGCAGCATTTATTACTTCGATTTAGAACAACCAGAGCTTTAAAAAAAGAAATGAATAAACTTTTACACATATTCGCTATATAATGTAACTATTCAGGCACACTTGTATAGGGGTGATACATCCCCTTTAAAATCTACAAATATTTAAATACCTTGATCTAGGAGCTAATTGGAGTAGGAAGATCCAGTATCTATATATTAGTTGATATTGCTGTTATTTCTGCTGATTGATACTTTGTGTGATTGGGGTTCCCCTTTTTTTGAGGGTGTCTGCAAGTGGACGCTGTGGGTGATCTTTACCACCAGTATAACAAGAAAGAAACAGACCCACTGGATGGATTATTCCTGTTATGTGAGTGGATAATTACACTTATTCAGTTGTGAATTTTAAGGGTTATTAAGAGACATTCACCTTCTCTATCTTTTCTGGTGGAAGATTATTGGATATTTAGAACCAGATCATTTGACTCTTTATTGTGATCTATGGTTGAATCACCTGGGTAACCTTTGTATTCGGTATTAGCCTGTCGGTGACAGTCTTAAACCATGGCTGAATCAACCCTGGATCAACTGTACTTTGTTTGCTGTGTATTTATATATTGAGTGCTGAGGTTTTTTATATATTCCTTTTATGGCTACAGTAAAGTAATTGGGCGTTATTAATAATATTCTCAATTGTCTGGCCATTCTATTTGTTGATAAAGACTCTACATAGAATGTTGTATGAGCTGAAGAAGAGCTTGCTCATACTGGAAAGATACTGTATATGAATGCTTAGAGCAGAGGAGGTCCCCTAGGTCACCTAGCTTACACCCAGATGCTGTTGGACTACAACATTCATCATCCTCAACAAGAGGTGGGATACAGGTTACTTACTCTTAGTTTTTTTGTTTAGTGGTTTGTTTGTTTCATTTTCTGCTTTTTTTTAGTCTTTCTGTTACTTCCATTGTGATCTAAATTATAGTGAACCCTGCTGGAAGCAAAGTGGTTAAGTAGATTTGCAGTGACTCCAAGTAATACTTTTTGTTGCACCTACTTCCAGCCCAAAGTCAGATTTATGGCATTGTAGATATCTGATTCCAAGATATTATTGCCTGAAAATAAAATGTTAATTTAGCAGCCAATCCTTCCATAGAGTTACTGCGTTTGAACACTAAACTTCTCCTATAAACATGTGAGATTCTGCTGGAAGAAGGAATTGGTGAGATGGTTGATTGGGCAATAAATTTACTGTATCTCAGATGTCTAAACTCCAAATCCACACACAGTGACTCCCGAGTCCCAACTCTGACACACAAACACATGCAAGCATTATACAAACACAACACAGGCATTTGTAACTAAAATACATATATTGCATAGGTAGATATGAAAATGTATTAATAAGTTATTACAATACTGTTTCATAGATGTGCTACTGAGGCTCCCAGAGGCCTTGTCTGTAGTGATGGGTGAAAGTTTTTGCCTCAAAAGAGAAACAGGAGAAACCATGGCACTTTTCTCCAAGTGGCAAATTTGTCATGAAAAGCGAAGTTTTTCCGTTTAGCTCATTGCATTGAAATCAGTGGAAGACAGAATTTCTCCCTACCATGTGATAACTTTCCCTGCTTTTCCTGTGGGCATAGTATAAAACTCCCATGCATATCAATCTGGTTTTGCAAGAAGAAGAGAGAGCAGCACATTTTTGATCTACAGAAGACAGGCTGGAGCTGAAACTTAGTTTAGGGAGGCTTGTATGCTGGATATTTGTTCTTTGTATTAAGGGAGTCTGGGGACACTGTGAGGACAATAAGGGAGAAAGGATGTTGATCCCAAATCTAACAAAATTATTTGTGGCTGAATGGGAAGACACAGGCAGCAATGATCCAAGCTCCTTCCTGATCTGGCTGTTATTATTTCTGTGCTGAGGAGTCTGGAGGTGTGAGAAGTGAGCCAAGGAGATTATATACGCCAACATTCTGTGTGACTGATTGGAAAGACACAGGCAGCTGTGATCCAAGTTCCTTCCTTATCTGGCTGTTATCATCTCTGTGTTAGATGTGTCTGGGGTGTAAGAAAGGTGTAAAGGAGGTTTACCCCTAATACCCAAACATTATGTGTAACTGATTGTAATGACACAGACAGCTGTGGTCCAAGTTCCTGATGTGAGCTGTGTGACTGAGGCAGACTAATACTAAAGGGGAACTACCACCCCGCAATAACTTAACATGAATTCATTCTTCATCTGGCGACTAGCTGCTTAGTAGTGCTAGTCGCCAGAAATATTACCTGGTTCCAAAGATTTTGCCGTTTTACAGATGCTCACAGGAGCAGGAAGCACGGACATCTCGTCACAGTGACGTCCGTGCATCTGAGCTGTCAGTCCCTTTTGGAGCCAAGTGTAGGCACATGTGATTAAAGTGGTAGTCCAAAAACTGGCTGCAGCCATGGTTACGACAGCATGTGCAACAAATTATGTTGACCACTCTCCTCCCTAGGAGGATGCAGTTTGTCAAAGTCTCAACAACAGTTGCACCACCAATACCAGTAGTGCCAGTACTATTAAAAAACAATGTAATAACACTGAAGATGACAGTGAGTCACACTCTAGAGCAGGGATAATGGAAGAAGGTGTAGGTGGAGAAATATGAGGTATTATAGGGCGAAGTTAAATGAAGAAATGGGAAGAGTTATAAGAAAAGCCATATGGTTAAATGTAAGGGGGGTTATGCACTAAGGCATGATAAAGAGGTGATAAAGTGGAGATGACTTCTCCAGTGATATAATTTTTCCAGTTCCTATGTTATGCTATAGAGCCTATGTACTGGAGAAATCTTAAAACATATTTTTCATAGAATAACGTAGGAACTGGAGAAGTTAAATAACTGGAGCAGTCATCGCCACTTTATCATCCCTTTAACACACCTTAGTGCATAACCTCCAAGGAGTTATAGGGAGAGGTTATATGGTTAAATAGGAGGCTTTATAGGGAGAGGTTCGATGGATAAATAGGAAAAGTCGTGGGCATAGGTTATAATAGTTATAGGGAGATGTAAGAAATGTTATGTAGAGTTGCAGGAGAAAACATTACATGAAAAGGTAAGGATGTGTGTGTAGTGCTACATGTAAATTCACACATCTCCTTTATGTTGTTCTGTTGCTGCTGAATTCCTACTTTGCTTTGTTTATACATAAACATTTTACTGCAAGATGTTTTCCATTTCCTTATTTAGTGACTGGATTTGCCTAACCAGGGCTAGGAAACCTTTGGCTCAATAATACACTATACTATAACTATACTATATTATATATACTATAACTATACTATAACTCCCATCATAATCTGCTAGCTCATGTCTAATTGGGAATGAAGAAAGTGATAAACCATAACATCTAGAGAGCTACAGGTTGCCTAAACCTGATTTAACTAAAGACCTGTATATTGCAATAGAAATTCCTGACTCAGAAAAGGCCATATTTACCTTCACACAGCCAGGTGGTTGCTGTGCCAGATGTATCCATTTCTTGGAACTCTGAGTGCACATTCATTTGTGTGACAGCCATTTAGCTGTAGCCCTAATTAACCGAATTAGCAGGGATCCTGGCAACTGTTAGAAGGGAAGCTATTTCTGGCACTCGCCAAGCCCTGACAATGGCTTTCAGGCCTGGGAGATCCTGTCTGTTTGATTTCTCTGTTATTGACAGATGAAATTCATACCTAAACTACATGGGCCTGTAATTAATAAAGTAACAAGGATGAATG
Source organism: Rhinophrynus dorsalis (assembly GCA_037306005.1). Lineage (NCBI taxonomy): Eukaryota > Metazoa > Chordata > Amphibia > Anura > Rhinophrynidae > Rhinophrynus > Rhinophrynus dorsalis. The sequence continues at coordinate 153,205,168 of CM074722.1, read as the reverse complement.
TGCAGAGGAAAGAAATTCCACTCAGTCTATGAATCACTGGAATCAGAATTGTGATTGGTTATTATAACTCCTTGGATGCCAGTGAGGTCTTCCATTCATTTTGAGACCTCTCTAGCATCCAAGACATTACTACAGATCAAGAATTTATATTCTGATGGTCTATTCATTCTGTTTATAGGACATATACAGGTACCGATAATCATTTAAAAGTATTGTATTGTGTCTCACAATGAATGGAAGACCTCACTGGCATCCAAGAAGTTATAATAACCAATCACAATTCTGATTCCAGTGATTCATAGACTGAGTGGAATTTCTTTCCTCTACACATTCCTCCTCATTACTTTATTAATTACAGGCCCATGCAGTTTAGGTATGAATTTCATCTGTCGATAATTTATTAAAAAGCTAGTAAAATATTGTAATCAATTGATACTTATTATTCAGGAATACATTATTTAACACTGAGGAAAATATTTTTTTTCTCTCCTTGTTAAACCTTTATGTGAAATTGCCATTTATATGAATATCCTCTTCACACTCCATTTTCTTATCAATTTTCAAACTGTTGAAGGGTGATTTGCATTTGTCTTTTATAGATTAACACCTGATATTAATTCTATTAGTGTGGTCCTGCTAGTGATTCTACTGCTGCTTTTGCAAGTGCTCCTGTTAGGGCCTTTGAAGAAGGACATCAGTCAGGACATATCAAAGGAACTTAGTGAATTAATCTGAGAACAAGTTGTTCTCCTGAGTGCTGAAAAAAGTTCCCAGAGCCAAAATGCTGCTAAGTTGAATATTTCTAAGGGGGGCAGTACAATGTACACTGAAGAGATTTTCTGAAACCAAATAATTTTCATCCAAAGTAAGACCAGGAAGACCTAAAGTGGTCATACCATCAGAAGACCAGTATATCAAGCTAGCATCATTACAGGACAGAACAGCATCTTCATCCACAATTCATACCCAGCTGAACCAGGAACATCCTATCCCAGTAAACAAAAGCACAGTCACAAGATGAATGGCAAGGTGTAGCCTGCATGGGAGAGTAGCAGTGTCTAAATCCCTTCCTCGTCTAAATGTTTAATATGGGCCAAACAATAGAGAAATGTCACAGAGGAAGACTGGAAAAATATCCTGATTACTGATGAATCAAAATTTGAAATTTTTGGTTGCGGCGAACGAGAGGCTAACAACACAGTGTGTAAAACCTACAATTAAATATGGTACAGGAAATATTCAGGTGTGGGGGTGCTTTACCTATTCTGGAGTTGGTAACTTGCACAAGATCAACTACACTTTGACCATAGAGAAGCACCACTCGAGGCATACCATCCCTTCTGGCTTAAAGTTGTGTGGAAGGGGATTCATTTTCCAGCAGGACAAGAATCCTAAACACACTGAAGCTGTGCCAGGTGTATCTGAAATCCAGGGAAGCTAAGGACTGTTGACTTGCATGGCTTTCCCACCATAACTACCAAACCTCAACCCCACTGAATATCTTTGGGAACATTTGAAAAGGGAAAAAGGAGAACACCAACATCTCTAGACACTCTCTGGGATGCTCTAAAGGAATCCAGAAATAATGTGGATTGTAAAATTCTGCACAAACTTGTGGAATCCATGCCACACAGAGTTACAGCAGTCAATGAGGCAAATGGTGTTCGATCATACCAAATATTGAGAATCTTTGCTTTTCAGTATGTACTAACAAGTGTATTTTTTACTTTTATTAATGCAAATGATGCATTTTTGAGAAATACTGTATATTTTGTCAAATTAGTTTTTCAGGAATTGCCTTTATGAAGTGCATTAATTAGAATAATCAATACATTTTTGTAACTCAAAAATAACCTTTTGAGAAAAAAGGCTAATGCAACATATACATGAACTTGAAAGACCTTTCAATATCACCAAATCTGTTTTAAGATGACACCGTCCCTTTAAACACAGAGCAAAGAAAGGAATGCCCCAATGAACTCAGTTTGGTGCAAGTTAGGCTGACCAGACCTCACCTTTAACAGGGGATGGACAGGAAAAATGCACACTGCAGGACTGCTTTGATTTCAATAAAGTACTGAAATATGCCCATTTGCTATGTGTCCCCAGTTAAAGGTGAGAGCTGGTCAACCTAGTGCAAGTGATATTACTGAGAGAATTTCCAGTCTAGACACAACATAAAAATGTATTCCAATACCCATACTACATAGAAATTATATTGGTACATTCCACTTCTGTCATTCACAACAAATTTAGACACTTTTTTTTTCTCATAGTTAAAATTCCCCTTTAATAAATTGCAATATATACACAGGCTTTCAGGCTGATGGACTAAGAAGAAATGGGGTCATACTGGACTACACCAAGTTTACCATAGGGGACAAATGAAAATTCTTCAGTCTGAGACTGATTTAAATGGAGGTTTTAGTCACTTAATGTGATAGAGTTCTCAGATTCATTTCAACTATGATCAGACCTCACCTGTAACCTAGAACACACATGACACATTCTTACTGCAGGGCTGCTTTCATTTCAGTGTAATCCTGCAATATTTGTATGTTCTGTTTTGATCCAGTTAAAGGAGAAGTCTAGTGGGCCTACCCTATGTGCAGTTAGTTTAATCCAGAATTACTCCAGTTCTTCTTAGTATAACAGCATTTATGTATATGTGTTATATAGATAATGTATTTATTGTAATATGGTTCATAGCATCTATTTATAGTACTTTAGGATTGTTTGATTTAATGGATTGTACACATTTTATTCAGTCTTGTTTGTACACACCTGACCAGGTTAGGCTGACCAGATCTCACCTTTAACTGGGGACACATAGGAAATAGCCATTTTTCAGTACTTCACTGAAATCAAAGCAGTCCTGTAGTATGCATTTTTCCTATGTGTCCCCGGTTAAAGGTGAGGTCTGGTCAACCTAGACCAGGTGCATTTTTACAACTCAGCCCTGAAAAATGTAAAAGAGGACTGTTAATGCAGCGCTGTTTAAGAATAACAGGTGCATTGTGAAACCCTGCCTAATTTGAATAGCTCTTTTAACTCCTTCAGTTCTGGGTTTCTCACTCCTGTTCACCTTAAAGATAATGCTGTATTTGACATCAAGTAGAAACCTACGTTCAGTGGGTATGTTCATTTGAATGATTTTATTTTGATAACCTGTTGGTTTTAATTATGAGCCTCCTTTAATGCAAGCTTTACAGAGAATCAGAGAATTAATTTGACTGCTGGAGCATCCAATTACCCACAGTAAACCAGGTGAAATTGCTATGAATAGTAAATGTAGATTAGATGGAGTGATGTGAAATTTACTGCCTTTCTTGTGCACTGTGTGTGAGAGAAGTAAATCCATCAGCTGAGTGGAAATAACACACACGCACGTACACACCTTGAGTCAACAAGAAGATGATATTAACCCATTAAGGACTACATGATGTACTATGACCGTCATGGTCCTTATACCCTTAAGGACCGATGACGGTCATAGTACGTCACATACTTTTTACTTACAGTGCTCCACCGGGAGCGCTGTAAGTAAAAATAGGGTCTAAAATTGACCGATCCAAGACTGGAGCAATCTCTTTCAGGCCCCAAAGCGACACTCAAATACACGCAACAGGTCACACGTACCGGCATGTCGGCAAGGATCAAAAAGGTCCCTATGGGATAGAAATGACCCCGGACCCCTGGTCCTTAAGGGGTTAAACAAACATATATAAATATAGAAGCACAACTACGTATATAACCATTGGTTTCCCTATAAATTTTTAATATAGGGTGCTCATGATCCAAAAAGAATTAATATAAACAGAAAAGAAATATGAACCTAGGCCAAAAAGAATTAATCTAAATAAGAGCACAATACCCTGTATAAATAATATACCAAAGAAAAATAAAAAAAAAATACAAAATGTATTATATAATATAGAAATGAGTGCTGAGGCATCATGATCTACACTACAAACCACAGCAAATAACCCACGGGTAAAATCTAGTACCTCACCCACATAGTGTATTAAAATAGTACAAACATAACAAATCCCATTTTAAAAAAGGAGCTAATGTCTGGAGCCAGAAAAGAATAAAAATCGCCTAGCGTCCAAAACAGTACTGCTGAGTCAGTATTCGTATAGATAGCAAATTGATGAAATTGACACAAAATGGAGATGAAGTGAAATGATGACAAATACACACAAATTCTCTCTTGATGTCACATAGGGATCCCATATGTCTTCACCCTTAGATCGGGTTAGTATAGTACATCCAAACACACTGTTTACACGTAGGACATATTGTCACGGTTTGTTTTGACTCTCAGACACAGAGTAAGATAAAAATCAAACTTTATTGAAAAGTTTAATGGGAACCCCCATGGGTCAGTAAATACACATGTATCAATTATGCAATCTGGGTGCAAACAGTAGTAGTAAGATACAGCAGTATAGGCTCTACCGACCTTGCCAAAATACCGGGCAAGGCAGCCAGTAAGATGGTACAACAGAATGTAAATAGGTTCTGCCGGCCCTGCCAATATACCGGGCAAGGCAGCCTGGAGGGTAGCACGATATACCGAGAGTGGCTCTACCGGCCTTGCCAATATACCGAGCAAGGCAGCCTAAAGGATGTCACCATGGAAAGCAAACTGGCTCTACCGGCCTTGCCAATATACCGGGCAAGGCAGCCTGGAGGGTTACACAAAGCACTGAATGTGGCTCTACCGGCCTTGCCAATATACCAGGCAAGGAAGCCAAAGATGGAGGGCAGTTCCACTAATGCTGAGTTGGTAGGACAGCAGCCAAAGATAGACAGTGGAGCAAACCAGTATCACAGCCAGGGAGCCCAAAACCGGTGCACTAAAGGAGGCAGCCGCAACCGGTAGACAAAAGGTTAACAAGTACAGTCATAGACAACAATAAAGCCCAACCGGTTCTATGCAGCGGAATAAGCAACCGGTGAATGGAGAGTCAATCAGTATTGCATACAAGACAAACGTGGCGCCCAGCCGGTTCTATACAGCGGAGTCAGCAACCGGTATATGTGGAGTAAACCAGTACCATGTACTGGAGCAACGTAACGCCCAACCGGTTCTATACAGCGGAGTCAGCAACCCGTATATGTGGAGTAAACCAGTACCACGTACTGGAGCAACGTAACGCCCAACCGGTTCTATACAGCGGAGTCAGCAACCGGTATATGTGGAGTAAACCAGTACCACGTACTGGAGCAACTTAACGCCCAACTGGTTCTATACAGCGGAATCAGCAACCGGTATGTGGAGTAAACCAGTACCACGTACTGGAGCAACGTAACGCCCAACCGGTTCTATACAGCGGAATCAGCAACCGGTATGTGGAGTAAACCAGTACCACGGAATCAGCAACCGGTATATGGAGTGGACCGTAATCAGAATGTCGCCCAGGCGAAATGGATGACAATCAGGATACAGCAGCAGGAACAGATGCCCGCCTGGACAACCACAGGAACAGCAGGACTGCCAACCAGGTCAGGAACGGAAGCAGGAACAACGCCAGCACTGGGTCAGGAACGGAAGCATGAACAAACGGCAGCACCGGATCAGGAGCAGGAGCAGGAACAACAGCAAACTGGATCTGGAATGAAGGCAGGAACCAAGCAGCAGCAGCACTGACAGTGGAGAACCTCTGACACTGGTAGCAGATCCACAAGCCCAAGGATACAGGTAAGACAGGTGACTGCTGACACAGAGACACCACGAAAGGGCAACCAAAGGGTGCCTCAGCCCAGTTTAAATAGGCAACACTAGGCGGGCGATAGACAGGCGGCCAATGGAGAATACACACACACACTTGACTGACAGCAAGGACGAGCAATCACGGGCACCGTGATACATATGGAGTAGTAACATATAATGTATGCACAAATGGAGACACAAACTTGTAATACAAGTAGCAACCGAGTCTAGCTATTATAATCGTTATGGTAGGTTAATCAGTTAGGACATATACGTCTCACCCGTCTTCTCACCCTCTTTTTCGAGCTATTCTTTTATACCTCCACACTTTCTTGATATACGCCACTCACAGATCGCAAAATCCTCTTATTAAGACACCTCCATTGTCATGTATCGACTCTGTCCCAGTGACTCATACAGCGGTATACAATCTCCAGATTACCAGTGTCATATTAAGCATTACAGAAGCTCCATACATCTGCATCAAAGCGTTTCGCCCTATTACCAGGGCTTTCTCAAGATTATCAAACATTTCCTCTCAGTGGTCATGATTTAAATCCGTACACTGGAAGTAATCATTACGTTGTTATAACAACCTAATATATACATATATTAAACAATATACCCTACTTCCTATTCCAAGATCAAGGCAATCAAATGGACGAGGCAGGTATGCAAACACATTTCAAACAAGTACATACATGATACATTAATTCAAAATGTTTAGTATATCCTTCCTGACGATAACCATATTCAATAAAAGGATGCAGGAAACTTCGGCGACAACGCCAAACAAGTATTCTTTGCATTATTTAAAGTGACAGTCACTAAATAGATATCAACCTGAACACACGACCACTTTTATATCTAGAAGCTGCTATTTTACTAATATCATCATTTTTGACATTTCTGAAACATTTTTTATTATATTATAAGAACATACCAAATTGGATCACTTCATTCAGTCCTTTAGGTTATACACAATCCAAGGTATATATCCACCTTGTTTCATGTTTATTATAATCACCCCCTCTCTTATTTCTTCTTACATGTTCTATTCCAATAACCCTCAGTTCTTTAGGATTGCTCTGATGGTATTCCAGGGTTAACATATTTAATTGTTATGGTTCCACTGGGAATTAAAGGGTTTTACTACAGCAAAACTTTTGAGATCCATTGGCCTAAGGTCTTCAGACATTTCTTCTAAAGGAACAGTACATTTTTTAGTGGAAAAATACATATTGTAAGACTTTTACTGCCGTGTAAAAAAAAATGGGGTACTCTCGCTGCTAGGATATTATTATTTCTAGAGTTAAAGTTTATACTTTGGGACTTTTGAATAAACCAGCTATTAGAAGCGGGTTAACCTTTGTTTTACCCAGAAGGAAAAGCTGTATAATATATAGGTTTTTATTAAAAAATGTTCTGCTGGTAATTTAAATAGGGTGCATAAGAAATGTGTGTTATACATACTAGTCTGAAATTTAAGCAGCCCGATAGTAAGGTCTGCACAGCCCATTTAAAGGGATAGACTATTTAGCATAATTTGTATCAAGATGATGCTGTTTGTTTTTTAACATTGCTATTTTCTTTAAGGAATTGTACCATAAACACAAAAGCACAGTACCAAAATGTAACATTTGGGAAAGGTTGATTCGTAGCACCATTATTATGTTCTGCTAAGCTTCCTCCTACATAATTAGTAAAAAGCCTGAAGCCACGCTCTGTAACCCTCAAAATATCTACTGACACCCCTTGGGGGGTGACCCTCTCAGTTTGCAAGGGGGCTGCATGAAATCGGAAATTCTATGGCTTAAACCACATGCTGCATTTGTTCACATAGTCCCATGAGCAGAAGTTACCAAGACTTCTAAGGGCCTTATGCTCAAAAGAAAAGTGGAGTTATTCTGGGGCAAATCAATAGCACCAGAAGGGACAAATAAAATAAGAGAAGGTAGCTGAATTTGTATGCTAAATCAGACATACAAAGAAAGAGAGCTGGTAGTATAGTATTGATTGTTACAAAAAACAAAACACTTTTTGACTGATAAGTGAGAGTCTGACAGGCAGGTAAAGTTATTATTCCTATCGGAGATGGCTGGCTGAGCATGAGACTCTACTGAGATTGATTGGCAGATAGTATTTAGAGAAACTGAAATACATTCAAGACAAACAGGCAGGTACAACTTGGAATGCTGTTGCTTTCACACATTCACTCCTCCATTCACAAAAACAGGAGGTACAGTCATCTACTGTGATATTGTAATGCTTGGCTATATGCTGTGTACTTTATCCTGGATCTAAAAGGTCTGTTCTGTACTGTATTATAACAATTAACACTGCACTCCTTGGGTGAAAAAGTGAAAGCTGTTGAAATTCTAAAACTAGCTACTAGTGTGTGGAACAGGGGTGGCCAACCCAGGTCCTCAAGAGCTACCAATAGTGAATGTTTTGAGGATATCTCTGAATAAGCACTGGCAGACAAAATAAAATGCCTCAGGCACTAATTAGTCCACCTGTGCTCCACAGAGGATATCCAGAAAACTTGCACTATTGGTAGCTCTTGAGGACTAATGCTGGCTATCCCTGGCATAGCGGTAAACATGCAAAGAGGGGGGAGCTGGCGTTGCTTTATTTAGGAATATTGGTGCTAGACAGTGCTCTGGATGGTTGCATGGAGAGTGGGTGTGACTTGTATATAGTGACTTTAACAGTGACAGAGACGGTTTAAAAAAATGTAAAAAGTTAAAACAATACATTTGACAGGTGACAGAAACAGGCAGGAGATCCTATTCCTACAACTAAAAAAATAATTTATTTCATGCCCAACCGTTCTATTGTGTAATTTACATTACGATCAGGACTACTATCATTAAGTCCAACAAATCATCTCAGTCATCACCCACACCCAGTCACGCCACCATTATTGCAGCAACACAGGTCAACATCTACTACACTTGTTATGAGTGTTTCTGCTATTCAAAGTTCAGCTCCTGTGACACCTACTGTTATGACTATTTCAACATCTAGCCCCTATAGTAGCAGTAGTAGTAGTAGTAGAAGTAGTTTTAGTAGTAGTCCCCTCAGGACCTCCTCAGTCTATGAAATTTCCGGTGTGGAGACACTTCACTAGCAATCCAATAGCTAAACATGCTTCTCTCTGTTTTTACTGAAAAAAAAAACTTGTGCAGGGGGTGGAAGGAGGAATCAGGATCACATCTAGTCACACACTTACTGAGATCCCACCTAAAGCACAACCAAAAGTCTGATTGGATGGCACACATCAGAGGAGCAATGACTAGCAGCAGTAGACATGCCCTGAAAAGTGTGCAGGCCCAAAGGGCACAAAACAATAGTGTTCTAGATGTCTAACAGACCATGACAACATTTTTCTCAGGAACAATACCATGCATGTCTTCTACGACTGCTGTTTTACAAATGAAAAGCATGGAGGAGGTTGACTGAGTAATTTGGAACGTGACATGTGTCATAGGGTCACCACACAACGCCAAGTCTGCCAACCCAGCCTCTAGACATTTTGTTAAAACAATTGCATTGCACAGTTACTGAGTTCTTAGAATGAAGTCAAAAGATGCTAAAACCAAATCCAAAACCCCTTTGGAATGACAAACTTGCAAAAATGTTGGTGGTTGAAACGCTGACCCATTAGTTTTTTGAAAAGAACTGGTGTTGAAATGACCTGTTGTCATGTGTTGCATTCCAATAGAGTATTCCAAGCCACATTAACTTTTCAAGAATCACTGTGCCAGAGCTGTACAGTTGGTTAGTGTCATGTGCAAAGGTCAAAGTGACTCAGCTTAAAAAATGTTTTTCTAGACTTATGAAGTTGTAGGAGTTAGACTGCTAACAACTTTTCCTTTAATCTACTGATTTCTCCACTTCAGCAGTATTAATATTGCAGTCAGGATTCTCTCGGCCATAGAAATCATAGGTGAAAAACAGCAAAGATCTCACAAAGTTATGTGGCACTAGTGAAATAGAAAAAAATGTTATGAACTTTATATGTTAGGACATTTCCATTGAAAAAGCCCAAAATACCCATAAAATAATGTAACTTTTCTCCTGTCTATTCTTTAGTTTGATGACAGGGGTGGTCTGACAGCACACAGGGTCGCCAGGGAATTGGAGTTCATGGGCCCCATTTACCCCACACCCTAGTTCCCCACACACCGTTTGTGCCCCATCCACATTTATGTACCATCCCCAAGTTATCTCTGTAGCCCAGTCTTTTTTGCTAATTTTATAACTGAATTAAAGTAAGTGATACCAGAGAGATTACAACTGAAATGGAGCTACGATTCCAGTGTAGCTCCATTTCAGCTGTAAGATCTGAGATATCACTTGTGTAGCTCCACTTCAAATGGAATATCATAGAGCTTACAACTGATATCTAGCTACACTAGTGATACCATAGAGCTTACAATTGAAATGGAGCAACACAAGTGATACCACAGAGCTTACTGTGGAAACTGATCTATACTAGTGGAGCTTACAATTCAAAGGGCACATCATTAATGATAAACAGCTTACAAATGAAATGGTCAATTGTAAGCTCTGTGATACCACAGAGATTACAATTGACATTGAGCTGCATAAGTGATACCATAGTGCTTACAACTGATATTGAGCTGTACTAGTGACACCACAGAGCTTACAACTGAAATGGAGCTGCATTCATGATACCAGAGAACTTACAGTTGATATTGAGCTGCACTAGTAGTACCACAGAGCTTACAATTGATATGGAAATGCACAAGTGTAGTGGAGCTACCCTGTGGAATATATTTCATACAATTGGTAAACACTGCCTGAATCAGATCTTGCAAGTGTCATGTATGTGTAAGGAAGTACAGCTTTTGTTTGTATTGTAAGTATGAGTTATAGTTAGGGGGTTAGTTAACCCCATCTATCTGAGATTGAAACCTTTTGCACACTGCTGGCACTGAAAGGGTTAACTCCTTGAATGCTAAATAAAGCTCAGAATGTTTTTGAGACCTCTCAAGCACCCAAAGGGTTAAATGGTGATCTGACTGGACTACTTGCCTTTCTTTTGTTCTCTTTTTACCATATCACATTGTGTGTATTTTATTTCTGTTAGTCGATTCCCATGTGTCAGTTGGGGACTTACTCTCTATACAGACAGCCAGTAGGGAAAACATCCATATGTCTAGTGTGAAGTAAGGGAGTGCTGCCTCTATATATGTCTGATAGCCATAACACATTTAAATACCTCTGATTTGAATAGGATTTGTAAAGAGAGGCTTATTCAGAACCCTGGTGTAAAGCAGAGAATGTCTAATTTTTTTTACAGTAACCCCATATTGAAAGAAATAGATGAGGTCCATCCATATCAAAATATTCTGATATGAGCCTCATTGAAACAGGGATTCTCTGAATTGATTTTAAGAAGATGAAGATTAGGACAAACTGTCAATCTATGACATGTCCTTGGTGGAAAGCTTAATAAAAGCAATGAGGCAGATCCTAAACCTACAAGAATCCCGGGAAAAGCTTTCACTGGATACAATGTATTCCTCTATGAAGGAGAAGAGAGTCTCTTTTCTGTCGTACAAAGCAGTAAAACATGTTATCCTGTCTGAATGCTGGAAATCAGATAGAACTTTTAAGCTCTCTTTCAGAATGATAAAAATGTATCATTTTCAGAGAATGATTGTGAACTTTGGCATTCTTTACCTTAAGAAGATGTGGCAGTTGATTCCCATAGTCAGAAAGACCACTGTTCTTTTGTGTGATGTGGCTTCTTTCCAATACCCACTAGATAGCCAGAAAATAATCAAAAACACCTCTCTCTTTCCAACCGTTTTGCCCAGCAACTCTGTGGCAGCCCTAAAATTGATCTCCAGAGAAGTGTTTCACCTCAAGCAAATTAAGAGGTCATTTTTTCAAGATTACATGCTTAATTACAGATGAATAATCAGTATCTTAGTCATTTTGATTCAGTTGCCTGAGCTTAATTAGGAATATTGTGAAAACCTAAACTGTTGGTGCACCATAAGGGCTTGAGCTGAAAATCACTGATCCAGAGCAATGATGATTTTGATGGACAATATGGAGCAGATGGGAAAGGGGAAAAGCAAGGTAGATCTACTACTGTTGATAACTTAACAAAGTTCAAATTAGCTACAGAATGTATCATTGCTTCATCAAAAGACCCAGCCCATATCTAATCTAAAGCCAATTTTCTGGCGGTGATGGCTAGAAGGACTCACGGTTTACTGATTTATACTCATGGAACTCTGACAATATTTCCAAGTATAACCTCTTTGTGTTACTTTTCACAGGCTGGATGTTATTTCTCAGCAGATTCAATAAAATTATGAAAGCCATTGGAGGCAAGAGTGTTTTTAAGACGTTAAGGAGAGAGTGGCATTTGGTTTTGTCAGGAAACCCCATGATAGATCTTCATTTCAGGAGAGGAATCTAGGCATGGAAGAGAGCATAGCCAGGGTTCTTCCGTAATATCAAGTTACACGACCAAGTAGGTTTCATGTCTTCTAAAAAGTTTTAAGTTGGGGGGGGAAGACTAAGGCATTTTCAGAAGTCTTCGGCAGAACTTTTTACATGTGAATGGGTCTAACAGATTATCTCCAATGTCTATACTTCAAATTCTTCCCTAGATGAAGTATTTTCAGAAGTTTGAGATTTCCTCTGAATCTAAAGAAGGAAAACATCCTGGAAGAATTCCTTCGTCATCTTGTGCTGCAGAAAGCAATTTCAACAGTACCAAGAAGCAAATGGTCCAAAGGAACATATTCTACCCTCGTCTTTGTCCTGAAAGCCTCTGAAGAGCTTCACCTATGTTGGATCTGAAGGATTTAAGCTTGCATTAAAACATCAGAATGTTTAAGATAGAATTGCTCAACAACATCATCTTGGCAGTTCTTCCCCAGTATTGTATGATTGCCTTGGACCTTCAAGACACTTGCTTGCATATCCTTGTTCACAGTCACACCAACAACTTCTGATATTTGTGATCAAGGGGATGTATCTTCAGTTCTCCTGTCTTCCATTTGGAATTTCTATAGCACCAAGTACCTTTATCAAATTATTTTTATCCCTGGTCACTGAACTAAGGAAAAGAGGTCTGATGATTTTAATTACTTGGAGCATAGATTTACAATTTCTTGAAGCATAAAGATATGGCTATATATATATCCTAATAAAGATGGGTTGAATTACAAAATCCATTAAAAAGTCACCTGGTCCATATAAGAGAGATGTTTTTGGGAGTCCTATTCAACACAAAAAGGGGTGACAGTCATTTTACCCATGCAGAAGTTTAATCAATATCAATGTTCTAGGTGACAGACATAGAATTTTCTTCAGAAGAGGTTTGCAAGGAATCAGTCTAGTCATCAGGTTCTGCTTTCCTAAAGCACTAACATCTGGATGCCCATCAGCTAACTAAGTGCTGTTCAGGAGTATGGTTCTTGAATCCATTGCTAATAACAATTTTATTTGTGCCTTTTGTTTTTACAGTGCCTTATTTTTGGGTACTGCTAGGGTACTACCCTATGGTGAATGCTGCCATGACCACCAGGAAATTTATAAGCTTCCATGTCAGTTGTTGGCAACAATCACCAGTTTCCTTTGACTTCTAATCTTTTTGTTGGACCAAGATAAAGACTTATACTGCTGGCTGGGTATTAGCAGGAGCAGTAATTTATAAGATTTGGGAAGTGTTCCCTTTCCTTTTAGCTGGGAAGTAAATGTAACTGCTTGCTGCCATGACTACTGACCAGGCAAGGACAATATCAGTAAGCTCATATCATTTTCACTTATGGGGCTGATTTAATAAGAAGATATAGTGCAATAATGGAGCAAATCAACTGCACCATAAGGCACAAGTAAAAAAATTCCACAAATTAACATTGATTAGAATGGGTATTTTAACCCATTGAATGCCAGAAAGGTCCACAATGTATTACATAACAATGCTTTGCAACCTCTCTAGCATTTAAAAGGTTAAATACTCAATTTAAATAAATGGGCATTTTTTTATTTGTCCACTATGGTGGAGTAGGTTTGCCCCAAACTGGTAAAGTTCTTGTTATTTAAAGGGATAGTAATGTTTTACATAAACCGCAGCTCCAATTAATCTTCATAGTATTTGAGCCATAAAGAGTGTTATTTCAATACTGTCAGAGCTGTAGTTCAAGAGTAATTGAATGATAAAGTATCCTCCTCCTGCCCCTTTACCTAGTGTAAGCCACCTCCCCTCAGATGTGGAATCTAGTCTTGAGACCAGACATCTCATAGCAAGGGACAATCTTCTTACTGTGAGAACAATGAAAGCCCTGCCCCCATTGACAGGTTTTTCAGGTTTTTCCCTTATGTTCATTGAAGATTGTCCCTCTCTGAAATCCACTTAGACACCACCCTGCTGCTCTGAGCTGAGCAGTGACATCAGTAAAAGGGTCGGGAGGGGAATACTTTATCATCCAATTACTCTTGAACTACAACTCTGACAGTATTGCCCAAATACTATGAAGATTAATTGGAGCTGCTTTTATTATGAAACATTGCTATCCCTTTAACCTTTTGAGAGGCTGAGAGACATCTACTGCATTGTGATGTAATGCATTGGCACTCAAAGAGTTAGTCACACTCAAATTTTAATTTTGTTGCCACCTCCTTTGGCAACATATGGGTTAAGCTTTCAGAGCGCATTAGCTGCCTGGTTTATACAGCACAAGGGAATCCTGATTTCTAACAATTTGTCTAATTTAGTTTATATGAACACAATGAGAAAACAACAAACAGATTGGCCTGAACATGTCCCAAAAGATTTGGCTATTTCCGCCGAGCAGGAGATTTGATGCCAAAGACAGAACTTGTTGATGCTCTTTTATGACAAAAGAAAAAAAATATATATATATATTTCCACAAATATGTCAGTTTTATTGCATTTTTGCAGGCATGCTATAAATACCTTTCATGTTCCATTGCTTAAAGCACAAATAAGACATCTTAATTCATAATTTGGGCTGCATGTTCAAAAGAAAACTGGAGGAGTTCTGGAACAAACCATTTGTACTATAGGGGAGAACTGAAAAATGCAAATAATTCCTATCAATTTAAATAAGGATTTTAACCACTTGAATTCTAGAGAGGTATCTAATACATTGCTTCACAATGTATTGAAGACCTCTTTAGAACTCAAGGGGGTTAAAATCTCCATTTAACTGAATGGGAATTTTTAGTTCAGCTCAGTAGTGTAAATGATTTGCCCCAGAACTCTTCCACTTTACTTTTGAAAATGCAGCCCTTAAAGGGATAGTACAGTTTCAAAATAAAAGCAGCTCCAATTAATCTTCATAGTATTTGGGTCATGGAACGTGTTATTTCAATACCGTCAGGGTTGTAGAGTAATTGAAGGATAAAGTATCCCCCTCCTGCCCCTTCTACCTAGTGTAAGCCATCTCCCCTCAGATGTGGAATCTGGTCCTGGGACCAGACAGCTCACAGCAAGGAACAATCTTCTTACTGTGAGCATAAGGAATACCCTTCCCACCTTGATTTTTCAGTTTTTTCAGGTTTTCCCTTATGCTAATTGACAATTGGCCCTCTCTGCAATCCATCCAGACAGTCTTGCAGCTCTGAGGTGAGCAGTGTTACATTAGGTAAAAAGGGTGGAAGGGGGATACTATATCATTCAATGACTCTTGAACTTCAACTCTGACAGTATTGAAATAACACTCTCCTTGACCCACATACTATGAAGATACTTCTATTACCTCTCAGAAGTGACAGATTCTAAAGTAATCCTTAATCTGTGGAAACTGACAGCCAGGTTAGTGCTGTCTGTGCGCCTGCACCGTCAGTCCCTTCCTGTGCCTTATGGCACAGTGCAATGCCTCTTAAAGGAGACCGGGACTGACAGCGCAGACGTCTCTAAGACAAGATGTCTGCACTGATGCCTGGCTTCCAGCCTCTGAAGATTAAGGATTACTTTTGAATCTGGTACTTCTGAGATCTAATATAACTATTATGAAGCTAGTCGCCATATGTTTAATTATTGGAGGGCGACTTTATACTAAGTGAAAGTTCCACTTTAAAGGGTTAAACACAGGATAATGTAATATAATGTAATGTAGTTTTCTGCTTCATATGCTTGCTACAGGGGAAGAAATAGACTACTATATGGAATGTATTCCTGCTCCAGGTTGATAAAATCTGAAAAATAAGCTATGAATGAAAGTGATAACATTCATTTATATAGGCAAGCGTGCAATGAGTTATATAAAAGGTTGAATTGTCTCTTATGTGTGACTTTCAACTGACAGTTGCTCAAAGATTCAGCATGTGATGTCCAATGGGAAGTATAGTAATGAAAGTCTATACTGTGTTGGTTGTGGCCACTATGCAGATAAGTGACCGAATTGTTTCAGTACTCATTATAATAATCAATCACTGGTTGGTCTACACGGGCATCAGTCATGTATAGCTGATGACTATCAGGGCTGGACCTCTCATCATTCATAAGTACTTTTCCTGATAATCAATTCTCAGACAAGTACAGGGTCTTAGTATAGGGCAAAGTGGGCAGCAGACAGCTTACGCCATTGGTATAAGAGGCATTGTTGGTTAAAGGGATAGTAATGTTTCACAATAAAAGCAGCTCCAATTAATCTTCAAAGTATTTGGGCCATAGAGTGTTATTTCAATACTGTCAGAGATGTAGTTCAAGAGTAATTGAATGATAAAGTATCCCCCTCCTGTCCCCTTTACTGATGTAACACTGCTCACCTCAGAGCAGCAAGACTATCCGGATGGATCGCAGGAGGAACAATCTTCAGTGAGCAAAAGGGAAAAACCTGTAAAACATGTCAAGGGAGGCAGGGTTTTCCTTATCTCACAGTAAGAAAATTGTCCCTTGCTGTGAAGTGTCTAGTCCCAGGACCAGATTGCACATCTGAGGGGAGGTGGCTTACGCTAGGTAAAAGGGGAGGGGGATACTTTATCATTCAATTACTCTTGAACTACAACTCTGACAGTATTGAAATAACACTCTCCAAGGCCCAAATACTATGAAGATTAATTGGAACTGCTGTTTTTTGTGAAACATTACTACTTCTTTACGTTGTAGGGTCCTTTAGCTCACCCTCTCCCCTTGAACTTGGGCATATACACAAGTAGGGCAGGTGAATGCTTAGCATTGTATAAAAATAGGTGTGAAAATCTGTTAATTTATCAAGCTACTGTAGAAGTGTTTAGCATTGTATAGACATAAGTGCAAAGTTAATTTTATCTCAAAATTGTGTGAAGCTCCCATTCGCTTATTCAAGTAATTGTTTTTAGTAGGATGGAATGCAGCTGTAGTTTGTTATTTATGAGATCATAGACTTAATTAAAAATGTATGTAAACAAAAAAAAGCTACTTTTAACCCCTAGGATGCTAGATAGGTCTAGAATGCACTGCCCCTGTTATTTTCTTTTTATACATCTAATCCATCAGATTTCATCAGGCTACAATGCAGAATAAACCTATCTGATGAGCAGGACATGTTCCTCTCCCTTTGTGACAAGATCAATCAGACAGAAAGCAGTTCACTCGTTAGTCGTTAGCTCTTCATTCTGTGAGCACACTTCTCTTTTATCATCTGTTTATGAGAGCAGGAAACTCTCGTCATCTCTAATGTGTGTGGCACAGTGGATGTCACCAGTGCTAATTGTTTCCCCCTCCTTTCACCTTTTCTCTGTCAGAGTGGTGTGCAATGTGCTGTAGATATTTCTGGCACTTAATGGTTTATCCAGTGCCAGGAAATGTTAATAAAAAGAACATGGAATGCAGATTTTAGTGTTGGACTAAAAATGTTTCCAAAAACATTAAGATTGTTAAATAATAGTGCCAATGATTTGTACAAGATTTCATCCAACTCCCTATGTAGCTACTTTTTTCATAGGCCATAGTTAGACAGACTGTGTGTACTTCAACTGTTGTTGGACTACAACTCCCATTATCTTCAGCCATCTAGTTGCTGCTGAGGATAATGTCCAATAGCTGCAAGGCAGAAGGTTTTGGTAAAATCACAGGCACAGCAGCTGTCAATCTCTATGCTTATTTGGTATACTAAAGCTTTGACTCTTTCTGGCTGGAGCAATAGAGTGCAAGGGGTGGGATGTCACCAAAATATACTGCAGGTTTACCGTCATGTGTTGCATGCCCCCCATGTCTTGTCCAGTACATTCACTACCATACTTACCTGGGGAATGGTACAAGGTTGGGTACATAAATTATAATTCATCTAGATATGTGCTGTTTACTGAACTAGTGGAATCTGTATATATATTTCCTCTCTGTAACTTGGCACACGCTCTTATTTTACTGGGCCTTAAAGTTCATCATATGTGCATAATCCTACTCGATACTGTACTGTAATCCCATGTTCCCATTTTCTCTGTTTCTATGAGGAGCGCTGCTGTTGAATAGCATACAGATGTTGAACTAGTCAACTACTTATAATCAACAAACGTAAAGTTCCTGGGAAACACTATTATTAAAAATAAGGTACAAAACTTACCACATGCATCTATCCTTTCTAATCCAAAGCCACTTTACCAACAACCTACCCTCGAAAGGGATAAAAGACTGAGGAACTACACAGGGCATTTGTTAAAATGAGAAATGCCCAAGGATAATAGTGTTTTATTTTATTGCTCCAGATAACCTGTAATCCTCCATGAAACTTGTCCCTAAAACTTGCTACTACATATATATTTATACTCATACTACTGGGCCAAATAACTTCTCACAGTACCATAACATAGTAAAACATAGTAAAATAGTCATATCACCTTATGCTGATCCAGAGGAAGAAAAAAAGTAAAAAAGATTCCTTCCTGACTACCTGCAGCAGTTGGATATGTCCCTGGATCAACATCTTATCAACAATGTAACCAGCTGTCCTAATTATCTATAGTGTTCTGAGGTAAAAAGATATTGACAGACTATAGTATCTGCCAACACAGAATCCCTAGGCAAAGAATTCCACATCCTTAGTCCTCACAATAAAAAAATACTGCCCTGCTTTTGCTCAGGTCTTGAAGTAAAGAATTCCACAGAGAATGTCTTTTTTTATAGGCTTGAATATATTTGGAAATAGTAATAATGTCCCCCGTTAGCCACTTCTTTTCTAAAGTACAGAAACCCGGTTTGGCTAATATATCTTTAGACCTAAAATCTTCTTCTTTGTTGCATGCAGTTTTCACATTTTAGATGATTGGATTTATGAAGAATTATATTCACATCCCTTGCATCCCATTTTTATACATAACTAGTTGAAGAGCCCGTTACACAGGCCACAGTGCCAGCCGGTAGCGGGGCAGTCCTGCGCAGTAGAGACTGCCCGCGCCGTGGCTGACATAGAGCTGTATCAGCCACGGCACGGGCAGTCTCTACTGCGCATGACTTTGTTGTTACACACATTTTAGCAAATTATTACATAGGATAAAACTCTATTGGCTCTTGCAGCAGCTGAGTGACACTACTCATTGAGAATGAAATACCAAGTAAAAGCGAGGCAAATATTGAACAAACCAACTGCACTAAAGGAGCAAATTAAAATTCCAAAAGCTTGTGGACAATGTGTTTGTGACATCTCTAGTATTCAAGGGCTTAAAAATCCCATTTAAATCAACAGAAATGTGTATTTGTCTCTGACGATGCAGTTGGCATGCTTCACTATCCAAAATTGCTCCACTTTCCCTTAGTCCTTATAGCATGTTGCCTGCTATTCCAAAATTAACCTTCCCTGATAAGGACTCACCAAGTATTATACAGTTTAGCATATACAATACAAACAAAAGGTGCACAGTGTTGCCCATCCTAGATGAGGCAAGGGGAAGGGAGGAGTATTCCAGTGGCCACCCCCATGAAATGTCTGTCCATTCTTGTTTCAGGTTGACACAGAACCACAAATACAGTTTCTGACATCTCAAATTAGTTCTGCTGCCCTACTGATAGTCACAGAGCCACATATACACTGTGTGACATCCCAGACTTGTACCAGTGTGCAATGTGGATTTCCAGGATTGTTCTACTATCCACTGGTAGTCACAGACCTACACAGTCCCTCTGATAGTCATAGACTCCCACTATCACATTGGTAGTCACAGAATCACTAGAACATCACCTAAACAAACACAGAGATGGTACGTCAACACACGCACATCCAGTGGGGGCCATGAAAGAGTAATGCAAGAGAGACATGAAGGAGGAGGGTCTGAAACATGGAAATGGAGGGGCTGAGAGATATTAGTTGGTGGGTCATGGAGTGGGCATTAGAAAAACATGGAGGAGAAGGAAAAAAGGGCTCAGAGAGACAATGAGGTAGAGAAGGGACAGAGAGATGTGAAGGTTGAGGTAATTATACATGAGGGGGCAATGAAGAGGAGAGGCATTGATCTCTCAAAGCAGAAGGTTGATATTAATCCTCTGACTTCCAGAGGTATGACCAGCACATTGTAGGGTACTGTGTTGTTTATACTTCTGCCTGTAAAAGGGTTAAGTGCTGCCATTAATACAATAGAGAGGCATTGGCTGGTATCACTGAAAGCTCCAGAGCACTTTGTTACAATCAGCATAGTGCTCCATTTCCAGTACTCCCCAGAGAATGTCTCACTGTGTGTCACTAGCAGTGACACACAGTAAGACTCTTCCTGTGTGCAGATCTGTGTAGGGTTTTACTATGACACTTTTATTACAGATTAATCATAATATGACACAAGGATTAATCATGTCTGGCGTAGGGGGGAATCTCAATATCTGAATATATATGAATTCAGAGTTATATACAGTAATCAGAGCAGTTGATGAACTAAGATAAAATGGTACAATTCAGGGGGGAAATTGCATCATAATATAAAAATACAAATTCCAGTTGGTTTAAATGTTTTTTTTAACCCCTTGAATGCTAGAGATGTCATCAATCCATTGGCTGGCTGGGGATGATGGGTATTGTAGTCCTCAACAGGTGGAGGGCATTAGGTTGCCCAATCCTGCATTAAAGTCATAACTATAGAGGAGTGTGTATGTGTTCCAGTATGCAGTATAGTGATCTTGAGCTCTAGTACAGTGTTTCTTAACCAGGGAACCATAGCACTTGGTGTGACAGAAGCACTAGCTTAGGAGTCACAGTTTTCCTATGAAGGCTTTTGATGAAATTGGAATTGTGATTTTCAAATATTTATTTATGGAAATTGTTATGCACATTATGCTAATTTCTGTAATTCTGATTGCAAGGCAGAAAAATAACTATATACTTTTGAATTTGTATTCTTAATTAAGTCCTTGACAAATGGCCAATTAAATTTAGGTGTGCCATGAGAATTACAGATTGCATGTTAGAGGTACCCCAAGGCAAAACAGACTGAGAACCACTGCTTTAGTGCATGCCATATAGTGCAGCTATATGTCTTTTGCCAACATCAGGAAACAGAGCACTGAGCTGGCAGTAACAGTGAGCTCCAGAGTCTTTTACTGCCTTAAAAATAGTCATACACACATAACCCTTTTAGTGACAGTGGGTTGAGTAAACCAATGCTATGCAATGAATTGCTCATCACTAGGAATATTCAACTTGTTCAGTGCCATAGGAGTTAGATGCATTGCAGAGCGTTGTGCTGCTCTCTCTTGGCACTGAAATGGTTACTATAATTTTGAGCAACATGTTAAAGCAGTGAGGGTGAGCTTGTCTTGCGCTGAAATGGTTAAACAACATAATTTACACACACACACCATATCTCTCTCACCTGCAGACAGCACTGTCTCCCCACAACATGCACGCTAACCTTTTTCACTTGTAGACAGCACTGACTCCCCACAACACACATACTACCTCCCTCATCTCCACACACGCACTCATTCTATCTCTCTTGTCTGCAGACAGCACTGACTTCCCACAACACACACACACACACACACTACTTTTTTCACTTGTAGACAGCACTGACTCCCCACATACTACCTCCCTCACCTGCACACACACACACTCATTCTATCTCTCTTGCCTGCAGACGGCAGTGACTCCTAAAAAGCAAAATATATTTTTTTTGGGGGGTGAAGAAGAAGAAGTTACTAATTCTTGTAACAATACATTCAATTTTAAAGGGTATGAAGCCTGTTCATTTTAGGTTATAATGTACCTTTAACCCTTTAGCTCCATGGAGCTGCTCAACATACAGTATACATACATTCTACACCTAACATCACTAATATACCCGCCTGCAGATTCTTTATTTACACGTCAACTAAAAAGAACAGTGCAATGTCTTTCGAACAACAGATGACACAATGTTATTCATTTTTAATCAAATATAAAGTCATATAAGTGTGAAGTAGGATTGGCCAATAAAATGTGGCCCCAGCAGATAGTGGCCATGGATGTGTCTATTGGTTATTTTCCACATGCAGCAGGGTAGTATGGAGCTAACTACCTGTACAGTAATGTCAGAATTATCATTATAAGGTTCTGGAGGATCATACAGCTATTGCTGTCAATGGTCTGGGAAGCTGTTCATAATAAATCATTCCCTGAGCATACAAGTAATCCAGAAACTATTGATCTCTTTCTATGCAATGTGTAATGCTGCTGCTACCATGGGTGTGTACTGCAGAGGTTTGCACACTCAATGTGACAACTAGATCTACTGGCCACTGTCCTAGATTATTGTCTGGCTAGAGCCAGGGTCAGGCTGCTGTGGAGAAAGTGGGAGCAATCAGGTTAGACCATCAGACCCCTTTCTTTGTTCGCCTCCTCTCCCCAATTTTTCCACTCTCCCTCTGTGATCCTCTCTTCCTCCCCCCCCCCCCGCTCAACTATGACTATGTCAAATATGCCCCCAAGCTTGATACCTTTGATATCTATCATCTACCTATGTCTGGGGGCATCATTAAGTTTATTCTTCCCATCTGTACTTGTTGTACTGTTTCTTTACATCCATCAGTGCTGTACAACATTTGTTTTATTCATTGACTTGATGTTGCTGATGTTTATGGTTGTAAATTATGTATATGTCTGACCTGATGTGCTTGTATTCTAATGTCATTTCTTTGTACCACACTTATCTTCTAAATCTAAAATATATATATAAAAAAACATTGATCAGACCCTATAGAATATTTTGGTGAATGGTGCCTTTCTTCCCACCATGACAGTCCAACTGACTGCCTCTGAAATGCCCCTTTAGCATTAAAGAGCATCACTCAACCTCCAAGTTATCAGCTTCAAGAAGGCAGGATTGGGATTAACAACTGCCCTCAAAGTTAGTAAAACCTCTGGAGGATTAAAGGTTCCCTGATTGACATCTATACTGGTTCTACATACCAAATCTTCCTTGGCCATTTTGAAGCTATTAGGATTACCTCTGCTTATACCTCTTCTTAATTTTTGAACCAAATCAAAAAATATTAGAACTATGGAAAACACATAGGCCATAGCAATATCCCACCTGAACAGAGCATCCATCACCAAGGCTGCTGTCTACTTCCATAGGGATACAAATCTCTCCCATTTTGCATATTCCTTCAATGCCATTAGGCCTACCAATGTTATCCACCATTCTATTATCTTCTGTAATACCACAGAATTTAAGTACCACTCTACTTGGTCTAGGATCATTGTACTCCAGAAGTTCCAGGTGCTTGTACTTCAGATATGTGAGAAGCAGACATGGTCACTAGATTGTAGTCTACCTACAACAGAGCTTGCCTTATTTTCTTTTCAGTTGGTAGTTCCTCATACCTCCCTGGTTTGATATGAACATTACTGCTTCAAACTATCTAATTTGACATTTACATACTGCCCCCATGGGTCTCATCTGAAATGTTTAGGCAATGCTCGGCCTCTCTGATCTCCAGTAGATTGATGTAGAGAGTATAGTCCTATGGTGACCATAGACTTTAGGCTACCTTGTCCTGCTATTTCCATCCAAGCTAGTCCAGCTGGCATCTGTTATCAGGATTTGCCTTACTGTATCATCTTCTAGCTTGATTTTCCTTCTCTTTCTTTCTTTCAGTCACCAATTTAGCTCCTTCCTGGCAGATGGAAACATGGGGACTTTCTGAAGTGTGTGTAAGGCACCTCCATTCCAGAAGCATAAGAAATTGCTCAGCATGGTGTCACGGAGTGACTAGGAAATTAACACACTGACAAGTACAGATGAACTTAATATAAAACTTTATTAAATACGATGAATGACAGGCAATAGGCTGATGGCAACAATTGACAGAAGGATGGTAATGACACAGGTAGCAGTAGATAGTGGCACACCTTCATGAGACCAGGAAGGAACAGTGGAGTTACTTTCCTTACCCTTCACCAGGCAGTTGGTCAGAAACGGAATGGCCCTGGGACTAAACGGTAGATGTGAGGGCAGTGCAGAGCACTCCCATACACAGATAGAATGGCACACCTTCACGAGACCAGAGAGGAACAGTGTAGGCACTTTCCTCACCCTTCACTGGACAGGTGGTCAGAAACGGAATGGCCCTTGGACTACATGGTAGATGTGAGGACAGTGCAGAGCACTCCCTTACACACAGTCGGCAGAGATAAGGAGCAGACCAATACCCCAACAGGGTATACACTAGGCGGGTAGCCAGCCGTAGGATAGTCAAGGCAGCACAAACCGGTACGGCCACGGGAGGTCAGACACACGGAGTCACCAATAAGTGCCGCTAACGGAAGCGAACGCAGAGCGGAAGACACAGGCAGCATGGGAACCAAACCGAGGCCCAGAATGGTCACTGAGCACAACATGGAGAGTAATCAGGAGGCAGCCAATGGTCAGAACCAGATTGGGTAGTCAGACATCACCAGTGGTCGTAGCCGGAACGTGTAGTCAGTTGTAGCCAGAAGTCAGAACCGAAACGGGTAGTCAGACATAGCCAGGAGTCCAAACCGGAACGGGTAGTCAGACAAGTCAGGAGTCAGAACTGGAACGGGTAGTCAGACGAGCCGGGAGTCAGAACCGGAATGGGTAGTCAGATGTAGCCAGGTAATATACAGGAACGGTAATGGACCAACACAGCAATAAGCTCAGGTACACCATGAAAGGGCACTGGAAATGACACAGGCTGAGGTTTAAAAAGCCTGACAGGTAGGAGGAGCAATGACCTCATCAGCATGGTGCACTATAAGAGAGCTACAGCTAGGAAGTAAACAATGTTGCTCCAAGGCAACATCCAGCCACAGGCAATCACGGGGCACCGTGATACATGATTCTTGTGTTAAGTCTTGCCCAAGGAATCATCCGAATACCTCTGATCAGTGTCCATGAGAGCTACATAAAGTCTTGTGTTCTGTGTCCCTTTGTTTTGAGAAATAAGCTTCTCTTTCAAATCTGTCTTCCTTCTTTTGAGTTAAAGACTACTCCTAGAAAACTAGTCTTAGTGGTGGGAGCATCTGATGTTTCTCTGACGAATAAACAATCCTGATTTGTCATGTGTTGCTCACACATTTGTATGTTCCTTTCTGACTCTTCCTTGGGTTCTGCTACTATTATGAGGTTGTCCAGATAAGGTATAAGTATTAGATTCATTCTTGTCTCAGTATTGCCAGGGTAACTGGTAGAACTTACTTAACAGTGATTGTAGGTGTTAATAGTCCAAATGGCAGGTCTCTGAATAAATAGTTATTATTTTTACAATGCAATCTAAGAATTTCCCTTGACAGGGCATGATCAGGATATAATGGAAGGCACCTTGGAGGTCCACTGTAGTCAAATAGACTCTGGCTGATATTTTGTTGATGACTGAAATTGTCTCCATCTTGAATTGGCTGGTCTTGTTGAATTTGTTTTGCCACTTCTTGTCCAGGATTGGCCTGTGTCCTTTAGATGCCTTAGCAACTATAATAAATATAGAATACAGTTCAGAGCCCTTCTGACTCATCAGAACCTTTCATATAACTATCTTTTCCAAGAGCTCTTGTTTTGACTTCTTCATCATTATTGCTTTGACTTGGGGTAGTTTTGACCCCGAATATTGTTATGTTGAGGACAGAATGAAACTCCAGTAGATTCCTGATTTCCACAATCTGCCATACCCACTTGTCCTGTTATGCTGCTGGCCAACTTGGCAGAAAGTGTTACAGTCTGCCACCAATTTTTAGATGGGACCTATGTCACTACATTGAAATATTTTTTTTAAAATGTGTTTTCTAGGGGAACTCCTTCTTATGTCATCCCTTGGTGTTCTGTGAAGAATTATGCTTGTGCTGTAAATAGGATATCCCTAGTTGATATCTCTTGGAGTCTCAAAATAACTACCTACTAGATAACATGTAGCACTAGCTGGTGAGGATTCCCTGCCTCTTCTTTCATGTGGCAAAAAGGAGAATGTTTCATCTAAATATTTCTTTATTATTTCTCAAATTACTAGCCAAATAATGTGTCCTCTACAAAAGGCAAAACTACCAGTTTGTTTCTGAGGAGGCAGCCACTCTCCAACCCTTCATTCATAATGCTTGCCTGGTTGTACCTGATAAGGATTATGATCCGTGCTTAACCACTGCATGGCTCAGGAGCCCTCCCATCCATGCCAATATATAACCCTAGGCTGGTTCCATATCTCTCTAGTGACACTTGACATCTCCTATTATTCTAGTGTAGGCCACAAATAACTATAATAGGGTGTAGATTAGACTGCTTCAGTTATAAAAATGTTTTTCTGGTCTCTGTTCTGTAACTGGGATAATTTCAGTGGCATTGAGTGTCACCCAGTGGCATAATGCAAAGTGGGTGATACTCTAATATTCTTTTTTTAGTAATTCCTGCTAAGTCTGTGACCTTCTCTCTCTCTCTCACACACTTTGTGACAGCTCAGATATTTTACACTATTCCTTACTCAACTCACAGGGCTTTTGTTTGTGTGTTGTTCAGTCCTAAATCCTGTGTTCATTTGTAACAACCCATGCACTGACATAGTGATTGTCCCTGTGACAGAACAAGGACTAAGATGATTTTCAGATGACCTTTACTTGGGTGTCTAACCCAGTATGGGGCAAACTGAGGCCCTGCAGCTATAGAGGACTTCAACTCCCAGTGACTGCCTGGGAAGAAGGAATGTTGTCGTCCTCAACAGTTGGAGGACCTCAGATTGCCCATATCTAGTATAACCCATTCTCAGAATGGTTTGTGCGTTAGTTAATATCTTAGATGTAGGTATGTAGCATTGTAATGTAATGTTATGTACCATGCTCATAATGCATTGGAGACCTTTAGCATTCAAGAGGTTAAAATCCACATTTAAATCAAGAGGATTTTTCCACTATGATGAAGATGGTTTGCCCCAGAATTGTTGCACCAGGAAAATGCTTCTACAGTATTGCATCAGACTTGACAGGAGGAATCCAGATTTTTCAGAGCTTGTTCAAATGGGTGACTAGTGCAGAAGGAAGATATTTCTCTTCAGCTGCCCCTTGGGATTTTTCATCTTTTGTATTTATCTGCAGGCTTTACGCACACACACACACAGGCACACAGACACATACGTATACATATCCCATAACTCTGAGTCAAATGCCAGGGGAGTGAGATTGTGCCGGATGACATTTCTCTTCTTCCTCCTCTTTGCTCTCCTCCAGCCATAACTTTGTTTTTATTTTTTATTCCTTTTAAAAACAAGACAAAAGGGGAAAAATGCCTTTTTACAAAAAAAAAAAAAAAAAAAGAATAGACGTGTTTGTTCTCTGAAAAGAAAGCTTTACTTAACAGTGAGAGAGTGTTTGAGTGCCTGAGATCATTTCAATGCAGGCTTGTTCATACACAAGTACAAACGCCTCCATATTGAGTTGCTATTGTCTGATACAATAAGGAATCCTCAGGTTATTTTGCTATCTTCTGGCTATTAGGGTTCTGTGGAGAAAATAATTTAATTAATCTGTTGAGTTCTAGAGGGGGGTGTAATGCATTTCTAACCCCCTGGTTCTTAAGTGTTAAAAAGCATTGTGATGCTTTCCGATAAAATGATTATGTCAGAAATGCAGGAATGGGCAACCTATGGCTATTAATATGTTCTTTTACAACTGTCATCATAATTAAATAGTCACTGACTAGCAGATGATGACAGACATTGTAGACCAACAACATCTGATGGCCATATGTTTGTCTCTAATATACTGGGATATATGCTGTTCAGTTTTATTAATATATCTCTGTATCTCTGCAGATACACTGCAATGCTGATGGATGGAGATGTGAGACAATTCTGGGGCAAACCTCTTGTACCACAGGACTGTAATAAAAAACCCCATTGATTTGAATTGGGCTTTTAACTGTTTGAATGCTAGTGTAGTATCCAGTGGATTGAATCTCAGGGCATTGGAGACCTATCATTTAAGGGTTTAACCCTTTGAGTGCCAGAGTGGTACAGAATGCATTGCTTTGCAATGCATTCTGTACCACTCTGGCAAACAAAGGGTTAAAATACCTTTTTCAGTAACAAACAAATTGCACCATAAAGAACAAAAAAGGCATTCGTAAAATTCCCATTTATTTAAAAAGGGTTTTTAACCATTTCAGTGCTTGGTAGGTTTCTAATGCATGCATGGGTTAACCCTGTGAGTGCCAGAGGGCAATGGAACGAATTGAATAGCAATGTGTTCTGTACCCCTCTGACACTCAAAGGGTTAAAACCCCAATTTAGGTCAATGAGGTATTTGGGCAATTGTTATTAATCTCCTATAATTAATGTGACTACATTTGCATTTTAATGCTGGATGCTAGTGAAAAACAAACACTGTAGTGGTGTAGAATGTAAATGTAATACATACACTATAATACATTTCTGAGTGTGCGTGCCACATTTTAATGTTGTTTCAACAGAGAACTGCCTGGATGAAATGCAGCTCTTGTGAGACTGTGACAAATGTGACCAGCAAACACTAACCAGTTAAGTGGACAGGAGATTGATGGTCCCATCAGCCATGCTGGGAGCCCCCTGTACTCTGCTAATTGGTTCTGTAGAACTGGTTTTAGTCAGTACGTTCAATGCAGAAGTTTCCATTGTGTTTGTAAAAAGAGGACATGTCTGAATGACAGAGACCTTGGTAATCTTGATGCACGGCCAGCCACTTGCACAATTTAAAAGGTGTGTATATACATATATATATATATATCTGTGAGACTGTCCGGCAGAGGGCTACATCTGCACATAGGAATTCTATGGGTGCTAAACACAGAACCATTGTGTCCTATGGGGACCCATTTCAGTGTTATACTCTCTTTCCTTATCTAGTGCTACTACTGTAATAAATGCTACTAATACTCTTCTGCTGATCTCCTCTGTTCTCTTTTATTCTTTACCTCTTTGTCCATGCCTGTGCTTCCCCAATTACTAACACTGTTTTTTACACAACATAAACATTTAGGGCCATATAAATAAAGAATTATTATTATTTTATTATTATTATTATATATGCACAAGAAAGAGAAACTATCTGTACTGTAGGGGACAAATAAAAATGTCCATAGATTTTTATGAGACTTTTGGTTTAACCCCTTGAGGGCTAACGGTCTCCAACCAATGGCATCTGAGATCTCAATGGCTCAATGCGTTGGACAACCCTCTGACGTTTAAAGGGTTAAAAGTTCCATTTAAATTGATGGGGCCATTTATTTGTTCCCTTTGATGCAGATTTTACCCCCAGAATTCCTTGTGCACATGACCCTTATATCCTCACCATCTTCTGCAGTCTGCTGCTGGATGGTAGTAATGAGTTGGCTACTGCAGTAGATTTGCACTTGACTGGTTATGGAAAGGATGTGTTTAATAAGATCTGGGTAGGATAGGACCCTCACTTTCGTTCAGTGGAAAGAAAATATTTTGCTTACCTCAACTATTGATCAGTTTTTGGGCAGTTTTAAAACACAGCCTTTTCGGGTAAGGGAATATGAGTACACAGGGGCACTGGTAGGCACTGGATGAGAGGGCTAAAGGCCCAGGTCTCATGATTAATCCTTTGAATTCCAAAAGGGTCTGTGGAACATTGTGGAAGAGTTAAATCCCTGAGACTTGTCAGTTTGTGTGAGAATATGATACAGTTGGTTTGCCCCAGAATTTATCTACATCTTATCCTTTGGTAAATAGAGTGATAAGTAATATCAGATTCCCGTGACAACTGCATTGTTCAGGTCCTAAATTCTAGTTAAAAGGACTGTCACCAATGGGTTAAATAGCTGTGCGTATATTCAGTTGAGTCAGCCAATAACCTGCACCACTTTGTTCTTTTCTCTTCAGACTATAAGGCTCTACTTTGAAGCCCCAGGTCCCCTTGGATACAACTACTATAAATATTTTATACCCATAATACAAACAAATTGAACCTGCTCTCTAAAGGGTTCATAAATGCTCCCATCTCTCTTTAGGATTCCCAGAGGCTGATGTTCTAAGTTGTCCATCAGAGCCGGATCATCCATTCTGGCAATCTAGGCTACTGCTTAGGGCCCAAATACAATGTGAGGGCCCTGGCTGCAAGAGAGAGAGAGGCACAGAGAGAGGCCCTGCTGGTGCTGCTGCTAAAATCTCAGGGGGGAGATTCACCAAGGCGTGATAAAGAGGTGATAAAGCAGAGATGAGTTCTCCAGTGATACCACTTCTCCAGTTCCTATGTTATTCTATGAAGCCTATGTACTAGGATTTAATCAGCTTTGGAGATCTTAGTGTATAGGCTCTATATCTCACTTTAGTGCTTAACCCCCCCCCCCCTATGTCAGACACCCTTTTTCTTGAAAGATCAGCATCATCCGGTTGCTCCCACTTCCAACAGAGAGACAGTTCCAGTATCTGCTAGCAGCACTCTGTCAGAAGCAAGAGATGTAGAGCCCCAAATTGGTACCTATTGAGCTGAAATCCATCTGCTGTCCAGTTCAGGAGGAAACCACATGCTCTATAGGGGACCAAAGACTCCTTACATCCCATTGCCTTAAATGGATCTTTAAACATCTAAGATAGTACAGAAGTCTCTAACACAATGGGAGGGTTTATTAACCATTTGAGTGCCAGAGAGGTATCCAACACATTGCATCAAAATGAACTGGATACCTCTCTGGCACTCAAAGGGTTAAGATTCCATGATAAAAGAGATTTTATATGCTGGAATATATTTTCATGTGTTGTGCTATCCTGTCACCTATGTACTCATTTATTTATGCTGCAAATTCTCCATTTGTGTAAAGTGAAGCATAGTACAGGAGTGTATGGGGGTTCTAGGGCATTCTGTTCCTTTGTGTCCTATTGCCATATACTAACAAAGTGTAGAGCAGTGGTTCTCAACCCGTGCCCTCAGTGGCCACTAACAGGCCAGGACTTATTTCTCTGCTAGAGCACAGGTGTGGTGATCAGAGGTTCATTCATATTGATTAACTCACCTGTGCTCTAACAAGGGAATCCTCAAATCCTGGCCTGTTAGTAGCCACTGAGGGCACAGGTTGAGAACCACTGGTGTAGAGAAAACTGGCGTCACTTTGCTCCATTTTCCCGAGCATGCTATACGGGAGGCATTTAGGCCGTGCTCACTTAAAACGTAAAGATGGCAGATTGTGTGCACTGGTATGCAGAAAAACAACCATACTTTCTAGTGCAGGTATTGTCAATTGCTGTATTTCCAGCAGTTGGGGACTACAACTTCCGTGTGTGTGTGTGTGTGTGTGTGTGTGTGTGCATGTAAAGCCTCCAGATAAATACAAAAGATCAAAAGGTCCAGCGATTGAATACCCCTTCTCTGTTTTATATCCAAAGTGCAACCATGACTTGGAGGCTACATTTTGAAAATGTTGCACTGCTGGATTCGTACATTAGTTGTAAACCTCTCAAGTATTCAGTGGGTTAAAACCCTCATTAAAATCAATAGAAATGTTTATTTGTTCCCTAAGGTATAGCAGATTTGCTTCAGAATAGCTCAACTTTTCATAATACATTAGTCTGCCATTCTCTGGAGAGACAGTGCAGATTTCTCTATACTGAGCCACAAACCTTGACAGCTAATCCTACAGATTAGTCAGATTTTATATATAGTAACGGTAGATTTAGCCTTGCATTAACTAGAGTTCTTTCTTTATTTTTAACCCCTTCTATATACAACAGATTCAAGGGTTTTTGTGAAGAAATAAAAGGAGACTGTTGGGAAGTGGGAAAAAAAAACTATGTAATGATTTTTTGAAAACCAAACTTGCCCATACCTGCTAGATGTGCTTAGGGCACAGTGGCTGTGGTAAAGCTGTGGTACAACCTATATTATATTACACAAAGGCAAGCACTCCAGCTCTTGGGGATTACATCTCCCATCATCCCTAACCAACCATTGGCTGGGGATAATGGGAGATGCCTCCAACAACTGGAGTGTCAATATTTGCCCGCCCTTCATATAACAGGATATCTAAGTTAGGGTAACCAGATCTCACCTTTAGCCAGGGACACATATGAAAAATCATACTGCAGGGCTGCTTTGATTTCAGTGCAGTCCTGAAATATGCCTATTTCTTATGTGTCTATCCCCAGTTAAAGGGAAGGTCTGGTCAGCCTAATCTAAATTGTTGCTGTGCTTTGGGGCTTATGTATAAAGACAAAAGGGGAGCAATTCTGGGGCAAACCAATCATGACACAGGGATCAAATGAAATTTCCCAAATTCTCAATAGCTATAAATGGGGCTTTTAAAGGATAGCTAACAGCATAAAATGAAATAGGTTGATATAACTTTAATTAAGATGTACTAACAGATAGCATATGTAAAAATGAAATATTCATATCTCATATCAATAAAGTATAACCCTAAACTTGCTTTTTAATGCACGTGTAATGTGTCCTGTTCACAGAGCATTCCTTTAATATAAAAAGAGCAAAAGTCAATTAATTTTCTGTGATTAATATCAACTGCTCTTACACTGAAAAGGGTTTTAAAGGGATAGTAATGTTTCATAATAAAAGCAGCTGTAATTAATCATCATAGTATTTGGACTTTGGAGAGTGTTATTTCAATTCTGTCAGAGTTGTAGTTCCAGAGTAATTCAATGACAAAGTGTCCCCCTCCCGCCCCTTTTACTGATGTCACACTGTTCAGCTAGAAAAAGCTGAAAAGCTTGTCAATGGGGACAGGGTTTTCATTGTTTTCATAGGAATAAGAGTGTCCCCTTCTGTTATCGGTCTGGTCTATAGACTGCATTCCATATCTGAGAAGAGATGACTTATACTAGGTAAAAGGGGCGGGAGGGGGAAACTTTGCTTGTGAATATCTCATAAACCATAAAGGTTTGAGTGATAAGACTTATATCATTCTTCTTGTTTTTTTTAATGCCTACAAAATAAAATAAAGTTAAAACGAAGTATTACTATCCCTTTAAGACTAGACCTTAGGCCTCAGAAGACAAACAGAGAATTTTTGTGGATATTAGCATGACGCACAGTGTATTTAACTGTATATAATCACAGTTCATTTTAGGTGTTAGTGTTCCTTTAATTCAGTGATTCTCAGCTCCAGTCCTCAGGAACACACACACACACAGGCCAGATGTTAAGGATATCCCTAATTAACATGCCTGGGAACATTAAAACACAACTGGCCCTGAGACCTTTTAAAGCGGAACTTTGATGTAATTACCAAGTCGCCATGCATTCATTAGACGCATGACGACTAGTTTGAAAATAGATGTCTTACCATTAAAAAATAGCTGTGTCTAAAGTATTCCTTCCCATTTTGGGACTGATGGGCAGGTTAGGGAGGTCTGTGCACCTGCACCATCAGTCCCTTCCGGTGACCATATGGTGCACTGCAGTCTACTCAATGGAGACCGGGACTGATGGCGCAGGCATGCAGACAAGATGTCTGTGCTGTAGCCTAGGTTCCAGAGGATTTCTTTAGACACAGCTATTTTTTAATGGTAAGACATCTATTTCTAAGCTAGTCACCATGCGTTTAATGAATGCATGGTGACTTGGTATTAGATAAAAGTTCCCCTTTAAATATTAACCAATAACATAGATTGTGGACAATAGGCCCCTGCTTGCACTAACCAAGAGGTGCACCAATTTCTGCTCAAGGAACACTTAACGTTATACAGTATGGAGTTTTCACTGCCTTAACATATACAGGGCAAAGAGGACTTCTAGTAAAAATAACACCAATAAAGGGCCAGATCTAAAGGCAGCTGACGCCAAAAAAACAGGTGTCTGCATTTTTTTAAAGCACTGTAAGCGAGTTAAAGATCAGTGCTATGAAAAAGTGATAGCAAAAAACCCTCTATCAGCCCCATATCAGTACATCCAATGGTCCTAAAATGTGTCCAAAGTTAGTAGAATTAACACCATAAGTGCCACTGGGGTATAATTACCCCGCCAGCACTCATAGGGTTAACCCGACTAAGTAACAAAGCAACATCCCATTAAAACTACCAATTACCATTACTCCTAATGTCCAGTGCAGTCCTCAGCATGCTGATCATCTTCTGTCCTTTTTTCTTCTCTTCTTTCTTGATTTTTCTGTCTTCTCTTCATTCTTCTTTCTTGTAACTGTAAATTATATTTTTTTGTTGTCTGTCTCTGCCACTGTGTGCAGCCACGGAGGCGGTAGAGACATTAGTATGTGGCACAGCTCCTCCCTGTCTTCTTCCTCATGGGCTGATATCTGTTACACACTGAGGGAAATGGAACAGAGACTGCCTTTATGTAGGGGCAGTCTCAGTTCCAATTCCAATTCTCTCACAGCCATTGGCTGGGATGTGCTAATGCAGGTACGCAACGCATTACTCTGGCACTCAAGGGGTTAAAGGATGTATTAATGTATTTCAGCATTGTATTGATACTATTCTTTTTCATTTACAGCTACAAGAAAGAAGAATGAAGAGAAGACGGAAGATACAAGAAAGAAGAGAAGAGAATACAGAAGGAGACAGACAGTGGATAATAGGTAAGTGTACGATATATAAGTTAATGAACGGTGCTTGACAGTATGTCAGGTACTGATCATTAGCTTTTTTACTGTGAAGTTCCCAATATCGCTGCTATTTAGTGGCATTTTGGGAACTTAACACACAAAATGGATGTTTAGCCACAAGACCATTTCTGTAGCCTAACGTCCGTTGTGCTTTTAGCTGGTAGGGCCTTAAAAAACCGGGTTAGACATTTTATTACGTTGGACGATATTCAGTTTGGCCCTACCGTCTGTTTTAATGCAAACCTTTAAATCTGGCCTTTAGAGTCTAAAAAGCAGTTAATTGGTGCAGATCAGATAGTAGGTGTAACGGTTTTCAGACACTCAGACTGCAGTTTTGAATAAAACACAGTTTTATTAAAAACAAAAAATAACGAACAAGGTCGCCCTCAATAGGCAACACAGTAGATAGCAAGAGATAGACACAAAGGCCTTCACAGGATCAGTATACAGGAGTACAAATAATACATATAATGTCACAGGACAGGCTCAGAATAGTGACTGGCAATCAATAGTTAAATATATAGGAATTGTCAGTCTCTGTTGTGGTGTTTGGCACGCCCAAGGTGAATAAGAATCAGCAATAGGTGCTAGATTGCACAACACCTTAAGTCCACTGATGTCGTTAGCTGCTTGGGTAATGCAGAGACTGAGACAGAACGCTGCAGAGCAGTTTGCGGATAGCCCCCACGGGTGTATAATGGAGACAACTTGTAATGCAGAAGCGTGAGCCGCTAGCCCCCACGGGCGTATAATGGAGACTACTGATGCTGCAAGAGCGTGAATCGCTAGCCCCCACGGGCGTGCAATAGAGACCAACATACAGTGACAGCTTGAGCCAAATAGCTCCCACGGGCGTATGACAGAGACACTTTGCAAGAGCGTGACTCGCTAGCCCCCACGGGTGTAATAAGGAGACCAACCGTACAGCGATAGCTTGAGCCAATAGCCCCTCCGGGCGTTTAACGGGAACAACTGGTGCATAAGGTGCTAGAGCCAATAGTGAAACACACGCACGTAACCGGATACCGACTACTCTGCTTTGGATGACAATATGAGCCGCCGTCTACCAAGGCCCCAACACGGCCGGCTCAGCAGGAGCAGCGGAAGTATAACGGCTCTGCAAGAGTTAACAACAGCACCCGGTTGGATATATAGCACAGCAAGTATAATCGGAGGCTCAGCGTATAACGGTATCGCCCTGCAAGTGCCAAGTAAGAATCAGCTTTGGGTAGTACAGCTCTGCAAGCGTAACCGGAGACTCAGCTTTAGTAGTACAGCTCTGCAAGCGTAACCGGTGACTCAGCTTAGTAGTACAGCTCTGCAAGCGTAACTGGCAACTCAGCTCAAGAGATATGGCTCAGCAGGAGTTAATGGATACAGTCTCGATCCAATCAGACGCGAACACAGCAGGAGTCAGAATGTCGCCCAAGCGACAACAGCAGCAGGAACGTCAGCCAGGCCAGGTCAGATCACGGAGGAGGAGATTCTCAGACAAGCCTGATCAGCAACGAGCAGGAATGTCAGCCAGGAGAATCGTCAGAACAGGCCAAATCGGTACACCGGAAATCAGGAACACAGGAACTGGGACACCACTTCCCACATCCATCACTTCCTGGTTCCTCCCCTTGAACCTACCACTTCATCCAGGCTGCCCCATTTCCTGTGCTACTGCCTCCTTCCTTCCTAGCACTGTTAAGTCCCCTCCTCCTGAGTTGCACTCTGCTCCGGGGTCCCAGAATCGCTTGTTTAATCCATTGAATTCCAGATAAGTCCCTAAAGCAATGTGGAATCTTCGATGCATTCAAGATGTTAATAGCCTCATTTAAATAAAAGGAACTGTTTATTTTTTTCCTATGGTGTAAATCAGGGCTGTCCAAGTTCAGTCATCAAGGGCCACCCACAGGCCAGGATTTAGTAAAAGTTTCTATGAAAACCTATATGTTATAGAGTTTTTTCCTGCTATGTAAAACAAGGATACTCCCACTGCATGCCACTGACTTTCCTCTCCATTAGAATGTAACTAAACTAATTGGAATTTGACCACTCAATCAGTTAACCCTTTGAGTGCAAGATGAAGGAAGCGACACATTGTTGCTTACCCCTCTGCCAGGGGGTGACAACGTATTACTTTGCAGTGTGTTGTGTACCACTCAGGCACTGGAAGTGTTGATGATGATAATAATAATAATTATATTATACACTAGTATGAAAGCCCGTATACAGGGGCTAAAGTGCACCCAGCGGCCCTGGCTGCTGCCCCGGATCCGGGAGCAGAGACAGGATGTGAACCGTAGGGAGCGGGGCCGCGCGTTCAGCGAGTCTCTACTGCGCTTGACTGCAGTCATGTGCAGTAGAGACTCGCTGAACGCACTGCTCCTTAACAGGGAGCTCCAGAGAACTCATGGCGAACAAATTAACACTCCCTAAATTTCCAATTATTGTAATGGGACTTTTAACCCCTTGATTGCTAGAAAGAGCTTCAATGCATTCCTTTGCAATGCATTAGGGACCTCTATAGAACAAAAGGGGTTAAAAGTCACTTTTAACCCTCTTAAGGTCTAGGTGGCTGTGCAACACATTGCTAAACAGTGTTGCACACACTTTTGGTCTTTAAAGGGTTAAATCAATTAGAATTTATATTTGCTCCCTGTGGTGGTGTTGGTTTGCCCTAGAATTTCTCTTTTGACGTTGTGTATGTGGCCCATTGTCAGTCTCATTTTGGTCTGATTAAAGGAAATCATTCCTTAGTTATTATACTAATATATCCATTGTTACTCAGTATGATAAAACATGACAAAGCAGGAAAAGGTGACATTACCATCTCAAAATGTCATTACCTTGTGCCCCACGTTGTCTTATCTCCTCTTGATACAGACTGGATAAACATGGCTCTGCTGAGGGCTGGCAAGTGGGGAGAGCAGTTTATTTCTGTGCAGTGTGAACTTGCATTACAAATGTAACCTTGCTCTGCTTTTAGTCTCAAGCACAGCTGAGAAGCGATAGGTGAGAAATCAGAAGAGAGCACTGTCAGTCTGTCACCTCACAGTCCTGGGACAAAAGAGGCAAAACAAGAGTCACACTCTTACCCCCAGTGTCCTCACGCTTCTCTTCACACCTTGTAATTGTTTTCTTGCATCTCTGTAGAGAATCCTGGGAGATGTTCCAGTGACTAAGCACAGATGTGTCTTAAAGTTGCAGCCTGGGATTTCAGATAGGGAGAAATCTAGCTGGCACTTTGCAACCACTCTTACA
This sequence comes from Rhinophrynus dorsalis, assembly GCA_037306005.1. Taxonomy (NCBI): domain Eukaryota; kingdom Metazoa; phylum Chordata; class Amphibia; order Anura; family Rhinophrynidae; genus Rhinophrynus; species Rhinophrynus dorsalis. Next base: position 153,167,226 of record CM074722.1, on the reverse strand, counting down.
TGAGAGGAGATGTCTGGGGAGTGTAAAGAAGCTGGATACAGAAGAGTGGTCTGGATAATTCTCTTTAAGCATAGTTCTCTTTTATGGTAGAGAGATTATTGATGCATTGCTTGCAATATGTTTGAGACCTCTACCATAAAAAAGTAAATTCTATTTTATTTACAGGCTTCGCAGCATGAAGACAGCTATCACTTAATGTTAAATCTGCTTCCTTAATACATGTTTAAACCTTTGAGTGGCAGAGGGGTGTGCAACACTTTGCTTTGCAATGCATTGCATACCCCTCTGGCACTCAAAGGTTAACATTACCCGGACCTTGGCCCCTGTACACGGGCTTTTACACTAGTTATTTAATAATTAATGTCATCAGATGTTGTCCCCATTTGATTTTCTTGGCTATTTACTCACACTGTGTTATAATATGGCAGACTACAGTTCCCAATGTAAGCTGACTAGTTAGACTCTGTGATGTAAATTCCTCACAAAGAGGTGACAGACTGCTATTTGTTATGTAAATAAAACTATACAGTACAACAACAACTAACACAGGGGTAGACTGCAAGGTAGGATCCAGTGGGTCAGGCGCTTCAGAGCAATGACTGGTGTTCGAGGATGGCTGTCGGTGGCTTCTTTCTAGGCTGCCTTGCTATGGCCTAGGCTGGATTAGAGATGCTGGCTGCAAGGCCAGATTAGTGCAGACCGGAGGAGCCTGCCCGCACCCAAGATGACAACTCAGAGAACAGCTGCTACCCACTGGGTATCATGGTACCCGTGTTTTGCTGGCCACATTTCATGGTGTTCCAGTTGCTAGCGCTTGTTCCTGACTTATGTGTGAATCCTGTGTATGATCCGGACTGCCTGACTACTCTGCCTGTCTACGTTCCTGCTTTGTATACCGACCCAGCCTGGGTGATGTTCCTGCTCTGTGTGTACTGACCCGGATTGGCTGATGTTCCTTCTCTGTGTACCGACCCAGCCTGGCTGACGTTCCTGCTCTGTGTACCGACCCGGATTGGTTGACGTTCCTGCTCTTTGTACCGACCCGGCTGATGTTCCTGCTCTGTGTACCGACCCGGATTGGCTGACCTTCCTGCTCTTTGTACCAACCCGGCCTGGCTGATGTTCCTGCTCTGTGTACCGACCCAGCCTGGCTGACGTTCCTGCTCTGAGTACTGACCCGGTCGTACTCTCTGTCCCATCCGTTGTCCTGTCTGGAGGGCTTGCCTCCGGTGCACACAACTGTCTACTAGACAGATCCTCTGGTTGCCTCGTTTACACTGCTACGGCAGTCCCACCTTACTGTGACCCAGTCTCCGGTACATGCGCCTCATGATCCTTACACCCCGGTGTTGGAGATCAGTTTGGTTGCACCACGGTACGCTTGACATGTCCACCACCTACAATCCAAGATTGATTTGGTCTCTGGGCACCTTGGATGTCTCCACAGCCTTGCAGCCGATTCCAGGTCTGAGTGTTCGTTTAACCCCTTGTGAGTTGGTGCTGTTAGGGTCACAGTCATTTGCAGCCTCGGGTTGGTGATACCCCGTGATATAAAGACTCAGTCACTCTCTTTTCTGGCAGTCTGTCACTTGTCCAGGGCCTTCGATTGCCTCCGTGTGGCCTCAGTCGCTATTGGTGTTATTCTCTGTGTAGAAAGTGTCCTTTGGGTCTCAGTACTACTAGGGCCTGTTCGTATTTCTTGGCCTAGTAGTACCCTATTCTCCACTGTCTCGTCAAGGATTCACATGAACTGTAACCTGACCTGTGTCAGTACTGAACTATTTGTGTTTATTGGACCTGTGTGGGTTACTGAGTACTACTGTAACCTGACCTCTGTCAGTATTATACCTGTCTGTATATACTGGGCCCTTGTGGGTTACTCTAATTTCTGTATTTTCAATAAAACTGTGTTTTTACCAAAACCTTCCGTGTCTGAGTGTCCTTAAAACCGTTACACTGGGGTGAAAGAAGATAACAGAACAAACAACCTACCTGCAATACCATTGACAATTGTTGTAACAGGAACATTTTAACCTAGAGCTTGACTGAGGAAAGTGAAGGAACCAGAAGACAGGATCAGTTGATGTCTTATTGGTGTCGATTTCTGACTGGTAGTCGAGGCTTAACTGATAGTCAATGTACTAGAGAAGGAGCAGGGAATAGAAGACAGGACGTAAGACAAGCCTAGTCAGTAATGGGCGGGCAACACAGTACCAAACAGCAGACAGAAGGATGGTCGACCAGTGGAGGCAAGGTTGGACACTAAACAGGCAAAGCATTACAAAGAGCACAATGGAGCCCAAGTCTGTAACAGGATGTCAGAAAACACAGTACCAAATCAAAGAGCAGGAAGGAAGTCAAAGGAGAAGCTGTGTCAATACACAAAGAATCACACAGGAACAAAACTGGAAATACTTGTCATCAACTGGAATGACAATGATAATAATTCACAGGCAACACACACACACACACACACCATGCACATGGCTTACAGAGGACAACATCCAAAAGAGACTGGAAAAAGTTAAAGGGATAGTAATGTTTCATAATAAAAGCAGCTCTAATTAATCATCATAGCATTTGGGCCATGGAGAATGTTATTTCAATACTGTCAGAGTTGCAGTTCAATAGTAATTGAATAATAAAGTATCCCCCTCCTTCCCCCTTTACTGATATAACACTGCTGAGCTCAGAGCATCAGGGAGGTGCCCAGGTAGATTGCATAGAGAGACACTTTTCAATTAAAATAAAGGAAAAAGCTGAAAAACCTGTCAAGGGGGGGCAGGGTTTTAATTGTTCTCACAGGAAGAAGATTGTCCCTTGCTGTTATCTGTCTGGTCAAGCAACCAGATTCCACATCTGAGGTAAGCATTGTTACACTAGGTAAAAGGGGTGGGAGGGGGATACTTTATCATTCAATTACTCTTGAACTACAGCTCTGACAATATTGAAATAACACTCTCTATGGCTCAAATACTATGAAAATTAATTGGAGCTTCTGTTTTTGTGAAACATTACTATCCCTTTAAGGTGACTTAAACAACTGGACCTGATGGCATACACCCAAGGGTAATTAGAGAGTTTAGCTCAGTAATAGCAAGGGCATTTGACTTAAAGTGGACATGATGCCCATACAGCTTTTAGTCTAATTAAAACTTCCATAACGCGTGTGTTTTGTTTTCCAAATAGGTTATTTGTTTTAGAGATTTTTTTGACTTGACAGATAGGGAATCAAAGAGCTCTATTCTCTTACTTGGTAAAAAAAAGCTACATAATTAATCACTCACATACAGAAAATCACATCTTTCCTCCTTATGATTCTAAAACCAGTTCCATCAGAGCATTGAAATAAATTGATAAGTGGGAATATTCATACACATCTCTTGAAGATGAAAGCTCCCACTTTTAAAAAATGAAATAAAGAAATGATGCATCTTAGAAAAAATATATACATAATGTACAATAAACTTTGATCTGTGTCCCATCCATGGCAAGATAATGGGGTTTATCTCGGGATTAATATTTAGTTAGGGCTTGTTGATCCAGGGAGAAATCTGATTGCCATTTTGAGTCAGATGCCTTCTTTTGGGTCAGCGATGGTAAACAGGAATAGGAAAAGGGTTGAACTGGATGGACGCAAGTCTTTTTTCAACCTAAATTACTATGTAACTATGTAACTATCTCCTCCCCTTAGCTGGGCAGGACCAATTAAAGTTATTACAAAGAGGGTCTCACTTATCAGGTGCAGTTGTATTTCATCCTACCTAGCTGGAGAATAGTATCACAGTCTCTCTTGGGCTGTCCTGTGCTTCCTTACCTCTGTATGGCCGCCGGCCGGCATGGCCTTCGGCCACTTCCTCATTACTACATCAGGTAACAGGCACTAGCATGAACGCCTGTTTATGTGCCTATTCTTGGTGGCCTAATTGGGTCCCACCTCCTTCTGCTCCTTTATAAACCACCCTGGGCCTGGAAGTCATTGCCCTTATGTGGTGTTCCTGATAGCTTCTGCTTGCTCCGTTGTGATTCGTGCCTGTCTGAGTATTCGCCCTGTGTATGACCCCAGCTTGTTTTACTACCCACATCGGTTCTGACCTATGGCTCTGGCTGACTTAGTCGCTCCTTGTATGACCCTACCTTGTTTGACTATCCACATCGGTTCTGACCTGTGGCTCTGGCTGACTAACTCACTCCGCGTAGTCCTCGATTTGTCTGTCCTCCAGCTCTGGTTCCTATTTTGCTCAGTGTATCCCCGGCTTGTCTGACCTGTGGCTCTGGCTGACTACTCGCTCCATATACTCCTAGCCTGCCTGACCATTAGCCTCTGTGTTCCGAGGCTCTGTCCGACTCTCGCTCCCTGTTGCCTTTGGTCTCTGATACCTCGCAGTAATGCAGTGCGTAGCACAATGTGCAGCTCCAGGTAGGAGCTTGGGCCCTATCATCCGGTGGTCTGGGGTTGTGTGGGATATTATCATCGCTATATCTCATATATTATTATCACCGTATATTCCAATAAAGGTGGTTATATTTTATTACTGTGTCTGTCCTTCTTTGCCTGATTACCATGACAGACAGATGTACAAACCTCCTTGTCCTTTTTTAGATTTTTTTTTCTCATTTTCCTTATAATTGTCAGCTATGCGCTGCCCACCCTTGGATATGAGATCTTGAAACTCCTGGACCTCATATATTTACAGTATGTGTCCACTAACAGATGCATGTGGGAAAGATACTGGACCTACATCCCACCTCTGACACTATGGAATTAACCTGAAGGCCGATGGATCCTGGTGTGCAGCTTCTCTATGATTTGGGTCCATGTGTAGCACCAGTAGACATTGAAGGTCCCATTAAAGACACAAGAGGGTGATGCATGTTTCAGGATATCTAGCCAGCTAAGGAATAGGAGGCGCTTTGTGAAGTCACTTTCAGGGAACTGGTCAAATTTAGGCATGCATTCTACAAGACACAAGAACATAATGGTTAAAATCCTTATGGCCATGCAAACATTCATACTAATGGGATGGTTAAAGTAAAATCATTATAAAATACCATGAAAGAATGTGTATTATGTATTGATATAAATCTAGGGAATCTTTTATGGAATATTTAAGTCCTATAGGACCCATTGTGTGTCAATTGTAAAAAAAATATTCTAAATACAAAAAGAACCTATAAAAAATGTAGACATTTAAACTAATCCACCCCATTTAGGCCATTAAGTGTGGAATTGTTGAGTTTCCAAATCCAAAATGTTTCTTTTTGAAGTGATAACTTTCAATAACCACCTCCTCTTCTTAGTGGTGGAATATGGTCAGTTGAATGAACTTGATGATGTTTAGTTGTATCACTATCATTGCTTTCCAAGTGTGTGATACAAAGGCTCTAGAATCAGGCAATCACAGCCCAGTTCACCCAAGCTCACAACATTTGCCAACGATATCCTCTTGTTTATTGGTAACCGCCCCCATTCTACATACACATGATTTTTGTGTTTACTCTGGATTTAAAATCAGCCCTATATCTGGTGCACTCAATCCTGACCGATATCCTTGCCCTCACCCTTTTTCGTGTGGCACAAGACATAAAATTTCTAGGTATTTTGCTCCCTAAAACTCTGACTTCGTTATACACAGCCAATTATTCTGTCGCAATTACCCATATTATTTTGGACCTCTGCAAATGGGCCCCCTTACCACTCTCGTATTAGGGAGATGCAATTTCCCCCCATTTGCTTTACCTCGTTCAAATGCTGCCCATTTTAATTATGCACGCTGACTTGGCTAGACTCAACTCTGCATTTACAAAGTTTATCTGGCATGGGTGCAAGGCACAGATTAGTCTATCATACTTGCACCTCCCCCATCTTCTATGGGTCTATATCTCCCCAAAGCACAACTTGGTGAGTCTCCTATGTTTCGCCATTGACTGGATACTAGGTACTGATTTTTCACTGATGTCACCCGGGACAAACACCTGACGCACTCTCTTCATCTGCGATATTTATTACATGCTCACCCATCCTAGCTCCTACACATCAAACCAACCCTCTCATTTGACCGGTGTGTCAGGCATGGTAACTGGCACACCACAAACTTTATAACACAACGTACTACCCGCTATCTTCCCTTTCTGTGGAACCCAGACTTCCAACATGGCACTCCCCACACACGCTTTGCCCTTTGGGCCTCAAAGTCTATTTTTATGATGAAGGACATGATTAACCCGACCATGGACAGCCCATACACCTTTCAAGTCCTCCGATCCAAGCATGACCTCCCTCATTCACATCTTTTCTTATATTTGCATTCTCGTTATGACTACATTCCCACCATCCAGGAACCTTTGCTTCTACTGCTCTAGACAGATACATTTCAGCATCTGCTCATATGCTGCATAGGACGTCCCACCTTTACTGACTTTTAATTACTGAACTATACATTGACAGACACTCCCACAAGTCTCCGGGATTGAAATGCTGGGTAGATTTGGTACTGGGGACCATGTTGGAGTCTCTCCTCGGGGGATTTCACCACATGCTATGGACTAACATTCCTCTGCACACAGAAGACCATCAGTGGGTTAAATGCAGTCACTCCCATGAAACAGGTCTGGCAACTAGTGGCAACTGAAACATACAGAATCTTTGATACACCTCTGGCTCCTGATCCCTCTGTCTTTCTCCTAGGTATCCTTCCTCCTAATTCCCCCCTCTCTAAGTACCAGAAACTCACTGATAAAAACAATTCTGAGTCTTTGTTTCTTTGAAAACCCACCTTCCAGGGAACATTGGTTTCATAAACTCACATTTGTAGCCCACATGGAAAGGATAGCAACTTTACAGATGAAGTAAACGAGGGGCCTCACATTCTGGAAGGTGTGGGAGCCATTTATTAACATATTTCCATGGGCCTAGAAATCAGATTTCACAATGGGTTTCAGACCATATCCTGGTCCCTGATTAGGTCCCTTACAGATACCCCTGCTGCGTAACCATTACATTCTGTTGATAATTTTTGGCATCTTCCCTTCTACATGAATAATATCCCTGCTCTTTGAGGCCTTTCTGTGCTGCCACCTTTTTTATCCCTCTCTCTCCTTTTCTTTTCTTTTTCCCTTCCTTCCCCTCTCTCCCTCCCTGTAACGGTTTGTTTGACTCACAGACATAGTGGTTAGGATAAAAACACAGTTTTATTGAATTAAACAATACAGTAAGAACCCTCACAGGTCCTGTAGCATACAAACAGTATAATACAGACACACGACAGGTAAATTATTCAATGCCCACACAGGTCCAGCATAACATGAAGGTACAGACAGTATATACTGACACAGGTCAGGCAAGAGAAGTAGTTTCCCAGGACTCCGGTACTGCAGGAGTTAAAGTTCATCAATGATGGTATACAGTCCCATGTGTGAAGGTACTGGAATGATACTTTAACAAGCCAAGGTCAGCAAACATACGTGAACTGCCAGAGCTCAACTGAGGTAGAATGAGCACTGCTGGAGCAATAACGGAGGCCACCACTGGCAACCGGAATAGCAGTAACGGAGGTCAAGCCAATGGCACTTTACCGGAGAAATCACGGAGGCAGCCACTTGCAACCGGTGTAGCAATAACGGAGGACTAGCCAAAGGCGCACTGCCGGAGCAGTAACTGAGACAACACTGGTAACCTGCAGGAGCAGTATCAGAGGGCAAGCCAATGGCACGTTACCGGAGCAATCAGGGAGGTAAACACTTGCAACCGGTATGACAGTGTTACGATTTTCTGACACTCAGACCAGGGTATGAAGTAAAAACACAGTTTTATTGAAAATAAAACAATGCCCCTAGAGGCCAGCACAGGAATAGCAGTAATGGCAATAATGACAAAGTGAATGCACACAATGATAGTGATAGGTGCTAAGAATGGATAGGGAATATTCCCCCAAAGGGTTAACAAATGCAATAGGTGAGATATAAACAAGATTGGCCAATGCCCGGGATAAATAGCAGTCTCTGGAACACAGTCTCTCAATAGCTGGATAGAAGTAACTGCACTGAATACACTCTCAAGTTGGTATAGTAGCGCAACAAAGTCCAGAGCTGAGCCGATACCACCACCGTGGGCTACAGAGGAATGCTATTGCCACGCTGTAGTGATCAGAACCAAAATCGCCCTTAACTGGAAAAGTAGTAACCATGCGTGTGCCACTTGGATTGTGCCCAGACACCCCTTGGGTGCTATACTGATGGTGACTGCACAAGCTGTAGTAGAGCCGGCGCCCTCTGAAGTGCAATGGGAAATGTAACTTCAGCGTCTGTGGGCCGGAGCCTGAACACCACTCTGGTGCCGTACCAAATGATCACAGTGGGAGCGAACAGGCTACCAGAATACGAGCACAGAGCAGACAAGGCTCTGAGGGTGAATGAGAGACACACAGAAGCACTCAGAGTTAAGGCTCAAGTCAGGAAACATATGCTTGGGAAGATATGTCGGAGGCACTAGACCGGAGACTACAGGCACTGCAAGGGTTAAGTGGTTCTGCACAGGAGCGAGCACCTTGGCAACCAGCAGAAGGCAAAGCAACCTCAGGCTACAGCTACTGACTAGTGAGAGGAACAGTGAGTCGCTTAAACGGTTCAGAATGTCACTGAAGCGACCGGAATGATGCAGGAACACAGGAACAGCAGGCAGACTGGAACGGCAACCGGAATAGCAGGCAGGACCGGAACGGTAACTGGAACAGCAGGCAGGCCGGTATGGCAACCGGAACAGCAGGCAGAACCGGAACGGTAACTGGAACAGCAAGCAGGCCGGAATGGCAACCGGAACAGCAGGCAGAACCGGAACGGTAACTGGAACAGCAGGCAGGCCGGAATGAATCACAGAGCAGGGTCGTCAGCCAGAACCGGGTCGATTCACGGAGCACGGTCGTCATCCAGAGCCAGGTCAATTCACGGAGCAGGGTCGTCAGCCAGAGCCAGGTCAAATCACGGAGCAGGGTCATCAGCCAGAACCGGGTCAAATCACGGAGCAGGAGCAGGAGAAGAGTCAGACTAGCCGGGTCAGTACACAGGAGACACAGGAATACGGCAACAAGGCGCAGCAACAGGAACACCACGAAAGGGCATCTGACAAGTGCCCAAGCTCCAGCATATAACGGCACATCCTGGGCGGGCCAATCAGTCTCCACCAATGCACAGGCAAATCATGTCAGATTGACAGAAAGTCACGGGGACCGTGATAGACAGTAACGGAGGACTAGGCTAGAGGCGCTCTGCCAGAGCAGTAACTGAGACAACACACGGAGCAGTAGCGGAGGACAAGCCAATGGCACTTTACTGGAGAAATCACGGAGGCACACACTTGCAACCGGTATGACAGTAACGGAGGACTAGGCCAGAGGCACTCTGCCAGAGCAGTAACTGACACAACACTGGCAACCTGTCGGAGCAGTAGCGGAGGACAAGCCAATGGCACTTTACTGGAGCAATCACGGAGGCACACACTTGCAACCAGTATGACAGTAACGGAGGACTAGGCCAGAGGCACTCTGCCAGAGCAGTAACTGAGACAACACTGGCAACCTGCCGGAGCAGTACCGGAGGACAAGCCAATGGCAACCGGATTGTCTGAGGACTAAGAATGTCGCCAAGGCGACAAGGACAGAGAAAGCAGGAACGTTGATCAAGCCGGGTCAGTGCACAGGAAAGTCAGTCAGGTTCAGGTCAGTTCACAGGGCAGGAACGTCAGCCAGGCCGGGTCGATACACAGGAGCAGACACTGAAGAGAAGTCAGGCAATCCGGGTCGGTACACAGTAGAAGGAACTGAAGAGTAGTCAGGCAGACCAAGACGGTACACTGGGAACACTGAGCAGTTAGTTAGCACTGGTACAGGAACACCACAAAAGGGCACCGTGTGGGTGCAGGAGCCCAGTATATAAAGGCCATACTGGGTGGGCTCGACACACGGCAACCAATGAGAGCATTACACAGGATAACTGACAGAAAAACAAAAAGAAGGGAGCACGGGCACCGTGATACTCCCCCATTCCTTTCCACCCCACACCATCCCTTTGTTTCCCTCCCTTTACAAACTTCCCAAATATTTTACTCTTTTTTTTTTTTTTCAGAATAGCTACATATGCATATATTCAGTTGTAGTATAGACCATACAAAAGCTTTAGTCATCAAATCAACCATAAAAGTACACTGCAAATTTTAAGTTGACCCAAAACAGCTGATAACATGTGAATTTGATGAGGGATAGAACAGAATAATAAAGTCTGTGGAAGTTACCACAGAGAGAACGGAAAAGCCAGATCTAAAGACTATACCTGTATACAGAAGCTGCAACTAAGAAAGATAAATATTAAGGTAGTGAGACAGTAATCCGTCCAGTAATGATAGCAGACATTTTAGGTATATCAGTCCCCATACTAGCTAAAAAGATGAATATATAGATATAAAAAATATAGAAGATGCAGATGGCGATACAAACAAATACTATAGCAAAGAGACTGTAAACCATATTGTAGTAGTAACATACATTAGAGGTGCGTCAATCCCATTGATAGCTGACCAGTAAAAATGCAGAAATAGGATAGAAAAGTAAGAAAGGAAAGCAAGAAAGAAAAAGTTGCAGAGAAAAACTAGTAAGAAATATAGCGTGGATAGAGTGTCAAGGCATATACCAAACACCCTGTCAGAATATCATGCAGTGACCCCGGTAAGACTGGAAGGTCCTGGGGGACAGGAGAAAAACAAATTAGATAAGAAAAGGAGAAGGAAGACATCTTGAGAGTAGGGGTGGGCGAAAAGTGGGAAAATTTCCCTCGAAAAATTCCGCGAAAACGTGCTGATTTTTCGCTTTTCCCGTGAAAAATTTTGCCTTTCCGCCTATGCAAAAATGTCCTCCTTTTCACCTATTTTAACAAATTTTCTGCCTATGTTAACACATTTTGCCTATTTTTACACATTTTCTCTATATTTCCTATAGGTACTACATTTCCCACTGTAATATTACTTCTTATGAGGGCTGAAGTTTAGAAATAAGTGGCTGAAAGTCAAAGTTGTAAGTCCTACAGCAACATATAGCTTGAAAAATGTGTTAGCATGCAGAATGCATTTGTCCTTTGCCCACAACACTTTCTTGCTTACGTGACACTGGCACATATTCAGGATGATCTCAAGTAATAAAAAAAAAGAAACAAAGTACAACCTACTATGTTGCAGATTTGTAAACAAAGATAGAAAACGCACAGCGCTAAACCACCATGATTAATATATTTAATGTGAAGCATGTGAATGAATCTAGTGATTAAGGTATGGAACTCTGCAAGGAAAGAATGGGCTTGTCCCCAAACCCCCAAACTTAGGAAAAACTTAGAAGAAACACAAAAGCAAACATTAACCTGTGCTGATCCATACTGATATTATAAATTGTAAACCCTGTAATAAGCCTTTATCATAATTGTGCTGTGCACATATTCAGGATGATATCAAGTAATAAAAAAAATAAAGTACAACCTATAATATGGCAGATATGTATTGTAGTGGTGGTGATGGGGGACTGGCATGGTGTGATTTGTGTATGTATTTTTACCATTGTCATACTCTATCCTCCTTCTCAGATTCTTGACACATATTACTTATTGGTCATAGCAGTGGTCCCAAATGGGGTAGATGTCGGCAACCCTTCTTCACATCCTTCCTCCACCTCCTCATCTGTGATGCTGTTAATATATTTGTCCTGGCTTTGTCTGTCATGTGTGGTTTCTGCTACTACTATAACTACTGGAACTGGATGTTGATGTAATTCTACTGCCACTACTACTAGGTGTCAAAGGTGCAGCACTTATAGCTGCAGAACCAGAGGTACTCATCATATCTAACGCAACTTGTGTTGCTGGGTACTCAAAACAGGTGTGTGTGGCTGAGTGGGACTTGGACTTTGAAAAGGCAATGATGCTGAGGATGACTAATAGGGTAACTGTGTGCTTTTTGATATCTGTACTTGTCCAATGGCTTTCTTAAACAGTTTATAGACAGGCACATTGCTCCTTAAAAGTGGTGCAAGATTCAGCCTTTGACTTTCTGCTAACCTAATAGCCCTGTCATCATCCTCACTCTCAACTTCATCTTTATCTGAAGAAGAGAAGGATGCTTGAGGGATATATTCTAGATCTGCATCATCATCAGTCATCATTAGGTTATCCTCAGCAGCATCTGACAGTTTTTGCCCACCACTACCCTTATATTCCTCTAAGCTTTTGGAGGTCTCAAACTATTTCTTTTTACTTTTACTATAACAAAATTCACTACTACTTTAAGAACAGGTGTTTTGGTGTCTCACTGTCTGATGCAGCATGCAGTTCAGTTGCTACAGCTTCCTCTATTATGCTTTTGCCAGAATCATCAACACTTGAATGTGACTTGTTGTCATCTTCAGTGTTCTTCTTATATGGTTCTATATTTCTACTGGCACTGGTGGTGCTGGACCTAGTTTTGCTGGGACTTTGAAAAACTGTATCCTCCCTTGGAGTAAAGGGATCATCATCATTGATTGCACATGCTGCAACAACCATTGCTGCAGTAGGTTTTTGGACTACTACTTTACTCTCACGTCCCTACACTGCTCCACTCCTCCCCCTTCTCCTTGTGCCTTTGCTGGACATTCTGCAACTACACTGTGCTTTTTTTTACTGTGCAGTGCACAACACAGCTGATGGAGTTGTATGATGCCTTGCCTAAGTCCAGTCAGCTGTCTGTCACTGTCACCTAAGATATTTCATTTTTTATACTTTCATATTTATTTATTTTTTTAATTTTATGTATTTTATTTTTTTAAGTTGTTTACCTTGTTGTCTTATCACAGTCTGTCCAAAAAAAATTATAACTGAAAAAGAGTATCAACAATGTCTTTCCCCAGACTTCCCCACTCAGCACAGGGACAATAACAGCGAGATCAGCAAGCAAATAGGTTGCCTGTGTCTTGCCTGTCAGTCACATGGAATTTTGGAGCATTTGGGGGACAACCACCTTCCTCCCTTCTTATCCCCTAGAATGCCCCCAGACTCCCCTAATACAGAAAACAAACATCCTACCTAAATTACTTCCTAATCTAAGCTTCAATTCCCCTTTATTTGCTCTAGCTCAAAAACATTCTGCTTTCTCCTCTCACAAACACAGAATGGCTGCTGTGAGAGCCTGACAGCCTTTTATATGGCTGTAGAAAACTTTTGTGTGGTGTAGAAATATTTATTACCATTGATTTCAATGGGTGGAAAAGTCAGAAAAAAGCAAAAAAAAAAAAAACCTGCACTTTATTCGCCGATTTCAGTTTTAGGTGAAAATTTTCACCCATCCCTACTTGAGTAGGATTATCATTGAGCCAAGACAGTAGACTGGCCCAGACAGAAAAACATCTATGGCAGAGATTTGTAAAACATACACATATATATATAGGAAACCTTGGGCTCGATTTAAAGCCAACCGTTAAACCAGCCGCTAAGTGAAAAAGGCACATCGCTCGCAAATAATACAGGAGTTACGGCAGATTCAATAGCTACTCTACGAGAATAGCTATCGAGCGTAGGCACACAAAAAACACGTAACACAAAACCCGTTGTCGCTCATGTTAATGCACAACGGGCGGACAAATCACACGATAACTGAGCTCCAAACAACATGTAACATAACGGCTGCCGTTGTCAAGCAACCCTGATTGATGCCAAAACAAATTCAAACACACATCCAATCCCAAAGGCCCAATGTATCAAATAACTTCAAATACACCTATATATACCCAAAAATAACCGCCACACACTGTCTGTTATCGAGTTCTTCAGAGCCAGATATCAGGACCCAGGAGCGGAGGATAGTCATTAGAGAGAGGGAGAGAGGCGCGTTCATTGGAGGTAGAGGAGTTTTGCAGTTTGGAGAGAGGAGAGAGGTGCACTATATATACACATATCACACTTTTGCACATATTACATACACACATACAAACACAAACACATACACATACATACACATAGTCCTTTTATTTCATAACACCTTACACATATTACTTTTTATTTTGACAGTGTGAATCTGGGAGTGAAAGTGTGTGACAGAGAGTGACTGGATCGAGTGTGTCTGTGAGGGCCTGTGGGAGTGCCTGGGTGTGACTGGGTGAGTGATGGCAAGGAGAGGAGGACAGGAGAGAGGGATGGGGAGAGTAGTGGAGGAGGAGGAAGGTCAGGAGGGGATCCCTCAGCAGAGCAGGGGTGGGAGAGGGAGATCCGCAGGGCGGAGGGGGACCAGGCCCACCAGAGCAGGAACACGCAGGACAGGGACAGAACCTGCAGTGGGACGAGGGGTAGTTCCTGGGGAGCACCCCACACAGGCAGGGTCAGACCAGGCAGGGCACTCCGGCTCTGAATCCTCCCATGCCGGAGCTGATGAGGGCAGGATCAGGGATCCCAGATATAGTGAGGAGGAGAACACGGCTCTTGTGGAAGCTGTCCTGGAGAGGCAGAGTGTTCTCCACCCGACGGCAAAGGTCCCTGGCCTGGCAGCGCGGAGGAAGGCAGCCTGGAACCAGATCTGCAGCCGGGTGAACGCGGTGGCAACATGCAGGCGGGACGTGGAGTCTGTGAAGAAGAGATGGGGCGACTGCCGGAGGGTGGTCAAGAACAAGATGTCTGACATGGCCAAGCAAGCCCGAGGCACCGGAGGTGGCCCATCTGTGCCCATCACATTCTGCGGCTGGGAGGAGATGGTGCGGCAGAACATGTCCCCGACCATGATCGAGGGGGTCGTGGGAGGAACTGACACTGGGGATGAGAGGAGCCTCCACACTACCGGTAAGTGCAACACTACAGAACAACACACTACAGCAACCAACACCAGCTGCACACACACTCACACCTCAACACATGGCCATCACTCAGCCATACAACTGCACCAACACAGCACCATGAGGGTTAAAAAAAGGACACAACACCTGGACAAATGGCAACGTCCAACTTGGGACAAACCTGTCAAAGTCCTACTTCAACCCTCCTGTCGCTGTGCTCATTACACACAATACACAAACCTTCATTTTCAAATTGTCGACTGTCATAGATCATCACTGTTCACACACAATGTCACCCATGTCCCCACCCCCACCCTAACCCCTTGAGTGCTAGAGGGATCATCAATGCATCGATCAACAATGCATTGGCAACCCCTCTGGGACTCAAGGGGTTAACCTGACAACAAACAAGTCAATAGGCCAACGATCACATGCTACACAGGGGACATTCACTAAGCGGTGACAAACACATGGTGGACACAAAGTAACCCTCACACACCCTCACTTCACCAGTACCAGTGTTAGTCCATGGAGAATATGCCAAAACAAGAATCAAGTTCATAGGGTCCCATTGTACAGACTCCATGGACAACACTGGAAATGGGGAAAGGAGATCACTGGAGAAGTCACCATCATGTTCATGTCATCGGTTCAACATCACCGCTTACTGAATCACAAAAGGGGGCATCAGATCACACATCACAGTGTCACACAGAATAAATGCTTGTAGGTGCAACACACAGGCCGAAAACTATTTTACAGAATTCAAGCAGGAAAAAGTAGGCATTGGTGTTGTGGCTGCAATCATTTCTCTGACTTGAAATGACATATCCCATATCTGATTCCCACATGGATCCACAGGGGTGCTGATGCCATGGATCGATGGTACACCAGCATCTCTATGCAGGATACATATGGGAAACAAATAGCAAACATTGTACCTTGGTCACCAACAGGCCATGACTGATGGATATCTAGGACTGAGTACGGTTGCCTCACACAGAAGGATGGATGGGCTCATACACAGACAAAAAAACAGGCCTCAATCAAAGATATCCCTCACTACTGGCTGGATTGTTGCCCTTAGGATTCAAATGTTACTAAATATGTTCCAACATGATGTGAACACAGAGATCACTTCACTGGATGTGATTGCCTTACTGGCCAGATATGTGCACCCATCACATATCAACCTACATTGCTACCATCCAAATACACATACATAGTATATCACACCCTACGTAGATGGGATATACGAGGTATGTTCATATCCATCATATCAATACAATGTCTTGTTGGATGGGTGCACATATATAGCCAGTAAGGCAATCACACCTAATGAAATGCTCTCTGGCATCACATCTTGGAAGGATATTACTCCATCCATATGAAGGGTACATATCCACATACATATATCACCATTTCTACTTGTGTGTCACTGTAATGGGATAGCAATGGGTAATGTCATCATGATGTCATATCATTGCCATCGTTAACAGATGTGTCTTGATCTAAGTCCCATCCCTCCAACACTCATGGTTATACAGATATTGCTCCATGTGACAGGTGAAGATATCCATCATTTGACCACACGGAGGCTCTTCAGCAGAGCCAAAGTCACAACATATAGAGAGAAATACCTCTTTGGAATGGTCCACAGAGTGTGCTTGTAAATCATGCACACCCTGTACACCATTCCAATTAAGTATTGTTCTCTAAATGGGTTGATTTTGTCTCTGCTGAAAATCCCTCGTGTAGACAAATGACTGAAATCTACATCCGTCACATAGAGCATTATCTGAACAACCATGAGGGTAGGAGGGATAGGACTAACAGAGAACAACATCTGTTCCCACAATGTCTACAATCTGACATCAAGGTGGACTTAACCTTTGCCACCCCCCTGGAGGGATAGCCATCCCTACAAGTTGTGAAGACAAATATATGTTGTTGGGTCTCCCCCCCCCCCCCCCGAGTTAAACAATGGTATTCGTACTGCTGAAAGGTGTGTTGATGCAAAAGGTATCACAGCTCAGACATGGATATGTCAGGGGCAATATCCTAGTGGCCTGATATTGTACAGTGGTGCTGTTACTACACAATCATATGGACAGATCTGGTACAGGGACCAGATATCTACATGGGAGGGTGTAGCAACAGCCCCACTGTACTATTTCTGGCCACTGTGATATTGCACCTCAAAATGAAACCTTCACCCATAATAACTCAAACACCTTTCAGCAGTGGGAGTACCCTTGTTTACCCAGGGGGATTAACACAAACACATATATTTTTCTTCAACACATATCAAAGTAGAATTGTCTCCACAAACATATGGCAAAGGTCACTAATCACAACATCTTCTTCCTCCACACAGCTTACGGCCGTCAAGCCCAGCAGGAGACAGTGGAGGAGGCTATGTCACCCCCCAGTGAGGAGGACACAGAGGAGGGGACCAGCCGGTGGTCACCTTACCCACCATCACCATCCCCTCCAACACAGGCTGCACCACCCCTTCCAGCTGCACCACCACAGGCTGCACCACCCCTTCCAGCTGCACCACCACAGGCTGCACCACCCTTTCCAGCTGCACCACCACAGGCTGCACCACCCCTTCCAGCTGCACCACCACAGGCTGCACCACCCTTTCCAGCTGCACCTCCCCAGTACAGTGGCTGGATGCCACAGGAGGAGAGGTGGACACATCCATCCACCTCCACCAGCTACTACCCTCCATCAGCAGCACCACCACCGCCAGGGAGGCAATGGCTGCCAGGGACAGTGGCCAACACCCAATATGGGCCATATGCCTCCCAGATCAACCCACCCTCCTGGATGGCTCCACAGCATGCCCCAAGGTATGATCCAAGGTGGGGTCCCACCACCTATCAGTGGCCACCATATGACCCTTGGCCACTGGACTACACACACCTGGGCCTGATTGGTGAGCCCCAGCGCCCCCTACCCAGGGACATATTCACACCTCCACCAGCACACACATCTCTGGGCAGCTCTGCATCACTTGATGTGGTGGGCATATGCCCATCATCTGCACCAGCCACTCCAACAGCAGCCACAGCACCCTCAGCAGCAGCAGAGGATACAGCACCTCCAGCAGCAGAGGAAACAGCACCTCCAGCAGCAGAGGAAACAGCACCTCCAGCAGAGGAGGAAACAGCACCCTCAGCAGCAGAGGAGGAAACAGCACCCTCAGCAGCAGAGGAGGAAACAGCACCCTCAGCAGCAGAGGAGGAAACAGCACCCTCAGCAGCAGAGGAGGAAACAGCACCCTCAGCAGCAGAGGAAGAAACAGCACCCTCAGCAGCAGAGGAAGAAACAGCAGCACCAGGGACACCGGGCACATCCACCTCCAGCACCGCACGCCTCACAGGGATGGAGGCGGAGTGTATGGCCCTTCAGAGGAGACTACTCCGGTCGAGCAGGAGTACTGACAGCAATATCACCAGGAGCAGGAGGCAATCCAGGAGGAACATTGTCCAATTGGAGAGCAGGATCCAAGGTTTGGAGTCGGAGGTGTCCAGGGGAAATACACTACTCCAGCAGCTCAGGACTGGTGTGATGGACATGTTAACACAGGTCCTTGAGGAGCTGAGGGAGATAAACCGCAGGGAGAACCTGAGGATGGAGAGGGAGAACTTGCGTTCCACTGAGGGGTCTACTGCAACCACCACCCCCTCTAGTGTTACCCCTGAAGCAACACCTAGGGGGCAGAGGGTTACCAGGAGATCCACAAGGGCATCCACCTCTGGCACCCAGGCTAAGGCCCCCCACCCAAAGAAGAAAAAATGAAAGGCCCAACCTGTTAAGTTTCCCCTCAATAAAGAAAACATTTTTTTTTTAATTCCAGTCTGATCTGTTGTGTCTTCAGTTATGGATTGGGTGGCAGGGTTGTCTCCAATGCATTGCCATACAATGCAGTGAACACAACCTCTGCCTATGTGAAATGTTAGTGGGATGCTACAACATGGGTTCACACACACACCGTTGTACAAATTCAACTTGTAATACATCCCTGGAGCCATATTACACCACTGTGTTATATGGCGGTGTTGTGTGTTGAATTTGAACAACAAAACATACCCCTTAGCACAACAAATTGTACAACACTGAACATTTGTCTACATCATGTGCTGTGTTTAACCCTTTGAGTGCCAGAGTGGTAGACAACGCATTGTCAAGAAATGCGTTGGGGACCACTCTTGCACTCAGTGGGTTAATGGGATAACCAGACAAACAGCTCTGTGATTTAGCAGGGACATTATAAGCAGGATAGATAAATGGGACATGTATCCATGTTGTCTTGGATTCACACACTCATTGTGCAACTGACTTACTGAAGAAGCCAATGTTTTTAACCTAGGATTTCAACGTGTAGCACACACATTGATATCCTGGGCTGAGCATTGGGGTCTCCTGTAAGTTGAGTTGCTGTTTCCCTAAGGGTGTAACAGACTTCACCAGTGATAACACATGTCCACTTAGTCTGGTTGTTCGTTAGCCCATGTACTGAGATATGTCAAAGTGGAGCAAAATCTCCGAACATGGATTATACTGAGCAATACAGATACTGTGGACAGGTATTCACTGTGGAAGTATGTCCCCTGTATCACCTCTTCATCACTCCCACAACACATTGGTGCATCACTGCCACCATCATCTGTTTGCATTGATACATCACAGAGTCCAGTCACTGGCAAACAAGTGGTGGACTCCTGTGATGTGGGTGTTGCCTTTCCATGTATGGGGCATACTCTACCCTGGGTGTGGTAACACATTGACATATGTGTTCTCAAATATATCCTCCTACAGACACAGATAGAATGGTGATGGTTCATCTTTATTGTGTCTCAAAGTACATTAGAATGTACATGTGTTTTGTGTGTGTATTGCCTATATGCATTGAACACCTGTATGAGAACACTAAATGTACTTTGAAACTAAATTGTAATACTTCAGTAACACTGCTGCCCTGCTCATGTGTTGTCCATGAGGTTTGACAACTCTGTAGCTGAGCATCCTGACTGTACAGGTTACAACACTCAAGAATTAGTGTTTTCTGTGTCTCTATGAGAATGTTCCAGTAGAGGTTTGTGTGAACCTCAGGTCAAACTTTGCATCACCAACAACATCACCATAAACAGCAAGGGGTGATCTTCATGAAGGTGTTGTCAAGACATCAATCCAGTCACATGGAAGATCTTCAGTTCAAGGATGGATCATGTTACGGATGCCTGCGGGACAAGAGGACAGGATTTGGAGCAGTAGACCTGAACTGATCATCAAGCAACAACAATTTAGTCTTTTTCATCCCCTCAGTTTTCACAGTTACAGGTGAGTGCACAAACCATTGCTTGACAATGTGTTGTGTACTCATCTGTAACCAATTCTGTGGGGAACTAAGGACATGTGCATCAGTCCTAGGGATATGTGCCCCTGACATGTATACACACATTAACAAGTGTTCTGAGAGCTCCATGGAAGTAATGACATTGTGCTGCCACTGTGAAAGTGACAGTGGCAGCCCAATGTCATTTGTTCCATGGAACTGTTAGGACACATTTGTTGATGTGTGTATTCATGTCAGGGGCACATACGTCTGCACACTCACAGGTCTGCATGGAGTCCGTGGTAATCTGATCTACGTCTCATGACCTCTACATTGTGTGCCCATACCACTGTACATCCACCCCTGTGCTGCTCTTCTCAGCTGTAGCACAGTACAGGTCCCATATTGAGTCTGATGTCCCTTCTCATGCAAATCATTAGATAATACTATTTCACTACTGGGCTAGCATGGTTGTTCAGGCTCTAATCATGGCATATCCAGTTAGTTGCTGTCAATCAAGCCGTGTAAGGTGATGAACATGGGTAATATGTTGTACCTTGTTTCTCCTGAGGGTGTGCGTGATATCCTTGGGGTCTGTATGTCAACGTGGAGAGTGGAATGGAGGATGGTTGCTGAGTCCACACACACAATTTTCCACGTCCACTGCCAGTGCAGTGCTGTGTCACTGTTCCTGTGGGGTGAGACAGAACAAAATGTGCAATGTGGTTAGTGTCACAGGACTGCTGGGGGACTTGCATGGATTGTTTGCATGCCTGTGTTATACTCACAGGTGAAGTATTCCGTGATGAGCCTGTCTCTGATCTGTGCCCCTCTCATGGTCTCCTCCACATGCCCGATGTCCATGGGCACTTCCTGTATGGGGGGGTCCGGGATGTGCTCCAGCAGCCTGGTGTCCACTGCGATATTGTGCAGTATTGCGCACGCCACAATGATGTCACACACCTTAGCCGGTGCATACTGCAGTGCTCCCCCAGAGTGGTCCAGACATCGGAATCTTGACTTGAGGAGCCCAAAGGTCCGCTCAATAGCATTCCTGGTTCTGGCATGAGCCTGGTTGTAGCTTTCCTGGGCATGTGTTTGGGGATTGGCCAGAGGGGTCAGTAGCCAGGACTTGCATCCATAGCCAGCATCACCTGTGTAATGTGAGTGACATGGTGAAACAGGGAGCACATGTTGTGTGAATGATGTTTTGTGTGGTGGACGTAGTAGGTGTGGGTCAGGTGCATGCTGAGCTGAGTGGTGTGTACGCCTGTGTATGTGGTGTGATTTTGTTTTGTGAACTCACCCAGTAGCCATCCCCCTGTAAAGGTTCCATTCTCAAAATCTCTGTGGACTGAGGAGTTTTGTAGAATGTATGCATCATGTGTGCTGCCAGGATATTTTGCACAGACATTCATGATCCTCATGTTGCTGTCACACACCATCTGCACGTTGATGGAGTGGAAGTTCTTCCTGTTGATGAATATCTGTGCGTCACGTGCTGGGGCCTTAATCCGGACATGGGTGCAATCTATAGCACCCATGACCCTGGGCATGCCTCCCTTTGCGTAAAAGGCCTGCTTGACGTGTATCCAGTCCATGTCGGTGGTGGGAAAATGTATATAGGTACTGGCCTTGATTTTGAGGGCTGGCAGGACCTGGGCCAGCACTCTGGAGAATGTGGCCTGGGACATGCCAGATGCGTAACCCTCAGTGGACTGGAAGGCCCCGCTTGCCATGAAGTGTATGGCACAGAGTAGTTTCTGCAGGCCAGTTAGGGCATGGTTGTGGATGTAGATGGGATCCACCTGCTCCTTGATGACCTCATACAAGGCAATGATGCTGTCAGGCCTCAACCTGTAGCGATCAATGACCTCGTCATCAGCCATTCCAAAGAGTGTGACCCTTGGGCGGTATACCCTGGGCCTTGGTGGTCGTCTATACATCCTGTGCCCTCCAGGTGGGGATGGACTCCTATGTGGCTGCTGAGCCAGAGCCTCCTCACTTGCAACAGGTGGAGGCTGTTGATGAGGCGTGCTTGGGGTTTGCTGATGTTCCCTAGCTCTCTCCCTTGCACGCCTTCTACGCAGTCTTCGCAACAATATGTAACCCAACATACTGTTTGCTCTCTCTATCTGTCTCTATCTGTCTCTATCTATCTATCTCTCTCTCTCTCTCTCTATCTCTCTCTCTCTCCCTCCCTGAGTGGAAAACAAGCCACAAGTGAGTGTGTTGAGTTGTCCCTTTAAGTACTTGCTAGGGCGTTGTGTAGGTGTGGTGATGAGGTGAGTGCTGACCAATGGTGAGTTGTTTGTGTCCAGGTAAGTGTTTGCAGGTGTGTGTGTGTTATAAGATGTGGTGTGTTGTGCTTGTTCTGTGTGTGCCATTTGCGGGCGTGCAGTTGTGGGGTGCAGGTCGCGTGTTGATGTTGCCCAGGTGAGCTTGTGTTTGCAGGGTCCGCTTTGTGTGATGACCCCCATTGTTCCGTGCCATGTTGTGTTGTTGTTTTTTTGTGTGTCATTGTTCCTGTGGTGTTGGTTGTTGTTTTGTGTGTAGTGATTTGTGTTGTGTGTGCATGTTTTTGTGTTGTTTTGGCATTGCACGGGTTAATTTTCCCATTTACATGGTTGTGCGGTAAGCCTTTTGTGTGTTTTCCTCTGTAACGGGTGTTTAGTTTTGGCCGTTAAGTGTCTAACGTGTGTGAGAAGTGGGTCTTAACTTTTAGCCGTTAGGTGTGTCTTTTTTTCAGCCGTTATCAGTACCGCAAGCCTTTGAATAGCTCTGGGGTATGTTGTTCCATGTTGTTCCATGCGTCTGAATGCACGTAAGTGTAGCGGCCGTAGGAATTGTGCAACTGCCGTTAGCTGTTGTTTAGACGGATCTTTGAATTGCAACATGACACTTAACGCACCCGTTAGTGTTTTTTTTGGTTAACGGCTGCCTTTAAATCGAGCCCCTTATATCTTAACTGGGTGTAAAATTTATCCTGAGACACTTCTTTCTGTCCCTTATTTACTCTTCATTAATAGGTTGTTGTCATTTTATGTGTCTTAACATGCACATGCACGTGTATTGACCAATTGTTAATGTGATGTTTTTATGTAACCAAGGTAGGATATTGTACTGAATCTTTGAAGTTTACCTCAATGTTCATGTCTAGTTTGTATGTTTCATGAAAACCCAATAAAATGTGTTACAAAAAAAGTATCTGGAAACAGAAGTCATTAGGAAAAACAAATTCAGTGATCTCCTTGTCAGTGACATAAAAGTATACAAAACTGGCCAGAAATGTATAGACAACTCGACTTTACACATTCTGGACTTGCAAAATATGTAAAGTCATTAAAGGATGTTGACTGTCTCTTTAAGAAAAATGGGACATTTTTATTTGTCTCCTGTAGTGCAGTTGTGTTTCTCCAGAATTGCTAAAGTTCTTCAAGTTATACCAGCCTCAGTGTAACACTGCTGAACTCTCACATGTAACAATATTTCCTATCCCAAGCAATAAATCACATCTGTACACAGCTCTCCACTGTATTATAATAATAATCACTCCATTGTCAGAGGTTCTCACCCCTGTGAGTTGTAAGTTTTACCAACTGTAAAACTGCCAAAACAGCACCTATCACTTGCAAAAATGAGTGATGTATTTTATATTATTTCAGAGCTACATGTAAGGGAATTCAGAACAAGAGAATGGAGAAAATATTTGGATTGTTTAGCAATAACTATCTAAATACAAAATAAAATCATAAGGAGTTTAACTCTTGAGATATGAGGATTAGAGATGGGCAATATTTTTCACCTCAAGCTGAAACAGGCAAAAAAATGGCACTTCCCACCGAGAGGGAAATTTCTCACCAAAAGTGACAATTTTTATCTTTTTTATGCCTTTCTCAGTGCATTAAAATCAGTGGTAAGAATGGATCTTCCCCACATGGAAATGTTCCCTTCTTTTCCCTACAGGATAGCATAAAAAGGTTGATAAGCTCCCATGGCATGTCATTCTGTGTTTGTGAGAGAGAGAGAGAGAGAGAGAGAGAGAGAAAGCAGCTAGAGAAGACAGGCAAATAACTTGGAGTTGGAGTTTAGTTTAAGGAGTGGGCAATTTGCTCTCTGTCTTAGCAGAGTATGGGTGAGTGTGAAGAGAGAAAGGAGATTTACCAAAAATACCTCTACATCTTGTTTGAGTGAGGAGAGGCAGACAGGTGATCCAAGTTCCTTCCTGAGCTGGCTGAGCCACTGAGACTGACTGATATACTTTACTGACTGATACCCAAGAGACAAATAAAGTACAATTGATGCATACTCTTACAGCAGCCAGAAGAAGAGAGACCAGCAAATTACTGACCAAGATCTATCATCATCTTGTAGAGTAAAAAAGTTGACACCTGTAATTATGGGAGAGAGAGAGAGAGCAGATGTCTTGACACCAGCTACAGGCAAACAGGGGCAGAAGTAGTTGGATATATATATATATATATATATATATATATATATATATATATATATATAATGTATTTATTTTTTGACTGTTGAGTGACAGAGACATGGATCCTTACATGAGATGTGACTAATACTGACTGTGACAGACACTAGAGACAGAAACTTATAGATCATTTTGTATAGGACAAGACATCATCTCACACAAACAATTCTGTTGTGTATTTAACTGTTAAAATCCAAACTGCTTTTATAATGTCCAGCAAATGTACTAGATATACCAATAGTGGGAAAGGAGTATGAGCACTACAGCAAAGTGGGAGTCCAAAAACTGAATGCAGCCATGGTTGCTGAAGAATGTGCGACAAACAATGATAATCCTTTTCTGCCAGTAGCATTAATAAACCATGTAAAAACACTGAAGATGTGAATACGTCGTAGTCTAGTGCTGTTGGCATAGAGGAGGAAGGAGCAGTGGTTCAACCAACTGCTGCATCTGACAATAAGAGTAACAAGTACAACACCTGTCCTGAAAGTAGTAGTGAATATTCTGAAAATCCTTCTAAGGGGAAAAGCAAAAAGAAATTGTTTGAGACATCAAAAAGCCTAGAGGAATATAAATGTAGTAGAGAAGAAGTGGCAGGTGATACTGGTGATGAACTAATTATTGATGATAATGCTCTAGAATATATCCCTCCGGCATCATCCTTTTCTACTGATACAGATGAAGTTGAGAGTGAGATAGAGCGAGATAGATGATGACATGGCCATAAAATTAGCTGAAAGGAAAAGGAACAACATGGGTCATCATCATACACAAGCCTAACTATGATGTGTGCTTCTGCTGCTATTGGAAGCATTTATATTTAGTACAACATCTAGCCCCAGTAGTAGAAGTAGCCCCTCAGGAACCCCTTAGACTATGACATCTACAGTATGGGCATATTTCACTAATTATCCAAAAGCTAAATATGTTGCTATCTGTTGTCTGTGTAAGGAGTATGTGAGCAGGGGGAAAGCAGCATCACACCTAGGCACATACTCACTGAGATCCCACCTGAAGCACAACCACAGGTCTGATTTGGAGACACGCCATCAACATGTACTATAACTAGCAGCAGTAAAAGCTTCTAAAGGTTCCTATGGCTCTGGGGTACATAATAGTAGTGCTGTGGATGTGTCTGAAAGTGTGCGAGATTTAATTCATTTACACTAGCACCCATATCCCCTGCTGCTGTTCTGCAAATGCAAATCAGGGACGAGTGTGATTCTGAATGTATTATAAGAGTCTTAGTGTAATTGCTAATCCCACCTCCACTGCCACAAGTCATGTTGTTAAAGTGATAATATTTTTTCATTCTTCCATTATGTACTACCATCCCACACTTACTGAGCTCTTAAAAGGGAGTAAAAACCAGCACAAAAAACAATCCAAAAATATGCCTCTGGAATAATATACTTGCCAAAATATTGTCTGTTGATATGTGAACTTCTTTTGTTGAAAACTGAGAACTGATGTAATGTGTTGCACCCTGGTGTCATATCCCAAGCTGCAGTTAATTTTCAAGGAAGCCTGCATAGAGCTGTGCCAGCAGGTAGTTAGTGTTGTGGGCAAAGGACAAAGGGACTCAGCCTGCTAACTATTTGTTTCAAGGCATATGTTGCTGTAGGACTCCTACACCTTTTACATTCATCTGTCAAAGTCCTCATAGGAAATCTATTGGCATTGGGAAAAGTTGGAAATTTTATGCATTTTCTATGTGTGGAATTTTTTTGCAGGAAATGTGAGAAATTGGATTTTTTTTTTAACTTTTCGTCCATCCATAATGAGGATCTTCTACGGAACAAAAATGTTTCTAACACTTCCATTGCTTTCAGCAAAACTGGTCCTGGTATTTCTCTACTCACTATAACTCCTCCTATTATGCAATATAACTTCTTGTTACATACTAACTTCTAGTATTAGTCCATATAACCTCTTCCTATAACGCATCCTATTGCTCCATATAACCTCTCCCTATAACTCCTCCTTTTGTGCCATATAACCTCTCCCTATAACTCATCCTTTTGTGCCATATAACCTCTCCCTATAACTCATCCTTTTGTGCCATATAACCTCTCCCTATAACTCATCCTTTTGTGCCATATAACCTCTCCCTATAACTCATCCTTTTGTGCCATATAATCTCTCCCTATAACTCATCCTTTTGCTCCATATACCCTCTCCATATAATGTCTCTCACTGGTCCATATAACCTCTCCATATAACTTCTCACATTGCTCCATTTAGCTTCTTCCTTTAAACATTTGAATGCTAGTGATGTTTGCAACACATTACTTTGTGTACCCCTCTCCCCTTCTAAGGGTTAAACCCTCTCATTGTTTCATATAACTTCTCCCTCTAACCCCTTCCTAACTCTCTACTTAACCTCTCCCAATAATTCCTCCTATTGCTCCACATAAACTTTCACTCATCCCATTACTCCTTTTTTTTTATCCCCTTATAACTCCTCCTATTGTCTGATATAACCTCACCCTATAACTTCACACATTGCTCCATATAACCCTCCTTATAATACCTCCTATTGCTCCATATAACCTCTCCCTAGAACACTTCCTATTGCTCGAGTAGAACGTGTCTATATCCTATTGCTCCCTATAATTTCTTCTATTGCTGAAAAAACATCTCCCTATTACAGCATTTTGATCCATATACCCACTCCCTATAACTCCTGCTGTTGCAGCATATAACCTCTCCCTATAACACCTCATATTCCTCAAGATTAACTTATTTATATATTTCCTATTGCTCCCTATAACTTCTCCCTATAATTCATGCTATTGATCCATATACTCTATCCCTATAACTCCTCTTATTGCGCCAAATAACACCCCTATAATGCCACCCATTGTTACAAATAACCTCGCCAAATAACTCCTCATTTGTTCCATATGACCTCTCCCTAAAAACCCTCCTATTGTTACTTATAACCTCTCCCTATAGTTCCTCATACTGCCCCATATCCCATATAATCTTTTTTTATAAATCCTCCTATTACTCTATATAACATTTTCCTACAAATCTTCTTATGCTCTCTTTAAAGGGATAGTAATACTTAAAATGTAAAAAAAAAATGGTGTAGGGTTTATCCCCCTGAGTAAAACAAGAGTACTCCCACTGCTGAGAGGTGTTTTATTCAAAAGTTATTAATTTTCAAAGTTGAATTTTTTAGGTGCAATATCACAGTGGCCTGAAATTGTACAGTGGCGCTGTTGCTACACGATCCTATGGACAACTCTGGTCAGTTGACCATAAATCTCCATAGGATGGTGTAGCAACAGCGCCACTGTACAATTTCAGGCCACTGTATTATTGCACCTAAAAAATTCAACTTTGAAAATTAATAACTTTTGAATGAAAGACCTCTCAGCAGTGGGAGTACTCTTGTTTTACTCAGGGGGATAAACCCTACAACATATTTTTTTTTACATTTTAAGTATTACTATCCCTTTAAGTACTCCCCATACCCCCTAAAACATAAGGGACATATAAAAAATGGTCTTTAGCTTAAATGCGGGAATGTTAATACCTTGAATACCAGAGAGGCCCCCAACTATCTAGTAGGGGTGGGCGAAAGGTTCAGTTGTGTTCCCGTGGAAAAAAATCAGCCTTAAAAGGAATTGTAATGTCCTGAAAAAAAATATAATCAAAATAGTAGATGCAATAAAAATAAAAAATACTTAATGCACTTATTCCTATCTCTCAAACTTTAATGGTTTGAGAGATATAAGAAAATAAACTTTTCCACTCCCTCCCCCTTCTCATACGTCAGCTGTATAGCTGACGGCATGAGATCCTGGTTCCAGGATCAGACGGCAGCTCTTCGAGATATCTAAAAATAAACACTTCATCGGAATGTTCTACAAGGTATGCTTGCAAACCAGGCATATATTGTAGACCATTCCGATTAAGCATTTATATTTAGATATCTCAATGTCAGCACTCCTGAAGAGCCACGTCTGGTCTTGTGACCAGATTCTGTTTCTGACAGCTTTAAAGCACATCAGGCAGAAAGGGGAGGGAACGGAGACCTTTATTTTATCTCTCAATCCATAAAGGTTTGAGAGATAGGAATAAGGGCATTAAGTATTATTTTTTTACTGCATCTACCATTTTGTTTATACTTTTTTTTGGGACATTACTATCCCTTTAAACAAACCTCTTAAAAAGTTTGCCTTTTTCACCTACTGACAAAATGTTTTCTCTATTTTTTTTTTCCGATGGCTACAAAGTTCCTGCCCATATACTTATGTGTTCTTTGCATTCTCACACCAAAAACATCACGTATCCAAGAAGTGAAACACAAAATTAAACAGCTAAAGAGACAGAGAGGGTGCTAGGGGATTTTGTAGCTATTTATATAGTGAAATTAGGACAGCAGAGGCTCAGACTATTGGCTAAGAGGATGAGCAGACATTAAAAAAAGGAGGAGCTGGAAAGATTGTGATACATCCAGGGAGTCAGAGGAGGAAGTGACCACAACCAGCACAGAAAAGTCTGGGAGCCCTTATTTTCCAGACCCTAAGATACTCAGTCCCCTGACATTGTCCCTTGGGATCTGTGGAAAATTTGTCAGCAAATCAGCAAAGGCACATGAAGAAGTGGGTAGCAGTGTGAGCAGGAAAGTTCAGCTACCTGTGCCTGCTGCTACTGCTGCCAGTGTGCCTTCTGATACTCAGTAGGAGGAGGAGATGATGGCAATTGTGACAGCACGAGACCCTAAGTCCCATTTGCCATCCCCAAACAGTCCCACTACTACCACTCAGCTGCTAGAGAGTTTTGGAGCTAAGGGAAGGGATGATGGTGATGATGATAGTGAAGCAGCTGGTGGCAGGACTAGCATGACTGCTCTAGATCCTCCTGTTGATGTGGAAGGGGAAGTGATACAGAGCAGCCAGACTAATGGTCAAGGGAGCCCACAACATCCTCCTGACCCTGTGATTTCGCTTTCCCTGGCATTGTGCCTCAGGGACCTGATGCTGAAGAAGGCAGAAGTGACTAGTATTAGCATCAGTACAGATGAGCTGCTTTTGTCTGCTGCTAGTGCTGCCAGTCTGCCTTCTTCACCTCAAGAAGAGATGGCACGCGTGAGAGTAGAGGACCCTCTTTCACATTTGTCATCATTGCCAACCAATGAGCATCTCACAGAGCAGCAACAGCAGCAGTGAGCAGGGACTGGTGGTGGTAATGAGGGTGATGGTGGAGCAGCTAAAGAGACATTAAAGTGGAACTATCACATATATAAGTGCCCCCCGATTCATTTTTACTATAGCAGTAAGTATACAAATCCATTTATAATCCTTATTAAGTGCCGGCATTATTTAAAAATCTAAGTTCTTAGGAGACTCACCATCAGACTTGCTGAAGAGGCATCTGTGTGCCAGCACAGTCACTGTCTCCTTGCTGATTGTCAAGTAACCTATGGGGGAGTTGCATTGTACCTCATGGTACAGACAGGGACAGACAGTGCACAGATTCCTCTTCGGCAAGATGTTTGTGCTGTCATCTGGTGGTGAGCATCCTAAGAACTTAGATTTCTAAATAATGTTGGCATTTAATAAGGATTATAAATTGATTACTATGCTTATCGCTTTAGTAGAAATTAATTGGGGGGCATTTATATATTTGTGATAGTTCCTCTTTAATGGCCTTTTTAGCAGAAAGCGATAAAGAATGGGAGACAGATATGCAAATTGTGATGGGCATCACCAGCACCACTACCAGCAGTGAGATTGCAGAGTTTGCTGTTGCTGTAATTCCTGTTGCTAAGTTGCAAGGGCAGCAGGCTGATGAGTTGGGGTGGGTTATAAGTGTGAAAAATTTTTCGCACAATTTTTCGCAAGTGATCTCTTTTTTCTCCAATGCAAAATTTTCCTCCTTATCGCCTATTGCAGCAAATTTTTTGTCTATTCCAGCACATTATTCCCCTATTCTAACACATTTTTTGCTTAGTCTAACACACTTTTCACCTATTCAACATATTTTTTTCCTACTCTAACACATTTTTCTCCTATTCTAACACATTCTAGCACATTGTTTTCCTATTCTAACACATTTTTCTCCTATTCTAACACATGCTAATACATTTTTCTCCTATTCCAACACATTTTTTCCTTTGTTTAATATGATGCAACATTTCCCACCACAATATTACTTCTTCTAAGGTCTGTAGTGGAGAAATAAGTAGCTGGAAGTCAAAGTTGTGAGTTCTTCAGCAACATATACCTTGAAAAATGTGTTAGCATGTAGAGTGCCTTTGTCTTTTGCCCACAACACTTACTTCCTGCTTAAGTGAAACTGGCACATACTCATGATGATGTCAAGTGATTAAAAAAAAATAAAGTACAACCTACAATGTTGCAAATGTGTATGGCAGTGGTAGTGGGGGACTGGCATAGTGTGATTGGTGGGACCTTGACAAACTGCATCCACACCGGGAGGAGAGGGATCATCATCATTTATTGCACATGCTGAAGCAACAACTGCTGTAGTCAGTTTTTGCACTAACACTTTATTCCCACGTCCCTGCACTTCCTCCACCTTTCCCCCCCCTCGCTTGTGCATTTTCTAGACATTACTCAACTACCGTGTGTGTTTTTATTCAAAATTGACGGAGTGTGATGTCTTGCATTGCCCTCAACAAATGTTGTCTGCTCTCTATCAAGTCTGCCTCAGTCACAGAGCTCCCAGTCAGCTGTCTAATATATTTATTTGTTTAATTATTTATGTTTTTTTCTTATTTATTTATTTATATTTAAGTTGTCCGCTATATCTTATCACAGTTAGTCTTAAAATATATATATAACTAAAAAACAAAATCAACAACTTATTTCCCCAGACCTTCCCAGCACAAAGACAATAAAAGTAAAATCAGCAAGCAATTTGGACCCCAGCTGCCTGCGTCTTGCCAGTCAGTCACACCAAATTTTGGGTTAACCTCCTTCCTCCCTTCTTATCCCCATTGTTCCCCCTAAGATCCCCTACTACAGAGAACAAATGTCCTATCCAAATGATTCCCTAAAAATAAGCTTCAATTCCTCTTTATTTGCCTATCTTCTGTAGCTCAAAAACATGCTGCTCTCTCCTCTCACAAACACAAAATGGCTCCTGTGAGAGCCTGACAGCCTTTTATATGGCTGTAGAAAACTTTCGCGAGGTGGAGAAACATTTTTCTACCCATTGATTTCAATGCAATGAGCTAGGTGAAAAAAAAAACGGAAAAAGAGGGGGAAAAAATGGCACTTTTCACAGGACGTTTTTCACCAAACAGAAAGTGCCATTTTTCACCAATTTCAGTTTGAGGCAAAAATTTTCACCCATCCCTACTGATGAGGAGCAGGCAAGTGTACCACAGACCACAGTGGTCACTGTGGGAATGGGGTCCAGCAGTAGTTGTGATGTGGTACTAGGCCAGGTTCCATTTGCCAGTAATACTCCTGATCCTAGTTGTAGTGCTGATTCTGAGGCAGCAGCTTCATCCTCTTCCCCAGCCAGTGAAGGGGATTGAAGAGAAGAAGAAAGAGATTCTTCTTCACCTTTGTCTTTCCGTCTGAGGTCATGGGTGTGGGATTATTTTTCTCTTTGGGTAGGCACAGTGCAGACATCAGTGATGACACTGTGCACTATATATGATAAATCAGTGAAAAGGGGAAAGGAGGGAAAGCACCTAAGCAGAACCGCCCTGATAACCACCATGACATTTATGTTAAGCATGTTAAAGCCAAACCCCCACAAAGTAAATCTGCACCCTCTGTTGCTGTACTTCCTGTCTTTCCCCAAGGGAACCTTGGTGAAAGGTGAAAATTGAAGGGGAGAAGGAATAAAGAAACCCAGCCAGAGCCTGAAAGAGCAATGTGCGTGAAACCCCTGGCTTACCATCAGCTTCTTGGTCTAGGGTTCAGGCATGGGAAGATGTAGCAACGTCTACTGGTGATCCGCTTAGGCTTGTTCTTTAAATATACTACGGTCACCTATAAAAACGATTTGTTTCTAACAAGCCTAAGTCCTACAAATCACTGTTTCCTAAGGGTTGTAAATGTAACAATCCTGAGTCTAAAAAATCACTGATTCCTCAGGGCTTGTGCCTCTAACAATCTTGTGTCCAAATAGTCTTCACTGAATCCTCAGGGCTTGTACCTCTAACAAATCTGAGATCAACAAATCATCACTGATTCCTCAGAGCTTGTGCCTCTAGCAAGCCAAAGTCCAGCCAATCAATATTTTCTCAGGGCTTGGGCCTAATCAGTGTAATTCCTACAAATCAATGTTTCCTCCAGATTTTAGAGATGTTGCAGAGGTGGAGGCGGCATGACTTGGAGAGTGTCTGGATGTGAGGAATGAAGAATAGGGCAGAGTCAAATGTGACCCCCAGACAGCGAGCTGTAGGGGTCGGTGTGATGGTAGTGTTGTTGATGGTGAGGGTAATATCTGGGGTAAGGCTGGTTGTGGTGGGAGGGAAGATGATTAGTTCGGTTTTGTCAAGGTTAACTTTGAGTTGACGGGAGGACATCCAGGAAGACACAGCGGACAGACAGTCAGACACTCGGGACAAGAGGGAAGGGGAGAGGTTAGGGGAGGAAATATATATTTGAGTGTCATCAGCATAGAGATGATGGTGAAACCCAAGGGAGTTGATTAGTTTTCTGAGGGACGAGGTATAGATTGAGAAGAGCAAGGGTCCCAGGACTGATCCTTGAGGCACTCCAACAGACATTGGGATGGGTGGAGAAGTGGAGCCAGAGTAGGAAATGCTGAAGGAGCGGTTGCAGAGATAAGATGAAAACCAGGAGAGTGCAGTGTCACAGATACCTAGGGAGTGGAGGGCATGGAGGAGGAGAGGGTGATCTACTGTGTCAAAGGCGGCTGACAGGTCCAAGAGAAAGAGTATGGAGTAGTGGCCTTTTGACTTGGCGGAGAGCAGGTCATTGTCCACCTTAGTGAGGGCGGTCTTTGTGGAGTGATGAGGGCGGAATCCAGATTCCAAGGGATCGAGCAGGGAGTGGAAGCATAGGAATCTAGTGATCTGATTATATGCGAGACACTCAAGGAGCTTGGAGGCAAACGGGAGCAGAGAAATGGGTCGGTAATTTGACAATGAGTTTGGGTCCAGGGAGGGTTTCTTTAGGATTGGTGTGATGAGTGCATGTTTGAAAGAGGATGGGAAGGTGCCGGTTGAGAGGGAGAGGTTGAATACGTGAGTAAGGAGTGGACTTAGTAGAGGGGAGAGTTCTTGAGTGAGGCGGTATGGGATTGGGTCGAGAGGGCATGTGGTTGGATTTGAGTGAGTGAGGAGACGGGAAACTTCATCCTCGGTGACTGGTGAGAAGGAGCTTAGTGTGTATGTGGGAGAGGTGACAGGGCTGGGATGGCTGGGTGGGGGTGGGAATGATGAAATATCATCTCTGATAGATTTGATCTTGTCCTTGAAGTGGGTGGCAAGATCTTTGGCAGAGAAGATAGTGGAAGGTGTTTGTGTTGGTGGGTGTAGAAGAGATTTGAAGGTTGTAAAAAGGCTTTTCGGGTTGGAGGAGAGATTAGAAATCAGAGAGGAAAAGTATGATTGTTTGGCCAGGGAGAGGGCAGAGCTATATGAATGGAGTATGAATTTGTAGTGTACAAAGTCGGCTGTGGCGCACGATTTCCTCCAGTACCTTTCGGCAGTCCATGAGCACCTCTGGAGGTATCGCGTTTGTCTTGTGTGCCAGGGTTGTAGTGGGGTAGTGCGTGGGTGGCGTGGAGTTGCAGGTGCTGCTGTGTCAAGGGCTGTTGTGAGAGTGCAGTAGTTTGTTCTGGGCAAGTAAGTGTGAGGATGGGGTTGAGAAGAGGTTGCAGCGATGTGGAGAATTGTTGCGGATCAAGAGTATGTAGATTTCTCCGCATGCTCTTGGTCACGGTGGGGGGGGGTAGGTTTGCATGGTATGATGAGGTTACCGGTGAGGAGGTGGTGGTTGGAGAGGGGAAAGGGTATATTAGAGAAGTTGGAGACTGAGCAGAGGTTAGTGAAGACCAAGTCAAGGGAGTGACCATCACTGTGCGTGGGGGAGCTGGTCCACTGTGATAAGCCAAAGGAGGTTGTTAAGGAGAGGAGGATGATTGCAGGGGGGGGTGTTATGATTATCTATGGGGATGTTGAAGTCACCCATGATGAGAGTAGGGACATCAGAGGGCATGAAGTGAGGAAGCCAGGAGCTGAAGTGATCAAGGAATTGAGTAGTAGGGCCTGGTGGCCTGTATATGACTGCAACACACAAGGGGAAGGGAGAAAAGAGGCGAAGTGCATGAACTTCGAATGTAGGGCAGTAGAGAGAGGGAGCAGTGGGGATTACCTGAAATATGTGGTTAGGGGATAGCAGGATGCCTACTCCACCCCCTTGCCTGTTGCCAGGCCTGGGTGTATGCATGAATTGAAGGCCTCCATGTGAGAGTGCGGCAGTGGAGGTAGTGTCTGACGATGTGAGCCAAGTTTCGGTGATTGCCAGGAGGTTTAGGGAGTGAGAAATGAACAGATCATGAACAGCTGTTAGTTTGTTACACACAGAGCGGGAGTTCCAGAGACCAAAACAAAAGGGGGGGGGGAGGTTAGCTGACGTGGTACGGCTATTAGATTGTGGTTGTTGCGTGTGTGGGTGGGTTTTGCGGTACAGGAGAGAATGGAAGGGGGGCCTGGGTTAGGTGAGATGTCACCTGCAGCAAGCAGGAGTAGAAGGGACAGGAACATAAGGTGGGAGTGGGATTTGAAGCAGTGGGACTTTTTTGCAGGGGAAGAAGGAGAAGCTGGTGATAGGTAGCAGAGGAATGAGAAAAGTTCGTGGGACCAGAGAAGTAGTGAGGGAAGAAGTGAAGGTGCAATGTGAATGGAGTGACATTTAATGTGTACACAGGAGAAGTAGAGTCTTATGCAGGTGAGGAAGGTGATGAGAAGGCAAGACGTTAATTTGGCCATAATGGGGTTAATGCATGGGGAAGTAGAGTTTGAGCAGCAGTCTGTAATCCAGGAGGGGCAGTAGAGTTTGAGCAGCAGTCTGTAATCCAGGAGGGGCAGTAGAATTTGAGCAGCAGTCTGTAATCCAGGAGGGGCAGTTGAATTTGATCAGCAGTCTGTAATCCAGGAGGGGCAGTAGTATTTGAGCAGCAGTCTGTAATCCAGGAGGGGCAGTAGAATTTAAGCAGCAGTCTGTAATCCAGGAGGGGCAGCAGAATTTGAGCAGCAGTCTGTAATGCGGGGGGGGGGGGGGGGCAGTAGAATTTGAGCAGCAGTCTATAATCCAGGAGAGTACTGGAGGACTTGGCAGGGGTCAGTCCAGGCCAGGTGCAGAGGGTGTAGGTGCCAGGGAGGGTGAGCAGAGGCTGTTGCAGGACTGTAAAGTATTTGGTGAGGGTAGGAGTCCGTTCAGGGTTAAATGAAGCAATCCGTTGTTGATCAGTAGCGGTAGATGTTGTAATGGTTAATGGTAGTGGGAGAAGAAATAAAGATCGGGTTTTTTTTTTTTTTCCTCAGCAGTTAAAGGGATAGTAATACTTTGTTTTATCTTTATTTTATTTTGTAGGCATTAAAAAAACATAAAGGATGATATAAGTCTTATCTCTCAAACCTTTATGGTTTAAGAGATATTCACAAGCAAAGTTTCCCCCTCCCACCCCTTTTGCCTAGTGTAAGCCATCTCTTCTCAGATGTGGAATGCAGTCTATAGACCAGACAGATAACAGAAGGGGACACTCTTATTCCCATGAAAACAATGAAATCCCTGCCCCCCTTGACAAGTTTTTCAGGTTCTTCGCTTATCTTAATTGAAGATTGTCCCTCTCTGCTATCTACCTGGGCACCTCCCTTCTGCCTTGGCTGAGAAGTGTTACATCAGTAAAAGGGGCGGGAGGGGGACACTTTGCTTGTGAATATCTCTTAAACCATAAAGGTTTGAGAGCTAAGACTTAGATCATTCTTCATGTTTTTTTAATGCCTACAAAATAAAATAAAGTTAAAACGAAGTATTACTATGCCTTTAAGTGGTTAGTTCTGCAGTTTGTGAATTCAGTCCGGGTAATCCTGGTTTCTTTGCTGCAGTTGTTCAGCAGGTTAGATAGAAGATGCAAATGGCAGTGCTTGGGGAAATTAGATGTTTGTTTGGTCTGAATACAGCAAATGTAGTTTTTCTTTTCAGAGAAAGAAACAAGGCATTGGAGGTGTGAGTTTAGACAGACAGAGGGCAGCCGGAAGAGATAACTATAATTACCTGTATTGAGAGACAGACAGGAGGAAGTTACAATCCACAGGAGATGAGACTCCAAGTAGCCAAATACAACTTGCAATCAATAAATGAATATCTTTATCAATAAATGATATCTATAACTCAGTCTAACTCTGTTGTTATTTCGACTTAATGCCCTGACTTTAGGCCTTGACACACTGCAAAGCATCACAAAGGAGGAAACCCAGCGTTTGGTGATGTCCATGCATTCCAGACTTCAAGCAATCATTGCCTGCAAAGGATTCTCGA
This sequence comes from Rhinophrynus dorsalis, assembly GCA_037306005.1. Classification (NCBI taxonomy): domain Eukaryota; kingdom Metazoa; phylum Chordata; class Amphibia; order Anura; family Rhinophrynidae; genus Rhinophrynus; species Rhinophrynus dorsalis. The sequence continues at coordinate 153,130,053 of CM074722.1, read as the reverse complement.
CAAAGTATTAGAAGTGAACATTTTATTTATGATTGTGTTAATTTGTCCAATTACATTTGAGTCCCTGAAATAAGGGGACTGTGTATGAAAATGGCTGTAATTCCTAAACGTTTCATAGGATATTTTTGTTCAACCCCTTGAATTAAAGCTGAAAGTCTGCATCACAGTTGTTTCATTTCAAATTCATTGTGGTGGCGTACAGAGCCACAATTATGAAAATTGTGTCAGTGTCCAAATATTTATGGACCTTACTGTATGTGTGGTTCTATATCTATCATGGAAAAAGAATGGGAGAATTAGCATGTGTGGTTTTTGGTTACCAGCACAGTGGGATAAGTGTGGAGGCCAATATATTTGGTTATGTATTTATAGTGGGACAAGTCTAGAGTGCAACAAGGCTGAGGTCTGCAATGGAAAAATCTGAGTAATGGCACTTTTCACAGGAATGAACACAGAAGGCAAAAAGTGCAGTTTTTCTCACTTTTTTATTTTTGTGTGAAAAATTTTGCTCATCCCAATGTATCAGTAATTTATCACACCTTTGTGTTTGCTCCCTTGCTGCTGATGACTATCATACATATCTCCAGCCCATACACTGCAGAACTCTCTGGCATTCAAGGAGTTAAATTACCCATTTAAATTCATGTGAAGTTGTATTTGTATTCTATGGTGCACAATTCAGTTTTTTCTCAGAATTGTAGCACTTTTTCTTAAACATTTCAACCTCTCTCTGTTTCCTATATGCATTTCTGTGTTCATTCATATTCAGGATACCCCCAGAAATGATTAATCCTGGTGTTATATTATGATCAATCTGCAATAAAATTGCCATTGTAAAACTGTACACAGATCTGAATTTGCTTGCTTATTTTTCTCTATACCAATAAAGTGTGAATCTACAGTGTGACAGGAAACCTGGGGGAGGTGGGGGGAATCAGCACCAAAGGCTAAGAATACAGATTATGCTATTTTTTTATCTCCTGTTTCTGTGTCTGACATTATAAAGATTATAAGATTAACGGTTTAAGGACCAGGAGGTTGGACACGCAGTGCTTTGCAATGGTTGCCCACCTCTCTGGGCTTTAAAGAGCAATGCAAAGTAAATTGTAACATGATCAGGACCAGACCTAATAACACTTGATTTAGGATCCTTACAAAAGGGTAGTCAATTATGCTAACAGGTTGTAGTAAGGGTATAGTAAACTATTATTAGAGAAAATCTACATTTGCTTTTATAAATATGGTCCAAAGCACTTTGGGGATGTGTTCCAGACAAAGGGTAAGTTTTTAACCTCCCTGAATGACTGATAGGAGTACAAGCCATTTGGGAATTCACAGAGCAGCAAGCTTTTTACCAAGTCTTCTCCCATAAGAGCAGACTCAATAACACAGGACAACTGCACTCTAAAAAAGACTCTAGGTTTAGCACAAGAATGAAAGTCCCATGGATTAACCCTTTGAATGCCAGAGCAGTGCACAATACATTCCTCTCCAATGCACTGTGCATCACTCTGGCACTCAAAGCGTTAAGTGCTGCTTATCCCCTGCATTATATCCAATGCATCTGAGACCTCTATAGTATTCAATGATTTAAACCACTGGAACTAAACAAATAAAATGATGCATAAATATTGGTTTCTCTTTCCTATCTTGACGTCTTTTTCAGCTCTTTAGCTCTTCATTTTTAGCTGTTATCTCTGAATAGCATTAGCTCCAGTAACATTATGGGTGACATATACACAGGATTCTTGATTGCTAAATAGGCCTCCAATAAATGCTCTGCAATGCTTTGGAGACCTCTCCATCATTCAGGGGCTTAACATTACCTTTCACAAGGGGAGAGATACACTAAAGTGTGATAAAGAGGTGATAAAACAGAGATAACTTCTCCAGTTGCTATGTTATTCTATGGAGCCTATGCACTAAGATATTTCTTCAGCTTTGGAGATCTTAGTGAATAGACTCAATAGAATAACAAAGGAACCAGAGATGTAATATCACTGGGGAAGGCATCTCCATTTTATCACCTCAGTGCATAGCCCCCAATGTGTTACGTACCTCTCTGGCTTTCAAAGGGTTAAATCTATGGGAAGAATATATATTTCTTCAACGTGGTGTAGTTGGTTCTCCGTTTTTCTTTGCACAGATTGCCGTGTATTTGCAAGACACTTTGGGCAACTTGTTGCAAATAAAAGAGAAGGCATTCCAGGGCAATCCAAAGCAATATGGGAGAAATCAATAAAAATTCCAAATGCGTTGCATACCTCCCTGGCACTCAAAGGTTTAAGGTGTTATACATTAATGACTCCTTGAGGACTGTCTGGAGTACCTCTTGATCACACTGACCAGGGACATATCACAGACAGAGAGTCAGAGGCGTCACTAGGGTTGGTGTCACCTAGTGCAGTAACTCATGGTGTCAACCCCCTGGATCTCCTCCTGTACCCTGCCATACAGAATCCTTAGTATTGTTTTTTATACTAATGTTAAAATTCATCTGCAGTTCATTAAGATCAATATAGTCAATTAAAATAATACTATACAGTAGTGTTCCACAACCAGAGCAATACAGAGTTATATGCCACCACAGAAATACAGTTATATGTCACCAGCATATCAATACACAGTTATATGCCACCACAGCAATACAGTTATATGTCACCAGCATATCAATACAGAGTTATATGCCACCACCACAGCAATACAGTTATATATCACCAGCATATCAATACAGAATTATATGCCACCACCACAGCAATACAGTTATATATCACCAGCATATCAATACAGAATTATATGCCACCACCAGAGCAATACAGTTATATGTCACCAGCCTATCAATACAGAGTTATATGCCACCACAGCAATATGGTTATATGTCACCAGCATATTAATACAGAGTTATATGCCACCAACAGAGCAATACAATTATGTCACCAGAACATCAATACAGAGTTATGTCACCACCACAGCAATACAGTCATATGTCACCAGCATATCAATACAGAGTTATATGCCACTACCACTGCAATAGTTATATGTCACCAGCATATCAATACAGAGTTATATGTGCAATACAGTTATATGTCACCAGCATATCAATACAGAGTTATATGCTGCCACCACAGCAATACAGTTATATGTCACCAGCATATCAATACAGAGTTATATGCCGCCACCACAGCAATACAGTTATATGTCACCAGCATATCAATACAGAGTTATATGCGCAATACAGTTATATGTCACCAGCATATCAATGCAGAGTTATATGCCGCCACCACAGCAATACAGTTATATGTCACCAGCATATCAATACAGAGTTATATGCCGCCACCACAGCTATACAGTTTTCTGTCACCAGCATATCAATACAGAGTTATATGCCACCACCACAGCAATACAGTCATATGTCACCAGCATATCAATACAGAGTTATATGCTGCCACCACAGCAATACAGTTATATGTCACCAGCATATCAATGCAGAGTTATATGCACAATACAGTTATATGTCACCAGCATATCAATACAGAGTTATATGCACAATACAGTTATATGTCACCAGCATATCAATGCAGAGTTATATGCACAATACAGTTATATGTCACCAGCATATCAATACAGAGTTATATGCCACCACCACAGCAATACAGTCATATGTCACCAGCATATCAATACAGAGTTATATGCCGCCACCACAGCTATACAGTTTTCTGCCACCAGCATATCAATACAGAGTTATATGCCGCCACCGCAGCAATACAGTTATATGTCACCAGCATATCAATACAGAGTTATATGCCACTACCACAGCAATACAGTTATATGTCCCCAGCATATCAATACAGAGTTATATGCCACTACCACAGCAATACAGTTATATGTCCCCAGCATATCAATACAGAGTTATATGCCACCACAGCATACAGTTATATGTCACCAGCATATTAATACAGAGTTATATGCCACCACCAGAGCAATACAGTTATATGTCACCAGCATATTAATACAGAGTTATATGCCACCACCAGAGCAATACAGTTATATGTCCCCAGCATATTAATACAGAGTTATATGCCACCACCAGAGCAATACAGTTATGTCACCAGAACATCAATACAGAGTTATGCCACCAATACAGTAATACAGTTATATGTCACAACCATAGCAATACATATATACTACCAGTGTAATACCCCATTATATGTCACCACAAACATAGCAATATGGCATTATATGCCACCAACAGAGCAATACATCATGATGTGCCACCACAGTGCCTCACTGTCTCCCACAAAAGCATTATAATTCACAATATGTGTCAAAGTGGGGCATTTTATACACATATTGGTTCATTTGGCAATGGCAGAGTGTCACATTGACTATATGATTAGTCACTCCACTTGTATTTGTGCCCATTAATTACTCAGATTTATGCACTGTGGTGTGGATGATATTATTTAGAATCATTTGGTCCAAGTAACATGTTCAGGGCCAGACCTCATAACACTTGATTTAGGATCCTTACAACAGGGTTTTCAATTATGCTAACATGTTTTAGTAAAGAAATAGTAAATTATTATTAGGGAAAATATACATTTGCTTTTATAAATATGGTCCAGTGCACTTCTGGGTTGTGTTCAGGCCAAAGGGTATTTTTTTACCTCCCTGATTGATTGATAAGAGTAGATGCCATTTGGGAATACACAGAACAGCAGTAAGCTTTTTACCAAGTCTTCTCCCATAAGAGCAGACTTAGTAACACAGGACACCTGCACTTTAAAAGATCTAGTTTTAATACACAATTCAAAGTCCCATGGATTATCCCCTTGAGTGCGAGAGCTGTGCACTACACATTGCTCTGCTCTACCTCTCTGGCACTCTAGCAGTCAATCGATGAGAATTTACAGTTCTTCCATATCCATATTAGTTTGCCCCAGAATTTATCCATCTTCTTTTGAAAATATGACCATTTGTGGTAAACCGAAAAAGCAGTCTGTTGGCGATCTCTAACATTAAATGGGCTAAAAGCCCCATTTAACTCTCTGAATGTCGGAGAGGCTGGCTATCCCTCTGGTACCCAAAGGGTTAAATCAGTGGGGATGTTTTTTCTTTTTTTCCCATCTATGGTGCAGTTGGTTTGACCCAGAAAAGTTCCAGAACTTCTCAGAAAATCACCCCCAAAATTTACCATGAAAATGGAAAGGGGATATTCACTAAGCGGTGATAAAGAGGTGATAAAGTAGAGATAACTTCTCCAGTGATATCACGTCTCCAGCTCCTATGTTATTCTATAGAACCGATGCACAAAGATCTCCAAAGCTGAATAAATCTTAGTGCAAAAGCAAAGGTGATAAAGTGCCGATAATAACTCCAGTTTATGACTTCTCAAATTCCTATGTTATTCTATGGAGCCTATGCACTAAGATTTCTTCATCACTGGAGATATTAGTGAATAGGCTCCGTATAATAATACAGGAACTGGGGAAGTGATAAACTGGAGAATTAATCTCCACTTTATCACCTCTTTATCACTGTTTAGTGAATCTCCCCGGTCATCTCCGCTTTAACACCTCTTTATCACTGCTTAGTGATTCTCCCATATAGGGGGAGATGCACTAAGCAGTGATAGAGGTGATAAAGTGGAGATGACTTCTCCAGTTTATCACTTCTCCAATTCCTATGTTATTCTATGGAGCCTATTCACTAAGATTTCTTCAGCTTTGGAGATTCTAGTGAATAGCCTCCATAGAATAACATAGGAACTGGAGAAGTGGTAAACTGGAGAAGTCACATCTACTTTATCACCTCTTATCACTTCTTTATCACTGCTTAGTAAATCTCCCTCAAGTTGTCCCAACAGTTAAGTAGACATGGGCAAACTTTCTTGGATTTCAATAAAAGGTAAGTATCTATTTCCAACAGAAATGTTGATATCTCCTTCCTTCCTTTTTTTCTCTTTGACTGCCAAAGAGGTATCCAATGCATTGCAGCACAAAACTTCTGGATACTTCTCTTAATCAAAGGGTTAAAATAAGCTATGCATGATGTAAATGAATCTCTTCACCCAAACACGCAGAACCTCCTCATCAGTGAAAACATGCTGATCCTGTCTTTAAAGCAGGAGATAAAAAATATTTTTAAAAAGGCTCTATTTCTCTTTGCAGAGAGAGAGAGAAGAAACTGCTGACCGTAAATAGACAATTTGCGATAATTAAAATCGGAACATTTTAGCAGCCTGAGAAGTGTTATTTTGCTATAATTACTCCTGAGTGGAGGAGGCAGTTGTTGAACAGAGGACTGAATCACTTTAGTTTGACTTGGGCAAAAGCTAAACCCTGACTGGTTCAGGATGAGTTTCTTAACTATTTGAGTGTTTGAGGTTTGTCCAATGTAATGTTTCGCAATGCACTGAACACCCCACTGGTAGTCAAAGGGTTGCATGCTTAACCAGCAATGATTTATCATGAAATGTGTTTTCTGAGTGACTTTCTTCACACATCTTATCATTATATTGTTATTTTTTGTTACTATCACATACACCTCAGTTTTCCATAAGGTGTGTGTTACATGCACATTACTATGCACAGACGCCCCCACAATGAAGGGCCGGATTTACATATTATCTGCCTCTAGGCAAGGCACCCAAAGTAGTACAATAGAAAATATACAGGATGTGCACTACATGTGAAACATCAACCTTTAAAGGGATACCAATGTTTCAAAATAAAAGTAGCTCCAATTAATCTTCATAGTATTGGGGCCATGGAGAGTGTGATATCAATACTGTCAGAGTTGTAGTTCAAGAGTAACTGAATGATAAAGTATCCCCCTCCCACCCCTTTTACTGATGTAACACTGCTCACCTCAGAGCAGCAAGACTGTCAGGATGTATTGCAGAGAGGGACAATCTTCAATGAGCATTAGGAAAACCTGAAAAATCTGTCATGGGGGAAGGGTTTCCTTATGTTCACAGTAAGAAGATTTTCCCTTGCTGCCAGCTGTCCGGTCAAGAGACCAGATTCCACATTTGAGGGGAGGTGGTTTACATTAGGTAAAAGGGGTGGGAGGGGGATACTTTATCATTCAGTTACTCTTGAACTACAACTCTGACAGAATTTAAATAACACTCTCCATGGCCCAAATACTATGACGATTAATTGGAACTGCTTTTATTTTGAAACATTGCTATTCCTTTAAAAGATAAATACTTATCTAATCTGGATATTGTAGGAGAACGAATTTCATTAACAAAAGAAAAAAACAAAATAGTGTAATACAGATTTATTAGAACATTAAAAATATATAAAAAGCAGATAGAACACTCACAAACAAAATGGCAAACAGGTATGAGTGTGTGTGTGCGTGTGTGCTGTAGACATTGGGGTTGTGCTGTATGTATAGCTCCATGATTTTGTATTTACTTATTTTTGGTTTTGAAATTATTCATTATTTTGTACTATTTTGAACACTATTTGACTGAAACTGTATCTCTATAGTTATCCATTACTATACAAGGCATCCAAGGCACCCTTCGCTCCACCCATGGCCACACACCCCTCACCTTGCCCCATCCATTGTTTCTTAGGATGTAAAATTCTCAGCTTGTAATATGCAAGTGTAAAATGCTATTAACATCATGGATGTTAGACAGGTTGTAACAGATCCTACTCCGTTGCTGTAAACCTTAACTGGGCATATGACTTATCAGCCCATTATACAAGGAACTGTGGACATTTGTATGCCAAAAAGATTAAAAACCATAGCCTGTTGGCTTACTTTCAAAGGAATGGGCAGTTAGGGGTTAATAATTTGAGTTTGGGCAAGGTTAATTCAAATGTGTATTGCAGTCCTTCAAGCCATTTTACTTAATTGTTCAATGCCTCTCAGTCCTTGCTGTCTATTGTCTACCCTAGTCAAGCCTTTTGTATAATAATGCAATCACATCTGTCTTATTGTGCTGCCTGAACCATTTGTTGTTGGTTCTTTGTCTGATGTATTATGATTGTATTAAGTCTGTAACTAGCTCATTGTATCCTGTCTGCCCATGTATTGTCATTGTGGTTAAACTGTATAAATATTCTGTGGTTTGGTTTAATAAAGAGTTACTTGTTGTACACACAAGAAGAAGAATCCTGGTGTCTTTATGCTCTTGTGGTGTAAAGTATCCCCTCTGATACCCAGCTGAGCCAAGTATCCTGTATGAACCAAGCTGTGTAATCCACCTTCAATAAGGAGAAACCTGGAACAATGGCTGAGGGCGACACGGTGCCTTCCAGCTTCCGTTACACTGGTGGCGAGCAGTGAGATCTCTCCTTCTTCACATTTGTACCGGTGAGACATGCCGGATACTTTGGGACATTACAACTTCCGCTACGGCACCCTATGGCTCCAGGGGGAACCACTTCTTCCAGGGCATAGCCACCCAGAATTTGACCCAAAACTGGATCGTTGCATTGAGGAAGAACTGTGGGTGCAGAATGGATACTGGGCTCTGGCCCAGAGCATGGTTTGGGAGGGTTACCCAGCTCCACTAGTCTCCAACCTACCAGCCCCCCCCCTGAGATGTGATATCCTGGGGCTGATTTGGGGAACCTATAGCTGGGATCCTAACGTTGGCTGTCAGGACCCCAGCCGGTACTGGGAGATAAGAGACAGGAGGGAAGATTTGCTGGGTTGATACTTCCCACCACACCTCCAAGAACACTTGGATGCCCTAGTAGCATGGGAGTGGCGCACAGAGCGAATGTATTATGAACTTCTGGAAAAGGTACTGGAGTACCTAGGGGGGAAGAAGGCTGGGCAAACAGCTCTTTTGTTCAATTACAAGAACAATTCAAGCCTTGGTCCCTGTTGAAACTGGATATGCCAGACACAGGGATACATGCAGGCTGTAGCCCTGGACTCAAAGCTCCCTGGAGGAAGACCTCTGGGAGTTAGATGACTGGGAGGAATTTGATGACACAAGGAGGGGGAGGTTATGGCAAATGCTGCAGTACCTCAGCAGACTGAAGGGATCCAGTGCTGCTGACCCTGTGGATCTTGAACTGGTGTGAGAGGATGCGGTACTCACCAGCGACCCCTTTGTTGCCCTGGACTGTGTTACCCCTGGACTGAGGAATGGGAATGCAAAGAATGGCACTGATGTGTGTGGTGTCCTGGAAAATGAGGAACCCAGCAGGCTGATGCAATACAACACTGCTGACCCTGTGGATCTTGAACTGGTGAGAGAGGATGCGGTACTCACCAGTGACCCCCTTGTTGCCCTGGACTGTGTTACCCCTGGCTTGAGGAGTGGGAATTTGCTCCTGCTCAGCCCAAAGAGTGCCCTTGCATCAGGGAGTGGGACAAACGTCCTCCTTGATGGGCATGTTGCACCTTTCCCTTTTGTCCCTGCTGTGGTGAGTTAGACGAAGGTCCTCACCAGCAGCCCCTGTGTTGTGATCACTGACCTGGTGATTGGGAGAGAGCTCACCAGCCCCTGGGAGACCCCTGCTGTGGTGATTTGGACAGAGGTCCTCACCAGCAGCCCTTGGGTGGTTGCCCCTTCCCCTGAAAACCCTGCTGCGGTGAGTGGGACAAAGGTCCTCACCACTAGCAATATTTTCCCTGAACTGAGGAGTGGGAATGCACTACTCCTCAATGCGAAGAATGCCCCTGGGATGGTTATTAGCCCTGAAGATGAGGACATCAACAGGCTGAAGGAATATAGGGCTACTGACCCGGTTGACCCTGAACTGGTGAGAGGTGATACATTCCTCACCAGTGACCCTTTGATTGGTCCTGAAGGTGATGGGCCCAGCAGACTGACAGAATCCAGTGCTGCTGCCCCTGGTATCCCTGAAATGGTGGGTGGGAGTGAGCTCACCAGCCCCTGCTGCGGTGAGTGAGACACAGGTCCTCACCAGCAGCTCCAAAATTGTTGCCCCTTTTCTTGTTACTACGGCCCTGGAGAATGGAGAATGTGTTCTCTCCAGGGGCACTGCTGCTTCTGCTGAGGGGAGTGGGACTATTGTCCTCGCCAGTGATTTTGTTGCCCTGGAAAATGTTGACCCCAGCCTGGGGGATGGGAATCCATGTCCCACTAGGCCAAGGGATGATCCGGCAATAGGGAGTGGGACCACCATCCTCCCTAGTGCTTTTGCTCTTTTCCCCTTGGGGAGTGGGACCAGTGTCCTCCCCAGTATTACTGTTCCCCCTGGACTGGTGAGTGGGAATGCGCTCCTCGTCAGTCATCTGGATGGCCTTGCTCTGGGAAGTAGGACCGCCATCCCTCCCAGAGGACTGCTGAACCTTGCCCCAGCCCAGAAGAATGGGAGCAACATTCTCTAATACAACAGTGGGGTACTGGCCAAACCAAAAGGGGGAGAAGGCGACACCTCCCCGCAATGTGATCACACACTGAACCCCTGGACGATGAAAGGGGAAGGCCAGACCATCCTGTTCCCAACCCAGTTACATTGTTGGACACCCCTTTACCTCATGGAACTTCCTCACATAGACTGGCTTTGGACCCCGAGCCTATGGCCCCAGACCCAGGAAAATCTAATCCAAGCTCTGCCTGGATCATGGACCAGCAGAAACCCCTCAACCTAGTGCTGGGTCAGCCTAGGAACTACCAGTTTCCCTGACCCAGGAAAAGGGGCTCCAAGTTTATTCATGCCCCAGGATGAGGGGCTCAAAGTTTTCCCTGGCCCAGGACAAGGGGCTCCAAGTTTTATCCTGGCCCAGGACAAGGGGCTCAAGTTATCCCTGGCCCAGGAAAAGGGGCTTCAAGTTTTTTCCTGGCCCAGAACAAGGGGCTCACAACTTTTCCTTAGACCAGGACAAGGGGCTCAAGTCAGCATGGACCTCCCAGGGTCCCAAGCCAGCATCCGACCAAGCTGCCTCTGGCTTGGTACAAAAAAGGAGAAATGTAACAGATCCTACTCTGTTACTGTAAACCTTATCTGGTCTGTATCCTGTCTGCCCATGTATTGTCAATGTGGTTAAACTGTATAAATATTCTGTGGTTTGGTTTAATAAAGAGTTACTTATTGTACACACAAGAAGAAGAGTCCTGGTGACTTTATGCTCTTGTAGTGTAAAGTATCCCCTCTGATACCCATCTGAGCCAAGTATCCTGTATCGTCAACTGCCTGCTGCCAGCTATCTGTGGATCCGATTCCTAGTCTGGACTTCTGAACTTCGTATGCTGTCAGGCGTCTGTTTGACATCACTGTGGTTCCTGTGACTTCCTCCAGCTATCCTTCGACAGGGAGTAGAGGCCTCACTCTCTACAGCCCGTGGTACCAGTCTGCGACTCAACTCTGGCTTTGAGTCACTTTGACCTTTTTCCTGTCCACCTAGAATTCCTCTGACTCTGACACGGAGTCGACGACGCTACCACTTTCATCTGACTTCAACACAGAGTTTACAACCTTGTGGATGCTCGACCGGTATGAACCAAGCTGTGTAATCCACCTTCGAGAAGGAGAAACCCAGAACGACGGCTGAGGGTGACATGGTGCCTTCCAGCTTTCGTTACACAGGTGTCCAGTGCATTGTTTTGCAATGCATTAGAGACCTCTTTAGCATCTAAAATGTTAAATAAAGGCTAGTAAAGGGGTATGTAAAATGGTAAATATACCAGCTGCCATAAACCAGGAGGTGATGTCTAAGGCAAAAGCTTTGGGATTTCTATGGACACACTCACAATGCAGAATTTGTATGTGGTCATCACACCCCTTCCTTCACAGTGCATTTCTTATCTAAAACTTCATTTCAACCATATATAAGGTGGCATTTTGATCATTTGTATTATCTTGTACTTTTTATTCTGTCAACTGCCATCTACAAACCATCTCATATGATATGAATAAATACAGCTTGGTAAATATACAGATAGATTAGGTAGAATAGATAGATGGATAAAAATATTTATTCTGATTCAAGAAAGAGCAAAGGACAGACACAGAGAAAAGGGATCTGGGGTGGAGGATTGAATTGAGTTATAAAGAAAGGTGGGAGAGAAGGAAGGGAGAGAGAGAAAGATAAATGAAAGGGAGAAAGGAAGAGGAATAGAATAGACAGAGGAAGCAGAAGGGAAGAGAGGGATGAATTGATTGAGAGAGAGAAACAAAGGGGTTAGGATCAAACACAATGAAATGCATGTTTGAATGTGATTCCATGCTAGAAAGAAAAGTGAGGGGACCTGTTTTTTGTGCTGCCAGCGTGTGTTTAAGCACAGCAAGTAATTCCATCAGAGAGAGAGAGAGAGAGGGGGAGAGAGAGAGAAAGAGAGAGTTAGAAGAGGAGATAAATATATGTTGATGGATTGGATAGCATGCTGAGAGAGTAAGAGAGTGCATGTGTGGGTTAACAAGAAGAATGGATGGACAGATGGATGGAGAGAAGGGTGGATTGCAGGGAGGATGGGAGACTGGGTGGGAGGACTCAAACAAAGAATGCATGGATGGATGGGCTAGAGGAAGAATGGATGGCTGGTGGTAGGACTGATGGATGTAAATGAAATGGATGGAAGAGAAAGAGTGTTGAGCGAATGTATGAACAGATTGGAGAAATAAAGCTGCGAGATGAATTTAAGTGAAAGAGAAAATGCTTGACCAAAGAGTCAGTGAGGGATATATAAATTCAATACAAGAGACAGATAGAAAAATCTAAGAGAGTTTTACAGAGTTTGTAAAAGTGATGTGAAAACCTTTTTACATTTCTGTCTCAAATAAGACATCATTTCTCTCCTACACGGCTATGAGATTCAGGCTCTCCTAAAGTAATTCCTGATGTGTTCTGTGAAAGATTAAAGTAAAGGTCAGAAACTCAATTTTTTTCCTGGAAAAGGATCTTCCTTCACAACAAATGCAAACAAGGTTTATTTCCAAATGCATCTCACTGCAGTGTGAATTTTGCACAGACACAACTGAGCACAGAGGAGCAAAGGAATATTGTATTAAACTCTTGAATGCTAGAGAGGTCTCAAATGCATTGCAAAGAAACATGTTAAAGAATTCTCTAGCCAACAGAAGGATAAAGGTTAAAGTCACAACCTAACTGGGTGGTTGGACATGGGCAGTCCCCATTGCTGTGTAAGGAGCTAAATGCAATATTGGGTGAAATTCTACATGAAGAGATAACATAAATAAAATATGTAATTTTTTCACTTGAGAAGTGATCACAGGTCATATTATCTGGGACAGGAAACTTTCCATTATAGAGATAAAAACATAGATAATGGCACTTTTTCTCTTTTCAGGGGAATTCCAATAAGGTTAGTTCTGAATCTTTGCTTCAAGTTTTTGCCCCTTTGAACCAATTTCAACTACAAACAATGAAAACTGCAATTTCCCCAAAAATCTGCTCAGTCATATCCTGAGTATTAGTGCAATTTCCCTCTGCCACAAAATTGGAAGAACAGTAGTAAAAATTAGAGAATAAAATGGCAGACAGAGATGTTCCAAGACTCAATAAACAAGTGAAAATAAGTAATATTATGTGTGAAGAAATATGACACTGAATATAAGGCAACACCCCATGAAGCTCACTAAAAATTAGGTATTTATGGACGTTTTTGAATATATTTGTACTTACATAATACAAATGTGATGTCTGCTCTGTCATACAACAGTTGTATATGTATGTTTCCCTTGCTTAAATTACAAAAATGCCTAGAATGTGCCCCTTTTGCTACATCATGAAGTAACTATAGTCCTCATCATTCATGCGTCTATTGGAGTCCCATTTGCTCTCATGATTGGGTGACATGGTTGATGCCATAGCATTAGCATCAAAAATCTATCCAGTCATATTCCACAAGTAAGGGAGCAGTTATTATACTGAGCAAAGGTGTCAATGTGTCAGATGCAGCAGGAGGCCACTTATCTGGCAGCCAGAGAAATGTAGCATTCTGCCTTGGTGAAATGATATGCTAGTGGGGTACATTAGTGGTCATTACCAGAGCCTATTTGGTTTCCTGTCAGCAGGAATCGCCATTGTTGAAATAAGTCTCATCTGGGTAGAAACGGCAATTGCTGTGAATGCTGTGTCAAGGTATCCTCAAAAAGGGAAACAGTGCATACAGGAAAACAAAGTTGATAAGGAAGGGGGGAAGATGGTGGATCCATCCCAACCCGAATGAAAGTATCGTAGATGCATTCATCTGAAGTGGTACCTTTTGCTTATGGTCCATCTACTAGAGAGAATAATGCTGTACTAGCAGCTACAACCACTCCATCTAATGTTGGTCCATCATGTTGTCAAAGGGTCATCCCTGTTCACTCCTCTTCATCCACAATATCTGGCAGTGTATCTTCCTCAAGCACATCTATTGCATCCCCATCTGCATTGTGTCTTTCTGTTGAGGCACCAAAGGGTGCTCCAGCTAGTGTTCCATTTCCACCTGCTGCTGACAATGCTGCTGTGGAGTCTGATGTGCTTGAGTATTCAGGTCTGTCACCAGTGTGGTGATGTTACATTGTGTGTAATTCATCAGGATATGAAATAGTGACATACTCCATCTTACCTCACTGATAATCTATGATGATGGCGTATACAGGGAATACAAATAAAAGACTTTACTCATGCCTAAAGGAGGGAAGATGTAATTTGAGAAAAATCTTGATATCGACAAGATCGCAACAAACATTGTAGCTTAATGCATGTCAGGATGATGTGCATGACATGATTAGCATTCATATACACCGAAATCAAAATGATATCACATAATTTAACTTGATTTGCATTATATTAGACTACATAGAATATGATATGAAATGGCTTATTTGTATTGAGATCCTCTGTAAAACTGTGTGATTCAATTGGTATCTAGGTGTTTGTAAAGCAAGTGATTCTTAGTGCATGTGGCAAGATATTGGATTGCTGAATTAATTAGTTTCTCATTTATCAACCCTTAGTGCATCTTCCCAAAGGAGTTTCCAACCATTCCTAATATTTATCCTCCAGAGGATTCCAATAGAATCTATTAATGCAGTAATTTGAATTGCTAAAGCAGGGGATTGGACGAGTTCATTGGATCTGGCAGATCCAATCTTCATGTCCCTTTTATTGAATCGTATCTAAAGTATCTGTTATTCTCAATCATGGGAAGGCATTTTCAGTTAATATGTCTTTCTTTTGCTTGGCCCCCTCTCCAAGGGCCTTTTCCAAAACCCTGGTTTTGGTTATTGCATATCTTAGATTCAAAGGGTTGGGAATCGACCATTACCTGCACAACATCTCCTTTCTTCTCCAGGAGGCTGAGGTTTCCATCCATCTTGAGCCTGTCAATCTCATAACTCTGGAAGATAATGGTAAAAGTGGGTCTGTTGGTTTAGGGACAAATTCTCCATCTGTCTCCACAGGACTTACAGCTGATAGCTTGGAAATTGAGCAGAAAAAATAAAAGAGCAAGGTGCCTCAGATTCAGTTATTGATCTTCTGATGACAACTAGAAAGACTTCTACATCCAATGTCATCAAATAAATATGAATGGTTTTCTGCCAGTGGGCCAGTGTCAGCAATTGAAACCTTAAAAGCATTCTGCTGTCAATGTCATGAGTACTAACACCCTTAAGAAGCACATTTCCACCATCACACATCTTATGGGAATCAAATGGGCAAATGAAGACTTAATATTCAGATTATTCAAGCCCATGATCAGTATTCTTGCCTCTCTAAGGAATCTACTACCTACTTATTATTTGTCTTTAGTTCTAGACACCCTTATCAATCTCCTCTTTGAGATTATTTTTGCCATCTCTATGGCCTTACCAACTTTTAATATATGTTCCTGACAGACAGAATGGTGTCTAAACTTTAAGCCTTGTCCATTGAGAAACCCATGACCAGATTATTTTAGTCTTAAAATGGTTTCCTAAAAATACCATCTTTCTGGCCTTCAGTCCTGATTAAGTTCTGGTATTCTTGTGTCATAATCTTGATGTGGTTAGATGCCTCTGAACCTATATAGAAAGGTTGATCCCATTCAGATGATCTCAAAGGCTTTTCATCTTTCCATCCATATACAGGAAGGATCAAGAAGTGGCAAAATCAGCCTATTGCTGGATCATCACATCTCAGAGAAATAAGGGTTTGCTTCCTCAAGGGCAATGGTGACTTCTTAGGTAGCAGTTGCTTCAGAGGACATATGTAGGGCAACAGCCTGGTCTTTGGCATCCACCTTTGTCAGACATTATTGCCTGTAAGTATGGTCAGTGTTCTGCAATCTGTGTCATTTTAGTAAAAGTTTTGTTAGTGCTATTTTGTTTTCAGTTCCCCCCTTCTTCAATATAACCAAGCTACTACCTGCTGGTAAATCCTAACATTGTTTCAACTTTTCATGATTTTCTTTTCCTGGTCATTTTCAAGGCAGCATTCACCAGTTCCCCTCCCATCTTCTGTCTGGATAGTCTGAGGTTGAGACCAGGCCACAAAACCTCTAATGGCTTGTTTTTTGTTTCCTGCACCATCAGATTAGGGAAGTTAACCCACTGGTAAATATTGCTATGTTAAATGTCCAGAGAAAGAAACTCATGAAAAGCAGACATTTTCTACTATCTGCATGAAATCATCTCTCAGAATTTCCAGTATTGTTCTGAGGTGGAAAGCTTTCCAGTTAATTTTTGTAACATAATTGCCAGAGCTATCTCAAGGCTCCCTTGTTTATGATAGCCAGTTTACTCACCAGTTTCCATACCCCATTACTGGCTATTACTCAAAACCCTTGGATGTTAGAAAGGTCTCTAAACATTACAAAGTAATTTGTTGGATAACTCACTAGCAGCCAAGAGCATAAGAGGTTTTTAGGGAAATAAATTGTAGGTTAGAGGACTATTTTCCATGCTAGGCAACAGTAGGTGGGGCTACAGGCAGGGGCATTGTGGAGTGGAGGTGTGACCAGAGACAGGGCTAAGGTCACCACGGGTGTCTGGGGCTCCTGGGGTGCCAGAGATTAAAATCCTGCTATTCTCTAGAAGAAGCAAAACCTTCCAGGGATGTATCAAGCAGTTGGAAATTAGTTAATTGTCATTTCTCCCCTAAGATAAAATTGATTTACACCAGAACTGCTCGTCTTATTGTCTTTAAAAATCTTATGCGGTGAGGCAACTTGCCTGACTGATTCACTGGTCCATTAAAGGGTATCACAACCTATTAAACTTGTCTTTACATAAGAGCAATTTGCTTTTAAGCATTTTTGTGCCTTTAACCTCAACCCTTCAATTATCCTTTTGTCACAGGCTAACCTCTGTTCCTTGTCTGTCCATGACGTTCCCCAAGAAGACAATGAAAGTCTGTCAGAGAATTACGAATACTTAAATGTATTCCTCAGAGAATGCAGATCAGCAAATTTGATTAAAAGCAATCTTAGTTCTTTTAATTGAAATGGACAGCTTTGATGTCGCTATCAGAGAAAATAACATCCATTCATTTCAAATAAAGCAAGCTCGCCCATTGCCTTTGTACAAGTGATAACATTTTGGTCTTTTATTAAATATAAATTTAATTTAATTATAAGTCACAGATTGACTTTTTTGCCATTTTTAAACCCTGTGAGTGCCAGAAGGGTATGCAATTCATTGCTTTGCAATGCATTGCATTCCTCCCTAGCAATCAAAGGGTTAATTACAAAATAACAGTACAAAAGAAATGGTGAGCAATATAGGAACAATCCAACTCGAATACAGGGAGGAAATATGAATTCCCCAAACTTCCATTGATTTAAATGCAGTTTATAATTCATTGTATGCTGGAGCAGTGTATAGAATTTTTGTTCCCTGTGGTGCAGTGGATTTGCTCCAGAATGACTCCTTTGCTGTGCATATGGCCCAGAGACCTTTATGTATCAAGACAAACTGCAGCAATACTACGGTAAACCAACTATACCATAGGGGAGAAATAATTCAACAGATTTAAATAGGGCTAGAGTGGCCTCAAGGCACTGGAAACCTTTCTAGGGTTAAAAGTCCCATTGAATCTAATGGAAAGTTTAGGAGTGTGTACTTGTCCCCTTTTGGATCAGTTAGTTTACTCCAAGATTGCGCCTTTTTTCTTTTGTACATATTGTCCATAAGCCTTTCATAATTATGTGCAATTCTGGGTCAGTCCAGACAAATCATACAGACTGACATGGGTCTTTTAACCACTTAAACATACCTTCCAAGTGTCCCTTTTTAGGAGGGACAGTACCTTTCTGAAACCCAAATCTATATGTCCCTCTTCCCTACCCTGGTGTCCTTCTTTGTTAAGAGATCAGACTGTATGGTGTGTACATAAGTATATCACATAGCTTCACAGCAATAAAACTCACAGTTTTAGTTCAAGAGTATTTGAATAATAAAGTATCCCCCTCCCACCCCTTTATCTAGTGTAAGGCGCCTCCCCTCAGATGTGGAATCTAGTCCTGGGGCAAGACAGCTCACAGCAAGGTACTTACTGTGAGTATAAGGAAAACCCTGCCCCCCCTTGACAGGTTTTTCAGGTGTTTCCTTATGCTCACTGAAGATTGTCCCTCTCTGTGATCCATCTGGACAGTCTTGCTGTTCGGAGGTGAGCAGTGTTACATCAGTAAAAGGGGCGGGAGGGGGACACTTTATCATTCAATTACTCTTGAACTACAGCTATGACAGTATTGAAATAACACTCTCTATGGCCCAAATACTATGAAGATTAATTGGAGCTGCTTTTATTGTCGAACTTTCATATCCCTTTAAACTTCAGTATATATGTTTATAAATCAGAAAATTTAAATTACTATGTGTAAATAAAAAATTTTGGTCTTGTTCTAAATCATCTATTTAGTTACATAAAGTATCATTAGATCATTAAATAACCTGAAAATTCCTGGCAGCGTACCGCCCACCAGCCACACCCCCCAGCAAAGTGTCCCTTTTTGGAAATTTCAAATGTTGGGAGGTATACCTGAATGCCAGAGAGGTTTCCATTGCAATGCCTTGCAATACATTGGAGGCATCTGTAGGTTCAAGGGGTTAAATGGTACAACTGGATTGCTCCAGCATTGCACCTCTTTAGCTTAATGCATAAGGTCCATACAGCTTTACGTATACAAGTGTCTTGCAGTTTCTGAGGTAAACCAACTTCACCACAGAATATATAAAATATCCCCAGAATGCCTTTGTCTTTTAACCCCTTGAATATTGGAGACCTCTCAGCATTGAAGGGGTCAAAAGTTCCATTCAGTTCAACTAGAAGTTTATTTATCCCCTATGGCGAAGTTTGTTTGCCCCAGAACTGTACCACCCCACTTTTATACATACTGGTCATAGTGTTTTATACTTGTGGAATTCCTAGCTTGACATTGTATATTGTGTACAGAGCATTCCTGATCATATACCATTCTTTTCTACAACCAAACAAGCAAACATCTGTTTGGGTATAATGGAGGCTGTAGTCCCCAACATCTGGAGAACCAATGGTTGCCTTCTACTGTTCTATATAATGACAGCTCTACAATCACTAACACCTTATAGCACCAGAAGAGTGTGCAATCAGGGGCATAACTACAGGGGGTGCAAATTATGTATTTGTGATGGAGCTCAGCACCCAAGGGGAGCATCTGCCCCAGAAGCCAATTGGTACTTTTTATGCCCCTGCGACAGGGCCTTCTAGTGACTAGTTATACCAATATGTTCTTAACTGTTGCACATCTCTCTGGCACTCAAAAGGTTAACTCCCCAACCACCATTTGAAGAGTTTGTGTAAGACAGGTTTACATGTGGCAGACCCAGTTCCTTCGGGAATTCAACACACAGATTAACAGCTCAGCCACATCTCACCTTCCGTCATCATTCTGAAATCCCTGCAGAGCCTTGCGGGTCCAGAAACATGATAAAATTACATGTTCCACCTGAATAGGGGGTGAGATTTCACATTTAACACATAGTGAAAATTACATGTTAACAGATCAATGCTGTGGAGAATTATTCACAACACAAATGAGGGGCAATTCTGGAGCACACCAACGGTACTGTAGGGGACAAATTAAATATCCCATTGATTCAAATGGGGCTTTTAACCCCTTGAATGCTAGACATGTTTCCAATGCACTATCAGCATTCAAGGGGTTAAAATCCCTATTTAAATTAATGAGAGTTTGGGGTTAATTAACAGCCGCTGTGGAGTAGTTGATCTGTTCTAGAATTGCTCCTCCTTTATTTGTGAATAAGGTCCCTAGACTTTCAAGGATAATTGAATAGCTACCTGTAAGACACACTTTAAGAAATATTAGCACATTTCAGATAAAACTCTTTTCCAGGCACTTTTCCTTTTTTCTTTATTTCAATTAAAGAGGAACTAACATCTTATAACAACTTGGTTGATTCCAAAAGACCTTTTAAAAACACCAATGTGTTAAATTAGCTGTTTTTTATTTAAATAGACACTTCCATTGAAAAATTGGATATTTTGAAAAAAGTTTCAAAACCACCATATGTTGTTATTAGCCATTTTTTATTAAGAAAATTATTTTTTTGATTCATGTAGACTTATAGATTTTTCTAATTAAGGCATATTGTGCAGGAAGTTCCCCACTTACTGACACAACCCCTTATCAAATCAAAAAACTCTTGTCTAACTTAAAATTTGTTAATATAAAATATAGATGATTTTGAAAGCTCTTTCAGAATCACCAGAGTTGATTTCAGATGATAACGTCCATTTAAAATAATAGTATATGAGATATTTAGCTTTATTTATGTGTTGGTTTAGCAATGTTAGACGGTACTTGCAGGTATGACAGCCAGATACCAACATTTGACACTGCTCTCCCTCCCATCTGTCACTTCCTGTCAGCCAGTGCTAGCTAATCTATATAAACAAACCAACTGATCATTCAAATATAGTCAAGATGGATGCTTCCACTGAGGTGAAAATGTGGACATGGCATGTGACAATCCACCATAAGGTGTTTTTCCACAATCCAATAAAAATTCTTCCAGTCTCAATAAGCAATTATTTTTTAGATCATTATTACAAATTTATTGTAGCATATAAAAAATACAGCTACTCATGATGAAAGCAATAAAACTTAAATCATAATAAATTCTTTTCTCTGCAAGTTAAGGTCACACAAGTCATGGTGACAAGTCACTGAAAGAAGTCACAGGAATCAGTCTGCGTGTCCTCATGTGGTAAGCCAAATGAATGTCTGTGATGTAGATGAGAAAGTAAGAAATGCTTACTGAGAAAGAATGAAGCTTAAATCTTTGAACTCTTTAAGTGTCAGATAGGTGTCAATATTGTGTTGGACACTCAGTTGCCACTCAAAGGGTTAATGTAATTTTCTAGGGGTGGGATACCTGTGGAGCAATAAAATAAACAATATGTATTGATAGGCTATTTACCTCCTTGGATACTAGTGACATCTCCAATGCATTGCTCCAGAAAGTGTTGGAGATATCCCTAAAATCCAAAAGTTAAAATACTGCAAAAAGAGAAGGGAGAGAAAACAGAGGGTGCCCCTGTATATATCAACACTACTTATTGCTGAACCACCACCACACTTGAGGCGAGATGCTCAAAAAGTCATCATAATGAAAGAATTGTCGTATCATGACTTGGTGTTAAAAGAAGGACAATATTTTTCAGAAGTAAATTCGTCACATTTGAAAATGTGACTAAAGAATTAAAAATGATGGTAAGAAAATCTTGAGGAACATTTTCTTAAAAAAATTCTGATGTTAAAATTGTCTTTGATTTTGTCTTTGAAATGAAATTTTTCAAAGAAAAACACATTTTTTGTCTTTGAAACAACAAATTGCTTCTCACTCCTGATAACAGTACTTTAATTTGTCTTCTCCAAGTTTAGACCATTTTTATTTTTTCTGGAAAAAATTATGTCAATCAGACAAAAAAGCGACATTGAAACGAATATTGTTTTCTGAAAATACCTTGCAATATGACTGTAGATTAAACCGTGCCCACTTTTAAGACGATTTTTCGCTTCCAGGTGGCGGAATTGTAATCAAAAAATGATGGAAACATGTCTGAGAATTGACGGATCATGTTGTAAGAACTTTTTTATTCTGATTACAGACAATTTCAGTTACCACCACTTTCTGAACATCTCGCCCTTAAAGGGATAGTAATACTTTATTATTTGAGAGATAACCGAAGGCAAAGTTCCCCCCTCCCTCCACCTTCCCTGAAGTCAGCGTTGTACGACAGACATGTGGCTCTGCAGCGAAGACAAGATTCCGTTAGTGAAAAAGAATTATTTCACTGAAACGGTCTTCTACATGTGCCTGGTTTGCAAGCACATGTAGAAGACCATTTCAGTGAAATAATTATTTTTCACTAACGCGATCGCGGCTCTGCTGCAGAGCCGCATGATAAAAGTCAGACCGGATATCCCTGCAGTCATGGGGAGGGAGGGGGTACTTTGCCTTCGGTTATCTCTCAAACCATAAAGGGCTGAGAGATGAACCTGGGGGCTATTAATTTATTTGGCAAATATGTACAGTATGGGGGATAGTAATAATAAAGTATTACTATCCCTTTAAGGTGTATTCACTCACAAAGGTAACAGTTGGATAATAGCCTACCCTTAGTCCAACGGACAAGCATCTGGGAAAATCATTGTCCCCAGTAACAGTATGGAACTTTGATGAAGTACAATAGACGCTTGCTCTCCCAGGCAGTATGGACATCCAGAGCTAAAGAGATAAAACAAAGCACCAAAATAGTGTAACACCGTTAATACATGATGTTATAATAAAGTAACAAAAACATACTCACATGTAATCATGGCCAGACAAATGGTACAAGAAAGTCTGACTAAAAGGCTAGCGGATATCACAACCCCCGTCTCTTTTCAGTTGTGCACTAAATGTTAAAACTCCAAATAGACTCAAGTGGAGGACTTATTTATTAAAAGTATATATAAAACAATTGTTTGTAGGCTGACAGCATACATGTTTTGCAGTGTACAAACCACTTTATCAAAGCTTAATAAGCCAGCAATCAGATACATACAAAAGAATACTGCCGCCATCAAAACATAAATACCCTTCCCTTGCAATCACATTGGTATCACCAGTTACAAATGTATCCAATCAAATGATCCAATACATGCAAATTACTTAAAATAATTACAACATTTTGTTCCCAGTCAGTTAATCCCTTCATCCCATCCACCGATACATGATTCAAAATACAATTGTGTTAGTGAATCTAGTGAAATACAGATGAATAAGTCAATACTCCAGAGATAAACACACCAAAAGTAAGTATTGATGTGAATGCTATTGACCCCTCGAGTGCCGCCCAAGTCTCGCAACCAGTAAACAGCCAGTATGTACTATCACCCAACTACACAAACACAATTTCATCAAATGTACAACCCATATTAACAATCCTATATAATAATTCACTAGGATGTTTGTCAGAAGCCGTCATGAGCAGTAGAGACTGCCCAATTGCACAGAATGGTGGGAGTTCTGTGCTAGGAGCATTCTGTGCTTGCAGGCAGTCTCTACAGTGTATGACGTGTAGTGGCTACTAACATGAATTAAGGGACTCCCTTTTATCACCTAAGATTTGTACCTAACAAAATCAGCCTTGAGTCCCCTAACGAGTGTTCCTAACTACCTATGTATAAGTGAAATGTGTAAAACAAATAAAAATAAAACACACAAGTGCAACTGGGGATCCCTACACTAGTGACCCCTGGGTATATTTGTATGGGGTCCTAAGCCTTATATCAAAATATCCAATTTACCAAAAACATGAGATAAACAAAAAACAGTTAACCCTTTGAGTGCAGTAACAGCGGTGCTAGATTTCTGTAATGGGTGTTTGGCTTTAACATGTTTGGAGTAAATGTCATGGTGTCTGTGTTTCATGTGTGTTATCAGGGCGGTTGTGCCAAGGTGTGTTCCCTCCTTTTACCTTTTTACTAACTTGTCACAAATTTTGCACTGTACCATTGTTGATGATGACTGCACTGTGCCTGCCGGAAGAGAATAACAGTCCCACACCCATGACTTCTGGGGGGAGGGATAGGGAACAGGTGGAGAAGAATAGCCTCTTTCTTCTTGTCCTAACATTCCCGTTCACTTTCTGTGGCAGTGGATAATGTTGCTGCTGTTGCTGCTACTGCCTCAGATTTAGCACTGCAACTAGGACCAGGAGGAGTATTGCTAGTCCCGCATTCCTTGTTGACCCCATGTCCACGGTGGTCTGTGACACACTAGCGGGCTTGTCAGCACCCTGCTGCCCTGCTGCCCTTTCATCTCAGCAGCAGCAGAAGTTAGAGCAGATGCAATTTCCGCTAATTTCAAAAGCTGCTAGTGGTGGTGGTGATGCCCATCCTCATCCCTGTCTCCCATTCCTTCTCAGTTTCTGATAAAAAGGCCATCAATGTGTCTTCCACCCCAGCTTCTCCAACACCCCCACCACCACTAGTCCCTACTTTCTGCTGCTCTATTCCAGACATCTCACTGCTGCTTGGTGGAGGTGACGAGCAATGTGACAGAGGGTCCCCTGCTGTCACACTTGGCATAATTTTCTCCTTCCCCCCCTGAGTACTACAAGAAACACTAGCAGCAGGAAAAGTATTGGTGGCAGCAGGTACAGCACTGGCAGCAGGTTTAGCACTGGCAGAAGGTTCAGCACTGGCAGCAGGTTCAACACTAGTGGCAGCACATCTGACAGCAGGTACAACACTAGTGGCTGCAGGAACAGCAATGGTGGCACTGGCAGCAGGGGCAGCACGTCTTGCAGCAGGCACAGGCAGCTGACCTGTCCTGCTCTCACTAGTACTACCCTTTTCTCCCTCCCTTCCCATTCAATTTTCTCCCTTCCTTCCCATTCCATTTTCTCCCTCCCTTCCCATTAAATTCCCCAAAATCCCTTGGGGTGATTTAGGGAGACTGGACAGCATTGGTACAGTAGTGGCCCCTTCCTCCTCAGACTCAGTGGACACATATTGGTCCTTCCAGCTCCTCCATTGATTATTTTTTACCCTGCTCATAGTGATAGGAGTCACTATGAGCCTCTCCTGCCTCACTTTTTGCAAAATATCACAAGAGAACAGCACAGCACGTCTATCTGGCTCTGTAGCAGCTTCTATTGTGTCTGCCTTCAGCGAAAACGTCATGTTTTTATAGCGGAAGTGCAAAAACAATGTAAATCGATGGGCGGAAACTTTCTATCCATTGAAAAAATGGCGAAAAATTTTGACCATTGGGCGAAAAATGTGAAAATTTTAACCGCTAGTTTTAAAGTGGATAACAACATGGTTTTCACGAAATTTCCCTCAGGAACACCGCAACAACTTTCGCCCACCCCTAAACATGAGATCCAATGCCCCCATAAAGTGTCACTGCCGTCGATGCTGCCGGCAGAATAAAACAAACAAAAAAAACTTTTTTTGCCTTTCTGGCTGTTGCTCAATTCACACTGAAGGGAATTTGAACAGAGACTGCCTTTTAAATGGCCAGTCTCTGTTCAAAATGGTTGCCATGCTCAAATTGGCCGGGATGTGGGGTTATGCAGGGCATGGAACATCAGCTTCTAGCTCCCATTGGCTAGGATGTGGGGTTACAGTGGACACAGGACAATCATGTTCCAGCTACATAAACTATATTATCTTAAAGGTAAAACAAAATCAGCTTGATGTTTATCCTAGGTACTCATTCACATATATTCATATGTATTAATGAATTGAAATTAATTAATTGTTTATTTATTGGCACAACATACCTCCTTATTTCTTTGCAGGATGACCTATGGATGGTTTTGGGTCTACTAGCTGTTGGTACTTTCCTGCTCAGGAGACAAGTCCAGGCAGTGAATTGCACATGAGGGTTATGCACTAGTGATGAGCGAGCATGCTCGGCCGAAGCTCGGTTCGGCTCGAGCATCGCTCTGCTCGGCACATGGCGGTACTCGTACGAGTACCGCATGTGCTCGCCCGCCATGTTCGGGTCTCCTCCCCGCACGTTTCGCGGCTGCTGCGCAGCCAATAAACGTGCGGGGAGGCTCTGACATCAGTGTAATGCCAGCAGCCATGTTGGCTGCTGGCATTACACTGATTGGCTGGCCAGAACCCGTGATCGGGTGCTGTATAGCACCCGACCAGCGAGTTCGGCTCAGTCTTAGCCAGGGAGAGATGAGGATAGGAAGGGAAAGTCAGTGTAGGGAGAATAAAAGTGTTGGAACTCTATCAAGACCCAAAAGTCCTTTTTAGGACTGTTGTGTGTGGGGGCAGCATTTATATTTTGTTTGGGGGGGCACAATTTCATTTTTTTTGTGGGGGGGGATATTTAGGTGACATTGTACTAGGTGCACAGGGACAAATAGTGTACAACGCAGCGACAAAAAGGGCCATTTTAATAGTGTGCCTAGCCGCAGATTATTTTCACATTCTGTTTAGTGTGCAAATTTTAAAATTAACGTCACATATTCCGTTCACTGTGCCTAGCCGCAGATTAGCGTCACATTCTGTTTAGTGTGCAAATTTCAAAATTAACGTCACATATTCCGTTCACTGAAAATAGCCGCAGATTAGCGTCACATTCTGTTTAGTGTGCCTAGCCGCAGATTAGCGGCACATATTGTGTAGTGTGCAAATTTTAAAATTAACGTCACATATTCCGTTCACTGTGCCTAGCCGCAGATTAGCATCACATTCTGTTTAGTGTGCATAGCCGCAGATTATTTTCACATTCTGTTTAGTGTGCAAATTTTAAAATTAACGTCACATATTCCGTTCACTGAAAATAGCCGCAGATTAGCGTCACATTCTGTTTAGTGTGCCTAGCCGCAGATTAGCGGCACATATTGTGTAGTGTGCAAATTTTAAAATTAACGTCACATATTCCGTTCACTGTGCCTAGCCGCAGATTAGCGTCACATTCTGTTTAGTGTGCCTAGCCGCAGATTATTTTCACATTCTGTTTAGTGTGCAAATTTTAAAATTAACGTCACATATTCCGTTCACTGAAAATAGCCGCAGATTAGCGTCACATTCTGTTTAGTGTGCAAAATCATAAATTAACGTCACATATTCCGTTCACTGTGCCTAGCCGCTGATTAGCGGCACATTCTGTTTAGTGTGCCTAGCCGCAGATTATTTTCACATTCTGTTTAGTGTGCAAATTTTAAAATTAACGTCACATATTCCGTTCACTGAAAATAGCCGCAGATTAGCGTCACATTCTGTTTAGTGTGCCTAGCCGCAGATTAGCGGCACATATTGTGTAGTGTGCAAATTTTAAAATTAACGTCACATATTCCGTTCACTGTGCCTAGCCGCAGATTAGCGTCACATTCTGTTTAGTGTGCCTAGCCGCAGATTATTTTCACATTCTGTTTAGTGTGCAAATTTTAAAATTAACGTCACATATTCCGTTCACTGAAAATAGCCGCAGATTAGCATCACATTCTGTTTAGTGTGCAAAATCATAAATTAACGTCACATATTCCGTTCACTGTGCCTAGCCGCAGATTAGCGGCACATTCTGTTTAGTGTGCCTAGCCGCAGGTTATTTTCACATTCTGTTTAATGTGCAAATTTTAAAATTAACGTCACATATTCCGTTCACTAAAAATAGCCGCAGATTAGCGTCACATTCTGTTTAGTGTGCCTAGCCGCAGATTAGCGGCACATATTGTGTAGTGTGCAAATTTTAAAATTAACGTCACATATTCCGTTCATTGTGCCTAGCCGCAGATTAGCGGCACATTCTGTTTAGTGTGCCTAGCCGCAGATTAGCGGCACATTCTGTTTAGTGTGCAAAATCATAAATTAACGTCACATATTCCGTTCACTGTGCCTAGCCGCAGATTAGCGGCACATTCTGTTTAGTGTGCCTAGCCGCAGATTAGCGGCACATTCTGTTTAGTGTGCAAAATCATAAATTAACGTCACATATTCCGTTCACTGTGCCTAGCCGCAGATTAGCGTCACATTCTGTTTAGTGTGCCTAGCCGCAGATTAGCGTCACATTCTGTTTAGTGTGCCTTGCCGCAGATTAGCGGCACATTCTGTTTAGTGTGCCTAGCCGCAGATTAGCGGCACATATTCCGTGTAATATGAAGAAGGCGGGTAAAAAGGGACGGGGAAGTGGACGTGATCCTGATAGTTCAGGGCGCGGGTCAGGACGCGTAGAAACTGTGCCTGGTGCCAGAGCACAAGAAAGAAAGACATCCACCATACCTAGCTTCATGTCTCAGTTTAAAGGGCGTCGCAGGACATCACTCTCGAGGTCAGACCACTGCGAACAGGTGGTCGGTTGGATTTCAGCTGATACTGCTTCCAGTCGGTTAAGCACCACCCTGTCTTCCACCAAGTCCACTCTCAGTAGCCAAGAGTCTGGTCAACATAATCCTCACCCTGATCATCCTTCCTCCCACCATAGAGGGTCTGGCCAAAGAAGTGATCCCACACTGGGATATAGTGAGGAGCTCGTCTCATCACCAATCCTTCATTTGAACCTCTCTCCAAGCACGCTTGCAGAGGAACATGAGATCTTGTGCCCTGATTCACAACCTCTAGAGGGTACCCAATCACAAGAAGATGACAGAGGGGAACGGCATTTAAGGTCAAAGGAAGTGGATGATGATGATGATGAGACACAGTTGCCATCAAATCAACCACAATTACTGTCTCAAAACCTTGTTGAGGAGGATGATACACTGTTGTCAATGACTGAGTATGTGGTGGGATCAAGAAATGAGGAGGATGATCAGAGTGAGGAAGTGGAGGAGGACTTGGTGGACGATGAGGTCACTGACCCCACCTGGGAAGGTGTAGAGCCGAGCGATGACAGCAGTCCTGAGGGTGAGCCATCTGCAGCACCGCAACAGGCTGGAAGAGGCAGTGGTGTGGCTACAGAAAGAAGGCGGACCGCACCAAACCGGCCCGCAAATGTTAAACAGAGCACCCCCTTGTGTAAATCTCCCTTGCCAAGGGCTAGGTGTTCCGCTATATGGCGTTTGTTTAAGGAAAGTGCGGACGACAAAAAAATTGTAGTTTGCAACCTGTGCCACACCAGAAGGAGCCGAGGCATGAACACTAGAAACCTCACCACCACCAGCATGATCTGACACATGGCATCCAAGCACCGTAATAAGTGGGAGGAACGCCCGGATCGCCAATCTGTGTCTGCAGGCCACACCACTGCCTCCTCTTCCCCTGTTTTCGGTGCCGGCCAATCGCCTGTCGAAGGCGCAGGCCCGCATACCTCCCGCCCTGCACCTGTACCATCTGAAGCACCATCAGCGACCACATCCACTTCCCTGTCCCAGCGCAGCGTCCAAATGTCGTTACCCCAGGCATTTGAGCACAAGCGAAAATACCCAGCCACCCACCCACAGGCCATAGCACTAACCTCACACCTTTCAAAATTACTGGCCATCGAAATGCTGCCATTTAGGCTTGTGGAGACTGAGTCCTTCCGCAGCCTGATGGCAGCAGCTGTCCCTCGGTACGCGGTCCCCAGCCGCCACTACTTTTCCCGGAGTGCCGTCCCCGCCTTACACCACCATGTGTCCCTTAACATCACCCGTGCCCTGACCAACGCAGTTACTGGGAAGGTCCACTTAACGACTGACACATGGACAAGTGCTTGTGGCCAGGGACGCTACATTTCCCTGACGGCACACTGGGTGAATGTCGTGGAGGCTGGGAGCGACTCGGACCCTGGGATGGCACAGGTGCTACCCACGCCGAGGATTGCGGGCCCTACCTCCATCAGGGTTTCCGCCAGCACCTACGTTATTGGCTCCTCCTCCTCCTCCTCCGTTTCCACCTCCGAATTCTCTGCGCGCAGCGCCACTCACCCATCAGCCGGTAGCTGGAAGCAGTGTAGCACTGCAGTGGGGAAGCGTCAACAGGCCGTGCTGAAGCTGATCTGCCTTGGGGACAAACAGCACACGGCCTCAGAGCTGTTGCAGGGGATTAGTCACCAGACCGAGCAGTGGCTCTCGCCACTCAACCTGCAACCAGGCATGGTTGTGTGTGATAATGGGCGTAACTTGGTGGCGGCTTTGGAGCTCGGCAAGCTCACACACGTACCATGCCTAGCGCATGTATTTAATTTAGTGGTTCAGCGATTTCTAAAAACCTACCCCAATTTGCATGATCTCTTGACGAAGGTGCGCCACGTGTGTGCACATTTCCGTAAGTCATCTACAGCTTCAGCCGGCCTGTTGAAGCTGCAGCAGCGCTTACAATTGCCAGCTCACCGGCTGCTGTGTGACGTGAGCACGCACTGGAACTCCACCTTCCACATGTTGGCCCGGCTTTGTGAGCAGCAGAGGGCAGTAGTGGAGTACCAGCTGTTACACGGTCGTCGCCTCTCCGTTCAACTTCCTCTAATCAGAAGTGAGGAGTGGGAATGGATGTCAGACCTCTGTGAGGTTTTACGCAATTTTGAGGAATCGACACAGATGGTGAGCAGCGATAACGCTATTATCAGTGTAACCATCCCACTTCTGTGTCTACTGAAACGCTCGCTGCTCACAATTAAAACCGACGCTTTGCATGTGGAAGAGGTGGAAATGGGGGAGGAAGAGCTTACACAAGGTGATAGCCAGAGCACCCTCACTTCGTCTTCTCAGCGACAATTGGAGGAGGCGGAGGAGGAGGAGGAGGAAGACACGGTTGCCTCCGCTACAGAGGGTAGCCATGGAACTTTATTTCCATCTCTTCAGCGTGGGTGGGCAGAAGAGGAGGAAGAGGATGAGGAGATTGAGAGTCATCCTCCTGGTGAGGACAGCGAAATCTTGCCTGTTGGTACTCTGGCACACATGGCTAACTTTATGTTAGGCTGCCTTTCCCGTGACCCACGCGTTATATGCATTTTAGACAACACGGATTACTGGGTGTTCACCCTTCTGGACCCCCGCTACAAAGAGAATTTCTCATCTCTCATTCCTCCGGTGGAGAGGACAAGCAAAATGGTGCAATACCAGAAGGTTCTTGTCGAAAAATTGCTCCAAAATTTTCCATCTGACAACGCTGGCGGCAGAGTACGTGCTACCTTGGCCAACTGAGAAGGGGAGAAAAGGGGAGCACACAGCAGTTCCGACAAAGGCAGGGCAACAGTCTCCAAGGCGTGGGACACCTTCATGACACCCCGCCAGCACCCTCACCCTGATGCGCAGCCTAGTGTCACAAGGAGGGAAAAGTTTTGGAAGATGGTGAAGGAGTACGTAGCAGACCGTGTCAGCGTCCTCAATGATCCCTCTGTGCCTTACAACTACTGGGTGTCCAAGCTGGACACGTGGTATGAACTGGCACTCTACGCCTTGGAGGTGCTGGCCTGCCCTGCCGCCAGCGTTCTGTCTGAGCGGGTATTTAGTGCTGCTGGTGGCATCATAACAGATAAGCGTATCCGCCTTTCCACCGAAAATGCTGATAGGTTGACACTTATAAAAATGAACAAGGCCTGGATTTCCCCTGACTTCTCCACTCCACTGGAGGAAAGCCCCGGGTGAACATAAAGTCACTTTAGATATGTTATTTACAATGATGGGAATACTCTGTATTCCCATTCACCCCTTCCACCCAAAAAACGGGTATATGGTTGACTCTTAATCTTCTCATCCTCCTCCTCCTCTTCCATATGCCCTGTGATATAATTTTTATATAGGGCCAGCTCACCAGCGGGCCCTGTGATATAATTTTTATATAGGGCCAGCTCACCAGCGGGCCCTGTTTGACAATTTTTGTATAGGTCAGCTCACCAGCGGGCCTTCTCATATAATGTTTTATAGCGTCAGCTCACTAGCGGGCCTTCGCATATAATGTTTAGGATGGTCAGCTCCGCAGCAGACCCTCACCCATAATGTTTTAGATGGTCGGCTCAGCAGCAGACCCTCATTCCTAATGTTTTAGAGGGTCACCAGCAGGCCATTAATCCTAATTTTTCAAGGGTGTGTATGATGCCCTCCTTTATGTGTAATAAAGGGTGTATTGGAGTGACATTTCAGTCTAATTTTTGGCAGCCCTATCACTTAGTGCATAGGCTTTATGAGTGTTGGACCACTACCTGAACTATTGTACCACAATGTGAATGAGGCCCTCCATTTTGTGATATACAGGTTGTATCGGAGTGCCTCAGGTCCTCCCATTGAATTAAATAGGGCTGGGGTGTTCGACAGAGCAGAAGGTAGTTCTTGGCTTCATCCACTAAGTCACTTCGTCACTTTTACTCAATGGATCAGACCCCACTGTTCCGACTATAAATTTTGGACTTAACAAGGGCAAACGGACATGTTGTAAAACCTGTGGTAGCTGCGGCCTCCGTTCCTGAATGCTGTACCTTACCCGGGCCATAACCACGTTGAACACCTGCTTTACGCTGCGCACGTTTCCCTCTTAATCATGGCCCCAGTTCCGAAAAATCGATGAAATTTTTTGCAGAATTTGCAGATGATATACAAGTAAATATACAGCAAATACTGTTTGGTAACAATTTTTCGCCTAAAATCGTTTTTATCTTCCTTTTTGTGTGTTTTACGGTCAGTCTGTAAAAATGGCGTACTACGGGCGAAACATCGTTCGCAGCAGCGACGTTGGAGTCCAAGATGCATCCAGACATCCTCCCTATGCTGTCCCTGAACCATTTCTGTGGTGTTTCCATCATTTTCTGACCTTTTCCTATGAACCAGGCACCCTCCCCTCATCAGAGCAGGGGGTGCCTGGTGTAATGCTCGAGTCCTCCCATTGACTTCAATGGGGCTCGGGTGCTCGGCCGAGCACTCGAGCCTCCGGGGGCGCTCGGCCAGAGCACCCGAACACCCGAGCATTGGGGTGCTCGATCATCACTATTATGCACTAAGCATGATAAAGAGGTGATAAAGTGGAGATCATTTCTCCAGTTGTATCACTTCTCCAATTCCAATGTTATTCTATGGATCCAATGCACTAAGATTTCTCAATCTTTATGAGATCTTAGTGCATAGGCTCTATAAGATAACAGAGGAACTGGAGAAGTGATATAACTGGAGAAGTTATCTCCGCTATATCACCTCTTTATCACATTTTAGTGCATAACCCCTATTTCCTTCCACCAAACATAGTAAAAAAGTACTCTCTTCCTTCAACATATTTTATATGTTAAACATATCCACTACACTGTCAATGCATTTCACACACACAATATAAATATATAGGCCCATATGCACAAACTGAGTGAACAAAGTCTGGGGCAAATACAAATTCAATTCAAAACACACAAATCCATTGATGTGTATAACACTGTATGACAATATACACAAATAATTTGGAGAAATTATGTGGTAAACCAATTGTACCAAAGAGAACAAATACAAATCTCAAAAGTCCCATTTTTCTATATGATGTTGTTAACACCTTGAATGCTAAAGAGGTCTCCAACTCAGTTTAATCCTTTGAGTGCCAGCAAAGTACAAACGCATTGCAAAGCAATGCGTTTGTACCTCTCTGGCACTCAAAGGGTTAAAACAATGCATTGAAGACCTCTCTAGCATTTAAGGGGTTTTAACTCCATATGTATCAAAAACATTTACATATACTGTATGGTGTAATTGATTTGCCCTAGAGTTGTACATTTTTGTACATAGGAACCTGCAGTGTTCTACATGGGATGTTTGTTCTTAGCAGTGTCAGCTCTGCCTTATTTATTCACTTTGCCCAATTTTACTGATGTTCTAAATGGTTATGTTATTACATAGATGCAAAGTGGGAGTTTAAACTCAGTGTATTTCATTGGTTTGTCATCATTTAACGTAACAGGAAAATTAGGCTACACTTTTCTACATCAGAAATATTTGCACTAAGTATGAGGTGATCATTATTAACCCTATGAGTTCCAGAGGGAGAACCTACACTCTGGGCAAATTATATAATTAAAATGTCAGATTGCTACTATTTTAATTCAGTTTTACCAGTGTATATATTTATGATGGGTTAACAAGCCCAGTCTCTTTATTTATTGTTGCGC
The DNA here is from genome assembly GCA_037306005.1 of Rhinophrynus dorsalis. NCBI lineage: Eukaryota > Metazoa > Chordata > Amphibia > Anura > Rhinophrynidae > Rhinophrynus > Rhinophrynus dorsalis. Next base: position 153,096,106 of record CM074722.1, on the reverse strand, counting down.
ACATTAAATAGCCAAACACTGAAGCTTATGTATTAAGAAAAACTAGGGGGCTATGCACTAAAGTGTGATAAATAGGTGATAAAGAGGAGCTAACTTCTCCAGTGTTGTAAATGCTCCAAGTAATGTGGAGCTTATGCACCATGCACTATGATCTCTCAAGTAGTGCATTGTCTCCATAGAATAACAGGAAATGGACAGTTTAGCACACAGGATAAGTAATCTGCTTTACTACCTTTTTATCACACTTTAGTGTACCTTTTCTCGTGGAAGCAATATTGGGATAAACCAGATGCACTTCAGAGGGTAAACAAACAACCCCAAATACTTAAATGAGGCTTTTTAACACTTTGAATACTAGAGAGGTAAAACAATACATAGAATATTTCAGGGTTTTGGGCCAGATCTCAGGGTTTCAGAGTAAAGGTCCCGATTCTCAATGTGGGAACTCTCCAGATTTGCCCTGGGGACTCAAGTTTTCACACTGCATTACTGGGTCCCTGGGGCAGGGGCTGAGTCTCCGCATGTAGGGAGTTTCTCCTAAAACTCTGCCCACACCTGCTCTGTTAAGCCCTGCCATCCCTTGCTTGCATTAAGCCCTACCCCTTTTCCTCACCCCCTTAAGCAGCAAAGGACTCCCCTCTGGGGAGACAAAACTTTGAAGTTCCCAGGTATGCATATGACCTGACCCAATTCACTGCTTGTTTAGTTCCTAAATTGGTGTCATTTGACCAGGAAAGAAGAGGAAGACGTCCTCCTTGTCTTTTGTGTCCAGGCAGCAATATACCCTATAATATAAGAGGCCAGAATGTTTGTCCGATGCAGTCATGCACAGTAGAGACTGCCCAAATGAACAGAATGCTGGGAGCTCTGTGCTGGGAGCATTCTGTGTGTTCGGGCAGTCTCTACTGAGCATGACTGCATCGAGTGCGCCGCCAGTGAGGTGGCGGCAGTTCGCAGAGCAGGACTGGCCTCTTTACCTCACCGGACCTTGGCCCATGTATACGGGCTTTTACAATAGTCTGTAGTATGTTAAGGATTGATTGAGGGCCCACTGAACACCACTGGGTTAGGAGAAGCAAGGCAATCTCACTTAGAATCTTTGGGGGAGATTTATAAAAGTGGACTTAATAGAAAAGAAGCCTTAGAGGGATAGTAATACTTGCAAATTACTAATCCCCATATTGTAACTTTGTTAAAAAGAAACTTATTGCCCCCAGTGTCATCTCTCAAACCATTATGGTTTGAGAGATGATAGCGCTCAAAGTAGCCCCCCTCAATCCCCCTTCCCTGACTGAACGCTGAACTCTGACTGCAGGGGAAGCTGTCGTACGACAGTCTTATGTGCATCAGGCGGCTCTGCAGCTGAGCCGAGACCGGGTTTATAAAAAAGAATTCTTTCACTGAAACGATCTTCTACGTGTACTTGGTTTGCAAGCGCACGTAGAAGACCATTTTATTGAAAGATTTCTTTTTTATAAACGCAATCTCGGCAATGCTGCAGATCCACCTGATGCAAGTAATACCGGATATCCCTGAAGTCAGCGTTCAGAGTTCAGTCAGGGAAGGGGGAGGGAGGGGGAACTTTGAGCGCTATCATCTCTCAAACCATAAGGGTTTGAGAGATGACACTGGGGGCAATACGTTTCTTTTTAACAAAACTACAATATGGGGATTAGTAATTTGCAAGTATTACTATGCCTTTAAAGGGATAGTAATGTTTTATATTAAGCCTAGCTCAGAATGGTCATTATATGTAATAGTATTGCCCTTACTGTTCAAAACATGCTAGTTACAGTGTAATAATATTTTGAAGTTGATCCCTCCCATCCTTTTCCCTGCTACAGAGCCACCTGCCCATAGATCTGGAAACCGGTCCTGGGACCTGACAGATCACAACAAGGGACAATCTTCCCTCGTTCCTTATAGGGTAAACCCTTCCCTCCTTGACGAAGGAAAGCAGGGTTTTGCTAATACTGTGTGAAGTTTGCCCCTCTTTGTGATTTGTCCGTTCCTGGATTACAGATCTATGTGCAGATAGCTTTGTACTGGGGAAAGGGGCGGGAGGGATCAACTTCAAAATATTATTACACTGTAACTTGCATGTTTTGAATAGTAAGGGCTCACGCTGCAGTACTATTACATGAAAGTTCTTAGCTAGGCTTAATACAAAACATTACTATCCCTTGTAGAACACTCTAAGGGTTAATATTTCAAAGTTCTCAGGGTCAGCACATTTTGAAAGTTCCTTGTAATGCCTATGATGCATTTGGTTTGTTCCAGAATTGCTCCAGTTCTTCTCAGAACATCAGTCTATTTGTCTTCGCTTCAATCAATCAATTAACCAGCTGAGCCATTCTGTCTCCCTACATACATCCACTTACAATTAGTTATGGGTGATACTGGAGAAATGTGTATGCTTTCATACACATGGGACATTTTTATGGTGGGTTTGAGATTTGTTCCCACTAAAAGGAATTTTCATGTGTAAATAGAGAGTGAAACTAAGATTTGTGTTGAGAAAAACTAGACCTTATTCATCTGGCTGAAGAGGTGCAATTCTGGAGCAAACCAACTGCATCATAAGGGGGGAAATGAATATTCCCAATGATTTAAATGGAGTTATTAACCCTTGAATGCCAGATGGGTACACAATGCATTGCAAAGTAATGCATTGTGTACCCCTCTGGCAATGAAAGGGTTAACCCTTAAATTGTAGATGCATTGTGGAGGCCTCTCTAGCATTCAAAGGTTTAATGATTTTATTTAAATCAATGGGAATTCATAGAATTTTAATCCACCAATGGTATAGTTGGTTTGTTCCAGAACTGGATCTCTTTAGATTGATGAATAAGATCCCCTGTGCTAAAATGTATTACATTGTAGTAAAATAAGATTTTTCATACCACATTGCATGTAAAGTTTGGCTTCATTGCTCTTGCACTTTTACTAATATCAGCTGTGATATTATATATATATATATATATATATATATATATTGAGAGAGAGAGAGAGAGAGAGAGAGAGAGAGAGAGAGAGAAAATCAACCCCGTCATCTTCAACCAATCGTTAGCCAGTTAGGAATGATAAAGTTGCAATCTTCAACAGCTGGAGAGACAAAGACTGTCTGTCCCTGCTTTAACTCTTTGTGTTTCAGAGGGGTATGCAATGCAATGCTTTGCATGCCCCTCTGACATTCAAAGGGTTAATCCATTGGATGCTAAATGCATCTCCAGTGATTTTGTTTGCTTTGTAATACGTTGGAGAAGTCTTTGGGTACATAGGGTTAAATACTTGTTGTCTCCAAATAATCAATAGTCAGCCACACTCAACTTCTTAGTATTTTTCCTTTAGGTGTCCATTATTGCATCCCCTGCTCAGCAGGATAGCATCAGGTAATTTCAATGGAAAAAGTGGGCACTCACCATAACGGGAACATGTATACAATAATTTTCTACATTTATTTTGATGCAATGCGTTGGAGGTATACATACTTATTGTAGAAGCTCCATGACACCCCCAGACTGTACGCTACAGGCAAGGATGGATCCTAATAGGTAGATATACAGCACACAAAACCAGGGCCCTAAATCTCTATACATAGTTTTATTCTGATTAATATTGTCCGGATGTGTATGAGAGAGAGAGAGAGAAGCATTAAGTGACTGACAGCTTTACAACTATCTTTAAAAAGATTTCTGCTATCAACAGCTCTCTAATGTGTAATTTATTATCCACTGTTATATCTTAGTTAAGTGATATGTAGCTTTAATGATACATTTCAACTTTCAAGTGATGTAAAATGCAATTTACTTCAGTAGTCTATGATTTGTACTGGAATATCATTTAATGTGGATTTGGACATAAACAGTTTTTGCACTGCTTCAAATTTTCTTGCATAGCCAATATGCATGGCTTGCTCTTAAAGTCAGTTTCTGATCATTACTAGTGTGGGGTCAGTAAGACTTCTGCTTTTTTAACCCCTTGGATGCTAAAGATGCAAACCACACAGGCCAATGACATCAGTAGCTGGGAAAACAATGGAAAGCTATGGAAGAGAAGAATACCTGAAAATTTGCCTGGGGGAGATTCAATAAGGCGTGATAAGGAGGTGATAAAGTGGAGATAATTTATCCGATGATATCACTTCTCCAATTCCTATGTTATTCTATGGAGCCAACTCAGTAAACTTTCTAGAATTTTGGAGATCTCAGTGCATATGGTCCATAGAATAACATAGAAACTGGAGAAGTGATATCACTGGAGAAGTCATCACCACTTTATCACCTCTATATTATGCTTTAGTTAGGGTTGCCACCCAGCCGGTATTTTACCGGCAGGCCGGTAAAAAATTGGCTTCTGTCCAATGTTAAGTCTATGGAGGAAATACCATGGCCGGTATTTTTTTGAAGAAAAGGTGGCAACCCTAGCTTTAGTGCATAAACCCCCTGAAGTCCAGTGACATTGAAGATCCATGGTAGAATGGTTTTATAACAGGAAAGAATTGCCAAACAAATGTAGTTCAATACATTGATGCTGTCATAGGATTATGTATTAGGACTTAAAGGAGCAGTAAACTTTTTTTATGAAAAAATATATATTGTAGTGATTTTCCTATTGAGTAAAATATGGGTACTCCCACTGCTGAGAGATTTATATTTCCAGAGTTATTACAGTTTAAACCCATGTTTCTTTACATTAGCAGTGCCCTCTAGTGGTCAAATTCTAATTAGATTTCCTGTTAGATTCTAATGGAGAGGAAAGTCAGAAAAGTCAGAGACATAACAGTTCTCCATAGAATGTGATAGAAACTGCCTGTCACTTCCTGTCAGTTAGAACTATCAGGAAGTAAACACAGTAAATTCACTTCCTGGTTATTTAAACTGCTATAATTTTTGAATAAAACATCTGACAGCGATGGGATTGACCTTGTTTTATTCAGCAGGAAAAGATCTATAAAATATGTGTTTTCATAAAAAAAGTTTACTGCTCCTTTAATGATAAAAATGTCTATGATTAACTACTATTTGGATAAAATGCGCCAGAGAGACTGTTTGATTTATTATCCCACTAACCTTCTGGATACATTTGTATGTTGGCTGTGTACAGAGAAGCATTGGACCGGAGACGTTAAACCCATTGGGCAAAAAAAATGTAACATCTCGAGCAGTTACCAGTGGGGTTGGAAAAATTACCAACGAGATAACTAATTGTCCTGAGGACATTGACTACAACTGGGTACTGAGCTTCCACAGTTCCAAATCCATTATTTCCAGAGGACATAGTATTGATGTCTACAAGTGAATAATATGCAAACATACTGATTATTTGATTGCTAGTTTACTTGCAAGAAGTTTCAGATTTTGTCCTATTTTGTAAAATTAAAATGTGTTATGCTATGAAGACCTTTCTCTTCTTTGGCATTCCAGAAACACAATTGCCAGATAATCTTAAATTGGATGAATTGTTACTCCATTATTCACTTTTAATTCACTACATTAACCTTTGTGTGCCAGATGGATGTGCAATATATTGCATCCCCCCTCTGGCACTAAAAGGGTTAAATGTTCACTGTGTAGGGAGTACAATTTATTTTATTTTTTGTAGCCACAAAAATAACATTAGTGATAGTCATGGCTTGGAAAATACATCTCATAGATTTGTCCCAGACACTAGATATGATCGCCTTGACACAAAAGACACCAACATAACATATTGGGGTAGATGGCCACGCCTTTATTACGTAGTAATAATCAAAATAGTCCTTGCCCTTTATTAATATTAAGTATAATGCATAACATTGATATAATTTAGCCTGGAACTGGGCTATTATCCATGGAGGCTATTAAATACCACATTATTGAAGTGATAATGAGTGTCACCACCCCTGAAAATACCAAGCCAACCAGACATTGCCCAGTTGTTGAACCCCACCCCCTGTGGAACAAAAGGAACCTGAAAATAAAACTCTCCTCCAAGAGACGTGCAGCCAGTGGGTCCCTATACCAACTTAGCTACAAAGGCGTACTTTGAAAGCCCACCAGCATCATCCCCCTTGGCAGACTCATGTTCCCCTTTGTTGTCAGTTTTTGTTTTACGGAAACATTTGGACTGTGTATTCTCTACACTAGAACCAGAAAACTTGTGCCAGAAACAACACCTGACACCCCACTTGTAATGTCCTGAACTGAACTGGCAGCAGACACCACCCTTGCACATTGCTGCCTATACACTATGGAGTCCCAGTCCCCCCGCACCGTCCTGAAAGGAAGCAAGGCCAATCTGAAAAGATGCAGGATGCTCGCTAAATAAAACACATTTCAGATAGTCCCATTTCTCCTAGACTCCATCTACAGATCTTCATGTTGTTAAAGACTGTCCTAAATATGTTTCCATTTTAGAAAAGTCAGCCTTTCTAAAATGTAGAACCTTTGTTTTAGTGTGTCCTCATATTAAAGCACATTGATTGATGAAAACTGGAGACCAAACCCTCTCCTATAGTTGAATCTGCACCATATGCAAATAATAAATAAAGTATGGCTTCCTTCCTAGCTGGCTCTTCTACTAATTGACTAGGAGATAATCCTATCTGAATCTGCTGCTTGGTTTTGCCTGTTGACATCAGGAAGATTAAAGTCCCCCATAATCATCATCTCACCTTTCACTGTCATCTTAATAATTTCCTCAACCACCATTTGATGTAACTCCTCTGCTTGTCGTGGGGTTCTATAGGTCATATCTATGAGTGACCATCTTATTTCCATACTCTAACATTATTCAGACTGTCTTTATGTGCTCCTCCATACCTTGTATATGATTAACCTTTAAAGGAGGATATTCACCTCATAAGATTTTTTTAGTTAATAAAGTACTATTAGACAAGGTGTTTTCTAAATGTACATACTTTTAAAGATATTTCATCTTCAAGCGGTGCACTTCCACATAATGCGCACCTTGAATCTTCGGCACAGCTCTTCTTCTCCTCCCACCTCCCTCTCAGCTGCCCCAGGGAGCGTGTTCGCGCTTCCCTTAGGTGTGTGTGAATGGCTTCTATCATTAAATCAAGCTCAAGTTAGCATTATACTGAGGTTGAAACCTCAGTATAATGCTAACCGGATGATGTAATGATAGAAGCCATTCACACCACACAGAAGAGAAGCGTGAATGCGCTCACTGGGGCTTAGGAAGTGAAGAAGAGCTGTGCCGAAGATTAAGAGTACTGCATTTTGCTGACCGTCACAGCTTGAAGATGAAAAAAACCTTTCCTAATACTACTTTATTAAATAAAGCTATGGTAAAAAATGTTAATGAGGTGAAAATTCCCTTTTAAGCTATTTTTCACATAAATGGCAACCTCTCCTCCTTTCCTACCTTTTCTGTCTTTTCAAATTAGAGAGTACCATGCATTTGCTACGTCCTAGTTATTTTTTCCATTGTACCAGGTCTCCATAATCCCCACTTGTCCACATCCTCTCTTGTTATTATTGCAATGAGTTCAGGGATCTTATTTCCTAAACTGTGGTCATTTGTACACAAGGCCAGAAGCCTACTGATTTCTGACCTATGTGTCACAGACATACCTTGTCCAAATTAATCTGCGCAAGTGGATTTAACCTTTATTATTGCTTTGCCTCCCTCTACTAGTTTAAATACTATTAATAAAACTTCTGAACCGCTCGCTGAGAATCTCTGTTCCCTTTTGAGAAAGATTCAAGCTATCTGGGGTGAGAAACAAAACCAGATCTATGTTTTTAGCACCATTTCCTTAGCCATGAATTAAAGTCTCCAGTTTGCTGCATCCTACCATCATCTTCCTTAAAACACTGGTAAAGCATCTATAAGATACAGTGGATGCAACTTGCTGCAAATCTTTACCTAGATTCTTAAAAACCTCTTTTACTGCCCTCACCTAATCACAAAACATATCATTAGTCTGTAAATGGACTATGACATCCACGGAATCATTAGTCCCTAAATGGACTATGACATCCAACTCTCCATCCTATCTTGCTTCCTTAACAATTTTTTTTTCTTTTCAAAATAATTTTTATTGAGTTTAATTTTTCAAATATAACAAAACAACAATGAATAGGCTACACCAATAGCATTTTCCATTGGGATTTACATAAAGACAGCCATTGGAAATGTGTAAAAGAGAGAAACAATCAAAAGTCATCTGCCAGCTAAACTGTGTGAGCCAGACATATAGACATTACGACGACCACACACATTTAAACAGACAGAAGATCAGACAGATAAATAAATCAATAGACAAAAAAAGAGTGCGGGAGAGGGATGGAATGAGTGTGGGGAGCCAGCAGTGGATTCAGAATATAATATGTGGCTCTGTCCAAGGCCTTAGAAGGTAAACTTGAGCCGAGAACTCCACGTGGTGGGGCATTACGAGCTAAAAACAGATATATCACCTGGGGGGGCTGGGGGGTATAACGCTGGCCGCTGTGCGAGGGGGTTTAGGTTTAGGGATAGGTGGGTAGTTCCTAAGGCAGTTCAATAAAATGCTAGATGCTTTTGAACTACTTGTTATGTGTATACTGACAATGTGCTTGTTCCACACTCCTGTAATGTAATGGTGTCAATACATGTGACTCATTTGTATTACTATGTATTGCCTCTAACAATAAAAAAACTTTTAAAATAAAAAAAGACAGATATATCAGAGGATTCCAGTGCTAAGTTTCAGATACTCCAGATGGATAGGTATTTATCTAGGCAACCCCTAAGTTTGGCAGTCAGATATTCCATTGATTTGATATGAGAAACACAGGTCAGAAATTGTGACAGGGACGGAAGAGTTGCTGACTTCCAAGCTTGAGCAATCAGGTATCTGGTGGCAGTAAGGATATGAGACAACAGCACAGAAGTAAGTCTGTGTAGACCACAGGAAAGCACCCAATATCAATACAGTCGGGTTAAGAGCTATTGTAACTGCGAGCCAGTGGTGTAGAAATTGCAAAATCTACTTCCAAAAGGATTGAATCAACAGACAAGACCACCAGATGTGGTGAAGGTCACCCTGTCCAACATAGCCTCTCCAACAAAGTATGGTACAGGTGGGATTAAAGGGGTGTAGTGAGGCAGTGTAGTACAGCAGGGTAGGATTTTATAAGCATTTTCCTTAGTCACTGTACAAATGGAGGATTTTAAAGCATTCCTCCAAATCTAAGACCACGTGGTCTCGTTAATCTCCAGGCCCTGGTTTCATTCCCAATCCAGCATATATTTATGTTTAAGGGATGGAGCAGAAGAATCAAGCAATTTATAGAGACTGAGAACCAAAATACTTGGTTTACAGGTGGTCTGGCCTATGTAACACTTCTCAAAGAGAATCAAGGGTGGAAAGATAAGTATAAGTAAAATAATGTCTGATTTACAAGTATTGGTAAAAGGCTGATCGTGGAATTGAAGGTTTCTCACTGAAGCGGTCAAAGGAACTAAAATGTGTACCGCCCCAGTAATTGTTAAGCAGGGGGAGGCCTGCAGTCCTCCAAACACCAAAAGACCCGTCACATCCCCCTGGGGGGGAAGGCTGGATTTCCAAGAACCAGAATGAGTCTCGATGGGGATGCGAGAAGTGAGGAGTTAAGCATCCTTGCTGACCACAGGATATCTAACTGGAAGGAGACCATGGGGAGCAAAGGAAATGGCAAAGAAGAGGAGTTTTTGGAGTACCATAACAAGCTGGGGAGTAGCGCAGGAGCCACCAAGTCATTTTCAATAGTATACCATTGAGGGACACCCTTATCCTTGAACCACAAAGGTTGCTGTTTAAGGTGAGTAGCAATAAAGTATCTATAAAGATCCAGGTACCGCCAATCCACCCACGAACGGAGGTCTCATCAGTACAGATATGAGGCTTTTTGTCTCTCCAGATGAAGTTAATGATCACCGATTGGAAAGACCGCAATGTCAAAAAAGGGATCTTGACCTGAAGAGTTTGGAAATAATACAACAATTTGGGAAGAATATTCATCTTCGCCGAGTGGATACAACCCACCCATGAAAATAAAATGCCTCTTTTATCTCTGTTGGCTGTAACTCCACAAAGACATCATTGGTAATGCTGCACCTCCCATTAATTTTCAAAGCAATAACTAACTATAGCTAACAGGTAAACACTAGTGTTGAGCGAGCATGCTCGGCCGATGCTCGGATCGGCTCGAGCATCGCTCTGCTCGGCACATGGCGGTACTCGTACGAGTACCGCATGTGCTCACCCGCCATGTTCGGGTCTCCTCCCCGCACGTTTTGCGGCTGCTGCGCAGCCAATAAACGTGCAGGGAGGCTCTGACATCAGTGTAATGCCAGCAGCCATGTTGGCTGCTGGCATTACACTGATTGGCTGGCCAGAACCCGTGGTCTGGTGCTGTATAGCACCTGACCAGCGAGTTCGGCTCAGTCTTAGCCATGGAGAGATGAGGATAGGAAGGGAAAGTCAGTGTAGGGAGAAGACAAGCAAATTTGTTAAAAAAAAGAACCAAAAGTCCTTTTTAGGACTACTGTGTGTGGGGGCAGCAGTTTATTTTGTGTGGGGGGAAAAAAACAAAAAACAAAAAAATTTCATATATTCTGTTTAGTGTGCAAAGTTGCAGATTAGAGCACATTCTGTTTAGTGTGCAAAGTTGCAGATTAGAGCACATTCTGTTTAGTGTGCAAAGTTGCAGATTAGAGCACATTCTGTTTAGTGTGCAAAGTTGCAGATTAGAGCACATTCTGTTTAGTGTGCAAAGTTGCAGATTAGAGCACATTCTGTTAAGTCTTCAAACTAAAATATCAAAGTCACATATTCCATTCAGTGTGCTTCGCCGCAGTTTAGCAGCATATTCTGTGTACTCTGCACAGTTGCAGAATAGGAAGAAATACTGTTAAGTCTTCAAACTAAAATATCAAAGTCACATATTCCATTCAGTGTGCGTCACCGCAGTTTAGCAGCATATTCTGTGTACTCTGCACAGTTGCAGAATAGGAAGAAATACTGTTAAGTCTTCAAACTAAAATATCAAAGTCACATATTCCGTGTAAGATGAAGAAGGCGGGTAAAAAGGGACGGGGAAGTGGACATGATCCTGATAGTTCAGGGCGCGGGTCAGGACGCGGAGAAACTGTGCCTGGTGCCAGAGCACAAGAAAGAAAGACATCCACCATACCTAGCTTCATGTCTCATTTTACAGGGCGTCGCAGGACATCACTCTCGAGGTCCGACCACTGCGAACAGGTGGTCGGTTGGATGTCAGCTGATACTGCTTCCAGTCGGTTAAGCACCACCCTGTCTTCCACCAAGTCCACTCTCAGTAGCCAAGAGTCTGGTCAACATAATCCTCACTCTGATCATCCTTCCTCCCACCATAGACGGTCTGGTCAAAGAAGTGATCCCACACTGGGATATAGTGAGGAGCTCGTCTCATCACCAATCCTTCATTTGACCCTCTCTCCAAGCACGCTTGCAGAGGAACATGACATCTTATGCCCTGATTCACAACCTCTAGAGGGTACCCAATCACAAGAAGATGACAGATGTGAACGGCATTTAAGGTCAAAGGAAGTAGTGGATGATGATGATGATGAGACACAGTTGCCATTAAATCAACCACTATTACTGTCTCAAGACCTTGTTGAGGAGGATGATATACAGTTGTCAATGACTGAGTATGTGGTGGGATCAAGACATGAGGTGGATGATCAGAGTGAGGAAGTGGAGGAGGACTTGGTGGACGATGAGGTGACTGACCCCACCTGGGAAGGTGTAGAGCCGAGCGATGACAGCAGTCCTGAGGGTGAGCCATCTGCAGCACCGCAACAGGCTGGAAGAGGCAGTGGTGTGGCTACAGAAAGAAGGCGGACCGCACCAAACCGGCCCTCAAATGTTCCACGGAGCACCCCCTTGCGTAAATCTACCTTGCCAAGGGGTAGGTGTTCCGCGGTATGGCGTTTTTTTAAGGAAAGTGCGGACGACAAAAGAATTGTAGTTTGCAACCTGTGCCACACCAGAATGAGCCGAGGCATGAACACTAGAAACCTCACCACCACCAGCATGATCCGACACATGGCATCCAAGCACCGTAATAAGTGGGAGGAACGCCTGGATCGCCCATCTGTGTCTGCAGGCCACACCACTGCCTCCTCTTCCCCTGTTTTCGGTGCCGGCCAATCGCCTGTCGAAGGTGCAGGCCCGCATACCTCCCGCCCTGCACCTGTACCATCTGAAGCACCATCAGCGACCACATCCACTTCCCTGTCCCAGCACAGCGTCCAAATGTCGTTACCCCAGGCATTTGAGCGCAATCGAAAATACCCAGCCACCCACCCACAGGCCATAGCACTAACCTCACACCTTTCCAAATTACTGGCCATCGAAATGCTGCCATTTAGGCTTGTGGAGACTGAGTCCTTCCGCAGCCTGATGGCAGCGGCTGTCCCTCGGTACGCGGTCCCCAGCCGCCACTACTTTTCCCGGTGTGCCATCCCCGCATTACACCACCATGTGTCCCGTAACATCACCCGTGCCCTGACCAACGCAGTTACTGGGAAGGTCCACTTAACGACTGACACATGGACAAGTGCTTGTGGCCAGGGACGCTACATTTCCCTGACGGCACACTGGGTGAATGTCGTGGAGGCTGGGAGCGACTCGGACCCTGGGATGGCACGGGTGCTACCCACGCTGAGGATTGCGGGCCCTACCTCCATCAGGGTTTCCGCCAGCACCTACGTTATTGGCTCCTCCTCCTCCGTTTCCACCTCCGAATTCTCTGCACGCAGCGCCACTCCCCCATCAGCCGGTAGCTGGAAGCAGTGTAGCACTGCAGTGGGGAAGCGTCAACAGGCCGTGCTGAAGCTGATCTGCCTTGGGGACAAACAGCACACGGCCTCAGAGCTGTTGCAGGGGATTAGTCACCAGACCGAGCAGTGGCTCTCGCCACTCAACCTGCAACCAGGCATGGTTGTGTGTGATAATGGGCGTAACTTGGTGGCGGCTTTGGAGTTCGGCAAGCTCACACACGTACCATGCCTAGCGCATGTATTTAATTTAGTGGTTCAGCGATTTCTAAAAACCTACCCCAATGTGCATGATCTCTTGACGAAGGTGCGCCGCGTGTGTGCACATTTCCGTAAGTCATCTACAGCTTCAGCCGGCCTGTTGAAGCTGCAGCAGCGCTTACAATTGCCAGCTCACCGGCTGCTGTGTGACGTGAGCACGCGCTGGAACTCCACCTTCCACATGTTGGCCCGGCTTTGTGAGCAGCAGAGAGCAGTAGTGGAGTACCAGCTGTTACACGGTCGTCGCCTCTCCGTTCAACTTCCTGTAATCAGAAGTGAGGAGTGGGAATGGATGTCAGACCTCTGTGAGGTTTTACGCAATTTTGAGGAATCGACACAGATGGTGAGCGGCGATAACGCTATTATCAGTGTAACCATCCCACTTTTGTGTCTACTGAAACGCTCGCTGCTCACAATTAAAACTGACGCTTTGCATGTGGAAGAGGTGGAAATGCGGGAGGAAGAGCTTACACAAGGTGATAGCCAGAGCACCCTCACTTCATCTTCTCAGCGACAATTGGAGGAGGCGGAGGAGGAGGAGGAGGAGGAGGAAGACACGGTTGCCTCCGCTACAGAGGGTAGCCATGGAACTTTAGTTCCATCTCTTCAGCGTGGGTGGGCAGAAGAGGAGGAAGAGGATGAGGAGATTGAGAGTCATCCTCCTGGTGAGGACAGCGAAATCTTGCCTGTTGGTACTCTGGCACACATGGCTAACTTTATGTTAGGCTGCCTTTTCCGTGACCCACGCGTTGTACGCATTTTAGACAACACGGATTACTGGGTGTTCACCCTTCTGGACCCCCGCTACAAAGAGAATTTCTCATCTCTCATTCCTCCGGTGGAGAGGACAAGCAAAATGGTGCAATACCAGAAGGTTCTTGTTGAAAAATTGCTCCAAAATTTTTCCATCTGACAACGCTGGCGGCAGAGTACATGCTACCTTGGCCAACCGAGAAGGGGAGAAAAGGGGAGCACACAGCAGTTCCGACAAAGGCAGGGCAACACTCTCCAAGGCGTGGGACACCTTCATGACACCCCGCCAGCACCCTCACCCTGATGCGCAGCCTAGTGTCACAAGGAGGGAAAAGTTTTGGAAGATGGTGAAGGAGTACGTAGCAGACCGTGTCAGCGTCCTCAATGATCCCTCTGTGCCTTACAACTACTGGGTGTCCAAGCTGGACACGTGGTATGAACTGGCACTCTACGCCTTGGAGGTGCTGGCCTGCCCTGCCGCCAGCGTTCTGTCTGAGCGGGTATTTAGTGCTGCTGGTGGCATCATAACAGATAAGCGTATCCGCCTTTCCACCGAAAATGCTGATAGGTTGACACTTATAAAAATGAACAAGGCCTGGATTTCCCCTGACTTCTCCACTCCACTGGAGGAAAGCCCCGGGGGAACATAAACTCACTTTATATATGTTATTTACAATGATGGGAATACTCTGTATTCCCATTCACCCCTTCCACCCAAAAAACGGGTATATGGTTGACTCTTAATCTTCTCATCCTCCTCCTCCTCTTCCATATGCCCTGTGATATAATTTTTATATAGGGCCAGCTCACCAGCGGGCCCTGTTTGACAATTTTTATATAGGTCAGCTCACCAGCGGGCCTTCTCATATAATGTTTTATTGGGTCAGCTCTCTAGCGGGCCCTCTCATATAATGTTTTATAGCGTCAGCTCACTAGCGGGCCTTCGCATATAATGTTTAGGATGGTCAGCTCCGCAGCAGACCCTCACCCATAATGTTTTAGATGGTCGGCTCAGCGCACGTTTCCCTCTTAATCATGGCCCCAGTTCAGAAAAATCGAGGAAATTTTTGGGAGAATTTGCCTTTGCGCACGTTTCCCTCTTAATCATGGCCTCAGTTCAGAAAAATCAAGGAAATTTTTGGGAGAATTTGCCTCTGCGCACGTTTCCCTCTTAATCATGGCCTCACTTCAGAAAAATCGAGGAAATTTTTTGCAGAATTTGCAGATGATATACAAGTAAATATACAGCAAATACTGTTTGGTAACAATTTTTCGCCTAAAGTCGTTTTTATCTGCCTTTTTGTGTGTTTTACGGTCAGTCTGTAAAAATGGCGTACTACGGGCGAAAGATCGTTCCCAGCAGCGATGTTGGAGTCCAAGATGCATCCAGACATCCTCCCTATGCTGTCCCTGAACCATTTCTGTGGTGTTTCCATCCTTTTCTGCCCTTTTCCTATGGACCAGGCACCCTCCCCTCATCAGAGCAGGGGGTGCCTGGTGTAATGCTCGAGTCCTCCCATTGACTTCAATGGGGCTCGGGTGCTCGGCCGAGCACTCGAGCCTCCGGGGGTGCTCGGTCAGAGCACCCGAACACCCGAGCATTGGGGTGCTCGCTCATCACTAGTAAACACTATTCAAATTATCACAATCCCTAACACCTAAATTACTCAATTCAGATTCCTTGCCAGTTATCTAATCAAGCTACAATTTTGTCTATAGGTAGAAATTTCAAGCAAATTCTTACCAGTTATCTAATCAGGCCACAATCTTGTCTGCAAGTAGAACTTTCTAGCAGATTCAAGCAAATTACTATGTATAAAAGAGAAGAAGAGATATAAGCAAATTGGATACAAAATAGATCTCCAGAATATCTCCAGCAATACTTAATAATGCTGCACTTGGTAAATGCTGCTGCCCAGCTATAAATACACATTACTCTGTGTTACATATACACATTTCTATGTCATACATATACACTTCTCTGTGTTACACATAAAAGCTGCTATGTGTTATGCATGCACATTGCTGTGTAACACATTTGCACTGCTCAGTGTAATGCATGGACATTGCTCTTATGTACTCTGCTCTGTAAAACATTTGCACTGCTCTGTGTGTCACATGCACAATGCTCTGTTACACATGCACACTGTACTCTGTTACACATACATACTTCTTTGTGTCACACATATACCCTGATCTGTCTGTTAAACATATGCACTCTTCTGTTTCTTTGTTTCTTCTCTGACTGTTAGACATGCACACTGCTCTGCTTGTTGCACATACTCATTTTTCTGCCTGACCTGTTACAGATATACACTTGTTACAGATATACTGTTCTCTGCTTGTTACAAATACACATTGCATTGTTTGTTACATATACACATTGCTCTTCATTTTGAAACATCAAAACTGCTTACTGTGATACACATGCACATTCTTCAGCACATGAAGATGTCTGACTTTCTCCATGAGATTCACATTCACACTAATCTGTGTGGTACACACATTCACATGTGTCCTTTTAGTACACATATAGTTTGCCACAGGCATTTAGCAGAGAAAGGAAAAATATTCTAATAATTATACTGCTGTTTAGTGGGAAAGGTTAGCTGTATGTCTGTGTAGTCTCTCACTGTACAGAGATCAATTCCCTCTGGAATCCTCACCTATTGGAAAAATAACCACCTAATGTCATTTTATAATCATTTTTATTAGTGCACCGTATTGATCTTCAGTTCTCCTGGAAGTAATGGGTTTGATGTGCTGTGATTTTAATCACACAAAAGAAAACCCTTTGAATTCCCCTTCAAAGAGTTGCAATTAATTATATTGCCTCTTTCAAAATCAAAACAAGCTATTTCTTTTTTTTATTTTTCTAGATATACAGTTTCTATGATATTAAAAAAAGTTGAATTTATCTGTGACTTAATATAATTAATTGGTAGTGGCACACATGCTCATTCAACAATAATTTACATACAGTATCTCACATAAGTGAGTACACCCCTCATTTTTGTAAATATTTTTATTTTATCTTTCATGTGACAACACTGAAGAAATGACACTCTGCTACAATGTAAAATAGTGAGTGTACAGCCTGTATAACTGCACATGTGCTGTTCCCCTCAAAATAACTCAACACACAGCCATAAATGTCTAAACCTTGGCAACAAAAGTGAGTACACCCCTAAGTGGAAATGTCCAAATTGGGCCCAGTTTGCCAATTTCCCTCCCCGGTGTCATGTGACTCGTTAGTGTTACAAGGTCTCAGGTGTGAATGGGGCGCAATTGTGTTAAATTTGGTGTTATCACTCTCACGCTCTCTCATACTGGTCACTGGAAGTTCAACATGGCACCTCATGGCAAAGAACTCTCTGAGGATCTAAAAAAAAGAATTGTTGCTCTGCATAAAGATGGCCTAGGCTATAAGAAGATTGCCAAGACCCTGAAACTGAACTGCAGCACAGTGGGCAAGACCATATAGCGGTTTCAAAGGACAGGTTCCACTCAGAACGTCTCGCCATGGTCGACCAAAGAAGTTGAGTGCACGTGCTCAGCGTCATATCCAGAGGTTGTCTTTGGGAAATAGATGTATGAGTGCTGCCAGCATTGCTGCAGAGGTTGAAAGGGTGGGGGGGTCAGCCTGTCAGTGCTCAGATCATACGCCGCACACTGCATCAAATTGGTCTGCATGGCTGTCGTCCCAGAAGGAAGCCTCTTCTAAAGACGATGCACAAGAAAGCCCACAGTTTGCTGAAGACAGACTAAGGACATGGATTACTGGAACCATGTCCTGTGGTCCAATGAGACCAAGTTAAACTTATTTGGTTCAGATGGTGTCAAGCGTGTGTGTCGGCAACCAGGATAGGAGTACAAAGACAAGTGTGTCTTGCCTACAGTCAAGCTTGGTGGTGGGAGTGTCATGGTTTGGGCCTGCATGAGTGCTGTCAGCACTGGGGAGCTACAGTTCATTGAGGGAACCATGAATGCCTACATGTACTGTGACATACTGAAGCTAGCAGGATCCCCTCCCTTCGGAGGAGTATTCCAACATGATAGTGACCCCAAACACACTGTAAGGGATAGGTTTTTGGTGATCTCCTCACAGTCAGTTGGGGGTTAATGCTCTACAGTTGTGGTTAGCAACAGCAGAGGGGCAGGCCATGCCAGCTTACATAGTGTTTATGAGAGACAGGTAGTACCATCTCCAGCTGTGCAATATTCAGTATTATTTAACCAAGCATATACGCATGCGTAGTGTTAGACATTCCTTGCATACCTATAAGGGTGTAGTCTGTATTTTACCCTTTGTTCAACACAGTTTTGTTTAGAGCCATATTTGGGATGAATAGAGTGTACCTGATTCACACATCTGTCCGTTCACCTGTGTCTTGATCCTACGGAGTTTCGTGTGGAGGGCTCTCCCACGCTGATTTGCAGTTCCGTTGATAAGTACCTTTCCTTTCTTCTTCTTTTTGTATTGCAGAGTCGGTTTTTACTAATGTAAGCTCTGGCAATAGCTCTGGTTTCTTTTATCTCACCACATGTTAAATCATTGCATGTTTTAATAAACTGTATTTCACTTCAGTGTGTTTTTATCTTTATTCTGAAATTCCAGACCTCTATTGTAACACACACCTCCAAGACAGCCACTGCCTTGCTAAAGAAGCTGAGGGTAAAGGTGATGGACTGGCCTAGCATGTCTGCAGATCTAAACCCTATTGAGCATCTGTGGAGCATCCTCAAACGGAAAGTGGGGGAGTGCAAGGTCTCTAACATCCACCAGTTCTGTGATGTTGTCATGGAGGAGTGGAAGAGGACTCCAGTGGCAACCTATGAAGCTCTGGTGAACTCCATGAGGGTTAAGGCAATGCTGGAAAATAATGGTGGCCACAGAAAATATTGACACTTTGGGCCCAATTTGGACATTTCCACTTAGGGGTGTACTCACTTTTGTTGCCAACATTTAGACATTAATGGCTGTGTATTGAGTTGTTTTGAGGGGGACAGCAAATTTACACTGTTATACAGGCTGTACAGTCACTATTTTACATTGTAGCAGAGTGTCATTTCTTCAGTGTTGTCACATGAAAGATAAAATAAAAATATTTAAAAAAATGTGAGGGGTGTACTCATTTATGTGAGATACTGTATGTATAAAATTGTGGCGCATGTCCCATACAGAAAGTATGTAGATATACTCAGCCTGGGATATCTCTGGGACAAAAGTATGAGACAGTACACACACTGTTCACGGTGATTTATTATTTAATCCACAGCCGAAAGTTTTCAGTCTTTTAGTGAACCTTCCTGCCCTAATAGAAACATAAAAAAATAAAGGAAGGTGCTCCTTGCGTAATATTGTCTAGGCTGATGGGCTCTATGCTCCATCCACAGTAATCTTTATATTCACCTTCATATACAGAGCTTTAAAATCTCTCATGGGCTGCTCCTGATAACATCCATCCCAGAGTGATGTATGAAAAAATAATCTTTCTCCATTTGTAGTTTTGCCATATAGTCTTGACAAAGCAGTGTTTTGTGAAACGTGTAGACATCTGTGTTATTGATTGTATTTATAGTATTGTATTTGTAATACATTTTTAATCAACTTGGAGTGGTGGAGCAGCATCCTATGTTACAGAAATCACCTGTAGACCTGAGCAGAGACAGATTCAAGATCTCTGCAGATGAGCTTTGTTGTTAGGTAGTATAAGCCTCCTTTCAACCACCATATATGTGAGTACATTGGTTATTTCATCCATTTGATATTTGAATAAGGCACTATTGAGTTCCCTTTTGTATTTTTCTTCCTGTCTTGATGGTCTTTCTTACCCTGATGATAGTCTTCTACAGGGCCGAAAAAGTTTTGTTTGGTGGACACTAAGGTACATACCGTCTCTTTGTATTGTTTCTCTGTATTTTGAAAAAGCTTCAATGCTGGCCCATTCATCATTAATATAATAATGTTCACCTTCATCACTACTATTAAGTTCCATTCAGCATTTTATTATTACCACCTTTGGACAATACATGGCTAGCCCTCTGCCCTGTGGCTTTGG
Organism: Rhinophrynus dorsalis; assembly: GCA_037306005.1. Taxonomy (NCBI): domain Eukaryota; kingdom Metazoa; phylum Chordata; class Amphibia; order Anura; family Rhinophrynidae; genus Rhinophrynus; species Rhinophrynus dorsalis. The sequence continues at coordinate 153,076,238 of CM074722.1, read as the reverse complement.
ATACCAGTAAAAGTATCTAAGCAGGTGCTAAGGGTGCTATATTGGGGGGTGGCTGAAGAGAATTTACAAAACTACCTCTGCAGCCCCTATGGTATTATCCTCCAACGTACATGGCTTCACTTTGCAGTATGCACTAGAGAGTATGATATCATTAGTGTATTACAGTACACACACACACGAGCTGTTCTCATTAAGACTTTGACATAAGCAAGCCCCAAACACACACTCTATAGCATACACAGGAAAATGGGGAAAAATTACACCCATTTCTTCTGCTCCTTGTTAGCACATAACAGGAAGGAACACAGAGGAAAGAAAAACTCTGCCCTTCCCTTGGTTCAGGCGGTGTACAGAGGACTATTTTCAGCACAAGTAGCTTAATAAATTGACATTAGTTGGATGTAGCCCACACAAATCCATTCCAGCACATAGTTTAACTTGGAATCATATTAGAATTCAACCCCCCTCCAGTGCCTTGCTGTCTCTTACTAACAAGGCGCTATTTATTTATGAAAGTTCATCACCCCTTCAATTGCTACAGAGGTGTCCAGTGCATACTCCGCAATGTGTTGGACACCTCTTTGCCACTAAAAGGTTAAGAGGGCCTGAATTTTAATGGGACAGTTATGGGGTACCAGCCTGAAGCTGTCCCTGTTTTATATATATTTTTTTTTCTAATGGAGGACAAAACTTATAGATGGATGTGAAATAGGAGATGTTAGATAATTTTCACTAATTTACAAGTTTGTCTTGGATTACATTGCACTTGATAATTTTATCTATAACATTCTCTAAAGATTTAAATAGAAATCTGTTAGATAAAATAGATGAGAAAATTTATCAAGTGCAATGTAATTTAAACATTTGGTTTTTACATTTGGGATCACACACAGGTCCTGAGATGCTTTTGTCAATGTTTGTTTGCAGACTAGGCTCATCACAAAATGCTAGTTTATCCTATCGAAATACTTTTAACTCCATGGTTACAATGGTAGATATTTGCACAATAAGCTGGTTATCTCACACAAGCAGAGCCGGCCCTTACATGGGTCCCGGTGGGTCTATGGGACCCAGGCGGCACTTTGACAGGGGCGGCAACCACCCCAAGCAGTGGAGATATGCCTCTGCTTGGGGCTCCCCCCAGAAAGTGTGCTGTGGTGGTAGTAGCATGACAGAGGCCCCAGCGATATGGGGAATCCTGCATCAAAAGGGACCACCTGATGCATGCAGGTAAACTGTTTATTGAAACTAGAGAGTTCCATTCAGCCTAAACTACCTTCTGTTCTATTCCAATGCAACTTTCTGATCTCAATGGGTCAGTGTGACGCAATGACGTCATGACATCACACTGCTCAATGAGGTCAGGATCAGGCACTAGGACAGAACATTGTAAGGGGCCAGAGGGAGCCCAGAACTGAAGTGTGCAGGGCACTCTTGTTTTTTTTTGTTTGTTTTTTTTTAATTCTGTTGTGATAAAAATTTCAAACTCACAGGAATTGGTACAGGTACACTTAGAAGTAAGATGTGTGAGAAACTCTTTGGTCAGTGCACTATACCTGCAGCTCATGGAGATGGTTAGGCACATCAGGAGGCTTTCTGAAATTAACCCTTTGAGTGAAACAGGGGTACACAATTGCATACCCCTGTGGAACTCAAAGGGTTAACCACTTGATGTGGGCATACAAACCTGAGGGGAAAGGGAACAGGGGACAGGTTTTTACTTGAATTTCACCCCTTCCGTCATTTGTGAAAGTAGATTGTCTCAGTGCCAAATCCTGCATGCTTTGAAGCTTTTTTGACTCTGTTTCTCCGAGTCCCTTACGAATGCTGGATCATGGCTCAGCTACAAACACAATGTTCATTTCTGCCAGTGGTGGCTGTTGTGGGAATCCCACTTAGTCTCTCCCAGAAACAGTGTGTACTGAAGGCAGTTTCATAGGTTCTAGGAAAAATGTTAAATCTAAAATTTAAACAAGCTTTAGTACATAATGTTAAACAAGGTTCAAACAGCATACGTTCAAGAATTTGTGGTGTAGAAGTTGCTTAGTAAATTGTTGTTAAACAGAAGTAGCACTAAGAAATTGGTTGCAGAGACTATGGGCTCGGTGCAAATGCTGGCATTGGCAGAAAAATCTGGCAACGGTGGTTTTGTACGTCAAGTAAGCAATGCAAATGTTCCCACTAGTAAGAAATAATGGCAGTTCTGAAACACACTACGCCCGTCACCAGAACTTCAAGATCTTGCCCATTGGGGACAATGTAGAAGCGAAGCCCAGAGCCATTCAAATGTTTGAGTTAGGGCTGACGCAAGTTAATTTGCAACATTTTCCTCCAGAAATCTAAAACCCATTTTTTTGGCGAACATCACACAACTCAGAGTAGAAAACCACCATCGAGGAAAATAAAACAGAGAAGCAGGTCATTCAAGGGCATAACCCAAGCATACAGAGGTCAGATATTAACCCCTGCAATGCCTAGCAAATACAACAACAAGGCCTACAACAGTGGTTCACAACCCCTCCACCTAAGACACCCCTAACATGCAATCTGGATGTTCCAGGGCACCCCTTGCAGTTGTTAGAAAGGGCTCAGTGAAAGGAACAATCAATGGATACATAACTATTAGTAGGTCTCACAGTGGGGAGGCCAAGAAAGAGATTATGGAGCAGAATGACCACTACAAACATATATTACAGAACACATGTCCACAAAGCAGTTGTAACCTGTATAGGAATAGTCAGGCAACCTGAGCTTGCGCTCATAGCACACTAAAGAGCCACGGCACAAAGGTTGTGAAACACCGGCCTAAACCATACAAACAAGTCACAGACAAGCAACAAGTTTACAGCAACCCCACAGGGACAAGGGGAACACAAAGCAGCACAACATAAGCCATCCCAACACACCTTTGAACAACAGGGGTTAACCCACAACACAACATGCACACCTGTCACTACAAGAACAAATCAAGCTCACCTATGTAACCTCAGCAGTCAATGGAGACAAAACGCACACCTAACAGGTACATACTGTACCAATTACAAATAATCACACTACTAACCACAGACACACCAGAAAAACATGACCTGGATAACACATACACCTTACCATTATGACCACATGATACAGAAAAAATGGAAGAAAGGAAGGGCGAAACCAACCAGAAGAGAACCACCAGGTGGTGCCCCCCTAGAAATAGAAATAAGCTTTATTAGACAATACAAAACCAATAAAGTGACTACATCAAATCAATTAAAAACCATCCAGCACTGGAATACAAAGTCATAAAGAAATTTCCCTATAGAATAATGCCCCTATAGACTAAGAGCAAGTATATGTAAAGCAAATGTGCAATACCAAGTACCTACAAAAAATCCAAAGTGGACTGATAGCAATGTGCAATATTATCATACATATAAACTGCAAAGTGATAATAATAAACAAAATATAAATACACATATACTTATCTATCTCTATGACTCCATGAGTCACACAGTTTGATCTTTCCCTTGTGCTCTTATATTCATAGAGATAAGTATATGTGTATTCATACCATACTTTGTTTATTATCATCACCTTGTACTTCATATGTATGATAATATTGCACATTGCTAATAGTCCACTTTGGATGTCTCGTAGGTACTTGGTATTGCATGTTTGCTTTACATATACTTGTTCTCCGCCTATAGGGGCATTATTCTATAGGGAAATATCTTCATGACTTTGTATTCCGGTGCTGGATGGTTTTTAAAAACCATCTCATTACTTAGTGTTACAAGCCTGTTGTTACTTTTACATTGGCAACATTTACTTAGGGTACAAACTTTATGAATCACTTATTCCAATATGACCTTAATAGTATTTTATTTACCTAATAAAAGTTACATTTTAATTATTCACAAGTAATCATTTTCATTTAAAGGGATAGTAATACTTCATTTTAACTTTATTTTATTTTGTAGGCATTAAAAAAACATGAAGAATGATATAAGTCTTATCTCTGAAACCTTTATGGTTTAAGAGATATTCACAAACAAAGTATCCCCCCCCTGTTCAACCAAATCAGAAGGGAGATGCCCAGGTAGACTGCAGAGAGGGACAATCTTCAATTAAGATAATGGAAAAAGCTGAAAAACCTATCAAGGGGGGAAGGGCTTTCATTGTTTTCATACAAAGAAAATTGTCCCCTTCTGTTATCTGTACTGTCATACAACCAGACTCACATTTGAGAAGAGATGGCTTACACTAGGAAAAAGGGGCGGGAAGGGGAACTTTGCTTGTGAATATCTCATAAACCATAAAGGTTTGAGCGATAAGACTTATATCATTCTTCATGTTTTTTTAATGCCTACAAAATAAAATAAAGTTAAAACGAAGTGTTACTATCCCTTTAAGGGTAACAATAAAGTGGAACTGTTAGTGAGTGCTGATTGAAGCAGGACTGATTTCTTTGTTTATATATGTAACTTCAAGGGTTAAAAGGCTGATATAAGAATTAGGATACTAGATAGAGTTATTTCTCTAAGTTGGCAGACATGTTTCCTCTTGCTCCCTCGGCCCCATAGAATGAGATAAATGACCTTTGCTGTATTGTCTTTGTCTTCTCTATTTTTAACAAAGCATATCTGATCACCATGGATTAGATTCAGTAGTGATTTGATCCTGAATGCTATCTTTTTATCAGACAACTTTAGTTTGACATTTAAAATGGAGATTGGCCTATATGTAGAGCATAGGTTAGGATATTTGGGGATGATTGTGAAAAGGACTTACATGATTTGGTTAGGAAAGCTGGAGCCAGAAGCAACTGATTAAATGTCTGTAAAACATAGAGGTTAGTTGGGATGTGGACAATAAATTTAAGTAACAGGGAAACCACCTGGCTTAGAACTTCAGACCCAACAGGTCATTCTCAGTAAAATCTGATTCTATATTGATTTGATCCACAGAAGTGAGAGGCAGTCATGTGTCCATCTAAAAATGCCTACAACTGATGTGGGAAGGTATTTTTGAGTAATTGTGGCTCTTGTGAGCTGAGATTATAGAGACATATAATAAAGCATAATTTAATTAGACTTCTGATGGAAAGCCCTGAGTAACCCCTAATGAGTCTGACATGGGTTAATAGTCCTCTGTGTCTTTCAGTATAGGTAATGTTGGTATCACACTGACATATATGTTTTTGCCCATATAAGAATTTATCTGTAATGTCATAGAAATTTCCATTCTAAGTTTGCATCACTCTCACACAGTGTCTGCTGCTAGATGTTCATTGTGAGCTGATTCTAATTTAGAGTTTAGGTTTATTGAATTCTCCCCCAAATCCTGCTTGTGCAGGCTTCCCAAACTTGTAAACATCCCCTTTAAGATTTAATTAGAAATATTCCTCCAGTTTCACTTGTATCTTGTCAAGGACCTTCTCGTCTTCAAGGAGTTGTTTAGGCATAGTTCTAGGAATGGTAAAATTAAAGGGATAGTAATGCTTCGTTTTAACTTTATTTTATTTTGTAGGCATTAAAAAAACATGAAGAACGATATGTCTTATCTCTCAAACCTTTATGGTTTGAGAGATATTCACAAGCAAAGTTTCCCCTTCCCGCCCCTTTTAACTAGTGTAAGCCATCTCTTCTCAGATGTGAATCTGGTTGTAAGACCAGACAGATAACAGCAGGGGACAATCTTCTTTATATGAAAACAATGAAAGCCCTACCCCCTTGACAAGCTTTTCAGGTTTTTTCCCTTATCTTAATTGAAGATTGTCCCTCTTTGCAATCTACCTGGGCACCTCCCTTCTGCTTTGGCTGAGTAGTGTTAAATCAGTAAAAGGGGCAGGAGGGGGACACTTTGTCATTGAATTACTCCTGAACTACAACTCTGACAGAACTGAAATAACACTCTCCAAAGTCTAAACACTATGATGATTAATTAGAGCTGTTTTTATTATGAAACATTACTATCCCTTTAAGACTTACACAAATTGGACGATAGTCTGACAATTTAATGTTATCTATAGATAAGCTGGGTACATGTTGGAGGGTGTACCTCTGCAAAGGGAGCATGTCACTTTGGTTGAAAAAAAGAGAGAAAAGTCTCTGCCTTGTGTATGTTCTAAGTGCCAAATATTGATAATATTATGGGGAGGTAGTATTTTGTTAAATATTCCAAAAAGAGTTATTTGAAGTGTAACTGGCCTGGGTTTAAAGGAAAGTTAAAATCTCCATACATCAATTGAAGGCCCTACACAGACACATCCACAGACATTTTGGGGGGCAGAGGCTCAAATTAAAAAAAGGGCACTTCTTGATAAAATCGGACTGATTACATTTTTTTTTTTTTTGTTAAAAGGGCACGAGGGTACTTTGGACAAAAAGGGCAGGTGCTCAAGTCCCCCTTGGTGTCTATGTGTGCAAGTGCCTGGCCCTACATGATTCAGTCTTATCTAGTACAGTGGAGAGAAAAGCAGTTTGTTTATCATTTGGGAAATAATAATTCATCAGTTTGGTTTTAATGTTGTACAGATTACCTTTTAACATTAAGTAAGGACTTTCTGGATCTTCTAGTTCAGTGTTTCTCAACTCCTGTCCTCAGGACCCACTAACAGGCCAGGATTTGATGATTTCCTTATTAGAGCACAGGTGAGTTAATCAATGTGAATGAGCCTCCGATTACCACACCTGTGCTCTAGCAGAGAAATCCCTAAGTCCTGGCCTGTTAGTGCGTCCTGAGTAGGAGTTGAGAAACACTGTTCTAGTTTGTTAGTTAATTCCCAATGTATAGATCTATTAATATGGGTTGCCACTCTACTCCTTTTGACTGAAGACGAGGCAAACCATTGAAGGGGGAAAGGTGTTTGTTAAAGATGGTATACTTATGTCTGATGAACTGGATCTCTTGAGCAAAGATAAATTAATTTTTTTTCCTAATAGCATTTCTAATCAGCACATTCGTCCTATCTGCATTTAAAGAGCAAAAAAAAAAAAAAGGAAAAAAGCCTGTGCATGGTGACATTTTCACAGACGACTTAAAGTGCAAGAGGTAAAAAAGATTAGAGTAGGGACAAAAAGGCATGAGAAAGATATAAAACAAGCAAAACATATCATAAAAGGACAACTATATGGTGGGGACAGTGTCTTCTTTGACACTATACTATGATCCTAGAGGTTGGGTGCCAAGCAAGTGGGTGTTGCAAGCTACTGTGTTTCAGTAACCAGCCAGATCCATCATGGCTGGAAGATTAGAAGAAACCATCTGGCCTATCTGGTAGAATGGAAACATATGAGTACTCATCACTGTGATAGCAAGTCTTCAATGAAAACAGAGACTGTTTAGGGTACATCCCAATTATTTCAAAAGATAACCTGATAGTGAATTCTAGTAAATAATGGTAAAATTGAGAATTGTCAAAGGAGGGTCTGCATACAAGGTTGGACAGGGATTTTTACAAGACCTGATTCCCCTGCATGGGTATACCCCATCTAAGGAGCCTGTATGTCCATAGGAGAAGAACAACAACTTCTCTTTGGTGAGAAGCTTAAGAGTAAACAGTTATAACATCGGGTATAGAGCTTTTCTGATACAAACTGGCCACTATCACATACAGTATTTTGAAACTTAGTGTGGTTCAAGGTAATGAGATGTATCACAGTGGAGAGAGAAGATAATCACTGGGCCACACATACATTAAAGAATACAATGCTGATTTTTCGAACTAATTAGTCCTTTGTGTTGCTAACCAGGAGGGCTGTCCAACAGTCTATTGCAGGAGCCTCCTTTAAAATACATTCAGCTAAGTCAGGGATAGCCAACATGGCTAAACATAACCGACTAAAACATACAGTTTTTTTAAATGCAGCTGAACTAATGTTTTGAAAATAGCAAAGTACTAGCATAAGAATGCAAATAGACCTTGGTTTGAAGAGGCAGCTATTCTGGGCTATGGACTAAACCACTAACACAGTCACTTCTTTAAAGTGATAGTAATATTTACTTAAAAATATTTGGTTGAGTCTTCTTTATATTAAAACTAAGAGATTGCACTATATTTAAGTGCTTACTGTTGTGTAGTTCAAAAGTTATGCAAAGATAAAGATCTCCCGCCTTCCCCTTTCTGGCCGCTTCTCATGGATTCTCTATTCGATGGAGGCAGCGAGGGACAAACTTCAGTAAGTAAGTATAAGGGAAATTCCTTTGCTTACTGAAGTTTATCCGTCGCTGCAGCTGTCCGGACCAAAAGAGTTACAGCATTAACGTACAAGAAAGGGGCAGATGGTAGCTCTTTATCGCTGCATAACTTTTAAACTACACAAAAGTAAGCACTTAAATATAGCTCAATCTCTTTGTTTTAATATAAAGAAGACTCAACCAAATACTTTTAAGTAGACATTACTAAACCTTTAATAGACGGGAAGGCAAATATGAAAATCAGTTGGACAATAACCAGCCTACACAAATTATAGTCTACAGAAAACAAATATCAATGGAACATATGGAAGAAAATGTGAATATTCAGTCCACAGTAGCAGTGATGATCAAGAAATCCTATAGCCTAGTCGTCTATGGCTTACAGAGTGTCCACCTTTCTCTGCCATTTCAAGGAAACAGTGTACAGCAGAACCAATGGTGGGTTATGCTCTTTAGGGATGCTTATGGACAAGCTGATAGTAGGGATTTGCAGTTGAAAGCAAAAGGAATTCACATCCTCTAAATTCCTTATTGTAGTAAAGCAGCCACCTGGAAGCTGAAGGGAAAGCTTCACCAATACCAAATCTTTAAAGCTTTAAGATTATCTGCTAAGTGCGTTATGGTTTGCTTTTGTTGCTGCTTGTATATGAAGATAGCATTATAAATTTGGAAATCTACTTCTGGGTACAATATTGTATCTTTTCATTTGCTCTTTCATATGATTTGTTCTTTATCTGCAAAATGGTGCAAGGAACAGATTATACTTCATGCCTTGATGTGGCAGAACAAAGATGTGATCATATCCTCTGGATCAGCAATTAGTTGTTCAGACTTAAGGAATTGTTCAGATATAAGTTCCCTCTCTGTTTACATCATATGCACTCTGGTGCTAGACTGAGCTACATCATTTTTTAACTTTATCTAGTTACCGCTTCAGTGTACACTTGATATCTCTGAACATCTCCTTCAAGTCTGGTTTGGTAGGCAAGACCTGCAAGTCAATTTATTTTTAGTTGTGTCAGCTATTTGTAAGTCCTCAGTGTGCTCAGACTCTAAAAAAAGAATTTGCAGGTTCAGGCTATCACGGTGCCCGTGATTGCTGCAGTTCTCTGTCTATCACCTGCAGGGGGCTCCCATTGGCTGTCTGCAGTCAGCCCGCCTCTGGTTGCCTTTTTAAACTCAGTCTGGGCACCCTTTAGTTGCCCTTTCGTGGTGTCTCTGACAGCATTCACTTTGCCTGTCTGCTGAAGCTATTGGGCCTGTTCCTGAGTTCCTGAGTTCTTGAGTTCCTGAGTTTACCTGTTCCTGTGTTCCTGCCTGCTTGTCAGTTCCAGTCCGGTTCCGGTTGCTGTTGTTCCGGTTGCCAGCCGACTTGCGGTGCTCATCCCGGTTGAGCCTCGGCCTGCTCCTGCTGTTTCCTGTGTTCAGTTCCTGTGGCGATATTTCTCTCCTGTCGCTTCGGCGACATTCTGTCTGTGGGTCCCAGCGTGCGGACGCTGGTTTACTCCATTAGCCTTGCGGCACACAATACTGTTTGTTGGTCCCAGCGTGCGGACGCTGGTTTACTCCGTTAGCCTTGCGGCTCACTATACAGACTATTGGTCCCAGCGTGCGGACGCTGGTTCACTCCACTAGCCTTGCGGCTCACAATACTGTCTGTTGGTCCCAGCGTGCGGACGCTGGTTTACTCCATTAGCCTTGCGGCTCACTATACTGTCTGTTGGTCCCAACGTGCGGATGCTGGTTTACTCCATTAGCCTTGCGGCTCACAATACTGTCTGATGGTCCCAGCGTGCGGACACTGGTTTACTCCATTAGCCTTGCGGCTCACAATACTGTCAGTTGGTCCCAGCGTGCGGACACTGGTTTGCTCCTTTGGCCTTGTGGCTCATTCTACTGCCTGTTGGTCCCAGTGTGCGGATGCTGGTTTACTCCATTTGCCTTGCGGCTCAAGGTACAGTTGTTGGTCCCAGCGTGTGGACGCTGGTTTACTCCCTGACTTGCAGTCAGGCTTCTGGTGCTATCCAGTCCTAGCAGCACTTGTTTCAGATGCGTACCGACACTAGCCTCTCCTTGGGTAAGACAGCTTGACCGTATTCTCTATTTACCATCCTACTGTCATTGTCATCTGACAGTCACTGGTCTTAGTGGTGTCTCCCTTCTTGGGCTGCCCTGCCCGGTGTTGGTAAGGCTGGTAGAACCTTTCACGTTGCCACCTTTAGGTTGCCTTACCCGGTATTGGCAGGGCCGGTAGAGCCTATCCTTGGGTACCCATTCCGGGCTGCCCTGCCCGGTATTGGTAAGGCCGGTAGAACCTGTTACGTTGCCACTCCACGGTTGCCTTACCCGGTATTGGCAGGGCCGGTAGAGCCTATTCCTTGTGTATTCCTCAGGCTGCCCTTCCCGGTATTGGTAAGGCCGGTAGAACCAGTACGTTACCATCTTATGGTTGCCTTACCCGGTATTGGCAGGGCCGGTAGAGCCTACTTATCTATTCCTTCAGTATCGCTTGGGTTGCTTTGCCGGTATTATTTGCAAGGTCGGTAGAACCTATCTCAATTGTCAATTGCTTATATATATGTGATGTTTGTATATGTATGAAAACCCTATGGGATTGCCTTAACTTTTCAATAAAGTTATGTTTTTACCTAAACCTTACATCTGAGAGTCTTAACAAACCGTGACACAGGCCCAAAGTGTACAACATTCATGAGTGGAGTCCAGTGTTTCACAGGTTATTATTCTCCTTCCTGCTTGTGGCCTTTAAGCAAGACTGCTTGTGTTACAGTGCCTTTGTTTTCTTTTTCACAGAGAGGCTTTTGGTTTATTTCAGGGCGCTTGGGGAAGCTAATTCAGTGCTGATGACAATGACTGAAAAATTAGTTTGTGGAGCTAAATTAGTGAGCACCTGTCATGGTTTCCCAAGAACAAGTCAGGAGTCAGACCGGTATAGTAAAAATGACAGTATTTATTAAACAATACAAACAGAGAATCACAATAAATAGAAGTAATCACAGGCAAAAGACACTAGGAACAGTAGAGGTCCCACTAAAGGTCAGCAACTCTATCAGGAATAGTAGTCTGCCTGAACGGGGGAATCTACCAGAGAGGAGTAGGCAGGAGAATAGTCAGACAGAGCCACAGGTCAGCATCAAGATGGATGGTCTGACAAGCCGGGTCATACACAGAGTAGTTAGTCAGCCAGAGCCACAGGTCAGCACCAGAATGGATGGTCAGACAAGCCAGGTCATACTCAGAGCCCAAGGTAACCCAACTGTGTAGAACAACAACGCAAGGGCAACTGAGAATTGTCTCAGTTCCTGTAACGGTTTGTATGACACTCAGACACAGTAGGTTAGAATAAAATACAGTTTTATTAAAAGACACAATGAAAATACCCTTGGTGGGCTATAGCGTATCACAGCGAAATAGACAGGTATAATATAGAACTTTGACATATGCCTACACAGGCCCAGTATAATAATAAGCGAGATAATACATATACAGTCAAAGGTCAGGCATACAAGGATAACTCAGCACAGCATGGGTTAAAGTCCAAGTGATATAATCAGTCTCTAATGTGGTGTGTTCAGTAACGCCCAGTATGATGGAATAACAGTGATCAGGAGACTGAGGTGCTAGAGTGGAGACAAGGACATTAGATCTGCTGGATCAGAGCTCAGACTTATATCCCCTGCCGTAGCAGTAATGAAGGCCACACAATACTCTGCAAGAGCTGTATGAAATAGTGCCACAAGCACCCTGCCGGTGCAGTCACGGAGGCTACGATATTCTGCAAGAGCTGAATAGGAATGAGCCAATGGCACCTGACCGGTGCCGTCACAGAGGCCACAGTACTCTGCAAGAGCTGAATCGAAAAGAGCCAATGGCACCCGGTAGGTGCAGTAACGGAGGCAACAGTACTCTGCAAGAGCTGAACGGAAACACAACCACGATCACACTGCCGGAGCAGTAACGGAGGCAACAGTAGCTCTGCAAGAGTTAACGGAAGGCTCAGCAGTAACGGAGGCAACAGTAGCTCTGCAAGAGTTAACGGAAGGCTCAGCAATAACAGAGGCAACAGTAGCTCTGTAAGAGTTAACGGAAGGCTCAGCAATAACGGAGGCAACAGTGGCTCTGCAAGAGTTAACGGAGGGTTCAGCAGCAACAGAGGCAACAGTAACTCTGCAAGAGCTAGTCGGGATGCTCAGCGGAATGTATACTGCCAGAGCAGTAACGGAGGCAACGGTAACACACTGACTGGTAGACCCAGACTAGGCGGAAGTAATAATGTCACCCAGCGACACGATGAGCATGAACTGGAGAGCTGGGACGGATCACAGAGCAGGAACGTCAGACAAGCCGGGTCAGGTCACGGAGCAGGAACGTTAGCCAGGCCAGGTCGGATCACGGAGCAGGAACCAGAAGCGGAGTAGTCAAACAGGCCAAGTCGGTACACAGGAACACAGCAACTCAAGTAAGCACTGGTACAGGAACACCACGAAAGGGCACCAGACAGGTGCCAGAGGCCCAGTATAAAAAGGCCATACTGGGCAGGCCAAATCAAGCTCAGCCAATAGGAGCGCAACACACAGAGACTGACAGGAAAAAGCACGGGCACCGTGATAGTTCCCTCTTAAAGCCCAGCCCAGGAAGTGGATGGGAGGAGATTTACAGCCAAGCAGTACAAAACAGGGGTCTGTGTCATTCTGCAGACTCGCGCCCTTAGTGATGCATCCCGCCATGATGCGTCAAACCAGCGGCCCGCATTTGCATCAAAACAAGCGCCAAATCCAGCTAGCAAGAGGACATGGATGGCCAATGACACTGCCAGGCGCACTCAAACCAGGAAGGAAGTGACCTTGACATATCGACACCTCCTGCGTCCTCGTCAGCAGCGTCGCAGGAACTAGGTAATACAGAACCCATCTTGTTCAGCAGTCAGCTCTGCCCCACAGTTCCTTTGACTTAAAGGGATAGTAATGTTTCAAAATAAAAGCAGCTCCAATTAATCTTTATAGTATTTGGGCCATGGAGAGTTTTATTTCAATATTGTCGGAGCTATAGTTCAAGAGTAATTGAATGATAAAGTATCCCCCTCCCGTCCCTTTTACTGATGTAACACTGCTCACCTTAGAACAGGAAGGTGGTGTCCAGATGGGTTTAAGAGAGGGACAATCATCAATTAGCATAAGGGAAAAACCTGAAAAACCTGTCAAGGGGGGCAGGGTTTTCATTGTTCTCACAATACGAAGATTGTCCCTTGCTGTGAGTTGTCTGGTCTTAAGACCAGATTCCACATCTAAGGGAAAGTGGCTTACACTAGGTAAAAGGGGCAGGAGAGGGATATTTTATCATTCAATTACTCTTGAACTACAACTCTGACAATACTGAAAGAACACTCCCGTGGCCAAAATCATATGAAGATTAATTGGAGCTGCTTTTATTTTGAAACATTACTATCCCTTTAAGCTAATTTATATCATTACTTGAGCTGCCATGAAGACAACAGTGAGTGTGGCTATCTATTGCAAGAGCGGACATGCCAAAGTCTAGCATGCAGCAACTTTACTGCAATCACTCAGTCTGACTGTAAAGCTGGAGTAAGAAAAGGTCGCATGGTAGTTTGTGGTGCTACTAGCAGTCCTTACACAGGGTTGGAAATTGTGATCTTTGTCACAATGCCACAATGAATGGCTGGATTATTTGTGACCAGCCAGTAATATTGGCTGGCACTCACATGGTCCAGCCATCAGACAAACTTCTCTTGCACTGAAATTGGAGGTGGAATGCAGGAGAGAGTTGATTGGAGCTGCCCCAATGACATAAATATCACAGACCAGACACCTTCTGCAGTAGGATTTGCAGCAGTGATGATAGGTGGGGAGAAAATTGTACAAATCAAACTGGATAAAAACATAGGAATTAGTGACAAAACTGAAAAGCTAACCTGGCTAGGTTGAGGCCTGATACTGTACAGTGTTGTATTAGACTTCAATACAGCAGTTGTTTCCTAGTGAAGTGTCCCCTTTAAAATAGTATGCAGCAAATGAAGGCAAGTTAGAATCATATGGAGATACAGACCCATGAGCATACCTGGGAACTTTCATTTGTGGAGTCCCCACAGGTGACTCCTCTGATGCCACTGGGGAGTATAACTGCCGCAAATTGTGGCAAAAAGGGATGCTGTTTACCCACAAGTGGGGGCGGAGCTTTCCTGGGCATCACACAAGTGGGAGGGAAGTGGAAGGAACAGGGTGGGGAAGGAGGAAAAGTGGGAGGAACTGGGTGTGAAGGAGCAGATGTGGGCAGAGTTTTAAAGAAAACTCACATCCGGAGATCAGCCTCTGTCCTGGAGACCTGGTAATGCACTCTCAAACCCGGAGTCTCTGGGGCAAATCGGCAGAGTTCCCAAGTATACCCATGTGGATATAAGAATCACATGACAAGAAAGACAGAAAGGAAATGCAATGCACTTGCAGCACAAGCAAGCTGACTGCATAATAATTCATGACCTACATGTAAACATTTAATCCTTTAGGGCCTCTCTTATGCGCAACTGAAAAATTTCATGGGCTCTAACCAGCAGTGGCCTTGTATGATGATGTCAGCAGAATCCATTCCACTAAGATACGAGATTAAATTATTTGGTTCGAAGGGGTTGAATGCTACTGCAGAGCCAGTTGACTCCCTTTGGTTTATTGGCCCCTTCACAATTGCATTCTCTGTATCTGTATAGCTTTTAGTTATGTGTGCCCACCTAGGTAAGTTCTTCTGGCTTCTGTTGGAAATAATAACAGACATATATTCCTGTAGATAAAGTTCCTATTAAAGAGGCAGGAAGTTGTAACAGGTAATTTATTGGGGGTGCCTGCTTGAATGTTTGTTTATGGCAGGGCTGAGTAACCTGAGCCCTCCAGCTGTTGATGACTACAACTCATCATCCCAGGCCAGCCATGTTGTCCTCAACAAATGGAGGGCCACATTTTGCCTATTCTTTCCCAGGGCAAGGACACTCAGACATGTCCTCAGCCCTTCCAACAGTCCAGATTTTCAGATGTCTTCACATGAATACAGGTATTTCAGTTGGTGGTTCAATCATTCTTAACCCTTACAGTGCCAGAGGGGTGTGGAATGCATTGCTTTGCAATGTGTTCCGTACCCCACCCGACTGAATGGGTTAGATCATTCACTTATGTTTAGTTGAGGACATCCTGAAAACATGTACTGTTTGGCAGGTGGAGTTTGAGAACAGGTCTCAGTGCCATTGACCTAGAACAAGTATATTTGCACATGCCCTGCAGATATTGTTAACTTAGTCAAAAGTATAATATTTTGTTAGCAAAAGGAGCCAGATAGAAGTAGAAGTAGTTATGCTATTATAAATCAGTTTTTTGTTTTTTCTTGCATTTAAAAGAGCAGAGGTTCCTCAGACCCGTATTGCAGTGTGAGCGTTAATAAGTCTATTAACTCCTTCCTGGCCAGAGATAATCAATGCTTTTTCCAAAGAGAGACAACTCCTGAGGAACGAGAGGAGTTTATCGGAGACTGACAGAGGCACTTTGCTCAGGCTATTGAATTTTCATGAATCGTTATGAACTAAACAAAAACTAGCAGCTGATGGGAGAGATTATTTTATGAATGTACCTCATCCTTTTTATCTTTGAATTATTGATGCTTTTACTAAGTAGGAAACATTAGAACATACTTTAAAACTCAGACATGATTTAAAATTCATACTTCCGAGGAACCTTTTATTTATTTATTTATTTATTTATTTATTTATTTTGTACAGGGAATAAAACAAATTGGTTTAACCCTTGCTCAGCTGCGGTTGCTCTGACGGTGGCGTGATCCCTTTTACCTGGGATGAATCCAATGCTGTTTTAAAGGAGCAGTACACTTTTTTTTTTTTTTCAAATCTTCATATGGAATAGGGCTTTGCCTTGTGAGTAAAATAAGGGTACTCCTACTGCTACAAGTGGTTTTATTCAAATATTTTAACGCTTACAATTGACAAGAAGTGAATGGCAGTGTGATTACTTCCTAAAAGTTCAACCTGCAGCATGACTGAGCAGTTTCTGTCACATTCTATGGAGAACCATTTGTCTGTGACTCACATCTCCCACTGAATGTAACAGAATAACTAATTGAATTCTCTCAACTAGAGGGCACTGTGAATGTATAAAAAAACAAGTTTAATAACAGGAAACATTAGAAGTACCATTGTTTTACTCAGAATGAAAAGCCTTGCAATGTATATTCTTTTTTAAAGTTTACTTTGTTTTTCAATACTAGAGTGCTTAGTAAAATAAAAACTAAATAACTTGTGCAGAAAGACAAAGAGGAGCAATTCTGGAGCATACTAACTGCACCACGAAGGGGGAGTTGCATTGGGGTTAAACACCCTATTTAAATTAATGTGAATTTGGGGATTTTTTATTTGTCCTGTATGGTGCATTTGCTATCCCTCAGAATTGCTAATTTGCTTTTTGCAGAACATCCCAAGGGCCATATAAAAGACAAGTAATCCAGGAATAAACCAAATGTACCATAGGGCCGGGCTGTCCAAGTTCAGTACTCAAGGACCACCAACAGGCCAGGATGTAAGGATTTCCCTCATTAAACACAAGTGAGTTACTCAGTGGCTCATTCCTTTCCCTACTTAATCAGGGAAATCTTTAACCCAGTGGTGTAACAATAGGGGTTCCAGGCATGTCACTCCAGGGGCCCGACCGCCCCCTGCAACCCCCTCACCATGCGCCTGCAGAAACTCAGTCTGTATAACAGATGATCTCCCTCTCCGGCGCTCTAGTAATGCAGAGTGCTGGGAGATGACATCATCTCCCAGTGCTCTGCATTACTGAAAACCTCGGGGGAGCGGGTAGGAGATGGAGATAGGAGATGGACACGGGGCAATGCGAAGATTTTTTTGGGGGGAAATGTGGAGATGGGGGCAGTGTGGTCGGTGGAGGCCCCATGGCAATTTCTGTACCAGAGTCCGGTGGCTTCTAGTTACGCCATTGCCTTAAATCCTGTACTGCTGGTGGCCCTTGAGGACTGAACTTGGATAGCCCTGCCATAGGGGATACATACAAATTCTGCTTAACAATGTGTTCAACATCCCTCTGGTCCTTAAGTGGTTAAACAAGGTTTCATAATGCACTGGAATCTGGGCTTTTAACCTCTATGGCACTCACAGGGTTAAATTCATCTTTAACCCACTGGATGCTAGAAAGCTCTCCAATGCAATGAATGCTAGAATTAGATCCCTATTTAAACTTATGGGAAATATTATTTGCCCCCGTGTGTTGCTGTTGGTATTCTCCAGAGCTGTTCCTCTTTTTTTGCATTCAGAGTAAGGCCTTGCCTATATATTCACACCCACTATGCTGGTATAGCTCAGGCAGGGTGCAAGGTTAGACATAATGGGGGCTGTGGCCACCCTGCTGTAGTTACTGGTATTATAACCAGCAATTTAATTTCTAGAGGTCAGAGAATGGCAGAGAGTCTTATATCTGGCCTGATTCCGAGATTAACCTTTTACTGCCACATGGCACAGCACAGACTTATAACATTTGATTACCTATCTATAAATATCACAGGAAACATGCACTGTTGGAACTTTATAAATCTATGTATTCACTGGGCCATATGCACAAATAAAAAGGGACAATTCTGCGGAAACCAACTGAATCACAAGGAACAAATAAAAATGTCTGTTTATTGAACAGAGACCACTCTAGATTTCAAGGGAATAAAATTTCCATTTAAATCAATGTACATTTTATTTGTTCTGTGCAATGCAGCTAGTTTGCGTCATAATTTATCAGCTTCTACTTTGTGCACGAGGTCTTTAATTTGTTAACAGAAGGAGTTACCTGGGTAAGCATTCTTTGTGAAGCAGTTAGGTCTTTCCATATTATTACAGTGTATAACAGAAGGACTATTGTGTGTTTAAGGCTCTTGGCTTTATTTTTTGCCAAGGCCAGTGCAAGCACTAGACAAATTAGGCAACCATCTAGGGTGACACTATTAAGAAGGAAAAAGCAGGCACTAGGCAAATTAGGCAGTCATCTAGGGTGACACTATTAAGAAGGCAAAAGCGGGGCCGTTTCTATAGCTATGCAGACTCCCTGCCATGTGTTCCCTTTTAAACATAATGTCAAATTTCAAATCAAATAAGTGCAGTTATCATTCTAGGATTTTATTCATGCTAAGGCACTATTTAATTTTGAAAGCTCATTAATCTTTCAGGGACCAGAGGGGTTAACCATTTGTGTTAGACACTAAAGATGAGCGAGCACCCCGATGCTCGGGTGCTCGGGTGCTCTGACCGAGCACCCCCTGATGCTCGAGTGCTCGGCCGAGCACCCGAGCCCCATTCAAATGAATGGGAGCACTCGAGCATTAAACCAGGCACCCCCTGCTCTGATGAGCGGAGGGTGCCTGGTCAATGTCCCCCTTCATCTCCGCTATGCCCCTCTTCCACAATGTCCCCCTTCATCTCCTATGCCATAGCGGAGATGAAGGGGGACATTGTGGAAGAGGGGCATAGCGGAGATGAAGGGGGACATTGTGGAAGAGGGGCATAGACTCTATGCCCCTCTTCCACAATGTCCCCCTTCATCTCCGCTATGCCCCTCTTCCACAATGTCCCCCTTCATCTCCTCTATGGCATAGGAGATGAAGGGGGACATTGTGGAAGAGGGGCATAGCGGAGATGAAGGGGCACATTGTGGAAGACGGGCATAGCGGAGATGAAGGGGGACATTGTGGAAGAGGGGCATAGAGTCTATGCCCCTCTTCCATAATGTCCCCCTTCATCTCCGCAATGCCCCCTTCATCTCCGCAATGCCCCCGTACCTCCATTCCCTGGTGGTCCAGCGGAGCGTCTTCGGATCTGTGCCTCTTCCGGCACAGATCCTCTTCACCCGAGCATGTCGGGCGAGCACATGGCGGTACTCGTACGAGTACCGCCATGTGCAGAGCAGAGCGATGCTCGAGCCGATCCGAGCATCGGCCGAGCACGCTCGCTCAACACTATTAGACACCTTTCTGACACTCAGTGGGTTACAAGGCGATGCATTAAAAACATAGTTAATTTTATGAGGGGGGTACAGTCTAAAGGTTTGCCAGGAGTGCCAAGTACCATTTACCCCATTCCCAGTTTTGGCATATTGAATAATTTTGCTCTCCTCTTAGCTATGTGTCCACATCCTGGGTGACTCATTCCTGATTATACTCATATATAAGACCTGCCAACTGTCCCATGATTCTAAGTTTTATTTCACTGACCCAGGATCCTTCTGTGGATGATTGGTGGGGAATGAAGAGTTGTAGCTGTAGATAGCAGCTCGAGGGCTTCATATAGCCCATCACTGAATTAAAGTGACTGATCCAACTAATTAGTCCACCTGTGTTTCATCTGTGAGATCCAGAACACATGCACTGCTGGTAGCTCTTGAGGACCAGGGTTGGCTACTACAGATGTAGATAGTGCTTTATCTGTAGTTCTGCTCCCCTTGCAAAAAACTTGCTGATGAAGCTTAGGCCGAATAGTAAGCCCAAGAGACTGAAGTCTCACAGTTCAGTCTTGTCGGGCTGTGTGCTCAGTCCCCATTAGGCTCTAGTGAACAGCTTCTAAGCTCTACACTTGAGAGCTAATGGGGTTGCAGGCGGAACAAGCAACATTTATGGCTGTGAGCAATATACATCCAGGTTGCGTTCCAGGATGATATCAGTTTTCTGATTCCACCAGATTCCTTATAGGAGCCATTATGGGGCTGCAATGTGCCCTTCACTTTTTCCTGTCTGCTACCAGCAGAGAAGTAAAACATAATAATAGCCATTTAAAGGTTTAAGGGGTTTTTATGTTCCCACCAGTTTCCCTTGAAGGAGAACAATTGTAAGACCCCCAGGCCAGCACTGAAAGAGTTAACCCTTTGAGTGCCAGAGAGGTATCCAACACATTGCAAAAGGGTAAAAGAGTTATTAAAATGGGGAAGGGCTATGTGAAGCGTTTATTATTCTGATGCAACTCTGCATAAACAGGCTTCTTTAACTCTTTGCTCACCATTGCTCCCCCTGGCTTGGTACCGTATAATAATAATGACATTCAGTTATATGACTGCCCAAGGAAATGTGTCCCTAGATTTTTTTTTTAATGTTAGCAAGTTTGATATATAGGTGGCCTTAGAGTTTCAGTGAAATTAGCAATTAGGTGAGTGATGTCTCTCTGGGGAAAAAACATTCCTAGGCTATTCTAACTTGATTTTCCATCAATAGCAGTATCAATAATTGATACTATGTTAATACAGGGATCCTATCCTCTAAGTATTATAAATCTGTACAACTTCAAAAAGAGGCTCCCAAGAATAATGCAGGGAATGGAGATTATTCTCTTACTGTAGTGATTTCTCTCTCAACTTAATGCATCTGGCCCCAGGAGTCTCTTTTGGAGAAGAGTTAGGAATGTATCTTTTTAACAGCTCTATAGAGAGGGGAGAAACCAGAATAAGATCAATATTATGCCTGCTCTATATCACCTCTCTAGGCCTTATGGCTTTAGGTAATATAAATGCCAAGAGGTATCATCCTGCTTTCTGGGGGCAGCCCTAAATGGGGCCAGAAGTCAGAAATAGCTCTATAATATGTAACTAAAGATGCTGCAATAGTGCCCAGGGGGCAAAAAAAGCCTAGGAAGTGAGGCAGAAATCTGAGATAAAGAGTCATATGCAGAAATATAAAGTGGGGTAATTCTGTGGCAGGTCAGTTTCACCATTGGAAACAAATAAAAGCCCCGCTGTTTTAAACTGGGATTTTAAAAGACTCATTTTAAAGTGATTTGGGTCTTTTCCTTTATTCCCTTCCAATTTTGTCCCTGTGACCTAAAATGTCCAGGCAAATTGAGGTGCTTCCTGACACTGTATCCTTGATGCAAGGGGAGGGGAAACATGGCCTCTTCCCTGACATGCTTTGGATATATTATTATGGTTTTCTGAATACTTGATTCAGGGTACCTTGGGTTTTATAAAAATGCTTCTCTAAATTATATACTTTACCTTTATTCACATAGATGCTATGCTTTGCAATGTGTTGGATACCTCGCTATCATACATGTGGTTAATAACACTTCTTGGCAACATTTCATTGTGCAAAGGTTCTGCCATTATCTACTTGAGACACTAGCTGTTTCACCTGGAAGGTGAGATTGTTTACACAAAAAGATTTGTTAAAAATTAAAGGGCAATTATAACCACAATAATGAAAAGAAACCCAAGATGCTCTCTTTTTGGTTCCATGTAGAGAGACTGAACTGTGCGGCTAAAGTCTTGCAGTTCAGTCTCTTATCCTGGACAATGCTGTCCCCGTAGACCTTCTTGGGTTGAAAGCCCAACACAGTGAGTCTAGGAACATTGCACATGCAAACCATTAAGACTGTGACTGAGATCCATAAATGTCTGTGCTGTGTTCCATCAAGGTGGTGGGGGCAATTTTCTGCTACCCAGATTGGCTGACTGCTTTTTACTAACTCTGCAGTCAATGGAGCTTTTAAGGTGAGTATACAAACAGACCTCTAATCTAAAATAAGAAAAGAGGAGTGCTCCTACCTAACGCCTATGTGCTGAGCCATATCTGTGTGAAAAATCTCTGACAGAGTGGGATTTTTCCTCTGCGCACTTTTCTGTTGTATATTCAAAAAGGGCACAGAAACAACTAAATCAATTGTTTCCTTTCCTTATACCTTTTATGGGCTAGTGTTAAGAGCATGCCCAGATTTCCTATTAAGCAGGATTTGGCAGCTGACTTGACTGTGCTGGCCACGCCAGCAATCTGAGTTATGACTGTGGCCACAGTAATTCCACTGTCCCTGCCCTGTCCTTCCAGGTTTGTGATCACTAATTTATTTACCAGTTTACATAACCCATAAACTAGATATTGTTTGTCCACTTGATGCCAGAAAGGTCTATAACAAATGTGTCTGAGACCTTTCTAGCATCCAAGGGGTTAAGAGGGATTTTTTGTGTTTGTGTGATATAATCTAAGAATATTTTCTGTCAGGCAACATTGTATGGGAGTGAGGGGTGGGCATTATCATATGAGGTATAGATATTGGGCATATAAGGTGCCCCACATTGGAGCATCTAAGATATAAATCCCTTTGCATGCAGAGAAGTATCCAACACATTGCATGTATATGTCTCTGGCACTCAAAGGGTTAAATCCAGCTCTGGTTAAGGGCTTGTTCCAACACATTGCATGTATATGTCTCTGGCACTCAAAGGGTTAAATCCAGCTCTGGTTAAGGGCTTGTTCCAACACATTGCATGTATATGTCTCTGGCATTCAGAGCGTTAAATCAAGCTCTGGTTAAGGGCTTGTTCACATTGCAATCATGTGCTGGGGGAGTTGCATGTGCTGGTAGGTACTAATGCACGTGTACATAAGCATAGACACAGGATTCCATTAGCAAACCTTCATATTAGCATAGCTCATATGCTGTGCATACCCCTAAACAAGCACACATCTGGGAGATGAAAGTGCCCTGAGTATATAAGCTCCATAAATGTTTCCATTGCTTTCTTGTCAAAATGATTCTACCTAGATTTCAGTGATTCACTTTTATATTGACTAGATCTCAATTTCATCTTCCATATCTGTAGATAGCCTGTTTTAGTCTTTTTCACAACCTTATACAACCTTGGTTGCAAATAAGTTTTTTTAAATTATATTTATTGGATATGGTACATTTTCTCACAATTTTGAACTGTGATTATGTAATTGGTCGTTTTGTATTTGTAATGCTTTGAATACCATAGGGGCATGAAATGGATTGCAAAGCAATGTGTTGAGCACCCCTATGGCATTCAAAGGGTTAATGAAGGCAAGACATGGTACACTCAAACTCCAAGGGACATAGGTGCAAAGATGGTGAATTATAGAATGTCAGATATTCAAAAATATCAATACTAATATTTAACAGACATCTGTTATTGAACTGCATGTCAAGCAGGAGGTTAGGCCTTAGTGACCTATTAGTTCATCTGTGCTAGCTAAATTAGGTATAACATTTTTTTTTATTTTTCTTTTAATCCCTGAGGTCAGACGGGTCACATTTGGCACAAAGGCTGCATGTTGGACACTCCTGGTCTAGAATAACACTCATTTTTCTGTTTGCTACCATGTTTTTTTCTCTTACACCATTTCTGTGACATAATGGGGGTCATGTACTAACATGATTCAGTCTGTGTTATACTAGGTGCTACAACTGGTTTCTTGAAGTTATGTCTGCCTAATGGCAATTTACTAAGCTATCTATGCCAAACATTCTATTACTAGTTGAAGAGCCCGTGTACATGGGCCACAGTGCCACCCAGCAATGGACGAGGTGTAGTCATGCACCTTCGGTGTGCAGAGAGGACTCCGGTCTGAATTCGGAGCCCAGCTCCATTATCAGCAGCGGCGCGGGAAGTCTGTAGTGCTCATGACTGCAGCTCGCACAGCCGTCTCTACTGTGCATGATGGCTTCTGACAAACACACATTTAGTGAATTATGGGATGTATGCAGCTTGCAGCAAGGGAAAGGCAGTGGAGAAATGTGTGATTATTTCAGGTGGTCTTTTCTTCTGTGTATTGTTTAATGCCATATACTAACAAGGTGTAGTGTTATAACATTATTCCATGAAAGTCTTAACGATGGCAATGTGCATGAGCAAGTGTGCATTAGAGAGATCATACACTCAAGTGCATACTCTGAGTACAGCATTACACAACCAACATTCCAGAGCAGAAAATTAGCTGTACTGGCAGTTTTACATTCCCTCCATCCACCAAAATATATTTTGTTTTGTTTTTTTGATTTAGGGGTGGTGATAAAAGTAAGAAGGAACAGAGATGTAGTATAAAGAGGTCAGAGATATCAAAAAACAATATACTGGTATCTGTCCATTTATCTGTCTGATCTTCTATATATTACCTTCACTGTGGTGAATAAGACTCCGTGTGAAGACGCGGCACCTGGAATCAATGTTGTCGCCCAACTTCTGCATGACACCAATTCAGAAAGATACTTATGCCATATATTAAAGCTTCTTGTGCCATGATGAGGCCAATGGGCCAGTTTATAAGTGTTTGGGACAGTTTATATGTGTTTGATCTGTTCATTTTCGCTGCCCTTTGAGCGTCAGAGTGATATCCAAAAAATATAATCTATACCTCTCTAGCACTCTAAGGGTTAACACTATTTACTAAATAAGGCGTAGAGGACATGGTGTGATTTTACACCATTTTGTTGCACGTGTTATGAGGTAGGCATAAGGGACTTGCTGACATTAAGGTCTTCATGATGTGTGAGCCGTTATGCCCTGAAGCAGTCATACCCTGTAGTGCATACCCCGCAGCACTACAACTGGGGTTGCAGGCTATCATCATTGGAGCTGTGCTGGCATATCTGTACATTCACCCCTGTCTCTTTATACCCTTTACAGCGCATAATGGGGCAAAAGGGAAATGTGAAAAACCAACTGCACCAGAAGAAACAATTCCCCCAAATCCCCATTAATTGGGATTAATGCATTGAGGACCCCTCTAGCATTTACAGAGTTAAAATCCCAATTTAAATCAATTAGATATGTTTATTTGTACCTATGGTGCAGATGGATGACACCCAGAATTGCTCCACTTTTGTCTTGATATATATCCCCTTCAGTGTGCTCAGCACTCTGTATCCTGTCTGCCAAGAAACTGTTCTATCTGTGAGTGATTAAACTAAACAAGTGCTGGGAAACACTAGAAAATAGCCATGACATAAAATCCATTGTGAGCCTGGGAGGTATGAGCCAGGAGATATGATAGGACAGGCTGTGTGAGCTGTTAGTGGGAGAGGTCAGGTCCCACTGTGGTCACTGTCACAGGATGTGATTTCTTCCTCCAGTGGTGACAGTCCTACATGTTAATCTTTATGTCACCTTCAACTGCCAGCTTGTGGGACAGGGATTGGGGTGGGGGGGATACTACAATGCAGGACTAAAGAGTGTGGCTCAGACAATACTGTTAGCCCTGCCAGAGGGGTGTCCAATGCGTCAGGTGTAGTCATGCCTCTGATACTCAGATGGATTAAACCAGTCCAGTGAGCTATGACATTTTTACAAAGGTTATGGTGCACTTTCCTCCCTAGATCACTGAATCTGATTATTTGTTCAACGAGGAGAAATTAAGAATTCAGCAGTAGACTCAAAGCTAAAAAGTTATGAAACTGTTTAACCTCTTGAACGCTAGTAAGGTATGCAACACATTGCTTGGCAACACTGTAAGCTAACTAATGTCCATGAAATTGATAAGCAACTATCCTTTCAATCTGAGAAAGACTGTGTAATGAACATTTTTCATAAAAGGACTCTCATTTGTCAGTAAACATCCCTCCCCCTTGCTCCATGTCACTCTCTCCCCCTGTTTATTTCCATCTTTTACCCCTTCTCCATGTGTCTCTCACCATTTCTTTCCTTCTTTTAACCCCTATTCCATGTACCTGTCTCATTATTTCCATGTATCACTCCCTGCTCCATGTCCCTCCACTCTTCCCTTCTTCATATCCCACTATCCTCCTTGCTCCATGTCCCTCTCCTCTGTCCTGCTCATTGTCCCTCTATTCTCCCCTGCTCATTGTCCCTCTCCTCTCTCCTGCTCATTGTCCCTCTATTCTCCCCTGCTCATTGTCCCTCTCCTCTCTCCTGCTCATTGTCCCTCTCTTCTCCCCTGCTCATTGTCCCTCTCTTCTCCCCTGCTCATTGACCCTGCCCTCTCTCCTGCTCATTGTCCCTCTCCTCTCTCCTACTCATTGTCCCTCTCTTCTCCCCTGCTCATTGTCCCTCTCCTCTCCCCTGCTCATTGTCCCTGCCCTCTCCCCTGCTCATTGACCCTGCCCTCTCTCCTGCTCATTGTCCCTCTCCTCTCTCCTACTCATTGTCCCTCTCTTCTCCCTTGCTCATTGTCCCTGCCCTCTCTCCTGCTCATTGTCCCTCTCCTCTCCCCTGCTCATTTTCCCTGCCCTCTCTCCTGCTCATTGTCCCTTTCCTCTCCCCTGCTCATTGTCCCTCTCTTCTCCCCTGCTCATTGTCCTTGTCCTCTCCCCTGCTCATTGTCCCTCTTCTCTCCCCTGCTCATTGTCGCTCTCCTCTCACCTGCTCCATGTTCCTCTTTTCCCCCTGCTTCATTTCTCTCTCCCCCCCACTTCATGTCCCCTCCCCCCACTCACCCACACACACACACTTCTTGACCCTCTTTCCCTGCTGCTTCAGGTCCTTTTCTCCCACTTCTGTCCTCTCCCCTGCCCATTGTCCCTCTCCTCTTTCCTGCTCCATGTTCCTCTCTCACCCCCAGTTCCATTTCTCTCTCCCCCCACTTCATATCTCTCTTCCCCTGCTTCATGTCCCCCTCCCCCCCACTTCATGCCCCCCCACGTCATGTCCCCCCACACACAGACACACACACTTCATTAACCTTTTTCCCTCCTGCTTCAGGTCCTTTTCTCCCCCTTCTCATGTCAATCATCAGTGAACAGAAAAGGTTAGGGATTCATGACTTACATATGAGAGATAAAAGCAATGCAGATATAGGGGAACCGGGATGTGGGGTGAAAAATCTTTGGCAGAGGATGGATAGAAATGCAAGATGGAGTAGCTGTATACTGGCCGACTAAGAAAAATAGAAAAGAGTTTGTGGGAGGGATATCTGGGAGATGGAATGGTGTACAGCAGTGATTCCTACACTTGGGGCATCCACCCTGGGGAGTGAGGTTCTTCAGTGGGGGGAGGGTCAGGCTTTATTAGAGTACCAGGCACTCTCTCAGCTATGTAACATAACAGAATCTGTATTGCTGAAAACTGACTGCTGGCATTAGTTTAGGAAAGGCTGGTTCAAAGAACATGGCAGTCTGCCCTCTTTGTACTTGCTGTAACGTGTGTGTTTATTTGGCAAGGAAACTCTATAGATAGATTTTAGAGATATCTACATCAAAGAAAAGGACATATAATGAATTTGTTTCTTCAACACATATTACAAAAGAAATAAAATGTTCATTAATGTATAACTATGCATGAAGAATTCCCATTATTTAATTTAAAAGCAGTCATTGGGGCGTAACTTGAGATTGAGAGCAGGATGCAGTTGTACAGGAGCCCAGCAACCAAAGGGCCATCTACCTCAAGGTCCAATAGGATCTAGTTATGACTCTGTGAAAATATGTTTGTGTTAAGGGACCCAAAAGTGCACTGGGGCCATGCAATAACTAGTTACTCCACTGAAGAGCCTCAAGGTTTGGTGAAAACTGAAAGGAGGTCATCCTGGGGAAAAGCTTAGGAACATCTGGTGTAGAGAGATGATTAATGGATGAGGTATATGTGTAGGGGGCATTAAACCTTTGTCAGAGAGGTATCCAGCACAATGATTTGCATACCTGGGAACTCTCCGGATTTGCCCCGGAGACTCCGGTTCTGACAGAGCTTTACCGGGTTTCCGGGGCAGAGGCTGATTCCTCCGGATGTGGATAGTTTCTATTGAAACTCTGCCATATCTGCTTTTTCTCCCGTTGTGCCTCCTTCCCCAGCCTTCTGTGTGACACATTTAAATCCCCCCCCAACACTCGAATTAAGCCCCACCCCTTTTTGACGCGATTAGTGTAATTTTTGTTACCCCCTGCTGAACAGAGGACTACCCTCCAGGTAGCCCTCAACTGAAAGTTCCCAGGTATGGTGATTTGCAATGAGTTGGATACCTATCTAGCACTCACAGTGTTAAAGTACTTCACTGACCCAGGCCTTCTGAAGACACAATGAGGCCGGAAATTTCCAGTCCTAAGCACACAGCCCACATTACTCTGCCTCAGTATGTCAGCTCAACAGGGCTGTGCATAATGATAAACAGTCACTTTCCTTGTTTTCAGAGGTAACAAACATGGGCTGCATTCTATTGCAGGTGATAAATGTTAACACCCTTTTTATCAGACATTTTCCTATTGAAGTCTATGGGGAAACCTGGAGATAAAAGCAGAGATAAAATTAGCACCTGGAATAGAATCCAGCCCCATGTGTCTAAGAAACTTCATCTGTGTAAGAGATGCATAGATGCACCTAGAGACACCCTACTAGTCTCCTTCTTTTTCCATGGCTAGCATAATACCAACCTTTACCCATAGGTGCTAGAGCACTGCAGTCTGAAACACAGAGCATATCTGAATCTGAGACCTGTCCTAAACTGTTAAATTAAAGCTCCATAATTCTTCTCTGCTCTGACAACTGTCCTATTTCCTCTGTGGTATACCTGGCTGCTCTGTACACAAAATATTGCTCTCCAGCTATTGAGCTGCAACTCCCATTGTCGAATGATAAGCTAAGAAGAATTTTAGAGAGGCTGGAGAGTCTCAGGTTGCCCACCACTATTCTAATTTTTTGTTGCTCTACCAGAGGCTCCCCTGCTTCCTATTACCAGTACTGCAGTAAATAACCCTTCTCCTGAGATAAAAACAAGAATTTTATTTATTTATACATTTATTTAGAAAGTGTTGTACTATGAAGGAGATTTTATTTTTTTTTTGGAGGAGATTATTACAGGCTTTCAGAGCTCTATAGGAAAAGGCAGAGAGACTTGTTTCTTTCTTGTGGTTTAGGTAAAAGGCAGTACCCTGTTAGCTATGGATAAATTAAATGTGATCCCTTTATTAGATAACTGAATAGCTTTACAGTGCAAGATTTCAGACATGTTATAGAATGAAACTGTAATACTTTATTTATACGCAAAATGTAACATAGTTCATAAAACAGATAAATGTCATGTTCTTGATTACTTTAGATTCCATTGAAGGTAAGATGCTTTGCAATAGTAAGTGGGCTGCTGGCAGTTGAGCGGAGGTTATAGTAAGAATGGAGACCTGGCATACTGCTCACATAATCTGGTAGTAATAGATGAGAGTTGGTTAGCCGTAGAAATACAGGATGCAATCATTTTTTTTTGTAAAGTTGATACCTTTATTGGCTAACTAAACATATTTAAAATGCAAGCTTTCAAGACTTCTTAGGTCTCTTCCTGAGGTATCAACTTTACAAAAAATGTTTACATAGTCTGGTAGCTCTCAAAAGAAGTGGTTATAAACTAGAAAGGTGAGTGGGACAACTGGATGTGAGTGTGAGCCAACTGTATTCTTTAACCACATCACTTGTGATCACTTACCTGTCCCACTGATTTCTAAACCATCACATTTGTGTTTATGTGTGTATTTGCATGCTTGTTTTTTTTTTTCTCCTCTTTTGAGGTAGCAGGTCCACTTGTCAAGGAACGAAGTAATGCATGTAGTAATCTACCCATTGCCAGCCCTGGGGTGTCATGCATGGAATCAGAAAACCAGCAGACTCTAGGTCATGTGACTTATGGAGACCAGTTGGCACTGTTGTTTAAGAGAATATGTGTTTCAACTGTAATAACTTGTGAATAAAGTGTCATCCAGCAGTGAGCATACTCTGGCACTCAAAGGGTTAACATCACCCAGACCTTGGCCCGTGTACACAGGCTTTTACACTTGTAACATACTTTATTAAATGTTTACTGCTCTTTTAATAAAAATAATTACAGAAATTCAGGAGGGAACCATTGGCACCATAAAGAAGCACAATGCTGTACAGCAGCAATACATAAAATGACAAATCTATAGGAAAAAAGGGAAGCAGAAAATGAAAAATCTATAGGAAAAAAGGGAAGGATGCACATTTTCAATGTTTTTGATCATAAGAATGTTCCTTTTACTCACAGAGTAGTATCACACAAAATCATTGTCAAAAAACCCAGTTCCACATAGGCTGGTCTGCCTCAATAATCCATAGCATCTTTATGATAAAAAAAAGAATTATTTGCCTCATTTAATGAAATACCCGTGTGATTGATTAGCTTCCTTCTAAAGGGGCGATATACTAGAGTGAAGGGAAAGAAACATGTCTTAAATAAGTGTGCATAGTGCCCCAGAATAAGCTGTGTTGCAAATGCCTTAAAGGGATAGTAATGTCAGAAAAAAAGTATTAACTATATGGTAGATACAGTTAAAAGAGGTTACTTGTACTTATTCATATCTCTCGAACCATTATGGTTTGAGAGATATAGGAAAATAAAGTTCTCCTCTCCCTCCCCTTTCTGCTTGACGAGCTGTAAAGCTGTGAGAAGCAGATTCTGGTTCCTGGATCAGATGGTGGCTCTTCAGCAGCACTGGTATAGCGATACCTAAAAATAAATACTTCATCGGAACGGTCTACAATGTGTGCCTGGTTTGCAAGCACACATTGTAGACCGTTCTGATGAAGTATTTATTTTTAGGTATCACTATGCCAGTGCTGCTGAAGAGTCGCCGTCGGATCCAGGAACCAGAATCTGCTTCTGACAGCTTTACAGCTCGTCAAGCAAAAAGGGAAGGGAGCGGTCTACTTTATGTTCCTATATCTCTCAAACCATAACAGTTTGAGAGATACAAATAAGTGCAAGTACTCTCTTTTAAGTAATACTTTTTTTTCCTGACATTATTACCCTTTTAAAGTATTGATCCAAAAAGGGAAGTGTTGGGACTCACATAGTCATTGCGTGCCATAAAGTAATCCCATGGCAATGTCTCTTGTGTGGCAATAAAACTTTTTACTGTATATTTGTGTGGCCTGGAATCTTTTCTAACTACAACACTGTAGTCAAAAGAGAACCTCAAATCAATTAGAGCAATTCTGGAGCAAACCAACTGCACCACAGACAGACTGCAATTGAGGGTTTGCAGTAATAGATAGACAGTTGCCAATTTCCAATGCAACAACAAAAAATATAGACAGGGCATAGGACAGAATACTGCAGGTAACAATCCTCCTGTCAAACCTGTTAACAACCACTTATTCTGATAATTTACATTTAACCCTTTGAGTGCCTGAGAGGTACACAACACATTGAAGTGCAATGTGTTGGATACCACTCTGGCACTCAAAAGGTTAACATTCTTGTCCACTCATTGGACAATGATCTTATTAATGGTAAAGCATAAAACAGTTAGAAAGGATTTGTGTGTCTGTGTGATTACATGAAGGCAACAGTGTAACACCTCATTACATGAGAACAAATGGATCATGTACCATTACATGAGTCCAGTAGTATAATTAATTAACCAATAAATATGACCAGCAAGGCAATAAAACATTAATTACTGAAATGTTGTGTTTCCCTACAGTCCTCTTTCAATACCAAATAAAAAACAATCCAAGTGATGGACCTATATGGAAATCTGCCCTGTATTCAACCACAGTTTTTTTAATTAAAATACATGAAATACTGTAAATAAAAAACAGGTAGGATGTTTATCATTATGAGAAGGTGATATTATGGTCAATAATGTTGAGCGCAAACATTTGCCAGTTGTTCTTTGTTAAGTTGTTTTGATAAATTTTCAGTCCCATTATTTGAAGTTAATTATCAAAAAAAAAGTGTCATACTCCTCTGATACTCAGAAAGTTAAACATTGCTCCATATATATACCTATGAATGTTATTCCTCATATCCAGGGTGCAGGTCAGAAATCAATATTCTTTCCCTAAATACAATCTCACCTTGACAGCATTTCCCTCTTGCTCTGTGCAGGATTCCTAACGCTCTCTAGAACTCACAGACCTGTCAATTTCATTTATTTCCACCTCTCTCGTTCCACCTCTACCATCCATCAGCAGCACATTTAGAACTCGGTTACTCGTACCATACAAAGAGGCCCCTTCTCCTGTCCCCGCACTTATCTGTCCCCAGTCTCCACTTCACTGCATTTCTGAAGATAGTGAATCTATACAATCTGTCTTTCCAGATTGTGTTCACTTTCAATACTGTTCAGAAAATTGGTGGCCCAAGGGGAGTTTAAAACCCCTCACACCCACCCTCCCCTCCAAACGGAAGCCAAATTATAATTCAGATGCCTGATGGACTGAGATCAAAGTTAATGGGCCATATATTCACATACAACTGGAGTTATCCTGGATCAAGCCACTTGAAACACATAGGACAAATACATGTTTCCATCAATTTAAATGGAACTTTTAACCCAATGAATTCTAGGGAGATCTACAACAAATTGCTTTGCAATGCATTGGTGACCTCTCTAGCACTCAAGGGGTTAAAAGCCTCATTGAATCAATGTGGATTTTTTGGTTCCCATGATGCACTTGGTCTGCCCCATAATTATTTCACTTTTCTTCTGAACGGCGTTATATAGTCATGCAAAGCTCTCTTAACTATGAATCAGATCACGAGTGCAGATACATTTCTGCAGATCTGTTAGCAATTTCAAAAGGATCAGAATATTAGTTATAGAAAAATGATATGAGGTGCAAGAAGCAACATGAAGAATCCTAGGGATCAGTTATCTGTAGAATAAGGAATTATATAGGTAATTTACACTGAAAATTAACTCCTTGAGGACCACAGTGGTGACCAATTCATTGCTAAACAATACTTTGCACATTCATCTGGTCGTCATAGGACTGAGAGGAGTTTCAAGGAGCAGGGAAAGAGAGAAACCATTAAAAATAGAAGGAGACGATATATAGAATAAATTCACTTATAGGGATGGGTTCAATGAAGCATTAAAATGAGTTACAAGGATAAATTATAAAAGGTGAAATGTGTGTTATAAGGAGATGTTATATAGAGCAGTGGGGGAATTATAGGAAAAGTTATATCAAGTAATAACAGGCATTATAGGTAGAGTTTATTTTGAGCAATAGGAGCATTTATAGGGAGAGGTTATACAGAGCAATAGGAGGAATTATAGAGAGGGGATATACAGAGCAATAGGAGTATTTATAGGGAGGGGATATATAGAGCAATAGGAGCATTTATAGGGAGAGGTTATACAGAGCAATAGGAGTATTTATAGAGAGGGGATATATAAAGCAATAGGAGTATTTATAGGGAGAGGATATATAGAGCAATAGGAGTATTTTCTAGGGAGGGGATATATAAAGCAATAGGAGTATTTATAGGGAGGGGATATAAAGAGCAATAGGAGTATTTATAGGGAGGGGATATATAGAGCAATAGGAGTATTTATAGGGAGGGGATATATAGAGCAATAGGAGGAATTATAGAGAGGGGATATACAGAGCAATAGGAGTATTTATAGGGAGAGGATATATAGAGCAATAGGAGCATTTATAGGGAGAGGTTATACAGAGCAATAGGAGGAATTATAGAGAGGGGATATACAGAGCAATAGGAGTATTTATAGGGAGGGGATATATAGAGCAATAGGAGTATTTATAGAGAGGTGATATATACAGCAATAGGAGTATTTATAAGGAGAGGATATATAGAGCAATAGGAGTATTTATAGAGAGGTGATATATAAAGCAATAGGAGTATTTATAGAGAGGGGATATATAGAGCAATAGGAGTATTTATAGAGAGGTGATATATAAAGCAATAGGAGTATTTATAGAGAGGAGATATATAAAGCAATAGGAGTATTTATAGAGAGGGGATATACAGAGCAATAGGAGCATTTATAGGGAGAGGATATATAGAGCAATAGGAGTATTTATAGGGAGGGGATATATAAAGCAATAGGAGTATTTATAGGGAGGGGATATATAGAGCAATAGGAGTATTTATAGGGAGGGATATATAGAGCAATAGGAGTATTTATAGGGAGGGGATATATAAAGCAATAGGAGTATTTATAGGGAGAGGATATATAGAGCAATAGGAGTATTTATAGGGAGGGGATATATAAAGCAATAGGAGTATTTATAAGGAGAGGATATATAGAGCATAGGAGTATTTATAGGGAGGGGATATATAAAGCAATAGGAGTATTTATAAGGAGAGGTTATACAGAGCAATAGGAGTATTTATAGGGAGGGGATATATAGAGCAATAGGAGTATTTAAAGGGAGGGGATATATAGAGCAATAGGAGTATTTATAGGGAAAGGATATATAGAGCAATAGGAGTATTTATAGGGAGGGGATATATAAAGCAATAGGAGTATTTATAAGGAGAGGATATATAGAGCAAAGGAGTATTTATAGGGAGGGGATATATAAAGCAATAGGAGTATTTATAGGGAGGGGATATATAAAGCAATAGGAGTATTTTCTAGGGAGGGGATATATAAAGCAATAGGAGTATTTATAGGGAGGGGATATATAGAGCAATAGGAGTATTTATAGGGAGGGGATATATAGAGCAATAGGAGTATTTATAGAGAGGTGTTATACAGAGCAATAGGAGTATTTCTAGGGAGGGATATATAGAGAAATAGCAGTATTTATAGAGAGGGGATATACAGAGCAATAGGAGTATTTATAGGGAGGGGATATATAGAGCAATAGGAGTATTTATAGGGAGGGGATATATAGAGCAATAGGAGTATTTATAGGGAGGGGATATATAAAGCAATAGGAGTATTTATAGGGAGAGGATATATAGAACAATAGGAGCATTTATAGGGAGAGGTTATACAGAGCAATAGGAGGAATTATAGAGAGGGGATATACAGAGCAATAGGAGTATTTATAGGGAGGGGATATATAGAGCAATAG
Organism: Rhinophrynus dorsalis; assembly: GCA_037306005.1. Lineage (NCBI taxonomy): Eukaryota > Metazoa > Chordata > Amphibia > Anura > Rhinophrynidae > Rhinophrynus > Rhinophrynus dorsalis. The sequence goes on along the minus strand of CM074722.1, from coordinate 153,041,460 downwards.
GAGCATTTATAGGGAGAGGTTATACAGAGCAATAGGAGGAATTATAGAGAGGGGATATACAGAGCAATAGGAGTATTTATAGGGAGGGGATATATAGAGCAATAGGAGCATTTATAGGGAGAGGTTATACAGAGCAATAGGAGGAATTATAGAGAGGGGATATACAGAGCAATAGGAGTATTTATAGGGAGAGGATATATAGAACAATAGGAGCATTTATAGGGAGAGATTATACAGAGCAATAGGAGCATTTATAGGGAGAGATTATACAGAGCAATAGAAGTATTTATAGGGAGGGGATATATAGAGCAATAGGAGTATTTATAGGGAGAGGATATATAGAACAATAGGAGCATTTATAGGGAGAGATTATACAGAGCAATAGGAGTATTTATAGGGAGAGGTTATACATAGCAATAGGAGTATTTATAGGGAGAGGTTATACAGAGCAATAGGAGGAATTATAGGGAGGGGATATATAGAGCAATAGGAGTATTTATAGGGAGGGGATATATAGAACAATAGGAGCATTTATAGGGAGAGATTATACAGAGCAATAGGAGCATTTATAGGGAGAGATTATACAGAGCAATAGGAGTATTTATAGGGAGGGGATATATAGAGCAATAGGAGTATTTATAGAGAGGTGATATATACAGCAATAGGAGTATTTATAAGGAGAGGATATATAGAGCAATAGGAGTATTTATAGAGAGGTGATATATAAAGCAATAGGAGTATTTATAGAGAGGGGATATATAGAGCAATAGGAGTATTTATAGAGAGGTGATATATAAAGCAATAGGAGTATTTATAGAGAGGAGATATATAAAGCAATAGGAGTATTTATAGAGAGGGGATATACAGAGCAATAGGAGCATTTATAGGGAGAGGATATATAGAGCAATAGGAGTATTTATAGGGAGGGGATATATAAAGCAATAGGAGTATTTATAGGGAGGGGATATATAGAGCAATAGGAGTATTTATAGGGAGGGGATATATAGAGCAATAGGAGTATTTATATGGAGGGGATATATAAAGCAATAGGAGTATTTATAGGGAGGGGATATATATAGAGCAATAGGAGTATTTATAGGGAGGGGATATATAGAGCAATAGGAGTATTTATAGGGAGGGGATATATAGAGCAATAGGAGTATTTAAAGGGAGGGGATATATAGAGCAATAGGAGTATTTATAGACAGGGGATATATAGAGCAATAGGAGTATTTATAGGGAGAGGATATATAAAGCAATAGGAGTATTTATAGGGAGGGGATATATAAAGCAATAGGAGTATTTATAAGGAGAGGATATATAGAGCATAGGAGTATTTATAGGGAGGGGATATATAAAGCAATAGGAGTATTTATAGGGAGGGGATATATAGAGCAATAGGAGTATTTATAGAGAGGGGATATATAAAGCAATAGGAGTATTTATAGGGAGGGGATATACAGAGCAATAGGAGTATTTATAGGGAGGGGATATATAAAGCAATAGGAGTATTTATAGGGAGGGGATATATAGAGCAATAGGAGTATTTATAGGGAGGGGATATATAGAGCAATAGGAGTATTTATAGAGAGGTGTTATACAGAGCAATAGGAGTATTTCTAGGGAGGGATATATAGAGAAATAGGAGTATTTATAGAGAGGGGATATACAGAGCAATAGGAGTATTTATAGGGAGGGGATATATAGAGCAATAGGAGTATTTATAGGGAGGGGATATATAGAGCAATAGGAGTATTTATAGAGAGGTGTTATACAGAGCAATAGGAGTATTTCTAGGGAGGGATATATAGAGAAATAGGAGTATTTATAGAGAGGGGATATACAGAGCAATAGGAGTATTTATAGGGAGGGGATATATAGAGCAATAGGAGTATTTATAGGGAGGGGATATATAGAGCAATAGGAGTATTTATAGGGAGGGGATATATAGAGCAATAGGAGTATTTATAGGGAGGGGATATACAGAGCAATAGGAGTATTTATAGGGAGGGGATATAAAGAGTAATAGGAGTATTTAAAGGGAGGGGATATATAAAGCAATAGGAGTATTTATAGGGAGGGGATATATAGAGCAATAGGAGTATTTATAGGGAGGGGATATATAGAGCAATAGGAGTATTTATAGGGAGGGGATATATAGAGCAATAGGAGTATTTATAGGGAGGGGATATATAGAGCAATAGGATCATTTATAAGGAGAGGATATATAAAGGAATAGGAGTATTTATAGGGAGGGGATATATAGAGCAATAGGAGTATTTATAGGGAGAGGATATATAGAGCAATAGGAGTATTTATAGGGAGAGGTTATATAGAGCAATAGGAGTATTTATAGGGAGGGGATATATAGAGCAATAGGAGTATTTATATGGAGGGGATATATAGAGCAATAGGAGTATTTATAGGGAGAGGTTATATAGAGCAATAGGAGTATTTATAGGGAGGGGATATATAAAGCAATAGGAGCATTTATAGAGAGGGGATATACAGAGCAATAGGAGTATTTTCTAGGGAGAGGATATATAGAGCAATAGGAGTATTTATAGGGAGGGGATATATAAAGCAATAGGAGTATTTATAGGGAGGGGATATATAGAGCAATAGGAGTATTTATAGGGAGGGGATATATAGAGCAATAGGAGTATTTATAGGGAGAGGATATATAGAGCAATAGGAGTATTTATAGGGAGGGGATATATAAAGCAATAGGAGTATTTATAGGGAGGGGATATATAGAGTAATAGGAGTATTTATAGGGAGGGGATATATAGAGCAATAGGAGTATTTATAGGGAGAGATTATACAGAGCAATATGAGTATTTATAGGGAGGGGATAAATAGAGCAATAGGAGTATTTATAGAGAGGGGATATATAAAGCAATAGGAGCATTTATAGAGAGGGGATATACAGAGCAATAGGAGTATTTTCTAGGGAGGGGATATATAGAGCAATAGGAGTATTTATAGGGAGGGGATTTATAAAGCAATAGGAGTATTTATAGGGAGGGGATATATAGAGCAATAGGAGTATTTTCTAGGGAGAGATTATACAGAGCAATAGGAGTATTTATAGGGAGGGGATATATAGAGCAATAGGAGTATTTTCTAGGGAGAGATTATACAGAGCAATAGGAGTATTTATAGGGAGGGGATATACAGAGCAATAGGAGTATTTATAGGGAGGGGATATATAGAGCAATAGGAGTATTTATAGAGAGGTGATATATACAGCAATAGGAGTATTTATAAGGAGAGGATATATAGAGCAATAGGAGTATTTATAGATAGGTGATATATAAAGCAATAGGAGTATTTATAGAGAGGGGATATATAGAGCAATAGGAGTATTTATAGAGAGGTGGTATATAAAGCAATAGGAGTATTTATAGAGAGGAGATATATAAAGCAATAGGAGTATTAATAGAGAGGGGATATACAGAGCAATAGGAGCATTTATAGGGAGAGGATATATAGAGCAATAGGAGTATTTATAGGGAGGGGATATATAAAGCAATAGGAGTATTTATAGGGAGGGGATATATAGAGCAATAGGAGTATTTATAGGGAGGGGATATATAGAGCAATAGGAGTATTTATATGGAGGGGATATATAAAGCAATAGGAGTATTTATAGGGAGGGGATATATATAGAGCAATAGGAGTATTTATAGGGAGGGGATATATAGAGCAATAGGAGTATTTATAGGGAGGGGATATATAGAGCAATAGGAGTATTTAAAGGGAGGGGATATATAGAGCAATAGGAGTATTTATAGACAGGGGATATATAGAGCAATAGGAGTATTTATAGGGAGAGGATATGTAAAGCAATAGGAGTATTTATAGGGAGGGGATATATAAAGCAATAGGAGTATTTATAAGGAGAGGATATATAGAGCATAGGAGTATTTATAGGGAGGGGATATATAAAGCAATAGGAGTATTTATAGGGAGGGGATATATAGAGCAATAGGAGTATTTATAGAGAGGGGATATATAAAGCAATAGGAGTATTTATAGGGAGGGGATATACAGAGCAATAGGAGTATTTATAGGGAGGGGATATATAAAGCAATAGGAGTATTTATAGGGAGGGGATATATAGAGCAATAGAAGTATTTATAGGGAGGGGATATATAGAGCAATAGGAGTATTTATAGAGAGGTGTTATACAGAGCAATAGGAGTATTTCTAGGGATGGATATATAGAGAAATAGGAGTATTTATAGAGAGGGGATATACAGAGCAATAGGAGTATTTATAGGGAGGGGATATATAGAGCAATAGGAGTATTTATAGGGAGGGGATATATAGAGCAATAGGAGTATTTATAGGGAGGGGATATATAGAGCAATAGGAGTATTTTCTAGGGAGAGATTATACAGAGTAATAGGAGTATTTATAGGGAGGGGATATATAGAGCAATAGGAGTATTTATAGGGAGGGGATTTATAAAGCAATAGGAGTATTTATAGGGAGGGGATATATAGAGCAATAGGAGTATTTTCTAGGGAGAGATTATACAGAGCAATAGGAGTATTTATAGGGAGGGGATATATAGAGCAATAGGAGTATTTTCTAGGGAGAGATTATACAGAGCAATAGGAGTATTTATAGGGAGGGGATATATAGAGCAATAGGAGTATTTATAGGGAGGGGATATATAGAGCAATAGGAGTATTTATAGGGAGGGGATATATAGAGCAATAGGAGTATTTATAGGGAGGGGATATATAAAGCAATAGGAGTATTTATAGGGAGGGGATATATAGAGCAATAGGAGTATTTTCTAGGGAGAGATTATACAGAGTAATAGGAGTATTTATAGGGAGGGGATATATAGAGCAATAGGAGTATTTATAGGGAGGGGATTTATAAAGCAATAGGAGTATTTATAGGGAGGGGATATATAGAGCAATAGGAGTATTTTCTAGGGAGAGATTATACAGAGCAATAGGAGTATTTATAGGGAGGGGATATATAGAGCAATAGGAGTATTTTCTAGGGAGAGATTATACAGAGCAATAGGAGTATTTATAGGGAGGGGATATATAGAGCAATAGGAGTATTTATAGGGAGGGGATATATAGAGCAATAGGAGTATTTATAGGGAGGGGATATATAGAGCAATAGGAGTATTTATAGGGAGGGGATATATAAAGCAATAGGAGTATTTATAGGGAGGGGATATATAGAGCAATAGGAGTATTTATAGGGAGAGGATATATAGAGCAATAGGAGTATTTATAGGGAGGGGATATACAGAGCAATAGGAGTATTTATAGGGAGGGGATATAAAGAGTAATAGGAGTATTTAAAGGGAGGGGATATATAAAGCAATAGGAGTATTTATAGGGAGGGGATATATAGAGCAATAGGAGTATTTATAGGGAGGGGATATATAGAGCAATAGGAGTATTTATAGGGAGGGGATATATAGAGCAATAGGAGTATTTATAGGGAGGGGATATATAGAGCAATAGGATCATTTATAAGGAGAGGATATATAAAGGAATAGGAGTATTTATAGGGAGGGGATATATAGAGCAATAGGAGTATTTATAGGGAGAGGATATATAGAGCAATAGGAGTATTTATAGGGAGAGGTTATATAGAGCAATAGGAGTATTTATAGGGAGGGGATATATAGAGCAATAGGAGTATTTATATGGAGGGGATATATAGAGCAATAGGAGTATTTATAGGGAGAGGTTATATAGAGCAATAGGAGTATTTATAGGGAGGGGATATATAAAGCAATAGGAGCATTTATAGAGAGGGGATATACAGAGCAATAGGAGTATTTTCTAGGGAGAGGATATATAGAGCAATAGGAGTATTTATAGGGAGGGGATATATAAAGCAATAGGAGTATTTATAGGGAGGGGATATATAGAGCAATAGGAGTATTTATAGGGAGGGGATATATAGAGCAATAGGAGTATTTATAGGGAGAGGATATATAGAGCAATAGGAGTATTTATAGGGAGGGGATATATAAAGCAATAGGAGTATTTATAGGGAGGGGATATATAGAGTAATAGGAGTATTTATCGGGAGGGGATATATAGAGCAATAGGAGTATTTATAGGGAGAGATTATACAGAGCAATATGAGTATTTATAGGGAGGGGATATATAGAGCAATAGGAGTATTTATAGAGAGGGGATATATAAAGCAATAGGAGCATTTACAGAGAGGGGATATACAGAGCAATAGGAGTATTTTCTAGGGAGAGGATATATAGAGAAATAGGAGTATTTATATGGAGGGGATATATAGAGCAATAGGAGTATTTATAGGGAGGGGATATATAAAGCAATAGGAGTATTTATAGGGAGGGGATATATAGAGCAATAGGAGTATTTTCTAGGGAGAGATTATACAGAGTAATAGGAGTATTTATAGGGAGGGGATATATAGAGCAATAGGAGTATTTATAGGGAGGGGATTTATAAAGCAATAGGAGTATTTATAGGGAGGGGATATATAGAGCAATAGGAGTATTTTCTAGGGAGAGATTATACAGAGCAATAGGAGTATTTATAGGGAGGGGATATATAGAGCAATAGGAGTATTTTCTAGGGAGAGATTATACAGAGCAATAGGAGTATTTATAGGGAGGGGATATATAGAGCAATAGGAGTATTTATAGGGAGGGGATATATAGAGTAATAGGAGTATTTATAGGGAGGGGATATATAGAGCAATAGGAGTATTTATAGGGAGGGGATATATAAAGCAATAGGAGTATTTATAGGGAGGGGATATGCAGAGCAATATGAGTATTTATAGGGAGGGGATATATAGAGCAATAGGAGTATTTATAGGGAGAGGATATATAGAGCAATAGGAGTATTTATAGGGAGGGGATATACAGAGCAATAGGAGTATTTATAGGGAGGGGATATATAGAGCAATAGGAGTATTTTCTAGGGAGAGGTTATATAGAGCAATATGAGTATTTATAGGGAGATGATATATTGGGCAATAGAAGGAATTATAGGGATGGATTATATGAAGCAATAGGAGTTACTGAGAGAGGTTATATGGAGCAATGGGAGGAGTTTTAGTAAGAGGCTATACAGATCAATAAGATGAGTTATAGGCATGCATGGGAACACTCTTCTGTGGAGTTCTCGGAGAGGGCTAATGGGCTGCTGCTGGGCATTTGTAAATTACTCTAATCATATCATAAAAGCAAGTGGACTTAAGTATAATTGGGGAGGGAAGTGGGAGCAACAGGGTCAGAAGAAGGCCCAATGCATAAGAAGTGGGCAGTTACCCAGGAAAGTCAAGACAACTGGAGCCTCTGTCCCCAGAGACCCAGTAAATAATTCTAAAAAACGGTGTTTCAGGGGCTGATCTGGAGAATTCCCAAGTATGGTTATAGGGAAGGTTATATGGAGCAATAGAAACAGAAATAATTACAGAGATCAATCTTAGAGCAACATGAAGAGATAAATAAGTGCTACCAACACAATGTATGCAACATTTCTTTATGGAGCAACAGATGAAACATAAATATATATAGAATAGCAGAGTTAAAGGGTATATGAAGAAAAGATGAGGATTGTATGGCTTTAAGCATTTGAGTGCCAGAGGGGTATGCAATGCATTGCTTTGCAATTATACAAACAGTTAAAAATAAGCAATAGGGGAGGTTATAGAGAGTTGTTATATGAAATAAGCAAATCACTAAATGTAAGTTGGCAAAGTATTAGGATTATTTTTATCAGTAAAAAAATCACAATTATCTACAGTAGTCTGTATTCTGTTGCAGGTGATACATGTTTTCACTGGTGTTATCGCACAGATTCCTTTTTAAGTCTATGGGGAAATGTAAAGGTAAAACCAATGATAAAGTTATCACCTGCAATGAAATCCAGCCTTTTGCTAGGCAATTCCTGTCTTCAAGAAACAACAAGTTTGGATTGAGTGTATATCCCTGCTAAAGTATTGGTAGATTGACTCTTTAAGAACTAGTACAGTAAGCAACGCATTGCATAGCCACAGGTCCTTAAAGAGTTAAAATGACTGTGTCACTGACTAATAAACTAGTGCTCAAGCATGGATGACCTTAAAATAGGGTCTGTCTGTGGTTATTGAGGTCCGAAATTGACCTCTCCTGTTTATAAAACATTTCAAGGTTTCTCGGGTCCAACTGAGAAATAATTTCCATGCAATTCAGACTGAACAGTCCGGTCTTTTTTAGAAAGCTAAACCTAAGGTTTTATTTTACAGAACATGACCTCATGGCTGGCCTAAAGGATTCTGGGATATGAATGGACTTGTGGTAACATGATAGAATGTTATCAGCAAAAAATGGACTTTGTAACTGTCTGGTCGTTGGATATATATTATATTACACAGTCAGTGCTGAAAGTCTTGCTCTGATCAAACTCCTTTGATAAGACCAGTGGCGACAAGGAAATAGATGTTAACCTCTTGACAACTAGGGAGGTGTGCAGTATTGGTCCTCAGGGGCTTGAATATGAGTACCACACATCTCTGTAGTGTACTGCTTTCTTTACTGGGTTTACATAGAGTGCAGAATTCCTCAATAACAGCATGACAGAAATAATGACAGATGTACATCAGTGAGGCTGACGTACTAATAAAAGTAGTGCAAATCTGGAGCAAGCCAACTGCATTAAAGAGGAAAAAAAAATCTCCAAATTTCTATTGACTTAAATAAAAGTAGTGCAAATCTGGAGCAAGCCAACTGCATTAAAGAGGAAAAAAAAATCTCCAAATTTCTATTGACTTTTTACCCCTTAAATTCTAGAAGTCTCCAATGCAAGTGCTGGAGACTTCGCTACAACTCAAGTGGTTAAAATTCTCATTTAAATCAATGAAAATTTGCATAATATATATTTGTTCCCTATGGTATAGTAGGTTTTCCCTAAAATTGCTCCTAACTTCTTTTGTGCATCAGTTGCCAGTTGAGATACGACAAGTGGAATTTCCCCCTTAGGTGATATAAAGCGGTAAATAGGGAATTATTACAATGGTGTAAAGATACAGATAAACAGTGGTGTACCCTGGTTACATCCATTGCAGTATCCCATCATGCTGTCTATTGTCAGCTTATTCCTTTGAGAGACAGATAGGTGAGTTGCTCTCTCATCTATCACTCAAAGGGTTAATAATCATTGAATCATAAAAATATAGAATTTTACATCAAATACAAACCAATTGGTCCATCTAGTTTGCCCATTTCCATATTATGTTCTTAAACTAGCCATGTGTCTATCTCAAGAGTTCTTACATTCCTTTACTGTTTAGAGCCAGTAGCACTGTATTCAGTTTCTTGTGATTGAGAATGGGAAGAACTGAAGTGATGTCACTAACATCCTGACATGCTTCACCGATAACTGGGATTCATTAGGTTTCATCTTGTCCTGACAATCCTATTTACTCAGTTAAGAACAAGGATGAGCGAAACAATTCTGCAAATTCGTTTTTAAAACCATGGCTTGTAAACAGCTGTTTTATTTCTAATTTAAAAAAAAAGAGATCCACTTCATATAGACATCATTCAGAGTATGTTCCGGTCCAGGACATTTGTCTGCACAAAGTAGAAGAAATTTTCCATAGCTCCCATCTTTCCCACTTTAGTCAGGACAGTCCCAGTTTTGGAGAGCCATCCCTTCATCCCACCATGCATTGTAAATGCCCCGCTTCCACACTGCCTGTCTGTGCTTGAGTGGGGAAGATGTACGGACTCAAAGTCTCTTCTCATTCTCAGCTCCCTCACGCTGGAATGCTTTCCCCTGGCTGATCTGGACCCCATTTTCAAACCATACAAACATCATCTGACTGACGTCTGATGTCAGTCCTGTGTGTTATGTGCGTATGTGTAGTAGTGCGCAAATGTACAGTGTAAGCAGGAAGTGAAGGAACCTGACCAGCCATATTTAGGTTTACCAGTAAGAGGCTAGGGGGCACAGACGGAATGTGTTTTTTTTTAGTGGTGCACACATGATTACACATTTGCAGAATGCAGTTCCTTGGGATTTTCTCCCCCATGCAAGAAGAGCAATTAATAGAGGAACAGTCCCATGTAACCCTACTGTCTCTTTATGCTGCTGTCTGTAGTCAAACCTTATACAGACACATATCTTTAAATTGCATGCTCTTCTAAACAGTCTTCTCCAGTTACAGTATGACACAGTGATCATGATCACTTAAATGAGTATATACAGCAGTATTGGGCAACCTGATACTTTTCAGCAATTTAGGACTACATTCCCATCATCTGCAGCCAGCAGTTGAGACGTATAGTTCTGAACACCTGGAGGGGATTATGTTGTCCAACTCTGATATAAAGGTTGTAAAAATGGGTAGAGAGGTATGCCCATCCAAAAACATAATAATAAGGTGAACTTAAAGTGGCCCAACATCATGATAGGGATGGGCAACATGAGGCAATCCCATTATTCTCTTCCAGTCAATGTTGATGGAGGGTGATGGGTTTTATACTTCAGCAGCAGTTAAAGGAAATAATTTTGCCCATCAAAGGTTTGGTTTAGAAAAACATTTTAAGCTGCAGAAATGTCTTCCTACCATCACACCACTAAGCATCAAGCTGGGCAAGTTAACTTATAACTACACACTAGAAGTGAAAAACCACTCTTCTGCAGAGGCTTGTGGGAAAGGAGGGATCAGGCTGGCGACATTATTAAGTTGTTCCTTTCTTCTTATTGGCTGGTGCTTAGGCTTCATGGGAACATAAGACAGAGAGGGCAACAGAGGATGAAAGCGGATCCTCAGTCATTAACCCCAGAGGAGCAAGCACAGCTCTGATTTAAGTGTATCACATTGTTCCACAACCATCAAACTCAAATCTCAGTTTATGTGCTTATAAATTAGTCTGTGTAAAGAAAACAATTTGGTCTTTTTTTAGTTACATAAATGTCTATCAATCTGTAAAGAAGTATTCTAAACATTCTAAATAATACCCCACCACCAGCCGCATCCCTCAGGAACACAACCACCTAAAAAAGTGTTCCACTTTGGCCATTGAAATGTTAGGTGGTATGCTTCTCTCCTTCCCCAGCTTTTCCTATTTAGTTGTGTCTCCCTTAGCACTCCAGACACAATTGCCTTCCCTCTTTTTGGCCTGTACTCTTTCACATGATCTTCAAAAAACGAGCCAGTTTTCATACACTCAAAGTTGTACAAATCAAGTTTCTCTCAGTGCTACTTCTCATCTGAACAAGGTTGAAGAACTGCATACGCAGATTATTACGTCTTACAAAGCAAGACTGGGGTATGTTCCTCTGTCTGTCATTCTCTTGGATCGAGGTACAGTGGCAGTTCCATGCTAAGTCAGACACTGGAATCAAATTTTAAATCTACGCCTACCTAAAGTCAGTTGACTTACCTATGTGCATCAACATTTCTCCATTTAATGCCTCTTTTGCCATGGGGAGGTAAACTAGTCGTTGGTCATGTGGGGGCTTTCTTTCCTCTATATCTTGCCTAACGCAAAGTATTAGGCAAGACACTGAGGAAATGATGTGAGGTTACACCATTTTCCTGCACATGTTATGGATGTGGTATATGGGGTTTTCTGATATCCAAAACAATTCATTTCAAGGTATTGGATACCTCTTGAGTAGTTAAAGTTGTAATGATTATACAGTATGATTTCCCTGAGATTAACTCCAGTTGGGCTGTACTGGCAAGTGGCAAAATCATACATTCACCCCTCTGCTTCATCTCATCTGATTCAGGTTTGGCAAAAACTACATTTTTCTCGTGGTTTGGTGATGAGTTAATATATTCAAAAAATTGTGGAAAATGTGCTCATTTCTATTTAAATCTAAAACAGAGAAATAAATAATAATGACTAAACCACCGATTACTCTGATTTTTTTGTTTTCTATGTTCCTTTTGTACTGTTCAATGTCTGTGTGTATATTCCTTATTGTACAGCACTGTGAAATAAGTTGGTACTATATAAATAAAGGATAATAACAATAATACTTTACAAAAGTTAAGCAGTGATACCTTGAAGAGTTGACCTTGAGAACAGTGAGTAACATTGATAATGCCTATGCACTAAGATTTCTCAAGTTGTAGAACTATTGATGCATAGGCTCCATACAATAACATGGAAATGGAGAACTGATCACACTGGAGAAATTATCTCAAACCTGTCCTCAGCCCCAATGGTGCTAGTTTTCTGGATCTCCTCACATGAACAAAGAAGAATCAATCATTGGTTCATTTCTTCTTAAGGATCTTTATAAGTTAACAACATGCAGTTGTGTTTAAATGAGAAGAACCTGAAAACATGCACTGTTGGGATGCCTGAGGACAGGTTTGAGCACAACTGAGTTAATTCAAATGACTAAGCCTCTGATTAAATTACCTGTGTTCAAGCAGGGAATGCCTAAATACCTGTCTTCTTAGTGTCAATCGAGGACATTGGAGAAGAGTCAGAAGGAACAACTGTAGGATACATTGATAAACCCAATAATATAAAAGGTGAGTATTTTATAATTATTTTTTTTTGTAGATTACTGTCAAAACCACCTACACAAATGTTACTATCAACACATTACATATAACAAATGGAGAGTCTGAACCCACATACCACAGGCACAAACTGACACAGCACCAAATCCTAGGAAGGGGTAAATATCAGCAATAACATCATGTGTTCTATCATATTTGAGTGACAAGGCGCAAGCTCAGCTTCCATGCACCTCTTCCCTGCTCAGAGACAGAAAAGCTGATGTACCAGAAAGAACTGGAGTGATTCTGGAGCAAACCAGTGTATTGTGTCTCAATGCATTGGAGACATCTTTAGTATTCAAGATGTTAAAAACCCATTTAATCAGAGAGAATGTTGGGAAATTATATTTATACCCTATGGTGCGACCGGTTTGTCCAGAATTAGTCCTTGGTGGGGGTTATGTATGAAGGTGTGTATAACTTCTCCAGTGTTATAAACTCTACAAGTCCTATTTTACTGTATGGAGCCAATTCACTATGATCTCTCAAGTTGGATAAATCTTAGTGCATAGAACAACACTGAACTTGAAGCGTTTATCACACCTTAGTGCATCTCATTCAGTTCTTTTTCATACATCAGCCTTAGTAATGTCAGGCTTTGTATAAAGCTATCAGTTATTTCAACTTTTGTATAAATACATAAAGGGGAACTGAGGTCAAATCCAAACAAAAAAAATCAGTTTGCAAATTAAACATATGTCATCTAATCCTCTGGTATACTGAAATTCCCTGTGCTGCATATAGGCTATTTTTTCTTTTCATATTTGAAAGAGCAGGGGGTCGATGCACTGAGGTTCAATGCCATGGTGAAGTATGTCTGGTGATAGGTGAATTCACTTTATCATGGGCAATACAACATACTTCGCAACATGCACTAAGAATTAGGTATGCAATGGGAGGTAGAGAGACTTAGATCACTAGCATATGAGCTTGGTGTAAAGACAGCAATGCATTGAGGAGGTCAAATGGGGAAAGGAGAGGATGCATTCAGACTTCAGCACCAGGACAGCACCAGCCCTCCCTTAACCATTTGAGTGCCACAGGGATATGCAATTCATTTCTCTGCAATGCATTTCACATCCCTATGTTACTCAGAGAGTGTAACATACACAGTCCCCTGCCACATTTAACAGCTGATTCAAATACAAACAGAACTGGCAAATCAGCTGTCCAGTTCTCTATTTATCAGAAGTGGCTGATCAACTGTTTGATATATGCAGTTGACTAGCACCGATCAGCTGTCTTGTGGAGTGTAGCAGAGTCTTATACTGACATGAATTATCTGATTGATGGATAGCCCGCTGTGTACATAAAACAGCTGATCAGCCAGTGCAGGCAAACACAGAACCAGCCAGCTAATCTGATTTTCTCTGTGTGTTTGAATCAGTTGTTAAGATGGACAGGGGCTTGTGTATGTTATAACATTTTGAGTGACAAAGGGTGTGTAACACATTACTGAGCAATCTCTATGGCATTCAAAGTGTTAAGAGAGGGTAGTTGCTGTCTCTGCTGTCTAGTAAGGACAGCATGCTGTCCTCTGTGACCATATAGAAAGCTATGGAAAGGTCCCAACTTCACCAGCCTAAGGACACTGACTTGCAGATACCTGAATTAATATATAAAGACAGTCATAGGAATATGACAATGGCTCATTAAGTTGATTCTCAATATGTAAATGTAACTTTGTCAAAGTAGACACTGAAACATTTTAAATATGGTGAGAGCATGGGTGATATTGGTGTATTTGTGAAGTATTCATAGGGAAATGATGGGTAAGACATCTTAGTGCAAATGAATCATGATGAGATACAAATGCTCCACAATATCTCCTCCCCTGGGCATTTTTCTATTTAACCCCTTGGATACAAGAGAGGTTTCCTAAGCACTGATAAGTAACCAATGGATTAAAAAACCTCAGTTATTTTATTATTACATTGATACCTGAAATAATCTAGTTTCCAGCACCTTTTGACCAGAAAATGTTTCATCATATTCACCTTTTATGATAACATATTTTACAGGTCTTTTCAGGCTGAGTGAAACAAAGGTACTCCCACTTTTCAGGAATCTTTAATTCAAAAGTTCTTAAAGTTCAACTTTTGTTTTTTTATTTAAACTGCAGTATGCAATTGTGGTCACAAGGGGGTGCTTACTATGGAGAGTCATAGTCTATACAGTGAATTATTTGAAAAAAAAAAAAAAAGTCACGTGGACACCAGTGGTCACTGTTGCTAATAGTGTCATTAAATCAAATACTAAATTATCCTGAGAGAAGTATTAGTCGGAACTGAAGGGGAGGTGGGTACTAATCTAACCCCTTTGTACTACACTGCCCACTCCTCTATTCTTTAAGGGGTAAATACATGAATTTCCTTTGTAGACATCATTCATGCAGGCTGTATACATAAAAGTAATCAATCAGTGGCTTTATAGATTAAATTGTACAGTGCTGCGGAATTAGTTGGCGCTATATAAATAAAGAATAGTAATAACAATAATAGGGGCTCAATTCTATTAGCCCCATTATTTTTTAAAACAAGCGGTGGTGGTTCTGACAGCACAGTTTGTAATTCTATTAACTGTGCTGTCAACAACCACTGCCACGCAAAAATGTCCACTGGGTGCAAAATTTGCCCCCATTGGACATCACATAAAAAAGGAGACTTTGCTATCCTATTTCATGTAACTGCATACTCCACTGGCACTTACAGGGTTAATCTACAAACAGTTAACACATGTCCAGACAAATAAAAACTTACCAGTAATCCTGATGTCCAGTGGGGTCATGGCCATCTTCATTCTTCTGTTCTTCCTTTCTTCTCTTGTTTTCTGTTATTTAAAAAAAAAATCCTTTTGTTCTGTATACTTTTTTTTTATAATGTACCCCCCCCCAAAGATGTGACAGTTAACCCTTTGAGTGCCGGACAGGTAGCCCTCCTGTGCTCAAAGGGTTAAAAATTGGTGCATCTTTTTTTCTGGTTTAAAAATTAAATGTTTTTCAGTTCGTCATCTCCCCACTACAAGCGGATTGGCTGGGAGGTGCGTAAGCACCTCCCAGCCAATTGGAGGCTGCCAATTATTTTGAACTGATACTGGCATATAAAAGCCAGTCCCGGTAAAAAATTCTGCCAGTCTAACACAGGCAATGGATCAAGAGGTAGGGCACACCTTCCGTTGCCAGCAGAGACAGCGCCGGCGATATAAAGGGGAGACATTGTACACATTTATTCGAAACTGACAAACCAAAAAAAATTTAATTTTTAAACTGGAAAAGAAGATGCCACCTATTTTTAACCCTTTGAGCGCTGGAGGGCTACCCCCTCTGGCACTCAAAGGATTAACTGTGGGAACAAAAACCAACAACAAGCATTTGTTCAAAACGTGAGTTTTGACCACCAGAGCTCGTTGTTCCATGTACCTCACCATCTATAGAATAGCTGAGGTACATATGTTGGTTTATCGGTCAGTCTTTTTTTTACCATTACCGCCAGTTTTACCGGTGATAATAGTATCAACCCCTAGGAGTACAGCCATCTACACACGCAAGATAACGTGAATTTTAGAGATCTTGTATCAAGTAATCTTATTTTATAGATGCTATCTAGAAGTACATCATATTTAAATGTATACAAACCTATTTCATTTTAAGCTGTAATCAGGACATAATTCTGGAGCAAACCAACTGCACCCTAGGGGACAAATAAACATTCCCATTTATTTACATGTAAGAGATCTCCAGCATCTTCTTTTACAATGTGATGGAGACAATCCTAGCATTTATGGAGTTAAAAGATTCATTTAAATTAATAGGAAATTGGGGACATTCAAATCTATCACCTATAGTACAGTTCATCTGACCTAGAATTGCACGTCTGTAGTTTCCTGAATACAGCTGCCAGTGTTCCTTTAAAAACAACTGAAACGGAAATGTCTGTAGAATTAATATAACTGTTTAATCGAATGACTCTCAGCCTCATGCCCTGACATTTACTAATAACCCTACACTTATCTGGTGAAAAAACCACAACACTTGTTAACAGCTTGCTAACATCAGATACACTTGCTGCAATGTAACCAGAAATGTATAGGGAGTGAAATAATTAATGGCAAATGTGCACTGCTATATTTATCTTCTTTGTGTTGGTAAAACATGTTACTGATTATTATTAGCCTGTTGGTACCCCACACACTCAGCTGCAAATTATCTCTTTCTAAGCAGCCAACACATAGGTGCTGAATTTCCTGTCTGGTTGGAAATGGTTCTTAGAAGTGTTTTCATAAATATAAAATGTGGGAGCCACAAAAAGCCAGTATAATATTTAACTCTTTGAATACCACTTTGGGGAGTTGCAAAGCATTTCAAGACAATCTGCTTAACACCTTTATGCATGGTAATTACAGGGGGGTACAGAAGGTATCCCATCTACCCTACAGTCTAGGCTGACCAGACTTCACCTTTAACTGGGGACACATAGGAAATAGGCATATTTCAGGACTGAACTAATATCATATGTGTCCCCGGTCAACCCCTTCCCGACAATGGACTTACCAGGTACGTCACGAGAAAATGTCACTTAGTGACAGATGACGTACCTGGTAAGTCCAGGAAGTCATTCGCTATAGTGCAAAAAAAAAACAAAAAACCCCCATCGTTAAGTGCCGGCCACGTGCACGCGCGGCCGGTCCCTAAGGGGTTAAAGGTGAGGTCTGATCACAGTACCCTACACTATCTGCAACCCCTCAAAATCAAATCAGTTTGTTATTTTAACTAGTGGCCTCTGCTATTTTCATGACTACTACAGAATTACTACTGCCAGCCAGTAAGATAAGATAACAGTGTCCTTTATCTTCATTAACCCTTTGTGTACCAGAGAGGTGTCAATCACATTGCAAAGAAATGTTTTGGATAACCCTCTGGCACCAAATGCATTTACTGTATGCATGTGGGTCATGAATCATGATGCAAAAGTTCCCTGGCACTGTAATCCAAACTGATTTTCCCATCATATGACGACCTTCAGAGATCCATCTGTGGTGAGTTTGACCTTGGCTCTGTGTTGGCATGGAGTTCAAACACGTTCCCGGAACTTTAAATTAGGTCTCTTTCAGTGAATGTTATTTAAACTTGCTCCAGATCATGTAGGAGGAGCCAGCATTAGATTTTGCCCCAGGACCCAGTATCCCCCCACCATCAGGGACAAATGAAATGCCCCCAAATTACCCATGTTTTAAATGGGAGGTTTAACCCCTTGAATGCTAGGGATGTCTCCAAGGCATTTGTTCCCTAAAGTGCAGTTGGATTACCCCTGAATATTTCACTTTAGCTTTGTGAATCAGGTCCATTGAGCCTTATGTATAAAAGAAAAGTGGCAATACTGCAACAAATCAACTTTACTATAGGGCACAAATGAAAAGTCCTATTGATTTAAATGGGTATTTTAACCCCTTGAATGCTAGAGAGGCCTTTGAGCGTCAGAGAGGTATAGATATGTAACTAATTATGAAGCTTTATTTGACAGTCAGAGAACAAAAGCTCTGCTGACATTAACATCTCAAATATCTCTAAAACAGTTAATCTGTGTGCAAAACAAAAAGCACAATTTATAGGCAGTTTAAATAGATATATTTACTTAGTCTAAAGGCTGTGTAGGTAACAGGCCCATTTTAACAATGCCACCTGTTGTCCAGATCGCATATCTGGTGTCCATTGCATTGTATGGGAGAGGTGGCCCATAGAATGTGAAAATGACTCTGTGTTTTAACCCCTTAACGACCCTTGATGGTCATAGTACGTCAAGGGTGAACTTCACTTAACGACCGATGACGTGCTATGACCGTCATCGAGTTCCGGGCTCCCCCCGCGGCTGCACGCTGTTCGGGGAGTCCGGAACGCAACGGAGCAATAAAAAAAATTGCTCCGTGGTTGTTGAGTCACTTCCGCTTCTGGATTCCCCAGTCGTTAAGGGGTTAAGGTTCTGCATGCACTATGTGGAGCCATATACACATAGATGAAGCTATACATACATAAAGCTACACCACTCTGTGACAGTTTGAGTTGTAATAACTTCAGAATAAAGGAACTGCCAGCAGTTGATTTAAATGAAACAGGTGCCAGTAATGGTAGTACCCTTGTTGAAGGGTTGCAGGGAAAGCATTACAGTATATGCTTTTCATAATAAAAATGTGCTGCTGATTTAAAAGGGATAGCAATGTTTCACTATAAAAGCAGCTCCAATTAATCTTCATAGTATTTGGGCCATGGAAAGTGTTATTTCAGTACTGTCAGAGTTGTAGTTCAAGAGTAATTGAATGATAAAGTATCCCCCTCCCACCCATTTTACTGATTTAACAATGTTCATCTCAGAATAGCAAGGTGGTGTCCAGGTGGATCGCAGATAGGCACAATCTTCATTTAACATAAGGGAAAAGCCTGAAAAACCTGTCAAGGGGGACATGGTTTTCCTTGTGCTCATAGTATGAAGACTGTCCCTTGCTGTCTGGTCTCAAGACCAGATTCCACATTTGAGGTGAGCAGTTTTACACTAGGTAAAAGGGGCGGGAGTGGAAACTTTATCATTCAATTACTCTTGAACTACAATTCTGACAGTATTGAAATAACACTCTCTATGGCTCAAATTATAGACTGATTAATTGGAACTACTGTTTTTGTGAAATATTACTATTCCTTTAAGCCCAGCATGGACCTAACGCAACAATTTATCCCAACCCCCACCCCCCAAAAATAAGGGGGAACCTGCAGAGCCGGATCATCCATTATGGCAACCTAGGCTACTGCCTAGGGCCCAGGCAAAATGAGGGGCCCTGCCTCCAGTTGAGTGGTCACAGACAGAGGCCTTCTTTTGCTGCCATTAACATCTTGTGTCAGACGCCCTTTTTGTTGAAAGAGACAAGCATTATCCAGTTGCTGCCACTTCCATTATAGCCAAAATGCTGGTACCAGCTAGCAGCCTTCTGTGTCAGAAGCACTGGATCAAAGCATGTGGGGCCCCAAATTGGTACCTTGCCTAGGGCCCCATGGAGACTTAATCCGCCTCTGGGAACCTGGAGTCACTGATCCACTATTGTTCCCAAATAAGGCTGAGATTCCATTATAGCTGGACATATTTGCTGAATGGTTATTTTTAGGTTCAGTACATATTTCCAGCTACTCTGTTCTGCAACCACCTTTGAACAGAGGGTCAGAATTGGATTACCAAACTGCAATTGTTTGCAACTCACACAGCACAACAATGCCTTAGATATCCCTCTGGCATACAAATGGTTAACATAACAGGAGTTTCAGTGTCTCACATGTTGTTAGACTGTGGCTGGAAGAGAGAAAGCTGCTGAATTTTGGGTTCAAGCTAGTGTAGGCAGACACACAAATTAGGTGAGCTGAAGTTGCTTGATACATTTGTTGGTGGTAGCTACTGCCAGTTGTTCTTTGGGTTTGGGTGTGTAGACAGAGTTTTTGACTAGTAAGTGACAGAGAGGCAACTTATCTTTCCTACATGAGTTGTCTAGGCCTGGCTGAGATTATACTAAGACTGAGTCAGAGTATTATACATTCAAGATAAATAGACAATGGTATAACTTGATATACTTTGTCACTAACACACACTAACATCCACATGAACAAGATGCAAATGCACATACTGAGGTGGGGTGGGTGCTGCACTAGCTGTTATGCAATTTTGTTATTTTATTTCAAGCTGAACCTATTCTGAATGTAATACAGGTCTGCCCTGTACTGTAAATTAAAGACTAACACTTATGTCCACCAAATGTGCTGGGGCAGCATAAGGGGGAAGGAGCAGAAGTGCATGAACGTGTTGGTGATAATAATGTCTCACAACAGAAACTGACTGTGGCTATGGTTGCTGCAGCTTTTGCAGTAAGTGATGATGATCATACTCAACCTCATGAGCAATCTGTTTGTAAAAGTGATATGAAAAGTTCCACTACTAGTAGTAATACTAAACCTAAAAAAGATGGGAGGTTGCATTCTAGTGTTGTTAACATAAAGGAGAATTTAGCTGTTAGCAATAATTTCCCCCCCTAGTTCTTGTGACTGTACTGGAGTGCAGCTAGGTATGGATGGTACACACAGATACTGTGTGTTAATCTGAACCCCTTGTCTATATTTGTCTTGAACGTCACATCAGATGTTTTTCTAGTGGTATGTGTCAGTGTCATGTCACTCAGTCACAGGTTGGCCACACTTGGGGGGTTTCACTCTCCCTTATTCTCACACACACAGAAAACAACTGGTAGTGTCTCCCTCACCAAAACTCCTTTAACATCTCCAAAAACAAACAGTCTGCTTTTTTGCTTTTGTTTCTGTCAGAAATGACAGAATGCTGCTTTCTTTCTCACTCAACAATCACATGCACAGATGTATTGTCTGGTAATTGTCAGTGTTGTCACATCACTGCTTGTCTCCTCGCCCAAACTCAGGAACCAACTGTCAATATCTCCCCAATACTCCTTTAACACCTCCACAAACAAACAGCTTGATCTTTTTTTTATATATATATATTGTTATTAAGTCTTCAACAATCAGATTATTCTCCTTTCTCTCTCTCACTCACTCCCAAACACAGAATGACAACCCACGGAAGTAGAACAGTGGAAATATCCACAAAATTGGTGGAGAAATATAGTTGTACTTTTGAATTCAATGCAATACACAGGCAAAAAAAAGAGGAAAATCAGACATTTTTTTGCTTTTGAGGTGTGAAGTTTTGTCTGTCTCTTATATTCATCTCCACTAACTGTGCTGGTGGAGCTAGAACCAGCAGTGATGCAGGACAGGTATTATGGTTTCCTTTCTACTAGCCCTAGTTCTGCAGAGGTAGAAACAGCACAACAAGCCACCACCGCTTCAGGTGCATCTGATGGCAGAAGTTGCCCAATCGCAAATAATCCTTCTTCTTCTCCTGCAACTCCTCTAACAACATGGGTGTTTGAATCATATTCCTGTTCAATTATTATCAACAACTGCACTGTGTAAATTGTGGGAACAATCTGTAAAGAGAGTGAAGGGCAGCAATCACACACCTTGGCATGTCTGTTCTATTTAGGAATGTTGATATTAAACCATCCCTCAACAAATCAGGTGATGTCAGCCTCTGTGTTACTTGTCCATCTCACAAAAACAAGTTACTGTTGGCAGTGGGGCAATTAGTCACTGTCACTTCCAATGGGTCATTCATTACCACTCAATAAAAATAAAAAGTCCCAGCATGACATGAGTTTGGCATATTTTGCACAGTGGTCAGGTCAGTCTGCAGATCCTCCCTTATTCCCTGCATTCTATGGACCTCCATCACATTGCCATGTGTGTGGTCACTGGTAATCGGAACACTCAATGCCCAATATGTGGAGACCTACTGCCAGATTTAGACATCTGTAGATTGACTGTCTGATGGGGGTACTGGTGGCAAATTTGTCCATGATACTGCCAATGTCTAAGGCTGCCAGGAGAAGGGGGTCTGAGATATTATACTATTTGCCTGGATCCCTGAACTAGGTAATGATGAGCCAGGTTACACCATTGATGTTCTGAGCTGGTGACAGCAGCAACACCACCAGATTCTTCCTCTCTCTTGTTGAGGATGGTGAATGTGACATATGTATAGGTGGTGCTCCTGATGTTACACTCACAGAGACAGCAGCAGCAGCAGGCTAAGAGACAGGAAGTAACTCCTGTTCTGCTACTGCTACCACCAGGGAGAAAACACATTTTCCCCTTTCTGAAATTCATCCCAGGGCACTATATGCTGGGGTGGTGGCAAGTACAATGTCATACAGTGCTATCTGCTAGTGTCTCTGGGTCACAGCAGAGGATATGGTTGGTAACACCTCCAGCAGCTGTTGAGCACTGGAGTTTCTCAGTCACAGACATTGTAGTAATGATATAGCAGAACTACCTGCTGCTGGTGAGTTCTGGAGTCTTTCATCAATAGGGAATGTGTAGGGGCCAGTGCAATTTCATTTGGTTTGCTCTCCTGCTGAATATTGCTGCTGCTAGGACTGCTGTTGCTGCTATTGCTGGATTCCTCCACATCAAGTAACATTAATACAATTCCTATTATTCACCCCCCCAACACACACACAATCACACACACACACACACACAGTGCAGAAGGCAACAGCAGCAATAGGTGTTGCTTGCTAACACTCTCTCTCACTACACAACTGTTCTTCAAAGTATTTTTTGTTCTCTCGCTATAGCTCTACAGCCCACAGAACAGCAGAAAGTTCAGGATTTTTGTAGTAGTATTAGCATGTGTGGCATGGCTTTACCTGTGTAGAGAACCCGTTTATTATTTTGTTTTTTTAATTATTATCTTTTTTAAATCAGACCTCATGGTGGGACATCAGGACCCCATGTTACCCCATCAACTCATATTTCAGTCAATTTGGCAGGGATATCAATAGAGGCAAAGCAGGGGAGCAAGAGAGTGTCCATTATACACAGAGCCTGGTAGGAGTGGGCAGGATTGACAAACCTTTTCTCATCAATGAGGGAAAGCCCTTTGCCTCCTTCTCAACCATGCCCCATGACAGCAAACCAGATTCAGTTAGATTTAGATAGATAGATAGATAGATAGATAGATAGATAGATAGATAGATAGATAAAGGGAATTATTGTAGCCATAAAACGCAGAAAACATCAAATTTCTCATGAGACATACAGTGGCAGTAGCAGAAAGGTAGGAATTTTCACATTGGCTACACATGGGGAAACTAGAAGGACTGGGGTGATCAAAGCTTTCTGAGGTGAAATAAGCCTTCTTACCAGGATTGACAGTCCTTGAGCTACTGTTTGGCACAAAAGGGAGCACTGTGAGTATATTCTGCTACAATGTGATAGCAAAATGGCCGTTTGCAATGTTGTTTTGGCCCGCTTTTGTATGTATACAGAATTGCAAAATTCAGTATACATCCTATATAATAATTTGCTAGGATGTTTGTCAGAAGCCGTCATGTGCAGTAGAGACTGCGTGCGCTGCAGTCATGCGCAGTACAGACCACCCGCGCTGCAGTCATGCACAGTACAGAGTGCCAGAACGAGCCGCGGCTGATACGGAACAGGGCACTCCGAATTCAGACAGGAGTCCTCTCTGCACACCTTTCTGCCCTGCTCTGTATCAGCCGCAGTGTGTTCAGTCACTCTGTACTGCGCATGACTGCAGTGCAGGCAGTGAGCAGAGAGGCTCCAGGCACCAGCCGAGGCTGCTGGGTGGCACTGTGGCTCGTGTACACAGGCTTTTAAACTAGTACTGGCAATAATGGAATAAGAAGAGTCAAAAATAAAAAAAAAATGTCTCTGTTCTGACTCTCTTGCTGGCCAAATTTAAATCTAGCTTAAATGGAACCTAGCTCTATACCTGATGGAGACTAGATTGTGTAAAAATTATATTGATTAGAAAAAAATGAAAATGTCTTTGTTAATATGATATAATTGTTCGTATGCATTGCTTTACAAAGTGTTGGATACATTTCTGGAACTCAAAGTATTAATTTTAGCATGTGAGAGTTGGGGATATCTCACATGTGACTGTGTGGTCTGGATCATATGTACTAACGAGAACTGGAGTCATTCTGGAGCCATCCAAATGCATCCTAGAGGACAGATACTAATTCCCATTAATTTAAGAGGAACTTTTAAGCCCTTAAATGCAATCTCTAGCATTTAACCCTCTGCAATGCACAAATACAATGCATTGCATACCCCTTCTGGCACACAAAGGATTAAGGTTTTAAAAGCCCCATTTAACTCAAAATGAATGTTAAGAATTGTTATTTGTCCCCCGTGGAGAATTTGGTTTGTCCCAGAATTACTACAATCTTCTTTTGAACATAAAGCCCGCAATTTGTGTTTTTTCCTACTTTGTTGTGGTTTTATTTCCTGATGTTATCACAGGCTTGGGTTCTGAGCTGCGGTTTACAATACGGATACCCTGAGCAGATCACTTCACCACAGAGATAATGCCAGCTAAACACTAAATTGATCTGAAATGGTTTTCAGGAGTTTGTAAACCAGGAACCACACAGTCTGATTAACCTTCAGCAACCAGCAATATATTTTCCTTAAACAAGCCACTAATGGGAATCAATTTTATGGTTTATATTGCAAGGCCCTGCTAATAAAGCACTGCCTTAATGAAGCACTTAACCCTTTCTGCTCTGCAGGATTTAGCCCTATGAGCCTTTGAGTGCCTCTCACAAAGAAAAGCATTACAATCACTGATCTTTTTTTTTAATATACATTATGTATCTTCATATGGCCTTATATTATTTTTTAAAACCTTCTATTCTGCCCCTTTCCATTACAAGAAATGAATCAATTCAATCCACGGAACATTTTCCTGCCAAAGGGCTAATTAAAATTTTATGGCAAAAGGAAATGCATTTGTTTTGGGTCTTTTTTTTATTTTGTATCTCTTAAGCTTCTAATGGGATGATGTGTATGTATATATATATATATATATATATATATATATATATATATATATATATATATATATATTATATATATATATATATATATATATATATATATATATATATATATACAGGGGAGGGCTGGCCTGGGGGGCAGAGGGGCAATTGCCCCCTGGGCTGGTCACATGTCTGGGCCAGTGGGCCACTGCCTCACTCAGTCTCCCAATTGCTGCTACACTAGTGATACCACAGAGCTTACAATTGAAATGGAACTACATAAATGATACCACAGAGCTACAATCCAAATAGAGCTACACTAACAGCATAACCCATTTCCCTTGTAAGGTCTGTGGTATCAATCATGTTGTTGTACTTAAATTGTAAGCTCTATGGTATCACTACATGGTCTCATTTACCTTACTAAACAGCATTAATACCAACATTAAAAGTAACTAAAGGGGATGGACTGGGACACTGGGCTGGAGCCACTGAAGAAATGGGCCAGTAGATTGTATTTTTCCCACAGGCCACAAGTTGCCAGCCCTCCCCTGTATATTTATATATATATATATATATATATATATATATATATATATATATATATATATATATATATATATATATATATATATATATGACACCTCCTGGGAATATTAGGTACTATAGGCACTCCTAATACAAGTGTTATAGTCAACTGTTGCCACTATGCTGCATCAGTTGTAGAATATTAAAACAGAAATGGTGCACAAACCATGTGTAAATGAGCATGGACAAGACTTTTCAATACAATGTGATACTGAATTTATTGGCAGAGTCAACCTCACATTCCGCTGCAAAGTCATGTAAGTGCAAACACACACATAATTTAAATATATGGCAGCATGTTATGTATATAGAGCATCAATTTAACAGGAACATGCTAATGCAGTGATCCCCTCTCCTCAGGAGCACTTTACAGGCCTTGTCTATAGAATTCCCCCGCTTGTGCACAAGTACAGTTATGGTCGGAGCTTACAGCGCAAGTGTCCTAATGACAAACTCTTTGGATTGTGTGTAATTCCTCTGATGATATAAATCAGAGTAGGGTATCATGAGGTCAGCCTGAAATTAGGATTCACCTGGCTGAAAATATGAAACAAGGGAAGGGACTGGGTGGGGAATGACCCAAAGCACAAAGGTTAAATACACCTCCAGCTCCTCCCACAAATACAGGCAGCTTGCCTTACACTAATCTGAGGCTCAAGCATTTATTGAATTCACCTGTGCAAAAGCAGGGAAATCTTGAAGATATGGCCTGTTTGGCATCCCTGAGAAAAGGGTTAGGAACCACCGCATTAATGCAACCGAGTATTTGGAGCCTCCACATTTTTTCACTGTTGTGTAGCCTCATTATTTGTATTAATTTGATCCACTGAGTATCACAGGGATGTGCAATGTACTATGAAGTAATGTACTGCAGCATCCCCTCCCTAGAACTATGGGAACTCTAATAAAGTCACCTGACCTCACCTTTAACTGGGGACAGGACTGTAAATCCTCTTCTTTTAGCTCTTGTAGAAGACTAAGCATGGGGAAAAGTAGCTGTCACTAGGTGGCAGAGCACCTAGTGACAGCTCCTAGCTCCACCTAGCACAGGCCAACAGCAGCAATCTTCAGCTCTACATATAATAAAGATGCAAGAAACAAAAAGGAAGTAGGGCTAGTGGCAGTCACCAAACCAGAGAACCTGAAGTGAACCCCTGCCTTGAACTCAAACCACAGGTTTTTCTCCAGGAGGGGTGTCCTGTTATCCAAAGTTATTAAGTAAAAAGATCATGATTGCTGTATGAAGGATGCTATGCTAAAGTAATTCTTCTATTATACAAATTGTTATATCCTTCCCTTTAAGAGCCCATCTGTATTTTTATATAGTGGCCTTCCAAAATGTACTGTGACTGATGATGTCTCTAAAATCCAAGAGGTTAAATTTGCACACCTATAATGGGTGTCTGCTGCATGTCCAAATAATATGAGTATGAATATAGTTATACATATCTCATCAAATTACACATTTGTGCCAAGTCACCCAAAAGAGTTTAGTTTGCCCAGTATGTGTCAAATTGCATGAGCAACTGCAAATGCAGGATGTTCTAAAATTTGTACAACAATCTATAGCTGTAGGATAGTTCCAAAAATGTATCCGTGCACTGGGGACTATGACTTCAGTATTCAGTACAAGTAGCCAGACCGGAAAATATGCTGTTCTGGGCAACACAAAACATCAGTCAAGCTACATATAAATAATGTCACCCCTGTTCCTTTCCTTCAGACTGGCATCAGCACCTGCCACCATCAAGGGAACTTAAATGAGTCATATGTAGAAATGCCAAATATGCATGTGATTCATTTTGCTGAACCTGGAGAAAATTTGAGAATGAATCATAGAGAGAATGAGGGTTAGGGGAGGGTGGGAAATGGAGCTTGGCAAATGGAGCAAGAGTGGGCAGGAAAGTAAAGCTGGCCAGGGAAGAGAGTGATTTGATGGTAGGAGAACGAGGGGGGGCAGCACATAGGATAAAAGAGACTCATAATGGTGCCAGAAAAGCAGGACAGGGATAGAACAGGGGAGGAAGAAGAAGGTGGAGAGATATCCAGCAGACCTACCTGGAGAAGTTTTCCTACCTTGCTCTAAAGAATGTCACAGACAGGAAAGTACTGTGACTGACATCTGAAGTTAAGTTAACCTGTATTTTTTTCTAATGGATAACACAATTGATATTATTGCATTCTGATTGGTCA
Source organism: Rhinophrynus dorsalis (assembly GCA_037306005.1). Classification (NCBI taxonomy): domain Eukaryota; kingdom Metazoa; phylum Chordata; class Amphibia; order Anura; family Rhinophrynidae; genus Rhinophrynus; species Rhinophrynus dorsalis. The sequence goes on along the minus strand of CM074722.1, from coordinate 153,013,680 downwards.
AGAAGGAAAATGAAACGTAAAAACAAAAAGCCTACTTTTCAAGACGTGATTTAGCACTTGTGAAATAGCCTCTTTTATATGAAAAAAAAGAATTGTTTTGTTCATCCATAGTGACCAAGCTTAAACATTTATTTTTGTTTGTTTGTTTGTTTTCTTGATCAAGTGTGCAAAAGACTGATCGACTGTTTGAAATTTAAATTGATTTAATTAACAATAGATCATTCTCAAATGGGTGATTGATGCTCAGCCTTCTTTATAAACTACTGAATCATTTTATCAAGCAAGCTGCCTGCGCTTGATAGATGTATGGTGAACTATGAGTATGAGCTGTGCACAGTTCTACACGCTTATGAATACTGTGTAAAAACATACTGCTCATGATTAAATCTGTACGTTTAAAAATAAATATCTCAGGAATGAGGACTCCCTTTTAAACACTGTAACTAAAGGTGACTATAGACCATAACTAAGGGTTGGCGAAATGTACGTCATGTTCCTGCAGAAATATAAGTGAAAACCACGTTGCTGTCCACTTTTTCATGGGAAAATCTGCTTTAAATACAACAATTAAAATGTTTGTTGTTTTTGCCCAATGGCAAAAATTCTTTGCCATTTTTTGAATGGTTACAAAGTTTTCACCCCTTGATTAGCCTGTTTTTCGCATTTCGCTATAAAACCGTACCATTTTCCAGGAAGTGAAAAACAATAGAAGCCTTTACAGAGCGAGAGAGACATGATGTGCTGTTCTGCTGTGTGTTAATAGCAAAACTGAGGCAGGAGAGGATCATAGTGACTGCTATCGCTGGAAGGAGCTGGAAGGACCCTTTGTGTCCACTGAGTCTGAGGAGGAGGTGGAGGAAGTGAACACAACTGAAACAATACTGTACAGTCCCCCTAAATCACCCCTAGGGATCTTGGGGAAATTAATCTCAAGGGAGGAAGAAGAGGGTAGTAGTGAGAGCAGGACAGGTCAGCTGCCTGTGCCTGCTGCCAGACATGCTGTGCTTGCTTCCAGTGCTGCCCCTGCTGCAACCAGTGCTGTGTCTGTTGCCAGTACTGAACCTGCTGCCAGTGCTAAACCTGCTGCCAGTGTGTCTTGTAATTCTCAGGAGGGGAGGAAGGAGAAGATGATGCCAAGTGTGACAGCAGGAGGTCCCTAAATCACACTTGCCATCCCCAAGCAGTCCCCAAACTAGTATTACTACTAAGACAGTCCAACAGCTTGTTAGTGTAAGGAATTAAGGAGAGGGTGATCATTATTTTACTAGTGACTGTGAGAAGGAAGACTCAGGGGCTGGAATTGATGTGGTTGGTGTTAGAGGTAGTAACAGTGATGGTGAAGCAGCTGGTGGGACTAGCGTTAGGGGAGTGGTAGGGGAAGCAATGTAGGCATCCAGACTATCGGTCAAGGGAGCCCACCATTCCCCTGACCCTGGGAGTCCCATTCCCCCCATGGTATTGTCCATGTGGAACATGATACTGAAGAAGGCAGAATTGTTGCCTAGCAGCAGTAATACCACCAACACCAGGAGCACAGATCAACTGCCTGTGCCTGCTGCTTGTTTGCCTTCTTCAGGTCGCCAAGAAATGGCAAGTGTGACATTAGGGGACCCATTGTCACATTTCTCATCATCATCTCCTCCAATCGTTAAGATGGCTGTAATAGAGCAGCAACAGCAGCAGCACAGAGGGAGGTGATGGTGATGATGATTGTGGAGAAGCCGGGGTGGAAGAGACATTGATGTCCTTTTTAGCCCAAACGGAGAAGGAATATGAGACAGGGATGATGATGGGCATCACCACCATCACCGGAAGTGAGCTTTTGTAATTTGCAGACTTTGCAACTGCTCTAGTTCCTGTTGCTGTGGAGTTGCAAGGGCAGCAGGATGCTGAGGAGTAGGCTAGTATGCCACAGACCACCATGGACAAAGTGAGAATGGGGTCAACAATTGATGCAGGTCTAGGTCAGCTTCCACTTGCCAACAGCAGCAATACTCCTGGTCCTAGCTGCAGTGCTTGTTCTGAGGCAGTAGCAGCAACAGCAGCAACAACATCCTCTGCCCCAGCCAGTGAAGGGGAATGTGGAGAAGATTAAGAAAGAGGCCATTCTACTCCACCTTTTCACTCCCCCTTGAAGTCATTGGTGTGGGACTATTTATCTCTTGGGGCAGGCACAGAGCAATCATCACCAACAGCACTGTGCACAATTTGTGACAAGTCATTGAGAAGCGGAAAGGAGGGAACACGCCTTGGCACAACCACACTGATAACACACATGAAACACAGACATCATGACGTTTATGTGAAACATGTTAAAGCCTACCACAGAAATCAAGTGCCACTGTTGCTGTACCCCCGACTCTACAGAAAAGCAACAAAAGGCGAGGTGGAGATCAAATAGGAGGAAAAATAGAGCAGCTCAGCCAGATGCTGGAAGTTCGATGTAGAGCGAGACAACTAGTTTGCCATCACTTTCTTCCTCTAGCTACATCTTCTGCCAATCCACCTCGCTCATCGTTACCACCCCCACCAAGTGATAGCCATTCTGCAGATGTTAGGATGTGGCAATTCGTGTCCACCCATTGCACACTGTATGGTGCACTGACCACACAGGGCAGTGTGGTGGAGAAGAATTGCAAGCAGGGCATCAAGCAGCATCTGAGGAAATTCTATCCATCAGAATATGCTAAGCTGGTGGCAGGGAGGGTTCATCATTACTATTAAACTGTCAACAAGTTGTCATGTATCCTTTGTGGGGTGTGGACAAGGGGCATAGTGATAGCAGCAGTACTTGGTTTGTGGTGGGGGGATTTTACATTGGGAACCCTAAGTGTCATGATGTTTGGATAGAGTTGTGCCAGGTATTTAAAGTGAGTGCAGATGTGCCCATTGTTCCACTTTCCAGTATTTCCTTAATTTATACTCTAAACATTGCAGTTGATGATGTGAGAGTCACAGTTCCTGCTCTCAAGGGAAAAATGTATATTCTCACCACACCCATGATTTTGGAGGAGGGGCACGTGGAGAAGCATTATTGGCCAACTTCATCTTTTCCCCACATATACCTAAAGTGATGGGGGCTAGTTATGGTGCTGCTACTGCCTCAGGCACATCAATGGAGCTAGCTGTGGCAAGTAGAACCTTCATCATCCATCGCCCATGTTACTGCTGTTGTTGATCCCATTCCCTTGTAGCTTCCTAATTATCCTGGTGCTTAAACAACTCAGCAGCAGCAGCAAGAGCAGCAATTGCAAATTCCACAATTATATTAGGGCATTGGACAATGACTAGTGGCCACTGGCCAACAGGATATTACCTGCTGGCACTAGGCCAGTAGGAGATATTTTTCTCAGGGATTCTGCTTTAGAAAAAACAAAAAACATAGGCCTACAAAAATTTAAAACATTTTTGGGGGCTTGTTTCTAACAAGTTTAAGTCTTACAAATCAATGTTTCCTTAGGGCTTGTGCCAAACAAGTTTAAGTCCTACAAATCAATGTTTCCTCAGGGCTTGGGCCTCTAACAACAAATCTTACAAATCATCCTCTACAAAATACTCTGTTACATCAAGTATCAGTCCACCCCAGTAGCAGCTTACGTCAGGGGGTCCCTGTCTCCATCACGTTACGTACAAATCTCTTATTTTGTTTTTTCATTTTTTTATTAACTATCCCCCAATACCAGTGTCACGGTTTCCCAAAGATGTTCAGGAGTTAGTATGGTATAGTTAAATACAATTTTATTGAAAACAGAAAAGTAGTGCACAATATATACAAAAGGAACAAGCAGACGGTAACAAGCCAGTGAGCACTGCTATCAGGAATAGTAGGCTGCCAAGTTAGACCATTCTGCTAGAGATTAGGCCTCAGCCACTGGCAGTCTCGATAGGAACAAGGAGCAGGAGCAGAATAGAAACAGGAACACAGGATCTTGATCTGACGTCGCTGGAGTACTGACTCACGGCTGAAGTCAGTATGGAGCATTAACTGACCCAAGCCTGCAGTCAGTATTAGAGCTAGTCTACCAGAGCCCCAGGTCCACACTAATTAGGATGTCTGCTAGGTACAAGGGACAAATGTAAGAATAGTCAGACAGAGCTTCAAGTTGGCACCAGAGAGGGTAGTCAGACAAGCCAGGTCATACACAGTTCGGGTAGTCAGCCAGAGCCACAGGTCTGCACCAGGTTGGGTGTCCACTAAAGGGATAATCAAAGAGTAGTCAGACAGAACCACAGGTCAGCACCAGATTGGATGGAAGACTAGCCAGGTCATACACAGAGCCCAAGAATAGAACTGCTAGGAAAAACAACGCAAGGGCAACTGAGTCAGACTCAGGCTGCCCTTTAAACCCCTCCTCAGGAAGTAGGTAGGAGGAGCAGGCTCAGAGGAAGGAAGTAGGTAGGAGGAGACTACAGGAAACATGGCATATATCAGAGGCCTACTTCACTCTGAAGCCTTGCGCCTGCAGATGACGCGTGGAATGAAGCAGAGCATCGCTGGAAACAAGGTAAGCTGTGACAACCAGTCAACAAACCCTCCAAAACAAATTCCTTGTTCAACGTATTCTTTCCACAGACTCCACCCACCAACCCAGGCACTCTCCTCAGACCTCTTTTATACCATGTCTTACGTTTTTTTTTTAAATTGTATTTAGTATTTATTTTTTTATTAACTGCCCCCATCCCCAATCCCAGTAAACACACCTTACCAAAAAACATTCCCTGTTCAACTGATTCTTTCCCCACACTACACCAACACAGGCACTCTCATACACCTTTATACTATTCCTTTGGGAAATAAATTAACACTTGCTATGTGTTGTGTGTAAACTCAATGTTCCCATTGATTTCAATGGAATGAGCGAGCCACTCTACCAACTATGTTAATAGCAGTAATTTTGATATTATTGCCATTTTTTGAGCAATCCATCTTATTATATCCACACTCTATTTTCTATTTTATTAATGTACATACAGTAACCCCTTGGTTGCTAGAGTGGTCTCCAATTTCTTCACCATGCATTGGGGCCCTCCCTAGCACCCAAGAAGTTAAGACTATGTTCATTCTGGAAACAAAAGCACAGCGCTTTAAACATTGCACTGGATAATAAAAATATTGCCCCTATCAGGCTGTTCACAGTAGCAAATTTGCCACATGTGATCAAAACTTGTTTCTGCATTCTGCAACTTCCTTAAATCGATTTTTTGCACACTGGAAAGTCCAACCAAGCTGATTTGCACAGTGACCTGTGGGCCGTGCTGCAGATCATTCAAACTCCTCATTGTCACCACCAATAAATGTTTGCTGTATAGATTGTTTGATGCTCATCACAACATCCATAGAATGGTCAACTGGTTTATCTGTCAACAAATGATATACAGCTGATAGTGACGTGGGTAAGCCATAAGTTATTATTCCATCACATCCCCATCAGCAACAGGTTTACTAAGGAAATGCAAAGCAGCAATATTAAGTGAGCTGACTCTAATCAAATCACCAGTGCATATATATATATATATATATATATATATATATATATATATATATATATATAGGCTAAAGGGCATATTGTAATTCTTTACTATACCTTTAACCACTTATATTTGAGCTATACTTACAAAATAAAGGCGATCAAACACTTTGTATTGTTCCTGATAAACAAATGATCATGTGACAATAATTAAGCATATTCATATTGAGTACTGTGTTGTTTATAGACCTCGGATGAATTGCATGAAACTTTAATGAATGAAAATTAAGTAACTGATTTTTAATCAACTGAAAGTGCTAAAAGACACATTTACTTCAACCTTAAATCTGTAGACAGATAGACACATAAGGACCATCAAACTTGACACCCTCCAGCTTTGAAGTGTTAGAGTTCCCATTATCCCCAGCCAGTCAGAGTTTGCTGGGGATGATGGGAGTTGTAATCCTCCACCCCATAACTAGATTGTCCTTACTTATCTACAAAGAGAACAGCGTTCAGAGTGAACGAAGCAGGTGATAGAATTCTGAGATATTTATCCCTAATGAGTGTTTGTCCCATATTATTTAAGATTAGTAAATGTCACCTACATGCATAATGAAATTATATTTGCTCATTGGAATACAGTTTAATGATCCAGGAAATAAATATATCTCCAATTAAATATGTAATGAGGCACTTAACACCAATTTGCATACATGTTGCCAAGACTGGGAACACTTTTACTGACATGCCATCATTTACCAAATAAAGATCCATATGCAGAAAGCTACTGATGATGAAAAGGTAAAATGATTGTCTTCTTTATTCCAAATTTTAAAAGTGTGCAGAAAAGACATAAAAGCAAAAAAACAAAACAAAACAAACAGACATGAACGTTCACCCACATGGGGAAAGGAGGCTTGTGCATTATTTGCTAATGCATCCTGGTCCTTTCCAACATAGCTTTCTATTCTTCTTCTACCACTCAATTTGCACCAAGAAATGCAGCAGAAAGCAGATAGGGCAATGCAATACCCAGAGGACTAGATAGGTGCACAATGCATTGCAAATCAATATGTTGCACACACCACTAGTCTTTAATGCTTTAAATGGATAGTAATGTTTCATAATAAAAGCAGCTCTAATTAATCATCATAGTATTTGGACTATGGAGAGTGTTATTTCAATTCTGTCAGAGCTGTAGTTCAAGAGTAATTCAATGACAAAGTATCCCCTTCCCGCCCCTTTTACTGATGCAACACTGCTCAGCCAGATCAGAAGGGAGTGTCCAGGTAGATTGCAGAGAGGGACAATCTTCAATTAAGATAAGGGAAAAACCTGAAAAACTTGTCAAGTGGGGCAGGGCTTTCATTGTTCTCATAGGAAGAAGATTGTCCCCTGCTGTTATCTGTCTGGTCTATGGACTGGATTCCACAACTGAGAAGAGATGGCTTACACTAGGTAAAAGGGGCGGGAGGGTAATCTTTGTTTGTGAATATCTCTCAAACCATATAGGTTTGAGAGATAAGACTTATATCATTCTTCATGTTTTTAATAGCTAGGGATGGAAAAAATGTTTCACGTCCAAAAGAAAACCGCTGTGCAGAAAAATTCCTACATTAAGTGTCATTTCCCTGCTTTTTTCCACCTTAATTATTATATTGAAATAATTGAAATCAATGATAATGGACTTCTTCTCCGCATGAAGTATCATAACCATGCTAGTATAAAAGGGGTGATAGAGGAGATAGGAGCTGGAATTGATTTTTAAGAGTCTTGTTGGTAGACATGTTGTGTGTGGGATCTGTGAAGGGGGAAGACAAGTTAAGTAAAATCCATAAAAATCAAAGAAATCCTTTTTGACTGATAAATGACAAGCCGATAACAGTCAGACAAGCAAGTAATCCAAGGTCCTGTTTGAGTTGGTTGAACTTCTACTGTGACTAACTGTGACTAACTGTCACATCCGTTCCTGTGCTGACATTGAGAGGCTCTGCTTCTGAGTCTCCCCATTGGCTGTTTTGTGATTATCTATCTGGCTCCTGTGCAAGTAGATGCATATTCTTCAAGCTATTTCCAGATTGCTGTTTGTAGTTGTTACTGTTCCAGTGTTTGTCCTTGGCCCGTTACTGAAATCACTTTGCCTAGACTCTCCCACCTTCTGTCTTTGGTATTTGACCTCAGCCTGTCCACGACTACTCTGAACCATCAACTCCTCAGTATCTGACAAAACAAAAGACAGAACAGCGCAATACGCCTCTAAGTGCAGTATTTTAAGTAAGACAAATACGTATACCACTCCATCTATTGTAGGCCTATTTCTTGCCTCCAAAGAATCATCACATTTACTGGCTTATGCCCCAGACTGGCTTAGCTTCACACAGGGACTGTGTCCTCACTTCAAGCCGGCATCAACTAGAATGACTCCCAGTAGGTTTTAAGAGTATAAATACATTTTTTAATAAAACAACAAAGAGTACATAAAAGTAGACCCTATGAGGTGCGTTTCGTGAATACACTTCACTTCTTCATGGGTCAAACCCTTCTACACATAACAACAGCTCTTTTATACTACCCGCTTACTTAGATGTCCATTTAGTAATGCATTTTTACATTTCCAGTTTTTGTCCGCTCTATTGGATACAAACCACACCATCCCACTCCCTGGTATCCGATCTTGGCTTGTCTATGACTACTCTGAATCATAGACTCTCCGGTATCCAACTTCGGCTTGTCTACTACTACTTTAAACAATAAAATTTCCTGTATCTGACCTTGGCATGTCTACAACTTCTCTGAACCATCCACTCCCCAGCATCTGACCTAGGCCTGTCTACCAGTACTTTGAACCATCAATTCTCTGGTATCTGACCACAGACCATTTACAACTACCAGTATCTGATCCTAGTCTGTCCTCAGCTATCCAGCATTGCTGTTCCCAGTTATCTACTGTTATCTGATCCTCACTCCATCTCGACTCGCAGTCTTCAACATCATCCCTGCCTCATCTCACATGCACGGCTTCATCTGGTGATCCATCTTTCTATCATTCGAGTGATCTGCATGGAATAGTAAGACTCCTCCAACAAGGGTTAGTAGGACTAGGTGCTACCGGGTGAAGCTGGGGTTTGTGGCTAGTATACGTAGGCCAACTTCATTGGAGCCAAAGGTGACCTGGGACAGACAACCACAGCTAGTCGATAACCTAGTAACCCCAGGGAGTAAAACTGGAAACCTCCACAGGAACCCCAAGCAATATAAACAATAAAAGACCTACCAAGAGATGGGCAGAAGACTGTAACTGTAGGCAAATAGAGAATGGTGCTCAGAGAGTAGACAGGTGACAGACTCAGTAGGTAGAAGAAGGCTGGAGTAGAACAATGGGTAGACAGGAGTCAGGAGCAGAAGACTGAAAGGTCTGTAAAGGAGAACAAATTACACAAGCTAGGACACCACAGAGTGTCAGAACAATGAAGCAGGTAAAATTGGTAGGCAGTATAGCAGAGTCAAACAGGATTAGGTTGGCAACAATACAAGGCAGGAAATCCAGAGACTGAAGTGCACAACTTAAGCCAGACCGGCAAAGAGACTATGACACTCATACAACAGCAAAAAGAAGAGGGAAATTGTATAGTTAGGGTGTCGTAGTGCTGCACCCTTTATCCTTTATTGCAAACTACTGATTATGCCATTAACAAGTCTATCTTATACTGTACTGTACTGTAAAAACTAAAACTGCAGTCAAGTTAGGAAAGAAAGAAAGCTGCTGCTGAAATTTTGACATTATCTATGTGTACAAAGAGATAGAGGAGTCAATTGCAGTTGCATGGAAAATACATTTGATTTCTTGCAAAAATTTGTTGACATAAGCTGTGACTTAAACTGGCAATGACAGATACGAGAGACATACAGTAGATCATACATTATTTCAAGATGGGCAAAACATTACTACACACACAAACAATTAGTTTGTGTACTTTACAGTAACAATCAACATGACTTTCATTATGTCCATTGAATGTGCTAGTGTTGGTGCTAAGGGGAAAGGAGTAGGAGGAGTGTATGGATGTGGTGGTACAGGGGTAGTCCAAAAACTGATGGCAGTCATGTTGCTCCAGCTTCTGTGATAAATGACAATGATCCTCCTACTGAGGTTGTTTGCAAAAGTGGTATGATAAGTTTTACCAACACCAATACCAGCATTAGTAGTAGTAATAAACCTTTTAAGAACATAGAAGATGACAATGAGTAGCATTCTAGTGTAAATGCTATTGCAGAGGAGGTTTTAGCAGTTAAGCCAAAGTTAAGCCAACTACTATGTCTGACAGTGACAGTAACACCCGTCCAAAAAGTAGTGGTCGATTATCTGTAAATCCCTCTAAAGAGAAATGTAAAAATAAATTGTCTGAGTCTTCAAACAGCATAGAAGAATAGTATTGGGAATGAAGAAGACAAAGTGATGATGACATTATTATTGTTGATTATGTTTATGTAGAACATACCTTCCCCTTCTTCTGATACATATGAAGTAGAGAGTAAGAGTGAAGATAATGGGCCATAAAATTAGCTGAAAGGAAAAGGCTGTCTTCATATACTGAAAAGACCTATACTTGCTTTTGCAATTGGAAAGTCTAACTTAGGACAAGTAAAGATGCCTAAAAATACACAATCATCATGTCAGTCATCATCACCGCTTCCAAGTTTAAACCCTACTCAGTCACACACACACTATTGTTGAGTAAGCAGCAACACAGGTCATCATCAACAACAACAACCCTAGCAATGATAAGTGCTTTTTCTTCTGTTGGTAGTTCAGTAAAATTGACACCTACTACTAAAACAATTGCTACACCTAGCCCCTGCAGTAGTAGTAGTAGTAGTAGTAGTAGTTGTCCCTCAGAGTTCCCTCAATCTGTGAAATCTACAATATGGATATACTTCATTCTCTATCCAGATGCTAAACATGTTACTATCTGTGGTCTTTGTAAAAAAAACAAAACATGTCAACAGGCAGAAAGCAAGATCCTGTGTAGGCACGCCCTTATTAAGATTCCACCTGAAACATAACCACAGGTCTGCATGTCAGATGTGCAATATCTAGCAACTGTGGAAGTATTCCTAAAAGTTCATCGGGCACAGAGGAACAAAATACTAGTGGGCCAACATTTTCTTCCTTTACAATAACACGAATGTCTGTTGCTGCTGTTCTTCAAATGCAAAACACAGAAACGTATGACTTTTTGGAGGAGGTAGCAAGAGTCATAGAGTGACCACACCTGCCACCACCACCACCACCATTTTCCATGAATATTCCCACTGGAAAATGTGACTTTTCACACATCCCTATTATAATAACCTTTGATCAGGCTATGGCTGTTTGTTTTTAGGAGAAATTGCACAACTGTTCTGTATCACCCTTTAAAGGGGAATAGTGTCCTAGTAATAACTGGAGCTTAATTTGTTTACTGATATTACTTATCTAGGTATCTGTCCTTCTAGCAGCAGTCAGTTATTTTGATATACTTCTTATTTTCTATTTTGTAGTCCGCTGCATATTGTTTCAGTTTGCAACTTGATAAAGATTAGGGTCCCTTACCCAGATTTAATATATGTGAAATGAATAGACTTAGGTAAAGTCTAATGTACAATGGAACCCTTAGATTTTAGGGCTTTACTGCTGAGTAGAAGTGAACAAGACAATTTGAAACTTGCTGTTTCCCAAGACCAAGCACACTTTCTGCACAACGGAGTTTTATTTCACATTTCTTTTGCTGTTAACCAATCAAAATGAAGAAAACGTAATCACTTGCTGTCAGAAAAACAAAGAGTAGTTTTGCATAAAGTCAATATTTTCCAAAATAGGTTCCTGTTCGGGTGATTACTCATCTGAACAAAGTAGGAGAAATATTTTTGCAGGTTGTCTCCCCTCTAGAACCAATCAGTGAAAAAAATCTCAGGGTTTGCTAAACTCTACTGCTGAATAAAACAAGAGTTCAAGATGGGAGATGCTTAATTCAAAAGATATTAAAACTTGATTTTTTTTTTAATGCAGCTCTTCTGTAGCCTATGACTTTAGTTGGTGCTATTACTACTGCTCCCTATAGGTGGCTAATATAACAACAGCACTGCTCTAAAATGTTCTATTACTTTCTCTCTCGTCCCTTGAGGAACTGAGGGGTGTGCAACACATCACTTTGTAATGCATTGCTCACTCCTCTGGTCCTCGAGGGGTTAAATCATAAGAGGCCAATTTCCCAGTGTGGACATTGTATTCCCTATCTCCTATGTGCTGATATACACTTTTCACTTCTACTATAATAACTAGTTGTGGGGAACGTGTTATGTTTTTCCCTGGCAGTGCAGTATCTTTACTATTGTCTCCAATCAATCTGCTCAAGTACTGTTAATTTTCCTTTTCATTTCTTGGCTTCACCAAAATTTTTACTGCAGTGTAATATTCATCCTCCGGTTGATGCACAGCTTCATTATTACACAGGCATCATTAACACTCCTGTGGATCCAGGGAATAACCCCAGATAATACAGAAACTTGTTCCCTGCCTCGCTCTTTAATTGGAAGTCCCTGAACTAGCTGTGAAACTCAAATCATAATTCTCAGCTATCTTTGCACTTACATAATTACAGTTGTACATCAGCAGAAGCTGAGCAGCATATTTCTAATGATTCATTTTTATTTGTGTGTTGATGGAAAAAGAAGAAAGGGAAACAAGCCAAAAAATAAACATTCACATTATCACAGGCAGAAATCAATGATAGGGGATTTCAAACTTTTAATGCAGCTGAAATAAAGCAATATGAAAACCAGTAATAAGAGTCTTGAATCTCAAGGTCCAAGTTATGCTGAAAGGAATAAACTCATGAAAAATATATTTATATGGTTTTCTTGCTTGCTGTTTTCCCTCCTCAATCCAATTGTGTTCTAATGTAGTTGCGGAGGTGCCTCATGGTGCAGGTCAGAGCAGATCTGGGGCTTTCTTATTGTCAATACTGAGGAATGGGTGCATATGGGTGCTAGAGCAGACCATTCTTTATTCCCTGGATAATGTAGGTATTATGGAGCTGTACATGGTGTTAAATGCAGTAATACCACTGAGACAGATGTATTAAGAAATAGTACAGTTCTAATGCAAACAAAGGGAACTGTGCAGAATACATAAAATGATTTAAAGTTACATTGATTTAAAGGGGACTTTTAAACCCTTACATGCCTCAGAGGTCTCCAACATATTGCAGATTAATATAGTGGACAGTTGTCTAGCATTCAAGGGTTTAAAAGCCCCATTTAAAGCAATGGGCATTTTTATTTGTGGCTCACTTGGTTTGCTTCAGAATTGCCCCACTTTTGTACAGTAGTAATACATCAACTTTCATCCTCCCTAAAACAAATAGAATTTAATTAATCTAGGTGCCAGACAGTACACATGTGGTTCTATGACTGCCAGTGAAACAATGCTTAGGTTTTCAGTGTTAGATAGTATATCACAGAGCCCAACATTCACAGATTCATATGTGTGGGGCGTCCAAGCCCCCTTAATAAGTCCTAACTGAATCACTTCAGGAACATGCTTGATCGGGTTGTGATCTGGCCAGTATCAGGCAAAGGGGAAAAGCCCCCTGCTGAATTCAAGTCAAATCAGTGCACAAACATGGCCACAGTCTGAGAGGGGACATTTCCACAAGTTTTCTGAGGTTATTGCGCTATTTTAGCAACTTATTTTTCTGTAGTTCAAAAGTTATTAAATGTAGAAAGATCCCCCTCCTGCCCCTTCTGGCCATGTCACTCTGCTTCTCTGACAGGTCTGGATGGGTGCAGCAAGGGACAAACTTTAGTAAGCAAAGGAAAATCCTGTACTCATTCATTAAGGAGGCAGGGTTTTCCTTATACTTACTCACTGAAGTGTGTCCCTCACTGCATCCGTCCTGTCCCCAGGACCAGAATGCAGATTCAGTGGGAGGAAGCCAGAAGGGGCAGGAGGGGAATCTTTCCACATTTAATAACTTTTGAACTGCAGAAAAGTAAGATGCTAAAAATAGTCAATGTGTTACATTTACTATAAAGAAGACTCAGCAATCTGCTTTATGCCTAACATCAATATCCCTTTAAATGTCCCTTGCTACACAGTGCTGCTATACTGCCTCCTGACTCTTATCATCTTCCAGCTTCTATGAACATGCCACATGTGGCATGGGCTGGACAGCGACATCTTGCTGAATACAAACTAGTCCCTGGACACAGCTTGTAGTGTCCTTCCTTCAGAATGTCTTGTGTCTCTTCCCACCGGAGCAAATAAATAATAATAATAATAATGATAATTGGAAAAAAATAAAAAAAATCAATGTCAGAAGGGAGTCCACTGCTTCGGACACTCATCTGGCACTCAAAGACTGAATATAAGTTAAACCCTTGAGTGCCAGAGGGATATCTAACACATTGAGTTGCAATGCATTGGCTATCCCTCTGGCATTCAGAGGTGTTAAGCATAACGGCAGCATGCTATTGATATCAGTATGAGACAGACACAGACAACAGGAAGAGGATAGGAGAATGAATCGCTCCTCCGCTGCCTTCATGTCCCCATAATTCACAGAGGAGGGAAAAGCAATGAAAGAGTGACTCATTCACTATTCTTCTCCCTCATCTGTCTGTCAGTCATTTACTGAGTAACTTTAGAATGCAAGCTTTCAAAACAACTTAGATTTCTTCTTCAGGTATATTTAGAATGAAGGCTGAATACAAAATGCATGATAGGTTATACATTCATGCAAATTATTTTTAAATGAAAATTCCACTGGAGGTGAATCTCATCACCATTATCTGTGTAACCTATTTCTTAGACTCCAGCAGAGACATCTAGCTGGCCAAGCAGAGCAAGATATATTTCCCTTTTGATGTGTGAATAGCTCCAGTGAATTTACTGTGTAGAGAAATTGTTACTTTAAACAAAGATGGCTAAGTATATGGAAAATATAGGTTCGCCCTCCAAGCACCAGACAGGTGTGCAACACATCACTTAGCAATGCATTGCATACCCCTCCAGCACCCAAAAGGTCCAAAATATCTTTATTGTGTGGAGTAATCTGCATATATTCCTTGTTACAATCCAGGACACAGTTCAGAGTGTTAACCCCTTCGCGACAATGGACGTACATGTACGTCCTCTGTGGCTGTCACTTAGTGACAGAGGACGTACATGTACGTCCAGGAAATCCGGATCCCCGCGCGGCTGCACGCCGTTCAGGGACTCCGGATTCTTCTGAGAAAAAAAAAAAAAATGTTAGACGGGCGTTAAGTGACGGCCTCGTCTGCACGCGGCCGTCACTAAGGGGTTAAACTTGGTCTTTCTATCTCTCTGCCTGAAAATGTTCCATCAGAACAGATACCCTAGGTCTTAAATGGTGTGACCAGTTTTGCAAAAATGTTGACCCACTGGTCACAAAATTTGTCTTTAAAACCTCATCTCTACCATCTCTGCTGCCTACAAAGTAAACCCCCCTTCTTTATCCTACTTGGGCTGTGGCCAGAATGAGATAAACTGGACACGGACTGGTAAGTAATTTCCACCCTCCCATTGGCTGAGATTGTGGGTTTTAGCCCCACCTCCCATCTAATCAGCATCTATCTGGAGGGGATCACAGATAAACATCAACCCCCCCCCACACACACTTTCCTCCAAATAAGATGTTTCCACTTTAGTAAACATAACATTTGTACCTTAATATGGAAGATAAGATCTGTCCCCAAAGCCTATTAGTTGTTTTATTGGACAGTAGGTTTCATAAATAAAAGATAAAACACAGAAAAAAAACCTGTGCTCCTCCAACAGATAGTAAAGCCACGCCTCCTCCTCTAAGTACTGGCCAAGTGGTGGAATGATGTCAGTGGCTAGAATGATGTCAGTAGGGGAATGAACATGTTCATTAGAGTACTGGGGTTATATGAAACAAGACTTATATGGAAGGGTTATAGAATGCAAAAGAAAAAGTTAGCCAGATAAGTTTTATGAGGCAACAGGACGAGTTCAAGGGAGGACTTATAGTGAGTAATAGATTTATATGGTTAATAGAGGCTATTAACATTGAAAAGTAGAGCAGCTGACTTACTAAAAGCAACTGGAGTAATTCTGGGGCAAACCAACTGCAAAATAAGGGACAAATAAACATTTACATGAGGAATTTAACCCTGTGAATGCTAGAGAGAGCTCTAACAGATCGCTTCATAATGTGCTGGAGACCTTTCTAGCAATTAAGGGTTTAAAAGTTCCATTTAAATCAAACACAGGTTGGGAGACTTTTATTGTTTCCTATTGTGCAGTTGGTTTGATCCATAAATTCTCCCATTTACTTAATATATCAGCCTTACTATGTTTTATAGGGAGCATACATGTGACCCAATAGAAGGACTATCAGCAGGTGTGGGCAAACTACAAACCTCCAGATGTTATTGTACTACAGAGCTCATCATCGTTAGCCAGCAAATAGCTTGCTGAATATGATGGAAACTGTATTCCAGCAAAAGCTAGTGGAATGCACCTGAAGTGAAAGAAAATTACATCTACATTTGAAAGAAGGGGGATCCCGCAGACATCTTTGGGGACAAATGATTGTGAATGCTGAGATTCCAGAATGGTATATTTGTGCCACAGCAATCTTTGAGTCTGTCCTCTCTCTTTCACAGCTCACTTCTCCTGGGCAATGTAACATCTGTTAGCTGGAGCAGGTCTCTGACTGCTGAGTAAAGTGGACAGGAAATCATTACAGTCAAAACATTTCCAGCAAAGGTCAGTCTAATAGAAAATTACATCAATCACCTTGAAGAAAAAGAAAAAAAATCAGCTTTCCAAACGGATGTGTCACTCAGCACAGCTGAGCAACGTCAGATGCAGTTTGTACTTTGCTGGAGAAGTTCGGAGGGTGCTCAAAATCTCATAAAACATTAATTCCTTTTACAAAAAGGGATTGGTAGAGCATTTCAAGGAGATGTGTTGTGTGTGTGCATGTGTATATGCAGGTGGTGGGGTGATGGGGAAGTCTGTTCTAGTTAACTTTCAAGGATATCAGAGTGACCTTGTGAGTTAACTCCTTTTAGTTCCCAAGTGATCAGCAACACATATAGACCAATCAGAGAACCTCTAGAGGAGGATTGACTTATTAAAGGCCAATCATCATATTTTATTGTTTGCTCCTGTTGGAGTAAAATGCCTGGTAGCACCAAAATAGCTGTAAACTGTTTAGTGGATCAGAGAACTAACCATCTCTGACAGTGGGCTGGGACGGGACACAAAAGTCTGTGGATCAAAGACTCAAACTTTGTGGGATGGGCATTTGACCTCCATAGACCCCTTATTACTATCACAGTCTCCCTTTGAAGTCTAAGCAGGGCTGGTGCAAGGATTTTTGCCACCCTAGGCAAAACCTAATTTTACCGCCCATTTGGCTTCCCCTCTTGTGTCCCACCCCTTTATACCCCACCTACTTATACCCCACCTCTTTTCATAATTGTCCTCTCTCTGCCCATTGGGCCAGTCTGCCCCTGGTCTGGAGATGCCTGTAAGAGATGCCCCCACCAGCTCCAACTTGCCCCCAGCAGCTCCACTATGCCTCCTCAGCTCCAACTTGCCCCTATCACTGATAGGGGCAAGTTGGAGCAGAGGGGGCAAAGTGGAGCTGATGGGGGCAAGTTGGAGCTGATAGGCTAAGTAGTTTCCCAGATAGTTATTTGTATTTAGTATATGTAAACAGTAGTCATTTCCCATCACAGACTTCTCTATCTGAATCTAAACAAAAAGGTTTGGTCATTCATAAAAGAAATGTGCATGTGTATGACTTACCACATGGAAAGTTGTGCTTACACCATTGAGAGGAGAAAAGTACATGCATGTGCAATTTGAAATGCATATGCTTTGTCCTACAGACTAGGGTAATAAAGTTTATGCCAGACAGGACAAACCAGCTGCTTAGTTTCTAAGGTTTAGGGAGAAAAATGTTTGCCAACTTATACATGTCATTCATAGAATGTTTCTGTCAAGGCCAGTCTGTGCAAGGTAGAGAGCTTCTCTTCTCTCATCCCTCTTCTCCAAGGTCCACACCTCACACTTTTCTCTGGCATACCCCCTTTCCTTTACTTGACCAATTACTTTTCCTTTTACTTGACCCACTCCACTTTGCTTCTTTTGTCCTGCTCCCCTTTGCTTCCATTTCCTTGGCCTGCAACCCATTATTTCCACCACCTTGACCCTCTCCCCTTTCGTACTCTTTTTGGGCCTCTTATCCTTCCCCTTGCCCTCTTCTCACATCAAACCCCCCCCCCCCGGCCCCTTCTTGTCTCTGTCCCACACTCCCTTTTCCACTATCCCCTTATCGAGAGGTTTAATGGAGAAATCAGGGAAGATATAGGGAAGAACTAAATGGAGCAATATCAGGAGTTACTTGGAGATGATATGGACCAATAGGAGGAGTTACAGGGAGGAGGGGGCAGTATTTTTCCTCTGCTTGGGCCTTCCATTCATTAGTTCTACAAATAGTATAAAGATCTCTAAGGAAAACAAAAGTGTGAGTTATGTGAAGCAATAGGAAGATTTATAGTCAGAGTTTATAAGGTGCAATATGAGGAGTTAAAGAGTGAGGTTATATAGAGCAACAGAAGGAGTTATTCAAAGAAGCTATACAGAGAGGTAGGGGGAGTTCTAAATAGAATTTATATGGAGCAATAGGAGGAATTATTGGAGCTATAGAGATGTTTTAGGGATTTTCAATAGCCAATAGAAGTGTTAAAGGAGAGAGTCACAGGGAGCCATTGAAGGTGGTAGTACTCGTAGTAGTAGTGGCAGTAGTTGTTACAGAGCAGTTATTTGAAGCAGTAATAGGACATGTAGGGGAAATGAAAGGAACAATAAGATACATACATTATAAGCAGTATAATATAGCAATTGGAGGCTTGTGGGATATGTGTTGGTGTATACTGGTTCTTCTTATTTGTCACAATGTTGGTGTCATTTTGATAGCTAATCACCTTGAAGTGACATAGAAACATTATACAAACAATTTGAGAGAAATCCATCCTGAAAGGTATAATGCAAGCACTGCTACATATATTGAGCAAATGAATAAATTATGTTTTTTTTATCTTCTAATATAACATTACCTTCCTGACAAGCAATGAATGCCTTTGGACAGATTGAAAGCTTTTTAACCTGTTTGTTACAAGAAGGAGTGAAACAGTAATTGCACCTTTTGCACTCATTTTAAGTCTGGAAATGGGCCAACAAGATGTTTCAGGAGGCAGGTGATTACCTTGAGTTAAACAGATTAAACTGAGCAGTAAAATATTTTTTTAAGAAAAACATACATTTATGGCTTTTTAGGCTGAAGTAAACAAAGTTACTCCCACTGCTGGAAGATTTGTAAATTCATAAATGACCATAGCTCAGGATAATTTTGTATTGTTTGTTTTTTTGGCACTGTTGTTCAAAAAATTACTTTAGTTGTAATTACTTTTGAAAGTTTTGAATGAACATTTTCCTATTACTAAAATATATTCCTATGACTTTGTTTTATTCATTGTTGAAATCCTCAGAATATATATTTTTTCATAATAAAAATGTACTCCTCCTTTACAATGACAAAGTATCCCCCTCCTGCCCCTTTTACTGATGTAACACTGCTCAGCCAGAGCAGAAAGGAGGTGCCCAGGTATACTGCAGAGAGGGACAATCTTCAATTAAGATAAGGGAAAAACCTGAAAAACTTGTCAAGGGGGCAGGGCTTTCATTGTTCTCATAGGATGAAGACTGTCCCCTGCTGTTATCTGTCTGGTCTTACAACCAGATTCCACATCTGAGAAGAGATGGCTTACACTAGGTAAAAGGGGCGGGAGGGGAAACTCTGCTTGTGAATATCTCTCAAACCATAAAGGTTTGAGAGATAAGACTTATATCGTTCTTCATGTTTTTTAATGCCTACAAAATAAAATAAAGATAAAATGAAGTATTACTATCCCTTTAAGGACCAGAGGAGTACATAATGACCTGTGCACCCATCTGGTCCTTAAGGGAGTCAAACAAAATCAGCTAAGGTTCATCCTTTATGTGCAATTCACCATAGCTAACTAGCCTCCCCAAATTGGACTGTGAGTACAGATATATTTTTTAAATCTACTACACACTGGGGGAGACTCAGTAAGATGTGATAAAGAGGTGATAAAGCAGAGATGATTTCTCCAGTGATATCACTTCACCAAGTCCTATGTTATTCTATGGAGCCAATGCAATAACATTTCTCCAAATTGAAGATCTTAGTGCATAGGCTCCATAGAATACCACAGGAACTACAGAAGTGATATCGCTGGAGAAGTCATCTCCGCTTTATCACCTTTTTATCATACCTTAGTGCATAACTCCCATTGATTTAAATGTGACTTCTAATGCACTGAATTCTAAAGAGATCTTCAACACCAGAGACTCCAGGTCAGATCAGGCGAGTTCCCAGGTATGCTTATTCAGAGCCAAAATCCCATAAGATTTCAGCTCTGAGCAAGTGCACTGGCTTTATGGTGGCTTGAGATGCCAGTTGCATCTTCCACAGTGTTAGCTGCCAATCAAGTACAGGAATGGGAGCAGTCGTCTCCCTAGTTTTAGGAGAGCACAGTTCGACTGCCATGCAACTGTGTAAGAATTAACACCCATACCACCAAAAAAGTTTGCAGTAGTCAGCAGCACATAGCCAGTGTTTTAGTTAGTTTAGGAGGGTTTACTGTTCCTTGGAGTATATTTCTTATATGGTTATGCAAAGCATTCTGCAGCAATGAAGCCATGTAGGCAATTCACATTTGAAGATCAGAACCCTGCAATTGAGAATTTCATGCTGAACAATGCAGGCATGCTTTTATCAATATTAAAAATATACTAAGTATACTGATCTAATAATATAATCATCTAGAGCTAAGGAGCTCTTATTGAACTAGAGGAAAAAAACAGAATGGTACAAACTGTGAAAACACATAGCATAACTTGTTTCAAATATTTACATATTTTAGTACAACTTGTTGAAATATCACTTGATTTATATAGATGCAAACATCTGTCCTCTTAATTTGTAAGCACAGTTTACAATAGGTGCTATGATGGATCACCCAATTTAAGGGTGCATTTATAGCCAGTCAGACCCAAGGACCAGATGAAATCGGCCTGCAGACCTTGGGTCATCAATTTGTTAGACTATCATGTCAGGTTAAACAGAGACTATATCATAAAAGGTAGACCACAAGTAAAAAAGTAAGAAATACGAAATTACTTATTATTTACAAACAATAACACAAGTTATTTTAAGGTTTAAACGTATTATACAATATAAAATTCTTCATCTGACATATGAATTATACAACAAGAAATAATCTCATTCATATGCTTGGTTAAGTGAATCTATTGTAATTTAACCCTTTGGGTGCTAGAAACATCTCCAGTTCACTATGTCTGAATGCATTGGAAATGGTTCTGGCATCTAAGGGGCTATTCTTTTTTTTGACCTGAGAACCTGAATACATTTGTGTTCTTCAATGCACAGGGAGCATCTGACATCTGATGGGTTAAAAATGCACATAAATATTTGCTAAGTGGACTTCCAGAAACTATCAATAAGATGCAAATAGTTCCAGATTCCCATTAGACAATGCAAGCACATTCCTATCGGGCATTACAACTAAAAGTTAGATAAAAGTATTGAATTCTATGTACTGTCTGCCTTCCACAACAAGACAAGTTCCATGTCTGAATGAGTTCCTGTCTCATTCCAGCTCTTCATACTAACTATAACCTCTGTTCCACTGCAAGCAATTCACTGAGTATTCCAAATGGCAAGAAAGGAGTCAATCTAACTTCTCCTTCAGAGCTCCAAAAGCCTGGAATAATGTACCCAAAAAAATCAGATCTTCTCCCAGTCTAAAGTTCCTAAAATATCTGATTTTTGTTTACTATTGTTTTATACATGCATGTATAGATTTGTGCTTGTTTCTCTATTTGTGTAAATATTTAGCTTCATACTACAAATTCTCTCCAGGACATACTTACAGAGGAGAGAAATCTCAATGTATTCTCCCTGATAAATCACTTTCTAAATAAAAAATAAATAAATGTCACAACCATTAGTCTAAGGCAAAGGTAGGCAAACTGTTGTAGCCAGCTAATGTAATCCTTCCACTCCCATCATACTCTGCTGGCCAAAGGGAGTTGTAATTCTTAAAGCAGCAATTAGGAAATGTCTCTATCTGGAAAGGTAAGGTTTCTTTAATGTAAGATCTTCAAACAAAACATGGAATTTGCTACTATGAAGGGTAGTGATGGCAGATACAATAGAAATATTGAAGATATGGTTGGACTCCCTTTAAGCATATCAGCATACACCTGATAATAAGATTTAAAGGATTGAGCTTGGTGAGTTTATGTTTTTTACAACCTCAAGACCTAGGTATCTATGTAACCGGTTGCATGGACAGATTAACTCTTTGAGTATCAGAGGAGTGCCCAATAAATTGCACTCAAAGGTTTAAGTTATGATGGATCTGGAGCTGAAGGTTATGATGGGACTATTCTACTGGAAGGTTTACAGTGTTCTGTAGATACAATGTATAATATGCCAAAATACAGCACTGAAATGGCTTGCTTAAATATCATTTTTTATTTGAAGTTTCAGTCAATATTGAACAATTATGTTGCTTTTCTGTTTGTGTGTTGTATAGAGGCCCACTGTAGTACACTCCCTACTGATGACAATAGGTCTGTTGTTTTAAATGGGAATGAAGCTGCTACTCCTTACTAATCAGACCCTGACCAGCTGCCTACTCATGACCTATACATTTAAGGTGTTTCAACAATATTGTAACTTACTACTAATGCCGACACTAACCTGATAAGGGTGAATTAAGGGGGGTGAGAGGGGGAGGGAGAGAGAGATCTGGACTGTAGGTGAAGCCAGGTTTTCTGAGAAAATGAGTCAGCAGGAAGATTGTTAAGCAGCTAACTCAAATTGCTACAGCTCTAATTTCAATTATGTTGACACAGTAAATGTGATATTATTTTGATGAAGAAGCCATTTTATCAGAGGTGAAATAACTATGTGAAAGGAGGTGAACATAAAAAGGAATTTATTAATAATACAAATACATTATTTGAAAGACATATTTCTAGGAGAAAGTGCACAGAATTGTGTAAGATCTCATCAACCTGGTTAAGAGCCTAGACATTGCAGAAACTGAAGCAAGTTGTCTCCTGTTACTTAGGCTGACCAGATCTCACCTTTAACCTGGGTCGCATAGGAAATAGCCATTTTGCAGTACTTCACTGAAATCAATGCAGTCCTGTAGTATGAATTTCTCCTATGCTTCCACTGTTAAAGGTGAGGTCTGGTCAGCCTATTGTTACTGCATATCTTTTAGTGGCCTGGGTTACATACATGCAAGACATCATAATGTAATTAGGTCCTTTTTCTTCACATTACAAAGTTGCAGTTCCGGACCAAACCAAATACCAATTACTTTTAATGATATCAAGGTCTCTAACCCATTGCAAAAGCAACACTTCGGAGATCTGTCTATTATTCAATGGGTTAAAAGCCCAAGGTAAGTAACTGAGAATTTTGTGAATGTGCATTTGTCCCCCTGTGATGCAGTTGGTTTGCTCCAAAATAGCCCATATTGAGTACAGACAAACTAATACCTCCTAATCACACCTTAACTACCGGGAGTAATACACTAAGGTGTGAGAAAGAGGTGATAACACAGAGGTGACTTCTCCAGTGATATCACTACTAAATTATTCTCTAGGGAGAATTCTTAAACTATCACTTAGATACAAGTAGCCTCTGATTAATTCTTAGTGTAGAACTTATATTTCTAAATAATTCCGGCACTTAATAAAAGATCTTAACAGGATTTCAGTGCTTACAGCTATACGAATAATTAATTGGGGGACACATATCTAAGTGACAGTCCCATTTTAATGTATTGGCTCCATAGAATAATATAGGAACTGGAGAAGTAATATCAATGGCGATATCATTATCACACCTTAGTGCATAATTCCCCTGATTGCTGAGGAAAGATGATGATTCTCGAGTTTGCTGAATTCCTTGATAACCCCACCTTCTTCCAATCTGGCCCCACCTACAGCATCTACTTTTCTGCTCATTTCAAGACAAACTCTTGCTTTTTTCCTCCCAGTCCCACCCACCTTGATTAGACCCCACCTACACACTCTCAGTCCTATCAAGAAAGAAAGAAAGAAAGAAAGAAAGAAAGAAAGAAAGAAAGAAAGAAAGAAAGAAAGAAAGAAAGAAAAAGAGAAAGAAAGAAACAACCCTTACCTGATGTCATATTATGGCCAGCATGAAATAAAGGTAAGTGAAAAAAAATGAGACTTATAAATGATGAAGTATTAAAAGACTAGTGTAAAAGCCCGTGTACACGGGCCAAGGTCCGGGTGATGTTAAGAGGCCGGTCCTGCTCTGCGTCCTGCCGCCGATGCAGTCATGCACTGTAGAGACTGTGTGAAAGCACAGAAGGCTCCCAGCATAGAACTCCCAGCATTCTGTGCGTTCAGGCAGTCTCTACTACACATGTCAGCTTCTGACAAACATCCTAGTGAATTATTATATAGGATTGTAATGTTTGGAACAAGTGAATTTGAGACATGAGGGCAAGATAACATCAAAGTGACTCTTATTTTTCTATGTTTAACCCCTTCAGGACCTGAGGGGTATACAACACTTTGCAAAATCAATGTGGTTAAAGCCAACCAACATATATACGTGTATATATTCTCCTTCTCTTCCCACATAGAAGCAACAATACACAGACACAGGCTTACAGCACATGTACCTGATAATATATTAACCCCCTGAGGACCAGTTAAGTGTTCAATGAATTGTTTTGCCATGCATTGCATGTCTTTCTGGTCCTCAAGGGGTTAAAGTCTCTTCACCCTCCCACCTCCAGAGCATGTATTTATTTATTTATCTGACTGATTACATTGCACATCTTTTCTTAACTTCCATGGGATAACACGTGATTTCTGGTGCTTTTTTCCTGATTCATGTAAGATGGCTGTTATTTTATACAAGGTGGTGCCATCATTGTGAATATATAAGGGTATACAAAATAAGTTTGATTTATTATAGTCATCTGTTCCACCCTCTTTCTGTCTCTCACTTTCTCTCTCTCTCTCTCTCTCTCTCTCTCTCTCTCTCTCTCTCTCTATATATATATATATATATATATATATATATATATAAATAACTAAAAAGAGAAGCTTGGCAGGCATCCAAAATTTTCCGTCACTGAACACACCTAGGGGCGTGCACTAGAAGGAGAATCTTGGCAGGCAGCCAAGCTGTACTGAGGAGATATTCATATTTCCTCACACATAACACAGGGGCGTGATTTTCATAAGAGTTGCAAGGGGCCTTCGGCCCCTGGCTACTCCTATGAAAATCTCTGCAAGTACATGGGCCCCAGCCACATAACACAGGGAAGAGATTTGGCCCCCCAAAACTACTTACGTGCCACTTACGTGAGGGATGGGTGCAATATGAGTGCAATATGGGTGTAATAAGGATGCAATATGGGTGCAATATGAGTGCAATACGGACGCAATATGGGTGCAACATGAGTGCAATATGGGTGCAATAATGATGGAATATGGGTGCAATAAGGATGCAGTACGGATGCAATATGAGTGCAATATGGGTGCAATATGGGTAATATGAGTGCAAAAAGGAAGCAATATGGGTGCAATAAGGATGCAATATGGGTGCAATATGAGTGCAATGTGGGTGCAATATGAGTGCAATAAGGACGCAATATGGGTGCAATATGAGTGCAATATGGGTGCAATAATGATGCAAAATGGGTGCAATAAAGACGCAATATGGGTGCAATATGAGTGTGGGTGCAATATGAGTGCAATATGGGTGCAATTAGGATGCAATATGAGTGCAATATGGGTTCAATATGGGTGCAATATGGGTGCAATAAAGACACAATATGGGTGCAATATGAGTGCAATATGGGTGCAATATGGGTTCAATAAGGACACAATATGGGTGCAATATGAGTGCAATATGGGTGCAATTAGGACGCAATATGGGTGCAATATAAGTGCTATATGGGTGCAATTAGGAAGCAATATGGGTGCAATATGAGTGCAATATGGGTTCAATACGGGTGCAATATGAGTGCAATATGGGTGCAATAAGGATGCAATATGGGTGCAATATGAGTGCAATATGGGTGCAATAAGGATGCAATATGAGTTAAATATGGGTGCAATAAGGACGCAATATGGGTGCAATATGAGTGCAATATGGGCAATATGAGTGCAATATGGGTGCAATAAGGATGCAATATGGGTGCAATTTGAGTGCAATAAACACGCAATATGGCTTCAACATGGGTGTAATGTGGGTGCAGTATGGGTGCAAAATGAGTGCAATATGGGTGCAATAAGGATGCAATATGGGTGCAATAGGGGTAATATGAGTGCAATAAGGACGCAATATGGGTGCAATATGAGTGCAAAATGGGTGCAATAAAGACACAATATGGATGCAATATGAGTGTGGGTGCAATATGAGTGCAATATGGGTGCAATTAGGATGCAATATGGGTGCAATATGGGTGCAATAAAGACACAATATGGGTGCAATATGAGTGTAATATGGGTTCAATAAGGACGCAATATGGGTGCAATATGAGTGCAATATGGGTGCAATTAGGAAGCAATATGGGTACAATATGAGTGCAATATGGGTTCAATATGGGTGCAATATGAGTGCAATATGAATGCAATAAAAATGCAATATGGGTGCAATATGAGTGCAATATGGGTGCAATAAGGATGCAATATGGGTGCAATATGAGTTCAATAAGGACGCAATATGGGTGCAATAAGGACGCAATATGGGTGCAATATGAGTGCAATATGGGCAATATGAGTGCAATATGGGTGCAATAAGGATGCAATATGGGTGCAATTTGAGTGCAATAAACACGCAATATGGCTTCAACATGGGTGTAATGTGGGTGCAGTATGGGTGCAATATGGGTGCAATAAGGATGCAATATGGGTGCAATAGGGGCAATATGAGTGCAATAAGGATGCAATATGGCTGCATTATGGGTGCAATATGAGTGCAAAATGGGTGCAATAAAGACGCAATATGGGTGCAATATGAGTGTGGGTGCAATATGGGTTCAATATGGGTGCAATATGGGTTCAATATGGGTGCAATATGGGTGCAATAAAGACACAATATGGGTGCAATATGAGTGCAATATGGGTTCAATAAGGATGCAATATGGGTGCAATATGAGTGCAATATGGGTGCAATTAGGAAACAATATGGGTACAATATGAGTGCAATATGGGTTCAATATGGGTGCAATATGAGTGCAATATGAGTGCAATAAAAATGCAATATGGGTGCAATATGAGTGCAATATGGGTGCAATAAGGATGCAATATGGGTGCAATATGAGTTCAATAAGGACGCAATATGGGTGCAATATGAGTGCAATATGGGCAATATGAGTGCAATATAGGTGCAATAAGGCTGCAATATGGGTGCAATATGAGTGCAATATGGGTGCAATAAGGATGCAATATGGGTGCAATATGGGCAATATGAGTGCAATAAGGATGCAATATGGGTGCAATATGGGTGCAATAAAGATGCAATATGGGGGCAATGAGTGCAATATGGGTGTAAAAAGGACACAATATGGGTGCAATATGGGTGCAAAATGAGTGCAATATGGGTGCAATAAGGACACAATATGGGCACAGTATGGGTGCAAAATGGGTGTAATATGAGTGCAATTTGGGTGCAATATGGGTGCAATAAGGATGCAATATGGCTTCAATATGAGTGCAATATGGGTGCAATAGGGGTGCAATAAGGATGCAATATGGGTGCAATATGAGTGCAATATGGGTGCAATACCCATATTGCATCCTTATTGCACCCATATTGCACTCATATTGCACCCATATTGCACTCGGTTTGTACTCAGATTACACCCATATTGCACTCATTGCACCCATATTGCGTCCATATTGCACCCATATTGTGTCCTTATTGCACCCAATGTGCCACTCTTTAACGGTGAATGCACCATTTGGAATGACGTGACGTGTACAATTTGTGACTTTTTAAGGTGCGACATGGTGAATGCACCATTCAGAATGATGCACCCAAACAAATGCAACACTCTATGACGTGACATTTTAAGTGCGCCAGTTCAAAAGTAAACTGTCCCCTTCTCCATCATGTCTCTCTCTCTCACCCCCTTCTCCATCATGTCTCTTTCTCCCTCCTTCTCCATCATGTGTCTCTCCCCCTTTTTGCATCATGTCTCTCTCTCTCCCCTTCTCCATCATGTGTCTCTCTCTCCCCCTTCTCCATCTCTCTCTCTTCCCCTTCTCCATCATGTGTCTCTCTCTCCCCCTTCTTCGTCATGTCTCTCTCTCTCTCTCTCTCTCTCTCTCCCCTTCTCCATCATGTGTCTCTCTCTCCCCTTCTCCATCATGTGTGTCTCTCTCTCTCTCCACTTATTTAGCATGTGTGTGACATACCCAAACCCTGAAGCACTCAAAGGACTTAATTCCCACGGGCAACACCGTGCCCCTTTTGCTAGTATATATATATATATATATATATTGTGTATATGTATAGTCCAAACATGTAAGAAGAAAGGTCAGCACACACAGGACTGTTGATCTTCCCTGAAAGTGTATTGACTTTTCAGTGTGTGAGCCACATTTTCATCCTATACATATATATATATATATATATATATATATATATATATATATATATATATATCTCCATGGAGAGGATTGATATCTAGGATTGATTGAAGATGTTATATCTTGCAAAAAGGGACAGGGGAAAATTTGATATTGGCCATTGGGATCTGAACATAGTAAGCCAAATGGGGAATTATTTATAGGAGGTATAACTTCCCCTTTAAGAGTGCTGATAATATTGCTAGTATTATCACTTAACCCCTTAAGGACCACAGAGTTTTTTCTTTGTTTGTTTTTTGCCCAATGGAATTAGGGGTCCTTGAACGGCATGCAGTCACACAGGGACCCCTGAATTCCATGACGTGCTAGGACCGACATAGGTTCTTAAAAGATATTTTCCCATGATGGTCCTGGCACGTTATGGGTCCTTAAGGGGTTCAAGGAACACTTAGCACCTTATAATAATATCCTCCATTGACCTTAATCTGGGCAAAAAAATAATATTGTCCACTAGGAACCAGTTCTGTGTTGACTGGTTCCCCAAAATTAGAAAGGGAGGGAGACGTCAGTGAGCAGATTTTCCTGGAGTGATACAGCAAGCAATCATGTCTGCCTCCACAGACATAATATCCAATACTAGGTAATGATTCATTTTGTGAAATCAATCCACAACAAAATGACTCACAGAAGCCATTAGCATTTTCTGCTCAGATTAACCCTTTCAGTCCCAGAGGGGTACAGAACGCATTGCTCTGCAATGAGTTATGTACCCCTCTGGCATTGAAAGGGTTAAGATAAGTTGGGCTTTCCTTTAATACCTTGGATGTTAGCAAGATCTCCAACTCACTGTGAAGCAATGCACTGGCAATGAAGGAAGACTCCAGTGAAAAGTGACTGGGGTTCTCATTTAAGCTCCAGTAACTTATTTTATGTTGTCATCATTTCAGTGACATGAGGCAATGACTTATAGCACTAGAGGCCCCAGTGCCTCAAAGCAAAACACTGTTTTCTTCATCCTCAGTAGCTCACAATATTTGTTTATACAGCAAATTGAGAATGAGTGGCTGTATAAATCCCCCCTTATACACTCAAAGGCGCATGCGTGCGAACACACACACAGCAGAATGACTTATATAGACACAAACACAGGGCAAACTGAATTATTTATATACTAATGTAAAAGCCCATGTACACGGGCCAAGGTCCAAGTGATGTTAACCCTTTGAATGCCAGAGGGGTACCTCTCTAGCAACCAAGGGGTTAAACCTTGTTTTGGTTCTTGCTTATTATAGAAGAAGGATATTTTCTGTGTCAAGAAACAGTTAATGGAACTGGGTGTGGAATCATGTGAGGAGTGGGGGTGTGTGGAATGGCTGGAGTTAAGGGCACCTAGAGTGCCTTGCCTAGAGGTACCAAGGCTGTAAATCCAACACACACACACACAAACAATTAAACACAAATTTAGGGAACCCCAGTGATTATGTTGACAAATTTGTATCATGATGGGCCACCACATGCCAGTTTGCAGTAAATATTTTCTTTGGCATGCCTGGGGATCTAATGAGCCTGACTCCATATTAATTGCAAGAGAAGCATTGTGATCTGTGCATGTTCTATCCCATCATGGACATTTCATCTGTAAGTCTTAATGTCCAAGCACAGCTCTGCTTCCTACCTTCCCAGAGCAATACATTCTGCATTGGCATAAAGACAGGCTGTGTTATCCTCACAGATTAACAGCATCTCAGTAGAATAATGATGAGACTCATTTGTTTAATTAACAGGAGCAACACAGAGTAACGAAAGGACTGCAAACAAACTCCTCGGATTTTCTCAATGCCTTGTAAGCAAACATTCCATTTAATTAAAAGGAATTATTTACCCAGAATCCCATTTCCTTTTAAACTGAGGCTGTTGAAATTCACTTCTTTGATCTTCAGGAAAACAATAAAGATTATTGTTTAATAAATACTTGAAATCTTGGAACACAAGGTGATGCAGTACTCTACTGAATAGGGTCTCAGAGTCAACTATCAAGTCTCTCCAACGTACAGGTTTCAGGAAAGTATGTTACTTATAACTATTTAGGTTTAATGCATGGGACACATCTCTAGCATCCAATGGGTTCATTTTTTCATTTTTCATAAAATGAGAAGTATAATCAGATAGTTACTGTTCAACATGTCTCTTGGTATTATACTGCCTCTATGCAGCCTGACAGACATGTAGAGTGTCAGAATACTGACTCCAATGGGTACCATATCTCAGTGGGCCCTTGCAAAAAAATGAACCTTTTGAATGTCAGAGGGGTATGCAATGCATTGCAGAACAATGCAATGCGAATGCCTCTGGCACTCAAAGAGTTAAATTCCTAGGTGTATATGTATCAATGTGTCACAAAGCAACTGCACCATATGTAAGGTGTCCCTTTAAATGCAGAACACATGAACATTTCATTCGTCAGGACTACACAGGAATCTCTGCAACCTTGCAGAGTGTGGTTTTTCATAAACACCCCACATTTAAAGATATGTCTGGTAATCTTAATCATGGGGGACAAATCAAAAATGACAACTTTTAATTGTTGTAAATTGGGTTTTAATCCTTTGAATCCTTAAAAGAGTCCAGCACAAAGCAAGACCTCTTAGAAGTCAAAGAGCTTAAAGTCTTTAATTAAATGGGAATTTTGATTTGCCCCCTAAGGTGCGGTAGGCTTGCCCCCAAATTGCACCTTTTTTAGCCAGATGAATAAGGTCCTAAAAGTTCACAAAATAACTAAATAAAAAGTTCTGTAATAGTGACAATGAAACATCCTTCTGTATCATTCTTATAAATAAATGTTGATGACTAGTCATAATTTGCAAACAAAATCCCATTAGAGGTATGGAAATGTACAGGGGTTTATCGATCAACGTGTCACTAAAAGTCACTGGCAAAAGAATGAATTTGCCAGTGCAACCATACTGGGTTTAGTGTCGAATGCAAGTGGTTACATTTAAGGATATGCACTGTAGTATAGAATTGATATACTGCTTACTAGAGGACACACTCCTCCACCTTCTAACTTCTAATGTCAGCAAGCCCTGCACTGCCAGCTCCATGGCATGTATTGGGACATACACTAACACCATTTCCTCTATCCCATGCTTAGTACATTGTTCCAAGCAAGGCAACCTCGAAATACTGTCCCTGTGTACTAACCAAGGAGCAAGTGGCATTAACCACTTGAGTTCAAGAAGGGTATGAAAGGATAAACCAAACACAGTTTCATTTGCAACGTAGATGTGAATAACTAACATTGATCAAAATGTCCCCAAGGGCCTTATGTAAAACAGAAAAGTGACATTATTCTGGAGGAAACCAACTTCACCATTGGGGAATTTTTTTTGTCTCCTCTCTTGTATAATTAATTTGTCTAAAAATAACTCTAATTTGCTTTTGAATATAAACCCCAAAGACTTGGAAATTGCAGAGTTCAGCTTCAGTTTTGAAGGAGGTTAAGCCACCATATTGGACAAGTGAAACATCTAATTGATTTAAATGGCTCTCATATCCCCTAGAATTACAGATAGGTTGCCAAGGATTTGAGAAGCAATGCCTTGGAGACATCTATCACATTCAATGTTTTAAAAGAACAATTTAAATCATTAGGAGTTGGGAGACTTTTTATTTCCCATCTTTGATGCAGTTGGTTTGCCTCAGAATAATTCTGCTTTTCTTCTGATCATAAGACTCTAAGACGTGAACCCCTACCAGGTCGCAATGAATATTGAGTCTCAGCAGTTACTGTTAAAGGAGCTGCACTACTACAAGTGGCAAGTAATTTGGAGATTGCTCCAGTGTTCATGAAGCTATGAGTATGATGTAATAAACATCAACTGTATTACAGGGATTCTATTTGTGAATGAGCCTATGGACATCATTCATCAAATGCTATTCTTGAGCAAACCATCTGCATTATCGGGTAGAAGTGAAAACTCAGCAAGTACAAAGAGATGGGAGAGAGTGAGTGAAACAGAGAGAAAGAGGGCCAGGGAAAAATGTCCATTGATTTAAATGGGGCTTTTAAACCCTTGAATGCC
This sequence comes from Rhinophrynus dorsalis, assembly GCA_037306005.1. Lineage (NCBI taxonomy): Eukaryota > Metazoa > Chordata > Amphibia > Anura > Rhinophrynidae > Rhinophrynus > Rhinophrynus dorsalis. The sequence goes on along the minus strand of CM074722.1, from coordinate 152,981,317 downwards.
AGAGATCTTCAAAGCATTGATGCCTTCACCAAAACTGGTCTATTTTTGCCTATACATGTATGGTCCTTTGTGACTAAAAAACAATTGTTTACATTCAACAGACTCTGAATCATTTTAAGAAAGCAAAAAAGACAATTCTAGGGCAAACTGAATGTATCATACTCATATAGACAAATAACCCCCTCTCCCTTGATGTCTCTAAACACTTGGATCTTAAAGAAGTCTTTATTGCTTTGATTCACATATACTTGAATGGCAATCTTCTAGATAAAACCATTAATAACATTTATAAACTGCAATGTAATTTAAGCCTTGTTTGAAAGTGATATAACGGTCTGTTAGCGATCCAACGGGCCTTATGTATAAAGCATGAGTGTCTAACATACTAATCTGATACTATTTTCCTAATTAGTTAGCGCATATTAATAATCGATCAGTAGGTCCTAATCATATGCTGCCACTACCAACCATTGTGTAACTGGCATCCTACAGTTTTTGTGGATAGTTCAGTCTGTTGAATACCAGTGCACTCGATTACTTGGTCAAAATGTATCATTGACTACAAATAGACCTATTACTGTGTATGTATAACGTTGAGTAAACATCTTTTTATACTTTATTTCTTACAGTTAAATTCATCTTTGTTATCTATACAACAATTAACATGCCTCTTTAGGAGGGACAGTCCCTCTTTGAGACCCAAATCCCATTATCCCTCTTTCCCACCCTTCTGTCCCTCTTTTTAGGAGATAAGACTGTGTGGTGTATGTATATCTGTATCAGATTTTTGCACAGGAATAAAACTCCCATTAATATTTGTGTAAACTTCAGTATATGTGTTTATAAATTAGTCTGTGTAAATAAAATAATTTGGTCTTGTTCCAAATCATTTATTTATTTACACAAAGAGGTCATGAAATGCCTCAAAAATCTGTGGTAATTCCGCACCCACTAGCCATGCCCCCAGCAACATCCTTAAAATACCAGTGTCCCTCTTTGGTCATTTGCAATAATGGGAGGTATGAATTAAGGTTATCCTTTCACAAAAGAATTTCTAATCATGTGAACAGTGATTGAAAGACATGGACGTTCTTTGAATATAAGGAAAGTACAGCAGTTCTGGGGGAAACCATCTTTACTGTAGTGGAGAAAAACATGTTAAAAAGGCAAAGCGATGTGCTGGTGACCTCTCTGGCATTCAAGGGTTTAATTTCTCTTTTTTTATCTTTTTTTATCACTGTACTGTCCCCTTATTCTTAAGGCCCTTTTATGTGCAAGCTTGTTCATTTCATTTCATCTCCAAAACTGTTACTGCTCAGGATTTTTTTTTTCAAAGCCACAATGCATGGAGCAGTCAGGCCAGTGTACAATCATTCATCATTTCAATTAATTTAATGAGTCCTGTCTGTGGGTAGGTACAGGATGATGCTGGAGCAGTTTACTGATTGGCAATATTAGATCTTGCAGGAAACGAGGCTGGAAATTGGATATTGCAGATTCTTAAACTCAGCAGAACCTCCTTGTGAATTAAAAAAAATGAGATATAGAAAAATTGTTTGGTGAAAACTTGTACAATAATAACAATCTTGGCTTTTAAACTGCTTTATAGGATAATAATAATAATCATAATAATCCATATTTTAACCACTTGAATGCTAGAGACATCTTGCAATGCACTGGAGAAGTTCTTGCATCCAAAAGGTTAAACAGCTCTATTGTGGGAGCACGTGGGGGTCAAACATTTCTACTGTAACCTGCTACTGTAGGCATCAGCAAGTACAAACAACATTTATCTAGTTTCTAACAGTTGACAAGGCTAATATCATCTAATACATCATAAGGGTGACACAAGGATGTGTAATATCTCCTCTTCCTTTTGAATACAGATGTCATAAATGTAACTAATGTTATTCTAACTTCCTGGAGATGTGCACAGCCTTTTCAGTGAGTAAAAGCTCTCCAGTGACTTACAATAAATGGAGCCTCTTTTTTCATCCAGAATTTTATGATATTTTGAAGACTCTCCACAAACTATCATAAACACTACTATAGGGCTTTTATGGGGTCTAATGTATCTCCCTTTTTGTGCATTCTTATTAGAATAGCTCATTAGCTCCATCCCTTTTAATTTTTGCTGAATCCAGGTTCAAATAACCTCTCCCTATAACTCCTCCTATTGCTCCATATAACATCTCCCTATTACTCCTCCTATTGCTCCATATCACCTTTCCCTAGTACTCCTCCTATTGCACAATATAACCTCTCCCTATAACTCCTCCTATTGCACAATATAACCTCTCCCTATAACTCCTCCTATTGCTCCATATAACCTCTCCCTATAACTCCTCCTATTGCACCATATAACCTTTCCCTAGTACTCCTCCTATTGCACAATATAACCTCTCCCTATAACTCCTCCTATTGCACAATATAACCTCTCCCTATAACTCCTCCTATTGCTCCATATAACCTCTCCCTATAACTCCTCCTATTGCACCATATAACCTCTCCCTATAACTCCTCCTATTGCTCCATATAACCTCTCCCTATAACTCCTCCTATTGCTCCATATAACCTCTCCCTATAACTCCTCCTATTGCTCCATATAACCTCTCCCTATAACTCCTCCTATTGCTCCATATAACCTCTCCCTATAACTCCTCCTATTGCTCCATATAACCTCTCCCTGTAATTCCTCCTATTGCACCATATAACCTCTCCCTATAACTCCTCCTATTGCACCATATAACCTCTCCCTATAACTCCTCCTATTGCACCATATAACCTCTCCCTATAACTCCTCCTATTGCTCCATATAACCTCTCCCTATAACTCCTCCTATTGCTCCATATAACCTCTCCCTATAACTCCTCCTATTGCTCCATATAACCTCTCCCTATAACTCCTCCTATTGCTCCATATAACCTCTCCCTGTAATTCCTCCTATTGCACCATATAACCTCTCCCTATTACTCCTCCTATTGCTCCATATAACCTCTCCCTGTAATTCCTCCTATTGCACCATATAACCTCTCCCTAGTACTCCTCCTATTGCACCATATAACATTTCCCTACAACTCATCCATTGTTCCCTATATCCCTTACTACTGGTACACATAATCTCTGCCATATACCCTCTCCCTATAATCCTTCCAGTTGCTTCATAAAACATTTCTCTATAACTCTTCCTATTGTCTCAAACAATATCTCCCTTTAGCCCCTCCTGCTTCTCCATATAACATATCCCTTATGCATATTCTTATTTAGTGATGGGAGAAAAGTCCCATTTTGTTCCATCTGGAATTTTCAAACAAAATCATGATTTTCCACTCTCTCTGTAGGCTTCCCTCCTATTGAGAAACCCATAGATAATCCTCCATTTTGCATAAATCACAGATTTTCCTGAGAGACCTGTGAAAACATAGCCAGAAAGGCTATATTTTCACAGGCTGCAAAGCTTCCCACTACCATACTATAAAAACCAAGAACTTCCAGCTATTCAGTATGCTCTAGAATAACAGAAGAAGAGGGGAGCGTACAGAGAGAGAGAGAGCTAATAGAAAAAGTATCAGCTGGATCAATTCCCTGGTCTGTTGGAAACTACCATGTCCAGCAAAGGGAATATTCTGACACAGAAACACAATCTTAGAAAATATTGAGTGGCACAAACACTTGCTTGTTGCTTAGTAGTAAGCTATACTTGAGGGACAGTGCATAGGATCTGATGAATAGGGGTGGCCAAAAAGTGTGAAAAATTTCCCATATGACTTTTTGCGAAAACTTACTGGTTTTTCATTTTTTCCACAAAGGTTTTCGCCTATGCAAAAATGTCCTCCTTTTCACCTATTTCAACTATATTTTCTATAGGTACTAAATTTCCCACTGCAATATTACTTCTTCTGAAGTTTGTAGTTTTACAAATAAGTGGCTGAAAGTCAAAGTTGTGAGTCCTACAGCAACATATGCCTTGAAAAATGTGTTAGCATGCAGAGTGCATCTGTCCTTTGCCCACGACACTTTCTTCCGTCTTAAAGCAGAACTACCACCTGTTTTAAAGTTTGTGTCATCAAATTCCCCATCTGGCGACTAGCTGCTCAGTAGTGCTAGTTGCCAGAACAATTACCTGGTTAAATAGAATGAGACCCTGCTCCGGGGCTGACAGGCAGTAGAGCGCACATACATCTTGCCATAGTGACGTCTTCACTCCTGCGCTGTCAGTCCTTGTAGGAGCCGAACAGCTCCTAGCAACGCCTCCTAGAGCCAGCTGGGACCGACAGCACAGGCGTGAAGATGTCACTATGGCAAGATGTCTGCTTGCTCGACTGCCTGTCAGCCCCGGAGCAGGGTCTCGTTCTATTTAACCAGGTAATTATTCTGGCGACTAGCACTACTGAGCAGCTAGTCGCCAGATGGGGAATTAGATAACAAACTTTAAAACAGGTGGTAGTTCCGCTTTAAGTGACACTGGAACATATTCCCAATGATGTCAAGAGATAAAAAAATACATCCTACAATGTGACATATGTGTATCGTAGTGGTGGTGGTGTGGGACTGGCTGGTATGGTGTGATTTTTGTATGTATATAGTTTTTTATTATTGTCATGTTTGCGTCAAATCACTGTTCTCCTTCTCAGATTATTGAAGCACATTACTTGTCATTCATAGCACTGGTCCCAAGTGGAGTAGATGGTGGCAACCCTTCTTCACATCCCTTCTCCACCTCCTCATCTGTGCTACTGTTTTATATATATATATATATATATATATATGTATATATATATATATATATATATATATATCCTGGATTTGTCCTTCATGTGTAATTTCTGCTACCTGATACTCAGATGGTATGAGATGTTGGTTCATTTTTTAAGAATGTTAGTCTACCAACATTGCTGCTTGATAGCCATGTCCTGCGGTCATAAACAATATAACCAGCCTCACTGAAAACCCTCTCAGACTCAAAGAGTACTGGAGGACAAATGAGGGTTTCCACTGCAGTACGTGCCAATGCTGGCCACACACAATGCTTTGTTTGCCAGTAGTACATGGGGTCATTGTTTCTGCCTAGAACATAGCCATCTTGAAAGTATGTAGAAACCATCTCACATGCAGTGGGACCACTTCTAGAAGCTACACAGTGTTCATGTGTGTCAAAGAGATGTGCTGCCACCACCACCAATTCAGCCGACCCTGCTGAGACCCATGAATTGCCCTGTGTTCCGAATGGGATATTCTGGTTGACGATGTAGCTGCTTCTGCTGGTTGAAATGCTGTGCTGCCTTCCTTTTCATTGTCTAGATGTTTGTTGTGCCCTCACTTTCTCCCTCTCATCCTCCCCATTGCAACTCTCCACTCGATCAATAAGCATGTTTCAATATTCCTTGACAGAATCCAATTCCACAGAGAGTTCCACAACTCCTTGTTGTGACAAACTGCTGATGGCCCTTTGGCAGAAGTTCTGAAATTTTGTGTTTGAAGAGGGGGTCCACCAAAGTGCAAGAATGTATTCCTCATTGCTTTTTTTTGTTTGTTTTGTTTTTTTTTACTGAAAAGTACAGATTACATTTGCACAAGTATACAATGCACATGACAAACTAACTTAAACATGACCTACGCAGAGGTCAAGCTGAAAAGTTGCACAATCGTACAAATACATATACAGCACTACAATGAGAATGAGTTCCATGGCTGAAAGGAGAAGTCAGAACCAAGAGGACCAAAGAAAATTAGCGGTCCAGTGTTGTGGGCCAAGGTAATGTTATGTCAAATGAATAGAGGTAAAGAAGAAAGAAGAAGAAGGAAAGAATTACAAGAAGAAAGAACAGCTAATAGATATAGGAGGGGGGAGAAGAGGAGTAAAGTGGCAGAAAGATCCGAGTTGTAGGGGAGAACGACAAGGGAAGAAAAGGAAGAATAAGGAAGAGGAGGGACCAGTGGATGTGCGACTCAAACCCATGCGGAAAATGCCAGAGGTCTCCAGACCACAGGTAGCTAGCATAATTCCCCATTAATCCAGTGTCATACGAAACAATAAAATGAAGGATCCTAAAACCCACAGCTATCTGAAATAGGCCCTAAGACACTAGAGTCAGATTGTTGTTTTCCATGTATTGAATCCAAGGTGCCCATATAGAATCATAAGACTGCCGTGATCCCGACTTAAGAGATGTAAGCTTCTCAAGAGTAGCTATATCAATCAATCTCCTGTGCCATAAGGATATGGAGGGGGCGTCGTTGATTTCCAACACTGAAGAATGCACATACGAGCTGCTGTAAGCAAATGGAAGAACAACTTGCGAGCTGACACAGAGGTAGTGACAGCTGTATCACCAAGAGAAAAGAGAAGAAGCTTTGGATCCAATTGAACAGAGACCCCTAGAATGGTACCTATGCATCTAGCTACCTTCACCCAGAAAGGGGTAATAAAGGGGCATGACCACCATATTTGTCCCAGAGAACCACATCCAACACCACATCTCCAGCAAATCTGCTGTATCGATCGATAGAAAGAGTGTAAGATCTGTGGTGACCTATACCACCGCAGCAATAGTTTAAAATTAGTTTCCATAGCAGTAACATTCTGGTAGGAACGAAGCAAGTTCCTTACTGCAATCACCCACTCCTCTTGTGGAAGTTCACAGTTCAAATCCCACTCCTAACATGTCCGATAGTAGTCAAAGGGTCTTGGGGGGAAAGAATAGAATAGATCGTTGCAATCCACCTCTTCAGGAGCTTCCCCATAGGGGTGGCCGGTCGGCAAAGAGTTTCAAAGGGAGTAAGTTGCCTAAGTCTATCAGGACGCCTAGAGTGGGACAGTACAAAACTGCGTACCTGGCTATAGTGCCAGTATTTGTTGGAGTGCAAGTTCCATTTAGTCTGTAATATCTCAAAAGGAGCCAGAACGCCATCCTTCAATACATCCGCCGCCATCAACCCCTACCCAGTCCCCCAGGCTGAGAACGCAAGGTCAGATCTGCCCGGCATGAAATCTTCAGAGTTTAAAAGGGAGAACAAAGGGGAAGGAATGCTGGATAAAGATTCCACAACTGAATCCCAAGCACGGAAAATAGACGATAAGATAGGGTCACGTCTGGTCACCGGAGGATGAGAGTGTGCTGGAATCCATGGGAGAGCCGTAACATGAAACGGAGAGCACAAGGCTTCCTGAACAGGGATCCAGGATTTCAAGAGGCCAGAACAAAACCAGTGAGGAATGAGACTCAATTCGACACGCCGATGGTAATGGAGAAGATCAGGAGCCCCCAAACCCTCCCTCTGTTGCGCGTGTGCTATGAGCGAGAAACGAATCCTTGCGGGTTTGCCCCCCCAAATGAAAGAGTTAAAAATGTGTTGTAAGGATTGCAGGTAGTGTCTGGGTAAGGAGATGGGTATAGTCTGGAAAAGATATAGCACCTTGGGCAGAAATACCGAGATTAATTCTCTCAGACCCAGACAGAAAGAGGTGCGAATGTTTACGAAGATCAGCGGATATGGAGGATAATAATGGAAGGAAATTCAAATGGAATAGGTCGGAAGGAAAAAGGCGCAGCTGTATCCCCAAGTATGTCCACAGTTCTGAGGGTGGACTTAAGAGTGTGCGAGACACCCAGATCTAAAATCACTAATTTTGATACATTAACTTTAAAATTGCAAACACTACTGAAGATCTCAAGCTCAGAAGCAACAGTCAGCAGGGATGTAGAAGGCTGACCAAGAGAAAAGATAATATCATATGCAAATAAGGAGATCCGAAGATCAGAAGCCACAGCACGCAAACCCACAATGACAGGATTGTTATGAATTCGACAGGCCAGGGTCTCCATCACTATTACAAATATAATAGGGGAGAGGGGACAGCCCTGTCTAGTGCCATTACCCAACTGAAAACACTCAGAAAGCGATCCGTTGACACATACTCGGGCAGACAGGTTTCTATACAGAGTCATGATCATAGAACTAAAAGGGTTACCCAAACCGAATCCTTTCCGAACTGATTCAGTAAAGCCCCAGTCCATTCTATCGAATGTTTTCTTGGCATCAACAGAGAGGAGAATAGCCGGATACCCCCTCTCCCGCACCCCCTGCAATAGGTGGATAAGGCACATGGAGTTGTCTCTCGCCTCCCTGCCCGGTACAAACCCAGCTTGATCACAATGAACAATATCACATAACAATGGGCAGAGATGATTAGCCAAGACCTTAGCATAAATCTTAAGATCCACAGTTAGTAAGGATATCAGTCTATAATTGGAGCACACCGCAGGGTCTTTACCTGGCTTCGCTATTAAGGTAATAAGAGCCTCAGTCAATTGCGGATGTCTAGACATGGAATCAGGGAACGCGTTAAAAGCCTGAACTAAGAGCGGCACCAGGAGGTCAGAATATTTCCTATAAAAAAGAAGCTGAAAGCCATCTGGACCCGGAGCTTTACAAGCTGCCATCTGTCCAATGGCCCAATTGACTTCCACTGCTCGTCTAGGGTTGTTGCCTGTGCCAGAGTGAGTTTGGGAAGCGAGGCTGAAGAGATATACCTAGACTGCTTCTCTTTTAGAGGATTAGCCGAAGGAGGATCAAGATTGTAGAAGGAATGATAGTAGTCCCAAAACGAGGACGCTATTGTGGATACTGAAAGGGGGCAACAGTTCTGAGGGTGGACTTAAGAGTGTGCGAGACAATCAGATCTAAAATCACTAATTTTGATACATTAACTTTAAAATTGCAAACACTACTGAAGATCTCAAGCTCAGAAGCAACAGTCAGCAGGGATGTAGAAGGCTGACCGAGAGAAAAGATAATATCATATGCAAATAAGGAGATCCGTAGATCAGAAGCCACAGCACGCAAACCCACAATGACAGGATTGTTATGAATTCGACATGCCAGGGTCTCCATCACTATTACAAATATAATAGGGGAGAGGGGACAGCCCTGTCTAGTGCCATTACCCAACTGAAAACTCAGAAAGCGATCCGTTGACACATACTCGGGCAGGCGGGTTTCTATACAGAGTCATGATCATAGAAATAAAAGGGTTACCCAAACCGAATCCTTTCAGAACTGATTCAGTAAAGCCCCAGTCCACTCTATCGAATGCTTTCTTGGCATCGACAGAGAGGAGAACAGCCGGATCCCCCCTCTCCCGCACCCCCTGCAATAGGTGGATAAGGCACATGGAGTTGTCGCTCGCCTCCCTGCCCGGTACAAACCCAGCTTGATCACAATGAACAATATCACATAACAATGGGCAGAGACGATTAGCCAAGACCTTAGCATAAATCTTAAGATCCACAGTTAGTAAGGATATCAGTCTATAATTGGAGCACACCGCAGGGTCTTTACCTGGCTTCGCTATTAAGGCAATAAGAGCCTCAGTCAATTGCGGATGTCTAGACATGGAATCAGGGAACGCGTTAAAAGCCTGAACTAAGAGCGGCACCAGGAGGTCAGAATATTTCCTATAAAAAAGAAGCTGAAAGCCATCTGGACCCGGAGCTTTACAAGCTGCCATCTGTCCAATGGCCCTATTGACTTCCACTGCTCGTCTAGGGTTGTTGCCTGTGCCAGAGTGAGTTTGGGAAGCGAGGCTGAAGAGATATACCTAGACTGCTTCTCTTTTAGAGGATTAGCCGAAGGAGGATCAAGATTGTAGAAGGAATGATAGTAGTCCCAAAACGAGGACGCTATTGTGGATACATCTCTCGATAGGTTACTATCCTTCATTTTAATAGCCTGAATATTCTGCCGGCAAGTTGTTCCTGTCACCTGAAGTGACATCCATCGACCACTCTTATTGCCATTCTCGTAATGATACTGCCTAGCCCATTAATATGATTTATCTATTTGAGCCCGTAACAGTGTATTTATATGTTTCCGATGGGATAGAACCTCAGATAAGTCAGATGCAGCCCCAGAGGAAATATGAGAAAGTTCTGCAGCTGCCAAGGAGTGCAAAAGGGAATCAAGTTCATCCCCCGCCAGGCGTCGCCTCCGAGACGTAAGATGAATACACCCCCCTTACCACACACTTGAGGGCCTCCCAGTAGGTAATAAACGATAAGTCAGGGGAAGCATTCAAAGCTATATATTCTGTAATTGCAGACGTAACTGAGCAGCAGACTGTGGGTCACTCAAAAGCGAGTCATCCAGCCGCCAACCATGCGAAGGGGAAAGCACCATCGGAACCCCCAAAGTCATAGTGACTTGCGCATGGTCCGACCGTGTTATAGAATGCAAAGCTGTGTTAGATACATAATGCAAATGGGCCTGGGAAAGCAAAATAAAATCTATCCTAGAGTAGGTGGAGTGTGGATTAGAGAAAAAAAATCGTAGGCTCAGGGGGATGTTGAAGTCTCCAGGGGTCAACCAATGCTGAGTCTTGCAAGCTCTCGCGAAAAGCTACATAATGCGACCGCAGGAGGCTAACAGATCCTGATGAACAGTCCCGAGATGGGTCCAGGACTGAATTAAAATGTCCCCCCAATACCAGCAAACCCTCACCAAAGAAGTGTAGATCCGCAAGGGCACTATGAAGAAATGATAGTTACTGGGAGTTGGGAGCATGTAAGGAACAGATAGTGAGGAGCAGGGTCCCCAACTGACCCTTCACAAAAACATAACAGCCCTCTCTAACTATTAGGACATCTATGCAGGAGAAGGGAAGAGATCTATGCAGAAAAACTGCAACCCCACACTTTTTGGAGGAGGCACAACTCAGATAATGAGAGGTAAAGTTTTTACTGCGAAGAGTAGGAATATGGGACTCTATAAAGTGGGTCTCTTGCACAATACCCACTTGTACTCTAAGATGGGTAAACTCCCTGAACATGAGGGATTGCTTATACGGGGAATTCAAATTCTTAACATTAAGGGTTGCCACTTTGAGTTTAAAAGCCATGGCACTGAGCAATAAGGACAAAAGCATCGCTGTATGATCTGCATCCAAGCAGCAGAGCACAAACCGCACATCCACCTGGTGGAAAAGGAGGTGGTAGATCGAGAAGGTAAAAGAAAGAGAGGGAAAAGGGAAAAGAAAGAGACAGAACAGAAAAAAGGGAACCCTTCGGTATGTATAGAGAACAGAACACCTAATACAAGAGAGTAAGAGGCATAGTGTGTGCAGGTAAAGTATGGCTTAAAGGGATATTAATACTTTGTTTTAGCTTTATTTTATTTTGTAGGCATTAAAAAAACATGAAGAACGATATAAGTCTTATCTTTCGAACCTTTATGGTTTAAGAGATATTCACAAACAAAGTATCCCCCCCCTGTTCAGCCAGTTCAGAAGGGAGGTGCCCAGGTAGACTGCAGAGAGGGACAATCTTCAATTAAGATAACGGAAAAATCTGAAAAACTTGTTCTGATAGGAAGAAGAATGTCCCCTGCTGTTATCTGTCTGGTCTTACAACCAGATCCCCATATGAGAAGAGATTGTTTACAGTAGGTAAAAGGGGCAGGAGGGGGAACTTTGCTTGTGAATATCTCTTAAACCATAAAGGTTTAAGAGATAAGACTTATATCATTCTTCATGTTTTTTTAATGCCTACAAAATAAAATAAAGTTAAAATTAAGTATTACTATCCCTTTAAAGGGGGAATAGAGCCAAACAGATAAGTCATGTACACCGTATAAGAGCTGTAACTGTAAGAAGAAGAGCAGTAAGGCTGCTATTACACACATCTGTTTCAGACCTAACATAGTTTACTTATAAGAGAACAAATACATGAAAGGAGAGTGGCAAAAAACCTCCGTCAAATACAGGTACATACAATGATTTCAACACAATCATGCATCAAAATGACAAATCAAATTGTCTCAGGAATCGCCAGACTCCCATCACCAAAGGCAGGCATCAGCCCCCATGGACTACTAGAGCTTGCTACTGAATCGCAATGCAAGCCCGGCGATCCAAGGATAGAAGAGAACAAACAAATTAAATAGGATCTAAGAACACCAACAGTATAAATCCTCCCTACCCCAAAAAACACTCCATACATAGTTGCAATGGGAGACGTACCAACTGAAGCGAACCCATGGCCAACATCAGGCAAGCACAACCCCCAAGCCAACCAGGGAGGACGACCCCTAGTGAGTCACTAAAGGGACATTGAATCCTGGGATGAGAGAGGAAGAACAAAGGATGGAGGAAGGATAGACAGGAGAACGGTGAAAGGAACTGCAGAAAAGAACATACATACATTGTTAACTGTACAACCTCCGAGATACATTCTAATGAATCATCCCAGTCCTAGTCAGGGTGGAAGGAACACTGCAGCCACCTGGACCCAGAGCCCTGTACCAGCCCAGAACCGGTCCCAGCCCGCGATCGACAGCTAACCCACCACTTGTGCCCTAGGAGAAGCAACATTGTCCAAGGTGGACAGCAGAGGAGAAGCAGAATATAGGGGGGACATGAGAAAGTGAGCTAGGAAAAGAGGGAGGGTAGACAAGGTGGGTAGGAAAGAACCAGGAAAACAGATGTTCCACTGAAGAGGGCAAAGGGTTTACAGGAGGAGCAGAAGATAAATGGGGGGTTGGAATAGACAAGGAGCTCAAGAACCCTAGCTGACTGAAGCCCAAACAGTTGAAATCATTGGAGCATAAGATGCATACCTGCCCGAAAGGGCGAGTCTTAACTTAACAGGCAATATACATGGATATACATTACTAATAAAATCCCATAAGAAATCCCCAAGAAACCCATCCACCTGAAATCGGGGAGAGAGAGGCGTGGGCCCCAACAGGCCAAAGGCCCTATCACCGCCAACACCTCCCCTATCCAGAGAACGGATTCATCACACAACAACACCCACCAAAGGGAAGACAATATTGAACACAACCATTGTGAGATGTGGATAGGCATGGGGGCATACAGGGTAGCGAGCAAGGAGAAAGGGAGTGGGAAGGAAGGGAGGTATGGTGAGCAAAAAGGAATAAGGGGAAGGGGAAGAGAGTAAGGAATAAGTCCAGGAGACCAACGGGATCAAAACTATCTCACTGGCATCCATTGTACACTGCAAGTCAAAGCAGGAGTCCATCATCGGCCAAGTGTCCATGGTTTCAGGATGGAGGGTCCGGGGAAGCACCCGCTTTAGGTCTCTTAAGTCCTTGGGAGACGGTCTGCCAACGTGTACGTTGCCGTATTGGCTCCGGAGGTCTAGGAGCATCATGGCCCGCCACAGAAGTCACCGTCACAGTCGGGAACTGCAGCAGCTCACACAAGCCCTGAATCTCTTCCACTCTGCGAACCGTATGGAAACGACCCTCGAATGTGACCATCATGGTGAATGTAAACCCCCATCAATACGGGATATGCCTCTTGCGATGTTCATCCGCCAAAGAATTAAACTGTCTCAGGAGTTGCAGGGTACTTATTCATGGTAAAGAGAAATCTGTGCATCCTGAAAGGCAACATGCGGTAGGTTTTGTGCTTTTCTGCATGAAGCAACACACTACATCTCTAGGGCTGTCACCTTGCTGAGTGCTGGGGCGCAATGCGTGGTGAGCCCATTCAAGCTTCACTAGGACCGGAGAAGTAAGGCCTAGCAACTCACTGAATATTTTCTGCAGCGTCTGCATGAGCTTATTCGGCGGTACAGTCTCTGGTAATCCCCATACCCTGTTATTAGAACAACGTCCCTATTTTCCAGGCCATCAAGCTGGGACCGTAGCTGTTCAATAGTATCATCCTGATGTTGCAGATAGCGAAATAAGCCCTCCTGTTGGGAGAAAAGCATCTCTTGTCCCTCCCCGAGGTCCTGTACCCGGTTCCCCACAATTTGTAGGTCTGTGCACAAGTCTTCTATGTTATGCTTAATAGAATCCCTGAGGGAAATGAGCATTAGTTCTATGTCCGCTTTCGTGGGGAGAAGACTTAAATGGATAGTAATTATTTATTTTATTTTGTAGGCATTAAAAAAACACGAAGAACGATATAAGTCTTATCTCTCAAACCTTCATGGTTTGAGAGATATTCACAAGCAAAGTTTCCCCTCCCACCCCTTTTACCTAGTGTAAGCCATCTCTTCTCAGATGTGGAATCTGGTTGTAAGACTAGACAGATAACAGAAGGGACAATCTTCTTCCTATGAGAACAATGAAGGCACTGCCCCCCTTGACAAGTTTTGCCGTTTTTTCCCTTAACTTAATTGAAGATTGTCCCATCTGCAGTTTACCTGGGCACCTCCCTTCTGCTCTGGCTGAACAGTGTTGCATCAGTAAAAGGGGCGGGAGGGGGATACCTTGTCATTGAATTACTCTTGAACTACAACTCTGACAGAATTGAAATAACACTCTCCAAAGTCCAAATACTATGATGATTAATTAGAGCTGGGTTTTTTTAATGAAACATTACTATCCCTTTAAATCTTGAACCGGCCTGGGGAATCCAGTCGGCCCTAGAAGGTTCTCCTTCTCAGCGTCATTCGCACGCTTTGTTGCACAGGGGAGAGGGCCTGCAGGCCTTCACTGCTTCTGTTCAATTTAGGGTCGAAAAAAGTTCCAATAGATAGCATTTTTTTCTTCCTGCCAGGCATACCAATACCCAGCAAGGTAAAATAAAGGTCTGTCGGAGAGATAAGTCACCTTAATACAAGCTTTTAGAAGCAACAGCTCAGACGCTAACGCACCACATGTCTGCCATGCAGCTAGCTCGGACACGCCCCCCCTTCCTCATTGCTTTTAATGGACACCATGCGAGGATCTTGCTCAAAGCACGCTATCATGTCCTTTACCAGCTGGTGCATCCATGTCTGTGTTGTCATTATAGTAAGAATCTTCAGCCATGCTCCTCATTTTTTCTGCAATAAAAATATCAGTGATAAAATTTCATTAATTGCTGCCCCAATGAGACTCAGCCGCATGGTCGCACATTAGTTGACATTGGCCAGGTGACAAAGAGGCTCCCTCCAAAGACTTACAGTTTTGCATGGTGTACTTGCTAATGGCCTTATTCTGCTCGTACAAATGCTCTAGCATGTACATTGTGGAATTCTACCTGGTAGGGACCTCCATTTTCAGCTGGTGATGGGGCAGGTTGTTACAGTCTTGTATGGATTATAGAGAGTTGAGTGCACTGTAGGAGCGACTAAAATGGGCACAGATTTTGCGGGCAATAGTAAGCATGTCTATGAGGGTTTTGGATTTTGCCAGGAATCTGGTCACAACTAAATTTAGTACATGAGCAAAGCAGGGCACATGCACCATACCACCAATTCACAAAGCAGCGATTATGTTGGAGCTGTTATCAACGACAAAAAACAACTTTTAAGGAGCGGGGTACAAGCCATACCTCTATCACCTGCTCTAGCTTACTTAGAACATTTACAGCTTTGTGGGACTGCCTCGGCATGGGCTATCCTGCTGCTGCTGTTGCTGCTGCTGCCTTTTAATCACACAGCCAGAACCAAAAGCATAATTACTGGCTGCCACCTGATGCTGTAAGTTAGTGTTGCCCACTGTGGGTGCTGGGAGGGAAACCCAGTGAGCAGTCACAGTCATATAGTCTGTGTTCTCCTCACTTGTCCACAAATCTGTTGTCAGGTGGATTTTCTTGCCATACACTCTTTTCAGCCCTTTGCTCACCACACTAAGCACCTGCTTGTACAATTCAGGCACAGCTGTCCTGGAAAAATAACTGTGGCTTATGATATTCCAGCATGGAGCTACACATGACATCAGTTCTCTGAAACCTTGGGTTACTACAAAAGAATACAGCAGCATGTCCATTGCTAACATCTTGGTAACCTTGCTATTCCACAGGCGTACTTTGGGATTGTTTTTGTGATGTTTTTGACTCCTTCCTAGGAACTCAGTCAGAGTGGTTTGCTAGGACATGGCAGAAGAAGCCTGAAAGTTTATTGCTTTAACAACATGAGTAGAGGAGGTGGTGGCGATAGAGGCAACATGTGTGGGCAGGCTATGACTCTTGCCATCTCCTACAGTAAAGCCAGAGTCATCATACTCCTCTGCAGCAGGAACCATAGGAATTATTTGGACGGAACTAACTGTTGGCACTGGCACTAGTACACTCTCTGACATAAATAACTTCACTTCAGTACTTCTTTTTTTCTGCCCTAGAGCACTGGGAACTTTATAAAGTGCTTCTGCTGCTGCTAGTTGTGGCACCTTTAGCCTGCTGATTATATGTCTCCCAGTCAGACCTGTGCTTGTGCTTCAGGTGGGATCTCATAGAGTAGGTGCCTAGGTGTGAGCCTGCTTTTCTCCTGCTCACGTGCTTTTTGCACAGACAACAGATAGCAATAGTATCTCCATACTGTAGACTTCATGGAATGAGGGGTTCCTGAGGTGGTGCTGCTGCTACTACTACTGGGGCTAAATGTTGATGCTTGTTTGTCTCACTATCTGATGCAGCAGGCGGTTCAGCTGCTACACCTTCCTCTATTATGCTATTGCTAGCATCACCAACACTTGAAGCCAGGCACACTTTGTAGACCATTCCAATGAAGTATTTAATTCTAAAAAGAGCAATTTCGGCCCTGCTGAAGAGCCTCCGTCCGGTCAGATGACCAGATTAAGTATCCGTCAGCTATGTATTAAATTCAGTGAAACTGCCAGGAAGAGGTAACTTTAGAAAGGTATATCTCTCAAACCATAAAGGTTTGAGAGATAAGCCTTACATCGTTTTTTATATTTTTTGAATGTCTACAATATGGAAGAAAATTCGGACGAACTATTATTATCCCTTTTACCAATATTTGACTGAGAAGTGGGCAGGAAGTGGCAGAACAATATGGTATGGGAGTAAGAGTTGGCAGAGTTTCTCAGGAAATTCACCACAGCTAGAGAATCAGCCTCTGTTCCCAGAGACCCAGTAACTAACACTAAAATCCAGAGTCTCTGGGGCAGATCCGGGTATGGCCATAGGAATGTGCTGCACATTGCTTAGGAATGTGTTCAATAATTCTGTGGCACTGAAAAGGATATAACATAAGCAATCAACTCCCCGTCCCCTTCTTCAAATATCATACAGAGGCACTGAGAACCAGCGAAGCAGCTGTTAAATTTAACAGCTTCTCTGCCAGTTCGGCTTTTAGATGATCCAACTGAACAGCTGTTTGAAGTTCACAGAAGACTATTTTTTGATCAGCTACTTCATGTTAACATCATGTAAACAGAACACTTGTGTGGCACTGCTGCCTTGTCACTACCCCTTCATTGCACAGGGCCGTGCAAAGTATTACAGAGCAATGTGTTACACATGCCTATGGCATTCAAAGGGTTAAGGAAGGACAGTTGCTGTCTCTGCACTCTGTCTTCAGTAGCTCAACAGACAGTTATAGGAAGATCCCAGCTTCACAGTTTGACAACGATGGGATTGTGCACTCCTACAGCAAAGCCAGCTATCAGACTTTAGGGCATGTAATGAATAGCAACCTTAATATATAAACACACCCAAAGGAATACAAAAATGGCTCATTAAGGTCTTTATCAATATGTAAATGAGTCATTGTATAAGCAGACATTGCAAAAATGTAAACCTGGTGAAAGCAATATTTGAGATATATTCACAGTGATGTGATGAAGGCATCTTAGTGCATATGGCAAGATGGAATTGGTGTAAGTATGCCACAATATCACCAACCTGGTCCCTTATCAAACCTTAGTGCATCTCCACCAAGTTCTTCTTGGAATAGAAGTGTATCTGATTGCATACATCAGTTCCAAGATAATAGGGCAATGTATGAATCCACTGAAAAACAGGAACTAAAATTGGTTTTCTAGTACTACACCTGTCTAAATTTGTTAAAAAGCTTAACCTGTAAATCCTCCCCTTAATGCCAATTTCTTCAAGGGGAGGTCAGTGCAGCAGACTATAGGCATTTTGGGGTGTGCCTTTCTTTTAACCCTTGTTTAATGTTATGTATTAAACAAAGCATAGAGAAAATGGTGTAACTTAATTTTCCTGTAAATACTATGGGGAAGGTGTAGAGGCTTCCCTACATTAAAGTGGCGCCAAATTTTGTCATCTGTAATGAACTACAGAATACCTCCCATATATTTCAGTTACCTGAAGAGGGACACTTTTGTTCTACGTGGTGTTGTTGGTGGTGTGGCTGGAGGGTGGGACATTACCGAAAAGTTTTACATTATTTCATGACCTACTGACACCTCTGTGTAACCGAATAAATGATTTGGAGCAAGAACAAATTTAAATTTAAACAGACTTATTTATAAACACATATACAGAAGTTTAAACAAAGATTACTATGAGTTTTACTGCTGTGGAGCAATGTGATACAATTCTGTTCACAGCACAGTCTGATCTATTAAATCTTCTGGAAAGAGGGACACCAATGTGAGAAAGAGGGATTTGGGTTTCAACAAGAGACTGTCCCTCCAAAAGAGGAACACTTGGAAGGTATTCTACAGCAGGCATATATTAGGCATTTCAAAATAAAATATAGATGAGGGCTTCAGACTCAACAAATCCCTCTAACAAGCACCACATACTCAACAATCCTCTCAACAATGGCTGCCAATGCACTATTATTTTGTTGGGGAGACCTGGAATGAAGTAAGAAATGTAAATAATCTGCTGTTCTGCTTAAGCTGCTTGATATTTAGCCTCTAGCACAGGGCTTAAAATTTGAACTCCTTTGCTACTAGCCAGACATGAAAAGTTACTCGGCACTGCAAGCCATAGCATACCCACCAGGGCTGAATTTCTACTCGCCAGGGCTAAATTTTCACTCTCCATTGGCTAGTGGCGAGTGGAAATTTTGAGCCCTGCTCTAGCATACCTGTAAAACAGCAGTATGCAACCTCTGGCTTGGCTCTCAAGCTGTTGAGGACAACAACTCCTATTACCTCCAACCAGCCAACAGCTGGAGAGAAAAAAACTTTCATATTCCTGCTCTAGAATGTGACAGCAATCCAAACTGATTTAAATCGGAATTTGGACCAGGTGGCCCACACTGTAATTTAAATAAGAAATATTGCTGGGTGCGTCAATTTATTAGCAAGAGAACTGCATATGGCCTGAAGACCTCATGCATGACATGCCTGCTCCGTTTCCCTGACTTGTAGTCACTAGTGCTGGACGCTATTGTCAATCAAGCAGCAGTGGCAGATTCTTGCCTTTACCATAATGACCAGATACAAAACACTATTACCCTGATCTTTGTCACCACTTCTGTTCCCTAAACAATTCTAAAACATTTGTATATTGGTTTGAAACAAGATAAATAACCGTGGGTCTATTGAGAATTATCTCCTGTGCAGTGAAGTGAAGCGAGATAACTGACTGTCATTTCATTTTACTTGGGGCATACGTATCTTTAATTGAATTTATTCTGATATTCAGACAGCCCAGAAACATAACTCAGTATTTAGCAAATACAGCCTGGTGCAAGATTATTAATGTATTAAATATGCTAATTATGATAACCGTGGGAGGCTCTCCCTACTTTATTTTGTTTAATCCAACTGCTCTTTGTAAAACGGGCCCTTGCAATATACATGCTGCATTGAGACTGATATAATAAGAAGAACTATAATATTAGAGCAAAGCAATTGTACCACAGGGGTCAGTTGAAAAAATAGTGATTTAAATGGGGATTTGAACTGCTTGAATGCTAGAGAGGTCTCCAACACATTGATAAGCAATGCACTGGAGACTTATCTGACACTGAAGGGGTTAAAAGTCCAGTATAAATCAATGGGAAGTTTAGAAAGCTGTGTTTGTCCCCTGTGGTGCAGCTGATTTGCCCCAGAATTACTCTAGTTTCTCTTTGTACAACAGCTTTCAAGGGGTTAAGAAAGGATATTTACAAAACCGTTTATATATATTTATAATGCTTGTTCCACTGAGTTAACCTCTTGTGTGCCAGAGGGGTGTGCAGAGCATTGCACACCCCTCTGGCACTCAAAGAGTTAAAGCAACAGTACTTCTGCTGCTCAGAGATGCTACATTCAAAAGGTACTACTGTGTGTTAAATGACAAATAATTAGGTAACTGACTTAAAGGGATAGTAATGTTTCACAGTGAAAGGAGCTCCAATTAATCTTCATTGCATTTGGGCCATGGAGAATGTTATTTCAATACTGTCAGAGTTGTAGTTCAAGAGTAATTGAATGATAAAGTATTCCCCTCCCACCCCTTTTACTGATGTAACACTGCTCACCTCAGAGCAGCAAGACTGTCTGGATGGATCTCAGAGAGGGACAATCTTCAGTGAGCATAAGGAAAAACCTGAAAAAAATGAACTACAACTCTGACAGTACTGAAATAACACTCTCTATGGCCCAAATACTATGAAGATTAATTGGACCTGCTGTTTTTGTGAAACATTACTATCCCTTTAAACACATTAAAGGCCTTTTTTCAACAGCAAATGTTGAGCAATTCTAGAGCATACCACATTCACTGTATGGGTGAAATAACAACTCTAAATATCTCTTTTGATTTAAAAGTGGCTTAACACTTTAAATGCTAGAGAGGTCTCCAACACATTGCATTGTGATGCACAGAAGACATCACTAGCATTCAAGGGGTTAAAAGTCACATTTAAATTAATGGGAATATATAGAAATGTTTACCCCCACATACAGTACAGATGGTTTGTCCCAGAATTTGCTCATCTTTTTCTTTCTGCATAAAACCATAAGAGCCATCCTTTATAAGAGTGAGTTCCCTTTAAAGGAACATTAACACCAAAATAGATTGATATAACATATGTATAGCTAGCTGTGCAAACATTATTCATGGTGTTACAGCATTAAAGGGATAGTAACACTTAATATGTAATATATTGTAGGGCTTATCCTCCTGAGTAAAACAAGGTACTCCCATTGCCATGAGGTGTTTTATTCGATTTTGTATGTGCAGTATCTCAATGGCCAGAAATTGTACAGTGGTGCTGTTGCTACACCATCTTATGGAGATTTATGGTCAATTGACCAGAGCTGTCTTTAGGATAGTGTAGCAACACCTAAACCTATGTGTGCATGTGGTGTATGTGTGTGTGGGGGTAATTTTCTCTGTGCCTCAGTTAGCATTGTCACAGGGCATGGCGGAGGTGGGGGGATCCTTGGCACTTTAAGATCTGGCTTCTGCAAGGGCATGGAGTCCCTAGAAAGTGGAGAGAGGCAAGTGATTGCGGATACCCACTGAGCTGGTAGGGTGAGGCAGCTAGTGGGATACACCCAAGGAGGGACTGGTGGTGGTGTTAAGGATCCTCCCATCTAGGTTAGGTATTTACGGTTGTAATTTTGAAACTATGTTATTTTGTTGTAGTTAACTGTTAATATGTTACAAATTTAATATTTTTATGTTAAAATATTATTTAGTTTTAAATTAATAAATATGCTGTGGCCTATTTTATCCAAGTCACACTTGTAGTGTGGTTATTTTAAGTGGGGTGGGAGATTGGAGATCCTTTGACGTTGGCGCTGCCCCACTCAAGGATCAGAGTCAATTCATGTGATTAGTGTCCATTGCTCTTCAATAAGGTTGTTATCTCATCTCGGCACATTTAAATATAATCTTGGTCAAATAAATGGGACCAAATTAGCTCTGGAAAAAGCAGAAATGTTTGCTTCATAAGAGAGACTAAATGTTAGACATCAGGAAAGAAAGATTTCTTACAGATATTAGTTATTAGGCAGAAAACGTGATAATGAATAGTACGAAGAGGGTTTGTGTGAGCAGGAGGAAGGTGATTACAGAGCGCAATTACAAGAGCACTTAGGGAAGGAGTTTTTTAAGAGCTGTAGTTACAATGAGATGTTATGGGTACTCAGGGGAGGCTATACATCTTTGATGGCCCTATGAGAAACATAAATGTAAGAAGTCTCATTCCCTTTGCTAAAAATACCCCAGGGATTTTACTTTCCATAAAAAACTGACACAAAGTATAAATATAAATTCATATGAATAAGTGAGTGTAACAGGTTTACCCCTTGGGGTATTTAACATTTCTCTCAGCCACTTTAATGTGATTTGTTCCTTTATAAAGTAGGACTCATTTGAGTTTTTTCCTGGGATTTTAAGAAGGCCCAAAAGGAGTTATGGTATGGTACTTAAAGGGTAATTGTTATGTTTTACTAAGTTTGTTGATAAATAGCCTTGGGTTCCTATCAGTTGCTTGTGTGCTAAAAAACATACACCTCCCCGGCTGGAATCAGGCTGGAATGCAACCCAGACGTCTGTGGCTCTCAGACTCAAATTTTGTGTGATGTGTACAGTCTCTGTAGGCCCTTAGTGTTGGGCTTGGAAGCTATTCAACAAGGACTACAGGGTTGCTTCTCTGATCTTGTTTAACACTATATTATTATATAGACCCCTAACTTCTTAAACTGAAAGAAGTATTCATATAGTTGCTGTCTGACATTTTGCCAATAAATTGTTGACTGTTTGAAAATCCCTAGCACCCATCTCTGCATCTCCCAAACTATTGTCCCACAAGGCCACACTCTGGAGAGAGTCAACAGCGGGAAAATATTAGATCTGGATTTACTCTGATAGCCCCTTGGACTGAACATGGCCAAGGCATCTAAGAGTTAATAGTTCAGAATCCTCCCAGGGAAAAAGTTGTTACATAAAAATAAATAAATAAATAGAATGAAAAGCTATTAGGGGAGGAAATATTTTAGAGGCAACTAGATTAAGAGAAGACAACCTTTGGCTCAGCCTCAATGGCTATTGGGGATGATGAGCATTGCAGTCTTCAACAGCTGGAGAGATAAAGGTAGGCTATTCATGAGCTAGAAGAAGAGATCTAAGTAGCAGTAGGGAAAGAGTTATAGAGTTCAGCTGCTAGAATCAATTATAGGGAATGCCTACAGGAATAGTTAGAGGAGGAGTATTTTGCAGCAATTATTAGACAGGTTATGGGAGCAATTAAATGAGCAGTTACTGGAGGGTTCTGAGCAGTAACTCAGGGTTAAGTTATAGAGTGCAGCTAAGAGAGGGGTTATAAGGGTGAGTTAGAGGAATGATAGGAAGCAGTTAGTAGAGGAGGTAATGGTGAATTTTTAGGGCAGAGGTTTTGGGGTGTAGCTAGGAGATAGTTTATAGAGAGCACTTAAGGCAACACAAACACAAAATAGGATATAGAATTATACTATTTTATATTTCACATATTTACAGCTAAAGTGTAAAAATTAATTATTCATATAGTAAGTCGCTAAAATATAATCTTAAACTTGGATTTTAACACATGTAAATTATCCTGTTAAGAGAGCATGTATTTAATGTTGCTTGTGCTGTTTGTATTGAGAGATTAGTTAAAATCAGTTCATTTAGAGTGAATAGTGCCCACTGCTCTTGAATTCAGAGAGGCTGTTTCTCAGCCTGTTTACAGATGATCCTGGACGATTGATGGGAGCCCTTGAAAAGGTTGGAATATCTGTTATCTCATAGTATATGTTTAGAGGAGATCTAAGTTGTCTTGAAAGCTTGTACTCTAAAGCTATTCAGCTAATAGAGGTATCAATTTTACTCAATCAGTCTCTTGCTTTTTTTGTGGTCAACACATTACCACATTTTACCTTATAGCATATATAAGAGTAGATTAAATGTCATGGAAAACAAATTGGGATTTTTACAGGTTATAGTATGAAGTACAAGATATTTATTATATATAACTCTAGTTCATTTTAGGTGTAATGGGGAGATGTTCAGGTACGAGAAACTGGAAGCAGTTAAGGTGGAACTGTAATTTTGTGACCCAGGCCAAAGAAAAGAAGAGCTTAGGCTGTGAGGTCTTGATGGGATGAGGAGAGACTGGAAAGGGTGCTAGGAAATAGGGCAGTGGCACATTGATAAGCTCAGGTAGGCATCACTGGCTGTGGGTATTTATGAATCAAGCAGCCATTTTGGTTCAGTGTGTATTAAGTTCTGTGTAAGTGCGGAGCTTTGGAGGAGTTTCTCACTTGTATCTGATCCCATTACTTTTTGCCAGTTGCAGTGCTCCCCTTGTGCTCCATCGTGTCTAGGGAGGATCATATGATTGAGGAACTTCTCTCATAGATGCGGGAGGAGGCGTGGAGTAAATATGCCGGGAGGCTGAAACAGCATTTATGTGAGCTTTCTAGTGAGGCCTCATCCCCACAAGCACACCATTACCATGTGTTGCATCCACCTCATAGCTTAGCCCCTCTGTGGTGTGATGGGAATGCAGTGAAATGGTTGAAGCTGTCCTATCCTCATGTAGTCTCCAGCTGGTTCTCAGGAGGTTTCAGATGCAGCGCCTTTAGATCCCAAGCCCTTGTTCCCACCTCAGAGGGCTCTAGCTTGGCCTGTGCTTGCAGGACTCCCAATTTAGAACATGGGGCTGTTGGGGGTCAGAAGCAGGTACAGAGACAGTTGGGCCCATTCCAGCACAAGGTGAACTGATGGCCACAATCCTGCTGTAGTCTCCAGGACCAGACCAGCTGTGGTGATGGCAAGAATGTAGTTCACCTGCAGGTAATCAGGCTGGGCTATCATCTCATGAGTTGGCAGGACTGGTTGTTATGCCAAGTGTCTTGTTGTCCACTTTGAAGACCGCTAGATAAAGATCCAGGTCTGTGTGTAGGTTTCTGGTGGAGATTGATGTGAGGTGTATAGCCCTTGGACTGATGCTTCACTGGTCCCTGTGGAATTTGCTTTGGTTGAGGTGTGGGATCTGGGATGAGGTGGTTTCTGGTGATACAGCATTTGGGGTACCTGCCTCATTTAAAAAAAAAAATCAGCCAGCATCTGTCATAGTCAGACATACTTGAAAACGAGAGAAATCTCAGTGTATTCTTCCTGGTAAAACATTTTTCTAAATACAAAATAAATAAAATAAAAAAAATAAATAAAATACAATTTTGCCTCCATGAACATGACCTTCAGGACTGATTGAAGATGAAGATGTTATGTCCTGAAGAAAAGCAAAAGATCACCATGAAGATTTTCTGTCAATAGTAAGGTAAGTGGGAGCACATATTAGGAGGTGTTACTTCACCTTTAAAGGGATAGTAATACTCTGTTTTATATTTATTTTATTTTGTAGGCATTAAAAAACCATGAAGAACGATATAAGTCTTATCTCTCAAACCTTTATGGTTTGAGAGATATTCACAAGCAAAGTTTCCACTCCCGCCCCTTTTACCTAGTGTAAGCTGTCTCTTCTCAGATGTGGAATCCAGTCCATAGACCAGACAGATAACAGCAGGGGACAATCTTCTTCCTATGAGAACAATGAAAACCCTGCCCCCCTTGACAAGTTTTTCAGGTTTTTCCCTTATCTTAATTGAAGATTGACCCTCTCTGCAATCTACCTGGGCACCTCCCTTCTGCTCTGAGGTGAGCAGTGTTACATCAGTAAAAGGGGCAGGAGGGGGATACTTTGTCATTGAATTACTCTTGAACTACAACTCTGACAGAACTGAAATAACACTCTCCAAAGTCCAAATACTATGATGATTAATTAGAGCTGCTTTTATTATGAAACATTACTATCCCTGTAAGGAATAGGCTATGGGATAATGGTTACAGGAGACATTATCCAGAGATGTATAGGAGTATTATCTCAGTCTCACAACAAAACCATCTAACCTGTACCAGTAAGCCATAACAAATTAAAAAAAAAAAACCTCCCTGCGTTTCAAAAAAGAATAAAGAGTATAATCTCTGCATATCAGTAACATCAAATCTTTGTACATCAAAAGTAACAATTTATCTGTAGAGAAAAAGTATTTATTACATTTATTTCAAATTATTCTTTTTTTCTCAACAGTAACAGTGAATTCATATTTAATAATTGGCTTTAGGAAAACATTAGCAGTAATGCCATAAATATGACACACAGACATGAAATCCTGTCGCTGCGTAGGTGACACTGCCAATGTTAAACTCTTTAATCTTAATAGAGCAAGCTATTTTATCTTGTTAGACATCACTGCACAATACTCTCTTCCAAGCTTCAAATGACAGGCTGTGACACAGGTAGGATTACACACAATTGCTACTTTCAACCTGGGTGACAATTGCTTGTAAAATACACATTATCAGAGCTAAGAGGGACACTCCTTTCAAGACTGATTTAATACAATGAATAACTTTGGTACCATAGGATCAAAAAAATCATAATTCCCATTGATTTAAATGGACCTCTCTGGAATTCAAGGGGTTAACCATTTGAGTTAACAATTTGAGTGCATATCGTGTTGCACTCAAATGGTTAAAAGCCCCATTTAAATCATCAGTGATTTTCATTTCTTTCCCATTGTGCACCTGGATTGCTCAGGAATAGCACCTCTTATTGAATATGGTGCTCAGTGAATTCGGGAATAACATAAAATATGTTTAACTCCTTGATTGCAAGATATATATCAATAACACATTGTGTAATGCAATGAGGACAAATCTGTCATACTGGGGTTCATTTTATTTTAAACTGTAAAATAACTTTAATGTTATGGAGCAATAAAGCTTTTAATGAAAAAAATATGTGTCATATGTAAAACAAGGCTATTCCTATTTTTGAAAGATTGACTGAAAATGTTACAGCTTAATCTGTTAAGGGCCGTTTCAACTGGTGTCCAAAGGGCATTTTTTGGTAATGTAGTCTATGGGAAAGCTTGCATCATTGATTATTCCTCTCCATAGGAAATGATAAAAAAACACCACCTATTGACCTCAATAGAAAATTGCAATTTAATATTTTGAGCTTTAGTAACATTCGAAGGATTACTTTCCTAGTTGTGGGAGTACCACTGTTTTGGTCAACAGGTAAAGCCATTTATAATATATCAAAGGTTTCTCAATAGATAAACTCCTGGAACAGGCATATCAAGCTCAGAATCAAGAGCCACGTTTTTGCCCTTAGTTAGCGATACACTTTGAGAGGTTCTGAGTGAATGCCTGTCTCCCTCTGATTGCACAGTATTTATTGATAAATATCTGTTCTTATACACACATTTTGAGGCACTTAATACTTCTTTTTCTGACGTTATTGGATGCTAGGCTATGTATATTTATTAGTATTGTTTATGCACTTTTATTAGGAGCTTGTCTTCTTACTTAATTACCACACTTATTCATCAGATGCTTGTCCAGTGTGTATTATACATGTTTTTCAGTGAGAGATTATACTACTTATGAGGTTGTATTATTCTATACTTTTTATTTATAAAGGTATTTTATAATATATTTTCCTCATTTGTCCATATTATTGTCTTCACTTGAATCCCCCTCAACTGGATTTGAATTGTTTTTAACTTGTCATCCGCCATTTTTGCTACTAATAAAGATTATTGAGAGATATTTTATGCGTAGGTTGAGTACCTCAGTGATAAGAACACCCTGTGGTGAGGTTTCTCTTCCTCCCCTCTGGTTTGTTATTTAACATGTTTTTGTGCCAGCATGCACTAGGGTTTTTGTACATAAGCAAAGGTACAGGAGCATTCATTTTAACTGCTTGAGGACCACATAGGTGTTCAATGCATTGCACTCCCTTCTGGTCCTCAAGAGGTTAATCTGCATATGCACAGAAATTGAGCAGAACTAGCAGATTTGTACAGAGTGAAAAAAGGCAGAGGGTAGACAGAGAATGTGAAGTGGGGCAAGGATGCAAAAGGGTTAAGACAGGATGAAAGCATGGAGGAAATACCATGAGAGGTAGAAGAGAACATGCATTTTGGAAAGGTTACATTAATGTGGGCAGGGTCTACATTAGAAATCATGGGGCCCACGACAAGTTTAAATGGTATGGCCTCTCTACATATTTTTCATTCTCAAACCACACTGTTCCCCTGTATCAACTTCACCAATCCCTGCCTCAGATAAGAAATGTTTGCTTTTATATTGTATGCTTCAAAAGAGTGGGGGGGAAAAGAGAAGAATAATTAGCAAGGATGTAGCAAAGGCTGGTAATGAGAGGTTGGGTAAGGAGGGAAGGGAACTGTCACGGTTTTTGATGAACACTCAGACAAGACTAGTTAGGTTAAAATAACTTTATTTAAATAAAGTACAGACAGCAATAATGTAAGGCACACAAGTCCAAAAGGACAGTACAGATATAGTACAATACACAAAGGCAGGGAACGCACACTCTAAGGAGATGTACTGAGAGTAGCCAGTCCCCTAGCTGGCTAGGGAGAAGAGGAGGCAGTGACTGGCAGATGATGGTACTGAGACTAGAACCCAGAGGAGACCGGAGGCCCATGATAGACTACTGCCAACAAAGACCCTAGATAACTAGGGGTATACGGAGGCAACACAGCACAGGCACTGGCAACAAGGACCCTAGAACACTAGGAGTCCAGAGGAAGACAACTGGCACACAAACCCAGGAGTGCTGGGTCACACGGAACCCGGTAGAGGACAAGGCAGCTCAGACCCTAGGACACTAGGGTCACCGAAGGACCAAGGTAACTGCTACTGGTAATAGAGACCCTAGAACACTAGGGGTGGTTCGAGGCAACTGAACACGGAAGGCAACCGGTGTCCCAGCACTTAAAGTGCCAAGATGGTATGTCATGCACCAGCTGGCTCTTGAGCCTTGTGGCTACTGCAGATGGCAAGACGAGCAATGAACCTGCCTAGAGGATCTAGGTACAGAAAGGTTCCAGAGGTAATGTGCCCAGAGGAATATCTGCAACTCTCACAGGGAGTGAGCCCAGCTAGTGGTAAGCGGAGTAGAGGACACGTACAATTAACAAGAGTAACACAGTCCGAGCTGAAACAGCACTGAACCGGTACTTTGCATGTGCACACTGCCAGAGGTGGTTAACCAGTATAAGCAGCTTCAGCAACAAGTGCTCAGCCTAAGGTCGACAAGATAAGCAAAAGCGCCAACCCGGCTCCACTTCAGTGGGAACGCAACCAGATTAGTCAGCAGTGTAACGGGTACGCTAGCCAGAAGTGACAGCAGCGTAGCGGGTACTCAGCCAGGCCAATTAGCAACGGAGAGAGTACACAGCCAGATAGTCAGCAACAGAGCGGGTTCTCAGCCAGGTCAGTCAGCAACGGAGTGCACAGCAATGTCGTCAGGCAGGTCAGGTCATACACAAACAGAGCATAAACAGGAACTAACGTCAGGAACAGGTACACCACAAAAGGGTGCCCAAGTACTGTCATGACAGGGTATATATAGGATGGCCCTGGGTGGCGTCAAGATCAATGACCAATAAAAGTAAGGCAGCAAAAACCAGGAAGTGATAATGTCGCCGCCTGCAGCCAGGAGCACGGGCACCGTGATAGGAACAAAATGAAGGTAATGAATGAAAAGAGGGAGATAATGGAACAAGAGGGTAATAGAGATGGATATGATAAAAAAGAAACAAAAAAGAGGATTGTATGCCCCTCTGACACACAAAGTGACAGAAGTGCAGGAAAACTTTATATAAAGCCACTACATTTTCACAATGAGTGTAATAAACACTCACTGGTACTCAGAACTGGGACTCTGGCAAGTGTGCACAATTGGAGGCTCGGCATCATAGCTTTAGAGCGTTTAGCCCTTTCAGTGCAGCCCCAGAACAAGTCACCCTCATTGTTCCTTTCCACACAGGATAACTGCACATAACTTCAGAACACATAGGGTAACTGGAAGGAGATTCAACAGCTTCCCTATTGTCTGTTTACTGTTTAGAAGATGAACTTGACAGCAAGAGGAAATGAGTAGAGGTGCAGGGCCACAACCTATTTAAAATGTTACTCACTGTGGGGAATGTAGTCTATCACCTAGGAAGCCTCATGTTTGACATGTTTGCCAAATAATAGAGTTGTCTACAAATAACTTCTTTCTGTAAGGTTCTTGGAAAACTGAGGGCTATATGTATAAAGATACTGAGGTGCAATTCTGGGACAAAACATCTACAACATAGGGAACACATAGAAATATGTTTAATTGAAAGAGGTTTTAACCCCTTCAATGGTAGAGAGGTCTCCAGCTCATTGGTGGAGATTCACTAAGCAGTGATAAAGAGATTATAAAGGGGAGATGACTTCTCCAGTTTAGCACTTCTCCAGTTCCTATGTTATTCTATGGAGCCTATTCACTAAGATCTCCAAAGTTGAAGAAATCTTAGTGAATAGGCTTCACAAAATAACATAAGAATTGGAGAAGTGATAAACTGGAGAAGTCATCTCCATTTTATCTTCTCTTTATCACCGCTTAGTGAATCTACCCCATTGTGAGTTCTCCAACTCATGTGTTGCATTTCAGATATTCCTGTGATGACTTCATGATGACCTTGCATGCAATGTATATGTCACACATACAAACCACACAAACACACACTTCATCACTAATGCATAGATGTGAGCACTCTTCATTTTCTCCTTTCTATCATGTAGAAGAGGCCATCAGAAACAGCCATCACGTGGGAATTCCTGCAGAAGGCCCTGATTTCTGCCAACTTAGACACACACACACACACACACCGCTTATAATGACTGCTGCATATTATGTCCTTTTAATCATAAGATGCAGTTGTGACATTGGGCTCTATTTCACATGGGGTTTTCAACAAGGCTGTTTTCAATGCATACAAAATACATTAAACAGATGAATTGGATCAGAAGAGGCTGTTTAAATGAGCTTTAATAAGTGCAGGCCAATGCAGCTTACTGAAGATGTTGTGCACTGGTGCATTAACACACGACTGGAAGTGTACACACATTAACATTACATGTTTTCCAATTTTTCCAGTGCAGTTGAAGCTGTGTTGCGTCAACACTTCTAGAGTCAAAAATGAACTTAAAAAAGAAATAAAAGAAAAAGGTAACACAAAGCATTACAAACTCATATTTAACCCAGGTTTTTTTTCACATGATTATTTTATTGAAAAAATAAATATTGCTTTGCAAATTCTCATGTGATTTCAGTATTATATAAATGTGAATGAATGAACATATTATCACATCTGATTTGTGTATTGATGCATCCATGCACTAAAGTAATTGAACTTAATTTGGGGATTAAATAATCCTCTACATTGTTTCAGTAATCCTGTTTGTGGCATTAATGTAAATCAATGTAATGTACACAGTGTAATTATTCAAATTACCTGTAGATATTGATGCAGTTGTAACCTGTTTAGAGTTTTGGTGTGAGTTAAGGGGGGGGATTAAATCCTTGGAAAAAGTAGTTGCCAGTTTGTTTAATAGAAGTTTTTTTATAGATACGGGACTTTCATCAGCAGTCAGGTATATCTGTAGCACATTAAAAATGCAGTATCCTTCAATGATCTCCTTTTGCCTTTAGTTCACACCTTCTTCTGACAACAAATATTTGGCTTCAAAACTCCTGAATGATTCATATGGGTCAACTGTTTTCATTAGATAGACACAGAAATAACTAAAAGTATGCTACAATATAATTCAGAGCCCTTTATCGACTAGAGTGATATTCAGAGCAATGTGAAGCAAAGTGTTGCACAACCCTTTGGGCCTTAAAGGGTCAATCTATAGTTTCCAAAACTTGCCAAAGAAGCTGGATTATATTGCATGTGTTACAATTTTCAAGTTACTGTTATCTCTCTCTCTCTCTCTCTCTCTCTCTATATATATATATATATATATATATATATATATATATATATATATACATATACATATATTTCACCCTTCAGTTCTCCAAGGGAATGTATAATTTGTCTGTGTCATGTTACATAAATGAAGATGAATTGACAACCAGTAGTCAGTGACAGATGAACAGGACCATTCTGAGTTACTGAAGATAAAAAGACCAAAGATATATGCTATGAACATGTAAATGGGGCCACTTAAAACTTTAAGGCCTAGAAGAGTGCACAACATATTGTGAAGCAATTCTTTCACATCAATATGGTTCTTAAAGGGTTACAATTACCATGTGCAGCAATAAGAGTTTGAGATCCCATGGTCCTGCTAGCTATTAACACATCCAAATCCCTGGACATGACATCCAGGATGGATTGAGGATGTTTAGATTTATACACTAAGGTGTGATAAAGAGATGATAAAGTGGAGGTGACTTCTCCAGTGATATCACTTCTCCAGTTCCTTATGATGGTCTATGGAGCCAATGCAAGAGTTATCCAACTTTGGAGATCTTCGTGTATAGGCTCTATAGAATAACATAGAAATTGGAGATGTGATATCACAGGAGAAGTCATCTCTGCTTTATCACCTTTTGGTATGTAATGTCTTTATTTATATAGTGCCATACATGTACAGACATTTTACAGATGTTGTAACAGTATGATACAAAAATACAGAACGGGGTAAAAGCATCAGGCTGAGGTGCAATAATTTCATTATTTAAGGGGGAAAAGTGCAGCAAAGGGAATCATCTATTAGGAAAGGGACCCTGCCCCATGGAGCTTACAATCTAATCTTTATCACAGTGTATAATCCCCGTTATCTCTTAAAGTTTCAAGTGAAGTGGATATTTGCATTTTCTGGCCATAGAACAGTGAGTGGTGTTATCATCATGAGGTGGTAGTTTCCATTTTAAAGTGAGCAATTCAAACCCAAATTAATTGCCCCATAAAAAAACAAATACAATCTCCATGTATGTCAATTGTTGTTCCCATACACATAACATAAATAAATATACTTTGTCCATTCATTTTGGTATGTCTTTTTTAAGATAGAAATCAATACCATTCATTTTAAGACGTGTTTCCTCTATAGTTTTTTTTACCTTATCACTGTGTTATGGACCTGTAAGTAAACCGGTTTACACCTGAAGAATACAGGCACGAATTAATATTAAAATAACAATAAATAATATGTGGGTATCACGGTGCCCGTGCTTCCTTGTTTATGTTTTCCTGTCAGTTATCCTGTGTTATGCTGTCATTGGTTGCCCTGTGTTGAGCCCACCCAGTATGGCCTTTATATACTGGGCTCCTGCACCCACACGGTGCCCTTTCGTGGTGTTCCTGTACCAGTGCTAACTACTGCTCAGAAGTTCCCAGTGTACCGACTTGGCCTGTCTGACTACTCTACCGTTCCTGCTCCTGTGTACCGACTCGGATTGCCTGACTACTCATCTTTATCTGCTCCTGTGTACCGACCCAGCCTGGCTGACGTTCCTGCTCCCGTGTACCGACCCGGACCGGCTGACGTTCCTGCTCCTGTGTACCGACCCGGCTTGACTGACGTTCCTGTTCCTGTGCACCTACCCAGCTTGATCGACGTTCCTAATTCCCTTGTCCTTGTCGCCTCGGCGACATTCTTATCCAGTAGTCATTGGCTTGTTCTAGCCTCTGCTCTGGCAGGTGGCCAAGTGTTGTCTCAGTTACAGCTCCTACAGTGCGCCTCTGGCCTAGTCCTCCGCTACTGCCATATCCGTTGCAAGTGTTGCCTCCGTGATTGCTCCGGTAAAGTGCCATTGGCTTGTCCTCCGCTACTGCCACACCGGTTGCAAGTGTTGCCTCCGTGATTGCTCCGGTAAAGTGCTATTGGCTTGTCCTCCGCTACTGCCATACCGGTTGCAAGTGTTGCCTCCATGATTGCTCCGGTAAAGTGACATTGGCTTGTCCTCCACTACTGCCATACCGGTTGCAAGTGCTGCCTCCGTGATCGCTCCGGTAAAGTGCCATTGGCTTGTCCTCCACTACTGCCATACCGGTTGCAAGTGTTGCCTCCGTGATTGCTCTGGTAACATGCCATTAGCTTGTCCTCCGATACTGCCATAACGGTTGCATGTGCTGCCTCCATGATTGCTCCGGTGAAGCGCCATTGGTCTAATCCTCCATTACTGTTATACCAGTTGCAAGTGTGTGCTTCCGTGATTGCTCCGGTAGTGCTCTACTTTCTCAGTTTGACTGATAGCTCACGTCTGTGTGCTGACCGTGGCTGGTTTAAGTATCATTCCAGTACCTTCACATATGGGACTGTTTACCATCAGTGATGAACTTTAACTCCTGCAGTGCCAGAATCCTGGGAACATACTTCTCTGCCTGACCTGCGTCAGTACAGACTGTTTGTAATTCTGTGTTGTACTGGACCTGTGTGGGATTTGAATAAATTACCTGGCGTGTGTCTGTATTATACTGTTGTATATTACAGGACCTGTGAGGGTTCTCTCTGTATTATTGTATTCAATAAAACTGTGTTTTTACCCTAACCCTGTGTCTGTGAGTCAAACAAACTGTTACAGTGGGGTTTTAAAGCCTGTTACCCACCCCCCCCTTTCTATCTTTTGGACCGTGGAAAGTGACCCTCCAACAAGGGTAGGTTTCTAGAATCTCCTTGTTCTGCTCACCACCTGGCTATTGTGGTAAAGAGGATTTCAAATAAAAAAATTATCATGGAGCCCATGGACCCCTGTAGTTCCCACCACATCTCAATGTCATGAGGGCATTGGATATAACCTCCCCCACACACACACACACACACACATGCACATACACACAAAGTAATCTATGTACTGTGAGGTGAGATTCCTTAAAACTGTCAGAGGTTTGTTTTTTGATGAAATACAAGCATTGGAGGCTTAGGAGAGATTTATTTTGTGTTTATCTTCTTTTATGTGTTTCAGATCTTTGATTATTTATTATATTCCTTCTGGCACTAGATTATGTATAGCAACTAGTAGTAAATGTGTGTTATCTTTTTCTATGGTAGTAGGTGTTCCATTGCAGATTTCAGTGTTGAGTTAATGGTAGTATTGCTTGTCTTTGGACTTCTTTAACTAGTTCAGCCAAGTGTTTTATAGTGCATATTTCAGTCTTCAGCATCAGAATAAATCCAGTATTACCTGACTGAATCCACGTGATGGCTTGTTTAGGTACAAGCTGGAGTTGCTGAGCAAAACTATATTGGTATGTGGATTTTCTATATAAAATGTGCATTTTCTTATTTGTCACTGATATTGTAGTGTCTGAAGAAGAATCCATTTTTAGTTTAGTTCATTAGATGCTATAATTAATTTAAAAAAGATGTGATTATGTTTCATTACAGATTGTATATAGGGTGTGCATTGGAGAGTGGCTACAGTATCTCTTCTTAGTTAGCTATAAACAGATTGATGTATTGAGGTGCCTTCTACATTCCCATGTACGTTCCCATAAGTTGAATGTAAGTATCTTTGCTGACTGTAATGTATGTGTGTGAAAAATGAATACAATCAGATTAGGCACAATGTTAGCACAATATTTCTGATTTGGAAAGAATTTAAGGAATCTCTTCCTGATACTCTTTTGAGTATTGAGTCTATAATAGTTATGCTTTGTATATGGTAACTAACAGTATGATTGGTTGGAGCTGTTTTATACTGTATGGCTTATTGAAGACGTCAGTTTTCTCTTTTTTTCCTCCACTCATCTTGAATTTAAAGTTGCATTTTTTGGAAACTTCATTCAAAACTGCCTCTGTGTTATATTAGCCAAAAGACAAGCAAAGGAATAGTTTAGAAGACATTGATTAATTTCATGTTTAATAAAGTGAATCTCTCAGTACAGCTCACATCTTCATTAGTACTGAGAGCTTCATTTGTATAAATTAGCATATGATACTGCATTCAGAGAGCTCATCATACCATAATAAATTCATCAATACCACCTGACCTATACATCTGCTGTTCCTTTGGCTCACATAGTACATACGCGATTTGGGGGGAAATTTTCAAATATGCAACAAAGTCAGGGAGATAGGTTCACTTTAAGCTAGTACTTCTCACACGTTTGTCCTCAGGTCCTAACAAAACCCTTTATTTTTTGGATTATAGGTAAATAATCGGTGTATCATTCATTGTGGATGAAGTACCAAGAAAAGTGGTGCAATTCTGGAGCAAGTGGACTGCAGCATAGGAAAGAAATAAAAATTCTCATTGGTTTAAATTGTTTTTTTAACCCCTTGAAAGCTAAATAGGGCTCCACTGCATTGTGAAAAAATGCATTGGATGCCTCTCTAGGATTCAAGTGGCTTTAAGTGAGAAAGAGGTGATAAAACAGAGATGTCTTCTCCTATGTTATTCTATATAGGTTATGCATTTAGATGTCCAAAATTGAAGAAATCTTAGGGCGTTAGCTGCATAGAATAAAGAGAAGTGATATCACTGGAGAAGTCTTCTCCACTTTATCACTTCATTATCACACCTTAGTGCATAACCCCCAAGGTGTTAAAATCCCCATTTAATTCAATGCCAATTTTGTGTATTATTATTTTTTCCCTATAGTACAGTTTTGCTCCCTAACTGTACTACTATTACGCAATATTTAAGCCTCATTGTGATTGAGCTATGTAGTAAGATGCTGAAAAATCTGATCCATTGACATACCCCGAGGACTGGAACTAAGAATCACTGGCCGGCCTGTCTTAAAATATATATTTATAGATGTATCACCAAATATCAAAGATCTCAAATCTTTGTAAAATCAAAGCTGAACTAATTGACTTTTATAGATGTGGTGAGAAAATCTGTCCCTTTGCACTATAGGATGGTGCAATCTAAGTTAGCCCTTTAATGCATCAAAGGGGTATGCAGCATTTTTGTGATACACATATACTCTGTTCTTTGTTTTACAAATGTGCATGCACACATACACACACACACACACACACACACACTGCTCTGTGTTGTATGTACAGCTTTATTTATATGGTACCACATAATGTACTCAGAGCCTTACAACATTGTTACACACTCATACACTGCCCTGTTATTTATACATACTGTTGTCCTATGTTATACACGCTGCTCTTTTACACATATACACTGCTCTGTGTTTCATATATACACACACACTGCTCTGTGTTAAATATACAAACTGGTCCATGTTACATACACTGCTCTGTTATACAAATACACTGCTCTGTGTATACACAGACACACACAGGGACAGATTTCCCAACAGGCAGAACAGACAGATGTGCGGTCCACACACACATTCTGAGAGCAATCTCAATGTCCCTGCATCATTTTTATACCCCTTTCAGTGGTGTAACTATAGGGATCGCACCTGTGACCAGCCCCTGGAGTGACTCCAGGGGCCCAACTGCCCCCTGCGACCCCCTTGCCTGGAGCTCACAATATGCGGATCTCCCTCTGACAGACCGGCACTCTCATAATGCAGAACGTGGGGAGATGACATCATCTCCCAGTGTTCTGCATTACTAAAGAGGACCGTGCAGGAGAGGAAGTCTGTGCAGAAGGAGGCACAGACCTGTCTTCTGCCACGCCACTGGACCACCAGGGAGGTAGAAGATGGGGGCATTGTGGAAGGGGTATTATGGAAGGGGCAATGTGGAGACTGGGGGGCAATGTGGAGATGGGGGCATTGTGGAGATTGGGAGGGCAATGTGGCGATTGGGGGCAATGTGGAGGTGGCCAATGTGGTTGAGTGGGGCCAATGTGGCCGGGGGGCCCATGGCAACTCTTGCACCAGAGCCCAGTGGCTTCTAGTTATGCCTCTGACCCCTTTACATTATTTACCCCCTTGAATGCCAGAGGGATCTCCAACACAACCACAGGGTTAACACTTTTGTTTGTTATAAGCCAAGGGTATTTTCTGTGAAAGGAAACAGTGGATGGGACTGTGGGTGGGGCCATGTCAGCAGTGTTTGGCGTGACCCTGGACAGAGCTAAGGATTACTAAAGTGCCTTGCCTAGGGACACTTGTGATGTAAATCTGGCCATGCACACACTTTTCTGTGTTACACATACACACTGCTCTGTTTTACACAAACACACTTCCATGTTTTACACATTCATTTTGCTTAGTGTTAAACTTTTGACTGTCAGAGAGGTATCCAATGCATTTCGATGCAATGCGTTGGATACCTCTTTGGTATTCAAAGGGTTAAACCTGTTCATAGTTGGGAACTTTAGAAAAACCCTCACCAGAGATCTAAAGCCCAGAGGGAAAAACAAGTAGATTGCATTAAGCGTTTGAGTGCCAGAGGGGTAGGCAACCACAAAGCATTACAATGCGTACCCGTCTTGCACTCAAGCGGTTAAATGAAAAAATTGAAATACACTTACTAGCCAACACTGGCTGGTGCACAGGTTCTCCACTCCACTCCTCCCGCTCCTCGTGTGACGCGGGCAAGCAAGCAATCTTAAAACCATGGCTCTTCCTACTGACATCTGCCCCGTCCAGTCAGTCATTGGCTGGCTGAGGTCACTTGCTAGGATGCGATGCCTCAGCCTGCCAACAGTACAGGAGCTATTACGTTGTTTTTTTGTTTTTTTTGCAGTACAGATGATTGCTTTACCCAGGAGAACTTGATGTTTCATCCAGAGACCTGGAGACAGTGGCTTAAATCCGGAGTCTCCGGCTGAAACCCGGCAAGCTCCAAGGTCTGAACATGTTGCTCTCTCTCTCTCTCTCTCATTCTCACTCTCTCTCACACACACACACACACACACACTCTCTCTCTCTCACACACACACACTACACTGTATAAATGCATACTGTTCTGGGTTACACATACATTCGGTGTTTTACAGATGTATTTCTGTGTGTTATATAGGTTCTATAATGCTAGCAGCAGTTTTTAATGTTCAGTCTATCTATCTAACTGCCTCTTTTTGCTCCTCAGTACATCAGTGTGTCAGTTGGTGAAATGCAGGTTCTTTGCTAAACTTCAGGCTTTTATACAAACTTCAGCTGTCCCCAGAAATAATGAGCTTTCTATTTTCTCCTCCAGAATCAGAATTTGCATTTGGAGAAGTGAAAATTCCCTCCACCTAATGCTAAACCATTTCAATAATGCAAGGGAAAAAACAACTAATTCTGTCATTACAGTAGGTACACAGAAATGTCCTCCTCTCCCTGCCTGGGTAGTTTATATGAAAGGGAATTCTGACAAGCAGGATCCTAATTTAAGATTCAGCACTTCCAGGCAGTAACCCCTTTGCTACCAGGGGGCTGCAACTAACACTAGTGCAATGCAATATCAGCATGAGATCCATAATGTCATTAATTAGACATAGCAACACTTTCTTTTGACTTTGCATATTCTGCAAATGAATATGTAAGGTCAAATTGCCAAGACTTTTACTTGTTTATTTATTTTTTCGTCTTCACCTAATTTTTTTAACCCTTTGAATACTAGAGGAGTATGTAACACAGTACAATAAAATGTGTTGCCCACCCCTCTGGCACTTAGGGGTCTAAACTTTTATGCCCTTCACAGTGAGCTCCCTGGATGCCTGCTCCCTGAGAGTCAACCCTCAAATCAGAACAGAGAGACCACATACTTCCCAACATTTCAAATGGCCAAAGAGAGACACTTGTGTTTTAGGGAGTGTTACTGGGGGTGTGGCTGGTGGGTGGAGTATTACTGAGAATGTATAGGTTATTGAAACCTCTTTGTGTAACTGAATACAAGATTTAGAGCAAGACCAAAGTATTTTATTTACAAATTCTAATTTATAAACATATATACTACAATTTCTACTAAAATTAATGCTGTAGAGCAATGTGATACACTTATATACACCACACAGTCTGATCGCCTAAAAAGAGGGACCAGGGTAGTTAAGAGGGACCTAGGGATTTGGGTCTAAAAGTGGGACTGTCCCTCTTAAAGAGTGATACTTGGGAGGTATGATACTAGCACTATCCCTGTAACATACTACACTAACCCTCTAGCATGGAAAATGCTGTATGCTGTCTTTTTTCATTGTATATATATTTTATTTACATTGTATCACTACACCTTCTTTTCACCCTCTCTGACATTAAAATTGCCCTTTAAAGCAAAATGTATTATTGAGTCAGAGTTTATTTTTAGAAAGTGCCCTGAATTTGACCAAATAAGAACTTTCATTGTAAAAAGGAATTATGTCCCAGGATGTCTCCTATAAAGCAGGAGAAAGGATGGAATCCTAGGAAGATGATGCTCACCTAGACATGAATCCCATTGGCAGTTACCTTTAGCAAGGGTTTTATCTACATATTTCTCCATGGTCTTCTTTGAGAAATTGTTAGCTAAAATTAGTTTTAGCATTCATCAACTGCAATATAAGCTAGGCCCTAATTTGTGAAGAACTGTTGAATGTAAAAATCACTGTGAATCTCATTTCTTATGTTCCATACAGTCAATGTGGTAGGGTACATCTAGGGTGGTATTTATTTCTGTATAGCACATGTATAGCACAATTAAGCAACACATAGCACTCTAGTTATTCCTGTCATCAGACTGGATTACAACAGAGCAGGGGTGGTCAATATGAGACCTTCCGATTGTTGTGGATTATGACCCCTATCATTCCACAGTTTTAGTCCCCAGCAGCTGGAGGGTCATAGGTTGCTTACCTATGCCTTATAGCCAAATGTTGCTCCCAATTAGTAAAATATTAATTTGGGGATTTTGCGAAATGCAACATCAGGGCATTGGCTTTCCGCACACACTGTAAAATACGCTCCAGAAAAAGGCCACTTTTCATAATAAAACTGTCCAATCTGAATATGTGATTGAAGCAATGTAATAGTAGAAAAAGCTCCCAAACAGCTCTGAAGACCTGAACTTTGAAAAGTCAACACTACTGAGCTGAATTAGTAATGTGCATATGCTGTAGCATTTTACATGTCTATGACTACATACCGTTATTGCTC
Organism: Rhinophrynus dorsalis; assembly: GCA_037306005.1. NCBI lineage: Eukaryota > Metazoa > Chordata > Amphibia > Anura > Rhinophrynidae > Rhinophrynus > Rhinophrynus dorsalis. The sequence goes on along the minus strand of CM074722.1, from coordinate 152,940,823 downwards.
AGGTATATATGTGTAGGGATGTGATATTAAAGGACATCCAATGACTGCATGGATAATTCTTTCCCTTGTGGGAGTATACAGTTGAAAGTTAGAAGTTGGGCAAAAAACATTCTCTAGATTAACATAGTGTAAGGGTTTTGCTATTTCCTCCTGTTTGGAGTCTTTCTTTTTCCTTACCAGTTTCCTCGCCTGACTGCTGATTGGTTTAGGATGGTTTTGTCACAGTCTCTCAGCCGGGCAAGGAAAACACAAACTCCGACACAGAGTTGGAACTCTACTGCAAGAGGTCAGCAGTTGAGGAGAAGCAGATGTCCTTAAGAGAGGCTGAAGTTGGCAGACAGATATTCGTAGATTGCAAGTCAAGACAACAGGGGAAGAGATGCAGAAGAGTTGATGTAGAAGCAAGGGTTGACTCACAGATAGTCGAGTAAAGCTGGAAGTCGACCCTTAGGGTTCAAGGATCGAGGTCGAACAGGAGTCGACTCACAGGATGTCGAGAAGTGTTGATAGTCGACCCTTCTGGGTCATAGACAAATGGAGAGTCGTAGACAAGCCCACTGTGAGTTGAGAAATGTAGTAGTCGGTACCTTTGTGGTCGTAGGCAAGCCCGGATCCAGTACACAGAGAGTAGAGAGATGTAGTAGTCAATACTTTGGGGTAGTAGACAAGCGGACAGTCGTAGACAAGCCAGATTCAGTACATGGTGAGTCAAATAGATGATGGAGCAAAAAGTCGAGACTCAAACAGGTGAAGGGTGTCAGCAATTAGGTTTGAGTCTACCTCTGGGGTGGAGGAACAAGATGGGTTGACAGGTTTATAGTCCAGATTTGCCCCATTTATTGTCAGAATCTGTGATAAGGGTATTTAAATGTGCTTCTTCAAAATTAGAAATTTCAGAACGTGTTAATTTCAATTCCCTAGAGACTTCATCAATCACTAGTAACATCAAATCATGTGAACATTTGTTTAATGTACAACGCCACTTACGGCAGAATTCAGGGTTTGTTCTGCCTATTTTTCGGATATTAGTGATTCTGAAGCCCATAGGTATGTGCTGTGCTCTGTAATAATCTGATAGATACACACCATGTAGATGTAAATCTATTTCTCTTTGCTTGAGTTTAAGTAAGTTATTATATATATCTGTGGGTGCCTTACCTGGAAGATGGTCAATAGCTGTTTCTGAGAATAGAATATCAGAGGCTTGAGCTGCTGTGAAAGTGAGAGGTTCCGTAGGCTGTTCAATAATGGTGACTGCAGGATGGTCTTCCATTCCTTACCACAGGAATCAATATATTCCACAAGAAAGTTCCAATATGTGTCCAGATAAACAAATTGCTGAAAACTCGACTGTGGAGTTGAGGGTGCCTTCCAAAGAAAGAATGTACAATTAAAACATGGGATGGAGGCACTCACTCTTAATAATCACTAAATGCCCAGGTGCAAAATCCTCAAAACATAGATAAGAATTTAAGAAAAGGGAGGCAGCACCAGTGGGTCTTATAATTGATAATTTAATAGGCAATTATGCATATACAGGGTCAACGTTTCGGTCCTATACATGGACCTTTATCAAGACAATATTAACAGCAACAATGGGGTTTATTTATAGACATATTGGAAACTTACTCTTGGTCCGTGGGAAGATGGTGACGTCAGTACGCATGTCCGACGCCAACTACCCACAGCCAATGATGTTATACTTCAAACAACAGTATACTCAATGAAAAAAACGTTACATCGTCTTCATAATCTAAATATGTTAAACGGAACTAGATACGTGTTAAAAAGTACTTTCAATCATAAGCTGTAACAGCAAAAAATGTGAATCATGTTTGAAATAAAGATGCCATGTAGCCCAAATGACGTATATGTGTAAAATGAATCACAAAGAATCGAGGAAAAGAGCAATGCTTGACAGCATTGCTACAATGTATACATACAGAGTGAACAGACGTACTGAAGTAAGAACATTATATTTAACTATCTGTTTGCCAGAATATACTAAATAATTATGAAATCATTTAGAGATTCACATGAAGACATCTGTACCAAGATGAATACACCATGAATTCGGGTATCGCTAGTTATATCCAGAATTGCAATTTAGTAAATGATCAAAGCAATACATGGATTCCGATCGATCAAGTCACTGATATATTGGCAATATGGGGGAAACATGATCCATATAAAAAGACTGCAATAATGTAATGAATCTATGTACGTAAAAATTCAAGTAGCTTCAGTAATGTGTACATTAAAGATCTATAAGTCATTGATCGATCAAGTCACTGATATATTGGCAAAATGGGGGAAACATGATCCATATAAAAGGACCGCAATAATGTAATGAATCTATATACGTAAAAATTTAAATAGCTTCAGTAATGTATACATTAAAAATCTATAAGTCATTGATCCTCTAACAAGCATCTAAGCAGAAGATATATGTAGACAACCCAAGATTAAACTTAATCCAGTCCCTTAGAATCTCAGCTGTATAATGTTGAACAGTTAACTAAATCACATAATAAGAAGAAAATAATGAAATAATGTGAGATAAACCAGTTCATATAGCTCAACAAGTCTAGATAACGAAGATATAATTCAGTGAGCCTAATCCTATTACAGGAGGGTGTCGAAGGCAATATCTTATTTGGAAACAGTACCCTGGACCACATCCTGAAGGGGCTCCCTCCGAGAATTAACATGTTCCAATTGTATCAGGAGGGTAATGATGCGAGGGACAAGTCCAAATATAAACAAAATTATGCAGTGAGCCCAGTCCTATTATAGGGGGGTGTTAATGGCAACATAATTTTGTTTATATTTGGACTTGTCCCTCACATCATTACCCTCCTGATACAATTGGAACATGTTAATTCTCGGAGGGAGCCCCTTCAGGATAGGACCAAAACGTTGACCCTGTATATGCATAATTGCCTATTAAATTATCAATTATAAGACCCACTGGTGCTGCCTTCCTTTTCTTAAATTCTTATAGATATAGATATATATATATATTTTTTTTTTTAAATCTCTTGACATCATCATGAATATGTGCCAGTGTCATTTAAGAAGGAAGTTAGTGTTGTGGGCAAAGGACAAATGCATTCTGCATGCTAACACATTTTTCAAGGCATATGTTGCTGTAGGACTCACAACTTTGACTTTCAGACACTTATTTCTAAACTACAGTAATATTAAATTGGGAAATGTACTACTAATAGGAAATATAGGCAAAAATGTGTTCAAATAGGCATAAAATTTGTTAAAATGAGTGAAAAGGAGGAAATTTTTACATAGGCTGAATGGCTAAATCTTTCTCGGAAGAAGCGAAAAATCGGCAAGTTTTCACAAAAAGTCATGCTGGAAATTTTTCACACTTTTCGCCCACACCTACATTGGTTGTGGGCTAGCTGTGCACTGGCCCTGAATCCCTCTAACTCAGTACTCTACACACCACTCTGCACTGACGTAACTGCCCTACTCTAAAGAACTGTGCTTTAACCCTTTGAGTGCCAAAGGAGTAGGCAACACATTGGTTTGGCACTCAGTGGGTGAAAGGAACAATAAACTTGTTTTATGAAAACATATATGTTATAGGGCTTTTCCTGCTGAATAAAACAAGAACACTCTGCTGTCAGTTGTTTTTATTCAAATGTTATAACATTTCAAATTGTCAGGAATTACAGTGTGATTTCTTTCTGTACAGCATGAGAGCAGTTTCTATCGCATTTTATGTAGAACTGTTTGTCAGTGACTCAACTCACTTCACTTTACCTCAGAAACTGTCATGTCAGTCTCCATGAACGTGACATCTAGGACTGGTCAAGATGTTATCTCTTGTTCAAAGGCGCAAGGGCAAAATCCATAATGGCCATTTGGATCTTCTCTCCATAGTAAGGTAAATGGGGATTAATAGGTGGTGTTATTTCTCCATTAACATCAATGAACACACCCATTTATAATAAGGTTGGTTACCCCTAGGTATATTTTACAGCCAATTTTATCCTGTAGCTAACATAATGGCCAGCTATGGCTTCTCCTTTCCAGCTATGCAATCTGTAACATTTAACAAAAATTGAAGCTGATTGGTAAATGATCATTTGTGACCAACCTACAGATGCTCATAGCAGATATCTGTAGTTTTGCTTAAATTGATCTGGAGAGCCACAAGGTCAGTTTTTCCATTACTTTAAAGTGTTAAATGTTTCAATGAAGGGGTTGCAAGATAGGAATAATTGACAAGATCCTTTCAGTGCATTGTTTACCTGTGTAATCAAGATTTCCATTGCATGTGCTAACAGGTCAGCAAAATGTCAAAACTGATCCATATAAGCTAAATCAAGATGCTTCAACCACCTCAAGTTGCTAAAGCAGAAATGGTCTCCTCGAGAGCCAAAGTGTTATTGGGTTGAATATATATGTATCAACCAAAGTAGATTTGGTGTTATCCTACAGTGAGAGTGGCTAAAATTCAGTAGTTACCTTAATTCTAGCAAGCCCTTTACTATTGCCTGTTGCGTGCACAGGGGAGTGGCATCAATCACTTTCTGTGCTCCTTTTATAGTAATTGAGAATTTATGTATCAAGGCGAAGTGGAGTAAACCAGATTCACCAAGGAGACAGATAAACATGCCAGAGTATTTAACCACTTGAGTGCTAGAGAGGTCTCCAGTGGATTGCTTCTGGGAACGTGTTTGTCACCAGGGCCGGTGCAAGGATTTTTATATACACAGGCGAAGGTGCATTTTGATGCCCCCACCCAGACCCGGACACAATCCCCTGCCCCCCCTGACCTTGCCACAATCCCCTGCACCTATATTCACCTCCACATTGCCCCTTCCACAATGCCCCCTTCATCTCCACATTGACTCTTCCATAATGCCCCCTTCATCTCCACATTGCCCCTTCCATAATGCCCCTTCATCTCCACATTGCCCCTTCATCTCCACAATGCCCCTTCCATAATGCCCCTTCATCTCCACATTGCCCCTTCATCCCCTACCTTGAGTCCCTGGTAGTCTAGCGGCGTGCCATAACTTAGAGCTCTGTGCCTCCTTCGGCACAGAGCTGAAGCTCCCACGAGCTGCTCTCAGTAACGTAGAGCGCTGGGAGATGATGTCATCTCCCAGCGCTCTGTATTACTACAGAGCCTGGGTCTCTCTGCGGTGTGTCATATAGACGTCGCAAGGGAGTGCTTGGTAGTGTAAATCAGCGCTCTCTCGCGGCAGATATATATATTTAAAAAAAAAAAAACAGCTTCCCTCTTTTCGGCGCCCCTCGATTGTGGCGCCCTAAGGCAGCTGCCTGTTCTGCCTTAATGGTAGCACCTGCCCTGTTTGTCACCTACAGTGTAGCTGGTTTGACCCAGAATTGCTCTACTTTATCTACACATATAAGACTCATGCAGTTACACAACACATAAACATACCTGGGAACTGAGACTCAGGGTTTTGACTAAAATCTCAGGGTCTCAGGTTTAAGGAACAATTGTAAGGTTGAGAAAATCCAGTGTTAACTACTATCTTGTCTACACCAAATAACTGCTTAATTTGTCACTAAATTGCTGCCATCTCTATCATAAAGACAGAGGGAGATGATTGGCTTCTCTTTTGTATGTTCAGGCAGTGAAAACTCTAAGTTACAGCATGTTAAGGATTCTTTGAGGACATATAAGAACATCTCTCAGTTAAAGCAAGCAGGGATACATCACATGAAACCTATATTCTGGGGAAGTTTACAGCTTAATATTTCAGAGATCTCAGCTTTCGCTCATTTTGAAAATTTCCAGGTTTGGGTATAAAGGAAAGCCCTAAAATATCCATAGACTGCCCAATCATCTTCTATTTGTGGAAAGAAGCATCACAAGGAGGATTTCCAGACTAAGTAACATAGAAAGATTGAGTTAGGCAGGTGTAGAGCTTAAAAACTGATTCCAGTGCCTGTTTTAGCAGGGGGTTTTATTCATACATCCTCTCAATTTAAAACTTTCAGCTGCAATGTAATAGCTGTTTGTCTCGAAATCCAATGATCTGTTCTACTGCTCGATTCTATTACCTCTGTAATTTAAAGGGATACTAATGTTTCATAATAATAGCAGCTCTAATTAATCATCAAAGTATTTGGACTTTGGAGAGTGTTATTTCAATTCTGTCAAAGCTGTAGTTCCAGAGTAATTCAATGACAAAGTGTCCCCCTCCCGCCCCTTTTACTGATGTAACATTGCTCAGACAGAGCAGAAGGGAGGTGCCCAGGAAGACTGCAGAGAGGGACAATCTTCAATTAAGATAAGGGAAAAACCTGAAAAGCTGGTCAAGGGGGGCAGGGATTTCATTGTTTTCATAGGAATAAGAGTGTCCCCTTCTGTTATCTGTCTGGTCTATAGACTGCATTCCACATCTGAGAAGAGATGCTTTACACTAGGTAAAAGGGTCGGGAGGGGGAACTTTGCTTGTGAATATCTCATAAACCATTAAGGTTTGAGAGATAAGACTTATATCATTCTTCATGTTTTTTTAATGCCTACAACATAAAATAAAGTTAAAATGAAGTATTACTATCCCTTTAACCCAAACTACCGTCAGTAGTTTGAAGTTACAGTTTGGTACTGTATTACCTGTGCTGTAACAAACTAACGACCGGTAAAAATGGGCTCTAAATCAGTGTCCATTGAAAACAGTGAAGAAGCAGATGAATTATATGAAGTGGTTAGCAACATGCATTATTAGACTCTCTATTGTCACTTAAATTAGTGCCTAGCAAAACCTAGGCATTTAGGGCTCGATCCAAATGTTGGAGTTAAAACCAACATGAAGAAAAAAACTGCCTTCGCGAGTTAACCAAGACCGGGTAACGTGAGATTCAAATCTGCCTTACCCAGAAAGGCTAACAAGCGACAACCAACAAAATACACGTTCACCTTAAACCTGCGTCACATAGAAAATCTTACCTAAAGACAAAAAATAAAAATGTTACCTAGCACCACAGCCAATCACAGCAACCCAAAGTATCAAGTTCAGTCAGAAAACCCAAAATAACCGACGCACCATTTGGATAGTTGTTTCATGATGTAGATTTAAGGGAAGTTTTATTCTGCACGATTTTCTCCTTTCCACTGTGTGACCCAATAATACCTATATCTTCATGTATTGTTCCTTTAATGGAGTCCTTGAGTAAATGTTACAGTTTAACTCCTGTTTTAACTCCTGGTTTATTGCAGTTTAACGCATGTTTCTTTCATGGAGTCCTTGTGTAAATGTTGCAATTTAACTCATGTTATATTGCAATTTAACTCATGTTACCCTAACTCTCTGTTTTGTTTTCCTCTACGGCGGTTTTCTACTCTGAGTTGTGTGATGTTCGCCTAAAAAAGTAGGTGTTAGATTTCTGTCGGTAAATGTTGCAATTTAACTCATGTTATCCCTAACGCCAACATTTGAATGGCTCTGGGCTTCGCTTTCCGTTGTCCTCAATGGGCGATTTTTTTATATTTTGGCAACCGGCATCGTGTGTTTTAAAACTGACGTTATTTCTTACTTGTGGGAACATTTGCATCACATGCTTGACTTAAAAACTACCATCGCCAGTTTTTTCTGCCAACACCAGCATTTGCATCGAGCCCTTAGTCACCAATGTGTGTAAAAAGCCACTGACATAAAAAATACATGTATGTGCAACTAGTGACCCCTACATTAGTGACACATGGATGTTTTGATACCAAAAAACCAAAAACATAAGTTGAACCAAAAATGTTAACCCTTTGAGCACTAGTGGGGTATGCAAACCATTGCAGATCATTGCATACCCTTCTGGCACTCAAAGAATTTATACTCCTAAAGCTAAAACCATACCATTGCCCATTCCCCACAACATTTAACATTAACATTTACCTTGAAGTCTGAGAGCCAGTGTGGTCTCCTGAATGCTAATCTTCCTCTTTAATTTATCTATAAGTCTTCTTCTCTAAGCTTCTTTCTTCTTTCATCTTCTTTAAAGCTACTTTTCTCTCTATAAAACAAGAATAATACATGGCATCCAGTGTCCCCATACAAATGTAGCTGTCACCGTGACCGGCAGAATAAAAAGTAAGAAAAAAAAACACTGGTACCTTTCGGGCCAATGCGCGATCCAAACTGAGGGAAATTTGAACAGAGACTGGTTTTGTTATGGCCAGTCTGTGTTCAAAATTGTTCCCACACTCCCATTGGCTGGAATGTGGGGTTACGCAGGGCATGCAACGTGCCCTTCAGTAACCACACCTCCCAGCCAATCAACTTCTAGCTGGAAGGGTCATGAATGTGCATTTTGGCATCCCTCCAGCTATCTATACGAAGAAAGAAGCTTAGAGAAGAACACTTAAAGATGAATGAAAGAAGTGGAGCAGCATGCAGAAGAACCCGATGGACTTCAGACTACCAGGTAAATATTACAGCTTTTGGGTATGGGTCAGGAGATAGTGTTACGGCTAGTATTTTTTAACTTTATTGTTAATGTTAGGTGTAGTGTAGGGCCGGGGGGTACTATTAGGGTTAGTGTTTATGATGGTGGGGGAGGGTGATTCTTGTTAGTCCTCTATCTTGATGGTTGACACTGTGTCAAACATCGAGCATTAGCTTGTTTCCTTTGACGCGATGAGTGTTAGATCACAACATGGGTTTTTGCAACCAAAGCTTGTTGAGATGGATGCTGGCCAAGCAATAGAATTCCAATGGTACAACTGTGTGTGTATACCGTCTGGAACTTCTTGTGCTCCTAACAACGGATTTAGCAGCACTAATAGTATCGAGCCCTGAATGTGATGGCTTGGATTGAAAAATGTTCTAAAATATATTTTTTACAGGGAGATGTGTTCTCTATGTTCATTTCAGCTCTTATGTAATTGAAGTAAATGATTCTTAATTTTCCAGTCCTCAGTACACACAAACAGGTCAGGTTTTCAGGATATTCCTGATTAAGCACAGGTAGAACAACCAAAATGACTGAGCCACTGATTACACTCCTGTTAACAAGAAGCAATATAGCATGTAAACCTGCCTTGAGGACTAACATTGAGAAACACATAACTAGGGTATCCTTAGCATAATATTAACTGGCTGAGAAAGCAGCGAATTGTTGTCTAACAACATCTGGAGGACCATATGTTGCTCACTGTAGGTGAATCAACCTTTGAGCGCCAGCGGGTTCTTCAAAACATTGCAAAGAAATGTGTTAGACAACCCACTGACACTCAAAGGGTTAAACAGAAGGGTCACTTTTCTTTTTCTGTACCAAGGGCTGTAATTAGGATGATAAAGAGGGGCAGTTCCGTAGCAAATCAATGGAACCATACGGAACATAAAAATCCCCATAGCTGTTAATTTAAATGAGACCTTTAACCCGTTCAATGTTAAGAAAGTAAGAGATATTTCTATTACATATTGAAGCAGGGATAAAAGCCCAGTTTAAATTAATGAGACTTTTTGTGATGCAATTCATTTATTTCAGAAATGCTCCCGAGGGACACATGCAGAAAGAAATGATGAGAAATTCTGGAGCAAACCAACTACACTAATGGGGAGCTTAAAAATTCCCCAATCAAAATGGGGCTTTTGAGCCCCTGATCTCAAAAGAGGTTTCCAGCATTGATTTGCAATTGTGTTGGAAACCTCACTAGCATCAAGGGGTTAAAAGCCTCATTTAAATAATCAAAAATTGTTGTTTCTGCCCTATGGTGACAAAATTGGTTTGCACTAACTTGCACAAAGTCTTCTTCCTGAATACAGCCTTAAAGGGATAGCAATACTTCATTTTAACTTTATTTTATTTTGTAGTCATTAAAGTCATGAAGAATGATATAAGTCTTATCTCTCAAACCTTTATGGTTTATGAGATATTCACAAGCAAAGTTTCCCCTCCCCGTCCCTTTTACCTAGTGTAAGCCATCTCTTCTCAGATGTGAGTCTGGTTGTATGACAGTACAGATAACAGAAGGGGACAATTTTCTTTGTATGAAAACAGTGAAAGCCCTTCCCCCCTTGACAAGCTTTTCAGCTTTTTCCCTTATCTTAATTGAAGATTGTCCCTCTCTGCAGTCTACCTGGGCATCTCCCTTCTGATCTGGCTGAACAGGGGGTGATACTTTGTTTGTGAATATCTCTTAAACCATAAAGGTTTGAGAGATAAGACTTATATCGTTCTTCATGTTTTTTTAATGCCTACAAAATAAAATAAAGATAAAACGAAGTATTACTATCCCTTTAAGGGCCTCCTTCTGAAGCAAACCATGTGCTATCCTGGAGCATACAACTGCACCAGAGCAGAAAAAAATAAAGATGTCCAAAATGGATGCCATACATTGGACGCTTCTAGTATTCAAGGGGTTAAAATGCCAATTAAATGAATTGTGATTGTAATTTCTCCCTTTGATGCAGGTGGTTTGCTCCATAATTGAGCTTCTTTTATCTACCAGATTACTGCCTCTATTTCATTGGCAGGGGTGTAACTACAAGAGGTTCAGAGGTGCAGTTTTGCTGAGGCCTAAAAACCAAGGAGCCCATCTGCCCCAGGGTCCAATGGGTTCAAGATATAAACCCGAAATAATATTGTATTAGAAGACCCAGAAAATGCTTGCATCCAGTGGCTAGGTACACCACTGTTCATAGGCACAGTGTTATGCACTACTGCTTGAAAACCTGCGGCTCACTCCTAGGAGACCTGTATATTAATCTAAGAAGTGTTCTGGCCCTCACAGTGATTCTTTCTATATCTCTGTGATGTAAAATGTATTCACAGGACAGAACCAATAACTAGAAAAGACAAACCGCAAACAGACTGATAAAGATGAATGCCTCCCTGACTAATAAGCAAAAGACTTGCACTAAGTTGAGGTTTAGGGTTCTGATGAAGGGCTTGGCGTGCAGAGAGATTTCTCTGCCTCCACTCATTGTTAATAAATTATTGAACAGTATAAAAATAACTCAAGTGATCTATATTACTACTGGCATGTTATTCGATTTTTAATTCAAACAGCCAAAGTTATGAATGTTTTGTGCTATATCCTGAAATATATTTACAAACCCTATCACAATGCACGAAAATCTTTTAGTACGCAAAATGTTCATAGTAATTGAGCAAAAATGATTATGATTTGAATGTAATTTAAAACAAATGTCTTATCATCTTTAACCCTTTGAGTGCCAGAGGGGTGCGCAACGCATTGCTTTGCAATGCGTTGTGTACCCCTCTGGTGCTTAAAGGGTTCATTCTTTGCTAGAAAGGTCTCTCCAGCTTTTGAGGGGTTAATTCCTATTATTATTAATTTTTAAAGCTTCAAGAAATTCTGCTGCACTGTGCAACATCACAGTAATAAACACAAAAGATTGTGACATACAAATGATGACGATTGCCCTGATTGTTAGAGACAGCAATCAAGAGTAAAACAAAATTTTGTTTTGTAGGCAGAATAGTTTATCCGATGTACTGATCTCCGCTGCCATGTACATGTGATTATACATAAATAGATTTGGGTTTTTATGAATGATTGAGAATATTCTTCTGCCTAGCATAGGTAAAAATTCTAAATTATTAAACAAAACTGCTGATGTTTTATATAATTCTGCATTCATTGCAGTTGTCTTTGCTCAGACTAGAGTTGGTCAAAATGTGTCCATTTCAATTATCATTGGAATACAGCTCCCATTATTTTTACCCAGTCATTGGCTGGCTGAGAATATTAAATTTGTAGTCCAGTATCAGCTGAAGGTAGCAGACTGTGCATCTTTATATAGTCATAGGTACAACTGCAGCAAGCTTCTGTCATTATTGGAGACAATAGAGTGCAATGTGGTTGTTCTCAGCAACAGTAAACCGCATCTCAGTTTGCACTTGACTGGGATACTGAGCAGAGCCATAAAGACTGACATATGTCCTCTCATTCAGGGTATTTCTTAAAAGAAAAGGGGGAGTGTATACTCAATGATATCAAAAGAATGAAACTACTGTATGAGAAAATCAAGAAGGTGGCAACAGGTTGGCCATAACAGTGATGTCTTTCGAATATCACATATTGCTTAGAGTTTCCCAACATCATGAGAAGAATGTGAGCACCTTGTGCCTTTCTGCATAATGTGCAGATGTATTTCAGGAAACCTTGGGGGGATGCATTAAAGGTCCTAAAGGGATGAGGATAGCAATATGGTGATTAATTCATATAGATGGCATTTCAAGAGCATGCTCTAATGTCTTGGTGACATATGCCTGTGAATCTGCCACCAATCCACCACAATCCACTGACATCACAATTAATTTGACATGCCTTCAACAGGTTTACAACTTTGCACTGACTAATTCGATAATGGCCCATTTGAATATGAAATGCAGTTTAATGAGCCATTACTATATTCATGTGGGTGTGTTTATATGTTAATGTGGTCCATCACCATTTACACTAAGCTCCAATAGCTGGCTCTGCTGTCAGAATTCACAATCCAAACATCGAGAACCTGAGGATGGAAATGTGACCTCCCAGTGGAGCAAGAGGACATTTTGCTATCTCTGTTCTGGAGAGCAGAGACAGATGCTTCTCCCCCAAAGCCTTTCAGTGCCAGACCTATGACAGAGAGCACAACAAAACCCAAACTACTGCAAAAGTGTGTTTCTCAGAGTACTTTTTACCAGATTATGATATATTCTACAGTGTCCTGCTTTACATTTACTCTTACCTTACTATAGATTGTTTGTTTTACTTTTGTTATCTCTTGGATCCTGAATCAGTTACTATTATTATTTATTTCTATAGCACCAACAAAGCATATGAAATATTGTGACAGTATAATTTAAACACACTTGAACCAAATATGATTGGATTTATGCTAGCCGCTGCTTAAGTACAGAAGAGTGAGCCAATATATACAGCATTAGCAAATTTTAAGACTGAGATGAGAGGTTGAGGTCATTATAGAAAAATTGGATGTGAGTTCACCAAGCTGCGCCTCTGGCATCCATTATGTTGCTGACATCAGCTCACCTTGCCAGAGAGTGCATATAGAGTGCACACATTACCAGACATACATCACCATAGCATCGCCTCTTAGTGTATCCCCCAATGGAGTCCAGTCCTCTACTCAGAGAGGCTGATACACTAAGTAATGTGGTATAATAGTGAAGCAATCCAACTGCGCCTTAAAGCGGAACTTTCAACAGATTAATATAGAGCCCCAAATCATCATTACATTAAAGGGGAACTTTCACCCCGCAATAACTTAATGTTCACTTACTGCTCACCTGGCGACTAGCTGCTTAGTAGCGCTAGTCGCCAGAAATCTTACCCGGTTCTTCAGATATCGGCGTTTTACAGGAGCAGGAAGCACGGACGTCTCTTCACAGTGACGTCCGTGCGCCTGCGCTGTCAGTCCCTTGTGCACAGCTTGTGCACCGTGCGGTGCACAAGGGACTGACAGCGCAGGCGCACGGACGTCACTGTGAAGAGACATCCGTGCTTCCTGCTCCTGTAAAACGCCGATATCTGAAGAACCGGGTAAGATTTCTGGCGACTAGCGCTACTAAGCAGCTAGTCGCCAGGTGAGCAGTAAGTGAACATTAAGTTATTGCGGGGTGAAAGTTCCCCTTTAATGATATACATAGATATAGTTTTATTTTCAAAAATAACTGCTGCATTAAAGAAAAATAGGACCTTGTATGCAGACAGGCATCGGCTGGGATCTTACAGTAGGTGCTCTCTGCTCCTGCGCTGTCAGTGCCTTGCGGTGCCTTAAGGCACAAAAGCATTCAACTCACCAATCAGGGAGTTGAAGGGGAAGCAGACAAAGGTGTCTGCGCTGTTCCCCGCTACCTGTCTGCCTAAAAGGTTCTATTTTTCTTTAATGCAGCAATTATTCTTGAAAATAAAATGATGTCTATACATATCGCTAATGTAATGATTATTTGGGGCTCCATATTATTCTGGTGAAAGTTCCGCTTTTAGGGATACATGAAAAGCTCAAATCTCCATTGCTTTATGTCGTGCTTTAACTCCTTGAATGCTAATGAGATCTCCAACTCATTCCTTGCAATGATTTAGAAACCTCTAGCATTCAAGGTGTTAGGGACTCCATTTAAATCAATGGGAATTTTTATTTTGCTTCCTAGGTTGTTTTTCTCTGGAATTGCATCAGTTTATGTAGTGCATCATTCTCACAGTGTGCATGTCTCAGTCCTTTGTGTGTGCATCTGCCTTTTGTGGAAGAGGTACGGAGCATCCCCTGATGGATTTTATGAGGGTGTGCTGCCTGATGGGAGATCCACTGACCCCCATCTGTTACACTGCTTCTAAGCTGCTAGTAATAAACTGTGTTAGACTGTTTTCAGGGACAGTGATAGAGACATTTACTTAAATCTGTTGAATAAGTGCCTTATTTGTTAATCTGATTTCTTTTCAGGTTGCCATTGTGCCTTGGGCTAATCTCTGAGGAGGTTAGCAGAAGAGAGTGTTAAAACCTGTATTCTTAAGTGCACTGTCAGTGTTCTTCATTATGTATTCCACTGGTGAGAGCAATGAATAAAAATGTTGTTTCATATATATATATATATATATATATATATATATATATATATATATATATATATAAAAGGCCAGAAAGTTTGTCACGATGCCCGCGTTTGGCCAGTCTCTACTGTGCATGATTGCATCGCATGAGTGAGGCTGCTCAATTGCGTGGATCAGTGAGGTAACGGCAGTACGCTGAGCAGGTCCAGGTAATGTTAACCCTTGGAGTGCAATCAAAGGGTTAAGAGGCCGGGCCTGCTCTGCTTACTGCTGTTACCTCACTGCTCCACGGCCCGTGCACACGGTCTTTTATACTAGTAAATTACATATTAAAATATTTCCTTTTGGACACCCATTGGACTGTTTCTAGTAGTTTTATTTAAAATGTGTGTGCTGCTATAACTTTAGAATGAAGACTCCTCTAGCATGAGAGGACTTGATTTACTCATCAAGGAAATCCCTACAGTGTATATTTGTGTAATAAATCTTTACTGTTCTTTTAACCCTTTGAGTGCCAGCGGGAGCTTGCTTTAAAGGAATAGTAAAGTGTTACAAAATGTCATTCATCATGAATATATCCGTGATGTAACTCTTTAATATTCTTTTAAAATATGCTTCTTAAAGGAGCTAACACTTCCAAATAATAACACCCACTAACTTACTATGGCCAGAAAATCTTAATTTGCCATATGAATTTTGCCATGAGCTTTTGTGTCCTGTGATTCTTATCATGTACACCTTCATGGACATGACATCAAGGACTAATTAATGATGTTTTCTCTTGAATAAAATCACAGACAAAATTAATTAGCGCAATGACTTTTTATGGCCAAAGTAAGGTAAGTGGGGGTAATTAGTAGGATATCTTAGTTCTCTGTTATATGGAATTTAACCTACTTCTGTAGTCAACAACACTCTTATCTTCTGGCTGGGACAGGCTCATAGGAAGTAGAGTGGTCATGGAGGTCACACATGCAAGCTCACCCAGTCAGTAGAGTCCCTCTGTGGGTTCTTGTCCGGAATAATCTGGATCAGGCAGGAACTGAGAGCCGCCACTCACCAGTAGACTAGTGATGAAAGTGAATTTAGCTCTTGCAGTGGCTGGGATGAGAATCTCTAGCCAACTCCCTTCCAGGCATACCCTCCAGAAATACAGTAGAAAAATTTTGTGGAGGCTAAAACAGAACTGCACTTACTGTCCAGTTGTCTTCTTCTTGCTGATAGATTTTATCCATCAGCGGTGATTTTTGGATACCGAGGCTTGAGCCTCACTACTCCATCTTCTCGGGTTGGGTTTTAAGTCGCAGGTTTGGATTCTTCTTGGTCTGTGTTTACTTGTCACAGTTGGGTTGGTTTCATGGGGTCTTCGCTGTGATGGGCCGCTGGTAGCGGTCGAAGGGGTTTGCAGTGGTGGCAGTGAGTTTTCTGATCAGAGGGTTCGGGTTCTGATCCAGTCCTTGGCATGCACTTACTGAAGACACACACAGCTTTTATATTTCATCTGGCATCCTTGTGTACATAGTGAAATTAAGGCTTGGGACAGTGGTGACACGGTGTCCAATCAGGAGGAGCCCCAGAGGACCAATCAGGGACACTATTTTAGTCTCCAACCAGAGCTCCCCGTTCCAACTTCTCTTACAACAATTAGTGTTCCTTTGTTGTCACTCTGCAGGAGGCTTCTTGTTCAAAGCCCTAGGCTTCAGAACCCTATGTACACAGAATACAGAGCAAAATACAGTACAAAGGTAAATAACACAGGACACAAAACATTCACCAAATTTTAACATAGGGGACACAACACAATGGACAACAATTTTTGCAGTAGAGGAACAAGGGACTTGCATCCTGTTTCTCCACAGTGGTGTTAAGTGGTAACATCATTTCTAGCTGCATGTGCATGGATTCATTCACCCAGGGCCTTATGTAGAACAAAAAACAATTCTGAAGAAACCAAGTATACCACGGGGAGGAAATATTGATGTATGTGGGGCTTTAAAACCTTAAATGTTACAGAGGTCTCTGGTGCATTATTATACAATACTCTGGAGACCCCTCTCACATTCAAGGGGTTTTTAAGCCCCATTTTTTTTCTATGGGAGTCTGGGGAATATTTATTTATGGTGACACTGGTTTACTCCAGAAATGCTCATGTTTTGTGTTCTGCAAAAGGCTCATAATGTAACACCTGGTTGTTACTAGAGTACATCAGGTTCCATTGTATCTGTCACTTAGAGGGGAGAATGTGTTATACTACTTTATAAATGACTCACATTTGTACAATATTTTCTAAACATAAAATGTTCTACTGTACTAAATATCAGATGTTAAGAGAAGAAAAGCAGATTTTTGTTTGTGTTTCTCAGAAAGCAACATGTGTACTTTATTGTTTTATCAACAAGCAACATGTGTACTTTTCTAATCATTAAAGGGATAGTAATACTTGCAAATTACTAATCCCCATATTGTAGCTTTGTTAAAAAGAAACTTATTGCCCCCCGTGTCATCTCTCAAACGATTATGGTTTGAGAGATGATAGCGCTCAAAGTTACCCCCTCCCTCCCCCTTCCCTGACTGAACGCTGAATGCTGACTGCAGGGATATCCGGTATTACTTGCATCAGGCGGCTCTGCAGCATTGCCGAGATCGCGTTTGCGATTGCAGAGAGGAACAATCTTCAATTAAGATAAGGGAAAAAGCTGAAAAGATCTGTCAAAGGGGGCAGGGTTTTCATTGTTCTCACAGTAAGAATATTGACCTTTGATGTGAGGTGTCTGGTCTATGGACTGGATTCCACATCTGAGGAGTGGGGGCTTACACTAGGTAAAAGGGGTGGGAGGGGGAACTTCATCATTCAATTACTCTACTATCACTTTAAAGGGATAGCGATACTTCGTTTTAACTTTATTTTGTAGGCATTAAAAAAATATGAAGAATGATATGTCTTATCTCTCAAACCTTTATGATTTAAGAGATATTCACAAGCAAAGTTTCCCTCTATATATACACACAGTGCTTTGAAAAAGGTTTAGGCAGGTGTGAAAAAATGCAGTAAAGAATGCTTTCAAGAACAGACATGTTAATAGTTTATTTTTATCAACTAACAAAATGAATTGTGAGTGAACAGAAAAAAAATCTAAATCAGATCAATATTTGCCTTCAAAACAGCATAAATTCTTCTAGGCACTATCTTTACTGGTATGTCCACCCCTTAGCTCATTGTGACATTGTGGGTGTGATTAGTAGTCCTTGTTTCTTGATTGTAAATGCAGTCTTCAATTATTGTTATGCCCCCCCTTTTTTCTTTTCCTATACCCCTTTGTAATTCTAATAAAAATGTTTAAAAATGTAAAAAAAAATAATATTCTAGGTACCCTTGCACAAAGTCAGTCAATCCACAGGGTATACTCCATCCTATATAATAATTCGCTAGGATGTTTGTCAGAAGCCATCATGTGCAGTACAGTCTACCCAAACGCACAGAATGCTGGGAGTTCTGTGCTAGGAGCATTCCGTGCTTCCGGGAAGTCTCTACAGTGCATGACTGCAGGACACAGAGCAGGTCCTGCCTCTTAACCCTTTGAGTGTCAGAGGGGTACACAACTCATTGCTTTGCCTCTGGCACTCAAAGGGTTAACATCACCCGGACCTTGGCCCGTGTACATGGGCTTTTACATTAGTACATATATATATATATATATATATATATATATATATATATACACTACCGTTCAAAAGTTTGGGGTCACTTAGAAGTCTCCTTGTTTTTGAAAGAAAAGAAAATCTTGTCCATTAAAATAACATCAAATGGACTGGAAATACAGTGTAGACGTTGTTAATGTTATAAATTACTATTATAGCTAGAAACAGCTGATTTTTAATGATTCTTCAACTACAGCAAAG
The DNA here is from genome assembly GCA_037306005.1 of Rhinophrynus dorsalis. NCBI lineage: Eukaryota > Metazoa > Chordata > Amphibia > Anura > Rhinophrynidae > Rhinophrynus > Rhinophrynus dorsalis. The sequence continues at coordinate 152,922,396 of CM074722.1, read as the reverse complement.
TTTGAAGGACACAATTATTATTTAAATGAAAAATCATTATTTCTAACCATGTCAACATCTTGACTGTATTTCGTATTCATTTTGCAAATTATTTGATGTACGTTTTCATGGAAAACAGGAGAATTTCTGAAGTGACCCCAAACTTGTAAACTGCAGTCTGTGTATATAGATATATTTATAGAGAGAGAGAGATAGAGAGGTAATTGCTGATAGTGCCGTAGTGTAATATGCATGGTTAATTTACTTTATATAAAGAAACATATAAAATATAATTACCGGATTGCATAGTTAAAAGTGCATATCAAACACTGTTATCCTACACATTCAGAGTTGCTCCATTGAAGGGTAGATCAAATTCCTTGCTCTCCTGGGGCAGTACCACAAAGAGTGGAAGAGTTTACATCCATTCTTTGCTCAGGAAAACAGGACATTTGATCTACCCTTTACTGGAACCTAACCACTGAGTCATGAGATCTGAGACATTCTGTGCTTAATGCATGAATTAAGAGGCACAATATCACCTAAAACAGATTTGGTGGCACTTTAAGTACTCTCAAAATCACCTATATGTTATGTTATCCATTTTTTTTTTAGCAGGAGACTGGTAAACCCTCTTGCTTTTTCTGTTGCTAACACGGTACCACCATTTACCTATTACCAGTCTCCTACTTTTTCTATGCCTAACATGGTAGTACCCTTTACCCATTACCAGTCTCCTGTTCTTTCTATGGCTAGCAGGGTACCACCTTTACCCATTACCAGTCCCCTGCTCTTTCTATGGCTAGCAGGCTACAACCCTTTACCCATTACCAGTCTCCTACTTTTTCTATGCCTAATATGGTAGTACCCTTTACCCATTACCAGTCTCCTGCCCTTTCTATGGCTAGCAGGGTACTACCCTTTACCCGTCACCAGTCTCCTGTTCTTTCTATGGCTAGCAGGGTACTACCCTTTACCCGTCACCAGTCTCCTGCTCTTTCTATGGCTAGCAGGTTACCACCCATTACCAATTACCAGTCTCCTACTCTTTCTATGGCTAACATGGTAGCACCCTTTACCCATTACCAGTCTCCTGTTCTTTCTATGGCTAGCAGGGTACCACCTTTTACCCATTACCAGTCCCCCGTTCTTTCTATGGCTAGCAGGGTACCACCTTTTACCCATTACCAGTCCCCTGTTCTTTCTATGGCTAGCAGGGTACAACCCTTTACCCATTACCAGTCTCCTACTTTTTCTATGCCTAACATGGTAGCACCCTTTACCCATTACCAGTCTCCTGCCCTTTCTATGGCTAACATGGTAGCACCCTGTATCCATTACCAATCTCCTGCTCTTTCTATGGCTAGCTGGGTACCACCTTTTACCCATTACCAGTCTCCTGCTCTTTCTATGGCTAACAGGGTACCACATTTTACCCATTATCAGTCCCCTGCTCTTTTTATGGCTAGCAGGGTATAACCCTTTACCCATTACCAGTCTCCTGCTCTTTCTATGGTTAACATGGTAGCACCCTTTACCTATTACCAGTCTCCTGCTTTTTCTATGGCTAACATGGTACCACCCTTTACCCATTACCAGTCTCCTGCTTCTTCTATGGCTAACATGGTACCACTCTGTACCCATTACCAGTCTCCTGCTTCTTCTACAGCTAAGATGATGCAACCCTTTACTTTTTTATTTAGAAAACTGTTTTTGAGTTATTTAGATTTACATATTTAGTTTATGATAATTTAGGAACATTCCTGTCTAGGCACTACATTACCTGTGCTGGTCCCTAGCATGGCGAAATGATGCATTGCCCACAGCCCCAGTACTGAAATGGTTACTTGTCAAGGAGCGGGTAGGTCATACAGGATTAAGACTGGAAGTGCCTGCATGTGATGCCTTAATTAGTATAATCTATAAATCTAATTAAGTCAAGAATGAAAAATGGCTTATGTATAGGTGATTTTGAAAGCTCTTACAAAGTAAACAAAGTTGTTTTTAGTTAATAATGTCCCTTTCACTCTGCAGTCTGGTAATTGCATTTTACTTGTGTTTTTGTAGAAACAAAATTGCCCATACAAATTATACTGTGGTGCATTCTACTCTTTCTCTCTATATACACCTTTCATTAATCGGGTGTGAGTGGAGAAGCATTGTTGAAACAGCTGCACAGGATACAGAATTGATAAAGTATAGATGGCTTGAACAGACTGCATTTTTGGATTCCTATCAGACGTGTGAATTAATAAACTAGAACATTATCCAAAGACAAATGCTGTACATAAACATAATTCCAAAGTATTTAGTGTATTTTCTCTTTTCCTTTTGACATTTTTTTCAATGTTTTCATTTATTGTTTGTTGCCACTCATGAGGTTGAGCATGAAGATACTATGTGTGGTCTTTCCTTGGGACCTGCTTGACTGAAGGTGTTACCACAGCAGTAAACATTCATATTCTGTTAGTGGGGGTAGGGGGTTAACAGGATCTATTTTAAATAGAGCAGTGTTGACTCTTTAACTATTTTTTGTGTAGTTGTAAATGTTGTAAATGTGTGTAATGTTATTAAAGCAAAGGATTAAGGGAATTGTAGCAAGACCATAGCTGGAAGATAGCAGGTAGCCCAATTCAGTGGCAATTAATATTTCCATTGAGTTGCATGTGGATAGGCACAGGTGGGTTTGCTAAATAGAATCTTCCCCTGAGTGGTTTTATTTTGTATTGACTGTTACTACAATACTGACACAATTAACACTTCAAAAGGGTGAACATTCCTGTATCAGTTGGACACATTTCATACCGGTGTTTGAATTTTATTGCATACTATAAAAGATGCCCCTACTAAAGTCCAAGGAGTAAATTAGAGATTAAAGGGTGATAAGATTGTCACCTATAATGGGATATACAGCAATTAAGAACTCTAATTTACTACTCTCGTGAATGTGTGATAATGATTTGTTTTGAATTATGCAGGGAGGTATGGCAGTAGGGAGGAGTTATGTAAATTCTAATCATCTGCTATCTGCAGGATCCAGCCTGATTCCCTCTCAGTAAAAACACAGCTAGGGGCAATGATTTGGACAAGGGAGCTTGTTTCAGTAACTGCCCACTGCCTTCCAGTGCTCCACACTGTCCTATCACTCCTCTGCACATCTTTCCCCCTTTCTCACATGTCTCCTTCCCTGAATCTCCAGCCATCACATAACTGCCCCATCACCTAAAGCTCCCATTGAATCCCCACCCTCTCACTCAAAGCTCCATCTGATTCCTGCTCCTACCAAAGATCCCCTTGCACCCCCACTTGACTTGACTCAATTTCAGATCCTATCCAGAACCCCCACCCTCACTGCAGCTCCTATCAGCCCCTCCTTACCCGAAGATCCCATCATATACCATAAGCTATAATGTGTCCAGTGCACTGATCAGTTCTACATGTAGTACTGCCTTTCCCAGAATACTAAAACTCTTTAGTGGATGCAAGAGAGTCCAGCACCATGTGGAGAACTTAGTTGTGAGCCAGTTTCGTTACAGCAGAAGCTGCAGGCGAGGAGATGTGAAGGGAGGTTAATTTGATGAAACCTGTGGGAAGGAGAGGGAGTGATGGGATCTGCCTGTGAAAAAGAGTATGTTAGTGTTTATGTGAGACTGGGGATACCAATGGGACAATGGAACAAGGCTGGGGTGTCAGACACTGTATATGTGATTCTCTAGCTACAAGTGGGATAGTAGAACAAGGTGGGGTGCCATACATTGTATTTATGTATGATCACTTGAATCTCCCATTGACCCGCCCTAGCCCCAGAGCTCCCATCACATAAACCCCCTCCCTTTCTTCTCACCTGGGGTGTCAGGGGTACTTCTCTGTTCTCAATGTAGTGCTGCCCTTCTCTGCATGCACATGGGATCCCCATTGCATGCAGGCAAGGGCAGCATCACATGGAGAACTGAAAAGTGTACTAGATGCATTAAAGACATAGCTGTGGGTGAGGAAAGGGGAAGGGGGGTTTATGAGCAGGGAGCTGTGGGTAAGGACAAGTCCTAATGGAAGCTGTAGGCAAAAAGAGGGGGAGGTTATGTGATGGGAGGTGCAATTGTGGAGGGGGGAATGGGAACCACAGGTGAGGCAGTGGGGTGATATAAGCTTTGGGTGATTGGGCATGCAATGAGGGAGTGCAGATATGTGATAGATCATGGGAGCTTGGGTGAGGAGTTGGGTATGTGACTGGAGTAATGGATGGGGGCGGGTGTGTGATGGCCTGGAGATTGGGGTGAGGAGACATCAAAGGAAGGGGTCTGGATGTGCATGGGAGTTTTGCAGTACGTGTGGGTTGTTGGAGGGAATAGAGCATGAAAATCATTTCAGTGATTTGGGCAAGGGAACTCCATTCTCAAGTTACTGCACACAGATATGTGTATAAAACATAATAAGGAAAGAGGGCTGTATTCCGCAGACAGCAATAAGGAGAAATGTGAATAACTTCTCCCTACTTCTGCTCCAGATATATTTGTAAGGGATGCAGGATCAAGCTAGCCTTTTATACATATACTAGCAGGCACGAGGCATAGCTTCAACCATGTAGTGGACATTCTTTTTTAGAAAAAATTTATTAAAAGTCAGACCTCGTGGTGGGGCATCATGATCCCTCCTGAAATCCCCCAGTTACTGATCGATCAGTACAGAAGACTCAGGAGAGCAAGAGAATTCCCCTGCTTTGATTCTACATGGAGCCGGGTAGGAAGCTTTCACTCACTGACATCAGAGGATTTCTCTATCCCGCCCACTCCTACCTGGGTACCCCTGATGGAATGTAAGCAGGGGAGTCCTCTTGCTCTTCTGCTTCAGTTCTATTGATCTCTCAGATGCATTGGCTGGGAGATCAGTAGCTTGGGGGCATTAGGATATATATGTATATGTATATATATATATATATATATATATATATAGATATATAGCTATATATATCTGTATATAAATATATATAGAGAGAGAGAAACACCGAGAGAGATATGAGGTAACTTTCATTCTATAACATGCCTGATGAAGAGATTTAAGTGGCCTTAGAAGCTTGCTCTCTAAAGCTACACAATTATCCAATAAAGATATGACTTTTACTCTACTATTCTCCTACAGACTGATCTGACTCTTCCCATAGTAGTCCCTAGAAGGCAGGACCTTCTGATCCATAGAGGGGTTAGAGTAAGAGATAGAAAATTTGATTAGCTTTGAGCTGAATGTCTGCCTTACAATCAGCAAAGGGGAAGGAGTCTCGGCATGGTTGGAGCAGATTTCCTGGATTCAGCTGTTAATTTGTCTCTGCAAAAAAAGCTGAGGGTGTGTATGTGTCCTGTAATTGTAGGTAAAAAGAAATGTATAGAATGAAATGTAATTTTAGTTTGTTTACAGTTTCAAGAATTAAAACAGTACGGGTATGGTAATAAGAAGATAATTTTACATGTAATGACTGAGAACCTTAGACAGTTAAGTGAATTGATTCCCCAATGTTTTAAATGCGGTACTTGCAGTCTGCTGTCTTCCATGATCTGCATGGTTTGGTGACATCATTGCTTTACTAAGTGCTTCTAGGTTATCTCTATAATCCTTAACTGACTAAGGTTATCTTTAGATTTAAAATGATATTTATGTCTCTTTCAAACCCATTTAAAAAGTAACTTTATCCAGGGAATAAGTGGCTCTTCTTTTGTTTAACCTTTTCAGTGCCAAAGAGGTATCCAATTCATTGCATTGCATTGCATTGGATACCCCTCTGACACTCAAAGGGTTAATATAATGACTTACTGTAGGTATAGTTAGGTATCCTTCAAACATCAGTCATTTATCCAGGGCTGATTTTCAGCTAGGTTATGCCAGCTTGATCACCCCCCCCCACACACACACACACACACACCATTGTGTCTGATGGAACATGTGAACAACAGAATAACACACCATTACAAGTCTCTAGCAGAGCAATGTACCATCATAGACTGTCACAACAAGCTTTTGCTTATATTAGAAAATCATCTTTGGGTATAACTGTATATACCATGTTATTTGATCCTTCACGTAGCTCACTGATAGTTGTTTCACTATTTGGTAAAGATAAGTGAACCTTATGAGTCATTTAGTTGAAGTCTGTTGTGAGGAGGAGTGACCTAGGGGCAGGCTTTGGTAGAGATTACTATATGGAGCAAACTGCCGATATAATGCAAAATATACATAAATCTACCTGACTGGTGTATGAAGGAAACCTAACATTAACAATGCTTTGGAGACCTCTCTACCAGTCAAAGCAGTTAAAAGCCCAGTTTCAGTCAACAGAATTTTTGGAATGTTCATTGGTTTCCTATGATCCATTTGGTATGCATATGTCCCTATTTGTCTGAATGTAAATACTTCTACTTATGAAAAAAAATAAAAATAAATAAATACTATATATATATATTTATATATATATATATATATATATATATATATATATATATACACTAGCAATGTGGTGATGTCATTGCCTGTCATATTTTTTACGTATTATTTTTGATTGAAAAGCGTGTGTATATGACAGTGTACACGGGTATCTGTGGCTACCAGTGGGCAAGGGAACAAGGCTGTGGGTCAGGCAGAATCCATGGTGATTTGTTGTTACCAGCCCCCCCCAGCCTTGTTCCTTTTCCAACTGTTAGCCATAGAACCCCATGTACACTGACTATCCCCTAGACTGGTTCTGTTGCCAGCTGGTATCCATAGATCCGCATTTACACTGTCTGACCCTCCCTCCCAGTCTTGTTCCCATGCCCACTGGTAGCCATAGAAACCCCTGTACACTGCCTGTCCCCCAGACTTGTTCTGTTGCCCACTGTTAGCATATGTACAGAATAAGGGGTATATTCATTCACGCATGAAATATTAACCCTTTGCATGCCAGTAAGGCATCCACCCCTCTGGCATTCAAAAAGTTAAAGGAGATATCTGTTGTGATAAAGCCTGTTATTTGTAATTCACAATGTAACCCTTTGCGTGTCAGTGGGGTGCCCAGCGCATTGCAAAGCAATGCGCTGGGCACCCCCTGGCACTCAAAGGGTTAAAAAAATTAACAATAATAATAATTAAGGTTCTTACGCAGTAAGCAAAATATTAGCAATTTGAGAGCAAACCAATTGCACTTCATGGGGGAAATAAAAATATAAACTGATTTAAATGTGGATTTGAACCCCCTGGAATGCTAACATGGTGTTCAATGCATTGCTTGTTGTAATAGGGAGACTAAAAAACTGTTTATAGCACCCATCAAAGCATTTTTATTGCATGATGAAGTAATAGCACATGCATTATCTCCCATTTCACCATTAAACATAATTAGTTTGCAAGATTTCAAGCAGGGACTTCATTTATAGTGTTTCATTTTCTTAAAATGACAGTAATGTTTCACAAAAACAGCAGCTCCAATTAATCTTCATAGCAATTGAGCCATAGGGAGCGTTATTTCAATACTGTGAGAGTTGTAGTTCAAGGGTAATTGAACGATAAAGTTTCCCCCTCCTGCCCCTTTTACCTAGTGTAAACCACCACTCCTCAGATGTGGAATCCAGTCCATAGACCAGACAGCTCACATCAAGGGTCAATATTCTTACTGTGAGAACAATGAAAACCCTGCCCCCTTGACAGGTTTTTCAGATTTTTACCTTTTCTTAATTGAAGATTGTCCCTCTCTGCAATCTACCTTGACACTCCCTTATGCTCTAAGCTGAGCGGTGTTACATCAGTAATCATTCAATTACTCTTGAACTATAACATAACTGAAATAACACTCTCCAAGGCCCAAATACTATGATGATTAATTAGAGCTGCTTTTATTATGAAACATTACTATCCCTTTAAGTACTTGTCACCCTGTATTGTTCAAAACATTAAACTGTAAAGCACTGTGTAGTGTAAACTTGTGGTGCTATATAAGTAAACATATTCATTCATTCATTTCTTATATTATGAACTTGGGGTCATATTCAATAAGCTAAAGATGTACAATTCTGAAGATATCGTGCTGCCCCATAGAGGAAATAGGAAACATTCCAATGAGTTAAATGGGTACTTGGCCCCTCTGTGCCTTGGTCAAGAGGGCAAGCTACACATGCTTTTGGCAACAAACGTTTCTCAACCTCATTGATTATTATCTGGATTAGGCATTTTATTAGTAAAAACTTGGAACTGATGTGTAGACTTTCTTTTGTTTACTCTGTACATGTAGTCTTACATTTTGCTCTCCTAACCATACACATATCTAACTATAAGGAAAGTACTCATATGTCAAGCAGAACGCACTAGGTTTTCGCATACATTTTTGTTTTTGGTTTTTTTTTCGTAAGGTTTGGGATGTTTGGGCTCCTCCCATCTTCCTGTGCAATGGTACTTTTGCAGTAACGTATGATATTAATACCAGGTACCAGACAGTAAATGAGACTCAAACACTAAATATGATTTTAAAACTGGCCACAGCTTTATGAGTATTGACATCACACAAAAGGTCCCTGTCATGCAGACACTTAACCATTAACTTAAACATTTGTCTAAAGCTGGTTCCATCTCATACCATTCAACTGTATACCCCACTGGCTGGCATTGAGTAGCTCATGGGTATGGCAACAATATGCCAGGGGCTAACACTCCACTGGTTCTAAACAGATTAAGAATGTTCCCACTTTTCACCAATTTCAATGCCTTGGCAAGAACATAACCTCTGGCTGTGACAATATTTTAAAACAAACTACAAGGGGATTGAAGGTGCTTGTGTTTATCTCAGATGCATTTGTCGAAATGGCTTCCAGAAGCATCCATTTTATATATATGCTCCAGTCACATTACCAGTGTCACCCAGTCTTCTTTCTGTGACCTTCCCACAGGACATGACACTCCTCCACTATGCTGCCTCACCTGTCCAGAGCTGTCACTTTCCCCCTCACTAGGGTTTTGCACACAGCAGAGGTAAACAATATCACCACTTTTAACCCTTTGAGTGACAGAGAGGTACCCAACACATTGCAATGCAGTGCGATGGATACCTCTCTGGCTCTCAAAAGGTTAAATGCATTATGCTAAATACGCATACCTGGGAACTGTGCACAAACATAAAGGGGAACGCTTTAGGGGCACACAAATTCCACAAAGTCCTGTTGATTTATTTTTTTTTTATAAGCACACTGAAAATTCTACAGAACCTTCCCGCTTAACCCTTTCAGTGCCAAAGGGCTATGCAATTCATTGCAAAGGGTTAACCCCATGGAGACTTATCTAGAGAACTGCATTGCATTCAAAGGGGTAATCTACCAAGCTATTGCCACCTGCAGAGCAGCTGTCCACCTATCATTCCTGTCATATAGCAAACTGAGGGCCTAATGCAGAAACTACAGGTGCAATTCTTGAGCAAAACAATTGTACTAAAAAAATCCTATTGATTAACTCCTTACCGCCCGAGGACATACATGTACGTCCCAAGCAGATGTCCCAGGTGGACAGAGGACGTACATGTACGTCCCGGAAGTCATTTAAAGAAATTTAAAAAAATGTTCAGTGGCCGTTAAGTGCCGGCCACGTGTGTGGCCGGTCACTAAGGGGTTAAAATGGAGCTCTCAACACATAGAATGCTATAGAGGTCTCCAACTCATTGCAAAGTTATGCATTGGAGACTACTCTAACATTCAAAGGGTTAAAGGTCCCTATTAAATGAATGAGCATTTGGAATTTTTTGTGTTCCCTTTGGTGCAGTTGGACCTTGGTACATTCCAGAACTGCTCATATTTAATAAAGCCCTGAATCTTATTACTCCTGTAAAGTGTAGTTTGTTCTCTACAAAATCCAGAAGCTAATAATCTAATTGAAAGAGGCATTTTCAACGTATTCCAGAGCCCTTTGGAAACAAAGAGGTTAATTGCTTTTTTCCTTTTCTTCACAGTCTGCAATAAAATACTGCACAAGTCATTAATATTTCAATTTGTAAAGACGTTTACGATCAATAAAACCTCCATTTGTTACTCAGTCAATCCGATATATAAAAGTATTTCTTTTTTCTTACAGGGCAGAGTTAAACGCTCGTTTGAACAGATTCTACAAACATGTCAGCAAGTTTCCCCAGAGGGTTTCATCTCTTCTCGATTTCACTAGCATTTTCACATTTTTGCCTAAAGGCTTCATCCCTCTCTGTTTTTGGCCACTGGCAAAAAAAAAGCTTAAAGAGTGGGAAAGGAAACGTTTGTTTTTTTTTGGGCCCCTAGAAAAATGACATCAATTGTCCTTTTTCTCTGCTGATCTGTCTGTTGTTTAAATAAATGATTTTTTGTTTCTTATAAGGGAGTAACCCATTTTTTGTATTATAAATTAAAAAGTTTGGCACACCCTTCATCTAAGAACCAAAATAAAACTGGGTCCTTATTATCTCTTCACAATACAGCGAGGGTACAGCGGAGAGCAACAAAATTAATTAAGGGAATGGAGGACTTGACATATGAGGAACGACTAAACAAACTTGGTTTATTTACTCTAGAGAAAAGACGACTAAGAGGAGACCTTATCACATTGTACAAGTATATGAGAGGTCAATACAAGGATCTCTGCAGTGAGCTATTTATTCCAAGGCCTGATCAGGTGACCAGGGTACACCCCTTGAGATTAGAGGAAAGGAGGTTTAAACTTCAGCAGAGGAAGGGTTTTTTTACGGTAAGGTCTGTCAAATTGTGGAATTCATTGCCCAGGGAGGTAGTTATGGCGGATACAATGAATACATTAGATACATTTCTTTCAAAAGGAAACATACAGAGTTATACTGTTTATCAGTAGGCTGATCAGGAAGGTCTGATAAAGACTAATTTAATTGGTAGCAGGAAAGCTATAAAATTCTCAGTTACTGAGGTATGAGGCGAAGGTTGAACTTGATGGACTTGTGTCTTTTTTCAACCTAATTTACTATGTTACTATAAGTAAAACATTGTGGAGATCATAAAGCGTTCTTTGAGGCTCCGTGTGCCAGTGAAAGACTCTTCTTGAACTTTCTGGAAAGCAGCAGCCATTAGTTTTGTGGGTTCCCAGACTCTCTATCACCATGATGATGCATGGTGAGCTAATTCGTGATGAACACCAGGAACTATATGTACATCCAGGTAGCATGCACATTTCTTGTCTTTCAGATGTCTTCTAGAGTAGGAAAGCTGTAGCAGTGGACCTCTAGTGGGGGCTCTTTTTCTGTAGCATAAAGCACCACACAACATGTTGGAAGGCCCCATTATGTTTCACTTACTATTTCATGCTGCTGTTATTGTTCCTTTAATGAAAACGGCATGTGTCCCTGACTACCACTAGGTTACTCTAGTATCTTAGGGGTTAATGCTTTTCAAGTCACCGACCAGATATGGTAGGGTTGGGTTAAAGGGATAGTAATGTTTCATAATAAAAGCAGCTCTAATGAATCATCAAAGTATTTGGACTTTGGAGAGTGTTATTTCAATACTGTCAGAGATGTAGTTCAAGAGTAATTCAATGACAGAGTATCCCCCTCCCGCCCCTTTTACTGTAACACTGTTCAGCCAGATTAGAAGGGAGGTGCCCAGGTAGATTGCAGAGAGGGACAATCTTCAATTAAGATAAGGGAAAAACCTGAAAAACTTGTCAAGGTGGCAGGGTTTTCATTGTTCTCATAGGAAGAAGATTGCCCCCTGCTGTTATCTGTCTGGTCTATGGACTGCATTCCACATCCGAGAAGAGATTGCTTACACTAGGAAAAAGGGGCAAGAGGGGAAACTTTGCTTGTGAATATCTCTCAAACCATAAAGGTTTGAGTGATACGACTTGTATCATTCTTCATGTTTTTTTTTAATGCCTATAAAATAAAATAAAGATAAAACGAAGTATTACTATCCCTTTAAGCCTTCCTCCTGCTTGATTGGCAACTTGTAATATAAGGTCAGATCATGGCCAAATCTCCTTACTGTCAAACCCGATAGTAATACTTTGATTGTGCAAAGTCCATTCCTTGTGTAACTGCAGCAGTAATATTGAACAGTTAAGAAGTTTGTGCATAAATTGCCAGTTGCCAATCAAATCAGAAACCTTCATGTGACCTTGCAATTACTGATTCAGGATTGGGTGACAAGTAAACAAAAAGAAATCCTGTACATCAAATCCTGACCTTTACAAATAAATAACTTGGGACTTACAAAAGGTAATAAACAGTGGGGTTTAGTTACATGTTTCTGACCAGAACCATGATAAGTTTGCCTGTTCCGTCAAGGCACCCCAGATTTATTCAAGTCCCTATCTATCTCGAATCTGTCAACATGTATTTAGTATAATGCAATTAAAAAGCAGTGGTATCACCTTACCTCTACTGTGAGCAAAACCCTTGTAAGGGAAATAAGTGAGGTATTTATATCATTCAGCTAGAGAGTTACCAACCAAGAGAGGAGGAGCCAAAATATCCCAAAATACATACAAAAATATAATATATAGGTTCCTGGTGAATTCAAAATAGCATTTGTCAATAGTATTCAAATAGTTACATATGTGTGTGTAGCCACGAGAGCAGCAATAACTATATTGGCTATACATACAAAGTAAACAAAAGGAAAGTCTTTGCACCAAATCCTGACTTTTACAAATAACCTGTGACTTCACACAAACTTGCAATTACTGCCTCAGGATTGGGTGATTGTGCACAATTAAACAAAAAGAAAGTCTGCAAATCAGATCTTGACCTTTACAAATAAATAGCCTTTGACTTACTATAGGTAACAAACAGTGGGGTCTAGTTTCTGGCCAAAACCATGATAAATTTGACTGTCCCGTCAAGGCACCCCAGATTTATGCAATCTACCTCAAATCTATGAACATATATTTAGTATAATGCAATTATAAAGCAGTGATACCACTTTACCCCCTACTGTGAACAAAACCCTTGTGAGGAAAATAATGGATGTAGTTATACCTTCCCTAATTCAGCTATCACCTGATACAGGGAGCTACTGACCAAGAAAGGAGTGTGTGGAGGGGTGTGGAGTGTATTTCTTTGCAATGTAATGTGTCCCCTCTGGTCCATAAGGGGTTAGGGTTGATAGTCTCGCCCAACCTTGGTGCGATTCAGCAAGATAAAGTGGAACAATTCTGGAGCAAACCAACTGTACCATAGAAGAGAAATGAAAATGACCAACTACCCAAATTCCTATTAATTTAAATGGGACTTTTAATCCCTTTAGTTCTAGAGAGGACGTCTGATCGCGCATGCCGCCGTCACTTAAGGACCACAGAGCATTTCTTTTTTTTCTTTGCTTCCGGTTCAGGGCTTCCCTGAAATGCGTGCAGCCGCGCAGGGAACCCTGAATTCTATGACTTTTCTGGCACGTCATGGGCCCTTATCACAAATCTACCCATGATGGGACAGGACCGTCAAGTGTTGTTAAGGGGTTAAGGAGAAACTCTGTCATAAAACACAATTTGGAAATTTCTCAGTCTTCCATTCCCTGATGATCTTGGTCACACAACACAGAATGTTCAGTGCATGAAGTTAATGAACCCTTTCAGGACCAGAGGGCTGCAGAACACATTGTAAAGCACTGGATAACATTCTGGAACTTGGTAGGTAATGTTTATTTAAAAAGCATTTGTATTATTATATTTTTATGGTATGAAAATGTTTTTTTTCTACTGCCGGTGGCCTGCTGTGCTAGGCATACCTCTCAATATTTCTAACACTGAGTGCCAGAGGGGTACGCAGCACATTGCAAAGCAATGTGTTGCGTACCCCTCTGGCACTCAAAGGGCTAATGGCCAAAGAGGGACACTTTTGTTTTAGGTGGCGTTACTGGGGATGTGGCTGGTGGGCGGGGCATTACCATGACTTATTAGGTTATTGAATGACTTACTGACACCATTTTGTGTAACTGAATAAATGATTTATAGCAATACCAAAGTATTTTATTTGCACATACTAATTTACACATATACTGAGGTTTAATCAAACTTTAAGCCTTTGTGTGCCAATTGGATGGAGATGGAAGGTCCTGAAAGCCCATTTAAGGAAATGGGCGGCAAATGGAAGTATGCCGCTGTCACGGTTACCCAGAGAAGTTCAGGAGTCAGTACGGTTTAGTTAATACAGTTTATTAACAAATGACATACAGCGGGTATATACAATATATACAATAAGAATAAGCACAGGGTAATAGCCAGCAAGCCTGCTATCAGAAATAATAGGTTGCAAAGCTAAACCACAGTGCTGGAGACTAGGCCTTAGCCACTGGAAGTCTCGGATGGAACCAGGAACAGGAACTGGAACCCAGGATCTTGATCTGAAGAGGAATAGGGTCTGACTCAGCCTGCAGTCAGATATTTGAGTCTACCAGAGCCCCAGGCCCGCACTATATTGGGTGTCTGATCACCAAGGGAAAAGACAAAAGAATAGACAGAGCCACCAGTCAGCACCAGAGGGGGTAGTCAGACAAGCCGGGTCATACACAGATCAGGTAGTCATCCAGAGCCACAAGTCTGCAACAGATTGGATGTCCACTATTAGGGGTTAGGCAAAAGAATAGTCAGACAAAGCCACAGGTCAGCACCAGAATGGATGGAAGACTAGCCAGGTCATACACGGAGCCCAATGCAACAGATGTGCTTTGAACAACAAAGCAAGGGCATCTGAGTCAGGCCTCAGTCTGCCCATTAAACCCCTCCACACGAAGTAGGAGGAGCAGCTCAGAGGGAGGAAGTAGGAAGTTGGTAGGAGGAGACTACACTAAGCAAACAGATAAAACTGAGGCCTGCAGCATGCTAGAAGCCTCACGCCTGCAGGTGATGCTGAAGTCAAGGTAAGCTGTAACAGGCGCCGGCTGAGAAGCTTTGTATTTTGCCTTTCATCAATGCGAGAGATGCGGACTTCAGTGGGGAGTTAAATTTGAACCAAGTAAGCCTTGGTTTGGCAGCGGTTTTGTCCTGAGGGAGGGAGGGAAGCCTTAAAAATGTTTTTGCACAGGGGAAAACAAGGATGCGTATTATACATAAGCACTCTTGTTTTCCCCTAAAATCTTTGCTATAATATGCACCTGTGTATTATACCTGAGATTTTACGGTAACTGATTGAAATTTGACCACTAGAAGTCACTAGCAATGTTAAAAAGCAATAAATCTTGTTTTACTCAGTGATAATTTTGATAGATAGATACATAGATAGATAGATAGATAGATGGATAGATAGATAGTAGATACATAGATAAATAGATAGATGTTATATTTTGTCTTCATGAAAAAAGTTTATGATCCTTTAATACAACGGCTTCTAAGTGATGTGCTAATATGTGTCTACCTAGCTGTAAGGGGTCCCTGGAAACTTTATTTTTTTAAATGTTGGCATCTATTTTATTGAAATCTCACAGATGTGGCTCTGAGTCTGAATTTGCATAACAAAAACATACCTAAAATGACTTCAGTACAATTATGGTGCATTATGTAGAAATTATGGCAGGGACTAAATAACCTCTTGTCTGTGGCACTACAGGGGTTACGTTATCTTCTGTAAACAGAAAGCTCTATTGTATTCCATTGTGTTTATGTAACTATTTTTTCAGTGCCTTATTTATTTTAATGAATCCCAGTAATAAATTGGCACAGTCTCTAGTCCCATTCTGTTCTGGCAGATTTATATGTTATTATATTAAATTTCTTTCTTCACCACCTATTAGAGCCTGTATCAGCATGTTTCTGCAAATACCTGTTATTGCTAATGAAGAGGTTTCACTGCAAAAGCAGAGAAATACATCAGAAGGTTAAAATGGAGCTCATTTGTTAAATGTTTCTTCCTGTAAAAAGGTTGGCTATACATTAGAAAACGCTAGACTAAGCTGTATTTACAATACCAGATAAAGGTTTTCCAGTACTATCTATCACACTCAGTAGATGCAATCAAAAAACATTTCTCTAGCAGGAATAGTGATCATATTGAGAAACACAAGGACCTATAGAGGGTAATAACCATTTGCTTTGGAATGTATTGAACGCTTCCCTGGTCCTTAAATGGTTAAGAAGCATTAATATGAATTATAGGGAGACGCTATGTGGAGCAATAAGAGTGTTATATAGAGAAGAGATATGGAGCAAAGGGAGGAGTTATAAGGAGAGGTTATCTGGACCAATAAGATGAATTATAGGGAGGAGCTGAGTAAAGCAACAGGAGGAGATATGGGGAGAAGTTACATAGAGCAATGGGAGGTGTTATAAGGAGAGGTTATATGGAACAATAGGACGAGTTACAGGGAGGAGTTGTGTGGAGACTTAGGAGGATGTATAGTCATCAGTTTAAGGAGCAATAAGAGGCACTATAGTGAACTGTAACATATAACACTAAGGAGCCTGAAAAGGAGTGATTATAAGAAACTATAAAATGTTATAATGAATATGTACAAATGAAGAAGCAGTGGCAGGTTTTGTGGAAACGGAGAATCAAAGTATTTCCTCTGTCATGTACATCACTTAGTGAGGATAAAAGTCCAAAGGGGACTTAAAAGGTTATGTGAATAAGGAACCCGGACCTGATGGTGTACAACCCAGGGTACTTAAGAAGCTTAGTTGAGTTGCATCAGTACCATTATACTTAAAATATAATGATTCACTCTCATAAGGCATAGTGTCATGTGGTTAGAGGAAAGCAGATGTAGTACATTATTCATGGGTAAGATTTAAACCTGGAAATTATAGACCTATAAGTGTGACTTCTGCAGTGGGCAATATATTAAATGATTACTAAACAATGGTATTCAGGACTATGTGTCAATCAACAACATTAGCAAGAGTCAGCATGTTTTTACAAAGAATAGATTGTGTAAAAGTAATTTACTTTCATTCTTTGAAAAGGTAAGTGGCAACTTGGAGAAGGGTATTGCTGTTGATCTAGTATGCTTTGATCTGATAAAAACATGTACTCCTTTGAGAGCCATAGAGCAAAGCAATGCATTGGATACTTTTCTGGCATTCAGTTGGTTATTATTGTGCCTCACAACTTTGCTAGTTCCCATAAAGCATGGTATGTGATTCTGGCTATACCAGCATAACGGAACAAGGCTGGAGATCGAAATGTGTTCTTCTCTACCAGTCTACCAGTGCACTGGGACAAGGCCTCAGTTTGTGTGGATTTATGGTTACAGTGGACCAAGGTTCGGGTCAATATGTGTGGTTCTGTGGCTTCCAGTGTTGTGGGAAAAGGTTGGGGTCTGTATGTAAGAGATACCCCCAAGCGACTAGATTATGGGGAGCATACAAAAGGGCAGGGTTAGCAAGTAAGGTTTGGGTAGGAGGTGGGGGGACGACAGAAATAGAGGTGGGCAAAAAGTGAGAGAAATTTCTGACATTACTTTTTGCGAAAAATTGAAGTTTTTTTCACTTTTTCCTGAAAGTTTCTCTTTTGCCAATGCAAAATATTCCTTCTATTTTGCTAATTTAAAAAATTAATGTTCTCCTATGTTTCCTATGGTGCAACATTTCCCACAACAATATTACTTCTTCTGAGAGCTGTAGTGGAGAAATAAGTATCTGAAAGTCAAAGCTGTGAGTCCTACAGCAACATATGCCTTGAAAAATGTGTTAGCATGCAGAATGCCTTTGTCCTTTGCCCACAACACTTACTTCCTGCTTAAAGTGTTAGTAATGTCCAAGTACAAATATGTTGCATAGTGTAGAGCTTAAAAAATTGACTTGAATGCAAAAAAAATTATATCTCAAACCGCTATGGTTTGAGAGATACATGCATTCAAAGTTTGATGTTTTCTGCTGTCAGCTGTAAAACTGTCAGCAGGAGATCCGTGTCGGCTGACACGAAGGCTCTGCAGCAGCGCCGCAATCCCATTATTTAAAATGAATGACTGCACTGGAATGGAATGGAACATATTTGTACTTGGACATTACTAACACTTTAACTGACACCGGCACATATTCCTGATGATTTCAAGAGATAAAAAAGTGCACCCTACAAGGTGGCAGATGTGCATGGTAGTGGGGAACTAGCATGGTGTGATTAATGTGTGGCGTATATATGTATTATTTTTATTTATTTATTTATTTTTCAACAGTTGTCCACCCTATCTTCTTACTGTCCAAGAAAGAAACTGTAACTAAAAAACAAAATCAACAACTTCTTTCACCAGACTTCCCCAGCACAGAAACAATGACAGTAAGACCAGTAAGGAAATTGCTTGGACTGCAGCTGCATGTCTTTCAAATCAAATCAGTCAGACAAAATGTAGGGGTATTTGGGTCCAACATCCTTTGCTCTCTTCTCACACCTCAAGCCATGTCCAACATAGATATAATGATAACAGCAAGATCAGCAACAAATTGGACCCCAGCTGCCCCTTGTCTTGCCAGTCAGTGACACCGAATTTTGAAGTATTTGGGCTCAACCTCCTTATTCCCTTTTTCTCCCCAGACTCCCCTAATACAGAGAAAAAATGTCCTAAAAGACCCCTAAATTAAGCTTCAATTCCCCTTTATTTGCCTTTTCTTACTCAAAAACATGCTGCTTTCTCCTCTCAGAAACACAGGATGGCATGCTGTGACTGACACCCTTTTATTTGCCTGCAGGAAAAGAACAGAAAACTGCCATGTGGCAGGGCGAAATTCAGTCTTCCCATTGATTTCAATGAAATGAGCTAGGCACAAAATCAGGAAAACAACACTTTTCACAGAAAAATTTTCACCAAGTATAAAGTGCCATTTTTCACAGATTTTGTTTGAGGTAAAAGTTATAGCCCATCACTAGGCAGATATAAAAGTTAGGAAAAGTGGAAGGAATGGGAGTTGCGGGAAGAGCTGGAGGAGTGAACAAGCACACACCCCCAGCCTTTTTTATAATATTTGTGGGTGTTTGTGTGGGCAGGGTGGTGTCCTTGCCTGGTAAGGGATATGTTGACTGTTGACAGGAAATAATTCATGATGGATCCTTAGGGAGGAAAACTCTAGGAAGGTTTACCCCGGGCTTATGCAGCGGGTGCTGATGGTATCTATTGCAGCTGGCTTTGTCTGGCACAATTGGGGTAACTGATTTAACTGCACTTTGGGAATGTGGATAATGGTTTGGTTTAAGTGTGAGCCTGTTTTTATATGGCCATGCAAAGAAGGATGCTAGTTAAGCTGGTAATGTGGTTTAAGGGGGCAAGGATGATGATAATTTGTTATTACTGTGATTACTATTTTGTGACAGGAAATGTTCATTAAAGGGAGAGCAATGTTTCACAATAAAAGCAGCTCCAATTAATTGTAGTAATTGAATGATAAAGTATCCCTCTCACGCCCCTTTTACTGATGTATCACTGCTCATCTCAGAGCAGCAAGACTGTCCAGATGGATTGCATAGAGGGACAATCTTCAGTGAGCATAAGGAGAAACCTGAAAAACTGTCAAGGGGGGCAGGGCTTTCCTTATTTTCACAGTAAGAAAATTGTCCCTTGTTGTGACCTATCTGATCAAGAGACCAGATTCCACATCTGAGGGGAGGTGGCTTACACTAGGTAAAAGGGGAGTGAGGGTGATACTTTATTTTTCAATTAGTCTTGAACTACAACTCTGACAGTATTGAAATAACACTCTCCATGGCCCAGATACTATGAATATTAATTGGAACTGATGTTTTTGTGAAACATTACTCTCTTTAATTTTAATGATTTGTGTAATAGGCTGTTATTAATAAATATGGCCTGTTCTTGCCCATAAGAAAGGTTGTGTTTTCATTCCTTATACCCTAGTACTTTTTCATGACTCTTCAGCTACTGTGGGACAAGGCTGAGGGTCACAATAGTGGTGAGCAACACAAGACCCTCCAGTTGCTGCCACACTACAGCTTGTAGAAGGTGAAAAGTGCAGTTATTCTCATATTTTTCTATATGGTAAAAGTTTTCACCCATCCATACAGATGAGGCTTAACCCTTTGAGTGCCAGAGGGGTATGCAACTCATTGCTTTGCAATGTGGTGCATACCCCTCTGGCACTCAAAGGGTTAATATAGATACATGTAAGGTGTTAGTGTTGCAGAAACAAGCCTGTTACATGTACACTAAATGGAAACCTACCTGGGGAATCCTTTTAGAGAAAATGTAAGAGAACTAATAGATAATAGTCTAAACAACAGTGTGAAGTGTCACACAGCTAATGCACATGTCAATAGTGTGCAATATTGTATAAGAAGGGGTAGAACTATAATTGTATGTGTTTATAAGTACTTGGTAAGACCTCATCTAGAATTTGGGGTACAGTGTTGGGCATGATTTCATAAAAATGATATTGAACCTGGAAAAAGGGATTGAAAATGTTAGTTCTCTATAGAGAATAGCCAAATTAAACTTGTTTTCATTAGAAAAGAGGTGTCTGAAGATGGATACAGTTACTATCCTATATAATAAAATGCTATGATGTTTGTCAGAAGCTGTCATGCGCAGTGGAGACTGCCCGCTGTGCAGTTATGCGAAGTACAGGCTGCCTGAACGAGCTGCAGCTGATACAGAGCGGGGTGCTCCGAATTCCAACCGGAGTCCTCTCTGCGCACTTTCCTGGGACCGCTTGGTGAGCAGAGAGGCTCCAGGCACCAGCCGAGGCTGCTGGGTGGCACTGTGGCCCGTGTACACTGGTTTTTAAACTAGTTACTATATATTCAAGATCAATACTAAGAACTCTTAGGGAACCTATTACTGACAAAGTAAACAAAAAAAAATAAATCTGTGCATCAGATCCCAACATGTAACAATGAATAACCTGTGATTTAAATAAACAGTGAAGTTTAGAAACACATTTGTGGCCAAATTATGGAACTTTCCCACCAACTCATGGCACCTCATATTGGACAAGTCCCTCTCAGCTTCAAATCTGGACTGAACATGTATTTAGTATAATGCAGTTAACAAGGAGGTTTATTATAATGCAATTAAAATGTAGTGATACTGTCTTAACCCTTTGAGTGCCAGAGAGGTACGCAATGCATTGCTCTGCAATGAGTTGTGCACCCCTCTGGCAATCAAGGGGTTACCTCTGCTGACTACATGTACAGGGAGTAAGCTAAAGAAAAACTATGCCTCTCACATCTTAGCTAATGTGGAGTGAACGTGTATTTATCATAATGCAAGTAAATTGTGTACTTTTGTATGAATTGTTTGATGTTTTGGGCCCTCCCACCTCCTTGGTTAACAACTCCCTGTGCACAGGTGCTTTTGCAGTTAAGGAAATTATAATTAACAGTTTCATCCTCCTCATTAGGGATTTGCCTTTCCCAACCTGAGGTGCACTTATGTTGGCGGGCAAGCTACACACATTTTTGACCCCAGATTTTTGTAAACCTCACAGGCTGGTTATTATTAAAAGTTGGATTCTGATGCACAGAGCTTTTCCCTTTTAATTATTTCACCATTATTTATAAACAACGTAGAGTTCAATATGTGTATTTTCTGTATTACTCAAACAGCTGAGCAAAAATCACAGGGCCCTTCTGACCAAATGAAAGGCAGGGTTTTTTTTTTAAAGTAAGGACTGTAAAGTGGATGGGTTCTTTGCCTCGGAGAGCTGTGTTTGCAGATACTGTAGATGTTTTCAAAAACATATTGCATTCCTTTCTAGCTCAGAACAATAATGAGAATGATAACATTTAGTTACAATGCAGATGCAGTGGCTTCAATAGTCTTTTTTTTTTTTTGCCTTCCTGTGGATCAACAAGAGTGAAGTGGCAAAGGCTGAACTTGGTGAACGTGTATCTTTTTTCTGCCTTACCAATGGTTATTTTCTGAGCACTTAAAAGGTTAAAAATACAAATTAGTCTGAGGTCTTTATCTTGTACATTCTGCTTTAAGCAATAATCATTGTTTCCTTCTGGTAACAACAAAGTTTACAAAAATATTGCACTGGCTTCCTAAGCAGCTCAAACAGGACATGGTATTGATCCACACAGGTTTTTAATGCACATTGAAGTCTGCTGAGACTGCAGAACAGCTGGCGTTACGTTACACAATGTATTCCTTCCATTCTGAGGTACCTAGAGATGCACTAAAACAGAGAGATGTGTGGATGTCACATGCTCTCCAGATTCAGACCCTGGGAACCTCTGCAATGCAAGTCAATTACCTTTCAAGTTATTTCCAGTTCTCTCTTCAACAAAATTTCAACAAAATATTCAGGAGCTAAAATATAATTGCCTTCTCTGAGCTGAGGTTAAAATACTTTCTCAACTTTCATCTATCAAGGGAATAGACTCTTTTTGTGCACCTACTCATGGTTTAGAGAAACTGAATGAATGATTAATTCACTCAATAATCCACTGAGATGCATTATATGGTACATGGTAGTTTGCCTAGTAGTAAATCTAACCATAAAGAGTTATATATAGATATAAAAGGTCTAGGAAGGATGTTATAGCACTATACCCAGGAGAAGGCAGGCAACTGTAAGCCTATGTGGCAAACACAACTAAGTGGCCCTTTTGTTGTTCCAGCCCCCCAAAATGCATTTAAATCAATGAGCTGTACTTCTCATATTTTATTGTATTAAGAATATTCAGGAGGTTGCTTGGATTTCAGATCATAGAATGTCTGAAAGCTTCCTGTTAAGAATACTCAGGAGGTTGTTGGAATTTCAGATCATATAATTTAGGCAAGCTTTCTGGAATTTGGCTATCTTTTTAATTACATTTGGTTATCTAGGAGCAGCGTAGGTGTGTAGAGAAAATTAGCAACTTGTTAGGTGTTAGTTTCATACTCTGTGTCTGCTCTGGGTATATTTGGAGATGTTCATTGAGCTTGCCTCGGTATTGGGCTGTGTTTATTATAGTAAACGTTTCTTTAATAAGAATAGCTAAGAGTCAATAAAGAGTCAATCCAGAGGTTATCAAGTAAGGAATTGTTGGTATTTTTAAATATTTTTCAGATTATATGCTTATATTTATTATATTTTTACTGTGGTAGGTCAGGAGGTTGTTTGTATTTTTGAGGCGTGAGAGAACATCAGGTGGAAGAAGTTGATTACTGGAGGCTCCATAGGACAGTGCAGGAAGAGTTTTGTTAGCTAGGGAATGATCTAGGTGAAATAGCTTTATCAATGTTTTTTTCTGAGGTTTTTGCATGTGCCAGTTAGGAAGAAGGTAGGATGTGTCTTATAAGGGATGTTAACATGTTGTTAGGGAAATCATGCAATGAGAACAATGAGAGGACATTTTTAGACATGACTTGACAACACAGAATCCCATTATGCTGCAATTGCTTCCATTATAAGCAGTGGAACTAATAATCAATTTAGAGGTGGTAGTAGTCCTTATATTTTTATATAATTTAATAATTTTTATTTTGGTATATCACTTGTATCATTGTGGGTGTTAGTCTCTTTGAATACTATCTAAAAATATTTATAGTTCAAAAGTATCCTATTGTTTACCTGGGGATGTACTAATAGGGTTACAATTCGGAGGAAACTATTGATGATAGGTAGAAATCCATTTTTATTCCAGGAATGAATTATCACTATTTAATATACCCACTACCTCTAAACAGGGAAAAGGAAGGATTACACATATATTACTGTGAGTCCTCATGTTCAGTGTTTTACATCTTTATTGTGTTGTTATACACTTGAGTTTTAATACTTAACCCAACATTAGAGCTGGGTGTATTTTTTCAAATTGCCTACAAGTGGATATATTAGCCCTGCAAAATCAACCACTTGTATCCAATTAAAAAAAATACACCCAGCTCTAATGTTGGGTTAAATATTAAAACCCAATGTAAAACGTTCAGTTTATGTGATAGTTCGGCTAAATGTGTTTATCAAATGTTCATTTAAAGGGATAGTAAGGTCAGAAAAAAAGTATTAACTATATGGTAGATACAACTAAAATAGAGTACTTGCACTTTTTGTATCTCTCTCAAACCATTTTGGTTTGAGAGATATAGGAAAATAAAGTTATCCGCTCCCTCCCCTTTCTGCTTGATGAGCTGTAAAGCTGTCAAAAGCAGATTCTGGTCGCTTGACCAGAAGCGGCTCTTCAGCAGTGCCGATATAACAATATCTAAAGATAAATACTTAATCTGAATGGTCTACAACGTGTGCTTGCAAACCAGGCACACACTGTAGAACGTTCTGAGAAGTGTTTATTTGTAGGTGTTGCTATGTCGGCGCAACTGAAGAGCTGCCGTCTAATTCAGGAACCAGAATCTGCTTCTGACAGCTTTACAGCTTGTCAAGCAGAAAGGGGTGGGAGCAGAGAACTTTATTTCTCTCAAACCATAATGGTTTGAGAGATATGAATAAGTGCAAGTATGCTCTTTTAATTGTATCTACCATATAGTTAATTCTTTTTTTCTGACATTACTATCCCTTTAAAAATATTCAATAAGGCTGATGATCACCTCTGTGGGACTGCTGCCTGAGACATAGCCTAACAGGGCCTGCTTAACATTGATTCAATGGATGCCACCAGCAGTAGGCTAACCTATTTATATTGGCACACTCCAGTCTGATGGTCTTTTGGATATTTTTTGAAGAAGGGTCTGAGGTGTCCCAAAATGTGTAAAACTAAAAGCAACAAAGATCAGTCCTGTTTACTTATCGAGGATAACCTATCCATCTGATAGTGAAGTCAGTATGAAGAGAGAGGACTACAGAAGATAGCAGACATAAAAAATGCTTATATCCAGATGCTGTTTTGAGATTACTGTGAGGATTAAAGGGATAGTAATGTTTCATAATAAAAGCAGCTCTAATTAATCATCATAGTATTTGTTCTTTGGAGAGTGGTATTTCAATTCTGTCAGAGTTGTAGTTCAAGAGTAATTCAATGACAAAGTATCCCCCTCCCGCCCCTTTTACTGATGTAACACTGTTCAGCCAGAGCAGAAGGGAGGTGCCCAGGTAGACTGCAGAGAGGGACAATCTTCAAATAAGATAAGGGAAAAACCTGAAAAATTTGTCAAGGGGGTAAGGGCTTTCATTCGTTTCATACAAAGAAGAGTGTCCCCTTCTGTTATCTGTCTGGTCTTACAACCAGATTCACATCTGAGAAGAGATGGCTTACACTAGATAAAAGGGGCGGGAGGGGAAACTTTGCTTGTGAATATCTCTTAAACCATAAAGGTTTGAGAGATAAGACTTATATCGTTCTTCATGTTTTTTATATACCTACAAAATAAAATAAAGATAAAATGAAGTATTACTATCCCTTTAAGTCAAGCAGATTTCAAGTAACTTGTAAGCATGCATGTGAGTGCATGTGTACATGCGTGTTAGTGTGTCTGTGTGTGTTTGCATATCACATTATGTCCTGTTCGTGTATGCACATCACAATTCTAAAGCAAATCAATTATACCACTGAGGACAAATGGAAAGTCATAAAGATTTAAATGGGGCTTTTAATACCTTGAATGATACAGAGATAATAAAAGCACTGGAGTAGAATTGGTTACTATTACTTACTTTGAGAACAAGACCCAAGAGGCCTGTGTGTGCATGTGTATGTGTTTGCGTGCATGACTTCATGCATGCGTGTGTGTGTCTGTGTGTGTATGTGTATGTGTTTCTCCATTACAAGAGAAAGAAAAACACAGTTTTAATAACACTACATGTGCTTTCTTGATGCCTTTATAAGGTTTACAGTTGTGATGGGAAATCTGAAGCCATCCAGCTACAATTCCCATTATCTCCAACCATCTGTTGCCTAACTGGGTATAATAGAGATTGTAGCCTCAACAGATGGAGTGCCTTAGGTTGCCCAAACCTGGTATACAGGCATAGATATTATGTATACACACACACAGCTTAGGGTTCACACTTTCTAGTCAATATTTAACCGAGGCCTTTATTAAGACCAGGGTTTGCATGATAGTGTCCGTTTAAAGCTCTTTCTGCAAGAGCTACGGTTTACTCATCATCATTATGGCAATAAAATAGTTAAACTGAAATATGGAATGAAAATCAATAACAAAAGCAGAAAATACTTTTTGTTAAAGCCACAAAAAGGAGAAAGTGGGACCAATGCTTCAAAAGCCAAATGAAAGAGAAATAATTTAATTTCCTCTATAATGCCAATACTCCCGACAGTGAGGATAAATCCCTACCTTCTAAAAGGCTGCAAGCATAATAACAAGGTTAAAAATTAAGCACAGAAGCTTAAAGAATGAAAGGGCGGACTTTACTTCTCTGTTCAGGGAACAGAGCCACATATGATTATATATTTATTTACTTTAATCCTTTGACTGCTAGAAGGGTGTGCAATGCATTGTGATGGAATGCATTGCACTCATTTTTGTGGTACACAAAGGGTTAAACAGACAGCTAATAATTCATATTAATTAGGTCACATATAGGCCTAGTTTACACTCATGACTGTTGCATTAACTTTATTGCAACAATAAGTTTCAAGAATATTGCTGTCCAGGATCAGTCCTCAAAAACCACCAACAGGCCCGGTTTTAAGGATTTCCCTGCTTAAGCATAGGCGAGTCGCCTCAAACTGAAATCTCAAAAAATGGCACTTTCCGCTTGGCAAAAAATTCCTGTGAAAAGTGCAAATTTTCTGCTTTTTTCCCGCTTTTTTCACTCATTGAAGTCAATGGGAACATAGAAGTTACACACAACACATTACAAGTAATATTGTAATGAAAAAAGGGGCATGAGGGTGACTGTGTTGGTGGGGTGTGGGGAAAGAATCAGTTGAACAGGGAATGTTTTTGGGGGGTTGTTTACTGGGATTGGGGGGCACTTAATAAAAAACATAAGATGTGGTATAAAGGGGTCTGAGGAGGGTGCCTGTGTTGGTGAATGAATGATTCATTTGAACAGGGAATTTGTTTTGGGAGGCTTTCTTGACTGCCATTGGGGGTAAATCAATAAAATAAAATAAGTCATTTGTATTTAAAGTTACAGAGACAGGAACCCCCTGACATAAGCAGCATTTGGGGTGGACTAATACTTGACTTGATAGAGTATTTTGTGGAGGATGATTTGTTTGATTTGTTGTTAGAGGCCTTTGTAGGACTTAGACTTACTAGAGGCCCAAGACCTGAAGAAACATTGATTTGTAGGACTTAAGCTAGTTTGGCAAAAGCCCTAAGGAAACATTGATTTGTAGGACTTAGGCTTGTTAAAAACAAACCCACCAAAAATTGTTTATTTTTTTGTAGGAATAGTTTTTTTTCTTTTATTTATTTATTTTTTTTCCCCAGACACAAGCCCTGGGGAAAAAAATGCCCTGCTGGCCTAATGCCAGCAGGTCATGTTGGCCAGTGGCCACTGTCAAATGTCCTCCTGAGTCCTGAGATGCATCTGTTGTTCATACTGCTGCTGTTGAGTTGTATAAGCAGCAGGATTATTAGGCAGCTGAAAGGGAATGGGATCAACAATAGCAGTAACATGGAAGATGAATTATGAAGGTTCTGCTTGCCACAACTAGCTCCAGTGATGCGCCTGAGGCAGTAGCAGCACAATAACTAGCCCCCAGTCTATGTGGAGAAAAGAAGAAGTTGGCCATTAATTCTTCTCCACCTGCCCCTCCTGCAAAATCATCATGGGTCTGTTGTTATTAGAATATATATTTTTCCCTTGAGAACAGGAACTGTGGCTTACATCAGCAACTGCAATGTGCACAGTGTGTGTGGTAAATAACATCTGGGGGCACAACTGTATCCAAACACCATGACACCTGAAACCAAGCACTGCCGCTGTCACTGTACCCCTTGTCCAGACCCCGCCAGGGACACATGACAACTTGCTGACAGTTTAATAGTAATGATGAACCCTCCCTGCCAGAATCCTAGCATATTCTGCAGAATGGAATCTCCTCAGATGCCACCTGATGACCTGGTATAGATTCTCCTCCACCACACTGGCATGTGTGGTCAGTGCACCACACAGTGTGCAATGGGTAAAGATGAACTGCCATATCCTAACATTAACAGAGTGGCTATCATTTAGCGGGGGAGGTAACGATGAATGAGGTGGATTGGCAGGAGATGTACTTGTTACCCTAATTTTTGATGGCGAGCTAGTTGTTTCACTCGTCATGGAATTTCCAGTGTCTGTCTGGGTTTCTTTATTCTTCCTCCTCTTTGATCTCCACTTTTCTGAAGCGTCAGGGGGTACAGTAACAGCGGTGCTAGAGTTCTGTAATGGGTATTTGGCTTTAACGTGTTTGACATAAATGTCATGGTGTCTGTGTTTCATGTGTGTTATCAGGGCAGTTGTGCCAAGGTGTGTTCCTTCTTTTCCCCTTCTCACTAACTTGTCACAAATTTTGCACTGTACCATTGTTGATGATGACTGCACTGTGCCTGCCAGAAGAGATTAATAGTCCCACACCCATGACTTCTGGGGGGAGGGACAGGGAACAGGTGGAGAAGAATGGCATCTTTCTTCTTCTCCTCCACATTCCCCTTCACTTTCTGTGGCAGCGGATAATGTTGCTGCTGTTGCTGCTACTGCCTCAGATTTAGCACTGCAACTAGGATCAGGAGTAGTATTGCTACTGCTGACAAGTGGAACATGTCCTTGTCCCGCATTACTTGTTCACCCCATTCCCACTGTGTCCACAGTGGTCTGTGGCACACTAGCCTACTACTCTGCACCCTGCTGCCCTTTCATCTCAGGAGCAGCAGAAGTTAGAGCATTTGCAATTTCCTCTAATTTCAAAAACTGACTTTTAGAGGTGGTGGTGATGCCCATCCTCATCCCTGTCTCCTATTCCTTCTCAGTTTCTGATAAAAAGGCCATCAATGTCTCTTCCACCCCAGCTTCTCCAACACCACCACCACCAAAAGAGCTTACGTGCTGCTGCTCTAATCCAGACATCTCACTGCTGCTTGGAGGAGGTGACGAGCAATGTGACAGAGGGTCCCCTGCTGTCACACATGGCATAATTTTCTCCCCCCCCCCGAGTACTACAAGAAACACTAGCAGCAGGCAAAGTATTGGTGGCAGCAGGTTCAGCACTGGCATCAGGTTTAGCACTGGCAGAAGGTTCAGCACTGGCAGCAGGTTCAACACTAGTGGCAGCACATCTGACAGTAGGTACAGTAATGGTGGCACTGGCAGCAGGGGCAGGACATCTTGCAGCAGGCACAGGCTGCTGACCTGTCCTGCTGTCGCTAGTACCACCCCTTTCTCCCTTCCTTCCCATTCCTTTTTCTCCCTCCCTTCCCATTAAATTCCCCAAGATCCCTTGGGGTGATTTAGGGAGACTGGACATCACTGGTACAGTATTGGTCCCTTCCTCCTCCTCAGACTCAGTGGACACATAATGGTCCTTCCAGCTCCTCCACTGATTATTTTTCACCCTGCCCATAGTGATAGGAGTCACTATGAGCCTTTCCTTCCTCACTTTTTGCAAAATATCACAGCAGAACAGCACTGCACATCTATTTCGCTCTGTAGCTACTTCTATTGTGTCTGCCTTCGGCGAAAACATCACGTTTTTATAGTGGAAGTGCGAAAACAACGTAAATCAATGGGCAGAAACTTTCTAGCCATTGAAAAAATGGTGAAAAATTTTGGCCAGTGGGCGAAAAATGCGAACATTTTAACCGCTAGTTTTAAAGCAGATTTTCCTGTTAAAAAGTGGATAACAACGTGGTTTTACCGAAATTTCCAGCGGGAACACGGCGACAACTTTCGTCCACCTCTACAGGTGAGTTAATCAGTGGCTCTTTTATTTCGACTGACTCACCTGTGCTTAAGCAGGGAAATGCTGGGTGGCCCTAAAAGTTCCTAGTGTAAACTAGGTCTTAGGGATCAGAGAATTGATTCTGTAAGATTAGTATTTGTCTGAAACTACCACATTTGCAAGAACCAAAATACATTTTGGGAAAAAGTTGTTTTATAACTTACATAACTACATTTTTTTTCAGGGCTTGCTGATTGTTAGCTTGAGGTCTACAGACACATTTTTCTCAGGGTTTGTTTTTGGCAAGCTTTGAAGCCTGCAATAAATGTTTTTCAAACATAGACTTGCTGTAATATTTAACTTTTTGTAAGCCTGCAAAACTAATATTGTTCAGGTTTTTCCTTTCTGTAAGACTGCTGCTGTGTTTGCTAACAATTATTTTTAAAGAAATAATTAGATGTGTATGGCGGTGGTAGACTGGTGTGGTGAGACTGATGTATATATATCATCCTAATTCATAGGGCTGAAAGCTACACAAATTATTTGTATTAGCATCTTTGAGTCTAATGTAAGCGTGCATTATTTTCAGATTATTGTGAAATATTAATCAGTGATCATAGCAGTGATCCTAAGAATGTTACGTGTTAACAACCCTTCAAATCCCTCCTCCACATCGTCAGTGCTGTTGTGCATAGTACATGTTCCATGGTTTTCCCTATCATTTGTGTTTTTGTCCACTTCACTTCTGGTATTAGATGGTTCATTTTTAGACATGTAAGTCTTCCAACACAGAATGCATGCTTGCTGGTGGGAAACTAAGGCTTTCCATTGCATTATGTACCAGTGCTGGCCACACACACTGTTTTGTTTACCAGTAGTCAATGGGGCCATTGTTTCTGCCTAGAACATATATATCCTGCAAGTGTTCTGTAAGCATCTTCAATGCAGTAGGACCACTCCTAGGATTATACAGAGTTTGTGTGTATCAGTTAACAACCCATGATCTGGTAGAAAGATCCATAGAGATATGGAACCAGCACCACCACAAATCTTATATTGCCATCCCTGAGACACATTAATTGCTTTCTGTGGTGAAGATGATGTTGATGATGACGTTTTCAGAAATATGTTGGGAATGGAACGTTCTTGTTGATGTTGTGGCTGCTGCTGTTGTGCAACCTTCCACTACAACTATAAGCATATTTTCATATTCTTTTACAGAATCCTATTACTCAGAAAGATGTTCCTGATCATCATGCTCTGACAGAAATTCAGAAATGTTATGTTTAAAGCTGGGGTCCAACAAAGTAGCAAAAGTGTATTCCTTGTTGCTTTTAATGGATACTATGCAAGTATCCTGCTCAAAGCATGCTAACATATTCTTCATTAGTTGTTGCATGTCTGTGTTGTCATTATAGTACGCTTCATCAGCCATGGTACATCCTCCTCAGGAGCAGAAGGATCATCATCATTTATTGCACACAGTGCAGCAACCATGTCTGCAGTCAGTTTTTGGACTACAACGGGAAAAGAAGGGAAACTTGACACTTGGTGGGGAAATTCAGTTCTACCATTGATTACAATAGGCAGGAACATTTTTCTGCTTGGTGGGAAGTGCCATTTTTCAACTGCATCTCTTTTAAGGTGAAAAATGTCTCCCATCCTTACTATTATGTTATTATAATTGATATTGTGATAAAGACGGAACTTTCTACTACTTATACTAATTATATTGTGATGTAGTAGATTACTGTAATTTAGATTGGGATTAAAGGGATAGTAATACTTCGTTTTAACTTTATTTTATTTTGTAGGCATTAAAAAAACATGAAGAATGATATAAGTCTTATCTCTCAAACCTTTATGGTTTATGAGATATTCACAAGCAAAGTTTCCCCCTCCCGCCCCTTTTACCTAGTGTAAGCAATCTCTTCTCAGATGTGGAATGCAGTCCATAGACTGGACAGATAACAGAATGGGACACTCTTATTCCTATGAAAGCAATGAAATCCCTGCCCCCCTTGACAAGCTTTTCAGGTTTTTCCCTTATCTTAATTGAAGATTGTCCTTCTCTGCAGTCTACCTGGGCACTTCCCTTCTGCTCAGTCTGAACAGTGTGACATCAGTAAAACGGGCGGGAGGGGGACACTTTGTCATTGAATTACTCTGGAACTACAACTCTGACAGAATTGAAATAACACTCTCCAAAGTCCAAATACTATGATGATTAATTAGAGCTGCTTTTATTATGAAACATTACTATCCCTTTAAGAAGAAGGTACTACAATTTATACTGTGAACAAGAGGGAAATTACTGCTACTTATACAGTGACCTAGTATGTTACTATAACTTATACTGTGATCAAGAGTAAAGTCAAATGTACTTATACTGTGATAAAAGGGAACTTTCTATTAATGATAAAGTGATTTAGTGGTTTATTACAATTTATACTGAGAGATAGAGGGAACATATTTCTGCTTATACTGTGCTCTTGAAGATTTCTATAACATACTATGACCAAGAGGGAGCATACCAGTACATTGTGATCCAGAGGGAACATAACACTAATTATATAGTGATCTAGTGGGTTATTACACCTTTTACTGTGATCAAGAAGGAACTTACTACTACTTGTACTGTAATTAAAAGGGAGTTTACTGCTAATTACATAGAGATCTATTAAGTTATTACATTGTGATCAAGATATAACTTATTAATACTTACAACTTATACTTGATCTAGAGGGAATGCACTGCTAGTACTATTATCTAGCAGGTTATTACAGCTTATTCTATGATCAAGAGGAAACTTACTACTACTTACATTGTGATCAAGAGGGTTTCTATAATTGATACTTTGGTCAAGAGGGTTAAAACAATTTACAACAGTGACTGAACGGATTCATCTCAAGGGCTGCGTATTTGGCATTTCTTTCCACAAAAATACCACACATTATGGTAAAAAATTATACAAATGGGTTAAAAACAGATTAACTTTTAGAATTCAAGGGAGGCAGAAAGACCTCTCTAATACCCAAAAGATTTAGGCTGAACAGTGTACATGTATGAGAAAGTATGGTCTCAAGCAAAATATATGCAATTTTTGTGTCAATCTAAGGAGTCTGTTATGTGGTAGAGGGCAATTACTTAATCTTCACACTGTACCAGAGAACAGACCGGGGGCCAGAGAAGAAGACTCTAAGGGACACTTGGACACTGGGCCAGCTGTTGCCCACCATTGACATACAGTTATCACACAGAAACTAACTTTTACTGTGATCAAATGAGCTACAACAATGTATACTCTAATCAAGCATGTTACTACTCCTCATACTGTAATTAAGACATAACTTCACGGGTATCTCTCTCCTCCCATAGATTTTGCTGAGTCGATCTGAGTGTAGCCATTTTTTTATTTTTTTTTAGTATTAGTTAAATTGCTCTGCAAACTGAAATTTGGAAGATTCACTAACATGTACCAACTCTTTGTAAATGGCCATCATTAAAACAACATTAAAGCAAATGTTACAAAATAGTAATATTCAGAAATGAATCAGGGTCTCAAAACCTACAGAGTTGGTTATAAATAAAAAGCAACCAGAATGCATGTGTTGCTTAGAGAATTATTGAACAGAGCAAATGTAGGGCATGCAAAGCACTTACTACGGCCTTTCCATGCACATATATTAACCCTTTGAGTCCCAGCAGGGTAACGCCTCTGGCACTCAAAAAGTTAGGAAACATATCAGAGGAGCTATGTAATGGATTCTAGACATCTCTAGCATTCAAAGGCTTATAAATTGTATTTGTTCCCTATGGTGTAGTTGATTTTTTCCCAAGATTGCTTCAGTTCTTATTATTAAATCATCATCATAATACAGTGTCAAGTTTTTATCTAATCATTCTCAATTTCTGTTTTATTTTTGTGTTGTTCCGCTACATGTGCAAGTGTAGTGCTGTAAGTACAGTAACTACAGATGTGTGAATGGTGAAGTGTTGTAAGTATGAATTACAGTAATTTGAGATGATTTAAGTTAAGAACTTCTTATATAGACTTTATTGACTAAGCACTTTATCACTTGCACATAAATAATGCTTGGATGGTGGATTTTTAAACAATCACTCTGGATCAAAGGTGCAAAGCCATTGAGGAACAAAACAGATCCAGATCCATATTATTTTATGTAAGCATCCTAGCCATTAGGATGACTAGATAATTCACATCATATCCTTTCATTGTATAATCCTCAAGTTGTTTACAAACATTTCAAAAATGATGTTAAAAATTGTTAAAAATTCTTTGTCAAGTCTCATTCACATGATGCCTCCAAACCACTAACCCAAAATTAAAAATGTCACAGTTGTACATAAACATTAAAGGGATAGTAATACTTCGTTTTAACTTTATTTTATTTTGTAGGCATTAAAAAAACATGAAGAATGATATAAGTCTTATCTCTCAATCCTTTATGGTTTATGAGATATTCACAAGCAAAGTTCCCTTCCCCGCCCCTTTTACCTAGTGTAAGCCATCTCTTCTCAGATGTGGATCAGGTTGTATGACCAGACAGATAACAGAAGGGGACAATTTTCTTTGTATGAAAACAATGAAAGCCCTTCCCCCCTTGACAAGTTTTTCAGCTTTTTCCCTTATCTTATTTGAAGATTGTCCCTCTCTGCAGTCTACCTGGGCACCTCCCTTCTGATCTGGTTGAACGGGGGGGGATACTTTGTTTGTGAATATCTCTTAAACCATAAAGGTTTGAGAGATAAGACTTATATCATTCTTCATGTTTTTTTAATACCTACAAAATAAAATAAAGTTAAAATGAAGTATTACTATCCCTTTAAAGGATTTACTGAAATGGCACGTATCCAGGGCTGACTTGATTCGAAACCTTATCTTATAAATTTCAAAAGGAAAAAACAAAAGATAGAGGAGGGAACAATTAAAATGACCATGTACATTTGTTATAGACAATGTTTAGATAATTAGATATTCAAACAATACAAGATCTTAGGGTCTCAGTTAGTGAGTATTCAAATAATTCAACAAAAGCTGTCATAGAAAGTGAAAGTTGTCAAGAAACTTCACATCTATTAGTTAATGTTTCCATTGTCACGATATGACAAACTCTTAATGGGATATTAATGTTTCACAATAAAAGCAGCTCCAATTAATCTTCATAGTATTTGGGCCTAGAGAGTGTTATATCAATACTGTCAGAGTTGTATTTCAAGAGTAATTGAATGATAAAGTATCCCCCTCATGTCTCTTTTACTGATGTAACACTGCTCACCTCAGAGCAGTAAGACTGTCCGGGATGGATCAGAGAGAGGGACAATCTTCAGTGAGCATAAGGAAAAATGTGAAAAACCTGTCAAGGGGGGCAGGGTTTTCCTTATGTTCACAGTAAGAAGATTGACCCTTGCTGTGACCTGTCTGTTCAAGTGATCAGATTCCACATCTGAGGGAAGGTGGATTACACTAGGTAAAAGGGGCAGGAGGGGGATAATTTATCATTCAATTACTCTTGAACTACAACTCTGACAGTATTGAAATAACAATCTCCATGGCCCAAATACTACAAAGATTAATCGGGGCTGCTGTTTTTGTGAAACATTACTATACCTTTAATTCTCAGCCATTTATCATTCAGGATCTATTCGTTTTTCATAGTATTGGAATGTACATTTTTTGCTGTATTGAGAAAATGAGTGTATAAAACACCCGGTCATTACATTTTTGTGGTGTAGTTTAAGAAGACTGAATTGCAGTTTCCTGGGAACTTGAATGCTTGATATCTTTGTATTCAATGTTCATACTCTATTCCAGGAATATGTTTTTAAAGAACAAGACCCCCATATGTGTATAAAGTACCTGAGTTCCTATTACACTTCCACCATTTCTTCTAGAATTTTTTTATGTAAGCTATAAGGAGTTCTGTACTATTTAGTAACTATTTTAACATTGACTTCTATTGCTAGCATGTTTCTGGATGTAGTAAGAATATTACATAATATTTGTGTC
This sequence comes from Rhinophrynus dorsalis, assembly GCA_037306005.1. Taxonomy (NCBI): domain Eukaryota; kingdom Metazoa; phylum Chordata; class Amphibia; order Anura; family Rhinophrynidae; genus Rhinophrynus; species Rhinophrynus dorsalis. The sequence continues at coordinate 152,886,745 of CM074722.1, read as the reverse complement.
CAAACCTAATCCAGAAATGATCATTCTAGGTCACTCTCCCACCAAGAACTATGAACAAGCAATGGAATCTATTCTACAGAAAATTGTAAAGTCTGGAAATACAATGCTTAGGTAAATGATCACCCACATATTTAACCCTTTTTAATCATCAAAGGTTTAAATGGGAGTTAAATCCTTAAAATACGTGGTTCTTATTGTAATAGAAGGAATTTCTTAGACAGATGTCATTCATACCGCAGTCATGTTTATGTTTTACTGTTATTTTCTCAGCTGAACTCTGCTGTAGTCTGTAATACAAAAGGAACATTTAACAATCTTGAGAACATTTACATGGTGCTTCAGAATTATGGGCAGCCCACTCTCTTCCTCTATGGCACTAGACATAAAGGGAGAGTACCTTTAAAGGAACACTTGTTTAATGTGCACCTGTCACCTTGTATTTGTTTGCATATTCAAAAACGTCATTCAAATCTGCATTTAATGTTAGCCGAAAGTCCAGCTGATATATATAGTTTCTCACATACTTACATTTTTATTTCTGGAAAAAAATAATATGAAAATTACTCATTGTAGCATAGAGCTTAATTAATGTATGAAATCACAATTATATCTACATTAGCATACAGCATCACACCATAAGGCGATCGCTATACAGAAATAATAGTAGGAATATATCCTTAGCATTTGCTGGTCTTTTGGCTAGCATGCTACAGAGGTAGTTCTTACTGACATTTGAAGATATGCAAGCCTGAATTCAAGGGGACAGTTTCACTTTAAAAAAAATTTACTATAATCCAAAAAAACTTGCATGATTGTTGTCTCACATACACCTTTCACAGACACCAATCAAGGCACCAATCAAGGTGCAGCAACAGTCTAGGAGTCACCTGCTCATATTCATATTATTGCATCAGTCTCAGTGCATATAAGGACTGTTTACACAGCACTTCACCATTTTATATGGTTCGATTGTTGAGTATATATTTTTTCATAAAGAAACATTACTGCTACTGCTCAAGAAAACTGTTATTTGTAAAGTGTGCTTGTTACTATATGATCAAAGCATTTTCAAGCTGGATTGTGCCTTTTGGATGGGGAAATAATATGTTTCTCATTTTCTTATGCTGCTCAGCTATACTTGTAGTTAGTATAAGTTTGTTTTATATTAGTTATCCCAGACAGAGTCTACCTCTTACTCCATTTATGTTTATTGATTTTCTCATAAAGGACTGTAATTTGTACTTAAATTACCAAAATATGTAAGAACCAAACATTTGGTAGATGAGGGCAGAAAAAGAACAAACACATCTCTCTCGGTAACCCAATTCCCAATTTCCTAAAGCTATTAAAAACCTGTTCTGCTAATATATGTTATCAATAACTTTCTAGGTTGGCAATTAACAGTTTCTCATTAATTATCCTGATGTACAGGGTTGTGGATTAATTAATCAATACCTGACCATCTTTTCTGGCCCAGTGACAAGTCCTTGCTCGTCTAATGCCGTCTTTCTTAGCTGAATGTGGCAGGTTAAAAGGAAATCTGAAAATTTCCATTCTTATTTAACCCCTTGGATGCTAGAGAGGTCCCGGGAGATTACTTTAATCTTTTTCTAGCTGCATCTATTAAATAATGATGAAGGATGAAAGTAAAGAGAGGGAGGTCAAGTCAGATATCCCATAATTCAGTGTGCAACCAACTAGGAACTATAGGGGAGATATATAATGAAGTGTTCTTGTCCATTTTTGTGAAATGATACTTAAAATGTCTTTATTCCTTATTTTGAGTGCTGGTATATATAATATATTCTAGGTACATTTATAAATGCGGTGACCACAAAAATAAGAACAAGTCAGACAAGGCCTTAAATATTTGGCAAACATTCTATCTCTAAATTGTTGCAGATATCGACATTACTTTATAAATTCGCTGTTCCACTTCTTATAAACTTCCTAACGCCATTTAAAAAAAAAAAACATGCTGCACAGCGTTATATAAACGTAAAGTGTTGTTAATACTTTTATAACTACCAGTGACAATTTTTCAACCATTTACCGCTTCTTTTCCATTAACTCCACTTTTAGAAATCTCCCCCCACTGACTCTGTATAAACCAAACATCAAATTTTGATTTATGTTGGTTTATGTTGGTGGGTTTATTTTCCAGGACACATATATATATATCAATTGGCACATTAGGAGCTTATGTGAGAGCTGTAAAACAGATGAAGATCTAGTCTAATTAGAAGATGTCAGTACCTACCAGGGATGAATGGAGGTCGTCGGGGCTTGATTCGCGGCAGGGGGAGAATGTGGTATTCTCCCCTTTTTACTCCAGCACCACAATTCAATATGTCCCGGGCTTCCGGACAGTGAGGGTGCCTCTCTGCACAGGTGCCAACGTGTGCACGCCAGAAGATGATGTCTCATCACATATATAAGAAGCTCACACCTCAGAGTCAGCGCTCAGTTATTCTGACCCTAGCGTTAAGCAAACTTCTGTTCCTGCATTCTGGCGATTTATTGTGTTATCCAGATTTTGACTACTCCTGACCTCAGCCTGCCCAGACCTCCAGCCTGGAAATGACTATTCTTGATTGCAGCCTGCCCTGACCTCCAGCTTGTACCTGACTACTCTTGACCTCAGCCTGCCCAGACCTTTGGATTTGCCCTTGACTACTCTCTGCTCTTCTACCTCAGCCTGTGCTATATTCATGAGCTTCCCAGAAACTTGGGATCATCAGCCAGCCCTGGTTCTTGTTCCAGTCATCTCGTCTGATCTGCCTGTCCATAAAAGGGAATGGGAAGGAAGGAAGAAAAGGGAATGGGAATGAAGGGAGAAAAGGGAATAGGAAGGGAGGGAGAAAAGTGTAGTACTAGTAAAAGCAGGACAGATCAGCTGTCTGTGCCTGCTGCAAGGTGTGCTGCTCCTGCTGCCAGTGCCACCATTGCTGTACCTGCTGCCACTAGTGTTGTACCTGCTGCCACTACTGAACCTGCTGCCACCAATACTTTGCCTGCTGCTAGTGTTTCTTGTAGTACTCGGGGGGGAAGGAGAAAATGATGCCAAGTGTGACAGCAGGGGACCCTCTGTCACATTGCTCGTCACTTCCTCCAAGCAGCAGTGAGATGTCTGCAATAGCAGCACATAGGGACTAGTGGGGGTGGTGATGATGATGCCGGAGAAGCTGGGGTGGAAGAGACATTGATGGCCTTTTTAGCAGAAACTGAGAAGGAATGGGAGACAGGGATAAGGATGGGCACCACAACCACCACTAGCACTGAGCTTATGGAATTTGTGGAATTTGCAAGTGCTCTAATTTCTGCTGCTTCTGAGATGAAAGGGCAGCAGGATGCTGAGGAGCAGACTAGTGTGCCACAGACCACCGTGGACACAGTGGTAATGGGGTGAACAAATAATGCGGGACTAGGACAGGTTCCACTTGCTAGCAGTTGCAATACTACTCTTGATCCTAGTTGCAGTGCTAAATCTTAGGCAGTAACAGCAACAGCAGCAACATTATCCGCTGCCACAGAAAGTGAAGGGGAATGTGGAGGAGAAGAAGAAAGAGGCCATTCTTCTCCACCTGTTCCCTAGCCCTCCCCCCAGAAGTCATGGGTGTGGGACTATTATTCTCTTCCGGCAGGTACAGTGCAGTCATGATCAACAATGGTACAGTGCAAAATTTGTGACAAGTTAGTGAGAAGGGGAAAGGAGGGAACACACCTTGGCACAACACATGAAACACAGACACCATGACATTTATGTCAAACACGTTAAAGCCAAACACCCAATACAGAAATCCAGCACCGCAGTTACTATACCCCCTGACATTCCAGAAAGGTGCAGATCAAAGAGGAGGAAGAATAAAGAAACCCAGACAGACACTGGAAATTCCATGATGAGCGAAACAACTAGCTCGCCATCAAAATTACCTTCTTCCTTTAGGGTAACAAGTACATCTCCTGCCAATCCACCTCATTCATCGTTACCTCCCCCGCTAAATGATAGCCACTCTATTAATGTTACGATATGGCAGTTCATCTCTACCCATTGCACACTGTGTGGTGCACTGACCACACATGCCAGTGTGGTGGAGGAGAATCCATACAAGGTCATCAGGTGGCATCTGAGGAGATTCCATCCCGCAGAATATGCTAAGATTCTGGCAGGGAGGGTTCATCATTACTATTAAACTGTCAGCAAGTTGTCATGTGTCCTTAGCGGGGTCTGGACAAGGGGTACAGTGACAGCGGTAGTACTCGGTTTCGGGTGTCATAGTATTTGGATACAGTTGTGCCCCCAGATGTTATTTACCACACACACACTGTGCACATTGCAGTTGCTGATGGAAGCCACAGTTCCTGTTCTCAAGGGAAAAATATATATTTTAATAACAACGCACCCATGATTTTGAAGAAGGGGCAGGTGGAGAAGATTTAATGGGCAACTTCTTCTTTTTTCCACATATATTGGGGGCTACTTATTCTTCTACTATTGCCTCAGGCGAATCACTGGAGCCAGTTGTGGCAAGTGGCATCATCTATTCCATGTTACTGCTATTGTTGATCCCATTCCCTTTCAGCTGCCTAATCATCCTGCTGCTTAAACATCTCAGCAGCAGCAGTACAAACAGCAGTTGCAATTTAGGACTCAGGAGCACATTTGACAATGGCCAGTGGCTTCTGGCTAACATGACCTGCTGGCACTAGGCCAATAGGGCATTTTTATTTTTTTCTCAGGGCTTGTGCTTTGAAAAATAAAAAATAAATAAATTAAAAAAAACATAGTTCTACAAAAAGATAAACAATTTTTGGGGGGGTTGTTTCTAACAAGCCTAAGTCCTACAAATCAATGTTTTCTTAGGGCTTGTGCCAAACAAGCTTAAGTCCTACAAATCAATGTTTCTTCAGGACTTGGTCCTCTAACAACAAATCTAACAAATCATCCTCTATGAAAAACTCTATCAAGCCAAGTATCAGTCCACCCCAGTGGCAGCTTATGTCAAGGGGTTCCTGTCTCTATAACTTTAAATACAAATTTCTTATTTTATTTTTTTATTAAATGCCCCCCAGTAGCAGTAAAGAAACACCCCAAAACAAATTCCCTGTTCGAATGATTCATTCAATCACCAACACAGGCACCCTCCTCAGACCCCTTAATACCATGTTTTATGTTATTTTATTTAGGATTTCTTTTTCTGAATTGTCCCCCAATCCCAGTAAACAACCCCCCAAAAATCATCCCCTGTTCATCTGATTCTTTCCCCACACCCCACCAACACAGGACCCCTGTGTGCCCCTTTTATACTATGCCTTTGGAAATTAAATAATATTTATTTTATGTTGTGTGTAACTTCAATGTTCCCATTGATTTAAATGGAATGAGCTAAGCAGAAAAAGAGGAAAAAAGCAGAAAATCTGCACTTTTCGCAGGAAATTTTTCGCCAAGCAGAAAGAACCATTTTTCGCCAATTTCAGCCTGAGGAGGAAATTTTTGTTCATCCCTAATTATTAGTAGGAATCAGCATGGTTTATGAAGAATGAATCATGTCAAACTAATTTACTTGCATTTTATGAAAGAGTAAGTAGTAATTTGGACAAGGGAATTGCTGTTGATGTAGTATACTTAGATTTTGCTAAAGCCTTTGAAACAGTGCCTTACAACAGGTTACTGCATAAATTAAAAGATTTTGGTTTGGGCGTTGTTATCTGTACATGGATTGAGAACTGGTCAAATGATAGATGGTAGAGAGTTGTTGTAAATGGAACCTTTTCAAATTGGTCTAAAGTTATAAGTGGGGTGCCACAGTGTTCAGTCCTGGGCCCAATGATTTTTAAATTTGTATTAATGATCTAGAAGTGGGAATTGAAAGAAGTGTCTCAACCTTTGCTGATGACACTGAGCTATGCAAGGAAATACGTACAGAGCTGGATGTTTTTTCTCTGCAGAAGGATTTAAAGAAACTGAGTGAATGGGCAGAAAACTGGCAGATGACATTTTATGTGGACAAATGTAAGGTTATACCTTTGGGCTGTAGAAACAAATATCCTATGCTCTAAATGAGAAACAACTTGGGGAGTCCTTGTTAGAGAAAGATTTAGGAGTACTGATGCATAAAAGACTCCACAGCAGTGTGCAGAGTCAATCAGCTGCTGTAAGAGCAAATAGGATACTAGCCTGCATAAAAAGAGGTGTAGATGCATGGGATGCTAATATTATCTTACCTCTGTATGAATCCTTGGTTAGGCCTCATCTAGAATATGGAGTACAATTTTGGGCACCAATTCTTAAAAAAGACATTGTTGCAACTGTAAAAGTTGCAGAGACGTACAAAACTGATAAAGGGATTGTAGGATCTGAGTTATGAGAGAGACTAGCCAAACTGGGTTTGTTTACATTATAAAAGAGGAGACTAAGGGGTGATATGATTACCATTTACAAATGCATTCAAGTTCAATAGAAAGAACTATCCAATGAATTATTTACACAAAGAGCTGAGCTAAGAACAAGAGGTCATCCATTAACACCAGAAGGGTGCTTTTGACTAAAACAAAGACAGGGATTCTTTACAGTAAGTGCAGTAAAACTATAGAATTCTTTGCCTCAGGATGTTGTACTGGCTTTAAAAAAAGCAATGGATGCCTATCTAACACAGAACAATATTGACAATTATGACAGATGGCTTCAATGCAGATAGATTGTTGATCCAGGGAACTATCTGACTGCCATTTGGAGTCAGGAAGGAATTTTGTTACCCTCTTGGGGCTTATTTAGAAATGGATTCAATGTTTGTTTGCTTTTTTGCCTTCCTCTGAATCAACAGGGGTGATTTGGCATGGGCTGGACTTCATGAATGCATGTCTTTTTTTAGCCTCATGTTATTTTACTTGTTTTAGTTTGTGTCAAAATGTGTGATGCAACATGCATTAATATTAAATCATCCATTAAAAAAAACTGAATTAATGCAAAATGTGTACAGCAACCTATTTAGACTGTTTAGTCTGTTACTTTCTCTACTGAGGTAAACAAGATTTTGTCTAACAAAAGAACCTGAACACATACCACAAAAATTGGTACTTTGCTTGCTGTATCACTGAATCACTGAGTTATTTTCATGCTGTATTGGCTTAAAGGGATGGTAATGTTACCTTTTGACAGTACAATTGAGTCTTCTATAAATATGTATATACAGAGCTGTAGCTTTATAAGAATGCATAAGTTTGCCCTTTACTTGTATAATAAAGTTTCCAACCTCCCACCCCTTTTACTTACATGAAGCAGCCTCAGCAAGCTGTCCAGACAGATTGAAACAAGGAAAAATCTTCTTTCTGCATTAGGAAAAACCTGCCCTCCTTCATCAAGGGGACAGGTTTTCCCTATACAGAAGGAAAGAAAATTGTCCCTTGCTGCGATCTGTCCGCTCCTGTGACAAGATTCCAGGGGCTGGATTCTATTATAGGTGCTAAGTTTATCACTGCCAGTCAGTCATTCAGTGTTCTTAGGGACTCCAGTTACTATATATTCAGGCCCAGTTAGGGGTGGCATTTGCCTGGGGTGGCATTTGCCAGGGGTAGCAGTTGGCACCTTTCTCCAAGTACATCTTTATCTAAGTACTGAGAGTTAGGCAAGAGAGTTGGACAGGAGAGAGACAGCTGCTGCAGCCGCCTAAAGACAAGAGGCAAGTAAACAGGCTGAATTCAGAATGAAGAAACAGTCATTTTCACCAAGCACTGACATTTGCTTCCTCTACTGAAACTACTGACCACCTGATGCAAGAAACCAGGATTTCCAGCCACCATTACAACTTCTGCCTCTCCTGATCATCATTAGACTACTTCATTTAACCCTGCACTGATTCCTACCCTCACCAAGTACTTTGCAGTTCTGCTACTGACTCTCCTCACCATCCCTGGCACCTATACCCTCTGCTCCGTGGATTGACCCTTGACTGCCAAGTCATCTGTACTCTCCTGGATTACTGACTGTTGCACATCTCTACTGCCCTATTCATTAACCCAACTATGGGCAAATTAACTCCTTGTTTTGTCATCGCCATTCTCACCTGCATAAGACTCTCCTCCTCCTGTGTCCACATTAAGTGTCACGCCATTCACATTGCACCCTCAATTCTTCACTCACCACTTCTCTGCTCCCATGAACTTTTTTCATTCCTCCGCTCCCTATCACCACCATCTCCTTCTACCCCTGCAAAAAAGCCCCACTGCTTCAAATCTCACTCTCACCTTATGTCCCTGTCCCTTCTCCTCCTACTTGCTGCAGGTGACATCTCACCTAACCCAGGCCCCCCTTCCATTCTCTCTTGGACCACAGAACCCACTCACACACGCAACACTCACAATCTAATAACCGTACCCTGTCACCTAACCTCCTCCCCCCCCTTTTGTTTTGGTCTCTGGAATGCCAGCTCTGTGTGTAACAAACTAACAGCTGTTCATGATCTGTTCATTTCTCATTCCCTAAACCTCCTTGCCATCACTGAAACTTGGCTCACATCATCAGACACTGCCTCCACTGCCGCACTCTCATATGGAGGCCTTCAATTCACACACACACCGAGGCCTGGCAACAGGCAGGGAGGGGGAGTAGGCATCCTGCTGCCCCCTAACCATATATTTCAGGTACTCCCCACTGTTCCCTCTCTTTCCTTCCCTACATTTGAAGCTCACACACTTCGCCTCTTCTCTCCCCTCCCCCTGCGTGTCGCTGTCATATACAGGCCACCTGGTCCCACTGCACAATTCCTTGATCACTTCACCTCCTGGCTCCCTCACTTCATGTCCTCTGATGTCCCTACTCTCATCATGGGTGACTTCAACATCCCTATAGATAATCACAACACCCCCCCTGCCCTCAAACTCCTCTCCTTAACAACCTCCTTAGGCTTATCGCAGTGGACCAGCTCTCCCACACACAGTGATGGTCACTCCCTCGACTTGATCTTCACTAACCTCTGCTCGGTCTCCAACTTCTCTAATGTCCCCTTTCCCCTCTCTGACCACCACCTCCTCACCGGTAACCTCATCATACCACGCAAACCCATCACTCCCGCCACAATCAAGCGCATGCGGAGAAATCTACATTCTCTTGATAAGCAACAATTTTCCACCTCCCTGCAGCCTATCCTCAACCCCATCCTCACACTTACTTGCCCAGACAAAACTACTGCTCTCTACAACAGCACTCTCACTTCAGCCCTTGACATCGCTGCACCTGCAACTCCACGCCACCCACTCACAACCCCACTACAACCCTGGCACACAAGACTAACGCGATACCTCCAAAGGTGCTCACGCACTGCTGAAAGGCACTGGAGGAAATCGCGCTCCACAGCTGACTTCACACACTACAAATTCATTCTCCGTTCGCATAGCTCTGCCCTCTCCCTGGCTAAACAGTCATTCTTCTCCTTTCTAATTTCTAATCTTTCCTCCAACCCCAAACGCCTTTTCTCAACCTTCACATCTCTTCTAAACCCACCAACACAAACACCTTCCACTAACTTCTCTGCCCAAGATCTCGCCAACCACTTCAAGAACAAGATTGAATGTATCAGACATGACATTTCATCACTACCACCCCCACCCAGCCAGCCCAGCCCTGTCACCTCTCCCACATACACACTAAGCTCCTTCCCACCTGTCACTGAGGATGAAGTCTCCCTTCTCCTCACTCGCTCAAACCTAACCACATGCCCTCTCGACCCAATCCCATCTCAGCTCACCCAAGAACTCTCCCCTCTACTAACTCCAATCCTTACTCACTTATTCAACCTCTCTTTGTCAACCGACACCTTCCCATCCTCTTTCAAACATGCACTAATCACTCCCATCCTAAAAAAACCCTCCCTGGACCCAAACTCATTGTCAAATTACCGGCCAATTTCCCTACTCCCGTTTGCCTCCAAGCTTCTCGAGCGCCTTGCATATAACCGGCTCACTAAATTCCTCTGCTCCCATTCCCTGCTAGATCCCTTGCAATCCGGATTCCGCCCTCATCACTCCACTGAGACTGCCCCCACTAAAGTGGCCAATGACTTGCTCTCAGCCAAGTCTAAAGGCCACTACTCCCTACTCATTCTTTTGGACCTGTCAGCCGCATTTGACACAGTCGATCACCCACTCCTCCTCCAAGCCCTCCACTCCCTAGGCCTCTGCGACACTGCACTCTCCTGGTTTTCATCTTATCTCTGCAACCGCTCCTTCAGTGTTTCATACTCCGGCTCCACTTCCCCACCCCTCCCACTGTCTGTTGGTGTGCCCCAAGGATCAGTACTGGGACCCTTGCTCTTCTCAATCTACACTGCTTCCCTTGGAAAACTAATAAACTCCTTTGGGTTTCACCATCATCTCTATGCTGATGACACCCAAATTTATCTTTCCTCCCCAGACCTCTCTCCTTCCCTCCTGTCCCGAGTGTCTGACTGTCTGTCTGCTGTGTCTTCCTGGATGTCCTCCCATCAACTCAAACTTAACCTTAGCAAAACTGAACTAATTCTCTTCCCTCCATCTACAACCAGCCTTATCCCAAACATTACCCTCACCGTTAACAACACTTCCATCACACCAACCCCTACAGCACGCTGCCTGGGGGTCACATTTGACTCTGCCCTATCCTTCATTCCTCACATCCAGTCAATCTCCAACTCATGCCGCCTCCACCTCCGCAACATCTCTAGAATCCGACCCTTTCTCACAGAAGACACTACCAAAATTCTAATCCAAACACTCATCATGTCCCGTCTTGACTACTGTAACTCTTTACTAATTGGCCTGCCTCTCACCCGACTAACCCCGCTACAGTCCATAATGAACTCTGCTGCAAGACTAATCTACCTCACTCATCGCTTCTCTAACACCACACCCCTCTGTCAGTCCCTACGCTGGCTCCCGTTAGCATACAGAGTAAAATTCAAAACTCTGGTGCTAACTTATAGAGCCCTCACTAACACTGCACCCCCCTATATTTCATCTCTCATTTCCAAATATACTCCCGCCCGCCGTCTTCGCTCTGCACATGACCTTCTGCTCTCCACAGCTCTTATCACATCCTCCCACTCCCGCCTACAGGACTTCTCCCGTGCTGCACCTGAGCTGTGGAATTCCCTCCCCCGCCCCATTAGACTCTCCCCCAGCCTTCAAATCTTCAGACGCTCCCTGAAGACTCACCTCTTCAGGGAGGCCTATCAACTGCCTCCATAAACATCATCACCAAGATTCACCCCTTGCACGGACTACTGCACTCAATGGCACTTCTCACTCCCACCCACTGACTGGCAGTTCATGTGGCAGGAGGCACTTAAACACAATAGCACTTACTCCTTCTGTATCAAACCTACCTTCCTCTAGACTGTAAGCTCTCACGAGCAGGGCCCTCTGATCCTTCTGTTCTACATATCTGATTGTACTATTTAATACCTCTGTATGTCTATTCCCCAATTGTACAGCGCTGCGGAATTAGTTGGCGCTATATAAATAAAGAATAATAATAATAATAATAATAATCTCCAGTTTTCCCCATAGACTTCAATAGGAAAATGTTTGATAAAACGGGTGTTAACATTTATCACCTGCAATACAATCTAGCCCCAGATCTGAGAGGAGGCTGCTTCATGTAAGTAAAAGGGGCAGGAGGGGGACACTTTATTATACAATGAAACTAAAAGGAAATGTATGCATTCTTATACAGCTACAGATCAGTATAGAAATGTATATAGAAGACTCGACCTAACAGTAAAAATTAAACATTACTATCCCTTTAATGAATAAAGAGAGAAAATGAGCTGATGTTTTAAAGTATACCTATTATGTTAAAACAGGTGTGGGGGGGGGCACAAAGAATTAAAATATGCCTGTTTGTTGGATTAGCCATTTTTCTGTAAAATAAATTGGTTTTAACAGATTAGCCTTTATAGTTTGATTGCACAGTATGGATCTTTATGCACAGCACAGTATTCTAACTAGCTAAGTTGAAGCCAGACTTACTGCTCACTGTGCTATTAGAAACTAGTTTTAAACCCATATACACGGGCCAACACTGGTGGCGCTACAGTCATGCTCAGTATTGACTGCCTGAACGTGCTGCTGCTGATATGGAGCAGACTCCATTTTGAATTCGGACCACCCCGCTCTGTATCAGCCATGGCCTGGACAGTCTGTACTGCGCATGACTGCAGCGTGCGCACCCGTCTCTACTGAGCATGACGGCTTCTGACAAATATACTTAGCAAATTATAATATAGGATAACCCCAGTGTGTTTGGGCTCTGCATAGATTCATTCATAGCATAGCATGGTAAAATGGTCCAGTACAGAAACTACTTAGCTTAACCCTCTGAGTGCCAGAGAGGTATCCATGCATTGTAACGCAATGCGTTGGATACTACTCTGGCACTGAAAGGGTTAACATGCCTCCAACAAAAATAAGTTAACATCTCAAATACAATTTTTATCACAAACTAGTAATACAAAACATACACTCTATGATTATTACAACATATATGCAATTTAAAAAAAATGTGCACTTTATGCAGAAAATTATGATTTTGTGACTGAACTTTAAATCTTCTAGTTTCAATTGCTACATGAAATAATGATAAATCACCAATATCAAGATACTACAAAAACCATAGGATACTGGCAAGGTCTTCAGCTTGACAATGAGCTGGAGACCTCTCCAGCAACCAAAGGGTTTAAAGATGCTGTCACAAAATGTGGGAAAGTTACAATTGTAATCAATTCGAAAAAATAATGAGCCTTGTTCTTGAAGTTAATGTGATGCAATTCTGGAGCAAACCAACTTAAGTACTATGATAAATAAGCAAGCACGATATTTGATTTTATATAAATAGGGATTTTAATCTCTTTTATGCTAGAGGGGTCTCTGGGTCTCCATTGTATTTCTATGTAATGTGTTGGAGACTTCTCTAGAATTTGAGGGTTTAAAAGCCCTATTCAAGGCAATGGGGATGTTTAATTTCCCATGTGGTACAACTGACTTGCTCCAGAATTGTTCATCTTTTGCATAATGAGCAAGGCTCTATTTTGCTCTCCACATTCATACCTCATCGCAGTGGGAGTGGCCAAGAAGGCTAAGGCACACTTAGGAATTTGACATCCTAAATCCATACTGAATAAGTGAAGGAGGTGCAATAATGGAGTAGACTATCTGTGCCATAGAGGAAAAAAGAAAAAAATCCCAATTATTTTAATGAAGCTTTTAACTCATTGAATGATTGACTGCTCAAAGGGATAAAAAGCTGTATTCAAGTGCATGGGAATTTAACCTTTTGAGTGCCAGAGGGGAACGGAATGCATTGCTTTGCAATGCATTCCGTACCCCTCTGGCATTCAAAGGGTTAATGTATTTTTATTATTATAGTGCAGTTGGTTTACTCCAGAATAGCTCCAGTTGTCCATATTGGTGGTTACAGAGCTGTGCATACTAAACATAACAAAAAGAGCCCGGAAAACATATGCATGGATTCATCTGCAAACAAAACTCTATGACATCACTGAAAGAGTAAACCGCTTAAAAGGGAAATAGGCAGGTCACATAGCAAGAAGACCTGACGGTAGATGGACCAAACAAAATTTGGAATGATTCCACTCGATACTAAACACCTAAAGAGAAGACCAAAGAGAGTTTGGGTAGATGAAATAACCAAATCTGTTGGTACACAGTAGCAACAAAAGCACAATATAGTTGAAGTAAATGTTGGTGTACAACACAGAAGCAACGAAATGGGGGATATGGGATGTTCCTGTCCACTTTTTGCATACCTTTATTGTTGTTGACAGTAGCTGAGGGAATATTTTGTGAGGTAATCTGTAAAATGGAAGGTAATATAGAGTTAGAATCACTTTAGAGGTCTAGGGATCTATTCATCAAGTTGCATATTATTGGTTTAATTCAATAAGTTAAAGGGGCGTAATTCAGAACAATCCAGCTGCACCATAGGGTGATATTAAAATTCCCATTGATTTACCTCTTTGAATGCTAAGGAGGTAGTCTTGATTGAAGAGGTTAAAATTCCCAATGGGAATTTGGTTAGATTTATTTTTCCCTATGTTGCAGTTGGTTTGCTGTAAAATGACAACTCTTTAGCTGTCTGAATTGTACCTTAGGTGTTTTGTAGTGTTTCAATCAGGGAAACTATATCTAGAATAGTTTTATTAGGTATGTATGGATTTCCATCTTCATGGTATTAGTCTTTGGAACATTCCAGTCTACGATAGTTGTTTTTTGTTTCACTTGTCAGGAATGCATTTTAATTCAGTAACCATGAAGTGTGTAAGCAGATTCAGTTTTTATGGTAGTTTTTATGGGTGTATATTTGGAAAAATGTTTAGGGGATTGAGACTGATGTTAATCATTAGAATCCCTAGTACTGTGGAGGTTTCTTTATTCCATATGTTCTTGATGTCCCACAGTATATGGTGTAGAGAACCTCTGTGCAGGCTATATCTTCAGCAGTGGGTTCTAATACTTTTCGGTTGACCTCAACTGTGAGAGTGTTTCATGAGCTTAAAGGGATAGTAATACTTAAATATTACTATCCTCCATCTTGTAGCCCTTCAAAAACTGAGTAAAATGAGCCCAGTTGCATCTCTCAAACCTTTATGGTTTGAGAGATATCCTCTTTCAAAGTTCCCCTTTTTGCCTTTCCCCTGATGACTGTGTACTACCTGAAAGCAGGGGAATCCTCTCCTGGGATCAGCCGGCAGCTTTGCAGCAGTGCCGAGATCGCAGTAATAAAAAAGAAATCCTTCACTAAAAAGGTCTTCTACGTGTGCTTGGTTTGCAAGCACACATAGAAGACCTTTTAAGTTAAGGATTTCTTTTTTATTACCACAATCTCGGCTCTGCTGCAAAGCCTATGCAAGTCTCGGGACCGGATTCCCCTGCTGTCAGTTAGAATGCTGATGTCAGGGGAGAGGGAACTTTGAAAGTGGATATCTCTCAAACCATAAAGGTTTGAGAGATGCCGCTGGGCTCATTTTACTCCGTTTTTGAAAGGCTACAAGATGGGGAATAGTAATTTTTAAGTATTACTATCCCTTTAAGAGTTCATATACTTTGGCAAGTGGATTATTGGGTATTTTGGTTTGTCTTATTACCATTTGATCTGCTAATGATATATGTCTAGTCTATGGAGACCAGAAAGGATGCCATCCAAAGCTGATATGTTTTCTTTCCTTTTTATTATCTTGGAGGCATGTTTTTCCAAAGGGCAGTACATTCCTTGAGGAAATCTTGTCAAGGGCTATGCTTAAAAATTATGTTATGTACTTGTCTATTTCTCCTGAGTTCAGATGATTCTAAGTCAAGGGACTTTTGGAGCTCATCAAAACATGTAATCCTACATTTTGAGTTTGTCTTTCTTCTTCCTGGGTGCAAAATATGAATCTCTAACCCCTGCTTGAAAACCTGGGTTGCTTTGTATAGATAAGGAGGGAGAGCAGTGAGTAGAGATATGCAAAGTTAGAGAGGAAATACACCCTAGGAATAAGTCACTCTTAGTTTGTTTAATACATTGTTTTACATGGCTAGGAATTCTTCATGCAGCAGTCAGGTACATGTATCTATTTGTTTTTGCATTAAAACTGCACTTAGCTGTATACACGGATATCTGTGAAGTCTGACTGTAGTTTATACCTCCTCACTGAAAACAAAAGAACCACTTATTCTTAGGCTATATTTCCCCTTTAAAAAGATCAGTTCTTAAATAAATCTATAATTATGTTTTATCCAGAGAAAATAGATTATGGGAATAGGGGAAGGGTGGTTATTTTTTAATTTAACCCAGAGGGTTGTATAGAGAGGTTATATCTGGCTAACACTAGGGCCCACAAACATCTAGCAAGAAGATGCTATATCGTATTGTGCCAGATAAATAAGTCTACTAGAAACTGGATATTCTTAAAATAATGTCTGGGTAATGTCCTTGGCATTGTCTGTGGCAGATACAGAATTTTAAGTATTGTGATAATATTTACTAGATTAATTCATCCCATCTAAGGAAAATATTTACATTTTCATTTTGTCTATGGAGATTTTCTGCATCTGAATAGTTGATAATTGTGTGACAGATGCCCAGGTATTAGATTTTCTCACTTCCCAATTTGAAAGAGACTAACATTGAAGGGTTTTCACTAAAGATTAGGTGAATGTTTATGTTGCGTATTTCACACTTTGAAATCTTTAGCTAAAAATTTGAAACTGCTCTGAATAATAATCTTTAATTCTAATGTTTAATTCTACTGATATGGCCCTAGAGAGAGATATATGTTTTAAATGTTGTTGTTCTTTGCATATCTGTTTAACACGTTCTTTTAAATTTGTATTTAGGTCTTTATAGTCTTTTAATTAATTGTATTAACTTAAGATTTGATACATACATAACATGCTTAACATTCTGTGCTTTATTTGTGTGTGTATATCACATAATGAACTGTATGCATGCATGTCAAAATACTGGCGCAAATCCAATAAAATAATTAACATCCCGCATTCACTGGATGTAATAAGATTGTGGTATAGTGGTATTCTTTCCCCAATACCAGCAAACAATTATCAATGCAAAACCATACCACAAAATAATCCTAATCCCCCCCCCCCCCGTCATTCCTTAGGCTGTAACTCAGTTGTGAACTCACATCCTTTCAATAGGCATATCCAGCCATTATGTAGTCAAAGCTTTTGTCAAGAAGAGAATCGTCTACCCTCCAAACTGGGAATGGGTGAAAATTGTCACCTCAAACCGAAATCTGTGAAAAATAGCACTTACCACTTGTAGAATAATTTCCTGTGGCAAATGCAGATTGCCCACTTTTTTGCCTAGCTCAATTCATTGAAATCAATGAGAAGACTGAATTTCTCACCACCACATGGCAGTTTTCTCTGCTTTTCCAGTAGGTGTTGGGTTCTCACAGCAACCATTCTGTGTTTGTAAGAGGAAAAAGCAGCACATTTTTGAGCTGGAGAAGATAGGCAAATAAAGGGGAAATGAGGCTTAATTTAGGGAGTGTTTTAGGTGGGACATTTGTTCTCTGTATTACGGGAGTCTAGGGTCACTCTGGGGGAGAAGAAGGGAGGAAGGAAATTGAGCTCAAATACCCCAAATTTTGGTGTAACTGACTGGCAAGACACAGGCAGCTGGGGTCTAGTTTGCTTGCTGATCTTGCTATTATTATTTCTTTGTTGGACATGTCTGGGGATGTGAGAGGAGAGCAAAGGAGGTTGACCCCAAATATCCTAACATTCTGCCTGACTGATTTGATTTAAAAGGCACAGGTAGCGGCGTTCTAAGCAATTTCCTTACTGATCTTGCTTTTACTGTCTCTGTGTTGGATGTGTCTGGGGGTGGGAGAAGGGAGCAAAGGAGGTTGTCCACAAATACCCCAACATTCCGTCTGACTGATTTGACTTGAAAGACACAGGCAACTGAAGGACAAGCAGTTTATTGTCTCTATGCTGGGGAAGTTTGGGGAAAGAAGTTGTTGATTTTGTTTTTTTAGTTGTAAATTTCTTTTTTGTACAGTGATAACATAGGATGGACACTGCTAAATAAAAAAAAATAATAGAAATAGACACTGAGAATTTTGTTGAGGGCTAAGGCAAGACATCACACACCGTCAGTTGTGTTGTGAACTATAGAGTAAAATCAGACACAGTATTTTAATAATGTCAAACAAACGCACAAGGGGCATGGGGAAGGTGAATGTTAGAGCATTGCAGGAACATGGGAGTAATGTGGTAGTTCAAATGCTGCTGTGGTTGCTGCAGTGTGTACAATAATTGATGATGATCCCTCTCCTCTTGGGGAGGATGCAGTTTGTCAAGGTTCTATCAAAAGTGCTACCACCACCAGTGCCAGTACAATAAAAAAAACATATAAAAGAACACTGAAGATGACAATGAGTCACATTCTAGTGTTGATGATGGCAATGGTATAATGGAGAAAAGTGTAGCAGATGAACCAACTGGTGCATCTGACTGTGAGACAAATGAGTACCAAAACACCTGTCTTCAAAGTAGTAGGGAACATTGTGAAAGTAAAAGTAAAAAGAAATTGTTTGACACCTCTAAAAGCTTAGAGGAATATAAGAGTTGTGAGAAAGAAGTGGCAGGCGATGCTAATGCTGAGGATGACCTAATGCTGACTGATGTCAATGATAATGCAGTTATAGAATATATCCATCCAGCATCTTCATCTTATTCAGATACAGATGAAGCTGAGAGTGAGAGAGATGATGACATAGCAAGTAAGTTAGCAGAAAGGAAAAGCTAAATCTTCAACTACTGAAAAGGAGCACTGTGCCTGTCTGTAAACTGTTTGAGAAAGCCACTGGAAAATTTGACCCTGAACAAGCAAAGATGGCAAAAACTACACAGTCATCCTGTAAGTCATCAGCAGCATCATCGCCACTTCCAAGTCCAAGTCCCACTCAGCCACACAAACTTTTGTTGAGTAATCAGCAGTAAGAACATCAGCAACATAGGTTACTAAAATCCACAACCTTAGCTATGACAAGTGCCTCTGCTGCTGCTGGAAATGCTGCAACTTTGACACCTAGTAGTAGCAGCAGTAGAACTGCATCAACATCTAGCCCCAGTAGTAGCGACAGCACCTTAGGAACCACTCAGTTAATGTAGTCCACAGTATGGAGATACTTCACTGGGAAACACACTATCAGCAGTAGGGATGGGTGAAAATTGTCACCTCAAACTGAAATCAGCAAATAATGGCACATCCTGATTGGCAAATAATTTCCTGTGAAATGTGCAGTTTTTCCACTTTTTTCACCTAATTAATTGAAATCAATGGGAACATTGAATTCACACATAACACATAGAAAATATTATTTTATTTCTCAAAGGCATAGTATAAAAGGGGCACGAGGGTGCCTTTGTTGGTGGGGTGTGAAGGAAGAATCTGTTGAACAGGGAATTTTTCTTGTGGGGGGGAGTTGTTCACTGGGATTGTGGGCAGTTAATAGAAAAATAAACTAAGTAACAAGGGTAGGGTGAAAAGTCAGAAAAATGTCTTAGAAACCAACAAATTCCTGTTTTTTTCACAAAAATTCCCATCCATAGATAATACATAAGATTTCTGCCTCTTCACAACTGCCAATAGATTTCCAGCAAGAATGTTACCATTTTTCATCTATGTTTTGTATGACTGCAAATTTTCCACCACAACATTACTTCTTCTGAGGTCTGAAGAAATAAAGAGCTGAAAGTAAAAATTGTAAGTCCTACAGCAACATATGCCTTGAAAAAAATGTTATTAGGCTAAGTACCTTTGTCCTTTGCCCACAACCCTAGCATCCTACTTACGTGTGTATGTATATATTTATTTATATGGCACCACAAGGTATACACAGTGCCTTACAATAGTAGTAGTAACACTGGCACAGCTATCCTTGAAAAATAACTGCAGCTTGGGATACTCCAGCAGAGTGCAACACCTGACATCAGTTCTTTAATGCCTCTGTTTTCAACAAAAAACTTAGTAAGAGTGGGCTAGCAGTACATAGTGGAAGTACTGTGTAACTTTATTGCTTTAACAGCCTGACTTGTGGAGGTGGTGGGGGTAGTTTGCGTGGGCACTCTAGGACTCTTGTCATCTCCAAAAACAAACTCAAAGTAATTCTCATCTACAGCACCAGCAGAAAATATTGGCAGTCTCTGACACATCAGCAGCACTTTTATTATGTACCCCCAAAGCCCAGTAAACTTTTAGTATTTCTGCTGCTGCTAGTTGTGGCAATTCTGATCTGTTTATGGTGTGTCTCCCTGTCAGACCTGTGGTTGCACTTCAGGTGGGATCTCATTGATGAGGTGCCTAGGTGTGAGCTTGCTTTTCCCCCTTGCTCACATGTTTCTTACAACAGTTGGCAGCATGTTTAGCTTTGGAATTGTACAGACTTTCCAATTGTTTTCTCAAACAGTTTATATATGGCACAGTGCTCCTTTTCAGTGTAAGAAAAATTGAGTCTTCGCCTTTCAGCTAACTTTCTGGCCAAGTCATCATCTCTCTCACTCTAAATTTCAGCTATATCTGAAGAACAGGAGGATGCTGGAGGGATATATTCTAGAACTATATCATCATCATCATCACTTATTAGGTCATCCTCAGCATCACATGCTGCTTCTTCCCCACTACTTTTATATTCCTCTAGGCATTTAGAGGTCACAAACAATCTATGATTGCTTTTCCCTTTGAGGAATTTTCACAATGCTTGCTATTACTTTCAGGACATGTGTTTTTGTGCTTGTTTGTCTTACTGTCAGATGCAGCAGTTGGTTGAGTTGCTACACCTTCAGCACTAGAATGTGACTTGTTGTTGTCCTCAGTGTTTTAAGATGGTTTATTAATAGTACTGGTGTTGTTGGTGGTGGAACTATTTTTGGGACATTGAAAAGCTGCATTCACCTTCAAAAGGAGAGGGATTACCATCATTTATTGAACACTCAGTAGAATCCATGTCAGTTTTTGGAATACCACTTTACTCATATGTGCTTGTGCTGCTCCTAATCCTTTCCCTCTCCCCCTACCCATGTGCATTTGCTGGACATTACTCAACTACTGTCTGTGTTTTTACTGTAAAGTACACAATAAACTGATTGTGCAATATCTTGACTTGGCCCTCTACAAAATACTCTATCTCTTTTAGTATATGTCTGCCTCAGTCACAGCTCATGTCAAGGTCCCTGTTTCTGTCATCTACTATTTTTTTAATTGCATTTTTTTTTTCAATTAACTGCCTCCCTTATCCCTTTTATTGTAAAAAAACGGTTTCTTTCCCCAGACTCTTGTAGCACAGAGATAACAGCCAGATCAGGAAGAAACTTGGATCACCTCTGCCTATGTGTTCCAAATCAGTCACATATTATTTTGCAGTGTTTGAGGTAATTCTCCTTTGCTCCCTTCTTACACCCCCAGAATCCCCTGACACAGATATAACAACCAGATCAGGAAGGAACTTGGATCACAGGTGCCTGTGTCTACTCTGTCACACAGAATTTGGGGGTATTTGGGGTGAAGCTTTGTCCCTTCTCACTGCCCCAGACTGACCTAGCACAGAGATAAAAGGAAGAAACTTGGATCACCTCTGCCTGTGTGTTCCCAGTCAGTCAAATGGAATTTCAGGATATTTGGGGTAATTCTTCTTTGCTCATTTCCTCACACCTCAGACTCCCCTTACATAAAGATGACAGCCAGGTCAGGAAGAAATTTGTCTCATCTCTGCCTGTGTGTTCCCAGTCAGTCTCACAGAATTTTGGGGTATTTAGGGTAATTCTCCTTTAATCCCTTTTCACACCCCAGACTCCCCTGACACATAGATAACAGCCAGATCAGGAAGGAACTTGGATCACAGGTGCCTGTGTCTACCCTGTCACACAGAATTTTGGGGCAATCCTCCTTTGCTCCCTACTCACTCCCCCAAGCACACCTAGCACAGAGATAACAGCCAAATAGGAAGAAACTTTAATCACCTATATCATATCTGTGTATTTACAGTTAGTCACATTGAATTTTGGGGTATTTGGGTTGATTCTCCTTTGCTCCTTTCCTGCTTCTCAGAGTTCTCCAGTCTTTCTAAATAAAGAGAAAACATTTCCTGCCTACAAGGCTCCCTATATTAAGCTTCAAGCTTATAAGCCTGTCTTCTCTAGTTCAAAAATGTGCTGGTTTCTCTTCCTCTAACAAACACAAAATGGCATGATGTGGGAACCTGACACCATTTTATAATATGCCTGTGCCATTCGGTGGGGAGAAATGTTGTTTTTGCATTGATTTCAATGCAATGAGCTTGGCAAAAAAAGAGAGAAAACACTTCACTTTTTGCCAAAAATGTACTGTTCTGTGAAAAGTGCCATTTTTCTCCTGTTTTTCTTTTGCAGCTACAACATTCACTCATCCCTACAGGTAAGTAGCCTCTGCAATAAACTATCTAGCCAATCACCATCCACTCCACCCTAGCTACCCCAGACCCATTCTAACAACTAAATAGGCTCTCATTGTTTGGCTTGAGCTTTCAGTTTGGATGGACCCTCCTTTTTATTTTTGGGGTCATTTATGAATGCTAGATTGGTCTCTCCTCTTCAGAATTTGAGGGGATAAAGCCCTTTTTAAATCAACTGGAATTTTACAAATGTTTATTTCCCACTATGATGCAGATGCTTTTTTCCAGAACCTCTCTTTTATGAGGCTCATCATTTTCTGCAGCATTATCCACTGTCTACCTTTTCCATGTTTCATATATTGAGATGCATAAACTGTGTGACTGATTATTTTAAACAACATATGCCAGATCAATATGTTACAGTAATACAGCATTCCAGAGGTTAAAGCGTATATAGCCATTTTGTTTTTGTAGTGAGTTTGGCCATTGATTTGGAGAACAATTGACTCAGGAGGCCCAATATGCACAGGCCACCTCTGAGATTTCAGTATCTGCATAGAGACATTCCTTTGAAGTCTAGATACCTATCTTATTTTCCACCACACAAGCACCTACATACAGGTAGAGCTCTTACAAGATATCATATCCTTTGATATATAATCCAGACTTGGTTTGATTCATTAAATCACACTTGGGCTCCATTTTGCAATAATATATTTAGGTGCCTGCAGCATGTCCCATGTTTCTTTGTATTTAATACTATACCTGATGGAGCTCTTTGAAGTCAGGATAGGAAAATCACTGTAACCAGCCTTAAATTAGGTCATATTCCATAAGGGATTGAAGCCATTGTGCACACCTGTGATATTCTTATAGAAAAAAAAATTCCTGCGTAATCCATACAGATTTCCCAGAAATTGTAAACCCTGTGTGGTCTATATATTATATCTATTTGTCAATTGGTTTCAAACAGATGAGGGGTTTGTAGCATACTTTGGCCAAAGTATGTCTAAGCTTGCTTACCATGCCAAGGTACCTCAATTTCAAATTATAAATCATAAAAAAATAAAAATTAAAATTCACTTGATAAAGCTGTTTTGTGGAAATGCATAGATTTTGGTCAGTTCAAACCTGATTAAAAAAGCCTAGTTAAAATAACCCAACTCACAACTCAAAAATCTAATATTTTCTTGGTAAGACTGGCTCGCTTTTAAACAGGGATGATTTGCGGTAGGTAGGAGGGGACTGTATATAGGTCTGTCCCACCCACCACTACAAACCACATGATAACTACACACATCATTAAAGGGATACACAAGCAGGCAAGCTAATAAGCATATGTCCACATTCTATGCTTTTAAAAACACACCTTTAAGAAACTGTGCATATTTAAACTGTAAGTGCATTTGAATTATATATCCACTATAAATGCATTTGAATAATATATCTTCTATGTGAAATTAAGTGAAATAAAGATTTGATTGAATGAGTGGAAAGAGAATTTGTGTGCAAAAGGGAAAGAAAAACTCACAGCTATAAGACACCATGAATATACATATATAATATAAATAAAATTAAGATACCTAGTGAATAAGATATAAGAAGCAGCAAGGAAAATAGGGATTCTACAAATCCACAAACTAGAAAAATCCTAGAGCAAGAGTAAAAGAAAAAGACATTCCTGCACTATTACAAACAGGTGAGGGTTTTGTAGTATAACTTGGCTAAAGTATGTCTGTGCTCACTTACCACACCAAGGTACCTCAATTTCAAGCAAGTCCTATCCAATACATATATAAATCATATAACTATAAAGTAAACATAATAAAAATGAAAAAAATAGATAAAAAATAAAATTGCATTTGAGAAAGCTCTTTTGTGGAAATGCGTAGATTTTGGCCGTTAAAACGTGATAAAAAAGCTAGTTAAAATTATCCAACCCACTGTTCAAAAATCTAATATTTTATTGGTAATACTGGCTTGCTTTTAAGCAGGAAAGATTTACAGTAGGTAGATGGGGACCCAAAAGGACTAAATGCTATACTAGCCATTGGGCACACCTGTGATATTCCCGTAGGATCTTGTCCGCATAAATGTAGTTCTGGAATTTTTTTGCTGATTTGCAAGACCTGAAACACATTTCATAGAATGCCAATGTTTGCCATTTTAATCATCAGACTGTAGGAAATGTAACCACAGGATGTAAGAAAAAAAAAGAGCAGGTAAAAAATTACATGGATGGAAGGAGAGCTGCTGAAGTGAGTTCCCATTATGAAAGGCAGGAATTCTGAAATATATATATATACTAGCAAAAAGCATATGGCTTTACCTTTGTATATACAGCACATACACACACAGAGCCATGAGAAGAGACATAGTTATAGATGCATACACACAAGAAGAGAATGTCGTGAGAGACACACACATACATAGATGTAGAAAGAAATAAAAATCAAATAGTCCTGACTTCGCCACTGAAGTGTAGGCAACTTGATGATAAAGGCAAAGACAGTATGGACAAATCCTGGATATAATGGGGAAGGTAGAGGAATAGACTGTAAATAGTAGGAATGTATTTGAGTTGAACAGGGGAAGGTGAATGTGAGTTGAACAAGGGGATAATGTAAGTCGAACAGGGGAAAGGTGAATGTGAGTCAAAAGGGGCGTAGAATATGAGTCAAATTGGGGGAGGTGAATAGGAGTCCAATGGGAGGTGAGGTGAGTCTGAGTAGAACAAGGAGGGGAGGTGAATGTGAGTCGAATAGTGGGGAGAGGTGAATGTGAGTTGAAAATGAGAGAGGTGAATGTGAGTCTAATGGGGGGTGAGTGTGAGTCGAAGAAGGGAATCTGAGTGAGGGAAGGTGAATGTGTGTCAAACAGAAGGGGGTGAATGTGAGTTAAACAGGGTATCACGGTTGCCATGTTGACTGCTGGCATCTCCATTCATTTCCTGTTCTCATCCTGGCCTTCCTGGCGGACAGCTGGCAGCATGGTGCCGGTCGATTTCACATTCCTGCTGCCTCTCGGCTGCATGTACGCGTATACTAGGTTTAGCCAGTGACGTCCCCCTTGCTTTTGTATCCTTCCGTGCAATTGACTTAATCTTGTCTCACTTCATTCCTAGATTACCTAACTCCTTGGATACTGGGCTTAGTTGCCCTTTTGTGGTATATCAGTGGCTTCCGATCACCCTCCATGTATGTTCCTTGGCCTTGTCTAACTATCCATATCGGTTCTGACCTGTGGCTCTGTCTGACTACCCACTCCATGTATGACCTTAGGCATTGTCTGACTACCCACATTGGTCTGACCTGGGCTTTGGCTGACTACCCACTCCATGTATGACCCTTGGCCTTGTCTGACTACCCGTATCGATTCTAACCTGTGGCTCTGGCTGACTACCCGCTCAGTGTATGTCCTTCGACATTGTCTGATTACCCACCTGCTCCGTGTATACATCTAGGTTAGTCTTTTACCTCCTAGGTATTGCTTGTGTTACTGGCCTACTACCGATTGTATGTGCCTTGGGCCCTAGTGTTCTAGGGTTCCGTGTGCTCCTCCTACCAGCTACCCTCTCTCCATCTCAGGTAGGTTGTGGCCTTTTAATATAGAACCGTAGGCTAGGTTCCATCTCCTGAGCTGCTTCTGTGTGTAGTCATGGGTAGTGCAGGCTTCGGCTCAGTGTACAGCTCCTGGGTAGTGGACTGTAGCTCTGTCTTCACGCCTGTCTCTGGGGAAGGTTGGGAAGTGCTTTTTACCTGTATTATTCTTTAAATAAAGTGGTGTTGATCTTACTGTACCTGCGTCATGTTCTCATTTACATTGGTTACTGTGACACTGGGGAAGGTGAATGTGAGTCAAAACAGGAGAAGGCGAGTGTTGAAGTTGTGTAGGTGGTGAATGTGAGGAGGTGTGTAATGTGGTGGAGGGAGAAGTCCTAGTTACAGATGCAAACACACACACACTAGAAGAGGGTGTCATGAGGGACACACACACATTCATAGATATAGAAAGAAATAAAAGTCAAATAGTCCTAACTTCACCACCGAGGTGTATGGAACTTGATGATAAAGGCAAAGTAAGTATGGGCAAACCCTGGATATAATGGGAAAGGTACATGAATAGACAGAAGTCTGTGAATAGTAGGGGTGTGATGTATGTAAATAGAATGGGTGGAGATGAATGTGAGTCGAACGGTAGTGGGGGGTGAATGTAAGATGAACGGGTGTTAATGTAAGTCGAACAGGGGGGTGAATGTGAGTGGAATGGGAAGGGAGATGAATGTGAGTCAAACAGGGAGGGGAGGTGAATGTGAGTCAAATAGGTGGGGGGAGGTGCATGTGAGTCAAATGGGGGATGAATATGAGTGGAACAATGGGTGGAGGTGAATGTAAGTTGAACAAGAGAATGTGAGGAGGTGTATATTGTATTAGAGGCTGTAATCGTGTAGGTGGTGCAGAGATTTTCACAGTAGTGGACTGGGGAGCTATGTCCCACTGCCCATTCCTGTGAAAATCATTGACTACGGAAAGGCCTTGTGACTTGGTGAAACAGCAAGCAATAATCAATGCCCTGATCAACCAAGGAAGAGATAGAGCTTACATCAATATCATCTAATCAATATATGAAAATGCAACTGCATCAATACAGCTCAACAATGATAAAGTCCAGATCAACATAGAAAATCATGCCCGACACAATCTGCTTGTTTAGAAGAAATTTTCCTCAAACTAAATTGGGACAAAAAAGGACTCAAAAACAATGGAGACTACTTAAGTCACTTGCGTCTTGCACACAGCATACTCTTTGCCTGTAGTCCTGAAGAACTGCAAGAATGCACTGAAGAACTACAACAGGAAAGCAAAAGATGAATATCAACCAGACAAAAGTCATGTTTAACAAATTTACCATACCAAGGAAAATCACAGTAGATGGAAAAGAATTAGACGTAGTGGACAAGTATGTTTACATTGAACAGGAAATGTCAACAGGTGGAAACACCATGATGGAAATTGATCAACAAATAAAATTGGGATGGCAAGCATTTGGCAAACTTAGTAGAACCATCTTTAAGACAAATTTACCTCTCTGCATCAAAAGGTAGGTTTTTGACCAATGTGTCCTCCCAGTCCTTATGTATGGCTGTGAAACAGGGACCCTGAATGCCAAAGCCATACAAAAACGCAATGTTATGCAAAGAAGTATGAAGTGGCGAATTCTAAGCATAACAAAAAGACAATTTAAAATGTAGGCATGGATTCATCAGCAAACAAAGGTCTATGACACTACTGAAAGAGTAATGTTCCTGAAATGGAAATGGTCAGGCCACTTAGCAAGAAGATCTGATGGATTCCATTCGATACTAAATGCTCAAGAAGTAGGCCATAGAGAAGAAGGGTAGATGAATTTACCAAATTTATTGGTACACAATGGCAACAAAAAAGCACAGCACCACACCAAAGTTGTTGCTGGTTTGCTGAGGAGGCTTCATCCTGCAGTGGATTGACAATGGCTGCAGTTTTATATATGTTAGATTCAGACATCTTTTAAATTGGCTAACTGTCATTTAATCTCTTACGTTCAAGATGTTGAAAGTTAAATTTCAGTCAATACAAAGATTTGAGGGCACTTTACTAAGTGGGTATATGTGTACATTTAAATTGAAACAAAATGAACAACATTTCCATTTACCTGTTGCCAGTATTTGAATGTAGTCTCAAAATACATATTTAATTAAAGTATAAAAAGCAATAAGCCTTATATCATAAATACAAATGTAATCAAATGGATCTTATCACCATCAGGGTTCTGGGGACAAAAGGAGAAGCCACCAAGCACCTCAACCCCTTTTATTAATATACTCCTTACTAAGTGTCCAATTTAATGACTCTCAACCCAAAAGGAAGAGTGCAGTCACCATATGTCTGCTGTTGACTAGGAGAAAGCATCCTCCCAGTCTACTCCCTTTTGAAATTTGGTACAGATGTCTGTTGGTTCTTTGGCATTTGTACTATGTCCTTTTGGGTAAGAATGATTCATTTGGCTATATAGTTGTGGGAGTAATGTTGAAAAGGGACATGGTGCTTGGTGACTTCTGCTTTTCTGCCCGGTGTCCTGATAAAAAAAGGTATTTTGGCCAAGAAACTCACTAGTGATCCATTTGATTATTTATTTGTTTTTATGATATAGGGTGTTTTTCCTTTATTTGTGTTCTTGTTTCTTTTTTTAAAGAATGCCCAAAAGCATGATGTTCTGTCTCTATATAGTAATGAAAAGGTTAATCTGAGAATTATTATTATTATTATTATTTTTTTTTTTTTTTTTTTAATCTCTCTACAAGTATGGGGGTGGGGTGGCTTTGGGAAGATATGGCCACGATAAACCTCCTGCATATCTGATACACATTGGCTAGAAATCCTGCCTTCTTCTAAGCCAGGTGGAGGCTAAAGGGGGCTGCAGGAAATCCTCTAGGAAGAGGACCTATATGATCAGCACCACCATAATGTGTTTGTTTATACAATTTGAGGAGGGCAATGAAGAGCACTGCATCCTTTCCCTACTCACCTCCAGTGTGCAGACTGATAATATGATATATGAATTCTATTGTTTTAAACCCTTTTATTTTTAACCAGTATGCAAAATGTTGTATGTCATTTTATTAGCTTTTTATATAGTACTATAATGTTTTAGTCTATTAAATATAAAAGTTAATATGTTCTGTCTTTGCATTCTAACTGAATTTCTGAAGAGTGTGTTGATTAGATAACCCATATTTCATAAGAAAATTAAGGTACTGATTGGGGATTTGTCACGGGCTCGGGTCACTAAACAACTGGTGAGGTCACAGAGGATAATAGTCCCTGGACTCCAGATTGCAGAGGAACCCGCAGCCAGCACTATTACTGAAAGGGATGTGCCAGTCCACCAACGACAACCACCTGAGAAAGACGGATGACGTGGATGTAAAGGCAGTGGGAAGCTACCGAGGAGCGGGACGCCCACCTTGGTCTATGGAGGGGAGAGCAAGTGGAAGACCACACTACTGTGGAATTCCTGGAAGCCCCCTCTAAGAAAGGAGAGGGATACCGGGAGGAGGCAAGACCACACCCCAACACCACCGAGGCCCCTTAAACAAGGACCCGGCTGGCAGACTGCAGAAAACCCTCCACCCACCAGGACAGGCAAGAGAAAGACTGGGAGCAAAACCCCTGTCTCCCAAGCAGAAGGGCGAACAGCACGGCCAGAGGCACCACCACCACCCTATCCCACAGAGCACAAGGGCTGGAAAATAGAGAGAAGCCCCCAGGCTTATCCCGAATCCGATCACCCGCCTACCAGAGAGGAACAAGGGAAAACTCAGTGAGTAAATCACTTACCTAAATTAAACCCTCAGCACAGAAGCCAGAAACTGCAGGCAGGGAAAAAAAAAAACATGAGCAGCTGGCTAAGAGAGGCCCTGGAGACAAGGGAACTCCAGGCCCGGTCGCAAGGCTACAAGGCCCCCAAAGCTCCCACCCCGGGGACCAGTAGCGTCAGTCCAGGAGAGGCACAGTCCAACCCAATAGCAGGGAGAGGTAGGACTGCTGATCCCGGGCGGCGCTGCCGGATCACCGGAACAAACAGGCTTCGGAAAAAGAGCCCCATCAGAGGACGCCTAGAGAGCGCACCGTCTGGCCACCGGAACGGACAGCCGACCCATCAGACAGACCCGCAGTGCGGGCGGAATGAAGGACAGGACCCGAAGTGGCCGCAGCAGACAGTCAGGAGGTGGGGAACCCAGAACTCCCCTGGGCCTGCGGACAAACCGACCAGAAGGTGAATAGGCACGAAGGCGGACGCACGCAACAAGCTGAGCTGGGTAGCGGTACCTGCAGGCAGCAAGCTGCCAGCCGGAAGGAGATACGCTGAAAGTCCAACCCGGAAGCAGAGAGGATCCGGAAACAACAGACAGCAGACAAGATAATCGGGCAGCGCAGGTGAGGATTACCAGGCTTATATAGGAGAACTCCGGGACGAAGATGAGGGCATGACAGGATTTTATTTGATCAGTTTGGCTTCGGTGAACTGAAATGCATCCATAGGTAGTTAGGCCTACAAATACCCCTTAATGCATTTTGAATCTGCTATGGGGGTTAATCCTCATTTTTGTGTCATATATGGAAGACAATGTGTGGTTTAAGTGGCTGGACTGGGTGTAACTCCTGATAGTCACATACTAGTCACATGTGCCTCAGAGTGTGTATTGACTAGGGTTGGGTGAAAGTTGTTGCTTCAACACTGATATAGGTGAAAAATGTCACTTCCCGTCTAGCTGGAAATTTCCAGCTAAAAGTGCAGCTTTTCCTCTTTTTCCACTTAGCTCACTTCATTGAAATCAATGGGAAGACTGAATTTACACACAACACATAACAAATGTTATTTTATTTCCCACTGGCATTGAATAAAAGGGGTCTGAGGGTGCCTGTGTCGGTGGAGTCTGGGGAAAGAAACAGTTGAACAGGCAATTTTTTGGGGGGGTTTACTGGAATTGGGGGAACAGTTAATAAAAAAATAAATAAATAACATTTAAAAAAATAACCTGACAGAGACAGGAACACCGCTGACGTAAGCTGTGGCTGGGGCAGACTGATACTTGAATGGGATGGAGTATTTTGTAGAGGATGATATGTCGGATTTAGACTTGTTAGAGTCCTAAGCCTTCTGGAACAATTGATTTTTAGGACTTAGCCTTGTTAGGCACAAGCTCTGTGGAAATATTGATTTGTAGGACTTACATTTGTTTGGAATAAGCCCTGAGGAAACATTGATTTGTAGGACTTTGACTTGTTGTTAGAGGCCCAAGCCCTAAGGACACATTGATTTGTAGGACTTAGAATTGTTAGGCACAAGCCTGGAGTAAATATTGATTTGTAGAACTTAGATTTGTTGTTAGAGGCCCTCACCCTGAGGAAACATTGATTTGTAGGACTTACACTTGTTAAGCACAAGCCCTGAAAAAACACAGATTTGTAGGACTTTTTTTGTAGACTATTTTGGCCAAAGCCCTGAGGATACATTGATTTGTAGGACTCTGGTTGTTGTTAGAGGCCCAATCGCTGAGGAAAGATTGATTTGGAGGACTTAGTCTTGTTGTTATAGTCAAAAGCCCTGACAAAACATTTATTTGTAGGACTTTTGATAGGCACAAGCCCTGAAGAACCATTGATTTGTAGGTCTTAGACTTTTTTCATCCAAATCCTGAAGAAACATTGATTTGTGGTACAGTCCCTAAGGAAGCAGAGATTTATTGGACTCAGGTTTGTGAGAGGCACAAGCCTATGGAATCAGTTATTTTTTTGGACTCAGGTTTGTTAGAGGCACAATGCTTAAGGAATCTGGGATTATTTCTTGGATTCAGGCTCATTAGAGGAGCAAGGCCTGAGGAATCAGTGATGATTTTTGGACTAAGGCTTGTTAGAGGCACAATCCTGTGGAATCAGTGATTTTTTTTGGACTCAGGTTCGTTACAGGCACAAGCCCTGAGGAACCAGTGATTTGTTGAATTCAGGCTTGTTAGAGGTGCAAGGCCTAAGGAATCAGTGATGATTTTTTTTGGACTCAGGTTTGTTAGCGGCACAAGCATTGAAGAACCAGTGATTTGTTGGACTCAGGTTTGTTAGAGGCACAAGCCCTAAGGAATCAGTGATAATTTTTTTGGACTCAGGTTTGTTAGAGGCACATGCCCTGAGGAAACAATGATCTGTAGGACTTAGGCTTGTCAGAAACAAGCCCTAGAAAATGGTTTTATAGGCCTCTGTGGTATGTTTAAAGTCTTACAAACACTCAGACCAGATCGGTAAGGTTAAAATGACTTTATTGGGATAAAGTACAAACACTTAGTTAGGTCCTTAGACCCACACAAACAGAGCATATATATATATACAGATATGTACAGCAATAGCAAGCCAGTATTAGTAATATATGATGAAATGGAAACAATCACTGGCAACGAGGGTTCTGGCTTGAACCGGAATGACTGAAGGCAACGCAGTCCAGGAATTGACAACAAGACTTAGGTGACAGGTAGTCCAGGAGTAGATGACTGGCACAAACCCAGACGCCTGGGAGGCACAGAACCCAAGAGGAGCGAGGCAACACTGACTCTGGCACTTGGACCACAGTGAGACCGAGGCAACCGCTTTAGTAGGCAGCACTGACCCTAGGGTTAGGGTCACAGGGAGACTAAGGCAACTGCTTATAGTAGGCAGCACTGACCCTAGGACTAGGGTCACAGGGAGACCAAGGCAACTGCTTAAGTAGGCAAACCCTAGAACACTAGGGGTGGATCGTAATATATATACATATATGGAAGGCAACCAGTGTCCCCCTCACACTGAAGGATGGTATAACGCAACACTGGCTCTTAAGCCCAAGGCTACTGCAGTGAGGAATAAAGCACTAACCCTACCTGGAAAATGCAGGCACACAAAGGGTCAATAGGTACCGCCCAGAGAGATACTGCAACTCCCAAAGGGTGTAAGCCCAGCGTTGAAAGGGAGGTGGACACAAAGAGTGATCAGAGTAACACAGTCAGTGCTATGAAACACTGTACCGGTACTTCGCATGTGCACATCGCCTGAGGCAGTTAAGAGGGCAGTTAAAGCACGAATGCTCAGCCTACGGTTGACAAGAATAATAGCGCCATGCGGCGCACACCGACTTGCATAACGGAAAGGCCACATCGGGTATCACTGGACCGAACGGAGGCAACCAAGCGGTATAGCCAGGCACAGATGGCAACAGCGTGGTAGTCAGCCTGACACGGTCAGTAACGGAATGGGTACTCAGCCAGATACAGTCAGCAATGGAGAGGGTTCTCAGCCAGATACGGTCAGCAACGGAGCGGGTTCTCAGCCAGATATGGTCAGCAACGGAGCAGGTTCTCAGCCAGATACAGTCAGCAACAGAGCGGGTTCTCAACCAGATACAGTCAGCAACGGAGCAGGTTCTCAGTCAGATACGGTCAGCAACGGACCAGCAGCAACACAAGAAACTCAGGAACATCGTCAGGCAGGCCAGGTCATACACGACCAGAGAGATACAGAACAAACGTCAGGAACTAGTACACCACGAAAGGGCACCATAGTGTAGACATGACAGAGTATATAAAGGCTATCACTGGGCAGCGACAAAGATACCTGGCCAATCAGAGCAAGGTAGTGTAATTAGGAAGTCAGAATGTTACCGCCTGCAGCCAAGAGCACAGGCACTATGATCCTGGCCTAGTGCTAGTAGGTCATGTTATGGTAGCCACTGGCCATTGGCAAATGCCACGGTGTCATTGTGGTATTTGGAACTGCTGTTCCTGCTGCTGCTGAATTGTTAAAGCAGCAGGACGATTAGGCAGCTCCAAGGGAATGGGATCAACAACAGTTGTTATATGGGTGATGATGATCATCGTTTCACTTGCCATTAGATCCAGTGATGCACCTGAGTCAGTTCGCCAATAATGCTTCTCCTCCTGCAATTCCTCCAAAATCATGGATGTTTTGGAATGCTCATTTTTTTCCTTGACACTCTCGCCGGAAGGAATTGTGCCTTTCATCAGCAACTGCAATGTGCACAGTGTATGTGCAGGAAACAGGGAAAGGACTGGAAACAATGGACACATCAGCACTCACATAAAACAACTGCCACAATTGAAAGCATGCCTGCGATTATACACCACCACATTGCCATGTGTGGTCAGTGCATCACACAATGAGCAATGGGTGGACATGAACTGCCACATCCTCACATCAACAGATTCACTCTCAGCTGACTGTAGTGTAAGAAGCTGATGATGAGCCTGGTGTTTTGCTCACCATCCAACTTTTACACTCAGGCTGGGTTTCTCTATTTTTCTTCTTCTTTGATTTCTTGGTTCCCTTAGGGAGACACAGGGAATATAGCAACAGCAGCTCCTGATTTCTTTTGTGGGGGTATGGCTTTAACATGCTTCAAATAAATGTTATGGTGTTTGGATTTCATGTGTGTTATCATGCTGGTTGTGCCAAGGTGCATTATCTCCTTTAGCCTTTTCACTGACTTCACATATAGTGCACAGTGCCATCACTGATGACAGCACTGTGCCTGCCCCGTTGCATAAAATAGCAAAACATTTTCACAGTAGTAGAAAAATGAGAACCTTTTAAGCCAGATTTTCAACCAAAAAAGTAGACAACCATGTGGTTTTCACAGATTTTTTCAAGCGAACACAATTGGACCTTTCAGCCACCCCTATATGTGACACTCGGAACTGTGTACTTGCTTATGAGATAGGTACTGTTTCCTTAGGGAGCTACTGAAATATGTCCCCTGCATGGGGACACATTTAATATCCTGTACTTGTGTGCCTGCTTCTGGCTTGTGATTACAGTAGCCACATCATGTTTGATGGTATTTTTCAATGAGGTACCCGCTGTTGTCCAGGTCATTTAAGTCAATCATAATTTGTAGTTATTCCCTACAGTGCAATCTGCTTTCTCCAGAATTGCCTCACTTTTGGTTTTGTAAATATTGCCCACTGTCTTTGAAAGTTCTTATTTTGCATTTCTATTATTAAAACTGCTGTGCACATGATGATAATGAAGAGTCATGAAGACTGTGGAGCTTTGATAACCCCACTCTTATTATTAGATGATAATTGCACTTTCAGCTTTATATAAATGCCAGTTAGATGCCAGAATGATATTCAACACTCACACCCAGGGTACTCAGTATCGGAACATTTTTTCCCAAAACATATTTATTATTCCCTGATCATACAGAAGGGGTTATATCAGGAGTGAGCAACCTGAGGCCCTGCAGTTGTTGACGACTACAATTCCTATCACCCCACCACAACCACCAGTCAGTGACTCAGAGGGGATGATGGGAGTTGTAGTCCTCAGCAGATAGAGGGTTAGAAGTTGCCCACCCCTGGGTTCAATCCAAATATGCCAGCTGTGGTTGAGGATGAGTAACTGTCACAAGGCTGATAAACCCCGCACCTTGATATATGCGTGAGTGAAAGATTAGCAGGTCTAGAGATGTTTAATTCAGTGTGGCAATTAAATTATCACAATTATCCATGTAGGAGAGGATACCATCCTAACACAGTTCACTGTGTGCTATTGTTTCCTTGAAGAAAAATGAATAACCCCACAAAATACATTTGTTTAGAAGAACTGGTAACCTTTTCACCAGTTACCAGGAGTTGAACCCTTTGAATGCCAGAAGGGTACGCAACGCATTGCAAAGAGTTAAAACATTCATTCCTGCTTCTTCTGTATCATCTATCATTTTAAAGGAGGTGCCAGGCTTGTACCACTGAACAAACAGAGAATTGGCACAAACTGTAGATGTAGCCAGCCTCTGACGCTTGCTGTTTGCATGGAAGAGTTCAGATCTTCAGTACATAACCATATGTAGGTGCCAAGAATTATATCTACGGATTAGAAGAATCTCAGAGGGTCTTTTGCACAAAT
Organism: Rhinophrynus dorsalis; assembly: GCA_037306005.1. Lineage (NCBI taxonomy): Eukaryota > Metazoa > Chordata > Amphibia > Anura > Rhinophrynidae > Rhinophrynus > Rhinophrynus dorsalis. The sequence goes on along the minus strand of CM074722.1, from coordinate 152,851,326 downwards.
CAGCTGAAAAATATAGGGGGAATAAAAATTGTCCAATTTCCCATTTATTTAATTGGAGATTTCAACCCCTTGAATACCAGAGATTTTCCCAGTGTCTTTGCAATGTACTGGGTGCCTCTCTCTAAAATTCAAGTGTACAAAACCACATATAAATCAATGGGAATTTTTATTTGTTGCTCGTGGTACAGTTTATTTGCCCTACAATTACTCCATTTTTCATTTTTGCATGAGGTCTAGAAAATGTAGAGCAGAGGGTTAGTTAGTTATTTTTTTAACCCCTTAGATTCTAGAAATGTCTTCAACATACTGCACAAGACACAGCTGGAGACATCTTTAGCATCCTTGCAGTTAACTGTAAGTTACAGCTTTACCTATATGGTAAAGTCCTGAAGAAGGGCTTCAATAATAAAATATTTTTTATGGAGACCCTTATGAAAAATACATACAGCAGAGCTACATCTTAATCTGTTATTGTTTTACCACCGATTTGTGCAGTGGCAAAATTATGCTGTCCACTCTTGCATCAATGCTTCTTTTTATACAGGATAGTATTTTTTTTTTTGCTTTTGCTACTGCTGTTTGACACTGATCGCTTTTGCCAAGTTTGTAGTTTATGAGTTCTCTAAGATCTTTCCCTGGCAGTAAGTCTCCTAAAATGCTCCTATATAAGTTTCATAAATAAAATCGCATTCTCCATTTGTCTACCCAACCTGCTATCTTATGTACGTCTTTCTACAGAGACAAAACAGCCTAATCTTTTAATAGGCTGTGGAGCAAGTTCTGAACCCTAAGGTACACCACTCTCAAATTTAACTGTATTTGAGAATATTCCATTTTCCCCTTTTCCTTCAACTAATTTTCTATCCAACTGCAAATATTATCCGTTCAACCTAATTTCCTTATAGGCTATATTCTGGTGCAGTACTGTATTAAATACCTTTTCACAGTCTAGATATACTACATAGAAACATAGATTTTGATGGCAGAAAACAAAAACATCTGACTCATCCGGTCTGTCCACTTTCCTACCTAATTAAAATACTGTAAAATCTCAGGTATAATACGCACTTGTGTATAATACACAGATGTACATTATACCCAAGATTTTAGGGGAACATAAGAGTGCCTATGTATAATACACACCCTGCTTTCCCCTGTCACAATAAAAAAAATGTTACCTTGTTGCACTAATTCCATCCCTTGCAAGACATTACCATTGGCTTGAAAGAAGAGCTCCTGACAGGGTTAATGCTGCAACCAGGCGGCAGATGCAAGCATGCCACACACTGGGACCCTGTCAGGCTGCTGGATTGGACTACAGAGTGGAAAAGGAGGATCAGGGTAAGCAGGGAGGGAGGGAAGCAGTGCGGCAATGCAAAAATTGTTTTTATTTTATTTTTTTGTGTATAACATGCACCCACCACTTCACATAAGGTGAAGAGGGGCAAAATTCTGCATATTATACGAAGGATTTTATGGTACACAGTCTTACATACTTCCCAGAATAGACATGACTATCCTAGACATGTTTTTCTTTCCCTAACAGTATTTGTTTGTTCCACCTCTTCTGGGAGGCCTGAGTCTATTGCCCTCTCTGAAAAGCTGAAAAACACATCATACTTCTGAATGTTCTACCCTCTAACTTTAGATCATGAGCTCTTGTTCTACTATTCCTCTTTATTTCTGAAAAATTTTGCACTCTTGAGTTTTATTAAATTCCTTAATTAGTTAACAGTTTCTATCACATCACCCTTCTCTCTCCTTTCTTCCAAGTTGTACATATTAGGTTAATTGAGTCCATTTTGGTAACCTGTCAAGAACACACGGCACAATTTTAGTGGCTCTTCTTTGAACTGCCTCTTATTTAGCATTGTTCTTCTCTAGATGTGATCTCTAGAACTGCACAAAAGTGCAACTGGTGAGGTCTTTTTTTGCTATATTGATTGGAGGATATTGATGTTAGCTCTATTTATTCTCTCTATTCCTTAGGTGATCAGGGCACTAATAATTGCTTGCTTTTTCACTTGCTTATTGTGTCCATTCTTTTTGAAAGTACTTTTGTGGAAACCTTGTAGACCATTGGCAATAGGTTTATTGGTCAGTAGTTCTTTTTAGATCTGCCTTATCACCTGTTTATGCAGTAGGCTGATTTCTGCATTTTTCCATGTGGCACTTTGCTGAGGAGAAACATTGTGAAAATAGTTTAGGGCTTTGAGTTGACCATCAGCTTTCAACATTTCAGTAGTAACTTTATCAGGCCCAGCTGCATTACCAATTTTCATTGATTTTATTGCAGCTTCTACTCCTTCTGCTAAAACCTCTGGCACAGTTTCTGCCTCTAGCAATGCATTCAGTTGTGGTCCTTCATCCTTAAAAAGCTTTCAATAAAATTCTTCCACTCATTTTAGTATTTGTTGATGGACTTTTGCTGTTGTACCATCTTCAAGCTTTAATGCAAACATTTGGCTATTTTTATGTGTTCATCTTTCGTTTTGCTTTTTTTTTTGTTTTTTTCTGTTTTAAAAAGGGTTTATTGGGAAGATATTAGTAGAAAGAACAAAGAACAACAATGCTCCACAGTATGTAAATCAAGTTCAAGTAGGATACTTAATACATAATGGTGCATATCAAGATGGAACCCGTAGCAGTATCACATTTAAATGGCTCATAACTCGAGAGACAGAAGGGAAGCACCTGGTCCAGTTAAGGTATCCAAAATGTGTGAAAAGAGCTTATAAAGTGGGCATGTGAAAACATTAACTAAATAGGCAATGAAGACAGAGACAAAATAGAGGAGAGGGGCAAGAAAAGACCAAAGAAAAAGAGATGGAGGGGGGACCTGGGATGGAAAAGAGGGAGAGGGGTTGGGGAGGAGGAAGGGGGATAAGGTAGGAAGCGAGAATGGGGGGAGGAGTGGAGGAGAGGACAGGAGTATCAGGCATAAGAGGAAGGGTGGGGGGAGAGGCGCTGCTGATGACTCCTACATACAGTCTGGCTGATTATGAATCCCATCATATTTCTTCCAGTATCCTTTTGATGAGCTCCACATAGAACTTGCTTCTTCTTTTATGCTCTTCCTTATAGTCTTGCACATTTCTACATATTGTACCCTATTTCAAATAATGCCGTGTTGCTTAATTTCTTGTTGCTTTTTCATCATGGCAACTGTTTTTTTTATATATTCAGGCTGGTTTATCTTGTTTTACAGTAGGTGCAAGAGCATGGGCAGTGTCTACGATAGTCTCAGTAACTTTTTCATTATAGGTTTAAATAACAGTCTGAAAGGTCTTGCAGCTCACTGAAGCGATTAGACAGTGCTAACTCAACATTCTTATGATTTTTCAATAGCTGACTAGTGTCAATCTTCACTTTTGTTGACATATCATTTCTTTCTTTCTCTCTTGAAGTCAATTTAGGATTTTGTTCTCACAAGACAATGGTCAGATCCAAAGTTAAAACTATTTAAGACTGAGCAGTTATTAATTACAAGTATGAAATTGATTTCATTTGTATTACCATTAGGGCTTTTCCATGTCTATTTTCTCTGAGCATTTTTTATGTATAATGATGTAGAAATTTTGTTTTTCTGTGAATTCAATCAGTTGGTAATGAACACTACCAATATAAATTTGTATTGGTAATTGTCCTGTTTGTAGAGACATAATAAATCATCATAAAACACTTCAACTTTATCATCACTGTGGCAGCTGGTAGGGGCATAAAATTGAATGATTTGAAGAACATAACGACTGTTTAGTTTTATAGCACAGGAAGTGATCCTTGCAGAAATATTTTCTACTTTTATGTCTGAGTCTGTCAGCTTTTTCTTAATCAAGAATCCCATTCCTCCACATTGTCCATCATTGGTTCCTTTATAGTATAGCCAGTGTCCATCTTCTAATTTGACTCATCGTTTGTATTAGTCTCACATAAGCCAATAATGTCCCAACTGATGTTTTTCCGTTCTTGTACTAGTTCCTCTTAGAGTGAAAATGTACTCATAGATAGGGATGGGCAAAAGTTGTTGCCGTGCTCCCATGAGAAATTTCGCTAACACTACTTTGTTATCCACTTTTTTGCTGGAAAATCCTCTTTAAATCTAACGGTTATAATTTTCGCATCTTTCGACCATTGGCCAAAATCTTTCGCCATTTTTTCATTGGTTAAAATGTTTTTGCTGAAAGCAGACACAATAGAAGCAGCTGCAGAGTGAGATAGATGTGCTGTGCTGTTCTATTGTCATAGTTTGTAAAAATTGAGGCAGGAGAGACACTCCTATCACTATGAGCAGCAAAAAGAGGAACTGGAAGGACCCTTATTATGTGTGTACTGAGTCTGAGGAGGAAGTGACTAGCAATATTGAACCAGTGCAGTCCAGTCCCCCTAAATCACCCCAAGGCACCGTGGGGTATTTAATAAGAAGGGAGGGAGAAAAGGTAATGGTAAGGAAGGGAGGAAAGGAAAGGAAGGGAGAAAAGGGAATGGGAAGGAAGGGAGAAAAGTATAGTGAGAGCAGGACAGGTCAGCTGCCTGTGCCTGCTGCAAGACATGCTGCCCCTGCTGCCAGTGCCACCATTTCTGATCCTGCAGCCAATAGTGTTGTACCTTTTGCCAGACGTGCTGCTCCTGCTGCCAGTGCCACCACTTCTGTAACTGCAGCCACTAGTGTTGTACCTGTTGCCAGATGTGCTGCCCCTGCTGCCAGTGCCACCATTTCTGATCCTGCAGCCACTAGTGTTGTACCTGTTGCCAGATGTGCTGCCCCTGCTGCCAGTGCCACCATTTCTATAACTGCAGCCACTAGTGTTGTACCTGTTGCCAGACGTGCTGCCCCTGCTACCAGTGCCACCATTTCTGATCCTGCAGCTACTAGTGTTGTACCTATTGCCAGACGTGCTGCCCCTGCTGCCAGTGCCACCATTTCTGATCCTGCAGCCACTAGTATTGTACCTGTTGCCAGACATGCTGCCCTTGCTGCCAGTGCCACCATTTCTGATCCTGCAGCCACTATTGTTGTACCTGTTGCCAGACATGCTGCCCCTACTGGCAGTGGCACCATTTCTGATCCTGCAGCCACTAGTGTTGTACCTATTGCCAGATGTGCTGCCCCTGCTGCCAGTGCCACCATTTCTGATCCTGCAGACACTAGTGTTGTACCTGTTGCCAGATGTGTTGCCCCTGCTGCCAGTGCCACCATTTCTGATCCTGAAGCCACTATTGTTGTACCTGTTGCCAGATGTGCTGCCCCTGCTACCAGTGCCACCATTTCTGATCCTGCAGCCGCTAGTGTTGTAACTGTTGCTAGTATTGAACCTGCTGCCAGTGCTGAACCTGCTGACAGTACTGAACCTGCTGCCAGTGCTGAACTTGCTGCCACCAATACTTTGCCTGCTGCTAGTGTTTCTTGTAGTACTCAGGGGGGAAGGAGAAAATGATGCCAAGTGTGACAGCAAGGGACCCTAAATCACACTTGCCATACCCAAGCAGTCCTGCCACTACTAGCACTACTGCTACTAAGGTCCATCAGCGTGTTAGCCTTAGGAGTGAAGAAGGGGGTAATCAATAATGTCCTGATATTACTAGTGACTGTGAGACTGAGGAGGAATACTCTGTGGCTGAACTTGATGTGGTTGGTGTTAGTAGCAGCAGTAATGGTGAAGCAGCCGGGGTGGTAGGGGAAACATTTTACAGCATCCAGACTAGTGGTCAAGGGAGCCAACAACATTCTCCTGACCCTGGGAGTCCTCCCCTTCTCTTCACTACAGTGTCCAGGTGGAACATGAACCTGAAGAGGCCAAAACTGGTATTAAGGAAGGACAGCAGACTGAAAATTAATACCACCACCACCTGAAGGAGCACAGATCAGCTGCCTGGGCCTGCTGCTATTTCTGCTAGTCTGCCTTCTCCTTCAGGTCAAAAGGCAATGGCAAGTGTGACATTAGGGGACCTTCTGTCACATTGCTCGTCACCTACTCCAAGCAGCAGTGAGATGTCTGGAATAGAGCAGCAACAACAGCATGTAGGGACTAGTGGTGGTGGTGATGATGCTGGAGAAGCTGGAGTGGAAGAGACATTGATGGCCTTTTTAGCAGAAAAAAGGAATGGGAGACAGGAATGAGGATGGGCATCCACCACCACTAGCAAGGACATGTTGGAATTAGAGGAATTTGCAACTGCTCTAATTCCTTCTGATGCTGAGATGCAAGGGCAGCAGGATGCTGAAGAGCAGTTTAGTGTGCCACAGACCACCTTGGACACAGTGGGAATGGGGTCAACAAGCGATGCGGAACTAGGACAGGTTCCACTTGCCAGCAGAAGCAATACTCCTGATCCTAGTTGCAGTGCTGACTCTGAGGCAGTATCAGCAACAGCAGCAATATTATCTGCTGCCACAGACAATGAAGGGGAATGTGGAGGACAAGAAGAAGGAGGCCATTCTTCTGCACCTTTCCCCTTCCCTCTGAAGTCATCATGGGTGTGGAACTATTCTTCTGTTGGGGCAGGCACAGTACAGTCATCAGCAATGGCACTGTGCACAATTTGTGACAAGTCAGTGAAAAGCGGCACAAACTCCATGATATCACACATGAAACACAGACACTATGACATTTACTCCAAACATGTTAAAGCCAAACACCCACCACAGAAATCAAGCACCGCTTTTGATGTCCCTGACTCACCAGAAAGGCAACAAAAGGTGAGGTGGGGATCAAAGAGGAGGAGGAATAGAACAACCCAGGCAGAAACTGGAAGTTCCAGGACGAGTGAAACAATTAACTCGCCATCACCTTCTAGGGTAACTACATCTTCTGCCAATACTCCTTGTTCATTACCTCCCCCGCCAAATGATAGCCACTCTATTGATGTTAGGATGTGGCAGTTCATCTCTACTCATTGCACACTGTGTGGTGCACTGACCACACATGCCAGTGTGGTGGAGTATAATCGCAATCAGTGCATCAAGCGGCATCTGAGGAGATTCCAACCTGCAGAATTTGCTAAGATGGTGGCAGGGAGGGTTCATCATTACTATTAAACTGTCAGCAAGGTGTCATGTGTCCTTACCATGTCTTATGGTTTTTATTTTATTTTATTTAGGATTTCTTTTTTATTAAGTGCTCCCAATCCCAGTAAACAACCCCCCAAAAACATTCCCTGTTCAACTGATTCTTTCCCCACACCCCACCAACACAGTTACCCTCATGCCCCTTTTATACAATGCATTTGGTGATGTCAATGGGCAAAAAAAGCGTAAAAAAGTAAAAAATCAGCACTTTTCACAGGAAATTTTTCGCCAAGTGGAAAGTGCCATTTTTCACCGACTTCATTTTGAGGAGGAAAGTTTTGCCCATCTCTACTGAAAGATTGAATGTTAAGCATTCCAATGTCTAAAGGTCAACTGCAGCCTGATGAAACACAGTAATTCTTAGCACCCTCTGCCATTAAGCTGGTCTTCCCTCTGTAGGAAGTAGCTTGCAAGCCTCTAGATGTTGAGAGCCATTGCTTTTTTGTTGTGAAACCATGCTGAGTGAATGGACCATATTCTGCCACACTGGTCCAGTGCAGATTGGCACATTTTGCATCAATGCAGGCTGATAATGATAAAGTCCAGTTCAACATAGAAAAAGGTGTCCGACAAAGGACAGTCTCCTCAAAACGGTTTTCTGCTTGTTTAGAGAAATTTTCCACAAACAAGGACTTAAGATCAATGGAGACTACCTACATCACTTTGCCTGTAGTCCTAAAGAACAACAAGAACGCATTGAAGAGTTACAGAAAAGCACAACTTTTGGTAAGAATATGAATATCAATAAAATGCAAGTCATGTTTAACAACTTTACCATACCAAGGAAATTCACAGTAGATGGAGAAGAACTAGAACTTGATAAGAATGTTTACCTTGGGCAGGAAATGTCAACAGATGGAAATGCCATAATGGAAATTGAGCGACGACTAAATTTGGGTTGGCAAGCATTTGGAAAACTTAGTAGTACAAATTTACAACTCTTCCTAAAGCGAAAAGTTTTTGACCAATGTGTCCTCCCAGTACTTACATATGGCTGTGAAACATGGACACTGACTACCAAAGCGATACAAAGCCATACAAAAACTTAAGGTTATGCAGAGAAGTATGGAGCAATGAATTCTAAACATAACAAAAAGAGACCAAAAAAATGTGGACATGAATTTGTCAGCAAACAAATGTCTGTGACATCATTGGAAGAGTAAAGCATCTGAAATGGAAAGGGCAGGCCATACAGTAAGAAGACCTGTATCATAGTAACATAGTAACATAGTTGATGAGGCTGAAAAAAGACATGAGTCCATTAAATCCAGCCCATGCAAATGCCACCTGTTGATCCAGATAAAGGCAAAAAAAAATTGAAGCCATTTCTAATTAAGCGGATAAAAATATTCCTTTCTGACTACAATTGGCAGTCAGAAGCCAACTGTCATAATTCTCAATATTGTTCTGTGCTAGATAGGTATCTATTACTTTTTTCAAAGCAGTTACAGTGTCTGCAAGCACGTCATCCCGAGCCAAAGAATTCCATAGCTGTACCGCCTTTACTGTAAAAAATTCCTCCTTTTGTTTTAGTCAAAAGCACACTCTAGTCTTAATGGATGACCTCCTGTTCTTAGCTTAGCTCTTTGAATAAATAGTTCATTGAAAAGTTATTTGTATTGACTGCAAATATATTTATAAGTGGTAATCATATCATCCCTTAGACGTCCATTCTCTAATGTAAACAAACTTAGATAGTCTCTCGTTTTAAGATATGGTGCGAAAAACTGTACTCAATATTCTAGATGAGGCCTTACCAAGGATTTATATAGAGGTAGAATTATATGTGTATCCCGTGCATCTATGCCAGTGATTCTCAGCTCCAGTCCTCGGGGCACACCGACAGGTCACATTTTCAAGATATTCCTAATTAATCACATGTGAATCAAACACAATGACTAAGCCACTAATTACTCACCTGTGATTAAGCAGGAACAACCTGAAAACCTGCACTGTTGGTGTGCCCCGAGGACTAACGTTGAGAAACACTGATCTATTCCCCTTTTTTTGCAGGCTAATTCCCTATTTACTCTTGCAGCCGCTAATTGACTCTGCACACTGCTATGATGTCTTTTGTTTATCAGTACTCCTAAATCTTTCTCTCATGAGGATTTCCCAAGTAGTTTCCCATTTAGTGTATATTTAGCATGTTTGTTTCTAGAGCCCAAATGCATAACCTTACATTTACCTACACTAAATATCATCTGACACTTATACACTTTTCTGCCCATTCACTCTGAAGAGAAAAAAAACATCCTACTCTGTGTGTATTTCTTTACACAGCTTAGTATCATCAGCAAAAACTGAGACAGTTCTTCTAACTCCCACTCCTATATCATTAATAAACAAATTAAAAAGCATTGGGCCCAGGACTGAACCCTGTAGCACCCAACTTGCATTTTTTGACCAATTTTAAATGGTCCCATTTACATCAACTCTCTGCCATCTATCATTTAACTAGTTCCCTATCCATGCACTTATATCACCTCCCAAACCAAAGCCTTTTAATTTATGCAGTAGCCTGCTGTGTGGTACTGTATCAAAGACTTTTGAAAGATTCAAGTATACCACATCAACAGCAATTCCCTGGTCCAAATTACTATTACCCTTTTGTAAAATGTAAGTAAATTAGTTCTATTCTTAATAAAACCATGCTGGCTCCTAATAATAATATTGTTGGTCTTCACATAGTTCTGAATACTGTAAGTTAGTAACTAGTGTTGAGCGAGCATGCTCGGCCGATGCTCGGATCGGCTCGAGCATCGCTCTGCTCGGCACATGGCGGTACTCGTACGAGTACCGCATGTGCTCGCCCGCCATGTTCGGGTCTCCTCCCCGCACGTTTTGCGGCTGCTGCGCAGCCAATAAACGTGCAGGGAGGCTCTGACATCGGTGTAATGCCAGCAGCCATGTTGGCTGCTGGCATTACACTGATTGGCTGGCCAGAACCCGTGGTCGGGTGCTGTATAGCACCTGACCATCGAGTTCGGCTCAGTCTGAGCCAGGGAGAGCTGAGGATAGGAAGGGAAAGGCAGTGTAGGGAGGAAAAAAAAAAAATTGTGAAAAAAAAGAACCAAAAGTCCTTTTTAGGACTACTGTGTGTGGGGGCAGCAGGTTATTTTGTGTGGGGGGAAAAAAACAAAAAAAAAAAAAAAAAATATTCTGTTTAGTGTGAAAAGTTGCAGATTAGAGCACATTCTGTTTAGTGTGCACAGTTGCAGATTAGAGCACATTCTGTTTAGTGTGCAAAGTTGCAGATTAGAGCACATTCTGTTTAGTGTGCAAAGTTGCAGATTAGAGCACATTCTGTTAAGTCTTCAAACTAAAATATCAAAGTCACATATTCCATTCAGTGTGCGTCGCCGCAGTTTAGCAGCACATTCTGTGTACTGTGCAGAGTTGCAGAATAGGAAGAAATACTGTTAAGTCTTCAAACTAAAATATCAAAGTCACATATTCCATTCAGTGTGCTTCGCCGCAGTTTAGCAGCACATTCTGTGTACTGTGCAGAGTTGCAGAATAGGAAGAAATACTGTTAAGTCTTCAAACTAAAATATCAAAGTCACATATTCCATTCAGTGTGCTTCGCCGCAGTTTAGCAGCACATTCTGTGTACTGTGCAGAGTTGCAGAATAGGAAGAAATACTGTTAAGTCTTCAAACTAAAATATCAAAGTCACATATTCCATTCAGTGTGCTTCGCCGCAGTTTAGCAGCACATTCTGTGTACTCTGCAGAGTTGCAGAATAGTAAGAAATAGTGTTAAGTTTTCAAACTCAAATATCAAAGTCACATATTCCATTCAGTGTGTATCACCGCCGTTTAGCAGCCTATTCTGTGTACTCTGCACAGTTGCAGAATAGTAAGAAATACTGTTAAGTTTTCAAACTCAAATATTAAAGTCACATATTCCATTCAGTGTGTGTCACCGCAGTTTAGCAGCCTATTCTGTGTACTCTGAACAGTTGCAGACTAGGAAGAAATACTGTTAAGTTTTCAAACTCAAATATTAAAGTCACATATTCCATTCAGTGTGTGTCACCGCAGTTTAGCAGCCTATTCTGTGTACTCTGAACAGTTGCAGAATAGTAAGAAATACTGTTAAGTTTTCAAACTCAAATATTAAAGTCACATATTCCATTCAGTGTGTATCACCGCCGTTTAGCAGCCTATTCTGTGTACTCTGCAGAGTTGCAGAATAGTAAGAAATACTGTTAAGTTTTCAAACTCAAATATTAAAGTCACATATTCCATTCAGTGTGTGTCACCGCAGTTTAGCAGCCTATTCTGTGTACTCTGAACAGTTGCAGAATAGTAAGAAATACTGTTAAGTTTTCAAACTCAAATATTAAAGTCACATATTCCATTCAGTGTGTATCACCGCCGTTTAGCAGCCTATTCTGTGTACTCTGCACAGTTGCAGAATAGTAAGAAATACTGTTAAGTTTTCAAACTCAAATATTAAAGTCACATATTCCATTCAGTGTGTATCACCGCCGTTTAGCAGCCTATTCTGTGTACTCTGCACAGTTGCAGAATAGTAAGAAATACTGTTAAGTTTTCAAACTCAAATATTAAAGTCACATATTCCATTCAGTGTGTATCACCGCCGTTTAGCAGCCTATTCTGTGTACTCTGCAGAGTTGCAGAATAGTAAGAAATACTGTTAAGTTTTCAAACTCAAATATTAAAGTCACATATTCCATTCAGTGTGTGTCACCGCAGTTTAGCAGCCTATTCTGTGTACTCTGCACAGTTGCAGAATAGGAAGAAATACTGTTAAGTTTTCAAACTCAAATATTAAAGTCACATATTCCATTCAGTGTGTGTCACCGCAGTTTAGCAGCCTATTCTGTGTACTCTGCACAGTTGCAGAATAGTAAGAAATACTGTTAAGTTTTCAAACTCAAATATTAAAGTCACATATTCCATTCAGTGTATATCACCGCCGTTTAGCAGCCTATTCTGTGTACTCTGCAGAGTTGCAGAATAGTAAGAAATACTGTTAAGTTTTCAAACTCAAATATTAAAGTCACATATTCCATTCAGTGTGTGTCACCGCAGTTTAGCAGCCTATTCTGTGTACTCTGCACAGTTGCAGAATAGGAAGAAATACTGTTAAGTTTTCAAACTCAAATATTAAAGTCACATATTCCATTCAGTGTGTATCACCGCCGTTTAGCAGCCTATTCTGTGTACTCTGCACAGTTGCAGAATAGTAAGAAATACTGTTAAGTTTTCAAACTCAAATATTAAAGTCACATATTCCATTCAGTGTGTGTCACCGCAGTTTAGCAGCCTATTCTGTGTACTCTGCACAGTTGCAGAATAGGAAGAAATACTGTTAAGTTTTCAAACTCAAATATTAAAGTCACATATTCCATTCAGTGTGTGTCACCGCAGTTTAGCAGCCTATTCTGTGTACTCTGAACAGTTGCAGAATAGTAAGAAATACTGTTAAGTTTTCAAACTCAAATATTAAAGTCACATATTCCATTCAGTGTGTGTCACCGCAGTTTAGCAGCCTATTCTGTGTACTCTGAACAGTTGCAGAATAGTAAGAAATACTGTTAAGTTTTCAAACTCAAATATTAAAGTCACATATTCCATTCAGTGTGTATCACCGCCGTTTAGCAGCCTATTCTGTGTACTCTGCAGAGTTGCAGAATAGTAAGAAATACTGTTAAGTTTTCAAACTCAAATATTAAAGTCACATATTCCATTCAGTGTGTGTCACCGCAGTTTAGCAGCCTATTCTGTGTACTCTGAACAGTTGCAGAATAGTAAGAAATACTGTTAAGTTTTCAAACTCAAATATTAAAGTCACATATTCCATTCAGTGTGTATCACCGCCGTTTAGCAGCCTATTCTGTGTACTCTGCAGAGTTGCAGAATAGTAAGAAATACTGTTAAGTTTTCAAACTCAAATATTAAAGTCACATATTCCATTCAGTGTGTGTCACCGCAGTTTAGCAGCCTATTCTGTGTACTCTGCACAGTTGCAGAATAGGAAGAAATACTGTTAAGTTTTCAAACTCAAATATTAAAGTCACATATTCCATTCAGTGTGTATCACCGCCGTTTAGCAGCCTATTCTGTGTACTCTGCACAGTTGCAGAATAGTAAGAAATACTGTTAAGTTTTCAAACTCAAATATTAAAGTCACATATTCCATTCAGTGTGTGTCACCGCAGTTTAGCAGCCTATTCTGTGTACTCTGCACAGTTGCAGAATAGGAAGAAATACTGTTAAGTTTTCAAACTCAAATATTAAAGTCACATATTCCATTCAGTGTGTGTCACCGCAGTTTAGCAGCCTATTCTGTGTACTCTGAACAGTTGCAGAATAGTAAGAAATACTGTTAAGTTTTCAAACTCAAATATTAAAGTCACATATTCCATTCAGTGTGTGTCACCGCAGTTTAGCAGCCTATTCTGTGTACTCTGAACAGTTGCAGAATAGTAAGAAATACTGTTAAGTTTTCAAACTCAAATATTAAAGTCACATATTCTGTGTAAGATGAAGAAGGCGGGTAAAAAGGGACGGGGAAGTGGACGTGATCCTGAAAGTTCAGGGCGCGGGTCAGGACGCGGAGAAACTGTGCCTGGTGCCAGAGCACAAGAAAGAAAGACATCCACCATACCTAGCTTCATGTGTAATTTTACAGGGCGTCGCAGGACATCACTCTCGAGGTCCGACCACTGCGAACAGGTGGTCGGTTGGATGACAGCTGATACTGCTTCCAGTCGGTTAAGCACCACCCTGTCTTCCACCAAGTCCACTCTCAGTAGCCAAGAGTCTGGTCAAAATAATCCTCACTCTGATCATCCTTCCTCCCACCATACACGGTCTGGTCAAAGAAGTGATCCCACACTGGGATATAGTGAGGAGCTCGTCTCATCACCAATCCTTCATTTGACCCTCTCTCCAAGCACGCTTGCAGAGGAACATGACATCTTGTGCCCTGATTCACAACCTCTAGAGGCTACCCAATCACAAGAAGATGACAGATGTGAACGGCATTTAAGGTCAAAGGAAGTAGTGGATGATGATGATGATGATGAGACACAGTTGCCATTAAATCAACCACTATTTCCGTCTCAAGACCTTGTTGAGGAGAATGTTATACAGTTGTCAATGACTGAGTATGTGGTGGGATCAAGACTTGAGGAGGATGATCAGAGTGAGGAAGTGGAGGAGGACTTGGTGGACGATGAGGTGACTGACCCCACCTGGGAAGGTGTAGAGCCGAGCGATGTCAGCAGTCCTGAGGGTGAGCCATCTGCAGCACCGCAACAGGCTGGAAGAGGCAGTGGTGTGGCTACAGAAAGAAGGCGGACCGCACCAAACCGGCCCGCAAATGTTCCACGGAGCACCCCCTTGCGTAAATCTACCTTGCCAAGGGGTAGGTGTTCCGCGGTATGGCGTTTTTTTAAGGAAAGTGCGGACGACAAAAGAATTGTAGTTTGCAACCTGTGCCACACCAGAATGAGCCGAGGCATGAACACTAGAAACCTCACCACCACCAGCATGATCCGACACATGGCATCCAAGCACCGTAGTAAGTGGGAGGAACGCCTGGATCGCCCATCTGTGTCTGCAGGCCACACCACTGCCTCCTCTTCCCCTGTTTTCGGTGCCGGCCAATCGCCTGTCGAAGGCGCAGGCCCGCATACCTCCCGCCCTGCACCTGTACCATCTGAAGCACCATCAGCGACCACATCCACTTCCCTGTCCCAGCACAGCGTCCAAATGTCGTTACCCCAGGCATTTGAGCGCAAGAGAAAGTACCCAGCCACCCACCCACAGGCCATAGCACTAACCTCACACCTTTCAAAATTACTGGCCATCGAAATGCTGCCATTTAGGCTTGTGGACACTGAGTCCTTCCGCAGCCTGATGGCAGCAGCTGTCCCTCGGTACGCGGTCCCCAGCCGCCACTACTTTTCCCGGTGTGCCATCCCCGCATTACACCACCATGTGTCCCGTAACATCACCCGTGCCCTGACCAACGCAGTTACTGGGAAGGTCCACTTAACGACTGACACATGGACAAGTGCTTGTGGCCAGGGACGCTACATTTCCCTGACGGCACACTGGGTGAATGTCGTGGAGGCTGGGAGCGACTCGGACCCTGGGATGGCACGGGTGCTACCCACGCCGAGGATTGCGGGCCCTACCTCCATCAGGGTTTCCACCAGCACCTACATTATTGGCTCCTCCTCCTCCGTTTCCACCTCCGAATTCTCTACACGCAGCGCCACTCCCCCATCAGCCAGTAGCTGGAAGCAGTGTAGCACTGCAGTGGGGAAGCGTCAACAGGCCGTGCTGAAGCTGATCTGCCTTGGGGACAAACAGCACACGGCCTCAGAGCTGTTGCAGGGGATTAGTCACCAGACCGAGCAGTGGCTCTCGCCACTCAACCTGCAACCAGGCATGGTTGTGTGTGATAATGGGCGTAACTTGGTGGCGGCTTTGGAGCTCGGCAAGCTCACACACGTACCATGCCTAGCGCATGTATTTAATTTAGTGGTGCAGCGATTTCTAAAAACCTACCCCAATGTGCATGATCTCTTGACCAAGGTGCGCCGCGTGTGTGCACATTTCCGTAAGTCATCAACAGCTTCAGCCGGCCTGTTGAAGCTGCAGCAGTGCTTACAATTGCCAGCTCACCGGCTGCTGTGTGACGTGAGCACGCGCTGGAACTCCACCTTCCACATGTTGGCCCGGCTTTGTGAGCAGCAGAGGGCAGTAGTGGAGTACCAGCTGTTACACGGTCGTCGCCTCTCCGTTCAACTTCTTGTAATCAGAAGTGAGGAGTGGGAATGGATGTCAGACCTCTGCGAGGTTTTACGCAATTTTGAGGAATCGACACAGATGGTGAGCGGCGATAACGCTATTATCAGTGTAACCATCCCACTTCTGTGTCTACTGAAACGCTCGCTGCTCACAATTAAAACCGACGCTTTGCATGTGGAAGAGGTGGAAATGGGGGAGGAAGAGCTTACACAAGGTGATAGCCAGAGCACCCTCACTTCGTCTTCTCAGCGACAATTGGAGGAGGCGGAGGAGGAGGAGGAAGACACGGTTGCCTCCGCTACAGAGGGTAGCCATGGAACTTTAGTTCCATCTCTTCAGCGTGGGTGGGCAGAAGAGGAGGAAGAGGATGAGGAGATTGAGAGTCATCCTCCTGGTGAGGACAGCGAAATCTTGACTGTTGGTACTCTGGCACACATGGCTGACTTTATGTTAGGCTGCCTTTCCCGTGACCCACGCGTTATACGCATTTTAAACAACACGGATTACTGGGTGTTCACCCTTCTGGACCCTCGCTACAAAGAGAATTTCTCATCTCTCATTCCTCCGGTGGAGAGGACAAGCAAAATGGTGCAATATCAGAAGGTTCTTGTCGAAAAATTGCTCCAAAATTTTCCATCTGACAACGCTGGCGGCAGAGTACGTGCTACCTTGGCCAACCGAGAAGGGGAGAAAAGGGGAGCACACAGCAGTTCCGAGAAAGGCAGGGCAACACTCTCCAAGGCGTGGGACACCTTCATGACACCCCGCCAGCACCCTCACCCTGATGCGCAGCCTAGTGTCACAAGGAGGGAAAAGTTTTGGAAGATGGTGAAGGAGTACGTAGCAGACCGTGTCAGCGTCCTCAATGATCCCTCTGTGCCTTACAACTACTGGGTGTCCAAGCTGGACACGTGGTATGAACTGGCACTCTACGCCTTGGAGGTGCTGGCCTGCCCTGCCGCCAGCGTTCTGTCTGAGCGGGTATTTAGTGCTGCTGGTGGCATCATAACAGATAAGCGTATCCGCCTTCCCACCGACAATGCTGATAGGTTGACACTTATAAAAATGAACAAGGCCTGGATTTCCCCTGACTTCTCCACTCCACTGGAGGAAAGCCCCGGGGGAACATAAACTCACTTTATATATGTTATTTACAATGATGGGAATACTCTGTATTCCCATTCACCCCTTCCACCCAAAAAACGGGTATATGGTTGACTCTTAATCTTCTCATCCTCCTCCTCCTCTTCCATATGCCCTGTGATATAATTTTTATATAGGGCCAGCTCACCAGCGGGCCCTGTGATATAATTTTTATATAGGGTCAGCTCACCAGCGGGCCCTGTTTGCCAATTTTTATATAGGTCAGCTCACCAGCGGGCCTTCTCATATAATGTTTTATTGGGTCAGCTCTCTAGCGGGCCCTCTCATATAATGTTTTATAGCGTCAGCTCACTAGCGGGCCTTCGCATATAATGTTTAGGATGGTCAGCTCTGCAGCAGACCCTCACCCATAATGTTTTAGATGGTCAGCTCAGCGCACGTTTCCCTCTTAATCATGGCCTCAGTTCAATAAAATCAAGGAAATTTTTGGGAGAATTTGCCTCTGTGCACGTTTCCCTCTTAATCATGGCCTCAGTTCTGAAAATCAAGGAAATTTTTGGGAGAATTTGCCTCTGCGCACGTTTCCCTCTTAATCATGGCCTCAGTTCTGAAAATCAAGGAAATTTTTGGGAGAATTTGCAGATGATATACAAGTAAATATACAGCAAATATTGTTTGGTAACAATTTTTCGCCTAAAGTCGTTTTTATTTTCCTTTTTGTGTGTTTTATGGTCAGTCTGTAAAAATGGCGTACTACGGGCGAAAGATCGTTCCCAGCAGCGATGTTGGAGTCCAAGGTGCATCCAGACATCCTCCCTATGCTGTCCCTGAACCATTTCTGTAGTGTTTCCATCTTTTTCTGCCCTTTTCCTATGGACCAGGCACCCTCCCCTCATCAGAGCAGGGGGTGCCTGGTGTAATGCTCGAGTCCTCCCATTGACTTCAATGGGGCTCGGGTGCTCGGCCGAGCACTCGAGCCTCAGGGGGTGCTCGGTCAGAGCACCCGAACACCTGAGCATTGGGGTGCTCGCTCATCACTATTAGTAACGATTCTAATATCTTACCTACCATGAAAGTCAAGCTCACAGGTCTTTAATTTCCTGGTTTGGATTTTGCCCCCACTTTATACAATGGTACTACATCAGCTTTCCTCCAATCACAGGGCACTATGTCTGATGAACGTGAATCAATAAATATTAAGTATAATGGTCTTGCTATCACTGAACTAAGTTTCTCAGGTACCCTTGGGTGTATACTATCAAGTCCAGGTGCTTCATTCACCATAACCTTTTCCAGTCTCTTTTGAACTTTTTCCTCAGTAAGTCATGTACATGATGCAAGACATTCTGTGGTTTTGTCTGTTTGCCCAAAGTCTGCCATTGTTGCTTCCTTTGTATATACAGAAGAAAAGAATGTGTTTAAAGTGTCAGCCATAACCTTATCCTCACTAATCAATTCACCTGTCTCATCCTTAAGAATACTAATATCAGCCTTAATCTTTTTGTTATTTATATACTTGCAGAATTGTTTATGATTTTCCTTGTTCTCTTTTGCTATACTTCTCTCATGTTCAATTTTAGCTACCCTAACTGTTTATTTTATTACATTCTTTATATTTTTTAAATGTTGAATCTGACCCTTCCGACATAAACAGTTTAGAAGCATTCTTCTTATTTCTCATTTCCGTGCAAACCTCTTAATTTAGCCACATAGGTCTTAATTTATGTCACGGTTCCCACAGAAGTTCAGGAGTCAGTACGGTATAGTTAAATGCAGTTTATTAATAGTAGTGGTAGGCAAATATATACAATAGGAATTAGGCAAATATATACAAAGAAACAAGCAGAGGGTTACAAGCCAGAGAGCACAGTAATCAGAAATAATAGGTTGCCAAGCTTGACCACAATGCTAGAGACTAGGCCTCAGCCACTGGTAGTCTTTACCAGTGGCTGAGGCAGGAGCAGGAACTGGGTCAGGAACAGGAACACAGGATCTTGATCCGAAGTAGGAGATGTACCGACGCACGCCTGCCGTCAGTAAGGAGAGAACTCTGACTCAGCCTGCAGTCAGAGAGGGCGTAGATAACTGACTCAAGTCTGCAGTCAGTATTAGAGCTGGTCTACCAGAGCCCCAGGTCCGCACTAGGTTGGGTGTCTGCTAGGTAAAGGGAGCAAACATAAGAGTAGTCAGACAGAGCCACAAATCAGCACCAGAGGGGGTAGTCAGACAAGCCAGGTTATGCACAGTTCAAGTAGTCAGCCAGAGACACAGGTCAGCACCAGGTTGGATGGAAGACTAGCCAGGTCATACACAGAGCCCAAGGCAAGAGAAATGCTAAGCACAACAACGCAAGGGCAACTGAGTCAGGACTCAGTCTGCCTTTTAAACGCCTCCACAGGAAGTAGGTAGGAGGAGCAGCTCAGATGGAGGAAGCAGGTAGAAGGAAGTAGGTAGGAGGAGACTACAGGAAGCAAACACATAAAACAGAGGCATGCTGCAAGCTTGAAGCCTTGCGCCTGTAGATGACACTGAAACTAAAGTAAGCTGTAGCAATTTGGTCCTCTTGAACTTATTCCCCAGTGGTATATATATGGATGTGTATATTTATCTAACAACACTTAAAATAAATTCCATGATTCTCATGCATTTTTATCTTTGAATATGATATCCCACTGAATATCTTTTAGTACTGCTTTTAGTTTTGTAAAATTAGCCTTTTTAAAATGTAATGTTTCGGTAAAATGCTTACTAATGGATTTCTCATAACAAATTTCAAAGGATACCATATTGTGTTCACTGCTGCCTAAATGTTCCTTCACCTGTATATTTTTTATCATGTCAGAATTGTTTGAGATCACTAGGTCAAGCAAGGCCTCTTTCTTGCCACTAATTTGTTAGAGGCAAGAAAAGACACAGGATCAAAGTTGTTGGAGGCTTGCTGAGAAGGCCTTTATTCTGCAGTAGATCGACAACATCTACTGCTGCTGATGATGATATTATATATATATATATATATATATATATATATATATATGGATAGATAGAGAGACAGACAGATTCATACACAAAGATATATATAAACTGCATCTTGTAAATTATTTACTGTGAACAAGGGAGATTAAATCACTTTTATTTATAGAAAAACGCTGCGTATGTGTGTGTACAATCCCTCTCACCTTCTACACAGCACTTAGTAATCAACACTTGGTGAAATACTGATTAAATTATATATTTATGCCTATCACAAGGCCCAACGCTAATGAAATTCAATTAAAGACTTGTGTGTGTGAGAGACATTAGTGGCTACAGTATGATTATTAAGATTAGCAAAATTGTGTCTGTTTAACAAGCATTATGGAAATCTGCTGATGTAGTCACTAAACAGTTTGTGAATCTTTTACAGTGGGGGTGGCAACCTGCAGCTATCAAGATGTTGATGAACTACAACTCCCACCAGGAGTACTATCAGATACCATTCTTCATGTGTCTTGAAGAGTCAGTCAAAGGGTAAACTTTACCCATAATGTAGGCCTATAGTGCGGAACCATCCTGAAGTAATGGATTTATTTCCTTTAAAAATCACACCACTTCCTAATTATGAAAGCCATGCCCACATGTGCTCCCAAATAGAATGTCCTAGTGTCCTACTCCCACTGGCTATCTACATAAAGTTGATATATATAAACACACACACATTCAGATGTAGTTTTACTGGCACAAATAAAAACAGAAGCTGGAGGGACACCTGCTTGACAGTTTTTTTTTAATTTAAAAAGTGAAAACTCAACCAAAAAGAATAATGGTTAGTGGTCCAACAGTCTAGAAACTAGTTAATTCACACACACACCCAGGTTCACACACAACATGCAAATAATAAACCACTGATAAAAATATATCCAAACAATAACTTGCCTAACCTTAATTTATTACACAATGCATTTGTGAAACTTGAAGTAACAGGAACACTTTTTAATCCTTGTAATTATGTGATATGAGGTAGCTCTGACTGCTTTAACTAATTGATACTATATTGCCGAATATCATACAAGCAGTACACTTTATTATGAAAAAGATCATATAAGGCTTTTCTCCCCTGTCTTTAAAGGGTGCTCTCATCAGATGATCTCCAGCTTATGAGAGTACCCTTTTTTAAGTCAGTTTGTTCCAATATTATTACAGCTGTTGTATTAATGCATCCTCCAGGAGGCAATAGCCAGAAACTATGTGTGTTTTAAAATGGCTTTGGGCAGTTGAGAATTCCACTGAGTTACTGTAACCCAGCAGAAAGAGGAGCTGATGTTTGCATTCATCATCCACCTGAAAGTGACGATGTACACACCTGGAGGCAACAGCCAGAGACTATGTGCAAGTGTTTTAAGATGGCTTTGGGGCAGTTAAGATTTCTACTGAGTTGTTGGTAAAGTCTGAGGGAATGCAGCTTAAAGAGGAGCTGATGTTTGCATTTGTCATCCACCTGAAGTGAGTATGAGGCACCCGACTTGCAATAAAGCAAGTCCCATGACTTCTGTAGATGAGCTCTGGATTAATAAAGTGATGAGAGAATATCAACCTCTAGATACTGGGCTTGAAGTAATTCATCGAGATGGCGA
The DNA here is from genome assembly GCA_037306005.1 of Rhinophrynus dorsalis. Lineage (NCBI taxonomy): Eukaryota > Metazoa > Chordata > Amphibia > Anura > Rhinophrynidae > Rhinophrynus > Rhinophrynus dorsalis. Next base: position 152,829,748 of record CM074722.1, on the reverse strand, counting down.
ACAAAGTAAAAGGTCTTTGAGAAGAACTTCTGCAATTGAACCACAATTGTGAGAGAGACAGACTGACCAAAGAATGTGGAGGGCACTACTATGGTCTCTTATGGAAATCACACTATTGAGTGAGTGAGGCCCTTGTAACCAGGATGGGGGATTCATTGTTATACATTTACTGAGGAAGCCACATGATTAGAGGCTATCCAGAGAGAGGAAATAGAACAATTTTGTGTTGCAGATCTATTGATTGTTGGCACCTGGACTTTGACTGTCCATAAAACCTTAGCTCATGTTATGGAGATTAGTGGCTAAAATGGATGAACCAATTAAAATTCCTGCCATGGGAAAAAATGGGCAGAAACCAGGTCCTGCAACCAACATAATTTGCTCAGAGGAAAGAAGAGATTGAGAGTATGTGAATGCATGAGTGATGACATATGTGTGTGTATTCATTATGACATCAACATGGGAATATTAGGAAGATGGCCATCTACAGGAGTCAAGTTTCACCTGTTTTTCCTCTTGTAAAAGAAAAAATACAGGGCCTTATGTATAAAGGCACAGAGGTGCAATTCTGTAGCAAACCATTGACACCATAGGGTACAAAGGCATATTTAAAAACTGATTTAAATTTGATTTTTAACCTTTTCAGTGCTAGAGAGGTTTTTGTTGCATTGGAGACATTTCTAGCATTCAAGGTGTTAAATGGCCCAGTTGAATCAATTGGAGTTTTTATTTGAGTCCTATGCTGCTGGCCCATAGCTGCTTTTTTGAAGAGATCCCGATGAGAAAGAACTGCTGACTTCTGCACATCCATAGTCTTTGGCATCCAAAAGGGTTACCAAGTGAAAATAAGGAGTTGCCAGAGCAAGTAGTTGTTTAATTCCCAGATCTCACGCCAGTCTGTGTGTATTTTGTACCCTGCTAATAAGAATCCCCCTGAGCCTGATTTATTATGCACTCAGCTAAGCAATAAAACAGCGCTGTGATGCTGGCCTGCTGCATGCGGGCTCTGAAAGCTGGTTTAGATGTAATTTAGAGGTGTCAGGCAGAAGAGCAGGGTTAAATGCTTGCATTAAATTTAGGTGATAGCACAGTCTAATAGATCTACATCCTTCCAATAATCCAGAAGACATTTCTATTACAGGCTCCGTGCATAATGTACTTGAAAGAAAAAGTTCACAAAATTTACTACTCCATTAGATGATGCTGTTATGCAGTTTGCAGCAGCATCAAGATGAGCTTAGCTGTTGAAAGTGTTCATTTGTTCACATAATGTCCTGTCTCTCATTCCAGCACTTTGATAAATCTTAATGTTGGATGGTCTGCCTCTCACTGCATAAAGTAACAGACTTTATAGAAAGATAGACAGATAGACAGATAGATAGATAGATAGATAGATAGATAGATAGATAGATAGATAGATAGATAGATCATTTTTTGCTGGGAAAATTTTAATCGTGCACATTAGAGTAAATTTCCTGTTAAGTGAATAGATAGCCTGTTACATGTAGTTTTATCGGTAATAAGCACACCTGGGAATATTGGTGGGTACCTGACCCAGAGTACTCAAAAACCTTTGATTGGGTGGGCACAAATGGTACATTTGTGATGTGTACAGGGCAGGGCAGATGCAAAGACTGGGGAAAGTGTGCAGAATTTGGTAGGGAAGTAGGAGGAACAGCTCAAAAAGTGGATGGAGCAACAAGCTATTTTCCATACCTCCTGAATATGGCAGTTGGTTTACCCAATAATTAATTTACTTTTTCTTTTGTTCATAGGCCATAATTCTTGGGAGACCTGGGGATATGCACTAAGAGTCAGGTCTCCAGTGACAGTATATTTCAGTTAATACGTTTTTCTATGCATTGGTGAATTGCATAATACCCCCCTCCCCGAACCTTGCTACTAGGATCCATAGATTTATTTAGGAACTGGAGAAGTTTTTCCCTCACTTTAGTCAACCCTTTGTCCTATATTTAATAGTAAATATTGGTGTTTCCTGAGCAGATTCAGAGAGTTCAGAGACACAGCCTAGTCTGCCCACCATAAATGTCTTAGAACAATTCAGAAATGGTAGGAAGTCCGAAGCAAGCCAACCACATCACAGGATGCAAATGAAAATATTTTAGCCTATTGACTGTGTTAAAGACTTATTTAGCATTCAGAGCGTTATGAACCCCATTGGTACATTTGTTATGCTCCAGAATTGGTCACGTTTTGCTTTCTCCATGAGACACTTAGGACTGTACTCAATAAGCTAAAGAGGGGCAATTCAGGAGCAAACCAACCATATCATGGCAGAGAAATTAACATTTCCAATGATTTAACCCTTACAATGCCAGACTTGGGGGGGGGGGGTTTGACACTGTGTTGGCATCCAAAGGGTTAAATGGTTTTTAACCTCCTTAAATGCTAAAGAGGTCTCTAGTATATTGCTTTTAAACGCTCTGGAGATCTTTCTAGCATTCAAGAAGATAAATGTCTCCTATAAATCAAATTGTATTTGTGGAATTATTATTTGTCCACTATATTGCTTTTGGTATGATCCAGAGTTTTTTTACTTTGTGCATAAGGTCATTAGGCCTTGTATGATTATAAGGTGGTCATGTTTGTTGTATACAGTTGTCAAATTTAGCACTGTTTTAGGGACACCATGAACCATTAGTGCATGTCTCCATAAATTAAGTTAGCCTCTTAGATGCTAGAGACATTTTTAACATTTTGCTTAAATGATCCTAAGTGATGTTAATAAAGGGAACATTATATCTGTCAACACACTGGACTGAATTTCATTCCATTATGAAATATTTGATGAATGAGTATTGACCAGTTCAATAGTTATTTTCAGCTAGTCAGTTCTGCAATTATATTCTGACCAAGGATCAGAAATGGATTGTCCTTTTTTTAAATTCAAAATCTCCTCTTGGAATCCTTTTGGGTCACTGCTAAAAACACTAAAAAAAAACTACTCCTAACCAAGACTACTAGGAAGCCCAACAAAAGTTACATCCACTTTACTGCAGCTGGATCAAGCAGAGGAAACCAGGGGGACAATAGCTCCTAATGGTCCCTATGCCTAAATCCCTGCCAGCCGTGGATAACTCCGCCATGATTCTCTGCTCTGGCAATGTAGGGTTTAACCATTATAAAAAAATGGTGACATTCCCCTCTCACCCCACACCACCTACAGCCAAACCATCCATGCAAATGGTTAACCATTCCATTGCCAGATCACAGTGATCTCACTGCTCCAGCAATGGAGGGGATTACAATATGTAGTGCAAAATAAATCACCAACCTCCCTAAAAAGATGATTATTCCCTCCGTTGCCATTGCTGCTACAATTAGCCATATGGGCAATGGACAGCTTAATGAGTAAAAAATAATATGGGGTCTAGTCAGCCCAAATTATTTTTCAGTGTAAGAATGCATAAAAAAAATTAATATGGGTTCCAAAGGCCCCGTATTAATTTAATACAAAACCTTGGAGGAGTTCCTGGGATCCCTTCAACTTCTCTCTCCCTCCCCAGTATAGTGCATGTATGTGTAAAAACATATTCTCACCTTGATGTTGGAGGTCCAGCAATGTCCACAGCTCCCTGGACCACTACATCAATAATCTAAAAAAAAAAGAAATGAATAAAAATAATCTCTAAAATCCTTCCTCCATTCTCTACACTCCAAAAATATTTTTTTTATCTGACAGTAGCCTGGATATGACCCAGGCAGGACTGGGGCGATGAGGGGTGATTTTTTTTTTTATAAGTAGTGGAAGTGTGGTAGTGAGATATTAGGGATTTTTTCAGTTGCTTTTTTATTTATTTATTTGAGATTACTGATGTGGAGGACTATGGAGTCCCAAATCAAGGTGAGCATGTTTTTATATACATGCACGCAACATCATGGGTAGGGGGTTGGAAGGCGTTCCATGTACACTTCCCAGGTTTATCGTTAAATTAATATGGGGTCTCCGGATTCCTTATTAATTCTTTTACATATACTAAGTGGAACAGACAAAGGTGTTCTTGGTCCCTTCCTTGGGCATTTTTTTATTTTTTGGATTGTTTTGAGTTCAATGCATTCTCAGCAAATCTGGCAAAGTAGAGGCCAGTGGTGGGCCCAGTTAGACTAGTGTGGGTTTTTGGGGTAGTGTATGTTTATGTATCTATCAGTTAAGCCCTCAGATGCCACACAGTTTACAATGCATTGTACAGCAATGTGTTGCAAGCTACCTGGCATCAAAGGGGTTAAGGGTGACTTGTGAATCTGAAGAGAGTGGTTGGATGTTCATGGGGACTAATGGGGGGGGGACTGTGGTGATCATGGCCTTTGGAGGTCAAATAGGCCTTTTTCTGAGCTGCTGAGTCTGAGAAGGCCTATCCGCCAGCCAGGAAAGTTAGCCTTGCAAAGGCCAGTCTGCTTGTATGTGCATAATAACCATTTGCATTGATATTTTGGGCCCTTCTTGCATATATGCTAAACGGGGAAATTCAGCATCCAGGCCAACAGGAATGTGGCAACAGAAGTTGGAAATAGGTTTGAAAAAAATATATATTTTTCCTACTATTTTTGCCATAAAAGTTTCCATAGTAATGAAATAGCATCTCAGCCACTCACACAAAGCATGTGTTAGCACTTACCAACTTTAATTGAAACAACAAGCCCACAAGGGAAAAAAATGGTGCAATCTGTTAAAAAAAACAAAAAAAAAAACCTCAACATCATAAAAAAATAGCACAATTTGGAAAAAAGCGGAAAAATAAAATAAGAGCCAGGGGGATATGCAATGCATGATAATGGTTTGACACTTTGAGTGACAGAGTGGTACGCAACGTATAACTCTGGAACTCAAAGGGTTGTTAAGATACTACAATAGCATTGATCCAAGTTAATTTATTTCCCCTTCAGGATTTTAATGTTCAGGCTACCAGGGAGTTTGCTGCATTCATATTTTAATCTGTCCTAACCATTTGAGGACCAGATAAGCATAGCTGGGAAATTACTCTGTTTCTCCTGGAGACTACGGATTTAGGGCACTGTCTCCAGATGAACATGAAGTCTCCATTTAAAGTGGAATTACCACCGCTACAAAACTTCATCTCCAATAATACCCCATCTGGTGACTAGCTGCTCAGTAGCGCAAGTCGCCAGAATTATTACCTTGTTAAATAGAATTTTCCATTCTTCCAGGGCTGACAGGCACTCCTGCGCTGTCAGTCCCAGCCGGCTCTAGGAGGCATTGCTAGGAGCTGTTCGTCTCCAAATGGGACTGACAGAGCAGGAGCGCAGATGTCACTAGGGAAAGATGTCTGTGCTCCATCCTGCCTGTCATCCCAGGAAGAATGGAGAATTCTATTTATCAAGGTAATAATTCTGGTGACTAGTGCTACTGAGCAACTAGTCACCAGATGGGGAATTATTGGAGATGAAGGTTTGTAGCAGTAGTAGTTCTGCTTTAACAAGTATCTGCTGCTCCTGCTCAGAATACACAGTGTTAAAAAAACAAAAACTTACAAAAAAAAAAAAAAAAGAGAATGGCTCCTGTACTGCTGTGAGGCTGAGGCATTGCATCTCAGGCAATTGACCTCAGCCAGCCAATGATTGGACAAATAGTGGCAGATGTCAGTATGAGGAGTGGTTTTAAGTTTCTTGCCCGTGTCACATGAGAAGGAGTGGAGCGGAGAACCTGCGCACCAGCCAGTGTTGGCTGGTAAGTGTATTCTTTTTTCATTTAACCCTTTGAGTGCTAGAGGGGGTATGCAGTGCAGTGCTTTGCTGTACCCTTCTCGTGCTCAAAGGGTTAATGCAATCTTTTTTTTTTTTGCCTCTGGGCTTCAGATCTCCAGGTGATGATGTTTTAAAAGTTCTCAGCTATGCAGATAGAAGTGCAATACACTGATTTGCAAAGAATTGCAGCCCCGCCCACCAGCACCACCATCACCACTGTTCTTAACCCTTTGAGCACCAGAAGGTGTCTAATGCATTGCAAAGAAATGTGATGGATAACCTTCTGGCAAACATAGGCTTAAAGGGCTAAATGGTTAACTTAGCTGCTATCATTTCTATTGGGAGGATAAGTTGCTAATCCTTTGCTTTAGAAAGGAGTACCACTCTGGTACGCAAATGTTTTTCCTGACATATTTCTTTTGCCTGCGACAGTGCTGACTGTTTATCTGCAATAATGTATTCTACTCTACTGCACTTAGACCAATTATCCTCTAAACCTAATTTTTCATCTCATAGGGCTATATTAATTAAACTAAAGAGGTGTATTTCTGTAGGAAACTAACTGCACTATAGGATACACATAAACATTTCCAAAATGTAAATTGATTTAAATTGATCTACTAACCCTTTGTATGCTTGTATGCCTTAAATGTTTTTTCTGCTATGATTCAGTTGGTTTGCTCTAGAATAGAACCTCTTTAGCTTAGAGCAGACAATGTGAGGCCCTCTGTCAGTCAAAGACATATATATTAGTAATAATGATAGGAGCATTCTTCATAATGTCCAAAAATGGGTATAACCATGTATATCATACATAGGGTGCCTAAGTCCTAGACAAAAATGAACAAAACAAAGGAGAAAAATGAAGAAAGGACTTCTAATAGGCACTCAACCCTAATTCAAAAAAGTCATCAACTCTCAAATCTTTCAAAATAATTATTTAATAAATAACATATCTAATTATCACATCAAAACATCAGGATAAGAAGATGGATCACAGGTGTATCAAGACCGTAGGGTCAAACCGTCCACCCACCCAGAATACACCTAAATGCACACATATCCCCTACATACAACAAAGTATTAAAATAATATAGGCGCCAAAATACAGACAAACCACATAGAATGCATTGGTAATGGTATTCATAATATCTAAAGCTATCTGCCCTATTATCCATACAAAATATTATGACTAAGCTTCCAACCTAGTGGGGTAGATACAAATAGCATGTAGGGTAAAATATATTAGATAGACATAATGAAAACCATCCCATATAGATGTTCACATATGGACGATGATATCTGTGAAGTAAAAAGTCAAAATACTGATATCTTATAACTTTCCAAATGTTCGTCAGTTATAAAATTGAGCATAGATGGTAATTGTATATCCAAGTAATGGTATCAACCAGTGATCATGGAACATTGTAGATATTTTCACCGTTCAAACGGCATAAATGTAAATGACAATCAGGATAGTTTATCCGCTATACGCATAGGCTTATTATATGTTGCACAGAGACCAAAAATCTTCAGCAATCGAGTCCAGCATAATCAAATCAAAACTGGCCCTTAAACTGTAACATACTCAAAAAATACCTGTTCCATCGGTACAGTTGGCCCATGCTACTCACAGATTGCACATGTGGTACTTTCCTTGGTCTCTTAAGCCTGTTTGTCCTCGATTGCATCCAATCTCCAACTCTTCACTTGTTCCATATCAACCTTGGGTCGCCCATTTTCAAATGATAATCACCGGCATTCTTCAATGTTGAATCTCTTCACAGATAAATCAATCGTCTAGGTTTGTCGGCATCCATATTCAAACTTGCCAAACTGCCAAACTGCCAACGCGTTTCGTCCGAATCTCCACGGACTTTCTCAAGGCACAAACAATGTTCATCCGGTTTCCGGTTTTATCAACTCCTTCAACCGGAAGTAAACCCACACTGATGACCTTAAGGGTCACGCGTGCATAACTGGAGACCTGTGTCAAAACAGCCCTATTTCTCTCATATATAGATATCAACCTCTTATGAACTACCTATCGAAATTTATTATTACCCACAAAAACATATACACAATTTTCAATAGGTAACCTATATCCTCTATCATACAGATAAACATATTACTAGGAGGCCACCTATATTATACACAACGCCCCCTAGTGTCTCCCCGTATTTCTACATCATATTCTTAAAGTTTAATTAAAGGGACCACAGTGCGAAAAAACAGAAGAGGAAGGAAATATTAGAAATTTTCCTATCAGATGTGATCTCAAGTACCTTATCACAAAGTTTCAAGCCACCACATGGTAAAATTCAGATTATACCCAGATCAATGTAGCTTTTAAATAGCAATCAAGGTACCATCTACAAAAATACATTATATTGGATCTCCTCATTCAGGCCCAGTGGATACAATGCACCCAACGTATATATCCATCTCGTTTCACACCTCAAAAGTTTGAGATCCAGATCACCTCCCCTTCTGCCATTTCGCACTTGGATCATACCTATCACCCTCAATCCATCAGCTTTACCCCCATGATATTCCAAAAAGTGTCTCGCAATTGGACTATCCATTTTGGCATTTTCTATATCACATTTATGTTCCAAAATTCTTTTTCTTAGTTCTCTAATAGTCTTCCCTATGTAGATTTTGGGACATGGACATATCAGTTGGTATATCACACTTCTAGTTCTGCAATTAATCATGGTCCTAATTTCATACTCCCTTGTGTTATCAAAATTTGAGAATACCTCAGTTTTTTGGACATACTCACAGGCCTTACAGTTGCCACACTTGAATGATCCCTTCAAATTTTTCTTATTCAGCCAAGACCTTTCTTTTTTATGAGGTTCATAATAGCTTTTAACTAAACCATCTCTTAAACTAGGGGCTCTTTTTGCTACCATAGCTGGACTATCCCCTACTATGTTCTTAATCCCTACATTTTGTGTCAAAATATGCCAATGTTTAACCAAAACAGATCTTAATGTATACCAATGTGATCCATAATCCGTAATGAAGCGTACTCTCTTATCCTTATTTTCTATCTTGGTTTGTCCAAATAACATTTCATCCCTATCTTGTATCAAAGCTTTTTTATAACTTCGTTTAAGAGATCTCCTTGAATATCCTCTCTCTAAGAACCTCTGTGTAAGTTCTCCTGCTTGAAGTTTGTATACTTTTACATCACTACAGTTTCTTCTCAGTCGCAGGTACTGCCCATAGGGAATACCTTTGACCTGAGAAGGAAGGTGGTGACTTCCAGCATGCAATACCGTATTGCATGCGGTAGGTTTTCTATATGTTTTTGTTTGCAACACTCCATGTTCTTTATAAATTTTCAAATCCAAAAAGTCAACTTCTAATAGATCACTAAAGCAAGTCAACCTAATATTGAACTCATTTATATTAAGTTCCATTATAAAATGGTCTAGGTCAGATTTAGTACCATCCCATATCATAAAAATGTCATCGATATATCTGATCCAAATCGCAACATGTTCCTCAAAGCCACGCGTGTCTCCCACCACAGACTGTTCCCACCATCCCAGGTGGAGACACGCATAGGTTGGGGCACACGTGGCACCCATTGCTACTCCTCGACACTGTCTATAATACCTACCTCCAAAAAGGAAGTAGTTATTATTAAGAACAAAGTCAAGGAGCTCCAAAATAAACTCATTTTGATGTGAAAAATCTTTCTTCCGACATTCCAAAAATTCCTGGCATGCTTTTATACCAATTTGATGTGGAATAGACGTGTATAATGACTCAACATCAAGTGTTACAAGATACGATTCCTCCTGTATAGGTAAATCAAATATACGCTTTATCACATCACTCGAATCTTTTACATAAGATGGTAATGTTGATACAAACGGTTTCAAACGTGCATCAATATACCTACTAACATGTTCAGCAACACTACCAATACCTGAAATCACTGGACGTCCCGGAGGATTCAACAATGACTTATGAACCTTCGGCAGGACATACAACGTAGGAACAACAGGGCATTGTACATACATATATCTATGTTCCTGTTTGTTAATTAATTGTTCTTCCAAAGCCCAATCCAGTTTATTTTTCAATTTCTTTTGTACTTCTACCGTTGGGTCACCTGCCAAAGGCTCATAACACAGTCTATCCTCCAATTGTCTATTAATTTCTCTAATATACATATCTTCACTCAAAAGAACAACATTCCCACCTTTATCACTGGGTTTTATGATAATTTCTGGATGGTTCTGAAGATCTCGCAAAGCCAAACGTTCTTCTTTTGATAAATTATCCCTACATGGACCATCAAGATCCAATTTATGTAAATCCTTCTGAACTGCTTCAGTAAATGCCTGTACATATGGATTTAAACTAAGAGGGGGCATGGTTTTTGATTTAAGTTTTAAAGTAGTGAACTCTCTCTCGGTTTCCAAATTATCTAATTCAACATTCACCTCCCCTTCTTTTTTAAGATCTTCCAAAATCTCCAACATTTCCTTATCTTCACATGTATTTTCTTCTCGATCCTGATAAAATTTTCTAAGGAGTATTTTTCTAGAAAACAAATTTAAATCCTTCACTACTTCAAATTCATCCCCTCCCTTTACAGGGGAAAAAGAAAGTCCCTTTTTAAGTAAAGAGATATGTGCTTCTGTTAACTCATAATTCGTAAGATTTATGATTAATCGTCAATTATTAGAAATCAAAGAGGAGATTGATAAGAGTTCTCGTGACCTGGAGAAATTTAAAGATCTAGAAGAATTTAAAAATGCTAATGAAATTTTACGATCTGATATTGAAAAAGCTCAGAAAGAAATTAGTTTACGTAAAAAGAAGAAGTATGCGAGGGATACACAGGATTTCTTGAATAAAAAGGTCTATAATGTATTCCGTAACTATAGAAGAAGATTTGGTAGAACTAATCATGATTCTTCAGAGAGTAGTAGTGGAAGCTATGAGTCAAGTTCTGATAGTGATTCAATGAGAGGAGTCAAAACAAGGAGTGTAACACAACGGATGAATCAGACAGGGGGAATAAATATGGGCCCTTCTTCCTCCCCCTTATCCTCCCTGTCCATGACTCCATGCCCCTCTGAATCTTTTTTGGAGGGACATGGGGGAGACGAAGGGGGAGGAGGGGGCGGAGGAAAAAACAAAGGCAAAAACAAATAGTTTATGAGAGATGTGAGGATGAAGAGGTGCGAAATTTACACCTTAAAAAGTTGGATAATGAGATAGATCCTGGATTAAAGACAGATGATAAAACAATCATAAATCTTACGAATTATGAGTTAACAGAAGCACATATCTCTTTACTTAAAAAGGGACTTTCTTTTTCCCCTGTAAAGGGAGGGGATGAATTTGAAGTAGTGAAGGATTTAAATTTGTTTTCTAGAAAAATACTCCTTAGAAAATTTTATCAGGATCGAGAAGAAAATACATGTGAAGATAAGGAAATGTTGGAGATTTTGGAAGATCTTAAAAAAGAAGGGGAGGTGAATGTTGAATTAGATAATTTGGAAACCGAGAGAGAGTTCACTACTTTAAAACTTAAATCAAAAACCATGCCCCCTCTTAGTTTAAATCCATATGTACAGGCATTTACTGAAGCAGTTCAGAAGGATTTACATAAATTGGATCTTGATGGTCCATGTAGGGATAATTTATCAAAAGAAGAACGTTTGGCTTTGCGAGATCTTCAGAACCATCCAGAAATTATCATAAAACCCAGTGATAAAGGTGGGAATGTTGTTCTTTTGAGTGAAGATATGTATATTAGAGAAATTAATAGACAATTGGAGGATAGACTGTGTTATGAGCCTTTGGCAGGTGACCCAACGGTAGAAGTACAAAAGAAATTGAAAAATAAACTGGATTGGGCTTTGGAAGAACAATTAATTAACAAACAGGAACATAGATATATGTATGTACAATGCCCTGTTGTTCCTACGTTGTATGTCCTGCCGAAGGTTCATAAGTCATTGTTGAATCCTCCGGGACGTCCAGTGATTTCAGGTATTGGTAGTGTTGCTGAACATGTTAGTAGGTATATTGATGCACGTTTGAAACCGTTTGTATCAACATTACCATCTTATGTAAAAGATTCGAGTGATGTGATAAAGCGTATATTTGATTTACCTATACAGGAGGAATCGTATCTTGTAACACTTGATGTTGAGTCATTATACACGTCTATTCCACATCAAATTGGTATAAAAGCATGCCAGGAATTTTTGGAATGTCGGAAGAAAGATTTTTCACATCAAAATGAGTTTATTTTGGAGCTCCTTGACTTTGTTCTTAATAATAACTACTTCCTTTTTGGAGGTAGGTATTATAGACAGTGTCGAGGAGTAGCAATGGGTGCCATGTGTGCCCCAACCTATGCGTGTCTCCACCTGGGATGGTGGGAACAGTCTGTGGTGGGAGACACGCGTGGCTTTGAGGAACATGTTGCGATTTGGATCAGATATATCGATGACATTTTTATGATATGGGATGGTACTAAATCTGACCTAGACCATTTTATAATGGAACTTAATATAAATGAGTTCAATATTAGGTTGACTTGCTTTAGTGATCTATTAGAAGTTGACTTTTTGGATTTGAAAATTTATAAAGAACATGGAGTGTTGCAAACAAAAACATATAGAAAACCTACCGCATGCAATACGGTATTGCATGCTGGAAGTCACCACCTTCCTTCTCAGGTCAAAGGTATTCCCTATGGGCAGTACCTGCGACTGAGAAGAAACTGTAGTGATGTAAAAGTATACAAACTTCAAGCAGGAGAACTTACACAGAGGTTCTTAGAGAGAGGATATTCAAGGAGATCTCTTAAACGAAGTTATAAAAAAGCTTTGATACAAGATAGGGATGAAATGTTATTTGGACAAACCAAGATAGAAAATAAGGATAAGAGAGTACGCTTCATTACGGATTATGGATCACATTGGTATACATTAAGATCTGTTTTGGTTAAACATTGGCATATTTTGACACAAAATGTAGGGATTAAGAACATAGTAGGGGATAGTCCAGCTATGGTAGCAAAAAGAGCCCCTAGTTTAAGAGATGGTTTAGTTAAAAGCTATTATGAACCTCATAAAAAAGAAAGGTCTTGGCTGAATAAGAAAAATTTGAAGGGATCATTCAAGTGTGGCAACTGTAAGGCCTGTGAGTATGTCCAAAAAACTGAGGTATTCTCAAATTTTGATAACACAAGGGAGTATGAAATTAGGACCATGATTAATTGCAGAACTAGAAGTGTGATATACCAACTGATATGTCCATGTCCCAAAATCTACATAGGGAAGACTATTAGAGAACTAAGAAAAAGAATTTTGGAACATAAATGTGATATAGAAAATGCCAAAATGGATAGTCCAATTGCGAGACACTTTTTGGAATATCATGGGGGTAAAGCTGATGGATTGAGGGTGATAGGTATGATCCAAGTGCGAAATGGCAGAAGGGGAGGTGATCTGGATCTCAAACTTTTGAGGTGTGAAACGAGATGGATATATACGTTGGGTGCATTGTATCCACTGGGCCTGAATGAGGAGATCCAATATAATGTATTTTTGTAGATGGTACCTTGATTGCTATTTAAAAGCTACATTGATCTGGGTATAATCTGAATTTTACCATGTGGTGGCTTGAAACTTTGTGATAAGGTACTTGAGATCACATCTGATAGGAAAATTTCTAATATTTCCTTCCTCTTCTGTTTTTTCGCACTGTGGTCCCTTTAATTAAACTTTAAGAATATGATGTAGAAATACGGGGAGACACTAGGGGGCGTTGTGTATAATATAGGTGGCCTCCTAGTAATATGTTTATCTGTATGATAGAGGATATAGGTTACCTATTGAAAATTGTGTATATGTTTTTGTGGGTAATAATAAATTTCGATAGGTAGTTCATAAGAGGTTGATATCTATATATGAGAGAAATAGGGCTGTTTTGACACAGGTCTCCAGTTATGCACGCGTGACCCTTAAGGTCATCAGTGTGGGTTTACTTCCGGTTGAAGGAGTTGATAAAACCGGAAACCGGATGAACATTGTTTGTGCCTTGAGAAAGCCCGTGGAGATTCGGACGAAACGCGTTGGCAGTTTGGCAGTTTGGCAAGTTTGAATATGGATGCCGACAAACCTAGACGATTGATTTATCTGTGAAGAGATTCAACATTGAAGAATGCCGGTGATTATCATTTGAAAATGGGCGACCCAAGGTTGATATGGAACAAGTGAAGAGTTGGAGATTGGATGCAATCGAGGACAAACAGGCTTAAGAGACCAAGGAAAGTACCACATGTGCAATCTGTGAGTAGCATGGGCCAACTGTACCGATGGAACAGGTATTTTTTGAGTATGTTACAGTTTAAGGGCCAGTTTTGATTTGATTATGCTGGACTCGATTGCTGAAGATTTTTGGTCTCTGTGCAACATATAATAAGCCTATGCGTATAGCGGATAAACTATCCTGATTGTCATTTACATTTATGCCGTTTGAACGGTGAAAATATCTACAATGTTCCATGATCACTGGTTGATACCATTACTTGGATATACAATTACCATCTATGCTCAATTTTATAACTGACGAACATTTGGAAAGTTATAAGATATCAGTATTTTGACTTTTTACTTCACAGATATCATCGTCCATATGTGAACATCTATATGGGATGGTTTTCATTATGTCTATCTAATATATTTTACCCTACATGCTATTTGTATCTACCCCACTAGGTTGGAAGCTTAGTCATAATATTTTGTATGGATAATAGGGCAGATAGCTTTAGATATTATGAATACCATTACCAATGCATTCTATGTGGTTTGTCTGTATTTTGGCGCCTATATTATTTTAATACTTTGTTGTATGTAGGGGATATGTGTGCATTTAGGTGTATTCTGGGTGGGTGGACGGTTTGACCCTACGGTCTTGATACACCTGTGATCCATCTTCTTATCCTGATGTTTTGATGTGATAATTAGATATGTTATTTATTAAATAATTATTTTGAAAGATTTGAGAGTTGATGACTTTTTTGAATTAGGGTTGAGTGCCTATTAGAAGTCCTTTCTTCATTTTTCTCCTTTGTTTTGTTCACCTCTGTCAGTCAAAGGCTGCAATTCCCATCATCCCATCAATTATATGAATTGTAGCCCTCAACAGCTGGAGAGCCTCACGCTGTCCATCACTGATTTGAACTGGTCTTTTAAAATACTGGATGCTAGAGAGGTATTCAATGTTCTGCAAAGCAATAGCATTCCAAGGGTTAAAAGCCTGGTTGAATTTAAAGTGGATGTGTCATTTGTCCCCTATGGCGCAATTGGTTTGCTCCAGAACATGGATGTCCTCAGAAATGTTTCCGGGGTGGGGGGAAAGGGAGAGATAATATTCCCCCAGGCCAGCCCAACCAGTCTCTATGTTTAAACGGGGGGGGGGGGGACAGAATGGAATGAGAAGGTGGTCCTTTCCACACGCACACCAAGCAAAGATTAGTATATATTGATATTGATCACCAGTATATTCTGTAGTGCTGTGCAATATGGATAATCTCATCTACATAAAATGTGATAACCAAAGAAATGGGACAAATGGGGCTAACCAGCTGCACTACGGGGGACAAATAAATGAGAATTTTAACCTCTCTACCATTCAAGGGGTTGAAAGACCCATATAAATCAATGGAAATTTGTCGCTACCCCATGTGATTTGTTGTGAATTGCTCCAGTTCCTCTTAGTGCATTAGCCTGATGCCTGTATATTGCACCCATTCCAGCCTACCTTGAGAATAGGGGGATGATCAAATATGAATTCTGGATTAGTTATAAGCAACCTGAGGCCTCCCTGCTGTTGAATACTACAACTCCTATGATCCCTATCTAGCCGTTAGCAGGAGGCCCTCAAGTCGCCTATTCCTGTTCTTTATTCTGATGAGCTCACTTAATTGTTTAGCTCTTCTATTGTGATTCATCTTTAATTGGTCAAAAAGGGTGAAAGTGCTTAACAAAGACTTGTAACTTCAAAAGGGAACATCTATCATTTGGTGACAACTGAAGTCATCACCATCAATACATTTAATGGAGCAATTTCTCACATAGCCCATTGGGGCTTTAAAATAAGACAAGGCAACGTGGCTTCTCTATCCACACTGGAGTGATCTCAGGGGAAATATAGAGAATACCAATTTAAGAGATTGCAAGTTCAAATATTTGCAAGGATGGAGGACATGAGAACATAGAAGAGAGATATAAGGGATTCTGATGCAGCTGGAAAAATGTCAAGCATGCGGCTTTGATACTTTGTGAAAGGTGCTCAGCAGAAGATTTAATGGGAGTTCTCATACTTTGCTTAGTCTGCAAATAGGGTGTCAATGCATAAGTAGATAATTTCATTGAAGCTTTTTTTATTTTGGCAAATTCAGAAATGTGATTTTTTTTTTTTTATCAAACAGTCCAAAACAAAGATATTGTACATTTCTGAATTTTGACATATTATTAGGAATTATTTCAGTGTGAGCACGGTGACAGACAAGCACACAGAACTACATAACCCCTTTGCTGTTACTTGAATCAGCAATTTGTTGCAGGACTGTGTAACAGCACAGGATTATGAGCAGGGCTGGATTTACATCTCAGTACCCTCAAGCAAACACACCAAAGTGCCCTTTGCCCCACATCTGGCCACATCAATCCTTACAGGACCCAACCCTCTAGCACCACCCACTGATACCTTTTACAAAAAATACACAGCCTATAACATACAAGCACAAAGAAATAATCTAAACTTGGAGATCTTGCTAGCATCCATGGGGTTAAATAATGACCAGAGTTATTCATTTTGCTCTGGCCCCACTCACAACTTGGAATGTAGGTGTGGTCAGCTAATCTGTGGCACCCCTTATAACCTGTCTCTCTAGGCAGTTGCCTACACTGTCTAACTGAAAATACATCCCTGATTATAGGTGGAATTCATCAGAAAAACAGAAGGTCAGATACACTGCCCTTTATGGTGAACAATGACAGATACCTTAAGGTATTAATCAGTGTCTAACAGTACTTCTTTGCTTTGTCAGGCAGGGAAATATGATTAAAACATGTTGTAAATCCCAGCACACTGGTGATACACATGCATATGGCTTGTATGTATGTGTGAGTCCACTTCCCAGAGCATTCTACGGGGTCCACCAGATTGAAGCTGGCAAATGGAATTTGTGGCTTTCTGGCCCTCCATTGATGAATGAATGAGGCTCTGTCTGGTCTACCCCTCATCCTCCCTTGATGAGTGGCCAATTGCCAGATACAAAATGGCCATGATGAACTAACAAATGGCTAACCTGCAATGAAATCCCATGATGTCCTTACAGTGTCATTTAATGCCTGGACATACCCAATATACACCAAAGGCCTCTGGCTAAGAGGGCCTCAATACAGACTTAAAGGGATAGTAATACTTAAGCTGTAAAAAAATATATGTTGTATGGTTTATGTCCCCAAATAAAACAAGGGTTCTCCCACTGCTGAGAGATATTTTATTAAAAAATTATAACAGCTCAAACTTGAATTTTTTAGGTGCAATATCACAGTGGCCTGAAAATTTACAGTGACGCTGTTGCTACACCATCCTATGGAGATTTATGGTCTACAGACCAGAGCTGTCCATAGGATGGTGTAGCAACAGCGCCAATGTAAATTTTCTCTCAGCAGTGGGAGTACCCTTGTTTTACTCAGAGGGATAAACCCTACAACATATATTTTTTTACATTTTAAGTATTACTATCCCTTTAAAAGGCTCTCATTGTAAGGCCAGCTTTGATTCCCACTCCTTCCAGCAGGATATATCTCCCTGGTTACCGATTGCTGCTGTTGGCCTCCTTGCGCACCCCAGATCTGGTCAAGGGGCTGTTCTGCTGCCCCCACATGCTCCCCAAAACACCTGACCTGCCTCCTCCAACTTCCCTCTATCCCCGTGCATTGAGGAAGTCTGAGCTCGAATCTGGAGGGGGAAGCATGCAGGTTGTACACTGTGTGCTGTGCCTTGGGACACCAGTGCAGGAAGAGTGATACTTTTTGTGCTTTGGGATTGGGCCTAATGTATAAAAGACAAGTAAAGCAATTCTGGCAATATAAATGCACAGGGCACACTTCTCATTGATTCAAATGGGCATTAGATACATTAGCATTCACGGGATTGAAAGCTCCAATTAAATCAGTGGGAATTTGTATTTACCCCTATGTTTCAAAAGGTCCATTGTATCAATATAGTCCCTTGTGTTAAAATGTATCCCTCTTCCAAGATAAAACAAGAAATAATATATATCTGTGCAGCATTACCCCAACCTTAGTACATAGCATTACCCCAGTCCTTAAAAAACAGCTTCTCGGTGGGTGTGTATATTGATACCATGAACAAATTAGCACAGTACAATATGCTAGTCTAGTTCATTTGATGTAACCTTTAGATCTAACATTAAGGTGTAATTTATATCTGTTTCTTTAGCTCTGTACCTCTACACAGCATTTTGGATATCCAGGTACAATGCACATATTTGTAAGTATGCTAACACAAATGTCAGCCTTTAACTCCTTGGATGATTTAAATTGTGTTGAAGATACATCTAGAATCCATGGGTTTAACTCGTTGAATGCCAGAGGGGGTACGCAATGCATTGCAAAGCACTCAAATGGTTAAAGAAGAAGTAACACCTCCTAATAATAACCTCCTGTTTTCCTTACAATGGCTATTAACTCCTAATGGCCCCATTGCATTTTTCCCTTGTGCCGTTGTTCAAGAGATAATATCCTCAAACAGTTCTGGATGTCATGTTCGTGGAGTAGGAAATGACAGTTGCTGACTGATTTCTTAAATGAAAGCAGGCGTGCATGAGACTACTTAATTCTTTAAGGACCAGATAGGTCCACAATGCATTGCACATACTTGCATATACTTCTGGTCTTTAAAGAGTTAAGATTACCATGTGCAGTAGGCAAAGTTGTGTCCCATGTCCCTACTAGCAACGTTCATATAACCCTCAGTAAACATGACACCTACGACAGACTTAAGATGTTATCTTTCGAACAAAGGCACAAAGGAAAAATTCATTGGAGCTATTAGGATTTTCTGACCATTGTAAGGTAAGTGGGTGGTTATTGCTTGGTGCTGTTACTTTTCCTTAAAAGGGATAGTAATGTTTCACAAAAACATCAGCACCAATTAAACTTCATAGTATTTGAGCCATAGAGAGTGTTATTTCAATACTGTCAGAATCGTAGTTCAAGAGTAATTGAATGATAAAGTTTTTTCCCCTCCCGCCCCTTTTACCTAGTATAAGCCACCTCTCCAGACAGCTCACAGCAAAGAACAATCTTCTTACTGTGAGAACAATGAAAACCCTGCCCCCCTTGACAGGATTTTCATGTTTTTTCCCTTATCTTAATTGAAGATTGTCCCTCTCTGCAATCTACCTGGACACACCCTGCTGCTCTGAGCTGAGTAGTGTTATATCAGTAAAAGGGGCGGGAGGGGGATACTTTATCATTCAATTACTCTTGAACTATAACTGACGGAATTGAAATAACACTCTCCAAGGCCCAAATACTATGATGATTAATTAGAGCTGCTTTTATTATGAAACATTACTATCCCTTTAAATAAATTAGAGCTATCTTGCTTTAGCACATTGTTCTCCACGAGGATGATCTTCTAAGTACTGGAGAAATATTAGAGCACACCACAGGGGGGGCAAATGCCCATTGATTCAAATGGGGCTTTTCACCCTCTGAGTGCTAGAGAGCTCAAAGTCTCATTTAACCCTCTGTATGCCAGAGGGATAGCCAACACATTGCAAATAATGCACTGCATACCCTTCTGGCACTCAAAGGGTTAATGAAGATTCTATTTTTATGTGCTTCTTATGTTACAGTTGGTCTGCCCCAGAATTGATCTAGTTCTGCATAGTGCATCAACCTCTATATGTCTGTATGATGATGACTGACACCCTTGTCTAGTTGGCTTGTTCAATTAGCAGTACTGCAGTGATGGTCAACTTGGAACCAAACTAGTTTCCACTCCTGGAATGTCAATTTGTAAGAGCAGGTTAATAGGAATCGATTGATTGTGATCATGTGATTCGGCTTTCTCATCTAGAATACCACCACTAAATAAAGTCCTATTTGTCATTGTCACAGAATGATGCCAGAGAATGGTTTGTTCCAGAACCAGACATGACTCACTTTAATAGAATGCTGAATAAAACTTATTGTAAAAGACTGTTTTCCCATTACTTACCTCCTCCTAATAAATTGGACTCTTTACAGATAGACCTTCTGCTTGTGTCTATTCTTTCATTTATTTTTCTAGAAAGAAGAGTAATATCAGCAAGTCAGACAATGACTTTCATATGGTTTAAATGTGTGCATTTAGATGTGTGCCTCATACATTTCAGTATATGCATTATTGTTTCCCATATATATGTGTACAACAAACAGGAAAATAGATCACAAGGGTAAGGAGAAAAATAGGTAAAGGAATCCAGAAGCAAAGAGAGAGGGAGGGAGGGAGGAGCAGAATGTTGATAATGGATTGACCTTTTGTATGTGCATGAGGCAGTAAGTCCAGGGAGGAGATTCACTAAGCGGTGATAAAGTGGTGATAAAGTAGAGATGACTTTTCCAGTTTATCTCTTCTCCAATTCCTATGTTATTCTATGTAGCCTATACACTAAGATTTCTTCAGCTTTGGCGATCTTAGTCATCTCCACTTTATCACCTCTTTATCTCAGCTTATTGATTAATCCCCAGGATGTCTTACTTCCCCTTACACATAGGTAAGGGTCACCAAAGTAATGATGCCAATCCCTACACTGTCCCCCATTAGCCTTTAGAATTAAATTAAAAATTCAAGCAGGTCAGTTCAGCTAGGACATTACATATATTTAACATAAAATAAATAATGTTTGTATGCCACAAAAATGGCAATATGTATTAGATAGGACTCACTTAAAGGGATAGTAATACTTCGTTTTAACTTTATTTTATTTTGTAGGCATTAAAAAAACATGAAGAATGATATAAGTCTTATCTCTCAAACCTTTATGGTTTATGAGATATTCACAAGCAAAGTTCCCCTCCCCGCCCCTTTTTCCTAGTGTAAGCCATCTCTTCTCAAATGTGAGTCTGGTTGTATGACAGGACAGATAACAGAAGGGGACAATTTTCTTTGTATGAAAACAATGAAAGCCCTTCCCCCCTTGACAAGTTTTTCAGCTTTTTCCATTATCTTAATTGAAGATTGTCCCTCTCTGCAGTCTACCTGGGCATCTCCCTTCTGATCTGGTTGAACAGGGAAGGGATACTTTGTTTGTGAATATCTCTTAAACCATAAAGGTTTCAGAGATAAGACATATCATTCTTCATGTTTTTTTAATGCCTACAAAATAAAATAAAGTTAAAACGAAGTATTACTATCCCTTTAAAAAGGGTTGTCTTGGCAAGGTAAACAAGCATATTTTGCCAAACTGTGCAATGAAAACTCATTCTTTCAAACAAGTTAATTAACACATTGGTATAATATACCACATTTGATTCATTTGTATGAAGCAGAACAGGATTGTCTTCTGTGGAACCAAAGGAATTAGACATGTGTATGCGTCAGCACATGTTTATTGACTCCATTTTGGAGCAAGCACATGGTCTGATGCCATCTTGGTATATGGGTTTGCAGTTCTTTTCACACTCACAGTTAGATTTAATTTTAACTCAGCAGTTATTGTGAAGCCCTTTGCATCAATTAATTCACCCAAAGCCATGAACCACAACAAAGAAATATTGAATTTGACAGCAGATAAGAACCATTCGGCCCATCTAGTCTCATCTGCTCATTTTCCTACTGTAAAAACCTCAAACCTTATTTGGTCATTCATCTTGTCTTATGTTCAGGATAGCCTTATACCTATCCCATGAATGCTTGAATTCTGACTGTATTAACTTCTACCACTTCTGCTGGTAGGCTATTCCACTTATCTACTACCATCTCAGTGAAGTAAAACTTTTTTGCATTACATCTAAACCTGTGTCCCTCTAATTTTAGACTATGGCCTCTTGTCCTAACATTATTACTCCTTTGAAATGTACTTCCCTCCTGCACTTTGTTGAAGACATTGCAGAGCAATAAAAGGTCTTCAGCACTGAAGGTGTTAAAAGCCCCATTGAAATGAAAGGTACATTTGTTTTTTAATATAGCTTACATTGTATACCATAGAGATGTACTGGTTTTCAGCAAGCTGCAGAATGCAAAAGAGGCAATTTGAGTGCAAAATCTGGTCCTAAAATTGTCTCCAGGTATAATGTGATGGTAGCCGCATAAAGTTTTACTTAAAGTCCCTTGTGTTTGCTTTAAAGTCTAAGACATATTTCTCAGACTCCAGAATTTGACCTCTGTTTGGTAAAATAGAAGCACATCAGACAAAAAAAGAAGCCCAAAATACAGCTAAAATGGTTTTCGTCAATCCAGAACTCCTAGGAAGGGAAGCTCATGGAGGGGAATCATGTCAAGAAGGGGTAAAGGAGCTATGGCAGCAGAAATGCTGTCTGCTGGCTATTGGATAAGGGTTTGGGCTGGGGGAGGGAGAGTGGGGTTTCTTAAGTCTATAAAAATTATGCCATTTTGTGCCTTAATTTGTGCATCCAAGACAGCATCTTATCAGAGCTAAATTGTTGGTACCTGCTCGAGGGTTATAAGCAGGTCTTTCTACTGGTCATCCTGTGTGTTGAACAAGAACATGGCCTCAGGACTGGCTTAACCCTTGTGTTGGATCTTCCCCTCAGTGCAGCTTGAGCCCTTGCAGTGGGAGGAACAAGTCAATTGGTGCTAGAGGAAGGAAGGAGAATGGAAGTCTCAGTGACTGGGACCAGTGTGATAAAGCAGTTCACAGCCTGGAGGCGGTGAGCGAGAGAAGAAGCGGTTCAAAAAGTGGCCAGCAGGAGTGCTCCAGAAGCAGAGACAGGAGCTTATATCCACTACTGTGATACTAGTGTTGGCCAGGGGAGGCTGATGTTGAACTTATAAGTTATTTCTGTTTCTCCTTGTCTGCAGATGGTGTGGTGTACTGTGGTGGGATCCTTTGGAGTTTGCTACACAGTAGCACCTGGTGTGATACACTCAAGGCAAGTTAAATCTGGCCCTGGCGTTTGGTATCTGGGGAGGTCACTGCACTTTGAGGGACATTGCCTCTCATGTGCCTTTTGGTTATCAGGTTCCACCGTTTATGGAATGCATGGTGTCAGGTGACCTTGACACTTTTCAGTCAGGATTGGCTGGAAGAGCTGTGACCAGCACACAGTCCGTGCCTTTAAAATCTGTTTCCCCAGGTTTCAGGTATGGTTCTACCACCTTTTTTCCAGTGTGCAGGTGAATGGGGTTATGGGGGTCTATCTGACTTGTGGAGTAATGTAGGATTGTTGTTGGGGTTGTGGCAGGATAGGGCTTTGGGGGCCCAAGCCATGGAGCAATGTTCTTTGAGGCTTGGTGTGTAGTTATGGGGCAGGGTGGAAGACCTCAGGCTCCACTTACAGTCGGATGCAGGGGAATGTGTTGGTGCATCTCCCTTTAAAGTACCTGGGAATCCTAATGTGGTGATATTTTGGGGTCTTTAGGTTAGGGGTCAGTTATGGGTTCATCACAAAATGCCTTCTGATCTGGGATTTTGGATATTCGAGGGGGATTATTTCACATTTTCTAGGGGTACGGGTTTAGGTGGCCCAGCTATTGAAATTTTGGGGCTTGACTTAGAAGGCTACCCCTGAGTCATTTGGTCCATCTGTAATAGACCAGGGTTGCTTCCAGTCGTCTGTTGAGGGTGTTTCTGGGGGATGCAAATCGCCAGGCCCCTGTTGGCTGTGTTTGATTTGGATTTGCTGTTGTTGGGTGCAGGGGCTTCTGAGGCACAGAATTCTTCACCTGTGGTTGGCCTAACTGTGTGGAGTATGGGGTGGCATATTTATGCTGGGAGGAACATTTGGGCCTCCATATGAAGACAGAGGTTAAGGAAAAAATTGGAGAATCAAGTTCCTCAAAACGTATTTGCTACTTTCATTGGAGGAGGCTCCTCCAGACAAAGAGAAGGAGGATGCAGAGAAAGAGGAGACGGAACATAGGAGGTATCAGAACATACTGAAGGTGTTTACCAGTTGGGTGCAGGCATTTGTTCTGCTACCAGGACATTATATGGAAAGCTTGTAGGATTTATACAGTCTATTTATTTCTTGGAATTAAATGGATATTGGTTTATGTCTGTCAATTATGACTCATTTGGGCAATTTCTAAGGGGGTTTGTCATCATTTCAGACTGGCACCAGGGGATTGTGGATCCCCATCTCACAGTTATCCAGCAAAATCGGGTTTTGCTGGCAGTTTAACAAGGGGCACTGCAAGTGGGGTACTGCTTTCAAGAAACACAGATGGAATGACAAATATGGGGATTTGGGAGGAAAGAAGGAGGACACCAGTGCACAAAGAAAAGATGTGTCCTTGGCTAAAGTTGTATAGAGATTAGCAGACAGCTCAAATTCAGCACTTGCTTTAAGCACTTGCTTAAATTTAGTCACTGTATTACCTTTTACCATTTCTGCTGGTAGGCTATTCCACTTATCTAATACCCTCTGAATTAAAACTTGCTTACATTACAGCTAAACGTCTGTCCCTCTAGTATTATACTATGGCCTCTTGTCATAACATTTTTACTCCTTTGAAAAGTTATTTCCTCTTGCACTTTGTTGAATCCCTTTATGTATTTGAATGTTTCTATCACATCCCCTCTTTGTCTTCTCTCCTCCAAGATATGCATGTTTATATCCTTTTAGTCTATCCTGATATTTATTTTCCTGTAATCCATTCACTATTTTAGTAGCCCTCCTCTGAATTCTCTCTGTCCTTCTGGAGTTGGGTTCTACTAACTGTACACAGTAGTCTAGGGGACATCTAACCAGAGATCTGTAGAGTGGCATGACCACTTTCCTTGCACTGCTACTAATACCCCTAGCTATACAACCCAGCACCCTGCTAGTGTTCCCCTCCTCTTTGTTACATTGTCTGCCTACCTTTAAGTCATCAGAAGTAATTACTCCCAAATCCTTTCCTCTGTTGTCTCTGACAGCACAGTACCCTTAATACTATATTCTAGCTTTGGATTTTTATATCCCACCATCACCAACGCCAGTACAAAAAACAACATATAAGAAGAACACTGACAACATAGAGTCGCATTCAAGTGATGATGGCAATGGCATAATATAGGAAGTTGTAGCAGCTGAAACAACTGCTGCTTCTGACAGTGACACAAACAAGCACCAAAACACCTGTCCTCAAAGTAGTAAAGAACTTTGTGAAAGTAAAATTAAAAAGAAACTGTTTTACACCTCTAAAAGCTTTGAGGAATATAAGGGTTGTGGGCAAGAAGCAGAGGGCGATGCTGAGGATGACCTAATGATGACTGATGATGATGATACGGGTCTAGAATATATCCCTCCAGAATCCTCCTCTTCATCTTCAGATACAGATGAAGTTGAGAGTGAAAGAAAGATGATGACATGGCCAGAAAGTTGGCAGAAAGGCAAAGCCTCAATCTTCTACCACTCTATAAACTGTTTGATAAAACCAATGGAAACTCTGACCCTGGACAAGCAAAGATGGCAAAAGGTACACAGTTGTCCTGTCAGTCATCATCAGTATCACTGAAGTTTCCAAGTCAAAGTCCCACTCAGCCACGTACAAACTTGTGTTGAGTAACTAGCAGCAACAACAACAACAACAGCAACACAGGTTATTAACATCCACAACCTTAGCTATAACCAGTGCATCTGCTGCTGATAGAAGTGTTGCACTATTAGTAGTGGCTGTAGAATTACACCAACATCTAGCCTCAGTAGTAGTAGCAGCCCTCAGGATCCCCACAGTCTATGAAGTCACCAATATGGAGATATCAAGATACTTCACTCAGGATTCCGAATCTAATAATGCTGCTATCTGTTGTCTGTGCACACATGATAACGGTAAATGGTGCTGTAGGAATATATATCAAACCACACCAGTCCCCCATGACCACCACCATACACATCTGCCACAGAGTAAAAACACACACAGCAGTTGAGTAATGTCCAGCAATCGAACAAGGGTCAAAGGAGGAGCAGTGCATGGTCACGGGAGTAAAGTGGTAGTGGTATCAGCCATGGTTGCTGCAGTGTGTGCAATAAATTATGATGATCCCTCTCCTCCCAGGGAGGATGCAGCTTGTCAAGATCCACCAAAATGTTCAGCACCATCACCAGTGCCAGTACTATAAAGGGATTCTCATTTCCCATCACTGCTTTACCTGCCCCTGGTGAAGAAAAAGGGAAATAGGGCCATTTCTAGGGCAGTACAGCCAGTTCAACCAGTCACTCAAGGTGCCAATGTGAATGCTTTGTTAACGATTCCTCACCAATACATGAATACCTCTCATGTCAGTGGAAGCACTCTAGGTCAGACTTTTCCTGTTCAGAATGGCACTGTATTCAGCACTTGACCCTTATGTACTCTTTATGTCTCCCATTACCACTTTAGATTGTAAGCTTTCAGGCAGGTACCTCCCACCCAATGTTTCACTCTACAAAGCACCTGTAACCCAGTATTGTTTAAACCCTTAAATTGTAAAGCGCTGCGTATACTTGTGGAGCTATATAAATAAACATATTCATTCATTCATTCAATGGAAAAAGCCTAATGAAGGAGGCAGCAGGGGAGAGAGGAGATGCAAGGTGAGTGCACGTTAAATGCGGCTGTACAGTAATTATATAGATGCTTTGATGATTTCCTCCCTTAATCACTAGCCTAGTCTACCACAAGCTAACTGAAATGTTGTATTTTCATGATAGTCTCATGAAATGATATTACACAAGACCAGAAGAACAATGCAGAATTACAGTGCTTGTGTATTACCCTGCTGTTTCATACAGTACTCTCAATTCAAATGTAGCAATTTATTGTCTTTCTGGTCTCATGTAAGTATCTGCTGGTGTCTTGTGATGTTGTATTGACCTGCTGGTCTCATGGAATAGTCTGGTCATATCACTGAATGGCATATTGCGCCCTGCTGTTCTCATGTGTTGGTGGATTGCCCCTCTGGTGTCAAGTAATTCTCTGCTATTCCAATGTAATGGTATAAATAAGACCAACTGGATAATATACAATTATACTAGACCTACAGTGGCATATATAATTGCAATATTTGTGTACTACCCAGCTAGTAGTCTGCAACAATTCCCTGCTAATCTCATATTTTTGTGTATTATTCTATTAATTCATGTATTATTCTGCTATTCACATCCTGTATTTTATTGTACTGCTGGTCTAATATTATAGCATATTGCTCTCACATCATGGTGTACTGCCTTGTTGGCCTCATGCCATGGCATACTGTGCAGCTGGACTAATATCTTGGTGCACTACCCTGCTGGGGTGGTCTCATGTTTTGGCATTCTGCCCTGCTGGTCTCATGTAAAATATTATTGACCTGCTAGTATTATTAAATACTCTGCTGTTCTCATGGAATATCACCATTGTGGTTTTGTGAGAATGCTATATGTAAAAACTGTGAATTCGGGAGCTGTCCCTGTCAAAACTGGGTCTTGAAGGAGAATTGTTTCTGTCATAACTGGTTTATTTTTTAAAAGCTATGATACACTTGATGCTTGTGCATTTCTGAGTGAGTGGTGGGGGAGTTTGGATACAGCACTGGGTTTGAGTGTGTATCATTTATGGAAAACGTGGTTGAGGTGATGTGTCATTGTGGTTGATTAAATGTAGTAAAAGTTGGAGGCAACTGTGACTGAGTGTGTCACTGTTGGTGAAGACACCCAATGTACATGAGTGAATGTATCTATGGCCATTTTGTGATGGTGAAACTGTGCATGCAAGTTTAGGTTAGTGTATTGTGTATGTATGCAAACATGGGTTACTAAGTGTAGTGAAAAATAATATTAAATAGGGGGGTTCATTTAAAAGTTTGCACTGGGATCAGTATAGCCTAGAAAAGCAAGCAGTGTTGAACAAGTACAAAATCAAATGTAAATATAGAGAAGATCGCCAGTTGATTTCTAACTTCAAGTGGAATATCTGAACTGTACTCTGTGTCTTGTGTGCCAAAGGACGATACTGCTGCACTCACTCAAACTATTTATTCAGTGGAGTAGGACTTGTGATAAGAGTTATTTCCACTGTCCTTTGATGTTCCGGCCAACCCATAAAACTCAATGGATCACGGGTGCTGAAAACAAAACACAAAACAGGGTGAACACCTCCTCTTTTCATCCAGATTCTATCATATATTCTCCTAATGAAATTACCATTCATCCTGATGAAATGGTCATAAAGTGGCTAGAAAATGTGTTGAGGTATTGATTGTTTTATTGTATTTAAAATACTATTAATTTAAATAAACATCACATTTTTTATAAATCAGTACAGGCAGCTGATCTCTGTACAAAGTGTTTCTCTCACACTAGATCTTGAGCTGGTGCATAATGTTCTCCCACGTACCTCAAGTCCAGTGCCCGACACCAGCTCACCTATAAAGTGAGTGGCTCTGAGTGCTTGTTTTTATGCATTGAAAGCCATATGACTGTTATATGAAAAGAACATCCTATTTTTATAATCACATTCCCTTCCGTGGTTCAACATTGCAGAAAGGAAAAATAAAACACTAATGTGGCAAACCAATTGAACTTTAGGGAACACATTAACCCTCTGAGTGCCAGAGGGGTGCACAATTCATTGCGTACCCCTCTGACACTCAAAGGGTTAAAAATTCCCAATTATTTCAACTGTGGCTTTTAACACCTTGAAAGCTAGAGAGGTCACTTACTCATTGCCTTTCAATGCATAGAAGACCTTGCTAGCACTCCAAGGGGTTAATTCAGTATCCACTTTCCTCCTTGTATGGCCTAAAGTTTCAGTTGCTGTGGGAGTGCCAGTATGTGTGGTCGCTACCTTTCTGAGAGAAGAAATGAAATGACTGCTGAACCTTACATAACCTCTGCTAATTCTGATATCATGCCAAGGCACCCACTGAGACCCGCAGGCTATTACCCACTGTGTTCCTTGGTTTGGAGTGTAAATCCAAGTCTATGAAATATACTGTGTTTTTACTGTATCACTGCTTTTCACCACTTAATATATTTAGGAAAACAACAGGTATGGTGAACAGCCCTCATGGGATTTCCTCAGGTCTGAATCATAAAAGAAATTTCTGTTGTCAGTATTGCAATCACATCTTCTGACTTTTCCTAAGATTTCAATGTAAAAAGATACACTGTGTACAAAAGAGCAAAGCAATTCAACGGTACCGCAAGGAACAGATACAAATGTAAATGGAGTTTTTAACCCTCTGAATGCTAAAAATGGTTCCAGTGCATTATGAACCGTGTGTTGCAGGCCACTCTACACTTCAAGGGGTTAACCCTTTGAGTACAATGTGATGCATACCTCTCTGGCACTCAAAGGGTTAAAACTCCAATTAAAATAAGTGGGAATTTTGGCCACTTTCTTTGTTCCCTCTGTTGCAAATGAATTGCTCCTCTTAGTGAGTATGGTCCATTAAGTCTAAATGCAAAATATATAACATGCAAGCACCTTAGAGAGTCCATCCTTAACCCCTTTAGGACAAGAAGAGTGTGCATCCCACAAAACATTAAATTTAGATTAAATTCATTGAGTCACATGTATAGAGGCAACATGTATAGGTAAATGCTGTGTAAAATCAACTACACCATAGGGAGAAGTAAACATTTCCAAATGTCTATTCATTTAAATGGGAGTTTTAAACTTTTGAAAGCTGGACAGGTCTTTATTCATTGCACAGTAATGCACTGGAGACATATCTAGGACTCATGGGAAAGCAGCTGAAGTTTTGATACTTTAGGTCTAGAAAGACAGGCAAATAGAGGGAGCCACAGTTGCATGATACTATTTTTTGTAGCCAGTTGTTCTCTGGGTGTGGGTATGAAGGGTGAAAGGAGAGTGTAATGGACCAAAGTGCATCTGTAATACAAGTAACAGATGCTGAACACCTGATTCAAGAACTACAATCTTACATGGGCATACAGGGTTAAATTATTGTATTTTTGTGTGTTATCACGTTATGGTTTTAAATATATGTATTACTGTCTGGTCCAGGTTTGATTTGGTGTTACTTACCTAATCCCTTTACCACTATTGTGTATTCACCATTGTTGTCTGTGTGATGAGATTAATCTGGTGTTGTGGTTGTCTGTAAAAACTTGCTTACGTTTTAATTGTATTAATCTGATTGCATGTCACATCCCCCTACCCTTGGCAGTGTGGCTATATAAACCCTGGCCAGTTCTAATAAAGCTGACAGAGTACATCTTGTGTGGTGTGTCTTCTTCCAAGAATAAGGCATGGCAGGTAGGACAGTAGGCCCTGATGCCAAGTTCGTGCCCAACCAGAAGCGCCCTGCAGATTTATGGGACCTATGAAAGTTGATCTTGGGCAAACAACCCCTGTTCAAATGGGAATCCAAACTGGTCCTCTTCATCCAGGTTGAGATGGAGATAGAAGAACTAGTCACACAGCAGCTACCCCACTGCAGGCTATGCATATGGTGGCATAGGTCTGGTGTGGTCTGCTTTTTGCTATGAAGTTAACTTTGGCTTTGACTGCCAGAATTACAGTACTTTCTGGGAAATAAGAGACTGGAGAGAAGCAATATTTGGTTTCTGTGAAACCCCAGAACTGTGGCTGAAGCTACACCAGCTTGCTACCCAGCAATAGATTCTCGATCAGATGTACAAGGACCTGATGTGAAGGATTAGGAGATGCCAAGCAGAGGAGATATCCTGAGCAATCAACTCGCTTGCCCAACTACAGGAAGAAGAGCCTCATCCCCAACGGTAGTCAGAGGTGCCGGGATGTGGTACACCAGAATTTCATCCTCAGTTACAGACAGTGATGCTGTTCTGTGGGATGTCCAAGCCTCATACCCAGTGGCAGATGGAGATATAAGGATGCAGGGCAAAGGAGCCTCATCCCCAGCAGCACTCAGAAATGCTGGCATGCAGGGTGCCAGAACCTCATCTCCGGTGTCAGTTAAAAGTACAGTGATGCGGGGTGGAAGAGACGCATCACTGCAGCAGTCAGAGTTGACAGCATGCGGGGTACCAGAAAAAGAAATAGTAGCAGTGTAGAGACATGGTAGTAAAGTGACAATCCAAAAAGTGACCTCAGCCATGTTTGCTGCAGCGTGTGCAATAAAAGATGATGATGATGATGATGGTCCTTCTCCTCCTGGGGAGGCTGTTTATCAAAGTCCCATAAAAAGTTTAACCATCATTAATATTAATAAGCCATCTAAGGACACTGCAGATGACAAGCTGTATTCTAGAGTTCATGGCATAATGGAGGAAGAGCTGAGGTTGACCTAATTATTGATGATGATGAGAATTATGATGATGTAGATCTAGAAAATATCCCTCCAGCATCCTCCTTTTCTTTAAATACAGATAAAGTTGAGAGTGAAAAAGATAACGACACAGCCAGAAAATTAGCTGAAAGGCAAAGGCTCAATCTTCCACCACTGAAAAAGAGTGCCATGACTGTTCATAAACTGCATGAGAAATCATTTGGAAAGTTTGACTGGAAAGTCTTACTCTGGACAAGTAAAGATGCCTAAAGATACACAGTGATGGTGTCAGTCATCAGTATCATCACCTCTTCCAGGTCTAAGCCTGACAAGTAAACATGCATACAAATACAAAATCATCATCTTGGTCATCATCAGCTTTATCATTTCCAACTCAAATCCCCCTGAAATATTAGTAGTAGTAGTTTTCATTTAGAAACTTCTCAGATTATGAAACCTACAGTATGGAGATACTTCACTCATGATCCAAAAGCTAAACAATTTGCGATCTGTTGTCCGAGTTTAAAACATGTGAGCAGGGGAAAATTGGGATTAGATCTAGACAAATCCTCTTTGAGATCTCACATGAAGTAAGCCACAAGTCTGATTCGGTGACAGAATGTCAGAGGGTGGACAATTAACAGCAGTAGAAGCACTCCTAACAGATCACTGGGATGAAGGGCACATAATGGTAATGTTGTAGGTTTCTCTGAGAGTGGGACAAATAATTTCTCACTAAGAATAACACGAATGCCTCCTAAAGCTGTTATGCAAATGCAAAGTATAGAAGTGAATGGCTCTGAGTTAGTTGGACGTGACAGCAGTCATAGAGTTCCCACAGATGCCAGACCTGACACCCCCACTTCCACCACTATTAGAAGTCATGACTAGGGATGGGCAAAAATGTTCGCCTCAAACCAAAATTGCTGAAAAATGCCACTTCTTGCTTAGTGAAAATGTTCCAGCGAAAAGTGCAGTTTTCCTGCTTTTCTCACCTAGCTCATTGCATTGAAATCAGTGGAAAGACTGAACTTTTCCCCACCACATGGCAGTTTTCTCTTATTTTCCTGCAGGCATCTAAAAGGCTGTCAACCTCTCACAGTATGCCATTCTGTGTTTGTTAGAGGACAAAACAGCACATTTTTGCCTAGATAAAATAGGCAAATAAAAGAGCAACTGAAGCTTAGTTTAGGGAGTCTTTTAGGTAGGGCATTTGTTCTCTGTAGTAGGGTGTCCAAGGCACCCTGGGGGAGAAGAAGGGAAGAAGGAAGTTGCAGCAGTTGAACCAACTGCTGCATTTGACAGTGAGACAAACAAGCACCAAAACAACAAATAAAAAATAAATTGTTTGACACCTCTAAAACTTTGAGCAATATAAGTGTTGTGGACAAGAAGAGGAGGGCAATGCTGAGGATGACCTAATGATGACTGATGATGATGCAGATCTAGAATATATCCCTCCAGTATCCTCCTCTTTGTCTTTAGATACAGATGAAGTTGAGAGTTTGAGAGAGATGATGACATGGCCAGAAAGTTAGCAGAAAGGCAAAGCCTCTATCTTCCACCAATGTATAAACTGTTTGAGAAAACCATTTGAAACTCTGACCCTGGAAAAGCAAAGATGGCAAAAAGTACACGTTTATCCTGCCAGTCATCATCAGTTTCATTGCCGTTTCCAAGTCCAAGTCCCACTCAACCACGCACAAACTTGTGTTGAGTAACTCACAGCAACATCAACAGCAACACAGGTTATTAACATCCACAACCTTAGCTATAACCAGTGCCTCTGCTGCTGCTAGAAGTGTTGCACTAGTAGTAGTGGCTGTAGAATTGCATCAACATCTAGCCCCGGTAGTAGTAGCAGCCCCTCAGGAACCCCACAGTCCATGAAGTCCACAATGTGGAGATATGGAGATAATTCACTCAGTATCCAAACATCTAGTTTTCTGTGCACAAACATGATAATGGTAAAAAGTGCTTTAGGAATATATATACAACCATACACATCTGCCACATTGTAAGTTGTATATTTTTAACTTTTGATATCATCATGTATATTTGCCAGCTTCACTTAAGCAAGAAAGTATTGCTGTGGGCAAAGGCACTCTGCATGCTAACACATTTTTTAAAGGCATATGTTGTAGGACTCACAGCTTTGACTTTCAGCTACTTCGCTTTCTCCACTGCAGTCCTCAGATGAAGTAATATTATGTTATGTTATGTTATTATGTTATATTATGAGAAATGTTGCATCATAGGAAATATAGGCAAAAAATGTGTTGGCATTGGCAAAAAAGGGGGAAGCTTTCATGAAAAAAGCAAAAAAGCATCTGTTTTTTGTCAAAAGCAATAGAGAAAATCTTTCAGACTTTTCGCCCCCATCTAGTCTAATGATGTCAAAACAATTAATTTACATACTTTTTCTATGTGCTGCTAAACCATTACTTACTGAGCTCTTAGATCTAAGTCACAAACTACACAGTATGCTTGTGGAATGGCAAACTTTAAAGTGTGGTGTTTTACATGTTTCCCTGTTATTTTGGGGAAAACTAATGAGTTAAACAATTAATGTCATGTGTTGCATCCCATTGGCATATCCCAAGCAACAGTTTTTTTTTTCAAGGATGGCTGTACAAGAGTTGTACATGCAGGTGGTTGGTATTGTGAGAAAAGGGCTAGAATCGTCATACGGAAAGAAGGTTCCCCTCACCCCAGATATGTGGACAAGTGGCCAGTGTGCAAAATATATAACTGTATCTGCTCACTGTGTATCCTTTCCATCGGTAATTACATATGATTGTCAAACATGGACACTGAATACCAAAGTCATCAAATTCTGAACATAACAAAAAGAGACTGAAAATTGTGTGCATGGATTCCCCACCAAACAAAAATATAATATAGGCAGGCCACATAGCAAGAAGACCTGATGGTAGATGGGCTAAACAATTTTGGAATGGCTTCCACTTGATACTAAACAGCCAAGAAGAAGACCAAAGACAAGATGGGTTGATTAAATTATCAAAGTTGTTGGAAACTTGCTGTAGGCAGCAGAAGATGGTGATGATGATGATGATATATGTATATGCACATACACACATATTAATTATTTGATTGTGTTCCTCTTTTGCTCTCCTGTTGCCAACCCTGCTTGGATGACCATCAGAACCTCTTGCTCCTGCTCAGTCAGAGATTGACTCCCTCAGTTTTCACCGTTTCACCTATCCGGTGCACTTGTAGTTCGACTCTATCGACAATCAGTCAAATTACTGTTCCAGTTAGTTGGAGTTTGACTCACTTGACAATTGGTTTACTGTTCAAGCTATTTGGAATTTGACTTTCAGATTTCATCCTCTCCACTGTTCAGTACAGCAGTGTTTAAGGTATCTTGTCTTCTATTACCTCTCTGTTTCTCTGTACTTCAGTATGTAGCTACTATTCCCTAATCAGTTATCCTGGGTGAGGACCGGCTGCTCTGGTCCTCACTGAACTTGTCTTGCGACCAGCATCTTTTGTCCTGCTTCGGGTACAGTGAGACTGCCTATGAGTAGTCCATGCTAGCCAGCCCCACACCTTATTCCTCTCTCTCTCTCTAGCATCTTGCCTACTGTGAGTCACCCCATGACTCCCGGAGATTGTCTGTGCTCTCCTAGTACCTGTCTCAGCTTTATTTTAGCCCAGTGTTTCACTTGCTCTTGGCTCGTCTTGGTTACAGCCAACTTACATTTGGTGACAGTCAGCTTACAGCTTGTCAGAGCTCAACAAGTTTATGTGTATATTTCTTTGTATGTATTTTGGGAGGTTCTGGCTCCTTCCCTCTTAGTGGTTGGTAGCTCCCTGTGCACAGGTGCTAGTTGCAATTAGGGAAGGTTTAAATCTCACACCTAACTTCCCTTGCAAGGGTTTTGCTAACAGCAGAGGTAAGATAGTATCATTGCTTTTAATTTATTATACTAAGACTAGTTGAACAGCCCGTTACATGGGCCACAGTGCCTCTGGCAGCCGGTCGCGGGGCAGTCACGCGCAGTAGAGACTGCCCGCGCCACTGCTGATACAGAGCTGGACGCTCCTACTGCGCATGTCGGGCGTTACACACAACTTAGCGAATTATTATATAGGATAAGGACTTCTGAAGTGTCTTGAAGAGGTGGGCAAACTTCACATTGTTTTGGTTATAAACATGTCACTAAACCTCACTGTTTCTTATCTGTAGTAAGTCTTAGGTTATTTATTGGTAAAAATAGGATTTGATGCACAGAGTGTAAACCAGTAGTTCAACAAACAAAGATGTTCTGCTGTACACATTTGTGATACATGGACTAATATATCTCCAGAGTTAATACTGTGGTGCACTCTGAAGCTAAAGAGGCAATGAAACACATACAAAGGATAATCCCAAAACAAAGAAATCACAGGAAAACCCAGAAAAGAAGCTTAATAAAATAAGGCACTCAAGAAAAAGTCCAAGTACAAAATACATGCAACAATATATAAAGCCAAGACATGTAAAAACAATTAAAAAAGTCAGGGGGGTACATAATAATGATGATCAATATTCCCTGTGAAATATATTGGAATATAGCAAAGCATATCAGACTAAGCGCTCAAAAAGGCTTGTGAATAAAATAAGCCTAATGTGTGATACAAAATAGATACATTATAACATAGTATCTAGACTTGAAATAAATAAAAGTGAAGTGAAAAAAGGATACTTATGTAGACATCCAACTAAATAGTAACACACTGGGTATAATCGGAGGTAAAGACACTCCTCTCCAACCCAATGCATATTGGCAAATAGAATGGCTTCGCAGGGGCAGCTTTTGATATGTTTGATATGCTTTGCTAGATTCCAATATATTTCACAGGGAATACTGATTATCATTATTATGTACCCCCCTAACTTTTTTAATTGGTTTTACCTGTCTTGGATTTATATATTGTTGTGTGTATTTTGTAATAAAGCCTGCTATTTTGTATTTTGGACTTTTTCTTGAGTGCCTCATTTTATTAAGCTTCTTTTCAGGGTTTTCCTGTGATTTCTTTGTTTTAGGATTATCTTTTGTATGTGTTTCATTGTAAACCAGTAGTGGGCAACTTTTGTCTCTCCAGGGGATTAAAACTCTCAATTAGGCTGCAATTGGCTGGTTGAGGACGATGGGAATTGTAGTTCCTAACAGCTGCTACACCTTAAAGGGATAGTAATACTTCGTTTTATCTTTATTTTATTTTGTAGGTATTAAAAAAAACATGAAGAACGATATAAGTCTTATCTCTCAAACCTTTATGGTTTGAGAGATATTCACAAGAAAAGTTTCCCCTCTCGCCCCTTTTTCCTAGTGTAAGCATCTCTTCTCAGATGTGGAATCTGGTTGTAAGACCAGACAGATAACAGCAGGGGACAATCTTCTTCCTATGAGAACAATGAAAACTCTGCCCCCCTTGACAAGTTTTTCAGGTTTTTCCCTTATCTTAATTGAAGATTGTCCCTCTCTGCAGTCTACCTGGGCACGTCCCTTCTGATCTGTCTGAACAGTGTTACATCAGTAAAAGGGGAGGAAGGGGGATCATTTGTCATTGAATTACTCTTGAACTACAACTCTGACAGAATTGAAATATTGAAGTCCAAATACTATGATTATTAATTAGAGCTGCTTTCATTATGAAACATTACAATCCCTTTAAAGGACCTGGGAGGTGGAGAACAACTTGTTGCTTTCTAATACCCTGAACACTCTTCTGGTCCTTAAAAGGTTAAACTCACTATACATTGTATAAATTGACTTCACCTCCACACCCTTAATAAATCATAAAATGATTCATCTATAAAGAAACTGCAGTTACAAATTAAAAATGTGTTTTTGTCCTATCAGAAAATTGCTCTCAGTAAATTATTATTAGTGAGATAACAGTGATCAGTGCTTAGCAACCTCAAAAGGTCACAGCATTGTTCAGAATTCCACTGGTTATTACAAGGCTTTTAATAAACGAATGCCAAACGCCAAAGAAAAAACAGTGCATTTTTTTTTTTTTAAAACATACTTCGCAGCAGGGAGAGTTGTAAAAGCTTCTCAGTGGGTCGTATGGCCACCATTTGAATTTGGCTTTGGCTTAAAAGGATTGGAGGGGGCTGTCAAGAGAATGGTCCTATATATTCCATTGCCTTTGACAATGGGATGCCTATTCTGCCCCCGTTGCAGTCAGCATGTTTAATGCAGTTGTATGGATTTACGCAGTGGGTTTTCCAATGGACATAGTGTCAAACAGGGCTCTAAAACCAAACAAAAACCTATTTGTATATTTCAGTTCTGGGGTCTCTGGTCTACAAACTCATGGGGAGTAAGTAAAATTCACTCAGTATTGATTGCAATTATTGTGAAATGAGAGTCAGGCAAATTAAAAGAGAGCATGCAGTTTGCAAAAATTAAGAGAGGTTAGTGTATGTAACAGTACAACGTGCATATATAACAAAGATCAGTGCCTGTATATAACACAGATCATGTATATGTGTAACATAGAGCAGTGCGTATGTGTAGCACAGATCAGTGTGTGTATATGTAACACAGATCATTGTGTGTATGTATGTATATAATACAGAATTGTGTGTATGTGTAACACAGACCAGTGTATGTTTGTAACACAGGTCAGTGTATGTGTGCATGTATGTAATACAGAGCAGTGTGTATGTATAACACAGACCAGTGTATGTTTGTAACACAGATCAGTGTATGTGTGTAATACAGTGCAGTGTGTTTGTCTAACAGATATCTGTGCATGCATGTAACATTGATTAATGAAGGTATGCAATGCAGAGCAGTGTGTATGTGTAACACAGATCAGTGTATGATTGTAACACAGATCAGTATATGATTTGTAACACAGGTGAGTGTATGTATGCAATACAGAACACTGTGTATGTGTAACACAGATCAGTGTGTGTAACGCAGGGCAGTGTTTATGTGTAACACAGTTAAGTGTGTTTGTGTAATACAGAGACATGTTAGTATAACACAGAGAAGAATGTTGGTGTTATATAAGGAGGTGTGTTTGTGTAACACTGAGCAGTGTGTATAACTGACACAGGGCAGTGTGGATGTTTAACACAAGTCAGTATGTTTGTGTAACACATAGCTGTGTGTATATTTAACACAGGTCAGTGTGAATGTGTAGTGCAGAGCAGCATGTATATGTAACACAGGCAGTGTGTATGTGTAACACAGGACAGTGTGTATTTGTAACACAGGGCGCTGTATATTTGTAATAAATTGCAGTGTGTATTTGTAACACATGTCAGTGTGCATTTGTATCACAGAGCAATATGCATATATAACCCACAGCAGTGTGTATGTGTTACCCAGTGCAGTGTGTACTTTGTAACAAAGGGCAGTGTGTATTTGTATCACAGAGAGCTGTGCATATGTAGCTCACAGCAGTGTAAACCACAGTAGCGTGTATGTGTAACCCGTAGTAGCATGTATGTGTAACCCACATCAGTGCTTATGTGTTAAACAGAGCATTGTATGTGTATGCAAAACTCCCAATTTCCCTCTTTAAGAGGGACAATTCCTCATTGAGAAACACGTGTACCTGTCCCACTTTCCTACACTGGTATTCCTATTTAGGAGATCAGAATGTGTAGTTTTGGTGCACATCTCTGTACTTTTTCCAGGTTAATAATGTAATTTTAAGAACTGGAGACCAAAACTGTCCTCCATATTTTAGATGAGGCTTTAAAAAGTATTTATATAGGGTTAGAATTACATTCCCATCTAGTACATCCATACCCCTTTTTATACATTACAGTTTCTTGCAGTAGCTGTGCACACTGCACACTTCATTTAGTCTTTTGTCCACTCCTGAATCAATCTCATATCCTTTTAACCTTTGAAGGACTAGAGGGGTGCTCAACACATTTGAACCAATACAATGTACACCCTTCTGATCCTTAAATGATTAAGGAAACATAACATGCTACAACATAAAGATATTGCAACCTGTAGTCAAAGAAAAACAGGGTGCATAGGTCCAGACAGAGCAGGCATATGTTCATAACTAGTGGTACACAAATAAAGATTTGGTAGCAAGATATGAAAAAATATTTAAAAAAAGCCTCAGTTTATCAAATGGCATGCCAAAAAAAACATACTAGAGTGAACAGTGGCTTGCTATTAGATAAACAAGTAAGATTCTGTTACCACCAACTCACTGTTCTTATGTGACTCACACTATATAATGCTTCATCAGAGGTGAATGATAGCAATGATAAACCAGCTACTTGAACACTGTTTCCCCAATTGCTACTGCTAAAATCATGCAAAAGAGCATTGTATTTTTCACTTCATTTATTGAATGGCATAACCAAATCGTACAAAAAAAGAAAAAACAAAAACTAGAGCAAACAGTGACATAGTATTAAATACACTAAAATGTGCATCAGAGATGAGTGATAGCAATGATGGACCAGCTAAAATCATGCAAAAGAACATCATATTATTCACACCCCTAGGATCCAAGCTAGATCATCACATTAGATATAAAGATGCCAAAACTATCCCCATATGGAGTGATCTCTAAAACTACATGTGTAACATGAAAAATCTCCCACTAACTCCAAGGTCACCTCTAAGCCAATAAGTTTACTAGAGAAAAAAATACATATTCATATATATGCGTGCTCTCACTGGCCATTATTGCAGGTCACAACATCCTTTACCTGATCCAGTGTGCCCCTGTACCTCCAGTTGGGACCCATAAGCAGACCCGTTTTACCAGTCACTCCCCAACACACACCACTGCTCTCCCCCCAGCCTTCCATACCTTTGCTCCAGTGGACTGTATGTAAGTTGCCTGGTACT
Organism: Rhinophrynus dorsalis; assembly: GCA_037306005.1. NCBI lineage: Eukaryota > Metazoa > Chordata > Amphibia > Anura > Rhinophrynidae > Rhinophrynus > Rhinophrynus dorsalis. The sequence continues at coordinate 152,789,689 of CM074722.1, read as the reverse complement.
GGGTTTCAGGTACTAAAATATACAGACAATTTGTCCTGTGCTTTACCGTGGCCGGACAGCTCTGGGGGGAAAGATGTTGCCATACACAATATCTTCCTGAGCTTCATTTCCCTCATCTGTTCTAATTTTGGAGGGCCTCTGCTCAGAAATATGTCACATATACACCCATCATTTCTGCAGACAGCTACGTTCTCTGGGAAATTTTTCTTCCAGTCTACTTTTTTTTTAGAAGGTCCATTGGATCCTCCCCATTTTGCCATATGAAGAGTAGTGCAACATGTTGTGACCAACCCAATGTCTTTGTAGACCTCACTGTGTCTCTTCATCCTTACTAACTAACATCCACATGGTTTGCTTTTACACATAGATACAGCTTGCATGTAACATGAGCAGGTAAATAAATCAGAAAAAAACTGGCAAAGATATGGAAACATTTTCCCTTTACAACTCCAGTCTCCATGTACAAACAGGACATCCAGTCTGAATTCAGGGATATGGAGCACAAGCAATTGGAGTTGAAGGAGGTGCACCTATGGACACCTATGCACTGAATGTAACACTATGACAGAGTACCTGGAAAATCTAGATAAGAGTTCCACATGGAACAGCATCCACCTAAGAGTGATCCTTGAATCTGTTACTGACCTGGAGAACCTCACATCAGATATGTTTACTTCCTTGCTTCCTAACTTGTCTGAAGAGGGGTTTCTGGAGAGAATATACAGAGTCCTTAGACCTAACATAGTAACATAGTAACATAGTAATTTAGGTTGAAAAAAGACTTGCGTCCATCTAGTTCAACCTTTTCCTATTCCTGTTTACCATCGTTGATCCAAAAGAAGGCAAAAAAAACCCTCAATTAGTAATTAAAAATTCTGCCTTGAATGGGGGGGGGATTCCTTCTTGATTCCAAATGGCAATCAGATTCCTCCCTGGATCAACAAGCCCCAATACTAACGTACATAGCCCTCTATGTTATGCTCTTTTAAATAAGTATCCAGGCCCCTTTTAAAGGCATCTAATGTTTTCGATAGCACCACCTCCTCAGGCAGTGAATTCCATACCTTTATTGTCCTTACTGTAAAGAACCCCTTCCGTTGTTGTAGATTAAATCTCCTTTCCTCAAGTCTAAGCGGGTGGCCTCTTGTCCTGTGTACTGTTCTGTTAATGAACAGGTCTTTGGAGAGCCCTTTGTATGGGCCCTGAACATATTTATATAGTGTTATCATATCCCCTCTAAGATGCCGTTTCTCTAGTGTGTACAAGTTTAACTTTTCTAGCCTTTCTTCATAACTAAAGCTTTCCATTCCCCTTACTAATTTTGTAGCCCTCCTCTGCACTTTCTCTAGTTCCATAATGTCCTTCTTCAGAAAGGGCGCCCAGAATTGAACAGCATATTCTAAGTGGGGTCTTACCATGGACCTGTAAAGAGGCATAATTATATCTTCCTCCCTTGAGTCAATACCCCTTTTAATACATGCCAATATCTTATTGGCCTTTGCAGCTGCCAGTTGGCACTGCATGCTACTGCTAAGTCTATTGTCTACCATTACTCCCAAATCCTTTTCATTTGTAGATTTCCCCAGAGAAACACCATTTAAACTATATGTTGCGTTTTTATTATTATACCCAAAATGCATAACTTTACACTTGTATATATTGAATCTCATTTGCCACTTGCCTGCCCACTTACTCAATTTGTCCAAATCCTCTTGTAATGAAGACACATCCAGTTCAGACTTTATTACCTTACTTAATTTTGTGTCATCGGCAAACACTGATACATGGCTCCCTATGCCCTGTGGGAGGTCATTAATAAACAAATTAAAAAGAAGAGGACCCAGGACAGATCCCTGAGGTACTCCACTTATCACGTTTATCCAACTGGAGAACTTGCCATTTACTACCACTCTTTGCATTCTATCTTTCAGCCAATTTCCAGTCCACACACAAACATTTTCCCCTAGGCCTATTTCATTCAATTTGTACAGTAACCTCTTGTGCGGAACTGTATCAAATGCCTTGGCAAAGTCTAAATAGATCACATCAACCGCCGCTCCCGCATCTATATTATTACTCACTTTTTCATAAAATGCGATCAAGTTCGTTTGACAAGACCTGTCTTTCACAAAGCCATGTTGGCTATTGCTAATGATATTCCTGTTCCAGCAGAATTCCTGAATATATTCCCTTAGCAACCTTTCAAACAGCTTCCCTACCACAGATGTCAAGCTTACAGGTCTGTAATTTCCTGGCTGTGACTTTGATCCCTTTTTAAATATGGGCACCACATCTGCTTTACGCCAATCCATGGGCACCATACCTGAAATAAAAGAATCCCTGAAAATTAAATATAACGGACTGGCCAGGGTCTGGCTTAGCTCTTTAAGTACCCGTGGGTGTATACCATCTGGCCCCGGAACTTTGTCTACCTTAACACCATTCAAATGTTTTAACACTTTTTCTTGTGTTAGCCAGTCCCATGCTTGCTGTGACTGTTCTGTAAAAATAGTCTGCAGATTCTTGTCCATTGGGTCTTCCTTGGTAAAAACAGAAGAAAAGAAATTATTTAAAAAATCTGCCTTCACTCTGTCCCCCTTGTCCATCTCACCTGTTTCAGATAACAAGGACCCAACATTATCAGACTTTAATTTTTTGCCATTAATGTATTTAAAGAATTTCTTTGGGTTGCTCTTGCTCTCCTTAGCAATATTTTTTTCATTTTCCAGTGTAGCTAATTTAATAGCCTTTTTGCAGGTTTTGTTGACATTTTTGTATACTGCAAATGCCTCTGCTGATCCCTCAGCTTTGTAATGTTTAAATGCCGCTTTCTTGTTATTTATTTCCTGAATTACTTTACTGGTTAGCCACATTGGCTTTAATTTGCTTCTTTTGTATTTGTTTCCAACAGGGATAAATTTATATGTGTATTTTTGAATGCATTCCACTTACCTTCTGTGTTTTTTCCTGAAAATATTTTATCCCAGTTAACGAGACCAAGGGATGAATTAAATCTGCTAAAGTTGGCCTTTTTAAAATTCAATGTTTTGGTGGGACCCATACTAAATTGCTTTTTTGAATTTATCTCAAACGATACCATGTTATGGTCACTATTCCCCAAGTGCTCCCTAACTTGGATGTTAGAGATAAGTTCTTCATTGTCAGTTATTACCAGATCCAGACATGCATTCCCTCTGGTTGAAGTCTGCACTAGTTGAGACAAAAAATTGTCATTCAACATGTTCAGAAACTTGCTGCTTTTAGCAGAATTAGCTGTTCCATTTTCCAGTCTATTTCTGGATAATTAAAATCCCCCATAATTAAAGTTCTCCCTATTTGAGAAGCCTTTTCTATTTCCATTAATAGCTTTGATTCCTCAAGGTCACCAATGTTTGGTGGTTTATAACAAATACCCACTAGTATTTTTTGGGCAGGTTTACCCCCTAAACTCTACTCCCACAGAACAACCTTGAGAATGTATCACGGTGCCCGTGATTCTATGTGCAACATTCTTACTTCCAGGTTAGTGTTTGACTGTCTCTTATTGGTGCTAGCTGGCTAGCCCCTCCCAGGGCTAGCCTTTATATACACCCTCCTGTCACTAGGCCGGTGCCCTTTTGTGGTGTTCCTGACCTTATGTTATTCTGTGCTCCTGTTCCATGTTGATCCGATTTCCGTCTGACCTTGCTCCTGTTCTGCTCCTGTGTACTGATTCAGGCTTTGGCTGACTACCGCTCTCTGTGTCCGACCCAGGCTTTGGCTGACTACTGCTCTCTGTGTACCAATCCAGGCTTTGACTGACTACTGCTCTCTGTGTACCGACCCAGGCTTTGGCTGACTACCGCTCTCTGTGTACCGACCCAGGCTTTGGCTGACTACCGCTCTCTGTGTACCGATCCAGGCTTTGGCTGACTACCGCTCTCTGTGTACCGATCCAGGCTGTGGCTGACTTCCACTCTCTGATACTGATCCAGGCATTGAGTGACTTATGCTATTTGTTTTGCCCTCGCTATTATTGTCAGTCCTCTGAGATTTGTTGCCTCCGGTTGTGCTACTCTCTGCCTGTGTATCAGTGTGGCTTCCGTTACGTACACCCAGCCTGTACTATCCAGTCACTAGCGGTTACCGTTGCCTACCCACTATACACTCAGCCTGTGACTATCTGTGGCCTTCGTTAAGTACACCCAGTCAATGCTATCCGGTCACTAAGCGGTTACTGTTGACAGTTCATTACCTACACGCAGCCTGTGATTCCCTGTGGCCTCCGTTAAGAACACCCAGCCTGTACTATCCAGTCACTAGCGGTTACCATTGCCTACCCTCTAAACTCTCAGCCTGTGACTAACTGTGGCCTCCGTTAAGTACACCCAGTCTGTGCTGTCAGGTCTAGCGCTTACCGTTACCTGCTCATTACACTATCTCAGCCTGTGACTCTCTGTGGCCTCCGTTACATTCTCCCAGTCTGTGCTGTCAGGTCACTAGCAGTTACGTTGTCAGCTCATTTCACTCACTCAGCCTGTGATCGGGTAGAGCCTCCTCAGTTCCTTGTTGCACCAGATATCAGGCTGCCTTACCCGGTATTCGGTAAGGCCGGTAGAGCCTCCTCAGTTCCTTGTTGCACCAGATATCATGCTGCCTTACACGGTATTTGGTAAGGCCGGTAGAGCCTCCTCAGTTCCTTATTGCACCAGATATCAGGATGCCTTACCCAGTATTCTGTAAGGTCGGTAGAGCCTCCTCAGTTCCTGGTTGCACCAGATATCAGGCTGCCTTACCGGGTATTCGGTAAGGCCGGTAGAGCCTCCTCAGTTCCTTGTTGCACTAGATATTAGGCTGCCTTACCCGGAATTCGGTAAGGCCGGTACAGCCAAAGTCAAACTTTCTTACTGCTGTTTGTAGAGTTTGGACCCATGAGGGGGCTTGTTGCGCTTTATTTTGCCTAATAAAGCTTTTCTATTTTATCCTACCCAATTGTCTGAGTGTTCAATAAAACCGTGACAGAATGTTATCTTAACATTTTAGTCCTATCAAAGAAAGGAGACTGTTCTGATGGCAGCCATTAGGGAACCCCCCCCCACACACACACACACAAACAAACACACACACACACCTTTTGGAATGGCATTTCACTGAATTCTTTGCAGATCTTCCCCCGAGCACACTTTCAAAGTGCAGAGAGTTGAAGCATATCACAGTGGCTTTATGCCATAGAGGTCTGAGATACAAGTGGGGCTTTCCATTCTGCCTCATATTCTCCTTCAATGTCAATACATAACTCTTCAGAACCACACAATAGGCAGAGAATTCTCAGACAACTCCAGATCCTATGCACTTGCCCAGCAACTTTGGCTTCCCATGGCCTGTAGCTAGTTGCCCTACCTGGCCTGGTGTCAGGCCCTACTGCCTGATGATTTTACTGTGGGGTACCACACTCTCCCCCCCACAGTGTGGGCAGTGGCACGTTCTTGTTTGTCTTCCTGGGCTTGAGTCTTAGTCATAGCATGCAATGTGGTCCTTAAGGGGTTAATAGAGCAGCAACAGTGAAGACCTGCTTATTAGGGAATCACATATTGGTTATGGAGATTGTGTCTGGAGTTTTCCAGAGAGCTGTATTGCCATCTGCCCTGTTCTCCATCTGATCTAGTACCATCCACAGTGATCTCCGATCACCACATCTCCTCCCTTCCTAAAACAACAAGAACACACACAAACAAAACATAAAGTGAAAAGATGTCAGGTCACGGTCTTTTCCAGCTGAGCATTATCTCATCTGCTTCCCAGTGATAAGGGGGACATTTTGCTCTAATAGGCTTTGCTGAAGTAGGACCCTATGTCAGGTCTCCATTGACTGGTAGTGAAACCGGTACTGATTGTGTCTTCGGAGAGGTGACACTCACATCAGGCTTTTCAGGATTCAATGTAGGCATCATATCAGCTGTAGAAGACTCAGGTTTGAGGTGCTCGTTGTCACGGTTTATTACGACTCTCAGACGTAAGGTTAGGTAAAAACACAACTTTATTGAAAAGTTAAAGATAATCCCATAGGATTTCATACACGTAATACAATACATAGAATGGCAAGTAGATATAGCAATAGGAATCAGGCTCTACCGGCCCTGCCAATATACCGGGCAAGGCAACCTGGGCAAGCAATAGAAAGGTGGCTCTACTGGCCCTGCCAATATACCGGGCAAGGCAGCCAAACGACAGTCAGGAGTATACAGGCTCTACCGGCCCTGCCAATATACCGGGCAAGGCAGCCTAACGGATAACCAGCTGAAACAGACTCTACCAGCCCTGCCAATATACCGGGCAAGGCAGCCTGAAGGGTAGGCTCTACCGGCCCTGCCAATACCGGGTAAGGCAACCTTAAGGTGGAATGATGGAAGGTTCTACTGGCCTTACCAATATACCGGTCAGGGCAGCCTAAGGAGGAGGTGTCAACCGGAGTGGCCACAACAACTGTCAGATGATAATGACAGTTTAAGATGAAGTAATAATACGCAGCCCAAATATACCAGTTAGTTATGTACCCCAATACCTGGGTATTGATGGAGTGATAGCTGTCTAGCACTAGACAGCACACTGAGGACCAACAGTATAACTGAGTAGTAAGCCAAGAGGCAAAGGAGCAAACCAGCGCCCGCGCGCTGGAAACCAACAGACTGAGTAATAATGAGCGAACCAGCGTCCGCACGCTGGTAACCAACAGACTAATAGAGTATAGCCACAAGGCAATGGAGCGAACCAGCATCCGCACGCTAGGAGCCAACAGATATCAATTTGTAATGCCGTGAGGCAAAGGAGCGAACCAGCGCCCGAGCGCTGGGAACCTACAGACTTGTATAGTGTAGCCGCAAGGCTTGAGCGAACCAGCGTCCGCATGCTGAGAGCCAGCAGATGCCAATGTGTAATGTCATGAGGCAAAGGAGCGAACCAGCTCCCGCGCGCTGGGAACCAACAGACTTGAATAGTATAGCCGCAAGGCTTGAGAGCGAACCAGCGTCCGCACGCTGGGAGCCAACAGGTATCAATGTGCAATGCTGTAAGACAAGGAGCGAACCAGTGCCCGCGCGCTGGGAACCAACAGACTTGTATAGTATAGTCGTAAGGCTTGAGAGCGAACCAGCGTCTGCACGCTGGGAGCCAACAGATGTCAATGTATAATGACGTGAGGCAATGGAGCGAACCAGCGCCCGCGTGCTGGGAACCAACAGACTTGTATAATATAGCCTCAAGGCTTGAGATCGAACCAGTGTCCCCACGCTGGGAGCCAACAAATGTCAATGTATAATGCTGTGAGGCAATGGAGCGAACCAGCGCCCGTGCGCTGGGAACCAACAGAACAATGTCGCCAAGAAAGGGCAACCAAAGGGTGCCCAAGCTTAGTTTGAATAGGCAATATGAGGCAGGCTAAAGGCAAGCAGCCAATGGGAGCCCCCTAAGGTGATAGACACAGTAATGCAGCAATCACGGGCACCGTGATACTCGTATCCCCAGATTATCATCTTTTCCCCATTTCTCTGGAGGAAACTGGTGTCTGAGGTATGTATCAGGTCCAGGACTTAGTTGGTCTACATACCAGTGGCACAACATGTCTCGGTCTGTGTAGACTGTTAGCCGTGCACTTCAGAAACTGTTCCTGGTAACCACCTCTGAAGCTTTTGACTGTCTGAATAAAATCTGAAAATATCAGCAAGTCAATAGCCCATGGTTGATAGTAATTTTTGAGGATTTCAACTGATGTTTAAATGGTTTATCTCCTGGTTTCTCTGGTGCAAACAAATCTTTCAGAATGGCAAAATATTTTCTGCCAACAAACGTCAAAAAATACAGTGGTCTGCTTTTTCTCTGCTAATTCATATGCTGTCATGAAGTGTTCTGGTCTTTCTGCAGATGAGCACCAGGCCTTTTTCTCCTCCTGATATTCTTGTAAGGTGACAAATATTGTCATCATGTTTGTCATTTGCCAGTCTATAGAATCTATGTATATTATGTATATATGTATAACTGCTATCTACAGTGTCCCCCTTTTTTTAAATTATTATTATTATTATCATGCAGACACCAATACTAGGAACAATAATAGCAACCAGTCCACAGAGAATGAAAATAGTACCTTGTGATGTCTCCTTTCTTGGCAAATTATTCTGGACATGGAGGTACTCCTAGGTGTGGAATCCACAGCTCCTTGTCACCTCTGTGGTGTTTTCTATACACAAATGTACACTATACCTTGTTTTGCTTAATGCAGCAGCAACAGGTAAGCTCCATTTATTAGGGAATTCCATATAGATTGTTGAGTATGTATCTAGGAGTTTTCATTGAGCGGTACTGCTGTCTGCCCTGTCCTTTGTTTTCTCAGTCACTGTCACTGCTCCTCATTCCGCACGCTCCCAAGCCAGCAAGCTTGCCTCATGATGACATCGTTTGCTAAGTCTATACAAACAAAGGAAAAAGTGTCCCACACCGACATAGGATAGTAAATGCTATACTATGTATAATCAATACACATATTTTATCAACACTAATATAGTGTGGTGCACTCAAGAGTGGTGCACTCAATGTACTAAACCAATAGTCAGTGAAAGAAACAATGAAAGCAGCAATGTCCCACGGATCAAGAGAAAGCAACCCTTTAGCAGAGGCACTGAAAAAATAAAATGTAATAGGAAACAAAATATACTTTATTAATATCAAAAATCACCAATAAATGCATGTCTGTTTTAAAAACAATTACAATAAAACACATACAGGTAAGAAGAGAAGATCTATTCCTCAAAAATAGTATGTTACCAACCATTACCAGTTAATATTAATGAATCTAAAGTAAAACTGGAGATGGAAAGTGATCCTTATGAATATATCTGTTCTCCTATAAATCAAACAAAAAAAGTAAAAGGACATGTAGGAAACGCAGTGCTACATATGTGCTCACAAAGTGCAAATGTAGTAAGGTAAGAAAAATGTATATGCTAAGAGATTTATAAGTGAAAAAATCCTAAAAAATCACACATCAATAGATGAAATGAACAGCATAAACATAGCAAATACATATCCATAGACATCCAAAAGTAAAGAGGGAGCCATGAAATCAGGAGAACAAAAGAGGGCCTCTCTCTACATGACCCAACACGAATCGCCTCAACAAGGCTTCACGAGCAACCTCCCGCATTGATCGCCGATCACCACACACCACAGTTGTTTGCTCATGTTGGCTGACCTCCGACAGTGGAATACCTTCATTCTTACCTGTATTACTTTAGGATGCTGCCCCTACCCTTTGCAATTTCTGCTGCTAACAAGCGTCATTCTCAAATCTCAAAAACTATTTTGGCAGATGAGACCCAGAATTGTTGTTAATAACTCACTATACCCAAAAACACCTTTGCATCCTACATCTTTTCTTTTACTGTACAGCCATACAGCTAGCCCAAATCATGCAGTCACAATGCCCTCAAAGCAACTTCCCTGTTAGAGGGTAGTTAGACTTCTCCAATTCCTATACAGAATATTCTGAATACTTTGTTGCAAAGGTAGATTGGAACTTATTGTCAGCTTTTGGCAGCAAGCCATATATACACACGTTGGCTGTGAGAACTCTGAGGTTTCTACAGCCTAGGACTCACAAGCGACTGGCAGTGTAAGGGTGGCTCATAAATATAATGGAAGTTAGATCCCTATTATATACTAAGAGCTGATCTCGTAAAATAGAGTTTAGGCTACTCATTAGAATTAAGATATAGGTTTATGTAATATTGAGGAGCACTGTTTCCACTAATTCTTTTAACCCGTTGAGTGCCAGATGGGTAGCAAACACATTGCAATGTGTTGCTACCTCTCTGGTACTCATAGGGTTAATCTTGCAAAACAAAATACGAGGGCATGTCGAAAAAAAAAGGAGAAGAAAAATGTCGGATAAAAATGGTGAAAGAAAGTCATGAGAGCACTGTAGTCGAGTTTTAAAGGGGGGGTTAAAATACTGGATGTACAATATTTGTTGAATTAATATGGTGAAAGAAAGCACTGTAAGTCGCATTTGGAAGGGAAAGGGTTAAATTGTCGACTATGAACAATATTTGTCGAATTAATATGGTGAAAGAAAGCACTTTAAGTCGAATTTTGAAGGGGAAGGGTTAAAATGTGGAATGTGAACAATATTAGTTGAATTAAAGTGATGAAAGAAAGCACTGCAAGTCGACTTTTAAAAGGGGGGGTTAATATGTCGAAAGGGGGCACTGTCGGATTTTGTTATGTGGAGAACACATCTAACACTGATCTCGATCTTTCTGTCATCAAATATAAGCTTATTTCCTTGGACTTTTACATTTTGCACGTTTTTTGTAGGCGGTAGTCGAAAAAAAGCAGACGACAGTTTTGTTAGTACTCTGAAAAGTGCTGTCTACGTCAGTTTTCTTTTACTGTGGTTCTGCAATAGAATACCGACGTAACACATGTTTGCAAAATTCACGCTACTTGTTTTTCTTGTAACGCCGGTTTTAGCGCTGGTAATAGAATCGAACCCGCAGTATGTTAGGAGTGAGGGAGGGGGTGATCAGACTCAGGGACTGAAATTGATGCAGTTGGTTTTAGTAGTAATAGTGATGGTGAAGCAGCTAGTGGGACTAGTGTTACCATAGTAGATCCTCCCTCTGATGCTGAGGTGGTAGGGGAAGTAAGGCTACAACCTACAACATTCCCTGATCCTGGGAGTCCCCTTACCCCAACAGCATTGAATAGGTGGGACATGATCCTAAAGAAAGCATAATTGTTACCTAGCAGCAATAATATCATCACTCCATGAGCACAGATCGGCTGCCTGTGCCTGCTGCTAGTGCTGCCATTCTGCCATCTTCAACTCAACAAGAGATGGAAAGTGTGTGAGTACAGGACCCTCTGTCACATTTCTCATAACCTCCTTAAACTGGTGAGATGTCTGTAAGAGAGCACCAGCAAGGAGAAACTGGGGTGGAAGAGACATTATTATCCTTTTTAGCCCAAACTGGGTAGGAATGGGAGATAGGGATGGGGATGGGCATCGCCACCACCAGCAGTAAGATTTTGGAATTTGCATAGTTTGCTGCTGCTCTAATTCCTGCTGCTGCTGAGATGCAAGGGCAGCAGGATGTTGAGGAGCAGGCTAGTGTGCCACAGACCACTGTGGACACAGTAGGAATGGGGTCCAGCAATATGGGACTAGGACTGGTTCCACTTGCCAGCAGCAATACTACTGGTCCTAGTTGCAGTGCTGATTCTGAGGCAGTAGCAGCAACAGCAGCAACATCATCCTCTGCCCCAGCCAGTGAAGGGGAATGTGGAGGAGAAAAAGAAAGAGGTCATTCTTCTCCACATTCCTCTCCCCCCAAAGTCATGGGTGTGTGACTAATATTCTCTTGGGGAATGCACAGTGCAGTCATCAGCAACGACACTGTGCACAATTTGTGATAAATCAGTGAAAAGAGGAAAATAAGGGAACTACCGCCCTGATAACAAACATGAAACACAGACACCATGACATTTATATGAAACATGTTCAAGCCAAACACCCACCAAAGAAATCAGGCACCTTTGTTGCTGTACCCCCTGACTCTCCCCAAAAGCAACAAGAGGTGAGGCGGAAATCAAAGAGGAGGAAGGATAGAGATATCCAGCCACAGCCTGAAAGTTCATTGGCGAGTAAAAACACCTGGATTGCCATCACCATCTTGATCTAGGGTCCGGGCATACGATCCACCTCATTCATCTTTACCTCCCCCACCAGTTGATAGCCATTCAGTAGATGTCAGGATGTGGTAGTTTGTGTCCACCCATTGCACACTGTGTTTTGCGTTGACCACACATAGCAGTGGGGTGGAAGATAATCTCAAGCAGGGCATCAAGCAGCATCTGAGGAGATTCCATCTCGCAGAATACACTAAGCTGGTGGAGGTAGGGTTCATCATTATTATTAGCCCTTTCAGTGCCAGAGGGGTATGCAACGCATTGCAAAGCAATGCGTTGCAAACCCCTCTGGCTCAAAGGGTTAAAGTGTGTGTGTGTGTGTGTGTGTGTGTGTGTGTGTGTGTGTGCGCGCGCACGCGCGCGCTTCTGTATTAACCCTTTAAGGACCAGAGAGGTGAACAACGCATTGCTTTGTGAGAACATTGTATATGTTTTATACACAGAGCAGAGTATGATTGTGTGTACATGCTCTTGCATGACTTTGTGCATGTACACCTGTATTAAACACAGAGAATGGTGAATCTGTTTTACACACAGAACAGAATGAGTGTGTATGCCTGTATTAAACACAGTGCAGTGTGTGCGTGTGTCAAAATAAAGAATTGTGAGTATCTGCATTTTACTAAGAGCAGTGTATATAGACACTGTGTATTTTTATAATAAATAGAACAGTTTGTATGTGTCTGTATATTATACACAGCAGCATGTGCATCTACAGTATACACAAAACTGTGTTTGAATCTGTTTATACAATGTGCAGTTCATATCTGTACTATACACAGAGCAGTGTGTGTATTGTATTATACACAGAGCCTAAAGTGAACACATATTTTAATTCGGTAAAAGTTATGAAATGCTCATTCTGCAGGACTGCACAGGAAGCAGTACAACCCTGGAGTGTGTGTGTTTTTAATAATCATGATTAAAATGGATATGTGGTCACCATAGGCAGTGCTTGTATCTGTATTATGCACAGAAAAGTGTGCATTGGTTTTATATAGAGAGCAGTGTGTGCAGATATATTATATAGAGCAGTGTGTAACTGTATTATACACAGAGCTCTGAGCATGTGTTTATAAACAGAGAAGTGTGCATTTGTATTTACAGAAAGCAGTGCTTATCTGTACTATTCCTGGAGAGCAGTGAGTGCATCAACTTATAGACAGAACAATGTGTGTATCTATTATACAGTCAGCATTGCGTATCTGTATGGTGACCAGGTATCGCTTTAAATTCAAGACTCTTAGTAAATACACATGCTGCAGGGATGCAGTGATTCCTGTGTAGTCTTGTAAAATGTGCGTTTCACAAGCATCCTGTATTTTAAAGGATATCTGGTAAACATAGGTATCTATTAGACAAAGCAGCATTTGTAGCATCTGTACTAAGCAAAGAGCACTGCATGTAGAGCAGTGTGTGTGCTCATAATTTATGCAGATCAGAAAAACAGCAAACAAGTTTAAAAGTGAATCAGAGAATCAAATCAGTCTGGAAGAGGGAGGGGGATGGGGAAATAATGAGAGATGAAAGAGACTGCTATGTTAGAGAAGTGAAAGCAAAGCTGGAGGAGGAGATAGTGTACAATGGAGAGGGGGTGGGACTTTAACAATCAGGAAGAGATCAGCAGTAAATTACACATGATTGTAACTAACCAATAGGAGCTGCTGTTACATCTGTGTCACACAGCACTGAGCATTTACACAGTGAACAGGATTCATTTAAACATGGCAATGCACAAGAAGAGAAAGTATGACAGAAGTGAGCAGGACAGTGAGTACTTCCAGTGTTACTCAGATGTGTCTATTCATGAGGAGATGATTGCAGACAGTGCTCGCACCAATGCCTATAAACTGGCCATACTGCGCAGCCATACCACCCTGCGTGGCAAAACAGTGTTGGATGTGGGAGCTGGTACTGGAATCCTCAGTGTATTCTGTGTGCAGGCGGGTGCAAAGAAGGTGTATGCAGTGGAAGCCAGCAGTGTGTCCCGCCTTGCCACTGAAGTAATGAAACAAAATAATATGGAGGCGAGAGTGCAGGTCATTAACAGTTCAGTAGAAAGCACAGAGATACCTGAGCAAGTGGATGCCATAGTGAGCGAATGGATGGGATACTCCCTGATGTATGAGTCCATGCTGAGTTCTGTCATCTATGCTCGTGACAAGTGGCTTAAACCAGGAGGGCTTATTTTGCCATCCTATGCAGACATCTTCATAGTTCCCGTTAATGACCCCACTACTGAGGGCCGCCTGAATTTCTGGAGTGAAGTAAAACACATGTATGGTGTGGACATGAGCTGCATGCGCTCGTTTGCACGATCATGCATTATGAGCAAGGAGATGACTGTGAACCCAGTATCACCTGAGGACGTCCTCTCCCTCCCCGTTAAATTTGCTTCTCTAGATCTTAACAGCACCACCCAGGAGGAGGTCAGTAAAATCCATGGTTCATTTCGGTTTAGCTGCTTTGGATCCTCTTTAATGCATGGGTTTGCAATCTGGTTTTCTGTCACTTTTCCAGGAGAGAAAGAAGTTATTTTATCTACTTCTCCATATGGGGAAGAAACACACTGGAAACAAACTTTGTTGTACTTGGATGAAGACATACATGTGGAACAGGACACTGAGATTAAGGGGGATATTACAATGACACCTTCGAATGCCAACCCCCGCCATCTACATGTTCTCCTAAACTATACAGTTGGAGGAGGCATGTGCAAAACAAAGCTTTTCCAGATGGGTAGTTAAAATAGTATAAAAAGAATCAAACAACTGCAATGTCTGTATGCAAATATGTTATAATAAATTATAGTTGTATCTGCTTCTATGTGTTCTCATTTCAGTGATGAACGTTGTATCACCAAATACATTACAGAGACTCGCCAATGTCAGTACATGGCATCAAGGTATTTTGTGTAAAATTTGTACTCTTAGAGTAAGCTTATATTTGTGACTTGTGGCAACCATATCTTGAGGAGGTTGACGTGCTATGAAGAACACAGGTAATTATGGAGCACACAAACTGCAACACAGGAGACAAATATAAAATCTCCTAGCCTCTTAAATGCAAAGATGTCTCAAACTCATTGCTTTGCAATGCATTGGAGACTTTTCCAGCATAGAGGTTAATACCACCCATTTAACCATTTGAGGACCAGAGCAGTGTGCAACATTTTGCTTTGCGATGCATTGGGCACCCCACTGTTCCTCAAGGGTTAGAACAATGGGCATTTGTATCTGCCCCCTATGGTTCAGCTGGTTTGCTCCAGTTCCTCTTAGTACAGTAGTCTCAGTCACTAGTCACCCACAGTAATCAGGTTACTTTCAGTGGGTCATTACGTGGTTGACTGTAATTGCTGACAAATGTATCATGCCACAACTTTCCTGTAACTGCTCCTAGTCACTGTTTTAGCAAGTCATGCTTGCACTACAGCACACATGAGATAAAGCGAATCATACTTCAATTTGTGGGAAGCATCACAGGATGTCCACCATTTTATTGTGGCTGATAGGGATGGATGAGAAGTCTCACTTTGTTTTGTAGGAATTTCCATGAAAAATGCAGAATTTGTGGAACTAATGGGTTTTCTGCCTTTTCTGTAAGACCGCAGATTTTCCTGCAGAAACAGTTCTGTTTCCTACCTGTGTTTTCTGTGATGGCTAGAATTCCAGATTACCATAATATACAAACCCAGAACTTCCTGCCATGCAGCATGTTCTAGTTTGGGCAGGAAAGAGTGAGAAAGAAGTTACAAAGAAAGAGAAAGGCTAGTTCTGTATTGGTGTGCTTGCTTGCAAAATAATAAGCAGGAGAAGCTGGAGAGGTGATGCTGCTGAATCAGAGTTGGAGGAATCCAGCAGCAGTATCGCTAGAATTGGTGTCTGTGGGGAGGGGGGGCCAAGATGGGGAACTTGCCTCCCTCCCACAATTGATTTCCCCCAGGGTTGTGCGAAATGGCCTTGTCATAACTCTGGACCATCTTACAGGGAAGGAGTTCCAGTCAGCCAATGAAACATAGGAGTGCTGTGACATTTACCTCTGTCATTGATGGGCCGGGGTAAGCAGAGGAGCACAGATTCATCTTCCTCAGATCACACGGAGGCAAAGTTAGAAATGGGAACCGTGCTGGAATGGTGCAATAGCACAAGGAAAGAGAATGGGATCATAATCTGTATATAAGACAGGATGAAGCATAAGTGATGTGGTTGAGTGTGTGACATAAAGCCCAGCCTCCTTATGTTATTAGTGGTGCACTTTATACAGATGTACCTATCTATAGAATATTTATTCCCCATACTGCCCATAGATAAGGTTATATATAGAATTATCTGTACATTTATGTACATACACTGTATAGATGGGCATATAATTATATATAGCTAATTATTAGATATAGTGTTATAAATTATACCTCTAAACAATCTAGGCTGGGCTATATATACAGAAAGCAAAGTAATATAGTGTGTGTGTTTGTTTGTGTGATTTTGCTTTTCCCCCCTTCCAGAAATTCCCCATGGAAAGGAGCTCAATTCCCCCTGCAGATGTGAGCCCTAGATCCCCAACATCCTCCCTGGAGATCTGGGGAAAGATACTGAAAATGACCAGGGGTACTGTATGGTAGCAGCAGCAGCACCACAATGCAACTGCATGTACCTATTGCTGCTGTCAATGTACTAAATGAAATGATGACAAGTGTGACAGCAGGGTACCTTCTGCCACCTTTGTCATCATCACTAAGTAGAAATCAGCAAGAGACTGGTAGTGGTGAACCAGGGGATGGTGGACATGGTGATACAGAAGAGAGTATTAGAGCATTCTTAGCTGAATGTTATTTAGAATGGGAGATGAAGATGGGAATGGGCACCACAACCACCACCATAAGTATGATTATGGCATTTGCTGCAAGTGTAATTTCTTCTGCTGAGTTTTCAGAGAGAGAATTTCATTTGTCACAGTAGAAAGGTTAGAAGGCTAGTGTGTCAGTTCCACCATGGGATTGGGTAGTACCAGCAGTGATATGGGACTGGGTCAAGTAGATGCGGATCTACTTTCCACTACTCCTTCTAGTCCTACCACTAGTGGCAGAGGCAGCAGCAGCACCTGCCCCAGCCATTGTAGGTGCATCTGTAGAAGAAAAAGCCCATTCTTCTCCTCCACCCCACTAAAATCTTGAGTTTTTGGACTATTTTTATCTGGTGCGGGCAGAGTGCATTTGTCAGCAACTACACTATGTACAGTGTGCACGAAGGGGGAAAGGAGGGGTCACACCTTTGTACAGCTGCTCTCATTAAATGCATGCAATATAACCATCCCAAAATGTATGTAAAGGATGTGAAACCTTCCCCCAATAAAAGGAAACTGAGTGCTACTGTAAGGGCACACATAACATGGAATATATCCCATAGAAATTCAAATGAAACACCTCCCCCATGGAAGTAGACAATGACAATAGCACCTGTGTCACTGTTGTCTTCTTTGGTCAGGGTCCAGGTGCAGGAAAATGTCACCATTGTCCCCCTCAACCATCAGGGTCCCCCTCTAAAGTACTATGATTACCACCATTTCCGCCACCATCAACTGATAGTGATTCTTCAGATTCTGCAGGATCTGGCAGTTCATCTCCATTCTTTGCACCTTGTGTGGTGGTGCACTGACTACATCTGGCAATGTGGTAAGAACAATGGAATCACCACCATAGTGACTGACACAACAGCACCTGTTTTTTGGAGATGGTTTTAAATTGTTGACATAAACATTAAGGTGGTAGTTATAGTTATGCGTTTTGCTTAATATAAAAACAAATGCCCCAGGTGTCAATTTTCTAAGTCATTCTTCTCTTTCAAAATGTTTCCACATGCTGTGCACATTGCAGTTGCTGATGATAACTGTACAGTCCCTTTCTCACAATCCAGCAAGGTAATCTCCTCAAATGAATTCAACAGCTCACATACATCACACATAGGTTGTTATGCTTTTGTGTGGAATGTAAAGCTTTATGAGCACTGTAGGAGCAGCTAAAATGATTTTGCAGGCAATATTTATCAGCTCTCTGAAGATTTCCGAATCTGCAAGGAATCAAGTTACAGCTAAATTTGAGATTGGGTGAAGTAGTGTACATGAAACATCAACTATTCTCACAGCAGCTCTTATTTATGTTTGAGACACAAAACTAGCACTATATGACTGCTTTACAAAACATTCATCCTTCACAAGTTCTATTTTTCTTTAATGCAACTTCAGCTTTGTGAGATGGTCTCTCAAAACTCTGTTGAGTGACATGTTGATGGTAAGGGCTACCCCACTGCTCTTCTTTAATGGTGCTACCAGAGCCAGGGGAAAGATTAGCAGTGATCTGATAATATGTGCTGTTGCAAACCACTGCTGGGAGAGAAATGCAGTGACAGTCATACAGTCTGTACTCTTCTTGATTGTCCTTACATATGTTGTCAGGTGAATGTTTTTGCCCTTTTCCCACCACACTAGCCACCTGCTTGTACAACTCTGGCACAGGTGCCCTTTAAAAATAACTGCAGCTTGGGATATGCCACATTCAGTTTATGGAGTACCACTTTACTACCATTTCCCTGCACTCTTCCTATTTCTTCTCCTTATCCCTGCCCCAGTACTTTTATTGGGCATAAAGTAAAGTACACAGCATAGCTGTATGTGTATGGAGTGATGTCTTGTCCTTCTCAAAATAAACTGTCCCTATCTTTCACTGTCAAGTGTCTACAAAAAAAGCATATACACACATTCACTGCAGCTATGACTCCTTCTCGTCCAAATTTTGGTAAACACACCCAAAGAAAAAAAAACACATTTAAAATTGCTGGTGTGCAACCAATTTTGACCAAAATAGCTAAAAGCAAATATGTAAAATGTTGGTGCACATCCAAGTTTCAATCACCATTAACCCTGCCTACCTATCACTGCTATATTAAAGATGAGGCTTTAGTCACATCATATGGCCATGGAATGCTAAGCTTGCCACCAAAGCCAAGGTACCTCATTTTTGCAAGTACTTAACCTTAATATGCTTTGTCTCCTGAGCTGAATCTCTCCAGCTTTAAGCATTTACTAACCTTAATTTACTTTATCTTGAGAGCTGAGTCTTTGTCATCTTTACTCATTAATGGAGAGAAACTCTCTGACAGGCATTATATAGTGTCCTAAAGATAATGAGCATTGCACCTGGGGGTGGGAGTGGTGCTTAAACCAATAGAAGCTGGTCAAAACTTCCAAAAGTACAATTCCAATCCAGGTTTTGGTAAGCACACCCAAAGAAAAAAAACACATTTAAAATTGCTGAAGTGCAGGGGGCAATTCCCGACTTCCGTTGGTGATGGACTCTAGATAGAAGAGCTCCCAGACCCGAATATCTAATTTTCACTGGATGTCCTACTGCACCCATTTCTGAACACCATACCACACCTTTTGAACTTTGCCTTTCCCTTACTTATGCCTAATCGTGGCGCCATTTCTGCAGCTGCCCTCCCGTCAAGAACCTGTGGTTACTGAGCCGGAGCCAGATTGGGTTTCTCCTGTGTTGATAGCACATCCCGACACTACAGCTCAGACTATGGAGACTCCACCGATCATACCACCGGCCATTATTGGTACTCTCACCACCAAAGATGACCTCAGATCTTTAGCAGAAAACATTAAGGCTTCCTTTAATGCAGCAATTTCGGACTCACGTCAAGACAGTCTCTCCCTTTCTACTCGTATGGATGCCGTAAAAGAGGCAAATGTTGAGCTATCCGATGCATTCTCTGTTATGGAGCAGCACTTGAAAACACAGCAAGACACGATCAATGCCTTACAATATGGATTGGATGATTTAGACAACCGTGGCCGATGAAACGATCTACATCATTTTTACAAGCTTTCTTTGCACAAATCCTACAACGTACTGACAAGGAATCCATATTCCTAGATATAGCCCACAGGACGTTACGCCCACAAGACCATGGTGATCCTCCGAGAGATATAGTGTGTCGTCTTAACTACCCTAGCGACAAAGAGGCGATCGTTCAAGCCTGCAGGAACTAAAACTCTGTTACTATCACGGTGCCCGTGCTCTGGTCTGTCACTCTCTGTGTGGTGCGCTCCCATTGGCTGAGCTTAGTTTGGCCCACCCAGTATGGCCTTCTTATACCAGGCCTCTGGCACCTGTCAGGTGCCCTTTCGTGGTGTTCCTGTACCAGTGCTACTGTGTTGCTGTGTTCCTGTGTACCGACTTGGCCCGTTTGACTACACTTGCTGGTTCCTGCTCTGTAATTCGACCCGGCCTGGCTGATGTTCCTGCTCCGTGACCTGACCCGGCTTGTCTGACATTCCTGCTCTGTGATTACACCCGGCCTGGCTGACGTCCCTGCTCCGTGACCTGACCCGGCTTGTCTGACGTTCCTGAGCTGTGATTCGGACAGAAATCCTGATCCTGCACTCCGTGTCGCTTGGGCGACATTCTTACTTCTGCAAGTGCTGGTCTAGCAAACTGAGTATTGTGGCCTCCACCCCACTTAGCCTTCCGTTCACTCTTGCAGAGCACTGTTGCCTACGGTACACTGAGCCTTCCGTTACACTTGCAGAGCACTGTTGTCTCCGTTACACTGAGCCTCCATTAACACTTGTAGAGCACTGTTGCCTTCGTTACACTGAGCCTCCGTTAACACTTGCAGAGCACTGTTGCCTCCGTTAACTCTAAGCCTCCCGTTTACACTTGCAGAGCACTGTTGCCTCCGTTACACTGAGCCATCCGTTAACCCTTACAGAGCACTGTTGTGTCCGTTACCGCACGGGTGCTATTGGCTCTAAGTCCATCAGCTTTTGCAGTGTACAGTCTGTCCGTTACCGCACCGGTCGGGTGCTATTGGCTCTAAGTCCATCAGCTCTTGCAGTTTACATTATTTCCGTTACCGCACCGGTCGGGTGCTATTGGCTCTAAGTCCTTCTGCTCGTGCAGTTTACAGTGACTCTGTTGCTGCACCGGTCTGGTGCTCGTGGCTCACGGTAGTTCTAGCTCTAGCAGAGTATTGTGGTCTCCGTTTCTGCTCAGCACAGGGTAGAGTCTCAGTCCTGCCTTACTATCTAGGTGCTTCCACCTTGCACCACAGTCTCTTGCTACATTTACCATCATACTGGGCGCTGTCTAACACACCACATCAGAGACTGATTACTTTCTATGAACTTTAACCCATGTTGTACTGAAATAGCCTGGATATGCCTGTCCTGTGACAGTATTTACTCTCTACCTTTGTATACCGGGCCTGAGATGGCATATGTACATGATTGATATTTTCCTGTGACATTCTATAGCCCGTGTTGGGCATTCTATTTGTGTCTTTTTTTAATAAAACTGTGTTTTATTCTAACCTACTGTGTCTGAGTGTCGTACAAACCGTTACAGTATGAAAGGGCCATGACCTCAGACAGTAAAGGTGAAGGTAATTCACAGAACATCCATTGGAGGATGAATGTGCACGAGCAGCGCCTGGAGCTGTTGGCACTGGCCTTGCAGACATTACTTGAGTGTACGTTACACCTTGATAAACCCAATCAGAATCCGGTGGTCCCCCCAGTTTTGACACCGGACAATCATTCCGTGGTTTCTGCTGCACCAACCAGAGGTTTAACGGCGGCAGCGCCGTTACCACTAAGATATGATGGCGAACCTATCCTATGCAGAGGGTTTATTAATTAGAGATATTCCTGGAACTAACGCCTCATGCCTTTCCTAACGACCAGAGTAAGGTCGGGTTCATGATATGCTTGCTAATGGGCAGAGTCCTGGCTTGGGCTAATCCTCTATGGGAAAATGCCAAACCCTGCACTCAGGACTTTAGTGAGTTCGTACGTAAGTTCCGGAGAATGTTTGAGGATCCTGGTAGAGCCGCCTCTGCTGCCATAAGATTTATGGAGATACAACAGGGTAATCGTACTGTGGGCGATTACGCCATAGAATTTCGGACATTGGTAGCAGAGGTAGGATGGAATAATGAGACGTTAGTGGCAGCTTTTGCCCAAGGTCTGACTGACCATATCAAAGATGAAATAGCTGCTAGAGATGTACCCAGTGACTTGGACGAATACATTGATTATGTCATGCTAATTGACTCTCGTATTCGTGAAAGACGCATGGCTAAAGATCGAAGGGCGAAATCCAGAAACTATGGGCAAGGCAGCCTTTTGAACCCACCCTCGCCTCCCATGCCTCCTGTACTGTCCCACCCCAATCCTGCTGTACCGTTCACCTTTGAAGTCGATGCCTCCGAAATAGGGGTAGGGGCAGTACTTTCCCAGCGCCCAGCTGTTGGTGGCATCCTGAGACCTTGTGGGTTCTTTTCTAAAAAACTTTAGAGTGCCCAAAGTCGCTATGAGATTGGTGACAGAGAACTCTTGGCTATTATTCTCGCATTGAAGGAATGGCATCACCTACTGCAGGGCACTAGAACCCCTGTGTTAATTCTAACTGACCACAAGAATTTGACTTATCTCTCAGAGGCTAAAAGGTTGTCCTCCTGCCAGGCTAGATGGGCACTGTATCTTTCCCGATTTAATTTTGTAGTATCCTATCTACCGGGCTCAAAAAACATTAGAGCGGATGCCCTGTCCAGACAATTTGGGCCAGAGGTAGAGAAGGATGAACCCCCGTGCCTATTATTCAGCCCGATCGCATTCTGGCTACTGTTCGTACCAGCATCACTTCCCCACTGGGGGAGGAAATTTTGGCATCCCAGGCTACGGCACCTCCAGAGACCCTAGTTGGCAAGTGTTTTGTGGATGAGCCATTCCGTACCCAGTCTGCTTGAGACATATCACTTGTCTAAGGCTGCTGGGCATATTGGGAGGGATCAATTAATATGATCTCTCTCACAAGTGTTGTGGTGGCCCTACCTTAGAGCCGATTGCTACGCATTTACTGCTGCCTGTGCCACCTGTGCCTGTGCCAAAACCCCCAGACACCTCCCAGTGGGTCTACTCCAACCTGTACCTAATGGCGAACACCCACGGTCCCACATATCCATTGATTTCCTGGGAGAACCGCCAGCGTCTAGGGGGTATACATTTATCTTAATGGTGGTTGACAGATTCTCTAAGATGGCTCATTTTGTGCCTCTCTCTGACCTTCCTTCAGCCCAGGAACTGGCAGTGGTTTTTGATCGAGAAGTGTTCTGCTTGCATGGGGTTCCCAGAGTCGTGGTGTCAGACCAGGGGAGCCAATTCGTGTCCAGGTTCTGGAGGGCATTCTGTGGTCAGATGGGCATCCAATTGTCCTTTTCCTCCTCCTACCATCCCCAGACCAATGGGGCCGCTGAGCGTGCCAATCAGGGACTGGAGCAGTTCCTGCTCTGTTTTGTGACTGATCATCATGACAGTTGGGCTGCCCTGTTGCCGTGGGCAGAATTCGCCAGGAATTGTGCAGTTAATTAATCGTCCAGGAGCTCCCCGTTCCTCATCAACTACGGGTTTCAGCCATGCCTGCTCCCGGACTCATTGTAGCTCTCCTGGGCATCATTTTGTGGATTTTCACAAGATTTACAGTCATAGCCAGAGTCACCCGTGGAAAGTGAGTGACATGGTGAGACAGGGAACACATGTTGTGTGGATGATGTTGTATGAGGTGGACGTACTACCTGTGAGTCATGAGCATGTTAAGCAATGTTGTGTGTACACCTGTGGATGTAGTGTGATTTTGTATTCTTAACTCACCCACAAGCCAGCCCCCTATATACGTTCCACTGTTGAAATCTCAGTGTACAGATGAGTGTTGAGAATGTAAGAATCATGACAACTCCTGGGATATTTAGCACAGACACTGGTGATCCTTATATTGGAGTCACACACCATCTGCACATTCATGGAGTGGAAGTTCTTTCTGTTGATAAATTGATGCCCTTCATGTGCTGGAGCTTTGATATGTACATGGGTGCAATCTATTGCACCCATGACCCTGGACATTCCTCCCCTTGTGTAAAAGTCCTGTTTTACACGTGTCCACTCCATGTTGGTGGTGGGAAAGTAGATGTACCTGCTGGTCATGCTTTTGAGGACTGGCAACACGTGAGCCAGTACCTTTGAAAATGTGGGCTGTGACATGCCTGATGTGTAACCTTGAATGGAAGGCTTCATTTGCCATAAAATGTATTGCACACATGAGTTTCTGCAAGTCAGATAGGGCATGGTTGTGGATGTATATGGGATCAACCTCATCTTTAATGACCTCATATAGGGCAATGATGCTGTGCGGCATCACCTCATCATCTTCTTTCCCAGGAGCGTGACCTTTTTGCGGTATACCCTGAGCCTTTGTGGTCGTCTGCAGGGGTGGGAGAAATCTCTCGCCATGTTCCCGCTGGAAATTCAACAAAAGCCACATTGCTGTCCACTTTTTCGCCAAAATATCTGCTTTAAAAGTAGCAATTAAATTTTCACATTTTTCACCCATGGGTCAAAATATTTTGCCATTTTTTCAATTGCTAGAAAGTTCCCGCCCATTGATTTACTTTGTTTTCGCTATAAAAAAGTGACGTATTTGCGGAATTCAAACACAATGGAAGCAGCTACAGAACGAGGTAGATGTGCTGTGCTGTGCTGTTCTGCTGTTATTTTGAGGTAAAATTGAGGCAGGAGAAGCTCATAGTGACTGCTATCGCTATGAGCAGAATTAAAATAAAAGGAGGAACTGGAAGGACCAATATGTGTCCACTGAGTCTAAGGAGGAAGTGAGCACTGAGTCTGAGGAGGAAATGAGCACAACAGAAGCAATGCTGGCCAGTCCCCCTAAATCTCCCCTAGGGTTTTTGGGAAACTTACTGTCAAGGGAGGAACAAAAGGGTAGTAGTAGTACTAGAGAGAGCAGGACAGGTGAGCTGCCTGTGCCTGCTGCCAGACGTGCTGCCCCTGCTGCCAGATGTGCTGCGCCTTCTGTAAGATGTGCTGTGCTTGCTGTCAGATGTGCTGCCAGTGCCACCACCAGTGCTGTGCCTGCTGCCAGTACTGCCCTTGCTTCCACCAGTGCTGTGCCTGCTGCTGGTACTGCCCTTGCTTCCACCAGTGCTGCACCTGCTACCAATGCTGAACCTGTTGCCACCAGTGCTGAAGCTGCTATTAGTGTGTCTTGTAAAACTAAGGAGGGGGGAAGGAGAAGATGATACTAAGTGTGACAGAGGGGGACCCTACGTCACACTTGCTATTTCCAAGTGCTATTACTACTACTACTACTAAGGTCCAGCAGCTTGTTAGCATTAGGAGTGATGGAGGGGGTAATCAATATCTTCCTATTAACTGTGACTGTGAGGAGGAAGACTCTGGGGTTGAAACTGATGTGGTTGGTGTAAATATTATTAGTAACAGTGATGGTGAAGCAGTCAGTGGGACGAGTGTTAGGAGAGTGGTAGGGGAAGCAATTGAGAGGGTCCAGACTACCGGTCAAGCCCTCACAATTCCCCTGATCCCCGGAGTCCCTTCCCCCCAAGGCTTTGGAACATGATTCTGAAGAACGAAGAATTGTCACCACCACAATAATACCACCACCATCAGCAGGAGCACAGATACGCTGCTTGTGCCTGCTGCTACTGCTGCCAATCTGCCTTCTTTAGGTCACCAAGAAATGGCAAATGTGATATTAGGGGACCATCTGTCACATTGCTCGTCACCTCCTCCAACCAGCAGTGAGCATTTGGAAAGGTGCGGAATTTGCAACCTATCTAATTCCTGCTGCGGCTGAGTTGCAAGTGCAGCAGTATGCTGAGGAGCAGGCTAGTTTGCCACAAATCACCTGGGTACAGTGGGAATAAGGTCAACAAGTGATCTGGGATTAGGAAAGAATACACTTGCCAGCAGCAATACATATACCAGACGTGGTGGGGGCTAGTTTTGATGCTGCTACTTCCTCAGGCGCATCACTGGAGCTAGTCCTGGCAAGTGGAACCTTCAACATCCATCACCCGTGTTACTGCTGTTTTTGATCCCATTCCCTTTCAGCTGCCTAATCATCCTGCAGGTTTGTGGTTTAAAATCTGCTGTGTTCTGATTGCTGTGTCGCTGTCAGGTACGTGTGTGACATTGGGGGGTGCAGGTTGTTTGTTGATCGGCTGGTGATGTTGCTCAGGTAAGCTTGGTTTGAAGTGACAGGTGTACGTGTTTTGTGTTAACCCCCATTGTTCCGTGCTATATTGTGATGTCTTGTGTTGGTCTGCTTTTTGAAGGCCTTGTCCCTGTGGTGTTACTAGGTTTTTGTGTTGTGTCCGCCAGTTATATGTGGGGCATTGGCATTGTTTGTGTGTTATTTTGGCTTTGCAGGGGTTAATGTTAATTATCTATATGTTGTGTGGACTGCTGTTTCTCTGTTTTTGTGTGTCCTAACTTTTACCCGTTAAATGTATCAGTTTATCGGTTACTAGCAGCACCGCACTCCTTTAAAATCCAGAATAGGATGGCTGTGGCAGTGTTTTGAAGACTGTGAAAAGGTTGGAATAGAATCCCATGAAACCTACAGTTGAAGCAGGGAAGAGATTTTGTCTAAAATAGATGACTGTAATCAGGATAGCAAGGAACTCTGAACATGGAAAAATTGACATGAAGGAAGTTACTTGAAGTCTTTGTGGAACCCTTCTGAAATTACCAGAAAAACCCACTAATTCACCAAAAACCTTCCAAGTGCTGTTGAAAGATCATAGGCAACCTCTTATTGCCTGAGTTGGACCAGACCCCCACGGGTCATGAGGTGGTAGTTTTGTCAGTTTTGGACGTCTTCACAGTCCTCTTACCTGACCATACCTTTTTGGGTTATAGTGTAGAATGAGACTAGGTTGTCAAGGGAAATGGTGCCCTGGACGTGTAACCACACTGGCAAGTATAGTGAAAACCATTCCTCATGGTGAAATGAAGAGCGCTTAGGAGTAACTTGGGGCACCAAAATACTCATGCCTCCAGTGACTTGTCTGACAACCTTCTCCAATTCTGGGACAAACAACTGTTTGCCCACAAATGGAAAATATACCAAGAACTTCTTGAAAGATTGCTCAGCTGGAGCGTATCCAAAAGATAATCTCCCCCAAACAGCCATAGCCATAGTAACCCACACAGTAGCAAAGGTAGAATGCAAAGTGGCACCAGATTATCCAGACACTTATCCTCATTATCATTAAGACATCCACCAGCCCACTGCGCCAACCCTCAGCAAAAAAAACAAAAGGAGAGAAAGACACACTCACTGTCAGGCATCCTTAATTCCTCCAAGAGCACCTGGTACGAAGAATGGTGAGATGGAAAACTGGCAACCTCCTTTTCACTAGAGTCTGGCGCCTCTAAGACCTACAGGACAGCCTGAATTAGCCTCTCACCAGAAGAATCACGGTCTTCTTCTTAGGAGTCCCCAACAGAGAAGGACAAATCCAGGTCATCCATATCAGTTTCCCTTTCTCAACAAAGGAATCACCAATAACTGAGACATCACCCTCTATACGTTGGCTCAGGTCCCTTTTCAGTGGTGCAGGCTAACACTTGGACCAAGAGTCCAAACCCCTTGCATAGATAAGAGAACAGAACTACTGAGGAGATTAAGTTAAGTTATTTGATTTTAAAGTTTACTCATGATGTCCTCTCTTTGCTCTGTGTGGTACAAGGCTTCCTTCATCACAGACCTCTATTAGCAGTTGGAGCTCCCACACGATCCTCTCTCCATTAATGCAAAGCACTGGGAGATTATGTCAGATACCATGATGTTTATGTGCCACATGTTAAAGCCAAACACCCACCAAAGAAATAGGGCACTGCTGTTGCTGTACCCCTTGACTCTCCCCAAAGGCAATAAGAGGCAAGGTGGAAATGAAAGAGGAGGAGGAAGAATAGAGCCTGAAAATGTGATGGGGAGTAAAACACCTGCCTCACCATAACCTTCTTGCTCTAGGGTCCGAGCACTGGAAGATCATGTAATTGCATGTTTTGGTGATCCACCTTTTTCATCTTTACCTGCCCCACTACCTGATAGTCATTCAGTAGATGTCACAATGTGGCAGTTCATGTCCACCCATTGCACATTGTGTGATGCACAGACCACATATGACAGTGTGGTGGAGTATAATCTCAAGCAGGGCATCAAGCGGCATCTAAGGAGATTCCATCCCACAGAATATGCTAAGCTGGTGGCAGGAAGGGTTCATCATTACTATTAAAAGTACAAGTTGTCACGTGTCCTTAGCAGAGAGTGCACAAAGGGCATAGTGACAGCATAAGTATTTGGTTTCTGGTGGGATGATTTCACATTGGGGACCCTAAGCATCATGGTGTTTGGATAGAGTTCTGCCAAGTGTTTGGTGTGAGTGCAGATGTGCCCATTGTTCCCAATCCTTCTCTTATTTACCACACACACTGTGGCACATTGCAGTTGCTGATGAGAGGCACAGTTCCTGCTCTCAAGGGAAAAAATTATATTCTAGTAACAACACAACCATGATTTTGGAGAAGGGGCAAGTGGAGAAGCATTATTGGCCTACTTCTTCTTTTCGCCACATATTTCTGAAGTGGTGGGAGCTAGTTATGGTGCTGATACTGCCTCAGGCACATCACTGGAGATAGTAGTGGCAAGTGGAACCATGATCATCCATGTTACTGCTGTTATTAATCCCATTCCCTTTGAGCTGACTAATCACCCTGCTGCTTAAACAACTCATCAGCTGCACCAAGAACAACAGTCACAATTTCCGCAATGACACTGGGGCAATTCACTATGGCCAGTGACCACTGGCCAAGACAACATGATCCGCTGGCACTAGGCCAGTAGGGCATTTTATTTTTCTCAGGGCTTGTTCTTAAAAAAAAAAAAACAGAAGCCTACAAAACAAAAAAAACAATTTCTAGGGTCTTGTTTATAACAAGCCTAAGCTCTACAAATCACTGATTCCTCAGGGCTTGTGCAAAACAAGTCTAAGTCCTACATATCAGTTTTTCCTTGGGGCTTGGCCCTAACACAACTTTAAGTCCTACAACAAATCAATATTTCCATAAGGCTTGTTTCAAACAAGAGTCCTATAACAAATCAATGTTTCCTAAATGTCTCTAGTCTAAGTCTTACATATCAATGTTTCCTCGGGCCTTGGGCCTCTAACAACAAGTCCTAGAAATCTTCCTCTACAAAATACTCTATCCTGTCAAGTATCAGTCTGCCCCATTCGCAGCTTATGTCAGAGGTATCCTGTCTCTGTCAGGGTACATGCCAATTTCTTATTTTATTTCATTTTTAATTTTACTTATTTTGTTTTTAATTAACTGTCCCCCCCAATACCAGTCAACAACCCCCCAAAATAAAAAATTCCCTCTTCATCTGATTCTTTCCACAGGCTCCACCCACCAACACAAGCACCCTCCTCAGACCCCATTTATACCATGTCTTATATTTTTTATTTTATTTATTTTTAGTTTTTTATTAATTGCCCCCCCCCAATCCCAGTCAACAAATGCCCCCCAAAAAAATCCCTGATTGTTTCCACCAACACAGGCACCCTAATACCCCTTTTATACTATACCTTTGGGAAATAAAATAGCATTTGTTATGAGTTGTGTGTAAATTCATTGTTCCCATTGATTTCAATGCAATGAGCTAGGAGAAAAAAGTGGAAAAACTGCACTTTTCACTGGAAATTTTACACCAAGTGGCAAGGGCAATTATTTGCCAATTTTAGTTTGTGGTGGAAATTTTTGCCTCTCCCTACTCACAGGGTTCTGGTAGATGGTGGACAAAGTTAGAAACATCACCAGCTCCAATTCAGCCAAAAATACCAAAATAACAAAAATTCACCAAAATAACAACAGAGATAAGAAGTCCTATAGATGCGTTCTGTGTTTCTTCCAATATGGCCACTGCTCATGCCCATTCTTAAAGGCACCATGATCACAAAACATGAAAGTAAGTAAACAAATAAAAAACTCACTGCCACAAAAGGACTGTGCTCAAAAGAAAAAAAAAAGTTAAGTAAACTGATATAAAAAGATGAGAAATGCCTTGTCAGAGAGGTGGTCCAAAGGCTAAATGAAAATACCATTACAATAGCAGCAGAGATGTAAAACAGGGGTAGGAGAAACATCTAATTTCCAAATGTGCTGCCAAAGCAACACCACAGAATACAGTGCGAGCCAGGCTCTAACTCTACAGAGAGAAATGTGGCTGCCAGACAAGGAAATAGGGTCATACTCACAGGACCTGTGTGGAAAAGGATCCATTCATGCCAGTCTTCGAGCTCCTATATAGCAAGCAAGGAAGCCACTCAGAGAAAGACATGAGGATAAGATTGACAAAGCAAACCATTCTCTACAGACTGATATCCCTGAAGTCTGTGCTCTGGTTCAAACCAACAGAGATTGCAGCACATTTAATGGGGGATTATACAGCTACATGAATAAAACAAAACGAAGGCAAAGAGAGAATCTTTGCCCATGCATACTCAATGAGGTCACTTATAAAAAGGGATTAAACCAGATTAGACTTGCTGAAGTAATGTTAGCATGGAAGAAGTTTCCACTTCTGAGTGTCTTTTAAGGCAAGTATCCTGCCCTCTTTCAGGAGGAAACTTTACCCATGGTTTCTGTGTTCTACAAGAGAAAGACAATTAAAATTAAAGTCTTTTACATTCAATAAATATAGGAAAGTGTTGCTATTCTTCTTTTTACCCTATTTTTACCACTCCAATACCAGATCTCACCCCCTTCCCTCAAATGTAAGCATTGTGTACATGTAATAAAAAAGTAGAGTCCAACCCGTTCACACCGCATATATACTAAGGGTGAAAGACAAGTAAGCAGTGTGTCAGCTGGTGAGTGTAAATGACAGGATGTTACAAATGAAATCAGTACCAGTCCCTGAAGGTAAACAGAACACCGGAAAAAAGCTTCCTTCATCAGAATGTAATGTATATCAACACACATGAATTCATGTCTTCAACGATGGGTTGTTCTTTCCAATGTATTCTGTGTTGTAGCTTCCAAACACACTTCCTTTTCCTCCTCTTTCCTCCATGATCTCTTGATTAGATATAATAGCAGGAAAATCCAGGGTAGTCTTGGACTTTGTAAAAAATCAACATTTATTCAGCATCATTAAAATTCAAACTCCCATATAGTGAACCTGGGGATAGTAAGAAAAACTGCACCTGTTTAAGTGGGAAAACAGACAAGCAAAGCATGCACTCTTGTTTATGTATTACAGATAAACATACAGTAATAGAATGCTCCAGTCTTGTTACTATTATGAAGACTGGTTTTCAACTTTGATTATTTTACAATGACTAACATACTGCAGGATCTTCTCAATAATCAAAGTCTTGCATTATTCCAGTACTGCACAAAAGCACTGGCTCTAAGGGGGCTTGAGAATCAGTCCCAGTCCCTCCACCTTCCACCTGTGCATTGCTGAATGCATACTATCTAGTCAACAAATCCCACATCATTTATTACCTGTTCTTCTCTCACTTTATTTTGTTTGCTATAAGAGAAACCTGTTTAAGACAATCCGACTTAAAGCTGACTGAGGCAACCTGACCTCTCTAGTAAAGCAATTTTATATTGAAATCTTTATTTTTCATACTCACACACTTCTGCCTGATGGTAGGGGTAGAAGTGTGGGTCTTCTTCTTTCCCCACTCTTCTTCTTTGTGGTTCATGCAATCCAGCTATTCTCTCTTCTTCCTTTCCACATACAGCAGCTGTGATTACTTCTAAATTGTCTACCCTCTAACTTTAAATCATGATGAACCCTTTTCTAGTATTCCACTTTTTTGAAACAATATTCCCTCCTGAAGAATGTTAAATGTCTTAATATATTTAAATGTTTCTATCATATCTCCCCTCTCCCTCCTTTCTTCCAAGCTGTACATATTAAAGGAGCGGAAAACTTTGTTATGAAAAATAAATATTATGTAGGGCCTTTCCTGATGAGTAATATGAGTATTCCCACTACAGAGAGATTCATGTTTCAAGAGTTATTACAGTTTAAACTATATTTTTTACATTTACTATGCCCTCTGCTGGCCATATTCCAATTAGTTATTCTGTTGGATTCTATTTGAGAGGAAAGTCACTGATAAGTAGTTTCCATAGAATGTGATAGAAACTGCTGAATCATGCAGTTAAAAATGTCAGGAAGTAAATATGTAAAGTCATTTCCTGATTATTACAACTGTTGGATCATATGAATAAAATAAATTACAGAAGTGGGAGTGTCCTTGTTTTACTCAACAAGAAAAACTCTGTAACGTAGGTTTTCATAAAAAAAAGTTTAGTTTTCCCCTAAATTCTTTGAGTCTGTTCCGGTACCCTGTTTCATGAAGACCCTGCACCATTTTGGTGGCTCTTCTTTGAGCTGCCTCGAGTTTATCAATGTCCTTCTGGACATTTGGTCTCCAGAACTGTACACAGTACTCCAGGGGAGGTCTTACCAGTGATCTATAGAGTGGCACTAGTACCGCTCTCTTCCTTCTGTTAATGTATCTTCATGTATAACCACGAACATGCTTTACTGCATTACTTACTTACCTTCAAGTAATTTGAAATAATAATAACCAAGTCTTTTTCCATTATGTTTTTGTCAGCACAGTACCATTGAGTCTGTATTCTACTGCTGTTTTTCTGTGTCCTAAATGTGTTGTCTTCCACTTTTCAGCATTAAATGATAGATGCTATACCATTACCCAGTCAGACAGTTTTACTAAATTGACATGCATTTGGTTAATCCCAACTGGAGAGACAATTCTGTTGAAGTTTTTTGTATCATCTGAAAACAGATGATGTAACAGTAATGTTACTAATTAAGATATTGAAGAGTACATACCCTAGCATTGACAACTGTCACACTCCACTAGTAACCCTTCCTTCCTTTCAATAAATACCATTGGTCATGACAAGCTGTTTTCAGTTATTCAGCCAATTATTTATCTAACCAACTATTAATCGTATGAATCATTTTCATATATGGTACAGAATCAAAAGCATTACTAAAATCCAAATATGCTACCTCTGCTGCTCCCCCCTTTCTATCACTTGAGTAACATGATCAAAAAGTTCAACAATATTTGTTTTGCAAGATCTTCTTGTTGTAAAGCCATGTTGTCATGGATCTTGCATGCCAGTAGACTTCAGATATGAAACAATACTTCCTTTCAATAACATTCAAATTCATTTCCCAGCTGCTGATGTCAAACTCATGGGCCTGTAATTGCCAGAGTCCACCCTACTGCCCTTTTTGTGTAGTGACACTACAATTTTCCATTCACCTGAAACCACTCTGTCGAAAGAGATTGCGTAAAAAGATCAGCTAAGGGTTTTGCTGTGTATTACTAGGCAAGGCAGGACTGATAAAGACTAACATACTTGGCAGCAGGAAATATAATCCTCATGTCTCTGCTTATGAGGCAAAGTTTGAACTTTATGGACACTTGTCTTTTTTCAACCTAATTTATTATGTTATTTTTTAATATGTAGTACATCATCCTTGCTGAGAGGTCAAGCTTACCACAATGCATCTGGCAGAAAATATGAAGAATAGTAGATGTTCTAATGTGCCTTACACTGTATTTGTGTCTCTACCTTTTTTTTATCGTTTTTGTTTGCATCTGTGTGTGTGTGTGTGTGTATGTCTGTGAATGCCATATCTTAGTCTATTTGTGCCTCTTTTTTGTGTATCTATCTCATTGCATCACTTTCTCAATTTCTGTGTGTCTTTCTGAATTTCTTAGAAGTGATGGTGACTTTCCACTGAAAAAATGAATAGTCTCACATGGTGGTTTTCCACAGAAAAAATAAAAAGCTTAACTTGAACTATATATAGAAGTGATGGTTACTTTCCACAGAAAAAATGCATAGCTTCACATGGTGACTTTCCACAGAAAAAAAGAATAGCTTAACTTGTACTGTATAACATACATATATAATTAAATGAGACATTTAAACCTTGTAATGATACAGATGTATACATTGCATTCTGAAGATGATGAAATGTACCAAAATGTAGCTGAAAGGAAAGGACTTGATCTTCCACCAGTGGAGAGGAGTAGTAAGCCTATTTATAAATGAGCTACGATGTTGAAACTCTGACCATGAGAACAAGCCCAAAAAAAACAATCTAGATCATTAGCAACAGCAGCATCTCTGCTTGTAAGTTCAACCCACAAACAGCCATACTGCTGTAATATTAAGTAAACAGCACCAAAATGCCCCACCTCGACTACGAGTGTTTCTGCTCCTGCTAATAGAGCTTACAGGAATCCCCATGATAACAGTGAACTCCTATATTTGCAGTAGCAGTCTAACAGGAATGCCTCAGTCTATGAAACCTCCTATCTGGAGCTACTTCACTTATGATCCAAAATTAAAAAATATCACTATCTGTTGTCTATATAAAAAAGTGCGCAAAGGGAAAGAAGGATCCTATCTAGGCACCGCCTCATTGAGATCCTACCTGAAGTATAACTACAGGTCTGTTTGGAGGGAACACTAGAACATGCCTTGTAGGCAAAGGGCTGAAAACATCTTACTACAAGAAAGTTCTCCTGATCACAGATATGAGGACACGTAGGTAGAGTACAAACTATATGACTTTGAATGCTCACTGGGTACCCACACTATCACCTCTGTCAGTAGCATAGTCCAGAGTAGTCTACACCATTGGCATGCTACTTTTTGTATAGAGAAGTTTAAGAAACAGTCCCAAACAGCTGCAAGAGTTTAAAAAAACTGTGTTAAACGAAAGATGAATGTATTGTACCCCACTGTTTGAAAGCTGTTTTTTTGGCTGCTGACAATGGCTTCAACTTTATAGCTGCCCAGAGAATGTCAGATACAGTGCATATATCCTACTTTACCCATGTACTCAACCTAGTAATCTCTCGCTTTATGTCACAGTCTAAAATGTTCAGAGAAATACTGAATATTCACAAAAAACTGTGCATTTTAGCCAGTCCTACAGGACTCACAAATTAATTTTCTATTCCATCTGAGGTAATATTCACCGTTGTACATGTTAGAACATCTATATGAGGAGAACAAGGACATCAGTGAATATTAACTGAACTTTTGAGGAGGCTTCTTTGTCACCTGGTCAATGTCAGATAATATCAGACCTTTGTGTTGTCCTGATGCCTTTTGAGGATGCATGTGGCCACCTTTTTGGTTAGTTGTGCTGGTGTATGGATAAATGAAATACTGCATTTTATTTATTTATTGCAGAAACTACTACAGAGCACAGCTCATGAACTTGCTCATAATGACAACACAGCTATGAAGCAGTTGGTAACTGATATGTTAGCATGCTCTTGAGCAGGATCCTCAAATAGTGTTTATAAAAAAGCAATGAGGAATATATACTTGCTACATTGCTAGACCTTCACGTCAAGTATAAAATGTCTGAATTTGTGCATAAGCATGATAAGTTTGTGCCAAGGAGTGATCAGCAGCATTTATCTGAGGAATTCAATTTTGTCAAACTTTGTAAAGAAATCCTTATAGCACAGGGAAACCAGAAAAAGAAGTATAACCTCAAAAGCCACAACAAGATAACAAAAATTAGAAGAAGAGAAAGCTGGGTGTCTGTTAGTATTCTCTTTTTTTTCCTAATGAAGGCGGAAGACTCCACCAAAATGCGCTGGAGAATAAGTGAACCTACACCTTTACATTAGTCCAGTAAGTCTTTGTGCTACAGTGGGATTTCCAGTCTTGTTGTTGACGTGGATTGGGGATTGAGGACACTGCACCGCAGGAACCCTTGGATGACTGATGACTACAGATCTCCCTGAGGATTAAAAATGCATTCTGATGGTCATTATACCTGTTGTAATCAAGTAAGAGCACACACACAACTGAGGAATATCCCTTGACTGCCAACTTTGCACATTGTTATCTGTACCTGAACTATCGTGACAATCTATACCACACTATCGGTAGACTTTCCTTGTAGACCGGACATCAATGCCAAGCACTTTAATTCACACAGCTTTAACTTTTGATTATTGTCTATTATCGCTTATCTAAGCATTTTTTTACTACATTTTTAGTTATTAGCCTTTTAGCCATTATCTTACTTAAATTTATATTATAGTTGTGGGACGCTTTACACTACATATTTCAGTACCAATCACTATATGTCTGTCATTTGGCATTTAGTCACAAGTCTTTTAAGCCTATATCTTTCATTGTATCTTGATTTTATGCATATATATGCGTTTTTTTTATTTAATAAATTACTACACTTAGAGTTCCTCCCTACCCTTTTGTTTCTTTTTAATAAAGAATTAGCAGAACACATGGCAGGTTCATCACAGAAATTTGTTCTGGCTTCTTAGTAGCAACTGCAGTCTAACTTTGGTGGTAATGGAGGTGGTGGGGGTGGAAGTGGTATTGGTGGGGATGATGGTGTTGGCACTCCTCTGTAGGACTTGCTCCTTGAAAATTGGTTAGTTACTGATACCCATAGTCTAGCTCGAACACATGGCCCCAGTATATCTGAGATGGTTACAGCCTACCTGCCAGACAGCTATGTTCTGGGCAGAAATTATGATCCACCAGCAAGATACCTATGTTCTAGGCAGAAATGATGGCCCACTGGAATACTGACAAACAAAACAATCTGTGTGGCCACCATGGGTGTGGTTTCCAGTGGAAACACTTAGCTGCCTACCACCAGACATCAATCAGAGATGGTCAGTGCTGCTGGTTATATTGTTAATGAGTGTAGGACAGAGCTAGGCAGCAACAGTGTAGTTAGACTAACTTTATTAAAATGAACCAGCATCTAATACCATTGAACCATCATTTAGCAGACTTGGAAAGAAACAAGCAAGCCACAGAAGCATATGGTGCATGTTAACTGACAGCTGCACTGACAACAAGGAGAGTTTTGTATAGTTGTCAGGCCACTGCCAGCCACATGGAATGACCAGTGCTATCATCATATTTATTCTCTGTCTCCATTGCCACAATACCACCATTTGCACCAATCATGTTTAAATCCACATTTTATTTTCACATTATGTGTATGTCAAACAGTTTTTTTCAGACTTATACTAAGGCACTCCTTAATAACTATTGTTTGCAGGCTTAATTATAACAAGAAAGACCATACAAAAAAAATTTGCTGCAGCTTACATAGTATTGAAAAAAATATGAGCAGGCTGGTACAGTGTCCAGAGTTACATAGAGCCATATAAGCAAATTTAAAGAGAGGGATAAGTGTAAGGCATTATCGACAGTAGGAGAAGTTGAAGAGGTGCTGCTACTCTTGTGGAGGAGGATTCTTCCACAACAAGCAGCAGCAGTTAGTGTGCAAGCCCATAGAGCTACAAACAGCCAGAAGTGCCGCCACTTGTGGTGGCTGGTGATAAATGATGATATCTTGCAGGGTGTTCTTGATAGTGGTGCAAGCATGAGAGTGGAAAATTAATATTAGAGGATAGATCTGGGGTGCCTGATTTTCACCCCATCCGCTACCGCCAGTACTATTGAAATTATGGCTTTAGCTGCAAGTTTAGTTTCTGGTATTGAACTGACTGTATGTACTACCTATAATGATATATATAACAGCAACAGGAGGAGGAGCAGCTTGATCATCATCAGGTTGATCTAATGCCTCCACTTTGCCCACCATAGGTGCACGTTTTGTTTTAAAACAGCAACAGCACAAGAAGGAACTTCAGGTGGTGACAGTCAACAGCCCAATCCCTCTCCACCTTTCCCTGGCCTGAAACCATGGGTATGAGATTATTTTACTTTGGAGGCTAGGGTGGTTCAATACTCAACATCAGGTTTGTGCACAATGTGCTCTGATCACTACACATGGTTGTCAAAGTGTGTAGAGCAATAGAATGCAGGGAGCATCTGATGATGGTATACCCTGTTGAATATGCCATGGTGATAACTTTGAGGTTACACTATTTTTATTAATGTAGAGTCAAACACCCACTCACTATCAAGTAACTGGCTTATACTGTGGAACAGACAAGGGCCTTAGACAGTGACTGACAGCACATGATTTCTTGGGAACGGTTTAACATAACCAACAGCACTTTGAGGTTGATTTAGGCAATGTGAATGAAATTTATGGGTGCTGATGTACCACTTGTGTTATCCCTGCTTTATGAAATTTGTACACACACTGTGCATACTGTATATGTTGAGAATTGCAGAGAATCTCCCTCCAGTGAAACATGTTCCAACCACCATGATTTTAGGAAGTGGGATTAGGAAGAAGAATTTGTTGACTATGCCTGAAGTGGCTTGTTATGCTGCTGCTAACGAAGCAAAAGTCATATATGATACTCAGACTCAGCAGCAGTAACTAAATTAGCATGGAACACTATAATATCAGAGATGGGTGGCATATGTTCCTGGCTGGCACTGGTGGCATACTACTTCCTGGCTTGGCTTCCACTAAGTTTTTAATGGATTGACTTGCAGTGCAAACCTGCTCATTTGATCAATATTTGCACTATTATGTAAACCTGCATATAATTTTTTTACCTCTCTCTATGTCTCTTTAACCCCTTAGTGACAGCCGCTTGCGTACGCCCGGCTAACATTTTTTTTTTTCGAAATGATTCCGGAGTCCCCGAACTGGAGACCCAGACTTCCGGGACCTACCAGGTACATCCTCTGACACTAAGTGACAGTTTTTGCAGGACGTACCTGGTAAGTCAATTGTCGGGATGGGGTTAAATTTACCTATATAGCTCTATGGAATTTTCAACACTGTGTAGCAAAGAGGGGCAGGGAACCTCTGGCGTTTGATTCTACAATGGAGGGAAATACCACCCCATGGAGAAGCATAGGAAAAAATGTCAAACTTTTCATGAGAACATTTCAAGCATAAGCAGAACAGTGGGAACATTTTTCACAGGAAAAGCTGATTTTTTTTCCATGGAATTCCCCATGGGAACAACATTTTACTTTTTTTTTTGCCCATCCCTAATAGTGGTGCGTAATGGAGGGGTAAGGGTGGTGCAGCCCATGACATTTCTTGTAGCTGAGAAGGATTTAAGAATGGTTGGAAAAAAAAATAGGAAACAGAAGTGAATGAGGAGAAAAGTGTATTCTTTAATAAATGGACTCCAATATATCTTTAAAGTAGGAAGGAAACAAGAGCAGTTTACTGGCAGAGGTCTAAGGAGAGAGTCAAAGATGTTAAAGTGGCAGAGTAGATTAAATTTGAGAATTGTAAATTTAAAATTGTTTTTCTTAGCCTGGGTGATGGCAGTTCTAAAACAAGATAAGATGAACTTGTAATGATCAAAGTCAGTGAGTAAATGTGGCTTTGTCCAGAGACGTTCCACGGAGTGAGAACAGCTGCAAAGAATATAGGTTGATGAATTCTGACTAGATCCAAGATTCTGAAAGCCAGGAGTGTCAAAGGTGAAGAGATTAATGCTTATACAGGAATAAAGTTAGTGGAGAATTATATCTTTGACCAAGAGATTCTACTTTAGTAGAAGAGCATAGAGAAGAGAGAGAACAATTTATAACAAATGGCTGTGTATCTTGGTTTTAACTATGTACATTCAGGAAGAGGCTAGGATATTTTGCATTACCAGGTCCTCATGAAGCAGTGTGGGATGTGGGTGGTGACCGTAAGCATGCTGTTCACTGCACAGACGTCCTGGTGGCCTCCAGAGGGAGTGAGTGGAGGGAGGACAAAGTGGCAGCATATTTAGATGGATGGAGGAAGGGACAAAAATATATTTATTTTTTCTGGGTAGAGTGAGAGAAAACAAGGGTGAGTATTAAACATAGCCACTCTTGTTTTCCTGTAAAATCTTGGGTATAATTTACACCTGCATATTATACACAGGTACATATTATACCTGAGATTGTACAGTAAATATAGCTTTCAACCCTTTCAGTACATTGATTGTCAATGAGTTGCATACTTTTGTAGAATTTAAATATTTAAAAGCCTCATTTACATAAATTGTCATTTTTCTCTGTCCCCATTGTACAGTTGGTTTGACCCTGAATTACTGTGGTTCCATTTAGATTCTTACGTGAGTAGTCACTTCCATTAAGCCCACAGCATTTAAAGGGATAGTAATACTTAAAATGTAAAAAAAAATATGTTGTAGGGTTTATCCCCCTGAGTAAAACAAGAGTACTCCCACTGCTGAAAGATGTTTCATTCAAAAGTTATTCGTTTTCAAAGTTGAATTTTTTAGGTGCAATATCACAGTGGCCTGAAATTTTACAGTGGCGCTGTTGCTACACCATCCTATGGAGATTTATGGTCCTGAGACCAGAGCTGTCCATAGGATCGTGTAGCAACAGCGCCACTGTACAATTTCAGGCCACTGTGATATTGCACCTAAAAAATTCAACTTTGAAAATTAATAACTTTTGAATGAAACATCTTTCAGCAGTGGGAGTACTCTTGTTTTACTCAGGGGGATAAACCCTACAACATATTTTTTTTTACATTTTAGGTATTACTATCCCTTTAATAAAGAGAATCACCCACAGTGGTCACATTCTGAATGCAAAATCTGTGGTGCCGTAGGTGTCATACGCATGACACCACAGAGCTTACAATCTGCAATGGATGACTTACATGACACCAGAACTTACAGGTTACAATGCAGGTCCCATTTCACAGAGCTTACACTATGTAATGTTTGACCATAAAGCTTACAATCTCCAGTTTATGACCCACATGACACCACAGAGCTTGCAATCTACAAAGGACGGCCCACATGATGCCAAAGAGCTTACAATCTACAAATAATTTTAAATAAATTACCCACTGGTAATTCTATGGTATCATGAGAGTAGTACAACATCGCTCTACAGAACTTACAATCTATGACCCAATGATACCACATATCTTACAGTTTATGACAATATGACACAACAGAGTTTACAAAGTAAAAGGAACTATCACATCCTGTGACGTATAAGCTCTGTAGTGCCACATGAATCACAGTTTGTAGATTCTCCATGACCCTCATGGTACAAGGTTTGTAACTCACTGTAAGGAATACACTGATTCCTTGGAGATTGTAAGCTCCGTGGTGCCACAAAGATCACCCAAATTATGCCA
Organism: Rhinophrynus dorsalis; assembly: GCA_037306005.1. Classification (NCBI taxonomy): domain Eukaryota; kingdom Metazoa; phylum Chordata; class Amphibia; order Anura; family Rhinophrynidae; genus Rhinophrynus; species Rhinophrynus dorsalis. The sequence goes on along the minus strand of CM074722.1, from coordinate 152,748,903 downwards.
AAACACCTAAAATATATTCTCAGTGACAACATGACAACACTAACAGAATAAAAATAATATAAATGAAGGAGCACCTATAGTAACACCTACTTGGTGTCACGGTTTTTGATGAACACTCAGACCAGACTGGTAAGGTTAAAATAACTTTATTAGAATAAAATACATACAAGGAGGTAGTCCACAGGCCCACAATATTAAACAATAAATATATAGCAATAGTAAGCCAGACACAAGATATATTGCAGGCAAAGGAGGCAGCAACTGGCTTCAAATAGTTCTGTGCTTGAACCCTGAAGACTGGAGGCTCGTAAGACCAGGCAACCTCACCCTAGTGGACTAGGGTTAACCAGGCTACTCAACTCAGAGCTGACAGCAGGACTATAGATGACTGGTAGTCCCATAGGTGGTAACTGGCACGAAACCCAGACGCCTGGGTGGCTCTGAACCCAGTAGGAACAAGGCAACACTGACCATGGGACAGGGGTCCCAGGAAGACCAAGGCAACCACTTACAGTTGGCAAACCCTAGAATGCTAGGGGTTGATCGAGGCAGATAACAGGAAGGCCACTAGTGTCCCCTCACACTAACGAGTGTGATGTAACGCAACCACTGGCTCTTTAGCCCAAAGGCTACTGCGACAAGGAATGGAGCACAGTGTCCCCTCACTCTAACGAGTGTGATGTAACGCATCCGCTGGCTTTTAGCCCAAAGCTACTGCAACGGGGAAGGAGCACTGGCTCAGCCTAGACAGTCTATGCACTGGAAATGCCCAGAGATATACTGCAACTCCCACAGGGAGTGAGCCCAGCTAGAGAACAGAGGAGGACACAGATCTGAGTAACTCAGTCAGCACTTAGATAGCACTGTACCGGTACTTTGCGTGTGCACACAGCCAGGGGTGGTTAAAGTAAGCAGCTACAGCACGAATGCCAAGCCCACGGTCGACAAGATAAGGATAGTGCCATGCGACGCACAACAGACAAGGCAAATGGAAATCCGCTGCATGTAACGCTGGCCAGACAAGGGCAACCGAGCGGTACAGCCATGCATGGATGGCAACGGAGAGGGTGCTCAGCCAGGGATGGCCACAAGCATAACGGGAACACAGCCAGGTCAGTAGCAACGAAGCAGGCTCATCAGCCAGATAGGTCAGCAATGGAGGGGGTTCTCAGCCAGATCAGTCAGCAAGGAGCGGGTACTCAGCAAGATGAGACAGCAACGGAGTGGGTTCTCAGCCAGATCAGTCGGTAATGGAGCGGGTTCTCAGCCAGATCAGTCAGCAACGGAGCGGGTACTCAGCCAGATCAGTCAGCAACGGAGCGGGTTCTCAGCCAGATCAGTCAGCAACGGAGCGGGTTCTCAGCCAGATCAGTCGGTAACGGAGCGGGTCCTCAGCCAGATCAGTCAGCAACGGAGCGGGTTCTCAGCCAGAGCAGTCAGCAATGGAACAGCAACACAGGAAACGCAGGAACATCGTCAGGCAGGCCAGGTCATACACGATCAGAGTAACTCAGTAGAAAATGTCAGGAACAGGTACACCACAAAAGGGCGCCCCAGTATAGACATAACAGAGTATATAAAGGCTAGCCATGGGTGGAGTCAAGAATACCAGGCCAATAAGAGGACGACATTGAAATGAGGAAGAATAATAATGTCGCCGTTAGATCAGGAGCACGGGCACCGTGATACTTGGATACATTTTAAACTTGGATTGTCTCTTATCCTTCCCATGTATTTTTTGCCGGCTTAGGATAGGGATCTTTTTTGACTGTTAGTATAATAGCGAGTTATTGTGTTGGGGATATAGTGTGGAGGTGTTTGGGTAATTGTTACACAGTGATTGTCATTGTTTTATTATCTGAGATGACCGCACTGTGAGTAGCGTTACCCTCTGATCCACTGCTATACAGGTTTGGATAGTCTAGGTGAGAGTTGTTTTGATACAACTTTTTTGATAATTTTAGATGCTATATGGTTTTGGATGGAAGGTGGACATATTTGGGATTTGGTTTCTGTATTTACTTGACTTTTTCTAATTAAATTTATTTTTGATGTTATTTTTGTCTGATATTTATTAGTTTATTGTGGGTCAGAGTGCTTGTAATAATATCTAGCTTTTTTCCTTATTTCTCTCCCATTTTTCTTATTTTTTAAGACTAAAAGAATAAACTTATCATAAATCCTAGTTACTGCCTCATTGTGACTCTTCTAGTGGCTGCCCCTGACCTGCTAGTGAACCAAGCATGAACCTTCTGAAGGTGTAGGGGACTCAATTTTTGGAGCAAATATATATACTATATCTACTAGCTTAAGAAGCATCTTTCAAAGGACAGACTCTTCTTTCGAATAATACCATTACTAAATAAATGCATTCTGGAGCAGGGAGGGCTGATATATGTTACACAGAGAGCTGGATATGTAACAGAGTAGTGTGCATGTGTTTGTGTGTGTATAAAACACAGTGCAGTATGTATATGTAAGAGTGGGCTGTCAGTATGTGTAACAAAGAACAGTATGTAATTAATCAGTGTATGTAAGTGTATATGTGTAACATAGAGCAGTGTGTATGTGCAAATCAAAGCAGTGTGTTTATAAAGTGCAGAACAGAGTGTATGTGTAGAACAGAGATGCGGCATGTGTAAGACAGTGCAGTGTGGGTAATACAGGGCAGTGTGTGTGTGTGGGTGTGTAACAAAGAGCAGCATTTATGTATAATACAGCACTGTGCATGTGTAATAGATCCGTGTGAATGTGTGACAGTGCAATGTATATGTAATATTGAGCAGTGTATATGTGTGTAACAGTGCAGTGTGTATGTGCAACACAAACTAGTGTGTGTGTATGGGTATGTGTGTATGTAAAACACAGACCAATGTTTATGAACAACGCAGACCAGTGTGTATGTGTAACATGTAGATTTATATGTATCTTTGTTGTATTCATTAAATAAGTAGTAAACCTTTCATGAAAACTATTTTGTAAGACTTTTGCTGCTGAGTAAAATAACTATCCCTGCCAAGAGATGCATGTTACCAGAATTATGACCATTTAACTCTCCTTAACAATGCCCACTAGTGGCCGATTTCCATTAGTGGTGAGTCACTTAGAGATGAGTCATTGACAAACAGATCTCCATAGAATGTGATAGAAACTGCTTAGTTATGCTGTTGGTATGAACCTATAGGAAGTAATCATGCTCTTGATCACTTTCTGACAATATGAATGTTTTATCAACAGGAAGTCCATAGAAGGTTTCTATAAAGAAAAAAGTCTACTGCCCCTTTGTCCAGCTCAGATCTGACCTCACCTGACAAGTACCACAACCCCTGGTTATAATGTGATTATCTACCAGCCTCTGTTTTCTGTCTCTTCTCATCCTCATTCTCAATTGCATTTGCAGCATGTCTGCTTTCCATCATTACCTTAAAACAGTATTGAATGTTTTGTCCCTTTCTCTGCCAGTAGAGACCTTTGCTCTACATTACATTAAATACATTCTGACAGTCAACAAGTTAATGACTAATAAATTATAACTCCTACACAGAAAAATATTATTTATTCAGAGTTTCCCCTAGTATGCACTGAACATGTTTTAGTGTAACCCATTCGATGCCATAGATTAGCCATGAGTGAAAAGTCTGTGATTGGTTTCACAGATGGACCAAGGGAACCTGGATGAGGAAGGGATGTTACCAGTCTCTACCAAACTTGCACCTTTGGTACAAATCACTTCAGTAGTTTTTGCTAATAAATTACTTTTCCATGTGCAACAAGTTAATGTCTAATAAATTATAACTCCTACACAGAAAAATATTATTTATTCAGAGTTTCCCCTAGTATGCACTGAACATGTTTTAGTGTAACCCATTAGATGCCATAGATTAGCCATGAGTGAAAAGTCTGTGATTGGTTTCACAGATGGATCAAGGGAACCTGGATGAGGAAGGGATGTTACCAGTCTCTACCAAACTTGCACCTTTGGTACAAATCACTTCAGTAGTTTTTGCTAATAAATTACTTTTCCATGTGCAACAAGTTAATGTCTAATAAATTATAACTCCTACACAGAAAAATATTATTTATTCAGAGTTTCCCCTAGTATGCACTGAACATGTTTTAGTGTAACCCATTAGATGCCATAGATTAGCCATGAGTGAAAAGTCTGTGATTGGTTTCACAGATGGATCAAGGGAACCTGGATGAGGAAGGGATGTTACCAGTCTCTACCAAACTTGCACCTTTGGTACAAATCACTTCAGTAGTTTTTGCTAATAAATTACTTTTCCATGTGCACTTCATAATGAAGCATTGTGTTGCACAACCCTCTGACCTTTAAATTGTTAATTGAAAGGCATTATTTTTTTTTCCTCAGGCATACAGAAAAGTCTACTATAGCTAACACCAAATTTCACACATAGAGATCAGGGGGCTTGACGGTTGTTAAGAGGGAAGGAGAACATCATTGACTGGGTGGTCCATTGTGTTCTGCTCTCCTACCCTCTGTTCACCTTACTTTTGCACATAACAGTAAGGGGAAACCAGGAAGACTGATGTGGGTTCCTGCTCTGCCATTCTGAGAGCACTGTGCAAAAGTGAAGAGCTTGAACCTTCGTGGCTACCATTGTAGTTTCTTCTCCTCCCTCCCTGTGTGCTTTCCTGACTCTTCTCTACTATTTCCCTTAACTTTACATGATGCTGCTGCTTCTATATGGAGTTTTTTTCCTCCCTGCAGTGGTTTATATTGTTAGTGCCTGGTCACCAAACTCTCATCTCCCCCCTTTTTCTTTATTTTTGTCAGATACTCCAGAGGAAACTAAAGCACTACCCTCTTCAATTAGGGCCTAAGCACTGCAGTGGGGCACCAGGTAGCCCGCTTGAGCTTGAGCCATGGGGGGTCTACAAATAGGAGAAGTCATCTTGCCAGACCCTTTCCTGGTCCCTCTTCTTCAGGGATTGGAGGCCAGGGATCAAGGTTTCCTGAGTGACAGCCATGGAGTTTTGAGCCCACAGTCTAATCACTACACAGACCCTGTGGACTGGGACTTGGTGGAGGATCAATAATCAAGAGACTCAGTGCTTATAGCCTCTGAGGTCTCTCTAGAAGTTGTCTCACCATCCACAAGAAGCAGTGGTGGTGATTCTGGTGGATTCCAGATTTCACTTTGCATCTGGTTCCCCAGCTTCAGGATCTTCAGCTCAGCCTTGCCTGGAGTTCACAGTGAGTCTCTTCTATTGGGGCCATTGGAAGGACAGTTGGCAGAGGTAATTTGGGCGGTTTCTTGCCAAGGCTAAGCAATTTATCTGTCAGTGGGAGGTTGGCTTGTGGTGGGGTTAGTCTGGTCTTCTTCGATCAGTAGTTGGTTCACTGGGAGTGACGGGCATGGGGTGAATGTTGGTGTGGTGCGTTCTTCACAGGTAAAATTGGTTGTGCCTTCCAGGTTGTAAAACTTCAGTGTCTGAGTATGTGGGAATTGCAAAAGATGGGCCTTACAGACTAATGCGCGAGAGGTTGCTGGACGACCGGGTATTCAGTTAGAGGACACTGCAAAGACTGGTTCTTACATTTGTTTTGTAGGCCCTTTGGGCGATCATTCAAGCAAGGAATTGAAGAAGCTGATTTGGAAAGGGGATTTTTTTTCCTTGTTACCATGGTGCCAGAAGGCGTGTAACCCACACAGCCCTAGCCCAAGTTCTGTAGCTAGAGAGAGAAGCTGGGAAACTTAGCTGGGGAGTGATAATATCACGGTGCCCATGTATTGCTGGCGACATTTTGACGGTATTATTTCCTGATACCTTTCTATTGGCTAACGTGTTGTTGCTCCACCCAGTGTTAGCCTTTAAGTAGTGAGCTCTGTCACTTCTGCAGGGCCGTTTCGTGGTGTTCCCGTTGCTTAGTGCTTGCTCTGTATATCGTGTGAATCCTGTGTATGACCCGGACTGCCTGACTATTCTGCCTGATTACGTTCCTGCTCAGTGTACCGACCCAGATTGGCTGACGTTCCTGCTCTGTGTACCAACCCGGCCTGGCTGACGTTCCTGCTCTGTGTACTGACCCGGATTGGCTGACGTTCCTGATCTGTGTACCGACCCGGCCTGGCTGACGTTTCTGCTCTGTGTATCGACCTGGATTTGCTGACATTCCTGCTCTGTGTACTGACCCGGTTTGGAGGATGTTCCTGCTCTGTGTATCGACCAGGATTGGCTGAGACTCCTGCCCTGTGTATCACTCAGGCCCAGTTCACTAATCCAGCCGGTTATCTGGTTGGGGAATCTTTCCGGTGCTCTGTCCAGGTCTTGTTTAAGACCCGTTTGGTTGCCTCGATTGCTGCTCTAGCCGTTCAGCTACTGCAAACCAATTACGTTATTGTGCCTTGTATCTCCATACCCCAGGGTAGGAGCTATTCCTGGTTGCACATTGTACGCTTGGCTTGTTACTGCTCTCCTACTGAGGTTGGTCTCCTGGGCACCTCAGTTTGTCTCTACTACCTGGCAGTTGCCATCACGCCTGAGCGTTCATTAACCCTTGTGGTCTGGTGCCTTTATCCTTGGGTCGCAGTTACTGCTGTTTCGGTTTGGCGTTACACTGCACCTCCGGTTGCAGTGACTCTGTGTTGTCCGGTAGTCCGTTACTCATTCAGGGCCTTGCTCACCCATTGTGGCCAAGTCGCTATTGTATCACTCTCTGCGTAGAGAATGTTTCCTGGGCCTTCCGCTATTAGGATCTAATAATAATAGCACCTTCCTATCGTTGTCTCGCTGATTCACACGAACTGTAACCTGACCTGTGTCAGTAATATATATTTTGCTCTCAGATATATGTACTGGACCCGTGTGGGTTAATGTTTACTCTGTAACCTGTCCTGTGTCAGTATTACGTGTTATCTATATGCTGGACCTGCTAGGGTTACTTTATTCTGTCTGGTTTTAATAAAACTGTGTTTTACCAAACATCCTGCCTCTGAGTGTACTGAAAACTGTTACAGATAACAGTTCACCAGATGCTTTCTGCAGTCAAAGTTGGATAAAGATGTTGGTCGTGAAACTAGATTGTTCTTCCCCAGTTGAGCCAGGGAGCAACCAGGATGGAAGTACACTGGGAACTAGAAAGAACTGGACTAAGGAGCTATGGAGATAGGAAACTGAGAAGCACAGGAAACAGGCAGAGAGCAATTAAGACTACTAGCTGTCCAGACCGGGTATATTATATTAGCCACCACCAAATAACTCTACTCAGTGAGAGATGGAGAGAGAGAGAGAAGCAAACTGAAATGCCAGCCATTTTACCAAAGCTAAAACATTCTAGCAAAAGGAACCAGAATATGCAAGCAGGAGAATGAACATGAAGCAGATCAGAGAGTGAAGAAGAGAGCGGCAAATAGCTACACTCTACTGACAAAATCTAGGACTCACCAGGAGCAAGGACTGTCAACAAAGTCAATGTCAAACTGGAACGAGCAAGGAGGAGCAGAATCAGGATTTAAGATCAGTTATTGCGGATGGACAATGACAGCCAATGCAGCTGGGATCATCTTCTTATTTTAAGCATCAGTTCTCGGTTAATGGGGGATTTCATGCTTATTCCAAATGTTTAAAATATTCTAGGCAGGCAACAGAGCTTCTAAGGGGGTGTATGTTGGTGAGAGTCTACGCTATGGGGCTCTGGGTAGTCCTTTATGCTAGAGGAATTAATGCAAGGATTTTATTCCTTTTATCATAGCCAAGTTGGTGTCATTTTCACAAAAAATATGAAGTCAGTTACTAAGTTCCCAGTGGTGGTGTGGAAAAAATTGGCAAGAGAAGTGACTTTGGGGCAAATAGCTGACCATTTTTCTCTCTGGTGTTGCCCAATTTGAGCTCCTCCTCCTAAGTTCCACCTCATACATCATTTATCCTAACATGGGTTCAGTGAATGATGATATTGATGAGGATCTTTGTTCAGTGCAATATACATCGTTTGATGAAGTGGTGGCTCTGGTATGCCATGAGGGGCTTGGGGAACTTATGACAAAGGCTGACAAATTAAATTTTGTCTCTTGCCTGGATTATCGTAATTAGTTAGGTTGTCTGTTTGTTGACTTCTTTTATGTTGATCTTTGTTGCACATGGTGTGCTCTATTCTGTTTCAAGATCTTGTTTTCTTGAGTGAACTGTCTGAGAGTAGGCTGGGTATAGTGCTTTGGTGCCCTATCTGGATGACTTTGTCTGTGCCTCTGTGTTGATCACTGTGGGTCCGGGATTGCATGCAGATTCTTGAGTATTTGAAGTAGATGGTAAAGTGTTTGATGTCCCATGAAGCCATAAGAAGAGGAACCCTTCTGACCCTGAAGGAAAACAGCATGGTATTGGCTGAATGACTAGGATAACAGAAGTAAGGGACACATATCAACTCTTTTCATCTTGTATAGAAATAGGTTTTACTCTTTCTTTAAATGTAGTTTTTACTGTGTATAAACCTGTGCTTGTAGATGCCAGTTTGTTTTCTTCCCTTCTTGTCCAGTCTTCCTTTTCTTTCTAATTTGTTTTGCATGCTGCCATATCACAGTAAGTCCTGCTAACATCTTTAACCCTACAGTGACTAGACTAGCTTCCAACCAATCAGTCACCTTATTGCTGGCCAGGATCTGTAGCCCAGTTTCCTTTAACTGTTTTGAACTCCAATTCCCAAAAGCTGGCTGATGATCATGGGAGATGGAGTCCAGTAACAGGTGAACAACCAAGAATTGCCAACCCCTGCATGATGGTTGCTTTGGCTACTATGAAGCCCTTTAGTTTGCATTTTTCATAAAAACCTTTTTAATAACCTTTATTGAAATGATTAGGTAGAAACCCTGTCATATTGTAAAATGTACACACAATTCTCAAGGTCATCTGACAAAAGAAAAGATCTCCTTTAGTCATTTTTATGAGAATTTGACAGTAAATAATATCATGCATGTTAAAATAAAGTAAAATAAAACCTGCTGACCGTAGCTAATTAAAAAAAAGATTTAAAAACTCCAAAGGGAATTTTTGACAGAACGAAATTTGCAAGAATTTCATGAAACTTCTGAACATAAAAAATGCATCTGTAGATAGGTAATTCTGTAGGACACGAAATCTCCCTTAGTAAGTATAGGTGCAAATTTTATTTTTGCATTTTTCTGTGTTCTGCAGTTTATTTCGCTGTCCCCAGGCCAGCAGTGTCACAGTTAATATATATTAGCACTCTGTGATGGATAATGCAGATGTCTTAAATGTCACTTAACCTTTGACACCGTTAAGCTGGCTCGGAATCAATGCCATTATTTCTCTGCCTATACTGGAGGAAGAGAATGTTTTCCTGTCTTTATACTATTGATTTGTCTGCTTATGTTAACTGTATTAACATACTGTATGCAGACGTCTCCCTCAGAGGACTGCAATCTCCCTGCTGTATCTGTTTATCATTTCTTTGTACACAGATCTCACTGATCTGCAGAGATAAGGGTCTTCTCTTAGAACCTGATATTTAGGGTAGTGTGCACAATGCAAAAAAGAAGAGCAACTCAGAGCAAAGCAACTGCACATGGAAATACCAAATGAATTAAGTGGGCCTTGTACTCCTTCAAATGCTAGAGAGAGCTGCAATGCACTGTGAAACAAGGAGCTGAAGACATTACCAAATTTTAAGGGGGTTATGACTTGAATTTAAATCAAAGGGCATTTGGGGAATGTATATTTGCCCCTGTGGAAAAGTTAGTCTGGACATTACTCAGCATTAAACAGACAGGCCAATATACATAGAGAACTGAAGCAATTATAGGGCAAACAAACTATCCCATAGAGGCCAAATAAATATTGTTCTTGATTTAAATGGGACTTTTAACTTTTTAAGAGCTAGAGGAGTACGCCAGAGGGTTAACCTCTTGACTGAAGTTAGGGAAAGATGTATAGGGAACAGCTAAGTAAGGAGCTGTGACCAACTGTAAGGTGGAGTTAGGGAGAGTGTTAAAGGGAACAGCTGTGGAAGGAGTTGTTACCAATTATAATGTTTAGTTAGGATAACAGTTTCAGAGAATAGCGGTGGAGTAGTTGTGATTGTGACCAATTATAAGGTATATGAAGGAAGAGTTACAGGGAACAGATATGGGAGATGTTGTGATCAATTGTAAGGTGTAGTTGGGGGAAGAGTTACAGAGAATAGCTATGAGAGGAGTTATGACCAAATGTAAGGTATAATTTGGGACAAAGTTACAGGAACAGAAATGGGAAGATGTATGACCACTTGTAAGGTGTACTTAGGGACAAAGTTACAGGGAACAGCTATTAGAGGTGTTATGACCAATTGTAAGGTGTAGTTAGAAGAAGAATTAAATGGAACAGATATGGGAAGATGTATGACCAATTGTAAGGTGTATTTAGAGACAAAGTTACAGGGAACAGCTATGAGAGGAGTTATGACCAACTGCAAGGTATAGTTAGGGGAGGAGTTATTGAGGTAAGTTATAAAGGGAAGTGAGGTGAAGAGCTACAGGAAACAGTTATTGGAGGCTTTATGTCCACATTCTAGGTGAAGCTTTACAGGAAACCATGAAGGAGGGGTTTTAATCACTTTTTAGATGAAGTTAGGAGAATAGATATGTGGATTAGTTATAAGTAGAGTTAGGGTGAGTATTACTGAGAGAGTTTTAGAATAATTTCGATTATTAAGATTTAATGTAGTTGTAATGAAACCCTCTACCCAAGGAGTTTATACAATAACAAAGGTAAGTATAATGAAGAGCAGTTAGAGAGGCATATATGGGATGAGTTGCATGAGGCCAGTTATATTTTGTCTTAGAATAGGATTATTATGAGTGATGGTGTGATTATTTGAGCAGGATAATATCAATATGTCATTATAGCATGGCTCTGGCACAAGAACTTACAATATTACTGTTCTTTCCTCAGATTTGGAGGAGACCTCTGCAGTATTGAACCTACAGAATACATTGAAATGTTAATACTATGGTCACTAAGATTTATCACACCTAACAGTGCTTGGAACCTTTAGGACCAAAAAGGCAATGTGGCACTTTTTAAACAGCTAATATTATGGTACACTAAGTCTGGGCCTGGAATCCACAGGATGAAGTTTAGTGGATTTCTAGGATTGTCATTGTGGAACCCCCCTCCATGTGCCCTCTCACAACCACCGGGAGAAGCAGAACATTTGGTTTTATGTATAAAGGCAAAGCGATGTCATTGAACAGTAAACCAGCTTCACTACACAAGTTCTAATTTAATTAAAAGGGACTTTTAACCGCATGAATGATACAGTTCTCCAATGGGTTGTTTGGGAATGTGATGTGCTTTGGAGGCCTTTCTAGCATTAAACATTCCTATTTAATATTATATGAAAACATAAATGAAAATGTTTATTTTTCCCATGTGGTGCAGTTTTTTTGCTCCAAAATTGGCCCAGTTTGATATGATATATAAGGATCACTGGTTACATGGCTGTCTTTGTTCTCAACTGTGTTGTATTACAGGAAGTTTCTCATTTGCCCTAATAATAATCTCTTAACCCTTTGCAATGTGTTGCGTACCACTCTGGCACTCAAAGGGTTAAAGAAATGATTCTGGGGGATAAGGAACATGCTAAAGGTTTTTAATTTGCTTATGTGCACTTAGCATTTACTTTTATTTCACATAATAAAATTATTTTTACAATATGTTCTACTAGTTCATTATTTACACACTTAGAGTCTCTTATGGGGAAGACAAGCACCAACATTACCTATGTGACCAGTGTTATATTATTCACTCTCCTTGTTCTTGTTATGTGTGTTTTTTTGTATATCAAATACACTTTGTTGGAGCTATAGTTTGGAGACTGAGCTACACATTGATTACCTGTGTGGAAGCAGCAGAGTATCCTCCAAAAGCATTTGCAGCTACCTGAACAGTACAGGTAGCACATTCACAGTGTCAGTACCCACCTATTAGTCCTATGCATGGAGGATTTTGAATACAGAACATAGTTCACCATACAGTCCCCCCCTTGTCCTTTTTCAGTTTTACTTTTACTAATAGAGAGATGGAGCAGTTGGAGTGGTAATATTTTCAGGAATAATTAAAATACCCAGATTCTAGGAGAAAATCACTATTTGTGAAGTATGTTCAGATGGATGTCAAACACAGTAACACTGGATTGTTAAATGGGATTATTTGAAAATGCTGATTTTTACAAGTGATTTTGTAGCAAGGTGTTTTTCTCCAGAGTCCTTTCAATCCAAATAAGCAGCATCAACAACAGTGAACTGAAAATGCAGCGACCTGAAATATTTGTGATTCAACTGACAGCCATACTAGAAATTAGTCAGTGCATGTCTAACCAAAGTTACAGCATGGAATACACTAAGAAAATACCCCCCCCCCCCCCCCCATGAATAACCTCAAACAAAACAATGTGGAAAATGCATAATGACAAAAGTGGAGAAATTCTGGATCAAACCACTTGCAACACAGGGAACAAATAAACATTTCAACTGATTAATGTGATTTTAAGCCTCTTGAATGCTAGAAAGGTTTCAGATGCATTGCAAACCAACACATTGCAGACCTCCAGAGTACAAAAGAGGTTTAAATGCAATTTACCTCAAAAGGGGGAGTATGTGGAATTCTCATTGTCTCTTATGGTGCAGTTATTTTTCTTCAGAATTACTCAGGGGAGGAGATTCACTATGTGGTGATAAAGTGGAGATGACTTCTCCAGTTTATCACTTCTCCACTTCCTATGTTATTCTATAGAGCCTATGCATTAAGATATCCAAAGTTGAAGAGATCTTAGTGCATAGGCTCCATAGAATAACATAGGAATTCAAGAAGTGATAAACTGGAGAAGTCATCACCGCTTTATCACCTCTTTATCAGCTTAGTAACTCTCCCCCCACTTGTTCTTCACACACCAGCCTCACTGTGAACAGTCTGCAAAGGGAGTCTGCTTCATAGATCCATACGTGATTCATATGTGCCTTTAGCACATCAGAGATATTATTATTAACGTATTAGAGATGTCAGGCAGTCAGAGTGGTTAAAAGCCTCATATGAATCAATGGGAATTTTTATTTGCTCCCTGATTGTACTTGGTTTGACCCAGAATTACCCATCTTTTATTTATACATATGCCCCACTGATGTCCAACATATGCATTTGTTTCACATACAATTATTTCTTCACCAATGTCATCCATTTGAAAAATCCCTTAAGCATACAATTGCTGCAAGAGATTATTTTAACAGCAATATTAGTCTCCTTTATATTTTTCACAGATTGAGTTTGTTCCTCAGTATAGACTGAAATCAAATCAGGGAGGAAATGATGTTGCATTTTTAATGAGCATTTTGACCTCTTCACCTGCAACATAAACTGATTACAAATACATATTACCATGTGAATTTGTTATACTTTATTTATTTTTAACATCCCACTAGGTTTTGTTCTAATGCACTGTAAAATATTAAAGAATGTAACTAATTTCACAATTTTTAATGCTCACTAGTTTGAGTTATTGAGTAATTTCTATTCCCCTGCCATCCTTTTGCCTGGAGTGCGCCCATGTGACCATGGAAACCAGCCTGGTGTTCATTCACACAGAGACATTTGTCTACATGTATGTAGTTTTAATGCATTCATTGTACTGCCTAAGCATTACTCAATCCTCACTTCTTTTACTAACATGGAGACAAAGTCTCAATGCAAGTTATCAACCGGTGGGTTTCCATGACAACTGGTCGACCGACCATTCAGCCCCTTCTCTGGAGAAAAAGCTGACATCAGGGAAAGGGGTGGGAGGGGGATATTAAATGCTGACTAACTAAAACTACTACATAGTAATCATTCACATTCTTTGATACTGAACCCCTTAGTGACCGGCCGCGTGCGCGCGCGGTCGGCACTTAACAACGGGCTTTTTTTTTTCCTATTCTAGCGAATAATTTCTTGGACTTACCAGGTACGTCATCTGTCACTAAGTGACATTTTTGCATGACGTACCTGGTAAGTCCATCGTCGCGATGGGGTTAAACATATATTGAAAATAAAAAATATATATGAATGGGATGATAATGAATGACATCCATGAATAGAGTAGTAATTGTTTCACTATACTCCTGTGGCACCTCATTATCTGTGACTATGCACCATGGTTCTATTGTCACCTTGTTATACAGTGGCATTAGCCTGTGCATTGTCCAAGGCATTTGAAAAATTAAAACACGTCTGATTATATTTTAATAGTATCATTATGATTTTTAATGCCGTAATAGTTCCATAATCTCCTTTATTGCAGAATCACTGGATATTAAAATAAACTTTTAAATCACCACACCCACCACTCCCCTTCTCCCACTCTATCAATGATTGAGCATGCAGTTATCAACAGGATTTTACTATATTGTAAATTCTGGTCATTGCATGGATTAGTCCTGGTCATCATGGGTGTTGGGATCAGACAAGGGACCAGGATAGCAAACTATGTTGCAATCAATGACATTATGGACCTCAAAACCACAACCAGCAGCTTAGTACACATCCCACATGTCTGTCTAGAAGAATACACTTTATCCCCTTGGATGATAGAGGCATATCCAGTGTATTGCAAAACCAATTAATTGGATACATCTTTAGCATGCAAATCATAAAGTCATAATTTCAGAAATCAATGGAGTAAATAGTCACCGAAGGTGCCCGGTGCAAATATTTTTGGGTCCCACATTTGCTCATTGAGCTGCCTCCACATCTGTTCAGAAGCAGAAATTTTACACCAGTGCACCTTCCAGGGTTTCTACTTCAGGTAACAATGATAGGTGCTCTATGTAAAAAAAAAAATCTGCCCTCTATTAGAGACAAAAAGGAGAAGCTCCAGAAGGCATTTTGGTGTAATTCTTTCACTGTGCTTCATTGCCTTACAGCTGACTAGAGAAAGAGGCATATTGGAATCCAGATCCTTCCCCAGAGCCATATGTTCAACACCCCTATTTTAAAGATTGCTTTTCTATAACTTTTAATTGTACGAGGGGAGTGCACAATGTACTGCAATCCAAGAGTTAAACACATGCAGAAAAGTAAGTACCATTTAAGTTGGCCAGTCATCGTGGCCAGTCATCGGTCTTTGAAATTAAGAACAGCATTGCAACCTCCAACATAACTCATGTGAATGATCTGCATGATGGACTCCACAGGCCACAATGCAGATCAAGCTTGCTGCAATTTGGAAGTGTACAGCATACGATAGAATGCATCCAAATTGCAGCATGCTGTTTTCCTGTGCATCACACACTTTCATTTTGGTAAGATTAGCACAACATTGATAAAGCTACACTAAAGTGACGTGTATTCACAGGCTGTTATGGGACATAACGAACAAAATGAATCTGTAAGTGTGAAATCTGCATGAAATACAGTTTAACAAGAACTGAAATATGCCCTGCAAAGCAGGTGTTTCATTATGTTTTTCTTTTGCCATCTTAACCAGTCAGAATGTAGGAAAAGTGGTCATATGATGTTTGGAAAATAGACTATAAAAAAAAGTTTCACTTACTGATTTTAATAAAAAGAATTCCTGTCTGAATTACACATTTGAACATGGTAGGAGCACTTCTTTGATAGGCTAGTAAGCAGTCAAGACTGCAGGACACCTCTCCTCACTTTCTCACTCACCCCTGCTTTGTCTCTCTCTCTCTCTATCAGCTTCTCCATATCTCCAGTTCTCACTGTGTCTCTCCCCCTCCACCATACTCTGATTCTCCCTCTCTCCATCTCACTGTTCCTTATTTGCAACCCCCCCTTTTATCACTCTCCTACCCTCCCATTCTCTTGCGCTCCCAACCCACACTCCTCCACTCTCTAGCACTTTCGCTTCCACCCCCTCTGTTCTATACTTCCTGCATCCCCTTTTCCCTGTCTTCCTCTCCCATTCTCTATATGCAATTCCTTATGAATCAGTTCAGACAGATTACAAATTTTCTCACTGTCTTTGAATTGATTCACAAAAAGAACCACTGATGTTTTGCTCACGTCTTGTACAGAATAACCCAGGTATGAGAGTCTCTAATGTGATGTCACAGCATTGTCAGCTGCCTATGACTGAGACAAAAATACAATAGAAGCAGGTGATCCAGTCACAGTGATTATTTTAAAGCTGTGGGCACATCACTGCTAAAAAAGGCATACTTTTCTTACATTAAAATCCCACTCTTTTTTTTTTTTCATACGCCCTCTCCAGCTGTCATCCTAAAATAATATCACCGGAGGTAACAGCTGGACAGCATCAAGATGCATTACAATATACACAGCCTTTAGATTATTTTATTTATCTCTAGTCCTTACCCGATGTGCTGTATTTAACCCTTTCAGCGCCAGAGGGACTGAATTGGTTAAAGAATCATTCACATGTTGTGACGAGTATTTGAGTGAAGGGTGTTTAATTGTGCTGTACCTACATTTTAAATAGGGACAAGTTGTAATTAATCAATTGAAGGCCCAAGATGGGGGTGGGGGGTCAGCAGTGTATTGCATTGCATTATTGGCAAATCTAGCGTTTGTGAAATTAATGGAAAGGCAAGCAATTAGCATTGTTTATGTTATAAAAATGATTCTTGGATAGTACTGCCCTCACTGGCTCCTTATGGTACACCACAAACCATAATGCTTGCACTACCAGAAAACTCTTTCTATACATAGCCTGGCACACACTGACCTCCAATTAAATGTTGTAATGTCAAAGACCAATGTTTATTCCCTGTTTAATATTCAAAATGTCCAGGTAAAGAATAATCCCTTCGTGTTTGCAAAAAAGGTCCTACTTTTTATGTTTAACCCCTTGTATGCTAGAAATATCACCAACTATTGCTTTGCAATACACTGGAAACCATTCTAGATTTCAAGGAGCTAAAATATAGTAGATTCATTGACATACAGAGGCCTAGATTTACTAAAGGTCAGTGCTGTGGAGATATGATTTTGTCGATATATTTGAAACACTTCGACATTTCAATGTACACACACATCGACATATGTTCGGATGCAAGGGGAGGGGAGGAGAAGGTCCCTATTAGCATACAGGATTGTCAAAGTGCTGTCGATGTGGAAGGGATGTCCTCCCTTCACACATTACCAGCACTACGGCAATTCTGAAGTTTAACAGCATTCTCTCTGCTGCCCCACTTGGTCACTAGGAGAAGGCAGAGAACAGTTTCAGCACCATGGAAAGCATCATTCCCTTATCCCTTTGAGTCTAATAGGGATGTGCATTGTTCAACACTGTGGCACTCAAAGGGTTTAAAAAAAAAAAAAAGAATGTACACCAATCACTACACAATTATCACCTTAGCTCTGTATCATATATGATACATGTTGTACACTCCCAAGGGAAAAAGTCTGGGAGTCAGGCAGCATCTATGGGGATTTGTGGCTACCACTTACCGTCCAGCCTTGATCCATTGCCCACTGGTAGCCATAGAACCCCATATACACTGTTTGGTCCCCAGACTTGTTCCCTTGACCACTGGTAGCCACAAATCCCCATGTACACTGCCTGACCCTCTCCAGCCTTTTTCCCCTTGCCCACTGATAGCCACAGATTTTGAATGATGCCTACAAGGTATGTTCTGGTGAGAACTATTTGAAAGGCATTTCAGAGTGAATGGAGTCAAGACACTCATTTTCATAGAAACTGCATGTGGCTCTGTCGCCCCAGTATAAGACTGACCATACACTACCAAATTCGCTATTACTAGCTAATAAACTATCACAGTCTGATGATTGGCCTGTGCATAAAAAAATCTCAGTTGCTGCTAAATTCTTTCCCACAAACATCACATTATAATTATAAATTGTTTCTTTAAAAAAAAAAAAAAAAAAAATTGAGAAAAAGTGAGATCAGTGTCATAAAAGCTTTGTATAGTTCAGGGGCTGTTCAAACAACTTCAGTCACCCATATATTGTATAATATATATTTGTTATTTAGAAATGTAGTTTTGGATTTATCAGGATGTATAAATTTTCCTTAACAAGGAATGCAGTGCAGGTACTTCCTGTTTACATTACCCTATGTGCATTACACATACACACACACACACACACACTCAGTGACTTAGCGGCACCTAGTCCAATCCACAGTGACAGAATTTAAGCATGCATGGGATAGGCATAAGGCGGTCCTTAACGTAAGAAAAGACCAAGGACCAAAAAAGGTTTGAGGGTTTTTTTTTGTTTTTTTTTTTACAGTAGGAAAATTGACAGACTAGATGGGCCGAATGGTTCTTATCTGCCATCAAATTCTATGTTTCTATGTTTCATTGCCTACCTCCCCTAGCTCTGAAAGTGAAGCAATATGTTCTAGACTTTTCTTGCACTTAAAAGGTTAAAAGTTCCTTTGAAGTCAGTGTGAACTTGTAGAATTTTAATTTCCCCCCTACGGTGCAGATGGAATGCTTCAGAATTGCTGCACTTTAATTTAATGAATAAGTCCCTTAGGGCCTAATTCATTAATCTAAACTGGATCAACCCTGGAGCAAACCAAATGCACCATACGGGACACATTTTTTTAATTGAAATGGGGCATGTAACCTCTTGAATGCTAGAAAAGTTTCCAATGCATTGCTTTGCACTGCATTGGAGACATCTCTAGTATACAAGGGGTTAAAACCCCCATTTAATTCAGAGGAAATTTGGGGGGTTATTCATTTGCCCCTTATGGTGCAGTTGGATTTCCCCAGAATTGATCCACTTTAGCTTCATTAATTATTTCCTAAGTGCTGTATTGATCACGCTAAACAGGTCCAATTCTAGATCATTCCAACTGTACAATAGGGGAAAAATGAAGTGACCTTGATTTAAATATGGATTTTAACCATTTGAATCTGTTGGGGACCTCTACTTTTTAAATCAATGAGAATTTTGGGAATGTTTCATTTCTCTCCTATAGTGCAGTTGGTATGCTCCTGAATTGCTCATCTTGTGCCTGCTGTACAATACCTATAAATATGTATTCACAGGTTTGAGTTCATGCCATATTTTGCCATCATAATATAGTTTTGCATCTGGCATGTTTTGGTTCTGCAAATGGGCCACAGTTCTTGTGTTTCAACTCAAAATAGCTATTTACCCCAGTGGTCAAAACTTCAGGAAAATATATTTTTTCTCTCTTGGGTAGAAAACATTTCATCTTTAAAATAATAGAATACATAACTAGACAGATGGCTGTATGCAATGCATCTTTAATTTATTTGAGTGTTTGAGGACTTTCTGCTGACTGTGGCATTCTTTACATTGCCAGTATCTCCTTGTAGCATTGAACACCTTCTCAAATGCACAACTCCAAAATATCAATACTCTATACTGGTTTCCAGCTAAAATGTTTTTCTGAACGACCCAAGTTTGCTGCTTTCCTAATCTAAAGAAAAGGCACAATGGAAATATGTGCATGTGTGTTTGTGTGTAGATAGATAAATAGATGTGTGTGGGAGGTTGTATTTCTGTGGGGGTGGATGTGTGGGTATGTTTGTGTTTGTTGACAGTACATGCAAAATGTACCGCTTTACAGAAAAGGTAGAAAATGGGTCCAACTAAACAAATCTCCTTATAGCTCCTCACCAGGGTAAATTTTTAGGGACACATCCTTGTAGTGAGCCTCTTATGGTTAGCCGTTCCTATTTCTTTATCTCATTACCTATTCCTATTTCTTTATCTTAATTTAGATTTGCCACATTTGATTTAAAAATTATGGTGCATCCTAATGCTAGTATATTATTATTATTAATAGGTTTTTCTGGCCTACTGGTAATATCCCGTATAAATAGCAACCTATATATTTGCCATTTGACTTACAGGAAACAGATCTGTTTGTGCCTCTCCATATAAATTGTGTGTGCGGTATGTACCCCATCTGTACCCCATAAACCTTTCCCTGCAAATTATATAAATTGTAGAGTTTTTCCTGATAAGGAGATTCTTTATTTAAAAAGCTATTATTATTCTTTATTTATATAGCCCCAACTTATTCCGCAGGGCTGATTAACCCCTTTACGACCGGAGCGCATGTGCGGCCAGCACTTGAGGACCACGGGGCATTTTTTTTTTTTTTAGATCTGATTCAGGGCTGAATTCAATGACGTGCCAGAACTATCACTGGTCCTTAAGTGCCGGACAGCCGTGACAGTTCTGGCACGACATTGGACGTTAAGGGGTTAAAGCATAAACTATATAATACTGTTAGAAACAGTGGCAACTTGAGTCCCCTGGGCATTTTTTCTCAATTGCACTCTATGTGAACGCTTGGGTGTATGACTATATCTGACCATTGACAGTGATAGCAACATCGCCACCTGGTGGTCAAATTGGAAACTAACTTAAAAAAAGATTGTGCTGTAATAAATTTACCCACGTTTGCAATGCATTCCGTGCCCCTCTGCCACTCAAAGGGTTAAGCAGTAAAATCTCTAATATATATATATATATATATATATATATATATATATATATATATATATATATACTTAATGAAATATTGCTGCTCCTTTAAACATACACTAATTCCAAAAGTTTAAATATATTGATTTGTTTACTTTTACTGCTACAGCAACACAAAAAATAAACAAAAAGCGCACACAATCTGAGTGTAGACTGTAAATATGATCCATTTTACCCCTCCTCTGAACCTTCATCATGTGAGTTCCTGTTTCAAAATGCACCTCCTCCACTGTGGAGATCACCTCTTCTTAAGGGTAGGTATTTGATTCACCTTGACTAGAGACAATCCAGCCTCTTGGTGTTATCGCTTTCACTGGTCAACCCCCAATGAGGGTATCCTAGTATCAGCTCCTCCCGTCTATAGTCTCCACTCCTTAGGGATCCCTCCTTGGTCTTTCCTCTGCAGATTTCAGATCTTTCCATCCTCTGTCTAGGACTGTCTGCACTATACACCAAGATGAAGAGAGGGAAACCTTTTCTGGAGCTCAAGCTATATAAGACGCTGGGCTAGGTATGGCGCTAAGGTATATAAATTTATTAAAAATATCTAAATAAATTAAAATATATTTGTACAAATATGAATATACAAAATAAACAGCAAGAAAAATATATCCCATAGAATACACTATTGTGGAATCACCCAACGTGTTTCTCAGACTGTGCTGCTTCATCAGGGGTCTTGTATATCATTAAAATATACTACTTGTGTTCCACTCATATTTATAATTTTGTCCATCCTCCAGTTTGGCGCCAAACACTACATCTTTTACCCCAGAAGAGATATTTTCACCTGGTACACCCAGAAAATGTAGTAGTCCTAAAACTACCTGGACACATGTGTCGGGAGGAGTTGATGCAAAGATACCCGCACTGGGGGTTGACCAGTAAAAGCATTAACACCAAGAGGCTGGATTGCCTCTAGTCAAGGTGAGTCAAATACCTACCCTTAAGAAGAGGTGATCTCCACAGTGGAGGAGGTGCATTTTGAAACAGGAACTCACTTGGTGAAGGTTCAGCAGAAGGATAAAATGGATCATATTTACAGTCTACACTCAGATTGTGTGCGTTTTTTGTTTCTTTTTTGGTGTTGCTGTACTTTGGAGAGTGGACTTTTCTACCAGAAGTCTCTGGAAGCTAGCTGCACTGCTGAAAAAGACTGTAATAAGAACTCTCTCAGGTCAAGTGTTTTTATATTTTATATTTTCTCTTGATGCTATTATTATTGTGACCATCCATTGATATACATATTTCTGTTGTATTAAGCGCTCAAAATTGTGGTCTTTTGTTCATATGTAAAAATTACTTATTCAAATGTTAAAACCTTAAAATATAATTCTTAATTTGCATGTAAACTGTAGCCCTGTTCAGAGAGCATGTATTTAATGTTGCCTATGCTGTTCATATAAGTCATATAACGGATTGTGTTTAATTCCACTGTTCTTGTATTCAGAACAGTTGCTATCTTGTCTCAGACCATTCACAAATAATCCTGAACAAGCAGAAGTAGACCTGGAGACCTGGAAAAGGCGGACATTTCTTCTCTCTCAGAGCCTGTGTATGACTAGATTTTAGGCCTTAGAAAGCAAAAAATAATTTTTACAGATGCTATTATGAGTAGAGTATTTTAGTGCATACAAGACCAGTTCATTTTTAGATGTTAACATCCCTTTAACATCCCTTTAAGTGCTGCATTTTTGTGGTATTGTAGCTGGGCATAATCAAATATTGTCATTAATAGCTGTTAATCCCTTTGATGCCAAATACATCTCC
This sequence comes from Rhinophrynus dorsalis, assembly GCA_037306005.1. Lineage (NCBI taxonomy): Eukaryota > Metazoa > Chordata > Amphibia > Anura > Rhinophrynidae > Rhinophrynus > Rhinophrynus dorsalis. The sequence goes on along the minus strand of CM074722.1, from coordinate 152,726,661 downwards.
AATGCATTGGCAATGCCGTGGGCACTAAATACCTTTGAGTGCCAGAGAGGTATACAACGTCTTACTTCGCAATGCATTGCATAACCCTCTGGAATGCATATTAAAGGACCAAGAGCCACATTTTTGCCCAGTATGTAGAGTGTCTCTATATATAAACTCTGTATAATCCATCTCTTGTTTTTTAAATCCACTTATAGAAAAATTAGGTGTGTGATTCCTAATGCAGCTCACTACAGACTAATGTAGGATTTATATGTCTACAAGTTATAGGAGGTAGAACAACGTTTGTCTCAAAGTGCTGGAAAGGAAGTGTACAATGACAGGAGACATGCATTGAGAAGGGTGGATCTGGAGGTAGGTATTGAGTGTTATGAGAGGGCAAGGTGTGGAGGCTTATGTAAGGCTGAGGAAGGAAGCAGTCTACCCTTCTTGGATGATGGGAGCCAGACAGAGCCGGATCATCCATTATGGCAACCTAGGCTACTGCCTAGGGCCCAGGCAATATGAGGGGCCCGGCCTCCAGTTGAGTGGTCACCGTCAGATGCCCTTCTTTTGCTGCCACTAACATCTTGTGTCAGATGCCCTTTTTGTTGAAAGAGACAAGCGTTATCCAGTTGCTCCCACTTCTATTAGAGCCAAAATGCTGGTACCAGCTAGCAGCCTTCTGTGTCAGAGGCACCGGATCAAAGCATGTGGGGCCCCAAATTAGTACCTTGCCTAGGGCCCTATGGAGCCTTAATCTGCCTCTGGAGCCAGGAGCAGCATCCTGCCCTTCCTCCCAATTATTTTAACTTTGGTTGGATTTCTCACGGCTGGGTGGTTACTCCTTGCCTGTTTTTCAGATATCAGTAACTTATGTGTCAAAGTTTACTTGGATTTATTCCTCTGGCTGAAGCTCTTTGGAAGTTATTTTCAAGATTTAGGTCATGGGGTGACATTACCTTTTGAAGCTAATGTGTATGGGCTATGCAGGGCCGGCGCTACCATTAAGGCAGCACAGGCAGCTGCCTTAGGGCGCCGCAACGGAGGGGCGTCGGAAAGGGAGCAGCTGAGAATTTTTTTTTTTTTTTAATATATCTGCCGCGAGGGAGCGCTCATTTACACGACCAAGCGCTCCCTGCGGCGTCTATGGGACGCTCACAACGCAGAGCGACCCAGGCTCTGTAGTAATACAGAGCGCTGGGAGATGACATCATCTACCAGCGCTCTGCATTACTGAGAACAGCGCTGGGAGGTTCAGCTCTGTGCCGAAGGAGGCAAAGAGCTCTCTTATGGCTAGACCACCAGGGACTCAAGGTAGGGAGCATTGTGGAGATGAAGGGGCATAAAGGAAGGAGCAATGTGGAGATGAGGGGGCATTATGGAAGGGGCAGATGAAGGGGCATTATAGAAGGGCAATGTGGAGATGAAGGGGCATAAAGGAAGGAGCAATGTGGAGATGAAGGGGCATTATGGAAGGGGCAGATGAAGGGGCATTATGGAAGGGAAATGTGGAGATGAAGGGGCATAAAGGAAGGAGCAATGTGGAGATGAAGGGGCATTATGGAAGGGGCAATGTGGAGATGAAGGGGCATTATGGAAGGGCAATGTGGAGATGAAGGGGCATAAATGAAGGAGCAATGTGGAGATGAAGGGGCATTATGGAAGGGGAAATGTGGAGATGAAGGAGCAATGTGGAGATGAAGGGGCATTGTGGAGATGAAGGGAGCATTGTGGAAGGGGCAATGTGTAGATGAAGGGAGCATTGTGGAAGGGGCAATGTTGAGATGAAGGGGGCATTGTGGAAGGTGCAATGTGGAGATGAAGGGAGCATTGTGGAGGTGAATATGTGGGAGGGGGCAGGGGACTGTGGCAAGGTCGGGGGGCAGGTGGATTGTGTCGGGGGGGCATCAAAATGCACCTTCGCCTGTGTATACAAAAATCCTTGCACAGGCCCTGGGGCTATGGGGTAATTTCTTTAGAATCAGGTACAAGATGTTGAAGAATATTAGGAGTCTAGAAATGTGGCCATGCTTGGTTCAAGTACTTTACACATTGGCAAAGACTGATAATTTTTAATAATTAATACATTATTATGGTTAAGTATTTAATTAAAGCTGTGGCCTGTTTTACCCAAACTACGTGCCTCTGCTTTACCTGTGACACATCCTAAATGAACTATAAATGATCTCTGATACTGACTTGTTAACAAGAACAGGCAGCAGGATTCACTGACATGTAGCAATTTTAGTTTACATCCTATTACCTTTTTGCATCATGTATTTTTCCATACAGCTCCTATAAAATGCATGTCACTAATCCACAGGGCTTCCCTATAACTCATTCCTTTCTTTTTTGTAACACCTCTGCCATATCAACGTTGCTTAAAACTGTTCCTATTGCTTCACATAACTGTCCTCTATGTCCTCTTATAGTTCCATATTATGGTCCCTACTTCATAGGTCCTCTCCATATATATGCTTTTATTATCCAAACAAGATCTACCTACATTGGTTTATAAAACAATTCTACTGCCAGTTTTTCTTATTTTAAACATTAAAGGGATAGTAATGTTTTACAAAAATAGAAGCTCCAATTAATCTTCATAGTATTTGGGCCGTGGAGAGTGTTATGTCAATACTGCCAGAGTTGTAGTTCAAGAGTAATTTAATGATACTTTATCATTCAATTACTCTTGAACTACAACTCTGGCAGTATTGAAATAACACTCTCCATGGCCCAAATACTATGAAGGTTAATTGGAGCTGTTTTTATTGTGAAACATTACTATCCCTTTAATTTAACAATTTAAATTTTCCTAGTAACATCTTGAACAACTTCTCCTATTACCCTATATAACATAACATCTCCTTATAATTCCTCCTATTATTCATTATAACTCTTCCTACAGCTCTATATAACATCTTATTTTGTTAAATAACTTCTCCCTAGCAAATCCTCCTATTACTATATATATATATATATATATATATATATATATATATATATATATATATATATATATATATTATATCCTCTTTCTATAATTCCTCATATTGCTCCATCTAACCTCTCCCTATATCTTATATTATTGCTTCATATAACCTGTCCCTAAAACTCCACCTATAACTGCATATAACCTCTCCCTATAGCTCCTTCTCTTGCTCTATTTAACCCTTCCTATAGCAATTAATATTTCTCCATATATCCTCCCCTATAACACATCATACCGATCCTATATCTCCTCTAATTGTTCCATATAACCTCTCTCTATAACTCCTCCTATTGCTCCATATAAATTCTCCCTATAACCCCTCCCATTATAACAAATAACTGCTCCCTAAATCTCATCCTATTGCTTTGTATAGTCTGTCCCTATATCCTCATCCTATTGCTTCATAAATCCCTGCCTACAACTCTTCCCATTGTTCCTTATAACTCCTCCTATTGCTCTTTGTAAACTCACCCTATGACTCCTTCTACTGCTCCATATAACTTTCCCTCTACATCCTCTAATTGCTTCTTATAACTTACCCTTATAACTCAACCTCTGTATAATTTATCCTATTGCTCCATATAACCCCCATAGCACTTCCCAGTTCCCCAATATAACCTCTCTCTGTAACTATTCCCTTTCTCTCTGTATAACTCCTTTCTATTGTTCCATATAACTTTTCCCTATAGCTCCTCCTATTGACCCATATACCCTCTCCCCATAACTCCTCCTATTGTTCCATATAACTTCTCCGTACAACTCCTCCTATTGCTACATATAACATCTCCCTATAACTCCTCCGATTGTTACATATTTCCTCTACCTAAAACTCATACTGTTCCATATAACCTCTCCATATTATCTCTCCTATTGCTCTACATAACAGCTCCCTATAACTTTCTCCTATTGATCCCTATTACTCCTCTAATTGATTCATATTACTCTCCCTATATCTCCACTTATTGCACCTTTTAACCTCTCTGTATAATTCATCCCGCTGCCCCTTATAAACTGTCCCTAGAACTCCTCTTATTGTTCCATGTAACCTCTAGTTCCATATAACTTCTGCCTGTTACTGTTCAAATTGTTCCATAAAACTTCTCCCTATAACTTATATTATTGCTTTATATTACCTGTCCCTAAAATTCCACCTATAGCTGCATATAACATATCCCTATAACTCCATCTATTGCTCTATTTAATTATCCCTATATTGCTCCATATATCCTCCTCTATAACACATCATACTGATCCATATAACTTATCCCTATATCTCCTGTAATAGTGCCATATAACCTCTCATTATAACAAATCATATTGCCCCGTATAACCTCTCTGTATAAATGCTCCATCTACCTTCTCCCTATAATTCATCTTATCACTTGATATAGCCTCTCCCTATAACTACTCCTATTGTAACTTATCCTTCAAATGCCATCTTTTGCTCCATATAACTCTCTATGTAACTCCTCATACTGATTCAGATAACCTCCCCATAACTCCTGTTGTTCCAAATAACTTCTCCCTAAATCCCTCCTTATAATGCCTTGTATTCCTCTATATAACCTCTCCCTATAATTCAATTTACAACTACATATAACGCTTCGTTATAACTATTTCCACTGTTTCATACAGACTCTCCATTTAACTTTTCTCCATATAACCTCACTATAACTCCTCTACTGTTACATATAACCTCTCCCTATAACTCATCCTATTGCTCCATATAACCTCTTACTGTTACTCCTTCTGTTTTTTCATATAACCCTCCTTATAATGCCTCCTTGATCCATATAATATTTCCCTATAACTCCTCCTATTGCTCCATGTGACTTCTCCCTATAACTTCTCCAATTGCTCCATATGACTTATCCCTATAACTCCTCCTATTGATCCATATAATCTCTTCTTATAATTTTTCTAATTGTTCCATATAACATCTCTTTCTATAAATTATCCTGTTGCTCCCTATAACCACTCCCTGTTATCCCTTTCATTGCTCTAAATAACCACTCTCTATAACTCCTCCTATTGCTGGATACACTATATCTCTATAATGTATCTTAATTCTCTCCTATTTTCTCTGTGTAATCTTTCACATTTGTCATCCTATAATCACAATCAGATTCACACAATGTCAAATCGGTCGCAAAACTCAACCTCTGTAAATGGCAAACTCATTTTAAGACACACACAAATATTAAAATGCATGTTCAGAGAGCAGTGTATTGGCATTCCATGAAGGACTATAGAGGATGTTATAGAGCGGTGACTGACCTGTGATTAGTTCTCCAGCTCTGTGTTATCTTTAGAAGATTCTATTGGGAGTGTTATGGACAGATTTTTTTACACTGTTACATATTGCTGCCTGAAATATCTGATGTATAATCAATTAAGTCATTAATATTTTCCTTGCTCTCTTAACCCCTCCAGAAGAGGCTGAATATTATTTAAATATTTTGACCAAACAATAAATAAATATCAGTTTCTTAAAGCAGAAGATCCAGTTGGCATGTGACTATAATCCCAGGACCTATCACCACTGACATGCCTCTCCAAAGACAGCTCCCTCCTAGAATTCCTTGCATTCAGTGGGGTAACTAGTCACTGGAGGGTTAAGGTGCAAACATATCACACCAATATTTTCAGAGGCATAACTTGAACCTATTGGATCCTGGAGCAGATGGGGACCCCTAGATGCTGGGCCATGGACATACCTGGGAACTCTCCGGCTATGCCCCGGAGACTCCGGTTCTGACAGAGCTTTACCGGGTCTCCGGGGCAGAGGCTGATTCCTACGGATGTGGGGAGTTTCTATTGAAACTCTGCCACATCTGCTTTTTCTCCCGTTGTTCCTCCTTCCCCAGCCTTCTGTGTGACACCTTTAAGCCCTGCCCCCCCACTCACATCAAGCCCCGCCCCTTTTTGACGCAATTAGCCTAATTATTGTCACCCCTGCTGAACAGAGGACTCCCCTCTGGGTAGCCCTCAATTGGAAGTTCCAGGTATGGCCATGGTGCAACCTCACCCTTTGCACCCCATGTATTTAAGTCCCTACTTTCATTGTTGCACATCAGCGTTCCCTCTGAAGAATGACTAGTCAACTTCTGGCTGGTTAGGGATAATGGCAATTGTAGTCTCCAGCAGCTGAAGGTCTAAAGCTTGCCTGTCTCAATCTAAGGTCAACAAACTTGAAGAATCCAACACTGATAAAATTAACCCTTTGAGTGCCAGTGGGGTACGCAAGGCATTGCAGAGCAATGCCTTGCGTACCCCTCTGGCAATCAAAGGGTTAAAGCCCTGTGTTTATGCAGGGTTGCTGTGGTATAACAAATGCTTCATGCAGTTTTAACCCTTTGAGTGCCAGAGGGGTGGGTTGTGCACTCCTCTGGCACTCCAAGGGGTTCATTGTTCTTATAACTCTTTCAGTGCTGGTTTGCTTCTCTTTTTCCCCTTAGAGGGAAGTCTGATGCACATTTTGATTGGAGAAGTGACGTTTTACACAATAAAATATCTGAATTTTGAGTCTTAATTGGCCAATTCTTTGCAAAGCTTTTGAGATCTTGTTAACATTGAATGGGTTAAAAACAATATTTAATGCAATAGGAATTTTTTCCTTATGGTCCATTTGGTTTTCCCCAGAATTGCTTTCAGGGGTGAAATACAGGGTTGCAGAAGGTGCAATTGTGATTAGGGCCCAGCAACCAAGGGTGCCTATCGGCTCAGCAGTATCCTGCTATCAAACTAGTATCTTACAATAAGACCAGTTTCCTGTCTTGGCTGATGGCTGACATCAACCACAGCCACAGCCAGCAAAACAAAAATTAACAATGGTGAGCCCATTCCTTCTATTCATTAACCCTTAAGCACATTATTCAAACATTCCCAGATCATACTGGGGGACATCCGCAGACTATGCACCAGGGACAAGTAGGTTTTAGTTATATCCCTGATTGCTCTACCTCCGTCTCTGTATATATGGCCTCTAATCTATCTTCTGGAGTAAAGAGAAATCTATTCGTATTGATTTATAGCAGGGATTAAAGAAGGTGAGAGAAGGGGGTGACTCAGTGCTTTGCTTCAGTTTTGTTCCCAAATTAAAATCCTTTTTTCCAGCATCACATTAACCCCATGGATGCTAAAGACATTTCCAATGCATTGCTTAACAATACATTTGAGACATCTTTAGAATCAACATGTCAGAGCTGATGCGCAAATCAAAAGAGGAGCAATTGTGGGGCTAACCAACTGCAATCAGACAAATTATTCACAAAATTTACATTCATGTAACTGGTGCAGTAACCACTTGAGTGTCTGAAAGGTCTCCAATGGAAAGCGTTTGAGACCACTCTAGCTAATAAAGGGTTTAAAGGCACCATTTAAATCATTTGCAAAATTTTTAGTTCATCCCTATGGTGCAGTTGGTATGCTTCAGAATTGGTCATCATTTCCTTTCTGCGTAAGGCCCCTGATATGGAATTTTTATTCAGTGTGCCCACCCTTTACTGTATGAAGAAATTATGTGGAGTTTCTTTTAAAGCACCAATAAGAATGAACAATATGCCCTTAAAAGGGATAGTAATACTTAAAGGGATAGTAATGCTAGTTTATAACATATTTTAATATTTTAGACATTAAAAAATGAGTACAAAGAGCTATGTACCATCTCTCAAAATTTTAAAGTTTGAGAGATCGAAGCATATAAAGTTCCCCCCCCTCGGCTGTTTCACAGAGGTCTGTGCCTGGTTTGCAAGCATATTTTGTAGACTGTTCCAGTGAAGTATTCATTTCTATATCTCGCTATTTTGGCTCTGCTGAAGAGCCGCAGGATGGTCCTGGGACCAGAATTTGCTTCGCTCAGCTACAGCGCTGACGTCTATGAAAGGGGCGGTAGGGGGGAACTTTAGATGCTTCGATCTCTCAAACTATAAAGTTTTGAGAGATGGGACACAACTCTTTGTACTAATATTTTTCATGTCAAAAATATTAAAATCTATTATAAACTAGCATTACTATCCCTTTAATATGTAAAAAAAACATATTGTACTGCTTATCTGTCTGAGTAAAACATGGGCACTCCCACTGATGAAATGTGTTTTATTCAAATGTTATTACAATTCAAACTTCATTTTTTTAGGTGCAGTATCACAGTGGCCTGAAATTGTACAGTTGCACTGCACACCAGCAACCAGCTCTGGTCAGTTAAACATAAATCTCCATAAAATGGTGTAATTTCAGGTGACTGTGGTACTCCACCAAGAAAATTCAAGTTTGCGCTGTAATAACTTTTAAATAAAACACCTTTCAGCAGTGAAAGCACCTTTGTTTTGCTCAAGTAGAAAACCCCTACAAGATATATTATTGCATACCATTAATTTACAGTGGCTGGAATGAATTATGTGGAACGGGATTCATTTTCACTGGTTGTATCCTTAAATGTCCCCATACTGTACTTTCGTAGGAATGTCCTAGATAAAACCAGTATTAACATGTGTCCCCTGTAATGGAATCCAGCCCATTGGACCCTTCCTAGCATCCAAACGGTTCAGGAAAAAAGCTACTTGTTTCAAATGGTCCCTGTTTTTTAATTGGAAAATATCTTCTAAACTAAAAAGATGTTACCTGTATGAATAAAATAATATAACTAGGCAATGGGCATTACTAATTATAGGGAACAAATAATAATTCCTAAAAGTCCCATTGATTTAACCCCTTGAGGGACAGAGGGTGTGCAATGCATTGCAAGGGATTAAAATCCCAAATTAAACTAATGGTAATTTTTGTTTGTCCCCTATGGAGCAGATCATTTGCACCAGAATTGCTTAATTTTGACTTTATACATAAGGTGCACAGACACAAACTGTGCTATAATCAGTGGGATGACTACAGGGTGTGTACATGGTACAGCTACGTCTGGGCCCAGTGTCCAAGCAGGCATGCATTGTCTCTGCACTTTACTGTATGCCCTTATTTGTATGTGCCCTTTGCACTTTGTGAATTTGCCCAACACTTTTTCATTGAATACAACCCCTATGTGCCACCATCAAGAGAGGATATGGGGGCAGTTGTCCCAGGCCCCAGTGAGAAGGGGGGTCTCAGCATTTCCAGATTACACAGACTTGCATGTACAAGATAAAGGCTATTGTAGAGGAGCATCACAAGAGAAAATAAAGCATTCGAGGCACAACCTTTCACTGATTGGATTTAATGTCATGAGCTGCTCCTCACTATGAACGTTATCATGCCCATGCAAGTCTGTGTGATCTGGCCAGGACCAGGGCCTCTTCTCACCCTGCTGCCACTTCTCTTGCAGGTCTGCTCTCCATCTCTCCCTCTGGTCCATTTTTCCTGCCACCTATTATATTTCCCATCTCCCTCTTCTCACTGGTCTACTATGTTTTTTGCCCTTTCTCTTGACTTCATTCTCATTTCTGCTTTTGCTGGGAATTTTTACATTCCTTCCACTTGCATGCTGTCCTGCTCATTCCCTTTTGTCTACTGGTCCCTTCTATTACCTGCCCTCTCACCAGTTCTCTTGCAGACCAGCACTGCCTCACTCCCAGCTGGTCTGCTTTCCCTAGCTTCCACTGGTCTGCTCTTCCTCCCTCTGGCATCCTCTTCCCCACCAGCCCTTTCTCCCTTTTGCTGGCTGACTGTCCCCACGAAAGCCTCAAGAACAAGATGTAGCCTTCAAATTAGGAGTCCTTCTGCTCCACTCTTTCTCTTACATCCCCCATCCTTTGTCTCTTAGGCCCGATCATTTTAACTAACATCCTTTCTCTGTCTCCTTATCCTTTCTCTTAGCCCTTTATCCATTCTCTCAGCCCCTTATCCATTCTCTCAGCCCCCATCATCTCTATTAGCCTCCACCCATTCTTTCACACCTCATCCTTTATAGCAGCCCCTCTTACTTTATTTCAGTGCCCATCTTTTATCTCAGCTTGTCATCTTTTCTATCAGCCCCCAATCCTTTCTTTCAGCTGCTCCACTCCCTCCCCTCTATCTGTCTATCTCTCTATGCCCCCATCCTCTCTCTCTTAGACCCCCATGCTCTTTCTCAGCCCAATTCTTTTCTCCATCCTTTATCTGTCCCTAACTTCACAGTCCCACATCTCTCTCAGACACATGCTCCCTCAGCTCCATTTCCTCTCTCTCTCACCCTCATCTTCCCTCTCACTCAGTCTCCACACTCTCTCTCAGCCCCAGCCATGCATTCTCTCTTCTCTCCATCCTCTCACTCTCACAGCCCTTCACTCTGAGTGTGAGGACCATTTATATTCCTATGTATAAATGTATGTAATTATTTATTCAAGATTAAAAAACAAATCTACTTAACCAGGAACCACTGTGTTTGCCTGAACTATTGTGTGTGGGGGAACCCAATTAATAATTTTGCTCAGGGGCCCAGTAAGATCTATTCAAGACCCTGGCTACAGGGACACAGTAAAAATACATCTTAACCTTAAAGAGTTAATGTACATGTTGAAATTCATATTGTTTTGCCCTTACATGTTTGAGTTCTGAATGTAAAAACCTGCTGGTATTTTGTGCAGGGTTATGCCACCTGGAATATCTTGGGCTCTCACAATTAGCTATTTGAAAGGAGACAAGTAACCCTTTGAGTACCTGTGTGATGCGTTGTGTACCCTCCCTAGTACTCAAAGAGTTAATAAAATACTTAGTGAGGGTCCACATTTTAACCAGTGTACTCCTGAAGTATGTATTTTTCATAGGTTTCCCCATTAAAATGATCCTAAGCATACCCACTCTAATGAAATGATTTAATAAAGACTAACAGAACCATTTTTAAGAATAAAAGTAATATTATAACAACAGGGTGTGTCCCAAAATAAGTGAGAGGAAAAATAAGAGGAAATGTAAAAAAAATAATTTTTACAGAAAGTATAATTGATACATGGAATAGCCTTCCAGCAGATGTGGTTAAGGCTGAAACAATACGTTACCGTAATAAATCCTGGGATAAATGTGTGGATATTCTATAAAATAAAATGTCTGAGCTAGCTAGATTGGAAAACTCGCAGATTAGATTGGCCAATTATATTTTATCTGCATTCAAATTCTAAATGTCTTTCTTAAATTCATCTTTATTTTATAACTATTGGAGTGCCAGAGGAGGAATCAATGCTGTGTTTTTACAAACATGTATTAACACATCTAGAATTAGCCTCTGTATCTTTGTGCAGATTCTGTTCTGTAGGGGCTGAAGTACATACTGGATTATCTAATCAATCTACTTATCTACATATAAAGTGCAGCTATTGACATGCACAATATGCATTAAAGGGTACTTGGCACCCTACCAAACCTTCAGCCTTGTGCTGCCCCCCTCCTTAAATGTACCCCTGTTAAAGCTCACCCCCTTTTAACCCTTTCAGTGCAACTCTCACCCCTCTGGCACTCAAAGGGTTACATTTTCCAATGCTCAAGTGGAGTTGAATGCATTACTTAGCAATGCATTGCACACCCCTCAGGCATTCAAAGGGTTAATGTATTTCTGGAATAATTTGTGACTAATTATAAATAGTTTATTTGAAAAATGAGAACATATGGAAAATGCAGTAAGAGGCAGATAGGTTGATGTAAACCAATTGCTTCACAGAGAACAAATAAATATTCCTAAAATTACATGGGGCTTTTAACCCCTTTGATGTATTGGAGATCTCGGTGGCATTCAATTTGGTTGGTTTGCCCCAGAATTACTCTATACTCTTTTTTTATATTAGCCTCAGTTGGTCTGTCTGCCTATATAGGGGGATCCCTGTAATTCTGTAACCCTTGTTTGCCTAGAGCTCACACCACCTTGCAAAGAGCTTAATACACAGTTAGTTATGGGCCATATACACAGATGGGGTAGTTCTGGGACTCTCTTGCATTTGATGCAGTGGACATTCCACTGCAGTAATGAATATATAAACATCCCCACTGATTTAAATGCCATTTTTAACCCCTTGAATGCTACAGTGGCTTCCAGCTCACATTGCATTGCATTTGAAACCCTCTCTAGAATACAAGGGGTTAAAAAAAGAGAATTGCTCCAAATTTGCCTTTGTGCAATTATGATATGTGCATAAATGCACACATTATTTACACTGATCTGCACAAGCACATATCCATCTAAAAGCCTCAATACAAAGATATACTGAGAGAAGTGTAGGTATCCCAAAGCTGAATTCTGCTGTCTCTCATTCCTAAATGACTTTGCACTCACTAAAGGCGATATTCATAGAACCAAACATGGAACAATTCTGACACAGACCAGCAGCACAATAGGAAACAAATGTAAGCTCCCAAAACACTCAGTTTGCTCCAGAATTGCTCCACTTTGGCATTCTGCATATGGCCTATAAAATAAAAAGCTTTCTCATCCCAGCACTCTCTTCCACCTAGGATCCAATCCTTGCAAGAGTTGCAGAGCTTGCAATCAATAATGCAGAGAGCTTGTCAAAGATAATCAGCTAAGGTCTTTAGGACCGCTCAGGATTCCCAGTGTACAGCTGGTATAAGGTTTGCAATCTCTTGTTTGCTGGCATTTAGAAATCTTCTCTCCAAACAGCAAGACACCTCTCTCCTCCTCCTCGTGTGGTGCCAGCTTGCACCCCCAGCTCTGCCCTGCTCCTCGCCTGCTGTTGTGTGTGTAGATGAGCGCTTGCTGAGCCTCTGCCCACCCCACCCAGAGAGGAGAGCTCCGGATCACATTGAAGCATGTGTCTCCTTGCCCACACCTCAGTGCTATGTGTTTTGCAGTAACTTAGAGGGACAGACTGGTCACTGGAAGGACAGCGAGGTCCCCACCCATCATGCCAATGCTAATTGGGAGTGATTGATGCTGCCTTTCAATTCCCTCAACAAATTTCCATTCTAAATACAATGCGAGCAGGGGCTGGCGTGCATTTCAGCACTCTGGACCTGAAGCATCCCCACACTGCACATCTGGAGACTGAAAGTGAAGGGACCGGTGTGGAGCCTCACACAGAAAAACTCTTCTTGATTCTGCCTATTGCTTACTTTTCTTCTTTTCTTTCTTATTTGTTTTTGTTTTTATTTCTTTTTAGAAAATAGGAGGAGATTATGCACTTTCATTCCCAGAAAGTCTATCCACATATTAAGCAGCGCACGCTGGGGCTCTGCCTGCTGGATTTGGCTGGTGTTATGGATGATAGGAAGCTCTCTCGGCTCTTCCTCTGAACACTTTGGATGCTGCTTTAACTAAGAAAAGGGGGATCATTTTCCTTAAAGGGGATCTGGATAAAACGCTGCTGTTCACTAATGAGCACCAATAAAAGGATTATAACTCCACATACACAGGGACTTCTCTCTAATTAGGACACAGAAAACCTCCTTTAAGTAAGTACACACTTCCCCAATGTCTTATTGCTCATTTGCATTTCTTTTATTGCTGAAATGTTCCAAGCACAAGCTGGAAGCAGATATTCAGGTGAACTCCCTAGGGGCTTGTGGAATGGCAGAGAGAGAGGACTGTTTCTTAATTGTTTCTTATTTTTTGTCAAGATGAGCTTTGAGGATGTGACACTTTATACAGGTGCCCATGTCTCTGCTCTGTATCTCGCTGCTCTGGGGAAGATCTGCCTTTGAAAGCGCTTCCTTGTGATCTCTGTTATCACTCAGCACGAGATGCATGGAGGTGACTGTACAGCACTCCCAACTGTAGCTTTCTATCTAATTATATACATGTATACAGGCATGGGGCCAGCAAGAGATAGCTCACTGAGGCTGATGTACCAAGATAAACGGGGGCAGTTCTGGGGTACATTAACTGAACCATAGGGAACAAATGAACATTCCCCAATTTCCCTTTGCTTTTAATTTTTTATCTAGTTAACCTACAGAATGTAGAGATGACTCCAACTCCAGTTAAATCAGCAGGGACTTTGATGTGTCCCCATGGTGCAGTCGGTTTGCGCCGGAATTATTACATTTCCTCAGTAGTCAGCCTCAGTATTTCTATCTACCCGTCTCTCTGTTTAGGACCTCTCTATCTATTATACATATATATATATATATATATATATAATAGTAATTTATTTACGATCTGCATACATACATTTTGAATGAGTTTACAATCCAAGTTGTATGCAGTTTCACTGTACATATTCACACGCTATGTGTATGTATATATGCATACATGCATTAACACGTTAACCTATGCAAGAAATCATTGCTATATCCAAAGGTAGAAAAGTATATCTGTATCAATAACTAGGAAGTTATATTTAACCTTTTGTGTGCCAAAGGGTGTCCAACACATTGCAGAGCAATGCACTGGCAAACGCCTGGCACTAGGATGGTTACAAAGAGGATAGCTAGACAGATATATAGATAGATGGATGGATGGATGGATAGACAGGCAGATGCAGAAGCTGACAGCTTGGAAAATAACAAGATTGATATAGGACTCGCTACACTTGGATTAAAAATATTTACTATTTGAACTAATGTCTCCTTTACTGACCTCCTTAGGAATCAATTATAAAAGCCCCTCTGGCGTAAAAAAATATCACAGCGCTGATCATCTATAAATACATAAATGTAATTCCCTTGGTAAATCTAATGGTGGATTTTCACCTACTGCACAGTGCTGACCCTTCAGTTTTGTTAGCATCTGTAAGGGACTGTCTGCCTGTGCAGAGCACTCTCTGACCATTAATATCTCAGCATCCAGAGAATATTAGCACTGAAATTGGTCCCTATAGGGAGGCAGCAAATTGAGGTGCTACTCCCCCTGGTGGTCAAGTATACAATGTAGCTTACATAAACTGTTATGTGAGTTGCTCAGATATCAGGGTGCTGGAGTTAGTGAGAGCGTTCTGGGGTCTTTAGTAAAATAACTCAAATTGTTCTTTTGGTTCCTGAATGCTGATACAATTCCAGAGTATGTCTTAAGGAGACACAAATGACTTTCTTTTTTCTGTCAGAGACCAACACATTGCAGCAAAAGCTTTAAATTATTTGCAGGTCCATAAGAGTAGAGTAGGGAAGGGTTAAACTATCTCCCTATTATATATGCATGTCTACACAAGCAGTGGGATAATTGTAGAGTAAAGTGATATCAATTACAGATAGAAAATGTGTTTCTTGTAGATAGTTACCCAGGTCCAAGAGTACAATTTAACATTGTTTAGCTAGAGATAGAAAGATAGATAGATAGATAGATAGTATTTTTTTAAATAAAAAATAAATAAATATTTAAAGCTCTCTCTCTCTCCCCTCTCTCTCTCTCTCTATATATATATATATATTTATATACAAATACACCTCTAGCATGGAGGGATTTATGTTGAATACTCTGTAATTTACTTTGTTAATGTTTATTCAACTAACTTGAATAAGACTAATGAACACAATTCTTCATAGTATGCGCTCTGTGCACTGTAGCATGAGCTACAAGAAACTGTGAGTGTTGCAATCCATTTACCTGTCAGCAACCCTCTTCAATGCATTTAAAATAATTTCCACACACATTAGTTTATGTATATAATTTATTGATTAGTGCGTAAGTAAAAAAAAAAAAATCAGATTAAGAACACGATAAGATAGATCTAAGATCTATTAAACATAATATAACAGTATATTTAACATAACCCCTTGGATGTTAGAGATGTTAGAGAAGCTATAGCTCTCTCTTTGTATATATATATATATATATATATTTACACACACACACAGCTCTCTCTCTGTAATATATATATATATATATATATATATATATATATATATATATATATATATATATATATATATATATATATATGCAAACACACACACATGCATATGTGTGTGTGAGTGTTAGTGTGTGTATGGCTTCTTCACCATCCAAGAGCTTTATGTCGAATACACTGTGATTTACACTTAGTTAATGTCAATGTCAATTCAACTTGAATAAGACCGGTGAACACTATTCTTAATAGAATGCTTTGAATCTGCACTGTAGCATGAACTACAAGAAACTGAGTGCTACCATCCACACACCTGTCAGCAACCCTTTTCAATTCATTCAAGAATAACTTCCACACCAATTAGTTTTTGTATAAGATTTATTGATTATTGGTCAAATAACAATAATTTTCAGTTTGAGGGGGCAATAGACTGAAAGAGATAGATAGCAGATAGCTATGTAGCTAGACAGATGGACAGTTATACAATATATATAAATAGATAGGTAGACAGATAGATATATAGATAGATAGATAGATAGATAGATAGATAGATAGACAGACAGAGATTGATAGTGATAGAGGTAACAATGTGGACAGTATACACTCAGTGCAGTGATTGCACAGTACTGCGTGCATGGCATGAATATCAGCTACAAAGGAAGGACACACGGCTCCCTTTGAGTACATGGCATGTCCTTTCTTTTTTATAAATACACACTAGCGGGAATGGACTAATACAAATCCACACTAATAGAGGCTCAGGAACTGAATGGCGTCTGCTGTGCCTGGAGAACGCCTATTTACTAAGCTACTTACACTGAATGTTCTCATTCCTACATGGTTTGCACCAACAGGTAGTCATCTGGGGATTTTGTAGGAACTGTAGGGTGTTTTGTCCCTCTATTCCTTGTTTCTTGCAATGTATTAAAGAGGCGTAGAGGAAAAAGTCCTAATTTTCCCATTTTCCTGCACATGCTACAGAGAAGCCATCTGGAATTGCTAGCAATAAAGTAATTTCAGTGGTAAAGAGGTTGAGTCCAAAGGATTTGTGGAGGAGTTCTAGATCAAACCAAATGCACCCTAGTAACCAAATTATAATTTAACAAATTTTCAGTTGTTTAAATTGGGCTTTTATCCCCTCAAATTCCAGAGTGTGTGGAGACCTCTCGATCATTTAGGGGGTTACAAATACCCTTTTAAGTCAAACGGTATGTTTATGTGTCCCAATGATGGAACTGGTTTGCTCCAAGACTGCAGTTTGTTTGCTCCACACTACCATAGATCAGTCTCAGGATTTCCTGGTATGCATACCTCCCAACATTTCAAATTGCCAAAGAGGGACACTTGTGTTTTAGTGGGTGTTTCTGAGGGTGTGGCTGGTGGGCGGGGCAATACCAAGAATTTTTAAGCTATTTCTTGACCTGTTGACACCTCCTTGTATAACTGAATACATGATTTAGAACAAGACAAAAATATTTTATTTACAGACTAATTTATAAACACATGTACTGAAGTTTAAACACACATTAATGTGAGTTTTATTGCTGTAGAGCAATATGATACACTTACATACACACAACACAGTCTTATCTACTAAAAAGAGGGACATCAGGTTGGGAAATAGAGACTCAGGGATTTAGGTCTAAAAGAGGGACTGTTCCTCCTAAAGAGGGACACTTGGGAGGTATGGGTATGTACCAAGGATAAGGAGATCACACATACCCAATGGTGCAGGATTTATAAGCAAACGTATAGGCGCAGAGAATGAGTTGAACTAGCTAATTCATGCTTTTCCCCCTCTATGCATAGTGTGAGGACTCCATGCTTTTGTCTGCCTATGTGTCAAATCGGGAACAGCAGAGAGGCTGATGTACTACACAAAACTGGGAGAATTCTGCAGCAAGCCAAATAAAAACGCCCATTGATATAAACAATGCGTTTAACTCATTTAATCCTTTGAGTGCCCCAGAGGTATCTAATGCATTGCAACACAATGTGTTGGATACTCTCTGGAACTCAGGGGGTTAATGCTATTGATGTCTCCACTATTGTGCACCTGTTCTTTTCACTACTGGTCCTGTTCCTTTTACCGTATCAGCATTGGAGTGTTATCCCAAGAGAACTGTACGTATTCAGTGAGCTGGTAACCAGTGACCAGTTTACTGGCTAACATTTGGCTCAAGCATAAAGACATAAAGTCAATTAAATCATTGAAGCTGATATACTAAGATGGATTTGAGCAATACTGGAGTGAACCATCCCCAACATAAGTGACAAATAAAATATCCCCAAATTCCAGAAGATTTAAACAAGGCTTTTAAACCCATAAATATTAGCCAGATCTCCAACACATTACTTCAAGATCTCTCTAGCAATCAATATGCTAAAATCCCCTTTTACGAAAAGGTAAATGTTTATTTGTCCCCTATAATAATGTTGGTTTGCTCCAGTATTGCTCCAGTTTTTCTTAGTATATCAGTCTCATTATGAGGGACCAAAATGTTGCCTTGCAGTAAACTCATTTTTACTTCATTCAGGGTGCCAGTCCAATCTTCACAATGCATATATCCTGCCTTGGGGCACCTCTCAACACATTTGCTGTGAAATATCTATGAAGAAAGACAACACTTGCAGGATTGCTTGGCACTGCAGCTGGAATATTAAATATCTTAACAAAACTGACAAAGGCACATATGTTTGTATATGTGCTTGTGTGTATTTTTTGTATTGATAGATAGATAGACAGATAGATAGATAGATAGATAGATAGATAGATAGATAGATAGATAGATCGATAGATAGATATTGTAAATCTTTGTCATTTTCTCTCTCTCTCTCTCTCTCTCTCTCTCTCTCTCTCTCTCTCTCTCTATATATATATATATATATATATATATATCTTGAAGATTTTAGCCGTATTAGTCCAGTGATGTAGATGTAAAATAACAAAATTAATATCTTTAATACCTTTTTTATTGGACTAATCCAGAATTATGGATTGACAAGCTTTCGGGATAAACTCCCTTTCTCAAGTCTAAAGCATTTCTGAGCACAAGGACACAGAATTCACAGTTAAAACAGTTAATACATTAAATGCAAAGCTGTGTTGTTTGCTGGGGTTAACACAGCGGGACTGCTGATAAGACAGGGACCAAGAGAAAATCCACACTCTTCTTGCAGAGGGTTGTAAATACCCTGTGCAAGGCAGATTGTGGGGGGGGGGGGAAGAGAAGAAAAATACAGGAGAAGGTATGGGAGGGGAGAGAGTTAAAAAAAGATTGCACATATTAAGAATGCTACAATGCCAACAATCCAGTATGGGCATGCAGGCCTATATACAACGTGTGCCCATATAGGTAGATATATACATACACATATATGTGTGTATGCATATGGCACTGGTATAACACACAAGGAATGGACTAACATGATTCCACTCTAATATGAGATAAGTAATCGATTTACTAGTGCTGCAACTGCATATCACCTATTAACCTACCTTTTGATGCTCAACATTCTCCTCTTAATGTCCATTGTACCATGGAAAGGGGAGTGTGAACCTGTTTGGAAATTCCTGGGTGTCCTGTTTCCTTCACCCCATATTTATTGCCATGCACAAGGTACAGAGGAAATTGACAAAACCTTATTCCATATCAATGTAGTGGAGGAGATCTTATGCCCTAAAGTTTATGCCTTAAAATGCACTGATGCTAATATCTTAGAGAAGGTAATCAGTTGCTCTGGTGGATTTTTTACATTCCACTTCACTGTGATACTAATGTGAGTTTATGAGTGCATCTCTTGAATTGATGGGGTATTTTCTTTCATCCCTAAGCTTTAGTGGTATCAGTGTCTATAAGAGAGTTCATTTTTCACTCTCTTTGCTGTGTTCTTCATCCGAGACCTTTATACTGTGTGATTTCATGTGGCTGATTCATTGGTCTTCTTAGTAAATCAACCCGAAGAATAAAATAGCCTAAAGAGATATAGAGACCGATGTACTAAAGTTGGCAGTCTTCAACTGCACCATAGGGGAAAAAATAAATATTTTCCAAAGTCCTTTTGATTTAAAACGTTGCATTAAAGACCTCTCTAGCACTGAGAGGGTTAAAAATCCTCATTTCAATGGGGATTTTTATTTGTCTCCTGGGTGCAGTTGTTTTGCACCAGAATGACTCTAGTTAATAGTACATTAGTCTACTTGCTGTGAATGTACAAATGTGTGGTGCCTGTTGGCAGACAATCCATGTCATCAGTGGAACATCAGCCCCTCAGCATGCTCAAGGAAACTTGCAATTATGACAACAATGCTGTCTATGCCATACTAGAATTTAGTACAGAATACAATACACATAACACCTACATGCTGCCCCATTGTGATCCCATTGTTACAAGCGGCGGTAAGGAGAGGATTTGTGTTGTATGTAGCTTAGTAAATTGGCACCTGATTTAGTGTGGAATCGCCACAGTACATTCACCCCTTTGTTTCTGATGTACTAAGACGAATGAGAAGAAAGCTAGAGTAATCCAGCTGTAATGTACAGAAAAAAAATAAAAATTTCCAAATCTGCAGAGTTATCATTGGGGCTTTTAAACTCATGGATGAAGAAAGGTCTCCAGGACAAGCCACATTATCTCACGTACGGTAATACCATCTGCTTGCTGTATATTCTCTTGTACAGCTATAAGTCAGTATCAGGCGACAACAGCCTCCATCTAATGATGAACTTCAACTCCTGTCATTTTCAGTCAATGGATATTCTAGTTCAACACCATTGCTGCCAAGCCCCACTTTAACAACAGATTAAAACCATTTATTCTTTAATCCTTTGAGTGCCAAAGAGGTATCCCAATGCATTGCATTGCAGTGCATTGGGATACCTCCTTGGTACACAGGGGGTTAAAAACTTGTCTGCAGTTTTATGCTTTCCATAATAAAATTTAACAATGCTGTGTACATCATTTCCCATAATTCATAAACAAATTAATAATTTCATTGCACATTTACGTCTCACACTGTACACGTGGAAATTAATGTGAAGCTGTAAACTTGTGGGTGACACATCCTGTGAATATTTATTAGTAGTGATCTCATTCCTGCAACAAGAAAACAACACAATTATCAGACTGTGCAAGGAAGGATTCACACACAGGAGCGGGCTGACAGCTTGGTTACTAAGGAGGGGGCAAATGAATCTTTCCCAAATATCAGGCCCACAGTAACTCTCACACATTCACTTTTTAACAGTTAGGTTCTAAACACCCATGAGACTAATTGCAAAGGACAGGCTGAGTTACAGATGTGGGAAACATTACAGGAAAAGAAGATATATATGCTTATGAATACATCTGCTGCACAAACTCATGGGGAACAGAGGTGTCAATCACCATATTGCTCTTCGCCGCTGAGGACAACTTGATGAATCTAAAACCTGACTGCCAGTTCTACACAATTTAATTGTGTTTGTTGTTTTAAAGTGATGTTAATGTACACAGTTCTGTACACAAAATATTTTAGGAGAAGAAAATCCCTATTCAGTATGGCTTGCAATCTCATTTTGATTCTTGAGACGTTGGAAGATAAAGTGATTGTCTAGTGGCACATATAGCTGAGACTGGTACCATTCCAAGATTCCCTGATTTAGGGTCACTGAGGCCTACGTACTAAATAGAAATGTGAACCTAATGTACCACCAAAGACAAATGAAGTCTCAAAAGTCCCTTTGATTTAAATGGGTCTTTCAACCACACCAGAGACAGAATGAGAGGTCTTTAACATATTGATTGCAAGGTATTAAAGACCTATCTAGCATTTATGGGGTTAAATCCCCATTTAAATCAGTGGAGATTTGTATTTGTAGTTGGTTTGTTCCAGATTTGATTTACTACAGGGATGGGCAATTTGAGCCCCTTCAATAGCTGCCAGACGGCAAATCCCATCTTTCCCCACCAGCCAATAAATGGCAGGGGATCATGGGAGATATAAACCAGCAGCTGGACATCTTCGTGCAGCCCCCACTACTTACACCTCTGGAACTCAGGAGGTTAATACAGCCATTAGCAATCTGAGGCAATTCCATTGTTCAGGACTACAAATCCCATCAACCCCAGCTACCCACCTTTAGGCTGACGACGATGGGGATTTGTATTCCTGTAAATCAGCTGCATTATACTTAATGAATCAAAGGAAAAGACCAATGAAAATGAAATGTTTTCTTAGTACCATAAAATGCAGAAAGCTGTATGTTTCAAGTCAAAAGGTTAAAAAATCTCGAATTAATGCAAAATGTTAAGGCTGAATCATTCTTAAGCAATCCAACTGCACCAGTGAGGGCAAATAATAATAATACACATTCATGTAAATGGGGCTTTTAACCTCTTCATAATACAGGAACAGTTCCTCCCACTTGCATTCAAGGAGTTAAAAGCCCCATTTAAATCATTGAGAATTTGGGTGATTTTAGCATCCATGCTGGGCGGCCTGGGCCCCATGAGAAACAAAGTCCTATACATTCTAGTTGCACCTCTGTGAAAATATATTTGTAATAGGGGGCCCCAAAAAAATGTTTGCACCGGGGCCCTGCAATGACTAATTATGGCAGACATATTAACCCTTGGCATCACAATGCGTTGGATACCGCTCTGGCACCTAAAGCGTTAAAAGGGTAACTTTTGGGGGGGGCAACAGGATTATGAGAGAGGACACCAAAATGTTCTTAACCCTTTGGATGCTACAGAGATTTCCAATGCATTACTTTGCAAAGCGTTAGAGACCTTTCTGTCATCCAAGGGGCTTAATACTGTTATCATTTGCCAAGCTTGTTTGGATCCAGAATTGTTTAGTAGCTAATTTTCCAAATCTGGCATGGCTTTAATTGCTTCTAATTTTTCAACCTGCCAAGATATCAAAACAAACTAAAATGCGGGGCATATGTAGCAAGTAAAAGTGGAGTGATTCTGGGACAAAACAGCTGTAATATATATATATATATATATATATATATATATATATATATATATATTATATCCTATATAATAATCCGCTAGGATGTTTGTCATGATTGCATCGCATGAGTGAGGCGACGCAAGACTGCATCATGTAGAGCAGTCAGGGAGTGGCCGCTTAACCCTTTGAGTGCCAGTGCGTTGCGAACCCCTCTGGCTCTCAACGGGTTAACATTACCCCGGACCTTGGCCCGTGTACATGGGCTTTTACACTAGTGTGTGTGTGTGTATATATATATATATATATATATATATATATATATATATATATATATATATATATATATCTTGTATGCATCTCATGCAACCCTTTGAGTGCCAGAGGGTTATGCAATGTATTGCTTTGCAATGCTTTGCGTACCCCTCTGGCACTCAAAGGGTTAAGAAGAGTGATGCCTATGGGTATAAGAGGCTTTTATTCTGTTTAATGGTAGGACATACCTAGGTAGGCGTCCATACAACAGTCAAGTATATGTCTATATATATATATATATATATATATATATATATATATATATATATATATATGCACTGGAATGTTGTAATTTCTATCTGGTCATAATATTACACTGAGATTTATATACTATGAAAAGAATACCAATTTTGAGGCAAACCAAATGCATCCTAGCGGTACACATGCAAATTCCCCAGATTTCCATTGATATAAATGACATACCCCTCTGGCATGCAAAGGGTTAATCATCAAACATACATTGGTAGATATTAGGATACATGATATTATGGTCCGTATGCACAAATAGTTTTTATTTGTTCCCTATGGTGCTATACATTTATTCCATTCTTTCTTTGTAGATGTGTCTCTAATTCTCATCTCTCCTCCTGTGTGTACAGTGATCTGGCATAGCTTCCCTCTCAATAGATAAAGTATAGTGGGCCTGTCTTGTAATTCTGTAACAAAAACAAATTCCAGTTTATTTATATGGAATTTATAACCCCTAGAGGGGTATCGACATCAACAATCCATTGTTTAGCAATGCGCTGGAGACCCCTCTAGCGATCATAGGGTAAAAATCCCCCTTTAACTCTTTGATTGCCAGACGGTTATCCAAAGCATTGGTATGCAATGTGTTGGACACTCCTTTCGCACACACAGGTTTAACCTTGCCTACCCCTCTGGCATTCCAAGGGTTAAATCAATGGGAATTCTCCTTGGTTTCCTATGGGGTAGTTGGTTCTCCACAATTGCACATTTTTGTTTTCTGCATAAGAACTCGTTTTTCTTTTTTGTTTGTTTGTTTGCTTGGTTGGGTGTTTTTTTAGTGAAAGTAGTGTAATAGATCAATCTTAATTCTAAAATGTATGCTAAAGTTTAATCATTTGAATGTAAGATGATTACACAGCTCATATGTTTAAAGGCCAATTTAAATCAATGTCAAGTTTATTCGGTGCAGTTAGTTTTCTCCAAACGCTACAGATTTTCCTTGTAAATCTGCCAAACGCTATGAAAATACAAGTTTCTGAAGAATGTGGATATGTTTTTTCTGTAGCTTATCTCCTTCAAACTGTTGAACCCTATTGCCTGTCACACACCTTGCTGTGTTCAGGAGCTACAATACCTTTATACCTGGGGCATCTGTGGGGCTGATTCATTAGGGTATCTAATCAGCCCATTATCTGTAGAGGTACTGAATCTGATGGAATGATTGGAATAATTGTAGTGTAAAGCATTGCACCATAGACAAAAAAAATCCCCAAAGCCCATATATATATATATATATATAAATTGAGCTTATAACACTATTCGCAAAACACTGGAGAATTCTTTAGAATCCAAAGGAATAAAATTCCCATTTAAATCTATGGGGAATTTAATCTGTCCCCTATAATACAGTTGGTTTGCCCCGATGCTCCAGTTCTTCCTATTACATCAGCCGAACTGTCTGAAAATACGTACATGGTTCTGATGAACGTGAGCTAGGTTTTTTTGTCTACGGCTTATCTTATTCAGACTGCAGGGGCCTATTGTCTGTTGTGAGGAGTTGTCAAATAAATACAGATCTGATATGGAACTCAGTAAACAGGAACCTGCTGATTAAATGAAAAAAATATAGAGATAAACCACACTGTTGTAAAGGACTCGTTCACAGGAAAAACCCTTAATTAAGAACTACTTATACCTATTGATAGTGCCCTTTAGTCGGACAGATCTTTTTTCATCTATAGGTATGGGGGAGATTGTGTTACATTAGAATTGCTCATGTGATATCTTCGTATTACTACTGAGAACGATTTCACCAAAAACAGTGGAATTTTCTAGTCTGCGTTCACTGTATCGTTATCATTTTTCACCACAATATTGTAGATCAATGACATTATATAAATGACGTTTCCCATAACAGCTTTTTTTACTTTAAATCTTGTGCAGGTATTTATCCCATTGTATACAGCTGTAATACAGTGGAATATATAAATACAGTTAAAATGTCAGAAAGTGACCAAATCTCTCCCTAGAAGCTGTCTGCATAAAGATTTAATATGGCTCATGTATATTAAAATGTGTTCCGCTTTAATATTGTCTGGATGACCGTATGGTCACTTTTAATCAACAAATAAGCTGTGGTATAGCTAGACAAGATATATATAATATGGCAGAACATTGCTTAACAAATCTGTTCCTGTGTTGTGCAAATCACATAGATCTAATGCAAATGAACTAAAGGGGTGGAGATATGCAATTATGGAGAATGGCCCATGATGCAACATATCTTTTGCCTGTGTGCCAAAGGGGTGTATTTGACTCCTCTCCAGCACTTAACCCTTTGAGTGCTAGAGAGGTACCCAACGCATTGCGTTGCAACACGTTGGCTACCTCTCAGGCACTCAAAGGATTAAAGGGTTAAAATAAAATCTGAATATTGATTTAAAATCTATATCTTTTTTTTTTTTTTTTTTTTCGAAATGAAAGGTCCCATTCAAAGCATTGTTCATTTATCTTTGTTCCCTGTAATGCAGTTGGCTTGCCCCAGAATTGCAGCATTTCCTTAGTACATTAGCCTCATGGAGTGTTAAAAATCAAAATGGCATAATGGCGTAAAATAAAAACAATCCTACTGCTGGCTGTGCCATTGCGTGGCTGATGTATTAAGAACAAGTGAAGAGTACAATAGAGGACACATAAAAATCCTCATTGGTGTAAATTGGGTTTTCGACCACTTTAACCCCTTAACAACAAGCAGTCTGGGGAAGTGACCTTCCCTTAAGAACCGCTTTGATCCTTGTCGGCAAGCCAGCACATGTGACTTATGACGTGTACCGGTGCACCAAACGAGGGACTGAGTGAGACCTCTCCAGTCATGGACCGGTCAGTTTCAGAACCCACTAGTGCTTACAACACCCCAGCAGGAGCGCATTAAGCATGAAATATGTGATATTCCAGGACCGTCACAGGGTCCTTCAGGAAAATAAAACCGTGACGGCCCTGATGTTAACCCTTTGAGTCCCAGAGAGGTACGCAACGTATTGCAAAGCCATGAATTGCGTACCCCTCTGGCACTCAAAGGGTTAATGTTAGAGAGGAGAGGTCTCCAGAGAGTTGCTCTGCAATGCATTGAACAGCTCGGTAGCATTCAGAAGGATAAAAGTTCAATAAAAATTGCAGGAAATTTTAGGAATTTGTATTTGTAACCAGTGGTATAGCTGGCTGCAAATGGTACATCAGTCTCCTGTATTCAATGTGGCTGTGACGCTATGAATAACTACATTCTAAGGCAAACCAACAGTGGCATAGGGGATAAATATTATTTTTCCAAATCCCCCTTCATTTAAATGGATATGTTAACCCCTTGTATGCTAGAGTGGTCTCCAATTCATTGCAAAGCTGCTGTTTTGATCCCAGAATGCTCCATTTCTTCTTAGCATTGGAATAGCAAGAAAGGATGCAACAAACTGCATGCTGGGACTGACTATATCTGTTGCTCTAATTTTTCAGGATAAACTAATATTGTTCCCTTTTTTCCACTTATTTTATAAGGTGAATAACTGGTGGGGGGGGGGAATTGAAATAGAGATCTGGAAGAACTAGCACTGGATTTGTAACTTCTTTAACCCTTTGTGTGCCGGAGTGGTGTGCAACACATTGCAGAGCAATGTGTTGCACATCCCTCTGGCACACAAAGGGTTAATGAGCAATCATGTGCCGCAAGAGCAGTTCTGAAACAAACCAACAGCACCATAGGGAACAATTGAACATTACCATAAGATTTGGTATTTAACCCCTTGAACTCTAGCAAGGTCTAAAACACTTTGCTCCAGAAATTGCATCTCTTTGGCATACTGAATATGGCTCTATGGTCCATATTTATAAAAGGGGTAAATATAGAGTAAACCAACTGAACTACAGCGGACAAATACATCTTCCCATTGACCTCTTGAAAGCAATGAGTTGTGGACCTTTACAGCTTAAGGTTAAAAAAGCTCCATTTACATCAATAGGAATTTGGAGAAATTGTATTTAAGCCCTATGGTGCAATTGGCTTGTCCCAGAATTACTCCACGAGGCTTTTAAACCAGCGGCACTGTGGGGGTGTCAAATAAAAGTTCCTTGAAATTACCATTGATTTAAAGGGAAATTTTATATTAACTCTTTTGAGTGCCAGAGTGGCACAGGAATGCTCTGCAAAGCAATGCATTCCATACCACTCTGGCACACAAAGGGTTAACTCTTTGAGTGCCAGAGGGGTAGGCAACGCATTGCCTATCCCACTGGCAATCAAAGGGTTAATGGAAATTTTATTTGGTCCCCTACGTGGTTTGCTCTAGAACTGCACATTATTTTTTTGTATAAACCAGTGTAATTTCAATCAATTGAATGCAATATGATTACACTTCTTATATGTTTTGACCACTCCATTATAATGAAGGGTTAAACCGAGCATTGATATTAATACTATGATTAATGTACATATACATTACAAGAAAGGGAACGGTCTTGGTCTATATTCTTCCTTTTGAAGGTAAAAAGAGGTCAAGAAGAATCTCTTAATTCTGTGCTCTTTTATTATGACTCATTTCTGCTATTTTGTACTAAGCATTATTAGGGAGAAATGGCCAAGAAAATCCCACACACTCTGATTTCCCTTTTCCGTACCCTGGATGTCTTTATAATCTGTCTTCTGTAATGCGCAGATAAAAATACTGTACTTGTTATTCTAAAATTATATAGCAAGGAGGACAGCCAGATGCTGCAGTTAAGATAATACCTTAATTTCAGGAAGGCTTTTATCTTGATCAACCTTAAATCCGATAATTCATATTATTCTGTATTGTCTTGAAGGTTTCAGAGAAAAACATAGTGTAATAAATGTCTGTCTGTCTGTCTTTCTATCTATTGATGTATTTAGTCATCTTTCTAATATAGCTAGTCTTTGTCTAGATATATCTATCTATCTATCTGGTATATAGTCCTGGATATATACATATAGCAGGAAAAGGGAACCTTGTCATATCTATCTATCTATCTATCTATCTATCTATCTATCTATCTATCTATCTATCTATCTATCTGTCCGCCTATATGTCTGTCTATCTATCTATCTGTCTGTCTGTCTATCTATCTATCTATCTATCTATCTATCTGGTATATAGTTCTGGATATGTACATATAGCAGGAAAAGGGAACCTTGTCATATATATCTATCTGTCTGTCTGTCTATCTATCTATCTATCTATCTATCTATCTATCTATCTATCCCCGTCTGTCTATCTAGTTGTTATATATATATATTTCTGGATATATGCATATAGCAGGAAAAGGGAACCTTGTCATATCTATCTATCTATCTATCTATCTATCTATCTATCTATCTATCTATCTATCTATCTATCCCTGTCTCACTATCTAGTTGTTATATATATATAGTTCTGGATATATACATATTCCAGGAAAAGAGAACCTGGTCATTTCTTTACATGTGTGAGCAGAGGGTAATATAAGAATCTGTTCTAAGAACAAATTGATCTGTTCTGGAGCACACAAACTGCACCATAGGAGATAAATAAAATTTCCCCAAATTCCATTTGATATACACTTTTAAATCCTTTAGTGCTATACTGCAATACTATACATTTGTACTTGGAAGGGTTAAAAGTTCCATCTAAGGAACAATTATCGTCTTTTACTAAGTCTGCTTCTTCGTATGGGGCTGCTCTGTGCCACCCCAACATAGCTCTTATCAATCACTGGGGAGTCAGAAAACTGCTTTCAGCTACAGCCTTTGTGGCTTGTGTGTCCAGCCACCAAAGACCATCTATGCCAGGCTTTCATATGCAGATGGTCTATAGGGACTCCATGTGCAGCCCAGTCACAATGAATTAGGAGACATCAGCCTTGCAGTTCAATCCAACAATGGAGCTCCTTGGGGGGAAGGGGTCTCTTTTCAGATCCCAGTTCTGCTTCCTCATTGGTCTGCTGGGAACCACAACCCAGCCATGGGCGTCCTCAGTGATTTTTCCTGGGTGGGGGAGCCATAATATGACCCCAGGCCACCTGCCCAGCCTCTATGTTTATATGGATGGGTCAGGTGTATTCAGCACTGGCTTTATCTGCAGGTCTCCTCCCAGACATCTCCTGGGATCTTTTGACAGTTGCCCTTTAAATCACTGGGAGTTTATTCCCCTGTGGTGTAGTTGGTTTGCCCCAATTTGCACCAGTTCTTCTTAGTACATTAGCCACAATAAGCATCATTTACTAAAGGTCATTGAACCTTGTGTTATATTTTCCTGCAGCATCAGATGGCATATTAACAAGTAACACCTGATTAACAATGTTATCAATTACTAAAAATAAGATGTGTGTAAAACAAAATGTGTGATACATTCATTAATATTATCACGTAATAAAGACGTGTGTTGCTGTAAATTCCAGAGCAGTTTGTATCACCCCTCTGAGGTGTTGCCAACCATTAGTAAATTCACTATTATTCTTACTTATTTCTTACCGAGTCACTCATGCAATTATTCACTGATTCTTTTGGTGTTGGTTGAAGGCTTCCTCTACTTCCTACTGGTTATAACTCCTCTTACTGCTCCATATAACCTCACCCAGTAACTCCTACTGCAACATATAATCTCTCCCTATATCTCCTCATATTACTCCATATAACCTCGCCATATAACTACTATAATTGTTCCATATAACCTCTCCCTATAACTTCATCCTACCGCTCCATATAACCTGTCCCTATTTTTGCTTCTATTGCTCCATATAACTTCTCTCTATAACTCTACCTGCAGATGCATGTCACCTCTCCCTATAACTTCACCTATTGTTCCATATAACCTCACTCTACAACTCCTCCTCCTATTGCTCCATCTAACCACTTCCTTTAATTTCTCATTTGCCCCATAGAACCTCTCCCTATATCTCCTCCTACTGATTAACATAACCTTTCCCTATAACTCCTCTCACCACTCCATATAACATATCACCATAACATCTCAAATAACTCCCTATATCCCCTCCTGTTTGTCCATAGAGCATCTCCCTGTATCTCCTCCTATTGTTCTTTATAGCCTCTCCCTTTAACTGCTCCTTTGTATATAAACTCTCCCTATTTCTCCTCATATTTCACCATATAACCACTTCCTAAAACTCATACTGTTGATCCATATAACCTCTCACTATAATTCTTCAAATTACTCCATATCACCTCTCCATATAACTCCTCCTAATGTTCCATATAACCTCTCCCTATAGCTCCTCCTTTTGCTCCATATCTCCTCTCCATATAACTCCTCCTATTCCTCCATATAACATCTCCCTATAACTCCTCCTTTTGCTCCATATAACCTCTTCCTGTAACTTCTCTTTTACCCCATAGAAACTCTCCCTATATCTCCTCCTGTTGCTTAATATAACTTTTTCCTATACCTCCTCCCACCACTCCATATAGCCTCTCACCATAACGCCTCCTATTCCTCTATATAACTTCTCCCCATAACTTATCCTGTTGTTCCATATAACATAATTCTTCCTATTGCTCACGTAACTTCTCCCTATATCCCCTCCTGTTCCTCCATACAGCCTCTCCCTGTATCTCCTCCTATTGTTCTTTATAACCTCTCACTTTAACTGCTCTTTTGTTTCACATAACTTCTCCCTATTTCTCCTCATATTTCACCATATAACCCCTCCCTAAAACTCATAATGTTGAGCCATATAACCTTTCACTATAATTCCTCAAATTACTCCATATAGCCTCTCCATATAATTCCTCCTATTGCTCCATATAGCCTCTCCATATAACTCCTCCTATTGCTCCATATAACCTTTCCCTATAACTCCTCCTATTGCTCCATATAACCACGCCCTATAACTCCTCCTTTTGTTCCATATAACCTCGCCCTATAACTTCTCCTATTGCTCCATATAACCTCGCCCTATAACTCCTCCTATCGCTCTGTATAACATCTCACTATAACTCCTCCAATTGTTCCATATAACTTCTCACTGTTACAGAGCCTCCCTATACTATTGCTTCATATAACCTGTCCCTAAAGCTAGACCCATATCTGCATAGAACCTCTCTCTATAACGTCTCCTTTTGCACCATATAAACTCTCCTTCTGTGTCTTCCCATCACTCCATATAACCTCTCCCTCTGTGTCCTCCTATCACTCCATATAACCTCACCCTCTGTGTCCTCCCATCACTCCATATAACCACTCACTCTGTGCCCTGCCATCACTCCATCTAACCTCTCACCATAACTCCCCTGTATTGCTCACTATAATTCCTCCTATTGTTCCATGTAATGTCTCCCAATAACGCATCCTGTTGCAACATATTACTTCTTCCTATAACTCATATTATTGCTCCACTGAATCTCTCCCATATCTCCTATTATTGCTCTATATAACCTGTTACTATAACTTCTTCTATTGCTGCATATAACCTCTCCCTATAATTCCTATAATTGGTCCATATAACCTTTCCCTATATCTCATTCTATTATTCCTTAAAATTTCTCTCTATAATGCCTCCAGTTGCTCTACAATGTCTTTTATTTTTCCTTATGGAAATTATATCTCAAATGGCTGTTGTTTTTTGAACTACTGAACTGGTTTGAGGTTCAATCAGAATGTAGGGTTTTAGGGAACCTTTAACCATTTTGTTGCTAGAGACATCTCCAGCACATTGGGGGATATGCATTAAGGAGCGATAAAATGGAGATGACGTCTCTTGTGATATCACTTCTCCAATTCCTATGATATTCTAAGTATCCTATGCACTAAGATGTTTCCAGGTCTGTAGATCTTAGTGTATAAGGTGTCTATACAATAACACAGGAACTGGAGAAGTGATTGGTGAAGTTATCTCTGTATTATCCCCTCTTTATCCCAACTTAGTGCATAACCCCCCTTTGTGGCACAATTAATTTGTGATGTTTCTAGCATCCAAATAGTTAACAAAGTAGTAGGATAATAATATGATTTGTAGGGTTTATCACTGTGCATCAATCCACTGCAAACTTGCTACACAGAACTACAAGGAGACTGGTGTTCTAAGAGGACCTAGCACAATTCTGGAGAAAACCAACTGCACCATAGAGGAAGGATAATAATTCTCATTTATCTGTTTATACCCTGAATGCTTTTGGAGTCCCCCACACATTGCAACGCAACGCATGACGACATCTCTAGCATTCAAGGGTTTAAGAGACCCTTATAAATCAATAAATATTTGGGAAATACTATTTGCCTCTGATGTTACTCCAGGATTGCTCCAGTTTCCTAGTACATCAGCTTCAGTGTTGCACAGGATCCTTAGTGTTGCACAAGATCCTCAATGTTGCACAGGAGCCTCAGCGTAGCACAGGACCTCAATGTTGCACAGAAGCCTCAGTGTTGCGCAGGAGCCTCAGTGTTGCACAGGAAACTTGTCAGTGCCTCTCAGCTACAGATCTAGCAAACTGATGGCATTGCTTGTAAAACGTCTCAAAACAGTTATTCAGAGCAAATTTTCTAGTGATTTTTCTGGGGACAATCAGTGCAAATTGCCAATTTCCCTTGGACTGGTGCCTGATTAAATTAATTTCTCCAGCTCTCCGAAAACGAGCCTTTTAGCTAATTTAGGTTTCATTATTCTGCACGGAGAATCTGTTTAGGCTCTGAAGTGGGTGCTGTGAATAAGACCAATTTTCATTTATTAATTGCGGCTCCGGCTCCGATCTAATTTAATGTTGAACCCTTTGAGTGCCAGGGAGGTTTGCAGTGCTTTTTCTTTACAATATGTAGTGTTTACTTTTGGAGTTTAAAGGAACAATACTTCCCTTGAATACTAGAAAGGCCTCCAACACATTGAAAATAATGTAGCAACCACTGGGTTAAGTACCTCGTAAAAATGTTTCACATCTGGTGCATGAGTAATAGTTCTGATATGGATTTATGAAAATCGAAATTACACCTTCACTGCCAGTATTTTATGAACCCTCTATAATTATATTGAGTGTCTATACCAGGGATGGGCAGCCTAAGGCCATCCAGCTGTTAGGAGCACCAGTTCTCTTGATGGGAGTTGTAGACCCTAACAGCAGAAGGGTTTCAAGTTGCCCATACCTATATCTCTACACTGATAATGAACATGCTGCACTGTATAATGGTAGTGAGTATCTACACAATGATAATGAACACATTGCACTATTTAACCCCTTAAGGACTACGTGACGTACTATGACCGTCACGGTCCTTAAATACTTAAGAACCGATGACGGTCATAGTACGTCACATACTTTTTACTTACAGAGCTCCACCAGGAGCACTGTAAGTAAAAATGGGGCCTAAAATTGACCGATCCAAGACTGGAGAGATCTCTTTTAGGCCCCAAAGCGGCTTGCCGATACACGCAACAGGTCACGTGTACCGGCACGTCGGCAAAGATCAAAGCGGTCCTTACGTGATGGAAACGTCCCAGGACCGCTGGTCCTTAAGGGGTAATGGTACTGAGTATCTATACAATGATAATAAATACACAGCCTTGTATAATAGTACTGTCTACACACTGATGGTGAACACACTGCACAGTTTAACAATACGCACAGTATAATGATATTATCTATGTATTGATAATGATTACTGTACACTGCGCTGTATAATGGTACTGACTGTCTGTACACTGAAAACAAACTCCCTGCATTGTATAATGAAGCAGAGTATCTTTGCATCGGTATGAACACTTGGCACTATATAGTGATTCTGAGTATCTATACACTGATAATGAACAAAACGCACAGTATAATGATAGTTAGTATGTATAACTGATAAAAAAAACACACTATACTACATGATGATACTACACCCTGATAATGTACATAGTGCACTGTATAATGATAATGGGGTAAAAATACAAATTCACTACTGCAGTTCCTTTTGCATTATTTTATAATGCATAAAGTCAGACAATATCCTTCATTGTTAAGACTTCAATGCCAGCAAGACCCTTATGCCTGCTATATAGCATACTCAGGAAAATGGCAATAAATCACGCCATTTCCTCTATACCTTATTTAACCATCTGAGTGCCAGAGAATTGCACAGCGCAATGCTTTGCAATGCTTTGTGCACCTCTCTGGCACTCAAATAGTTAATATATTTCCATAAACTAGTCATACAGGAAATAAACACCCCAAAACACCCATAGACCCTCCCTTTGCCCTCCTCTTACTGCAAGTGACATTAGGGGAGGAATTTTGGCATTTGTAGCTTAGTAAATTGTCATTAAGCAAGTGTAGGGACTGAAAATCAATTCCAGCTCCTGATCTAGAGTGGAATCTCCTTCATATATTCAGCCCAATGACTATCTATACACTGATAATGAATATCAGTACATGGATAATGATTACACTGCCCTGTCCAAGGATAATGAATACGCTGCACTGTATAATGATGATGAGTATCAGTGCATGAAAAAGAAATATGTTATACTGTATAACAATGCGGTATATATACTGAAAAACAGTAGGACAGTTAGTAGGCTGACAGCGTATTACCCATGAATTGGGCTTGTACTTACTCAGCTAGAATCTAGAATCACCCCTCAACTGTGCAATGGAATTTCAAATCAGTCCCACTACTTATAAAGTCCACATATTTAATTCCTAAAAGAAATAATGATATTCATAACAAGTCTGCATTCTGTCTGGGTTAAATATTTAATTGGAGAAGTTAGGTCAGCTTTCAGATGTGTCAAGGCAGAAATAAAAGCTGTGTTTATTAGTGTTCCAGATAAATGACACTCAGTAATCTACTGGTCTGTTCTCAGGTTCTGTGACCCCGTGAATGACTTATCAGTAATGTACTCCTGGTCACTGTTAGTCTGTGTCATCATTAAATTCAGGCCAAGCCCACACCACTCTGACTGTTTGACATCTCTAATACCTTAATAATATCTCTCTGATGCTAAAGGCAGATATTAATCACAGAAAACACAAGCCATTGAACTGCTCACTTTGTAGACTGCTCACATTACTATATCATCATCAGTCGGCTTTTTGACTGTGAGCAAATATTTCCCATTAGCACAGATAGCAAGCCATCAGTTGCCCTGTCTTACAATATTGTAAAACAATATATATAACAAAATTGTCTTTGTGGAACTAAAATATCTCAGATGCTGCAGATCCTCTTAGAAAAATCGTGCTTTGGCTGTTGTGCTTCTTAGCCCGTTAATGGGCAATTGGGATATAAATCATTGCAAAGCAAACATATCTGATTCTCAAAAGCTTAACCCTTTGAATGCCAGAAAGGTATGCAACACATTGCGAAGCATAGCATTTCACACCCCAAAAGGTTAAAGTTGTACCCTAATGAGCTTAACCTCTTGAAACGGCAAGCTGATAAAGGGTATCCAGTTGCCCAGAAATCGCACTTTGCACTCTCCTCCCCTTATTATAACAGAGAATCTCAATATTTTAGAACACTGAGAAATGGCTGGATATGTCTGTGCCAGAGATTGGCTATCAGCAACCTTGGAGTTGTTGTTGGACTACAGCTTCCATCATTCACTGGCTGATTGTAAATGATGGGAGTTGTAGTCCACAACAAGTTGTGGATTGTTGATGGATTCCAATCAATGGTCTATGCACTGGCAGCTGCAGTGGATTTTTGATGCAAAATGAACCAAAGTACACTCTATATTTTGTTATTGTACATTTATTTTTTATTTGGAAACTCCCCCTCTGGAAATCCTTGGTTTGCCTATGCCTTGGATACTAGAGAGGTCTCCAACACAATAATCAGCAATGTATTGCAACATAGTACACCAGAGCTCTGTAGTGGCCCCATGGCTTCATATCATGGCGCCAAGCTGGACAAAGCGTCTGGTCTTCTGGGAAATCAGCAACTCCCTCTAACCCAGAAAATTCTTCCAGTGTATAGGAGCATTTCATCCTCTGCCAAACCTCTTATGGCTCTGATTCATACTGTAAATATTCTTTGTTTGCAAGTGGGGAAAAAGGCAAACAAACAATATATCAAAAATATTCAGACACATACAAGAGTATAGAGTGCCCTGCCCGTGAAAGCTTACAGTCTTTTCATGGGCAACCTGTGCGCCCCCGACATACACACAAACGCACGCACGCACGCACACACACAAACACACAGTTATACTACAAATCCCACCACAGGATGGCATACCTCCCAAGATTTCAAATGCCCAAAGAGGGACACATGTTTTAGGTGTTGTTGTTGGGGGAGTGGGTGGTAGGCAGGGCATTACCAAGAATTGTTATGTTATTTCATGAACTATTGACACCTCTTTGTGTATCTGAAAAAATGATTTAGAGCAATATTTTTTTATTTATACAGACTCATTTATAAACTCATATACTGAAGTTTAAACAAACATTAATGTGAATTGTATTGCTGTGGAGCAATGTGATACACATATATACACCACACAGTCTGATCTGCTAAAAAGAGCGACACCAGGATGGGAAAGAGGGACGGAGGGTTTTGGGTCTCAAAGAGGTACTGCTCCTCCTAAAATGGGACTTGCGGGAGGCATGGCAATGCTTTGAAGATATCTCTACTATGCAAAGGGTTAAACACCCCCTTTTTAATCTACAATACCTTTTATTAGTCTCCTATAATATTGTTGGTTTGCCCCAGGATTGCTATAGCTCTTAATAGAACATCAGGAATTTCTGAGAACCTTTTGCTGTAGCCCCTACTTCCAACTCTTAACCATTTGAATTCCATATGATAGTGTGAACTATATTTACATCACAGCGTGATTCATTTTCAAATGGGGCAGGTGGAAAATGCTCAAATAAAACACATATGTGTCTCGCTTATTAGCAATTTGAATATGGACTATAGAGTAAATTGTAATTGTTAATTTATTATTGAAAAAAATGCAGCACCACTGAGTTATGCACAATTTCATATGCCAGGTCCTGGCTGGAGTTATCCATCATACTTAATGTGTGAACAAAACCATATATAAACTGTATGTACTTAGCAATCTCATATTCCTGCAGGTAGTCCTATTTAAGCTCATTACTTTAAAACATTCTGGAAGCTAATGGACAATTCTGATTTCCATCAGCTACAATACAAGGGGAAAATAAACAGTCCAGAAGATTCCCACTGATATAAATGGGGTTTTAACCTCTTGATTGGTGAAGAGAAATGCAACAATGAGAACTGGCATTTGTCCCCTAAGGTGCACTTGTTCTGACATTGAATTTTGGCTCTGCCTATGTCCCATAATAATGTGTATTAAAGGTTCAGTCCCCCCTTGGACAAACGGAAGCAAGAGACCAGGGCCAGATTTACCAATAGGCAGAATAGACAACTGCCTAGAGTGCCAAATTTTGGCCACATCCACATTCTGAGTTGTGGGTAATGCTGGAGAAATCTCAATATCCTAATTTAAGACCCTTTGCAGGCTATTATATAATCCCTTTGATGCTAAAAAGCAAAGCGTTGGACATCTCTAGCAACCAAGAGACTAAAGCTTTTTTTTTCTCCTTGCTCGTTATAGACCAAGGTTATTTTCTGCTGGATGAGGTCATATAAGGAAAAGGGGTGTGGCAACAGGTGGAGCAAAAGGCTTGCCTTGAGGCTCCTGGGAAGTAAATCCAACCCTGCCAGAAGGGTAGTAAGTAAATGAGAGTCATGTTTTTACTTTTGTTGTGATATCACTTGTTTAGTTAAACAAAAACAGTGCTAGTATGTTACCATGGCAACGGGCAGAGTCCTTGCTCTCAAATTCTCTTACTTTGGTGATGTCAGTTGCTCATATGCCAGCCAGTCCTCAAACCTCTTGTATCGCTTCAGATTTCCATGAGTGATTTTTCGTTTGATAATAAGTTGGAGGTTT
Source organism: Rhinophrynus dorsalis (assembly GCA_037306005.1). Lineage (NCBI taxonomy): Eukaryota > Metazoa > Chordata > Amphibia > Anura > Rhinophrynidae > Rhinophrynus > Rhinophrynus dorsalis. The sequence goes on along the minus strand of CM074722.1, from coordinate 152,688,644 downwards.
AAAGATAAAAAGGGCAAAAAGGGAGAGGCCCCAGATCAAAGTGGAAAATGATGAAAAAACTACCTGTACATCTATGCATCACACAGTAGTGTCAGGGATACGTCCTGCATTCGTTAAGACTAGTTTCCTTCTAGGACGTATTTCCCTTTCAACTTCTATTAGGGTATGGAAAACTGTTTGGTTTGCCCCCCAATTGCTGCTCCTTAGCTCCTGAATATGACCACATACTTATTTTCTATCCTTCGAGAATTATCATTAGTAACAAAAAAATAAAAATTCCAGTTGACTTAAATCTGGCTCTTAACCATCTGAGTACCAAAATGGTATCCAACACATTGCAATGTAATGTGTTAGATACCCATCTGGCACTCAGATAGTTAACTCCTTGAATGCTAGAGAGGTCTACAAAACAAGGCAAAGCAAAGCACAGAGAGCTCTCTAACTTTCAACTGGTCAAAAACGCCATTTAACACTTTGAGTGCCAAGCAGCGTCCAACTCATTGCTTCACAATGCACTGGGCACCCATTTGGCACTCAAAGGGTAAAACCAATGAGTATTTGTCCCCTGTGGCACAGTTTGATTGCTCCAGATTTACGCCAGTTCTTCTTGGCATAAGAGCCTCGGTGAATGATAAGCTGCCATCCTTCTCAATAAGATCCATCAAATGTCAGTGTGCGAGCTGTAACAGGAAAACATTGATTTTTCACATGGTAAACTCTAACCTGTATTTTGTTTTTTTCTCTTTTCTAAAGGTAGAGAAGCCAAAAGGTAAAAGAAGATTGATTGGCAGCAAGTACTTAACTAAACATATCTCGATTTGGCCACAACCTGTGAACAAAGGATACAAAGCAAAATCTTTCATCTAGTGTCATTTCCAGTTCTTATAGAACGATGCTTGGATATTGGTGAAACTGGCAATTCAGGTCTATTGGGACAAAATCTGTGAAAAAATATGTACCCGTTTGTTCAGTAAAGAAACAGAGCATCCCAGTTATATTCACTGTCCAAGGGGTTCAGCTTCATCTGAAGTTCCTGTACAAAGACCTTCAGTGACAACGTACATTCCATGTTCTGTAACACCAAGTCCAGTTCAGTCTATCAGTTTTAACCAGTGACAAATCAGCACTGAGTATCTGGAAGGGAACTAAGAATGTTCTGTTTCCACCAGTGCCCTAAACTGTACCATAAATTACACCTCATCTTCATCCACAAAAAGCTGTAAACGTTGGAAGCTACTTTATTGTTCAAGTGTTGTCATCCAGAAGCACTTCACAATGTTCCTGTTTATGGTGCTGCATCTCCATACCCTTTGGGTGGCAGTCTCCCTAGCAATGCAACATGGACACTACGATGTGTGTAAGACATTAATGAAATCTGATGAGGGGATAGTTGTGGAATACATGGCTTGTCAACCAGAATCTATAGACATGACGCAGTTTCTAAAGGTAAAGCTGGATCCACCAGACAGCACCTGTGGGGACCCACCAGAAACCTTCTGTGCTATGGTAAGAGACAACTTTCAGACTGTAGACAAATACATCTCTAAAACATGACAAATGCAATATTAAGTTTTTACAAATGGAACCACTATGCTCTGCATTATTGTCTCATGATGATTTCAATAGTAATTAATGGGACCTGTATGGAAAAAAACTTTAAGCAGCTTAAGTACACTCATAGAAACAATAAAACTAATTTTCAAGATGCCATTTATAGGGGGTTATAGGGAGAGGTTATATGGAACAATAAGAGTTATAGGGAGAGGTTATATGGAACAATAGGAGGCATTATATGGAGGTTATATGAGCAATAGAAGGTGTTATACGGAGAGGTTATATGGAGTAGTTACAGGAGTTATAAGGAGAGGTTATATGGCGCAATAGTGGGAATTATAGGGAGAGGTTATATGGAGCAATATAAATAAATAATGGGGGAGCAATAGGTGATATACAGAGAGATTGTATGGAGCAATAGAAGGAAATAGATGAAGAGGTGATATGAAGCAATAGGAGGAGGTATAGGGTTATAGGAAGATGGTATATGGAAGTATAGGATGAGTTATGGAGAGGGAGTTTTATGGAGTAATAGAAAGATATACAGGAAAAGATTATATGAAGCATCTGGAGAATATATGGGAGCAAATGGATGAGTTACTAAGAAGAAGTTATATGAAGCAATAAAAACAACTTTAAAGAGACAGCCACCACCCCATTTTGACTTTACAAATACTGAAAATGCATAATATGTAAAGTCAAAAAGCCTATTCTTTGAGAGAACTCTTTAAAATAACAATATCACCCATTTTTTATTTTTCTTAAACACATGTCCACAAAGCTATTGGAAGCAAATTTTGAGCTGTACAATTCTGGAAAATGTTAAAGCTGTCCAAAAATCTGGCACTTGTAAAACTAGGGCATCAGATCTTTTCAGATGGGCGCAAGCCTGCGTGCCACCTCTCCCAGTATGTTTGATCTGCCACTCCAATCTCCTTCTCCCTGCAGTGCAGAATTAGTTAATTAGAATATGTGCAGTAAATAAGCAAATATATTCTAGTCATTATCAAAGCCAAATACAGTTAATTTAACCCCTTTATGCTAGCAATAATTCCAATGCATTGGAGTCCTCTCTATCATCCAAAGGGTTAACATTCAAAATCATACCTGTGTTGCTATGAGTTCCAGCTCAGAAAAGCTGCAATCCTACTGCCAAATCTCGGCGTTCAGTGATCCCAAATAACACCCTAAATCCTGATAAGCCATCCATCGCCAGTGCTACTCAGTTTTCTGCAACCCTGGAGTCGGAGAGGTGTGATATCCCCAAAGTGCTCCAACTCTGTGGAAGGCATATTTTAAAAAGGGGATTTATAAGGAACATTTTCTCTTATATCTTTACCTCCCTTAAAGGGACATCAAACAAAAAAAAAATTGGGGAAGGGGTTTTAAAATGTAAGATTCAAACTAGAAAGTAATGGAAATCAATTTGAAATAGCTTAAAACACTCACCTTCCCACACATTTGCTGACTAAGGGCCTCAATAGAGTGCACAGACAACTCCCACAGACACCTAGTGACATTAGTCAACCCTGCAGATCATGGAGATCTGCAGGAGGAACCAGATATGTTTCACTGAATATTAAGCTATTAAAAATAGATTCTCACAGCTTTTGTTGTGCCAGTCTAAAGTTTTAGATCCTCCTTCTCTCAGACTCTTTACCACTCCTTCAATTTTTAATTGCAATCGAATTTAGGTCATATAACAAAGATTTTCTTTGTAGCACTCTTAAAATAGTTTATCATCCATGACACAAACAATGTTTTATTAACCAGGCACTCATTTCTAAGTGCTTATGGAATCTCTATATGGATATGCACCTATATATATACACCAACTGCACTATAGGGATTCTGATTAAAAAAAAGAAAAATCAAATTCCCATTTATTTAAATGGGGCTTTTAACTTCTGGCTTCTCAATGAATTGAAGACATATCTAATATACAAGGGACAAAATAACAATTTAACATCAATGGGAATGTTCCATTTTCCTTCACTGTACTTTTGGTTTGCTCCAGAATTTCTCATATTTTGTTTTCTGCATAATCTTTCAGATATGAACAGAGTATACAAAAAGGCAAGAGTCTTTGTCAGGCAATCTGTTTTCTGTCACCTTCATCAGGATCGTGTATCTCTGCAGCAGATTATAACTTGCAGATAAAGACAGCACATTATCATCAACCAATACATACTGATACATCCTTCACTGCCAGCAATCCCCTGCAAGGCCTTATATGATACACATGTGTACTGTAATCATCATTTTAATGAGTTTTATAATAATGATATCGTCCCCTTAGTGATTACAGCCTGTGTGTTGGTAAACTGTCAATATTTCCAGTCTCTGAAATAATTAGGGATATTCTCACCCAAGAGTAAGGTTTAGGTACTGCACACTGCCCTCTCTAATTCACAGTAGAAAGTCATGAGAAAATGATACATTTTATAGTTGTAATTATATTTTATAGCTCACAGAAGATTAGGTGTTACTTGCATTTTGAAATATAAGGACTTGTATAAAAGCCAATCATTTTGCACTTGCATTTTAGTGTGAGAAAATATGTAATATAGGACTTTTCCTATTGTGGCAAACGAGGATACTGTATTTTTATTACAGGGTTTTTTTTCCACACTGTTATCAGCAGTGCCAGTTAGTGTCTAAAGTGCATTTATTTCTGTTGCTCTCAGTGGTAGTGAATATTACACTAAAGCACTCCATAGAAAGTGTTAGCAACATTGCCACCTGGTGACCACAGTAGAAAATAGTGGTTTAATATCAGAGCTTCAATAATGTTTGTATTTTCCAACAATGGGATATTCTTGTTTTCTTTGGCAGCAATACATTGTGCACCCCTCTGGTACTCGAAAATGTAACCCCTTGAAATATAGAAAGGTCTTCAGTTAGCAGCAATGTGTTGCATACCCCATCGGGCATTCAATATTTTAAAGGGGTGGGGTTAACCCTTTGAATGCCAGAGGGGTGCGTGTACCCTCTGGTACTCAAAGCCTTAACTCCTTGAAAGTTAGGGATGTCTTCAATTCTTCACAATACATTTGAGACCACTCTAGCATTCAAGGAGTCAAAAGTCAATATGTGCAATAAGAATTTGGAGAATATTTTGTTCTACCCTCTGCGTCTGTTACTCCAGAATTGCTTATCTTTTTCTTTGTGGATAAGGGACAAAGGTTTGGATGGCAATGCGTTGCTTACCCCTCTGCCACTCAAAGGGTGAAAATTCTATTTAAATCAGTTGGAATTTATATCTGTCCCTTATGGTGAAGTGAGTTTGCCCCAGAATTGTACCACACAGCCCATTATCCTTTATTTAATGAGAGTGAAGATATTCTACAGCTCTGTTCATATGGAAGGGAGAATGTAGGGTCACATGTACATAGAAAAGTGGAGCAAGAAGTAAAGACTATAGCGCAATAGGGAACAAATAGAAACCTCTCAAAACATATGCTTATTAGCATTTTTTTTGTTGTTTTTGTTTTGTGCATATGGACCATATCATATGTCCTAACACTTATCATGGTATCTGTAAATATTCACCCTTTAAAAACCAGACACGTGTTCTGGACCTTAAAGGCTTAAGACAAATGCTTATATTTAAAGGAGCAGGAAACTTTTATTATGAAAATGTATATGTTATAGAGCTTTTCTGCTGAGTGAAACAAGGTCAGTCCCACTGCTGTCAGTTGTTTTATTCAGAAGTTACAAAACTTCAAATAATGAAAAGTGAATGTACTGTGCAATTACTGCCTGACGGTTCTAACTGTCAGGAAGCTATGGAGATCTGTAAGTCACTGACTTTCCTCTCCATTACAATGTAACAATAGAAATAATTGGAATTTGACTACTAGAGGGCACTGCTAATGTAAATAAACACATGTTTGAACTGTAATAACTCTGAAATATGCATCTGTCAGCAGTGGGAGTACCCTTATGTTACACAGTAGGAAATGCCCTAAAATATATATTTTTCATAAAAAAAGGTTTACTGCTCCTTTAAGAACAGCTTGATGCTGATGTACTAAGATGAGCTAAAGCCAGTCTGGGGCACATCTACTACTAAACCATAAGGGATAAGTAAAATTTCCCATTGATTTAAATGGGTACTTTACCCTCTTGAATGGTAGAGAGTTCTATTGTTTCACAGTTCACTTTAGCCCTTTATGAATTGGTGTTGGCCTCCATCTAGTGTGTCTGCACCACAGGTGTACACTACAGTGCAAAGCTTTGTGTATAGTGATAATACCATAAAGCCCCAGTTGAGCGTGTTCAACAAGACAAGCATCTTGGGTGCTGCACAAACAATGGGCGTGCAGTCAGGCATTTAAAGGGATAGTAATGTTTCACAAAAACAGCAGCTCCAATCTTCATATTATTTGAGCCATAGATAGTGTTATTTCAATACTGTCAGAGTTGTAGTTCAAGAGTAATTGAATGATAAAGTATACCCCTCCCGTCCCTTTTACCTAGTGTAAGCCACCTCCACTCAGATGTGGAATCTGGTCTTGAGAGCAGAAAGCTCACTGCAAGGGACAATCTTCTTACTGTAAACTATGGAAACCCTGCCCCCCTTGACAAGTTTTTCCCTTATGCTAATTGAAGATTGTCCCTCTCTGAGATCCATTTGGACAGTTTTGCTGCTCTGAGGTGAGCAGTGTTACATCAGCAAAAGGGGCGGGAGGGGGATACTTTATCATTCAATTACACTTGAACTACGACTCTGACAGTATTGCAATAACACTCTCCATGGCCCAGATACTATGAAGATTAATTGGAGCTGATTTTATTGTGAAACTTTACTATCCAGTTAAGATTCTAACAGAACAAGGGCAAAGTGCATTTATGAAAATTAAGACACTCCTGTGTAATTGTAGACAGAACTTAGATCTGAGGCTGCGTATGGTCAGATATTATGGACTGGAGGGCTTAAAAAATGTGAATTTGTAGGAGGATGTTGGAAATCTCATGCACAGATAAAGTGACACATATTGAGGCGATGGTTTGAATGGACTAGAAGACGTATATTCTGTTCACCAACAAAGACAGAAACGTGGATACTTCTAACATATGATGTAGAATGGGATGTGCAGGACATAGCAGCTGGTGATACAGGGAAATATTTAAAGGGATAGTTATGTTTCATAATAAAAGCAGCTCTAATTAATCAACATAGTATCTGGACTTTGGAGAGTGTTATTTCAATTCTGTCAGAGTTGTAGTTCAAGAGTAATTCAATAATAAAGTATCCACCTCCCGCCCCTTTTGCTGATGTAACACTGTTCAGCCAGATCAGAAGGGAGGTGCCCAGGTAAACTGCAGAGAGGGACAATCTTCAATTAAGATAAGGGAAAAACCTGAAAAGCTTGTCAAGGGGGGCAGGGATTTCATTGTTTTCATAGGAATAAGAGTGTCCCCTTCTGTTATCTGTCCAGTCTATGGACTGTATTCCACATCTGAGAAGAGATTGTTTACAGTAGGTAAAAGGGGCGGGAGGGGGAAACTTTGCTTGTGAATATCTCTTAAACCATAAAGGTTTGAGAGATAAGATTTATATTGTTCTTCATGTTTTTTTAATGCCTACAAAATAAAATAAAGAAAAAAACGAAGTATTACTATCCCTTTAAGGCCATGGTAGACCTGGCAGGAAGAAAACGTAATGGCTTAAAAACCTGAGATGCAGGTATGGGCAGAGAACAACCAAGCTATTATACTCTGCAGCCTTTAAAGTTAGCTGAGTATCATTTTAGAAGACAGCACCAAAAAAATAAAGCCACAGATGCTTTTCCCAAAGAGTGTGCAGGAAAATAAAGCAAATCTTTGTAGCACTACAAAGTTGGATCTAGCTCCTATTAGAGTACAGAATCCTATTAGTACACCCCCCTCCCTTCCACATTGCATTTTACCATTAGTGATATTTTAAAAGATTCCGTGAAGCAGCACTTATGTCTTCTTCTTCCCCAAAGGTTTATGAGAAGCGGAGAAGAATATTGTGATAGAATTTTATACAAATGTAATTCTTAGTTATACCTTTTATTTAATTCTTGAAGCATCCATACTTCGAAAGCAAAGATCTTCAATTACCATCTTAAGAGTCTTAAAAGCTATTCATATTGGGCAAAGACTACATCAAGAACAGAGCAGAATTACCTTTTCAATTTCAACTCCTACAAAATATTTTATCTTTCATTTCCTACCTGCTGTTTGTGTAATCATTTCCTCTGTTGTCATATTAACCCACTGCATGTCATAGAGCAATGTATCAGATACACCTTCAGCATCCAAGTGGTTAATATGGGAAATATTGGTCTTTCTTAACCCTTTGAGTGTTTGAGTGGTGCCTATTGCATTATGAAGCAATGCACTGGAGACCCATCTCTAACTCAAATGTTAAAGGAACTCTAATACCTCCTAATGATAAACTAATAAGAAAATCCTAATAGCCTCCTAATGGCATCTATGAATCCACTGTGGGCAGATTAGTTGCCTAAAATTAATCTGTATTTAGTTCTTGATGTCTTTCCATGGAGGCAGACATGATTCTTTGTTGTGAGACTCAATGACCCCAAACTCCTCCCAATTTTGTCTTCCTAAGAAAACATCAGTTGAGTTGGAGTAGTTTGGACTTATTAAAATGGACCTGCAACCTTGAATTCTTTTTCATATTTTTGAAAACATCATTCAAAACTGCATATGGGTCATGTTAAAAGGATCTATCACCTCTACAAAAGTTAGGCTTATTATGTAGAGTATATATAGATAATGCTGAAAACGTTATTGATTTAAAAAAAAACAAAAAAAAAAAACGCTATTTGGGTTAAAACGATAGCTTATAGAGTGTTCTGCACCCTACTTCCACATACACTTCTGTTGCCTCAGATTGCCGCACTGCCCCTGCTCCCTTCCCACTACCCAGCCTCCTCCAATGACGGAGGCTTCTGTCTGTAAGCTGGAGCGATCTCATTGGCAGAGATCCATATCTAGCCAATGAGATCCAACTAGCTTACAGACAGACAGCCTCCGTCATCGGAGGAGGCTGGGTAGTGGGAGGGGAGCAGGGGCAGTGCAGCAACAGACGCGTATACGGAAGTAGGATGCAGGGCACTCTATAAGCTATCATTTTAACCCAAATAGCTTTTTGTTTTTTCAAATCAATAATGTTTTCAACATTATCTATATTAACTCTACATAATAAGCCTAACTTTTTTAGGGGTGATAGATGCCCTTTAACTAAAATGTCCAGCAAATGAATACTTTAGGAAATATTCACACTTTTATTTATTTTTTTTTTTTTTGAAAAGTGAAAGTGAAAGTCTCCTGGTGCAGCACAGAGCCTGATGAGCATATATTCACTGAAAACCTTCGTTATCATATGCAATGTCACTGATAAGGTTCCATTATCATAAAAGGCTTAATTATCATATGAAATGTAACTGGTACCACACAGGTGCTACAATTAGCATACATTAGCATACAGTGCCAAGTATGAATATCTCTTTAACTGTACATTTGCAGGTCTTTTGATTAACATGACAGATAGGTAGTTTTTAATGAAGTTTTCAAATATGCAAACAAATCAAGATGACAGGTCCACTATACAAAGAATCACATCTGCCTCCATGGACATGATGTCCAGAAGTAATTAAAGCGGGGAACCATTTCACACAGAATAGACTTCTAGTGGCCATTATAATGTGTCTGCCCTGAGTGGTTATTATTAGTAGGTGTTTCCTTTAAGCCTACCGTGTTGCTTCTGACTTGTTTGAGCACACAGATTTAACATATGGCTAGTGTAAGAATTAGGCTTTTTAAACAGAAAAGGGACTGGGCAGCTACATAGGCCAGTTAGTTCTTATCTGCCATCAAATGATATGTTCCTTATGGGTCGTATGTATGAAAGAAAACTGTAGAAATTGTGGGGGAATGAAAAATTCAGCATTTCAGCCTTCTGAATGGCTGCAAAGGTTAGACTGATTTTTATTTTGTACCAGACTTGTAAAGGTAATCTATCACCAACACACCTATATTAAACACATGTGAACCCTTCCCTTCACCATGGCAAACAGGATAGCCCCTCCTTTCCATTCACCAGTTCGCCTCCCTCTCCCTTCCATTGGCCAGTTCACCTCCTTCTCCTTTCCATTCACCACTTCAACTCCCCCTCCCTTCCAGTTCCCAATTCGCCTCCCTCCCTTTAATTCACACCTTTGTCTCCCCTCCCTTCCATTCACCATTCTCCTTCCCCCTCCTTTCCATTCCACCATTCATTGCCCCATTCCTTCCATTTGCCACTTCGCTATGAGGTAATGAAAAAAAAGCAATCAGACCTCGTGGCTCCTGATGCCCCCCAGTTACTGAATTGGCTTGGAGTTCAATAGAAGAGATGCAGGGGAGAAAGAGAGCTCCCCTATTTCCATTCTACCCAGACTACCGTGTAGGAGTGGACGGGACTGGCAAACACTCTTGCATCAATGCAGGAAAGCTTCCCTCTTTGACGTGAGTGGGTTTCCCGATTCTGCCCACTCCTACCCTGTAGTAGGTGTAGGATGGAATCAGAGGAGCCTTCTTGCTCCCTGTGTCGACTCTATTGACCTCCCAGCCGATTCAGTATCTTGGGGGCATTAGGAGGGGTCCTGATGCCTCACCATACCTAATATCTGTATTTAAGAAGGTTTAATATTGTTCATATGAAACAAAAATAAATGAAATACAGTAAATCCTGTTGCTTAAAGATATATTTTAAAATTTATAAGCTTTTAAAGTCCCCTGCTCCCTCCCTTTTTACTCACGTCAGAGCTCTAGCAGACATATCGAGATTCTGGTCATTTGACCAGACAGCTCTTCAGCTGAACTAGCATTAACTACAAAGAAATTCTTAATTAGAATGGTCTACAAAGTGTTCCTGACGTGAGTAATAGGGGAGGGAGAAGGGGACTTTAAAAGCTTATAAATATTAAAATATACATCATTAAGAAAAGCTTTAGATACCTCTCTGGTACTCAAAGGGTTTAGAAAAAACAAAAACACAAGGTATATATAATACTCAGTTTTCATTTGCATCAGAATTGTACTCCTTTTTTTTAGTACATCAGCCTCAGTATCATTTAAACATTCTGTATATGGATGTGAATGTAATTTTCTGTTCTTGATTTCTAAAACAAGATTTAATTCTAATACTGGGGCGACTTTTGCATTTAGTTGTGCTTAGAAATAAGCAGATTCTCTTTTTCTAATTATGTTCTCATGACCTCTAAGCTGTAACTTATATTCTGAGAGGCGTACAGTAAAACAGTTTCTATTACAACATTAACAGTACGGTACAGCTTTCCCTTCTCCTTCAAATATACCCACTTCCATGAGAGAATATATGGGCACCCTGCCTTTTAATTGTTTTTCTAGATCCTTCCATTGATTTTTTTCTTTTTATGATGCTCTCATGAATTCTTGCACTCTGGAATCCGAGGCTATAAATGTTTCCGGAAGAAATAATATTCTTCAGCTCTTTTAAATAAGGTTACAATTCACACTCTGCTGCTTCTCTATTACTATCTTTTTAAACAAATCTGAAATAAATTATCTGCTATCATCTTTCTGTGAATATGAATAATCTACATATTTGCCTACTTCAGGTCCTTGACATACGACAAAGCACTTACAATTAATTGATGGCCAAGTCACTGGGTTGTTAAAGAGCGATTTATAAGTGTTTAATTTAATGTAAACAGACACTGCATATACTATGTTCAGAAGCTGATTTATGCTATTAAGATAATACTACTGCACTAGTGTATAAAACTGTCATACAGTGGGGGAAATAAATAAAAAAGCATGTATGAAAACCAGAAAAATACATACTGTTGTCTGTTTCATATTTAATCCTTGTGTGTGCTTACGGCAAGATTTATATCTCAAGCACCCTGGGCAAGGCACCCTTGCTACCATAGCCCCACCCTTGGCCACACCCTCACCCATCAATTGTTTTCTTTCACAGAATACACTTGGCTTAAAGGGATAGTAAAGTTTCACAAAAATAGCAGCTCCAATTAATCTTCATAGTAGAGTATTATTTCAATACTGTCCGAGTTGTAGTTCAAGAGTAATTGAATGAAAAAGTATCCACCTCCTGCCCCTTTTACCTAATGTAAGCCACCTCCTCTCAGATGTAGAATCTGGTCTTGAGATCAGACAGCTCAATGCAAGGGACAATCTTCTTACTGTGAGCATAAGGAAAACCCTGCCCCCTTGACAGGTTTTTCAGGCTTTTCTTTATGCTAATTGAAGATTGTCTCTCTCTGCGATTCATCCAGACAGTCTTGCTGCTCTGAGGTGAGCAGTGTTACACCAGTAAAAGGGGCAGGAGGGGGATACTTTATAATTCAATTACTCTTGAACTACAACTCAGACAGTATTGAAATAACACTCTCTATGGCTCAAATTCTATGAAGATTAATTGGAGCTGCTGAGTTTGTGAAACATTACTATCCCTTTAAAACATAGGAACCAAAAATATCTTAGCTCTTTAAGGAACAGAGCATACTGGCCCTTAAGGGGTTAAATTAACTAGAATTACACAGCACATCATCCACAAATCATTTGGGGGCACTAGGTGTTTGCCTTCTCTGCATAATGAGAAACCTGGCCCTGTGTGTGTTTTTGTTACAGCTGGGATCACTACACTGCTAAGGGGTAAGAAAATGAGTTAGTCCTCAGCTGCTGATATGCTACAACTATGAAGGCTGGGAATGCTAAGAATTGTAGTCCACCAACAACTGAAGGGCCTCAAATTCCCAATTCCCTGATTAAATCATATTACGGTAGCAGCATATATTTCTTATTATTGGGGTGCTAAAGTTTTTCCTCTGAGTGAGCTGACAGGACATCAGGATTCAAAAAGGTTTTCTGGGTAACCTGGAATCAGCCCTCTTAGTTTGCCCCTGAAACCTATCCTTGTTTATCTATTGATCTGAGCTAAATGTGTATGTGTTCTATGTTTGCCAAGTGCCATGACTGCCCTAAGTTATAATTCATATTAATGAGGCAGACTAAGAGACTCCAGAGAAATGTTCTATCCAAGGTCTGATTAACACTCCAGGAGCCCTTAGCTCCGCCCATGACCACTCCCCCAATGTTCACATGGTCCTGCCTATAGAATGATCCACCTGTACCTGATATAAAACATACAATTTCAATACAATAAACAAGCACAGCAAAAAGGTTTAAACCCCTTGGTTGCTAAAGAAGTCTCCAAATATTGCTTCACAATGCACCTAAGACCTCTCTAGCATCCTAGGGGTCAAATAATGGTTATTGCTGGGTTTGGTTACTGTAATATATATTGAAAAAAGATATGTCTGTCAGTGTCAACCTTTGCCACAGTTCATCCCAGAAATGAGAACTATATAATCCTTCTCAAAACCAAGACGGTTTTTTTATTTACCAGAACTTCCTCATTAATCTAATAACATAACATAGAATAAACCTATATGTTCCCTTCTGCTAGATATGCATCTAATGTTCCCTTAAATATATCCATTGTATCTGCCATTACCACATCCCTAAGCTAAAAAGGCCACAATTTAACAGACCTTAATGTAAATATAATAGCTCCCTGTGCTGAAGTTGAAACTTTCTTTCCTTTAATCTTAAAGGGTGACTCCCATTTATGTTATCATGCCTGGGAATGAGAATTTCATTTGAGAGACTGTTTTATTGAATTTGCATATTCATAAACAATGTTACAAGATTTACTTAGCCTTTTTGAGTACCAGAGGGGTATCCAACACACTGGAAAAGCAATGAGTTGGATACTCCCTGGCACTCAAAGAGTTAAGTGTCTTTTCTTTGGCACACCGATTTTCAGCTCCATCCTTCAGGAGAAAACAAACAGGTCATGTTTTCAATATATCCCTAATTAAGCACGCGTAGTCAATCACAATGGCTGAGCCACAAATTACTCACCTGTGATTATATATGGATTACTTGAAAACCAGCACCATTTGTGTTCCCCCAAGAATTTATATTGAGAAACACTGCTCTAGCATAAATAAAAGTGTTTGAATAGACGTTCTTCAATTCCCCCATTCCCTTAATTAATTAATTTTGTTGCTCTTCTCTGCATCATTTCCAATCCTTGATTGTCCTTTTTAAGAACAGGTGCACAAAACTACACTGAATTTTCCAGGTGAGGTCTTACCAGTCACTTGTACACTGGCAAAATAATGCTTTCCACATTTGCATGAATACCCCTTTTTATGCAGGGTAGTATTTTATTTGCATTTGCTACTGAAGTTAGACACTGGAGTTTACAAGTACTCCAAGAATCTTTCTCCAGCAATCAGTCTCATATTAACATCATAAGTATCATGCTTATTGTACTTCTCAAGTGCATAACCTTAGATTTTGTTACAAGTAATCTCATATTCCATTTGTTGGCCTATTTATTTTATGTAAATCCTTCTGCAGATAACAAATATCCTGTTCTGAGTTTATTACATTGCATAATATGGTGTCATCTGCAAATATTGAGATATTGCTTTTTATACCTATAACTGAGGCACTCCCTTCATAACTTTAACTGTACGGAAGAATATTCCACGGACAACACACTGTTCCCTATCTTTCAACTAATGTGCTATCCAATTACAAAGGTTATAGCCTAGACCTAATTTCCTTTTAAATGCTAGCCACTTTTGCAACACTGTATCAAATATCTTGAACAAGTCTACATGTATTACATCTATACTCAGCCATTATTTAGGTCACTGCTTATTTCTTTATAGAAGCTCAATAGATTTGTTAGGAAAGATCTATTCCTCAAACCATGTGAACTCCTGCTAATAATTTTGTTTTTCACAATGTTTTTCTGAATATAATCCCTTATTATACCCTTCAAGCAATTTCCCCACTAACAAAGTCGAAAATTATGGATTCTTCGAATTGATTTTAGATCTCTTCTTAAATAAAGGCACCACACTGGCTTTACTCCCATCTTATGGCACTGAGCCTGTCTTTGAAGATAAAAAAAGAGTTGTTTTGCCAACACTGCATTTGGTTGTATACCATCAGGACCATGTGCTTTGTCAGTCATAATTTTGTCCAGTCTTCCCTTCATCTCTTCTTCTCTTAGCCGCATGAATGATAATGGTAGGGTTGTACTTTTTATTTGTGAGGCTTGTCTACCATTGTTTTCATATATATAAAGATGATTCAAATCATCAGCCTCTTCCTTACCCCTTGTAATTAAATTACCCACCTCACTTTTTAAAGGTCTAGTGATGTCCTTATTTATTTATTATTTAATTATTTTGCTATTTATTTGAAAACCTTTTTTTGTATTAGTCTTGCTCTCCTGTGCAATTCGATTTGCTTTCCATAATCTTTTTCACACTACCTGTATTACAAGAAAGAATAATCTGTTCCTTTAGAATTAACCACTTCATTGCTAAGCCTTTTCACCCGTGGAGTGCAAAGTACATTTTCACACTTTTGCTTTCAAATTATTTGATGGTGCTTTTCCGTGAACAACCCGTAAATGTCACATACAGTGCACTTTTAAAACATACAATTGTTTTGTGAACACCCCCATAACATAATCAAAAAAATGTACCCACAACGCCAAAAAAAAAAAGAATTTTTTTTTAATGAAATTGCAATAAAGTGAATCAAAACAATTGTCCTGGAGTGTATTGTTTCTATGTCCTGCTAGCAAATGTTTCTGGCTCTAAGTTCATTATTACCTCTCATTTCTAGAACACCAAAATGTATGTTTTAACCCTTTGCGTGCCAGAGGAGTACGCCATGCATTGCAAAGCAATGCGTTACGTACCCCTCTGGCACTCAAAGGGTTAAGCATAGCAAAAAAAAAAACCACATTTACACTCTTTCAAATATGCTGAAATATATCAAAATCATAAGAGTGATCGCTACCATGCACACCAACATAATACAGTATACATTAAAGACACGAAAAACTATATTACTGCAACAGAAATTCTACCAGCCACAGAAACCATAGTGGAAATTGCCATGTTTTCATGGAAATTTCATTGAAGAAAGAGAAAAGGCAGAAATTTTAAAGGATCTTTATGTGAAAAAATTAAAAAAATGGGTTCTGTAAAAACTCATGAAAAAAGAAAACATGACTTTTCACCCATCCCTACCAATAAGCCCACATACTGCAATAGAATGGTTGCAAGCCTAGTACTTTAACTTTTCTCATTGCAAACTCTTGTGTGTTTAGATTTACTTTGCTCATGTTGTGTCCATGTAAATCAGCAGAAACTTGTCACTGGCCTAGCAACGACAGCTCAGGTATACCCCGTCACAGGGCCTGTGACAGTCTATGTGCACTTCAATCCACATCTCCAGGGATCAGAGTATAAACAGGACCATGCCTACAGGCAACTGCTACATCTCATTAGTATCACACAACTGGGATATGATGGTCAAAGTGCTTTGACTGACAGCTGTCCCATAAGACCTTCACTCTTTTGGTTGCTGTAAATAGTTCTCATATAAGTATTTTTAAAAAATGGATTTATAAGAGTGGCTAGAAACCTGCACCCCACCAGCTAATGTTGGATTGCCACTCCAATCATCACTAACCAGCTCAAGGCTTGCTGAGGATGATGGGAGTTGTAGTCATATGACATCTAGAGGGCTGCAGATTCCCTTTCCCTGCATTAAACCATACATCCCTGCATTATACTGGAGAAACTGTGCCAATATACTTATATAAATAGTAATACAGTTGTGTGCTAAAATAGGTGTTGGAGCCAATTTATTGGCATTGCTCTTGCCTATCTCGTATGTAACACGTTATCTACACTGTAAAATCTCCTCTGTATACCTCTTGTGCTAAAGAGAAGTTGGTGTGGGAGTGGATTGGTGGGATAGGATGGGTCATAACCATTCACAAACCTCACATTGATTTAAAAGGGGTCCTGTAACTCACTAGATACTAGAAAGGTCTCCATCACATTGTGAAGCAATGCATTGGAGACCTCTCTAGCATTCAAAGGGTTAAAAGCCCTATTTAGATATATGGTTTGCCCTAGAATTGCACCAGTTTGGTTTTATACATCAGTGTTTTAAGTTCGTGGCTTTGGGTGAATTAATTTGGCGCAAAAGGTTGCACAATAGCAGCTGTGTTAAAATCAATGTAGTTGTGAAGAAACTGCAAACTCACACCATGTGCTTTTTACAAAATGGCGTCCTCAACCATGTGGAGACAGGCTGGGGCCTAGCAAGATGGAGTCAGACCATGTGTTTGCTCTGAGATAAAATCTATGAACAAAGGCAAGGCCTACAACTTGCTCACACCACACAAACCCCAACACAGCTATTAGAAGCAATATGAATTTGCCCACACCCAAAAAGCCAACCCTTTAATTAAAGGATATATCCAGAGAAATTTGTCCTAATGACCAATACCACAATTAACACAATAACACCCCAGTACTAGCAGTAAGCAATAATATTTAATAACAAACAATAATATTAACAATACACTGTATATTATCAAATATATTCTAGATAAAACATCTAATAATATTAACTAGACAATTACTTACTGCAGTGCAAATAAAACACATAATACAACAATTATAGTAGAAAACACTATACGTTGGTTACTAAGGTATTTTTCCTAGAAATATTATAGATAGTATGGAAAAAATAGAGAGATACTTAGTTACTATACTCATCTATCTGGAACAATAAGGATGGTGCTGCAGGGGAAAAACAGGCCAGGATCCTGGAACAGTTCTTGGGGCCTAGGCAAGGCATGGCCCCCTTGCTGCTGGTCACATCTCCCTCTCCATAGCTCTCCTGCTCCAAGACCCTTCTTTTCCAAAAGACCTTCCAAGACTCCCCCCTTTGACTCTCTGCACACCTCTCTTATTGTTGGCAAGCCCCACCCATCTCCAGCCCACTTTACCTGATTGACACACCCCTCCTCCCCTTCTCCTAGAAGGAAGAGAAACAAAAGAGGATCTGGTCTTTGTCATTTTCCCGCCCAAACAGAACAAAGGAAAATGGTGGAGAGCAAAAAGTGGGATGAATGACATGAGAACATAACCATGCAATGGATACAGTGTTGCTGCAATTTGCTGCAATTTATTTGTGTCCATAACATTCCACCTCTTGGTCCCATGTCATAAACCACACTAAAGTCGCTCACTGGATAGGTAGGTCACTGACTTCCCAAATCACCCAAATAGTCCAACGTCTGATGTTTCCTGGAGTTTGTCTATTATAGCTGTCAGTTTCGATGGATCATAATTAAATTCGCCTTCATAGTTCACAATATAACTGCAGCATTATTTTCCTACCAGCCAGCAAACTCCTACTTTGGCAGTAAGAACAGTCCAGGGCTAGGCGATTTTGGAGAGCTACCGCCCTGATTTGTAGCTGCTCATAAGACAGTTTGGTAGTAGAGTCCAGTGTTGTGTCCAGAGAGTTGTCTCATTTCTCGCTGGGCCCACGGGACTCCAAGGAACGGGTACCCTCCTTCCTTACTGACGGGGATGGTGCTGCAACAGTCAGAGGAGTTGTCCACTCTTGCATAGCTGGCCAAGGGGTTCATGAATGTGTTGGACGATCAAGGATTCAGAGGAGCTAGCCGGCCACCAATCTATTTGAGGGAAAGAAGATAGGTACAGAATCACCATTTCATAATACAACTTTAGTATTACCAGGACCATCTGAAATAACCTCTCTTTTCTGCCTGTGCTGATCAGTGGATCGCGGTAACACCCACACTTTGGACCCCATGAGCACTTATTTATCCTCATCCCAGGATAACAAGATTTTATGGGGTACCCAGGCTACCACCTCTCCTAGGATTGTACCAGCAATTAACCTACTTGGGTCATTCCTAGACAGAGATGCATTCATCCATCCACACTCAAACTCCCTGTTGTGCTCCAACCCTCTTTGGTCAGTTTTTTAGTGAGCACTAAGGTTACCTCTTGTTCCTGGAGGCATATTGCCTCCTATGGGAAAGACTAACTTCTGTTAACCTCTCCCACTACCAAGAGAAAAAATAAAATAAAATGTTAGTTTAAATTGAAATATGGGGTGGCTACCAGTACATGTCAACCCGCAAACTAACAAATGGATTGTCATTACATGTAAGCCGGGCATATAGAGATAAGTTCTGTTGGTCAGTCATGTAAAATCCTAAAAGCCTGTGTAAAAGTTCTATCCCACCCCTTCTATGACATACTTGGGGATAGTGTATGAATCTGTCCTTTCAAAAGCCCATTGCACCTTTTAATCAACCCCGAGGCTTGGGGTGATATGGGATAGCCTGCGCCCATTGTTGGACTGACCAGCAAAGCAAGTACCGGTGTCAGTTTTGAAAACTATATCTACCGCAAGTCTTCATTTTGGTATTCAGGTTCCTTATTTGAGTCAGCTCTTCCGTAGTTTTATTGAGGTTCATTTCCCCCACAACTCTTGGCATTAGTCTTGTTCAGGCGGCTGCCCAAATCTTCTCCCAAAGTTCTGTACCTCCCCACACTAATGTTCCATGTAATAAGCCAAAGGTAGTCTCTTTATAGCGGCATACTTCTGGTAATTTGAATCACCTGTATCTTGCTCTTGTATCACCACCTCTCCATACGGATTGCATGTGACAACAGTCCACCATCTTTTGTTCTTTGCGGGGTATAATTCCTCATATGGCAAAGTTGACTTGATTGGAGAAAGCTGTGACGCAGGCATCTTCCAAGTATTTGGATGTGGCAAGAATTCATATGTCGCGAGACCATTGAAGCTTTGTTAATCCACCTTACTCTTGTGCATACCATTTTCCACTTCATAAGAGTTGGACTCCTGGCCCACCTCTGCATGGATAGGTAGGCCTCTTCACCCCAAGTGGTTGGGGCCTTTAATGTCACAGTCTCTAAAAGGTATTGGAAGTTGGCTTGATTCTCTGGCAACCGGATCATGGCATGTGGCGGGGGAGTGTAGATAGTGTTGGGGCATCAAAGGTATATTAGCTTCCTTCCCAAGTGAATGCAAATGGAATTTTGTGACTCAGGTGCAATGAGAATGGGAAAAGAAAATATCCACTATTTCAATCGCTGCATGCCACCCCTGTGTCTGTTTGGCTGTCATAAATGACAGGGACGATACTGGGGACTGCAGCGCTCAATGGCGGTGCCACTCTATTGAGTCCCCTATAATTTATCGTTCCACACCAAGAAACAGTCTGACTTCTTAACAGGAATCACAGGAGAGTTTAAAGAGCAAAATTGCAGGATGAACTAAAACTGACTAATCTGATTTCTTTCAACCCTCCTGGTAGCCCTTGTTGGACTACAGGGAGGGAGAAGGACAACAGGTGTCCTGTTTGTATTTCCTCTCACCACCTCCCATGCCGCATGAACATAAGAGGGTTTGTGAGGAAAGCCAAAATCTGAACATCTCTCAACTGCATCTCTATTATGCGTCCTAACAATATATCTACCCCCAAGATATTGTCAGGAAATTGGAAACTCAAAATATTATCCATAAACCCAGGGGCCCTTTGTTTATGGAATATGTGACTGTGGTTTGTATAGCCTTAGTTACTCTTTCCCCTAGACCCTCTCTGTGAAATGATGGGGCCTACAAGTTTGGAAGGGTTACCTGTAACACTGTTACCTCGGCCCCAGTGTATACTAAGGCTAAAACCTAGGTGTGGTTGGTTTCCTTTCCCCACCCTACAGTCAAAGGAACATGGGGCTGTCGATCCCCAGCCTTGATGGGTAACATTGTGCTGGGGATTGGCCGTCCCATGGGTCCATTCCGTCATTGTCTGCTATGGCACATAATTCAGCTGATGGGTACATGGATTTTGTTTTCCTAGGATGGGGAACAGGAGGACAGGAATTAGCAACAGGAATATTAAATTCAGATGGTGTGTGTATCAGTTTTGCTTCATTAGTGAGAGTTTTAGAAATAGGTACATTAATATGTACCTTTCTCTTAAAAGCTTTCCACCTTTTGAACAAGACATGATTTGACCTTTTTTTTAGCTCATCTACATTGACACCAGCTTTAACAAGATCTACCATCATTTCTTTCCTTGACACCTTTGTGTGTGTGGAAGCATCCTGTTTATTATTCCTCTTAGGTTTATCAATAGGTGGTTTCCCTTCATCCTTCCTTTCTGGCTTGCTAGCCATGGAGACACCCCTTTTCTGATTAACCTTTTCCTCTGTTTTGTATTCCCCCAATTCTGCTAACCCTTTTGTACTCACAAAAATCTGACCATTTTTTGCTGTACCATTTATCATTGACAAAGGGGACCCTCTTTTAGCATTTACAGACTCATGTCTATCACAGTCCCTGTGTACCCTTCGTTTTCTCTGCTGGGTGATGAGTGGGTGAGCTTTGAAGCTGTCCACCTTTTCGTCATCATCAGAGGAGGAAACATATGAGTATTTTGAGTACTCCTTTTCTTCAGAGGAGGATGAGAAAAGTGACTCTGGGTCCCTGCAGGACCATGTAGTCAGTGTTCTCACCTTTCTGGTGGTGTATGGCACTTTACCCCTGTGAGAGCGACTATGGTCAAGTTTATTGATTAGCCGAGTATTGGTCTCCTGTAATTCAGTCTTACGGGCATTGTTATTTTCCAAACATTCATTTGATATTAACAATTTTTGTTTTACATCAGCTAAATCTCTTTCTAGGGCTTGTCTCTTTACTACCTCATTTTTTAAGGCATGTAAAATAATCCACCCCACTTCTGCCGCAGCTCTGCTCTCATGTTTAGAATAGACCCCTAAATCAAGCTTAAGTGCCATACCTCCTATCTCTTCCCCAACCTCTGGGTACACTGGAGCACTGTGACGTACTAGCTCATCTGCTATGGCATTCCATCTACCCATAGCAGTAGCCCAATGTGGTACAGCCCCAAATTTGGGTCTTTTGCCCCCAATCAATGCACTCAACTTCTTCTTAAAGAAACCCATTCTCTCAGTCAGAATCTCAAGCGCAATCAGACGGTAGGACAATCACGTGTTTGTAGTGAACCTTACTAGTATGTGTTGTACCACTAACAAATACACACTCAGGCCGCACTTATGTGTTTTTATTTTCACTCTTGGGAAAACACTCAAACTAACAGTGAAAGTCACAGAACACACAAACTGTTGAATGTTTTTTCCTGCCCTTCTAGAAAACAAACAAACTCATACATAACACATAGATCAGTCTTGGGAATTTTAGTACAAGTATTTGAAGTCACCTGTCTAGGTACAAGTGCTAGTGACTAGTCAATTGTCCACTGCAATGGTACAATGCTAGTTAGCCACCTGCCTAGGGAACAAGCGCTCAAAGTCACCTGATACAGTACGATGTTATGTAGGTAATAATCCAGTTTATCCAGACATATTACTTTGGGCAGTGTAGAATTAACCCCCCATCAAAGCACTCAGTAATTCATGCTCTCAGGAAATTCATGCTCTCCATTAAATATACTTTAAAGTTAGTATTGTAAGCAATACACAAGTGTTTCTAATTAAAGCACTTTAACAGCAGAACAGATATGCGTGTTTAACCAAGTACCTGAACACAAGTTAGCAGGCACACGTATGTTTTTACTTTTACACAGGGAGAAAACACGCAAACCACTATGAAAGTTACAGAACACACAAACTGTTGAATGTTTTTATGCCTTTGAAGAAAACAAACAAACTCATATACACACACCTGCACGTCAGGTGACTTCCTATTAGGCTTCAAAGTTAGTTCTCCCAAACAATGGGCACACAAGTTTTATAATTGAAGCACTACTTCAAAGTTAGTGACATCTCCACAAAGGCAAATGGTACAAATGCTAGTTAGTCACCTGCCTCAGGCGCTCAAGCCACCTGTCTAGGTAAAAGTGCTAGTGACTAGTCAATTGTCCAATGTAGTTACCCTCTATGGAAAGCACACAAGTCTATAATTGAAGCGTGACTTTAAAGTTAGCCACTTCTCTGCAGAGGCACACAAGGATTTAACTGAAGTAGGACTTCAGAGTTAGTTACACTCTACAGAGAGCGCACAAGAGTTAATTAAAGTCCCTTTAATAGGAAATCTTGACAGTACAGAGATATGCATACGCGCAATAAATCTAGCCACACTAGAAATATCACGTCCGGCAATTGCAGAACCTTGACCTAAATGGTTACAATTAAAATGCCTCAAAGTTAGCACTCCTCTAATGAGAGCACACAAGGGTTAACTGAAGCAGTGTAACTGTAAACGTTCCCTCTTGCCTCTGTATATATCTATACCCATACACATACACAATACCCATGCATGTATACACACACGTATGCATATATGTAATACAGACAATACAGGTAACTGTAATATGAGCACTTATCTATACACTTCGAAGTTTGAAACTCCTCTATGAGAGCCCCACAAGTCTATAATCAAAGCATGAAAAGTACACTTATTACAATTCAAGAGTATTCCAGCGCACAAATCCTCTTTTAGTGAATAAGCCCCTTGCAATGTGACAATACTAAAACCCACCACTCTTGTCGCAGTGTGGTACTGGCACACAAAAATAACTTGGGACGCTTACTTACTAAATTGCCCAGGAAAAAATATTAATTAAAAAATAATTAAAAAAATGTATTTTTTAACAAAATATTAATTTCTAGGAAATATGTCAATAATGGTTATTAATCATTAATATTAATAATTTCTGCGAACATCCTGCCAACTACGCCATTTGTTTTAAGTTCGTGGCTTTGGGTGAATTAATTTGGCGCAAAAGGTTGCACAATAGCAGCTGTGTTAAAATCAATGTAGTTGTGAAGAAACTGCAAACTCACACCATGTGCTTTTTACAAAATGGCGTCCTCAACCATGTGGAGACAGGCTGGGGCCTAGCAAGATGGAGTCAGACCATGTGTTTGCTCTGAGATAAAATCTATGAACAAAGGCAAGGCCTACAACTTGCTCACACCACACAAACCCCAACACAGCTATTAGAAGCAATATGAATTTGCCCACACCCAAAAAGCCAACCCTTTAATTAAAGGATATATCCAGAGAAATTTGTCCTAATGACCAATACCACAATTAACACAATAACACCCCAGTACTAGCAGTAAGCAATAATATTTAATAACAAACAATAATATTAACAATACACTGTATATTATCAAATATATTCTAGATAAAACATCTAATAATATTAACTAGACAATTACTTACTGCAGTGCAAATAAAACACATAATACAACAATTATAGTAGAAAACACTATACGTTGGTTACTAAGGTATTTTTCCTAGAAATATTATAGATAGTATGGAAAAAATAGAGAGATACTTAGTTACTATACTCATCTATCTGGAACAATAAGGATGGTGCTGCAGGGGAAAAACAGGCCAGGATCCTGGAACAGTTCTTGGGGCCTAGGCAAGGCATGGCCCCCTTGCTGCTGGTCACATCTCCCTCTCCATAGCTCTCCTGCTCCAAGACCCTTCTTTTCCAAAAGACCTTCCAAGACTCCCCCCTTTGACTCTCTGCACACCTCTCTTATTGTTGGCAAGCCCCACCCATCTCCAGCCCACTTTACCTGATTGACACACCCCTCCTCCCCTTCTCCTAGAAGGAAGAGAAACAAAAGAGGATCTGGTCTTTGTCATTTTCCCGCCCAAACAGAACAAAGGAAAATGGTGGAGAGCAAAAAGTGGGATGAATGACATGAGAACATAACCATGCAATGGATACAGTGTTGCTGCAATTTGCTGCAATTTATTTGTGTCCATAACAATCAGCATACCTGGGAACTCTCCAGATCTGTCCTGAAGACTCTGGTTTTCAGACTGAATTAATGGGTCTCCTGGGACAGAAGCTGATTTTCTGGCAGTGGTGAGATTCTTCTCCTTCCCACCCGGTTCATCACACTTCCCTCTTCTTTTCCTCCTTCCCACCCTGTTACTCCCAATTTCCTTCCCAATTCTCCTTCTTCACACCTACTTCCTGCCCACTTTATGACATGCAGCCAAGTAAGCCCTGTACACCCGATTAAGTCCCAGCCCTTAAGTGATGTGAATTGTGTCATTGACATCCCGAGTCAGATAGTACATGAGCCCTCTGTATGGGCTCAAAGAGAAGAAGTTCCCAGGTAAGTACATAATGCCCCATGTTTGGATATATCTATGTGCTGAAGATAATACGCTCATAACTATATTACTTGTAACAAGGCAGAGTAGGCAGCCACCTAGAACCCCACATTCTGAGTGATGCTCACCACACCCTGAATCTGATCTGTGTGTGGCCAGATCAATCCTAATGCCCCTGCACCAGACACCAGACACCTGCATGTGGTTTTTGGTAGCTTTATTTTACCACTTTACATACCTCTTTACTTGTCAATATTTAATCCCTTGGGTGCTTAAGAATGCATTGGAAGAATGCACCCTAGGAAGAAGGAGACCTTTTTTTGCTTCTATTGTTTAGACCAGTGGTTCTCAGAGAGGTTGCCCTGACACGCTGGTGTGCCTTGAACATCCACTTAGCTTCTATAAAGCTTTTGACAAACATGTGAATATTGAGTTTTAAATATAATTTAACCCTTTGAGTGCCAGAAGGCTGGACAACACTTTGATGTGCAATGCATTGCACACCCCTTTGGCACTCAAAAAGCAGATGGACATTGTTATACATAATATACATATTTTTGTTATTCTGATTACGAGAGCTAAAAATAACTATTTTTATGTTTTTCATACTATGTGATAAAGGACCTATAAAATGTTAGTTGTGGCCCAAAAATGCCACACTGCCTGGTAGTGTTACCTTCAGCAAAACCACACTGAAAACCAGTGGTA
Source organism: Rhinophrynus dorsalis (assembly GCA_037306005.1). Classification (NCBI taxonomy): domain Eukaryota; kingdom Metazoa; phylum Chordata; class Amphibia; order Anura; family Rhinophrynidae; genus Rhinophrynus; species Rhinophrynus dorsalis. The sequence goes on along the minus strand of CM074722.1, from coordinate 152,663,249 downwards.
TAGACTAAGGGTATTCTTTGTGGGATTACTTTTAAAAGGTCGCACGCAAAACAGTGTACAACCTTTTCATTTACCATGTCACCATGATAAACATAACAACCTGAGAATCTCGCAGTGGATGATAGCGCGAGATTCTCTGGTTGCGCTATACAACATTGTAATCTACCTCATCTTCAGCTGCTCCTCTAATTCTTCAGAGAATTTCATTTTCCCGGCCATGTCATCCAGCGCTGCTCCGGCCTCTCTCTCCCTCTTAATAAATAAATATGTGCTTTTAAGTGGCTTGGTTGAGATGGAGATCCACAGTTATGAACAGGTCTCATCCAGTGCTGCTCCAGCCTCTCTCTCCCTCTCTGCCTGCAGACTGCCCGCTCACAGGCCTCTCTCTCTCTCCCTCTCTGCCTGCAGACTTCCCACTCACAGACCTCTCTCCCCCTCTCTGCCTGCAGACTGCCCGCTCACAGGCCTCTCTCTCCCACTCTGCCTGCAGACTGCCCGCTCACAGGCCTCTCTCTCCCTCTCTGCCTGCAGAATGCCCGCTCACAGGCCTCTTTCTCCCTCTCTGCCTGCAGACTGCCCGCTCACAGGCCTCTCTCTCCCTCTCTGCCTGCAGAATGCTCGCTCACAGGCCTCTCTCTGCCTGCAGAATGCCCGCTCACAGGCCTCTCTCTCCCTCTCTACATTCTCTACTCTGTCAGTCTGCAGGCAGAGAGAGGCTGGAGCAGCGCTGGATAAGACCTGTTCATAACAGCAGATCTCCATCTTAACCAAGATACAAGTGCATATTTATTTATTAAGAGGGAGAGAGGCCGGAGCAGTGCTGGATGACAAATAAATCTCTGAGGAGGCCGGGTAAATGAAATTATCTGAAGAGGAGCAGCTGCAGAGAAGGTAGATTGCAATGTTTTATAGCGCGACCTTAGAATCTCGCTCTTTCATGCAGTGAGAGATTGTCAGGTCGCCATTTTTATCATGGTGACATGGTAAATGAATGAAAAGGTTGCACACTCTTTTGCGTGCAACCTTTTAAAAGGACACCTTTTTTGAACCATTGGTTGAGTGTTGAGCAGGACTAAGGGCACCTACAATGCTTTGCCTATTGCATGCATCTCAACATTAGAAATGGCTAAAGAGGTACACTTTTGTTTTCGAGCAAAAGCAAAGTATTTTATTTACACAGACTAATTTATAAACACACGTACTGAAGTTAAACTCCTTAACGACCCATGACATGCCAGGGCTGTCACATCTGGTCCAGCACCTAGGGACCGGTGATGGTCCTAGCACATTATTGAATTCTGGGGTCTGCTTGGCAACTCCGGAATCCTCCTAAACACTGACACTTGGGATGTATGCTATTGGCATCAGACATGAATATATCTCTACCAGTAACACTCAAAACAATGTATGTATGTATATATGGAGGGTCCAAACTTTTTTCAAGGGCCAAATTAAGAAAAGAAAACCAGTTGAGGGCCATATACTATAACTTTGTAGCATTAAAGCTAGGTCACTCTCATGGGCACAAACAGTATGCCAGACATACATACTGCATGCATCCCAAGTGTCCCTCTTTAGGAGGGACCATGTCTCTTTCTGACCCAAATTTCCTTGTCCCTCTTTCCCATCCTGGTGTCCCTTGTTTTAGGGGATCAGACTGTGGTGTGTATATAAGTGTATCACAGCAATACAACTCACATTAATAGTTGTTTGAACATTAGTAAATGGGTTTATAAATTAGTCTGTGTAAAGAAAATACTTTGGTCGTGTTCTAAATCATTTAAAGCGGTGTCAATAGGCCATGAAATATCCTAAAAATGTGTGGTAATGCCCCGCACACTTGCCACACCCCCAGCAACACCACCTAAAACAAAAATGTCCCTCTTTGGCCATTTGCAATTTTGGGAGGCATGTACTGAGCATTAACCATTTGAGTGCCAGAGAGGTATCCAATGCATTGCAACACAATGCATTGGATACCTCTCTGGCACTCAAAGGGTTAAATCTATGTCTCATTGTTAAAAATCAGCTTATTATGCTTCACAGAGAGTCACCATTAATTGAAACTGCTTGAAGAGTTATGTTGATCATGTCCAAGGGCCACAATTGGCCTCAAGGCCTTAATTTGAAGATTCCTGCAATAAAACTGCTTATCCCTCTGCCAGTAAAGCATTATCCTCTCCTTAGCAGTGTCAGGTACACATATCATTCACACTTCATTGGGACGATAGGCCAGCACTCAGTTGCCTATTTTCCTCCTGACAGTATGGATACGCTTGGTTAGAGTATGCTTCCACAATACAGCTCCTAACTCTGCTCTCTTCCTGACAGTAACATCTGTACACTGTCTGCAGAGAGGTAACGAGGCATCCACACCAATATTACTGAATAGCATAGTGGCGTTCTGGTTGCTTTGTCTTGTGTTCAGTATCTGTTAGTGTTTTGGTGCCTGCAGACATTTATTATAGACTTGTATATGCACTCAATAGAAAGCTTGAAATGTATGTCCTGGACTTTTATTGCCACTTTGCACAATAGAATATATGGAGCTTATTATAGTGTTTTCTCCTCCTGCCACCGATCTTTTAGGCAGATAACTTATAAGAGCAATTCAGACCTGGGGGATTTAACTGAGGAAACAGAGAATAGCGACAGTTATGGATTCACCCAGTGATACATCGAATAATATTGTACTGAGCAGTTGGCAATAAAATGCCCTTACAGCTACTGAGGCACATGTGTAAAGGCATAACTTGCAATCTGAAGCAAACCAACTGTGCACTAGGGACCATTATTGATTTAAATGGGTCGTTTAACCCCTTGAATGCTACAGAGATATCCACTGTATTGCAAAACAATGCGATAGAGACCTATGTAGCATTCAATGGGTTAAAAGCCCCATTTAAACACTTGCGATTTGAGGGAATTTGATTTGTTCTTATGGAGTAGTCTGTTGCTACAGAATCGTTGCTGTTTAGCTTATTGAATAAGGCACTTAGTCACTGAGGCAAAGTCATCGTCTAGCTGTAACAGCTCCAGTGAAAGCTCTTACAATTGCTTCTTATGGCTCGTCCCCAAACCAGTCATTTATAAATGCCATAATCTACATTCAGACTCCGCTTCATTACACAGAAAACATGTTGAAATTCTCACCCATCCTTTCCCGGTTGGATACCCACATCACTATTATTTTACTTGGCCTAACTCGCATATCTATTTATCGCGAGTGCACAAATTCAAACACATCAGTGTATTTTACTGCTCGTTTGTAAATTTTAAATTGTCTGTAAATTGCACCCTTTGCTACTAACACCTATATCTTTCCTGCAGTTTTCAAACCATTTTTATACAAAGAAAATAAAGTTGGTACTCTGTAACCTGCAGTTTTCTGCTCTGTTCTGAAACACATTGAGCTTCATACAAAAAGCTTACAGCAGAGTAATTCATTAGCCAGCCAAATGCACTATAGAGGCATACCTGGGATCTATGAAGGAGATTTATACAAATGGAGTTATATGTAAATTGTCTTTAAATTGGAGTTAACCCTTTGAATGCCAGAGGGGTAAGCAATGCATTGCAAAGCAATGCGTTGTGTACTCCTCTGGCACTCAAAGGGTTAAAATGCATTTTGTTATTTATAAACTGTGTAATGTCAGTTTTCTTGCATGTAACGCCAACTAGTAGAGGCTGAGGAAAATTGGCGTTAGGGAGAAGAAAAATATTGGTACAACGAATTTATAAAGAATTGTCACCCCTTGCAATAGATTTGCAACAATATTATCGCTAGAATTTTAACGGCATCTGTAGGTTGTTCTTAAGCATTCTAGGCGTTCAAATATTCATCGTAACGCCATGTTTATAAAAACTCATTTAAAGCATTTATAAATCAGACCTGGAGTTATCTTCACTTGCTATGCTTTAAGGACAGTTCTTTAAACGGCAAGAAGAACGGCTTTTTATAAATCTCCCTCTTTGTTGGCAACAGCCCCTGGAATGACAAGTAGGACTGGAGATGTGAGTGTTCAAATGATGCAATTTGTGTGACAGTGTAGGCAGGGCTTAACAAGATTGGGTGGGATGGTAATGAGGCAAATGCGCAGGTAGGAAGCGGGTGAAATGGTCATGGAAGAGTGCAGCGTTACCAAGGATCTTTCTAACCCGGTGAATCAACCTCTGTCCCTGGAGACCTGAGGGAGATGCACTAAAGTTCAATAAGGGGCCAGGTTGATGACATTGTGGTATATTTGCCTTGCTTACATCTCAACATATGCACTGAGGGCCATATGTTCAAAAGAGAAGTGGAGGAGTTCTGGAGAAAACTAACTGCACTCTAGGGGAGATAATTCGCATTAATTTAAATGGGGATTTTCACCCCTAGAGTGCTAGAGAGGAAATTATTGTTTATTCCATACTAGTGTAAAAGCCTGTGTACACGGGCCAGCATTCGGGCAGTCTCTACTGCACATGAATGCATCTGACTTGTTCGAGCAGTCTCTACTGTGCATGACTGCATCGGACTTGTTCGAGCAGTCTCTACTGTGCATGACTGCATTGGACTTGTTTGGGCAGTCTCTACTGCGCATGACTGCATCGGACTTGTTTGGGCAGTATCTACTGTGCATGACTGCATCGGACTTGTTCGAGCAGTCTCTACTGTGCATGACTGCATCGGACTTGTTCGAGCAGTCTCTACTGTGCATGACTGCATTGGACTTGTTTGGGCAGTCTCTACTGCGCATGACTGCATCGGACTTGTTTGGGCAGTATCTACTGCGCATGACTGCATCGGATTTGTTCGGGCAATCTCTACTGCGCATGACTGCATGGCCTGCTTTCGGGCAGTCACTACTACACCTGACGGCATCGAACTTGTTTGGGCAATCTCTACTGTGCATGACTGCTTCAGGCTTGTTCAGGCAGTCTTTACTGCGCATGACTGCATCAGATTTGTTTGGGCAATCTCTATTGTGCATGACTGCTTCAGGCTTGTTCAGGCAGTATTTACTGCGCATGACTGCATCAGATTTGTTCGGGCAATCTCTACTGCACATGACTGCATGGCCTGCTTTCGGGCAGTCTCTACTACACATGACTGCATCGGACTTGTTCGGGGCAGTCTCTACTGCACATGACTGCATGGCGTGCTTTCGGGCAGTCTCTACTGCACATGACTGCATCGGACTTGTTCGGGCAGTCTCTACTGCACATGACTGCATCGGACTTGTTCGGGCAGTCTCTACTGTGCATGACTGCATTGGACTTGTTTGGGCAGTCTCTACTGTGCATGACTGCATCGGACTTGTTCGGGCAGTCTCTACTGCACATGACTGCATCGGACTTGTTCGGGCAGTCTCTACTGTGCATGACTGCATCGGACTTGTTCGGGCAGTCTCTACTGCACATGACTGCATTGGACTTGTTTGGGCAGTCTCTACTGCACATGACTGCATTGGACTTGTTTGGGCAGTCTCTACTGCGCATGTCTGCATGGCCTTCTTTCTGGCAGTCTCTACTGCACATTTTATTTAAAAAGATATATTACATAGTGCTATGTCCTCCTAAACTGTCCTTAATACTTTTATAACTACCAGTGATGGCCATTTTAATGCTTCTTTTCCATGAACTCTCCCATCGACCCATATTTATAAAGGCAAACTGGAGTTATTCTAGAGTAAACCAGCTGCACCATAGGGGACAAATAAATATTCCTGTTACATTAAATTGGGCTTTTAACCCTTAGAATGCTAGAGAGGTGTCCAATGCATTGCATCACAATGCATTGGAGACCTCTCTAGCATTCAGGGGATTAAAAAGCTCTCTTTAAGTGCATGGGTACTGTCTCCTGTGGTGCAATTGGTTTGCTTTTGTAAATATGGGCAATTGGACCTTATGCTGGAGACTTCTATAGCATTAAAGGGGTTAAAATCTCCATTTAAATCCCAGAATTGCAGTTTGTTTGCCCTAGAACTACTAACATCTAATGTGCCCTAATCCTATATAATAATTTGCTAGGATGTTTGTCAGAAGCCGTCATGCGCAGTAGAGACTGCCCGAATGCACAGAATGTTGGAAGCACGGAATGCTGGAAGCACGGAATACTGGGAGCACAGAATGCTGGGAGCACAGAATACTGGGAGTTCTATGCTGGGAGCATTCTGTACTTTTGGGCAGTCTCTACAGTGCATGACTGCATCGGCGGCAGGACGTAGAGCAGGACCGGCCTCTTAACACTTTGAGTGCCAGAGGGGTACGCAAGGCATTGCCAAGCAATGCGTTGCATACCCCTCTGGCACTCAAAGGGTTAACATCACCCGGACCTTGGCCCGTGTACACAGGCTTTTACACTAGTATATTTATATTTCAGTGAAGATACCATGATGTTTGTTTTGTGTTTGTGCAAACTGAGAAGACCCTAATGCATTTGTTCGACCCCTGGAGAATGGTCGTAATGTAACTAATCTGCAATATATCTCTCTCAGATATAAACTAATCTGGGCTTGACAGCCGAGACAGCTGGATATTCAATTACCAGTAATGACACTGTTCGGGGAGAGCAGGAGATACATTCTCTCCCTGTTCTGACACGTTGTCATTTTGCATTATATTAGCAGTCTTGGTATTGGTTGCTGGAAAAAAAAAGATATTCCAGTATGTGATAAATATGTGTGATAAATATTTGATATATATGCTAGTGTATTTACCTATCATTAAAATGATGGGTAGTGTCAGCTAGGGGTGGAAGCTGAAGGTTCTTTTGTGAATGTTCTCACCTGAGCAAGCTTCCAAGTGAAATAGTCTCATATAGGTGTCGTCAGCTATGGGGAGGATGATCAGGCTCATGTTCATGGATTTCTTGAGTAGCAGCCTGACCTCTCTGGAGTTCACTGCACATTACAATGAGAAATCACACCTACTGTTATAAATCCCCCACTTACATTAGTCTGCCCAAAAAATCCTAAGGACCCTTATGATTTTTGCTCTTGTGCCTTTGATCAAATGATAACATCTTCGGTCAGTGCTGGATGTCACGTCCATGGAGACAGACATGACAGTTGTTAGCAAGACATATTGCCATACCTGGGAACTTTGTCTTCTTGAGTCACCTGAGGGGGTTCATGTGGTGCCACTGAAGGGATATTAACGACACAAATCATGTCACAAAGAGAGAGCTGCACCTAAAAAAATAACATTTAAATAAATCAACTCTCAGCTGTGGGACTGGCTTTGTTTTGCTGGGGAGAATAAACCATGCAAGATATATATATATATCCTATATAATAAATCTCTGGGATGTTTGTCACGATGCAGTCATGCTCAGTGCAGTAGACACGTCTACTGCACATGATTGCGTTGTGTGAGTAAGGCGACACAAGACTGCATTGCATGGAGCAGTGAGGTAGCGGCCTCTTAAACCTTTGAGTGCCAGAGGGGTACACAACGCATTGGTTTGCAATGCTTTGCATACCCCTCTGGCACTCATAGGGTTACATTTACCCGGACCTTGGCCCGTGTACACGGGCTCTTCAACTAGTATCTATCTATCTATCTATATTTTTTTTTCCTTTACATATTAAGTTGCCAGGGAGGTATCCAATGCATTGCGTTAAAGGAGCAATTAACTTGTTATGATAAACATTTGTTATACAGCTTCCTCTGATGAATAAACCAACAGTACTCTCACTGTTGGGTGATTTCATTCAAAGGTTATTAAAACGCAAATATTTTTTAATCATACTGCTAGCAACAATGCCAAATGGTGTCCATGAGGCATTTTTTTCTTCATAATGCACTCTGTGGAAGAGCTTGACTCATATACGATACCTCCATATAGTAAGTGAAAGGAACAGCCCCACCTGGTGACCACAACAAAAAAATGTTAGTGTAAAATAAAAACAAGTTTGAGCTGAAATAACTTTTGAAGGAGAAATCTCCAATGAGGGGAATTATTTGTTTCCTAAGATGCAGTTGGTTTGCATCAAAATTGTTCCATTTTCTTCTGCACATGACTGCATATAGCCCTAAGATTGAGTATGTATTAAACAAGATATAGAGGAAATGGATTGATTTGAAACCATTTCCTTGCATTGAGTTTGTAGTCATAAAAATCCTAACAATGGCAGAGACTGTCCACTCATATTCACCATGATCATGTGCTGTACTGCGTACCCTGAAGTGCATCAACTGGTTAACGCAGTAGATGCTGGTGAATTCTTACAGTTAACCCGCTGTCCCATTAAAAGAGGTGTGCACCTTGTAGCAGGCTGTCTGAAGAACAGTAAAACAGGACTGGTACATAAACAGGCAAGGAATCATGGTGTAAAAGTAATTCTGCAGTGTTAATACTCCTGTCTTACTCAGCAGAAAAATCCCTATGAGACACATACAACTTCTTTCCCACTGTGTTCAGTAAAGGGAGGCATCATTGATTAGGCCAGTGTTTCTCAACTCCTGCCCTCAAGACCCACTAACAGGCCAGGTCTTAGGGATTTATCTGCTAGAGTACAGATGTGGTAATCAGAGGCTCATTCACATTGATTAACTCACCTGTGCTCTAACAAGGAAATCATCATCCTGGCCTGTTAGTGGGTCCTGAGCACAGGAGTTGAGAAACACTGGATTAGGCCTAAGTAGTAACTTCCTCATGGTTTACCAGTGATGGCCACTTGTGATCATTACTGAATACTTTTACTAACACCAAGCTCTGAGAGTGCTAGAATTACTCAATGGCTCCTATTTACTAATTCCCTGAATCAGCTGATTTTTTGATTTAGTTAGTCAAAAATAATTTAATTCAAAATTGAAGACCTGACATACAAGGACACAACAGGAAAAAGGCAATTTTCTCATGTAATGTACTCATTCATGTTGGGCTTGGAGAATTTACTACAATGGACTTACCTGGAAATCTTGATTGGGATGGTATAAATCCATCTGAATAGCTCCTTTTCTGTGCTGGGATGTTGGATCCCTACTCATGCATCTGCATTTCAGGATATGCACTAATGTGACTGATTTACACCGTACTCATTCCTCTGTTGTAAGACTTTCATTTTGCAAGCCTCCTACTACAGCATACATAAGAAATTAGAGAAAAGTTATGCCACTATGTTCTGCTCCTTGCTAGTACGTATTGTTAAACATGGCGGAGGAAAGGAAATTCTGAAATGCCCGTGTTCTTCCCCACTGTCTTGCCCTTGGTGCAAAGAGAGTACAGAGGGATGTTTTCAGTGTAAGTTGCTTATTATGTTGATATTAGGCAGGCACAATACTAAGAAATCAATATCAACATCTACTTTAAAGTGGCATGGTATTAGTAAATACCCCCTTGTGTCTGTCATGCTTTCAGAGGGCTCATGTATGTTGGGGTGGGAGTATATTGGTTCATGTAATAAAGTTGGTGTCCAAAGTCCAAATACTATGATGATTAATTAGAGCTGCTTTTATTATGAAACATTACTATCCCTTTAAGTGGAATTGGAAAGACAAAAAGGGGAATAGGTGGATTTGATGGGGAAATGGGCAGAGTGGGGTAGAAAGTGGGAGGAATGAGGATGTGAACTGAGAAGTGATACAAGTGAACTCTAAAAGACATAGTCTACACAGATCCAGCATATAACAGTAAAATCCACAGTTTCCAGGGCAAACCTGGAGATGTCCACAGTATAATAATGAGATCATTAAAAATCACAGAACTCCTTTAGAAACCAATAGAGTTATTACAGATATTGATTGATTCAGTAATCTACCAATCAGACTGTTCACTGCTCTGACTTTTTGTCACTGACCAGAATTTCAGAGAGATAATCAGGCAGTCAGATTTCCTGGAAAATCAGAATACATAAAATTGCATGCTACTTTCCCTGAATATTCACAAATACTTTGATTTAATCAGTTGGAAGTATATGGAGAGGAGTCTAATTTTTTTTGGATTAGATGGTTATATTAAAAGGTTTTTGAGGCAATCCAATATGGTTCCTTCAATATTCTGAGGGTAATGAGTATGAAAAGCTGTAGGATTCTTGCACATAGAGGTTCCCAATACAGGGGTCTGCTGTCCCCTTTGATTTTTGCTTTATGTATTGAACCATTAGCCACAGTCGTAAGGCAGGATAAATTGATTAGAGGAATTGGAATGGATAATGACTTTTCTGGTAAGATCAGCCTCTATCTGCATGATTTGTTATTATTTGTATCTGATGCCCTAAGGACTCTTTCCGCTCTTTTATCAATATTAGTTCAGTTTGCAGATGTTTTGGGGTTATGGATAAACAAAGACAAATTGGAGGTTATTGGTATAAATTTGAATGAGCAAGAAGAACAATGTCTAAAAAGGGACTTTGCTGGAGAAAGGATTTCACATTTTATTTAGGTGTAAAGATTCCGACAAATTATAACAGGATAACATTTAAGTAATCTGTAGTATTAGAAGACGTGAGTTATTTTTAAACATTTAGATGTTACAGTAAAATTGCTTTGTGATCTGTTGCTCCCCTCTCTAAAATCTAAGGGGTTAAAGTGTGCTTCTATTTGTTTTAAACATCACTGTTCTTTTAATCTATTCATTTATGTTAAAATAAGTCGTACTGTGAGAAACATACATTTTTTAATATACAAAATTAAATCCTCATGCTGGGTGAGAAAATCATTACTTTCAACTGCTCTTATTCATTCTGTGTAGCAGGGGAGTATGGTGGATGATCTGGATACAAATTCATCATATGACACATAAAGATTCCACACTAAATCAGCAGCTGGAATGGATTGTCAGGTGCTATGCTAATTTACTAAGCTACTGACCCCAACATTCCTTCCCTTAAAGGGATAGTAATGTTTCACAAAAACAGCAACTCCAGTTAATCTTCATAGTATTTGGGCCATAGAGAGTGTTATTTCAATACTGTCAGAGTTGTAGCTCAAGAGTAATTGAATGATAACATTTCCCCCTCCCGTCCCTTTTACCTAGCGTAAGCCACCTCCCTTCAGATGTGGAATCTGGTCCACAGACCAGACAGCTCACAGCAAGGGACAATCTTCTTACTGTGAGAACAATGAAGGCTCTACCCCCATTTACAGGTTTTTCAGGTTTTTCCCTTATGTTAATTGAAGATTGTCCCTCTCTGCAATCCACTTGGACACCACCCTGCTGCTCTGAGCTGAGCAGTGTTACATCAGTAAAAGGGGCGGGAGGGGAATACTTTATCATTCAATTACTCTTGAACTACAACTCTGATAGTACTGAAATAACACTCTGCATGGCCCAAACACTATGAAGATTAATTGGAGTTGCTTTTATTAAAAAACATTACGATCCCTTTAAAGGAGCAGTAAACTTTTTTTATGAACGTTTCCTGTTGAATAAAATATGGGTACTCCCAGTGCTGAGAGATACATATTTCCAAAGGTATTACCGTTTAAACCTGTGTTTTATTTTTTACATTAGCAGTGCCTTTTAGTGGTCAAATTCCAAATAGTTATCCTGTTACATTCTAATGGAGAGGAAAGTCAGTGACATACATATCTCCATAGAATGTGATAGAAACTGCCTGTCACTTCCTGTCAGTTAGAACTATCAGGCACAGTAAATTCACTTCCTGGTTATTTGAACTATTACAAATCCTATATAATAATTCGCTAAAATGTGTGTAACGACCATTCATGAGCAGTAGAGACTGCTTCGTGTGCTGCAGTCATGCGCACTAAAGACTGCCCGCGCCACGGCTGGTACAGAGCTGGATGCTTCTTCGGCGCGTCCAGCTCTGTATCAGCCGCGGCGCGGGTAGTCTCCACTGTGCATGACTGCAGCACACGAAGCAGTCTCTACTGCTCATGAATGGTCGTTACACACGTTTTAGCGAATTATTATATAGGATTTGTAATAGTTCAAATAACCAGGAAGTGAATTTACTGTGCCTGATAGTTCTAACTGACAGGAAGTGACAGGCAGTTTCTATCACATTCTATGGAGAAATGTATGTCACTGACTTGCTGGCAGTGGCACTGTGGCCCATGTAACTGGCTCTTCAACTAGTTTTGAATAAAACAACTGACAGTGGTGAGAGTGCCCTTGTTTTACTCAGCAGGAAAAGCTCTATAACATACAGGTTTTCATAAACAAAATTTTACTGTTCCTTTAATGCCACTCCAAGGACATTTTAGGGCGCTCTTTTCCTCTCAACCATGTTAACACAATGTATTAAACAAGAGATACAGGGAACTGAGTGATTTAACCCTTAGGGTGTGCTAGAGGGGTGTCCAATGCATTGCTTGCTTTGCAATGCACTGGACACCCCTCTGGCACTCAAAGGGTCAAAGCCATTTCCCTGCACATGCTATGGGGCTCTCCTACAGGGCTTCCAGGCAAAAAAAAGTCCTAACAATGGCAGAGATTGTCCGCCAGTCTTCATTAATGTGATAATATGCTGTAGTGCAGCCATTCTTTAATGCCAGTGGAGCTTTCCTGGTGAATTCTTACTGTCACTCCACTGTCCGATTAAATGGAGTATGCACCTCATAGCATTCTTTTGCTAACAGGCTGTCTGAAGCACATATGAAATAGGGCTGGTGCAGGTGCACAGTGGAGATTAAAGAGGCATTGTGTAAAAGTAATTCTACTATATTTGATACAGGAATTTAACAACAAAATGATTCACAATTCACTGTAATGCATGAAAGCTATATTAAACCAGACTGTATTTATAAAAACTACACAATTATTTAGTTAAAACATGGAGTAAAATAATATCCAGACTAGCACGTATTATTCCAAATTATGTTTTTTTCAGCTGAAATTCATTTTCTATTATTATGATGAATGGAATAAAAGTTATTGTAAAAATGGTGAAAATGGAAATGAATTGTAGGTAAATATTTATAGCAGAAGTATGAAAAATTATATATTGTATCCTGATGAAATTGAGAAGGTTGATTAGATTATAATAGATTAAAAGATAGTATTGCATAGTGATAGATGATGAAAATGAAATATAAATGAATATTTTATTGTTAATAGGGAAGATGAAATTAGAAATTAGATGTATATTCATGGAGGACTAATAGTTATGCCTTTTTGTGCCGGACGAGTGGGCAGTGCATTGCATAGCGATGTGCTTCCAATACTCTGGTGCTCAAAGTGTTAAATGTAGTTTCTAGCTGTTCTTAGAGAGGACTGTGAGTGTCTATGTATAAATGTTACACCATCAGAGAGTCCTGTTTCTACCAGCTTAAACCCTATGCTTATATCTTTCTTAATGACTCAATCCATATGAGTAGCGTAACTTGTCGGCGGAGGACCCCTATGAAAACAATTTCTGGGGCCCCCTAAAAGAAAATATTATTCCATATAATTCACTAGAACCTTTTGACCCCTGGTGCCAATGGACCTACTTGGATGCCCAAGGTACAAAATGCAAGTCAGCCATTAATAAACTTGTGAAGGACAGACTCAGAAGGAGATACAGTTCTTTCCTTGTACTTTTAGCCATTTGTCCTCTGATGAATTCCAGCCTTAAAAATTGCATATCTTTTGTTTGTTTTAAAGCGGAACTGTCATGGTTACACATTTAACCCTTTGAGTGCCAGAGGGGAACGCAACGCATTGCTTTGCTTTCATTGTAATATTTAAACATGGCAATACACTTTCAAAAATGTCTGGTTCATATGTAATCCTGCCTTATATCAGAGCGACATGAGCAGGGAGAGCGTGGCCATCTTGGAGAAGTCTGCTGAGTGCGCTGCCGCTATCCCTTCCTTTCTGTGTCACTCATAGATGGCAAGACTTCCCCTTTTCATTCCCCTTTTTTAAGCTGTGCATTCGTGTATGGCACACCTGCAAATTTACAGTGATGACGCACCACAGGTTGCAAGAGGGATTGGAAAGCAAAGGGGGAGCGACATTGGAGCCATGCAGCATTCTGCCGAACAGATCAGCAAAGCAACATCATCCAGTACACTTTCTTTTTTAAGATTTCTAGCCCTATAAAAAATGCATAATAAATCTTGATTATAAAATTATAAGAGTAAACTATAAAGATAAAGCCTTTAAGGAATGAGATTATATAATTCGGCTGATTATCAAAGAAAATGGAGCAATTCTGGGAAGCAATGTGTTGGAGGTCTCTTAAACATTCAAGAGGTCCCATTTAAAGTGTCAGTCAACCTCCTTTTTGACTTTCTACAAGTACCTAAGATGTAAAGTGAAATTGCCTATACTTTTTATTTATTTATTTATTTTTAAACTTCACCTTTTTTATACTTAATGTCCCTGACAGGGAGCTCACTGAATTGTGGTTCCCAGAAAGCTTTCGGTCAGGTGCTTTGAAAGCAGAGCTAGTGATACAATGTTACACTATCCCTGCAGCACTAAGTGCTTTGTATACTGTAGTGGAGGCGTCTTTTTTCCTGCCGCAGGGATAGTGCTACATTCTATCACTATCACTGCTTTCACAGTCCCTAACAGAAAGCTCAAGGACATTTAAAATAATAGATGAAAATAATAAAAAGTTCAGGCAATTCGATTTAATATATTTTGTACTTGCAAAATTAGTAAAGTCATGAAGACGGTTGTCTGTCACTTTAAATTGGTGGTAATTTGGGGACTTTTAATTATCCCCTATGGTGCAGTCGATTGTTGCAACCCTTTGAGTGCCAGAGATGTACGCAACGCATTGATTTGCAATGCGTTGTGCACCCCTCCGGCACTCAAAAGGTTAATCACTTGGATCCAAGAGAGGCCCTTGACACATTGAAAACCAATGCACTGATGATCTCCTGAGCATCAAAGTGGTTAACTTAGAAACTGCAGATTCAGAGCTTTCTTTTCAGGGAATGGTCTTCTAGTACCTTAACCTAGAAGCACTGCCAGATCTGCTTGCAAGTGCGCTGACCTGCAGCTTTCAGTGGAGGAGCTATTAGAGAGCCTGGATAAGCGGAAGGCTGTGTGTGGTTATAGAGATGGGATGCTGAGCTAAGAGAAATTGAAACCCTTGAGTGCAGCTCTGCTCTTCGCAGCCAATCCAAACGAAATTAAGAAGTCTTCCATGCCTGGCATATTCTGCCAGCACAGACAGGGTTACAGCAGATGCATTGTGCATTAATTAACATTAATCTATTCTTGGGATAGACTTTGCCCACTGTACTGCACTGCGGATATTGTTGGCACATTATAAATAAATGATAATTACACGTGCAGCAGACTGGTGATATCTGGGGTGATTGAAAATGGGAAGGTTGAATTTGTTTGCAGTAGGCAGGCTGATGTAGCAATAAACCTGAGAAATTCTGAAACAAACCAACTGCACCATAGGAGATAAAAATGTACATTTCCATTGACTTAAACAGGGCTTTTTGCCCACTGAGTGCTAGAGAGCTCTCCTACAGGTGTGCATAGCATCCAAGGGCATACCTCCCAACATTTGAAATGGCCAATGCGGGACACTTTTGTTTTCGGTTCTGTTGCTGGCGGCGTGGCTGATGTGTGGGGCATTACTAAACATTTTTAGGCTATTTCATGACCTATTTCCACCACTTTGTATAACTGAATAAGTAATTTAGAGCAAAAGCAAAGTATTTTATTTACACAGACTAATTTATAAACACACATACTGAAGTTTAACTACTTAACGACTCTTGACATGCTGGGACTGTCACATCTGGTCCGGTACCTAAGGATCGGTGACGGTCCTGGCACGTTATTGAATTCTGGGGTCCACTTGCATTGACCAGGTTGTTATGGGGTTAAAAAAATGAATATGAGCTTTATTACTGCAGGGCAATGTGATACACTTATATACACATCACACAATCTCCTAAATAGAGGGACACCAGGGGGAGAAAGCGGGACAGAGGGATTGTTGTCTCAAAGTGGGACTGTCCCTTCTAAAGAGGGACACTTGGGAGGTATGCAAGGGGGAAATAGCACCATTTAAAACAATGCGGATTTGTGGAAATGTGTTTGATGTCTGTGGTCCAGTTGGTTTGCCCCAGTTCATCTTAGATCCTCAGTCCCACAGTGAGGTTGATGTACTAATAGGAACTAGAATTATTCTGGAGTAAACGAATTGTATTGGAGGCCTCTCTAGCAGTCAACTGCCCCATTTAAATCAATGAGGATTTTTATTTTTCTGCATGATATGCTTGGTTTGCTCCCACATTACGCCAGCTCCTCTCACAATGTCATTTTCAGCTTTTCTTACAGGTCTAGTTATTAAGCCATCACTATGACAGTACTGTGCAGATTGAAGTTGCACTTTATTTATTATCATTAGTGTCATTGTTTATAACCCTCACACCAGACACATTTATCCTCATCCAGTCCTGAGTAAAACAATGCAATGTTTAGCTGCAAGAGCATAAAGCACACACAACTTGCTACAGGAGCAGAATGCAGATTGTACTGACTGCAGGCACAGGAAGCAGGCATTATTGGCTGCCCTGCATGAGCACAATGCAGACACTACTGGCTGCAGGGGCAGCAAGCAAACAATGCTGACTGAGGGTACAGAAAGCAGACACTATTGGCTGTAAGAGCAGATTCTATTCAGGTATATTGATTACACAATGCACAGGGGAGGGCTGGCCTGGGGGGCAGAGGGGCAATTGCCCCCTGGGCTGGTCACATGTCTGGGTCAGTGGGCCACTGCCTCACTCAGTCTCCCAATTGCTGCTACACTAGTGATACGACAGAGCTTACAATTAAAATGGAACTACATAAATGATACCACAGAGCTACAATCCAAAAAGAGTTACACTAACAGCAAAACCCATTTCCCTTGTAATCTCTATGGTATCAGTCATGTTGCTGTACTTAAATTGTAAGCTCTATGGTATCACTAGAGTAGCCTCATTTCAACTGTAAGCTATGTGGTCTCGTTTGCCTTACTTAACAGCATTAATACCAATATTAAAAGTAACTAAATGGGATGGGCTGGGACACTGGGCTGGAGCGACTAAAGAAATGGGCCAGTAGATTGTATTTGCCCCCCAGGCCACAAGTTGCCAGCCCTCCCCTGACAATGCAGGTAGAATGTCCCCCTTCATCTTTATCTTAAATCTAAACACAGCATAAATATGGGGCAGGAAGTTTTAGACACAGCACTAATGCCATATTAAATAAACCTCAAAAACAATTTGTGGCGTTATCACAGAATGGCTTCTTAAAGGAGTGTTAAACTTATTTTATGAAAACATACACAGTACAGGGCTTATCCTGCTGAGTAAAACAATGGTACTCCCACTACTTAGAGGTGCATATTGCCAGAGTTATGACAGTTTAACCCTTTGGCGTCCACGGTCCTGGGAAGTAACCTTGCCTTAAGGACCGCTTTGAAGATTCCGATGTGCCGGCACACGTGACCTGTGACGCGTACAGGCACACCGCACTGGGGACTGAGAGAGACTGCTCCAGTCTTGGAGCGGCCAATCTCACTCCCCGTTTTTACTTACAGCGCTCCCAGAGGAGCGCGGTAAGTAAAATGTACGTGATGTGCTATGACCTCCACCGGTCCTTAACGCAAAAAACGTTTGACGGTCATAGCACGGCACACGGTCGTTAAGGGGTTAAAGTATTGTTTTTTAAATTGGCAATGCCCTCTAATGGTCAGATTCCAATTAGTTATTCTGTTACATTCAATAACTGAGGTGAGTCATGGACAAGCAGTCCTCCATAGAATGTCATAGAAACTTCTGAGTCACTGCTGTCAGTTAGAACTTTCAGAAAGTAAATCTTGCTCCTTTTCACATCCTGATTATTTGAAATGTTACAACATTTGGATAAAACAGCTGAGAGAGGTAGGAATACCCTTATTTAAATCAGTAGGAAAAGCTCTATAACATAGCAGTTTTTATAAAAAATCCCATAGTCATGCAGATTTTGTGACATAAAAGTGCAATTCAATATTCTAAAAAGGAGTACTTCTGGAGCCTACCAACTGCACCATAGGGAAGAAATGAAAATACTCAGTTATTTTAATTTGGCTTTTAACCCCTTGAATGCTAGAGATTGCCAGTTCATTGCAAAATGTACTGGAAACCTCCCTAACATTCAAGAGTTTAAAAGCTCCATTTAACATTTTGGGAATGTTTATTTGTGCCTCTGATATAATTGGCTTGCTCCAAAACTACACTTCTTTGGCTTATTAAATTACATGTACTTTGTTTTAGGGTCATTTCACATGGGTAACATTAATGCACTGATTCTAATGCTGTGGTAATTGCACACTGATCTCCTTCCCTAAAATACAACAGCTTTATGATGATTTGGCTGCTCAACAGGCATTAAAGCAACAAGATGCATCTTTACATCATTCATCATAAAATCCAAAAAATAAGAAGAGGTTTGTGCTGCAGGCTAAGGGCCACCATGGAGACTTTTCACACAGCCAATTCGTTTTCGTTGAAGCCAGCTATCGATCGTGCTCCCATCTCCTCTCTTTATCCTTTCCCATAGTGATGGGCTCACTGACAGAATACAGGGACAGGACAGAACCAGGAGACTGATTCATGGCAGCATCAATGCTGATTTCCCTCTGTTTTGCAAAACACCATTGAGATTTTGCACCTCACTGCTTTGCTGCATATTATACACTCCCTGGTGAACTTGCATTATCATCCAGATCATATCTCCATTTGTATACAACCAAATCAATTAGTCCTCCAAAGACTAATAGAGCTCAATGGATTGCTATATTATCATCCTTTTCCCTTATATCCCATCCCCTTTTTAATATCGTTTTGATGTGCATTAGTCTTTGTTGTCAATAAGCAAAGCAGAATAAGCAGAAGTTAAGCCTATAGTTACTCAGGTATGCCTAATGTCCTGCAACATATTGACTGCTTTCACTGTGCACTCAGGTCTCCCTGCAGAAACAAGGAGATAAGAACCATTAGCACTAATACTCCATCTGTACACAGATGGTCTGTTAAGTTGTGTCTAATATGTTTGATTGCTAGCTTTCTGGATCTGTGTCACACAACTCAGATCAATGAGGCTTCAGTCTACAAGATTTCAGGACTTTAAATAAGAAAGCAATTCCCCTCTTTGGAATATGGACAACCATGGCATGTGTTTCTAACATGAGCAAATGAGCAGAACTTGTTTTAGTATCTAAATAAAAGCTGCATCAAAGTTTATATGAAATGGATTTTATTATGCAATTGTTATTTTACATAAGGAAAATAGACACGCACATGCATATTCACACCCATACATTTCTCTTTCACATGCACACACTCTCACCCCCAGTTATGCACACTTTTCTCATACACACATACCTCCCCCCTCACACACACTGGACCTCACATATGCACACTTACCTCATCCTCACACTAATACACACACCTCATACACATTTCTCTCACACACACACACACACACACACACACACACTATTACCGTCACTTATGCACACTTCTCATACACACTCCTCCCCTTCCCACACGTACTCAAAGTTACATATGTACACTTACCCTCGCATATGCACATGTATCCTCACACTAATGCACACACACATACACACTTATCCTCACATATGTACACTTATCTTATCCTCACTAATACAGACACCCCACACACACCCCCACACACACATACACATTTCTCTCTCTCACACATAGTCTCACCCTCACGTATGTATACATCACTCATACACACA
Organism: Rhinophrynus dorsalis; assembly: GCA_037306005.1. Classification (NCBI taxonomy): domain Eukaryota; kingdom Metazoa; phylum Chordata; class Amphibia; order Anura; family Rhinophrynidae; genus Rhinophrynus; species Rhinophrynus dorsalis. The sequence continues at coordinate 152,643,603 of CM074722.1, read as the reverse complement.
TACCACCCCCTCACACACACACACACACACACACACACTCACATATACACACTTATCTCATCCTCACGCTAATACACATACACACTCACATATGCTTACCCTCACATATTCACACTTATCTAATCCTTACACTAATACACACATGCACCTGCTCCTCATACACATTTCTTTCAACCTCCAACAAAAACACACACACACACACACACACCAGGCCCATTTGTTTCTGCACAAACTAGTACAGAAACAAATGGGTCTGATGAAACAGAACGTATTTACTTTGCCCAGTGCATAGAGTAAATACTGAAAGGAAGTATTTCTGAGCAGTGGTTTCTAGAGAAGCAATCAGATGTTTTAAATAAATATCCAAGGAGGTACAGTGTATATATGCCAGCTATGAAATTCATATCACAATGCTGTTTTCTAATTATACAGGTGATGTAGAATATGGGTGTCACCCAGGCTTTTAATTTCCATTTTCAATCATCACAGACTACCTAAGGATAAATTTAATTAGGAACATATATCTACCAAGAAGAATCTGAACACCTTTGGCTCTCCTGGGATACACTTCAGGGTCCTTGACAACTGGCAGTATGCTTGAGTATAATCAGTCAAGGTTTCAAATATTGTTACTTGCAGTTTACTTCGTAGTGTGACTGTTAGCGGTTATTAAAAAAACATGCAAACAGGGCATAAAACAGAGATGTAGAGACTGATATTGTTAGATACATCTGAAAATGTCATAATAGTTTAATTGTCTTTCTGATATGTCAGCTATGCTATGTATGATTACATGTTAAGTATTTTTGTAGCATTGCTGGTTACACTTGACAAAATAATGACTAATAAATAAAAAATAGAATAAAAAAGTAAAATAAACTAAAGTAAGAACATATCATAAAATGTAATTAAGAATACTTTTTACATTGTAGGAACTCTGACATCTACTCCCTACATCAATCCCTCCAAGGCACTCTGTTGTTTATAGATGGCAATGTTTTGGTGACCTCTTTATCATTTAGGCGTTAAAATCCCCATTAATATCAATGGTAAATGTATCCCCATAGCTGGGAACTTTCAGGGTTTGACCCTGAGACTCAGGGTTTTGACCCAAATCTCAGGGTCTCAGGGTGAAGGTCCAAATTCTCAGGGTGAGAGAGCTTAGTGTTACCTACTATGTGATTTGCCCCAATTAAATGATTCTTTAGTCTCCAAATTGGTGTCATTGATACCAGGAAGGCAGAGGAAGAAGTCCAGTGTATCGTGTGTGTGCTCAAGCAGTGATATATTAATGCTGTTGCATGTTAATGGTTCCTCGATGACTGTTTTGGGCATCTCTCAATTAGATCAAGCTGGGGCATATTGCCAAGAATTTATATTATGGGTAACTTTAAGAGCTAATATTTATAATATTTCAAGGTCAGCTCATTTTAAAGATTCCCAGGTATGTGTATCCATTCCCTATAGAATAGTTGGTTTGCTTCAAAATTGCTCCTTTTTTCCTATACATACTCCCCACTGTGAATTTGACAGCAGATAAGAACCATTCTGCCCATCAAGTCTGACCATTTATCCTACTGTAAAAACCTCAAACCATATTTGGTCCTTGGTCTTATGTTTAGGATATCCTTATGCCTATCACATGCATGCTTAAATTATGTATCTGTATAAACCTCTACCACTTCTGATGGTAGGGTATTCCAATTATTTACTCAGTGAAGTAAAACTTTCTTATATTACATCTAATCCTTTGCCCCTCCAGTTTTAGACTGTGACTATAATTTTTACTCCTTTGAAATGTGCTTCCCTCCTGTTCTTTGTTGAATTCCTTCCTGAATTTGAATGTCTCTATTATCACCTCACTTTCTTCTCTCCTCCAAGCTATACATGTTTAGATCCTTTTAGTCTATCCTGATATTTCTTATGCTGTAAACCATTCACAGTTTTATTAGCCCTTCTCTGAATTCTCTCCAGAATATCTATATCCTTTTGGAGATGGGGCCTCCACTACTGTACACAATACTCTAGGTGAGGTCTAAGAAGAGATCTGTAGAGCGGCATTACCACTTCCCTCTTTATGCTACTAACGTCCATAGCTATACAACTCAACACCCTGTTTGCATTCCCCACTCATTTGTTACATTGCCTGCCTACCTTTAAATCATCAGAAATAATGACTTCCAAATCCCCTTCCCCAAATCAATTCCTTAACTTTTACTTTAAGAAGAGTATAACATTCACAAGAGAGAAACCTTTTAAGGATCAGAGGAGTGTGCATCATATTGCTGCTTCACAATGTGTTGTGAATCACTGTTTCCTTAATGGGTTACTATATAAAAGATGGACACCCAACACTTTGAGTGCCAGGGAGGTGCATAATGCATTGATTTGCAATGTGTTGTGTACCCCTCTGGCACTCAAAGGGTTAAGATAGTGGCTCCTCCTGCCCTTTTCCCGTGGTTGTGGTTTACAAACTTTGTGTATGCTGCGCCCTAGTGGTGGGAAAGTAAGAGGAGGAGCTTTGTATTTAAAAATGAACTCACCTATAAGTTGCATCACAGTGATTTTTGTTTATCCCTGCCTCCCACCCACATTTAACCCTTTCAGTGCCAGAGACTTGAGTATTTTTTTCATACCCTGCTGGACAATGGCCAGAAATGCTTCCTGTCCATCTGTTTAGGTATGACTCCTGTTGGTAACTTTCTAGTTAAACTGTATATTGTTTTTTGTTTTTTTTTTCAGAACAAATTCAGTTTTTCATGGCACCTCATAATAACTAAATTTCACAATGATGACATAAATCCAAAAATACGTACCATAAACTATATATCCAAAACATTTATATTGACAGTGACATTTTCAGTTATTTTTTAAAAACCTTCCACATCTGAGTGCAAAAATTGCAAATATGTATAGTTTTACCACCATGCATGGCCTGCACAGACCCTTAATTATCAGGAACATAAAATTGGCATTTTCAAATTTATGAACTAAAATTCATATTCCAGTGGTTACATGGCAAAAATGCCCTGCAACATTTGAATAACTGTATAAAATTATGCATATCCAGAAAGTAGACAGTCTACTGCATCAGATCAGGGCTCACTTGTCCTTGTTTCCTTAGCCAAAGTGACTATACAGTGGTCTGTGACCATAGTGGCACTAGAATACAAATAATTTAATCTTCCACCAACTAAATCAAAGGCCATACAAAATGTGAGAGGCTTCTGAGGATGAACAACAGCACAATGGCCTATTCTACAGCTAGTCACCACTCAGAAGCATCACGTTTTAGCTCTCTAGTGCCATTGCAGAGGAGAAATTTCCACATACATATTAGACTAATCCTGCCCAAAAGGGTAATCCAGACATAGACCCCTTGCTGTCATCGCCTAGGGAATCCAGCTGCACCCTCCTGATGAGGCCCAACAAGACCGAAATGTATGTTGGGGGTTAGCTTGTGTTCCCATGCAGGGGGGACTTGCCCATCATTTTGGAACTGGACGGATTAGTCTAATATGTACATGGAAATTTCTCCTCTGTAATGGTACTAGAGAGCTAAAATGTGATGCTTTTGAGCAGTGATTAGCTATAGAACTGGCCATTGTACTGTTGTTCATCCTTAGAAGCCTCTCACATTTTGTATACATAAATCAAAGGCCAGAAAGACACGGAATGGCGCGGTGCACTCTGGGTATTAAAGTTTAAATGTACACATAAAATATATGAAGAATTCATCCCAGAAGAGCTGTGGAATAAGTCACAAAAAAGAATACCCATAAAATGAAGCACACATCTGAACCAAAAAGATACAGAAAACAATAATTGTTATTTGTAGTACTGAAAAATAATTGCATAAATATGAAACAATACTCCAAATATAAAAACAACTAGTTTTAAAGCCTGTGTACACGGGTCAACACTGGCGGAGCTGCAGTCATGCACAGTACGGACTGTCCGTGGTCCCAGGAAGGTGCGCAGAGAGGACTCCGGTCTGAATTTGGAGCTCCCCGCTCCGTATCAGCCACGGCGTGGGCAGCCTGTACTGCGCATGACTGCAGTACATGCAGCCATCTCTACTGAGCATGACGGCTTCTGACAAACATCCTTATCGAATTATAATATAAGATTAAAAAGGAAAAAGAACCTTAAACTGGGGACACAACAGGGTAATATGGAAAACAAAACAGATAAGCCTGTAACTAGCACTCTTCCTGTGTCGTTAGATAACCCAAAGGGAATGTGAGCATGGATACCCTATACAGAGCATTTAGAACATAATTTTTAATGTCTACATTAAAATTGGAACCTGCAAATTTTGCATAAAATAAAAGCAAAACATAATGTGACTCTACTTAAATAGGTAAAAAAATACAAAGGAAATATTAAATGGGTACTAATACAGTAAGCTACCCATCTACATTTCTGCCATATCAGATCAATCATATAGCATAACAGTGTGTTGTGTTATACCGGGGCATATGCCGGCTGGCCCAGAGAGCTCAATGCAGTATATTGCTGCTCACACACATTTTAACGTGTAAAACAATCTTCTGTATCTTACCGGGACATTAACCGGCTTTCCAGTGTATTACAGAAAAACTCTTATCGGATTTGTTATTGATTTAAACACCCTAGTGATATACAAGAAAGGAAAAAGACTGCATGATGTACAATAAGTAATGGGGAAACTTAGATCAAGTTCATTATTATATAACTTGGAATTGACGTATGATGTATAGGAATAAATGGACTCTTGGTTCTAATTAATCCCAGAATAATCGTATTTATATCAAATCAATCCAAAAAGCAATCTGGACTTAACCCCTTAATGAACACCGATCTGGCATGTGGGCAGTTGTTAAGGACCATGGAGCTTTTTTCTTTCTTTTTTTTTTAAGCAATTTGAATTCTGATGATGTGCCTGGACCGTCACTGGTCCTTAAGTGCCATCACGGTCCTGGCACATCAAAGGTTCTTCGGGGGTTAAAGAATTATCACTGTTATCCAATCGATTTCCAGTGTATCGGTCTATATATCTGTATGTACTGCCGGGGCAAATATCACAATATAAAGCTTGATGGTTATTGTCAGAGCAGAAGCTGGCAAATTATGGGTGATGTTAACCCTCTGAGTGCCAGAGGGGTATGCAACGCATTGCTTTGCAATGCATTGCATACCCCTTCGGCACTCAAAGGGTTAAGAGGCCGGTCCTGCTCTGTTTCCTGCTGCCGACACAGTCATTGACCGTAGAGACTGCCCAAAAGCACAGGATGCTTCCAGCACAGAACTCCCAGCATTCTGTGCGTTCGGGCAGTCTCTACTGCGCATGACAGCTTCTGACAAACATCCTACCGAATTTTTATATAGGATATTTTTGGGGCAGCTTTTATTTTCAGCAGCTAAATGGGAACATTACATGTGCTTGAAACGTTTCTAACCAATTCAATGGGTTAAAAACATTCCATAAATTAGCCACAACTAGATATGTCCTGTGGGTACTAGTAAAGTTCCTAATGCTTTAAAAGCTCTAAAGCAATTAGTAGTCAAGTGCATTTTTAGGATCTAAGTATGCCATATGTGTCGTGCTTGATAATTCTTCAGAGATTAGAAAAAAGTAGCTTTGTGGAATGGACTGTCTTCAGCACTGTTACAATGATGCAGGAAAGCCTGGCCTTTGGTAGGTATGGTCCCTAAAAACTCTATTTTTGTAGATGTGTGTCCAAGCATCACATCTCCAATAAACCATGTCTAGATGAGTTAGATATTCCCAGCTAACGAGAGCTCACTGTAACGCTCTAATAGTTTCTTCAGTTCTGCTGTAAAAAATTGTAAGGCAATAGAAATGGCCACGTTGATAGAATTAGGGGCAGTATTAAGAAAGCTGGAAAGGTGCAGTTTTGAAGCAAACCAAATTCATCGTACAGGGATAATGAAATTATCATTGATTTAAATGGGGCTTCTAACCCCCTGAAGTGCAAGAGGAGCAGTTATAGGCAGTTCTGTTTAAAGGGATAGTAATGTTTCACAATAAAAGCAGCTCCTATTAATTGTCATAGTATTTGGGCCATAGGGAGTGATATTTCAATACTGTCAGAGTTGTAGTTCAAGAGTATTTGAAAGATAAAGTATCCCCCTCCCGGATGGATCACAGAGAGGGACAATCTTCATTGAGCAGAAGGAAAAACCTGTCAAGGGAGGCAGGGTTTTCCTTATACTCACAGTAAGAAGATTGTCCCTTGCTGTGATCTGTCTGGTCCCAGGACCAGATTCCACATCTGAGGAGAGCAGTGTTACATTAGGTAAAAGGGGCGGGAGGGGGATCCTTTATCATTCAATTACTCTTGAACTACTAATAGTATGGAAATAACACTCTCCATGGCCCAAATAATATGAAGATTAATTGAAGCTGTTTTTATATTGAAACATTACTAGCCATTTAACCGTTTGAGTTCCAGAGGGGTGTGCAGCGCATTGCAAAACAATGCATTGTGCACCCATCTGGCACTCAAAGGGTTAATCTGCACCTTGGGCGGATAATAAACCAGTTGAACCCCTTTTCACAAGATGCTAAAAAGTGTAATGTTATGCAATGCATTGGAGACTTCTCTAGCTTCAAAAGTTGCAATGTATTGCTTGAAATATGTTGGACATCCCTCTGGCACACAAAGGGTTAAAGGACAAGTATTATGTGCATAGTGCCCTGTTGGCCGATCCACTACTCTAGGGACTGACCTTCAGTTAGATCTGGGGGCTGCATTGCTGGTCCTTCAAGAAGAAACAGACCTGTGTGACTGAAGTCTTATAGGGCCATGACCTCTTCTTACTATTTAATCCTTTTCCTCATGATTGTAGTGTCCTCACTTGCCACAATGCTGGATTTTCACATCTCCTTTTACTCACTAAATTCTCCCAGATTATCAGTGAGAAGGAGAGCCAAAGGGTTCTAAACCTATCGCTTGCCAATTAGTTGCACATTTTTTCCCCTACAAAGGTAATATGGAAGACCAATAGGGAGAGGTTGCATAGAATGATTGAAGGAATATAGGGAGATGTTATATGGAGCAATAGGAGGAGTTATAGGGAGAGGTTATATGGAGCAATAGGAGGAGTTATAGGGAGAGATTAGATGGCGCTATATGCAGAGTTATAGGGAAAGGTTATACTAAGAAACAGGAGTTATGTGGAGAAGTTATATGGAGTTATAAGAATAAGTTATATGGAGTTATAAAATGAGTTATAGGGAGAAGCTATATGGAGTTATAGGGAGAAGTTATATAGAGTTAAGGGAGGAGTTATAGGGAGAGGTTATATGGAGTTATAGGAGGAGTTATAGGGAGAGGTTATATGGACAATATAAGGAGTTATAGAGAGAGAGGGTATATGGAGGAATACGATATATATATATATATATATAGAGAGAGAGAGAGAGAGAGAGAGAGAGGGGATATGAGGATCTATAGGAGACATTACAGAAGAAGTAAAAATTAACAATAGGAGTGTTTGGAAGAAGTTATATCCATGGTGGACAGCAGGCAGATTGAGAGCCTCACTGCTCTGTTACACTTACACACTTCTGGTTTAACATATGCACTGTTTTTAACCATTTGAGTGCCAGAGGGATACGCAACGCATTGCTTTGCAATGCATTGCGTACCCCTCTGGCACTCAAAGGGATGATATGATTACCATTTACAAATACATTCAAGGTCAATACAAAGAACTATCCAATGAATTATTTATGCAAAGAGCTGAGCTAAGAACAAGAGGTCATCCATTAAGACTTGAGGAAAGGCGCTTTCGACTAAAACACAGACAGGGATTCTTTACAGTAAGGGCGGTAAGGCTATGGAATTCTTTGCCTCGGGATGTTGTGCTTGCAGGTAATGTAACTGCATTCAAAAAAGCAATGGATGCCTATCTAGCACAGAACAATATTGACAGTTATGACAGATGGCTTCAAAGCAAATAGGATATTGAGCCGGGGAACTATTTCACACACACACACACACACCTACACTGGAAATTGCTCCAGAGGGCTTTTTTTGTTGCCTTCCTCTGGATCAACAGGGGTGTTATTGGCATGGGCTGGACTTGATGGACGCATGTCTTTTTTCAGCCTTATCTACTATGTTACTATGTAAGGGTTAATTACACTGAAGACACACTGCTAATTGATACATGTACACACTGTTCTGTTTAACACGTATACATTTCTCTGTTACGCATTCGCAATGCTTTTTATTACACATACACACAGCTCTGTTACACTGTTCTTTGTTACACATACACACTACTCTGTGTTACACATACATACTGATGTGTGTCACATATATACACAGCTCTGTGTTACACATATACACTGTTCTGTGTTACACATACACACCGCTCTGTGTTACACATACCTCCCAACTGTCCCTCTTTAGGAGGAACAGTCCCTCTTTCAGATCCAAATCCCTCTGTCCCTCTTTTCTACCCTTTTGCCCCTCTTTTCAGGAGATCAGGATGCGTAGTGTTTATTACATGCTCCACAACAATAAAACTCACATAAATGTGTAGTTAATCTTTAATATATGTGTTTATTAATTAATCTGTATAAATAAAATACTTTGATCTTAATAATTTATTCAGTTACACAAAGAGGAGCTGGTAGGTCATGAAATAGCCTAAAAATTCTTGGTACTGCCCCGCCAACCAGCCACACCCGCATAAACACCACCTAAAACAAAAGTGTCCCTCTTTGGCCATTTGAAATGTTGGGAGGTATGCATACACACTGTTCTGTGTTACACATACACACTGTTCTGTTTTACACATATACACTGTTCTGTGTCACATATATACACAGCTCTGTGTTACACATACACACTGTTCTGTGTTACATATACACACCGCTCTGTGTTACACATACACACTGTTCTGTGTTACACATACAAGCAGCTCTATGTTACACATATAAGCAGCTCTATGTTACATATACACACTGCTCTGTTACACATACACGCTGCTTTGTGTTACACATACTCACTGCTCTGTGTTACATATATACACTGCTCTGTGTTACATACACACAGCTCTGTTACACATACACACTGTTCTGTGTTACACATACACACTGTTCTGTGTTACACATACACACCACTCTGTGTTACAAATACACACTGTTCTGTGTTGCACATACACACTGCTCTGTGTTACACATGCACACTGTGCTGTGTTACACATACACGCAGCTCTGTGTTACACAAACACACAGCTCTGTGTTACACATTCACACACACTGCTCTGTGTCACATACACACACTGCTCTGTGTTACACACGCACACTGCTCTGTGATACATATAGATACTGGTCTGTCAACATACACACAGCTCTGTGTTACACATTCACACACACTGCTCTGTGTCACATACACACACTGCTCTGTGTTACACACGCACACTACTCTGTGATACATATAGATACTGGTCTGTCAACATACACACTGGTCTATTACATATACACACTGCTCTGTGTTTCACAGACACACTGGTCTGTTACACATACACACTGCTCTGTTATACAAATACACTGCTCAGCGTTACACATAAACACTGCTGTGTTACATGTGCATGCAGCTCTGTGATACACATACCCATTGCTCTGTGTGTTACATGTGCATGATGTTTTACATATTAAACATACACACTTACAGTTTGCTGGAGATTTCATGTTTTAGCCTCAGGAACTTGTTAAATATTCTATTTCCTCATTAGGAAATCATCCCTGCTCTATCACCAATACTCTGCCTCTCATTAGTGCAAAGTGATTAACCTATTGATTATCAATAGTGCCTTATTAAGCCAAAATTACAGCTCTATGAGTGGGGCAACTCAATGAGGCCTCTCTTCTTTCGTTAAAAATTTATGCACGCTATATATAGGATACTCTTGTCATTTCTCAGCAGTACAAAAGGGACAGGCAGTGCTGTACGTATTAACCTCTTCACTGACAGTTGGCCTGGAACGGAAGGTGAGTCTAGGGCACAAATAAGCCACATTCTAGAGCACAGGATAATATGAGAGCACATAAGAAGCACTTGGCCTATCCCAGTGAGGCTGATGTACTAAAAAAAGTGGTACAATTCTGGATCAAACCAGCTGCACCATTGAGAACAATTAAAATCCCTTTGGTTTAAATTTTTTTAACCAATGCATTAGAAACTTCTCTAGCTTTCAAGGTGTTTAAAGCCCAAATTAAAGTAATGCTGATTGCTATTAATTTTCCTTATTTTACCACATATATGCTTCACTTTCCCCTTTAAACATATGCCCCAACATGAGTTAAAGGGCAGCTATCACATGGATAGTGCTTTACTGGCAGCAGGGAGAAGACCTGTCAAGGAATTAAGGAGGACCCAGTAAACCAGCTGGGGAGCAGAATGAGGATCTGAAAAGTTAGTGGTTCCTTGTTGGTTCTGCACTAGAGACTGCACTGGAGAGACTCTGATGTTCCATAGTTCATTCTCCTTGAGCTCCAGATGCCGTGTACTTTGTGGTGGCAGTGAATAAAAAGCTGCCAGCCAATGCGGTCAGTTTGTTTACAGCTACCCCCCCAGCAGCCCCCTGGCTTTTTATTAACTCTGTTTCCATAAAACATTATAGCTGTCATTTAATCATTTGACAAGCTTTACTGTTGCTTTCAAATCATTAAAATGCCTTTATAAATCAGTTCATATTTTGGGGGTTTTAATTTTTTCCAGTGGTGCTCCACTTTTCAGAACTCACTGGGCAGCATTTACTAAGCCATTTTCAGTTAATTGTGGGAAATGTATACCTATGTAAAAAGGTGGTCCACTGGAAAATGGCATCTCTACAATTGCCTCAAACCTGTCTGAGACAGTGGCAGATACGTGAGGATGCTAAGCTAAACTGACATCATCAGCATTCATCTGTGCTCAGGAGCACTGACTGCTGGTGGTACATATACATAGAGAAACTCTGCACTCTATATGAGTACACCTACTTAAGGCAGGCACAATGCATGCTCCCCCCTTACCATGTCCCACGGATTAGCCATAGAATTACAATGCCTTTTCATAAGACATACCCCAGTGGTAGCTAAAGAATCACAAAGGCACCCTGCAGCAGACCTCTTCCTTGGATTTATTTTTAAATAATATGGGGGCACTGGTACTCATAGGATTTCATGTATCGTTGTGGCTACCAGGGGACCGGGTAGTGGGGAGCGTTATGTTTATTGTTGGCGGGACAAGGGGGAAGGCATTAAACCATTTTATGTGGTTTTGTGGCTACCAGTGTGACAGTAGAACAGGTCTGGGGTGTCCACAGTGTATGTGAGTAGAGGAGGGGGTCCCAGACCCCCTTCCTTGGGCATTTGATACTTTGACACCAATATTAATTTTTCATGTTGTTTTTGTTCTTCCATTGAAATATCATGGGATGTATGGACTCCCTATGAATGTATTTTATTTATTTCTGCTTATTTCCGCTCCATCTTGCTCTGATCAGGATCAGTGGTAGCAATACATTATAAGTGGAATAAGCAGCTACTTAGGGCCCCCACTTGGTCAGAGGGCCTACAGCACTTATACTGTACCGCCGCCGCATGTAAACAAAATGAGATGGCAATATCTTAGCAGAAATGCCAATGTGGCAGTAAGGTGTCCCCATATGAATTTTAAGGTTAGGGCCCACAAAAACCTACAGCTGTCCCTGTTCGGGATGGAGAGATAGGGGGGAAAATAGTACCCCCAGCACACACAAACCCACATTTAAGGCTGTTTGACCTTAATTAAAACCAAAAGCATGTTTGTTTGTTTTGTTTTGTTTTGTTTTTAAACCATTAACCTCTACATTGCCTGTTTGGAGGGGTTAATCCATTGTTAGATGAGGATAGGGGTGTATCAGGGAGATAGTGTAGTGTTTTTAGCTTGCCTTAAGCCTCCACATTGCTGGTATATTTTAATGTATTTCTGTGCAATGCATTTCACACAACTCCAGCAATGGAGGGGTGCAGTCAGAGAACCTGTATGTGTGATGAGGGTATTTAGAGAAAGGGTCACTGTAGGTTAGACCTGGGCCGGGAGGGCTATTGCCCTCCTAGTTACTAATGCTTAATACAGGGGCAAGGGAGAGCTTACACCCTTACACTGCTTCCCTTACACCCAATTTCCTAAATCTGGGGTGACTCCACTTCCAGCCACTTCTGCTTCTTCCCACCCTGTTCTGTCCACTTCCCACCCTCTTCCCGCCCACTTTATAGCACAGTCCATTAAACCCCACCCATATCTGTGATTAAGCCCCACCCCTTCGTGAAGCAAATCACGTTATTTCTATCCCCCCCACCACCACCACCACCACATGAGTGCATAAACGTATGGCTTTCAAAAATAGCTAATACTCCACTTTCTTCTATGTCACCCATAGTGTTTTTATCCCTTGATCATTATCTGTCTATCTATCTATCTATGTATCTATCTACAAATACAAAGATAAGCTTGATATTACTATTATTGTCCATTGATAACAGCATTGTCAGAATTTGTTCAGTATCTCCTACCAGCAGCTCCTTTGGTCATGTCCACAGAAGAGCTACTGGATTTCATGTGGCAGCATCTTGAAACTGCATGCTGGGAACTCAGCTGCCTCCTGCTGCTTCTTTTCCCAACACCAGAAGCAGGTCAAGTGACCAACGCTCTGGTGCCACCAACCTGGAGGTGTCACAGCTCTGATAGCTCACCTGCCCCTTCTGCTCTGAAACCTACACACACACACCAGCTCTTCACCAGGGAGTGAATCTCTGACTATAGAGTCATGTGACGGGGTTGCTGAGCACCAAACTCCACTGCTTGTGGATGCTGCCTTCCTGTACACTCAATCTGCTCTGAGTTATCAGGGTAATGGTGATATTGTGGGTGCAGGGCCTTCATAGTCCACACAGGGGGCTGATTTAGGTGAGGCTGGGAGCAGCAAATTTCTGCAGACAGCCAGCTGGATGGAGGACAGCTTAGAATTAAAGGCAGGTCTGCTTCTTCTGTTTCTGGTGTTGCATGGGATGTTGCTGCTCATAAGTGGACAGGCACAAGGTTGCCGCAGGACCTGAATGAATAAACAAGGATTCATCTGACTCAGTCACTGGGCCATTGATTTTTTGGGTTGCTGCCACTGTGAGGCCCGTACTGAATAGTGAGCATTATTCAAGACAAGTGACAGCTGTTCTGGGGCCCAATCTGGCTTGTAGGTGCAGTGGTTAGAGGATGTAGGTAGCTGTGGCATTCTCTCAGGCCAGCATTAGAAGTATGAAAGTGCAGTGTGGCAGTTCACACTGTTCTGCAGAGGTCAAAGGCATTTGCAATCAGAATGCAACTGTGGGTCATTTTCATGCTTCATTACACCAGAGTTCTTTCGTATGGTTGTCAGACGACTGTAAGTATTAGGCCTCTTAGAGCTAGGAGTTGTAGTTCTAGTAGGAGTCTATGTTTTTCTCCTTCTGTTTGCAGTGGACCAAGAACACTTTCACCACAGCCATGGGAATCCAGGTTGGCATGTTCACCCTCAAGGTTCCTTTCTATGTGGGTTCATAGTACTATTTATCGTGTCTCACTCGGTGAGCATTATTGCACTGCTATGTTGGGCTATGCTGGGGGAAAGGGACTCTGACATGTGTAATTTGCTGGTTGCATTTTTAGGTAAGCTGGACATTAGATAGTCATGCAATCAGAGTGAGGACACTGCAGTATTTCCTGTATCTGCCCGTGTCCTTATTTCTAAGGTGTCAGTATGTTAATTTACACTTGAGTGATGAGGTTAGGTTAGACCTACAAGAACGTTAGTTCTTCCGTTAGTGTGTCATCTCAGTGGTAGGTTGGTTGTGGCCTATGGCCCATCTTCAGAGTAATTTTTGGCCCTTATTGGTATTGGTTGGCAGCCTAGGACTGACCTGGTTAGAATTACATGCTCATGACAGGGGGCTGGCATGGGTTACATGCTCTCATTGCTTGTTACCAAGAGAGGCTGGCACCTAACATTAATTAGTATGGTGTTTGGTGAAGTCTGGTTCAAAATACAAACAAAGAAGTGGTTCCCGTAATAAGTAGACAACCATTGATTGACATATATTGAATCAATTGATATTCATCCAAAAGTAATGCAACTACTTCATGCTTAAGTTAAACTACTGGTGTTTGTACATGAGTGTGCTGGTCAGGGACCTTCCATTTCCATAAGCATAGCTCCACAACAGACCAATACTGACCTCACTGCTAACATCACAAGTCCAGACAGTAGGAAAATCAAGAATGTGGTAGCTTTGTCCAGATCTTAGTGGGGTATAGCCCTTCCTGATTTCTATTGTTACTTATTGGCAGCACGGGGTCATCTTGCCCTGACGGGGGCTGACCCTGACTCTCACTATCTGTTCCTCTCTCTGGACGCATTGCTTTTGGCAGATGGTCGGTGCCTGCCACAGCTATTGACACTGGGCCCAGCGGTGAGCTGCAGAAACTGGTGGGATGGAGAGTCTATGATCCCTCTACCCCCTTATGGGATAATCTGATTCTTAGGCATCTATATGGTCTGGACTTTGGGGCCATCTGTGCTGGATATGGTATTTATTACGGAATTGGGGCATGTCTAAGCTGATAACAGTCTTAAGACATTCAATCAGCTCTGCCTCTTCTTCTCCTATTTTCAGCTTCGTCATGTGCTTTGGGTGCAGTGAGGTGGTGGTGCACCCGTTGAACAGTTTCTCCTTCTGTCTTGCTTCATGGTCTGGCAGCCTACCTGGCCGCTCAGTTTTGTTTACGGATGTCTGGGTGCATCCGTGCCACAGGGAGATGCTCCTTTGAGATTGAAATGGGAGGGGGATCTGAGATTGATGGAGGTTTGGGAGTGGTCTCTGGCCAAACAAAGCCTGCAAAGGGCTTTGTTATACTCTAAACATCATATGATCCAGTTGAAAATCTTGCACACAGCATATTTCACTTCAGTGAGACTGCTCCTGATGGGGATGAACGACATTGATCTGTGTGACAGATGCTCAGCTGCTGTTGGTGATCTTATGCACCTTATTTGGTCTTGTCCTTTAGTCTCTAGGTTCTGTAATGAGGTATTCGCTACTTTGTCAGTTATTCTGGGAAGGCCAGTTCCCCCTATGCCGAAGTTGGGAATCCTTTCTATTTTCCTTGATGAGCTTGACTCGTTGTCTCTCAAGTCTTTCCTGCAGGAAACGTTGGTCATGGAGAGTAAGGTGGTCATGATAGCCTGAATGTCTGATGTCTCGCTGTCTAATGACCATTAGATTAACCTAGTTAATCAGAATGTTCCAGATTATCGCCTAGTGTTTATTCATTTGGGAGCCCCGCACAAGTTCCTTGGTATTTGGGGAGCATGCTTACATTATTTTGAGCACCCCTCGTCTCATTGAGGGGCTGTACTTATCCTGACCGCATGGTGTTGGTGGTCTCTCTGGGGGTGCTTTTGTTTTGTTTCATTTTTGTTTGGTTTCGTTTTTGCTGGTGTTATTCAAGTTAATAAAAAAAACCACGGGTGTTGCCTTGGATGCATATCTCCTGTCTACCTGCTATGTAATTAATTTGCTGCATTGTTTATAAAGCTATTTTTATCCTATGTAATCTTCCCTTTTGTACCTTAGGTCGACTTATTTTCTGTTAGAACTCTGAGGCTGCCTCTGTTAATAAAAATATTTTTTTTAAAAAAAGAATGTGGTATCTTTATTTTTTCAATTAAGAACAAATATTGTCTTTCCAGGGCTGTAGGTTGTATGGAAGGACAACAAACAGGTAACGTGTTTAGTGGTAGCGCCAATATTAATCTGATCAGTGCATTTCGCGTCAGTGGCTTCCTCCTATTTAAAAACTGAACAGCGAATTAACATGAGTGTATCAGTTCTTTGTCAATCACATCGGAAGTGTTAGTACTTCTGGACTTATGGCTTACAGGAAATATAAACAGTTTTGAATGACATTTTAAAATATTCAAAAAAAAATTCAAGGTGACAGGTCCACTTTAACACTAAATGCTAGAGAAGTCTCTAAATCATTGCAAAGCAGACCTCCCTAGTATTCAAGATGTTAACCCTTTGAGTGCCAGAGAGGTGCCCAACACTCCCCCCTGCCACTCAAAGGTTTAAATATTCCACTCAAATCAACATTCATTTGAATAGAACTTTTAACTCTTTGAGTGCCAGAGATATGTCCACTCCTCCGTGGCACTCAAAGGGTTAAAAGCTCCATTCAAATCAACATGAATTTGGAGAAATGCTGTTGGTCTCTTCCAGAATTGCACCTCTGTAGTTTACTGTGGGCTAGTCAACAAATTTCCCCATAGATTTCAACAGGAATCAGTGAGATAAAACCATTGGTAACATTTATCTCCTACAATGGAATCCAGGTGCTTTGTCTGACATGAACCTGACTTTAAAAAAGTTTCCTGCAGAAAGGTAAAGTGTGCCACCCCATCTGAGCCACAAAAACAATCGTCAATTACAATGTCACAAGGCCCCATTAAGGAGGAGAAAGAGAAACTGCATCATTTTCATTTTAATGAGATGTCAGCTCTCCAGCGGGCTGCACCTTGAATATCAATGTTACCTCCATGCAGAGCCAGTGCTGACGACCTCCATCATTTCTTCCCAATTTCTGTCATTTTTTTAATGACAAATGTTTCTGAAATCCAGAGAAAGTCTGGGGAAGGCAGAAAAGATTCCTGCAGATTTTTCTCTGCTTTCAATCTGCATTATTCATTGCTCCTGGACCCTCATCTGCATGCACCCCAGCTGCGGAGACAAGCAAAATATTCAGCATTGCTAAATATTTATAGTACCAGAGTGGGATGGGGGAAATAGGTCAATACAACCTGTTAACTCATTTCCCTTCCAGTATGTGGATATATATAGCTTGTAATAGGTTCTGGTAAATGATCGTATTATTAGTTGATAGAATTCACCCAGTCTTTTGATTTGGCCTGATGTGTCATTGTTTTGAGGACAGATGACCTGCCAATACTCAACTTTTTTCTTACTGTCCTCTGTTCAATAGAAAACTGGAGTCATTCTGGGGTAAATTAACTGCACTATAGGGGTGGGAGGCACTAAAAATAATTCTAGCGTTCAAGGAGTTAAAATGCCCTTTTAAATCAATGGCAATATTTATGTGTCTCCTGTGGTAAACATTATTTGCCCCAGAATTCCTCTAGTTTATTTTAGTACATCAGCCATTGTATCTTTAAGATTCTCCAAATTTTGGGGCAAACTAAGGCTGATGTACTAAGATCAGAAGCAATTATGGAGCAAGCCAAGTGCACGACAGGGAACATAGAAAACATTCCTGTTCATATAAATGGGGCTTTTAACTCAATGAATGCGCATTCTAACATTCAAAGGCTTAAAATCCCATTTTAAATCCTTGGGAATTTGGGGAAATGTTATTCTTTCTCTATAGTGCAGTTGATTTGCCTCTGAAATGCTTTACTTTGTGGCACATTTACTAAAAAGAACTATTCTTGGGCAAGTCACTTGCACCACAGGGGAAAATAATATTTGCCAAATTCCCCATTGATTTGCATGAGGTATGTAAACCCTGTGAATGGCAATGAATTGGATACCTCACTAGCATTCAAGGGCTTAAAAGTCCCATTTAAACCATAGGATTTTTTATGTATCCCCTGTATTGCAGTTGGCTTGTTCCAAAATCTCCTATGGAGATTTATGGTCAACTGACCAGAACTCTCCATAGGATGGTGTAGCAACAGCGCCACTGTACAATTTCAGGCCACTGTGATATTGCACCTAAAAATACATGTTTGAGCTGCAATAACTTTTGAATAAAACACCTTTCCGCAGTGAGAATACCTTTGTTTTACTTAGGGAGATCAACCCTACAATATATATTTTTTTACATTTTAAGTATTGACTATGTCTTTAAAATCACCATTTAAATCAATAGCAATTCTCATTTTCCCTATGATACAGCTAGATTTCTCTAACACTATACTTCATTGAGGCTGCTGTACTTAGAATAACTGACCTTTCTAGCATTCAATGGGTTAAAAGCCCAGTTTAAGTAAATGGGATTCTTATTCGTCCCCCCTGATGCTGTTGATTTGCTCCATGATGAATCCAGTTCTTCTTATACACCAGTCTATTATGTCTGAATGTGACCCTATGTTTTTTGGTAATTCTCCCTTGTTCTGAACCAGGGAAATAAACCCAGCTGTGGATTACTTGTCAGTGGTGTTCTTCTCACTCTATAATATTGTGTCAGTGGGACCGAAATGTGACACAATCAGATTTCACTGTGCAGTTTATAAACGATAGGATCCTAATGAGGAACAACAAGCAAATGTATAATTAGATTGTCATGACTGGAAATCTTTAATTTGTTTCCTTTAGGTATGAGAATACCAAGTCAGTAATACATATATAGATAGATAATTAACATCACAAAGGGTTTCTGGATGATACCTCAGGGCTGGCAGTGAGTGTTTATAGACACAGAGGGGGCAGATCCCCCACATGTCTAACAGCGGCCATTGCCAGTGAGAGTTTCATCAGCCAACACATCTGAATGTATTTTTCATGTGTGTGTGTGGGGGGGGGGCACTACAATATAAGCAGAATAAGAGGCTGCTTAGAGCCCCCACTTAGTCATAGGGCCCCATAGGGCTTATATAGCACTACTGCCGCATGTGAACATTCAGATGGTAATGTCCTATTAGAAATACTGACAGAGGAATAAAGGGGGACCTCACGTGAATTTTTCATTTAGAGTCCCCAAAACCCTACAACTGCCCCTGCTTCCTGGTAAAACATTTTCTAAATAAATACCACTGCAACCCTACAATTTCTCCCTTATGCCTGCCCCTTCCTTTCCGGACAATGCTGTGCTAATTTTGCATATATATATAACTGGTATATAGTGGTAACTTCCAGCACTCCCATATGCATCTGAAGCTGCTGTGGTGCTTAACCAAACTGATTCATAAAGCAATCACAGTTATCTGAAGGACAAACCATCTGTAAGCAAACTTTCATAGGACTTCTGAATCTGAAACCAGGTACTAGGTTTAATGACAAAGTTTCAGCCCCTTAAGGATCTTTTTCAGAGTGTGTGTGTGTGTGTTTGTGTGTGTTTGTGTGTGTCTGTGTGTGTGCAGCATATGTGTGTGTCACTATATGTGTGTGTGTGTTTGTGCATGTGTGTGAGTGCGTGTGTATGTGTGCACGCGCGTGTGGGTGACATATAAACTCTGTAAACACTTAACCGCACTCCAGGAAACATGTTATGTAAGCACTGAAAGTTTAATAAGTCAGATCATCATTTCTGCTCTAACTTGAGCCTCATATATATAGTACATATGTTTTAAGATGAGCCGCAGCATAATAGGAGGAGTGTGGTCATTTGTGTGTATACATACAAACCTCTTTAGGTTTCCATGGGGAATGGGGCTATAGTTAGGTAGTTATTATGAATACATTTTCATAATTGCCCTACTTGAACCAAAGTAATGAGGTACATTAATACATTTATTAATACCAGGAGCAGATGTACTTAATCAGTAGGCATGAAACTGGTGAGACTCCTCCCACACACTGCATGACTGTTACTTTAAACACATGAAGTATGCTAATGAGCTGTGTATGAGCGATAGGCATACTTAGGGAGATAAATGTAGAGATCTGCTATAAGGTCCAGCACAGATGCAATCTAGTGACATGCTCCATACTGCTGGACTCATCTATATGCAACAGTGATTTCCCCGTACCCAGTTCGTACATAGATTGCACCAAGGTGCAATGGAATGGCGTGCCAATAAATACCAACAAACTCCCATAACGCCCTTGCCCCTGGGTGCACACAATACAAAACAGGCATTTTGATGCACAAATAAATAAAATGAAATGCTTATTTGTGCAAATATATCAAGAGAGTTGTGTTTTACTTGCCCACTATACTGTCAGTGGGGGCAACTGTGGTGACATTAGGTAGTAAAGTCTTGCACTGCTCATAAATCAAGTCAGAAGTAGTTACATAGTAACACAGTAAATTAGGTTGAAAAAAGACACAAGTCCAGCAAGTTCAACCTTTGCTCATAACCCAGAGACATGGGAATTTAAGAGGGATATGTGGCATATATGTAAAAGAGTAATACCCCTTTAGTTAAGTTTCTCAAATCTGTGGAAATATGATAAGGACATTTTGAGAGACTGTACAAATATAGTGGCACAGCAATGTCCAGCATCAACAGGTCTACTTGGAAGTGTGTTCTAGATCATCCAATCTCTTCACCGGCGAAAACAGGTTGCCATTGTTAAGATTTGCCAGAAAGCCCTTTAGGACTGTCCCATGTCATGCATGTGAAATAGGATATAACTTTGTAAACTTTCCTCTGCACGTTATTAGTACATCATGTACAAGTTACACAGTAAAAGAATGTCCTCAAATCGTCCATGCATTGTCACACTGCCCTTCCAATGGGAAGAGCGATGCTGAAGGCAGAATTTTAGGTGTAGGTAACTTAGTAAATTGGCATTAATCCTCTGAGTGCCAGACTGGTACGCAACTCATTGTGGAGCAATGCGTTGCGTATCCCTCTGGCACTCAAAGGGTTAAGCAGCTGTAGGGCTACAAAATCAATTAACCTTCTGAGTATCCGATGAATTGCAAACTCCTGTTTCTTCATTTTAGTTAAACATTACGTTTAACCCCTTGTATGCTAAAACATCTTGAACCCATTGCAAAGCAATGCATTGGAGATATATTTCATATTTAAGGGGTTAAAGTCCTTTTTTCCTTCATTCTTTAAACAGGAAAATAGGGAAAAAACAGAACTGTTTCTTTTTTCACATTTTTCTGAATATTTCTGAATGCAAAGTAATATTACACCTTCCCTGTACGTTTGTAGATAGACAGAAATCAATAAGAACAAATGATCTATTGCGTCTGCTATTGGAGGAGAAATGAGTGTTTTGGATGTCAGAGTTAAAAAAAACACTTGGAGCTGTTCCGATCCCTTTCAGGTCACATGACTGAAAGAGGCAATATCCAGCCACAACCCCTAAATCAATGACAATCCCCAACCAAATAAGTAAATAAAATCACATATTAACATGAGCGTGTCCACCCATCAAGCACTGAAACTGGCATCAAGAGAAGAATCTTGCCACCCACCAAGCCACAACGTTTATTAAAGAGATAGTAATGTTTCATAATAAAAGCAGCTCCAATTAATCTTCATAGTATTTGGGCCATGGAGAGTGTTATTTCAGTACTGTCAGAATTATAGTTCAAGAGTAATTGAATGATAAAGGATCCCCCTCCCGCCACTTTTACTGATGTAACACTGCTCAGCTCAGAGCAGCAGGGTGGTGTCCAAGTGGGACAATCTTCAATTAACATAAGGGAAAAACCTATCAATGGGGGCAGGGCTTTCATTGTTCTCACAGGAAAAATATTGTCCCTTGCTGTGAGCTGTCTGGTCTGTGGACCAGATTTCCCATCTAAGGGGAGGTGGCTTACACCAGGTAAAAGGGGAGGGAGGGGAAACTTTACCATTCAATTACTCTTGAACTACAATTCCGACAGTATTGAAATAACACTCTCTATGGCTCAGATACTATGAAGATTAATTGGAGCTGCTGTTTTTGTGAAACATTACTATCCCTTTAAGATAACATACAAAACAAACATAACAGTACAATGACAAAAGGTTCTAACTAGTCCTACTATAATTAACCTAGTCCAGGCTAATAGCCTAGATACATTCAAGAGTATACACATTATATCTTGTTAGATCAGAGAAATACAGCAGAACATTATAAGCTTAAAGAGAAAGTGTAGTAACATCAAACAACTAGTATGAAAGCCCGTGTACACGGGCTACAGTGCCACCCAGAGGCCCCGGCTGCTGCCCCAGAGCTGGGAGCAGAGACAGACGGTGAGCAATTTGGAGCGACCTGCTCCGGAATAGCGTGTTCGGCCAGTCTCTACTGAGCATGACTGTATCATTCCGGCAGTCTCTACTGCACATGTGCAGTTACGCACACAGGGAGCTTCTCAGGCTAGCGCTTTATATTATACAGATAATAAGAACAAGGAAGGAAGAAAGGGATGCTGCTCCCTCACTAACCTGGTAGAAAAAGGAAATTGTCAACCTCTCCCCCAGGTAGAGATCTGCCTCCCTCAGCCCACTCAGCCAATCAAACTCAAACTACTCCTAGCAATCCCAACTCTCACCTTAACAAGTACAAAGGGCTTCTATATCATGGAATTCCCTTTCTGTCAGGACGAGCCCTCCACTGACTGATGGGGCCCTTGAGAGATGAGCTTTGTATGCAGATATAACCATAATTTGATTTCTTTTTCTCTAGTCTAAGAGATGGTGTAAATGTTTGCTAGAATTTTTTTCAAAAAGCTGTTAAATCATTTAACCCTTTGAGTGAAAGAGGTTAAACTCTGTAATCGTAGAGAGGTCTCCAATGCATTGCTTTTCCAGCAGCTAAGGGGTTAAACTAATGATATTAAACCAAAAAAAAAACAAATATTTAATTGATTATAGGAAAATTAAGTATATTGATGCTGATGTGAGTTTAATGTTTCTTTTAACTCTTTGAATGCTAAAAAGGTCTCCCAAACATTGCTTTGTACCTCACTGGTGTATTCACAGAATGTCTTCTAGGTTCACTTAACATGACTGATACATAGACAAAAGCATTCATCATTGTGATGACCTGTTACTGATACACACCCAGTAGGCCTCTAGATTGGGATGACATTGGTAGGGTGACCAGACCTTACCTTTAACCGGGAACATATATGAAAAAATGCATACTGCAGGGCTTCTTGATTTCAGTGCAATCCTGATATATGCCTATTTCCTATGTGTCCCCAGTTAAAGGCAAGGTCTGGTCAGCCTAGACATTGGTCATACATGCACAGGAAGCTCTCTAACCTGGCATGATATCAGTCAAACAGCAAACACAGCAACAGGCATTTGATGGGTTTATTTCACCCTTAAGGACCAGAGGGGTGTGCAAAACCCTTTGAATGCCATAGGAATCGTTTTGATAGATTCCTCAATATTTGGCCTCCAGGGTTAGCGTGTACTTAGGGTCGAGTTTACAGGCATCTCTTGCAAGCTTAGTATATTTTTCTCTGCAAGTTATTTATCTTTTAAATATATTTTGTAAAGTATTTCTTTTTTATTATATGTTTATTATGTTCTGTTACAAATTGTTATAAAAATATAGTTAAAAAAAAGAGTGACATAGGGAGTATGTAAAACATTGCTTTGCAATGCATGCATATCCCTCTGACACTCAAAAGGTTAAAATGGAATCACATATTTAGAAGGCAACGTCAGAACAACAGGACACAAGAGTAAATAAGAGCATTAAATTTAGCAACATGGTATTAATACAGCAGGTTGTTTGTAGATGAAGAGGCTTAATTACCTATGGAAAGCCCATTTGTTCCCTATAATTTGGTGTAACTAAAACACAAGTACTTTCAAGATGTGAACGTAGTAATTAAATGCATTGGGAGCTTGATTTTTAAATAAATATGTAGCCTGTGAATTCATTAGGGAGCAATTAGTAATACTTATTTAAAACACTGAGCAGGAAGGAAAACTTGTTGGGAAAAATGACAAAAAATCTATTGACCAGAGCTAGCAGAGAGAAGGTGCTCAGTGAGAGTCTAACATTAATGTGAAAATAAAAATAAAGAGATGAAAATAATCTGTACTTATGAGATTACTGGAGGCATATAAGGGAGTATGTACTATATGATTCTGCTTTAGAACAGTCACTGCAACCAATTTCTTAGTGTTACGTCGGAACAGATTTACATCCTCGGCCCCCTAAGCAAGGCACATTAGATGTCCATGGCTTCACCCCTCTCATCATATGATTCCACCCCAGTCTCATATGACTCCACCCCCAGTCTCATATGACTCCACCCCCAGTGTCATCCATTGTTTTCTGGTACAGAAAATACATTTGGCCTACAATGTGCAAGAACAAAATAAACATTAACTCCTTGATTACAAGAGAGATCCCCAATGTATTGTTAAACAATACACTGGAAATGTCTCTAGCATCTAAGGGATAAATAATGGCCTGTGAAGGGGTATAAAACTGGTGCAGGTTCATTGACATTATAAAGGCCATACCCATAACTCAGAATGTTGATATGGTCAGCACAGCTGAGGTGCCCCCCCAAAAATTTTGGGATCTAGTCTGACTCTGTGGCTATGTCTGCTTTTAACGTCCATTTACTAAGAAAATGACACTGAAAATTCACCTGTGTACACCACTTGCACCAAGGGGAAAGCAATGGGGAAGTGAGTGGACATTTAGGCCTTCCCTTTCCTCTGCATCTTGTTTAAAGGGACAGTAATGCCCCCAAAAAATTGTTTACAGTTATGTAGAGTTTAAAATATTAATCAAATTGCTCCAAACCCTATCTCTCAAACCACTATGTTTTGAGAGATATAGGGATTCAAGGTTCCCCCCTCCCTCCCCTTCTCCTGATGTCAGCTATAAAGCTGACAGCAGGAGAATAAGTCATATGACTCGAGAAGACTCTGCAGCAGGGCCCGAATCGCTTTACTTAAAAATAATTAATTCATTGGTAGTGTCTAAAAAGTGTGCCTAGTTTGCAAGCACACTTTGTAGATCTTTCTAATGAATTAATTATTTTTAAGTACCGTGATTTCGGCTCTGCTGCAGAGCCGCCTGCTGGTCCCCAGACCGGCATCTCCTGCTGTCAGCTAGACGCTGATATCAGGAGAAGGGGGGGGAGAGCGGAACTCTGAATCCCTATATCTCTCAGACCATAGCGGTTTGAGAGATAGGGTTTGGAGAAATTTGATTAATATTTTAAACTCTACATAACTGTAGAAAAATTTGGGGGACTTTACTGTCCCTTTAATGATTTGTATTAACAAGGCACAGAGGAAAGTGGTGTAACTTTACTCAGTTTTCATTCACATAATACAGATGCCATGATCTTTTTAATGATGGCACAGTATGTGTACTAGTATGTACTAAAACATTTATATCATCTCGTGCAGGCATGTGTTTAAAGCAAATGTCATGCAGTGTATGGAAGGAGACTCACCATTCTCATGCCTATTGATTAAGTTTCTCTGCATATGGTATTAATAAATGTATTAATGTACTTAATTCCTTTGGATTCAGTAGGGCAATTAGGGTACAGAATGCACAACCACTACCTAAATAGTACCATGGAAACATAAGGAGCTATGTGTGTACACACAGCCACATTTCTCCTTACTATGTTGTGGCGCATCCTAAAAAATACACACATACTTGGACCCTAGCAGCCAGCATGGCAGCCCTCCTTGTAGGAATAAGTTGTGCATGCAGTGTCTGACTGTATTTGAGTTTGACACACCTGCTGTAGTACATAACCAATCTGTAGGAGGATGAGAAGAAAACTAACACCTCAGCGTGGAAAATGTCTGCACTGGCAGATACTTACATTTCCCCATAATGAGGTTGATACATTAACACCTTAGGGACCGGTGATGTGCCAGGACCATCACCAATGGATTGCGTTAAGGACCGGTGGTAGTCCTGGCACATCATGGAATCCTGGGATGGAAGCGTGGCTGTATGCCACTCTGTCCTCCCACAATCCATCACTACTACTAAAAAATAAATGTGCCGTGGTCCTGAATGGCTGCCCCCTGCCTGATTGGGAAATAGCTAAGGGGTTAAGATCTAAGTAAATAAGCTGCACAATAGGGGACAAAGTAAAATCCCCAAATTCCAATTGATTTAAATGGGACTTGTATGTTTTTGAATGCTAGAGAGGGCTCTAACTCATTGCTTTGCAATACACTGAAGACCCCATGCATTTACGGGGATAAAAGCCTAACTTAAATCAATGGTAAATTTAATTTGGCTGACATGGTACAGCCTCAATGAGTTTATCAAGCTTACCATCAGCTGTTCTGCTCCTGGATATGGTGAGAGATGTATGAGTGATGTAAGGTGATGTAGGAGGAGGAGAAACATGACTCCTTCCTCTTAGTGGAGTGTGCTTACCATAGTTGGTTTTTTAGGATAAATTAGAACATACTTACTGTTTATAAAGCACATTTCCAGGGTGGTACTTTCCCTTTATTGGAGGAATTATATTTAGCATTTTTAGGAGAATGTATTAAAGCAGTTTGGGAAATGATACATGGTAGAGAGACAGGGACTGATCTGAAATGCTTAATTCAAGTGGCATAATTATAAGGGATGCTGAGAGTGTAGCTGTGCCTGTTCATGGCATCCAGGGGATCCTACACTGCCTCTACCCCTTCCTTCAGATATCTGTACTTAAAAGCATAAATTAATTTGTGTATGCCCTCTGTGCTGAGTTTTTTTGGGGTGGCTCCAATGAAGTCAGGCCTGTCAGTACCTGTAAACAACCCCTGCTCCATGACATTATATGTAAGTTGGTGGACAGAATACAGCCTGCACTGGACACCATTTTGGCACTAAAGGATTTAATGCACACAAGATGTCAAAGTTCTTATATGCAGAGATCTGAATTCTATTGGATGTCAGTCTGCC
Organism: Rhinophrynus dorsalis; assembly: GCA_037306005.1. NCBI lineage: Eukaryota > Metazoa > Chordata > Amphibia > Anura > Rhinophrynidae > Rhinophrynus > Rhinophrynus dorsalis. The sequence goes on along the minus strand of CM074722.1, from coordinate 152,616,992 downwards.
CAGGGAAAACAGGTACTCTCATTGTCACTCCTTGCATTGCAGAGAGAAAGCACATGAAATATTTTGCACCTTAACCCCTTTAGTACCAGAATGGTGTCCAATGTGCTATCTCTGTGGTACTAAAGGTCGTAAATGTGGTGTTGCCCAAAAATCAGTGAATATTGCATAAAAATAAATCAAGGACACAGGGTTACAAAGAGGGTCCTGTTAACTCGGACCAAGCGTGTTAAGAATGTTCTCATAAATCAATTAGCTCACACATCCAGCACCTTAATTAATACAGTTCTGTTTCAGTTTTGGTAGTGGGAAGATCACAGCATAGCTGTCAGCTCACTTATACTAGCAGAGTTCCAGGAGAGCCTGCTGCTTCTTACTACTGCAGCTTATAAACCCGACCAACCAGAGAGGAGTAAGTGGTAGGTAGAAATTCTGTCACACATGGCTAGGTGGGTTCATGTGGGGAACAGATGGATGACATAGACTGTGCCGTCTACAATGTACTGTCACTTTGATAACTGCTCAGGGATTTCCTTTTACTGCTCAGAACAGGTGGGCAGGAGTGTAAATGTCCTTCGGTCTGTCTTTTTTTTCCCTTAGAGCCATCCAGCATAAATACCATAAAATCTTGCCTGTAACACGCACAGTTTTGTCCCTCTTCACCTTATGGGAAATGGGGGGTGGGTGTATTATACACGAGGCAAAAAATTATAAAAAAAATTCCCATTGCCTCACTGCTTCCCTCCCTCCCCGCTTACCCATATCTTCCTCCTCTGCCCCTCTGTAGTCCGTCCAATATCCTCTGCCTGACAGGGTCCCAGCGGACAACATGCTTGCATCTATCGCCCACTTCCAGCATGGCCCTGTCAGGACCTCATCTTTGTAGCCAATGGTAATGTCTTGCAAGGACAGGGGTGTGTGACAGGGGTGCATATTATACATAGGCAATTTTGTTTTCCCCTAAAATCTTGGGTATAATGTACACCTTCGTATTATACAAAGATGCATATTATCCTCAAGATTTTCCGGTATATGGAAGCAGCAGAGTTTGCGTATTACTTCTGCTTATAGACCAGTCCACCTTCTCCTAATAGCAGAGACTTCACCTATAGGCAACTGATATAATTGAGATGGCTGCCAGGTGGGTGCAAGGATTTTTGCTACCCTAGGCAAAACCTCATTTTGCTGCCCTATTGGCTCTGCCCCTTGTGCCACACCCCTTTATGCCCCGCCCTTGTATATGTATAAGTGTCAGTGTGTTTTTGTTCCTTATATGTGTATAAGTGTCAATGTGTGGGTGTGTTCCCTATATGTGTATAAGTGTGTCAATGTGTGTGTGTCTGTAGGGGTATCAGTGTATAAGTGTGTGTGTGCATCTCTATATGTGTATCAGTGTGTCAGAGTGTGTGTTCTCTATAGGTGTACATGTGTCAATGTGTATGCTTGTCTGTATGTGTATCAGTGTGTGTAATTATCTCTATGTGTATCAGCATGTCACTGTGTGTGTGTTCCCATGTATGTGTATCAGTGTGTAAGAGTGTGTGTTTGCCTCTATGTGTGTGTATCAGTGTGTGTGTGTGTACTTATCTGTGTGTCAGTGTGTTAGTATGTGTGTCTATGTGTGTGTGTGTTTATCTCTGTGTATCAGTGTGTTAGTATGTGTCTGTGTGCATTACCCCATTTCCACAGTCACATTACCCTCTTCACACAGACTCACATTGCCCCATTCCCACAGAGTCACGTTACCCCATTTCTCCTGGAATTACACATTACCACACTCCCAGACACCTACATTATGTCACTAGAAGTACACAATACCCTGCTATCGCAATCCCCAATCCCACATTACCATAATGCAAGAATTCCACATTTCCCCATTTCCAGAGTCCCCCATTTACCTAGACTGAGTCCCACATTGTCTAGCTCTCAGAGTTGCATATTACCACGCTCCAGAGTCCTCCATTACCCTGCTCCCAAACTCCCACATTACCCCACTCCCAGAATGCCCCATCACATCACTCCCAGACTCCCACATTATCCCAGTCCCAGAGTCCCTAATTATACTACCCACAGAGTCCTGTGTTACCCCACCCACAGAGTTCTATACTACCCAACTTCCAGAGTTTCTTATTTCAACCATTACAGATTATGTTCTCACCTCCAGCGGGTTCTGTCTGTTTAACCCTACAGAGCATTTTGTGCTCTGTTCCTCTGGTAATGCTCGTTGGGGGTGGCAGGAGGAGGCGTTTAGGCTGTAGGAGGAGGCGTTTTAGGTGCTCGCTATTTTCAGAGCAGCTCCTCCTCTCTCTCCTCAGTTTGTACACACAGCCGCCGCCGAGGTGGATGGTTCAACAAAAGCGTGTGTTTTTTCTTTTTTCTGGGGGGGGCGGGGGCGAGAGGTGGCATTTTTTTTCTCTGGGGCCCACAATTTTCTGGCTATTACAAGGGAAACTTTCCTTTTTTAGAGTCTGTGTTTAACATTCTTTGTGGTCAAGTGGCAGACTAAATGGGCCGAATGGTTCTTATCTGCAGTCAAATTCTTTGTTTCTTTATTTATGCATAAACATTATAAATACCATAATTATTATAGTAATTGCTATTACAGCAATACATGGTCCATAAACAGTAATACACAGGGAGGCTGATGTACTAAGTAGAACAGGAGCAAATCTGGAGCAAAAGCAAAATTCGCCATAGACTAAAAAATTGCCATTTACTCAAATAGTGCTTTTAATCGCTTGAATACTGTAGAAGTCTCCAACACAATGCTAAGATCTCTGTGGTGTAATGTTTATTTGTCCTATCAGGTGCAATTGGGTTTCCACAGAATTGCTCCAGTTCTTACAGGGTAGGCAAATGTTAACTCTACAGCTATGAGACATTACAACTCCCATGATCTCCAACCAGCCATTGGTTGGTTGGTTGGTTGGGGATGATGTTTGACTTGTAGTCCCCAGTAGCTGAACATCCAAAGGTTGGACTTGCCCACTCCTGTCTTAGTTTACCATCCACATGGTCCAGATATTCAAAAGAAAAGTGGAGGATTTCTGGGTCAAACCAGTTACACTATAGGGGAGAACTTAACATTATCATTAATTTAAATAAGGATTTTAATCCCTTGAATGCTAGAGAGGTCTCCAACGCATTGCAAAGCAATGCGTTGGTGACCTCTCTAGCATTCAAGGGGTTAAAATTCCCATTCAAATCATTGTGAGTTTTATGAAATTTTAGTTGTGTCCTGTAGCAGAGTTGATTTGCCCCAGAAATCCTCCATTTTTCATTTGAACGTACAGTCCTTTCATGAGTTTTAGGGAATGGGTCAATAGGTGTCTTCGTCTATATGAGTCCTGATTGGGGATGTTGTGGAGCAGATCACAAAGACATTCTTTGTAAATGTGATAGGAACAGTTGTGGAAAAAACAAATTTGTTTTCAAGTAATGAAAGCAGCCACATGTTAGCATTTAGAACAGCTTTTATTGGTTCAAACTAAATCAATTTGATGATTAGAGTCTCCACAAAAGGTTGTGTCCCATCCGTCCGTATGCGTTGTTTCTCTGTTAAACCGGTGAGTGACAAGTACATATGATCGGTTGTGTCTAGTCTGGTTAGAACACAGAGAAAATGCAAATCAATAGCAATGTTATCATCACTGCAGATCAAAAGCAGAGATTCCCTGGCTCGCAGCTCCTAATGACATTTGCTCTTTTGATGAATTGATAATGCTGTTCTAGTGAAGGTATCACCTGGAGATCTTGGCTGTCGTGTGCATCTATTACCACCTGTTGTCAGAGCTGGATTTCCCAGAAGGCAGAGTAGGCAACTGCCAACAGCTCAAAGTTTTGTTGCTCTGGCTACTCCCACATTCTGTGCAGTGGTTGTGGCCAAAGCAATCCCAATGCCTCTGCACAGGCACCAGGTTTTGGTTTATGGTTGTTTGTTTATTTTAAGCTGACCAGATTTTTTAATCTAAATCAGGGTCATTTTTATGGCTGGAAGAGCAGGGTGAAAATCACATATAGCTAACAGGCCTAGATCCATTGCAGGTGATAAGTGTTAAAGTGTTAGTAATGTGTTCAAAAAAGTTTTTTTGCATTTAGAAGAGCTTAAAAAGCTGAGCTAAATGCAAAAAGAACGTATCTCTCAAACCGCTATGGTTTAAGAGATACAGGCGTTTAAAGTTTGATCTCTCCTACTGACAGCTGTAAAGCTGTCAGCAGGAGATCCATATCGGTCGACACTCAGGCGCTTGAGAAGTGCCGCAATCTCGTTATTTACCTCGAATCCCTTCATTGGAATGGCCTAAAATGTGTGTCTCGTTTTAGACCATTCCAATGAAGGGATTCGTGGTAAATAACGAGATTGCGGCTCTGCTCAATTGCCTCCGTGTCGGCCGACACGGATCTCCTGCTGACAGCTTTACAGCTGTCAGCAGGAGAGATCATATTTTAAACGCATGTATCTCTTAAACCGTAGCAGTTTGAGATGTATGTTTTTTTTGCATTTAGCTCAGCTTTTTAAGTTCTTCTAAATGCAAAAAACTTTTTGGTGGACATTATTAACACTTTAACTCTGGATTCATCTCACAAATTCTTACTGAAGTCTATACTAAATCTAGTGGTAAAGTTACCACATGGTGTTCAGGCACATGTTTTAGACCATTCCAATGAAGGGATTCCGTGTAAGTAAAGAGATCTCGGCACTTCTCAAGCGCCACTGTGTCGACCGACACGAATCTCCTGCTGACAGCTTTACAGCTGTCAGTAGGAAACAGCAAACTTTAAACGCCCGTATCTCTTAAACCATAGCGGTTTGAGAGATATGTTTTTTTGCATTTAGATCAGCTTTTTAAGCTCTTCTAAATGCAAAAAAGTTTTTTTTAGACATTACTAACACTTTAATCCACTGGATACTAGAGAGGTTGATGATAATGTGAGTTGTAGTTTGCAACAGCTGGAGAGCCAAGAGTTGACAACCCAGATCCAGCTTCTGAGCCATATATGGCCAGCGGGCTTCAAGCTGAACAGTTGTGATCTATATTAAAAAAAAAACACATTTATCGACCAGATATTGAAAATCATCTAGAATGTGTTAATTAGCAGATGCAACAACATTCAGGAACTTGTCACAACAGATCATAGTGATTTTGAAGCTGTTTGCAATTTTTCCAGAAGAGTGTTGGGGACACATTTAGTGTTCAGTTAATCCTTCTGCTGTGATAAACAGGAGAATTTCTAGCATACTCATTAATAATTTCATTTGTACATGTGTATTTATATCGTTTTGATTGCTAAACAGTCTCCCTCTATATCTATAGGATGAGAAATAATTGCAATGTTAACCCACTGAGGACCAGAGGGGTACACAATGCATTGCTAAAGGGTTAAAGTTTGGTGGTCAAGTTATTTCTATAGGCGAAAACAGATTGTTTCTTTTAAAATGAGAATTCACCATCAGTTGGAGGAATACAATATTCCAATGTTATGTGATTTGTGTAACAAAGCAGTGAAAATGGTTAGGTTTTTCTTTAGTGTTTTTGTTGTTGGGGGGTTAAATTGCTTGTGTCTTGTAAGTCCAAGTTCATACGCACTAGCACTGTTTTAAAGGGATAGTAATGTTTCATAATAAAAGCAGCTCCAATTAATCTTCATAGTATTTGGGCCATGGAGAGTGTTATTTCAGTTCTGTCAGAGTTGTAGTTCAAGAGTAATTGAATGATAAAGTATCCCCCTTCCATCCCTTTTACTGATATAACACTGCTCAGCTCGGAGCAGCAGGTAGGTGCCTGTGTAGATTGCAGAGAGGGACAATCTTGAATTAAGATAAGGGAAAAAGCTGAAAAACCTGTCAAGGGGGGCAGGGCTTTCATTGTTCTCACAGTAAGAAGATTGTCCCTTGCTGTTATCTGTCTGGTCAAGCAACCAGATTCCACATCTGAGGTGAGCAGTGTTACACTAGGTAAAAGGGAAGGGAGGGGGATACTTTATCATTCAATTACTCTTGAACTACATCTCAGACAGTATTGAAATAACACTCTCTATGGCTCAAATACTATGAAGATTAATTGGAGCTGCTGTTTTTGTGAAACATTACTATCCCTTTAAACAGTGCTGTACATACAGGTGGTTTCAGCCTTGTGTAATGCACCGTAAAGCAGCCTGATACAACTTCATGCGTTGGGCACAAGTTTCAGCATGCTTGATCTACATAGAGGACTATAGGCAAATGACCACCCCCACACGAGGGCAAGTCAACTGCACTGTTGGGGGAAATAAAAACTGTAATTTATTTATTTGGGTCTTTTAATCACTTGAATACAAGAAAGTCTCCATGGCATTGCAAAGCAATTCATTGGCAATTTCTCTAACATTCAAAGTGTTTAAATCAATGGGTATTCTGGTACTTTTTATTTGTTCCCAGTGGTGCAGTTGGATTGCTCCAGAATTATATAAGGAACTATTTTTTTTATGACGGGTTTAATGCTGTGTTTTAATAACTGCTAACCTTGCAGAATAAAGCTGCTTGTGTTTTATATGGTTGATGTCATCACTTCAATATAAGCTTCTGGGATACAGTCTGTAAGAGACGGCTTCATGTGGAGGTACAAGAAGCTTCAAATCCTCTTTCCTTATCTTTAATGAGTTTGAATGGGATGCCATGTAGTAAGTGTTATAATGAAGCTTTAATCTTTGTCCCCTCCCCACAGGAGCATTCCTAACACAAGATCCTAGCCTATCTTAATCATTATAAGATATCCCAGTAGCCCTTGCTGCATAGAAGACATCACCCATATTATGGAAGATGAAACTATAAAGCAGACCATGCAAGGTTAATTATTTAAGATAGACCTTTCTAGTATTCAAGGGGTTAATAAAAGCTTTATTTAAATTAATGGAAATTTAGAAAATTCATACCCCATGCTGGAGGGAATTGGTTTGCCAGAATAGCTGTACTTTTCTTTCTGCGTATGGCATTATTTAAATCTCTAGAATGGGGTCAGTGTAATAGCCAGTAACACCAGGCATGTTTGTTTGTGGTGCTGAAGCCTATAAGGTCCACCACAATTTATCTTTTTGTAGCAATTAATTATTGTGTTTTTGCAGGAGGTTTGTTAAGTGGTTGTCTGATTGCTCTTGGAAAGATTCATTACTTGTTTCACTTACCTTGTGGTTTGTAGGAGAGGAGGGGAAACTCAGATGTTTTCAGATCTGTTATTCCCAGAGGTCTTAGAGGTTTAGGTCATGTGATTCTCAAAAGTACAGCTCAAGGAAATACGTCAAATTCTTAATGGAAAGAATGGGATTGTTTAAAAAAAGAAGGAGGAGATATAATGCACATGCTCTGTAGGCAGCCTTCTACATCATGTCTTTTCTCCTGATCACCAAGGTCCAATAGTAGATGTTCTTCTCCACTGTTCTCCACCTCATGCCCTCACTCCATCCTCCAGTCTCAATCTGATCTCAATCTTATCTCCATGTAATATGCTTAAATTGGGATAAATTACCTCCTAAGTGTCCCTCTTGAGACCCAAATCTCTCTGTCCCTCTTTTCTACCCTGGTGACTTGTCCCTCTTTTTAGGAGATCAGACTGCGTGTTGTATTTATAAGTGTATCCCATTGTTCCACAGCAATAAAATTCACATTGGTATTTGTGTATACTTCAGTATATGTGTTTATAAATTAATCTGTTTAAATAAAATACTTTGGTCTTGCTCTAAAACATTTGGTCTTGCTCTAAAACATTCAATCAGAAACACAAAGAGATGTCAACAGGCCAAGAAATTACCTAAAAATTCTTGGTAATGCCCCATGAGGCATGCTGCCAGAAACAACCCCTAGAACAAAAATGTCCCTCTTTGGCCATTTAAAATGCTGGGAGGTATGGGGTAGTCTTCTTCTTGTTCTAGAACTTATGTAATTCCCCTTCCTTATGTCCAGTTCAGAGACACTTATTCTAACACACATCTCCTCAACATGAAATACCCAGCGTATACACTGGAGTAGTGCCTACTGTGAACCTCATCATTCATCTGGTAATATATAACATGCATCTCTTAAACAACCAATAGATTTCAGCAGGCAATACCCATCATCCATCTCTTCATTCAAAATATATATGCCCAATATTTATCTCTTGATGATGTAATACCCAAACACACTTTTTCATCAGGCTATACCCATCATACACTGATTCATTCAATGAATACACCCAAATGCATCCACTGATCAAGAAATACCCAGCATAACCTCTTCATAAGATAATACACAGCATTATTTTATTAATTCAAAGACCATATATCCTAATACATGCATCTTGATCAATATATACCCAGAATACACCTCTTCACCAACTTATAAACTCTACCATGTAAACACAGCATACATCAATGCATCAGGTAATATCCAGTACAGGAATATCTTCCAGGAAAGCAAAATATATTAGCCTCCATTATATAAACCCTGCACTCACATCTGTGTCAGGCCCTTACCCATCATGGGTATCCTTTAAAAATGTCCCACGCAAAAGAGCATGCAACTACATGGCGCATTAACCATGTTGCCATGATTAAAACGGAGATATGAAAATCTCGCATTGCAGGAAAGTGCGAGATTCTCAAGTCGCGACATGAAACGTCACCCACAACTCCCATCATCCTTATCCATCTGGTGGCCACTGAGGATGATGCGCACACAACCCACTATCATTTCTGTCCCCTCCTCTCTATTCAAAGTTCTATATGTAAACGCAGTTGCAGCTTTACACGAAGGAAAGAAAGGGGGTGATTATTAGTTTACTTTTTACAGCTGGATAGCATGTGAATTAGTTGTGTCTGCCTTGTACACCACAGGTTCCCCAACTCACAAGCATGTGCTATCCAGCTGGTTGTGGGTTGTGTGCGCATCATCCTCAGTGGCTACCAGATGGCTAAGGATGCTGGGAGCTGTAGGCGACGTTTCATTCTGCGACTTGGGAATCTTTCACTTTCCTGCAGTGCAAGATTCTCGTATCACCCTTTTAATTATGGTGACAAGGTTAATGTGCCATGTAGTCGCACGCTCTTTTGCATGCAACATTTTAATGTGAACCCCCATCATGCACTTCTTCCTTCACCAGGTAACATTAAGTATTATCTCTGTATCAGAAAATGCCCAGCATTAAGCTTTTACATTTACCAGGTATACCCAGCATATACCTCTACATCAAGTAATAACCAAGAAACACCTACCTTTTAACCTTGTACTATCCAGAAACACCTCTCCATCATGTAACACCTAGCATATTTTTCACCAGGTAGTATCCATCATCTGGCCATCAGAGAAAAGGTTGCCACCTTTTCTTTAAAAAAAAAATACCGGTCAAGGCATTCCCTCCATAGACTTAACATTGGAAAGAAGCCAATTTATTACCGGCCTGCCGGTAAAATACCAGCTGGGTGGCAACCCTATCACATAGTAACCAAAATGCACCTCTCCATCAGGTGGGACTTAGAGTGAGAGAGGTGGGTGGGTAAGCATGTATAGATATATATCAATGAGGTAATATTTTCTTCTATTTGAAGCTGTGCACAAAATAGTGTTAACAAAGTCTCTCTGACTGAGATTGTTTCAATCATAAAATTATCTGTATGACTCACATGCACAAAACTCCATGCTAAACTCATAATACAAACCCTCTCTTCCCAAATATAACCCCTCTCTTACCACTCAGGCACACACAAGGCAGAACACAGTTGCATATTCAGTCTCGCCATACAATCTGAAATCCGTCTTTTGAAACCTAACCTGTAATTTGGTATTTTTTAACCAGCGACTCTAAGCTAGTGGAAATAAAGGCTGATTAGACTGTGCCGTGTGATACCCACCAAGGCAATCTGTAAGTTTGTTCCAATTGCCTCTTGGCTCATGGATCAGATGCAGAAACAAGGTGTGTATTTTGGGAGTCTCAGCTTGATAGATTCCAGGAATAGCAGCAGATACGTCTGTATCATGTAATTTGCAGTCATTGCCTCAAGGACTTTGGTTCTGCCACTAAAATTACTCAGTTTAGACCCTGTTGAGAAGTATAGATACATCAAGCTCTTAGTATATTTATCTCCATTCACAGTATGAAGTTTTTTACTTTCACCTTGTAAAGGACAGAACAATGTTACATTATGGGGCTACTTTGTAGTGTCAGTAGTTACCTGAAATCATTTAATTAAAGGAACATCACCACCTGCTTATAAGAAACCCTCATCTGGGCAGAAAATCTTAATGACCACTATGAAACTTCAGGAAGCTTTCAGTAGTTTGACTTCTAGGAACCCTAAAAAGAATCACATATCCTCCCATGGACATGAAATCCAATACTAATTAACCCTATGAGTGCCAGTGGGGTATGCCACAACACAATGGAGAACCAATCCACCCAGAACTAATCTATAGTGGTAATATGATGCTCGGCTCTAATTAAGATGATTGTTTAGTATTAAGATTAGTGTTCCTTTACTTTAGTACACAAGTGCTACCACATTTATGGGATTTTGTGTGCTGTTTTAGAATGCAAGTATCAAAAGTATACATTTAACCTTTTGAGTGCCAAATGGGTGTGACACCCCTCTGGCATTCGAAGTGTGAAAACTGGACACATATTCTTGCTGCAGAACTAAAGTACTTAACCCCTTAAGGACCAGCCGATCGTGCATGCAGCCAGCACTTAAGGACCACGGTCCATTTTTTTTTTTTTTTTGTGCATCCATTTCAGGGCTCCCCAAACCATCCATAAACAACTCTAGCAGTGCCTTTTTAACCCTTTGAGTGCTCAATGCATTAACTACCTTCCTGGCACTCAAAGGTTTGAAGCCGTGAGTGCTGGGGGGGGGTGAGAAATGCATTGCTGGTTTATAGAGTGAGCTGACAAGGTTTCACCTTTAACCAGCGACATATAGAAAATATGCATATTTCAGGGATGCCCTGAATTCAAAGCAAATGTGCAGGAAACATTTACATTTTCAATGTAATCCTAGCTGAAAGAGCAGTAAACTTTTTTTACGAAACCTATATATTCTAGAGCTTTTCCTGCTGAGTAAAACAAGGGTACTTCTACCACTGTCAACTGTTTTATTCAAATTTTATAACAGTTCAAATAACCAGGAAATGAATTTACTGTGTTTACGTCCTGATTGTTCTGACAGGAAGTGACTCAGCAGTTTCTATCACATTCTATGTAAGTCACTGACTTTCTTCTCCATTAAAATGTAGCAGAATAACTAATTGGAATTTGACCACTAGAGGGTGCTGCTAATGTAATAAGAACACAGGTTTAAACAGTAATAACTGGAAATATGCATCTATCAGCAGTGGGAGTACACTTATTTTATTCAACAGGAAACACCCTACAATAAATATTTTTTTCATAAAAAACATTTACTGCTCCTTTAAATGTGAGGTATGGTCACCCTTTATTACAGGAATCAAAATATTTACCTGTAATCACTGAATTAATCTGTTATACTGTGTTCTATTATCATAAAGAGGAACTTTTTCTTATGGACTCCACAGAGAGGGGAGTCCTGTGGTGCCCTGGGGAGAATAATGATGCAATTTATGTCAAAAAGGGGTGGGTCTTAATCATGAGTAGGGGGCGGGACTTACAAAATATAAAAAATGTTTGAGGAATAGGCTGGGAAAGGAGGAGAAATGGGCGGGAGTTGGAGGAACACACTGAGAAGGTGCAGACGTGGGCAGAGTTCCATTAGAGTATCTGGAGAATCGGCCTCTGCCCTGGAGATCCGGTAATTAGCTGCTAAAACTGGAATCTCCGGGGCAAATCCGGAGAGTTCCCAGCTATGGCTATTATTCTTTTTAAATATGATAGGGTCTGTTTATAACTGTCTTCAAACAATTCTAGCAGGGCAGCTATATCCCCTTTCGTTCCCGAGGGGAGAGCAATACAGTTACTTTACCTACACTTCCTATATAATAATTCGTTAGGATGTTTGTCAAGATGCAGTTATGCTCAGTAGAGACTGGTCGCATTTGGGCAGTTTCTACTGTGCATGATTGCATCGTGTGAGTGAGCAACACAAGACTGCATCACGTGGAGCAGTGAGGTAGCGGTCGCTTAACATTACCCGGACCTTGGCCTGTGTACACGGGCTTTTACACTAGTTTTGCTTATAATTTGATTCATAACTTTATCTGTTATATTTTATACCAGTTGAAAGGCCATTTTACACAGGCCACAGTTCCACCTCTGTAGACATGAGCAGTTGAGAGTGGCAGCGCCACGGCTGATACGGAGCGAAGAGCTCCGAATTCAGACCGGAGTCCTCTCTGTGCGACTCCAGTCTGAATTCGGTGAGCCCCGCTCTGTAACAGCCACAGCATGGGCAGTCTGTACTGTTCATGACTAAAGCGCACACAGCTGTCTCTACTGCGCATGACGGCTTCTGACAAATCTTAGCAAATTATTATATAGGATTATTCAGAGTTAAACACAGCTTTATGCAGTATATTTTAGTTAGATGATTCATTTTGGTGCTAGAATGTGTCGGATGTGTTACTGGAATTACATTGTAGGTCATATTTCTCGTACAACACAATACTGAATACATTGTCCAAGTGATAATTAATCCAGGTCTAATTGATTAAGGATTTTGTGATTTTTGAAAAGGAATCTTTAGTGACAGAACACAAATGTTCTACATGTTGATGCTAATTATCCTTTTAACTTTAAAGGGGATCTCTTACCTAACTACATGTAATGCTCATCAGTTAAAGCATTTCTCGAAACCACTGAAAATAGCGTTCATTATATGTAAAAAGCAGTTACACTGGCAAGAATTAAACTTTAAAAAGTGTTTGGCAGCCTACTTCCGGCTTGCCGAACTTTGCCGACCAGAGACAGCTCCGTCCCATTACCCATCATCCTCCCATGACGGAGGCTGTCTGTCACTAAAGTGGAGCGATCGCACTGGCAGAGATCGATATCTAGCCAATGCGATCACTCCACTTTAGTGACAGACAGCCTCCGTCATGGGAGGATGATGGGTAGTGGGATGGAGCTGTCTCTGGTCGGCAAAGATCGGCAAGCCGGAAGTAGGCTGCCGAACCCTTTAAAGTTTAATTCTTGCCAATGAAACTGCTTTTTACATATAGTGAACGCTATTTTCAGTGGTTTCGAGAAATGCTCTAACTAATGAGCATTACTTGTAGTTAGGTGAGAGATACCCTTTAAGGTTGGAAACCTGCTGCTATCCAGCTGCTGTTGAACTACAACTCCCATCAATCAGCAGCTGGCATAGGTAGTCCAACAATAACTTATAGAAGAAGTTACATTTATATATAAATATTATTCTGCTATTTCTGTTGAGTAAAACAAATGTTCTCCCTCTTATTCAAACCAATCAGTCATGAAGAAGTTGAGCTGTTACGATCATATTATATGGAGACCCAGACCAAAGAAAAAGGAACAAATTTGCACTAACATGATCAGACCTCAAGTATTAACCTTTCACTTACAGGATGAGATCACATACTGGAATAATCAGAGTCATACACTATGCTAATCAGCAATTTTCCTGCACCACAACAATTTCCAATATATCACATACTTCCAAAGTGTCTCTCGCTCTCTGTCTCTCTCTCTCTCTCTATATATATATATATATATATACATATATATATATATATATATATAGCATTAGATCCTAAATACCCACAAACCAACCCCCATCTGGGCTGGAGAATCTAATTAGAAGCCTTAACTAGTGTTCATTTAAGAGCAGACAATGCTACTGTAATTAGCACCAATACACAGAAGGTGGCTGTATAATGAATCCCTCTTCCAGAATAAGGGACATACAATGTATATACACAGAATCATGCATAAAATGTACAAACAGGCATATAGCTAAATGTGGAGTACCAACAAAATGTTTGATCGCCAATTATATACATACATGTGGAGAAATACTGTAAAACTACCTTGCATCATAAATATACTGTTACACTGAGCTGGTATAAGAGATTGGTGGTCACAACATTATCTTGTGCAGTGTAAAAAAATAAGAGATAAGAAACAAAGGAAAAAAATATGCGCTGCAGACCTGCATTACTCCTGCATGAAACGCAATGCCGGTACTCTGCGTAACAGTGTGAGATTGGTGGCTATATATATATATATATATATATATATATATATATATATTTATAGATATAGATATAAAAGAATAAGCCTCATTGCATAATTTATGGTTCCTCACACACAGAACCTAATTTATGTCTCCTCAGAAAACACACACACATTGCACAGAATACCTCATTACATAATTTATGTCTCATTAGGAGACACAACTCCCATTGGGTGATTCAATGGGGACATTACTGCTCCCATTGGGTGATTCAATGGGGGTATGTTTATCATACAGGGAGTTGGCCCGCCCCCTCCAGCCCACCCACCACTATCCAACTGACAAAAAAAAATATAGCTGCCACTCGCTCCTGAAGTAGGGGATATCAGTAACTTCTCCTGGTCCACACACACTCTCACTCAGGATCATGACCCCACAAATACACTGTTTCACCTCCCACAGATAATTGTAACCCTCATACACTCTGTTTCAGTACGAGGTTGTAATGTTTCCATAAAATACAAACTCAGGGATAAAATTAATAGCAACTCTTTTATTTAACTCTTTTCATCTCATCAGTCAACCTCACTAACTGTCTATTTTCAACTGTCACTCCTCCACTTCCTGCTTCCTGATTCCAGCCCTTTCTCCTTAAAGGGAGAGAGATGCTTTGCTGTATGTTACAGAGGCCAAGCCTCAAACACCACTTTCTATTTGTTCCCTCAGCATATTGCTACGTTGCCTCAACTGAAGAGCCACCGTGTGTTATATTGTTATGTTACCTCAGCTTAAGTAAGGAGGAGTTACTGCTCCCATTGGGTGATTCAATGGGGGAGTGATTTAAATCATGCAGGGAGTTGGCCTGCCCCCACTATCCAGCCCGCCCACCACTATCCAAGTGACTGAAAAAACAAAATGGCTGCCACTCGCTCCTACACCACAAACACATCAGAAACAAACACACACACACTCAGTCACACACACTCTCACTCACTCACAATCACACACTCAATCACACACAATCATACTCTCTCGCTCACACTCACTCACACACACTCTCATTCACACACTCAAACGCAATCACTCACACGCAATCACTCATTCTCACACTCACTCACACTCGCACTCACTCACACTCACTCTCACTCACACCCTGGGAGCCAGCACGATCCACCTTCCACCATAGTATGTGCAATCACCACATGTATTTAAACTATATCAATGAATGCCACAGTGGAGGCATAAGTACAAACACAAACTCATTACAATGACACATTAGTCACCCCCTTATGACTCACTTCTGTGTGTGTGTGTGTGTCTCTGCGTGCCTGTGTGTTCCTCACTGTGTGTGTTACATGTCTGTATCACACTCTATGTGTCTGCATGTTGTGCATTGCATGTATGTATGACTGTGTTGCTCTTTATGCATCTCAGTGCATGCGTGTGCATTTGTGTGTGTGTCTCTGTGTGTGTTTGTCTTGCATCCGTGTGTGTATGCATTCATTCCCTATATAGCCTGATGGGCAGAGCCATCTCACATTGCTAATATATATATATATATATATATATATATATATATATATATATATATATACATACATATACAATAGGTCTTGTATGATGATGTATCGCCATATCATATGAAAAGAGCACTCTATAGGACTTAAATATCAAAAGATAATTTATTAAAGGTCAACATTGCAGCCCCACATAAGGGCCTTCACAGGACATCATTTGCACCTAGGCAAGTTCTTATATATTCATTGTACAGAGAAACAGCCCAGAGAAAATGAACATGGAAAAACTCTAATGGTAATAAAGGTGAAATGGACTTCATACTTGCAAATAATAAAACTATATTCACTGACTGCTCAGTCTTAAAGGGATAGTAATACTTCATTTTAACTTTATTTTATTTTGTAGGCATTAAAAAAACATGAAGAATGATATAAGTCTTATCTCTGAAACCAGGGGAGGGCTGGCCTGGGGGGCAAGGGGGCAATTGCCCCCCAGGCTGGTCATGAATATGGGCCAGTGGGCCACTGCCTCACTCAATTTCCGATTTGCTGCTGTAAATAGAGTAAACAATTTAAGGAGCTACATGAGTATTGTAGCTCCATTTCAATTGTAAGCTCTGTGGTATCACTAGTGTAGATCCATTTCAATTGTCATCTCTGTGATATCAATTGTGTACTACCATTTCAGTTATAAGCTCCGAGGTATCACTTGACTTAATCCATAACATTAATGCCAGCTCTAACATTAAAGTGTTAGTAATGTCCCAAAAAACGTTTTTTGCATTTAGAAGAGCTTAAAAAGCTGAGCTATATGCAAAAAAACGTATCTCTCAAACCGCTATGGTTTAAGAGATACGGGCGTTTAAAGTTTGCTGTTTCCTACTGACAGCTGTAAATCTGTCAGCAGGAGATTCGTGTCGGTCGACATGGAGGCACTTGAGAAGTGCCGGGATCTCGTTACTTACAAGGAATCCCTTCATTGGAATGGTCTAAAACGTGTGCCTAGTGTTCAGGCCTAGTGTTCAGGCACATGTTTTAGACCATTCCAATGAAGGGATTCCATGTAAGTAACAAGATCTCGGCACTTCTCAAGCGCCTCCATGTCGACCGACACGAATCTCCTGCTGACAGATTTACAGCTGTCAGTAGGAGAGAGCAAACTTTAAACGCCCGTATCTCTTAAACAATAGCGGTTTGAGAGATACGTTTTTTGCATTTAGATCAGCTTTTTAAGCTCTTCTAAATACAAAAAAGTTTTTTTGGACATTACTAACACTTTAACAAAAGGGGTTGGGCTGGGACATTGGGCTGGAGCGGTAATAGAAATAGGCCACTTAATTGTATTTGCCTCCCAGGCCAAAAGTTGCCAGCCCTCCCCTGTCTGAAACCTTTATGGTTTAAGAGATATTCACAAACAAAGTATCCCCCCCTGTTCAACCAGATCAGAAGGGAGATACCCAAGTAGACTTCAGAGAGGGACAATCTTCAATTAAGATAATGGAAAAAGCTGAAAAACTTGTCAAGGGGGGAAGGGCTTTCATTGTTTTCATACAAAGAAAATTGTCCCCTTCTGTTATCTGTCCTGTCATACAACCAGACTCACATCTGAGAAGAGATGGCTTACACTAGGTAAAAGGGGCGGGGAGGGGAACTTTGCTTGTGAATATCTCATAAACCATAAAGGTTTGAGAGATAAGACTTATATCATTCTTCATGTTTTTTTAATGCCTACAAAATAAAATAAAGTTAAAATGAAGTGTTACTATCCCTTTAAATCGTTTTAACGTTGGAAGTGACCATCGTCTAGTGAGAGCAAAAATCAAAATTGACTGCAAGAAAGATATAAAGAAAATGATCAACTCAACAAACGTGAAGATCGACTCTAGACAGCTCTTGAAAAATCTTAAGAATTTTGAGATCGCACTGTATAATAGATTCAGTGTGATGTTAGACCTTCCAGACACAGACATTTCAGCCCACAATAAATATTATTGAGACTATCGAAGATACTTCCAATGCCCTTGTACCTACTGTAAAACAAGAAAAACCAACCTGAATATAAGAAGAAACAGCTGCCATGATCAAAAAGCGACAAGAAATGAAGCAAAATGCTAATATTAGAAACAGGGTAGAATATATATATATATATAGAGATGTGCAAAACCATTAACCCTTTTGAGTGCCAGAGGAATACGCAACGCATTGCAAAGCAAAAGATGACCACACCTAGCCAAATAATTGCATTAAAGCTTTAAGGTGGTACAACAGCAAAAACTCAACAACAAATACTAAAAAGAGTGGAAGAACCTTTTTCAAGGATGAAGGACAACAACTGAATCGAGTGCAAGAGGCTGAAGCTGGGCCATAAGCTTTGGTAAAAGAAGTAGAAGCAGCAATAAAATCAGTAAAAAACAGCAAAGCAGCTGGACCTGATAAAGTTACTAATGGAATGTTAAAAGCAGGAAGTCAACCCTTATTCAAAGCCATAGCTTAACTATTTCAAAATGCCTATTACTCGGCAAAGTGCCTGAAACATGGAAAAATGCAGAAGTTACCCTTCTGTACAAAAAAGGGGATAAGGCAGATCTAAAAACCTACCAACCTTTAAGTTTATTGGCAGTGGTCTGCAAGGTTTTCACAAAGGTACTATTAAGAAGAATGGACACAATACTTAATGAGGCACATCCTAAGGAATAAGTGGACTTCAGGAGTGGTTTCAGTACAATCACCCATATTGAGACAGTGCAACAAGTTACAGAGTGGAATAATGAATACAACCTTCCATTAACTATGAAAATCCCTTTAACTGAAAAAGCAAGCAAAAATTGATGCTCTGATCAACCAAGGAATAGACAGAGCTTAAATCAATATCCTACAATCAATATATGAAAATGCAACTGCATCAATACAGATCAACAATGATAACGTCCAGATCAACATAGAAGAAGGGGTCCAAAAGGAGAAACAATTTCCCCAAAAACTGATTTCAGTTTGTTTCCAAGAAATTTTCCACAATTTAAACTGGGACAAAAATATTCTTACACCATTGTCCATCGATTCTCAGACATGTTACCGTCATTTTTTGCATCCAATTGCACTATCTCCATCATAGGGAAAAAGCCGGCTTTGAAGTGGACATGGTTTAATCTACTATCATATTTTAAGGTAATTTCAGAAAAATAATATTCTTTTAACCGACACGTTTTTGTCTCATTAACATCATTTTTTCCTGACAAAATAAAAATGGTCTACACCTGGAGAAGACAAGTTAAAGTGCTGTTGGCACAAGTTAGAAGCAATACTACAAAGTGAACTGTTAAAAAAAAAAAAAAAGACTGAAAATTTGTCTTATAAAAACAAAAATGTCTTTATTTCTTGAAAATTTTAATTTCCAAGACAAACTCAAAGACATTTTTAACATGAGAATTTTTAAGGGCAATACTGATCAAGATCTTCTTACCGTCATTTTTAGTCTTTGTGACACATTTTCAGCGTGTCAGATTTATCTGAAAATATTGTCCTTCTTTTACCACCAACTCATGATATGACAATTTTTTTCATTATGACGACTTTTTGAACATCTCACCCTATATATAGAGTATCTGAGATGTAAGTGGATCATTGCATTCTTCGTATTATCCGTATCAGTTTAAGATACTTTTTCTTTGCCTTCTTTCTTGAATGAGGACAACAGGAAAAGAATGCTTTCAAATACCGAAAGAAAATTGGAATAACTAAAAGCACTTAAAAAAACATTACAATGTTACTTTTGGATGTTTATGTATATAATATGTATTTTGTAATATATTGGTTGGAGCTCTAAAAGTATTGTTTTTCATTTTTGTATTTGAATCTGTGGGTGGGAGAATACATTTTAAACCTTTGAGTGCCAAGGTTTACAACACTCTGCGAAGCAATGTGTTGCATACCTCTGTGGCACTCAAAGTGTTAAAGCAGCATCAACCTTAGTATTTGCTTGTCATATTAACCCTTTGAGTGCCAGAGGGGTGCAAAATGCATTGCGAAGCAATGTGTTCCGTTCCTCTCTGGCACTCGAAGGGTTAAGGAAATAGTATTGTGTTTTGTGAAATATAGCTCTTTTTTTATACTTCACATACTAGACACATATCTATTCCAGGCATTTTCAAATTCACTCCCAGTAGTCCAACAACAGCTCAGTTGGTCACAGATTGCCTATTCCATATGTCGTATGCCGAAAAGGAACAAACATTTCTTATTATTGAGATGCTAAAGCTTTGTCTCACTCTGTGATCTGATAAAATCAAACAGGAAGTGCCGGATTTCCCAATACACAGAGTAGGCAACTGCCTAGAGATCCAAATCTTGAGGGGTGCCTCTGCTGTGCTGCCACTCCCACATTCTGAATTGTAGTTGTGGCCAGAGCAATTTCAATGTCCCTGCTCCAGTTTTATACCCCTTTACATGGAATTATTTAACCCCTTGGATGCTAGAGAGATCTCAAAAGCATTATGCTGGTGTTGGGTTCCTCAGCCTCTCTAAAAATCAGCTCTGTATGTAAATACATCCTATAAAGCATTAGGCATTGCTCTGGCACACAAAGTGTTAAATGTATGAGTATCTCGTTTTTTTACGTTGCTTTGTGAGATTTCAGGTAACCGTAATATTAACAGACAACTACAACCTCCTAATAATAACCTCCTCACTTACATTGATAGGACCTAATGACTCCTATTAATTTTGCCATTGTGTCTTTGTTCAATTGATAGGATCATTAGTCAGTACTGGGTGCCATATCCATGGAGGTGGACACGATAGTTCCTGGCAGAGTACATTAACTTACTTAACCCTTTAAAGATCAAAGAGGTGCACAAAACTTTGCAAAGCAATGCTCTGCACATCCCTCTGGTCCTTAGCCCTTTGAGGTCAAGAGGGTTATCCAACACATTGCTTTGCAATGTGTTGAATACCCCTCTGGCACTCAGACGCTTAATGGTTTCTGATTACTCTGGACGGCGGGCGGAGTTTGTGTCCTGTTCTCCAGCTAGCAAATGTCATGTCTGCCTCCATGAACATGACATTCGGGACAAACTGAATATGTCTTCTCTTGAACAAAAGAATAAGTGCAAAATTCATAGGGGCCATTTGGATTTTCTGGCCATAGTCAGTTAATTAGGGGGTTATTTTTAGGAAGTGTTCCTACTCATTTAACTATGCATTTGCTTGGTATATTTCTCAGCAGTTTAACCTTTGCACTGCTGTATGTCCTCAAGCAGAACTTGTTCTATAAACTCGCTCACACATACATATAAAATATTATTCTACCTGTCAGCTCAGGGCTGATTTTGCCATTTGATTTTACTCACCTTATGAATATTTAACATTGCCTGCTCAGGTTGCATTTAAAACAAATGTATAGCTCAAGAGCAGCAGGGCAAACTTGCATTATCTTCAATAAACCAGATCGAGCATCCAATCCGCCTGCAGCGAAACGTAATTAAAATAAGAAAACGATAATTGGGATATTTGTTGTGACAGCAACCCCATAATGAATTGTCTTATTAATGGGAAAATATTAGGTGGATTCAAGCAATTACCAGTCAAACACTGAGCTTACCCAGACAGATTCTACTTCAGTGACAAGAAATTGAAATAATGCTTCTTAAAGTACCCAGGTAGCAGACGTTCCTGCATTAGCTTATGTATAATGGTGTTAGCCACTCCCAGTATAGCTTTTTTCCTTGAACGATAGAGAGGCTTCCAGTGTATCGGTTTGTAATGCATTGGATACCAGTCTAGCATCCATGCTGTTAAATGAGTTTTCTCTTTTCAATACTTAAAGGATCTCTTCAGTTTTATTATGAAAGGATCTGTACAGATTTATTATGAAAATATAACATATTTTAGGTCTACACCTACTCACTGCTACACATACACACACTCTGTGTAACTTATACATACTGCACTTTTATATACACAAACTCTTCTGTGTTACACATACACATAACTCTGTGTTACATATACAAACTGCACTGTTACATACACACACTGTTCTGTGTTTCACACACACATAGCTTTGTGTTACATACACACACTGCTCTGTGTTACACATACACATGGCACAGTTACATATACATACTGATCTGTGTTACACGTACACACTGCTTTGTTTTACATACACACACTGCTCTGGGTTATATATACACACTGCATTGTTACATATACACACTGCTCTGTGTTATACATACACACTGCTCTGTGTTACATATACATACTGCTCTGTGTTACACATACATTCTGATCTGTGCTACATATACACAATGCTCTGTTACACATACATTCTGATCTGTGCTACATATACATACTGCTCTGTGCTACATATACATACTGCTCTGTGTTACACATACATTCTGCTCTGTGCTACATATACATACTGCTCTGTGTTACACATACATTCTGCTCTGTGCTACATATACACACTGCTCTGTGCTACACATACACACTACTCTGTGTTACACATACATTCCGATCTGTGCTACATATACATACTGCTCTGTGCTACATATACATACTGCTCTGTGTTACACATACATTCTGCTCTGTGCTACATATACATACTGCTCTGTGTTACACATAGATTCTGATCTGTGCTACATATACACACTGCTCTGTGTTACACATAGATTCTGATCTGTGCTACATATACATACTGCTCTGTGTTACACATACATTCTGCTCTGTGCTACATATACATACTGCTCTGTGTTACACATAGATTCTGATCTGTGCTACATATACACACTGCTCTGTGTTACACATACATTCTGATCTGTGCTACATATACATACCGCTCTGTGTTACACATACATTCTGCTCTGTGCTACATATACACACTGCTCTGTGCTACACATACACACTACTCTGTGTTACACACACACTGCTCTGTGTTACACATACATTCTGCTCTGTGCTACATATACACATTGCTGTGTGTTACACATACACACAGCTCTGTGTTACACACACACACACAAACACACTGCTCTGTGTTACATATATACACTGCTCTGTGTTACACACACACACACATACACACTGCTCTGTGTTACATATATACACTGCTCTGTGTTATACACACACACACACACACATACACACACTGCTCTGTGCTACATATACACATTGCTCTGTGTAATGCTCTGTGTTACACACACACACACTGCTCTGTGTTACATATATACACTGCTCTGTGTTATACACACACACACACACATACACACTGCTCTGTGTTACATTTGCACACTGTTCTGTGTTACATATACAAACTACTCTGCGTTGCACATATACACTGTTCTGTGTTACACATACAAACGACTCTGCGTTGCACAAATACACTGTTCTGTTACATATACACACTGCTCTGTGTTACACACACACACACTGATCAGTGTTACATTTGCACACTGCTTTGTGTAACACATACAAATGACTGTGCTACACATATACACTGTTCTGTGTTACATATACACAATTCTCTGTGTTACACATATACACTGCTATGTGTTACATATACTCACTGCTCTGTTATTATATACCCACTGCTCTGTGTTACACACACTGCTCTGTGTTACATATACACTCTGCTCTGGGTTACACATACACAGTGCTCTGTGTTACACATACACACCGCTTTGTGTTTTCTCATACACAGTGCTCTGAGTTACACATATATGCTCATCTTCTCCAACACAGATAATTTAATATCCCCTAATGACATAAAATACAAATCTGATTCACAGAAGGAATATTATATCACTTGAAAGTATCTAGAGATTTTCCTTCAATCAACATTCAGATCTGAAGTTTCTCTTCACTGTGGGGGGAGAACTTGGAAAATATATCCCAATTCAGTTGGCTGGGATTCATCTCATTGCCTGGATTCTTATTAATGTCTCAGAGGGCAGAAAGAAAGAGAATTGTTATTACATGTTCCATATAGTTTTAGACCTATACATGGCTTTAACTCTTCTTATACAAAGGTGATAAGAAAGGCATTTATGACTCGGCAACTTTACTGGTTATGGAATGACATCATTTGTAACCATTTCTTATTCAGCTTTCCATAGATATGAACAGGATTTACAGCCTGCAGCCTATTAGCTTTTGTTTTACCAAAACTCCCATCATCCTTAAATGGTCAATAGCTATCTGAGGAGGATGGGACTATTAATCCAACACCAGATGGTGGGCTGCAGATATATATACACACACGGTCTGCCCCTCCCTGGGGTAGCAAGGAGGCAGAGATCTCCTCTACTCAGCAAACTGACATGGAGCAGTGATTTTGCCAGGAGTGGCCAGGGGAGCTTCACTACCTCAGCCACTCCTGACAATATCATTGCAAGGAGATTTACAGGAGCAGCAATTTTCACAGGAGTGGGTAGTGGGTCTCTGCAGCGAGACTCCCTAACATCCATGTCCAGCACTGCAGCTGTCTAGCATGTCCATGACATCCACGGAGAGCCCAACTGAATGGGCAACTCTGTGCAGCATTCTCTAGTTGTATTATAAGGAGCTTTGCCTGACTGTTAAACTGGTTAAAAAACAGTGTATGATTTACTGGTATACAGCATAATGGAGCTTATCCCTGAAACTCCTAAGTGGCCCCACAAACCAGAGAGGCATCCAACAGATTGCAAAGCAACTGATTGGATACTTCTTTAGCACTCAAAGTTTTAAATCTCTCTCATGGTCCAGCACCAACCCCACTGAAGGAAAAGCAGGAAATGAGAGGTCTTGTTGGGATTTGAGCAACTGATATTACTAAAGTAGATGGGATTGAGAGTAAGGACTCTTCCAATTGCCATAGCAATGAAAAATATTGTAAAATGGTAATATTTTTATATGTGAGGAAATAAATAGAAACCCATATATGATTTAGCCCCTCCTCCTTAACATGTTACCATACTTTTCTAAATGTTGTTCAAGTAGACTGTGCCACTTTAAATGCCAGTGACTGATTTTTATCCACTAGAAGCATTGTCCATGCATGGGTGGCATTTTCTGTAATTACCATTTCAAATTCTGTTATATACAGCATTCTAATTCCTGGATTAGTAGTTAGACTTATGGGGGGAGATTTATAAGAAGTGTTCTTATTCGTTTCTGTGAACAGATAGTTAAAATGTCCTTATTCCTTACTATGGGTGTTGGTAATTATAAAGTGTTCTAGTTACATGTATAATGGTGACAGTAAAGAATAAAGACAGGTCAGACATGGCCTTAAATATTTGGTGAAAATTCTGTTGTTAAATTGTTACCAACAGTGCCATTTCTTTATAAATTCACTGGGCCACTTTTTACGAACTTCCTTACACCATTTTATAAAAAAAAAAACATACTACACGACATTATGTCCTCCTAAACTGTCCCTAAGCCATTAAAGATTAGCAGTCCAGGGAAGTTAACTTCCCTTAAAGACTGCTTTGATCTTTGTCGATGCACTGGTACACATGACCTGTTGCGTGTACCGGCGTGCCGAGTTGGGGTCTGAGAGAGACTGCTCCAGTCTTGGAGAGGCCAATTTCAGACCCCGTTTTTACTTACATCACTCCTGCAGGAGTGCTGTAAGTAAAAAGTATGTGACATGCTATGAACGTCTCCAGTCCTTAAGGCAAAAATCTCTTGACTTTCATAGCACATATCGTGGTCCTAAAGGGGTTAATACTTTTATAACTACCAGAGACAATCTTACAGCCATTTTAAAGCTTCTTTTACATTAAAGTTACCAGTTCCTTAGGCCAATTAAAGTTCCTAACACTAAAGTAGAACCAACCTTGCTACGTGAGATGCCGGTGGTAATACTTCAATAAAACTAATTAATTTTTATTTTAATTGAAGTTTTCTGGCACCCAAGTCATCTAATATAGAATGCGATGTTACGTATGTTATATTTAATAACTGATATGTGTATTGTTTCTTGAACCCATTAGGGGATAAGGAGATTGAAAATTCTGGGGCAATCCAACTGGGTCATAGGGGACAAATAAAATTCCCTTTGATTTAATTGGGAGTTTTAACCGCCTTGTATGCTAGGGATGTCTCTGTTACATTGCTACATAATGTATTGGAAACCTTTTGCAGTAAACAGGAAATATATAAAATGATGGATATTTAGGGAATTTTTATTTGTACCCTATGGTTTACAAGTTTCGCTTTAATATCCCAGTTGTGTATATACAATGTGAATATTTGATTGCCTTTGACTTTTCTCCTATAACGGAAATGCAACCAGTTAACCCTTTGAGTGCCAGAGGGGGTGTGCAACGCATTGCAAAGCACTTCGTTGCTTACCCCTCTGGCACTCAAAAGGTTAAACAGTGAGAGGCAACCTCATATTATCTTTATCCCTTTGATCTGCAAAAGGATTCAAATTCTTTTTTGGGAGGAGGAAGCAGGAAACAGTAGAGGGGGATGTATTAACTCTTTGAGTGCTAGAGGGGTACACAATGAATTGTTTTGCAATGCGTTGTACACACCTCCCAACATTTCAAATGGCCAAAAAGGGACACATTTGATTTAGGTGGTGGTAGTGTTGGGGGCGGGGGTGATGGGCGGGGCATTGCCGATAATTCTTAGGTCATTTCATGACCTTCTGATACCTCTTTGTGTAACAGAATAAATGATTTAGAGTAAGAACAAAATATTTTATTTACACAGACTAATTGATAAATAGATATACTGAAGTTTAAACAATCATTAATGTGAATTTTCATTGCTGTGGATACACCACTCACAGTCTGATCTCCTAAAAGAGGGACATCAGGATGGGAAAGAGGAACAGAGGAATTTGAGTCTCAAAGAGGGACTCCCTCCTAAACAGGGACACATTGCGTACCCATCTGGCACTCAAAGGGTTAATATAATTATGCGCTAACCCAGGCAATTGATTTTTTTAGACCTACACTTGATGATGGGCATTGTAGACCTCAACACCTAGAGAGCCACAGGTTGCCCAAGCTTGATCTATACACTAACACTGATCACAACACCCTTTAAAATGATCACTGCCTATATATACCAATGAAAAATGATGATATAATGATCCTATGTACACACTGGCCATATAAAATGATACTGAGAATCTGCACATTGATAGTACAAGAACTAGTGTGTATGTAATGAGCTATGCATGCCTAGGGCACAGAGACTAAAAGATGCTTTGATCAAGGCAATACGAAGAAGAAATGGAGCAATACTAGAGCAAACCAACCGCAACATAGCATTCAAATAAAAATTCCCCAAATTCCCATTAATTTAAATTAATTTAATTAAATGTACATTATTTTAGCCCTTTAAATACAGAGGTCTTTAACTCATTTAAATTAATGGTGATGGGTAATCATAACCTAGTAACAGTTAATGAGGTTGAAAAAAAGACATGCTTCCATCAAGTATGCTGTGTCACCTTCATATGGAGTATATAGAGGTGTTGGTTCATATGTATAAAACAGTGAAGCAATTCTGTGTCAAACCACCTGTACTGTAGAACACTACAGAACACTACAATGCACTGCAGAACACTACAATGCACTGCAGAACACTATAGCACACTCCAATGCACTGCAGAACACTCCAATGCACTGTATAACACTATAGAGCACTACAATGCACTGCAGAACACTACAATGCACTGTAGAACACTACAGAACGCTATAATGCACAGCAGAGCACTACAGAACACTACAATGCACTGCAGAACACTACAATGCACTGTATAACAATACAGAGCACTACAATGCACTGCAGAACACTACAGCACACTACAATGCACTGTAGAATACTACAGCACACTACAATGCACTGTATAACACTACAGAACACTAGAATGCACTGTAAAACACTACAGAACACAACAATGTACTGTAGAACACTACAATGCACTGGAGAACACTACAACACACTACAATGCACTGTAGAATACAACAGCACACTACAATGCACTGTAGAATACTACAGAACACTACAATGCACTGTATAACACTACAGAACACTAGAATGCACTGTAAAACACTACAGAACACTACAATGCACTGGACAACACTACAGAACACTACAATGTACTGTAGAACACTACAGAACATGACAATGCACTGTACAGAACACTATAATGTACTGTAGAACACTACAGAACACTATAATGTACTGTAGAACACTACAGAACACTACAATGCACTTCAGAACACTACAGAACACTACAATGCACTGCAGAGCACTACAGCACACTACAATGCACTGGTGAACCCTACAGAACACTACAATGCGCTGCAGAACACTACAGCACACTACAATGCACTGTAGAACCCTACAGAACACTACAATGCACTGTAGAACACTACAAAACACTACAATGCACTGTAGAACACTACAGAACACTACAATGTACTGTAGAACACTACAGAACACTACAATGCACTGTAGAACACTACAGAACACGACAATGTACTAAAGAACACTACAGAAAACTACAATGCACTGGAGAACACTACAGAACACTACAATGTACTGTAGAACACTACAGAACACTACAATGCACTGTAGAACACTACAGAACACGACAATGTACTGTAGAACACTACAGAAAACTACAATGCACTGGAGAACACTACAGAACACTTCAATGTACTGTAGAACACTATAGAACATGACAATGCACTGTACAGAACACTATAATGTACTGTAGAACACTACAGGACACAACAATGTACTGTAGAACACTACAGAAAACTACAATGCACTGGAGAACACTACAGAACACTTCAATGTACTGTAGAACACTATAGAACATGACAATGCACTGTACAGAACACTATAATGTACTGTAGAACACTATAGAACACTACAATGCACTGTAGAACACTACAGAACACTACAATGCACTGGAGAACACTACAGAACACTACAATGTACTGTAGAACACTATAGAACACTACAATGCACTGTAGAACACAAATAAATGTTCCTCAGATTCCAATTTATTTCACTGGGAATTTTAACCCATTGGGTGTGAGCTCTCCAACACACTGGATATTTCTTGATTCAATACTTTAAAAGTTATTTTAAAATAAAAAAGAAATTCTCCCTATGGTGCCGTTGGTTTTCCCAAGAATTGCCCCTCATTTCTTTATACAATTGCCTTATTCTATTGGTACAGTAAAGGGCTTAGTCATTTTAAATGATGCGCCTCCCTCACTCTGTTCTGTCTAATATAAGACTGTATTTAGTGGGTTTTATGTATAAAAATAAAATAGTGCAATTCTGGCATAAACCAACTGCACCATAGAGGAAAAATACACATTCCCCAGACTGCTATTGATTTAAAGTGGAACTATCACTACAAGTAAAGTGCCCCCCAAAAAAGTATTCATTTAGCGATAAGCATATAAATAATAGTATTTTCCAGCATAAGTCCCGCTTTATTAAGAAATCCTACTTGATCCGGGACTGACTGGCATGCTTCTTGCTGTAGTGGCATATGTGCACCTGCACCGACAGTCACTTCCTGTACCTCAAGGTACAATGCAGCTCACCATCACCAATCCTGAAGGAGATCTGGAAGGACAGCACACTGATGTCTCTAAGGCAAGATGTCTTCACTGATGCCTGCCTGTTTGTCTCGGATCAAGTAGGATCTCTTAATTAAGCTGTACTTATTTTGTATAATACTAGTCTTTCTATGCGTATCGTTATATGAATAATTATTTGGGGGGCACTTTATTTGGAGTGAAAGTTCAGCTTTAACTCTTCGTGTTGCATTGGACACCCCTCTGGAACTCAAAGGGTTAAATGGGGCTGTTCAGCTGGAGATCTCTCTAGTATTGACGGAGTTAAAATTTCCAGTTAAAGAAGCAGTAAACTTTTTATGAACAAAAATATATATTGTAGGGCGTTTCCTGTTGAGTAAAATAAGGTTGCACCTCCTGCTGAGAGATGCATATTTCCAGCATTATTGCCATTTAAACTTGTGTTTATTTACATTAGCAGTGCCCTCTAGTGGTGAAATTCCAATTAATATTCTGTTACATTGTAATGGAGAGGAAAGTCAGTGACATACAGTTCTCCGTAGAATGTGAGAGAAACTACCAGGTAAACGCACAGTAAATTCACTTCCTGATTATTTGAACTGTTATATCATTTGAATAAAACAACTGACAGCAGTGAGAGTGACCTTGTTTTACTCAGCAGGAAAAGCTCTATAACATATAGGTTTTCATTTAAAATGTTTACTGCTCCTTTAAATCAGTGATCATTTTTATTTGTCCTCTATGGTGAAATTGGTTTACCCCAGAATTGCATTACTCTAGCTTTATACATATGTTCCAGTTAGTTAAATAGGAACAATTTCCAGAGCAAACTAACAACACTATAGGGCACTTATAAAAGATTTGTCTTTGACTTAACCCTTTGAGTGCCAGAAGGCTATGCAATGCAATGCTTTTGCAATGAGTTGTATATACCGCTCTGGCACTCAAAGGGTTAAGGGATCTTATTCCCTTTGAATGCTAGTAAAGTCTCTAGCATATTGCTTCACAATGCTTTAGAGATATCACTAGTATTCATGGGATTGAATTTTATTTCACCCCATGGTGGAGGTGGTTTACTCCAGTATTGCTACTTAGTTCCTGATAAATAGCTAATAAACAGGTCAGGTCTATAGCAAGTTAGGGTTAATTCACACATTACTGAAGGGACTCACCAGTGCAAGATGTATGAGCTCATCATCTAGTCTCAGCAGGATGCCCCTAATAGTGCCTACCTGGCCTGTAAGTGCAGCTTTGGATTAATAATGAATGACAGTCTTACAGCAGCATCATGAGGTTTTCCTTCAGTGCACCAAAATAATCAGTGCAAATGGGGGTCAGCATTGTCCTTTTATTATGGAGGATGTATGTGTGATCTCAGGCAGGGTTCAACACATCTGAAAACTCATGGTATGTTTCTCCATATACCTTTTCCATGTAACTTTGATGTTTCCTTAAATCTCCCTATATTGTATCAAGTATTTGTTCTCCATGCCTCTTTCTGTTTTCCATATTTACTTTCAATATTTCCTCCCTAAAACTTCTCGTGGGAGATGCACTAACGGTCGACGCTATGGTGATGCGTGTCTGGTGATGTGTGGTGAGCACGTTGCCTTGGCAATGGAGACAGACATCTCCATATGCACTAAGAATTACGAATGCAAAGAGGGGGAGAGAATACCACTGTTAGTATACAGTGTTGTTGAACCTGCTGTCAATGTGTAAGGGATGCCTTCCCACACATATCACCAGTAGTCCATCAACCCTGAAGTCCAAACTTCCCTGGCCACAGGTTGGTCAGAGAGAATCCACTAAGAGTTCAGACAACATTGCT
This sequence comes from Rhinophrynus dorsalis, assembly GCA_037306005.1. NCBI lineage: Eukaryota > Metazoa > Chordata > Amphibia > Anura > Rhinophrynidae > Rhinophrynus > Rhinophrynus dorsalis. The sequence goes on along the minus strand of CM074722.1, from coordinate 152,585,973 downwards.
CTTTTAACCAATGCAGTGCCATAGGGATGTGCATTGCAGACTCCTGTACACTGAAAGGGTTCCAAAATGAGAGAATGGCAGAGAAGCTATATGTCATAGATTCTCTTCCCTTCTCTTCTCACTGGACCAGCTGAGCAGGCTACCCAACTATTAGCTAATTAATGTAAATTCTGGAGTTGCAAGACCCTGCAGCAAAGAACAGAATCATGGACATCAGAGAGGTCGGAGGGAGCAATGTTACTTACAGTCTTCCAATGGAGTCTCATTTAATAATCTTTAGCACTGCTCAAGCTTCTATAGCTTTGTGTCCCCACTTCTTGCCAGCTGTCAAAAACCAAGTCAAGGAGAAGATGACCCACCAGACAAAGCAGGCCATGCTGAGTAAGTAAAGCATCATGGGGAGGAAGGTACAACCTTCCTCCTTGGTGCCCTGTGCCAGCATCTTGTAGCCATCTTCAATCTGTCATTGCAGACCACCTTGTATTCCAGCAAGAAGTCAGTGATGTAGGCTATGGCAACTATGGTTTACCAGCAGGTAACTAAAGTACTTCATGTCCACCAGGTAGGTGAGAACAGTGAACAAGGTGGAGGTGCATCACACCATGAACCAGACCCCGATCCAGATACAGAAAAAGTGTGGCACCTCTGGGGTGAAAGTCATGAGCCCATGCAGCTTGCCAGCCTCACACGGGGCCCCCACAGTCCTTCTCTCCCATGAAGTGATAGTTCCCATAGGCTGTGAACTTGTCCTCCTTAGTAAGTTCTGCTGCTGGGGTTGCTAGTGCACACCTCAGCCATGGCTGGGGTCAGGGTACGGCCTCTGAAGTGCTCTGCCCCACACACACACAGCTCATCGGCCCCATTCACATGGAACTTCTCATTGATGCAGGCTCTCCAGCCACTGGAACATGAACTTCAGGAACAACAATTGCCACTTGCCATTCTCCTCTTCACAGTGGTTTCCTGTCTCATTGCCACTTTTGTCTTTCATGGCAAAGGAGTTGGTCATCATGCCCTCTGCCAAAAACCAAGTCAAGGAGAAGGAGTGGGGGCACAAAGCCATAGCAACCAGTTTCCAGTATTCACATGAGCAGTGCTAAAAATTAGTAAATGAGACCTCATTGTGATGACTTAGACTGTAAGTAAGTGTCTTACAACTCCTGTGTTTACTTGAATCAACTGGTCAGTGGGTAGCCAGCTCATCTGGTTTAGTGAATGGAGGAGGGCAGAGAAGCTGTGATATATAGCTTCTCTGCCATTCTCTCATTTTGGAATCCCTTCTGTGCCACAGGGCTGTGCAATTTACATCCCTATGGCACAGAAAGCAGAGACAGAAAACTGTACTGTGGCTCAATAAGGAGCAATATGAATATCTGAACATCGCCAACCTTAGGTTGGCAATGTTGGGAGAGTGAACTTCCACAGCAGAGGCTTCTGTTGGAATTTAGTGCATGTCACATTAACATATAAAAACACCCACATAAATACAATAATGGCTTATTAACCTGCATTTCCATATGGAAATTAGCCATTTTCGATGTGTTAACTGCAAAATCAGATACCTGTCAAAGTCATGGCAGATTCATGGTGATAACGGTGGATTGGTGGCATATTGATTGATATCTGAAAACACAGATTGAACACAGCATGGCCATCCTAAGCCCTTATCAATCGTAAGTTCATCTTCCCCTCATACTATTCAATGTAACCTTTCTCTATAACAACTTCTATTGCTTCATATAAGGTCTCCCTATAAACTCAGCTGTTGCACCATTTAAGCTCTCTCTATGACTCCTCCTACTGCTCCTTATAACATTTCTCTATAACTCCTCCTATTTCTTCTTATAAGCTCTCCCTATAACTCCTATTGCGCCATATAACCTCTCTCCCTTTAAATCTACCTATTGTTCCACAACCTCTCCCTACAGCTTTTCCTGTTGCTCTATATAACCTCTCCTTGCAACTCCTCCTCATATACTGCTTTGACTAGCTCATAGGACCCATTAATATTCATCATTGTGTTAATTAATTGATAATTATTAATCATTAGGTTAATAATTAACGTATATGCTCCATTAATAATGTATCTCTGCCTCATTGTTCCTTCTAACTTTTTTTGCATAGCCGCACATATTTTCTACCTCTTACGTTCACCCTCTCTTGCCTTACTGCTCCTATTTAACCTCATAAATTCTAGAGAGGCCTCTAGCACTCAAGACTCAAAGAAATATGAGGTGTCCAGAGCAGAATGTGTATAAATTATTTTGTCAATATTTCCATCAAACATCAAGCCACTCACAACATAATTGGATCAGGCGCTGAACTACATTTGGTGCAGTAGGTGCAATGCACCAGGGCTCAGCCAATTTTAGGAATGCATATAGGAACAAAGAATTTGAAGGCAGATAAGAACCATTTGTCCCAACTAGTTGCCTATTTTCCCTAATGTAAAAACATCAAACCTTATTTGGTCCTTGGTCTTGTCTTAGGTTCAGGATAGCCTTATGCCTATCCCATGCATGCTTAAATTCCGTCACTGTATTAACTTCTACTGCTGCTGCTGGTAACCTAATCCACTTATATACTACTCTCTCAGTCTTTTCTAAAAATTGAAAATGAACAGGATTCAGTAGTTTGCAGTGAATTGGGGACCCAAGAATTATTTTGCACCAGGACCTTTATGCTCTAGATCCGACACTGAATTGGAAACTTAAAGCGGAACTTTCATCAGATTACTATTGAGCCCCAAATCATAATTACATTAGCATTTAAATTTGCCGCTGTGTTCACAGGTAGAGAATTCAGGCTACCTCCACTCAGTTCAGATAACGTTGTACTGCTATTCGCCAAAGGACAAAGGTGATCCTTACAGATCCTCAAAAGGAAATGTTAACAGAACAGATATGGCTGCTATTGATGTCAACCTGCAAAGACAAAATGTTTATGCATGAAACACCTTATGTGATTTAGTTAACCTGATTTAGAGGCCTAGCTGGTATTATTGTACTCACGAAATATGAACCCATCCTGCTCAGGGATATTAGCTCATTCTGGATACTCGATATGGAATGAACCCAGGAATGATCCCCTACTGTGTTTAAAAAAGTGTAATTTAGAAAAACAATGAAATAATATAAAATTCCATGCTCAGTGAGTTTCTGGGCATAACGCTCTTTCATTAGCAACAATACAGGCAAATCTCTAGCACTGAAGGGGTGAAAGTGAAATTAAGTCATCTGTACCTGATGGGTAAGATTTACACTCCACTAGCTTTTTAATTTAACATACATCATACAGAATGTTTGGGATAAAAATCAGCTAATGTTTAGAAGCTAGCAACAGCCAGTTATGCTTTATAACTTAAAAAAAATTCTATTGATTTGTGGTCCTATTAAAGCACCGAGGAAATCACAAGCTGGCAAAGCAGGGGATCCATGCAAAGTCTGAATTAGTAAATTAAGAATGATGCTTCTTTCACTGTAATGAAGCCTTAGGGGGATTATAACCTGCCCACTCGACAGCCTACTGTAGCAGCTTAAATACTAAGCAAGCCCAGTGGCCAGAGCAAGATTCAGGTGTATATATAGAAAAGTACTGGAATTTATTGGCATGCTGTTGTTTCCCACAACAGTTTTCATGGATTCAGAGACTTTCATGTTTCAAGCTTAACCTGTTAATGACCACACCCTTCTGGTCCTTAAAGGGTTAATTTGCTGATTCTGTATGTGCACACTGCCATTGACTTACTTAGCTCTATAAGAATCTGCATGGCCAAATATGAAACCCGGGACTGTAGACTCAGCCTGTCTTTTTTGTAGCCCTGTCTTGCAGCCAATAGGAACAGTTTTCTAATCCCAAAATGGCACAAGAGGGACAATGCAGCACCTCTCTGTCTAACTGCCAAGCCTGCTACCATAGGAGCCAACTTAGTTTTACATCATAATTGCTTTTTATCCCTTGGATAAGAGTGAGATTTACAACCCATTACAACACAATGAGTTGAAGACTTCTTTAGCTTCCAAGGAGCTAAACTAATTTAACCAAAGGGGTTAAAAGCATTGATTTCCTTAAAGTATCCTGGCTACAATTTGGAACAAATCTATTTATTTTGATGTGTCCTTCCAGTTTATTCATGTATATGTTTTGCCTTGTATGTGCAGTTGCTTGTATTTATTAAGCTCTGATTCAGAATGTAATTAGTTTAAGCAGTCTGAATGAGAAACCGTGTAGAGATTAGCCCAACACACAGTCCTTTAAATTCATGTCCGTATGTGTTATTGTTATAGTCAGTTAACTGGTAGTGGTTTTTACTAGTGGAGAATGCTTACATGGTTCAGATTGAGAATGGGTGGGGATTTTTTCTGTAAGAATGATAACATCTGTATAACTGTATTGAATGGAATAGAATAACTATTTGGAATCTGACCAGTAGAGGGCACTATTGATATAAAGCAAAAAAAGATTAAACTGTAAGAACTTTTTAAAGCTATCACTTTATATTACATTAATGAAAAATGCATAATACTGGGAGACAATGGCTCCAGCACAGTCGTTGCAATTTGCATTTTTCATAAATGTCCTGTATTAAGTAGGGACACATGCAAAATGTGTATGATAATTTCAATTAACTAGATTTTTTGAACGCACATTGCAGCAATTTTCCCCTAAATTGCACTACAATTGCTTGCATGTTCTCATTATTATTGTAAGCTTAATCAGTATTATTATAGTATAGCCTGTATAATTAAATGAGGGAGATGTACTAATACAATTCCACTATAAAGTAGATGCTGGAATTGATATACTGGTGCTGGACCTACCTAATGCCTGCATACTGTCTATGCTGAGAATTCTCCTATTTATATTTCTCACACGAAGGGGGAGGGGGAGCGCATGAGTGTTCAAGGTGTCCTGTTCATCTCCACCTTAACCCTTTGAGTACAATAAGGGAACACAACGCATTTCATGTACTAGAGAGGCACAGTGGAAATCTGCATAACATTACCTGAGCATTCTATAGGGCTGGAAGCCAGGACTTGCTCACAGTAAGGTAACTATGGTGGAGTACGTGCACAGTTACACACTAAAACATACCTGCTCATACATAAGTGTAGATGCATATGAATGTAGCAATCAAACTGCACTGGTGTATTTGTATATTCACCTTAGCATGTTTTGTCAGTGCGTATACTTAGTATCAATAAGCAGCTCAAAGAGGCAGATTTATAAAAGTGGAGAGGAAATATGAGTTACAATGGTGGTATCAGCGTCCGTTATAAACATAAGAACGGCCTTTTAAGAGAACTGAACACTCTGTAGTACATTTTTTTCCAAAATGGAGTAACGACATTTATAAAAAGTTGTACAGCAAATGTATAAAGAAATGTCGCTGTTTGCGACAATTTTGCAACAGAATTATCACCAGAATCTTAACTCCATGTATATGCTGTCCTTAACCATCCCAGGTGTATCAGAGCAATAACTCCATATTTATAAAAAATCCTTTAATCATTTTTAAATCAGACCTGGCATTATATCCACTTTCCATGCCATAAGGATTGCTCTTTAAAAGGTAAGAAGAATGTTTTTATATAAATCTCTCCCAAAGTGTTTATCATCAGTGTATAGATACAATATTACTCTACAGTATAGTGCAGTCATTATGAGTGTAGAGATGCTCAGCTTTAGAATACTATCAGCGCATAGATAGTATCATAATACTGTGCAGCATGTTCTTTATCAGCACATAGATACTCAGGGCCAGATATAAAGGCAGACGATACAAAAAAAAAAAAAAAACAGCTGTCGGCATTTTTTTTCAAGTACTGCAAGAGATTTAAAGACCTGTGTTATGAAAAAATGCCTGCAAAAAAAACCCCTTGCCGGCCGCAAAATTTAGATGAGTTTTGGCCCACTGAAAATAAAAAAAACACTACAAGTTGCCATTTAATGGACTGCTTAGCCCTAAAGATCTGATAAGGGATTCACTTTAGCGCCTAAAATTTAAGACTCAGGTTTTTTTTTACTAAAGTCCCTTATCGCAGCTATTAAAAACAACAAAAAACCTAAGTCTCCAGTGGATGTATTTATATGGGACCCTAAAGGGCCTAAAAAAATGTTCATTGTTAGTAGAATTAACCCTATGAGTGCCGGTGGGGTATAATTACCCCGCTGGCACTCATAGGGTTAACCCGACTAAGTAACAAACCAAAATCCTATTAAAAGTAACACCATTAATCCTGGCGGAGTCCTCAGCATGTTGGTCATCTTCTGTCCTTCTTTACCTCTCTTTTCTTGTATCTTCTCTTCATCCTTCTTTCTTCTATCTGTAAAAAAACATAATAGTATTAATATAAATTTGCAGAAATATCACAGACAATAATACATAGTTTAACCCCTTGCGTGGCAACGAATTTCAGACCTCTCTGGGGCTCTAAGGGTTAAACAATGTATTAGTGATCGGTTCCATTGACATATGCCGCCATTATTTAAGGTCCAAATAACCCATTATAGTCAGTCAAGCCATTATAGTAGGTCAAAGCTGCACAGCATAATATGTCCCAAAAATGTAATAATATAACACTTAGCTTAATAATCTGTCTCCGCCGCTATGTGCGGCCGCAGAGGTGGCAGCAGCAGAGACAGTACTGTGTGCACCCACCTCCCCTCCTTTCTGTCCCTCATGGGCCGATACCCATTCCACAGTGAGGGAATTTGAGCAGAGACTGCCTTTATATAGGGGCAGTCTCTGTTCAAATTCCCTCACAGCCATTGGCTGAGATGTGCTTACTCACATCCTGTCCTATCAGTTTAAAGGAAAGCCACTCAAATCTGATTGGCTGGGATGTGCGTAAGCACATCTCAGCCAGTTGCTGTGAGGGAATTTGAACAGAGACTGCCCAAATATAAAGGCAGTCTCTGCTCAAATTCCATTAGTGTAGAACGGGCATCAGCCCGTGAGGGACAGGATGGGGGTGGGCTGTGACACACAGTACTGTTCCCGCTGCTGCCGCCTCTGCGGCCACAAACAGCATTGAAGACAGATTATTACGCTTAGTGTTATATTATTAAATTTTGGGACATATTATACTATGTAACTTTGACCTACTATAATGGCTTGACTTCAACTATATGGCTTATTTGGACCTTGAATAATGGTGGCATGTATCTATGGAACCGGGCACTATTACATCGTTTAACCCTTTGAGCCCCAGAGAGGTCCACAATGCATTGCTTTGCAATGTGTTGCTTACTCCTCTGGCACTCAAGGGGTTAAATGATGTATTATTGTCTATTTCTGCAAACATATTAATACTATTATGTTTTTTACAGATAGAACAAAGAAGCATGAAGAGAAGAAAGAAGATACAAGACAGAAGAAGGGAGAAAATATAGAATGAATGCAGAAGGAGACAGACAGTGGATGACAGGTAAGTGTAACACATATAAGTTAACGATCGATGTTAGGCAGTATGTCAGGCACCGATAGTTAGCTTTTTTACTGTGACGTTCCCAATACTGGTACTATTTTAACAGCATTTTGGAAACTTAACACACAAAACGATCGTTTGGCCACAAGACCATTTCTGTGGTCCAACGACCATTGTGCTTTTAGCTGGTAGGGCCTTTAAATACCAACTCAGACATTTTATTATGTCAGTCAGTACTCAGTTTAGCCCTACCTCATGTTTTAGAGCAAACCTTTAAATCTGGCCGTCAGTATCATGATACTGTGCACCACAATCATTATCAGTGCATAGATACTCAGCATTATTATACAATTCAGCATGATAATTATTATTGTATAATACTAATCTTCATTATAGAGAAGCTTCTACCGTTGTTGTACTACAATTCTAGTCATACTCAGCTGAAAGTAATGGGAAATACAGTCGAACATAAGATAGAGTACTGCAGATATTCAGCATAATGACTGCAGTATTATCATGGTATGCATACTGTTAATCATTATATTGGTCTAGATCAGGGGAGGGCAACTAGATGGCCTTTGACTATGGAGGACTACAAATCCCATCATCCCTAGTCAGCCACTGGCTGCCTGGGGCTGGGGTTGATGGGAATTGTAGATATATACAGCTAGAGGGTCTTAGTTACACACCATTGTCTCAATACTCATCATTACAATCCTTTTCTTCATATACCTACTGGTCCATTTTCTGATTCTGGTTGTATTCTAATTCCTACAAATTAACACATTTACTATTCTTTGCATTATGTATGTAGACTTATGAGGTAAGCAAGGGGTTAAGATGACCAGGAATGAAAGCGCTGAGTCCTCACAGAGATGAATCCATTTAGTTGGAACCCGCTGCTGTAAGAGCTGACAGGCGAGGACATGCTGAAAGGAAACACCGGTGCAATAAATTTTTTATTTTTAATTTCTTTTGGAGCGCGGAGATTGTGCACTGGAGAGCAGGCAGAGTCTTGCAAATGGGCTAGAACAGCTGGAAAAGACAATCTAAGCACTGTACTGAGCTAAATGGTAGAATTACCCTTAGTACAAACTACTCCTGACATTGAATGAGTGACAGAGGCCAAGTGCACCCATTTCTTCACCCTTTGAGAGCACGATGGGGTCCAATGCACCCCATATTCACGCAAAGATTTAACCAGATTGGCCCCATAAGTGGCCAAAGTGACCACCTGAGGATGAAGGGACTTGTAGTCCAACAACAAGTAGAGAACACACTGCTGTACTAAGAAGCTACTGTACTAAGAAATGGGGCAATTCTGTCACAGAGGATAAATAAAAGTTCCCTAAGTTTCTTTTGGTTAAGCCTTTGAGTGCCAGGGGGTGTCCAAACAATGCATTGGACACTTCTCTGGCATTTGTAGAATCCATTGGGACTTCTAACCAGTGCCATTTCAATGCTTGAGGGTTAAAATCCCCATTTAAATCAATGATTTACTCCAGAATGATTTGCACCATAATTGCTCCAGTTCTGCTTAGCCTTAGTACATCGGCCTCTATGATTTAGTGTGATATAGGAGCAAAGTAACCTAGTGCCCATTAAATACATAATGACCCTTAGGTGCCACCAATACCATCCCTGCAGCAGACAAGACTGGAGGGAAAGAGACTATCTGACACCAGTCCACCTTATACATCATACAGAATACTCAGTGCTGTGTATCCTGTACATTTCCCTAATGGGGTTTCCAAGTGTTTTCCCAATATTTGAGGCACCCCAATAAATTCAGTGGTAGCAGTGAGGAATACACAAATACCTAGATCTGCCCCTGAGGCTTCAATTTTCAGTTGTCATTACTGGATCTCTGGGACAGAGGTTTTTTCTCTGGCTTGATGAGCTGCCTAGTAGCCGCATCTAGTGCCCCCACCCTGTTTTGCCCACTTTGCACCTACTCACTGCCCCTATGCCACCCACTTTTGAAACAGACTACCTATTCTGTTCCCAACTCCTACCTGCCCTGATTAAGCACTGCCACTGCCCATATTATGACATGATCATTTTGGCCACTCCTATCCCAAACTCTGCTGGGGCAAATGTTGTTCCCAAAGCAAAATTTAGTGGGTTAACCCTTTGCAGAGCAATGCATTGCATGCCCCTCTGGCACTCAAAGTGTTATCCCTTTAGGTTTCAAAGGGGTGTATTTAGCATCCAATGGGTGCCAAAAGGGGGTACAAAGAGAACCAAATTTACTGTGTACCACTGGTGCCCCTAGCCTCACCCTTACCTTTAGTCTAGCAGCACAGTTTTTCTATAAGCTATGCATTTTGTGGGGGTAGGAAATGCTAATTTTTATGCATACAATTATTTTGTATCTTTGAGACAAATGCAATCATAATTATAGTATGTTTTGCATTGCATTTGTATAGCGCAGATGGTTTTAATAGACCCCAGTTTGGATGTGACCATTTTAACTGGGATACTCCTCAAATTATAGGGCCTTATTCATTTTAACCCTTTGAGTGCTACACAAGAAACAGGCAACGCAATGCACTGGAGACCTCTAGCATTTGCGGGGTTAAAGGCCCCAGTTAACTCAATGGGAATGTTAATTTCCCCCTGTAATACAGTTGATTTGCCCCAAAAATGCATCACTATAGTGTCATGGGCAGTTTCCTTCTTTGTCTAAAGGGAAATCCCTGGTCACGCCGGGTTTTTAACATATCTGTTTACTTTCTATTCTGTTATTTTGTATGGCAAACATTTTTCCTGTTCAAAATCCCTTATACACGCCAAGCTAGATATGTTTAATTTTTAAAAAGGAAAGGTTAAAGGGCAGTATGCATAAATGAAAAGATTAGCAATTCTGGAACAGTCTAACTGCACCATAGGGAACAAAGAAAATGTACTGAAATCCTCACTGTCTTTGAAGTTTTATCCTCTTGAATGCTAAAGTGGTCTCCAATGCATTGCAAAGCAATGCACTCAAGAACCCTTTGGCATTCAAAGGGTTAAAAAGCCCCATTTAAGCCAATGGGAATGTTTAATCTCCTCCTATGGTACACCTGTGTGATATAGAGGTGATAAAGCAGAGATGACTTCTCCAGTGATACCACTTCTATATCTCCTATGTTATTCTATGGAGTTGATGTACTAAGAATTCTTCAGCTTTGGAGATCTTAGCGCATAGGTTCCATAGAATAACATAGAAACTGGAGAAGTGATATCACTTGAGAAGTTATCTCCGCTTTATCACCTCTTTATCACTCTTTGGTTTGCCCCACAGAATTGATCATGTTTGATTCTGAAAAATATCAAGACTTTTAACTGATTAAGTTAAAATTCTATCAGATCATCAAAAACAATATTAACAAAATTAAAATGTTTTCTTTAAAGTATTACAGCTTTTGCCTTTAATAAAATAAAGGCACAAAATAACATAAGGGCAGAATTTTCTCTTCCTGTTTTACCAATTTTTATAACATCTTTAATGGAGTTTAACGTTTTTAATTTCCTCCTAATGAGTGGTAAATTCCAGAAGTGTTAAAAGAACACAACACCAATATCATTTTGCCGCTAATTGAAAGAAAAGTAATTCGGAGAAGTGTATGTTTAATTATTCAGCAGCTTTTCATTATGGCAAATGTGGTTTTAGATATAATAATACGCTCTTAATTGTGGGACAAAACACTGAATCATGCTTTCTAGAAAATGCTGTGGGACCCAAAGTAAAACACCATCAGTTAACCCATTGCCTCCTCTTCTGGAAGCCCATGAGGTTTAATGTTATATTTAATTATTTTGTCTTTGTATATACATTTCAGTGGCTGAAAACTACAGTCTTCTTCAAGCTGCAAGCACATTGCTCATAGCCTGCTAGGGCTAGGGTGACCACATGTCCCGGAATTCCTGGGACTGTCCCTTATTGTAGGTCTGTGTCCTGCATCCCGTGTCACCCCCCACCGGGACAACAAAGAGTCCCGGAATGGATCAACAAAGCCGGCACCCACATCCTACCTAGATAGAGCAGCACGCACCAGTCCAGCCAGCCAATGAAATGTATTAGCTATATGGTCCTCATCGGCTGGCACCATATAGCAAATACATTTCATTGGCTGGCTGGACTGGTGCATTCAAGACATCTGGGATGGTGCAAGTATGCTGGCGCTGTGAGTGAGTCTCGCGGCTGAGACTCCCACCAGCGCTGACCATCTTTCTGAGGCTGATACAGAGTAAGAGTTCCCTCAGCTGTGGGACTCACTAGGGTGACCACATGTCCAGGAATAGCAGATTGGAAATGTGGTTACTCTAGCTAGGGCTGGGTTCAAAATTCTGTCCCTATCAGTCTAGTTGAGATATGGTCAGTTACAGTACCATTTATTGTCTCTTGCAGGATCAGCTGGTGTGCATTGGGGGTCATCTCAGCTCTGGCGTCTTCACCTGGTCCACTTGTAGAGGAGAAGGAAGTGTCTGCATCAAGGGTACACAACCGTTGACTCTTCAGGTATTGGGGACTACAACTCAGGCAACCCACAGCTAGCCGTTGGCTGGTTGTGGATGATGGGAGCTGTAGTGTCCAATAGCTGAAGAGACAATGGCGGCCAACCCATCTTAAATACGAAAGTTTCCCTTTAAGTACTTAGCACCTCCTTTTCTGCTTTTTTTAATTTGTTTATCTTCCATCCTTGGTGTGTAATACATAGTTTCTGTATCAATACTGTAAGCCATAACTACAGCAGAGAGGACAAATACAAAATACTATTGATTTACATTGGTCTCTTAGTCCAGGGAAGTTAGCGAGGTCTCTAAGGCATTGTAAAGACCCATTTGAATCAACTGAAATTTAAAGGGATAGTAGAGTCTATATTAAAGTGCAGCTCCAAGTCTTCTATATGGTTTTTATATCACGTAGCATTATGTTTAATTACTTACAGTTCTGTAGTTCAAAAGCTATTCAAGCTGAAAGGATTTCCCTCCCACCCCTTCTGTCTGCCTCCCCTTAGATCTGAAATCCGGTCATGGGACCAGACAAATGCAGCAGGGGCAATTTTCACATAGTAAGTATAAGGAAAACCCTCCCCCCTTGAAGAAGGAGGGCAGGATTTTCCTTTTGCTTATCGAAGATTGTCCCTCGTCTTGCTCCACCCGGACCACATTTAGAGACAGTGTAGTGTAGGAAAAGGGACGGGAGGGGAATCCTTTCAGCTGGAATAGCTTTTGAACTGCAGAACTACAAGTTCTCATTCACATTCTCACATGCACATGCATATACACAAATTCACACTGTTTCACACATACATTTACATTCTGAAATGCGCATGTTTCTCACACACACACACACACACACACACACACACAGAGGCATTCATCTTCTCATGCACACACAAACACATTCTTAGACACACATGCACCTAGACTTGTGCAAATTCATTCGGAGACATTCGGATTTCGTCGAAAATGGGGTCATTCGGAGGCATTCGGCCAATCCGAAACTCAAGGGTCATTCGGCGAAAATGATCCGACTCCGAACACTCCGATCGACAAATTTCCAAAAGTTTTGACTACTTTCTACCAGGACTTTTTTGTACTTCCTGTGCGCGCTCAATTACTTTCCCTCCATAATTTTCCCTCCATGTCTCTAGTCCAATTCCATTCTCCGTTTCATGCACTACTTCCCTCTTTTGTCTGTATTCCAATAGCCTTCTTCGTTTCATGATGGGGGTTGGACTAATGACACAGTCACACAGACAGACAGCCTGCATTTCCTCATTGCGTTGTTGGAGCTCAGAGAGAGAAGAAGAGATTAGAGAGTGACCAGTTGTTGTGTAGGCAGGCAGGTAGCATTAGGCTAGGCATAGGAAGGCAGCCAGCATTAGTTCCAGTTATTGCCACTGCAAGAGTGAGTAATATTTGTTCCTGTGCAAAATATAAAAAAATATTAGGTATATGTTCAAATAATTTTCAATGTCACATCAACCAGTCTGACAGTGCTATAGGCAGGCAGGGTGCCTTTTCGCCACCGCAAGGGGGTCATCTGTGTTTCTTAAAAAAAAATATAAAAAGTACAATTCATTTGTTTGAATACTCTTCAGTCACACTGCCAGTGTCACAGTTGTATAGGCAGGCAGCATGCCTTTTCACCACCGCAAGGGAGACCCACATCTGTTGGTTTTATTAAAATTATTCCTAATACAAGTTATTTGTTTGAATAATCTTCAGTGTCACACTGCCAGTGTCACAGTTGTATAGGCAGGCAGGGTGCCTTTTCGCCACCGCAAGCGAGACCCACATGTGTTGGTTTTAGTAAAAATATAAAAAATACAAGTGATTTGTTTGAATAATCTTCAGCGTCACACTGCCAGTGTCACAGTTGTATAGGCAGGCAGGGTGCCTTTTTGCCATCTCAAAGGGGAGTCACCTGTGTTGGTTTTATTAAAAATATAAAAAATACAAGTGATTTGTTTGAATAATCTTCAGCGTCACACTGCCAGTGTCACAGCTGTATAGGCAGGCAGGGTGCCTCTCTTTCCTCCTCAATACTGAGGTAATGGATCAGCAGCACACCTCAGATAACATTCGCAAAGCACTGCAGAACATGGTGGCGCAATGGCTAGGGGAGCAGGCAGGCACACAGGCGCAAATGGGGTTTGTGGTTACTGATGGTGCAGCTAACATGATCAAGGCTCTCCGGGATGGCAGATTTGTGGGTGTGCACTGTTCAGCGCATGTTCTGCATCTAGTAGTGAAGGCTACTCTCGAGGATGGCAGTAACACTGGAAGGTTGTCAGCACTTCTGGAGTCGTGCCGACAAATTTCTGGCCACTTCCATCGGAGCATCAAAGATAGCCAGCTACTCAGGGAGGAACAGAAAAAGGCAGACCTCCCAGAGCACCGCCTAAAACAAGATGTTGGGACCAGGTGGAACTCCACCTTAGATATGCTAGAGCGTATCCTGAAGCAGAAAAAGGCAATTCATGCAATGTCATGTCACCATTTCATTGGCAGTAACAGAACACGGGGCAGGGCTGACTGGGCCCTGATGGAACAGGTAGTGACAGTCCTTACACCTTTCCGTGCTTTGACAGAACTTTTGAGCAAAGAGAACCCAAGTCTGGCAGAAGTCATTCCCCTCTATACGCACCTCTCCTTAAAATTGGATGATTTCCTTTCCCATAGGGAACGCTTGCCTGGTGCTGAGGGTAATATACTTCCAGATGTTGCTGCCCTTCCAACGAGGTTGAAGAAGGAACTTACTCGGCGCATGGAAGAGCATGGACAATTGTCCCGAGTTAATGCTTGCCACAATTTGCGATCCTCGAATCAAAGGCAAGTTGGCACTTCGTTCCAATTCTGTCAGTCTCTGAGAAGGGTTAAGTGACATGATGATTTAGCACAAAATTAACCCCTTAATGACCGGCCACGCACGCACGCGCGCGGCACTTAACAACATATTTTTCTTCTTCTTCATTCTAGCGAATGACTTCCGGGACTTACCAGGTACGTCCTCTGTCACTAAGTGACAGTTTTTGCGGGACATACCTGGTAAGTCACTTGTCGCGATGGGGTTAATGTATTTTCAATACACAAATTAGTTTAGACACACATACTGCAGTTTAAACAATCATTGATGTTTATTCTTGATGTAGTATGAAACACTACAATGTATATACACATAGACTTATCTGATATGAGGGGAAATCAGGATAGGAAAATGTGAGAGAGGAATTTGGGTACTAAAGAGGGACAGTAGGGTAGGAGGCTGGTACCAGAAAATGAAACCTTAACCTTTACCCATGTACTAACATAGAATGTGACATGTAGTTTGTCCATGTTCGAGTCGACCACTTATGTTGAGTAGGATGTGACAGGCATGGGTTTTCGATGTTCGAGCATATGCTAAATTGAATGACAGGCATGGGTTTTTGATGTTCGAGCATATGCTAAACTGAATGACAGGCATGGGTTCTCGATGTTCGACGTTTGCATTGTGACTGGCATCCCATGCTGGAGTAGAGGTGACATGCACAGACTGGCAATGTACGACAATGTCCGTTTTTGGGATGGATCTTTTTCTAAATGCACACCCTGTCTGCAAAGAATGATAGCAGCGTGCATGGAGGCGCACTGCTATAATTTAACCCATGTTAAATTCGGCCGAATAATTCGGAATGGATCAGAATTTCGTTCGAATCGAATAGGCCCGGTCCGAAATTAGGATCATCCAAATTAGAAAAAAAAAATTTGTCCGAATTCGAATTTAATTGAAAATTTTGGCCGTGCACAATTCTACATGCACCTACCCACAATCACATTATCACATGCACATGCATATACACACATTCACACACACACATTCAAATTCTGAAACAAGTACGTCTCACACACACACACACACAGAGTCATTTATATTCACCGTCTCACCGACACACAAACACATTCTTAGACACACATGAACCTACATACATTCACATTCTCACATACACACAAACATTAATA
This sequence comes from Rhinophrynus dorsalis, assembly GCA_037306005.1. Taxonomy (NCBI): domain Eukaryota; kingdom Metazoa; phylum Chordata; class Amphibia; order Anura; family Rhinophrynidae; genus Rhinophrynus; species Rhinophrynus dorsalis. The sequence continues at coordinate 152,570,047 of CM074722.1, read as the reverse complement.
TTCTGATGAGCACACAGATGCGCGCACACAGATTCTTGCACACATTCACATTCTTATTCACATTCACACACACATTCTCACACACAAATTCACATTCTCTTCAAATTCTCTCTCACACAAGCACACACACTCTTGCATGCACACACCCATATGCACGCACACACTCAAACACACATCTATTAATGTTATAATTAAGGCACTGTTGACCTTGGTGCCCTGAGCATACAAAATAAGCTTTAAACCCAGGCTTTAAACCCAGGCTTTTGACAGTTAAAAGGATTATCACAATTTTTTGGAGAGAAAAATCCTACAAATCCAGAAAATGCTGTAAAGTTCAAGAGGGCAACATTCAGGCTGAATCCTTTCATTTTATCTGTTTGCTTTTAAATTCAGCCACATAAAATATGGGTATGAAATATTTAGCAGCCTAGCAGACTTCATTAAAATCTGTAGCCAGGAATTTGTGTGTCTCTGTGAGTAAGAGTTTGTGTGTGTATTAATATAAACCCCTTTCACCTCCAGCAGCATGAGGGGTTCATATAAAATTCTGCTGGATGAAGGAGGATGAAATATACAAAGAGTTGGGTTTTCCTGGAACTGAAGTTTTCTAGTCGTAGAAAACGTCAGTGCGTTGATCAAACCTTCTGCACTCAAAGGCTTTGATCAGGTAGTCAACTTGAACTTGGCAGTGATGTTGCCCCATTCTAACTGTCTGTGTTATTTGAGCACCCCATGTTCCCACAGGTTTTCTATCATGGGGAGGTGGGAGAGCTCCATAAGGCCAGTAAGCATCAAGGTCAGCTATACGTGATTGGCTTCTACCTAAACAGACCAAGTATTCATTGAACAATTCTCACCAGCCAAGTTATCACTGTGATTGATCTTCAAATGGTCTGTTAGATTGCAATTTACATTATCACTCTAGAAACTACCGTGCTTTCTGCTTTGAGCAAGCTGTATTGGCGTCTTCTGGAGCAGATGACACCAGGCAGTGTAAACAGCCCAATATATCAGCCATGTTGTGTTCTATATGGGCCACCCAGACATCATTACTGCATTATTGTCACCTATATGAACATAGAAAAATAATTAATGAGTTAGCCTATCATGGTGGTTTTTAAGGACTGCTGTCAGGCCAAGTTTTAATGATGTCTCCACTTAAGCCCATTGCATGTCAGTCAGTCTAGAACTTGACAGATTATGCCAATGCAGTGATAGCCTTCAGTCTGGCCCATTGGTGGTGCTTGGGGCTGGAGTTGTGCATTCCTGACAAAAGTATACTAATTGCAGTCACATATTTAATGGGTCACTGCTTCCTAGGACCAAAAGTGAACAAATGGTTTTGATAGTTCAGATGTCAAGATCTACAAACATAGTGAACAACAGGAGTGTCTGCACATTTAATTCTGACTTTTACAAATAAATAAACTTCGACTTACTATAAATAAAACAGTTGGGATTTAGTTGCATGTTTTTGGCCAAAGGCGTGGTAAGCCCACCTGTCCCATCAAGGCACCCCAGGTTCAGGCAAGTCCCTATCTGCCTATAATATGTGAACATGTATTTAGTATAATGCAATTTACCTCTACTGTGAACAAAACTCTTGATTGGGAAATGGGGAAGGTATCCATACTTTCCCTATTCAGTTATACCCTTCTGGGGAGCTCCCAAAATACATACAAAAAAATATAAAACATATATGGGGAGCTCAAAATAGCCTATATCTAGAAACAGGCAAGATTATTGGGACATCACAATCTGGAATTATTAAACTAACCCTTTGAGTCCAAGACAAGAAGTGCTTAGAAATTCATTGCTTACCACTCTGCCATTCAAAGGGCTAAACACATTCTGAATTAATTAATTAATCCTATGATTGCCAGAGATGTCTCCAACACATTCCTTTGCTAGTGACTGGAGAAGTCTCAAACATTCAAGGGGTTAAAGGAGTTGTCGACCTTTATTATGGAAACAAACATATATTGTAGGGTTTTTCTTATGAGTAAAGCAAGGGCACGGACATGGGAGATGCTTTGTTCTAAAGTCACTACAGTTTAAACTGTTGTTTATTTAAATTAACAGTGATGGGACAGTAAAGATCTAGTATGGCATTTTAAAGGAGAATATGACCTGAGCTTATCTTATTGTATACACAAATTTGCAGTCAACAGTTTGCCCTTTGATTACATTTCATACACATCCTAATTACTATGATATTGTTGTAGTTATGGTGTATGAGGAACATATGTTCAAAAGAAAAGTGGAGGAGTTCTGGAGCAAACCAATTGCACTATAGGGAAGAACTAAAAATTCCAAAATATTCCATTTTAATTATATGGGGCTAGAGAGGCCTCTATCGTATCACTCAGCAATGCGTTTTAGAGCTCTATAGCACTGGCCAGTAAATGCACTTTTTAAACAGGTAATTAAACTGGCCTCCATAAACCAGGAGTACTGGGATAGTTCTGCCCACATCCACAACTGAGAATGTGGGTGTGGACAGCACAAATGAGTCACTCATCAGAACCTTTTGCTCTATTTAGTTAACTACTTTGCCTATTGGGAAATCCAGCCCTTCATTTGTCACAGGATTTTTGTTGTTGTTATTTAATAAAATAGCTAATGCAATCTTGTTGTCAGACAGTTTGAGATGAGTGAGGTTTTCCTTGGTGCATAATTTGTCATTAGAACTAGTTTACCCTTGAACATTAAAGGACAAAGGATGGATGCCGGCTACTTCTCCAGTGCATTATTTTGCAATGTGGAGATGTCTCTATCTTTCAAAGTGTTAAAGTGATCCTATAAAACATTTCTGTATTTGGGGATTCTTTTTAACATTTCGCCAGGTCTGATAAATTCTTAAAGGGTTAGTAATGCCCATATTTAAGTTGAATCAGTATTGTAGATGTTAAAAAAATAAAGTATCTGGAGAAAGTCCCATCTCTCAAACCTTTATGGTTTAAGAGATATTCGCCGCTAATGTTCCCCCCTCCTTCATGTCAGCTGTAAAGCTAACAGAAGTAGATCCGTGTTGGCTGGCTCGAGGAAGCTCTTCAGCAGAGCCAAAATAGCGATATTTAAAAAGAACTACTTTATTGGAATGGTCTACAAAGTGTGCATGCAAACCCGGCACACTTTGTAGACCGTTCCAATGAAGTCATTATTTTTAAAGATCGCTAATTCGGCTCTGCTGAAGAGCTGCCGGCTGGTCCCAGGACCGGGATCTCCTGCTGTCAGTAGAGCTCTGATGTGAGGAGAAGGGGAGAGAGGGGGGAACTTTAGTGGCAAATATCTCTCAAACCGTAAAGGTTTGAGAGATGGGACTTTCTCCAGATACATCTACAATACTGATTCAACTTAAATATGGACATTACTAACCCTTTAAAAAGTCCTTGCTCTTAATTACGAACACCCAATCTAACAACTTTTTATTATTCCTTGAAAAATACCTCTAATTAACCTCTTTTTAAATTTAAGAGATGAACACTGAGTGAAATGCCCTCCTTTGTTTGAATCTTAAGGCCTGGACTTGGACATCCCTGAAATAGGAGCTATCTCGTTACCCACAATGCATTGCTTATTGACCATTCTATTTCACAACAAATGAGAGATTATTTCATTCTAATTACCTGTGTGGGTCTGTTCAGTACCCCATTTTGATGTCTGTCAGATGTCTGTCCGCCCCATACCCTCCCTTCTCTACTCGTTAAAACACCATCCTCTCATTGATTTTCTGCACATTTGCTGTGAGATTCTAATTTGCTTGGTATTGATTTCAATAAATGTGTTTTGCTGATGAAATTAAGAGTGAGGGGACCTGCTTTTTTGTTGTTGTTTCTGAAGGACAAGCTCATTTTTCCAGTCACCTTTTTTGAAACCTGAGTTCTGTTAGTTTTTTCATTTCTTTAAAGATGACAGATCTCTTCTCCATCTTCTTTGTTAGTAAGCTTCACATAATCTTTTTATAGAATCCTGATCTCCTGATATTCTTTGATGTGCCAATTGTTTATTAATAGGGAAAAAAAGGAAAATGGGATTTTATAGGTGCTATTCCACCAGAATGAACCAACATTTCTGTCTTTTATTTAAGTATTGAACAGAATGTGACATCGGGTAACAAATGTCGCACCTAATTGTAAGGGGCGCCGCAACTGTGCTGACCGCACCCACCAAGTTGTGTTGTGGGCATTGTCAAAAAATCTACAGTATCCTTGCAAATGGTTCTCAATTTATTTACCAACAAAACAGGAAGTGATGTATTAGGGATTCATTTAAAAAAACAGAGTGTATAACTTAGGCCTAGATGCACTAAAATTTGAAGAGGGCTGATGTCCTGTAAAAAACAACAAAAAAAACAGGTGATTGATTCATTGATGAAAGTGCAGAGCTGTGCTTCTCATGAATTAACTCAGTTACAGGGTTCACTTCAAGCTTTACTACTGGAGCCAGCTTATAGAGCCACTCTAGTAGTAAGAAAGGAAAACAGAAAATGCCTTCGTTGCTGCCCCATGGATCATCTATCCTTCTGGATAGGTGATCTATGATGGAGGGGTATCAGGAGGGGTCCTGATGACCCCCTCGAGGTCTGAAATCAATGTTTATTACAAGAAAGTGCATAAAACCTATGTTACACATAGGTTATATGCGCTTTATTAAAACAAACAGCAATTGTCGCCTGCATGGATCACCTATCTTACTTAGGGTGACCACATTTCCCCTCTGCCATTCAGGGACACTGTGTGGGTGGGGTCAAATGACATCACATGCCCCTGTGCTGATGTCACTGGCTGTAAGAGCAAAAATTGTACTTTATCAGAAGCATCACAGATTTGTAAGCACTAGGAGGATATACACACTGTGATTTCAACTTTTAACCCCGTGAAGACTATGGATGGTCTCTAATGAATTGGTAAGCAATCCACTAGAAAACTGTGTAACATCCATGGTGGTAACTGATCCTCTTAAGGACTAGAGGGGTGTATAAAGTATTATCCACCACTCTGGTTCTAAAGTGGTTAATTATAAACAGTAAGCTCCATAGCTTCTCCACTTTTATATCCTAATCTATGTTGTCACACTCGTAGGATATTCCTATCACATGTGACTTATAAACGTGGATATAATATTCTATCGACACATTATTGTAAGATATTCTGCAGTGGTTACACACTTACTCTCAGTATCAGGACTCAGAAGGCAGTCAGCACCAGCCTCCCAGCCAGTGGGAACCACTCAGCCGCAGGACTTAGTCTCACTCTCTGTGACTGCAGCGTGCACTGTTCACTCTTCCAGTCCTCTCTCCTCTGCTCTATGTTCCACGTCCACACTCCATCTACAGCCGCCTGTCACTGCTCCCAGACCCAGACACTGTCATTCACATGGCAATGTGGCATGCGTACCACCTCACATACACAGACCAGCAGCCAGCCAATAAGGAGAGGAACATTGTGCACACTGCTAATACTCTCCCTTCATTGGCTGGTGGTGGTGCGTGTATGTTACTTCCAGCAGGCTGTGACTGAACTGGCACCATTGGCAGGCAGAATAGGGCTGACAGTGACTCTAGGCTTTGATTCCGGGACTCTTTGTTGTCCTGGTGGGGGGTGATCCGGGATGCGGGACACAGTCCTCAATTAAGGGACAGTCCCGGGCATTCCAGGACACGTGGTCACCCTAATCCTACTGGATAGGGAGGTGTCAGGAGGGGTCCTAATGTCCCCCTTGAGGTCTGAACTATATATTTTTAATAAATGTTACAAAACATAAACCTATACACATACAGGCAAAGTATGCAGCCACGTACCTTGCCTATTAACCCTTTGAGTACTAGAGGGGTAGCAAACGCATTGCTAAGCAATGAGTTGCTACCTCTCTAGTACTGAAAGGGTTAAGTATGTTACGAATGTAGTTAGTATGTCGCGTTAAAGCAATATATGTTGAAATACTAAGAGAGGGATAAGTCGAAGGGGGGCACTCTATGTCACATTTCTATAATGTGGGGAACAACACCATTGTGTGTTAGCCCCATATACATTGCCTGACACCCCCCAACCTTTTTCTCTTGCCCAGGCAGTGGCCATGGGGATTTGTGGCTAGCAGTGGTCAAAGGGAAAAGGCTGGAGAGGGTCAAACAAACAGTGTGCATGGGGATCTGTGGTTACCAGTGGCCAAGGGAACAAGTGTGTGGGCCAAGCAGTGTATATGGGGTTTTATGGCTACCACTGGGCAAGGAACAAGGCTGGAGGGCAAGTTGTATCCACAAATCCCCATAGATGCTGAGTCTTGTTCCCACAACATATACAATATATGATACATAGGTTAGGGGATAATTGTGTAGTGCTTGCTGTTCTATTTCTGTTTATTTTAACCCTTTGAGTGCCACAGGGGTGAACAATACACATTCCTATGGCACTCAGTGCTGTCCATGGTGATGAAAGCCTTCTCTTTATTCCCATACTGGCTAAGTAGGGAAGCAGAGAGAATGCTGTTCACCTTCAGAATTGTTATAGTGTTGATGTGTGAAGGGAGGAAGGCCCTTCCACATTAGCACTTCGACAATCCTGTGTGCTAATATGGACTTTCTCCACCCCTCCCCTTGCATCTGACAATTTTAGTGAATATGTCAATGTGTGAGTGGGTCGAAATGTTGCAGTGTTTCAAATACTTCGACAAGATCATATCGTCACAGCAACAACCTTTAGTGAATCTAGGCCTTAGTGTCCCATGAATACCATACAAATGATACAGCACATACAGGCCTGAAAGCTGTCAACAATTGTTTCAAGCTATTACCTCTTTGTCAAAGCATATGGAAACCATAAAAGTGATCAGTGTCCTCTATAGACTTATTCATTTTAATGTGAATAAGAAATTCTGTGTATGTAGAACAGTTATTAGGAAATCCAAAATACAAATTTCAAGTACTTATTAATTCTGGATGGAAAATACAAATCTCCGGTTCATAGATACCTATTAAAATAAACAAACCCTGCTCAAGCCAGTTTGTGTTACAGCAGTGATAAATACCACATAATAAATAAATCTAGGTAGTTAAAAGTGACAAGGGGTTAAATATAAAGACTTTCACTATTTTAGAGATAAATACTTGTGTAATTTCCCTCAGGCAAAGAAGAGGTCAAACAGTTATTTTTCTATTATTTATTTTTTTAAGAGGCATTAACCCTTTGAGTGCCAGAGAGGTATTGTGTTGCAATGTGTTGGATACCACTCTGGCACTCAAAGAGTTAAACCCTAATTGTGGCTATATATATATAGCCCACTGCTATGAGACGCTTCTTTCAAAAGTTATTACAAAGTTAACGTGACATTTTTTAGAGAGATTGAGTTCAGGATGTTTTGCAGCTAGATGGCAATGTTGCTGCATCCATCTATGGAAAGTCGCTGTCCATGGGTCTAACAACAGCACCACCTGACTACAAAAACATTTTGAACGCAATTCTAAAAAAAATGTCAATTTCCTCTGTAATATCTGTAATAACTTTTGACTGCAGCATCTTCAATTATTAGTCATGCCCGTTTTATTTTCATTATAAGGGTTTATTGCCCCTTTAACCCATTAAAGAACAGAGGTGTATGCTGTGATTTTTTTGTGTTGTTTTGGACTTTTTGGCCAGTAATGAGCCCCTATTGTTGTTGTTGTTTAAATATGTATATACGGGAAAAACAAATTGTCATTGTTTAATAAAAATATAATGGGAGATTCACGTAAGGATCAATATGCTGTCTCTGTTCTTTTCAAGCACAATTTATTTATAACGGCGTCTTGTAAATAAAGCATCAGGATCAGAATGTGCGTGTGCAGACTCCTCCTGAGACAGCTAATTGCCACTGATCTGTTTATGGTGACCGTGCAATGCAGCAATTCTGATTATATTACAAGAGAAGGGAAAGCTGCTTAGCAGGGTGGGATGCCTTGTCTTGCTAATCCTGCAGTGTACCTATGGGAAGTTTGAAACTGTGTAGAAAAGCAAAGTGTTAGGATTCTGGGGCAAACCAGCTTGGTATACACCAAGCCTTGATGGCGCCCTTTTTTGCTGAAATAAATGTAAGCATTATTGCATACATATTTTTATTATCATTAAAGGGGAACTATCACCCCAAATAAAGCCCCCCTGCCATAATTAGCCATTTAGCAATAAGCTTACCAAGAGTACTGTTATCCTGTATAATTACCGAGTTAGTCCAAAATCTTACTTGTACCGAGACTGATTGCCAGGCAACATCACTTTAGAGGAATCCCTTCTGCTACCTAAAGGTACCATGCAACGCCTCCTTGAGGAGAATGGGACTGACGGTGCAGGCGCACAGATGTCTGTAAGCAAAGATGTCTGTGCTCTTGCCTGGCCGTCAGTCTCCTTGCAAGTAGGATTTTGGACTTAAGTGTTAATTATTCAGGATAACAGTACTCTTGGTAAGATATCGCTAAATGGCTAATTATGGCGGGGGACTTTATTTGGGGGTGATAGTTCCCCTTTAATTAGCATTTTTTAAATATATAATATATTTGAAAGTAACCAGGGCCAGATTTCCCAATAGACAGAGTAGGCAACTACCTAGAGCTCCAGACTTTAAGAGGTGCCTCAGCTATGCTGGCCACACCCACCTGCTAACTTGTGGATGTGGCTAGAGCAATCTCAATGTCTCTGCACCAGAGTTTGTACCCCTTTAAAAGTTGTTATTTAACCCATTGGATGCTATAGTTATCTCCAACGCTTTAGAGAGTTGATGGGACTGGAGCGGGGTCAAGTGAGGAGTGTCTAAGGACAACTAGGATGTAAATCTGGCCCTGAAAGTAATCAGTTCATTGTGCCTATGTTGCTGCATATGTTTCTGCAAACCAATGTTTATATGCCCCCTGCCAATTGTACATTTAAAATTAGTTCATATATGGCAGACTGTGCTGTTATCAAATGTTCTTAGAACCAGCTTTTCTCAGACTTCTGTTTGCAGTCACTTTTTAGCAAAATGGATACTGTTATGTCGTATAGCAATGAGGAAGTCTGGTACTGAAACAAAGCCTAATTTCTCCCCTAATAGAGCCTCATGCACCCTAATAGAGCCTCACAACCCGTAGTTCAGGAATCACTGGTCTAAATATGTAAATCTGTAAAGTGGCTTCTTTCTGTCCATGCAATCAGGTATAGCAGTGCATGTTTAACCCTTTTGAGTGCAAGTGGGGTGTGCAGCGCACTGCAAAGCAATGTGTTGTATACCCCTCTGGCATTCAAAAGGGTTAATGGCTAGGTGACAAATCAAGAAGAAGCCACTATACAGGTCAGTTGTTTAGATGAAGCAGAGAGGACATCTCTCTGCACATATAGAGTAAATATAAGTGTTTAATAAGCACAGGCACTAATTACATAAATAAAGCACAACAGCTAATTTGCATGGTACTGTTTTCTCAGATTTTTGAGAGTCTAATGCAGCACTTTACATAGCCACCTATAAGACTGGATGTGCAGTGATTTTCCTGATGATACTGCACAACACACCATTAGTTTTACTCCCACATGATTCAATCTGTCATATTGAAGCTATTGCATGACTAGGTTTTCCGTGATTTTACATTTTTTAACATATAAAAAATGCATACTACAGTGCTTGACTTGATAACATGCTGCCATGTAGAATGTATTTTTCATAAGCATCTGTGTTAAAACCCATAGCATGGTATATCCCCTTCTGATCCAACATGAACCAGAAACTTTTCCTTCTTCAACTCAAGATAATTCACAACTCTGCTTCCCCTTACAACTTATGGGGGGAGATTCACTAAGTGGTGATAAAGAGGTGATAACACTGAGATAACGTCTCCAGTTTATCATTTCTCCAGTTCCTATGTTATTTTATGGAGCCTATTCACTAAGATCTCCAGAGCTGAAGAAATCTTAGTGCAAAGGTTCCATGGAATAACAGAGGAACTGGAGAAGTGATAAACTGATGTCATCACCGCTTCATCAACTCTTTATCGCCGCTTAGTGAATCTCCCCCATTATCTCCTATCCTGCAACCCACCTTAGGTGTTATGCACTAAGGCGTGATAAAGAGGTGATAAAGTGGAGATGACTTCTCCAGTGATATCACTTCTCCATTTCCTATGATATTCTGTAGAGCATATGCACTAACATCTCCAAAACTGGAGAAATCTTAGTGCATTGACTCCATGGAGTAACATAGGAATTGGATAAGTAATATCACTGGAGATGTCATCTCCGATTTATCACCTCTTTATCACACCTTAGTGCATCTCACCCCTTCTCTCACTAAGATGGGGGATGTCTTCTATGTGTACCATCAACCTCTAAAGCTTTGTCACACATAGAACCCTTAGTTATTACTGCATTTGCTACTTACCAATATTTGCCATGATACGTCTCAATATGTTTAAGACATACTTTACACGTGTACCAAGTATAACTGGTACTTCTTCTGCAACATCATAACTTATGATACCAAGGTGTGCTAATGCTAACTTCCAATAACTTAACCCTTTAAGGACCAGAGTGGCATGAATCACATCGCAGAGCAATGTGTTGAACACCCCGTGGTCCTTAAAAAGTTCAATGGAGCTGACCTGAACGCTCTTATTTGAATGTAATTTATGCCAATGGAAAAGTTACATCACATTATGATTACTTAACTGATTTTTCTGTAGAAAAATATAAAGTAACGCTTGCTACATTTGTATATCAGATATTAACACTTGGGGGCAGGGGTTACACAATCTTCTACCAGAATAATGTACAGTTCCAACAAAACCCCACGTTTTGTTTACACTTACTGTCCCCCGGTGTCTTTGTAAATTTGCTATCTACTACCTGGACCAAGAGAAGGCAACCTTTGGCTCTTCAGCTTTTAGTGACTACAACTTCCATCATCCCTAACAAGACCTTGGATGATTGGGGGTAGAGCCAGAGGTTGCCTACCACTAAGCTAGATTGTAAACTTATCAGGCCAACAATTGCTCTTCAGATATTTTGCTCTTTTTATCTTCTTTATCTAATTATGGCCTTAACCCTTTAAGTGTCATAAGTATGAGCACTACATTGTTTATTGCTAGACAATTAAAGATATGCTTACATATGTATGCCACAATTATTTCTTTTACACACATTAGTTTGTTTTTGTTAGAAGGTGGTTAAAAGAAAATAAACTATTTGTTCACCTAATTGTCTTTATAGGGAAAAGCTCCTGCATGGCATAACACTAGGTAGGAGTAATAAAGTGTTTTACATGAATATTTACTACAGTTGTGTCTATATGGCAAGCATTTTTCAGTAGAACATGGTGCCAAGTATGTTGTAGAAAAGCCCAGGAGATGTAGTAGAGGGGACACACATGGGTAGTAATGGCAATCATCTCAAAGAGCATTATCTCCATAACCTTTTAGTGAAGGTGATTATAGTGACTAGGACAGTGATGCAATTATAGAGTAAACCAACTGCACTATATGGGGCAAATACAAATCCTTATTTATTTAAATGGGGCTTTTAACCCTTTGAGTGCCTGAGAGGTACGCAACATATTGCAGAGTAATGTATTGTGTACCTCTCTGACACTCAAAGGGTTAACTCTTTGACTACTAGCATTCAGGGGGTTAAGCCCTTGAATGCCAGAGTGCATTGGCTACACCATGAAGCCCTTAGTGCTGCACCTAATCCAGTACAGACTACCCCCAGGTAAATACATAGATTAAAGGGATAGTAATACTTCGTTTTAACTTTATTTTATTTTTTAAGCATTAAAAAAACATGAAGAATGATATAAGTCTTATCTCTCAAACATTTATGGTTTATGAGATATTCACAAGCAAAGTTTCCCCCTTCCGCCCCTTTTACCTAGTGTAAGCCATCTCTTCTCAGATATGGAATGCAGTCCATAGACCAGACAGATAACAGAAGGGGACACTCTTATTCCTATGAAAACAATGAAATCCCTGCCCCCCTTGACAAGTTTTTCAGGTTTTTCCCTTATCTTAATTGAAGATTGTCCCTCTCTGCAGTCTACCTGGGCACCTCCCTTCTGCTCTGGCTGAACAGTGTGACATCAGTAAAAGGGGCGGGAGGGGGACACTTTGTCATTGAATTACTATGGAACTACAACTCTGACAGGATTGAAATAACACTCTCCAAAGTCCAAATACTATGATGATTAATTAGAGCTGATTTTATTATGAAACATTACTATCCCTTTAAAGGGATAGTAATACTTAAAATGTATAAAATATGTATTATAGGGTTGATCTTCCTGAGTATAGCAAGGGTACTCCCACAGCTCAGCCTTGAATTGTTTAGGTGTAATATCTCAATGACCTGAAATTTTACAGTGGCACTACACCATCCAATGGAGGTTGATGGTCAACTGTCCAGAGCTGTCCATTTTGTAGCAACAGCACCACTGTATAATTTCAGGCCACTGAGATACTGCACCTAACAGAATTCAAGTTTGAGCTGCAGTAACTTTTAAATAAAACATATCAGCAGTGGAAATATCCTTGTTTTAGTCACGAGGGTAAACCCCACAATATAATTTTTTTTTTTTTACATCAAATGTTACTCTCCCTTTAAATCTTTGTAAATGTACATATAGCCCTGTATACCCAGCTTCACTGTCCTCCAAGTTGCAATATGGGACTGTGAAGGCAGCTAGAATGGTCAGTTTTCTAGACTTTGGATCAGCTGCAGAGAGTGGCTGCATAACAAAGTCCCTTCTAGATCAGCAGGACTGTAAGTAGGGGAGCATATCTGCCAAAGTGGAAATAACATATTGGGGAGATTCACTAAGTGGTGATGAAGAGGTGATAAAGCGGAGATGATTTCTCCAGTTTATCACTTCTCCAGTTCCTATATTATTCTATGGAGTCTATGCACTAAGATATCCTCAGTTTTGGAAATCTTAGTAAATAGGCTATATAAAATAACATAGGACCTGGAGAAGAGATATCACTGGAGAAGTCATCTCAACTTTATCACCGCTTAGTGAATCTCCCCCATTGTATTCCCAATTTAACATTTGGTAGCAATCCTACTGCCTGTCACATGTCTCTATATTGCAAAAGGCAGTGATAGTTCCTGCAGGTGATATGCACAAAGGAACTGAGATAATTATATGGTAAATCATCTGCACAAATGGAGACAGATAGAAATGTCCCAGATTCATATTGATTTAAATAGGGTTTTAACAAATGAATACTAGAAGACTCCAAACTATTGTAAAGCAATGTGTTTGGGACATCTCTGGCATTCAGTTGGTTAAAAGCCTAATTTTTCTGTCATCCAATACAGGTTACTGGTAACTTTGGGTAGGCGATCTGGCCCTTTAACTAGGCAGGGACAATTCTAGAAGTGAATGCAGGGGGTGGAGCGTACCTTCGCTCCTTGGCTGCAGCTAGCCAACCAGCTCCAGTAAGATTTGTTCCTTGGTGTAGAAACAAGGCAAGAGAACAGTTCTGCTAAAGTTTTAGCTATTTTTTTTAATTTTTCTGTTACATATGGAATACCACCATTAGGCAGATTACCATAACTGACAGTGCCCTTAGATGTGGCTAGCTCAGTATCCAGGTGCTTTTTATGGACCTTAAGCACTGGGGGGAAAATCTTGGGTTCAAGTTCTTTCCTCAGGAGTTGCCCACTGAGGCTTCTTCTTAATACATGGTAATCTGAAGACAGAATATCTGCAGGAAAGGTGATCAACCCTTTGAGTACTGCAGGTCCACATGTCCCACGGTGCCCCTCCCCACAGGGGTTTTCTTTTGGAGATCCTATTACACACTCCTGCACTCATTGAGTTTATCTGTATGTCTGTTGGGTGTTTTGGAGCAAGTTTATGTGGTAACTTAACCCTTTACCTGCTGGTGTGCATCTTTTTTGGGGGGGTTAATTGGCACTTTCCCTACTGGGTTACATTTTTTTTGGGTCTTCTAACATGTTCTAGTGATGATTCATGTAGTTTTAATTCACAGTTTCAACTTTGCAAAATTTGTGTTCCAGACGTGCTTTACCGCATAGATGCCATTGCTCCATTCACTGCTATGGGACTGTACAGTTTGGGACATATCTCTGCAACCGCTCAACGTAGAGACTTCAGAGATGGCTCATTTTATTTGTCTGCCCTTACTCTGTCATCTGGTTTAACATTTTAAGTGTGTTGGGGGGCTTCGGGCACTGCTGGGGTACTTTTTCAGGGAAAACTACATTTCCCATGAGTGCTTGCTTCGTGTACTTGTTTCTGCTTGGCTCCCACTGTGGCAGCCATTTTGTGCTTTTTCCTGAAAGAGGATCCTACGCAGGGCTTGGACTCTTCTTCTCTCCTCTGCAGATTAACCCTTCGCCTGCCAGATAAGTGTATTTTAGCGATTTCTGGGGTGAAATTTTAATCTTACTATGGCTACTATGCTCCGTGCCCGCAGACCTGTTTCTTCCAAGTTCTACCATCATGTCTGGTCGACCTTTCTATCTTGGTGTGCTGATAAGGACCTGTTTCAGTAATTTGATCTGCCTACCGTCCTGGCCTTTTTGCAGGATGGTGTGGATAAGGGCCTCAGTTTGAGTTCCCTTAAGGTTCAGATGTCTGCTCTCTCTGTTTTCATTCAGAGGCACATTGCCATCCTTCCTGATGTCAAAGTTTTCTTCCAGGGCTTTGCTCATACTCGTCCTTCCTTCAAGAATCCCGCTGCTCCGTGGGATCTTAACTTGGCGTTCTTCAGCGCCCTCCATTTGAGTCTTTGGCTACTCTACGTCTGTTGACATGGAAAATGGCTTTTCTTCTAGTGATTGTGTTTGTTCTCCATGTAGCGGAGTTACATACCCTGTCCTGTAGACCACCCTATTTGGTGTTTCGCAAGGATGAGGCGGTGCTTCACACTTCTCAGGAGTTTCTCCCAAAGGTGGTTTCGGAGTTCCACATCAGTCAGGAGATTGTGGTGCCTTCTTTCTGCCCTGACCCCACCTCTGACAAGGAAAGGGATCTCCACTTGTTAGATGTGGTGTGTTGTCTCAAGTTTTATGTACTGAGTCTATCATGCAATCTGACGCGCTGTTAGTCATTCCTGAGGGTCCCAGGGCAGGAAGACCTGCATCCAAAGTGACTATTGCGTCCTGGATCAAGTCCACGATTCACAAGGCTTACGAGCTGAAGAAGAAGCCTGTTCCCTTTTGGGTCATGGCTCATTCTACTAGATCTATTGGGGCTTCTTGGGATTACAGGAATCAGTCCTCTGCTGATCAGTTGTGCAAGGCTGCTACTTGGTCGTTTGTGCACACCTCTTCGAAGCACTACCGTGTGGATGTGTTAGCATCGGCTAACGCCAGCTTTGGGAGGAAAATCATTCATTTTGTTGGGCTACCTCTGATCTGATGGGTCATATCTGCTCTAGCGACTTTGGGTGCCTTGCGCCTGGTCCTTGCCTTACTTCCCGCCTCTGGGAAACTCCATGGTTGGACATCCCAATGTTACCATTAACCTGTATTGGATGACAGAGAAAAGAGGATTTTATTCTTACCTGTTAAATCCTTTTCTCTTACTCCATACAGGTTACTGGTCTCCCACCCTGTCAAGGCACCATGCTTGGCTCTCCAGTGGCAGACCGTGGGGGACCTTCAGGGTCACGCTCACAGGAGTCTTCTTTCCCCTCTACTATCTAGTCAATAGTTAGTGTCTCAAATCTTACTGGAGCTGGTTGGCTAGCTGCAGCCATGGAGGGAAGGTAGGCTCCACCCCTGCATACAATTTTAGAATTTTTCCTGCCTGCAGATAGCCTACCCAAAGTTACCAGTAACCTTTATGGACTAAGAGAAAAGGATTTAACAGGTAAGGCTAAAATTCTCTTTTCTTCAGCCTCCAACTCTCGCCCCTCCAACAAAACACACAGCAAACAATGAGTTAACAGCCAAGTCGGTGCCGACACTGCCATACAGCTGAAGAACACAATAAAAAGTGTAAAAGCATAAAGTACTGATTTATGCATTTATACTTTTCATTCTGTTCTCCAGCTGTATGGCAGATGTGGTCACAGCACTTGCCTGTGAACACATTGGTTTCCGAATTAAACACTACCTCCTTTCCACCTCCTCACTACAACACAACGCTTTTACTTAACCCTTTGAGCGCCTTAGGGGTATGCAACACATTGCTTTGCAATGTGTTGCCTACCCCTCTGGCACTCAAAGCGTTAAAGGGTTAGCAATGTCAAACAAAAAGTTTTTTGCATGTAGACAAGCTTAAAAAGTTGAGCTACATGCAAAAAACCATATCTCTCAAACCATAGTGGTTTGAGGGATACAGGCATTTAAAGTTCTATGCCTTCTGCTGACAGTTGTAAAGCTGTCAGCAGGAGATCCATGGAATGGTCTAAAACGTTTGCCTGGTTTGCAAGAACACATTTTAGACCAATCCAATGAAGGGATTCGTTGTCAATAACGCGATTGCGGCTCTGCTGCAGAGCCTGCAGTATGCACAAAGTGCATGAGTGTTCAGGTGCTGCTTTTCAAAACTGTGGCCATTAATCCAATGAATGTTCTCTGCTTTTGGACTTGCTTTAGGACTTGAAGGGAAGCAGCATAATCCTAAAAGGAAAGTCGCTTGAAACCAAGCCAATCTACTTCCCATCTTCTGTACTTTCTAGGTGCTGAAGTACTTATTGAATGCTGATGCACTTGTTAGATGCTGATGCTCTGTCTAGGTGCTTTTACAGCGGTTATGTGCTGGAGTGCTACGTTGTTGCTATTTGTTGTATTCTGTACTTCTGTTAGTTGTGACATCACAATGAAGTTCCAAACTGTCATCTGCATGGCCAGTAGAGGCCAATGAGAACCAAGCACGGTATAGTGCCTGCTGATTGGCCACTACTGGCTGGTCAGTTACTGACAGTTGGGCAAGCAGAGAAATATGTGCAGTGATGCATAGGAGTGTAACTATTTAAAAGAAATAATGTGATAAAATAAAGAATAGTGCCCACACTTCCTTCTACCTCTCCTGGGGTGTGAAGGTGTCCAGTCTGAGAAATGGACTGATTCTGAGGAGGAGGGTGCAGAAGGCTAAAACAGAAGGTGATTGTGCATTAAGGTGCCATGTCAAACTACTGGCCTTTACTTAACCATCTGGTTGCTAAAGAGGTCTCTGGCACATTGCAAAGCAAAATGCATAACACATTGGCTTTGCAATGCGTTGCTTACCCCTCTGGAACTCAAAGGGTTAAATAAAAAGAAAACACTCCATATAGAACCAAATCTCTCTCATAAACTTGAAGACCGTTAATTGGTGCAATTTGGTGGTTACCAAAGTATAAATCTCTTTCAGTTTGGAGAGTTTTATTTCTTATAATTTAACCCTTTGACTGCCAGAGTTGTATGCAATGCATTGCTGAGCAATGTGCTGCATACCCCTCTGGCACTCAAAGGGTTAATATTTTATTCTTATTAATTTCATAAAAGTTAAGTTCTATTATATGTCTGTATAATCCCCGTTATTTCTACAGCCCATTGTGAGATGGTCTTCAAACTTAGGGGTGGGTTTTTGGTGTTATAGTGGGCGTTTTCTCTCTCTCTCTCTCTCTCGCCCTTTTTTTGTTTTTTTACAGTTATGTGTACATCACAGCACATCCCTAAGTCATATAATCTGGCACCCTTTATGCTTCTGTGAACAGTGGTGCAGCAACTTCTATCCAGTGTGGAACAGATAGCAGGGTTGCTTATATTGACAGAGGTGTTAAAGGGATAGTAATATTTCGTTTTAACTTTATTTTATTTTTTAGACATTAAAAAAACATGAAGAATGATATAAGTCTTATCTCTCAAACCTTTATGGTTTATGAGATATTCACAAGCAAATTTTCCCCCTCCCGCCCCTTTTACCTTGTGTAAGAAATCTCTTCTCAGATGTGGAATGCAGTCCATAGACCAGACAGATAACAGAAGGGGACACTCTTATTCCTATGAAAACAATGAAATCCCTGCCCCACTTGACAAGCTTTTCAGGTTTTTCCCTTATCTTAACTGAAGATTGTCCTTCTCTGCAGTCTACCTGGGCACCTCCCTTACTATCCCTTTAAGTAGGACTTAAAAGGCAACTATCACGTACATTGTGCCCTTTTGCATTATGAGCCTCGGCAGATCCATGAGGGAGTTGAAGCCACACCCCCACTGCTTGCTCCCTGACCATGCAATACACTGAACTGATAGACTTCTAGTCATGTAGTTCAGTATCATGTGAGGTGGGGCCCAGCAGTCCCTATAGAACCGTATGGACAGGCTTGTAAGCCACATTGTAATTGTACCAACCCTGCTGCCAGTTAAGAGTGTCAGTTTCCGACACCACCACCCCACCACCATCAAAAAACAGCTGGCAGGAGACATTTTGGGGTTTAGTAAAAAAAATGTTTTTGATGTCACAGTACACTTAATGCCAATTTCCTGTATGCTAATTTGTACTATTTGAGGCCAAACATATTGTTTGCTGTGTTATTAGAAGTGATTGCAGTGTGTGGGCTCTGTCTAAATTCTTCTATAATCCTATATAACAATTCGCTACAAAGTTTGTAATGACATAGTCATGCACAGTACAGACTGCCCACGCCGCGGCTGATACAGTGCCAGCTAGTCGTGGTGCAGTCATTCACAGTAGAGACTGTCCACGCCGCGGCTGATACAGTGCCAGCTGGTCGTGGTGCAGTCATTCGCAGTAGAGACTGTCCACGCCGCGGCTGATACAGTGCCAGCTAGTCGTGGTGCAGTCATTCGCAGTAGAGACTGTCCACGCCGCGGCTGATACAGTGCCAGCTGGTCGTGGTGCAGTCATTCGCAGTAGAGACTGCCTGTGACAAGGCTGATACAGAGTGGGGCGCTCCGAAGGAGCATCCAACTCTGTATCAGCCGTGGTGCGGGAAATCTCTACTGAGCATGACTGCACCGTGACCGGCTGGCACTGTATCAGCTGTGACGTGGGCAGTCTCTACTGTGCATGACTGCCCCGTGACCGGCTGGTAGTGGCACTGTGGCCCATGTAACTGGCTCTTCAACTAGTCTATATATAATGTGCTAGGATACATCGCTCCCTGTGTGTGTAACATGCACAGACACAGAGAGCAATGCCTCCTAGCAAATTATACATGGCTCCCGGCACTGAGGCGGTAGAGGGAAAAGAACGCTCTGGAGAGCAGCACGCTCCAGGGATCACCGCAATACTGCCGTTGTCCCCTTCCCCCACCACCATGCGGAGGAACAGAAGAGCTGAGTGTCAGGCCGCATCTTCCCACAGACACCCAGGCACCAGCTCTTCCACGTGACCCACTTCCCCCGCACCATGCCCAGCCATTACCTGTATGGCAGCTCTGTCAGTGCAGCCCTGCGCTAGCCCTCACACCTAGACCCTTTTGAATGAAGGGCTTCAAGCTAGTGTGAAATATGTGCAGTAATACTGGCCCAGAGCTATAACTAATTGGCATAAATTAGCATAAAGTGCCCACTGTATCAACAACAAATAAATGTTAATGTTTAAACAATTATATGTCAAACATATAGCTCACACAACATATAGGAAGTTTTTAAAATTAACTAAACATATATCAGGGGAAACGTCCACTTTAAATATAACATTGTTATTTATTAGTATGACTTTGAAATGTTATGGATAATTATACATATTCCTTGTTCTTTGCATCTTCGGTTGTCTATGAATCTATCACCTGAAGCATTGCACTAAATTTGAACATCAAATAAACTACAATTTAAAGCATA
This sequence comes from Rhinophrynus dorsalis, assembly GCA_037306005.1. Lineage (NCBI taxonomy): Eukaryota > Metazoa > Chordata > Amphibia > Anura > Rhinophrynidae > Rhinophrynus > Rhinophrynus dorsalis. The sequence goes on along the minus strand of CM074722.1, from coordinate 152,550,296 downwards.
TTACTCCCCGAAAATAAATTTTTCTTCACTTAACCACTTAGCCTTAGGGAGTTATTTGCTACATCGTTACTAAAACATAAAATAAAATAAATAAATAAAATGCTAGATCAAAGGCAGATATCCCATTGAATTACATGGGATTCAATTTTTTCATTAAATATTTTGCTTTGCCCTAGTTACTATGTACAAAAGGTACATTGAAAAGAAAAATGTGTACGAGTTTGAATATTAAAGTGTTTGGTTTCAGTCTCTGACCGTACCTGTATGCACAGTCCCTTGCAAATAAAGAAAAAACTTATTGGCAACCTACCTGTGTGAGTGCCACTGCCTTATCTAGTGTGACATTTAAATGTACACCAGTAGGAATTTTCATTCGTAAAGGTCATTAGACAAGCTCGGTCAAAGTTACTCCAAAAATGATTTGGGCAATTCAGTTTGCAACAGATTGCTCTATATTCATTGATGAGTGACATCAGTGCAGAGATGCACTAAAGCTTAATGCTGTGGCGATATGATTTTGTGAACATTTTGATGTAGACACACATCAACACATGCACTGAAATTTAGGAATGCAAGGTTAGGGAAGAGAAGGTCCCCATTAGCATACAGGATTGTCATACTGTGTCAGTGTGGAAGGGATGTCCTCCCTCATACATCACCAGCAGTACGACAGTTCGGAAGTCAGAGAGCATTCTCTCTGCTGCACCACTTGGTCAGTAGAGGAGCTGAGAGGACAGCACCATGAACAGCATCACTCCCTAACCCTTTGAGTGCCATAGGGATGTGCATTGCACACCCCTGTGACAATCAAAGGGTTAAAAAAAAAAAGTAAACCAAGCAGTACATAATCACCCCGACAGCTCTGTATCATATTTGTGCACTCCCAAGGCAACAAGGCTGGGGGCCAGGCAGCGTCCATGGGGATTTGTGGCTACAAGGTGCCCTCCAGCCTTTTTCCCTTGCCCACTGGTAGCCACAGAATGCCATGAACACTGCCTGGCCCCAGACTATTTTCCTTGCCCACTGGCAGCCACAGATCCCCATGTACACTCTCTGACCCCCCTCCAGCCTTGTTCCCTTGTCTCCTGTAGCCACAAATCCCCATAATCACTGCCTGGGCAAGGGAACAAGGCCTGGGGGTGTCTGGCAATGTATGTGGGCTAACACACAATAGTGCTGTTCCCCATGCTGTCCCACAATATACAAATCCAACATGTCTCCCACCCCAGTAAACTCCGACGTGCTGCCCCACCCCCAGTAAACTCTGACATACTGCCTCCACCAGTAAATTCTGACTTGGTGCCCCCCAGTAAACTCCAACATGCTGCCCTACCCCAGTAAAATTCGACATGCTGCCTCCACCAGTAATATGCCCCCATATCACATCACATGGATCTTAAGGATCCTCCTACTCAAGCCGGTCATTCATAGAATGACAGCTTACAAGGAGTTACTATTGGAAGGTGGTGATCGCCTTCTTGGTCACCACATTGATCACCTATCCAATTAGGTAGGTGATCAGTGCCAGGGGGACATCAGGAGGGGATGCCCCCTGCAAGGTCTGATTTTATTTCATAGCAAAACCGATATCAATGTTTTTTGGGTTTTTTAACATTTATATGTGCTATGAGGCAACATATGTTGGGTATTAACCCTTTGAGTGCCAGAGGAGTACATAACGTATTGCAAAGCAATGCATTGCTTACCCCTCTAGCACTCAAAGGGTTAACTGTGTGGAGTTACCATATGTTGGATTTTGCTGGGGGCCAGCATGTCTGATTTTACTGGGGGACGGCAGCATGTCTGATTTTACTGGGGGACGGCAGCATGTCAGAGTTTACTGGGGAGGGCACCATGTCAGAGTTTACTGGGGTGCAGCATGTCAGAGTTTACTGGGGGTGGGGCAGAATGTCAATTTGTATGTTGTGGGACATCATGGGGAACATCACCATTGTGTGTTAGCCCCACATGCACTTCCTGACACTCCCAACCTTGTTCCCCTACCCACACAGTGTACGTGGGGATCTGTGGCTACCAGTGGGCAAGAGAAAAAGTCTGGGGGCCAGTCAGTGTACATGGGGTTCTGTTGCTAAGACTGGGCTAGAGAACAAAGCAGGAGGGCAGCTGGTAGCCACAAATCCCCATGGATGTTGCCTGACCCCCGGCCTTGTTCCTTTGGAATGCACAACATGTTTTAAGTATGATACAGAGCTGAGGGGATGATTATATGCTGCTTGATGTACATTTTTAACCATTTGTGTGCCACAGGGTGCACAATGCACATCTCTATGACACTCAAAGGGTTAAGGGAGTGATGCCGTTCGTGGTGCTGAAAGCATCCACTCCACTTCCCTTCTGAGCAAGTGGGGAAGCAGAGAGAATGCTGTCAGACTTCAGGTTTGTCTACTAGCTGTCAGACTTCAGGATTGCCTACTACTGGTGATGTGTGAAGGAGATTATCCTTTCATATGGACAGCAGTTAACAACCCTCCATGCTTCTGATTGATTGAAGGCTGTTTCCACATAGGAAACTACAAAGAAATCCCAACTTTGCCAGCCTCAGGTAGGTGAAGTTAAGACTGTGAACTCCAACAGCAGAGGCCACTATAGGAGTTTAGTGTATGTGGTGAAGTGCCACATTAACATATAAACACAACCCCTTGACTAGGATTATGCTGCATTTCCATATGGAAATAGGCCATTATTGATGTGATGAGTGAAAATGAGGATATGAGGTCGAAGATACTTTAGTGCATACTGTCAATGTGCCCTCGACACTTCTCTTACAGGACATCAACACTATGAGCCATTTTCAACATTTAGTGAATCATTCCCTAGGACTTCTTGCATTTGACTGTCAACTGTTTAAATATAACAGAAGAGGGCAATAGATAGCAATGCATTGCCCACCCCTCTGGTCCTTAACCACTTGAGTGCCAGTAGTGTCAGTACTGCATAACAAAGTAATGTGTTGCTCACACTAATGGCATTCAAAGGTTTAAAGAGTTGGAGAAAATGACAATGCTGTTCTGATATTAGAAGCTATATATATATGAGGAGTAGTCAATAGCTGGACAGCCAGCTGGTGATATGATGAGCTGTCATCCCCAGCAGGTGGAGGCCCACCAATCAGACTGACCATTCTTTCTATGAAATGTAATTAGTAAAAAAAAATTAAAATTACATTTTCAGTATAATAGTATGACTACTTTAATAATACTAATAACCTATTAAGTGTGAGAGGGTATGATGTCAAAGAGTTAAAGGGACCCTGTCACCAAATGTAGTCCTTTCTAATGGACAATAAATCTGTCTACAGTGCTATACTGTGACAGCAAAAATTTATTATCATTTCTCAAACACAGTTTTTTCTTTTACAATAAAATATATTTTTAAAGTGAAAGTTTCACCTCCTAATAAAAACAACATCCCACCTTTCTATGGCCAGAAAACCCTAATTCCCTCTCTGGATTTCATCCATGTGCCTTTATTAAAGAGATAACATTTTCCTTCTATCCTGGATGTCATGCTCATGGAGGCAGACATGATAGTTACTAAGAGAACCGCAGAACGTTAGACTGTGCTCACTGCACATAGTAATATTTAAGGGCCAGAGGATGGTGCAATTCATTGCTACACAATGAGCTTCACACCCCACTGGTCTTTAAAGGATTAAATATGCTCATGGACGCTGCATGCTTCAGTGTGAAAAAAACTGTAATCAACTGTCATGTCTTCCTCCATGGACATGACATTCAGGGATGGTTGAAGATGTTCTCTTGAACAAAGACACAAGGATTAGGATCCATTAGGAAAGGGCTGTCCAAGTTCAGTCCTCAAGGGCCACCAAGAGGACAGGATTTAAGGATTTCCATTATTAAGCACAGATGACTTAATCAGTGGCTTATTCATTGTGACTGACTCACCTGTGCTTAATCAGGGAAATCCTTATATCCTGGCCTGTTGGTGGCCCTTGAGGACTGAACTTGGACAGCTCTGCATTAGGCTATTCAGGTCATAGTAAGATAAGTGAGGAGTTACTATTAGGAGGTGTTAGTACTCCTTTAAAGTTACGTGCATACTTATTTCCTTTAGATTATCATGCTAATTGACTCTCTTCTTTTTTTCAGGGAAATCCATACATGTGCAACAATGAGTGTGATGCTAATACACAGGAGCTTGCCCACCCACCTGAGCTCATGTTTGATTTTGAAGGTAGGAACCCTAGCACCTTTTGGCAGTCAGTGACATGGAAGGACTATCCTAAGCCCCTACAGATCAACATCACATTGTCCTGGAACAAGACCATTGAACTGACTAATAACATTGCCATCACCTTTGAGTCTGGTCGACCAGAGAAAATGATTTTAGAGAAATCTCTGGATTATGGCAGAACGTGGCAGCCCTACCAGTTTTATGCTGCTGACTGTCTAGATGCATTTAGAATGGAATCCAAGTCGGTAAAGGACTTGTCCCACAGTACTGTACTGGACATCATATGCACAGAGGAGTATTCTACAGGGTATGCAGCACACGCCAAGACTTTATCCTTTGAAATTAAAGACAGATTTGCTATATTTGCTGGGCCACGTTTGCACAACATGGCATCCCTCTACAGCCAACTGGATACCACCAAAAATTTGCGGGATTTCTTCACAGTGACAGATTTAAGGATTAGACTCCTGAAGCCAGCCACTGGGGCCACTTTTGTGGATGAGAGGAACCTTGAACGATATTTTTACGCAATATCGGACATCAAGATTCATGGCAGGTAAGAAAGGGACTCCTATGTGGGTTTTGGGATCTACGTGAATGTGTGATTTCTATTCGGGAAGCTAAATTGATGCAGTTCTGAAGCAAGCCAAGTACACCATATGGGACAAACGATAATTCCCAAAATATTAATTGATTTAAAAGGGGCTTTTAACCCCATGAATGGTCTGTAAAGAAACGCAAGACAATGCATTGAAGAATTTGCTAGCAGGCCAGGGTTAAAAAAAATGACATTTAAATCATTGACCATTTTTATTTGTCCCTTAACAATATATTAGAGTTTTTAAAGGGGAACTCTCACCTCTCTAAAAGTTATCTTCATCATAATGAGGTACATTGATGGGGTTTGCAAGCTTAACATTTGGCCCTATTGTAAAGCGCTGCGGAATAAGTTGGCGCTATATAAATAAAGATTATTATTATTATTATTATTATTATTTGGCCAAATTATGGACTAAATCCTCATATTTATCAACTCAGTTATTATATATGCCTAAGTTAGGGCACACATTTACACACTGGCATGGAGGAGCGCAGGTTTGTTTTTTGTTTTGTGTGTGCACTTTCAGTTTCAGCCTAATGTTTGGGGTACTGGATAACCCTCTCATTCCTTGCGGCTATCTAGATGCCAGTTATTTGATATCTTTCTTATCTAATTCACTACGTGTATATATTATGGTGAACCAGCGCTGTGGGTTTTTTTCTGTTTTTGCTTTTGTTCCATTTTTTTCTTTAATTCAATGCAGGATATGCAGAGATTTAACATTTTAAAAATGAGCCGCTGACATCACTTCAGGACAGGCTATGGGACAACTCTGCCCCACAGCCTATCAATTTTCATCTCTTCCCCTCCCCAAGGAGTGCCACATTCTCAATTCCTACTCTGACAAAGGCTTCCTCCATGTGAGCTGGGCCCTCTCATTGGCAAGAGAGAGCGCTACCTCACATGGTGAAATCAACCATCATTTTAGGATGTGAGAACAAGGCACTACTTGGGGAGGGGAAGAGACAAAGATTGGCAGGCTGCTGTACAGAATAGTCCCGCAGCCTGTCCTGAAGTGACGTCACAGGGTCATTTTAAAAATGTTAAATATCGGCATACCCTGCATTAAATTAAAAGAAAAAACAGATTACAGGTTAACTCTTAAGGAACATTACGATGAGGAGAACTTTTAGAGAGGTGAGAGTTCCCTTCAATATCTTGTATGCTAGAGGTCTCCATTAGAGGTCTGAATTAGAGACCTCTCTATTTCTCCCTTATGGAGCAGTTGGTTTCCTTTAGAAATGCACCTCAATTCCTTTGTGACTAAGGCCCATTGGAGATCTCCCTAGCATTCAAGGGGTTAAAAAGCCCATTTTAATTTGACAGGAATGTGTATTTGTCCCCATGATAAAGTTTGTTTACTCCAGAATAACTCCAGTTTCCTTTTGTAAATATGGGTCTAAGTTTCTAATGTGATGATTAAATTTAGACCCTGGTTTTCTAATAAAAATATCATTGTGTTCCTTATTCCAGTTCTGTCAATGACACAGCAATGTTCACCATTTGTTTAACCCCTTAAGGACCATTGACGTACCCGGACCGTCTTGCTGGTCCGGACTTAAGGACCAGGACGGTCCTGGTACGTCACATACTTTTACTCACCACGTTCCTGCAGGAGCGCAGTGAGTAATACCGGGGACTGAAGTTGATCGCTCCAAGACCAGAGCGATCTCTTTCAGTCCCTCGTTCGGCGTGCCGGCACACGTGATCAGTCACATGGGGCGGCACGCCAAAATTCTCTATCTGGTCCTTAAAGGACCACACACCTGGGGACCGCTGGTCCTTAAGGGGTTAAAGCGGAACTTTCACCTATTAATAAGTCACCATGCATTCATTAAGCATATGGCAACTAGCATGAAAATACATCTTAACTATAAAAAGTGCCACATTCTAAAGAAATCTTTACCGTTTGGAGACCAGAAGCAGGTAACAGCTTATGCGCACCTGCACTATCAGTCCCGGTCTCCTATAAAGCATTGCACCGTGCCACATGGTAACCGGAAGGAACTGACGGCGCAGGCACGCAGACAGCACTAACCTGCCCATCAGTCTCCAAATGGTAAAGATTTCTTTGGAATGTGGCACTTGGCCATATGCTTAATGAACGCATGAGAACATATTAATAATTGAAAATGCCACTGTAAAAAAATGAAATTTGTGCATGTTTGAAAGGATGGACGCTTGTAACATTCACAAATCCAGCAGGAAAAAATTAGTAAATGTAAATCTGTTCTGTCAAACCTGCTATAAAACAGCACATGCAATTTCTTGTATCTTAAAGGAACACTAACACCAAAAAAATGAAATTGGGCTCTGTAATTTGTAAACATCATGTACTTACAGCTGGCATCTGTACAGTTTAGATATTTTATGTTAGATCTCTAAAATAGAATCCTAACCTGGCTTTTTTTAATGGATGTGTAGGCAGTCCTATATAGATACAATCGGTTGTGCCAGCAGCTAATGTTAAAGGGATAGTAACACTTGATGTACAAAATATGCATTGTAGGGGTTATCCTCCTGAGCACAAAGAGGGTCTCTCACTGCTGAGATGTGTTTTTTTTTAAACTTATTGCATCTCAAGCATGAATTTCTAAGGTACAGTATATCAATGGCCTGAAATGTTACAGTGGTGCTCTTGTTACACCATCCTATGGACCATCAACCTCCATAAGATGGTGTAGCAACAGCTCCACTGTAAAATTACAGGACATTGATATACTGCACCTTAGGAATTCAAAATTGAGCTGCACTTACTTTTGATTAAAACATCTCTCAGCAGTGGAGTTTCCTTGTTTTATTTAGGAGGATAAACACAACAATGCTATCCCTTTAATGTATTGAACTTAGTACCCACTGAAAGGCTGAAAACGTTTCTAATGCCTTTAAAAGACAGTGAAACTCTATTACTTCTCAGACACTTAACATGAACGCTGTTCTGGTGGGAGTCCTGGAGCCCTGCAAAAGGCAGGAATGGGAGCCACCAGAGAGCAAATGAAAGACTAGATTTTACTTCTCAGAAAGCAAATAAAGAATGTTCTAGTATGGATTACAAGGTATTAAAGTGTGTATATAGCCCAGATCATTTAGTTGTTAGTGTTCTGTTAAAGGGATAGTAATACTGAATATGTAAAAAAAATACATGTTGTAGTGTTTATCCCCCTGAGTAAAACAAGGGAACTCCGCTGCTGAAAGGTGTTTTATTCAAAAGTTATTACAGTTATTTTTTTAGGTGCAATATCACAGTGGCCTGAAATTGTACAGTGGCGCCATTGCTACACCGTTCTATGGAGGGTTATGGTCTACTGACCACAGCTGTCCATAGGATGGTGTAGCAACAGCGCCACTGTACAATTTCTGGCCACTGTGATACTGCACCTAAACAAATTCAAGTCTGAGCTGCAATAACTTTTGAATAAAACACCTTTCAGCAGTGGGAGTTCCCTTGTTTTACTCAGGGGGATAAACCCTACAACATGTTGGATGGATTACAAACATGAGCATAACTGTTGACAGTATGCCAAAATCATAGCTCATTAGTCATCAAGTTAAAGGGGTGCAAACGAACTTCTCCACTGCACTGGGGGGATTAGTGAATATCCCCATTGATTTAAATGGGGGATTTATCCCCTTGATTGCCAGAGGTCTCAAACATATACAGAGCTAATACAAATTCCAGTTGGTTTGCTCCAGAATTGTACTTTTTTAGCATGATAAGTAAATAAGGCCAAGAATTTCATAAAAATTATGTTTTAACCAGAAATTAGCCAAACAAGCACAAAATGTATAAAATGAACCTTTCCTCTTCCTCAGCGTCCTATAACTTTTCACCCCTTTGGATGCAAGAGGAGTGTCCACTGATTTTGCAAACCAAATTGCAAATGATTGGTTCATCCCCAGACCGCCTTATTGTGGGACTAGCTATGACCAGAAATGTGTATAAAGATTGCCTTGCACCAACCAGCCTTGCACCAAGCCAAGCTGGCATTGTAGTGATGGGGACCACTTTGGCCTGTAACAAAAGTGTCATTTTTGCATTTGGTGCAACTCTTTCCTCTTCATTTGAAATTATAAAGATGTGATATATATATATATATATATATATATATATATATATATATATATATCTTAACTACAATAAATGATACTGTTTGTTTTCTTAAGTGATTAAGCGATTTAAACAAATTTGTTGATAATTATAATCCAGTCGTATCTGGTAAATTTCAAGAAAGCACTAATACTTAAACAATGTACATTAATAAATAAGAATTAGTAAACATTATTCCCTTGGATGCTAAAAGATACCTCCAGTACCATTTTTCTGTGCTGCTATGGGGCACAAGTATGTGACATGCTGGAATTAAAGTCAAAGATGACAGAGTGTGCACTGGAATGCAATCACATGCTTTAGTACATACCCTGATGTTCAGCCTCTGCCACTGGAGAATAACACCATTGGTTGTACACTGCCAGATTCATTCATGCACCCCAGTATCTCTTTCATTGTTCAAAAGAGGAAGTGGATGTTGTCTTCACCAGACCCTGCATGAAACAGCATGAGACTGGGGGAACAACAAGGTAAGTATTGATCATCTGGGCCATATGCTCTTTAATCATAAAATTGTCAGTGCTGATTTGCAGCAGACCATGGGAATCTCTGTATTTCTTCCTTTCTGATTGGTCAGCTACGTTGCAGTGAGGCTGATGTACTATTAAGGATTGGTTTAATTCGGGGACATAAGAAACAATAAAATATTACAGAAGTAATCCTTTATCTGATATTGTCTATGGATTCATCTGGAGCCTACCTGTACAGGTGAAGGATAATTTCCCTTGTGGCATTATACCGGTTGTCTACAACCCCAACCAGTGTGACAACTAATGTGAGTATGTTGCAGATTTTGTTGGTATAACTTCTCCATTGGATACTCCAGTTATTAAGTATATAACCACCTCACTATGAATGTTACAAAAATGTGCCTTTTTAAATAAAGCTATTTTGTTATCTCCTTAACACCAGCAGTCTGGGGATGTTATCATCTAATAAAGGGCAACAATCACCCTAAATAAAGTCCACCCTCCCCATTAGTCATCTAGCTAAAAGCTTACCAATGAAACTGTTATGCAGAATAAAGACCACATTAGTCAAAAATCCTACCTCAGCCGACAATGACGGGCAGGCAACAGTGCAGACATCTTTGCTTAGAGACATCTGCGTGCCTGCTCTGTTAGTCCCGATCTCCTGCAGGAGGCATTGCATGGTACTTTTAGGTACCAGAAGGGACTGACAGCGCAAGCACGCAGATGCCACTAGAGCGCTGTTGCCTGGCCGTCAGTGTCGGCTGAGGTAGAAATTTTTTAGTAAAATGGTCTGTAGTCTGCATAACAATTTCATTGGTAGCTTATCGCTAGATGCCTATTTAGGTGGGATGGGCTTTATTTGGGGTGATAGCCCCCCTTTAAGTACCGCTTTCATCATAGTTACTGCACCAGCACACGTGACTGATTACGTGTACCAGTGTGCCGAACTGGGATGAGAGAAAGATCATTCCAGTCATGGAGTGGTCAATTTCAAACCCAGTTAGTGCTTACATCGCTCCCGCAGGAGCACTATAAGCGCAAAGTACATGAAGTGCTAGGACCGTCACTGGTTGTTCCTAGAAAGAAGATGGTGACAGTTCTGACACATTATTATTGGATGAACAAATGGCAAGTATTCTTTTTCTTCCATGTTTTCACTGCCTAATCATACAGAATGGAAGCAGGCTATATCTCTGTGTCTTTCTGATAGAAATGCTGCAATTTGGGGACTAAATAAGCAGTTATTTAGTGCAGATGAGATAGTAGATAAGACTGGGCTCTCACCCTGAGAATTTGGCCCTTCACCCTCCATTCTATGGAGCCTGTACACTAAGGGCCGTATCCAACAGAACTGCAATTCTGGACGAGTCCAACTGCAAAACTCCATTGATTTAACCCTTTGAGTGCCACAGGAGTGTGCAACACATTGCACTGTGTTGCATTCCCCCTCTGGCACGCCAGGGATTAAATACAGATTTTAAGACCCTGAATGCTAGAGAGTTCTGAAACACTATGATTTATAATACTTTGGAGACCTCCCTAGTATTCAAGAGATTATAAACAAAATGTAAATCAATGGGGATATGGGGAATTGTCATGTATCCATTATTGTGCAGTTGGTTAGCCCACATTTTTATCCTACTGAATACAGCTCTTAGATCTCTTAAGTTGGAGACATTAGTGCATAGGCTCCATAGAATAAAATCAGGATTGCATAGTTTATATCAGGACAGGAGTTTCTCTCCTTTATCACTCATTAGTACATCCTGCCTCCTCACCACACACACACACACACATTCTCCTATCCAGCAAAATGTCCCCAATTCCCAGTATTCTAATTGCCTACCAGGATATGCTTGGAAAGGAAATGACTGGTGGGCAACATGGAGTCAAAAATGTTTGTCTTTGTCTTGTAGGACAAGATTATGTTAAGAGAGTTCTTATTTTACCCAGTGGTTTAATCAAACCTAATTGGCCCTGCTCCATACTTATGTGGCTCTACCCTATCACACGTGTATCACTCGCTTCATAGCTGAGAGAGAAAAAGGTCAACGCTTTATTGGATGTCATGTAAACTGTTGCAGTTGCCAGTGGATGAATTTTCTACCAGGAGTACCAAACAACCCCAGTTTCCACTTAATTGTATTGTTTCTTACATACATTCTTGACATAATACATATATAGTAAATAAAGTTCAGTCTTTTGCCAATTAACCCCTTACTAGAGATGTCTCCAATACATTGCACTGTTAAAATACCAACAACTGTACATGGACAAGAATAAGACAACTCTTCTCACTCAATCTTTCATATTAAAGAACATTTCAACATCATTCTGTTTATGCTAACAAAAAAGGTCATTTTTGAGCTATTCTTAACTTTATTCTGCTGTGCATGCCGTCATCTCTTATTGATAAACAGTATAGTAAATCAGGTCTGTTTCTTAATTTCACACCTGCTGTCTGTGCAGAGGAAGTGCAGTGACTGATCTCCTGCTGACTTCAGAAGATCTTCTCAAGAAGGCAGGAGATTGATCGTTCTGCTTTGCCTAGGCAGCTCACCTGGCACCATACTCATTAGCATCCTACGCCAATCCCAACTAACATGATGGGGGGTATAGAGAAGGAAATTATTCAGAAATATGCATTTTACTATTATGAGCACAAAGAAAAGTAAAACAATTGTGGGCAATCCATATGGTACACAAGCAAAAAGTAAAAGTAAAACTATTGTGGGGCAAACCTTATGGTACACATGCAAAAAGTAAAAGTAAAGAAAAATTGTCGGGCAAACCATCTGGGCCATAGGGGAAAAATAGACATTTTCATTCATTTTAATTTGTTTTTTTAACCCCTTAGATGCTAGAGAGGTGTTCAATGCATTGTGGAGCCAAGCACAGACCTCTTTTGCATTAAAGCAGTTGAGAACCCCATTTACATCAGTAGAAAGTTTGGGGATATTTATCCTTTGTGGTGCAGTTGTTTTGCCCAAGAATTGTACCACTTTACTTTATGAATATGGCCTTCTTCATAATACTATCATATCGGGATCTGCCTCGGAGATCCCGGGTTTTCAGAGTGAATTACAGGATTTCCAGTGACAGAGGTTGATTCAGTGGTAACCATGCCCACTTTCCCACCCCTTCTGACAATTGTTCCACCCACTCCCACCTTGTTCCACTCGCTTCACTACCCATTTAAGTACAAACCCCGCCTCTCAGCCATTCAGCTCTATATCAGCCAGATTAAACTCCTCCTACATTATGCCACTAATAGCGTTATATGGACATCTGCAAGAGCAATGGATGAAAAAGATCCCAGGCAAGAATACTATTTCATTCTATCTCAAAATAATCCTGGTGATAGTTTTTAAAGACAAAATATTGACAAAAAAGTTAGATGTTGATCATCTTAAATACTGTTTTAAGCTAAATGAGAGAGTACAAGTTTACTACTGAACACTGATTAAAATATGTATTGAAAAATATCCCAAAAAATTAACGTATTTGCATTTTGCCCTTTAGTAAATCTACTCCTTAGCTTTTTCAGACATGCTACCTATGTGAATGATTACAAGCTCTTTTGGACTTTCTTTTCCATTAGATTACAGTATGTGCCTGAGAATGGGAATATTGGTAAAGAGTGGTACTGTGTTAGTCATAGAAAATACAGAAATAGATCTCTTCTTAAGATAATGCACAATGCATGACTTTAAAATTCATGCACATCTAACCCCTTTATTGCCAGAAGGGCATCCAACTCATTGTAACACAATAAACCGGATATCTCAGTGTGGGCGATATATTATACTCTAGGCTCTAGTAAAGTCTCTTTGAAATTAAGTAGAAAATGGAAACAAGATTAATTACCTTTTTATCTCTCCAGTGAATTTAACCAGATAGCTAAATCTAAAGAATGAATGGGTTAACCCTCTGAACGGTAGAGGGGTGCACAACCCATCGCTTACAATGATATGTGCAGTCCCCTGGCATTCAACGAGACAAAAAATATTTTTATTTTGTGCGATAATGAGACATAGATTCCAAGTCATGGTTCAAGCCAAGGTTGAGAGTGTTAAACTTGATTATCAGTTTATACTACCAGAACTTTATGTCTCTCCAAGTCCCATCAGTACAGTCCCTTTGAGATCTGTGATCAGTTCTGCAAAAATGTTGACTAACTGGAATGCCTCCTTTGTTGTTCACACTGGACCTATGAGAATTAATCCCTTCTTTCAGAGTCTGTCCTGTCTCACCTAAATATAGTCCTGTTCGGGGCATTTCACAAAAAACGTAACTCAGCCAATAAAGGCATCATGTTTTACTCTACTAGTCTCCTGAGAATGGTAAGTCTCTGCTACCTCTTGTAGTTGTGTGTATATCCCATAGGTATAATATCCTTATTCCATTGATCCTTAAGGGATATATTCCCTTGAGGGCAGTGGTTCCCAAACTAGGAGGCATGTGCCCCAGAGGGGTGTAAGACTCTTCCTAGGAAGTGCAAGGCTTTAATTCAGCAACAGTTGTCCCTATTGCTATGCAATTTAATAGTATATGTGTTTCAAAGAGAAATCATGCTTAGAATTCTAAACCTGACTGAGCTCAAAGAAACAGCTTACTCTGGATGACCATATATAAGCAATCAAAACATAAAAGAGACACTAAGTACAATACGTTTATTACAATGACAAAACCCAAGATAACACATATGCACTCAAAGGAACCCAAAAGGGTAAATAGCATCTCAGGATCCCCAAGCCCCCAGATAGTCTCATAACCGTGCCCTCCTTGCCACTGTGTACAGTTGTTAAGTCCATTCCGACAGATGTACAAGTCCATATACTTGTAAGTTGTATCAAATCCCCAGCTGGCACGTGGACCACACACTGGCTGGGAATCCCTTAATGGGGACACCGCACTAGCACAGGGTAGGTTAAGGAACGAGAAAAGTCAAAGGGGCTAAACAAATATACTGGGGGCACAATGTGGAAAAAGTCCATGGGGGATGTGAGGCAGTATTCGGCACTGCAGAGTGCACTAATATATAAAGGCTTGGGGATCTGATACACTCATGGGATTGTAAGCTTTTCTGTACCCGGATGTTTTTAATGTACATTAATGAGATAAGGTAAATAGGGTCCTGAATATAAATGCAAACTAAAACGATTTTGGTACAAACCAACTGCACCATAGGGTACAAATACGATTTCCCATTGATTTAAATGTTGTTTTTAAATCCTTGAATGCTATGTATGTCTCCTACACATTGCTATGCAATGTGTTAGAGACCTCTCTAGCATTCAAGAGGTTAAAAAGCTCAGTTTAAATGACAGGATATTTTAAGAATATTTATTTGTCCCCTCTGATATATCTGGTTTGCTACAGAATTGCTCCAGTTTTTATACAAAGACCAATATTGTTATGAATTTAAATACAATAAAAAAACTAACCCTGTTATCTCCATATAATTATATTCTGTCCCAAATAGACAGTTATCTGAATACCACTGTGCTGGATCACTAATATGCATTGTGTACACTCTATGGGGCCAGGGACCATTACCTTTATTGCCACTGCCAACTATTGCTTTCATTTATTTCTTTGGTTTGTTACCATTAAGAAGCACCATGTGCATGGGTAGTGTTCTATAAATATATATATAAGATACATATGAACTAGTAAAGAGGAAAACATAGCAGAGATTTATGGCATTGACTATTGTCATTTATTCAAATAGAGTCCCTTCCCAGAATTCTCCTCTTCTTGTTAGAATAAGTACAGTAGAGTTGTCCCTGAATACTGATAAGCTTATTGTTCCATATGATATTCTTTAGTAAAGTCTTAGAGCAGAATTGTATTTAAAGGGCCATATGCAGCAAAGAACGAGCCATTTGGGGCAAACCTTCTACGCTATACTGGATATATAAATATCACCACTGATTTATAATGCTAGAAAAGTCTCTTCTAGTGCAACTTTGGTGTGCCACAGAATCAACTTACCACCTTCTTTGTGAGTATATAAACTGCATGTTTATATTTGAATATCTAAAGAGATAATAGGCACTATTGGGCGCCCTTTTTTGTTTTTCTTTTGCATATGAGTGACCATTCATTGGTTTCATGAAAGGAGCATCCCAAAAGTTTCCTGCACCATTAGAAGGAATTTTACTGTTTAAAGGGACAGTGGAACAAAAACCTTGAGCGTGAATTTCAGTGAACAAATAGTTGTTACACTGATCATTGGATATTGTGAGTACCATTAGGTAGGTTTATTTGAACAGTCAGAGACAGAATAACAACAAAAAAATCCCGAAAAACGCATTTCAAAAAAGTTATAAATTGATTTGCATTTTACTGAGTGAAATAAGTATTTGACCCCCTATCAATCAGCAAGATTTCTGGCTCCCAGATGTCTTTTATACAGGTAACAAGCTGAGATTAGGATCACTCTATTAAGGGGAGTGCTTCTAATCTCAGCTTGTTACCTGTATAAAAGACACCTGTCCACAGAAGCAATCAATCAATCAGATTCCAAACTCTCCACCATGGCCAAGACCAAAGAACTGTCCAAGGATGTCAGGTACAAGATTGTAGACCTACACAAGGCTGGCATGGGCTACAAGACCATTGCCAAGCAGCTTGGTGAGAAGGTGACATCAGTTGGTACGATTATTCGCAAATGGAAGAAACACAAAATAACTGTCAATCTCCCTCGGTCTGGGGCTCCATGCAAGACCTCGTGGAGTTTCAAAGATCATGAGAACTGTGAGGAATCAGCCCAGAACTACATGGGAAGATCTTGTCAATGATCTCAAGGCAGTTGGGACCATAGTCACCAAGAAAACAATTGGTAACACACTACGCCGTGAAGGACTGAAATCCTGCAGCACCCACAAGGTCCCCCTGCTCAAGAAAGCACATGTACAGGCCGTCTGAAGTTTGCCAATGAACATCTGAATGATTCAGAGGAGATCTGGGTGAAAGTGTTGTGGTCAGATGAGACCAAAATCGAGCTCTTTGGCATCAACTCAACTTGCTGTGTTTGGAGGAGGAATGCTGCCTATGACCTCAAGAACACCATCCCCGCCTTCAAACATGGAGGTGGAAACCATATGCTTTGGGGGTGTTTTTCTGCTAAGGGGACAGGACAACTTCACCGCATCAAAGGGATGATGGACGGGGCCATGTACTGTCAAATCTTGTGTGAGAAACTCCTTCCCTCAGCCAGGGCATTGAAATGGGTCGTGGATGGGTATTCCACCATGACAATGATCCAAAACACACAGCCAAGGCAACAAAGGAGTGGCTCAAGAAGAAGCAAATTAAGGTCCTGGAGTGGTCTAGCCAGTCTCCAGTCCTTAATCCCATAGAAAATCTGTGGAAGGAGCTGAAGGATCGAGTTGCCAAACATCAGCCTCGAAACCTTAATGACTTGGAGAGGATCTGCAAAGAGAAGTGGGACAAAATCCCTCCTGAGATGTGTGCAAACCTGGTGGCCAACTACAAGAAACGTCTGACCTCTGTGATTGCCAACATGGGTTTTGCCACCAAGAACTGTCATGTTTTGCAAAGGGGTCAAATACTTATTTCACTCAGTAAAGTGCAAATCAATTTATAACTTTTTTGAAATGTGTTTTTCGGGATTTTTTTGTTGTTATTCTGTCTCTCCCTGTTCAAAGAAACCTACCATTAAAATTATAGACTGATAATTTTTTTGTCAGTGGGCAAACGTACAAAATCAGCAGGGGATCAAATAATTTTTTCCCTCACTGTATGTTGTGTACCCAGAACTGCCTCACTCCTCACTGAACATCTGACTAAATAATTACATTGTTTTCTTTCTGTACAAATGGGACTGCTGGGAACCCAAGGACAGTCCCCCTTAGACTGTAAAAGATGCCACTGGCCCAGACAACTTTAGGGGTCCATTGTAAATGCTGACAATAGAAAATGTTTCAACAGTTTAATAGTTTGCAGCAAATTTGATTCTCAAAATAGTTTTGCACCAGGGCCCTCAGTCAGTAGGTCTGCCACTGTAGATGTTCCCTGTGGTGTAATTGGTTGGCGCCACTATTGCTCCATTTTCTTTGTACGTATGGTCCAAAGGGTTTTTCCATAATTCTCCTCTGTCTGTTATGAAAAATGGAGAGAAGTTGTCTTTGGATATTAAGCTTATGGCTACATTCTATACTCTACTGTAGAGTCTGGGGGGAGGTGGGGGCTTTAGTTAGTGTTAATTTATTATTAATTTAAAGCCAGGTTAAGTAGAGGTACCTTGAACGGTTAATAAAGAGTTTCAGGAGATCTCTAGTCATAACAAAGGTCAGGTTAAACTACTGCCCTCTTTAAGACTGCAGGAGTAATATATCTTTATTATGAAAAACATATATTGTATGGCTTTTCCCGCTTAATAAAGGAGGGTTGCTCTCACTGCAATTGCTCTCAGAGCTTATTCATTCCAGAGTCATTACATGTTGTATGTTTAATATTAAACTCTTGGTATCAGTTCCACCGGGTAACCAGACATTTATACAGCCATTCTATAGCAGAGGTGAGCTATATGGCTATGATAGTAACAGCTCTACCACTTCATGCCAGTTTGATCTGTTATAACTTTTGAATAAAGCAGCTGCCAACAACTCACCTGGACAGGCAGACTAGATAGATAGATAGATAGATAGATAGATAGATAGACAGACAGACAGACAGACAGACAGATAGATAGATTTCATAATACAACTTAACTGATCATTCTATATAAGATGCTAGTACTTTGAATAAAATACTATTTTAAGTCTCTTATTTTTATTGTTATTCCGAGAGATACAGAAGCCAATGTACTAAGCAAAACTGCAATTCCAGAACACACCAACTGAACCACAGGAACTTATTGCAAGAAAATTCCAGGTGATCTAAAAAGGGTTTTTAAAGGAGAAGCAAAAACATGATATAGAGCTTTTTCTGTTGAGTAGAACAAGACCACTATCATTACTTGAAGATGTGTCTTTCCAGATTCATTACAGATCAAACTAATGTTTTTACATTAACAGTGCACTCTAATAGCCAGAAAATTAACCTATAGTTTATCTGGTGTTCAGAAAGATATTCTATTTAATTCTATGGGAAAGAGGAGTCTCCGACAGCAGTTCTATATAGAATGTGTTCAAACTGTCAAACTGTTAAAGTGTCAGGGAGTGTGAAGCTGTTACTCACTTCCTGACATATATGTTGTCATTTAAAAAATAATTTATTGTTCATCTGACTACTTGAGCATTGTGTTGGAGACCTTTCTAGTATACAAGGAGTTAAAACAAAAAGGAATTTTGGAAACCTTTTGTTCCATAAGGTGCAGTTGGTTTACCCCAGAATTGCTTCACTGTTCTGCATGTCGCTCTCTATCTGTATGGACTCCCTGAAAAACACAATCCCATACAGGTCAGTGTATGAATACAAGCATAAACTCCCCACATCTCCTGGGTGCCTGTTCTTGCCAGCTGAGGATTAAAGGCTTATCGAGGTGCACTTAGAGGATAGATTCAGAACCTGAACAAAATGTTTCATGCCGAACACTAAAAATGCTGTCTCTCCCATCAGGGTTGGATTAAATTCTGGAAATTCTTTTTTTTTTTTCAACAGAGGACTGGACAGATAACAGGGATTAGCTGCTATGATACTGCAGGTCGACTGCAGCCCCATTAAAACATAAGCTGGAACATTTAAACCTTTCCCTGCCAAAGATGATTCTACAATTGTAAAGCAATTCTCAGCAGGTCTAGCAGTAAAAGCAGTAATGTAACTCGTAATTGGAGAGCTCTGGTGTAAAAAGTTTTTAGGGAGGCCCCCCTGTCAGAAAAAATATTTTTCAAGAGTCATAACTAGAACCTATTGGGCACTGCTGCCAATGAATCCTCTTTAATGCAACTGCACCCTCTTTACTCCCAGGTAAAAGGGTTCCGAATAGGGGCTTTATGCAGAAACATAAGATGAGTGATTCTGAGACAAACCAACTTCACCTTAAGGCCAGATTAAAATTCTTCAAATTCCTGTTGATTTAAACAGATCTTTTAAACCCTTGAA
Organism: Rhinophrynus dorsalis; assembly: GCA_037306005.1. Lineage (NCBI taxonomy): Eukaryota > Metazoa > Chordata > Amphibia > Anura > Rhinophrynidae > Rhinophrynus > Rhinophrynus dorsalis. The sequence continues at coordinate 152,530,825 of CM074722.1, read as the reverse complement.
TTTTATAGAGGTCTCCAATGTTTAGTTAAGCAATGGAATTGAACTTTGGGCACTGCTGCTCCTGCCTACCATAGAATTAAACTATCTATGCCAAAAATTATCCTCTTTACACCACTTACACAATGGGTATGTTAGTGTGGGGGTGTATTGACATTTTAGAGTGCTTTGTTCCTCGACTCCTTGTTTCCGGAAATTAGTGTAACATTAGTCGCTTTCCCATGCATGGATGGTATAGGGATGGCATTTGGGCCTTTCTCATTCTATTGTCTGAACAATGACACCATAACATGTTAACACATTTCATGAGGCAGAAAAAAAACATGCATCCAGCCCATGCCATATCATCCCTGTTGATCCAGAGGGAGACAAAAAACAACAACAATTGAAGACATTTCCAATTAAGCTCCAGTTAGGTGAAGACAATCATTACTGACTCCAAAGGGCAGTCAGATATTTCCATGGATCAACATTCTATCTGCTTTGAAATCATCTGCCATAATTCTCAATATTGTTCTGAGCTAAAAAGTGTTCATTATTTTTTTAAAGCAATTACTCTTTCTTCAGGCATAGCATCCCAAGGCAAAGAATTCCATAACCTTACTACCCTTATTGAAAAAACAAACCCTGTCTTTTTTAGTTGAAATCACATTTCCTCTAGTCTTAATGGATGACCTCTTGTTTTTTGCTGAGCCATTGTATATGAGCATGTTTGTTTTTGCATCTCAAAAGCATAAACTTACATTTTCTGTTTTAAACCTCATCTTCCACTTTCCGGCCTTTCACTCAATGTATCCAACAGCCCTCTTAGTATGTATTTCGATACACAGTTTATTGTCAACATCAAACATTACTTTCAGTCCCTAATTCTATAAGAATGACTGAATTAATATGTTTATTTGTATATCGCCTCAAGTTTATACAGCACTTTACAATTTAGGCATCTTAACAATACAGCGTGTCAAGTGCTTAGGAAAATTAAACACTAGAAATGGGGTCCCTGCTCGAAAGCTTACTGTCGCCTACCGGTTCTTGCCCGGTTCCTGATCATGGTCTGGCACTTCTTCTAGGTATTCGCGTGGTTCCCCTTGCTCATGCTGAGCAGCCGCACATGCTCAGTGCATATAATTATATTCCCAATAGGAAGGACGTTGCAATGACGCAGAGCACCGAGGGCCTATATAAATGGCTCCTGCCCTGTTCGCAGTGCTCTTTCATCGAATTCCATATCAGTGTTTGCTTTTCTGCATCTCTAGCGTGTTGTCTCTCTGGATTTTGACCCTTGCTTTGCCTTATCGTTTTACCTGTCTCGCTGATGTTATTGCAACTTCAATCGAATATGTAAAGAGAACATTTTATACTAACAAAATGAGTGGTTGTCAGAGGGCTTACACCCGCAACCAACAACAGAAATCCAGCAGAGATATTAACCTTTCTCTGCTCAGGTACACAGGTTCAAGGTAGGAAATCCTACAGAGTGCTGTTGTCTTGTATCCAAAAGATTTATTCTTCTCAAATCATTCACAAATAACTATTTAAAAAGTATACTAATGTAAAAAATGCATACAAAAAGGCTAGGTATATATAACGTTTCGTAGTTTCCAAGCTACTTCCTAATCCCACCTCGAACCTGTGTACCTGAGCAGAGAGAGGTTAATATCTCTGCTGGCTTTCTGTTGTTGGTTGTGGGTATAAGCCCTCTGACAACCACTCATTTTGTGAGTATAACATTTTATCATTACATATTCAATTGATGTTGCGATAGCAGGCACTATTGGACACCCTCTTATTTTGTCTTTCCCAAATAAATATTAAAGGAGCAGTAAACTTTTTTTATGAAAACAAATATTTTATAGCTATTTTCCTGCTGAATAAAACAAGGTCACTCCCATCACTGTCAGATGTTTTATTAAAAAATTATTGCAGTTTAAATAATCAGAACGTGAATTTACTGTGTTTACTTCCTGATAAATCTAACTGATAGGAAGTGACAAGCAGTTTCTACCACATTCTGTGGAGAACTGTATGTCTATGACTTTTCTGACTTTCCTCTCCATTAGAATCTACCAGGAAATCTAATTAGAATTTGACCACTAGAGGGCACTGCTAATGTAAAAAACCATGGGTTTAAACTGTAATATCTCTGGAAATATAAATCTCTCGGCAGTGGGAGTACCATTATTTTACTAAATTTTACTAAATTGCTCTTAATCCCTCATGCACTCCCCAAAGTGTAGCCTGTGAATGTTACTCCATCCAGTGCAGAAAATCAGCTTCATAGGCAGAGTCATACCCCCTCCCCAATCTCTAACAATGGGAATTTGTCCCTTTGTAAACACTACTCCTTATGTCCACTAGATAAGTATTGATGCCAGTGATTCTCAACCATGGTGCAGTGCCACTGGTGTGTCACAGATATCCACTTAGGGTTCCCCTTCTTCTCTATAAAGACAAATGTGAATTTTGAGTTGTAATTGTATTTTCAATGAAATTCGTATGAATACCATGTTTGTTTTTGTTATTCTGATTGAGATACCTAACAAAATATAACTATTTTAGAGGTGCCACGAACATTTCAGATCATCAGTAGTTCCATGAACAAAACAACACTTACCTATGCACTGTCCACAGCGGGCCAAGGAAGGCTGGTGGAAGGAAATAGAGGAGAACAACTCCCTTATTTTTCATTCAGGTAAATATACACCTAGAGCAGTGGTTCTCAAGGGTTTTTTTGCTCAAGTCCCACCTAAAACTCTGTCATTTTCAGAGCACCCCTATCATTTTATGTCATTTGTCTAGGGTGTGATGAAGGTTACAAATATATAAATATAAAGTTATCATTAGACCTCACAACTAAAATAAACATATTGTGCATAGTGATATGCATAAATATACAGTTGGAAGTCTACATTCACATTTTTGTCAAAACATTATAGATACAATGGGGTACCTTAAGTGGATGTCTGTGGCACACCAATGTGCCACGGCACCCTGTTTGAGAAACACTGACCTAGAGCCTTATCCACAAAAGAAAAGAGGGGCAATTCTGGAGCAAACCAACTGCACTTTAGGAAAGAAATTAAACCCCCCACCAATCTAAGTGGAACTTTTAACCCCTTGAATGCAAGAGAGGTCTCCAACACATTGTGTAGCAATGCATTAGATACATCTCTAGCATTGCAGTGTTTAAAAGTCCCATTTAAGTCAAGGGGCATTGTCATTTGTCACATATGGTGCAGTTGGTTTGCTTCAAATTAGCACCTCATTAGTGTAGTGAATACAGTGCCTAGTGCAAATGAATTAATGGCTGGTATTGAGTTCCCATGCCCTTTCCCTCACCCTGGCAATAACAGACCTGAATGTATCCATCGTGCTGAAGAACCAGCATTTAATGTGAGGCAGGTTAAGTGGCACTCAGCGTATTAAATTATGGCACTTGCAGTAATTAACTGCTGAATCAAGACGCTCCTTGTTTTCTAGGAAGGTCAATGAGTACTTAGAAACAGCTAGTGATAAGCGGAAACACAAGGTAATTTATCGCATTTAGTGGTCAAAGTGTCCTAGTTATTTTTCTTCTACAAACCTAAATGTAACAGCACAGAAACACATTGAATTTGACAGTTAATAAGAATCACAATGCCTACAAATGTTATCTTTTTCCTATCCGCTACAATACATCAGACCGTATATGAACTATCATCTCGGAGGCTAATATACTGAGAAGAAATGGAGCAAATGTGGAGCAAGCCACCTGCACCACAGGGAACAAATAAACATTTCCAAATTCAAATTTTTTAACCCCTTAACGGCCGGCAGCACGGCCGCGCGGCTGACAGTTAAGGAACATTGGGTCCTTAATGCAAGTTTATCCATGACGGTCCAGGCACATCATTGGTCCTTAAGGGGTTAAAGGGACTTTATAATCCTTTGAGTGCCAGAGGGGTACACAACACATTAGGTAGCAACCTGGCACTCAAAGGGTTAACCACTTGAACATACCTGTTAACTCGTCAGATCTGACTCCAGTTTTTGTACTTTGTCTCTGGGGAGGCTCAGTTAATTTTCTCATAACTCCGCTCAATTGACTGCCAGTCCCTGTCAATCTCCACTCCAGTGTTTCCACTCAACCCATTCTAAGGGCCAACCCCCCTCTCCCTGCCTCCCACTCCTGCTCACCCCAATCAAGCCCCACCCACTTTATGATGAGAATTGCATCATTTGGACACTATTACCCCCAGTCCTTAGTAGGCCTCCAGAGGCTTGGGACAAGAAGGTGCCCAGGTTAGTCCTTGAATACTAGAGAGGTCTCCAAATCACTGTAAAGCATTCATTTAGCTAAAATACCCATTTAAATCAATGAATATACTTATTTGTCCCATATGGTGCAATAGTTTTGCTCCATAATTACTCTTATTCTTCTTATTATATCAACCTCTTGTTAATTTACAGCATAACTCGCTTCGGTTTGGGAGGTGATATCTGTACATGGATTGAGAACCGGTTAAATGATAGATGACAGAGAGTTGTTGTAAATGGAACCTTTTCAAGTTGGTCTATAGTTGTAAGCAGGGTAGCACAGGGTTCAGTCCTGGGCCCAATTACTTTTACATTGTTTATTAATGATCTAGAAGTGGGTATTGGATGTACTGTCTCAATCCTTACTGATGACACTAAGCTGTGTAAGGAAATACATACATATTTAATATAGATAAAAGTAAGGTTATGCATTTGGGCTGTAGAAACAAACACTCTGCATATACACTACATAGGAAACAACTTGGGGAATCCTCATTAGAGAAAGATTTAGGAGAACTGATAGATAATAGACTTTTATTTATTTGTATACCAAAAAAAAGATGAAAGTGAAGTTAAATCCAAGTAGAGTCTAGTGGGGAAAAAGGCAACAACTCAGAAACAGAACCTGTAAAACCTCTGCTGAGCCAACACCCATTCCCTGCATCCAATACAAATTGGGATATAAGTAGACCCACCTAAACACTAAGAATCTGAGTGGGTACAACATCATGTGCTAGGTGTGCACATTTTACTCAATGATTTTCCTTTAATGTGAAAGAAGAGGCAATATAACAGAAGGGTGAAATATTATACAGGGGTTTTGAATCAAAAGGAACACAGCATTTCATTGGCTGGTGAAGCCCTGAACATATCAATGATCACAAGTGTATATCATCCTATATAATAATTCACTAAAATGTGTATAACGCTACAGTCATGCGCAGTAGAGACTGCTGTGCGTGCTGCAGTCTTGCGCAGTAGAAACTGCCCGTGCCATGGCTAATACAGAGCGGGGTGCTCCGAAGGAGCGTCCCGCTCTGTATCTGCCACGGCACGAGCCGTCTCTACTGCGCATGACTGCCCCACGACCGGCTGCCAGTGGCGCTGTGGCCCGTGTAACGGGCTCTTCAACTTGTGTAGAGATAAATCTCTTGTGAAGGAATCAGGTCAGCTAGGGGGGATCTAGGGATGTGAAACTTGTCACTTTCAAGCTGGGCTACAAATCCCATCAGTGTCGGCCAGCTCAGCATGATAGTAGTTTGTAGCAAAACAATAAATGGAGGCAAAGGCTGCCCAGCCCTGTCATTGGCCACTGTTTTAAGGGGAAATGCAAGCATCCCTGTCTTCAAAGTGGCTAACCCCTTGAGAGCCGTAAGGTTGTGCAATGCAATGGGGTAAAAAGGGGTTAATAAGTGTGAGAACCGGGCTGATCTCTACACACAGACCTTGCTCTTATATGACACACCATATGGTATTTGTAACATCATTAGGGATTTTCAGCATTATGAACGGATTACTTTCCTAAGCAGCTTGTTTTCCCTGATGTGTTCTGAGTGCCGCTATTTGTGGCAATTGTCCCTGATAATTCCTAAAATAAAATGATCAAGATCATTAAAGAAAAAAAGGCTTATCTTCTTAACAGATTCGCACTTCAGCGCATTTCTCTAGAGCCTATTAAATCGAGTCCCGCAGGGACAGTCAAACCATTGCTCTGCAATTAATTCCTGATCCCTCTTACTATAAAGGAATCAATTAATTATATAAATAATAATAATAATCTCTCACTTTTCATCTCCCAGCCCTAAAGTGACATCACAGAATCCTTTGGCAGTCAATAAAGGTTATGGCTTTATGATGTATAAAAGTAGTGCAACCTTCCACGTTACCGCAAGAGAAACCAAACTTGTTACATGGTACATTGTCATGCACATCCTAATACTGAAACATATTTTTTATTTTTAAAAGTAAATACTAGTTTCAATGTACATATTACTTATATAAGCTACTTAAGCTTTTGGATGATAGAGACAGCTCCAGTGTATTGCTTGTCATCCAAGGGGTTCAATATGCATTGGCTTCTACAATTCAAAGCAAAGATGTGTGAAATGGCTGCAGAGATAAAATGCTCCAGGAAGGTTTTCCACTTATCATCAACTCCAGAGAACCACTGGTGGCCTAACTGCAGCTCCAAGCTGGTTCCTCGCCTGAAAGAGATACCCAGCTCCAGGTTGAATCTACAAATCCAGATCCCAAATGTCTCCTTGTTGTTCCTTTTACCTGCCTTTTGCCCTATAGATATAAAAAAGGTGTTCATAATAGACTGAATTCACCAAAGAGCTAGAAGATCAGTGCATCCAATCTTGCTCTTCAATGCCATAAATGGCAGAAACCTTCAGGTATATATCAATGAGAAGCCATATTTTTCTGAACTGCATACGCAAGATAGAAAAATATTAAAATAAATTTGCTATAAAAACAGCAACTCCAGGAATACAGCTCCTGTTGCTGGTTCTAAGAATCTCTTATATAAAGCAAATGCAAAATTGATGTGTAATATGCTGTGCTGTAATGCATTTGTGATGCTGTGTTTAAACCCCTTTGGCAGTCACAATGGCTGCTTTACCAGGCATACCTGTCAACTGTCCCAGATTCCCAGGGACAGTCCTTGGTTTTGGCTCCCTGTTACTTGATCCTGCTGTCTCTGTTTTTATCCCTGATTTTAAAATAGAATTTCTTTGTGCTTGTCATTGAAAGGTTAGTAGGTTATGATCTTCCCCACATGTTGATATTGCTTAATTTTATGATTTCATGTAGTGTTTAGGCACAGGTCTGTTATGCTGTAGAAGTGTAACTCTACATCTGTTGTACAAGCTTTGCAGTTGTGTTGCACTGCACTATAGGCCACTAGAGCACTCTGCCCAGGGGGAAAATGGCCCTGGATTTTTTTTCAGATGTTGGCAGGTATACCCCAGACTTCTATATTGGCACAAGAGAAGGAAAATGTGGGTGTGCAACTGATTAGTGTGGGCACACTGGCCATACTTTTAGCATATGGCAACAAATGCTACTGGCATTAATTCCTTTACCAAATGTAGATGATGGTGAGGGTCAGACAGCAATGTCCTGCACAGTGATGAGAGCAGTGGATTATATGTATAACAACAAAATTTGAGCAATTCTGGGGCAAATTGCTGCACCACATGTAATAACACAGTTGATGAAGCTGAAAAAAGACATGAGTCCAGCCTATGCCAAAAACACCCCTGTTGATCCAGAGGAAGGAAAAAAAAAAGCCAGCTGGAGCCATTTCCAATTTATCCCCAAGTGGGTAAAAAAATTCCTTCCTGACTCCAAATGGCAATCAGATAGTTCCCTGGATCAAAATCCTATCGGCTTTGAAGCCATCTGTGATAATTTTCAATATTGTTCTGTGCTATATAGGCAGCCATTGCTTTTTTGAAAGCAGTTGCATTATCTGCAAGTACAACATCCCAAAGCAATAAATTCCACAGCTTTACTGCCCTTACTGTAAGGAATCCCTGCCTTTGTTTTAGTCGAAAGCTCCTTTCTTCTAATCTTAATGGGTGACTTCTTGTTCTTAGCTCCGCTCTTTGCGTAAATAATTAATTGGCTAGTTCTTTGTATTGACCTTGAATGTAAATAGGGATTTAAACTAATTGGATGCTAGTCAGGTCTCCAACATAATGCTGGAGACTGAACTTATCATTTTCCCTCCAAGACCTTGCCCAATTACAGTTGATGGAACTGATATTGATTTAGTCAGCTCATCACGCTGCCTTGGGGCCATATTTGATTCCTCCTCTTCCTTCTCCATCACGTTAACTCTGTGCAGGGCTGGTGCAAGGATTCTTGCCACCCTAGGCAAAACCTAATTTTGCCGCCCATTTGGCTCCGCCCCTTGTGCCCCGCCCGTTTATACCCCGCCTTCTTATATATTACAATATTCATGATTTTCCTCTCTCTGCCCCCTGGGCCAGTCTGCCCCTGGTCTGGAGATGCCTATAAGAGATGCCCCCCACCAGCTCCACTTTGCCCCCTATCAGCTCCACCTTGCCTCCACCATCTCCAACTTGCCCCACCAGCTCCACTTTGCCCCCAATCAGCTCCACTTTGGCCCTATCAGCTGCAACTTGCTCCACCAGCTCCACTCTGCCCCCCATCCTCTCCACTTTGCCCCCCATCCGCTCCAACTTGTGCCCAGCAGCTCCACTATGTCCCCTCAGCTCCAACTTGCCCCTATCAGCTCCGCCTTGCCCCTATCAGCTCCAACTTGCCCCCCAGCTCCACTCTGCCCCCCATCCGCTCCACTTTGCCCCCCATCCGCTCCAACTTGCGCCCAGCAGATCCACTATGCCCCCTCAGCTCCAACGTGCCCCTATCAGCTCCAACTTGCCCCCATCAGCTCCACTTTGCCCCCCATCCACTCCACTTTGCCCCCCATATGCTCCAACTTGCTCCCAGCAGCTCCACTATGTCCCCTCAGCTCCAACTGACCCCTATCAGCTCCACTGTGCCCCCATCCACTCCAACTTGCCCCCAGCAGCTCCACTATGCCCCTCAGCTCCAACTTGCCCCTATCAGCTCCAACGTGCCCCCACCAGCTCCACTTTGCACCCCATCAGCTCCAACTTGCCCCCCATCACATACCTCTAGCTCCCACGCCGTTTTCTCTTCAGTAATGCAGAGCACGCCGGGAGATCATGACTCCCAGCGCGCTCTGCATTACTAAAGAGCAAACGCGATGAGGGAGCGCAGTAGCAACACAGACCTTTCTGTGTTGCGTTCCGGTGTGGTGGGTGCGGGCGGAGCTCTTCTCCGCTGCATGCCCACGCCCCCAGTACGTGTGCGCCCTAGGCCGGTGCCTACCTCGCCTATAGGTGGCGCCGGCCCTGACTCTGTGGCTAGAACATCTCGCTTCTTTCTCCGCAACATTGCTAAAATCCGCCCTTTCCTCTCCCACAAAACTACAAAAACTCATGTACATGCCCTCATTCTGTCCCACTTAGACTATTGCAGTGTCCTACTAACTGGCCTCCTTGCTACCCATCTTTCCCCTTTGCAATCTGTTTTAAATTCGGCTGCACAAATCACTATGCTCTCCCAGAGGGGCATCCATTGCATTGAGTAGCAGTGCATTGGATACCCCTTGGGCATTCAAAAGGTTAATCTGGCAAAAATGACCTCTAATCTGGGAAGAATGGCCTCTATGGATCAATTTGTCCATTAATTAGTTCTCCAAAATGAACCTTTAATTAGCAATAAATATCATGTCCATGGAAGCAAAAAATATGTGGATTGATTCATCAGCAAACAGAGGTCTATGGCATCACTGAAAGAGTAAAGCACCTGAAATGCAAATGGGCAGGCCACATATCAAGAAGACCTAACAAACTAATTTTGGAATGGATTCTACTCGACTAAACGCCCAAGAAGACCAAAGACTAGATGGACAGATGAAATTACCAAATTTGTTGGTACACAGTGGCAACAAAAAGCACTGGACTAAAGTTGTTGGAGACTTGTTGAGGAGACCTTCATCCTGCAGTGGATCAACAATGGCTGAAGATGATGATGATTTATATATATATATATATATATATATATATATATATATATATATATATATATAACCTACACATTTATAAGAGTGAACTGAAAATCCTAGGCTGTGTGTTAAAGGTACCTTGAGCAAAAAAATGACCACTGGCCAGATTAACCATTTAAGGGTTTAAGGGTCAGATAAGTGCACAACACATTGTGAAGCAATTTACTGCACACACACAATGGTCCTTATAGAGTTACAACAAATCGGTATTTTATTATTAGGAGATGCTAATGTTGAATCCTGGGATGGGCAATGTGAGCTTCTCTATCTATTGGGGACTACAATTCCCATCATCATCCGCCAACAAATGGCATGCCAGGGGTGATGGAAATTGCAGTCCTCACAGCTGTAGGGTCACAGGTTGCCCATCTCTGCTTAAACACTTTGCTAACGCAGGACAAATCATTGCTCAATATGATTCTTGTGTCTCCTTTTTCAAAAGGGTTAAAAACGTAATCAAAGGCAAGGTTACTCATAAAATGCTGTCATGGATTTCATTAGATGCCAGGACAGGGGCGCGCTGCCTGAATGAAGTCTGAGACATAATTTATGTGTATCTCCCAATATGCCAGAGTGAGAGATGTGATTATATTCATACCAGGACTTGCCTTGGTAGTGAGGTTAATGACAGACCCTTTAACAGCCATATCTTGCACAACCTTATTGCAATGAAACGTGCTTTGAAAAAACATATCAGGGCAATATGGGAAAAGGAAAGAGGACTCATTCTGGAGAAACCAACTTCTATGTAGGGGAGAAATAAACATTTTCTGAATTATGCTACATTTAAAGGGAAACTATCACCTTTATTAAAGTTGCCTTGATTTGAATGTTCTTTTGCACTGAATCTGTAATCTTTTTATTAGACCGCTCCAGCTCACATGGAGTAGTCCTCCATCATCGGAGGAGGTTGGAACGATGCGCAACTTGGGGAGGGGAACAGACGAAGATTGGCAGGCTGTGGGGCAGAGTTGAGCTGCAGCCTGTCCTGAAGTGATGTAACTGGCTTAATTTTAAAAGTCAGTATCTCGGAGAATACCGAATTATATTTAAATAAATAAAAGGATTACAGATCCAGTGCAAAGTAGCATTCAGATCAAGGTAACTTTAATAAAGGTGATAGTTCCCCTTTAAATGGGTCTTTTAACACCCCTAAGTGCTAGAAACATCTCCAATGCATTGAAAAGCAGCATGTTGGAGACAGCTAGCATTCAAGGGGTTAAGGGTACCTTTTAAATCAAAGGGAATTTGTATTTGTCCTCTACCGTGTAGTTGGTTTGTTCAAAAATTGTTCCTCTTTTGTTTATAATACTCTTTAACCCTTTGAGTGTCAAAGGGGTAGGCAACGCATTGCAAAGCAATGCGTTGCGTACCCTTCTGGCACTCAAAAGGTTAAATTCCCCATCACAGGGAACTACCAATGCTGGAAGAGAAGGTGCTTCTTTTAGGGAATGTGGATATATCCACAAATTACACTGGTTGAGATCTGGAAAATGTGGAAATTGCTAAAAAAAGAATATTTGAGAAGCGCGGTGCAGCTAGCTATGGATTTCATATCCCCCTGGAAAGGTAACACGCAGATCTAACAGTGGTTTGTTAGAATAGCTCTCCTCTGCTTCAAACGAGGACAGAACAATGTGAAGTTAGGATCTAAGGCTTTGAACTGAATAAAGCAGAGCCGGGAATTCAGCTGCAACAGAAAAGCCAAAAGCTCTGAAAATCTCGGCTAAAATACGTGACAAGGTTACTAAGGCACATGTTTTCTTCAACATAGGTTTAACCCTTCAAAGAAATGTTTACCTATGACCTCCTACATTTTCTCATAAAGTTGTGTTCATGCAGGCAACTTTAGCACAGCAGTCGGACATAAAACCAGAGGGTACAATTGGATGATGGGATCCAGCACCAATAGGTTCTAGCTATACGTCTGTTAAAATATTTTTGCTTTAGGGGTCCAAAAAATACTTGCACCAGTCCCCTCCAATGACTAGTTACACTACTAACAGCAGTGATATTGATGCACTAAGAACACCTTAGTCTAACAAGTTTGCCCCCAATGATTCTGTTAGCACATGCAATTTTCAGCTTTCATAACACATGTAAATATAGCACGCTACAGTTTGGACGTGCTCAAGAGGTGAGCACATAAAGGGTTCATCATGCCTGAAATGAATGGCCACTGTGCAGTTCACACATGCATTGTGATACTAATTACTACTGCCAATGACTGGCCAACCCACTAGAGTATCAACCAATAATAAATAGCAGTAGCCCTTATGTCACACCTCCTTCACACCTCCCATGTGAAAGGAAAGCTATGGGGATGCAGGATATCAGAGGTACATAAGTAAGGATAATTTGTCATGCACAAAAACATAGAGTAGCCAAGTGACCCATGGGAACCTAGCCTTAAACTCACCTTAAAGCAATATTAACACCTCCTAATATATATAAAATAAATAAATAAATAATTTACCTTAATCTGGGCAGAAAACTCTAATGGCTGCTATAAATACATTTTGCATGGGCTGGTTCCATAATATAATGTTTAAATAGTATTATTATTATTTTGATTATTATTATTCTTTATTTATATATTTATTTTTATTTGCAGTTGGGTTTGCTCATTTTAGCTTTTGTCACTTAGCTGTAAAAGAGAAAATGTAAATTAAGAAATTAAAAGAATTAGGACACAAAATAAAAGTTTGCACAATTATGTTACAGCAGGAATGTTCTCTTTGAATCTGCCACTGACATTCAAAGATCACTGCTCTAATCTGACTGGTTAAATGAAATCTATGTGAGCTCAGATACCAATCAGAAAACAGCAATAGTCTCTTAATGGCAATGGCAGCAACCTTTCTTTCTAGCTTCTGTAACTTATCCTCCAAAACAGGAACTGTAAATTGTGAAATTCAGAGCATTTTGAAGATGAATATATGTTTTCATATGTTCTTCTACTGGTGAAGTGTATCCTACTCTGTAATCATATTTCATTTTTAAGCATTAATGCCCATTTAAAAAGGCCACTGCTATTAGTACATACTGATCCTAGGATGGACTGTCTCATATCTATACCCCTGCATCTGGTGAAATGTTACCGTCATCATGATATTTCCTGTGGCTTCTTGTTCTTACAATTTCTCTAATCATCATTCCCAGAACTTAAACATCAACCAGCTCCATTTTCTACAGACGTTGCAAAGTTAATATGATTTATTTACATTCGGCAATCAATGTCTCACAGCCACTAATCACTTGGAAGGAGATGAACCCATGACCTTGGAAAATTCAGCAGGTTTCTATTACCCACCTAGAGATTCCATAGCTGTCATGTTTTGTTTGACCCTTAAAGAGAAAATCACTCTAAACTCACATATGAATTAACAAGCACCATAGCAGTGCAATCAGCACCTGTGATATCTCCTGATAACAATGTGCCATGATGACAGTGATGTTTTATATTTAAATTGGAAATTGTAATAACATTTTTAGTGCATAACATTTCCACTGCAAACAATGGATTTAATATCAGCTGCTGATTAAATTCTTACTTAGTCTTCATCAGGGTTATCCTGATGAGGGTCCTGCCTGGGACCTTAAACATTTGTTTGTGTGAAGTATAAATGTATTATAGTTTTTCATTATTCCAGCTTTCTGAGTGCAGTTTCGTTCTGGATGCCCAGGCCAAGTACACACATAAATACACATATAGCCTGGTGAGATAGATCATTTGTTTAATGCACCAGCTGTGGGGAATCTGCTCAAACCTCTGGGTTGTAGATTCTAGTCTATGGAAGGGTCAAATATCTGCCAACCAGCACCAGAGTGGCAGATTATGTCCAAACCCTCAGCTTGCTGAAGAGGCCTTCATTCTGCAGTGGACTGACAACAGTTGCACCTTTACCTTTTTATACACACACAAATGCAATGTGCATGGAGTCCTCTGGATACATTTTTGCCATGAGGCCAAAGTAAATACCTTCTTATGCTGTACACCAAATATATCCCTTCCACCTTTGACTCTCCAGCTATTGGAGATTATAACTCTCATCAACCATAGCCACCCAGTGGCTGGGGATGATGGGAGTTATAGTCACAGTCTACCGTTTTTCCTATTCACTCCATTTCTTTAATTTGCATTTGTTTCCCTTTATCATGTGTTCCTTTCTTATCCCTCCCATGCTCCCATCAATTATATATTCAGCATCACCTTCCCTCTCTCCCACCTGTTCCCTCCCCCTTTCTTTTCTCACATTCTCCATTCTTTCTATCATACCCGTTAACTTCTCTCTGATGTTTCTGCTCCTTTCCTTCTCATCTCCATGTCTCCTTCCTTTACGTTATATATGTTTTCTCCCTTCTTTCTCTCACAGGTTTCCCCTTCCCCTCTTTGTCAAATTTTTCTCTTCCTATTGTTCCCTTGTCTCATAATATCTCTCTTTTTTTTCTTTACCCTTATGTTCCCATCTCCTCTCCCCTCACATTTCCCTGCTCATGTCCCTTTCTCCTTCATTCCTCTCATTCTCTCACTTTCTCCCCATTCTCTCTCTGTCTACCTCTCTCTCTCTCTCTCTCTCATATTTTGCTTATAACTCTAGAATGTTAATTTCTCAATTCTTTCTCTCTAATGCCCCCCACACACACTCTTTTCTCTCTCTTTTGTTCCTCTTCTTTATGTTCTCTCTCAAATAAACTTACCAGTACAGGGGTGTATAAAGTGATAAACATCAACTGGCCACATTAATATATTATTTTACAATACCACAATCTGTTAACAGGTAACTAAGCCCTTATTTACGAATATATATATGAGCAATGGTGTTGAAAAACAACAGCAGCACAGAGGACAAAAACAATTTCCCAAAATTTACATTGACTGTGTGTGTGTGTGTGTGTGTGTATGTGTGTGTGTGTGTGTGTCTGTGTTTGTGTGTGTGTGTGTGTGTGTGTGTGTCTGTGTTTGTGTGTGTGTGTGTGTGTCTGTGTTTGTGTGTGTGTGTGTGTATGTGTGTGTGTGTGTGTGTGTGTGTGTGTCTGTGTTTGTGTGTGTATGTGTGTGTGTGTGTGTGTGTCTCTGTTTGTGTGTGTGTGTGTGTGTCTGTGTTTGTGTGTGTGTGTGTATGTGTGTTTGTTTGTGTGTGTGTGTGTCTGTGTTTGTGTGTGTGTGTATGTGTGTGTGTGTATCTGTGTTTGTGTGTGTGTGTGTGTTTGTGCGTGTATGTGTGTGTGTGTGTGTCTGTGTTTGTGCGTGTATGTGTGTGTGTGTGTGTGTGTCTGTGTTTGTGTGTATGTGTGTGTGTGTTTGTGTGTGTGTGTATGTGTGTGTGTCTGTGTTTGTGTGTGTGTGTGTGTGTTTGTGTGTGTGTGTGTGTGTGTGTATGTGTGTGTGTCTGTGTTTGTATGTGTGTGTGTCTGTGTTTGTGTGTGTGTGTGTGTGTGTGTGTGTGTGTGTGTGTGTGTGTCTGTGTTTGTCTCTCTCTCACATCCTCATTCCCAATTGTATAGCACTGCAGAATTAGTTGGCGCTATATAAAGAATAATAATAATAATATCCCTTCTTTCTTTCATCTCACTCTCTTCCCCTCCCTCACATCCCCATCTCCTTCATTTCTCTCTTCTCTCTCCTGCACATCCCTTCTGCTCTTCTTTCTCTTAAGTCTCTATATCTCTCTGTCTATCTCTATTCTTCTCTCACATCCCTCTTTCTCTCCTTTCTCTCAAGTCTCCCTGTCTATCACTCTCCTCTCACATCCCTCTTTCTCTCCTTTCTCTCAAGTCTCCCTGTCTATCTCACTCCCTCTCTCACATCCCTCTTTCTCTCCTTTCTCTCAAGTCTCCCTGTCTATCACTTTCCTTCTCTCACATCCCTATATTTCTCCTTTCTCTCAAGTCTCTCTTGCTCACACATCCCCACCTCCCTTCTTACTCACATATCCTTTCCTCTTTTCTTTCTATTTGATCTCTCTCTCCCTCACCCTCCATCACATCCTCATCTCCTTCCTTTCTCTCTCCCTCACATTCTCTATTTCCTTCATTTTCTTAACCCTTTGAGTGCTTCCAAAGGTTAAGTCTCTCTCTATGTCTCTTTTTCTCCCTCTCTCTCATCCCCAGCTTCCCCTTTATCTCTTCTTTCTCCCTCACGTCCCCCTTTCCTTGCTCTCATTGACACATGCTGCTTTCTCTTTTTTTCTTGAGCGAATGATAGATATCGAGGTAGGAATAATGAAGAGGAAAATAAAAGAATTGAGAGAGAGAAAGAAAAAAAGGATTATACAAAATCCGCTTACAACAGAGCAAGCCAGTGGCCTAGATTTATCAAAAAGGTGTAATTTTATCTAACATTAGATAATCTCACTTCATGCTATGCTATTCCATGAAGCTGATTCATCAAGCAAGCAAAGAGTTATTTTAGGTGCTTTGATGAATCAGCCCTTAGAATAACATAACATGATGTGGTGTTACTTCAAAAGACATAAATTGAAAAGGCTTGGCCGGTTCATGTTGTAGGTTAACCCACTGAATGCTAGAGAGGTCTCCAAATAAAGCATAACATTTCTGCAGTGCAGAGAAAATAGTAATAAGATAATGTCTCTGTAGAACTCTTCATCAGGATCAAGTCAGTGTAAAGGCTCACAGGTTAAATGGCAGGAGACGAGTACAAAAGGCAATCAGATATATATGTTGCTGCAATACATGTAATAATTCTATCTTTTGAGACAGTCTACAAATCACACTCACATGTGCAGCATTTCATCATAAACAGAAGCTCTTTTATTTCTGAGTGATCCATTACTGACATATTACATGTCATAGACATGTCTGAAATATCATTTAGCACCCAAGTGTAAGGTGACAAGATATTTTAAATGCAGGTACATACCTCCCAACATTTCTAATGGCCAAAGAGGGACACTTTTGTTTTAGGTGATGTTGATGGGGGTGTGGCTGGTGGGTGGGGAGTTACTGATAATTTTTAGATTATTTCCTGACCTATAGGCAACTCTTTGTGTGACTGAATAAATTATTTAGAGCAAAACTATTTTAATTACACAGACTAAATTATAAACACAGATACTGACATTTAAAGAAAAATTAATGGGAGTTTTATTGCTGTGGAGCAATGTGATGCATTTATATACACACCACACAGTCTGATCTCCTCAAAAGAAGGACCAGGAGGGTAAGAGGGACAAATGGATTTGGGTCTCAAAGACAGACTGTCCCTCCTAAACAGGGACACTTGGGAGGAAAGCAGGTATCTGTGCAGTCATACAGTTTGTGTTCTTTATGAATGGGAGACCTCTTTAACATTAAATGAGTTAAAATCCCCTTTAAATCAATGGAAATTTGATATTCAGTTTGGCCCAAAAATATTCAGATTTTGTATTTATTTTTAAATATTTCAGTGTCAGTGAGGTAGATAACCCGGCACTCACAAGGTTATAACTAATGGATATTTTGTGCATTAAAATATATGAGAAACACTTAACCCTTTCAGTGTCAGAGAGGTATCTTCGCACTGAAAGGGTTAAAGCAAAAAAAAAAAAAAAAAAAAAGAGAGAGAGAGATTGAGAAACACTGCCCTTAATGGTGGGAGAAGGGGTACCCTGAGTCCCCATTTCTAATTTTGGGAAATAATCACATTAGTGGGGGCTGTGATCTTGTATAACTCTCACAGTATTTCCATATGTGAAATGTCTTTACCATTGGGTATTATGCCATTCTCACATGTCTCTCATACACTGGGTGAGAGAGGAGGGGCAGTTATAAACCATTGTCATCTATTGTTCTAAAGCAGATAAAGCTGTCTGGGATACAGAATGAAAGAGAGCTAGAACGCCTTTCTCACCATTTAATGAATCTCTATGGGGAATACTTTCCCTTTCGATATTATTTAGGAAAGTGTTCCCTCATAGCATTTAATGAAAATACAATCCTATTGCTATAACTCTTTGAGTACCAGAAGCATTTAAACCTTCAGGTACTCAAAGAGATAAAATCAACACATTTATTTTGATTGGAGAGACATATCTTGTGAATTCCCTCTCTTCAGTTACTAAAACAAGTATGAACGAGAGGAAGTAATGTGGGATGAAGAGCAATGGGAATAGTGAGCTAAAGTCTGACAGATATACCAATTGGTACTTGTTAATTTCACTACAAAACTCCCATACAAATAAAGTTAGGTAAATTCAAACATTTATTAAAAAGCAGCCGTTTCACTTTGTTATACCAAGGTGTAAAGATTATACTTCGATATCTGTCAGTGTTAAATGAAGCTATTTTATATTTAAAGGGATAGTAATACTTAATTTTTACTATCCCCCATGTTGTAGCCCTTAAAAATCTGAATTAAACGAGACCAGCGGCATCTGTCAAACCTTTATGGTTTGAGAGATATCTGCATTCAGAGTTCCCTCTCCTCTCTCACCTGACGTCAGCGTTATATCTGACAGCAGGGGAATCTGGTCTGTGAGCAAGCTGCGTCTCTGCAGCAGTGGCGAGATTGAGTTATAGAAACAGAAATCCTTCACTGAAATGGTCTTCTACGTGCGCTTGCAAACCAAGCACACGTAGAAGACCATTTCAGTGAAGGATTTCTGTTTCTATAACGCGATCTCAGCACTGCTACAGAGCTGACGCTTACTCACAGGCTGGGTTCCCCTGCTGTCAGATATAACGCTGACGTCAGGTGAGAGAGGAGAGGGAACTCTGAATGCAGATATCTCTCAAACCATAAAGGTTTGACAGATGCCGCTGGTCTCGTTTAATTCAGATTTTTAAGGGTTACAACATGGGGGATAGTAAAAATGAAGTATTACCATCCCTTTTATATACTACTGCTCAGGTAAATGACTGCAACTGTACTTCAAAGGGATAGTAATGATTCACAGAAAAAGCAGCTCCAATGAATCTTCATAGTATTTGGGCCATTTCAGTACTGTCCAAGTTGTAGTTCAAGAGTAATTGCATTATAAAGTATCTCCTTCCCACCTCTTTATCTGATGTAACACTGCTCACCTCAGATCAGCAAGACTATCCAGATGGATCACAGAGAGGGACAATCTTCAGTGAGCATAAGGAAAAACCTGAAAAACCAGTCAAGGGGGGCAGGGGTTTCCTTATGATCACAGTAAGAAGATTGTCCCTTACTGCAACCTGTCTGGTCAAGAGACCAGATTCCACATCTGAGGGGAGGCGGCTTACATTAGGTACAAGGGGGCGGGAGGGGGATACTTTATCATTCAATTACTCTTGAGTTACAACTCTGAGTGTATTGAAATAACAATCTCCATGTCCCAAATACTATGAAGATTAATCAGAGCTGCTTTTTTTTTTTGTGAAACAATGCTATCACTTTAAAACTGTCACTAGCGTCAAATCAGGTGTGATTTACTCAAATATAACTCTAAGTTTAGGTGACTAATTGATAGTTAGTGAATCTGTTTAGTAATAGTCATAATAATTGACCAAAAATAAATGAATGTTATAATTAAAAAAAAACCTGTCACTAGCAGAAAAACCCACTTTATATTTCAATTACAAAATGGCTAAATAAGTGTTGGTGTAAATATACATTCACTAATGTTCTGTTGACTACTTGATAGTCTGGCACTTTTTTGAACCAGGAGTTAAAAGATTAAAACTTTGAGTGAACAAGAGGTGGTCCTACTCTCTCAAAGTGGTAATCATATTAACCCTTTGAGTGCCAGTGGGCTGAGTAAAGCATTGCTTTGCAATGTGTTGATCACCTCTAGAACTCAAAAAGTAATTGATAAAGATGACTGCAAAACAATGCATGCCTGGAACCTAGCATCAAAGAGGTTAATACTTGAAACTCAAGCAAGCAACATGATAAAATAAGTTGGATTTTTTTTCCATTTCAGATATCTTGCATTTTAGCTTTGTAATTGTGTCTTTTTCCCACTATAACACAGACTAAATTGAATTAGTCTCCCGTAGGCAGTATGGAGAATTGCTGAAAATAGATTCTCTAAGAAACTTTCAAATCCAATAGGAAAAAAACTAGGACCGGCAAATTCATAATAAGGTGTTTTATTCTTACTTATTTCGTTTTCTTTATTTGCTGTTCTCTCTGACCTACTTTTTGTCAGGTTTGACTAGCAGAGATACAAACAATAAAGACAATAGTGGGGTCCTGGAAATGGAATTATGCTGAATCATATAGATATTCCCCAGGCAACTTTATCAGTGGTGTCCTATCCTGTCCCTAAGGGCCTTATACACCTTGGGATTTAACACAATAAGGACTAGTGGGGTGGGAAGCACATCACTGGATGTTAAAGGGTTATGGATATCCTTAAAGGGTTAGGGATATGCTCTTTCATTCTATCCTCATATTAATGGTATCGTAAATCCTGCCACTTTCTCATGTGTAACAGAAAAAATCAGTCCCTTTCTCTGTTCGTCCGCAGCTAAAATTCTTACACAAGCATCCTATCCCACATTGACTACTGTAACCTTTTTCTCTCTGGTCTTCCTGCCTCTCAACTCCATGCACTTTAAAACATGTATAATGCAGTAACATGCATTAACTTACTGTCACCTAGGTTTGTCCCTGCCCCCTCCTCCTACAGTTTCTCCAGTGGCTGCTTATAAAACTGGATATCTTATAAAATACTGCTTCAGTCATTAAAAAACTTCTCTCCTCTACCCCTTCCTACATTTCTACTCTGATCTCCCACTGTTTGCTATACCCCATCCTGCCACTTACGATCAATCAGCAACATTCTTCTCTTAACACCTTTTGTGTCCACAGCTCTCTCTTGTATTAAACCCTTTTCCCTCATTGCTCCTTATCTGTGGAATGCGCTACCTCCCAGCCTGCGCCACTGCACTTCCTTGAAGTCAAGTCTCACTTGAAATTATTCCTCCTCAAAAAGGCTTCAACAAGCTATTATTATTATTATTATTCTTTAGTTATATATCGGCAACTAATTCCGCAGCACTGTTCAACTGGGAATAGACATACTTAGGTATTAAATAGTACAATCAAATGTGGAGAACAGAAGGATCAAGGGGCCCTGCTCGTGAGAGCTTACAGTCTAGAAAGCATTCCCATTGTACATTGAAGGCTCTTATAATTTACTTATTTCTGTTACCCTATCCCAGTGATGGCGAACCTATGGCACGGGTGCCACCTCTGGCACGCAGAGGCCTGAATGATGGCAAGCGTCCATGTCCCCAAAACCTAGCCACAATTAACATTCCCAGTGACTGACTGAGAGAAAGCGATTCTGAGGAAGCGTCCATTGCTTCTATTGGCTCTTGGTTCCTGAGGCCTGCGGCTACAAATCCACCCTTCCTCCTCCCCCCACCAGAGTATGTCTCTCTTGTCATATATTCATGTGACAGAAAGCGCTCTGTGAAGAGGCCAGAGCGTGAGAACAGCAGGGTGTGCAGAAGCTTAGCAGCAGGGAAGGCGAAACAGCAGGGCGCAACTGGCAGGAGAACAACATTTCCCTCCAGAAACTGTTGAGCATTCACTATGTGTGTTATTGGGCCTGAAAGATCTTGTTGCCTCTTCACCCCTCCCTCGCATTGATGAAAGCTGGGATGGACAGTATGACATGGGGCTATGCAACGTGGTGCATCCTGAGGTTTTCTTCATCAATCTGGGTGCCAGTTTTAAGCTTGCACTGTCCTCAGAACAAGTGTGAAAATGGCTCCCAGAAATATTAAGAATATACCTGCATGCATCATGTTGCGTCGCCGCTTTACACGAGTCACATGGTCCTGGCTTTTGGTGAGGCGGGCAGTGGGGGGACAGAGACAACAAGATCTGGCAGGCATTTTCTGATAGCTGGCTGTTGTATTTGAAAGGGACAGGGCTAGGACAGGCTTGCTAAAAATCTGTAAGAGGCAAAATTGGTGATCCAGACACAAGAGGGGGAAAGAGGCAAGATGGGCAGTACGATGTAAGGGGGGGCAAGAGGGGCAGTAAGATGCAAGAGGGAGGAAAGAGGGGCAGTAAAATGCAAGGGGCAATAAGATGCAAGTGGTTGAGAGAGCAAGAGGGGCAGTAAGATGCAATGGGGGTGAGAAAGAGGCAAGAGGGGGAGACTCTTTATTCCCCTCTCGGCTCTCTATCCCTTTCTCTCCCCCCCCCCCTCTTGTTTCTTTGGCCCCCCTCTTGCCTCTCTTTCTCATTCTCCCTCTCCTCTCTTGCCTCTTTAGCCCCCCTCTTGCCTCTTTCTCATTATACCCTTTCTCACCTCAGTTGTAAGGTCTGTGTCTGTGATATATGTGTAGCTCCATTTAAAATATAAGATCTGTGGTAACACTGTACCACAATTTCAATTGTAAATTCTGTGGTGTCACTAGTATTGCTCCATTTCAATTGTAAGCTCTATCTGTGGTACCACTAGTGTAGCTAATATTCAGATGTAAGTTCTGTGGTATCACATGTGTTGCTCCATTTCAATTGTAAGCTATGTGGTATAACTTATGTAGAACTTTTGTAGCTGCATTTCGGTTATACGCTCTGTGGTGTTAGTAGTGTAGCTTAATTTCAGTTGTAAGTTCTGTGGTATTACTAGTGTAGCTGCATTTTAGTTGTAAGCTTTGTTGTATAATTTGTTGCTCCGTAATTTCTAATCAAGCTCAGAGTGAGGTTTCTTTTGTGGCTCAGTAATTTCAACTGTAAGCTCTGTGATATCATTCTTTGCTGCTTTTGAAATGTAAGCTCTGTGGCATCACTAGTGCAATATATGTGGGATGAAAAGAAAATGAAAGTAGGCCCTGATGGCAACTTGAGGCGAACTATATAAGTCTTATCTCTCAAACCTTTATGGTTTAAGAGATATTCACAAGCAAAGTTTCCCCTCCCGCCCCTTTTACCTAGTGTAAGCCATCTCTTCTCAGATGTGGAATGCAGTCCATAGACCAGACAGATAACAGCAGGGGACAATCTTCTTCTTATGAGAACAATGAAAGTCCTGCCCCCCTTGACAAGTTTTTCAGGTTTTTCTCTTATCTTAATTGAAGATTGTACCTCTCTGAAATCTACCTGGGCACCTCCCTTCTGCTGTGGTTGAGCAGTGTTACATCAGTAAAAGGGGCGGGAGGGGGATACTTTGTCATTGAATTACTCTTGAACTACAACTCTGACAGAATTGAAATAACACTCTCCATGGCCAAAATACTAAGAAGTAGTGTTGAGCGAGCACTCGGGTGCTCGGGTGCTCTGACCGAGCACCCCCTGAGGCTCGAGTGCTCGGCCGAGCACCCGAGCCCCATTGAATTGAATGGGGTGACACGAGCATTACACCAGGCACCCCCTGCTCTGATGAGGGGAGGGTGCCTGGTCAATGCCCCCCTTCATCTCCGCAATGTCCCCCTTCATCTCCGCAATGTCCCCCTTCATCTCCGCTATGCCCCCTTCATCTCCGCTATGCCCCTCTTCCACAATGTCCCCCTTCATCTCCGCTATGCCCGTCTTCCACAATGTCCCCCTTCATCTCCGCTATGCCCCTCTTCCACAATGTCCCCCTTCATCTCCTCTATGCCCCTCTTCCACAATGTCCCCCTTCATCTCCGCTATGCCCGTCTTCCACAATGTCCCCCTTCATCTCCGCTATGCCCCTCTTCCACAATGTCCCCCTTCATCTCCTCTATGCCCCTCTTCCACAATGTCCCCCTTCATCTCCGCTATGCCCGTCTTCCACAATGTCCCCCTTCATCTCCGCTATGCCCGTCTTCCACAATGTCCCCCTTCATCTCCGCTATGCCCGTCTTCCACAATGTCCCCCTTCATCTCCGCTATGCCCCTCTTCCACAATGTCCCCCTTCATCTCCGCTATGCCCCTCTTCCACAATGTCCCCCTTCATCTCCGCTATGCCCCTCTTCCACAATGTCCCCCTTCATCTCCTCTATGCCCCTCTTCCACAATGTCCCCCTTCATCTCCGCTATGCCCGTCTTCCACAATGTCCCCCTTCATCTCCGCTATGCCCCTCTTCCACAATGTCCCCCTTCATCTCCGCTATGCCCCTCTTCCACAATGTCCCCCTTCATCTCCGCTATGCCCCCTTCATCTCCGCAATGCCCCCTACCTCCAGTCCCTGGTGGTCCAGCGGAGCGTCTTCAGATCTGTGCCTCCTTCGGCACAGATCCCCGCCACCCGAACATGCCGGGCGAGCACATGGCGGTACTCGTACGAGTACCGCCATGTGCCGAGCAGAGCGATGCTCGAGCCGATCCGAGCATCGGCCGAGCATGCTCGCTCAACACTACTAAGAAGATTAATTTGAGCTGTTTTTATTATGAAACATTTCTCTCCCTTTAAATTGGTAAGTGCTGTGTACACTTGTGGAGCTTTCTAAGTAAATATACTCATTCATTCATTTAGTAATATCTTTTTTTGCACACTGGTGGGTTAGTCAATGAACTACTGATAAGTTAGTACTTAAAGGAGCTCTCACCCCTCCAAATAAACACACACACACACACACATATACACAAGCAACTTAATCTGGGGGGGGAGTTAATGACCACTATGAATTAATTCTTCATGGACTGGGTCCCAAAAAATGTATCAATAGTTAGTGGTGTGTATATATATATATATATATATATATATATATATATATATATATATAATTACCAAAGAGGAAGATGGGACTTTGCAATGTGTGTCAGATCTCTGTAGCATTCAACAGGGGTGGGTGGGTGTACTAAAGCATGATAAAGAGGTGATAAAGTGTAACTGACTTCTCCAGTGATATCACTTCTCCAGTTCCTATGTTATTTATCACCTGAAACAAGTGTCCCTCTTCGGGGGTGTTAGAAATCTTGGGAGGTATGTTAACACTTTGAGTGACAGACGCATTTTCAACACGTTACTTTGTAATGCATTGTACATCCCCTTTAGCACTCAAACGGTTAATGTGAAGACATTATTATACAACTGGAGCCTGGGAAACTATTAACCCTTTGATTGCCAGAATGGTGTGCAATACATAGCTCTGCCATGTGTTTCACCTCACCTCTAGCACTCAAGGGGTTAGTGAAATCAGAATTCCACACTTAATAAATCCACTATATTGCTACTGAGACTGGGCAAAAATCATTTGGAGCTACTGACATAGAGAAAAGTCTGTACAGAGGAGTGGAAGTTAGAGAGGGAATAGATAGCTGGTCGATATTTCAGACTGAGAGTTGCTTTAGAAAAGTGATCATATGACCACCGCTCTCTGGTCTGAACTGCAGGGCTACTGAAAGGGATAGTAATACTTAAAATGTAAAAAAAAATATGTTGTAGGGTTTATCCCCCTGAGTAAAACAAGAGTACTCCCACTGCTGAGAGGTCTTTCATTCAAAAGTTATTAATTTTCAAAGTTGAATTTTTTAGGTGCAATATCACAGTGGCCTGAAATTGTACAGTGGCGCTGTTGCTACACCATCCTATGGAGATTTATGGTCAACTGACCAGAGTTGTCCATAGGATCGTGTAGCAACAGCGCCACTGTACAATTTCAGGCCACTGTGATATTGCACCTAAAAAATTCAACTTTGAAAATTAATAACTTTTGAATAAAACACCTCTCAGCAGTGGGAGTACTCTTGTTTTACTCAGGGGGATAAACCCTACAACATATTTTTTTTTACATTTTAAGTATTACTATCCCTTTAAGTGGCTTTGCATTGACATCTTTTCAAGAACAGGCAGAATGTTAATGCGCACTAGGAAGTCTGGTGGAATTTGAAAAAACTTTCCCTATCTTCTATTAGTATTATCTAATCAGATACCAGGGCTCCCTCAGGACTGGTGCCTGATTCTCATGAAACTAGGGAACCCCCTGTAGCATTTGCAGCAATTATACACTAGCAAAAGTAGCATGTCATTGTCCATGTGAGAAGAGGGGGGGGGGTGCAGACATTCAACTGTTCAGTGGTAGTCTAGTCTCAAACCCACACATACCTGACACCCGTGTTGAAATGCCCACTTATAGACACAGAAACAAATTTAGACTCTCTGACACCCCAACCTTGTTCTGCTGTCCACTAATATATACCGAACCATAAATATACTGTCTGACACCCCAGCTTTGTTCCACTCCTCCACTGGTAGTCACAGGCTCACACTGTTTAGACCAGCAGCCTTGTTCCACTGTTTAAACCCCCAACATAATCACATATTTACTATTTGGAATCCAGCCTTGTTCCTCTGTCCCACTGGCAGCCACATAACAACAAATAGACTGTCTGACACACCAGCTTTGTTCTACCATACCTCCCAACATTTCAACTGGCCAAAGAGGGACATTTTTGCTTTAGGAGGTATTGTGGTGGGGGGCATTACCAAGAATTGTTAGGTTATTTCATGACCTATTGACACCTCTTTGTGTAGATGAATAAATGATTTAGAGCAAGACTAAAGTGTTTTATTTACACAGACTAATTTATAGACACATATACTGAAGTTTAACTTACCATTACTCTGAGTTTTGCTGTTGAGCAATATAATACACTTATATACAAACACCACACAGTCTGATCTCTTAAAAAGAGTGACACCAGGAGAAGAAAGAGGAACAGGGGGATTTGGATCCAAAAGAGGGAATGTCCATCTTAAAGAGGGACACTTGGGATGGATGTTCTACTGTCCACTTGTAATCACAGACCCATACATATACGGTTTTCCTTCCTAGCATGGTACCACTCTCCATTGGTAGACACAGAATCACACATATAATTCTGGCACCACATACTTGTACCACTGACCCGGTGAGAGCCACAGAATCACATAATTACTGTCTAGAACCCAGCCTTATTCCTCTGTCCCGCTGGCAGTCACAGAACTACACATGGGCTGTATGTTCAAAAGAAAAGTGGAGGAGTTCTGGGCTAAACCATTTGCACTATAGGGGAGAACTAAACATTCCCATTGAGTCAAATGGGGATTTTAACCGCTTGAATGCTAGCAAAGTCTCAACGCATTGCTTCACAATGTGTTGAAGACCTCTCTTGCATTCAAAGGGTTAAAATCCCCATTTAAACCAATGTGAATTCTTTGATTTTTTTAGTTCTTCACTATAGTGCAAATGGCTTGCCACAGATCTCCTCCACTTTTCTTTTGAACATACGGTCCATATATAAATAGACTGTGTGATACACCAGCATTGTTCTACTGTCCATTGCTGATCACAGAACCACTCATATTCTGTCTTCCTCCCTAGTCTGGTTCCACTGTCCACTGGTAGCCAAATATTTGCATATATAATTCTGGCACCGCAGCCTTGTACCACTGACCCACTGGTAGAAACAGAATCTGACACTCCAACCTTGTTCCACTGTCCACTGGTAGTCACAGATCCACACATGTAAACTGTAATACACCCCAGCCACTTTCCACTGCCCCACCTTTATGAAGCAGTTGCTACTTTAAATGTAAGAAGCTAGAGTACTGTTCAGCTGTTCACATGGTGCTGCCCTTCCTGGAGAGTTATTAAGTATTAGTAACCAGAAAAAAAACATTGAGTGACTTTCTGGTGCAATCTTTGAAAGACAGCAGCAACACATTGAGAGTTAACAGTGCACCAAAGCTGCAGGTGAGGGACAGTTGTGGGATGGGAGTTACAAGTGAGGAAAGTGGGGGCTGCGCTATGAGCACTGTGGGTGTGGAAGGGATGATGGTATCTGTGGGTGAGGAGGAGGAATGATGGGAGCTGCAAGTGAGGGGGCATGATGAGAACTGTGGATGGGGGGGTGATGGGAGCTGTTGGTGAGAGGGAGGGTGTGTGATGTGAGGAGGCATGCAATGAGGGGTGCAGTTGTGCGATGGGATGTGTGGCAGGATGGTGTGTGATGGGAGCTAGAGGTAATGGAAGTAGGTATGCGGTGGGTAGCTATGGGTGATGGGGGCTGGGATGTGATGGGAGTTACAAGGGGGCTATGGGTGAAGGGAGCCGGTGTGTGATGGGAGCTATGGCTGGGGGGCTGGTATGTTTTACAAGAGGACTGGGGTGTGATGGGCGCTATGGGTGAGGGGAGCAGGTGTGTGATGGGAGCTATGGCTGGGGTGCAGGTATGTGTTAGGGAGCTATTGGTGAGGAGGGCTGGTATGTGATTGGATCTGTGGTTGGGGGTGTGGGTTTGTGATGGGAGATTGTGGTGACGGGCCATGCAGTAAGGGGTGCAGGTGTGTGATGGGAGCTATGGCTGGGGGACGGGTATGTGATGGGGAGCTATTGGTGAGGAAGGCTAGTATATGATGGGATCTGTGGTTGGGGGTGTGATTGGACAGAGATATGGGTGAAGGGTCATGCAATGAAAGAAACAGAATGTGCAATGGACTAGCGGAACACAATGTGGATGAGTGAGAGAAATACACATAGAAAGGATTGTTCTTATGGGTACGGGGGTATTTCCCACCTGCACAAATCTCTTTTCTCAGTCATCTCTTTACTGGGGAAGGCAGTTGGCTACTGCAGGTGGTAGTAGGAAGGAATTGGCATAACTCCTTCCAACTGCCACCCCTGGGTTTCTCAGGATCAAGCTAGCATTTTATATGTATAGATCAGGAGTAGCCAGCCCTGGTCCTCAAGAGCTATCAACAGTGCATGTTTTAGGATTAACCTGAATGAGCTCAGGTGGATTAATTAGTGGCCCTGTCACTTTAATTGGTCCCCCTGTGCTTATTCAAGTATATAGTGAAAACAGGCACTGTTGGTAGCTCTTGAGGACCAGGATTGGCTAACCTTGGTATAGATTAACACATTTTACAGTCTAGATTTCTTTATCTTTAACCCTTTGAGTGCCAGAGGGGTACGGAATGCATTGCTTTGCAATGCGTTCCATACCCCTCTAGCACTCAAAGGGTTAATTATGTGTACTTACTTTGATCAGCAATTTCAGTTACTCCCTCCCCTATACTTTCAGTGACATTAGCTCCCTCTGCCTACATTCTAAAAAAGCAGCCAGTGACAACTGTATCTGCAAAGGATTGTGGTCCATATTAAAAAAGCCAAAGAGGTGCAATTCTTGAGCAACACAACTCCACCTTACAGAAGAAATAAAAATTCCCAAATTCCCTCTGATATAATAAAAATTCCCAAATTTCCTCTGATATAAACTGAGATTTTATTCTCTTAATCTCTTGAATATTAGAGAGGTCTACAAGGCAAAGCAATGGAGAACTTTCTAGCATTCAAGGGGTTAAAATGTAATTTAAAATCAAAATGATTTTTGGGAATATTTGAGTACTTGGGGCCTTATGTAGGAAACTAAAAAGACCAATTCTGGAGTAAACCAATTGCACCATGGTAAAGAATAAAACATTCCCAAAATCCCATTGATTTACATGGACGTTGTAACCCATGGAATGCAAGAGAGATATCTCCAACACATTGGAAACTTGATTTATAAATCAAACACATTGATTTATATTTTTTTATAAAAAAATATAAATCAGTGGGAATTTTTTTTCCCCCCTACGATGCAGTTGGTTTGTTCCATAATTGAATCTCTTTAGCTTTCAATGCAAAACTTTGGTTTGTTCAGGAACTGTGCAACTTTAAAGGGATAGTAATGCTTAAAATGTAAAAAAAAATGTTGTAGTGTTTATCCCCAAAACAAGGGAACTCCCACTGCTGAAAGGTGTTTAATTTAAAAGTTATTACAGCTCAAAGTTGAATTTCTGTCCATAGGATGGTGTAGCAGCAGTTCCACTGTACAATTTCAGGTCACTGTGATACTGCACCTAAAAAAATCATGTTTCATCTGTAATAACTTTTGAGTAAAACATCTTTCAGCAGTGGGAGTACCTTACAACACATTGTTTTATATATATTTTAACATTCCTATCCCTTTAATTTAGCAGTTTTCATAACCCTCTACTGGCCATTATCAAACCCTTTGGATGATAGAAAGGTTTCCACACATTAAAACAGAGCATTCATTTGATGAAGCCATGGGTGGAGCTAAAAGCACCAATAAAGTGCCAAGGGGTGCATGAGTTGTGAATCTGGCCCTGATTTCCCCCTTTTACTTTACTGAATACAGTCTGTGTGTCTTGCTCTGTGTTTGCTTGTGTCTGTTGTTCAGATGAAGAGTGAGTAGAGAGCAAATAAAGTGCAAGATATACACAGTTCTCTTATGGTCCTTTTGCTGACACAGTTCACTGACAGACTTTCTTTGCAGACTACAGGTAGAGGACGTCCAGAACTCTGAAAACAGGGGAAAAACTAAAATAGCTGTTTTAAGATATATGCACATAATTAAATAACCTGTCAGGTAGAATGAATTAATATATACTACTGAAATAAGAAAAGTTAATATAAAACATTAATATTCCTTTGGGTCTGCACAATGAGCTAATTGACTTAGGCAACAGACTTTAAGAATACTTTGTTAAGGGACAAGAAGCAAGACTAATAAAATCCTATAATGGTTCAGGCTCTAAATGGAACTATAACTCGGATAGCACCCGTGACCTCAAGAGCAGTTCTGCTCCACTGGGACCAACAGATGAAGCCAGGGCTGCAACGAGAACCTTGGTTGCTTAAAGCAGGATTGGAATCTTACAGTTCTGTTTCCTGTGCTACGTGATCCAAGTCACCATAGAACTATTTGTGAGTTACCTGTATATATTATGTTATTTAGGCATGTCATGCACTTACTGTTCAGGCGATCTCCCTTCATTACCTCCACTACTTGATGATATAACTCAGCATTGCATTGCCTGCCTCTCCTTGAACTGAAATGGATAATAGTCAGTGAGTGGGGAAGTTAACATAGCACCAAGAAAGGAAGTATATGTGCAGCTTGCCTAATTTCACATAATTTATAAAGATAAATATATCAAAAACTATCTTTCTAAATAAAAAAAATAGCTAGTACAATATATGTGATTTTGAAAGCTTCTTCAAAATCAAATAAGTGGTGTTAGTGTGCCTTGGTATTCTCTGTGGGCTTTGAAGCCATTCATTATGAATGAAGCCTGCAGGATTAATGTGCAGTTGTACCACGCAACATCCCTGTTGGTAGGATAAGGAGTATTGGCAATTGTAGCCCTCAATAGCCAGAGGACCAGACATTGACTCCCTATGCTATAGATTAAAAATATGCAAAAATATTTCTCAGTGATTGTCCAATGATCATCCCCACACTCCTCCAACATCTTCAGTGGAGAGGCATTGAGGCAGACATAGGTGCTTTAGCACAACTCTAGGACTCCAAACTACTCCTACTAACAGTGGCATAACAATAGGGGTCACTCCAGGGGCCCGGCCGCCCCCTGCAACCCCCTCTCCCGCATCAGCAGCTCAGCAGATCTCCCATTCGGCGCGCTGCTCTAGTAATACAGAGCGCTGGGAGATGACATCATCTCCCAGTCTCTGCATTACTAGAGCGGCGCGCGGGAGCTTCAGCTCTAGAAATCTGTGCCGAAGGAGGCACAGATCTGTTAAGCCACGCCGCTAGACCACCAGGGACTGGAGGTAGGGGAAATGTGAAGATGGGGGCATTGTGGAAGGGGAAATGTGGAGATGGGGGCATTGTGGAAGGGGCATTGTGGAGATGATGGGGGCATTGTGGAGATGAAGGGGGCATGATGAAGGGGGCATTGTGGAAGGGGCAATGTGGAGATGAAAGGGGGCAATGTGGAGATGAAGGGGGCATTGTGGAAGGGGCAATGTGGAGATGAAGGGGGGGCATTGTGGAGATGAAGGGGGCATTGTGGAAGGGGCAATGTGGAGATGAAGGGGGGCAATGTGGAGATGAAGGGGGCAATGTGGAGATGAAGGGGGCATTGTGGAAGGGGCAATGTGGAGATGAAGGGGGGGCATTGTGGAGATGAAGGGGGCATTGTGGAAGGGGCAATGTGGAGATGAAGGGGGGCAATGTGGAGATGAAGGGGGCATTGTGGAAGGGGCAATGTGGAGATGAAGGGGGGCATTGTGGAGATGAAGGGGGCATTGTGGAAGGGGCAATGTGGAGATGAAGGGGGCCAATGTGGCCGGGGGGGGCCCATGGCAATTCTTGCACCAGGGCCCGGTGGCTTCTAGTTATGCCTCTGCCTACTAACGTCTCCTAATGAAGCCTTCAGTGGGAGGAGACTGGAACACAGAGTGCTGAAGCAAGTAATCATATCTGCCTTCATGGACATTATGTTTCGTTGTACTTAACCCCTTAATGGCCGGTAACAGTCCTGGCACATCATGGAATTCTGAGATGGCAGAGAATTAATTCATATGGGCTATTAGGATTTTCTGTTGAGACTAAGATAATAAGAGCTCTATGCAGGAGGAATGGGTCTAGATCAGGGATGGATCAGGGAGGCTCTCCAACTGTAATTGTTCTACAACTCCCATTAACCTTGGGCTGCCCACCACTGGTCTAAATGAAGACAGGTATATATAATCTATATACATACACTCTAGAGACACATAAACAAGTGCATACATTCAGGATACAGTATATTGCAGTCTAGAGAAACAGATCACAGAGGTAACATTTAGAAGCTTCCAGCTGGGCTGTGACTTTGAAATTCACTGCAAGGAACCTATTACTTCTAATTAAAAATAGTTTAAGTGTGATTCAGACAGCACCGGTGTCATTAACCCATTCATCATCAAAGTGAAATGACACATAAATACCACTTTTTAAGATACCAATGCTGATGCACTGTACCAAGCAGAACTGGCATCATTCTGGAGCAAACCAACTCCAACATAGGGGACAAATAAATGTTCCCCAGATCTCCAGTGATTTAAAGCGGAACTTTCACCTTATTTAAAGTCGTTCTGCAATAGTTAGGCAGATGGCGACTAGCTTATTAATAGTTACCTTACCTCTCAGAACTAGCCGATTCTAAAGAAATCCTTAATCTTCAGAGACCGGAGCCAGGCATCAGTGCAGACATCTTGTCTGCGTGCCTCTGCCGTGAGTCCCAGTCTCCAATAAGAAGTATTGCACTGTGCCACAAGGTAACTGGAAGGGACTGACTGCGCAGGTGTGCCGACTGCACTAACCTGGCCGTCAGTCTCCGAAGATGAAGGATTTCTTTAGAATAGTCTAGTTCTGAGAGGTAAGACAACTATTATTACGCTAGTTGCCATCTGCCTAATTCTTGCAGGGCGACTTTAAATAAGGTGAAAGTTCTTTAAATGGGAATTCCAACTCACTTGAATGATAGGTGTCACCAGTACCCTGCATTGTAATGTGCTGGAAACCACTCTAGTGTTCAAAGGTATAAAATCTCCATTTAAATCACCGGGAAATGTTTTCACCCATGTACAGGTGATTTGCCCCACAAGTACTTCATTTGTTCTTAATCTATTACCCTCTATATATCTGTTTCTACCATATGGTCATTATCCTTAGAGTGACTGGTGATTTAACAGCTAAAAAAAGACTAATTATTTGCCAAATGGGCAGTCGTTTGTTGCAGAGTCTTCCTCTTTTGCAACATAAAGTGGTGGGAACAGAAACAGGATAGCAGGGGGAGTTGGCTTCTTTTGCTGGAATGTGAAGTAAACAGGATGGGAACTGGACAGGGAAGGGTGAGTGGACAAAGCAGCACTTACCTTAGATTTATCTAAAATGGCCCGAAAAGTTAGGTGGACCATAGGAATTTTCCCTTGTGCCTTTGTTCACGAAATGACATCTTCATTCAATCCTGGATGTTTTCTGCATAGAGGGAGACATGACAGTTGGTAGCAGGACCACAGGACCTCAAACTCTGTTCACTGCAAAAGATAATCTTAACTCTTTTAAGACCAAGAATCAGGAATGCTTATAAAAATTAATTCTGCAGGACTGCAACGTGTGTTTTGTATGCAGTCCTGCATACCCAACGCATTGTACTCCTCTGGCACTCAAAGGGTGATCTTCTTATAGATAACATATGAATAAAAAGAGAACAGAAACCATGTTTAGAAGCATAGTGAAAGCCTGGCTTCCAGGGCATTCTATGCAACATAAGAAAGAGATAATAAACAAGAGAACTGATTGGTGGATTAGTACATTGTTTCACTACGTTTGTCCTCAGGCTCACCAAAAGTTCATCATTGCAGGATATCCCTGCTAAATCACAGGTCAGTAATCAGTGGATCATTCATGTTGGTTAGGTTCCTGTGCTTAAAGGGATAGTAATACTTCGTTTTATCTTTATTTTATTTTGTAGGCATTAAAAAAACATGAAGAACGATATAAGTCTTATCTCTCAAACCTTTATGGTTTAAGAGATATTCACGAGCAAAGTATCCCCCCCCTGTTCAGCCAGATCAGAAGGGAGGTGCCCAGGTAGACTGCAGAGAGGGACAATCTTCAATTAAGATAAGGGAAAAAGCTGAAAAACTTGTCAAGGGGGGAAGGGCTTTCATTGTTTTCATACAAAGAAGATTGTCCCCTGCTGTTATCTGTCTGGTCTTACAACCAGATTCACATCTGAGAAGAGATGGCTTACACTAGGAAAAAGGGGCGGGGAGGGGAACTTTGCTTGTGAATATTTCTTAAACCATAAAGGTTTGAGAGATAAGACTTATATCATTCTTCATGTTTTTTTAATGCCTACAAAATAAAATAAAGTTAAAACGAAGTATTACTATCCCTTTAATTGCGGTAGATATATCCTGAAAACCTGACCTGATAATGTGTACCTGATACTGGACCTGGAAACTGCTGGTTTATAAGAATCTGGACATAAAAATGGCTTTGCATCACTGCAGTGCTTATAGAGAACAGGAATGAGAGACAGAAAAACGCAAAAAAGAGAAAAGGGTTAAAAAGAATGTGTTTTAAAGGGATAGTAATACCTCAATTAAACTTTAGCTCTGAGTATTATTTAAATTTTTTTAACATGTTGCGCTATATATAGTTACAGATTTTTAGTTCAAAAACACTATTCAAAAGGAAAAGATCCCCCTCCCGCCCACCTCCCCTTAGATTTGGATTCTGGTTGTAGTACCAGACGGATGCAGCAAGGGACAATCGTCACACAGTAAGTATAAGGAAAACCCTGCCCCCTTGAGGAAGGAGTGCAGAATTTTCCTTTTGCTTACTGAAGATTGC
The DNA here is from genome assembly GCA_037306005.1 of Rhinophrynus dorsalis. NCBI lineage: Eukaryota > Metazoa > Chordata > Amphibia > Anura > Rhinophrynidae > Rhinophrynus > Rhinophrynus dorsalis. Next base: position 152,495,869 of record CM074722.1, on the reverse strand, counting down.
ACCTCGCCGCTCTCTGACTGAACCAGACTGAGAGGCTCAGTGATGCAGGGAAAGGGGCGGGAAGGGGATTCATTTGTCTTCAATAGTGTTTGAACTACAAATCTGTAAGTATATATATATATATATATATATATATATATATATATATAGCTCAACATGCTAAAAATGTAATTAATACTCAGAGATAAAGTTTAATTGAGGTATTACTATCCCTTTAAAGGTCATATGACTTAATATTTTAAGCTACTGAAATACAGGCAACCGCTGCATGATTGCATTGGTTCCTGTGCAGTTCTTGTAAATGAACATATAACAAGCATCCCGCAATTAAAATGATGATTTAGTCAAATTAGTTACAGAGAACAGTTAATGGAGGAGTTATATAACACTTTCACTGCCAGAGGGAGCTGTTACAATAAGGGTTATAAAACTCATTCACTGCTAGAGGGAGCAGTAAATGAAGTGGTTATATAATTATTTCATTGCCAGAGGGAGCAGTTATAAAAAGGGTCATATAACTTTACACCAGCAAAAGGTACAAGCCCTTTGTTTGCTGCACTGGCAGTTTTGGGGTTACAAAATGCAGTGTATTAGTGGTTTATTTGTTAGCATCATCCCTGTAGATTTCCCAGTAGCTTCTGTTCAAGAGAGATTTACTGCAATACAAACCCCTCTCCTTTTAGTCTCGAGCGCTGAAACTTTGACACAGAAGAACAAGGAGGTGAAAATGTGTTTAAACTCAGAGCATATGGCAAGTCATTAAAAATGTATCAGTGCCTCTCTCGTGACTGCTTGCTCTTCATCGGCTGCTGTATCATGTTAGGAAAATAGATTAACCCTTTTGTTGCCAAGGGCTCCTGTCGAGCAGTACAATGTTTGATTCTGCACTGCAGCAGCTGAAGGCTCTGGTGTGCAAAGTCAAGTATGGAGCTCCTGGTTGAAAGTATTGTGACATTATTTGGGTTGATCCTTGTGTATATCTGCATACCAACTAGCTAGATGTTCATGGTCATTTTGGACTCTTTTCAAATAAAGTTGTAAAGTTACAAAAATATAACATGGTTTCCTGTTTAGCAGACAGCACCAGGGCTGGATACATATCCCAGGCACACCAAGGCAAGGCACTCTAGGTGCCCTTAGCTTCACCCGTGGTCACACCCCCTTTCCTCACATTACTCACCCCAGTCCAATTCATTATATCCTGGTACAGAAAATAGCATTGGCCTATACCAAGCAAGCGAGAACATTTTTAAACACCTTGTTTACTACAGATACCTCCAATACATTGATGTAGGACATTGAGATTGCTCTGGACACAGCTACAACTGAAAATGTGGGTGTGGCCAGCAGAGCTGAGACACTACTGAAAATTTGGAGCTCTAGACAGCTGCCTCCTCTGCCTGCTGGGTTCTCTCTGCATCTAAAAGAGAGAGAAACACATGTAATAAACTGAACGCATTCACAGTAATGAGATTGTATTTACAGTACAATATCAGGCCAAGTAAGAAAATACTATATGTCTATAAACACGTATTTGTGAAGATTTTAGGTGCACTGGCCCACACTGGATCATATGTACACACACAAAATGTAACCATTTTGAGTTAAATTAATGGATTCATAGGTGGGAAAAAGTTGAGCCATTAACGGATAAAACAACCACATTGTACAAGATAAATACAAATTGCAGTTTATTTAACTAGGCCTTTTAACCCGTTAACCATACCTCCCAGCATTTCAAATGGCCAAAGAGGAACACTTTGATTAAAGAGATGTTGCTGGAGAGGGGGGTTCAACTGGTGGGCAGGACATTTGCATTATGTGATGTTTTGAGCCAGATTTTTTCATGATAATTCCTCTTTTTAGGAAAACTATAATTACCTTTTTCTATAATCCTCTATACTTTAAGGACCGGTAAGCTTTTTATGACAAAACATATATTGTAAGACGTTTCCTGCTGAGTAAACAAGGTAATCCCTCTGCAGGAGACGCATTGCTCCAAAATAAATACAGCTTGAGCTGTTCTTTTCTCTTTTAACCCTTTGAGTGCCAGAGGGGGAAGCAACACATGGCATATCCCCTCTGGTGCTCAAAGGGTTAAACTTTTAGCAACAGTGCCATCTGGAAGAAGTGAACCTCAAGCTAACACATGCCATAAAATGTGATAGTAACCAGTCCCACTACTTTATGATTGTTTGAACTGATATAACCATGGAATTAACCATTTCAGAGCCAGAGGGGCATGTGATGCAATGCCATGTGTACCCCTCTGGCACTGAAAGGATTAAATATTCCCTACCAATGGCAATTATTTTGTTTTACTCAACAGGAACAGCCCTACAGTATGGGTTTATACATATATACATATATATATATATATATATATATATATATATATACAGTATACATTCAAATTATTAAAAAAATGTGATGTCACTAGTAACATCCATACTCCTTCTAAGAAACTAAACAAGTTAAAAATAAGCTGAACTAAAGCTTAAAAAACAAATATATAAAAATCAAAGTTCCTTATCATAGAAAAAGATGTATATTGTTGTCCAGTCTCTTAAGTATTTATTGAAACATCAATGTTGTATACGGACTACACTTCCGCTATAGCGGGCGGGTACCTTTGATGTTATATTCCTTATGCAAGGGATATTGTTGTCTTCACTGCAGCACTTAAATTTCCACTCCGAATTTGTGCTGTAGTGAATCCTTATAGCGGGCAGGGTGATCTGTATTCTCACCACACTTCAAATGGCTAAACAGATTGTTGTAATACCTCTCCCGTCCTTATGGTTCACTATACAGATATAGCTGCTCGATCCACAATGTATCCATTCGGTACCCCCCGTCCGTCTCAAAGCAGAGCTAGTCCGTGTTCCAAATATTATTTAAGAGTAACAATGTCCTTCCAACGCGTTTCGTACCCCACACGGCACTGCCCGCTATACAGATCACTACAACACAAATTCGGAGTGGAAATTTAAGTGCTGCAGTGAAGACAACAATATCCCTTGCATAAGGAATATAACATCAAAGGTACCCGCCCACTATAGCGGAAGTGTAGTCCGTATACAACATTGATGTTTCAATAAATACTTAAGAGACTGGACAACAATATACATCTTTTTTATGATAAGGAACTTTGATTTTTATATATTTGTTTTTTAAGCTTTAGTTCAGCTTATTTTTAATTTGTTTAGTTTCTTAGAAGGAGTATGGATGTTACTAGTGATATCACATTTTTTTAATAATTTGAATGTATACTGTGTCCGAAGGTTTTTTTTAATTATTGTATGTGGGAGATACATAATATCTGAAGAGTGGTATATAACTAATTATAAAAAAGATAATATTTTGGTAAAGGAGGTGTAGCGCTTTCCTTTGTTGTTTGTGGTAGTAGTCTATTTGTTAACCCGTTGCACTAGGGGTTATTAGGATATAGCGACATACCTTGGTTTACCTTATTTTTGGACAGTAGTAAACAGTGGGGGTTATATAAGGCGCCAACCCTAGTGTGGGTCCGATGTTGGTTGGTGTTTGGTGTCTATATATATATATATATGGTGATATTAACCCCTTTGAGTGCCAGAGGGGTACGCAATGCATTGCAAAGCAATGAGTTGCGTAACCCTCTAGTGCTCAAAGGGTTAAGAGGCCGGTCCTGCTCTGTGTCCTGCCACTGATGCAGTCATGCACTGTAGAGACTGCCCAAAAGCACAGAATACTCCCAGCGCAGAACTCTCAGCATTCCTACATCTCCCAGCATTCCGTGCTCCCAGCATTCTGTGCTCCTAGCAAAGAACTCCCAGCATTCCATGCTCCCAGCATTCTATGCATTCAGGCAGTCTCTACTGAACATAACGGCTTCTGACAAACATCCTAGTGAATTTTTATATAGGATATACAGTCGTGGGTTGGCACTCACGTCATCCAATTCAGCCTGCCTGGGTGAATTAGGAAATTCAGTACTTGGTCACACAAGGCAAGCACTCACAGGACTTAAAATATCAAACAAATTTATTCTAATCCGACGTTTCGGTCCGATAGAGACCTTTACTGATCCTTTAACCCCTTAAGGACCAGCGGTCCCGGGGCGTGCCGTCCCTCAAGGACCGCATAGGAAACTTTGACGTGCCGTCCCACGTGACTGATCACGTGGGGCGGCACGCCAAATGGGGCACTGGAAGAGATCGCTCCGGTCTTGGAGCGATCAACTTCAGTGCCCGGTATTACTCACCGCGCTCCTACAGGAGCGCGATGAGTAAAAGTACGTGACGTGTCAGGACCGTCACTGGTCCTTAAGTGCCGGACCAGCGTGACGGTCCTGCCACGTCACTGGTCCTTAAGGGGTTAAACCTTTGCGTGCCAGAGGGGTATCCAATGCAAATACCCCTCTGGCACGCAAGGGGTTAAACAGAATCTTAAAGAGAATCTGTCATGAAAATATTAGAAAAAGAAACGTGTGAAGGAGTGTTTTTTTCAAAAGAGCAATTTATTAAAAAGGAACAACAGTGGTACACAGCATGTTCTTTAATATGAATACACATATATATGAACTATTTAGATTAGCCCCTGTAGACTTTAGTGTGTACTGTTAAAGGAGAAATAATACTTCCTAGCAAAAGCCCCTCCCCTCACTAATGTTACTATGGCCCGAAAATCCCCATGGCTCCATGAATGCTACTTTTTTTGCCTCTGTTCAGGAGATTACATCTTTATTTAGTCCTGCACGTCATATTCATGGAGGAGGACATGACTATTGCTAGCAGGACTGCAGGACACAAACTCTGGCCATGGATAAGTAAGTGGAGGGTTACTATATGAAGTGTTAGCTCTCCTTCAGATGGGGGTGTTCAGGTTTTAGACAAGTGGAGGTTTGCATTAGGAAATGTTACTTCTCCTTTTAGCACTAAATCACTTCTACACCCATTCCAATCCCCTTTCTGCAGACACCTCTCCCTATATGGGTCACTTTCTTCAGTCAGCCACATCCATTCCATGCCTCTGTCTCACCTATTTTAAAGGGGATGTATCACCTGATTAAAAATTTTTACCATACGTTTTGTTAATAATGTAGTAGTAGGAAAGCTGTTTTTTTTTCTAAATGTAAGTACTTTTAAAGATATTATCTCCTATCTGCTGTGCACTTCTGGATAATGGGCATGTGAAATCTTCAGCACAGCTCTTCTTCTCCTCCCACCTCCCTCCCAGCTGCCCCATGGAGCATGTTCATGCTTCCCTTCGGTGTGGTGTGAATGGCTTCTATCATATATCAAGCTCCAGTTAGCATTCGGTTAACATTATACTGAGGTTGCAATAAACAACATGTTTACTTATCCCATATGGTGCATTTGGTTTGTTCCAGAATTTCTCCATTTCCACCTACTACATAACCTTCACTGGGACCACAATAAAACTTTAGCTCAATGGACTATATCACATGGGCATCCGCATGGAGGGGAGCAAGAGAGGGCACTCCCCCACACACACTTGCACTCACACCATATACATCTCCTTGCCCCTCCCCACTGAAAACATTTCTGTGGACGCCTGTGTATGTTCACATGTTAAGTGGAGGAATTCTGGTATAACTTAATTGCACTGTAGGGTGAATTAAAGTTCTGATTGATTTAAATGAGAATTTTAACCCATTAATGCTGGAGAAGTCTACAGGTCATTGTTCGGACAATGCTTTGGATTCTCCTCTGACATTCAAATGTTTCAAATTACAATTTAAATAAATGATAATTTAGGGAATATTTATTTTTCCTCCTATGATATAGTTAATTTGACTCAAAATTTCTCCACTTCACTATTCAACAAACGCCCCTCAGTAACCCAGCTGATGAGGCTGATTAAAGATATGTTCTCATCAGTTTCAGATTTTGCCAAATCTTTCTTATATTTGTTGATCCAGAGGTAGGAACAAAATTTGAGCCATTTCCAATTATGCCCCAACTAGAAAAAAAAAAAAAATTCTCCTGCCTCCAAATGGCATTCGTAAATCTCCCTTGATCAACATCCTACCTGCATTGAAAACAACTGTCCTAATTAACTATGTTGCTTTAGGCTGAAAAAGTATCTAATACATTTTTGAAAGTAGCTACATTATCCGCCAACACAGTCTCCCGAGGCAAAGAGATCCACGTCATTCTTTCTGTTTGCAAGTAACTAAAAAAATCCCATAATCCCAGATTAACAAATCCCATAGGTAGTTTGGCATTATACAGATGTATATAACTAATTCACTGCCAAAGACTTTTTTCAAATGTGTGGCAGTAAAAACCTTTAGGTTAATACTTGATTTTCATCTCTTCTGAGAAGTTCTGGAAACCAGGAAGTGTTGTTTATGTTGAGCACTAAATAAAAAGGTGTTGATTGAGTGGTATGTGTATAGTGTTTAATTGTGGTAGAGATATGAAGTAAGAAACACCACAGAATATATATACTGTAAGATGTGTATGAACATATGTACTTAGCAGTCTTTTGTCAAAGGCTGTGCACTGAATTTCATGTCACCAGGACCATCAAATCTGAAAAGTGATCTTGGTGTCCATGGATATCAAAGTCCACAATTCAATACTACCGAATAGGTCCAGATTTAATGCTTTCCATGTTGAGCTGGTACATCAGTCAAAATGAGCCACTGAGTGATCCACTTGTACTTAAAGTGATAGTAATGTTTCACAAAAAAGAGGTTTGAGTAATCTTCACAGTATTTGGGTCACGGAGAGTGTTATTTCAACACTAACAGAGTTGTAGTTCAAGAGTAATTGAATGATAAAGTATCCCCCTCCCGCCTCTTGTACCTAGTGTAAGCTGCATCCTGTCAGATGTGGAATCTGGTCTCTTGACCGGACAGGTCACAGCAAGGGACAGTCTTCTTAATGTGAGCATAAGGAAAACCCTACCCCCCTTGATAAGTTTTTCAGGTTTTTGTTTATGCTCACTGAAGATTATCCCTTTCTGTGATCCATCTGTATAGTCTTGCTGCTCTGAGGTGATCAGTGTTACATCAGTAAAAGGGGCGGGAGGGGGATACTTTATCATTCAATTACTCTTGAACTACAACTCAGACAGTATTGAAATAATGCTCTCCACGGCCCAAATGCTACGACAATTAATCGGAGCTGCTTTTTCGTGAAATGTTACTATCCCTTTAAGAGCAAATATACCTAAAATCTGTACTAGTAGTAAGGCTAGAGCCAACATCTGGCTGATAATGATGGGGGTTCTCTTGTTGACCATCCCTGTTAAAGAGCACAGTTTCTCAGTCACGATCTTCAAGATTTTCTTGCCTGTACACAACTGTTCAGAGTGAATGAATTACTAATTACACACTTGTTCTTAGACGCTGAAATCCTAAAACCCTGCACAGTTAGGGGTACTCGAAGACAATGGTCATAAACTGTATTCTAAAGCATACGTTATAAATGTCAGGTCTGAAGCACAGACAGCACAGTCCCTTGAACACAAGTGGCCCTATCATTAGCACTTTTGTCTATCAAAATTACTGAGGCATTGATTGACCTGTGCTCAAGTGATGGTATCCTAAATATGAGCCCTGTTAGCGAGACTTTGGATTCTTCTTTGACCACCTTTGCACAAGATGTTCCTGTTCATACACAGGAAGACAAATCATTTCTTAGAAAGGTCGATCACATGACATTCTTGACAACAGAGAATCCTGTGAAAGTCTATTGAGACAAGCACTTCCTTGAACAAGTGTTTCCAGAAAAATCTATGGTCACAAAATATATTTAACCCTTTGAGAGCTAGAGGGGTACGCAATGCATTGCTTTGCAATGCGTTGTGTACCCTTCTGACACTCAAAAGGTTAACGGGTGATTTCAGATACATTTCATTAGGGTCTTTTAGGGCCATATGCCAAAGAAATAGTGGAAAAATTCTGGGGCAAAACAACTACAACAAAAGAGGACAAAATAAAAATGTCCACATTTCCCATTAAGTAAAAATGAGGTTACACACCTCTTTAGGGGGGTTTGGTTCCTGGCCGGTGGAGGGGGGGTCTGCTTGTCCGCATGGGTATGGGGTTGGGGGGTTTTACTGTGCTTATGGAATATGTTACTATTGTTTTGCTAACCTGTTAATATTATAACATGTTTATTCCTTTGTTGTAATGTTGTACTACATATTACCTTGTATTTTAATTGCTCTTATTGTATGATTTGTGTGCTCGTGTGCCTCCAATAAAAAAGAATTTACAAAAAGTAAAAATTAGGTTTTTAACCCCTTGAATGCAGGGGAGGTTGCAAAAGCATTGCTTAGAAATGTACTGGAGACTTCTCTATAATTCGAGTGGTTTAAAGACCCATTTAAAGGGATAGTAATGTTTCACAATAAAAGCAGTTCCAATTAATCTTCTTAGTATTTGGGCCATGGATAGTGTTATTTCAATACTGTCAGAGTTGTAGTTCAAGAGTAATTGAATGATAAAGTATCCCCCTCCTGCCCCTTTTACCTAGTGTAAGCCGCCTCCACTCAGATGTGGGAAATGGTCTTGAGACCAGACAGCTCACGCTTCCACCATTGCTTTCTATGGGAGGTTGTGCACACAGCCTGAGTACACATCCTGTGTAAGTGAAACATGACACATTAAAGTGGATCTGTTATGTCCAGCTTTTGGTCTCATAAAGGCTGGGTTCACACAGGCAATGGTATATCTGTGTTAAAATATGCAGATTATTGTAACCTTAAATTGTTGATCACACTGGTGATTATTCCCATGAGAATGCAACAGAATGCAGTATGCTACAAATCTCAGAAAGCATAAAAGGTGCTGCATGCCTAATCTGCATGGTAGCTTATCCCCCACCATATAGATCATTACATGGATAATATTTGAAGTTGCAATGTCATTCACCCATTCTGGTGTCAGCCAATAATGCAAGGCTGATGCTCATGTTTGTTGGCCTCTGTCACACCTCCTTCATTCCCTAACCACTCCTTCCAATGCAATTTGATCACTGGGAGTTCGCAGGAGATCAGAGGTGTGTATATGAGCAGCTTAAATAGGGCAGAAACATGGTGCAGTTTAATTTTCTCATGTGATTCCAGCCTAAAGCTATTGTATGTTTTCAGACTGCCTATACCTTGTACTTTTTCTTTTTCAATCAGTGCAGTGGTTGTAGAGATTTTTAGTTTAGTAGTAAGGGACTCTTTAAACACAGCAGAGCTTGGTTCTCTTACCTGTGTGACACAGACTGTACAATTCATTACTCACCTTACCTGAAATTTCTTTGATGCTACTCACTCCTCCTTCTGTGTTTGCCAGAACATATCCACTTCCACTAAAGTGGTGACATAAATTCAGGGTATGAATAATCATGCAAATCCTATCATGTTGGAGGACCCCATTCACGAAAGAAATGAGAAAGATGACAGATCTTCTTTAATATCTCTGCTTCGTGTAGAGAGAGCAAGCCTCTGAAAGATTAACAGGTCTACTCGTATGGGGTTAGACCTGCCAAAAGGGCAATATCAGATCATGATGCCCCTTAAACCCTACTTCTAATGTGATATTTTGTGACATATTACTATGAATAAACTGTGCACTTAAAGGTGGATTGCCCTTTTGTGTGAAGTTCTAACAGCTCTATTTTTATACTTTACAACTCTCCCATTTTATCAATGGGTTTTCATAATCATATTAGAAGGTTCTTTGATGCATCTCATCCAGGCGTGAATCCCATCAGTGTCAACTGGAGAGTATTACATTTGAGATCTTGAATGGGCACATTACATGCGTAATGTACCAGTTCAATAGCGAGACACTAGTATCCATTCATATTCATTTAACTTTTATCCTTTCAAGATAAGTCATCGGGGACCAATCATCTCCTTTAGCACAAGACCCCATGAGTTCATTAAGAACAGAGCAGTCTTAAAATTAAAATGTATTTCACAGAATAACAAATAGATGAGACTATATTTCAGAAGGTTTTATTGAATATTTCGGCAAAATAGACAATGGATTTTCCAAAATAAAACCATCCTTTAACCCACTGGATACTAGAAATCCAAGGAGTTAAAGAAAGTGGAATCAGGGCCTAGATTTACTAAAGTTTGAAGAGGGCTGAAAATGTCGATGCCAAGTCAGAGCAGTGTCGTAGGCACATGGACAGTATTCACTAAAGTGTCATCAACAGCACAACACCATCAGTCTGACAAAAATCTGCCCACATCAACATCCACCTGACAGGTTTACAAATTTTCACTCATCACATCAAAATTGGCATATTTCCATATGGAAATGAAGCATAATTACTCATTTCCATATGGACATGCTGGATAATGAGACAATATCGTATGCAAGGGGGTGTGTTGATATGTTAACGTGGTACTTTGATAAACTCATTAAACTCCAATAGCAGCCTCTGTTGTCGAAATTCACAGTCTCAACTTCTCCTACCTGAGGCTGGTGAATCTGAGATCTCCCTGCACTTTCCTATGCAGTAACAGCCCTCAATCAGAAGCAGTGAGCCCTCTCCATGTGGAAGGGATGTTCTCCCTCATACATCACCGTCAATATGACAATCCTGAAGTCTGACAGAATTCTCTCTGCTGCACCAATTGGCCAGTATGGGAGAATACTTTCAGCACCATGGACAGGATCACTCCCTTATCCCTTTAAAGGGATAGTAATACTTCGTTTTAACTTTATTTTATTTTGTAGGCATTAAAAAAACATGAAGAATGATATAAGTCTTATTTCTCAAACCTTTATGGTTTATGAGATATTCACAAGCAAAGTTTCCCCCTCCCGCCCCTTTTACCTACTGTAAACAATCTCTTCTCAGATGTGGAATACAGTCCATAGACTGGACAGATAACAGAAGGGGACACTCTTATTCCTATGAAAACAATGAAATCCCTGCCCCCCTTGACAAGCTTTTCAGGTTTTTCCCTTATCTTAATTGAAGATTGTCCCTCTCTGCAGTCTACCTGGGCAGCTCCCTTCTGCCCTGGCTGAAAAGTGTTACATCAGTAAAAGGGGCGGGAGGGGGACACTTTGCTTGTGAATATCTCTTAAACCATAAAGGTTTGAGAGATAAGACTTATATCATTCTTCATGTTTTTTTAATGCCTACAAAATAAAATAAAGTTAAAACGAAGTATTACTATCCCTTTAAGTGCCATAGGGATGTGTATTGCTCACCCCTGCGGCACACAAAGGATTAAAAAAGTATACCAAGTACTACACAATTACCCCCACAGCTGTGTATTGTATTTATTTAATACATGTTGAGCACTCCCAAGGGAACAAGGTTCGGGGGCATGCTGCATCCATGGATATTTGTGCCTACCAGATGCCCCCCAGCCTTGTTCCCTTGCCCACTGATAGACAAAACCCCATGTACACTGCCTGAAGCCCCCAGCCTTGTTCCCTTGAGTACTGGTAGCTACAAATCCCCATGGACACTACCTGGGCAAGGAAACAAGACTGGCACTGAAAGGGTTAATGTACAAAAATATGTTGTCCTTTTGCTCTTAAAATATGTATGCTGACTAAGGCCATATGGCAATGCATTGCATTGCATACCTTTTGGCACTCATAGGGTTAACATTAAAATCTTATGGTTTTTGTGATTGTACTAAAGTCAGACCTTGAGTGGGGCATCAGGACCCCTCTTGATATCCCCCTGGCATTGATCACCTATCCAACTGTAAAATAACAGTAAAGAGGAAAATTCAACTCTGAACCTTTTTTAATGTTTTTATAAATGCTGTTGCATGGAAACAAGTCAGAAACTGGAGCTATGTATAGTAAATGCAGATAAATGCTGCAAGGGTAATTTCTTATTCCTTTGGGGTGCACAACATGTATGAAATAAATATAATACAGAACTGAGGGGATAAATGTGTACTGCTTGGCGTAATTCACATCCCTATGACACTCAAAGGGATAAGGAAGTGATGCTGTCCATGGTGCCGTAAGTCTCGTCTCCACTCCCCTACTGGCCAAGTGGGGAATCAGAGAGAATGCTCTCTGACTCCTGGGTGCAGATTCACTATGCGGTGATAAAGAGGTGATAAAGTGGAGATAACTTATCCAGTTTATCACTTTTCCAGTTCCTATGTTATTCTATGGAGCCTATGCACTAACATCTCAGGTTGAAGAAATATTAGTTTATACGCTCTATAGAATACCATAGGAACTGGAGAAGGGATAAACTGGAAAAGTCATCTCTTTATCATCTCACTTTATCAACTCTTTATCACCGTTTAGTGAATCTCCCCCATTGAGTGTCCTAGAGCTGGTGAAGTGTGAAGGAGTGCATCCCTTCTACATCAGTAGCACTTCTGTATTCTAACAGGGATCTTCTCCTCCCCTCCCTTTGCATCCCTATATTTTAGTGAATATATCGACCTTTAATGAATCTAGGCCCAGATGTCTTTATAAAACAATTGTTGCAACTGTTATATTGTAAATTCTTCACGGTGATGCCTTGATCCTTAACATGACTAAGCAAACCATGTCCCTTCTCTTTCTCTCCAACAGGTGTAAATGTAACCTTCACGCAAACACCTGCAGTTTCAACAATAACCGTCTGTCCTGTGACTGTGAACACAACACTACTGGACAGGATTGCGATAGGTGTAAGAAGAACTACCAGGGACAGGAATGGAGTCCTGGCTCCTACCTCACGATTCCCAAGGGAACCGCTAATGCCTGTGAGTACCCACTAATGCTGCCACCTACTTCATTGGTACAAGAGCGCACTCTGCATAAGCCTGCACCCACAGTAGCTCCTCCTCAGCTGTCTCAGAGGTCAGTGTAGTAAAGTAACTGGCTGCTGTTTAATAATTCTACTACACAGCCTGTTCTTTAAGACATATGTTGTGATTGACAGCTAGGGCATGTTGTGGGGTCAGCAGCAGAGTCGCAGTCCCACAACCACAATGAGTGTTATATGCACCAGGGATTTCAACCTGAGGACCCAAAGCTGTTAAAGACTACAATTCCCATCATCCCCAGCCAGCCACTGGCAGGTTGGGCATGATGGGATTTGTAGGCCTCAACAGATGGAGAGCCTTTGGTTGCCCATAATGGTATATAGAGTTAATATCTGATGTCTCCCAGTATCTAAATCTGTGGGTTTTACTCTACCATGTCACAAGACTACTAGCCATGCCATGCATATTGGTGACAGAAATAGGTTACTTTTTCACAGTATGATACCTGTTATTCAGTCACATCAATTATTCATCGTTTCTATTAGTCTTGGAGTCTCAAAATGAATTGTGATAGAGGTGAAACAGTGCAGATTTTAGGGTTTTCCCTGATTTTGCACCTGTGCATTAATAATGTGCCTGAGCCAATGATTGCTCCACCTGGGCAATTTCAGGGACACCCAAAAACTTGCACTGTTTAGGTTTTTAAGAATGCAATTCAAGGATCCTGTGTTACACCCCAGAAAAAAAAATTCTTGATTTATCAAATGAAAACATCTAATTTACTTTAGGTAAAGCAATTTAATTACTTTGATTCATTTGTAGCTGCTTTCATAAGGGACATTTTAATGCCTGGACATTGGGTGGGGCTTTTGTTTCAAGGCATCATCTAGGGTTCCCAACAGTCCTAATTTTACAGAAAAGAACTACTTTAATCCTGAGGACAGATGGTCAGTGAGGAGGGTAACTGTTCGGGGTGCACAACACATACATATGGCTGCTTTTTTCACAATAAGGAGGGAAGAAAAATAAAAGTCACAACTAAATATACAAGGATCCTAAATGGTAATCTAGGTTTGAGAGCCTCCATTGATAGAAACTGTCCTAGCTTTCATTTTTTTTACTACCAAATAAACTGACTTACAAATAGTTAACCTTTTAACTGCCAGAGAGGTATCCAACTCATTGCAACACAATGCGTTGGATACCTGTCTGGCACTCAAGGTTTTAATAGGCTAATGGGATTTCTGTCATAGTTGTGATGTCACAATTTGGTTAGCACTAATTAGCACTTATGTATATGTAGTAATAAGAGTAAGACAGGTTATATTAATGCATTTGGGACTGTAGAATTTAACAGTGATTATAAAGAATAAAGTTATTCAGGTGCAAAACTACTGGTGGTACAGCCAGTGCAGGGCACCATGGCCATCAGTAAGAGGACTTTTGAAGCCCTTGCAGCTCAAGAGGTCATCCTTCAAAACTAATGACCTCCTTATTAACTCTGGCCCTTGCCACTGAATCAGGTTCCACCTGAGGGGGGTACACAGGGAGCTGGTTAGATCAGATGAAGTAGCAATGTTGATGTTATCTCTCCTCCTGCCTCTCTGATAGAGCACCCCAGAATGCAGTGTGTTGAGACAACAACCTGACAGTTATATATTTGAAACTTCTTGTCTCAAGTAAATGGAGAAATATAGTAGAGCTGAGGAAGGAAGTCTCCAAATTACGCATTTTACAATGTGGGACTTAATCAGGTGGAATAGGTGGATGTTGAATGAAGGAGTTTGCCATGAAATGGGTAGAAAAGTTTGCCGAATGCAGCGGGAGTGGGCTGGACATACTAGAATGTGGGTGGAGTTATAGCTGAACTCAACAAGCCTGATAATCAGCCTCTCTCCCCAGAAACCCAGTAATTCAGTAAGTGAAAGATCTGGAGAGTTCATTGGAAAGGGCATAACTCACTAAGGGTTGGATTCAAATGCAGGTGCTAATTTTATCTCTGCTTTTATCTCCAGGTATCCCTAGACTTCAATAGGAAAATTTTAGATAAAACAGGAGGTAACATGTATCTCCTGCATTTGAATCCAGCCCCAAGTGTTGATAAAGAGGTGATAAAGTGGAGATGACTTTTCCAGTTTATAACTTCTCCAATTCCTGTGTTATTCTATGGAGCCTATGCACTAAGATTTCTTCGGCTTTGGAGATCTTAGTGAATCTCCCCCAAGGTGTCATTCATGAGCCACATCTGGTTGTTTTTAGGAAACTCAGCACACTGTGTACCGGGATGCTCTAACAGAGAAGCAGACATAGAAGGTAACATCAAAATAGCTCCCCCCTCAGATCGGATCTGAGCCCTGAGCACAGTGAATACAGGCAGAGAGAGCAATGGTGGGAGGGATAGGGGAGAAAATGATATATGGGTGGATAGTATGGACATTGCGATATACAGGCTGAGGGGACTAACACCTCAGATCTAAAGTTTAACCCTTTTAAAGACCATAATGGTGCACAGTGCATTGTTTTGCAATGCATTGTGCACCTCTCTGATCCTTTTAAGGGTTAAAGCCCCGTCTTATTGCCTGATTGGGGCATGTAATGGTGCTAAACTTCCAATATGTGTATTTCTGAAAGGGGAGGCAAAAAATGTCTTTGGTCTGCTTCTGAATTCATTAACCACTTAGAAGCTAGAAAGCTCTCCACTTCATTGCTTCTCAGTGTTTTAGAGGCCTCTCTCTAAGATCTAGGGTTTTTTAAAAAAAATAATACTATAAAATGTTTTATTTTTATATTTTAATATAAAGAAGATTATCTGAGATCTCTTTATAAAGATGTTCAGTGTAAAATTGTACCCAGTCATGAAGGGGGAGATGTACTCAGGTGTGTTAAAGAGGTGATAACGTGAAAATGACTTCTCCAATGTGATTAAGTCTCCAAGTCTTAAGATATTCTATGGAGCCAATGCACTTGAGAGATCTTGGTATGTTATACGTATATGATCGTAGCACACTTGTGGAGGTGCTGCTTTTATTGCAGGGAGGCTGTAAATGACTGCTCCAGCACCGGACAAAATCGAAAATGGAGGAACTTATAGTGTTGCTGGATACATCAGATCACTGAATATCTCAGTGAACTATGTCCACACCTCACTATGTAGAGGCCAGTTCTATGCTAGAATGTTGCAGGGACATTAAAAGAATTTGTAAATCTTTATTAGTTAGTTGCAATTTAAAATACACAAACACACCTATTAAAAACAATAGATGAGAGTTTTAAATTTCTTACTCTCATGTGTATCAGAGATGCTACAAAGGAGTGCCAAAAGTGTCCTCTTATTGTATAGCCTAGATAGTGTAACCATTAACATGTTTAGTTAACAGCCGGCTCTTATAATAATGATATCTAATTCTTTTCAGCAGTACTATATCGTCAGTATCTGAGGTAGTTAATTTGATTAACCCACATCGTGATGTGCTGGTCTGAGTATTGTTAGTGCAGGTAGATATAGCTGTAAAAGGGGTAAAGATGTTCCATATGTTTATATGCAATATGGCAACTTCAATATCAAAAGCACCGCTTGTTTGTCACAGTGTTTAACATTCCAACCTTTTTGTTGTAGTCAGCTTTTGTATCAGCAAATGCAACTCTCAGTTGTGTTCCTTCAAACTGCTGCAAGTAACCCGTCATGGTGATTATTGGGGTTCTCCAGAACCGGAGAAGTCAGTTCCAATCATTCCCCCGTGGCTCGGCACATGTGATCACTGCTACAGTGATCATTTGTGCCCATGGAGCGACATGACAAAGGCAATATAAGTAAACATTGCCTTTGTCACTGTTATCTACCCTTCTCCTCACTGTGTTTGAGAGGAAGAGAGAAGCAGAGAACAGAGGTCCCAGTGCCACAAATGGCCAACGGTTGGACACATTTGTGGTACTGGGAGCCAGACTGGTGGGGGGAGCTTAAAAAAAATAGTCCATGTGTAACTGAATAAACAATTTAGAGGACAACCAAAGTATTTTATTTACACAGAATAATTTATATATATATATGCTGAAGATTAAACAAATATTAATGTGAGTTTTATTGCTGTGGAGCAATGTTATACAGTTATAGACACGCTATACATTCTGATCTCTAAAAGAGAGACACCGGGTTGGGAAAAGAAGACATAAGGATTTTAGTCTCAGAGGAACAGTACCCACCTAAAAAAGGGACACTTGGGAGGTATGAATGAATGTTCATTCCTTTTGTACAGTCCCAGCTAAAAATGCACTAACCTAGCAAAATCATCACAGGAAAACCTATAAAAATGCTCTATTTTTTTTTTCCATTTTCTTTCACTCTTTTATATTACTTTTATATTATTATCGAATTAGTTGATGGGTTTTTCATATAAATGTGTCATCAAAAGAAAACCCTACTTATCTTTAACCCTTTGAGTGCCAGAGGGGTATACAACACATTGCTTCACAATGCGCTGCATACCCCTCTGGCACTCAAAGAGTTACACAATGGTATATCATTTGTGTGGGTAAACTAAATGAATTAGAGGGAAAAAGATAATGTTAGTCTTACCTTTTAAATCCTTTTCTCTTAGCCCATACAGGATACTGGTAACTCTGGGTAGGCGATCCGCCCCTTTAAGTAGGCAGGAACAATTCTAGAATTGATTGCAGGGGGTGGAGCCTACCTTCCCTCCTTGGCTGCAGCTAGCCAACCAGCTCCAGAAAGATTTGAGACACTATCTACTGACTATATAGTGAAGGGAAAGAAAACTCATGTGAGCATGACCCTGAAGGACCCCCACAGTCTGCCACAGGAGAGCCAAGCATGGTCTCTTGACAGGGTGGGAGACCAGTAATCTGTATGGACTAAGAGAACAGGATTTAACAGGTAAGACTAAAATTATCTTTTCTCTGTCGTCCAATACAGGTTACTGGTAACTCTGGGATGTCCAACCATTGAGTTTCCCAGAGGCGGGAAGTAAGGCAAGGATCAGGCGCAAGTCCCCCAAAGTCACCAGAGCAGATATGAACCATCAGATCAGAGATAGCCCAACAAAACAAATGAAGTGTGAACGGACACTGAACTGGGGTAACAACACCCCAGGAACTGTTACACAGCATGCTGAACTAGAGCCAACAGGGCTCAAAATTGAAGGAAGCACCAAGAACCAAAGAAGATCCTAGACAGGCAAGACTGCCTCCAGGATCTTCCTCCCAAGCTGGCATCAGCCGATGCCAGCACATCAACACGGTAGTGCTTTGAAAAGGTGTGCAAAGACGACCAAGCGTCCACCTTGTACAAATGATCAGCAGAGGCCTGATTCTTGTAAGCCCAAGAAGCCCCAATAGATCTTGTAGAATGAGCCATGACCCGAAAGGGGACAGGCTTCTTCCTCAGCTCATAAGCCTTACGAATAGTGGACTTGATCCAAGAAGCAATAGTCACCTTGGATGCAGGTCTTCCTACCCTAGGACCCTCAGGAATGACGAACAGTGCATCTGATTGCTTGATAGACTCAGTGCGATGTACATTAAACTTGAGACAACGCACCATGTCTAACAAGTGGAGATCCCTTTCCTTGTTAGAGGTGGAGTCCGGGCAGAAAGAGGGCACCACAATCTCCTGAATGATGTGGAACTCAGAGACCACCTTCGGGAGAAACTCCTGAGAAGTGTGAAGCACCGCCCTGTCCTTGTGAAACACCAAATAGGGTGATCTACATGATAGAGCATGTAACTCCGCAACATGGCGGACAGACACAATTGCCAGGAGGAAGACCATTTTCCAGGTCAAGAGGCGTAGAGGAATAGTAGCCAAAGACTCAAATGGGGGGTGCTGAAGAACGCCCAAAACCAAGTTAAGATCCCACTGAGGTGCAGGAATCCTAAAGGCAGGACGAGCATGAGCAATGCCCTGGAAGAAAACCTTGACATCAGGAAGGATGGCAATGCGACTCTTGAAGAAAACAGAAAGTGCGGAAGTCTGAATCTTAAGTGAACTCAAACTGAGGCCCTTATCCACACCGTCCTGTAAGAAGGCCAAGACCATAGGCAGATAAAAATCCTGACACAGGTCCTTGTCAGCACACCAAGACAGAAAAGTTGACGAGATACGATGGTAGATCTTGGAAGAAACAGGTTTGCGTGCACTGAGCATAGTAGCCACCACCCCAGAAGAAAAACCTTTCTTCTCCAATAATGAGGATTCAATTTCCAAGCCATCAAAGCTAGTCGATGAACATCCTCTTTCCACAGGTAACCCTGTAGAAGAAGATCCGGACGATAAAGGCGCCAAAATGGCTCCTCCACAGACAGATCCAGAAGCTCTGGAAACCAAGACTGATGAGGCCAGTATGGAGCAATCAGAATAACTCAACACTCCAGTCATAATTTTCATAACACCCTGTGCAACATTGGGAGGGGAGGAAAGATGTAGGCCAGAGGGAATAACCAAGGAATGGACATTGCATCCACCGTCAGAGCCAGAGGGTCTCTCCACCGAGAGCAGAACCTCGGTACCTGCCTTTTGTGTCTTGTCTCCATCAGGAAGGTCCCATTTCTGAACAATGAGGTTGAACACCTCTGGGTGTAGCTCCCACTCTCCACTGTCCACTGTGTGTCGACTGAGGAAGTCTGCCATGACATTGTCTATGCCAGGAATGTGCACTGTGGAAATGGCAGGAACGTGATCCTCTGCCCAGGAAAAAATAGCCTTGACCTCTAACCAACCGGCGAGGCTTCTTGTTCCGCCCTGCTTGTTGTTGTAATCCACAGCAGTGGCGTTGTTGGACCGGACTGTCTTCCAACTGGGATGTCCAATGTCGAAGGGCATGAAATATCACCCGAAGCTCCAATATGTTGATCGGAAGGAGGGATTCCTTCAGAGACCACCAACCTTGAGCGCTCAAGCGACCCAGGACTGTTCCCTAGCTGATGAGGCTTGCTATCCGTCGTCACAGTGGTCCAGAAGGATACCAGGAAGGACTTGCCCTTCAGCAGGTTGGAGAGGTCGAGCCACCATGACAAACTCAGTTCCACATGAAGAGGAAGAGACACTGACGTCTTCAGAAGGTCTGGTTGACCCTTGCACACCTGGATCACAAACCTCTGGAGCTCCCTGGTGTGCGCCATGGCAAACGGAACCACTTCTATGGTGGAGATGAATTTTCCCACTAGAGAGGACAGCTTCTTGGCTGGAACTGGATCTTGAGCCAGAACCACAGAAACCCTGTGGGCGATCTGGTGAGCCACCTCATCCGTGAGGAACAGCATGCTCTTCTGAGTTTTGAAGAGAAGGCCCAGGAAGACCAGACGCTGGGATGGGATAAGATCTGACTTGTCCAAGTTGATGATCCAACCGTCATGGGTGAGAGCATGAATGCATTGCTGAATCTGCTGATGAAGAAGTTCTGCAGAAGGGACTTTCATAAGCAGGTCATCCATGTATGGAGTAACTCTGATGCAGTTCCAGTGGAGGACAGACTAAGGCTCCCAGGACATGGTTGAAGACCTGAGGAGCTGTCGTCAGACCAAATGGAAGAGCTGAGAACTGAAAATGTCCCCTGTCGCAGGCAAACCGGAGGTACTGCCGGCTCTCTGGATGAATGGCAATGTGTAAGTACGCTTCCTGAAGATCCAGAGAAGCAAGGAATTCCCCCGGGGACATGGCAGGAATCACTGTCCAAAGAGACTCCTGATGATAATGAGTCCAGGTCACAAAGCAATTGAGATCCATCAAGTCCAAAATGGGACGACAACCTCCATCCTTCTTGGAGACCACAAAGAGGTTTGAGTAAAAACCAGCGGCGTCAAACAGACGGCGTTTCTCTGCGCCCTGACGCGTGTGAGAAGGACAAAAACGAAAGGGAGGAAGAGAGACGAAAGGGATCCTGTACCCTTCCTTCACCACCTGTAAAACCCATGGGTCCATCACTGAACCCTCCCAAATGCTCTGATAGTGTCACAAAGTGTGGACCCTGGTTCGGTGAGTCATGCCAAAGAAGGCTTGGAAGCCTTGGGCTTTGAGGAGACCTTGGGCTTCCATTGTTGTTTGGGCTTGGAAGAGGTACACGGAGCTGAGGGAACCGTCTGGTTCGGAGGACGTGTGTCATTCTGAAAGGAAAGAAAATACCGATTACATTGAAGCGCAATTTCTTCCTGGGAAACAAGGGTAGAAGAGTACTCTTACCCTCTGTGGTCTCACTGATCACATCCTTAAGATCTGGCCCAAACAAGGAGGTACCCTGAAAGGTTAGGCAGAGCAATGCCTTCTTAGAAGCAGTGAGAGCGTGAGAGCAGACCAGATCTTGAGCCAAAGAGCTCGTCTGGCCACCACAACTTATCCAAAGTAGGAACATCCTGACGGACAGCCAGGGTTAGCTGTTCTGTCCAGACCGCAATGGCCCGGTTCACCCATACAGCAGTGAATGCTGGACGCATGGCAGAATCAGCAGTGGTAAAAATGGACTTGAGGGAGACCTCAACTTTCTTGTCAGTCCAGTCCTTCAGAGCAGACGCATCAGAGACTGGTAAGGCAGTAGACTTAGATAGGCTGGAAATAGGAGCATCCACTTTGGGAGGATGAACCCACCGAGTAAGCGCAGCCTCAGAAAAGGAATAAAGCTTGGCAATTTTCTTGGACACAGAGGGTTTCCTTTCTGGGGATTTCCACTCCTCAGACACAAGGCAGTCAAGAGTGGGGTTAGGTGGAAAGTAAGGGGCTTTTTAGGCTCCTGGAACACATCAGAGGGGTCAGAAGGAACCTCCTGAACTAAGGGAATGTTAAGAGTAGTCAAGACATCCCTGATCAGGCCCTCAGCGGAGGGCTCAGGATCAGCCTCAAAAGGATCCCCAAAAAGCTGAGAGGAGCCCACAACAGACCACTCCTCAACATATGAATCCACCAGAAGTTCCTCTTCAGAGGAATCTGACACGTTAGGTACTCCCTGAGTTTTGGGCAGGGTAGACTTGACTGAGGAGGGGGCCTGCCAAGAATGAAAGACCCCCTGTAAATGGGATGGAAAGAGTTGCAATGTGGACCTAAGGTCCCTAGTAGCAGCCTTGAACTCTTGCACACAAGCTGGCTCTAATGCATGGCTGGAGGTCCCTGGAATACTTTCAGGGACATCAGAACATGCTGGGCATAAGTGACCTGAGAATTCTCTAGGTAGCCCTGAGTGACAGGAAGAGCAATGCGCAATGGGGGATACAGAGACTCTAGCCTCCTTCGTCTTAGGTCTGGCCCCAATCTCCAGCGGTATAGACATTCTCACAGTGTCAAATAACCTTACTGTATAAGAAATCACCCAAGTATAGTGTGTAGGATTAAAGTTTCAACCCAGAAATAGCTAAAATAAACTTATCTGGCAGGCGAAGGGTTAATCAGCAGAGGCGAGAAGGAGATTCCAAGCCCTGCATAGGATACTCGTTCTGGAAAGAGCACAAAATGGCTGCCGCGGCTGGAGCCAATCAGAAACAAGCGTGCGAAGCAAGCGCTCATGGGAAATGTAGTTTTCCCAGAAAAGTACCCCAAACAGTTCCCGAAGCCCCCTGAGCCCCCCAACATACTAGAAACATGAATCGAATGATAGAGCAAGGGCAGACAAGTAAATGAGCCATCTCTGAAGTCGCTAGGTTAAACGGTTGCAGAGATATGTCCCAAACAGTACAGTCCCACAGAAGTGAATGGAGCAATGGCGTCTCTGTGATAAACTATGTATCCCATCGGCTGGAAACAAGTAGCTCAATGGATGCAGATACAGATAGCCTGTAGCCTAAACCCAGGCAGAATAACACTCAGGGCATTAGCCATTGCCCTGGTACTAACAGAATAAGACTCTTCCTGTTTCTCACAATTTACTGCCTGGCAAGGACATGAATGCCAGGTTGTGACAATAAAGACCCCAAGAAATTATCCCAAACAGAGAGAGAGGGCAGGATGTCGCTCCTGCTGAATCTGAGAATTCAGTGATGATATGGCCACCAGTGCACACCTGCTTCCTCCATGCTCTCCGCATATCCTACCCCCAAACATCCTAATATCTTACACCTTCTGGAGGAATTCTTCACTGCCATTAGGCTAGTGTGCCCATTTTTTAACTACCTGAAGACAAGAGGGGTGTGCAGTAGTTTTATTACTCGTTATAGGGCCAGGTGCAAACATGTTTTGGACCCCTACCACAAAAATATTTTCACGGATGCATAATTAAAACATATTGGACCCGGAAGCAGATGGTGCCCCTTGGTTGCTGGACCCTGGCACAACTGCACCATCTGCACCACCTGTAATTATGCCCGTGCATTGTGCACCCCTTTAGTTATCAAGGGGTTCATGTCCCTTTCCTTTTTTTAACTTTTACATCCGGGTAAGATTGGCTAATCATTATTTCATCAGACCACTACAATGTGCTAAGGGTTAACACAGCTTAGTTCTAAAGAGAGAGAAATATCAGGAATCAATGAGGTGTGTCATCAATGAGTGGTTTAATGTCTTCTAGTATCATTCTGCTCAATTAATTTTTTAATATAGAGCCTAATCCGAGGGCAGCTGACAGGGGGAATGAGGAAAATGAATGGTTATGTGAAGTTAATCTAATAGAAGGAGGAAATGTGTATAGCAGCTGACCCAGACTGCCCATAACCCATTATCCAAGAGATTTATGTCCAGCGGGCACTGTCTTGTAAAGTAGATCTGCACAACTGGAATTAAGGAGCTTTGGGCCCAAAAGTTCTGCTCATCTTTGTTGTGATAAATCTTAGGCTCACATGTACATGATTTATGCCAGGGTCAGCAACAGTGGCTTCAAGCTGTTGTTAGACTACAATTCCCATTATCCTCAGCTGATGCTGGCCAGATGAGGATGGATTGAGATTGTAGTTCAACCACAACTGGACTGACTATTCTAGACTTCATTAAGGCTGATTTTATAAGAAGAACTGGATCAACTGAAGCATCTGTACCATAGCATACACATGTAACCATATGAGTGCCAGAGGGGTACGCAATGGAGTTCTCTACAATGCTTTGTGTACCAACTCTGGCACTCAAAGGTTTAAAAAATACATCTGTGGCACACCAATTGCATTTTAAGGGAAAAGTACAATTCACTTTGATTTAAATGGAATTCTAACCCATTGAAAGGTAAAGAGGTGTCCAGTGCATTATGTAGTTACAAGCCTCATTTAAATCAATGGGAATTTAGTGAATATTTATTTGTAACCCTATGGTGCAGTTGGTTTGATACAGAATTATTCCAGTACATCAGTGTCAGTGAGTCGTCTCAGTGTGTGGTCTCTGTGAAGGTGACATCCCTGTGTAATATGCCTTTTCTTACTATCTTTTACAGGTGTAGCCAACATGCCCAGCAGTGAGTACAATGTAGAGTCCTGGTGTTTGACGTACAGTGTCTCTGATCCTCTCCAAACATCCATCAGACCCTACCGGGGTGGCAGCTAGAGGAGCAGTGTGCACAATAGAATGGAGAATGTTTCCTGCATTTACATATACAATTGTTTCAGACAGAACTGAATATCCAGTTGACAGATGTGACAGGAAACAACATGGTCTGTCTGAATTGTTCTACCTGACATAACCTCCTGGGCACTGAACACAGAGAGTGAAAGAGAGGTCAAGAAGAAACTAATAGAGCAATGCTAATGGAGAATCAGAGACTGAGATAGAGGGGAAACAGCAAGGAAAGAGACAGGAAAAGAGACTGACAGAGAACAAGTGACTAGAGAAGAAAAGAGACAGTGAGGGTATGACATACAGGTGGAAAGTGACAGAGAGACAGGTTCACAGACAGATAATCAGAGAGAGAGAAAGAAGCTGACAGTCTGAGTCTAAGAAAAAGAGGATAGAGATACTAACAGGGAGTCAGAGACACCAAGAGAGGTTTTACAGACAGAGAGAGGCTGACAAATAGAATCAGAGACAAAGAGAAAGGGGTTGACTGTCTAATTACCAGGAACAGAGAAGGAAATAGCTAAAAATGGCAGGAAAAAGAAGTAGATGGAGATTAGAGAGATTGGTAGAGGAAAACCAGCAGTGAGAGAAGGATAGAATCAGAGAGAAAGAGAAGCAGAGACAGAGAGGTAGACAGGCAGATAGATATGGAGATAACTGGGTGAGTGGCATTGGTGGACAGACAGAAGAGAGACTGAGATAGGCAGATACATAGAGAATAAGACTAATAGAAAGGCAGACAGACAATACTGACAGACAGGGGAAGACAGGCAGGCATATATGGGAGGGACTGAGAGAGGGAGATAGGCAGGTATATGGGAGGGACTGAGAGAGGGAGATAGGAAGGCAATTGGGGAGGGACTGAGAGAGGGAGATAGGAAGGCAATTGGGGAGGGACTGAGAGAGGGAGATAGGCAGGCAATTGGGGAGGGACTGAGAGAGGGAGATAGGCAGGCAATTGGGGAGGGACTGAGAGAGGGAGATAGGCAGGCAATTGGGGAGGGACTGAGAGAGAGATAGGCAGGTATATGGAGAGGAACTTAGAGAGAGATAGGCAGACAGGTACACAAAGAGAAACTGAGAGAGGTAGACAGGCAGGTAGACAGAGAAAAGACGGAGAGAAGGAGATAGGCAGACAGGTAGAGAAAGAAAAAACTGAGAGAGGTAGACAGCCAGACAGATAAAAGATGGAAAGAGGGAGATAGGCTGACAGGGAGAGAAGAAAAGAGACAGAGGGAGAGAGACTCCATGATAGAGAGAGAGAGAGAGATAGGGGAGTAAATAAGCTAAGATAAAGGAACTGGCAGAAAATAAGCAAGATGAATGAGAGGGAGAAAGAGAAAAAGAAGCAGGCAGAAAAGGAGACTCAATGAGAGAAAGCTAAGCAGATAGAAGAGGAAACAGATATAGTCAGAAAATGGAGCAAAGACACTGAATGAGACAAGAGAGGGTGATAGACTGAGATTGGCTATGAGAGGGACAGATAAGGAGAGTCGGCATTCAAGATAGCAGAACTGTTGGTTGAATCAGGATGAGCTGCATTCCAAATGGTGCATTAGGCTGGCCTGAGCCCCTATGGCAAGAAGAGAGGCAAGAAAATAATGAGGGACAATGACAGCAATAGGCAGGCATGCGGCTGAACAATATATGTTATATACAGTGGTATCATACTGTAGTTTGCTGGATGTTTGGTGCAGATTATCCCTCATATTGCATGATGTCATTTCTGCCTGCTCTCCTCGTGCTATCTGATCCTACCCATTACTCATGTCTGCACATCAAAATGTTTACAATTGGGTAGCTAAGATTTATCGTTAGTGGGTAGTATTTAACACCTATAGGACCACAGCAGTGTGTTGCCCACCCCTCTTGTCCTCAAGAGGTTAAAAAAGTCATACCATATAATCGTATCAAGGGGTTAAAAGAATAGTGCTGTATCACTGCTTCTGCTTTTTTACTGTCCTAGTGAAGCCCTGAGTAGATGCTGACTGCTCCTGCTCTGATCTGATCTGATCTCCAATTAATACCACTATTTATTCCACCTGAAACTAGTCATGACTTTGTTAATATGTCCTTCTTTCACAGCTTTCCACCTTTCCCCATGATAAGCTAATTTATAAACTATTTAGGGGGTCTATTTATCAATCTTAATACACACTAACAATTAATCACAGAACTACTACATATCCTGCATTATAATGTCACTACAGCTCTTCATAGATCCCCTCATATTGAGCTTTATAATGGGCCACTAGAAACCCATGGTGGGAAACCTGCTGCTGTCTAGCTGATGATGGAATGCAACTTCCACCAACCTCAGATGATCATTTTGCAAGTGAAGATGATGGGAGTTGTAGTACAACCACAGCAGGACAGCCACATGTTGCCCACTCCTGTTATAACTCTTCGGTTGGTTGCTATAACCATACCTTGGAAATGTCAAAATGGATTGACCCTGATATCTTTGAAATATTAACCTTTAATGTTCCCCAGGATGTAGATGGGCAGTTATGTCCCCTCTTGCTCTAATTCAGAGGTGCTGCTGTCAGTAAACATGGGACATTCAATATGCCACAACTTCTAGATCTCACTGCTGGAACACACAGCAGACAAGCAGGACTTCTCTCTCCATCTTTCTGGTTGAAATTGCACAAGTCTAGGAATTAACAAAGCAGTTAATTAGTGCAGATCAAATAGTTGGTAACACTGGACTGGATTTTGCCCCTTTCTCCTGAGATTCTGAGATATGAGTCAAAATTCTAAATCTCAGAGACAAACCCCACAATTCCTGCATATGCCTATAACTGTTTCTTCTATAGCACTGTATTTAAGTTCTTCCTTTAAAGGCATAGTAATACTTAAAATGTAAAAAAAAATATATGTTGTACGGTTTATTCCCCTGAGTAAAACAAGAGTACTCCCACTGCTGAAAGGTGTTTTATTAAAAAGTTATTAATTTTCAAAGTTGAATTTTTTAGGTGCAATATCACAGTGGCCTGAAATTGTATGGTGGTGCTGTTGCTACACGATCCTATGGAGATTTATGGTCCCGGGACCAGAGCTGTCCATAGGACTGTGTAGCAACAGCGCCACTGTACAATTTCAGGCCACTGTGATATTGCACCTAAAAAATTCAACTTTGAAAATTAATATCTTTTGAATGAAACACCTTTCAGCAGTGGGAGTACTCTTGTTTTACTCAGGGGGATAAACCCTACAACATATTTTTTTTTACATTTTAAGTATTACTATCCCTTTAATGCTTTTTGCTGCACACAGGCATTCCTAATAACTTGTCCTAATGACAAATTTCTGAGTGCATTATTCAGCCATCAGAAGCCATTAATGAGTCTGTTTTTTTAAGATATCACCTTACTTTCTGAAACACTGGTATACCAATCAATGGTGTTGGTCAATATATCTGGGCTCAAGCATGAGATATCTTTAAAACTGTTCAGTCAGCAGCCCTTCCTCACCTGATATAACCTCTGCCTACATATTCTTATATCGTTATATATCAGGTCACCCTGTAATGTTTGCCATTTCTCATTTAAATGTAATTTTTATAGATTATCTGGATACTCAATATAAACATGTTATAAAACCTCTGAGTTCCAGAAGGGTGCAACTGCATTGTTCAACAAAGTGTTGGATACCTCCTGGCACTGGAAGAGTTAATCTTACCTTCTAACAATATATATATGAAACACCCATAACTTTGTCCTTTACTACCTATAACATTTCCCTATATCTTTGACTTTTACTCCAGATAATATCCCCTTTATCTCCCGCTATTATTCCATTAATCTGGTGATTACAACGCCTACTGTGGCTCCATATAATTAATTGCTGATCCAAGGTTACTTCTCTTATTAGCTTAAATAACTCCTTATACAAATCTATATAACCACTCTCTATAAATATTGTTCAGTACTTTATAGGAGTCCTTGTACTGACACTCCCTATCATAGAATCCTAGACTATACAGCACAACAGCAGACTGATACTTTGATACATTGATCTGCATATACTATTCCACAGAATCAGTCAGTTGGCTGATTTCACAGCACTGATCCAAAATGGAAAGTGAGAATAATAAAACTTTCATCCATCTTGCCCCACAGCATAATCAATGAGAGACCCAGCATGAATAAGTACAATACATGCACAGAAAAGACCTTTCCTCTTGCTGCATTTATAATCCAACTGTTCAGCTGGAACCAGTGGAATATATATGCAGGGCTGAGAAGTGTACAAAATATTTATGGTGTGAAAAAGTCACAGACTACATTCAAAATTCAATGGATAAGTTAATTAGTGCCATGGCTTTAACTTAGAAAAAAATACAGTTAGGCTGGTATACTGACAAAAAGTGATGCTATTCTAAGGTAACAAATAAAAATTAAGTGACTTTGGAGCAAATAAAAGTTCCCATTGATTTTTAACCCTTTGAGCACCAGAGGGGTATGCAACGCATTGCAAAGCAATGCGTTGCGTACCCCTCTGGCACTCAAAGTGTTAATTACTCATTGCTAGTAAGGTCTCATTGTTTCACAATGCTTTGGGGACCTCTCTAGTATTCAAGGGGTTAAAAGCCAAATTAAATTTGTTTCAGAATTGTACCACTTTCTTAATACACATGCCTTAGAATATCAGGTAAAACAAAAACTGCTCAGCCCATGTTAAATGCTGGCCATTATCACTGACAGACTTACTGCAAAGCATTCCGACTTTGAACGCCCAGGCATATTTGAAGCTTGATAAATAGACCACTATATATATTTGAGGCCAATTTTATCAAATCTTTGGTCGTTGGTCTATCCTAAAGCTTTATGGCAATTTAGCCTCATCCCATAATGTCATGAGATATAAATTAGGACAAAAAAAAAGAGCAGGGTGTAAGAAGTCTGGGGATCAGTAAAAACAAGCCACACAAATTAGTTGAATGTTTCATTCAAAAATTATTGCAGCTCAAACTTTTTTTCATTTGCAGTTTTTTAACCTTGTAACTAGGTGGAGCTAGGTGGTGGTGTTTCTATCCCTTATTATGGAGATCCATGATCAACGACTCAAACTCTCGCACAGAGTGCATTAATTGCTTTCAAAATATCGGTTGGTGCTGTTGTTAACAGGTTAATTAAGAAAATAAGTTTGAGTTTTAATAACGCTTGAATGGAAAACATCTCACAGCTGTATTCGGTAAAAAAGCTGAGTTGAGCTGTACTCGAAAAAATACTATAATATATCTTCTTATGAAAACATTTTCTTCAACTTTTCAAAATACCAGCTATTTTAACCCCCTGAATGCTATAAATATCTCCCAACATGTTGTTAAAGTCACTAACGCTTATGGCTGTACTGAGGGCTATGCACAACATCATATCATTGCTGCTGTGCATACTGCAAACCAATGCCTTGGACACCCCTCTGGCACTCAAAGAGTTAATGGCAGGAAGTTCCATATACCTACCCCCATAGAATGCACAGAGGAACTGACAAATGACCACGCCAAAGCTGCTTATGCTGTGTTAATACGTGGGTATATGCTGGATCTGACTTGTGGAACTCTGAAATGCCCACAGTCTGCCCTCTTGCCTTTCCCTCAGCATTATCAGCATTAAATGGATAGTAATGCTTAATATATATAAAATATATATTGTAGGAATTATCCTCCAGAGTAAATCAAAGACTACCCTACTGCTGAGAGGTGTTCTATTCAAAAGTCATTGTAGTTCAAACGTGATTTTTTTAGATAAAGTATCTCAGTGACCTGTATTTTTTCAGCGGCGCTATTGCTACACTATCCTATGGATAGCTCTGGTCTAATGACCATAAACCTCCATAGTATGGTGTAGCAACAGCGCCACTGTAAAAAGTTCAGGCCTTTGAGATACTACATCTAAAAAAAATCATGTTTGGGCTGCAATAACTTTTGAATAGAATACCTCTCAGAAGTGGGAGGTGGGAGCAGTGGGATTGTCTTTGCATTACTCAAGAGGATAAACCCTACAATGTATATTGTTTTATGTATTAAGTATTAATATCCCTTTAATACAAGGCTTCATGGCGTACATAGCTTAGTACATTGGGGTTAGAAAAGGCTAAGGATTTCACAGTTATTCCTGATTTACCCTGGAATATCCATTGTACATTCATCCCCTATGTGCTGGAGATTTCTCCAGCATTCTGTGGGTTAAACATGATGTAATATTGTGTTTGTGTATAAATATAAATACAAGCAGATATGTATATGTATTTCATTGTCTAAATGAGCGCTAATCTGTCTTTTTATGGCAGCTGTACAGGACAAAAAAAGAAAACAAACCATCACAGCAGGTAATATTTTTGGTGTGTGTGTCTGTGTGTGTTTTGTGAAAATATGCATTGGGGACAGTAATATTTTGTAGATCAACTGCTTTGAGTGAAAATTAATATACATATATATTGTTAACCTCATGAATGCTAAAGAGGTCACAATCGCATTGCATCTTAATGTGTTGGAGATGTCTTTAGTATGTGAGGAGATAATGGGACTGAAGGAGTCCGAAATGTCTTTTAACCCTTTGAGTGCCAGAGGGTTATTACGTTGGATACCCCTCTGGCACTCAAAGGCTTAAGGGACATATTTTTCAAAAGAAAAATTATATTCTGGAGCACGCTAACTGCACCATAGGGGACAAATACAAATTCCCACTTATTTAAATGCTTTGAAGACCTTTCTAGCATTCCAGGGGTTAAAGGACCAATTTATTTAGTGGGAATTGTTAGTACTTCCCTTTAATGCAACTGGCATACTTGGCAACCATCTTGTCCCAAGCCTCAGAGAACCATTGAGGTCTGAGTGTCCATCTTATACAATTTGCATCACAAAGTGGGTGGGCTTGATTGTGGTGGAAACATTAGGAGGTGGAGTTAGCACTAAAATGTGAGAAGAGTGGGAAGAAAAGGGTGGAGCATGACAGGCCATAAAGTTGACGGCGTTATAAGGGAAATTGCTGAGCCCTGAAAATCACCCTGTCCACGTAGACCCAGTAATTAAATATAAATACAAGAGTCTCCAGGTCAGCATAGACCTCCGTTACTCTTGCAGTGTGAGTGCAGCATTTTGAATGTTGTGTCAGTCACAAGTAAATAGAAACATTGATACCTGTGAGACTGTTGATAAAAAGTGAGAGTTGGTACAGTGTTAGCCTTAAAAATACAGAAGGCAATTATAGTCCTTGATACCTTTATTGGTTAACTAAGCAGATTTAGGATGCAAGCTTTCAAGACCTCTTAGGCCTCTTCCTCAGGCAGGCATGGAGACCTAAGAGGTATTGAAAGCTTGCATCCTAAATCTGCTTAGTTAGCCGATTAAGGTATCAATTGACTATAATTACCTCCTGTATGAGACTGTTCACACTGGTGACCTGGCACATGCAAACACAGCCGAACACAAATTGCTGCAACTTAACTGCATTCGTGTGTTGAGAGTAATGAGCTTAAGCAGAGCTGAACTACACAGAGTCCCATGGGCCTCAGAACAGATCTTTCACATTAGTGAGATGAATTCTATAATGCACATTGCAACACCCAATGACTAGACAACACACATGGGCTTCAGCCAATAATATGTGGCTGATACTGACTTAAGCCACTCATCAGCCACGCCTCTATGATGCCTCTCCAAAAATGGGATTGCTGAAGTTTTAAGAAAACTTAAACACAGCATGATTGCTATTATATTGTTACTACATTCAAGTTGCAAGTGTGTATTTAGCCTTATTATGACGTGTTTCATGCAAGTTGCACCTAGTCATAGATGTACACAGCTGAATACTGCATGATATGCATCAGATCTATATATAGTGGCTCTAATTTAATTTGTACAATAAAAGCTACAATTTAACAGTATCCAGCTCATCTTTGCTCTGCAGACCATGTTTTCTGTGGTGCACATATTGTGCATCCAATGTTATTAAAAGGTTAAATATTCTTTACTGAGAGTTGTGTGGACACTGAGTGTTTACAGTGGCAAATAACGATTCCTGATTTCTTCCTGACGCACACAGTTCCTCCAAACTTTGATAGGATAAAGACGAATTCTTCTTTCCTAGACGTTTCAAAAAGAAAGCAAGGTAGGATGTCCGAGGCGCGGCCAACCTAATGCAAGGTCAACCGTGATTTCAACAACTCATATCTTCATTCACTGAGCAAATACATCCTCTCATCCTGTACTCAGTCTGAGCTATATACCTCTCTACAATAGTCAGGCAGTGCAGTGCAGGGCTCAGAAGGAATCTTCAAAGAGTGTGTGAGGGTATAGGTATAATTTCTTGCCCAAATTGCTACCTCCCAGGTCCACAGATAGTAAACAAAGAGATTGCATTAAGAAAAGATTTATCAATTAATATTTAATTATACTTTCTGACTGTTTGACTTCCAGAGGGGCAATGAGTTGTATACCCATATCTACTCAAATGATTGACCCAGCAATTCACCCCAGTGTTGGCATCATATTGATCACATTGTCAAATTCTTAAGACTAGCCTGACACTCCACATTAACCCCTTGACAGGTGTGCAATACATCGCTTTGCAATGTGTTGTGAACCTCTCTGTATTTCAAGGTGTTAAAAATGTTCTGTGAGCTAAACCAATCATTGCAAATGTATGCCGACTTGCATAGCATTGAGATGATCTTCTGTACTTGGCTTGAAATGTATGCACACATACGTGCCATCATATTGTAACACATTCTGTTCATGACACAAAGGAAAGTATAGCTATTTTCTATGGAAATTCCTAATAAAAAAATAAAACCAGGGAATCCCACTTTTAGGAGATGTCTCATTCGACAGTTGTCATAGAGAAAATGTAATCCTTTGTGAAAGGATGGATGTAATATTTCCTATGGCCTCTCAAGTTTATGATGGTTCTGTTGTCACTGATTTATATGATGAGCTCTTGCCAGTGACTAAAAGATAAAATGCTTTTTTGTGGTATTTTAGGTTTTGAATAAAACATCTCCCTGCAGTGGAAGTACTCTTGCTTTACACAGCAGGGAAAGCCATGTAATCAGGGCTGGAGTTATACTCCCAAGTACCAGTAGGCAAGGCACTCTAGTTACCTTTAGCCCAACCCATGGCCAAGGTCCACTCTTCACTTGACCACACCCCCAGTCCCATCAACTGTTTACTGACACAGAAAATATCTTGGGCCTATAAGAAGCACAAAAGAAAAAAGCTTTAACCCCCTGATTCATAGAGATATATCCAATGTATTGCTGTGCAATACTTTGGAGAGCTCTCTGTCACCAAAAGGGTTAAATAATAGCCAGAAAAAGGGTATATAAGGTGCAAGGACATTGAGATTGCTCTGTCCACACCCTCATGCAGAATGTGGGTGTGGCCAGCACAGTTGAGGCTCCCCTCAAAACTTGGAGCGCTAGGCAGCTGTCTACTTTGCCTATTGAGAAATCTGGCCCTGTCTGTAATACATTATTTCATAATTATTACTCTTTAACCCCTTGAGTGCTCGAAGGGTGTGTAGTGCATTGCAGAATTTCTGCTACCACTACAACATATTTAGTAGCTTGGTACACGTTGCCTTGTGACATGCAAATACTGAAGTGGATATGATCTCAGAATAAAAATATATGAAAAGCTATACATTTTTAGTCTCATAATTTATAGATATTTTTCCTATATTCCTATTCGTTTTGGAAGACAGTTACACTTTTAAAATATCTCTCTACTTTAGTACTTGTTTGTACTGTTAAGTGAGTATTATTTTTCTAAACTAAAAGTGGCTCTTATACAAAAGAGCTAATGTTATGCATAGACACAAACATATACATATATGCAAATGTATTATTTGTTAACACATGGGCTGTTTAATCAGGAGGCTTAGAGAAGTAATCTTTCCTTTCCACTGCTCGCTTCCTGCCCAGAAGGCCGTTTGTTATTCTGTAAGATACAGCAGGAAGTGAAGAGTCCAGAGGAAAAATGGCCTCCCCCAGTTTGCTAAAAACAGACCATCTTTTTTTCTCTAAAGATATGGAAATGTTTACATACAGATCTATTACTTTTACAGCTTTCTGCTTCATATATCAGCAACATGTAATGTAGCTTTAGTGTTCCTTTACCACGTGATTGTCATTAATACTTGTTTTTCCTATCAAGAACTGATCCCTATTATCATAACACTGAGGCACATTTGCTAAGAAGAATTGGAGCAATTGTAGGGCAAACCAATAGAAATGCTCATTGATTAAAACTGGCATTCATTCATTGAATTCTAGAGAGGCCTCCAGTGTTTTATGAAGCAATGTGTTCGAGACATTTATAGTGTTCAGGAGTTTACAGTGGAACTGTCACTTTGTAACAAATAGATGATTTTGAAAGAGCACCTATATTTATGTTGACTAGGTATTTTTTTAATTTCAAAGGACAGTTTATGAGATATTTACTTTATATATATGTAATTTTATACAAGTCAGTTAACACTGGTTGGTAGGAAGTGGCATTCGGGAGGGAAAGAAGTGTAGATTATTAGTAGCTAAGAGACATGCCAGCAAGTTCTGTCTAATGCAGCTATGGTCAACGCAAGGCCCTCCAGCTGCTCACAATGTACAACTCACATCATTCCCTGCCAGTCAATGGCTAGAATGATAAAAGCTGTGGTCATGCAGCATGTGAAGGGTCTCCCCTTGTCCCCACTGTATAATTTGCATATTGGCAAATAAATAAATGAAAATATTTCATAAGATATTTTAAATTTTAAAAAAGCTGTTTGTTACAACATGGCAATTCCACTTTCAAGCATCATTCACCATCTAAGTGCCAAACAGGTGAGCAATTCATTACAGAGAAATGTGTTGCATATCTCACTGCCACTCAAATGGTTAAATCAATATGGATTCTGGGGATTTGTATTTGTTCCCCTATGGGGGACTTGGTTTGCTACAGAAATGCTTCAGTTCTTAATACACAAGTCTCACTGTCATTTCTACTTGTTGGCACTAGGAGTGATGTTGCTAATCTCCCCAGTATGTAAAGGGTTGAATTTTTAGCACAGACTAGAATTCCATTTCGTCTGATCAAGAGATGGGCATAGGAGCAGAACAAGCTCTGAGCAGTAGGATATCCCAAGGGAAAGCTGAGAATTGTTAAACCCTCCAGCTCTTTTATGAATTTCAATACTCTTAAGTACCTGGGGAATCCATTATCTACATAAAATTCCTGTCCTCTTATCATCTACTGCTTTGTTTGGTTAAGTGAGCTAAGAGTTTTGGTGCACTTCAGGGTCATAAAAGATAACTCACTAGTATAAATAAAATTTGACTGAAATTAACAGTTTTTTTTCACATTAACCCTTTGAGTGCCAGAGGGTACGCAACACATTGCTTTGCAATGCATTGTGTACCCCTCTGGCACACAAAGGGTTAATGTGGCACTGTCTGATTTCCCAATGAATGCACCTTACATACTTTGAGAAAAGACTGCTTCAGATTTTTGAACCACTTGGGCTACTTCAAAATGGAAATAGTGGAGCAATTCTAAACCAAACCAACAGCACTACAGTAGACAAAAATCTTTATTTATTTAAATGCACGTGTTAACCCCTTGAATGCTA
The DNA here is from genome assembly GCA_037306005.1 of Rhinophrynus dorsalis. Lineage (NCBI taxonomy): Eukaryota > Metazoa > Chordata > Amphibia > Anura > Rhinophrynidae > Rhinophrynus > Rhinophrynus dorsalis. The sequence continues at coordinate 152,460,079 of CM074722.1, read as the reverse complement.
GAGTGTTCTCCAATGTATTTCTTCACAGTTTCTTTTTATTGGTATTGTTAATTGCGTTGCCCCACAATTTCTCCACTCATTAGATATTAGCGAGGTGTCCGACATATTGCAAAGTAATGCTCTGGAGACCTCTAGAGTGTACAAGGGGTTAATTACCAAATGTAAACGAAGAAAAAAAACAGTCGAGGATTTGAAAAAACAAGAATAGTTTCTACAGAGGTATAAACACCCTACTATTAAAATGTATTTAAAGGAGTTGAGTCGTTTTTATGGAATAAATGACATATTGTAGGGCTTTCCTATTGAGTAACAATGATTCTTCCACTGCTGGTATTTGCTTTATTCAGCAATGCAGCTGTTACTCTAACATTCTATGGGGAATGGTAACCAGCAGCTCATCTCTCTAACAGAATTCAACAGAACAGCTGTCAGCACAGCTAGATAAACTGTCTGGACACCAGGTGGCACTGTTGCTAACAGTTTGAACTGTAATAACTCTGGTGGTGGTACCCTTGTATTACTGAAATAGAAAGCCATACAATATATAATGTTTGTCATAATTAAGGTTTTCTGTTAATTGAACCTCATACTATGGATATTGCCAGCACATTGCTTCTCAAAGCAGAAATCGCTAACATCCAGTGACTTTAAAAACAATTTCTGGTTATTGATAAACTGTAACTAAAGTGTAAAACACTGTTCTGCTCCATTCTTCTATGAGTAAAATCTTCATAACAATGTAGACTTTTTGAGTCAATTTAAATTGGGGTTTTGTAGTTGCTGCTTTAATCATTGTTCACATAGGCCACAGAACTGTTGCAGCCCCCTGTGACAGTTCTGTTTCTCATGGTCCTTCACTCCCCTCTCCATTGCTTTCCTTTGCTAAATGGAATGAAGGGGAGGCATGCAGGGCCGGCCTAAGACATTGTGCTGCCTGTGTCCAAGAATGAAATGCTGCCCCCCCACCACCAAAACCATGCCCACATGGCTATGAAAAGGTTAAAGTGGTGTTCTATGTGAAAGACTGATATCTGACACTGCTGCAAATGTAAAAAAGACAGTTATTAAATATAATTTAACATTTTTAGATATTTTATAACTGTCCATTTTTTACATTTGCAGCAGTATTAGATATCAATCTTTCACACAGAACATGTTAACCCTTTCATAACTAGGGATGTCTGCTCCTGTACTCAAAGGGTAAACCTAACCCTTTGAGAACAGGAGCAGAAAATTCTAACTCTTTGAGTACAGGAAACTTACTCTTGTTTATACCAAATTCTGTCCTTGACGAAGTATGCTGCAATACAAATAATGTAGGATAAGGGGAATCCTATGGGAACTGGAATCCTAAAAGAGTTAACTGCATGTGTTTACCTATGGGAGGTCAAGGGTGTTTAACAGCGCCTGCAAGAGTCGGACGTCTGGGTCCTGGTACTGGTAATGAGGAACTCACTGCACTGGAGATTTCAGAACTCGATCGAGTCAGAATAGATGTGGATGTGGTGAGTGAGACATTCACTTACAATCCATGCATGCGTCGCAGCTCTTCCGTCCCCTCTGTCTCACACGCACCCCAACCAGTCAATTAATTTCATACTCCTCTGGCACTGGGGTCCCTGGCACACAAAGGGTTATCTCTACTGGCTTTGAAACCGTTTTAGATATTTATCTGACATGTAGTTGCCCAAAAGTTGCCCTCTGGCACTGGCACTCAATGCTACTAAGTATAGAAGTACAAAAATATAATAACACTGTCCACCTCCTCCAAATTCTGACACTGTCCACCTCCTCCACACTGTTCACCTCCTCCACACTGTTCACCTCCCCACACTGTCCACCTCCTCCACACTGTTCACTTCCCCGAACTGTCCACCTCCTCCACACTGTCCACCTCCTCCACACTGTTCACTTCCCCAAACTGTCCACCTCCTCCACACTGTTCACCTCCTCCACACTGTCCACCTCCCCACACTGTCCACCTCCTCCACACTGTTCACTTCCCAGAACTGTCCACCTCCTCCACACTGTCCACCTCCTCCACACTGTTCACTTCCCCGAACTGTCCACCTCCTCCACACTGTTCACCTCCTCCACACTGTTCACCTCCCCACACTGTCCACCTCCTCCACACTGTTCACTTCCCCGAACTGTCCACCTCCTCCACACTGTCCACCTCCTCCACACTGTTCACTTCCCCGAACTGTCCACCTCCTCCACAATGTTCACCTCCCCGAACTGTCCACCTCCCCACACTGTCCACCTCCTCCACACTGTTCACTTCCCCGAACTGTCCACCTCCCCACACTGTCCACCTCCCACACTGTCCACCTACTCACACTGCCCCCCTCATTCACCTCCACACACTGTCGCCCTCATCTACCTCCATATACCGTCCACCTCATCCACCTCCATGTACTATCCACCTCATCCACCTCCATGTACTGTCGACATCCTCCACACATTGACACTGTCCACCTCCTCACAACACACTGACACTGTCCATCTCCACACTGCCCAAGTCCCCAGACAGTCCACCTTCCCACACTGTCCACCTCCTACACACTCACACACACACACACACACACACAGTCCACCACCTCCAAACTACCCCCCTCCGCAGGCGACACTACTGCTTTTTCTTCATACTATCACAGAAAACAGAAATCAACATCTGACAACAAGAGCCTGACCTGCATTATGTCAACATCCAGTCTTTGTGGTTCTTTACCTCAGTCAATCATCCATTTCAGACTGATGTGCTATGGAGAGTGATGCTACCTGCACCTATTTATTGTTGCCCCTGGTCTTGTGCTCAGTATCAGCTCAGTCCACCTCCCATGCTGTCTGCTCCTTCTCTGCTGTTCCCGCTCCTCTTCATCAGTGACGTGAAAAAGAGCGACACAGAAACGTGCCGTCACCCTTGCTGCTCTGCCCACACACCGTGATTTCCTTCCCACTTCCCAGCTATATGATGTAGATTGACAGTGCAACAGCAACTCCACGCCCCCCAGCGACGCCACTATACTCTCAAACCCACCTCCCAAATAAAAGGCTGAGACTGCAGAGAGTGGAACCAGCAACCACTGTGTGACACAGCTCGGGGCCGGTAAATGAGCTGGGTCATATGAGCTGGGTCAAAGTGTGTATAAGATAAAAAAAAAAAGTTAAGCAGCACTGTGAGCTGCACAGAGGACAGCGGCATGGGTGTCACCCCTGTTGAGGATGTCACCCAGTGCCGTCCGTACCCCCCCACGTGACGCCGCTGAGAACTCTGAGATGTGAGCACAGTGAGTGGTGTCACTGACGTGGTTGAAAAAGCCACAGTGCAGGAGCAGATTTTTGTGACTTTTTATTGCCCTGGTGGACGGTGAGTCGGGGCGCAGACATAGCCACCAAAAGAACATGCCTGGGCCTGCAGATTGCCACCACTGTCAACATGCTGCCGTGGACCCATGTAAGGGACGGCTCTGCAGGCATGTCTCATGGCTATTCCATGTGAGTGTCCGCCAATATTACAGGCTGGAGCTCACATGGATTAGTCATTCATTGGAGGTTGTAATGAGCATTGCAGCCTTCAGTGCTGCTGGTGTGAAAGGTCTGCATGGCGCCATAGGCCACCATGCCAGCCTTCCTTACTGCAACTTTGCTACATTCCTGAGTGTATGCAGAGATAGTCATCCACGTGAAAGGCACCATAAGCTATCATATTTCCTTTCAACATGGGCAAAAGATCTAAAGCAGCATTTCTGAGTGGATGTTGCCCACGTGAAATAGAAAGTCAACCAACATCCTCTTGGGAATTGGTGCTTAGTGGTTAGCCATTAACACATGTTCAATATCTAGCAGTTTGTTTGCACTGCTAGTGAAGATGTTATGGATAACCAGATGAGATTGCTAACACCATCTAGCAGGGACACTGCCCTGACTTTAGAATTTCTCTAATTACCATGTCATTAAATGCACATTGTCTGTCACCAAGGAGTATGTTTGTATCACCGTAACACCTAGACATCAGTCTCATGGGGACTGGAGATAAACGGTTTAGAACTGAGCTATAATAGTGCATTTTGGAACCCAATAGGTTGAAATCCTGTTGGATTAGGTCTTCATTACACTACAGTTTATAACATTCTCACAGGGTTTACCTGCATATTTCCCTATACAGTTTAATAGGAATCTGTGAAATAAAACCACTGATAGTATTTACATACCTCCCAACATTTCACATGGCCAAAGAGGGACAAATGTTCTAGGTGATGTTGCTGGGGGGGGGGGGGTGTCAGGATACATTGCCATGAATTATTAGGTTATTTAATGACCTATTGAAACCTCTTTGTGTAACTGAATAAATGATCCAGCCGCACACTCGGCCGGCACTCCTTTGAGTGCCAGAGAGGTACACAACGCATTGCAGAGCAATGCTTTGTGTACCCCTCTGGCACTCAAAGCGTTAACGTCTGCCGAACTTTTTTTCCCCATTACTTCTAATGACTTCCTGGACGTATATGTATGTCGTATAAGTGACAGTTTCTGTGGGACGTACATGTACGTCCATTATTGGGATGGGGAAAAATAGATGATTTATTTACAGAAACTAATTTATAAACAGATATGCTAAAGTTTATACAAACATTAATGTGAGTTTTATTGCTGTGGAGCAGTGTGATACACTTATATACACACCCCATGAACTGATCTCTTAATAAGAGGGACAGGGCAGGAAAGAGGAACAGAGAGATTTTCGTTTCAAAGAGGGGCTGTCCCTCCTAAATAGGCACACTTGGGAGGTATGTAGGGATCACTTACACTGAGGGTGCGCTGGAGAAAAATAACTGAATAGAAAGACATCCTCAAATGATACTTAGCCACACGTTGGAGCCATCTCTAATATGCATGGGGTTAAAAGCCCAATTTATTTCAGTAGGAAATTGGGACATTTTTAGTTCTCCCTTATAATTGCAGCTGGTTTTCCCCAGAGTTGTTAACTCTTTGCATGCCAGAGGGGTGCGCAATGCATTGCAAAGCATTGCGTTGCATAACCCTCTGGCATTCAAATGTCCCATCAGCATTACTGTAGGTTGACAAGTAAAGCTCATGAGCACTTGGACTGTCCAAGCTTATATTGCCCAGTGTTAGCTGAGTATTCAGTGATGGGGGTGGTGTTAAAAAGAGGCATATTGCCAATCTCACATATACATCAGCAATCTCTCTAAGATTTATAGCGAGGGAACAAAAAGTCCAACCCCAGGGAGCTGCGATAAATCAGATCCTGACCTAGATTCATGGATAGCAAATAAATGCAATTATCTCGTTCATCTGCTCCAAATGATTGTGTCTGGGTCCCTGCACTATAACCGTAACAGAACAAAACGCAACTGAATCACTGGCCTTAATTGCATGGATAAGCAGTGTCTGTGCGCGGAATGAGAGCTGAGGACTTCTGAGTCTTCCTAGGCAGTGATTCAAACATTCTCAGATGGGTTGGGGGAGGAGGTTTAGGCGGTGTAGAGAGGGAGACCACAGCAAGACACCAACATTTTCTTTTATTATTCCTCGAGGCCCTGTCACTCATTAGCAGAGTGTTAATGATATTCCTTACGCGTGACACAGATCGTTAGTTTTATGACATCATCATTTCACTTTCTGCTGCAGGTTAGCTAAGATATAACAGCCACACAAATTAACAGAATTAATGCCTTCTACTGTAATCCTCTGAGCGCCAGTGGGGTGAGCAAAGTATTGTGGAGCAATGCAGTACACACGCCTCTGGCACTCAAAGAGTTAACTCCTGCTTTTTGTCCATGTAACAGCTCCTTACATTTCTGTTTAGCATCATAAAAGTGGTACCTATGAATCAGACTATTGTTCAGTAAGATGGCTACTTTGTACCACTTGTTAATTCATTTCTACATTGTAGGTCACTGGTGGGCAAGCTGAGGCCTTCCACCAGCAAGCCAGTGGCTAAACAGGAATGGTGGTAATTGTAGTCCTCTACAGCTGCAGGGCCTCAGCTTTCTCACCCCTGTTTTAGGAGTTTAACACTATAAGTGTCAGAGAGGCATCCAAACCATTGCAACACAATGGGGGAGATGCACTAAGGTGTGATAAAGTGGTTATAACTTCTCCAGTGATATCACTTCTCCTATTCCTTTGTTATTGCATGGAGCCAATGCACTAAGATTGTTCAAGTGGGAGAGAACTCAGTGCAGAGGTTCCATATAATAACATAGGAACTGGAGAAGTGGTATCACTAGGCCAGTTATTTCCTCTTCATCACTTCCTTATCACACCTTAGTGCATAACACCCATTGGTTTGGATACATCTCTGGCCCCAAAACAGAGCACTTTTTGAAGATCTCATATTAACATTCAACTGAGATCCTGGAAAACTGCATTGTTGGAGAGAGGCTTGAGGACAGATTTTAAAACCTTTCCTCCATTTAATCTCTTCTTATAACTCCTCTTATTATTATTATTATTCTTTATTTATATAGCGCCAACTAATTCCGCAGCGCTGTACAATTGGTAATAGACATACAGAGGTATTAAATAGTACAATCAGATGTGGAGAACAGGAGGATCAGAGGGCCCTGCTCGTGAGAGCTTACAGTCTAGAGGCTTATTACTCCACATTTCAATTTTAATGCAACACCCTTATGAAAATGTAATTTTGCAGCACTGCACTCAATGTTTTTCATAAACATAAATTTAGATATGGCAAATATATATATAATCCCTCCTTATTACTCATCCTATTGCTCATATAACCTGTCCTTATACCGACCACTTTTCTTCGTTATACAGTTGTGCTATAATGCTTCTTATTGCTCCATAGAGCCCTCTTTATAACTCCTCCAACTGCTTCATATAGCTCCTCCCTATAAGTCATCTTATTGCTCCATATAACCTCTCCCTACAACTATTGTTCCATATAACCTCTTCCTATAACTCATCCTATTGCTCTATATAACCTCTCTCCATAACTATTGTTCTAAATAAACTTTTCATATAACTCCTTCTATTGCTCCATATAACGTTTGCTTATAAATACTCCTGTTGCTCCATATAACCTCATCCTGTAACTCATCCTATTGCTCTATATAACCTCTCCCCATAACTATTGTTCTATATAACCTTTTCATATAAATCTTTCTATTTCTTCATATAACTTTCCCTTATAAATTCTCTTATTGCTCCATATAACCTCTTCTTATAACTTCTCCTATTACTCCATATATCCTCTCCCTATGGCCACTTCTATTGCTCCATATAACCTCCCCTTATAAATACTTCTATATTGCTCCATATACCTCTCCTTACATATCCTCCTTTTGCTCCTTATAACCTCTCCCTGTTACTGCTCATTTTGCTCTGAATTACCTCTCCCTATAACTTCTCCTATTGGTCCATATAACCTCTCCCTATAACTCATCTTATTTTACCATGTAAATCCTATTGCTCAGTGTAATCTTTCCCTATAACTCCTAATGCACAATATAATCTCTCCCTATAACTCCTCCTATTACTACAAATAATCTATCCCTATATCTCCACCTAACTATATAACTTCCCCCTATAACACCTCCTGTTTTTCCATACATAGTGAGGGAAAAAATTATTTGATACCCTGATGATTTTGTAGTTTGCCCACTGACAAAATAAATGATCAGTCTATAATTTTAATGGTAGCTTTATTTGAACAGTGAGAGACAGAATAACAACAAATAAATCCTGAAAAATGCATTTCAAAAAAGTTATAAATTGATTTGAATTTTACTATCAATCAGCAAAATTTCTGGCTGCCAGGTGTCTTTTATACAGGTAACAAGCTGAGATTAGGAGCACTCTCTGAAAGGGAGTGCTTCTAATCTCAGCTTGTTACCTGTATAAAAGACACCTGTCCACATAAGCAATCAATCAATCAGATTCCAAACTCTCCACCATGGCCAAGACCAAAGAGCTGTCCAAGGATTTCAGAGACAAGACTGTAGACCTACACAAGGCTAGAATGGGCTACAAGACCATCGCCAAGTAGCTTGGTGAGAAGGTGACAACACATGGTGCGATTATTTGCAAATGGAAGAAACACAAAATAACTGTCAATCTCACTCGGTCCGGGGCTCCATGCAAGATCTCACCTCGTGGAGTTTCAGTGATCATGAGAATGGTGAGGAATCAGCCCAGAACTACACGGGAGGATCTTGTCAATGATCTCAAGGCAGCTGGGACCATAGTCACCAAGAAAACAATTAGTAAAACACTACGCCGTGAAGGACTGAAATCCTGCAGTGCCCTCAAGGTCCCCCTGCTCAAGAAATCACATGTACAGGCCCGTCTGAAGTTTGCCAATGAACATCTGAATGATTCAGAAGAGAACTGGGTGAAAGTCTTGTGGTCAGATGAGACCAAAATTGAGCTCTTTGGCATCAACTCAACTCACTGTGTTTGGAGGAGGAGGAATGCTGCCTATGACCCCAAGAACACCATCCCCACCGTCAAACACGGAGGTGGAAACATTATGCTTTGGAGTGTTTTTCTGCTAAGGGGACAGAACAACTTCACCGCATCAAAGTGACGATGGACGGGGCCATGTACCATCAAATCTTTGGTGAGAACCTCCTTATGTCACCCAGGGCATTGAAAATGGGTCATGGATGGGTATTCCAGCATGACAATGACCCAAAACACATGGCCAAGGCAACAAAGGAGTGGCTCAAAAAGAAGCACATTAAATTCAGTAGGGGATCAAATAATTTTTTCCCTCACTGTAGTCTCTCCCTATAGGTCATCCTGTAGCTCCATTTAACCTCTATCTATAAACTGTCTTATACTTTCATTTAAAACTCCTCCAAATAACCTTTCACTTTAATGTCCCCTTATGGTTCCTTATAAATGTTTCCTATATCTCCTCCTATTTCTTTATATTAGTCACTCCTGTTTCTTCCCTAATTACCCCATTTTATCCCTGCCACCCCATATAACTCCTCCCCATTTTAAGGAAACCAGACCTCCCCTATTATGCAGAAAACGTAGTTCTGCAAGGCTTCATGGGAATCCGTGAAACCCTGTAGTGGGTGTTGTAAAGAAGGCCATCTGGCCAACTGTCCTATTCTGTAATTCCTGCAATGTGTCGCTAACTCCTAGTGCTTCATAGAAGCCACCTCTATGAGTATACCTTCTATAATTCCAGTTGAAGGCCAGAAGGTTGTGCAACACATTGCAAGATTATGCATTACTCACCCTTCCAGCACTCAGGGGGTTAAAACAGATCCATTAGCTCCAGATATCATAATTGTGTTATAAAGTGCATAGCAATGGCATTTACTGCATTTTATCATCCATTATTTTTAGTTTTAATTCCATTGCTGAATATGCATTATCTCTGTCTCATATTCTGTTGTTAACACATTTCTGTTAACTTCTCTGTTGATTTTTTCTTTCTAATTTCCTTTTTGTTCAGTTTTTCCCAAATCAGCTCTCTCTACTGTGCCACCCGCTAAAGTTTCAAGCCACAAAAGAGGTAGGAGACCATCCATTCATACAGTGGTGCCGGCCCAGCCCCTCTTGTTTCAGTACAGATGCAGCAGATTTTAGTCCATCTGTTAACCCTTTAAGGACCAGAAGGGTATATAACGCATTGCAAAGCAACACCCCTTTGGTTCTCAAATAGTTAACAGAATGTGTTAAACCAGGGTTCTTCAGATCTTCTGATTTGGTGAAAGCCTTTGGTTTCCAAATTAAATCCCTGTGAAACACTAATAACCAAGCCCTTTAACTAGGGCTAGTCAATTGTCTGACCTCCAGCTGTTGTGGACTATAATACTCATCTTCCCCAGCCATCCAACAGCTGGTGTGGGATGATGGGAGATGTAGTCCACAACATCTGAAAGACTGATAATTGACTAACCCATCTTTAACCCCATGAAGGCTACAGAGGTCTTCAATGCATTTCTGGATATTGGATACATTTATAGCATCAAAAGGGTTAACTCAATATGACTATCAAATTATTTGAATGCAGTTTGGTTGCAGTAACATAAAAGTAACTTTTTAGGCTACAATGTGTCAGGTAATTATGTCAGAGAATATTTTTGCTATCTGAAAGCATTTAAATGCAGTTTATACATTTATTAAGTACTGTATCTACAAATGTCATGATTACTTTCATTGGAAGGCGTAGATTGCATTGCAGTTGATAAGTGTTATCATTGGTTTTATCTAACAGAGGCCTGGATGCCACTGCAGTTGACAACTTTATTAAGGATTTTATTACAAATTTCTCTTAGACTTCAGTGGTAATCTGTTAAATGAAATCATTGATAACACTTATCATCTGCAGTGTAATCTTGGCCAGATCCCCACTGACATGTAATTGGACCATTGTAGAAAACACCCTTAAAGCTGTCAACTGCAATAGAATCTAAGCCAGAATCTGCAAGCTAAAACCATTGATAACACTTATTAAAAGCAGCATAATTTATGCTGCAATAAGGAGAACTAGATCAATTCTAGAGCAAACCAACTGCATCACAGAGGACAAATAATACTTCCCATTCAGTGTGTTAACATTTTGAGTGCCAGAGAGATATCCAACACATTAAGCCTAATTTTAATCAATGGAAATTTTGAGAAATGATAATAGTCTCCAGTGGTGCTTTTAGTTTGCTTAAGTATTGCTTCGGTTTTTCCTTATTAACCCTTTGAGTGCCAGAGGGGTATGCAACGCATTGTTCTGTAATGCTTTGGGTACCCCTCTGGCACTCAAAGGGTTAAAGAGGATCTATCACCCCCTTTACAACTTATGCCCATTAGTTAGAGCATTTAGAGAATATGTTTAAAACTTTATTATTTTTTTTAAAACAAAAGTTATTTGAGCAAAATTAATGTTTATAGAGTCCCCTGCAGCCTACTTCCGGCCTGACTGCTCTTGCCGCACTGCCTCTGCACCCCTCCCTCTACCCAGCATCTTCCAATGATTGGCTAGATCGATATCTAGCCAATGAGACCGCTCCAGCTTTGAGACAGAAAGCCTCTGTAATCGGAGGATGCTGGGTAGAGGGAGGGGAGCAGAGGCAGTGCGGCAGTCTGCGGCAAGAACAGTCTGCCGGAAGTAGGCTGCAGGGGACTCTAGAAACATTAATTTTCACACAAATAATGTTTTAAAAAAATAATACAGTTTTAAACTTATTCTCTAAATGCTCTAACTAATGATCATAAGTTGTAAAGGGGTGTTAGATCCTCTTTAAATCAGCTTTTTAAAGTGGGCTAGGTTACAGAGGGTTCCTATAAGAGCAATCTTACAGTAGTCACAGAACTACACATACACTACCTGCCACTCCAGCTTTGTACCAATGTCTACCATTATCTTAGTTCTGTGGAGCTCCCTGACCCTGGGGTTCCACAGAACACAGTGTGAGAACAATAATGTGTAATATAACCTTGTGAGTGGAGCTCACAGATTTGCAATATGATCAGATGGCTCATGTACATATAATGACCAAGGGCCTTATGGTCAAAATAAATTTAGAATAATTCTAGGGCATACCAACTGCACCATAGGGGATATATATAATTCACAATTATTTAAATGGGATTTTAAATACCCTGGCATGTTTGATGGGTCTTCCACATGCTGTATTACTTTTTGAGAACACTCGGGTCTCCTCTTTTCCTGACTGCCCTAATGATTCTGTGTGCTTTCACAGTTCAGACCATTGCCTTTTGCCACCCACTTCAAAGATAAAATTAATACTATCAGATGAGATCTCATCACCTCTCACATCATATAACCTCCTCTTTCATCCTTCACCACTAGTGCTACCCTCTGCTCATTTCCTCCAGTGATGAAACAAGACGTCTCTTCTCCCCTCTCATCTTCATACTCCAAAACTTGGCCTTTACTGTCTTATCCCCTCACTGCCTTTCTCAATGTGTCCCCCCTTAACTCACCTTTTTCAACCTGTCATTTACATCTGGAATGTTTCCATCCTCTTTTAAACTTGCTCTCATTAAACACATTTTAAAGAAACCTTCTGTCAACTCTGCATCTCTTTACTCCCTTTCACGTCCAAGATGCTAATAACCAATATTGTCTCTAATATGGATATTGAGTCTAAAGGTCACTTGTAACTGCTCTTTTTTCTTGGTCTGTCTACCTTCTTTGGCACTGTTTATAACCTCTCTTCTGCAGATACTTCATTCTATTGGTCTCTCGTGTTCTTCTTTATACATATATAATTTCCTCTCCAATAGCTCCTTCTCTAGTTCCTCCTCCTCATTTCCCCCATTCTGTCTTCTTCCTCTCTCAGTTGGAGCACCACATGGATCTGTTCTTCTTTTCTCTGTCGACAGATCTTCAATAAATAATCGTATTCAGTCTCATGGTTTCGATATTAATTCTATGCTGATGACACACAAACATGCCTCTCTTCTCTAAACATCTCATTAACTCCCTCCAGACTAACGCTTCCACACAAAACCCTTTCACTTGTAAATAGTTCTACATTCTCATCTGCTATCTAGCCCCACAACCTTGAATTCACTCTTGACATGTCTCACTTTTTTACCTCAAATTCAAAATCTCCCAAAATCCTGTAACGTCCACCTATTCAGCCTTACCAGAATTCACCCTAACAAAAGACACAGCTAATATCATCCTATTTTCACTCATCAACTCTAGGACTGACTTCTACAATGTGCTGTTAGATGTATTCCTCTTACTCACCTCAACCCTTTCCAGACTATCCTCATTCTGATACCAGACTCATCTTTCTCTCTCAATACACATTTTCATCTGTCTCACTCTGCAAATCTTCGCAGTGGCCCCCAGACACTGATAAAATTAAGATCAAGACCATTGTGTTCACTTGTGGTGCACTTCTGATGCTGACCCACCACACTTATCTTACCACATTTCCAAATACTCTCCTACGCTTTCTTTTTACTGGTGATAACTCAACAGTCCACTTGTAATCTCCTTGCAATCACATGTACAAGACTTTGTCCATGATGTTCCCCCCTGTTGATTTTACTACTACTCTTCAGATTTTCTCAGTCATATTATTTATTCTGAAATGCATTTATATTCCTGTGTATTCTCAGATACCCCACAATTTGTAAATTGTAAGCTCTTCTGTGAAGATAGCACACTACTTTTTGTTTTTCTCTGTCCTAATAAATGTTAAAGTAAATCAATGGAAATTTTATTTCTCCCCTATATTTCAGTTGGTTTGCCCCACAATGACTCCGCTCTTCTTTTGAACATAAGGTCCCATTTCATCATATATCACAATGTACACCACAATAGCCCACATGGGGTGTTTTACCTCATCAGATGATGCTGAAAGTGAATGGGCACTGATGGATAATATGGATAGTATGTCCCATGATGCACTAAATGTTGTACCTTGTTCTGACTCATTTGGCACAGTAAACTCTTGATTCATCTGGAATAAGCTCAGATTTCTATGTCTGGGTGCACAGTGGGTTTTAAACACCCTTCAATAGTAGATCAGTCCATGTGAAGCAATGCGTGAGAGACCTCTCTAGCATTCAAGGGGAAAAAAGCCCAATTTTAATCAGTGAGAATTTGTATTTGTTCCCTATGGTGAAGCTGGTTTATTCCAGAATGATATCACTCCATTTTTATACATGTGGTCCACAGGTATAAACCAGGGGGTAGACAACCTTGTTCCTCAATAGCTAGTAACAGTGCATGCTTTCTGGATTTCTCAGCTGGAGTACAGGTGGACTAATCAGTGGCTCAGTCACTTTAACTGATCCACCTGTACTCATACAGGGATACACTAAAACCTGCACGGTTGGTAGGTTTTCAGAACCAAGGCTGCCTAAAGAAAAATAATGATTGTAGGGTGAAGATTTTATTCAGCATACTGATTTTTTATTCTAAAGCGGACCTGTCACTTGAACAAAAACCATTGCCTGATAATAAACAGTAAAAAAGTTAACTGTTTAATATGTTTCCATTCCTTTTATAAAATGCATTATTGGCTATAATTTTAATTGTGCAAACCATTCTGCTGTCGAACTCCCTACCATACCTTGTTGGATGAACATCTGTGCTGCAAATATACAATATAAAAGTTTACCGATATACTATAGTACATGCAGTAAAGGTATTCCACCAACAGGGTGGGCTAGGCTTAACCACAAACAGCAGGGAAGTTATCTTTCAACTTTCAACATGTACAGTGATACAAAACCAAATATATATATATATATATATATATATATATATCATGTTAATGTTTTATTATGTTTTTATTTTTAATGCTAAGTAATAAGCACAAGCTTGTTTTTTTTTCATATGTGACAGGCCTGCCTGAGAACAGCGTGCCATCTATACTCTTAGCTTATACACAGTCTGTATAATGTGTCATGTGTCATAACCTTTCTTTATTCATTCTATTACATTGCCAGGTGATCTAAAATCTGCCACATCTGTTACACTGTATGAATTTGCTGTATTTGTGTCCCCTCCTTGTGATCTAGTAAAATTAATTCATAATATAATTATCTTACTGAAACACAAAAATATCACCTCTAAGCACTTGAGTGGCCTCTAGAAGTTTTTAGTTTTGTAGCTGACATCAAACTATAGAGTAAATATATGAACACAATTTCTTTGCACATCATTCCATCTTTTTTATAATGTTATATTTTATAATATTGTATCTGCTTCAGCTACGCTTTGAGCCTTAACCCCTTGGATGCTAGAGGCATTTGCAGACCATTTCAAAGCAATGCACTGGGGTCTTCTCTAGCAATCAACGACTGAATAATTAATTCTTTGGGGTTCTCTCAATACCAAATAGTAAATAAAACCCTATGTAATTAGACCTGCTTACTAAACATGGCTATAATTATGTGTGACCAAAATTATATGTGGCCAATGAATCTTAGAGACAGCCTCATTAACCCCCTGGATGCTTTGCATTGCCTTGGGGATTTCTCTGGCAGAGAGGTTATTTTAAGAAAGCAACCATTATGTAAATGGTACAGATTTCCAGTTTGGTGGAACTACCACCAATTTGAAACTTAGCCCCAAATAATTACCCATCTGGTGACTACCTGCTAAATAGTGCTAGTCGCCAGAATTTTTACCGCGTTACTGAGAATGCTCACTGCTCCCAGGACTAACAGCCAGCAACCAGCGCAGGCATCTTTCTATAGTGACATCTGCACTCCTGCGCTGTCAGTCCCAGCCTGCTCTAGGAGGCCTTGCTAGGAGCCGTTCGGCTCCAAAAGGGACTGACAGCGCAGGCGTGCAGATGTCACTATGGCAAGATGTCTGCTCTGTTTCCTGGCTGTCAGTCCGGGAGCAGTGAGCATTCTCAGTAACGCGGTAATAATTCTGGTGACTAGCACTATTTAGCAGGTAGTCAGCAGATGGGTAATTATTTCAAATGGGTGGTAGTTCCACTTTAAGCCTTTGAGCACCAGTTAGGATAAGCAATGCATTGTCCTGCATTCAGTGGGTTAATTCCTCCATAACCACAGTGTTTGGCACCACAGTATGTTATACTGTAGCTTAACCCCTTAGGACCTGAGGAGTGTTCAAAGCATTGATTTGCAATGCTTAGCATACTGCTTTGATCCCCAAGGAGTTAATGCAAGTGAACAATGCTTAGTATACTTCTCTGATCACTAAGGGGTTAATGCAAATGAACAGCAGAAGTGTGAATCAAGAAGGATTTCTTGGGGAGAAGGGTTTAAAGGGACAGTAATATTTAATTTGTAAAAATAACATATATTGTAGTGTAAAACAATCATACTGCCACTACTGAGAAGTGTTTTATTCAAATGTTATTACAGCTCAAACTTGATTTTTTTAGGTGCAGTATCATAGTGATCTGTTGCAACAGCATCCTATGGACAGCTCTGGTCACTTGACTGTAAATCTCCATAGGATAGTGTAGCAACAGCGCCACTGTACAGCTTCAGGCCACTGTGATACTGCACCTAAAAAATCAACTGTAATAACTTTGAATAAAACACCTTTTAGCAATGGGAGAGCCCTTGTTTTACTCAGAGGGATAAACCCTACATTATTTTTTTACATTGTAAGCATTACTATCCGTTTAATACAAAAAGGTGGATTCCCTAATCTGACCCCTGTTAGAGGTGGTCTGGTTTAGCACAAAAGTGATTTTTAAACCTTTTATTGAGATGCAATCAGAACTTTTAACCCTATTGTTGCTAGAGAGGTCTCCAATCAGGGCCGGATTTCCCAATAGGCAGAATAGGATAGTAGCCTAGAGCTTGAAATTTTGAGGTGTTACTAAAGTGTGCTGGCCACACCCACATTCCAAACTGTGGGTGTGGCCAGACCAATCTCAGTGCCCCAGTACCTGTTTCCTACACCTTTACAGGCTATTATCTAACCCCTTGGTTGCTAGAGAGATCTCCATTGCATTGTAGAACAATGCATTGGAGATCTCTCTAGCAACCAAGAGTGGGTTAACGCTTTTTCATTATTGCTTGTCACAGGCCAGTGATACTTTTTGTTTTTTGATCTGGCTGGTACTGGGGGCAGGGTCATGTGAATAGGGGTGTGGCTATGGGCAGAACTAAGGACACCTAAGGCGAGATTCACTAAGGCATGATAAAGAAGGGATAAAGCAGAGATAATTTCTCCAGTGATATTACTTCTCCAGCTCCTATGTTATTCTATGGAGCAAATTCACTAAGATTTCTTCAACTTTGGAGATCTTAGTGCATAGGCTCCATAGAATAACATAGGAATTGGAGAAGTGATATCAGTGAAGTCATCGCTATTTCATCACCTCTTTATCACATTTAGCGCATAACGCCCCTAGAGTGCCTTTCCTAGGGGTGCTAGGCATATAGAGCCAGCCTTGTCTATGCAACGATTTTCAGTGAGTTGGATATTTCAGGGAATCCAAGGAGTTACCATTTTATAAATAATAAATGTAGCTTAAGGCTAGCTTACACCAATAATTTAGGTATAAAATATATGTGGTTACCAGGCAATGCTTTTTTGTTTTGTTGTTGTTTTATTTATTTTTTTCCATAGGGGTCTACATCGGAGCGGATATTATAAGAGGAATGTAACAGAAAATATTATTTTACTATGAATTTTCAATATTCCTCAAATCCAGAACCATACTTAAAGGGATAGTAATGTTCAAAATAAAAGTAGCTCCAATTAATCGTCATAGTATTTGGGCCATGGAGAGTGTTATTGCAATACTGTCAGAGTTGTGGTTCAAGAGTAATTGAATGATAAAGTATCCCCCTCCCATCCCTTTTACTGATGTAACACTGCTCACCTCAGAGCAGCAAGACTGTCAGGATGGATTGCACAGAGGGACAATCTTCAATTAGTATAAGGAAAAACTGTCAAGGGGGCGGGGTTTTCATTCTTCTCACAGTAAGAATATTTGGCGGAATGCAAGAAATGTGTGCATCTGCTAAAGGCATTTTTGTGCACAGATAGATTTTGCGCATGTCCTAATCCAGAAAGCTGAATACCTACCGCTCCTTGAATTGCGCACAAAAAATCTTTTTTACGACAACACTACATAGATGTATAATTTCGTTCACAATAGCACTTCCTGCATTAGGCGGATTCGCTATTCCACTAACACAGATTTGTTATTCCTGGCCACACCCACAAAAAATAAATATGCGCAGCTGTTTGCTAATCTTGATTTTTCATGCGCAATTCAACAAATTCATGCACAAACCTATTCCCTAGTGGTTTTCACATTGGAAATAGAGATTTTGCATGTATCCTGCATTCCACCATTTGTCCCTTGCTGTGAGCTGTCTGGTCCCAGAACCAGATTGCACATCTGAGGGGAGGCGTCTCACAAAAGGTAAAAGGGGCGGGAGGGAGATAATTTATCATTCAGTTACTCATGAACTACAACTCTGACAGTAATGAAATAAAACTCTCAATGACCGAAATACTATGAAGATTCATTGGAGCTGCTGTTTTTGTGAAACATTACTAACCCTTTAACCCTTTGAGTGTCAGAGTGGTATCCAATGCATCGCAAAGCAATACGTTGGATAGCCCCTCTGGCACTCAAAAGGGTTCAACTGCCACTCCTGTTCAGCAGTGCTAACATTCGCTCCAGGGAACCCTTCATATTTCTTCAGTGATCCCCGGGGTTCCATGGAGTGAGGTTTGACAACCGCTGATAAAACAGGAAGGAATGGTAGGTGATTTGAAGAAAAAAAGAATAACAAATAGCAAACTGGTGAATATTTTACAGAAGCTGAGACAAAGTCATCTTGATTGGGCTTGTCACAAGTGATTTTTCTGAATTTCATCTCAGCTAGGCTACAAACTGAATAATAAAGTGAGGATTATACCTGATCTACGTGTTTTTTGTTCACTGATAATGACTTCCTGTTATCACACTATGGGGAGTATTTATCAAAATAAATGTTACCTTGAAGACTCAGCCTTCAAAATAAGTCAGCCATAGGTACAAAAAAATTAACAATTCTGGTGCAAGTCAAGTGAACCAAAAGGGGAACAAATAAAATGTTTCATTGATTTCAATTGGGGTTTTAACCCCTGGAATGTTGGGCAACCCTCTTGCATTTATATAAATTAGAATTTGGGGAATTTTTAGTTGTTCCATACAGTTCAATTTGTCTGTGCCAGAATTGCCATTCCTTTCTTTTGAACATATGTCTATTATAGTGGAATGCAAGAAAGTGGAGCATTTGCTATTTTATAAAACCCATAAATTTATGTGCTATTTGCGATTGCTCATGTTTTGATGCAAGAAACCCATTAACGGCTTGATATTGAATTGCACATGTGCCTAAATTAATGGCAAAGTTTGTCAGATGTACAAAAGTGTATGCTAACTGCTTTGTCGAATCAGGCGCAATTGCTAACCCTCTCACAAAATGGCTGACATTTTAGCCACACTCACTTTTTGAACTATGGACGGAATGCAAGAAAGTAGAGCATTCACTATTTTTAAAAAGCCATTAATTCATGTGCTATTTGCGATTTTTTCCATTTGATGAAAAAAAACTATTAACTCCTTGATACCTAACATAACAGCACATACTCCTAAATTAACAGCAAAGATAGTTAATGTTCCTAATTTAAAGGGATAGTAATGTTTTATAATAAAATCAGCTCTAATTAATCATCATATTATTTGGACCTTGATGAGTGTTATTTCAATTCTGTGTGAGTTGTAGTTCAAGAGTAATTCAATGACAAAGTATCCCCTCCCGCCCCTTTTACTGATGTAACACTGCTCAGCCAGAGCAGAAGGGAGGTGCCCAGGCAGATTGCAGAGAAAGACAATCTACAATTAAGATAAGGAAAAAAACTAAAAAACTTGTCAAGGAAGGCAGGGCTTTCATTGTTCTCATAGGAAGAAGATTGTCCCCTGCTGTTATCTGTCTGGTCTTACAGCCAGATTCCACATCTGAGAAGAGATGGCTTCTTACACTAGGTAAGAGGAGCGGGAGGGGGAAACTTTATCCTTCAATAACTCTTGAACCACAACTCTGACAGTATTGATATAACACTCTCCATGGCCCAAATACTATGAAGATTAATTGGAGCTGTTGTTTTTGTGAAACATTTCTATCCCTTTAAAGGCAAAGTTAGCCAGACTTATGAAAATGTGTGCTCATTGCTTTGCTGAATTAGGTGCAATTGCTAATCATCTCACAAAATGGCTGACATTTTAGACACAACCACTTTTTGAAACATATTCACTAAAAAATGAGCAAACGTTCAATAATTGAGATAAAATATGCACAAATCAGTATGATTTTGGTGCTACAATGAAAAGTACACTATAAATAGCGATTGGATCCGTTTCTTGCATTCCGCCCTTATTCCCATATTTGTAACAAACTGGAGTTATTCTGGAGTAACCCAACTTGGCCATAGGGGACAAATAAAAATCCCTGTTACATTAAGTTGGGTTTTTAACCCCTTGAATTCTAGACTGGTCTCAATTGCATTGCTTCACAATGCATTGGAGACCTCTCTACCATTCAAGGGGTTAAAAAGTTCTAATCAAGTATATGGAAAAGTTTGAATCTGTATTTGTCCCCTATGAACTAAAGGGTTTAAAAATAAAGGAGGGCTGGGAGTAATTAGAAGAAACAGTAACACTTAATATGTAAAAAGATATATTGGAGGGTTTGTATTCTTGAGTAAAACAGGTATATTCCCACTGCTGAAAGGTGTTTTATCCAAATGTTATTGCAGTTCAAACTTTAATTTTTTAGGTGCAATATCTCAATGGCCTGTAATTTTACAATGGTGCTGTTGATACATCATTCAGTGGTCAACTGACTAGAGCTATCCATAGGATGTATAGCAACTGTAAAAGCCACTGTGAAAGCTCAGGACATTGAGACACTGCAACTAAAAATATCATTTTCAGTTGCAATAACTTTTGCATAAAACACCTCTCAATAGTAGGAGAACCCTTTTTTTAACTCAGGAGGACATATCAAGTGTTACTGTTACTTTAAGTGAGCCTGCCACTCTAAGACAAGTTTACTTAATTATACAGAAATTTAAATCTGATCCTGTGTTGTAGTAGTCATTTTTATTTGCAAAATAAATAGGGTTTGAGAAATTGCCATTTATGTTTTTTTATTGGCACAGCATGGCACTCTATGCCAATTCTCTGCTCAGTATTCAAATTAATTCAGTTCAAGGCCAAACTTACTGCTTGCTTGGCTATTAGAACTGAACTCCAGTGTGTGTGAGCTCTGGCTAGATTCATTGACAGCACAGTCTGTGATAATACTGAGCAAGCACATAAACTAATTAAGGTAAATTATGATACACTGTGCCACCAGCAAATAAAGGTTTTAACGCTTTGTGTGACAGAGGGTTACGCAACACATTGCTTAATGCGTTGAGTGCCCCTTTGAAACTCAAAGGATTAATTTCTCAATGCTATTTTTTTTAAGTAACTAGTACAATGTATAAGCAGTTTTCAAGTCTCTTTAAAATTAGATAAACATATTTAAAGGTGGCAGGTCCACTTTTAAGGAATACTAATTAATTAAAATGTGATTAAATGTTTGTATGATACTTTCCAAGATATTATCTGCAAAAAACATATTTAATTGAACGTCCCTAAAATCTGATCTTGAACTTACTTTTCTGTACATGTATAGAAAACATTGGCTCAACATTGTTTGTTGAAGCTTGAAATGAGTAATGTTATATTAGGTGGTTAATTTATTCAGATTGGTACCCGCTCTTACTGTAATCAGAAAGTACTCTGTATGTCTGTCAGATTACAGACAATACTGCACTATCATTTCTGAGCCACCAATCAAAAGTACATTACTAATAAGATCAGTGAACCCTGGTCAAGACATGAATGGATCCCTCCACAGGGCACATAGTAACATAGTTAATCAGGTTGAAAAAAGACATAAGTCCATCAAGTTCAACTCTTGCCTCATAAACCAGAGACATGAGAATTATATAGCTTTCCTTCTGCCAAATAATTTAGAACTTCCTATTTTGCCTAATAATACACAGTATATCTCTGTATGTTGTGTTCCCTTGTTTTTAAAGAAATGTAAATAATCTTCTCTGAAAGGGGAACTACCACCCCGCAAAAACGTTATCTTAATTAAGTTTTCATCTGGCGACTAGCTGCTTAGTAGCGCTAGTCGTCAGAAATATTACCTGGTTTAAAAGATTTTCGACTTATTCGGAGACTGACAGTAGCAGGAAGCACGGACATCTTACCATAGTGACATCCGTGCTCCTGCGCTGTCAGTCTCTTTTGGAGCCGGCCAAACAAACCTCACTGTAAACAAACCCTTTCCTCTGCCGAAATCGAAACAACGGCAAAATGATGTTATCCACTCTTGCTTCAATAACCCTTTCTGTGCAAGACAGGACTCTGTTTGCTTTTGCTACTGCTCTATGACATTGGTCACTGTTTCTAGATTTGTGATTTACAAGGATTACCAGGTCTTTCTCTATCAACGAGTCCCCAAAAATTATTCCATTTAGTTCATAATTAGCAATGGGACTTTTTCTTCCGAAATGCATGACTTTACATTTTCCCACATTAAAGGGCTGGTAATAGTTCATTATTACTTTCCCCCCTGTTGTAGCCCTTACAATTCTGAATTCAACGATACCAGAGGTATCTCTCAAACCTTTATGGTTTGAGAGATATCCGCTTTCAAAGTTTGTCATTCCCCTGATGTCAGTGTTCTAGCTGAGAGAAGGGGAATCCGGTCCCGGGACCAGCGGCGGCTCTGCAGCAGTGCTGAGATCTTGTTATAGAAACAGAAATCCAAACCAAGCACACATAGAAGACCATTTTAGTGAAGGATTTCTGTTCCTATAACGCAATCTCAGTACTCCTGCAGAGCCGCCGCTTGCTCACTGAGAAGATTCCCCAGCTGTCAGCTAGAACTCTGACATCAGGGGAGAGGCAAAAAGAAGGAACTTTGAAAGTGGATATCTGTGAAACCATAAAGGTTTGAGAGATACTGCTGGTATCGTTGAATTCAGAATTTTAAGGGCTACAACATGGGTGATAGTAATAATGAAGTATTACTATCCCTTTAAACATCACA
Source organism: Rhinophrynus dorsalis (assembly GCA_037306005.1). Classification (NCBI taxonomy): domain Eukaryota; kingdom Metazoa; phylum Chordata; class Amphibia; order Anura; family Rhinophrynidae; genus Rhinophrynus; species Rhinophrynus dorsalis. Next base: position 152,437,474 of record CM074722.1, on the reverse strand, counting down.
TTCCATTTGTTTGCCTAATCTGCCATTTTATGTAAGTACAGGAACATCTAAAAGTTTAGATTTCAGGAGCCAAACAGACAGTTCTTGCAGATGCTAGCTTGGTGTACAGGATATTTAAGTGTATATTAACCCATTTCATGTTTTTAGGTGGTAGCATTCCATTAACCAGCTAGATGTTAGAGACATCTCCAGTTCATTACAAAGCAATCTTTGGATGTGTCTCTTGCATGCAATTGTTTAATCTGAAGTGATTTAACCTTTTTAAATTAAAAAATAATTGAGAAGTAATGCATTGCAATCCCCCTGGTACAAACATCCCTTTGAGTGCCAGAGGGGGTACGTAAAGGCTGTGCATTTAGATTAAGTCTTTATTACCCTTTTAAAAATACTTTGATAAACCCTTTGAGTGCCAGAGAGGTGCTCAAAGGGTTAAAATTGCCCCATACATATATGCAGGAACCTAATAAGGCACTTGGGAAAAGTAAGCTTTTCAAGTCAGCCATTCCTTGAATCTGTGTTTGTTTCCGTGCACTTACTGTAACTTAATGTATTCATTTTCATGTACGTCCTCTGAATAAATAACACTGTGATCTGTTTATTGAATGGAACTTTATAAATAAAATATGTACAGCAGTCATTTACAGCACAGAGAAACGATGATACAATGTGCCAGTTTGCTGTCAGAGAAATAATGCTCGGCAAGTCCCTCTGGCAGAGAGAGAGTTAAATAAAACATGGTTTTGCATTATAGATACAAGTATTACAGTAGTAATTGTGATCAGGCAGGTCCAGTTTCTAGACCTGAGGCAGCAAGGCTGATGTATTATAAAGAACTGGAGCAATTTGGGAGCACACTTGCTGCACTGTAGGGGATAAAATCAGATTCACCCAAAGGTTTACTGATTTAAATGGGGATTTTAAACCCTTGAATGCTAAACAGGTCTCTTCACATTCAAGAGATTATTCGCAATGTGTTGTAGACCTCTCAAGGGTGTTAGAACTCCATTTAACATAATGGCAATTTTAGGAATGTTTATTTACCCCCTGTGGTGCAAAAGATTTGTTCCTGAATTGCACCACTTCAGCACTAGGAATTGCTCCTGTAGTTTGTTACTATTGGTCACAGACTTCCTGGTTGAGTCTAGACTGACAGGAGCAGTTTGAGGTGTGTACAGAGAAACTCATTTTACTACACATTTACACACAATTCTAGGCGCCCCTGCAAATTCTGTTGAGGGGCCCCATTAATTGTGCTTTCTCCAGGTTTACACCTCTTCCTCACAATAACTACAACTGCAATAATAAGGTTAGTGCCAAATAATAATAAACATATGATTCCACAACACCCCACATCCCTCTGTGGTTATAACACACTCCATGGCACACAACAGCATGCCTCAGCCCTACAATAAAATAGATTATGCTTCAGCAACCCATAGTACCCAGTATTAAAACAACCCCCCTGCGTGAAAAGATGGAGGGATGATGTAGTTGGAGGGATTGAGGAAGAGGCTGGGGAGTGGGATGAAGAAGAGAAAATGGAAGGAAGAAGTTGGAGAAGGAGAAGAAGATATAGCAAGTGAGAAAGAAAGATTTTGGAGAGAGGAAGGGAGCAAAAAGATGGAGAGAGGAAGTAAAGAAGATGGAACCATGATGACAGAAGAAGAGAGAGGGACGGATGAAGAGAAAAGAAGGGAAGGAGGGTGAGGAAGGTGGGGGAAGTAGAGAGAAAATGGAGGGAAGAAAATATGGAGGAAATAATGGAGAAAGAAGTAGAAATGGAGAGAGGACAAAAAGGGGTAAAGGTGGAAGGTTCTAGGAAACAGTGAAGGAGAAAGAAATTGGGGATAAGGAGGGAGGATCAGCGAAGTAAAGGAGGGAGGCATGGGGATGAAGGATTGAGGCATTGGTGGAGGTGTAGGCACTGGGGGTGAAGGAGAGAAGATCCGTGGAGGGTGAGTTAGGCTTATATGCTGTATGGGAGGCTTTAATTGAAATGCTGCCTTCTCTCCTCCATCACGGCATGTATGTGATGCCTGATGTGCTGGCCTAAGAGATCACCGAGTGCCTATAAAGACCCTCTCTCTCCTTCTTCACGTACAAATGGTGATCATTCCAATCAGCTCAACAGACATCACTGTGATGGAGGAGAGAGAGCAGCATATTAATTAAAGCCTTTCACACTGCATACAAGGATATTTAGAAAGGTGATTATCTCCAACTGCATCTACTTATTTATAATTTGTTTTTATTTTCTGAAGGTAGTAGTAGGGCCCCGCACTGTGCTCTTTTCATACAATGTAGACACATCAGCTCCACAGTGCCTTCTCTGGTACATCTGGGTGCACAAAGAAAGTACCAGTGGAGGCAGTGTGTAGCCAGTTGATCCACACTGTATGAAACTGAAGACAGTGCGAAGCCCCACCAGCTCCACTGCCTCAGAACATATCACGTATGTGTAGGCCATGGGGGCCACTTTGACCCACAGGCACCAGTGTACCATGGGAGCTGCTGGGGCCTCTGTAATACCACTGGCTTCACCCACTGAAGAAGACTTAAACAATATAATAATTTCCCTTTAAAGGGATAGTAATACTTCATTTTATCTTTATTTTATTTTGTAGGCATTAAAGAAACATGAAGAACGATATAAGTCTTATCTCTCAAACCTTTATGGTTTGAGAGATATTCACAAGCAAAGTTTCCCCTCCCTCCCCTTTTACCTAGTGTAAGCCATCTCTTCTCAGATGTGGAATGCAGTCCATAGACCAGATAGATAACAGCAGGGGACAATCTTCTTCCTATGAGAACAATGAAAGTCCTGCACCCCTTCATAAGTTTTTCAGGTTTTTCCCTTATCTTAACTGAAGATTGTCCCTCTCTGCAATCTACCTGGGCACCTCCTTTCTGCTCTGGCTGAGCAGTGTTACATCAGTAAAAGGGGCGGGAGGGGGATACTTTGTCATTGAATTACTGCAACTCTGACAGAATTGAAATAACACTCTCCAAAGTCCAAATACTATGATGATTAATTAGAGCTGCTTTTACTATGAAACATTACTATCCCTTTAAGATGGCTGATTATGGGAGTCTTATTCTTGAGCAGTTGCTGTACTGTAGCTCCCATAATAACCTAAGATCAGCTTGTGAGCCACAAACTGCCTACCCCAAGGATGGAAAATGTGCTGACCATGTATGAGGAGTCTGGTAATAAACAAACTGTATGATCCTTTACTGGAATAGGTTGAAAAAATGTAACATCTTAAAGTGAAACTGTCACTTTGTAACAAACGTGATTTTGAAAACTCTTTAAAAATCATATATGTTAGACATTTTTATTTAATACAACAGTTTAAAATATGTATCTGTATTTATCTGTCAAGTAAAGCAAATTTGACATTACTAGCTGGCATACCAGGTCAAAACTAACATTCCACACTGCTCTCCCAACTGTCATTCTCTGCCAGTCAAGTACTAGCTCATTTACATAACCTGCCCAAAAATAAATCAAAAGAATATATAAGCTATTGCAGGGCTTAAAATTTGAAGTCCTTTGCTACTAGCCAGACCTGAAAAGTTACTCACCACTGCAAGCCATAACATACCCACAAGGGCTGAATTTCTACTCACCAGGGCTAAATTTTCACTTGCCATTGGCTAGTGGCGAGTGGAAATTTTGAGCCCTGAGCTATTGTTTGAAATCAATAAAAATGGTAAAAAAAAATGCAGGTGAGTTTTAAAGCTCTTCCAAAATAACATGTTTATTACAAAGTGATGGATCCCCATCCACATCCAAGAGACACGGAAGTGAGGACGCAACTCCATCTCCCATATCTATAAGAGTCTCCAGGGTAGTATCCATCAGTAATCTCTCTTCCAGCCATAAAGTGTATTTAAATCAACAAGAGAATATAGCTTGTCTAGAAGATGGTATGGTGAGAATGAAAGGTTCCTACAAAGCTATGAAACAGGCACCCAGCACCTCCTTATCTGAAAGGGCCAGTGTCCAGTGCAGTCTAGTGAAATGAAAAAGTTTGAGCATCCACTGTTGGAAAAGAGGAGGACGAGCAGAAAGCCAGTTTGTAAGAATAATTTTAGCGCCACCATAATCGCATCCTCTAACAGCCGTACTTGACGAGCTTGCAAGTGGGATGGGGAATCATAAATTTAAATTAGTTTTTTACCCCAAGAACACTAGAGAGGTCTTCAACGCATTGTGCAGCAATGCGATGGAGACCTCTCTATTATTCAAAGGATTAAAACAGTTTAAATCAGATCAGTGGGAACTTGATTTGTTTGCTGTGATGCATTCAATTTGCCTAGGATTAGCTCCAGCAGGGCCATTTTCCAATAGGCAGAATAGGCAACTGCCTGCAGCTCCAAATTTTGAGGGACTCCTCATCTGTGCTGGCCACGCCTACATTCTGCCAGAACAATCACTGTGTCCCTGCAACAGATTTATATCCCTTTAGAGTCTATTATTTAACCCTTTAGATGCAGGAGATATTTCTAACTCATGGAAGAGCAATGCAATGGAGAGCTCTCTGGCAACCAAGGGGTTAAAGCATTTTGGTTCTTGCTTGTTATAGGCCCAGGGTATTTTCTGTCCAAGGAAACAGTGGATGAGACTGGGGGGTGAAGTCATTTGAGGAGTGGGGTTGGGCATGGGCTGAGTTAATGGAGTCTACAGTGACTTGCCTAGGAGCATCTGGGATGTAAATACAGCCCTGAGCTCCAGTGTTTTGTGCGTGTGTCTGGTGTGGCCATTTCTTGAAATTTTTCTACACAGAATTTTCTATTAACCCCTTAGTGACCGGCCGCACACACACACAGTCAGCACTTAACACTCGTGCAGCCATGCGGGGACCCGGAATCCTAGGACGTACATGTATGTCCTCTGTCCTTAAAGGGATAGTAATACTTCATTTTAACTTTATTTCATTTTGTAGGCATTAAAAAAACATGAAGAATGATATAAGTCTTATCTCTCAAACCTTTATGGTTTAAGAGATATTCACAAGCAAAGTTTCCCCTCCCGCACCTTTTACCTAGTGTAAGCCATCCCTTCTCAGATGTGGAATGCAGTCCATAGTCCAGACAGAATACAGCAGGGGACAATCTTCTTACAATGAAAACAATGAAATCCCTGCCCCCCTTGACAAGCTTTTCAGGTTTTTCCGTTATCTTAATTGAAGTTTGTCCCTCTGTGCAATCTACCTGGGCACCTCAGCTTTGGCTGAGGAGTGTTACATCAGTAAAAGGGGCGGGAGAGGGACACTTTGTCATTGAATTACTCCTGAACTACAACTCTGACAGAACTGAAATAACACTCTCCAAAGTCCAAATACTATGATGATTAATTAGAGCTGCTTTTATTATGAAACATTACTATCCCTTTAAGCGACATCCACTCGAGACGTACATGTACATCCTCGGGCGTTAAGGGGTTAACATGTACTTGACACCATAGGATAAGTCTAATCATAGTTGAAGATAATTAGAAACTAAATCTATTTTGCTCTTGACATTTTTTTGGGTAATAGAAATAGTTTTTGAGAAATTCACCTTTATCTATTGGTGGCACAGTGGCACTATATGCTAATTAGTTTGCATGTTTGGCCAATTTTATCACATACTGAGGCTGAGGTACTAACAGTGGTGCAATTCTGGGGAAAACCAAGTGCACCATACGTAACAAAAATAAATTCCCATTGATTTAACCCTCTAAATGCTAGAGTTCTCAAACACATTACTTGACAATGCAGCTGAAACCTCCCTAGCATTGTAGGCATTAAAATATATATGTTTATATCAACAGATTATTTTGAGAATTACATTTTTGCCCAAAATTGCACGACTTTGTCTTAGTACATCAGCTTTACTCTGATGAGTAAATCTAGACAGAGGTAGCAGATTTTAAGCAGCTAAACAAGAGGGGAAAGATGCACTAAGATGTGATAATGTGGAGATGACGTCTCCAGAGAAATCACTTCTCCATTTCCTATGTTATTCTATGGAACCTATGTACTAAGGGCTCGATTCTATTACCCGCCCTAAAACCGGCATTACAAGAAAAACAAGTAGCGTGAATTTTGCAAACATGTGTTACATCGGTATTCTATTGCAGAACCACAGTAAAACAAAACTGGCATAGACAGCACTTTTCAGAGTAGTAACAAAATTGCCGGTCTGCTTTTTTTTCGACTACCGCCTACAAAAAATGAGCAAAATATAAAAGTCCAAAGAAATAGGCGTATATTTGACAACAGAAAGATCAAGTTCAGTGTTAGATGTGTTCTCCACATAATAAAATCTGACAGAGTGCCCCCCTCAACATAGTAACCCCCCCTTTTAAAAGTCGACTTGCAGTGCTTTCTTTCACCACTTTAATTCGACTAATATTGTTCACATCCCACCTTTGAACCCTTCTACTTCCAAATTTGACTTACAGTGCTTTCTTTCACCATATTAATTCGACAAATATTGTATATCCGACATATTAAACCCCCCTCTTAAAATTCGACTACAGTGCTCCCATGAATTTCTTTCACCATTTAAATTTGACATTTTTCTTCTCCTATTTTTTTCAACATGCCCTCGTATTTTGTTTTACAAGATTAACCCTATGAGTACCATAGAGGTAACAACACATTGCAGTGTGTTTCCTACCCCTCAGGTACACATAGGCTTACGACTGATTGAATTTTTTTTTCTTGCCTCCAGCAGGAATACAGTAATGTATACATCTTTATTAAATGTATTTCTATGCTAATTCAAAAATAGTTTACTAATAAGAATAAGCCTGAGCTGAGAGAGAGCCGTGTGGGCCCATGTGGTTACAGAGTTCTATGAACAAAGCCTTGTGGAACGTCTTGGCACAGAAAGGGTTAATCTACTGAAATAATTAATGTTGTATGTGAAATATCAGTGAAGAAAAAAGACTCCGGCAACATTCCAGTGCCTGATCTTCAGGATTTTGACAAATGTACCATATTTACTGCCACAGGATTCAGTCAACTTTAACACAAAAGAATAAGAATGATTTAGGCATTCAGCGGTCTGATGCTGTTTGTGGGTTATTCAGGACAATTTATGACCCTTACGTGTGTGTGTCTATAGACAGGGCCGGACTGGGAATAAAAACCAGCCCTGGAAAAAATTGCTTACCAGCCCCATAGCACTGCGTCATTATACCAGCCCCATAGCATTGCGTCATTATACCAGCCCCATAGCACTGCGTCATTATACCAGTCCCATAGAATTGCGTCATTATACCAGCCCCATAGCACTGCTTCATTATACCAGTCCCATAGAATTGCGTCATTATACCAGCCCCATAGCAAAATTTTTTTCTTGTTCATAAAAGGGGAAACTATGCATTTTAAAACACATTTGAATGCCACCACCAGAGCAATAAAGTTATATGCCACCACCAGAGCAGTACAGAGCAATGCGTATATGCCACCAGTACAACAATAGTTACATAGCACACCAGAGGGTTATATATATGCCTCCAGCCCAGCAGCAGAGGTATATGCCATCACCAGAGCAATAGAGAGAGTGACATGGAACCAGAGAAATAAGCCACTGTATGCCACAAGCAGAGCAATTTGCCATTATATGCCATTGTCCACCTCCACATCCTGTCCACCTCCACATTATCTCCATTGTCCACCTCCACACCCTGTTCACTTCCACTCCATCTCCACACCCTGTCCACTTCCACATTGTCCATCTCCACACCCTGTTAACCTTGGTCCTCCAGACACACTGCAAATGTCCACCTCAACACTACCAACATTACCTCAACAATGCCCACCTCCAGTCCACCTCCACTCTGTACCGACCTCACTGTTCACTCACCATTACCTTTACAATCCAGTCCAGTGTCCACAAACATTGTCCTTCTGCAGACTGCCGCGTCAATGCAGGCCTCATAAGCTGCTGGCAAACAGAAAAAAGCCTTCCATCTGTGGTGCTCTGGCGCGCAGAGCATATTTAGATGCCCCATGGTCGTCATGACGCGTATACGCTGACCTGAAGGTAGCGTACTCATGAGCAGTTGCCAAATAGCTTCACTTCACTGAGTCTCAATAGACTCAATGAAGTGAATCTTAATGGCACTTGTGGAGGAAGCGGCGGGGCGCACTGGGGAACCAGGCACTCGGGGGGGGGGGGGGGCAACCCTCCCCGGCTATGCTACTGAGACCCTGCCAGCCTTCAATCACTAGAAGCGGCTGCGGCCCGGTGGTTCTTCAAATCTCGCGGCCACGGTCCTTTGTCACCTTGCGGCCGTGAGTAATTCACAATGGCATGTGTTTTTAAGCAGCCCCGGCCAGGCCCAGGGAAGCCCAGTGCAGGCGGCCTACCGGGAAATTTCCCGGTATCCCGGTAGGCCAGTCCGGCCCTGTCTATAGATCCAGTAAAGTGGGCACTCGAAACTAGATGAACGCTGTGTGTGCTCTTACGGGACTTTCACCGTGCTAGTTGCAATACAATGTTGCCACTCCTAGTGGCAATCAGTGGGAACTCCTGTTTAATAGCAGGATGTAACGTAGCAGGCTGTGGTAGAGCCCAGGGATCAGCAGAGGACAGGATTCTTGATACATTACATCCTGCTATCAAACGGGAGTTCCCACTGATTGCCACTAGGAGTGGCAACATTGTATTGCAACTAGCACGGTGAAAGCCCCATAAGAGCACACACAGCGTTCATCTTGTTTTGAGTGCCCACTTTATTGGATCTATAGACACACACACACACATAAGTGTCATAAATTGTCCTGAATAACCCACAAACAGCATCAGACCGCTGAATGCCTAAATCATTCTTATTCTTTTGTATTAAAGCTGACTGAATCCTGTGGCAGTAAATATGGTACATTTGTATACTGTAATGATCTAGTCAAAATCCCGAAGATCAGGCACTGGAATGTTGCCGGAGTCTGAGCTCACATTTTTTTTATACGTCACAATATAAACATTTGTTTTTATCTTCACTGATATCTCACATACACCATTAATTCTTTCAGTACATTAACCCTTTCTGTGCCAAGGCGTTCCACAAGGCTTTGTTCATAGAACTCTGTAACCACATGGGCCCACACGGATCTCTCTCGGCTCAGGCTTATTCTTATTAGTAAACTATTTTTGAATTAGCATAGAAATACATTTAATAAAGATGTATACATTACTGTATTCCTGCTGGAGGCAAGAAAAAAGAAATCCAATCAGTCTTAACCCTATGTGTACCTGAGGGGTAGGAAACACATTGCAATGCATTGCTACCTCTCTGGTACTCATAGGGTTAATCTTGTGAAACAAAATACGAGGGCATGTTGAAAAAATAGGAGAAGAAAAATGTCGAATTTAAATGGTGAAAGAAAGTCATGGGAGCACTGTAGTCGAATTTTAAGAGGGGGGTTTAATATGTCGGATATACAATATTTGTTGAATTAATATGGTGAAAGAAAGCACTGTAAGTCTGATTTGGAAGGGGAAGGGTTAAATTGTCGACTATGAACAATATTAGTCGAATTAATGTGGTGAAAGAAAGCACTGTAAGTCGAATTTGGAAGGGGAAGGGTTAAAATGTGGAATGTGAACAATATTAGTCGAATTAAAGTAGTGAAAGAAAGCACTGCAAGTCGACTTTTAAAAGGAGGGGTTAATATGTCGAAGGGGGGGACACTTTATGTCCGATTTCTATGCTGTATACTGTATTAAACACTGCTTTTCTTCGAACAACGATGGCTTTGAAACTGTTGTTATGGCTTCTATGCCTCAACCTCTGAGGAGCAGAATTTCCGCCTTAAATGTAACCACAAAACAGTTGGTAATACTGAGCGTGGGTAATAGGATACTAATTGCACGTTGGTTTTAGTTGTTTCCTTTGGGCATTTTTTAGACTGGTGGTAAGTATAATTACCGCTGGTTTTGTTTCCACAAGTCGGGTAATAATATAGCAAAAACTAACTTAAAAAACAAACGTCTTTTTTATTTTTAGTGCTGGTAGTAGAATCGAGCCCTAAGATCTCTTCCACGTGAGAACTCTTAGTGCATAGTCTCCATAGAATAACATAGGAACTAGATAAGTGATATCACTGAAGTCATCTCCATTTTATCAAACCTTAGTGCACTTCCTCAATGGTGTGCTTGGCCTCAAACTGAGCTAATTAACATACTGTACATGTAATTAGCATAAAGGGCCATCCAGTTCCACCAAATTGTAAAGGTTAATGTCCCACATAAGCATTTATTTTGTAGAGAAACAGCATATAGGCAGATTTTAGTTCTTTGTAAAATAAACAAAAATGTTTTTGTGGTGATATTCCACTTCAGAGACACTGATATAATTCATTTCCGTTTAACCCATTTTGTGCCAGGGAGTTTAATGAGGGAATTTATTCTGGGTGCTAATCTCATCAAAAGGCTGTAGAGGTCTCTTAAAAGTTCAATTGAGTTTCAACTTAAGCACCTGTTAGTGACCATATTTTAACCCCTTGGAGGTTACAGACACCTCCATCTTGTTGCTTCGCAAGCTAAAACATATGAATATTTTCTAGAACACATAAATATTTGTTGTGTTAAAAATAAGATGATGTTTAGCACACTGAGTAAAATTCTCTCTAATGTCTTCTATCCAGAAAAATGGATATATAATTCAAATACACTACTATTCTTTGTTATAGTTTTGTGTTGATAGTGTGCACTTGGGAAACAGCGATAAACTAATTATTTAAAAACACAATGCTAAATAACTAGTCTCTGTAGAGGTGCCTTTTTAGCCTTGCATCCCTGCTTCTTAGATGGCGACCCCTCTGTATGCTGTGTTAGTGCGCCATTATGGTATTGGATGGAATGGGTACTGTTAGCACTGCGTGGCTTGTGCTTTGCATGTGAAATTACCTCCCCTTTCCTCCTTTGCATGTCTACCACCCAAATATGCACCAATATCCCACTTTCTGTTGCAAAGGTTTTATTATACAGACCAAGTACTGCACAGATAAAAATAATTTTTTTGTTTTAGTCCATGAAGGGGGAACATATGAATCGACCAGCGCAGCTTCGCTGGTGATAACCACCAACTCCTGTGCCTGAATAGGATCACTTTAGTGCATGCCACACACTCAAACATCATTTAGACTAATTCCAGTAAGCCCTGAACACATTCACCATAACATATGCAATTAAGTGGTTATACCTCTTTCTTCCGTGTCTTCTTAGTACATAAAAAAGGATCATAGTAAAGGAATGCTCAGAAATTTACATACACACCCTCAATGTAATTTTCTTGGCACAAGCAACATTTCTGTGCAATTAGCTTAGTACATTGGCATTATCCATGAGTTGGGATATTGCTAGTTCACACCACTTGTTGTACTGTGTTAGAGATGCATTGGTGATTAGGTGTTCCAGTAAGCAAAACTCCCCAATGTCTGGTTATTGTATAAACCACTTTATTCATCTGTCTGAGATTTCACTGCACCTTAGAATCATAATCTGAAATCTCTAAACCCACTGTTGAACAACAATTAACGCTTTGAGTGCCAGAGAGGTACCCAACTCATTGAGCTGCAACTGAGTTTTATACTTCTCTGTCACTCAAAGGGTTAAACCTTTGAGTTCCAGAGGGGTGTCCAATGTATTGTGAAGCAATTCATTGAACAACCCTTCTGCAGCCAAAGTGTTAATCAATCAAAATAAGTTTACTTCCACTGTTAAGGAATGTTTAATTGAAAAGTTTATATAGAACAAAATTGCAATTTTTGGATATGGTATATTCATGGGCTGGCTATTCTAGGGGTGCTGTTGCTATTGCTGTCTATTATGAGCTTTAGTCACTGACAGCTACTCACTATATACTGCACTTGTAACAACATCACCAGTTTTGCTCTGTAATAAGTTTTGAACAAAGCATCTCCTAGTAGGGGAGCATTCCACTTTACTCCGCAGATATTTTTCTCTTCTCAGAGAGTTGGAGAAATATGTAGCATGCAAAAGGTTAAGAGTAATACATAGCTGCCATTTTAATTTCCTACCAATGCTCCTTAGAGATTATCTCCTGGTGTCCTATTGATCAGATGAACACTGTTCAACAAAAAAGTAACTAATTCAAATGAAGTAGTATGCACTGGGCTTTTTTTTTTTTTTTTTTTGCATCAACCCCCTTTGGCAATCGAAGCTTTAGAAAAGTCTTATTAAGGCAGCTGTGTGTATCTTGCAGAATGAAATCCAAATCAATAAACTTAATTCTTGACATAACAAGACAGAGGTAATGACTGAGAACTGGTAGGTTCGTGAATTTGCTTGCAATTAATTAGTGGTCTGTCTTTTCTCTAAAGTTACAAAGACAACTATAAGTAAGCTTAGATTGGGTTATTTCCCAGAATGCACTCTTAAATGCCATAGAGACTTCCTATTGTATAACACAGGAGCCAGGGCTGGATTTACATCTCAGGAGCCTGTAGGCACAAAAAATCTGAAGCGCCACCCCCTCCCCCAATTTTCCATCTCCACTGGACACCTCCACAATGCTCATCAGCTCCATATTGTCCCACATCAGCTCCATATTGCCCCCATCAGCACCACATTGCCACGTCATCTCCATATTGCCCCCATCATCTCCATATTGCCCCTCACATTGTCCCCCATCAGCTCCATCTTGCCCCATCATCTCTATATTGCCCTCACATTGCCCCCATCATCTCCATATTGCCCCCATTAGCTCCATCTTGCCCCCCATCAGCTCCATATTGCCCCTCACATTGCCCCCATCATCTCCATATTGCCCCTCACATTGCCCCCATCATCTCCATATCCCCTCACATTACCCCCATCATTTCCATATTGCCCCCATCTTCTCCATATTGTTCCCATCTTCTCCATATTGCCCCCATCATTTCCATATTGTGCCCCATTTCCTACCTCGCTGGAGAAGAGAGGTATGTGCCTCCTTTGGCACAGAGCTGCAGCTGCTAGAGCTCCCATGCGGTCTGTAATGCAGAGAGCTGGGAGATGATATCATCTCCCAGCGCTCTGCATTATTACTAAAGAGCCCACAGTGATGAAGGAGCTCAGCAGCTACAGGTCTGTGCCAAAGAAAGCACAGACCTCTACTCTCCATGTTGTTGAGGGTGCCGGGGGGGCAGGGGTGACTGGCGAGGCTAATTAATAGGCTAATAAAACATTAAAAAAAGCAAGCCAAAAAATGATCTCAATGACAGGCGCCCCTCTGTGGGATGTGCCTGTAGGCAGGTGCCTACTCTGCCTTATTGCAAATCCGGCCCTGACAGGAGGTGTCAAAATCTGCTACAGTTGGAGTGTCTCACTTCAAGAAAACACACAAGGGTTATTTATATATTCACACAAAAATATTTCTATCTATATATTTTTCTCTACATATAGATAGACAAACACATTAGATAGACAGACAGTAGATAGATAGATAGATAGATAGATAGATAGATAGATAGATAGATAGATAGATAGATAGATATTTAATGAATCATTCAACCCATTTGGTTCCATAGAGGTATTTAACACATTGCTTGTGTTTCGATGTGTCCTTTCCAAACATTGCTTTGGATAAATCTAGAGTTAGCTAGGCCAGTTCTTCCTAGCCAGCCAATAAAATGAATGCCCTTTCACTACTTCCCTTGAGACAGAAAGCTGTAGAAAGCATTATCTCCAGAGCCAATCAGTCCACACTCCGGAGATCACTAGGGGTCTGACTATGAACAATTACCACCATTCCCAGTAGAGTACTGCTTCTAAAAACAGATTACCATGTTTTACAAGAACCAATGGGGCCAAAATAAATTAGCATTGGGATTGTGGGATAGACACAGAGGATAACATTCAGGTGATATCGTCTTATTAACAGCACTGCCCTCTAAAAGAACTTTTTTAAAGAATTATACAAGGTTTGTGTTTTAAAGGAATATAAACAATTTAATTGAAAAAAAAAACAGTGTTTTACTGTGAGCTTGTAAATATTTTAAGTTATACGGCAGCCTGTTCCTTATTGGACACTATGGTATATTAAAAGAGAAGACTGCACTGCACTAAATCATTGAGGCTGATGCATTAAGAATAGCTGAATTAATTCTGCACCATAGGGAGTAGTACAAACCTGCATTGACTCAAATTAAGTTTTTAACCCTTGAATGTAGGAGACCTCTCTAGCATTCAATCAATTTAATCCTATTTAAATCAATAGTACTTCAGCCTCACTGTATGTTGCAGGATATAAGGGCTGATATTAGTTCCTTATGTTACCAAAATTCGAGCCAAAGGAAATTTTGGTGTTAAAGCTCTGGTAGCACCACTCAGGACATTATCTGAAGGGAATTCTGTTTGAGACTGTTCAATGATACTCCATAAGCACTCTCAAAGGATAATTAATAACCCCCAGATATCATTACAACTACATCATACTGACATCATTTATCATACTAAGACATCATACTGACATCATCCACCCATTCCCCCTCGCACAGTCCTTACCAAGCATGCCTTCTCTCTCTCTTTCTCTCCTCCACCTCCTCCCTCCCTCACAAGATTGCTATTGCCACGGGCATTCGAGCCGCTGCACTTACATCGAGGTTGTTCACACAGTGGTCTGCGTGAGCTGCAGACACAACACTCGTGGTCCGCAATGTGAAAAGTGCAAGAAAGGCTTCCACAGAAATGGGTCTGCCAAACTGGAGGATGTAAATGTTTGCATAGGTTAGTTTCTTACAACGCCTTACCCTCCGGTATCCCCTTTGCATGTTTAAGATTGGGGAAACACGAGGAGATAAATTTAGGGGGTCTATTTAAATAGCTAATTTTCCCATTTTCTATTTTACTTAGTTCTGATGTGACCTTTGTGTCCATTTATCACTAATACCCCCCCTACTCTCACTGCTGTGGTGGGAGTGCTCCTCTGTTGTGCATTGGCTGATCCCTTCGTACACAATGGGCCTTATGTATAGTAACTTGGGGCCTTATTCTTCAAGCTGAAGTAGTGTTGTTCTGGGCCAATCCAACTGCACCAAAGGTGGGGGGAGGGTGAAAATTAGTGTTGATTTTAATGGGGCCTTTAATGCTTTGAATACTAGAGGTTTCTACACAGCATAGCTTTGCAATGCACTGGAGGACTTCTTAGTATTTGAGGGGTTAACACCCCCACTTAAAATCCATCCCCTTTGGTGCAGTTGGTTTGCACCAGAATTCATCTCATTAGCTAGATGAATAAGGTCCATAGGGACGTATGAATAAAGGTAAAGTGCACCAGGTCTGAGACAAATAACAATTCTCAAAGTTCCCAATGAGTCAAATGGGACTTTTAACCCATTGAATGCTACAGAGGTCTCCAGTGCATTGCTTCTTAATGAATCAATGACCTCTTTAGCATTACAAAGGGTAAAAATTAAATTTAAAAACAACAGGAATCTTTATTTGACCCCTATAGTGCAGCTGGTTTGCTCCAGAAATGGTGCACTGTCTTTGATGAAAAAAAGACTTGAATTCATCAGGCACCTCCTTCCCCTGTACTCCTTTGTTTATTGGATGACGGCAAAGTGGAGCTATCCTGAGGCAAAAAATGCACCACTGAGATAAGAAAAAAATTCACAACATTCAAAATATATTATAACCCTTTGAGTTCCAGAGGGGCATCTAACGCACGACAAAACAATGCTTTGGATACCCCTCTGGCACTCAAAGGGTTAAACCTCTAACGGCAAATGAGGTCTCCAAACACAATGTACTGAGATCACTTTAGCACTCAATGCCAGGATTACATTTAATATGTATTAGTTTCCTATAGAGAATTCACTTGTACCATCTTTGCTCCTCTTTGTCTTGATACATAAGACCCAGGGGGAGATTTACTAAGCGGTGATAAAGAGGTGATAAAGTGGAGATGCACTCCAGTTTATCACTTCTCCAGTTAGTCTATATTCTATAGAGCCTATGCACTGTGATTTCTCCAAAGAAATCTTAGTGCATAGGCTCCATAGAACAACAAAGGAATTGGAGAAGTCATCTCCACCTCTTTATCACCGCTTAGTGAATCTCATCTACAGTGTTGGTGGGCAGATCACTGGCAATGTAACATCCTGGAAATCTCTGTTCACTTTGCAATACTGCATCAATTAGTGAAACAATTGTAACAATTTATTGGGAAACTAAAAGAAAATCAGCAATTGCGTAAAACTAAAAGCTTCATAAATAGACCCCCATGAGTTTCCCCGTGGTGCCTTGTTTTGAATGGTTATATCTGCTCCTTCATCCATTTCTGCTTTGATTTTACATTGTGTCCTTGCTTGACTCCTGAATTGTGCTATTTTCTTTCTACTCTTGTGATTGATCTTTCGTCATCATACTATCAGATCTGAAAAAAATCAGAAGCATTACCATCCTCTGCATGTGGTCAATAACAGACATTGCTACCCACTGCATGTAAAGTCCAGACCAGTCATTGCCACGTTTCACTTACCATCAAGACCATGCACTAAACCCTTTGCACGTATAATGAAGTCAAAGAATTGCTATCCTATTCACTTACCTACCATCATGACAAGGTACTGCCACTTGTTTTATCTACCATCAAGGCCAGGCACTGCCACCGATTGCATGCACAGTCAAGACCAAGGCATTGCCACCCACTGCATTTACTTATGGTGAAGTCCACACAAACCTTTGTACCTACCATAAATAACAGGCAATGGCAGCCACTGTAGCTAAGTACCATAAAATCCAGGTACTGCCATCCTCTGTACATGGTCAGGCTCAGCCATTCACTTCATCCACCCAGCTGTAAGAGCACATACAGTTATCCTGTACATCAATGATAATCCAGATTAGTGGCAATTCCTAATAAAAAACGAAAATACAAGTGGGTGGCATTGTCTGATATTGATGTTGTCTTTGGGGTGACATTGCTTTGTAATTAGTGGTTCTCCTGGTTAATGGCACTGCCTTTCAGTGACACTACAGATAAGTGGTAATGTGGGGCACTCACTTCAATTGGATGATATTTCAGAGGAGCAGCACTACTTTTTAATGATACTCCAGATGAGTGGCACTGCCTTACATTCAAACTCCTAATGGGTGGCACTGCCTTTTCCTTAATGGGGTGAATTGCCTTCTAGTGATACTCCTGATGAGTGGCATTGCCTTAAAATGACAATCCTGATAGGGCACCGTCTTACATTAACATTACTGATGGGTCACACTGCCTCACAGTGGCACTCCTGATGGGTGTCTTTGCCTTGCAATGGCATTCTTGATGGGTGACACTGCTTTACAATGACACTTCTAATGGGTGGCACTGCCTTACATTGTTAATTTTGGGGGCACAATTACACCATTAATGGGTGGAAAATATAATTCCTGATGAGGAGCACTGACTTACAGTGGCACTCCTGATGGGTGGCACTGCCTTACAATGACAATCCTGGTGAGTGGAGCTGTCTTACAGTGCTACTTCTTATGGGTGGCATATGATGGGTAGAATTGCATTAAGTGGCTGATGGGTGTCACTGACTTACAATAGCACTCCTGATGGGTGGCACTGCCTTAGAGTAACACTCCAAATCGGTGCCACTGCCTTACAGTAGAATTCCTGATGGGTGGCACTACATTACAATGCCACGCCTGATGAGCAGCTCTGACTTATATTAGGACTCCTGATGCATGCCACTGCCTTACAGTAGCACTCCTGATGAATAACATTACATTACAGTAGCACTCCTGATGAATAACTTTACATTCCACTAGCACTCCTAATGGGCGTCAATGCCTTACAGTAGCACTCCTGATGAATGACATTCCACTACAGTAGCATTACTGATGGGTGGCACTGCCTTACAGTAGCACTCCTGATGAATGACATTCCACTACAGTAGCATTACTGATGGGTGGCACTGCCTTACAGTAGCACTCCTGATGAATGACATTCCACTACAGTAGCATTACTGATGGGTGGCACTGCCTTACAGTTGCACTCCTGATGAATGACATTCCACTACAATAGAATTACTGATGGGTGGCACTTCATTACAATAGCGTTCCTGATGAGAAACATTATATTACAATAGCACTCCTGATGGGTGGCACTACGTTACAGTAACACTCCTGATGAATAACATTATATTACAATAGCACTCCTGATGGGTGGCACTATGTTACAGTAGCACTCCTGATGAATAACATTATATTACAATAGCACTCCTGATGGGTGGCACTATGTTACAGTAGCACTCCTGATGAATAACTATACATTACAGTAGCACTCCTGATGGGTGGCACTACGTTACAGTAGCACTCCTGATGAATAACATTGTATTACAGTAGCACTCCTGATGAATAACATTATATTAAAATAGCACTGCTGATGGGTGTCACTTCCTTACTGTAGCACTCCTGATGAATAACATTACATTACAATAGCACTCCTGATGGGTGGCACTACGTTACAGTAGCACTCCTGATGAATAACATTATATTACAATAGCACTCCTGACGGGTGGCACTATGTTACAGTAGCACTCCTGATGAATAACAATACATTACAGTAGCACTCCTGATGGGTGGCACTACATTACAGTAGCACTCCTGATGAATAACATTATATTACAATAGCACTCCTGATGGGTGGCACTACATTACAGTAGCACTCCTGATGAATAACATTATATTACAATAGCACTCCTGATGGGTGGCACTATGTTACAGTAGCACTCCTGATGAATAACATTATATTACAATAGCACTCCTGATGGGTGGCACTATGTTACAGTAGCACTCCTGATGAATAACATTACATTACAGTAGCACTCCTGATGGGTGGCACTACGTTACAGTAGTACTCCTGATGAATAACATTATATTAAAATAGCACTGCTGATGGGTGTCACTTCCTTACTGTAGCACTCCTGATGAATAACATTACATTACAATAGCACTCCTGATGGGTGGCACTACGTTACAGTAGCACTCCTGGTGAATAACATTACATTACAATAGCACTCCTGATGAGTGGCACTATACATTACAGTAGCACTCCTGATGAATAACTTTACATTACAATAGCACTCCTGATGGGTGGCACTATGTTACAGTAGCACTCCTGATGAATAACATTACATTACAATAGCACTCCTGATGGGTGGCACTATGTTACAGTAGCACTCCTGATGAATAACATTGTATTACAATAGCACTCCTGATGGGTGGCACTACATTACCGTAGCACTCCTGATGAATAACACTACATTACAGTAGCACTGCTGATGAATAACATTATATTACAGTAGCACTTCCACTGCATTACAGTTCCACTTCTGATAGATGGCACTGCATTACAGTTCCAATTCTGATAGATGGCACTGCATTACAATGCAGTTCTGCCTTATCGTAGCACTCCTGATGGATGGCTCTATATTACAATAGCACTACTGATGGGTGCCACTGCCTTACAGTAACACTGCTGATGGGTGTCACTGCCTTACAGTAACACTACTGGTGGGTACCACTGCCTTAAAGTAGTACTTTTGATAGGTTGAACTGCATTAAAATAGCTTTCTTGATGGCGCAGCTGCCTTAAAATAGCACCCTCCAAGGATAGCACTGTCTTACAGTAGTATTTTACAATGGTGGAGCTATCCTAAAATTTCACTCCTGATGGGTGGCACTGCCTTATAGTAGCACTCCTGAAGGATGGCACTAAGTTGTAATTTAGGTTTTTTGCCCATATGTTTCACCATAGCTGCAGGTGCACTGTGAGTATGCATGGTAAGAGCTCTGAGCTAGAGTTTATATGATGTCAGTGTTCTCTCAGTGAAGGAGTTTTGTTCCTCCTGAAATTAAGACATTTCTCGTGGGGTTCTCGCCTCCTCTGAAAATGACTGACATTTTACAGCTCCTAATTTCTCTCTGTAGACTTAATTAATGCTTCTCGTTCTGATGATCATTACCAAGCTGCCCACCTCTGTTGTAACTCGACTCAGAGATGCAAGTTTGTGTCCAATAAGATAAGATCAGAGTGCGAGAGGAAGATGAATGGGAACCTTTATCACACCTCTGAGAGAAGGGAGGGAGCTGGGAGTGGGACAAGACTTTTCATCTTAATTAGAATGTGCGGTTTCGTCTGTAAGAGAAAAATAGGTAGTTGAAATTCAGAATTATTGTAGATTAGAAACTACTTTTCCATTGTGTTCAATGTTTTATGCCCTGTATGTTTTAGCAGAACATATACACCAGGGGCTTTATGCAGAAAGAAAAATAGGTGCAATTCTTAACAAACCAATTGTACCATAGGGGACACATGACAATTCCCATTTATATACAAGATAATTTTAACCCATTGAATGCAAAAGGGGTCTGCAACTAAGTGGAACTGGAGTCATTATGGAGCAAACCATCTGCATTTTAGGGGACAATTCAGTTTGTTGGAGACCACAGTAAAATTCCAGGGATTAAAGCCCCATATAAGTCAATTAGAATTTTTTAATTGGTTTACCACATAATTGTTCCAGACTGTCTTAATGCATCTCTTTGCTATCAACTATATATCCAGTCACATATACTCTTGAATTCAAACTCTCATATACAGTATCAAACATACATTCAGACACTCATATACTGCACATTGTCACATACACATTCATACATGCATATACATTATTACATACATATTAATACATGCATACACACAATACATACATTATTACGTACACTATCACACACACACACATTTAAAGGCTCATATACATTTTTTCTGTCACATTAGAGACATATATACTCTCACACACACATTCATACACTCATATAAACTATCACATATACAGTCAGACAATTATATGCTATCCCACACACACAGCACTATCATATTCACATTCATACACTATCGTGCACACATTCAGACATATACACTATCTCACACACACACATGGAGATACCCATATGTTACCACATACACACAGACATACAGACTTTCATACACATGCACAAACACACATTCAGACACTCATACACCCTATCACACGCACACATTCAGACACTCATTCACACTATCACACACACATTTATTTAGACATTCATACATTCAGGCACCTACACTATTACACACACACATTCAGCTACTCATATACACACACATTATTGCATACATATTATCTCGTATCTACTGTCACAGATTCAGACATTCATATTCACTACCTCAAACATATTCAGACACTAAATATACTCACATTCAGACACTCATATATACTATCACACATACAGAAGGAAGTAATGGTATTATTTGTTGTTGGATAGTGAGGCAGTGGGAAGGAGTGCAGAAGGTTTATTGTTCTGTTCTGGTGTTGTGTCCCTGGCCAAAGGTTGAGGGGGATGAGTCTGATCATATCTGTTACTGTACCCTAATGATCAAGAGATCCCTCATGTTTTTTTCTGTGTATATGATCATGTATATGCAGTACATATGATCTCTAGATCTGCATCTGGTGTTTATAGGGTTTATGTATGTGTGATACAGTTGATCTTTTATAAGTGTATGTATATGTTGCACAGATAATGCTAGAGGGGTTACTAAGCTTCCCTTTCTTCTTCTACAATTGTATTTCACAAATAAACAAGGCCCGTGGGAAGGTTTAATAAAATATGTATGTTCTGCACAGCTCACTGTGTATGTTCTGTGGTATCTAACATAGTTCAGTACTAAAACACAACAACCCCTCAAGCATGGCTGTATGTATGACTGGTAATGCCTTCCCCTACACCTGAGAGCCTGTAACCTGTTGTGGACACAGGGTTGTGCAGCTACCAGGGAGACTCACAGGTGAATCTACTAAAGAGAACTGAAACAATTTTGAATTAAACTACATGACCTGCAACAAATAAACATTCCCTAAAATTCCAATTGATCTAAACGGGACCTTTATACCATGATTGCTATTTACTTTACAGTGCACCTGAGACCTCTCTAGCATTCAAGCGGTTAAAAACACCAATTAAATCTACAAGAAGTTTTATTTGTTTCCTGTAATGCAGATATTTTGCCCCAGAATTGGTTCGGTTCTCCTTGGTGCATCCTCTTCTCTCTACAACATTAGATCTAGACCATCGACCCACATGCTCTTCTCTATTTGGGGTGGAAACCTCTCTAGCATTAAAGGGGTTAAATACATCCTATGATAGTTATGCTCAAAAATCATTAATCTGTGAGTGTGTAATCGCTAATCAACATTCAACAGTCTTTAGTAGCAGCTGGCTAACAATAAGCCTGCACCAATAAGAGAGTACCACAGTGCACTGCTCATCTCTTATTTCCTAACTATACTGCTTTTAATGCAGTGTCAGCTTCAGGTTACTGCTGACGTCAGGAGGTCTGATTTTTCCCAGGATATTTAATGTGTGGACCTCTTATTATAAAGAGATGTTTTTATGACCCTTTTGACCCTTTGGATGCAAGACACCTCTGTAAAGTATTGCTACACAATCCAGAATGCAATGGGTTCATATGATTGCATACCTGTAAGTTTGTACTGTCCCTTTCAATCTCATATATAATACTGAGGTCTCCAACACATTGTGGGCTATACAATAAGGAGTGATAAAGAGGTGAAAAAGAGGTAATAATTTCTCCAGTGAAATCATTTCTCCAGTTCCTATGTTATTCTACAGAGCCTATGCACTAAAACCTCCAATACTGGAGAGATCTTAGTGCACTGGCTCCATAGAATAACATAGAAGTGTATCACTGGAGAAGTAATCGCCACTTCATCACCTTTTTATCACTCCTTAGTGTATAACCCCATTGTTTTGTATTGCGGTGGTGATCTCACCAGATTATTATTATTATTATTATTATTATTATTATTGTTTATTTATGTAGCAACTTACTCTGCAGCCATGTACAATAGGGAATTAGACATACAGAGGTATTAAATAGTACAAATGGAACAAGGGAAACAAAATGAACAGAGGTCCCTGATCATGAGAGCTTACAATCTAGAGGAAGGTAGATGGGACACAGAAGTAGTAAGTGCAATGGGTTTAAGTGCCTCCTGCCACATGAACTGCCTATCAGTGGGTGGGAGAAAGAAGTGCTTTTGAGTGCAGTGGTCCAGGCTAGTAGTGGTTCTGTTTGGAAGAAAAAGACAATATAAACAATGAGATTGTATGGGGATGTAAGTGGGAGAGTGATTTTTAGAAGGGAATGAGAGTGAGTAGAAGTTGGACAGGCTGTTGGTCTTACCTTGCTTATTAACGGTTATGGGGTTAGTTGATAGATTCGTTTTTAGGGAGCGCCTAAAGGTCTGAAGGCTGGGAGAGAGTCTTATGGGATGGGAGAGAGTTCAGGTGCAGCACAGGGGAAGTCCTGTAGGTGGGATTGTGAGGATGGAATAAGAGCTGCAGATAGAAGAAGGTCCTTTGCAGATCGAAGATGATGAGTTGGAGTGTATTTGAAAATGAGAAATACAGGGGGTGCAGTGCTAGTAAGAGATCCATAAGTTAGAACCAGAAATTTGAATTTAGCGCTATATGCTAGTGGGAGCCAGGTTAAGGATTGGCAGAGAGGAGTGGTATTAGAGGAGTGATGTCTGAGGTACATTATTCTGGCAGCAGAGTTCATTATGGAGTATAGTGGGGTTAGTAGGGATAGAGGAAGACCAAGGTGACCCTTTTGTTCATTCCCTACGGCTAACGGTTTTCCCTAAAATTGCTGCACTTTAGATTTATGAATAAAGCCTACAGTGCGAAAATGTCATTCCTTGAGGCAAAATATATATTAAAGGGCCAATATATTGAAAAAAAAATGTTATATATGTATATATATATATATATATATATTGCAGGTGTTATTCTGCTGGGTAATACAGTATTACACCCACTGCTTGGTTATGTTTTATTAAGAAGTTATTGCAGCTCAGATTTGCATTTTTTGGGTTCAGTAACTCCATAGCCTGAAATGCTACAGTGGCGCTATTGCTACAGCGTTCTATAGAGCTTTATGGTGAACTGTCCAGGACTGTCTATAGGATTCTGTAACAGCAGCGTCACCATAAGTCTTCAGAAATAGAAGTACTGCACCCGAAAATGAATGTTTTTAATAACAATAACACAATAACATGTTTTACTCATCAGGTTAACCCTCTGAGTGCCAGAGAAATACGGTTAAACCGTGCAATATATTTGTTTTTCCAATATCAAGAATTACTATCCCTTTAAATTTTCAGTTTTCAAAGAGAGAACAAGTTGTTATACTAGTTATCTCCAGGAAAGATTAACCACTTGAATTCCAGAGGCATCTTGAACTTCATTGAGATGTCTCTTGCATCCATGAGGTTAACTCTTTGAGTGCCACAGAGGTGTCCATTGCATTGCTTTGCAATGAGTTGGACACCCCTGTGGCTCTCAAACGTTAAAGTAATTAGTGATTTCAGAACAAGTGAGTAATTAATTTATGCAGCCTGTACGAAACAGGCCGGATAACCCACCTCTGCTGAGGTTATAGGGCTTCTAAACCAAAAATTTATTACACCGATCGAAACACCAAAATCACAAGACACATGCAGGGTTAAAAAGATACATTTACTGAGACTAAAAGTGGATAGGGAACAGGTCCACTTTAATGCAGGACACTTATGACAATGTCATTTTGCTGGGCTGTAATAGAACCAGTACAACTTTGTAGTGTGTGTTTTTTAGAAGAAGTAATGTTTCATAATAAAAGCTGCTCCAAGTAATCTTCATGGTATTTGGGCCATGGAGAGTGTTATTTCAATACTGTCAGAGTTGTAGTTCAAGAGTAACTGAATGATAAAGTATCCCCCTCCCGCCCCTTTTACTGATGTAACACTGCTCACCTCAGAGCAGCAGGGTGGTGTCCAAGTGGACTGCAGAGAGGGACAATCTTCAATTAGCATAAGGGAAAAACCTGAAAAACCTGTCAATGGGGGCAGAGCCTTAATTGTTCTCACAGTAAGAAGATTGTCCCTTGCTGTGAGTTGTCTGGTCTGTGGACCAGATTCCACATCAGAGGGGAGTCGGCTTACACTAAGGAAAGAGGCAGGGGGAGAAACTTTATTATTCAATTACTCTTAAACTACAACTCTGACAGTATTGAAATAGCACTCTCTATGGCCCAAATACTATGAAGATTAATTGGAGCTGCTGTTTTTGTGAAACATTGCTATCCCTTTAATCAGTGTCCTGCATAAGGCTGTTTTCACACTGATGTTTTCCATGTATCCGAGATCTAGCGCAGTGAAAACTGCCAGTATAAACAAAGCATTATATTTCAGGTCTGGACAAATTACAAATAATCATTTTTTAACGTAGGAGCCTTTGAGTAAAATTATCCCTTTAATCTCCTTGAATCTCAGGAGTCATTACAAATTAGATTCTATGCTTTGCTGGGGATGGCAGAAAATTGCATGAAAAATGCTGTGTATAGTGCTGCATATAATGCAATCTCTATAAAGGAATAAAGATGTATTATTAATATTTAACAACCAACATAATCTAAAAATATATCATTTATCCATTTACTCCCAGAAGGGACTGCTTCAAAGAGTTAAAAACTGCTTTACAAATTATGAATAATGCAACAGCATGTTGTGAATGGAAAAGAAACAATGCAAGCTTGTAGTGCTGTTTTAAGAGGTGTATACATGCTGCCACCTAGTGTTCAATTTGAAAGTTACATTGCCATTGAATCTATTGTTAAACATTGTTAACCTTCAATCCCCAGAGGGAGAACTGATTTTCAGCCAGGTCCCCCAGAGGCAGAACTGATTTTCAGCCAGGTCCCCTAAAGGGAAAACTGATTTTCAGCCAAGACATGCCATTTTGATCTTTTGTCAGTGACCCGGTACCTTTTATCAGTGACTCTGTACATATATCCAGGACATACTTGAAAACGAGAGAAATCTCAATGTATTCTTCCTGGTAAAACATTTTCTAAATAAATAAATATATTGGCACTTTGTACACCAGGAATAATGTAACTGGTACTTTTTTTTTTTTTTTTTAGAAAAAGCACTCCTGTCCAGAAGGCAATGCATTGCACATGCCTCTGGTCTTTAAAGAGTTAATGCTTACTAATACCCCATATAACCTTCCCTAATGTGCCTATAATGACTTCATAAACTTATTGCACCATCAGCTGTTACAGTAATTCCACCTCTTTCCCTGTATACAAGCTAAGGCCCTGAGGCCATTTGCTATCCTCACATATGGTCACTGAACCACCATGAAAATACAATACAATAATTAAATATAACCTTATCATTACTGGATTTTTTTAGCATTGCGATATTATGTGGTGTTTTATGAGCCAATACAAGTTGAGCAATTCTGGGGCAAGCCAACTGCAGTATAGGGGTTAAATAAATATATTTTTTAATTTCAAAGCCCCATTTAATGCTAGAGAGGTCTGTCACATTGTGAATCAATGCTTTGGAAACCATTCTAGTACAGATGGAACAATACCAAATTTTTAAGACCGAGTACGAGTACCGATACTTTTTTCAAGTACTCACCGATACCAATTACTGATACTTTTTTTTGCAGTCATTTGCCAGTTTTCCAAGTAATGGCAAATGACCGCAAAAAAAAGTATCAGTAATTGGTATCGGTGAGTACTTGAAATATATATATATATACACACACATATACCTACATACACACCACCCCCTGACTCTCCCCTTTTGCCTCTTTCTCCCCCTCTTGATTCCCACCTTTTGCTTCATTCTCCCCCTCTTGAGCCCCCTCCTTTTGCCTTGGCTTTTTCTCTCCCTTTTGATCCCCCTTTCTCCCCCTCCTTGACTCTTGATCCCACCCTTTTGCCTCTCTCTCTCCCTCCTGATCCCCCCTCCTTTTGCTTCTTCTTGGCCTCCCTCCTTTTGTCTCCTGATCCTTCCTCCTTTTGCCTCTTTTTTTTCTCCCTTAATCCCTTTTGTCTCTTTTTCTTCCTCTTGACCCCCCTCTCTGCCTCTTTCACCACATGCTCTTAATGCCCCATCTTGCCATCTGTTTGCCTGCCTTACCCTCCTCTGCCGGGTGCTCGCTGTTCTCTCGCGAGCCCCGGCAGAGGTCAGCGTCTGAGCGTTGCCATGGTAATCCGCAGCAACGCTCCGACGCTGCAGGAGGGAGAGAGGCAACCGGGGAGCATTGTGAGCAGCTCCTCGGGTTCCCTCTCTGCAGCACCGACCCTGACACAGGGTATCGGTGCTGACATCGGCCTCATTTGCGCAAGTACGAGTACTCGCGCAAACGCCTGTATCAGCACCAATACCGATACCAGTATCAGTATCAGTGCAACCCTACATTCTAGTATAACTTTTGTGCATACATGTCTTTATTTATTAAGTGTTTACAATCCATTGTTCTTTCCTCACTCTTGAGAGAAGAAGGTTTGCAAGCCGTTTTCAGCCCACAATGCATTGCAGATGTTTCCAGCATCTCAGGGGATGTAATTACTACTTACAGCTCTAGGGGTGATACACATTATTAACCCCTTAAGCACTGGCCACTCATGCACGAGGTGGTTATTTAAAGACCACGGAGCATTTTTTTTTTTTATTAAATCCGATTCCGGACTCCCCGAACGGCGTGCAGCCACGCAGGGAGGCTGGAATTCCATGACGTCATGGTACGTCACTGGTCCTTAAAGCAAATCCAGCCATGAAGTACCAGGACCATCAAGGGTCCTTAAGGGGTTGAGGCATAGGCTATTCCAATTCTCGGGTGCAGCAGTGGACAAATATTTTAACGGTGGAGAGAATTAGACAGAAAGCAACTTATTCTGTGTCTAGCTGGAATTCAAACAAGAAGGCAGTTTTCCTGGACATCTTCCTGAGGAAAAGTGAGGTAAGTGAATGTGTGTGGGGATACATATGCTTGTGCGTATGTGAAGGATAAACCCTCTGAATTCATGGACTTACCCTACCAGCCAAATAATTTTGGATGATCTCCAGCATTTCCTCTCTTGGGAAACTTTTGCAGAAAGGAGAAACAGTGGGCAACCTTGATTATATTTGTAATGGCTGAACTCAGATTGCGGAACTTAGGCCCATATTTATAAAAGTAAACTGGAATTATTATAAAACATCTGCACTTTCACTACCATAAAATCCTATCTTTTGGAGCACTAGCACTTAAATTCACAGCATTTGACACCCTCATACCCTGTTGTCTGTCTCCTATTACCCATTTAGACTGTAAGATCCTTGGTATGGGGACATCCGTCCTATTGTTTCTATGCCTGTGACATTTATTGTATCCCAATGTATTTATTGTAACATACTACTGTTATAAGGTGCTTTGTACACTATGTGGTACCATATCCTATATAATAATTCGCTAGGATGTTTGTCAGAAGCTGTCATGTGCAATAGAGACTGCCCGAACACACAGAATGCTGAGAGTTCTGTGCTGGGAGCATTCTGTGCTTTTGGGCAGTCTCTACAGTGCATGACTGCGTCAGCGGCAGGACGCAAAGCAGGACCGGCCTCTTAACCCTTTGAGTGCCAAAGCGGTGCACAATGCATTGCAAAGCAATGCGTTGAGTACCCCTCTGACACTCAAAGGGTTAACATCACCCGGATCTTGGCCCATGTACACGGGCTTTTACACTAGTAAATAATGACATACATACAGTACATACATATACTGGATTGCTTTGCAATTGAGTGGAGATCTCTCTGGTATTCAGACAGTTATAAGCCCAATTTATATAACAGGGATTTTTATTTGTCCGCTACGGTGCAGTTGGTTTACCTCAGAATAACTCTAGTTTCCTTTCATAAATATGGGGCTAAGAGCCATGTTCAATATGTTAAACCAGTGCAATTCTAAAGCCAGCCGTGTTCCTCACAGGGGATAAATAAAAACACCAAAAATTCCCATTGATTTATGTTAAAGTTTTAACTCCTTGAATGCTAGAGACGGCTCCATCATATTGCTCTGCGATACCTTGCAAATTTCTCTAGCATTCAAGGGTTAAAAGCCCCATCTAAATCATTGGTCATTTGTATTTTTTTCCTATGATGGAGTTCATTTGTTGCAGAACTTACCGAATTCAGTCCTAAGAGCCATATACATTCAAGAAGCTAAAGATGTATGTATGTATGTATATCTTTATATGGCGCCACACAGTGTACACAGCGCCTTACAGTAGACATATGTTACAATAAATAAGAGGGGATGAAATAAGTGCGACATTCATAGAAACAATGGAAGAGAGGTCCCTGCCCCAAGGAGCTTACAGTCTAAATGAGCAATTCTGGAGCCTACCAAGTGCACAAATAAACATTCTCTAAAATCCCATTGGGTTAAGTGGGGATTTTAACCCCTTGATTGCTAGATTGGTCTTTAATGCATTGCAAAGCAAAGCGTTGGAGACCTCTCTGGGTTTCAAGGGGGTTCAGTGCCCCATTTTAACCAATGGTGATTTCTATTGAACCCTGAAGGGTTCAGTTTCAAAGTTATCCCTTTGAGTGCCAGAGGGGTACGCAACACATTGCAAAGCTATGCATTGCGGACGCCTCTGGCACTCAAAGGGTTAAAGTAGTTCTGTCAACTTGATTCTATTTGACTTATTTAACCATTTTAGTGCCAGAGAGGTACGCAACGAATTGCAAAGCAATGCGTTGTATACCCGTCTGGCATTGAAAGGGTTAAAAGCTTAATTAAAAACTGCTTATGTGTCCTGTTAACCAAAAGACCAGCAAAAGTACATTTAAAGGGATAGTAATGTTTCAAAATAAAAGCAGCTCCAATTAATTTTCATAGTATTTGGGCCTTAGAGAGCGCTATTTCAATACTGTCAGAGTTGTAGTTCAGGAGTAATTGAATGATAAAGTTTCCCCCTCCTGCCCCTTTTACTGAAATAACTGCTCACCTCAGAGCAGCAAGACTGTCTGGGTGGATCACAGAAAGGGACAGTCTTCAATTAACATAAGGGAAAAACCTGTCAAGGGGGGCAGGGTTTCCTTATGCTCACAGTAAGAAGGTTGTCCCTTGCTGTGATCTGTCTTGTCAAGTGACCAGATTTGACATCTTAGGGGAGGCGGCTTATTCTAGATAAAAGTGGAGGGAGGGGGATACTTTATCATTTAACTACTCTTGAACTACAACTCTGACAGTATTGAAATAACACTGTTAATACCTGTTAACATATGCTAATATATGCGAAGTGTGGTACCCATTATGTTTCATATGCTAATAAAGCTATTTTCACTGATGTTTTGTATACAAATGAAGGTTGTCAGTGATGTTTTATATGCTAATGAAGTGGTGTGCTTTTAGTTAACATGACACATAGCCAGGTTTGAATGAAGTTTTCAGATATGTAAAAAAAATATTCAGTGCAAGTCCCCATTCAGTTGCCTTGCCCCCAGATTACCCCAGTATGTCTTAGTACATTTACCTTCAGTGAGTTTAACATGCAGGTGTTTGAATGGCACATATAGGAGTTTTATGTGTTTTCCAAAGAGGAATATTGCGGTAAATATCACCTTCAGGTTCTCAGGCAAACTCTCAATCTGACCTTATACGGCCATCGCTTGCAGAAATACCATGTAATTAGTTCTAAGAGAAAATCAGAAAGACTCCCAGGGAATATTTTTGTGCTGCAGACACCAAGGGGGATATATGTCAATGGCTTGTTCTCCTTTGTTTCGGAATACAAAGTTTCTTAGTTAAAGGGCAAATCATTTGTTACATTCTACTGGACTATGTGTGACTAGTCAAGCCAGTGTATCTGAAAAGTAATGATATATATAGTGAAACACTGAGGCTGGAGTCATTTGGGGACAAACCAAATGCACCACAGGGGACAAATTAAAAAATGACCACTGATTTAAATTGGGGCTTTTAAAGCAGAACTTTCAGGTAATAGCCAGTCGCCATGCGTTCATTAAATACATGAGGACTACCTTGAAAATAGATGTCTTACAGTAAAAAAAAATGTGTCTAAAGGAATCCGTCCTGATTCGGGACTCACGTGCAGGTTAGTGCGGTCTGTGTGCCTACACCGTCAATCCCTTCCGGTGACCATATGGTGCACTGCAGTCTACTCAATGGAGAACGGGACTGATGGCGTATGCGCACAGACAAGATGTCTGCTCTCTAGCCTCAGTTCCAGTCTCCAAACGGGACGGATTCCCTTAGACACACGTATTTTTTTATGGTAAGACATCTATTTTCAAGCTAGGTGCCATGCGTTTAATGAATGCATGGTGACTTGGTATTACATGAAAGTTCCGCTTTAATGCCTTTGAATGCTAGAGAGATGCATTTTGAAAGCTGCTCTCTAGCATTCAAAGGGATTAATAGATCCAATTTCAATCAATGGTAAGTTTTATTTGTCCCCTAAGGCCCTGTTGGTTTGCCCCAAAATTTCCCCAGTTCTTAGAAAATTAGGCTCTTTGGTGCGAATGTATGTGGGATTCAATGTACTTTTATAACAACTCACACACTCCACCATCCTACCTGAGAACTGTCTTGTTCCAATTCTCCAGGGGTCCACTTTATTCTCAGGGTGGGAGCGGCCAAATCGCATGACTTGCATCATTGAAGTGGCATTGGTCTGATTAGGTGGGCAAGATTGGGATTGGGATGAACAGAGAGTGAATGGAAGTTGCAGTGAAGTGGGTGAAGTTACAGGGGAACTCACTGAGGGCAGAGAACTAGCCCCCGTACACTAGAGACATGGTAATAAAGTATAAAAGTCAGTCTCCGGGTCAGAGCTAAAGACTTCCCAGGAACGTCCACCATAGTAAAGACAATGCCAGCAATCCCTTTATGCATGATTAATAGCATGCACAGGAAAATGAAGTAAAATGATACCATTTCCTCTGCTCCTACATGGTGTCAAGCCTTAGAGCAAGAGAGAGCCCCAGTACCCCCACACACTGCCGTATTGCCCACCTCTTTGCACAAGCAGAGTTAAGGGGAGAGCTTTTGGATAAATAACTAAGCAAGCTGGTCTTAGAAAGGAGCTGAGCTAGAAAATTGATTCTAGTGCCTGTTTTTGTAAGTTGGCTTTGCAATGCATTGGACACCCCTCTAGCACTCAAAGAGTTAAACAAAAAATAAATAAATAAACATTGTTATATTGTTGTGGATCTAACCCAAGCACTTCTGTAATCTGTGTGTATGTCACTGACTATTTTCATCAGTTTGCAATTACCATGCCTGAGAACTTTTGAAATTAGCTCATCTGAGATCTTTGAAATGTTAACCCTTAACATTCCCAAGAAAGTGGATTCTAGGTGCTATGTCTACGATTGCTGTAACCCAGAGATGATCCAATCTCAAGGAACATATAACATGCTACAGTTCTGAGATATCACTTCTTATACACTCATAAGACAAACAGAACTTCTCTTTCTGCCTTTTGGTAGAAATGTCAAAAAGTTACATAAAATGAGCAGTAAAATTGTGCAAATCATATAGTAGGAAACACTAGACCGTCTCACCTTGAGAAATTGGCCCTTCGCCCTGAGATTTTGCTTAAAACTCTGAGAATTCCCAAGTATAGCAATTACTTTTTGGTAATTTTCTCTCATTGCCTCTAAAGCACCTCCATTTCTATGGCTGTTCCAAGAATCTCAGTGAGGACTACATGCTTATACGGCAGTGCTTTCCAAACTGTGTGTCACGACACGTTAGTGTGTCGGCTGCATTGTGTAGGTGTGTCACAGGCAAAGGTGCCGTTTACACAGCGCGAGATTGTCATTCAACCCAAACACAAGCTACACTGGGAGCTGAGATAAAACACTACTACTTAATGGTCTAATTTACACAGCGGGAGATTACCTCCGTGTGCTGCATACAGATGGAGTGCCACAAAAGATTTGTAACAGCTGGAGTTCCTCTGTGTGCTGCACACATAATATGTATGCAGCACACTGAGGCACTCCAGCTGTTACAAATATTTTGGTGGTTCAGCTGTTAAAATCTTTTGAGATGCCACCTCCTCTATACCTCTGCCCTCTCTTTGGGCTGCCAGGCTGGAGTGTCCCTGTGCTCTGATGCTGCCTGTCACATGGCTGCTGCTTCTGCTTGTGGTGCCGATGAGACAGGAAAGACAGACAGTACTTGTAAAATCAGTTATGCGCTATCTATTTAATAATGCGACATGAGAATCTTGTGCTTATATGTAGCGCAACATTCTCATATCGCCATTTTAAAACCACACAATATACTTAATGCCTTCCGCAGTATGAATGAAAGGAATTCGTGAGATATGTTGTGTCCCCATACATCTTGTTATTACAATTTATGTATGTGTCCATATCTCTTATAAGGGATTATTGGTTTAACCTCCAGTTTGCTAGCAAAACTGAATTACTGTGTCACAAAATGATACATGTCTAAAAAGTGTGTCACCAACATGAAAAGTTTGGAAAGCTCTGTTATATGGACTGGATTAATTCTGGCTAGAACCAACAAGAACATAGGAGAGACAAAAAATATTCCCATTGATTTAACTATCCTTTAACCCCTTAATTGCGCTAAAAGTCTCCCAACATATTGCTTCCCAATGCATTGGATACTTTCCTAGATTTCGAGGTGTTAAAAGCTCCTTGTAAATCAATAGCAACTTAGTGAATTTTTATTTGGCCCCTATTTTGCAGTTGATTTGACCCAGAATTGCTCCATTTCGTATTATTGCATCAACCTAAGTGTGCTTCTTGAAACTCTGTATAATACTCTTGAGGAGAGATTCGCTAAGCAGTGATAAAGAGGTGATAAAGTAGACATGGCTTCTCCAGTTTATCACTTCTCCAATTCCTATGTTATTCTGTGGCGCCTATGCACTAATATTTCTTCAACTTTGGAGATCTTAGTGCACAGGCTCCATAGAATAACATAGGAACTGGAGAAGTGATAAACTGGAGAAGTCATCTCTACTTTATCACCTCTTTATCACCGCTTAGTGAACCCTCCCCCTGGTTTCCTTAGTGTCTACACAAGTAGGTACACTGGTCCTCTAACCTTTCCTAATTTTCATCAATCAATGCTTTGGAGACAGCTGTAGCACCCAAAGGGTTAATCAGCACATTCAAGGGGTTAAGCACAAAATATGTTAAGAAAAAGGACATTTCTTAACCCTTTGAGTGCCAGAGAGGTATCCAACGCATTGCATACCTCTCTGGCACTTGTAGGGTTAATACACCTTTGCATGCCAGAGGAGTAAGCAACACATTGTGAAGCAATGCATTGTGCACCCCTCTGGCACTCAGAATGTTAAATCTCTTGTCATTAAGCCCTACCTCTAATCACCGATAGGCCTGTGACATGCCGTATAAATATGCTCTTGCAGAAAATTTCATTTGCACTGAAATTAAATTTAAACCTTTGTCACTCAAGTTATTGGTGTTAGAGTTTCCCCTGATTTTTCCCTCCCCAAGGTGCTAATGGTATTCTCTTCCACATGGTTTCTTTCTTTCCTATAGCTGAGAATGTCTTGGGATGTTCAAAGCAATTTTCATGAATGTTAACCCTTTGAGAGTTGAAATGCATTGGACACCATCCTGGCACTCAAAGGGTTAAGGAATATATTACTACCCGAGCATTCAAGGACTTGCTCTTTGCCCTTTGCTGGTAGAAGTAAAGAAGAGGTTTGACACATGAGTGCATTGTCTGATGTTCTGAGCTGTGAGTGATCTGTGTTCAGATGCACTAGAATTCAATTATTCAGCTGCATGCCATGCTTCTCTGGTATGATGAACAGAGATGCTTGTGTGAAGATGATGAAAGAGTAGTAGATAAATACAAAGGTTTCCCAGTAGAGTTGGTAGATGGAAATATAGTCAGGGAATTGATCCGAGTGTGACTGAAAAAAGGCTTCACTGAACTGAAAAATAAGGCCAAGCATCAAAGACTTTCTGATGTTTTCTTGCAGGTGGTAGCCAAGAGTTACTAAACCGGGGGGAAGGGGGGGGGTAGGCATCCTGCATCCCTCCAGCAGTTGCTGGACTACAACTCTTATGGGAGCTGTAGTTCAACAACAGCTTAGGGGAGGGACCACCCCTGGTCCTGTTGTGTTCTGCTGTCACAGTCTATGACAGCTCATTAGTTATGACTTCTTCATAACATATAAATAATTAGTGATGTTGTATGATTAATAGGAAATAAGAGTTAAACCTGCTCAGGCAGTGTGATAACATTTAAAATGTACCTGGTTTCATCATCATGTATACCACCTCTGGTGTCATAACCATGAGAGTACCCTTGTTATGTGCAACAAGAAAAGCCCTATGATATATATGTTTTCATAATAAAAGTTGACTGCCCATTTAAATAAAGGGGTCTCTCACAAGATATATTTAAAAGCAAACAATACAGTAAATAGGTCCTCCCACACAAACTACCTCATATGTCATAGGTAAGCCATATTGAGGGATCCTACCAATACCTGGACCCTCCTTCCATCAAAATAAAAGCAGCTCCAATTAATCTTCATAGAATTTAGACCATGGAGAGCGTTATTTTAATACTGTCAGAGTTGTAGTTCAAGAGTAATTGAATAATAAAGTATCCCGCTCCCACCCCTTTTACTAATGTAACATTGCTCACCTCAGAACAGAAATGTGGTGTCCAGATGGCTTGCTGAGAGGGACAATCTTCAATTAGCAAAAGGGAAAAACCTGTCAAGGGGGGCAGGGTTTTCATTGTTCTCACAGTAAGAAGATTGTACCTTGCTGTGATATGTCTGGTCTTAAGACCAGATTCCACATCTGAGGGAAGGTGGCTTCGTACACTAGGTTAAAGGGCAGGGAGGGGGATACTTTATCATTCAATTACTCTTGAACTACAACTCTGACAGTATTGAAATAACACTCACCATGGCCCAAATACCATGAAGATTAATTGGAGTTGCATTTATTTTGAAACATTACTATCCCTTTAATGCAGAGTTCAAAACTGTGCTAATGTTGCCCATGTAAACTTAGATAAATCAGAACCCTCATTAACCCTGTGAACAAAAGAGGGGGTATGCAATGCATTGTGAAAGTGTGGCAGCAATTTGATCATGGATGGCAGCCCCAATTTGGAATTAACCAAATACAGTTGCCTGACCACCACATGTGAAGTTAATTTCCACCTTCAGTATCTCTGGTGTGAATAATCTGTGGATCAGACATGCTGCAACTTGGATGTGGCCAATACAGATCGAATCCAGGTTGCAGCATGCAGCATGTAGATCTCCTATATGAACATAATACATTGTTTAAAACTGTGTTCTTATGTAGCGGATACATTCTTAACTCTTTGCGGGCCAGTGGGGTGTGTAGCTCATTTTGGCATATAAGGTGCCCCTGAAGACTATACATGGACAGATTTCAGCTGCTTTCTTGTTTTAGCCTTGAGATCTGCAAAGTAAAACAAACATTTTGTGAATCTCCGAGTCTTTGACTCAGGGTAAAGGATGTATGGCCTTGAAGAAACAAATGTTAAGCACCACTAATTTCCCACCGCCGTGCCACTGCTGTTTGATATTCTGTCCATATTGAAAATCTATAGGCAGTGCACGCATCATGCTCATTATAGAGAGAGTCAAAAGAAAAAAGAATAAAAAAATATAATAAATAAATAACAGAACGCCATGGGAAAATATTCAGCAGGGAGCTGCGCTAATGAGGAGTTACGGAGAAACCAGATTCAAATGCATAATTATTTTTAATTGAATGCTTTGTGGGGGTTTCCATGTGTGAAGAGAAGAGCAGAGAGCGTTTGAACTGGGGACGCTGTGCCGAGCCTCATCTTACAGAGAGCAGAGAAAGAGCAGGACGTGTATCGTAATCCTCATTCACTGACACAGAGGGGCAACCATAGATGGGGAGGGGGAAATCAATGGAGAAAGGGAGGGCAACATGCGGATCTTCAGCTGCTGTTGGATTACAACAACAGCTTGTTAGAATTTTTACTGCAAATCACCCGTTAGATTGTTCAATTGTTGGTAAAACATATCTGGCCTCTTTGCAAAATAGGAGGTGTTGGGAGGAAACTTAAAGGATCTGATGTTTATGAACCTATTCATAGATAACTTTTTGTAACATAGTAACATTGTAAATTAGATTGAGAAAAGACAAAAGTCCATCAAGTTCAACCTTTGCCTTATAACCCAGAGACATGAGACATATATAGCTTCCCTGCTGCCAAATAAGTTAGTCTTTATCAGATCTTTCTGTTTTGCCTGCAAATACAGTATAACTCTGTATGTAGCTTTTTGAAAGAAATGTATCTAATATTCTCTTAAATATATCCATTGCCATAATCACATCCTTGGTCAAGGAATTTCATAATTTAACAGCCCTTACTGTAAAAAAAAACCCTTCCTCTGCTGAAGCTGAAACCTCCTTTCCTCTAATCTCAAGGGGTGTCCCCTGGTTATTTGATCTGGCCTTGGAATGAATAGCTTACCAGAGAGACCCTTGTATTGACCTCTCATATACTTGTGCAATGTGATAAGATCTCCTCTTAGTCGTCTTTTCTCTAAAGTAAATAAATAAATGTACATATAGTAATGATTATTATGTTTTTCATTATAGCCAAGCCTGTGATGCTTATTGCCTTTCTTCATCCTAATGATATCAAAAATGTTTGCTATGGCAGCTGTTCACAATCTATTCTCATAGACCAAAAACAAGCCTAGTCTTTAGGATATCCCTGTTTGTGCACAGGTGATTTAATTAAACGGCTGAGCCTCTGTTTAACATACTTTTGTGTAGTAAACAGGGAAATCCTATAGATATACCCTGTTAGGTACCCCTGAGAAGAGGGCTGGGAACCACCTCTCTTTGGGCCATATGCACAAAACAGTGGTTATTTTGTTACAAACCAGATGCCACAATAAGAGGCAGTTAGTAATCCCATTAATTTAAAACATGTTTTCTAACCACTTGAATGCTATAGAGGTCTACAACACATTGTTAAAAAATTTGATGGAGACCTTTACAGTATTCAGGAAAGTCCTACCATATAGTTGACCTAGGCAGCAGCCCAGGGTGCACTACACCCCGAGCTGTCATCTGGATCATTGCATGTTTATTGGAATTGAACTATAAGACATGTAAAGGAGCAGAGCTCATGTCCTTTATATGCTCATCTGCAGTGCATGATGATCTGCATTGAAATCCACAGAATGAGTCCCCAGTGTGCAGCCCCCTAATCTTGACCCAAGCGATCAATGAAAAAGGTCAGAAATTGAACTATGCAGAGATGATGAAACTTTAACGTCCTGTCTTCCCCTGTGAACATGCGGGCAGCTTGAATTGTCTGTATGTGTGGTTCTTCTTCCCCTAGTACTTTCTCTTTCCTCCCTTTCTACCACATTTGTTCCTCTTTTTCTGCAGTTTCTTAGTTTCCTCTTCAGAGACAGATCCTAAACTCACAAAATAAGGGCTCAGGATGTCAGGAGCAAATAATGAAAGTGTCTGTAGATCAGTCCCTCAGTAATGGCAGTTCCTTCCTTGGAATAAAAGTGTGACTGTCTGTTATATGGTTATTGATTAGCCCTTCTTCGGACTAAAGTAGCATAATAACTGTTAGATGTTTATGCATAGGAAAATCTGTTTGGGTACAGGGGCAGCAAATTTATAATTCACCTAGTTGACCAAAACCCCCTCTTGCTAGCTTTCAAGGCTGTTAACCCTTTGAGTGTCAGAGCGGTATGCAACCCATTGCAAAGCAATGCCTTGGACACCCACCTGATACTCAGGTTAAACAGTTAAAGCCTTATTTCCATCCATAGGAATTTTGGGAAGTTGTATTTGTTTGCTGTGGTGCCATGTGTGTGCCCCACAACAACTCCACTTTCTCTTTGTTAATATGGTCCTTAACCTGCTATGATACAAGCAAAATAAATCGCTGACACAGATGATCCGTGTTCCAATAAAACAATGTTTCCTTTATTGTATGAACATTAAAAATATATTAACAACATCGCGGAGTATGGAACGTTAATAGAGAGACTGAAAGAAGACAATTACCAGCAAGATGTATGGATCTCGGTCTTCACCGATCAACGCGTTTCGCGCAAACTGCGCTTACTCATGACCTCAAACCCTAGGGGTGTTTTGCAAGGACTTATAAGTAGACAACAGCCAATCAATTATATGATGTAAAAATCAATCCTCCTATCATCTAGCTTCATGTATTCCACGCCCTCAGAAACAAATAAATAATGAATGTGAGACTTAACCCTCTCAATAACATCAAGTGACCTCAAGTAACCACCCTCCATTATCAACAAGTAAAACGATACATAAATATTTTGGGACATTGTATTTGTTTGCTGTGGTGCAATGTGTGTGCCCCACAACAACTCCACTTTCTCTTTGTTAATATGATCCGTAACCTGTTATGAACCAGAGGTGTGTGGAGTGCCTTGCGCCACAATTTGTTTATAGCCCTGTGGTAAAAAGGTAATAAATCTCATGCACTGCCATATAACCCTCCCTTAGATGGAGCCCATAATAGTTACTGCTAATACTATAAACCCCCTCCCACCCTAAGCTTGAGAACCACTGAAATGTTTCTTTTTACTAATACATTGCTGCTAGCCATTGTCTTGTTCCACCCACAGTCCCAGCAATAGAATGGAACGGACTAAGTGCATCACTGCGAGTGGAACACTGTGAGGCTGATGTACAGAGAGCAGTTCTGTTGCAAACCAAGTGTGCCATAGGGATCAAATAGAAATGTATTTAACATGGTCTTTTAACCACCTTGAATGCTACATAGGTGTCCAGTGCATTG
Source organism: Rhinophrynus dorsalis (assembly GCA_037306005.1). NCBI lineage: Eukaryota > Metazoa > Chordata > Amphibia > Anura > Rhinophrynidae > Rhinophrynus > Rhinophrynus dorsalis. The sequence continues at coordinate 152,397,700 of CM074722.1, read as the reverse complement.
CAAATGAATGCTTTGCTGACTGCTTTAGCATTTAAGTAGTTAAAAGCTTTATTTTTTATCATCATTTTTGAAATTTGTATTTATTCCCTAAGGTTCATTTGGTTTGCACCAGAATTGTACCATTTTTTGTAGTACATCAGTGTCCACAGCTGGTACTATAGCTCAGTGGTAAATCCCGACTGCAGAACCAGCTCACACCTCAAGGTTGCAGGTTCAATTCCCAGCAGGGTCAACTCAGCCCTTCATCCATCTGAGGTTGGTAAATGAATACCTTTGATTAGGTAATAATAATATCTGCTGTTTCAGCTGTCAATGAGGTTGAGGTTGAGTGTGAGCTGAAAGCAATTTGAGTCCCACTTGGAGAAAGGTGCTATATAAATGCTAGTTATTACTTATTATTATTCACACGGGTAACTTTAATGGAACTGCAATACCCACCCTGTCAAAAGTAGCCTGTATGTTAACTTACCTTCCCTATCACTGAGCGGGCTTTGTTGTTGATCTGTACTGGAATCGGCCATATATGACTGGCATAGCTGGGTACTCTGCGGATTTGCTGCTAATTTCCAGGTCTCGGGGCAGAGGCTGAATCTCCGAATGTGGGGAGTTTCTTCTCCTCCATCCCCAACCTATTCCTCAAACTTTTACTTCATTTACTCAGCCCCACTTGTGATTAAGCCCCACCCCTTACAGATGCAAATTGCTCCATTTAGGTCCCCCGGCTGTACTACAGGACTCTCCTCTCCGGTGAGTACACAAGTCAAAGTTTCCAGGTATGATGACTGGCTGATACCCCACATGGGTTGACAATGGATGCCATGATAAGTAGTGACCTTTAATGCTCATGAGAACTATCACATTGGCCCCATAAACCTGCTGAACCTTTCCAGCATTCTGCACGTAATACAGGGAAGTAGCAACAGACTGTGTTCCCGTGAGGTGGCAGTTGTCCATGTCAGCAGTCGGATTACAGGTTCTATGTTCTATTTTTGGGACCTTAGCACAGTGATAACATCTCTGAGCCAATTCAGCCCATGTAAGCAAATTCTTATGAAACTATGTCCATAAGGGTTAAAGGATGAAGAGAAAATCTGCAGAATCAATTCCTCTAAAGAACAAAGACACCACAGAAATGAAAAGAATGCAAAATACGATAATGCCTTTATTTTTCTCACTATCTTACTGAGATCTCATATTTGTTTTATGGACACCTCCACCTGTAGCTTCATGGACTGTAGAGATGCCCCTATGGCATTGCACTGAACCGGAGTCATTTTCACATCCTAGGGGTTAAAACAGACAGTCCAGAAAAGCTTGCTCTAGAATTCCTATTATTCCAAATAACCTCTTTATCTCTAAATATAACTCATGGAGGGCAAACTGAGAGCCTCCGGCTGTTGTGGACTACAATTCCCATCTTCCCCAGCCGCTGGATGGAGTTGTAGACCAAAATACCTAGAGAGCCTTCAGTTGTCCAGTCTTCCTATAGCTGCTCCTGACCACTTCTACATTGTTATAAGTTATAACCGCACTAACGTAAGCACTGGGGTACTGTCCATACTTCTACTAATACAAGCAAAGGGGGAAAAGTATGAGTCTGATCACTATGGTGCATAGCCGCATGAACACACACTCTTCTATAATTCAGTCTTTAACCCCTTAAGGGCCAGGGTTTCCTTACATGTAAGGACCAGAGCCATTTTATTCACTGAGCCAATGTGAGCGATCACATAAACTGAGAGAAAGGCTGAAACTGACAGCTCCAGTCTTGAAGCAGTCAGTTTCAGCCTCCCAGTAGGATCACAGCGCACTTTCAGGAGTGCCCTGATCATTTAACTCATGGCGTGCCAGGACTATAACTGGCCCTTAAAGGACCGACAGTTGTGATGGTCCTGGCAAGTCCATGTTAAGAGGTTAATGTTTTCAAATACTGAACACCTTCCCTACAGAATGTGTAGGAAAACCGAGTAATGATTGATACACCTGCACCTTTTTAATACACAACAAGAAATTGTCCAAAAAGACAACTCTCAGAGCATGTAGCTAAGTGAATAGGTGTTAGGCACAGAAATGGATTTCTTAGCATTATATCTGCCTATTCTAGCAATTTAGAATTGTATTAGAGGAGGGAGGAGCAACATGAGGCCCTTCAGCTGCTGCCAGACTACAGCTCTCTTCATCCCTCTGGTGGAGGGGAATGATGGGAATTGTAGTCTGGAAGCAGCTTGAGGCCTCGTGTTGCCCTTCATTGTGTTAGAACATCCCACTTATATATACTGATATACAGAGACAAACTGGAGAAATTATTGAGCAAACCAGCTACACCAGAGTGGATAAATAAAAAATATCCAAATGTCCATTAGTTTAGTTGAGTGCCAGTGCTTTGCCATGTGTTGGATATCCCACTAGCACTAAGCTATTAAAAGCCCCATGTAAATCAGTTTGGTATGGATAGTGCAGTGCTGTTGTTTTCCCCATAAAATCCTTCAGTTCCTCTCAGTACATGACCAAGGCAGTGTCATCTCAGTTCCTTAAAGGGGTAGTAATGTTTCACAATAAAAGTAGCTCCAATTAATCTTCATAGTATTTGGGCCATGGAGAGTGTTATTTCAATACTGTCCAAGTTGTAGTTCAAGAGTAATTAAATGATGAAGTATCCCACTCCTTCCCCTTTTTACTGATGTAGCACTGCTCACCTCACAGCAGCAAGGGGGGCAAGGTTTTCCTTCAGCTCACAGTAAGAAGATTGTCCCTTGCTGTGAGCTGTCTGGTCCCAAGGCCACATTCCACATCCGAGGGGAGGTGGCTGACACTTGGTAAAAGGTGCTGGAGGGGGACTGAGAAACATTACTATACCTTTAATCACAAACCAACAAGCAATAACCCCAACATCTGCAGTCTTACTCAACCAGTATACTGATAGAAAAAACACAGTTCTTGGATGGATTGAAAGTCTTGGCCACAGCATTTTTATTACAAAAATAAAAAGTGTTATTAGAAAAACATAGGCCCATATTTCGAAAATGAAACTGGAGTTATTCTGGAATAAACAAATTGCACCATAGGGGACAAATAAAAAATCCTAAATTCCCATGCACTTGAATAGAACTTTGCAATGTATTGGAGACTGTACTACCATTCAAGGGGTTAAAAGCCCAATTTACTTTAACAGGATTTTTTTATTTATCCTCTATGGTTCTGTTGGTGTACTCCAGTTTGCCATGTAGACTATATATTTAACATTAAATACTAATCATTCTAGAGCTGGCTATACAGTTAAAAACATGCTTGATACTAAACATCCTGATTCTTGTTGTACATTGTTACATAACTCACGTTTCTTACAACATAAAAAACATAAATTACAATTAATTGACTGTGGGTCATACCACAATCCAACCCTAACCTACTTAGATGAGCCAAGTGATAGCCCAACAACATAGCCACAACTCCCAAGACCAAGCTCATGTCTTGAGCCAGGAAAACAAATGGTGAAACCCACCCTTTGCCCAGAAAGCTCCCCATCTTGCTGTAAGAAACCAAACCACCACTAGCACAACTGGCATCACGACTAAATGTGAGCCCAAAAAAACAGCCCCCCAATACATTCACAAAGAAAAACAGCAATAAATACACCTCAGATATGTCCACCAAAACAAAAACAGAGTAAAGAGAGGATGGGTGGGAAGAGCCTCACTCCATGGGGTTTCATAGTTAATGGCTGCAGGAAGACCCACAATCCTTTTCTTCACAGCATTTCCCGACCTCTCAAGTCTCATTTCACTCCCAAGGGTCAATCAGCCTCACTCCGTTTGGTTTCATAGGTAATGGGTACAGGAAGACCCACAATCCTTTTCATCACAACATTTCCTGACCTCTCCAACCTGACTTTTCCAGACCTCCTTTGTTCATAGCCCCAATTAAGCCCCCTCTGCTCAAGTCTTTTTTCAATCCAGGGGGTCAGCCTCACTGACCAAGATAAAACATTTGTGTCTTAATTCAAGGGAAAACAAAGTAACATTAACTAAATTCAAAATGTACATTTTCTCTTGACCTATTTACATTTTCCATTCCAGTCTTTTGATTTATTATAAGAAAAACAACACATTTTTTGTTAGGCAGAAACAACACCAAAGAGAAAGCAATGTTGTCACAAAACAGAGAAATATTTATTACAGACCATAGATCACACAGCAATGCATGCACACCTCCTTGAAGTGATATATTTAAGCTTTTTTCTGACCTAGGCCGGATCCAGTACATGCATCACACCCCATACATAAGTAGCCATACCCTCACATTTTCCAGCCCCTTTCACAAACCATACCTCCTTCTCTTAAAGTCACAGAAGCAATGGAAATCACAAAAATCCAAAAGAAAATGGAACATTGGGACATGTTCACTTTGGAAGAGGTGTCTATGAGGAAGTTCTGAGCCCCGAGCAACATTTTTTAAAACGCACATTTTGTAATATATATATATATATATATATATATATATATATAGCCACCTGCCAATCTTACGCTCTAGATTTAGCCTAAATACTTCACTACCTTTTTTAGTGTATTGTGGTTATTTATGGGTGGGATTAGACTGATATAATCATGGAAGTCTGTCCTGTATAATGGTGTTAGAGAGCTAAATGTGACACGTCTGAGTGGTGACTATCCATAAAACAAGCATTATTTAAATGTGTTTCTTCTCACATAGCCTCTTACATTTTTTGGCTTGATTCTGAACAAGCCAGAATTACACTTCCCTAAGGTTGAAGTGTAATTCCAACATGGACCATTTTCTCTCAGCACCTAGGGGAAACCAGCTACACCTCACTGATAAGCATACCTGGGAACTTTCAAAATGAGCTGACTCTGAGATTGTGTAAATATTAACCCTTAAATATCCCATAATATAGATTATCCGCGATATATCCCTGATCTTTGTAATCGAGAGTCGCTCCAATCAGCATTCAAGGAGCCATTAATACACAAAAACTTACAGATATCACTGCATGAACACACACAAATCAAGCAGGACTTCTCCCTCTGCCTTCCTGGTACAAGTGGTACCAATTTAGAGACTAAAGAAGCATTTAACTGGAGCAGAATATATAACAGGTAGTACTGAACTCTCTCACCCTGAGATTTTGGCTCTTCACCCTGAGACCCTGAGATTTAGGCCAAAACCCTGAGCCTCAGGGTCAAACCCTGAGAGTTCCCAGGTATGCTGATAAGGCTCAAAATGGCCTGAAATATATGTCTGCGGTTAGATGGTATTCTGATTAGTCTGATATGTAAATTGACATTTCTCCTCTGTAATGGCACTAGACAGTATGATCTAATCAATGACTAGCTCTCTCATATTTTGGCATCACTCAGAGAAATGGTATGGTCTTAGGTATTCCCATCTCTAGGCACTACCTAGATATCACTAGGATATTATTTTAATGTGTACCTTAGCAATATGACAACATTAGCAGCCTTGATATATAAAGAATATAGACCCTAAAGGATTCCAAATTATGCACAATGATTCCTGTAGTAGTTGTTAGGACTGCACTTTTCTTAACATAGACTTTTTATACAACAGTTAAGAAAGTTCTGCACATTCACGACAGCCTTTGAATAATTGAGTACAAAAAATCAATTCTCAATTAAATACTCCTTTTTAATGGACGAGGAGTTGTTTTTTTCCTATTTATCTCTGTACTGGCACCTAAATAAGACAGGAACCTTTGGATTTTGCAAGTCCACAATAAAGCAATTTAAGAGGATCAAACTTGCCTCAATCTGGACACCAAACTGCTGTAATGACTGTTTTGCCTAGGCTGACCACACGTACCATTTTTTTCATATTTCCAGACCGTCCCGTCTTTTTAATATAAATGTCAATATAGTTTTTAATTTTTTGTATTTTGTATATTCATAAAGTTAAACAGATGCCATTCTGGTGAAAACCAACTACATATTGGAGGGGTGAATATTCCCACTGATTTAAATAGATTTTTAATCTCTTGAAGGCTAGCGAAGCAATGCGAAACAATGCATTGGAGACCTCTCTAGCATTTAAATCAGTGGGCAATTAAAGAATTTCCATTTCAACCCTAAGGGGTAATTGGTTTGTTCAAGAAATGCACCTCTGTAGCTTGGGAAATATGTCCCATGGGTCTTTATCATCAAGATAAAGAGGTGAAATTCTGAAGCTAACCAGCTGTACCATGGGATTGGAATGAACATTTGTAATGTGTTAGTGATCTTTCTAGCATTAGCATTCAAGGGATTAAAAGCCCCATTTAAATCAATGGGAATGTTAATTGATCCCCCCTATAGGAGATCTCTCTAGTATAGTAGGGTAATGTAAATAACCCCAGAGGCCCCTGGAGGAATCATAATTAAGGCTCTTATTCATATAGTTTTTGATTTATTAATAATATCAAAGTTTTTTTTTTTACCAGAAAGGATACATTGAGATTGTCTCTCGTTTTCAAGTATGTCCGAGGGGTATGGATGTTATTACCCAATTTAATGGTACTCATTTTATCTACCTTGGAAGGATGAAAGGCTGTGTTGATTAGAACCTGTGACCTTGCGGTTTGAACAGATTCTATAGCTGATACATTAACCAACTAAGCCATCTCACCAGCTATGTGATTTAGTTAGAGTTACAGATTTTGTGAAGGAATACCATCTGATCACAGAATTATAAACGTTTCCTTTCTTTAAAACTGACACTGTAACCCTAGGTGAGGCCTCCTGTGACTGGAGGCCCCCGGACGGGTACAAACATGCATTAAATTCCCCAGGGCCAGATTTTCCAACAGGTGACTGTCTTGAGCTGCAAATTTTGTGGGGCTCGTCAGTTGTACTGCCCATACTGACATTCTGAATTGTGTGTGTAGTCGGATCAATCTCAGTGCTCTTTCACCAGTTTTATACCCCTTTACAAGTTATTATTTAACCCACTGTGTGCTATAGGAGATATAGAGATATATCTAGGAACCAAGGGCTTAAAGCTTTTTTGTCATAGTTTGTTAAGGGCCAAGGGTATTTTCTGTGACAGGAAATAATGACTTGGACTAAGGATGGGGCCATGTGAGGAATAGGGGTGTGCATAGGGATAATCTGCCGCACACACTTACACCTTTTGTGTGGTGCCGCCGACTCACGATCAAACTGCATACAAAGTAACTAGTCGGGGACACTCGTCTTACATTTCTTAAAACAACTTTTATTTAAAATCATAATACACATGGTTAGTCTGATGTTTCAGTCCTTATGACTTTCCTCAGGGACTATAGTTTACAGATGACATATTTCCCTTCGTTTAAATACGTTAACACTTTGCACTTGGCTTCCTGGCGCCACATGCAAAGTGGTAATGTATTTAAAAAAAGAGAAATATGTTATCTGTAAACTATAGTCCCTGAGGAAAGTCATAAGGACTGAAACATCAGACTAACCATGTGTATTATGATTTTAAATAAAAGTTGTTTTAAGAAATGTAAGACGAGTGTGCCTGACTAGTTACTTTGTATGCAGGAATAGGGGTGTGGACATGGGTGGAGCTAAGGGCACATAGAGTGCATTGACTTGGGGTGCCTGGCATGTAAGTATGGCCCTGAACATGTTCCTCTTTCCTAGCATCTTGGAGTTTATTTTTTGGTATTTATTTGCTGTTACTTTTTAATAAAAATGTCAAGGAAATAATTTTTTGTTGCTGAAAATCCTATACTATTAAAGGTCAAATGGATTTCTTATGTGCTGTTCTAAACAGGGGCAGAGTTTGTGCAGAGTGTACAGTTTGTGTGGCTATGTGGATCTGTCGCTCCCTGTCATTCCATTTCTCCCACTGGCATAGATTTGACAAATCACTTGTCAGGAAAAGGTCTGAACCTCTGGGAGAGCAGCACATTAGGAACCATTCATCATGTGAGCTCTGTAGCTATGCTAACTATTTTGTAGGATCGCCAATCACAATCAAAACTTTCCCCTCTATTCACAGCATCTGGGTAACTGTTTTATTGTATTCAGTGGTTGTGCTGATATCCTATAGGACAAACAGGACACAGGATTACTAATAATACTAGGGATTTACAATATAGTAATAAACATTATGGAGAAGAACAGTAGGCAGCTGATTATATAATGAAAGGGGAGACTCTGCACAAATTAAGTTTTATTACGTGAGCCAGTGAGGTTTATGCACAAAGAAAATGGAGTATTTCTACAGCAAACCAACTGCACGATGTTGACAAATGACACTTCACCTGGCACTTTTAACCACTTGAATACTAGAGAAGTCTCCAGTGTATTTCTTCAGATATTTATCTCAGAATTACTCCACTTCTACCTTCTACATCAGCCTCACCAGGCATCTTACAATCTAGTGATATCATGATTATACAATCTTGTGTTACAATGGAGCCTTCACTCCAAGGTGCATACAATATAGTGTTACAATGGGAGCCATCACTCCAAGATGAATGCAATCGAGTGTTACAATAGGAAATAGTGCTACAAGGTGCATACAGTCTAGTGTTACAATGGGAGACTTTACTCCAATGTGTGTACAATCTAGTGTTACAATGGAAAAAAGTGCTACAAGGTGCATATAATCTAGTGTTACAATGGGAGCCTTCACTCCAAGGTGCATACAATCTAGCGTTACAACGGGAGACCATGCTGAAAGGTCTGTACAATCTAGTGTTCCATTGAGAGACTTTACTCCAAGGTGCATACAATCTAATGTTATAACAGGAGACCATGCTGAAAGGTGTGTGCAATCTAGTGTTATAATGAGAGACTTTACTCCAAGGTACATACAATCTAGTGTTACAATGGGAGACTGTACTTCAGTGTGCATACAATCTAATGTTACAATGGAAAAGAGTGCTACAAGGTGCATATAATCTAGTGTTATAATGGGAGCATTCACTCCAAGGTGCATGCAATCTAGTGTTACAGTGGGAGCAGTTACTCCAAGGTGCATACAATCTAGTGTTACAATGGGAGACTTTACTCCAAGGTTCGCACAATTTAGTGTTACAGTGGGAGACTTTACTCCAAGGTACATACAATCTAGTGTTACAATGGGAGATTTTACTCCAAGGTGCACACAATCTAGTGTTAAAATGGGAGACTTTACTCCAAAGTGCGCACAATCTAGTGTTACAATGGGAGACTTTACTCCAAGGTACATACAATCTAGATTTACAATGGAAGACTTTACTCCAAGGTGCACATAATCTAGTATTACAATGGGAGACTTTACTCCAAGGGGCATACAATCTAGTGTTACAATGGAAGACTTTACTCCAAAGTGCGAACAATCTAGTGTTATAATGAGAGACTTTACTCCAATGTGCATACAATCTAGTGTTACAATGAGAGACTTTACTCCAAGGTAGATACAATCTAGTTTTACAATGGAAGACTTTACTTCAAGAAACTGTACATACTATCTGGTGTTACAATGGGAGACTTTACTCCAAGGTACATACAATCTAATGTTACGATGGGAGACTTTACTCCAAGGTGCACACAATCTACTGTTATAATGAGAGACTTTACTCCAATGTGCATAAAATCTAGTGTTACAATGAGAGACTTTACTCCAAGGTACATGCAATCTATTGTTACAATGGGAGACTTTACTCCAAGGTACTGCACATACTATCTGGTGTTACAATGGAAGACTTTACTCCAAGGTACATACAATCTAATGTATGCATCATATGGAATAAATCAAAAATCCACAAATTCTCATTGTGATACAGTGCACTGGAGACCTCTCTAGCATTCAAAGGATTAAAAGCCATGTTCATTCAATGGGAATACTTAATTTGGTCCCATGATGCTATTTGTTTGCTCTTTTTCCTTATATATCAACCTCTCTAACAGCAGTCCTGGGCAACAGAACGGAAGTCTGTACCCATGCATATTTGACTTTTGCTAATTAAATATGTATCTGGTGGTCATCTGCAATGTAGTATATACCACTGGCAGTAACATAGATAATTGCTTTTATACTCTAATCCCACCTGCAATGCTCAGTATGGAGACAGCAGAATCAATTCTGTAAGCAAAAAAACAAAAAGAGCTATTGTATAGATAAAGAAATACATACATACCTACATAATAAAAGGTACTTGGTAGCAAGGTATTACTCTATTGATGCCAGAGGTAATCAAATCACTATCCTGCACAATAGTGCTGTGGTTCCATTCCTACAATGGAAATATTTTAATTCTACAGAAAACATTTAGTCTTCTAGATAAAAAATTTTAGCATCCTTTTTGTAAAAGAATACAGACTCACAAATTAGCTATACTTTTATTTATCCCTTGCATTTAAGAGATTTAACCAATGTATTCCAAGAGATATTTTGCTTCTTAAAAGTCATGTGAGGGCATTCAGTTGTTCTATTTGTAAATTATATTGACACTTACAAATTACCAGTGTTATTTCAGAACTTGTCACCAAATATCACACATTGCTAGTATATATAGATAGATAGATAGATAGATAGATAGATAGATAGATAGATAGATAGATAGATATACATTATGGCAATTCAAGTTTATTGCATCAAATGCCATTTAATACAACAAAATCAAAATGTTCTTGATAAAAGCCACACGTGCTGGCTGAAACGTTGATGCAATAAACTTCAAATAACTTCAGTCTGGCCAAAAGTCCTCGTGATTGGGTTTTCTCTGCATTGCTTGTGCTTATTGTTTTTATATACACATTCAAACTAGCTTTCGTGGTACCTGACAATAAATGTGCTCAGCTGCGTCCACCATTGACAATCGTACGAGGGACACTAACAGGGAGTGATCAAATTAAATTATATATTCATTTTTTTTTAATTAAGTAGCTAAATATTTTTCATGAAAAGTTTGTAAAAATAAAAAAATTACTCTGAAAAATATTCCCACACTACATTTTCCTTTAATGAAAATAGAACAATTTACTGGTCAGTAGCAGCGATATTTTTGCATCCACAATCTTGTATTTTGATACTGTTTAAGGCCTAGATTGCATTGCATTTGATAAGTTTTATCACTGGTTTCATCTTATATGTTCCTTTGAAGTATATGGAGAAATTTGTAGATAAAACCATTGATAAATATATCAGCTTCTACTGAATCCAAGCCTACAACTGGTTAACAGTGTTTGATACTTAAAAAGAGAAAGATAAATCAGAGTTTTAGATTTGTTTGTCTTATACTTGTTTTTGTCTCTGCAGCCAACGTTTGTGATAATGAATTACTGCGTTGTCAAAATGGTGGTGTTTGCTACAACAACATTAGGTGCCACTGTCCCACTGGCTACACAGGCATCTTGTGTGAAAAACAGAAGTGTGAAGACACTGGAGGTTGCTCTTCCAAATCCGGACAAGAATCTACATCCATTTATTCATTGCTGATACTGACTGCCATGCAACTTGCACATTGGCTCTGCACTTTTTAAAGAACATTGACGATGGACCTGTGACTTCTCATGGTTGCTGACCTAACTCTTGAAGACAGGGAGAAAATAAATATAAAGAAAAAAATAAAACATATTAAAACTGAGAAGGCCTGACTGTACTAAGCCATATGTATCAAACTGCAAAGGAGAGATCCATGACTGTTATGTTTCTGGCTCATAACAAGATGGCTGCTTCAAGAAGGACTACTGCCATGGTAACACTATCATATACAAGATCTTCACTAAAAGTAGAAGGTATTAATGTGATTGCTTCCGAAAGCTGTATGGCTACCATGGTAAAGGTGAATGGACCTTCAGCACAAGTAGAAGGCCTAAAAAAGATGGTTGCCCCAACCAGGATTGCTATTGTACCATGGCAGGGCCAGTTGCAATTGTCTTTTCTTGAAAAATCCCAAATCAAAAAAGACAAAAAAAAGCTTGTTTGCCACTTCCACGCGGTCATTGTACCTCGCTGCCCAGTGTGTGGACCAACCAAATAGCGTCATTCTTTGCTACCAGTGCATTGTGGGTAAAGGAAAGCGGCCATATTGGTCCCCTGGAACCCTTACACCTGTGCTTTTGTGAACGTTGCTCCGTATACCCTCGTTGGTCAAAAGATTTTATTTGTCCGATGTTAGTGGCGCACATAACTCCCTCCCCTAGCCCCTTGCCCCTAAGAGAGTACTTCAAGGCTTGTATACACTAGATATGCCATATTGATAAGAATATGGCGTATCACGTATGAGAAAAAGCTAGAGATTAAGCAAAAATAAAATGTATTTATCCTTTTGTATTCAAATGAAGTTATTTTTCTTGAAATAATGTACAATGTAGATTTTTTGTATTATTGCAAATCCGTGTTTAACAGACAATCTATTAAGTGAATTTCATTCAGTCCAGAATGAGTATATATCATTTTTTTTCTTCTTTCTTTGCTTTTTCATTTAATTTTATTTATATTAAATTGTGTTTTTTTTTTTCACCCCTTCATGACCAAAGGGGCTTGAAGTACCCCAGGACCCCTTTGGCCGTAAAACGGGTAAATTGCTCAGAAAATCTTCCGTAGGGAATGTGTGCTGGTATCATGGAGAGCCACAAGTTTACATATATAAGACGTGTAATAATGTTCCACCAAAGGAAATTCTAAATGTTTTCTTGTTGTTTTAAAACATTGGAAGATTTCAGCGGAATAAAACATACCTGAAAACTATTTATCAAAAATGTAATGAAATTTGTTTTCTTTTGTTATGAAGGATTTGAGGAGCATTTGAAATGCAATTTGTATAAACAAATGGAATGAAAAACAGAATACTTCTCTCATTACATATTACATTATTGTGTCAGTTCAGTTTAACCCTTTGCGTACCTGAAGCAATGCATTGTGTACCCATCTGGCACACAAAGGGTTAAAAAGAATTAACACCTCAAAGTATCAATAACCCCCCACACCTATTTTATTATGGCCAAAAAATCCTAATGGCCCCTATATATTTTGGCCTTGTGACTTTGTTAAAGAGATATCATCTTCAATCAATCTTGGAAGTCATGTCCGTGGAGACAGACATGACAGTTTCTGGCAGTTTTGTAAATTGAAGCAGATAGAGAACTGGGAACTTTTTCTTCTGACTCCCCAGAGGGGGAGTCATGAGGTGCTGTTGGGGGAAGTAAATGGCACAAATTGTGTAAAAAAGGGGTGGGGCTTAATATGAGTGTGGGCGGATTTAATAAAAATAAGAAAAATTATAATGAAATGGCTGGGGAAAGAGGAAAAGAGGGTGGAGAGTGGGAGCAACAGACGGTGAAGGAGCAGTAGAAACTCCGACCATCCTGAGAATCAACCTCTGCCCTGGAGACCCGGTAATGCAGAGTCAAAACCGAAGTGTCCGGGGCAAATCCGGAGAGTTCCCAGCTATTGGTATATCTCATTGAAAAGCAATATGTTGCACAATCCTCTGATCCTTAGAGGGTTGTGATTACCATCTGTAGTCGGTGGAGTTTTTATCCTGTGGTCCTGTTAGTAACTGTCATCTCTGTTTCCGTGGACAGCATGTCTAGAACTGATTAGACAACTGATTAGACATGAACAAAAGCACAAGGGAAAATGACCTTGGGCCATTAGAATTTTCCGGCCATAGTTAGGGAAATGGGAGGTTACTATTAGGAAGTGTTGCATCTTCTTTAATCCTTTGAGTAGCAAAGGGGTGTCCAGGACAAGAGCAGACTGAAAGGGGTTACCAGTTGCCCAGAAAGCCAGAAGACCTTTGTGAAAGAAGCTCTAGCAACCCAAATAATGAGATATGTTTGATGCAGTTGTATTTGTTACTTTGCCAGCGAAGGAAAACCTGCAGCACTCCACCTGTTGTTCGACTACAACTTCCATCATTCTCAGCCAGAGGCGTAACTAGAAGCCACGGGGCCCTGGTGCAAGAATTGCCATGGCCCCCCCCCTACCTCATTGGCCCCCCTCAACTACATTGGCCACCTCCATATTGCCCCTTCCACATTGCCCCTTTCACAATGCCCCCACCTCCACATTGCCCCTTCCACAATGCCCCTCATTCTCCACAGTGCCCCTTCATTTCCACAATGCCCCCATCTCCACATTGCCCATCAAGCTCCATAATGCCCCTTCCACAATGTCCCTCATTCTCCACAATGCCCCCATCACAATGCCCCTCATTCTCCACAATGCCTCTTCCACAGTGCCCCTCACTCTCCACAATGCCCCCATCACAATGCCCCTCATTCTCCACAATGCCTTTTCCACAGTGCCCCTCATTCGCCACATTGCCCCTTCCACAATGCCTCTACTGACCGCCCCCCTCCTCCTACCTCGAGTCCCTGGTGATCTAGCAGTGTGAGATGACAGATCTGTGCCTCATTCGGCACAGACCTCTGTCTGGAACTCAAGCTCCCGCGTGGTTCTTAGTAATGCAGAACGCCGGGAGATCAGCTGTGCTGTGGGCACGTGGAGGGTGCCAAAGGGGGCGGCCGGGCCCCTGAGAGTGATGGGCCCGGTCGCAGGTGCGACCCCTATTGTTACGCCACTGTTCTCAGCAAGCCAATGGTAATTGTAGTCCAACAGCATCTGAAGGAGAGCCACACACTTCTAGCCTACTCAGGCAGTTCTAATACCTTTTTGATGCAACAAAATGAACTCTACAAATTGCTAAATTATTTCATTTTTTAGAAACCCCTCTATGGAAATCGTAGGTTTATCCCTGCAGCCCATTGTATACATGAGTGAATAAAAGTGGTTATTAGGAAATGCTAACTCTCAAATCATTTAAGTGCAATCTCTCACATTCTTATTTACTGAAATGTATTTGTTGGACTGAAATGTACTAACTTAGACTCATTTGCTCAGACACCTGACAAAGTCATTCAACTTGTTCATGCAACCAATAGACTAGTATTCAAGTTCAGAATGTATAATTTGCCTTCAGAATTGCTCTCTGATTTTCATACTCCCTCACTTTCACTTATGTTCAAACTCACTCACACTCAGACTTGTTCATGCTCAAAGTTATCTATGTTCACTCATCTCTGCTTACTCATGCTCAGACTCACTAATGCTTGCTCACTTGCAGACTAGATTGTACTTACTCATGCCCTTACTCTTGATGTTCACTCAAGCTTTAGTTGTGCTTAATGATGCTTAGATTCAGTCATACTCAGCATGTCACTCACATACTCTCTCATGCTCACTCAAAGTTACTCACTAGCTGTGCTCTCACTCATGTTCACACCCAAACTCACGCTCACTCCCTCTCAGACTGGCTTGTGATCACATATGTTCAAGCTTAGTTTCTCAGATTCTCTCAGTTGACTTGTTCAGATTCACTCATGATCACACAAGCTCAGACAAACTTTTTCGTCATGCTCATCCTTACTCACACTTAGACATGACGATGCTTATTCATGCTCAGACTTACTTATGCAAGCACAGACTAGCTCAAGTTAACACAGGCTCAGACTTAATTAATGATGCTAGAATCATACATTCATGCACAAGCTAATTTATGCTTAGTCAGACTTATGCTCACTTAAGTCCATTCACATGTAAGCTCAGATTCTCTTTTACTAACTCACACTCTCTCCCCTGCTCAGACTTACATGCCTGCTCACACACTTGTTCGCTTACACTCACATGCTCCCTTGCTCACTCTTTCTTTCTTTCTCATGCCCAGACTTACTTATGCTTTGTGTGTTAACAAGAAGAAGAGGAAAATCTGTATAAAATTCTTCCTTTCCCTGCACATGTTTTGGTGTGGAGTTAGCTATTACTTGCATTAAAATCTTAACACTGGCAAAGTGTTTGTATGTACTAAAGTACAGGTGTCAGAACATGATTTTTAAGTGAACTTATAAGTGCAACAAATGCTCTGCTCTGGCTCTGAGAAGTCCCCACGCTACACAACTGCAGTAATAACATGGTGTTTGAGATGTTAGGGAATTTATTCTTCTCATACTCTATACATTCTAGTTCCAGTCAAGATGGAAGTGGAGGAGCCGTTCACCAAACCCTGGAGAAATTGACGCAGACTTGGGTGAGAATCTAGCTAAGTATAACCTCTGAGTTACAGGATTAGTTTAGAGGTAACCAAGGACACATGGCTAAATGGTTTAGTTAGAATAGAGATACGGTTTACTGTTCCTTTACGTTTATATGAAATGCATTATGACTCAGAAATAAATAAACTTTACATACCGCAGAAAAGAGAAGAAAACACCTGGAGGAGTTCCTGGGAGATAGATAGACTAATGTGTGATAAAGAGGTGATACAGTAGAGATGACTTCTCCAGTGATATTACTTCTCCAGTTCCTATGTTATTCTATGGAGCCAATGCACTAAGATTTTTCCAACTTTGGAGATCTTAGTGCAGAGGCTCCATAGAATAACATAGGAACTGGACACGTGATATCACTGGAGAAGTCATCTCCGCTTTATCACCTCTTTATGAGGCAAATTGCACACTGCAACAAATAAATATGTCTTTATTTGTTGTAGTGTGCAATTTGCCATTAGTACTTGAAGTAGCAGTTGATCTGTGAAACATTTTTTTTCTTTTGGCACATCTATTGATCATTTGCACATTTTATTTATTGCTTGAAATTAAATATTTTTATTTATATTAAATTAATTTTCTACAACTGAAGATTTGGAGCAGCATCTTATTTTTTCCAGCATTTCATCTGTTTACCTGAGCAGAGACAGGTTAATTTCTCTGCAGGCTATAGCTGTTGTTAGGTGGTATATGCCCCTTATGTCCACCACAATTGTGAGTACTTCAATTGTTTTTGTTGTCTCAGAAATGTAGTCAGTTAACAAGCACTAGTGGGTGCCCTCTTGTCATACCTGGGAACTCTCCGGATTTGGCCCGGAGACTCCGGTTCTGACAGAGATTTACCGGGTCTCCGGGACAGAGGCTGATTCCTCCGGATGTGGAGAGTTTCTATTGAAACTCTACCACATCTTTTTTTTCTCCCGCTGTTCCTCCGTCCCCAGCCTTCTGGATGGCACCTTTTAACCCTTTGAGTGCCAGAGTGGTACGGAATGCATTGCTCAAAGGGTTAAGCACCCACCCCCACTCGCGTCAAGCCCCTCCCCTTTTTGACGCGATTAGCATAATTTCTGTCACCCCCTGCTGATCAGAGGACTCCCCTCCGGGTAGCCCTCACCTGGAAGTTCCCAGGTATGCCTCTTGTGTGTTTCTCTTTCAGACTTTACATACTGCACACAGCTCATCCAGTCATACTGGATGAGTTCTGTTCTGGAAAACAACTGCATCACTCTCAGCTAGCCAGTGAATTGCTGAGGCTGATGAGACTCATAGATCAACAACAGCTGAAGGGCCACTGTTTGCCTAAACCTATTTTGGGGATATGAGTATAAATAACTGGCCTATAAAATTAAAACAGTGGTCCGGGGGTTCATCGTGTGGGTGGTGCTTGCGAAGTGTTGAAGGGTATGTTCTGTTTTCCTCCAACCATAGCAGTGTATGTATGTGGCAGGGGGTGCCCCTCCATCAATCACAGTGCGGGCGTCCATTTAACTCTACCCTCTTCCTTTTACTGCCACTCCCATCTATCCCAGTTTCATTAGAGAATACATGGATAAGCTGTTACAGTAAACAAAGTGTTAACAGAGTGCACTGACATCTTAACTTTCTGCTTGAGGTCCCCCTAACTACACTATCAATATTAGAGGAATGCCAATATGTGCCATGATGCCGGAGAGGTCTCCCCACACATCTCTTGTAATTACTCTAATGGTTCTGTCACCTTGATGTGCTCCACAGCGACAGATCAGTCTGACAGTGCTTAGCCAAGTGCTCAGGTCTGGATGATCTTCTCCTCCATTGTAATTCAAAGTAAAAGAGCAATGAGAGTAAGTACCCAGGAAATGTGATGATGTGTGCGTATCATTGTGCACCTACCAGCCAAGAAAATGATTGTATAGTTTATAAAATGTATCTTGCTACATAAATGTACTATGTTGTGCAACAATGTTGCAGTACTTGATCTAGATGTCATAGTTGCCTTCTGGCAGTATTTTTCTCGAAAGCTGGTAAAAATGGAACTATTCTGGAGCATTTGTAAAGCAAAATAATTGTACCATATGTAACAAACAAAAATGGCCATTGCTTGATCCCCTTGGATGCTAGATAAACAATGTGTTAGACACCTCTTGAGCATCAAGGCCCCACCTACCAGCTAACCTATTCCACAGGCAAAGCCCCCTTCCCATAACCCTGTAATTACCAGATAGCTACACAAAAGGGTTAAAGACACAGAAACACTCAAAGGATTAAATCAGTTTAATGGTACCAAAATAGAAACTAAAGAATTAATTGAAACAGATAATGAAATAGACATCGCTGGACTTTCTCGCACATATACACATACACATACACACACTGTCATACATATACACACACTGTCATATCTGTATATTAGCATTGGTAATCATGTGTCTCTCCATTTGTGATTAGGCTACAGTGAATTTCCATCATACTGTCGGCTAGTGAGAGGTAGTCCAACCACTACTGACAGACCAAATTGACCAGACGGTTGTTTGCTCCGGGGTGGGGTTATGTTTCATACCATAAACTCCCTAGCAGAAGCCATCTTTCTCTTCTCACCAGAAGAATAATTTCCAGCGTCTATATATATATATATATATATATATATATATATATATATATATATATATATATAAAGTGCCACCCAGCAGCCTCAGCTGCTGCCCCGGAGCCGAGAGCAGAGACAGGCGGTGAGCCACGCTCCGGATCAGTATGTTCGGCCAGTCTCTACTGAACATGACTTCATCATTCCAGCAGTCTCTACTGCGCATGACTGCATTGTTCCGGAAGTCTCTACTGAGCATGTGCTGTTACGTACACAGGGAGCTTCGCAGCCTAGCAGTTTATATAATACAGATATACTATATGACCAAAAGTATTGAGTTTAGGTGTTTCAGCCACACCCATTGCTAACAGGTGTATAAAACCAAGCACATAGGCATGCCATACCCATAGACAAACACTGGCAGTAGAATAGAGAAGTACTGTAGAGCTCATTGACTTTAAACGTGGCACTGCCATAGAATGCCACCTTTGCCACAAGTAAGTTTGTGAAATGTCTGCTCTGTCCACTATAAGTGCTATTATTGTGAAGAGGAAGTGTCTAGGAGTTACAACAGCTCAGCCACAAAGCATTAGACCATGCACACTCACAGAGCAGGGCAGCACATAGCTCATAAAAAATGCCTGGCCTCTGTAGTATCACTCCCTACAGAGTTCCAAACTGCCTCTGGAAGCAACGTCATCACAAGCACTGTGCGTTGGGAGCTTCATGAAATGGGTTTCCATGGCCAAGTTAATGCTACAGCATACAAAGACACTTTAGACAATTGTGTGCTTCCAACTGTGTGGCAACAGTTTTGGGAAGGTCCTTTCCTGTTCCAGCATGACTGTGCCCTTGTGCACAAAGTAAGATCCATAAAGACATGGTTTGATGAGTTTGGTATGGAGGAACTAGAGTGTACTGCACAAAGCCCTGATCTTAACCCCAGAAAATCTTTGGGATGAATCGTAACGTAGATTGCGAGCCAGGACTTCTTGTCCAATAACAGTGCCTGACTTCACAAATACTGTTTTAGCTGAGTGGACCCAAATTCCCACAGACACACTCCAAAAGTTTGTGGAAATCTTTCCCAGCAGATCAAGGCTGTTATAGACTCAGAGGGGGGGTCAACTCCATATTAATGCCCATGATTATGGAATGAGATGTCCAACAAGCTCTTATGTGTGATGGTCTGGTTTCCACATACTTTTGCTCATATAGTGTATTTAGAATACAATAATTCAACAATATGGGAGCTGTGTTCTCTGCCCTCTTTTTGTTGGTTTGTGCATCTTCTGGCTTAGGCTGCCCTTCTCAGCAAGTTTAAGAGGAGAAAAGAAGGTACAATGCCTTCTACCTGCTTCACTGCAAGTTTTGGAATCCTCATGCGGTGTGGGGCATTTCATGTGCATCACACAGTGACACCATGATTTGTAACCACATATTCTGAACAGAGGGGACTGTGGGGCTTTCCTTTGGTCTGAAGAGCTGCAAAAATGGAACACATTTTTACTATTAAAGTAATAAAATGGCCCAAAATCTCAATTGTAAATCTCGCTCCATAGGCTTTAGCCTATTTGGCAAGGTCAGCTATTTCTTGCACATTTTATATAGTTAATTTGTCCACAAATATTTCCCCTATGCCCAAAATCAGTGACAGACAGCCCTATTAACTCCAAGGACCAGAATAGATGGCCTTCAAGTCAGTCAAAGGGTTGTACATTATGGTTGAAATGTAAAAAAAAATGGCTGAAAATATGTATGTATGTGTGTGTGTGTGTGTGTGTGTGTGTGTGTGTGTGTGTGTGTGTGTGTGTGTGTGCAGGTATGCGTGTATATCGCCTCTTCCCACTGCACCATAGAATAGACTGGGGGCCACAGATGAAGACTCTGAGGTCCTGATGTGGCACCAGGGCCGTTTGTTATTCATCACTGCCCTAATGTCATTCTACTGCACATGCAATATGAAAAAAACTGTGGGTGGCTGAGGTGAGCTCACTTTACAGATTAATTCCGCCACAGGAGATCTTTATCAAAATGTATACTTAGTAGAAATGTTCTCCAGATAATAAAATGCAAATGAATTTCTCTCTGAGATAGGGATGAGAAATGCAAACACAGAACAGAAGATTATTTATAATTAAAGGTGATTCCTTGTATTAAAATCAGAATTAACCGTGCCTTAAATTTTATTGTCTCTGTAATTATTCAGCAAAATGAAATGAGTACTATAAGGAGCTCTGCAGGCTTGGAGCTGACTTCAATATCTCTGGGGCAATGTGTGCAGAGACAGAGCTGTGAATTATATAATCTCTGCTCTGAGAGCAGCTCGTTTCTGGAGGATTAGTAACAAAAGAGAAGAATTTCTCACAAAGAAAAGAGAGTGAGGGAAAACAGAGAGAGGAGCACTACAACTCTATCATCCCTAGCTGGG
The DNA here is from genome assembly GCA_037306005.1 of Rhinophrynus dorsalis. NCBI lineage: Eukaryota > Metazoa > Chordata > Amphibia > Anura > Rhinophrynidae > Rhinophrynus > Rhinophrynus dorsalis. The sequence goes on along the minus strand of CM074722.1, from coordinate 152,376,666 downwards.
ATGATGACGACAGCTGTAGTCTGCCACCAGCATGATAACAATGTCCACCTCTGAGTTATAAAGAGCAATTGTTTGATGCAAAACAAAAGTTTGGGGGAGTCATTTTGGGTAGTTGAAGGTTTTATAGAGAGAAAATTTAAAATGTGGGGTTCAGGGTCAACCCCAATTTTAACCATATAGTTTCAAGAATTCATCGTACTTGAATATGCTTGAACTAATTCCAACTATACCGGTTTGGCTTGGGTTCAATTTAGCACTCCCATAAGGCCATGGACACTCACAACAGCAGGAGAGAGCCCCAAGGGGGTGACAGCCAGGATATGGTACAACGTCAGCTGACACTAAATTAAAGCAAAGCTAATAACATGTTAGAGACATTATACTGGAGCTTGGAGCAAAAAACCTGTACAGTTGTTTGCCTGAGGCACCTTCTGTCCACCTCTCTTTTTGGGCACACCTTTTTTGCAGACTTGAAAGATTTTTGCATTATTGGACCGGCTTTTTTTTAGCCAGTTGCTTGCCCAGAGTGGCCTTCTTCCCACCCCAAAACATTTTCTGGGCTATATTGTCTCAGCCTCAACCCAACCAATCACCCCATGAGATCTGAGATTCCTTTGTTCTTGGCAGGTTATTAAGAGATGTAAAGTAACTGTGCACAAAAGCAATGTATCAGCATATCGTGCTTTGAAATGAGTGTTAGAGTATTGGGGGACTGGATTCCTTTAACCCTTTGAGTGCCAGAGGGGTAAGCTGCAGAGGTACCCCACTGGCATTCAAAGGGTTAAACAGGAGCTGTTTATTCTGAATTCCACCCTAGATTCCACCCTAGTGGATGTTACATGTTTTAAGAAATATGGATTACTGTGTATTTATTCCTTGGGGGGCAGCAATCCTACGGAAGTATGCCCCTGGACCTGTAAAATTTGCAGTTAGTTACATTATCCACTGGAGCCAGGTGGCATGGGACAGTGTGATAATTGATACTATAACTATTATGTTATGCACAGGAGCCAGGTGGCATGGGCCAGTGGGGTAATTGATACTATGGCTATGTGACAAGGAGTTATGGGAAATTATTACCATGAGCATGTCCCCAGCAATTTGGCCATGCTTTGTTTAGAAGGCTGAATAAGTTTTATATTTTCAGCAAAGACTTATGATAATACATTGGAATGTTATTAATGTATTATTTTGGGTATTTATTTAAATAAAGCTATGGGCTGTTTTCCCCTCCATTTGGTGTTTTTATTCTTATTGTAATACTCATTACCTAAGACATGAACAAGAGGAGCAGTTAACCCCAGACACACATGTTGATGTTTGTGGGCCTTGTTTTTGAGGTGCAGCTGTTCTCTCTAGGTACTTTTGAGTTGTGAGCTGAAATTCCACAAGCCTGGAGGAGCATTGATTAAGAATGGCCTAGCCACAGAGCTTGAGAGGAATGTGAAAGGTTTGTTGCTGTAATTATCAATGTACTTCAGGAGGCCCACAGCCTCCTCACTTGAAAGTATATAAAACGTTGCTAATCATGGACCCAAGAGCATTTGTATTCAATGGGTATGCACTTAACAGGCAGGTGGGATTCATTTTGCTGGGCAGTAACCTTATAAGCCAAAAGTTTTAGTGATCTCACAATTTTGATGACAGCCAACACTGACTGTTTCATGACAACACTCACTGATGTCTTCACAAAGTACAAACTACTGAACGAAAGTAGTAACAAATCAGTACAAGCATATAACATAAAGCTAATACAATTCTGGCAGAAGGATTCACCCTGTCAAGCCTAAGCCCAGGTCCAGAGAGATTTGCTGAGCAGGGGACCACTTATGATATATAAAAACAGTTTCTCATGAATGTTAAAAGCACTATCTTGAACCTGGTGGACCATCCTCCGCCAATCAAGATATCCTGCAGCATGCACACTCAAAGTTGAATTTTGTTATCTGGGTAGGCTCTACATGGCTTCCCAGTGACATGTGGCTCCCTATCAGATGTATCAAGGGGAACAACAATGAGATTTGTGTTGCAGCTGAGAATAAAAAATGTGTGTACGCACCATCTCCATCCTCATCTATAGTATCATGAAAAAAGGGGTTGGTGGTGCATTTGCCCCAGCTACGGTAACAAGCATGTGTGCTGTTTCTGCAATTTGGGCCAAGGCTGCTTCAGCAATCAGCAGCACAGCAGCAGAATAAATGTAGCTGGTTTGCTACTTAGCCAGTCCCAGGAAGCTAAGTACAGTAGCCCACTAACAGCAATTACCCGGGCCCAAAGATTTTCTGCTAGCCACCTGTTTGGACTAAGAAACTAAGAAGCCAAGACACAATATCCCAATGATATCTGTGGCTTTTTCCATGAGCCCTGCAAGGATTTTGCCAAGAGATTGGAGTTACTTTTCCCACTGTTTGATGCCCCCTTGTCTGATGGTTCTGGGTTTTTTGGAGTTGTTGGTGCCTCACTACCATTAGAGCTAAGACCAGGGTATAGATGATAAACCCTAGTGTGGTGGGGATGCTTGTGATTCTGATGTCCTACTCCTAAAATCGTGTGCAGAGGCACCCACCTAGAGTGGTATCCTCACTGAGAACCCACTTGATTGTTTCCCGGATATGACTGATTATGAAGCGAAGGTCTTCCTTGATAGAGGCATATTGGAAGTAGGATTCTTTCTTCTTGAAGTCTTTCACAGGCACTTTATGTTTGAGAAGAATGAAATAAGTTGTGCTGTAACACATGCAAAACACCTGCTAAAGACTGATAAGCCCACTGCTTATATTGTGCTTCAGCATGATGTGTGTTGTGCCCTCTGCAATGTCCCTTTTAATGCCTCTTCTCCATTGCTGTAATAGGAATGATGATATCGCCTACAGAATCCATTTGCTCCAGCAAGTGACCTTGTTGGGTGCTCTTAATTGGGATCAGTTACTGCTCAGGTTTTGAAGTAAAGTATTTTACATGTCTCTGTGAAGACACCTGTAAGGGTTAATTTTTGATTTGTCACTGAAGGGGTTAATATTTAAAAACTGCTTTTTCACTGCCAGATGTAAACTGCCTTACAAGGACACACAGTCCCCCTTTAGTTTCTAAGAAAATAGCCAAGGTCGATAGGGGTAGGGATGGGCGAAACTTTCCGCCTCAAACTGAAATCGGCAAAAAATGCCACTCCGCTTTTTTCGCCCATTGAAATCAATGGGAACTTAGAAGTTACACACAACACATTACAAATAATATTTTTTCCCAAAAGCATTGTATAAAAGGGGCATGAGGGTGTTTGTGTTGGTGGGGCGTGGGGAAAGAATCAGTTAAACAGGGAATGTTTTTGGGGGGTTGTTTACTGGGATTGGGGGCACTTAATAAAAAAGAAATCCTAAATAAAATAAAAACCATAAGATTTGGTATAAAGGGGTCTGAGGAGGGTGCCTGTGTTGGTGAATGGATGAATCATTTGAACAGAGAATTTGTTTTGGGGGTCTTTCTTGACTGCTATTGGGGGGACAGTTAATAAAAAAAATCAATAAAATAAAGTAAGACATTTGTATTTAAACTGACAGAGACAGTAACCCCCTGGCATAAGCTGCCACTGGGGTGGACTGATACTTGACTTGATAGAGTATTTTGTAGAGGATGATTTGTTTGATTTGTTGTTATAGGCCTTTGTAGGACTTAGACTTATTAGAGGCCCAAGCCCTGAAGAAACATTGATTTTTTTCCATTGAGAACAGGAACTGTGGCTTCCATCAGCAACTGCAATGTTCACAATGTGTGTTGTAAATAACATCTGGGGGCACAACTAACTGTATCCAAACACCATGACACCCGAAACCAAGCACTGCCGCTGTCACTGTACCCCTTGTCCAGACCACGCTAAGGACACATGACAACTTGCTGACAGTTTAATAGCAATGATAAATCCTCCCTGCCAGAATTCTAGCATATTCTGTGGGATGGAATCTCCTCAGATGCCACCTGATGACCTGGTATCGATTCTTCTCCACCACACTGGCATGTGTGGTCAGTGCACCACACAGTGTGCAATGGGTAGAGATGAACTGCCATATCCTAATGTTAACAGAGTGGCTATCATTTGGTGGGAGAGGTAACGATGAATGAGGTGGATTGGCAGGAGACGTACTTGTTACCCTAGAGGAAGAAGGTGATGTTGATGGCGAGCTAGTTGTTTCACTCGTCATGGAACTTCCAGTGTCTGTCTGGGTTTCTTTATTCTTCCTCCTCTTTGATCTCCACCTTTCTGTAGAGTCAGGGGGTACAGTAACAGTGGTGCTAGATTTCTGTAATGGGTGTTTGGTTTTAACATGTTTGGAGTAAATGTCACTGTGTCTGTGTTTCATGTGTGTTATCAGGGCAGTTGTGCCAAGGTGTGTTCCCTCCTTTCCCCTTCTCACTAACCTGTCACAAATTTTGCAGTGCACCATTGTTGATGATCACTGCACTGTGCCTGCCGGAACAGAATAATAGTCCCACACCCATGACTTCTGGGGGGAGGGATAGGGAACAGGTGGAGAACAATGGCCTCTTTCTTCTTGTCCTCCACAGTCCCTTTCATTTTCTGTGGCAGTGGATAATGTTGCTGCTACTGCCTCAGATTTAGCACTGCAACTAGGATCAGGAGGAGTTTTGCTACTGCTGACAAGTGGAACCTGTCCTAGTCCTGCATTACTTGTTGACCCCATTTCCACTGTGTCCACGGTGGTCTCTGGCACACTAGCCTTCTCCTCAGCACCCTGCTGCCCTTTCATCTCAGCAGCAGAGGAAGTTAGAGCAGTTGCAATTTCCGCTAATTTCAAAAGCTGACTGATAGTGGTGGTGGTGATGCCCATCCTCATCCCTGTCTCCCATTCCCTCTCAGTTTCTGAAAAAAGGCCATCAATGTCTCTTAAACCCCAGCTTCTCCAAAACGACCACCATCACTAGTCCCTACATGCTGCTGCTCTATAACAGACATCTCACTGCTGCTTGGAGGAGATGACGAGTAATGTGAAAGAGGGTCCCCTGCTGTCACACATGGTATAATTTTCTCCTTCCCCCCCGAGTACTACAAGAAACACTAGCAGCAGGCAAAGTATTGGTGGTAGCAGGTACAGCACTGGCAGCAGGTTCAACACTGGCAGCAGGTTTAGCACTGGCAGAAGGTTCAGCACTAGCAGCAGGTTCATCACTAGTGGCAGCACATCTGACAGCAGGTACACCATTAGTGGCTGCAGGTACAGCAATGGTGGCACTGGCAGCAGGGGCAGCATGTCTTGCAGCAGGCACAGGCAGCTGACCTGTCCTGCTCTCACTAGTACTACCCTTTTCTCCCTCCCTTCACATTCCCTTTTCCCTTCCTTCCCATTCTCTTTTCTCCCTCCCTTCCCATTAAATTCCCCAAGATCCCTTAGGGTGATTTAGGGTGACTGGACAGCACTGGTACAGTAGTGGTCCCTTCCTCCTCCTCCTCAGACTCAGTGGACACATAATGGTCTTTCCAGTCCTCCACTGATTATTTTTTACCCTGCCTCACTTTTTGCAAAATATCACAAGAGAACAGCACAGCACGTCTATCTCGCTCTGTAGCTGCTTCTATTGTGTCTGCCTTCAGCAAAAACATCAGTTTTTAAAGTGGAAGTGCGAAAATAACGTAAATCAATGGGCGGAAACTTTCTAGCCACTGAAAAAATGGTGAAAAATTTTGGCCAGTGGGCAAAAAATGCGAAAATTTTAACCTCTAGTTTTAAAGTGTATTTTCCCACGAAAAAGTGGATAACAACGTGGATTTCGCAAAATTTCCCACTGGAACATGGCGACAACTTGCGCTCACCCCTAGTTAGGGGAGTGCAGCATGTTTTGCTTCTAGCCGATATAAGAAATGTTACAGGAGGTCCTATTTTATCATATCACAAGCATTAGTTGTTTGTTTTTTTCCCAGAGAGTTAATGTTCAATGCGCATGCACTCCCTTTCAGCAAACAAGCTTATTCCTTTATGTTAAACCCGCCCTTTGTGTATGAAATGTCTGCCTTTTTTGCTGAATAAACAGAAGTTTCCCTGAATAGATACGAGTTTTGTGTTTTTACTAAAGATTTAATTTTCTCCAAGTACTAGTCTGAACTGCTGTGTTTGAAATATAGAAACCTCTAGAGAGTAAAGATACTGCTAGCAGAAATCCAGGGGCACCTTTGAAGGGGGCAGAGTAAATGATCACCCCACAAATAAGGGGGCAGAGTAAACGATCACCCCTTTCAACACTGCTCTAGCAGTGGGACAAAGCAGACTGTGTACCAGAACAGGAGTGGATTCTCACAGTGGTCATAGATGGGACCAGAGTCTTGGTCAAGAGCAATAATTGGGATGGTGGTGGAAGATGGCCCAACGCATATGGGGGAAACTCTGTTCTACTTCCTGAGTGGTGTTTTTTTAATTACTACATAAGAATACCTTATTATTTATCTGTATAGAAAGAGAGATAAATTTGTTAGTTAGTTTTTTAGTGTATTCATTTTAACCACAACCTAGTGTTTTGTGCAAATTACCTCTTTGTTGCTTGTAACAGTTCCTCATTTTAGGTGTGCTGACATGTGGATTGTGCAAGGATATTAGACTTAGGCTCTAGGTTGTGCACATAGGACAGAAGATCACACACACACAGATTGTGATGAACTCATTCAACTGATATTTTAGGAAGAGATGAATATTGTTCCAACAGCTGGTATGGCAACAACAGCTATGGTAGTCTTGACAGCTGTAATAGCTAAAGCTAATAGTGATCCCAAGCAAAAATATGTCTGGTTGACTGCTGTGGTCTCTTACACCAATGGGATAGAGAGTATAGAGGAGATATGCATAAATCTTCTTTACTGCCATCCCTGTGTGTGTTTGACTTCGGACCGAGCTTGTCAGTCACATGACGCTTCCTCTTTAATGTGCATATATATAAAGTTGCAGCTACTGTCAATCCACTGCAGGATGAAGGCCTCCTCAGCAACCTGAGGGTATGGACAATAATCTGCTATGCTGGTCCAGTGTGGGTCAGCAGAAATTTGACCCTGCCATGACTATCTCACCAGGTCATAGTAACATAGTTACACATATATATTTATATATATATATATATATAGAGAGAGAGAATCAGATATACTAAGCCTGGGATGCTCTTGGCTGCTTAAGAGACAGCACACTGAGACAGCAACTGTATCAGGAAAATGAACAATTTATTGCATCCATGCCTAACGTTTTCCGTCCGCTGGGGACCTTCCTTTTTTTTTTTTTTTGCCCTGAGGAAGGTCCGCAGCCTGAAAACGTTAGGCATGGATGCAATAAATTGTTACATTTTCTGATACTGTTGCTGTCTCAGTGTGCTGTCTCTTACAAAACCAGGAGCAACCCAGGCTGAGTATATCTGATTATCTCTATTCCATTTTTTTTATGCGACTTGCAGCTATTGGTTGTATTAGGTGTTCAGCCTAGTGCCACTGTCAATGTGATTTGTGCATATATATATATACTAGCAATGTGGGACGGCGTTGCCCGTCATATTATTTACACAGAGAGACATTGTGTGAAACAGAAATATTCAGTGTTACAGACACGCACTTAAAGAGACAGACAGTGTCACACACTGTGAAACGCATACATACAGAGAGACACACACATACATGACGTATGTCAGATATGTAGAAAGTGTGTGACAGACGCAGTAGTGATGTAGATATGCTAATAAGAGTTGTAAAAAATGTTTTAATTGCAGCTCTTCAGCTTGAAGAATAAGACCCTGTATCCTTACAGTTGAAGTGAGTGTGCTGTGTTACTTGGTGAATAAGGCCCTGTATCCTTACAGTTGAAGTGAGTGTGCTGTGTTACTTGATGAATAAGGCCCTGTATCCTTACAGTTGAAGTTAGGGTTGCCACCTTTTCCTAAAAAAAATACCGGCCATAGCTGTGTGAGGGCGGGGTCACAAAAGGAAGGAGCCAAAAAAGGGGCAGAACCACTCAGTGTTGCATGACCACTCTCAGACTAAGCACTCTCACTCAGACTAAGCATTCACTCTCTCTCAGACTAAGCACTCACTCTCTCTCAGACTAAGCACTCTGTCTTTCTCTGACTAAGCACTCACTCTAAGACTAAGCACTCACTCTCTCTAAGACTAAGCACTCACTCTCTCTCTCAGACTAAGCACTCACTCTCTCTAAGACTAAGCACTCACTCTCTCTAAGACTAAGCACTCACTCTCTCTCTCAGACTAAGCACTCACGCTCTCTCTCAGACTAAGCGCTCACTCTCTCTCTCAGACTAAGTGCTCTCTGTCTCTCTCAGACTAAGCACTCACTCTCTCTCAGACTAAGCACTCACTCTCTCTCAGACTAAGCACTCTCTCTCTCTCTCTCTCAGACTAAGCACTCTCTATCTCTCTCTATCAGACTAAACACTCTGTCTCTCTCAGACTAAGCACTCTCTGTCTATCTCAGACTAAGCACTCACTCTCTCTCTCTCTCAAACTAAGCTCTCCCAGGCCAGAGTGGTGAAGGATCCCCTACACACAAAGGTGGTCAGACCTCCCAATTAAGCCTTTGAGGCCTAGTCAAGTTGCTTGAATACTGGAATACATTGCACTGCATTGAAGGCCCTATTTGTCCTCTATAGTGCAGATGGTTTGCCCAGAACGGATCTACTTTGCCTGTATATATAAGGCCCAGTGTTTGTACACAGACGGGACACAACATTTACTTACTTTTCTCGCTCAATACATGTGTACTACAGGTGTGACATAGATGCACATTGTGTTACCTGTACAAATCACTAAGATTTTAAATACACAAATATCTACATCCCATTAAGACAATTGTAGCGGTGACATTATCTGTTATTGCTAAGATTCATCACAAAAATGCCCTGAACTGTCTCAGTAACCATATGTATCTCTGTAAAATAAAGCAGAGCGATCATCATAAAGGTCATCAGTTACATACTGTAATATATTTTTTTTTTTCGCAGTTTTTCGCAGATGGACTGTAGCACTTTTTTAAGTTGTAAATACATGTTTGGGGATGGTTTAACTTTGATAAAAAACGGCTCCCATCCTCTCCACCAGTCAGCTATAGCTGAAGAGCTGTAGGTTGCCTACACTTGGCCAAGGACAACTGAGTGCCTACCAATAAGGAATTATTAACACTAGGCCCGCTTCTTCTGGACTTCTACCGACCTCTGTCACGTCATACCTGGAAGTGTGTGCGTGCTGAGGGCGGTGCTGTTTACTTCCAAGTTCTGCCAGGGCTGGAGCCGGGGAGCAGGAGAGACTGAGGATGAGCTGAACCGTGTAGGCCGCAGACATCGAGTGGTCCAGTGGATTCCGACCAGACTGCCTCCTGTGCACAGTGCACCACAGTCTCTGAGCACTGACACTCTCACAGCGCATGCATACTGTCACAATCCCTGACTCCCCGTTGTCAGTCACAAGACTCAGACACATACACCAGGCAAGCGTGACACACCAGCCAGCCAATGAGGACCATTGATGTCGAAATACTCTTCACTCATTGGCTGGTGATGATGCGTGGACGCTGACGACTTTAAGCGAGCCACATGAGCAGCTGGCATATAGGGCTGAGTGGAGGAGACTGACTCTGGACACGTCGCACAAACAAATACCGGTAGATATACCGGCACCGGCTCTAAGGTCCTAATTACTGGCTGTGCCGGTAAAATACCGGCTGGGTGGCAAGCCTAGTTGAAGTGAGTGTGCTGTGTTACTTGATAATAAGGTTCTGTATCCTTACAGTTGAAGTGAGTGTGCTGTGTTACTTGATAATAAGGTCCTGTATTCTTACAGTTGAAGTGAGTGTGCTGTGTTACTTAATGAATAAGGACCTGTATCCTTACAGTTGAAGTGAGTGTGCTGTGTTACTTAATGAATAAGGCCCTGTATCCTTACAGTTGAAGTGAGTGTGCTGTATTACTTGGTGAATAAGGCCCTGTATCCTTACAGTTGAAGTGAGTGTGCTGTGTTACTTGATGAATAAGGTTTTGTATCCTTACAGTTGAAGTGAGTGTGCTGTGTTACTTGATGAATAAGGTCTTGTATCCTTACAGTTGAAGTGAGTGTGCTATGTAGTTGGTGAAGGTCACAGTGAGAAGATGTTTGTGAGTAAAGGAATAATTTAGATTACAGCAGTGGATACTGCAGTACATTTGAAGAAATAGGTTGGCAGACAGAGGGTTAAGTGACAGATGCAGTGATAGATAATGTGATAGTGATGTGGGAGTAAAATGGCGAGATTGGGACTATGGATGAATGGCTAGGGGATAGGTGAGTGGGGGTGACAAGGGAGGAGGAGATGAGAGATTGAGGAGAGGAGGGACAGTGAAGTGTTAAAGTAAAGTAATGGGTGAGGGGGAGAAATGACTATACATAGACAGTAAAGTAGACATGAAATACAGGGTTGTAGGGTTACTGCATTATACACACCTAGTGTAGCAGCTGGTTGGAGTGAAGCACTTTAACTCTGAGAGTGAGAGAGGTACACAACACATTGCTGTGTAATGAGTTGTATAGTCCTCTGGCATTGAAAGGGTTAAGTGACACATGTTGGGCACTTATACACTATGTGGGACGGCGTTGGCCGTCATGTTATGACCGTTGGGCGCACGTGTGTGACATGTAGACACACTGATAAACACAGACATATGCAACACACAGGCAGACACATGCACACAGTGAGCGGCAGAGACATGCAAAAGACATGCACATACACTGCAGATGCACACATGCACACAAATATGTAACAGAGATGCACACACACACGCAACATATATGCGCAGAAACACATGGACGCATGAGTTGTGCACCCCTCTGGCACTCAAATGGTTAAGTTATAGAGAGGCATGTCAGAGTTAAATAGCAGTGGGAAGTGTATTCATACCTGGGAACTTTGATTTGTGTTGTCTCTGGAGGGGAGTTATGTGGTGCTGATGAGGAGAGACAAATGGGGCAATTTGGGTTAAAAGTGGGTGGGGCTTAATCGTGAGTAGGGGGTGGGGCTTAACATAAATGTGGAAAGTGTTAGTAATAGGCTGGGGAAGGAGGAGAAGTGGGAGGGAAATGCAAGTTTACAGTGTGAGGGGTTTGAACACGCTCCCTGAGGGGTAAAACTTGATACACAACCCTGTGGCAGTCAGTGGGTTAAATGTGTACCTGATGGCTGTCTGTCCTGTGTCTTGCATGGCAAATTATGACAGTGAAGAAATAATTCAGCAATGAGGACCTACTTTAACCCTTTGAGTGCCATTTTGTTCCCCTGGTGATGCAGCACCCTTCAGTGGCTATACTACAGGTCCTGCTGAGGCCACTGGGAGTCAGGGTGAGTGACTGTGTGTCAGCCATATTTCTTTCTGGCTTTGTGTGTGTGTATGGGTGTTTGGTGCAGTGTGAGTGGGGCATGTGTGTGTAATACCTGGGAACTTTTACTTGTGGAGTCCCTCATGTGCTGCTGATGTGGAGAGAGCAATGGGGCAATTTGGGTTAAAGGGGCGGGGCTTAATTGTGAGTAGGGGCGGGGCTTAAGAGAAATGTGGAAAAGTGTTAGTAATAGGCTGGAGAAGGAGGAGAAGTGGGAGGGAAATGCAAGTTTACAGTGTGAGTGGTTTGAACACACTCACTGAGGGCTAAAACTTGATACACAACCCTGTGGCAGTCAGTGGGTTAAGTGTGTACCTGATGCCTGCCTGTCCTCTGTGTTGTATGGCAAATGATGACAGTGAAGAAATAATTGAGCAATGAGGACCTACCTTAACCCTTTGAGTGCCATTTTGTTCCTCAGTGGCTGTAGTACAGGTCCTGCTGAGGCCACTGGGAGTCAGGGTGAGTGACTGTGTGTGTGTCAGCCATATTTCTCTCTGGCTTTTGTGTGTGTGAGTGGGGCATGTGTGTGTGTCTGGTGCTGTGTGTGTGTGTGTCTGGTGCTGTGTGAGTGGGGCATGTGTGTGTTTGTCTGTGGTGTAGGAGCAAGTGGCGGCCATATTGTTTTTTTCTGACTTTGATAGTGGTGGACGGGCTGCATAGTGGGGGCGGGCCAACTCCCTTCGGCCACTGCAATTGGTGTGAAAATCACGCCCCCATTGAATCACCCAATAGGAACAGTAACCCCTCCTTATTGCCACCCCTGGGTGTGTGTGTCTCCTGAGGAGACATAAATTATGCAATTAGCCTTTCTCTTTTATATATATATATATATATATATATATATATATATATATATATATGAACTTTTTTAAAAAGCAATATAAGCAAATTTATTGTAAACGTTTAGGTCCAAACCAGGACCTTTCTCAAGACACAGCAGTTTTAAATCTTGTTATCCATAACGCTCTACACCTAACTGGCGTCACTAGCATACAGTCGGAGTTCCCACTGCACTAAAGTGACGTCATACCGCTATGTAAAGCAAACTACATACATTCTATTTATGATATTCAGAGAAATGTAAGACAAACTGTCTGTGTATTAAATAAAAAAGAAATAAAGGTGAAATAGTGAGACTCTATAGACAGAAATGGCTAAGCAACTGAGAGAAAGAAAGCAGATATTTTTTCTGTCTATAGATTCTCACTATTTCACCTTTCTTTTTTTCTTATTTAACACACAGTTTGTCTTACATTTCTCTGAATATTATAAATTGAATATATGTATTTTGCTTTACTTGGAGGTGTGATGTCACTTTCGTGCAATGGGAACTCCGACTGCATGCTAGTGACGCCAGTTAGGTGTAGGGCGTTATTGGTAACAATAATATTTAAAAGTGCTGTGTTTGATGTGCTTTGATGCCTGGTTTGGTCTGAAACATTGACAATAAATGTGTTTATATTGCTTTTTAAAAAAGTCCCACTAATGCTACCTTTCTCTTCAACTTTTGTACTGCTTACAAATGATTGTGCACCTGGGCATATGTCTGGATGTCTGGACAAGTGAGTGCGTCCATCCTTGCAAACATTTATATATATACATATATATATATATATATATATATATATATATATATATATATATATATGATAGATATATAGATATATCGATATAGATAGATAAATAGATAGATAGATAGATAGATAGATAGATAGATAGATGATAGATAGATAGATAGATAGATAGATAGATAGATAGATAGATAGATAGATATAATTTACGTAACAGCCAACACTGAACGGTTCATGCAAGCTCCACAATGTGTTAACAGAGTACAAACTATCCAATAAAAATATCAACAAGGTAGTACAAGCATATAACATAAGCTCAATGCAATTCTAACAGAATGTGCTGTGCTGTACATAAGCACCTTGCATGCTACTACAGGATGTGATATGTCAATTGGTAATCACCTGGCAGTTATGGATCATGCCATGAACTCTCCGTTGAGAGTTCTCAATTCTATTTCCATACCTACTACCAAATGAGGTGGATTCTTACAGAGTTTCAGGCTTCTCTTCCTCAAGACAAGAGTAGGAAGAGTTCAACAACCCTTTCAGTACCAAAGGTATGTTCACACTGCACACCCCTGTGGCACTGAAAGAGTAACAACATTAACAGAATTTTCCAGCATTCACTTATTCACCAAATAGCTTTTCAGCCATTGCAATTTTGAACCTCTTCAGACTGGCATGTGAACTTAACTCCCTCCGCCCTCCTAAATGCAGTGCCATGTTTGGCCAGTTCTTTGGTAGGCATTGTACACTAGGTTTCTCCAAAAAGTGAATGAAGGCTCCATGGAGTCAACCAAGGCCTGGGATCAGTGTACAATGCCTACCAAAGAACTTGCCAAATATGGCATTGAATTTAGGAGTGGGGTGAGTTAAATTCAAATGCCACTCTGAAGAGGTTCAAAATTGCAATGACTGAGAGGCTGTTTGGGCACCAATATACAGCTGAAATGTGACAAATGGACTGAATGGGTACAAATACTTCTAACTGTTGCCGCTTCTGGTAGAAGCCCTCAGAAGCCATCAAGGAAAAGTCAGTTACACAGATGTCTTCTCTACAATGTAAGGATTGAGTTTGTGGGTTGGAGTAGAAGATTATTCTGCATGGTGCCTTAATCAGTTAATATTACGCTTAGAGATTTTGAAACTGCACTACTCTAGTTAATCATTGGATTATAAGGGGGTCAATTTGGCACCTACTCAGAGACTACCACAAAGCATAATTGTCCCTAGGTGCTGCCATAACATAAAGTGTTAGATTTATCAAAAGGAAAAGAAGAGGAAATGTTAGTGATTTGTGCACACTATTAAAATGTAACTTCCATTGTAATTACTAATAAAAATGATTCACTCATGTAAATTGATTTAAATATGTCATATATACCCAGATCATTTGTATTGTATGAGTGAAGGCATTAAAATTCCCATTAATTTAAATGGAGCTTTCAAACCCTTGAATGCTATTGAATTTGCAAATCTCTCTAGCATCCAAGGGGTTAAAAGTTCTATTTAAAGTGAACCTGTCATCTTTAATTTTCAAATATTTTTACATTTACGTATTTGAAAACTTTATTCAAAACTGATTATATGTCACGTTAACCAAAAGTCCAGCAGATGTATAGTTTACGAAATATTCACTTTTATTTCTGGAAAAAGTGAAAGTCTCCTGGGTACAGATACACTAAGATGCAAAAAGGGGGCAGGGTGGTGATATGGTAATGATGTGAGGTTGATAGCATATTGACAGCATGCACTAAGGCGTCTTCACCATCTTACACCTGTGATTCACAAATCCAACACGATCCTCCAACATTGTTATGAATCCACCATGCCTTCGACTGGTTTACAGTTTTACTTGACATGCAGATTAATGAGCCATGAAATGCAGGTTAATGAGCCATTGGCAAATTCATGTGGGTGTGTTTATATGTTGATATGGAACATCGCCACATGCACTAAGCTCCGATATCAGCTTTTGCCGTTGGATTTCACAGTCCCAACATGAGACTGGCGAGGTTGGGATCTCCCTGTAACTGTCTATGGAGCCAGATGTTAAAAGTCCCTTTAACATCATTGGTTTTTTTTTTTAACTCTCTAACATTCAAGGAGTTGAAAGCCTCTTTCCTTTGAGTACCATAGGGTATCCAAGGCATTGCAAAGCAATGCGGTAGATACCACTCAGAAATTCAAGGGGTTAAATCAATGGGAATTTAGAATCTTGCTCCTATGGCACCATGAGTTTGCCATAAATTTGTAATTATTCTGAAATGTACAAATCTTCATTCCTGCTTAGGTACATGTACATGTGTATCAGGGTTACCTCTAAGGTGTTCACAGGTAAACAACCCAGCCTGTTTAGACCTTAGAGGAGAACATTGATTTGTGCACCTAGTTAAACCTTGGTGTTTCCCACCTAGGTCTGACCAGGTGTGTCAGTCAGTGTTCACCACCAAGGAGTAATCAAGTGCACAAATCAGTGTTAACTTCAAGGTATAATTATGTGTACAAATCAGTGTTCCCTTCAAGGTGTACACAGGTCCTGGTTACACCTTGAGGGGAACACTTATTGGTACAACTGATTAGACCTTTATGGAACACTGATTTGTATACTGGATACGCATTGCAGTGAGTAAACCCATTTCTTCCCATGAATATTAACAGAGAAGGTGTACTTGAGGTCTGCCATCTGTTAAAGGGTATAGATGAAGTGTGGGCAACTTAGTAGGGTTGACCACACGTCTGGAATTCCAAGTGTTAAATTCCTCTTGAAAACAGCTAAATAAAGTTACTTGAAAGTTGATTAAAATAAATATATAACTGGGGAATCTATACTATACCTCAATAACAAACAGCAGTATTTCTCTTCCTCAACCTATCAGTTACAACCACCAGAAACAGAGATTCATGTGAAATCATGGGAGATCATGAGAAAGGAACAAAAATAGCCAATGAACATTTGGGAAAGGCACTAGTAGCCTACTAGTGCCTTGCCCAAATGTTCATTGGCTATATTTGACCCTCTCCCATGATTTCACATGAATCTCTGTTTCTGGTGGTTGTAACTGATAGGCTAGTAACTACTCACTGTGCAGCTGCTGTTCTTTGCAGTATTTCTGTTTCTCTTCCCCAGTCTGTACCCACTCACTGTTCTTTACAGTAGTTCTGTTTCTCTTCCCAGCCTGTACCCAATCACTGTTCTTTACAGTATTTCTGTTTCTTTTCCCCAGCCTGTACCCACTCACTGTTCTTTGCAGTATTTCTGTTTCTTTTCCCCAGCCTGTACCCACTCACTGTTCTTTGCAGTATTTCTGTTTCTCTTCCCCAGCCTGTACCCAATCACTGTTCTGTGCAGTATTTCTGTTTCTCTTCCCCAGCCTGTACCCAATCGCTGTTCTGTGCAGTATTTCTGTTTCTCTTCCCCAGCCTGTACCCAATCGCTGTTCTTTGCAGTATTTCTGTTTCTCTTCCCCAGTCTGTACCCAATCGCTGTTCTTTGCAGTATTTCTGTTTCTCTTCCCCAGCCTGTACCCACTCACTGTTCTTTGCAGCATTTCTGTTTCTCTTCCCCAGCCTGTACCCAATCGCTGTTCTTTGCAGTATTTCTGTTTCTCTTCCCCAGCCTGTACCCACTCACTGTACTGTGCAGTATTTCTGTTTCTCTTCCCCAGCCTGTACCCAATCGCTGTTCTGTGCAATATTTCTGTTTCTCTTCCCCAGCCTGTACCCACTCACTGTTCTTTGCAGTATTTCTGTTTCTCTTCCCCAGCCTGTACCCACTCACTGTTCTTTGCAGTATTTCTGTTTCTCTTCCCCAGCCTGTACCCACTCACTGTTCTTTGCAGTATTTCTGTTTCTCTTCCCCAGCCTGTACCCACTCACTGTTCTTTGCAGTATTTCTGTTTCTCTTCCCCAGCCTGTACCCACTCACTGTTCTTTGCAGTATTTCTGTTTCTCTTCCCCAGCCTGTACCCACTCACTGTTCTGTGCAGTATTTCTGTTTCTCTTCCCCAGCCTGTACCCACTCACTGTTCTTTGCAGTATTTCTGCTTCTCTTCCCCAGCCTGTACCCAATCGCTGTTCGTTGCAGTATTTCTGTTTCTCTTCCCCAGCCTGTACCCAATCACTGTTCTTTGCAGTATTTCTGTTTCTCTTTCCCAGCCTGTACCCAATCGCTGTTCTGTGCAGTATTTCTGTTTCTCTTCCCCAGCCTGTACCCACTCACTGTTCTTTGCAGTATTTCTGTTTCTCTTCTCCAGCCTGTACCCAATCACTGTTCTTTGCAGTATTTCTGTTTCTCTTCCCCAGCCTGTACCCACTCACTGTTCTTTGCAGTATTTCTGTTTCTCTTCCCCAGCCTGTACCCACTCACTGTTCTTTGCAGTATTTCTGTTTCTCTTCCCCAGCCTGTACCCATTCACTGTTCTTTGCAGTATTTCTGTTTCTCTTCCCCAGCCTGTACCCACTCACTGTGCAGCTGCTGTTTCTCTTCCCCAGCCTGTACCCACTCACTGTTCTTTGCAGTATTTCTGTTTCTCTTCCCCAGCCTGTACCCACTCACTGTTCTGTGCAGTATTTCTGTTTCTCTTCCCCAGCCTATACCCACTCACTGTTCTTTGCAGTATTTCTGTTTCTCTTCCCCAGCCTCTACCCACTCACTGTTCTTTGCAGTATTTCTGTTTCTCTTCCCCAGCCTGTACCCACTCACTGTTCTTTGCAGTATTTCTGTTTCTCTTCCCCAGCCTGTACCCACTCACTGTTCTTTGCAGTATTTCTGTTTCTCTTCCCCAGCCTGTACCCACTCACTGTTCTTTGCAGTATTTCTGTTTCTCTTCCCCAGCCTGTACCCACTCACTGTGCAGCTGCTGTTTCTCTTCCCCAGCCTGTACCCACTCACTGTTCTTTGCAGTATTTCTGTTTCTCTTCCCCAGCCTGTACCCACTCACTGTTCTGTGCAGTATTTCTGTTTCTCTTCCCCAGCCTGTACCCACTCACTGTTCTTTGCAGTATTTCTGTTTCTCTTCCCCAGCCTGTACCCACTCACTGTTCTTTGCAGTATTTCTGTTTCTCTTCCCCAGCCTGTACCCACTCACTGTTCTTTGCAGTATTTCTGTTTCTCTTCCCCAGCCTGTACCCACTCACTGTTCTTTGCAGTATTTCTGTTTCTCTTCCCCAGCCTGTACCCACTCACTGTTCTTTGCAGTATTTCTGTTTCTCTTCCCCAGCCTGTACCCACTCACTGTTCTTTGCAGTATTTCTGTTTCTCTTCCCCAGCCTGACCCACTCACTGTTCTTTGCAGTATTTCTGTTTCTCTTCCCCAGCCTCTACCCACTCACTGTTCTTTGCAGTATTTCTGTTTCTCTTCCCCAGCCTGTACCCACTCACTCTTCTGTGCAGTATTTCTGTTTCTCTTCCCCAGCCTGTACCCACTCACTGTTCTTTGCAGTATTTCTGCTTCTCTTCCCCAGCCTGTACCCAATCACTGTTCTTTGCAGTATTTCTGTTTCTCTTTCCCAGCCTGTACCCAATCGCTGTTCTGTGCAGTATTTCTGTTTCTCTTCCCCAGCCTGTACCCACTCACTGTTCTTTGCAGTATTTCTGTTTCTCTTCCCCAGCCTGTACCCATTCACTGTTCTTTGCAGTATTTCTGTTTCTCTTCCCCAGCCTGTACCCAATCACTGTTCTTTGCAGTATTTCTGTTTCTCTTCCCCAGCCTGTACCCACTCACTGTTCTTTGCAGTATTTCTGTTTCTCTTCCCCAGCCTGTACCCACTCACTGTTCTTTGCAGTATTTCTGTTTCTCTTCCCCAGCCTGTACCCATTCACTGTTCTTTGCAGTATTTCTGTTTCTCTTCCCCAGCCTGTACCCACTCACTGTGCAGCTGCTGTTTCTCTTCCCCAGCCTGTACCCACTCACTGTTCTTTGCAGTATTTCTGTTTCTCTTCCCCAGCCTGTACCCACTCACTGTTCTGTGCAGTATTTCTGTTTCTCTTCCCCAGCCTGTACCCACTCACTGTTCTTTGCAGTATTTCTGTTTCTCTTCCCCAGCCTGTACCCACTCACTGTTCTTTGCAGTATTTCTGTTTCTCTTCCCCAGCCTGTACCCACTCACTGTTATGTGCAGTATTTCTGTTTCTCTTCCCCAGCCTGTACCCACTCACTGTTCTTTGCAGTATTTCTGTTTCTCTTCCCCAGCCTGTACCCACTCACTGTTCTTTGCAGTATTTCTGTTTCTCTTTCCCAGCCTGTACCCACTCGCTGTTCTTTGCAGTATTTCTGTTTCTCTTCCCCAGCCTGTACCCACTCACTGTTCTTTGCAGTATTTCTGTTTCTCTTCCCCAGCCTGTACCCACTCACTGTTCTTTGCAGTATTTCTGTTTCTCTTCCCCAGCCTGTACCCACTCACTGTTCTTTGCAGTATTTCTGTTTCTCTTCCCCAGCCTGTACCCACTCACTGTTCTTTGCATTATTTCTGTTTCTCTTCCCCAGCCTGTACCCACTCACTGTTCTTTGCAGTATTTCTGTTTCTCTTCCCCAGCCTGTACCCACTCACTCTTCTGTGCAGTATTTCTGTTTCTCTTCCCCAGCCTGTACCCACTCACTGTTCTTTGCAGTATTTCTGTTTCTCTTCCCCAGCCTGTACCCAATCACTGTTCTTTGCAGTATTTCTGTTTCTCTTTCCCAGCCTGTACCCAATCGCTGTTCTGTGCAGTAATTCTGTTTCTCTTCCTCAGCCTGTACCCACTCACTGTTCTTTGCAGTATTTCTGTTTCTCTTCCCCAGCCTGTACCCATTCACTGTTCTTTGCAGTATTTCTGTTTCTCTTCCCCAGCCTGTACCCACTCACTGTGCAGCTGCTGTTTCTCTTCCCCAGCCTGTACCCACTCACTGTTCTATGCAGTATTTCTGTTTCTCTTCCCCAGCCTGTACCCACTCACTGTTCTTTGCAGTATTTCTGTTTCTCTTCCCCAGCCTGTACCCACTCGCTGTTCTTTGCAGTATTTCTGTTTCTCTTCCCCAGCCTGTACCCACTCAATGCTCTTTGCAGTATTTCTGTTTCTCTTCCCCAGCCTCTACCCACTCACTGTTCTTTGCAGTATTTCTGTTTCTCTTCCCCAGCCTGTACCCACTCACTGTTCTTTGCAGTATTTCTGTTTCTCTTCCCCAGCCTGTACCCACTCACTGTTCTTTGCAGTATTTCTGTTTCTCTTCCCCAGCCTGTACCCACTCACTGTTCTTTGCAGTATTTCTGTTTCTCTTCCCCAGCCTGTACCCACTCACTGTTCTTTGCAGTATTTCTGTTTCTCTTCCCCAGCCTGTACCCACTCACTGTTCTTTGCAGTATTTCTGTTTCTCTTCCCCAGCCTGTACCCACTCACTGTTCTTTGCAGTATTTCTGCTTCTCTTCCCCAGCCTGTACCCACTCAATGCTCTTTGAAGTATTTCTGTTTCTCTTCCCCAGCCTCTACCCACTCACTGTTCTTTGCAGTATTTCTGTTTCTCTTCCCCAGCCTGTACCCACTCACTGTTCTTTGCAGTATTTCTGTTTCTCTTCCCCAGCCTGTACCCACTCACTGTTCTTTGCAGTATTTCTGTTTCTCTTCCCCAGCCTGTACCCAATCACTGTTCTTTGCAGTATTTCTGTTTCTCTTCCCCAGCCTGTACCCACTCACTGTTCTTTGCAGTATTTCTGTTTCTCTTCCCCAGCCTGTACCCACTCACTGTTCTGTGCAGTATTTCTGTTTCTCTTCCCCAGCCTGTACCCACTCACTGTTCTTTGCAGTATTTCTGCTTCTCTTCCCCAGCCTGTACCCAATCACTGTTCTTTACAGTATTTCTGTTTCTCTTCCCAGCCTGTACCCACTCACTGTTCTTTGCAGTATTTCTGTTTCTCTTTCCCAGCCTGTACCCAATCGCTGTTCTGTGCAGTATTTCTGTTTCTCTTCCCCAGCCTGTACCC
This sequence comes from Rhinophrynus dorsalis, assembly GCA_037306005.1. Taxonomy (NCBI): domain Eukaryota; kingdom Metazoa; phylum Chordata; class Amphibia; order Anura; family Rhinophrynidae; genus Rhinophrynus; species Rhinophrynus dorsalis. The sequence goes on along the minus strand of CM074722.1, from coordinate 152,355,741 downwards.
AATCACTGTCCTGTGCAGTATTTCTGTTTCTCTTCCCCAGCCTGTACCCACTCACTGTTCTTTGCAGTATTTCTGTTTCTCTTCCCCAGCCTGTACCCAATCACTGTTCTTTGCAGTATTTCTGTTTCTCTTCCCCAGCCTGTACCCAATCACTGTTCTTTGCAGTATTTCTGTTTCTCTTCCCCAGCCTGTACCCACTCACTGTTCTTTGCAGTATTTCTGTTTCTCTTTCCCAGCCTGTACCTACTCACTGTTCTTTGCAATATTTCTGTTTCTCTTCCCCAGCCTGTACCCACTCAGTGTTCTATGCAGTATTTCTGTTTCTCTTTCCCAGCCTGTACCCAATCACTGTTCTTTGCAGTATTTCTGTTTCTCTTCCCCAGCCTGTACCCACTCACTGTTCTTTGCAGTATTTCTGTTTCTCTTTCCCAGCCTGTACCCACTCGCTGTTCTTTGCAGTATTTCTGTTTCTCTTCCCCAGCCTGTACCCAATCGCTGTTCTTTGCAGTATTTCTGTTTCTCTTCCCCAGCCTGTACCCAATCGCTGTTCTTTGCAGTATTTCTGTTTCTCTTCCCCAGCCTGTACCCACTCACTGTTCTTTGCAGTATTTCTGTTTCTCTTCCCCAGCCTGTACCCACTCACTGTTCTTTGCAGTATTTCTGTTTCTCTTCCCCAGCCTGTACCCACTCACCGTTCTTTGCAGTATTTCTGTTTCTCTTCCCCAGCCTGTACCCACTCACTGTTCTTTGCAGTGTTTCTGTTTCTCTTCCCCAGCCTGTACCCACTCACTGTTCTTTGCAGTATTTCTGTTTCTCTTCCCCAGCCTGTACCCACTCACTGTTCTTTGCAGTATTTCTGTTTCTCTTCCCCAGCCTGTACCCACTCACTGTTCTGTGCAGTATTTCTGTTTCTCTTCCCCAGCCTGTACCCACTCACTGTTCTTTGCAGTATTTCTGCTTCTCTTCCCCAGCCTGTACCCAATCGCTGTTCTTTGCAGTATTTCTGTTTCTCTTCCCCAGCCTGTACCCAATCACTGTTCTTTGCAGTATTTCTGTTTCTCTTTCCCAGCCTGTACCCAATCGCTGTTCTGTGCAGTATTTCTGTTTCTCTTCCCCAGCCTGTACCCACTCACTGTTCTTTGCAGTATTTCTGTTTCTCTTCCCCAGCCTGTACCCAATCACTGTTCTTTGCAGTATTTCTGTTTCTCTTCCCCAGCCTGTACCCACTCACTGTTCTTTGCAGTATTTCTGTTTCTCTTTCCCAGCCTGTACCCACTCACTGTTCTTTGCAGTATTTCTGTTTCTCTTCCCCAGCCTGTACCCACTCACTGTTCTTTGCAGTATTTCTGTTTCTCTTTCCCAGCCTGTACCCAATCACTGTTCTTTGCAGTATTTCTGTTTCTCTTCCCCAGCCTGTATCCACTCACTGTTCTTTGCAGTATTTCTGTTTCTCTTTCCCAGCCTGTACCCACTCACTGTTCTTTGCAGTATTTCTGTTTCTCTTCCCCAGCCTGTACCCAATCACTGTTCTATGCAGTATTTCTGTTTCTCTTCCCCTGCCTGTACCCACTCACTGTTCTTTGCAGTATTTCTGTTTCTCTTCCCCAGCCTGTACCCACTCACTGTTATGTGCAGTATTTCTGTTTCTCTTCCCCAGCCTGTACCCACTCACTGTTCTTTGCAGTATTTCTGTTTCTCTTCCCCAGCCTGTACCCACTCACTGTGCAGCTGCTGTTTCTCTTCCCCAGCCTGTACCACTTATCTAATAGTGCCAAATCATTCTCCATATTACAGACACCTCCTGGAACATCAACCCTATTACACACTTTTGTGTCATCAGCAAACAAGCAAACCTTCCCTGCCAAGCCTTCCCTTATGTCACTTACAAACATGTTGAACAGAACAGGGCCCAGAACAGATCCTTGTGGCACTCCACTTGTAACCAGTCTCTGCTCAGGATACACTCCATTAACAACAACCCTCTGGTTTCTGTCCTTCAGCCAACTGCAGATCCACTGAACTATCCAGGGGTTAAGTCCAATTCTTGATAATTTATCTATCAGCTCTTTATGGGGAACTGTATCGAAAGCTTTACTGAAATCCAGGTAGGCGATATCCACAGCACCACCTTCATCCAGCACTTTAGTTACATAGTCAAAGAAATCAATGAGATTAGTCTGACAGGATCGGCCCTCAGTGAAGCCATGCTGGTTTGGGTCCATCAGGTTGTTTTTTGTTAGATGGTCAACTATCTTCTTCTTTAGAAGAGTCTCCATCATTTTTACCACTACAGATGTCAGGCTGACTGGCCTGTAGTTACTAGCTTCTTCTTTACTACCCTTCTTGTGAATGGGTACAACATTGGCCATTCTCCAATCATCAGGAACTTCTCCCGTAAGAAGGGACTGGTTATACAGATTAGTCAGGGGGCCAACTATGACAGATCGGAGTTCTTTAATTCACTGTTCTTTGCAGTATTTCTGTTTCTCTTCCCCAGCCTGTACCCAATCACTGTTCTGTGCAGTATTTCTGTTTCTCTTCCCCAGCCTGTACCCACTCACTGTGCAGCTGCTGTTCCTTGCAATATTTGTATTTCTCTTCCCCAGCCTAGTAGGTACACATGATTAATCAAAGGAAGAGGGGAAGGGAACAACATTATATAGCTGCATTGCATTTATTTAAATTACAAGTTCTCAGATGCACCTCAGCTCATTGCCTCTGTCAGACTCAGCTCAGTGCCTCAGTCAGACTCAGCTCAGTGCCTCAGTCAGACTCAGTTCATTGCCTCAGTCAGACTCAGCTCAGTGCCTCAGTCAGACTCAGCTCAGTGCCTCAATCAGACTCAGCTCAGTGCCTCAGTCAGCCTCATCCTTTCCCAGGGGAGGGCTGGCCTGGGGGGCAATTGCCCCCTGGGCTGGCCATGTGTCTGGGCTGGTGGGTTAGTGCCTCACTCAATCTCCCACCTGCTGCTGTAAATGGAGCTACGCTAGTGATACCACAGAACTTAGGAAATGAATCTATATGCAAGTGATACCGCAGAGCTACAATCCAAACATAGCTGCACTAGTAGCATAATCCATTTTTCTTGCAAACTCTATGGCATCACTATTCTATCTTTACTTAACCCTTTGAGCGCACAGAGGGGTACACAACGCATTGAAAAAGCAATGTGTTGTGTACCCCTCTGGCACTCACAGGGTTAAATTGTAAGCACTGTAGTATCACTAATCACTAACAGTAAGCTCTGTGGTATCACTTGCTTTAATTCACAGCATTAAGGACAATTTTAAAATTAAGGAAACAGGGGTGGGCTGGGACAATGGGCTTGGACGATAGTAGATATGGGCCACTTAATTGTATTTTCCCCCTGGGCCGTATGTTGCCAGCCCTCCCCTGTCCTTTCCCGTGCATGGAAAGCACTAGGGAGTTACTTATATGTGAAAGCCGGTGAAGTTAGATGAAGCTGCGCAACTCTGCACCCGGCCCAGCCGCATGTACACATCAGCAGAGACGAGCACCTCAGCAGTGAGTGTTGACAAGTCCTCTCAGTCCTGTCCTACTCCTAAGGCGCCAGACGTGCAGCAAAGGCACTTTTGACAGACGTACACTGAAAAATCAAAGTCATGAGTGTATCACTTCACAGATTTGATTTTTCGCTGCATGAACCTGCCCATAGACACATTAAAACAGGCCCTGTCTGTGGCACTGAAAGAGTAAGAACATTAACAGGTGTTTCCAGCATTCACTTATCATTTGGAGAATGGCAGAGAAGCTGTGATATATTAATGGAAACTTGTATTTGATCCAGGTTGTTTGCACCTCAGTTGTTGTTTGTACCTCAAATTTTCCACACACAGGATGTCCTGCGTACTCTGATTTCTAGTCTCTGTCCTCAGTCCTGACCTAGAGCGCCCAGACAAGGCTATATGCTTCATACCAGAAGAATAGTTATGAATGATCATGGTGAATAGTGGTGAATAACACCTCATTAGATACACTGTTCTTCCTCTATTAGATAAATCTTGAACTCTGTATTTGCTCTGATAACCAAAGAACTGTATTGATTGTTTTTGTGTCAATTCTTCAGTAAAGAGAAAAAGCAAAACTGTATCGATTCAAATGTAAAATTGTACTGAATAGAACAATGGGGCCAAACTAACTGCAGAATCTAGAACAAATACAATTAATTTAACCCTTTGAATGCCAGTGAGTTATCCAACGCATTGCAACATGTTGGATACCTCCCTGGCACTCAAAGGGTTAAAGGAGCAATAAACCTGTTTTATGAGTGCAGTGCAAGAAAAAAATAATGAAGAAAAAAATATGTTTTTGGACACCAGTAGGCGCTCTTGCTAATAGCTTGAGTTAAAAAAAAATCAGTTTGAGCTGTAATAACTTTTGAATGCAAAAGGACAGTTTTCTCTGCTCACTCAAATTCTCCACAGTCTTGGCTTCCGAAATCAAGCTGCTTCATGGCTCTCATCCTATCTCTCACAATGTTCCTTTTTGGTGTCCTCTAACAATAACACCTCCTCCACAGTCCCTCTATCTGTGGTGGTGCCTCAAGGCTCCATTATGGGTCCTCTGCTTTTCTCGCTGTACACCCTTTCATTGGGTGAACTTATTAGTTAGTTTGGCTTCAAATACCATCTATATGCTGATGATGCCCAAATTTACATCTCCACTCCTGATCTTTCACCTCAAATCCAGCTGCAAATTTTAGACTGCTTTTTGGCCATTTCCTCCTGGATGGCACAACATCAGCTGAAGATAAACATGGCCAAAAATGAACTCCTCATTTTCCCACCAAGACCTCACCCAACACCTATCTTCACCATTACAGTTGATGGAACTGATATTGTTCCGGTCAGTTCAGCACGCTGCCTTGGGGCCATATTTGATTCCTCTCTTTCCTTCTCCCCTCACATTAACTCTGTGGTTAGATCATCTCATCTGCATGAATCACCACACTCTCCCCAAAAACTGAACCTGCCCAAATAATTCTCAGACATCTGTCATGGCTCCCAATTCAGCAGCCCATCAATTACAAAGTCCTTCTTCTTACCTTTAATGCTCTCCACACTGCTACCCCTCCTTACATCTCTTCCCTCATCTCTTCTTATGTTCCTGGCCGCCTCCTTCGCTCAGCACACAACGCACTTCTTGTTGCACCATCCACACCCTCTGCCCTCTCCCGTCTCAAACCTTTCTCACTTTCTGCTCCATACCTATGGAACTCCATACCCCTCTCCCTACGTCTTGAAAAATCCCCCTCTGTCTTTAAGTCTACCCTGATATCTTATCTTCTGGAGAACTAGGACCATGCACTGTCTATAGCCAAACTCAGCACTTGTAATCTGTCTCCTTTTACCCATTTAGACTGTAAGCTCCTTGGGGCAGGGACCTCTCTCCCATTGTTTCTATGAATGTCACACTTATTTCATCCCCTCTTATTTATTGGAACATATGTCTATTGTAAGGCGCCGCATACACTGTGTGGCGCCATATAAATAAAGATATACATACAAAATCTCCCAGCAGTGGCAATATCCTTTTACTCACCAGGAGGACAAGCCCTACAATAAATAATAATTTCATGAAAAAAGGTTTACTTCTTCATTAAACATGTTGGATACCTCTGTGGCATGCAGAGGATTAAAACCTTGAATGCCAGAGAGCATTCAGAGAGCATTCAGTGACGTCAGTGGCTGCATTTCAGGGCAATCCCAGCAAGCCCTGCATAGAAGCCACATGGCATATTCAGTGAACTGGTGTAAACAGTTCCTCTCTGACTTGTTGTGCACATAGATTAAAATAAGATTTGAGGGAAAGGAACACTCTGAAATGCCCACACACTGCCCGACTGTCCCCCCTTTGGCATGAGGGGATGATTTGGTCCATACTTAGCTTAGTAAATAGACATTAGGTGCGTATAGGACACACCACCAATTCCAGTGCTTGTCACTGCACAGAATTGGTGTGGTAAGTTGGCCCAATGTGTTGATGACCTGTTTTGCATTCAAGGGGATAAAACCTCTATTCAAATCAATGAGAATGCTTATGTCTTCTCTATGGTGCAGCTGGATTGCCCAAGAATTACATCACTGTTCCATGAATAACATTATGAACTTGCTGTACTAACAGTGAAAATCTTCAGATGGCACATTAGTAATTTAAATCTCAAACTCAGTCGTAAGTCTCTTAAATTTTGCCATTTGCAAAAGCCAATTACATTTGTGACTTGTGATTAATCCGGGGAGAAGATTACACTGAATTGCTCAGATAATTTTGTTTGCATTTATTCAAAATCAATTAACCAGAATCCATGTTATATTGGAATTCTGTTTTTGGCTTAGAATCCTGCTGCCTATTCTGAATTTATTAAATGTAAACCATTCATATAGGAATATGTGTCTCTTTATTTGTTCAAAGGATCAGTTATGTTTTTTACAATGAAAAATGCATATAATATAGGGATTTTTCTTCTGAGTACAAGCACAGTATTCCAAATGTTGGAAGTTGCTCCAAATAAATGTTATTGCAGTTCACATCATGACTAAGTGGCTATACTATCACAATTTATTGAGAACTGTATCCACCGGGTCACCTCTTTCTATAGAATTTAACAGACAATCAAAACCAAATGTCCTATTGGAATCATTTTAATATATAACTACTGTAATAATATTTGAATGAAGCATATCTTAGAAGGGAGAGTTTGTCTTCTTTTTACTTGGGAGAATAAAGTCCTATAATATGTGTGTTTTCATTATAACATACTACTCAATTAAGAGAAGAATATGCCTAGGTAAGAATCAATAACAGAGCAGTCAGCTATATCTATATATTTTTTTTCTTTTTGTGATAATTTTTTTTGTAGTGGAACAATTGTTTACAGTTGGACAATTCCATTTAATAATCTGATCCTCTTATTACATTGATCAGTTGAATATGTGGGTGGCATTCCCCCTGTAAATGTTCTCAGTCAGCATTACAATGTTTATTGTGTGCTTCAAGGAGGTACGAAATAATTTCAGATTTCAAAAGTAGCTCTACAAATACACACAACTGCATATACAATATAAAAATCTAGAAAGAGACCTAATGGGCTGCTAGTTAATCCTATGAATGCTAGAGACATCACAATGAGTTGGAGATAACTCTAACATCCATGGAGTGAAGACTCCTACTTGCGAAAGTCCTTTTGTTAAACAAATTAAAATTCACTTATTCATACAGGTACTTTCTTAACCCCTTTGAAGGATTCGTAAAATTTTATTATGCAAAATAGAATTATTTTCCTTTTTTTGCGGATGAGTACAAGTGTTCTTCTGCTGCTGGCTGTTGCTTTATTTGAAAGTTATCACAGTTCATAATACAATGAGGATGTAGATCTGTTACAATCACATTGCATGGCAAACTGTAATAAAGGTCCCCCCTCTCCCTCAGAATGCAATATAATAATTAGTTACATAGTATAATAAAAAAAGTAAAAGATTTTTTTTCATAATAAAGGTTTACTACTCTTTCAATGCTCAACACATCTAGAATACCAAGTTTTGAGGGAAGCCACATCTGTGCTTACTTTAATGTCCCTTCCCCTGATAATGGTAAGTTTAGGTACTCATTTACACACTCCTGAACCCCAAGCGTGCCAGTTAGTACAATGTATGGGCTTTGACATCTGTTCCTGCTGTGCCAAGCCCATACGGCTGTAATGTGTCCACTGTATAAGCCAGTAAACTGCATAAACAAGTTAAAAAAAAAACAGACCTTGTTTGGTGCATCAGGTCACCTCCTGATGTCCCCCCAGTGCTTCTGATCTCCCAGTCGATTAGGCTAGGATATTAATATAGGCAACAGAGGGGAGCAGCATGGCTCCCCTGCTTCCATCCTACCTGAGTTTTTGGGTAGGAGTGGGAGGGAACAGGGAAAGCCTCCCACATCATGTTTGACAAGCCTTTGGACCTCGCACATACTGCCCTCTGATGCACCGTCCACTGGTAGCCATAGCCCCCTCACATATATTTCTGATCCCCTCTGTCTGGTTCCACTATCCACTAGTAGTCACAGATGCCCATATACACAGTCAGACCCCCATGCTGGATTCTACCGCCCACTGGAAGTAACATATCTCCACATATATAGTCTCACCCTCTGGCCTGGTTTCACCGTCCGCTTTTGTCACAGACCCTTCCATACACACATATACTGCCTGCTCCCCCCGTCACATATATCTGGCCTTCTACCCCAGTAGCCGTGCTAACACCCCATACCAATGGGGTACCATTTTTCACAGGCTTTTATTAGGTTCTGAATACACTAGGAAATTAAATGACGTTGAGATAATTGAGCATCTTTGAAGTTACTGAAGCATAAAAAGTATGTTTGTTTTTTCCCTACTGCACCACATTCTGGAAATAGTTATTAACGCTAACAGGTAAAAAGCACACCTCATTTGATGCTGGTGAATGTCTGCTTTGTAAAATGGTATGCTTAACTGACCTTTTCTTCATATCTGAAATGGTTATCTACATTTTAGTGCAGTCAAGTTATTTCACAAAAGAAATGTGACAGGTGTAACTTTGTGCTTCAGGAGCCCGATACGCTACATTAACCCATACCACTGGGGTACAGTATTTCTTGGACTGGTAGAAAGTACTGAATACTGCAGCAAATGGCATCCTTCTATGTCCCACCTACCTGCCTCTACCATGCTCTCTCATGAGCAAGGCCCTCTGATCCTTTTGTTTTCTATGTTCAATTTACACTGTTTATTGTTGCTGGATGTCCATTCCCTATTGTACAGCACTACAGAATATTGCTATATAAATAAATCATTATAATACAATTTTTGATAAGATTTTTGGTATCTTTGAAGTGGTGGAAAAAAAAGATCATTATAGCTGCAAATTATGAAAATAATTGTGCAAACGAGCCTAAGGATAAAAAAAGCAAAAATATCCTTATTTGATGCAGGTGAATGTCTGCTTTAAAAATGGTATGCCATACATACCATTCCATCATATCTCTAATAGTTAGGACCATTTAAGTGCAGGCAGCCTATTAAAAAAAAAAAAGTAAGCAGATAGGTGTAATTTTGTGCTACCCCTCACAGTATGTCAACCTATACCAAATGGATACCATTTTTCTTGGGCAAGTAGTTGCTAATGAGTGCTGTGAGAAATTATAAAGTTTTTATTGTTTTACTACATTTGAAAGGGTGGAAAATGTAATAAAACACCAATTTTTTTCCTTTAGTGTCACCTTTTAGAAACATTTGTACACACCAGGTTAGGGGGTAGAAAGGCAAGTGAGCCCTCATTTGATATGGTTGGTTATCTTCTTTCCAAAATGTTGTTTTCTCTACGTTTCTTCATTTCTGTAGCTGGTACAACAATTTTAGCACAGGCAAATCATGTTTGAAATGATTTTAGAAAAATTATATGTTGGTGTAGTTTTGTGTTTCTGGCACCACTACAGTATGTCAATCGGGTGCCATTTTTTTTGAAGAACAGTAGCTAATGAATGCAATAGGAAATTCCATATCTTTCAAAGATTCAAGAACTGTCACGGTTTGTTAAGACTCTCAGACACAAAGTTAGGTAAAAACACAACTTTATTGAAAACTTTAAGATAATCCCATAGGACTTCATACACATACATACAATATATAGAAATGACAGATAGGTTGTGATAATAGCGAGTAAGGCTCTACCGGCCCTGCCAATATACCGGGCAAGGCAGCCTGGGCAAGCAATGGAAAGGTGGCTCTACCGACCCAGCCAATATACCTCGCAAGGTAGCCTATCGGGTAACTAGGAGAACCAGGCTCTACCGGCCCTGCCAATATACCGGGCAAGGCAGCCTAATAGACTATCAAGTGTATACAGGCTCTACCGGCCCTGCCAATATACCGGGCAAGGCAACCTAACGGATCACCATCTGATACAGGCTCTACTGGCCCTGCCAATATACCGGGCAAGGCAGCCTAACGGAAGATCATAGATATAGGCTCTACCGGCCTTGCCAATACCGGGTAAGGCAACCTCAAAATGGAAACGATTAGAAGGTTCTACCGGCCTTACCAATATACCGGGCAAGGCAGCCTTAGAGGAGAAGGTGTCAACCACTATGGCCTCAATAACTGTCAGATGACAATGACAGTATGGAGATGGTATGTAGAGGCTATGAGAGCTAGTGGTAATACCAGGTAGTCTGCCCACATCAGTACCCGTGTACTGAGAGAGAAACTAGCTGTCTAGGACTGACAGCGCACTGGGAACCATCAGACTAAATGAATAGTAAGCCATGAGGCAGTGAAGTAAACCAGCTCCCTCGCGCAGGAAACCAACAGGCTAGGAGTATAGTAGGCCTTAAGGCCATGGAGCGAACCAACGCCCGCACGCTGTGAACCAACACTCTAATTCAAGTGAGCCGTAAGGCAGTGGAGCGAACCAGCACCCGCGCTCTGGGGACCAACAGATTCAATGATAGTAAACTGTCAGGCAGTGGAGAAAACCATCGCCCGCGCGCTGGGAACCAATAGACTGAATGAATAGTAAGCCAGAAGGCAATGGAGCGAACCAGCGCCCGTGCACTGGGAACCAACAGACTGAATGAATAGTAAGCCAGAAGGCAATGGAGCGAACCAGCGCCCGCGTGCTGGGAACCAACAGACTGAATGAATAGTAAGCCAGAAGGCAATGGAGCGAACCAGCGCCCGCACGCTGGGAACCAACAGACTAGATATATAGTAGGCCGTAAGGCAATGAAGCGAACCAGCGTCCGTACGCTGGGAACCAACAATTAAATGTATAGTAGGCCGTGTGGTAGTGGAGCGAACCAGCGTCCGCACGCTGGGAACCAACAGATAGATGTATATTGAGCTGTAAGGCAGTGGAGCGAACCAGCGCCCACGCCCTGGTAACCGACAGACGAATTGTATATTAAGCCGTAAGGCAGTGGAGCGAAACAGCGTACGCACACTGGGAACCAACAACTAAATGATAGTAGTCGTGCGGTAGTGGAGCGAACCAGCGTCCGCCCACTGGGAACCAACAAATAAATGTACAGTAAGCCGTGAGGCAGTGCAACGAGACAGCGCCCTCGCGCTGGTAACCAACAGCTAGATGTATAGTAAGCTGTAAGGCAGTGGAGCAAACCAGCACCTGCGCACTGGGAACCAACAGGGTGAAAATGTCGCCTGAGCGACCGAGGAACGAGGTCGCCACAGATGAAGGAACTGGAAGCAGGAGATGAACAGGAACCAGCACAACGATGGTCAACCGGATCAGGAACGGCAACGAAGACTGGCAGCAGGAAACAGCAACCTTGGACAACTCCAACCGGAACAGGCACTGGAACAGGTACAGCTGAGGAGGAGTCTCAGGAACTGGACGAACGCAGGAAACCAGGAACACAGCTAAAGGCCCATTAAGCTTCTGTAGCATAATGAAAGTGGAGGCAGTCAGAGACACCACGAAAGGGCAACCAAAGGGTGCCCAAGCTCAGTTTAAATAGGCAAGATGAGGAGGGCTAAAGGCAGACAGCCAATGGGAGCCCCCTACAGGTGATAGACACAAAAAGGCAGCAATCACGGGCACCGTGATAAGAACATTTGAAGCACCATATTCTGGAAACATTTGTGCACACGCAGCTAGGGGAACAATGGCAACAGACTCCTCATTTGATGTAGTAGCATATCTATTTTGAGGAAATATTTGGTTACATATAAAGTTATTAAGCTATTTAGGGTAGTTTTACCATGTAACTACTGGAATGTGCAGTTTCAGTCATAAAGCTGAAAATACAATTTTGAGTTCCTGTTAAAGGGATAGTAATGTTTCACAATAAAAGCAGTTCAAATTTATCTTCTTAGTATTTGGGCCATGGAGAGTGTTATTTCAATACTGTCAGAGTTGTCGTTCAATAGTAATTGAATGATAAAGTATCCCCCTCCCGCCCCTTTTGCTGATGTAACACTGCTCACCTCAGCAGCAAGACTGTCCATATGGATCTCAGAGAGGGACAATCTTCAGTGAGCATAAGGAAAAACCTGAAAAATCTATCATGGGAGGCAGGGTTTTCCTTATGCTCACAGTAAGAAGATTGTCCCTTGCTGTGAGCTGTCCAGTCCCAGGTCCAGATTTCACATCTGAGGGGAGGTGGCTTACACTAGGTAAAAGGGGAGGGAGGGGGAACTTTATCATTCAATTACTCTTGAACTACAACTCTGACAGTATTGAAACTGTAAAAAAAAACCATAGCTCAAATACTATGAAGACTAATTGGAATTGCTGTTTTTGTGAAATGTTACTATCCCTTCAATTAGATGTCTGTTCAGGCCATGCTTTTAGGTAAAATTATACATATTTGGTATTTTTATGCTTAGGGGATTCAAGGCTTTTAACAATAAATACCAACCTAAATTATTTTGCTATATAGTTTGCAATTATACCCAAACACATAGATTGCAAAAATACTGAACATGTACCCAGCCATCAGGGTATAAAAATCCCCCAGGACTCTGCAAAGGTTAGACTGGCTAACTTATCCTTGTTAGATTTTAGAGAGGACTCGAATCTCTAGCATTCAGCTGGTTAATAACTCTTTTTGTGTTTGTGTTATAAGTTAAGGGTAGCAGGCAACTGTGGCTGATATTGGTGGAGTTAAGGTATGACCATGGGTGGGATTGGTGGGGCTATGGCCACCTAGGATGCCTTGCCTAGGGCCACCCTGTAGGTACAATGCAAATGCTTTGAAAATAAATGCATTTGGAGACATCTCTAAGATACAAGAAAAGAAGAAAATATTTAATCAAAGTTAACTTTTTTTGTGATCAACACTAAAACCTTTAAAAAAATCACAATTTATTAACCATTCAAAGGGTTAAAGACCTTAAATACCTTCTTACAAATACTCTCATTATTTCCTCTTTCTATAATAGTGTTATATTTGTCTATGTGCCTTCCAATTACTGCTTGTTTGGGATCTCAGAAGATCTTTACGGGTCTTGTCTTGCTTAATAAAGCTATCACTCATTCAATATAAACACATCGGAGTAAAACAGGAGTAGGTAACCCTTGGCAGTGTTTAACTATGCAGCTGATGGAGACTACAACTACTTTTGTTCTCAGCCGTTGGCTGGTGGAAGATGATAGGAGTTGCAGTCTGCAGCATCTGGAAAGCCAAAGGTTTCCTACCACTGGTTTAAATATATCCTACTGCATGTTAAATATAGGAATTCTACTTAAAGGAACATTAACACCTCCCCTTACCTGTTACCCGTTAAGGACCCATGATGTGCCAGGACCATCATTAGTAAACTTCCCTTAAGGACCAGTGACGGTCCTGGAACATCATGGAATTCAGGAGTCCACCATTCAGGGTCCCCAAATAAAAAAAATGCCCCATGGTCCTTAACTCCCGGCTGCACGGTCATTAAGGGGTTCATCTGAGCAGAAATTCCTAAAGTCTAATATGAATCAGTTCTGTGTTTATTGGTTTTTCAAAGTTAACCATTATAGTACAGGATATAATGTCATGATTCTTTCTTGCAGGACTCAAGGGCAATAAACTCCACCCACCGAAGTCATCTTAGGAAGGCTGCAGTGATTGGGGGTTTGGGATCCTGAAGTCCTTCAACATGTCCGCCTCCATGGAATTGATACCCACTACTTAACTAGAGATGTAATCAGCATCTAATAAGATAAAAGTTGATAATGGATAGTATGAAAATGTCACAATAAACTTTGGAGTATCAGAGGGCACTCAACACCCCAATGGCACTTTGATGGTTAAGCAGTTCTGTTCCTGCTGGCTAAAAAGGGTACTCCTACTGTTGGAAGATATCACATTCAAAAGTTATTACAGAACAAAACTAAATGTTTATAAGAGGAAAAGTACAGTGTTTCTTGCAGACTTTCATTTTTATGGTGTGCAGTTGAGACTGACATCTGTAGAGCTCTGGTCACTGACCAGAAATCTCCATAGACTGCAATAGCAACAGTACCATAATAAAATGGAAAGGTTGCAAAAATCACTGCACTAGTCCTTAAAAAACAGGTTTGTGCTGTAAACATTTTTCAGTTAAACATCTCCCAGAAGTATGAATGTACTTGTGTTATTCAAATGGAAAAATCCTATATTGTACATTTTTATGTCTCTGTAACCTTTTAAAGGGGAAGTATCACCTCCTAATTTTTTTTTTACCATAGGTTTAGTTAATAAAGTAGTATTAGGAAAGCTGTTTTTGTTTACTTATTGTACTTACTTTTAAAGATATTGCATATTCTTCATAATGCAGCATGCTGAATCTTCAGCACAGCTCTTCTTCACTTCCTAATTCTCCTCCCACCTCCCTCCCAGCTGCCCCAGGGAGTGCGTTCACACTTCCCTTCAGTGTGGTATGAATGGCTTTGATTGTTACATCATGTTCCAGTTAGCATTATACTGAGGTTGCTCAGCATAATGCTAACCAGAGCTTGATGTAACGATAGAAGCCATTCACACCACACTGAAGGGAAGAGTGAACGCGCTCCCTGGGGCAGCTGGGAGAGAAATGGGAGGAGGAGAAGGGCTGAGCCGAAGATTCAGGGTGCCCCATTATGCGGAAGTGCACAACTTGAAGATGCAATATCTTTAAAAGTACGTTCATTTAGAAAAAAAAAACAGCTTTCCTGATACTACTTTATTAAATAAACCTATTGTAAAAATAAATTAATGAGGTTATACTTCCCCTTTAAAGGGATAGTAATACTTAATTATCACTAATCCATATATTAAAGTCATATTAAAAATAACTTTATGCCCCCAGTGTCATCTCTCAAACCTTTATGGTTTGAGAGATAATCACCCCTAAAGTTGCCCTCCCCCTTCCCTGTAGTCAGTGTTCTAGCTGACTGCAGGGAAGCCTGTAGTACGACCATCAGGCAGCTCTGCAGCACAGCTGCGATCGCGTTAATAAAAAATAAATCTATCACTGAAATGGTCTTCTACGTGTGCTTGGTTTGCAAGCACATGTAGAAGACCGTTTTAGTGAAAGATTTCTTTTTTATTAATGCGATCGCGGCTGTGCTGCAGAGCCGTCTGATGATCGTAAGACCGGATTTCCCTTCAGTCAGCTACAACGCTGACTTCAGGGAAGGGGGAGGGAGAGGGCAACTTTAGGAGCGATTATCTCTCAAACCATAAAGAGATGACACTGGGGGCAATACATTTGTTATTAATATGACTTTAATATAGGGATTAGTAATAATTAAGTATAACTATCCCTTTAAGTACCAAAATGGTATGCACATACCCCTTTCCCTGGCAGTGCATTAAAGAAATTCGTTGCTTCATTCAACCTTTTGAATGCCTGGGTTGGATACCCCTCTGGTGCTCAAAGGGTTAACATTATTATACCATAAACAGTTTTTAAAAAATTTAACTGCAATTAACAAACTGTTTAATAGGTTTTGCTGTTACTATTGTATTCTATGCAGAGCTATGTTTGGAAACCAAAAGCTCTTTATAGAGCACAAAATAAAAATGTACTTTTGGGGGTCTGGTTTCCAGGTTTGAGCTGTAACAATATCTGAATGAAGGATCACCTAGCAGTGGGAGTATACCAACAATAACATATATCATTTTCTGAGATCCAAGCTCCACATTTTTCACATTTAATGATTAAACCTATATAAATTGATTTTCTTATCACCCCGCAATGAATCCTGCTCAATGAAAAAACAATTATTATTACTAACTGTAATATTAGTCAGATATCAATAATTACTACTCTTGTCTAACCTACAGTTTCTTGATTTTTGTACCTCTTTCCCAGTATTATTTTTTTTCTTACCTCAAATATTACCAGTAGGAGAAGTCAAACTCCTACTGGTTCAGCTATTGGAGACTGCGCCTACCTTTATACCCAACCTGTCATTGGATGGGAGTTGTAGTCTCCACAGCTGAAGCTCCAAAGATTGACCACCTCTGCCTTACCAGTCATAAGTATCTGCTCTGAACGAGATCATAAATATATATTGAATTTTATTTTCAGCATTTATTTTTTTTTTACTGTTGTTGGGGGGTCTGTTATAGGGTGCTGTGTCACAAACATTTGTTACAAATATTTTTTAGTTTCTGTACAATTAATTAGTTCATAAATCAATGTCTGTTCCCATTGTAGATAGCTCAAGGGAGATCATTTGGTGGGTGGTGCTAATATGTACTGAGCTGTGGCAGTGTTTACCTGTACATAGAATTAATCATTGGAATAGCTTTCCCTGAAGGGGCTATTTGGATTCATTCTTTTTTTTAACCCAATCATACATTAATAATTGCTTACAAGTAAGTTTACTGCTAACTACATCATACTGTATAAATGTATAGGTTTTTTCATGATGGAGATAGTGTTCTTCTTATTGTATGAAGACTGTGGGGAACGTACGACAATCCAGGTGCTCTAGGAGGATGAGATTTGTATTCCAACAACATAGAAAGGTAGAATTTGACAGCCAATAAGAACCACCTGACCCAACTAGATTTCCTATTTCCCTCTACTAAGCTCAGATATTTTATTTGTAGATTAGCCAAATGTCTATCTTAAAGGGATAGTAATGTCCAACAATAATATGCCCTAGTTTGATTCATTAAAGTTTTTCAGTAGTCATGGCCCTGTTTGTAATGTCTGTACCTGTATTGTTTCATTGAAAATCCTTGTTGAAGTCTTCCCCTCCCACCCTTTTCATCGAACTCCCTGTAAGTTGGTTAGAGCCGACTTGGTGTCGGGCAACACATCGGATCCTTCAGAGGCACAAGCTTCTATGCAGTTTGTATGTAATCCTGGCGCCTCAACAGTGAGCATTGCCTCCTCTGCATCCCCTCCCTCGGCTAATTCAGTGGAGCGCACATAGAAGACACAGACTTCACGAGCACACGCTTGATCAGACGATTTTTAAATATGGCAGATGGGCTTCCATTGCCAATAAACTTTGGAGGTTAAAAACTAAAGAATGACCTAACACTTTTCAAAATTAAAGCTACCGATAAACTTTTTTGAACTTGGCGATTCAGATGGAATGTTTATGTAGTAAGACATTACTAATACTTTAAGAGATACATAGAAACATAGAACTTGACGGAAGATAAAAATCATTTGACTCATTTCGTCTGCCCGTTTTTTCTAATGGAAAAACCTCAAACTTTATTTGGTCCTTGGTCTTGTCTAATGTTAAGGATAACCTTGTTCTTATCACATGCATGCTTATATTCCCTCACTGAATTAACCTCTACCATTTATACTGTAAGGATTGAATCAGCAGTTTCTATCCCATTTATGGAGACCTACTTGTGAGTGACTCACCTCTTACAAATAATGCAGCAGAAAATCTGTCTGCAATATGACCATTCAAGGGCACAGTTAGTGTAAAATACAACAGTTTGGACTACAATAATTCTGGAAAGATGCATTTTCCAGTTGTGAGATAAGCGCCATTCTTTTTCTCAGCAGTAAATATATTATTTTTTCATAAAAGTGTACTGCTCCTTTAAAACCACTAAGGCCATATACAAGACATGAGCAGTTTTGGAGCATACCAACTATACCATACCAAGGAAATAAACACTACCATTGATTTAAATGGGATTTTAAAAAACCTGGAATGTTAGAGAGATATCTGCAGTGTATTGTGAAAGGGTTAAAACCCCCCTTTAAAACATTTTGGGGGATCTTCATGTGTCCTCCATTTGTGCAGTTGGCTTGCTCCAGATTTGCTCATCTGTTCCATTCTGCATAAGTTTCTAAAGCAGTGTGTTCTTTTTATTAGAACAGCACAAACAGGCACTAGAGGTAAGTATCCGTATTACATCACTTCGTAAGGGCGACTGCCAAAGCCACACACACTGGGCCCCAATTGTGGCTTAGTTTCCTTACAGACTCCTGTTAAATGCCAAACATAGCATCATGGAAAACAAAAAAAGACTACCCAATGGCCCAGGGAGTTCCCAATGTCTCAGTATAAAGCTTATGGCAAGAACAAAAGGATGATGAAGGATAAAAGGATTTTTATTGACACAGCAGATTTTAAGATGACAGAGGTTTTTAGTCCTCTGAAACGTGTAAGGAGTGGACTGGAGTTCTGATCATTTGCTCTTAAATATGTGGTGTGTCAAAAAAAATCCTTAGGTTTTGTTTCTATCATCTTTGTTTTCTTACTATAACCTTTATACTGAGCAGGTGGGAACTCTGGAGGCCGTTGGGTAAACATTTTTGTTTTCTATATTTTTCTTAACCCCGGGGAGGCAGGCACACTTTGTAGATGTTTCAATGAAGTATTTCTTTGCAGACAATGCTATTTCAGCTCTGCTGAAGAGCCATCCGGTCAAAAGAGCAGAATCACAATGTCAGCGAGAGCGCTGACGTGAGTGAAAGGGGCAGGAGGGAGGAACTTTACTAACTTATAACTCGAAATCTGCACATCTTTTAAGCAACTGGACTTACATTATTTAATGTATTTTTTTAATCTGAACATTATTACATTTTATAAAAAGAAAGTATTACTATCCCTTTAAAGGGATAGTAATGTTTCATAATAAAAGCAGCTCTAATTAATCATCATAGCATTTGGACTTTGGAGAGTGTTATTTCAATTATGTCAGAGTTGTAGTTCAAGAGTAATTCAAAGACAAAGTGTCCCCCTTCCGTCCCTTTTACTGATGTAACACTGTTCAGCCAGAGCAGAAGGGAGGTGCCCAGGTAGACTGCAGAGAGGGACAATCTTTAATTAAGATAAGGGAAAAACCTGAAAGACTTGTCAAAGGGGGCAGGGATTTCATTGTTTTCATTGTAAAAAGATTGTCCCCTGCTGTTATCTGTCTGGTCTTACAACCAGATTCCCCATCTCAGATGAGATGGCTTACATTAGGTAAAAGGGGCAGAAGGGGAAACTTTGCTTGTGAATATCTCTTAAACCATAAAGGTTTGAGCGATAAGACTTATATCATTCTTCATATTAATGCCTACAAAATAAAATAAAGTTAAAACGAAGTATTACTATCCCTTTAAGGAACCATGATGGTTATATATTACATAGAGTTCAGGGGTCCCCGTGCGGCTGCATGCTAAATCCATTGTAGTAAAAAAAAAAATGCTGTGTTGTCCTTAACTGCCGGTCTTTTGGTTAAGGGGTTAAAAAGACATAGAAAAAGAGTAGAGAGGAACTGGAAAACATAGAAAATAACAAATTAAGTCTGTAAAATTGGATACCTTGTGGAGTCAAGAAAAAGCCAACTGCAGCATTTTGGGTCTAAAAGGAGCCTCTTTCTGGCTAGTTGAAATGAGCCTCTTTCTGGCTAGTTCAAAAGAGCCTTTTTCTGGCTACTTCAAATGAGCCTCTTTCTGCCTGGGAAAATCAGCTTTTGATACCAAACAGCTGGAGTTTTCTTTAGCATGATCCTAAGGTTTTCCATTTTATTGCTTCTGGTATTGTCCATTGTGTCTTATTTTTCTATGTCTTGTTATTAGGGATTTTATTTTGTACAATTAAACCACAAAATAAAAATGTAATTTTCACTGTTAGGAAAGACCACATGGCATCTTTATTTTGGCACCGTCTATGGCCCCTATGTGACCTCACCTTTAACCGGGGATGCATGGGAAAAATGCATACTGCAGGACTGCTTTGATTTTAATGAAGTACTGAAATATGTTTATTTCCTATGTGTCTCCGGTTAAAGGTGAGAACTGGTCAGCCTACCCTATGTTCAGAAGGAAAGTAGAGTATTTCTGGGGCAAATTAACAGCACACAAGGGGACAACTAAAAACGTCCCAAATTCCCATTGATTTTGATTGAGTTTATAATTCCTTCAATGCTAGAGAGGCTTTGCAATGCATCAGAGACCACCTTTGCGGTGAAGGGGTTAAAACTCGTACTTAAATCAATTGGAATTTTTATTTTTTCCCGGTGGTGCAGCTGATGATAAGGCCACATGTGGCCACTTCCTATTTGAACGCTATTCCTGCAGTACTAGGTACTTAAGGGGTTAATGATTTCTTTCTTTGTTAATTCAGTTGTTCGCGCTCAATGAGATTGATGAAAAGCAGACACAGACTTGGTGAACTCCCGGCAGACAGGATCAATATCGGGATTAAGCACCCGGTCAAATGCAGCCATCGATTTCTGAGTTTTACTGATTGGGAGGGAATTTTGATGTATTTAGTGAAATAAATCTCATCAAGATGGCATTAATTAATAACAAGCACTGGCGAAGATTGCCAGTTATTGCCAAAATTTAAGGGAGGTGATCAGTTAATGTAGCACCTTGGTCTCTACCTATTCTTCTTTATCAGAGGAAGTCAAGTGTTACACAATATTAACTATTAGCTATTGACCACCTCAATCATATATATATTCCTGTAGATTACCCTGTTTTCTGTATTTGTTATGTCTAAAATGAGAAACCTAATATACAGTACAATAGCCATCTGTGTTTCGGTAGAAAAAAAACGTTTTTGCTTAAAGGAGCAGTAAACTTTTCTTATGAAAACATATATATTGTAGGGGTTTTCCTACTGAGTAAAATAATGATACTCCCACTGCCAAGAGATTTATATTTCCAGAGTTATTACAGTTTAAACCCATGTTTTTACATTAGCGGTGCCCTTTAGTGGTCAAATTCTAATTTGTTTTTCTGTTATATTCTAATGGAGAGGAAAGTCAAGAAAGTCAATGATATACGTTTCTCCATAGAATGTGATAGAAACTGCCAGTCACTTCCTGTCAGTTAGAACTTATTCTAATTATTTTGTTTTACTAAGGGTCATATATTCGAAATAAAAAGGAGGAATTCTGGGACAAACCCAATGCACCACAGGAATGTAAATGGGGATTTTAACCCCTTAACCCTTTGAGTGCCAGAGGGGTATGCAATGCATAGCTTTGCAATACATTCCGTACCCCTCTGGCACTCAAATGGTTAAACGCTAGATGTCTCAATACATTGGAGACCTCTCTAGCATTCAAGGAGTTAAACTCACCATTTAAATCAATGGGAAATTTTAGTTCTCGCCTATAGTGCACTTGGTTTGACCCAGAATTCCACCATTTTTCTTTTGACCATATGGTCCTTTATTAAGTCTACATCTATGAGAGCAGACTTACTAAAATATAAACGTATATGTTCTCGGTGAGCTCAGATTAGCTTTTATTAGTGGTGTTCAATTAGTTACACTTGCCTGAATCTGGGGTGCCTTGACGGGGCAGGAAAGCTTTCCGTGCCTTTGGCCAAAAACATGTTACTAAACCTCACTGTTTTATTTGTATCCAGTCTTAGGTTATTTGTAAAAATCAGAATTTGATGCACAGAAACTTATTTTTGTAGACTTAGTTTTAAGCCTGGCGGCTGCACTGTTCGGACCCAAAATGTCACTTTTCCGGTGAGCTGGTATCAGACTGCAATGCAATGCAGAAGCATGTGGCCCACAGCTACAAATGTTGTGGATTGAGAGCATAATTGTCTAGCTTGGTAGCACCTCACCAGAGCCTATGGGGATTTCATGTGCAAACCAAGGAGACTGAACTAATTAAGTCTACTTCTGTGAGAGCAGACAGCAGTTGAAAGCCTGGAGGCTGCACTGTCCAGACCCAAAATGGCTCCTTTCAGGTGAACTGGCATCAGACTACAATGCAAAGCATTGTATGTGGCTCACAGTCACAAATTTTGTGGGTGGAGAGGATAATTGTCAAACTTGTATGCACCTCACTAGAACCTATGGGGATAGCATGTGCAACCTAAGGAGACTTCAGCCTTGCAGTTCAGACTCTGCTCACTGGATAAATGACAGAGGCATATTGGTCTATATTAAGAACCCCATTCTGCCCCCCTATTGGTAGACTTGGGCTCACAATGCAGCCCCATCTTCATCGGCAGGTCTGCTGCCAGAGGAGAGGAGCATTCAAGGTACTAGTTGTCCTTTTATTCATCTCCATAATGTCCCATGCCCTAAATCTAATTCAGTAATCTTTTCTTACCTTTAACTTGACCATCTGAGTGCAAGACAAATCCAGAGCACACTGAAAATCAAACTGATGAACTCCTTAAAGGGTTACCCTTAACTATATCCCTAACTCCTAACCCTAAAAATCATCTGATAACACTAATCGGTCAAAGAAATCCTTGTGACAAATAATAGACAAAACAAATAGACAAAACAACACAATTTCCTCCATCATGTACATGGCTTAGTGAGGACAAAGTGCAAAAGAGACTGGAAAATGTTATGTGAATAAAGCATCTGGACCTGATGGTATACACCCAACGGGATGTAAGGAGTATAGTTCAGTAATAGAAAGACCATTTTACTTAATATTTATTGATTCACTTTCATCAGGCATAGTGCCCTGTGACTGGAGGAAAGCTGATGTAATTCCATTGTTCAAAAAGGGGGCAAGATCCAAACCAGGAAATTATAGACCTGTGAGCTTCACTTCCATAGTGGGTAAGATATTAGAAGGGTTACTAACTGACAGTACTCAGAACTATGTGAAGACAAACAATATGAAGAATAGGTCATGTGAGACTAATTTACTTGCATTTTATGAAAGGGTAAGTAGTAATTTGGACAAGGGAATTTTTGTTTTGACTTCTCTTCTGGACATCCCCTGGTACTTCGCTCTATGACTTCCTGGATATTGACCTTCTTGCCTGTACCTGATTATTCTCCTGTCTTCTCCTCGGGTACCGTTAGCTGTATTTGCCCAGGTTATGACTCGGCCTGTTTTTGACCCTTCTTATATTGCTTTTAACTAGTTTCTGTTCAGACCCTGCTATCATTGGCTAAGCCTCCGGTTCCGGCTCTTGTACTCTCCTTCTCCTGGCGGGGTTATCCGCTGCTGCCACTTTTCAGCCTTCTCTATCTCCTTTAGCCCTGCAGGCTTCCTTACTCATTTGCCTGTGCAGAGCAGAGGGTTTCCCCCACTACATCCATGGAGGAGCTCAGAGATCGGCCTCTATCAGCCCGCGCCGATCAGTGTAGAAGTAGCCTCACCTCAGCTTCCCTAATTACCCTTATTTGGAGATATCTTTCATCATGGCTGGTTGGCCGTGCAATCAGCACTCCCAGTGGGAGTACCGTTCTATTCAACGGCCGTCTGCCTACACTCTTTGGCAGGGTTGCCTCCTTCCCTCAGCCAAGCAGGGTCATCTCATTCAGCCCACTGCCTGTAGCAGTATCAGGCCCCTAGCAGGTACTTGTCTGGGAGACTTAGGTCAGGATGTGGCCTTTCCCATTTTCCCTGTATCCCTATCCCACCTTAGGGGTCCTTGTGCTTATTTCTCTTTTGATTCTTTGCCAGTCAGTTGAGGAGTAGGGGAGCATCTGAGATTGCTTAGGCATTCTACCTGTCAGCATATCCTATATATCTCCCTTTTTACCAGCCCTCTTTCTTGTTGACTCTGACTTCAGTGGTTACCAGGCCGAGAAGAGTTATTATCGTCCTAGAGTAGGGGCGATTCTAGCTTGTCTCAGTCCTTAGCATTCTGCCGGCTTCTGCCTTGGTTATCTAGTTGAGGCAGCTGTTAGCATCCACATATAGGGGCCTTATTTGGTTCCAGCACCTGGCCTACTACCAACCCATAGGGTGTCCATCCTTGTCCCATCCCAACTGGGATCAGACATCTGGCTTTGCAACCAACACCTTTACTCCAGCTTAGGCTGCAACACGGGCACCACTAGGGTTCCTACATACCCGAACACCGTTCTTAAACCCAGGATTTCTATCCTCCCTGTGGCTAGGTGCTGTGAGACAATTAGTGCACTGGGTTGGGCTAGCACCTGGGCCCATAGCTTTTTAATGTATTTATTAATGATGTAGAAGTGAGAATTGAAAGTAGCTTTTTAATATTTCCTGGTGACACTGAGCTGTGTAGGGAAATACATCCAGGGCTGGATGTTTTTTCTCTGCAGAAGGATTTATATAAACTGAGTGAATTGGCAGAAAACTGGCAGATGACATTTAATGTAAATAAATGTAAGGTTATGTATTTGGGCTGTAGAAACAAACATGCTACATTTACACAAAACGGGAAACAACTTAGGGAATCCTCTTTAGAGAAAGACTTAGGACTACTGATAGACGATATACTTCACAGTAGTGTGCAGAGTCACTCAGCTGCTGCAAGAGCAAATAGGGTACTAGCCTGTATTAAAAAGAGGCATAGATGCATGGATGCTAACAATTCTACCTCTATATAAATCCTTGGTAAAGCCTTGTTAAAATATGGAGTAAGTTTTGGGCAACAGTTCTTAAAAAATACATAATTGGAAAAAGTGCACATACACTTCCTTGCCTCCCTCTCCTGGTCCCTCCTCCTACTGCAACACCCTTCATTCTCCATACTTCTAGGCCAATATCATTACCTTCCCGTTCCCCTGCTTCCCTTTGTTGGGTTTCTTTAAGGTACTTAATTCCTAGGTTTGTCAGGTCTCGATAGCTATATGACTATTCATCCCCTTTTACAGGTTCTTATCCCACCTTGGTGCTCTACTAAGCTGTTCTATGCTTCCTCCCCCATGATCCCCTTGGAAGCTGAATCCCTGATATTGCCACTGATCCCGAGACTAGCACTTAATGTCCAGCCCGTTTTGCTTAAGTGTCTGCTGTTTAGTCATTAGCTTTCTTGCTGCCCCCCCAGCCTCGCAGTTTCTCTGCGATTGGCGACTACTACAGACTTTGGTCTACCAGTATCCTGCCTCTAGTTATTTGCTAGATTACTTATTAACTTTGTTTTCTCCTAGTTCTATACTTTAGGACTCTCTATTTCTTGGTTTACTGCTTTTGTACTATATTTGTACCCTGAACTGAGTCCCATCAAACTAAGAAATGAGTCCCATTACGATTTGTTTTTTCTGCTGTTATGTTCTATTACTTCTGCGCATTGTTGTATTTGCTATTACTGTTTACAGCTATCATTTGTGTACTATTTTCAATGTCTTTTTCTTGTCACTTGTTGTACTTGGAACTTATAAAAAAAAAAAAAAAAAAAGAATTACCCAAATTTTGAGTATTTGACTATAGCCCTTGCTAGAGAGATATCCAAGGTTAACCATTTGAGTGCCACATGGATAGCCAATGCATTGCAAAGCGTACCATTTACATCAATGAGAATATTTATTAGTTCACTTCAGTGCAGTTAGTCTGTCCCAGAATTGTTCCACTTTTCTATTTTAAATATGGATCAAGTTATTCTGTTACAAAATACTGAGCAGTCAACAAGGGGTTACACAAATACAAGTATGAAAGGCATCCATAATATTCCAGAGTGGAAGGACATTAAAGTGCAAATGAATGTAATTTTCCATGGTTTTTATAGCACCGACTATGATTGATCTGCAATTGCTCCGAAGTGTTTGCTTGGTCCCTCAGCCCTAGAAACACTGCAAGCTGGTCTCTCGATGTATGGCATTAGGACTGTTTTGGGGCAATGAATTCTGTTCTTTACAGCAAAACATCATTTCAAGGTTATCACATATTTGGCTCAGTTTCTCCAACAGGAACAGTTCAGAAAATGTTATTTTTTTTTAGGAAACATTTATCATCCTGTCGGAAAATGAGTTTTGTTTTAAAATTGTTATTATTTTTTTCTCTCTAGCAAGCCAGAGCCGAGTGTTCTGTCCTCACAGCTCATTCCCTCCTCCAGATAAAATACACTGGTCGGGGGAACTGCAAATCTCTTTAGAGAGCGAGCAAGTCTGCGGCTGGCAGCTTGTAGGCCTCTCAGAAGTTTATTTTTATGATGTACGGTGCTGAGCAGACAGAAACACATTCTCTAATGCATTGTGGAGAGATGTCAATATCAATTATCCTCTTAACGCTTTAGCTGCCAAAATAGCTCTACAGTGGATTAAATTGCCACAAGTAACAACTCACTATAATTTTTGCTATTGCTTCTTAGAGGACCCCCCCCATCATTACTGTTTCTATTTCTCCATACAACAGTTTCTTCTAACTCCTCCTATTCATCTATATTATCCGTCTCTCATGACTTTGATTGCTCCGCATAATTCAGGGGAGGGTAACCTGCAGATCTCCTGCTACGGATTAAATACAGTCTCCATCATCTGACCCAAATGATGACAGGAAGATGATAGCAAGAGTTGTAGCTCAAAAACTGCTCAATATTTCCTCTTCCTATAACTCCTCCTATTGCTCCATATAACCTCTCCCTATAACTCCTCCTATTGCTCCATATAACCTCTTCACATAACTCCTCCTGTTGCTCCATATAATATCTCCCTATAACTCCTCCTATTTCTCCATATAACCTCTCCACATAACTCCTCCTATTGCTCCATATAATATCTCCCTATAACTCCTCCTATTTCTCCATATAACCTCTCCACATAACTCCTCCTATTGTTCCATAGCATATCCCTATAACTCCTCCTATTGCCCCATATAACTTCTCCCTATAACTCCTCCTATTGCCCCATATAACTTCTCCCTATAACTCCTCCTATTGCTCCATATAACATCTCCCTATAACACCTCCTATTGCACCATATAACCTCTTCCTATAACTCCTCCTATTGCTCGATATAACCTCTCCACATAACTCCTCCAAATTGCTCCATATAACATCTCCCTATAACTCCTCCTATTGCCCCATATAACCTCTCCCTATACCTCCTCCTACTGCCCCATATAAAATATCCCTATAAGTCCTCCTATTGCCCCATATAACTTCTCCCTTTAACTCCTCCTATTGCCCCATATAACATATCCCTTTAACTCCTCCTATTGCTCAATATAACCTCTTTCTATAACTCATATTGTTCCATATAAACTCTCCCTATACATCCTCATATTGTTCCATATAATCTCTCTCCATAACTCCTCCAATTGCTTCATATAACCTCTTCCTATAACTCCTCCTATAGCTTCATATAACCTCTCCCTAAAATGCCTCCTATTTCTCCAGATAACCTATCCCTATTACTCCATCTATTGCTCCATATAATCCCTTCCTATAACTCCTCTCTGAGTGAGCTCCTGCAGCGGGACTGATGATAGCGTCAGGCCCAGGATGGAGTGATGCTATACTGGATACTGATCTTACAGCCTCATGCTGATGTAAAGCCATAATATCATGTTTAGTAATGAGAGTGGAACAGGTAGCAGAGGAATTTGACCAAGCAGAGTTACTGCAACAGTATAACCATAAAGATGCTGGTGTCTGGAGAGATTCAAATAATACAGAAACTAACTGAATGTGAAATACAAAGTGAAGCTGCCTTATCAAGAGAGACTGCAGATGAAACGAATTCACAAGCTCCGGCTGAGCAACCTCAGTTTGCAGCTACCATCACCAGCAACCCATGAGTGTTCAGGTGGAATTAGAATGTACAGGCTAAGATCCAGATGTATACAATGAAATGGAAAAGCTAATGGAGAAAAATGCAAACATTTTACAGTCAGTACCAGAACCTATGCAAGAGGGAAATGGTAAAGAACAAAATATTTCCATTTCTGAACAAAATGTGTATCTGAGAGCACACTGGAGGAACTAACAGCTCTAACTTATACTCAGAGAACAAGACGTGCAAAGCAACAATGCAGGGAGGACCTAGTGACAGGCAAGTTGGAGCTCCCAATTCCAGCTTAAAAGAACAAAAATATTGACTGGATCCAAGCACTGAATTTGCTTCAAGAACAGGGAACAAGACAACACACATAAGTGCAGATCCATATCCAGCTAGACTAAATAACCATTTTCAAGTATTACACAGCAAAGATATATTATTGCAAGAAAGAAGAGTGCTGGGTGCCTGCTATTCACAGAACCAGAATCTGATATTCCAGACAGAAAATTAATTGGCAGTGGACACCTAATAGACTCTATGGGCTTTGCTGCAAGTTATTTATTCACCATCATCCACTTTCCTGGATCAAGGCAGTTCGATATTTGTGTGAAGTTGGCACTGAACCTGGATATTTTCTGTAAGATTTTACATAGGACAAAAAAAAGGCAATGACATCTAGAAGAGCATAAAACGCTTGTTCCAAACAGAGGTAGTGACAGTATCAAACATCATATAATGAATAAAGAGGCACTGTACTGTTGTCAGTGAATGTTAAAAGGCCAATGATGAAAATGGTTTGTGGAGCAGAAGACAGAAGATGTATGCCAAGTTATGACAAACATGAGGTGTTATTCATCATCTATCTTACAGATATTTATTGGATCTGAGAGGCATCTGTTGTTATCCAAGACAGCCTAGAACTTGTTATGAATGAGTATCAATAAGACATTTGGAACATAACTATGACAAGATAAAATATTTACAGTGCAACTGTTTGGGTCACAGAAGATTATAATGCAAGCAAGAATTGATATGAAATTTATCTTCTGCCGAAGACCACACTTTTAAAAAGTGTCCAGAAGCCTCCCACAGGAAAAGAAATCAAGATGAGCTGTAACAGCTTACCTTATTTCCAGTGATGCCTCTTCAGCTGACGCTGGACATGTATAGCACGAAATGTCGCTTCGGTGTCATCCCACACATCGCTTTGGGCATTGGGCCTGGTCATGCTTGGCATCTGTAGTGGTCGCCCGTGTCCTCTGGCCAGGCGGTTCGGTGGCTCAGATTGACTCAGGAGAGGTGCAGGCATTTGACGCATCTCGGTGAGATGTGTCAATTACAGGCGCGAGGCTGTGTATTGATGCAAGCCTCAACTTTATCAGGAAGGCCTGGTCAGTCTCCTCCTATCCACTTTATGGCTCTTAGTATTTAAGGGAACTGGATTCCTATCCAGTTACCCTTACAGTGTTGCCTTGTACAGTTTGATTTAGCTTGTATCCTGTGTATGAATCTGACTTGTCTGACATCCATCCTGGTGCTGACCTGTGGCTCTGTCTGACTGTCCTCTGTGCGCTCCCTGCCTTATTGGACATCCAATCTGGTTCAGACCTGTAGCTCTGGCTGACTACCCGCTCCATGTATAACCCTGGCCTGTCTGACTATCCTATCTGGTGCTGACCTGGGGCTCTTTCCAGCTATCTCCTCTGTGTTGCCTCCTGACTAGTGGACATCCTATCTGGTGCAGACCTGTGGCTCTGGCTGACTATCCACTCTGTGTATGACCCTGACTTGTCTGACTACCCTCCTGTATTGCTCCTTTACTAGAAGACAACCTTTCAGGTGCAGGCCTGTGGCTCTAGTGGACTCCAGCCTTACTGACTGCAGGCGTGAGTCAGTAGTCTCCCTTGTTGCCACCTTATGGGAGATCGTGAGAGCCTTCTTGGGATTCCCTGTATTCTGAGACTACCAGTGGCTACGGCCTATTCTCCTGCAGCTGTGGTTGACCTTGGGTGGCCTCCTATTCCTGATAGAGGTTATAGCCTTTCTAGTCACCCTCTGTTATTCCGTGAACCTGTCTATTTATTATTAATAAAGTGATATTAACTATACCATCTGACTCTGGTTTTGCTTGCAAAATGTGACATGAGCTTGATCTAGATAGCATACTTAATCACGCAATGGACAAGGTGATGGCTATCAATAAAAAAATATGATTATCAGTGTACCCTTGATGAAGTGGGAAGCTCACCCAATAAAGCACATTCAGGCTTCTATCACTCACACTAGTGTCAGTCCATTCCCAAATCCCCCGTGAATTTCCTCTCCCAATCTCTTCTATCTAAACAGAGGGAATAACAAGGGATGCGGCCATGTTCCTTGAAGAACATCTGGAGCTGGACACCACTGAGGGAATTATCCTGCATATTTAGCTGGGATTTACATGAGCAGTGTTGGAGGACCTGGCTCATGATTCTAAAGGGGAAACCCAAGATGTGATCTATGCATCTGGATACATGAGTGTTCAGTAGGCTGTTAATTTCACTGATTTATGATCAAATAAATATTACACTTTGATATAGTTTTCTTATCTGAATTATCCTTGGGAATATCATCTGAGCTCTGGCTTAAAAGACAAATAGGTACAATGTACTTTAAGAAATTGTTTACTAAAAAATATATAGACAGACCCAAAATACAAATGTAAAGTACCTTGAATAAGTTATTGCCCTTTCACTTTCTTTACCATTTCATTTACACATAATAAGTAACGCTTTGAAGGTGCAAAATATTTTTATCGTGACACAAAAGTTAATTTGTTGGTTGCATAAGTATTCACACCCCCGATCTGGAGTCAAAACTTGGTAAGAGCACCTTTATGTCATTTTTTGTCCCTTCAAACCTTGCATATTTGAGTGTTGTAATTTTTACCCATTCTTCATGGCAAAATTGCTTAAAGGGATAGTAATGTTTCAAAATAAAAGCAGCTCCAATGAATCTTCATAGTATTTGGGCCATGGAGAGTGTTAGAGTTGTAGTTCAAGAGTATCCCCCTCCTGCCCCTTTTACTGATGTAATACTGCTCACCTCAGAACAGAAAGGTGGTGTTCAGATGGCTTGAAGAGAGGGACAATCTTCAATTAGCTAAGGGAAAAACCTGTCAAAGGGGCAGGGCTTTCATTGTTCTCACAGTAAGAAGATTGTTCCTTGCTGTGAGCTGTCTTGTCTTAAGACCAGATTCCACATCTGAGGGGAGGTGGCTTACACTAGGTAAAAAGGGCGGGAGGAGGATACTTTATCATTCAATTACTCTTGAACTACAACTCTGACAGTACTGAAATAACACTTTCCATGGCCCAAATACTATGATTAATTGGAGCTGCTTTTTTTGCAACAATAGTGGTACACACAGTAACTAATGTCTTCCAAATATATTCAGAAGCTCCTTAAAAGTAAATACCCTATTAAAAAAGAAACAGGTCAGAGGTGTTATTAGAACAGACTCAAGAGGTCCCACTCAGTATTTATTCCATTTGGGTATCCAATTTATGTATCCAGAAAATTTCATGTCTACCTAAACAAGACAGATTACATTCTTCAATAAAGTCTGCTTTTTATACATATTTATGTGTATGAGCCAGTTTGCATACCCATTTCTAATAGATTCTAATTAAACAGCCATTTATATGCTTGGTTTAACAATATACCAGGTCTGTGTGTATGTGTTTACACTAAGTAACAACTACAGAACTAAATAAAAGGTAAAGCATGCCATTCTATAAAACAGACACCCAGCTACATGTAATGATCTGGTCCAGATTGTGATGAGCTATTACTTGCAGCTATTCATGTTTTTCTGGATGCATCTGCTCCAACTCTGCTATTAACTGTTTTCCACTCTGCTTTCCAGGACAAACCATTGAGGCCTGTATCAAAAAGACTCAGGCATTTCGAGGGAATTTGCATAGATTGCATATTGTTTCAGTGTTCTGATTCCTGTAATCATTATATTTTCTTTTGTTTGTGAATCCGGACCATGATTGTCTGCAGTCTTCCCTGATCTTATCTTTGCTCCGGAACCATTTTGGATCATTTGTTGTTTTTCATCATTTCAGCAAGTGCGAACATGACTACCAGTGGACAGTGATACATAAAGTTTGGGAAGTGAACTACACATGAGTTCCAGAGGAGTGTCCAAAGTATTGCAAAGCAATACAGTGGATACCACACTAGCACATGTTAAGATAATTTTTTGCTTTTCAGGCCTCATTGGAGGGGCATCAGGAGCCTCTTGATACACACCGTCCCCCTTTCCCAGATAGGATGTCCATGATCACATAGGATGTCCGGGTAGTGTGGATACAGGGGAGCCACACTCTTGTGGTTAGAATAACTAGTTGCATATTATTAGAAGAAACATTGTATACCTTCCCAGGAAAGATGGAGGTTTGTACATGCTGTGCCCTAAACTATTTTTTCATCTTTTTTTCTAAGATCAAATGCACACTGCTATCACAGTTATCCCTAATCAAAAGAGAAGAAGGTAGACAAAGGATGTTACTAAAAGAATGGATCAAGGGTATTCCCCAAGCAGGGGGCCAAGAGAGAGGTTGCCAAAATGCCTCCTACGCTTCCCTGCTCCAGTACCTGCAATCCCTGGAGGTCCAGTAGGACATTGTTGTGTCAATGACATGCCCACTTTCAAGAGTGGTGATGTCATCAGCATGCAACCAGAGGGCAAATCCAGGACTGCAACTAAGATGTAATTGCAAATGTATATTGTTGTATGAATATCTAATAAACATGTCCTCCTATTGCTCCATTTAACACCTGTTATTGCTCCATACAACACCTGTTATTGCTCCATATAACATCTATGTAAAGGAGGAGCAATTGGGGACCAAACATACAGCAATATATTGGACAAGTATGACTTCCCATTGATTTAAACAGGTCTTTTAGCCCCTTCAGTGTTAATGAGGTCTTCAAAGCATTGTGAATCATTGCATTGGAGACATCTGTAGCATTCAGTGTGTTCAAAGTCCAAGTTAAAGGATCAGTAAAGTGAAAGTATACATATATAGTATAGATGTTTCTGTTGTATGTTGCACATATAGCCTTTCAACCCTTCCTATTGCTTCCTACAGCTTCTCCTTATATGGTAATTATCCTTATTCCCATTCTTCCTTGTTGCACTGTACAACTGCTGCTATTACTTTTGTTTCTATATTCACTAGCTATTACTCAAGTTATTGTCCCCAATATCCCTATAAACATGATAGCAATGCTTATTATATATAGATAAATAGAAATATGTTGAGGGGCTTTTCCTACTGAGTAAAAGTAGACACTACCACAGTTGGGAGATGTTTCATTCACACATAAAAGTGCATGATGTTTGTGAGTGCATGAGACCAGTATCATACTTTTTATGACTGTTCTGTTTTTATGGTGCTGCTGTCATAATTGTAACCTACAGAAAGCCCTGGTCATTGGCTGAAGCTCTCCATACATTGTCA
Source organism: Rhinophrynus dorsalis (assembly GCA_037306005.1). Taxonomy (NCBI): domain Eukaryota; kingdom Metazoa; phylum Chordata; class Amphibia; order Anura; family Rhinophrynidae; genus Rhinophrynus; species Rhinophrynus dorsalis. The sequence continues at coordinate 152,322,878 of CM074722.1, read as the reverse complement.
GGCTTTGCTTCCATGGGCAACAAAAACACTGTAAAAAATGCATAATATAGTTACCATGCTGTCCTATTTGGTTGGTCAGCTGAATAACTTGCTGCACATAATTGTACTCTGCATGCTGCAACTGTACTGGCAACTGGAGAATGCAATGCATATGTAAATGTCCAGTTATTGTGGTGCCCATTTGGGGTCCAGCCAGTCCTGTCTGGCTGATGTCCTATGTGCCTGCCTACTGCCTTTGACCCACTTGCTGGGGACAATCTCTGTGCAATTAGACACAGACCGGCTGATGTACTAAGACGTCCTGGAGCAATTTTCGTTCAAAGCAATTGCACTGCAGGAAACAAAATTCACATAGATTTAAATGGATTTTATAATCCCTTGAAAGCTTGAAAATTCTCCCACGCATTGCTAAGCAAGTTAATTCAATGAGGAATTTGTAGATATTTAGTTGTGTCCTATTGTGCATTGGATTTACTTCAAAAAGTTCTCCAGTTTTTCCTAGTATATTAGCCTCTCTACCTGTGTCCACTTTCCAATCCTTCATGTGAATGCAGCCTAATAGCAACATTCCTACTCTAAAATGGAAAAAATTACATTCATCCTATCACAAAATGCATTTTACACTGTATAACATTTTGTTACAGAGGGGTTAAAATTACACATTAATTGAAATATATAAAATTACCCAAGCTCCCTTGCCTGTCATCTGATCATTACAGCTTTGTCCTCCTCCGCACTCTACCCTATAATTACCCAGTACACTCCATTGCTTGGGTTCAACACTTCTCTCTGCAGGGCACAAGTGAATGTTTCAATGTTTTAGTTTAGTTAAAATGAAAATCAACCTTTGTGGACAAACGTCACTGTGCAGAGAAGGCAGATACTATGTCCGCTAGCTCAGGGTTCCCTGTAATAACTGCCTACTTTTTTTTATTATGTAAAAGAGAGAATATATTAGTGTCTTCCCATCAAAAAGGGTTCCACTTTAGACAGGCTGTTCTGCTTGCTAAATACCATTCATTTTGCTTTCATATTATTTCACGCTTGATGACAACCCATCCTTGATGCTTGCGTTTTGTCCTGTTGGCGTCTATAATTGATAACGCAGCCAGAAGGAGTTAGTGAGAATCAAAACATTTGCTAATCTTGTGCATTTTCAGTAAGGAATGATGGGATTTTGTCTTTTCTATTTAACACTTTGTGGCTTAAACATTAAACTAAAAGTGGAGACATTCTGGTCCTATAATAATGACATTGTGCTGTGCACCCTTTTGGCAGCAAAATGGTTAATATTATGCATAAGGAAATAGACACATGAAACAGCCTTGTTAATAAGGTAATAAGTAATCAACGCTGTTACCAACCCGAAATATAAGAAGGGCGTTCCGTTTCTCTATGTTCTGCCCTGCAGAACTAGGGAACATTAAATAAAAAGAACACATATTTAACCCTTTGAATGCCCCCTGGCACTCAAAGGATTAACTGATAACAGTTTATTTATGTAGCATTCATTTTTCATTTTCTTCTCCCTTCAAGTTACTGTGGGTCATATTCAACAAGAAAAAAGGAGGTGGAATTTTGGATTAAACCAACTGCACAATGGAGGCAAATAAAAAACCCTTTGAGTGTAGGAGCATTGCAGTGTCTTTCCCATTGGTATTCAAAGGGTTAAACCCTCTGAATGGTCACCAATGTCTCCATCACATTGCTTTGAAATGTGTTGGTGATCTCCCTAGCATTCAAAGGTCTAAAAGTCATATTTGTGCATGTATGTATCAATCACCACAGTCTATGGAGTTGATGTTCTCAGTCCCGTTCCCACCATCACCACCACTACAACCCATAGACATAGTTGATAATATATAAGCCTGATCCTGTGAGGTGACATTATATGGAGAAGCAGGAACAAAGTTATCAAATACCACAGAGTCACTGGTGGGTGGCATATAATGTTCCTGGGGGTGGGTTACCTGGCAGTGGACCTGCAAACATTTTTTTTTCAAGTCTTGCTTTGACGTAGGCCTGCAAACAACTTTTTTCAAGCCTTGATCTTTCTGTAGGCCTGCTTTTTTTTCCCCAGGCTTACCTTATATTAATATGCACTGTCAATTAGGCTGTAAACAAGTTGTAAATGCCTTTCTTTAGGTACAAGGTGCATATGCTTGTTTACAAATAAAAATACTCATTTTTATATAGGCTTACCTAGTTAGCAGTATACCTGTACTCCTCAACACACCACCAGCTTTATATGTCACATGAATGTGACTAGTCTATTGCTATCTGAATCAAAACACAACACTTTTACGCTTGAAATTAATCCTTTGAGTGCCAGAGGGGTACACAACGCGTAGCACTCAAAGGGTTAAAAGCTTGAATTTAATGTGGCAGATGTGGATGGTGGTGATTAATACATGATGAACAATATATGATTATGATAATGTTGAGTAGGAAGGAATGTTAGACAATTTATATAGAGTATCATGCATGATTCCAATACAACCTTACAATTTTATTTTTCATTAATCAATGTTCAAAGCACTACTGCTAATTGTCGTAGATGTTGTCAACTGTGCAAATCCGTCCACCTCAGTGCTGATGTTTCTACATTGCCATATACGTCTGTGTTGTGTGTTTTTTCCACATCTGTTACATAATACTTGTGTGGAATTAGATGTTGGTTCATGTTTAAAAAAATGTAAGTCTAACAACACTGCTGCTGGATAAATAACTTTCATAAGCTGAGGGGTTCCTGAGGAATTACGGCTACATACAGGGACTAGATGTTGCAGTAGCACTAGCAGAAGGGGCTACGGGCTCTGTACTTTGACCAAAAGCACTCTTAGCTAGGGCTGTGGATCTTGATCTGTGTGGCTGCTTAGTAGCCCACAATAATGAGCGTGACTAAGTAGGTGTTGACTTGGAAGCAGTGATGCTGATAATGATGACCAAGATAAATTTGTATTTTAGACATGTTTATTTGTCCAGACTTATCTCTCAAAGAGATTATAAATGGCATATTAATCCTTTCTCATGGTGGAATCCTTATAGCTACATTTTTAGTCAAATCATCGTCTTCTCACTCTCTATCTCTATCTGAATAATAAGGGGGGGGGGAATGAAAGGAAATATTCTAAATCAACATCATCATCAATAATTGCATCAGCAGCAGAAGTAGCATCCTTAGCAGCATCATACTCTTCCTCCTCATTCCTAGTAATTTCCTATTTTTTTTTGAGTCTCAAACACTTTATTTTCACTTTTCACTTAGTAAAATTTGTGTTTAGATTGACATTAGTTTGTGGCTGGGTACTCTGCTACAGAAACACATTTCTTAATGCCTTCATTGCTAGAGGAGTACACAACACACTGCAAAGCACTGCGTTGCATTCCCCTCTGGCATTCAAAGGGTTAGCCTCTTACTTTGTAAACTATATTTTGAACTGATGTGATTAAGGAAGCTTTGAAAAAGTGAAATTGCTATATTCTGTGGACTATAACATGACAAATTTATATGGTTAAAAATAAAACATTGATATAAGTTACAGGAATGTGCACTCATCACCTGCATGTACAGAGGAGTGGCTAGCCATCTCTTCTATATGAGTGGTGGAGATATGGCTGATGTTCCCCTATACAGAGAGTGAACATTTCCCTGTGGGAAATTTGGACCAATTTGAGATATATTGTGGCCGGTATTATGGTGTCTGTAGTGGCAGGATTTAAGAAAATAGAAATTGGCGGTGATCATTTTTATAATAGGATCGCCATGTATATCTGTAAATAGAATGGCTTGCATGCTAGCTGTTGCCATGGGGCTACACAGTATGAATGCCAGATGGACAATAAGAAGTGTGAGCAGGAACCGGAAGGCTAACAGCTTATGGCGTTTTCGTTCGAGTGATAGATTTGAAAAGACAAAAGTTGATGGACAGGAGGTGATGTTGCAAAAGGTATAAATTACTGTTTTATTGACCATTATGAATATATTATAAAGTCACGACAGTGACGAAACATGTATGGTGTTTTCAAGAATATTGTGAAGAGTGAAGAGTTGCAGGTCGCATGGTGTAATCAGATACTGCAGTGGTGTTATATTGATATCCATTCATGCCCAGAGGCTGGTTAAGCCTCCGCTTCCAGTGAGTACCCATCTGCAAGGGGGAGACGTATATACGAACTAAAGGGATCATATGGCTATAAGAGATTGCTTTTAGAGGAGCTGTTGCTCTGGTTCTGACACAATGAAAGAAGGAATATTTCCTGATTGACGTGGAAATCTGAAACAACTTTAGGTTAGATCCCTGTCCTGACAAAATACCAGGAAAGGAGGTTTAAAAGACAAGACTTGTAACTTGGCAAAAGTTGGACAAGAAGGGGTACAGATCTAAGTGTAGTATTTATTTAACACAATCATATTAAAAGTATATACAGTAATGCATTCACATGTTCCCCATCCTAGGGTAAAGTGTATCGGGGTCCCAGTCCCCTCTTAGCCACGAAAACTGTGTCCTTGTAAGTCCTCAGAGTCTACAGATGAGCTGTATCCAAATGTTTCCCTCTTCTTCTGGGGGATGATATAGACCCAGTCACTGTGTAACACTGCCAACAGTTCTTACAGTTTCCAAACCAATATGGACGTGTCAGCGTTCCAGCTTAACACACGGTTCAGGCAGTTAACCAGAGAGATGCTCAATTAAGCCAAGATCAAGGAGACCACAGGGGGCATGGGGCGAGACTCAGTGGAGTGCAACAAACACCCAACACGTTTTCATAAGCCTCACTGCTCGCATCATCAGGGGCAGAGTCCTTATAACTTGGCAACTCTTCATACATAGACTATTGCTAAAAGGAAAGTAATCATGAGAGTCAAAAAACGCAAGGAGGCTAAGGTCGCTGAAGAATGCTCAGGACCAATTAAGGTCCCGTGGGGCATATGATGTCTAGGGAAAGGCATGAGCCACCTCTTGAGCAAAGATCTTAACATCTGGCAGAACAGCAATATGCCTCCAAAGGAGGACTGAAATAGCTGAGATGTGTAACTTTATAGAGCTCAGACTGAGACTCTTGTTCACACTTTCTTCGGAAAAAAACCCCCCAAGAGCGTAGGGAGGTTAAAGGTCTGAGCAGACACATCCTTATCAGCACACCACAGATGGACCAAATTACTGTGGTACACTTTGGAAGAGATAGGCTTTCTAGACTGTACCGTGATGGAAATAACATCCTCTGAGAATCCCTTTTGTCTCAGAATGTTGGCTTCAAGAGCTGCGATGTCAAAGGTAACCCTTCCACATCCTGGTACCAGATGGGACCCTGGATCCAAATATGGTCTCGGAGGAAAGAGGAAGGGTTTCTCTATGGACAAATTCACTGAGATTAGTGAAGGAGTACCAGACTGATGCACAGATCTCAAGCATGTTTAATCATCATAGTATTTCATTTACGTACACGTATTCCATTGGGCATGAACTCAACACATGATGTAACCTTGTTTGTTCACTGGCAATAGAGGGGTTAAACTTGTTGTTTAAGCAGTTTACCTTTAAATTTGTGTGATACTTTTGGTATTTTTATAGTTTGATCCCTTTATTTGCGGTATCATCAAGGTTAAAGATTGCGATGGTCTGTTGACCAATTGCTTTCTTTGATGATTTTACATTTGGTTTTGACACAATGTGTTTACATATCACTTATTACGGATGGATATTTTGTATTGTGTTTGAGTCCTCTTTATGGGGAATGGTATCTGATGTGTTTAATTGAATGTCTTTACGTCATGACTGACTCAGTTTGTGTTTAACAAATGATTGAATAGCTGTGGTCAATTATTCCCATAGATTGCTTTCATTGGTTTGTTTAAATTTAAATGAAGGTATTTAAGATCTTAGCGGGAATGAATGAGTATAGCCTATGATTAAGTAGACTGTATGTTTATGAAACGCGTTAGGCGTTTAATCATGTTTGCAATGGATTAGTTGAGTCCATTTAAGTATTTTTTTTAACAGATATTTTCAATAAATTGTAGATTTTAAATATAAATATAATGTTCACTGTGGACTGATGCTCCGGGTGGATACCGTTGAGCTCCTCTTCCTGTGTCCTATCATAGTATTTGGACTTTGGAGAGTGTTATTTCAATTTTGTCAGAGTTGTAGTTCAAGAGTAATTCAATGACAAAGTATCCCCCTCCAGCCCCTTTTACTGATGTAACACTGTTCAGCCAGAGCAGAAGAGAGGTACCCAGGTAGATATCAGAGAAGGACAATCTTCAATTAAGATAAGGGAAAAACATGAAAAACTTGTCAAGGGGGGCAGGTCTTTCATTGTTCTCATAGGAAGAAGATTGCCCCCTGCTGTTATCTGTCTGGTCTATGGACTGCATTCCACATATGAGAAGAGATGGCTTACACAAGGTAAAAGGGGCGGGAAGGGGAAACTTTATCCTTCAATTAATCTTGAACCACAACTCTGACAGAATTGAAATAACACTCTCTATGGCTCAAATACTATGAATATTAATTGGAGCTGCTGTTTTTGTGAAACATTACTATCCCTTTAAGACTGGGTTGTGACCATGGTTGAAGTTATTTAGAAAGCTAAAGGGAGATCCTAACTTTGCCAGAATCAGGTTAGCAATGTAGGGACTGTGAACTCTGATACCACAGGCAGCTATCAGAGCTTAGGGATTGTTTTGAAATGCCACATTCACATATGAATACATGTACATGAATATGACAATGGCTCATTAAGCTGTATTTCAATATGCAAAATGTGCCATTCTTGATGAAGTCACTGTTGAATTGTAAACCTGGTGAAGGCATGGCAAATTCATGGTGATGTCTACATATTTGTGACATGTTCACAGTGATATGATGGCAAAGACATCTTACTGCATATATTGAGATGGCATCAACGTAAATACTCCATCACATTGCCAACCTGGTGCACACACACACACACACATATATATATTTTTTTTTCCTTGTAAGCATTCTGATATTTCTACCAATTGGTTGGGCAATCTGACTGCCAGTTCTAGCAGACAGCAAGGGGGAACTAGTGTCCTGGGCCAGAAAGTGGATTGATGGAACAAAGCTTCAAGTGTTATCAAACTGAATAATTTTTTGGCAGGTACAGGCTTCAGCATGGCGCTCTGTGAACTACATTAGGTGGCTGATGTTCTAAGAAGAATTCCGGTGCAACACAACTGCACCATAGAAGAAGGGTAATGTGTTGGATACCTCTCTGGCACTCAGATGGTTAAATGAGCATCTAACTACTTGAATGCTGGACAGATATCCAACTCATTGCAGAGCAAGAAGCTGGATGCCTCTCTAGTATTCATGGGTATTCCCATATGGTACAGCTGAATTGACTAGATCAGCCACACAATGCAATAAGTTACGGTAAAGTGATGACAAACAGGTGATAATGAGGAGATCACTTGTCCAAAGTTATAAACATTCCAAGTCCTATATTATTCTATGGAGCCCAACACTGAGATCTCTGAAGCTGGATAAATCTTAGTGTATAAGCTCCATAGAATAACGTGAGAATTGTAAAGTTTATCACAGTGGAAAAGTGATCTCCACTTTATCACCCCTTAGTGTGGGTGACAGAATAGGCAGAACTAGGAGACACAAATCTATTGTACACATACAGCTCAGATATTATAACGCAAGGGTATCCCCTTAACCCTTTCAGTGCCAGAGGGGTACACAACGCATTGCAAAGCAATGCGTTGCGTACCCCTCTGGCACTGAAAGGGTTAATGAACAACGCTTAGAAATGATAAATATATATCATTATTTTATTTTTTTAACACTGATGTGATCTTGTAGACTGTACAGCAAAATTTATACAAGCAGAGATCTCTATACACAAATATACACTATCCTAATCTTTTCTGACCTCTATCCAACAATATCAAGATTGAGGACTATTCCAGTTACTTGTGTTTTGACCTCTTCTCTGTCAGAAGGTCCAGCAAGGCTAGTTCATCTGGCAGGAAAAAGGTTCAGCTATCTAACAACGTCTAGGGCCATACATAAACAGGAATATTTACATTGGTAACTAACAAAATAAAGGTATAAGTGCATCTGGCATAAAAGCAAGCATCAGGGAAGAACTCTGTGCCCTGAAGAACTTACCATCATATTAAACCTGCATTGCTCGGTGGGCAAGTAAATCAATGGCTTGCTATGCATTAACATTTTTCTGTGTATGTGTATATATACTAGTGTAAAAGCCAGTGTACACATGCCAAGGTCCAGGTGATGTTAACCCTTTGAGTGCCAGAGGGGTGCGCAATGCATTGCTTTGCAATGCGTTGTGTAACCCTCTGGCACTCAAAGAGTTAAGAGGCCGGTCCTGCTCTGTGTACTGCCACCAACTCACTGGCGGTGCACGCGATTCAGTCATGCTCTGTAGCGACTGACCGAACGCACAGAATGCTCCCAGCACAGAACTCCCAGCATTCCTACACCTCCCGGCATTCTGTGTGTTCGGGCAGTCTCTACTGCGCATGACTGCATCGGACAATCATTCTAGCCTTTAATTATATAGGATACAAAGAGAGAGAGAGAGAGAGAGTGACAGAGAGAGTTGTTTTTATATTTTAACCCTTTGAGTACATGGTAATGCGTTGTATCTCCTAATAATAACTCTCCATTTACCTTACTATGGACAGAAAATCCTAATGGCCCCTTTGGAGTTTATCCTTCTTCAAGAGATATTGTCAATCAGCTGGATGTCATGTCCACAGAGGAGGACATGACAGTTGCTAGTGGGACCACACAACCTTAAACTCTGGTCACTGCACATCTTATTCCTTTAAGGTTCTGAGGGATGTGCAAATACATTGAGAAGCAATATGTTGCACATCAACCCCAAGAGTCATAAAGGGATAAGCAGGGTCAATACACTCTGCCTGCTACAGTTTCAAAAAACTGGCAGCAACTGCAAATTCATAAGAACCATTAGGATTTTCTGGCCATAGAAATACTGTGTGTGTGTGTGTGTGTGTGTGTGTGTATATACACTTTAGTTTTCAAAGATAACATTATCCTTATCAGCATTAAAGGAGCAGTAAACTTTTTTTAATGAAAAAATATATATTGTAGGTCTTTTCCTGTTAAGTAAAATAAGGGTACCCCCAGTTCTGAGAGATTGATATTTCCTGAATTATTACAAGTTTAAACATGTGTTGTTTTACATTAGCAGCGCCCTCTAGTGGTCAAATTCCAATGAATTATTCTGTTACATCCTAATGGAGAGGAAAGTCAATGGCATACAGTTCTCCATAGAATGTGATAGAAACTGCTTAGTCACTTCCTGTCAGTTATAACTTTCAAGAAGTAAACACAAAGTAAATTTACTTCCTGATTATTTAACCCCTAAAGGACTACGTGACGTGCTATGACTGTCATGGTCCTTATACCCTTAAGGACCAGTGACGGTCATAGCACATCACGTGCTTTTTACTTACAGCGCTCTACCGGGAGCACTGTAAGTAAAAACGGGGCCTAAAATTGATCGCTCCAAGACCGGAGCAATCTCTCTTAGGCCTCAAAGAGGTGCAACTAGGGTTACCACCCAGCCGGTATTTTACCGGCAGGCCGGTAAAAAATTGGCTTCTGTCCAATGTTAAATCTATGGACGGAATGCCATGGCCGGTATTTTTTAGAAGAAAAGGTGGCAACCCTAGGTGCAACAGTACGCATAACAGGTCACGTGTACCAGCACGTCGGTAAGGATCAAAGTGGTCCTTAAGGGAAGGTAACTTCCCTGGACTGCTGGTCCTTAAGGGGTTAAACTGTTATAAATTTTGAATAAAACAACTGACAACATTGAGTGCCCTTGTTTTACTCAGCAGGAAAATCTCTATAACATGCTTTCATTAAAAAAGGGTACTGCTCCTTTAAGTCGCTGCTTTGTGGCAGTAGTATGGGCCATATGCACAAGAAAGAGGAGCCGTTTTGGGGGGCAAACAAACCTATCAAATGCTAGACAGCTCACCCCTGCACTGTTTTTCAATGAGATGGAGACCTTGCAAACAATCAAGGGATTAACCCCTTAAGGACCAAACGGATATGGAGTGAATTGCTTTGCAATACGTTGCACATCCCTCTGGGAGATTTTGCATTTGACGGTTATTACAGATCAATTTTTTTTTTTTTTTAATCAAACTGTAAGCAACAGCGCTAACTGGTCTCCAAAAGGCCTTTTTTATAACACCCTATGGTACCCTTTTTTTTGTTAGCAGGAATGCATGTTTCATTAAAAATGTTTACTGCTCAGAGGAATCACTGGGAAATTCTATTTGCTCCCTATGGTGTGGTTGTTTTGGCCATAATTACTCCACTTTGCATATGATGCTAAAACTGTTCTAAAAGGAGTTTTACTAGTCAGAAAGACAGTGAGAAATACTGGGACATATTTATCAGTGTTTATACATTGGGTCCTATTGGGACATATTTATCAACATTTTACAAACTCAAAAAGAAAACAGATGTGTGTGTTTAATATTTATCTGTGTCAAAATACTGAAAATAGTCATGAATTGTAGATAATCTGATAGGTTTCCCTGTTAAAGGAATAGTATACTTATTATACATTTACATAACATGTACAATCAAATTCTGTACACTTTGTATCAATTTTTCTCACCTTCACCTGTTTTTTATACTTTCATGTCCCTGACAATGAGCTACCTCAGCTATCTCAATTTCCAGACAGTTTCTGGTCAATAGACCATGAAAGTAGCCTGGAATACAGAGTTACACTCTGCCAGCAGCACTGAGTGCTCTTTTTTTACATTGTTTCATTTTTACATTGTATCTGTAGTCTTGCTTTCATCCTCCCTGACAGAAAGCTCTCTGCAAACAGATCCAGGGAGCTCACTGTCAAGGGAACAAAAGTATAAAAATAGGTGAAGATGAAAAAAATACCAAAAGTACACACAATTTGGGCTTTATTTATTATGAACTTGCAGAATATGTAAAGCTAAGATAAAGCATTTCTATTCCTTTAACCTTTTATGTGCAAAGCATACATATGATGTAATTATTTTATTATTGGTACGTCACAATTCACTAATTTTGTCAATTCTTTTATTTGCATATTCTACTAAAATCATTTAAGTTTGCTAAATTGTGTGATAAATATACCCTGTAATTTACAATTTACTTCTACACATAATACTGATAAGTCATTGATAAATATGGCTCATATTGGTCCATAGGTATAAAAGTAAAGTGGGGGAATTCTGGGGCACACCAGATGGGCCATATTGACATTTGCCAAATTCCCATTGATTTAAATGGGGCTTTTAACCTCTTAAATGCTAAAGAGCTGCCCAAACCATTGGTTTGCAATACACTTTAGACTTTTCTAGCATTCAAGTGGTTTAAAAGCTCAATTTAAACCAATGATCATTTTTATTCATCTTATTGAGAATTTAGTTGTCTCAGAATTGCTCTGCTTTGTCTTATACACATGACCATCAGATCTGCCCTGACAAATATCTCCTCTTACCACAGAAGTACTATGAGAAGCTCCAGGGAGGTGAGTGAAGTCAGAATAGGGAATACCACTAAATGGAGGACTCAATTCCAAAAGCAAAAACATAAAAAAAATACTTTACACAAACAAAGGCTGTGTTTAAACCCATAGTTGCTAGAGAAGTCTTCAAAACATCCCTTTATAGTAAGTTGGAGACCGCTCAAGTATCCATGGGAATCTAAGATCATTTTTTTCAGTGCATTGACTGGGCCAATCAGACACATCTTTCACCAATACAAATGTTTCCTCAGTCTTGGGTGCATCAAAACATCAAAAGTGCCTCCAGGACTCCTGTGAGATAGGACTTCCTTTTATCACCACGCATTTTTCATTAGTCCGACAGTATTATAGCATTTATAAACTCCATACGCCAAGTTTGCTGAATTCATTCTGTTCCAGTGACAGATTGTTCAGCTTCCATTGTCTGCACTCCAGCAAAATGGTGATCAGAACAGTCTCCTTTGAACCCTCATATGTAGGAGGAATAATTCCTTTATAAGCAGAGCTTAATTCACTCAAGAATTTATTCCATTGTTATATTCATTCATCTTCTTCCACGTAAGTGGATGGAAACCAACCAACCTGCAGCATAAATGAAACAGAACCAATAATTAAGTGCTCTGATAATTATACACTTTGTTCCTTTAATTTTTGATTCTGCCATTCTCTGAACTTCCTGCTAAAAATCTCCTTCCTACCAGCATGTGTTCCTCTTGACTCTGAAAATGCCTTCCTGTTAGACGCCTTTCTCCACAACATTAGTTCTTCCTAATTCCAAACCCACCTTCCTGTTAGACTCCCATCTCTCCCAGAATTGATTCTTCCTGTCTCTAAACCTGTCTTGATTTACTCGCCTCACCTCCAGAATTGGTTCCTTCCGTAGCTGAATCTGTCTTACTATGTAGATGTCGCTCTCCACCAGTATTGGCTCCTTAAGTCTCTGACCTTTCTTCCTGTTAGACCAGTGTTTCTCAACTCCTGCCCTCAGGACCCACTAACAGGCCAGGACCACAGGTGTGGTGATCAGAGGCACATTGACACTGATTAACTCACCTGTGTTCTAACAAGAAAATCATCAAATCCTGGCCTGTTAGTGGGTCCTGAGGACAGGAGTTGAGAAACACTGTGTTAGACTCCCATTCCTCCCAGGACTGGTTCCTTCTGTATATGGACCTGCCATCTTGTTAGACTTGCCCCAAGACCAGAACATGTTATTCCTCTCTTTGAAACTAATTTCCAGACAGACTTCTCTCTGAAATTTCTCCTATGGTCCTCAAGTTTTCACACTTCATGGTCTTTAACACCTTACTTTGGATATGGTTACTTCTGTATATATTTTGTATTATACATGTAAAGTAGAAGAAGTCAGAGATGCTCAACTAGGCTCATGAGCCTGCAAGGGTATGCAAAAGAGATTGCACCCTGGGTGTAAAGACAATGAGCTTTTTGCATTCCCTTGCAAGCTCATGAGCCTATCTGAGCATCTCTGACTTCTTCTACCTATATGCAAATTGCTCTTGGGGTTAGTCACGCTAAGGGTAATGGGGGATTTCAGAAGTGGACCCCTTGCTCACAGTTGCCTAGAGGGATCAGCTGAACCTCACCAACGAAGCCCAACAAGGCCAAAAAAGACATCTGGGGTTAGCTGTTTCTCTTGTTCAGAGAAGAATTGTCTGGCATTTCGTGGCTGGACTGTCATTTTGGCAGGACCTGTATGATATGCTTCAGAATATTTATTCTCTGTGTATGGCATTTGTGAACTAAAAGAGATTGCACCCTGGGCGCGAGGACACAGTCCCAGTGAGCTTTTTGCATACCCTTACAAGCTCATGAGCCTAGTTGAGCATCTCTGACTTTTTCTACATATTATACATGTATACATGTAAATGTGCAATGTCAGTGTATGTTAGAGCCTGTCTTCATAACCCCTTAAGGACCAGAGTGGTGTAAAACAGCATTATTTCGTAATGTGTTGCTCAGCCCTCTGGTCCTTAAGCTGTTAATAGGTACCCTTTTCTTTGAGCCAATTACTCATCCACTTCTGTCTATTTGACAGACCTGACAAGCAATGGTCCCTTCTCTGAAAGGACCTACCATCTCACTAGATTCTTCTCCCCTACCTATTCTTCCTGAACCTACAGTCCCTTCCACTTAGACTCTCCTCTCCCCAGCATCACTGGTTCTTACTATCCCTGAATGTACCTTCCATTTAGAACCCCCCAAAGCACTGGTTTCAACTCCTCCTCTAAACCTAAATTGCCATTACATTCCCCTCTCCATCAGCCATTTCATTTTCCTCTCCCACAACTTACCTTCCCATTAGATCACTCTGTTCCTCAGCCATTTGTTTCTACTCTTCTAAAACCTATCTTCCCATTAGATTCCCCTTCCATGAGCACCGGTCCCTACTTTTCCAGAAAGTATATTACCCTTAGATTACCCTCTCCAGCATCATTGGATCCTCAATCTCAGAACCTACCTTCCCATTAGATCTCCCCCCAAAAATAGTACTGGATTCTCTCTCCAAAAAACCTGCCGTACCATTAGATCTTTCCTTCTCCAGCAGCAATGGTTCCAACTCAACCAGCACTTGACCTTCCCTTTAGATTCTTTTGTCCACTAGCCGTACACACAAGCACTAGTTCCTCTTCACCCAGAACCTACCTTCCCATTGGATTCCCCTCTCCACCAGCCATTTGTTCCAGCCTTTGTGTATATCTTCACCACGTCTCCTTTGAACAGTGATAGCTCCCTCATATCCCGGGCGCAGAAATCATAGCGAGCAATGGCAATACCTAGGACCTTGGGGCTGAGGACTGAGAAAAAAAAAGAGAAATCTGCAATCAGATCAGTAATATCCACAAGTGGTTGGTTTGAATAAAAATGTTGTAGGCATTATATTAATAACCAATTCATGACTGGCAGATGGGACAAGGATTATAAGGCAGATAATAGATTACACCTGGAAAGACTCGTGGACGTGAAATGTTTGCCACGTTGAATTTGGTGGATATTAGTTGATGCGAAAAGGAGGAGAAAATGCTAGATGCAGAACTGAATAACTGATGTTATAATCTGAGTTGCTCAACTGCTCCATCACTAATTTGATGCTAAAATTACTGAATGAAAATGTTCCCTTTGTTGCACTCCCCTAATCTAAAGTCTGTATATGCATTAGTGCAATTGAGCAACAGGCAGATAGATTATCATCACACATAAAGCATGCTCAAAGGTCACACGGCTCAGAGTTGCCAACTTGTAAACTTCCAGCCCTTGCAACCTGAAGAAGCTCCGGAACAGGCAGCTTATTCTTAACTCTTTAAATGCCACAGGGAGGTGAAGTACATTTCTAAACAACAAATACAATGGCCCCTGGCATTCAAAGAGTTAATGGCAGGTATATGCCTGGGTTATGTGTTGTAGCCAGAATAAAAATGTCTCTCTCTTTCTCTCTATGGACCTAGTGAAGTAAACCAATTGCACCACAGGGGACAAATGCAAATCCCTTTTATTAAAATTGAGCTTTTACCCCTATGAATGCTAGAAAGGTCACTACATCTCTGACATTCAAGGGATTAAAAGCCCAATTTATATCAGTGGGAATTAAGGCAATTTCCATTTATAGGCTATGGTGTAGATGGTTTGCTCCAGAATTGCACTACTTAAATGTGCTCAGTTATGGTCCATATTTATAAAAGCAAACTGGCGTTATTCTGGGGTAAACCAACAACACCACGGGGGGGCAAATAAAAATTCCTATTAAATTAAATTGGGTCTTTAACCTCTTGGATGCTAGAGAGGTCTCCAATGCATTGAGACCTCTCTAGCATTCAAGGGGTTAAAAGGCTCTATTCAAGTGCATAATAATTTAGGAATTTCTACTTGTCCCCTCTGGGGCTGTTGGTTTACTCCAGAATAACTTTTATAAATATGAGCCTCTCTCTCCAGTCATTAACTATACAGTCTGTCATTATCCTGTTACTAAATTCTCTCCCTCCCCTTCCTCTTTCCTCTCTACCTTCTCTTCTCCTCTGTACCCCTCACAGTCTCCTTCAGTGCATCTGTCTCTATGCCACATTGCCCCTATCTTCTCCATTGCTTCTCTCTTTCTCTCCACACTGCTACCTTCTGTTTTACTTTCTCCCCTTCTCTCTCCTCTCTCTGTTTTGTTTAGCTCCCTGTGACACCTCTCTCCTTTCCCTCTGTATCATTCTCACTCTCTTTAATTCTTTGTTTTACCTGTCTCTGGCCCATTTGTGCAGCTCTGCCTCTCTCTCTCTCTCTCTCTCTGTCTCGGCTTGAGTCACCCTTAGCTCTTCTGACACTACTACATGTCTCTGACTCTGCCCCGCCCCCTTCTCTCTCTGTCCCGTTTCCCTCTTTGCACCTGCTCAGCAGGCTCTTTTGTGAGTAGCCACTGTGCCAGTGTACTGTAATGTGCCTTGTACTCAGATACTAGTTTGCAGTGTTCAGGGTGTCTTTTGTGGGCAGTTGGCAGCTCTGTGCCAGGAAGGCAAACACAGGTGGAATAGAAAGCAATGCATAGCTACCTGACCAGAAGGGAGCGGCAGAGGGGGGCACAAAGCTGTACTCAGGAGCAGTTACAAAAGCAAACCCACACAGCACAGACGTGGCTTGGAGAGAAGACAGACAAGCAGAGACCAGAATGTCACAACCACATCACAGTTCCACTAAGAACCACAAACACATTACAAAACACCAATGAGGAGCATAACTGCATTAAGGTGCCACTGTGCATTTCACTCATGTTACATTGTGTTACTGTGCACCACATCCATTTTACATAGACAGTGAGAAGCACAGCCATGTTACACAGTGTGAGTGGGCTACATAGCCACATTATACAGGGTAGTGTCAGTAAGCATTGCAAGCACATTACTAAGTGTCAGTGAGCTTTACAACCATGGTACACAATGACACTGCTAGTGACCATGAACATCATAGACACTTTATAGCAGGGGTGGTCAACATGAGGCTCTCCAGCTGTTGATAGAAGGCAACTCCTGTCATCCCCCATAGCCATTTGCTGGAAAGGAATAATGGGAGCTGTATTCCAGCAACAGCTGCAGGCCCTTATGTTTCTGACCCTCCTTTTTCAGTACCACTGAGCACCGCTGATTCATTACACACCATCACTGGGAATCACAGTCATGTTACACATTGTCAGTGAGCACCATGCCACTGAGCATCAAAGCCACATTACACATTGTCAGTGAGCACCATGCCACTGAGCATCAAAGCCACATTACACATTGTCAGTGAGCACCATGCCACTGAGCATCAAAGCCACATTACACATTGTCAGTGAGCACCCACTGAGCATCAAAGCCACATTACACATTGTCAGTGAGCACCATGCCACTGAGCATCAAAGCCACATTACACATTGTCAGTGAGCACCCACTGAGCATCAAAGCCACATTACACATTGTCAGTGAGCACCCACTGAGCATCAAAGCCACATTACACATTGTCAGTGAGCACCCACTGAGCATCAAAGCCACATTACACATTGTCAGTGAGCACCCACTGAGCATCAAAGCCACATTACACATTGTCAGTGAGCACCATCCCACTGAGCATCAAAGCCACATTACACATTGTCAGTGAGCACCATCCCACTGAGCATCAAAGCCACATTACACATTGTCAGTGAGCACCCACTGAGCATCAAAGCCACATTACACATTGTCAGTGAGCACCATCCCACTGAGCATCAAAGCAAAATTGCCAGTGAGCATCACAGCCATGCCAAACAGTGTCACTGAGCATCACAACAACATCACACAGTCACTGAGCATCACAGCCAGACAGTGCCAAACATCATGCCAAACAGTGCCACTTGGAATCACAATATCACACAGTGTCACTAAGCCTCACAGCTAAGTTAATCATAATCACTGATCAACACAACCACATTACACCATATCAATGAGCATCACACCCACATCACTTGAAGTATCACATCTATGGCATAAGGTCCTCGATTTATTAAAGGTCGATGTCGTTGCGATATGATTTTGTCGATGTGTTTGAAACACTTCCACCTTTCAATGTACACACACAACAACATTCAGTAAAATTTAGTATTGTTGATGTGGAAAGGAAGCCCTCCCATCACATATCACCAACACTACGACAGTCCTGAACTATAAGTGCATTCTCTCTGCTGCCCCAGTAGAGGATTGGAGAGATAACCTTGTTCCTTTTGGAGTATAACTATAATACAGAGCTGAGGGCATAATTGTGTAGCTCTTGGTGTATTTTTTTAACCCTTTGAGTGCCACAGGGGTGAACAATGCACCAAAAGGATAGGGGATGATGCTGTCCATGGTGCTGAAAGCACTCTCTCCACACTCCTACTGGGGCAACAGAGAGAATGCTCTTTGACTTCAGGATTGTCATAGTGCTGATGATGTGAGGGAGGAAATCCCTTCCACATCGACAACAGGGAAACTACAGGGAGATCCCAACTTCACCAGCCACAGGTAGGCAAAGTTGAGACTGTGAACTTCGTCAACAGAGGCTGCTATCGGAGTTTAGTGTATATGTTGAAATTTCATATTAACATATCAACACACCCCCTTGCATACGATACTGGCGCATTATCCGGCATCTCCATATGGAAATATGTCATTATGCTTCATTTCCATATGGAAATAGGCCATTGTCGATGTGATGAGTGAAAATTTGTAAACCTGTGGATGTCGATGTGGGCAGATTTTTGTTGGACAGATGGTGATGTGATGTCAAAGACACTTTAGCGAATTCTGTCCATGTGCTTTCGACACTGCTCTGACTGGACATTGACATTTTCAGCACTCTTCGAATTTTAGTCAATCTGGGCCAATGTGTCAGTGAGTATCACAGCCAAGTTACTTAGTGTCACTGGTCATCGACATGTTACACTGTGTAACTAAGCATCACACCCACACACTTGAATGTTTTTAATCGTATTAATGTTTGTTCCGCAATATATTTTTAAAACATATTTTTAAAACTTATTTTATTTCTCACACCAAGAGTGGCCTCTTTTCAACTCTATTGAGTCTTATGTGCTATATTTTATACTGGGTTTTAAAACTAAGGTCTGAATTACTACTATGAGCAACAGATGAAAATGGTAAACTTACTGTGATATCACATTCACATATCAAAGTGTGATTAAGGATCACAGTCATATCTCACAGAGTTATTAAGGATCTCAGTCATTAGACAGTGTCTCTGTGATTCCTGCCCATATCATACAGGGATGCTGATGTCCTATGAATGAACTGAAGCAATTATGGAGCATACCAGTTACAGTAAAAGGGACACATCAATATTCCCATCGATTTCAAAGGGGCAGTTAAACCCCTGAATGCTAGAGAAGTATCCAAAACTTTGTGAAGTAATGTGTTGGAGACCACTCCTACATTTAAGTGGTTTAAATAAATTGGAATTTGGGGAATGTATATTTGTCCCCTATGGTGAGTTGGCTTTCTCTGGAATTCTTCCAGTTCCTCAGTATATCAGTCTCAGTGTCACTGAGCATCACAACCATGGTACACAAGGTCACTGAGCATCACAACCATGGTACACACAGTCACTGAGCATCACAACCACAGTACACACAGTCACTGAGCATCACAACCATCACAACCAGTGTACACACAGTCACTGAGCATCACAACCACGGTACACACCATCACTGAGCATCACAACCATCACAACCACGTCACACACAGTCACTGAGCATCACAACCATGTTACACAGTCGCTGAGCATCACAACCATGTCACACACAGTCACTGAGCAACACAACCACAGTAACACACAGTCACTGAGCGCCAAAACCACAGTATACACAGTCACTGAGCATCACAACCATCACAACCACATCACACACAGTCACTGAGCATGACAACCATGGTACACAGTCATTGAGCATCACAACCACGTGACACACAGTCACTGAGCATCACAACCACAGTAACACACAGTCACTGAGCATCAAAACCACAGTATACACAGTCACTTAGCATCACAACCATCACAACCACATCACACACAGTCACTGAGCATCACAATAATGGTACACACAGCCACTGAGCATCACAACCACAGTACACACAGTCACTGAGCATCACAACCACGGTACACACAGTCACTGATCATCACAACCACGGTACAGAGTCACTGAGCATCACAACCACGTTACACACAGTCACTGAGCATCACAACCATGGTACACACAGTCACTAAGCATCACAACCATATCACACTCAGTCACTGAGCATCACAACCACAGTACACACAGTCACTGAGCAACACAACCATCACAACCACGTCACACACAGTCACTGAGTATCACAATTATGGTACACACAGTCACTGAGCATCACAACCATCACAACCATGGTACACACAGTCACTGAGCATCACTACCACGGTACACACAGTCACTGAGCATCACAACCATGGTACACAGCCACTGAGCATCACTACCACAGTACACATAGTCACTGAGCATCACAATCATCACAACCATGGTGCACACAGTCACTGAGCATCACAACCACGTCACACGCCATCACTGAGCATCACAACCACATGAAACACAGTCACTGAGTATCACAACCATCACAACCACGGTATACAAAGTCAGTCAGCATCACAACCATGGTACACACAGTAACTGAGCATCACAACCACGGTACACGCAGTCACTGAGCATCACAACCACGTTACACACAGTTGCTGAGCATCCCAACCATGGTACAAACAGTCACTGAGCATCACAACCATGTAACACACAGTCATTGAGCATCACAACCACAGTAACACACAGTCACTGAGCATCACAACCACAGTACACACAGTCACTGAGCATCACAACCGCGTCACACACAGTCACTGAGTATCACAACCAAGGTACACACAGTCACTGAGCATCACAACTATCACAACCAGGTTACACACAGTCACTGAGTATCACAACCACATTACACACAGTCACTGAGCATCACAACCATCACAACCATGGCACACACAGTCACTGAGCATCACAACCATCACAACCACTATACACACAGTCACTGAGCATCACAACCACGTTACACGCAGTCACTGAACATAACAACCACAGTACACACAATCACTGAGTATCACAGCCATGGTACACACAGTCACTGAGCATCACAACCACGTCACACGCAGTCACTGAGCATCACAACCACATCACACGCAGTCACTGAGCATCACAACCACAGTACATGAAGTCACTGAGCATCACAGCCACAGTAAACGCAATCACTGAGCATCACAACAATCACAACCATGGTACACACACTCACTGAGCATCACAATCACAGTACATGCAGTCACTGAGCATCACAACCGCAGTACACACAGTCACTGAGCATGACAACCACGGTACACAGTCATTAAGCATCACAACCACGTTACACACAGTCACTGAGCATCACAACCACAGTAACACACAGTCACTGAGCGTCAAAACCACAGTATACACAGTCACTGAGCATCACAACCATCACAACCACATCACACACAGTCACTGAGCATCACAACAATGGTACACACAGTCACTGAGCATCACAACCACGGTACACACAGTCACTGAGCATCACAACCATCACAACCACGGTACACACAGTCACTGAGCATCACAACCACGGTACATGGTCACTGAGCATCACAACAACGTTACACACAGTCACTGAGCATCACAACCATCACAACCATGGTACACACAGTCACTAAGCATCACAACCATGTCACATTCAGTCACTAAGCATCACAACCACAGTACACACAGTCACTGAGCAACACAACCATCACAACCACATCACACACAGTCACTGAGTATCACAACTATGGTACACACAGTCATTGAGCATCACAACCATCACAACCATGGTACACACAGTCACTGAGCATCACTACCACGGTACACACAGTCACTGAGCATCACAACCATGGTACACACAGCCACTGAGCATCACTACCACAGTACACACAGTCACTGAGCATCACAACCATCACAACCATGGTACACACAGTCACTGAGCATCACAACCACGATACACAGTCACTGAGCATCACAACCACGTCACACGCCGTCACTGAGCATCACAACCACATGAAACACAGTCACTGAGTATCACAACTATCACAACCATGGTACACACAGTCACTGAGTATCACAACCACGATACACAGTCACTGAGCATCACAACCACGTCACACGCCGTCACTGAGCATCACAACCACATGAAACACAGTCACTGAGTATCACAACCATGGTACACACAGTAACTGAGCATCACAACCACGGTACACGCAGTCACTGAGCATCACAACCACAGTATACAGTCACTGAGCATCACAACCACATTACACACAGTTGCTGAGCATCACAACCATGGTACACACAGTCACTGAGCATCACAACCACAGTAACACACAGTCACTGAGCATCACAACCACGTCACACACAGTCACTGAGCATCACAACCAAGGTACACACAGTCACTGAGCATCACAACTATCACAACCACGTTACACACAGTCACTGAGCATCACAACCACATTACACACAGTCACTGAGCATCACAACCATCACAACCATGGCACACACAGTCACTGAGCATCACAACTATCACAACCACGTTACACACAGTCACTGGGCATCACAACCACATTACACACAGTCACTGAGCATCACAACCATCACAACCATGGCACACACAGTCACTGAGCATCACAACCATCACAACCACTATACACACAGTCACTGAGCATCACAACCACGTTACACGCAGTCACTGAACATAACAACCACAGTACATGCAATCACTGAGTATCACAACCATGGTACACACAGTCACTGAGCATCACAACCACAGTACATGCAGTCACTGAGCATCACAACCACAGTACACACAGTCACTGAGCATCACAACCATCACAACCACGGTACACACACTCACTGAGCATCACAATCACAGTACATGCAGTCACTGAGCATCACAACCGCAGTACACACAGTCACTGAGCATCACAACCATCACAACCACGGTACACACAGTCACTGAGCATCACAACCGCAGTACACACAGTCACTGAGCATCACAACCATCACAACCACGGCACACACAGTCACTGAGCAGCACAACTATCACAACCACGTTACACACAGTCACTGAGCATCGCAGCCACATTACTTTGATATGGTGCTTCACAACCACGTTATGCAATATCACATTACAGACTCACTCAATCTTAATAACAAGTCACAAACAGGTTAACCCTTTAATGACCAATGAGGAGTGCAAAGCATTGCAAAGCACTGTGCTGCGCACCCATCTAGTTAGACAGGTATCCAACGCATTGCGCTGCAATGCGTTAGATACCTCCCAGGCACTCTAAGGGTTAAAGAGTTTACTCTCTCAATTCTTGAGGGACCGGCAACTTATTTCAGGGTTATGCATTATTTTTACTTTGGGCAGCAGAGGGGTTAACTGGACACAGACGGCACCAGTCCAGCTGCGATATCAGCAGGGAGTGAATGTGCCATATATTTATTTATACCCTTACTAGTGTAAAAGCTCGTGTACACCGGCCAAGGTCCAGGTGATGTTAACCCTTTGAGTGCCAGAGCAATGCGTTGCGTACCCCTCTGGCACTCAAAGGGTTAAGAGGCTGGTACTGCTCTGCGTCCTGCCGCCGACGCAGTCATGCACTGTAGAGACTGCCTGAAAGCACAGAAAGCTCCCAGCATAGAACTCCCAGCATTCTGTGCGTTCGGGCAGTCTCTACTGTGCATGACGGCTTCTGACAAACATCCTAGAGAATTATTACATAGGATTGTAGTTCTTATTATTGCTAACTGTCCTTTGTTTAAGAAAACGTAAAATACCCAGTGATATATTGTTTCCCCGATAGTGTTTTAACCCTTTCAGTGCCAGAGGGATACCCTCTGAAAGGGTTAAAAATAAAGGATCCCAATCAATCCCTTGCATGCTGCAGACGTCTCCCGATGCATAGTGAAGCAATGTGTTGGAGACTTTTCTAACACTTGAGGATTTAAATATTCAGAAATATATTTTTTATTAAAACATTCAATTTTTTATTGAGTTCTTTATCTCCTTTTATGGAAACATCATGTTTTACATTTAATTCTAGGCTTATCTTTTTATCTCTTGTATCCTCTTTGCCATCTCCTTTATATTTCATTTTTTCCTGCTCAAGAACCATGACAGACTTTTAATAACAAGAATTATAAAAAATGAACATAGAGCATAAAGAAAACGGTGATTAGACTTGATCCAGATATATTCTGACCACTGCAAAAAAAACCAGGCATTTCACAATTTGAAAGCAGATCTAGGGCTGGATTCTATTGCAGGTACTAATTTTACCTCTGCTTTTATCTCTAGTTTTCTCCATAGACTTCAATAGGAAAATGATTGATAAAGCGGGTGTTAACATTAAGCACCTGCAATAGAATCTAGATCCTAGCCTATAATCTGCCTTGTTCTATAGACGGAGGGCTAGATAGATCCTATTGCAGGTGTTAATTTTATCTCTGCGTTTATCTCCAGTTTTCTCCATAGACTTCAGAAGGAAAATGTTTGATAAAACGAGTGTTAACATTAAGCAGCTGCAATAGAATCTAGCCCAGAGGGCCTGGGGCTAGATTCTATTGCAGGAGATACATTTTAACACCCGTTTTGGCAACAATTTCCTATTGAAGTTTATGGGGAAAACTGGAGATAAAATCAGAAATAAAATTAGCGCCTGCAATAGGATCTATCTAGCCCTCCGTCTATAGAACAAGGCAGATTATAGGCTAGGGGCTAGATTCTATTGCAGGTGCTTAATGTTAACACCCGCTTTATCAATCATTTTCCTATTGAAGTCTATGGGGAGATAAAATCAGAGATAAAATTAGCGCCTGCAATAGAATCCAGCCCCTGATGCACTAAAACGCTGGAGAAATTCTGGGGCAAATCAACCACACCACAGTGGCAAAAAATATTCACATTGATTTAAAGTTCTTTTAACCCCTCATATGCTTCCACGGCATTGCTAAGCAATGTATTATGGACCTCTCTACCATCTAATGGGTTATAAATCTATTAAAGCTAATGGGAATAATTATTTGTCCACTATAGTGCAGTTAGTTTGCTCCAGAACTGCTATGAAGGCACATATGAACCAAAGCTCCCTGAAAAATAAAACTTGAATTAGTGTCTTTGTTTTTGATTGGACCTATATTATATGAATTAGTGTACATTTATATGTCAGTGCTCTGTGTTTTATCACCATTTGTAAGTGCTACAACCTGCTACTCCCAGAAATAGTGTGCAACAGCTGAGATTCTGTTTATGAGCTGAAGGAACATTGTAACTTAAAAGTACACCCACATTTCACTCCTGTTAAGCATATTTTCCATGTACCAATGTGAGAATTTGCCCGTTTTGACAAAAGGCCTCCTTATTCATCAAATTAAAGAGGTGTAATGCTTAGTGATGAGCGAGCATGCTCGGCCGAAGCTCGGTTCGGCTCGAGCATCGCTCTGCTCGGCACATGGCGGTACTCGTACGAGTACCGCATGTGCTCGCCCGCCATGTTCGGGTCTCCTCCCCGCACGTTTCACGGCTGCTGCGCAGCCAATAAACGTGCGGGGAGGCTCTGACATCAGTGTAATGCCAGCAGCCATGTTGGCTGCTGGCATTACACTGATTGGCTGGCCAGAACCCGTGATCGGGTGCTGTATAGCACCTGACCAGCGAGTTCGGCTCAGTCTTAGCCAGGGAGAGATGAGGATAGGAAGGGAAAGTCAGTGTAGGGAGAAGAAAAGTGTTGGAACAACATATAAAGACCCAAAAGTCCTTTTTAGGACTGTTGTGTGTGGGGGCAGCAGTTATATTTTGTTTGGGGGGGCACAAATTTAAAAAAAAAAAACGTCACATATTCCGTTCACTGTGCCTAGCCGCAGATTAGCAGCACATTCTGTTTAGTGTGCAAAGTTGCAGATTAGCAGCACATTCTGTTTAGTGTGCAAAGTTGCAGATTACCAGCACATTCTGTTTAGTGTGCAAAGTTACAGATTAGCAGCACATTCTGTTTAGTGTGCAAAGTTGCAGATTAGCAGCACATTCTGTTTAGTGTGCCAAGTTGCAGATTAGCAGCACATTCTGTTTAGTGTGCAAAGTTGCAGATTAGCAGCGCATTCTGTTTAGTGTGCAAAGTGTAAAAAATAAACGTCACATATTCCGTTCACTGTGCCTAGCCGCAGATTAGCAGCACATTCTGTTTAGTGTGCAAAGTTGCAGATTAGCAGCACATTCTGTTTAGTGTGCAAAGTGTAAAAAATAAACGTCACATATTCCGTTCACTGTGCCTAGCCGCAGATTAGCAGCACATTCTGTTTAGTGTGCAAAGTTGCAGATTAGCAGCACATTCTGTTTAGCGTGCAAAGTGTAAAAAATAAACGTCACATATTCCGTTCACTGTGCCTAGCCGCAGATTAGCAGCACATTCTGTTTAGTATGGAAAGTGTAAAAAATAAACATCACATATTCCTTTCACTGTGCCTAGCCGCAGATTAGCAGCACATTCTGTTTAGTGTGCAAAGTTGCAGATTAGCAGCACATTCTGTTTAGTGTGCAAAGTGTAAAAAATAAACGTCACATATTCCGTTCACTGTGCCTAGCCGCAGATTAGCAGCACATTCTGTTTAGTGTGCAAAGTTGCAGATTAGCAGCACATTCTATTTAGTGTGCAAAGTGTAAAAAATAAACGTCACATATTCCGTTCACTGTGCCTAGCCGCAGATTAGCAGCACATTCTGTTTAGTGTGCAAAGTTGCAGGTTAGCAGCACATTCTGTTTAGTGTGCAAAGTTGCAGATTAGCAGCACATTCTGTTTAGTGTGCAAAGTTGCAGATTAGCAGCACATATTCCGTGTAATATGAAGAAGGCGGGTAAAAAGGGACGGGGAAGTGGACGTGATCCTGATAGTTCAGGGCGCAGGTCAGGACGCGTAGAAACTGTGCCTGGTGCCAGAGCACAAGAAAGAAAGACATCCACTATACCTAGCTTCATGTCTCAGTTTACAGGGCGTCGTAGGACATCACTCTCGAGGTCAGACCACTGCGAACAGGTGGTCGGTTGGATTTCAGGTGATACTGCTTCCAGTCGGTTAAGCACCACCCTGTCTTCCACCAAGTCCACTCTCAGTAGCCAAGAGTCTGGTCAACATAATCCTCACCCTGATCATCCTTCCTCCCACCATAGAGGGTCTGGCCAAAGAAGTGATCCCACACTGGGATATAGTGAGGAGCTCGTCTCATCACCAATCCTTCATTTGAACCTCTCTCCAAGCACGCTTGCAGAGGAACATGAGATCTTGTGCCCTGATTCACAACCTCTAGAGGGTACCCAATCACAAGAAGATGACAGAGGGGAACGGCATTTAAGGTCAAAGGAAGTGGATGATGATGATGATGAGACACAGTTGCCATCAAATCAACCACTATTACTGTCTCAAGACCTTGATGAGGAGGATGATGCACAGTTGTCAATGACTGAGTATGTGGTGGGATCAAGAAATGAGGAGGATGATCAGAGTGAGGAAGTGGAGGAGGACTTGGTGGACGATGAGGTGACTGACCCCACCTGGGAAGGTGGAGAGCCGAGCGATGACAGCAGTCCTGAGGGTGAGCCATCTGCAGCACCGCAACAGGCTGGAAGAGGCAGTGGTGTGGCTAAAGAAAGAAGGCGGACCGCACCAAACCGGCCCGCAAATGTTCCACGGAGCACCCCCTTGCGTAAATCTCCCTTGCCAAGGGCTAGGTGTTCCGCGGTATGGAGTTTTTTTAAGGAAAGTGCGGACGACAAAAGAATTGTAGTTTGCAACCTGTGCCACACCAGAATGAGCCGAGGCATGAACACTAGAAACCTCACCACCACCAGCATGATCCGACACATGGCATCCAAGCACCGCAATAAGTGGGAGGAACGCCAGGATCGCCAATCTGTGTCTGCAGGCCACACCACTGCCTCCTCTTCCCCTGTTTTCGGTGCCGGCCAATCGCCTGTCGAAGGCGCAGGCCCGCATACCTCCTGCCCTGCACCTGAACCATCTGAAGCACCATCAGCGACCACATCCACTTCCCTGTCCCAGCGCAGCGTCCAAATGTCGTTACCCCAGGCATTTGAGCGCAAGCGAAAATACCCAGCCACCCACAGGCCATAGCACTAACCTCACACCTTTCCAAATTACTGGCCATCGAAATGCTGCCATTTAGGCTTGTGGAGACTGAGTCCTTCCGCAGCCTGATGGCAGCAGCTGTCCCTCGGTACGCAGTCCCCAGCCGCCACTACTTTTCCCGGTGTGCCGTCCCCGCATTACACCACCATGTGTCCCGTAACATCACCCGTGCCCTGACCAACGCAATTACTGGGAAGGTCCACTTAACGACTGACACATGGACAAGTGCTTGTGGCCAGGGACGCTACATTTCCCTGGCGGCACACTGGGTGAATGTCGTGGAGGCTGGGAGCGACTCGGACCCTGGGATGGCACAGGTGCTACCCACGCCGAGGATTGCGGGCCCTACCTCCATCAGGGTTTCCGCCAGCACCTATGTTATTGGCTCCTCCTCCTCCTCCTCCGTTTCCACCTCCGAATTCTCTGCGCGCAGCTCCACTCACCCATCAGCCGGTAGCTGGAAGCAGTTTAGCACTGCGTCAACAGGCCGTGCTGAAGCTGATCTGCCTTGGGGACAAACAGCACACGGCCTCAGAGCTGTTGCAGGGGATTAGTCACCAGACCGAGCAGTGGCTCTCGCCACTCAACCTGCAACCAGGCATGGTTGTGTGTGATAATGGGCGTAACTTGGTGGCGGCTTTGGAGCTCGGCAAGCTCACACACGTACCATGCCTAGCGCATGTATTTAATTTAGTGGTTCAGCGATTTCTAAAAACCTACCCCAATTTGCATGATCTCTTGACCAAGGTGCGCCGCGTGTGTGCACATTTCCGTAAGTCATCAACAGCTTCAGCCGGCCTGTTGAAGCTGCAGCAGCGCTTACAATTGCCAGCTCACCAGCTGCTGTGTGACGTGAGCACGCGCTGGAACTCCACCTTCCACATGTTGGCCCGGCTTTGTGAGCAGCAGAGGGCAGTAGTGGAGTACCAGCTGTTACACGGTCGTCGCCTCTCCGTTCAACTTCCTCTAATCAGAAGTGAGGAGTGGGAATGGATGTCAGACCTCTGTGAGGTTTTACGCAATTTTGAGGAATCGACACAGATGGTGAGCGGCGATAACGCTATTATCAGTGTAACCATCCCACTTCTGTGTCTACTGAAACGCTCGCTGCTCACAATTAAAACCGACGCTTTGCATGTGGAAGAGGTGGAAATGGGGGAGGAAGAGCTTACACAAGGTGATAGCCAGAGCACCCTCACTTCGTCTTCTCAGCGACAATTGGAGGAGGCGGAGGAGGAGGAGGAGGAAGACACGGTTGCCTCCGCTACAGAGGGTAGCCATGGAACTTTAGTTCCATCTCTTCAGCGTGGGTGGGCAGAAGAGGAGGAAGAGGATGAGGAGATTGAGAGTCATCCTCCTGGTGAGGACAGCGAAATCTTGCCTGTTGGTACTCTGGCACACATGGCTGACTTTATGTTAGGCTGCCTTTCCCGTGACCCACGCGTTATACGCATTTTAGACAACACGGATTACTGGGTGTTCACCCTTCTGGACCCCCGCTACAAAGAGAATTTCTCATCTCTCATTCCTCCGGTGGAGAGGACAAGCAAAATGGTGCAATACCAGAAGGTTCTTGTTGAAAAATTGCTCCAAAATTTTCCATCTGACAACGCTGGCGGCAGAGTACGTGCTACCTTGGCCAACCGAGAAGGGGAGAAAAGGGGAGCACACAGCAGTTCCGACAAAGGCAGGGCAACACTCTCCAAGGCGTGGGACACCTTCATGACACCCCGCCAGCACCCTCACCCTGATGCGCAGCCTAGTGTCACAAGGAGGGAAAAGTTTTGGAAGATGGTGAAGGAGTACGTAGCAGACCGTGTCAGCGTCCTCACTGATCCCTCTGTGCCTTACAACTACTGGGTGTCCAAGCTGGACACGTGGTATGAACTGGCACTCTACGCCTTGGAGGTGCTGGCCTGCCCTGCCGCCAGCGTTCTGTATGAGCGGGTATTTAGTGCTGCTGGTGGCATCATAACAGATAAGCGTATCCGCCTTTCCACCGAAAATGCTGATAGGTTGACACTTATAAAAATGAACAAGGCCTGGATTTCCCCTGACTTCTCCACTCCACTGGAGGAAAGCCCTGGGTGAACATAAAGTGACTTTATATATGTTATTTACAATGATGGGAATACTCTGTATTCCCATTCACCCCTTCCACCCAAAAAACGGGTATATGGTTGACTCTCTTCCATATACCCTGTGATATAATTTTTATATAGGGCCAGCTCACCAGCGGGCCCTGTGATATAATTTTTATATAGGGCCAGCTCACCAGCGGGCCCTGTTTGACAACTTTTTGTATAGGTCAGCTCACCAGCGGGCCTTCTTATATAATGTTTTATTGGGTCAGCTCTCTAGCGGGCCCTCTCATATAATGTTTTATAGCGTCAGCTCACTAGCGGGCCTTCGCATATAATGTTTAGGATGGCCAGCTCCGCAGCAGACCCTCACCCATAATGTTTTAGATGGTCGGCTCAGCTGCAGACCCTCATTCCTAATGTTTTAGATGGTCAGCTTAGCGGCATGCCCTCGCCCCTAATGTTTTAGAGGGTCACCAGCAGGCTATTAATCCTAATTTTTCAAGGGTGTGTATGATGCCCTCCTTTATGTGTAATAAAGGGTGTATTGGAGTGACATTTCAGTCTAATTTTTGGCAGCCCTTTCACTTAGTGCATCGGCTTTATGAGTGTTGGACCACTACCTGAACTATTGTACCACAATGTGAATGAGGCCCTCCATTTTGTGATATACAGGTTGTATAGGAGTGCCTCAGGTCCTCCCATTGAATTAAATAGGGCTGGGGTGTTCGACAGAGCAGAAGGTAGTTCTTGGCTTCATCCACTAAGTCACTTCGTCACTTTTACTGAATGGATCAGACCCCACTGTTCCGACTATAAATTTTGGACTCAACAAGGGCAAACGGACATGTTGTAAAACCTGTGGTAGCTGCGGCCTCCGTTCCTGAATGCTGTACCTTACCCGGGCCATAACCACGTTGAACACCTGCTTTACTCTGCGCACGTTTCCCTCTTAATCATGGCCCCAGTTCCGAAAAATCGATTACATTTTTTGCAGAATTTGCCTCTGCGCACGTTTCCCTCTTAATCATGGCCCCAGTTCAGAAACATCGATGAAATTTTTTGCAGAATTTGCCTCTGCGCACGTTTCCCTCATAATCATGGCCCCAGTTCCGAAAAATCGATGAAATTTTTTGCAGAATTTGCCTCTGCGCACGTTTCCCTCTTAATCATGGCCCCAGTTCAGAAACATCGATGAAATTTTTTGCAGAATTTGCCTCTGCGCACGTTTCCCTCTTAATCATGGCCCCAGTTCCGAAAAATCGATGAAATTTTTTGCAGAATTTGCCTCTGCGCACGTTTCCCTCTTAATCATGGCCCCAGTTCCGAAAAATCGATGAAATTTTTTGCAGAATTTGCCTCTGCGCACGTTTCCCTCTTAATCATGGCCCCAGTTCCGAAAAATCGATGAAATTTTTTACAGAATTTGCAGATGATATACAAGTAAATATACAGCAAATACTGTTTGGTAAGAATTTTTCGCCTAAAGTCGTTTTTATCTTCCTTTTTTGTGTGTTTTACGGTCAGTCTGTAAAAATGGCGTACTACGGGCGAAACATCGTTCCCAGCAGCGACGTTGGAGTCCAAGATGCATCCAGACATCCTCCCTATGCTGTCCCTGAACCATTTCTGTGGTGTTTCCATCATTTTCTGCCCTTTTCCTATGGACCAGGCACCCTCCCCTCATCAGAGCAGGGGGTGCCTGGTGTAATGCTCGAGTCCTCCCATTGACTTCAATGGGGCTCGGGTGCTCGGCCGAGCACTCGAGCCTCCGGGGGCGCTCGGTCAGAGCACCCGAACACCCGAGCATTGGGGTGCTCGATCATCACTAGTAATGCTGTATAATTCTCCATAATTCCACCTATTTAGCCTGATGATTAAGACCCATAGAATGCTGAATTAACAAACATCAAGATAAAAAAAAAAGCTACACTACTTAATCACAGCTTATCCCACAGCATTATTCATTTACAGCCTTCAATGTACAGGTCTCCCCCTGGACTTCTTGCCAGAGCTGATGCTGTGAACTCCATAATGGCAGCTGATTCCTCCTGGCTACTGAAATGTCACACATACAAGCACAGCCAATTGGAATGAGGCTGTCACTGGCAGCTTCAGTTCTTGCAGGAGGTGGAGTAGACTTGTTGAGGCAGGACTGAAAGAGCATAATGTAGCTATGTAAGAGGCTAAACATATATTTTAACATTCATGTCAGTTAAACAAGCAGGAAAGAGCAGCAGAACTGTTTACAGCAGAAATGAATCATAACAGATCATTTTACAAAAAATTAAAGGCCATATTTTATTTCCAGGGTAGCTTTATATGTATGCCACACAGTTATTAAAAGGGAACTATTAAAACGCCACAGTTTTACTTAAAAGGGATGACGTGCAGGGGTTGCTAGGATCCCAAAAGACTTGGGATGTGAGCCATCCTAATGCATTATTAGTGCACCAAGCAGACCAATTACATTACTAGTAAAACATTACATCCCACAAGCTGGCAATGACCCAAGTGGGGCTTTAGCCCTGTCAACTAGTAACCAGTAATGCCCCTAGTAGTATGGCATAACATTATATTAAGAATTATGGCCTAATCTTTGAGTGAAAAAGGGATTATTTACAGAACTATGAGTTGATCTTTGAAACAAGCTCACTTTTCAACCAGGAAGGCTTTAAAATCTTCACTAAGACTGCAACATGCTGCTGCATTCTTATTGGCCTGCCAGCGCAAAAGGCCTTCCCCACCAAATCATTGTCATGAACCATGAGCAAAGACACAAATCTCTGCACAGATTACTTCTGGGGAAAGCCAACTGCACCACAGGGAACTAAGAAAAAGTCCAATTGATTTAAATGGGACTTGTTATACCCAGATGGATAACTCTGCAATATTCTTGAGGGTAGAAGCACCATTTAAAGGGACAGTATGAGATAGTATGAAAAAATAACACATATTGCAGGGTTTATCCTGTGATGTAAAACAAAGGTATTTCCACAGCTGGGAGAAGCTTTATTAAAAGGTTATTGCATTCCAGATTTACATTTCTGGGTGAATTACCTCCATCTCCTAAAAATTTACAGGGGCGCTGTTGCTACAGGAGCTTATGGGGGTTATTGTCACTGACAGTAGCTGTCCATAGACTGCTGTACAACAGCACCACTATATCGTTGCAGGCTGTGAAAGTAGTGCACACATAGAATACAAGTTTGAGCTGCAATAACCTTGCAACATATATTTTTTCCATATTAAGGGAAACTATCCCTTTAAATCAATGATGAATGTGAAACAGTTGGTTTACTTCTGAAATGCTGCACTTCTCCTCCGTTCATGTGGCCCTAAAACACTACAGCATGATTTCTAAGACTAGAGACCCTGTTACTGTCCAAGGAATTGATTGCATTTCTCTATTTTATAGCTCCAGTGAGGACAAGTTTACTATATTTACAGCATAATCAATAAGGGATAGCAAATATATTTACTTGAGCTCTTCCACCGCTTTATGAAGTCTAGAACTAGAATCATTGTTCTTCCAAGAGACATAATAGAAATACTTATCAGTCGGAAAAATACTTACACATTCCTGATGATCGATTGCAGGCTTGTCCAGCCTGGTTTTCAGGAACCTTATAGGGGAAAAGAAGTCTAGTGTCCAGACTTCGGAATCCTTCCCTAAGGGACTGGTGTTTATAATACTCTACTAGTTCCTGCAGAGAAAAAGATACCTTTAACAGAGGTTTCTACAATGATTTATACATTAAAGTGGAACTTTCATTTGATTAATATAGAGCCCCAAATAATCATTACATTAACGATATGCATAGCCGTAGGTTTATTTCATGTATAATTGTTACATTACAGAAAAATAGAACCTTTTAGGCGGTCAGGCAGCAGGGAACAGCACAGACATCTTGCAGAGCCGGCATCTCTGCGTCTGCGCTGTCCGTCCCCTTCAACTCCATGACTCGGGAGTTGAAAGCCTTTGTGCCGAAAGGCACCGGAAGGGACTGACAGCGCAGGCACAGAGACAGTGGCGTAACTAGAAGCCACTGGGCCCTGGTGCAGAAATTGCCATGGGCCCGGCGTCCCCCACCATCTTCACATTGCCCCATGTCCATCTCCTACCTCCATCACCTGCTCCCGCGCGGTTCTCAGTAATGCAGAGCGCTGGGAGATGATGTCATCTCCCAGTGCTCTGCATTACTAGAGCGCCGGGAGATCAGCTGAGCTGCTGCAGGCAAGTGGCGATGGGTTTGCAGGGGGCGGCCGGACCCCTGGAGTGACGGGCCTGGTCACAGGTGCGACCCCTATTGTTACGCCACTGCGCAGAAAGCGCCTACTGCAACATCCCAGCCGGTGCCTGTCTGCATACAAGGTTTTATTTTTCTTTAATGCAGCAATTATACCTGAAAATAAACCTATGTCTATGCATATCGCTAATGTAATTATGATTTGGGGCTCTATATTAATCATATGAAAGTTCCGTTTAAAAAATTTTCACACATACCACACATATATAAGAAGGTATAGATGTTAAAGGAGAACTAATACCTCTTAATGATAAACCCCACCCCACTTAACTTACTATGGCCCTAAAATAATAATGGACATACCAACACACACACACAGAAGGACACAGATATACGTACGGAAACACATTCAAATATAAGGCAGTGGAAATGACAGGAGCACATATACTGACAGTGAATGACAGCAGAACATACAGTAACAGTGAGTGACAGTAGTGCATAAAATAGCAGGGTGACAGAAGCACACACAATATCAGTGAATACAAATAGAAACAAATAGTTCTCTGGACCCACAACAAGTACATAGGTAATTCATGTCATAAGAGAGAACCACTTCAATGAATCCTGTAGCCTAGTCCACTGTTGAAGGAATAGTCACCCTTGCTTTTAAATAGACAAATTCTGCAA
This sequence comes from Rhinophrynus dorsalis, assembly GCA_037306005.1. Classification (NCBI taxonomy): domain Eukaryota; kingdom Metazoa; phylum Chordata; class Amphibia; order Anura; family Rhinophrynidae; genus Rhinophrynus; species Rhinophrynus dorsalis. The sequence continues at coordinate 152,287,993 of CM074722.1, read as the reverse complement.
ATACATAATATGTTCGATTACAATACTTTTTATTTATTTTCTTTTTGTACACTTTTATGTCCTTGACAATGAGCTACCTGGATCTGTTTGCAGAGAGCTTTCTGTTAAGGAACCTGAAAGCAGGTCCAGTGATTCAATGTAAAAATGTAAATTACAAAACAAACAGAGCATTCACTGCTGCAGAGAGGTTGTAAACTTTGTATTACATGCTGCTTTGATGGTTTAACAGCCAGAAAACTCTCAGGAAATGGAGATCAAGGTCGTTCGCTGTCAGGGGCATAAAAGAGCAAAAACAAACAAAAAAAAATGAAAAATTTAAAATAATAAAAATATAAGCAATATGACGGTACATTGCAAATGATGTACACGCCCAAGAATTGACAGGACAATATGCACTAACAGGAAGTCACAGGAACAAGTACTCTAACAAGGAGTGACAGGAGCATATACAATAACAGGAAGTAACAGAAGCATGTAACATAGTATGACAGTTGATGAGATTGAAAAAAAAAGATGTGTCCATCAAGTTCAGCCCCAAAACAAAAAAAAATGTAAGCAATTTCCAGCAAAGCCCCAAGCTGGAAAAAAATGTTGTTCCTGACCCCATTACTTTTTTGAAAGCAACTACAGTATTTACAAGCACAGCATCCTGGGGCAAAGAATTCCATTTACTGCCCTTATTGTAAAAAATCCTGCCTTTATTTTTGTTGAAATTACCTTTCCTCTCGTCTTAATGGATGACGTCTTGTTGTTTTGCTCAGCTCTGTGAGTAAATAGTTGCTTACAGAGCTCTTTTTATTGACCTCAGTTATATTTTTAAATGTCAATTATAACTCTTTTCTAATGTAAACAAACCCAGTTAGGCTAGTCTGCTTTTATAAGTTTTGTTGCACTTCGTTGCACTTTTTCCAGTTCATTTATGTCTTTTTTAAGAACTGGTGCCTAAAACTGTGCTCCATATTCTAGATGTGGTCTTACCATGGATTTATATACAGGTAGAATTACATTCACATCCCTTGCATCTACCCCATTTTATATATGAAAGTACCCTATTGGCTTCTGCAACTGCTCAGTGGCACTGCACACTGCTGTATAGTCTATTGTCAATCAGTACTACTAAATTCTTCTCTTACGAGGATTCCTCTAATAGTTCCACTAGTAGTTTCCTATTTAGTGTATACGAAGTGTGTTTGTTTCTTCAGTCTAAATGTATAACCTTACATTTATCTATATTAAACCTCATGTGCCACTTTTCTGCCCCTTCACTCAGTTTATCCAAATCTGTCTGCAGTGAGAAGACATACTGCTCTGTATTTCCTTATACAGCTTGGGGTCATCTGCCAAGATTGAGACATTACTTTAAATATTCACTTCAAGATCATTAATAAACAAGTTCAAAACAATTGAGCCCAGGGCTGAACTCTGTGGTACCCCACATACAATTTCAGACCAATTTGAAAAGGTTCAATTTACAACAACTCTCTGACATCTATCATTTAACTAGTTCTGTATCCATTCACAGATACCACCTCCCACAATGAAGTCTTTTAATTTACACAGTAACCTGTTATGAGGCACTGTGTCAAAGGCTTTAGCAAACTACATACTATACTATGAACACCAAGCAGAAACACAAAGAGCATGTTTACTAACATAAAGCAGCAGGAGCATGCACACTAACAGGATGTGACAGGAGCATGTATGTTAACAGGAACTGAGGGGGTCACATACATAACAGAGACTGACAGCAGCATATACACCAACAGGGATTAATAAGAGCATGTGCACACACATAGGGTATGACAAAAGCAACTACACTTTCAGGGAGCAACAGGAACACATACACTACCAGGAAGTGATGAGGCACATACACTAACAGGAATTAGCAGAAAGTTTTACATTAACAGGAAGTGAGAGGGTCACATAAAGTAACAGAAAGTGATCGGAGTATGTACACTAAAATGGAGCAATAGTGCCAACACTAGGGACAGATTTAGTGATCATATTTGCCAGGAACTATACATTTTCATTATATACAGGTACAATATCTTTTATAGAAATAAAAATATTTATAACACTAAACAATGTACATTTAATTATAGGCTAAGCCTTACTTGCAGCATTCCAATTATCACAATTTATTATTCTATTTTTACTTGTTGAGTTACTAGGTTATAAAATGCTATAAAACACCAATAAAAAGAGCCTGGAGTGGAAAGAGTTTATGGTTAAAATTAAATCTCTATTTTGTGCCTCTTTGAAGAGTAATTTTAGTGAAATAAATGATACCAGGAAAACATGACACGTTTACAGACAATAAAAAAAACATTTTCTAATTGGAATGTTTTACATGTCTTTGGATTGCATCAACTCCTTAACTACCAGAATATCAGAGATTTCACTGCGATATACACTTACGGATTACCAGTATGATACCCCACTCTGGCATAGGGTGACCACATTTCCCTTCTGCCATTCCGGGACGTGGTCACCCTAGTTGCCCCGTCATACCTTAAGTCCCTGGTGGTCTAGCGGCGTGGAAAGTGCTCTGTGCCTCCTCCGGCACACAGCTGAAGCTCCCGCGCGGTATGCTCAGTAATTCAGAGCGCTGGGAGATGATGTCATCTCCCAGCGCTCTGTATTACTAGAGCGCTTGCCTCCAGGTAAGCTGCATTGCCGCCCTGGATGTCAGCCTGCAAGCGGTGTGTCATATCATGGACGCCGCGAGTGGCGTCCATGATGTGACACACCGCTTGCAGGCTGACATCCAGGGCGGATTGGCTTCATTCCGGGACACTTCATTGTCCCGGTTGAAGGGGACCCGGGACGCGGGACATAGCCCTGAAATAAGGGACAATCCCGGACGTTCCGGGACCCGTGGTCACCCTACTCTGGCACTATCTGTCCCTCCTCAAAGTTCAGTAACTAATTTTTCAGAATGGCAAAAAGATAAAATTCATGCATGTAAATGCTTATAGTCTGGCTAGTAAGATGGGGGAACTAGAAATGATTGCAAAGTATAAGCAATATGATCTTATTGGTATCCCTGAAATCTAGTTAGATGATACGTATGATTTGGAAGTCAAACTAAAGGGTTATTCACTTTTTAGGAGGGATATGGTTAATATATGCCTATATGTAAAGCATGCCTTAAAACCTAGTATAAGGGAAAATATAAATGAAAGGTCCAGTGAAAATGTAGAGGCCTTGTGGGTTGAAATCCACACTGGGGGCACATAAAATAAGTTAATTGGGATTTGCTATAAGCCACCTATTATTGGGGAGTTTGATGAAGCCCAGCTAAAATCGAAAAGGCTTCTAGGTCAGGAAATGTACAGTAAAATCTCAAGTATAATACACACCTGTATATAATACACAGGTGTATATTATGTCCAAGATTTTAGGGGAAAACAAGAGTGCTTATGTATAATATGCACCCTTGTTTTCCCCTCTTAAGAAAAAAAAATAAGCCTTCCAGATCCCTTCCCTCCCTCCTCCGGAGATATCCGCTGCTAAAATGCCATTTACTTACGTCAAAATTCAAGTCCCCGCATTTTCCCCATTAGCAGGCAACATATAACCCATGTCAATATTCCCTGCAGGCGGCATGCTTCCATTCACCGCCTGCTTCCTTCCGGCTGTGGTATCTTCACAGGGCATTACCATTGGCTGGAGCAGGTAGGTCCTGAAGGAAGCGGGAGCCCGCAGGGAATACTGACATCTGTTATATGTTGCCTACTAATGGGGAAAATGTGGGGCCTTGAACTTTGAAGTAAGTAAATGGTATTTTAGCAGCAGATAGCGCCAGGAGAGGGAGGGAAGGGATCTGGCAGGCTTAATTTTTTATAAAAAACTCTAGGGTATAATACGCACCCCCCACTTCACATAAGGTGTGAAGAGAGAGTTTATTTGTACCATCCTGAAATTGACTGGAGCAATAGGACTTCCAGTACAGCAAAGGGAAATTATTTTTTAAGTATAATTAATGACAGGTTTATGTCCCAACTAGTAAAGAAGCCAACTAGAAAAGAGGCTTTGCTTGACCTAGTTCTCTCAAACAATTCTGATATGATAAACAGTATACTGGTAAAGGAACATTTAGGCAGCAGTGACCACAACATGGTTTCCTTTGAAATTTGTTATGGGAAACCAAAACATTCAGGCTAATTTTACAAAGCTAAAAGCAGTATTAATGGATATTCAGTGGGATTTAATCTTCAAAGATAAAAATGCACAAGAATCATGGAATTTGATTAAACAATATACACATCAAAATATACTATTGGTAAATAAGCACAAGCGGAGTAAATTGAGACCAATGTGGTTTAATAATGAGGTTTGCAGGGAACTTAGAAATAAGAAGCAGGCTTTTAAAGTGTTAAAGTCAGATGGGTCAGATGAATCATTTAAAAAATATAAAGAATGTAATAAAAACTGCAAACAAGCAATTAGGCTTGCTAAAATTGAAAATAAGAGAAGTATTTCAAAAGAGAGCCAGACAAATCTTAAAGGGACAGTAATGTCCCGAAAAATGTTTAGAATTGTGTAGAGATTAAAAAAATAAACTAAATGCCACAAATCCTATCTCTTAAACCGCTATGGTTTGAGAGATATTGTCTGTTAAAGTTCCCCTCTCCCTCCTCTTCTCCTGACGTCAGCTGTATGTTGACAGCAAGAGTTCGTGGTCTGGGGACTGACAAGCGGTCTTCAGAAGAGCCGCAATAGAGCTATTTAAAAAGAAATGCTTCTTTGGAACGGTCTACAAAGTGTGCCTGGTTTGCAAGCACCCTTTTTAGACCTTTCCAAAGAAGTCATTATTTTTAAACTGCGCTATTATGGCTCTGCTGAAGAGCCACCTCGTGTTGGCTGACACGGATCTCCTTCTGTCAGCTTTACAGCTGACATCAGGAGAAGAGGAACATTAGCGGACAATATCTCTCAAACCATAGCTGGTTGAAAGACAGGATTTGTGGCATTTAGCTTACTTTTTTAATCTCTACAAAACTGTAAACTTTTTTTATGGGACATTACTGTCCCTTTAAACAATTCTACAAGTGTATTTATAACAAAAATATTAAAGTTGATAATGGTCCTCTTAAGACTGAGACGTGAATTGATTAGTGAGGATAAGGCTATGGCTGACACCATAAATACATTATTTGCTTCTGTATATAAAAAGGAAGCAACAATGGCTATGGGCAAATAGACAAAATCACATAATTTCCTCCATCATGTACATGGCTTATTGAGGACAAAGTCCAAAAAAGATTGGAAAATGTTATGGTGAATAAAGCACCTGGACGTGATGGTATACACCCAAGGGTACATAAGGAACTTAGTTTGGTAATAACAAGGCTATTATACTTAATATTTATTGATTCATTTTTTTCAGGCATAGTGTCCTGGTATTGGAGGAAAGTTGATGTAGTACCATTGTTCAAAAAAAAGAGGGCAAGATACAAGTCAAGAAATTTTAAACCCGTGAGCTTGACTTCCATAGTGGGTAAGATATTAGAAGCCTTACTAACTGACAGTATTCAGAACTATGTGAAGACAAACAATATTATTAGTAGGAGTCAGCATGGTTTTATGAAGAATAGATCATAGACTAATTTACTTGCATTTTACAAAAGGGTAAGTAGTAATTTGGACAGGGGAATTGCTGTTGATGTAGTATACTTGGGTTTTTAGTGAAGTGCTCTGCTGTCCAGCTGGAGGATACTTCAACCCAATGGTTCCTGTGATACACATAGGAAGTAAGATAAAACCAACTGGAGCCAGTGATACCTCATCCCCTGGGCCATGTGTTGGGTGAGGCTCTAGCTAATCTGTAACACACAACAGGAGAAGCTAACAATTAATCCCAACTTCTTGACTTTGAGGGTGAGGGCACTAAAAATACAGATCTGAAAAACAAAATTTTAATTTTCTACTTGCATGTGATCAGTCAAGTCAAGTTTGTTTATCTTTGGGCCTTTAAAAAGGACATTTAAAAAAATATTTAAACGCTTGAATTTTCATGAGCCTCTAGCTTGTTATTGTCAAATTCAAATTGATAATGGGCGTTTTTACAAATTAGGCATTTTGGATCTGGCAGTTGCTCCCTGGTGATAGATGAGGGTGGAGCTTTCGCATGTCTGGTTTTATCTCAGTCATGTTTAGTTTTTATTTATGTTGCACATTGTAAAGGGCTGAAGATGATGAAACAAGGGCTTTGATTGCTCTTTTTGGAATCATAATTACAAGTAAGAAATAATGTAAAACAATATTACAGCTTCCTACCCCAAAGTTGCAAGTCAATGAATCAACCTCCTTATCCCAATGACTAAGTGGTGGACAGCTAGGTAGGTAGCCTACACCCCAAAATCTGGGGACTGAGAGAAGGAGGGGAGGTCTCTAAATGAATACAGTAGTAGAACCCCAAAGCACATCTGCTGGGATATGGTGTGCATGGGCGGATTGTCCTATCGGGGGATCGGGCATCCCCCGGTGGGCCGCTATATCGCGAGCCACTTTGTCTTGAGTGCAGACTCTCTCTCTCCCCCTCCGGTGCGCACTGAAAGAACTGCAATTTATTTGCAATTCTTTCAGTGCGCACCGGAGGGGGAGAGAGAGAGATTCTGCGCTCAAGACATAGTGGATCGGAGGGGGATAGAAACGGGCAGCGTTAGTTGTCTTGCAGGTTGTCCAGATTTTCAGTGCGCACCGGAGTGTGTGTGTGTGTGGGGGGGGGAGCCCGGGCTGGTATTCCCCTACAATCCGCCCCTGATGGTGTGTGTGGTGGGGCAGTTTACATATACATTATATCCAAAACTAATGGAGTGTGTGTGTGTGAGGGAGATATTTTTGTTTTCTATGAAGGTGTCAATATGCATTGGAGTGTTGGTATGAATGCACCAGTGCAGCCTCATGGAGCTAGTCTCTAATGCCAGCAGCTAGATTGATGGGTATGCATTACAGAGTATGGTAACTGTAGTGCATACTGGCAACATACTTCACTAGCCTTAGACTTTAATGGAAGCTAGACCCATATGCCTGCCCCATAACATAAGCAAGGAAACTGAGAAGTGAAGGAACAAAATGGGTTTGCACCATTTTAATACCTGGTGTAGACTTTGGTGCTAACATCAGGAGAGCCGCAAAATGCTCACAGACTGCCTTTTTGTTTCCCCTCGTCACAAGTGGTATTAAGGGGAGACTTCATAGTGCAGGTATCTTAGTAAATTGGCATTACGCAGGTATGGGAACTTCATGGGAACACCAGCTCCTGATTTATCAAGGAATCACAGTCATACATTTGTTTGACCAGTCCATAACCTGTTGAACACATTTGTGGCACTCAACGGGTTAAGCCCCATTGCTCCTGTTCCTATACACAAATGACGACAAAATTATCCAAATTACTCTCAAGGTTTTCCGTAAATGTTCCTAAAAAGTGAACTAATACCATGGGGGAGATTCCCTAAGAGATGATAAAGTGGAGATAACTTCTGCAGTTTATTACTTCTCCAGGTCCTGTGTTATTCTATGAAGCCTATGCACTAAGATCTCCAAAGTTGAAGAAATCATAATGCATAGGCTCCACAGAATAACATAGGAACTGGAGAAGCGATATCACTGGAGAAGTCATCTACTTTATCATCGCTTAGGGAATCTCCCCCATGTTTGGACTGACACCAAATGAATTAGTATTTTGTGATATTCCAATGTAATATGCACATATATATATTATCCTCTGACTGCTTATAACAGGGGTGTCTGCTGTGCATTAAACCTTTGCGTGCCAGAGGAGTTCGCAATGCATTGTGAAGCTAAAAGTGTTAATAGACTGCAACAGGATAGAATGGAGTAACCCAATGGAGTCTTTCCATAATATTTATTGTTTTCCAAAAGTCCTGATGAAATTGTGTTTGTACAGTAATTACCAAGGGCCTTAAGAACTAAAGAAAAGAGAAGCAGTTCTATGACAGTACCATGGGGAAATAAAATAAAAAAGCCAGAAAGCCCCACTGCTTTAAATGGGGCTTTTTAACACATTAACTGCTAAAGATGCATCCAATGCAAACAAGCCAATTGAACCATGAGGGTGAAATTACAATTCTGCAAATTCCCATTGGATGATTGGCTTTTAACACCCGCTCCGGAATTGCACTTCTGTAGGTTAATGAGAAAGGCCCCAATTCTTAATACTTGTGTCAAAACAGACAAAGGATGCTGGTGTTCTACAGTACTTATTCTGTACCTTTCTGAATTTGCACTAATCCGTGTGTGGCTGGAACCCAAAGCCTCCCCTCAAAACAAATACTACAACTCATACTAAGGGAGAGATTGTTTACTTGGTCAAAAATCTGGACAAAACCTCTCCTACCCAAAACAGCTCCAAGTGTACTAAAACTCATATAGATAATCTGCTCTTTTGACATCTCGTAACTCTGGAACCTGTGTCGGAAAAACTACTACCGGGGTTTTCCGAAAAGCCGCCCAGGGCCGTTAAATGGAAAAACCTGGTTTTTTGGTCTTTATTCTTGGACTGAATAACAGCCCAGGACTGTAATACGGTAGTCACTTATATCACTCTGTAGGATGCTGAGAGCCCCTCCAAATGATCTGAAAGTGCTAAGCCATAAAAAGGAGGATGCTTTATTATCTTGTAGTAAGGAAATGATTTATAAGCTCATATAGATTATTTTTAAAGGAGCAGTAATGTCCTAGAAAAAAATCGTTATACCATAGTTTTGTGGTGCTTAAAAAAATTAAACTATATGCAACAAATCCTATCTCTCAAACCACTATGGTTTGAGACATAGTTTGAGAGATATTCAGCAATAAAGTTCCCCCATCCCTCCCCTTTCCCTGACGTCAGCGCTGTACTGACTGCAAGGGAATCCTGTCCCAGGACCAACTGGCGGCTCTGCAGTACAGCCAAAATCACGTTATTGGAAAATAATCACTTAATTGAAAAGGTCTACAAAGTGTGCCTGGTTTGCAAGCACACTTTGTAGATCGTTCCCATGAAGTAGTTCTTTTCTAATAATGGTGTTTCGGCTCTGCTGCAGAGCCTCATCATGTTGGCTGACACGGATCTCCTGCTTTCAGCTTTACAGCTGACATTAGGAGAAGGGGAGGGAAGGGGGAACTTTTAATACCAATATCTCTCAAACCATAGCAGTTTGAGAGATAGGATTTGTTGCATATAGTTTAATATTTTAAGCCCTACAAAACTACAGTATAAAGATTTTTTTCTGGGACATTACAGTACTGTCCCTTTAAAAGTCAAACAAGTAACGGTAGTTTAATCAAACTGACATTTCAGAATGTTTAATATAACCAAGTACAATGCATGCATATCTTCATCTGTACTGATCCCAGTAGAAATTTCACTTTCTACATCGTCATCATCATCATCTTCGTCTGCACTTTCATTAGTTTTAAAGCCAGACAAAACCTCAACTAAGTGTGTGTTCAACTGTTCTTCTTTCACTGTCTGCCCAGGGGTGCTATTCCACAGCATTCAAAACACGACTTATGCTTTCTTTGTTGAGACTGACTACAGCATGAGCCATAAAGTCCACTATGTGTTGATAGGAATATTTTTTTGTGATAACCTTTGTTTGTGTACTCCTTCTTGCCATTGGCAAACCAATCTTCCCATTGAACACAAAGTGCTTTTTTGAATGAAGCATTGATTGCTACATCTAATGGCTGCAGATAGGATGTTGTTTTAAGAGGGATAAGTTTGACAACTGTTTTCCTATCCTGAAATGCCTCCAACAACTCGGTCTTCTTGTGTGCTGAGCATTCATCCATGAACAATACAGATTTCTCTATATTTAATAATTGAGATGGTCGCTGTCTAAACACATTTTGAATCCACAAAAGCATCAGATCATATGTCACTAACCCCTTATTAGATACCATTAAATAAATATTTTTTGGTACCTTAACTTTCGGAACATTTTTTAATCCTTTAAGGGTTACCATGATTTTTATCACACTGCCAGCAGCATTAACACATAACACAGCAGTAAAGCGAGCTTTTTGCACCACAGTGTCTAGCATCCACATTTTTGTTGCCAACAAAGCCTATGGTTGAAGAGCTTAACATGTCAATATATGTAGGTGTCTCATCCATATTGTAAATGTGGTCAGCGTCCAAATCTGCTGTTACTGAAGGGATGCTGTCCAAATAGTCGTGTGCGATTTGTGTCTTTTCTCCTAGTGTTTTATTGTCTGCTTGACCCACGTGTGTAACCTTTCTCACAGATAGCTTGTTACGTTTCATAAAGTTTGATATCCACTTATCAGAGCACTTGAATTCCGCTGTTTCGATAATTAACAATCAGTTTATTTCCATGTTGTTCGCTAACCCACTGTAATAGTGCAGTTTCCAAATTTGTGTGTTGTGGTCCTCGACAACCGCCAACAAATCTGCTCCTCTTCTTGTCTGGTGTATTTGTCGGTTCAGATTCCCTTTGGCACCATTCACGTAAATGTTTTCTATTGATACCCAACTCTCTTGAGGCTGCAGTTAAATTACCAGAAAGTTCTTTGACTCGTTTTACCGCATCTAGCTTGTCACTTTTGCACACGTTTTGGTGTGTTCTTTTGGAGTTTGGACTCCATTTTGGGGTATACTGTTTTTTTTATTTTTATTTTGGTTTTCCTTCTTTTTTTCCTCTCATCTCCTCCTTTTTCTTTCTTTCTTTTTTCTCCTCTCTACTCCTTCTCTATCACGTAAATTAAAGGGATAGTAATACTTAATAATTAATAATGCCTATATTAAAGTCATATTAAAAAGAAATGTATTGCCCCCAGTGTCATCTCTCAGACCTTTATGGTTTGAGAGATAATCGCTTCTAAAGTTCCCCCTCCCTCCCCCTTCCCTGAAGTCAGCGCTGTACTGACTGAAGGGAAATCCGGTCTTACGATCATCAGGCGGTTCTGCAGCATAGCCGAGATCGCGTTAATAAAAAAAAAAATCTTTCACTAAAACGGTCTTCTACGTGTGCTTGCAAACCAAGCACCTGTAGAAGACCATTTCAGTGAAAGATTTCTTTTTTATTAACGCGACCTTGGCTGTGCTGCAGAGCCACCTGACGGTCGTACGTCAGGCTTCCCTGCAGTCAGCTAGAATGCTGATTTCGGGGAAGGGAGAGGGAGAGGGGACCTTTAGGAGCGATTATCTCTCAAACCATAAAGGTTTGAAACATGACACTGGGGGCAATACATTTCTTTTTAATATGACTTTAATATAGGGGTTAGTAATTATTAAGTATTATTATCCCTTTAAATTAAGCTAGTTAACTTTAATTTGGCGTGTTTAGCGAGTAAGGAGCTTGTCAGACACAGGATAAAAGAGAGTTATCACCCCTATACCACTTAGGGTAAATAGTTTTGTTATGTTTCGTTGAACAAAAAGGAAAGAATATGGTAAATACAGCCAAGCACCTACTGTACTTCTGTATAGACAGGGGTACCTAATCCTTGCCGCAATCTGCCTCTCTCTTTCCAGCCTCCTCCGATGGCTTTCTGTCTGTAAGCTGGAGTGCTCTCATTGGCCAGAAATCGATCTCTGCCAATGAGAGCGCTCCAGCTTACAGACAGGAGGATGGATAGAGAAAGGCACTAGTATTGAACAAGTCATCACTGGAGAGAGGCTGCCTGATACCCCAGATGCCCAAAGAACAGCCAACCAGCATTAACCTGTGAGGTGGTGGAGAGACCCCAGATTGTTGCATTAATAAAAGGTGAACAAGTGAATGGGTTAAATGTATACAGTGTGAGACCATTCAGTAGGTGACATGCAGCACTCGATTCTTATGCCGCCATTTTGATCATGGCAACATGTTGTACCGGTACTCTGGGAATCATTGCAGTCTCAGATTATCAGCCTGAAGATATTCAATTGTCCCGTAGCGATTACTCTATAGTGGAGCAAATATGTAGCATATTTCAGAAAGACTCACACATCAGACAAATGCCTTTTTCCTTCTTTGCCGTGCAGTCTGTGTGAATGGTGCTGTAGTGCTTGGCGTGTTCCCAGGAATTAACTAGTTCAGTACCACTACATGAACATGTTGCATCGGAAAAAAGTGGTTTATCACGTTGCGATTACTACTTTTGCTCCACTACATAGTAACCGCAACGGGACAATTGAGTGTCTTCAGGCTGATAATCTGAGACTGTAATGATTCCTGGCTGGCTATGCAGCTATTACTGATACAGATCACGGGTTCCAGTGAATATTGAGCGCTGAAACAATTTTTACAAAGATCTGAGCCCATATAGCCGCCCACCTAAAATAAGCCATATTTATAAAAGCAAACTGGAGTTAATTTAGAGTAAACAAACTGCACCACAGGGGACAAATTAAAAGTCCTATGCACTTGAATAGAGTTTTTAACCCCTAGCATGCTAGAGAGGTCTCCAGTGCATTGCTTCACAATGCATTGGAGACCTATCTAGCATTCAAGGGGTTAAAAGGACAATACTGGTAACATATAAAGTTATATTGGATTGTTCATTGTACTTTTAGATAATAATGCATACTACCGTTTCAAATATCCTTATCTTTGTATTGTGCTTGTAATTTCAGTTGAAAGTTTCTCCGTCCTGCGCCTTTCCAATACTTCAGTCAAAGTTCCCTCAGATCTGGAAGTCGGTCTCTTGACCAGACAGATTGCAATGTGGGACAATATTGTGTGTATCTATATAAGGAAAACCCTGTCCCACTTGACGAATAGGAGCAGGGTTTGCCTTATGCTGACACAACACTGTCTCTCGTTGCAATCCTTCTGGACAGACTTTCAGATCTGAGGGACCTAATCAGCGAAATATGGTGATAAAGGGAAACTTTCAACTGGAATTACAAGCACAATACCAAGATAAGAACATTTCAATCAGTAGAATGCATTATATCAAATTTTCTATGAACAATATGACTTTATACGTTGACATTACTATCCCTTTAAAGTCCAATTTAATTTAACAGCAATTGTTATTTATCCCCTGTGGTGCAGTTGGTTTACTTGAGTTTGATTTTATAAATATGGGCCCTTATTTTTACATCAACATACATGTGTAGCTGTCTTAACCCTCTGAGTGCCAAAAAGGTATCCAATGCATTGCAGCACAATGCATTGGATATCTTTCTGGCACTCAAAGGGTTAAACCAGCCCTGGCTGAGTATATCTCTGTATTATATTTATGAGATTTGTAGTTGGTACATGTAGTATTTTTCTTTTTTGTTTATAATTATACATAGGAGAGCTCTTGTTTTCTATATTAGAAGTAAATCAGAAAAGGTGTACTTATTCACTTCACCAGCCAAACAAACATTTTCAGCTTGCATTCAGGCCATCCTCAAGGACCTGAGGATTTCCCAGAAGCAGCCTAAGAAACATTTAGTCAGCGGAGCGAATAAATACATATTTTTACTGCCATTCAAGTTTGTATGATGTCTCCAATGCGGCTTGGCTGAGTGTATTTGTATATTTACAATATGTGGGACATGCACCACCAGTTTACAGTTTTTACAACATTTTTGTATGGAAGTTATTTATATTTCTCTGTCTCTCTTTCAAAGCAGCTTCACTACAGAGAAAATATATAAAATACCCCAAATTGCCAGATTAAAATGGAATGGAGTGGAAAATAAAGGGGATAGAACAAATTACACGGGGAGGGAAGGAGGGAACAGATGACACATTTAGGTGGGGGGACCAGATTACAAGGAGAGTGGTGACACTACGGGGCGGGGGGGGTCCAGACGGCACACAGAAGTGAGGGACGGATGACACATAAATGAGGGGAGGGAATGAATTGCACAGGTAGGATGACACAGGGATGGAGGAAAGCAAAGAACATGGGGAGGAAGGGATGACATGGGGAGGGAGAAGTGACATGGGGGGGGAGACGAATAGATGGCACAGGAAGGAAGGTGAGCAGCAGAAGGAACAGTGGGTGAGGGTGAGAGATGAGTCGTTGTCAGAGGGTGGGTGAGGGATATGAGATGAGTGGAGAGTGGGAGAGGTAGCCCCAGATGAAGGTTGGATGAGATGGGGATGGAGCTGCAAGAAGGAGTCATAGATGGAGGATGGTGATGGAGGGAAGGAGCCACTGCCAAAGAGTGAGTGAGGTAGTGAAGGAGCCACATTCAGAGGGTAAGTGAGCCACAGTTGGAGGGTAGTGAAACAGACAGCGCAGTCAGAAGGCAACTGAGAGAGGGAAGGAGACCCAGTCAGAAAGTGGGGGAGAGAGGGAGGTGAGCTTCATTCAGCCGGTCAGTGAAGAAGGGAAAAAGTGGCAGATGGAGGATGAGTGAGGAAAGGAGGGAGCCCAGTCAGAAGGTGGGTGAAGGAGAGTAAGGTAGGTAGGTGAGCCGCAGTCAGAGGGTGGGTAATGGAAGGAAAGAGCAGCAGCTGGAGGATAGGAGAGGAAGGGAGGTAGTCACAAGTGGAGTTTGGGTGAGGGAAGGAAGGAGCAGCAGTCAGAAAGTGGGTGAAGAAGGTGAGCTGCAGTCAGAGGGTGGGGGAGGGAGATGAGTGGAAAGTTGAAGAGGGAGCGAAGTAGCCCCAGCCAAAGGTTAGGTGAAAGAGGGACAGAGCTGCAGAGGAAGGGTGGGTGAGGAAGTGAAGGAGTAACAGATGGACGGTGGGTGTGGGTAAAAGTGTGAGACAGCTACAGTTGGAGGGGGCATGAGGGAGGGAAGGAACCCACAGCCGAAGGGTGGTGAGGGAGTCTAGTTCTGTCTGTTGCCAGCACAGGATCATCTCTGGGTTAGTGCAAACATTGACATATCACCTAGAATCTACTTTATTGTGAGTATTTCCAGTTATGTATATGTGTGTAAATATATTTATATATATATACATATATATATATATATATATATATATATATATATATATATATATAAAGAGAGAGAGAGAGAGAGAGAGAGAGAGATGGAATGTAAGTGAGAAAGTGGGTATAGGGTGTATTCTCCACTAATTTCTCACAAGGATCTGTTCTTGATCTACTGAGGTCTTACTCCAGAAATCACAACTCCCATTCCATAGCTCTACAGTTCCTGAACCAGAAACACTGCTCACATTTTTAATTTGTCCACTACCATCTTCTGAAGCCATCACTCACTATTCCCTCCAACCCTTTAAGAGCAGCATATTCTAAGGATATGTTTTCTGTTTAAGTAAAATAGCTTCCTAACCATTCATTACTTCAACAAACGATGAACATGTTCAACGGGGGACATGTGTGAGTGTGGTATATGTGTAAAGATCTCACTTTTGAATCAGTGGAAATTGGTCCACTTTCTTTATAAATACATACCAGTTTACGTTGAGCCACATGTGTGTGTTGAGCTGCTGTTAGGCCTAATTACATGGTACTTTATAAGGCTGAAGCTTGATATCCACTGTACAGATGGGACTGGGCAGAGTCACTGCTCACTTACGGTTATTGATTTTCGACCACCTCAGAATGAATCCTTTATTCAGTTGAATATTTATTAGTGGTTCTCAATCTGTGTTCTGAGAAAGCCCAGGGTTCCTGGAAGTAGTTCCCGCTGCTGGGAAATACATCCTTCCAGAATTACGACAGTGGCGGTTCTGCATTTAAGGACCAGTGATGGTCCTGGCATGTCATGGAATGGAATTCAGGGGTCCCTGTGTGGCGACAACTGAATCCAAAAAGCAAAAAATAATGCTCCATGGTCCTTAACTGCTGACCGCACGGTCATTAAGGGATTAAAGTGATTTTTTTGTTATCATTAACAGTGCTCTATTGGGCAGATTTAAATGAGTTATTCTAATGCATCTGTGGAGATGTGAATTATTGACCAAAGTTACTGTCAGTGACTTACTAACAAAAGTTACTGTCAGTGACTTACAGTATAACAGTATAAGAGTTTACACTGGTATATATCTTTTGAATGAAACAAAGGAAGGCACTGTGAGTATGCTTGTTTTACACAGCAGTTAAAGCCCAATAACATATAGCCTAGGTTTTCATAGAAAATGTTACTACTCCTTTAAGTTAACAGTACGAACCAGCATTAAAATACAATGGATAGTGATTCTAGGTTAACCACTTGAATGCAAAGCAATGGAGAGCTCTCTAACATTCAATGGCTTAAAGTTTAATTTTAGGATCCCACTGAGATCTTACATGAAACTAAAGGGTTCACCCACAGCAATACATTTGAGAACCACTGGTATAGATTCTAAATTCAAGTAAGAAGGGCCCTTTTAATCCTCTCTATTGTTCTTTAATCTTGTAAATACACATATTAATTGTATCCCATTTGCTGAGTTCTATTGTCTTGTCACCCTATTGCATAGCACTGCAGAATCTGTTAGTGCTTTATAAATAAATTATAATAATAATAATAATATGAAAAAAGGTAAGAATTAAGCCTGCATCCAGAATCCAGGCTGGAGTTCCCATTAGGCAGAATATGGAACTGCATAAAGCTCCCTCCTGTTTTCTGCTAGATGGTTTATTTACCAGTTTATATACCTCATTAACATTTAACCGTTTGAGTGCCAGACAGTTTGTGCAACACACTGCAAAGCAATGAATTGCTTAACCCCATGGAATTCAAAAGGGTTAACCCTATGGATTTTAGAGAGGTCTCCAACAAAATGCAAAGAAATGTGTCAGTGGTCACTTCAGCAGCCAAGGGGTAAGGATCTTATTTTGTAATACGCTACAGGTCACTAAGCCTGTTAAGTAAAGAATTGGGGTGAGGTGATGGGTGGGGCTAAGAGCTCCATAGGAGTCCTACCTAGCAGCGATTGAGCTACTAACCCTTTGAGTGCCAGAGGGGTAGGAGACGCATTGCCTTGTAATGCATTGTGTACCCCTCTGGCATGCAAAGGGTTAATCTGGAAGTGCCCAAACCAGATGCAGGAGTCACTGGGCTTGCTGTATAAAGTCAAATTGAACCAATTCTGGAGCAAACAAACCGTAGGGGAAAAATAAAAGTTCTAAAATGTCAACTGATTGAAATGGGGATTAAACCTCCATTTAAATCAAAGATAATATTTATTTGTTCCATAACGTACATTTGGTTTGCCCCTGATTTGGTGCACTTTGTTTTATACATAAGGTCCAGTGTATCTTTACTGTGGAAATTTCAGAATATATTCAGCTTCTTATTTAAAAAAAAATCTCCTCTGCTTTTTAACTCCTTGTAAGTTAGAAGTTTTGCTCTGCAATGCATTGGATGTGTTTTAACACTAAAAGGGTAAAAAAAAAAAGCAAACAAACAAACACAAAAGCTTCCAAGTTTGGCAGACGTCGGGCGCTCCCGGGCAAAAAGAGTTTAACAAACGATAGATCAGTGTGACATTTTTTTTTACTAAAGGAACAGAATCAATGCTTACCATTAAACTTTTAAATTTCCTATTTTCTGCAATGTGGAAAAAGCCATCTCTCGTTAATATCTTGATGTGCTTCACTTCGTTGTTATACCTGCGGGCAACGCATAACTTCTGAATATAAATTTGCTTTTAATCAGCAGAGGATCAATAATTACCTGCGGGCAGGGCCCAAAAACAAGAGTAAACAGATTCATTGCAAAGGCAGGATGTATATCCTATCCAACTAGGCTCTGACAACTCATTAACAGAATATATTTAGCAGGGTGTAGGAAAGATGCAGTGTGTTTTGGAAAGACCAAACCGCAGGATCGTATTTAAACCCAATTAGTTCTTTTATATGCGGCATGATTAAATTGGAATTATGCTTTGGCTATAACCCACTGCCTCTTTCCAATACACAAAGGTATCTAGATAAGTTTTCTAGATGCCACCTTTTAGGAGTTCACTGGAAAGTCAGGTGATGTGGCAGAAAAAAAACCCATAGAAAGTAATTCAGATCTACAGAAACAACTACAAAGAACAGAACAATGTTAAATGACTATAGCAGAATAAGGAAAATATTACATCTAAACAGAAACAAATAGTATTTATAATTCTGCGACTGTGGCATTGCTAGCATGTCTCACAAATTGCACTCTATGATAGCCTGTATACAATGTACAATAGTAGACTGCACTCACAAAGAAAGCCAAATCCGTGGGACTAAAACAGCAATTTATTCAGAGAACATTCAAGCAGACAACTGTCAATAAAGCTTGTGCAGAATGTAAGTGATAAAAAGGCACCAAGGTTTTATCTATGATTAAACTGCTTATGTGAAAAGTGCGAGATCTATTAACTTTATTGTCTGGTGTCTGCTTGTATGTTCTCTGAGTATCCACCCCACTTTGACGCTTCCATATTTGTTACATTACAACAAAATGTGGAGAAAGGATTAACTCACTCATTAATTACAACTTGGAATTAAAATGGATTTGAGATTTTAAAACAACATACTTAACCAATTTGAAGGTGTGACATAAAAGTTAATTAACACCTTGAGTGCCAGAGGGGTACACCACGCATTGTTTTGCAATGCGTGGCATACCCCTCGGGCACTCAAAGGGTTAGTCAACACCATGCTTCACTGTGGGAATGGTGTTCACAGGGTAATGAGCAGTGTTGGCTTTGCGTTTTATTCAGCGAACCTTTTCCCATATGTTTGCTGTGTCTCCCACGTGCCTTTTTGCAACATCCAAATGAGGTTTGATGTTTCTTTTTCAGCAATGGATTTCTTCTTGCAACTTTTCCATAAAGCCCAGCTTTGTAAAGCTAGTTTGTTCCACTGAAGCTGTGGCGCTCTCTGGTTCTTTCAGATACGATTGGTTGCATCACTGACTAATGTCCTCCATACCCAGTCACTGAGTTTTGGTGGACTTCCTTCTCTAGACAGTTGCTGGTGTGCCATAGTCTTTACAGTTTTTAATAATGGATTTGATGGTGCTCCTAGGGAATGTTCATAGTTTTGTGATGATTTTGTAACCCAATCCTGACTGGTGCTTCTCCAGAACTTTATGCTGAATTTGCTCCTTGTTCTTCATATGCTGTTTGTTTAGATATGCTCTCTAAAAAGCCCTGGGGCCTTTCAGAAACAAGTGTATTTAATCTAAGATCATGTGATATTAACTGCAAACAGTTAGACTTCATTCAACTAATTATGTGAATTCTGAAGGCAGAGGTTTGCACCAGAGTTTATTTAGGGGTGCCACAGCAAAAGGACTGATTACTTATGCAATCTATACATTCCTGTTTTTTTACCTCTAAATCATTTTGGAAAATATGTAGATTTGTTCCTGCTTTGACATTATGGACAATTTTGGGTAGATCAGTGATAAATCCATTTTAATTCAAGGTTCAAACACAACAAACTGTGGGAAAATCAAAAAGGGTGAATACTTATGCAAGGGAATGTACTCCCACGGGTTTGGTCTCTTCCATGACAGCAGTCAACTACTGTGCACTGCTCATCGTATAATCATATAAGGAGTGGAATTCCTGCTTTCTTTCACTGAAGAGGGGACATAGGGAGGTGGTGAGTGCCAATATATACACATTGAGTTACAGTGTGCAATACAGTGCTGTTCTTTTCTTTGAGATGAGACTCTTAAATTCAGGTGCCCAGAAGGGCTCAGGATGTTCTAGAATAGAATAATGAGAGAAAACCAAAGAGATGGCTTGCATAGGAAAAGGGGATTTTTGTGTACTTACCGACAAATCCTTTTCTCTTACTCTTTATTAAACACAGGAACCATGGGGAATAAAAGAACCATGGGGAACACAGGTACCAGTTGAAGTATCCTCCAGCAAGAGGGCAAGGCACTAAAGAGGATCTCAGAGGCAGACACTCCATAATGATCCACTTTATCCCCACCAGATATGCTCAGTTTAACGTACAGCAAAGACGAAAGAAAAGAAACAGAAATAGAATAAGGATGGAAATCCGATGAAATAGACAACCAAAAAGGGCCACCCTGAACAGCTGATTATTCTCCTGCAGGGAAGTCTTGTGTTCCACATTGACCAAGTCAAAAGTACCCAACAATCCCATTTTCTCTTATGTCCTATGTGGAACACATCAACCTAGATTCCAGGGAGAGAAGGAGAAACCCCCCTCAAAGAGACAGACCAGCTCTAACATAGACAAACTGGTGGATCATGAGCTTCAGTTGTCAATGGACACCAACACTGCAAAACAAAGAACAGATACTAACAGGTTACTGGTCAAAATTAAAAAAAGAAGGACATTTATACAAGCTCAACAGCACACAGGAACTCCCAGCCAAAATTGGCTTCAGCTGAAGCCACACATTATATGGTAGTGTTTGACAAATGTGTAACGGGACAAGCACATCGCTGCCATACAATGATGCTCAGTAGAGGCCAAGAAGCACCCACCAACCTGATGTAATGTGCCATAATCTGAAAGGTGACAGGCTTCTTCTTGAGGACATATGCCTGGTGAATACTAGTCTTGATCTAGGAAACCTTTCTTACCTTAAACGCAGCCTAGCCTCAGGGATCAAAAGCGGGAATCTGAATTCAGAAAAGGAGGTGTGGGATGAACAGAGTACTTTAAGAAGCTAACCACACCCAAAAGAAGAAGGTCATACTCCTGCCTATTATATGGAACTGGACAGAAAGAAGGAAGAATAATTTCCTGGTTAATGTGAAACTCACAAACAACCTTAGGAAGAAACCCTATGGGACTCCACAAAAACCACCCTGTCAGCGTGGAAAACCAGAAAGGGAAAATTACAAGAAGACTGAAGTCTTAAGCATCAAAAACAGATGAGTCTTCTGAAGAACTCCCTGACCCAAGTTCAAGTCACATAGAGGAGAGGGATCGTGAATGACTAAACAATAACACATCAGACAATAAGACACTAGACCTCTGGCAAAGGACAGAAGTAGATGAAATTTGGACTTTGATATGGCTAAGACCAAGCCCTTTTTGAAGACCACCCTGAAGAAATATCATAATGAAAATGGAAAATGTCTCAGCCACAAGTCTTCATTCGATTTAAAGAACAGGTACCATATCATGTGTTACACCTTGAATGAAACTTACTAACGAGCCTGCAACATAGTAACAAGAGTCAGAAAACCCCTTCTTTCTCAGGATGCTGACTTCAAGAGCCAAGCAGTCAAAGCTAGGTTCTCCACCTCTTAATGACTCAACGGACCCTGTATCAAGAGGTCTGGAAGCAAAGGAAGCTGAAATGGAACTGCCACAGATAGTTTGAAAAGGTATGAATTCCATGTCTGACAGGAACAGAACGGGGCAATCAGACTAACATGAGCATGCTCCATTCTGATTTTTCTCAGTACTCTGGAAATCAGGGGAAATGAAGGAAACACATACACCAGTGGAAAATGCCACGGTATGATTTTCACATCCACTACGAAAGCTAGATGTTTCTGGAATCTGACAGAACTGAGGAACCTTGCGGTTTAGCATCCAAAAGCTGATCCCCCAAACAGCCATAGCCCTAATCACCCTTATATGTGTTCTTAGTTCCTTCCAATATGGTCTGTTCTTAAAGGCACCATGACCCCAAAAAAAGAACAGTGTGTAAAACTAAAGAAAAATTAAAGAAAAGTCATTACCACATAAGGACTATATTAAAAATAAGGGATAAAGAACAAAAAGTAAAAATAAAATTAAACTATACATGCTGTAGGAGTAAAAGGCAAGGAATGCTTTATTAGAACAGCAGTGAAAGGGTTAAATGTTAAAAAGAAAGGATCTCTCTGTGTGGAAACAAAGGAGTAGGAGAAAACAGGAACATAGTTTTACATCTTTTCTCTCCAATAATATAGAGTGTTGGCTGCCAGAAAAACAGACAGGAACATACTTATAGGACCTGTGCACTCTGAAAGAATGTATCTGTTCTCTTTAGTCTTCAGGCTGCTATGTACCAAACAACTGTGAAGAGTGGGATGATAATGAAAGCCATTACCCACAAACCCACAATGGAGGCCAGAAATAACAGCCCAAGTAATGGGGCATTACACAACCCCACCCTAGCACAATAAAACAAAAAAGAAGGCTGACTAAGACAGAATCTTTGCAATCCTTCCACTCCTATGGAAAGTTACTTTTAAAACTGAGCATGTCTAGTGGGAGTATAGTGGACCATTTTGGAGACTCCACCTCTGAAAGCCTTTTAGACAAGTGTCCTGCCCTCCTGCTGGACAATACTTTACCCCCAATGGTTCCTATGTTGCCCATGGTTCCTGTGT
Organism: Rhinophrynus dorsalis; assembly: GCA_037306005.1. Taxonomy (NCBI): domain Eukaryota; kingdom Metazoa; phylum Chordata; class Amphibia; order Anura; family Rhinophrynidae; genus Rhinophrynus; species Rhinophrynus dorsalis. The sequence continues at coordinate 152,265,827 of CM074722.1, read as the reverse complement.
TCCACAGGGGACATAAGAGAAAAACTGAATCATAAACTGTGCTAAATGGTTTTCTAATCAGAATGTTCCTGTGAAGGCTTGAGCAAATAGCTAGAGGCCAGCCCTTTAGATTAGGGGAAAGGATGTTTCAGCTTCAGAAGAGGAAGGACATCATTACAGTAAGGCATGATAATTGTGTTTTTTTATGTAGAGATGTGATGATGGCACATACAATGCATAAATTTAATTAAGGATTAGATACATTTCTAGCAAAAGGTTGATTTTGGGATGCCATAGTCTAGTTTCCCATTAAACACATTTCCTTGCACTCTGGTTTCTCCCAAGGCAAGATACAGCAGAAACACAGAAAGGACAACTAACATTAACACATTTTATAAATATTTGTTAAAGTTCAATGTTTTGCTAGTTCATTGCTGCTGCCCTTAGCCTACCTCTTGAAGTAACAGCAATGAGACTTCACTACACATGACCATTCAAGATTCCATTCTCTAAAGCTGGTGCCATGAGCTGAAGAGAGGCAGTTGAGTATTCTAATTGGCTGCTATGATTGCACACACACCTACATAGTTAACAGATATAAGGCTGCCAATGGCAAACAAAACTGAGTGGAGGTAGGAAATGAATTTAGGGGAAAGTGGGCATTTGGGATTGCAAGTTTAAAATGTTGCCACAACTAAAAGTAGAAGTCATGTCAATGAACTAATGAAAGAATAAGCTATAACATTTTGAATTTTCTCAAATTCGACATTGTTTTAAGTAGGGGCAGCCTACGGATATGCTTTTACTTCCAGGAGAAGTAATAGATTACATATTTATAAAAATGTAATAAAAGGGGTGCATTTGTAAATTTGGTCTTAACAATTTGACTGCCAGAGGCATGTGCAAAGCATTGCTCACCCATCTGACACTCAAATGGTTAAACTCGCTGCTCACCCCCTCTAGCACCCAAGAAAGAATAACGACAGCAACTGCTTTTATCTCACAAAAAGGCTATTTCTTTTGTTTTGTGTCACAAACCCAATGAAGGTTATGGACCAAGGTTTCCTTCTGCAGGGCCAAATGAAAAAATACAAAAGTGACTTTTTAAAGTGGAACTGTAACTTTGAAAAAAAACAGGTGATGTTGAGAGAGCTTTAAAAAAAACACCTATATTTATATTAATAAATAAGTTTATGAGATATGGAGCTTTTTCATTTATCCGTTTACGCAAATAAGGCAGTATTGCTAGAAATAAAAATGACGAACATAATTATTGGTGATTTTGAAAGCTTTCTTCACATATCCTATATAACAATTCGCTAGGATGTTTGTCAGAAGCCATCAAGAGCAGTAGAGACTGCCTGAACGTACAGAATGCTGGGAGGTGCAGGAATGCTGGGAGTTCTGTGCTGGGAGTATTCTGTGCTTTTGGGCAGTCTCTACACTGCATGACTGCGTCGGCGGCAGAACACAGAGCAGGACCGGCCTCTTAACATCACTCAGACCTTGGCCCGTGTACACGGGCTTTTACATTAGTTTGTTATAAAGTAACAGTTCCACTTTAAATGCTACTGACCACCATTCATTCTACACAAACACACACACACACATATGCACACACACATACACACACCTCCAACACAATACTCTTTCTCACTCCCTAGTCTGGCACCAAGTGCACTATATATAGCTGATTTACAGAGCACTGGACCTTATGTATTACAGAAAACTGAAGCAATTCTGGGGCAAGCTATATGTACCACAAGGGACAATAAAACATTCCCATTCAAATGGAGTTTTTAATCCCTTGAATGCTTCAGAGGTCTCCAATGCAGTGTGTTCAATTGATCCAATTTGCTATAATACATAAAGTCTAGTGGCCCTAATGTATAAAGGCAAAGTGGAGCAATTGTGAGGCAAATATGACTACAACATATTGGACATAAACATTCCACCCACAAAAACAGATTTAGCAGCTCAAACACAGCAGGTCAGATAATGCATCATAGAACAGAAGTCAAAAATAGGTTTGCAATAATATATGCCTTCAAAAGTATGTCTGCATGAATTCAATTCAACACTGGATAGTGTGTGTTACTTCAAAGCTTCCCCTTCAGCTTACTACTATACCAAAATCAAATTGAAAAAGCTTTTTTTGATCATGAGTTAGTGCAGTTTGCAAGAAAAGCATTGATCTTATTTTGAATGGAACACCTCCGATAATAGATGTCATGCTGGCTACACGTTAAGTACAATTTATTTTTAACTTTTGTGCAATTGAAGTGTTTAATGCGCTCCTTTTTCAATTTGACAAATAAAAACATTCCCATTAACTTAAATGTGACTTTTACTCCCTTGAATGCCAAAGAGCTCTCCAACACATTACTGTTGAGAAATGGACTAGACCCTATGATATGCCTTGAAGAAGACTAGCTTCCTAGCCTGGATCATTGTAGAGATCATGTCATCTGAGAATCTCTTGTTTCAGAATGGTGGTCTTAAAAGCCATGACATCAAGGCCAGTCTCTCCACATGCTCATATCACAAAGGTCTCTGAAGCAGCAGGTCCGGTATGGGCAGCAGGAGGATCAGCTCCTGAATGGTGAGACTGATAAGGTCTGCAAACCAAGCCTGCCCGGGCTAGAATGGAGCAAATAGAAGGACTAGTGCCTCATTCATTCTGGTCTTCCAGATCACCCTGGGGGTGTGAGGAATTGGGGGAAACACACAGGATAGATGAAAGTTCAATGGGATGGACATGGCATCCATCATGAAGGCCAGAGGATAACTTGTGCGTGCACAGAACGCAGACACTTTCATGTTCTCCCTGGCTGATATCAGGTCTATTGCTGGAACACACCATCACTGAACTATCAAGTAGAATGCCTTTGGGTGAAGCACCCAGTTCCCTGGATGCACACTTGTTGACTGAGGAGATCTGTGAATACGTTCTCCACCCCTGGAATGTGAACGGCTGAACTGGCCGGGACATGGGCCTCTGCCCACAGAAGTAGTTCTTTCACCTCTCTCCACGCTATCTTGCTGCAGGTTGATGTATGCCACCACTGTCGAGTGGTCTGATTGTACCCTCACTAGGGTCACAATGAGTACCTTGGACAAGTGCTGCCCCAGTGGCCGTAAAAATTTGCCTTAAGCAAGGATTCAAGCCGCTTGTCAGCCTGATCCTTGAGTCCTCAAAGGGGAAGGGCAGTGTTGTTTGGCGAATGCGAGGTGGGGGGGTCAATGGTGGGGGGAAAAGTCCACTGAGTCAGTGCCTCAGCTGTAAAGGGTATAGCTTGGAGAAGTGTTTATTAAGGAATATTTTCTTATGTGGAATGGGAGTTGGAGGAAAAACAAAGACAGGAGAAATAAATAATGTGGTGGAAGAGTGGAAATAAGCCCCCAAAGCACCCTAAACCAAACATGGTATCCTTTTGAAAGGTTGCACGCGAAAAAGTGTGGGACCTTTTCACAGAGTTATCATGTTGCCTTAATAAAAATGTCGACATGAGAATCTTGTACTGCATGACAGCACAAATTTCTCATGTCAAATACTGTAATGTCGTTATTAGGGGTTATATAGAGTGAGATTTTGGGAGAGGAAGACAGGTCACCCTGAAGTTTGCTCCGTCTCTACAGCAGTTACCACATAGGTTTACTTTTGAAAGGTCGCACCATAATGAAGATTGCTTAAAGGGATAGTAACACTTCATTTTAACTTTATTTTATTTTGTAGGCATTAAAAAAACATGAAGAATGATATAAGTCTTATCTCTCAAACCTTTATGGTTTATGAGATATTCACAAGCAAAGTTCCCCTCCCCGCCCCTTTTACCTACTGTAAGCCATCTCTTCTCAGATGTGAGTCTGGTTGTATGACAGGACAGATAACAGAAGGGGACAATTTTCTTTGTATGAAAACAATGAAAGCCCTTCCCCCCTTGACAAGTTTTTCAGCTTTTTCCATTATCTTAATTGAAGATTGTCCCTCTCTGCAGTCCACCTGGGCACCTCCCTTCTGATCTGGTTGAACAGGGGGGGATACTTTGTTTGTGAATATCTCTTAAACCATAAAGGTTTCAGAGATAAGACTTATATCATTCTTCATGTTTTTTTAATGCCTACAAAATAAAATAAAGTTAAAATGAAGTATTACTATCCCTTTAAGCCCTTCCCTGCCAGAGACGCACATGCTGATCGCTTAACTGCAGAGCACTTTTCTCCCCAGAGAGAGATGCAAAGCAATATCCACGTTAATAGCGCTGCGTCTCTGGCTCACACTGGTGCTTTATTTCTTTAAGCAACGGATTCAAGAGGATCAGCGGGCAGCAGATGCTTAAAGAAAGAAAGTGCCAGTGTGAGCCAGAGACACATTAATGTGGATATTGCTTTGCATCTCTTTCTCTGGGGAAAAAAGTGCTCTGCAGTTAAGCAATCAGCATGTGTGTCTCTGGCAGGGAAGGGGTTAAGCAATCTGTATTACCTGCTGTAGAGACGGAGCAAACTTCAGGGTGACCTGTTTTCCTCTCCCAAAATCTCACTCTATATAACCCCTAGTGACAACATTTCAGTACTTGATATGAGAATCTCGCTCTGTAATGCAGTGCAAGATTCTCACGTTGACATTTTTATTAAGGAGACATGGTAACTCTGTGCAAAGGTCGCATGCTCTTTCGCATGCGACCTTTCAAAAGTAACCCACCAGGCATTACTCCAGCAATGAACTTACATTGCAGAACAGCAAAGAAGAGTTTTATCTGCTAATATGTACTGAAGCCATCTGTGCCTCAGACCCATAGCAGAGAATAAAAGCTATAAATGAGGGAGCAGTGCAATAAAACACACAGAGTGTGTGAGACAGCTCAGCATGGGATATTCAGTGGACCAAGGCACTGAAACAGTTACTCACCAAACTTCAGGGCAAAAAGTCCACAAGGCACCTGTAAACTGGACAATCCAGCTCCAGGAAAACAAGTGATGGAAGGACTATACAGCCCCATATTGAGAGATAATAAAACTAAAACAACTAAGAGGATGATCACTGAACTTCCTTTCAGCTTGGCAGAACACATGAATCTGGAGGGGGCTAAGCTGGAGAAGGAGGAGGAGAGAGTCTCCACCCCAAAAACCGTATCCTTTGTGATGTGCCCTACCCTCCAGGAGGAGGAGCTCAACCCCATGGTTCCTGTGTTCCATATTGGACATTAGAGAAATGGAGCTTTTAACATTTGAATGAAAAAGAGAACCCCAACTCATTGTGAAACAATATACTGGGGACCTCTCAAGCACTCTAGCAGTTAAAAAATCAACTTAATAATCTATCCACTGACAACTGTTGGCTTGCTCCAGAATGCTTCCACTTTTCTTAGTATATCAACCTCTATAAAAAAATGGATGTAACTGTATATCATATTCACTTCCTCTCCTCCTTCTAAAAGTACAAAATCATTCAACAAAATGTCTAGATTAAAGAGAAAAAAATAAAGATATTGAAGAGTTTTTACTCAAACGAAAGGTCTATAACCCCTTCGCTCATTTTCTCCAGGATTCAGAAGTGATGTGAGAATTGATTCTTTTATCTGTCCTTCTGCATTGTATACACTGAAAGGGGAGTGGGGATGGTTTGATGTCTGCTCATGTACAGGATTAGCAGACACAGAAGGAGAGGCAGACAAGACAGAGATGTATCAAAGCTCCTGTCTATGACTCACTTAATACTGATAGCATATTCGCCGCTCTCCTTTGTCCGGTACCGGATGAGGTAGGTGCTGTTTTCTCTGTTCGTTAGCTCACTCTCTGCTTGCAATCTTTCCATGGTCCCTGCATACCTGTGGGAGCAAAAAGAAGTCATATACAGGAAGACAGGGGTGTGAGTCAGAGGAATTCATGATACTGTGAACACAGCCTATTTATTTGCTTCTCATATTTGTAAGTTTGAAAAACCTGCACCTATGCTTATGTACTGAAGACTTTAGTGCATGCCGGCACACACAACTCAATCAGCTAAAGCTTAACACATACAAGACCTTACTGCATATAGCGTATGCAGGGAAATGGAAGGATTTATCTTTGACTTCCACTCCGGTTTGTTAGGACATAGAGTAAAAGAAGGAACAAAGGGGTCAGCAGTCCCACACTTTCCACAAGTGGCACAAAGGATCATTTTTATGATTAAAGAGTATTGTACATAGGCATTAAGCAGTGCTCAAAACTTGTGCCTTGCATCTGCTTTAGCAGAGAATCACATTCATGCATTCCGCCAGAAGGGCAAGTACAAATTCCCACTGACGTAAACTGGGACTGTAACCCCTTGAAGTTTAGAGTGGTCTCCAACACATTGCAAAGCCCTGGAGACTTCCCTAGCATCCAACGGGTTAAATGCATCAATTAAATTGAAGATAATATTTATTTGATCAATATGGTGCAATTAGCTGGCTCCAGAATTCCTCCAATACATCAGCAGTTTTTAACAAGTATCACATTCTATGTGTTTCACAGCTGGGAGATATAGCTAAGAACCTGCAGTAAATGAGCTCATAGAAGAAAGAACTGGCAGATGCAGAAGACACTCTGTTGACACTAAGGGTTAAAGCATAACTATCACCCAAATTAAAGTAACCGCCAAATAATTATGCACATAACGATAAGCATATCCATTCTAGTATTATCCAGAATAAGTCCAAGGTTATTGAGAAATCCAACTCGTTCTGAGGTGGTCAGGAAAGCAGCTTGTTGTAGAGGTATCTGTGCGCCTGCGCCATTAGTCCCTTCCTGTACCTTAAGGTACAATGCAAGTCCTCCTAGAGGAGACTGGAAAGGACAGCTCAGGCGCACAGATGTCTCTGACAAGATGTCTGTGCTGGTGCCTGCCTCACCATCTCAAAACAAGTTAGATTTCTCAATAACGCTGGACTTATTCAGGATGAAACTAGTATGGGTATGCTTATCTTTATGTGCATGATTAATTCGGGGTAACTTTAATGTGGGTGATAATTCCACTTTAACTGATGTTTTGAGTGAAATGCAAATGTTGAAGAAAGACAGTTAAATGGAGTACATGATTAAACTCCCCTCTGTGCAGGATCAGTTCTTTTAATCACTCATGGAATTTTGGATTTCAGTGATCAATGATCTGGTTACTGGTACCCAGCTGTGACATGAACCATACAGTAGAGCCTAGCGCAGCCACACAGTGACTGCCCACTGTGCTGCACTGTAAAACCTCCCTTGTTTACAAGAGGGACCTGTATTCTAATTACTGGTTTATACCCCAACAGGTTGAAGGAGAACAGACATCTCCTAATAAAAATCCCCATTTATCTTACTATGATCAGAAAATTCTAATGGTTCCTATGAATCTTTCCCTTGTGCTTTTGTTCAAGAAGTGACATTTTCAATCAGTCCTGGATGTCATGTCACTGAAGGAGGACATGACAGTTGCCAGCAGGACCACACACCCTCAAAGTCTGCTCACTGCACATCTTAACCCTTTATGGACTGGAGGGGTGTGATCCTTTAAAGGGGAAATATCACCCCAAATAAAGTCTACCCCCAACAATTACCCATCTAGCGATAAGCTTAACAATAGTAGTATTAGCCAACATAGTTACCGCGTTACTGAGAAATCCTACTTCTGCCGAGACTGACGGGCAGGCAACAGTGCTGACATCTTTGCTTACAGACATCTGAGTGCCTGCGCTGTCAGTCCCGGTCTCCTCTAGGAGACGTTGGTTCTATATGGTAGATTTTACAAAAATAAAGTATTTGGAAAAAGTCCTATATTTGAGAGATATCCTCATCTAAATTTCCCCTTCTCCTGATGTCAACTGTAAAGCTGACAAAAGGAGATCCGTGTCAGCTGACACCTCTATAGCAGAGCCGCAATAGCAATGTTTAAAAATAAATACTTCTATGGAACGGTCTAAAAAGTGTGCTTGCAAACCAGGCACACTTTGTAGACCGTTCCAAAGAAGTATTTCTTTTTAACCCCTTAGTGACTGGCCGTGTGTGCACGTGGCCGGCACTTAACGCCCGCCAAACATTTTTTTGCATTATTTAGAACGATTTCTGGGATGTACATGTACATCCTCTGTCCACATGGGACATCCGCTCAGGGCGTACCTGTACGTCCTCAGGCAGTAAGGGGTTAAATTGCGGCATTGTGGCTCGCTGAAGAGCTGCCTGTTGGTCCCAGGACCAAGAACTCCTGCTGTCAGCTTACGTCAGGAGAAGGGGCAGGAGAGGGGAACTTTAATGGAGGATATCTCTCAAACCATAAAGGTTTGTGAGATAGGACTTTTTCCAAATACTTTATTTTTGTAAAATCTAACATACAGAATCAACTATATTTTGGGCATTACTAACCCTTTAAGCTTATGACTAGATGGGTAATTGTTAGGGGGAGACTTTATTTGTGGTGATAGTTCCCCTTTAAGTGTTAAGTAGGTGAATGCACTCTGCCTGCTTCAGTCCGAAAAACTGCCAGCAAATGCCTAACTCCACGGACTACATGAAGGACTGATTGAACATGTGATCTCTTGAACAAAGATGCACGAACAAAATTCATAGAGGCCATTACTATTTTCTGGCCAAAGTAAGATAAATGGGGGTTATCATTAGGAGGTGTCAGTTCTCCTTTAATTTAACCCTTTGAGTGCCGGAGGGGTTGAGTGCCGCAATGTGTTGCGTACCCCTCAGGTACTCAAAGGGTTAAGACCACCCTACATACACAGGCATTTCCTGTGATTCAGTGAGGCTGAACCAATCGGATATACTCACCAGGGCTGCCCAGAATAATCCACAGGTTTTGGGACCTATGGCATTAAACAAGAAAAAATGTTTAGGAGACAGCAGATCAAATACTCTAAGATTTCTCTAGCATTCAAGGGCTTGTGTGTGTTAGTTCCTCACTAATGGCACAGAACAGATAAGCAAACGGTTTCAGTAAGTCTGGTTTTCTGACATATTTTCTACAAGCATGTTCCAATAACTGAGAATATTGTAAGTGATTCATTGCTACATCAGGATAAAAAAAATAAACTCTATGGCAGGGCTCAAAATTTCCACTCGCCGCTAGCCAATGGCGAGTGAAAATTTAGCCCTAGCGAGTAGAAATTCAGCCCTGGTGGGTATGTTTTGGCTTGCAGTGGCGAGTAACTTTTCAGATCTGGCTAGTAGCAAGGGACTTCATATTTTAAGCCCTGCTCTATGGCACAAATCCTATCTCTCTGACCAAAATGGTTTGAGAGATATATGCATTCAAAGTCCCTCCTCCCTCCCCTTCTCCTGATGTCAGCTGTAAAGCTGATAGCAGGATATTCGAATTGGCCGACTTGAGGAGGCTCTTCAGCAGAGCCGAAACTGTGTTATTTAAAAAGAAGTACTTAATCGGAACAGTCTACAAAGTGTGCTTGCAAACCAGGCACACTTTGTCGACCTTTACAATTAAGTCATTCTTTTCCAATAATGCGATTTCGGCTCTGCTGCAGAGCCACAGGCTGGTTTGAGGACCGGGATCTCCTGCTGTCAGCACAGCAGTGACGTCAGGAGAAGGGGAGGGAGGGGGGAACTTTGAATGCATATATCTCTAAAGCCATAGTGGTTTGAGAGATAGAATTTGACACATATAGTTTATTTTTTTATCCTCTACAAAACTATAAGATTTTTTATGGGACATTACTGTCCCTTTAACAATACAATTGTAGGAAAAGTGAACACAGGGTGTCAGAATCAAGTAATAGTGTATCATCTGTGTCAGTATGGGCTCTTTTGTGGGTACTCAAGTAGCAACAGAGTACTTAACCCTTTGAGTGCCAGAGGGATATGGAATGCATTGCAAAGCAATGCATTCCATACCCCTCTAGCACTCAAAGGGTTAAAGTAGATTTATCACTAATTTTATATATAGTTAAAACAGCCTATATCTTGCCTGTATATATTTTGAACTAACTAGTGGTTCTCAATCTTTTTTTGTTCAGGGCGCCCCTAACACGTAATCTAGAACATTTGGGGTCGCCCCAACATATTTAATGTAATAATGAATGAAAATGTAATATGCGTTTCATATTAAAATAAAGATCTAGTCACATTAAGTATTATTTATTAAAGACAATATCGGAGAAAATCAGGCCCAGTCTGCCAGAGTCCCCAAAGTATTAAAGGGACAGTAATACTAAATATTGTAAAAAAAAAAATAGAAGTGTTTATCCCCCTATAAAACAAGGGAACTCCCACTGCTGAAAAGTGTTTTATTTAAAAGTTATTACAGCTCAAACTTGAAATTTTTTAGGTGCAGTATCACAGTGACCTGAAATTGTACAGTGGCACTGTTGCTACACCATCCTATGGTCAGTTGACCATAAAACACTTCTCAACAGTGGGAGTAACCTTGTTTTACTCAAGAGCATAAACCCTACAAGATATATTTTTTTACATTTTAAGTATTACTATCCCTTTAAGGTAAACTATGATGTTAAATATGAAATAGGCTTGTTTTGTGCCACACATTTATAGTGAATTAATGTTTCCTCCACTTCTCAGCAACAAAAAAGTATGCCAGGATTCACTGCCAATTCAAATTTCCAGAGCAAATTGTGATAGCCAGGAAGATAAGTGAACAATTCGGATATATTTAGTAACACCAAAAAGATCATTTTGATGTATGCCCCTGTCTGACTTGAGATTCAGTCCAATATCCCCTAGTGCAATAAGCTGAAGCTATATTTAATTTGCATGTAATATATAGGCACTAACACACTCAAGAATCTCCCTAATGTCACCTCGTCAACAAAGATCTGCATGACAAGTGACAGCAGGCTAAGTAGAGCAGGTTGGAGGACCCATGGAGGACTAACAAACAAAGGCTGCACTTTTAGCCCTTTGAGTGCCAGAGGGGTATGCAACGCATTGTTCTGCAATGCGTTGCGTACACCTCTGGCACTCAAAGTGTTAAGCAGTTGCATTTAGAGAAATATGTTACATAGCCCTGAAACTCAAAGGGTTAGAACTTGTCTTTATCCTCTCGCAGTCTACAGCACTAGACAGACACAGGGATGAAAACAGATGCACAGAAGTTGATGTACTGAGCAAAACAGAAGCAGTCTGGAAGCAAACCAGCTGCACCATAGCAGGCTAAAATGAATTTCCCAGGGACAGTAATGTTTCACAAAAACAGCAGCTCCAATTAATCTTCATAGTATTTGGGCCATAGAGAGTATTATTTCAATACTGTCAGAGTTGTGGTTCAAGAGTAATTGAATGATAAAGTATCCTCCTCCCACCCCTTTTACCTAGTGTAAGCCACCTCCCCTCAAACATGGAATCTGGTCCTGGGACCAGGCAGGTCACAACAAGGGACAGTCTTCTTACTGTGAGCATATGGAAACTGTGCCCCCTTGACAGGTTTTTCCTTATGCTCGCTGAAGATTGTCCCTCTCTGCAATCCATCCGGACAGTCTTGATGATCTGAGGTGAGCAGTGTTAATCAGTAAAAGGGGCAGGAGGAAGATACTTTATCATCCAATTACCCTTGAACTACATCTCTGACACTATTGAAATTACACTCTCCATGGTCCAAATACTATGAAGATAAACTGGAGCTGCTTTTATTGTGAAACATTACTATCCCTTTAAAAGGGGCTTTAACACCTTGTATGCTAGAGAAGTCCCCAAAGTATTGCAAAGCAATGCGTTGGAGACTTCTCTAGCAAGCAAGGTATTAAAATCCCCATTTAAATCAATAGGAGTTTTTATTTGTGCCATATGGTGCAGATGCCTTTACATTTATCTTTGTACATATGGCTCCATGTACACAAGAAGGCCAAGGTGACACACAGGACAAGCTCACTGAGGCCACTGTACTAAGTAGTACTGAAGCAATTCTGGGTCAAACCAAGAGTGCATAGAACACAAACTAAATTCCCTAAATTCAAAATTGATTTAAATTGCTTTTAACTCCTTGGAGTCTAGACAGGTGTCTAACACATTGCTTGGCAGTGGCTCAGAGACCTCCATAAGCTTCAAGGTGTTACAAGCCTGATTTAAACCAATGGAAATGTGTACTCTATTGTGCTGATGGTTTGCCACAGAATTGCTCCAATCCTTAGTACATCAGCTTTGGAATATATAGTAACTGTGAATACATCTTTATAATAAGTGGATTAACCTGGGAAATCAGCTTCTTCCAATCAAGCACAGTACCACTGATTTATATGTTAGTATTATACTTACACATGGGTAAGGCTTGACAGCATCACTTGGAAAAAAGCCAAGTTCCCCAGTTGATATATTTCTGCCCTAAAGAGAAAACAGAAAATGTGGGCCCACACACAACAAAGTCCTTTCACCAATTACACAAGCGGCAATAATATTCATGTGGAATGCAAGAAACGTGCGCATGTGCTGAAGGTATTTTTCCAGTGCAGATAGATATTTCACATGTTCTAATCCAGGAAACCGTATAACAAATGCTTCTTGAATTGCTTTTCAATAGCTTTCTCAATCATTTTGGCCATATCCACAAAAAAAATTTGAGCAGCTATTCGCTAATCTTGATTTTTCATGCGCAATTCAACAAAATTATGTGCAAACCTATTCTCTGGTGGTTTTCACACTGGAAATAGTGCATGCACGTTTCTTACATTCCACCCTTAGTGTCCTGAATGTTCGCACATTCTATGTTCTCAGTTAGCCATTAACCCTTTGAGAGCCAAATGAGTATGCAACGCATTGCTAATGCATTGCATACTCCTCTGGCACTCAAAGGATTAACATATATCACCTATACATCACTTGTGTGAGATCTTTGTTACAAAAGTATGTTGAGCAATAGGATGAGTTTTAGTGAGAGGTTATGCGGAGCAGTAGGAGGAGTTATACGAAGAAGTTATATGGAGGAATAGGCGATGTAATTAGGGGAGGTTATAGAGCAATAGGAGGAGTTATATGCAGAGGTTATACGAAGGAATAGGCAATGTAATTAAGGGAGGTTATATAGAGCAACTGGAGGCGTTATATGAAGAAATAGGTGATGTAATTAGGGGTAGTTATTTGGAGCAATAGGAGGAGTTTTAAGGAGCGGGTATATGGAGGAATAGGCGATGTACTTAGGGGAGGATATATGGAGGAATAGGCGATGTACTTAGGGGAAGTTATATGGAGGAATAGGCGATGTACTTAGGGGAGGATATATGGAGGAATAGGCGATGTACTTAGGGGAAGTTATATGGAGGAATAGGCGATGTACTTAGGGGAGGTTATATGGAGCAATCGGAGGAGTTACAGGGAGAGGTTATATGGAGGAATAGGAGGAGATTTAGGGAAAGGTTATATGGAGGAATAGGAGGAATTAATGGGAGAGGTTATATGGAGGAATAGGCAATGTACTTGGGGGAGGTTATATGGAGGAATAGGCGATGTACTTGGGGGAGGTTATATGGAGGAATAGGCGATGTACTTAGGGAAGGTTATATGGAGCAATCAGAGGAGTTACAGGGGGAGGTTATATGGAGGAATAGGTGATGTACTTGGGGGAGGTTATATGGAGCAATCAGAGGAGTTACAGGGAGAGGTTTTATGGAGGAATAGGTGATGTACTTAGGGGAGGTTATGTGGAGCAATCGGAGGAGTTACAGGGAGAGGTTATATGGAGGAATAGGTGATGTACTTAGGAGAGGTTATATGGAGGAATAGGTGATGTACTTAGGAGAGGTTATATGGAGGAATAGGAGGAGTTACAGGGAGAGGTTATATGGAGCAACAGGAGGAGATTTAGGGAGAGGTTATATGGAGGAATAGGAGTTGTTAATGGGAGAGGTTATATGGAGGAATAGGAGGAGTTAATGGGAGAGGTTATATGGAGGAATAGGTGATGTACTTAGGGGAGGTTATATGGAGCAATCAGAGGAGTTACAGGGAGAGGTTATATGGAGCAATAGGAGCTGATACATGTAAAGGTTATAAGTAAAGGCGTTATTGTGAGCATTTATAGTTATAAATATAAGCACTTATAGTTAGCAGCTGTACAAAGAGCACAGTACTGAAGCTGTATTGTGTAATATGGTCATTTATTTGCTGCATATCTGAATTAAACTCATGTACTTCACACCTACCTGCCAGAATGTGCTGTGTGCATCAGCTCTCAACAATTCAATGGTATTTCCTATCTGTATACTGAGGAATGGCCCATCATGTGCGGGAGGTGGGGGGAAACCGTTATAATTCTTTATAACCTTCATCTTTGGTAAACCTGCAAATTAAAGAGGGATAAAAAGGAAAATGTCAAGCAATGAAACTCCCCATAAAAACTAATAAAGCAATGTAAATTAATCCATGCATATGTGGTGTTCCTGTCTCTAGAGGCTGTCTGCATATCAGCCGCAGGGTGCTTATTATGGATAGCTTTACAAGATGCTACCAAGATTATTTAACCCCTTCGATGCTAGAGAGATCTCCAGTGCCTTTTGCAGCAAAGAGGTGGCGATCTCTCTAGTATCCATAGGGTTAAAGGGAGTCATGGAACATTTACGTACCTTTAAATGAATGGTAAAGTCATAGAATCCAGTGCTAGATCTAACTTTAAGTACCAGATTTAACGTGTTGTGTACCAGCTGGCTCTACAATATTATTGCTCGCCAATCCTTGGCATTTAAAGGGTTAAGAATGTTACTAGTTAGGAATAGGGGATTGTAGGCATATAGGGTCATATGCACAAAAGCAACAGGGATGCAAATCTGGAGCAAAGGAAATGCACCATAAGGAACAATTTATTAAAATGGAGCTTTTAAACCACTGAATGCCAGATAGGTCTCCAAAAAAGCCTAATTTGAAGGGTCAGTAATGTCCCATAAAAAATATTTAGATTTAGGTAGAGACTGAAAAAATAAACTGCTCGCAAACATTCTATTTAACGTGCTTTTAAACGTTCACCATAAGTCTCAGGGGCTGCCAGCGAGCAGTGTATAGGGAAACTACTTTTGAACCTTTAAGTGCATGAAGAGTGTGCAATGTATTGCACACCTCATCTGGCACTCCAAGCGTTACTAGGGTAACTGGAGGATCACTGGAGGACGTTCCTTATAGCATAAGTGTTGGCCAGTTACATGTGTTCGTGCTCTACACATATGTTGGAAGTTTGCATATATTTGCAGCACACGGAGGCGCTCCAGCTGCCTCCGTGTGCTTAACGCGCCCATAGACTAGACAACGTGACAATCTCGCACTGTCGTGCACTGCGAGATTATCACGTTTCGCTTTTTAGCCTGGCGACCTGTTGACCTCTTCTGCGTGCGACCATTCAAAAGTAAACTGATTTAAGGGGAGACGGCCAGAACGGATGGGAGGGGGATCCTTTCACCTTGAATAGCTTTTGAACTACAGAACTGTAAGTAATTAAACATAGCTCTATGTGTTATAAAAAAACATATAGATGACTCGGAGCTGCACTTTAATATAGACATTACTATTCCTTTAAAATCACTGATTACATTTATCACTTCAAAAGAATCCATCCCTGAATACTTAAAAGGTCAATATTAGGCCCTTCTAGCACTTGCTTCAAACATGTCCGCTTTAACCCTCAGTATGCTTTAGATGAATTCTGGTGCCAAACAAATATAAAAATATATCAAAATAATGCACTGTACACCCCTCTGGACCTCGAGGGGTTAAGGTGCTGTTGATTTGCCCTATAACTGCTCTATGTTTGCCTTCATATGTGCCCCCAAAGGGTTAATATTGGGATTCTTTTTATTTCCACGTAGAAATACACTATTATCTAGAAGTAATTTCCTTTATTTGAAAACGCCAGATTTGATTTGGAAATATTGCAACGGACAGAACAAGTTCATATTACCAAGATAATGATTTGCAGATGAAGTCACTAATTGACACTGACAGAAAACACAGATGCTGTAAATTAATTTATGTAAAATTAGGAAGCGTTTAACACAATATATTAGAAACCCCACTGATGCACATTCACGTGTCCCAATTATCTATGCAAATTTCAGAGAGGTGTTTCCCAAGTGTACTTGAATCCAGTATACAGAATAAATATGTGCTGTGTGTGTGAAAGAGAGAACAAAGGGAAAAAGTGAGATACCACCAGCACACAAATGACTAGATAGCAAGAACAATAGAAACGCCAGAAACCATTAACATGAAACACTTGTTACACTCACATATTATAAAGGGCATATTCATGTAACACAATGGTCTGTATGTTCCAAAGAGAAGTGGAGGAGTTCTGACACAAACCATTTTCACTATAGGGGAGAACTAAAAGCTCCAAACATTTTCATTGATTTAAATGGGAATTTTAACCCCTTGAATGCCTCTTGAGCAATCAAAGGGTTAAAATCACCATTTAAACCAATGGAAATGTTTAGTTCTCCCCTATAGTGCAAATGGTTTGCCCCAGAACTCCTCCACTTTTCTTTTGAACATGCAGCCCAGTGAATCTGATGTATTATATGGTGCAATTCTTGAGCAAACCATGTCAAGTGCACCATATAGGACAAAATTACAAAATAAAATTTCCATTGACTTAACCCTTTCAGTGCCTGAGAGGTGTGCAGTATACTCCTCTGAACTGCAAAAGGTTAAATGGGTCTTTTACTCTAAGGTGACCAGATATCCCTTTAAATCCAGGACTCTTATGAAAAACTCATGATGCAGGGTTGCGCTGATTCCTCTGCAATCCTTCAGAGTGGAATTTTCATCGGCTTCATGCATGTAAAGTCATCTTATTTTAACCCCGTGCTAGAGAAGCCTCCAAAGTATTGATCCTTAATGTGTCAAATACCTCATTACCATTCAGGGGCTTATAAACTTTATTTAAATTAATGCAAATTTGGTGAATGTTTGCCTCCTGTGGAGAAGCTGATTCACCCCAGCCTCCCTAGTACAGCAGCCTCACTGGTCCTTATGCAGAAAGCTTAAAGCAAAGCAATTCTGGAGCCAATCAACTGTACAATATGGGGACAAATGAAAATTTCCATTGATTTAAAAGGGGAGTTTAACCCCTTAAATGCTTGAGATATCGCCAATGCATGGCAAAGTGGATGGTTGGGGATGATGTATGTTGTAGTCGCCACAGCTGAAAGTCCAACAGTTGACTATTCCAGGTGCTTCTAGGTAACCTCCAGCCATGGCCACATCCACAGTCCTCACATGCCCCGTCCTCAGTGCTAGGATAGAAAATACCTTTGGCTGCTAACGAGCTCTCCAACGCATTGCAAAAGATCCCTCTAGCATACAAGGGGTTAAATAATAACTTGCAATCAGGTATAAAATGTTGCAGGGGTATTGAGATTGCACTGGCCACACCCACAATTCAGAATGAGGGCTTGGTCAGCACAGCTTAGGTATCCCTCAAATATTGGAGCTCCAGGCAGTTGTCTACTCTGCCTATTAGGAAATCAGGCTCTGTGTGTAACGTACACACACACACACACACAGGAGAAGGAAGCGCCAGTTCTATACGTTCAGGTGTCCTAAACACGAACCCAGCACTACTATACATGATAACTCATTATGTATCATAAGGCCAAGACTTCCTGAGTTATGATTCAAAATCCTTTGTCAAATGAGAAGTAAAGTTTGATAAACTAACCAATGTCAACTCAGGTCCAATGGGCAAATTTATTTTTCTGTTGCCCTCTTTTGGAGTTTGAGTGTAAGGCTCAAGTTCTCCTTAGAATGAAATAGCAACAGCATCACTTGGTGACCATGCTTTGAAGCCCTGTCCACAGTGAAATGTAAATGTCATACTTTCAATTAATGAGAAGAGATGTAAATGGAAAGTGACACTTGGAAAATACCGTTTGTACACATACACCGAGAATCATTATGGCCTTAGAAATTGTAATCCCCCCTCCAAATTCAGTTCAATTTTGCATGCAGTAGTATATTGCCTTCCCTGTATACTGTATTGCTCTGTTGCTCACATGTAATGTTGCGCTGCTCACGTGTAATGATGCATGAAGTAGGGATTTGCTCTGATGCTAGAAAAACAGGTATCACATGGGTTTCCCAATGCATTGCTTTCAAAATGCATTGTACACCCTCTGGCACTCAAAACCCTTTTCATTTTTATCTTTTCCTCCACAAATCAATCTTTGTCTTAAGGCAGAACGGGTTTGACAGTGAGCACGTTATTCTACATTCCTGTACTAATCCCCAGAAGATCCTAAACCTGATGCAAGCCAAGTCGCTTCCTCTCTAAATCATTGGATCTGTGGCTGTACTACACTTCTGCTTCTATTATTTAATACGTAGCTAGCTTTCTCCTCTTTGGTTTGTGTTACTCCTTGATCAGACAATGACATTGCTTTAGCTATTTAAGTACTACAGGCGTATGCGAAGATTTGCTCCACAATGTGCTATGCACTCCTCTAGTTCTTAAGGGTTAAACTTTCATTTTTAACCCTTTGAGTTCCAGAGGGGTACATTGCGTACCCCTCATGCACTCAAGGGGTTAATAATTTAGCACAAAAAAGGGTTAAAAAATTGTATAGCAATAGAGTTTCTCCCCTTAGTTTTTTTTTACTGTTTTTATTTGCTTTTAATGCTTTAACCCTTTCAGTGCCATAGAGGTAACCAATGCATTGCAAAGCCATGCATTGGATACCTCCCTGGCACTTTAAAGGGTCAAAGACCAGAGTTGTATGCAGAGCATTGTAAAGAAATGTGTTGCGCACTTCTCTGGTCCTTAAAGGGTTAATGAATTAGTGGTATGAAACTAGGTGCTATGTTTAATTTAACATATCCTATATAATAATTTGCTAAGATGTTTGTCAGAAGCCGTCATGAGCAGTAGAGACTGCCCGAATGCACAGAATGCTGGGAGTTCTATGCTGGGAGCATTCTGTGCTTTTGGGCAGTCTCTACAGTGCATGACTGCGTCGGTGGCAGGACGCAGAGCAGGACTGGCCTCTTAACCCTTTTAGTGCCAGAGGGGGACACAATGCATTGCAAAGCAATGCGTTGCGTACCCCTCTAGCAATCAAAAGGTTAACATCACCCGGACCTTGGCCCGTGTACACAGGCTTTTACACTAGTATTTAATATAAAATGTTCTCTGTATTAACAGTAGAAAAAGCCATCTTTTTTTGGTGAAGGTATTTTTTAATAATATTTACATATAATCTGATGATACATAGTAACATTCTTGACAAGGCTGAAAAAAGACATTTGTCCATCAAGTTCAGCCTATGCTGATCAGGAATGATAAATGTGGTTAGTCAGTAGTAAAGATGACAGTGCTAGCTTTCCATTATACACTCATTTGAGCTCCAACATGAATAATATCAAAATTATAAAAAGAATTTTGATCTTCAAAGACGGCTAATTGGCCTGATACTTCTGTCACCATGGGCAGTATTTTGGAAGAATCTCTGAAACAAATCAACTGCACCATAGGGGAAAAATAAAAATGGGCATTACATTTAATTGGGCTTTTTTAACACTTTAAATGCTGGAATGTGCTGGAGACCTCTATAGTGTACTGTGGGTTAAAAGTCCATTTTAGACCAATGGTAACATGTATTTGTCCCCTGTGGTGCAGACGGTTTACAGTTCTGGGTGTTAGGATAGTGTTAGGGGTAGTATTGTTTAAGTGTTCATGTTAGGGACAGTGTAGGGTTAGTGTATGGGAGGTGGGGGGGGGAGGGTGTGTGTTTTGAGCTCACTCTCGTTGTTTTACACTGTGTCAAATATGGAGAGTTGGCTTTTTTCCTTTGATATTCACACAATTCCCGAGCGTTTGGCCACCAAAGCTGGTTGTTCCATGTACCTCGCCATCTACAGATTAGCTATAGAATAGCTGCGGTACATGAGTGGGTTTGTTGATCGGTGTATTTTTTTTCCCTTACGGATGTGTCACCGGGGGAATAGGATTGGGCCCTTTGTCTTTTATGACCAAGACCTGGGACCTATGCAGAAAGAAAATTATAAGAAACTCTGAAGCAAACCAATATCATGGGAGGGGAGGATAAAGATTTTAATTCATTTAAATGGGGCTTTTAACCCACTGAATGCTAGATGTCTCCAACACATTGATTTAAAGACTCCTCTACATACAAGGAACTCTAATCAAAGGGTGCTCCAATCAGTCCTCAAATAACCATTTCCATGCAACAATGTAAAGATATCAGTGCAGGAGCACACCCAAGACAAGGAGACTTCTCTTCCTGGCTTCCTGGTACAAGCGGCACCAATTTAGAGACTAAAGATGCAGTTAATTAAACTAGATTAGATACCAGTTAGATAGGACTCTCACCCTGATAATGTGGCTCTTCATCCTGAGTAAAAACCTTGGATCTCAGGGTCAGACCCAGAATGTTCCCAGCTGTGCTTCTCTAGCATTTAGGAGGATACAGCCCCATTTAATGAAAATTTGCAATAATTTTATTTGCCCCCTTTGGTGCAGTTGGTTTACCCCAAAATTGTTCCCTTTTAGCTCATTGAATACAGCCCCATATACTTTATTTTTATATGACAATCCCTGACAGGATACAGGGCAACTGTTATTTTCTTGAAAACCACTACAGCCCCAAAGCACCCATTCTGGGATCAAAAAAATCATCTCTCACAGGAGAAAGTGAATCAGATACTGACATACCAGGTTACATTGGTGACAGTTCTGCTCTATAGACTGTAATAGTCTGCATTTGACTTAAAGCGGAAATACCACCTCTTAAACACTTTAACTTCAATAACTTCCCACCTGGCGACTAGCAGCTTAGTAGCGCAAGTCGCCAGAATCATTACTTTATTCAAAAGAAATATACATTCTTACCGGGCTGACAGCAGAACGGAGCACAGACATCTTGCCATAGTGACATCCGTGTGCCTGCACTGTCAGTCCCAGCCAGTTCTAGGAGGCGTTGCTAGGAGCCGTCCGACTCCAAAAGGGACTGACAGCACAGGTGCGCAGACGTCACTATGGGAAGATGTCTGCGCTCCATGCTGCTGTCAGCCTGGTAAGAATGCATATTTCTTTTGAATAAGGTCATAATTCTGTCAACTAGAGCTACTAAGCTGCTAGTCGCCAGATGGGGAGTTATTAAAGTTAAAGTGTTTAAGAGGTGGTAGTTCCTCTTTTTAACCATTTGCAGTCTATAGAAAAACTGTTTATGCCACTTTTGCAAGTCATGCCTCCTTCAAGTGCTTGAAAAGAAAAGTGGAAACGGTCATGGGTGAGTATTCTGAACCCCGAAACACCTACTAGCCTGCTAAATGAGATCCATTTAAAGATAATTTGCTATTAAATGTAAATGAAACCATTGAATACAAGAGTATCCAATGGTAAGCATTCACTAGAGAAACATGGGAAATTGTACCTGTTGGTTCCCTTGATGACTGAACTTGAGGGAGAGTTTTAGTGGTTCATTCATCAAAAATGCTGACATCTGTCTAAATAGCTGCATGGCCTGCATCAATTTGCACCATGTTTGTTCTAATATCCAGTTTGTTTTACATTGCAGCCATCTGTCACATTGGCATGTAACTGCAATAGGCAATATGTAATATGCATTTTTTCTGAGTTCAGCAGATTCCACAAGGACTATAGCCATAGTAGACTTTATGGAGTAAACATTTATGATTTATAACATTACCCAGAACCTTCTATATTGAAGAGAACCTAGGACAAACATTTAATTTAAAGGGCTAACCTCTTCTTGTTTTAGTAGGCTTTGTAACAGGGTAATAAAGTGGTACAAGTACAGAATGCACTTTAATATGAACGTATACCTGATGCAACTATGTATTGCTTTTTAACACATATCTGCTTAACCCCTTGGATGCTAGACACATATCAATGCATTGTTTTGCATTGCGTTGAAGAGGACGCTAGTGTCCAATATGTTAAACGATGAATAACATCTCCTATCTGTAACCCCAACTTACCTTAATCTGGGCAGAAAATATTAATGGCCTCTATGAATTAATTCTGTGTAGACTGGCTTCCCCAAAATGAATTTTTAATTAGTACTAAATTGTGTCCAATTAGTACTAAACTGTGTCCATGGAGGTGGACATGATTATTTGTTTCCACACCCTAGGACCCCGAACTGAAGTATTATTTCCTTTTTAAAGAGACAGTTAATACTTAAAATGTAAAAAAATATATGTTGTAAGGTTTTTCCTCTGAGTAAAACATGGGTACTCCCACTGCTCAAAGGTTTTTATTCAACAGATATTACACCTCAAACTTGAATTTTTTTTAGGAGCAGTATCACAGTGGCCTGAAATTGTACAGTGGCGCTGTTGCTACACCATCCTATGGAGAGTTATGGTCAACTGACCAGAGCTGTCCATAGGATGGTGTAGCAACAGCGCCACTGTACAATTTCAGGCCACTGTGATACTGCACCAAAAATACAAGTTTGAGATGTAATAACTTTTGAATAAAACATCTTACAGTAGTGGGAGTACCCTTGTTTTATTCAGGGGAGATAAACCCAATGACATTTTTTTGTTTAACAAAGAGCCATAGATGGAGACTTTTAAAATGAGCTGATGCTAAGATCTTTGAAATATTAACCTATAAATCTCCAAAGATTGTACGATCTAGTCAATATGTCCTTGTTTGCTTAACCCCAATATGTTGCACACCTCTCTGGTCCTTAAGTGGTTAAAACAAGAGTTGCATGCGCCATTCACTCTTCAATGAATCCTCTACATGCTGCAACTCTGAGACCTCGCTGATTGATCGCACGCAAGACAAACTTCTCCCTCTGTCCTTTTGGTAGCAATGACACTAGTTTACATACTAAAGAGCAGTTCACTGGGTCACATGTATTAGACAGCAATGGTCTCTCTCTCCTTGAGAAACTGGCCCTTCACCCTGAAATCTGGGTCAAACCTTGAGTTTCAGGGTTCCGAGGTATGATAAGAAGTACTATTTAAAAGATTAATTTTGGGGAACTGACTAATAGGGGATATTAAACATTTAAAGACCAAGAGAGTGTGCAATGCATTGAGAAGCAATATTTCATATCCCTCTGTTCCTTAACCTTTTGAGTGCAGCAAGGATATGCAATACAATGAGTTGTCTACCCTCTAGCACTCCAGGGGTTAAAGGGATAAGAATTTCTGACCAGATGATGGTAAGTGGGGGTTTATTATTTGTATAAGTACCAGTTCACCCACTAATGCAGATTCTTACACTACACACTGGGGGTGCCCAACTCATACCATCAAGGCAAACTAAGGTAGAATATTAGGGTAATGCACATTTTTCTTAGTGATATAAAGAATAGAAAACTACAAATTGTGGGAATCATAAAACTCGGTTTGTTAGAACTATAAAAAAAAAACATTCATCCAAATGACACCTTCCCCCCAACATCAGATATAAGAACTACAAAAAAGTGTATAGCTGTACTGTAAGGAAGGGGAGGCCAAAGGTAACTGTGTGGGGTATAGAGAAGGAAGAAGATAAAATGTTATAAAGAAAATAAGAAAATCAGGAAAAGATATATCACAATAAGAAAATCTTTTTCTTTTGTTCTGTTTTTTTTCCCCTCTCCCCCCCCCCCCATGCAATGCAGCAGTGCACACTGTTATTTTTCTTTAGTGACATATAAAGCTTTGCACAGTGGACATGCACAATAAACACTATAGGTACAATTGAATGAACTCAATGGGTGCAATACCGGAGCAGACCAATTGCACCACAGAGGACAAATCGAAACTCCCCAAATTGTATTTGATTTAAGAGTAGCTTTTAATCCCTTGAATGCTAGAGAGGCTATGCCATGTTGCTTTGCAATATGTTGGAGGCCTCTATCATTCAATGGTCTAAGAACCCCATTTAAATCATTGTGAATTTTCATTTCACCCCCTTGGTGCAGCTGGTTAAGTCCAGAATTCCACCTGTTTAGCTTATTAAATTGTACCTTATGGATCAGTTGAAGGTAACCTGAGGCCATGCAGCTGTTGAGAACTACAACTCCCACCATTCCTAGCCATCCAACTGATGGTTGTCCAGTCACTCTATAAATCAGTGATTGGCAGCCTGAGGTTCTCCAACTAAAATTTCCCTTATGCCTGGTGAGCCGTTGGTTGTACAGAGATGATGGAAGTTGTAATCCTTCACAACTGGAGGACCTCTGATTTCCCAGCCACGCTATCAATGCTTCATACACAAAATAAACTGAAGTACATATAAGCACGCACACAATATAGTCATGTTTTTCAACCTGAAGCCCTTCAAGTTATTTTGAACTACAATTCCGAACATTCTCATTCAGATGAGAAAACAATCACTTGATCCACTATGACACAGTTCAGCTTTCCATGGGTAGAAAACTGATGAGCCTGAAACAAGGCACAAGTCCATCAGGGTCAACCCATGTTGTATCTCCTTTGTTGCTCTAGAGTATAGGTGTCCAATCCTGTCCTTAAAGGGATAGTAATTCCTCCTGTTAAGAAACTTAAATATTATAGACATTAAAAATATAAATTCAATGATGTATGCTTTGTCTCTCAGACATGTATAGTTTGAGAGATATAAGCTGCTTAAGTTCCCCTCTCCTTCCCCTTTCACTGACATCAGCTCTCTAGCTGACAACAGGAGATTCGTGTCATGTGACCCGACGGCAGCTCTTCAGCAAAGCTGAAATAACATTATCTAAAAAGAAAAACTTCAAAGGAACGGTCTACAAAGTGTGCCTGATTTGCAAGCACACTTTGTAGACCGTTCCAATGAAGAATTTTTTTAGATAGCATTATTTCGGCTCTGCTGAAGAGCTGCCGTTAGGTCGCAGGACCCGAATTTGCTGCTGTCAGCTAGACAGCTGACGTCAGTGAAAGTGGAAGGAGGGGGGAACTTTAGCAGTTTATATCTCTCAAACTATACATGTTTGTGAAACAAAGTATACATCATTGGAAGCATATTCTTAATGTCTACAATATTAAAGTTTCTTAACAGCAGGCATTGCTATCCCTTTAAGTGCTATATACAGAACAGGATTTAAGTGAAATGCATTGCGTACCCCTCTGGCACTCAAAGGGTTAAGCACAAGTAAGCTAATCAGTGGCCCATTCATATTGATTGACCCACCTGTGCTTAATCGGGGTGATCCTTAAATACTGGCTAGTATATGGCCTTTCATGAAAAGTTTGGACACACCTGATGTAGAGGATGGCAAACAAAACACCACTGAAGCAGTTTCCAGTTTTGCCCCAAGTAGATAAAAAAAGTCCTTCTTGACTCTAAAAGGTGGTCAGATACCTCCCAGGATCAGCCGCCTACCTACATCATAACCAGCTGTCATAACTAATTGTTCTGAGATAAAAAGGTATTCAATACTTTCTTGAAAGTACCTATAATGTCTGCAAATACAGCCACCCAGCAAACATTATTCTACATGTTTACTGCCTTTGCTGTACAAAATATATATTTACACTATCCTGATATGTAACTATCTTCTCCCTGCATTGTCTAAACACAAAGACCTGTATAATGGCTTCTTCCTACTCCTTGAGCCAAACATTGCATTGTGTCATCCGGTCCTGAACGAAACAACGCCATGCCTGACTGAACAATCAGGAAGAAGCCACAATACAAGTCTATTTGTTTAGGCAGTACAGAGAGAACATCTCCCTGGATCTTTAGTTACATATCCACATTGCATAAATAAGGGGGGGTTTCTAAGCACTGCTAGTAATAAGATAATACATTAAGCTGAACAGATAATTTGCATTTCATTGTTGCAGCTCTGTCTTCTTAAATAGACCTCATTAGTTGTGGGTTGTTTAACAAGATTAGACCCAGATAAGATACCCATTTGGGCTAATATTAAATCAGTGCCGTCCAAGGAAAACACAAGAACAATTATCACTTATACACAGAGGAGGTTCTAATCATACCTTGCTCTGCAGCATATTCTTCTTCCTGCAAGGCGTCCCCTAGGCAAACTGATCTATCTGGTAATGTTACACATGCATAATATCCTAAAGCAAAACTGCTTAAGGGCATGGCTCTCCTTTCTAATGATATTGAACACATTACAGGGGAGTGCTCTGTTTCTAAATACTAATATCTCCTAATAAAAACCACTTACCTTACTATGGCCATTTGCCCTTCTGAATTTTGCTCTTGTGCCTTTGTTCGAAAGATGACATCTTCAATCAGTCCCGAATGTCATGTTCATGTCGGTGGACATGACAGATACTAGCAGTTTTGTTTGGTTTTTTTTTCAAACTAAAGCAGACATGAGCCTACATAAAACTTTAAGGGGTGAGTATTGCATTGCAAACCAATGTGCTGTGTACTCTTCTTTAAAGGTTTAAGATTACAGTTTGCAGGGGAAAAGTTTGAGGTCCTGTTGGCCTGCTACCAACTGTTGTGTCTGTCTCCCTGCAAACAAACTGGTCAGAGATGCCCAAGTAGGAATGGGATTACCCTAGTATTGAGCAGGTTCTATAGGAATGGTGTCAGGCAATTCCCCTCTGAACAAGAGAAGCAGCCAAACCCTGGCTTACTTTTTGGCCTTGTCAGTGAGGTGTAGCTGATCTCTCTAGGCACTGTGAGCAAGGGGTCCACGGCTGAACTGCCCTGTACCCTTAGGCTGACCAACCCCAAGGGAAATTAGCATATGCAAACAAACTGGTCAGAGATGCTCAAATAGAAACGAGCATAACAGCAAAATTAATTAGGGTTTACCGGCCATAATAATGTAAGTGGGGGGTTGCTATTAGGATGTGTTAGTTCTCCTTTAAGTGGGGGCACCTACAAGAAACTGGTTGTGATTACCCAGTGGGTCCTGTATGTGGAAAGATATAGTTGTCTGAACTGAGTTATACAGAGGGGCAGATTGGCATTTTTCTTTCTGATCAGAGGGATAAGTATCTGAACAAACTGATTAGGATCTCTGACCTGGATTACATTGCAGCTGATTACTTTGTTAAGGGTTTTATGTATTTTGCCAAGAGTTTTATGTACACGATACTCCATAGGGTTGAATGAGAATCTGATAGATAAAACCACTGAACACACGTATCAATTGTAATGTAATCTAGACATTTGTTAGAATTAAAGGGGAATTAACATCTTGTGACCAGGGTTCTTGAAAACACTACAAGGTACCCCAAAACCATGTCCTCTTCAAACAACCAGGGTATCAATTGGGCAAGGTAGGAGAAACTTTAAATGTTTCTCCCCTGAAATATTGGGTATAAGTTACACTTGAAAAAAGTCTGTATTTTATCTGAGATTTTATGGTATATACAGAAATAACAGTGTAAAAACTCTTTTTATGCCAGTGGTTGATCTTCAGGGTTTACATTACAGCTCATGAGTGATGTAGTACATAAGAACGGATAGATCCACGGTTATAATTTTTATGAAAACAAGCACCTTCTGTCTACCCCATATTGTGCACAGGAGAATGGCATAAAATCATATAATTTCCTCAATGCCTTTTGTACATAATATTATCACAGTGCAGAGAAAAGGAATGCCCCAGAATACCCACAGACTGCCCCATTGCTTTCCACTTTGAGCAAACTGCATTAAGGGGAGAATTTGGGGCATAAGTAGTCTAGTAAACTGGTATTAGGTAGCTTTAGGTCTAGAAAATAGATTCCAGCACCTGATTTAGCATGGAATAGATCCCTTAGATTTAGCCCTAAATCACTGTGGACACAGTTATACCATATAACTCGGCAAAATGTTTGTTTTAACAACAAATCATTTCCACGTGTAAAATGACTGTAAAGAAACTGACCCTATATTTATTACTGATTCACAAAAAAGCAGCTCCGGTTAATCTTCATAGTATTTGGCCCATGGAGAGTGTTATTTCAATACTGTCAGAGTTGAAGTTCAAGAGCAATTGAATAATAAAGTATCCCCCTCCCTCCACTTTTACCTAGCGTAAACCACCTCCCCTCAGATGTGGAATCTGGTCTCTTGACCAGACAGCTTGTAGTGTGGGACAATCTCCTTGCTGTGAGCATAAGGAAAACCCTGCCCTCCTTGACAAAGGAGGGCATGTTTTTCCTTATCCTCACTGACGATTGTCCGGATGGATCCCAGCACGGGACAATCGTCAGTGAGGATAAGGAAAAACATGCTCTCCTTTGACAAGGAGGGCAGGGTTTTCCTTATGCTCACAGGAAGGAGATTGTCCCATACTGCAAGCTGTCTGGTCTATGGACCAGATTCCACATCTGAGGGGAGGCAGCTTACACTAGGTAAAAGAGGCAGGAGGGGGGATACTTTATCATTCAATTACTATTTTTTTTTTTACTATCCCTTGAAATCATGTTTTAAGGAAAATATAATTAGTCACGCAAAATATACCGTACTCTGATGAAGTAGTAATTTTACATAATGCCAAATAATAGCACACCACCCCAATCAGTATTTAGATTTACAAAAATATAAGCTGATATTTCTGGGTCACTAAAGGGTTCTTTAAATTATTGCCCATTCTCATCTGGTGGAAACAGATCAAGTGTTTAACTAGCACTGGCCTGTTTAATCATTAAAATGCAAACAACTGTTAAGTAGAAAGGTCAGAAGGTCAGACACTGTGTTGCTGCAACAGCGGCCAAGGTAAACTCATAACAGTTATTTGTATTCAGTTTTGTGGTTGCTTCACTGGTAACCTTGACTTTGACACTCAGTTTGATGGAATTCCTCTCCAAGTAATAGTGAAACAGGCTGAAAGGCACAGTCTGCTAAGTCTGAGTGTCCTGTCCTTTGCATACATAGAGAGAAGATATACACAAATGGTATACTGTAGAAGTGGTCAACAATGCACTACAACTCCTTCCATCCTTAGCTATGCAGTGGTATACGTTTGTGCAATGGCAAATGAGTGTCTATATTAACCCTTTAAAGGTCCAGAGGGGTGCTAAACACCACTCTGGTCTTTAAAGGGTAAAAAAGAGTAAAACATCCATCCCAGCACCCAATCAATAGAAAATATTGTTCTTAATTTCTAGATGGGTAAGCAACATATTACAAAGGTGGAGGGGGTAATTATATGAATCAAATACTATAA
This sequence comes from Rhinophrynus dorsalis, assembly GCA_037306005.1. Taxonomy (NCBI): domain Eukaryota; kingdom Metazoa; phylum Chordata; class Amphibia; order Anura; family Rhinophrynidae; genus Rhinophrynus; species Rhinophrynus dorsalis. Next base: position 152,236,827 of record CM074722.1, on the reverse strand, counting down.
ATGACCCCCTGTGTTGGGATGCATTTTAAATCCTCTGGCAACCATGTTTATGGGAAGGTCTTGCAGCACAGTAAGGGGTCTTTCCACTCATTCCCTCTTTAGTGTATAACCCAACGTGTAGTCTGTATATCAAACCTCTAGGTAACACTTTGATATGGACAGATTGGAGCTAATATTCTTTACCAAGGTCAAGGTACCTCTAGAGGACAAAAGCATAATTAGAGGCGAATAACGGCTAAGTAATGTGCTAGTGTAAACACAAGACTGATTCGGATCCTCTGATTGCCTCATAATCAGCCCCTTCAGGCGGGTGACATGCATGCATTTCCATATCGATTGCACAAAGCTCTGGCAGTTTTATGTGACATGAAATAAAATGCAAATTTAAAGTGCTGCTAATTCTGCCTAAAAATCAGTCTCCAGAGAGGTATAAAAAACCAGAATGAGTCCATGGGAGCACAGGATAAGTATGACAAGGACACACTTTAATAGAGTTGCTTAACCCTATATATGCCAGGGTACTTATTGCTTTGCTGGGTCATTAAAAAAAGATATTATTGTGCAAAGCAAATGTTCACATTGTGACACTCTCTTTGCCATACCAGCATAATTCTGGGGGTTTTATGACTCACCCAAATATGCTGGAAGCAAAGGGGTTAAAGGCACATGGATAAATTAAATATGATGCAAATAGTGTTTATTTCAAAGAGACCTGACCACCTTATCTGATAAGCATCACTTGCAAGGCCATAAGCACAAACAAAAAAGAAGAAATTCTATGGCAAATCAACTGCACCATTGACTTGGATGGCGTTTTTAAAGGGATAGTAATGTTTCATAATAAAAGCAGCTCTAATTAATCATCATAGAATTTAGACTTTGGAGACTGTTATTTCAATTCTGTCAGAGTTATAGTTCAAGAGTAATTCAATGGCAAGGTATCCCCCTCCCGCCCCTTTTACTGATGTAACACTGCTCAGCCAGAGCAGAAGGGAGGTGCCCATGTAGACTGCAGAGAGGGACAATCTTCAATTAAGATAAGGGAAAAACCTTAAAAACTTGTCAAGGGGGGCAGGGCTTTCATTGTTCTCATAGGAAGAAGACTGTCCCCTGCTGTTATCTGTCTGGTCTATGGACTGCATTCCACATCTGAGAAGAGATGGCTTACACTAGGTAAAAGGGGCGGGGAGGGGAAACTTTGCTTGTGAATATCTCTCAAACCATAAAGGTTTGAGAGATAAGACTTATATCGTTCTTCATGTTTTTTTTAATGCCTACAAAATAAAATAAAGATAAAACGAAGTATTCCTATCCCTTTAACACCTTCAATACTAGAGGGGTCCTCAACTCATTTTGAAGGGGTCAAAAGCTCATTTAAATCGATGGGAATTTTAGAATTTTTACTTCCCCCCTTTCATGCTGTTGGTTTGCCCCATTGGCTTGCACCACCTTCTCTGTTCTTTGTGTATATGGCCCACAGAATGCTGTTGACTTCCCTGGAAATAAAGCACACTGACTGGATGTGAATGATGTCAATGTGCTTCAAGAGATGGTGATAAAAAAACCTGCCCAAAATATCTGCAAACAGTTAAAAAAATCTAGTAACGTGCAATTGTAATGGAACTGCTTAGTAGCAATTCAATAGTGGCAATAATGGTGAAAACATGTTTGTTTGTTTTTTTCAGCTTTAACCCTTTGAGTGCCAGAGAGGTATCCAAATCATTGCAGCGTAATGCATTGGATATCTCTCTGGCATTCAAAAGGGTTAAAATTATAACCATATACAGGGTAGATTTAAAAGAATGTCCAATTTTTTAATAAGAAGCAATTGAAGTCACAAAGTAAAAAAAAAAAAAAAAACCTCAATAAAATAAATAAAAGTGAAAGGGGTATCAGGAGAGGCCAGCACTGGATCTCCTGTGAAGCAAGACACTTAAAAACTGAACTGAAGTTGTCAAGGAGATAAAGTAGAGAACAGGAGGAGCCAGAAGACTTTTTTCTGTACAGTGACCTGCCTCCTAGTGGGAGGAGCTTTAAGCCCTTGTCAACTTGTCCCCCAACTGGATGTAATATAAATTTAGAGCAGCCGTGGGCAACCTGAGGACCTCAAGCTGCGGAGGACTAATTCTCATCCCACTGGATACCTAGGACTGATAGGAATTGTAGCTGAACACAGCTTAAGGGTCTCAGGTTGCCCTACCCTGGTTTAGAGGATCAACATTACTAGTACTGTGGTTTTTAGGCATTACCAGCCCAACAAAGAACAGAAGATTATCTTGTCGAACAAACCTGGATCTGTGTGTTTCACTGGCCTCCGAGGTCCATTGGGTTTCTAAGAATAAAAAAGCAAAAATTATAAAAACATGTTATTTATCATATAAATATCTTTATCGTACTCACTTTCGCTGGAATATTTATCTAACAAACACCAGGGGGAAGATATACTAAGGCGTGATATCAGTTCTCCAGTTCCTATGTTATTCTATGGAGCCTATGTACTAAGATCTCTTCAATGACTGGAAAAGTGATATCACTGGAGAAATTATCACTCCTTAGTGCATACCCCACCCCCAGATATGCTATACATTTCTATGTGATCTCTCTCTAAAATTTACTAAGTTCCTCTATTAATTTCTTTATGATCAGTCAACTATACAGATTTATATATAGGCTCCCTCTCTAACATACACTAGTTGCACCTGCATCTTTTTATACAGGCCTTCAGCTGCTCGTACACATTTCTTGATAACAACATGCCCCAACATATTTTTATATGACTCCTTTCTAATATAAATCACTTGCCCAGAAATATTTCAGTATGATCCCTCAAACACCAGGGCCTGATTAACAAGGCGGCTGAGGGAGCTGCAGCTCTAGGCCCAATAAAAGAGTAGGCCCATTCTCTACAGTAGAGTGTGAGTCACTAATGAGCCAACAAAGAGATCTGTGGCTCACGTGCCCAATAACTGAATTAATTCACATAGTGTATGACAGTAAAATAGTTTTCGAACTAAAAAGCAACTAATACAACATACAGCTGACTTTGAAGCCTCTTTCAAAATCAGCAAAGTTGTTTTTAGTTGATAGGGTCCCTTTAAAGAATTTGCTTAACAGATAGTGAGGGAAATTCTGTATAACTAGGGCTACACTTACCCATCAGTTGGCACTACATATTTCTGTATAACTCCTAACATAAACCAAGTGCCCCTACTAAATTCTCTATGATCCCTCTCCAGCATACACCACCTGCATTAATTATCTTCTATAAGAACCCTCTATGACATATGTCAACTGCTCCTACACATTTCTATAATATACCCTCTTTGTTATATACCATCTGGTTCAATTTATAGCTATACTAGTGTAAAAGTCCATGTACACGGGCCAAGGTCTGGGTGATGTTAACCCTTTGAGTGCCAGAGGAGTACGCAACGCATTGCAGTGCGTTGCATACCACTCTGGCACACAAAGGGTTAACAGGCCGGTCCTGTCGCCGACGCAGTCATGTACTGTAGAGAGTGCCCGAAGCACAGAATGCTCCCAGCATTCTGTGCATTCAGGCAGTCTCTACTTCGCATGACGGCTTCTGACAAACATCCAGGTAGAAACCAGTATTGTTTCTAGGCTTTCTGGAGTAATGAAAATGTAGTGTAGTGCAAGAGTTGTGTTTATTATGTATACTGTTCTGTAAAGTATCAGTGGTATGTTCTGTACAGTATTTTCACGAAGTAAATGTTTTCTCATATGGCAAAAAGTGCACTCTACCTGCGTGTATCTGTATGTCACCCATCCTATATTTAGACTGTAAACTCTAAGGAGCAGGGACCTTGTATCCTGATGTATACTCATCTGGTGTTCCCCTTACGATTGTCTATATAAGCACTTAATTACTGCATTTATTGTACCCCTTCTATAGTAAATGTAAAGTGCTAAGTACACTTTGGCGCTATATAAATAAAAATATACATACATACATACACATACATACATACATACATACATATATGTCCTGTTTACTGTGGCCTATACATTGTGTAAAGATCATATATAGTATGCGCTAAATTATGTTCACATGTCCATTATTTTGCTGTATGCAATATGTTATAATGTGTATAGTATGTACTATGTTATGTGAAGTGCTGTGTGCAGTTGTATTATGTTCTGTACAGTATATGAAGTATAAGTGTTATATTCTTCACAGTATTTGGTATGTGTGTTATATTCTTTACATAATGTGCTGTGTGCAGTAAATGCCTTATGTTTGATATAGTATGTGCTGTGTGCAGGATAACTTATGTATGATACTCTATGTGCTGTGTGTAGTATATGCCTTATGTCTAATACATTATGTGATGTGCAGTATATACCTTATATCTGATCAACATGTGCTGTGTGCAGTATATGACTCATGTCTTATACAGTATGTTATGTGTACAGCATGTATGCCTTATGTCTGATACAGTACATGCTATGTGTGATGTATGACTTATGTTTGATATAGTATGTGATGTGTACGCCTTATGGATGATATAGGGTGTGCTGTTTACAATGTAGGATTTATGTTTCATACAGGGTGGCTGTGTACAGTAAAATGTTTTGCAGAGTATAGCCTAAGGCCTATGTTCTGAACGTTATGTGCTGTGTGAGTAATAGGTGTTTTGATCTGTACAATGTGTACTGTCAGTGTAAGTAATTGTTATGTAAATGTGGTTTACACAGTTCATATGTTATGGTAACTGTGTGCAAGATATGTGTTATATTATGTACAGTATTTCCTATGCATAGTAATAGTACCATGTTCTGTATTGCACGCACTAAGCACACAATAAGTATTCTGCACAGCAGGGGCTGTATGACAAGGATCAATTGAGGAGCAAACCAAATGCACCATGGGGGGGGGATAAAAGTTATAATTGACTTAAAGGGATAGTAATACTTCGTTTTAACTTTATTTTATTTTGTAGGCATTAAAAAAACATGAAGAATGATATAAGTCTTATCTCTCAAACCTTTATGGTTTATGAGATATTCACAAGCAAAGTTCCCCTCCCCGCCCCTTTTACCTAGTGTAAGCCATCTCTTCTCAGATGTGAATCTGGTTGTATGACCAGACAGATAACAGAAGGGGACAATTTTCTTTGTATGAAAACAATGAAAGCCCTGCCCCCCTTGACAAGTTTTTCAGGTTTTTCCCTTATCTTAATTGAAGATTGTCCCTCTCTGTAGTCTACCTGGGCACCTCCCTTCTGATCTGGTTGAACAGGGGGGGGATACTTTGTTTGTGAATATCTCTTAAACCATAAAGGTTTCAGAGATAAGACTTATATCATTCTTCATGTTTTTTTAATGCCTACAAAATAAAATAAAGTTAAAACGAAGTATTACTATCCCTTTAAGCTGGGATTTGAACTGTTGAATGCTAGAGAGCAATGTAAAGCAATGAACTGGAGACCTCTGTAGGATTCAACGGACTAAAAGTCCAACTTAAATCAATAAGAATTTTTCACATTTCTATTTGTCACTTATGGTGCAGTTGGGTTCTTCTAGGTTTGCTCCTCTTTTTGTTTCTACATATGGCCCTAGGTTCTATATACAGTGTATTATATGCTGTACAGTATATATATATATATATATATATATATATATATATATATATATATTGTGCCCAATGGGCTTGTTAGCTGTCGTATCACATTTCTAAACACCATGGTATTTTGATCCCATACAACCCTATTCCACTGCTGTATGATACCTGTAAGCTCAAGCATGTAAGGGGGTTCAGGTGTTTGTGTAACGTGGCTATGGACATGCCCGTGTCACCTAATTCTTTGTGATGGGATGTACAATGTCTGATTGATATATATATATATATATATATATACAAACAATAAAGGATGGCAGTGGCACTCTATTTAAACAAAAATGCTCAATAAACTAAAATGGTGCACGTCCCATATAATATGTATAAATGTATACTCAGCCAGAGCTGGATCAGGCGAGACAGCACTCAAGGAATAGATGAAAAAACGACTTTTATTTCATGCCAGTGTCTAATTCACCAAACGTTTTCGGTCCTCACACCCTGATGAAGGTCCTGTAAGGACCGAAAACGTTTGGTGAATTAGACACTGGCATGAAATAAAAGTCGTTTTTTCATCTATTCCTTGAGTGCTGTCTCGCCTGATCCAGCTCTGGCTGAGTATACATTTATATATATATATATATATATATATATATATGTACATCCCTTAGTGTGATAAGACCACACCCATATTTCTTACCCTAATAAAAATACCTTCTTCAGCCTCCCTGATCTCCTCTCGGTATGGGATGTTCTCCTGATTTTACTAAATTAGACTACATGTTCTCTTATTCCAGAGTAAGATTATTCTACAGTAACCCCCTTAAGGATCAGAGGGGTGTGCAATGTATTGTGAAGGGTTATGCAGCAAACAAGGATTTTTACTATGAGAGAGATTGCCTTCCACTGAATGAGACTGCCTTCCACCTGAACTAGATTGCCTTCCACCTGAACTAGATTGCCTTCCACTGAATGAGACTGCCTTCCACCTGAACTAGATTGCCTTCCACCTGAACTAGATTGCCTTCCACTGAATGAGACTGCCTTCCACTGAATGAGACTGCCTTCCACCTGAACTAGATTGCCTTCCACTGAACGAGACTGTCTTCCACTGAATGAGACTGCCTTCCACCTGAACCAGATTGCCTTCCACCTGAACGAGACTGCCTTCCACTAAACTAAATTGCCTTCCACTAAACTAAATTGCCTTCTACTGAGCAAGACTGCCTTCCACTAAGTTAGACTGCCTTCCACTGAGTTAGACTGCCTTCCACTGAGTTAGACTGCCTTCCACTAAGTTAGACTGCCTTCCACTGAGCAAGTCTGCCTTCCACTAAGTTAGACTGCCTTCCACTGAGCAAGTCTGCCTTCCACTGAACAAGACTGCCTTCCACTAAGTTAGACTGCCTTCCACTGAATGAGACTGCCTTCCACAAGTGAGCCTGCCTTTTGATTGAGACCCTTCTGTAATGGGGACCATATCTTTCCAAAATGGGAGGCTGTTCCCAGATGTGGAATATTTTTCGGTTTCTGACTGGCTTCCAATAAGTGAGAATAGCTTCTACTGAGAGACTGCACACCAGTGTGTGAGACTGATCACAGTGAGACTGGTCTCCAGTTATTAGGGTCCCCTTCTGATTTCTGCCAGTAAGTCTGCCTCCAGTTTGTGTGAACAAATGAGACAGTCTTCCAGTGCGAGACGCCCTTCCAATAAGTTAAAATACCCTCTCTTGAATAAGACTGCCTTCCAGCAAGAGACTTTTTTCTAATAAGCCAGACTTGTCTTAAAGGAGACTGCATCCAGTAAGTAAGACAGGCTTCTAGTGAAACTGCTTTACAGTATGACTGACTTCAAGTGAGAGTGTCTCCAATGAGTAAGTTAATCTCCAACAGAACTGCATCCAGTGAGACAGAATCCAATAAGTGAGACTGCTTTCAGAAACTGTGACTGCTCTACAGTGAATGAGACTTCCCATTGGTGAGTATGCCTAGTAAGTGAGATTGCCTCCAATAAGAGAGACAGCTTCCAGTGATTGTCTTCCAGTGAGTAACCCCATCAGTGTGCCCTTCAGTGATGCTGTCTTCACTAACTGATTATAAATGAGACTGTCCTGCAATAGGTAAAACTGTCATGCATGGTGTCGCTGCTGCCCACAGGCTTTCTATAACCAAATGTTCATGTAATTCATCCAACCAAAATCCCTCATTTATACTGAATTGCACTGCCATGTTTATAAAGAGCTGTGTATAGTACCAAAGGAATCTCTGCACTCGCTCTTCATGTATTAATCAGGGTTCTCCAGTCTCAAAAATAATCATAGAACATATGGAAAAAATAAGCCGAGCTCCCTTGAGATAAAACTGTTAGTTAAAAAGCATACTGTCAGGAAGTTCTGTAATTGTGTTGTCCCTGATGAAAGTCCAAGGCAGGACTGAAACGTCGGACGCTTCCCGACAGTATGCTTTTTAACTTTATAATAAAATAACAGTTTTAGCTCAAGGGAGCTTGGCTTATTTTCTGCATATGTTCTATAAAGAGCTGTGCACATGGAAGACACTATATTATATACACACACTACATATGCATACAACTACATTACACATTGCAAAACTGTATTCCAATTAATAAAACTGTCTTGCACTGTCTTCTGATGATTGACACTGCCTCTAAATAAGACTGCAGTGAGTGAGGCTGCCTCATAGTAACATATTATTATTCTTTATTTATTTAGCGTCAACTAATTCCGCAGCGCTGTACAACAGGGAACAGACATACAGAGGTATTAAATAGTACAATCAAATGTGGAGAACAGAACATTACTTGCTGTAAGATGTTATACTCAAAAATTCAGTCCAGAGTAAACCCAGTGACACTGTTTTACAATCTAGATTCACTAATCATTCCAATCATTATCACATCACACTTTAACCCTTTGCATGCTAGAATGGTGTCCAATAGATTCTGAAGAAATGCATTGCTTTAAAGGGTTAAAATAATTTAAAAAAAAAAGCAATGCACTACTTTAAAAGGTTAAAATAATTAAAAAAAATAATAATAATCTTTGAACCCAGCTCTATAAATATTGCTTTCCAAAATGCAAGAAACTTTTGACTTTATTATAATTAAGAGGAGATGATACTGAAAAATAAACTTACCTCATGCTTCAGAGTTCCAGAATCTGAAAGGAAATTGGAAATCGGCATTATGAGTGGTAAGACAGGAGTGAAATAGCCACTCAATAAACAGGAGCTCTCTAGCTATAGGTGTGAACACCAGCAGCTGTAATAAGATCAGGGGGCGGGCCAGAGCCCTCTACCTGGAATGTCTCCTATCAAACTGTGCTCACCGCTGCAGGCAGCTGTCTTACCAGCTAAGGCGGGGGCCAGCAATGTGAGGCTGTCCAGCAGTTGCCAAACTACAACTCCCATCATCCCCTGCCAGCCAATGGACAGTGGGGGGTGATGAGAGTTGTTATTCTGCTATAGCTTAAGGGCCTCACATTACCCACTGCTGAGCTAAGGGACAGATTTCAGGTGATAAAATATGACTTCTCTCACATTCCTATTGAAGTCTATTGTGAAATGTGTAGATAAGTAGATAAAATCAGTGACAACATTATCACCTACAATCAGGGCCGGATTTCCCAATAGGCAGAGTAGGCAAGTACCTAGAGCACCCAATTTTGAGAGAGGCTTCAGCTTTGCTGGCCCCACCCACATTCTGAATTGTGGGTGTGGCCAGAGAAAGTTTTATGCCATTTACAGGCATTTACAGGCATAACCCCTTGGATGCTAGCAAGATCTCCAATGTGAAGCAAAGAGTTGGAAGATCTTTCTAACAACCAAGGAGTTAAAACATTTTTTTGTTATAGGCCAAGGGTATTTTATGTGCCAGGAAACAAAGAATGGACTGGGGGGAAGGGGTCTCGTGAGGAGAGGGGTGTGGCCATTGGTGGAACTAAGGGTGCCTAGAGTGCCTTGCCTAGTGGCAGCTGGGATGTAAATCCGGCCCTGCCTACATTGGAATCCACACTTAACAATACAGTGGAGCAGGGGCAAACCAACTGCACTGTAAGGAACAAATTACATTTCACTCCTTTAAAGGGGAAGTAACACCTCCTAATAATAATTCCCACTTCTTAGGCAAGAAAATCCTAATGGCCCATCTGAATTTTTTTCTTTCTGTTTCAAGAGATAATTTCATCATTAACCCTTTAAGGACCAGAAGATTCCGTAACATGTTGCTTTACAATATTTTCCACATCCCTCTGGCTCTTAAAGGGTTCAGTATGCCCATGCTCTCCTCCAACCTCTTTCTGCAGAAACTACCAGCAACTGTCATGCCCTTCTCTATGGACTGACAATCCTGAGCTGGACTATCTGTGGGCAGGACCAGTAAAATTAATTGGAAGTGGGCTTGTTCACCCAGTGGAGAACTAAAGGGGAGGAGGGAATGGGAAAAAAAAAATCGAGCACCCCTGAACATAAATACTAAATGGAACATGCTAGCGGTTTTGTGGTGCTTGTGAATTTGGATCTAGCTTTGACTGGTTCATTGGTTTGCTTCACTGGTAAACTAGCTAGAGAGCCATTGAGGGATTGGAGTGCTTTGAGTGAAGTGCAAGCTTCTAATCTTGTAGTCGACAATTCCTCTATCTAATTCTTGGTTACTTATAGACTATTCATCTGGTTTTACTGGCATAACATTTTTATCTTAGTGAGTAATTTGTAAACAAAGAGTGATTGTCGCCAGCGACATTGAGGTTAGCGGTAAGCCTGCAATTCATTTTAGTCATGTTATGCTCCCATCTCCAGTTATCCCCCCCCCCATACACACACAAACCTTTTTCCCTGTCTCTGACTTCTGGAACTTAATTAAGAAGCAGTAATGGGTGGTGTCTTTATCTTTGCATTATATTATGATTATGTTGATTCCAGTCATTTGGCCACGTTGGCCATTATCCTGCTTAACTGGGTGGGTACCTGACAGTATGGCTGTGTTTAAAAACACTGCTTCTTTCTAATTTCATTCTCTGCTTTTTGATTTCACCTCTTTTCTGTTACTTTGCCTACTTTCTTTTTCTTTTGGTACATGCTGAGCATGCACATCCTGGGGGGTTCAATTGGGAGGCTGATACCTGGCTTTGCTGCCAGATTTACAGATTATCTTCCGACTGTTGGGTATAAATGAGCTCTCAATCACTTAGAATTATGACAGTCAATGCCAGGGGTCTCAATGTGCCTGAAAAATGTGCCATCGCTCTTAGAGAATGACTCAGACTTCATATTGAGATGATCCAGGAAACACATTTTATATGAGACAGTACTCATCACTAGTAAGCAGACATTAAACTTCGATCCGGCACTCTTTTTGATAAGATACAAAAGAAAGGTGTAGCTATTCTGATGCATAAAGATATTCCCTTGGTCCACCATGATGTTTGTTATGACCTAGAGGGGCGATTTATTTTCATTAAATGCCTTCTTCAGGGATCTCCCTACACTTTTGCGGCTATTTACGTGTCTACCAAATGCCTTTGCCTATTCCTCCCCAAAAACTTTGAAAACCCTATCTGAATTTAAAATTGGTCAACTTATCCTGGGGGAGATTTTAATAAACCAGATGACCCCTCAATCAATTGCTCCCCTTGGACTAAACATGCCCCACCCTCATTGTTCAGTAAATACACTAAATTACGGATAAATTATCAGTTGATGGACATGTGGAAACTACTAGCTTCTGCATCTCAGGACTATACTTATTTTTTTCTCCCAGTCATGGTATCTACACAAGAATAGACTATATCCTATATAATAATTCGCTATAGTTTGTCACAAGCCATCATGCGCAGTAGAGACGGCTGGTTGTGGTGCAGTCATACGCAGTGGAGACTGCCCGCGCCCCCCTCCATATCAGCCGCGGCAGGGGCAGTCTCCACTGCGTATGACTGCACCACGACCAGCCGGCACTGTGGCCCGTGTAACGGGCTCTTCAACTAGTATATTTATGAAGCAACATAAGGTTCATACGCTTACAAGAAGCACACATAGAAGCAATCATGTGGTCAGATCACAGCCCAATGTAGAATGAGGTCCAGTTTAAGACAGGGAGGGAGAGTCTGACTTCTTGAGTTCTTAATGAATAGTTGTTAGCAGATGGAGATACATCACCTTTAGAGGAAAAACTACTTCAAAATGATTTTGAGATTCACTCAGGTGGTTATATGAATCATACTATAGTGGGGGAAGTCCACAAATGTGTTCTATTAGGTTAATACTTTAAAATTGGGGCCCAAAAATAGAAAAAATGAGCAAGGCAGATCAATACTCTAATTAATACACTTAATAAACTAGAAGCTAAGCATAAAACCACACTTTCTGAAGAGGTTTACTGCCATTGGCTCAAGCTAGAGAAGAGCTGGCACAACTCTATACACCACAAATCAATAATTCCTTCTACTGGGTTAAATACGTCCAATACTTACAGGTTAACAAATGAGGAAAACTGCTTGCACAGATTGTTAGAATGAAAGGGATAGTAATGTTTCATAATAAAAGCAGCTCTAATTAATCATAATAGTATTTGGACTTTGGAGAGTATTATTTCAATACTGTCAGAGTTATAGTCCAAGAGTAATTCAATGACAAAGTGTCCCACAATCAGCATACTATATAAAAAGCATAAAATTATTAATGCCACATTTACTAGACTCATTCAGTGAAATAGCCCAAGGCAGTAAGAAGGCCCCATTTAGTATTTATAAGTCTTTCCACTGATTCCCAAGCTCAATAAGGACCCTACTAACTGTGCAAACTACGGCTCAATATCACTTCTGAACAATTATGTTACATGTTTAGCTACATTTATATCTATACCCTGTCTTAGATACTTTATTCACTCCAACCAATCTGGAATTGTCTGGGGTAGAGAAACTAGGGGTAATACCATCAAAGAGATTTCACAAATTTTTACTGCATGTCAGTGCCAAATCTGGTATCTATGATGCCGAAAAAGGCATTTTACAGGGTGAGATGGACATATATAAAAGAACTTCTCTCTTTTTGGGTTTGGGACCTAGAGGTTTAAATAGTATTTCTGCATCTACTACTCACCATCAGCAAGAATTAAACTTAATGGAAATCGCACTGATATATTTCCAATCACAAAGGGCACTAGGCAAGGATGTCTTCTCTACCTATCATCTTTGTGCTTTCAAAGGATCTTGTATTATCCATGATACATAATCACGACAGCATTTCCGGCCTCCCTATCTTTAATGGAGAATGAAAAATAGCTAGTTTTACAGATGATATACTGCTCTTCGTCTCTTCATATGATAGATCATTCCCACCTTTAATGCAAATCTTGGACAAGTATTAATCTGTTTCCCATTTCAAAAATAATTACCAGGAATAAGCATTCCTTAATATTACGATGCCCATGGGTAAAACGGAATAATTACAGCTACTATTCAGCTTTAAATGGGCCATGACTGCTCTCGTGATTATACCAAGGACTGGATTGTCTCCTTGCAGCTCCATGGTCATTCTGTCATCCCTCATAATATGTTCTGGTTAAAACCCTGTTCCTGCTCCCCTTCAATGACCTCACACCCAGTCTTTAAATGCCTATTACAAACCTGGGATTAGGTTAACCGTAGCATACCAGGTACAACCTAACCCTCTCCTTATCTATCAGTCTATGATACCCGGACATTCCCCAAGGTAGAATGCAAGGTCCCTTTGCCAGATGGAAGCAACTAAGTATCTTATAACATTTCATCCTCACATTTTTGGTATTACAGACATATTTCCCACTTCCTTTCACAACTAATTCACAAAGAATATTCACCACAAGGTCATACGACCTTTGAGACTGAATTTCTGATGGGTTTCTATACATCACAAGAAACTTCTAAGTTATATAGGTTGTTTAAACACCCTTTACCTTCTAATAAACCAAAAGTTGTATAGCAATGGGAATCAGACTTAAATCTGATATCAACTTGGATTTCGGTTTTTAACCAATTATATCTCTGCACCCATGAAGTAACGATAAAAACAGTTAACTTTAAACTAATAACTAGATCGTATTACACACCTCAAAGGTTAGCATAAATATTTACTTGTTTCTCACCTACTTGTTGGAGATGTAATGGGGCAGAGGGTTCATTGCTTCATATGTGGTGGGATTGCCCTAATATAATCCCATATTGGAGTCATGTAATTTAAAATCTGGATTAAATTTTTGGCTTAACTTTGCAAACAAGCCCTCTATTTTTTCTACTTATGATTTTGGCTGACTCGATCAGACACTCCTCCCGTTTCTACTGAATGCTGCTAAATTCCTGATTCCACTTCACTGGAAAAGTATCATACCCCCAACGGTGTAGAAATGGTATGTCAGGATTGACGTACCGGTGAACGTAGAGAAAACTTAGGCCTTTGAGACAGGAAGACTGAGCAGATATCATGTGCTCTGGCAACCTTGGTTTAACTTTCATAGCCTCTTACAACTTTACAGCAGGGTCAAGTGGCTCTAGGGGCAAGATGGGACCTCTGGAGTTGCCCATGCCCTATCCCTATTCCCCTTTATTTCCCCCTTTCATTGCCTATTCTAAGCCAAATATTCAGTGAATCCGACTCCTTTCTCATGACCAGAGGTGGGAGACATACTCCATATGCTCTCCTTTATAACTCGCTATCTTTCTTCCTTTTCTTTCGCTTCCTTTCTTATACTTCTTCTGAATACAGCTCTACTAGTCAGCATATTCCACTAGCACCTCATCTGTAAGACATCCAAAACCATATCATTCTATTCTATTGATTTTGTAAGCTTTGAAGCGGTCTCTCTTTTGACATTGTCATTTTTTTTCTCTCTTTCTTTACAAATGAGTCTCTATCTTATTGTTTGTAAAACTGTGTTATGACAATGACTATAAGTTCCTAAACTATTCATATTCATTTCTTGATTTTATTGTACAACTGCTTTAATGCTCAATTAACATTTGAAACCCAAAAGTAAAAAAAATAATTAAAGAGAAGTTGGGAATTATTTTACTTTTCTCTATGGCAATGTCATCAGATCTCCCTTAAAGTGGAACTACCACCTGAACGTTTGAGTGCCCATGAATCTGGCATGCATGCCTAAATGTGTTTAGAAATGGCATGTTTACCAGTATTTGTGTTCTAATACTCTTGGGATCAGCGTCAATTATTCCTGTCCATAAATACAATCTAATGTCCTGCAATCACCATTAATATTTCATACCTCCACGCCCACAGGTCTCCACTCTCCCCAGACACTCCTTGTGTGCTCCAAGACCACATTTCGGGCACAGGTATCCCTGGAAAAACGTCCCCCTACAAAGAGAGTCCACCAAACAGGTTATGAAGGTTAAAAGAGAGGAACTGGGTCTAATACAGAAAAGAAAACTTACAACATTCTGGGGCAGACCAACAAAAACACAGCGGACAAATAAAAAAAGTCCTGCACCGCTGTGCCAAGAATGACGTGTGCATATCTTAGGAAGTGGCTAAGGTAAGTAAAATAAAAAAACACACCAATCCTAATACTATTTTAATAACTGAAGCACATGGCTAAAAGTCTTTAAAGGGATAGTAATACTTCGTTTTATCTTTATTTTATTTTGTAGGCATTAAAAAAACATGAAGAATGATATAAGTCTTATCTCTCAAACCTTTATGGTTTAAGAGATATTCACAAGCAAAGTTTCCCCCTCCCGCCCCTTTTTCCTAGTGTAAGCCATCTCTTCTCAGATGTGAATCTGGTTGTAATACCAGACAGATAACAGAAGGGGACAATCTTCTTTGTATGAAAAGAATGAAAGCCCTTCCCCCCTTGACAAGTTTTTCAGGTTTTTCCTTTATCTTAATTGAAGATTGTCCCTCTCTGCAGTCTACCTGGGCACCTCCCTTCTGATCTGGCTGAACAGGGGGGGGTACTTTGCTTGTAGGGTGACCACGGGTCCCGGAATGTCCGGGACTGTCCCTTATCTGAAGCCTATGTCCCACGTCCCGGGTCATCTCCCACCGGGACAATGAAGTGTCCCGGAATGAAGCCAAGCCACCCACACAGCAGCACAAACAGTCACTCTCTCAGTGTTTGTTGTGGTTTTTTTTTTTTTTTTTATATATATGCCGCCCTGGATGTCAGCCTGCAAGCGGTGTGTCACATCATGGATGCCGCAAGGGAGCACTTGGTAGCATAAATCAGCGCTCCCTCGCGGCGTCCATGATGTGACACACCGTTTGCAGGCTGACATCCAGGGCGGCAATCCAGCTGATCTCCTGGAGGCAAACGCTCTAGTAATACAGAGCACTGGGAGATGACATCATCTCCCAGCGCTCTGCATTACTGAGCACAGCGCGCGGGAGCTTCAGCTCTGTGCCGGAGGAGGCACAGAGCACTTTCCACACCGCTAGACTACCAGGGACTCAAGGTAGGGCATCAAGGGGCAATGTGGAGATAAAGAGGCTTTATGGTAGGGTGACCACATGTCCCGGAATGGCAGAACGGAAATGTGGTCACCCTATTTGCTTGTGAATATCTCTTAAACCATAAAGGTTTGAGAGATAAGACTTATATCGTTCTTCATGTTTTTTTAATGCCTACAAAATAAAATAAAGATAAAACGAAGTATTACTATCCCTTTAAGAGGTGAAAGTTCCCTTTAAATGGGGATCTTAACCCTTTGAATGCCAGTGGGGTACGCAATGAATTGCAAAGAGAGTGCCAATACTTTGCAAAACAACGGAGGTTATGCACTAAGATGTGATAAGGAGGAGATAACTTCTCCTGTGATATCACTTCTCTAGTTCCTTAGTGCATAGGCTCCATAGAATAACATAGGAACTGGAGAAGTGATATCACTGGAGATGTTATCTCCGCTTTATCACCTCTTTATCACCCCTTAGTGCATCTCCCCCAATGCGTTGAGAACATTTTAGCATTCCAAGGGTTAAAATCCCTTTTAATTCAGTGAGAATTTGTAATTTATCTCCTATGGTGCAGTTGTTCTTCCTTGCCTCTGACCCTAAGGGACTTATGCAAAAAGCAAAAGATGAGCAATTCTGTCCCAAACCACCTGTAACACAAGGAACAAATTAAAATGTCCCAAATCCAACTGAGCTTTTAACACTTTGTTTGCCAGAGATGTCACCAATGCATTACTTTGAAATTTGATGGCTATCTCTTGAGCATACAGTCGGTTAAATGTCCTATTTTAAATCAGTGGATTTTTTATTTGCCCCATGTGGTGCAGTTGGTTTGTTCCACCCTTCCTTTGTGATCATGACTCAAAAATCAGACAGGTACCCAAGTACCCTCTCCCCTCACATCCATGTGTTAGTTACACAACCTTCTGGATCGTTACATTTGATACAGTTATGATGCAGTTATGTCTGTCTAACAAAAGGGAAGACAAGTAATGAATAGAGATGTCAGTAGTGGATGTCAAGGCTGAGGGGCACACTAACTCAGGCATGGTTAACTTGCAGCCCTCTGACTGTTGTTGGCCTACAACTCCCATCATCCTCACATGATCAGTCCAATTAAAGAAGGATAGAGGGAGTAGTAATCCCCAGAAGATGGGCAGTCAAAGCTTGCCAACCCTTTGCCTGATCAATACATCACAAGCTTTTATTTAAGTGATAATACTTACATAAAGGCTGAACATAAATCTGTTCAAGAATGTTTCACTCTTTTATGTCTCACTGCTTGCCTCTTTATGACTCATATTTCACATTCTCCAATTCCTAATTTCACATGTCCCTCTTCCATTCCATTCACATCTCTCTCTCTCTCTCCAACCCCTCTATTATCTGCTCCATCTCAAACATGAGAATTATTCTTTAAATGTTCAGTACACTTTTATTAAGAACTAACATATGTTATAGAGTTTCGCCTACTGACTAAAACCATGTCTGTTGATGTATTCAAATGTTATAACATCTCAAACTATTAGAAAGTGCTAAAGGTGTTACTATAACTTTCTATGGAGAACTGTAGTCAGTGGGTCTCCTCCCCCATAGAATGCAATAGAATAACTGTCTGGGTGCCTAGTGTCACTGTTAATGCAAAAAAAACACAAAAAACCCCCACAAACAAACACAAAGCACAAACAGTTTTAACCCCTTAAGGACTACATGACATACTATGACCGTCATGGTCCTTATACCCTTAAGAACCGATGATGGTCATAGAACGTCACGTACTTTTTACTTACAGCACTCCACCGGGAGCACTGTAAGTAAAAATACGGCCTAATATTGACCACTCCAAGACTGGAGCGATCTCTTTTAGGCCCCCAAACGGCTTGCTGATACACGCAACAGGTTACGTGTACTGGCACATCGGCAAGGATCAAAGCAGTCCTTATGGGACAGAAATGTCCCAGGACCGCTGGTCCTTAAGGGGTTAAACTGATAACTTTGGAAACAAAAAAGTCCTAAACCATTTTTTTTTCATAAAAAAGGTGTATTATCCTTTAATGAAAATGGGTAAAATAGAACATTAACATTGTGGGGGAGATGCACTAAGGAGTGATAAAGAGGTGATAAAGTGGTCATGATTTCTCCACTGTTCTAAACTCTACAAGTCTTATGCTATTCTATGGAGCCAATGCACTAAGATATCACTAACCTGAGAGATCTTAGTGCATAGGCTCTATAGGATAACACAGGACTTGGGGAATTTAGAACACTGGACCAGTGATCTCCACTTAGTCTCCTCTTTATCACATCTTAATTCATAAGCCCCGATGAGTGGCAGAGGTGAGAACAACATATTGCTCCGCAATGCATTACACAACCCCCCGATCACTGTCTTCAGAGGACTGCCCTGGCAGATGAATTACCTTAGCAGCATCTGGCACACTCTGCAGGATGTTACACTTTCAAACGTGTGCATTTGGAACTCGTGGTAATTTGCAGCTGCATTGTCTGGCCGAATGTTGGACCTGCAAGAAGACATGAAATTTTCAGATCTGTACAAGTGAGACAATAATCATCATCTTTATTATTATCCTTTATTTAATGAGTGCCAGCATATTTTGTGGTTCTGTATGAAATGGGGTGAGAATATACAATGACATTCAGAATCTGCCCCCCTCATCACTATTTTGCTACTAGAAAGTGAATTAAAACAAACTCCAGAATGTTATCACTCGAAGGCAGTGGTTCTAAACCAGGTATCAGTGGCACTTTAGTGTGCCACAGACACCAACTTAGGGTGCTCCTTGTTTTTAATAAAGATTTTTACAAAAAATATGAATGCTGAGTTTCAAATATACTTATGGAAATTGTTATGCACCATGTGTGTTTTTGTCACTAAAAGTGACTATATATTAATGTATATTTACCCTTCATTAATAATTCACAAATGACATATTAAATATTAGGTATGCCCCAAAAATTCCAGACAGCGTGTTATGGTTGCCTCAAGCCAAAAAATGGTTGAGAACCACTTCTTTAAGGGCATGGGGGGGGGGGTTATTTACTAATATGAGTTCTCATGAAACTAGGTGCTGGAGTTGATTTGTAAGAGCTACACGTGCCTAATTGTAATTATTAACTTTTTTGAGTATGCAGTGCAGTTTTGGGCGCTCCAGTTCTGAAAAAGAATATTCTAGAACTGGACAGAGTACAGCAAAAAGCAACACAATTAATTAGGGGAATGGAGGACTTGACTAGACAAGCTTGGTTTATTTACTGTAGAGAAAAGACACAATGTACAAGTATATGAGAGGTCAATACAAGGATCTATCTGGTGAGCTAGGAAGTGGCTAAGGTAAGTAAAATAAAAAAAACACACCAATCCTAATACTATTGTAATAACTGAAGCACACGGCTAAAAGTCTGTAAGAGGTAAAAGTTCCCTTTAAATGGGGATCTTAACCCTTTGAGTGCCAGATGGGTACTCAATGCATTGCAAAGAGGGTGCCAATACTTTGCAAAACAATGGGGGTTATGCATTAAGTTGTGATAAGGAGGTGATAAAGAGGAGATGACTTCTCCAGTGATATCACTTCTCTAGTTCCTATGTTATTCTATGGAGTCTATGTACTAAGATCTCTCCCACTTGAGAAATCTTAGTGCATAGACTCCATAGAGTAACATAGGAACTAGAGAAGTGTCACTGGAGAAGTTATCTCCGCTTTATCACCTCTTTATCACCCCTTAGTGCATCTCCCCCAATGCATTGAGAACATTTTAGAATTCCAAGGGTTAAAATCCCTCTTAATTCATACAAGTATATGAGAGGTCAGTACAAGGATCTATCTGGTGAGCTAGTCATTCCAAGGCCTGATCAAATAACCAGGGGCCATCAATTGAGATTAGAGGAAAGGAGGTTTCAACTTCAGCAGAGGAAAAGGCTTTTTACAGTAATGTCTGATACATTATGGAATTCCTAGCCCAAGGAAGTGGTTATGGCAGATACAATGGATACTTTTAAGAGAAGACTATATAAATTTCTTTCAAAAGGGAACATACGGGGTTATAATGTGTATTAGTAGGGAAAACAGGAATTTCTGATGCACTAAATTATTTGGCAGCAGGAAACCTATATATTCCTAATTTCTCTGGGTTATGAGGCAAAGGTTGAACTTGATGGACTTGTGTCTTTTTCAACCTAATTTACTATGTTACTATGTTCTACAGGAAAACTCTCATCATCAAAGGGTTAATGCTGCTTGTGCTAAGGAGAGGGCAGTGGAGCAGTTTCTGGGGTTTTAGGGTGTTCCTTCCTCTGATCTTTGTTTAGCGCCATCCATTAAAAGGATCGTATTGCTTACTACTGAAAAAATATATAATAGAGGGTTTATCCTGTTGAGTAAAACAAGGTAACTCCCATGGCTAAGAGGTGGTCTATTGAAATGTAATTGCAGCATAAACTTGCAATTTTCTGGTGCTCTGCTTCCATGGCCTGAAATGTTACAGTAATAAATCACTTACCGCAGTATGCACATAATGAATACAATCACAACTTGAATAAATTATGCAGAAAGTGAAACATTAGCAATTGCTCCCGTTTGTATGTGCTTAAACAATCAGCATGTACATAGTGTAAATGGATTAAAAATGAAGAAGAGATTTTATAGGAAAGGACAAGAATATAGCCATTATTTTATTTTCCGTATAGGATGCTCTTGCTGAATTTTGAACTATTTGGCACTTTCTAAATCCACACTCACTTTTTTGTACTGTATTTAAAATAAATGCTAACTGTTGCTAATTGTTAAAGTAACAGTAATGTCCCAATAAAAAAAAAATCTTATTTTGCAGAGTTAAAAAAAATTATTTTGCACAAATTCTATCTCTCCAACCTTTATTGTTTGAGAGATATTCACATCTAAAGTTTCCCTTTCCCTGATGTCAGCTGTAAAGCTGACAGCAGGGGATCCGTGTCGGCCAACACGACGAGGCTCTTCAGCAGAGTCAAAATCGATTCATTTAAAACGAACTGCTTCATTGGAAAGGTCTATAAAGTGTGCTTGCAAACCAGGCACACGTTATAGACCTTTCCAATTAAGTAATTATTTTCAATAACGCGATTTCGGCTCTGCTGCAGAGCCGCTGGCTGGTCCCCGGACCGAGATATCCTGCTGCCAGCACAGCGCTGACGTCAGAAGAAGGGGAGGGAGGGAGGAACTTTGCAGGCTAATAAAGATAGGATTTGTGACACATAATTTCTTTTTTATACTCTACAAACAAGAACATTTTTTATGGGACATTAGTGTCCCTTTAAAGATTATTTACAAACTGAGAAAAATTATCCACAATTTCCCTTTAATAGGAGCTACATTTTGTTGTATTGCTTCACAGTGGATATGGTCAGTGGGCTCAATTCACTGAAAACTGCCGTCACCTGCATTTTTTCTGTATCGTTTAATACTTTTCCCCCTAACTCCCCTGTTTAATTGCCGGCAAGGTATAGACAATCCCAAGGGAAAAATAGCAGTTTGGATGAGTTTTTGATGAGCAGTGACACATTTTGTCATTTTCATCACACTATTGATGTCAAAAGCTAATTTTCAATTTAATCTACTACGGTTGCTGTGCAAACATACAAGATTATTATCAGGACACACAAGTGGGATTCATATTAATACGATTCTGCTCTAAAGCAGGCGCTGGGATCGATTTTCTAGTGCTATGCATGCCTATCACCAGTTTAATAAGTTATTTATGCAGAAAATTCTCCCTTTTTGTGCCATCTGTGACAAAGTGAGGGCAGTGGGGAAGTACATGGGAATTTTGGGCTGTTCCTTATCTCTTTATTTTACATAATGTACAGGGCCAGATTTGCCATTAGGCAAAGTAGGCACCTGCCTACAGGCGCAAGCCAACGAGGGGCGCCTGCCATTTGTATTTTTTTTTTTTTTTAAATATTCTTTCCGGCTGCGCCGGAGGCACCCGCTCACATTGCCCGTCCCCCCAGTCTTGTACCTGATGGAGCTCCCTCGTCGCCTCTTTAGGAATGCAGAGCGCTGGGAGATGACATCATCTCCCAGCGCTCTGCATTCCTGAATAGGAGACTGCGCGGGAGCTCCAAGACTGTGCCAAAGGAGCTGATGGGGGGCATTGTGAGGGCAATGTGGAGCTGATGGGGGCAATATGGAGCTGATGGGGGGCATTGTGAGGGCAATGTGGAGCTGATGGGGACAATATGGAGCTGATGGGGGGCATTGTGAGGGAAATATGGAGCTGATGGGGGGCAATGTGAGGGCAATGTGGAGCTGATGGGGGGCAGTGTGAAGGCAGTATGGTATATGGAGATGATGGGTGCAGTATGGAGCTGATGGGGGCAATGAGAGGGCAATATGGTATATGGAGATGATGGGGGCAATGTGAGGGCAATAAGGAGATGATGGGGGGGGCAACGTGGAGATTAGGAGCATTGTGGAGGTATCCAGTGCAGATGGCCCACGGGGGGGAGGGGGGTGTCACTTCAAATTTCTGTGCCTACAGGCTCCTGAGATGTAAATCCAGCCCTGATAATGTACTAACACATGAGAGGAAACTGTCATTACCACATGTATGCTATAGGACAGAATGTCTGGGCTTGACTGCACTTAAGTCATTTGGACATCAGAGCGTGTGTGCTCGTATCTACTGAAGTGATCATGTGATCTAGTACAGTGATTCTCAGCTCCAGTGCTCAGGGTACACCAACAGGTCAAGTTTTCAGGGCATCCATAATTAAAGGGGAATTATCATCCCTATACAGGTTTACCTCATTGTCACCATCATATAGCGATAAACTTTAATCATTGGGTTTTTTTGTTATAAAATGCATGCTGTGGCGAAATTTACATTATTAAAAATGAGCCGTGGCCTTACTTCCGGACAGTCTGTGGTTACATCTCCGCACAGCAGCCTGTCAATTTTCTTCTGTTCCTCCCCAAGTATTGTCTCATTCCAACCTCCTCTGATGATAGAGGATTTCTCCATGCAAGTGACAATACTTGGGGAGGGAACAGAAGAAGACTGACAGGCTGCGGTGCAGAGCTATGACCACAGTCTGTCCGGAAGTAAGGCCCGGCACATTTTTAATAATGTAAATTTCTCCACACCATGCATTTTATAACAAAAAAAATGATTTAAGCTTTTGCTATATGAGGATGACAATGGGGTAAACTTGTAATAGTTCTGCTTTAAGCACGAGCAGCTTAATCATAATGATGAACTACTGATTACTCACCATTGGTTATGCTAGGATAGTTTGAAAAGCTGACCAGTAGGTGTATCCTGAGGACTTCTATTGAGAAGTGCAGGGGAGCTCTAACCTGTCTTCAAGCCCACCCCACCCCAACATTGCATGTTTTAAGGATCTCCTCAATTAAATACAAGTAAATGTTGTGACCTCGGACAGATCCTTCAGAATAACTAATCAACTGATTGAGTCACCTGTCTTCATGTGAGGAGAACCTGAAACATGCACCAATGGGGCAGCCTGAGGACAGGTTTGAGCTCCCCTCTGATAGTGCATACCCTAAAGAGCAGCAGCTAATGCTGTGCTGGAAGATCTCTACATTCCCCTCACTAACTCAGAGCTGGATTCCGCTGCAGGTGATAAATGTCATCTCTCCTACTGTCTCACAGAATCTCTTGAAGTCTATGAAAAAAAATCTCCAGATAAAGCAAGTGATAAAGTTATGCCCTGCAATGGAATCCAGGCCTCATTCAGAGTAGTTCCTTTCTTTAATCCACACGCTGGAGATACTATTTGGCTTTATTTAAAAACAATGACAAAATAATTCCCCATGTTTAAAGCAAATGTGGAACAATTATGAGATAACCCAGCTGCACTACAAATAACAAATAAAAATATTCATTGATTTAAATAGGTCTTTTAGCCTCATGTAAATCAATGGAAATTTTGGGAATTATTAATTATATATATATATATATATAGTGTTGTTTGTTTGCCCTAGAAATATTTCTCATTTGCTTTTATGCATATGACAAACAGACTTAGTTACCCATACTCCTCACCCTCCCCCATCACATACTGGTGCAGTCTTGACACTTGTCCTGACACATCTCGGAGCTTTACCCACTCTGGTAATCATGTCTGTTTGTCTAAGTGTGGAAACTGACGGTGGAACTGCACCACACAAAGACTGCCTGAAGGAAGCCCTGAAGATACATAAGTACATGGACTAGTAGAGCTATGAGCTCACTGTGAGCTTTATCTCCTGTTCTGAGCACGCAACCATAGTAAACCTCTGTTAACACTTACATGGAATTTCCACTAATAACACCCCCTGTCCAAAGACTATTTGGGGACTCCCACATGCAGAGGGTGTTCCCTTCCCTTCTTATATCCCCAATGCCATCTGTGTTGGCAATGTGATCGTTTTTACCTTTGGGTGCATGAATTTTGAATAATGAACTGGATTGCACAGTCCTTTGGCACTTAACCCTTTGAGTGCCAGAGGGGTACAATGCGTTCCGTACCCCTTTGGCACTCAAAGGGGTAAATAATCATTTACAAATGTGTGGATACTGTGATCCCTGCACCTACAGTTACTGAAATTTAAAAAGTAAATAAATAATAATAAAAGATAGGCGTCATAAAGTTACAGGGAACCAAGAGTGATGAGGATATCTATATATATATATATATATATATATATATATATATATATATATATATATATATATAAAAGAAGACTTTGTGCCTGCCAAAACACACCCAGGGGTGGTATTAAGGAGGAGTTACTGTTCCCATTGGGTGATTCAATCATGCAGGGAGTTGGCCCGCCCCCACTATGTAGCCCGCCCACCACTATCAAAGTCAGAAAAAAACAATATGGCCGCCACTTGCTCCTACACCACAGACAAACACACACATGCCCCACTCACACAGCACCACACAAACACACACAGACCACCACACACACACATGCCCCACTCACACCGCACCAAACACACATGCCCCCACTCACACACACAGCACCACATACACACACAAAGCCAGAAATAAATATGGCTGACACACACACACACACACACTCACTCACCCTGACTCCCAGTGGCCTCAGCAGGACCTGTAGTGCAGCAGCAGGGGAACAAAATGGCACTCAAAGGGTTAAGGTAGGCCCTCATTGCTCAATTATTTCTTCACTGTCATCATTTCCCATGCAAGACACAGGACAGACAGCAATCAGGTACACACTTAAAGGGATAGTAATACCTAAAATGTAAAAAAAAATATGTTGTAGGGGTTATCCCCCTGAGTAAAACAAGAGTACTCCCACTGCTGAAAGATGTTTCATTCAAAAGTTATTAATTTTAAAAGTTGAATTTTTTAGGTGCAATATCACAGTGGCCTGAAATTGTACAGTGGTGCTGTTGCTACACGATCCTATGGACAGCTCTGGTCTCAGGACCATAAATCTCCATAGGATGGTGTAGCAACAGCGCCACTGTAAAATTTCAGGCCACTGTGATATTGCACCTAAAATATTCAACTTTTAAAATTAATAACTTTTGAATGAAACATCTTTCAGCAGTGGGAGTACTCTTGTTTTACTCAGGGGGATAAACCCTACAACATATTTTTTTTTACATTTTAGGTATTACTATCCCTTTAACCCACTGACTGCCACAGGGTTCTGTATCAACTTTTACCCCTCAGGGAGTGTGTTCAAACCCCTCACACTGTAAACTTGCATTTCCCTCCCACTTCTCCTCCTTCCCCAGCCTATTACTAACACTTTTCCATATTTTTGTTAAGCCCCGCCCCACTCGCGATTAAGCCCCACCCCCTTTAACCCAAATTGCCCCATTGCTCTCTCCACATCAGCACCACATGAGGGACTCCACAAGTTAACGTTCCCAGATGTTACACACTCACACAGCACCAAACACCCATACACACACACAAAGCCAGAAAGAAATATGGCTGACACACAGTCACTCACCCTGACTCCCAGTGGCCTCAGCAGGGCCTGTACTACAGCCACTGAGGAACAAAATGGCACTCAAAGGGTTAAAGTAGGTCCTCTTTACTGAATTATTTCTTCACTGTCATCATTTGCCATGCAAGACACAGGACAGACAGCCATCAGGTACACACTTAACCCACTGATTGCCACAGGGTTCTGTATCAAGTTTTACCCCTCAGGGAGTGTGTTCAAACCCCTCACACTGTAAACTTGCATTTCCCTCCCACTTCTCCTCCTTCCCCAGCCTATTACTAACACTTTTCCTCATTTATGTTAAGCCCCGCCCCCTACTCGCAATTAAGCCCCGCCCACTTTTAACCCAGATTGCCCCATTTGTCTCTCCACATCAGCACCACATCAGTCCCCTCTAGGGACTACACAAGTCAATGTTCACAGGTATGAATGCACTTCCCACTGCTATTTATCTCTGACATGCCTCTCTATACCTTAACCATTTGAGTGCCAGAGGGGTGCACAACTCATGCACGCATGTGTTTCTGCTCATATATGTTGTGTGTGTACATCTCTGTTACATATGTGTGTCAATGTGTGCATCTCCGGTGTGTCTGTGTGTGTATGTGTTTTGCATGTTTCTGCCGCTCACTGTGTGTATGTGCATACCTCCCAACATTTCACATGGCCAAAGAGGGACACTGTAGTTTTAGGTGATATTGTTGGGGGCGTGGCTGGTGGGCGGGGCATTAGTAATAATTTTTAGGTTATTTCATGACCTATTACTGGTTATTTATGTAACTGAATAAACGATTTCGTGCAAGACCAAAGTATTTTATTTGCACAGACTAATGTATAAACACATATACTGAAGTTTATTGCTTTATTGCTGTAGAGCAAAGTAATACACACCACACAGTCAGGGCTGGTGCAAGGATTTTTGCCACCCTAGGCAAAACCTAATTTTGCTGCCCATTTCGCTCCGCCCCTTGTGTCCCACCCCTTTATACCCTGCCTACTTATACTCAACCTCTTTTCATGATTGTCCTCTCTCTGCCCCCTGAGCCAGTCTGCCCCTGGTCTGGAGATACCTGTAAGAGATGCCCCCCACCAGCTCCAACTTGCCCCTTATCAGCTTCACTTTGGACCACCAGCTCCACTTTGCCCCTATCAGCTCCACTTTGTCCCCCATCAACTCCAACTTGCCGCCTCAGCTCCAACTTGCCCCCCATCATCTCCACCTTGCCCCCCATCGGCTCCAACTTGCCCCCATCAGCTCCACTTTGCCCCCCATCTGTTCTAACGTGCCCCCACCAGCTCCATTTTGCCCCTTCAGCTCCAACTTGCCCCCTCAGCTCCACTTTGACCCCCATCCTCTCCAACTTACCCCCATCAGCTCCACCTTGCCCCCCATCCGCTCCAACTTGCCCCCACCAGCTCCACTATGCCCTCTCAGCTCCACTATGCCCCCATCAGCTCCAACTTGCCACCATCAGCTCCACCTTGCCCCCCATCCGCTCCAACTTGCCCCCATCAGCTCCACTTTTCCCCCCATCTGCTCTAACGTGCCCCCACCAGCTTCACTTTGCCCCCTCTTCAGCTTCACTTTGCCCCCTCAGCTCCAACTTGCCCCCATCAGCTCCACTTTGACCCCCATCCTCTCCAACTTACCCCCATCAGCTCCACCTTGCCCCCCATCCGCTCCAACTTGCCCCCACCAGCTCCACTATGCCCTCTCAGCTCCAACTTTCCCCTATCAGCTCCACTATGCCCCCCAGCAGCTCCAACTTGCCACCATCCGCTCCAACTTGCCCCCCCATCCGCTCCAACTTGCCCCACCAGCTCCACTTTGCCCCCCCTCAGCTCCACTTTGCCCCCCCCAGCTCCAACTTGCCCCCCCTCAGCTCCACTTTGACCCTCATCCGCTCCAACTTGCCCCCACCAGCTCCAACTTGCCCCCATCATCTCCACTTTGCCCCACATCCGCTCCAACTTACCCCCTCAGCTCCACTATGCCCCCTCAGCTCCAACTTGCCCCCCATCACATACCTGTAGCTCCCGCGCAGTCTTCTCTTCAGTAATGCAGAGAGCGGCATGAATCCCAGCGCGCTCTGCATTACTAAAGATCCGACCCAATAAGGGAGCGCTGTAGCAACACAGACCTGACTGTGTTGTGGTTCCCGGCGTGGTGTGTGCGGGCGCAGCTCTTCTCCGCTGCATGCCCGCGCCCCCAGTACGTGTGCGCCCTAGGCTGGTGCCTACCTCGCCTATAGGTGGAGCCGGCCCTGCACACAGTCTGACCTCCTAAAAAGAGGGACAACAGGGTGGGAAAGAGGGACAGAGGGATTTGGCGCTCAAAGAGGGACTGTCCCTCCTAAAGAGGGACACTTGGGATGTATGGTATGTGTCTGCCTGTGTGTTGCATATGTTTGTGTTTATCAGTGTGTCTGCATTTCACACACGTGCGCCCAATGGTCATAACATGACGGGCAACGCCGTCCCACATTGCTAGTATTTATATAAGGAAGGTCCTTTCACCCCTTCTTCTCACTTCCTGTGCTGTGGAATAAGAAGGACTAAATAAAGATGATAGAGCCACTTAAGCCAGTTTATAAAAATATCTAAGGAGTAATACAAAGATCTCCAGTTCTGACCTGTGCCCTGTCCAAGGAAAGAGGGGTGGGATATAGTGGGGGATCCTTAGATCCCACTTAGGCCAAAAGATCCCACAACAATGAATTAATCCACCCCACAGCATAGGGGATACGAAAGCAAAAATATGATAGCTGGTGGTGTTGTATGTTTGTGTATATGTGTGTGTGTGTCTATGTTTGTATCTGTCTGAGTCTGTGTGTGTATGCGTGTCTGTGTTTCTGTGTGTGTATGTGTGTGTGTCTGTGTTTCTGTGTGCGTGTCTGTGTTTCTGTGTCTGTGTGCGTGTCTGTGTGTATGTGTCTGTGTGTGTGTCTGTGTTTGTGTGTCTGTGTGTTTGTGTATCTGTATGTGTGTGTGTCTGTGTGTTTGTATCTGTGTGTGTGTATGTGTCTGTGTGTGTGTATGTGTGTGTGTGTGGGGGGGGGGAGTATCAGTAGATCTTCAAAAGATTGCTGAGTCCTTATTCTGAATCCTTAGCTATGGACCCCCAGGATCTAGTGACCCATTTCTTTTAAAACATGTAAAAACTGTAGATGTGGAGATTACAAGACCCCCACATTGTAAATTAGAATTAGGTCTGTAGAAAACATTGCACACCACTCAGCACTCAAACAGTCAAATTCCTTGTACTGCCAACACAGGTAAGAGGACTCTGCAGCATGCTGGGAAGGGGTACCTATAAAAGGGATAGTAATGTTTCACAAACACAGCAGCTCTAATTAATCTTCATAGTATTTGGGCCATGGAGACTGTAATTTCAGGTTTTTCCTAATGCTCAATGAAGATTGTCCCTCTCTGTGATCCACCTGGACACCACCTTTCTGTTCTGAGGTGAGCAGTGTTACATCAGTAAAAGGGGCGGGGGGGATACTTTATCATTCAATTACTCTTGAACTACAACTATGACAGTCCTGAAATAACACTCTACATGGCCCAAATACTATGAAGATTAATTGGAGTTGCTTTTTTATGAAACATTTCTGTCCCTTAAAGGGGTAAAGCAATGGTCTAAAACTGCATTCCTAAAGGGACAAGACAGTGCACATTTTTGAAATATCCAGAATGTTTTACTTAAAGGAAAAGTAACCCTTTATTTTGACTTTGCATATTCTGAAAGTAAATAATATTTATTGTCAAACAGCCTATACATTTTATTATTTCCATTCGCTTTACCTATTTTATACCTTTATATCTCTGATAGTAAGCTCACTTTCTTTCTCTTTCATGTTCCCTGACAGAAAGCTCACTGCAGACAGATACAGGTAGCTCATTTTCAAGGACATAAAAGTATAAAAAGGTGTGAAGATGAAAAGAAAATAATAAACAGTACAGACAATGTGACTGTACATATTATGCACTTGCAAAATAAAGGGATCTATCACTTTAATAATTTTATTACCTGTGCAGAATGAGAGATATCACAAATACCTGCACTTTCTATGCCTTTTAGGAATTTGAAAATTAACTATATACAGCTTATGAGACAATCTGAAATGTTGAATTCATGCAAGTCAAAATGTGAAACAAATAAGTATAAACTAGAGATGTAAGGCAATCTTTATATACTATGTAATCACAAATACACAGAACAGACACTTGGATGAAAAAGTGAGGCCCTCCAGCTACTGCCAAACCACAACTTCCATCAGGCCCTGGAGGAATTCTGGAGCTCACCAGCAACACCGTAGGGTAGAAATACAAAATCCTGTGACCTCTATTTCAATCAAGCATAATCTTGGCAATTGTTATTTGTTACCCTATAGTGTGACTGGTTTGCTCCAGAACTGTTCTTTTCTTTTAGCATTGTCCACTGTGTGAAAATAAGTGAAAAACCTATATGATGCACCATACTGCCAGTTCATGTAAGTTTAATTACATATTTCCACAGCTATTAGAGTTCAAACAATTTTTTTTACCTTGCCCTCCAGTGGTCATATTTCAGTTAGTTATTCTGTTGCATTCTGTGTTAGAGGTTGCGTCTATAGAACGTGATAGAGTCTACTTCTGCTAGAGTCACTTCCTGTCAGTTTGAACATTCAGGAAGTATTTGCTCTGTTGCTCATTTCCTGACAATTTTTAACAGTTATAACTTTTTAGTAAAACAACTGACGGTGTTCGGAGTACCCTTGATTTACTTGGCAGGAAATGCCCTATAACATATGTTTTCATTAAAAAGTTTACTGCTTCTTTATTATAAACTGGTGCTTCATATATTCAGCTTGTAATGAAATGTGTATGGGGGAGTTTGGAGCACCCTACAGGTTATTCAATACATTTAGGAAATCACGGTGAGACCCCAGAGTACAACAAATTGGAGAGACTGGACCCTACAATTGGTTTGGGGACAATTTGCATTTCCACTATGATAAGATGAGCAGTACAATGGAAATGTTGATTATCCATTTAATAAAGTGTGTATTTAAGCATATTGGCTGCAATGGAATATCTATGGCAGTCAACGGATTTCAGAACCTATGGGGACTAAATTGGCAAAGTGATACATTTCTAAATGGAAATAAAACAGATTACATTTGAGATTCCTTGAGATTAGAGGAAAGGAGGTTTAGACTACAGCAGAGGAAGGGGTTTTTGTGGTAAGGTCTGTTAAATCATGGAATTCCTAGCCCAAGGATGTGGTTATAGCAGATACAATGGATACATTTAAGAGAAGATTAGATACATTTATTTCAAAACATAGCATACAGGGTTATATTGTGTATTAGTAGGAAAATCAGGAAGGTCTGATAAAGACCAACTTATTTAGTAGCAGGAAAGCTAATTATTTCTGATTTTTCTGGGTTATGAGGCAAGGTTTGAATTTGATGTACTTGTGTCTTTTTTCAACCTAATTTACTGTGTTTCTGTTTTACATTCTTAACTCCTGCTAGCTGAATACCGCTTTTCTCTTATATCTCCTTGGATACTAGAGATGGCTTCACAGCATTGCAAAGCAATGTGCTGAAGATTTCTCAAGCATGCAGTAGATTAATTTATGTTTACTTTAAGTGGAAATAACACTTTGTAATGACAAGTGATTTTGAAACCGCTTTCAAAATCAATTATATTTCTTTTAGCTATTCTTTATTTAAAACTATAGTTTAGAAGATATTTAGCTTCATTTATTTGTCAGTTTATGCAATTTAGGCAGTACTTTCTGGAAGGAAGTGGCAGTTGAGAGGGAGAGTGGAATGTCTGACACACCAGGCTGGGCAAAAATTTGGCTAAAGTCAACCTTCTTCCTTCAGATAATTTCAAGGGCCATATTCAGTAAAGAAGAGGTGCAATTCTGGAGCAAATCAACTGTACAATAGACAATAAAATTCCACAAATCCCTTTTTATTTTTGAACTACCTTGATAGGATGTTTACAAGATGCCGAAAGTTATATGTTTTACCTATAATATTTTTCTAGCTCCTTGGATCTGTGAACATTGTATTAAGTAGCGAATTTGGACTTATGCCCCTTCTCCCCTCGGACTGGCTCCAAACTGCTGTATTGCTTTGTACAGATCTTATTGTCTACAGATGTCTGTTTGGTCCTATTCCAAGACCTCCTTATGAGAACAGAGATCATATAATTTTGTAACTTAATTCTATAATACTGAAAACTATGATCGTGCACTGAGTTATCTCTTTTCCATCAATAACGGGAATGTACATCGGGCTCTCTAACTGCATATTAATCCTGTTTCCTCGATGGTTTTCATTCATAATGATTCATTCACTACCCAATTTCTCTAAGAAACCTCCAGTTGTATTTGGTGGTCGGGTTTTGGCATCCCTATGTAAAGTTCTTTATATATGCAATTAGTTGCCATAATAGTGTAACTAATTAGTTGCCATAATAGTGTAACTACTCTTAAACTCTCATGGGACTGTGCAACAGTTGCAATAATCGGCTTACTAACGTGTGGATTGCTACATTTCACCGCTACCTTTGCGTTAGGATACTCCATTAGCTGACAATCTTATTTTTTAATGTGTATCTTGACCTTACAGCGAAGTATCTTATGCAGCAATGAGTGAAAGATCGGACAGCGAGAACGACTAGCGTTGCGATGCGCAGACGTCTCATATATATGTTCTGATGCGATTCATCTCAAACAGCATGATATTGCGGGGTCAAATATCAATTTCTGGGCAGTCCTTTTTACATCAGCTCACCCCAATACATGCATTATGAGTCCACAGTTTGCATTATATAGTATGTCTGGATTTATTTCTAATAAAACATATTCAGTTTAAGCTCTAGCATACAGACACTTGTAGTCCTCATACTATATCTGAGGATCATGGGTAGTATTTCCTCCTGTTCCACATCAAACATTCCACTGTATATGACATCAGCACTATGCACAGATGCCGTTTTTGTTGCCTTTTTGTAGCACTAAGGGTATCATTTCACTAGTTTCTCATCTTGAAGGTTACAATGAGTTAACCAAAATGTTGATCTGTTAATAAAGTTTTGTTTTTTTTCACATATTCTTAAGTCCTGAGAGTGCTCCTTTCAACTTATAAATCTATACATCTTGCTGGCATGAACTGAAGCACCCAGGCGCTCTTCCCAATAAGCGTGAGTGCTTCTGACACATCCATAATGTACTCCCACTGTGGGGAAAAGCTACATTCTAAAGTTATTAGAACACACAACTCCACATTTCTTATGCACTGTGCTAAAAAATACACATGCTTTAGTGATTCACCTGCTGAGTATAATAAGGGAACTTCCACTGCTGGAAGATTCTTCATTCCACAATGTTTAGGTTAAATTATTGTTTTATTCAAAATGTTATCAA
Organism: Rhinophrynus dorsalis; assembly: GCA_037306005.1. Lineage (NCBI taxonomy): Eukaryota > Metazoa > Chordata > Amphibia > Anura > Rhinophrynidae > Rhinophrynus > Rhinophrynus dorsalis. The sequence goes on along the minus strand of CM074722.1, from coordinate 152,203,367 downwards.
CAACTAGTAACAAAAAGGGATTTTTTTTAATACTGGGCCCTATAGGTGAGCTTGAGTCTACGGCTCTCCATAGTAACTTATAGGAAAGGAACATACAGATAGAATATTGCAATTTAAAAAAAAAAAACATGCTTGGACTACAGTCTCCCAATAATTGGATTATCTTTGTTTTACTCTGTAGTGAAAGCCCTATAACATAATTTTAAAAAATTTACTACATCTTTAAAAAAGGTGGCACATGTCCACAACATCAGGTTGCAAACCCTGGACCTTCTTCTGGCACATAAAGGGTTAACCACTTGAATACCAGTGGGGTATGCATCACAGCACATGGCATCACCATGCTTTGGACACTCCTTGGTCCTCAAGTGTGTAAAGAAGAATACACACAATGATTATACATCTGCTTTCCCCATTAATCATCCGAGTGCCAGTGGGTTATATAAAGCATTGCTCTGAAATATTTTGCACACCTCACAGTCAAATGGTTAAACCGATATCCTTTTAGCAATGGAGCTGTGACTTATTTATTCATGTATGTACTGAGCCAGTCTCATCGCTCCTTGCGTGTGTTCTGTGTGCTCAGTGGCAGAGAGATCCCAAGCAGAACTGGAAGCAGAGTGTAAGAGGTCACAGACTGCCAAACACATGTGGGGGGTGAATAAACCAGCTCTTCATCCATTAGTAAATAAGTCTGAAAGCTAGTGCTGAAAAAGGATTAACCATTTAATTTCCAGAGTTGTACAAAATCATGATGCTTGCTCAGAGCTTCCTGGCCTTGTCCTGAGTATGCTGTTGTTGTTTGATCCTGCACTCCATTTGTTCCTAAATACACTTTGTTTGTTGTTGTTTCCCACATTGATCCACTGCTGCTGCACCAGTTCTGTTGCTGAATCAACCCTGTTCCTGACTGCAGTACTGTTTGGTGTTTGTTCCTGCATTGATCTACTGCTGCTCTACAGTCCTATTGCTGAATCAGTCCTGTTCCTGTATTGATCATCTTCTGCTGTACCATTCCTGCTCCAGCCCATGTTATTGTTTATTGTCTGTTTCTGCATTGACTCACTGTTGCTGAACCAATCCTGTTGCTGTATCCATCCAGTTACTGCTTACGACATTGTTTGCTGTTTGCTCCTGTATAGATTTACAGTTACTGAACTGACTCTATTTTTGAATTTGTTCCTTTATTGCTTGTTGCAGTTCTGCCTGTGGCTGCTGAACCAGTCTTGTTCCAGTCCTTTGATGTCCAAGTCTGCTGGTGCTGCTTCTTGAAAGTTCCTGTCTGGTTACTGGCTCTGGTGTGTTGTATTCTTAAACTTGTTCCAGATGTTTTTGTTTCTCCTGTTTCCCAGTAGCTGTTGAATGCCAGGGTATTGTGGACCACTGTAACTTTATGCATTGGGGTGCTGAGTTCAGTCCAGATGGCTCTCCAACTGTACGTCTCTTTCTGTTTTCCTCTGCATTTCCACCATTATTTTGATCCTGTACTGCAGCCGGACTCCAGTTACTCCCTCTAGTGTTCAGTTACTCTACTGCAGTCCTCAAAATCTTGTCTACTCCTGTTGGTCACTGCCTGGCAACTGACTCTATAACTCCATTTGTGACCATTTCTACAGGCCCTGCCCAGTCTTTATAAGCATAGGCAGGCTCAGCTTGTCTGTGCTATCCATCTTTACATTTGTCACCTTTACCCAGTTTCAGCCACAGCTAAGCTGAGCAGCAGTCTGTCTCCGTATTGTAGAACCGCTACCCAGGATCTTGCTGGTCACAGTGGCAGCTGAATTCTGAGACTTAGTCATCTCCACCGGGCATCCTGACAGTGCTGTCTATAAGTATTTAGGAGGCAAATATAGTTGTTGATACCTTTATTGGCTATCAACAACTATATTGTGACTCTCATCTGTCATAAGTATTTAGTCAGTGATACAAGTTTTTTTTTTGTCCAGCATATTGGATTTTAAATGAAACAATAACTATGAGGATAATATGCAGACTTTCAGCTTTGACAGTCTTCACACCCATAAATCATATTTAGAAGTGTGTTTCAAATCGTTTGCATTCAATGCCTGCCTGAAGTCTGTGATCCACATGCCTGTACTGCAGCCATCTTCAGTTCCTGTTTGTTTTGGGGTATTTTACCCTCTAGTCTTGTTTGCTGCAAGTGAAAAGCAGAACCAATTGGATTCAGCTTGGGAGACTGACTTGGCCACTCAAGAACATTCCACTTTCTTGGCTCTGATAAGCTACTTGGTTGCTTCAGCAGTATGTCTGGGGTCACTGTCTTGCAGCAAGTGAAGTGCAAATGAGATCTGAGGCATTTAGTTGATTCTGAGCATGAAAGATGTTTCTGTATACTTTAGTTCCCATCAGCTGTCACATCCTATATAATAATTCGCTAAAACGTGTGTAACGACGCAGTCATGCGCAATAGAGACTGCTGCTTGTGCTGCAGTCTCTACTACGCATGACTGACCCGCGACCGGCTGACAGTGGCACTGTGGCCTGTGTAACGGGCTCTTCAACTTGTCATAAATAAAGACAAGTGATCCAGTTTCAGTGTCAGCCATACACACCCAAGCTATAACACTTCCTATGGTTCATGTGCAGTTCCTTTCGTTCCCCACACGTTCCTCTTTCCATCACTCTGGCACAAGTTAGTCTTCATCTCATCTGTCCATAAGACTAGGTTCTAGAATTGTTTAGTTTATAAAATTTTTTTTTTTCAAACTGTAACCTGCAATAACTTTTCTCTACTGCTGCCCCTCTGTGTTCAGGGCATTATGAACCTCGCTTTGTTAGCTGTCACAGCCCAGCTATATGTTGTGCATCATACACTGCAATAACAAATGAGTTGTCATCCAAATTTACATACCAGGCCTTATGCCCAAAATAAATATGAACAATTCTGGAGAAACTAGCTGCCCCATCGGGGATATATAAAGCTTCATAGTAATTAAAGTGAGGTTTTTTACCTGTATAGTCTTCAGTGGAAGTTTGGGGATTTTTTTGTGCTGTCAGTATGGTGCAGTTTATGTACTCCTCTCTTCTTTTTTCTGTATGGCCCCTTGTGTGTGATTCTACATAGCTACACTTGGTGCAGAGATGTTGCCAAGCACAACATGGAGGGCCTTTGCTGGTTAGCCTCGCTCTACATGAGCTATTAGAAGTGCCCTTTATTGTTATACCATACATAGGACTGTTGCAAAAAAGTGGATCCACCCAAGCCATTATCATTACAGCATGCTGCCCAGTTGTACCATTACCATTGAAGAGTATTGCACTATTATATGCCCTGTGGAAAAAAAGTTTAATGGAATAGTGAAGTCCAAAACTACACTAACGTAAAATATTAGTGTTTACTACCGCTAAGAAGCTCTAGTAGCACAGAGGTTAATAGTAACAGCGTGAAGGAGACTCCAGTTCTGGGTTTGATCAGTGAGTCACTCTGGGGTCTGAGAAAGACAAACTTCCTGACTTCTCAAACACCATAGAAGCAGTGTGACTGGGCAGAGAAGATATTCCCCTCTCCACAATCATACTGGTTCTATGGGGCTGAGTAGTTAGGAAGTTTGTCCATCTCAGACCCCCATAGAGACAGTCACAGATCAAAGTGGGAGCCTCCTTCAACCTACTCTTCAACAGGCATGCAGCTTGGTAATTATTAACCCCTGAGCTAGCCAAACATTTTAGCGGCAGTCAAGAACAATGGACCAGTGTTTTATATTAGTGTAGGTTTTTACTTTACTGTTCCTTTAAATATAAGATCCAGGGCTTTAGCCATTACAACCAGTACTTAGCAACATCACTTGCAATAAATAAAAATATTTTAAAATGTTTTGCTTAACCTTTCTTACAAAAATAAGGTTTCAGAATGTTTAATAAAATCAATCCTATAATGTTTATTCTAACACATTTTACGTTTCCTTGATCCACAGAATCAGATATACATCTTAGGTTGCCCAAGGCAAGGTGCCCTAGATGCTTATGAACTGTCCCTAGATCAGTAGTTCTCAACCTGGATGCTGTAGCACTTTGGTGTGACACACACATACACTTAGAGTGCCCCTTGTCATCTACAAAGACTACAATGAGTTTCAAATGAATATGTATAGGAATGGATATGCACAATAAGAGGGTTTTAGTCTTACCTGTTAAATCCTTTTCTCTTAGTCCATACAGGTTACTGGTAACTTTGGCTAGGCGATCCGCCCCTTTACTTAGGCAGGAACAATTCTACAATAGTGGACTTGATCCAGGACGCAATAGTCACTTTGGATGCAGGTCTTTCGTGCCCTGGGGCCCTCAGGAATGACGAACAGCGCGTCTGATTGTTTTATGGACTCAGTGCGATGTACATAAAACTGGGACAACGCACCACATGTAACAAGTGGAGATCTCTCTCCTTGTCAGAGGTAGGGTCAGGGCAGAAAGAAGGCACCACAATCTCCTGATTAATGTGCAACTCAAAAACCACCTTTAGGAGAAGTTCGAAGTACCACCTTGTCTTTGTGAAACACCAAAAAGGGTGGTCTACAAAACAGAGCTTGCAACTCCGCAACACGACGAACAAACACGATCACCAGGAGAATAGCTATTTTCCACGTCAGCAGGCGTAAAGGAATAGTAACCAAGGAATCAAAGGGAGGGCACTGAAGAACGCCCAAAACCAAATTAAGATCCAACTGAGGAGCGGGATTCTTAAAAGCAGGACGAGTATGAGCAACACCTTGGAAGATAACCTTGACATCAGAAGAATCGCAATGCGCCTCTGAACGAAAACAGAGAGAGCAGAAGTCTGAACCTTGAGGGAACGCAAACTGAGGCCCTTATCTACACCGTCCTGCAAGAAGGCTAGGACCGTAGGCAGATTAAATTCCTGAGACAGGTCCTTATCAGCACACCAAGATAGAAAGATCGACCAGACATGATGGTAGGCCTTAGAAGAAACAGGTTTGCGGGCACTGAGCATAGTAGTCACCACACCAGTAGAAAAACCTTCCTTCTTTAATATTGAGGATTCGATTTCCAAGCCGTCAAAGGTAGCCAATGAACGTCCTCCTTCCACAGGTAACCCTGTAGAAGAAGATCCGGATGGCAAGGAGCCGGAATGGCTCCGCCACTGACAAATCCAGAAGTGCCAGAAACCAAGCCTGCCGAGGCCAGTACGGAGCAATCAGAATGACTGGAGAGCGCTCCAGTCTCAATTTCTGTAACATCCTGTGCAACATGGGGAGGGGAGGAAAGATGTAGGCCAGAGGAAATAACCAAGGAATGGATATGGCATCCACCTCTAGAGTTAGAGGAACCCTCCAGCGAGAGCAGAACCTCTGAACCTTCCGGTTGTGTCTTGTCACCATCAGGTCGATGAAAGGAAGAACCCACTTCTGAACAATGAGGGTGAACACCTCTGGGTGGAGTTCCCGTTCTCTGCTGTCCACCATGTGTCGACTGAGGAAGTCTGCCATGACATTGTCTACACCAGGAATGTGTACTGCGGATATGGCAGGAACGTGTTCTTCTGCCCAGGACAAAATAGCCTTGACCCCTAACCAAGCAGCGAGACTTCTTGTTCCGCCCTGATTGTTGTTGATGTAAGCCACGGCCATGGCATTGTCGGACTGAAACCGGACAGGGAAGTCTTCCAGCTGGGGTGTCCAATGTCAAAGGGCATGAAATATCACCCGAAGCTCCAACACGTTGATGGGAAGGAGAGATTCCTCCAGAAACCACAACCCTGACCACTGAGGCGACCCGGACCGCTCCCCAGCCAGAGAGGCTGGCATCTGTCGTCACAGTGGTCCAGAATGATCCCAGGAAGGACTTGCCACCATGACAAACTCATTTCCACATGAAGAGGGAGGGATACTGACATCTTCAGAAGGTCTGGCTGACCCTTGCACACCTTGATCAAAAACCTCTGGAGTTCCCTGGTGTGAGACATAGCAAATGGGACGGCTTCTATGGTGGAGATTTCATTTCCCCACTAGAGAAGACAGCTTCTTGGCCGGAACTGAATCATGAGCCAGAACAGCAGAAACCCTGTGGGCGATCTGGTGAGCCACCTCGTCCTTGAGAAACACCACACTCTGCTGAGTGTTAAAAAGAAGGCCCAGGAAGACCAGACGCTGGGATGGGACAAGATCCGACTTGTCCTGTTCATGATCCACCCGTGATGGGTGAGAGCATGAATGCAGTCCTGAACCTGCTGATGAAGTGTCCATGTATGGAGTAACTCTGATACCATCCCGATAGAGGACGGATACTAAAGCTCCCAGGACACGGTTGAATACTTGAGGAGCTGTAGTCAGACCAAAGGGAATAGATGAAAACTGAAAGTGCCGTTGGTCACAGGCAAATCTGAGATATTGCCTGCTCTCTGGATGAATGGAGATATGTAGATACGCTCCTGAAGATCCAGAGAGGCAAGGAATTCCCCCGGGGACATAGCAGCAATCACAGTCCTTAGGGACTCCTAGTGATAATGAGTCCTCATCACAAAGGAATTGCGATCCTTGGGACGACAACCGCCATCCTTCTTGGAGACCACAAAGAGGTTTGAGTAAAAACCCATACCTCTGTCCTGAACTGGAACAGGTTACAGAACATCCTTGTCCAGAAGGGCCTGGATAGAGCCATGGAACAGAAGGCGTTTCTGTGTCCTGAGGTGTATCAGAGGGAAAAACACGAAAGTCAGGAAGGGAGATGAAAGGGATCTTGTACCCTTCCGCCACCACCTGTAAAACCCACGGGTCCGCCACTGAGTCCTCCCAAACGATGTCGTAGTGACGCAGATGGCCACCCTCAGCTGAGTTGGGACCTGGTTCGGTAAGTCATGCCGAAGAAGACTTGGAAGCCTTGTGCTTGGAGGACACCTTGGGCTTCCACTGCTGTTTGGGCCTAGAGGAGGCACACGGAGCTCAGGGAACTGCCTGGCTCGCCGAACGTGTCTCAGTCTGGAAAGAACGATAAAACCGATTACTCTTGAGAGGCATTTTCTTCCTGACGACCAAGGACAGAAGGTACTTTTACCCCCTGTGGCCTCACTAATCAGATCCTTAAGATCTGACCCAAACAATGATGTGCCTTGTAAAGGCAAGGAGAGCAAGGCTTTCTTGGAAGCAGTGTCAGCAGACCAGATCTTGGCTCATCTGGCAACCACAGACATGGTGGAAACCCTTGCCACCAAGACGGATGGCATCAAATAAGGCAACAGAAACATAGTGCTGGGCCTCAGAAATGTTGGTAAGAAGCCGCAACATATCCAAAGTAGGAGCACCCTGACGGACAGCCAGAGTGGGCTGTTCAGTCCAGACCTCAATGGCCTTGTTAACCCATGCCGCAGAGACCGCTGGATGCATGGCAGTACCAGCAGTGGCAAAAAAGGACTTGAGGGAAACCTCAAGTTTCTTGTCAGTCCAGTCTTTCAGAGCGGGCGCATCAGAAAATGGCAAGGCAGTAGACTTTGATAGCCTGGAGATAGGAGCATGCACTTTGGGGAGATGAAACCACTGAGCAAGCGCCACCTCAGAAAAGGGGTAAAGCTTGGCAAATTTCTTGGAAACAGAAGTTTTGCTGTCCGGAGATTTCCACTCATCAGACACAAGGCGGTCAAGAGTGGGGTTAGGTGGAAAACAAGTAAAGGTTTTCTTAGGCTCCTGAAAAAAAATCAGAGGGATCCAAAGAAACCTCTTGGACTAAGGGAATGTTTAGAGTGGTTAAGACGGCCCTGATCAGGCCCTCAGTCGAGGGCTCAGGATCAGCTCAAAGGAGTCCCCAAAAATCTGAGAGAAGTCCACAGCAGAACATTACTCAACATCTGAATCCACCAAGAGATCCTCCTCAGAGGAATCTGATACATCAGGTACTCCATGCAGTTTTGTCAGGGAAGATTTGACGGAAGAAGGGGTCTGCCATGAGTGGAAGACCCTCTGTAACTTGGATGGAAAGAGTTGCAACGTAGACCTGAGGTCCCTGGTAGCAGCCTTGAATTCTTGCACACAAACTGGCTCTAATGCATGGTTGGAGGTCCCTAGGATAGACTCAGGAACATCAGAACATGCTGGGCATAAATGACCTGAGAATGCTCTAGGTAACCCTGAATGACATGAGGAACAATGCACAATAGGGGACACAGAGACCCCAGCGTCCTTAGACTTAGGCCTGGCCCCAAGCTCCAATGGAGTAGACATTTTCACAGTGTCAACAACGTTCAGAATAATTAATCACCCAATTTAAAGTGTGCAAGATTAAAATTTCACCCCAGAAATCGCTATAATAAACTTATCTGGCAGGTGAAGGGTTAATCTGCAGAGGATAGAAGGAGAGTCCAAGCCCTGCGTCCTCATTCTGGAAATGGCACAAAATGGCTGCCGTGTCGGGAGCCAATCAGAAACGAGCCCACAAAGCAAGCACTCATGGGAAATGTAGTTTTCCCAGAAAAAATACCCCAACAGTGCCCAAAGCCCCCTGAACCCCCCAACACACTTAAAACATTAACCGGATGACAAAGCAAGGGCAGACAATTAAAATGAGCCATCCCTGAAGTCGCTATATTGAGCAGTTGCAGAGATATGTCCCAAACTGCATAGTCCCATAGAAGTGAATGGAGCAATGGCGTCTATGCGGTAAAGCACGCCTCACAATTTTTTTAAAAGTTGAATTAAAAAGTACATGAAACATCACTACAACATGTTAGAAGACCCAAAAAACACTGAACCCAGCAGGCAAAGTACCAATAGCCCCCCAAAAGATGCAAAACCGGCAGCTGAAGGTTTAAGTTAACACATAAACCTGATACAAAACACCCAACAGACATACAGATAAACCCAATGAGTGCCAGAGTGTGCAATAGGAACTCCAAAGGAAAACCCCTGTGCGGAGGGGCACTGTGGGACATATGGACCTGCAGCACTCAAAGGGTTGTTCACCTTTCCTGCAGATATTCTGTCTTCAGACTACCATGTATTAAGAAGAAGCCTCGGTGGGCAAATCCTGAGGAAAGAACTTGAAACCAAGATTTTCCCCCCCAGGGCTTAAGGTCCACAAAAAGCACCTGGATGCTGAGCTAGCCACATTTAAGGGCATTGTCAGTTATGGTATTCCATTTCTAACAGAAAAATAAAAAATTAGCTAAAACAATAGCAGAACTGTTCTCTTACCTGTGTCTTCACCAACGAACAAATCTTACTTGAGCTGGTTGGCTAGCTGCAGCCAAGGAGGGAAGTTAGGCTCAACCCCCTGCATTCAATTCTAGAACTGTTCCTGCCTAATTAAAGGGGCGGATCGCTTACCAAAAGTTACCAGTAACCTGTATTGGACGACAGAGAAATGTTTATTTCTGCTCTACAGACTTTGCTACCTGACACAAAAAATACCCTTAGCATACAACATACAAGAACAAAAAACATACTAATTGCTAGACGGCTCCACAATGTGTTGGTGACCTCTCTAGGATCCATGGGGACACCATAATGGCAAATAAATGAGTTATACAAACTAGTACATAAGCCATAAACCAGATGCAGTGACTTATCCAGGGATGTTAGAATTGCGGTGATCACACCCATAACTTAGAATGGGAGTGGATGGAACAGCTGAGGGGCCCCTAATAAGTGAAGTTGTAGGCAATTCGTGGACAGCTTGAGCTGGCTGGGGATGACGGGAATTGTAGTCCTGAACAGCTGGAGGGCCTCAGGTTGCCCAACCCTGGTCTAGGCAGTTGCCTACTATGCTTAATAGCAAATCCACTTTCAATCCTACAATCAAGGCTCCAACTATTTCACTAAAAAACAACTGAAATAAATTAAAAAGACAAACGAGGAATTTTAAACCAGTCAAATTCATCAAGGAAAACTGACAGACATGCTTTGTTATTCTTGTCTGCAGTACAAATAGAAAATTCACTTCACGTAGTGCCCTAAACAATCATTATTTTATTCATGAGGTGTTGTTTTGGTTTTGGCCAAGTGCATTTGTTTTGTCCTCAAAGACAAAAACACCACTGTCTGAATTTGTTTTACCACTCAGCTGATGGGGATCACAAGAAAAATCCATTTCGTGATGAGAAATTATTATAGATTTGTTTTTCATTTTTTTGAAAGGATGACTTTTTGGTGTATTTCAGATGAAGAGAGGCGCCAAAAGGTAATGTTCTATTGCAGAAAGGTTTGAGGCTGTGAGGAGTGCCCCATAGAAAGAGTAGTGGAAATTTAAAAAGCTTTCCCAACAATTCTTAGGATTACCAATGTGGGCTAATGTTGCCACTAACCAAATACTTTATATATATGTGTGTATATATATATATATATATATATATATATATATATATATATATCTTTCCAAATGTTGGCCAGTTGAGGCTAATGGGAGCTGTAGTCCAACAAGGGCTGGAGAGAAGCAGATTGTTCAGCCCTGATCAAGTAATTACCTTGTCCTCTTGTTCAATGTAAAAGAGGATTTTAGTGAACTTCCTGTTCAATCTTTTTATCTTAATCCATGTGGAACACAGGAAGCATGGGGTTGAAGATCCCTCCTCCAGAGGGCAGGGCACTTCCAAAAAGGTGGGGCCTCTGAGGTAGAGACTCCCCTCTTCCAGCCAGCTTTACCCCTCCTGCTCAGTTTCAACATATAGTAAAGTGAAAGATAGAAGGTGAGATACAACAGGGAAATTTCCTGAACAGAGACCTCAGGAGAGCCCCTCTGCCTGTGGACTTAAACCACATGTTTTTTTTCTCCGGGTGGAAGCCCTGTGGTCTACATGAATTAAGAGAAAAATGGTTTAGTGGTAATTTCACTAAAATCCTCTTTTATATTTCATACAATGTGGAAAACAGGAAAATGGGGATATACCAAAACAACCCCCGAGATTCCTGTGAGTGAAAAATATAAAAACCCTCCAGTGTAGTCCAGTATTCCACAGGACAAACTGGCCCAACATGAACATCAGGTTGCAACAGGCACTGAACTGGCATATCAAACAATTGAACAAGAACCAACAGAGTTCAAAAGGCTGTGAGAAAAAATACATGAAAGATCCCTAAACAGGCACCACTGCCTGAAGGACTTTCCAGCCCAAACTGGCCTAAGCTGAGGCCAGAACATTCACACGGTAGAGTTGGTGAAAGTGTGCAAAGAAGACCACTTCACCACCTTGAAAAGTTGCACAGCAGCTGCCTGATTCTTAAAGGCCCAAGAGGCATGGCACCCACTGATCTTATGGAATAAGCCATGAGTTGAAAAAGAGGATTTTAGTCTTACCTGTTAAATCCTTTTCTCTTAGTCCATACAGGTTACTGGTAACTTTGGGTAGGTGATCCACCCATTAAAATAGGCAGGAACTGTTCTAGAAATTACTGCAGGGGTGGCGCCTACCTTCCCTCCTTGGCTGCAGCTAGCCAACCAGCTCCAGAAAGATTTGAGACACTAACTATGACTAGATAGTGGAAGGAAAGAAGATTCCTGTGAGAGTGACCCCGAAATAGCCCCACGGTCTGCCACAGTAGAGCCAAAAATGGTCTCTTGACAGGCTGAGAGACCATTAATCTGAATGGACTAAGAGAACTGCCTAGACCAGGGCTGGGCAACCTGAGGCCCTCCAGCTGTTCAGGACTACAATTCCCGTCATCCCCAGCCAGCTCAAGCTGTCCACGAATTGCCTACAACTCCACATATTAGGGGCCCCTCAGCTGATCCATCCACTCCCATTCTAAGTTATGGGTGTGATCACCGCAATTCTAACATCCCTGGATAAGACACTGCATCTGGTTTATGGCTTATGTACTAGTTTGTATAACTCATTTATTTGCCATTATGGTGTCTCCATGGATCCTAGAGAGGTCACCAACACATTGTGGAGCCGTCTAGCAATTAGTATCTTTTTTGTTCTTGTATGTTGTATGCTAAGGGTATTTTTTGTGTCAGGTAGCAAAGTCTGTAGAGCAGAGATAAACATTTCTCTGTCGTCCAATACAGGTTACTGGTAACTTTTGGTAAGCGATCCGCCCCTTTAATTAGGCAGGAACAATTCTAGAATTGAATGCAGGGGGTGTAGCATACCTTCCCTCCTTGGCTGCAGCTAGCCAACCAGTTCCAGAAAGATTTGAGACACTAACTATGACTAAATAGTGGAAGGAATGAAGATTCCTGTGAGCGTGACCCCGAAAGAGCCCCACGGTCTGCCACAGGAGAGCCAAAAATGGTCTCTTGACAGGGTGGGAGACCATTAACCTGTATGGATTTAACAGGTAAGACTAAAATCCTATTTTCTCTGTCGACCAATACAGGTTACTAGTAATTCTGGGATGTCCAACCATTGAGTTTTCCAGAGGTGGAAAGTAAGGCAAGGACCAGGCGCAAAGCCCCCAAAGTCACCAGCGCGTATATGAATCATCAGATCAGAGATAGCCCAACAACAATAATGTGTCAACGGACATTGAACAAGGGTAACAACACCCCAAACTGAACTAGAGCCAACGGGGCTCAAAAGTGAAGGAAGCACCAGGAACCAAAGAAAATCCTACACAGGCAAAACTGCCTCCAGGATTTTCCTCCCAAAGCTGGCATCAGCCAATGCCAACACATCAACACGGTAGTGCTTCAAAAAGGTGTGCACAGATGACCAAGTGGCAGCCTTGCACAACTGATCAGCAGAGGCCTGATTCTTGTAAGCCCAAGAGGCCCCAATAGATCGAGTAGAATGCACCATGAACAGATAGGGGACAGGCTTCTTCCTTAGCTCATAAGCCTTAAGAATAGTGGACTTTATCCAAGAAGCAACAGTCACTTTGGATGCAGGTCTTCCTGCCCTGGGACCCTCAGGAATGACGAACAGCGAGTCTGATTGCCTGAAAGACTCAGTACGATGTACATAAAACTTGAGACAATGTACCACGTCTAACAAATGGAGATCCCTCTACTTGTTAGACGTGGGATCAAGGCAGAAAGAGGACACCACAATCTCCTGATTGATGTGGAACTCCGAAACCACCTTGGGGAGGAACTCCTGAGAGGTGTGAAGCACCGCCTTGTCCTTGTGAAATACCAAAAATGGTGGTCTACAAGACAGAGCATGCAACTCCGCGACACGGCAAACAGACACAATCGCCAGGAGAAAGGCCATTTTCCATGTCAGAAGGCTTAGAGGAATAGTAGCCAAAGACTCAAAGGGAGGGCGCTGAAGGACACCCAGAACCAGATTAAGATCCCACTGAGGAGCAGGAGCCTTAAAGACAGGGCGAGTATGAGCAACACTCAAAATCACCTTGACATCAGGAAGGATAGCAATGCGCCTCTGAAAGAAAACAGAGAGAGAGAAGTCTGAACCTTAAGGAAACTCAAACTGAGGCCCTTATCCACACCATCCTGCAAGAACGCCAGGACCGTGGGCAGATCAAATTCCTAAGACAAGTCCCTATCAGCACACCAAGATAGAAAGGTCGACCAGACACGATGGTAGGCCTTTGAGGAAACTGGCTTGCGAGCACTAAGCATGGTAGCCACCACACCAGAAGAAAAAACTTTCTTCTTCAATACTGAGGATTCAATTTCCAAGCTGTCAAAGCTAGACGATGAACGTCCTCTTTCCACTGTGTGTCATCTGAGGAAGTCCGCCATGACGTTGTCTACACCTGGAATGTGCACTGCAGATATGGCAGGAACGTGTTCTTCTGCCCAGGACAAAATAGCCTTGACCTCTAACCAAGCGGCGAGACTTCTTGTTCCTCCCAGTTTGTTGATGTAAGCCACAGCTGTGGCATTGTTGGACTGAACCCAGACTGGGCATTCTTCCAGCTGGGGCGCCCAGTGACGAAGGGCATGAAATATCGCCAGAATTGCCAATACATTGATAGGAAGGAGAGATTCCTCTGGAGACCACCGTACCTGAGCACTCAGGCGACCCAGGACCACTCCCCAGCCGGAGAGGCTGGCATCCGTCGTCACTGTGGTCCAGAAGGATATCAGGAAGGACTTGCCCTTCAGGAGACTGGAGAGGTCGAGCCACCATGGCAAACTCAGTTCCACATGAAGAGGGAGGGATACTGACGTCTGCAGAAGGTCCGGCTGACCCCTGCATACCTGGATCACAAACAGCTGGAGCTCCCTGGTGTGAGCCATGGCAAAGGGGACTGCTTCCATGGTGGAGATGAATTTCCCCACCAGAGAGGATAGCTTCTTGGCTGGAACTGGATCTTGAGCTAGAACAGTCGAAAACCTGTGTGCGATCTGGTGAGCCACTTCCTCCGTGAGAAACACCATGCTCTGCTGAGTGTTGAAGAGAAGGCCCAGGAAGACCAGACGCTGGGACAGGACAAGATCCGACTTGTCCATATTGATGATCCACCCATGATGAGTGAGAGCGTGAATGCAGTCCTGAACCTGCTGACGAAGAAGTTCCGCAGCGGGGGCTTTCAGAAGCACTATGGCTCCCAGGACACGGTTGAAGACCTAAGGCACTGTAGTCAGACCAAAGGGAAGAGCTGAGAACTGAAAATGCCCTTGGTCGCAGGCAAATCTGAGATACTGCCGGCTCTCTGGATGAATGGCGATATGTAAATAAGGGACCTGAAGGTCCAAAGAAGCAAGAAATTCCCCCGGAAACATAGCAGCAATCACCGTCCTCAGGGACATCTGGTGATAATGAGACCGGATCACAAAGGAATTGAGATCCTTCAAGTCCAAAACTGTACGACAACCGCCGTCCTTCTTGGACACTACGAAGAGGTTTGAGTAAAAACCTATACCTCTGTCCTGACTGGAACAGGTTCCAGAACATCCTTGTCCAGAAGAGACTGGATAGCTCTGTAGAAGAGATGGCGTTTTTCCACGCCCTGGGGTGTATAAGACGGGAAAAAGCGAAATGGAGGAAGAGAGGTGAAAGGATCCTGTACCCTTCCGTCACTACTTGTAAAACCCCCGGGTCCACCACTGAATCCTCCCAAATGCTGTGATAGTGACAAACACGAGCACCCGCAGCTGAATGGGGATCTGGGTTCGGCGAGTCATGCCGGAGAAGTCTTGGAAGCCTTGGGCTTGGAGGAGACCTTGGGCTTCCATTGCTGTTTGGGCTTGGAGGAGGTACGTGGAGCTGAGGAAACCGCCTGGTTCGCAGGACGGGTCTCAGTCTGAAAGGGAGAGGAGGTTTCTTCCTGGGGACCAAGGACAGATGAGTACCCCCAGTGGCCTCTCTAATCAGATCCTTAAGATCTGGCCCAAATAAGGATGTACCCTGAAAGGGCAAGGACAGCAAGGCTTTCTTAGAAGCGGTGTCAACAGCCCAGATCTTGAGCCAAAGAGCTCAACTGGTAACCACAGACATGGAGGAAACCCTTGCCATCAGACAGATAGCATCAATAAG
Source organism: Rhinophrynus dorsalis (assembly GCA_037306005.1). Taxonomy (NCBI): domain Eukaryota; kingdom Metazoa; phylum Chordata; class Amphibia; order Anura; family Rhinophrynidae; genus Rhinophrynus; species Rhinophrynus dorsalis. The sequence goes on along the minus strand of CM074722.1, from coordinate 152,188,015 downwards.
GCAGCAGAAACATAGTGCTGGGCCTCATATATGTCGGCAAGAAGCTGTAACATATCCGAAGATGAATCACCCCGATGTACAGCTAGGGTGAGTTGTCCAGTCCAGACCACAATGGCCCAGTTAACCCATGCCGCAGCAAATGTTGGACGTATGGCAGTACCAGCAGTGGCAAAAATGGACTTGAGGGAAACCTCAAGCTTCTTGTCAGTCCAGTCCTTCAGAAAGGACACATCAGAAACTGGTAAGGCGGAAGACTTAGACAGCCTTGAGACACCTTAGGGGGATGAACCCATTGAGCAAGCGCCGCCTCAGAAAAGGGGTAAAGCTTAGCAAACTTCTTGGAGACAGAAGGCTTTCTGTCCGGAGATTTCCGCTCATTAGCCACTAGGCGGTCCAGAGTGGGGTTAGGTGGAAAACAAGTATGGGGCTTTATAGGCACCTGGAATACATCAGAGGGATCTGAGGAAACCTCCTGAACTGGGGGAATGTTTAGCGTGTTTAAGATGGCCCTGATCAGGCCCTCAGCCGAGGTTTCTGGATCAACCTCAAAAGGATCCACAAAAAATTGAGAGGAGCCCACAGGAGAACATTCCTCAACATCTGAATCCACCAACAGTTCCTCTTCAGAGGAATCTGAAACGTCAGGTACTCCTTGCGGTTTGGGCAGGGAAGATCTGACTGAGGAAGAGGTTTGCCAGGAATGGAAGACCCCCTGTAACTGGGATGGAAAGAGTTGCAATGTAGACCTGAGGTCCCTGGTAGCAGCCTTCAACTCTTGCACCCAAACTGGCTCTAATGCATGGCTGGAGGTCCCTGGGATAGACTCAGAAACATCAGAACATGCTGGGCATAAATGAGAATTCTCTAGGCAACCCTGTATGACATGAGGAGCAATGAGCAATGGGGGATACAGACACCCCAGTGTCCTTAGTCTTAGCCCTGGCCCCAAGCTTCAATAGAGCAGAAATTTTCACAGTGTCAACAAGGCTCAGAATAATTAATCACCCAATTTACAGTGTGTAAGATTAAAATTTCACCGCAGAAATCGCTAAAATGCACTTATCTGGTAGGGTAAGGGTTAATCTGCAGAGGAGAGAAGGAGAATCCAAGCCCTGCTTAGGATACTCATTCTGTAAAGCTCACAAAATGGCTGCCGCGACGGGAGTCAATCAGAAATAAGCGTGCAAAGCAAGTGCTTATGGGAAATGTAGTTTTCCCAGAAAAAGTACCCCAACAGTGCCCGAAGCCCCCTGAGACCCCCAACACACTTGCAAAGTGAACCAAATGATAGAGCAAGGTCAGACAATTAAAATGAGCCATCTCTGAAGTCGCTACATTGAGCGGTTGCAGAGATATGTCCCAAACTGTACAGTCCCATAGAAGTGAATGGAGAAATGGCGTCTATGCTGTAAAGCCTCAATTTTGTCAAAGTTAGAATTGAGGAATAAAAATACATGAAACATCACTAGAACATTTAATCAGACCCAGAAAACACTGAATCCAGTAGGGAAAGTGCCAATAACCACCCCAAAAGATGCCAACCAGCAGTTAAAGGGTTAATTTACCACATAAAGTTGCTCCAAACACTGACAGACATAACAGAAAGACCCAGTGAGTGCAGGAATATGCAATAAGACCTCACAGGAATAACCCCTGTGCGTATGGGCACTGTGGGACAAGTGGACCTGCAGCACTCAAAGGGTTGCTCAGATCTTCTGTCTTCAGATTATTATGTAGTAAGAAGTAACCTCAGTGGGTAACTCCTGGGGAAGCACTTGGAATCAAGATTTTCCCCCTCAGGGCTTAAGATCTACAAAAAAACACCTGGATACTGAGCTAGACACATCTAAGGGCATTGTCAGTTATGGTAATACGCCTAATGGTGGTATTCCATAGCTAACAGAAAAATAAAAAAGTTTCTAAAACTATAGCAGAACTGTTCTCTTGCCTGTTATCTTCACCAAGGAACAAATCTTTCTGGGGCTGGTTGGCTAGCTGTAGCCAAGGAGAGAAGGTAGGCTCCACCCCCTGCAGTCATTTCTAGAATTGTTCCTGCCTACTTAACGGGGCGGATCGCCTACCCAAAGTTACCAGTAACCTGTATTGAAGAACTCCTAATAGCAAATTCAAAACCCACGGGGGAGTGTGAGCTCTAAAGACAGGGTAGGCATAAGCCATCCCTGAACAAAGGTCTTCATATCAGGGAGTAAAACAATGCAAAGTTGAAATCTGAAACTTGATAAAGCTAAGGCAGAGACCTTTGTTCACACCATCTTGAAGAAAGTCAGAACTACAGGAAGACTGAAAGGCCATGGAAGACCATTACAGTCAGAGCCTCACAGATAGAACAGGAACCAGACCATATCACAGACCTTGGGTTTCCTAGTTTGGAGCATGGTAGATATTTCAGCACCTGAAAGCCCCTTCCTCTTCTTTAAGATATCTACTTCAAGAGCAAAGCTAATATCTCCACCACAGGATGACACATCAGTTGTTGGGTAAGAAGATCTGGTCACAGGGGAATGTGAAAGGACTCTGTAATGAACAGATTAAGAAGTTCTGAGAACCAGACTCAATGGGGTCAGAAGGGAGCAAACAGGATAACGTGAGCTCTATCCATCTTGACTTTTCTCATTAGCCTGTAAATCAGGGAGATTGGAGGAAACACTATCTCACTTAGGATGGAAGAGTGCAGGTTTTTTTGCTTGCTTGTTAGTTCTTTGGGTTTAGGTCCAATGTTTTGGGGGGTCTGGAGAGCCCCCATATTACTTGCAGCAGACTTCATTCTTTATTTATACATCATAAGTAGTATTTCACTCACTAGTAGATTGATTCACACAGGAGTTAGCCCAGTGAGCCACCCCTCTTTTTTTTGTTTCTTGTAGTATCTCTTTTGTTCACTTTAGCAGCTTTCTACCTATACACATTTAGGATCGCACATGGGTTCAATTACACTTACCCTTTAAAAATATCCCTTTAATAGCCAAATTACACTTTCCCCTTTAAAAATATCCCTTTAGTGGCCAAATTGGTGGGTTGGGCTATGAAACCACCTATTTGTAGGTGGACAAGAATATCTCATGTGACTTACGGGGGTGGGGGATTATTACCCATAAAGGTCAGCTGAGATGTAGAGTTCATTTCAAATGGGCTCCCATTCACTACAGTCACACAAAGAAGGCAAGTTTATGTCTTCCCTTTTCAGTATGTTTTGTCTAGATATAGGTTTTAATTGCACACATAAACAAACAGAAATAAAGGTTTATAGACATTTTATATAAAAAAAGAAAAACTTTTTTTTGGTCTCAAAAAATATATTTTAATTTGCTTTTATTTAGATAGGATTATTAGGAGAAGTAGAGTAGGTACTTGCCGCAATGAGGTACCATGACGTGGTAACTTAACTCACCCCTTTGGCCAAAGATTTGGGAACAAAATCATCATATTTATTGATATAGTATTAAACATGCTCAACACAGGGCACTATTTCACTTAGGATGCTAGATGAACGTTCCATGGAATGGACATTGCATATATTGCACAGAGCAGTGTGACTTTGTGGTTCTCACTCCACAGATGACAATCCCTGACAGACAATCAGGTCCAACAGGCTCAATTTCTGGAACCCAGGTTTTCTCAGCTTAGAAAGCCTGCAACCAAATTTTCCATAGCTGGGATGTGAGTTGCAGAGATGGCCAGAATGTGAGTCTCAGCCGACTGGAGGATCTCCCAAACCTCTGTCTAAGCTGACATGCTTCTGGTTCCACCCTGGCAATTGATGTATGCAACATCTGTCTCTTTGTTAGATTAGACCTCACCAGTGTCCCTGTCAGGACATGGGATTAATCACAAAATGCTAAGCAAACAGCTGATATCTCCAGAACAATGATTGGAAGAAGACTCTTCTCTGGTCCAGAGACTCTGAGCTGTCAGGTGACACAGGTTTCACCCCAGCCTATCAGGCTGGCATCTGTGATGATCACCACCATTTTTGGGATGACAAACAGACATCCCAGTGCCACATGGGAATGCTGGAGATACCAGCAAAGATCATCCTTTGTCTTTGGAGACAGACACTTGGCATGAGACAAGTGAGAGTGTTGTTTTGACCAATTCCTGAGTATGTTCAGCTTATCATGTGGAACAAAGTGAAGGGGAGTGCTTCCAAAGCATAAACCAGAGGCCTAGCAGTCATAGGCATTACAAATCCATTGCTGATGGCCAGGATAGTGCTTGAGTCATGTGAAAAGACAAAGACTGGATCTTGTCCTTCAGAAACACCTGCAGAAACACCTCCCCTTGGCAGCTCCCCTTATGCAGAATGTCAGAAAGTTCCAATGATGTTTTCTTAAGGTTGAGCACCCAAACAGGATGTGGATACTCTCTTGAATGTGTGACAGCAGAATAACCTGCAAAAGAGCCTTGAGTAGAAGATTGTCTAGACAGGGAGCCAAAAAGATTCCATGAGCGCAGATGTGAGCTGCCAAAGCTGACATGATATTCATAAAGATCTTGGAGAGGATGTCAACTCAAAGAAAAAGACTGTAACCTGTTAGTGACTGCCCTGACATGCAAAGGGTAGAAAATGCGAATGGTCTGGATTAATTGGAACATGCAGGTAAGCATATTGAAAGTCTAGGGAGGCAAGAAAATCCCCTGGGCCGGAATGATAGAGTGATGAGACTCCATTTTGAAGTGTGGAACTACTGTCCCTTATGGGAAATACAAAAAGATTAGAGTAGAATCTTGTGAAGCATTCCTCGGCAGGAAAAGGAACCAACACCTGCTTTTTTACCAGGGAGAATACTGCATCTATGAAGAGACTGCCCCGAATTGGATCTTAAGAGACTCTGGGAAGAAAGAAAAGGTGAGGAGGAAGGGATTTGAAGTCTATGCAGTACCCTTTGGAAAACCACTGATCCATCTCTTAAGTCGTCCACATGTCTCAAAACTGACTGAGGCAACCCCCAACGGGCAGAGACAGGCCAGAACCTCATGAGTCTTGTGGAAGTGGGCTTTCAGCCTTAGTCTTCTAAGCAGATTTCTTGTTTTGCCAAATCTTTCTGGGCTTTGGGGGCGAGGCAGGCTTGAAAAGTCTTAGGGGGTTGAACTGTAGTACTGATGACCTTGTCTAGGTCAGGACAAAAAAGTTTTTTTTGATATAGGGAAGGGACACCAATATTGGTTAGCAAGATGGCCCCTGTGGGTGCAAAATCTGGCTTCAGTAAGGAATCTAAGCATTTTCTACCTGATCATTAAAGCCTGCGGCATCTACCAGAGGAAAGGCAGTATTCTTAGCAAGAAGAGATATTGGTGGATCAACCGCCGGTTTCAGCTGAAAAAAGAATAGAGATTGGAGATTTCCTCTTGTTAAGGAAAAACTGTCTATGAGTTATCTTTCAATCTTACAGGAGAGCCTGGTCCAATGAGTTATTGGAGGATGGGTACCCCTTTTTACATCTCTGGAAGATGTCTGGAGAAGAGGATCCAGAGTCAGAGGACTCAGAGACCAGAAGTGTCTCCAGGGTCGTCCGGATGAGCCCCTCAGCAGAGGGGAAAGGGTCTTCCTCTACGGCATCCCCAAAAGACAAAGAGGAATCTAGATCATCCCGATCAGTCTCTCCTCTCTCCACATAGAAATCTTCAGCCAACTGAGAATGGCCTCCAAAGATAGGACTAACGTATTTGACAGGGGGAAATGGGTAGCCAAGAATGGAGGACCCATTGGTTAGAGAACAGGATAGAGATAACTGAAGAAATCAGAGTTTTCATCCAAACTTGCTTGGGTTCTGCAGTGGAGGGCCCCAGAGGTGAATTATGAGCCACACTGCAAGAGAGTTAGAGTGCCTGAGTACTTCCATGGAATCCTGTTTCACATGCAGTGTAATGTGCTAATGTTATGGGGAACTCAGAATCTTGGTTTTGATTTCCCCATCTGCTTCATGGGATCTGAAGTTCATAAAAGCCGCCCAAAATAGGACCTAAGTAGCTCAAGTAGCAGAAAAATGTGAGAAAATTCTAATACCACAAAAGTACTTAGCTGCCTGCAAGGGGTTAAAACTGGCAAGAAAAGAGAGGAGAGACCAGAGAGCGAACTCTGTGTAGCATGTGCAATGAGATAAGAAAATGGCTGCCAATGTCCAATCTAGAAAGCCCAGGAAAAAGGGGATTCTGGGAGATGCTATTTTTTAATGCACGTGCTCAGCAAACGGTGATTGTTCAGCTATCCAAAAACATCAATCTTCTTTGCTCTGAAAGAGGTTTCCAGGATGACCGTATAACAGAGGAAGTCATCTGATTCAAAATGAGCCCTTTCTGACCCACAGGAAACAAAAAGGGCCAAAGATATGTCCCTGTGTAGATCTGCACTGGGCAAAGATGGCTGCAATGCAGGCACCCAGTTCTTCAAGGGGCAATATTGATATAAATTAAGTACATGAAAAGTAGAAGAAATAAGTCTGGAAACTGAATAATGCACAAGCGAAACAGCAGAAATACAATGTGGTAACAGTCCAGGTACAGAAAGGGTTAAATAACCTTTATAGTGAATAAAGCCATAAAAAGATAAAATAGAGTGTATTATAAGCAAAAAAAAAAACTTCACATTGCAATGGGTGGTAGAATAACAGGGCGGTAGGAAAAAGGACCCCATCACTCAATAGGTTAACTTACCAACCTTCAGTCTTCAGGCTCCCATTACATAAAATGAACTTTAGAGGAGTTCTGCAATGAGGCGCAGATTTATGTAAAAAGTCAACCTCCACAGGGAGTGGTCCAGAAATACACATATGAACTGGACAATTCATATCCATGGAAGCCAGTAAATGGGAGCCCACCTAATGTGGCATTATATAGTATCTTATAACTAGGAATAAACTAAAAAGACTAAGAGAACAGTGCAAGCACACTTTTTAGACCATTCCAAAGATGTATTTCTTTTTAAATTGCGCTATTGCGGCTCTGCTGAAGAGCCTCCTCTTATCGGCCACACGGATCTCTTTGTGTCAGCTTTATAGCTGACATCAGGAGAAGGGGAACTTTAGAAGAGGATATCTCTCAAACCATAGTGGTTTGAGGGACAGGATTTGTGTCCTATCATTTATTTTTTTAACCTCTACAAAACTCTAAGCATTTTTTATGGGACCTTAGTGTCCCTTTAACCCTATGAGTATGCAGTATAGATGCTATACTTACTGCATAGTAAGATATGGCAAAATCACCAATTCGCCAGCATGGGGGATGCAAATGTGTTTGTGTGAGATCCAACAACATTACCAACTACTGGAGCTTAGTGCATTGCGTCAGTAAATCAGATTTCCATATGCAAATTAGAAATTGTGCAAATGTATTTGAGGTATCAACACAGGGTTATGATGGAGATGACAGATTAGTGCATATCACAAGAAGAATTTTGGTCTAATTCACCATAACATCTCAAAATTGGACCCTTATCAAAGTTTAGTTAATTTCCCCCAAGTTGTTGGTACATCAGCCTCACCATGTTTATGCCTGAACATACAAGTGTTTGCTGGGTACCTTTTTTTTAGGGAGGTTCACTCTGGCATCCCAGTTTTTATCAGTTAACCCCTTGAAGACCATTGGGTTATGAAACACATTGCTTCTCAATGCATTGTGGATTCTCTTGGCCCACATGAGGTTAAAACTAATCCTATAGTAAAAAGACAACTACCTTTTAAAGTGGATCAATCGCCTCTACAAAAGTTATGCTTATTATGTAGAGGATATAAATATAAGGGTGTAAACGTTATTGATTTAAAAAAAAAAAAAAAAACGCTATTTGTGTTAAAACAATAGCTTATAGAGTGCTCTGCACCCTACTTCCGCATACACTTCAGTTGCCGCATACTGCCCCTTCTCCTTACCTATTACCCAGCCTACTCCGATGACAGAGGCTGTCTGTATGTAAGCTGAAGCAATCTCATTGGCTAGATATCGATCTCTGCCAATGAGATCGCTCCAGCTTACAGGCAGAAGCTTCCGTCATCGAAGGAGGCTGGGTAGTGGGAAGGGAGAAGGGGCAGTGCGGCAAGTTTATGAGGAAGTAGGGTGCAGGGAACTAAGCTATCGTTTTAACACAAATTGCATTTTTTTTTTTTAAATAAATAACATTTTCACCCTTATGTATATATCCTCTACATAATAAGCATAACTTTTGTAGAGGAGATAGATCCACTTTAATATAACCACAACAGATGTTGTCTATATATATATTTTTTTGGGGACTGGCATCTTGCTTCAAAGATGCTCAATCACAAGGATATAATAAAGTGAGGAATGGCATGCTGGTGCAGGTTTTATCTATATAAAGGTATGCATAGATATGTACAGTCATGCATGTTCATATAGTGTATATATCTACTTACAGGGCCATTTCAAACTGCTCCAGTAGTTTCTTCTTCAAGTCCTTTGTTTTGCAGAAAAATTCAAAACCATTTTGCCCTTGGATATGTGTGAGATAAAATCCATGAGACCACTGTAAAAAAACAAAATACAGGCTGTTATTATACATAAATAAAAGCCACGTGTCCTGTTCCTGGCTCCCTGCCTGGGGAAGTAGGTGTGTGAAGCAATGCCTTGCACAGCCCTTTGGTCCTCCGGCAATACTCACCCACTCTCTATGTTAAATGCACATGAATAAAGTTGAGGGGCACTTGTTGTTAACTCCTTGAGGAGCAGAGGGGTGTGCAGTGTATTTCTTTGCAGTACTTTGCATATCCCACTGCTGTTCAAGTGATTAATATGTGAGGCTCTGGCACATGCTCCCACATACTAAATGGACAGGAATAATGTATGTATGTATATCGTTATATGGCACCACACAATGTACACAGCACCTTACAATAGACGTATGTTACAATAAATAAAAGGGGATAAAATAAGTGTCACATGCATAGAAATAATAGGAGACAGGTCCCTGCCTCAATGACCTTACAGTCTAAATGGGTAATAGGAGACAGACAACAGTGTATGAGGGTGCCCGGTGCTGAGTTTGGCCAAAGGTAGTGCGTGGTCCTAGTACTCCAGAAGATAAGATTTCAGGGTGGACTTAAAGACAGAGGGGGATTTCTCAAGCTCTTGGGAGAGGGGTATGGAGTTCTATAGGTAGGGAGCGGAAAGTGAGAAAGGTTTGAGACGGGAGAGGGTGTGGATGGTGCAACAAGGGGGGCACTGTGTGCTGAGCAACAGAGGCAGTCAGGAACATAAAAGGAGATTTGGGAAGAGATGTATGGAGGGGTAGCAGTAAGTAGAGCATTAAATGTTAGAACAAGGACATTAAAGGTGAGAAGAAGAAATAATCCTGATGGGTGCATGGTGTTAACCTACTGAAGAGCAGAGGGGTTTGTGGTCTGCAAAGGGTTAATGAGTGAGGCTCTACCACACTAAACACCCCTCGGCATTATTAATTTCCCTTTTACTTGGAGGGGGTGTGCATGCCGGAGCCTCACATATTAATCCCTTGAGGACCAGAGAGGTGTGTAGCGCGTTGTTTTTAACTACACTGCACACCACACGGCTCCTCAAGGGGTTGGCACCATGTGCTCCTCAGCATTATTCATTTTTATTTAACATGGAGGGGGACAGTATGTCGAAGCCTTAAATATTAACTACTTGAGGATCAGAGAGGTGTACAGGTAATTGCAATGCACTGCACACCCCTCTGGTCCTCAAGTGGTCAACACCAGGCACTGGTCATCATTGAATACCATATGACAGTGGAACAAGGCTGGGATGTCAAACAATGTATGTCTGATTCTGTGACTAGCAATGAACAGTGGAACAAGGCTGGGGTGTCACACAGTGTATGTGTAGTTCTGTGGCTACCGGTGGCCAATAGAACATGGCCAGGGTGTGACAGGATGTGGTTCTGTGGTGAGCAATGTACAGTTGAACAAGGCTGGAGTATGTGTGGTTCTGTGGGTGCAGATGAGGGCTGGAGAGTCAGACTGTCACAGGAACCACTGGGCCCCTGGCTCCTGGAGGGGCCTGAGGGCCAGCCTCCTGCCCACAGACTATGGACCTAGGCCTGGAACAGGGTACGGCCTCTCCATAAGACTGTTAAAAAAGGAACTGTTATCCCAAGAACCCCAGAGACTGTGGACATTTCTGGGCCCAAAGAGACTGACAAACATGGACTGCTGACTGCTGGCTTGCTTCCAAGGCAATGGACAGTAAGGGTTAATTATTTGAGTTTACCTAAAGTTACTTTCAATGTGTATTGTAGACACTCAAGCCAGTGTATTGTGAACTGTACTGAGACCCCCTGCCGTGTGTTAATTCATTCAAGCCCCTCAAGTCTTTGTGTCCATTGTCTGAGTTCATCAACCCTTTTGTATTTGAAATGTAATCATGTCTGAGTCATTGTATTTGTTAGACCATTTACCGTTGATCTTTTGTCTACTGTATTGTGATTGAATTATGTCCCTATTGTATCTGCTTGTTCCATATATTTCAATGTAAGTTTTGAGTATAAATATGTGTGGTTTGTTCCAATAAAGGCAGTTCTTGTCTTAACCTACACTGGTGTTGTCTGGTGAGGTAAAGCTTGCTGTATGCAGAGTGTGTGCTGGTTACCCTTACACTAGTTTTGCCTGGTTTGGGGTATATTGAGGTATGATGTTGGATGTCCATCTGGCTCGTAGTGGAAGAAGTGACCACTGATGGGCACACCAAGGCTGGGTGTCCGCTGGTACCGTCACATCTGGTGGCAAGCAGTGGGATTCAGCTTCTTCCAAGGAACTGAAACTGAGACCAGCATCCAAGGGGAGATATAGCCGCTGGCTTGACCCCGGTCTCAGCAACGCAGCGAGCAGCGCAGCACCCTAAAAGATTAATTAATGGAGGGGGAGAAGAGTAGCAATCCCTCATCAGCGAGAGGCTTTGCGTCGCCTGGCCCTCTACGGCGAAGTGATCACACGGGTCCTTGGAGAGGTAACCCAATTAAGATTGGCGTTATTTGAAGAGCCCTAGAGGTCGAAATAGAGAGAGAGGACATGTTGCGTCTGAGGGATGTTGTTCTCTGCCCAGCACGGGTCGCAGCCTTTGAGTGCCAAGGAGAGGGCGCAACCAGAGTCTCGCCCCAGCGGCTGTCTGAGCTACAGGGATTGGAGGTAGTTGACCTCTCTCCCCAGAGGCAGATGGCTTTTGAAACTGAAGGTGTCGTGGATGAGACTTTGGTCATCACAGGCACCCTGCAAATAGAAGCGAGGACTCCTCCGACTCTTCCTGAGGCTGACCCCAGAGGCCTGGTATGGTCTGATCAGCTGGCAGCAAGCGAGACTACGGCCACTTCTACCCATTCCTTTAGGGGTGGGACAACCATCTCCCCTGGTGGGCATTTGGCCCCTTCCCCTGTTTGTCCTACTGTGGTGAGTGAGAGAGAGCTCACCAGCAGCCCCAAGAAGATGGACCCTTTGTTATTGGATACTGCCCTGGAGAAAGAGAAATGTGTGCTCTCCAGGGGCATGGATGGTACTGCCCTGAGGAATGGGACTGCGGTCTTCCTCAAGGCAGAGAATGGCCCTGGAGGTTGTGGCCTGGAAGAAGAGGACCCCAGCAGACTGAAGGAGAACAGTGCTGTTCATCCTCTTGTTGTACCTGTGTACTGTGAATGGGAGCAAGCCCACCAGACCCTATGTAACCCCTGGCCTGGTGAGTGGGAGCAAGCTCACCAGAGCCTGGGAAACCCCTGCTGTGGTGGATGAGACGTAGGTCCCCACCAGCAGCCCCTGTCCTTTTCCTGTGGATGTTGCCCTGGAAAACGAGGCCAGGGCTACAGATGCTTCTGCCATGGGAAGTGGGACAGCAGTCCTTCCCAGTGGCCACGTTGATCTTGAACTGGTGAGGGAGGAGACATGCCTCACCAGCAACCCTGCAACTTTTCCTGCAAACCCCATACTGGCGAGTAGGAGAGAGCTCTCCAGTCCCCCTGTGACACCTGGCCTGGTGAGTGGGAGTGAGCTCACCAGGCCCTGCGACACCCCGGCTGTGGTGAGTGGAACAACAGTCCTCATCAGCAACCCAAAGCTTGCTACCCCTTCCGTTAAGGATGTCCCAGCATCAAGGTGCAGTGTTCCAAGGGATGGTGCAGTCAGCCCCTCGCAGCAGCAGCTGTGCCTGGTCTCGGGAGTGGAGGTTGCTGCCCTCCCTCCCCAGTGGGAGATTTGTGTTTTCAGAGGGGAGGTAGTCGGCCTCAGTGGCAGTGTGGGGAGCCAGGAGTGGGAGCTGTCATGCCTTCAATCCAGCAAAAGTGTGAGTTTCCAGGACTAGATGCAGTCAGCATCACCCCCCAGCAGCTGAGTGAGATCTAGGGGGAGATCGGGTATTGCTTGCTCCCTCCCCAGTATCCAGAGCAGCTCCAGTGGGGGAGCCCAGCTGGCTCTCCTTCCCAAAAGCCAGCCGCGACCACAGCGATTACCGGGAAACGGAACCGCAACAGACTCTACATGCTATTCTCATCATTATCAGGCAGACGGGAAAGCAGCGGAGATAGATACCAGTGGACAGTGGAACGAGGCTGGAATGTCATGCAGTGCATGTGTAACAGTGTATGTGTAAATGCAGATAACTGTGCCAATTAAAGTTTGTGAAACTGTGTGACAATGAGTCTTTCCATTACACTGTAGCTGATGTACTAGGAAATGTAATTTCATTTTGGTACAAACCACTGCACCTTAGGGGACAAAAAAAATGCCACTGATTTAAAGACAGCTTTTAAAACCTCCAATACTACATAAGAGGCGAATACACTGCAATGTGATGGACACTTCTCTAACATTCGAGGAGTTATAGGCACCATTTAAATCAATGGGCTTTTGGAGGATTTTTTTAGCTCTTCAATATGTTGTGGTTGGCTTGCTCCAGAATTGCCCCATTTTCATTACTACATCTGTCTCACTGAGTGTGTGTATAAACATGTGCATTTGTATATACTGTATACAGCCGTGAAAACAATTATACTTCAACTGTTGGAGCTAAGTTTATTGTGAAACATTACTATACCTTTAATTATAATTTTATTATCACAAATATGAATGTGAAGGTCTTTGCTGAGTTGATGTAATGTGTTCCAGTTCACAGTACTAATTGACATACCTGCCTTAAGTCAGGTAACTGAAGGAAGAAGTATATATCTCCAGTGACTACTACTGTGTCATCCATACACTATATTGGTGTCATACCGCCTGCCTCCGCTTCTGTCTTGCTGACTTCCACCGCTTCTCTGCGCCCTCTTCCTGGGCTGGCTTCTTGCACATGCGCATTGCCGGTGGATCATTCAGCTCTCTCCTCTCTATGATCCGGCCGACATCCATGCCTCGTTTTCATCTGCACTTCCGGTCCTAGGCTTTTTAACCTTCCCATGGTTCTCTCTGACGCGTTATTATAGCGTCTACTATTGCCTTAAACCAAGCTTTGAACCTAGCCAGTGTATGACCCGGATCTTTGCCTGACCTTGCTTCTGTCTGTTCCCTCTGTCCAGTTCAGTCCAGCCAGTTTATGACTCGGATCTCTGCCTGACCTTGCCTCTGCCTGTTCCTTCTGTCCAGTTCAGTCCAGCCAGTGTATGACCCAGATCTTCTCCTGACCTTGCCTCTGCTTGTCCCTTCTGTCCAGCCTTGTCCAGCCAGTGTATGATCCGTATTGCTGCCTGACTTTCCTTTTGCCTGTTCCTGTAAGGGGATCCATCGTTCCAGTCGTGGGGTGCCTACCTTCGCCCAAGATCCTGAGCGAGTACCTCTGTTCCTGTTTGGAGTGTTTGCCTATTCTCCCTGGGGATTACTTAGTATAGATTGCCTTGGGTGGGGTTATCTGGGGTCGCCCTTCAGCCCCTCTGTCGGGGACCACAACATCTGGCTTCGCGGCCAGCACCTTTAGGCGGCTTAGCCACAGCACAACCCAGTCCATGGCAACCCACGCACCCAAGCTCTGCTCTCCAGCCTCGCACCCCAGCTACTTGCTCAGTAATCCCTTGCTGGAGGAGTCTTCTAATCCTCCTCCTGGGTATTCGGGATCTACCTGCCCTATTCAGCGTAGGGGTCTGACAAATGGATCAACAGTAATCTACCTTTAACTCAGGGCTCAAAATTTCCACTCGCCACTAGCCAATGGCGAGTGAAAATTTAGCCCTGGCGAGTAGAAATTCAGCCCTGGTGGGTATGCTTTGGCTTGCAGTGGCGAGTAACTTTTCAGGTCTGGCTAGTACCAAAGGACTTCAAATTTTAAGCCCTGTTTAACTAATACAAAAGTATTCATGTGTAGACATAATCCCTAGTGAGAAATAATATAAACCTAAAGTTTTGGTCCTTAGTTGTTTAACAAAAGGACTTATCTAGGTATTTGTCTGTCAAACTGTAGTTTATTAGATCTACATACGTCTTTTACACTGGAATTCTATTGTGTCCTAAAACAGCAGCGTTATTTCAGTATAGTAACTGAGAGAAGCACACTGCCTTGTTCTTAAAGGTTTAAAACACTTAACCCTTTGAATGTCAGATGGGTACACAATGCACTGCAAGGCACTCAAAGCGTTAAATGATTATGAAGAATGTGATTTGGGATTTTTCCCTTCAGTTTATCTCATTCAGAGTTTTGAATCCTATTTTCTAATGTGAGAGGATATAACAAAATAAAAGTCACGTGATTCACCTTTAACTATAGTTATCAAAAGCATCCATTAATGTAAACTTTTGTTGCTAGGTTGAATTTGATGCACACATTCACCATATGTATAAGCCAAAGTCTTCATAATGTTTTTTTTCCTTGATGCAGAACTCTTCTACTTAGTCATGGAGATAAAATCCCCACTTTACAATTGTTTTGCCCTTGAACTGTCCTGATTTTGACTTGATATGCTCCACCGTGACTTGCACTATTGTGAACAAAGCCAGTAGGAGGACAGTCTTCCCCACCCCATAGGCCCGAGTTGCACACAACTTAAAAAGGAACATCCACATCCGTGAAACTTGCGCCCATTTGCTTTAACATGTAAAACTAGATTACCGTAGGGGCATGCCACCTCAGGGACTCCAACCTCCCTCCCAACTGCCCTAGGGAGCGCATTCACTCTTCTTTTAGTAGCTGTCTTTCTGTGGTGTAGTGTTACAGCAAGCTCCGTTTACCATGCTTTTGAGCTTGCAACCTCAGTAGCATGGTAAACAGAGCTTGCTGTAACGTTAGCCCACAGAAAGACAGCTATGAAGGGAAGCGTGAACGCGCCCCCTAGGGCAGCTGGGAGGGATGTGGGAAGTCCTGAGGCGGCGTGCCGCAAATCCTATGTGTTGCACATTGCGGAAGTGGCAGATTTTAACGCTGCATAACTTCAGTCCTAGGTCAGTAAGATTTTTAAAAAATCCCCTATGGTAATCTAGTTTTACATATTAAAGCAAATAGGCGCAAGTTTGTCAGATGTGAATGTTCCCCTTTAAATGAGATGGTTGCTGTGTAGGCCAGAGATCCAGAAGACTATGGTATAATATTGATGGGGAAGCTTAGGGTGTGATTGTTTTAATATTAGCTTTTAATTATCCCCTTGAATGTGATATAGAGAAAGATATGAAAAGTGAAGTACTGTGCAGAGATTTAGACCATAAGATGCTCAATGCAACCTACAATGAGTGGCATCAATCACTCGTATGTCTCTCACAGATGTGGGTTGGCCATCAGTCACATCCCCTCAAAGATGAGATTTAGAGGAATGAACTGCAGTGTAGGTAGGTAAAAAGGGTGGCTTGAGTAAACTATATTGCAGCCCTGTTCATTTTGGCAGTGCAAACAAAAGCTGAAGGAGTAGTGATTGCTTGCAAAATCACATTTGGAAGAACCAGATTCAAGGTAGTGAGACTTCTACCCAAAAGTTGGATAATGTTTGCAGTGCTTACAATGTTATAACTATTATGCACTGCACTTTCAGTCTCACAACTTCATTTGTACTAGAAAAGAAGCTTCTGGAACCACACCATCATGCCAACTGCTTCTAATTATCTATATCAGTGGTTCTCCAGCGAGATTCCATGAAGAGGTTCATGGGGTTCCAAAGAACACATTTAAAGGAGCAGTAAACTTTTTTTTTATGAAAACACATATTTTATAGATCTTTTCCTGCTGAATAGAACAAGGTCACTTCCACTGTTGTCAGATGTTCTATTCAAAATTTATAATAGTTCAAATAATCCTGAAGTGAATTTACTGTGTTTACTTCCTGATAGTTCTAACTGACAGGAAGTGACAGGCAGTTTCTATCACACTCTATGGAGAACTGTATATAACTGACTTTCTTGACTTTCCTGTCTATTAGAATGTAACAGGAAAAAATAATTAGAATTTGACCTCTAGAGAGCACTGTTAATGTAAAAAAACATGGGTTTAAACTGTAATAACTCTGAAAATATAAATATCTTTGCAGTGAGAGTACCCTTATTTTACTCAGTAGGAAAATCCCTACAATATATATTTTTTTCATTAAAAAAAAGTTTACTGCTCCTTTAAATAATGACGAACATGAGAACAAAGTCACTGAGGCTGATGTACTAAGTAGAAGTTGAGTTCTAAAGTAACTACACCATAGGGAACAAATAAATATTCCTATTGATTTAAATGGGGCTCCAATGGATCATAAAGTAATGTGGCTGAGTCCTTTGTAGCATCCAAGGGATTAAAGGGTTTGATTATTAGGGTTCCACTATGATTTAATTTGAAATAAAAAGGTTCCAACACAATGAAAAGTTGTAGGATCACTGTCCTATATGCATTAGGTTGATAAGCAGGTCTCCTTCTTGCCCCTCCTCTTTCACCCATTACTATCTCATTTGCCCCTCCTCTTTCATCCCTTCCTATCTCATTTGCCCCTCCTCTTTCATCCCTTCCTATCTCATTTGCCCCTACTCTTTCATCCCTTCCTATCTCATTTGCCCCTCCTCTTTCACCCAATCCTATTTAATCTGCCACTCCTCTTTCACCCAATCCTATCTAATTTGCCACTCCTCTTTCATCCCTTCCTATCTCATTTACCCCTCTTCTTTCATCCCTTCCTATCTCATTTGCCCCTCCTCTTTCACCCAATCCTATTTAATCTGCCACTCCTCTTTCACCCAACCCTATCTAATTTGCCACTCCTCTTTCATCCCTTCCTATCTCATTTACCCCTCTTCTTTCATCCCTTCCTATCTCATTTGCACCTCCTCTTTCACCCAATCCTATTTAATCTGCCACTCCTCTTTCACCCAATCCTATCTAATTTGCCACTCCTCTTTCATCCCTTCCTATCTCATTTGCCCCCTCCTCTTTCATCCCTTCCTATCCCTCCACGCACACCGGTCTCCATTCTCTCATCCATCATCCCATCCATACCTTCTTGTTTTCTTTGTCTGTAGTCAGGTTGTTGGTTATCTTGTATTTCTGAAGATCGATCACTTCTTTCATTTCATAGTTGTCCCCTCTCCTCTTGCACACAATGACAGCTTGATCAAACAGGAATATATACCTGTGAGAGACCAAAAAGTCACGTCCTCATTATTTGGCACTTACTTATGTACATGAACCCACTGAATGCTTTGCAATGCATTGGAGACCACCCTGGAAACTAATGGGTTACACTTAAATCCATTGGTTGTCTTAGTTTACAAGCTGGAATGACCCAGTAAACTCAGTGAGTATACCTATCTCATTGCTGTGCAGTGGAACAGACCACATAATCCAATAAACATATCACAGTCGGTCAGTAACACTGGGCTTTGTGTATAAAAGCAAATGGGAGAAAATTCTGGGGCAAACCAGCTGAACTAGAGGGGAAATACAAAATTTCCCATTTACTTAAATGGAGCCTGTAAAGGGATAGTAATACTTCAAAATTACTATGCCTTATATTGAAGCCCTTGTAAAACTGAATAAAATGCCACCAGCTGCATCTCTAAAAACCTTTATGGTTTGCGAAATAGCCGCTTTTAAACTTCGCTCCCCACTGCCTCTCCGCTGATGTCAGCGTTTTTGCTGCAGCAGGGAAATCCGGTCTCGGGACCGGCGGAGGCTCTTTAGCACAGCCAAGATCTCGTTATGGAAGACAAAATTCTTCACTAAAACGGTCTTCTACTTGTGCTTGGAAGAACGTTTTAGTGAAGGATCTTTTCTTCTATAATGAGATCTGGCTGTGCTGAAGAGCCTCCTCTTGATTCAAAGAAGGGATTTCCCTTCTGCAGCAAAAACGATGACGTCAGCGGAGAGGTAGGGGGGAGCAAAGTTTAAAAGCGGCTGGTGGCATTTTATTCAGTTTTACAAGGGCTTCAATATAAGGGATAGTAATTTTGAAGTATTACTGTCCCTTTAATGGAGACCTCCTTATCATTCAAGATATTAAAGCCCCATTTAAATCAATGGGAATTTGGGTAATTTTTATTTGCACCCTATGGTTCAGTTAGTTAGTCTAAAATAGCTCCCGTTGTACTTAGTAAATCAGTCTAAGTATGTAACTGTCATGTTATTTTGTCACTACTGGGGATAACATGCAGGTGGTCTCTTTACCTGTCCTGCCGCGTCCGTTTGTCCAGTGTGCTAATCTTTATCTCTCCGTCCACCTTCGGTCTTCCATACAACCACAGAGGCTGATTCTGCAAACAAAGATGTCAGTGAAGAGTAAAATAATGATAAAAAATTATGATAATTTGTTAAAAAAAGACATTGTTGAAACTGCAACAAGTGCAGAAAAGGGAAACAAAACTGATGAAGGCATTGGAGGATCTGAGTTATGAAGATAAACTAGCCAGACTGGGTTTGTTTACATTAGAGAAGAGATGTCTAATGCGATATGATTACCATTTACAAATATATTGTGCTAATAAAGAGCAAGAAGCCATGTTTTAAGACTAGAAGAAAGGTGCTTTTGACTAAAACAAAGTCAGGAATTTTTTATATTAAGGGGAGTAAGGTTTTGTAATTTTTTGGGATGCAGTGTTTTCAGATTATGTGGAACTTTTCACCATTTGCCTTCCTCTTGATCAACAAGGGTGATATCACAAAGGCTGAACATGATGGACACATGTCTTTTTTCAGCCTAACATATAGCTTTTATTATCTCCTCCACCTAACTGCTCCTAACAGAACTTCTGCAATTATTCATATAACATTACTTTACTTCTGTTGTCCATTTTCCATATAATTGCAAATTGCCCATGGTAAAAGTATAAAGTAGCTAGTAGTCTTCTTAACCCTTTGGATGCTAGAGAGATGCTTTTCAATGCAATGACCTTTCTTGTTAACACCTTGAAGATCACTGCACACCTCTTAACCCTCCTGCTAAAAGTGAGTTCTAAAACTTAGAGTAGCCTCACAAATTACATTAATTTCATAGAATGATGTTTTCACAGACATGGGTTTACACAATTTTAAAATCTTATAACGACACTAGCTTGACATAATACTGAGTTTTCACACTTGACCTCACATGGAGTAGCAAGTTGTGCCTGATGACAAACACAGCTTCTCCTTCTTGGGGCGGATCCTTGCCTCCCTCCAATTGGCCCTAGGCAGGTGTCTACTTTGCATTAAAACAGCCCTGGTTTCACCTATATCTGCATGCAATACCCAAATATTTAAGCTGACAAAAAAAAAGTATTAAAAATTTAACAGAAGGATGTGCAACATATTGATTCACTATGTGTTGGTCACCCCTCTGGTCCTCAGAATGTTAATCTTTCCCCCCTCTTTAATATGGGCTTCTTGGCGATGCAGCTCATTAATTTCCCTGTTCCCAGGATACTTTCCCTCTATTTGTGAGTTTTCATGTGCTCAGGTAAAGATCTATCACCTCTCATTGGTGGTTCCGAGACCAGTTGTTAGAGGTGATAGGTTACTGATTTGCTCCTGAACAGTGTATTGGAGACAGCAGGGAGTGGTTAAGCTGGTTCTTCATACACTAGAAAGAAAAATGTGCAAGTCATCTCTAAGGAGCATAATAGTGCAACCCACTGACTGCCAAAGGCATGTGCAGCACAATGCATTACACATGCTTCTGGCACTCCAGTGGTTAACGGGTAGGGAAGGGAGCTGCAGATTCAATCTTGTTCTTTAACTCTTTAATTACCAGAAATATTTGGAGAATTCTGGACACTTATCTGACAATTGGATCATTCTCTAGCATTCAGGGGGTTCAACTCCCCATTTTACCCTCTGAGTGCCAGACGGGTGTGCAAAGTATTGCAGAGCAATGCGTTGCGCACATTCCTTTGGCAATCAAGGGGTTAATTCACTGGTAGACTATATTTACCCCATGATGAAATGGTTTTCCACATAATTGCTTCACTTTTCATTCATACATGTGGCTTTTGATGTTTCAAATGTAAAACCTTTATTTTTTCCAGCCATGTGTACTACTCTGAGCATAGTATATTAATTAAATAAACATATACCACTTTGGAAAGCTTGAATACTAATGTTAACATGTGTATTCTAGGGTGATTCATTTTGGGTAACTATTGTCCCATTTGTCTGCATGTACTGTATCTGACTGTTTTTTGTTTTATTTTTTTACAAAAGCACTGGCAGAAGAGAGCTGTGCTATGTTTCCTCATTCTGAAATACTTCATAGACACTATGAAGCCATGCATTCATTGAATCAATGGATAGTCCAATGCTGCCCTCTCCTGGTATCCTACAATATTACACCAAATCTATTCTGAGGGATAAAAAAAGCTGGTGATTAGCACTGGTTTTAATTCTTACTTAACCATTTCTTTCCACAAATGTGTTACGGTTGCTGGCACTGATGTCTCAAGCCCTCACACAGCCAGTGTGCCGATGCAGCCAAAAATTGGAAATGGGAAATTAGCAGTAGTCGGGGGGGGGGGGGCACATAGCCAGCATTTTAGTTAGCTTAGATTTGGATGATTTATGTTCCATATGAGGCCTTATTTTATTGATTGCAATAAAAGTTTTGATTTTCATAAAAAAAAAAATCTACAAAATCTACTTATTTACATTTTGCTTTATTTCATTTATTATTTTTAGTGTGTGGAAATGCATTATTCCTAGAATCGTATTGGCTGCAAGTTGGCTATATACCAACTTAATAAGTCTTCATAAGATGCAGTGCTTTCAAAACACCACAGGGGAGTTGCTAGGTTCTGAGGAGACCAGGGGCTAAGCTAATGCATTGTTACTGAACCATGTAGCCCTGGTGCACTACGACTACTAGAGGAATTCTTGTCATTACATGCCCTAAGGAGGCAACAAGACCAGAGGCTTTGAGCATGGCACCTGATACTTTAAGCCCTGACAATAAATAGGAAAAAATATTCATCAGCTCTGTTAGAACAGGTGGATCTATCAGTGACTGACGCATCTTCATTTACAGGAGGATGTCCTTAACCCTTTAAATGCCAGAGGTGCTGCATACCCCTCTGATGCTCAGTGTTAAAACATGAACTGCTGGAGTGCTGTGAGAAGCAGTCTTTACAATCTATGTTAAGACAGAGGTGTGCAACCTATGACCCCTCCAGTCAAGGCAGCAGGGTTCATCAGCTGGAGGGCCATAGTTTGTCCATGCCTGATTTAAAGGGATATTGTCACCTAGATATAGACCAGGTTTATAAGCTTTTAAATATTATGCATTCCTGCCCTAGTTTGATCAGACCTTACCTTTAACCGCGGATACATAGGAACATGGATATTTCGGCTTCACTGAAAGCAAAGCGGTCTTAAGTTCCTAAATGGCCTCTGTTAACCCTTCCAGTACCAGAGGGGTACCCAATGCATTGCTTTGCAATGCACTGCATACCCCTTTGGCATTGAAAGGTTTAAAGGTGAATTCTGGTCAGTTTATCCTACCCAGCAGTTTTAAAAAGGATTGCTTAGGTGCATAAGCCCTAAAATATATCAAAAATGTGCTTTTCTATATTTGCGTAAGTAGCTATACATGGTTATTTGACCCTTTGTTTATATGAACTCCTAATAAGTAATAAATGCAATGCATGTCATAATTGAGCTAAACAAGCAAACATGAATCTCTGTAAACTGAAACAATGGGTTATTATATCAAAGCAAAGATCTCTATTTATGGTTTAACCTTTTGAGTGCCAGACGGGTGTGCAATGCACTGTGTACCCCTCTGGCACTCAAAGGGTTAATATTTTAAAACAAAAATAGCCAAACTGTGACAGTTAACCTTTTTTCACATTTATTTAATGCAAATTTTAAAACTGTTGTCCTGAAGCAAAAAAATTAGGATAACATTATTGTGATAATGTCAATGTTCTAATACTGGGAAGTTATAAGTCCAACTTTCCATTACAACCAATCAGCTGTTGGGTACGTTCTCTGGAAGCCAACCGGATGTATATTCCCAACTCTGTAATTATATTAGGAAAGATGCACATATATTTGCACTTAACACCATCCAAATTCCGCAGTAGGAAATAAATGCCATAGACCTCAAAGCAAACGCCTAGGATCTTATCACCAGAAGGCACTTTTTTAATTTCATTGTATACCTGGATTGCCTTTTTTTTCCATTCTGCAGCTCTAGCCTGTTAAAGAGGCCTTATTTAAGAATTCAAGTGTAGAAAGACCATTGCATTTCTGTGGGAAGAATGATATACTCTGTAACAATGGTGAGCAACCTGAAACCCTTCAGTTGTTCAGGATTACAAGTCTCATCAACAGCTAGAAATTATGGAAATTGTAGCTATGAACAGCTGGAGGGCCTAAGGTTTACCCACCTTGCTCTAAACAAACACCAGCTTTTTATTTTTCACAAAAAAAATGTATGGTCTGGATTTCAAATAGCTTGAGATTGACGCAGGGGAGTGAAGTCAGAGATCAATGGCAGCCTTGCTGCGGCCAAAGACATGTTAAAAGTGCTGGTCATGAAGCCAGACGTCCGACCCCAGTTGAGCCAGGGCACAGACCAGGATGGGAAAATTGTGGACCAGATAATAGATACAGACCCAGGCGAGAATAGGACCCCAGATGCAGGAACAAGAATAGATGGAATGGTCACAACAGGTGGAGGGAAAGCCCTCAGGAGGTTAAGACCACTATAAGAAGCAAGTCAGCCTTCAAGGCTGTACAGGCTAAGACTGCTAAGGGCAACAAGACTGCTTTTTAAAACAATTTGTGGCCTGGGACTGCTAAAGGCAGTAGATCTGCCTACTAAGGTCTGCGGGCTGGTACAGCTCAGGGCAGCTGGAGTGCCTTCAAAGAGTGCAGGCTGGTACAGCTCAGGGCAGCTGGACAGCCTTCAAAAGTATGCGGGTGGATACTGCTCAAAGCAGCTGGACTGTCTTCATAAGTGTATGAACTGGTCCCACTCAGGGCAGCTGGACTGTCTTCATAAGTGTATGAACTGGTCCCACTCAGGGCAGCTGGACTGCCTTCATACGTGTATGAGCTGGTCCCACTCAGGGCAGCTGGGCTGCCTTCATACGTGTATGAGCTGGTCCCACTCAGGGCAGCTGGACTGCCTTCATAAGTGTATGAGCTGGTCCCACTCAGGGCAGCTGGACTGCCTTCATAAGTGTATGAGCTGGTCCCACTAAGTGCAGCTGGACTGCCTTCATACGTGTATGAGCTGGTCCCACTCAGGGCAGCTGGGCTGCCTTCATACGTGTATGAGCTGGTCCCACTCAGGGCAGCTGGGCTGCCTTCATATGTGTATGAGCTGGTCCCACTCAGGGCAGATGGACTGCCTTCATACGTGTATGAGCTGGTCCCACTCAGGGCGGCTGGGTTGCCTTCATACGTGTATGAGCTGGTCCCACTCAGGGCAGCTGGACTACCTTCATACGTGTATGAGCTGGTCCCACTCAGGGCAGCTGGACTGCCTTCATACGTGTATGAGCTGGTCCCACTCAGGGCAGCAGGACTGCCTTCATACGTGTATGAGCTGGTCCCACTCAGGGCAGCTGGACTGCCTTCATACGTGTATGAGCTGGTCCCACTCAGGGCAGCTGGACTGCTTTCAAAGGTCTGCATGCTGACACCACTCAGGGAAGCTGGACTGCTTTCAAAGATTTGTGGGCTGATCCCCCTATTGGTGGATGTACCGCTATTCAGATGAGCGTGCTGGTACCGTTGCTGGTGGCTGGATCACCTTAGATGAGTGGGCTGGTACCTCTGCTGGAGGCTGGAAAGACTAACATGAGAGGGCTGGTACCGTTGCTAGACTGTCTGTTCAGATAAATGGGGCTAGTATCAATACTGTTGGCTGGACCACTTCCAGAGATGCAGGCTGGTACCACAATCAACAGTGGAATTTCTGACAAGTGAATGCAGACAGAGCTGCAATAGCCACTGTAGTCCACATGGCCTCTTAAGTATATTGAATATTACCGAAATTGCCTACCATGCTTCCCATAAAATACAATCAGTAATAAAAAGAGAAAATATTAACCATTATCCTGTGCATGGAAGGGAGAAGCACAGCAGCAGAGACCCCAAACTGGGGGCTGCCCATATTTGTAGTGGGGATGGCTAAGAGTGATAGGTTTTGTAGTACAACAGCTGGAAAATCACAAGTTGCTTAACTCTGCTCTAATATTATATTTAATTGGTTTTTCATGCTCTTACAGATAAATGCATTTCTCTTAGTCAATGCGGGACACAGAGACCATGGGCTGAAGTCCCCTCTGTGGAGGAAATTCTCATCCTGCAACACTTCACCAAGCCCAGTTTCACATATAGCAAAGCCAAGATACAGACAAGAACAACAGAAGTGGAACACGACAGGGAATCCCCTGAACAGGGAACCCAGGAGGACCCACCTGCTCAGGACTCACACCAGTGTTTTATTTCTCTTGTGTTCCATATGGACTAAGAGAAAAAGATTTATCTGTAAGTACACAAAAACCCCCTTATCTCTTTCTTCTTTTGTGGAACACAGGAACCATGGAAATTTACCAAAACATCTGCCAAGATTCCAGGGAAGGTAAGAGAAAAAAAACCCTAAGAACACAGACCAGGTTCAATGGGAATGAACTAGAGCAACATAAACCGAAGTTATCAATGGACACCAACACTACAAACTAAAGAACAGAAGCCAATATGGTACTGGTTCAACAGGAAGCAAGAAAGACACTTATGCAGTCACAACAACCTGCAAAAGCTACACAAATGTTAGAAAAGGGACACGCTTACAAGAGCTTATATAGAAGCAAATATAATATTATGTATCTGGGTTTCTGAAACAAGCATTCTACACATGTATTAAATGGAACAATATTACATGTATGCCTGTCAAATAAGGATTTCAAAGTACTGCAAAACAATAGACTTTACAATACTGTGCAGTGTGAGCTACTGAAACAGCCAATAGGAAACAAGCATGCGTAAAGAAGCATATAGATTCAGGGTATGAGATATAATTCTACCTCTATAAATGTCTGGTAAGACCTAATCTAGAATATGGAATACAGTGTTATAAAAGACACAAACTGGAAAAAAGCACAGAGATGTGCATCAAAGATGATAACGTTATTTTTTTTTAAATTACTATTTGTTCTGCAATTTATACAACAGTTACTTTTAAAGGAAAAGCTCTGATACTCAAGGAATTAAAGAAGCAGTTACTTTTCTTGATGAGCAAAATAAGGGAATGTCTAATAGTGGGCGATGCTTCATTCAAACGTTATTTCAGCTCAAGCGTCAAGCTGCTGGTAACAGTCAAAATTAGTATCCAGAGGTCACAAGATTTCTAAAATGTACCCTGTGGGAGAGTTAACGTTTCGGATTATGGCTCGCCATACTAAGTGATAGCAGCAGTGCCTCCTGTGATCACAGTAGAACATTGCAAGTGTTTGCTATAATAACCTTTTAGTGAAGCATCTCCCACAGGAGTATCATTATTTTAACACTTAACACACCATGTGCTAGCCCATGCCTCATCAAAGACCCAAAAGCAGTAGGGATTGTAATTGCCCAGCTGAAGGAACATGTACAACCCAGTGTACCTGAAGCAGCTATACACAGTGAGAGTACTTCAGGTACAAAAAAGGTGTTATATTAACTTTATGAAAGTGAGATGGCTTGTGGAATACTTTACATTAAATGTAACAGTATGAATTTAGCTTCACTTGTACCACTTCCAGTAAAATACATACCAGGTTCTCTATGGAATGCTGAAACTGCTCAATTTCCCGCAGTGTCTCAGTGTCTCTCTTCACCTCGTTTACATACTGAGCTAAGTCCTAGAGCAAAAGAGGAGACAGGGTAAACTCTTGGGCCCACTAATATAAAAATCACTTTGTATAAATGAATTACCTAATGCAGTGGATGTCTAATTGTGCTCTGTGGAACCCCAGGGTTCCTGAAAACCACTGTCTGTAATGCCAGACAGTGGAATAAGGCTGGGGTGCCAGACAAAGTATGTGATTTAACAACCAACAGGCACATGGAATCCAAACAATGCAGTTTTATGTTTAGCTAACAATAGTGGCATGGCTTTGCCCATGCAGTTTAAACCTTTGGGTGCCAAAGGGATATCCAATACACAGGTTCACAATGCATTGGCGAGCTCTGTAACAGTGAATTGTTTAAAATCTAATTTTTAAAAATTGGAGAATCTTTATTTCTTGCACAATGTACAAGGTTGTACTTGTTTCTGTGATGTCCTGCAGAAAGGAATTTTCATAAGTATGCAGAATAAAAAGGGTGTGTGGTGTCTATTTATCATGCAGTTGGTTTGCTCCTCTTTTATTTGTGTATTTTGACAATTGTAGTGAAATGGCTGCAGAAGACAGGTAGGCAATAAGCAATAAACACAACAATTAACACGGTTGTAGGACAGTCCACCCAGTGATGCACTGTGTGTCGTGCGGACGATATGCCAGTGTATGGTGTGGGCAGTTGTAAGGCTGTTCCCCCGTTGCTATTCTCGGAAGTCAGTCGACCATTTTCTTTTTCTTTCAGATGGAAATTAAGGATGGGCCAAATCCTGTCAAAATCACGCCTCCCTTTATCTCCTGAACAGGCAGTATGGAGGAGATTTGTATATCCCCTCCTTACTGCCTCCCCTGGGTGTGTGTGTGTGTGTGTGTGAGACAGACTTCTTTTATATACAGTATATAGATCAGATTTCTCTAGTAATTGGCACTATAGCCAAGTCCACTCAATATTAAAATAAAATAAATAAACTGGTTACCAGAAAGTTTTGCTTTATTATTTATTCTTAAGTTAGTGGTATCAAGCAGCATTCAGATATTTTAACAGGGGAACTATCCTCCAGTAATAAGTACTTCTTACTTTTTTAACAGAATGCTTTATCTAGGTAAGCACCATTATCACTGCAGTCAGGCATTTAATCTTTCCTGTAGTAAACTGCTTGCTGTTTCTGTTTACAACTTGATACAGACTTGTGTCCCCTACAAACTATTCATGGCAATTTTGCCTATTTTTATTGTAAGGATGTGTAACATAGAAGCAGCGCAATAAAAAGCTTCTCTATTAAGACATTTAAACCATATGTCAACGGACAACACATATAGTAAACATTTGAGAGGTCAATAGCATAGAAGTAATCGATCAAATGGATTAAGCTAAGTTTTTCTTGCTATTCCTTACTTCTATGCTACTGACCTCTCAAATGTCTACTATATGTGTTGTCCATTGACATATGGTTTTAAAGGGACAGTACTGTCCCATAAAAACTTGTTATAGTTTTGTAGAGGATGAAAATATAAGGTTAATGGCGCAAAACCCTATCTCTCAAACTGCTAAGGTTTGAGAGATATAAGCATTGACAGTTCCCCCCTCCTTCTCCTTCTCCTGACATCAGCGTCTAGCTCACAGCAGGAGATCCCGGTCTGGGAATCAGCCTGCGGCTCTGTAGCAGAGCCAAAATCGCCTTATTGCGAAAGAATTCCATCATTGGAAAGGTCTACAAAGTGTGCTTGGTTTGCAAGCACACTTTGTAGACCTTTCCAATGAAGTAATTTTTATGCAATAAACGGATCTCCTGCTGTCAGCTTTACAGCTGACATCAGGAGAAGGGGAGGGAGGGGGGAACTTTCAATGCTTCTCTCAAATCATAGCAGTTTGAGAGATAGGATTTGTGCCATTAAGCCTATTGTTTCGTCCTGTACAAAACTATAAGTTTTTATGGGACATTACTAGCACTTTAAATGTCTTAATAAAGGGGCTTTTTATTGTGCTACTAAGTTTCGAGTTACACATTGTTTGAAGGGGGAAAGGGTTATTTCAGTGCAAACTCCAGTGTTAGTATTGTTTCCGGTGTTAATATAGAAGATTGAGAGATACTCTTGTTTGCATGTTGTACCCAGTGCTGATCATTCTACAGACTACTATATACCGATATATTGAGATGCTGAGTCTGGATATTTTAACGTGGTTGAAGTAAATCTTTGCAGCCGACACTGCTGATACTGTTTTTTGTGTAACATAGAAGAAGAACTGAATAGGAAAAATGCATATATAGATAAGTCTGATTGTTGTATGAAGCACATTTACCTAGTTACATTAATCAGTTAACCCAGTACCCCTCTGACACTCAAAGGGTTAAATAATGTAAATGTCACTTACCGTAATCCTAAGGCATAATTCCCATATAACACTAATAGTATGTGAACTCCTTGGATGCTAGATAGGTATCCTAGGTATTGCACAGAAATGAGCTGCAGATCTTTACAGCATCCGTGAGGTTAAAGGGTTTGATTGTTTGGGTTTCGTGGAGATTTCAAAAGAAACCAAAAGATTCCACAACTGCAAATCATTTTTGTGCCAGTGACTTAACCCTCTGCAAGCCAGAGAGGTATCTAACACATTCTGTGTCTTAGATATCTCTTCGCTCAAAGGGTTAAGGAAATGCAATAATAGGAATTTATGTGCCATTTTCTTATGTATGAGGCTCATGTACAAGGAAGAACAGGAGTAATTCTGGGGCAAATAGCTGCTCCACTGAGAACAACTTTATATCTCCATTAATTTAAAGGGTCAGTAATGGCCCATAAAAAATTCTTCTTGTTTTGTAGAGTTCAAAAAAATGAATTATGTGATTACGGTTTGAGAGATATTCGCCTGTAAAGTCCCCCCCTCACTCCCCTTCTCCTGACGAGATCCAGGTCTTGGGACCAGCCGGCGGCTCTGCAGCAGAGCCAAAATCGCGTTATTTAAAATGAATTACTTCACTGGGAAGGTCTACAAAGTGTGCCTGGTTTGCAAGCACACTTTGTAGACCGTTCCAGTTAAGTAGTTCTTTTTAAATAATGCAATTTCGGCTCTGCAGAAGAGCTGCCTCGAGTCGGCCAACACGGATAGGAAAATTGTACATGTGAATATCTCTCAAACCATAAAGGTTTGAGAGATAGGATTTTTGCCACATTATTTTTTTAAACTCTACAAAACAAGAAGATTTTTTATGGGACATTAGTGTCCCTTTAAATGTGCTATTTAATAGATAAGAACTCTCTGCATTCAAGGGAGTAGAAGGAAGGCCCATTTAAATCAAAGAACCATTTGGGGGGGGATTGTATTTATACCCTATAGTGTATTTGTTTTACCCCAGAATGTGCTTAATACATCAGCCTCTCTATGTTTGTAGATGTTAACGTGAATTTTAACCCTTTGAGTACCAGAGGGGTACTCAACCCCTCTGGCATTCAAAGGTTTAAACATTTAATGATCACAACAAAGGTCTAACTTGCAAATTCTGTGAACACGTTCTCTATATGTCTTTAACATACACTGACATGTTTGATTACATTAATCAGACGGCAGAAGACAAATGCGGACTTAATATTCTCCTAGCAAAATGGACTTTTTGCTACTTACATATTAGTATGCTAATCAGTTACTGACGTGTCACTTGGAACGATTTACGGATTAGCCCAGGAATATGTAATTTAGTGACTCATTCAGAGGATTTGAAGGGATGGACATTTAGAAGAAGTGCTCAGATTTTCTAAAGCTGCTATCAGAGTTTGTCAATCCAAATTCTGTTCTATATAAAGTCATTAGTCATCAAGCTAAAGAGGTGCATATCTGGGGCCAATGAAACATCTGCACCATAGGGGACCAATAACATTTTTCCAAATTCCCTTTGATTGAACTGGGACCTTTAACTCCTTGGATGCTCAAGAGATCTCCAGTGTATTGCTTTGCACTTGCAGGGAGGGTTTGAAATTTGGTCCTCTGGGGCCACAAATAGAACAAGAGGATTATGCACTTAGGTGTGATAAATAGGAGATAACTTTTCCAGTGATATCACTTCTCCAGTTCCTATCTTATTATATGGAGCCTATGCACTACGATATTTCCCACTTGAAAAGTCTTAGGGCGAGATCTTCAAAAAGTCTTCATAATGAAAAAATTGTCGGATTATGAGTTGGTGGTAAAAGAAGGACAACATTTTCAGAAGTAAATCCGTCACGTTTGAAAATTCATCTAAAGAATTAAAAATGACGGTAAGAAGATCTCACTTAACATTGCCATTAAAAATTCTGATCTTAAAAATTTGTCTTTGATTTTGTCTTTGAAATGAAAAATTTCAAAGAAACAAAGACTTTTTTTTGTCTTTGAAATGAAAAATTGCTTCTCAGTACTTTAATTTTTCTTCTCCAAGTTTAGATAATTTTTATTATGTCGGGAGCAAATGACGTTCAAACAAATATTTTTTCTGAAAATTCCTTACATTATGACGGAAAATTATACCACGCCCACTTTTAAGATGGCTTTTTCCCCTTTGACAGAGATGGCGGAATTGGATGCAAAAAATGATGGAAACATGTCTGAGAAATGACGGACCATGGAGTAAGAACTTTTTTGTTCTGATTACAGACAATTTCAGTTACCACCACTTTCTGAACATCTCCCCTTAGAGCATACGCTCCATAGAATAACATAAGAACTGGAGAAGCGATATCACTGGAAAAGTTATCTCCTATTTATCACCTCTTTATTACACCTTAGTGCATCTCTCCCCAGCAGTTAAGGAGATTCCTCATTAAAGGGATTGTAATACTTGTATTAAAGTGGAGTTCCGAGTCTTCTTTCTTTATTTTTTTAACAGATAGTGCTATATTTCTTTACTTACAGATTTAAAGCACTATTCAATCTGAAAGGATCCCCTTCACATCCCTTCTGGTTGCCTCCCATCAGATCTGGAATCCGGTAGTGGGACCGGATGGATGCAGCGTGGGACAATCTTCACATAATAATTATAAGGAAAACCCTGTCCCACTTGACAAAGGAGGACAGAATTTTCCTATTGCTTACTGAAGACTGTACCTCACTGAGCTCTATCTGGACCAGACAGAGGCAGAGTGATGCAGGGGAAAGGGCGGGAAGGGGATCCCTCTAGAACTAGAACTTCAAAACTGTAAGCACTGATATTTTGTGCTACATGTTAAAAAAAAAGAAAGACTCAAATCTCCACTTTAATACACATATTACTGTCCCTTTAAAGGGATAGTAATGTTTCATAATAAAAGCAGCTCTAGTTAATCATCATAGTATTTGGGCCTTGAAGAGTGTTATTTCAATTCTGTCAGAGTTGTAGATCAAGAGTAATTCAATGACAAAGTATCCCCCTCCCACCCCTTTTACTGATGTAACACTGCTCAGCCAGAGCAGAAGGGAGGTGCCCAGGTAGATTGCAGAGAGGGACAATCTTCAATTAAGATAAGGGAAAAACCTGAAAAACTTGTCAAGGGTGGCAGGGCTTTCATTGTTCTCAAAGGAAGAAGATTGTCCCCTGCTGTTATCTGTCTGGTCTAGCAACCAGATTCCACATCTGAGAAGAGATGGCTTACACTAGGTAAAAGGGGTGGGAAGGAGAAACTTTATCATTCAATTGCTCTTGAACCACAACTCTAACAGTATTGAAACAACACTCTCTATGGCTCAAATACTATGAAGATTAATTGGAGCAGCTTTTTTGTGAAACATTACTATCCCTTTAAGAAACAGATGACTTAACCAGTAATTCATTCCTTTTGCCTAATCCACATATGAAAAAGCAGTAAAATCTTAGGGCAGTGCCTCCTATGACTAAACTAAGATAAATACTTTAACATGTTAACCCTTTGAGTGTCAGAGAGGTTTGCGTTGCACACCCCTCTGGCACTCAAAGGGTTAAGAGGAGAAAATAAATCAGTTCTATGTTATTTTTCTACTCATATTCACAAAACAAGAAGCAAAATGAAAACTGCCATTTTAACGGGCAGGGAATATATCTCTTCCTCTGGTGACATCAGCTGCTCAAATCCCACTATCTCTCAAAGATTATGACATTCTTTCATCTGAGGTATACTGATGCTATATAAATATGAGTCTGTGTCCATTTATCTTATGTGTGTAACTATCCATATGCTACAATTACCCATCAAATTGTCATTTATTGCACCATGAAAAGCACCCCCTGTCTTTTGTGTTTTTTCAGGAAACAGTGGTGACTTTAGGAATTCAATTCAGGGCGGGAACACATGGGGCCAGAGGAAAAAATGAGGGGCACATTTAAACCTTTGAGTGCCAGAGGGGTACAGAACGCATTGCTTTGCAGGACAGAGCGAGATTCTCAAGTCGCTCCTTCAAAGTCCCCTCATCCTTAGCACCTGATTTAGAGAGCCCATCGCTGAATAGCAAATAAACGGAACTAATTAAACTCAAATAACTATAGGACATAAGTATTAGAACCCCGCTTGTAGACCTTGCAAATACATGGCAGACAGTGGTCAAAGTTTATACATAGAGTTACTTAACTGAAGTGTAGTTTGTACATAGAACATCACTCAAGTAAGCCGCTCCAGCTTCTCTTTTCCCTTCTCTGAGTGCTCCGCTCCTCCCTGTCATACTGCACGCAGAGAAGGGGAGAGGGAGGCCGGAGCAGCTTTCTTGAGTGATGTTCTATGTACAAATCTACTAGCAGATTAAACTTTGACCACTGTCTGCCATGTATTTGCAAGTTCTACAAGCGGGGTTTTAATATTTATGTCCCATAGTTTTTTCAGTTTAATTACTTCAGTTTATTTGCTGTTCAGCGATGGGCTCTGTAAATCGGGTGCTAAGGATGATGGGACTTGAAGGCGCTGTTTGAAGGTGCGACTTGAGAATCTTGCGCTGTCCTGCAATACGAGATTCTCATGTCACCCCTTTATTCATGGTGACATGATGACTGCTCCCTGTAGTCGCATGCTATTTTGCATGTGACTTTTTAAAAGGATACCAGTGTCAATGGTAGAAGCATGCTTTATGTCTTCTTCACCCAGCACATGTGGATAACAATATATGTTCTCCCTGAACTTAGAATTTCAAAAATTATGAAATTCTAAGTTCAGTGAGCACATATGGTTCTAGATGAAACATAAATTATTAATTACCATTCTGATTTACATCTTGAGGCTTAAGTTATTATTAGTCACTGTCCACACTCACACTGTCCACCCACATTTGTCCAAATCACATTGACCACATCCACACTGTTCACCTCACACTATCCACCCACACTGTCCACCCCACACTGTCCATAGCCACATTGTCCACCTCATGCTGTCCACACCCACACTGTCCACCTCATGCTGTCCCCCTCACACTGTCCACACCCACATTGTCCACCTCACACTATCCATAGCCACATTGTCCACCTCCTGCTGTCACCTCACTGTCCACACACACACACAAACACCGTCCACCTCACAATGTCCAATCCCACATTTGTCCACACACACTGTCCACTTCACACTGTCCAACACCCACATTGTCCACCTCTCACTGTCCAAAGCCACACTGTCCTCCTCATGCCGTCCACACACACTGTCCAACTCACATTGTCCACACCCACATTTGTCCACATCACACTGTCCACCTCACACTGACCACATCCACATTGTTCACTGCACACTGTCCACCTCACACTGTCCACACTCACATTTGTCCACATCACACTGTCCACCTCACACTGATCACATCCACACTGCCCACCTCACACTGTCCACCCACATTGTCCACTTCACACTGTCCAACACCCACATTGTCCACCTCACTGTCCACAGACACACACACACTGTCCACCACCACACTGTCCACCTCACACTGTCCAAAGCCACACTGTCCTCCTCATGCCGTCCACACACACATGCACACTGTCCAACTCACATTGTCCACATCCACATTTGTCCGCATCACACTGTCCACCTCACACTGACCACATCCACACTATTTGCTGCACACTGCCCACACCCACACTGTCCACTTTACACTGTCCACACCCACACTGTCCACCACACACACAGTTCACATCACATTGTCCCCAAACTATCCATCTCATATTGTCCATCTCATACTGTCCACTTATATTGTACGCCTCACACTATCCACTTATTGTCCAGTGTCCACCTTGCACTGTCCATTTCAGTTAGAATTAACCCTTTGTGGTACAGACCAAAAGTTTGCCTAGGATTTTAGCTCATCAACACACAACGCAATTGCCCAATTGCCATCTTCTGCACCTTTAGGATGACAGTCAAAGTTTTACCATCCCAAAAATGACAGCTATTTGTTACGGATCTGCATGTTTGGAGTTGGCAAACTACAGCCATCCTATAGCTGTAGCTGGACTACAACAGCCATCATCCCTAGCTGTTGGCAGGCTGATAATTTAAATTGTAGTCCACCCACAGTTAGAGAAGAGCAGCATGTTTCAAATGCAGCATAACACAAAACAAATTCTAGATTTTATTATTGAACACATACTTTAGTTCTTGAAAATAGAAACACTTTCCTGCTACTTTTGCCCTTGCATGTCTTTATTTCTTTCCCACCTGTTCAGGACATGTATTGGAGCCTGACCCGTTTATTTCTGTTTCCCTTCTATTTCCTGCTTATGAGTTACCTCTTCAACTCCGCGGATATCAATTATTTTGCAGTCTCCGGACATCTGTGATTTCTCTGGTCGTAACTATGCAAGAATATCTACGTCTGTATCCCTACCTGGTTGTACCCTTTGCTACTGCTGCTGGCAGCGGGTCCTCTGGTGGCTGGTGTGCAGACGCAGTGAGTTACATTGCGTCTGATGTCACCAACTAAGCCGCTGCCGGGTGAATCATCGCACACTACAGACTCTGTGGTTCGGCTCCAGCATCTCGGCACTTATCATTCGGGTTCTGTTCATTCGGGCTGCCTGAATGAATAGAGCCCAAATGAAAAACACTGCAGGGGAGAAGGAGGCAGGAGCATTTATGTTATGAGGACTCAAGGTGAAGAGAATTGGGGGGGCACATGGGGGGCACAGCAGAATGTAGGGGGCTCTGGCCCCCCCACCACCAGTTACGCCACTGTCAGGAAATGAGGATTCTCTTGGATCTAAGAATCTAACCGTAACTCTAGAGTGAACTCTTATCCCAATTATGTTTAAACTAGTTGAAGAGCCCATGTACACGGGCCACTGTGCCACCCAGCAACGGCCTCGGTGCAGTCATGCACAGTAGAGACTGCCCCACCTGCGCCGCGGCTGATACGGAGCAGGGTGCTCTGAATTCAGACTGTAGTCCTCTCTGTGCACCAAAGCGGAGTCCTGCACCGTTATCAGCCGCAGGCAGTCTGTTCTGCACATGACTGCAGCGTGTGCAGCCATCTCTACTGAGCATGACAGCTTCTGAGAAACACACACTTAGCAAATTATTATATAGGATAGGCAGCCACACACAGTGGGCCTCCTGTATAAAGGCACAATGGGTCTATTCTATTGCGGACCAGCTACAATATAGCAGACATACAAAAATTATCCTTGATTTAAAAAACTCTTTTAACCCCTTGAGGGCAAGAGAGGTCCCTAATGCAATGTACAGCAATGATGGCTTGGAGACGTTTAACCCTTTGGGTGCCAGAGTGGTACACAACACATTGTTTCACAAAAGTCTTGCTTACCCCTCTGGCATTCAAATGGTTAAATCAACAGGAATATTTATTTGCTGCTATGGTGCATCCGATTTGGCCCAGAGTTGCTCCACTGTTTCTTATTAAGTCATCCTTTTAGTGCAGTAATACTGGTACCTTCATTGCATCAAGAGCCACACGCAGGTTGTTTTTTTCTGTAAGATCCGTGGTGTGTTTTACCAACTCCTGAAATAAGACAGGAGACAAATTCCATTAAAATATATAAAGCAGAACATTTAGTACCACATTCATCAATAAGCAGCTGGTGTCACAAGGCAAATTTGGACCCTTATGATGCAAAAGTCTTATTTATCATGTACTGCTCAGCACATCACAAGGGATTAGAAGGAACTGAGGTCTCCTTGCAAGAAGAGATCAGTCTGTGTTCGAACGTCCAGCCGTAGACTGATTTATCACTGAGGTGCAAAGTTGCTAAGCAGAGAATGATTACTGGCACCACAAAGGTGTTGGTAATCATCCCCTATGGGGGAAAATGGAGGGAATATTTATCAAAGAGCTGCAGATGCTTCGACAAATATCCATAGGCAAAAGACTATTTTGATGGCTCTATGCTTTGAAAATTGCATGGTGTATGATAAATATGGACCTTAATCTCATAAAATTTCCTTTCAGCAATGAGGTAGTCAGAAAAGTAGAATAATAGAAAAATAGAATAACAGCAGACTTTATAGATAGGAGTTATATGGAGCAATAAGAGGACCGAAACAAGGAGACTACATAGAGTGTTTATAAATGAAGCAAGAGGTTATAAATGAAGCTGGCAGGTTATATGAAGAAACTGTAGGATTTATAGGAAGAAATATAGAGCAATAGGAGCCGGTATAAAGAGCATTTATATAAAGAGAAAATTGCTTTATTTATAGAAGTTGTATAGAGCAATAGAATGCTAGGATTGAGTTTTGGGGAGAGGTTATATGGAGTAATAGGAAGAGTTATAGGGAGATGTTATATAGAGCAATAGGAGAATGTGTAGGGAGAGGTTATATGGAATAAGAGGAGTTACAGGAGAGGTTGTATGGAGCAATAGGATGAGTTGTATGGTATACAAGCAATAAGAATAGCTATAGGGAAAGGATATATGGAAAAAATAGGAGGAATAATGTGGAGAGGTTATAAGGAGTAATAGCAGAAGATATAGGGAAAGGTTATACATAGAAATCATAGGGAGAGGGTATATGGAGTAATGACAAATGAATATAGCATTTTTACACATATAAAGGCAAGATATGCAGCCACATACCTTGGCTATTAACCCTCTGAGTACCAGAGGGGTAGGCAAATGCATTGCAAAGCAATGCACTGCGTACCTATTTTGTACTCAAAGGTTAACTCTGCAATACATATACAAGCGGCACTGTATGTCGAATTACAAAGGGGTGAGTTGGTATGTCGAAGGAGATTACTCCATGTAGAATTACAAAGTGGGGTTAGTATGTCGGAGGGAGGCACTCTATGTCAGATTTCTAACATACTGTGCAGCATGGGGAACAACACCATTGTGTGTTAGCCCCATATACACTACCTGACTCCTCCAGCCTCTTCCCTTGCCCAGGCAGTGCCCATGGGGATATGTGGCTAGAAGTGGGCAAAGGGAAAAGGCTGGAGAGCTTCAGACAGTGTACATGAGGATATGTGACTACCAGTGGTCAAGGGAATAAGTCTGGGGGCCAAGCAGTGTATATGGGGTTCTATGACTACCAATGGGCACGGGAACAAGGCTGGGGGGGCAAGTGGTAGCCACAAATCCCCTGGGAATGCACAACATGTATAATATATGATACATAGGTTAGGGGATAATTGTGTAGTGCTTGGGGTTCTATTGTTTTTTATTTTAATTCTTTAAGTGACACAGAGGCGAGCAATGCACATCCCTATGGCACTCAATGCTGTCCATGGTGCTGAAAGTATCCTTTCCACTCCCCTACTGGCCAAGTAGGGAAGCAGAGAGAATGCTGTTAAACTTCATAAATGCCGTAGTTTTGGTGTTGTGTGAAGGGAGGACATCCATTCCACAGTCAGCACTTTGACAATCCTGTATGCTAATAGGGACCTTTTCCACCCCTCCCCTTGCATCCAAACATTTTAGTGAATATGTCGATGTGTGTGTGCACATCGACATGTCGAAGAGTTTCAAACACATCGACAAGATCATATCGCCACAGCATCGACCTTTATTGAATCTAAGCCTCTGTCTTTTAAGATGTGTCCTACCCTCAGTGGAGGGACTTAAGTGATAGAACAATATAAATATACTAGAGAGGGAAAGAGTGTCAGACTAAAGTGCAAACACTGCATTATTAGTGGGGAATATGTGCAAACAAATAAACCACACATTAGAAAGAGGACCCAAAGCTCTTACACTCTAAATAGTATCGATGGAAACATACAGAGAGAGAGGAAGGGTGATAACTGCAAGTACAAGGTGGCATATAAGATAAGAGGAAGAGGCAAATGGACAAAAAGGTGAGAGGGAAACATTAAATGTAACAAAGAGAAAGGATGGAGATGTTAGATGTACCAATGGGAAATGAGAGAGATGTTAGATCTACCAGTGGGAAATGAAGGAAATGTTAGATCTACCAGTGGGAAATGAGGAAGATGTTAGATCTACCGGTGGGAAATGAGGGAGAAGTTAGATCTACCAGTGAGAAATGAAGGAAATGTTAGATCTACCAGTGGGAAATGAGGAAGTTGTTAGATCTACTGGTGGGAAATGAGGGAGAAGTTAGATCTACCAGTGGGAAATGAGGAAGATGTTAGATCTACCAGTGGGAAAGGAGTGAGATGTTAGATGTACCAATGGGATGAAATGTAGATGCTGCATGTACAAAAAGGATAAGAGAAAAAAATAAAAACACCAACACCAGAAAAAAAATCAATCTGATTATATAATGTTAAATATCATCTACTTCCAGTTAGCATCTATAAAATTGAGTTACTGTATGTTATACACCTAACATATAATCCTAATCTTGTTTTTACAGGCAATCCTATATTAACACAATTTGGTTGTGCCAACATCTAATGTTAATGTATTGAGATTAGTACCCACTGAAATCGTATCTAAGACCCATTAACAGACAGTAAAACACTATCACTTCCCAAACACCTATCAAGAGCCCTGGAGCCCTGAAAAAGACAGGAATGGGAGCCACCAGACTGCATATGTAAGACTAGATTTTAGAAAATAGAATGTCGTACAAAATAAAACCCCAGATTTTTTTTTTTAGGTGTTAGTGTTCCTTTAACCCTTTCAGTACCAGACAGCTATCCAATGCATTACACCGCAATGCACTGGATACCTCTCCAGCAATTAAATGGTTAAGTGTACCAGTAAAACAAGACTGAAATGGAGGCATTACATGCCCCTATAGCATAAGAGGAATATGCTATATCTAGCAATAGGATGAGAGGAGGAGTTCCATGCGCCAATAGGATGAAAGGGTGAGGCAAAGTGTATCAGTATGATGAGAGTGAGATACTTGTACCGCAAGAATGAAAGGAAAATGTTATGATGAAATTGTGGTACCTTTAACATGCTGTCTGAGATTTTCAGGGCACCCCTAACATTTTATCTGCCATTTTATGAGGAAGTAATGAATGGGACAGATTTACAAATCTATAGTGCTTAGGATCTTACATTCAGAATACCATACATAAAACATGTCCATATACATAAACTTGAAGCTCAATTAACATATTTTTCAGTGTCTTCATAGGAAAACAGTATCACCCTAAGCTGGTTCCAACAGCACACCAAACTGCCACGGAAACCTAGCAGAGAACTAATTACATGTACAAACAGAATGTGCACATGTTAAATGTACCATTTGGAAAGTTTCATGTATCAATAAGATAAGAGGGACAGGATACATTCACCAATAGGATAAGAGGAACAAGATACCTGTACCAACGGGACGACAGAAGCTGGCAATATGGAGAAAAGAGTGCTAGTGCTTATATTTTGAATATATTAATACAATTAGACTTCTCTGAAAATATTGAAACAGGTTTAATTTGAGGAATGCAAAAAAGATGAAATAAATAAAAGAGTCTCCGCTGAGTGCAGTTTGTTCGGGGGTTGAAGCAATGCGTGTTTTTCAAAGTGACATTTCTCTAGCATCAGCAGCAGCTCAGAGCTGTAGCATGAATTATATCTGCATTCTGCTTCTAATCAGGCTCCAGGCAGCCATCAAATGGGACATACACTATATTTCGCCAACCTAATTAAATGATTACCTGAAGGATGCCCGTGCTTACCAAACTGCAGGGAGAAAAATGCAATATTTCATCCTAACCTGGCAAGCACTGCTGCGTCTCTTGTTTAGACCTTCTCCTGTGCACGTTAAGTGGAACTCACACACAAATATAAGTAAAGCTTTACTCATTAGATCAGTGGTTCCTAACCAGGGTGCTGTGGCACTTTGGTATGCTGGGGGCACCAGCTCAGGGTGCCCTACTTTTTCCATGAAGAGTTAGACAAAAATGTTAAAATTGAGTATCTAATGTATATTTATGAAAATTATTAAGCACAATTTGCTCTTTGTTGTCATTCTGACTGTGAAACTTAAACGGATAGTAATGTTTCACAATAAAAGCCCCTAGCTATACAACCCAGTACCCTGCTTGCATTCCCCACTGCTTTATTACATTGCCTGCCTACCTTTAAGTCATTAGAGATAATTACTCAGAGACAACAGAGGAAAGGGATTTGGGAGTAATTATCTCTAATGACTTAAAGGTAGGTGGGCAATGTAACAAAAGTGGTGGGGAATGCAAGCAGGGTACTGGGTTGTATAGCTAGGGGCATTAGTAGCAGAAAAAGGGAAGTGGTCATGCCACTCTACAGATCTCTAGTTAGACCTCACCTAGAATATTGTGTACAGTACTGGAGACCCCATCTCCAGAAGGATATAGATACTCTAGAGAAAATTTAAAGAAGGGTTACTAAAATAGTGACTGGTTTACAGGAAAAGAAATATCAGGATAGACTAAAGGATCTGAACATGTATAGCTTGGAGGAGAGAAGAGAAAGAGGGGATATGATTGAAACATTGAAATATATGAAGGGATTCAATAAGGTGCAGGATGGAAGTATATTTCAAAGGAGTAAAAATGTTAGGACAAGAGGCCATAGTCTAAAAATAGAGGGACACAGGTTTAGATGTAATGTAAGAAAGTTTTACTTCACTGAGAGGGTAGTAGATAAGTGGAATAGCCTACCAGCAGAAGAGGTAGAAGTTAATACAATGACAGAATTTAAGCATGCATGCGATAGGCATAAGGCTGTCCTTAACATAAGAAAAGACCAAGGGCCAAAAAAGGTTTAAGGTTTTACTGTAGGAAAATGGGCAGACTAGATGGGCCAAAATGGTTCTTATGTGCCGTCAAATTCTATGTTTCTATGTTTAAAGCAGCATCAATTAATCTTCATAGTATTTGGGCCATGGATAGTGTTATTCCAATACTGTCAGAGTTGTAGTTCAAGAGTAATTGAATGATAAAGTATCCCCCTCCCGCCCCTTTTACTATTGTAACACTGCTTACCTCAGAGCAGCAAGACTGTCCGGATGGATCGCAGAGAGGGACAATCTTCAATTAGCATAAGGTAAAAATGTGAAAAACCTGTCAAGGGGGGAAGGGTTTTCATTGTTCTCACAGTAAGAAGACTGTCCCTTGCTGTGAACTGTCTGTTCTTAAGATCAGATTCCACATATGAGGGGAGGTGGCTTAGACTAGGTATAAGGGGTGAGATGAGGACAATTTATCATTCAATTACTCTTGAACTACAACTCTGACAGTATTGAAATTACAGTCTCCATGGCCCAAATACTATGAGGATTAATTAGAGCTGCTGTGTTTGTGAAACATTACTATCCCTTTTATAGGTACCCCTTCCCAGCGTGCTGCAGAGTCCTCTTACCTGTGTTGGCAGTACAAGGAATTTGACTGCTTTAGTGCTGAGTGGTGTGCAATGTTTTCCACAGATCTTTGGTGCTTAAGAAGTAATTTACAATGTGTGGGTCTTGTAATCTCCACATCTACAGTTTTTACATGTTTTAAAAGAAATGGGTCACTAGATCCTGGGGGTCCATAGCTAAGGATTCAGAATAAGGACTCAGCAATCTTTTGAAGATCTACTGATACTCCCCCCCCACACACACACACACATACACACACACAGACACACACAAATTGGAGCTGCTGTTTTGTGAGAATATCTATCTATTAACATAATGTAACCTTCATTAAGGCCATTAGAAATTACCTGTGTGGGGTGCCCGTAAAATTCCACATTGAACAAAAAAAGACTGAGATGCTAGAGCCATCAATAAAGCATGGCATCACTAGCATCCAATTGGTTCTTTAATCTTCTGAGTGAGACAGAGGTATCCAACACATTGCAATGCATTGGATACCTCACTGACACTCAGAGGGTTAACCTAAATGAATGTGCAGTCTTTCTGCAATTTTTTTCCTACTGAAAAAATCCAAGGATCACATTCAGGAAGCTAAAGTGGAGCAATTCTGAGAAAAAAACAACTAAACCATAAAGGATAAATACATTTCCTAATGATTTAAATGGGGCTTTTAACCCTTCAACACTAGAGTAGCATTGGTTAAGGCAACATTGAAGTCAAAGTGGATTTTTTGTCTGTTTTGGTGCCATTGGTTTAAATCAATGAATGTTTTTGTCTCCTATAGAACAGATGGGATGCTGAAGCACTGTTACACTTTCAGGGGAATCTACAAATTCAGAATGTAAAACTGGGCTTTTAACCCCTTGATTATTAACCCTTTCATTGCCAGAGGGGTACGTAATGTGTTGGGGGATGAGGATCCTTTCAGCTTGAAGTTCTTTTGAACTACAGAACTGTAAGTAATTAAACATAGCGTGATATAAAAAACATTACTAACCCATTAAATAGGTCTTCAACACAATGTTGTGCGATTTGCTGGAGATTTCTCTAGCCTTCAGGGGGTTAAAAACAACATTCAAATCAATGGGGGGGATTTGGAGAATATTCAATTGTCCCCTATAGTGCCGTTGGTTTGCTGCAGAGTTTCTCATCTTTAGCCTCCAGAATGAACTTCTGAGTGTTGCACAGTTATGAAATACATTGTATTCAGGAGGATAACAGCCCCATTTGAACCAAACGGATTATTTGCCCCCTACTGTGCAATTGGTTTACTCCAGAATGTTATCCCTTGAGTTGGCTGAATCAGGCCCTTCGTACTTCCTCTAGAGCAGGGATGTCCAAGATCAGTCCTCAAGGGCCACCAACAGGAGAGGATGTAAGGATTTCCATGATTACGCACAAGTGAGTTAATCAGTGGCTCATTCACTGTGACTGACTCACCTGTGCTTAAAGGGATAGTAATGTTTCACAAAAACAGCAGCTCCAATTAATCTTCATAGTATTTGGGCCATGGAGAGTGCTATATCAATACTGTCATTGTTGTGGTTCAAGAGAAATTGAAGGATAAAATTTCCCCCTCCCGCCCCTTTTACCTAGTGTAAGCCATCTCTTCTCAGATGTGGAATCTGGTTGTAAGACCAGACAGATAACAATCTTCTTCCTATGAGAACAATGAAAGCCCTGCCACCCTTGACAAGTTTTTCAGGTTTTTCCCTTATTTTAATTGAAGATTGCCCCTCTCTGCAATCTACCTGGGCATCTCCGTTCTGCTCTGGCTGAACAGTGTTATATCAGTAAAAGGGGTGGAAGGAGGATACTTTGTCATTGAATTACTCTTGAACTACAACTCTGACAGAATTGAAATAACACTCTCCAAGGTCCAAATAATATGATGATTAATTAGAGCTGCTTTTATTATGAAACATTACTATCCCTTTAATCAGGGAAATCCCTAAATCCTGGACTGCTGGTGGCCCTTGAGGACTGAACTTGGACAGACCTGATCTAGAGCCCGCATTAGAACATTTAAGATCTACCAGAGAAATTATAAGATGAGGCTTACCTGGAGTAATAAGTGATACTTCAGAACTCTCTGCATCGGCACAACCAAGAGATCTCTAAGGGTGAACTTCCCATTGTTCGCTCGTTTAGAACATTCCTGCATAAAGTAATATTCAATAGATTGATAACCGGTTGGGAAGTATAGAACATTATAACAACAATTTATAAGCCTCATTATAGAGTTTATGATGAACCAACAAATTGTGGCCCATTTGTATAAAAGCAAATAGCTAAATTCTGGAGAAAAC
This sequence comes from Rhinophrynus dorsalis, assembly GCA_037306005.1. Taxonomy (NCBI): domain Eukaryota; kingdom Metazoa; phylum Chordata; class Amphibia; order Anura; family Rhinophrynidae; genus Rhinophrynus; species Rhinophrynus dorsalis. The sequence continues at coordinate 152,143,881 of CM074722.1, read as the reverse complement.
CACCTAAACTACAGAGGAGAAAACAACATTCCCAAAAGAGCTTTTGACCTCGTGAATGATAGAGAGGTCTGTGACTTCTCTAGCATTCAAAAGGTTAAAAAAAGCTACAGTTAAATCAAAGAGGATTTGGAGAACATTTGTCCCCTATGGTGTAGCTGGTTTGTGCCAGAAGGAATTTCTCACCCATTTTCAAAAAGTCCAGAACTCTGTGAATCACTTTAATGTAGAACTAACACTTCATAAGGACTTGTGTGAATTTGTAAGTGCTTTCAAAATCACCTACACTTATGTTAACAAATCTTTATTTAAAACTGTAGGTTATGAGCAATGTAGCTTTATTTGTCAGTTTATGCACATTAGGCAGTACTGGCTGGCACAGCCTGGTGTGTTAGATACTAACATTCCACTCTCCCTCCCAACTGACACTTCCTACTTCTTAATTTGCATACATGAAGTAATAAATAAACTCATAAATTTTAGTTTTAAATAAAAAAATGCTTTACATAAATGTAAGTGATTGTGAAAGCTCTTCCAAAATCACCCAAGTCATTATACAATGTTAGTTCCATTTAAAGTTTTTTTTTTTTCTTGCCCCATCAAACACAGGTTAGTAAGAAGATGTTTCAGATCTGTGTGGTTCTTTATCAGGCTTAATAAAGAAAACATTTAAAAAGTTCTTGAAGTGCTGGCAAGTTCATATAGTAATATTTGCCAAGAGGGGGAATCAAGATCACCATCACTGGCTTTGGAAGCCATACCTGTTATACAAGACATTCAAAGCGGCAAATGTTGCTATGTTTACTGAATTCATTGTTAGTTCCTGTCATAAGGATTATCATCTGATTTGTTCAGTAGGAAAAGAGTTTGTGTGTCCTGGGTGAGGATGCACATAGGTGTGATAAAGTGTTATAGAGCAGAGATAACTCCTCCCATGTGTGATAAACTCTCCAGTTCCTAAGTTATTCTATACAGCCTATATACTAAGATCCCTAATGTCAGAGATCATAAAGCATAGCCTCCATAGAATATGACTGGAGAAATTATCTCAACTTTATCATCTATATTTCACACCTTAGTGCAGTGGTTCTCAACTCTGGTCCTCGGGACTCACTAACAGGACAGGACTTAGGGATGAGCACAGATGTGTTGATCAGAGGCTCATTCACATTGATTAACTCACCTGTGCTCTAAAAAGGAAATCATCAAATCCTGGCCTGTTAGTGGGTCCCGAGGACAGGAGTTGAGAATCACTGCCTTAGTGCATCTCTCCCCAGGTGTGCGCATATCAGGGGAGGAGTGCAGATGGACTGCACTGGATACATTTCTAGCACCCAAAGCGCTAAATTCTGTCAATGTTTTCCAACCTTTACATGTATGTCTGGGAATGCTGCTACTCAGTCTTTCACATAAAAGAAACTAGAATTTTAACTTTGGCATTCCCTAACCTATAACGTGCCAAGATTAAGCATGAACTTGTTCTGAAATATGTTGCTCACCCCTCTGGAAAGCAAATGGTTAAACCTTTGCAGAAAAAAAAAAAGTTTATTTTATTTAAAAATGTATTTTATATTATAACCTACTTTAGATAGCCAGTTGGCTTGGGTAGGTTCAGGGAATACGTGTGTTATGGTAAGGCTTAGGGATAGATTTAGGTTTAGGAGTAGCGTAGGAAAAAAAAATAAAAAAAAAAAATTTATCATAGGAATAGTGACCTTTTGGGGCGAGAGTTAGGTATAGTTAGGTATAGAAGTTAGTAATTCATTTAGTTTAGAGTAGGTGTATACAATGCAGCGGAGGTACACTTTAGAAGAGATGTATTCCTTTTTGGCTTCTGACTCAGAAGCCACAGACATTGCGTCAGACTTCGATATCACTCAGTTTTTTGATGCCGGGCCTTCTGTGAAAAAAAGACGCACTGCTCCAATAGCTGCCTCAGCAATTGCCCCAACAGTTGCCCCAGGAACTTCCCAAAGAGCTGCTCGAAGCCCTTCCCAAAGAGTTGCCCTAAGAAATGCCACAAGAGCTGCCGTAAGAAATTCCCCAAGATCTGCCCTAAGAAATGCCCCAAGACCTGCCACAAGTACTGCCACTCCTGCTGATGAATGGGTATCACCAGCCAATTTATGCCCACAAATTCCTGAATTCACAGGCAACCCAGGAATTCAGTTTTTGTATTTATTTTTGGGGGAAGAAATTTTGGGGGAAATCGTATCTCAAACAAATATATATGCAGCCCAATATATTGATACCAACCCAATAGCATTCATTTCCAAGGAAGAAATATGGCAACCCACAGACCTTTTAGAATTCAAGAAATTCTAACAATGACAATGGGAATAGTAAAAAAAATCAAGTGTTAGATCATACTGGAGTAAAAACCCCATATACCCCTATATTTGCCAAAACAGTGACCAGGAATAGATATGAAATCATTTTGCGCTTTATGCACTTTAGCGATAATACGCTGTGCCTCCCAAAAGAACAGCCCCAGTATGACAGACTGTTCAAAATTTGCCCCCTAATAAATCATTTACAGGAAAAGTTCGACCAAGTATATACCCCGAAAACACATAAGTATTGATGAATCCCTTATGAAATATAAAGGCAGGTTAGGTTTCAAGCAATACATCCCCTCCAAGCGATCCAAATTCGGCATTAAAATTTAGAAATTGTGCGAAAGTGCCACAGGCTATACCCAAGTTTTTTCGAATTTACTAGGGCAAAGACAGCCAACTTGACCCTTCTGGTTGCCCAGAATCTCTGGGAACAAATGGGAAAATAGTATGAGATCTAATTTACCCCTTATTAAATAAAGGATATAAATTATATGTTGACAACTACTACACCAGCCCCCTTTTATTTAAGTCACTTTTTTATTTTGACACCGTGGCCTGTGGCACTGTCAGGCACAATTGCAGGGAGATGCCCGAATAATTTGTAGCTAAAAAAATAAAAAAAACGGGATGTCCTCAGCTTTGTGCCAACAAGAGCTGCTGGCAGTTAAGATCAAGGACAGAAAAGATGTCTAGATGCTTTCAACCATGCATGAGGACAAAACTGTGACAGTCTCTGTTCGTGGCAAATGGGGGGTACTAAGAAAGCCAGTCTGCATCAGAGACTACAAGCACATGGGGGGAGTTGATCTGTGTGATCAACTCATGCAGCCGTACCTCACCATGAGAAAGTGTAGGGCATGGTATAAAAAGGTTGCCATTTACATGATGCAGACTGCAGTATACAATTCTTTTTTGATTTATAAAACTGGCAAACCCCACTCTAAAACTTAGTTTTCTGCAGTATCAGCTCCATCTTATTTCACAATTTTTATTTCAAGGGGCAACAGAAATAATTCCACCAAAACCCAGGGTAGTACACTTTATTTATAAAATCCCCCAACCCCCCAAAAGAAAAACCCACAAAAGCGCTGCAGGGTTTGCTACAGCAAGGGAATACGGACACATACGCCTACTTACTGTTCTGATTGCCCTTCCAAACCTGGCCTCTGCATGGGTGACTACTTCAAGCAATACCATTCAGGAACAATGAAGTAGTACTGTAAAGTTTATTTTATTATTTGGCCAATTTTTCCCCCTGAAATATCCTGTTTTTTATTTTTCAAAACACATCCCTCCTTAAATCTAACACTATCAAAATATAATGGGAAGCAAAGCACCCTAAGTTTTTTCCATCTCTGATAATGGAAACACACATGTTCCCTACTGGGCCCAGTAGCTCCCCCTAACCCTGACAAACCTATGCATGCGGGCCATTGCCTTACTCAGACGATGTAACTCACCACTAATGTAAAGCACTGAAAAAATCTGCAAATATCCTCTGATTGAAATCAAGAGCAACACTAAAATATAAGTGTGAAAAAATTGGTGTTTCTCTGTCGTACTGCAGGTTTTGGGAGGGATTGGTGATAGAGTGGCAGTGGAAAAATTGCTAAAATGCAAATAGAATGAAAGCCAGGGTTGTCTACTCTTCTACAACATATACTTTTGGGGGTAAAATTCATTGAGGCGTTGCCAAACAGTCCGAAATGAGACAAGGCACAAACTGTAAAAATGGCATATCTGTAAAAGAAAACTAACATGTCCAACTGGGCCGTAGCTCCACCAAACCCTGACAAACCCATGTATATGAGGCATTCAGAAGAAGGAGCTGAACACTAATCAATGCAATTTACTAAAATCTTCACCTATCCTTTGCTTGAAATTCACATCAACATTGAAGTCTAAGTGTGAAAAACGCTGTTTTTTTTTACTTCCGTCAAGTTTAACAAGGGATTGGTGGTAAAATGGCTTTCTACAAAATTTGAAAACACACCTAAAATGAAAGTCTGGGGTGTCTACTTTCCAAAAATATACACTTTTGGGGGGAAATCTTAAACTGGTGCACTGTTACACAGCCCCAAATGAGAAATGGTACCAGTGACGCAAGCTGTGAAAATTCAAAGTGTGAACCTGGAAACGCGCATGTTCCAATTTGGGCCCAGTAGCTCCCGCAAACCATGAGAAAGCTATGCATATGGGGTACTGCCGTACTAAGAAGAAGGAGATGAACACTAAAAAATGCATTTTTAAAAATCTTCACCTATCAGGTCCTTGAAATTCACATCAACATTGAAGTCTAAGTGTGAAAAATGCTAAATTTTTTACTTATGTCAAGTTTTATGAGGGATTGGTGGTAAAATGGCTGTGTACAAAATTTGAAAACACACCTAAAATGAAAGCCTGGGGTGTCTACTTTCCAAAACTATACACTTTTGGAGCACAGTTACACAGCCCCAATTGAGACACCAGTTAAGCAAGATGTGAAAATTCAATATTTGTTCAAAATTGGGTCCCGTGGCTCCCCCAAACCTTGAGAAGCCTATGCAAATGGGGTATTGCTGTACTCAGAAGAAGGAGCTGAACACTAATAAATGCAGTTTAGAAAATCTTCACCTATCCTGTGCTTGAAATCCACATCAACATTGAAATCTAAGTGTAAAAAACGCTGAATTTTTTACTTACATGAAGATTTACGAGGGACTGGTGGTAAAATAGCTGCGTAAAATTTTTTAAAACATACATAAAATGAAAGCCTGGGGTGTCTACTTTCCAAAAATATACACTTTTGGGGGGAAATCTTAGAGTGGAGCACTGATACACAGCCCCAAATGAGACATGACACCAGTAACACAAGCTGTGAAAATTCAAAGTGTGAAACTGGAAACGCACATGTTCCAGTTTGGGCCCCGTAGCTCCCCCAAACCTGGAGAAATCTATGCATATGGGGTATCACCATACTCAGAAGAAGGAGCTGAACACTAAACAATGCATTTTTAAAAATCTTCACCTATCATGTGCTTGAAATTCACATCAACATTGCAAGCACACATTGTAGACTGTTCAAATGAAATATTTCTGCCTAACTAGCGTGATTACGGCTCTGCTGAAAAGCGCAGGACGGTCTGTTCAACGGGATCTCCTTCTCTAACACGGAAAGCCGACGTAAGTGCAAGGGGAGGGAAAGGGGCACTTTCAAACCTTATTTCTCTCAAACCATAGAGGTTTGAGAGATAGGACTGGGTGGAATTCATTTAGTTTTTTAATACCTGCACCTTGAGCGTCAACTGACACAGAGGAATGGAAGCAAATGGCTCAAAGGGAAGCCTCTTCAAAACTTCCAAAACCAAATTAAGGCCCCATGGAGGGGTGTGAGCCTTAAAGGCAGGGAAGGCATGAGCCAACTCCTGAAGAAAAACGCTTACACCCTGAATAGTGGCAATAAAAATACATTGTCCAGTCACAGAAAAGGCTGAGGCTTATGCGGACAACCTGACCTCCTCAAAAACAGCCTCAGACACATAGTTGTTAGCCTCTGCTGGCCAAAAGGACCAACAAATCCTCCTTGGAAACCTCGGAACAAACAACCTCAATCAGCTGTTCACCCCAAATGGCAACAGCCCTGTTAACCCAGGTGGAGGCAAAAATGGGTCTAAGTGACACTCCAGTAGCCACAAAATTGGCCCTGAGGATACAGTTTGGGTTCATGTAAGATGGATCATTAAGTCCTGCTGTATCTGCCAAAGCAGTGCAGTAGTTTTAGCCAACCTGGAAACAGGAGGGTCGACAGATGGAGGGAGAGGCCCATCGCACCAAAGCTACTTCTGGTGATAGACAGACGTTTGTCTGTGGTCTTCCACTCTTCCATAAGGATCTGGTCAGGATGGGAATTGGGGGGGGGGAAGGTGAAGATTTCTTACTTCTCTGGAAGGTATCAGGAGATGAAGACCACTCATCCAAGGTATTAGAGACCTGAAAGGTCTCCAAGACAGCTCTAATGAGCCCCTCAGCCGAGGAAAAGGGGTCAGCATCATAAGAGTATTTATGTGTATCTTTATTTATATGGCGCCACACAGTGTACACAGCGCCTTACAATAGACGTATGTTACAATAAATAAAAGGGGATAAAATAAGTGCCACATTCATAGAAACAATAGGAGAGAGGTCCTTGCCCCAAGGAGCTTACAGTCTAAATGGGTAAAAGGAGACAGACAACATGGTAAGAGGGTATCAAGTGCTGAGATTACAAGTGCTGAGTTTGGCCAAAGGTAATGCATGGTCTTAGTGCTCCAGAAGATAAGATTTCAGTGTAAACTTAAAGACAGAGGGGGATTTTTCAAGACGTAGAGAGAGGGGTATGGAGTCTCCATAGGAGTAGGAAGAATCCATATCCTCATATTCCCCCTCCTCATCTTCACCTCCTAACAATTCCTCATCTGAAGAAGCCCTAGAATCTGAGGAACACTTTGGAGGACACATGAATTCTGGGAGTTTGTAGGCAGGGGGTTGAGCAGGAGTAGGAGAAGGGAGTCTCCACCCCAAAGACCCTGTCTTTTGTGATGTGATCTGAAGAAGGGTCTAAACCAGTGGTTCTCAACCCATGCCCTCAGTGGCTACTAACATGCCAGGATTTGAGAATTTCCTTTTAAGAGCACAGGTGAGTTAATCAATATGACTGAGCCTCTGATCAACACACTTGTGTTCTAGCAGGGAAATTCCTAAGTCCTGGCCTGTTAGTGGCCACTGAGGGCACGGGATGAGAACCTCTGGTCTAAACCCCATGGTACCTGTGTTCCATATTGGATGAAAGAGAAATACCCTTCAACTGCTCACTGCCTCCCCCTTGGCACAAGCAACACAAAGAGGAGAATTTGTAGAATAAGCAGCTTAATAAACCTGCGTTAGGAAGGTGTAGGGACAAAAAAAATAAATTCCAGTTTCTGATTTAGCATGGATATGATTTCATACGTTCACCCCACTGAGAGAAGAAGTTAATATCCCCCAAAAAATAATACTTAGAGATCTGGCATTTAACCCTTAGATTGCAAGTGTGGGGGTGCAATGCATTGTGTTGCATATGCCTCTGGCACTCAAAGGGTTAACACGGGACCCATCATATCTGCTGGATTTTCTTTGTTCCATGCTGACATTTGTAATCATCTCTGTGTTATTTGATTAAGATTCATGTCCCTGCTGGAGTTACTTAGATTATCTTTATAAACAGTGTGGGGATATTTAGTGAAATTTAGCGGTTTATACAGAACGTAGCAGCTTTCTTCTTTAGCCAATCAGATCCACTTTTTTCAATAGACAATAACTCCCTAATGATGTAGGGAGATCACTCAGAAGAAAAACAAATGGCCAAGTGAGCGAGATGTACTAATAAGAATTGGCGAGATTCAGGGGTAAGCCAGCTGCACCACTGGGGACAAATAAAAATGGCCAATGATTTAAATGATGCATTTAACCCCTTTGGTGCTAGAAAGGGAGACATTTTTAGCATTCAAGCATTTAAAAGCCTGATAAAAATCAATGGGAATCTGGGGATTGTTTGTATTTATCCCCTAAGGTGCGGCTGGTTTGCTCCAGTTCTTCTTATTAAATCAGCCTTGTTATGTTGTATAATGTGTAATTATTATGCCATTTTGCCACCTACCTCCAGTTTTAGTCTGACGTCCTCTCTGTTCTTGGAAATAGTATCCAAAATAGATATGGCTGATTCCACTTGGCTGCAATATTCTCCGTAGATAAGCAGTCTAAGGAAAAGTAAAGGGTGTAAGTTAACAGAGCACAGTCCCTTACAGTGCTAGTATATCAGTGCAACTAATAGGCCTGAATCCATTTCTCATGCTAATGAAGAAGCTTCCAAATGTTTTTATTTTGTGGTCCACACGATCAGAAATACATTTGTGACAGCTACATTATTTTTTTTAAATTGTTAATTATATCCTATTGGTTATTCAAACATTTGTTTTTTTTAGTAGCAATGCAGAAGCAGTAAAAAGGCATTTAATCAGCTCTAGTCATAAAACAGTGGCCAGTTATATGCCTAGTGTTAGTCACTGATCAGATTTGATAGGGACTGTGAGAATAATGGTAGTTAACAGAATGATTTATTCTCAAAACCTGTGGTGTCAGTTAGGTCCTACTGACCTACTAGTTTATGAATGAAAGCTCATTACCATATCTAGGTAAATAAGGTTTTGACAAAATCTTTGATGGGCTGAATGAAGTCAGATGGGCATCTCTGGCTCACAGGCTGTGTGCTGGACACCCATGTACTAAAGGTTCAAACTCTTTTGCTAATTCTAGGGAAACCTATTCAACTTTCAGCTCTGTTCTTTTGCTGGTGAAATGGAATAAGCTTGACACAACTAGCAGCATTTCCCACAGTACTGTTTTGGATGCAAAAGGGCTAATTTATGTTGCATTAAAAAAATTTATATAACACTATATAATTATGTTCAAGACCCATACAAAGGGCTCTCCAAAGACCTGCTCATTAACAGAACAGTACAAAGGACAAGGGGCCACCCGCTTAGACAACAGCGGAAAGGTTTCTTTACAGTAAGGACAATAAAGGTATGGAAGTCACTCCCTGAGGAAGTGGTGCTATCGAATACATTAGATGCCTTTAAAAAGGGCCTGGATACTTATTTAAAAGAGCATAACATAGAGGGTTATGTACATTAGTATTGGGATTAATATTTAGTTAGGGCTTGTTGATCCAAAGAGAAATCTGATTGCCATTTGGAATCAAGAAGAAATTTTTTCCCCCCATTCAAGACAGAATTTGAAATTGTTGTACTGAGGGTTTTTTTGCCTTCTTGTGGATCAACGATGGTAAACAGGAATAGGAAAAGGGTTGAATTAGATGGACGCAAGTCTTTTTTTCAACCTAAATTACTATGTTACTATGTATATAGTGAGGGGGATGTAGAAATAATATTCTGCAATAAATCATAAATTGGAATAGATTTTCTGGTCCTAACCCTGCCTACAATTTATTAAACTACTTTCACAGAAAATGCTTCCCTTAATGCTGCTTGCACCAAGGTGTGGGAGGTGAGGAACAGTATGTCTGGTTTGGGGATCCATCTCCTTGTTGCAACTACACACCATATGCATACGTGGGCTACGAGGCAATGAAAGAAAATTGCTAGCATTAACAGCTTAACTAGGGCGGGAGAGTGTGCAATATATGCACTACAGAGATTATACGCTCTAGTTCATATTGCAGAATGGAGCTGCTGAAGTTGGAGACTAAGGCCAAAGGAAGTGCACTGGCAGAATTATTAATTCAACTCAATGATGCTTATGTTCTAGGAAGAACTGCCTCAATTCTGGGGCAAACCATCTGCACAAAGTACAAATTGCCACCAATTTAAATGGGGATTTTAATACTTTGAATGGTTGTGGGCTATCTATTGGAGACTTCCCTAGCATTTAATCCCCATTTAAATCATTGGGATTCTGGGAAGGTATAGTTTATGGTGCAGGTGCCATGCTCCAGTATGTTCCAGTTCTTAGTACATCAGTCTTAATGACAAGATGCAAAAGTAACCTGGCATGAAGGCCAAATGGGGCTGTGTGGAATATTACCTTTGTTTATAAGCAAGGAAAATCATGTAAAGATTCTGGCTATTCCGGTGGTTGATGGAATCATTGATTTCCTGGGTCAGGCTCCTGTGTACTTTTACCATGTCCTGTGGAAAGAACAGAGCTGTGAGAATGCTAGTGGGTATGATTGGAAACACATGCAGTATCAAGTATCACATACGGGAGATGTTTACAGCAATGCTTCCGGATCAATTCCTTTTACTCGGGTATGGATAAACATTTATTCCACTGGCAGCATGTGTGGCCCTCAAATCCCCCAGGGGGCAGCAAATTATGGTTTAAGATGCTAAATAGGTGTTGAAAAAAGTAGATTAACCCACTGGATGCAAGAGAGGTTTGCAACGCAAGAGTTATCTGGCACCCAAGGGGTTAACAGGGAATATTATGAGTATGAAGGGGTGTGTGATGTGAGGCAAAAGATGTAGTAGAGAGTAATTATCTCCTCTTCCCACTGTACCAGATAACAGACTGGGGGCTGCAGAAGAAGACTGCATGGACCATATGAAGTACCACAGGGAGGTATCCAAAGCATTGCAACTCAAGGCATTGGCACTCAAAAGGTTAACCCCTCCATAGCTACTGCAAATAAGGTAATATTAACATGGACCATTCTGATTCCTCTTGTATTTTGTGTACATAATCACAAACACCAGATTTGTAAAAATTTGAGTGCCAGAGAAATACGCAATGCATTGCTTTGCTTTGCAATGTGTTGCATACTCCTCTGGCAATCACAGGGTTAATCAAATTATATTATCAGGGATTAACCCTTTAAGACAGTGGTTTTAAATCTTCTGTTCCTCAAGGCACCTCTTAAATGCAATTTTGAATTGTCAGGACATTCCTAACATATTATTATATGGGTTAAAGGGTTAGTAATGTCCAATAATCATTTTATGTTGTATTGTAGATTTAAAAAAAATACATTATGTGGAGCAGATCCCATCTCTCAGACCTTTATAGTTTTAGAGATATTCACATCTAAATTTCCCCCCGCCTCGTGTCAGCCAACATGAGGTGGCTCTTCAGCAGAGCCGAAACAGCGATATTTGAAAAGAACTACTTAATTGGAATGGTCTACAAAGTGTGTTGCAAACAGGCACGCTTTGTAGACCATTCCAATGAAGTAATTATTTTAAAATATCAATATTTCGGCTCTGCTGAAGAACCACCGGCTGTTCCCAGGACCGGGATTTCCTGCTGTTAGCAGAGCGATTACATCAGGAGAAGGGGAGGGAGGGGGGGACTTTAGATGTGAATATCTCTCAAACCGTAAAGATGGGATTTGCTCCACATAATTTTTTTTTTTTTTTTAAATCTACAATACAACATAAAATGATTATTGGACATTACTAACCCTTTAAAGAGTAATGAAGGGAAGAAATAAAAAATATATAGTTATTTTTATGTTACACAATCAGAATAATAAAACCAATTTGTGCATAACAATTTCCACAAATATACATTTGAAACTCAACATAGACATTTTTGTCGAAGTCTTTAAAGCAAAAAAGAGGCTCCCTAAGTGGCAACAAAGTGTCATGGCTTCCTGGCTGAGAACCACTGCTTTAAGGACCAGAGGGGTGTTATAGAGTTAAACAATGTTAGACCCTCAGATTCTACAACCTCACAAATACCATGACAAATTATCACACTGAACTCAATCAAAATGGCATATTTACAGAGACAAACAATTAAAATGATACTTTCAGTTGTACACCGACTAGAACTGTCATGCAGTATGTGCAGAGATACAGTCTGAGTGACCCAAGCAGAACACACATGATAGAGGTGACACAAGTACCAGAACACACTCTGATAACTGTAGCCACAGACACAATGGCAAGAGTGTATTAACCCTTTGCCCAGACTGAACAAGAATTGAGGGCCACATACTACTCAAAGGTATAACAGCCTTAATGACAGGCATGAGTATAATGAGTGTTTATACCAACTGCTACATGCAATTACTAGCTAGCCTAATTGTCTTCCTTATGTTTTTCTAGATAAATGTATGTATCTTAAGTATTCAATTACTCCCTGATTGTTAAAGGTCGGGTAAGGACTATAATATTTTGCGGCAATTCACATTTTTATATTATAATTTGCAGAAAGAGCTGGATTGACCATGGCTGAGGGACACACTGTGAGGCATTCAAGGGGTTAAAAGCCCCACTTTAAATCAATGGGAAGTGTATCATACACAAAGACACAGGCACACAGACAAATGGAGAATCACACACAGACACAGGCACACAGACAAATGGAGAATCACACACAGACAAAGGCAACCAGATACAAATGGAGAATCACACACAGTTACAGGCACTAATGTAGAATCACACATAAAGACACAGGCACACAGATAAATGGAGAATCACACACAAAGACACAGGCACACAGACAAATGGAGAATCACACATAAAGACACAGGCACACAGACAAATGGAAAATCACACACAGACAAAGGCACACAGACAAATGGAAAATCACACACAGACACAGGCACACAGACAAATGGAAAATCACACACAGACACAGGCACACAGACAAATGGAGAAGCACACACAGACACAGGCACACAGACAAATGGAGAATCACACACAGACACAGGCACACAGACAAATGGAAAATCACACACAGACACAGGCACACAGATAAATGGAGAATCATACACAAAGACACAGGCACACAGATAAATGGAGAATCACACACAAAGACACAGACACACAGACAAATGCAGAATCACACACAGACAAAGGCAACCGGATACAAATGGAGAATCACACACAGTTACAGGCACTAATGCAGAATCACACACAAAGACACAGGCACACAGACAAATGTAGAATCACATAAAGACACAGACACACAGACAAATGTAGAATCACGTATAAAGACACAGACACACAGACAAATGGAGAATCACACATAAAGACATAGGCACACAGACAAATGGAGAATCACACACAAAGACACAGGCACACAGACAAATGGAAAATCACACACAGACACAGGCACACAGACAAATGGAGACTCACACACAGACACAGGCACACAGACAAATGGAGAAGCACACACAGACACAGAGATAAATGGAGAATCACACACAGACACAGGCACACAGACAAATGTAGAATCACACACAAAGACACAGGCACACAGACAAATGGAAAATCACACACAGACACAGGCACACAGACAAATGGAGACTCACACACAGACACAGGCACACAGACAAATGGAGAAGCACACACAGACACAGGCACACAGACAAATGGAGAATCACACACAGACACAGGCACACAGACAAATGGAGAATCGCACACAAAGACACAGGCACACAGACAAATGGAGAATCACACACAAAGACAAAGGCACACAGACAAATGGAGAAGCACACACAGACACAGGCACACAGACAAATGGAGAATCACACACAGACACAGGCACACAGACAAATGGAGAATCACACACAGACACAGGCACACAGACAAATGGAGAAGCACACACAGACACAGGCACACAGACAAATGGAGAATCACACACAGACACAGGCACACAGACAAATGGAGAATCACACACAGACACAGGCACACAGACAAATGGAGAATCACACACAGACACAGGCACACAGACAAATGGAGAAGCACACACAGACACAGGCACACAGACAAATGGAGAATCACACACACAGACACAGGCACACAGACAAATGGAGAATCACACACAGACACAGGCACACAGACAAATGGAGAATCACACACAAAGACAAAGGCACACAGACAAATGGAGAAGCACACACAGACACAGGCACACAGACAAATGGAGAATCACACACAGACACAGGCACACAGACAAATGGAGAATCACACACAGACACAGGCACACTCTTTTATGCACCTCTGATACTATGGTCCAAAGACATGTAAAAAGTGGAGTAATCCTGGAATAAACTATCTATACTATAAGGGTGAAATAAAAGATGTCATTGATTTAAATGGGGCATTCAATGCATGAATGCTACAGAGCTATCCAAAGCATTGCTGTGCCATGCATTAGAGACCTCTCTAGCATTAAATGGAATTAAAGCCTCATTTAAAGGGACACAATCCCACACAACCTGATTTATCATTAAAGCACATTTTGTGTGCACTAATAGTATGCATGTCTGACAGGCAGTAGGTTCTTTCTCTCTTCCTATCTTTCTTACAACATTTCAATGCTTCCTAGAGATGGGGAATTGAATGTCTACATGTCCAACACTGCAGAGCCTTCCTATGAAAGCAGTAAGGGTACAGCCTCTGCACCCTCACTAGTGTCTCTTCTGGAGGTGCCCTCCCCCTGCTGTGACATCACCCACCTCTCCAATTCTGAACAGCAGTGATTGTCTTCTTAGCCTGGTGTGAATACTGTGTTGGACTGGGGCATCTTGCCCTATTCTCTCACTACATTCAGTGTGCATTAGGGTTTGTGACACAGGAGGCATGAGCAGTGAATGGTGTGTACTGCAGCATTTCCCCCACCTTTCCACCCCTCCCAGTCCCCTAAAATCTCTCACTAACGGCTGCAGAAGCAGTCAGACCAACAATTTAAATCTCAATAGTTTCAATGTAATTTATAAGTACAAGCAATACATAGTTTTAAAGCACATTATATGTGCCATAATGCTATGAATTGCTTGTGGAGGGTTCTAGAGGAGGTGTGGGTGTCACCTTAATTCAGTGGCAGTTATTATTTGCTCCATATGGTGCAACTGGTTTTCTCCAGACTTCCCCCACTCTTTTCTTCATGCGGATGGCCTTTCAAACCCAGTCACATTATTTATACAGATAGCATGCTATATCAGCTCTATCCATGATTTGTCTATCATCCTCTTTCTGTCCCCTAGTCCCCTTTCTTCTACCTCTTTCATTTAGGACTCCTTTTTCTATCCCCCATCCCCAATTCACTTTTCTCTCGCTCTGCACTCACAGTAATGTTAATAAACACATTTTGCAGGTCTGTTGCTGGCAAGAATTTTTTCAGAGGCTCCATGAAAAACTGCAAATGAGAAGAAAGATTGTTTATGTTAGTAAACAACACAAAAAACAGGCACCTGCTTACACACAGAAGACTTGTAAGATAGTGGGCACATTCTAAAGGTCTTATGTATAAATAAAAGAAAATAACTGTGAGCTCTACACATAGTCTATATATATTTATATGCCGACCTGGCACACACACACACACACACACCCAGGGCAGGGAGGCTGTAGGGAGGAGTTATTCAAATCTTCTCTATACTGCAAAGCCCCCCTGGCCACTCCTGACAAAATCTCTGCATGGAATTGTGGGGCCTTCTACACACACATGCACAACACCCACATACACATGCAATTGACACACACATACACACCATGCACAAAAACACAGACACACACAATAAACACAATACATACAGAATCAATGCGTACACAAATCACCCACACACACAATAAACACAATACACACACAGGCACAATGTGTCCACACCATACACACGCATTACACACAATGTACACAAAACACAGCACACATACATTTGCACACGCACACACACACAATCCTATATAATAAAACGCTAGTGATGTTTGTTAGAAGGCGTCATGCGAAGTAGAGGTAGCATCTGCTTAACATTACCAGGACCTTGGCCCGTGTACACAGGCTTTTACACTAGTACAGATATAAAATCACACTCTACAAGCAAAACTCTACCCGCAACATGCAAAATTCTATATGTAAATGTTATACACTATACACAATACAGACTCAATGCACACACAAATCACCCACACACAAACACACACAATAAAAACAATGCACAATGTGCCCACAAAACAAATACACACACATTACTCACAATGTACACAAAATACACCATACACACATATGCATGCACACACGCAATACAAAATATAAAAAAAATATAAAATCACACTCTACAAGCAAAACTCTACATGCAATATGCAAAATGATATATGTAAAAGTTATATACACTATACGCAAAACGCTATAAACAAAACTCAAAACACAATATGTAAAACCCTATACGTAAAATGCTACATGCAAAACGTGTATAAACGCTATACGTGTAGTATGCAGCACTTTGCGTATAGCACATTGCACTTAGCATATTATGCAAAACACAATACACAAAGTAATATGCAATACTCAAAATGCTATATGCAAAACACTCTACGCTATTTGCAATACGCTACACTCTAAGTGCTACATGCACAAAGCCATACGCACAATACTGTACACACCACACAATACATTATATGCAATATACAAAATTCACAATTTAAAACTCTATATGCAAAATGTTATACGCAAAACACACACCACGCAAAACGCTCACACTCTTGCCCAAGTGCTCACACACATCTCGCTCACACCCGCTCTCACAAGTTATCACTCTCACACATCTCGTTCACACCCGCTCTCACAAGTTATCACTCTCACACATCTCGCTCACACCCGCTCTCACAAGTTATCACTCTCACACATCTCGTTCACACCCGCTCTCACAAGTTCTCACTTTCACATGCTCTCGCTCTCACATGCTCTCTCACTCACAAAAGCTTTTGCTTTCATGCTTTCACGCTGCAACACACTCACTCACACTCTCTCACACACACACTCACATGCTCACTCACTGATCAACAGCTGTGTAACACAGCGCTTTGCAATGCGCTGCACACTTTTTTGGAGCTGAAAGGGCTAAGCATTGAAAATTCAACAATCCAGCCATTAACCCTTTAAGGACCAACAGTGCAGGGAAGTTATCTTCTCTTAAGAACCGATTTGATCCTTGCTGATGCACCGACACATGTGACACATGTGACCTGTTGCATGTACGGCGCGCTGAGTGGGGGTCTGAGAGAGACTGCTCCAGTCTTGAAGTGGTCAATTTCAGACCTCGTTTTTACTTACAATGCTTCCACAGGAGCGCTGTAAGTAAAAAGTAAGTCATGTGCCAGGACAGTCACCAGTCGTTAAGGGTATAAAGACCGGTGAAGGTCCTGGCACGTCACCGGTCCTTAAAGGGGTTAAAAATATTACCTACTTTCCGGATTCCCCTAATTGTGAGAAGGGAAACAGTCCTACACGTAAATCCACTTTTAATTTTTTAACCCTTTTAGTGCCAAACAGGTATGCAATGCATACTCCTACATATTCTCTACTCCTGCTTAGGATATTTTCTGTAGTGTCTGTCTTCATAGAACACTTCCTTTATAAAACATTCTATATTTATTTAGTCATACATACAACTGCATGGTACTTTTGTTTTTAAGTTTGTTTTATTAACTGCGCTAGCAAAGCTGTGCAAATATTGCTATTTACATATCTGTGTATAGTTAGGAGTGAAGGCTATGTAAAGGAAAGCAAATAAAAGACAATGTCTGCTCATCAGATACTAACGTTTACCAATAAATATCCTGTGACTTATTACAGATAATAAACAGAGGTTTCAATACTATGTGTGTCCAAAAGCTTGAGTAGCTTGCCTGCCAATGTCAACACACCTCAAACTGGGCAAGTCTCTATCTGCCTCACATCTGAAACAAACATGAATTTTGGTGTCACAAAATTAAAAAGCAGTTATACTGTTACCTCTGCTGTGAGCAAAACCCTAGCGAGGGAAATGACACGTTGTTGTCCACAAACATGTAACTAACCCTCTGTTTATTATCTGTAGTACGTTACAGTTTTTTATTGATAAACATTAGGATCTGATGCACAGACTCTCTCTTTTGTTTATGTATACATTAACCCTTTGAGTGCCAGAGGGGTACACAACGCACTCAAAGGGTTAAATGTGGATAAATTATGGGGCAAACCAACTGCAGCATAGGGAATAATATTTCCCATTGATATAAATGGGGTGTTTAAGACCTTGAATGCTAAAGGGGTCTCCAATATGGTGTCTTGCATTCAAGTGGTTAAAATCCCTATTTAAACCAATAGACATTTCAGGAATTGCTGTTGTTCTTCAGCCTGTTGTTTACCAACATGGATAATCTTTCTTCTCATTTGTCCCCAATTGTGCAGTTAGTTTGCCCAAGACCTGCTCCACTTTTGCCATCATACATAAGGCCCTGAGAGACAGATGTATAAAACAGAACTTATAAAGACAGTGTCTATAAAATTGTCCCAAAGCGACATAAGTATATGTATAAACATTTAGCAACATTTTCTCTAAGTGCTATCTCCTGTTATTTGACTTTTTTGAAAAAGTGGAGTAGAAATGGTCAATAAGAATTGTGTCCCAATGTATTTATAAAGAAATTCGCTAATTGCGCCAAAAATAAAGGCAGTTTTAGGGATTAAATCTTAACCCTTTGAGTGCCAGCGGGGTACGGAATGCAATGAAAAGCAATGCATTCCATATCCCTCTGGCACTCAAAGGGTTAATGCCAGTTATGACCTGTTAATGGAATTATATAGTGACAGCTATTTTTGCGAAAATATATTCGCAAGTACGAATTTTCTCAGAATATTCTCAGATAGACATAATTATAAACGTGACATTACTTCTTTATAAATATGACCAGGCGTTGTGAATTTTAGCGACAATTCTTAAGTATACACTAAGAAGGATTTTTATACGTCCCACACAAAGAGACTCAGGGTGGAATGCAAGAAAATTGTGCATGTGCTATTGCCAGTGTGAAAACCACTAGGGAATATGTTTGCGCATGATTTTGTTGAATTGCTCATGAAAATCAAGATTAGCAAACAGCTGTGCATATTTTTTTGTGGGCGTGGCCAGGATCAATGAATCTGTGTGAATGGAATAGCGAATGCGCCTAATGCAGGAAGTGCTATTGTGAACAATTTTATAAGTCTGTGTAGCTTTGTCATAAAAGCTAATTTTTTATTCGCAATTCAAGAAGCGTTCAGTAAACGGCTTCCTGGATTAGAAAATGCCTTCAGCACATGCACACATTTCTTGCATTCCGCCCATATTGTCACTTTCTCAAACCTAAAAGTTTCTGTATACTTCAGACTCAATTTTCTGTCACAGTTTCTCAATCAGGGATGGTCAGCTGTTCAGGATAGGGCACTCAGGCTACTGATGTCTCCACCAGTATTCCTTTGAGGGGTTCCCCAATATTTTTGTGGATAAGTATTTCTCTTTGTCTGTTTACCTTCTTTTTCATTTATGGGTGTTTTCATTTTGTCCACTTGCTTACTTTATAAATATCGCCACAATATTAGGTATATATGACCAGAGTTATAGAGTTATCTGCATACCTTTAGGAGATTTCTTAGTCCATTATTGGGAATTACAATTGTTTCCCTCAGTAATATCAGAGCTATTTATTGATAAATATTTAATTTATTTTGTATACAAGCATATAGTGTCTGATGGGGCATTTTGGGGAAGCCAGGTGGTGAACCTTTCCTGTCATGTTTTTAATTGTTTAATATGTGATCTGTTATTCTTTCACTGATAAACATTTATACATTTTTATATTGTAGTTGCTTATTTTGAGTGCCTCTAATTAATGGGCTTCTTTTTAGGAGAAAAGTATGGAAGGATTATTTTCTCTTTTTCCTTCCTCTCTTTCTTACCTAGTTTATATATATATATATATATATATATATATATATATATATATATATGTCTTCTTTTGCTCATGAATGCACCTTACTACTTGAGTATTGTAATATATTAGTAACTATATTTTTCCAGTGCCTATCCTTGTCTATTAAAGTTATTTACAGTTTCTCAATGACATGATTTAGATTGGTCTCAGTGACATATCCTCAAGAACAAAGCCCTTGGGATATCTCAGTCATATGTCTTCAAGCACAAATATTTTGAGGTACCCTAGTCTCATAGGTTTTGGGGCCTCATTCACACAGTTTGAGGTATTTCAATCAATATTCCTCAAGCACAAATATATTTTGACACTTTTTCAAGCAGAGAGATTGTGTGTTATGTCAATCAATTTTCTTTGAAGGAGAATTAACACGTCTGTAATAATAACAATGCACTTACCTTACTATGAGCAGAAAATCCCATTGGCCATTAAGAACTGTACTCTTGTTCCTTTACTCAAGAGAGAACACCTTTATTCAGTCCTGGATGTCTTGTCCATGGAGGTGGACATGACAACTGCTAGCAGGACCACAGGGCCTCAGACTTTGCTTACTGCATACGGCAATCACAACCTTTTAGGACCAGAGGAGATGTGCCATGCACTGTTTCACAATGTGCTGTGCATACGTCTGGTCCTTAAATGGTTACGTAGGCTCATGCGCTCTGATTACTTCAGATTAAAAACTCCCAGCAACTGTCATGTCTGCCTCCATTGACATGACACTCAGGACTAATTGGAAATGTTGTCTGTTGAACGAAGGCACAAGCTTAATACTCTTAGGGGTTTTTCCGCTCATAGTAAGGTAAGTGGAGGATTATTTTTGCAGGCATTAGTTCTCCTAAGTCCACAGATTTTGCGGTATCTCAGTCACATGTCCTTGAGGGTATCTAAGCCACACATATATTGGGGTTCTCTTTGTCACACTCCCACAAGCATGCAGATTTTGGAGTATCTGAATGTCACCTTCTCTATAGCTTCTAGGGTCTCCGAATACTTCTCCTCCGTTTGCTTTATTTCTAGCAGGCAGCAGCTCCGGACATCACTCTCTGCAGATCTCTGCAAACAAGACCCAGGTCACACAGTGCTCCCCACAACAGACCCTATACATCCACTGCTGAGGATACACCCATTGTAGGCGCTAATTGTCCCCACTGGTTTTATCTCATATCCACTGACATCTATGAGGGAACATACAGATAAATCCAGTAATAGTTATCACATGCAATGAAATCCAGCCCAGTGTCAGAAGGCACAAAGGATTATATTCATGGTATTAAAGAGGTGCAATTCAGGGGTGAAACAATTGTATCTCAGGGGACAAATGAAAATTCACAAATTGATTTTAATGGGGAATTTAGACCCTTAACTGCTAGAGAGGTCACCAACCCACTGCTGTGCAATAAGTGGGAGACCTCTCTTGGGTTCAAGAGGTTGAGTGCTGCATTTAAATCATTAGGAATTTAATTTCTCCCCTGACTGCAGGGATATCTGGTCTGACTTTCATCAGGCGGCTCTGCAGCAGAGCCGCAATCGAGTTAGTGAAAAATAATTATTTCACTGAAACGGTCTTCTACGTGTGCTTGTAAACCGTTTTAGTGAAATAATTATTTTTCACTAAGGCGATCGCGGCTCTGCTGCAGAGCCACATGATGGAAGTCAGACCGGATATCCCTGCAGTCAGTACAACGCTGACTTCAGGGAAGGGGGAGGGAGGGGGGAACTTTGCCTTCGGTTATCTCTCAAACCATAAAGGTCAGAGAGATGAACCTGGGGGCTATTAAATTATTTTACAAATATCTACACTATGGGGGATAGTAATAATAAAGTATTACTATCCCTTTAAGACCACCTTCGGAAAAATAGAAACTTTGCACACGCATATAACAGTGTGGTTATATGCACCACGATCAAGGTGACAGTTATTAAACATAAAATATTTAGCTACCGGATATTTTTTATTGAATGTTCAAACTATTTGATTAATCATTACAGCCTTTATTCAGGTGGGCCAAGTTATTTAAAAGGCAACTTATTGGGTTGCAAGATCCCAACATTACAGCACAATGTGCCCGTTCCCTATATTCCCAACGGGACTTTCTATAAACTTGGGTGAAAATAAACCACTTTATTTCATGTAAATGTCCTGAACTCTAGCGGAGGAGAAAAGGAAAACCAATGTGATTCTTACATTGGGCACAGCAACCTCAGCCTTCATCAGGTCTTCATACACTTCCCCTCCTTCATCTTCATGGTACACGCAGTCATAGTACAACTCTTCATCATCATCCGCTCCTGATTCACTGCAAACAAGAGGAACACAATTTGTACCTTAAAGGGATAGTAATACTTTATTATTACTATCCCCCATATAGTACATATCCTATATAATAATTTGCTAAATCGTGTGTGACGCCGCGACATGCACAGTAGACATTGCTGCGCGTGCTGCAGTCATGCACAGTAGAGACTGCCCACGCCACAGATGATACAGAGCTGGGCGCTCCAAAGGAGCATCCAGCTCTGTATCAGCCGTGGCGCGGGCAGTCTCTACTGTGCGTGACTGCCCCGCGACCGGGTGGCAGTGGCACTGTGGCCCGTGTAACGGGCTGTTCAACTAGTTTGTAAAATAATTTAATAGCCCCCAGGTTCATCTCTCAAACCTTTATGGTTTAAGAGATAACCGAAGGCAAAGTTCCCCCCTCTCTCCCCCTTCCCTGAAATCAGCGTTGTACTGACTGCAGGGGAAGTCTGTCATACTACAGGCTTGCGGCTCTGCAGCTGAGCCGAGATCCCATTAGTGAAAAAGAATTATTTCACTAAAACAGTCTTCTACATGTGCTTGGTTTGCTGACTTCAGGGAAGGGGGAGGGAGGGGGGAAATTTGCCTTCGGTTATCTCTTAAACCATAAAGGTTTGAGAAATGAACCTGGGGGCTATTAAATTATTTTACAAATATGTACTATATCAGGGATAGTAATAATAAAATATTACTATCCCTTTAAGCAGAAAACAAGGTCTGAACAGTTCTGGAGAACACCAAGTGCAACATAGGGTGAAAAATAAAAAATCAGTAAATACCCATTGATTTAAATTGGACATTTAGCCCCTTGTATGCTAGAGAGGTCTCTAATGCATTTTTTCACAATGGGGGAGATGACCTAAGGCATGATAAAGAGGTGATAAAGTGGCGATAACTTCTCCAGTTTATCACTTCTACAGTTCCTATGTTATTCTATGGCGCCAATGCACTAAGATTTATCCACCTCTTTATCACCTCTTTATCACGCCTTAGTGCACAACCCCCAATCTGTTGGAGATCTCACCAGTATTCAAACTGTTAAAATCCCATTTCCATCAAAGTGAATTTTATTTTTTAACCTATGGTACACTGGTGGGGATTTGTAACATAATTGTTCCACTTTTTTCTTTATGCATGCATCCCAAAGTGTCTTTTGCTTTTTTTAACCCTTTGAGTGCCAGAGGGATACGCAACGCATTCCAAAGCAATGCGTTGCGTATCCCTCTGGCACTCATAGGGTTAATCTATGGACAATCCATCAATATTCCTGTGTGAATTTCATGCGTCAACCTGGTTAAAGGGATAGTAACGTTTCACAAAAACAGCAGCTCAGCAGCTCCAATTAATCTTCATAGTATTTGGGCCATGGACAGTGTTATTTCAGTACTGTCCGAGTTGTAGTTCAAGAGTAATTGAATGATAAAGTATCCCCCTCCTGCTCCTTTTGCCTAGTGTAAGCCACTTCCCCTCTGATGTGGAATCTGGTCACTTGACCGGACAGCTGACAGCAAGGGACAATCTTCTTTCCCTTAGGTTAATTGAACATTGTCCCTCTCTGTGATCCATCCAGACAGTCTTGCTGCTCTGAGGTGAGCAGTGATACATCAGTAAAAGGGGTGGAAGGGGGATACTTTATCATTCAATTACTCTTGAACTACAACTCTGACAGTAATGAAATAACACTCTTCATTGCCCAAATACTATGAAGATTAATCGGAGCTGCTTGTATTGTGAAACATTACTATCCCTTTAAATATGGAATAAAATATTTTGTGATTATTTTCAATTAAAATATGTTGTGGCTATTTTCAAATAAGAATAATTGTGTTTCAAAAATGGCCAACTTCAGACGTGTAGGATTTTCATTAGAAACATTAAAGGTCTGAACAAGCCAAATATATTAACCCTTTTGAGTGCCAGAGGGGTACACAACACATTGCTCTGCAATACGTTGCATACCCCTCTGGAAATCAAAGGGTTAACCAAAGCAAAAATAATTCCCACGATATGCGAAAAAGATAAATTATTCTAGTTTATAGTGGTGACATTTTAAAAAACATTGAATTGTTTCAACATTGAATTTTTACTGTCAGTTTTATACAGTGGTGGGGTACAGTATACATCTGTCGCAAGAGCTCATTTCCCTTATAGCACGCACAGGAAAAAAGGAAGCCATTTTGCAAACTTCCCCTGTACCTTATTAGTACATGATAAGAAACAAGGTGCACATGAAATCCCCATTCACTCTTACACATCCAGCCAGTTGGAGTCAGTTGTGTAATGGGAAGACATTTTGAAGTAAACAACTCAGTAAATAGGGAATAGGCAGGAGCAGCACAAATAAGCTCAGCACCAGCTACTAGTTTAGAGTGGAACTGTATTACTAACCCAACCTCCCAAACAATCAAATACACACACATACTCACCGTATGATAGAGACATCTCCAGCTCATTACAAAGCAACATATTGGCGACCTCTACAGAAACTGGTTAATGGCCAGACACCTGAGGAATGTCGCCTCAGTTTTGGATGTGTTTTATGGAATTATTGAATCTAGGCCTTAGTGAGAGCTAATGTAGTATCAGGTAGAAAATAATGATATGTACCAAGCTGGTATGTTTCCAGAAGTAAATATAATTCAGCTTATCCTTCTATTACATAAAGTGGTAGAATGCGTTGCTCACTGTGAGCCGTAACCGCACATGCGCAGTAGAGAGTCTTTACTGTGCATGTGTGGCTTCGCACACAGGGAGCTTAGCTGTGAGCCGTCTGGAGCTCCCCCTAAGGATCAGCCCGTTCGGCGAGTCTCTACTGTGCATGACTGCAATCATGAGCAGTAGAGACTCGCCGAACGCGCTGCCCCGCTCTGGACGGCTCACGTCCTGTCTCTGCTCCCGGCTCCTGGGCAGCTGTGTGCACTTTAGTCCGTGTATACGGGATTTCATACTAGTGGTGTATATTTCTCTTTGGGTCCCACTCTTTTCATAGTGTTTCCCAACTACATTGCATTAAAGTCCAGAGGGTAACCAATGGATAACAGTGTGATGTGTTGGTAATCTCTTTGGTAGTGAAGGGGCATGTTAGAATATAAACACAATACCTAAGAAATGTTGTGAGCAAACAGTTTTCAGAATTGACAATAAAATCCTTCTGCATTTAATACATACTCAATCAGATCAGGAAGTGATTTGTAAATGTCTTCATCCTGAATGCTTTCCTCTGTAGGGAACGGCCTGCAGATAAAAGAAGAGCACAATGTCTATACTGTAAAGAGGAAAAACAGAGCATAGGATGTCATTCGGGGGAAGAGGAAATGCACAACAATGAGTCTCACATGGCGTAGAGGAAATGTAGAGCGTTAGAATAGGAGAAGAGAAAACACAGGGCTTATTTAGGAAAGATAAAATGCAAAGTGAAAATGAAAAGCACAGGGTCTTACACAGGTAAAAAAGAAATTCAGAGAGAGCACTAGGTCTCTTATTGGGAAGAGGAAATGCAGAGCATAAGGTTATATGTAAGCAAGAGGAAATGCAGAACATGAGGACTCATACAGAGCAAATGCTCAACACAAGGTCTTATCGAGAGAATAGAAAATGCAGAGAATGACATCTCATAGAAGGAAGAGGAAATGTAATGCACAAGTTTTCACACAAGGAAAACGAAATGCAGAGCATAAGGACATAAAGAATACAGAGGAAATGTAAAGCATAACATCTCATGCATGGAAAAAGGAGAAGAAAAGTTTAATGCAGAAAGGAGGAAATGCACGGCACAAGATCTGATACAGGTTAGAAGAAATACAAACAAAGGTCTAAAATAGGAAAGAGATCATTTCATCCTCCCTGCATTTTCATACAGGGAGGATGAAATGCAGAGCACAAGATCTTAAACACCAAAGAGGAAATGCAGTGAACTGAGATGTCCAACAGAGAAGAGGAAATGCAGATCACAAGGCCTTTTCCATGGAAGAGGAAATGCAGAGCACAAGGTTTTACACGTGGAAAAAGGAAATGCAGTGACATGAGAAGTCCAACAGGGAAGAGGAAATGTAGTGCCATGAGAAGTCCTACAGAGAAGAGGAAATGCAGTGCAAAGAGAAATCATACAGGGAAGAGGGAATGCAGTGACAAGAGAAGTCCTACAGGGAAGAGGAAATTCAGAGCAAAGAGAAGTCCTACAGGGAAGATGTAATGCATAGAACAATGCCTTATAAAAATAAAAGAAAATGTAGAGCATGATAATTGATACAGGAAAGATGATATTCAGAACAAAATGTTAGAGAAAGGCTGTGCTCAACTGAAAAAGCAACATAATTTTTAAGCAGAATTTAAATGTAATCAAACAAAGTATCGTTATCATCAAGTGTTTTTTCCTTATCTTAATCATGGGTCATATATATATATATATATATATATATATATATATATATATATATATGTGTGTGTATATATTGACCCACTAGTGAACGCTGTGTTAGATAAGTAATTGCTGGGTGCTTAAGGTGGAGGAAGCTACAGACCTCAGTGTATACAGAAATCATATCCCACAACACTCCAGGCTACTTCATATATAACTGTTCAGCAACTTCTCATACCTTCACTCTGGCACATGGCATGAAAAATCACTGGAATGTTTACTTTTTTTATAATGGGAGAGCCTGAGTCATTTACTACAACTCTCCATAGTATGTGATAGGAACAGAACCACCTGGTGACCACTACAGAACACTGCAATTTAATAAAAAAAATACTTGTAATAACTTGATAATGAAACCTCTCCCAGCAGTGTGTGGTAGTACCGTGTTTTATTTTTAGAAGGAAAGTAATTAAAATATATATCTGTCATTAAACTGTTAACTAGCATCTATGTATAGGAGATAGAGATATAGGTCCTTATTCATCAAGCTAAATACTTGTGATTCTAGGGCAAACCAGCCGCATCATCACTCCCCATTGGTTTAAATGGAGTTTTAACCCCCTGAATGCTGGAGAGGTGTCCAACACATTGCTTCGCAATGCACTGAGCCCTTTCTAGCATTCAAGATGTTAAAAGACCCATTTAAATCAATGGGTATTTTGGGTATTTTCCTTCCCCTTTCGGGGGCATTTGGTTCACCCCAGAACTTCACCTCTTTAACTTGATCACTAAGGCTCTAATAACCTAAAGATGTTCAGAATGTATGTGAAAGTCAGAGTAGGCAACTGTCTAGAACTCTAAGGGCGAGATGTTCAAAAAGTCGTCATAATGAAAAACTTGTCGGATCATGAGTTGGTGGTAAAAGAAGGACAATATTTTCAGAAGAAAATCCGTCACGTTTGAAAATTCATCTAAAGAATTAAAAATGACGGTAAGAAAATCTCATTGCAGTTAAAAATTCTGATCTTAAAAATTGTCTTTGATTTTGTCTTTGAAACAAAAATTTTCAAAAAAACAAAGACATTTTTTGTCTTTGAAATGAAAATTTTCAAAGAAACAAAGACTTTTTTTGTGTTTGAAACAAAAATTTTCAAAGAAACTAAGACTTTTTTGTCTTTGAAACGAAATATTGCATCTCACTACTTTAATTTTTCTTCTCCAAGTATAGACCTTTTTTATTATGTTGGGAAAAAAATGACATTAATCAGACAAAAAATGACATTCAAACGAATATTTTTTTCTGAAAATACTTTACATTATGATGGAAGATTAAACCACACCCACTTTTAAGACGGCTTTTTCCCTTTGACGGAGATGGCAGAACTGGATGCAAAAACTTACGGAAATATGTCAGAATTGACGGATCTTGTTGTAAGAACTTTTTATTCTGATTACGGACAGTTTCACTTACCACCACTTTCTGAACATCTCGCCCTAAGTTTTGAGTGGAGCCTCAGCTGTGCTGGCCACACCCACATGTAGAATTGTAGGTGTGGCCAGATCAACTCTAAATGTTCCTGCACCAGTTTTACATCCCTTTACAGGCTATTATTTGAACCCTGGATGCTGCCGAAATCTACAATGCATTGCAAAGTGATCTCTCTAGTTGCGAGGAAGTTAAAGTGTTAGTAATTTCCAATAAAATTATGCCCTAGTTTGATTCATTAAAGTTTTTAAGTAGGTTTGGCCCTGTTTGTAATGTCTGTACCTGTACCGTTTGTCTGAAAATCCTTGTTAAAGTCTTCCTCTCCCCCCCTTTTCATCAAAGTGCCTGTAAGTCTGTTAGAGCTGACTTGGTGTCCGCCGACACAACGGAGCATGTAGAGGCACAAACTTGATCTGGAGCTTGGAGTGACGTTGCCAGCAGGTAAGGAGCACTTTACCCCCTTCCATCGGGTTATTTCATGGGAGCACGCATCGAGGAGAGCAATTTAACGAGCACACGCTGGATCAAAGGGATTTTAAAGATGGAGCCCCAGGCTTCCATTGCCAGTAAACTTTGATAGGTAATATCTTAACAATGAATGAACGCTGCGCAAAACTAATCATAGCGATAAACTTTATTGAGCCTTGAGTATTATATATAGAGTTTACATAGCAAGACATTACTATCACTTTAAGGGGTTTTTATTTTGTTTTTTGTTCTTTCTTGCTATAGGACAAAGCTATTTTCTGTGCAAAGAAACAGTAGATGGTATTGTGGATGTGCTCATGTTAGGAGTGGGATGTGGCCATGGACAGAGCTAAGAGCACCTAGAGTGCCTTGCCTAGGGGAAGCCTGGGATGTAAATCCTATTGTTAAAACATACTTGTATACACATTATTATAAAAAATGCTTTAGAATCCCCATGGCACACAGAGGTCTCATAATTTGTCCAATTTTTAAAGAAGAAATAAAAGTGGCAGATGAAATAAGTGGCTCAAATTCTACATCTAAAATTCTAGTCTGGGGTATTGCTTTGTAAATTTGTTTAATGTTTTCATGAAGAGACAGAACAGTAACTACTGACCTTATACCATTAGAAACAGCAATGGATGTGTGGGATAGTTTGGATAACGTCTCTATAACCTGCAAGAAGATAAATTACACAATAATAATAGGTTAGTCAATTGCACACAGCGACCAGTAAAATGTACACAGAGAAGTTAAAGGGACAGTATCAGTATAGAAAAATAGAAATTGCAGGGATTATCCTGCTGAGCAAAACAAACAAGTTCCCCCTTCTGAGAAACATTTTATTTAAAAGTTATTGCAGATCAAACTTGTAATTTGGGTGTAGTGTCTCCATGGCCTGAATATTAACTATTTGAGTGCCAGAGGGGTATTACAAACCAATGTGTTGGGTACCACTCTGGCACTCAAAGGGTTGAATATATCTGTTACTCTCTTCAATTCTTTATAGTGGATTACAGAAAAAATGTCACACATTAATAGGATAACCACATTTCCTTTCTGCCAATCAAGGGCACTGCCAAGATGAGAACATCTGCTCATCGCTAGTGCGGCTGAGGTCAAGTGACATCAGAGGATGTCAGTTTGAAAATTGTGCTTTGTCTGTTGAGTTCTATACTGATGAGGCAGAAAACAACGTGTGTGCTTGGCTACTAAATAAGCACTAAGAAATCATTTTAATTTCTAGTTAAGTCTTGAGTTGTATTGGTACAGCTCCCATATAATCTTGTCTTGTTTCTGAGATCAATGAAATTCTAAATGTGGTGTTTAATTAGTAACTGAGACTGCAGGTCTATATAAGATTACGTGTACAACAACACAAGAACAAATGTATCTCAGAGCGGTAGCGATTTACAGTCTATAACCACCCACCAAGCACAAAGTAGACCAGTTCAGTCTCAAATTCTAACCCAAATGTAGAATACAGATCGTGAAATTAGTACTTAACTTTTATTGTAATATACTTTAAAACACACAATATTTCGCTGGATGAATTTGCAACAGCGTAACATAAAATTCACCAGCTAGATGACACAGCCGATCAGCCGCTAGCCCTGCGGTATGATCGAGTACTAATTTCACGATGAGTATTGTACATTTGGGTTCAAATTTGAGACTGAACTGGTCCACTTTGTGCTTAGTGGGTGGTGATAGACTGTAAATCGCTACCGCTCCGAGACACATTTGTTCTTGTATTGTTGTACACTTGTTTCTGAGATGAATTATATTGTGGCTGCAGCTTGAAGTAAAGGGAAAGTGCACTGAAAAGACTGCTTTATCGTCATAAAATGGAATCAGAAATGAAGAATTTTAAAATTATATTGAATTTAAATGATTTTGATTGGTTAAAAATGAATGGATGCTGCTATTTGTTTCTGATAATGGGCTGGATTCCACTGCAATTGAGGATCACTGGTTTTATTTCCAAACTTCCCCCTAGATCACATTCAGTGATACAGTTAATAACTGGAATGGAATATATCCCAGTGTCTCTATACCAGAATATACAAACATAATAACCACAAGAGGGAGCCATAACCTAAACAATCATAATAAGCATTTCTTATGCTGGTGTTTAATAGACCAGTACATTTTTTTGATACTTCCTCTGATACAGTAAACCACCTTCACATGTCCCTACATATTTTCTTTTAACTCCATCCTTAACACTTTGAGTGCCAGAGGGCATGGAATGCATTGCTTTGCAATGCATTCTGTATCCCTCTGGCAGTCAAAAGGTTAACAGTTAATCTTTCCTCTATAATTTCTCCTTTTCCCTTTGCACCCCCTTAAGTGCACTTATAACCACGTTTCACACATCCATCCTTAAAACAACATTTTACATATCTTCCCAATATTCCATTTCCTGGGTATAGTTTGAATCTTCAGATTTATTTTTCCATACCCGATTGTAATGAGTTGCATACTCCTCTGGCACTCAGAGGGTTAATCAAGCAATGTATCCATAAATGTTACAATAAATCTAGATGATTTGATCACGCAACGCCTAAGGCAAAGAGAAAGTGATAAAAGTGATATTCACTATCCTATGCTTACTCTACTTGCCCATTAACCTTTTGACTGCCAGAGGGTTATGGAACATTCTATACCCCTCTGGCACTCACAGGGTTAACCAAGGACTAGATTGTGTATAGCCAACATGGTGTGTAGCAGCTGTTTGTGTGTTGGTGGGGGGGGGGTAGAAACCTGACTCAAGATTCTGTTACAGAAGCTAGGAAATCTTGTGTTTTTATTCTCATAGGAAAAGTAGAGTGATTCTGGGACGAACCAACTGCACCATAGGAAAGAAATAAAAATCTTCACATTGATTTAATCAGAAGAGATGAGTTGGAGACCTATCTAGCATTCAATGAGTTAATAACTCCATTTTAAATAAATGGAATTTTGGAAGGTTTTTACTTGTTTCCTATGTTCATGTCTCCCCTACTGCCAAGTTGGTTTGCTCCAGAATTACACCTCTACTGTGAAGTAAGGGGAGACATCACTACACTGGAGATCTCTTTTGCATTCAAAGGGGGTGGGGTATGCACTAAGGTCTGATACATGGGAGATAACGTATTCAGTGTGATAAGCTCTCTGATTCCTATGTTATTCCATGGAGCCTATGTAATAACATCTCTC
Source organism: Rhinophrynus dorsalis (assembly GCA_037306005.1). Taxonomy (NCBI): domain Eukaryota; kingdom Metazoa; phylum Chordata; class Amphibia; order Anura; family Rhinophrynidae; genus Rhinophrynus; species Rhinophrynus dorsalis. The sequence goes on along the minus strand of CM074722.1, from coordinate 152,112,482 downwards.
CAGCTTAAAGGGATATTAATGTTTAGTTACTAAAGTACAATCAAGTTTTCTTTATACATTTTTATAACAATGTGTAGCAGTAAGTAAGTAAAAGGGACATGAGGAGGAAAACTTATTATTGAATAACGGTAAAACGGCAAAGTTTTGGAAGGTTATACTGCTACATATTGTTATAAAAATATATAAAGAAGACTTGATTGTACTTTGGTAACTAAACATTACTATCCCTTTAAGACCATAGGTGTCATTAAATAACATGGGATTGGGGAGTTTATCACACATTACTGTATCTCCCCTAAGGCATTACAAGCCTCATTTAAATCAATTGATACTTTTATTTGTCCCGCTAGGGTACAGCTGGTGTGCCCTAGAATTACCTTTATACTTAATGCCCATTGACTCTTGGCATTATACAAAAGGATCTCTAAAGTTTCCAGGTATATGAAGGATTCCTATCACTTGGTGGTTCCCTGTGCTTCTCTTTCCATCATGGCTTTTGTTTCTTAATAAATGGGTTTCATATCATTCTATTAGGCATCCTGGAATCTCTATGTTCCAGACACCTAATGTTTCTTGGTGTTTCAGAAGAAATCCATAGAAGTGGGATGTACTGCATGTAGTGCTATACCAACCTAAAATCAATTCACTAAACTACAGACACCAAATATTCTCTCCTTAACACTACTTGTGCCAAGTAGAGGGCAGGGGCAGTATATGGGCATTTTAGGGGGTTCCCTTTCCTGTACACCTTTGGATAATGTCATGCATTAAACACAGTGCAGAGAAAATGGTGTTAATGTTTCTCCATCTTCCTGCACATGCAAGAGGGGAGGTGTATGGGGATTTCTAATGTTAAACTCTTAACCCTTTAAAGGGATAGTAATGTTTCACAAAAACAGTAGCTCCAATTATTCTTCATAGTACCTGGGCCATGGAGAGTGTTATTTCAATACTGTCAGAGTTGTAGTTCAAGAGCAATTGAATGATAAATTAGCCCCTTCAGCCCCTTTTACCTAGTGTAAGCCACCTCCCCTCAGCTGTGGAATCTGGTCTTGAGACCAGGCAGCTCACAGCAAGGGACAGTCTTCTTACTGTGAACATAAGGAAATCCCTGCCCCCTTGACAGGTTTTTCCCTTATGCTCACTGAAGATTGTGCCTCTCTGCGATCCATCCTGACAGTCTTGCTGCTCTGAGGTGAGCAGTGTTACATCAGTTAAAGGGGCGTTGGACACTTTATCATTCAATTACTCTTGAACTACAACTCAGACAGTATAGAAATAATGCTCTCCACTGCCCAAATAAACATATAGGATATTCCTAATTGCAGTCTATAATAGATGGAGGCATTTGGTATACTTTGCATCAGACAGTCTGCTGCTAGTTACAGATGTTTTTTATGGCTCTCGAGTCGCGTTGTTCCCTTATATGTGACGTCAGAGCTGGAAACGGAAGTGATGTATCGTGTGTGAGAGCCATGATCCAACGGTGTCTTCACGATGGTTGGGGTATTTAGTGGTGGTTGGCACAGGGAGTTTTGTGTGTGGAAGGCTGAGCTGAGGAAGGGAGGCCACCCCTGAAATGTGAACATTCCGACTTGTCACATGATGCTTCATATTGGAATTTACTTATATTAAAGAGCGTTGGTGATAACCAGTACATCAGTGACTGCCTCTTTCTTTCTGGACTATAACTCTAAGAAACATAGATCAACAGATAGAAATGGACATCATCAACCTATTAAGGTTTCATAAGGAACACGTCGGACATTGTCTTCATTTGGTATAATTTTATGTATCCCATACCGTCTATAATTTAGATGCATCTTTTATTTTTATATAGTATTCCATATTAATATTTTAAATGGTACTTTGTATCTTGCAATGAATTGATATACATCACAATGTGCTGCTCATCCCCATGTCATACTTCCTGAGAGGAAATGTATGAGTTTTGTAAGATCCATACTGTACAACACCAACTCATTACTTTTCTTTCTAGTTAGTTGTGATGTCACATTATTAGGATATTTTGAGTGGATATGACTTGCAGTTTTATTTGGTGTGTGTGTTCTCTCCAATATCTTGTGACTTTTATAGGTCAGGATCTGATGTGATTCAGAGGAGCCAGTGAAACTAAATTACATTGAGTGATATGTCCTACACTTAGTTGTGGAGCTTCTCCTGCATATTCTCTCACCTATATACTCCCTCCTTCTACTCCCTGTAACTCTCTATCTAGCTCCTCCTATATAATTCTTCCTATACCAGCTATAACTTCTTCTTTAACAGCTCCCAATTATTGCTCCTTACTGCACATTTTTAAATGTTCTAGTGATATGTGCTTCTAAAACGCCTTACCTAATTGCCCCAATAAATGCTCCCTATACCAACTCTTTTATTTGCCCCAATAGATAGCCCGTATGCCCCCTCCTCTATATGCCTCAAAAATTACCAAATATTTTTTATAGATCTGACCTAGTTTTCTAAAAAAAATGTTCCCTATACCGCCTTCAAACTGCCCAAATAGTTGCTCCCTATTCCATCTGCACTTCCTGGCCCAAAACAACTGCTCCCAATACCTCCTCCCCAATTGACTCAATAACTTACTCTCTAATATCCCAAATAATGACTGTCTATATCTCCCCCAATTGACTCAATAACTACTCCCTCATATCCCAAATAATGACTGCCTATATCTCCTCCCAACTGACTCAATAACTACTCCCTAATATCCCAAATAATGACTGCCTATATCTCCTCCCAACTGACTCAATAACTACTCCCTAATATCCCAAATAATGACTGCCTATATCTCCTCCCAATTGACTCAATAACTACTAACTAATATACCAAATGATGACTGTCTACATCTCCCCCCCAACTGACTCAATAACTACTCCCTAATATCCCAAATGATGACTGTCTACATCTCCCCCAATTGACTCAATAACTACTCCCTAATATACCAAATAATGACTGCCTATATCTCCCCCCCCAACTGACTCAATAACTACTCCCTAATATCCCAAATAATGACTGCCTATATCTCCTCCCAGCTGACTCAATAACTACTCCCTAACATCCCAAATAATGACTTCATATATCTCCCCCAATTGACACTATAACTACTCCCTAATATCCAAAATAATGACTTCCTACATCTCCTCCCAATCGACTCAATAACTACTCCCTAATATCCCAAATAATGACTGCCTACATCTCCTCCCAACTGACTCAATAACTACTCCCTAATATCCCAAATAATGACTGCCTATACCTCCTCCCAACTGACTCAATAACTACTCCCTAATATCCCAAACAATGAATGCCTATATCTCCCCCAATTGACTCAATAACTACTCCCTCATATCCCAAATAATAACTGTCTATATCTCCCCCAATTGACTCAATAACTACTCCCTAATATCCCAAACAATGACTGCCTATATCTCCCCCAATTGACTCAATAACTACTCCCTAATATCCCAAACAATGACTGCCTATATCTCCCCCAATTGACTCAATAACTACTCCCTCATATCCCAAATAATGACTTCCTATATCTCCCCGAATTGACACTATAACTACTCCCTAATATCCCAAATAATGACTGCCTATATCTCCTCCCAATTGACTCAATAACTACTCCCTAATATCCCAAATAATGACTGCCTATACCTCCTCCCAATTGACTCAATAACTACTCCCTAATATCCCAAACAATGACTGCCTATATCTCCCCCAATTGACTCAATAACTACTCCCTCATATCCCAAATAATGACTTCCTATATCTCCCCCAATTGACACTATAACTACTCCCTAATATCCAAAATAATGACTGCCTACATCTCCTCCCAACTGACTCAATAACTACTCCCTAATATCCCAAATAATGACTGCCTATATCTCCTCCCAACTGACTCAATAACTACTCCCTAATATCCCAAATAATGATTGCCTATATTTCCCCCCCAACTGACTCAATAACTACTCCCTAATATCCCAAATGATGACTGTCTACATCTCCCCCAATTGACTCAATAACTACTCCCTAATATACCAAATAATGACTGCCTATATCTCCCCCCCCCAACTGACTCAATAACTACTCCCTAATATCCCAAATAATGACTGCCTATATCTCCTCCCAACTGACTCAATAACTACTCCCTAATATCCCAAATAATGACTGCCTATATCTCCTCCCAATTGACTCAATAACTACTACCTAATATACCAAATAATGACTGAATATCTCCCCCAACTGACTCAATAGCTACTCCCTCACATCCCAAATAATGACTGCCTATACCTCCCCCCAATTGACTCAATAACTACTCCCTAATATCCCAAATAATGACTGCCTATACCTCCTCCCAATTGACTCAATAACTACTCCCTAATATCCCAAACAATGACTGCCTATATCTCCCCCAATTGACTCAATAACTACTCCCTCATATCCCAAATAATGACTGTCTATATCTCCCCCAATTGACTCAATAACTACTCCCTAATATCCCAAACAATGACTGCCTATATCTCCCCCAATTGACTCAATAACTACTCCCTAATATCCCAAACAATGACTGCCTATATCTCCCCCAATTGACTCAATAACTACTCCTTCATATCCCAAATAATGACTTCCTATATCTCCCCCAATTGACACTATAACTACTCCCTAATATCCAAAATAATGACTTCCTACATCTCCTCCCAATTGACTCAATAACTACTCCCGAATATCCCAAATAATGACTTCCTATATCTCCTACCAATTGTCCCAATAACTATTCTCAAAACCACCTCCCCTAACTGTCCTAATAACCACTCTATACCTCCTCTACTTATTGCCTCCCAAATCTTTCCCTATAATATCTCCCCTAATTGTTCCACTAACTAATCCCAATACAACCTTCTCTAATTGCCCCAAGAACTATTAACAAAACCCCTCTCCGGATTTCCCCAATAAGTACTCCCTATATCTCATCCCTAATGCCAATCACGTCCTGGTAATTACTCCTTTAACTGATACCAATAACTTATCCTCTAATTGTTACTAACAATGTTCCCCAAGATGACCTAAAGTCTCTCATAAGAAACACACACTGCAGGGTTTTACTGATTCCTGTGCAGTCATGCAGCATGAAACAGTCATAGCAGCCCTGCATTTAAAGGGATATGTGGTCACCTTACGTAACTGTTTGCATGCCAGAGAGGGCTCAGATACATTAGGCTGACCAGACCTCACCTTTAACTGGGGACACATAGGAAATAGGCATATTTCAGGAGTGCACCAGTCAAAGCAGCCCTGCAATATGCATTTTTCATATGTGTCCCACGTTAAAGGTGAGGTCTGGTCACCCTACAATACATTGGAATTCAAAGCAAAGGCTTCTCTAGTGTTCAAGGGGTTAACTTCTAACTATCCATCTTTCCTCCAATGTACATGTACTCGGATTCATTCAGATTACCAAGACAGATGTGAAATGTTTCTGCCAGATTTCCATAACCTCGCAACGGCTGGTCATTAATTTAATTAAGCCCATTAACCTTTAGCACAAACGAGCCCAGAAATTTATGGTCCATTTCCCCTGGACTCTGATACAATAACACAAGGAGGAAATTAAATGGCTCTCTTTGCAAAATGCATTAACCTGTTCACAGCCTGGGAGATTACACTCTATATGACCTTTGTGAGGATGAAAGAGTTATGTTCCTAAATATATGTAAAATGTCTAAAACTGAACTTAAAAAGAACATCACAAAAATATTATAATTGCATTTGTCATAATGAAATTTGCAGCTAAAAATTGTGTTATACATTTGTATTAGTTATAGAAATTTCACATTGTTCGTTGTTATTGCACTGCTAATAAAAATGTAATTGCTTGTAAACATATATCACTGCTAGCAACCAACATATGAGCATTTCTCTTAACCCTTTGAGTGCCAAAGAGGTACGCAACACATTGCTCTGCAATGTGTTGCGAACCTCTCCGGCACTCAGTGTGTTAAAAAATAAGCAAAGGTAACAAAATATGTGAATTTCGCTAAATAAAATTATCAATGCTAATAATATGCTTAAATAAAGGCCTGTATATTTCAGAACAGGGCTGGATTTTTTTCCCAGGTGCCCCTAGGAAAGGCACTCTAGGCACCCTTAGCTTTGCTTATGGCCACACACCCCACTCCTCACATAACCCTGTCCCCGGTGCCATCCACTGTTCCTGGCACAGACACTATCCTTGCCCTATATCAAGCAAGGAGATAAAATCATTAAATCCTTTGGTTGTTAGAGCGGAGATAAATGGAACCGGACTAGCGTTACAACAACATAAATTTAATCAAAAGGGAAACAATATATCATATAGAGGGTGCCATAAGATCCAAAAATAATCCGGGCCAAAGAGGAGAAAAAAGTGCTCTTCATGAACTGCATATAAAATAATAATAATAATAATTATCTATAACTGTACAAAATGCAAAGTTTTATTGAAAAATACAAAGTGCTCTCGTAGTAAGGGATAGATCCAGCTACCTAAAAACAATCTCCCCCCTCCCCCTAGCCCAAAACCTGCATTAAAATAACGTTGTTAAGGGCATAGGATCTGGGGGGGATAGGGGTGCATCTGAGGGGAGATGGCTTACAGTAGGTAAAAGGAGCGAGTTCCTGGTGAAGCTGGTGATATTATCGACTGATTGCCTGGTGATGTATCCACATATATGCATACTACGAGAGGCCGTTATAGCCTCTATTCCTAGTGAGTTCCCACCTAAAGGGTGTGGTGAAGGTGGCACATAAACACATTGAATTTAAAACGTTCACATTTAGAGTGTATGAGCTTTTTTGCCTCTCCGGCTATGTTTAACGATTTGTGCGCCAGAGGTCTACGCAACAAATTGCGAAGCAATGCATTACTTACCCCTCTGGCACTCAAAGGGTTAACAAGGGTACTTACACTCAGATTTCTCAATCGGATTTTATTAAACCAATTTTTTTTTTTTTTAATTAATCTGCTTTTAACCCTTTGAATGCTAAAGAGATCTTCAATGCATTGATATCCAGTAAGAATTTGTTCCCTGTGGTGCAGATGGTTTTCCCCAGAATCTCACTATGTTTCTTAATACATTACAGACTTCCTTGTTTAGCCCTGCCCCCCTGCCAGCTGAATTAGTCTATTTTCTGTCCCCCTCCTCCAAACGGATGTCACAGGGCCCCCGACTTTTTACTAATTTTATCCTATAAGAGCAGAATTAATAAACTGTGAAAGCTGCCCTTTAACCCATTGGATGCAAAAGACATCTCCAAAGTATAGTGAAGCAATGTCCTGGAGATGTTGTAAGCATTGAAACGGTTAAACAGAAACAGCTGCTACAGACAAACTTCATTACCAGTTTTCTTGTGCACCCCAACAACTACAATAGCAGTACCATTCTGAGTAGCATATATATAGCCACAAAGATGATCTGTGTCCTTGGGCCAGTTTATACTCCTTTACAGGCTATTATTTAACCCTCTGGATGCTAGCTAGACTCTCTAGCAACAAGGGGTTAAAACTTTTTTCTTGTCTTTCTTGTTTTGGGCCCTGGGTATTTTTGTGCCTGGAAACAGTGGATACACTGGGGGTGGGGTCATATGAGGATTGAGGTCATGGGTAGAGTTGAGGGAGCCTAGAGTGCCATGCCTAGAGGCACCTAGAGTGTAAATCCAGTCCTGCCCTCAAGTGATGTTGGGATCCAGGACACAGGCAGACTAAGACGTGTGGTTGCAGTACAGGATACCATTAGGAAGACAGGGTAATCTGTTGCCAGAATCACTGCAATTTGTGAGGGGTTGGGACATGACCCGGCTGTCATTGTAAATACTGGAACCAATAACAATGTCAGTGGGAGATGGAGGTCCATTAAGAATTATTTCAGCGATTTAAGTCATACAGAGAACCACTAAGCTGGAATTTTCTCAAATACTACCTGCGTCACTCTTTATCCTTTACTCTTAGTTCATGTGGGACACAGGAACCAGGGAGTAAAATCTACTCCTCCAGGAGGGTAGGGCACTTCAAAAAAAGGTCTATGAGGTGGAGACTCCCTATTTCCTTGCAATTTCCACCTGCCTGCTAAACTCAGTTTAAACGCATAGCAAAGCCAAGAGAAAAGCAAAACAGAAGTTGAAAGAAGAAAAGGGATTCCCCTGAACCGAGAGCTAAAAAAGACCCCCTGCCCAGGGACATAAGCCAGTGTTTTTTTCTATTGTGTTCTACATTCACTAAGAGAAAATGATTTAAGAGTATGTGCACTAAAATCCTCTTTTCTCAGTCATCAAATGTGGAACACAGAAACTATGGGATATAACAAAGCTATCTAACAAATTTCTAGAAAGGGAAAGAGAAAAAACTCTCCATCACAGAACAGTAACCATAGGACCAAACTGATACAACAGGAAACTCATGTGTCAACAGACACCAAACTGCCATCCAAAATAACAGGAAACAAACTGGAAGTCAAGAGGGTTCTGATCTCAGAAAAAGCAAAAAAGACATTGATGCATACACCACAGCCTGCAAGGCTTTCCAGCCTAAACTGTTTTCAGCCGAAGCCAACATACTGACAAAACTCTGCACAGCCTAGCACAACTGCTCAGTAGTGGCCTGATTCCTGTAGGCCCAATACATAACCACAATATGGTATCATTTGACATTTGTTATGAGAAGCCCATTAAAGGGGCCTAACCAAAATCAAAATCTTACAATATTCAGACCAAATTTGAGCAAAATAATACAAACCACAAAAACAATAAGCAGAAAGATAGGGAGTCAAAATTCAAAGCCAAAAATAAATAAAACTTCAAGGTCTATATTCATATGAATATCATAAATTAAAACATGCACAAATGGGGCATCATCACCCAATATATTTAGTATGAAGACAGCTCCACGTGTGCATGTCACTATAAATGTTAGCCCCAAAAAGGCACCCGGCACAACCAATCACGCCATGGAACCATTGGCATGATAACAATTCAAAATACCATGTGTTGGTATAAGATTCAAATCACATAAGGAAAAAAACAAAAAAAGGCTGGTAGATGACCTCTAACAACATACTGCTAAATATTATGGATATCCAAAATCTCCGTCTATACGTATGAATCATATCTAGCGCTGGTCTACTGGAGCCATCATTGCACTGTGAGTCCGAGAGAGCTCCAAATGTTTCATCCAAAGAATGTACATTAGGACATAGCCTGTCCTTTGCTGAGGTGATGACTATAGGCTCCTAGTCCTTATTATATAAATGCAAACCAAACCATAGAAGTCAGCCAAAAGACACTGTATACAGTACATAGAGGATATTATCTCTAGATATACATTCATGTGTCAAACTCCATATCATACAAGTATAACCTCCGATCTGATCCACCTCTAGATATGCTATTGCTCACAGGGACCAAGGTATAGACTCCATAAGTGTCTGGTTCATCCTGGATGCATTGTTCTCTGGCAGTCAATCTTTAGAGGAAACTGTATAGCGAAAGTTTTTCATTGAGGCCTTTCGGCACCATGGTCTGAAGTTTGAATATCCATCTGCTCTCTAGTTGATGTAACAGCTTTTCTCTGTTGCCACCACGTCTTGGTGGAGGGATATGATCTATGAGCATACATTTTAAGTCCGTTGGAGTGTGTTTCTGCTCAGTCCAATGTCTGGCGACAGGTTTGTCGCTTTTCTTGTCTGCGAGAGCTTCTATAATGCTGGCTCTATGGTTTGCCATTCTTTCTCTGAAGGAACAGGTTGTGAGTCCCACATACAATTTCTTGCAAGGACAAATGATGAAATAGATAACATACATACTAGTGCATGTTAGTCTGTATTTAATAGAACATTCTTCATCTGTGAGAGGGTTATTGAATTTATTACCTGTCAGTAAACTTCTACAGGTGGTGCAATTGGGACATTTATAACACCCCATTTTTCCAGTTGTCAACCAAGATCCTGTGGATTTTTTTATAACAGTGCTCCACATAAGTCTGAACCAGTAAGTCTTTGAGGTTTTTGCCCCTTCTATAACACTGGAGAGGTTTGTTACGAGTACAGTCCGGTAGCACCTCATCAAAGAAGAGAATATTCCAATATTGGTGCAGTTTCTTACGGATAATCGCACTTCCAGTTGTATACGTCATCTGAAAAATAAGTCTGTCCATTTGCTCCCTTTTTTGTTGTGGAACTGTCAGCAGATCTTTTTGCTGAAATTGCAATGCTCTTTGTAATTGTTCATCAAGAGACTCCCAAGAGTATCCTCTAGCATGAAACCGCTTGATTAAATCCTCCAGTTGTGAAGTACAGTTAGACACACCTCACTATTATTTCTGATGAGACGTATCATCTGTGAATATGGTAGACTGTTGATCATATGTCGGGGATGATAACTAGAATGGTATAATAGTGTATTCCTGTCAGTGGCCTTTCTAAAATTAGTAGCTTGAATACTGCCCCTGACAATCATGACCAAAATATCCAGAAACTCAATATTTTCCTTGCTATATTTAGTTGTGAATCTGATTGGAGAAGGCAGCTGATTAAGTTCCTGAAAAAACTTGAGTAATGATCCTTCATCACCTCTCCAGATCAGAAACACACCATCAATGTAGCGGATGTAACACTTTAAATAAGAAGCAAACTTGTGTATAATAAGTTAATTCTCATAAATACATAGAAGTATTGGCATAAGCAGGTGTAACTGCACTACCCATGGCAGTACCTGATATCTGTCTGTAATAGTTGTATTCAAAACGAAAAAAATTCAAAGTCAGACATAATTCTAGTAACTTTAAGAGAAAAGTATCAGGAGGTCGCTCTGCTTTGGGATTAACTCAGAGTATTTTCTCCACTGCATCAAGTCCTGACACTGTCAGAATAACAGTGTAAAGACTTGAAACATCCATGGTGACCAAAAAATATTGATAATCATCCAAATTAACATCATATATTTTTCTTAAAAAATCACCTGTATCTTTTATGTAAGAAGGAGTAGTTTGTACCAAAGTTTGTAAATAGAAATCAACAAATTGGGCCAATGGTTGCAACAAAGAATTTCTGGCGGAGATTATCGGCCTACCTGGAGGAAGCTGTACATTTTTATGTATTTTAGGCAGAGTATATATGGGATGTTCAGTAGATAAATATTGGAAAGTTTTAAAAGAAATGCAATGCTGATTCTTTGCTTGAATCAGCACATCATCTATTGCCTTTTTATCATCCCAAGTGGGGTCTTTATCAAGCAATAGATAGGTGCGTTGCTCCTTTAATTGTTCCATAATGTCCGATCTATATGTAATGTTTTTTTAAGACTCTCAGACCAGTGTGTGAAATAAAAACACAATTTATTAGAATAAGTTAAGGCAGAAGTACGCCCTCTAGTGGCGGTTGATATACACCAGCAGTAGTGACTGGAAGATTATATTGTAAATGCACAAATGAATTACATGTACAAATACACAGCAGTAAAATTGAATATACCCACAGAGGGTTAAGTCCTTGATAACAGTCAGTCTCAGATGTGGATGTTTGGAACGCCCTGGGTGTTATAAGGCTGTGCTGGAGACAAAGTTCATCATAGGCTGAATACAGGACTGCCTCGCCACGGTGTTCAGTAAGAAGAAGCACAGGAATCCACTTAGCCCCCTCGGGCATACCTACTGGAACTGCTTCAGCTAGTGCAAGTGCAAATAGCCCCCACGGGCGTGATTGGAACCGGCCTGCAATGCGAGAGCTGCCAAGCCTCCTCAGACTTAACCGGACACCGGGATATGACGCGCCAGAGCCAACAGCCCCACGGGCGTAGTTACCGGGTTTGCTAATGCTGATGCCTGTGCCTGCCGCCACTCTGTATAACGGAATCACCCAGTATTACAAGAGAGAGAGTCTTAGGAGCCCAACCGTCCCAACGGATGTGAATACTCTGCAAGGATGTACAGAGCTGCCGACGGAGAGCGGCCAACTCAGCAGGAGTATCACCGAGAACCAGACTCTTAAGGGAGTAGAGAGAGAGTGGAACCCAGGCGGCACTGCTAGGGTTAAATAGCACTTTTACTCGAGGCTTTTCAGCGGTATAGCAAGGTTCTGCAATCTGAGGGAGGCGTACAAACGCACAACTCTGCACAGGTAGATACACTGCACTGATCGGAGTACACCAGGCAAGGCAGTCACACCAAAAGCTGGAACAGCAGATAGAAATGTCGCGGCGGCGACAACTGGAACACAGGTCACTGTAGCAAGCAGGAGTCGATCTTCGGAGCGGGAAGTCAGCCAGGCCGGGTTGGAGCACGCAGGAGGTAGTCATACAAGCCGGGTCATACACAAGCAGGAACGTCAGCCAAACCGGGTCAGGATCCAAGGGTGGTAGTCAGACGGGCCGGATCATACACAAGCAGGAACACAGGAGAATAGTCAGGGCAAGCCAAGTCGGTACACAGGAATCCGGAACACAGGAACACAGCAACAGTATAACTGGCTCAGAAACACCATGAAAGGGCATCTGACAGATGTGATAGCCAGGTATAAAAAGGTCACCAGGGGGCGGGCCAAACCAACACAGCAAATCAGTGTTTGCCACAGATGAGACTGACAGGAATCACAGGCACTGTGATAGTACCCCCCTCTCAAAGACCCCCTCTCCCTGCTCGAGGCCTGGGTTTCAAAGGATATTTGGAGTGAAAGCTGCGTAGTAATCTAGGTGCATGGAGGTCCCCTTGATCAACCCAGGAACGTTCCTCAGGACCATAGCCCTTCCAATGAACCAAATATTGCAGCTTTCCTCTAAATCTCCTAGAATCAAGAATACTCTGAACCTCATATTCTTCTTGGCCCTGGACATCCACCGGCCCAGGAATCACTGGCATAGTAGTATAGCGATTGCACACCAAGGGTTTCAGGAGCGACACATGGAACACATTGGGAATGTGCATCGAGGGTGGAAGTTCCAGTGCATAAGAAACCGGATTAATCTTGCGGATAATCTTAAATGGGCCGATAAACCGGGGAGCCAGTTTATTGGAAGGCACTTGCAAGTTGAGGTTTCTGGATGACAGCCATACCCTGTCCCCAACTTGAAATGAGACCGCTGGAAGACGTCTGCGATTAGCGTGCCGTTGCTGTCGCCTAAATGACTGACTGAGGGACCTCTGAACCTGTGACCAAGTGGAACGAAGCTGTGCCAAATGCTCGTCCAGAGCAGGAATCTGCTGCGCCTGAAAGGAGTCCAGGAGCAGACAAGGCTGGAACCCATAATTAACGAGAAACGGAGAGCTCCCGGACTATGAATTAACCGCACAGTTTCTGGCAAACTCAGCCCATGGCAACAGGTCAGCCCAATTATCATGATGATCAGTGACAAAGCAACGTAGGAACTGCTCCAGTCCCTGATTGGCACGCTCAGCGGCCCCATTCGTTTGGGGATGGTAGGCGGAGGAAAAAGACAATTGGATGCCCATCTGGCCACAAAATGCCCTCCAAAACCTGGAAACGAACTGACTCCCATGGTCGGATACAATCACTCTGGGTACTCCGTGCAGGCGGAACACCTCTCTGGAAAAGACTACAGCCAATTCCTGGGCCGATGGAAGGCCAGTCAGAGGCACAAAATGTGCCATCTTGGAGAATCTATCGACCACCATAAGAATGAACGTAAATCCCCTAGAGGCTGGTAATTCTCCCAGAAAGTCAATGGATATATGAGACCAAGGGCGGTCTCCGTTGGGCACCGGTTGCAGTAAGCCCACGGGAAGATGCCTAGGGATCTTGGCACGGGCACAGGTGGTACAGGCTGCTGTAAAAGTGGCGCAATCAGCTCTCAAGGTAGGCCACCAAAATAATTGCGAAAGAGACCAGACTAGTTGGTCCCTACCAATATGCCCAGCCGCTTTAGAAGCGTGATAAGTTTCCAACAAACGGACACGGAATGGCTCATCTACGAAACACTTCCCCACTGGGGTCTCAGGGGGTGCCCTAGATTGTGATGCCAATATCTCCTCCCCCAGAGGCGAGGTTATGGTGGTACGGATAGTGGCCAGAATGCGATCTGGCTGAATGATAGGTACAGGTTCCTCCTCCCTCTCAGTGTCAGAAGCGAACTGACGAGACAACGCATCAGCCTTAATATTTTTTGAGCCAGGAAGGTAAGACACTAGGAAATTAAATCGCGACAAAAAAAGTGCCCGCCTAGCTTGTCGGGAGGACAGTCTTTTAGCTTCGGAGAGATAAGTTAAATTTTTGTGGTCAGTAAGGATAAGTACCGGAGTCTGAGTACCCTCCAAAAGGTGACGCCACTCCTTCAGAGCTAGGATAATGGCCAACAGTTCCCTGTCACCAATCTCATAATGGCTCTGCGCACTAGACAATTTCTTAGAAAAAAAAACGCAAGGTCTCAAGGCGCCACCTCCCACAGGACGTTGGGAGAGTACTGCTCCAACCCCAACCTCAGAAGCGTCAACCTCCAACGTGAATGGCAGGGAGGGATTAGGGTGGGACAGTACAGGAGCAGATGCAAAGGCAGATTTTAGGGTAACAAATGCGGTCTCAGCTGCCTCGGACCACTGAGAGGGAGAAGCGCCCTTATGAGTCAAATCTGACAAAGGTTTAACAATCGTGGAAAAGTTCTGGATGAACTTCCTATAATAGTTCGCAAAACCTAAGAATCTTTGGATGTCCTTTAACCCTTTAGGACGAGGCCATTGCAGGACTGCTGCCAACTTCTCCTGATCCATGGCAATGCCATTTTTGGAGATTACGAAACCCAGGAATGGTACTTGAGATGTATGGAATTCGCACTTCTCTATTATACAGAATAGCTTGTGCTTATGAAGTCGGAGCAAGACTTCTGAAACATCCTTGATATGTTGGGAGAGGTTGGCAGAGTGAATTAATATATCATCTAGATATACGACCACATAAGACTGGAGCAGGTCTCGTAGAATATCATTAATAAACTCCTGAAACACTGCAGGTGCATTGCATAAGCCGAATGGCATAACCAGATATTCATAATGCCCTGTTCTGGTATTAAACGCCGTTTTCCACTCGTCCCCTTGTTTAATTCTGACCAGATTATAGGCGGCCCGCAAGTCAAGTTTAGTAAAAATCGACGAGCCCTTTAATCTGTCAAACAATTCTGTAATAAGTGGAATAGGATAGGCATTCTTAGGCATTAGCTTGTTCAACCCACGATAGTCAATGCATGGCCTGAGTTCACCACTTTTCTTTTTCACAAAGAAAAATCCGGCACCTGCCGGGGACGTAGATTTCCGAATGATACCCCTCTCAAGGGCATCAGCAATATAGTCCTCCATAGCTTTATTCTCCTCACAGGACAGTGGGTAAGTGCGTCCCCTGGGGGGCACCGCACCTGGAGGCAAATCAATGGCGCAATCATATGGCCTATGCTCAGGCAATGCGCTGGCCTCTCCTTTACTAAACACGTCACTGAATTGCTCATATTTGGTTGGCACAGCCGGAGAGGTACACATAATTTTGACAGGTAAGGAGAGACAATTCTTATTACAGTATTCAGACCAGGAGTTAACCTCACATCTCTGCCAGTCAAATTGGGGATTATGTACCTGTAGCCATGGGAACCCCAAAATAACTGAATGGTGCAGGGAACGGATAATTTTAAACCGTATCTGCTCTTTGTGACAAGCCCCCACAGTCATTGTCACTGGAATAGTTTCAAACGTAATGAATGCAGGCTCCAGGGGTCTGCCATCAATGGCCTCAATTGCTACAGGAGAGTCCTTTTTACATAAAGGAATGCCTTGCAGGTCGGCAAATGACTGATCCATGAAATAGCCGGCTGCCCCGGAGTCCACCAATGCCAGGACCTCGATTACCTTGTCCGCCCAAGCGAAGACCACCTGGATGGTGGGTTTAGTGGTGCTAGGATCTAGGGACTGTTCTACACCACCTAGGGCCTGTCCCCCAAGGTACCCTAGGTGCGTTCGTTTCCCAGCCTAACTGGACAATTGCGTAAAAGGTGCCCTGGCTTGCCACAATATAGGCATAGGCCTTGCCTCCTACGATATAATCTCTCCTCCTTAGAGAGCCTAGTGAACCCTAACTGCATAGGTTCAGAACTATCGACTGGTCATTCAGGAAGAACGGGTGGTGTGGGTGGGTTAAGGAAACTGGTCTGGCCATAGCTTTTTGCTTTAGCCCTTTTAGCCAACTGTCTCTCTCGGATGCGGGAGTCTATTAGCATGACATAATCGATGTACTCATCCAGATCGCTGGGTACATCACGAGCGGCTATCTCATCCTTAATTTGTTCGGAGAGACCCTGAGTAAAGGCAGCCAGTAAGGCCTCATCGTTCCAGCCCACCTCTGCTGCCAAGGTCCGGAATTCGATAGCATAATCGCCCAGTGTGCGTTCGCCCTGCTGAATTTCCATCAGCCTTTTGGCAGCAGAGGCAGCCCTGCCAGGAACCTCAAACACTCGTCTGAACTTCCTAACGAATTCTCTAAAGTTCAGTGTGCAGGGTCTGGCATTTTCCCACAACGGATTCGCCCATGCCAATGCCTTGCCCGTCAACAGAGATATCATAAGACCGACCTTACTACGGTCGTTAGGAAATGCCTGGGGTGCCAACTCCAAAAATATCTCTAGTTGATTAATGAATCCCCTGCAAAGGGAGGGTTCGCCATCATATCTTAACGGTAGCGGTGCTGCTGCCGTTAGCCCTTTCGAATTAGCTGATGGGACTATAGGCGGATTCTCCGGTGTCAGGACTGGGGTGACCACCGGATTAGGACTAGGCTTGTCCAAATGCACTGTACGTTCGAGTAACGTCTGTAGAGCCAGTGCCAATTGGTCCATGCGCTGCTCATGGACATCCATTCTCCAATGGATGTTCTGTGTGTTACTTTCACCCTTACCGTCTGAGGTCATGGCCCTTTCGTACTGTAACGGTTTTTTAAGACTCTCAGACCAGTGTGTGAAATAAAAACACAATTTATTAGAATAAGTTAAGGCAGAAGTACGCCCTCTAGTGGCGGTTGATATATACCAGCAGTAGTGACTGGAAGATTATATTGTAAATGCACAAATGAATTACATGTACAAATACACAGCAGTGAAATTGAATATACCCACAGAGGGTTAAGTCCTTGATAACAGTCAGTCTCAGATGTGGATGTTTGGAACGCCCTGGGTGTTATAAGGCTGTGCTGGAGACAAAGTTCATCATAGGCTGAATACAGGACTGCCTCGCCACGGTGTTCAGTAAGAAGAAGCACAGGAATCCACTTAGCCCCCTCGGGCATACCTACTGGAACTGCTTCAGCTAGTGCAAGTGCAAATAGCCCCCACGGGCGTGATTGGAACCGGCCTGCAATGCGAGAGCTTCCAAGCCTCCTCAGACTTAACCGGACACCGGGATATGACGCGCAAGAGCCAACAGCCCCACGGGCGTAGTTACCGGGTTTGCTAATGCTGATGCCTGTGCCTGCCGCCACTCTGTATAACGGAATCGCCCAGTATTACAAGAGAGAGAGTCTTAGGCGCCCAACCGTCCCAACGGATGTGAATACTCT
Organism: Rhinophrynus dorsalis; assembly: GCA_037306005.1. Lineage (NCBI taxonomy): Eukaryota > Metazoa > Chordata > Amphibia > Anura > Rhinophrynidae > Rhinophrynus > Rhinophrynus dorsalis. The sequence goes on along the minus strand of CM074722.1, from coordinate 152,094,894 downwards.
GCAAGGATGTACAGAGCTGCCGACGGAGAGCGGCCAACTCAGCAGGAGTATCACCGAGAACGAGACTCTTACGGGAGTAGAGAGAGAGTGGAACCCAGGCGGCACTGCTAGGGTTAAATAGCACTTTTACTCGAGGCTTTTCAGCGGTATAGCAAGGTTCTGCAATCTGAGGGAGGCGTACAAACGCACAACTCTGCACAGGTAGATACACTGCACTGATCGGAGTACACCAGGCAAGGCAGTCACACCAAAAGCTGTAACAGCAGATAGAAATGTTGCGGCGGCGACAGCTGGAACACAGGTCACTGTAGCAAGCAGGAGTCGATCTTCGGAGCGGGAAGTCAGCCAGGCCGGGTCGGAGCACGCAGGAGGTAGTCATACAAGCCGGGTCATACACAAGAAGGAACGTCAGCCAAACCGGGTCAGGATCCAAGGGTGGTAGTCAGACGGGCCGGATCATACACAAGCAGGAACACAGGAGAATAGTCAGGGCAAGCCGAGTCGGTACACAGGAATCCGGAACACAGGAACACAGCAACAGTATAACTGGCTCAGAAACACCACGAAAGGGCATCTGACAGATGTGATAGCCAGGTATAAAAAGGTCACCAGGGGGCGGGCCAAACCAACACAGCAAATCAGTGTTTGCCACAGATGAGACTGACAGGAATCACAGGCACTGTGATACTATAATACTCATAGTCCATTATGACAACGGCCCCTCCTTTGTCAGCCTCTCTTATAACAATATTGTGATCCCTTTTTAATGATTGAATAGCTTGGAATTCATTTTGAGTAAGATTAGGATAACATTTGGCCATACTTGCTTCAGCAACAACATCCTTATCCATTAAATTAATAAAAGTTTTTATTGATGCTTGAGTATTTATAGGTTCGAATACACTTTTAGGCTTAAAGGTATTTGCTGCTGAAATATCAAGTTGGTCTGAGTGTTTAAAATAATCTTTTAATTTCAGATTTCTTTGGAACTTAAAAAGATCAATTTGATAATTGAATGGATCAAATTTATTAGTAGGAACAAAACTGAGTCCTTTAGCTAGCACACACATCTCTGCTACAGTTAGTGAACGCTGGCTTGTTCTTGTTCTTTGGTTGTTTGTTCTTGTGATTGCTGGTGTTTGTGTTTGTGAACGCCCCTGCGAGTATGAGGTCTTCTATATTTTGAGTTTGAGATCGGGTAGTCACCCGTAAAAAAGAACAAGATGCCTGTGGGGTAGATTCGCTTTCAGATAATGAAGAATTTGCTACAGAATCATCAATAGTTTCCACTCTTTGGAGTTGCTCTCTCTTACATGGTGCTCTGTTTTGTGGCTGTGTGCCTGTTAACCATCTGTAAACTCTATGATCTTTATAGTCACTTTTCACCTTTTCAAGTTTCTGATTTTTAAATCTATATAATTCCACTATATAAGTTTTGATTTGTTTTTCTAGTTTCTCAATCCACTTATTATTTTTATCCTAACGTTTATAATGACATGCACACGTGGAGCTGTCTTTACACTAAATATATTGGGTGATGATGCCCCATTTGTGAATGTTTTCATTTATGATATTCATATGGCATTCTATTTATTTTTGGCTTTGAATTTTGACTCCCTGTCTTTCTGCTTATTGTTTTTGTGCTTTGTATTATTTTGCCCAAATTTGGTCTGAATATTGTAAGATTTATGTGTGGCTTTCACCATTTCTACGTGCCACATACACATGGATGAAATAATGATAGAGTGATGCAGCACCAGTCTTGCAGGATATCAATACTGAGATGTCCTGTTCTGATTGGATATACTGCAAGAGCTGTTCAGATTACTTCAATCCAGTGATATGGAGATAGCCAAATACCGGGGATGCCCTCGTTTATCATATCTAGCGTTGCCATCTTATTATATATATTTAAAAAAGACAAAAATGCAGATGGCGCTGTATTGGGATAAACAATCGGATACACACCTGTCACATAAAAAAACAAATAAGTAATAGTATCAGAACGCTATATTTCCAATGGTCTGGAAGTGGACAGACCACAAAAATACAAAAAAAAGACAAAACAAGGAAAAGCGCTCTGAATAACTATAAAAATAAATTTATTTCAAACATAAATACAATCCAACTATAAAAATAAACCCATCTGTCTCTATTCCAAAACTGAAAATAAATTTCCAGCTGGAATAGGAAAGCAATAAGCCAATATACCAAATAAAATAAATATGACACCAATAATCTACCTGGACTACCTGGTAGATCCAAGCGGCAAGGATTTCTTTAGAATCTGTGATATTTTAAAGGTAAGAGATGGATTTCCAAGCTAGTCACCATGCACTTAATGAATTCATGGCGACTTAGTAATAGCTGAAAGCTCTGCTTTAAGCATTACTATCCCTTTAAAGAGCGTACTTCAGTAATATAAAGACCATTACATTTAACATTTATTGATTCACCATCATCAGGCATAGTGTCCTGTGATTGGAGGAAAGCAGATATATTACCACTGACCAAAAAGGGAGCAATATATATATATATTTATATATTGCAAAGAAATGCATTGAAGACCTCTATAAATTCAGGGGGTTAAAAGCCCAGTATGGATCATTGGGACTTTTTCTTTGTTCCCTATGGTGCCGGTGGCTTGCCCTAGTATTGCTAATGTTTTCTTTTATACATAAGTCCCAGTGTACTGCATATGTACGATGCAACAAGATCGTCATTTTAGTTCAGGAAGCTAATGAATTTCACATTGTACAGGACTGCACTGGTTCCTTTGCAGGCCTGCAGAAGGCAAATTTAACCAAATGTCCTGCATTAAAATACAATTTGTTATACATTTTAAAAGAGCATAATAATTATAACTATCAAAAGAGAATTGACCTCTTGAGCTTGAGTTCCAGGGGTACAGTTTGGCACCACTCTGGCACACAAGGGTTAAACCCAGTGCAGTGGGCATTTGTGAGATATGCATCTCGTCTACTGACCTGGTTCTAAAAATGGGATCAGTGGAAAATGACAAGGTGTTCCACAGAAGAAATGTAAGAAATGATGGGCAAGGAAAGTGCAGTTCGGCAGTGAACCGGTAGATTAATGGGTGTTCTTCTTCCTCTGAGAACAATATAAACCCTGCCCCCCTTGACAAGTTTTTCGGGTTTTTCACTTATCTTAATTGAAGATTGTCCCTCTCTGCAGTCTAACTGGGCACCTCCCTTCTGATCTAGCTGAACAGTGTTACATCAGTAAAAGGGGCAGGAGAGGGACACTTTGTCATTGAATTACTCTTGAACTACAACTCTGACAGAATTGAAAATAGGATTTTAGTCTTACCTGTTAAATCCTTTTCACTTAGTCCATACAGGTCACTGGTACTCTGGGAGGCGTAAGTCCCCTTTAATAGGCAGGAACAATTATGCAAATAATTGCAGGGGGCGGAGCCTCCCCTCTTACTTAAGCCACCTTCTGGCCAGAGCCACTTTAGATTGATTTGAGACCCTAAAACTGACCTCAGGTAAGCAAGAAGAAAGACTCCTGTGAGCATGCCCCAACGGTCTCCCACTGAATGCCACAGGAGAGCCAAGTCTGGTCCCTTGACAGGGTGGGAGACCAGTGACCTGTATGGACTAAGTGAAAAGGATTTAACAGGTAAGACTAAAATCCTATTTTCACTGTCGTCCAATACAGGTCACTGGTACTCTGGGATGTACAAACATTGAGCTGACCCAGAGGCGGGAAGTAAGGCAAGGACCAGGCGCAAGGCCCAAGTCACTAGAACTGCTATGACCCAGTTAATAACATAGCCAAACTGTAAGTGTCAACGGGCACCAACCAAGGGAAACAATCCCTGAACTAACACAGCACACGGAACTAGAGCCAACCGGGCTCAACAGCAAGGAAGCACTAAGGATCACAGAGCGGAAGACCTAAACAGGCAAAACTGCCTCCAGGACCTTCCTACCAAAACTGGCATCAGCCGAAGCCAGTACATCAACTCGATAGTGCTTTGAAAATGTGTGCACAGAGGACCAAGTGGCCGCTCTGCACAGCTGATCCGCAGATGCCTGATTCTTGTAGGCCCAGGAGGCCCCAATAGATCTGGTGAAATGGGCAGTCACCCGGAAGGGAACATGCTTATTCCTCAACTTATAGGCTTCACGGATGGTAGCTTTAATCCAAGATGCAATTGTAACTTTGGCAGCCGGTCTCCCTGCCCTAGGTCCCTCAGGAATGACGAATAGAGCGTCAGACTTCCTGATAGACTCGGTGCGATGAACATAAAACTTGAGGCAACGCACCACATCCAACAAATGGAGATCACGTTCCTTGTCAGATGAAGGATTAGGACAGAAAGAGGGAACCACAATTTCTTGATTGATGTGAAACTCGGACACAACCTTGGGTAAGAATTCCTTGGTAGTGCGAAGCACAGCCTTATCCTTGTGGAACACCAGGTAAGGAGGTTTACAAGACAGAGCTTGTAACTCTGCTACCCGGCGAACTGAAACAATAGCCAAGAGAAAGGCCATTTTCCAAGTCAAGAGACGTAATGGAATGGAAGCCAAGGATTCAAACGGTGGTCGCTGGAGAACTCCCAGCACCAAATTGAGGTCCCACTGGGGAGTAGGACTCTTGAAGGCAGGCCGAACATGAGTCACACCTTGGAAGAAAACTCTGACATCAGGAAGGATAGCAATCCTTTCCTGGAAAAACACAGACAAGGCAGAGGTCTGAACCTTGAGGGAACGCAGACTGAGCCCCTTATCAACACCGTCCTGCAAGAAGGCCAGGACAGTGGGAAGATGAAATTCAAGTGACAAATTCTTATCAGTGCACCATGCAACAAAGGTTGACCATATGCGATGATAGATCTTGGAGGACACAGGCTTACGAGCACTGAGCATAGTCGACACCACAGAAGGAGAAAATCCTTTCTTTGCTAGAATCGAGGATTCAACCGCCATGCCATCAAATGGAGAGTGTGAACATCCTCCTTCCACAGATATCCCTGAAGAAGTAGGTCCGGACGGGCAGGAAGTGGGATAGGATCCGCCACTGACATGGCCATCAACTCCGGAAACCAGGACTGGCGAGGCCAGTTTGGAGCGATCAGGATGACAGGACAACGCTCCTGCTTCAACTTCTGGATGACTCTGATCAATAGAGGAAGAGGAGGAAAGATGTAGGCCAGGGAAAAATCCCAAGAGATCGACAAGGCATCCACTGCTAGAGCAAGGGAGTCCCTCCACCGGGAGCAAAACACTGGAACCTTCCTGTTGTGTCTGGAGGCCATAAGGTCCACCACAGGCATCCCCCACCTCTGGGTGAGCAAGTGAAACACCACTGGATGAAGAGCCCATTCTCCGCTGTCGACGGTGTGACGACTGAGAAAGTCCGTCATGACGTTGTCTACGCCTGGAATGTGAACTGCAGAGATGACAGGCACGTGATCTTCTGCCCAAGACAAAATATCCTTGACTACCAACCAGGCGGTGCCACTTCTTGTGCCGCCTTGCCTTTTGATGTAAGCCACCGCAGTGGCGTTGTCGGACTCCACTCTGATCGGACGACCGGTCAGTTGAGATTCCCAGTGTCTCAGGGCAAGCCGGACAGCACGTAGTTCCAGAACATTGATGGAGAGAAGAGATTCCTCCAGACCCCATTTCCCCTGAGCACTGAAGCGACCCAATACAGCCCCCCAGCCCCGAAGGCTGGCATCCGTTGTGACCGTGGTCCAACGAGGAACTAGAAAGGATCTCCCTTTCAGGAGATGAGAGAGATCCAACCACCAGTGCAGACTCGACTCGACATGAGGAGGAAGAGAGACTGACAGATGTAGATGATCTGGATGATTCTTGCACGTCTGGATCACAAATCTCTGAAGTTCCCTGGAGTGGGCCATGACAAATGGCACTGCTTCGATCGTGGAAATGAACTTCCCCACTAAAGACGACAACTTCGGTACCGGAACTACGTCCATGTCCAGAATCCCAGCCACTTGGATGGCTATCTGGTGAGCCACATCCTCTGGAAGAAACACCATGCATTGGTGAGTGTCGAACAGGAGACCCAGGAACAGAAGTCTCTGAGATGGGACCAAGTCCGACTTGTCCAGATTCAGGATCCAGCCATGACGGTTCAGAGTGTGCATACACCTCTGAAGTTGCTGATGGAGAAGCTCCGCAGAGGAGGCTTTTAGTAGGAGATCGTCCATGTAGGGGGTCACTCTGATTCCATCCTGATGAAGCACAGCTATCAATGAGCCCAACACCCTCTGGAAGACCTGAGGGGCTGAAGTCAGCCCAAAGGGGAGCGCTGCAAACTGAAAGTGTCCCCTGTGGCAGGAGATCCTGAGATACCGCCTGCTCTCTGGATGAATAGGGATGTGGAGATAAGCATCCTGAAGGTCCAGGGAGGCAAGAAATTCCCCCGGAGACATAGCTGCAATCACAGATCGCAGGGATTCCTGACGGAAGTGGGAAGTCACCACATAGGCATTGAGATCTTAGAGATCCAAAATGGGACGAGCCCCTCCGTCCTTTTGGGCCACCACAAACAGGTTGGAATAAAATCCTGAACCTGTGTCCTCCTGAGGAACCACCTCCAGGACCTCTTTGACCAAAAGATCCTGAATAGCGTCGTCGAACAGACGTCTCTTTGTAGGTTCCTGAGAAGGACGAGTAAAATGGAACCGAAAAGGAGGAAGGGAGGAGAAAGGGATCCTGTAGCCCTCTGACACCACCTGGAGAACCCACAGGTCCGCCACTGACTCCTCCCAAATCCGGCGAAAGATGTGGAGACGTCCACCTACAGCCGGATGCGGACCCGGGTTCGGCGAGTCATGCCGAAGCAGTCTTGGAGGTCTTGGCCTTGGGGGCAACTTTGGGCTTCCAGGACTGTTTGGGCTTGGAGGAGGAGCGTGTAGCGGGAGGACCCGCCGGGGTCGAGGAGCGTGTCTCAGTCTGAAAGGAACGAAAGGACCGATTGTGTTTGGCTGGAAACGTTTTCTTAAAGACTGATGGTAGAAGAGTACTTTTACCCCCAGTAGCCTCACTGATCATTTCTTTGAGTTCAGACCCAAAAAGCAAACTCCCCTGGAAGGGCAGGGAAAGCAAGGCTTTCTTAGAGGCTGTATCAGCAGACCAAGTTTTCAGCCAAAGGGCACGTCTGGCCACCACAGAAGAAGTGGAGGCCCTCGCCATCATGCGCACAGCATCAAAAGCAGCGTCAGCAACATAATTCTGAGCTTCAGTAATATTAGCAAGAAGCTGCAACTGTTCAGACACTGGAGCATCCTGGCGAACTGCTTCAGTCAGTCGTTCAGTCCAGGCCGCGATAGCCCTGTTAACCCACGCCACTGCAATGGTTGGACGCATGGCAGTGCCAATAGAGGCAAAAATGGACTTAAGAGAAAGTTCCAGTTTCTTATCCGTCCAATCCTGCAGGGCAGAGGCATCAGATACAGCCAAAGCGGTAGACTTGGATAGCCTGGAAACAGGGGCATCCACCTTGGGAGGATGCACCCATTTAGCCAGCTCAGTCTCAGGAAAAGGGTACAGCTTAGCAAACTTTTTGGAGACAGAGGAAGACCTATCAGGATTCTTCCATGCCTCAGAGACTAGATGGGCAAGAGTAGGATTAGTTGGAAAACAAACAACAGGCTTAGATGGCTTCTTCTGAAAAACATCAGTAGGATCATAAGTGGATTCCTGAGTCAGAGGAAGGTTGAGCGTATTCAGAACAGCTCTAATCAGACCCTCAGCCGAAACTTCAGGGTCACATTCATAGGGGTCCCCAATGGACCTGGTAGATTCAATAACAGTCCGTTCCTCAGCATCAGAATCCTGCAATAGTTCTTCCTCAGAAGAATCAGTCACATCAGGAGCCCCCTGTGGCTTAGGCAGGGAGGTCCTGATGGTAGAGGGGGTCTGCCAGACCTGGAGAGCCCCCTGTACCTGAGAGGGAAAGAGTTGAAGAGCGGATCTGAGATCCCTAGTGGCAGCTTTAAACTCCCTAACCCAAGATGGCTCAATAGCGTAGCTGGGAGGCCCAGGGTTGCTATCTTGACCAGTACAATTAGGGCCTAGATCCCCCACATTATCGCTAGACAGCCCAATGTGGCAAGAGGAGCAAAACGCCATGGGGGTAGCAGACCCCCCATCCTCCTTAGACTTGGGTCTAGCCCCTAGCTCCAGTGAAGTAGACATGCTCACAGCGTCAATATACCCCACTAATGACACTACCACCCAGAAAAAGTGCAAAGGATTAAAGTTTCACCCCAGAAATGTCTAAATTCGGACTTATCTGGCCAGCGAAGGGTTAATCTGTTGAGGAGAGAGAAGGCTCGGTCCCTGCGTAGTGTACTCGCTTAGGAAAAGTTCCACAAAATGGCGGCCGTCATGACAGCCAATCAGAAACAAGCGCGAACCAGGCGCTCATGGGAAATGTAGTTTTCCCTTTACAAGTACCCCAAACAGTGGCCGAAGCCCCCCTGAACACCCCACATAAATAAAACACATTCCGGATGATACAGCAGGAGCCTAGCATTAAAATGAGCCATCTCTGAAGTTGCTGAGACAAGCGGTTCCAGAGATATGTCCCACACTGTGAATTCCCATAGAGAGTAAAGGAGCCATAGCGTTTGAGCGGGAAATTTAATAAAACATTAAAAATAGCCCAAACAAGTATAAAACACATAAGAAACATAAGTAAACTAATACCCAAAGCTCCAAAACCCAGAGAATACCACAGAAATTGCATTAAACATTGAAATGCAAATAAAAACACCCTATGAGTGCTGGAGTGCATTGCAAACTCCCAAATACAAGCCCAGCAAAGGGACATTGTGGGGACAAGTGGACCTTCAGCACTCAATGGGTGACTCACCTTTCTGCAGGACTTCAGTCTTCAGGTGACCATGATGAAATGGAAATAAACCAGAGGTAAATTCCCCAGTAGGGAAGCTGCTTAACCCAAGCTGTTCCCTCTTCAGGGCATAAGGTCCACAGAAAATCCCTGGAAGCTGCACCAGCCACTTTAAAGAGGGCAATTCACAGCCATGGTCACCCTCCTAATGGTGGTATTCCATATTTGAATAAAAATAATAAAACACTAAGATGCATAGATGTTCTCTACCTGGTGTGCAAAGCACTCCAGGAACAAATCAATCTGGAGTGGCTCTGGCCAGAAGGTGGCTTAAGTAAGAGGGGAGGCTCCGCCCCCTGCAATTATTTGCATAATTGTTCCTGCCTATTAAAGGGGACTTACGCCTCCCAGAGTACCAGTGACCTGTATTGGACGACAGTGAAATAACACTCTCCAAAGTCCAAATACTATGATGATTAATTACAGCTGCTTTTATTATGAAACATTACTACCCCTTTAAGGGCTGCTCTGATCATTGACCGCGAGCAGGTACATGTGACTGATTACGTGTACCGGCACGCCGAACAGGGGGCTGAGAGAAAGACCTCTCTGGTCTTGGAGCGGTCAATTTCAGACCCCGTTTGTGCTTACAGCGCTCCAGCTGGAGAGTACGTGATGTGCCAGGACCGTCACCGGCCCTTCAGGGGAAAAATAAATAAATTGGTGATGGTCCTGGCACGTCACCAGTCATTAAGGAGATAAGGGACTTTTAAACCCTTGACGCAAGAAAGATCCCCACAGCACTGTGAATCAGTCTGTTGGAAAAGCTCATTGGTATTCAAGGGGTTGAAAGTAACAATTAAATTAAGAGAATGTGGGGGGATGTTTAACTGATCCCCCTGGTGCAGCTGATTTGCCCCAGAATTGCTTCAGTTCTTATAAACCTTTGAGTGTCAGAGTGGTGCACAACTCTTTGCTCTGCAATCCATTGTGCACCCCATGGCACTAAATGGGTTAAGAACATAAGCATCAATAGTCTCTTGTAGCCTGAGACTGCAGAATTGAGCCGCCAGCATGATAGAATTTCAAGACTGAAGGAAGGATGTATAAAGTGTAAACTAACCTCCAAGTATAATTACTAGACAGGAGCAATCAATTGTGGATTTCTAAGGTATAATCATATCAGCAATGAAAGGGAAAGCAGATGGCAACAGAACTCAGTGCCATTCTGCACAAAAGAGATTGGAATAATTCTGGGACAAACCAACTGCACGGTAGGGAAGAAATCCCCATTTATTTAAACTGTGGATCTTAACCGCTCTGAATAATATGTCTTCAACACAATACAAAGCAATGAGTTAGAGCTCTTTCTAGCATTCCATGGATTAAAAGGCCCCTTTAAATCAACTACAATCTTCTGAATTAGTATTCCCACCTATGGTGCAGATGGGTTGCTCTAGAAGTACTCCATTTTTCTTTGGTGCACAGGATTGCTGGCAATAAGGGCACATGATGTATATTTCATAAGTAAACACAGAACAATAACATTGTAAGCATACAAAATACATATTTCTGAAGGGTATTATAATACATAAAATAATCCTTATGAATTCCAAATATCTCAAGCCAGAAATTACATAAGAGCAAAGTACCTATTACATTCCAACTAATCTTTCTAGTAGGGAATTACTTTCACAGAGCAATTCTATTAATAATAATAAAATTACTGCATTACCTTTGCAAAATCCCGGACATCAAATAAGTCAAAAGCTTCAAACAGGTCGTTCCTCTTCATGCCGAAGGCATCGCAACACACAGATAGAAATGTACGGATATTCTTCAGACAAAGAAACTAGACAAAGGATGAGAAAGGTATCAGTACAGGGCAGTAACAGCTAGGAAACCAGATTCACACCAAAGGACATTTATGTGGCCCCTCTAGTATATCAAAGGGCCACACATTATGGTTAAAAATTCTAAACAGAGTTTGGAAAAAGTAGATTAACTCCTTGGATGCTGGGAAGTTCTAAAACGCATTGATTCACGTGTTAGAGATCTCTCTAGTACCCAAAAGGTTAAAGTGTACCTGGAACCTTGTACTAGACATGTTTGTAATATAAATCATTACAGAAATTACAGTTTATTTGTTGGTGATACAGAGTGGCGCATTATGCTAATTAGTTTATGTGCTGGGCCAATATTACTACCCACAGACTGTGCTATAAATGAAGCTATGGTTAAAGCAGAGAGACAAGTAGAGTAACAATGATACCTTTATTGGCTAACCTGGTGGCTTTGGATGCAAGCTTTGAAAACAAATAGGTCTCTTCTTCAGGCATAATAAGATTGAAGGCTGAATGTCTGAAGAAAAGACTTAGTAGTCTTGAAAGCTTGCATGCAAAGCCACTCAGTCAATAAAGGTATCATTTTTACTCTACTAGTCTTATGAATAAATCTAGGCAGAGCCCACACACTGGGACATTTCCAATATTACAGCAAGCAGCACACTTGGCCTGAAACATAACTCAAGAGCATACAGTGTAGGAAGGTACTGTAGTATAAAGTGCTGCTCTGTGCCACCAAACATAGAGGTTCATTTCTCACAAACAATTTCTTTTACACAAAACTGAGTAGAGCAACATATTTCCAAAGTGCAGTATATGTAAAAGTACAATAAAGTGTTACTTTACTACTGTAACTCTTTACTAATTGGCCTTCCTCTCACCCGACTAACCCCACTACAGTCCATAATGAATTCTGCTACAAGACCAATCTACCTCACTCCTCGCTTCTCTGACACCAAACCCCTCTGTCAATCTCTACACTGGCTCCCATTAGCATACAGAATTAAATTCAAAATTCTGGTGCTTATTTATAGAGCCCTCACTAACACCGCACCCCCTTACATTTCATCTCTCATCTCCAGATACACTCCCTCTCGCCATCTTCACTCTGCACATGACCTTCTCCTCTCCACAGCTCTTATCACATCCTCCCACTCCTGCCTACAGGACTTCTCCCGTGCTACACCTCAGCTCTGGAATTCCCTCCCCCGCCCAATCAGACTCTCCCCCAGCCTTCAAATCTTCAGACGCTCCTTAAAACTCACCTCTTCAGGAAAGCCTATTAACTACATCCATAAACCTTCACCAACAATCACCCCTTGCCTTTACCACTGCTCTCAACAGAACTTCTCACTCCCACCCACTGTCTGGCAGTTCATGTGGCAGGCGGCACTTACACCAAATAGCACTTACTCCTTCTGTGTCAGACCCACCCTTCCTCTAGGCTGTAAGCTCTCACGAGCAGGGTCCTCTGATCCTTCTGTTTTCCACATTTGATTGTACTATTTAATACCTCTGTATGTCTATTCCCTACTGTAAAGCGCTGCGGAATTAGCTGGCGCTATATAAATAAAGATTAATAATAATAATAATAACTTTCCCTTTAATTCTGTTTTAAAATGTGAGTAAACTTAAGTGATAAAGAGGTGATAAAGTGGAGATGACTTCTTCAGTGATTTCACTTATCCAATTCTATGGATCCAATGCATTATGATGTCTTCAACTTTGGAGATCTTAGTGCATAGGTTACATAGAATAACATAGGAATTGGAGAAGTGATATCACTGGGGAAGTCATCTCCACATTATCACCTCTTTATCACACCTAAGTACATAACCCCCATTGTGTTGGAGATCTCCACAGCATTCACAAGGTTAAATTCTGCATTTAACCATTTGAGTGCAAGGGGGTATAGCCCTCTGGCACTCATAGGGTTACATCAATGGGAAATTGGGGGATTTGTATTTGATCTTTTTGGTACAGTTGGTTTAGCCTAGAATTACTCAGTTTTTCTTTGTGTATATGGTCATTTGAGTAGTGCAGGGGACAGCAATGTATTGCTCTGCAAAGGGTTAAGAGCAGTTTATAACATTTTTGACAGCATTTACCATACTGAATTTTGTGTCATGTAACTGAACTTATTACTACAGATAATATCAAACAGCAAGTTAGACAATAATGTCCAATGGCAACAATATTTGTACAGAGATACTGGACATACATTTGTGTATAATAAGTAAAGTGATAATCGATAAACTACACTATTTATTGATGATGATTTATATATAGGTGATAAGTACATTTCATTGTATAATGATACATATTCTTTCATACCCTGAGAAAGAACCTGCTGAACTAAACTATGGTGCTAGGTATGTATACATTGATAATAAAATGACAATGTTACAGTTCTCATTCAAGCTTAGTACAGCAAGAAGATGTATCAAATGTTAATTAAAATAAGTCATTACCCACTGAGCATGTTGATAACCTAAAACAAGATATGCAAAGCATGGGGGGTGCTTTTACTACATGAGAGGGAGAATTTTAATGTGAGCTTGAAGATATGCTTTTGTCTATTAATTACCAGTTTGTTTTTAACCCCTTAAGGACCGGACGTTATGGGACATTTCCGTCCCATAACGTCCGCATAGGGGCACTTTGACGAGCCGGTACACGTGACCTGTCACGTGTATCGGCGCGTCACTATGGGGCTTGAAACAGATCGCTCCGATCTTGGAGCGGTCTATTTCATGCCCTATTTTTACTTACAGAACTCCCGGTAGAGCGCTGTAAGTAAAAAGTACGTGACGTACCAGGACCGTCAAGGGTCTTTCGAGCAAATTTACCCTTGACGGTCCTGGTACGTCAAGGGTCCCTAAGGGGTTAAGTAATTTGTGGGGATCATCTCACAGACCATTAAATTTTTTTATTGTATTTGGTTTGTATGATTTTCCTTTCACTTGACAGTCACAAAAAATATTAGCAATTTGTTTGGGTCAAAGGCTCTTCATGTGCTTGACTGCAATTTTTTTTAATCATGCACTTAAAGGGATAGTAATATATATGTTTTACAAAGCTGCATCTTGTAGCCCTTAAAGGGATAGTAATACTTCGTTTTAACTTTATTTTATTTTGTAGGCATTGAACAAATATGAAGAATGATATGTCTTATCTCTCAAACCTTTATGGTTTAAGAGATATTCACAAGCAAAGTTTCCCCCTCCCGCCCCTTTTACCTAGTGTAAGCCATGTCTTCTCAGATGTGAATCTGGTTGTAAGACCAGACAGATAACAGCAGGGGACACTTTTCTTTATATGAAAACAATGAAAGCCCTGTCCCCCTTGACAAGATCTTCAGGTTTTTCCCTTATCTTAATTGAAGACTGTCCCTCTCTGCAGTCTACCTGGGCACCTCCCTTCTGCTCTGGATGAACAGTGTGACATCAGTAAAAGGGGCGGGAGGGGGACACTTTGTTATTGAATTACTCTTGAAGTACAACTCTGACACAATTGAAATAACACTCTCCATAGTCCAAATACTATGATGATTAATTAGAGCTGCTTTTATGATGAAACATTACTATCCCTTTAAAAAAAAATTAAATGTCCCCAATGCCATCTCTCAAACCTCGGCTCTGCTGAGGACCCTCCGCCAGTCCCGGGACCAGATTCCCCTGCAGTCAGCTAGAGCGCTGACATCAGGAAGGGGGGAACTTTAAATACAATTATCTATCAAACCATAAAAGTTTGAGAGATGGCACTGGGGGCATTTAATTTATTTTATTAAGGGCTACAAGGTGCAGCGTTGTAAAACTTAAGTATTACTATCCCTTTAATAGATCACAAAACAATCTTTTATCAATTTAGTTTGTTTTATTTAATTTGACCGGGGGTTATGAACTAAGTTTCAATAAAGAGGTGATAGATCGGGGATAAAGAGGCGATCATTTCTTCAGTATTACAAAAGTCCTGTGTTATTTTACTCTATATTATATTAAGATCTCTACAGTTAGAGACATATGCATGCTTGGCTCCAGAATAACTAGAAATGGAGAGTTTATCACACTGGAGAAGTGATTTCCTCTTTATTAATCATACACTAGTACAGTCCCACCCAGATCTCCATTTTAATACAGAACACTTATGAAAAATACACAGTGCAGGGTTAAATTGGTTTATTTATATCCCGCAGATTGGCATCTTCACAGGTGCCCTGCATTAAAATGGTGATCTGAAGATTGCTTAATAAAAGTCCTCTAGGGAGATGCACTAAAGTATGATAGAGAGGTGTTAATGTTGTCCTCTGCCTGCTTACAGCAACCTTAAAAATCCCCAGAAAAAAATTACTGTCACTCTCTATCTCTCTCCCAGTGCTGCTGTGCTATACACCAGGAGAAGACTTAGTCTAGCAGCAAGTCAAACTACTTTTTTATTCATGGACATTGTGTTCAACCGAGTCTCCTCCTGGTGCAAAGCACAGCAGCACCAGGGGGATACGCATTAACCCTTTGAGTACAAGAGGGATAATCAACTCATTGGTTTGTAATGCATTGCATATCCCTCTGACACTCAAAGGGTTAAGTGTTGAAAAGGGGCTAGGTTGGTTATGTGATGGCATATATTCTTTCTCAACATATGCACTAAGATGGCTTTACCATCACTTCACTGTGAATCCACTGCAAGTATGCCAACAATGCCATGCATCTGCCAGGTTTACAATTTTGCAGTGACTACTTCAAATATGGCTCATCTGCATGTTGAAAAGCAGCATAATGAGCCATTATTGTATTCACGTGGGTGTCTTTATATGTTAATATTGTACTTTGCCACATGCACTAAGCTCCAATAGCTCTCTATGATGTTAGAGTCCACATTCCCAACTTTGTCAACTGGAGGTTGTCGATGTTGGGATCTTCCTATAGTGGTCTTCCTATAGTGGTCTATGGAGGCAGAGGACGGTCCCTTAAGGATGCACATTGCACATCCCTGGGCACTGAATGGGCTCCAACACTAAAAGTGAGTGCCACCATTGATTTCTTCAGTGAGAGAAACAGCAGAAAAACTGTGAGGTATGACAGCATTTCTGCCGTTCTGAATCAGCTGTTCATCGGGCTATCCGCAGTCAGCAGATTCATGTAAATAAACGACTTGCAAGGCACTCCACAATGGCACTGTACATGATATGTAAACTAGAGCACGGGATTCTTTACGTTATAACCCTTTCAGTGCCACAGGGGTGTGCATCACATTGCAAAGCAATACATTGCACATCACTACAACACTCAAAGGGTTAAGGGAGAGCAGCTGCTTACCAAGCCTTAGTCCATCTCCCCCTGAAAAGAAAGTGAGACAAGACCGAAGACTCAGTTAAAAAGAGGAAGAAAATAAAAGGTGGGGGTGGTCTGCAAATTCAACATGCAAAGAGAATGCTGGATAGCATGGGGAACTTTATTAACCTTTTCAGTGCACTTAACACTCCTTTGGAACTCACAGGGTTAACAGTACTTCAGACACAAAGGGGGGGGGGGATGCTGGATAAAATGAGCGATCCTCTGAGTGCAAAAGGGAGTGTCAAGCCCATTCTGGGGTGCAGCCTGTGACCACAATAAAAACTGCACTTTCGTGAGAAACAGGGTTGCAATGAAATGACTTCTGAATGAAAAATCTCCCAGCAATTAGAGAACCTTTATTCATCAAGAAAAATACTATATAAACACTATATAATACATATACTAAACTTAAAAAGTGTAGTGCTCCTTTAAGCTCTACATCTATCATTGCTATTTCCATGAAACGACGTATGAGTATCAACTAACACATTTTAAAGGAAATTATTACCTTATAACTAGGGTATTCAACTATTTAAGGCTGGGTCATTTTTTCCAGTTGAAAGACAAGCTAGCACATGTTTCTATAGCAGAAAAAAATATACTTAACGCTTTAAAGTTGAACTATAATACACATTACATTGAGCCCCAAATACTAATAATAATAGTGATATGCATCTATGTTCTTGTAATTTCAATAATAAGTGCAGCATTAGTGAAAAATAGACCTTTATAGACAGACAGGCATCCGCAGGGTTCTTGCCATAGGAGCTCTCTGAGACTGTGCCTTCAGTCCCTTCCAGTGCCTTGAGGTAACAGGCACTGAACTGAGATCCTTTAAATCCAAAATGGGATGATAACCGCCATCCTCTTGGAGACCACAAAGAGGTTTGAGTAAAAACCCATACCTCTGTCCTGAACTGGAACCGGCTCTAGAATGTACTTGTCCAGAAGAGTCTGAACAGCGCCGTCTTACAGATGGCATTTCTCTGAGCCCTGAGGCGTATGAGAAGGGAAGACGTGAAAGGGAGGAAGAGAGACGAAAGGGATCCTGTACACTTCCGTCACCACCTGTAAAACCCATGGGTCCGTCACTGAATCCTACCAAATGCTGTGATAGTGACACAGACGACCACCCACAGCAGAATGTGGACCCAGGTTCGGTGAGTCATGCCGAAGAAGGCTTGGAAGCCTTGGGCTTGGAGGAGACCTTGGGCTTCCATTGCTGTTTGGGCTTGGAGGAGGTATGCGGAGCTGAGGGAACCGTCTGGTTCAATGGACATGTCTCATTCTGAAAGGAACCAAAATACCGGTTACATTTAAGCAGTGTTTTCTTCCTAGGAACTAAGAGTAGAAGTGTACTCTTATCCCCTTTGGCCTCACTGATCAGATCCTTAAGATCTGGCCCAAACAAAGAAGTGCCTTGAAAAGGCAAGGAGAGCAATGCTTTCTTAGAAGCAGTGTCAGCAGACCAGATCTTGAGCCAAAGAGCCCATATGGCAACCACAGACATGGTGGAAACCCTAGCCACCAAACGAATGGCATCAAATAAAGCAGCAGAAACATAGTGCTGTGCCTCAAAAATGTTGGCAAGGAGGCACAACATATCCGAAGTAGGAGCACCCTGATGGCCAGACCGCAATGGCCCAGATCACCCATGCTGCTGCGAATGCTGGACACATGGCAGAACCAGCAGTGGCAAAGATGGACTTGAGGGAGACCTCAAGTTTCTTGTCAGTCCAGTCCTTTAGAGCAGACGCATCAGACACTGGCAAGGCAGTAGACTTGGATAGCCTGGAGATAGGAGCATCCACTTTGGAAAGATGAACCCACTGAGCAAGCGCAGCCTCAGAAAAGGGATAAAGCTTGGCTAATTTCTTGGACACAGAAGGTTTCCTGTCCGGAGACTTCCACTCTTCGGACACAAGGAGGTCAAGAGTAAGGTTAGGTGGAAAGCAAGTAAAGGGCTTTTTAGGCTCCTGAAATACATCAGAAGGGTCAGAAGGAACCTCCTGCACTAAGGGAATGTTTAGGGTATTTAAAACAGCCCTGATCAGGCCCTCAGCCGAGGGCTCAGGATTAGCCTCAATAGGGTCCCCAAAAAACTGAGAGGAGCCCACCGTGGAACATTCCTCAACATCTGAATCCACCAGCGGAGGAATCTGACACGCCAGGTACACCCTGAGGCTTTGGCAGGGAAGACCTGACGGAGGAGGGGGTCTGCCAAGAATGAAAGACCCTCTGTAACTGGGATGGAAAGAGTTGCAATGTGGACCTAAGGTCCCAAGTAGCAGCCTTGAACTCTTGCGCCCAGACTGGCTCTAATGCATGGCTGGAGGTCCCTGGAAGACTCTCAGGGACATCAGAACAAGCTGGGCATAAAGAACCTGAGAATTCTCTAGGTAACCCTGAATGACAGGAAGAGCAATGCGCAATAGGGGATACAGAGATCCCAGCATCCTTAGTCTGGCCCCAAGCTCCAATGGTATAGACATTTTCACAGTGTCAAATAACCTTACTGTATAAGAAATTACCCAATTACAGTGTGTATGATTAAAGTTTCACCCCAGAAATCACTAAAATAGACTTATCTGGCAGGCAAAGGGTTAATCAGCAGACGAGAGAAGGAGAGTCCAAGCCCTGTGTAGGATACTCATTCTGGAAACAGCACAAAATGGCTGCCGGAGCAGGAGCCAATCAGAAATGAGCGAGTGAAGAAAGTTCTCATGGGAAATGAAGTTTTCCCAGAAAAGTACCCCAAACAGTGCCCGAAGCCCCCTGAGCCCCCCAACATACTAGAAACATGAACCGGATGATAGAGCAAGGGCAGACAAGTAAAATGAGCCATCTCTGAACTCTCTATGTTAAACGGTTGCAGAGATATGTCCCAAACTGTACAGTCCCATAGGAGTGAATGGAGCAATGGCGCCTATGTGATTAACTCAAATTTTACAAAATTGAAAGTGTAAAACTAAAAGACATGAAACATCACTAGAACATGTTATAATACCCAAAAAAACACTGAACCAGTAGGAAAAGTGTGAGAAAAACCCCCAAATGAATGCAAAACCATCAGCTAAAGGGTTAAGTTCTACACAAACCTGCTCCAAACACCCAACAGACATACAGATAGACGCAATGAGTGCAGGGGTGTGCAATAGGAACTCCAAATGAAAACCCCTGTACGGAGGGGCACTGTGGGACATGTGGACCTGCAGCACTCAAAGGGTTGCTCACCATTCCTGAAGATCTTCTGTCTTCAGATTGCCATGTTTAAAGAAGAAGCCTCGGTGGGCAACTCCTGAGGAAAGAACTTGTAGCCAAGATTTCCCCCCCAGGACTTAAGGTCCACAAAAAGCACCTGGATACTGAGCTAGCCACATCTAAGGGCATTGTCAGTTATGGTAATCCGCCTAATGGTGGTATTCCATTTCTAACAGAAAAATAAAAAACTTCAAAAGCTATAGCAGAACTGTTCTCTTCACCAAGGAACAAATCTTTCTGGAGCTGGTTGGTTAGCTGAAGCCAAGGAGGGAAGATAGGCTCCACCCCCTGCTTACAATTCTAGAATTGTTCCTGCCTACAATTAAAGGGGCGGATCGCATACCCAGAGTTACCAGTAACATGTATTGGACGACAGAGAAACAAGTGTATCTTTATTCGTGGTCAATGTTTCGTTTCAAGTTCGAAAGCTGAGAGTTCTGATTTCACTAAGTTTCCTGAATTGCTTCGATCTTGCACACAGGCATTTGCCCCAGTTGTTGAGAGTGCGGCCTGCAGCTCTTTCCTACATATATGGCTTAAAATTGGAAGTCCTTTGCTACTAGCCAGACCTGAAAAGTTACTCGCCACTGAAAGTCATAACATAACCAACAGAGTTGAATTTCTACTCGCCAGGGCTAAATTTTCACTCGCCATTGGCCAGTGTCGAGTGTAGCAAAAATAGAAAATGAAACTAGAATTGCAAGGGAGAGCAAGACTAATCCAAAAAAGTTTTTTGAATACATAAATGTTAATGAACTTAAGAGGGAGTGCACTGGACCTTTAAAACATGAGATGTGCGTGTTGATTAGGGTGGATAAGTAAAAGGCTGATGTTCTGAACACATTCTCTTCATCAGTATATATCAGGTAACTAGCAATTGTAGAAAAGCCCCATCAAATAACAATTATAACCTTACCATCATCAGGTATAGGGTTAACATAAGAAGAGATCAAGGGAAGACTGGTCCTGATGGTATACATTCAAGGGTTCTTCTGAACTCAGTGCAGTGTTAGCAAACTGCTCTTTTTAATATTTAAGGACACTCTCTCCACAGGCCGAGTGCCACAAGATTGGCATAAAGCCAATGTGGTGCCTTTAAAAAGTGAACTAAAACAGAACCTGGGAATTATAGACCAGAGAGTTTGACCTCAAGAGTGGGAAAACTGCTTGAAGTGATAACAAGGGATTATACAGGATTAAACTATGAGAAATAAAGTGGCAGGAATCAACATGGTTTTTATGTGGAACAGATCTTGCCAAACAAATATGTTGAGCTTCTGTGAAGACGTAAGTAGAAGCCAAGATGACGAAAAAAGCAGTAGATATGGTATATCTAGATTTTACAAAGGCAATTTATACAGTGCCACACAAGAGGCTGGTGTATAAAATAAGATCTCGGGGATAACTTGGACAGAGAATTATTTGAAGGATAGGGAACAGTGAAAATGGTAAATACTCCAATAAAGTTAAAATTGTGAATGGAGTACCTCAGCTTTCAGTACTTGGTCCACTGCTTGTTAACATGTCTATAAAGTATAGAAATCAAAATGTCAATATTTCCAGAGGACTCTAAATTATGCAGGATAATAAATTCAAAGAAGGATGTTTTTTCTGTACAGCAGAATGTACATAAAATGGCAGATTGGCCAAACAAATGGAATATGAAATTTAATGTAGAAAAGGGTTAAGTCGCATTGGGGATGAACAAACCATAATGCTACTAGTGAACTTAATGGAATCATTCCAGGAGAGTTGTTGCTAGAGAAAGATCTAGGGCTGGATTCTATTGCAGGTGCTAATTTTATCTCTAAGTTTATCTCCAGTTTTCCACATAGACTTCAATAGGAAAATGTTTGATAAAACGGGTGTTAACATTTAGCACCTGCAACAGAATCTAGCCCCTAGGATCCTTGTAAACTATAAATGTGGAAACAGTGACTAGTGTCAAACAGCAGTAGCAAAATTAAACAATGTCGTTTCTTACATAAAAAGGGTTCTTGAAAGCAAGAGTGGATAACTGTACAAATTGTTGGTAAGACCTCACCTCGAATATGAAGTGCAGTTTTTGGGCACCAGTTCTGAAAAAGTATATTCTAGAATTGGAGTACAGAAATGAGCAACAACATTAATTAAGAAAATGAAGGATTCGAAGAATGAAGAACATCTAGCTGAACTTGGTTTATTTACTCAAGAGAAAAGATGACTAAGAGGAGATCTTATTACACTGTATAAGTATATGCAAGGTCAATACAATGATCTCTAGTGAGCTTTTCATTCAGGGGCAACCCTTATGATTAGAGGAAAGAGGTTTCAAATTCAGCAGAGAAAAGTTTTTTATGTTTTTTTGTACAAAAAGGTCTGTTAAATTCCTTGCCCAAGGATGTGGTAATGGCAGATACAATGGATACATTTAGGAGAACGATGGATACAGGATCACACTGTGTGTTAGCAGGTAAAACAGGATGTTATGTTAAACTAATACCCATTTTGGAGTCAGGAAGGCTTAAATAAATCTAATGTTTTGGGTTATATTGTGGAAAAAGTTGAAACTGAGTGCAGTGTGTCTGTACTATGCAAAGAACAGAGTGAGTCTGTTTATAAATACAAGTGTTTGGGTGTGTGTATTATACACAAAGTAATGTGTGTATCTATTATAAACAGTAATGTATGTGTATCTGTATTATACACAGTAATAAGTGTGAATTTGATTATACACAGAGCAGTGTGTGTATATCTGTATTATGCTTAGATCAATATGTATAATAAACACAGCAGTGTGTCTCTGTATTACATATATACATACGTTTTTCTGTGTACATGCATATGTATGTGTATTTTATTTACATGTAGATAGGTGTCTGTTTTACAGTGTTCTATATAATTCAGTAGAAGTGATTTCTATTATTGATCTGCCTACCTCGAGTTCTGTCTGCCTTTTCCTCCCTCTACCCATTCCTACAACCCCCCCCACACACACACTTATTCTCCCAGTCTCCCTCCCCTCTGTCAGACAGATGAATTGATCTGTATATCATGGCTGTGTGCACCTCTGCTAATTTGGGACCTGCATTAATAATGCACAGCGGTCTGAGCTGCCTTTTCATTTAAATATATCAGTTAATCTTTGTGCTTCCTCTCACACAGCAAATTACTAATCACACCACATACTTAATCCCTCCTACACTCAGAGGAAACCACGCTGACCCCCGCCTATTTTCTACAAATTACTTCCATTTTTGCCTCCATACATATGACAGGACAGAGAGACGTACAACAAATTGTGTTAACATTGTTGATTCCCTCCTCCCTAGCATCCAAGAGGTTAAATTACAGTCTGAAATCTGCTGGAATTTAATTTAATCCTCAAAGAGTTAAAACTAGGTTCCACTTCCACCACAGCAAAAAAAAGGTTTTAAGAAACTGAGTACAGCAGATTTTTAATTTAGTGCCAATTGATGTTTACTTGATGGAAGATGATGTATTAATTAATAATGACTCATTAGCTTGCTGTGGCCAAGTCTCCTTTTGAAAACATTCACTTAGATTTAGTAATACAGGTTATTCTTGCTGTTTGGGATTCGTATAAATGCTATTTAGCTTTATGTATATTCAAAGTGGAGTAATTCTGTGGTAAACTAATATGTAGAGGACAAATGCACATTAATTGAGGGTTTGGGCCCTTTGAATGCTAGGGAGGTCTCCAATATTGTTTTGTGTATTTTCTATCCAAATATTCGACCACAATACTAAGAAATGTAACAAATATCAATGTTGAAACGTATTACTTAATTAGAAAATTTATATTTGCATATTACTATTCATAGTACTTGAAGAAAGGAGATAGAGATGAAAGAAATAATATGAGCAAACAGAGACGTAGGATATTGGAAAATAACAGTTCACGTGTGCAGGGACTTTTGTGTGTTTTGTGGTCACTTAGATTTTTCTTTATTCCATTTACCACCTTGATGTAACACAGGTTCCTGCTCTTGCTGCTTTATTTTACCTACTCTCATCACTCTCAGCTGCAGAATTTCTTCTCGCAGCAGCTTAGTGTCCAGAGCTGCTTCTTCTTCTTCTGGCTCATGAGTTGCTATAAAATCTTGAATCTTCTTGAATGAAAACACAGGCAATGACGAACACAAACAGAAATGGCAGATGAGTTTGTGCCAATCATCACAAGTAATTACTTAATTAGAATATTGATATTTGCATATTAATATTCATAGTTATGTTTTGGCAACTACAGAAGACAAAAAAGAAAGAGCCCTCTGACTGTCCTTGGGGAAATATGCCCCAAACAAGTTTATCCCACTACAGTGTATGGAGCAAATATAGTCACGAGCAGGCTTCAGTTCTTAATGGAGCTATGCTCTTAAAATGACCTAAGATATAAAAGTACAGAAAAGCCCCAAAGAACCTTGTGGTACCAGGGGCAGGTAACAATAAATCTTAAAGTAATGTGGTCTGACTAGAAAGCCCCTGAAAAAACCTCCATAAGCCAAAGATCAATACAAAAAGCTGAATAAAAGCTAGAACAGCAGAGAAAAGGCTAAGACATGAAAACTACTGCAGCCATCTGTACTCCAAGACAGAGAGAGAGAATAAGAGCTAAACATGAGTGAACACACACATTGTGGAAAGACTCAGAATAGGACATACAGTGGACCATGGCACTCAAAAGTTACTCACCAGTCGCCTTTCTTCTGGATGCCATCTCAACAGGGCAGAATCTCTGGGAGACTAAGCCATGAGAAACAGACATCTCATAAAGTTAACCTCCACCGGACAAAAGGATTGCACAACACCTGTGAACTGTGCAGTCCAACTCCAGAGAAGCCATTGATGAGAACCTGCCTAACGGGGGACTATACAGCCCCATATGTAATGGAAAATTATAAAAACTAAGAAAAAAACTCTGCTCATTCATTCTTGAAACAAGGACACACAAATCTGGAGATGGGGATGGTTGAGCTGGAGGGATGAAAAGGGAGTCTCCTCCCCAAAGACACTGTCTTTCTGAAGTGTGCTGCCCTCTTGGAGAAGAGAGCTCAATCCCCCATGGTTCCTGTGGTCCATATTGGATGTAAGAGAAATAAACATTCACAATATTACACTGATCTAAATGGGTTTTGTAAATTCTTGAAAACTAGAGGTCTGAGCCCCATTTAGATCAGTGGAACTTATTTCTATCCTGTGTTTCAGATAGTTTGCCCCAGAATTTCTCTAGCTTGCTTCGATACCTAAGGCCCAATGACTTTGATATATGCCTACACTGAGCACTTAAAGATGTGAGTAAGGCTAATTGTTTATTATAAAGTGGAACTACCACCCCACACAATATTTAGCTTCACTAAGTCCCCATCTGGCAACTAGCTGCTTAGTAGCGATAGTCGCCAGAATAATTACCTTATTTAATAGATTTCTGCTGTCTTCCATGGGTGGCAGGCAGGATGGATCGCGGACATCTTTCCATAATGACATCAATGTCAGTGTCCCTTCCGGTGCAGGCCAGCTCCTAGCAATGCCTCCTAGACCCGGCAGGGACTGACAGCTCAGGCACACGGACGTCACGATGGCAAGATGTCCACTCTCTGTCGTGCCTGTCACCCATGGAAGAGAGCAGAAATCTAATAAATAAGGTAATTATTCTGGCGACTAACACTACTAAGCAGCTAGTCGCCAGGTGGGGACTTAGTTAAGCTAAAGATTGTGTCAGGTGGTAGTTCCGCTTTAATTCTCAAATCTCATAGGCTCTCTCCTATTCTATATTTTTGTAAATGTACATCCACACATGTGGTTGTTTTTTGTTGCCACTGCCAATGAGACATTGCCTAGAACAGTCCAAATCCAGAGGTGGAATACATATTTTGTGTGAAAGTTGAGTGGGGATGGTCACTGAATCCTCCATAGATGTGACAAGCTGACAAGTTCATCAGCCCCTAAGCAAGTCTTAGTCTTTTGAGAGTTCCAGCTCTTTTTGACTTTTGAACTAGGAGGGTCCGCTGTTCTTTTTTCTATTGCTGTTCCCCATCATAACAGTCTTATATCCGTTCTCCCCATAAAGACATACTATTATCCCCTGTCCCAATCATGACATACAACTATACCCTTCAGAAACTATGACATCCTACTTCTTTGCATTGTGTTGGTCACCTTATGACAATACATGGGTTAAAAAGTACACGACAATCTTTGAGAGTAGCAAGTACAACTTCATTCACATTGTGTATAAAACTCCTTTGAACTTTCTACACTAACACCATGTGTATAATTATTGTGATGCGCATTCTCACAAAAGCACAATGATATAGAAACTGGTGCATTTAAGCAACTCTGTAATTTTGGCCCGTAATACCATGATTGCATTAGCTTGGAGTTGGCTAGTGACAATAGGATGCATTATAGGAAACACTGAGACCACAACACAGATGATGGGGCGAATTCATTCTATGGGAAGGTTATTATATTGGTTTTAACTTGATTAGGAGGAGAAATCAGCTCATTCTAGTAATCCAACAAAGTCCTTAATTATACTAATTACAAAGCAAGGCAGGAAATCTCAGTAAAAACGAATAAAACTTTCATCCATTTCCCCTCATTATAAAAAAATTGAACATTCCATGGCAAAATGCTACTGAATCTGATGTTTTACATGGGATGTACATTAACCCGTTCAATGATAGAGAGGTCTCCAACACATCATGAAGCAATATGCTGGAGACTTCTCTAGCAATGCATTGGATACCTTTCTGGCACTCAAGGAGTTAAACAAATTATGACAAGAAGGGATACAATACGTTACTATAGTTTTGCAAATTTACAATTTGCCTTTACAATCTTAACCCTGTCAGTGCCAGAGGGGCACTCAATGCATTACATACCCCTCTGGCACTCGAAGGGTTAAACACGGAGCGCCATATGCCGAAATCTAAAGCGGTGTAACTCTTGAGCACACCAACAGCACCACAGAGGACAAATACAAATTGTCCAGATTCCAATGAATTTAACCCTTTGAATGCCAGAGGCGTGTGCAACAAATTGCAAAGAAATGTGGTGCTCACATCTCTAGCACTTGAAAGGGTTAAATGGTGCTTTAAAATAAACATTACATTGGCAACCTCTCAAGTATTCAAGGGGTTAAAAGGATCATTTAAATAAAGGGAACATGCTATTTATCCCCTATGGAGCAGCTGTTTTTCTCAATAATTTCTCCAGTTCCTGTTAAAGGGATAGTAATACTTGCAAATTACTAATCCCCATATTGTAGCTTTGTTAAAAAGAAACTTATTGCCCCCAGTGTCATCTCAAACCCTTATGGTTTGAGAGATGATAGCGCTCAAAGTTCACCCTCCCTCCCCCTTCCCTGACTGAATGCTGAACCCTGACCGCAGGGGAAGCTGTCGTACGACAGTCTTATGTGCATCAGGCGGCTCTGCGGCTGGGTCGAGATCGTGTTTATAAAAAAGAATTCTTTCACTGAAACGGTCTTCTATGTGTGCTTGGTTTGCAAGCACACGTAGAAGACCATTTTAGTGAAAGATTTATTTTTTATAAACGGGATCTCTGCAATGCTGCAGAGCCACCTGATGCAAGTAATACCGAATATCCCTGAAGTCAGCGTTCAGCTTTCAGTCAGGGAAGGGGGAGGGAGGGGGGAACTTTGAGCGCTATCATCTCTCAAACCATAAGGGTTTGAGAGATGACACTGGGGGCAATAAGTTTCTTTTTAACAAAACTACAATATGGGGATTAGTAATTTGCAAGTATTACTATCCCTTTATTAAATCGACCACACTCTTTCCCTTCATTTCTGCACCTTGATGGTCTTGAGGAATTGTGAGAACTGTATAATATCATTTGCTATATCTATAAATTAAGAAGCTATATGGGACAGTAATAAGGTGTAACAGTATCTGAAGAATGCAGTTCTATATAGGGCATGGATCTGTTATACTGAACATAGGAAGAATTTCTAAGTCATTATATGAAGCAATAGAAGGGAGACATTGCATGAAGCAACAGGACAAGAGAGATTATATTGAGCAATAGGAGTTACAGTATAGGGAGAGGTCATATGGTGCAACAGAAGTTACAGTATAAGGACAGGTTATATGGAGCAATAGGAGGAGTTATAAGGAGAGGTTATATGGAACAAGAGGAGGAGTTATATGTAGAGCTTATCTGGAGCAAGAGGAGGATTTGTAGGGAGAGGTTAACTGGAGTAATAGGAGGAGTTATAGGGAGAGGTCATCTGGAGTAATAGGAGGAGTTATAGGGAGAGGTTATATGGAACAATAGAAAGAATTATATGGAGAGGTTATATGGAGCAATAGGAGGATTTATAGGTACAGCTTATGTGGAGCAACAGGAGTAGTTATAGGGAGAGGTTATATGGAGCAATAGGAGGAGTTATAGGGAGATGTTATATGGAGCAATAGGAGGAGTTATAGGGAGAGATTATATGGAGCAATAGGAGGAGTTATAGGGAGAGGCTATATGGAGCAACAGAATGAGTTATAGGGAGATGTTATATGGAGCAATGGGAGGATTTATGGGGAGAGTTTATATGGAGCAATGGGAGGATTTATGGGGAGAGGTTATATGGAACAATAGGAGGAGTTATAGGGAGAGGTTATATGGAGCAATAGGAGGAGTTATAGGGAGAGGTTATGTGGAGCTACAGGAGGAGTTATATGGAGAGGATAAAATGAGCATTTGGTGAATCTATATGCAGAAGTTATTTGGAGCAGTAGGTGATGTTGTAGGGCAGGAGGTGCCAACATTTTCTACAAGAGGATCTGCTTGTAATTGAGGAAAAGTACTGAGAAACGCTAAATCACATACTGAAAATATATATTAATTTATAACTGTACATATTAAACAATTTCAACAGCTGCTCTTACCTACTCTTCATTCATTCCCACACCTTCAAATAAACTGCTGCACAGAAGACACATGACTTCCATGATAACTCAAGAAGATTACATTCTGTTACAAGATGTATCATTTTTAGCTGAAGAAATCAATATTTGCCATAAAAGTGAGCTACAGATTTTCTAATTAATAATGCCTTCTCATATTTAACAACACTAGTATGCAGTATGCAGTATAACGTTAATAGAGTGGTTTATTAAAACAGTTAGTGCATATAACAGAAAGCAGGCGACTTTTATCCAGTGAGTGAATATAGTCACACCGTGGCTCTTACCCTCTTTGACATTACAAATTTTCCAAAATATTTAATATATAAGTCATCTTTACAAAGCCTCCTATATAATAATTCGCTACAAGTGTTTGTCAAAAGCTATCATGTGCAGTAGAGATGGCTGCGCTCACTGCAGTCATGCGCAGTAGAGACTGCCCGCACCGCGGCTGATAACGGAGCAGGGCGCTCAGAATTCAGACCGTAGCCGTCTCTGTGCACCTTCCTGGGACCCTTGAATTCAGACCGTAGTCCTCTCTATGCACCTTCCTGGCACCAGAGAGGACTACGGTCTGAATTCGGAGCGCCCCGCTCCATTATCAGCCGCAGCGTGTATGGGCAGTCAATACTACGCATGACTGCAGCGTGGCCAACAGGATCCGGCCGCCAGCCGAGGTTGCTGGGTGGCACTGTGGCCCGTGTACACACGCTTTTCAACTTGTATGGAATAATCTACAAAGATCTTATGGCAAGCAGGCAGGAAACCATTAAAATGCAGTGAGCAGTCTATCTGCATTACTAGCAGCTCTTTGAATGACCATTGTTAGGCACTGCAGATGAAAGCTGTGACCAGATCGGCTGCAGTCGGTAGAACAGTGTAGGGCAGGCCAGATAGCTTCATTCTTGATTAGACTGTAGATAGCTACTCACTTGTTGGTGACCCTGTTGTAGGGAGTGTTTAGATGAAGTGCAGTGAG
The DNA here is from genome assembly GCA_037306005.1 of Rhinophrynus dorsalis. NCBI lineage: Eukaryota > Metazoa > Chordata > Amphibia > Anura > Rhinophrynidae > Rhinophrynus > Rhinophrynus dorsalis. Next base: position 152,065,691 of record CM074722.1, on the reverse strand, counting down.
TGTTTGGGGAGTGTTTAGGCTACATGGAAAACTAGAAAAAGGTATACAAAGACTGCTGTACAGAGAAGAACTATGGGGCAGATGTACTGAGAATTCTGGGTCAAACCAACTGTACCATGTGGGGGGGGCAGAAAATCACAGAATCCTAATTAATTTAAATAGGGTTTTTAACCCCTGAATAGTTGAGAGATATCCCATGCAATGTAATAAAATGTGTTAGGCAATTGAAGGGGTAGAAAGTCTATTCCAACACCTGTTTTTGCACATAACCATATTTGTACATTCACCCCAGGAGGCCGTACTCATCAAGGTGGAGCAATGCTGGAGCAATGCGTCATAGGGAGGAAATGAAAATTCACATTGATTTAAATGTGTTATTAGCACCCACAGTACTAGAGATAGAGCTACAAAGCACTGCAAAGCCATACCTCCCAACATTTCAGATTGCCAAAGAGGCACACTTTTGTTTTAGGTGCTGTTGCTGGGGGCATGACTGGAGGGAGTATTACTGAGAATCTGGGGCTCATTTCACTGACACCTGTTTGTGTAACAGAATAAAAGATTTAAAAAAAGATTAAAGTATTTTATTTATACAGGATAATTTATAAACACATATACTGAAGTTTAACCAAACATTAAAGGGTTATTAATACCGTAGCTCTGATTGATCCTCCTATAAAGAGGATCAGGTAAAGCTTTATGTTAATGTGCTCCGTGTTGTAGTTCAATAGAAATTCGCTGGTAAAGGATCCCCCTCCCTCCCCTTTCATTTATATCACGCTGCCTCTTTCAGCCAGTCCGGATGGAGCACAGGGAGGGACAATCTTCACTGAGCAGAAGGAAAATCCTGCCTTCCTTCATTGGGGGGGGCGCAAGTTTCCCTTATACTTAGACGATGAAGATTATCCCTGCGTGTGCGTTGTCTGGTCCCACGACCAGAATCCACATCTAAGGGGAGGTGGCTTGCAGGCTGTAAAAGGGGAGGGAGGGGGATACTTTACCGGTGAATTTCTATTGAACTAGAACATGGAGCATATTAAAATAGTGCGTTACATGATTCTCTTTATAGGAGGATCAATCGGAGCTGCATTTGTTTCAGTACATTACTATCCTTTTAATGTGAGTTTTATTGCTGTGGAGCAATGTGATACACTTATATACATGCCACACAGTCTGGTCTCCTAAAAAATAGGGACACCAGGGTGGGAAAGAGAGGCAGACGGATTTGGGTCTCAGAGAGGGACACTTGGGAGGTATGCTGTATAATTATTTTGCATTAAGGGGTTAAAATCCCATTTATATTAAAGGTAATTTGTGGTTGATTTGCTCTAGAACTGCCCCTCTTTAGCTTGATGAATAATGTCCAGATTGCTTATATAAGGAGTTACAGTGAGTAATTTAAATAGACAGGCAGAAGCACAGATAGCATGCCTTGTGTAATAAATATATTTTTCTAATTAGTGATGAATGTATTGATTTTCCATCTGACTGTAGAAATGTATCACCCAAGAGAGACATGAGAGACTGAACTTACTGAATAGCTTCCCAGAGCAGACCCCTCCATTGGAATGTGTTGGTTTATATAAAATGGATAGACAGAATAGACTACGCTAAACCGACAGGAAGAAGATAGACATAGAGACATGTTTTACATGGGGGGGCACAGGAAATTTTAATTTCTTTAGCATTTTACCTTAAAAGGTTTAGAAATGCTTTTAACCAACATCCTGCTCTGAAACATATGTCTCTAAAGGTAAATGATCTGTGCCTTGGTGTACAAACTGACAAACCTCAGTCAGGGGAATGTACGAATCCTGCAGCTCAACCCATCTGCTCTGCTTATTCCTAAACTTCAAAATCTTACACCTGCCTTCCATGCTTATTTCTAAATTCACTGAGAGCTATATTCATTAAGCTAGAGAGGTGCTACTCTACGGCAAACCAAGTGTACCAAAAAGAACAAATAAACATTCACCAAATTCCCACTTATGTTTAAAGTGTTAGTAATGTCCAAAAATAATTTTTAATAGATTTGTAGAGTGTAAAAAAATAACTGCATTGCCACAAACCCCATCTCTCAAATGCTATGGTTTGAGAGATATTGGAAGTCAAAGTTCCCCCTTCTATCCCCTTCTCTTGATGTCAGCTGTGAAGCTGACAGAAGGAGATCCGTGTTGGCTGACACAATGAAGCTCTTCAGCAGAGCCGAAATCCAGTTATTAGAAAATAACTACTTTGCAAACCAGGCACACTTTGTAGACCTTTCCAATGAAGTAATTATTTTCTATTAACAGGATTTCAGCTCTGCTGCAGAGCCGCCAGCTGATCCCTGGACTGGGATCTCCTTCTTTCAGCTAGACGCTGACGTCAGGAGAAGGGGAGGGAAGAGAGAACTTTGACTGCCAATATCTCTCAAACCACAGCGGTTTGAGAGATGGGGTTCGTGGTAATGCGATTATTTTTTTACCCTCTACAAATATATTAAAATTTATTTTGGCCATTCCTAACTCTTTAAGACCTCTATAGAGATCAAGAGCCCTATTTAATGCAATATGGATTTTTATTTGTATCCTATGGTACACAGTTGGTTTGTCCTAGCATTAACCCTTTGAGTGCCAGAGGGTTACGCAATGCATTGTGTACCCCTCTGGCACGCAAAGGGTTAATCCTATTCAGTTTCTTGGATACAACCTTTAGTGTATACTAGTGCACACAACTTCTCCACACAGGCTTCTAACATGAAGAAGCTCTATAGCCTGCCTAAGAAAATGCAAGAATTTATAGCTGGTTTCTTGTTTGTCTTGTTAGTACATGGTGTAAAACAAAGCACAAAGGAACTGAACACATCAAAATGCCTATATACTCCTACACGGCAAAACCCTTGAAGAAAAGCAGGAAGTTTTGTTATAAAATGTACACAGGCATTTGGCAGGAGCAGTACACAATGGCAGGTACCTAGAGCCAATATTAGAATGGAATGTGCTTCCTCTTTAAAGATGAGCAGCAACATCCAGAATCCTTTGCACTGATTATGTAGAATAGCTTTCTGTTTGTGCTTCATGAAGGCTAATGTATGGTAGAGCATTCGGCACATGCTAAAGCTAGGGTGACCACATTTCTGTTCTGCCATTCAGGGACACTGCAAAGAGAAGAGAGCACCACAGAGTTCTAAACACTAGAGGGAGAACTGTCCTTTAACTCTAAGAAATGTACATCAAGCCCATTGCACTACAACAAAATTACACTGCAGCTTCCGACTGATGTCTGGATCAAGGCTCAGTTCTCTCTCTTGTGTGTAGATCTCTGTCTAGAGGCCATTTTCTTGTAGCCCAGCAGAGACAACACCTTCCATCACAGTAGGCAATGGTCAGTTCTCATTCTAGTGTTTGGAACTCTGTGCTCTGGAGTCTAAATACAGGGACTTTGTATTGTCCCAGAAGGGGTCTGCCCGGGACAAGGGACACACACTTAAAATCCGGGACTGTCCCAGGAAATCCGGAACACGTGGTCACCTCAGCTAAAGCCTGTGTTGAGGGGTGCAATAATATGTGCTGTAGACACTGAGGCTGATGTACAAAGCAATGTAAACCAATTCTGGTGCAACCTAACTGCAACACAGAGAACATACACAATTATTATTGATTCAAATGGGGCTTTTAACCCCTTGAATGCTTTACGGTAATTTGGAGACCTTTGTAGCATTAAAGAGGTTAAGAGCTCCCATTATACTGTGTTTGCTAGGACCTGTATAAGTAACAGATGTAAGTGGCCGCCTATATCTGGTTTAAATGAAAAGTAACCCTCTATTTTGACTTTACATATTCTATAAGTAAGTGCATAATGTGTAAAGTCCATATCCAGAATACCTACATGTAATGCTATGCCACCCATGACTCCTACAAACACAAACACTAGGGGTGGGTACTACAGCAGTGAGGAACCCCACAGGAAGGGGAAGGCTAGGGTACGACACTCGGATGCGGATCTAGAGTCCAAATACTAGTCCTAGCTGGATATTGTTGCAGCGAGGGCCGTACTAAATATGACAGCAACAAGGCTGAATAGCATCTACCAGAGGAACTGGTAGGATGACCCTATGGGTGATGGGTGAGGCTAGGGGACGATTCTAGGAAGTGAAGACAGCAATAAAAAACATTTCCAAGAAGGGCATTCTCAATGAAGTCGACAGGCAAGAGGGATGTAGGTTCAGGCAGGGTCAGCAAGCAAGGGAAAGGTCAGTATCCATGCAGGGTAGGCAACATAAGAACACAAACAATTAAGTCAGCAGGCAAGAGGAAGGTTAGTATCCAGGCAGGTTCGGCAACAAGAGATCATAAACAGTGAAACTCGCAAGCAAGAGGAAGTTCTGTATCCAGTCAGGGTCAGAAACAAGATCAAGGAACAAACTCAACTAAGACTATAGACTGTACAGAATGCTATGAACCCACACAGAGGAGGTAGGAAGAGAAGAATACACAACAACCAACATGATACAAGAGAAAGGAGTACCAAATGGAACAGCAAGAGGAAAAGTGACACCAGTGTCAGAGCAGAGTAATGACAAGTATGACAACAACATGATAGAAAGAAGTCCCAATCTGAACAGCTACACGAACATTGACACTGGTGGCAGAGCAGAGGAATGACACCTATGACACTCAATACTACATAACTTACTTTTTGCAGATGATAACATACTCTTTGCCAGAAGTCTTGAAGAAGTGCAAGAAAACATTGAAGAACAATATTGGGAAAGCAAAAATTTTGGCCTGAAGATGAATATCATCAAAACGCAAGTAATGTTTAACAAATTTACCATACCAAGGAAAATCACAGTACATGGTCAGGAACTGGAAGAATTTAAGTATGTTTACTTTGGACATGAAATATCAAAAGATGGAAACACCAGGATGGAACTCAAGCGACGAATAAAATTGGTATGGCAAGCATTTGGATAACTTAGTAACAAATTTCCCACTCTGCCTCAAGCAAAAGGTTTTTGACCAATGTGTCTTCCCAATTCTTACGTATGGTTGTGAAACATGGACACTGAATGCCAAAGCCATACAAAGACTCCAAGTTTACGCAGAGAAGTATGGAGCATTGAATTCTGAACATAACAAAAAGAGACAGAGAAAGTTGTATATGGATTCATAAGCAAACAAAGGTCTATAACATAATTGAAAAGGTAAAACGTCTAAAATGGTAATACGCAGGCCGCATAGCAAAAATACCCAACTGTAGATGGACCAAACTAGATTTGAAATTGATTCCACTCAATATAAAGCACCCTAAAAGAAGACCAAAGACAAGATGGGTTGAAGAAATTACCAACAAACAAAATACACAAGACTGAAGTTAGGAACTTGCTATGGAGGTCTTAATAATGCAGTGGATCAACAACAACAACTGAAGACAATGATGATATAGATAGATAGATAGATAGATAGATAGATAGATAGATAGATAGATAGGTAGATAGATAGATAGATAGATAGATAGATAGATAGATAGATAGATAGATAGATTGTATATATATTATTTGACTTTATGTATTATGCACTGCATTATGTCAATGGATGGAGATGAAGAGACTTGCAGTTCTCCACAGTTGGAAGGCTGAATGTTGTCCTACCCTGCTCTATGGACCTTACACAGAAGAAAAATGGAGCAAATCAGGAGACAAACAAATGCACCATAACAGACAAATAATAAAGAATGATTTAACATCAATGTGTTAAAACCTGATTTAAATCAATGAGAATTTTGTGGAAGTTGTATTTATCCCCTGTGGTGATGGTTTTTAGTACACCTGAATTGCACATAATTTCTTTTATGCCTAAGGACCTATTACTGTTCACAGTCCCTTATAATTACTGAATCACAATGCCACAATCTAGCTAATGATAAAATGAACCCCATCACGTGCACTGTAACTGCTGAACCTTATTACCTAAATATCCTCTCATTTTAATTCAAAGCATCAACTTCCCCAACGCACAAATTGGTAGAACCAGGGGAGTTGCTAGGTTCCCAGAAGACCAGGGACTTGACCCAGTGTAATGTATTATTACCACATCTTGTTGCCCAATTGCACAATTACTAGTCGGGAGATTAGCAACATTGCAAGCCCACTGTAGGTTTTAAGCACGAGACCTGGGGCTTTTGCTACCTCAGCCAGTACCTAGCAACATTCCTGCATAGCATCTGAAGCACTATCAGCAAAAAGAAACACTTCAGACTTTTTATTCAGGTCAAACGTCCCTGACACTGAGTTCAAGCTGAGTCTAGATGGACTTACGCTGCGGGAGATGATGAAAGGACTATCTGACGATATCTTCCCTCACCACAAAAATAGCATGACGGATATTGTTGCATCAGAGGTTTTAGGCATTTCAACCACAAAGATGGAATGTGGCCCTTCCCACAATACTGTGAGCCAGAATTACAAGATGAAGGCAAAGCTGTTCCATAATAGGTCTGACAACCCAAATGGTTAACAAATTCAGAGAAGTAAGCTCCATCTGACAGCTGTGAATGAAAACACCTCTCAGTACTTTGGTCAGATTTACATCCTGGGTACCCCATAGGCAAGAAGCCCTTGTCTCCACCCATGAACCCACCCCAAGTACCATACACTATTTTCTGGCACAGAAAATACTCTTGATCTATAACAAGCAAGGGCAAAAAGCTTCAACCCCTTTGTTGTTAGAGAGCTCTCTAAAGCATTGCTTTGCAAAGAATTGGATTTCTCTTTAGTATCCAAGGGGTTAAATAATACCCTATTAAGGATATAAAATTGGTGCAGGGAGATGGAAATTTAGAATGTGGGTGTGGGTGTGGCCAGTTCTAGTCAGTTGCCTTCTCTGCCTATTGGGAAATCCGGCCAGGACTTCTGGTCAGTTGAATCCATGAAATATGCAACTGAAACCTGCACAGATTGATACTAGACAAACGCAGAGATAAAGACAGACAGACAGACAGACAGACAGACAGATAGATAGATAGATAGATAGATAGATAGATAGATAGATAGATAAACCAGTTGGACCACAGGGGACAAATAAACTCCCAATATTGATTTAAATTGGACTTTTAACCCCCTGGATACTAGAAAGGTCTCATGCATTGCTTCACAATATGTTGGAGACCTCTAGTATTCAAGGGGTTAAATAACCCATTTAAATTAATTGTAATGTGCAGCAGTTGGTTTGCCTTTAAAATGCTCCAATATGCCATTACCAACTGCACCATGGGAGACAGAGAAAGATCCCCATTGATTTCAATTGGTCTTTTAAAACCTTGAAAGCTAAGAAGCCTCCAGAGTACTGCTTTGCAATGGGATGGAGACATCTCTCTCACATTCATGGGGTTAAAAGTCACATTTAAATCAATGGGAATTTGGGTAGGGGGTCCCCTACTTTGCAGTCTACGCAAAATTCCTCCGCTCTTGTTTTTAGTCACACAGCTATGTCTGTCAGCCCTGCCAAGCCTTCCTGCTGTGGTGCAGCCCTCAACAAGTGCAATGACAGTCTGCTAATGGAAATGGCATTCCTTAACCCCTTAAGGACCAGAGGGGTGTGCAATGCATTGTTCTGCAAAGGTTAACTTCCTTTTTTTACTTGATATCCTATAATATAAAAGGCCAGATGTATGTTTGTCCGATGTAGTCATGCACAGTAGAGACTGCCCGAACGCACAGAATGCTGGCCTGTGTACATGGGCTTTTACACTAGTACTCTATAAGTGCATAATATGTAAAGTCAAACTGCCTATACTTTTTATGAATGTTTTGGTTTTTTTTCATCTTCTCCTAATTTTTTTAAACTTTTATGTCCCTGACAAGGGGCTCCCTGATTTTATATTTCCAATCAGATTTCGGTTAGGGACTATGAAAGAGTCACAGTGATACACTGTAACATGTTCCCTGTAGCGGATATTTCTGTATGGAGTGGAGGCAAACTTATCTGCTGCAGGGATAGTGCAACACTGTATCACTGTCCCTGCTCTCAAAGCCTCTGACAGGTAAAGGCTCTGGAAATATAAATTCAGGCAGCTCATTGTAAGAGGCATAGAAGAGAAAAAAATATATATTAAAAAGTACAGGCAATTTTACATTACATTTTATGCAATTGTAGAATAAATAAAGTAAAAAATAAGGTTGACTGTCACTAAGGACAAGAGGAAAGTATAGGCTTTAACGATATGAAAGATTCACATCCACTACAATTCAAATGTCTGAGCTATTACTACAGCAAAAATCTACCTCAGCCTTTTAAATCAATGGGAATTTTGAGAATGTTTATTTCTTTCCTGTGGAGTAGCTGCTTTGCTCTAGAACAGCTCCACTGTTTTTTGTGAGTATGGCTCTCAGACTCTGTTCTCATGGGTGACTTGAAGACAGAAGGTGTATTGGCTCATATTTATAAAAGCAAACTGGAGTCATTCTGGGGTAAACCAAACGCATCATAGGGGACAAATTAACATTTCTGTTACATTAAAGGGATATTAATGGCTGATTTTAACACAATTTAATATTGTAGATATTACAAAAAAAGAAATTAATTGATGCAAGTCCTGTCTCTCAAACATGTATAGTTTGAGAGATATACACTTCTAAAGTTCCCCCCTCCCTCCACTTTCAGAGACGTCAGACTCTAGCTGACAGAAGGAGATCCTGGTCCCGGTACCGGCCGGTGGCTCTTCAGCAGAGCTCAAATAGCACTATCTAAAAAGAAATACTTAATTGGAATGGTCTACAAAGTATGCTTGCAAACAAGGTGCACTTTTTAGACAGTTCCAGTGAAGTATTTCTTTTTAGATAGCACTATTTTGGCTCTGCTGAAGAGCCACCGGCCGGTACCAGGACCAGGATCTCCTTCTGTCAGCTAGAGGATGACGTCTCTGAAAGCGGAGGGAGGGGGGATTTTAGAAGTGTATATCTCTCAAACTATACATGTTTGAGAGGCAGGACTTGCTTCAATTAATTTATTTTTTTAATATCTACAATTTTAAATTGTGTTAAAATCAGTCATTACTATCCCTTTAAATTTGGCTTTTAACACCTTGAATGCTAGAGAGATCTCCAATGCATTGCTTCCGAAGGCATTGGAGACCTATCTAGCATCCAAAGAGTTAAAAAACTCTAGTCAAGTGCATGGGAATTTACAAATTTTTATTTGTCCCATATGGTGCAGTTAGTTTACTCCAAAATAACTCCAGTTTAAGATTTATAAAGATGGACCATTGCCCTTCTCAAGCCACTCATGTTACTTGTGTTCACCTTGACAATCCTTTCCCGGCTTGGGAGTGACTAATGGCCGGCCCATAATAACCTCCCTGAGTTGGCCAATTATTGTGTGCTGAGGTTAGCATTTCAGTATACATGTCACCCATGTGAACATATAGTGTCAACAATCCACAGTGCAGTCCCTTAGGTAACAGTGTAGATCTCAGCTGCTGCAATTACCTTGCACTGAATGCCAGTAAACTGCAGCAAGTTGAATAGGGCTGCTTAATATGCAGATTATACCTGCCCATGTTAATAGCCCAGTCAGACAGATATGCTATGTTCTGCACAGGTAATATTATTCCTGCACTGATATCAACAGTGTGAACATAGCATACACAAGACTGGATATGGCTTATATGGGCTGCGCATCTTTCACTTTGATAAAAAGGTGAATAAACAATTGTGGATTAATATGTGAACTGCAGAAAATTACAATATTAGTAAACAGACCCCTAAGTGCTTTTCAAATGCTAAACTCAGGACTGTTAGTATGTATTTTTTCCACATTATTTTAAGCGTTTTTTGTCCTGGATAACTGTACTTTACCTATTTACGATTTGCCTAATATGATAACTGTATTTAACCCCCTTGGATGCTAGCTAGGTCTCTCATGCACTGTGAGCCAATGCACTGGAGACTTCTTTACTATGAAAGGGGTTAATGAATAAATGTACAAGTGCTATCATTATTACTACGTTCTGGTGTCATTGTATCACCCCTGCTGCCCACACAATCATGGGATTACACTGCTCCTTCCACAAACATTTTTACAGATGCTGTGTGGGAGTAGAGGATATTCAACATCATATGAACTTTTTCATTTTGTAGGTAATGGTTTCCCGGTAAACATGTTCCTAGTGTCACGGCACTTTGGCTTTTCACACGTTTTGGTTCCCTCTGGCTGTGAAAGTGTTAGCAGTCCATGGATTTGGATTTCCTGACCCTCAGAGCTAGGCTGTGTGTACACAGGAAGGTTTCCAGCCTGACTCACTGCCTCCCTCCTCCTGCATCATACAGGTTTCCTTATTTACTCTGACAGCTGCATCTGTACAAAGCTCTTTTGTTGCACATCTGGCCTGAAGAGGTCTGTCCCCATTCTGGATTCTAATTCCGTCTCTCTCCCAGTTTCTGCCACTCACACTCTGCTCTTATCTCTCCCCTTCTTATCTATCTCAGTTGCTTTTATTCAATCTGTGTGTAATGTCTCACTCTGTTCCCTTCTTTATTATCTCTCTGATATAATCTTCCTATTACTGAAGTGCTCCACTTTCCCACGCTTACTAATGTTTCAAAAAACATTCCAGGGACACCTTTAACTTATGCAGTTACAATACAGTGTCAATAGTGGAGTAGAGGACAATGTAGCACAATTTTTAATTGGAGAGGTTTGTGTCACTGGAGAGACTTCTACAACTTAGTTTGCGAATCTATAGACTATAGGATTTATATCAATCTGAAATAACAAAAAGACAAAGAAAACAGATTAATAGGAACCAAACCCACCTATTAGCAGATAATGTGGGAAATCCCAGGATACACACATGTATACACACACAGGTCTATTGTAAAGCTTCACTTTTAGTAACACAAGATAAAACGACTAGTCAAGTTGTTATCTATAGCAGGTAAGTCTTCATCCAAAGAAAATATATTGTATACTTGGGTAATCCACTTTTCTTGCCTATTTGTAAAAAGAATAGTTGAAGGATTACCACAAAAAGCTCTACAGACAGAGAATTGTATACACTTCTAATAAGGTGCAGCAATCAAATAAGTATCAAGGGTGTCTTCACCTCTGAGAGGGACATTTTGTTGCTAACGCTGGTACGGATTTGTAATGCTACTTTCATTTTAGCAGACTAGATAATCAAACCACTCTAGCACCTTTGTGATTATATTTACATAGAAACTGACTCTGCTATTATTTTATTTATGATAAGTAGTGTTCACACATACACTACTCTGGATACCTTATTACAGGGTTTATAATTTGAAGTCCTTTGCTACTAGCCAGACCTGAAAAGTTACTCGCCACTGCAAGCCATAACATACCCACCAGGGCTGAATTTCTACTCGCCAGGGCTAAATTTTCACTCGCCATTGGCTAGTGGTGAGTGGAAATTTTGAGCCCTGCCTTATTATATATACCAATGTTTCCTTAGTATGCAGTCGATGATTACATGAATCCAGTAGATAGTTCATCTTTTTTAAACTATACCGGTAACAATTTAATTATGTTTATTTGCTTCTTTTGAAAGGTCTTTTTATCTCGTGCTAATAAAAGTTATGTTTTATAACAGAACTGTGTATCCCCTCATATCTTGCTATTCTCCACACTATCTGCTATAATAAGGTGCTCAATAATCTGTTTTCTTTTTGGCATTTCTATATACATAACACAGGCAAGCACACTCACTTTGGTTTATAGACACCATTGATACTTATTTGAGTGGTGCACCCTATTCTTCCAAATTTATATCAATATCAATCAGCACATTGTAAGCTGCTTTTTATATATACCTTATTGTATTCAACATTGATCAATCCTGCCTTCCTACCTAGTATATGTGAGGCAGGGAAATATGTGAAAAATTATGTGTAAATAGTGCCATTACAGAGATAAACTCACATACAGCATATGTATGCAGGGCTGTATTTAGCATTAGACAAAGGAGGGAAATGACTAGAGTTCCAAATTTTAAAGGATGCCTCAGCTGTGTTGGTAATGAATTCCATAAGCTACTGCCCTTCCTCTAAAAAATTCCATGCATTTGTTTTAGTCAAATGCACCTTTTCACTTGTCTTAATGGATGACATATTGTCTTTTGCTCAGTTCTTTGAATAAATAGTTTCTCTGAGAGTTCTTTGTATTGACCTTGAATAAATTTGTAAAGGGTAATTATATCACCCCTTAGATGTTTGTCCTGTGGTGTAAAGAAACCCAGTTTGGCTAGACTCACTTTATAGTTCAGATTCTCCAATACTTTTATCAGTATTATGCACATCTCTGCACATTTTCCAGTTGTTGGGGTTTTTTTTTTTTTTTTTGTTTTTTTTTTAAAGAAATAGTGCCCAAAACTGTACTGCAAATTACAGATGAGGTCATACCAAAGATTTATATAGCCGAAGATTCATATTCCCCTTCTATACAGGATACTACCCTACAGGCTCTTGCAGCAGCTAAGTGACACTGCTGGGAAAGGAACTAGAACCTGCTTGCACAACAGAGAAGAGATGGCATCTATGAAGAGGAAACCTTGGCAAAAAGAAGCAATGAGATGGAAGGGACTAGAAAGCTATGCCGTACCTTCTGCAACAACCTGAAAAACCCACTGGTCCATCGCAGAATATGTTCAGGCGTCTTCAAAAATATAGAGGCACCCCCACCCTCCCCACACATAGACACACACACACACGCAGAGGTAAGGCCAGATGAAGACTCCACAAGTCATGCAAAGGATGTCTTGTTAGACTTATGCTTTGGAGCAGACTTCTTGCTCTGCCAGGCCGGTTTAGGCTTTGGGGTGGGGAGCGCTGGTGAGGCCTGAGGGAGTTGAACCCTGTGCACTCTGAACTGGCAGGGGGAATGAAATCCACCCATCTTCCTGTCAAAAAAGGGATATTCAGTAGAAATCTGGGGCAGAAGTGTACTCTTGCCTCTAGTGGCATCCCTGGTGAGATTCTTGCCCACAAAGGGAAGAGAAAACAGGGATTTCTAAAAAGACTGGTCCCCCAACCAAATCTTTAGCTCCAAGATGAAATGTGTGGCAACATATAATGCTGAGACCTTACCAGAAAACCAGGCTGTTTCAAACAGATATGCATTTGCTTCCAAAATATTGACCACCATGACCAATAAGTTCATCTTAGGGACATAAACACACATAACCTCTGAGCGCTATTCACCCCAGAAGACTATTACTGACCCAGGCAGAAGCAAAAACGGGTCATTGAGCATCCCAAGTGATTGAAAAACTAGCCATTAGCAAGAAGCATTAGTCGGCATGATCCTTAAGCCCTGCAGCATCTGCTAGTGGAAGAGTTTGATTTCTGGCCAGTCATAAAATAGGCGGGTCAGTATGGCATGAGGAACAATGAGCTAAGGGGTTAAGGAAGCCCCTGAATCTTTAGCTCTGGGTTTCCCCATGAGTCCCTTTGGATCAGATATGTCCAGAAAAAGTTACCTTAAACTGGGACAATGTAGTCCAAATTTGCAATAAAATTACAATATAACACCCAGAAAAGATATCAAAGGTACTTATCTGACATGCAAATGGTTAAATTGGAGAAGACAGAGGATGGTCAGCCTCTGCATAGTATAAGCAAGTACTGCTCATCCAATCAGCAAAAAGACTGGTACTGGAAGATTTTGGCAAATGTAGTTTTTCCTGTATTACTTATATTGAGCAAAGATGGCTTTCTAGCTGCGAAACACAGTGAAATACATCGCTCTGCACATAGAATACATTGACCATGCGATAGAGCACCACTCTGCCCCTTCTGCCATAAACTGGTGCAAAGATATGTCCCACACAACCCTTCCCACTGATGTCTATGATGTAAAGATGTCATTACCAGTGCTCTTTCTCCAGGCTCCAATTTTTAAAATGTATACCTTCAGAGAAGTTCAGTAGTGAAGAACAGACATCAGTGAAATGAATCTCTAAGGAAATGGTCCAGAAATACTTCTGTGAACTGGTTAATTCATCTCCAGGGAAGCCAGTAATGGGAGCCCACCTAATGGGAGATTATGCAGCCCCATATCTAAGATTCAAAATAAAATGTAGACCTAAAAACTAAGAGCAGTACCAGCTTGCTCCTCATTACATGAATCTGGATAGGTGGTGGTGTTGGGGGGGGTTGAGCTGGAGGAAAAGGAGGGAGTCTCCACCTCAAAGACCCTGTCTTTTTTAAGTTCAACCCCATGGGTCCTATGTTCCATGCTGGATGTAAGAGAAGCACCCTTTTGCTCTCCTGTTAATTAGGGGTCTGAGCAGGTCATGCATGTTGGTAAAACTATAATTATTTGGTATATACTTTGCCACATGTAACTAGAAACCTGCTCAAATCATACCTAAACAGATGAATAGCAAAAATGTTGTAAATGTGTCTGGCCTACACTGTCTAAGAAATGGCCCAAGTCCCTGGCAATCAAAGGGTTAAGTAAAACTCCCATTTAAATCAACAGGAATTTTCATTTGTCCCCACTATACACTAGGATTACTTCTTTTACCATGAGGCTGTATAAAGAATCTAAAGTCCTGAATCTTATTGTCAGCCTGTGGCATGGAATGGTGTGACGCTCTGCTGATCTCCCTAATGGTAGCTGTGCAAATAGCATCCAAAAGCATGCCAATCAGTGGGTCTATGCTCAGGTCTTTGGGGAAACTACCACTGCTTCTGTTACCACATTTAACAAATAGGATGCTAAAAAAGTTTCCAGTTCAAGCATGCAAAGTGTTAAAATACCCCATAAACTTCTCCTATCATTCTTAATCTGTATCCCAGCAGTAATCACCAGCATTAGCATAAACCAAACTAGAGGCTGATGCACTAAACAGAACTGGAGCAATTCTGGAGAAGACATCCATAGGGGACAAATAAACATTCATAAAATGTCTTAGTCATTTAAATTGGCTTTTAACCATCTGAGTGCCAGATGGGGGTATGCAAATCAATGTGCTGCATACACATCTGGCACTTAACATAACTATCCTAGCATTCATGGGTTTAAATACCCCAAAATTAATAAATGAGAATGTTTAACTGTCCCCTATGGTGCAGTAGTTGTGTAGCTCCAGAATTGCTCCAGTTCATCTTCATACATCAGCCTGTCTGTGCAGAAAATTATCTCTATGTTTTTTATTATATTTCACATATTTGTGTTTTGCTGTTAATAAAGTACATATCAATGATTTTTAGCACATCAGTCAGTACAGCAGTGGTGGGCAACATGCAGCCCAGAAGCCTCACACAGCTCTCAGCGGATACTCATGCCCCCCCAGGTCACTGGTTCAACAGCAAGAGGAGATCACTTCCCTCTCCCACATCATATAAACAGTACTTTGTCCCTAAAAAGGCACTTGTCCTATTTTCTTTGTTTCAGATCATACTCCCATCAGACTGATGGTTCAGCTTAAAGGGCAGCTATCATCTCTTACTTGCCTTAGCAGATCTGCGAGCCTGGGAGCACATCTGCAGAATAAGCTAGGGCTGCGTTGTGAGCCACTGTAGACCAACACAGGAGTGGTGTGCGAGTCTGACAGGAGACCTCTGATGCCCCACCAGTGTATATGTACTGCACAGACATCCCAGCACTGCAGGTCTATGGGGACTCGACAACCAGTGAGTTTCTGGCTGAGAGCCACAGCTGCTGGTTTGTGTTCCAGCCAAGGAGCAGGCTTTTGTAAAAAGTAATAGCTGCCCATTAACCTCTTGGATGGCGGAGAAGTTTCAAACACATTGTGAAGCATTGTGGAGACCTCTCCAGCATCTATGAGGTCAATCTACTTTTTAACCCCCAATTTTGAATTTTGGGGCACAATGTGCAGCCCTTTGGGAGCATTGGGGACCACGTGTGTGACTGTTGTGGGGAATCTGGTTGCTTGTCACTGCTCTAGAGAGTTAACACAGCTCACTCCTGTCAGTCACTGCGGTGGGACCTAGAAATGTGCCTACAGATTGCATCGGCAGATAGAAATAAAGTGAATGACACAAGTTGGCAAAGAAAGTGTGAATCCCCTGCATCATTCATTTCCTTGTCTGAGAGGCCTGCAATGCAATGCAGGTCTGGCCAGTGAGCTACAGGTTTCTCTGGCAGGGGAAGGTAAAAGGAAGTGGCTTCTGGTACATTCTGGGGTTTGCACGCTTTTTTATCACACATTTGTAACAAGTTCTATACTGCATGTATTTATTTTATATGTACTTTTGGCAACTTAATCATGGCAATATAAGATGTCAGGTTACTTAGACAAAGACCTGGGGAGAGGGGGGATGCAGTGAAGTGAATGAAGACTCTCTAGTGAGATGAACCTCTCCAATTCCTGTTACTCTATGCATCCTGTGTACCAAAGGGAATATAGCTCCAAAATGAAAAAGGTTCTATACGTTAACAAAGAAAATGATGTTATGTGCACAAAGCCCCATGGATTAACTCTTTAGATGCCAGAGAGGTATGCACACATTGCATTGCATAATGCACCACTGGGAAAAAATAACAATCCCACAAATTCTCATTGGAGATTTAACCACTTGAATACTAGAGAGGTCTCAAATACATTGCTTCACAATGCACTGTACCCCTCCCTAGTATTCAATGGGTTAAAAATCCCATTTGTATCAATGATAATGTTTTATTTGTCCCCTATGGTGCATTTGACTTACTTCAGAATTGCCCTGCTTCTATGTTTGTGAATATGACCACATACCAGGGAGACTTCTATAGCCTTACACCAGAGGAAGGTGACCTTTGTTTCTCCATCTGTTATGGACTACATTTCCCATCATTCCCAACCAGGCAACAGCTGTAGAGCCAAGGGCTGCCTACTCCCATGAATGAACTGGGTTATGTGTCTAAAGCTACATTCATAGCAATGCTGTGATAGTTCTGTCGCATGTTGTGAACATTCCTAGTCTGGACTATGGAGCCCTTCATATAGGCAACTATCGCCTTGTGCAAACACAACAAAGTCCATCATGCAGCAACTTTCCTCAAAAATGCAGTAAAGCCCCAGTAATGTCTGTAAGTAAGGGACTTCCAGCAGAACTTTGACGTTGGTAACTTTGGAAGTTGCAATGCTCATCACAACCTGCAATGAACTACGACCTACATGGGAGCCACTTTTCCTGCGTCTGCATCATTGGTGGAACACAAGTGAAGTAAGTGCAGTTCCAGAGGAGACAAGAGGCTATAACAGTCCTGTCACCTGTGTGAAAGAGGCCTTAGGCTTTTTTTCACATAGGTGATTATTTTGTGACAGTGAAATTGCTTCAAAAAACATACATTTTGAGTGTTTTTTGGGGAGGTTTCCATGAGATTATTAATGTATTTAACACACAAAGTAGAATCGTAACTAGGGCTTTTTTTGTTTGTTTGCTTTTTTGTTTTGCTTTTTTGTTTCTCCAGATATTTTTTAGTCTCAGTATTAAAAGCTGATCTAAAAACAACCTAGACGCACATTCCTATACCATCACCCTGCTACACACATTCCTGTACGATCACCCTGCCACACACATTCCTATACTATCACCCGGCCACACAAATTAATACACCACAAATCTACCACACACATTCCTACACCATTACCCTGCCATACTCATTCTTACATCATCACCCTGCCACACACATTCCTAAACCATCACCCTGCCACACTCATTACCACACATCACCCTGTCAT
This sequence comes from Rhinophrynus dorsalis, assembly GCA_037306005.1. Classification (NCBI taxonomy): domain Eukaryota; kingdom Metazoa; phylum Chordata; class Amphibia; order Anura; family Rhinophrynidae; genus Rhinophrynus; species Rhinophrynus dorsalis. Next base: position 152,048,003 of record CM074722.1, on the reverse strand, counting down.
ACTCATTACCACACATCACCCTATCACACTCTATCTTGTTCCCTGTGGTACAGCTGGTTCGCCCCAGTACTGCTCCACATTGCATTTTTGCGTTTTAGCCAACTCCTGAGTTTTCTTCTCAAGTTTTCGGAATACTGCAATAGAGTTTGACCATGTGAATTTACTCCACCTCTTAGTGCTTTGTGAAGAAGCCTGCGTTACTGCCTAAATCAACAAGTAAACATGTAAATGGGATCATACACTTTCACGTTTCATGTAGTTCTAACCTGCACCTGTAATGACCTTCTTTGTTACCTGGGCCCTAAAACTGTCAATTAAACTTGCCTTTCTTATTAAACAAATACTAACCCCTAAATTGACATGGGTTTATATGCATTTATTATTATGAACTCCAAGATGGCCTGTGTAAAACATTTTTATTTTATTCTAGATCCATAGTCTAATCCTGTACTAGTTGTTCTAATGCATTCATAGACTATGCTATACAACAGGGGCATCCTGCTGCCTGTGTGCGAAATAAAGCACACCTGATTCCTGGGTTTGGCCCAGGAATCTTTTTTAAAAAATCTATTTTTATATTTGATTAACAAGCACGCTTGAACTAGAACACCAGTAAGGCCTAATAACGTGCTTGCCAGTACTAAACAGTACAAGAATAGATAGCTGTTAAATATCAATATTGAATTGATCAAAAATTAAATAAATCAATATTTTTGAATAGTTGACAGGCTATTATTCATCATATTTAACAACAGAAAAAAATACTGCGGCCCTCACACGTATGGCTTTCTGACCACGTATTTATTTTATATATTTTGGTTAGTTTCTGTTCAGAAAAGCTTTCCTCATATCTCTGACAGTTTACAAACAATACTTCACTATCACTTGTGAAACAACTATAAAACATGCTTTGCTACCAGAGTAGCAGAGTCCTTCACAATCCATTACTGGATATCTCCACAGGGCACATCTAAGACAGTATTATAGTCCAAAGGTAGTAGAGTATTTAAGGGCGTATATAACTCCATTTCATATTGAAGTTTTTGTGTTTTGTTAATGTGTTCCGATGCTAGATTAACTGCTTATGTTAGTTTACCAAAATGGCAGGAACAATTCTGAGAAGTGACTGCTGGGTGGAGCCTACCTCATCTCCTTAGCTTGCAGCTAGCCAATCGCCAACCATTAAGATTTGCAGACTAACTATTGACTAGGTAGTAAGGAGGTAAAGGAAGACTCCTGTGAGCATGAACCCGAAAGGACCCCCACGCTCTGCCACAGAAGAGCCAAGCATGGTCCCTTGACAGGGTAGGGAGACCAGTAACCTGTATGATTTAACAGGTAAGACTAAAATCCTATTTTATCTGTCGCCCAATACAGGTTACTGGTAACTTTCGGATGTCCAACCCTTAAGTTCCCCAGGGCTGGAAGAAAAGCAAGGACCAGAAGCAGGCCCCCAAAGTTACCAGAGCACCAATGAACCTACAGATCATGAATAGCTTATTAATAACCGCAAAGTGTCAACGGACACTGAACAGGGTTCAAACTAACCCCAGGAACTGTTACACAGCATACTGAACTACAGCCAACAGGGCTCAAAAGTGAAAGAGTACTGGAAGATTAAAGAGATCCAAGACAGGCAAGGTTGCCTCCAGGATCTTCCTCCCAAAACTGGCATCACATCCACATCATAGTGTTTAGCAAAAGTATGCACAGATGACCAAGTGAGAGGCTTGCACAACTGACCAGCTGAGGCCTGGTTCTTGTAGGCCCAAGAAGTCCCAACAGACCTAGCAGAATGAGTCATAACCCTGAAGGGAACAGGCTTCTTCCGAAGTTCGTAAGCCTTACAAATCATGGACTTGATCCAAGAAGCAATGGTTACCTTGGAAGCAGACTTCCCTGCCCTAGGACCCTCAAGAATGACAAAAAGTCAGAATGCTGCAAGGACTCAGTGCGATGCACACAGAACTTGAGACAACGAACAACATCCAACAGATGAAGATCCCTCTTTTTGTCAGAAGTTGGGTTAGGACAGAAGGAAGGAACCACAATCTCCTGATTAATGTGGAACTCAGACACCACCTTCAGGAGAAACTCTTGTGAAGTGTGAAGCACCGCCTTGTCCTTGTGAAAGACCAAAAAGGGTGGTCTGCAAGACAGGGCATGCAGTTCCACAACTCGGCGAACAAAAACAAACGCCAGGAGAAATGCCATCTTCCACGTCGGCATACGTAGAGGAATGGTAGCCAAAGAGTCAAAAGGAGTGTGCTGAAGCACTCCCAAGACCAGGTTAAGGTTCCACTGAGGATCAGGGTATGAGCAACACCCTGGAAGAAAACCTTGACATCAGGAATGATAGCAAGACACCTCTGAAAGAAGACAGAGAGAGCAGAAGTCTGAACCTTAAGAGAGCTCAGACTGAGACCCTTATCCACACCATCCTGGAGGAAGGAAAGAACTGTAAGAAGGTCAAAATCCTGAGACAGGTCTTTGTCAGCACACCAAGATAGAAAGGTAGACCAAACACGATGGTAGTCCTTAGAGGGAACAGGCTTACGGGCACTAAGCATAGTAGCCACCACACCAGAAAAGAAAAGCCTCCTTCTTCAAAACTGAGGATTTAATCTCCATGCTGTCAAAGCCAGATGATGAATGTCTTCCTTCCAGAGGTAAAGCTGTAGAAGAAGGTCCGGAAGGGGGGGGGGGTCGAAGAGGTTGGGCAGCGCTCCAGTCTCAGTTTCCGTACCACCCTATTCAACAGGGGAATGGGAGGAAAGATGTATGCCAGAGGAAATGTCCACAGGATCGATAAGGCATCCACTGCCAGAGCCAGGGGATCCACCCAGCGAGAGCAGAACGTTGGAACCTTCCTGTTGTGTCTGGTTGCCATCAGGTCGATGCATGGAAGACCCCACTGCTGGATGATGAGGTTGAACACCTCTGGATGTAGTTCCCACTCTCCGCTCTCCACCATGTGCCGACTGAGGAGGTCTGCCAGAATGTTGTCTACGTCAGGAATATGAACTGCAAAAATGGCAGGGACATGTCCCTCTGCCCATGATAAAATAGCGTTGACCTCTAGCCAAGCTGCGAGACTTCTTGTGCCGCCTTGCTTGTTGATGTTGGCTACCACTGTGGCATTGTCCAACTGTACCCTGACCGGGCAATCCTCCAGTTGCCGTGTCCAGTGATGTAGGGCATGCAATATCGCCCAAAGCTCCAAGACATTGATGGGAAGGAGAGATTCCTCCTGAGACCACCGGCCCTGAACACTCAAGTGCCCCAGCACCGCTCTCCACCCGGAGAGGTTGGCATCCGTCATCACAGTGGTCCAGAAGGGCACCAGAAAGGGTCTGCCTTTCAGGAGATTGTTCACGTTGAGCCACCACGAGAGGCTCTGTTCCACGTGAAGAGGGAGAGATAGGGATCTTTCATGGTCAGCCCCTACATGCCAAGATTAGAACCTCTGAAGTTCCCTGGTGTGAGCCATGGCAAAAGGGACTGCTTCTATGGTGGAAATGAACTTCCCCACCAAGGATGACAACTTCTTGACTGCAACCGGATCCTGAGACCTTCAGTGCTATCTGATGAGCCACTTCGTCTGTGAGAAATGCCATCCCTCTCTGAGTGTCGAAGAGGAGGCCCAGAAAGACCATCCTCTGGGAAAGAACAAGGTCTGACTTGTCCAAATTGATGTCCACCCGTGATGGGAGAGAGCATGAATGCAGTCCTGCTCCTGCTGATGGAGTTATGAAGAGGCCTTCAGAAGGAGGTCGTCCATATATGGAGTCACCCTGATGCCGTTCCGATGAAGGACGGAGATCAATGCTCCCAGGACTCTGTCGAAGACTTGGGGAGCCATGGTCAGGCCAAAGGGGAGGGCAGAAAACTGGAAATGCCCTCAGCCACAGGCAAAGCGGAGATACTGCCAACTCTATGGATGAATAGTGATGTGCAGATAGACATCTTGAAGATCCAGAGGGTCCAGAAATTACCCAGGAGACATGGCCGCTATCATAGTGCACAGAGACTCCGGGCGGTATAGGGACTGGATCACAAAGGAGTTGAGATCTTTCAGATACAAAATGGGACGACAGCCTCTGTCCTTCTTTGAAACCACAAAGAGGGTGGAGTAGAATCCCAAGCCCCTCTCCTGAGGAGGAACTGGCTCCAGGACCACCTTGTCCAGAAGGGCCTGTATAGCTTCCTCGAAAAGGCGGCGCTTTTCTGCTCCCAAAGGAGAACGAGAAGAGAAGGTCCTGGGAGGAGGAAGGGAAGTGAAGGGAATCCTGTATCCCGTAGCCACCACCTGTAAAACCCACGGGTATGCCACAGAGTAAAAAAGAGCAAAAAGAGTGCAAACTACCATATAATAATGCCGATAGTATCAGTAATATGTATGACCAAATACTCACAGCTCTGAGACAGATATTCTGGTTGATACAACCAGCAGATTCAAACGGGGTCACAAAGGCTGCCCCGATTCAGCTAATTCTTCCAATGAATAAAAAGTCCACAGATAATAAAAAATATTTATTAGCATTAAATACTATAAAAATAAATATATATTTGCCAATAGACCGTCAGTTGTATAATTAACATAAAGCATATGACGCGTTTCGGAGCTATATGCTTCTTTTTCAAATATCAAATGCAAATATATAATAAAATCCGATATAGACTAATAACGAACTAACTAATAACTTATTCTAACTCAGGACTATCATTACTTGCTTTTTAGGGGGTACAATATATGGTTTTAATATTTTAATAATTAGTTCTTATTCGTTTTCTATGTTACTAATAAAAGTTACATTTTAACGGGATTAACAAGAGTCAATAGGTAATATAATTTGCTTCTATCGTGGTCTATTAGAGTGCCTGCAAGGTGGTTTCTTTGTTCTTTATGATAGATGTAACTTGATATTGACTACAGGGCATGTACACTTTAAAGGGTTAGTAATGTCGTATATTAATAAACAGTAATATCGTAGATATTCAAAAAACAGTTGACATCAGTTCAAGGGGAGGGAGGGGAGAACTTTAAAACGTTATATCTCTCAAGCCATAAAGGTTTGAGAGATCGGACTGGCATCTATTGATTTATTTTTTAATATCTATGATATTACTGTTTATTAATATAAGACATTACTAACCCTTTGAGTGCCAGTGCGGTATGCAGCACATTGTGAAGTGTTAAGTGTCTATAACCCCATTACTCTACTAGGTGGTGCCTTTTTCCCTCTTTCTTTTATTCTAATCAGAATACTTTACAGGGAATTATCATAACACGCCATATTGTCCCTCCAAAACAATTTCTCAAAATCTATTTTACAGAAAAATGGCTATTGCAAGATATAGGCAGAACTTAATCGTCTGTAAAATAAACTAAGCTTGGCTTAGGGTTACATCCAATTAACATTTTATGTGTCCATTTTTGATTAGCCTTTTTGGATGCTAGAGAGGTCCCTAACACATTGCTTTGCTATGCACTGGGGACTTCTCTCACATTCAAGGGGTTAATTCAAAGCAAAGCATTATAGGCAATAGAAGGTTTAAAAGGTAGAAAGGATGCTGTGCTGGTAATCGCCTTTTTATTTCCCTCTTTCTTCTTTCAGTATGGATGCACATTAGAAATGTAAGTTTAATCCATCAAAGAGATTCTGTTTAATCCCCTCTTAACAATGTACTTAAACAGTTGCTCATCCTGGAGAAAAATTCCAGACTTTATCTGCCTGCATAATTCTTCCTCTAAAGTCATTTCAGATCAGAAGAGGTAAAATCATATCTCTGCTGAGAGAAAGGACAGCAGGCTCCTGTCACATATATCCCAGCAGAAGAGATAATCACACTGAGGCTGATGTACTCTTACAACTGGAGCAACTGTGGAGTGAACCAACTATCCCATAGTGGACAAATAAAAACTGTCCCAGATTTAAATGGGGCTTTCAATTCTTTTAATCATAGGTGTTCAACCCTTGGCCTATAGGCCACACGCAACCCATGTCAGTGTGAAATTAAGCCCACCACTGCTGACTGCAAGTAACTGAAGTGGCTTCTAGCAGTCAGATTGGACTAATGTGCAGGGAGGACTTGCAGTGAAAATAAACTGAAATTTACATTGCACCGAAGCCAATGGGGTCCTCTATATCCCAAATCAGCTTCTCTGTTCTTCAGCGCTCTGTGAGGGGTTGCACAACATGATGACATCATCACATTGCAACAATCTTGTGGAGGAGGTTACAACATAGCAGGTGCAAAGAAAAAACTTGAGTTGAGATGCAAAGGATTCTGACAACTTCTTTGACAATATAAGCTTCTATTTTTACATATGTGGTGGTGCTATAGGGGGTTTAAGAGGGGATAATGTGGTGCTATGGGGAAGAAGGTGGTGGGGGAATAAGGGTGAGCTATGGTGATAGATGATGAGCAATGAATGTGGTACTACTGGGGAAGAAGGTGGTGCTATGGGGGATATGATGAATGGAAAAGAGAAGGTGGTGCTGCAGGGGATGAGGGTGAAAATGGGGGAGGTGATGAGGGGAGAAGGTGATGCTTTGGGGAAGATGATGAGGGGAGAAGAGAATTTGGTGATGAAGAGGGGAGAATGCATGCTATGGGGAAGAAGGTGGCCGAGGAAGAAGGTTGAGCTATGGGGGTGGATGATGAGCAAAGAATGTGGAAGAATGTGGTGCTATGGGGAAGATGATGAAGGGAAAAGAGAAGGTGGTGCTGTAGGGGATAAGGCAATATGAGGGGAGTTGATGAGGGAAGGTGATGCTAAGGGGGAGATGATGAGGGGATAAGAGAAGTTGGTGCTGTGGGGTACATGATGAGGGGAGAAGAGAAGGCGGTGCTGTGGGGGATGAGGGCAATGGTGGGGAGGTGATAAGGGAAGAAGGTTATGCTATGGGGGAGATGCTGAGAGAAGAAGAGAAGGTGGTGCTGTGGGGGGTGATATGGGGGAGGTGATGAGAGGAGAAGGTGGTGCTGTGGGAGAGGTGATAATATGGGGAGAAGAGAAGGTAGTGCTGTAGGGGATGAAGGAAATATGAGGGGAGGCAATAAGGGAAGAAGAGAAGGTGGTGCTGTGGGGGACAAAAAGGCTGGCTACCTCTGCCTTAAACGCTGGAGGTCTCTAGTGCATTGGGAAACAATACGGTGTAGACCTCTCTAGCATTCAAAGGATTAAAAGTTCCATTTAAATCACTGATCATTTTGGACATTTTTGTGTGTGCCCTATGGTGCAGTTGGTTTTGCTCCAGAATTGCTCCAGTTCTTCTTAGTATAAGTAAAAAGTGGAACAATTGCCGTTGAAAAATATTAATTTCATTTAAATTAGACTATTTTCCCCCTTCAGTGCTATTCAGGTCTCCTCTGTATTGCAAAGCAATGTGTTGTAGATCTCTCAAGTTTTGAAAAGGTTAGAAATCCTATTTCAAAAAATGGGAATTTGGGGCATTTATATTTGTCCCCAGTGGTACAGTTGGTTTGCTTCAGTAACACAGAAAAATAGTTGATGAGGCTGAAAAAAGAGAGGTCTCCATCAAGTTCAGTCCAAGTCATATCACCCCTATTGATCCAGAGGAAGACAAACAAAACTCCATTGAAGCCATTTCTAATTAAGCCCCAAGTGAGTGAAAAAAAATCCTGACTTCAAAAGACTGCTGTATATTTGCATAGAACAACTGTCAAAAATCTCAATATTCTTTTGAGTTAGAAATGTATACACTGTTTTTGAAGGCACCTATAGTATCTGCAACTACCAATGAAAATAATTCCACAACCTTATAGACCTTATTTTAAAAAAACCCTTCCTTTGTTTAGTCTAAATCACCTTTCTTATAGTCTTAAGGGATCATCTCTAGCTTTTTGCTCAGTATCTTAACCCCTTAACGACCCTTGATGGTCATAGTACGTCATGGGTAGATCTGACTTAATGACCCATGCTGTGTTATGACCGCCATGGAATTTCGGACTCCCCCCGCGGCTGCACGCCGTTCAGGGACTCCGGAACCGGAAACAAAGAGAAAAAAAAAAGGTCCATGGTCCTTAAGTGCCGGCCGAGTGTGCTCGCGGCCGGTCCTTAAAAGGTTAAGGAAATATTCTCCAGAATGTTTTTGTTTGTATTGGCCTCAAATATATTTGTAAAAGACAATCATATCCCCCTCTTAGACATCTATTTTGTAATGTAAACAACACAAGTCTGGCTATTCTCTCTTCATCATCTTCAAATCACCTCTCTGTATGTCTTTCAATTAAATAATATCTATTTTAACCCTCTGAGTGCCAGAGAGGTACACAACGCATTGTGTTAAGGGTTAAGAACTGGTGCCCAAAACTATATTCCATATTCTAGATGAGGTCTTACCAAGAATTTATACATTTGAATTATATTTAGATCCATGCATGCATTTTATACATGATAGTACCCTATAAACTCTTGAAGCTGCTGAGCGAAACTCCAAACTGTTGTGTAAGTGATACTCCACACTGTTGTGTAAGTGATACTCCACACTGTTGTGTAAGTGACACTCCACACTGTTGTGTAAGTGATACTCGACACTGTTGTGTAAGTGACACTCCACACTGTTGTGTAAGTGGCACTCCACCCTGTTGTGTAAGTGGCACTCCACACTGTTGTGTAAGTGACACGCCACACTGTTGTGTAAGTGACACTCCACAGTGTTGTGTAAGTGACACTCCACAGTGTTGTGTAAGTGACATACCACACTGTTGTGTAAGTGACACTCCACACTGCTGTGTAAGTGAAACGCCACACTGTTGTGTAAGTGGTACTCCACAATGTTGTGTAAGTGGCACTCCACACTGTTGTGTAAGTGATACTCCACACTGTTGTGTAAGTGACACTCCACACTGTTGTGTAAGTGATACTCCACACTGTTGTGTAAGTGACACGCCACACTGTTTATAAGTGACACTCCACACTGTTGTGTAAGTGATACTCCACACTGTTGTGTAAGTGACACGCCACACTGTTGTGTAAGTGGCCCTCCAAACTGTTGTGTAAGTGATACTCCACACTGTTGTGTAAGTGACACTCCACACTGTTGTGTAAGTGATACTCCACACTGTCGTGTAAGTGACACTCCACACTGTTATGTAAGTGACACTCCACACTGTTGTGTAAGTGATACTCCACACTGTTGTGTAAGTGACACTCCACACTGTTGTGTAAGTGACACTCCACACTGTTGTATAAGTGATACTCCACACTGTCATGTAAGTGACACTCCACAATGTTGTGTAAGTGACACTCCATATTTTTGTGGTCTATCAGTACTGCTAAATGTTTCTCTAACATGGATTCCCATTTAGTGTCTATGACACATGCTTGTTTCTAAAACCCAAATGTAGAACCTGCTCTGTATGTATTCCTTACGCAACAAAGACTGAGACATTACTTTAAAAAAAAACGTCTTGGGCCTTATTAAATAAATTAGAATGCGTTCATCCCAGGACTGAACTCTGATGCATCCCCACTTACAACTTTAAGCCAACTTGAAAAGGTTCCATTTACAGCTATCCATCATTTAAACAGTTCTCTATCCAAGCACAGATATCAACACTGAAGCCTTTTAATGTAAGCAGGCATCTTATGTGGGGCACAGTATCAAAGACTTTTCCAAAACCCAAATATTCTACATCAACAGCAATACCCTTGTCTAAATTACCACTTCCCCTTTCACAGAATTCAAGAAAATTAGTGTGACATGATCTATTCTTCATAAAACCATGCAAACTCTTACTAATAATGTTGTTAGTTGACACATAGACCTGAATACAATCAGTTAGTAAACCTACTAATATCTTATCCACTACATAAATCAAGGTCACAGGTCTATAATTTCCTAGTTTAGATCCTGGCCCCTTAGTGGGGCTATCCTAAGGCAAGTCAACTGCACCATGCAAACAAATAAACCTGGTGGCGCAGTTGATTTGCCTCAAAATAACTCAAATGGGGAGAGGGGGTTATGCACTAAGGCGTGATGTTGGAGATCTTAGTGCACATGCTCCATAGAATAACACAGTAAATGAAGTAATTTCACTGGAGAAGTTATCTCTGCATTATCATGCCTTAGTGCATCTCCCCCAGTTCTTCTTAGTACATCAGCTCCAAAAAGGTACAGTTCTGGAGCAAGCCAAATATGCCACAGGACAAATAAAAATTCCCCATATTCCCATTTATCTTAAGGGAGCTTTTTACCCCTTAAAGGAGAAGTAACACTTCCTAATAATACCCCCCATTTAACTTTTCATGGCCAGAAAATCCTAATAGCTCCTATAAATCTTACTCTTGTGACTTTGTACAAGAGGAGATAACAACGTGGGGAAAATAAGAAACATTTCAAAGCAATGTGCTGTATATCCCTCTGGTCCTTAAAGCTTAAGATTACCACATGTAGTGGGCGGAGTAATGATGACAGTAATGTCTCCCTCCACGAACACAACATTCCGGACTAACTGAAGCGTTTGTCTCTTGAACAAAGGCACTAGTTCAAAACCCATATGGGACAAAAGGATTTCCTGGCCATAAAATGATAAGTGAGAAATTGTTATTATGAGGTGTTACTTCTCAAATATTAAAGGGATAAAAAAAATAAACCTTTGAGTGTCAGAGAGGTATGCAACGCATTGAGATACCTCACTGGCACTCAAAGTGTTAAATAAATGGGGATTTTCATGCCCTCCCCCAACACGACATTTGGTTTATTCCAGAATTGCTCATAATTTTTTTCTGTCCGTGGCTCTATGTATTTACAAGGGAGACCTCTGTCCTACTTTACAGTAAATTCTCACTATACAGTCACTGTGTCTTAAAAATAGCACTGAATTCTCCTCATTGTGGTCCCATTTTTCCCTGATTGAAGTTGCTTGCTCAGCTTAGACTTTTCCTATGAACTGTTTTTTATTTCAGTCCTTCTCATTTGGTTTTCATTCTAGCCGTTAGTGGAAGTGCAACTCACTTGCAACATCATTGTAACATCCCAGTTATTGTACAATTACTTTATGTGCTCCATTTTTTTTTACTTGCTCAGTTAGACTTCAGGATGTCAACTTGAACTCTATTTAAAGGGATAGTAATGTTTCACAATAAAAGCAGCTCCAATTAATCTTCATAGTATTTGGGCCACGGAGAGTGTTATTTGAATACTGCCAGACTTGTAGTTCAAGAGTACCATAAAATCTCAGGTATAATCTGCAGGTGTATATTATGCCTAAGATTTTAGGAGAAAACAAGCGTGCCTATGTATAATACGCACCCTTGTTTTCTCCCTTACTAAAAAAATTTATAGTGTTAGCAGACCTCTTCCCTCAGTCCCCACGCGCTCCGCTTTGAAGATAAACCTCACTTTTGTGCAAGTGAACTGCCGAAGAGAAGGCAAACTTCTTGCACTTGCCGCCCGCTTCCTTCAATTGGGCTTACAGGACCGTCCGCCTCCAGCCAATGGTAATGCCGTGATACACAGAAGGTCCTGTAAGCCCAATTGAAGGAAGCGGGCAGCAGGGCGGCGAGTGCAAGAAGTTTTGCCTTCTCTTCGGCAGTTCCCTTGCAGAAAAGCGAAGCGCCGGGGGAGGGAGGGAAGAGGTCTGCTAACACTATATTTTTTTCATTGTAAAAACTCTTGTGTATAATACACACCACCCACTTCACATAAGGTGAAGTGCGGTAAAATTGTGCGTATTATACCCGAGATTTTACGGTAATTGAATGATAAAGTATCCCCTTCCTGCCCCTTTTACTGATGTAACACTGCTCACCACAGAACAGAAAGGAGGTGTCCAGATGGCTTGCAGAGAGGGACAATGTTCTATTAGCATAAGGGAAAATCCTGTCAAGGGGGGCAGGGCTCTCACTGTTCTTACAGTAAGAAGATTGTCCCTTGCTGTGAGCTGTCAGGTCTGTGGAGGGGAGGTGGCTTACACTAGGTAAAAGGGGCAGGAGGGGGAAACTTTATCACTCAATTACTCTTGAACTACAATTCTGACAGTATCGAAATAACACTCTCTATGTTTCAAATACTATGAAGATTAACTGGAGCTGCTGTTTTTGTGAAACATTACTAATACAAGAGTATTTATAAGAGATGTAATTCTCCATTTCTTTTGTGACTAAGGCCCGTAGGGTCTATCAGCGGTTTGGAATACGTTGTCACTATATAAATAAAGAATAAAAATTCAGGAAGCTAGAGAGGTACAGTTATGGACCGAACCATCTCTACAGCATAGGCAACAAATAAAAACATTTGACTGAAATGGGGCTTTTAACCCCTTAATTGCTAAAGATGTAAATTTGTCCTATATGCTGCAGTTGGTTTGCCTGCAAATTTCTCCACTGAAGCTTATTAAAATCCCTTGAATGCTAGAGGTGTCTCTAGCACGTTGAGAAGTAATGCAATGGAAACATCTCAAGCATCCAAGGCCTTAAAGAGATACAAGTGGCTTTTATATGATATGGCAAGTCTTTCCATTCCCACAAAAACCTTTTGTCCCTTCATTAAAGAGGCAGTATACCTTAACCCTTTGAGTGCCAGAGGGGTACGCAAAGAATTGCAGAACAATGCGTTGTGTACCCCTCTGGCACTCAAAGGGTTAATTATAAAAAAAATATCTGTCTTTGGGCTTTTCATATAGCGTAAACAAGGGCACTCCCAATGTCTTGTGAAGTTTCTTGGCATTTTTCTGATTGCGTGAGTTCAAGATGTTTAGCAGCCAGGCGGCACTATTGCTGTTATTACCTGTGAAAAACCTAGTGTGGTAGGCACAAGCTTCCCAAAAAAGGATGTAGAAACAGCACCACCTGGCTGCAAGACATCTTGAACTCAAGCTATCAGAAAAATATTTTAATAACTTTTGAAAGAGGCATCTCCAAACATTGGAAGTATTCTTGATTTACTCTATAGGAAAATCCCAACCACATATTTTTTTAAATTATACTGCCCTTTAAGTGACAGACAGCAGGATTATTCAAACTAAGGCCCAGGTTCATTCTCAGACCTCATTTGTGGTCAATCCAACCATGCATGCAAATTCTGTTAGATTATAAGAATGTAACCTGCTGCAAAAAAAAATAGGGTAGTTTATTAATACGATTCCACCCTAAAATGGTAGTTAAAATTGATGTGCTCCAGAACTGCAACTCTTTAGCTTGCTGAGTATAGTCCTAAATTCTGTCACTGACCAAACAGCAAATGTGCAGTTATTGTTGCAAAACCTACTGAAAACCAGTGAATCCTGATTCATATCTCTGGAGTTCCATCAAGACAAATTAACATTTACACAATTATATGTGAATTTGATGAAATGTCCTTTCACTGATGGGATGCTTGTCGTAAAGCATTACTGGGGTGACTGTACTATCACCCAGCACAGCTCTGCCGGCAGCCTCCAGCATCAGTTGCTGCACTTCAGGATAATGCATCAGTGTATGATTGCTGCCCATAGTATTCACAGGAAAATGTCATACATTTACACCATAACTTTGATTTTGAGTTTAATATATGCTGTTATGGTATAGAAGAAAGTAACAACCTGGAAAGCCCAGAGACTGCCCCACTGCCCACGTACTGATGCAAGCAGCATTTAGGGGAGAATTTTCAGCTTAAGTAGCTTAGTAAATTGGCGTTAGGCATAGTAAATCGATTGTATTGTTTGTTTTAGCTTGGAATCATATTTATTCATTCTCCTCATTCACTTGAAATTCCTTAGATCAGTGATAACTCAAAATGTTAAGCTCAGGGCACTCCTAACCTGAAGTCTGGAATTCTCAGGGCATGCCTAATTTTTAAAGGTAATTTTTCAAGGGCATATTAAGCCTTTGAGTGACAGAGAGGTATCCCACGCACTGTGTGGGATATCGCGCTGGCACTCAAAGGGTTAAATAGTTAAAATGCAAAAGTACAGTTATTTATAGTTTTCACAATCAGTATATTAATAAAAATGTAACATATTGCGCATAACAAATTCCTAAAATATCGGTTTGCAAATCAAGATTCACGTTTTTGTCAAAGTCCTCGTAGGAAATCTGTGGCACCTCGTTCTAGTTCTCAGACACGACACCCTGGTTGAGGACCACTGCCTTCGATGCTAGAGAAAAGTCTCTGATGCAAAAGTTTAAAGCCCCATCCTGAGCTTATATATTTGTGAATATTGTTCCCTAACAAGATCAGAATAGATGGATCTCCTGCAAGTAACTCATGCAGGCTCTCCTTAAGACATTTCATTTTTTTCCGTGCTGTATTTCTGCTTAGTTGGGTATAGACGTTAGAACTGCTGTCCACAAATCACTCCCACAAACCAATAGGAAGTTGCCATATCAACAGAGCATAAAGTGTCAGGCAGACCAATGGTGCAACTTCTCTAGAACACAAAATGGCAATTTCCTGTTGGACTGGAGATGAAAGTTTTGGATACAAGCTAATTCAGTTACCTATGACTGGATAGATGTATGTATTCTTTTTTTTGCATGCTATAATGCTTCAGAAAAAAGAAGGGCACATGTACAAGCACAAAACAAAGCTATTTTTGAGCAAAACAACTAATCACTGAGCCTTAATGACAAATGAAAAGAGGAAAAATTTTGGAGCAAGCCAACTACAAAATAAGGGACAAGTATTCCTCAAATTCCCACTGATTTAAATGGGGCTTTTAACCCCTTGAATGTTAGAGGTCATGTCTTGGAGACCTCTATAGCACTCCAGAGGTTAAAAGCTCCAATTAGGGAAGTTTTATTTGTCCCCTATGGTACCATTGCTATCTACAGAATTCTTCCTCTTTTCCTTTCTGAATAAGGCCACGTATTAACCCTTTGAGTGCCAGAGTGGTACACAAGGCATTGCTGAGCAATGCATTGCATACCTTTCTGGCACTCAAAGGGTTAAAAAGAATCAAAGCCACTCTGGGGCAAACCCAGGGCCCCACAATGGACAAACATCTTGGAGAACTAACCACAGTTCTTCTGTGGATTCAGGCAGCCTCAGTTGCCTCTCTCTCTTCATGTAATCCCAGACAGACTCAGTGGTGTTGATATCAGGGCTCTGTGGGGGCCATACCATCACTTCCAGGACTCCTTGTTCTTTTTTACGCTGACGATAGTTCTTAATGACTTTGGCTGTATGTTTAGGGTCATTGTCATACTGCAGAATACATTTGGGGCTACTCCAATACCTCCTTGATGGTATTTCATGATGGATAAGTATCTGCCTGTACTTCTCATCATTGAGGAGACCAGTGATACTGACTAAATCCCATACTCTTTGTGTTGCATTGGGAAAGCACTTTCTTATAGGAGGCCAGTGAGGACAGCAGAGGCCTTATGTACAAAATCAAAAATGGAGCAATTCTCGTGCAAACCAACTGCACCTAAAGGGACAAAAAAAACATTCCCCATTGTCTTAAATGGTGCTTTGAGCCCCTTGAATGCTATAGAGATCTCCAACGCAGTATTCAATGTGTAAAAAAGTCCAAATTAAAAGAATGGGGAATTTGCATTTGCACCCTATGGTGCAGTTGGTTTGCCCTAGAATTGTTCCACTTTACTTTTATACATAAAGGGGAGATGTATAAAGTTGGAGTAATAAAGAAAATTGTTGCAAAACAACATAAGGATATACATAAATATTTTGCAATATTTTCACTACGTACTAACACCCATCATTTAACTTTTTTGAAAAATGGAGTAGAAATGGTCTTGTCCAAATAAGAAAATTGCTAACTGTGTCAAAAATCAGGCAGTTTAGAGTGATTAACTCTTAACCTTTTGAGTGCCAGAGGGGTATGCAATGCATTGCTCTGCAGTCAGTTCCAGCCTCTCCCATGGCGAGCCGGTACATGGGATCATTCACACGTACCGGCTCTTCACACAAAAACAAAATAAAGTGGCCTTGGCCCTCCAGTGCATGCAAACCCTAGTCTGTCTGGTCCTTAAGGGGTTAAACATACACTAAGAATGTTTTTATACATCTCCCCCTTTAGTGCATTGTTTTATACTGGGAATATATTGCATGTAGTCAATAATTTTTGCTGATGTGCGGCTTTTTTTTGGCATAGTATCTTCAAGATACCTATCACCCCAGGCTATTGTACAGGAAAGTTGCATTTCAGTTCAACTACTCATATTTCATATTTATGATTCAGTAACATCTTTTATAATTGTGATACATACAAGAAATAAACTCGCAGCAGAGTTGGAAGAGGTTAGTAGGGTAATAGTATTCAAAAGCCTTACTAGATAAAAAGGCAAAAATCAAATACGGTCAGAGGTTTAATAGTAACTACAGGTACACAGGGCTGTTTTAACCCTTTGAGTAGCAGGGGCTACGACGATTCTTAGACTCTGGAGGTGAGACACATTTTTAGTATTTTTGCTATCCACTGTTTAAAGGGACAGTAGTGTCCCATAAAAAATGCTTAGAGTTTTGTAGAGGTTAAAAAAAAAATAAACAATATGAGACAAATCCTATCTCTAAAACCGCTATGGTTTGAGAGATATCCTCCACTAAAGTTCCCCTTCTCCTGATGTCACCTGTAAAGCTGACAGAAGGAGATCTGTGTCGGCCGATACGAGGAGGCTCTTCAGCAGAGCCGCAACAGCGCAATTTAAAAAGAAATACTTCTTTGGAACAGTCTACAAAGTGTGCCTAGTTTGCAAGCACACTTTTTAGACCGTTCCTAAGAATCTAATGCCAGCCCAAGAAAATGGTACCCAGCTGGCATGGGTTTATATACTGTTTTGGTTGCCAGGAGCATGGCTACCAGTAAAAAAAAGTCTGGGGCCAGAGGAATAACTAGAAGCATCCAGGCCCTGGTGCAAGAAGTGCCACGGGCCCCTCCCCACACCACCACATTGGCCCCCCTCAACCACACTGACCCCCCGCTCTACAATACCCCTCAATCTTCACAATGCCCCATCTCCTACCTCCCTGGGGCTCCCACGCACTCCTTTTAGTAATGCAGAGTGCTGGGAGATGATGTAATCTCCCAGCACTCTGCATTACTAGAACACCGGAGGGAGATTGCAGGCACCACTCAAAGGGTTAAATAGAAGCCATAGTGTATTTTACTGAATTGTGTATGTTAGTTAATAAAATACAAGATAACTGATAAATATCAATGAACACATCAAACAGATGCAGACTGCAGATTATCTTATACAAGGGGTAGCTAAGCCTGGTACCCAAGAGCTACCAACAGTTCACATGTTCAGTATATTCCTGAGTGGCCCAGTTAAACTGATTGCTTTTTACTGTTGGGATGCCAATTCCAGGAAACAGAAGTGATCTCAGATGAACCCAGTGAACCCT
Source organism: Rhinophrynus dorsalis (assembly GCA_037306005.1). Lineage (NCBI taxonomy): Eukaryota > Metazoa > Chordata > Amphibia > Anura > Rhinophrynidae > Rhinophrynus > Rhinophrynus dorsalis. The sequence continues at coordinate 152,030,679 of CM074722.1, read as the reverse complement.
TCTCTGAGTTCAGCGTTTAACCCTTTGAGTAACAGAGAGGTATCCAACCGTTGGCACTAAAAGGATTAAAGGGGCAGCGGTATGTCAGCCTGTACCCCTCATAAAAATACAAATTATAAATAATAAGCATAATTAATAAATCAATAACAAATATTAAATCAATTTTATATTTGTGAAATATTGGGGGATATTCATTAAGGTCTGAAAAAAGGTGTGATAAAGCGGAGATAACTTCTCCAGTGGTATCATTTCTCCAGTTCCTATGTTATTCTATGTAGCTTATGCACTAAGATCTCCAAAGCTGACGAAATCTTAGTGCATAGGCTCCATAGAATAACATAGGAAATGGAGAAGTGATATAACTGGAGGAGTCATCTCCATTTTATCACCTCTTTACCACCACTTAGTGAATCTCCCTACAGCATGTGCACCTTTCAACACCATAGTTAAACTACACCTAAAACCTACACATACAGGATGTTTTTGTAACACATACACACACAGAAAGAAATATGAAATTTGACGCGGTCCTTAAGAGTTAAAATAGCACAGTTCGTAAGGGGTTAAACAAAACCAAAGCCATCATTTTGCAATGTTACAAGGAGACATGAGGGTGTGATGAGACAGAAACATTAAATGAAAAAACAAAAAGACCATGTGTCTAAGTGACTTCCTATTTCTACAGAAAGTCTGAATGATTCCATCAATGACAGCAAGAGACACAACGTCTAATTGCAAAACATCTCTGAATTCCCTTTTTTGCAAAATTCCAGAAAATCAAATGACCTTCATGTTTTATTATCTCATCATTCTGAAAATGGCACACACAAACCCGAGGACACTCAACTGTCACAGGATAAAATACACTGTTTAAGAAAATGTAATTATTTCATTTGGCCTCTACTTTTTTCAACCCTGTAGAAGTCTTCACTCTGCTTCTGCCTCCTTCTGTGTAATAAACCTACCTTGTATACATACAAAATATAATGATGTGGTGGTTCTAAAAGGGCTTTCAAATGAATATATTATTATGCTAATCATTCTTTATTTAAAAATGATAGTTTATGAGATATTTAGATTTAAGTATTTGTCAGTTTATGCAGATTAGTCAGTACTTCATGATAGGAATTGGCAGTTAGGATGGAGAGTAGAATGACACACCACGCTAGAAGGAAATCCCATCCGGCGGGCAGGCCAGATCTCCTTCCCGCTACCTCTACTCCACATCAATGGAAAAGGCAGTTTTCCTGGAGAGCAGTTCAGCGGACTGAATGTTTTAATTTGCCATCTGCCTCTGCTCTGACATCACGTGATACAGAAAGGTCCTCCCAGGAGTCTGTGCATTAATAGAAAGAACCTGAACGGGCCCATCTGTGCTGTACAACATCAGTGTGGAGGCAGGTTATAAATGCAAATATGCCTCCCACCGGGCCACCCTTCAGGAAGTCTATCTTTGCCATTACTGTGGTGTAAAGGTAGAGGGAGGAAGGGTCACCTTATATTCACGATTTCTCTGTTTTCATAATTTTCATTTGATAAGTTGGAGAGCTGCCCACATTAAAGTGGAACGTTCAGCTATTACTAAGTCGCCATGTATTCATTAAGCGTATGGCAACTAGCTTGGAAATATATCTCTTACCTTTAAAAAAAATCACAGATTCTAAAGAAATTCTTGCCGTTTGGAGACCGGAGAATCTTGTCTGCGCGCCTGCACCATCAGTCCCGGTCTCCATTGAGTAGCATTGCAGCGTACCACATGGTAACCGGAAGGGACTGACGGAACAGGTGAGCCGACCGCACTAACCTGCCCGTCAGTCTCCAAACGGCAAGGATTTCTTTAGAATCTGAGCTTTTTTAAAGGTAAGAGATGGATTTCTAAGCTAGTTGCCATGCGCTTAATGAATGCATGGCGACTTAGTAATAGCTTAAAGTCCCGCTTTTAATATACAAAACTCCATTGTTTCTACTATTAAATAGCCTTCATCAGAGAATGATAATGTACTTTCGTTTTCTACTTTCATATATTGTGCTGGATTCAGTTGCAGGTGATAATGATCACTGGTTTTGTCTCCAATATTTCCCACAGATCAAAGCAGACATGTATGATATTAAAGGGATAGTAATACTTAAAATGTAAAAAAATATATGTTGTAGGGTTTATCCCCCTGAGTAGATCAAGGGTACTCCACTGCTGAGACATATTTTATTAAAAATTATAACAGCTCAGACTTGAATTTTTTAGGTGCAGTATCACAGTGGCCTTAAAATTGACAGTGGTGCTGTTGCTACACCATCCTATGGTCTGCTCTGGTCTGTAGACCATAAATCTCCATAGGATGGTGTAGCGACAGCGCCACTGTAAATTTTCAGGCCACTGTGATATTGCACCTAAAAAATTCAAGTTTGAGCTGTTATAGTTTTTTAATAAAATATCTCTCAGCAATGGGAGTACCCTTGTTTTAATCGGGGACATAAACCCTACAACATATATCTTTTTACATCTTAAGTATTACTATCCCTTTAAATCTAGCAGGAGTGTTGCTAGCTACTGGCTGAATACCTAGTAGCTCCTTGCTTAACCCCTTGAGGACCGGCCACATGGCCACCAAGGAGCATTTTTTTTTTTTGCCCAATGGATTCAGGGTTCCATGACCGGCGTGCAGCTGAGCAGGGACCCCTGAATTCCATGACGTGCCAACCGTCATGGGTCCTTAATGGAAGTTTTCCCATGACGGTCATAGCACGTCATAGGGCCTTAATGGGGTTAAACCTCAGCTCTTGTTGCGCGTTAGCAGCATGTAATGATGATTATCTCCTTACTAGAAATAGTATAATTATACGGCACAGTGCACTAATAATACATTAGGTTGGCACAAACCCCGGAATTTCAGGGAACCTAGCGATTCCCCTGAACATCAGTGATACATTTATCAAATTCAATTGGATCCAGCACCATTGTGGGATACTGTGATAAACACACCCCAGTGGGAGTTGTGAGTTAGAATCACTGAACAAATATGGCATTGAATATATATATGTCAACATAACCCTTTAAGGGCAAGTGGGGTGTGCATTGCATTGCTTTGCAATGTGTTACACAACCCTCTTAAAGGTTTAATAACCTTAAGTCTAACAGAGGACAGGGAAACAATGTGATACCCTCCAGCCATTGCTGAACTACTATTCCTATTAACCTCATCTGGCAAATGTCCACATGGATGATGGGTCCTGTAGTCCAACAACAGCTGGATAACCACAGATTGCCCATTCCTGTTACAGGGCATGCTCCAGCTTAGTACATTAAGGCAGAGTGGTGCAATTGTGACTCAATCCGGCTACCACATAGGAGACAAATCAAAATGTCCATTTATTTCAGTGGGGCTTTAATTAGCTTTGCAACACTTTGGAGATCTCTCTTGCATCAAGGAGTTAAAAGCCCCCATGAAATCAGTGGGCATTTTTATTTGTCTCAGGTGGTGCCTCAGACTTGTGTATTGCTTTTTAAAGGGGATGTATCACCTTATAAAAAAGTGTTACCATATGCTTTGTTAATAAAAGTAATACTAGGAAAGCTGTGTTTTGTTTTGTTTTTTTAATTGAACTACTTACAAATATATTATATTTTCTGTGCTGTGCACTTCCGCATTATGTGCACAGCACAGCTCTTCCACACGTCCTATTTCTCCTCCCACCTCTCTCCCAGCTGCCCCAGGGAGCGCGTTCACGCTTCCCTTCGGTGTGGTGTGAATGGCTTCTAGTGTTACAGCAAGCTCCAATTAGCATTATACTGAGGTTGCAACCTCACTATAATGCTAATCAGAGTTTGAAGGTGCAAGGAGAAATAGGACGTGTAGAAGAGCTGTGCCGATCAGCATAATGGGACACGCTGATTTTTCAGCACAGCTCTTCTGCACTTGAAGATGCAATATCTTTTTAAGTAGTTAAATTAAAAAAAAAAAAACAGCTTTCCTAGTATAACTTTTATTAACAAAGCATATGGTAACCCCTTTTTATAAGGTGATACATCCCCTTTAAGTATATGTCCCTGATTTAGCTGAGCCTTTCAGGCACATCTATCAAGAAACATAAAGTTAATTAGATTAAATCTAATTGCAAACCAAACAGAAATTCCCCTTGATTTAAATGTAATAATTTATTCAACACGTGTTTTGCCCCACATTTACTGCATTTAAACTTTTACACAAAATATCCGTTTCTTATTTAACCTTTTCCATGCCAAAAAAATAGTTCTGCTGTAAGAGCTTCTGTCTCTTTAAAACTCATGGAGAATGAGATAGCTAAAAGATGAACTGAGATGACATCTTCCCATGTAAGGTGTATTACAGGAAATGTACAGGCAATCAGTTCCTCTTCTGTAACTCTAATAATACAATCCTATGTCCCTCTTAAGTCTGTGATTTCCAGCCAGGGTGTAGTGGCACTTTTTGGCATGTTTTGGGAACCAGCTTAGATGCCACTGTTTTCCTAATGAATTAATTTGTAATAGCCATATTAGTCCAGATTTAATAATGCAAATATATAAGTAATTTGGTATTTGGTGATACCTTTCTTATTTGGACTAACATTTTATATTTTAACACAAGCTTTCAAGAGATGAACTCTCTTCTTCAGGTCAGGCAGTACTGAATAACTAAGTTTGTTCAGTCACACAGTCTGTTCAAAACAACGCAGAGCTCCTAAATTAGATAATCTATGATGCTTATGGGGAAAGCTTGGAGAGGGTAAAAATTTGATATATGTAAGTAGAGTGGGCAATAAATAAAGGGTGTCTGAGCAGTGGTTTGGATGCAGAGGAGAGAGAAGATGAGGGGGCGTAAAAGTACATAGGAGACACTCGTTATATACATTTCTGACAGCAAGATAAGAATCCTAGCTCTTTACTGAGTCTTGTTTCACATTTTAAAGAGAAGTATCGTCCTTAGTTTAAATGTCTTTCTTTCTTGGATGCTTTTAAAATTACCTTTAAGGATCCTGATTGTAAGATTGTTCATTGAGTGATCTGGTTGAGAAAAATCATGTCCATCTCTAGTACAGTCATTTTCTTCATTTTGATTTGTTATTGTGTTTCTGAGCTTGTTCATACTAGAAAATGTGTTAGTGCCCTGTTAGGACCTCCAGGCTCTGTAAGGACCTTCCGATATCTTTGTCTTATTGCCCTGTCAGGACAGAACAGCAACTGAGGAATCAGGTGACAAATGGAAGCATGTCACCTGCTGGGCAGAGCTCCTGCTTTCCTTCTCAGGGGTTCATATGCATGGAGGGGGGTAGATGGAGGGGAATGGTGTAGTTCATGATAAAGCATTGAGGTGAGGGGGGTGAGAGAAGGATCAGGTGGAGACCAACATTTTTTTTTACTAATGTATAATATGCACTCCCCACGTCACATAAGGAGAAATGGGGTAAAAAAACTGCATATGATAGCAAAGATTTTACAGTACACCTGGAGGTAAGATTCAATTACTAAAACTGTATTTCTGTAGCTATTAACAAATGTCTTTATACATATGTTGTGATACAGTTCTTATTTGGGCAAGATCATTTCAACTCCACTTTTCTAAAAAGTTAACTGACTGGAGTTAACACATAGCAAAAATGCTGTTATACATTTATACATCTCTTTGTGCTGCTTTTGCAACAATTCTATAGACACTTTCTTTATTACTTCAGATTTACACATCCCCCATGTATGTTCATTTCCATAAACCAAGTAAAGTGTGGTGTATCCACTGATCTGAATTCTAAAGATATTACATGACCATGTGACCAATATTCGTGGGACCTTAGAAATTTATGATTTAGGATATATCGCATGTTGCTGACTTAAGTGACAGCATCTTATACATATTGATATAATATCAATTTATGCAGTCGGTATATGATTTTATATTCTTAGCGACCGTGCTAAATTTCAATTGTCACATTGCTCTTTTTATTGGTTATTAGAATGTGGATCTTTTATTTAAGTCTATCACTTTAAATTTTGGGGGATGAGAGGTAATATCAAATTATGTTGTATTATTTTATGTTCCTTATACTTGTACTCTATAGTCGTCATAGGTTCCACAGTATAGGAATTTACAAATCAGTATATATGAATGGTTAATGTGTGTGCAGGCAGTTTCCGTTACTGCCCGAGACCTGGCGCGGATCACTTGTATAGTTCCCCGCTCTGTGCCTCGGGTCTGTGATGGGTGCTGGGCTGACTTTTCCCCTCTGCACATTTATGTATCCCTGATCTTGCGAAAGTGACGCGATTTTTGGATAGTGATGTCCTTCTCGCGGCTCGTTTACACCTACATCCAATTAGTTTTCATTGGATGGGCTCAGGGCCGGATTTACATCTCAGAAGCCTGTAGGCACAGATATCTGAAGCGCCCCCCCCCCCCATTGGCCAACTCCACAATGCTCCAAATCTCCATACTGCCCTCACATTACCCCCCCCATCAGCTCCACATTGAGGCCATCGGCTCCACATTGACCCCATCAGCTCCACATTGCCCTCATGTTGTCCCATCATCTCAACATTGCCCCATTCAACTCCATATTGCCCTCACATTGCCCCCATCAGCTCCACATTGCCCCCATCAGCTCCACATTGCCCTCACATTGACCTCACATTGCCCCCATCAGCTCCACATTGCTTGCTCCCATCATCCCCATATTGACCTTACATTGCCCCATTATCTCCAAATTAAGCCTCACATTCTCTCCCTCACATCTGTTTCCTACCTCCCTGGTGCTCCAGCGGCAGGAGAGATCTGTGCTTCTGCACAGACCTGCAGCCGCTGGAGCTCCCGCGCGGTCTTCTCTTTAGTAATGCAGAGCACTGGGAGATGATGTCATCTCCCAGCGCTCTGCATTACTAAAGAGCCGGGAGAGCTCAGCAGCTAAAGGTCTGTGAGGCACAGCTTACAATGCAGTGGGCGGCGTGGCATTCTAAAAAAAAAATTAAAAAAAATAAAAATATCCATTGCAATGGCAGGCACCCCTCTGTAGGGCGCGTCTGTAGGCAGATGCCTACTCTGCCTTACGGAAAATCCGGCCCTGGGGCTATGCATTACGAGCAAAGTCACGTGGTTGCAGTCATATGACTTGGTCCATGTGACTTGCTCATTCGCGGGTCTGCAGACAGACGTCACTGGTACCATGTGAGTCTCTGGAGATCGGGGATTGGTCCCAGGTAGAGATTTATACTGAGCTTTGTCACTATCTGTTATGTTCCCTGACGAAGCCTTGCGGCGATACACGTCGGGATATGTGGTATGGTTTGGAGGGGTAATTGACTCATTTATGCCTTGCTGATCGGAGGTTGGACTGTTTATATTTTTCTTTCTTCATTTAATTTTTTACTCTCTTTACCTGCTATTTTGTTTGTATTTATTGTATGTTTTTGCACAGCATCACTTGTGTTATAGGGTTTTTCATATTGGAGAGCCTTCACTATTTGGCTCTATGCAATTTTTTCACTTATTGTATACTGTTTAGGATAAGAGAGCATTTTACACATATATGTTCTTTACTTCCTACAGATCTCCTGTATTAGGATATACGATAAGGTGACTTTGGGATTTACTTTTTTGACACTTTTTGTGTCCGATACATATTTATGGTATAATTCCCTTGTTGTATGGTATATCAGTGTACCCCTCCTGCCGATTTTGTGTTTTTAATGATGTTTTAAATGTGAGTCTTTATATTTTTGTGTAATATATCCAATAAAATATATTTTTTGTATTTTTGCTACATTTTGAATTGAGTGCCTCTTTATAAAGGACTTCTATGTTGGAGGTTTTGTCTTTGATTCTCTCTTATTTAATATTTGTGTTCTGTCCATTGAGTGCACCAGACTATTTAAGTCTAAATTATTTCATAAGTGGGATTTGATCTGACTAGTGCAAGCCCTTTTGTTTATGGTCATATCCACTGGTTGTCAATGGTCCATGGATATGCATAGAGATGTATGGCTATGCATACAGTGTATGTGTGTACAAGCCTGTCTAGTACTACTTTCAATGATTCTGCTAGTATTTCCTTCCCTAGATTACGTAAGCAAGGGAAATAAGCATGGTCTGTCATATACCCAAGAGATAGTATAATGAAAGTATATGAGTACTGGCACTGATACAATGCTAGTGTTGGATGATAAGGTAAATGCCAGCCTAGGGTTATATAATCAATTTTCCCTAACTATGTAGTATAAGTAATTTATCTGTCCTCATATCCACTATGTGTGTTTCAGCATAATTAAGAATATGTTTGTCATAGGAACAAATGAAAAGTGGAGCAATTTAGCAAGAAACCAGCTGTCAAAACTATTCCCGATATCCTCCTATATAATAATTCGCTAAGTTGTGTGTAACGCCCAACATGCGCAGTAGACACTGCTGCGCGTGCGGCAGTCATGCGCAGTACAGACTGCCCGCGCCGCGGCTGATACAGAGCTGGGTGCTCCGAAGGAGCGTCCAGCTCTGTATCAGCAGTGGCGCGGGAAGTCTCTGCTGCGCGTAACTGCCCCGCGACCGGCTGCCAGAGGCACTGTGGCCTGTGTAACGGGCTGTTCAACTAGTTCCCATATATTCAAATAGAGCTTTTAGCCCCTTGAATGGTGTTAGTAATCGAGGGGTTTTTACTTGTGTCCCTTAGGGTGCAGTTGGTTTACCCCTGAAATGTCAAACGTATGTTTTATACTTAAGGACCTATGAGCCCACTATGGTCAAACACCATATGTGCATAATGTATACAACTCTGACTTTCTGGGTGTTCTTGTAATTAGAGAATCTTTAGTGTAAAATATACATTTTGTGGGGCTTATCGACGCAAGTATAGCATGATTAAAATGTCCCACTCAAAAGTTGACATTTTTCTGAAAAAAACAGGGAATATGTATAAAAACAAAAGTTTAATAATTAAGGAGCAAAACAACTGCACCGTGTGTATCAGTGAAAAGGAATATTTATAAATATATGTATGTATATATATATATTGAAGAAAAACAATTGTTGGAGAGATGCTTCAATAAAATCCTTATGCTTTAATCAAGTATTTGTTGGCAAGTGCTGTCCCAGTAAACATACATCTGTATATAAAATAGCACACACACAATTACAATATAAGCTTCCATTGTTTTATACTTAATTTACTAAAATATTATCTTTGATAGCTAAGCCCAAATGAATGAAGTGCTTTTTAGGCAATTCCATTTTTAAAGTATAAACCGCAAAATCAATAGCTCCCCTGTAAAGCAGAATGGCACAAAAAATACTACAATTAAAGTCTCACAATAATGGGAGTTTGTGTTCTACCACTATGGAAGTAACTTTGGTGTTAGAGAGATCAATATGTTGGGGACCTCTCTAGAGTAAAGCCCCATAATTGCATCAGTTTTGCCTTCATAGACAAATACTATTATTATATTTTGACTCTTGATTGTGTATGTAAGATTGAGGAAACCTTCATCCAGCAGAAAGTGGTGAAATGAGTGTGTGTTTATAGGATGTTTATACAAGATATATACATGTTATTGTTTTATCTTTTGTTTATATAGCACCAATATATTCCACAATGGATACAGGTTTACAGTTACATTTTTTGTCTGTCTGCTCATTCTTTTTGTGAATGAATGAAGATGATAGATAGATAGATAGATAGATAGATAGATAGATAGATAGATAGATAGATAACATGATTAGATAGATACATAGATAGATGATAGATAATGATAGATAGATAGATAGATAGATAGATAGATAGATAGTTAGATAGATAGATAGATAGATAGATAGATAGATAGATAGATAGATAGATAGATAGATAGATAGATAACATGATTAGATAGATAGATAGATAGATAGATAGATAGATAGATAGATAGATAGATAGATAGATGGATGCACACACATCAGGGCCTTGCTTTCACACACAGTAGCATACATCCTATATGTACGGTACATAGAAGAATAAATAATAAAACAAAGATGCATCACTTGTTTCGATTACAGTTATGAAATATTTATCTTAATAGAGGTTCAAAAACTGTTCCTGAAAAAGTTCCTATTATATAACAACTAGTGTAAAAGCCTGTGTGCACGGGCCGTGGAGCAGCGAGGTAACGGCAGTACGCAGAGCAGGACCGGCCTCTTTACCATTTGAGTGCCAGAGGGGTATGCAACGCACTGCAAAGCAACGCGTTGCGTACCCCTCTGGCACTCAAAGGGTTAATGTTACCCGGACCTGCTCTGTGTACTGCCGTTACCTCACTGCTCCACTCGATTGCGCCACCTCACTCACGCGATGCAATCATGCTCAGTAGAGACTGGCCGAATGCGGGCAGTCTCTACTGCGCATGACTGCATCATGACAAACTTTCTGGCCTTTTATTATATAGGATATATTTGCCTTTTAGGCTGTAATTGTATATGTGCTGATTTGTTCTTATATTACATACACACACAATTTAAATGTCATATCAGTGGTTTTCAAACTATTTGTAGCGACAGAAACCTAATATTTCAAATGAGCTCCCCATGGAATCCTAACAATCAAGCACTTTAACCCCTTGGGTGCTAAACAGGTCTCCAACACACTTTGCCATGCTTTTGGAGACCGTTCTGTCACCCAGGGTTTAACATATTATCAGTATCTAATTTTGGAGAATGTTACTAGGTACCAGTAACTTCAAAGGTAGCTATTATTCTTATTATTCAGCCAGGGCTGGATTATGAGCCCCAGTGGACCAAATGGGGAGCAGCAAGAGGCTGTAAAAAGAGATCCCCAGAGCTCCCTCATTTGTCCCAGGTGAACAGACTGAACTGCAAGGCTGAAGTCTAAGTTCAGTCTCTGATTCTGTGCAATGCTATCTCTACAGACCCTGTGCTTTATCTGAGAGCCACATATTTCCTGATTGCGTTCCAGCAGATGGGATCAGTTTTCTAACCCCCTAACATCTGACTGAAACTGTTTTATAACTTCCCAGTAAAGACCCAGGGTTTTTAATAAGTCTGCTCCCATCGAAGAAGACTAAGCAAAGTGTGATAACAGTATTGAGTGTATAACAAATGTTTCAAGCTTCCATAAATCCACTGCTAGTCACAAAACCTCACTATCATTACAGCCATGTTCTCCTCTTCTCCATTACTGAATTTTATTCTGTGGAACACTTTTACTTCTTCAGTGAAACCTGGGGTTCCACAAAACACATTTTGAGAACAACTAAGCTATAAAATCCTACAAATTTATCATTGTGTATACATATATATATATATTTATATTTAAATATACAGAATGTGCATTAGTGAGCGTGGGCACATTCACTGACCTGGGACATCTGTGGACGCAGGTTGATGTCCTTCAAATTTATGGAGCTGGGCAGCAAGTTCTTGAGCAGCTGACACAGAAGCACGCCATCCCGGAGGGTCTGAGCCAGGTCAAACACCTGTGCTGTGTCCCATGTCACTCTGTGGTTTGGGGGCAGCACTTTACACCTGATGAGCCAGTGGGCACACTGTCTCCAGGGTTCCATGGTGGCACAATTGAGGGAGATGCGTGAGTGAAGTGTGAGAGAGAGTGAAAAAGAATAGGAAAGGCAGGAGTAGTGGAGAAGGCTAAATAGTGAAGAGTGAGTGGTTCTATGAGTGAAGAGTAAAGCAACACTGAGAAAATTTAGGCCAAGTCTCACAGAGTGATGACTGATCCTGGTTGTGTACAAATTGGTCCTTTCCTTCTAGGATCAGTCTCTGACTGCAGAGAAAATGTTCAGTGTCACTGAACATGGACAGTTGTATAGTGCACTTTAAATCTTAAATCCAGAAATTATACCCATGACCATTAATCTCTGCTTGAATGAAGACTCAGTGTTCCAAGGAAGTCCGGCTCTCCTAGTTTTCCTGAGACCAAGATTCCACTCATTCATACAAAGTCCTCTCTCTCTCCGTGTAAACGTTTTCCTTTGGTGCAGGCCACTCACGCTGAGTTCTGACTCATTTCACAGAGTATATAAAAGCATCTTCTTTCATGCTCATATTCTTAAGTGATAATTTTTTCCATGACAGAAGAATCAACCAAGTACAAACTGTCTCTTGCAACGGAAATAAATCCGACTTTTTAAGAATTCAGACCCTACCATCTCTCTTACTCTGCACTTAGTGAGTCATGACTGCTCTAAGCCCCTATCTCGAGTGCAGTCTACTATTGTGGGGGTAAATCAATCTAGTCTATGGACAATCTCTCTACTACCGTTGGTGGAATCAGTCTCTATATCGACGGTGCTTTCTACATTCAGGGTGCCGTCACAGTCTTTGCCCTGGGTGCAATCCACCGGATCTCTGTGCAGGTGCCCTTTCAGTCCCGTGCTGTTTCACTCAGGGTGCTGCAGGCATGTGCACCCGACTATCTATCTGGGATACTACTACAGAGTCCGGCCCGCCCTGTCACTGACTCATCTGCCTCTGTCCCTTCCTTCTATTACCGTCCATCTACTGTCACTTTATAACCCCACTGTGTCCTTTCTCATTTCTTCTGCGGTGCCCAATCTCCCCGCTGTGCCCTCTCCCCGTTCTTGTCGCTCTCCGGCTTTATCCTTCTGTCCCCAACCCTGATCGCTGTCACCGTCTCTCTCCCTGTGAGTCAATGAGTCGCCACCAACCCTTTTACTATATCACCCTCTGGTCCTTGTGACTTTCCTCTTCCACTCTTGTATTTGTCAGTATCTCCGTCCTCTCTCTGTCGATTCGCTACCTATCTTCCTCCTCTCCTTTTTGAGTGTCAGTCAATACCACTGTCTTTCCCACCTCTCTATACTCAGATCTCTCCCTCTTCTCTCTCATTCAGTTTATCTCCTCTCTCTCTCTGCACTGGGCTGCAGCCTCAGATTTGATGCGCATGCGCACTAGCCTGTCTATGTGTGAGAGTAGGACGATACCTGTCATTGCACGTTCTGGAGGAAGAGTGGGAGGAGGCAATGTGTGAGGGGCTGTGACGGTGAAAACAGCTGAGGATGATGGGAGTTATAGTTCTACAACAGTTGGAGGGCTAAAGGTCCGTTCTAGAAATGTTAAGACGTCATAATTCACGGGAGAATAAGTAATTTAAAATAAGTTTTAACCCTTTGAGTGCCAGAGGGTTTGAGTTGCATACTCCTCTGGCAATCAAATGGTTAATCATATGTTATTTAAAAAAAAAAAAAAAACTCATGGTTTCAATATTTCTAAGAGTTGTTAAAACACATTTTGGTTTTCATGATTTTCAATATTTCTAAGAGAGATGTTGAACAGACTTAACCATTTGAGTGCCAGAGGGGTCTGCAGCTCATTGCTTCTCAATTCTTTGCACACACCCTTGTTGTGGGGTTGACCACAATTTGGTGTTTAACTGAACAGGTATGAACTACGATGCTAAAACAGTAGCTGTCCTTAAAGTGGACCTGTCACCTTGAATTTTCTTTATAGATTAGAAAAGTGAATTAAAAACTGCCTACAGAGGTGTAACTAGAAGTCACCAAGCCCTGGTGAGAACATTTCCATGGGGCCACCTGGCCACATTGCCCCCATTGTCCACCTCCATACCGTCCCCCTCCACAATGCCCCCATTGTCCACCTCCACAATGCCACCATTGTCCACCTCCACAATACCCTATTATCCACCTGCACAATGCCCCCATTTACCACCTCAACATTGGCCCCCGTTGTCCACCTACTACCTCGATGACTTTTACCTTTGGGGGGCCTCATTCCTAGTGGTCCAGCAGCATGTGGTTTGGCCACCTTCTGCACAGACCTCTAATAGTAGCTCCCACGCGGTCCTCTCTCCAATAATGCAGAGTGCAGGGAGATGATGTCATATACCAGCACTCTGCATTACTAGACGGCTGGGGACAGCGAAGGAGCTGCTAATAGAGGTCTGTGCCGAAGAAGGCAAAGACCTCAGCTTACTAATGGGGAGATCAGTCTAATCTTCCCACAAGCCAAGATTTTTGTTGCAGGCAGTGGCAGTGGTCTAGCAGGGGGCGCCGGGCCCCTGGAGTGATGGGCCTGGTCGCAGTTGTGATCCCTGCGACCACTATAGTTATGCCACTGACTGCCTATTTGTCATGTTAACCAAAATTCAAATATATGTTTAGTTTAGGACATATCCACACTTTTGTTTCTGGCAGAAGTACAGCATAGAGCTTCATTAGTATATGAAAAGTCACTGAAAACCTTCATTTGCATTAGACACATCACTGAAAAGGCTTCAACAGCAAATGAAACTTAATTGAAAAGCTTATTTAGCATATGAAACATCACTGGTACCGCATGAGTACGACAATTAGCAAATGTGTGGGACAATCTTCTTTCTATCAGTATAAGGAAAACTCTGCCCCCTGACGAAGGAGCACAGGTTTTTCCTTATGCAGACAGAAGATTGTCCCTCATCTCGATCCATCTGGTTCAGCTTGCTGCTCTTAGGGGATGATTTGTGATGTATGGAAAAGGGGCAGGAGGGGGACACTTTAATACAGAATAAAATGAAAACGTCAACTTTATGGACGGTTAAAAAGGTACACATTGTTATACAAAAGTATGTAGAAGAATCACCGTTACATTAATACCTAACCATTACTATCCCTTTAACCCTTTGAGTGCCAGAGGGGTACGCAATGCATTGCAAAGCAATGCGTTGCATACCCCTCTGGCACTCAAAGGGTTAATAGATTATATAGAGAGTTACCCTGTAAATCATCCCTGTCTATGACGGAACACTGTTTGTCAGCTTGTGGAAGGCACTCTACCATCGTCACTTGGGGAAAAATAGTAATGATTCCCATCAACAGGAACCAGAGTCTCGTTAAAAAAGATTAAAAAAAACAATAAAATATATGGATTGAAAGTAATCTAAACACCTATAGTAGTTTTTTAGTCTGAAACAACCATTTCATAAAGAGCTATTTGAAAAGGGTGCCTCCTGGTAGTATCTGAGGGAACAGATCAATCAGGTCTTCTAAAAATATTATCCCTATCAGTAAGACAACAAGAATACTCATAAAATGCCAGTGCTGAACATCAAAACAACTCTCTCTCTCTCTCTCTCTCTCTCTCTCTCTCTCTATATATATATATATATATATATATAGCAACATCCAATACTAGTTAAGGGTAATAAACCCCTACAAATTTGGTCAAGGTGACTTGTAGTAATATTAGATGTGAATGCAAAGAGAAATGAAAAATAAAACTACTTGACATTGTAAAATAGGAGAGTTAAATTATAGATAACTTTATTGGTATAAAATAAAACCAAGATAAAAAAGAGGAAATAAAATCAAGGACAAAAGAACATTATCATGTTCAGTAATAGCACATAAGTAAACTGAACTTTTCTAAACAAGAACACTTAATATTCTATCATCTGTAAAAGAGCTAAGAAAGAAAACAAGACACTGGTAAAGTTAGAGTGATACCTTTATTGGCTGAGTAGCTTTAGAGTGCAAGCTTTCAAGAAAACTTAGGTCTCTTCACCAGGCATGTTACAGACATAGATTGTACATTTATAACCCTGGGAAATGCAAGTTCCTCATTAATCTGAATTTAACTGGATGTGAAACTTATCATCAGTTTCTGTGTAAATTATTATTTAGACTACAGTAGAGGCATCTGTTTGTAGCTGGCCCAGTGATGCAATATTATTTCTCTTTCAATGTATTACTAATTCCAGTAAATTCATTGTTTGAAGGTTTTGTAACTTGCTGCCCAAAATGGCCAAGTATATTGAATTTATGGGATGAAATATGTGTATCGAGTAGAATAGTGTGACATAAATTCCTAGTCAAGGTTCAGGCCACAGTACAAAGTGTTAGACTTGGCCATCAATTTATATTCCCATCAGACCCTGTGATGCTGTGACCAGTTTTGCAAAAATGTTCCCCCACTGATGTATCTCTTTCCTTGTTCACACTGGACCTATGAGAATTGATCTGTTTACTTAGAGTTTGTCCTGTCTCACCTAAATATAGTCCTGTGCATTCCACACACATGATGAGGTAAATGGAATTAGATGATCTGCAGGAGAATTTGCCCAATGTGTGGTTTTGGTGGGGCTGTGGTATGGGCACCTTATCTGTGGTACAAGTGTGAGCACATGTTCCACATCTCTTTAATAGACAGTGAGGTGTACTATGTTCTGTTGTATTCTTAAGGGAACTCTTTATCAACACTTGTTTCAGGTTGGGGGCTGTTTATTCTAGATGAGTGTTGGTTTGGGGAATATCCTTTTTAAATTGTCATCAGTATGTAACATTGTTTTGCGCTCTTTTGAGGTTTTGCTAGAACATCCAGCTGGAGGTTATAGGTGACTATTAATGGCACTCTGTTCTCTTCCTGTGGTTCTTTGTATTCCAGAAGATTTATTATGGGTATATTGGTGGCTCTCTGAATTTGGGTGTCCATGACCTTGGCATTATATCCATGACTGAAAAAATCTTTCCTGATAATTTTATGATCTTTAGCCAGTCAGATGTCTCTGTGCATATATGGTTATACCTTAGGGAGTGGCTGTGCCTGGAATGGAAACTATAATTTCTGAGATAATTAGGCCTCTGTTGGTTTGTGGTACAGAGCTGTCTGGATGGAGCTGTTTCTACTACTGATTGTGGCATCCAGAAAGTTCATTTGTGTTGGGAATTGCTGAGTTTGGAGTTAGTGCTGGGATGGAAAGCATTGTAATTTTTGTAAAATGACAAAAGTTCGTCTTTGCTGGCAGCCCAAATGATTAGGATATCATCTGTGTAGCAGAGGTAGGCCAGAGATTTTATTTATTTTGTGAGCAAGAACTCCTCCTCTAGTTTCACCATGAACAGGTTAATCTATGGATAAAAGAGACAATATCTGGAAATACCACTGTAAGATGGATTACTCATCTCAGTGAGTGTATAACATAACTCTGCAAAACAAATCTAAAACCTATGAATGATAGACATTTGATATCATACACTATAAACTGACTACTATTGAAAAGTTCAACCCAACCTTACACTATACACAACCACATGGTATGAAGATGTAAAACTGGGATGCAGATGCACCCACAACTCAAAGCATACCCATTTATACACAATATTTCTAAATACACCAAATATTTATATATTAACACCATATGTGTATCAAGACGATTAATTTATTGGCAAATGGATATCATGGTGAACCACTAACACATGAAACTGGTTAAACCACCCTGTTGTTTCATAGGTCCCAACACCCCCACACAAACACCCAGAAAATGAATGGAAGATGACATATAATAAGCACTCTTGATATAAAATAAAATATGTGATGATTAGTGATGGGGCACATTGGGAGATTATCCATAATTAAGTGGTATATATAAATGAGAATCCTAAAGGTTAAGCGTTTTTAACATACATATCAAGAAGGATTCACGATTTGTTAATCTCTGAAAGCTGTTATAAAGTGGCAGTTCTGGAATATATTTTGTTGCTAGGACAGTGATTTTGTCAGGGTCTCTATTATGATTCTTGAGGCAATGTCTACATATGCTATGACAAATAAACCAATTTGTGATGTTTCTTCTGTGTTGGCTTAGATTATCAAAAACATAATAGACCACAGAAAGTTCAGGAAAAATGTAACTGTAGAGAGAAGAGCCCAGTATTGGTTGTTTTTCGGTGTGGTAGGGCAAGATGGCTTACATTCCTCTGTGTCACAAATAAATGTACATTTTTCACATCATTTGCCTTTGGGTAAGAATTTTTGATAGATGAATTTTGCAATTGTGCCAGTATATTTTATTATTTATTGTATTGTTTGCATGGTATACAGCAAATATAATCATCACATTTTACTTTTTATTTTATATTGAGTAATCGTTATGGGTCATCATGCATACATATTTAGGGTGTGTTTGTTTGTGGGTGCTGGGACATTTGAGATAACACAGTGGTTTTACCATTTTGATGTGTTGGTGGTCCAGCATGATATTCATTTGTCAATAATATATGCTCTCCTTGATATACATATGGTGTTTATATATATTTATAAACCTTGTGGATTTTGATATATGCTTTTATATGGGCTGACTTTGACTGGTGGTTGCATAAAGATCCCAGCGTATGCCACTTTGGGCTTGCTTACATCTTTACCACTTGACCAGGCATAACAAGTGGTTCTGGAGCACCTTTGAGTTAATGTCAGTGGTTGGAGTATATTATCAAATATATATCATTCATAGGTTTTAGATTATTTTTATAGAGTTATGTTTCACCCTCATTGAGATGAGTAACCCATTTTACAATTGGGTTTCCTGATGGATTTCTCCCACAGGTAAAACAACAAAAACAAAAGAGGGATAGCCCAGTTGTGTAATACAGTCAGTCATAATGAATCGTCAAATAAAATAAATGGTTCTCACAAATTCAGTTGGTCAGCTGAAGGGATAATCAAAGCTGACAAGTGTGCCTGTGGAGTGATCTCACCGCCTCCACTCGGTGTGTGACAGTCTGCTCAAATGCTGCACCACATACAAAAAGAAAACCGGATCCAAAAAACCTCTAAAATATTTAATCTGTTTTCTCATACAAAACATTTCTAAAATCTTGAGGGCAATGGCGGTACTGCCCACATCTCTCTGAATTTAGGAACTTTGCCTATGCTTTACTTCCCTTGGAGTTTTATGTTTTTATGTCTGTTGTTCATTGGTTCTGTAACTGTAACCAATATACTACTGCAATTTCTCTTATTGTATGTGTGACGGATACCCATACTCAGACTGAGTAGCTCAGCCAAAACTGTGCTTCCTTATCCCAGGACAACACTTCGGAATTTCACCAGCCAGGAACCATGATCATAGCTCCATTCACCCAGTCACTTAGGCAAGACTCAGTGTAGGGTGAAAAGTACTCTGGATACAGCCATCTACCCCAAGCACCAGGCAAGACCAGTGTAGGAGCAGAACAAGACCTCTTGATACAGCAAGCAGCCCCAAGCACCAGGCAACACCAGTGTAGGGGTAAAACAAGAAATGATTTATTGTAGAACACACAGGGTTTATATATACACATAACGAGTTATCCACACATATTAGAATACAATAGGATACAGGTTACTGCAAAACACATATGGAGAGACAATGGGGCCAGTGGTGGCGGGGCACATAATACAAAGAGGCACAATGGGAACTAGACACAAGTTATACAATGGGGGCCTCCACAGGGGGGACAAAGGATTGTAAACAGCAAACATGATTACATCACACATAATTACATCACTACATAACTAAATGAAAAACATCAGACCAGAGGATAATTCTCCCAACGAATACACTACCCTGTTCCTGTGCCAGTCTGTAGTGCGGGGGCTGGGCCCCAGGCCCTTTCAGGAGCCCAGGGCATGGATGTTTCCATGACAAGGGACAAACTGGGCAATGATTAGTCTTGGGGGAAGCTATACCCAATTCCAGGGCTAGGTCCATAGTGTGTGGGCAGGAGGCTGGCCCTCAGCCCCTTCCAGGAGCCACAGTGATGGATGGTTCTGTCACAGTATGTTACTGTACACTATTGATCTCAATAAAATATATTTAAAAAAGATTTAATCAATATTCAATGTGTATAAAAATATATATATTCATTAATAACAAAGGCTAATGCATTTCGCAGTAAAACCTCTTTTTCAAAAATATGTATAGCTCCTATAGGTATATCTTGTTGATGCTGTCGTTCTTGTGTAGAATTTACATCTTACAGCCACACATCCGACATTTGGATGATTGTGGAGGAGCCCATGCTTTTAGTGTCATTGGTATGGCTATTTATTATTATTACCATGTTTTTGATGTATATCACTCTCATATGAATTTATTTATCATGGTATGATTCAAACATTTTAACTTTGAGAATCAATTCATACATTGTAGTGCATGTATGAATTTGTGTGAACTTTTTCATTTGGATCATGGATTCATATACATTATGTTATTTTGGATTATTTTTCTCTCTTTTTGTGTGTGCCCACTGGTCAGTTAAGGATGTGTGCCCACAGTAGAATTATATGTAGGTGTGGGTCCTGGCTTTTCCCAAGGACGCATACCCATATCAGGATTCCTTGGTTATTTTTTTCTCTTTTGTTTAAAGCATGTGTATGTATTTTGATGTTCTCTTTCTTTGGCAAATCAGATTAGCACTTTATGAATATTTTTGTTTCTTAGTGAAGGGTTAAAGCGGAACTACCAGCGCTAAACACCTTGAGATTAAATAATTCCGCATCTGTCGACTAGCTGCTTAGTAGCGCTAGTCGCCAGAATTATTACCTTGTTAAAGAGGATTATCAATTCTTGTCGGGCTGACAGGCAGGATGGAGTGCAGACATCTTCCCATAGTGACGTCTACACGCCTGCGCTGTCAGTCCAAGCCGGCTCTAGGAGGTCTTGCTAGGAGCCGTTCGGCTCCAAAAGGGACTGACAGCGCAGGTGGGCAGACGCCACTGTTTTATACATATATTTTAATGTTTTTTAAGTAAATCTTTTTCGTAAAGCAGCCCTGGTTCCTGTTGACTGAATCACTATCATTGCTGCCAAAGTAGAAATGGCAGAGTGCTCTCCACAAGCTGACAGCCATAGTTCCGTCATAGACCCTGGGGTGATTTATAGGATAATTCTCCATATAATCTATTAATGTGAGGTTCACTGTTCAAGAACAAATTGTCTGCTCTTCTCCATCCCCCTTTTCTTTGTATCATTTAGTTTAATATGTTGGTTCTGAAGAGCTCTAAGGAGAAAGCAGTGACAGCATTACACAGACTGGCTGAGTGCATACAGAGAAATTTCTCCACATAGTCATCTCACATATATGTAGCGTGAGTGGCATATATGTTTGTGAGTTTAAAGTGGAACTGTCACTTTGTAGCAAGTAATTGATTTTAAAAACTACCCATATTTATGTCAGTCATTTTGAATTTAAAACAATAGTTTTTGAGATATTTAGCTTATTTATTTGTGGGTTTATGCAGCTGAGCTAGTTCTTCCTGGTAGGAAGTGACAGTTGGTAATGCATAGCTTTGCAGAATGTTTGAGTCATCCACGTATTCCTGGAGGACCTGTACTAACTGAAAAATCAATAAAGATAAATATCTTATAAGCTATTGTTTTAAATAAAAAATGTCTAACATAAATAGTTTGCTTTTAAAAGCTCTTTCAAAATCATATAGTTGATACAAAGTGACAGTTCCACTTTAAAACCCTGAGATTATATAATAGCTAGTACTTATTCTTTTACCCTTTTTCAACCTCCTGAATGGTAGAGAGGTTGCCAAAAAAGTATGGGGATGTTTTATTTATTCCCTATGATACTGTTGGTTTGCCACAGATTTGTCACTGTTCTTCTTAGTACATCAGGCTTAATAGGTCCTTGTTTCTGCCTATAGCAGGCTGTTCTCTCTCTCTCTCTCTCTTTCTCTCTCTCTCTCTCTATATATATATATATGTACAAAATACACACATATACACACATTCACAGTACACATGCACACAATACATACACACGATCACAATATGCACGCAACACATGAACAATGCAATAAGCTCAACATACGCTATATGCAAAACGCAATAAGCAAAATGAATTACGCAACATGCAAAATCCAATACACTATATACAAAACGCAATACGCAAAATGCTATGTGCAATAAGCAAAATGCAATACGCAAAATGATTTACGCAAAACTCTATACATGAAACTTAATACACAAAACACAATATGCAACACACCACATGCAAAACTCTATATGCAAAAAGCAATACACAATATGCAAAACACCATACATAAAACGCTATACGCAGAATGATATATGCAACATGCAATACATAAAAATCTATAAACAATATGCTGTATGTAAAACGATCAACGGTATACACAAAACACAATATGCAACACACCACATGCAAAACTCTATATGCAAAATGCTATACGCAATATGCAATATTCTATACTCAAGGCACTATATGAAAAACGCAATACCTGAAATGGTATATGCAAAACACTATATGCAACACGCAATACACCGTACTCAAAATGCAATAAGCAGTATGCAAAAGGCATTACGCAAAACAGTACACATAAAAGATACTTAAGCAAAACACATTACACATACACACACTCACACGTGCTCATGCACAGTCACGCTCTTGCTCACACAAACTCTCAAGCACTTACATTTTCAAACACACACACACACACACATGCTCTCACTCACTCACTTACATGCTCACACACATTCACACACACACAATTACATGTTCACACACATTCTTACACACACACACTCACTAATGGAGAGCTGTGCAGTGCTTTGCAATGTGTACACCTTTTTTGGCAATGAAGGTCCAAACACTGAAAATTCAACAAGCAAGCACTAAAAACATTGTCTCCGTTCTGGATTTGCCTGGATGTCAGGGAAAAATATCCCTATATGTAAATCCAGTTTTATTTAATTAACCCTTTTAGTGCCAGACACGTATACAGTGCAATGGGATTCACAATGGATTCACAATGGATAACACACGTAATGGTCACTCCTATTTAGGATGTCTTCTATACTGTCTTCTATACTGTCTGTCTTAATAACACACTTCCTTTATAAGACAATCTATGTTTGTTTAGTCATACACTGAACTACATGGGCCTTTTGTTTTGTTTTTAATTTGTTTTATTAACAGCAGTGGCAAAGCTATGCCAATTTTGCTAGTGTGTATGTATATATATAAACAGAAAAAAAAGGAGAGCGCTAGTATACTCTGTCAAAATATGGACTTCCATCTGAGGGTCAATCACTTTTTCCAGTGAGGCCGCATGTTGTGCTTTTTGGTTCTGTGCTCCTAGCAGCACTTCATGTATGAGCCAGTGGTAGCCACAAAGGTCACATTCAACAGCAGTGACTGATTCATAAATATGTCCTTGATGCATGTATAAATAATATATAACTGAAATACTGTCCTTTTCTCATGGCTGTAAATCTATACTGAAATGCAGCCAGTGGAGTAATTCTGCAATAAATGTGAAACAAATAAACATTTTCTAAATTCTAATTCCAAAATCAATTAATTGGATACTTTTTTAGCTTTCAAGTAGTTAAAAGATCAATTTAAATACATAGAAGGTTTTGGTTGTTCTTCGTGGTGCAGCTGGTTTTTAACCAATTATCTCAATTTTTAGTAGACCAGTCATATAGTCATTAGTTTGAATAGGAACTGTCCTCTTAAAGAGACAGTCATCCTTCCATTTTAACTATATACATTCTGCAAGTGCATAATATATAGTAGTCAAATAACCTATATCAATTTTTTTTTTTTTAACCTTAAAATATTTTTTACACTTTTAAACCAGTCTTGAGGGTTACTCCCTCTAGTGGAACAATGTGCCCCTATCCCTGCTAAGGAAAATGTATGAGGGTGAGAATTTTAGGTGTGCACTCACTCCAATCCCAGTGCACTCATATGGTTGACACACTCACGCACACACCACACACATGCACGCATACAGACACACACACACACGCATGCACACACAGAAACACATGCACTTACACATGTATACACACACGCACACCCACACAAGCCTCTTCTAGGGTTTTGGAGCACCTGGGGCTCAATACTGTTCACAGTGGTAAAAGCCTTGTTAGGGGCCGAAGGAGTTCCAGGCAGTACACACAGTTGTACCGTCATAATTCTATTGTTTGGCCAGCATTCACTGCAACAAGTGGTCAAAACCCACGTTGCAGCCAAATGCTCATTGCAGCTTCTTATATATATATATATATATATATATATATATATATATATATATATACTCATAATAGCATGAGTTGTTGGAATATCAAAAGAAACTAGCTAACTCTCGTTGTTTGACACAGTGTCAAACAATGAGAGTGAGCTAAAACTACAGTCACCCCCCCCACCTCCCAAACACTAACCCTATACTACCCCTAACAATCTCAACAAAATGAAACAATACTAGCCCTAACACTATCCTATCACCCCTACCCATACCTGGGAACTTTCAGTTGAGGGCTACCCGGAGGGTAGTCCTCTGTTCAGCAGGGGGTAACAAAAATGACGCAAATCGCGTCAAAAAGGGGCGGGGCTTAACTCGAGTGTTGGGGGGATTTAACCCATTGAGTGCCAGAGTGGTACGGAATGCATTGCAAAGCAATGCATTCCGTACCACTCTGGTACTCAGAGGGTTAAAGGTGTCACACAGAAGGCTGGGGACGGAGGCACAACGGGAGAAAAAGCAGATGTGGCAGAGTTTCAATAGAAACTCTCCACATCCGGAGGAATCAGCCTCTGCCCCGGAGACCCGGTAAAGCTCTGTCAGAACCGGAGTCTCCGGGGCAAATCCGGAGAGTTCCCAGGTATGCCCCTACCCCATAACTGTAACACTTACCTGTCATCCACTGTCAGTCTTTTTCTGTAATCTTCTATCTGATGTCTTCTTCTTATCTTCAATCTTCTTTTCGTCGTCTCCTTATCTCCTGACCCCACTGAACATCAGATTACAGGTAAGTGTTTATTTTCAGGTGATGGTGTTAGCTTTAGTGGGATTAACCCTGTAATTGCCAGTGGTGTATGCAAAGCTTTGCACTGCATTGCATATACCACTGGCAATCATAGAATTAATATTCTTTTCTTTTCACTCATGTTTTTAGTTACTTGGATGTATTAATATGGGCCATATCAATGCATTAATGTGTCACTAGTGTAGGGATCATTAGCCATGCATGTGTGTGTGTTAGAAACAACTGTTCTTCTACACGACTTGCACGGTGTACCCAATTGCACGGGCAATGACATGCACCATTTCCTAGTATTTGAATAAAAAATCAAGAAGAAACAAGCCCAGTGAAAATCAGATATTTTACTGGAGAGAGTACAGCGAAGAGCAGCACAATTAATTAAGACAATGGAAGACTTGAAATATGAGGAATGTCTAGACAAACTTGATTTATTTACTCTAGAGAAAAGACAACTAAGAGGAGATCTTGTCACAATGTACAAGTATATGACAGGGCAATGCAAGGATCTCAATGGTGAGCTTTTCATTCCAAGACCTCATCACATAACTAGGGGCCACCCCTTAAGATTAGAGGAAAGGAGGTTTCAACTTCAGCAGAGGAAGGATTTTTACAGTAGGGTCTGTTAAATTGTGCAATTCTTTGGTCAATGATATGGTAATGGCAAATACAATGGATGCATTTAAGTGAAGATTAGATGCATTTCTTTCAGGAAGGAACATACAGGGTTATACTTGGTATTGGTAGATAAAACAGGAAGTTCCAGTAAAGACTATCTAATTGGCAGCAGGTAAACATATATAATTCTCCGGGTTATGAGGCAAAGGTTGAACTTCATGTATTTTTTCAATCTAACTTACTATGTAACTATGTTACTATAGCTGTGGAAATACAAGAAACAATCTGCCTATATTTTACATTTGCAGGGCTACTTAATCAATGATAAGCTCCACAATGCTGTATTTCTTAACAAAATATTTTTTCTTGATTATTTCTGGGGCACTTACCCTTTAAATTTGTTACTCCCGTTACACACAAGAGATCAGAGCAAAACAACCTCCACAGTGAAAGAAATGTTTATTAAATCTAGTCGTAGCTGAAAATATATTTACAAACTGAGCTGTGGTTGAGACGCATCAATGCATAGTCTCTACATGAAACCACAGCTCAGTTTGTGTGCGTATTTTCAGATTTTACTTGATTTAATAACTGTTACTTTTACTGTGGCAGTTATTTTTGTTTGGTGTCTTTTATGGATTGACCTTGCACCCACAGACAAGGACTGACCTGTCTAAAGCCACCTCCCGAAAACCTATAATTACATACTCTCGCAAGCAGGGCTCTCTCCACCTATATCAGTCTTAACATACATATATATTCCATTTTTAGTATTTTTTCCCTTTTATACAATTCTAATCAATTTGTTGGCCATGTATTATAAATTATAATAATGCAATTAGGTCCAAGGAGAGATGTACTAAGGTGTGATAAAGGTGATAAACCCTACAATACCTATGTGTAATTCTGTAGAACCTGTACATTAACCCTTCGAGTGTCAGAGGGGTTCCGTACCCCTCTGTCACTCAAAGAGTTAAGTAACTCAAACTATCAGATCTTAGTGCATAGGTCCTATGAAATAACAAACAAATTGGATAGATTATCTCAGCGTTATCACACCTTAGTGCAACCCCCCCCAGGTTTCCAGTCAGGCAGAATAGGGAGCTTAATTGGATAAATGTAAGAATATTCAAACATTTGGCACCTCTGTATATTGTATATAACAGTAACTAATAGTGTGTCCAAATGATTGGAGGGAGAGAGATTCCCAAGATTTTACCTCTCCAGTAAACTGTACCACTATCCTTGCTTTTTCTGATGGAAACAGTCAGAGCAGGGCTAGAGTGAAGCCCAGAGGAGAACACTATAATGGATAAAAATATGCTAAAATGGAAAATAAATAAATAAAGTATCCATATGCAGCTTGACAATAACGTTCTGCTCTTGCAGAATATGTAAAGTCAAAATTACACCTTGCTATCACTTTAAATGCCAAATTTACATTGCAGCATAATAACTTCCTATAAAAAACAATATATATATATATATATATATATATATATATATATATATGAGATTTGATTTTTCTATAAGCAGGGTATGTCCAGAAGTGAAAATACGTTCTTCCAGCTGCCATGTTACAGGCAAACACAATTAACTGCAAAAGGTCAGTCTTTAAAGAAAGGTCTTGTCATGGGTACTTTTAAATGGATTTCATTTTTATAAATGGTAGGTAAAAATAGCAGTCTTATCTATTTGCTCTGTACATAAATGTTGTCTTTATTTCACACTAGTTACAAAGCCCGTATACGCGGGCTGATCCGGACCGGGGTGCTCCGGATTGCTCACAGCCTGTTGTGCTCCCGGCTCCGGGGCAGCAGCGGAGGCGCACGGTGACAGTTTGTCACTCAGCCTCCTCCGCTTCTGCCCCGGAGCCGGGAGCATAGACAGGCTGTCAGCCTTCCGGAGCAGAGCCCATTCTGCGAGTCCCTACTACACATGTGTAGTTACGCACACAGTGAGTGACGCATTCTAGGACTTTATGTTATAGGATGAGACACAAAGTAAAGGGTCTTATGTATAAAGAAAAAGTTGTACAATTATAGAGCATACCAATTGCAGCATAGAAGACAAATAAACATTACCACAATTTCCATTGCATTAAATGGGTCTTTAATGCCTTCAGTGCTTTGTGTGTGTGTGCGCGAGCATGCATGCGCTCCAGAGGTAATGTGTGTGTATGTGTATGTGTGTGTATGCCTGTCAGTAGAAATATGTGCGTGTGTGTGTGTATTAGAGATAATGTGTGTCTGTGTGTGCTAGGATCAGAGGCTATGTGTGTGTGTGTGTATGCTTGACAAGGAAAATGTTTATGTATGAGTGTGTATTTGTGTGTTTCAGAGAGAATATGAAAGTGCGTCCATGTGTGTGTTTGTTAAAGAGAATGTGTGTGTCTATGTCAGAGGGAATGTGTGTCTGAGAGAATGTTTTGTGTGTGTATCAGAGGGAATGTGTTTGTGTATGCCTGCCAAAGGGAATGTGTGTGCTTGTGTGTTAGAGGGAATGTGTGTGTTTGTGTGTGTTAGTATGTGTGT
Organism: Rhinophrynus dorsalis; assembly: GCA_037306005.1. NCBI lineage: Eukaryota > Metazoa > Chordata > Amphibia > Anura > Rhinophrynidae > Rhinophrynus > Rhinophrynus dorsalis. Next base: position 152,002,960 of record CM074722.1, on the reverse strand, counting down.
GTTTCTGTGTTAGAGGGAATGTGTGTATGTGTGTGTGTCAGAGAGAATGTGTATATTGGGGTGTGATAGAATATGTATGGAATAGAAGGAATGTGCATGTGTGTCTGCTTCAGATAGAATGTGTGTGTATATATGTATGTATGATGTGTGAGTGTGTGTGAGTGTGTTTATGTATGTGTGTGTGTATATGTATGTGCCAGAAGGAATGTGTGGGTGTATGTGTCAAAGGCAGTGTGTGTGTATGTGTGTCAGAGGGAGTGCGTGTGTATCAGACAGAATGTGTGTGTGAGAGAATGTTTGTGTATATCAGAGGGAATGTGTTTGTGCACGCCTGTCAGAGGGAATGTGTGTGTTTATGTGTTAGAGGAAATATGTGTGTGTCTGCGTGTGTGTCAGAGAGAATGTGTGTATCGGTGTGTCATGGGGAATGTGTCTGTTTATGTGTTAGAGGGAATGTGTGTGTCAGAGAATGTGTATGCACAGAAGGAATGTGTGTGTGTATGTCAGAGAGAATGTGTGTATATGTGTGCTGGTGTGTCATAGGGAATGTGTGTGTTTGTGTGTTAGAGGAAATGTGTGCATCAGAATGTGTATACATCAGAAGGAATGTGTGTGTGTGTGTGTGTGTGTGTGTGTCAGAGGGAATGTGTGTTTCAGTAGGAGAGTGTGTGTGTGTGTGTGTATCAGAGGGAATATGTTTGTGTATGCCTGTCAGAGGGAATGTGTGTGTGTGTGTGTGTCGGAGGTGTGTATGTGTGTTTTGGTGTGTGATAGGGAATGTGTGTGATTTTGTGTTAGAGGGAATGTATGTATGTCAGAATCTGTATGGAACAGAAGTAATGTGCATGTGCGTATGTGCCAGAGAGAATCTGTGTATATATGTATGTATGTGTGTGTGTATATGTATGTGTCAAAAGGAATGTGTGGATGTATGTGTCAGAGGCAGTGTTTATATGTGTATGTCAGAGGGAGTGTGTGTGTGTGAGAGAATATTTGTTTGTGTATATCAGAGGGAATGTGTTTGTGCACGCCTGTCAGAGGGAATGGGTTTGTGTATTTGAGGGAATGTGTGTGTGTGTGTGTGTGTGTGTGCCAGAGAGAATGTGTGTATATGTGTGTCGGTGTGTCATAGGGAATGTGTGTGTTTCTGTGTTAGAGGGAATGCGTGTGCCAGAGAATGTGTATGTGCAGAAGAAGTGTGTGTGTCAGAGAGAATGTGTGTGTGTGTGTATGTGTATGTTGGTGTGTCATAGGGAATGTTTGTGTTTGTGTGTTAGAGGAAATGGGTGTCTGAATGTGTATGCATCAGAAAGAATGTGTGTGTGTGTGTGTCAGAGGAAATGTGCGTGTATCAAAGGGAGAGTGTGTGTGTGTGTGTGTGTGTGTAAGAGAATATGTGCGTGTGAGTGTGTATGCATATGTGTGTCAGAGAGAATGTGTGTATGTGAGAGAATGTTTGTGTATGTGTTGTGTGTGTATATCAAAGGGAATGTGTTGGTGCACACCTGTCAGAGGTAATGGGTGCTTGTATGTTAGAGGGAATGCGTACATGTTTGTGTTGCTGTGTCATAGGGAATGTGTGTGTGTGTGTTAGAGGGAACTGTGTGTGTCAGAGAATGTGTATGCATCAGAGGGAATGTGCATGTAAGAATGTGTGTGTATGTATGTGTCAGAAGGAATGTGTGTGTTTGTCAGAGGGAATGTGTGTGTTTGTGTGTGTTCATAGATCCCAACAAACACTGATTGAGCTGGAGAAGCATCATTTTTATGCTCACGTGATATAACGGATTGTACTATTTCCCCCCATCCAGGAGAGGAGAAGAATAGTGGATAGATTCTAGTGGGTTAAAAAACCTTTCTTAACATCGAAGTTGAATTGTTTTCCTTAAAAAGACTAGGGGCTTGATCCAGTTGTCCCAGGTAAAACTGTCGGAAGGACAAAAATGGATACTGAACGGTACACACACACAGTGTTCCTGTAGGAATCCAATTGTCCTTCCAACAGGAACCACGACGAGCGTTGGGAAACAGAACCTAACTTGTGGCCAGATGTTCGTTTTTTTGGTCCCATAACTCGTGCTAAATAGCGTGATAAATGGCAATATCAAGGGAAACCAGACCACACTTGGTGTTTGCTGGTGGCGGCAAGAAACAATAGCAAAAATCCCCCCTCCTTGTACCTTTCTGGCCATTGCCAACTGAGGGAAATTTGAACATGGACTGATTTTTTTATGGCCAGTCCCTGTTTAGATTGTTCCTACGCTCCCATTGGCTGAGATATGGGTTTATGCAGGGCACATAATGCATTGCGTACCCCTCTGGTACCGAAAGGATTACTTATTTTTACATTACACAGATTTTTTTAAGTACTCTGATTGTAATGATATGGGGCTTAGGGTCACCTAGCTTTTTTTCTTAGTTTTTTATACACTTCACTTCCATGTCAGTGGTTTTGAACACGCTTTAGGGGACTCAGTGCCAGCTTTTTGAAGTGCAGGTTTTTGGAGATAAAGTAGAGTCCCTTAACGCATGTTACTACCCAATGCATGGAATTGTTTCAAAAGTTCAACTTTTTTCATTGCTTCCAATGGGCGCAAATTTAGCGGCCAACATGGATTTTTTTGCGTTTGGTAGTGTGTCACAGAGCAGGTAATTGCATACCTGACTGTCACTTAAAACAGGATTTTTTTTTAATGTGGTCAATTGGATTGAGCCCTAGGTCTCTTAGCCCAGACACTCTCAATTCCTGCAGACAGTACTGTTTTGAGGATCTCCTCACATGAACACAAGTAGATGAATAAGTGGTTCAGTCATTGTGAAGGATTTGCCTTAGTTAGCGATATTTACTTGTGTTTAACTTAGAAGATCCTGAAAACATACACTGTCGGGTGGGGGGCTTGAGGACAGGATTAAGTGCCCCCTGGCTCATCCCAATAGAATCTAGACTCTCAAGTTAGTGTCTAGATCCAGGGTCACCAACCTTGGTTCTCAAGAGCTACCAACAGTGCATGTTTTCATGATATCCCTTAATGCGCCTCTAATTAGGCCACCTGTGCTACAGCTCGAATATCTTGAAAACATGCACTGGTAGCTATCGACAACCAGTGTTCGCTACCACTGGTCTAGATTCTACTGGGTTAAGGAAACAAGACCTTCTAGGGCAGAGAGTCTCAGCTTCAGTCCTCAAACCACACCAGAATGTAAGGTTTTCAGGATATCTGGGTTTTTTTTAATATTTATTGAGAAAGAAATGCATGTAGAGTTAAAGCAGAACTTTCATGTGACTAGCATTGCCCCCCAATACTTTACTAACCTAGCGATATGCGCAGGCATATTGTCCTTAAGCTCCAAAAGTCAGTGATATTGAAGAAAAATACTTCTTTGGCAGGCATCGGGCTGCACAGTGCTTATAAGAGAAGCTCTGTGCGCCTGTGTGCTCAGGAACTTCCGTTACCTTAAGGTAACCAACTGACGTCACCACCAATGCTGGCAGTGAATGGGACAGATAGCACAGACTCAGAGGTACATTTCCTCTAAGATGTCTGCACTGTTTGTCCTCTGGTTCCTTGATGTCTAATAATTCCCCATCTGGCAGCTAGCTGCTCAGTAGCGCTAGTCGGCAGAATTATTACCTTATTCAATAGAATTCTCCATTCTTCCCAGGCTAACAGGCAGGATAGAGCGCAGACATCTTTCAATAGTGACATCTGTCCACCTGGGATCAATGTCAACCATCTACAGAGTCCAGGGTAGCTATGAGATTGTTTGTCCAGGAAGCATTCAATGATAACTAACCTGTATTGATGTGATGTTCTACAGATGGTGTTGGTAGAGGTGTGAATTTATCCGTCAAGAGCTGTGCGAGTGGGTCATGATAGGGTAGTGTGTCTTGATGGTATCAACTTAATGATGGGCCTTAAGATATAAAAAAAAAGTGGGGTGGGGGGGTTCATGTTGTGAATGTAAATTTTGAAAGGTAAAAGTTTCCGTAGTGGTTGGGTCTAGGAGGTCTCTAACTAGCAATTTTGATTTAGCAGCCCAGAGGTCCGGGACACCCCTTTGAATGTCTGGGTTTCCCAAAAGAGGTAAGTAGAAAGAGTAGTATTTTGTTTTATAGAGTTTGTGTTTTAGAATTTGCTATGCTTTACAGATTGGCCCAATGAGTGCGTTATGGATAATAAAATGTTGTACATAAGAAGGCCTGCATGTAGTAAATATGTAAGATGAAAAGGAGTCGCCAGGTTTTGGTTTGTGTCAGCCATGATAAAGATATCTGTGTTATGGTTCCGGACTATGGCCAATATTAAGATACAAGTGGATGTTTGGAAAGTAAAGACCGGCTGATTAGGGAGGCAGTTGTAGAAGTCATAAACTAATACAAGTTTTCCGGGTTGCTGTAGATCAATGTTGTGAATGCTGCATTAAAGGGATAGTAATGTTTCACAATAAAAGCAGCTCCAATAAATCTTCATAGTATTTGGGCCATGGAGAATGTTATTTCAATATTGTCAGCATTATAGTTCAAGACTAATGGAATTATAACGTATCCCTCCCCCCCACCCCTTTTACTGATGTAACACTGCTCACATCAGAGCAGCAAGACTGTCCGCATGGATCACAGAGAGGGACAATCTTCAGTGAGCATAAGGTATAACCTGAAAAACCTGTAAAGGGGGCAGAGGTTTCCTTATGCTCACAGTAAGATGACTGTCCCTTGCTGCGAGCTGCCTGGTCATGTGATCAGATTCCGCATCTGAGAGGAGGTGGCTTACACTAGGTAAAAGGGGTGGGAGTGGGAAACTTTATCATTCTTGAACTACAACTCTGACAGTATTGAAATAAAACTCTCCATGGTCCAAATACTATTAAGATAAATTTTTGTGAAACATTACTATCCCATTAAGCTGGGTTAAGTCACAACGAAGAAGGAGTAGGGGCAAAGTTTGGATTATATATATGAGACGTGGTAAGTTCAACATGTTAATTAAATTGCAGCGACCGATGAAGGATAATGGGAGAGAAGACCACTGACGAAGGTCCAAAATCATTTTAGAGATAGTAGTGGAGAATTTATGAATGTATAAGAGGGCAAGGTTTTTGCGAAGGGGAATACCCAGGAATTTAAGGTGATTGGGAACTATATGGCATGGGGTAAGGGAAAGTATGTCAGGCAGAACAGAGTCAAACAAACATAAGGCTTGTGATTTATCAAGGTTAATTCTGAAGTCTCCGCACTTATGGAAAGTGATCAGAGTGGCCGATATAGAAGAAAGTGATTGCGGTGGATTGCCTGTGAACAAGATGATGTCATCAGTGAATGCAATAAGCTTGGGTGAGGAAGAGGTGGAAGGGATTCCCTGGAAAGTCAGGAGGGAGGACAGTTTCTGTAAGAGAGGTCTAAAGCTAAAGGGAGCAGCCCTGCCTGGTTCACCTACCTAGCTGCATCATGCCTGTATTTGCTTCATTAAAAGTTAGAAAAGTGTAGGGTTGGTAACATAATAAATTAGGTCGAACAAGTCCATCAAGTTCAACCTTTGCCCCATAACCCAGTGACATGAGAATTCTATAGCTTTCCTGCTACCAAAAAAGTTAGTCTTTATCAGATCTTAGTGTTTTGCCTACCAGTACACAGTATAACCCTGTATGTTCCTTTTTGTCAGAATCTTCTCTTAAATGTATCCATTGTATCTGCCATAACCACATCCTTGGGCAAGGAATTCCATAAATTAACAAGCCTTACTGTAAAAAAACCCTTCCTCTGCTGAAGTTGAAATCTCCTTTCCTCTAATCTCAAGGGGTGTCCCCTAGTTATTTAATCAGGCCTTGGAATGAATAGCTCACCAGAGAGATACTTGTATTGGCCTCTCATATACTTGTATATTGTGATAAGATCTCCTTTTAGTCATCTATTCTCTAGAGTAAATAAATCAAGTTTGTATAGTCATTCCTCATACGTCAAGTTCTCCAATCCCTTAATTAATTTTGTTGCTCTTCACTGTATCCTCTACAGTTCTAGAATATTCTTTTCAGAACTATTGTCCAAAACTGCACTGCATGCATATTCTAGGTGAGGTCTTACCAATGATTTGTACAAAGGCAAGTATGTTATCTACTCTTCTTCAGTACCCCTTTTTATGCAAGACAGGACTTTGTTTTCTTTTGCTACTGCTATTTGACACTGGTCACTGTTTCCAAGTTTGTAGTTTACAAGGATTCCCAGGTCTTTCTCTAGCATTCCATTAAGTTCATAATTAGCACTGGGATTATTTCTTCCCAAATGCATGACTTTACACTTTCCCACATTAAACTTCATATTCTATTTGGTTGCCCAATCTGCCATTTTAAGTAAATCCCTCTGTAGAGAACAAATTTCCTGTTTTGAATTACCCTGCATAATTTTTTGTAATCTGCAAATATTGATATTTTGCTTTCTATATCTATTTCCAGGTCCTTTTATAAACATGTTAAAAAGCTGTGCATCTAGTGCTGAACCCTGAAGTACACCACTCACAACTGTTCCCTATCATTCAACCAATTTTCTATCCAATTGCAAAGGTTATCCCCTAGTCCCAATTTCCTTATTTTATAACCCAGCCTTCTCTCTGGCACTGTATCAAATGCCTTTGCAAAATCTAAATATACTACATCAACTGCCTTACCATTATCTAGATTGCTACTTACTTCTTCAAAGAAGCTGAAAAGATTAGTTTGGCATGATCTATTCCTCGTAAAACCATGTTGATTCTAACTAATAATCTTATTTTTGGTTTTGTAATCCTGAATATTATCCCTTATTATCCCTTCTAGCAGTTTTTCCACTACATAGGTCAAACTCTGTCATATATGGTGCATATAAAATGTAAGGATTGGTCACAAAAACCTTGATGTTCTAAAACGTGAAATAAGTGGGGCCACTCTGTCCTGTCACAAGCATTCTCTGTGTCCAGGTCATATACATTGAGGCGGGGGAGTCTATTGAGTGCTGCAATAGCCACCCTAATACTCTTGACAGGGTGTCTATTTAGGAGGAAGCCAGTTTGTTCAGCGGAGACAATCATAGGAAGGATGTTTTTAAGACAGTTAACCATGGTTTTAGAAAGAAATTTTAACTCCTTATTAAGCAGAGAAATGGGTCGATAAGATTCTACAAGGTGAGGGTCTTTATTAGGTCTGGGGAGCAGAATCATTCTGGCTATAGTGAAATCTTTAGGAGTAGATTGGGATTAAAGAATTTGGGTGTACAAGGACAACAAATGAGGGAGTTATTAAGTCAACTAAAATGTTATAATTCTCGGAAATAAGGCCATCAGGGCCTGGGGTCTTGACATTTTTAAGGTCCTTAATTGCAAGATGGATCTCGCCCTCTATTAGAGAGTCGAGGTGTTCTCTTTGTGGCTGGGAGAGGCAAGGGATGGAGACGTCATTGAAAAAGATGGCACGGTATACGGGTCATCTGGTTGTGCAGAGTAGAGTTGCTGATAATAATTAAGGAACTCCGTGTGGATTGCCAATAAAGTTGTAAGAGTTATTCTGCTGGTCCACAATAAAAGTATCTCTATTTGCTTTAAGAATAGAGGAGAGTAAACACCCAGAGTTATTGGCCTCCTTAAAGTATTTACTATTCATATAACTGAGGGAAAGCTGAGCTTTTTCAAAAAGTGCCATATCATAGGCTTGTTTAGCTTTGAAGTGTTTGTTTATCACAATCTCCTAATGTGCATTTGTATGTAATATATGCTGCAGTTAGGCAATAAAGCAAGCAACTTTTTATTCACTGTTGTGTGCTTTTTGGCTATGAACTTGATGATATGTCCCATGAATACTGCTTTTGATGCAGACCAGAAAAGAAATGAGTCATCAACATGTGTATGATTGTCATTAAGATATATCTGCCATTCGTGCTTGAGGGAGGTGGCAACATTTTCATCTTTGGCAAGGTAATGGGGCATTTTACAATTCACGGAAGAGGTGGGGTGAGGTGGAGAGAGGTATTTCTATGGGTGCATGGTCAGAGATGGTGATGTTGTGGATATGAGAGCATCAGTAACTAGGGAGATCAAGGGGGCAGTAGTGAGAAAGTAGTCAAAGAGATGTTTGGATGAGAAAAGGTAAAATCTTTATCAGTAGCGTGTAGGAGTCTCCAAATGTCAGTCAGGGAAAGTCGTTGGTGTAAAAAGGTGAATGGATTATCTTTACCAGGTCTGTGTGTGGGTGCAGTACCACTATGGTTCAAGATTGAGTCAGCCATCATGTTGAAGTCTACCCCCCCAGGAGGACTTCAGGGCAATCCATGTCCAGAATTTTCTGGTACAGAGAAGCATAAAAAGGGAGGTTAGGTTGTTTGGGAGCATAAATATATACTAGAAGATGCTTCCCCCCCCCCCACTTCGCTTTGCAAAATAATATATTGTCCTTCTGGGCCTATGACTGAGGACAGTATTTAATACTGGAGATTTTTTATAGCTAACCCCCTATTCCTAGTTTGGCTATAATTTAGAGCAGCATCCACCTGCCCCACCCAAACATGTTGTAGTTTAGCATATTCCTCAGCAGTGAGGTGTGTCTCTTATAGGAAAGCTACCTCAAAGCGAAGGCATTTAATGTGTGACAGAATTGGTTTTCTTTTGATGGGGCTGTGTGAGAGAAGGTAAACCATGTGAATCTCAGAAGATCAGTGGAACAGTGTATTAAGAGAGATGTGTAAGTGCCTCCCAGCAGTTGGAGGTCTCAGAACCGTCAGCTAGCAGCCATATTTGGCCTTGTCAAGCATGTCATGCAGGGAAGAAAAGAAAAACATTACCCCAGCAAAGTAGCACCAGGTAGGAGTGGGGTGGATGGTTGTGGCAGTAATGGATTACAAGATGACTAGGAGGTCTCCAACAATGATGTAGGAAATTAAGAAGGTTGCAATTTGTCAATGTCCTGGTAGCTGTTAGAGACAAGTTGCAGGAGTATCCAAATTCATATAGCTTTTTGTCAAACATTTAATCACATTCCTCAGAGAAAGATTTACAGAAGCTTGAACACTACTTTTGCAGTGTCAGTGAGGTGTTGCTATCACTGTCTGATGCAGCACTGGTCCCATTGCCAAATCCTCTTTCTCAACTGTGGCAACAGAACTAGAATGACACTGCTCAACATCATAATCTCTAGGTTTTGTAGCACTACTAGTACTATTACTGGTAGTGAAAATGTTCACATCTCTTTTACTAATTGCCTCCTCTTCATAAGCAAGAGGTTTGTTATAATCACTTGCTGCAATAACAGTCGCAACCATGGCCACATTCAATCAGGTGGTACTCCAAACTTTTCCTACTTTTTGTCCCAAATATATATAAATTTTTTTATAAATTAGAAATATTGCATTTGTTATATTCTAATCCAGCTAATAGAAAAGAACATTTTCAAACACAAGGGGATAGATTGTGTCAGAGCCGTTAGTGAAACTAGACTAAGCGGTAGTTTTAAGTCACAGTTTGGCATTCTATTACCTGTGCTGTGACAAAGTTCCACCAGTTAGAAACACACGATGGGTGCAACATTAGCTCCCATTGAAAGTAATGGAACAGTATATCCATGTCCAATTCTGTTGCATGTGGTGGCTATCAACATGCTTTTAAGGTCTGCCTTTTCTGCCATCAAAGCAGTACCTACCGAACATAAGCGCTGAGTCCCTAAAACCACTGACATACAATAGAAAACTAACAAAATCACACACACACGTGCAACTAGGCATCCCTTCAGTAGTAATCACGGATGCATTAATATGGGGTAAAAATAATAAAAAAAATCCTTTGAGTGCCAGAGAGGTATTCAACGCATTGCAAAATAACGGGTTGCATACCCCTCTGGCACTCAAAGGATTTTAATCCCCCCTAATCATAATACTAACCTATGGCCCATGCCCCCTCTCCACACCTGTAAAAATAACACACTTGCCTTTGATCTCAGAGGTCCAGCAGTGTCTTCTTCAGCCTGATCCACCTGTATTGTCTCCCTAAATAAAAGAAGCATATAAAAAATAATCTACTATCCCCACACTGCCACTGCCTATAATAAAATTTAAATCCCCCCACTCAGGTCATTGCTTGAGCCAGTGTGAATAAAATATGAATATAGATTGGCTTTCATATGGTCAGTATCTATTCAAATTGGTTCCCCACTGCCATCGCCTGCGATGCGGGTTTACACAGAGCACGAAACATGCCCTGGAGTAAGCTCACCTCACAGCATCTAGCTGGAGAGGTCACTGCTATTCAATGTTTAGCTAGCTGGAGGGATGATAATATACTCATCTGTGACCCCACCAGCTAGATGCTGATTGGCTGGGAGATAAGATTATTTCTAAGGCATGTTCTGTGCCCTGAATAACCCCACATCCCAGCCAATGGGAGAGTGGGTGGGAATCAGTTTGAACATAGATTGGCCATATAAAAGCCAGCCTCTGTTCATACATCTCTTACACTGGCTCCAGCAAAGGTACAAGTAGGACCAGAATGGGGGTATTTTAATTTTATTATAGGTGGCAGCAGTGGTGTCGGCGTTTGGATAGTAGGTTAGTGTTAAGATAAGTTGGTGATTACTCCTTTCAGAGCAATGTGTTGCAGACCCCTCTGGCATTCAATGGGTGAAAGTCCCATCTCCCCTGCTCTAGCACATCCTGTCAGTGACATAATTCCTATGATCAGTAACAAGAAAGTAAAAGGTGCAAGAAGGCAGGATCGTTGGAAGGAGGAACAGAGGGGGGGCAGGAGAAGGGGCAAATGGGGTTGTGGAAGGGGCATTATTAATGATCAAACAGGAGTTACAGGGGAGAGTGGGAGGAGGGTGAATGGGGAAGGGCTGGGAAGGAGAAGGTGCTGCACTGCTTGGCGGATTCACATCCGGTTACATCGCCAGACACTGTGTGCAAGTTGACAAGGTTAACAGATGGTATCAGTTGCTTCATCAAGCAGGGCCTCCTCTGGCACTGGGGCTTTTTGAGTACCAGAGATAGACCAAGTAAAGGCAGCCTTACATAATCTGCATATGCCTGTTACATACCTATTAGCACACAAGATGTTTTACACAGTGTGTATCATCTGCAGAACAGAATAATAAAATATACAATATAATGGAAGGTTCTTTAGATCCCATTATGTTTGTATCCTTTCATTTTACATGTGGTTGTTGTCCTACAATGAATGACATACGGGGGATATTTAATTTTTGGAGACCTTTGGAGCATTGGGACATATTTCACCTGTATCATATCATCCTTCCGTTAACAAGGATTTCAGACACTTAGGTTATAAGCTTAAGCAAAGGACCTCTAAGGTAGTATTTTTTAAATACATCCTGTGCCATGCGCTACATCAGAAAGGCAACGGGAGATTAGGGAGTTAAATGTGTAGCTAAAGACTTGCTGTAAGCAGGAGGGTTTGGGTTCATAGAGCACTGGGCTGTCTTTTCACTTGGGTGCAGACTTTATAGTAAAGATGGATTGAACCTTAGCGGAAAGGGAGTTATGGTCAGGGCCAGATTTAGAATTAGGCAGAGTAGGCATCTGCCTACAGGCGCACCCAACAGAGGGGCACCTGTCACTGGGATCATGTGTGTGGTGTGCCCAGCGCCATAAAGACAGGTCTGTGCCTCTTCCTTCAGCACAGACCTGTAGAGCCTGCGCTTCCTCATCAGATTTTTAGTAATACATAGTACTGGAAGATGACATATTTATATAATGTTATCATATCCCCTCTAAGACGCTGTTTCTCTAGTGTGTACAAGTTTAACTTTTCTAGCCTTTCTTCATAACTAAAGCTTTCCATTCCCCTTACTAGTTTTGTAGCCCTCCTCTGCACTTTCTCTAGTTCCATAATGTCCTTTTTCAGAAAGGGCGCCCAGAATTGAACAGCATATTCTAAGTGGGGTCTTACCATGGACCTGTAAAGAGGCATAATTATATCTTCCTCCCTTGAGTCAATACCCCTTTTAATACATGCCAATATCTTTTTGGCCTTTGCAGCTGCCAGTTGGCACTGCATGCTACTGCTAAGTCTATTGTCTACCATTACTCCCAAATCCTTTTCATTTGTAGATTTTCCCAGAGAAACACCATTTAAACTATATGTTGCATTTTTATTATTATACCCAGAATGCATAACTTTACACTTGTCTATATTGATTCTCATTTGCCACTTGCCTGCCCAGTTACTCAATTTGTCCAAATCCTCTTGTAATGAAGACACATCCAGTTCAGACTTTATTACCTTATTACCTTAATTTTGTGTCATCGGCAAACACTGATACATGGCTCCCTATGCCCTCTGGGAGGTCATTAATAAACAAATTAAAAAGAAGAGGACCCAGGACAGATCCCTGAGGTACTCCACTTATCACGTTTATCCAACTGGAGAACTTGCCATTTACTACCACTCTTTGCATTCTATCTTTCAGCCAATTTCCAGTCCACACACAAACATTTTCCCCTAGGCCTATTTCATTCAATTTGTACAGTAACCTCTTGTGTGGAACTGTATCAAATGCCTTGGCAAAGTCTAAATAGATCACATCAACCGCCGCTCCCGCATCTATATTATTACTCACTTTTTCATAAAATGCGATCAAGTTAGTTTGACAAGTTAGTTAAGTACCCGTGGGTGTATACCATCTGGCCTCGGAGCTTTGTCTACCTTAACACCATTCAAATGTTTTAACACTTTTTCTTGTGTTAGCCAGTCCCATGCTTGCTGTGACTGTTCTGTAAAAATAGTCTGCAGATTCTTGTCCATTGGGTCTTCCTTAGTAAAAACAGAAGAAAAGAAATTATTTAAAATATCTGCCTTCTCTCTGTCCCCCTTGACCATCTCACCTGTTTCAGATAACAAGGACCCAACATTATCAGACTTTAATTTTTTGCCATTAATGTATTTAAAGAATTTCTTTGGGTTGCTCTTGCTCTCCTTAGCAATATTTTTTTCATTTTCCAGTCTAGCTAATTTAATAGCCTTTTTGCAGGTTTTGTTGACATTTTTGTATACTGCAAATGCCTCTGCTGATCCCTCAGCTTTGTAATATTTAAATGCCGCTTTCTTGTTATTTATTTCATGAATTACTTTACTGGTTAGCCACATTGGCTTTAATTTGCTTCTTTTGTATTTGTTTCCAACAGGGATAAATTTATATGTGCATTTTTGCAATGTTATTTTGAATGCATTCCACTTACCTTCTGTGTTTTTTCCTGAAAATATTTTATCCCAGTTAACGAGACCAAGGGATGAATTAAATCTCTAACAAGGATTCCCCAAGCATTTCCCATCTAGTATATATGTATCACGTGTGTTGCTGCATCCCAAATGCACAACCTTCCATTTATCTATATGAAACCTAATATGACAATTCTCCACCATTCTCTTTTACTCAGACCTTCCAGTAGAGAAAAAACATCCTGCTCTGTATGTATTTCCATACACAGTTTAGTGTCATCAGCAAAGGTTGAGATCCTACTTTCAATACCCACTTTTAGATCATTAATAAACAAACTGAAAAGCATTGGGCCTAGCACTAAATATTGAGGCAGTCACTTACAACTGTAGACCGACTTGAAAAGCTTTCCAGCTTTATTTCTTAACGTGAAGGACCTTAATGTCCTGAAAGTTTCCATTCTCTGATTCTCTGTGATCTCATTAGCAATTGATCCTTTGCATCACTTTTGTGTATTCTTTAATGCAAATGTATTTTCATTCCTATGTAATCTACTGACTAAAATGGTACCATATCTGCTTTTTTAGAAAAGAATATACCTCATACTAGAAGGCATATTTAGACTGTATTAACCCCATGAAGACGAGAGAGGTTTGCAATGCATTGAAAATCTATACGTGCACAGGCTACATAGACTAAAATAGGAATTAGAGAGTTTATCACACTGGACATGTTGCAGTAAATGTACGAAGATGATCCCATGCTAAATCAGGAGCTGGAATTCATTTCAAAGTGCTACACCTGCCTACCCTCAAAGTACTAAGCTATGTATGCCAAACCTCCTCCCCTTAAAGGGTAGTAATAAAAGCAGCTCTAATTAATCATCATAGTATTTGGACTTTGGAGAGTGTTATTTCAATTCTGTTGTAGTTGTAGTTCAAGAGTAATTCAATGACAAAGTATCCCCCTCCCACCCCTTTTACTGATGTAACACTGCTCAGCCAGAGCAGAAGGGAGGTGCCTGGGTAGATTGCAGAGAGGGACAATCTTCAATTAAGATAAGGGAAAAATCTGAAAAACTTGTCTAGGGGGGCAGGGCTTTCATTGTTGTTATAGAAAGAAGATTGTCCCCTTCTGTTATCTGTCTGGTCTATGGACTGGATTCCACACCTGAGAAGAGATGGCTTACACTAGGTAAAAGGGGCGGGAGAGGAAACTTTGCTTGTGAATATCTCTCAAACTATAAAGGTTTGAGAGATAAGACTTATATCGTTCTTCATTTTTAATGCCTACAAAATAAAATAAAGATAAAACAAAGTATTATTATCCCTTTAATGCCACTTGTTTGTGGCAGGGAGGGGACAATTGGGCAGTCTTTGTAGGTTTCAGAGTATTCTTTTCTGCTATGCTTTGTCTAATACCATGTATGAAACCATGTGTGATTTAACTCCATTCTGATATGGGGCTGGCATAAGTGGCTTGCTGACATTAAAGTCCTAAGAATGGTGGAGATTGTCCAGTGGTATGCAATACAGAGATCCTGGGGGTTATGCACTAAGCAGTGATAAAGTGGAGAAGATTTCTCCAGTGATATCACTTCACCAGTTCCTGTGTTAATCTATGGAGCCTAAGCACTAAGATTTGTCTCCAACTTTGGAGATCTTAGTGCATAGGCTCCATACAATAACATAGGAATCTGAGAAGTGATAGCACTGGGTAAGTTATCTCCACTTTATCACCTCTTTATCACACCTTAGTGTATAACCCCCACATGCTGCAGTGCATACCCTGAAGTGGGGCTGCACTGGAGAATTTGTACATTCACCCTTTTGTCTGCTATTACCTATTTCTCAAACCTTAGTGCATCTCTCCCCTAGTCTCATTATTGCCATGTGCAATTGTAACAGAGTATATTAAAGAGTGAATAGAACATTTAAAGGGACATATGTTTTGTTTGTCATTCATTGTAATATTTATGTCAATGTTATCAGGAATTGATTAGTCTTCTAAATACCTTAGGGCATATTCATCAAGTCAAATCTTTAGTAAATTTGGAGCAAAACACCTCTGGTTTATTTACTAAAGGAAAAAAACAGTTGGAGTTTTTCTTTCATACAGACTGATCTGATGCCAATTAAACTTAGATAACTGGGGACATGTAATGTAAAAACTACATGTAATTGTTTTTTATACACTGATAATGGGCACACCTTGCTGGTTATAATAGTGGATATGCATACAGTGACGTTTATATCGTACAGGATTTAAATCAATTTGAGTTTTTATTTGTTCCCTAATGTGCAGTTTGCTCTAGTATTTTGCCACTTTTGTTAGTGCATCAGCCTCAGTGTGTGTGTAAAGTATGGAGTGAAACAGAGCACACACATACATACATACACACACACACATATATACACACACACAGCAGGAGAGGAGTTGAAGATACAGGAAGCACCACCTGCTTCCTGCAGCCGCTCTAAGCTCATTTCCTGGTCTCTGCTTCTCCTCTTCGAGTTACAAAGACTGAGATGTGTACAGTGTCTGCGAAAGCTTAGTGCTGCAGTTCCACCTGCACACTTATTATGGGAAGGTTTATCTTTAAAGGATAAATGTTACATTTTGTGTAAAATTCCATTTACCTTTAAACACCATATTAAAGAGTATTGTTTAGCACAGGTTAATAAGCCCTTAACTCCCCTTAATGTAAAATGCAGTCTCTGAACTCCATACCTCCCAAGTGTCCCTCTTTAGGAGGGACAGTCCCTCTTTTAGACCCAAATCCCACTGTCCCTCTTTTCCACCCTAATGTCCCTCTTTTTAGGAGATCAGATTGTATGGTGTGTATATAAGTGTATCATATTGCTCAACAGCAATAAAACTCACATTATTGTTTCTTTAAATGTCAGTATATATATTTATAAATTAGTGTGTGTAAATAAAATACTTTGATCTTGTTATAAGTCATTTATTAGGTAACACAAAGAGGTATCAGTAGGTCATGAAACAGACTGAAATTTCTCGTGAATGCCCCGCCCATCAGCCACACCCAGCCACTCCCCCTAAAACACAATTTTCCCTCTTTGGCAATTTGAAATGTTGGGAGGTATGGAACTCCCACCCAATGTATGATGCAGGCATTGAACGCTCCCACATTTTATGGATTCCCCTGCAATATTTAATGCAAGCAAAGAACTCCCCCACAATGTATAATGCTGTATCTGAACCCCTCGATACTGCATAATATAGACTCTGAACTCTCCCTCACTGCATAATGCAGACTGTGAACTCCTCCGTACTGTATAATGTAGAGTCATAACTCTCCCACACACTGTACAATGTAGACTCTGAAATCCATCACACTATATATTGCAGACTCTGAACTCCTCCAAACTGTATAAATGTAGACTCTGAAGTCCACACCGTATCATGCAGGCTCTGAAATCCTCCATACTGTATCATTCAGGCTTTGGACTCCCCCATACTGTATCATTCAGGCTTGGAACTCCCTCATACTGTATCATTCAGGCTCTGAACTCCCCCATACTATATCATTCAGGCTTTGAACTCCCTCATACTGTATCATTCAGGCTTTGGACTCCCCCATACTGTATCATTCAGGCTCTGGACTGCCCCATACTGTATCATTCAGGCTCTGAACTCCCTCACACTGTATCATTCAGGCTCTGAACTCCCCCATACTATATCATTCAGGCTTTGAACTCCCTCATACTGTATCATTCAGGCTTGGAACTCCCTCATACTTTATCATTCAGGCTCTGAACTCCCCCATACTATATCATTCAGGCTTTGAACTCCCTCATACTGTATCATTCAGGCTTTGGACTCCCCCATACTGTATCACTCAGGCTCTGGACTGCCCCATACTGTATCATTCAGGCTCTGAACTCCCTCACACTGTATCATTCAGGCTCTGAACTCCCCCATACTATATCATTCAGGCTTTGAACTCCCTCATACTGTATCATTCAGGCTTGGAACTCCCTCATACTGTATCATTCAGGCTCTGAACTTCCCCATTCTATATCATTCAGGCTTTGAACTCCCTCATACTGTATCATTCAGGCTTTGGACTCCCCCATACTGTATTATTCAGGCTCTGGACTGCCCCATACTGTATCATTCAGGCTCTGAACTCCCTCACACTGTATCATTCAGGCTCTGAACTCCCCCATACTATATCATTCAGGCTTTGAACTCCCTCATACTGTATCATTCAGGCTCTGGACTCCCCCATACTGTATCATTTGGGCTCTGCATTCCCTCATACTGCATCTTTCAGGCTATGGACTCCCCCATTCTGTAGTATTCAGGCTCTGAACTCCCTTATGTTATATTATGTAGACTCTGAACTCTCACATTCTTTATAATGTAGACCAGGGGCTTCCAACATGTGACCCATGGGCCAAATGCAGCCTGCCTGACTCCAGGGTGCAGCCCACCTGAAATAAAAAAAAAAAAAAAATGTATACCTATTAACTAGCACACATGAACTAGTAGGTCAGCAAGAAGTAACCCCCTGCTTGTCAGTACTGTACAGTTCAATAATAGGGGCTCGATTCTATTACCCGTGCTAAAACCAGCGTTGAAAGAAAAACAAGTAGCGCAAATTTTGCAAACGTGTTACGTCAGTATTCAATTGCAGAACCACAGTAAAACAAAACTGGCGTAGACCGCACTTTTCAGAGTAGTAACAAAACTGGCACTGTCTGCTTTTTTCCAACTATCGCCTACAAAAAAACACGAAAAATGTCAAAGTCCAAGGAAATAGGCGTATATTTGACGACAGAAAGATCAAGTTCAGTGTTAGATGTGTTCTCCACATAACAAAATCCAACAGAGTGACCCCCCCTCGACATATTAACCCCCCTATTAAAAGTCGACTTGCAGTGCTTTCTTTCACCACATTAATCTGACAAATATTGTTCATAGTCGACAATTAACCCTTCCCCTTCCAAATCTGACTTAAAGTGCTTACTTTCACCATATTAATTCGACAAACATTGTACATCCGACATTTTAACCTCCCCTCCCCCTTGAAAAGTCGACTACAGTGCTCCCATGACTTTCTTTCACCATTTTTATCCAACATTTTTCTTCTCCTACTATATACATACCCTCATATTTTGGATTGCAAGATTAACCCTTTGAGTACCAGAGAGGTATTGTAATGTGTTTGCTACCCCTCTGGTACTGATAGAATTAATATCAGTTAATAATAACCTGTATATGTATAAAAAAGGTGTTTGTTTTTATTATAAATGTAATTTGTGTGAAAATGTAATGAAATATTTAATTTATATGTAACAATGATTTTCTTTTTTTAAATTATATATGTAATTTGTATTAAGAAAGTACTTCAGACCTCAAGAGGGGTATCATGACCCCTCATGGCACCCCCTAGCATGGTGGCAACAACTGCCCCCTTTATTAATTAAAGAGCATATAACCTATGTTTCGCATAGGTTATATGCTCTTTAATTAATAAAGGGGTAGCAAACACATTACAATACCTCTCTGGTACTCATAGGGTTAATCTTGCAATACAAAATACAAGGGCATGTCGAATATAATAGGAGAAGAAAAATGTTGGATAAAAGTGGTGAAAGAATGTCATGGGAGCATTGTAGTCGACTGTTCAAGGGGGAGGGTGGTGTTAAAATGTCAGATGCACAATATTCGTCGAATTAATATGGTGAAAGAAAGCACTGTAAGTCGGATTTGGAAGGGAAGGGTTAATTGTCGACTATGAACAATATTTGTCGGATTAATATGGTGGAAGAAAGCACTGTAAGTTGACTTTTAAAAGGGGGGTTAATATGTCGAGGGGGGGGCATTTTATGTTGGATTTCTATGGCTTCTACGCTTCAACCTCTGAGGAGCAAAATTTCTGACTTAAATGTAACCACAAAACAGGCGGTACTAGGATACTAAACTGCACATTGTTTTTAGTTGTTTCCTATGGGCGTTTTTTAGACTGGCGGTAAGTATAATTACCGCTGATTTTGTTTTCACAAGTCGGGTAATAGGATAGCAAAAACTGACTTAAAAAAAAACAATGCCTGTTTTATTTTTAGTGCTGGTAATAGAATCGAGCCCTAGATGTATATTAAATATCAGTATTGTCATTGACTTGAACAATAAACAAATCGATATTTGTGAATAGCTGTCAGGCTATAATTCACCTTCATAATCAATAAAAAAAAAGTATCCCTCATAGTTATGATTTCTGATCATGTGGTCCAAAACTGAAAAAACTTGGACACCTCTGATGCAGACTCTGAACTCCTCCACTCTGTATAATGCAGGCAATGAACTCCCCTATCCTATGTAATAATTTGCTAAAATGTGTGTAACGCTACAATCATGTGCAGTAGAGACTGCCAGTAACGAGGCTGATACATAGCGGGGCGCTTCAAAGGAGCTTCCTGCTCTGTATCAGGCACGGCCAGTCTTTACTGAGCATGACTGCACTGTGACGGGCTGGCAGTGGCACTGTGGCCCAAGTAATGGGCTCTTCAACTATTACTCTATAATGCAGTCTCCGAACTTCCCCACACTGTATAATGTAGACTCCCTCCCACATAACATACTCTGTAGACTCGGAACTCCTCCACACTGTATAATGTTGGCTCTGACCACCTCTAAACAGTATAATGCTGGCTCTGAACTCCTCCACACAGTATAATGCTGGCTCTGAACTCCCCCATACTGTATAATGCGGGCTCTGAATGCCTGCACACTGTATAATGTAGACTCTGAACTCTCTCACATACTGTGTAATGTAGACTCTGACATCCCCTCACACTGTATAATGCAGGCTCTGAACTCTATCACACTGTATAATGCAGGCTCTGAACTCTATCACACTGTATAATGCAGTCTCTGAACTCTCCCACACTGTATAATACAGTATATGAATTCCCCCTCACTGTATAATGCAGGCTCTGGACCCCATATTCTATAATGTAACCTCTCAAACATTCAAGGAATTAAAATCCTCATTTAAATCAGTGGGGATTTTTATTTGTTTCCTATGGTTTGCCCCAGAGTGGCTCAAAGTTTGTATTTTCTGCATCTGACCCACTATTGACCTCTCTAGTATTTAGGGGTTAAAGGGCCTCATTTAAATTAATGGGAATTTGTATTTTTATTTCCTTGTGGTGCAGCTGATTGGCTTCACAAATACCTTGTACACATGGCCAGTGTGTTCTAGCTCTGACTGCCCTAACCCTTGGGAACCGTCTGTGCACGCACGTGGCCGGAACTTAAGGACCACGGACCATTTTTTTTTTGTGCTGTCCGATTCAGGGCTCCCCGAATGGCGTGCAGCTGTGTGGGGAGCCCTGAATTGCATGATGTACATGTACATCCTTGGTCCTTTAGGAACATCCACCCCATGACGTACATGTACGTCATGGGTCATTAAGGGGTTAAAGTGGAACTAGCTCTTTATAAAGACGGGTGAATTTGAAAGCAATTTCAAAACCCGCCATGTTTATGTTAGTCGTTGTCTTTATTTAAAACTAAGGTTTACAATATATTTAGCTTTATTTGTCAGTTTATGTGTATCAGACGGTATTTCCTGGCAGAAAGTGGCAGTCGGGAGGGAAAGTGGAACATTCACATCTGACACATCAGTCTGTGCCAGCCAGTACTGCCTAATGTGCAGAAACTGACAAATAAATAAAGTTAAATATCTCATAAACTATAGTATAAATTAAATAGCTAACATAAATATAGCTGATTAATCACCGGTTATTACAAAGTGGTAGTTACATATTTACATATCTCCCCATACACATACACCTTCCCAAACATGTGACATTTCTAAATACCTACTTTATCTAAGGTTGCCAAACTCAGCAGGTGTCCCATAATTATGTCACACACTGTTATGATGACCCTCACGGACACTAGTCCCTGTGGGCTTCCGGAGCCTATGGCTACAACCAGAGAGTCCTAATGTGTAGGCTGTCAATTGTTGGACCTCCAGTTAATAGTGATGAAAATTGTAGTTGTAGTCCCCAACAGCTAGATGTCCAGTTGACTACCCTTTTAGCTTGCTGTAAGGCAGTGGTTCTCAAGTTGCAGTCTGGCATTTTCGGGGCACCCCTATAATTTTTTGTCATTTGTTAAGGGTGTAATAAAGGTTACAAATACATAAATATAGACTTATTGTTAGACCTCACAACTAAAATAAACATATTGTGCATAGTAATAGCCTTAAATATACAGCTGGAAATCTAAATTTACATTTTTGTCAAAGCATTGTAGACACAATGGGGCACCCTAAGTGCATGTCGTGGCTCACCAAAGTGCCACAGCACCCTGGTTGAGAAACATTGCTGTAAGCTATCACTATCCTATATAGCAGATTGCACAGAGACCATTCATAGCTCTGTATCAGTACTTTTGTCTTATCTCCTGTGTTCAAAATGAAAACAGACCAGTGTGTGTTATACAAATACAGAATTGGCAAGGCTTGATAAACAAAATTATAGTCACAGTTTCACCTGATCCTTCCATTTTATATATTGAAGGGAGGTGCACAAAACCTGCACTATCAGAGGTATTTGAAGAGAGAAGCTGAGAAATTCTTCTCTACAATGAGGGGCCAAAGGGGCAGCATTCCCCTGAAAGCCCAATAAGATGGCAGGCAGCCATGCCTTCTTCCCATACTGTTGGGCTTTGGGTTACATTCCCCCTCCCCCCCCCCCCCAAGCTGGGGGGGAGGGTGGCCAATAGCCCAGGAGCAATGGGCTGGCTTGGGGTATGGAGGGGGGGTGAGGGAGTGGAGTGTTTGGAATTAAGTTCATGCTGAAAGTAACAAAATATAATATTACCTTTTCTTTTCCATCGCCTTCTACTTCCCCTTCCTGTTTTCTGGCCTTGTCTGTCTTCCTCGTCCTCTTCCTATCCCTTCTTACTCTGTCCCGTTACCTCCTAATCTCCCTGTGTCCCCATCTCTGTCTTCCCCTATTGTCCCCTGGTGTGTTATCTCCTCCAGGTCCCTCTCCATAGGTCCTTGTCCTATGTACTGTCCGGTTCCCCTAGTAGCGGCAAGGTTCTGGGCATGGCAGTCCTCTGATGGCAGATGACCTTCATCTGCCAGTTTGGAGGGACAGCCTGGCTTTGATCCTGTCCCTTCCCCCCATTCCCAGTCAGGCACATTGGTCCTCTGGCACTCACCCTAAGCTTGCTAGGATTGATGCAGCTGGATACAGAGAAAAACCTCCAAATACATACAAAAGGTATAAAATATACAGATTCCTAGTGAGCTCAAAATAGCCTTTATTAGTAGTGTTCAAGTAGTTACATATATGTATGGTCAGGAGAGCAGCAAGGACTATGTCTTGGCTGCATATACAAAGTGAACAAAATGATAGTCTAAGCATCAGATCCTGACTTTTACAAATAAATAACTTATAACTTACTATAAACAAAACAGCGGGATTTAGTTACATGTTTTTGGCCAAAGGCATGGTAAACCCGCCTGTCCCATTAAGGCACCCCAGATTCAGGCAAGTCCCTATCTGCCTACATTCGGTGAACATGTATTTAGTATAATGCAATTAAAAAACAACTTTACCTCTACTGTGAACAAAACCCTTGTGAGGGAAATGGGGGAGGTATTTATACAAGTGATGCTATTACTATGCTGGGGAGCTAAAAACCAAGAGAGGAGGAGCCAAAACCTCCTAAAATACATACAAAAAGTATCAAATATACAGATTCCTGGCAAGCTCAAAACAGCCTTTATTAGTAGTGTTCAAATAGTTACATATGTGTATTGTGCTCATTACAGGCCCAACAAGGTTGAGTCACTGCACTAGAGAGATGTAACTATCCAACCCATTCACTGATGTTGTAGAGCCTTAGGCATCTTTGACACAGACAACATCATGCGTTAATAGCCTGAAAAACTCCTGAGGGGTTATGCATTAAGGTGTGATAAACAGGTGATAAAGAGGAGATCTCTCCTCCAGTGATGCCACTTCTCCAATTCCTATGTTATTTTATGAAGCCAGTGCACTAAGATTGCTCCCATGTAAGAAATCTTAGTGCATAGGCTCCATAACATAGGCATTGGAGAAGTGATCTGACTGGAGAAGTGATCTCCGTTTTATCACACCTTAGTGCATCTCCCCCTGGCCATCTATGTGTCTGTTTATGAGGAGACTATTTCATTGAACGATGCAGCACACTGCAAATTCTTTTTGTTCAAAGTACAGAAGTTGCAGAAGAACTCATCTTCATGGGGATGCATTGGGCCATTTTCACATTGCTCACATGGCCAGTTTGGATGTTGAAATGCTTACCACAATGTCCAGCAGATGGGAATACCATATGTACTTAAGTCAGTAATGGCTGATGACAATGGGTAGCTCATTAAACACCTATCTTGGGGGAATGCAGGTAATTACAATGGGCTATTGGACCATGGCACCATCATGACCACATTCCAGTCATTTTTTATTTAATTTTATGATCATCTGAAGTCCTACAGATAGACCGCAGCATCAAAGAGCAGCCCATAAAGAGAAGAGGGCCACATATACTGTACTGTTGCTTCATATGAGCACTCACTATATTATTGTTTCATATTACTGTTGCCTGAGACACCTCCAATTTCACCACAAAATACACCCTATAACTCCTCCTTTTGCTACAGATAAAAACCTCCTCATTCTGTTTGCTCTATTTAACCTCTCCCAATAACTCCAAGTATTGCTCTATATAACAGCTCCCTATAACTCCTCCTATTAATCCATATAACCCCACTCTCTATCTCCTCCTATTGCTCCACATAACCTCTATCTATAGCTATCCCACTTGTTTGATACACCTATTCCCTATAACTTTGGGTGTCATTATATAATACTTGCATGAGGTGACCCTGAGATCTTTGAAATATTAACAATTACATTTCCCCATAAACTACACTGTAGGATATATGTCCTGGTCTGATCTAACCCGGGGGTTCTCCAATCAAGGGCACCAATTTAGATTTAAATGTAGCAGCTAACACTGGACACTCTCACCCTGACAATTTGGTGCTCCATCCCGTGATTTCGGCCAAAAGCCAGAGTCTCATGATTAAACCCTGACAATTCCCAGGTATGAATATTTATAATGAGGCACTCCTGAGGCCATCAGACTACAACTTCCAACATTGCTGGCAGGTGATGATGGGAATTGTAGTCTGGCAGCTGGAGAGCCGCAAATTGACTATACCTGCAATAATGCCTCAAGATGCTTAACCAATGTGTTCCAGAGAGGTGTCCAGTGCATTGTAATGCATTTGATACTTCTTTGGCACTTGAAGGATTAATAAAACTGATCCTAATAAATATTCTAATTGCTCAATCCAACATCACCACTCCATCCATTAACTTCCACCATCCTCTCATATAACTCTTCCCATTGCCCAGTTTAACTGTTCCTAATAACTCTGCCCCATGTAACCTCTCCCTGTAACAAAGGCTTCTATGTTTATAATAAAATTGCCTTTGGAGGAAGTCCTCACACTTATCTCCCATCTTATCCATGGAAAACATGTGTTTATTTGTGATTCACAGCTTCCTCCTGCACCAGATCGAAGTGACTTAGGAGTGTTAGACTGGAGATTCCAGCGACACTGAGAAATAACACTGTGTGAGGGGGAGATTACATTTCCCACATCCTGAACATGGTATTTTAAACACAAGGGTTCAGCTCAGCAGTCATGTCATTGTGTGATACATTAGCCTGCAATGCTGTGAAGGGAGCAGCTAAGTAATTAAAGGCAATGGACTGTATTCAAAACTCTAAAGTATCGGTAGCCAACCATGGTCTGCAAGAGCTACCAACAGTGGTTGTTTTCAGGACAAACCAACATCAGTATAGGTGGATTAATTAAACTAGTTGAGCTAGTTGATTTACCTGTACTAAACCAGGGATATTCTATAAACATGCACTGTAGGTAGCTCTTGAGGACCGGGGTTGGCTCCCTCTGCACTAAAGCGATTCAGTTCTGGGGCACACTAAACAGCACCATGTGGAACAAATATAAATTCACAGTGGTGTTAATGGGGTTTTAACCCTTTGAGTGCCAGAGTGGTACGGAACTCATTGCTTCGCAATGTGTTCCGAACCCCCTGGCACTCAAAGGGTTAAGCCCCTTGAATGCGAGTGAGGTCTCTGCGTTGCAGACCTCTCTAGCTTTGCAGGGGTATAAAATCCTGTTTAAATTACTGGAAATTTTCATTCGTCCACCATGGTGCAGTTTGGTTTCCTCCAGAGTTTCTCCACTGTGGTTTATTGAATATGGCCCTATGTTACATATACCAGTGATGACAAATGTTTTTGGGCCTGAGTGACGAATTTGCAATGGGGAGACAAGCTTGGCGACATCGTAGCACCAGCACTGAAAATTTACCATTGAAAGTTTTTTTTTCTATTTTTTGTGAGTACATATGTGAAAAGACAGCTCCCTGAAAACTCACTTCTTCAGGGAAGCATATCAACTCCCTCCATAAATACTTTCACCAAGAACCAACCATTCCCTGGACCACTGCACTCACTAGCACTTCTCTCTCCCACCCACTGACTAGCAGCTTATGTAGCAGGAGAAACTTACACCCAACAGCACTTATACCTTCTGTATCCTAACCACCTTCCTCTAGACTGTAAGCTCTCACGAGCAGGGCCCTCTGATCCTTCTGTTCTCCACATATGATTTGTACTATTTAATCTCTCTATATGTCTATCCCCTATTGTAAAGCACTGCAGAATAAGTTGGCGCTATATAAATAAAGATTGTTATTATTATTATTATAATTGTGTGTTCCCTAAAGTTTATGTTGTCAGACAGATCTAAACTGTATTTTTTTCTAAGAATAAAATCTTCTTGCATTAATGTTGTGAAGCAAGGGCAAGTGATACCACAAAACTTACAACTGAAATGGTGCTGCACTAGTAATACCACAGAGTTGACAACTGTGCTACATTAGTAATACCACAGAGCTTAACATTGAAATGGAGCTACACTAGTGATACCACAGTTTGGAGGCCATCTGGAGGTCAACTAGAGGTAACCAATAAGAGTTCTGATTATTAACAACTTGATTCTCCCCCGCATTCAAATCGCTAAACCCTCATTCAGTCCTTTTAGCCCTTATGGTGCAGTTGATTGGCCCCAAAATTACTCACTATCTTTTTTACATATGACCATTGACTGCCAGAAAGTTGATTACCCCCACTGCACACACACAGTCCCAACATGCTCAACACCTTAAGGACCAGCTGTGAGCAAGGCCAGTGCTAGCATAAGGCTGCTTAGGTAGCCGCCTTAGGGCACTGCAGCGGAGGGGCACCGAAATGGGGGGAGCTGTTATTATAAAATTGGCAATTGAAAAGCCAGTATTTGTGTCATGTTTGCGTCCAGGGAGCACTATCTCCTCCTGACCTGCAGGGGTGCTGCACTAAGAAGTAGTTAGGAGATAGGGAAAAGCAACTGCGGCGAGAAGAGACCTCTTTCCCTTTGTAGCCCGGCTGTCCGCCTCCTGTTGCTTCTCCTCGTGGGTCCAGCCTCCAGCTGAAAACAGGAGCAGCTGCAGCGGGTAGGAGACCTCCAGGGCACGGCCTGGAGTGTGTTTATGTGTGTGTTATGTTAATGTGCAAGGTGATATAGGAAGCAGGAACCAGGGGGTAAAGACTTGAAAGGTGGCCAGCTGCTGCAGGGATATAGAGGCATAGGGACAGATTAAGTGAGAAACAGTACACAGGAAAGAATTAAATAGTGGGACTGAGAGGGCATAAGGTGGTTTTACATGTTAGACGGAACACAGGGTGCCATATTTCTGATGATGTAGGGCACAACGTGATATTGGATGGTAGTTGGGCACAAAGTGGAATTATGTATTAGGAGAGAGGGCATGGGGTGGTATTTGATGTATGAAGGAGAACACCAAGGTGCTGTTTATTAGATGATGGGACACAAACCATAGAGTTGTATTGAATGGTGATAGAGAGGACACAAGGTGGTATTGGATGAAGGGATAAAGGCACAGAACGATATTGTATGGTGGGAGAGAGGGCACAGGGTGGTGTTAGATGATGGGAATGAGAGGGCATAGATTGGTATTAAATATTGGGAGAGAGGGACAAAGGTGGCATTAGATGATGGCATAGCAAAGGATGATAACGGCAGAGAGGGCACTGGGTGGTAAAGATGATAGACTAGAGGACACAAGATATTGGATGAAGGGAAAATGGGCACAGGTTGTTATTAGATGATGAGTGTTGGAGGGCACATGGTGGAATTAGAAACTGGGAGAGAGGGTACTGCGTGATATTCAGTTGTAGAAGTGAGAGGGCACTGGGTGGTATATATTTAGAGGGCATGGTGTGGTAGATGATTAGGGTCAGAGGGCACAGAGGGGTATTAGATCTTGGGAGAGAGGGCACTGGGTGGTATTCAGTGATGAGATCGAGAGGGCATTGGGTGGTATTAGATGATTGTAGTGAGCGGTATTTGATATTGGGAGAGAGGTCACAGGGTGGCATTAGTTGATTAGATAGAGGGCACAATAATATTGGATAAGGGCAAAGCGGGCACAATGTGGTATTGGATGATGACCGGGGGGCATCAAAATGCATCTTCGCCTTTGTAGACAACAATCCTTGCACCGGCCCTGGCTGTGAGGCTGGAACTTAAGGACCAAGGGGCATTTTTTTCCCCCTAAATGGAATCAGGGGTTCCGAATGGTGTGCAGCCGTGCGGGGACCCCTGACTTCCATTACGCACATATACATCATGGGTTTTTAACTTAAGATTTCCAATGACATATATATGTATTCCGCCGGTCCTTAAGGGGTTAAGGTTACAAAATGCCTGGTTCAGGCAAATCCAGCTGAAAGCCAGTCCTGTATTACATAACAGAGAGACCCAAATATGGCAATAAATTCCCATTTACAAAAAAGTAAGGTCTATCATTTCTCATGAGTTGACGTTGGGTGATGAATGGAATCATCAAAATGGTTATTCCTCTGGGTCCTAGAGAGGTCTCCTCCAACATCCAGGGGTTAAAGCTAATTTCTCAAAGATAAAAAAAGTATTTAACCCTTTGGGTGTTTGGCAATCAAAGAATGAATCACTTATGAATACCAGTATCTTCTAATAATAATCCCCCCACCCACACACACTTTCCTTAACTAGTCACGTTCCTTAAAGAGATAGTAATGTTTCAAAATAAAAGCAGCTGCAATTAATCTTCATAGTATTTGGACCATGTTTTTTCAGTACTGTCAGAGTTGTTGTTCAGAGTAATTGAATGATAAAGTATCCCCCTCCCACCCCTTTTACCTAGTATAAGCCACCTCCCCTCAGATGTGCAATCTGGTCACATGATCGGACAGCTCACAGCAAGGGACAATCATCTCGGTGTGAGCATAAGGAAAGCCCTGCCCCCTTTAAATGTTTTTCAGGTTTTTCCTTATGCTCACTGGGTGTCCATGAGGGATGACATGACAGTTGCTGGCAGTTTCTTTTTAAAACTAAAGCAGACAGAGTGCATGAGCCTACGTAACCCTTTAAAGGGCTAAAACAGCTCCAATTAATCTGCATAGTATTTAGGCCATAGAGAGTGTTATTTCAATACTGTCAGAGTTGTAGTTCAAGAGTAATTGAATGATAAAGTATCCCCCTCCCTCCCCTTTTAACTAGTGTAAGCCACCTCCCCTCAGATGTGGAATCTGGTCTTTAGACCAGACAGGTCACAGCAAGGGACAATCTTCTTACTGTGAGAACAATGAAAACTCTACCCCCCCTTGACAGGTTGTTCCCTTATGCTAATTCAAGATTGCCCCTCTCTGAAACCCATCTGAACACCACTTTCTGCTCTGAGGTGAGCAGTGTTACACCAGTAAAAGAGGCAGAAGGGGGATTCTTTATAATTCAATTACTCTTGAACTACAACTCTGACAGTATTGAAATAACACTCTCCATGGCCCAAAAACTATGAAGATTAATAGGAGCTGCTTTTACTTTGAAACATTACTATCCCTTTAAACTGGGTAGATATTCCTAATGGTCACTATGTATCAGTTCTTAGTGGACTAGTTCCCCAGAATTAATATTTCATTATTACTGGGTGAGCTTGTTTTTGGAGTTAGAAATTATTCTTAAAGCTGGAGTATAGAACCTCAAACTCCTTCAACTGAAGTTTTCCTTCCACCAGTGTGAAACCCAATCCTAATTAAAGATTAATTTTATAGAACTAATCCACTCAGAATTTAATAGGATTTTCTGCTCAGATTAAGGTAAATGAGGGCCTGATATTAGACGGTGTTAGCATTTCTTTACACTTTTATGCTTTGCGCCCTCGTCATCTTCTTGCTGATAGATTTTATCCATCAGCGGTGATTTTTGGATACCGAGGCTTGAGCCTCATTACTCCATCTTCTAGGGTTGGTTTTGTAGTCGCAGGTTTGGATTCTTCTTGGTCTGTGTTTACTTGTCACAGTTGGGTTGGGTTCACAGGGTCTTTGCTGTGATGGGCCGCGGGTAGCGGTCGAAGGGGTTTGTAGTGGTGGCAGTGAGTCTTCTGATCAGAGGGTTCGGGTTCTGATCCATTCCTTGGCAGAAGTTCTTACTCAGCTTCGTCCAACATCTCTATGCCAGTGGGGTTGTACATGCATTTTATGCTTTGTACAACTCCACTGGTATTTAAAGGGCTCCATCCTACCTTGCGCCTCCCATTTCCTGCCCTCTTCTCCTCCTTCCCCAACCAGCTCCTCCAACTTCCCGCCAACTTTTGTGACATGTCAGTTAAGCCCCATCCCCACTTGATA
The DNA here is from genome assembly GCA_037306005.1 of Rhinophrynus dorsalis. Taxonomy (NCBI): domain Eukaryota; kingdom Metazoa; phylum Chordata; class Amphibia; order Anura; family Rhinophrynidae; genus Rhinophrynus; species Rhinophrynus dorsalis. Next base: position 151,972,924 of record CM074722.1, on the reverse strand, counting down.
ACCCCCACCCCCTTTTGAAGCAAATTGTGTCATTTATGTCCCCCAGGGGCACTACAGGAGTCCAGGAACTCCAGAAGACAAAGTTTCTAGGTATGCATATCTGCAGTGGGTCAAACATGACATCTCACTTTCACTCACACTATCTGTGACCCTAATGAGCTAATTTAATTACAGATGAGTAACTCCATTGTGAAGATACGTGCAGCCAGTGTCCTGGGGGGGAAATCTACCGGTACAGAGGAATCTATGGAGCATTTCCTCTTGAGTTGTCCCTTTAATGTTCACGTTTACAAAGGGATGTCTCTCATGTTAGATATTCCTCCTGGCTATTTTGTGTGGGTCTGTAAGGTATACATCGGAGACTGGGATTTTGAATTGGGCATGATTTTTTTAGTGACCGCCGGTAGTAAGACACTTTATGTGGCACTGCATAAGCTTTCTATTAACAAAAACATCTCCCTTGTCAGGTGGTGGCACACAACGTGATTGGTGACGCAAGAGGTTACAGTTATGGTCAACATTAATGGCACCCTTGAATATTTTGTAAAATAGTAAATTAGGTTGAAAAAAGACATAAGTACATCAAGTTCAATCCTTACCTCATAAACCAGAGACATGATAATTATATAGCTTTCCTGTTACCAAATAATTTAGCCTATCAGATCTTCCTGTTTTGCCACACATATGTTTCCTTTTGAAAGAAATGTATCTAATCTTCTCTTAAATGTATTCATTGTATCTGCCATAACCACATCATTGGGCAAGGAATTCCATAATTTAACAGACCTCACTGTACAAAACCCTTTCCTCTGCTGAAGTCGAAACCTCCTTTCCTCTAATCTCAAGGGGTAGCCCCTTGTTATTTGCTCAGGTCTTAGAATGAATAGCTTGCCAGTGAGGTTCTTGTATTGAATTCTCATACACGTATAGACTGTGATAAGATCTCCTCTTTGTTGTCTTTTTTCTAGTGTAAATAAACAAAGTATGTCTAGTAGTTCCTCATACGTCAAGTCTTCATTCCTTATTATTTCCTAATTCATTTTATTGCTTTTTGCTGTACTCTCTCCAATTCTAGAATATCCTTTTTCAGAACTGGTGCCCAAAACTGCACTGCATATTCGAGGTGAGGTCTTAATTTTGTTCAGTCTTCCCATGACGTCCTCTTGTGTTAACCCAATATCTGATAATGGTATGGTTTTATTTGTTACTTGTCGAGTATCTTCTACCATTCCTTGTATGCACTGATGCAAAGAAAGTGTTTAGAATATATCCACACAGTGGGTGAATGAAAAGGCGAGTACTGTATCAGGAATAGCAGTCTCCCAATATCACCACCACACTGTCCGAGACTAGGCCTCAGCCTGCTGGAGTCTCGCGGTACAGTAACATCCAAAGAGCGATACTGACTCAGCCTGCTGTCAGGAGCTGTTAGTCTGCTAGAGCCCCAGGTCTATACTAGGAAGGATGACTGAATAACGGATCTAACAAAGGAGCAAACAGACAGAGCCTTCTAGTAAGCACCAGAAAGGATAGTCAGACGAGCCAAAGTTATACACGGAGCGGGTAGTCAGCCAGAGCCACGGGTTTGCACCAGATAGGATATCCACTGAAGCGATGGAATGCTGGATGCGCAGTGGACAGAGCCCCAGGTCAACACCAGAGTGGGTAGTCACAGAGCTGCATCTTATGTTGTGGTGTGGCTGTCTCGTTATATTGATACCAATGGGTAGTCAGACAAGTCTAGGTCATACAACGGAGAGGGTAGTCAGCCAGAGCCACAGGTTTGCACCAGGTAGGTGTCACGGTTTGTTAAGACTCTCAGACGCAAGGTTAGGTAAAAACACAACTTTATTGAAAAGTTTAAGATAATCCCATAGGATTTTATACACGTACATACAATACATAGAGATGGCAAATAGGTAGTGACAATAGTACATCAGGCTCTACTGGCCTTGCCAATATACCGGGCAAGGCAGCCTGGGCAAGTAATGAATAGGTGACTCTACCGGCCCTGCCAATATACCGGGCAAGGCAGCCTATAGATAGTCAGGAGGATACAGGCTCTACCGGCCCTGCCAACATACCGGGCAAGGCAGCCTAACGGATCACCAGCTGATACAGGTTCTACCGGCCCTGCCAATATACCGGGCAAGGCAGCCTAATGGAATACCATAATAGTAGGCTCTACCGGCCTTGCCAATACCGGGTAAGGCAAACTCAGGATGGAATAATTGAAAGGTTCTACCGGCCTTACCAATATACCGGGCAAGGCAGCCTAACGGAATACCACAATAGTAGGCTCTGCCGGCCTTGCCAATACCGGGTAAGGCAACCTCAGGATGGAATAATTGAAAGGTTCTACCGGCCTTACCAATATACCGGGCAAGGCAGCCCAAGGAGAAGGTGTCAACCACAGTGGCCTCAATAACTGTCAGATGACAACAGACTGAGTAAATAGTAGGCCAGAAGGCAATGGAGCGAACCAGCGCCCACGCACTGGTAACCAACAGACTAGATATAATGTAGGTTATAAAGCAGAGAAGAGAACCAGCGTCCGCAATCTGGGAACCTACAGATGGTTGTGATTGAGCCGTAAGGCAAAAAAGAGAACCAGCGCCCGCACGCTGGTAACCAACAGACTAGTAGTGTATAGCCGCAAGGCAGTGGAGCGAACCAGCATCTGCACGCTGGGAACCAACATATAGCTGTTTATAGAGCCGTAAGGCAAAGGGGCGAACCAGCGCCCGTGTGCTGGTAACCAACAGACTAATAGTGTAGTAGCCGCAAGGCAGTGGAGCGAACCAGCGTCTGCACGCTGGGAACCAACAGATAGCTGTGTATAGAGCCGTAAGGCAAAGGAGTGAACCAGCGCCCGCGCGCTGGTAACCAACAGACTAGTAGTGTAGTAGCCGCAAGGAACCAACAGATGAAAATGTCGCCGGAGCGACCGAGGAACAAGGTCGCCACAGATGAAGGAACCGGACGCAGGAGATAAACAGGAACCAGCACAATGATGGTCAACCGGATCAGGAACGGCAACGAAGACTGGCAGCAGGAAACAGCAACCTCAGACGACTTCAACCGGAACAGGCACTGGAACAAGTACAGCAAAACAGGAGACTCAGGAAAAGGACGAACTCAGGAAACCAGGAACACAGCAAAAAGGCCCATCAAGCTTCTGTAGCATAAAGAAAGTGGATGCAGGCTGAGACACCACGAAAGGGCAACCAAAGGGTGCCCAAACTCAGTTTAAATAGGCAATGTGAGGCGGGCTAAAGGCAGACAGCCAATGGAAGCCCCCTACAGGTGATAGACACAGAAATGCAGCAATCACGGGCACCGTGATAGTAGGATATCCACTGAAGCGATGGTACGCACAGTGGACAGAGCCCTAGGTCAACACCAAAGGGGGTAGTCAGACAAGCCTAGGTCATACACAGAGCGGGTAGTCAGCCAGAGTCACAAGTTTGCACCAGAAAGGATATCTGAGCTAAATCGGAAACACAAGGAGAATAGTCAGACAGCCACAGGTCAACAGCAGAATAGATGGATGGACAGACAAGTCGGATCATACACGGGAATCAGGAATACAAATAATGAACTGCACAGAACACCAACGTAAGGGTAACTGAGTCAGGAATCAGTCTGCCCTTTAAACTCCTCCACAGGAAGTAGGTAGGAGGAGCAGCTCAGAGGGAGGAAGTAGGTAGGAGAAGACTACAGGCCTCAAACACATAAAATAGAGGTCTGCAGCATGCTGAAGCCTTGCGCCTGCAGATGACGCATGCGGCATTGATGCGTCCAACTGCTTGTGGAAATTACGCTGGAGCATCATTGTAAGCATCGCCAGAAGCGGCGGAGCTACAAGGTACTGTGGCAATGGATTAGTCTTGCTCCCTTGCAATTCGAGTTTCATTATCTATTTTTACTATCTTTGTTGCACTCCTCGTATTTCAAGAATGTTCTGCACTTTCAGGTTTAAATAGTCTAAACACCTCTCTTCATTGCCATTTCCTACTTTACATCTGCAGTTAACCATATTGGCTATGATCTACATCTTTTGCATTTGTTTCCCACTGGTATATACTGTTGAATACATTTATGCAACCTAAATTTAAATTCTGACCATTTTCCCTCAGTATTTTTGCCTTTAAATAATTTTTCCCAGTCCAAGTGCTGCATTTACCCTCTTAACAATTTGAATTTAGATTTTTTTTTTTACAGCAAAATGTGCTACCCAGTGTCAGAAAACTAGATACAGATCAAAGATGGGACTGTAAAACCACTGAATGCTAGAAAGGAGACCTCTCTAGCACTCAGTGGGCTTCAAGTCCCTGTTAAGTCAATGGGAGATTTGGAACATTTTATTTCTCCCCTATAGAGAAGTTGGTTTGTTCCAATGAGTCTCATGCAGGGCCTGAGAGACTTTCAAACACGTTTGCTTGTGTTCTAGGCACCCAGCATAATCCTATATTAGCCTGTGAGTAAAGAAAATATAAAGCCAGTCCACATGAATGTTGTTATAATGCCACGTGGGAGCCATCTTTCCTATTAATTTTTTTTACGTACCAGTCACCAATCTTTTTGACTTTTAAAGGACAAATATATATTTTTTTAATGAAAAAACATTGCATGGCTTTTTTTACTGAGTAAAACAATGGGAGATGAGTCATTCCAGAGTTATTACAGCTTAAACTGTGTCGTCCAATACAGGTTACTGGTAACTCTGGGTAGGCGATCCGCCCCTTTAATTTAGGCAGGAAAAAATGTAGAATTGTATGCAGGGGATGGAGCCTACCTTTCCTCCTTGGCTGCAGCTAGCCAACCAGCTCCAGTAAGATTTGTTCCTTGGTGAAGACACAGGCAAGAGAACAGTTCTGCTATAGTTTTAGAATTTTTTTTTATTTTTCTGTTAGAAATGGAATACAAGTATTAGGCGGATTACCATAACTGACAATGCACTTAGATGTGGCTAGCTCAGTAACCATGTGCTTTTTGTGGACCTTAAGCCCTGGGGGGAAAAATCTTGGGTTCAAGTTCTTTCCTCAGGAGTTGCCCACCGAGGCTTCTTCTTAATACATGGTAGTCGGAAGACAGAAGATCTGCAGGAAAGGTGAGCAACTCTGAGTGCTGCTGGTCCACGTCCCACAGTGCCCCTCCGCACAGGGTTTTACCTTTGGAGTTCTTATTGCTCACTCCTGCACTCATTAGGTTTATCTGTATGTCTGTTGGGTGTTTTGGAGCAGGTTTATGTGGTAACTTAACCCTTTAGCTGCTGGTTTTGCATCTTTGGGGGGTTATTGACACTTTCCCTACAGAGTTCAGTGGTTTTTTTTGGGTCTCCTAACATGTTCTAGTGATGTTTCATGTACTTTTATTTCACTTTTTCGACGTCGCAAAATTTATTGCGCACTTTACCGCATAGATGCCATTGCTCCATTCACTTCTATGGGACTGCAGAGTTTGGGACATATCTCTGCAACTGCTCAACTTAGCGACCCCAGAGATGGCTCATTTTAATAGTCTGCCCTTATTCTTTCATCTGGTTAAAGTTTCAAGTGTGTTGGGGGGCTCAGGGGGCTTCAGGCACTGTTGGGGTACTTTTTCTGGGAAAGCTACATTTCCCATGAGCGCTTGCTTTGCGCGCTCTTGTCTGATTGGCTCCCGCCATGGCAGCCATTTTGTGCCTTTTCCAGAACAAGTATCCTATGCAGGGCTTGAACTCTCCTCCTTTCCTCTGCTGATTAACCCTTCGCCTGCCAGATAAGTCTATTTTAGCGATTTCCGGGGTGAAACTTTAATCCTACACACTGTACTTGGGTGACGTCTTTTATTATAAGGTTATTTGACAGTGTGAGAATGTCTATACCGTTGGAGCTTGGGGCCAGGCCTAAGACTAACGAAGTTGGGGTCTCTGTGTCCCCTATCGCGCATTGCTCCTCATGTCATTCAGGGTTGCCTAGAGAATTATCAGGTCATTTATGCCCAGCATGTTCTGATGTCCCTGAGTCTCTTCCAGAGACCACCAGCCATGCATTAGAGCCAGTTTGGGTGCAAGAGTTCAAGGCTACTACTAGGGACCTTCGGTCTACATTACAACTCTTTCCATCCCAGTTACATGGGGTCTTCCATTCATGGCAGACCCCCTCTTCAGTCAAATCTTCCCTGCCTAAACCGCAGGGAGTACCTGACACATCAGATTCCTCTGAGGAGGAACTGTTAGTGGATTCAGATGTTGAGGAATGTTCTGCTGTGGACTCCTCTCAGTTTTTGGGGACACCTTTGAGGCTGATCCTGACCCCTCAGATGAGGGCCTGATCAGAGCTGTCTTGACTACCCTAAACATTCTTTTAGTTCAGGAGGTTTCTTCAGATCCCTCTGATGTGTTTCAGGAGCCTAAAAAGCCCCTTACATGTTTTCCACCTAACCCCACTCTTGACCGCCTTGTGTCTGATGAGTGGAAATCTCCGGACAGGAAACCTTCTGTTTCCAAGAAATTTGCCAAGCTTTACCACTTTTCTGAGGTGGAGCTTGCTCAGTGGATGCTCCTATTTCCAGGCTATCTAAGTCTACTGCCTTGCTAGTTTCTGATACCTCCGCTCTGAAAGACTGGACTGACAAGAAACTGGAGGTTTCCCTGAAGTCCATTTTTGCCACTGCAGGTAACGCCATGCGTGCAGCGTTCGCAGCAGCATGGGTTAACCAGGCCATTGCAGTCTGGACGGAACAACTCACCTTGGCTGTCCGTTAGGGTGCTCCTACTTCGGATATGTTGTACCTTCTTGCCAACATTTCTGAGGCTCAGCACTATGCTATGCTTCTGCTGCCTTATTTGATGCCATCTGTTTAGTGGCTAGGGTTTCCACCATGTCTATGGTTGCCAGACGAGCTCTTTGGCTCAAGATCTGGTCTGCTGACACCTCTTCCAAGAAAGCCTTGCTCTCCTTGCCTTTTCAAGGCACATCATTGTTTGGGCCAGATCTTAAGGATCAGATTTATGAGGACACAGGGGGTAAAATGACACTTCTGTCTTTGGCCCCCAGGAAGAAAACGCCTCTGAAGCGTAATAGTTTTTTTTTGTTCCTTTCAGACTGAGACAAGTCCGGCGAACCAGGTGGTTCCCTCAGCTCCGCGTGCCTCCTCCAAGACCAAACAGCAATGGAAGCCCAAGGTTTCATCCAAACCTAAGGCTTCCAAACATTTTTCGGCATGACTGCCCGAACCCAGGTTCCCACTCCGCTGTGGGTGGCTGTCTGCATCACTACCACAGCGTCTGGGAGGATTCAGTGGTGGAACCATGGGTTTTACAGGTGGTGGCAGAAGGCTACAGGATCCCTTTCGTCTCTCTTCCTCCCTTTCACGTTTTTCCTTCTCATACACCCCAGGGCGCAGAGAAACGCCGGCTGTTCAATGGCGCTACCCAGGCCCTTCTGGAAGACTAAATCCAAAAGTTTATGTTTAGGCGCTATAATAAATGTTAATTCAAAACCTTAAGCTTCTATGCACAAAAAATATATAAAAATAGTAAATCTCAAAAAGCCAGTTCACTATCAGTAGAAGTAAGAGATCTCCATCAACTGTAATATTTTTCTCTCTCTTCTGGTGCTATAGTATGTGGGGTCTTGTGCAGTAAAGTTCTTATTGTATCATTCTTTTTCTGTTCACAAGAGGGTTGCTGCCCGTTTGGAACACCTGTGGATCGTGTTAATTATCTAAAAAGCAAAAACAAAAGAACACAGGCGCAAACCCTCTAAGAGCGTATCTGTATTACTGCCACACCACAGACCCCCCTTTTCAATCACTGCTCACCAGAATGTAGTTGAGAAAAGCCCATCAGGAGTTAAATGATCTTCCTTCCATGATCTCCTCCGTATAAAACAATTGTCTCACAGTGATGGATATAAAAATCATATAATAATTTTATTGATAAAAATTCCGGTCATACAATAACGCCCCCGACGCGTTTCGTATCTGTATTGACACTTCCTCAAGGGGAAAATATTCTTTTGGTATAAATATAGCAATATGATATAAATTAAAATCTTTTGACTTTACCTTTATAATGTTTCCCTCCGGTTCCATGTTCTTCTCTGTGCACAACCGGAAGTCTGAAACTTCCGCAATGAGACATCACTTCCGGCATAAGAACGGAAGTCACGTGCCCGCTCTCCGTATGCGTCTCAACTATGAAATGCATCATAGAGCTCAGTATACCGGCCACTCCGTGCCCTGCAAGAAGTTCCAACAAATTCTACAGCAACTATACGGCTGTTAATTTAAGAATGATCGCAGTAAACCAACGATATATAATAACCTTATGCTGGTATATACCTTAGGATCCGGAGGGATACATCTACCTTAAATCTTCATACCACACTTACTCTAGATCATGGAAGGAAGATCATTTAACTCCTGATGGGCTTTTCTCAACTACATTCTGGTGAGCAGTGTTTGAAAAGGGGGGTCTGTGGTGTGGCAGTAATACAGATACGCTCTTAGAGGGTTTGCGCCTGTGTTCTTTTGTTTTTGCCTTCTGGAAGACTGCCTAGTCCGGGTACAGTCCGACAACGCCACAGCCGTGCCTTACATAAACAAGCAGGGTGGAACAAGAAGTCTCACCGCTTGGTTACAGGTCAAGGCTACTCTGTCCTGGGAAGGTTTTGAGATTCTGCTCTCACTGGAGGGATCCTCTAGCTATAGTGGTGGATGCCATGTCCATTCCTTGGTTATTTCCTCTGGCTTACATCTTTCCTCCCCTCCCCATGTTGCACAGGGTGTTGCAGAAATTGAGACTGGAATGCTGTCCAGTCATTATAATTGCTCCGTACTGGCCTCGACAGGCTTGGTTTCCGGAGCTTCTGGATCTGTCAGTGGCAGAGCCATTCCGGCTCCCTTGCCGTCTGGATCTTCTTCTACAGGGTTACTTGTGGAAGGTGGATGTTAATCTACTTTTGACGGCTTGGAAATTGAATCCTCAGTATTGAGGAAGAAGGGTTTTTCTTCTGGTGTGGTGGCTACTATGCTAAGTGCCTGCAAACCTGTTTCTTCTAAGGCCTACCATCGTGTCTGGGTGACCTTTCTATCTTGGTGTGCTGATAGGGACCTTTCTCAGGATTTTGATCTGCCTATGGTCCTGGCCTTCTTGCAGGACAGTGTGGACAAGGGCCTCAGTTTGAGTTCCCTTAAGGTTCAGACTTCTGCTCTCTACATTTCCTTTCAAGGCACATTGCCACTCTTTCTGATGTCAAGGTTTTCTCTCGTCCTGTCTTTAAGAATCCCACTACTCCGTGGGATCTTAACTTTGTTGTGGGCGTTCTTCAGCTCCCTCCCTTTGAATCCTTGGCTACTATTCCTATACGCATGTTGACATAGAAAATGGCCTTTCTCCTGGCGATCGTGTCCGTTCACATTTTGCAGTTACATGCTCTGTCCTGTAAACCACCCTTTTTGGCATTTCACAAGGACAAGGCGGTGCTTCACACTTCTCAGGAGTTTCTGCCGAAGGTGGTTTCGGAGTTCCACATCAATCAGGAGATTGTGGTGCCTTCTTTCTGCCCTGACCCACCTCTAACAAGGAGAGGGATCTCCAATTCTTAGATGTGGGGCTTTGTCTCAAGTTTCACATCACAGTGAGTCCATTAGACAGTCTGACGCACTGTTTGTCATTCATGGCGGTCCCAGGGCAGGAAGATCTGCATCCAAGGTGACTGTTGCGTCCTGGATTAAGTCCACTATTCGTAAGGCTTACGAGCTGAGGAAGAAGCCTGTTCACTTTCGGGTCACGGCTGATTCTACTAGATCTATTGGGCTTCTTGGGCTTACAAGAATCAGGCCTCCACTGATCAGTTGTGCAAGGCTGCCACTTGGTCGTCTGTGCACACCTTTTCGAAGCATTACCGTGTTGATGTGCTAGCATCTGCTGACGCAAGCTTTGGGAGGAAAATCCTGGAGGCAGTCTTGCCTGTCTAGGATCTTCTTCGGTTCTTGATGCTTTCTTCACTTTTGAGTCCTGTTGGCTCTAGTTCAGTGTAACAGTTGGGGTGTTGTACCCCTGTTTGGTGTCCGTTGACACTCCCTTGTTTTTGGGCTATCTCTGATCTGATGGTTCATATCTGCTCTGGTAACTTTGGGGGCCTTGCACCTGGTCCTTGCCTTACTTCCCACCTCTGGAAAACTCAATGGTTTGACAAAGTTACCTGTAACCAGTATTAGATGACAGGGAAAATAGGACCAGTGACGATCCTGGCATGTCACAGAATTCTAGAATAACAGCTCAGCTGCACTCCACTCTGCCATCCCAGAATTCATTGCTGATCAGTTGGTCATTAAAGAGTTAAGGATCGTCACTGGTCCTTAAAGCATATCCACCGGTGACGGTCCTGGCACTTCACTAATCATTAAGGGATTAAGGACCAGAGGGGTGTGTAACACATTACATTGCAATTTCTTGTACTGTGTAAGAAATCTCTATTAATGTCTGCTTCTAGATCACGTCTTCATAAAAATGGGCTGCAATTGACCTGAATGACTCATAACGAACACTAGTCTATCAGATTATAAATGGGAACAATGAGCAGTGGAAATCAAATGCAAATGAAACCTATAGAAAAAGGACTGCTGTTTCAAGGACAATTACTTAGGTAAGCCCTTCTGTTAATCAGATCATGAGCCACATATCTCATGGTTTCCAAATAAGTTCTTGATAATATTAAGTAACTAGTGTAAAAGCCCATATACCCGGGCCAAGGTCCAGGTGATGTTAACCCTTTGAGTGTCAGAGTGTAAGAGGCCGGTCCTGCTCTGTGTCCTGCCACCGACGCAGTCATGCACTGTAGAGACTGCTCAAAAGCACAGAATGCTCCCAGCATTCTTTCTGTGCTCCCAACATTCCATGCTCCCAGCATTCTCTGCATACAGGCAGTCTCTACTGCACATGACGGCTTCTGACAAACACCCTAGCAAATTAATATATAGGATGACACATTTTAGAACTTGTGTACAAAAGAGAAATATGCTTGCTGGGATTGCATAACATGTAACTAGAGATTAACTTTCATTTTTCTGGTCATTATGTCCCTTTATTCCCAAAGGAGAACAAACACTGATTATAAGCCCCCACTTACCTGAACTTAACCCTTTAAATGCCATATGGTGTGCAATGCATTGCAGAGGGTTAACTCTATCAGTGCCAGGGAGTGCCCAGTGCAATGCTTTTTCAAAGTACTGGTCACCCCTCTGGCAGTGAAAGGATTAAACATAGGTTTTGATGGCATTATACAATGCAATGGGCCCATTCAGTCTGCCCATCCTATCATGATAAAATGCAGTCTTACAGTTCTCTGAATAGGCCTATGCCTATGGACAGAAATCTGTATGGTCTCTCTGAAATGTTCTCTTGTTCTCTGATTCTACAGAACAACTTCAGTCATTCCTGCATGTCCAGAGAGGCAGACTTGAATTTGTTAGAAGGACCACACTGCACAGCCCTCTGGTCCTTACAGGGATAGTAATGTTTCACAATAAAAACAGCTCCAAATAATCTTTATATTATTTGAGACATGGAGAGTGTTATTGCAATACTGTTGAAGTTGAAGTTCAAGAGTAATCGAATGATAAAGTGTCCCCCCTCCCACCCCTTTTACTGATGTAACACTGCTCACCTCAGAGCAGCAAGACCATCAGGATGGATCGCAGAGAGCGACAATCTTCAGTGAGCATAAGGAAAAACCTGTCAAGGGGGGCAGGGTTTTCCTTATGCTCACAGTAAGAAGATTGTCCCTTGCTGTGAGCTTTTTGGTCAAGTGACCAGTTTCCACATCTGAGGGGATGCGGCTTACACTAGGTAAAAGGGGCAGGAGGGGGATACTTTTTCATTCAATTACTCTTGAACTACAACTCTGACAGTATTGAAATAACACTCTCCATGGCCTAAATGCTATGAAGATTAATTGGAGCTGCTTTTTTAAAGGGTTACGTAGGCTCATGCACTCTGCCCGCTTTAGTTTGAAAAAGAAACTGCCAGCAACTGTCATGTCTGCCCCCAAGGACATGACACCCAGGGCTGACTGAAGATGTGTCATCTTGAACCAAAATGGAAATACAAAACTCCTAGGGGCCATTAGGATTTTCTGGCCATAGTAACAAAAGGGGGTTATTATGAGGTGTTAGTTCTCCTATAAGTAGGAATCTATAACACTTAATGGGATAAAATATGTGCCACAGCCAGTGTATTACATCTAGTTCCCCCCCATTTTGTGACATCAGTTTTTATTATCTGTCCTGAACCTTTGTGGCCAGAAAATACCTCACAATACTCACAGTGGATGCCATTTTGTTACGGTCACAGGAATTAGCCAGTCATATATAGCATCATGTTGTCGCTCAGGAGGCTGCAGAGATTGCTAGTACATACAATGGAAATCAATTACACTCAACTATATCTAAAGAAATGAAGTTTTTATTTAAAAAAATTCACATTTATAAGAAAGAAAAAAAAAACCCCACAAACCCAATCCAAAAAAAAAAAAATCTAGAATATCACAAATATTTTCTTCTAAAGGATTTTATATAAAATCTTTGGCAGATTTCTTTCTTTTCTTTTTTATTTTCAATCATACCCCTACAATTTTTTTTGGCTTTTGTATTATAATATCTATGGTGGACTTTTTTTGTAAACGTATTTATAAATTCTTTGTTGCATATTTTACGTTATTATAGATTAAAAAAAAATGGATTCTCCTGTAAACATACCATTAGAAATAATTTCTTTGTGGGATATTTCAATATTCTTGGCATATAATTTTATTTTTCCACCTCAAATCACCAGGGCCCACATGTCAGTCATAAGCAGGATGTGAAAGGCTGGTCCTGCTCAGTCACAATAATGTCATATCCTCTAATTAACAACAAAAACAGTAAATGTCAAAATTAGGCGAGATGCTACATTTAACTCCTTGGAGGCTGGAGAGGTCCCAACACAATGTGGACATCACTAGCATCCAAGGGTTTAATTAACATTTTATATAATCCAGTGGCAAAAAAACAAAACAAAACAAAAAACAACTTTGGTTAAAACCACAGTTATGCAAGCGCTTAAAACTAGCTACAATTAAACCTTAAAGGACCAGAGGGGTGTGCAACATAATGCTTTGCAATTGCGTTGCAGACACTTAAGGCCCTTAAAGGGTTAAGAGGAGTGAGGAATCTTGTGAATGTAAGGAATCCATAAAGAGGTTATGGAGGGTTCACTGTGGCTGGAGGCAAGAAATTACACTGAATGAACAGACTGCAAAACTGTATGTTCTGAGAGTACTCTTATGATAGCCAGCTCTTCTGTCTGTAACGCTCAGACACCTCCTGAGGTGGAGTCACAGGCTCTGCTTTGCTTTAATTACTCTCGCGAGTACTGCAAAGAGAAATGTAAGCAGTCTATTAACAATTTCCTCAAAAGTAGAGGGTAAATGCAGAAGGTACAAACGCCCTCTAGTGGTTTATTTATAGTTAAGCAAGGGATTCTTCAAACAACAGCCAATGGACGGAGGCACCAGAGAGGAGTGTAAACGTAAAACAAGCCAGGTCAAGCTGGATAAGAAATGCTGGACCAAGACTCAAGACAAAATCTGGTAGGAGAATGGTGGACGTGACCTGTATGAGAACAGGAGCAGACTCCTGAAAGGTATGCAGACAAGCTCCAATTAACAATTTAAATGCTGAATTCTAACAGTGAAGGGGAAGGGAAAAAGCTTACTCTTTGGTATCAAGATATCAAGGTGTCTAAAAAAATTGTCTGGTTCCTATTCTCTACAGCAGGGCTAGGCATCTTTTACTCTCCAGCTGCTGAGGAATCCAACTTCACTGGCAAGGTGAGGATGATGGGAGGTGTAGTCCACAAAAGATTACCCTTCATCAATATCATAACGTATGAATCAATCAATCTTGTAATAAATATTGCACTCTAGCTCCCCTAAGAAAAAATTTACTTTAATTATCAAATACAATTAACCTATAAGCATTATCAGGTCATTTATGCTTACGTTACTGGTACAAACTACCCTTCACATGTATTTCATATAGACATTGCTATCACCTTGAATGGTAGAATGAGATGAAAACCACCAGCTTCCAAGGGGCTTAACAAGTTGGACTGCTTGAGTTCCAGAAAGCTTTAACCTTCTGAGTGCCAGAGAGGTATCAATGCATTGCAATGCACTGAATACCTCTCTGGCACTCAAAGGGTTAAGGGTTCCACCAAACTGGCCTAAAACAAGATCTTTCTATATCCACAGAATACTCTGCATGCTAGAAAGGCCTTCAATGCATTCTGAAGCAACCCACTGAACACCGCTCTAGTTTTCTTTAACAGCCAATCAATGGGGATTTTAACTTGTTCCCTATCTGCCCCAGAATTGCTCCACTTTTATCTCTTTATATATCGCAAACTGTTATATGCCTCCCCCCCTCTCTTTTTCACATACAACATGCAAAAGGATAAGTTCACATTGGCTATATTAATGCAGGGATACCAACAAAAAATTAAACACCTTCTCTCCAAAGGTGTAGCTTACATGCGATCCTCATCTCACAGAACGTACCCAAATGCAGCAAGCTAAACCTTGATGTGTCCTGCAGTAGGCAGCTATTATTTGTAGCATACCTGATCTTATTAATGGCATATGGTCAGCTGTGCGGGTTCTTCACATGAGCAGTAGTGGAGGTTAAAACGATCATAGTAACCGTCACTAACTGGCCAAGCAATGTGGGTGTCGACCAGTAATGCCCACATGGGCTGGCCATCTATTTGTCAAACCCCTGCCATTCAGTTCCTTGGGAGATTGGAGGTTTGCGGCTTGATGTGTGCCAACACAGAACACAGCCAAGTCAACTGTGAAAGCAAAGGTTAATAAACAAAGATTGTGGTTCTTATGGTTATGGACTGTAGTCACAAAATTCTGCAAATTTTGTGAAAGAAAGAAATCTGCTTTAAGGGAAAAAAAGGAAACACAAATGCCACATAATTCAACCCATCTTGGATTCACTTAGAATTTCCATGTCAACATTTAATGGAAGTTTGTAAACCTGACTTGTTCAGGTTATTAATCTGTGAACCTGCCTATTTTTGGAGGTAATAGGAAACACACAAGACAGAAAGCGACAGACGAGATTAAAAGAAAAAAAACTAATTTCTTAACCGCTTCACTGAGAATGGAACCTCCATATAGCACTGAGTTGAAGGGTTTTTGCATTACTTCCTGTCCACATTACACAGCAATCTCCCAGAATCCCGCTCACACAGTCACACGTAGGAGTTCCTGAGTTGGAATGTCAGCAGTTGTCAGTCGTCAGATCCCTAGCTGAACCTTCATTTTCTCATATACTACATAGCTGATACTGACTGCAGGCAGAACCTTCAAGAAATTTGGTGCAATACCCCTGTACAGCCCCAGAAAACCTTCTTTGGCGATGATCTTTCTGAAGAGGCCTCCCATGTTCAGCTGTGGGGCACCCTCCACAGAAGCTGAAACAGAAAAAAAAATATGCATTAGAAAGCAGTCACAGCACCTTTGTAATAGCTAAATAAATTATGTTGCAGGGTTTAAAAAGAGCTAGGGAAAAACACATTAATATAAGGGTAAGTTGTCCTGAGTACGTCTATAGGCATTTATAGTTCATGACAAATTTTGATTAGACTGTAGAAGCCATCCCCAAAAACATGAGTCACAGTGCAAAATCTCCCTTTGGCTCCTAGCATACACCTGTGTGCAGCTTTATGTGTCCTCATGTAATGTTGTGCCCCATGCTGACATCTAAATCCACACAGTGGGTGCACTCACATTTCAAACTCAGTACCGTGCCTAGGAGACGGCATTCAAAGGAAGCTTTTAGTGAAGAAACAACTGATTTTCATTTGTGTGTGTGTATTTGTACTTTTCTGGGTGTATGAAATCATCTGGTTTTTTTCACTCACAAAAAGTGTTGTGTGCCATCTCCAGAACCCTGCTTCCCATGACTAGTAGAAGGTTTTGTATTTATTTATTTGTTTTTCGGGTGGGGGCAGCAAGAATAACTTAACCCTTTAAGTCCCAGAAAGGTATGAAATGCATTGTGTTGCATACCTCTCTGGAACTTACGGGATTAAAGTATCTGCTGCCTCTAAACAGTATTATGGCACAGAACAATGTTGTCTGAAGAATGAGCCAGGACCCAGCATCCTCTACTAGCTTTACCTCAGACTGGTAGAACACACCTTAAGCATATTCTACCTGCACTCTAGATCATGTTAGTTTTCCATCTGATAGCTCAGCAGAGGGTGACATCTCTCTCTCTCTCTCTCTCCAGCCTCATACACCATTTGCCCAGATATAATTAACCACTTAAGGCATGGACATGGGCATCCTGGCACTTCATGACTTTTGTGATCACAGAGCTCCTCCGGAGCGGTCAGTTTCAGCCTCTCTTTCAGAGAGCCAATACACATGATGCCTATGCAGTCAAAGTTAAACTTACCCCTGGACTGCCGGTTGTTAAAGGGATAGTAATACCTGAAAAATAGGATTTTAGTCTTACCTGTTAAATCCTTTTCACTTAGTCCATACAGGTCACTGGTACTCTGGGAGGCGTAAGTCCCCTTTAATAGGCAGGAACAACTATGCAAATGATTTGCAAGGGGCGGAGCCTCCCCTCTTACTTAAGCCACCTTCTGGCCAGAGCCACTTAGATTGATTTGAGACCCCAAAACTGACCTCAGGTAAGCAAAAAGAAGGACTCCTGTGAGCATGCCCGAACGGTCTCCCACTGGATGCCACAGGAGAGCCAAGACTGGTCCCTTGACAGGGTGGGAGACCAGTGACCTGTATGGACTAAGTGAAAAGGATTTAACAGGTAAGACTAAAATCCTATTTTCACTGTCGTCCAATACAGGTCACTGGTACTCTGGGATGTACAAACATTGAGCTGATCCAGAGGCGGGAAGTAAGGCAAGGACCAGGCGCGAGGCCCAAGTCACTAGAACTGCTATGACCCAGTTAATAACATAGCCCAAACTGTAAGTGTCAACGGACACCAACCAAGGGAACAATCCCTGAACTAACACAGCACACGAAACCAGAGCCAACCGGGCTCAACAGTAAGGAAGCACTAAGGATCACAGAGCGGAAGACCTACACAGGCAAGACTGCCTCCAGGACCTTCCTTCCTCTCGATAGTGCTTAGAAAAAGTGTGCACAGAGGACCAAGTGGCCGCTCTGCGCAGTTGATCAGCAGAAGCTTGATTCTTGTAGGCCCAAGAGGCCCCAACAGATCTGGTGGAATGGGCAGTCACCCGGAAGGGAACATGCTTATTCCTCAACTTGTAGGCTTCACGGATAGTAGCCTTAATCCAAGAGGCAATGGTAACTTTGGAAGCCGGTCTCCCTGCCCTAGGCCCCTCAGGAATGACGAACAGAGCGTCAGACTTCCTGATAGACTCGGTGCGATGAACATAAAACTTGAGGCAACGCACCACATCCAACAAATGGAGATCTCTTTCCTTGTCAGATGAAGGATTAGGGCAGAAAGAGGGAACCACAATCTCCTGATTGATGTGAAACTCGGACACAACCTTGGGTAAGAATTCCTTGGTAGTGCGAAGCACAGCCTTATCCTTGTGGAACACCAGGTAAGGAGGTTTACAAGACAAGGCCTGTAACTCTGCTACCCGGCGAACTGAAACAATAGCCAGAAGGAAGGCCATCTTCCAAGTCAAGAGACGTAATGGAATGGAAGCCAAGGATTCAAACGGTGGTCGCTGGAGAACTCCCAGCACCAAGTTGAGGTCCCACTGGGGAGCAGGACTCTTGAAGGCAGGTCGAACATGAGTCACACCTTGGGAGAAAACTTTCACATCAGGAAGGACAGAAATCCTTTCCTGGAAAAACACAGACAAGGCAGAAGTCTGAACTTTGAGGGAACTCAGACTGAGCCCCTTATCCACACCGTCCTGCAAGAAGGCCAGGACAGTGGGAAGATGGAAGTCAAGGGATAACTTCTTATCAGAGCACCATGTCACAAAAGTTGACCATATGCGATGATAGATCTTGGAAGACACAGGCTTACGAGCACTGAGCATAGTCGACACCACAGAAGGAGAAAATCCTTTCTTTGCTAGAATCGAGGATTCAACCGCCATGCCATCAAATGGAGAGAGTGAACATCCTCCTTCCACAGATATCCCTGAAGAAGTAGGTCCGGACGGGCAGGAAGCGGGATCGGATCCATCACTGACATGGCCATCAACTCCAGATACCAGGACTGGCGAGGCCAGTTTGGAGCAATCAGGATGTCAGGACAACGCTCCCTCTTCAACTTCTGGATAACTCTGATCAATAGCGGAAGAGGAGGGAAGATGCAAGCCAGGGAGAAGTCCCAAGGGATCGACAAGGCATCCACTGCTAGAGCCAGGGAGTCCCTCAACCGGGAGCAAAACACCGGAACCTTCCTGTTGTGTCTGGTAGCCATCAGGTCCACCACAGGCATCCCCCACCGCTGAGTGAGCATGTGAAACACCTCTGGATGAAGAGCCCATTCTCCGCTGTCGACCGTGTGACGACTGAGGAAGTCTGCCATGACGTTGTCCACGCCTGGAATATGAACTGCAGAGATGACAGGCACGTGATCTTCTGCCCAAGACAAAATATCCTTGACCTCCCACCAGGCGGAACCGCTTCTTGTGCCGCCTTGCCTGTTGATGTAAGCCACCGCCGTGGCGTTGTCGGACTCCACTCTGATCGGAAGACCGGTCAATTGACTCTCCCAGTGCTTCAGGGCAAGCCGGACAGCTCGAAGTTCCAGAACATTGATGGAGAGCATGGATTCCTCCAGACCCCATTTCCCCTGAGCACTGAAGCGACCCCAGACTGCACCCCAGCCCCGAAGGCTGGCATCCGTTGTGACTGTGGTCCAATGAGGAACTAGAAAGGATCTCCCTTTCAGGAGATGAGAGAGATCTAACCACCAGTGCAGACTCGACTCGACATGAGGAGGAAGAGAAACAGACAGCTGTTGATGATCTGGATGATTCTTGCACGTCTGGATCACAAATCTCTGAAGATCCCTGGAGTGGGCCATGGCAAATGGGACTGCTTCGATCGTGGAAATGAACTTCCCCACTAAAGACGACAACTTTGGTACTGGAATTTCGTCCATGTCCAGAATCCCAGCCACTCTGACGGCTATCTGGTGAGCCACGTCCTCTGGAAGAAACACCATGCATTGGCGAGTGTCGAACAGGAGACCCAGGAACAGAAGCCTCTGAGATGGAATCAAGTCCGACTTGTCCAGATTCAGGATCCAGCCATGACGGTTCAGGGTGTGCATGCACTTCTGTAATTGCTGACGGAGAAGCTCCGCTGAGGAGGCCTTCAGTAGGAGATCGTCCATGTAGGGGGTCACTCTGATCCCATCCTGATGGAGCACCGCTATCAAGGAGCCTAACACCCTCTGGAAGACCTGAGGGGCTGAAGTCAGCCCAAAGGGGAGCGCTGCAAACTGAAAGTGTCCCCTGTGGCAGGCAATCCTGAGATACCGCCTGCTCTCTGGATGAATAGGGATGTGAAGATAAGCATCCTGAAGGTCCAGGGAGGCAAGAAACTCCCCTGGAGACATTGCTGCAATCACAGAACGCAGAGATTCCTGGCGGAAGTGGGAAGTCACCACATAGGTATTGAGATCTTTGAGATCCAAAATGGGACGAGCTCCTCCGTCCTTTTTGGCTACCACAAACAGGTTGGAATAGAATCCTGAACCTGTGTCCCCTTGAGGAACCACCTCCAGGACCTCTTTGTCCAAGAGATCCTGAATAGCGTCGTCGAATAGACGCCTTTTTGTGGGTTCCTGAGAAGGACGACTAAAATGGAACCGAAAAGGAGGAAGGGAAGAGAAAGGGATCCTGTATCCCTCTGACACCACCTGAAGAACCCATGGGTCCGCCACTGACTCCTCCCCACTGACTCCTCCCAAGTCCGGCGAAAGATGCGGAGACGACCGCCTACAGCCGGATGCGGACCCGGGTTCGGCGAGTCATGCCGAAGCAGTCTTGGAGGTCTTGGCCTTGGGGGCAACATTGGGCTTCCAGGACTGTTTGGGCTTGGAGGAGGAGCGCGTAGTGGGAGGACCCGTTTGGGCCGAGGTGCGTGTCTCAGTCTGAAAGGAACGAAAGGACCGATTGCGTTTGGCTGGAAACTTTTTCTTAAAGACTGAGGGTAGAAGAGTACTTTTACCGCCAGTAGCCTCACTGATCATTTCTTTGAGTTCAGACCCAAAAAGCAAATTCCCCTGAAAGGGCAAAGAAAGCAAGGCTTTCTTGGAGGCTGTATCAGCAGACCAAATTTTCAGCCAAAGAGCGCGTCTAGCCACCACAGAAGAAGTGGAGGCCCTCGCCATCATGCGCACAGCATCAAAAGCAGCGTCAGCAACATAGTTCTGAGCTTCAGTGATATTAGCAAGGAGCTGTAACTGTTCAGATGCTGGCGCATCCTGGCGAACTGCTTCAGTCAGTCGTTCAGTCCAGGCCGCAATGGCTCTATTAACCCAAGCCACAGCAAAGGTTGGACGCATGGCAGTGCCAATGGAGGCAAAAATAGCTTTAAGAGAAAGCTCTAGCTTTTTATCCGTCCAATCCTGCAGGGCAGAGGCATCAGAGACAGCCAAGGCGGTAGACTTGGATAGTCTAGAAACAGGAGCATCCACCTTGGGAGGATGAACCCATTTTGCCAACTCAGCCTCAGGAAAGGGGTAAAGTTTAGCAAACTTTTTAGAGACAGAGGAAGATCTATCAGGATTCTTCCATGCCTCAGAGACCAGACGGGCAAGAGTAGGGTTAGTTGGAAAACAAACAACTGGTTTAGATGTTTTTTTCTGAAAAACATCAGTGGGATCATACGTGGATTCCTGAGTCAGAGGAAGGTTGAGCGTATTCAGAACCGCTCTGATCAGACCCTCAGCCGAGACTTCAGGGTCACACTCATAGGGGTCCCCAATGGACCTGTTAGATTCAATAACAGTACGTTCCTCAGCATCAGAATCCTGTAAGAGTTCTTCTTCAGAAGAATCAGTGACATCAGGAGCTCCCTGTGGCTTAGGCAGGGAGGTCCTGATGGTAGACGGGGTCTGCCAAACCTGGAGAGCCCCCTGTATCTGAGAGGGAAAGAGTTGAAGCGTGGATCCGAGATCCCTAGTGGCAGCTTTAAACTCCCTCACCCAAGATGGCTCAATAGCGTGGCTGGAAAGCCCAGGGTTGCTATCTTGACCAGTACAATTAGGGCATAGATCCCCCACATTATCGGTAGACAGCCCAATGTGGCAAGAGGAGCAAAACGCCATGGGGGTAGCAGACCCCCCATCCTCCTTAGACTTGGGTCTAGCCCCTAGCTCCAGTGAAGTAGACATGCTCACAGCGTCAATATACTCCACTAATAACACTATCACCCAGAAGAAGTGTAAATGATTAAAGTTTCACCCCAGAAATGTCTAAATTCGGACTTATCTGGCCAGCGAAGGGTTAATCTGTTGAGGAGAGAGAAGGCTCGGTCCCTGTGTAGTGTACTCGCTTAGGAAAAGTACCACAAAATGGCGGCCGTCATGATAGCCAATCAGAAACGAGCGCGAACCAGGCGCTCATGGGAAATGTAGTTTTCCCTTACAAGTACCCCAAACAGTGCCCGAAGCCCCCCTGAACACCCCACATACATAAAACACATTCCGGATGATAGAGCAGGAGCCTAGGAATAAAATGAGACCTCTCTGAAGTTGCTGTGACAAGCGGTTCCAGAGATACATCCCACACTGTGAATTCTCATAGAGAGTAGAGGAGCCCTTGCGTCTGAGCGGGAAAAAGCCGCGCTTAAAGGCGCGGAACACCATTTTTAATAAAGTTTGAGAAAACATTAAAAAGTGCCCAAACAAGCATGAAACACATAAGAAACATGAGTAAACGAATATCAAAAGCTCCAAAACCCAGAGAATACCACAGAAATTGCATAAAACAGTAATAATGCAATAAAAACACCCTATGAGTGCTGGAGTGTATTGAAACTCCCAAATACAAGCCCATCAAAGGGACACTGTGGGGACAAGTGGACCTTCAGCACTCAATGGGTGACTCACCTTTCTTGCAGGACTTCTGTCTTCAGGTGACCATGATAAGGTGGGAAAGAACCAGAGGTAAATTCCCCAGTAGGGGAGCTGCTTAACACAAGCTGTCCCCTCTTCAGGGCATAAGGTCCACAGAAAATCCCTGGAAGCTGCACCAGCCACTTTAAAGAGGGCAATTCACAGCCATGGTCACCCTCCTAATGGTGGTATTCCATATTTGAATAAAAAAATAATAAAACACTAAGATGCATAGATGTTCTCTACCTGGTGTGCAAAGCACTCCAGGAACAAATCAATCTAAGTGGCTCTGGCCAGAAGGTGGCTTAAGTAAGAGGGGAGGCTCCGCCCCTTGCAAATCATTTGCATAGTTGTTCCTGCCTATTAAAGGGGACTTACGCCTCCCAGAGTACCAGTGACCTGTATTGGACGACAGTGAAATAAGTTTATTTTATATTGTAGCCCTTAAAAAACCATGAAAGATGATATAAGTCTTATCTCCCAAACCTTTATGGTTTGGGAGATATTCATATGTAAAATACAGTATAGTTCACTTTTCCTTGCTGTTTCAGCCAAGTCTGCCATCTAGTGGACAGATTTGGAATTCGGTCCACATAGCAACCAGCAGCTCTTTAGCAGTGCCGAGATCACGATCTTTGAAAAGAACTACTTCATTGGAACAGTGTACAAAGTGTGCCTGGGTTGAAAGCACACTTTGTAGACCATTCCAATAAATAAATTCTTTTTAAAGATCATGATCTCAGCATTTCTGGAGAGGCACTGCTGGTCAAGCGACCAGATTTCAAATCTGAAGGGTGGAGCAATGACATCACTACAGGGGAAACTTTACTTCTGAATATCTCCCAAACATAAAGGTTTGGGAGATAAGACTTATATCATTTTTCATGGTTTTTTAAGGGCTACAATATAAACTGAACTTATTTTCAGGTATTACTATCCCTTTAAGGGGTTAAAGACAAGAGTGTTATTTACAGGTAGTGTGCGAGTAGGAAGTACTAAGCTCTATAGCCCGCTGCCTGATCATTTGTATCCTAGGTGACAAGATGCAGTTCATAGGCAACCTGGTGACTGGGAATGGTCAAAAATTGCCCTCACCAATTCCTCAAGGGTCAGGTGAAGGGATTTTCATCTTTCGTATTAACTAACAACTGAGCACGGGCAATCTTCCTCTCAGCTCAATCACATGCTTAAATGTATCCTTCGTTCACCTGGTACAGCGTTTGTGTGTTTTGCAGTATGTGCATGTGGTTTTTGTGTGTGCTGGTCCAAATGGCTCCTTCAGTAGTGTATCTCCAAATAATGGCTCCATACCCTCAGCAGACTGTCACCTCCAAATATATACCAGCACATTCCATTCTCTGCCCACTCACTGTTAGCCCACCCTAGAGTGTGGCTGCCACAGATCCAGAAATGATAACATAAAGATCCCATAAGGGGATCGAAACATTGACCTATAATAAAATTGACATTGTGGACCATCTAACAAATCCTTTGAGTGCCGATTTTTGAATTTCCGCATTATTTTGGCATATGGCACCCAGTTCCTTATCCTAATTTGTCAGGAGTGCTTCCTCTCCTTGGACTTGTTATATAATAGGATTTTAGTCTTACCTGTTAAATCCTTTTCACTTAGTCCATACAGGTCACTGGTACTTCTGGGAGGCGATTCGCCCCTTTAATAGGCAGGAACAATTATGCAAATGATTGCAGGGGGCGGAGCCTCCCCTCCTACTTAAGCCACCTTCAGGCCAGAGCCACTAGATTGATTTGAGACCCTAAAACTGACCCCAGGTAAGCAAGAAGAAAGACTCCTGTGAGCATGCCCCAAAGGTCCCCCACTGAATGCCACAGGAGAGCCAGGTCTGGTCCCTTGACAGGGTGGGAGACCAATGACCTGTATGGACTAAGTGAAAAGGATTTAACAGGTAAGACTAAAATCCTATTTTCACTGTCGTCCAATACAGGTCACTGGTACTTCTGGGATGTACAAACATTGAGCTGATCCAGAGGTGGGAAGAAGGCAAGGACCAGAACAAGGCCCAAGTCATTAAAACTGCTATGAACCAGTTAATTACATAGCCCAACTGTAAGTGTCAACGGACACCAATCAAGGGAACAATCCCTGAACTAACACAGCACACGGAACTAGAGCCAACTGGGCTCAACAGTAAGGAAGCACTAAGGATCACAGAGTGGAAGACCTACACAGGCAAAACTGCCTCCAGGACTTTCCTTCCAAAACTGGCATCAGCCGAGGCCAGCACATCAACACGGTAGTGCTTTGAAAAAGTGTGCACAGAGGACCAAGTAGCCGCTCTGCACAGTTGATCAGCGGAAGCCTGATTCTTGTAGGCCCAAGAGGCCCCAATAGATCTGGTGGAATGGGCAGTCACCCGGAAGGGAACATGCTTATTCCGCAACTTGTAGGCTTCACGGATAGTAGCCTTAATCCAAGAGGCAATGGTAACTTTGGAGGCCGGTCTCCCTGCCCTAGGCCCCTCAGGAATGATGAATAGAGCGTCAGACTTCCTGATAGACTCGGTGCGATGAACATAAAACTTGAGGCAATGCACCACATCCAACAAATGGAGATCTCGTTCCTTGTCAGATGAAGGATTAGGGCAGAAAGAGGGAACCACAATCTCCTGATTGATGTGAAACTCGGACACAACCTTGGGTAAGAATTCCTTGGTAGTGCGAAGCACAGCCTTATCCTTGTGGAACACCAGGTAAGGAGGTTTACAAGACAGAGCCTGTAACTCTGCTACCCGGCGAACTGAAACAATAGCCAAAAGGAAGGTCATCTTCCAAGTCAAGAGACGGAATGGAATGGAAGCCAAGGATTCAAACGGTGGTCGCTGGAGAACTCCCAGCACCAAATTGAGGTCCCACTGGGGAGTAGGACTCTTGAAGGCAGGTCGAACATGAGTCACACCTTGGAAGAAAACTTTCACATCAGGAAGGATAGCAATCCTTTCCTGGAAAAACACAGACAAGGCAGAAGTCTGAACTTTGAGGGAACTCAGACTGAGCCCCTTAGCAACACCGTCCTGCAAGAAGGCCAGGACAGTGGGAAGATGAAAATCAAGGGATAATTTCTTATCAGAGCACCATGCCACGAAAGTTGACCATATGCGATGATAGATCTTGGAAGACACAGGCTTACGAGCACTGAGCATAGTCGACACCACAGAAGGAGAAAATCCTTTCTTTGCTAGAATCGAGGATTCAACCGCCATGCCATCAAATGGAGAGAGTGAACATCCTCCTTCCACAGATATCCCTGAAGAAGTAGGTCCGGACGGGCAGGAAGTGGGAACGGATCCGCCACCGACATGGTCATCAACTCCAGATACCAGGACTGGCGAGGCCAGTTTGGAGCGATCAGGATAACAGGACAACGCTCCCGCTTCAGTTTCTGGATGACTCTGATCAATAGAGGAAGAGGAGGAAAGATGTAAGCCAGAGAAAAATCCCAAGGGATCGACAAGGCATCCACTGCTAGAGGAAGGGAGTCCCTCCGCCGGGAGCAAAACACCGGAACCTTCCTGTTGTGTCTGGAGGCCATCAGGTCCACCTCCAGCATCCCCCACCTCTGGGTGAGCAAATGAAACACCTCTGGATGAAGAGCCCATTCTCCGCTGTCGACGGTATGACGACTGAGGAAGTCTGCCATGACGTTGTCCACGCCTGGAATATGGACTGCAGAGATGACAGGCACGTGATCTTCTGCCCAAGACAAAATATCCTTGACCTCCAACCAGGCGGTGCCGCTTCTTGTGCCGCCTTGCCTGTTGATGTAAGCCACCGCAGTGGCGTTGTCGGATTCCACTCTGATCGGAAGACCGGTCAGTTGAGATTCCCAGTGTCTCAGGGCAAGCCGGATGGCACGCAGTTCCAGAACATTGATGGAGAGAAGAGATTCCTCCAGACCCCATTTCCCCTGAGCACTGAAGCGACCCAACACAGCACCCCAGCCCCGAAGGCTGGCATCCGTTGTGATCGTGGTCCAACAAGGAACTTGAAAGGATCTCCCTTTCAGGAGATGGGAGAGGTCCAACCACCAGTGCAGACTCGATTCCACATGAGGAGGTAGAGGGACTGACAGATGCTGATGATCTGGATGATTCTTGCACGTCTGGATCACAAATCTCTAAAGTTCCCTGGAGTAGGCCATGGCAAAAGGAACCGCTTCGATCGTGGAAATGAACTTCCCCACCAGGGACGACAATTTCGTTACCGGCACTAAGTCCAGTTCCAGAATCCCCGCCACTCTGATAGCTATCTGATGAGCCACATCCTCCGGCAGGAACACCATGCATTGGCGAGTGTCGAACAGGAGACCCAGGAACAGAAGCCTCTGAGATGGGACCAAGATTCAGGATCCAGCCATGGCGGGTCAGAGTGTGGATACACTTCTGCAATTGCTGGTGAAGAAGCTCCGCCGAGGAAGCTTTGATGAGGAGATCGTCCATGTAGGGAGTCACCCTGACCCCGTCCTGATGAAGCACCGCTATCAGGGAGCCCAACACTCTCTGGAAGACCTGAGGAGCTGAAGTCAGCCCAAAGGGAAGAGCAGAAAACTGAAAGTGTCCCCTGTGGCAGGCAATCCTGAGGTACCGCCTGCTCTCTGGATGAATAGGGATGTGAAGATAAGCATCCTGAAGGTCCAGGGAGGCAAGGAACTCCCCTGGAGACATTGCTGCAATCACAGAGCGCAGGGACTCCTGGCGGAAGTGGGAGGTCACCACATAGGCATTGAGATCTTTGAGATCCAAAATAGGACGAGCCCCTCCGTCCTTTTTGGCCACCACAAACAGGTTGGAATAAAATCCTGAACCTGTGTCCTCCTGAGGAACCACTTCCAGAACCTCTTTGTCCAAGAGATCCTGAATAGCGTCGTCGAACAGACGTCTTTTTGTGGGTTCCTGAGAAGGACGAGTAAAATGGAACCGAAAAGGAGGAAGGGAGGAAAAAGGGATCCTGTATCCCTCTGACACCACCTGAAGAACCCATGGGTCCGCTACTGACTCCTCCCAAGTCCGGCGAAAGATGCAGAGACGTCCACCTACAGCCGGATGCGGACCCGGGTTCGGCGAGTCATGCCGAAGCAGTCTTGGAGGTCTTGGCCTTGGGGGCCACTTTGGGCTTCCAGGACTGTTTGGGCTTGGAGGAGGAGCGCGTAGCGGGAGGACCCGTCTGAGCCGAGGAGCGTGTCTCAGTCTGAAAGGAATGAAAGGACCGATTGCGTTTGGCTGGAAACTTTTTCTTAAAGGGATAGTAATACTTGAAAATAAGTTGATTTTATTTTGTAGCCCTTAAAAAAACATGAAAAATGATATAAGTCTTATCTCCCAAACCTTTATGGTTTGGGAGATATTCACATGTATAATAAAGAAAAGTTTTCTTTTCCTGGCTGTTTCAGCCAAGTCTGCCATCTAGTGGACAGATTTGGAATTCAGTCCACAGAGCAACAGGCAGCTCTTTAGCAGTGCCGAGATCACGATCTTTGAAAAGAACTACTTCATTGGAACGGTCTATAAAGTGTGCCTGGCTTGAAAGCACACTTTGTAGACAATTCCAATTAAGAAATTCTTTTTAAAGATCATGATCTCAGCACTTCTGGAGAGGCACAACCGGTCAAGTGACCGGATTCCAAATCTGAGGGGTGGAGCAATGACATCACTCCAGGGGAAACTTTACTTCTGAATATCTCCTAAACCATAAAGGTTTGGGAGATAAGACTTATATCATTTTTCATGTGTTTTTAAGGGCTACAAAATAAAATCAACTTATTTTCAAGTATTACTATCCCTTTAAAGACTGAGGGTAGAAGAGTACTTTTACCACCAGTAGCCTCACTGATCATTTCTTTGAGCTCAGACCCAAATAGCAAATTCCCCTGAAAGGGCAAGGAAAGCAAGGCTTTCTTAGAGGCTGTATCAGCAGACCAAATTTTCAGCCAAAGGGCACGTCTAGCCACCACAGAAGCAGTGGAGGCCCTCGCCATCATGCGCACAGCATCAAAAGCAGCGTCAGCAACATAGTTCTGAGCTTCAGTGATATTAGCAAGAAGCTGCAACTGTTCAGATACTGGTGCATCCTGGCGAACTGCTTCAGTCAGTCGTTCAGTCCAGGCCGCAATGGCTCTATTAACCCATGCCACTGCAAAGGTTGGACGCATGGCAGTGCCAATGGAGGCAAAAATAGACTTAAGAGAAAGCTCTAGCTTTTTATCCGTCCAATCCTGCAGGGCAGAGGCATCAGAGACAGCCAAAGCGGTAGACTTGGATAGTCTGGAAACAGGAGCATCCACCTTGGGGGGATGAACCCATTTTGCCAGCTCAGTCTCAGGAAAAGGGTACAGTTTAGCAAACTTTTTAGAGACAGAGGAGGATCTATCATTCTTCCATGCCTCAGAGACTAGACGGGCAAGAGTAGGGTTAGTTGGAAAACAAACAACAGGCTTAGATGGTTTCTTTTGAAAAACATCAGTAGGATCATAAGTGGATTCCTGAGTCAGACGAAGGTTGAGCGTATTCAGTACAGCTCTAATCAGACCCTCAGCCGAAACTTCAGGGTCACATTCATAAGGGTCCCCAATGGACCTGTTAGACTCAATAACAGTGCGTTCCTCAGCATCAGAATCCTGCAAGAGTTCTTCCTCAGAAGAATCAGACACATCAGGAGCACCCTGTGGCTTAGGCAGGGAGGTCCTGATTGTAGCGGGGGTCTGCCAGACCTGGAGAGCCCCCTGTACCTGAGAGGGAAAGAGTTGAAGAGTGGATCTGAGATCCCTAGTGGCAGCTTTAAACTCCCTCACCCAAGATGGCTCAATAGCATGGCTGGGAAGCCCAGGGTTGCTATCTTGACCAGTGCAGTTAGGGCATAGATCCCCCACATTATCACTAGATAGCCCAGTGTGACAAGAGGAGCAAAACGCCATGGGGGGAGCAGACCCCCCATCCTCCTTAGACTTGGGTCTAGCCCCTAACTCCAGTGAAGTAGACATGCTCACAGCGTCAATATACCCCACTTTAAACTCTTATCACCCAGTAAGAGTGTGGAAGATTAAAGTTTCACCCCAGAAATGCCTAATATTGGACTTATCTGGCCAGCGAAGGGTTAATCTGTTGAGGGGAGAGAAGGCTCGGTCCCTGCGTAGTGTACTCGCTGAGGAAGAGCTCCACAAAATGGCGGCCGTCAGGATAGCCAATCAGAAACGAGCGCGAACCGGGCGCTCATGGGAAATGTAGTTTTCCCCATACAAGTACCCCAAACAGTGCCCGAAGCCCCCCTGAACACCCCACACTAATAAAACACACACCGGATGATAGAGCAGGAGCTTAGCATTAAAATGAGCCCTCTCTGGAGTTGCTGTGACAAGCGGTTCCAGAGATATGTCCCAGACTGTGAAATCTCATAGAGAGTAAAGGAGCCATAGCGTCTAAGCGGGAAAAGCCGCGCCTTTCATTTTTAATAAAGTTTAGTAAAACATTAAAAAGTGCCCAAACATACATAAAACACATAAAGAAATACTGTTCAAGGCTCCAAACCCAGAGAATACCACAGAAACTGCATTAAATACATTAAATGCAAATAAAAACACCCTATGAGTGCTGGAGTGCAAAGCAAACTCCCAAATACAAGCCCAGTAAAGGGACACTGTGGGGACAAGTGGACCTTCAGCACTCAATGGGTGGCTCACCTTTCCTGCAAGGACTTCTGTCTTCAGGTGACCATGATGAAGTGGGAATAGACCATAGGTAAATTCCCCAGTAGGGAAGCTGCTAAACTCAAGCTGTTCCCTCTTCAGGGCATAAGGTCCACAGAAAATCCCTGGAAGCTGCACCAGCCACTTTAAAGAGGGCAATTCACAGCCATGGTCACCCTCCTAATGGTGGTATTCCATATTTGAATAAAAAAATAACAAAATACTAAGTTGAATGCATAGATGTTCTCTACCTGGTGTGCACAGCACCCAGGAACAAATCAATCTAGTGGCTCTGGCGTGAAGGTGGCTTAAGTAGGAGGGGAGGCTCCGCCCCTGCAATCATTTGCATAATTGTTCCTGCCTATTAAAGGGGCGAATCGCCTCCCAGAAGTACCAGTGACCTGTATTGGACGACAGTGAAAAATTGTTTTAAGGATGCACTCACAACAATGTATATAAATGCCTGGGTGACATATATTGATAAGTATTGTAGAGGAAATCAGCACTCTCAGGAAACTTCTTCAAAGTGCAACAAAAGTTTATTCAGAGATCAACGTTTCGATCTGAGCCGGATAAAGATCCCACCTGGGATCGAAACGTTGATCTCTGAATAAACCTTTGTTGCACTTTGAAGAAGTTTCCTGAGTGCACAGATTGCCTCTACTATATTTATATACACACACACACACACATATATATACATATATACACACACACACACACACACACACACACACACACACACACACACACACACACACGTGTAATAGAAGCTTGAAAGTTTCTGTTTTATTTTACACTTTTGTTTTAGCCATTGGTTGACATTTTGACGTTTTTGGATTCCAGGTTGGATTGGCAGTCCTTTCAAATCCTGTGAGTTTCATACAAAAAACAGTTTCCAAATACCAAACTACTTAAAAAAACAAAACAAAAAAAAAACACATTTTCCAAGTACCAAATTACTTAAAAAAAAAAAAAAAAAAAAAAAAAAAAAAAAAGAAACATTAACTAGTTGGAGCTATGTGACAAATTGTCACAGGAGTGACCTGATGAGCCCTTAATGCTAGTAAATCAGATCATTAGAACAGGAGAGATTAGTGTTTGATTTAAAAAAAATAATAAATACAAAAATTAAGGCCATGATATAATTGGGCACATGTGTATTAGAGAGCATGTTACTGTTACTATAGAGAAAAGCTGCCATCTACTGATGATTAATGGAATTTGCCTCTAATGCGTTTAAGATCTCATGCCTCACACATTACATTGTATACGCTTAGATATGACCTCACAAACATTAATATACACTACTACCATCCCAGGCTTGTTTCACTAGTAGTCACTGGCCCCAGCATACACTGTCCCATTGTGAGACTTCTCTGTCATTTAATGCCCTATTCAAAGGACAAGGACTTTTTTTTTTTTTAATACAAATGGACTGCTTAAAAAGCTGTGCAATTCGGGAGCAACAACCCGCACCAATTTCAACATTTGAAGAAATAAAAATAAATTGGAAATACAAAAGCAAAAAACATTTATTTTACCCACAATTAATTTCTCACTCAAATGGACAAAGCAGGAAATATAGCTTATGATCTTCCAACTTGACTCCTTATGTGCTTTGATGAGGATATCAGACATGACATCATAAACTAACCCCAATGATACACTGATGACATCATTAATGATATCATCAATCACAGTTACAAAAGCAGAAACATTGACATAATGTTTCAACAGATATATTGCACAGAAACTAATAAACACTACACAACTGCTTTCTGAGGCTCAGTGAGTGAAGTGAAGTTGGAAGAATGTAACTTGTGTGTCAGAGTTGTGCATTTGAGTGAGAACGTAACTGTGGCTTTAACAAGTTTTTTTGCCACTGAATATATCTATATATCTCTCTCTCTTTATACTACATATATAAAAAGAAATTATGTAAAAACCATGTAGAAATTTGTTCTCTTTGGGCTTTGCAATGCAGAGTAGTGTTGATTCGATCTACTTATATCTATATTCTTCTGTGTGTTTTAGAATTAAAGGGATAGTAATACTTCGTTTTAACTTTATTTTATTTTGTAGGCATTAAAAAAACATGAATAATGATATAAGTCTTATCTCCCAAACCTTTATGGTTTAAGAGATATTCACAAGCAAAGTGTCCCCCTCCCGCCCCTTTTACTGATGTAACACTTTTGAGCCAGGGCAGAGGGGAGCTGCCCAGGTAGACTGCAGAGAGGTACAACATTCAATTAAGATAACAGAAAAACCTGAAAAGCTTGTCAAGGGGGGCAGGGATTTCATTGTTTTCATAGGAATAAGAGTGTCCCCTTCTGTTATCTGTCCAGTCTATGGACTGTATTCCACATCTGAGAAGAGATTGTTTACAGTAGGTAAAAGGGGCGGGAGGGGGAAACTTTGCTTGTGAATATCTCATAAACCATAAAGGTTTGAGAGATAAGACTTATATCATTCTTCATGTTTTTTTAATGCCTACAAAATAAAATAAAGTTAAAACGAAGTATTACTATCCCTTTAAACATCGCTACTCCTTTAAGTGATATTAACCACAGCATATCTCACTAAGAAAAGTATATGATTGAAGGGGCTATACCTTAACCGAGTGGATATTAGAAACACTTCTAGTACATTGCAAAAACATACATCAGAGACCAAGTTAAAGCTATCCAGCAACACACTGCATTGCAATGCACTTAATTTTTTTTTTTATTATATCCCTAGGATCCAGTTTGGTTTCTCTACCTTTGTCTCTGCATATGGCCCTTAATTCTCTATTTTGTTTTACTCCAACTCCCAACATGTTTCTAGCTTAAGATCGTGTTGCTTACTTCAAAGACAAGATGGAAAAAAATCAGATGATATGTGCTTTTCTTTCCAGGTGCCACCCAACCAACATAAGTTCTTCAGTCACACTTAGACTGTAAGAACAGACGTTGCCCAAACCTTCCTCACAGACAAAATGAAGGAAGCAGTCTTTTTAATTACCTTCTGTTCTTATTCTGCTGCATTTGGCACTGTATAGACCAATTTCTGAAAAAACTCTTCACTCTTTGAGCATAACATGTCCTGGTTTCCACCTTTCAAATCACTTTGTTAGTGTCTCAGTTTCTGGTTACTCACTCTCTCACTCATTTTGTTGAGGTACCACAAGGCACTGTGCTAGACACTCTACCTATTTGGTCAATTCAGAATCTTATATTTGCCTCCTCTGATTAGTTATATGTTCATCCATCTTGCGGCAACAATTGTACATTATCCTTCAGAGCTCCTACTGACACAAACTAAACAAATCGAAACCAGTGCTAAAAAAATGTATTTTCCACCACAATTTCAATCTCTCTGCCAATGGACCCCCTTTGAGTTTGCCTATTGCTTTCACCCAATCAATATTGCCAGGTAAGACCTTTTCTAAAACAAGACAACAGTAAAGTTTAGTTCACTCCCTTAATGTGTTTCACCTTGACTATTGCAACCGTCTCCTAACTGGCCTTCCCCTCTCAAACTTAATGTCCATCCTAAATTCTACTGCCAGGCTCATTCACAGCTCTCAATCTTATGGCACACTCTACCAGACTTGTTACTGACGCCTCACAACTTCCAGGACACAAATTAAATTCTTGCCATAAAGCTTCTATAAATCTGCCACACCATGCATCTCTGCAATAATCCACAAAACATAATAAAAGCTTTAACCATAATCTTTTATAGTTTGTTCTTCCCTAATAACCTTCACTCATACTTTTAAGACTTCACATGAGCTGTACCCTAACCTTTGAAGGCATGGTCTATTATAGCACCTCTTTATAAAGAAGCCTATAAAAATATATATGTAATAGATCTAAAACGTAACTGGCAACTTTAGGAAACTCATGATCCCTAACCCCCAACCTTCTCACTCATATACAGAGTTAAATTAGCACCATGACAAGCTATACCTGCTCATTCTCATTTGGGGCTAATGTAGCAGCTCATCCTACTTTTTTGGTATTTTAACTACACCTAGTGTTTCAATTGTTCCCCCCAAGTCTCAGGTTCCTCCCTACCTTTCCCTCCTTCCCAGTTTCCAATCCCCTATCTCAACCTGCCTCACACCCCTGCCTTGTTGCCATCCCACTGCTCCTCTTCTCCCTAATCTCTACTTTATATGTCCCCCATTTCTGCTACCATCTATCAACACCTCCAGTCACCCAGACTTTCTCCTCTTTCTTGCTTCTAGTCACATCTCTATTCCCCATCTTCTCCATGTCTATCTCTTGAAACTGCCTCCTTTTCTGTCATTGTTTGCCCCACATCTCTGAACCATCTAATCGAGGGGGGGTGATGGTATGTCCTGGGGATTATTCTTGTTACGTAATGACAGTACAGCAGGGCCTACATTTACTAAGATAACTATAAAAGCCGCATTTTTATAAGATAAATAGCTAATTTTCTGAGATTTACCATTATTGCAAATTGTGCTTAGCAAATTAGGTCAAACAGCAAAAAGAATCAAATGTGTGTATTTTTTATATATCATGTACAAACTACAATACTATTTTTACAGTATTTGTTTGAATACATAAATAACACATAACTTTTTTTATTTGAGGAAAAAAAGACTAGCTTTTTTAATCAGCTATTTAGTGATTTTTTTTTTTGGAGACACATACCACATGCATTTTTTTATAATCCTTTCCGTGTCAGAGGGGTATTTAATGCATTGCAAAGCAATGCGTTGCATACCCCTCTGGCACTCATAGAGTTAATAAATGAGGAAACGCAAACATATTTTTACATGAAAAATAGCATGACCTATGTAAATGTGGCCTAAGTATTAAAAGGGAAACAGTGGTGATGGATGAAACCATGTGCTTTATTTATCATGCTGATTAACTGCAATTCTGTTACAAACCCACTGCACAAATAAAGAGGAAATGAAAATTCACATTTATTTAAATGGGCCTTTTCACCTCTGGTATGAGGTCTCCAATGCATTGGTTTGCAATGTATTATAGATGTCTTTAGCATTCAAGGGGTTAAAAGGCCCATTTAAACTATGCAAACAGAATTTTCATGTCCTCCCTATTCTGAAGGTAGTTTGCACCAGAATTGCTCTTCTTTAGTTTAATGAGGCCCCATATTGACTGGATAATGCATGATAAGAACAGAATAGATGTCCCTTACCTTGGGCTTGCATTCTTGTTCTGATGAGGGCTAGAGGGTAACTGGCCAGCTGGCCACACGTACTGGACACAGTGCCACAACCTAACAAGACCAGCACGCCTGGGTTGGCAGAATCTGTTGCGTACTTCTGCAGCCATGCATTCTTGAGAGTCTGCCAGGAGAATGGGAGGGTGAGCAAGCTGTTACTTCCTGGCATAAGGCTTCAGCCTCCCTGGGAGTTCTGACGTGTGTGTGTGTGTGTGTGTGTGTGTGAGCTTATAATTGCTGAAATTTAAAAGAAGGTAGGGAAAGGAAAACTCAGTGAAACACATTCTTTATGGTCAATAAAAATTCTGTTTCTATGAACTCTAAAAACTTTATACCTTTAAATATAAACACTACTGTTCAGTGTCATTTGGGTAACACACCTTCTATGCTAGGCTGGACAAAAACTCCCCTGAGTGTACAGAGCATCTACTGTATAACAGCCATCATGTGAATGCATTATAATGGACACCATTTACAATTCAAGTGTATCCACATTCCAGAAAAAAAAAAAAAAAAAAAAAAAAATGTAATAGCATGATTCTTTATGTCCCTTTAGCTGTTTGAGACCCCTGGTGTAGGGGTGAACTCACAATGAAGGTATACTAGCGTGCATGTTGAAGTATAGAAGTGCATGCGGAAGGACAACCATGTAAGAATGCATGAGCTGAGGGTGTAGGAATGTGAACCAGGCAGCCAACAGTGTTGGATCCCGCACAAGGCAACAGCATGGGAGTGCAAGCGAGGCAACAGCATAGGTGCACGCGCAAAGCAATGGCATAGGAAAGTTTGTGAGGCAGGGTGATGATATAGGAATTTGTGTGGCAAAGTGATTGTTGTAGAAATGCGTGTGGAAGGGTGATGT
Organism: Rhinophrynus dorsalis; assembly: GCA_037306005.1. Classification (NCBI taxonomy): domain Eukaryota; kingdom Metazoa; phylum Chordata; class Amphibia; order Anura; family Rhinophrynidae; genus Rhinophrynus; species Rhinophrynus dorsalis. The sequence continues at coordinate 151,936,991 of CM074722.1, read as the reverse complement.
AGGAATGAATGTGGCAAAGTGATGTTTTAGGAATGCGTGTGGCAGGGTGATGTTGCAGGAATGTGTGTGTGACAGGGGGGTGTTGTAGAAATGCATGTGGCAGGGGGATGTTGCAGGAATTCGTGTGGAAAGGTAATGTCGTAGGAATGCGTGTGGCAGAAAATGCGTGTGGCAGCGGGATGTTGTAGGAATGCATGTGGAAAGGTGATCTAGGAATGTGTGGCAGGGGGATGTTCCAGGAATGAGTATGGCAGGGGGATGTTGTAGGAATGCGTGTGGCATGGGGATGTTGTAGGAATGCATGTGGACAGGTGATCTAGGAATGCGTGTGGCAGGGGGATATTGCAGGAATGCGTGTGGCAGGGGGATATTATAGGAATGCGTGTGGCAGGGTGATAATGTTCCTGTTACATTGTTTGGGTGGTGGACAGTTTGTGTGCATAGGTGAATGTATGCAAATCACTAATAGAAAAGAGGAGAAATACTGGGTTAAATCAAGAGCACCATAAGGGTGAAATGAAAACTCCAGCTGAATTAAATGGGACTTTTAACCATGTGATTGCTGGAGAGGTTACTGACACAATGTGAAGAATGCATTAGAGACCTCTCTGGCATTTAAGTGATTAGAAGTCATATTTAACGCAGTGGGTATTTTAGGCATTTTTACTGGTTACTTATTGTGCAGATGGTTTTCCCCACAATTGCATTTCTTTTCTTTTATACATAAGGCGACTATGTACTGGAAAAACAGGTTGTAATCCTTGAATACTAGTCGTTGCCAACACATTGCTTTGCAATAGAGTAGAGACATCTCTAGTTCCAAGTGGCTGAGCATGCAGAGTAATTATACACCATAGCCCTTTACTTCTAAACAGCATCAAAATAAATCCCTAAAAAATATATACCTCATAGATAGCAAGGTCAATGCCTGCATAGGGAATGATGCCCAGGATGTTGGGTATGTAGCCTTTATAAAAGGCCCGCACACCTTCCCTCTTCAGAATCTTCTTAGCACAATCAAACATTCCATTGTATTGTCCTGTCTTTCCCACAGCTAAACGTGTCTTCAGGACCTAATAAAATAAGAAATGTTATGCAATTACTGGTTATAACCATGTTCCATAAGGCATCCTCTAACTGCTTCCAATAACAGCACCCTAGAAACAGCCCACTGCAACAGCAAGCTCCAGACAGAGGCCTTGACCCTCCAGTTCATATGTTATTAGAAGAAGCCAATCCACTAAGGTTTCTCAACATAACAACTGGAAATGTGATATCACTGGTCGAAGTTATCTCCACATTATCACCTCGTTATCACACTTTAGTGAATAACCCCCAATGTGTCACATCTTTGCTAATAAATCCATTGCGTTACATTTTTTTTCCTGCACACATCAGGACTAATAACTTTTATAATCAACTATATATATTTGCTGCTTTGATCTAATACAACAGTTAGATAAATATTTAGCTTTGTCAGTTTATGCAAATGTTACAGTAATGGCTGGCACAGCTGTATGTCAGTTTGCGTGAGCACTGTGGAATGTTCGTATCTGGCACACAGCTGTGCCAGTCTGTATCCTTTTAAAAGGTCGCATGCGAAACAGCGTGCGACCAAATGACACAGTTCACATTGCCTGGATAAAAATGTTGACACGAGAATCTCGCACTGCAAGACACTGCACCATTTAACCCTTTGAGTGCCAGAGGGTACAGAATGCATTTGCACTCAAAGGGTTAAATATAAGCCCACTTCAAGATCAGTATAACCCATTGAACATACCACGGAGAGCATGCGTCCCTTCAATACGCGACATGACAATCTCACTCTGTCATGCAGCGCGAGATTCTCATCGCAACATCTGTGTTCACGCGACATGGTTATTGGTTCACTTTTAAAGGGGAACAGTCACATCGCAAAAAAATTGGGGCACTGGTTTTAACCCCTAAGACAATATTAGCGCTGGGTTTTGTTTTAGTTTTACTTACCTAGGAGTGGAGATATTAATCTTTAAAAAGTGCCACTTCCGCATACTGCGGCACCGTATATGTGCGGCACGGAGCAGCAGGACTTCCCACTTCCCTCCCAGCTGCCCCAGAGAGCGCGTTCTCGCTTCACTTCGGAGCTTTATTGTTGTGGGCTAACGTTACATCAAGCTCAGTTTAAGATGCTGACAGCAGGAGACCCCACTCTGGGGATCAGCCGGCGGCTCTGCAGCAGAGCTGAAATCAGGTTATTAGAAAATAATTACTTCACTGGAAAGGTCTACAAAGAGTGCCTGGTTGGCAAGCACATTTTGTAGACCGTTCCCATGAAGTAGTTCTTTTCTAACGGGATTTCGTCTCTGCTGAAGAGCCTCGTGTCGGCAGACACGGATCCCCTTCTGTCAGCTTTACATCAATAGAAGGGGAGGGAAGAGGGAACTTTGATTGCCAATATCTTTCAAACCATAGCGGTTTGAGAGATGGAGTTTGTGGCAATGAGAATCTTTTTTTAGCCTCTACAAATCTATTAAAACATTTTTGGACATTACTAACACTTTAAGGACCAGAGGGGTGCAAATGAATTACAAAGCATTGTGGTGCACATCTCTGTGGTCCTTAAAGGGTTAAAGGTGGACATTTACATAAAAAAAACTTCTGTGCATGGATTTTAATCAATAAAAGCAGATTAGCGTGTTTTATTTTCTTTTACTAATCTACTAGTGGAGAAATGAAGACTTCAGATCAGGCACTTCCGTGTTCTTCGGCACCCTGTATTTGCAGCGCAACACTGAAGGACTTCTCACCTCCCTCCCAGCTGCCCCACGCTTCCCTTCATAGTTGTATTTATGTGTGCTAACGGTACAGCAAGCTCCATTTACCATGCTACTGAGCTTGCAAACGTTTTTTTTTTTTTATGTGAATGTTCCCCTTTAAATACCTTTTTATACTTCCGATACTTGTTAAGTCATATGCCTTCTCCAATAACCAGTCCCTCTATGTCTATAATGACTCCATTCAGCTTCTCCTGACACTGCTCCTATAATCATCAAACATCCCTGTAACACCAAGCCCCACTGCACACAGTCTGTCATAGAGACATTACCCCATTATAAAAATATTAAATGTTTCATAAGAGGCAAACCAGTAACACCATGTGTATCAAAGAAAAAAAAAAGCAAAAGAAGATAAATATGGTGACATTTGATTGATCCAGATTTACTAATATTTTGACTCTAGGCATAGGCACCTGTGTACCCTTACCTCCATTGGGTAGATTGACGTTTGTGCTGTTGCTCCAGCCAGAGATCCAGCAATGAATCTCTCTGCAGTACCCAGCTTCCCACCCTCTGGAGTGAATAGCTTCTTGTACTGAAAGGGAAGGGAGACAGTTGTACTGGTTTACACTGTAGTCTATACAACATTCCACACATTCAGATACTCATATACACACCCTGGACTAGGACCAGTTCCATAAGATTCATTGGGCCTTATATATAAAGGCAACTGTACCACAGGAGACAAATACAAATAACTATTGGATGTTAGATAGCAGATAGGGCATGTAAAGAACAGGACACATGATGTACAGTCAGTGTCGTGTACCTGTGTCAAGATTTAAGGGAGTATAATTGCATAATGCTGTATGGATTTGTAACGGCATATTTGTGCAAGATTGCTCCTGGGGGAAAATAGGTCTGGAGCAAACCTTAATGGGGAACTCTCTATTCAAAGAGCCAAGCAAGAACATGATCCAGGACACACCTACTTGGTAAAGTTTTCTTTCAGTTGATTTCTAAATCTTACATTTTTGTAATTTTCTTCTCAATTTCCTTATTTTTCCCTTAGTGAGGTTGGAAATGGAAGTGAGAAAGGGGTGGTTTTTCTTTTAATTAATTAATAAAATGCTTTCATATTTCTCCGAATTATGTGATGACTTCTTGGTTAAACAATTACTTCCAGTAAATACTGATTACATGCTATGTTGACTATGAGTTAATCGAGACACTTACATAACCCTCAAGGGGCAGCAGAGAGCTGCTATAATGACATTCTGAGTACTAAAATGTATAAGCCACATAAGGGGAAAGATATATTCAGTTCTATTTATATTGTGTTGATGAGAGACTGCATTTTTTTATTAACAACCCTCTTGTCCTTAAAGGGTTTAAAGAAGAAGCAGCTAATACGTTGTGCTATGAGGTGTTTAGAAACATAGTTTAACAGTTCAGCACATAGCTTAATTTAGATAAAGTGGCTGAGAGAGTAGGAGGAGGATGATGCCATCTTCTATAAATAAAAAGTATTAATGTCTAGTAAACCACAGATTTTCAAACCTGTGCAAGGGCCCAGAACATTCCAGGTTTTCAGGATCTCCTCACATGAATGCAGTTGGATTGCTAAGCCTGTATCGTGACATTTACTTGTGTTCAGCTGAGGAGATCCTGGAATCCTGAACGGTTGGTGACACTTACAGACCTTGAGTACATAGATACTAATCTATGTATATTGTGGCATTGGACTTTTTACTTAACATGATGCATGGGTAGTTTTGAATCAAGATATTCAAACCTTGTTCAAGGTGATCGTTCTATTTACAGTTAATTAAAACTTTTACATATACATTTTATGTTAAGTAAAATTAATGCTACAAATGTATCCAATACATTGCAAAGCAATGAGATGGAATTACCTCCAGTATCCAAGGGGTTAAACAGAACTTACTTTGGGGCTATAGAATATTTTATTAAGTTCTAGCAATTCTGTCGGGTAATCTTTTTGAGTACGTTTTGCATGTTTTGGGGTGTTTGTGCTCATTTTGTTGCCTGTATGTCAGTAAAGCACAGCATTGGCAAACAGAAAGTCAGACTAGGAGAGGAACAGCCCTAAAAACAACACAATGAAAATACACAGTAGTAATTCCTGTACTAAAACACATCTTGCTGCACAAACTGTGTAGAGATTAACCCACAGCACCATGGGTCTGTGCATAGCATTGCTTTGCAATACACTGGACACCACTGGCATGGAACATTTTTAGGGCAAACCAACAGCACCACAGGGTGCAAATTAAGATTCCCAAAATGCACTGCACACCCCTATGGTCATGAAGATTACAATATGCAGTGGGTGGAGTTCGAGGTCCTGTGGTTCTGCCAACAACTGTCATGGCCACCTCTATTGACATGACATCCAGAAGTTATGAAGAGCTTAAAAAGCTGCTGAAATGCAAAAAAAAAAATGTATCTCTCAAACCGCTATGGTTTAAGAGATACAGGAGTTTAAACTTTGCTGTTTCCTACTGACAGCTGTAAAGCTGTCAGCAGGAGATTCGTGTCGGTCGACACAGTGGCGCTTGAGAAGTGCCGAGATCTCGTTACTTACAGGGAATCCCTTCATTGGAATGGTCTAAAATGTGTGCCTGAACACCAGGTACACGTTTTAGACCATTCCAATGCAGGGATTCCGTGTAAGTAACGAGATCCCGGCACTTCTCAAGCGCCTCCTTGTGGACCGACACGAATCTCCTGCTGACAGCTTTACAGCTGTCAGTAGGAAACAGCAAAGTTTAAACGCCTGTATCTCTTAAAACCATAGCGGTTTGAGAGATACGTTTTTTTGCATTTACAGCAGCTTTTTAAGCTCTTCTAAATGCAAAAAAGCTTTTTTTAGACATTACTAACACTTTAAGAGGTTATCGCTTCAAACAAGATGCAAGGGAAACATTCATAGGGGCCAATAAGATTTTCTGCCCACAGTAAACTAAGTGAGTTTGTGTGTGTGGGAGGGTTATTAGGAAGTGTTACTTTTACTTTAACTCTGTTTTCTTGACCAAGCAGCCATAATGCACCAGAATATTACTTCCAGTACAAGTTACATTTTAAAATGATGTGCATGAGTTTTAGAGTCATGTATTGTGCACTCAGTTGTCATTCTTATTATGCCTGAAGAAGACACCTAGTTTTCTGGAAAGATTGAATCCAAAGCCACTAAGCCAGTAAAGTTATCATTTTTATTCTACTAATCTCCTGCATAATGCGCCAGGGATACCAAAAGGTGTTACGGATAGAAAGGGGGGCTCAGTCTTAGAAGTTTGGTCACCTCTGGAACAGAGCAGGATCGGCAACATGAGACCTTCCAGAATCTGCAATACTACAACTCCCATCATGATAGTAGTTGTTGTACAGAAGAAGCTGGAGCACCTCAACTGCCCACCAATGGCATAGAGATACACACACACACACTCAGAGACAAACCTCCTGCACCATGTTTGACTAATGGGGTGTTTGTCCTCCTGAATGTTAGTGGTCAAGGGGTTATAAACTCCATTTAAATCAATGAAAACGTTAGAAATTTCTATCATGCCAACAGACTGCTCCAGAATTTCTTAGTACATCCACCTCAGTGCTTTAGATAGACAATTCCTTACCTGTTCATAAGCCCAGAATTTCATGGCTGTCTCAGGTGCAATTTTGATTACATTGACCCCGTTTCCCCTCCAAAGGGATCTGACACCTCCTTCCTTTACCATCTGCTTCAGGCCCGCCAGAATGTTTGAGTTTCCCTTGGATCCATGAACCTAGCAACATCAGGGAAACTGGTTAATGGAGCAAAGTTATAGGGAGGAAGGGGGTAAAATACAGGTATTCTACAACGTATCAGTGAAAATGTCTGGAATACTGAACCCAATTTACAACATTTTATAGCGAAAAAAAATGACTATGTACTGTGCTAACCATTTAGCTGCAATATCGGAAGTTTTTGAGAAATTAACCTTAAACTGTATGTGGCACAGTGTGGCACTTGATGTTAATTTGGCTCTGTCCTGGGTCAATATTAACACACTTTGTGCCATAAATGAATTTGAAGTGATAGTAATACTTTCAAATTACTAATCCCCATATTGTAGTTTTGTTAAAAAAGAAACTTATTGCCCCCAGTGTCATCTCTCAAACCCTTATGGTTTGAGAGATGATAGCGCTCAAAGTTCCCCCCTCCCTCCCCCCTTCCCTGACTGAATGCTGACTGCAGGGATATCTGGTATTACTTGCATCAGGTGGCTCTGCAGCACTGCCGAGATCGAGTTTATAAAAAAGAAACCTTTCACTAAAACGGTCTTCTACATGTGCTTGCAAACCAAGCACACGTAGAAGACTGTTTCAGTGAAAGAATTCTTTTTTTATAAATGCGATCTCGGCTCAGCTGCAGAGCCGCCTGATGTACATAAGACTGTCTTACAACAGATTCCCCTGTAGTCAGCATTCAGTCAGGGAAGGGGGAACTTTGAGCGCTATCATCTCTCAAACTATAAGGGTTTGAGAGATGACACTGGGGGCAATAAGTTTCTTTTTAACAAGGCTATACAATATGGGGATTAGTAATTTGCAAGTATTACTATCCCTTTAAGTAGATACCACACACTGGGGGCATTTCACAGCAAGTAATATATTTGACTTTGAAAATAATTACTGTGCAGGGAATTGGCAAAAAAGCGCCAGACTGCCACCAAAACTATCCACCCTTTGAGCACCAGAGGGGTATCTAATACATTTACTTTCTCAAAAACTATTTATTTTACAGAAAAACGGCTTGTGAAACATATAATATATTCAGATTCTAAGGGCCAAATGCACGAAAGAAAAGTGGAGGATTTCTGAGTTTAACCATTTGTAGTATAGAGGAGAACAATTCCAAACATTCCCACTGATTTAAAAGGGGATTTTAACCCTTTGAGTGCCAGAGTGGTACGGAATGCATTGCAAAGCAATGTATTCCGTACCACTCTGGCACTCAAAGGGTTAACCCCTTGAACATTAGAGAAATTTGCAACACATTGTTCCCCTTTTAAATCAATGATAAATTTTAGTTCTCCCTTACAGTGCAAATGGTTTGTCCCACAGCTCTTACACTTTTCTTTTGAACATACAGCACACAGCCTTAAATCTCTTTAAAACAAACAAACTTAACCCGTTTTTACAAGATGGGTCTAACTTTACATTCACAGTCTAACTACCACTGGCTGTACTTGCTAAGAAAGCTCTACTCTACCTCCCTACCCAACTACTCGCTTTGCATATTTCCCACGACTTAGCTCACTTTAGTAGTCCTACCATATTTCACTCCGAAGACTATTTATCACACTGCTAGTTACAAATCCCCAGTTACTACCATGACCTCACTGATTTATTATACATTATAGAATTTGCAGTAAACTGCCAGCTGTATATGATCTCTTGATTTTAGGTTCTGTTAAAGGGATAGTGTCTCTTAGTTAAAAAAACAAACAAAAAAAAAACACTTTAATAAATATAGCATTAGGGAGATTGCACTATTTTGTTTGTGTTTTCTCAATTATATGAATTTCTCCTGGGCCTTTAATTTGAGCAGGTCTCCTCTTTCATCTGACTCGTTCTGCCTTTATCCTGTAAGTGTTAAAGGGATAGTAATACTTTGTTTTAACTTTATTTTATTTTGTAGGCATTAAAAAAACATGAAGAATGATATAAGTCTTATCTCTGAAACCTTTATGGTTTAAGAGATATTCACAAACAAAGTATCCCTTCCCTGTTCAACCAGATCATAAGGGAGATGCCCAGGTAGACTGCAGAGAGGGACAATCTTCAATTAAGATAATGGAAAAAGCTGAAAAACTTGTCAAGGGGGGAAGGGCTTTCATTGTTTTCATACAAAGAAAATTGTCCCCTTCTGTTATCTGTCCTGTCATACAACCAGACTCACATCTGAGAAGAGATGGCTTACACTAGGAAAAAGGGGCGGGGAGGGGAACTTTGCTTGTGAATATCTCCTAAACCATAAAGGTTTGAGAGATAAGACTTATATCATTCTTCATGTTTTTTTAATGCCTACAAAATAAAATAAAGTTAAAACGAAGTATTACTATCCCTTTAACGTGTTAGCTGTAGAAACAGAAGGAGACTGGTAGAGTAAGAGTGATACCTTTATTGGCTAACTAAGTGGATCTAGGATGCAAGCTTTCAAGACAGCTTAGGTCTCTTCAGGTCTGAAGAAGAAACTTAACGGGATAGTAATACTTAAAGGGGAACTATCACCCAGCAATAACTTTACATTAATTAATTCTTCATCTGGCGACTAGCTGCTTAGTAGAGCTAGTCGCCAGAAATACTACCTGGTTTCAAAGATTTTCCAGTTTTTCGGAGGCTGACAGTAGCAGGAAGCACGGACATCTCGTCATAGTGACGTCCATGCGCCTGCGCTGTCAGTCCCTTTTGGAGCCAGTCTCCTGCTATTTCTTCCTTTAAGCTTCCCACAATAATCAAAAGCCAACCCCTCTGAAAAGGTGAAGAAGCAGCATGATCTAACAGGGCTGGGTGGGATTTGAGAGAATCTGGAAGCAAAGACTCTCCAGAGCAACTCAAAACTCCAAAGCAATGCAAGAAGTTTGGCGAACGGTTCTTTAAGGTTATGCGAGTATGATTCATGAGGACAAAAATAAAACAAAGGGATCTGAATTATTTTGTATCTTTAACATATTTATATACTTATCTCAGTTTTGTCCTAGGAGGCATTGTCCTTTTAACTCTGAGTGGAAGAGGGGTGACCAGCTCAGGGCTTCTCTAACCCTCTGTGGAGCAAGAAGAGTGTCCAATCTACTCACCATTATTACCTTGCTTACCTCATCATACTATTTTCCCTGCTGCTTTTATCTCTGTGGGCCTGTTTTAGAAAACCCACCAAACCCCAGGTGGAATACATTTTCCAATTTGTCTGCTATTCTATGGAGTCAATGCATTAAGTTTCCCTCCATCTTCAGAGATCTTGGTGCATAGGCTATATAGAACAACATATGACTTATCACACCTCTGTGCATTACCCTCCTGGTGTCAGAAAGGTGCGTGGCATCCTGCACTCCTCACATTACACTTCTCAAAGTTTTTGGTGGCAAGACTTGAAGCGTAAAAACTTTTGAACGAATGGGAGTGCACTCAAAGGGGTAACAAAGGTTAAACATCGGATTAGGCGAGTCTTGTAACTTATCTGCTGTCAGACTCCTATCTTACTGCTTTAGCTCAAAGGGGCTAATGTATTTTATTTAGAAAATGTTTTACCAGGAAGAATACATTGAGATTTCGCTCGTTTTCAAGTATGTCCTAGAGAGTTTTCAGTAAAGGGTTACATATTTACACCAATTGTGAGACATTATATACAAACACACATAAATATACATACTTATTAAATAATGGGATCATTTACAGTTACACACTATTTTTAGATATAAAGAAACATTTGCTTTTAAGGATTTTAGACTGAGAGCAGATGTGATTATTTCCGGCAGATTGTTCCAGATTTTTTGAGCTCTGAATGAGAAGGCAGATCTTCCTGCTTCTTTCTTGTATTGTGTTATACGCAGTGAGTTGTTAGTAGTGGAGCGGAGGTTATAGTTAGTATGGAGAGCTGGTGTGAGCATACTGCTCAGGTAGTGTGGTAGTTTTCCAGAGAAGTGTTTGTGTACTAAGCAAGAAAGATGAAGGGCGCGTCTAGATTTAAGTGTTAGCCAGTTTAGTTCTTAGTTACAATGATGGGTAGTGTAGTCACATTGGAGGATAAAGCGGCATAATGAATTATACAGGGTGTCAAGTTTACTGAGATGGATTTCTGGTGCTGGAGCATATACTACGTCACCATAGTCTATGACTGGCAGCAGCATCTGCTGTACAATACGTTTTCTCACCAGGGTACTTAAACATGATTTGTTTCTATAAAGAGTACTTATTTTGGGATAAAGTTTAGAGGTTAATTTGTCAATATGGTGACCAAAATTGAGGTTAGGGTCAAGCCACATACCAAGATATTTGTAGGAGTCTACTGGGGCCAATTTACGATTAGACTCTGTTACAATGGCTAGGTGGATATTGTATTAAGAAGAACTAGAGAAATTCTGGGAGAAACTAACCAATTAGAAAATTAATGGAACAAATAAATGTTACATTGATTTAAATGGGGCTTTTAATGCATGGAAAGCTAAAGAAGTCTTCGGCGCATTGCTTCACAAGGCCCTGGATTGCTCTACAGCATTCAAGGAGCTAAAAATTCTATTGAAATCAATGTGACATTTAGGATTTTTTATATTTTCCTTATTTGCACCAGAATTGATTCACCACTTCTTAGTAGATCAGCCTCACTTTCAAAAGCAGATGTAAATGGAGTGTCAGTACCTGCATCATGACTTTAAGACGGTCCAGAGGGGCAGTTCCTGTACGGGACACAGCTCCAGCCATCCCACCTGCCAACAGCTGCTTCCACCACTGACCGGTCTTCTTCTCTTCCTCTGTGAACTCATCCGGAATAGTGAGACTGTCCCCAATATCTAGCACCTGAGGATACAAATGGTTTCAAATTTAGGTGATGGTGAGTTATTTGGGGTTAAATTAATTTTATGCTACAAAATGAATGGTTAAAAACTGCTAAGAAAATTTTAAAAAGTGAAAAACTGTGTCTAGAGCAGTCTCTCTAGCATCTGCGGGGTTAAATGAGTACATTTTGCATAGACAGAGCGGAGCAACAAGAATGTGCCAAGTAATTCTGAGAAGCACTGATTTTTATACTAGGTGACTCACAGGGGCAGTGAGACATCACCTGATGCAAAAAGTCAGGGAGATGCACTAGTTTAAGTTAAAATTAATTTTACCTGAGTAACATGAAGGACTGGAGGATTTAGACCCCTTTCACGAAGCCCAGATCTTGGCAAAACTGTTATGGTGGGGATGTTGACTGTTATGTAATGTCACCTTGTGATAACAGTCTTTCCTGTGTTGACTCAAAAACACAGAAAAGATGTAGTAAGGAAGGTCTGCAAGGCGGCCTATGGGGCCACCAGCAGACCTTTCACATAAGTGTTGCTGAAGATTGCAATGTTTATTGCTACCACCTATTTGTGTCCGACCCATTTGGGCAGCAACAAATACTATTGGCTGGCACTCACATGTGCTGGCTGTCAGATGTGTGCCTCCTGTGTCCAGATCAGCAGTGTAGCACAAGAGAAGGTGAGTGAAAGAAGATGGGCAACAGCACTACTGCACAGGGCTGCTACAGTTCTAACAAAATATACTGTAGCTGCTTCTGAAATTTCTTTCAAAATCACCTATTTGTTACAAAATGATAGTTTCATTTTAAGCTAACAAGGGTTTTGTTTTTTAGGAGGTGACAGTTGGATGAATGTACAATTCACTAGCGCTACCATACTGGAGTTGGTCTCTAACACCCATGGCTGCTTTATAGGGTATGCTCTACAGCATATGATTGCTGCAGTGCATAATGACATGCACAGTCTTCAAGCATTGGACTTTAATGCCAGCAGGCCCCATACGTTCAAACAATGATCTAATAAACACCAACAACTTGTTCACATGTCCACCTTCAAGTGTTCCTTTATTCCATACAGTCTATATATTAGTGCACTTGTGCAATTAATTACTGCAATAAGATATTTATATTTTAAGCCAAGCATGTTGTATGCAAGTTAAAAAGGACCGTATTTGTGATAGCAGCTGTTCATGTATATTTGTCCTTCTCTGAAGGGCAAAGCCAGCCCCTAGGGAAAGGAGGTATATAGTGTCCACCTGCTAAGAAGAAACTAATGGAAGCTAAAAATAAACCCCTCATTATCTCCAGCACTAGTATCATCAATGTTTTCTTCTCTGACTGGTATTTAACCCTTCCATTGCCATCTCATCTGTATAGACCTCACCATTTTAATCAGAACCGGCTGCAGCTGAACTACAAATCACTTAGTCTGGTCTGGAAACAATGCTGTGTTGTGCCAATTCTAGGCACATGAAGCAGTCAGGAAACTCACACCACCCAGATGAACTTAACCCCTTAAAGGCCAGCGACCTTTCGTTCAGGATCACTTTGATCATTGTCTGCATGCCGGCACACGTGACCTGTGACGTGTACCGGATTGCCGAATGGGGGTCTGAGAGAGAACGCTCCAGTCTTGGAGCTGTCATTTTCACACCCATTTTACTTACAGTGATCACTAATGCTGGCAGTGAACGGGACAGACAGCGCAGGCACAGATGTCCATATTCACTACTATGTCTACGCCGTCTGTCCTCTGGTTCCTGTAAATGAAGTCTGACTTACCACTAACCAAAGACTTAATGAGCTTAAGAACAAGAAGGCTTTGCATATTGCTAGGTTAGAAATATATTGGGGGGTTATTAGCATGATAGTGCCGCTTTAAGCATCTCCTAACCCAGACGACACAGGAAGGGAGTGCTACAAAGGACCCACTAGTTCCAAACAGCCAACAGCTAAAGGGTTAAGTTACCACTTAAACCCAAAGTTACCAGTAACCTGTATTGGACGACACAGAAATGTATTTTATTTGTACAAAGTTAAAAACACTTCATGTTGAGAAAATGTTGACACATGCGAGCTTGAATGGAAACAACTGGCTAACGCGTTTTGCAAAAATTAAGTGAGATTTTCACAAAGTGTGTTAGGTGGTTTGTTTCCATTCAGGCTCGCACGTGTCGACATTTTCTCAACATGTAGTTGTTTTTAACTTTGCATGAATAAAATGTATTTTTATGGAAGAATCCGAAATCAAGTCGGCTGTTTAGAACTAGCGGGTCCGTTGTAGCACTCTCTTCCTGCGTTGTCTAGTTTGTCGGGCCTGTGGCCGAGGCTGTGGGGAATAGCTCTGGATCTGCACAGGCTTCTATTCCAATTTGATTAAAACTGGACATACGGCAATTGTAGCAATCTTATGTTTAAAGCAAATGCAGAACAATTACTTCTAGACGCCCTATCAGTATTGTTATAGCAATGGAAGCCATGGCAAAAACAGAAATGGGAAGCCAACAGAGCATAATGAAGAGTAGATTTAAGTGTAAGAAAATAGAGATTTTTTTTTTTCCCCAGAGGCTAGCATGGGCTTAACGTATTTAAGTGTGTGTAATCCTAGATCATTTTTAGGTGTTATTGTTCCTTTAAAGAGATAGTGATGCTTAATTTGTGAAAAAAAAATATGTTGTAGTGTTTATCCTGAGTAAAACAAGGGTACTTCTATTGCTGAAAAGTGTTTTATTCAAATGTTATTGCAGCTCAAACTTGAATTTTTTTTAGGTGCAATATCTCAATGACCTGAAATGTTAAAGAGGCTCTGTTGCTAGGCCATCCTATGGAGGTTTATGGTCAACTGACCATAGGATGGTGTAGCAACAGCGCCACTATATAATTTCAGGCCACTGAGATAATGCACCTAAAAAAATTCAAGTCTGAGCTGCAATAATGTTTGAATAAAACACTTCATAGCAATGGGAGTAAAGATAAGCTCTCTTTAAAGAAATATGAATGCTTGGATTTAACATATGACAGAATGTTGTAATCAAGTCATGAGCACTAACTACAAAACTGCTAGTGTGTAAAATAAAGGTGGGGGTTTCTTTTAACCCTTTTAATGCCAGATGCGTTTCCAACACATTGCTATTCAATGTATTCAACACTACTTTGGCATTCAAAGACCTATACAAAAGTGAAAATCCCCAGCCTTGTTTCAGGGTTCAAAGTCCCAATGCTCTCAACCCCCTTCCCCACAGTCTTACTGTTGAGTGTTTCCAGTAGCGGATAATTTCCTGGATATTATCGGCTGGGTTGAACAGAAAGTGGTCTCTCCACTCATTCCAGTCCACAGTTAGAGTACCATCTGCATCCATACTGTGGGGACAAGACAAAAGGAGGGGTCAGAAATTATCATAATTTACATGCAAAGCAATATATCAGCTGATGTCAAAATGTGTGCTGTGGCATCACACAGTACCCTGAAGAAGTGGGTTCCACATTTCAAATATAAGTAATGAAGGACAGGGATCATGGCTGCTGTGTCACACAGTGTACATTTGGTTCTGTGATTACCAGTGGAACAAGGCTGGGGTGTAAGAGAGTGTATGAGTGGTTTTGTAACTACCAGCAGACAGTGCAACAAGGCTGGGGTATCAGACAGTGTATGTATGGTTTTGTGGCCCGTAGTGGTCAGTGGAACAAGGCTGGGGTGTCAGACACTGTATTTGTGCTTTTGTGTCTTTCACTGGACAGTGGAAGAAACCTAGGATATGAGACAGTGTATGTGAGGTTCTGTGACCACCAATGGAGAGTGAAATAAAGATAGGATGGCAGGATAAATTCTTTTCTCTTAGTCCAGTGGAACACAGGAACCATAGGGGTAAAGTATTCTCTGGTCAGGGGGCAGGGCACTTGCCTGAATGAGCTCTCTGGAGGAGAAGAATCTCCCCTCCCCCACCTGAAACTCTAACAGCTAATTTTTTTTCTCAAGAGGAAAGTCCTGTATTCCACATGGACCAAAAGAAAAGGATTTATCAGTAAGTATAAAAAAATCCTCTTGTTTGTCCAATGTGCATCAGGTAGCTATCCATCAAAATTCCAGGGAGGGAGAGGGGAAAAAAACCCAGAAACACAAACCAGTTCTAACAGAAAAACTAACAAGCCTCAGTTGTTAACGGACATCTACACACCAAACCAAGTAACAGGAAAAAAACAGGTTACTGGAAGTAAAGACACAATGGACACAAACAGGCCTGCAGGATCTTCAGTTCAAAACTGGCTGCAGTCAAAAGTCAGAACATTGACAGGGTTGTGTTTAACAAACAAATGAAATGAAGATCATGTAACCACTTCACGCAACTGTTCCTCAGAGCCGCAGTTATTGTACGCCCAGGAAGCACTCACCCTAAAGGGCACTGGCATATTCCTAAACACATAGGCCAGGTGAATGGCCGCCTTGATCCAAGAAGCCGAAGGCATGCACAAGGGCCCTCAATAAAGACAGAGAGTCTGATCTTTGGAAAGGTTCCATATGATGTACATAGTACTTTGTCAGAGACTTTGTCCTGGGAGAGCATAGAGGGTTAACTCTAATAGTAGAGATTAACTGAAAATTCTGTTTAAAATGTGTTCAGATTCTCTCATCTTTAAGACAAAGGAATAATCTTTGGGGGAGAAATAACTAACTGACAGTAATGGTGATTATCAAGAAATTTTATCAAGGAAAGAGACTCCCTATAAGAACGTCTGAAAAACATGGCAGATTTATATGATGTTTAATGCCCTCTTACATACATCATTGATGACATAAAAATTGATTGTGTAAGATGTTAAGTAGAGTAAGAGTGCCCTCTAGAGTCTTGAGAGCGTCATGACTGGGGTATCCACATTCCGTGAATAATTAGGGATATATTAATATCCAATCAGGTCTGACTGCTGACATCACGGTATAATGAGATGTATCTTTGTCCAATCATTAGAAAGAGGTGGGGATTACTGATAAGACAAAAATTGCCAATATAATGCCAAAATACTCTGAGTTCGGGGCCCTTCACTTCCTGAAAAAGAAAACTCCTGGGGTTTCTTGACTTATAACAGCTTTTAGATTCCTGACAAAAGAAGGCTCTGCTGATTAAATTCCTGACAACACATGATCCTGCCATCTCACAGAGAAATACAAAGAAACTTTGATTGGTAACTATATCATTTATTAATTTCGATTCATTTAATCCAGAATTTTATAATTTTTCTTCTGTTGTAGAAACTTAAATAGTCTTAGAATTGTCTTAAGTGGACTGGCCAACCATTTGGGATAATTTATAATAAGCTATATTTAGCTCTGAAATTCTGGAAGTAATAGAATCTATATATATTTATTGGGAAATTGTTATATTTTGCCAATCAATGTAATACAGTATATAGCGTGGGTTATCTATATTAGCTAATATAAGTCTTGGTATTCCTAGAGTAATATCTTGTGGTTCTGGGAAGATTATAATAGTTAATATTTGATACAGGAAATTCTTTTAATCCAGTTATTAACCCTTTAACCACTATTTGTCTGTTGTTAGTGGTGTTTTCTTTGGAATTCTCTGTATACGTGCTAGGCTTATATTTTGTAAATTAGAGGTATTCATTTCTAATAGACCAAATAACTTCTGGGTGTGGCACCTATTTTAAACGAGTGAAGTAACCCTTGGAGTGCCTATATGTTTTATATATATGTTGCTGTAGTCAAAATTATAATATATTTTGCATTACTAGACATATATGTTACTGGATTAATTCTGGTAGATTATTTGTATAATAATCTTTGATTGACTATATTAATTGCAATTTATATATTTTATTCAGAGGTATTCAATATTGAATTCAGTAGATAATTAAATTATAGGGATTTAAATCTGGGACTCTATTCCAGTTATTCCCTAAATTATTGATATATGATACAAGGAATTGTTAGAGGAATTATTTAATTCATCTCACAATACCCCTTACATCATAATTAGCACAGTCTATACAGTTTCTAGGGAAGAGGTATTAAGAGACACTGCGGCCAACTGTATTATAATTAATTGTAGACTCCATTAATGTGTTCTATGCTATTGAATGAAATTATTATTATTATACCTCTGAATATACCTATGTGTGGTTAACCCTTGCACCGCTGGTAATCCTCATGGTAATAAGTGTGGTTTGGTTTTCTATGTACCTATTGTAATTGCTAATCACTTATATATTTCATTGTTACTGATACTTGTTATATATATAGTATATTGTATTTTAATAAAATATATATTTTTGCAAAAATACGAAGGATTGATTCTTGTGATCAATTCATTACTGTGAAGTAGCGTGTCAATACATATTAAAGATAAAGTTCTCAATTTATTATATTGTCATTTGTCTATTTAAGTGAAGAAATCCAACCTGAGTGGTTCTCTGTTTTAACCCTTTGGATACCTTCATATAAATAGTCCGACAGATTTTGGAGGTCCCACTGAGCTCTTTATATAGGATTGACACATTTGTTAAATAATTTTATTGACAGATATATTACACAGTAACATATTTGTGCTTAAACATGTCTCAGTCAAATTCTTCTGTATCTGATCCAATGGAACAGAGATCAGAAGAAGACATGAAAATGGGCTGTAGAAGGGAGGTTAATTTATGCCATCCATTCTCGCCTCAAAATTAAAAGTGATGCACAGCAATGGTGTAATGATATAGAGCGAAGGGTGGAATCCCAATTTGATCAAATATGGCAGCCTGATAGCTTCTATTATCGAGCATTGAATAGATGTATAGATAAAACTAAGGCAAGGGATTTGGACATCCAGATTTTATTAACTGTGCCCGAATTATTATTATTATAGGCTTCCAGAGAATCAAATTGGAGGCTAAGCAAAAAGGTATAGAGCCACTAAAACAAGCACTAAAGGCTAAGACTGAAAAGATCTCCGAGCTAGAGGAAGAGGTGCATAAATATTTTAAACTTGCAAACGCACAGGAAGAGCAAATTAAATCTCTCCAGTGCCAGGTAAATGGGCTAGAGAGCAGGCGTAAAGCAGCTATTGAGGAAATGTGGTCTACAAAAGAACAGAACACTGTCATGAATGCTAATATGTATATCTACAATGTGATAATAGGATTTTAGTCTTACCTGTTAAATCCTTTTCACTTAGTCCATACAGGTCACTGGTACTCTGGGAGGCGTAAGTCCCCTTTAATAGGCAGGAACAACTATGCAAATGATTTGCAAGGGGCGGAGCCTCCCCTCTTACTTAAGCCACCTTCTGGCCAGAGCCACTTAGATTGATTTGAGACCCTAAAACTGACCTCAGGTAAGCAAAAAGAAAGACTCCTGTGAGCATGCCCCAACGGTCTCCCACTGAATGCCACAGGAGAGCCAAGACTGGTCCCTTGACAGGGTGGGAGACCAGTGACCTGTATGGACTAAGTGAAAAGGATTTAACAGGTAAGACTAAAATCCTATTTTCACTGTCGTCCAATACAGGTCACTGGTACTCTGGGATGTACAAACATTGAGCTGACCCAGAGGCGGGAAGTAAGGCAAGGACCAGGCGCAAGGCCCAAGTCACTAGAACTGCTATGAACCAGTTAATTACATAGCCCAAACTGTAAGTGTCAACGGACACCAACCAAGGGAAACAATCCCTGAACTAACACAGCACACGGAACCAGAGCCAACCGGGCTCAACAGCAAGGAAGCACTAAGGATCACAGAGCGGAAGACCTAAACAGGCAAAACTGCCTCCAGGACCTTCCTACCAAAACTGGCATCAGCCGAAGCCAGTACATCAACTCGATAGTGCTTAGAAAAAGTGTGCACAGAGGACCAAGTGGCCGCTCTACACAGTTGATCAGCAGATGCCTGATTCTTGTAGGCCCAAGAGGCCCCAATAGATCTGGTGGAATGGGCAGTCACCCTGAAGGGAACGTGCTTATTCCTTAACGTATAAGCTTCACGGATGGTAGCCTTAATCCAAGATGCAATAGTTACCTTGGCAGCCGGTCTCCCTGCCCTAGGCCCCTCAGGAATGAAGAATAGAGCGTCAGACTTCCTGATAGACTCGGTGCGATGAACATAAAACTTAAGGCAACGCACCACATCCAACAAATGGAGATCTCGTTCCTTGTCAGATGAAGGATTAGGGCAGAAAGAGGGAACCACAATCTCCTGATTGATGTGAAACTCGGACACAACCTTGGGTAAGAATTCCTTGGTAGTGCGAAGCACAGCCTTATCCTTGTGGAACACCAGGTAAGGAGGTTTACAAGACAAAGCCTGTAACTCTGCTACCCGGCAAACTGAAACAATAGCCAAAAGGAAGGCCATCTTCCAATTCAAGAGACATAATGGAATGGAAGCCAAGGATTCAAACGGTGGTCGCTGGAGAACTCCCAGCACCAAGTTGAGGTCCCACTGGGGAGCAGGACACTTGAAGGCAGGTCGAACATGAGTCACACCTTGAAAGAAAACTTTCACATCAGGAAGGATAGCGATCCTTTCCTGGAAAAACACAGACAAGGCAGAAGTCTGAACCTTGAGGGAACTCAGACTGAGCCCCTTGTCCACACCGTCCTGCAAGAAGGTCAGGACAGTGGGAAGATGAAACTCAAGGGATAACTTCTTATCAGTGCACCATGCAACGAAGGTTGACCATATGCGATGATAGATCTTGGAGGACACAGGCTTACGAGCACTAAGCATAGTCGACACCACAGAAGGAGAAAATCCTTTCTTTGCTAGAATCGAGGATTCAACCGCCATGCCATCAAATGGAGAGAGTGAACATCCTCCTTCCACAGATAACCCTGGAGAAGTAGGTCCGGACGGGCAGGGAGCGGGATCAGATCCGACACTGACATGGCCATCAACTCCGGATACCAGGACTGGCGAGGCCAGTTTGGAGCGATCAGGATGACAGGACAACGCTCCTGCTTCAACTTCTGGATAACTCTGATCAATAGAGGAAGAGGAGGGAAGATGTAAGCCAGGGAGAAATCCCAAGGGATCGACAAGGCATCCACTGCTAGAGCAAGGGAGTCCCTCAACCGGGAGCAAGACACCGGAACCTTCCTGTTGTGTCTGGTAGCCATCAGGTCCACCACAGGCATCCCCCACTGCTGGGTGAGCATGTGAAACACCTCTGGATGAAGAGCCCATTCTCCGCTGTCGACGGTGTGACGACTGAGGAAGTCTGCCATGACGTTGTCCACGCCTGGAATATGAACTGCAGAGATGACAGGCACGTGATCTTCTGCCCAAGACAAAATATCCTTGACCTCCCACCAGGCGGAACCGCTTCTTGTGCCGCCTTGCCTGTTGATGTAAGCCACCGCCGTGGCGTTGTCGGACTCCACTCTGATCGGACGACCGGTCAGTTGAGACTCCCAGTGCCTCAGGGCAAGCCGGACAGCTCGAAGTTCCAGAACATTGATGGAGAGAAGGGATTCCTCCAGACCCCATTTCCCCTGAGCACTGAAGCGACCCCAGACTGCACCCCAGCCCCGAAGGCTGGCATCCGTTGTGACTGTGGTCCAACGAGGAACTAGAAAGGATCTCCCTTTCAGGAGATGAGAGAGATCTAACCACCAGTGCAGACTCGACTCGACATGAGGAGGTAGAGAAACGGACAGATGTTGATGATCTGGATGATTCCTGCACGTCTGGATCACAAATCTCTGAAGTTCCCTGGAGTGGGCCATGGCAAATGGTACTGCTTCGATCGTGAAAATGAACTTCCCCACTAAAGACAACAACTTCGGTACCGGAATTTCGTCCATGTCCAGAATCCCAGCCACTCTGACGGCTATCTGGTGAGCCACATCCTCTGGAAGAAACACCATGCATTGGCGAGTGTCGAACAGGAGACCCAGGAACAGAAGCCTCTGAGATGGAACCAAGTCCGACTTGTCCAGATTCAGGATCCAGCCATGACGGTTCAGAGAGTGCATGCACTTCTGTAATTGCTGACGGAGAAGCTCCGCTGAGGAGGCTTTCAGTAGGAGATCGTCCATGTATGGGGTCACTCTGATCCCATCCTGATGAAGCATCGCTATCAAGGAGCCTAACACCCTCTGGAAGACCTGAGGGGCTGAAGTCAGCCCAAAGGGGAGCGCTGCAAACTGAAAGTGTCCCCTGTGGCAGGCAATCCTGAGATACCGCCTGCTCTCTGGATGAATAGGGATGTGAAGATAAGCATCCTGAAGGTCCAGGGAGGCAAGGAACTCCCCTGGAGACATTGCTGCAATCACAGAGCGCAGGGACTCCTGGCGGAAGTGGGAAGTCACCACATAGGCATTGAGATCTTTGAGATCCAAAATGGGACGAGCCCCTCCGTCCTTTTTGGCTACCACAAACAGGTTGGAATAGAATCCTGAACCTGTGTCCCACTGAGGAACCGCCTCCAGGACCTCTTTGTCCAAGAGATCCTGAATAGCGTAGTCGAACAGACGCCTTTTTGTGGGTTCCTGAGAAGGACGAGTAAAATGGAACCGAAAAGGAGGAAGGGAGGAGAAAGGGATCCTGTATCCCTCCGACACCACCTGAAGAACCCATGGGTCCGCTACTGACTCCTCCCAAATCCGGCGAAAGATGTGGAGACGTCCACCTACAGCCGGATGCGGACCCGGGTTCGGCGAGTCATGCCGAAGCAGTCTTGGAGGTCTTGGCCTTGGGGGCCACTTTGGGCTTCCAAGACTGTTTGGGATTGGAGGAGGAGTGCGTAGTGGGAGGACCCGTTTGGGCCGAGGAGCGTGTCTCAGTCTGAAAGGAACGAAAGGACCGATTGCGTTTGGCTGGAAACTTTTTCTTAAAGACTGAGGGTAGAAGAGTACTTTTACCGCCAGTAGCCTCACTGATCATTTCTTTGAGTTCAGACCCAAAAAGCAAATTCCCCTGAAAGGGCAAGGAAAGCAAGGCTTTCTTAGAGGCTGTATCAGCAGACCAAATTTTCAGCCAAAGGGCGCGTCTAGCCACCACAGAAGAAGTGGAGGCCCTCGCCATCATGTGAACAGCAACAAAAGCAGCGTCAGCAACATAGTTCTGAGCTTCAGTGATATTAGCAAGAAGCTGCAACTGTTCAGATACTGGTGCATCCTGGCGAACTGCTTCAGTCAGTCGTTCAGTCCAGGCCGCAATGGCTCTATTAACCCATGCCACAGCAAAGGTTGGATGCATGGCAGTGCCAATGGAGGCAAAAATAGATTTAAGAGAAAGCTCTAGCTTTTTATCCGTCCAATCCTGCAGGGCAGAGGCATCAGAGACAGCCAAAGCGGTAGACTTGGATAGTCTAGAAACAGGAGCATCCACCTTGGGAGGATGAACCCATTTTGCCAGCTCAGCCTCAGGAAAAGGGTATAGTTTAGCAAACTTTTTAGAGACAGAGGAAGATCTATCAGGATTCTTCCATGCCTCAGAGACCAGACGGGCAAGAGTAGGGTTAGTTGGAAAACAAACAACTGGCTTAGATGGCTTTTTCTGAAAAACATCAGTAGGATCATAAGTGGATTCCTGAGTCAGAGGAAGGTTGAGCGTATTCAGAACCGCTCTGATCAGACCCTCAGCCGAGACTTCAGGGTCACACTCATAGGGGTCCCCAATTGACCTGTTAGATTCAATAACAGTACGTTCCTCAGCATCAGAATCCTGTAAGAGTTCTTCTTCAGAAGAATCAGTTACATCAGGAGCCCCCTGTGGCTTAGGCAGGGAGGTCCTGATGGTAGAGGGGGTCTGCCAGACCTGGAGAGCCCCCTGTATCTGAGAGGGAAAGAGTTGAAGCGTGGATCTGAGATCCCTAGTGGCAGCTTTAAACTCCCTCACCCAAGATGGCTCAATAGCGTGGCTGGAAAGCCCAGGGTTGCTATCTTGACCAGTACAATTAGGGCATAGATCCCCCACATTATCGCTAGACAGCCCAATGTGGCAAGAGGAGCAAAACGCCATGGGGGTAGCAGACCCCCCATCCTCCTTAGACTTGGGTCTAGCCCCTAGCTCCAGTGAAGTAGACATGCTCACAGCGTCAATATACCCCACTAATAACACTATCACCCAGAAAAAGTGTAAAGGATTAAAGTTTCACCCCAGAAATGTCTAAATTCGGACTTATCTGGCCAGCGAAGGGTTAATCTGTAGAGGAGAGAAAAGGCTCGGTCCCTGCGTAGTGTACTCGCATAGGAAAAGTACCACAAAATGGCGGCCGTCATGACAGCCAATCAGAAACGAGCGCGAACCAGGCGCTCATGGGAAATGTAGTTTTCCCCATAGAAGTACCCTAAACAGTGCCCGAAGCCCCCCTGAACACCCCACATAAATAAAACACAATCCGGATGATAGAGCAGGAGCCTAGCAGTAAAATGAGCCCTCTCTGGAGTTGCTGTGACAAGCGGTTCCAAAGATATGTCCCACACTGTGAATTCCCATAGAGAGTAAAGGAGCCATTGCGTCTGAGCGGGAAAAGCCGCGCTTAAAGGCGCGGAACTCAATTTTTAATAAAGTTTAAGAAAACATTATAAAGTGCTCAAACAAGAATAAAACACATAAGAAACATAAGTAAACGAATATCCCAAGCTCCAAAACCCAGAGAATATCACAGAAATTGCATAAACATTAAAAATGCAATAAAAACACCCTATGAGTGCTGGAGTGTATTGAAAACTCCCAAATACAAGCCCATCAAAGGGACACTGTGGGGACAAGTAGACCTTCAGCACTCAATGGGTGACTCACCTTTCTTGGAGGACTTCTGTCTTCAGGTGACCATGATGAATAAGGAATAACCCAGAGGTAAATTCCTCAGTAGGGAAGCTGCTCAACACAAGCTGTTCCCTCTTCAGGGCATAAGGTCCACAGGAATCCCTGGAAGCTGCACCAGCCACTTTAGAGAGGGCAATTCACAGCCATGGTCACCCTCCTAATGGTGGTATTCCATATTTGAAAAAAAATAATAAAACACTAAGATGCATAGATGTTCTTCTACCTGGTGTGCAAGGCACTCCAGGAACAAATCAATCTAAGTGGCTCTGGCCAGAAGGTGGCTTAAGTAAGAGGGGAGGCTCCGCCCCTTGCAAATCATTTGCATAGTTGTTCCTGCCTATTAAAGGGGACTTACGCCTCCCAGAGTACCAGTGACCTGTATTGGACGACAGTGAAAAATACATTCTGCAAGAACACATTAGGCAACTCCAATCCCAATTAGACAAGCAGGTTGAGGACAATGTAAAATTGCGAGAGCAAGTGTTGGTATATCAGGCCAGTGAGAATGCCCCTAAAGGGGACAATCCCATGTGTATGTTTCGTCCTTGTTGGTCCTTCTCAGTGAGCAAGGGGACCACATCTGGATTCCTCTGTTACCCTTAGGGTGACCAACCCAAATGTTAATTTACGTAAGCAAATTAACTAGTCAGAGATGCTCAACTAGGAACATGCAGTCATAAACTGAGAAAGCTTTATAGGAATGGTGTCATACTAAGGATGCAGTCTCTCTTAGGTCACTATTGCCTTACACACAGAGGAAATATCCTAAAGCACATCATATCGAGCTTGCCAAAATGGCAGTCCAGCCACAAAGTGCCAAGGAATTCCTCTCAGGAATTGTTGCATTCTTGGACTGAATCCACCACAACAGACCCTGTAGGAGCGGAGATCAATGTAGCAGAGACAGGCGCCAGGAGAACCAACACACTGATGGGCAGGATACTCTCGGTCTAAAAGCTCTTAGCCATCTGAGAGCCCAAGCGTTAGCGTACCCTTGTGGCGGCTGTCAGAGCCAACCACATCTTGCTTCCAACGGCTCCAGCCGCATCCTGCTTCTGGCGTCGCGACTGCTTGCTCCCCTTTGTGGCTCGGCTTCATTCTGTATTCTGGAGGCTCAGCCACCTCCTGGGTCTCTGTGCGGCTCCAGCCGCTTCAGTTTTGGCATCCCAGCGGGCAGGGTGATGTTATCAATGGGCGCACGTTCAAAGACTTGGACGTGCGCTCCATTTAAAAGTACTGTTACCTAATGTGACTCCTCCGCTTCCTGTGGCTACAATTTATATACTGCCAACACAGGGCTCAGTTGCCCTTTCGTTGGTGTCCAGTGCAGTTCTATATTTTGGGGTTCTGTGTATTATCTGGCTTGTCTGACTAACTGATATGGTGCTGTCCTGTGGCTCTGTCTGACTACCCGCTCCGTGTATGACTCCTGGCTTGTCGGACTATCCATTCTGGTGTTGACTTGGGGCTCTGTCCACTGCGTATCCAGCATACCAACGCTTCAGTGGATATCCTATGTGGTGCAAACCTGTGACTCTGGCTGAGTACCCGCTCCGTGTATGACCCCTGGCTTGTTTGACCATACATTCTGGCGCTGAACTGTGGCTTAGTCTGACTATCCTCTGGTGTGGCCTTCCAGGAAGTCAGATAGGCAATCTGGTGCGGGCCTGTGGCTCTGGCAGACTTACTCCTGGTTACCTTCCTATTTGGTCTGGCTTCTCCCAGGTGCGGACCTGTGGCATTGCAGACTACTCCTTGTCCCATCGCTGGGACCTATTGTTGAGAATCACACGGAACCAGTCTTCTATTTCTGGTAGTTGTCGCTTGCTCCATTGTGCGCTTCTCTCATACCGTTTATTGTGATATTTCCGTTTCATTGTTGGTGCCTAATAAAGTTGATATTACCTTTTAGTAATTGTGATGAGTTTTTTTGCCAAACTGTGACAGTACGAAAGGGCCATGTCTGCGGACGATACGGGTAACCTTTCTTTACAGAATATCATATCCAGGGATGATGCACAAGATCAATGTATTGCTCATATGCTACTAGCATTGCAGACCCTGTTGAACTGAACTGCTCACCTTGACTGCTCTGTCCAGAAACTGGTGGCCTCCGCTGCCTCGGCACCGGTTGTCCCTACCGCCCCTGATGCAGGCATTATCAGGGGTTTCTCCAGTCGAGCCCCACTTCCGCAGCGGTATGATGGGGACCCAGCACTGTGTCATGGGTTCCTAAACCAAGTGGCTATACACATGGAGATGGTATCGCATAGCTTTCCCAAAGAGCGCAGTAAGGTGGCATTTCTGATCTCGCTCGTCTGGCAAGGCCTTGGCTTGGGACAATCCGCTATGGGAGATGGATAAGCAGATTATATATAACTTTACAGAATTTGTGGGTGCTTTCCGTAGAGTTCTTGACATACCAGGTCATCAGGTCTTGGCCACCAAACACCTTATGACCATCTGCCATGTTGCTTGAACTATGGCCGAGTACACAATAGAATTTCATACTTTGGCGCGCAGGTGGGTTGGTATAATGAGGCCTTGGTGGCAGCCTTCTCCCAAGGTCTTTGTGATATGATCAGGGATGAAATTGCTGCTCATGACTTGCCTAGAGATCTGAATGATCTTATCTCATTTACCATCTTGATTGACACAAGGATCTGGGAGAGACCCTCATTTAAGGAATGTCTGCGTAGGCTTCCAAATCGATTGGCACCCAGCTTTACGAACCCACCCATTCCTCGCTCCCTCACCTCCTGGACTTGACTCCTCCGGCAGTGAACCCATGCAGTTGGGGGCCACTCGCCTTTCCTTGGAGAAGGCCTTTCGGAGGAGGGAGGGCCTCTGTTTGTACTGTGGGAGACCTGGCCACCTCTTAAGGTCATGCCCAGTGCTCCGGGAAACGCCAGCACCTAGGATCCTGTTGGGGACAGATCTTAGGTGGGATTACTCAGTCACCAGCGGTGGTAAAGGGTAACCCTATTGTGGAGGTTATCCTACCATGGGCCAACTCATCTGTATCTGTGCCTGCATTGCTGGATTCAGGAGCTGCAGGATTCTTTATTGATGCTGATTTTGCTGGCAAGCAAGCTATTCCCTTGCAGCTTCGCTCCTCTCCTTTGGCGATTGAAGCCATTGATGGGAGGCCCCTTCAACCTTCTCATATCACTCAGGAGACGCTTCCTTTATCCCTGAGAGTAGGGGCCCTTCACACAGAAACCCTGCAGTTCCAGGGGATTAATTCCCCCCATTATGCCATTGTCCTGGGGTTTCCATGGCTACAGGCACACAACCCCAGGATTGATTGGCGCAACTGTGACATCTTGTCCTGGGCCTCTAATTGCTCTAAGTCTTGTCTCACACGTCCTATGAGACTACTTTGTATGTCATCCTCAGTCTTGCCTGAGGAATATATGGCCTTCAGGGACTTATTTGACAAAGCACAAGCAGGTGCGTTGCCTCCTCATAGGCCTTATGATTGGCAATTAACTTGATTCCAGGAGCTACTCCTCCCAGGGGCCATGTATATCCACTATCAGTGGAGGAGACGATAGTCATGGAGGAATGTGTCCGATGCGCTCTCCAGAGGTATAATCCACAAGTCTACCTCACTGGCTGGTGCAGGGTTCTTTTTTGTTAAAAAGAAAGATGGGGAGCTGCGCCCCTGCATTGACTTTTGCAGACTGAATAAATTGATAACTAAAACATCTATCCTATACCCTTAATCACTGAGCTCTTCGATAGATTAAAGGGTTCTAAGGTGTTAACCAGGCTTGTCTTAAGGGCAGCATATAACCTGCTCCGTATGAAGGAACATGAATGGAAGACAGCATTTAACACCTGGAGCGGACATTATGAATATATAGTTATGCCCTTCGGGCTGTGCAATGCTCCTGCTGTTTTCCAGGAAATGATCAATGATGTCCTGAGAGATTTGCTGCAAAGCTCAGTTGTCGTATATTTGGACGACATATTAATCCATTCACATATTTTGGAGGCTCATCATGCTGATGTGTCTAGCATACTACGGTTGTTAAAAGAGAATGGGTTATACTGCAAAGTAGAGAAATGATAGTTTCACAAGTGACATGTGACATTTCTGGGGTATGTGATATCTGCCTCTGGTTTTGCGATGGACCCTCAAAAATTATCCGCTATATTGGAATGGCCTCATCCGGTAGGACTAAAAGTGCTTCAAAGGTTCTTGGGCTTCACAAACTATTATAGAAAGTTCATCAAGAACTTCTCATCGGTGGTCAAGCCACTAACAGACATGACATGCAAAGGCGCCGATGCCTCTAATTGGTCTCTGTCCACTGCGTATCCAGCATACCAACGCTTCAGTGGATATCCTATCTAGTGCAAACCTGTGGCTCTGGCTGACTATCCGCTCCGTGTATGACCCCTGGTTCGTTTGACCATCCATTCTGGCGCTGAACTGTGGCTCAGTCTGACTATCCTCTGGTGTGGCCTTCCGGAAAGTCAGATAGCCAATCCGGTGCGGGCCTGTGGCTCTGGCAGACTTACTCCTTGCTGCCTTCCTATTTGGTCTGGCTTCTCCCAGGTGCTGACCTGTGGTATTGCAGACTACTCCTTGTCCCATCACTGGGAACTATCATAGAGAATCACACGGAAGCAGTCTTCTATTTCTGGTAGTTGTCGCTTGCTCCGTTGTTTGCTTCTCTCTCATACCGTTTATTGTGATATTTCTGTTTCATTGTTGGTGCCTAATAAAGTTGGTGTTACCTTTTAATATTTGTCCTGAGTTTTGTTGCCGAACCGTGACACCAAGGTAGTTCCCCAACCTGTCAGGAAGAATAATGGGTACTATGACCAGTACGACCACAAGGTAGGAAAATTTAGAAATAAATGGCCATATCACTAGGAATTCTGGACCCAGGGAAGCAACATGGAAGAAAGAATTTGTAACATATGGGATGCCTCCCTAAGAACATCTCTAACTCCCACTGGTCCACCATAGTTAGAGTGTGAAACAGGCAACCTCCAATTGCCTGAGGCAGACCAAACACCTGAAAGTTATGCATAGGAATACACATCTGCTGCAGGTATCTGTGTAGGCTTCTTGTCTGACCAGGCCTTAAAGTACAGCCACTGAGAAATCTGAGGTCCTTTCCCATACGCAAAGCAACATCAAAGGCCACTTCTGTAAGCCATTAGCTTCAAGGATCTTAGAGTTGCAAACCACAATGTCCTCTTCGGGTGTGTCCGCATGGACGGCTTCTAAAACATGATTCCCCCAGACATCCATAGTCCTAGTGATCCATGCAATTGCAAAGGCAGGGGTTAAAGGGATAGTAGTACTTAAAATGTAAATAAATAAATAAGTTGCAGGGATTACCCCCCTGAGTAAAACAAGGGTACCCCCACTGCTGAAAGGTGTTTCATTCAAAAGCTATTACAGCTCAATATTGATTTTTTTTTTTAGGTGCATTATCTCAGTGGCCTTAAATTGTACAGTGGCGCTGTTCTACACCATCCTATAGACAGCTCTGGTCAGTTGACCATAAATCTCCATAGGATGGTGTAGCAACAGCTCCACTGTACAATTTCAGGCCACTGTGATACTGCACATAAAAAAATTAAAGGGATAGAAATACTTTGTTTTAATCTTTATTTTATTTTGCAGGCATTAAAAAAAAAAAAAAAAAAAAAAAAAAAACACACATGAAGAACGATATAAGTCTTATCTCTCAAACATTTATGGTTTGAGATATATTCACAAGCAAACTTTCCCCTCACTGAGCAAACAGTCAAGTCTGCCATCTAGCTGTCAGATTTGGAATCCGGCTCTGCAGCGGAGCTGAGATCGCGAGATGTAAGAACTACTTCATTCGAATAGTCTACAAAGTGTGCCTGGTTTGCAAGCACACTTTTTAGACCCTTCCAATGAAACAGGATTTTAGTCTTACCTGTTAAATCCTTTTCTCTTAGTCCATACAGGTTACTGGTAACTTTGGGTAGGCGATCAGCCCCTTTAATAGGCAGGAACAATTCTGAGAAGTGACTGCTGTGTGGTGCCTACCTCCTCTCCTTAGCTTGCAGCTAGCCAATCCCCAACCAGTAAGATTTGCAGACTAACTATTGACTAGGTAGTAAGAAGGTAAAGGAAGACTCCTGTGAGAATGAACCCGAAAGGACCCCACGTTCTGCCACAGGAGAGCCAAGCATGGTCCCTTGACAGGGTGGGAGACCAGTAACCTGTATGGACTAAGAGAAAAGGATTTAACAGGTAAGACTAAGTTACTGGTAACTTTGGGATGTCCAACCATTAAGTTCCACAGAGCGGGAATAAAGACAAGGACCAGGTGCAGGCCCCCAAATTCACCAGAGCACCAACAACCCTACAGATCATGAATAGCTCAACAATAACCGCAAAGTGTCAACGGACACTGAACAGGGTTCAAACAAACCCCAGGAACTGTTACGCAGCACACTGAACTAGAGCCAACAGGGCTCAAAAGTGAAAGAGTACTGAGAGACTAAAGAGATCCAAGACAGGCAAGGCCGCCTCCAGGATCTTCCTCCCAAAACTGGCATCAGCTGATGCCAGCACATCCACATGAAAGTGTTTAGAAAACAAAGTGTGCACAGATGACCAAGTGTTTGCATTGAACAACTGATCAGCTGAAGCCTGGTTCTTGTAGATCCAAGAAGCCCCAATAGATGACCCTGAAGGGAACAGGCTTGTTCTGAAGTTTGTAAGCCTTATAAATCGTGGACTTGATCAAAGAAGCGATGGTAACCTTGGAAGCAGGCTTCCCTGCCCTAGGACCCTCAGGAATGACAAAGAGAGTGTCAGACTGCCTCAAGGACTCAGTGCGATGCACATAGAACTTGAGACAACGAACAACATCCAACAGATGAAGATCCCTCTCTTTGTCAAAAGTAGGGTTAGGACAGAAGGAAGGGATCACAATCTCCTGATTAATGTGGAACTCTGACACCACTTTCGGGAGAAAAACACTTGTAAGGTGCTAAGTACCGCCTTGTCCTTGTGAAAGACCAAAAAGGGTGGTCTACAAGACCCAGCAGCTCCGCAACTCGGCGAACAGAAACTATCGCCAAGAGAAAGGCCATCTTCCACGTCAGCATACGTAGAGGAATGGTAGCCAATGACTCAAAAGGAGGACACTGAAGTACTCCCAAGACCAGGTTAAGATCCCATAGAGGAGCAGGGGACTTATACACCGGACAGGTATGAGCAACACCCTGGAAGAAAACCTTGACATCAGGAATGATAGCCAAACACCTCTGAAAGAAGACAGAGAGCGCAGAAGTTTGAGCCTTAAGAGAACTCAGACGGAGACCCTTATCCACACCATCCTGGAGGAAGGAAAGAACTGTAGGAAGGTCAAAATCCTGAGACAGGTCTTTGTCTGCACACCAAGACAGAAAAGTAGACCAAACTCGATGGTAGGCCTTAGCGGAAACAGGCTTACGGGCACTAAGCATAGTAGCCACCACACCAGAAGAAAATACCTTCTTCTTGAAAATTGAGGATTCAATCTCCATGCTGTCAAAGCCAGACGATGAACGTCTTCCTTCCAGAGGTAACCCTGTAGAAGAAAGTCCGGACAGGGAGAAAGTTGAAGAGGTTCCGCCATTGAGAGGTCCAGAAGAGCTCCGGAAACCAAGCCTGCTGGGGCCAGTACGGACCAATTAGAATGACTGGGCGGCGCTCCAGTCTCAGCTTCCAAAGTACTCTGTTCAACAGGGGAACAGGAGGAAAGATGTATGCCAGAGGAAATGTCCACGGGATCGACAAGGCATCCACTGCCAGAGCCAGGGGATCTGCCCAGCGACAGCAGAAGGTTCGCACCTTCCTGTTGTGCCTGGTTGCCATCAGGTCGATGCAAGGAAGACCCCACTGCTGGATGATGAGGTTGAACCCCTTCGGATGCAGCTCCCACTCTCTCCGCTGTCCACTGTGTGCCGACGGAGGAAGTCTGCCAGAACATAGTCTACACCAGGAATATGAACTGTGGAAATGGCAGGGACATGCTCCTCTGCCCATGATAAAACAGTCTTGACCTCTAGCCAAGTTGTGAGACTTCTTGTGCTGCCTTGCTTTTTGATGTAGGCTACCGCTGTGGCGTTGTCCGACTGTACCCTGTCTGAGCAATCCTCCAGTTGCCGTGTCCACTGCTGTAGGGCATGAAATATCGCCCAAAGCTCCAAGACATTGATGGGAAGGAGAGATTTGTCCTGAGACCACCGGACCTGAACACTCAAGTACCCCAGCACCGCTCCCCATCCGTCGTCACTGTGGTCCAGAAGGGCATCAGGAAGGTTCTGCCTTTCAGGAGATTGTTCAGGTTGAGCCACCATGAGAGGCTCTGCTTCACTTGAAGAGGAAGAGATAGGGATCTTTCCAGGAGATCTGGATGGCCCCTGCATGCCAGGATTAGAAACATCTGAAGTTCCCTGGTGTGAGCCATGGCAAACGGAACTTCTTCTATAGTGGACATGAACTTTCCCACCAAGGATGACAACTTCTTGGCTGGAACCAGAGACAGGATAGCCTGGACCTTCAGTGCTATTTGATGATCCACTTCTTCTGTGAGAAATACCATCCGTCTCTGAATGTTGAAGAGGAGGCCCGGAAAGACCATCCTCTGGGAAGGAACAAGGTCTGACTTGTCCATGCTGATGATCCACCAGTGATGGGAAAGAGCATGAATGCAGTCCTGCACCTGCTGGTGAAGGAGTTCCGGAGAAGATGCCTTCAGAAGGAGGTCATCCATATACGGAGTCACCTTGATGCTGCTCCGATGTAGAACAGAGATCAATGCTCCAAGGACTCTGTTGAAGACTTGAGGAGCCGTGGTCAAGCCAAAGGGGAGGGCAGAAATGCCCTCGGTCTCAGGTAAAGTGGAAATACTGCCGACTCTCTGGATGAATGGTAATGTGCAGATAGGCATCTTGAAGAACCAGAGAGGCCAGAAATTCCCCAGGAGACATGATCGCTATCACTGTGCACAGAGACTCCTGGCGGTATTGGGACCTGACCACAAAGGAGTTGAGATCCTTCAGATCCAAAACGGGACGACAGCTCCAGTTCTTCTTGGAAACCACAAAGAGGTTGGAGTAGAATCCCAAGCCCGTCTCCTGAGGGGGAACTGGCTCCAGGACCGCCTTGTCCAGAAGGGCCTGTATAGCTTCCTCAAAAAGGCGCACTTTTTTGTGAAGAGAGGTGAAGGGAATCCTGTCTCCCATAGCCACCACCTGTAAAACCAACGGGTCTGCCACAGAGGCCTGCCAAGCAGAGAGGTAGTGGTGTAAGCGGCCACCTTCCTGCGGGTGGGGACCCGGGTTCAGCAAGTCATGCAGAAGGAGGTTTGGAAGCTTTGGAATTCTCGGAGGACTTGGATCTCCATTGCTGCTTAGGCTTGGATGAGGAGCGCAGAGCCTGAGACCCCATCTGGGTCACTTGACGCGTGTCTGCTTGAAATGAACAAAAAAGCAGATTCCTTTTGACAGGCGTCTTCTTCCTCAGGACCACTGGCAGGTAAGTACTCTTCCCTCCAGTGGCCTCATTGATGAGATCCTTGAGCTCAGGCCCAAATAGGGAGGAGCCCTGAAAAGGCAAAGACAGAAGAGCCTTCTTAGAGGTCGTGGAAGCAGACCAAATCTTGAGCCAAAGAGCACATCTGGCTACTAAAGATATGGTAGATGCCCTGGCTACCATGCGTACAGTGTCAAACAGGGCAGCAGAGACATAATGCGGAGTCTCAGAAATGTTAGTGAGAAGACACAACATGTCAGAAGTAGGGGACCCCTGACGGACAGCAGAAGTGAGCTGTTCAGTTCAAATAGCCACAGCCCTATTAACCCATACAGCAGCAAAGGCAGGGCCCGCCATCACAAGAATAGCCTTGAGCGAAGTCTCAAGCTTCTTATCAGTCCAGTCTTTGACAGCAGAGGCATCAGCCACCAGCAAAGTAGTGGACTTAGAAAGCCTGGAAACTGGGGCATCCACTTTGGGGGGATGCACCCACTGCGTGAGGGCCGTTTCAGAGAACTGGTAAAGTTTAGCAAACTTCCTAGATGCAGATGGTTTCTTGCCTGGAAACTTCCACTCCTCTGACACGAAGAGGTCAAGAGTGGGGTTAGGTGGAAAACAAGCATGGGGCCTAACAAGCTCCTGAAACACATCAGAGGGGTCAGAAGACGCCTTCTGCACCAAGGGAATGTTCAGGGTGAACAACACAGCCCTGATCAGGCCTCAGCTGAGGGAATGGGGTCAGCCTCAAAGGGGTCCCCAAAAAACTGAGATGAAGGAACCTCTGAACAGTCATCATCATCAGAGTCCACCAACAATTCCTCCTTAGAGGAGTCAGACACATCAGGTACACCCGGCAGTTTAGGCAGGGAAGATCGGATAGGGACGGGGGTCTGCCACAAGTGCAAGACCCCCTATAAAGTGGATGGAAGGAGTCGTAAGGTGGACCGGAGGTCCCTGGTAGTAGCCTTAAACTCTTGCATCCATACTGGCTCTAGTGCATGGCTGGAGGTCCCTGCAGGGGATTCAGGGGCAGCAGTGCATGCCAGGCAAACATGAGCTGAAAATTCTCTAGGTAACCCTGAGTGACATGAGGAGTAATGAGCAATGGGGGACACAGACACCCCAGTATCCTTAGTCTTAGGTTTAGCCCCAGAGTCTAACCGAGTAGACATTCTCACAGAGTCAAGCGGTCAAAGTATCAAAACACCCACAAAAAAGTGTGTATGATAAATAAATGCACCCCAGAAACACTAAATAAGACTTATCTGGTAGGCGAAGGGTTAAACTGCGGAGGAGAGAAGGAGAGTCCAAGCCCTGCATAGGGTACTCGATCTGCGAATACACAAAATGGCTGCTGCGATGGGAGCCAATCGGAAATGAGCGCACGAAGCGGGCGCTCATGGGAAAAGTAGTTTCGCTGATGGAGTACCCCAACAGTGTCTGAAGCCCCCTAAAGCCCCCAACATCCCCAGAACATTGACAGGATGACAGAGCAAGGGCAAACCCACAAAATGAGCAATCTCTGACCTCGCTACTAGGAGCGGTTGCAGAGATATGTCCCAAACTGCAATGGCGTCTATGCGGAACATAAAGTTAACGAGGTGAATACCAAAATGTAAAACCACTCAAAAGCCCACTAGAATAAAACAGTAGACCCAATAAGGAAAGTGTCCAAAGCTCCCTCAAAACATGCTAACTAGCAACAAAAGTGTTAAATTACCACAGAAACCTGCTCCAAACACCCCACAGACATACAGATAAACCCAATGAGTGCATGAGTATGTAATAGGAACTCAAAATGAGACCCCTGTGCGGAGGGGAAGCATGGGACATGTGGACCTCAGCACTCAAAGGGTGCTCACCTTTCCTGCAGCTCTTCTGTCTTCAGATTACCATATATCAAGAAGAAGCCTCAGTGGGCAACTCCTGGGGAAAGAACTTGCAGCCAAGATTTACCCCCAGGGCATAGGTCCACAAAATCACCTGGTAAACGGAGCTATCCACATTTGGGTGATGGGAATTGTCAGTGATGGCAATCCTCCTCATGGTGATATTTCATATCTAACAGAAAAATAATTAAAAAAAAAAGCTAAAACTATAGCAGAACTGTTTTCTTGTTCCTTGGTCAAGACACAAGGCAAATCTTACTGGTTGGGGATTGGTTAGCTGCAAACTAAGGAGAGGAGGTAGGCTCCACCCAGCAGTCTCTTCTCAGAATTGTTCCTGTGTATTAAAAGAGCTGATCGCCTACCCAGATTTACCAGTAACCTTTATTGGACAACAGAGAAAGTTAGTTTTATATCTTGCAATCTCGGCTCTGCTGAAGAGCCACCAGTTGATCTGCGGACCGAGTTCCAAATCTGACAGCTAGATGGCAGACTTGACCATTTTGGTCAGTGAGGGGAAACATTGCTTGTGAATATCTCTCAAACCATAAAGGTTTGAGAGATAAGACTTATATAGATATTCATTTTTTTTAATGCCTACAAAATAAAATAAAGATAAAACGAAGTATTACTATCCCTTTCAAGTTTGAACTTTAATAACTTTTGAAGAAAACACACCTTTCATCAGCGGGAGTACCCTTGTTTTATTCAGGGGATAATCCCTACAAGATATTTTTCTTTTTACATTTTAAGTATTACTATCCCTTTAAGGCAGCCCCAGAGGCTGAACATTTCGCCTGATCCTTGAGGGCCACAGCCTCCACTGATGGCAAGGCAGTATTCTTAGCAAGAATAGAAATTTGGTCAGCTGCAGAGGGAGTAGACCACTGTACAAGAGCCTCAATAGAAAAGGGATATAAAATGAAAATGCCAGTTACATAAAACTCCTGTCGGGCATTTTCCATTCCTCTATCAGCAATTGGTCCAAGGAATTGTGGTGTGGTAAACTGCATACTCCATCTTGCATCTTTTAAAAATATCTGGGGAAGAAGAATTAGAATTGGTAGACTCCTAAACCTTAAGCATCTCTAGGACAGCCGTAAAACAGAGATCTTCCTCATAAAAGTCCTAAGTGAGAGGGATGAATCTAATTCTTCAGAAGAGGAATCCCCAATAATGAGAGTAACCCCCACTATACCATCATTTAAGCTCCTTTTGAGGTGTGAAGGGCATCTCATAGACCAAGAATATACAGCCCCCATGATGGAAGAGGGGATAGAACAGAGGAAATGAGGGCCTTGTCCCAAGCCTTGCTCAACAGGTGACCGCCCTGCCAAGTGCACAGTGTCCCCAGAGCAAGAGGGGCAAAAAGTACCAGAGACGGCCCTAGGAATTCCCACCTGGCATGATGAGCAATGGATTAGCCCATGTTTTCCTTGGGGTCTGATATAATCAGGGGACCACAAAAGAGACTGATAATAGTAGAAAAAATGTAATCAGAAAAAAATAAAAAATGATTTATCTGACTGCAGATGGGAGGGTTAATGTGGCAAGCAGGAGAGAGTGTGCCCCACAGGAGTTAGGAGTCTCCCAGAGCTACAATAACCATCTAACAAGCAGTGTACAGGAAAACAACCCTATAATTGTCACAGGAAGCACATGGATAGAACAGAAGAATGAAAAGTATCGCTGCATATACCAAGCCAGCCTAAGAGTGCACCAAAGGCAACCGTCTGTCAAAGAAATAGGGACAAACTGACAGGACCTGTGCCCTCAAAATGGTAGAATGTTCTTTTCAGTCTTCAGACTCCCATTAGAAAAACACCCAAGCTTTGCAGATCCCAGGCTATGGACATAAACCATCCTCTGCAGAACTAGTCCTTCCCAGTGGAGGATTATACAACCCCATATCCTAACAGGAAAAAAAAATCTAGCTAAGATAATTTTGCCCTGCCTTGATCTATGTGGAAGCACTTTTTCCAAACGGGATGGAGTGAAGTGGTGCAGTGAGTGAGGTGTGAGTCTCCACCTCAGTGAGCTGTTTGTAAAAGTGCCCTGCTCTCTTGCAGAGGGGACTTCACTCCATGGTTACTGTGTTCCACACAGGATGATAGAGAAAAATATAAATACATTAGATTGAGACAAGATGCAGAATCCTATGTCACGTTGACCCAGTTTGTACTTTGAACTTGCCGCACCCACTCTGGTAGTCTCTGCTAACGTGTGTGTTTTAATGGACAGCAACTGGTGTGTCAATATGCAAAAACACATCAGCATGCACACATTTTTTGTTATGTGCCATTCCTTCTTATACAGCTCTTAGATCAAGGGTGGGCAACTTAAGCCCCTCCCCCCCAGCTGTAACAGAACTACAGTTCCCATCATGATGGGAATGGCTTATTGTCAAAGAATTGATATAATTACCATAAAATGCATTATATTTTTTATAAAAAATACCACATATCAGGGCTGTTTTAAGGACCCTGAGACCCCTGGTTGTTCTCAGGACATACTGAAAATTATATATAAAAAAAAAAAACTCAATGTATTCCTCCTGGTAAAACATTTAACCCTTTGAGTATCAGGGGTACACAACACATTTCTTTGAAATGCACTGCGTACCCCTCTGACACTCAAAAGGTTAAAAAAATGAATACAAATAGTCCAACAATGGCTCAGCTTGCTTACCCTACATAGATGGTGCAGGAGCAAGTAACAATGCAATCAAGCATAAGTTCACCAAGTGAACATTTATACTGCCTAATCATAACATAGTAAACATGCATTTCAATGCTGAAAATGCCAAAATTATAAAAGTCAGAGGTGATGCAAGGAGGCGTAGGAAAGTAATGTGAGGTAAGAAGCAGATTTGAAGGTCTATAGAAAACCAATCAGATGGTTAAATAGGGGTAGATTTATAATTAGATCTCTTATTTCTCTTTTAATTTAAAACCACAGAATATTACACAAGTAAACTACTTAACCCCATAACGACCTGCCGCGCAGGCACGTTGCAGTCGCTAAAGGACCATGGAGCATTTTTTTTTTTTTTTTTTGCGATTTGGATTCCAGACTCCCCGAACGGAGTGCAGCCTCGGAGAGAGCCCAGAATTCCATGATGATCCTGCCACGTCGTGGGTCGTTAAGGGTATAACAACCCATGACATGCTATGACCGTCAAGGGTCGTTAAGGGGTTAATCTTATGAGTGCTAAATGGGGGTACAATGCATTTCTAAGAAATGTGTTGCACACCTCACTGACACTCGAATAGTCAAAATCATCTTTACACAAACTACTGAAATTCTTCCCAAAAAGACATGAGGAGCATTATTAATGCCAATTACATGGGCAATTCAACATGTTAAAAATATAATGGGGGTTATGCACAAAGGGACAGTAAAGAGGAAATAACTTCTCCATTGATATCACTTCTGAATTTCCTATGTTATTCTATGGAGCCATGGAGCCAATGCACTAAGATTTCTCCAGCTTTGTAGATCATCGTGTATAAGCTCTATAGAATAACGTAGGAACTGGAGAAGGGGTATCACTGGAGAATTCATCTCCACTTATCACTTCTTTATCACCCCTTAGTGCATAACCCCCAATGTGTATTTAGGAATAGCACAAACATCGTAATATTCAATTAAAAAAAGAAGGCAATTCCCATACCTCTTGAGGATTTTCTCAGCATGGTCTAAAGAAATGTTTATGCCCAGTGCCTTGAGGGAATTCGATATCTCAGAGGCTTCAATCTTTCCTGGAAAATGGAGACAATGAGGAGTGAGGAGAAGGAAAGAGAGGAAAAGGGTATGTGTAGAGTTTAGACAGAATTAAAGTCTTGGATAGGTTGGAACGAGAAGGGAAAAAGGGGATTGGATTGGGGAGGGGGTTGGAGGGGGATAGAAGGTACAGGGAAGTAGATTGCCATATAGTTCCAGGCACACAGAACCGAAAAAGGAGCAAATCTGGGGCAACTAGCTGCAACCATAGGGAACAAACAAAAGTGATCCAAATTCCCATTCCGTTAAATGCAGATTTATACTACTGTTCTTAAGTCTTTCTTTCACCGTTAAGAGCCAGAGGGAGTGCGTAACGCATTGCTTTGCACAGCGTTGCATGTCCTTCTGGCACAAGGGGTATACCTTTTTTGAGAATAATTTTTAAAATATACATTGTACACTATGGACAATATGCACAAAATGGAAAATTCTGGCAGAAACCAACTGTACCAGAGAGGACAAGAATAAAATAT
The DNA here is from genome assembly GCA_037306005.1 of Rhinophrynus dorsalis. NCBI lineage: Eukaryota > Metazoa > Chordata > Amphibia > Anura > Rhinophrynidae > Rhinophrynus > Rhinophrynus dorsalis. The sequence goes on along the minus strand of CM074722.1, from coordinate 151,897,226 downwards.
TTTTAACATCATTTTGTAGTAGTGTGTGTGTGTGTGTGTGTGTGTGTTCTAACATGCAAACAAGAAAAAAAGATCTTAAAGAAACTGAAAAGTACAGAATTACATAAACTTGTAAATATACTGTCCACCATAAATCATGAGTATTTGTTGCTGCAAGGACATAGTGACTGCAATGGACATTTCCACAATTCAGAATGGTAGTTGCAGCCAATTTGGCCGGGGTGCTCTTCAAGATCTGGAGCACTAGGTGTCTGCCTACTCAGCCTCATGGGGTACCTGACACTGGAAATGACAAATCCAGACCAGAGGTAATCGATTGTTGGACCACCAGCTGTTGGGGACTACAATTCCCATGATTCCCAACCAGCCAATGGCAAGTTGTATAGCCCACAACAGTTGTGCTTTCTGGCACATAGATATGACTCTTCTCTTACCATCTTTGTTTTTGTCCAAGCTCGTGAAGGCAATTTTCATTTTCTTTTCATGTTCTTCCAGGTATTTCACAAACTCTCCAAAATCCAGATGTCCATCCTTGTTAATGTCCCCAGCTTCCACGATTTTCTAAAAGTAAGAATGATACATTAGAATGCTACTGTTAGAAGCAATCAGGTATAGTTTGTACATTCATTCATAGTGTTCAAAGAGTCAAGTCAGGCTCCTGAGCAAGCATGTCTGCTAGTTAAGTAAAGTAAATCGATTACTCATGCAGAAACGTTTGGGGTGTGTGTGTGTGTGGGGGGGGTGATTACTTTGGAAGAGAACTCCTATACTTCATGGCTTCCAGACATCAAAGATGATAGCAGATATATTCTCGCAAGAGATGGAGAGCTATTGCTGAAGGGTGGGAGGAGGAGGGAAAAGAGGATTTTAGTCTTACCTGTTAAATCCTTTTCTCTTAGTCCATACAGGTTACTGGTAAGTTTGGGTAGGTGCTCAGCCCCTTTAATAGGCAGGAGCAATTCTGAGAAGTGACTGCTGGGTGGAACCTACCTCCTCTCCTTAGCTTGCAGCTAGCCAATCCCCATCCAGTAAGATTTGAAAACTAACTATTGAGTAGGTAGTAAGAAGGTAAAGGAAGACTCCTGTGAGCATGAACCCGAAAGGACCTCCACGTTCTGCCACAGGAGAGCCAAGCATGGTCCCTTGACAGGGTGGGAGACCAGTAACCTGTATGGACTAAGAGAAAAGGATTTAACAGGTAAGACTAAAATCCTCTTTTCTCTGTCATCCAATACAGGTTACTGGTAACTTTGGGATATCCAACCATTAAGTTTCCCAGGGAGGGAAGAAAGGCAAGGACTAGGCGCAGGCACCCAAAGTCACCAGAGCACTAATGAACCAACAGATCATGAATAGCTCAACAATAGCCATAAAGTGTCAACGGACACTGAACAGGGGTAAAACAGACCCCATGAACTGTTACACAGCACACTGAACTAGAGCCAAATGGGCTCAAAAGTGAAAGAGTACTGAGAGACTTATGAGATCCTATACAGGCAAGGCTGCCTCCAGGATCTTCCTCCCAAAACTGGCATCAGCTGATGCCAGCACATCCACACGATAGTGTTTCGAGAAGGTATGCACAGAAGACCAAGTGGCCGACTTGCACAACTGATCAGCTGAGGCCTGATTCTTGTAGGCCCAAGATACCCAATAGACCTCGTAGAATGAGCCATGACCCGAAAGGTAACAGGCTTCTTCCTAAGTTCGTAAGCCTTATGAATAGTGGACTTGATCCAAGAAGCAATAGTTACCTTGGAAGCAGGCTTCCCTGCCCTGGGATCTTCAGGAATGACAAAGAGAGTGTCAGAGACTGTCTCAGTGGCTCAGTGCAATGCACATAGAACTTGAGACTACACACAACATCCAACAGGTGAAGACCCTTCTTATCAGAAGTAGGGTTAGGGCAGAAGAAAGGAACTATAATCTCCTGATTAAACAGCACCACCTTGTCCTTGGGAAACACCAAAAAGGGTGGCCTACAAGACAGGGCATGCAGCTCTGCAACAGATGCAATTGCCAGAAGAAAGGTCATCTTCCATGTCAGCAGACACAAAGGAATAGTGGCGAAGGACTCAAAGGAAGGATGCCCAAAACCATGTTAAGGTCCCAGTGAGCAGCGGGATTCTTAAACACAGGACGGGTATGAGCAACACCCTGGAAGAAAACCTTGACATCAGGAAGAATAGCAAGGTGTCTCTGAAAGAAAACAGAGAGAGCAGAAGTCTGAACCTTAAAAGAACTCAGACAGAGACCCTTCTCCACACCATCCTGGAGGAAGGAAAGGACTGTAGGAAGATCAAAATCCTGAGACAGGTCCCTATCAGCACACCAAGATAGAAAGGTAGACCAAACTCAATGGTAGGCCTTAGAGGAAACCTGCTTACTGGCACGGAACATAGTAGCCACCACACCAGAAGAAAATCCTTTCTTCTTCAAAATTGAGGATTCAGTCTCCATGCCGTCAAAGCCAGGCGATGAACAGCCTCCTTCCACAGGTAACCCTGTAGAAGCAGATCCGGACAGGAGTGAAGCCGAAGAGGTTCCTCCACTGAGAAATCCAGAAGCTCTGGAAACCAAGCCTGCCAAGGCCAGTACGGAACAATCAGAATGACTGGGCAGCGCTCCAGTCGCAGTTTCCGTATCACCCTGTGCAACAGGGGAATGGTAGGAAAGATGTATGCCAGAGGGAAATTCCACAGGATCGAAAAGTATCCACTGTTAGAGCCAGGGAATCCGCACAGCGAGAGCAGAACATTGGAATCTTCCTGTTGTGTCTTGTTGCCATCAGGTCGATTCACGGAAGACCCCACAACTGGACAATGAGGTCAAACACCTCTTGATGCAGTTCCCACTCTCTGCTGTCCACTGTATGTCAACTGAGGAAGTCTGCCAGAACGTTGTCTATGCCAGGAATATGAACTGCGTAAATGACAGGGACATGCTCCTCTGCCCAGGACAAAATAGCCTTGACGTCTAGCCAAGCTGCGAGACTCCTTGTGCAGCCTTGCTTGTTGATGTAGGCTACAGCTGTGATGTTGTCCTATTGTACCCTGACTGGGCAATCCTCCAGCTGTCTTGTCCAATGTTGCAGGGCACAAAAAATCGCCCGAAGCTCCAGGACATTGATGGGAAGGAGTGATTCCTCCTGAGACCACCGGCCCCGAGCATTCAAGTGCCCCAGGACCGCTCCCCATCCGGAGGGGCTGGCATCTGTCATCACTATTTTTAGGATTTTCGTAGAAATGGCACAGCCAGTCAGAGACACTGGAATGATCACGTGTCTAAAAGTAACTTTTCAAACCCTGTAGTAGAACAAACTACAGAACAGGGTGGGGAGGTCATGGGACGTCATGAAATAAGGAAGTGGAGTTTCTTACTTGCTGAAAAACAGAAAGGCTCTCACAATCTAAGAATTATTTCTAGCAATATGTGAAACTGCTGAAATGGTTTAAGAAGGACTAACACCTTCCAATAACCGACCACTTACCTTAATATGACCAGAAAATCCTAATGGCCCCTATGATTTTTTCCCTTGTTCTTTGGTTCAAGTGATAATCTCTTCAGTCTTTCATGTCTTGTCAATAGAGGTGAACATGACAGTTGCTTACGGACCTCAAATTCTGCTTGCTGCACATAGTAACGTCTCCTGAAAGGCCAGATGAGTGTGTAGTGTACTTCACAATCCATTGCACACCCCTCTGATCCTTAACGGGTTCAATAGGCTCATGCACTCCACCTGTTTGAGTCTGGAAAAAAAAAGAAAAAAAAAAAAAAAAAAAAAACTACCAGCAAATGTAATGTCCACCTCCATGGACATGACATACAGCAAGAGGAAAAATTATAGGGGCCATTAGGATTTTCTACCCATAGTAAAGCAAGTGGGGTTATTAATAGTAGGGGTTATGTCTCCTTTAAGTGACTATTTATTCAAAGCTAAAATCATCCTAATCAAAGGTTCCCCAAGGTTCCCAAACTGAATTATAAGTCATTATCTACAATAGAGGGTGGGTATTCCTTCATTTTGATGTGCAGGGTTATATTTACAAAGTATATAAATGAAGGAGGTTCCCTTGAGCTAAAAGTGAGTGTGCAGCAGCATCACAATTTTGAACTCACATAAGCATATGCACATAATCTGCACATTCCAGCCATAGGCCAGAATATTCATGAACAAAATAAAGAATAATAGTGTGCACAGACAGGAAAAAAAAAAAAAAAAAAAAGAGCAAAGGCAGGAACAAACACTAGCAAAAGGAGGCAGCTAATATCTGACAACATGGTCATGTTTAGCAGACTTGTGACCATGATATGGAACAGCATGACTGCACCTAGCAGCCTGCAGTCCAACAGCAAGACCATGACACTTCATAACATGTTATGTTTATGTAAATTAATCTCTTACATCTATTTTCCTCCCCATCTTAAAACATTAAAAAACCCAGATCAGGGAGAGGGAAGTTAAGAGAGTTCCAAACTGTACTGTATAACAGTCCTAATATTAGGGAGCTCGGAAGAAGGAAAAAAAGGATATTACCTTGAGAGGCTTGTAAGCAACAATGGAGAACATTGCTGACTGCAGGTGTACCCTTGCTGCGGGCCAGGATGGTAAACAGGTGAGTTGCACAGATGAATTGTCAGTTCCAGCTGAAACTGGATTAGGACAGGTACACCTGTTAGTCAATAATGCAGCTGAAGGCAGCAGACCCCTTCAGGAATGAAGCACAGTGCCAGAATTTTCAGATAAATAGTTCGGCACAAACCAAAGGGTCAGAACAAGCAGCACAGGTCTGTGGTTAGATACAGGCCAAGAGGTCAGGGAAGGGAGAAATGGTTTTTATACCAGTACAGCAGGACAGACAGAACAGGATCTCCAGGTCAGAAGAAAAGCTGAGCTCAAACTTGAGATCAAAACACCAAGTTTCAAGAGGAGAAGAAAAAGGATGTGCAAAGGTCACAGAGTTCAGCATAAAATGTAAATTGACAAAAACCTGCACAGTCACTATACCATGCATGTGTTGAACAAATTCACCCGATGAGCAATTGCTCTATGATGCCTGCCATCAGTGTCCAGACACAAGCGTGCAGCAAGTATAGCTAGGAGGCAGCTGACACATGAAAGCCTTAAGCCTGGCGCCCATAAGCATTTCCTCCATCAGGAATCTAATCTCACCCTATGAGGAGCGACCTCTGGGCTCTGGTAGGGCCTGAGCGACCAGTGTGTCAAAAGAAATTTCCAGAATTCATTGGAATTCTCTTTCTGATCCACTAGACCAGATATTCAAACCATCCAGCACTTTAACAAGAATCTATGATGCTTTGGACTTCAAACTCTTCTGTGCCATAACCATATGACCCATAAATTGCTTTAGGAGGGGATGGGTGTTGAATGGGGAAGTGGTTGACAATGTAAGGCTGAAAATGAACCTGTCAACTTGGATTTTTTTTCATCATATCTGAAAAAGTCATTCAAAACTGTCCATGTTAACCAAAATAGGAATCATCACATTTTGATTTCTGGAAAAAAGTGAAAATGAAAGATCCCCAAATCATAGTTAGCTTAAATAGGGGACAGTTAGCACTAAAGGCAGGTGACTGGATACAGACCATCCTTGGGGTCCTGTCTCTGAAAAGATGCTCCAATGGAAGAGCTGGATGTGTCCACTTTGTATCCAGAGTAGCCCCAAAATTACATAGAACAATGGTAGAGGGCACCGGGTCAATGTGGATATATTCTGTGAGGGATGAGTAGATCAGAATATGCACAGTATAATGGGTTATCATCTCAGACTTAAGAAAGCTGTCCATAACTTGCACAAAAATAGGTCTCTTCTCAAGAAGATGAGGAATTGTGTGAGAGGCAGCCAGCTGACCATCTATACAGCAACATGGGCGTCCGGAGTGGGGGGCAAGGGGGGCATTTGCCCCCCCCTTGCAATAACCCCCTCCACATAAACAAAGGGACTGGATGGGATGGCCTGGGGGTCATACTATGGCTTTGCCCCTCCCTGGTTGAATTTCTACGGACACCCCTGTACAGCAACCTCTTCGGCATCCCCAAAGTAGAGGCACGAATTCTGAGCTCTTCTTCTTTTTCTTAAACAAGAAGCAGAGTTCCTCTGGAGTCAAAGGGATAGGGGAGGACAGTGCAAAGTTTCTCTAAGTGTAGTATTAAAATGATATTCAATAGAGTAAATCAATAAAAGGTGAGAAAGGTATTTAAATGGGTATAGTAGTCATACAAGATGAAATGTGGGAATCTTATTGGCACATAAGTAATGATATGGATAAGTTAGAGATGAAAATGTTTGTTTTTTACAGTTACCAAATGTAACCCAAAAAACAAAAAGGCAAAACAATAATGTGCAATAAAAAATGTACACTGGAAGGGGCAATAGCCTCTAATCAAAAGTTCTTCCAATACAAGTGAAAGGAAAGGCTACAAGTATGTGGAGAATAGGAGAAATCCCCAGTAGTCTGTGGAGAGGGTTTATGTAGCTGTTTGGAGGATACGTAGTGTGGTGCACTTGTTCTGTAGTGTTCTTCAGTAAAGCACAGATGCACATTTCATAGTTGATATAGGTGTATTCTTACTAGAAGTACTTGAAAGAAAAAGCATATGTACAGAATCCTTAATTGGTATGGGTGTATGCTTACTTGAACTAATAGTATCCTAAAACACATAAAAAACATAAAATAAGATTTAAAAATAGTGTTAATGCCGCTAAACCAACATCCCTTCATAGACTACTGGGGATTTCTCCAATCCTCCACAAACTTGTATTGGACAGATTACATTTGATTAGGGGATAATGCCCCTTCCAGTGTAAGTTTTTTTATTGCACATTACTGTTTTCCCTTTTTTTAGGTTTTATTTGGTAACTGTAATAAACCAAACCTTTTCATCTCTAACATATCCATATCATTACTTCTATGCCAATTAGATTCCTACATTTCATCTTGTAATTGCATACTTTATTACTATACCAATTTAAGCAACTTTCTCACGTTTATTGATTGACTCTATTGAATATCATAAAACTACACTCAGAGGGACCTTTGTGCTGTCCTCTCCTATCCTTTTGTTGTTTTGCTTGTTTTACATGTGTAACTGAGTCAACTGTGGAATTTCTACCTGTGTAATTTTGAGTACATGCAGCAGGAAAGAGGGGAGACCAATATTTAAAGAATAATATTTAGGAACAGTATTTTCATCTCAATTTGTGTGTTTACCATGTTCCTGGATAATGTCACCCTTTGAATGCTAAAAGAAAATGAGCATCTTGTTGAGAGTCAATGCGTTGCTCACGCATTTGATATTCACAGGGTTAAATGTAAAAGCCAGTTTTCCTTTGATGATTTAACTCACATCAAATTATTTGTCAAGTACTTGCTCTGGTCTATTTGCGCACTCAGCAATTTGTCTGGTATTACTTAAGTGTTAGTGTTAAGCTATGGGAGTAGACAGGAGTGGAAGACAGTGTATGTGTAGATCTAGGGCTGCAACTAACGATTATTTTGATAATCGATTGGTTGGCCGATTATTTTTTCGATTAATCGGATAAAAAAAAAAAATGCTAATTTTTCATTATTTAAAATGATTTAATGAACAAACTGAGTGTTAAAAACAAACAGAAGAATGAAAAACTTTACACATTTAACATGCGTCATTGTTATTATTTTACTATGAGGTCTATGCACCTCTCTTTCTCCCCCTTGCGCTTCTATTTCTCCCCCATGTACTTCTTTCTCCCCCCTTGTGGCTCTCTTTCTCCCCCATGTACTTTTCTCCCACTTGTGCATCTCATTCTCCCACTTGTGCCTCTCTTTCTCCCCCATGTACCTCTTTTTCTCCCAATTGTGCATCTCTTTCTCCCCCATGTACTTTCTCCCCCCTTGCACCTCTCTTTCTCCCCTTTGTACCTCTCTTCCTCTAGACTGTCGCTCTCCTTGTCACTGCTGCACTCCTCTTGCTGCATTGAGTTGGCGGGCTAGGGGGTAATTTGAGTGGCATCCGGTCCCCTGCGGCTGGCTGGCTCTGAGTTCCCTCCTGCCTGCCCGCATCATCACGTGCCCCTGCGAGCCGTGATGACATACAGACAGAGAAGAGGAAGAGGGCAGAGGCACCGGAAGACAAGCGCTTACTGCCAGACAGTAACGATCAGTCTGCTGGCAGCAATCGCTTCTCTTCCGGTGCCTCTGCCCTCTTCCTCTTCTCTGTCTGTATGTCATCACTGCCCGCAGGGGCGTGTGATGATGCGGGCGGATGGATCTTGTCCCGGCAGCCACATATGGATGGGATTGGGAAGTGCAGGTTGACACTGGCGGCGGAGGCAGTCTGGGGCTGCAACTAATCGATTATGAGAATCGTTGACAACGATTCTCATAATCGATTTTTATCGATAATATCGATTAGTTGTTGCAGCCCTATGTAGATCTGAATCTACCAGTGTGGGTCAGTGGAACAAGGCGGAGGTATGAAACAGACTATGGGCCATATGTTCAAAGAAGTAGCGAAATAGCTTTTGTCATTTGTGACGACTTTTCAAAGTACAGTGTCGTTGGGATCATTAATATTTTCAGTGTCGGTTGTGATTGGAAATATGTCGTTTGTCCTGACTGAAATTGTCGTATGTAACAACAAAAAAATGTCTTAACTAATGACAAAAATGTCTTAACTAAAGACAAAAATTCTCACATTCAGAACACATTCCCTCCACTTTTTTCTTAACGTACAAATTTTGTCTTTTGTAAGGCATTTTTTGCCGTTAGTAACGACAAATTTTCTTTTCCTCTACATGACATTTGAAAATAGTTTAGCCACGCCCCTTAGCCAGTCAATTCTGGAGTTGGTGTCGTACACATCGGACATTACTAGTTTTTTGTCATATACTCTATAGAAAATATGTCGTTCACGCATTCAAAAACTTATTTTTGTCTTTCATACGACAATTTTGTGTCATTATCCCTTTGAACATACGGCCCTATGTGTGGGTTTGTGACTAACAAAGGGAATCTCTCTCTTGTCTCCTTGCTTCTTCTCATATGGGCAACAATATGCTTTTCTGTTAGTGCAACAATTAAAGGTAAATTTAGAGGCATCAATCGTGTCAAAACAGATTCAGTGACCATTATCCCTTTCAGTGCCAGAGAGGTATCCTCTCTGACACTCACAGGTTTAAGATTTTCTGCCCATTAGGTAAATTGGTATCTATTATTGGGACATATTAGTGGTTTCTTTGTCCCTCTACTTACACTGCTCAAAGTCTGGCATATGTGACCATTCCACAGTGTGTTTTCAAAGAACACATCCTGGTTAAGAGTACTGTTGCATAATATAATGGTATTATACACCTGACATACAGCTCTGTGCCCTGTTCTCTGAACAAAACTGATCCTGCATTTGTTACATCAGGGATAGGCAACCTTTGGTATTCCAGCTGTTGTAGACTACATCTGCCATCACCCCTAAACAGCCAACTGCTGGAATGCCAAAGGATGTCAACCCCATTAAAAAATGTTACCGCCAAAGCCATCCTTTATTGTCTTATACAATTAAATGGTAGAAAAACTATTTTCTAAGAAAATCAACCAACATATACTTAAAGGGGAACTATCACCCCGCAATAACTTAAGGTTCACTTATTGCTCACCTAGCGACTAGCTGCTTAGTAGCGCTAGTCGCCAGCAATATTACCCGGTTCTTCAGATATCGGCGTTTTACCGATTGTGACAGGAGCAGGAAGCACGGACGTCTCTTCACAGTGACGTCCGTGCGCCTGCGCTGTCAGTCCCTTTTGCACCGTGTGGTGCAAAAGGGACTGACAGCGCAGGCGCACGGACGTCACTGTGAAGAGACGTCCGTGCTTCCTGCTCCTGTCACAATCGGTAAAACGCCGATATCTGAAGAACCGGGTAATATTGCTGGCGACTAGCGCTACTAAGCAGCTAGTCGCCAGGTGAGCAATAAGTGAACCTTAAGTTATTGCGGGGTGATAGTTCCCCTTTAAACAATATAGTTTCCCCACTGGATGCTAGAGATGCTTCCACTCCATTGCGTTGCATCTTTTAACAGATTTGCCAGGATAAGTGGTAAAGGTAAAAGTAACAAGCAAATTAAAATAATGTTTTGGAAAGGTATAAGAGGTAGATTAATCATAAAACGCAACCAATAACAAATAGGGACTGAGACAGAGAGAGTGAGTGTAGAGGAAGAAGGCAGATTGATCTTTATGGGCAGCATATAGGATGTCTTAGGATGCCCTTAAGGACTACGTGATGTACTAGGACCGTCAAAGTCCTTATATCCTGAAGGACCGGTGACGGTCATAGAACGTCACATACTTTTTACTTAGAGTTCTGTACCGGGAGCGCTGTAAGTAAAAACGGGGCCTAAAATTGACCACTCCAAGACTGGAGCAATCTCTCTTAGGCCTCAAAGCCGCTCGCAGATACGCGTAACAGGTCATGTGTACTAGTGCGTCGGCAAGGATCAAAGCGGTCCTTAAGGGAAGGTAACTTCCCTGGACCGCTGGTCCTTAAGGGGTTTAAGGGAAAGTAATGTTTCACAAAAACAGCAGCTCCATAGTATTTGGCCCATGGAGAGTGTTACTCCAATACTGTCAGAGTTGTAGTTCAAGAGCAATTAAATTATAAAGTATCCCCCTCTTGCCCCTTTTACCTAGTGTAAGCCACCTCCCGTGAGCATAAGGAAAACTCTGCCCCCCCCAACAGGTTTTTTCCTTATGCTCACTGAAGATTGTCCCTCTCTGCGATCCATACGGACAGTCTTGCTGCTCTGAGGTGAGCAGTGTTAAATCACTAAAAAGGGCAGGAGGGGCATAATTTATCATTCCATTACTCTTGAACTACAACTCTGACAGTAATGAAGTAACACTCTGCATGGCCCAAATACTATGTAGATTAACTGGACTTGCTTTTATAGTGAAACATTACTATCCTTTTAAAAGCAGGAGGGTTGCATAGTAAGGTGTGATCAAGTTGTGATAAAGAGATAACTTCTCCAGTGTAATAAACTATCTTGTGTTAATCTATGGAGCCTACGCACCAAGCTCTCCAACTACAGCACTAGAGAGATCTTTGTGTATAGGCTCCATGGAATAAAACAGTAACTGGAGAGTTCCCCCTCGAGACGTTTTCTCCACTTTACACTCCTGGGGGGAGTGAAATGTGTGATAAACATAACTGAAAGTATACTATAGTTCTATAAGAGAGACATTCTCCCTATATTTATTTTCTTCTTCCTGTTACGTAGGTCCAAAATCCTGGAGTAGAGTGCCTACATGGCAACTCACAATGCTTATTCTCACTTGCTCCACCCAGCAGTAGAACTTATATAAAGATATCAATATCTGCATGAATTCAGTGCAATTTATGGCTTAATGGATCCCACAAGCAAAGTGAAGTCAGGTCATGACCCTGTGTGGCAATCCCTACCACTCCTTACTGCTAATGAGCCTGCAGATGAAATACCAAGATTATATATATATATGTGTTGGGTTTCACATCCAAATGTCTGAAGACATGTCAAGAAATTAACCCTTTACAGGGGGTGGCCAACACATTATACCCCCCATAATCCCTAGAGGGTCCCCTTAAGATAAAAAATGATATGTTGCTCTAGCCAGTTATCTGTAATACATATTGTTTTTGAGAAATGTACCGTTATTTGTTGGTGGAACATTTATGTTAATTAGTTTCTCTGCAAGGCTACTGTTAGCATACATTGTGCTATGAATTAATCCAGACAGGGCCTACCTACACTGGTGGCATTTCTAATACCACAGTGACTGATACATTTGGCCTTGCACATAACTAATTAGCATACTATTCATGGAATTAGCAAAAAGTACCACACTGTGGCATCAAACCATAAATACTGGTTTCTCAAAACTATTTATTTTAAAGTAAAATGTCAAGTACATCATAGAGACAGAGTTTAATTATCTAAAATAAACTAAACTTGTCATAGGGTGACAGGTCCACTTTAATGTGTGCCTATCCCATCAGGTCAGCACCTGTCATTCAGCAGCTGCTGGAACAGTTGTCAATTAAATGGATAGTAATACTTAAAACTGAAAAAAAAAAAAAAAAAAAATAGTAATAATAATAATAATATGTTGTAGGGTTTGTCCCCCTGAGTAAAACAAGGGTACTCCCACTGCTGAAAGGTGTTTTAGTCAAAAGTTATTACAGTTCAAAGTTGAATTTTTTAGGTGCAATATCACAGTGGCCTGAAATTGTACAGTGGCGCTGTTGCTACACCATCCTATGGAGATTTATTGTCTACGGACCAGAGCTGTCCATAGGATGGTGTAGCAACAGTGCCACTGTACAATTTCAGGCCACTGTGATATTGCACCTAAAAATTTCAACTTTGAGCTGTAATAACTTTTGACTAAAACACCTTTCAGCAGTGGGAGTACCCTTGTTTTACTGAGGGGACAAACCCAACAACATTTTTTTTTTTTTTTTTTAACATTTTAAGTACTGCTATCCCTTATTGCATGCCCAAGATGCATTTACTACAACTCACTCACAATTGTCCCCCAAACAGATAAAAACTCTCCACTGCACTACTTTTCAATATGCTGGAGATCTCTCTTGCAAACAAGGAATTAAAATTCTCATTTCAATCAAACAGGATTTTTATTTTTTCCCTTTAATGCAATTGGGTTTTTTGCTCCAAAACTGCTCACTTTTTGTCTTTATACATAAACCCCAAGTTATCGGTGCAGGACACGTTGAACAACTGTCAAAACTGATTGGAGCCCTCAGCTGACCCATGCTGCAACTTTCCTAGGCTTTGTGTGATTCACTGCAGTAACACGTTCCTGCACTGCACAGCTTTGCAGGGGGTTGCCTGAGAGACTTTTCTGTTCACACGGTAAGCCTCTGGTGGGTCCCACAGAACACCTGCCAATCAAGTCTAGCTGATGTCATCATGCCCCTGCGCCGTCCAGAAGTCACTACACCCACTTCCCTGCCCTGGTTATTTCACGTCAGATTCTTAAAGGGATAGTAATACCTGGATTTAAGAAGGTTTAATATTGTTCATATGAAAAAATTAAATGAAGTAAATCCTGTTGCTTAAAGATATTTTAAGATTTGTAAGCTTTTAAAGTCCCCCCCTCCCACCCCTTTTACAGATATCAGCACTCTGGCTGACAGGTTGAGATTCAGGTCATGCGCCCGTGGAGGCAGGCACAATTTGTAGACTGTTCTAATGAAGAATGTCTTTGTAGACAACGCTATTTCAGCTCTGCTTAAGAGCCATCTGGTCATATGACCAAAATCTCGATCTGTCAGCTAGAGTGCTGACGTCTGTAAAAGGGGCAGGGCTTTAAAAGCTTATAAATCTTAAAATATACATCTTTAAGCAACAGGATTTATTTCATTTCATTTATTTTTTTTTTCATATGAACAATATTAAACCTTCTTAAATCCAGGTGTTACTATTCCTTTAAAACAAGACTGAGCAATAATACACTGGTTACCTTTGTAACCCTAGCCAACATGTAATTCGGTGTTTTTCCGTTTTAGTCACCAGACATACCGAAGTGTCATATCTTCAGGGTATCCCTGTTTGATCACATATGGGTAATCCGTGGTCTGTCACTGTGATTCGTCTACCTCTGCCTGTGTTTAAGTAGGGGGAGCCTTAAAACCAGACCTGCTGGTATGCCTGAAGTATTGGAGTTGAGAATCACTTGTGGAGTTAGTGAATAATTTATTACCCAAGACATTCCATTTATCAATCACACTTTCCGTAAAACATTTTTTTCTTTAGTTTCTCTTATTCTGCACCTTTCAATGTTACAGTAGGCCTTCTTGTTCTACTATGTATTGTATTGTGATAAGGGGAAGTCTAGGACGATTCTTTTAATATATTTGAAGGTTTCAGTCATACCTCCACTCTCTGAAAAGGTTAATTGTAGTTTTAACCCAGGGGTGGCCAGTCTTGATCCTCAAGAGCTACCAAATGTATCCCAATTGGAGCACCCACAGCCTAATTGGTGGCACAGCCACTTTAAGAGGTCTGCCCATGCTTATTCAAGCATATCATGGTAACACACAATTTTGGCAACTCTTGTGGACCAGGGTTAGGTTGGCTATCCCTGCCCCTTGGAGACCAGAGGGGTGTGTAAAATGCACTGCTTCACAAGGGGTTAAAGCTGAATCTCTATAACACTTTGAGTGCCAGATGGGCATCAAACTCTGCTGCTCAATTTCTAGCAGGCCTATCTCGCTTTTTTGAGAGGGTTCACTGGGAGCCCTTTAACCCTTTGAGTGCCAACTGGGTGTCCAAGATAGTTATTTGGCCATGGGAGTAGCAATCTCCCTAGACTCATTAAAGAACTACCAGGGTGGGGGTCTGTCGCCTGACTAGGGCTTCATATTTGCCATGTCTCCACTATATTATTATTTTCTTGTTTCTGTCCCTGGCTCACATTAAACCACGGAAGACAGTGGAAATTTGAAGCTCTAGTCAAGCACCACACATCAGAAAGCTTCTCTCAGGAGTGCAACTGCTAAGAATTGTAACCTTTTAAGTGCTATAAGGACAGGCAACACATTGAAAAGTGATGTGTTGTACAGCCCTTGGTCTCTCTAACGTTTACATTAATTTTAATTGCCTTGCCTTCTCCCTGCCCTACTCGCTTATAATTTAAACCTTGTATTTCCCTCTGCCTTATCCCATTTCTTTAGAGTGTGCTTTTCTCTCCTCCATCCTGCCAAACAGCCTGCACTTCTCTCCTTTAACCTCCCCTCCCCCAAAATTCTCTCTGCTGAATCCTGCTTTTTTCCTGTCTGCATCTCTTTTCCAGCCTGCTTTGAGAGCTCAGGAAAACTACTACACCTTTTCTTTACTCGTGTTTCCCCATTTCTCATATACATCAGGAAAAGGTAGAAGCAAATATATACAGGTCTTAAGATATTTATTAGTTTGAGTGTATACACACATTTTCAGTTTCAAAAGGTTAATGTTATGTGTATCATAAATAAAATCATCCATTACTTCACAAAAAAAGAAAAGTTTCATGCCAGTTCTATCTCATTGGGAAGTTAGTTACACACTCAGCTGGCTCGGACCTTCCAGCTGGAACTCAAAGGGTTAATCCTTAGTGTGTGGGGAAAGAGCAGAGACTCCCACTATCGATGCATAGACACCGTTTGTAATACGTATTCCCTTGTGTGAGCATATTGTTTAACCTTTTAAGGACCAGAGTGCGTGCAACCAGTTGATTCGCACACATACAGAGGTATCACCTCTGTGGCAATCATTGAGTTAAGGCTTCGAATTACACTTCAGTACCCTCACCTCTTCAGCACCTCTCCCCACTGCCATGCCCATCGATTTGAGACCCTCTTGCAGCTCAAGGATGTCCACCTTCCCATCTTTGTTGATGTCCAGTTTATTGAAGAGCTCGGCATATCTGGACTTGGCATCCGATCCTTCGCAGGAGGCACCGGACAGCACCAATCTCCTCACTAGATCGATCATTGCACGGTTGGGCTGGTTAGGGGGGCTTTTGCGACTTTAAATCGAAGGAGAAGAGGTAAAGGCTGAACGTGCTTTGCAGAGAGAGGGACAGCGCCTTAAGCAAGGATAAGGGAGAAAAAAAAGAACAGAAATAGAAGGCCAAATAATATGTAGAAATACTAGTTTGTCAGTTATGTGACAGGACACCGCCCAAAGGGAAGGAGGACTCTGTGCCTAGGAGGAGATCAGAGGGAGTACTCTGAACGAGAAGGGAGGGGCAGAGAAACATATGCATACCTCCCAATATTTCTAATGGCTGGTGGGCGAGGCATTGCCATGAATCATTAGGTTATTGAGTGATCTTCTATTGACACCTCTTTGTGTAACTGAATAAATGATTTAGAGCAAGACCAAATGATTTTATTTACAGATTCCAATTTATACTGAAGTTTAAACAAACATTATGTTTTATTGCTGTAGAGCAATGTGATACACTTATATACAAACCACACAGTCTGTTCTACTAATAAAGAGGGACACCAGGGTAGGAAAGAGGGACAGGGTGATTTGGGTCTCAAAAAGGGATTGTCCCTTCTAAAGAGGTGTGTTCCCATCATGCTCATTGATTTAAATGGGGCCTATTGAAATAAATGGCCATTTTTATATGCACTTTGCGTGCTTTAGAATACCTGCCACTGTTTTATTTATAAATAAGTCTAAATTATGTTACACCAAAAACTTGTTAGGAAATGGATATTTTTTAGTTTCGCACTACTGTAAAGTATGGGAGCTATTAATACTGTAATGGATGATAGACTTTAAGAAAGACTCTTGCAATACATATACAAAAAATGCCAGAATATATAAGAGAATCTTGCATGCATAGTACCAGAACTATAAAACATATATATATATATATATCCTATATAATAATTCTCTAGAATGTTTGTCAGAAGCCATCATGCTCAGTAGAGACTGCCCGAATGCATGGAATGCTGGGAGCACGGAATTCTGGGAGCACAGTATGCTGGGAGTTCTGTGGGAGCATTCTGTGCTTTTAAGCAGTCTCTACAGTGCATGACTGTGTCGGCGGCAGGACGCAGAGCAGGACCGGCCTCTTAACATCACCTTGGCGGGCTTTTACACTAATATATATATATATATATATATATATATACACTAGTTGAAGAGCCCGGTCGCAGGACACTCATGTGCAGTAGAGACTGCCGGCACCGCGACTGATACAGAGCTGGACGCTCCGAAGCGTCCAGCTCTGTATCAGCCGTGGCTCCGGCAGTCTCTACTGCGAAAGACTGCAGCACGCACAGCAGTCTCTACTGCGCCTGACTAAGTCGTTACACAAGTTTTAGCAAATTATTATATAGGAGGACTAGCAATGTGGGACGGCGTTGCCCGTCAGGATATATAGGGAATTAATGCACACACACGGATGCAAGACAAACACAGAGACACACACGCAAATGCACACGCATGCACTGAGATGCATAAAGAGCGACAGTCATACACACATACATGCAGACACATAAAGTGTGATACAGACATGCAACACACACAGTGAGGAACACACAGGCACACACAGAGACACACACACAGAAGTGAGTCATAAGGGGGTGACTTATGTGTCATTGTAATGAGTTTGTGTTTGTACTTATGCCTGAACTGTAGCATTCATTCATATAGTTGAAATGCATGTGGTAATTGCACATACTATGGTGGAAGGTGGATCGTGCTGGCTCCCGGGGTGTGAGTGAGAGTGAGACTATGGTGGAAGGTGGATCATGCTGGCTCCCGGGGTGTGATTGTGTGTGAGTGATTGTGTGTGAGTGATTGCGTGAGTGTGTTAGTGAGTGTGTGAGAGGGTGTATGAGAGTGAGAGGGTGTGAGTGAGAGGGTGAGAGTGTGAGTGTGATTGAGTGTGTGATTGTGAGAGTGTGATTGACTTTGAGTGTGAGACTGTGAAAGTGTGATTGAGTGTGAGACTGTGTGAGAGAGTGAGTGTAAGACTGTGAGAGTGTGAGAGTGAGTGTGAGACTGTGTGAGTGTGAGACTGTGTGAGTGTGAGACTGTGTGAGAGTGTGATTGAGTCTGAGACTGAGAGTGTGTGAGTGTGAGAGAGTGAGAGTGTAAGAGTGTGAGACTGTGTGAGTGTGATTGAGTGTGAGTGTGATTGAGTGTGAGACTGTGAGAGTGTGAATGACTGTGAGACTGTAAGACTGTGTGAGAGTGTGAGACTGTGTGAGAGAGTGAGACTGTGAGAGTGTGAGACTGTGAGTGTGAGAGTGTGATTAAGTGTGAGACTGTGATTGAGTGTGAGTGAGTGTGATTGAGAGTGTGAGACTGTGAGAGTGTGATTGAGTGATAGTGTGAGACTGTGATTGAGTGTGTGTGAGTGAGAGTGTGATTGAGTGTGAGACTGTGAGAGTGTGACTGAGTGTGAGAATGTGAGAGTGTGATTGAGTGAGTGTGAGACAGAGTGTGAGACTGTGAGTGTGTGATTGAGTGTGAGACTTTAAGAGTGTGATTGAGTGTGAGTGAGTGTGAGACTGAGAGTGTGAGACTGAGTGTGAGAGTGTGAGTGAGTGTGAGAGTGTTTGAGTGTGAGTGATTGAGTGTGTGTGTGTTTTTGTCTGTGTTTGTGTCTGTGGTGTAGGAGCGAGTGGCAGTCATTTTGTTTTTTCAGTTACTTGGATAGTGGTGGGGGGGCTGGATAGTGGGGGCAGGCCAACTCCCTGAATGATTTAAATCACTCCCCCATTGAATCACCCAGTGGGAGCAGTAACTCCTCCTTACTTAAGTTGAGCTAACATAGCAATATAAAACACTGTGGCTCTTCAGTTGAGGCAATGTAGCAATATGCTGAAGGAACAAATAGAAAGTGGTGTTTGAGGCTTGCCCTCTGTAACATATAGCAAAGCATCTCTGTCCCTTTAAGGAGAAAGGGCAAGAAGCAGGAAGTGGAGGAGTGACAGTTGAAAACAGTTAGTGAGGTGACTGAAGAGATGAAAAGTGTTAAATAAAAGAGTTGCTATTAAATTTATCCCTGAGTGTTTGTATTTTATGGAAACATTACACCCTTGTACTGAAACAAAGTGTATGGAGGGTTATAATTATCTGTGGGAGGTGAAACAGTGTGTTTGTGGGGTCATGATCCTGAGTGAGGGTGTGTGTGTGGACAGGGAGAAGTTATTGATATCCTCTACTTCGGGAGCGAGTGGCAGCTATATATTTTTTTGTCAGTTGGATAGTGGTGGGCGGGCTGGAGGGGGCGGGCCAACTCCCTGTATGATAAACATGCCCCCATTGAATCACCCAATGGGAGCAGTAAAGTCCCCACTGAATCACCCAATAGGAGTTGTGTCTCCTAATGAGACATAAATTATGTAATGAGACATTCTGTTCAAAGCAAGTTTTTTTTTCTGAGGAGACATAAATTATGTTCTGTGTGTGGGTTACCATAAATTATGCAATGAGGCTTATTCTTTTATATATATACTAGCAATATGTGACGCCGTTGCCCGTCATTGTAGTAGGGTATGTGTTATGTTGCATTTTTTGTTTGAAATGTTGTAGGTTGCATGTTGAAGGTATTTTGTAAGAATTTTTTGTGTTTGTTTGTATTGTACATTTCATTTAGCTGTATTGGCTGATGATGTTTTTTTTGTGTACTATGTGAAGCAGAAAGAATCATATTGCACACATACATAGACACACACAGATACAGTGACATATACAGACATTGATCATACATACACACGTACATACATGCGTACACACACACACACAGATATTATTACTGTCCTGTAAGTGCCAGAAGGGTAGACAAGGCATTGCTCATTGTGTTGCTTAATCCTCTGGCACTGAAAGGGTTAACCAACTGCCCCAGTACGTAGCGAGAGTCATGGAGTCCACAGTCCTTGAAGTGGACTCTGTACATGCACACTCAGAGGCTGCCAGACAACCGCCGGCCCAGCTCCCTGGCCAGGAAGACACCTCCTGCTCCAGGCCTCGGCCAAGAGCGTTACTACGGACGCAGCCCGGGCGCCGAGAGCGGGAACTGAGGAGGAATGGTGTGTGTGGTTGGAGCAGGCATGGTGTGTGTGGTTGGAGCAGCTATAGTGCAGCATGTATATTTTTTGTGCCAGGGTACTTACACAGTGCAGGTGTGTGACAGCGGGCAGAGAGTGGCGGTGAAGAAGCTTGTGTGTAAGAGTGTGTACTACAGAGTGGCCCCAGCATGGTCTGTCTCCAGCCCCTCAGCCACGGGTAATAGCCGCATCCAGCTGCTGCTTGTAGAGAGCTCCTTGAAGGGCCGCATGACCGGGCTGTTGCTGGGTGGAGTGTTGTGCTTCATGAAGGGGGAACATGAAGGATTTGGTACTGGGCCTGCCTGCCTCCGAGCTACGTGAAGCAGCTGGGCTTCCTGCAGCAGAAGCACATTGTGCACCAGGAGCCGAAAGCATTGTTGTGTTGCAGATACCAGAAATGAAGGTACACTGGAGCCGATCCCGCCCTCTCTTTGTTGGATCAGCTCACTGTGTGCCTCAGGTTGGTGGAGGGACCCCTGGGGACTCTGTGTGTGTGGGGCTTGTGTGTGTGTGTGTGTGTGGCTTCTGTGTGTGTGTGTCTGTGGTGTAGGAGCGAGTGGCAGCAATTTTGTATTTTCAGTCACTTAGATAGTGGTGGGCGGGCTGGATAGTGGGGGCAGGCCAACTCCCTGAATGATTTAAATCAATCCTCCATTGAATCACCCAATGGGAACAGTAACTCCTTACTTAAGCTGAGGTAACATAGCAATATAACACACAGTGGCTCTTCAGTTGAGGCAGAGTAACATTATGCTGAAGGAACAAATAGAAAGTGGTGTTTGAGGCTTGCCCTCTATAACATACAGCAAAGCATCTCTGTCCCTTTAAGGAGAAAGGGCGGGAAGCAGGAAGTGGAGGAGTGACAGTTGAAGACAGACAGTTAGTGAGGTGACTGAAGAGATGAAAAGAGTTAACCCTTTGAGTGCCAGAGAGGTATGCAATGCATTGCAAAGCAATGCGTTGCGTACCCCTCTGACACTGAAAGGGTTAAATAAAAGAGTTGCTATTAAGTTTATCCCTGAGTTTGTATTTTATGGAAACATTACACCCTCGTACTGAAACAGAGTGTATGGAGGGTTACAATTATTTCTGGGAGGTGAAACAGTGTGTTTGTGGGGATCATGATCCTGAGTAAGAGTGTGTGTGGACCAGGAGAAGTTATTGATATCCCCTACTTCAGGAGCGAGTGGCAGCTTATTTTTTTTTTGTCAGTTGGATAGTGGTGGGTGGGCTGGAGGGGGCGGGCCAACTCCCTGTATGATAAACATGCCCCCATTGAATCACCCATTTTTTTCTCTAAAGTATATATAGCCTTCTGGAGGATGGGGTCTCCAGTACTGTACACAATACGCTAGGTGAGGTCTAACTAGAGATCTGTAGATTGGCATGGCCACTTCCCTTTATCTGCTACTAATGCCCCAAGCTGTACAACCCAGCACCCTGCTTGCATTTCCCACTGCTTTGTTACATTGCCTGCCTACCTTTAAAGTGGAACTACCACCTTAAGTAAAGTTGCCCTGCAATACTGAGGCAGGTGGCGACTAGCTTAATAATATTTATTTTACCTCTCAAAAGCAGCCGCTTGTAAAGGAAGTCTTAAGCTTCCGAGACCGGAAGCCAGGTATCAGCGCAGACAGTTCATTTATAAAGATCCAGCATTTTCAGTAGTACTATGTATGCAATTTTGGAACAAACCAATTGTATAGGTCTTCTCAATACAATACAGAACACTAGTCCTAACTAGTTTTAATGTGATAATTGCCCTTTAACCCTTTGAGTGCCAGAGGGGTACGCAACGCATTGCTTTGCAATGCGTTGCGTACTCCTCTGGCACTCAAAGGGTTAAAGCCCATCAAGTTTGCTGATTTTCAAAAAGTTTTAAAAATGTCCTATATGTTGTATTAGCCATTTTTGTTTAGAAAATTCATTTTTGAGTTATTTAGATTTATAGACTAAGGGAGGTACCACAGTGGTGGTAACATAGGGTTAACACAGGGTATGCCTGCGAGATATACTTTAATTAGCTTAATAAATTTAAATAACTGAAAAACTAGCCCTTTAAAAATCACCAAGTTGTTTTTAGGTGATAGTATCTCTTTAATTTGACCAGATCTCCATTTTAATGCTGGACGTTTCTGAAAATTTCACATTGCAGGACTGCACAGGGACAAATGCATGCCTGTGTTGTGTGTTTTTCATAAGCATCCTGCATATAGAGATCGGGACACTATAGTAATGGTGCAACTGAACATCGCCCAAATTCTCATTGTTTAAAATGTGTCTTTTTACCCTTTAATGCTATAGAGGTCTCCAGTGCATTGATTTTCAATGTAATGGAGACCTCTCTACATTCAAGGGGATAAAAACCCCTCCTAAATTGAAGGAGATTTTGATAAAGTGTATTTGGCCCTTGCGGTGCAGTTGGTTTATATCAGAATTGCTCCATATCTTTAGTATATCAGCTTCATATCTTGCTAAAACTTACTATACTGTCAGCTCAGCAGCTCACTTCACACCTCTTAGTCCCTAAACAGGCAAATATATTATTACTAGATCTATATATATTACTTACTAAATCTAGACATCAGCCATAGGATACATTTGCTGCTTCATGCAACAAAATGGTTGTGTAGAACTATTGTCTGTATCTATAAAAGAGAAGACTGTCACATGACAAAAAGTTTCCGTCTGTGCTGGCCACACCCCAGGATAGCAGTAAGGAGGAGGCATGCTAATCTCCTACACTCTGCCTCTCTAAAGCCTCCCTGGCCACTCATGTCAAGGACTTTCACCTCCCTCCTATTTGCCACATCTTCTCCTGTTCTTCCTGTCCTCTCTCCCTCTGTTCCATTCACCACGTTCTCCTATGTCTCCTCTCCCATGCTCCATGCTCTCCCCATGTCATTCCTCTCTTCCATTTGCAGCATCATCTCATTGTCGTCTCCCTCGTCTTTCCTCCCATTCAACTCATCACCTCCTCCCTTTCACCTTATCACCTTCTCCTCTATTGTAACCCTCATTCATCTCATTGCCTCCTCCCCTCTCCATTCTCCACATATATCTCTGTCATCCAATACAGGTTACTGGTAATTTTGGGTTGGCGATCCGCCCCTTTAACTAGGCAGGAACAATTCTAGAAGTGAATGTAGGGGGTGGAGCCTACCTTCCCTCCTTGGCTGCAGCTAGCCAATCAGCTCTCAGGTCCAGTAAGATTTGTTCCTTGGTGAAGACACAGGCAAGAGAACAGTTCTGCTATAGTTTTAGCTAATTTTTTATTTTTCTGTGATATATGGAGTACCACCATTAGGTGGATTACCATAACTGACAATGCCCTTAGATGTGGCTAGCTCAGTATCCAGGTGCTTTTTGTGGACCTTAAAGGGATAGTAATACTTCATTTTAACTTTATTTTATTTTGTAGGCATTAAAAAAACATGAAGAATGATATAAGTCTTATCTCTGAAACCTTTATGGTTTAAGAGATATTCACAAACAAAGTATCCCCCCCCTGTTCAACCAGATCAGAAGGGAGATGCCCAGGTAGACTGCAGAGAGGGACAATCTTCAATTAAGATAATGGAAAAAGCTGAAAAACTTGTCAAGGGGGGAAGGGCTTTCATTGTTTTCATACAAAGAAAATTGTCCCCTTCTGTTATCTGTACTGTCATACAACCAGACTCACATCTGAGAAGAGATGGCTTACACTAGGTAAAAGGGGCGGGGAGGTGAACTTTGCTTGTGAATATCTCATAAACCATAAAGGTTTGAGAGATAAGACTTATATCATTCTTCATGTTTTTTTAATGCCTACAAAATAAAATAAAGTTAAAATGAAGTGTTACTATCCCTTTAAGCCCTGGGGGGAAAATCTTGGGTTAATGTTCTTTCCTAAGGAGTTGCCCACTGAGGCTTCTTCTTAATACATGTTAATCTGGAAACAGAAGATCTGCAGGAAAGGTGAGCAACCCTTTGAGTGCTTAAGGTCCACATGTCCCACAGTGCCCCTCCGCATAGAGGTTTTCCTTTGGAGTTCCTATTGCACACTCCTGCACTCATTGGGTTTATCTGTATGTCTGGTGGGTGTTTTGGAGCAAGTTTCTGTGGTAACTTAACCCTTTAGCTGCTGGTTTTTCATCTTTTGAGGGTTTATTGGCACTTTCCCTAGTGGGTTCAGTGTTTTTTGGGTCTGTTAACATGTTCTAGTGATGTTTCATGTAATTTTAATTCACAGTTTCAACTTTGCAAAATTTGTGTTCCACGCTTTACTGCATATACGCCATTGCTCCATTCACTTCTATGGGACTGTACAGTTTGGGACGTACCTCTGCAACTGCTCAACGTAGAGACTTCAGAGATGTCTCATTTTAATTGTCTGCCCTTGCTCTGTCATCCGGTTAATGTTTTGTGTGTGTTGGGGAGCTCAGGGGGCTTCGGGCACTGTTGGGGTGCTTTTTCTGGGAAAACTATATTTCCCATGAGCACTTGCTTCGCGAGCTCATTTCTGATTGGCTCCCGCCGCGGCAGCCATTTTGTGCCTTTTCCTGAATGAGTATCCTACGCTGGGCTTCGACTCTCCTTCCCTCCTCTGCAGATTAACCTTTCGCCTGCCAGATAAGTGCATTTTAGCAATTTTTGTGGTGAAATTTTAATCTTACACACTGTAGTTGGGTGATTCCTTATACTTTAAATGTTTTGACACTGTGAGAATGTCTAATCCGTTAGAGCTTGGGGCCGGGTCTAAGAGTAAGGATGCTGGGGTCTCTGTGTCTCCTATTGCGCATTGCTCCTCATGTCATTCAGGGTTACCTAGAGAATTCTCAGGTCATTTATGCCCAGCATGTTCTGATGTCCCTGAGTCTCTCCCAGGGACCTCCAGCCATACATTAGAGCCAGTTTGGGTGCAAGAGTTCAAGGCTGCTACTAGAGACCTTTCCTTTCGTTCCTTCCAGACTGAGACACGTCCGACAAACCAGGCAGTTACCTCAGCTGCACATTCCTCTTCCAAGCCCAAACAGCAATGGAAGCCCAAGGTCTCCTCCAAGCCTAAGGCTTCCAAGCCTTCTTCTGCATGACTCGCCAAACCCAGGTCCCCACTCAGCTGTGGGTGGCAGTCTGCGTCACTACCACAGTGTCTGGGGGGATTCAGTGGTGGACCCGTGGGTTTTACAGGTGGTGGCGGAAGGGTACAGGATTCGTTTCACTTATCTTCCTCCTTTTCGTTTTTTCCCTCTCATGTGCCCCAGGGCATAGAGAAATGCCGTCTGTTCAATGGCTCTATCCAGGCCCTTCTGGACAAGGATGTTCTAGAACCTGTTCCAATTCGGGACAGAGGTATGGGTTTTTACTCAAACCTCTTTGTGGTCTCCAAGAAGGACGGCAGCTGTTGCAGGATCTCAATTCCTTTGTGATCAAGAC
Organism: Rhinophrynus dorsalis; assembly: GCA_037306005.1. NCBI lineage: Eukaryota > Metazoa > Chordata > Amphibia > Anura > Rhinophrynidae > Rhinophrynus > Rhinophrynus dorsalis. The sequence continues at coordinate 151,872,200 of CM074722.1, read as the reverse complement.
TCATTATCACCAGGAGTCCCTAAGTATGACGATTGCTGCTATGTCCCCGGGGGTATTCCTTGCCTCTGGATCTTCAGGACGCGTATCTACACATCGCCATTCATCCAGAGAGTCGGCAGTATCTCAGATTTGCCTGCGACCAGGGGCACTTTCAATTTTCAGCTCTTCGCTTTGGTCTGACTACAGCTCCTCAAGTCTTCAACCATGTCCCGTGAGCTTTAGTATCTGTCCTCCATCGGGACTGCATCAGAGTTACTCCATACATGGACGACCTGCTTCTGAAAGTTCCTTCTGCGGAACGTTTTCATCAGCAGGTTCAGGGTGGATCATCAACAGGGACAAGTCAGATCTTGTCCCATCCCAGCTCCTGGTCTTCATGGGCCTTCTCTTCGACACTCAGCAGAGCATGGTGTTTATCACAGACGGGGTGGCTCACCAGATCACCCAAAGGGTTTCTGTTGTTCTGGCTCATGATCCAGTTCCAGCCAAGAAGCTGTCCTCTCTCGTGTGGACATTCATCTCCACCATAGAAGTGGTCCCATTTGAATTGGCTCACACCAGGGAGCTCCAGAGGTTTGTGATCCTGGTGTGCAGGGGTCATCCGGACCTTCTGAAGATGTCAGTATCCCTCCCTCTTCAAGTGGAACTGAGTTTGTCATGGTGGCTTGACCTCTCCAATCTGCTGAAGGGCAAGTCCTTCCTGGTATCCTTCTGGACCACGGTGACAACGGATGCCATCCTCTTCGGCTGGGGTGCGGTCCTAGGTCGCCTGAGTGTTCAGGGACGGTGGTCTTCGGAGGAATCTCTCTTTCCCACCAATGTGTTGGAGCTTCGGGTGATATTTCATGCCCTTCGTCATTGGACACCCCAGCTGGAAGAATGGCCAGTCCGGGTCCAGTCCGACAATGCCACGGCCGTGGCTTACATCTACAAGCGGGGCGGAACAAGAAATCTCGCCGCTTGGTTAGAGATCAAGGCTATTTTGTCCTGGGCAGAACAACATTTTCCTGCCATATCCGCAGTGCACATTCCTGGCGTAGACAACGTCATGGCAGACTTCCTCAGTCAACACGCGGTGGACAGAAGAGACTGGGAACTGCACCCAGAGGTGTTCACCCTCATTGTTCAGAAGTGGGGTCTTCCTTGCATCGACCTGATGGTGACAAGACACAACTGGAAGGTTTCGAGGTTCTGCTCTTGCTGGAGGGATCCTCTAGCTCTAGCAGTGGATGCCATGTCCATTCCTTGGTTATTTCCTCTGGCCTCCCCTCCCCATGTTGCACAGGGTGTTACAGAAATTGAGACTGGAGCGCTGTCCAGTCATTCTGATTGCTCCGTACTAGCCTTGACAGGCTTGGTTCCCGGAGCTTCTGGATCTGCCAGTGGCTGAGCCATTCTGGCTCCCTTGCCGTCCAGATCTTCTTCTACAGGGTTACCTGTGGAAAGAGGATGTTCATCGTCTAGCTTTGATGGTTTGGAAATTGAATCCTCAGTACTGAAGGTTTATCTTCTGGTGTGGTGGCTACCATACTTAATGCCTGCAAACTTTTTTCTTCTAAGGCCTTTTATTGTGTCTGGTCGACCTTTCTATCTTGGTGTGCTGATAGGGACCTTTCCCAGGATTTTGATCTGCCTACGGTCCTGGCTTTCTTGCAGGACGGTGTGGATAAGGGCTTCAGTTTGTGCTCCCTTAAGGTTCAGACTTCTGCTCTCTCTGTTTTCTTTCAGAGACACATTGCTATTCTTCCTGATGTCAAGGTTTTCTTCCAGGGCGTTGCTCATACTCGTCCTGTTTTCAAGACTCCTGCTCCTCAGTGGGATCTTAATTTGGTTTTGGGCGTCCTTTAGCGCCCTCCCTTTGAGTCTTTGGCTACTATTCCTCTATACCTGCTGACGTGGAAAATGGCCTTTCTCCTGGCGATCGTATCTGTTCGCCGTGTCGCGGAGTTTCATGCTCTGTCTTGTAGACCACCCTTTTTGGTGTTTCACACAGACGAGGCGGTGCTTCGCACTTCGCAGGATTTTCTCACGAAGGTGGTCTCTGAGTTCCACATTAATCAGGAGATTGTGGTGCCTTCTTTCTGCTGTGACCCTACCTCTGACAAAGAGAGGAATCTCCACTTGTTAGATGTGGTGCATTATCTCAAGTTTTATGTACATCGCAGTGAGTCCATTAGACAGTCTGACGCGCTGTTCGTCATTCCTGAGGGCCCAAAGGCAGGGAGACCTGCATCTAAAGTGACTATTGCATCTTGGATCAAGTCCACTATTCGTAAGGCTTACGAGATAAGGAAGAAGCCTGTTCCCTTTCGGGTCACGGCTCATCCTACAAGATCCACTGGGGCTTCTCGGGCTTACAAGAATCAGGCCTCAGCTGATCAGTTGTGCAAGGCTGCCACTTGGTCGTCTGTGCACACCTTTTCGAAGCACTAATGTGTTGATGTACTGGCATCGGCTTATGCCAGTTTTGGGAGGAAGATCCTGGAGGCAGTCTTGCCTTTCTAGGATCTTCTTCGGTTCTTTGGTGCTTCCTTCACTTTTGAGCCCTGTTGCCTCTAGTTCAGTGTGCTGTGTAACAGTTCCTGGGGTGTTGTTACCCCTGTTCAGTATCCATTGACACTTCATTTGTTTTGTTGGGCTAGCTCTGATCTGCTGATTCATATCTGCTCTGGTGACTTTGGGGGCCTTGCGTATGGTCCTTGCCTTACTTCCCGCCTCTGGGAACTCAGTGGTTGGACATCCGAAAGTTACCAGTAATCTGTATTGGACAACAGAGAAAAGAGGATTTTAGTCTTACCTGTTAAATCCTTTTGTCATAGTCCATACAGGTTACTGGTCTCCCACCCTGTAAAGGGACCATGCTTGGGTCTCCTGTGGCAGACCGTGGGGGTCCTTCATGCTCACAGGAGTTTTCTTTCTCTTCTACTATCTAGTCAATGGTTAGTGTCTCAAATTTTACTGGAGCTGATTGGCTAGCTGCAGCCAAGGAGGGAAGGTAGGCTCCACCCTAAGAATTTATGCCCTTTTGCTGAGGGTTCTAAGAGGCCTACAAGATCCATCCCTACCCTTTCAAATGCAGTATCCACCAGGAGTAAGGGAAGGGAACCAACGGAGCTGGTATCTTATTCTTCTGAGCGATCAGTTGGTACTCAGGACAGAGTGTACAGAGATTTGTGATGCCAGAGTGTACGCTTGCCAGAAAAATCTAGATAGGATATGTTGTGTAGTTTTGCCTCTACCCAAGTGTCCTCCCCAAGGTACTGTGTGAACCAATTTAAAATCTGTTTTTTCATATATTTTGGGTACCAGGATCTGTTGGATCACTTCCCTGTTTGACTATCCTTAGTCATCCAAAAAAGTATATAATTTTTCAATACAAAATGAGGAAACACCTGGACAGCATTCACATATGTCATAGCATCATGAATCATTCCCACTTTCTCATATTGTCTTGCCAGCAGAGGGTCTTTCCTCTGATGCCTTCTAAAATCAGCAAGGGCAAAGTCTGGCAGATGTACTGAAATACTGTCTCTTTCTCCAGCACTCTGACCCTCCTCCTCCAGCACCTTCACGTTGTATCATGTATACCTTGAGTCTCAAGCCAGTCTTGTTTTTCCCTTTCTTGTCTCTCTTCTGGATTATGGGACTTGCTACATCTGTGTGTAGTGCTCAGGGGAAAATGGAAACAGTTCCCTAAGGGTTTCACATTATTTGGAATCAGACTCATTTATGTTAGCCATCAGCATTCACTGGTAATAGGGCCAATCCCAACCCAAAATCACTGGTGCAATTAACCAAAACATAATACCCACTTGCTGTGAAGCTTCTAGTCCCTGAATGTTTAAAACCAGCTGGGCAGTGGGATAGTCCTGGGTACCCCTGTGCATGCATTCAATGCAGTAGGTGGTCCCAAATGTCAGTGACTCAAGGGGGAACTAAATCTTGAAAAACCAAAGTTGTGGCAGACCCTGAATCCGTGTAAGCCTGTATAGTTTTTTTTCACCAACCTGAGAAGCAAAGGCCAACTTCCCCCTTTCTTGGGGCCGCAGCTGTCATCTGTGAAAATGGGTCTTCTGTCATGGCAAAGTCTGTTGAATGATGTCCATGCCCTGCCCGGGATGTGCAGGGACTGGTCTCAAAGAAAATGTGGTCTCTTGGGTCCATATCACTGATCTGTCCCTTCTCGGGAGGGTGAACTGCTCTTGTTGGAAGGCCACTCTCGTTTGCTTGTCTCTGGTTCCTGGCTTTTATTCCCCACCAACAGAATTTTCCCTGCACTTTTAGCCCATTGTCCTCTAGGACCCTTGTTGATTGTAGGTCGAGGACAGGTAAGGTCACCTGGTTTTCAGCTTCCATGAAGTTTTCCAGTAGCTGAAGTTCTTGAGACAGTTGCTTGGGATTTCACCTCTGTACGGGCTGAAGGGGCCAATATCTGAATGGACATTTCTATCACCATCAGTTCCAGGATTTCTTTTTTACTGTGGTCTCCGGGTTGGAGCCGGGGGGGCAGAGATCTCACAGTTGCTGTGTTATGGCCCGGGGTCAGTATTCCCACTGCTGAGAGGTGTTTTATTCAGAAATTATTGCAGCTCAAACTTATTTAGGTTCAATATCTCAATGGCCTGAAATTTTACAGTAGCATTGTTGCTATACCATCCTATGGAGATTTATGGTAAATTGAGCAGAGCTGTCTATGGGATGATGTAGTAACAGCAACACTGCAACATTTCAGGCCATTGAGATATTGAATCTAAGAAATGCAAGTCTGAGCTGCAATTACTTTTGACTAAAACACTTCTCAGCAGTGGGAGTACCCTTGTTTTACTCAGGAGGATAAACCCTACAATATATGTTGTTTTGCATATTAAGTGTTAATATGCCTTCATAAGTTTTTAATGAGTACATGCTAGAGCTCATCATCCCAGTTTGGTTGCAAACAGGTTTAACTCTGTAGTAACCAGTAATCCAGTTACACTTAACCTAACATGGTTAACCCAAGGTGTTAACCCTGTAACAGCTAATAATAATGCTACTCCCCCCCCCCAAATGTGGGATTTATGTGAGATTATCATGGATAAGTTTTGGCTTTATGTAAGATCACTGTGGGTGTGATGACCCTGTAACAGTTAATAATTCTCAAAATGTGGGATCTATGTGAGATCTGTATCTGTGGTGTGTGTGTGTTTCGTTTTGATTGCCACAGTATAATTGGTGGCTTTCTGTTGTATAGAACAGAAAGGGCAGTCTGAGAGCTGAAACATACCAAGTTGTGGGATGTCTGTGGTGAACTAATTGAATAACTGGATTTTCTGTGTTACCTGAATTCCGTTACTGTTGTGAGGGAGGGGTTAAGAAAGAAACCCCCACCTCCCTGTTTGTTTGTTTTTTTGCATGGTAGGCATACCTGGAAACTGCGGGGCTTAATACAAGTAGGGGGTGGGGTTAAGAAACATAGTGAAAAATAGGCAGAATAGGATGGGGAAGGAGGAGAAGAGGGCAGGGAATGGGAACAACAGACAGGGAAGGAGCAGAAGTTGTGAAGAGTTTCATTAGAAACTCCCCACATCCGGAGAATCAGCCTGTGCCCTGGAGACCCGGTAGTGGGGTGTAATTGATGGGTTTCTGATAAATATAGCAGCAGTATGTAAGTGCAGCAGTGGGAATTTAAACAGGGAATACAAACAAGGAATTAAACAGGGGAGCAAATATTGATATTAATCTAAGTGTAAATATATTTTCATTTCCACCTGCTTTTTTAGCTTGCAGTAACTGGGAAAATATGAGTAGTAGCGTGACTGCCATTTAATTCAGTGTACAAGCTGTCCTATGTTTTCACCCATGGAACAACCATTCTAGGTTGCATACCTATGTGACAGATGTGAGCAAGTAGCTTCTTTGGAAGCTCAAGTGAGACATCTGGAGAAGCAAGTTGCAATGTTGAGGGAGACAACTGATCGTGAAAGGGGTCTGTTGAAGGAAGCTGTCATATGTAATGCTGGGGGTGGAGATTGCACAAGGGATTAGCAGGTACCTAGATGGGTTACAGTTAGTCACAGCAAAGAGGGGCAAAGGAATAGGGAGGACATTCCTGTATTTACTCACCCTAACATATTTGCTACATTGAGAGATCATTTTGGGGGTGTTGACACAGGAATGCCCATCCTGTAGAGGACTGTTCTCTCTAACAGCCAGGAGAACATCCCCTATAGAGCTGATGGGATCCAGGATTCAGGCGGATCTAGACAAATGGCAGTGATAGAGGATTCCATAATTAGGAAGACAGACAGGGTAATCTCTCGCCAGCATCACTACAATCAGTTTGCGGTCTCCCAGGATCTGGTTTAAGATGTAGCAGATTGAGTTGATCGATTATTGGGAGAGACAGATTTTGACCTAGATGTCATGATATATGTTGGTGGCAGTGATGCAGTCAGTGGTAAATAGAGGTTGGTTAAGAAGGATTTCAGGAATTATGGTTAGAAGTTTAAGCAAAAGACCTTTAAGCTAGTATATTCTGAAATATTACCTGTGCCATACACACTACGCCAGAAAGGCAAAGGGAAATTAAATGCACCGGGCTGTCATTTCCCTTAGAAATTTGGCACAAGCCACCTAAAATTGGGGAGTTTGAAGAAGCCCAGCTGTCATCACTGCAACTGCAAAAGGCTTCTCAAGCAGGAAAAGTAATTGTCACAGGAACAGGGCCATCCTGACTGTTTGTGTGGAACCACATTTGGATTTTTACCCTTGTGCCGTGGAGTCCCTACCCCTGCCAAGGAGGGGATGATTGTCCCCTTTCCCCTGGTTCCTCTGTTTCTCCATTGAACACTTTTCCCAGCCTTATCAGGCCTGGGGATCCCAGACCTCCAAAAGGCAAGAGTGAATCATGCAAAACATGCTCCTATTGTGAACAGCTCCTTTTGTGCCCATGTTTGCCCTTCCCATTGTATGCACCCCAGCCCTTTTTATCCCATATGCACACACCTATTCTCCCATTATGTAGTTAATTCACTCATGCCTGGCCCCATTGTATCCTGTTGCCACCTACCCATTGTTCGATCACACAGTGTGTTTGTATTGTTCCCATTGTGCCTATTTGTATTATGTGCCCCGCCACCACCGGCCCCATTGTCTATCCATATGTGGTTTGCAGTAACCTGTATCCTATTGTATTCTAATATGTGTGGATAACTCATTATGTTTGTATATAAACCCTGTGTGTTCTACAATAAAGAAGTTCTTGTTGTAGCCCCTACTCTGGTCTTGCCTGGTTCTTGGGGTGATCTGTGGGATATCGTTGGAGGTTTCATGTTCGGAGGAAGCTGCGACTGACGGAATGTAGGGGTTAACTGCCGGTGGTGGGGATTTGGGGAGTGTGCTTGAGTACAGGGGGATCAGTCAGGGAGGCTGTTGTCCCCCTGGTTTCCCATAACTGATCCTGGCCAAGGAAAGTGGCTGATCTTTGGTCACTTTCTGTGAGCTTCCCCAACCTCTTTTTGCTGTCATTTTGAAGTGTTTTTCAGTGCTCCAGTCTCATGCTCATACCTGGGAACTTTCAAAATGAACTGACCCTGAGATTGTGTAAATATTAACCCTTATATTTCCTATAATATAGATTATCCTCAATATATCCCTAATTGCTGTAATCGAGAGTCGCTCCAGTCGGCATTCAAGGAACCATTAATACACAACAAGTTACAGATATCACTGCATGAACACACACAAATCAAGCTAGACTTTTCCTTCTGCCTTTCTAGTACACGTGGCACCCATTTAGAGACTAAAGAAGCATTTAACAGGAGCAGAATATATAACAGGGAGCACTGAACTCTCACCCTGAGATTTTGGATCTTCACCCTGAGACCCTGAGATCTGGGCCAAAACCCTGAGTCTCAGGGTCAAACCCTGAGAGTTCCCAGGTATGCTCATGCTGCAGTTCATTCTTGAGCCCTATTCCAGGCATGTTGTCATCTTGTGGAAACATCACTGAGCACCCACATGAATCCTAGTGTCTAACAGGATACAAGGTCATAATTGTTTGCTATTTAGCCCTTCTGATGTCAGACTGTTTACAATGCATTGCACAACAATGAGCTGCAAGCTTTCTGATATCTATGAATATTAAAGGGGACTTGAGTGAGTGTGGGTATGGTAGATCGGAACACCCAGGGACACTGGGGGTGCTATGGTAACTGAGGCCTTTGTAGATTTTATAGGCATTTCTCCCAAGACTCCGCATCCCTAAGCTTCCAAGTCTGGTAAGGCCTATTCAGACCTAACGGACAAAGGGGCCAGGCATTCTGTAGCAAGTATGTGATAGCAGAACGGCTGTTTGCAATGTTATACTGGGCCAAAGGAGAAGTAGGAAAAAGACTAGAAAAAAAGTCCTTTTAATTCAGTTGCTCCTGCTAAATTTCCATTCCAAACTGTGATTTGTGTGTAGAGTACCAAAAGTAAAAATAGGAGAAGCTGCTCTATTAAATACATATTAAATACCTCATTCTAATGCAGGTGAATACCACATAATAAAAAAAATAAGTAGATACTAGAAATTAAGGGTTTAAATAACCAATAGTTCTTGCAAAAGTACAAGGGTATGAGGAAATAAAACACACACTACACATATCTTGGGCAAATGGATAATTTATTATACTAATAAATAACATGTATTATACGAGGGGGTGCTGATAAGTATTGAGCCTTACCCAAATAAAATTGAGCTAGGAAGCTGTAAATTGCAGGGTATACTGGTCAATACTGTACTGTCTATATTCAATGGTGCAAAAATCAACTACCTATGATTTTAACTTATCTTTATTTTTAAGGTCCAAAGTGAACATGGCAGCACCTCCAGAAAAGTTCAGTGTGAAAGAGCATAGGACCATAATCAAGTTCCTGTTTCTCCAAGGGAAAGGTGCGAAGCAGATCCATGAAGAAATGTCACAAACTTTGGGTGACAGTGGCCCTTCAAATGCAACAGTTAAATGTTGGGTTGTCAATTTCAAAACTGGCCATTTGTGTGTTGAAGGTGAGAAACCCAGTGGAAGGCATGTTTCTGTCTCTGTGCATGCAAATGTGAAAGCCATCCATGACATGATCATGGAGGACCGCCGAATATCAGCCAAACATATTGCTCCATATCTGGGAATATCACGTGACAGAGTTGGTGACATTATCCACAACAACTTGGAAATGAGAAGGCTTGCAGCAAAGTGGATCCCAAAACCTTTGACAACCGAAAAAAAGAGGAGACGTGTGGAGACATCGGTGGCTGTTTTGGAACATTTTGCAAGAAATGAGTAAGATTTCCTGGACAAACTGGTAACTGGTGATGAGACATGGATCTACTGTTATGATCCTGAGACAAAGGAACAGTCTAAGGAATGGAGGCTCAGTGGTTCCCCCAGGCCAAAATAAGTTCCGTGTGCAAAGGTCAGTGCAGAAGCAAATGGCAACAGTTTTTTGGGATAAGAAGGGAGTTCTGCTGGTGGACTACATCCAAAAGGGTTCAACCATTAATGCAACATATTACTGTGCTTTATTGATGAAGCTGAGGCAAAACATCAAGGAAAAACGTAGAGGAAAGCTCTCCAAAGGTGTCATCCTGTTGCATGACAATGCCTCATCACACACTGCAGGTGACACGATGGCAAAACTGACCTCCTTAGGCTTTCAAGTGATGCCTCATCCACCCTAGTTGCCCGACCTGGCTACTTCTGACTATCATCTGTTCCCCAATCTCAAAAAACACCTAAAGGGACAATGATTTGGGAGTGTTCCGGAGGCAACTAATGCTGTAAATGAGTGGTTACACCAGCAGTCGGAAGAATTGTATTTGCAGGGACTTAAGAAGCTGCAGGACAGATGTCGCGAGTGCATTGACTTCCTGGGGGAATATGTAGAATAGTGTGGTAGTTAAAACTTCCAAGCTCAATTTTTTCTGGGTAAGGCTCAATACTTATCATCACCCCCTCGTAAATTATTAGTACACAAACTAGACTAGTTAACACTTGACTCCTTTTCCACCTTTTAAAGTGCATTTCAACCATTTACCCCACTTGGCTATACCCAGCCAGCTCAAATGGGTAATGTACCAAACCACGGCATTAGCCCGGCGCCAACCTCTTTAGGGTTACATCCCTAATGAATCAATCTTAATTATTACATCACACTGACCCTGCCCCCATCCACTGTAGGGTCACCCTGCCAGAGGGCCTGCTACTTACTTTCCTAAGCAGCAGGGCCTTCCCCACGCAGCAAACTCAAGGCTTGTTCAATACCCCCCCATAAGTTCTAAATTGAAGCAATCTAATCCAATATCATTGGGATGAACCCCATCTTCCCGAAATAAATGGTGATCCCGCTCCTCAAAATCACTATGCCTCACCGCAACCCCCAAACCTAACACAAACGAGTCATTCTCCTATTCAACTTGATCCTACTCCTATTTATTGCCTTAGGATCCTTAACCCATCTCCAAACCCTCCTGGCCACAATTTCGGACCACACATAATCACCCCCGGGAACAGGGAAATAAGCCTGGCCACGTCTTTTCTCATCAGTTCCCCCAAATACCATACTGGGAAAGTACACAAATCGTTCCCACCCGCATGCAATACCAAAACCTGAGGCCCAACATCTCTCCAAGCAGCTAGCCTCAGCACTTCTGGTAACACACGTACCAATAACAAACCCTGGTGTCCACACCAAGATACCTCCACCTCAAGGGACAAGGGATGTAAAAATCAACAAAACCCTTTTTAGCCACCAACCTATCCCCCAGATTACCCCCGCCCCCAACATTATAACAATTCCGGACGAATGAATGAACGGAAACAGCCAGACTTTCACTTACTGATCCTCTGGACAATTGCATCCAGTAGACCCAACCTAGCCGCCTCCGTTGCTGCTCCAATCCTAAAAAAAAGACCCCCAGATTCAGCAGGTACCATCCCCAACTGTAGCAAACATTTGCAAAAGACTTGCACAAATTGGAAATGAGTAAGAGGTCGCCCCCGTGAATTAACAAAGGACCAGGAACCCGTGGTCGCATGGCCACAAACTCTTTTAGTAATACCACCGGGCAGCAAGAAGAAGGAGACACACCAAATAATATGATCCATACCCCACACCCAAATGTGTCAGTCTTAGAATGTGAAATACGAAAATGCAGAAAACGATCCCCCAAAAACACCTCATCCCCCATAATCCCACCAGGAGAGTGCTTACTTTTGCTCACCAGTTCGCATATTCTCATAGCACCAAAAAAAGCCAGCCGAAACAAACATGCTTCATATGCTGACACACATATCCTAGGTAGAACCTGCATACGTTGGTGCAATAATTCAAAGGACACTGGCCTCGTATAATCTCGCTGCTGAGATCCCCTACGTAAACCCTTCAAAGCCATGTTGACCACAAAAACCTTGGTCAAATCCCTCCAACTCCTAAGTTTAAAACCAAACACTAAACCTGCTATTTTAGCAGAAACAGCTGCCGGCGACAGCCCCTGTTCAGACCAACACCATAATAGCCACAATATCCCATGTATTCCACTGGTGTCATCCATGAAAATGCAGAAACAGAAAATGCGGACCACTCCTCCCATGCCTTACTATACTGCGCCCAAGTGACTGGTGAAACAGAGTTCTGGACCCATTGTGCTATCTTCTCCATTCAATATCCCATAGGAACTCCGGGCACACCGTACTGGTAAGCTTAGCTTCCGGCCATGCCACCCGGAAGGCAGCCATCTGAAACCGGGATAAAGCGTCAGCCGCCACATTGTGAATACGTGTACTGCTCTAAAACCAACACTGAGGCATAAGCATGCCAACACCGAGAAGGTTATTGATGACCTGTACCACACCCAGATTGTCACAATGAAAAACAAACCTCTGATCCCGCAGAGATGATCCCCAAATCTCCACCGCCACTATAATCGGGAACAACTCCAGGAACACTAAGTTTCGGGTGAGCCCCTCCTCCATCCACCAGTTTGGCCATCGAGCTGCACACCGCTCTTTTCCCAAAATAGCACCAAAACCCACAGATCCTGCTGCATCAGTGTGCAGATCCATCTCAGTGTTAGTTGCTGAACGCATAGGACACACCAACGTCCCACTGAAATCTTGTAAGAAAACTACCCCATCTTCCTTTACCTCATCCATTAAGCATATGAAATAATGCAGCCTGCTGGCCACTGCCATTAATAGAGCCAGGTGCCTACTGAACACCCTACCCATCGGTAAAATTTGATAGGCTAAATTTAATTTTCCAAGCTACATCTGTATCTGTTTCAGTGTCACTTTACGCACCCCCAGAAACACATCAATCAAATAACGCAGGTCAACCACTTTTCTCTTGGAAGCCGACATTCCATTGAATCAGCATCAATTTCCACCCCAAGGAAACTCAAGCACGATACTGGCCCTACTGTCTTGCCCGGAGCTAAGGCGACCCCAAACATATCTGCTACCCACTGCAATGTTCGTAGGAGCCAGGCACAAACTGCCGAACCTTTTGGCCCTACGCAAAGAAAATAGTCTGCGTAGAGAATAACAGAAGCAACACCCTCCTCCGTCCTCAGTACCCACTCTAAAATGTGCTAAAGGTTTCAAAGTGTGCACAGGAAATTGCGCAGCCCATCGGTAAAGAAAGATCAATGTAAAAGTGTCACGGTTTATTATGACTCTCAGACACAAGTTTTAGGTAAAAAAAAATCAATTTTATTGAAATAATAAATGATAACTTAGGATGGCAACAACATACATATATATATATATACAGAATATAGCACAGACAGAAGGCAGACTCTACCGGTCCTGTCAATATACCGGACAGGACAGTCTTTAGGCTCTACAGGCCTTGCCAATACCGGGTAAGGCAACCTGCAGATGGAATAGCATAACGGTTTTACCGGCCTTACCAAATTACCGGGCAAGGCAGCCTCAATAGATACACAATGTAGGCTCTACCGGCCCTGCCAATACCGGGTAAGGCAACCTCAGATGGAATGTGGCAAAAGGTTCTACCGGCCTTACCAATACCGGGCAGGGCAGCCCAGAGATAATAGCAGCAGTCAGATGGAACTGGCAAATTAGCAGAATCGTTAAGCAGCAAGGCTTTGGAGCAAACCAGCGTCCGCACGCTGGAAACAACACTGAATAGTATAGCCGTTAGGCTTAGCGAGCAAACCAGTGACCGCACACTGGAGTAACAAGCGAGTAGTAAAGCCGCAAGGCTTAGGAGCAAACCAGCGTCCGCACGCTGGGACCAACACAGATTAGTATAGCTGAAAGGCTTTGGAGCAAACCAGTGACCGCACACTGGTGTAACAAGTGAGTTTGTATAGCCGCAAGGCTTAGGAGCAAACCAGCGTCCGCACGCTGGGACCAACACAGAATTGTATAGATGATAGGCTTTGGAGCAAACCAGTGACCGCACACTGGTGTAACAAGCGAGTTTGTATGGCCGCAAGGCTTAGGAGCAAACCAGCGTCCGCACGCTGGGACCAACACAGATTAGTATAGCTGAAAGGCTTTGGAGCAAACCAGTGACCGCACACTGGTGTAACAAGTGAGTTTGTATAGCCGCAAGGCTTAGGAGCAAACCAGCGTCCGCACGCTGGGACCAACACAGAATTGTATAGCTGATAGGCTTTGGAGCAAACCAGTGACCGCACACTGGTGTAACAAGCGAGTTTGTATAGCCGCAAGGCTTAGGAGCAAACCAGCGTCCGCACGCTGGGACCAACACAGATTTGTATAGCTGATAGGCTTTGGAGCAAACCAGTGACCGCACACTGGTGTAACAAGCGAGTTTGTATAGCCGCAAGGCTTGGGAGCAAACCAGCGTCCGCACGCTGGGACCAACACGGAATTGTATCAATGTCACCAACGCGACCAGGCAGAAGGTCGCCAGGATACTGAAGACAGGTGATGAAATGACAGGAACCAGCAACGATCAGTCAGGTCAGAAAACAGCAGAGAAGTTCAGCAGGAACTGCAACACCAGAGACTAGGCCGGAACCAGGACTGGAAGTACTTCAGCATGCAGGAAACACTGGAACAGTAGAGATCAGGAACTCAGGAACACATGAGATCAGGAACTCAGGAACACTGGAACAGAGGCCCAGCTATCACTAGCATAGTGATAGCAAGAAGGTCAGAAACAACACGAAAGGGCACTCAAAGGGTGCCCAATCCAGGTTTAAATAGTCAATAAGAGGCGGGCTATCTGCAGACAGCCAATAGAAGCCCCCTACTGGTGACAGACAAGTAGCTGCAGCAAATCACGGGCACCGTGATAAAAAGGCACCCGGAAACAACACCCCAACAAATGATGCACTTGGGATGCACCGTAGGAGACGAAATGCAAACTCAATATCTGCTTTTGCCATCAATGCCCTACGACTGGCCTGCACCATCAATGCCACCACCTTGTCAAAAGATGAATAAGAAACCCTGCTGTCATTCTCATCAGTGTCATCATTTACCAAACCCCCTCCACAGGGATACTACAAATGATGTATCATACAGAATTTTCCACTTTCTTTTTTCTGTACTACCCCCAGTGGGGAGACCTGAAGATTTGTAAATGGTGGGACTGCAAATGGGCCCACCATTCTTCCAAATGCCACTTTTTTGTCCAATTTTTCCTGAACCACCTCTGGCTGATCATTAGCTAATCTCAAATTACCCGAAGTTTGACCCTCATACCTCCTCTGGAAAGGGATCCAAAATCCCACCAAGAAGCCTTCTTCCAAAATGCGTGCCACTGACATATTGGGGTAACGTGCGAGCCATGGCCGCATGCGATTGAGCCGCACCGGTGTCCAACCCTTTTTTGCCCACATTCCCTTGCTTCTTCCAGCACCTAACGAACACATGCTGTCCTCCACAGCATGAACACTCATGTCTGAAATGGCATGACTGACCCAATTTACAGAAACTGCCACTGAAGCAACGGTGGGGAGTCCCAACCCCCTGGCGCCGGCCTGAAAAGATGTCAGTCCCCCTGGAAATGATGCTGGATGCGTCATAATTGCCAGCCATAGTCCCACATCTAACTGGTCCCATGACACGGATGGTCGCATGGCCATACGTTGCCTGAACTGCTCATCATATCGCCACCAGGACAGACCACCATAAATACGACACCCGCTCCAAATGGTGTCCTGGTAGCAGAATAGTGATGAACATTTCTGTGGAAATCGCTCACCAATCATGCACGCGAATATTGAAAATGCATGAATCCAATTCCCGAAAACTTTCGGAATTATGTGATAACTCAACCTCTCTTTATCTTCCCACTTCGCGTCCTGTGGCGCATCTTCCAATGGCAATAGGGAAAAAAGTTCAATAAATTTGCCGTGCCAAATCTTCTCCCGTACATCAAACTTGAGATGCGCCCCCAGTGGCCCAGACCAGCAAACATCTGCTGCCCCATATGCCGAATCAGGAACCCCACTTGGAGCCCGTATAATATTACCTACCCCACCGCTGGAATAAGTGATCGGCGACACAAGCCCCGATGAACCCAAAACCCCAGATGGACCCGCTACTGGGAATGGAGCGGCAGACAAACCCACTGGAAGAGCTGATGATGAGGCAGAGGAAATAGGAGGAATCAACTCTCTAACCACCCCTGAATGTACAAAACCCCCAAAACTTTTGGGATCCAAATGGGATGCCCAAGCACCCAATGCCCCTTCCCACCTGATCTCACCCCAACCCCCCTTGCTTCAAAACAGAAGATAGGGACCCCAACACCTGATCAAGAACCCACCTCCCTCGAACCCCATAGTCCACCATGCCTCACGGACGGGCGCCGCCATCCGAAGGTGAAGCCACAGCAGCCATTGTGTGCCTCCCATCCACGGGGTTATTCCTCAGTTCACCAGCTACTGCTTCAGCCACAGGTACTCCTTCCGCTGTCTCAAGCAATCGTGCAGGCGCATCTGCTGGCCTTCGAGCTCCCCCTACTGGGTGCATCTCGCATCCTGACACATGGCTCACCATCAGTTCTCTTCCCCTTCCACTTGTCCCAGACCTGGAAACCGCACGCCTCTTCCGACGATCCTCCCTCGTACTGCAGACTATAGTCTCTTTTGTTTGCCGGGAGCTCTGCTGTCATTTGTCCCAGCCTCTACTGGCGTCATGGGATTCCTCATCCTTGCCCCGCTGCAATGGGCTCCTACTGTTCCTCCTCCCGCGGTCGGGAGGTTTGGTGCGAGTGGATTGCACCGGATGGCCGGAAGGAGTCATCAGTGACGATGAAGGCAAGGGACAGACATTAGGCAAGGGAGAGGCCCCAGGTATGGTGGCCGCTGAATTTTCCATCCCGATTGAGTGTGCATGTCTGCTGACCAGCTGCGACTGCAACCATGCCCCACCGTCTACCTCCACTTCTCGGCGGAGCTCCGCCATCAATGCCTCCAAGTCGGCCATGCCACAGTATTATCCGGTAAGCAGCCTCGAATACCGCAGGAACAGGGATCACTATTTTCAAAATTAATCAAATCACTAACTATGCTACTACCCCACTTCCTCTTCAACTAGTTCCCAACTCCACCCCTTACCCAACTTCCTACAACCCTCTCCTTTTGCATGTCCCCCTTCCCCTATTTTCTCCGCGGGGTTTCCTTACAAACACATGTAATGTGAAAAATTATTTTCGAGATTTTATACACACATATGACTCATATACAAACAGAGTAGACTTACATGTATATGTGAAACAAAATGGACAAATCCAAAATACCAAACTAAATTCAAAGATGAAAATGAAACTGAAACCTAATGGTGATAAAAGTATGATGAATGATGATGTACAATCCCTAAGATGTCATCCTATATAATAATTTGCTAGACTGTTTGTCGGAAGCCATCATGTGCAGTAGAAACTGTCTTAACGCACAGAATGCTGGGGGCACAGAATGCTGGGAGTTCTGTGCTGGGAGCATTCTGTGCTTTCGAGCAGTCTCTACAGTGCATGACTGCATTGGTGGCAGGACTGCGTTGGCGTCAGGACCAGCCTCTTAACCCTTTGAGTACCAGAGGGGTACACAATGCATTGCAATGCGTTGCGTACCCCTCTGGCACTCAGAGGGCTAACATCGCCCGGACCTTGGCCCGTGTACACGGGCTTTTACACTAGTATAGGAATAAAGGAGAAAATAGATACATAGGAAAAGTAGAGGAGCTCTGGAGCAAACCATTTGCACTGTAGAGAAGAACTAAAAATGCCCTTTGATTTAAACTGATATTTTAACCCCCTGAATGCTAGAGAGGTCACCATTGCATTGCTAAACAGGCCTCTCTAGCTTTTAAATCAATAAGAATTTGGGGAATATTTAGTTCTCTGCTATAGTGCAAATTGTTTGCTCCAGAACTCCTACACTTTTCTTTTGAGCATACAGCCCATAGAGTCCATTCCATTTCTGCTTTCTTTGTTTTTTGTACTTTTCTGTATTCTTATTTCTGGATTGGGTCTCTGTTGTTTTATCCACACAGTTTTGTGCAGCTGCTATGGGCCTGGACCCTGGGCTCATTAGTCCGCATCATAAGGCTGGTGGGTAAGTTTTCACTTTGAGGTAAGACTTCTGGCCTTTTTTTATGTTAAAAAGAGTAATAGCGGGCTGGTGTGTTACTTCTGTCTTGTTTTACCAGCATTGAAGTTTGATGTTGTTCTCAGGGTTCCAAGAGACCTTGCTTTACCTGTGACAACTATGCTGTGGATGGCATGAAAGTTTGACAGGATTGTTAGAAAGAAATGGTGAGTCTGCTCTCATCTACATCATCAGTTGACCTCTCCGAATTAATTAAGCATGCCGTGGCACAATCAAGGAAGAGACCTAGGGGTTTAGACCAGGAGTATGCTTTATAATTCTCAGAAGATTCTGATCAGAGTTCAAGTCAGCCCAGGGATGAGGATGAGAAAGCTGAGGAGTTGGCAGGCTTTCATGTGTCGCATGTGGACACTTTGATTAGAGCTGTTTGCCAAGTTCTGGATTTGCAAGAGCTCTTAGAGGAAAAAAAATCAAGAATAGGCTCTTCTCCTCATTACAGACAAAGGTGGCAACTTTCCCTTTCATAAAATTATCAGGGACATTATTTATCAAAGTGGAAGAGAGGGTATAAGAGATGTAAGCTCTCCATAAGATACTCCCAGATGTACCCCTTAGCGGACAAAGATTGTATGTTATGGGATTCCCCACCAAAGATGGATGTGACAGTGATCAGGCTGGCTAGGAAACCCACTCTTCCACTAGACAACACAGCATTTTAAAAGGCTGTTTGTTACTTTAGGATCTGCTTCTAAACTTGCAGTTGCTGTCACTTCTGTCTCAAGAGCTATGAAAGTATGGATTGAGAATGTGGCGCACGCTATCTCCAGAGATGAAAGTAGGTCTACTCTCATAGACTTTAACCAAATTGAAAATTGGCCACAGAATGTATCATTGACTTCAGCGTGCATCTACTAAGATTACAATCACGAGCCATATCTCTGGCTGTTATGGCAAGAAGAGCCCACTAACTCAAGCCCTGGAGTGAGGATAAAATTTCCAAGAATAATCTCTGCTCCCTCCCCTTCACAGGGCAGATGCTGTTTGGGGAAAAATTAGACAAGATTATTAAAAAGCTTCAGGAGGGAATAATGTTTTCCTGCCACAAGACTGCAGAAGGAGAGTGAGGGATTTCTGTACCTTTCGATCAATGAAGGATGCAGCTAAAGGGCAGGCATGGAAAGGGGGTCAATCAGGATTTTTTCAAGGCTCAAGCTCCAAGATCTTGGGCTTATCAAAGTCTACAGGGAATTTCTGATGGTCTCATGATCCATAGTCCTTTCCTTGGAGAATGTCTCAATTTTTTTGTAGAAGCTTGGGCTGCTCTTATTTCAGACTAGTGGGCAACAAGAATCATTTCAGAAGGATACGCATGAGAATTCTGTATAAAACCAGAAATAAATTTCTTCAAAGAATCATTTATTCCTCTGGATACTCAGAAGAAAAGAACTCTAGCAGATTTAATTCAAGGAAGGTGCCATTGTGAAATGTCCACTTCGGGAGCGATTCAGAGGGATTAATTCTGTCCTTTTCTTTGTTCAGAAAACACCCAGCAACCTCTGGCCAGTTTTGGATTTGAAAGGAGTCAACATATTTCAAACAGAGCAAGGTTGATGGCCCTCTCTTTGCTCAGGAATTTGCTCAAATGTATTAGAGCTAAGGACAGTGGCCAAAAAATATGTTACTTCTCAGAAAACTTAAGAGGAGCATCTCTAAAAGTCTGGGTAGACAACAGATCGGAAGCAGCATACATAAAAAATCAGGGAGGCACGAGGAGCAATCAACTTCTACTAGAAGTGGAGCCCATTTTGACCTGGGCCATCAGGACTTTGGAAGATATCACTGCCATTTACATCCCAGGTCCCCAGAATGCTCATGTGGGCTTCCTCAGCAGATCAATGTTGGATCCAGGTTCTTGGGCCTTGAATTGGATAACCTTTGGTCATATTATTCAAATGCGGGGCACTCTGACAGTGGACATTATGACCTCTTCGATAAACAGGAAACTGAAAAGATTTTATTCAAGGACTTTCCATCTGGAGGCCTTGGGAACAGAAGCATTCTCCCACAGCTGGGTCAAGGAATTTGCACTTGTATTCCCGCCATTTCCAATGATTCACAAGGTCCTCAAGAAAATACATCTTGAGGAGGTCCAGGGGATAGCGATCCTTCCTTTCTTGCCCAGGAGGTCCTGGTTTCCCCTGTTACAATCACTGACAGGGGAGGATCCATGGATGCTAACTATAGTTCTGGATTTGTTAGCCCAAGGTCCAATTCTTCATCCAGATCTACCATCTCTGTGGCTAGCTGCTTGGAGGATGATAGGAGGAAGTTAAAGAATATGGGTCTAGGCCAGGAAACAGTTTCTTTGCTGCTCAAAGCTAGGGTAAGACCACTAGAAGCAGGAGATCATCTCAGTGATATTACCATGCATGGACACAAGGTGGACTTACTGTAAACAAGCTACAGTACAAGTACAGAAAACTGGTGACAGTGTAGAGGAAACCAACAGGAGCAGTACAGCTGGAGAGCCACCTGAACAGGATTCAGCATTGCAAATACTTAAAGGTACATTGGTCCACAATACCAAAAAGGTCAACAGCAACTGAGAAGTAGGGGCAAATATAATAATCCTGAACAAGTCCAAGATTACAGAACACTAGAGCCAATAATCATACTGGAATAAGCAAGGAGCAACACAAGAACAGTCAAACAGTGAAGGACTAGAACAGGTCTGGTTCAACAGCTACAGGCAACACTGCAATAAGCAATATGAGTCAGGGTAGGCAAGAACGGGTTCAGTTCAATAACTGCAGATCTATAATAGAGCAAGCAGCAAACAATGCTGTGAACAGAAACTTGATTGATTCAACAATAGGACTGGTTCAGCAACAGGAACAAAGAAACAATACTGTGGTCTGGACAGGTTCAGTAAAGTGGATCAATGCAGGAACAATCAGCAAATACATGATCAGAACCTGGACTGGTTCAGAAACAGCAGACCAATACAGGATAGAGCAGCAAATAATACCATCGTTTGGAATAGGAATGGTTTAGCAACCCTGGATAACTGCAGGAACAAGCAGCAAATGAAAGCATGGTGAGGATTAAATCCAGTCAGTAACTGGAGACCATGAGCAAACATCATACACAGGACAAGATGAAACAGGAAGCTTTGACCAAGCACCATTGCAAGGAGGAGGCAATGCTATTAATGAGACCAGGTTATAACAAGAGCTGGGCATATCACTGAACCAGGCCACAAATCAATAGGTAATCTCTGTACTGGATTATGACACTAATGGTTTATGCTATAAAAGGGGACAGTGCTGGGCTGTTACTCTGAATATAGAATTTCCTACTTGGTGTTGTTTACCATATTTTTTTATTCAGATACCAGAGCTATACATGTATTAATGTATTGTTGAATTTTTAAAGGAATATGGCACATATGCATGTTTTATTTTCGTTATGATTTATCTGATGAACAGTAACATAGAATCTTATTCACTTAGTGCACCTTTACATGGATTTACCCATCATCGCTTCAACATCCAGTTTATTTCCACATTCTCTAGCTGGGGTTGATTGGTAATACATGTTATAACACATTACATAAGGATATCAAATAGTGAGGTAGAATATAGGAGTACATTGGGGTTGTTCACTACACATTAATCTGTGCACTTTAGAAATCTTTTTTGAGAATTTTATGCTTTTGTATATTTTACTAGTTTGTTGACCCACTTTCTTAATGTCTGGAAGTGTGTGTATGTATATACGCATCTCTTTTATTGAATGGTGCTTTGGACCCTGGGATGAATGTATGCGGTAAACTTGTAACACGTACTTGCACTTTATATGTATGATTTTATATGTTTCATACACTTGCATTTTAAAACTTATTCATATTTAAACATAATTGTGATCATGATAATTATATTTGCAATGTTTTGTTATTTGCACACTATAGATCTTAGTGCATAGGCTCCATAGAATAACTAGATTTATGTGACATGAATGGCGGTCTTTCAGTACCAGTTCAGTTTTGGTTTTCATTAGTTAAGTATAGCTAATTAGTTAAGTATAGCTAAGCAATTGAGATATAATAAGGTGTGAAGTCATTAACCCTTTAAGGATCAAGGAAGACTTTTGGTTCTTAAAGGGTTGAAGTTAGATCTATCAAGTTGCTAAGTTATTTAAAGGAGCAGTAAACTTTTTTTTATGAAAACACATGTTTTATAGAGCTTTTCCTGCTGAATAAAACAAGGGTACTCCCGTCGCTGTCGTGTGTTTTATTCAAAATGTATTGCCGTTTAAATAATCAGGAAGTGAATTTACTGTGTTTACTTCCTGATAGTTCTAACTGACAGGAAGTGACAGACAGTTTCTGTCACATTCTATGGAGAACTGTTATGTCTCTGACTTTTCTGACTTTCCTCTCCATTAGAATTTAACAGGAAATCTAATTAGAATTTGACCACTAGAGGGCACTGCTAATGTAAAAAAACATGGGTTTAAACTGTAATAACTCTGGAAATATAAATCTCTCGGCAGTGGGAGTACCCTTATTTTACTCAGTAGGAAAATCCCTACAATATATATTTTTTCATAAAAAAAGTTTACTGCTCCTTTAAGAAGCCTACGCACTAATTTTTCCCAGTATGAAAATGAGCCTTCATAGAAGTATATCTCCCAAGTCTCGTTTATGTCCTCTGCATTACCAGTTTCAGCCACTGAGTGTCAGTCTCTTGAAGTGTCAGTTCTTTATTATTACTATACGAATTCGTCAGCAAAGCTAAACTGTTCATAACCGGGTGATTCTGCGTTCATTTTCGGCTGTGCCAAATCTTTCCGCTAGATGTCTGTACTGAACCAATTTCTTCTGTTGACACACAAACAGGTACGGAAGCTGGGAAAGGACAGAAGGATGTGAGCGCGTTCCGGGTGGGACACTAAGAGAAGCAGTTGGTAAAGGACCAAGAACCGTTCATAGGTTGGACCGGCGAACAGGGTGAGACACGTCTATGACTGCACACAGATTGGAAAGGGCGTTCTATGAGCACACACGTTGGTAGAGACCATTTCCAGGAACATATATATCCCGGCGTTCCTGAGAGCCAAGTGCACCGAGGACATATTTGTATGGCTATATCCAGGACTCTGTAATAACATATCTGTATTCAGTGGAATTAATTGTGATACCTTCTTAAATCTACACATGCACACTTGGAGTGTATAATAGTATGCATGCACCAGATATCAAAATGCTTATTCTGATCAGTCACAGGTGGATCTGGTTATGATTCACCTAAAATGTGTTTCTGGCAAGACATAAAATGTAGGAAATAATGACAATTTCGGGCTTGGCTTTGCTAACAGTATAGCCCTTGTGTTCAGAAATTTCCACAGTGTGCAGAGAGATTATACATTTTGGTTTTATTTTCATTCAGGAAAGGCTGCAGAGATATTCATGTTTTCAAGTAATGTTTAAGGAGAACAGACAGTTCATTATGTGGAAAGACGATATACAGTGTAATCAGAATTATGTAACATTTCCAGCTAGAGTGTGTCCATGTTCCTATCAGAAAGGAATGATGCTATCTAAAAGGCAAGATACATAAATCCTACATGGGACATCATAGAAGGAGAAGAGGAAAATCCTGCTGAGCGGATTCAAGACTGATATTATTGGACACTAGCAGAAATCACTAAATACGCCCTAAATTTTGCAACCAATACCTTTCTCTGTAGACTCAATGAATGGGGAAAATGCTATAGGATACTGTCCCCCAGTGTGCATATAATTGAGAAAGAGGCTATATAACAGAAGTCATCTGGAAAGTCAACAGGAATATCTGATTAAACCTCTGCATCCTACAAGAGTAGGAACGGACAGTAATAAAAAGAGAAGCTATAAAGATTATTATTGCACAGTATCAAAAAGCTGTACCATATGAATTATCTGGTGTGAAGACTAATTGATACATCTCACGGAGTAAATGGAAAAGCCCTCTCCACAGACAAACACCTGATTTTGTTTCTTACCCATTAACCCTCCTCATCCCTCCTCCTCATTTGATGCATCACCTGCATCGGTTAATCCCTATAAATATCCACAAGGTTTTTTTTGTTTTTTTTTAAATATCTCCAACATCTGATTTCAGTCCTGAAGTATCCTGCATATTTCTGTGCCACCTCCAAGACCTGTTGTACATCGCTCTAAACTTAAAACTTTATGTTCAGTGACTCATTGCACATGACACAATCTCCCTTGCATCCATTAACAACCCAACCTGCCACTTCAAACTGTTCTAGAACTTTGTTTTTTTGTGTCCTTGCTCCCTAAATAGACAGTGATCATATTTTTGAGCTGCTGCCTTTTTAATCCATTTTATGGCTTTCATGATGATGAAAAAGAAAAAGTTTAAGTTTCGGGTGGACTTTGAGTTGGATGACTTGTCCTCTGTCCCTTTCGTTAATGGGATCCTGTTCTGTAAGATTCGGTTGTTGGATGGGGGAAGTTTCAGCGCTGAGTCATCTAGGTAAGTCAGAAAATCAATCTATTGTTCTGCCTAGGTATATAAGGGCTTTGAGGAAAACAGGTAAACAAATGTATTGCTTTTTTGGGGGGTAGGGTGAGGTTTCTCCTGTTTTCTTTCCTGTTTCTCTTGAGGTCTTCGTATTTCTAATTTCATCCCTTTATAAACTTCTCTGCATCTTGCAGAATGACTAAACACCTCCACATTTTATTGGATGATTACTTACACGTTCTGAGACTGGTGTTCTAAGAAAATGGTGCAATTCTGGAGCAAATAAACTACACTAAAGGGTACAAATACAATTCCTGTTGCTTAAATGGGACGTTTTAACTCCTGAATGCTAGAGATGTCTCCAAAGCATTGCAAATCAATTCTCTGGACACCTCTGTAGCATTCAAGGGGTACGCAATGCACTAAAACAATATGAAGTTGTGGATTGTTAATTTTTTCCCTACAGTGCAGTTGGTTTGCTTCAGAATTTCATCACTTTTGTCTTAATACAGAAGCCTTGCTGGGTTACTTTATACAAGATGGACTTGCAAGCCATTGTCCTGACAGCAGACTGTACAAATAGTAACCCCTTGGATGCTAGAGTCTTCTCCAGTGTGTTGCTTTGCAGTTCACAGGAGATGCTTCTAACATCCAAGACACCAGAGGAACACTGGTCTATGTTTATAAAGGTAAACTGGAGTTACTGTGGAGTAAACCAACTGCGCAGTAGAGGACAAATAAAAATGCCTATTACATTTTGATTTTTTTTTTCCTTGAACGCTAGAGAGGTCTGTAATCTAGCATTCAAGGTGTTACAAAAATCTAGCATTCAAGGGGTTAAAAAAAATCTCTATGCATGGGAATTTAGCAGTTTTTCTTATCCACTATGACACATTTGGTTTACTCCATATTAACTCCAGTTTGCTTTTTTGACACCTAACAATGAACTGGGATTATATGCAACATACTACTTTCTACATCTGTATGAAGTCTTGATTATTTTCCAGAATCCTAAAATCTAGCCTTACATATGTGCTGTGAGGGCAGCTTTTTCCAGGGCTCCCTGACTTCCATTAACAACAATTTTGATAGTTTCTGAGTCCGAAATGATACAGCACAATTATTGTAAATGGTCTTTCTGAATACTGGAGCTGTGGATTCCAATCGCAGTAAACTAACTGCATCACCTCATTTTTTTTTTCCCTCCTCAAAGGGTATACACTAAAAAAAATTCACTGAATAGGACAGGCAATTCATGCATACATAAAGCTAATTTAGTTTATATTTTAGGCTAGGCTCAAACTTGTTGCTTTACCACAGCTGCAGTATAGCTCCATTCAGTGTCATGTTTAGAGCCTCCAGTATGATGCTTTTCCCTTGCAATTCATCTGAGAGTGTGTGTAGCGAGGGCATAACTGATGGCCATCCTACATCAGCATTGGACATATACTGTATCATGGCCCATGTGGGATGATGCCCATTCAGATGTGGCAGTACTGCCAGTATTGACAACATCAGCAGTATGTTGTCCACCTCCCTGGCACTGAAACGTTAGAGAGCAGTAACCTTGGCCCTCTGTTGCAGGCCCTTATTTGCTGAGTAAAGCAAGGGTATTCCCACTACTGGCAGTTGCTTTGTTCAAAAGTTTTTACAGCTCCAATCTTTTTTTCCCTTATTAACACATTATCTACTATAAGGCTGTTTGTGTGTGTGTGTATGTGTATAGAGCCAATCCAATTGGATCACAACAGGCAAATCATCCGTGACAGAGTGCTTCCTTGCACATACGTGCTGTGGGGAGTACTCTGTGTGACACGGCGTGTTTCCCTACATACTACAGAGAACCTTGTCACTGATTCTTGGTAGTAAGATGCCCTTAAGTGCTATAAATGTGAACTCTGTTAATGTAATTAATAGAAATGACATTTAAAGGGACAAGGACAGGTTTTTGTTCCTGCTCTAGATTGAGAGGGCAGGCTGTTGCTGACATCCTGTACTCCTCATAAAAATAAATAAATAAAACTTTCTGTTTTCAAAAGCTAAAGTGCATCTTGCACTTTTAAACTAACGGCCAAAGTAATCTTAAACTATCCATAAACCTACATGTAGGGTGTTTCCGTAAAGAGGAGTACTCACCAAATTTGATTTGGGAAACTGCGATTATTGTTGTTTTACAAAAAAAAAAAAAAAAAAAAAAAAAGGGCAAAGTAATAAAGTAAAAAATGTTTGCATACTGACAGTTGTTTTTTTTTTTCCCTCTTACATTCTTTGGGAAAGGTGACCATCTGTTATATTTCTCTATAGAAGCTGATAGTAACAGCTCTACCACTTCATGACAGATTTAACTGTAACAACTTGTGAGTAAAGCAACTGCCTAGTGTGGCAGTATGTTGTTTTTTTTTTTTTTCTGCAGGAATAACCCTACAATATGTGTTTCCCATCATAAAACATTTTTAAGCCTTTAAGGTGTATTATTACAAGACAGTGTATCATTAATTAGAGCACTGTATTGTAACTGTTATCAGCTCTCCTAAAACATGCAGTCATGTGACTTGGTACCCCCACTTGCCCCCATACATTCCCATTCCTCACATCATGCCTATCCCAGTCTTCGTTCTCTATATTGTTTGTTGGAAATCACAAATGACTGGGCTGATTTTCATCCAGGTCATGTCTTGTTGGCCACCTGGTAGGTTCTTTTTTACCTGGTACTACAGAGGTCCAGCAGTGTATTGTATTATACAGTAGTGTGTAGTGTACTGTGTAATAGTCTCATATAATAATGCATTGTCTTGATTCTGTCATTAAATGACATTACATTACTGACCTAATGACATACTTTGTTGCTGACTTGAATGGTGTATTACCCCGCTGATCTGGAATACTTATCCTCTGCTATTGACATTTAATAGTGTGTAACACCGCTGCTCCCATGTATTCTAGTACTGACATCTAGCTTTCCAACCCAACTTTCAGTGCCTCTATCTTGTGTCTAACTCCAGGGTAGTCAACCTTTAGCTCTCCAGCTGTTGCAGACTAAAACTTCCATAATCCTCCACCTACCATTGACTGGACTATCTTTTTCAGTTTTGTCTTCCTCTCTCCTCTTTCCTCTCACAGCACAGATGTTTTCTAACTTATGAGTTGTGATTGGCGACCCAGTAGTGGCTCGCAGTCCCTCTGGCACTGGATCACTGATCTGATTTTGACCTTACAGGGTCAGTGGGCTATGATGCTTAGGCTTTAGCTCCCTTTTTCACCTCCATTCACAGTTTTAAGCATTAGGTCAGGTATTATCTCCCTCTGCCTGTAGACACTTGACAGGCCTTCTCTTTCTGGGTCTGCGGACACTGTGTAGGCCTTCAATTATTGGGCCTGCAGTCACTGGTCAAACCTTCTCTTCCTCTGCCAGCTGACACTGGACAGGCATTTTTTCTCAAGGCCTGCACACACTTATGGTGCCTTCTCTAACTGTTCTTGCAAACACTGATCATGCCTTGGCCTGCAGACATTGGTCAGGTGTTCTTTACGTAGGCCTACGTACACTTGTGAGGGCTGCAACACTGGTTAGGCTGTCTTTCTCTGGGCCTGAAGTCACTGATCATGCCTTCTCTCCCTGATCCTGTAGACACAGGCAGCAATCTGTATCTCCATGGGATAGTCCATCTATCCCTGGGCCCTCAGACATGATGCAGTCAGTCTCTGTTTGATCCTTCAGACACAGTGCTGTCTGTCTCTTCCTGTGCTTGCAAGTACAGTGCAGTCCATCTCTTCCTGGGCTTGCAAGCAAGGCAGTCCCTTGCTTCCTGGGCCAACAGGTGCAGGGCAGTCCCGCTCTTCCTGGACTTGCAGGTGCAAGGCAGTCAGTCTATTCCTGGGATCACAGGTTCAGTTTAGTCAGTCCCTCCCTGGGCTTTTGGGTGCAGGACAGTCCGTCTCTTCCTGGGTTCACAGGCTCAGGATTGGTCAGTCTGTCTCTTCCTGGGCTTGCAGGTACTGGGCAGTTTGTCTCTTCCTGGGCTCGCAGGTACAGGGCAGTCTGTCTCTACTTGGGCTCATGGGCACAGGGCAGGCTGTCTCTCCTTGGCCTTGCAAGCACTGGACAGGCTGATGTTCTAAGAAAAGTGCCTTAATCCTGGAGCAAGCCAACTGCTTAAAAAGGGCTCAAATACCAGACAGCAATGCACTGAGATTCAAGAGGTTAAATAAACTGGAGTTTTTTTGTCCCCTGTGGTATAAATTGGTTTGCATCAAAATTGCTCCATTTCTTAATGCATCAGACCCAATGTTTCTTTCTCTTTCTCACATAAAGGAAAGTCTATAACTGGGAAGCCTGCCTGTCTGTCAGTATATGGACATAAAGGAAAGTCTGTCTCTATGTATATGCATGCTGGGAAGCCTGCCTGTCTCTCTCAGTATATAGACAAAGGGGAATCTGTGCTGCGGTCTATATATAGAACAGTAAAAGACTTTCTTTGCCCGCTTTGTGTACATTTGTACAAAAACAAGCATTACTGTGCCTTTTTTAGCATTTGCAGTTATTTATAGTCTCCTTCTGGCTGTGATAAGGGGTTTGTCCTATGGATTTTTTTTTTTTTTTTATGATTTCAAGCTACCTGCCAGTTTGTAATTGTGGGTTACCACTGGTACCATCTGCCTGTCTGTATTTTATTTAGTAAGAAGAGAAGGATAGAAATAAGCATTATAAAAATATGTTCAAGCAAGAATGAAAGTGATATTTTAAACGACTTAATTAGCCCTCTATGTATCATTTTTTGGTTTCCATGTGATTAATAACCTTGATGAAGGCCACCATGGCTGAACGATTATCATCTGACACGTAGGGTGGACACAAACAGAAAGCAGATGATCTTTAACCCCTTAAGGACTACGTAACCGGGAGCCCTGTAAGTAAAAACGGGGCCTAAAATTGATCGCTCCAAGACTGGCGCGATCTCTCTTAGGCCTCAAAGCGGCGAGCCGGTACGCGTAACAGGTCACGTGTACTAGTGTGTCGGCAAGGATCAAAGCGGTCCTTAAGGGAAGGTAACTTCCCTGGACTGCTGGTCCTTAAGGGGTTAAAGTTTAACCCATAAATGTGGCCCCTCTTCTTCTCTTTTGAGAACATGTAGAAGATAGGACGTACAGACTTTCAACTGACCAGAGTTGTTCATAGGATGGTGTAGCAACAGCGCCACAGTAGAATTTCAGGCAATTGGGATATTGCACCTAAAAAAAAAAAATTAAAGTTTCAGCGGCAACAACTTTTGAATAAAACACCACTCAGCAGCAAGAGAAACCTTGTACTCTACAAGATCTATTTATTTGAATATTTTTACAGTTCCTTTAATGCAGTTATGCTTGGAATATGATTTTGCTTGCCATGGGAGATTTGTCCCCTTGGATGATATGCAGTTGAGACCTCTCCAGTGCCCAAGTGGGTTAAAGGGCAAGACCATTAAAACTAGTTTTTTTTTTTTTTTTTTTTTTTTTTTAAATCATCTCTACTCTTGCCTCTGGAAGTAACAGCATTATAAACTCATTGCCCTCAATTCATAGTCTATACAGAGCTTCTTGTCCCTCCTCTTGCAAGAGTAGAAACTGCCATTGCCAAGCTCCTTCCTATTGGCTCTGCAGGTGTGTATGAGGTAAAATCAACCAGCAGAATTGTATCTCTAGAGCTCACATCACACGCTCTGGGAGGAGAAACCCAAGGAAGAACAGTACAGTTACTGCTGGAAACTTATAATGTTTTTACACACAGTGATTGACTAGTTAAAAAGACTGAGCCTTAATGTGGTTTTGTGTGGGTTTTTTTTTTGTTTTGTTTTGTTTTTTGTTTTTTTACCCATTTTGTGTTAAAGGGGAACTACCACCCCGCAATAAGTTTACATTAATTAATTCTTCATCTGGCGACTAGCTGCTTAGTAGCGCTAGTCACCAGAAATATTACCTAGTTTCAAAGATTTTCCAGTTTTTCTGAGGCTCACAGTAGCAGGAAGCACGGACATCTCGTCATAGTGCCGTCCGGGTGTCAGTCCCTTTTGGGGACTGCAGCTAGTCGCCAGATGATGCATTAATTAATGTAAAGTTATTGCGGGGTGGTAGTTCCCCTTTAAGTTTCCCTTTAAAGGCTGCTTGGAGTCAGTCGGCCACAGGCTGTTGCAATTCATTCCAGAATCCCTTGCTAAGTTGCATGTTAATGCTATCATGACGCTGCTATGGAAGTGTTAGCCCTTCTTATTAGGCTTACTGTTCAGGGAGTTGTGAGGAAGGCCTGCTTTGGTCTGCTGCATCATGTGCAGAATTTACATGGTGAAGCAATGCATTCTACATCCCTCTGGTCTTTAAATAGTTAATCACTGGCAAATGGTGTATTTGTCATTGATTAAGCACAGCATAATATATGAAACACATCTGACATAAACATCATTGGTAGCTGATGGGTATTTCCTTTGAAATTCTATAATTTTAATAAGCCTGAGTAAATACAGACTCTTTTTTTTTTTTTAATACACCACAGAACCACCTGACGGTGTTTACTGTGGACTGTCAGGGTGCAGCATGTCTGTTCATGTTACAGGCCACCTGAGTAGGGCGGAATCCTTGGCCTTCTCAGGGGGTAAGTGTTTGCCTTTATCTTATATGCTATTATTGGAAGAGTTGTTGGATTTTGCTTTATTGCATACAAAGATAGTGGGGAGCTGCAACCAATTGAACTTCTTGTTATTATAAGGACCTATCAGACTGAGTGCTACACTTATAGTGATATGAGAATGAATAGCGTAAGGAATTACCCTAAGGTTACCTGGTTGATTGTGGAAAAATGTCTTTATTTTAAATAGAGAATGGCTTTTCCCCTCTCTTCCCTCAATTTTGTGAGGTGTTTCCAAACAAAATAAAGTAGATTATGGTTGCAATGTTCAAAAAAATCATCGTAATGAAAACATTTTCTCTTTGGGAGTTGGTGGTAAAAGATTGATAGTATTTTTAGAAGTAAATCCATCATGTTTGAAAATGTGTTATAAACAATTAAAAATGGCAATAAAATGAGCTTGATGAATACTGCCTTAAAGCAGAACTACCACCGCTAAGCAACTTTGTTTCTAATAATTCCCTATCTGTTGACTAGCTGCTTTGTAGCGCTAGTCGCCAGAATTATTAACTGGTTATGGAGAAATATGCATTCATTCTCGGCTGACAAGCAGGAGGGAGCGCGGACATCTTGCCCTAGTGGCGTCCGCTCATCTGAGTTGTCAGTCCCTTCCGGAGCCGAATGGCTCCTAGCAACATCTCCTACTGCCGTCTGGGACTGACAGCGCAGGCACGCGGACATCACTAGGGCAAGATGTCTGCGATCCGTCCTGCCTGTCAGCCGAGGATGAATGCATATTTCTCCATAACCAGGTAATAATTCTGGCGACTAGCGCTACTAAGCAGCTAGTCGCCAGACAGGGAATTATTAGAAACAAAGTTGCTTAGCGCTGGTAGTTCCGCTTTAATAATTCTGATGTCTTTAAAATGAAAAATGTTAAAGAAATAAATACTTTTTCTTTCTAGTTAAAACCATGCTACAGCTTCCCACTCCTATCTGCTAATAGTAATTTAATTTGTGTTCTTCAAGCTTAGACAGTTTTTATTTTGTCGGAAAAAAGTGACGGCTAAATGAACATTTAATTCTGAAAGTATCTTGCAATATGCTGGTATATTAAACAACACCCACTTTTAAGACTGTTTGTTTGTTTTTTCCCTTAGTCAGAGATGGTGAATTGCATGCAAAAAACATACCTGAACATACATCCCAACATTTCAAATGGCCAAAGAGCGACACTTTTTTGTATTAGGCTGTTACTCTGTGGATGGGGCATTATCAAGAACTTTTAGGTTATTTCATGACAGGGTGGGTTTGATTTAAATCAAGTCGATTTAAATCACTAGTCAGTCTCAATTTAAATCATGATTTTTAAATGCCAAAACTCATTCTTGCTGGTAGTTAAAACCATCAATATTTGCAACCAGGTGAAGAAGTCATATTTAGAATATAACCTGTCAGAATAGTAAAACAGCAGTATCAGAACTGATTTTAGTTTAATAGATTAATCACTCATATTTGGAACATATAATAAAATATAACATAAAATATAACTGCATGACTATACAGCCTCAGGTACATAACTAAGCTCTATTTCATGCTGAATAACCTTTAAACTATAATATATATTAAATAGAAAACTATCTTTAGATAGAATTTTCCTCCAAAAGCATTCCATTAAAATAAATTTGATTTAAATTAAAAAAAAAATCTTTTTTTTTTTTTAAATTATCGATTTTTATCCACCCTGTTTCATGACCTATTTGACACTTTGTAACTTAATGAATGACCAAATACTGAAGTTTACACAAACATTAATGTGAGTTTTATTGCTGTGTAGCAATATGATACATTTATATAGTACACACAGCACAGTCTGAGCTCTTAAAAAAGAGGTACACCTGGGTGGGAAAGAGGGACAGAGGGATTATCCCTCCTAAATAGGGACAATTGGGAGGTATGCCTGAGAATTTACTGATTATGGCACAAAAAGCTTTTTATTTCTGATTACAAACTATTTCAGTTACCACAATTTTTATTTTATTTTTTTTTCTATTTTTTTTTTTAATAAAGTAATATGGTTAGTGTTGCTCAGTTGGAACAGGCACATCCCTCCAAGCCTTTCAGATGGCTAAACACTGACACTCTTGTTTTATGTGGTATTGATGTGGGCGTTGCTGGTGGGCGGGCATAACTGACAAATTTTTCGGTTTTTCTCAGACCTATTGGCAGCTCTTTGTGTAACTTAATAAATTATTTAGAACAAGACAAATAATTTTATTTATACAGACTAATATATAATCATATTCACTGAAATTTAAACCAACATTAATGTGAGTTTTATTGCTGTAGAGCAATGTAATACGTTTATATACACACCAAACAGTCGGATCTCCTAAAAAGAGGGACATCAGGGTGGGAAAGAGGGACAGAAGGATTTGGGTCACAAAGATGGACTGTACCTCCCAACACTGTATAGGAGGCTCTATAGGACATACTAACAGGGTGAAATCTCTTTTAGCTAATTGGCTGACCTACACTATACACAAAATACATATCTTGACGTGTATAATACTGGTCCTGCCCACAAATGACAGTCTAAAATGGGACACACTGGTCTCCTGGACTTGCCTTATTGCAAAACTTTATATTCTTGTCTGTAGTTGCCAAATTCTCTGTCTGTAACATTCCCTAACGAGCAACAGATTTCATTCACTTCTCCATTTAATTCAGCTCAGCGCCATACTGTCTGTCTGATATTGGGAAATATGCTTTCTACTGCTGCAGCAGAAACCTCAGACATAATTTAACCCTTTGAATTACAGAGATGCCTGCAAATCAATGTGTTGGTGATACTTCTAACAACCTAGGGTTTCACCCTTTCAGTGCCAGAAGAGTATGCAAAGCATTGTTTTGTAATGCGTTGTGTACCCCTGTGGAACTGAAAAGGTTAAGATTTTCTATACAACTTGGTTGTGCAAAGAGAAAATATATATATAACAGAATTTTATTCATTGGTAAACCCTTGAACACCAGAGGGGGGTGCCTTGCTCTGCCTCTCATCTTCAAGGGGTTAAGGAGAGTTGTCTTATACTTTGGATGCTCTGCATTGTGATTGCAGTCCTGTTGTAGCATTAAATAAGTCAAAGGAGCAATAAAGAGTTTGAACACTGCCCTTTATTTTCAGTACATACTTCTTGCTACTGGTTATTGCTCCATTAAAACTCCCCTTACCATCGCCTTAAACCTTTGAGTGTTAGAGAGGTGTCTAACATTGCTTTGCAATGAATTGAATACCTCTCTGGCACTCAAAGGGTTAAAGCACTAGTAAACCTGTTTTATGATAAATATATATTTTTAGGGGTTTTCCTTCTGAATAAAACATGTTATGACCACCTCTGGTTGATGATTTGTTGCAAAGTTATTACAGAGTTTTTTTTTTTTTTTATAGTAACAGCACCACCTTGTTTCTAGACAATTCTATGCATTCTTTTGGGGGGGCGAGCCATTGGCTACAGTTCTCTGCAGAGAAGCACCTGCCCTACCACTTCTTGACAGTTTGAACTGCTATAGTTCTTGAATAATGCAACTGGCAGCAGTGGGAGCACCCCATTATTTTCTCTGCTGGAAATTCTATACATTAAAGTGGAACTTTTCAAATTAAAGTGCCCCCAAATCATTATTCACATATCGATCTGCATATCAATACTTGTATTATCCTGAATAAGTCCGGCATTCTTGAGATATCCAACTTATTCCCCTTGTGCCCCTGTGCAGCCAGTCCCTTCCTGTACCTTATGGTACAATGCAACTCCCCCTCACCAATCCTAGAGGAGACTGGGACGGACAGCGCAGACTCACAGATGTCTGTACGATAAGATGTCTGTGCTGATGCCTACCTGTGAGTCTTGGAACAAGTCTGATTTCTAAATAATGCCAGATTTACCATAAAATCTCAGGTATAATACGCACAATTTTACCCCACTTCAGCTTATGTTAAGTGGGGGGTGCGTATTATACACGAGAGTTTTTGATGAGAAAAAAAAAAAAACCTGGTAGATGTCTTCCCTCCCTCCCCCAGCGCTATCCGATGTTACAATAAGACTTACTAGGTTAAAAGTAAGTCCCTGTTGAAGTCTTCATCTTTTGCAGAGCAGCCAAAATAAAAGCTAATGGTGTGTAAAGCATAGGTGCAGGCGGCATGCTTCCATTCGCCGCCCGCTTCCTTCAATGGCTTTCAGGTCCTTCTGCCTCCAGCCAATGCCCTGTGAGGTCCTCGCACGCCATTGGTTGGAGGAGGAAGGATCTGAAAGCCACTGAAGGAAGCAGGCGGCGAATGGAAGCATGCCACCCGCACTTATGCTTTACACACCGGTAGCTTTTATTTTGGCTGCTCTGCAAAAGATGAAGACTCCAACTGGGACTTACTTTTAACCTAGTAAGTCTTATTGTAGCATCGGATAGCGCCGGGGAGGGAGGGAAGGGATCTACCAGCCTGCAAAACTTTTTTAGTAAAGGGGAAAACAAGGGTGCATATTATACATAGGCACTCTTGTTTTCACCTAAATCTTGGGCATAATATGCACCTGTGTATTATACACAGGTGCGTATTATACCTGAGATTTTACGGTAGTTAGGATAATACTAGATATGCATATCACTATGTAAATAATGATTTGGGGGTGCACTTTAATTTGAGTGAAAGTTCCTCTTTAATTTTTTTTCATATTCAAATTAGCATTTACAGTTAACAAGAGATTAGCACTTTGAATAAACTTTGAACTTCTAAATTTCAACTCTAACCGTGTTAGAGGGGCCAGGAATGCAAAACAATGTCCACATTTAGTAAAAATACGCTGGATAGGTCTAGTCATTTATGATGTGTCACTCAGCAGTTCGCACAAAGAGCAGAGGTCAGTTTTGCTGCAGCCAGATTTAAAATTAAGGTGTAAAGTATTATTCAGTAATATACTTGGGAGGATTATCAATCTTTATTTCGAAGGCTTTGTGTCTTCAGAGTAGCGTGCTCAATTCTTACTTTGGCCCAATATGTTGCAGGACTATCGGGTGACAAAGGAGTTAAAAATGTCTTGGTTAAATGAATGTATTGTAACGTTTGAAGGATTTCACAATGAACAAACATTTGCACTGCCCCATATGTAAATACACCTGATTTACACAATCTGTCAATTAGTCACTTGTCCCTTCTGCACTGTAAAAGTTATCTGTGGTTATGCACACTTAAATTCCCTGTATTCCATGCCACCATCTGTAAAAAAAAAAATAAATGAACACTGAGACTTAAAATCTAGTCTTACACATATACTCTGTGGAGGCAGCCATTCTTGCCTGTAGGGAGCAAGTACAAATCCACTGGTGCATCTCATTTTCTGGGCTTATAACCTTACCCATGCCCTTTAACCCCTTAAGGACCGGCGGTCCTGGGACATTTCCGTCCCATAATGACAGCATAGGAGCACTTGGATGCGCCGGTACACGTGACCTGTCGCGTGTATCGGCGGGTCATTATGGGGCCTGATAGAGATCGCTCCAATCTTGGAGCAGTCAATTTCAGGCCCTATTTTTACTTACAGCGCTCCCGGTAGAGCGCTGTAAGTAAAAAGTACGTGACGTACTATGACCGTCATCGGTCCTTGAGTATTTCAAGGACCGTGACGGTCCTGGTACGTCAAGGGTCCTTAAGGGGTTAAGTGTGAGTGTGTACAAATGCTTTTGTGCATGCCAGAGCACACAATCTAAAATAATTTATAGGGAGCAAGCAGCACACCTCCTCCTGTAAAGCATACCAGTTTCCTCTGAGCTTTGTTGGTACGTAATTATACATAAGAGCACAACACCCCAAAATCCCCTTACACTCCCACTTCCCTCCCCGTGAAAGAGGCATGAAGATGGCAGTTTTCAATGAAAGTAACTTAGTATATTGGACAAGTCAACAGGCATCTGTTTAACAAACCAAAATTTGAGGTGCCTTAGATGTGCTGGTTATGCACACGTTCTGAGTTGGGGGTGTAGCCAGAGCTAACACAGTGAACTTAGTTTCCAGTAGCCAGTTTGGTTACCAGTTTATATACCCTTTTACTGGCAATTTGTTGACCCCTTGGCCTACCTGGGAACTTCCAATTGAGGTCTACCTGGAGGGGAGCCCTCTGGTGCAGGAGGGGGTGACAGTAATGATGCGAATCGCGTCAAAAAGGGGCAGGGCTTAACAAAAGTTGTGGGGAGGGCAGGCCTTAAAGGTGTCACACAGAAGGCTGGGGAAGGAGGAACACTGGGAAAAACAGCAGATATGGGCTGATTTTCAATAGAAACTCCCACATCCGGAGGAATCAGCCTCTGCCCGGAGACCCGGTAAAGCTCTGTCAGAACCGGAGTCTCCTGGACAAATCCGGAGAGTTCCCAGGTATGCCCCTTGGATGCCAGATAGGTACCCAATGCATTGTTTGTCAATGAACTGGAGACCTTTCCAGCAGCAAAGTGGTTATGTGCTTCTTTTTGTTCATTTATGTTATAGCCTAATTATTTTCTGTGCCAGGCTTTAGTGAATGAGACTAGGAGTGGGATCATGTGAGGAATGGAGGTGTGGCCATAGGTGGGGCTAAGGACACTTTTGGTACCTTTTCCTATATGTAAATCTGGCCAGGGGCATGACACACAGAGAGCAGAGGATATAGTTGTGACGGGCCTGACATCTAAGAAGGCCCATCAGCCCCAGGGCACAATAGGTTCTAGTTACGACCTTGGGGAATATTTTTGTGTTGGACTAATTACACTACTGAATCTGACCTAGAAACTTTCAAAATGAGCTTACCCTGAGATTTTTGAAATATTAACTATTTAAGCTTCCCATAAAGTAGATTGTATGTAATATATTCCTGCTTGCTGTAACCCAGAGGTGCTTCAGCTGGTTCCACAAGGAACCTTTAACATGCTACAGCTTAGAGATCTCACTGCATAAACACAAGCAGGACATCTCCCCTGTCTTTCTGGTACAAATGGCACCAATTTGGAGACTAAGGAACATTTAATTAGGGCAAATCATATAGTAGTTAACACAGACCTTTCACCAAAAGATTTTGGCCCTTCACACAGGGACCCTAAGGTTTGGGTCAAACCCTGAGAACTCCAAGTATCTTCATTTTTATTTGTTCCCTGTGTTGGAGTTTTTGTGCCACATAGGTCATCCATATTTTTTTTTTTTTTTTTTTTTTTTTTTTTTTTTTTTTTTTTTTTTTACAATTATGGCCCTTAGTCTAGCATTCAAGAGGTTTCCATTAAACGTGATAGTAATACCTCTATTAAAGCTGATGTCCAAGTCTTCGTTATTGTTTCTGGAACACATAGCATTATAATTGCTTACATGTTTGTAGTTCAAGAGCTATAAGGATCCCCCTCATGCTCCTTTCACCTGCATCATTGAGCCTCTCAGTCTGGTTCAGTCAGAGAGCAGCGAGGGACAATCTTCAATAAGCAAAAGGAAAATACTGCCCTCCTTCCTCAAGGGGGCAGGGTTTTCCTTATACTTACTGAATGAAGATTGTTCCTCGCTGCATGCATCTGGTCCCACAACTGGATTCCACATCTAAGGGGAGGCGGCCAGAAGGAGGATCCTTTCATCTTGAATAGCGCTTGAACTACAATCCTGTAAGTATTGAAATATAGGGCTATGTGTTACAAAAACAAAAGAAGACTCAGAAATCACCTTTTAGTTAGAGGTATTACTGTCCCTTTAAATCATTGGGTATATGGGGATTTTTTTATTGGTCCCCTGTGCTGCAGTCAGCTCCATAATCTGTGGACTTTTCCTTTTATACATAAGTCCCTTAGAATCCTTATACAGGGGTGCTACCATTAATAAGTTATGGGGGTGGAGGAGACTGACCTTATACAGTGAAAAGAAGTGCACATCCCTCTGGCATTCCACCAGTTAACATATCCACTCAGTTTATTTGTATGTTTGTTACTTATTTTCAGTGTAGATTTTAAAACTCCCTGGTCCAGACAACTGGTATCATACCATTGTCACAGGATGCTGGGTACACAACCCATGACCAGATAATTTACATTAGGGCTTCTTGGCTCTGCAGTTGCCACGTATCCTGTTTAGAGACTCTTGGCAGCTGCTGAAATAAAAACAACACGAGATGGATTTGAAGGAGATGATTTGCATTGAGAATACAGGTAGGTGAGGTGTTTCTGGTTTAAATAAATTTGGATTAACCCTTCATGCGAACCATTTCCACTCTGTTAAAAAGTAAAGTTGGGTATGTCTGCCACCTTACCATTAGCATATCTTGATTCCAAGAGGGGTAGAAAGCCTTTATATCACTGGCAGCACACATAGGAAGCAATAGCTACTTATCCCTTTGAGTGCCAGAGGGGTGCGCAGCACATTTCAGGGGCACTCAAAGAGTTAAGGGCAAGATTATAGAAGGGATGACCCTCTTAAAGGAACACTAATATCTCTTAAAGATAACTCCCACATCTTAATCTGGGCATAAAATCCTAATGGCCGCTTTTGAATCAGCTCTGTGTTTATTGTAAGTTGTTTTTTTATATATAATTAACCATTAGAGTACAGGATATTATGTCCATGGAGGCATACCTGATTCTTTGATGCCAGACGGCCCCACAACATCACGCTGAAGAGTTCAGTGGGAGGAGTTTTGGGGATCTTATTTCCTGCACATAGACTCATGTCCGCACCCACTGCCATATTATCCAGTACTAAGTACAGATTAATTTTAGGAACCAGTCTACCCAGAATGAATTCATAATGACAGTAGGATTTTCTTCCAAGATTAAAATGTGTGGTGTGTTATTAGTAGGTGCTTATGTTACTTTGAATGTCTCTGCAAATCCCATTTCTCTGTCGTCCAGTACAGGTTACTGGTAACTTTGGTTAGGCGATCCGCCCCTTTAACTAGGCAGGAACACTTCTAGAATTGTATACAGCGGGTGGAGCCTACCTTCCCTCCTTGGCTGCAGCTAGCCATCAGCTCCAGTAAGATTTGTTCCTTGGTGAAGACACAGGCAAGAGAACAGTTCTACTATAGTTTTAGAAACTTTTTTTTTATTTTTCTCTTAGAAATGTAATACCACCATTAGGCGGATTACCATAACTGACAATGCCCTTAGATATGGCTGGCTCAGTAACCAGGTGCTTTTTGTGGACCTTAAGCCCTGGGGGGGGGGGGGGGGGGTGGAATCTTGGCTACAAGTTCTTTCCGCAGGAGTTGCCCACCGAGGCTTCTTCTTAATACATGGTAGTCTAAAGACAGAAGATCTGCAGGAAAGGTGAGCAACCCTTTGAGGTCTGCAGGTCCACATGTCCCACAGTGCCCCTCCGCACAGGGATTTTCCTTTGGTGTTCCTATTGCACACTCCTGCACTCATTGGGTTTATCTGTATGTCTGCTGGGTGTTTTGGAGCAAGTTTCTGTGTTAACTTAACCCTTTAGCTGCTGGTTTTGCATTTTTGGGGATTTATTGGCACTTTCCCTACTGGGTTCAGTGTTTTTTGGGTCTGCTTACATGTTCTAGTCATGTTTCATGTCATTTTAATTCAGTTTCAACTTTGCAAAATTTGTTTTTGCTTTACAGCATAGACGCCATTGCTCCATTCACTTCTATGGGACTGTACAGTTTGGGACATATCTCTGCAACCACTCGATGTAGCGACTTCAGAGATGGCTTGTTTTAATTGTCTGCCCTTGCGCTGTCATCCGGTTAATGTTTTATGCGTGTTGGGGGGCTTGGGGGCTTTGGACACTGTTGAGGTACTTTTTCTGGGAAAACTACACTTCCCATGAGTGCTTGCTTTGAGCGTTCATTTCTGATTGGGTCCTGCCTCAGCCATTTTGTGCCTTATCCTGAAAGACTGTCCTACACAGGGCTTGGACTCCCCTTCTCTCCTCTGCAGATTAACCCTTCGCCTGCCAGATAAGTGCATTTTAGTGATTTTTTTTTTTTTTTTTCTGGGGTTAAAATTTAATCTTACGCACTGTATTTGGGTGATTCCTTATACTTTAAAGTTTTGACACTGTGAGAATGTCTGATCTGTTAGAGCTTGGGGCCAGACCTAAGACTAAGGACACTGGGGTCGTTGTGTCCCCTATTGCACATTCTCAGGTCATTTATGCCCAGCATGTTCTGATGTCCCAGGGTCTCTCCCAGGGACCTCCAGCCATGCATTAGAGCCAGTTTGGGTGCAAGAGTTCAAGGCTGCTACTAGAGACCTCCGGTCTACATTGCAACCATCCCAGTTACAGGGGGTCTTCCACTCCTGGCAGACCCCTTCTTCTGTCAGATCTTCCCTGCCGAAACCGCAGGGAGTACCTGATGTTTCAGATTCCTCTGAGGAGAAACTGTTTGTGGATTCGGATGTTGAGAAATGTTCTGCTGTGGGCTCCTCTCAGTTTTTTGGGGACCCCTTTGAGGCTGATCCTGATCCCTCGGCTGAGGGCTTGATCAGAGCCGTCTTAACTACCCTAAACATTCCCTTAGTTCAGGAGGTTTCTTCGGATCCCTCTGATGTATTTCAGGAGCCTAAGAGGCCCTATACTTGTTTTCCATCTAACCCCACTCTTGACCGCCTTGTGTATGATGAGTAGAAGTCTTCGGACAGGAAACCTTCTGTTTCCCAGAAATTTGCCAAGCTTTACCCCTTCTCTGAGGCGGCTCAGTGGGTTCACCCCCCCCCCCAAAATGGATGCTCCTGTCTCCAGGCTATCTAAGTCTACTGCCTTGCCAGTTGCTGATGCATCCGCTCTGTAAGACTGGACTGACCAGAAACTTGAGGTCTCCCTCAAGTCCATTTTTGCCACTGCTGGTACTGCTTTGCATCCACCATTCTCTGCGGCATGGGTTAACTGGGCCATTGCGGTCTGGACTGAGTAGCTCACCCTGACTGTCCATCAGGGTGCTCCTTTTTTGGATTTGTTGCGGCTTCTTGTCAACATTTCTGAGGCCCAGCACTATGTTTCTGCTGCCTTATTTGATGCCATCCATTTGGTGGCAAGGGATTCCACCATGTCTGTGGTTGCCGGACGAGCCCTTTGGCTCAGGACCTGGTCTGCTGACATTGCTTCCAAAAAAGCTTTGCTCTGATTGCCTTTTCAAGGCACCTCTTTGTTTGGGCCAGATCTTAAGGATCTGATTAGTGAGGCCACAGGGGGCAAGAGTACCCTTCTGCCTGTGGTCCTCAGGAAGAAGACGCCCCTCAAGCGTAATTGGCTTTTTCGTTCCTTCCAGACTGAGACACGTCAAGCAAACCAGGCGGTTCCCTCAGCTCTGCGTACCTCCTCCAAGCCCAAACAACAATGGAAGCCCAAGGTCTCTTCCAAGCCTGAGGCTTCCAAGCCTTCTTTGGCATGACTCGCCAAACCCAGGATTCAGTGGCAGACCCATGGGTTTTACAGGTGGTGGCGGAAGGGTACAGGATCCATTTCCTTTTTTTCTTCCTTTCGTATGCCCCAGGGCGTAGAGAAATGCCGTCTCTTCAGTGGCACTATCCAGGCTCTTCTGGACAAGTATTTTCTGGAGCCTGTTCCAGTTCGGGACAGAGGTATGGGTTTTTACTCAAACCTCCTTGTGGTCTCCAAGAAGACGGAGGCTGTCGTCCCATTTTGAAATTGAAGGATCTCAATTCCTTTGTGATCAAGACTCATTATCTCCAGGAGTCCCTAAGGACGGTGATTGCTGCTATGTCCCCAGGGGGAATTTCTTGCCACTCTGGATCTTTGGGATGTACATCTACACATCGCCATTCATCCGGAGAGTTGGTAGTATCTCAGATTTGCTTGCGACCAAGGGCACTTTCAGTTTTCGGCTCTTCCCTTTGGTCTGACTACAGCTCCTCAAATCTTCAACTGTGTCCTGGGAGCTTTAGTATCCTTCCTCCATCAGGACGGCATCAGTTACTCCATACATGGACTACCTGCTTCTGAAAGCCCCTTCTGCGGAACGTTTTCATCAGCAGGTTCAGGACTGCGTTCATGCTCTCACCCATCACGGGTGGATCATCAACAGCGACAAGTCAGATCTTGTCCCATCCCAGCTCCTGGTCTTCCTGGGCCTTCTCTTCGACACTCAGCAGAGCCATGGTGTTTATCACGGACGGGGTGGCTCACCAGATCGCCCACAGGGTTTCTGCTGTTCTGGCTCACGATCCAGTTCCAGCCAAGAAGTTGTCCTCTCTAGTGGGAAAATTCATCTCCACCATAGAAGCGGTCCCATTTGCCATGGTTCAAACCAGGGAACTTCAGAGGTTTGTGATCCAGGTGTGCAGGGGTCAGCTGGACCTTCTGAAGATGTCAATATCCCTCCCTCTTCATGTGGAGCGGACTTTGTAGTGGTGGCTCGACCTCTCCAGTCTGCTGAAGGGCAAGTCCTTCCTAGTATCCTTCTGGACCACAGTGACGACGGATGCCAGCCTCTCCGGCTGGGGAGTGGTCACAAGTCAC
Source organism: Rhinophrynus dorsalis (assembly GCA_037306005.1). Taxonomy (NCBI): domain Eukaryota; kingdom Metazoa; phylum Chordata; class Amphibia; order Anura; family Rhinophrynidae; genus Rhinophrynus; species Rhinophrynus dorsalis. The sequence continues at coordinate 151,829,025 of CM074722.1, read as the reverse complement.
CTAAGTGCTCAAGGTCGGTCATCTCTGGATGAGTCTCTCCTTCCCATCAATGTGTTGGAGCTTCAGACAATATTTCACGCCCTTCGCCATTGGACACCACAGCTGGAAGAATGTCCAGTCCGACATGGCTTACATCAACAAGCAGGGCGGAGCAAGAAGTCTCGCCGTTTGTTTAGAGGTCAAGGCTATTTTGTCCTGGGCAGAAGAACATGTTCCTGCCATATCCGCAGTGCACATTCCTGGCGTAGAAAACGTCATGGCAGACTGCACCCAGTGGTGTTAACCCTCCTTGTTCAGAAGTGTGGTCTTTCTTGCATCAATCTGATGGTGTCAAGGCACAACTGGAAGGTTCCAAGGTTCTGCTCTCTCTGTTGGGATCCTCTAGCTCTGTCGGTGGATGCAGTGTACATTCCGGCTTACATCTTTCCTCCTCTCTCATGTTGAGACTGGAGCGCTGTCCAGTCATTCTGTTTGCTCCGTAGTGGCCTTGACAGGCTTGGTTTCCAGACCTTCTGGATCTGTCAGTGGCGGAGCCATTCCTGCTCCCTTACTGTCTGGATCTTCTTCTACAGGGTTACCTGTGGAAGGAGGATGTTCATCGTGTAGCCTTGACGGCTTGGACATTGAATCCTCAGAAAGGTTTTTCTTCTGGTGTGGTGGCTACTGTGCTCAGTGCCCGCAAACCTGTTTCTTCTAAGGCCTACCATTGTGTCTGGTCGACCTTTCTATCTTGGTGTGCTGATAGGGACCTTTCTCAGGATTTTGATCTGCCTACAGTCCTGGCCTTTTTGCAGGACGGTGTGGATAATAAGGGCCTCAGCTTGAGTTCCCTTAAGTTTCAGACTTCTGCGCTCTTGGTTTTCTTTCAGAGGCGCATTGCTTTTCTTCCTGATGTCAAGGTTTTCTTCCAGGGCATTGCTCATACTTGTCCTGCTTTCAAGACTCCCGCTCCTCAGTAGGATCTTAACTTTGTTTTGGGCTCCCTTCCACGCCCTCCCTTTGAGTCCTTGGCTACTATTTTTACACCTGCTGATGTGGAAAATGGCCTTTCTCCTGGCGATTGTGTCTGTTCGCCGTGTCACAGAGTTACATGCGCTGTTTTGTAGACCACCCTTTTTGGTGTTTCACAAGGACAAGGCAGTGCTTCTCAGGAGTTTCTCCCAAGGGTGGTCCTGAGTTCCACATTAATCAGGAGATTTTGGTGCCTTCTTTCTGCTGTGACCCTAACTCTGACAAGGAGATAGATCTCCAGTTGTTAAATGTGGTGCGTTGTCTCAAGTTTTATGCACATCGCGGTGAGTCTATTAGACAGTCTGACACGCTGTTCGTCATTCCTGAGGGCCCCAGGGTAGCCAAAGTGACTATTGCGTCTTGGATCAAGTCCACTATTCGTAAGGCTTAAGAGCTAAGGAAGAAGCCTGTTCCCTTTCGGGTCACGGCTTATTCTACTAGAACTATTGGGGCTTCTTGGGCTTACAAGAAACAGGCCTCCGCTGTTCAGTTGTGCAAGGCTGCCACTTAGTAGTCTGTGCACACCTTTTTGAAGCTCTACCGTGTTGATGTGCTGGTATCGGCTGACGCCAGTTTTGGGAGGAAGATCCTGGAGGCAGTTTTGCCTGTCTAGGATCTTCTTCAGTTCTTTGGTGCTTCCTTCACTTTTGAGCCCTGTTGCCTCTAGTTCAGTGTGCTGTGTAAGAGTTCCTGGGGTGTTGTTACCCCTGTTCAGTGTCCATTGACACTTCATTTGTTTTGCTATCTCTGATCTGATTGTTCATATCTGCTCTGGTGACTTTGGGGGCCTTGCCCCTGGTCCTTGCCTTCCCGCCTCTGAAAATCAATGGTTGGACATCCCAGAGGATTTTAGTCTTAACTGTTAAATCCTTTTCTCTTAGTCCATTCAGGTTACTGGTCTCCACCCTGTCAAGGGACCATGCTTGGCTCTCCTGTGGCAGACTGTGGGGGTCCTTTGGGGTCATGCTCACAGGAGTCTTTCCCTTCTGCTATCTAGTCAATAATGTCTCAAATCATACTGGAGCTGATTGGCTAGCTGCAGCCAAGGAGGGAAGGTAGGCTGCACCCCCTGCATTCACTTCTTGAATTGTTCCTGCCTAGTTAAATGGGTGGATCGCCTACCTAATGTTACCAGTAACTTGTATGGACTAAGAGAAAAGGATTTAACAGGTAAGACTAAAATCCTTTTTTTGGCGTCAGTCACCCATTTAATAGGACTACTGATGAGAGGGCTGGCAAGCAGTCATAGAGCTTTATATTTATCCAACTTGATGTGAAGGCCAAGAACTGCACTAAACTTCTCCAGCATTGTCAAAATGTACAACATAGATTCTTTGGGATCCCAAACAATGAGTAACATATAATTTGCAAAGTCAACAATTTTTACCTCTGAATTTCCAACAGTGATTCCCTTAAACATGTCTGTATGCTCATAATGTTGGATCACGGGATTGAGTGATAAATCAAACAGAAGTGGAGAAAGGGGCATCCTTGTCTAGTGCTCATTTGTAAAGTAAGGATAGGAGGAATTTATATTATCGGTAGTGAGCATGGCTATGCGGACACTATATATTTTATGTAATTTGTGAAATAGTCTCCATACTGTTGGGTTTCTAAAAGTCAGAACAAATGCTCACATAATGAAGGCTTTCTCTGCATCTAAGCTGAGTAGCAAACTGGGGCTACAAGGGGAGTCTCCTGCCTGAGTAATTAAGTAGTTTAAAGTCAGTGTTCAACAAGGAGATTGGGCTGTATGCAGGAACCAGCTATTAATTTTTGTTAGGTTTGGGTAAAACTAATAATTCAAGAAAGATTGAAATTATCTGGCAGTGTATTGGTCATGAAAATGTGGTTGATAAGGGAAGTAAGTGGGGCTTCTCGGGATGCTGTCAAGTCCAGGGTTTTTACCGTTTCAGAGATGAGTGCATCTTAAATCATGGTCTTGTGTCTTTGTGATTAAAATTGAAGCCCAGTGTGCATAAGTGTACACTTTTATAAGGTCATATTCATGGTGTTGGTAGTAAAACCATGCATTCAGCCTGATTTTGATGAGAGATGAAAGTCAGCTTGTTAAATGGAAATATTTTGCAGTATGTATGAGGCTGTGTTCTTACATGCAATTTAATTGTGATGACGATAAAGCTGTATTCCAGTTAACTATATTACCTTCCTGATAGTGGATCACTTAAAGGGGATGTATCACCTTCTAAAAAGAGAAGTCACCATATGCTTTATTAATACAAGTTATACTATAAACTCTGTTTCTCTCTCGTCCAATACAGGTTAGTGGTAACTTTGGGTAGTTCTAGAATTGTATGCAGAGGGTGGAGCCTACCTTTCCTCCTTGGCTGCAGCTAGCCAACCATCTCCAGAAAGATTTGTTCCTTGGTGAAGATAACACAGGCAAGAGAACAGTTCTGCTATAGTTTTAGAATCTTTTTTATTTTTCTGTTAGATATGGAATACCACCATTAGGCGGATTACCATAACTGACAATGCCTTTAGATGTGGCTAGCTCAGTATCTAGGTGCTTTTTTGTGGACTTTTAAGCCCCGAGGGGGAAAATCTTGATTCCAAGTGCTTCGCTAGGAGTTACCCACTGAGGTACTTCTTGCTGCATGGTAATCTGAAGACAGAAGATCTGCAGGAAAGGTGAGCTACCCTTTGAGTGCTACAGGTCCACATGTCCCACAGTGCCCATCCGCACAGGGGTGTATTCCTGGAGTTACTATTGAACACTCCTGCACTCATTGAGGATGTTTATGTGGTAACTTAACCCTTTCACTTTTGGTTTGGCACTTTTTGGGGGGTTTCTAACACTTTTCCTACTGGGTTAGTGTTTTTTGGGTATCCTCACGTTCTATTGATGTTTTACACATTTTGATGTATTACTTTAACATTTTTAGAAATTGTGTACAGTGCCTTTTAAGGCGTGCTTTACCGCATAGACGCCATTGCTCCATTCACTCTTACGGGACTGTACTGTTTGGGACGTATCTCTGCAACCGTTTAACCTAGTGACTTCAGAGATGGGTCATTTTACTTGTCTGCCCTTACTCTATCATCTGGTTCATGTTTCTAGTGTGTTGGGGAGCTCAGGGGGATTCAGGCACTGTTTGGGGTACTTTTTGGGAAAAACTACATTTCCCACGAGCACTTGCTTCGCGTCCTTGTTTCTGATTGGTTCCTGCAGCGGCAGCCATTTTGTGAGCGTTTCTGGGCGAGTATCCTACACAGGGCTTGGACTCTCCTTCTCTCCTCTGCAGATTAACCCTTCACCTGCCAGATAAGGGGTGAAACTTTAATCCTACACACTGTAATTGGGTGATTTATTGTACAGTGGGTTATTTGACATTGTGAGAATATCTATACTGCTGGAGCCTGGGGCTAGACCTAAGACTAAGGAGGCTGGGGTCTCTGTATCCCCCAATGCACATTGCTCTTCCTGTCACTCAGGGCTACCTAGAGAATATTCAATTCACTTATGCCCAGCATGTTCTGATGTCCCTGACACCATTCCAGGGACCTCCAGCCATGCCATAGAACCGCTTGGATGCAAGAGTTCAAGGCTGCGACTACGCACCTTAGGTCCACATTGCAACTCTTTCCATCTCAGTTACAGGGGGCCTTTCAGTCTTAGCAGGCTCCTCCTCAGTCAGGTCTTCCCTGCCTAAACCTCAGGGAGTACCTGACGTGTCAGATTCCTCTGAGGAGGAACTGCTGGTGGATGCAGATGTTGAGGAGTGTTCTGTGTTGGGGTCATCTCAGTTCTTTGGGGACCCTTTTAAACCTGATCCTGAACCCTCCACTGAGGGCCTTATCAGGGCTGTCTTAACTACTCTTAACATTCCCCTAGTTCAGGAGGTCCCTTCTGATCCCTCTGATATATTCCAGGAGCCTGCTAAGCCCCTTACTTACTTTTGACCTAACCCCACTCTTGATCGCCTTGTGTCTGAGGAGTGGATATCTCCGCACAAGAAACCCTCTGTGTCCAAAAAATTTGCCAAGCTTTACCCCTTTTCTGAAGCTGCACTTACTCAGTGGGTTCATCCTCCCCCCAAAGTGGATGGCCCTGTATCCAGGCTATCTAAATCTACTGCCTTGCAAGTCTCTGATGCCTCTGCTCTGAAGGACTGGACTGACAAGAAACTTGGTTCCCTCAAGTCCATTTTTGCCACTGCTGGATCTGCTATGCATCCAGCATTTGCCGCTGCGTGGGTGAACCGGGCCATTGCGGTCTGGACTGAACAGCTCAGCAATGCTGTCTGTCAGGATGCACCTACTTCTGATAAGTTGCACCTTCTTGCCAACATATCTGAGGCACAGCACTAAGTTTCTGCTACCTTATTAGAAGCAATCCGTTTGGTGGCTAGGGTTTCCACCATGTCTATGGTGGCCAGACAGGCTCTTTGGCTCAAGATCTGGTCTGCTGACACTGCTTCTAAGAAAGCCTTACTTTCCCTACTTTTTGAGGGTACCTGTTTGTTTGTGCCAGATCTTAAGGATCTGATCAGTGAGGCCACATGGGGGAAGTGTACTCTTCTACCCTTGGTTTCGAGGAAGAAATTGCCGCTTAAGCGTAACCGCTATTTTCGTTCCTTTCAGCATGAGACACGTCCGGCAAACCAGACGGTTCCCTCAGCTCTGCGTACCTCCTCCAACCCCAAACGACAATGGAAGCCCAAGGTCTCCTCCAAGCCCAAGGCTTCCAAGACTACTTCTGCATGACTCGCCGAACCCGGGTCCACATTTCGCTGTGGGTGGTCGTCTATGACACTATCAGAGCATTTGGGAGTACTCCGTGGCGGACACATGGGTTTTACAGGTGGTGACGGAAGGATACAAGATCCCTTTCATTTCTCTTTCTCCCTTTCGCTTTTGTCCTTCTCACACACCTCAGGGTGCAGAGAAACTGTCTGTTCGACAGCGCTGTTCAGGCTCTTCTGGACAGGGATGTTCTAGAGCCTGTACCTATCCAGGACAGGGGTTCGGGTTTCTACTCCAATCTCTTTGTGGTCGCCAAAAAGGACACCGGCTGTTGCCCTATTTTGGACTTGAAGGACCTCAGTTCCTTTGTGACCCGGACTCATTATTGTCAGGAGTCTCTGCGCACAGTGATTGCTGCCATGTCCCTGGGGAATTCCTTCCTTCTCTGGATCTTCAGGACGTGTATTTGCACATTGCCATTCATCCAGAGAGCTGACAGTACCTCCGGTTTGCCTGCGACAGGGGACATTTTCAGTTCTCAGCTCTTCTTGGTCTGATGACGGCTCCTCAGGTCTTCATCCTTGTCCTGGGTACCTTGATATCCATCCTCCACCGGAACGGCATCAGAGTTACTCCATACATGGATGACTTGCTTCTGAAAGCCTCCTCTGTGAAACTTCTTCATCAGCAAGTTCAGAACTGCATTCAGGCTCTCCCCCATCACGGGTGGATCATCAGCTTGGACAAGTCAGATCTTTTCCCATCCCAGCGTCTGGTCTTCCTGGGTCTTCTCTTTGACACTCAGAAGAGCATGAGGTGGCTCACCAGATTGCCCACAGGGTTTCAGTGATTCTGTCTCAAGATCCAGTTCCAGTCCAGAAGCTATCATCTCTGGTGGGGAAATTCATATCCAGCATAGAAACGGTTCCGTTTGCCATGGTGCACACCAGGGAGCTCCAGAGGTTCATGATCCAGGTGTGCAAGGGTCAACCGGACCTTCTGAAGACGTCTGTCTCTCTTCCTCTTCATGTAGAACTGAGCTTGTTATGGTGGCTCGACCTTTCCAACCTGCTGAAGGGCAAGTCCTTCCTGGTACCCTTTTGGACCAAGGTGACGATGAATGCCAGCCTCTCAGGCTGGGGTGCGGTCCTGGGTCGCTTGAGCGCTCAGGGTCGGTGGTCTCAGGAGGAGTCCTCCTTCCGATCAATATATTGGAGCTTCAGGCGATATTTCATTCCCTGCGACATTGGACATCTTATTTGGAAGACTGTCCAGTCCGAGTGGAGTCTGACAATGCCACAAGAAGTCTCACTGCTTGGTTAGAGGTCAAGGCTATTTTGTCCTGGGCAGAAGAACATGTGCTTGCCATATCTGCGGTGCACATTCCAGGAGTAGACAACGTCATGGTGGACTTCCTCAGTCGACACACAGTGAACAGTGGAGAGTTGGAGTTGCATCCAGAGGTGTTCCAAATCATTGTTCAGCGATGGGTTCCCCCTTACATCGACCTGATGGCAACAAGACACAACAGGAAGGTTCCAGTGTTCTGCTCTTGGTGGCGAGACCTTCTGGTTCTAGCAGTAGATGCGATGTTCTTTCCTCTGGCTTACATTTTTCCTCCCTTTCCCATGTTGCACAGGGTGTTACAGAAATTACGACTGGAGCGTTGCCCAGTTATTCTGATTGCTCCATACTGGCCTCATCAGTCTTGGTCTCCGGAGCTCTTGGATCTGTCAGTGGCAGATCCCTTTCGGCTCCCCTACCGTCCAGATCTTCTTCTACAGGGTTACCTGTGGAAGGAGGATGTTCATCGGCTAGCTTTGATGGCTTAGAAATTGAATCCTCAATATTGAAGAAGAAGGGCTTCTCTTCTGGTGTGGTGGCTACTATGCTCGGTGCCCGCAAGCCTTTTTCTTCCAAGATCTACCATCGTGCCTGGTCGACTTTTCTGTCCTGGTGTCCTGTTTTCTTTCAGAGGCGCATTGCCATCCTTCCTGATGTCAAGATTTTTTTCCAGCACGTTGCTCATACTCGTCCTGTTTTCAAGACTCCCACTCCTCAGTGGGATCTTAACTTGGTTTTGGGCGTCCTTCAGCGCCCTCCCTTTGAGTCTTTGGCTACTATTCCTCTACTCCTGTTGACGTGGAAAATGGCCTTTCTCCTGGCGATTGTCAGTTCGCTGTGTCGCGGAGTTACATGCTCTGTCCTGTAAACCACCCTATTTGGTGTTACACAAGGACAAGGTGGTGCTTTGCACTTCTAAGGAGTTTCTGCCGAAAGCGGTCTGAGTGTCACGGTTTTTGATGAACACTCATAACAGTTTGGTAAGGTTAAAACAACTTTATTGAAATAAAGTTCACACATAGATAGGCCTATGGGCCCACACAAACAGAGCAGAAATACAGGCAGGTATATACAATAATAGCAAGCCAGTAATAGCGATGTATGTGTGAATAATGACAATCTCTGGCAACGGAAGTTCTGACTTGGACCAGAACGGGCAGCAGGAGAAACAGAGAGCTGACCACAGGACCTTGATGGTAGATGGTCCAGGAGGAAGTGACTGGCACAACCCAGAGGAGCGAGGCAACACTTCTGGCACAACCCAGACGCCTGGGAGGCACAGAACCCAAGGTGCGAGGCAACACTACTGGCACAACCCAGACACCTGGGAGGTACAGAACCCAAGGAGTGAGGCAACACTGACCCTGGCACCAGATGGCAATAGACCGAGATAACTCTCCCAGGTAAATCCCTAGAACGCTAGGGGTGGATCGCAGCACAGTGGAATAAATAGATGTGAGATGTTGGCAACCAGTGTCCCCTCTACTGAGGATGGTATAACACAATGCTGGCTCTTGAGGATGGGAATATGCACAACCCTACCTGGAACGTCCAGGTACACAAAGGGTCAATAGGTAACGCCCTGTGATATACTGCAACTCCCCAAGGGAGTGAGCCCAGCGATGTAAGAGAGGTGAACACAGAGAGATCAGAGTAACAGTCAGTGCTATAAACACTGTACCGGTACTTCGCGTGTGCATTCCGCCAACGGCGGTATGGAGAGTAGCTACAGCACGAATGCTTAGCTAACGGTCGACAGAGGAATAGCACCATGCGGCGCAACCGACTAGCATAACAGCAAGCCACCGCAAGTATAGTGAGAGAGAAACGGAGACCACCAGGCGATATGCTAGAAATGCAAGGCACTGTGTGACAAAGACAGGACACAGAGTAGACTCGTAGCCAGGTATGGTCAGACACGGAACGGATAGTCAGCCAGGTGCATTTGGTAACGGAAACGGGTTCTCAGCCAGACCAGGTCAGCAACAGAGCGGATTCTCAGCCAGATACAGTCAGTAACGGAAACGGGTTCTCAGCCGGATACGGTCAGCAATGAAGGAGTCGAAGAACAGCGAACTCGGGAACGTCGTCAGGCAGGCCAGGTCATACACGATCAGCAATAACGGAGCAAAATGCAGGAACTAGTACACCACGAAAGGCACCATAACGTGGAAATGACAGGGTATATAAAGGCCATCACTGGGCGATGACAAAAGGTACTAGCCAATCAGCAAGAGGTAATGCAAACTAGCAGTCAGAATGTCGCTGCCTGCAGCACAGAGCACGGGCACCGTGATACTGAGTTCCACATTAATCAGGAGATTGTGGTTCTCTTTCTGCCCTGACCCCACCTCTGACAAGGAGAGGGACCTCCACTTGTTAGACGTGGTGCATTTTCTCAAGTTTTATATACATCGCACTGAGTCTGTCAGGCATTCAGATGCGTTGTTTGTCATTCCTGAGAGTCCTAGGGCAGGAAGACCTGCATCCAAGGTGACTATTGCTTCTTGGATCAAGTCCACTATTCGTAAGGCTTATGAACTGAGGAAGAAGCCTGCCCATTTAAGGGTCACGGCTCATTCTACTCAATCTATTGGGGCCTCTTGGGCTTACAAGAGTCAGACCTCCGCTGATCAGTTATGCAAAGCAGCCATTTGGTCGTCTGTGCACACTTTTTCAAAGCACTACCGTGTTGATGTGTTGGCATTGACTGATGCCAGCTTTGGGAGGAAAATCCTGAAGGCAGTATAGCCTGTGTATGATTTTCCTTGGTTCTTAGTGCTTCCTTCTCTGTTGAACCCTGTTGGTTCTAGTTCAGTGTGCTGTTTAATGTTCCTGGGGTGCTGTTACCCCTGTTCAGTGTCCGTTGACACTTCGGTTGTTGTTGGGCTATCTCTGATCTGATGGTTCATATCTGCACTGGTGACTTTGGGGGCCTTGTGCCTGTTCCTTGCCTTCTTAAAAGATATTTTATCTTCAGTGCTGTTCTGCATTATGTGCAACCTCACTATAATGCTAATCACAGCTTGCTGTAACGCTACGAGCCGTTCACAGCACACCTAAGGGAAGCATGAACGCGCTTCCTGGGGCAGATGGTAGGGAGGTGGGAGGAGAAATAGGACTTACAGAGCTGTGCCAGTCAGCATGATGGGACACGCTGATTCTTCGGCACAGCTCTTCCGCACTTGAAGATAAAATATCTTTTAAAGTAGTTAAATAAAAAAAAAAAACAGCGTTTATAGTATAACTTGTATTAACAAAGCATATGAGAACTTCTTTTTAGAAGGTGATACATCCCCTTTAAAAACAGGAGCTAAAATGCTATGGGCCTTATTCATTATGCAAAAGAGCTGGTGTAACTGGACTGCACCATAGGAGGAAAGTTAAAATTCCCATTCATTTAAATGGTTCTTTAACCCTCTCTGTATTAGACAGGTTACTAGTGCATTGCTGAGCAATGCATTGGAGACCACTCCGCATTCGTGGGTTAATCTGATCATTTAAAACGGTGGGGGTTTGGAGAATTTTCATTTTATTCAGGTTGTTTTGTTCCAGAATTGCATCTCTCTAGCTTGATCAATAAAGCCCAAATATGTAAAGAGACCTATACTGACTTCTGTGTGTAAGTAGTGAATGGTCCACAAGAATTTTACTGGACATCTGCTGCTTAACCCCTTAATGACTCTTGACATGCCAAGACCGTCATGACTGTTCCAGCACTTAAGGACCAGTGACAGTCCGGGCATGTCATGGAATACTGGGGTCCCTGCTCTGCTGCACGCTGCTTGGGAACCCCGGAATCCAATCACAAAAAAAGTCCTGTGCTTAAAGCAGAACTACCACCTTTAAACAACTTTAGCTTCAAGAACTCCCCATCTGGCGACTAGCTGCTTAGTAGTTCTAGTCGCCAGAATTATTGCCTTGTTTAATAGATTTATCCGTTCTTCCGGGGCTGACAGGCAGAACTGGTCGCAGACATCTTGCCATAGTGACGTCCGTGCGCCTGCTCTCTCAGTCCCTTCCAGTGCCGAACGGCTCCTAGCAACACCTCCTAGAGCCGGCTGGGACTGACAGAGGAGGTGCACAGACGTCATTATGGCAAGATGTCCTCGATCCGTCCTGCCTGTCAGCCCCGGAAGAATTAATAAATCTATTAAACAAGGCAATAATTCTGGTGACTAGCGCTACTAAGCAGCTAGTCGCCAGATGGGGAGTTATTGAAGCTAAAGTTGTTTAAAGGTGGTAGTTCCACTTTAAGTGCTGGCCGCGCGGCTGGTCTTAAAGGCGTTAAATATTTTTGGAAGGGCCTGGCACTCAAAGGATTAAACATACAGTATCTTCTGTTGTAATAAAACCATGCTGGGACTGAACAGTACTAGCTCCACTGCTATTTCTCTGGCACTTAAGTGTTAATTTGATATGTGGCTAAGAACATTTTTCTTTGTTTTTCAATTGGGGAAGTTATGAGTCAGGTTGACAGGAAGTGAGCTCTGTCCTGGGATGACTAGTGCTGTTTGTATTGATCAGTTACTAAGGATGCCCAGCACTGTCATAGCCACATCTGCGCCCAGCATGGAGATGAGAACATTTTGTATCCTGTCCCTCAAACCTCTGAATACTAAAGGGGTGTGTAATGCAGTGCAAAGGGAACAGGGCATGATGGGCCATAGAACCATGAAGAAGAGGCACACCGAAGCATCCACAGTTTCCTATACAAGAGAAAGTGTAACTGGCTATATGTGAGATTAACACTATGAGTGCCAGAGGAGAATGAAAAGCAGTGTATTGCACACATGGTTGAAGCGACATTTAATGGATCAAAGTGAGAATCTTGTGCTTATATGCAGGGCGAGATTCTCAGGTTGCCCTTTTCATCACAGCGACATGCTTAATCCGGCTTCTAGCCGCACACTGTTTGCAATGCAATATTTTTAAAGTGAACCATTGAAGTGAAAGCATAAAATACACTTAAAGGAGCAGTTAACTTTTGTTATAAAATAAATAAAAAAAAATTGTATGGCATTTCCTGTTGAGTAAAATAATGATACTTCCACTGCATATTCCCATAGTTATTACAGTGTAAACTTTATATATATATATATATATATATATATATATATATATATATATATATATATATATATATATATATATATAAATATATAAACACGGACCTCCTAGTGGTCATATTTGAGAGGGAAGTCAATGACCAAGACTCTCCAAAGAATGTGACAGAAACTGCTTAGTCATGCTGTCGGTTAGAACTTTCACAAAGTAATTAAAGTAAATTCACTTCCTGATTATTTGCAGTCTTATAAGTTTTTTTAATAAAACTAGCAGCTGTGATAGTACCCTTGTTTTACTCTACAGGAAAAGCTCTATAACATTCAGATTATCATTAAAAAGAAGTTTACTGCTCCTTTAGAGATGAGAATTTCTTGAAAACCAATTACCAAAAGAGAGAGACATTCTCAAAATTCCCACTGATGTAAAATGAGCTTTTTAGCCCTTGAATGCTACGCAGTGCATTGGAGAATTTTGTTATTCAAGTGGTTAAAAAATGTAATTTAAATCAATGAGAATTTTTATTCCCCCCATGATGCTGTTTATTCCAGAATTGCATACCTTTTGCCTTTAGGTCCACCTAACTCTACTAAATATTTCCCTAACACTTTAAAAACCGTTTTGCCTATGAACTAAAAATTAAAATTAAACATTTTTTATAATACATTATGTTTATTTTTCTTCTAAGACACTCCGTTTTCTTTAATGTAAAGTGAGTTTTCACCTGTCTGAGTAATTCTTTCAGTGGGAAATTTCATCTTGAAATTATTTGGTTGATGGTTATTCCTCCTTATGTATTTATTCAACCCCTCTGGTTTAGACTGTTAGTTTCTAGCACCCTAAAAGTGTAGAGAGGGGTGATTTTACTGGACATATGAGCTGTACCTGAGCATGTCAGCGAACATAGCTCTTACTGGTATATTTCCCAACTACTAAATCAAAAATCTCTAAAACTATTAACCTGTTTGAAAAACAAAAAAAAAATCACAGGTTATAGACCTTTAACCCATTATGTGATGTGCCAGGACCGTCACAGGTATCCATCCTTTACGTTCAGATTAAGGTCCTGGCACGTCAAAGCTTAGTGAACGCAGTGCACCATGATCATGCCGGTGAGGTTGTAACTGACTGCTCCTGGACCAGAACAGTACGTTTCAGCCTCTTCCTGGTGGTGCTACACGTGATCACTGCCACAATGATCACATTTGCAAATGGAGCCATATGCAAAGGCAATGTAAATATACATTTCCTTTGTCCCTGTTTTCTGCCTCTCTCTTCCTCGCTGTCATCGTGAGGAGGAGGGAAGCAGAGATGAGATCATCCTACTCTGCATATGGACAAAGGGGGTATTTTTTTTTTGTATGTGGTGGTGCTGGGGGAAGGACTGGTGGGTAGAGCTTGTTGGTCACTCGATGACCTATTGCAACTTTGTTCAGCTGAATAAATGATTTAGAGAAAGAGAAAAGCATTTTATTTACATTTAGGCATATATTTAAGTTTAAATAAACATCAATGTGAGTTTTATTACTGTGTAGCAATGTGATGCACTTATATGCACACTACAAAGCCTGATCTCCAAAAAGAGGGACACCAGGGTGGGACTGAGGGACATATAGGGATTTTCATCTCAGATGGATAGGAAAATGTATCATTTTTTTTTTTTTTTTTTTTTTTTTTTTTAACTTTTTATATTCTCAAAATAATGGTGGGTTATCCATATAAATGTATCAAAAGACATCCCTATTTACGCTTATATGGGAACTATCCCCCCTATACAAGTTTACCTCCTTGCCATCCTCATATAGCGACAACAACAACAAAAAACAACGATTAAAGCTTATTGCTATATGAGGATGGCAATGAGGTAAAATTGAATAGGGGTGATTATTCCCCTTTAAAAAATGTTGTATAATTTGTGTGTTTATACTAAATGAATTAGAGGGAAAATATGGTTGAACAAAAGACTTACTAAAAAAGGCCAAAATTGCTTATATCCTGTATTGTCACTAAGGGGTTAAAAAGGCACATTAATGACATTAAAAACTGTGTGGGTAACAGATCTACTTTAAGAGGTCGCCAACGCATAAAGAAGCAGTGTGTTGAAGCGTGCTTTAGTATTTAAAGGGTTAAAAGCTCCATTTAAATAATTTGGGGATTTTTAAAATTTGTCCTGTATTGTACAATTTGTTTTCTCCAGAATTTCACCTTTTCTTTTTTCTTTTAAATATGTCCCTTAGATGCCACTGCAGGTGTTAAACCTATCCCTTCTCACTCTTCCTTTCTACAGGGAAGTTGTCCAAGCGAATAGTGTGCACTGGAGGAAGAGATTCTCCTTTATGTGCAAGATGAGCGCCAGTGCAACGTCTGGGATCCTGGATCCATGTGTGTGCAGGGTCTCTGTCCGTAAGGTGAGCATCTTACATTGACTGATGGGGGAAATGGTTTTCAGATACAAAAGAGGGTCTGACTAGCATTGCCTCTGGAAATGTATTATTTGTTAAAGCTGCACTTTCATCACATTAATATAGCGCCCCAAATCATAATTACATTAGAATAATTGCTGTATTAAAGAAAAATAGAACCTTTTATGCAGACAGGTACTGGCTGGGATCTTGCTGTAGGCGCTCTCTGCTCCTGCGCTGTCAGTCCCTTCCGGTGCCTTAACCCACTGAGTGCCAGAGGGGGGGCGCAACACATACCCCTCTGGCACTCAAAGGGTTAAGGCACAAAGGCATTCAACTCGCCAGTCGTGGAGTTGAAGGGGACGGACAGTGCACATGTAGAAACGCCGGCTCTGCAAGATGTCTGCACTGTTCCCCGCTGCCTGTCTGCTTAAAAGGTTCTATTTTTCTTTAAAGAGATAGTAGTAATACTTTTAACCCGTTAAGGACCCTTGATGGTCCTGGCACGTTATGGGTTGGGGAGCGATAAGGACCCATGACGTGCCAGGACCATCATGGAATTCAGGGCTCCCTGTGTGGCTGCACGCCGTTGTGGGAGTCCTGAATTGAATACTGAAGAAGAAAAAAAAAAAGGTCCTTAAGTGCAGGCCGGGTGCGCAATCAGACAATCCTTAAGGGGTTATTTTGTTATGTCTACCAAATGAAATAAACTTAAAACTAAGTATTACTATCTCTTTAATACAGCAATTATTCTTGAAAATAAAACTACGACCGTGTATATCGCTAATGTAATTATGATTTGGAGCTTATATTAATATGATGAAAGTTCTACTTGTTGTGGACTGCTCTGGCAATGAAAGTGTTAATCTTGCTGGGTGTCTGTGGAATTACAGAATGAATACGGACAAAGACAAAAAGTGGAGCAATTGTGGGCAAAACCAAATACATCATGGGGAAAAAATAAATTCAAAATTCCATTGCTTTAAAGGAGCAGCAATGTTTTAGTTATAAAAACAATATACATTTTAATGCTTTCCCTGATGAGTAAAACAAGGGAAATTCCACTGCTGCCTGATGCTTCATTGCATCTCCCAGCAGCAGAGCAGGAATAGCTGTACATTGTATTTTCCCAGGCTGAAATGTTACTGTTCCTTTAACCCCTTAACGACATATGACTTACCAGGTACGTCCCGCAGAAACTGTCACACAGAGGACGTACCTGGTAAGTCACGGAAGTCCGCGTCTCTTCGCGTCTCTCCGCGACTTCTTTGAAAAAAAAAAAAAAAAAAAATGTTCGGCGGGCGTTAAGGTGACGTGGCTGTCACTAAGGGTTAAAGGGTTAGTAAAGTCTGGAAAAAAAAAAAAAAACTATTCTTCATTTTGAAGAGGTTAAAAAGTTGGCTTGAATGCAAAAAAACCGTATCTCTCAAACCGCTATGGTCCGAGAGATGCATCCATTTAAAGTTCGTGATTTCCTGCTGGCAGCTGTAAAGCCCACATGGATCTTCTGACAGCAGGAAATCACGAACTTTAAACGCACGCATCTCTCGAACCATATCGGTTTAAGAGAGATGGTTTTTGTTTTATTAAAGCCAACGTTTTAACCTCTTCAAAATGAAAAATAGTATTTTTTTAGACATTACTAACCCTTTAACTGGGCCGTTTTAAGCCCTTGACTGCTAGATATGTCTCCACACATGCTGGAGCATTCAAAATGCCCCATTTAAATCAATGGGAAAGTTTTGGTCTTTTGTTGGACAGTTTACCCCAGAATTACTCAATTTTTGTTTGTGGATATGGCCCCTAATTTAAAATCTGTATTGTTCTGTTAGTGCTTAAAGTTGAATACATTTCTTCTTAATTTCAGGAGTTAAAAGGCGGGAAAACATACGCAAAGGTAAATATTTTTAACATGCTTCTTATGACAGTCATGAATTTCACATAAGCCTAATCTGTGTACAGATGTCCTTCTAGCTTGTTGTCCTTCCATTTGGAACCAGTCCTACATACACACTAGGGTTGCCACCTTTTCTTAAAAAAAATACCGGCCATCAATCCATAGGCTTAACATTGGACAGAAGCCAATTTTTTACCGGCCTGCTGGTAAAATACTGGCTGGGTGGCAACCCTAATACACACATGTAACTAATTGAACACTGATAATAAAAACTATTTTGACCTCACCATGAGGCTGTAGATTTTATATTGTTTGTATGTATTTTGGGAGGTTTTGACTCCTCTTCTCTTAGCTGGTAGCTCCCCAAACAGGGTGATTGGGGAAGGTATAAATACCTCCCTGATTTCCCTCACAAGCGTTTTGTTTACAGCAGAGGTAAGGTGGAATCATTGTCTTTTATTTGCATTATACTAAATACATGTTCACAGATTGTAGGCCACTATGGATTTGCCTGAATCTGAGGAGCCTTGACGGGTCAGGCGGGCTTACCATGCCTTTGGCCAAAAACATGACGCTAAACTCCACTATTTTATTTGTAGCAAGTCATATGTTGTTTTTTGTTGTAAAACTCCGGATATGATGTGCAGACACCTCTTTTTGTTTACTTATTATATGTAGCCAAAATATTTTTCTTGCTGCTCTCATGACTATACACATACCATAAAATCTCACGTATAATACTCACAATTTTGCCCCTCTTCACCTTATGTGAAGTGGGAGGGTGCATATTATACATGAGGGAAAAAATAATAATTAAAAAAAATGCCATTGCTGCACTGCTTCCATCCCTCCATGCTTACCCATGGCCTCCTCTCCCCCTCCATAGTCCAATTTCAGCATCCTGACAGTGTCCCAGCGGGCAGTATGCTTGCATCTGCCTCCTGCTTTAAGTGCCAGATGTGTATTTAATGCATTGCTTTGGATAGCCTTCTGACACTCAAAGGGTTAAACACATCTCTACCATTAGGACAGTTTGTCATGAGAATAACCCAGTCTTCCTGGCACTATTGTATAACCTAACAACATAGAGACATAGAATTTATGACATATAAGAAAAATTTATCTCATCTAGACCATTTTTTTTCCTACTGTAGAAACCTTAAACCTGATTTGGTCCTTGGTCTTATGTTCAGGATAGTCTTATGCTTATTCCATTCATGCTTAAATCCCATCATTGAATTAACCTCTACCACTTCTGCTAGTAAGCTATTCCACTTATCTTCCACCTTATCGGTTCCACCTACCTTGTTTCACTTCATCAGAGTGCCTTTGGGCCATGAAATGAATTGTCTTTCTTTCAACATGTTTTGTTCAGAGTAAATAGACTTGTTTTTCTGTAGAGCTATTGCTGTTCCCTCCATCTGTGTATACCACTGATGGGCAACATGAGGCCCTCCAGCTGTTGCCAGACTACATCTCCCATCATTTATGTGGAATAATCGGAGCTGAAATCTGGCAACAGCTGGAGTGCCTTATGTTGCCCACCATTATTGTATACAATACACTGGTTGTTCTAAGTGTTCTTGACATTTTACCATCACATACCATTAACCCCTTCAGTGCCAAAGGGGTACACAACGCATTGCTCTGCAATGCGTTGCGTACCCCTCTGGCACTGAAGGGGTTAACATTAACCCTTTAAAACCAGAAGGATGTGTAACATATTTCTTTGCAATGTGTTGTGCACCCTTCTGGTCATTAAAAGGTTAAGTGGCATTGTCCTTTTCTTAGGTGTTTCCTGATATCCTCTGTCTCTTGTACTTCAGTAAGATTTCTGATTTATTTTCACATTTTGCAGCTGGGTTTTGTGGATTTAAATCTCGCCGAATTTGCTGGATCTGGTAATACTGTGCGCCGGTGCCTTCTTGAAGGGTATGACACTAAGAACACTCGTCAGGATAACTCCATCCTAAAGGTGAGACAGCTTTTTCTGGACAGAGCTAACTACCTTGACTGTTTTAAATTGCACTGGTAAAACTGGCACACATTGCATTGTGATGTGTTTAGTACATCTCTGGCACTCAGAGGGTTAATAAAGTGCACCCTGGAGACAGAAATGTCACTGCAATTCAATGTTACTGTATACTTTAATACAGCTACAATACCAAAATGCATTCGTAATCCCCCCAGCTTAGAACACCTGAATCTACTAGGTATTACTTAATATTGTGACATACATACTTGTGTCGGCCTTTCCATATAGTTTGTTGTGTTCCAACACCTGTGTCAGTACTGTTTTAAACCACTTCTGAGCTCATAGCAAGTATAATGTAGCGGGCCGCGTTAACCCCTTGGATGCTACAGAGGTTTCTAGTGCATTGGAGATAGGGTGACCACGGGTCCCGGAACGTCCGGGACTGTCCCTTATTTCAGGGACATGTCCCGCGTCCCGGGTCCCCTTCAACCGGGACAATGAAGTGTCCCGGAATGAAGGCAAGCCGCCCTGGATGTCAGCCTGCAAGCGGTGTGTCACATCATGGACGCCGCTCACGGCGTCCATGATATGACACACCGCTTGCAGGCTGACATCCAGGGCGGCAATGCAGCTTACCTGGAGGCAAGCGCTCTAGTAATACAGAGCGCTGGGAGATGACATCACTCCCAGCGCTCTGCATTACTGGCCATACCGCGCGGGAGCTTCAGCTCTGTGCCTCCTCCGGCACAGAGCTTCAGCTCTGTGCCGGAGGAGGCACAGAGCACATTCTACGCCGCTAGACCACCAGGGACTTAAGGTATGACGGCTAGGGTGACCACGTCCCGGAATGGCAGAAGGGAAATGTGGTCACCCTAATTGGAGAATCCTAGCTTCCAAGGATTTAAGTGATTGCACCAGTCCCCTCCCCCAGCTAAAAGTGAGTACTCATGCTTATATTATCTTTTATCCAGTTTTGTGCTTACATTGAATTTTCACACCTGTCTTCACACAATTCTGAATTTTCACACCTGACTTCAGACATTGAGGATGCCACGTTGTGTGCCCCATATGACTGGAGAGAGGGATATTCAGACCATAGTATGACTCTTACCACTGACAAGCTGCCACTGACCAGCTTGACCTACACTAGCACTTGATCCAAGGTGTCCAGTTTCACCCCAACAGAGTTTAAAGAGCTCAAACCTCCTAATAACCACCCCACTGTACATTACACTGTACAGTTTTTCAAACTGCAGTAGGCAGTGTGAAAGACTTTACCTCAGGGATTATTTTAATGTACCTACAAGCACAAACATGCAGTGAGAATTGGAATCTCTGCACTGCATTTTTTGTACACATATTTCATTGTCACAGAGGCTGACATCCACTTCCAGTTCCCCTCCCCCTTTCACATCATGCTTTACTGAGCATGGAAAGCCTTTGCTTCACTTCACCTGTAACAAGAAACAATGTTTCAACTTTGCCTGCAAGTTTTTCACCTCCCTCACCTCTGCACCTACAAAGCTGACTGACTGACTGCTTCTAGCTGCTGGAAGCTTCTTCTCTCAACTCAGGGCTGGATTTACATCCTAGGCACCCCTAGGCAAAGCACTCTAGGTGCACTTAGCAACCCCCATGTCCACACCCCCATTCCTTACATGGCCACACCCCCAGACCCACCCACCAGTTCCTGGCACAGAAAATACCCATGGCTTATAAGAAGGAAAGGCAAAAAAAAGGATTTAACCCCAAGGGGTTAAATAATAGCTCGTAAAGGTGTATAAAACGGGTGCAAGGACATTAAGATTGCTCTGGTCACACCCATAAAATGTGTGTGTGGCAGCACAGCTGAGGCACTGCTCAAAAGTTGGAGTTCTAAGCAGTTGCCTTCTCTGTCTGATGGGAATTCAGGCCTTCCTCAGCTTAAGTCAGTTTGCTTAACCCTTTGAGTGCCAGAAGGCTAAGCAACACATTGCTCCGCAATGCATTGCATACCTATCTGGTACTCAAAGGGTTAAATATTCCTCTCTTCACCTGCAATGCAGACATTGTCTCAGGCTACCATCCTGCATTTCTCATGTTCTATTGAGATTTCAAACCCCTTTCCGTTTTATTGCATCAGTTTCCTTACTTATCTTTTCCCCACTGTTGGTAAAACCATGCCCCCTAAGGTGACCACATTTCCAATCTGCCATTCCGGGACATGTGGTCACCGTAGTTTGTGTCCCCTGTGGTGCAGCTAGTCTGCACATTTGAGCATATAAATTGTCTTTATACCTAACGTCTACTGTGCATTTCACCTACAGCAGGGCTGTTGGACAGTCAGATGTTGCCTATCC
Organism: Rhinophrynus dorsalis; assembly: GCA_037306005.1. Lineage (NCBI taxonomy): Eukaryota > Metazoa > Chordata > Amphibia > Anura > Rhinophrynidae > Rhinophrynus > Rhinophrynus dorsalis. The sequence continues at coordinate 151,808,286 of CM074722.1, read as the reverse complement.
TGAACTACAGCATACAAGCTGTACCTGCGCTGTTATAGTACCTGGGAAGTCAAATAAGCACCTCGTTCACCCTCCCAACTATAAGAAGGTTCCTATGATATTAAAAAGGGCGTAGCGTATGTGGATGGGTGGAACCATAAGCACAATCCGCAACAAAACCATACACAACTGGATGGAAAGTGAGCAGGGGCTGGAACGGGCGGGTAAAAGTTGAAAAAGTTGTGATTTGGCCCGCAGGCTTTATTTAGCCCTGAGAGGTGCGGGGATCAGAAAGTAGCAGACCAGTTTTGGCTCGAAACATGCGTGAGAGCCAGATTCAGCTCCCAAAAAGTGCCGCCCACTAGAGGCGTGGGGGCTGGATTTTGCCTGTGAGAGGTGAGTTGGGTCAGATTGGCCCATGAGAGGTATGGAGGGCCAAAAATTTCCTGCGACAGATGCTTGGGCCACGACTGAACCGCAAGAGATGTGGAGGCCTCAGCCGTGACTCAGTCTCTCAGCATACCGGCGCCATCTCAGCTGTCTCGCAGGCACCAGCCAATTAAATGTATTTGCTATATGGTCCTCTGCGGACCATATAGCAAATACATATCACTGGCTGGTGGTGGCGGTACGTGCTGCGCTATGTAGGCAGGCTGTGGGTACTGGCTTTGTTTGTCCATTCCGGGAATTTTTGTTGTCCCGGTGGAGGGTGACGCGGGACACAGACCTTCAATAAGGGACAGTCCCAGGCATTCCGGGATGTGTGGTCACCCTAATGCCCCCCCCCCAATCTGAGCACTACATAATGAATTACGCTGTCATCACCCTCAGCCTGCTGGGCAAGTGGGGACAGGTCCAGTTATAGGTTTTGCTGGGCCAGTGAAATAAATTGTTGGGCCACTCTCTTTTTATTTTACTATTTTTTTTTCCTATTTATTTATTCATTTTTGTCAGCGCAAAAAAATAATGGAAAGTTCCCCAAGCTGAGCAGGCCTTCTGGCCTTTCTACCAATATATGTAACAAGGAATGGGTCAAAGCTGACAGGCAACCTTTGGCATGCTCTCTGATGGCGACTATAAGAGAATGCTACTACTATTAAATGCACCATATAGCTTTTTACTTGAAAATCTTGTACATATAATATGTAGAAGAGCTTCAAGTAAAAAGCTCTATTGTGCTTTTACCAGTAGCAGCATTCTCTTATAGTCCCCATCAGATAGCATGCCAAAGGTTGCATGCCAGCTCTGAAATAATGAGCCAATGATTCCATGAAAATTGCAATAAAATAAACACTGGCACTCAAAGGATTATATCACTGACAGTTTGGGAGAAATTTGTATTTGTCCCCTATGGTACAGTTGGTTTGCCACACCATTATTCCTGTTCTGCTTAGTATACCAGCCTCATTGAGATTTATCACTGATCAACCACGTATCGAGGAACATGTGAGGTGAATTTAAAAGGACATTATCAATAGATTTGTTCATATGTAAACAATATGTTTATTATGCCAGAAATGAACCATTTGAGTGACAGATGGGGGTGTGCAACCCCCCATATTATGGTTTGAGGTTTGCTTGCTATGCTCACTTGCAAAGTGACTCAATGACTTCTCTGTGTAATGAGAATTTTCCTTAAAATAGGCCCTGGCCTACCTAATCCTTTATGGACTAGAGGATACCCCTCTGGTCCTTAAATGGATATGACTGTCATGTGCAGTGAGCAGAGTTTCAGGTGTTTTGTTCCTGCTAATATTTTTCAAGTCTACCTCAATGGAAATGACATACAGGACTGATTGAAGATATTATCTCTTCCACAAAGGCACAAGTGCAAATTAATAAGGGCCATTAGAATTTTCTGGCCATAATAAGTAAGTGGAATATTATTAGGAGGTGCTTATTCTCGTTTAAGATCAGAACAAAGGGATGGGTGACAGAAACCCAGGTACAAATAGGTTTTTCCTTATGCTCACTGAAGATTGTCCCTCTCTGTGATCTATCCAGAGAGTCTTGCTGCTCTGAGGTGAGCAGTGTTACATCAGTAAAAGGGACAGAAGGGGGATACTTTATCATTCAATTACTCTTGAACTACAACTCTGACAGTATTGGAATAACACTCTCCATGGCTCAAATGCTATGAAGATTAATTTGAGCTGATTTTATTGTGAAACATATAATACAACAAGCTTCAGTCATCATAAAAAGTAAATTATTCACTTCCCTGTTTGGTTATGCTAATGTATCTCACATCACACTGTGTGATCTCACAAATACACTGCATTAGTACAATGCATGTTTAATCCTTTAAGTGACAGTGGGACATGCAATGCAATACAAGCCACCTTGGACTTCAAAGGGCTTAATTAGTTAATTTTAACTATTTAAGGAAAAGAGAATTGCAGATATTTGTGAAGCAATGCACTGCACATCCCTCTGGTCTTTAAAGGGTTAATAGAAAGATTTAACATTTCTTGCAGGAAAATTGGGCTGCTGTAGCGTTATTCACTTTTCCTCTGATTACTTTGCACATTTTTATTACAACACCTTAATATGACACATTTGTTCACCCCTTGAAAGCAGGGGATCTCTCTAAAGTGACAGGAGAAGCAATACACTTCAGTTTCAGCATTTACCATTGTTTGTTGCTTTGTGTCCTGTGACGAGCACTTGTGGCATGTAATTGGTTAACACGCAGACATAAAATCCCGTAATGAATGTATTCTGTGGCCTCACACAGTTTATACACAAAGTGAGATGACATTACAGCATTAGTGGAAGAACAATCACAATCTATTTAGCTGGAGCTCTGGTGAATTATTCAGTCTTCCTCTAACATGGTAATGCTTTTATAGCTATCGGATCTGAATGCATTTTGCACCCGCTCCTAATGCTTTTCTTCCATTAGGGTTTTACTTCATAGCCTGGAGGGTTTGGCTAAAATCATATCCTAAAACCTCAAAGGGTTCAATCTGGCCTACCTAGCTTGTAAGGGGATTAAAATGATTTCCCATGGTTTAACTTGAGTCTTATGTTTGTAGCAGAGGTTATATGGTGCAATAGGAGGAGTTATAGGAAGAGGTTATATGGAGCAATAGGAGGAGTTATAGGGAGAGGTTATATGGAGCAATAGGAGGAGTTATATGGAGAGGTTATATGGTGCAATAGGAGGAGTTATATGGAGAGGTTATATGGAGCAATAGGAGGAGTTATAGGAAGAGGTTATATGGAGCAAAAGGAGGAGTTATAGGGAGAGGTTATATGGTGCAATAGGAGGAGTTATAGGGAGAGGTTTTATGTTGCAATAGGAGGAGTTATATGGAGAGGCTATATGGAGCAATAGGAGGAGTTATAGGAAGAGGTTATATGGTGCAGTAGGAGGAGTTATAGGAAGAGGTTATATGGTGCAATAGGAGGAGTTATAGGAAGAGGTTATATGGTGCAATAGGAGGAGTTATAGGGAGAGGTTATATGGTGCAATAGGAGGAGTTATAGGGAGAGGTTATATGGTGCAGTAGGAGGAGTTATAGGGAGAGGTTATATGGTGCAATAGGAGGAGTTATAGGGAGAGGTTATATGGTGCAATAGGAGGAGTTATAGGGAGATGTAATATGGTGCAATAGGAGGAGTTACAAGGAGAGATTATGGGTCAGTAAGAGGAGTTATAGATTATAGAGAGCAATAGGAGGAGTTATTGGAAGCGGTTATATGGAGGCATCCTACTGAAAAGTAAGATGTTATATAGGGAGATATTAAAGGGGAACTGTTTCCTTAGATATAATCAAGGACATATTGGCTGATTAAATGTGTAGTCAGATATATGTAGTTCAGATAATGGTTACCGTATATAAACTATCCCAAAAAGCTTCACAATAAGTGCTTGAGCAAAAGTCATCTCATCTGATATGGAGCAATAGGGAGGTATTATATTGAGCAACAGGACAATTTCAAGGAGACGTTACAAGATGAGGAGTAGTAGTGAGATGTTATATAGAAGAGGTTATATAGAGCAATAGGAGGCTTTATGGAAGAGGTTATATGGAAGAATAGGAAGAGTCATAGGGAGAGGTTATATGGAGCAATAGTAGGGGATAGATGGAGATGTTATGAGGAGCAATATAAAAGTTATAGGAAGATATTTTATGGAGTTATAGGGAGAAGTTATATGGAACATTAGGACAAATTATAGGGACATATTATATGGGTGAATACGAGGAGTTACAGGGACAAATTATAAATAGTGATAGAAGGAGTTATTGGAAGGGGTTATATGGAGGCATTATATTGAACAATAGGATAATATACAGGAGATGTTCAAGGGGAACAATATCCTTCAATATAATTAAGACCATATTCGCTGCTTAGATGTTTGTAGTAGAATAATTTATAGTTCAAATAATGGATAAAATATATAATTTATCCCAAAAGCTCCACAATCTTTGAAGTTATATTGAGATGCTCTTTGTAGCAGTTGAGGTACGGTAATTATTGAGTGATTATGTGGTGCTGTCTTTTAAGCAACTATATATACAGAGGAAAAAAGGAGGGTTACACATTTTATAATACGGTTTTTATAAAGTTCATGCTGCTTAAGTTTTTTTTTTGCTGACTTTTATACGTTCATATTTGTGTATATATGCGTGTGTGTATTTGTGTGTATGTATTGTATATATACTAGCAATGTGGGACGGCGCTGCCCGTCAAGCTATATAGGGAATTAATGCATACACACACGGATGCAAGACAAACGCACACAGAGACACACACGCAAATGCACACGCATTCACTGAGATGCATAAAGAGCGACACAGTCATACACACATAAATGCAATGCACAACATGCAGACACATAGAGTGTGATACAGACATGCAACACACAGTGAGAAACACACAGGCGCACACACACACACACACACGTCATAAGGGCGTGACTTTTATGTGTCATTGTAATGAGTTTGTGTTTGTACTTATGCCTCCACTGTAGCATTCATTCATATAGTTGAAATGCATGTGGTAATTGCACATACTATGGTGGAAGGTCGATCGTGCTGGCTCCCAGGGTGTGAGTGAGTATGTGAGAGTGTGAGTGTTTGTGTCTGTGGTGTAGGAGTGAGTGGCAGCCATTTTGTTTTTTCAGTCACTTGGATAGTGGTGGGCGGGCTGGATAGTGGGGGCAGGCCGACTCCCTGCATGATTTAAATCACTCCCCCATTGAATCACCCAATGGGAGCAGTAACTCCTCCTTACTTAAGCTGAGGTAACATAGCAATACAACACACTGTGGCTCTTCAGTTGAGGCAACGTAGCAGTATGCTGAGGGAACAAATAGAAAGTGGTGTTTCAGGGTTGCCCTTTGTAACATACAGCAAAGCATCTCTCTTCCTTTAAAGGGATAGTAATGTTTAATTTTTCAAGTAAAATAGAGTATTCTCTATTCTTTTGTATAACTATGTGCAGCAAGAAAACATTATTAAACACTGCCGTTTTTCATTTACAGTCTAATAAAGTTTCCCCCTCCCGCTCCTTCCACTTACCTCAGCAGCCTCAGCAAGCCAGCCTGGACAGAATGTGACGAGTGACAAGCTTCTTCCAGCATAAGGAAAAACCTGCCCTCCTTCATCAGTGGGGCAGGCTTTCCCTTATACTGAAAGCGGAAAGATTGTCTCTTGATGCAGCACGTCTGGTCCGCGGACCGGATTCCAAATCTGAGGGCAGGCTGCGGAAGTAAGTGGAAGGGGCAGGAGGGGGAAACTTTATTAGACTGTAAATGAAAAACGGCAGCGTTTAATAAAGTTTTCTTGCTACACATCGTTATAAAAAAGAATAGAGAATACTCTATTTCACTTGAAAAATTAAACATTACTATCCCTTTAAGGAGAAAGGGCATGAAGCAGGAAGTGGTGGAGTGACCGTTGAAAACAGACAGTTAGTGAGGTTGACTGAAGAGATGAAAAGAGTTAAATAAAAGGGTTGCTATTAAGTTCATCCTTAAATGTTTGTATTTTATGGAAACATTACACCCTTGTACTGAAACAGAGTGTGTGGAGGGTTACAATTATCTGTGGGAGGTGAAACCGTTTGTTTGTGGGGTCATGATCCTAAGTTAGAGTGTGTGTGGACCGGGAGAAGTTATTGATATCCCCTACTTCAGGAGCAAGTGGCAGCTATATATTTTTTTGTCAGTTGGATAGTGGTGGGCGGGTCAACTACCTGTATGATAAACATGCCCCCATTGAATCGCCCAATGGGAGCAGTAACGTCCCCATTGACTCATCCAATGGGAGTTGTTTCTCCTAATGAGACATAAATTATGTAATGAGGCATTCTGTGCAATTTGTGTGTGTTTTCTGAGGAGACATAAATTATGTTCTTTGTGTGAGGAACCATAAATTATGCAACAAGGCTTAGTCTTATATATATAAAATATATCAAATATAATCCTATCATATTTAGTGTCCATTATCACTCTGTGCTACCCATATTTGTTGTACTAACCCCGTTATCTTCCTATGATTGGAAAATGCTAATGGCCTCTATGAATTTGTTTTTGTGCCTTTGTTCTAAAAATAACCTCTTCATTCAGTCCTGGATGTCATGTCCATGGAGGCAGACATGACAGTTGCTGGCAGTTTTTCAGTTTGAGGCAGGCAGAGTTCATGAATATTTTTAACCCTTTAAGAATCAGAATGGTGCACAGTACATAGCTAAGAAGTGTGTTGCACACCCCTTTGGTCCTTAAAGTGTTAAGATTACCATGTGCAGGGAGCAGAGTTTGACACTGTGTTGGTTCTCCCAGCAACTGTTATGTCTGTGTCCATAGAAATAGTATCCGGGACTGATTAACCCCTTAGTGACGGCCGTGTGCAGACGCGCCCGTCACTTAACGCCCGTCTAACTTTTTTTTTTTTTTTTCATAAGAATCCGGAGTCCCCGAACGGCGTGCAGTCGCGCGGGGATCCGGATTTCCTGGACGTACATGTACATCCTCTGTCACTAAGTGACAGCCACAGAGGACGTACATGTACGTCCATTGTCGCTAAGGGGTTAAAAATTTCACTTTGTTCTTCTAGTGCCCTGCAGAGAATGCTTCCTGTTTGCCTGATAGTACCATCCTTATTCACATAGCTCATAGATCTGCCTCTATTCTTTGTTTACAACTGGTAATATTTCTGTTTCCGAAGGTTGGGATCAGTATGCAACTTATGTCGGGGGACCCCTGCTTTAAAACGTGAGTGATTTCATGTTATCACTAGGAATGTCATTGGAGTTCATTGCTTATAGTAATGTGAGAATCTATAAACTAAAAAAACTATATATTTGTATGTAATAATTCATTCTTAACCCCTTAAAGGACCCATGACGGTCCAGGACCGTCATGGCTTAAATTATAGCAGCGTGCCTCCGTGCACGCTGCTATCATTAATTCCAGGCTGAGACGGAGCGCTCCGAGACTGGGGCGTTCAGTCTCAGCCCTTCTTGCTTGTGCCGGTTCATGTGATCGCCGTAGCAGCGATCACATGTACCGGCATTGTGAGAGACAGAGGCAGTACAGAAAGCATGCGTTGCAATCAGAGTAAGCGAGACAGAAGTAGAGAGGAGACACCTAGTGGCAAATGAAAATATAGCAGCTGGGGGTATTAACCCCTTCTCTGCTGGTGCTGGAGGCTTGCTAAATGCAGGTCAATTTCTGACCTGCAATGATACTTTTTTTTTACAAAAAGATACTTTATTAAAAAAAAAAATATATCATTAAACAATTTTGGAAGTGTGATTGTTGTGGAGCTATGTAATACACTTATACACACTACCAAATGTCAGGGATAAAAATGTGACAAAATAGGGTGGGAAAAAGGGACATGAGGATTTTCACCCGGGGGGGGGGGGACAGTGGCCACTTCAAACTGCGCATTTTGTTGGTATGTCTGACCGGTCATACCTTTCATGCAGTCGGCATAAAAATTTAACCCTTTGTGCCCAATTGATCCCAAGAGAGAAAACAAAAATGGTGTTTTTTTTACATTTTTTTTTACCTTTATTAAAATTAAAAAAAAAAAAAAGTAAATGATGAGTTATCCATATAAGTAGGGTATCAAATGAAAGCCCTATTTTGTGCGTAAAAAAACAGTATATAATTTATGGGGGTGGAATAAAAGCCTAAGAGGGAAAACACTGTTGAACAAAGACATAGTCAAAAAGGTCAGAATTGCTCCGATCCTTAAGGGAAAACAACCTCAGATTTTCCCGGTCCTTAAGGGGTTAATTTGCATATGGGAACCCTTTGTTTCTAAGAAAAGGCCCAGAATATTAAAACGTGAATCATGCTGGCTGAAGTTTTTTTCCTCATAATCTAAAATGTTAGGGATGAATCCTCTAGTGTTATAGGTTGTCTAATATTAGGATATCTTATAACTTATAACAATACCATACTGTGTATCACTTATTGCTATAATTCTTACTGTACAATATGTGTAAAAATGTATTAGTTGTTTTCTGTTAGCATTAAAGGTGTTAAAAAGCTCTATTGAATTGCATGGGAATTTAGGAACTCTTATTTGTCCCCTATGGTGCACTTGGTTTACTCCAGAATAACTTCAGTTTGCTGTATATAAATCTGGGCCTATGTATAAAAAGGGCTGTAATTCCCTCACAGTTCTCAGATTATGGCTGTAAATACTCTCAAATGAAAGGTGACAGTCTAGGGGCAAACCATTTACACTATAGGGGAGAACCAAATTTTCCCTGTGATTTAAGTGGGGAATTTAAACCCTTAAATGCTAGAGAGGTCTCCAGCAATGAGGTGGAGACCTCTCCTAGCACTGAAAAGGTTAAAATTCCCATTTAAATCAGTGGGATGTTTTTGGCTTTTTAGTTCTCCCTATAGTGCAAATAGTTTGTCCCAGAACGCCTCTACTTTTGCTTTGAACATACGGCTCCTAGTCTTTGTTTCATTTCATATCCAGTGTGCGGGAGGACAGATCCCAAACAACAAATGTGTGTAGCTGTCCAGTTACTTATGGGCGCCCTGTATGTTCGTATTGTTCCTGCCCCATGATTGTGACCTGGCTTCATTGGTGGGAATAAGGGCCCCTATTTATTAAAGCAAAGTGGAATCATTCCGGAGTCAACCAACAAATAAATACAATAACAATTACTGTTTCCTGTTGAGAGATCTCAGTGCATTGTGAAGTAATATATTACAGACCTCTCTAGCAGTCATGGGGTTAACCCTCTCAATGCCAGAGGGGTATAGAACGCATTGCACTCGCACTCAAAGGGTTAAAAGCTTTATTCAACTGCTTGGGAATTTAAGAATTGTTATTTATCTCCCCTGTGGGGCAGCTGGTTTACTCCAGAATAACTCCAATTGTCTTCTTCTGTATAAGTATGTGTATTTTTTACGTGGCTTCACACAATGTATGTATAAAAGTGGTGTGTATTTCTGAGTCAAACTGGTTTCACCATAGGGGACAGATAAATAAAAATTCTGATTTAACCCTTTGAGTGCCAGAGAGACACCCAATGCTTTACAACACAATACATTGGGTATCTCTGGTGCTCAAAGTGTTAAATGGAACTTTTATTTACTTGAATGCTAGAGATCTCTCCAGTGCTTTGTGTCGCAGTGTATTGGAGACCTCTAGCATTCAGTGGTTTAAACGTCCCACTTAAAGCAATGACAGCCTGGGAATGTTTTTGTATGTCCCCTGTTGTGCAATTAGTTTACTCTAGAATTCTATTATATGCACTTTTATGCATAAGGCCCAATGTATGCAGCGCCTTACAAAAGGAGAATATACTGTACATAAAATAGGTGTTATAATAAATGTAATACTCAGAGCTAAGTTAAAGGAACACTAACACAATTTTTTTAAAAGATTGATACATTTAAAAATCATGTACTTATAGCTAGAATATGTAAAATAAATGTTTCCTTTGTAATCCTAATTTTGCTTTCTAATGTGTATGTTGATTGTCCTGTTCAGGGAGCATTTATTTGATGATGTTTGTGCCGTTTGTATATAGAGAGAAAAGCTAATGTCTGTTAATTGACTGTGATTACTGGTAGTGTCCACAGCTCTTGTATCCATAAAAGTTGTTATCCAAGCCCATTAACAGATAATCCTGGGTAATCAATAGGAGCCCCAGGGAATATCTGCTCCCTTGGAACAAACGTAAAGATTTTAGGCAGCAGAAATGAAATAAAGAATTTTTACAGATGGTAGCATGAAGTACAGGCTATTTAGGCATATATAACCCCAGTTTGTTTTAGGTGTTAGTGTTGTTTGAGGATCACAATAATAGAAACAATAGGAAATAAATCCCTGCCCCAAGGAGAGCTTACACTCTAACTGGGTAATAGGAGACAGACAGGTATGAGGGTATCCGGTCAGGGCCGGATTTGCCATTAGGCAAAGTAGGCACCTGCCTACAGGCGCACGCCACCGAGGGGCGCCTGCCTCCCCGGCGGCAGGACATGTCTGTACCTCCTTGGCACAGTCCTGTAGGTGGTGAGCTCCCTCCTCGCATTTTTAGGAAAGCAGAGCGCTGGGAGATGACATCATCTCCCAGCGCTCTGCATTCCTGAATAGGAGACCGCGCGGGAGCTCAATCAGCTACAGGACTGTGCCAAGGAGGCACAGACATATCCTGCCGCCGGGAGGTAGGAAACGGAGTTAATGGGGGGCAAGTTGGAGCTTATGCAGCAGAGGTCAATATGGAGCTGATGGGGTTGGGGCAATTTCAGGGGATATGGAGATGATGGTGCAAAGTGAGGGGCAATATGGAGCTGATGGGGGGCAAGTTGGAGCTGATGGGGTTGGGGCAATGTGAGGGGATATGGAGATGATGGGGCAAAGTGAGGGGCAATATGGAGATGATGGGGGGCAAGTTGGAGCTGATGGGGGGCAATATGGAGCTGATGAGCATTGTGGAGGTGTCCAGTGGAGTTGGCAAATGGGGGGGGCGCTTCACAGTTCTGTGCCTACAGGCTCCTGAGATGTAAATCCGGCCCTGTATCCGGTTCTGTAAATTGCTTCACTGATGTTTGCAGTAAGTTCGCTAAATGCTACAGATCCAAATGTCATCTTAAAGATGGTGTTGGACAGTTGTAGATGTAGGGGGAAATGTTATGGTGTTTGAGAGGTAAGGAGAGGAAAGAGTGCACTTTTGTCCCACTATATAGCACTAAGGAACACTAATGACATGCCATGATTTAATTCAGTGAACAAATGTCCCTGAAATTTTATCACATAAGGAAATGGAAAGTCGAGTTTTACAATGTTTCTATCTGCCTCCAGGCCGCCTTCCACCGCAACCTCTATAGCGACTCTTGGAGACACAGACTCTCTGCAGGAAGATCGGAAGGGCCGTGAGACTCTAAAACTGCACCTAGGGGTAGCAGGTAATGTGCTTATGCAAATATACACAGTAATATCCTGCACAGATTGTGGGGTATATTTACTAAAGGCTTAATTGCCTATTTTGCATTTTTTGGTAATTCTTTTTAAAACTTTAATTGTTAGAGACCTCTCCAACTCCCTGCTTCTAAATGCATTAGAGGTGTCAGTATCACTTAAAACCAGCCTGTGGCTGGTGGGTGATGATGGGAATTGATGTTTTCAATAGCTGGAGGGCCTCAGGTTGTTCACCCTTTACCTATGGAGTTAAGTCTGTCGATTTTAGTTTTTGTTTGCACTTGCAGCTAGTTTACCAAGATTTGTAACTCCTTGGAATTCCAGTTATTTTAATTGCCTTTTTTTTTACTGCAGTAAACGTCAGAAAGATTATCATCCCATTGGATGATAGATATAGTTCTATGTGTTGTGCTTCTGTGGTAGTATACAAGAGGTTATACCAGTTTTATTTCCAAGTATAAACCCTTCAGCCCCCATACACCAGCCCATTTTCTTTCACTCCATTACATGTATTTCCATTTACAAATTTGTGTGTGTGGGGGAGTTAATATTTGTGTGTGTGTTTGTGTGTGCATATGCGTGTGTGTGTTTGGGGGAGTTAATATTTTTGTGTTTGTGTGTGCACATGCACGTGTGTGTGTGTTTGGGGGAGTTATCTTTGTGTGTGTTTGTGCACATAGGAGACCAATACATTGAGCTGTATGTATAGAAGCAGAGTGGAGCAATTCTGAGGCAAACTGGGGGACATATAGAAATCCCTCCTTGATTTCATTGGATATTTTTAATGCTAGAGAGGTCTCTAAAGCATTGTTTCTCCATGTGGTAGAGACCTTTCTACCATTTAGGAGGTTAAGAGCAGCCAACTTAAATCAATGGGAGCTATTATTTGTCTCTTACTGTGTTTTCACCACAATTTCTTTTTCTGTTTTTTCTTTAATAAATATCTATTGTATATGTGTATGCACTGTGTAAGCTGATTGTGTGTCTATGTGCCTGTTCTAATCTATAGGAATATATTATGTTTATTTTCAGACTTGTCCTCTAAGAGTGCTTCAGTCCCTGATGAATTAGGGGCATATGGACATTCCAGGACATCGAGCTATGCTAGCCAGCAGTCCAAGGCTTCAGGTACCCAAGCAATCAGAGTAGAAGAGAGAGGAGGTTCTGTCTGTGTAAACTGTTCATACACACACTTCGATATACAAAAAGGGAACTGGGCACACTACGGTTCTCAAATAATCACTTTGTTTCTTTAAACTTTTGTACATAACACAAATAAGGAAATGGGAGTTGCCTCGACTCACTTCTGGCTTTGTGTAGTTTCACAAAAACAAGCAGCTCCAATTAATCTTCATAGTATTTTGGCTGTGGAGAGCGTTATTTCAATACTGTTAGAGTTGTAGTTGAAGAGTAATTGAATGATAAAGTATCCCTCTCCTGCCCCTTTTACTGATTTAACACTACTCAACTCAGAGCAGCAAGACTTTCTGGATGAATCACAGAGAGGGACAATCTTCAGTGAGTATAAGGAAAAACTTTTCAAGGGGGTAGGGTTTTCATTATTTTCACAGTAAGAAGAATGTCCCTTGCTGTGAGATGTCTGGTCCCAGGACCAGATTCCACATCTGAGGGGAGGTGGCTTCCACTTGGTAAAAGGGGCAGGAGGGGATACTTTTATCATTCAATTACTCTTGAACTACAACTCTGGCAGTATTGACATAACACTCTCCACAGCCCAAATACTATGAAGATTAAGTGGACATTACTATCACTTTAATGTGCTACAGTCCACAGCTTGCAAGGATGCAAATATATACCAAAAATAGATTAGCAGACACAAAAACTGGATAGAATGGAAATATCAGTTCATTTCTCTTTTTCTGCCCCAGCAAGATCTTTTATTATTGGTTTCAAGGCAGAGTATAAACCTTGCAGGGCAGCTCCCCCACCACTGCATGCCTTGCACATTCCTTGATGTTACCTTGAGCACTTCATCAGTAAGTAGAAAGTTAGAGTTCTGAAATAAGTAAGATTTTTACTGATTTATATGTAGCGTGGAAGCTAATAATAATAATATAATATCTTGCTGGGAGAGAGAGACCATCTGATAGTTTCCATCAATATTCTATGTTTTGCGCTCTTCTCTCTTTTCAGTATATTATCCTTTTGGATAAGAAAAGGTCTCCAAAGCATTGTAAAGCAAATCATTGATGACCTCTTAACATTCAAGGTGTTATATGCATTAGTAACACATGCTTAAGGGTTAATATTGCCTCTGTAGAATTATGACTGTATTACCTTTTATAAACCCGTGTTGTATATTGATATGCCTTACAAATAGTTTGTTGTGTCTATTTCACTTTTTGAACTTCAAAAAAGTAATTAGAACACTATGGTTTGGCCCTTAACCCCTTGGAGGCTAGAAACATCTCCTGTGCATTGTTTTTCAATACACTGGAAGCATCTCAAACATCCAAGGGGTTAAACATTTCCCCTACATTGGTACATTTACTGCAAGGGATGTTTGAGTCAAACTGTTACTGTGGTTTTCAAGAAGCCTTTCATGCAGGATACAGCACTGGTCACTCTCGGTCCTCCAGTTTGTCCGAACTGAGCCACCGTAGGAACACATCAGTGAGCAGCACATCCACAGGGATTGGCAGTATCCCAGAGCCCAGTGAGGAGGAGAGTAACAAAGCACTGCCATTCAACCCAGAGTCCACTGAAGAGGGATCTTCCTCTGAGAAACTCAGCAGGTATGTGTGGGAGCTGGGCAAGGGGTGACATGTAGGACTGAATGGGGAGGAGTGTAATAAAACCAAAAGGAACATGGGGTATGACAAGGCTTCTTAGAGAGATAAGCAAACCGTGAAAATGGCAGAGAATCTCATAGTGGTAGACAGGTGCGAGCGTGCCAGGGCGACAGATTTTAAAGCTTTGAGTTTCATAGGGGTGAACCCTCATTTTTTTTGCTGTAGATTGCTTACTCTTCTGGCGCTCAAAGACTTAAAAGGAGCATACATTTTTCATTTGAATGGTATTTCACTGTCGTCCAATACAGGTCACTGGTACTCTGGGAGGCGTAAGTCCCCTTTAATAGGCAGGAACAATTATGCAAATAATTTGCAGGGGGCGGAGCCTCCCCTCTTACTTAAGCCACCTTCTGGCCAGAGCCACTCATATTGATTTGTTCCTGGTGTGCTTGCACACCAGGCAGAGAACATCTATGCTTCTTAGAGTTTTATTATTTTTATTCAAATATGGAATACCACCATTAGGAGGGTGACCATGGCTGTGAATTGCCCTCTTTAAAGTGGCTGGTGCAGCTTCCAGGGATTTTCTGTGGACCTTAAACCCTGATGAGGGGACAGCTTGTGTGGAGCAGCTCCCCTGCTGAGGAATTGCCTCTGGGTTATTCCTCCCTTATCATGGTCACCTGAAGACAGAAGTCCTGCAGGAAAGGTGAGTCATCCTTTGAGTGCTGAAGGTCCACTTGTCCCCACAGTGTCCCTTTGATGGGCTTGTATTTGGGAGTTTTCAATTCACTCCGGCACTCATAGGGTGTTTTTATTGCATTATTTTAGATTTATGCAATTTCTGTGGTATTCTCTGGGTTTTGGAGCTTAGTATATTTGTTTACTTATGTTTCTTATGTGTTTTATGCTTGTTTGGGCACTTTTGAAAGTTTTCTTAAACTTTATTAAAAATTGTGTTCTGCGCCTTTAAGCGCGGCGTTTCCCGCTCAGACGCATGGCTCCTTTACTCTCTATGGGAAATCACAGTGTGGGACATATCTCTGGAACCGCTTGTCACAGCAACTTCAGAGAGGGCTCATTTTAATGCTAGGCTCCTGCTCTATCATCCGGATGGTGTTTTATTAATGTGAGGGGTTCAGGGGGGCTTCGGGCACTGTTTGGGGTACTTGTATAGGGAAAACTACATTTCCCATGAGCGCTTGGTTCGCGCTCGTTTCTGTTTGGCTGTCATGACGGCCGCCATTTTGTTGCACTTTTCCTAAGCGAGTACACTACGCAGGGACCGAGCCTTCTCTCTCCTCAACTGATTAACCCTTCGCTGGCCAGATAAGTCCAATTTTAGACATTTCTGGGGTGAAACTTTAATCCTTTACACCTTTTCTGGGTGATAGAGTTATTAGTGAGGTATATTGACGCTGTGAGCATGTCTACTTCACTGGAGCTAGGGGCTAGACCCAAGTCTAAAGAGGATGGGGGGGTCTGCTACCCCCATGGCGTTTTGCTCCTCTTGCCACATTGGGCTGTCTAGCGATAATGTGGGGGATCTATGCCCTAATTGTACTAGTCAGGATAGCAACCCTGGGCTTCCCAGCTATGCTATTGAGCCATCTTGGGTGAAGGAGTTTAAAGCTGCCACTAGGGATCTCAGATCCACCCTTCAACTCTTTCCCTCTCAGGTACAGGGGGCTCTCCAGGTCTGGCAGACCCCCTCTACCATCAAGACCTCCCTGCCTAAGCCACAGGGGGCTCCTGATGTCACTGATTCTTCTGAGGAAGAACTCTTGCAGGATTCTGATGCTGAGGAACGTACTGTTATTGAATCTAACAGGTCCATTGGGGACCCCTATGAATGTGACCCTGAAGTTTCGGCTGAGGGTCTGATCAGAGCGGATTTGAATACGCTCAATCTTCCTCTGACTCAAGAATCCACTTATGATCCTTCTGATGTTTTTCAGAAAAAGCCATCTAAGCCTGTTGTCTGTTTTCCAACTAATCCTACTCTTGCCCGTCTAGTCTCTGAGGCGTGGAAGAATCCTGTTAGGTCTTCCTCTGTTTCCAAAAAGTTTGCTAAACTGTACCCCTTTCCTGAGACTGAGCTGGCGAAATGGGTACATCCTCCTAAGGTGGATGCCCCTGTTTCCAGGCTATCCAAGTCTACCGCTTTGGCTGTCTCTGATGCCTCTGCCCTGCATGATTGGACGGATAAGAAATTGGAACTTTCTCTTAAGTCCATTTTTGCCTCTATCGGCACTGCCATGCGTCCAACCTTTGCAGTGGCTTGGGTAAACAGGGCTATCGCGGCCTGGACTGAGCGACTGACTGAAGCAGTTCGCCAGGATGCTCCAGTTTCTGAACAGTTGCAGCTTCTTGCTAACATTTCTGAAGCTCAGAATTATATTGCTGACGCTGCCTTTGATGCTGTGCGCATGATGGCGCGGGCCTCCACTTCTTCAGTGGTGGCTAGACGCGCCCTTTGGCTGAAAATTTGGTCTGCTGATACAGCCTCCAAGAAAGCTTTGCTTTCCTTGCCCTTTCAGGGGAACTTGCTATTTGGTTCTGAACTCAAAGAAATGATCAGTGAGGCTACTGGTGGTAAAAGTACTCTTCTACCCTCAGTCTTTAAGAAAAAGTTTCCAGCCAAACGCAACCGGTCCTTTCGTTCCTTTCAGACTGAGACACGCTCCTCGACCCCGTCGGGTCCTCCCGCTGCGCGCTCCTCCTCCAAGCCCAAACAGTCCTGGAAGCCCAAAGTTGCCCCCAAGGCCAAGTCCTCCAAGACTGCTTCGGCATGACTCGCCGAATCCGGGTCCGCATCCGGCTGTAGGTGGACGTCTCCACATCTTTCGCCGGATTTGGGAGGAGTCAGTGGCGGACCCGTGGGTTATCCAGGTGGTGTCAGAGGGATACCGGATCCCTTTCTCCTCCCTTCCTCCTTTTCGGTTCCATTTTACTCGTCCTTCTCAGGAACCTGTAAAGAGACGTCTGTTCGACGACGCTATTCAGGATCTCTTGGACAAAGAGGTCCTAGAGGTGGTTCCTCAGGAGGACACAGGTTCAGGATTTTATTCCAACCTGTTTGTGGTGGCCAAAAAGGACGGAGGGGCCCGTCCCATTTTGGATCTCAAAGATCTCAATGCTTATGTGGTGACCTCCCACTTCCGCCAGGAATCCCTGCGATCTGTGATTGCAGCTATGTCTCCGGGGGAATTTCTTGCCTCCCTGGACCTTCAGGATGCGTATCTTCACATCCCCATTCATCCAGAGAGCAGGCGGTATCTCAGGATTGCCTGCCACAGGGGACACTTTCAGTTTACAGCGCTCCCCTTTGGGCTGACTTCAGCCCCTCAGGTCTTCCAGAGGGTGTTAGGCTCCTTGATAGCGGTGCTTCATCAGGATGGGATAAGGGTGACCCTCTACATGGACGATCTCCTACTAAAAGCCTCCTCAGCGGAGCTTCTCCATCAGCAACTGCAGAAGTGTATGCACACTCTGAACCATCATGGCTGGATCCAGAATCTGGACAAGTCGGACTTGGTTCCATCTCAGAGGCTTCGGTTCTTGGGTCTCCTGTTCGACACTCACCAATGCATGGTGTTTCTTCCAGAGGATGTGGCTCACCAGATAGCCATCAGAGTGGCTGGGATTCTGGACAGGGACGAAATTCCGGTTCCGAAGTTGTCATCCTTAGTGGGGAAGTTCATTTCCACGATCGAAGCAGTGCCATTTGCTATGGCCCACTCCAGGGACCTTCAGAGATTTGTGATCCAGACGTGCAGGAATCATCCAGATCATCAACATCTGTCTGTGTCTCTACCTCCTCATGTCGAGTCGAGTCTGCACTGGTGGTTGGATCTCCCTCATCTCCTGAAAGGGAGATCCTTTCTAGTTCCTCGTTGGTCCACAGTCACGACGGATGCCAGCTTTCGGGGCTGGGGTGCAGTCTGGGGTCGCTTCAGTGCTCAGGGGAAATGGGGTCTGGAGGAATCCCTTCTCTCCATCAATGTTCTGGAACTTCGAGCTGTCCGGCTTGCCCTGAGGCACTGGGAGTCTCAACTGACCGGTCGTCCGATCAGAGTGGAGTCCGACAACGCCATGGCTGTGGCTTACATCAACAGGCAAGGCGGCACAAGAAGCGGTTCCGCCTGGTGGGAGGTCAAGGATATTTTGTCCTGGGCAGAAGTTCACGTGCCTGTCATTTCTGCAGTTCACATCCCAGGCGTAGACAACGTCATGGCGGACTTCCTCAGTCGTCACACCGTCGACAGCGGAGAATGGGCTCTTCATCCAGAGGTGTTTCGTTGCTCACCCGGAGGTGGGGGATGCCTGTGGTGGACCTGATGGCTACCAGACACAACAGGAAGGTTCCGGTGTTTTGCTCCCGGTGGAGGGACTCCCTTGCTCTAGCAGTGGATGCCTTGTCGATCCCTTGGGAATTTCCCCTGGCTTACATCTTCCCTCCTCTTCCTCTATTGATCAGAGTTATCCAGAAGTTGAAGCAGGAGCGTTGTCCTGTCATCCTGATCGCTCCAAACTGGCCTCGCCAGTCCTGGTATCCGGAGTTGATGGCCATGTCAGTGGCGGATCCGATCCCACTTCCTGCCCGTCCGGATCTTCTTCTTCAGGGTTATCTGTGGAAGGAGGACGTTCACACATTCCGTTTGATGGCTTGGCGGTTGAATCCTCGATTCTAGCAAAGAAAGGATTTTCTCCTTCTGTGATGTCGACTATGCTCAGTGCTTGTAAGCCTGTGTCCTCCAAGATCTATCATCGCATATGGTCAACCTTTGTTGCATGGTGCAGTGATAAGAAGTTATCCCTTGATTTTCATCTTCCCACTGTCCTGGCCTTCTTGCAGGACGGCGTTGATAAGGGGCTCAGTCTGAGTTCCCTCAAGGTTCAGACTTCTGCCTTGTCTGTGTTTTTCCAGGAAAGGATTGCTATCCTTCCTGATGTCAAAGTTTTCTTCCAAGGTGTGACTCATGTTCGACCTGCCTTCAAGAGTCCTACTCCCCAGTGGGACCTCAATTTGGTGCTGGGAGTTCTCCAGCGACCCCCGTTTGAATCCTTGGCTTCTATTCCTTTACGTCTTTTGACTTGGAAAATGGCCTTTCTCTTGGCTATTGTTTCCGTTCGCCGGGTAGCAGAGTTACAAGCTCTGTCTTGTAAACCTCCTTACCTGGTGTTCCACAAGGATAAGGCTGTGCTTCGCACTACCAAGGAATTCTTACCCAAGGTTGTGTCCGAATTTCACATCAATCAAGAGATTGTGGTTCCCTCTTTCTGCCCTAATCCTTCATCTGACAAGGAACGAGATCTCCATTTGTTGGATGTGGTGCGGTGCCTCAAGTTTTATGTTAATCGCACCGAGTCTATCAGGAAGTCTGACGCTCTATTCGTCATTCCTGAGGGGCCTAGGGCAGGGAGACCGGCTTCCGAGGTTACTATCGCCTCTTGGATTAAGGCTACCGTTCGTGAAGCCTATAAGATTCGGAATAAGCACGTTCCCTTCCGGGTGACTGCCCATTCCACCAGATCTATTGGGGCCTCCTGGGCCTACAAGAATCAGGCATCTGCTGATCAACTGTGCAGAGCGGCCACTTGGTCCTCTGTGCACACGTTTTCTAGGCACTATCGAGTTGATGTACTGGCTTCGGCTGATGCCAGTTTTGGGAGGAAGGTCCTGGAGGCAGCTTTGCCTGTCTAGGCCTTCCGCTCTGTGATCCTTAGTGCTTCCTTCCTGTTGAGCCCTGTTGGCTCTTGTTCAGTGTGCTGTGTTTGTTCAGGGATTGTTTTCCCTTGATGGGTGTCCGTTGACACTTACAGTTTGGGCTATGTTATTAACTGGTTCATAGCAGTTCTAGTGACTTGGGCATTGCGCCTGGTCCTTGCCTTTCTTCCCGCCTCTGGGTCAGCTCAATGTTTGTACATCCCAGAGTACCAGTGACCTGTATTGGACGACAGTGAAAATAGGATTTTAGTCTTACCTGTTAAATCCTTTTCACTTAGTCCATACAGGTCACTGGTCTCCCACCCTGTCAAGGGACCAGACTTGGTTCTCCTGTGGCATTCAGTGGGAGACTGTTGGGCATGCTCACAGGAGTCTTTCTTTTTGCTTACCTGCGGTCAGTTCTTAGGGTCTCAAATCAATATGAGTGGCTCTGGCCAGAAGGTGGCTTAAGTAAGAGGGGAGGCTCCGCCCCCTGCAAATTATTTGCATAATTGTTCCTGCCTATTAAAGGGGACTTACGCCTCCCAGAGTACCAGTGACCTGTATGGACTAAGTGAAAAGGATTTAACAGGTAAGACTAAAATCCTATTTTCAGCTTTTATTGCTTTTATTAACAGTTCTAGTTAAAAGCCAAATAACCATTTGACAGAAGAGAGAGAGTATATATTCTTAAAGCAACAGAACGATCAAAGCAAATGTCTTGTAGATGAAATACAGTAGTAATCACACAGCTCTTATTACCGGTGTCTTCAGCCCACCGGTTTATGTCAAACAAGGATAATGTATCAGCTCATCCTTGCTGAAGTTCTCACAGGTCTCTATTGCTCCAAGTGACTTTACTATCCCCCATATTGTAGATATTTGTAAAATAATTTAATAGCCCCCAGGTTCATCTCTCAAACCTTTATGGTTTGAGAGATAACCGAACACAAAATTCTCCCCTCCCTCCCCCTTCCCCGAAGTCAGCGTTGTACTGAATGCAGGGGAAGTCTGTCATAGGACAGGCTTTCGGCTCTGCAGCTGAGCCGAGATCCCGTTAGTGACTAAGAATTATTTCACTGAAAAGGTCTTCTACATGTCAGCACATGTAATAAAATTTTTGTATCACCAACATGCTGAGAAAATATGTCTCGTTTATTTAAAATAAAAAGCAATGTTAGATATATACAGACATCTGCAAACCGCTTAAAGCAGAACTTTCACATGATTAAAAAGCTCAGCAGAGCATAGTTATATTAGCAATTATAGACAGATTTATGCTTCAAAATAAAACAAATTGCTTCATTAACGAAAAAAATCACCTTTAACTAGGCAGGCACCGGGGAACAGTGCAGACATCTTGCAGAGCTGGCATCTCTGCGTCTGCGCTGGCCGTCCCCTTCAAATCCAGGACTGGAGGTTGACTGTCACTGTACCATATGGTACGGGAAGGGACTGACAGCGCAGGTGCAGAGAGCGCTTCCTGTAAGATCCCTGCTAGTGCCTGCCTGGTTAAAAGGTGATTTTTTTCGTTCATGAAGCAATTTGTTTTATTATGAAGCATAAATCTGTCTATATCCTTAATGTAACTGTGCTCTGCGGAGCTTTTTTTAATCATGTGAAAGTTCCTCTTTAAAAATTGCTCACAAAGCAACATGTTTCATGGCATATAAATCCGCCACTTTATCAAACCAACATGAACAATCAATCAAACAACCAGCACAACAGATTTCCTTTCACTTTATACACTTAGTTAGTTCAGTTGTACTGCCACCCACTGGGCTCCCGGATACATTGTTTACATTCGGATTAAAACCCTTCCATCACATGTGAGCAAAATGTTAACAAGTATCCCTTATCCTTGTAAGTATATTGCCTGAATAGACCGTTATCTCCACCTCAAACGCTCTTTCAAAAGACGTCTTAATCAAGTAAACCTATATCTCAAAATGTGTTGGGCATTTTAATCATCTGAATGAGGACACTGAATTCCCCCCTCACATATTGATAAAATCTCAAGCTTAAGTACTATACCCAAGTCTCATTGTTTGATTGTGTAGTTCAAAATCTTGATATATAAACTATGTTAATATTTCATAGCTTCTTTTTGGATTATGAGACTTCGGAATAGTAATTAAACTTGAGATTTTATCAATATCTGAGGGGGAATTCAGTGTCCTCATTCAGATGAATAAAATGCCCAACATATATTTTGAAATATAGGTTTACTTGAGTGCCTTCGGGGTATGCAACACATTGCTCTGTAATGCATTGTGTACCACTCTGGCACTCAGAGAGTTAAGATGTCTTTTGAAAGAGTTTGGGGTGGAGATAACTGTCTGTTTAGGCAATATACCTCAGAGGATAAGGGATACTTGTTAACGTTTTGATCACATGTGATTGAAGGAAACAATGCATCTGGGAGACCAGTGTGAGGCAGCACAATTGAATTAACAAAGTGTATAAAGTGAATGGAAATCTGGTGTGCTGCTTGTTTGTTCATGTTGGTTTGATGAAGTGGCGGGTTTGTACACCACGAAACACGTTCTTTGTGAACAATTTTTATTTATTTTTTATTGATTTTTAAACAAATGAGACCTATTTTCTCAGCATGTTGGGGAGATATATACATTTTACTACATCCTTATGAAGGGTATGTTTTGGTGTTGAAACCAGCAACAGAAAAGTCATTTGGAGGACTAGAGACCTTTGAGAGTTTGAGCAGGGACAAGCTGATACATTATCCTGCATGAGATAAACATGTGGGCTGAAGACAACGGTAATAAGAGCTCCATGAGTACCACTGTATTTTATCTACAAGACATTTGCTTTGAGATCTGTTTCTTTAAGCATATATACTTGAACTCCTTCGCTTCTGTTTTTTGGTCCGCCTGCGGGGACTTCAAGGATGACTCAGTGTGGATGTCCTAGGAGCAGCCAAGTGTGTGGTCGAAAAGAGGGGAGCGAACCCAAGTGGAAGTGGGTTAAAATATCTTCCACCTGCATTGACAATCTGTTTTGCACATATGTGCTTGATAGACATGTCTAGTGTATGCGTACCCAATTTAAGGGATTGGAAGTGGGTCATCTATTATTTAATCGAAATACTACTCTATGAGGCTCTCCTTATGTTTGTAAATAACCGATTTTTGAATAAAGCATCTCCCAGCAGAAGTACTCTCTGTACTCAAAAGGAGAAGCTTTATAGCATATATGTTTTTTATAATAAAACTTTACTACCCCGTTAAATGGACCATGGCAGGTTGACACAGTGTAGACTGACTTCAATAGCAACATTTCCTGCAGGAAAGTGCTACATTTATCAACTGCTTCTCTCTCCTTAGGCTCCCGGTGAAGCAGGACTCAGTCGAATCTCAGTTAAAACGAGTGGATGCTACCAGAGTAGATGCCGATGACATTGTTGAGAAAATTCTCCAAGGTCAGGACTTTAGCCTGGATTCCAGTGCAGAGGGTAAGTTACAGAAGTCTCTCCTGACTTAGTGGCCTGACCTTCAGAGCCTGTTTCTTAAGGCAGTAATCTCTTATATGAAATGGCAGGTTATAACATTCTCAGAATTTCTGTATGAATCCACGTACTTGTCGGATATGCAGAATGATAAATCTCTCTTGCTCTCTCTTACATAGATACTATACATGCATACAGTTTTTCTTAACACATAACACACACACACACACACACACACACACACACACACACACACACACACACACACACACACACACACACACACATATATATGTGTGTACTTGGCCAAGGCTCTGTCTGGAACAGCACTCACAGGACTCAGTTGGTTGAAGCAAAAAAAAAGATGTTTATTAGGCTTTTACTCCAACATGCCAAACTTTTTTGGTCCAAGAATGGACCTTCATCAGGGTGAGATGGTCCTTACTTGGACCGAAAACATTTGGCATGTTGGAGTAACAGCCTAATAAACAACTTTTTTGTTTCAATCAACTGAGTCCTGCGATTGCGGTCCCAGACAGAGCCTTGGCTAAGAACACCATATTCATTCTTCTAGGGAACGAGCACCAATCTATGTATTCTATATATCTATGCTTTAGTGTGCCATTGTCATTTATTTGCCTGTCTGTCTGTCTTATATGCATAAATAAAATATACATTCATACATAGTCTTTTCTTAACAGATAGTCTGTTTTATCCTGTTTGGAGGTGCAATACAATTATAGCCCACCAAAAAAATGGGCCAAGTGATGTGCATTGTATGGGTGTTACCATTCTGCTATACCCAGGCTGTGTATGACCTTGGTGTGGAGGAGCTAGGATCGAAAATCCTCCCTTTTTTGAATGCCTGGTCTAGGGGTGGCATAAATGTTTTTGTGCTCTTAGATGATGTGTGATTGGGGAGTTTTGCTCTGCACTGAAGCCATCTATCATCATTTTCAATATCCTGTGCTGGATAGGTATACGTTAATGTTTTGAAAGCATTTACAGCATCTACTAGTACAGCATCCCAAGGCAAAGAATTCCACAGCTTTACCGCCCTTAATGTAAAATATCCCAGCCTTTGTTTCAGTTGAAAGCATCTTTCCTCTAGTCTTAATGGATGACCTCTTGTTCTTAACTCAGCTCTTTGAGCAAATAATTAATTGGATAGTTCTTTGTATTGACCTAGAATACATTTGTAAATGGTAATCATATCACCCATTAGATGTCTCTTCTCTAATGTAAACAAACCCAGTTTGGCTAGTCTAGCTTTATAACTTAGATCATCCAGTCACTTTCTCAGTTATGTTGCACATCTCTGCACTTTTTTCAGTTCAATAATGTCTTTTTTAAGAACTAGTGCCCAAAACTGCACTCCATATTCTAAATGAGGACTTACCAAGGACTTGTATAGAAGTAGAATTATATTGGCATCCTGTGCATCTACACCTCTTTTTATGCAGGATAATGCCCTATGTGCTCTTGCAGCAGCTGAGTGACTCTACAGACTGCTGTGAAGTCTATCGTCTATCAGTACGCCTAAATCTTTCTCTAATGAGGATTGTTTCCCATTTAGTGTATATGTAGCATGTTTGTTTTTACAGCCCAAATGCATAACCTTACACTTATCTACATTAAATGTCATCTGCTACTTTATCTAAATCCTTCCGCAGAGAAAAAACATCCTACTCTGTATACATTAGCATCATGAGCAAAGATTGAAACATTATTTTCAATTTCCACTTCTAGATAATATATTCATTTTAGGGGACATTCAATAACTGCCTCAAGTCTTCGTCCCATAAACATCACCAGATGCCGGATATCTTCGCTGGTGATGCTCTGACCGGCTTGTACTGCAGCCATCTTCAGTTACTATTTGTTTTTGGGCATTTTTTCTCTTCAGTCTTTTCTTCACAAAGTGAAAACACATGCTGAGTTGGATTCAAGTCAGGTAACTGAGTTGACCTGTCAGTAAACATGCCACTTATTGGTCCTAAAAAACTCATTGGTTGCTTTAGTAGTATGTTTGATATCATTGTCCTGCTGCAAGATGAAGTAACTTCCATTGAGTTTTGAGGCATTTGGTTGGATCTGAGCACTTCAGAATTCTTCCTGCTGCTGTCATAATCACATAATCAACAAAGACAAGTGAGCAGGTACCAGTGGAAACCATATGTGCTGAAGCCATAACATTACCTTCGCCTTGTTTCACAGATAAGATCATGTGCATTTCCTTTCTTCCTCCACACTTTCCTGTTTGCAGCACTTTGGTACAAGTTAATCTTCACCTCATCTCTGAATGACTTTGTTCCAGAACGCTACATGTTTCTTAGCAAACTGTAATCTGACCATTCTGCTCTTGAGGCTTACTAGTAGTTTGCACCTCGTGGTAAACTCTCTGTAGTTTTGCTGGTGTAGTCTTCTGTTTATGGTACTCTTTGACATGTCTGTGCCTACGTCCTGAAGAGTGTTCTTGATTTGTTTGATAGTTGAAAGGGATGTTTCTTCACAACTGCAAGCACTCTTCGGTCATAGACTACAATGGTCTTTGGTTTACCAAGTCATTTGCTATTGCTGAACTTACCTGCGTGTACTTAATAATGTGCCACACAGCTGATTTTGACACACCTAATGTTTTGGCATGTTTCTAATTGTTTTATTCTGACTTTTTTCGCCTCATAATAATGTTACTGGCATTGACTCCTCTTTGCTTCTCATGTTGAGAGACAACAGTAACAAACTCCAAATGTCACACCTAGAGTTAACATTTTGTTAGATCTCTTGTGCATGAACTAACGACACACACCTGGGCAAAAAACAACTGAGCAACCAACTGGCCAATTACTTTGGTCCACTAAAATGAGGGTCAATGAACCGAAAATTCTTACATGGTTCATGGATGTAAATACACTCAGATTAAAGCGAACAGTCTGCACTTTCTCCTCTTAGTCATTGTTTCAGTTCAAATCCAGTGTGTTGGTGTACACAGCCAAAACAACAAAAATTGTGTCACTGTCCAAATACTTATGGACTGCACTGTATATGTCTGCAGCCACTTGTTTAATGAGCTTTAAATGAGAGCAGAGGAGTATGAGATGCACTCTTATTCAGTGAAACAGTTGTGCTAAAGATAAGTGGAGCAATTATGGGGAAAACCAATAACACCAGAGGGAACATGGCTTTTAGCTCCTTGAATTCTTGAGAGGTCTCCAGCTCATTGCAAATAAAAATTCTGATAAAATAAATACAAATAAAAATTTCCATTGTGTTAAAGGCGAGGTTTTTTTTATATATCTTAAGTTTATTAAAGTCTTTCAGTGGTTAGAGATTAAAGGGGAAAAAAAAAGTAAAACGTACAGATGGGCATACCTCGGAACTTTCATTTGTGGCATCCCCAGAGGGGACTCCTCTGATGCCCCTGGGGAGTGTAATTGCAGCAAAGCGTGGCAGAAGGGGGTGGGGTTTACCTACGAGTGAGGATGAGGCTTTCTGGGGCATCACAAGTGGGCGGGAAGTGGGATGAACTGGGTGGGGAAGGAGGAAAAGTGGGAGGAACTGGGTGGGAAGGAGCAGAAGTGGGCAGAGTTTGAAGAAAACTCCACACATCCGGAGATCAGCCTCTGCCCTGGAGACCTGGTAATGCACTATCAAAACTGGAGTCTCCAGGACAAATCCGGAGAGTTCCCAGGTATGAACATGGGATGGTCTATGATGGGGCGGGGTCTGGATGCATTAATCAATTGAGAATGATAAATTAACCATTTGTTTCCAGTTTTGTATGTAAAGATCCAAAGCTCACATTTAATGTTCAGTTTCCTCAGATCATAGTCTTCTCTCCCCCTGAGTGGAGAGAACCTCCCATAGGTAGTTAATTGGTGCAACTCCAGCACTGGGGACTACAACACATGTCATCCTCAACCAGCCCCTGTTCCAGTCTGTAGTAACATTGCCTTTGTGTGCCACTGGCAATAATAACATACCCTATGTTTTGATCTTTACAGAGGAAGGTCTAAGGTTGTTTGTTGGTCCAGGAGGGAGCACAGCACTTGGAGGTCATCACCTTCCAAACAGGTATGTCTGAATTACACAGGGGAGCACAGTGGATTGTGGTCCAGTCTGTCTTACAGTGTCTGTTTCATATTGACAACATTTAATTGGTGAGTGGGCCAAAATGATTGCTACTGGCCCTGTACACTGAAGTGTGTGTGTGTGTGTGTGTGTGTGTGTGTGTGTGTGTGTGTGTGTGTGTGTGTTGATAATCCAGTAAAACCCACTTTGGCAGTCTGTTGGCGGCTACCATGTCCATATCTGAGTAGAAGAGGAATATTGCACATATTTCTTTTTCCAACTCAAAATAAACTAAAATGAGAATGAACAATCCATTCCTACTTTAAGGATATTTATCCTGTTTTGCTAAGTCTGCTTCTATCAGCCATTTGGATGGTCTAAAATAGACACCCTTGACTGGAACTTAAAGGGATAGTAATGTCAGAAAAAAAGTATTAACTATATGGTAGATACATTTAAAAGAGAGTGCTTGCACTTATTTGTATCTCTCAAAGCGTTATGGTTTGAGAGATATAGGAAAATAAAGTTATCTGGTCCCTCCCCTTTCTGGTTGATGAGCTGTAAAGCTGTCAGAAGCAGATTCTGGTCACTTTACCAGATATGGCTCTTCAGCAGCTCCGATATAACAATATCTAAAGATAAATACTTAATTTGGAACGGTCTACAAAGTATGCCTGGCTTGCAAGCACACTTTGTGGACCGTTCCAATGAAGTATTTATTTCTAAATAGTGTGATTTCAGCTGTGCTGAAGAGCCTCTGTCTGATCAAATGACTGGAATCTGCAGCTGTCAGCTAGATGGCAGACTTGAGTAAAACAGTGAGGAAAAGGTAACTTTAGTAAGTTATATCTCTCAAACCATAAAGATTTGAGAGATAAGACTTACATCATTGTTAATCTTTTTTTAATGTCTACAATATTAAATCAACTTAAAATTAACCATTACTATCCCTTTAACCCACAAGCATGTTACTATCAGCTGCAAACTTCACCAGATGTGTGTATTTAGCCTTCATAGGTTCACTGTGTGGGGCTATCAAGACAGACATGGAAGGTCTATGGGGACTTAATTATGCAGGACAAGAGCCTGAACTGCAAGACTTCTCACAGGACCAATGAGGGAGGCTCTTTTCAGTCCCCTTTACTGCTCCCATTTTGATCCATTAGTGCTTACAATCCCTCCTTGGTCTGCCAGTAGGAAACCTTGCAATTGAAAAGTTACCTTTTAACCCTTTGCGTGCCAGTCAGGTATCCAACACATTGCAGCACAGCACGCAAAGGGTTAAATCTACTTCCTTCTCTTAAACAAAAGAGGGTAGCAGCTCATTCTCACAGTGCGTGTTTTAACACAAAGTAAGCGATGTAACTACTTTTTCATGTAACTCTTTGAGTGCATGAGGGACATTTTTCACCCCTTTGGGTCCAAAGAGTTATATACACAGTAGTGGCAATAGTGTATACTGGCCAAAGCGAGAAATACAAAAAGCATTCAGAAGGTGGACAAATGCACTGCAATTCATTTTCTGGCTTTCTTTGTACATTTATGCCTAGAGGATTAGTTCTGCATGTAATATTTCACATATTTCTTCATATTTTTTTTTCATAAACATTTTCTTAATATAATAGATCAAGATAAGCCCTTATTACATGTTAATATATATTTTTATCCAACCTTGATTCAAAATTTAAGTGCTTTTAATACAAGTTTTAAATAATTTTAATTTACAACCGTGTTCAAACCAAGTTTACACATCTTAAGGTGTCCTTAAACACCTGTGCAGTATGGCTTTACAAGATTACAAATAAATGGATGTACTGCTTTAGGAGGAGGAGGCCAATCTGCTCTGCTCCTGTATCACCGCTACAGCTGTGGATATGCACGGAGCACTGTCTTGTGCCTGTGGCTTGTGCATTGTTTTTTTTTTTGTTTTTTTTGTTTTGTTTTTTTCAAGAAATTTGTTCACTGGGGAGCAGTATAGCACCAAAACAAGAAGTGGGTTGACTGACGTAAAACAAATGCACTTTCATCCTAAAGGATGTCCACAAATGAGTTCATAAAGCAAAGTAGTTGAGCCACTTCTAATGCAGCGTAAGTCCAATTGGTGCCCTGGCTTTATGGGAAAAGCACACTTTGTGGCATACTGCACTAATGTTGCAAGGCATCTTGTTTTGGCACTGTATAAGTGGTATAATTGATCAGAAGGACTTGGCGTGGTAGGTGTCTTTCAAACAGATTTTTATTTACATTTTTATTGGTATTTGAGCTTATATTTCACTGCTAATTGTTTATTTATAATCTGATAAGATTGTGAGCCATTCAGGTCTTCTGAAGCTTATTGTTTGTTGTGAGGAGGTATAACTTAGCAGCAGACTTCAATAGAGATTAAAGGGATAGTAATACTTCGTTTTAACTTTATTTTATTTTGTAGGCATTAAAAAAACATGAAGAATGATATAAGTCTTATCGCTCAAACCTTTATGGTTTATGAGATATTCACAAGCAAAGTTCCCCTCCCCGCCCCTTTTACCTAGTGTAAACCATCTCTTCTCAGATGTGAGTCTGGTTGTATGACAGGACAGATAACAGAAGGGGACAATTTTCTTTGTATGAAAACAATGAAAGCCCTTTCCCCCTTGACAAGTTTTTCAGCTTTTTCCCTTATCTTAATTGAAGATTGTCCCTCTCTGCAGTCTACCTGGGCATTTCCCTTCTGATCTGGTTGAACAGGGGGGGGGATACTTTGTGAATATCTCTTAAACCATAAAGGTTTCAGAGATAAGACTTATATCATTCTTCATGTTTTTTTTAATGCCTACAAAATAAAATAAAGTTAAAATGAAGTATTACTATCCCTTTAATATACAGAAGACTGTAGACAGAATGCAAATATATACATACAGAAAAACAGAACTGCTGTATGGATGACACCTACCAATGTAAGTCAGTGTGTTAAATGAAACCTACAAAAATATAGGAAAAATGTATCCACAAAAGTGAACACAAACCCCTGTTAGCTGCACCTATCTCCCGGTAAATGCTACCAAATGGATAGCAATAAATAATATATTATGACTCTAGATATATATATATCTATATATATATGTATATATATATCATAGTCATAAACAAAGAAAGAGAAAATAATATATATAGATATTATAAACAAAAAAGAGGGACATATAACGAATATTCTGCCAATAAAAAATTTAGAAAATCGTCCACAGACAATGGTTCTTAACGACAGTCCAGAATTATTAGATCAACGCTGCACACTCTTCAAGGGCTGGGTTCCCACTCCAATAAACGCTAGAGACAAAGAAAACACAAAAAAGCAGTGCAGAAGATCCTATAAGTGTAGTATATATAGTACTGGGACAGTCCTTCACCAACACCCAAATAAGAACATTATGGAGGATCACTTATCTGGAAGTATTTGATAGGGATTAAAATAACAAATATAGATTCAGCCAGAATTATATTGGGTATGTTGTTACCCTCTATTTAAGTGGCTATTTCCACATTCAATTTTTTCCCTGGATGGATGAGCAGAGAAAGATCCAGACTACAGAGCAAGTGCACCTTACTGGGGTGAGAACCAGTGCAAGCATTCATACTGAGAGGCAGGTTTTAGCCTCTACAAATTGTGAGTAATTTTTTTATTTGGGTGTTGGTGAAGGACTGTTCCAGTACTATATACTACAGTTAGAGGATCTTCTGTGCTGCTTTTTTGTGTTTTTTTGTTTGGCTCTAGTGTTAAATTTAGAGCCTTTTATACTTTGGGTATAATTCATATTTATGACAATGGTTTTAACCCTTTAATTGCTGGAGAGGTATCAAACGCATTGAGTTGTAATGAGTTGGATCACTCCCTGGGCTTATCAAATAAAAAAAAAATTGATTTTGAAAGGGCTTTGAAAATTGCCTATATGTTGTTGTATCAACCATTTTTGATTTGAAAAACTATTCTTGAGTTATTTAATATACAGATTATGCTAATGAAGGCATGCAGTGCAGGCACTTCCTGTCCCAACTCCTCGCACACTGAAAGGTTAAGTGTCAATGAGCATATGAGGTCATGTGTGCGAAGACCGAAAGTAATGCATAGCCTGCCTCTTTAAGATTTATAGATTATGCTAATTAACAAACACTTTTTTCTAAATAATAAAATGGTTAATAAAACGTGGGTGATTTTGGAAGCCCTTTCAGTCATTAAATTTGTTTTAAGGTGATAGGGCCTCTTAAAAAAACAAACAAACATACTTTTGGAGACATCTTAAGCACTGAAGAGGTTAAATGAAGCCAGGATGTAGCTTCTCAATAATTTATGTATAAAGGAAGCCTGTGTATCTGTGATGTGTAAGCATTCTTATTTCTGTACTAGGGTTGGTGCTGGTGCATATGAACAAGTTGTAATCAAACGCTAAGGAATCCAATTCCAAGATGAGACGTGTGGTGTTGGAATCTTCCTCCTTTGGAGGCAGCTGGGATTGTTTCAGACTGGTTTGATGGTACAGAAACGCAGGGCATTATCCTAATGGAGATATCCAAGTCCTGGAACTGTCTGTTTTTCCTCCTTTCTTGGACCGTCATAACCCTTTGGATGCCAGAACAGCCTGCATTGATTCTCGGATTGATGTTTTCTTAGCAACGCTGGCAGCTGATGTGTTATTATAGCTGGATAATGTGGGTGTTTGTAAATAGAAACTGGGAATTTCAAAACCGTAAAAAGGGAAACTCACAGCTCTAAACAGATTTAACTTGTATCAAAGGGCTTGATGCAGAAACTGAGAATTCTAAAGTAAACTAACTGTACCAAACAGAATGCATAAACATTCACATTGTGTAACATGAGGCTTTAAAGGGATAGTAATGTCTTGAAACCAATGCAGCTCCAATTGATCCTCCTATAAAGAGAATCCTGTAACGCTCTATTTTAATATGCTCCAGGTTCTAGTTCAATAGAAATTCACTGATAAAGGATCCCCTCCCCTGTTACAGCCTGAAAGCCACCTCCCCTTAGATGTGGAATCTGGATGTGGGACCAGATAACGCACACATAGGGGAACCCTGCCCCCTCCCCCCTTGACGAAGGAAGACAGGATTTTCCTCATGCTCGGTGAAGACTGTCCCTCTCTGTGCTCCATCTGGCCGGCTGAAAGAGGCAGCGTGACGCAGGGGAAAGGGGAGGGAGGGGGATCCTTTACCAGAGAATTTCTATTGAACTACAACTCGAAGCACATTAACATAAAGCGTTACCTGATCCTCTTCATAGGAGGATCAATCAGAGCTATGTTGGCTTCAAGGCATTACTAACCCTTTAAACACATAAATGCTAATAAGTGTTTTGGAGACCTCTCTAGCATTCAAGGGGTTAAAAGACCCATCCTTATATAATAATTCGCTAAATGTATGTTTGTCAGAAGCTGTCATTCACAGTACAGACTGCCCACGTCCCGGCTATAACTGAGCAGGGCTCTCCGAATTCAGACCACTTCGGTGCGCAGAGAGGACTACGGTCTGAATTCGGAGCACCCCTCTCAGTATCAGTCGTGGCGCGGGAAGTCTCTACTGTGCATGACTGTACTGTGGCCATTGCTGAGTGGCACTGTGGGGCCCGTGTACACGGGCTCTTCAACTGGTTTAAATTAATGGAATATTTTTCATTTGACTTGCAATTATTCCATTTTACTTTGTGAATATGACCCATAGTGTTAACTCTTTGAGGAACATAAAGAGAGGTGTGCAATGCATTGTAAAGGAATGAGTTGCCCACCCCTCTAGTCCTCAAGGGATTACAACTAACATTAATAAATGTTACATATAGTACTGAGTTAACCTCTTGTATGCTCCCATCTTCCAAAGACTGTGTTAGGGTTCCACGGAGATTTAATTTGAAACTAAAGGGTTCCACTACAGCAACAAGTTTGTGCTAGCACAGAGCAGCATGTTTGCAGTCTTGTAATGCTCGGCTGATGTGCCAAGTCTGGCTCACGTGGGCGTCAGCCATAGATTGTTGGTGAATACCCAGAAGGGTCAGGTAGTCACTGTATAATTTGAACAAAATCCCTTATGTGAACGATTGGCATGGCAGCCCATGTGCAGCATACGGAGTTCCTGTGTGTGTTCTGTGAGGAAGGAATCCCCTATGTGTCCAGCACCGTTGGGGCATCCTGTGTAACGAGGGGAGTATTAAAGGGATAGTAACACTTTATATAGTAAAATATATATTGTAGGGTTTATCCTCCTGAGTACAACAAAGGTACTCCCACTGCAGAGAGGTATTTTAGTAAAAGTGGCGCTGTTGCTACATCATCCTATGGAAACTTCTGGTCAATTGACCAGAAACTTCCATAGGATGGTGTAGCAACAGCGCCAGTGTACAATTTCAGGCCATTGTGATACTGCACCTAAAGAAATCAAGTTTGAGCTGCAGTAACTTTTGAATAAAACACAACTCAGCGGTGGGAGTACCTTTGTTGTACTCAGGAGGATAAACCCTACAATAAATATTTTAATATATATTAAGTGTTACTATCCCTTTAATGACACTGGGCAAAAGTTACCCTTGTGTATTTCAGAGCAGCATGTTGGCCACCCCTCTGGCAATCAAAGGGTTAGTGGAAGTCATTTAGAGGATGTGAGTTTCCCTTTAAATATACAAGTACGGCTGGAGAGAAGAGGCCTTCCTATTACTAATTACTGATATACTCTATACTAAGGTGGTACACTAGGTCTTTTTTTGTTTTTGTAGCTGTTTGAGATTTCAGTTAGAGTACATCAGCAACAATACTGTTCTTATTGGATGCAATATATTTAATCTATAAGCTTACTAAAAACCTGCATCAGCTGATATTATTGTATATGCACAAAGAATTGGGGCCAGGTGCACAAATCTAAACGTTCTGGAGCGAGCGGACCATCATAGGGATCAAATAAAATGTATTTATTCTCATTGATTTAAAGGATATTGTCAGCTAAAAACTACTTTGGTGATTGTGAAAGAGCTTTTAGAATAATCTTTGTTGTCAGCCATTTTTTATTTAGAAAAGTAGTTTTTGAGTTATTTAGATTTTATTGATTATGCTAATTAACCCTTTGTGGAGCAATGCATTGGACATGTCGCTGTCACTCAGACGGTTAAGGCTTGCCATGCAGGCACTTCCTATATAAACCCATTTCATGGGCACTTAACCCTTTTAGATTTACATTTTAATGCAGGATACTAATAAAATACAGACGACAGGGGGTGCCCTGCATTAAAATGGTGAGCTGGTCACATTAGTGCTAGGGGAGGTTGGCAATGCATTGCTTATCAAAATCATTGAGTGGGGGAGATAATTTAGTGGTAAGATAGGCAGTACCTGCATGGCATGCCTATTAAGTGGCATAATCTACACATTTGAAAAAACAAAACAACTTTATTTTTTATATATATATATATATATATATATATATATATATATACTAGTTGAACAGCCCGTTACACGGGCCACAGTGCCACTGCCACCCGGTTGCGGGGCAGTCACACGCGGCGTGGGCAGCCTCTACTGCGCATGACTGCAGCACGCTCAGCAGTGTGTACTGCGCATGTCGCGGCGTTACACACGATTTAGCGAATTATTATATAGGATATATATATATATATATATATATATATATATATATATATATATATATATATATATATAATATAGTGTGTGTGTGTGTGTGTGTGTGTAAAAAAATAAAATGGCTAATGCAACATAAGTGCTTTTGAAGGATCTTTCTAAATCTGCAAAGTAGTTCTTAGGTGATAGTTCCCCTTTTAATTTTTTTTTTTTTTAAACCTGGATTGCTTGCGAGGTCTCTAGCATTCAGGGTATTAAATTATTTAAAGGAAAATACATTTTAAGAATAACTTTGTCCCAGAATTGCTTCATTTTTGAGTTTGTGCATATAAAATATTTCTGGAAATAATATTTTTTTGTGGACCCACCAAAATGTTTAACCTCATAGATGCTTGAGAGGTCGCAACCACATTAACCCTTTGAGTGCCAGAGGGGTACGCAACGCATTGCAAAGCAATGCGTTGCGTATCCCTCTGGCACTCAAAGGGTTAAGATCACTTTAGCATCCAAGGGGTTACCTTTCATTCATATCAGCTCAGGAAGCAGGACATTGTTATTCAGTGTGAAAAGTCATCTCAGATGTCTACTAGTTGTATGGACAACAACCCTGTAGCAGAAGTATTAGAGCAGGAGTGGGGAACTGGAGGCCCTCCAGCAGTTCTAGACTACAATTCCCATGATCCCCAGCCAGCAGCTGGCTGGGGATCATGGGAATTGTAGTCTAGAACAGTTGGAGGGCCTCTGGTTGCCCATCCCTGGATAAGCATGTCTTTCTTTGACAGTGAAATGTTTATTCACCTAGAACAGCTGTCAGCAATCTTTGGCTCTCCAGCTGTTTGAGACTAGAACTTCAGTCACCTGCAACCATCCATTAGCTGGTTGGGGAATTGTGGTTTCCTACAGTTGATGAGTCAAAGTTGCTTGAAGGCTTTATTTTAGAAGCTAAAGAGGAATAATTCTGGGGCAAACTAACTGCTCCTTAGGAGACAAAAAACAAAATGGAAATTTTAACCCCTTGAATGCTCTATTTCTTGTGTCGAACACTCTAACATACAAGAAGCTAAAAGCCATATTTAAATCAATGGAAATTTGAGGAACATTAATTTGCCCTGACATTGCTCATCTTTAGCTTCAAGAATCTGGGCCTTAGTGTGTTATTGAGGTCTCCGTCTTTGGTGCCAGTTGGGTTAAACCTGGCAATCATTGCTGTAGTCAGCAGAAAGTGTCATGCCGATCTAGTGCTATCAGTCTAAAGACTTGTGTTGTAGAACAAGCAAATGGTGCAGACCTTCACAGTTAACCTAATAATCTAGTGAGCGGAATTGTCTTCCTTAAATTGATGTAACCAAAGATTTGGCTGCTTTTTAAAAAAAAAAATGTAGGTTTTTTTTTTTTGCACATTTCAGTTGCTTTTGAATCTGTCAATCAGATTCTGTGTTGCTTTTCTTTATAAACCTCTTATGGGAACACAGACCCAAATTAATTGAAGTGTGCCACTCTGTCAATATATTTGCACTTGTGTGAAGGCTTTAGAAAATCTGAGCCATTGCCAGCCAATAAGTCCTTCCTAATTTCAGTTGTTATACGAGCTTCAGTCACCCAAATCTGAATTCTCCGTGATTGGATCCCTAAAAGGGCTGTACAGACATTGTTGGACTTTAACTCCATTTATCCTCGTCTCCCTGGCTGAAGATGACTGGAGCCGTAGTCAGACAGCTGCACAGCCAAGCCCAAGGCTATGTTTATACAGGAGAATTTTAGCACAGGCCAGACATGTTTATTTACCTCCGATGTCCTCATTCCCCTGTCAGTCCTTTTGCATGGGGATGTGGTAGTGGTGTCAGAGGGCCGGCTGTATGTTATTGGATGACACCCACATGTGCCAGCCAGTCATCGGAGGTAGTTAGCGGCATTTCAATTTCAGTATCACTCATGAGAAAACTGCTAGGTGACTCAAGTCATCAGCAGGCATGCTGAAGCATTTGCCCAACACATGAGCACATCAATGTTTCAGTAGGCTGTGTTACAAAGCATTACATGAGACAAAATCAAACTTCCCATATGAACAGCACCATAGCCATTAATTTGTTTTATATGAAGGCAATTAGCGAAGCTTTAATAATGCTTCATTTAAGTCACCCATGGAGACCAGGGCCATACATAGACCATGAGGAAATCTGACATTTTGGAATCTGGAAGTCACCCGTTTCTTTATAAATCTACCAGAGCTCTGATTTGAGAGACCACCTTGTACCTGTTTAGTTCACTGAATAAATTGTGGCTCAGATCAAAACAGTTTTGATGTTCTAATTATAAATAATGTTTATAATGGAAGCATCTCGGTGATTAATTTCCAACAAGTAATTTATTAGACCCTCTAGTCCACGTATATAAATGCAAAGCAGTGCACATCTGGAGCATAGCAACTGTACCACAGTGGACCAGTGAAACCTCCTGTGTCTTTAAATTAAGGGTAGTCAGTAGTTGGACCTCCAGCTGTTGGGTGCTACATGCTTTGGCTGGTTGGGGATAGTGGAAGCTGGAGGTCCAGCAGTTGACTACTCCTATTTTAATTGCTGTTTTTAATGTACTGATTGCTAGATATGTCTCCAGTGCATGGAGAAGATGTCTGTTTGAGACCTCTAGAACATTCAAGAAGTTAAAAGGATAGTAATGCTGAATATTGAAATATATATTGCAGAGTTTATCTTGCTGAGTAACATGAGGGTACTCACACTCCTGAGAGATGTTTTATTTAAAAGTTATTGTAACTCAAATATACAAATTTAGGTGCAGTATCTTAATGACCTGAAATTTCATAGTGGCCCTATTGTTGCAGCATTCTATGGAGGTTCAGTGGTCAACTGACCTGACTTGGTAATACATTGCTGCAACAACAGCTCCACCATAAAATCTCAGGCAGTAGAGGTACTACACTTAAAAAAAAAAAATGCAAATTTGAATAAACCATCTCAGAAGAGTGAGTGTCCATGTTTTATACTCGGTATGATAGAGAAAAAATATATATATTTCCATATACTATCCCTTTAAATAGCTCCATTTAAATCAGTGGCATATTTTTATTGATCTCCTATGTTGCAGTTGGATTGCCACACTTTGCTTTTATACAGAAGGCTCTTTGTAGGAAAACTCAAGCTGTTATAATGACATAGATCCTGCTTAGTCTGCAATACCTATCAACTCCCACAGTGCTGTAATGTTTTCATGTAGAATTCAAGATGGGCCCTTTCACCACTGTAGGTTTCAATGGACCAAGTACAATTCAGCGTGTATAAATTCACTGGATATGTAGATGTTTTGTATCACAATCTACATAGACTCTCTATCCGAGCTGCCTGCGTTGTACAATTTGTTTTATTGTGAAATGTTTTTGTATGTCTGCAGAACACTTAAATTGTCAATGTTTACATTCTGTATAACTTCAGGAAAATTAAACACTTAAAGCTTATTTTATGCTGAATATAGAAAAATATTTTTAGTTTTAAAGCTGCAAGATGTTTTATAGTGAAGTATCACCTTATTTCATACATAATGTATTTTCCTTTCTGTACAACAAAGAATATATAAATGTAAAAATATATTTAGCGTCCAGTACACTATAGGCTCTAATTCATCAAGCTAAGAGGTGCAATTCTGACTGAGCCAAATGAAATCTCTGCAAATTCCCATTGATTTAAATTGAGTTTTTAATTCCTTAACTGATACAGCGGGCTCCAGTGGGTATCCTTTTGAAATATCGCACGCATAACAGCATGCGACATTTAGGCACTAAAACTAGGTCACCGGCTTGAAGAGCGCCATAAGAATGTCGCATGAATCAAAAGGCCTCAGTGCATTGGGAACCTTTCTAGCATTAACAGGGGAGGGCTGGCAATTAGTGGCCCAGGAGGCAAATACATTCAAGTAGCCCATTTCTATTATCGTTGCAGCCTACCCCCTTTTGTTAATTTTAAAACTGGCATTAATGTTGTGATGTAAGTCACATGATACCACATAGCTTACAGTTGAAATGGGGCTACACTAGTGCACAACTACAAAGCTTAGAATTTAAGTAAAGCTTACCTAGTGATACTATAAAGCTTACAAGGGAAATGGTTTATACTACTAGTGTAGCTCCATTTGGATTGTAAGCTCTGTGGTATCACTAGTGTAGCTCCATTTACAGCAGCAATCTGGAGATTTAGTGAGATGCAGGGGCCTTCTAGTCCAGACATATGACCAGCCCAGGGGGCAATTGCCCCCCAGGCCAGCCCTCCCCTGAGAATTAAACCGATTAAAAACCCTTTTAAATCCGTTTATCCCTTCCTGGTACAGTTGGTTTTTGTAGAATTGCACCTCTAGCTTAATGAATTAGTCTATATATATATAGGCAGGGAGGGAGAAACGTTATATTGAGTAGGACAAGGTATAAACATTTCATTTCATGGTCTGGAAAGTGATATTTTTATATGGTTCCTGATATTAGTATATTAATTCATTGATTTTATGGGTGTTTGAAAATAAATAGTAAAATGTACATTTTTGGTAACCAGGAAATAGTGTAATTTCTTTAGTGCAGACAGACTTGCTTGAGAATGCAAAGTAAAGTTTGAGGTCAGAATTGATTGACAGAGGAGGTGTCCATCGTGTTGCTTTGCAATGTGTTGACACACCTCCCTGGCATTCAGAGAGTTAAGGGATAATGAACGTAGTGGAAATGACACAAGAATTTAATGGTGTACTATGGGTCCTATGTATGAAGGCAAAGTGGGAACTCTGGAACAAACGAATTGTATCTAAAGCTGTGTTCACACTGGCGACGTCAGTTCAGCGTTATTAGTGCTGCCTTAAATTAACTTTGTGAAAACAATTGACCTCAATGATCCTGTTCACACTGGTAACTGTCGTCTTGCAGGTTGCACCTGAACACAGCATGTCGAAACTTGGATTCTGTATGCCAGCTTATTGGTGCAAATTGTTCACTATCCATAGTGAAGGTTTGCTATACTCATTGCAACACCACCAATAACTAGCAGACCCACATGAGTGTCAGCTGAAAATGTATGGCCTTGCCTTTTTGACACACTACCATGCCCCTCCATGGCAAGATCGCTGGGGGAATGTAGAACGTTGGCGATTAATGAGTACTGGAAGCTTGGTAGGCCCAAAACAGAGCACAGCCAAATCACCAGTGTCTGCATAGCCTAAGGCAGTTTCAGTACAGGTCCTGAATTACCCCTAATAGTGCAGGTCTTAACAATACCCCTGCCTGAGCATAAGTGTTTAGTTAGTGGAGATTTCATACTGATAAAGTTCACCTGTGCTCTCAGATGGGCAAATCCTTAAAAAGCTGCACTATGTGGGGTAATTGAGGACTGTGGTTCATCATTTCTTCTCTAAAACAAATAAAATGTCCCAAAATCCCATTGACTTATCCCTTTGAATGCCAAATATGGGATTTTAACCTTTAGAATGCTAGAGAGTCCTCCAAAACACAGTTTAACAATATACTGCTAGCAACTTCTTCAGCATTAAGGGAGTGTGAAAGGTTAGTAATGTCTTATATTAATAAAAAGTAATAATGTAGATATTCAAAAAATACATCAATAGATGCCATTCAGTTCCCTCTCAAACCTTTATGGTTTGAGAGATATAACGTTTAAAAGTCCCCCCCCCCCCCCTCCTCTTGCACTGATGTCAGCTGTAAGGCTGACAGAATGAGATTCGAGTTGTGCGACTCTTCAGCAGAGCCGAAATACTGATACCTAAAAACGAATACTTAATTGGAACAGTCTACAAAGTATGCCTGGTTTGCAAGCACACTTTGTAGACCGTTCCAGTGAAGTATTTCTTTTTAGATGGCGGTATTCCGGCTTT
Source organism: Rhinophrynus dorsalis (assembly GCA_037306005.1). Lineage (NCBI taxonomy): Eukaryota > Metazoa > Chordata > Amphibia > Anura > Rhinophrynidae > Rhinophrynus > Rhinophrynus dorsalis. Next base: position 151,767,412 of record CM074722.1, on the reverse strand, counting down.
GCTGAAGAGCGGCCGGCTGGTCCCGGGACCAGGATCATCTTTTGTCAGCTAGAGGCTGATGTCTGTTCAAGGGGAGGGAGCTTTAAACCTTTATATCTCTCAAACCATAAAGGTCTGAGATCAGAATGGCATCTATTGATTTATTTTTGAATATCTACATTATTACAAGACAATACTAACCCTTTAAAGGGATTTTGGGGAATTTTTATTAGCCCCTTAGAATGCAGTTGGTTTGCTCCAGAATTGCACCACTTTACGTTTATAGAAAAGGCCCTTATGTGTTGTTTTTTTTGGGTGGGGGGTTCTTTGCTATGGTATCTTGCTGCTGATAGAAGTGATCCTAAGCATGTGTATGGGAAATGAACTTTATCGCTTACAATTTAGCCTCCCACTGGAACCAATTAAAACTGACAATTTCTATAGGAATTCTTTTTATATTGTAAAGTATTTGCAACTGTGATGTCTTCCTTTAAATACTGAATAAAATGCAAGTCTTACCTTACGTGCTGCTGTTCTCTCTTATAGGAAACTTCTTGATTTACATTAAAAAGAAGCTAGTCTGTGGTTTGGTTAGGGTTTGCCAGATCATACCTTTTAAGAGAGGAAACATATGGATAAACACCTGCTGCATTGATACATGGGAACAATTCAGTGTACTAATTAAAGCGGAACTACCACCGCTAATCAACTTTGTATCTAATAATTCCCTGTCTGGCGACTAGCTGCTTAGTAGCGCTAGTCGCCAGAATTATTACCTGGTTATGGAGAAATATGCATTCATCCTCGGCTGACAGGCAGGACAGAGCGCGGACATCTTGCCCTAGTGACTTCCGCGCACCTGCGCTGTCAGTCCCTTCCGGAGCCGAATGGCTCCTAGCAATGCCTCCTACAGCTGCCTGGGCCTGACAGCGCAGGCGCACGGACGTCACTAGGGCAAGATGTCCGCTCTCCGTCCTGCCTATCAGTCTAGGATGAATGCATCTTTCTCCATAACCAGGTAATAATTCTGACGACTAGCGCTACTAAGCAGCTAGTCGCCAGACGGGGAATTATTAGAAACAAAGTTGCTTAGCGGTGGTAGTTCTGCTTTAACCACGGAAACCCTTCCGCATGCATTTTTTTGAATCCTCTTGTTTTTTCAATGGAGCTCTGGCTACCCTAGGTTTGAGCTTTAGTAACTATAGAGCAGTAGTCAAGCTGTTGGAGACTACAGCTGCCATCATCCCCAACCAACAACTGGAAGGCTGTAGATATTGGGAGTTATAGTTTTCAACAGCCAGAGGTCCTAAAAATTAACTACTGTTGTTATTATAGAATAATTTAGGCAAGACAAAGTCGATCCTCGGGCTCTGCTAACAGTGCCTGTTTTCAGGGTATGCATTCATCATGACAGGTGGATCAGTTAGTGTCTGATCCACTGATTGATCCACTTCTACTGAAGTAGAGAGATCCTGAAAACATGCACTGTTAGAGGCACTTGAAGACTGGTATTGTCTACCCTATGCATAACTGACATAATTTTGAAGAAAATTTGAAATGCCATATATGATACTATACAGAATCCCAAGAAAAATGTTGGCATTATGAACTCAAAACAATCTTGCATCAATCAAATTTCTCCAGAAAAATGCCAAATCAGTGTAGGTTGACCCACTTTAAATGTATGTATGTATGTATATATGTGTGTGTGAATTAAGATAATATGCAATTTGCATTGAGGGTTCAAAGATTTCTATTTTATCATTAGTCTTACCATGTGAATTTATAAATGCCATTGTTATCATCCGAGTTATGTCTTCCTTATATTTAAGTAAGGCACCAAATTGATGATATTATTGTGATAATTCACATTGGTCATACACTTCTCTCCCAGTCAATGTTCTAGTCGAGACTTTTTCAACTTGGGCAACTCACTTGTATGCAGTCAGATAATGCCACCTATGTTGCATATATTAATCATCACAGGGAACCAGGAAGAAAGGCAGCCTGGATGGAGGTCCACACAATCCTTACTTGGTCACATGGTATTATTGCAGAACTTCCTGTGTAGAAAACTGGTACTCAGACAATCTCAGCCATTCTTTACTTTTGGGCCCTTAAGTATCAGACTTCCTCAGAGCAGCTTTACAAGCTGCCACCTGCCCTTTTGTTCACACTTATAAGAGCTACAAAGTTACTGTGTATGCTTTGTAGGTGCCAGTTTCAGAACAATGGTTCATCAAGCAAAGTTTTTTTTTTTTTTTTTTTTAAATAATTTTTTCCTGTGTTTTTGGGATATTGTATCCTTTGAAGTTTGTTATGAGAAACCCAATAGCAAGAGTTTAACCAAAACATTCAATTTCAAAAAGGCTAATTTTACAAAGTTAAAAGAAGCTTTAAAGGATATCCGGTGGGATGTAATTTTCAAAGATAAAAATGCACAAGAATCATGGAATGTATTTAAAATGCTATTGGGCAAATATACATGTCAATATATACCATTGGGGAATAAGCACAAGAGAAACCAAAGTGGATTAATAATGTGGTTAGCAGGGAAATGAGAAATAAAAAGCAGGCTTTTAAGGTGTTTAAGTCAAACGGGTCAGATGCATCATTTAAAAAATATAAAGAATGTAATAAAATCTGCAAACAAGCAATTAAGCTAGCTAAAATAGAAAATGAGAGACACATTGCAAGTGAGAGCAAGAAAAACCCTAAACAATTCTACAAGTATATTAACAACAAAAAAGTTAAATTGATATTGGTCCTCTTAGGACTGACACCCTAAATACGTTCTTTGCTTCAGTATATACAAAGGAAGCAGCAATGACAAGCTGTGGGCAAACAGACAAAACCATGGAATTTTCTCCAACATCTACATGGCTTACTGAGGACAAGGTTCAAAAGAGACTGGAAAGGGTTATAGTGAATAAAGTGCCTGGACCGGACGGTATACACCCAAGGATACTTAAGGAACTTAGTTCAGTAATGGCAAAACCATTATACTTAATGTTTATTGATTCACTTTCATCAGGCATAGTGCCCTGTGATTGGAGGAAAGCTGATGTAGTTCCATTGTTTAAAAAGGGAGCAAGATCCAAACCAGGAAATTATAGACCTGTGAGCTTGACTTCCATAGTGGGTAAGATACTAGAAGGGTTATTAACTGACAGTATTCAGAACTATGTGAAGACAAACAATATCATTAGTAGGAATCAGCATGGTTTCATGAAGAACAGATCATGTCGGACTAATTTACTTGCATTTTATGAAAGAGTGGATAATAGGATTTTAGTCTTACCTGTTAAATCCTTTTCACTTAGTCCATACAGGTCACTGGTACTCTGGGAGGCGTAAGTCCCCTTTAATAGGCAGGAACAACTATGCAAATGATTTGCAAGGGGCGGAGCCTCCCCTCTTACTTAAGCCACCTTCTGGCCAGAGCCACTTAGATTGATTTGAGACCCTAAAACTGACCTCAGGTAAGCAAAAAGAAAGACTCCTGTGAGCATGCCCCAACGGTCTCCCACTGAATGCCACAGGAGAGCCAAGTCTGGTCCCTTGACAGGGTGGGAGACCAGTGACCTGTATGGACTAAGTGAAAAGGATTTAACAGGTAAGACTAAAATCCTATTTTCACTGTCGTCCAATACAGGTCACTGGTACTCTGGGATGTACAAACATTGAGCTGACCCAGAGGCGGGAAGTAAGGCAAGGACCAGGCGCAAGGCCCAAGTCACTAGAACTGCTATGAACCAGTTAATTACTTAGCCCAAACTGTAAGTGTCAACGGACACCAACCAAGGGAAACAATCCCTGAACTAACACAGCACACGGAACCAGAGCCAACCGGGCTCAACAGCAAGGAAGCACTAAGGATCACAGAGCGGAAGACCTAAACAGGCAAAACTGCCTCCAGGACCTTCCTACCAAAACTGGCATCAGCCGAAGCCAGTACATCAACTCGATAGTGCTTAGAAAATGTGTGCACAGAGGACCAAGTGGCCGCTCTGCACAGTTGATCAGCAGATGCCTGATTCTTGTAGGCCCAAGAGGCCCCAATAGATCTGGTGGAATGGGCAGTCACTCTGAAGGGAACATGCTTATTCCGCAACGTATAAGCTTCACGGATGGTAGCTTTAATCCAAGATGCAATAGTAACCTTGGCAGCCGGTCTCCCTGCCCTAGGCCCCTCAGGAATGACGAATAGAGCGTCAGACTTCCTGATAGACTCGGTGCGATGAACATAAAACTTGAGGCAACGCACCACATCCAACAAATGGAGATCTCGTTCCTTGTCAGATGAAGGATTAGGACAGAAAGAGGGAACCACAATTTCTTGATTGATGTGAAACTCGGACACAACCTTGGGTAAGAATTCCTTGGTAGTGCGATGCACAGCCTTATCCTTGTGGAACACCAGGTAAGGAGGTTTACAAGACAGAGCTTGTAACTCTGCTACCCGGCGGACCGAAACAATAGCCAAGAGAAAGGCCATTTTCCAAGTCAAGAGACGTAAAGGAATGGAAGCCAAGGATTCAAACGGTGGTCGCTGGAGTACTCCCAGCACCAAATTGAGGTCCCACTGGGGAGTAGGACTCTTGAAGGCAGGTCGAACATGAGTCACACCCTGGAAGAAAACTCTGACATCAGGAAGGATAGCAATCCTTTCCTGGAAAAACACAGACAAGGCAGAGGTCTGAACCTTGAGGGAACTCAGACTGAGCCCCTTATCAACACCGTCCTGCAAGAAGGACAGGACAGTGGGAAGATGAAATTCAAGCGACAATTTCTTATCAGTGCACCATGCAACGAAGGTTGACCATATGCGATGATAGATCTTGGAGGACACAGGCTTACGAGCACTAAGCATAGTCGACACCACAGAAGAAGAAAATCCTTTCTTTGCTAGAATCGAGGATTCAACCGCCATGCCATCAAATGGAGAGAGTGAACATCCTCCTTCCACAGGTAACCCTGGAGAAGTAGGTCCGGACGTGCAGGGAGCGGGATCGGATCCGACACTGACATGGCCATCAACTCCGGATACCAGGACTGGCGAGGCCAGTTTGGAGCGATCAGGATGACAGGACAACGCTCCTGCTTCAACTTCTGGATAACTCTGATCAATAGAGGAAGAGGAGGGAAGATGTAAGCCAGGGAGAAATCCCAAGGGATCGACAAGGCATCCCCTGCTAGAGCAAGGGAGTCCCTCAACCGGGAGCAAAACACCGGAACCTTCCTGTTGTGTCTGGTAGCCATCAGGTCCACCACAGGCATCCCCCACCGCTGGGTGAGCATGTGAAACACCTCTGGATGAAGAGCCCATTCTCCGCTGTCGACGGTGTGACGACTGAGGAAGTCTGCCATGACGTTGTCCACGCCTGGAATATGAACTGCAGAGATGACAGGCATGTGATCTTCTGCCCAAGACAAAATATCCTTGACCTCCCACCAGGCGGAACCGCTTCTTGTGCCGCCTTGCCTGTTGATGTAAGCCACCGCCGTGGCGTTGTCGGACTCCACTCTGATCGGACGACCGGTCAGTTGAGACTCCCAGTGCCTCAGGGCAAGCCGGACAGCTCGAAGTTCCAGAACATTGATGGAGAGAAGGGATTCCTCCAGACCCCATTTCCCCTGAGCACTGAAGCGACCCCAGACTGCACCCCAGCCCCGAAGGCTGGCATCCGTTGTGACTGTGGTCCAACGAGGAACTAGAAAGGATCTCCCTTTCAGAAGATGAGAGAGATCCAACCACCAGTGCAGACTCGACTCGACATGAGGAGGCAGAGAGACGGCCAGATGTTGATGATCTGGATGATTCCTGCACGTCTGGATCACAAATCTCTGAAGTTCCCTGGAGTGGGCCATGGCAAATGGTACTGCTTCGATCGTGGAAATGAACTTCCCCACTAAAGACGACAACTTCGGTACCGGAATTTCGTCCATATCCAGAATCCCAGCCACTCGGACGGCTATCTGGTGAGCCACATCCTCTGGAAGAAACACCATGCATTGGCGAGTGTCGAACAGGAGACCCAGGAATAGAAGCCTCTGAGATGGAACCAAGTCCGACTTGTCCAGATTCAGGATCCAGCCATGATGGTTCAGAGTGTGCATACACTTCTGTAATTGCTGATGGAGAAGCTCCGCTGAGGAGGCTTTCAGTAGGAGATCGTCCATGTAGGGGGTCACTCTGATCCCATCCTGATGAAGCACCGCTATCAAGGAGCCTAACACCCTCTGGAAGACCTGAGGGGCTGAAGTCAGCCCAAAGGGGAGCGCTGCTAACTGAAAGTGTCCCCTGTGGCAGGCAATCCTGAGATACCGCCTGCTCTCTGGATGAATAGGGATGTGAAGATAAGCATCCTGAAGGTCCAGGGAGGCAAGGAACTCCCCTGGAGACATAGCTGCAATCACAGAGCGCAGGGACTCCTGGCGGAAGTGGGAAGTCACCACATAGGCATTGAGATCTTTGAGATCCAAAATAGGACGAGCCCCTCCGTCCTTTTTGGCTACCACAAACAGATTGGAATAGAATCCTGAACCTATGTCCCCCTGAGGAACCGCCTCCAGGACCTCTTTGTCCAAGAGATCCTGAATAGCGTCGTCGAACAGACGCCTTTTTGTGGGTTCCTGAGAAGGACGAGTAAAATGGAACCGAAAAGGAGGAAGGGAAGAGAAAGGGATCCTATATCCCTCTGACACCACCTGAAGAACCCATGGGTCCGCCACTGACTCCTCCCAAGTCCGGCGAAGGATGCGGAGACGTCCACCTACAGCCGGATGCGGACCCGGGTTCGGCGAGTCATGCCGAAGCAGTCTTGGAGGTCTTGGCCTTGGGGGCAACTTTGGGCTTCCAGGACTGTTTGGGCTTGGAGGAGGAGCGCGTAGTGGGAGGACCCGATGGGGCCGAGGAGCGTGTCTCAGTCTGAAAGGAACGAAAGGACCGATTGCGTTTGGCTGGAAACTTTTTCTTAAAAACTGAGGGTAGAAGAGTACTTTTACCGCCAGTAGCCTCACTGATCATTTCTTTGAGTTCAGACCCAAAAAGCAAATTCCCCTGAAAGGGCAAGGAAAGCAAGGCTTTCTTGGAGGCTGTATCAGCAGACCAAATTTTCAGCCAAAGGGCACGACTAGCCACCACAGAAGAAGTGGAGGCCCTCGCCATCATGCGCACAGCATCAAAGGCAGCGTCAGCAACATAGTTCTGAGCTTCAGAAATGTTAGCAAGAAGCTGTAACTGTTCAGAAACTGGAGCATCCTGGCGAACTGCTTCAGTCAGTCGCTCAGTCCAGGTCGCGATAGCCCTGTTAACCCATGCCACTGCAAAGGTTGGACGCATGGCAGTGCCAATAGAGGCAAAAATGGACTTAAGAGAAAGTTCCAATTTCTTATCCGTCCGATCCTGCAGGGCAGAGGCATCAGAGACAGCCAAAGCGGTAGACTTGGATAGCCTGGAAACAGGTGCATCCTCCTTAGGAGGATGCACCCATTTAGCCAGCTCAGCCTCAGGAAAAGGGTACAGCTTAGCAAACTTTTTGGAGACAGAGGAAGATCTATCAGGATTCCTCCACCCCTCAGAGACTAGACGAGCAAGAGTAGGATTAGTTGGAAAACAAACAACTGGCTTAGATTGCTTTTTCTGAAAAACATCAGTAGGATCATAAGTGGATTCCTGAGTCAGAGGAAGGTTGAGCGTATTCAAAACCGCTCTGATCAGACCCTCAGCCGAGACTTCAGGGTCACACTCATAGGGGTCCCCAATGGATCTGTTAGATTCAATAACAGTACGTTCCTCAGCATCAGAATCCTGCAAGAGTTCTTCTTCAGAAGAATCAGTTACCTCAGGAGCCCCCTGTGGCTTAGGCAGGGAGGTCCTGATGGTAGAGGGGGTCTGCCAGACCTGGAGAGCCCCCTGTATCGGAGAGGGAAAGAGTTGAAGCGTGGATCTGAGATCCCTAGTGGCAGCTTTAAACTCCCTCACCCAAGATGGCTCAATAGCATGGCTGGGAAGCCCAGGGTTGCTATCTTGACCAGTACAATTAGGGCATAGATCCCCCACATTATCGCTAGACAGCCCAATGTGGCAAGAGGAGCAAAACGCCATGGGGGTAGCAGACCCCCCATCCTCCTTAGACTTGGGTCTAGCCCCTAGCTCCAGTGAAGTAGACATGCTCACAGCGTCAATATACCCCACTAATAACACTATCACCCAGAAAAAGTGTAAAGGATTAAAGTTTCACCCCAGAAATGTCTAAATTCGGACTTATCTGGCCAGTGAAGTGTTAATCTGTAGAGGAGAGAGAAGGCTCGGTCCCTGCGTAGTGTACTCGCATAGGAAAGGTACTACAAAATGGCGGCCGTCATGACAGCCAATCAGAAACGAGCGCGAACCAGGCGCTCATGGGAAATGTAGTTTTCCCTCTACAAGTACCCCAAACAGTGCCCGAAGACCCCTGAACACCCCCACATAAATAAAACACAATCCGGATGATAGAGCAGGAGCCTAGCAGTAAAATGAGCCCTCTCTGGAGTTGCTGTGACAAGCGGTTCCAAAGATATGTCCCACACTGTGAATTCCCATAGAGAGTAAAGGAGCCATTGCGTCTGAGCGGGAAAAGCCGCGCTTAAAGGCGCGGAACTCAATTTTTAATAAAGTTTAAGAAAACATTAAAAAATGCTCAAACAAGAGTAAAACACATAAGAAACATAAGTAAACAAATATCCCATGCTCCAAAACCCAGAGAATACCACAGAAATTGCATAAAACAGTAATAATGCAATAAAACCACCCTATGAGTGCTGGAGTGTATTGAAAACTCCCAAATACAAGTCCATCAAAGGGACACTGTGGGGACAAGTGGACCTTCAGCACTCAATGGGTGACTCACCTTTCTTGCAGGACTTCTGTCTTCAGGTGACCATGATGAATAAGGAATAACCCAGAGGTAAATTCCTCAGCAGGGAAGCTGCTCAACACAAGCTGTTCCCTCTTCAGGGCATAAGGTCCACAGAAATCCCTGGAAGCTGCACCAGCCACTTTAGAGAGGGCAATTCACAGCCATGGTCACCCTCCTAATGGTGGTATTCCATATTTGAATAAAAATAATAAAACACTAAGATGCATAGATGTTCTACTACCTGGTGTGCAGAGCACTCCAGGAACAAATCAATCTAAGTGGCTCTGGCCAGAAGGTGGCTTAAGTAAGAGGGGAGGCTCCGCCCCTTGCAAATCATTTGCATAGTTGTTCCTGCCTATTAAAGGGGACTTACGCCTCCCAGAGTACCAGTGACCTGTATTGGACGACAGTGAAAGTAATTTGGACAGGGGAATTGCTGTTGATGTAGTATACTTGTATTTTGCAAAAGCCTTTGACACAGTGCCTCACAACAGGTTACTGCATAAATTAAAAGGCTTCGGTTTGGGCGGTGTTATCTGTACATGGATTGAGAACTGGTTAAATGATAGATGGCTGAGAGTTGTTGTAAATGGAGCTTTTTAAAACTGGTCTAGGGTTATAAGTGGTGTGCCGCAGGGTTCAGTCCTGGGCCCAGTGCTTTTTAGCTTGTTTATTAATGATCTAGAAGTGGGAATTGAAAGTAGCATCTCAGTCTTTGCTGATAACACTAAGCTATGTAAGGAAATACATACAGAGCTGGATGTTTTTTCCCTGCAGAAGGATTTAAATAAACTAAGTGAATGGGCAGAAAAGTGGCAGATGACATTTAATGTAGATAAATGTAAGGTTATGCATTTGGGTTGTAGAAACAACCTTGCTACATATGCTCTAAATGGGAAACAACTTGGGAAATCCTCATTAGAGAGATTTAGGAGTACTGATAGACAATAGACTTCACAGCAGTGTGCAGAGTCACTCAGCTGCTGCAAGAGCAAATAGAGTACTAGCCTGCATAAAAAGAGGTGTAGAAGCAAGGGATGCTAATATTATCCTACCTCTGTATAAATCCCTGGTAAGGCCTCATCTAAAATATGGAGTACAATTTTGGGCGCCTGTTCTAAAATAAAACATTACTGAACTGGAAAAGGTGCAGAGACGTGCAACAAAACTGATAAAGGGATTGGAGGATCTGAGTTACAAAGAGAGACTAGCCAAACTGGGTTTGTTTACATTAGAGAAGAGACGTCTAAGGGGTGATATGATTACCATTTACAAATACATTCAAGGTCAATACAAAGAATTATCCAATGAATTAATTTTGCAAGGAGCTGAGCTAAGAACAAGAGGTCATCCATTAAGACTTGAGGAAAGGCGCTTTAGACTAAAACATAGGCAGGGATTCTTTACAGTAAGGGCGGTAAGGCTATGGAATTCTTTGCCTCGGGATGTTGTGCTTGCAGATAATGCAACTGCATTCAAAAAAGCAATGGATGCCTATCTAGCACAGAACAATATTGACAATTATGACAGATGGCTTCAAAGCAAATAGGATATTGATCCGGGGAACTATTTGACTACCAGTTGGAGTCAGGAAGGAATAGTCCCCCCCCCCCCCCCCAAACACTTGGGACTACATTGGAAATTGCTGCAGAGGGCTTTTTTTGTTGCCTTCCTCTGGATCAACAGGGGTGTTATTTACATGGGCTGGACTTGATGGACGCATGTCTTTTTTCAGCTTTATCTGCTATGTATGTTACTATGTATTCCCACAGTCCCTGTTTCCCCCATTGGAAGTAAGAGGAAAGGGTATTTTTGTGTACTTATCAATAAATAATTTCTTTAGTCCATGTAGAACACAGTAGCCATGAGAGAAAGTATCCTCTGGCCAGAGGAGCAGGGTACTTGCCTTAAAAGGTTCTCTGGAGGCAGAGACTCCCTACCCTGTAGTCTAGCTCAGTTTTAACAAATCAGACACAGAAGTGATATAGAAAAGGTGCACCCCAGAACCACCCTGCCAGGTTCTATTGCAGTGAAGTTCTGTGTTCCACATGGAGTAAGAGAAAATGATTTATTGGCAAGTACACAAATATAGTCCTCTCTCCTTTTTTCCCCAGTGTGGAACATAGGAATCATAAGAATATACCAAAGTATCCACAGTCTGGGAGGGAAAGAGGAAAAACACCTCAAAACAGAAACTATTTCTAATTGGGACAACATGAACCTCAGAGGTCAATGGGCACACGTGCAAACAGGTTACTGGCAAAAGAACACAAGAAGGATAGCAGAGTAGGAACAACGGCCTATAGGGCCTTCTTAACAAAACTGGCATCAGACAAAGTCAGAACATTAACAAGACAGTGTTTAAGAAACATGTAAGGGGATGACCATGTTGCTGCCTTACACAGCTGCTTCAAGGGACTGGTTTTGTAGGCACCCATTGATCTGGTGAAATGAGTGATAACCCTAAAGGGCACTGGCTTTTTCTTGAGAACCTAAGCCAAGAAGCCACTGTCACCTTAGATGGAGCCTGGCCTGCGTGAGGGTCTTCAGGAATGACAAAAAAAAAAAAAAAAAAAAAAAAAAAAGTCATTTTCAGAAAGGCTGCATGAGGGGAAGACAATACTTCAAGAACATCCGAGACATGAGCTCCAGCTCATGTCTATTAGATGGAGCCAAACAAACAAACAAACAAAAAAAAAAAAAAAACGGAAGAACAATCTCCTGGTTAATGTGAAACTTGGTCAGAAACCTTACACGAGTTCTCAAAACCATCCTATTAAAACAAAAGACCAGAAAGGGGAGTTTACATGACAAGGTCTGAAATTTGGCAGACAGCCAAAGAGGCACGCTTGTCAGTAGTAAAGCTGTCTTGTTTCCCTTTGATTCTTGACTCTAAGGACAGAGGTCTTCCTGAGTATTCCTAAAATGAAGTCCAGGTCCCAAAAGACTGGGTAGGCATGAGTCAACCCTTTAACCCTTTAACAGAGCTAGATAAGCCCTTTCTGAAGAAAGCCTAAGACAATCTAAAGACGAAAGGGGCAAGGACATGACCCCTGGTCTTCACAACATGATCTATGGTATGCTTTGGACCAAAAAAAAAAAAAAAAAGCAGCTTGTGAGCACTCATGATAGTGGCAGTCAGAATGACATGTCCCACTCCATCCTAATTTTCCTCAATAACCATTGAACCAGAGGAAACGCTTACGCAAGGGAAATGCCATGGAATGACCATTTAATTCACTGCAAAATCTAGAGGGTCCAGGGATCTGAAATGGAACTGGGAAACTTGAGGTTCAACTGAGAAACCATGAGATCCACAGATGGACACCATGAGATTGCGCTCCCAATTCTCAGGATCCAGAGATAGTTTGCCACTTCTTAATTTACCCTTGGAATGTGAAGGGCAGAAAGAGCAGCACAGAATTAGCAGCGCTTTAATGGCTGTGCTTCCGCATTGGTGTTGACATATACCACCAGCGTCATATTGTTTGACTGGATATGCACCAACAGCCCCTAGAGGCACCAAGACCAATGCACCAGAGCTAGGCAAATCACCCAGAGTGCTAGCACATTAATGGACAGAAAACTTTCCAAGTTGGTCCAAAGACCCACAGTAGCTTCACAGACAGTCACGACAGATGCAAGCCTGAAACTTAATTCGGAATGACCAGATGCCGATCCAGTGACTGGTGGGACCTCTGAATCCACCACTGAAGATCCTACTTTGTCTGGCTGGACAGAGGCATTACATGGGAGAGATGCTACTGCTGTCTGGACCAATTCTTGAGAATATCCAGCTGCATTTCCTTTGTGTGGAATTGGACAAATGAGATGGTTTCCAAAGCATAAACCAGATAACCCTACACTTTCATGTACTCCCTGCACCTTTGAGGACGGGACAACCATAGAATCGTTTCTGGCAGGAAGACTAGTCTCTGAAGAGTGTTGAATCTCATACCGAAAAAGTGAAGAACAGGGGGTGGAACCAGAGAGGTCTTGAAATTGAGAGCCCAACCTTTTTGTTCCAGGATGGGCACACATGCCTGGATTTGAAGGTGCAGAGCCTCCTCTGAAGAATCCTTTACCAAAAGGTCATCCAGATAGAGAGTAATGGAAGTCACTAAAAGTGGATGGGAACTGCCAAGGCTATCAAAATGGAGGAAATATGACAACCTTTCTTTTGCACCTTTTAAATATATACAGTACTGTGCAAATATCTTGGGTAGGTGTGATAAATACTGTAAAGTAAGTGCTTTCAAAAATAGACATGTTAATGGTTTATATTCAGTTAACAAAATGCATAGTGAGTGAACAGAAGAAAAATCTAAATTAAAATAAATATTTGGTGTACCCTTTGCCTTCAAGACAGCATCAATTCTTCTAGGTACACTTGCAAAAAGTCAGGGATTTTGTAGGCATAGGGTCAGGTGTATGATTAATTATACCAAACAGGTGGTAATGGAATAAATGAGGATTTTAGTCTTACCTGTTAAATCCTTTTCGCTTAGTCCATACAGGTTACTGGCAACTCTAGGAGACTATCCTCCCCTTTAAGTAGGCAGGAACATTTCTCCAAATGTGTGCAGGGGGTGGAGCCTCCCCTCTCCCCTCAGCTGCATCCCAGTCAGCTAATTACAGAATGATTTGAGACACTAATAACTGACCAGAAATAGGAGAGAAGACGACTCTGTGAGCATGCCCCGAAGGACTCCCACGAATTGCCACAGGAGAGCCAAGCATGGTCTCTTGCCAGGGTGGGAGACCAGTAACCTGTATGGACTAAGAGAAAAGGATTTAACAGGTAAGACTAAAATCCTCATTTCTCTGTTGTCCAATACAGGTTACTGGTAACTCTGGGATGTCCAACCATTGAGTTTCCCAGAGGCGGGAAGAAGGCAAGGACCAGACGCAAGGCACCCAAAGTCACCAGGACCTCTATGAACCTACCGGTCAGAGATCTCAACAAAACAGAAGTGTCAACGGACACCAACTAGGGGTAAAAACAGACCCCAGGAACACAGCACACTGAACTAGAGCCAACAGCGCTCAGCAGTAAGGAAGCACTGAGAACCTCAGAAGAAGACGACCCTAGACAGGCAAAATTGCCTCCAGGACCTTGCTCCCAAAGCTGGCATCAGCCGAGGTCAGCACATCCACACGGTAATGCTTCGAAAAGGTGTGCACAGAGGACCAAGTGGCCACCCTGCACAAATGATCAGCAGGTGCTTGATTCTTATAGGCCCAAGAGGCCCCAATAGACCTGGTGGAGTGAGCCGTGACCCGAAAGGGAACATGCTTATTCCTCAATTCGTAAGCCTTACGAATAGTGGACTTAATCCATGACGCAATAGTCACTTTGGATGCCGGTCTCCCTGCCCTAGGACCCTCAGGAATGACGAACAGAGCGTCAGATGTCCGAACAGATTCAGTGCGATGGACATAGAACTTAAAAAGAAGTATTACTATCCCTTTAACTTTATTTTATTTTGTTGGCATTAAAAAAACATGAAGAATGATATAAGTCTCATCTCTCAAACCTTTATGGTTTAAGAGATATTCACAAGCAAAGTTTCCCCTCCTGCCCCTTTTTCCTAGTGTAAGCCATCTCTTCTCAGATGTTGATCTGGTTGTAAGACCAGACAGATAACAGCAGGGGACAATCTTCTTTGTATGAAAAGAATGAAAGCCCTTCCCCCCTTGACAAGTTTTTCAGCTTTTTCCCTTATCTTAATTGAAGATTGTCCCTCTCTGCAATGTACCTGGGCACCTCCCTTCTGATCTGGCTGAACGGGGGGGGGGGGGGATACTTTGCTTGTGAATATCTCTTAAACCATAAAGGTTTGAGATATAAGACTTATATCGTTCATGTTTTTTTTAATGCCTACAAAATAAAATAAAGATAAAACGAAGTATTACTATCCCTTAAAGACAACGCACCACATCCAACAAGTGAAGGTCCCTTTCCTTGTCAGAAGAGGGGTTAGGGCAGAAAGAGGGCACCACAATCTCCTGATTGATATGAAACTCGGAGACTACTTTAGGTAAGAACTCCTTAGAGGTGCACAGCCTTATCCCTATGAAACACCAAATAAGGTGGTCTACAAGAAAGAGCCTGTAACTCCGCCACTCGGCGAACTGACACAATCGCCAGAAGGAAAGCCATCTGGCACGTCAAAACACGTAGAGGAACAGTAGCCAAGGATTCAAAGGGAGGATGCTGGAGAACTCACAAAACCAAGTTAAGGTCCCACTGAGGAGCCGGACTGCAAAAGGCAGGACGCACATGAGCAACGCCCTGGAAGAAAACCTTGACATCAGGAAGAACAGAGATGTGCTCCTGGAAGAAAACAGAAAGCACCGAAGTCTGAACATTAAGAGAACTCAAACTGAGCCCCTTATCGACACAGTCCTGTAAAAAGGCTAGGACAGTGGGAAGATGAAAGTCATGAGACAGATCCCTGTCAGCACACCAAGACACGAATGTTGACCAGACACGGTGGTAAATCTTGGAAGAAACAGGCTTACGAACACTCAGCATAGTAGACACCACAGCAGAAGAAAACCCTTTCTTCTTCAAAAATCAAGGATTCAACCTCCAGGCCGTCAAATTGAGACTATGAACATCCTCCTTCCACAGATAACCACTGTGGCCTGGGCTTGGGGGTAGTGGTGGAGTGCTGGCCTGAGACACACATGGATTTTGCCTTTGCGCTTCATTTTGGCAGGGACGAAAAAGCTGCTGGTTCGTTGCAAAGTTAGGGCGTTTTGTAACCGTAGGCAACAAAGTGCTCTTGCCCCCAGTAGCCTCACTGATTATGTTCTTCAGTTCAGGCCCAAAAAGATGTGCCCTGAAAAGGGAAAAATTGGAGACGACTTAGGATTAAAAGTCAGCAGACCACAGAGTGCATCTTGCAGCCACAAAGAAGTCAGAAGCCTTAGCTTCAAGCCCGACATCGTCAAAGAGGCAGTGTCAGTCACATAGTTCTGGGCCTCAAACATATTGGCTAAAATAGACAAAAAGGTCCTCTTTAGGGGCAACCTTTGCGTACCCCTAAGTAAGCTGTTCTATCCACACAGCAATGGCTCTAGTAACCCAAAGAGAAGCCAAGATAGGCCTCAGAGAAGCCCCAATGGCTGAAAAAGTAGACTTCGTGGTAGCCTCAACCTTCCTCTCCATTAAATTCTTGAGTTCTGTGACATCCACCAATGGCAAAGCAGTGGATTTAGAGAGTCTGGAAATAAAGGGGTCCACCTGAGGTGGTGTAGCCCTCTGAGCCAATACTGCGTCACAGAAGGGATACAGCATGGAAAATCTCAGAGCAAGATGCTTGTCAGGGGTCTTCCACTCATCCATGATGACTTCATCAAGAGTGGGATTAGGCAGAAACATAGTACAGGACTTCTTGCGCCTTTGAAAGATGTCAGAAGTAGACTGTCTCTACAGGGTTAGCAGGAATGTTAAGTGTAGTCAAAACCACCTTAAGACCCTCAGTAGAGGATTAAGAGTCAGCCTCAAAGGGGTCACCATGTGTGTGGGAAGAAGCCACTTCTGCACACTCCCCATCCTCAGAGGAATCGGAGATCAGGAATACCAGGGGCCTTAGGGGCAACAAATCTGAACGAAGGGGGGGGGGTGTTTCCAGGATTGAAGAACCCTCTAAAGAGAGACGGGAAACTGTGCCATAGAGGACTTTAAGTCCTTCACCCAAGTTGGCTCTCGTTCATGGCTGGAGGGCCCTGGCAGAGTGGCATAAGTGACCTGAGTATTCTCTGGGAAGCCCTGCTTGGCATGATTAACAGTAAGCCGGGGGGGGGGGGGGGTCAAAGATGCCCCTGAGTACTTTTGCCTTAGGCCTAGCCTCATGTCCCTTTTGATCTGCCATCCTAATAGGAGAAGACGTCCTACAGTAATAGGGAACCCAAATACTGCCACCCAGATTAATAAAATCACCCCAGGAAGTCTAAACGTAAACTTATCTGGCAAGTGAAGTTATTCTGAGGAAGAGAGTAGAGGAATCAAAGTCCCGTGTAGGATACTCTGCTCAGGAGAGAGAAAGAAAATGGTGTCCAAATTGGATCCAATTAGAAAAAGGCCCATAAAATGGGCATTATAGGACATGTCATTTCTCTCCTGAAAGTACCCCAAAAGCAGAGTCCGAACCCACCAGCGACCCTTTAGACACTCTAAAGGTGAACTGAATAGCAGGGCAAGGGGAGACCAGAAGAATGAGCCATCCCAACTCAGTACATAGAGTGGTTGTAGAAATATGTCGAAAGCAGCCTGTCCCATAGAGTTCAATGGAGCATTGCGGCTATGCAGTAAAGCAAATATAACAAAAAGTGACTGAAAAGTGCCAAAACACGTATAGAACACATATTAATCATGAACACATGACTGCAATAGGAAAGTAAGAAAAAAGACCCCCAAATACCGAAGACATGGCAGGGAAAGGGTTAATAACCACAAACGGCCCAAAATGCTCCAAAGACTCTATAGAACAGGCAGTGGAATACCCAACATGAGTGCTGGAGAAATTATGAACTCCATAAAGACCCCTGTTCGGAGGGAGAACGTGGGACAAGTGGACCATGGCACTCAAAGGGTTGCTCACCTTTTTTTTTTTGCAGGTCTTTCTTCATATTACCATTGTGAATAATGAAGCCTCAGAGAGACTCCTTCTGGAGAGCGTGAGTGTGTGTGTGTGAGAGAGTGTGAGAGTGTGTGTGTGTGTGTGAGTGAGAGAGAGAGAGTGTGAGAGATGGGTTGCATGATTCTCACACAGGGCTGCAAAAGTCCACAACAGCAGCTGATGACTGGTCAATCCTTCAGGGAAGCCACTAATCGTAATCCACCTAATGGGGGACTTTGGGTACCCCATACCTAAGAAAAATAATAAAAGCACTAAAAACTAAGCAGAACTGTTCACAGCCTTCAATCAGGTTGGTGGAACAAATCTGTCTGGTGTGGGGAGTGGCTAGGTAGCCTGATGTGGAGGAGGGGGGGGGGGTTTCCATCCCTGCAATTTTGTCAGAACTGTTCCAGCCTACTTTGAGGAGCTGTCGCCTCCCCATGGTACCTGCGAGTTATATTGGATGACAGAGAAAACACATTTTAGCCATGCTTTAAAGTCTACCATTACTTCAAGTAACATAGTAAATTAGGTTGAATAAAGACACAAGTACATCAAGTTCAACCTCCTCCTCATACCCCAGTAACTGAGAATTTTATAGCTTTCCTGCTACCAATTAAATTAGTCTTTATCAGACCTTCCTGATCAGCCTACTGAATAACAGTATAACTCTTAGTCATCTTTTCTCTAGAGTAAATAAACCAAGTTTGTTTAGCCGTTCCTCATATGTCAAGTCCTCCATTCCCTTAATTAATTTTGTTGCTCTCCGCTGTACCCACTCTAGTTCTAGTATATCCTTTTTCAGAACCGGTGCCCAAAATTGCACTGCATACTCAAGGTGAGGTCTTACTAATGAATTGTATAATGGCAAAATAATGTTTTCCACTCTTGCTTCGATACCTCTTTTTGTACAAAGTCTACCCTTTCAAGTGTCTTCATGGATAATAAACAGCTATTCTCTTGTCTAAAATTGCAAATGGATCATAGTGTTGAAGACATTTAATAATATGCAATATAAGAAGCACGTCCTCCTTCCAATCATGTGGATTAAAAAGACAAGGAAAGAATCAATTCTTGATGGACATGAAAAGAGGAAAAGCCAGATGGGGTGGCAGCAAAGTGTTCCATTTGTATGCTGCCAGGCATAGCAGCATGTAAAATCACATCAAAGTATACAGGGAATTATCCGCAAAGTGCCCAGAGATCATGACTTACTGTACCCTGATACCGTCTGCACATAAAAACCTAATATACATACACACACATAATATACACGGCTTATAATTTTAAGTCCTTTGCTGCTAGCCAGGCCTGAAAAGTTACTCGCCACTGCAAGCCAAAACATACCCACCAGGGCAAAATTTTCACTCACGATTGGCTAGTGGAAATTTTGAGATATATAAAAACAAGCATATGCAATGAGGCAGAATTGAAACAAAACATGGGAGGCATACGCTCCTCAAAGAGGTGTCATAATGCAAAGTACTCACTGCTCCCCAGTGCCTCCATGGATAATGACAGTAGGCCTCTGAAGTCCAGTTGGGTGGGGGGGGGGGGTTGTTAGCCTGGCTCCAGGCCTCCACACCCTGCAGACCCAATGGGAAAAAGGATTCGGTCTATACATATGACTTCTTGGTCCTCTGCCCCTTAGTCCCAGTGAAACTGACGGAGACACGAGGACAGAATCTAAGGTCCTAGGGAGGTCCTCCAGCAAGGTCATGCACTCCCCTCTATAAAGGAGGTCAGGATGCCAATAGAAGAAATAAAAAACATGTATGTATGGGGAAATAGACCTGTCACACAAGTTAGTCAATGCAGTGTGCAGTTGTATATACTGCTGGAAAAGGAAGGAGTTTCAGTTTAACTCTAGATTGCACTGCTCCTGGAGGAAGACTCTGTACCCCATGGTCCCTGCATCCCTCAATGGATGACAGGGAAAAGGATTTAACAATAATTACATAAATCCCCTCATTTATTAGGGTGGTTGACAAAAAATAACCTTAAAAGTGGACATGCTATTTTGAATGAGGTTTGCAACGATCCTACAAATATGAATATTCATCAGGCTAACAAAATGGGTAAACAGATACCTAGTTACAAGACATTAATACTATTCTTTCCAGGAGGGGCATCACCATAATTTCTCAAAGTGATATTTATCCAAAGTAAGCTTTGTGCTGAATTTTATTACAAGGGAAGTATCAATCCATCTTTCTACACTGTTGCCTACATATCAGCAGCACTTAAAACTTCTGACTGACACAGAAGATTAGCTCTCTGCTGCCCCTTGATGTTAGCTGGAAACAAAGCGCATTGGACAGAGCAGTGGTGGGCAATGTGCATACCTGGGAACTCTCCAGATCTGTCCTGCAGGCTCCGGCTTTCAGATTTAATTACCGGGTCTGTGGGGACAGAGGCAGATTCCTTGGTTCCGAGTAAGCCTTGCTCAGTCCTTTTCTGCCTTTTTACACCCACTTCTCTGCCCATTTCTTCACAAACAGTATGTGTTTGGTAACCCCTCTGGCACTGAAAGGTTATGTAAGATATCTTTGTGGCATTGAAATGGTTTACAAAAAAAAAAACCCCATGCATTGTGGACCATTGTCATGGAAAGCATTAATCCATTCACTGCAAGAGAGGTATCCAGTACATTGCAATATATTTAATACTTCTGTGGCACTGCCACACAAAAAAAATACCTTCCATGCTGTAGGGTACCCCTCTGCCACTGAAAGGATTAGCCTGTTGCATGGCAAATTGGTATGCACTGCAATAGCTCTCTGGCAGTGGAAGCCTTACACCTTTCACTGCCAAGCAGGTATCTCCAATGCACTGGATAGCAACTGGGCACTCAAAGATCACACATGCACAGGGAAGGAAGGGACAGATTGTTGCAAAGGATGGGACTTAAAAAACACAAAGACGGCATGTGAGGACAGAGGCTTAAATGTTCCCAGCTCTCAAGTCAAATTCACATGTCTGTTTCAATTAATTTCTAATTAACTGTGATTTTAAAGTCTTTATAAGTTGACAATATTTTTCAGTATGTTTTTAGATCTATGAGTAAGTGCTCGAGGAGCGTGAAATGTGTTAGACCATGAAATTTGGTCACTTGTGAGAGCTGGGAACATTTCAGCCTCTGTCCTCACACTCCGTCTGTGTTTTTTTAAGTTGGTTTCTACAATAAAGTTTTTTACTTTTAATTACCGCCTGTCTACAAGTCTTGGACTACAGAGTGCCATTCCATCCTTTGCAACAAGTATCGTATTCCGGGTGTGGAGATCCCGCTGGACTGGAGCACCTGTACACACGTGATATACATACTGGTGAGTTCTCTAAGTGTATGTTATTGATGATCTATGTGGGAGATCTGGTTTTGGAGTTTGTAGCACATGTCCTCCGATTTAAGGAAGGGACAGAGCCATGAATGGGGAAGGTGGGAAGAAAAGGACAGAGCCATGAACTGAGATCATGGGAGGGAAAGAACAGAGCCATGAATGGGGAAGGTGGGAGGGAAATGACAACCATGAACTGGGATTAGGGACATTTTACTGCATGGGTATACCCCAGGGGCTTCAGACTTTAGGGGGATTCGCAGGCTGCTTATTGCATTTGATTGTGAATCTGGCTGAAGAGCATTGTGTTCCACACTCAGAGAGACTATATCTCTACGCTCATATGTGTGTGTTGCTAAGTGAGTAAAGTATGCTCCCATTGGTGGAGCTCTGGGGCTTTTGCACTGTACAACTACCAGGGCCCACAGAGGGTGTACTTGTGACAGGTAGAATTTATTAAAAGGATAGTATTGGATCATTTTAACAAAAGTCAATCTTGTAGATATTAAAAAAATAAATCTAATGATGCCAGTCCCAGCTCGCAAACATTTATAGTTTAAGAGATAAAAGTAGCTAAAGTCCCCCCTCCCCCCTCTAGCTGACAACAGGAGATTCTGGTCCTGGGACTGGTTGGTGACTCTTCAGCAGAACTTTAAAAGGAAATACTTAATTAGAACGGTCTACAAAGTGTGCCTGGTTACCAAGAAAAGCAGATTTTTATTTTTCCCTTCATCATAAAAGTTTGAATGTAAAGATTTACTTGCAGCAAAAAACTAAAGTACTACCATTTGCTGGGAGATGGTCTATGAAACAATGGCACCTGATGTCAGGAGTTTTTCTGTTGCAGTACATGGGAGAGGAACTTTTCTACAGTACTCCACAGAATATAATAGTAACAGCCTTATCATTGACAGTCAAACATAATAACCTTTGAATGAAGCTGCATGTTATTTACCCAGCAATATAAAAGAATATAGTATGGAGTGAGTGATGTTTATATAAAAAAAAAAAAAAAAAAAAAAAGACAAACATGTTAAAGCTTTTGTACTTTAATTGTACAATTACAGCAGGCAAGGCAAATTAATACAAAAACATATTTACATTAGAACCATGTACAAAAGAATAGTTCTTTGGGGTTAGAAATCAGTATGCCTGCTGCAGAACCACATCGATTACCATAAAGAGAAGTCTCAAAAAAATATAGTTTTTCTATAAATATGGAGATGTTATGATACAATGACATGGTTATTACAATATATACACAATATTTTTTCCCCTTTCAATAAAAACAAAATGTTATAGTAAAAAGCTTTATAAATGTCTTAACACTGCCAGTCAAGAAGCGTAACCCTTTGAGTGCCAGTGAGGTGTGTATCCATTTAGAAGCAATATGTTTGCACACACACAAACCCCCCCCGGCATGCAAAGGGTTTCATTTAATTCTGAGATTCAAAAGAATAAAATTATGATCGTGCTCAGCTCGATACACCAAGAGTATCCATCACCATGCAGATTGCTTTCAGTGGGTCAACTATCTCCCTCATGTTGTCCTTCCGTAATACCCAATCAGGCTTGATTCTGTAAGAGACACATATGTAAATACAGATAAACCAGCACACACACACACACAAAAAAGAAAAAAAATTATATTATATACTAGTTGAACAGCCCGTTACACGGGCCACAGTGTCACTGCCACCCGGTCGCAGGGCAGTCACGCGCAGCAGAGACTGCCCGCGCCGCGGCTGATACAGAGCTGGACGTTCCTTCGGAGCGCCCAGCTCTGTATTAGCCGCGGCGCGGGCAGTCTCTACTGCGCATGACTGCAGCACGCACAGCAGTGTCTACTGCGCATGTTGCGGCATTACACACAATTTAGCGATTATATATTTATATATATATAATGCCAGAATGGATTGCTTTCCAATTTGTTGTCTACCCCTCTGGTACTTAAAGGGTTAAACATTTTACACTTAATCCAAATCCAGTGAATTGGTGGAACTGACAGATTACTACTAGAGTTCAGTGGCCTGTAAGTTCTAGAAATCCTTCGAGTGCCAGTGAGACGTGTTTCATACCTCTCTGGCACTCAAAGGGTCATTTGTTCAAAATAAAAGTGGAGGCCGTTCTGGGGCAAACGATTTGCACTATAGGGAAGAACTAAAAATTCTCATTGATTTTAACCTTGAATGCTAGACAGGTCTCCAACACATTGTGTCTCAATGCGTTGGAGACCTCTCTAGCATTCTAGGAGTTAAAGTTATTAAAGTAATATTCAAGTTGTGCATTTCCGCATAATGTGTGCCGGCACAGCTCTTCAAGACTTCCTAATTTTCCTCCCGCCCGCCCCAGGGAGTGTGTTCACACTTCCCTTCAGTGTGGTGTGAATGGCTTCTATTGTTACATCAAGCTCTGGTTAGCATTATACTGACCGGCACAGCTTGAAGATTAAATATCTTTAAAAGTATGTAAATAAACCCCCCCCCCAAAAAAAAAACAAAACACGTTTCCGAATACTACTTTAATAACTAAACCTATGGTAAAAAAATGTTAAGAGGTGAATGTTCCCCTTTATAAATACCCATTTAAAATCAATACAAATGTTTAGTTCTGCCCCAGAACTCCTCCACATCTCTTTTGAACATATGGCCCAAAGAGTTAAAAGGGTGATTTTGACAATTAGTAAAGTAGAGCCATTTTGTAGCTAATCAGCTGTGCCATAGAGAACCAAACATTCCCATTGATTAAACTGGGCTTTTAACCCCCTCAAATGCTACAAAAGTCTTCAACACATTGTAAAACAATGAACTGGAGACCTACCACTAACACGATTAGAAGCTACATTTCTATCAGTAGGAATTTTGGTTTCTTTTGGTACAATCTCTCTGTTCCAGAATTGCTCTACTTTTTACTTTGTGAATATGGTCACTTTCATGGCAACCGTCACTCATTTTTTTTCCTTTCATTTCCATTCTTAGTCCCTTACCTTGACACAACCCTAGTGCGGATTGGCGTGGCTTGAAGAGATAGGTTTGCCCCTGCTGAAGTGTTCATGAGCTGCCTGCAGATACTTCGTTCTGCATCCATCTTGTGCTTGCGGGAGGTCAGCTTGTAAATGCTGCAGATTCGGGCCAGAGCTCTGGGGATGGAGCGGATCTCCTGTGGTTAAAAACACATTTTCACTGAGAGGCCACAACCTCTTGGGTTGATATATAGGATAATGTAGTTTTATGTATTGTGCAACAGCCAGTATAACATCTAACTGCAACAGATTCCCAGTTCAATTAGCACATCATGCTTTGAACCGCAGAAACCCCCAGTCATTAACCCTTTGAGAGTCAGAGGGGTGCCCAACATATTGTAAAGTAATGCCTGTAACCAACATATCTACCATAAGCAAATTAATGCCCATGAGGTGTGTTTTCAAGAAGACCATTAACCACTTCACAAAACAGAAAATTAAATTTGCTGTCAGTGATGTGATTACAATACTTTTCCTAAATAAATCCTTCCTTCACTTTACCCCCATCTACTGCATTCACTTTTAACCCTTTGAGTGCCAATGACGTATCCAAAGCATTGCTTTGCGATGTGTTGGACACATCTCTTGTACTTACAAGGTTAATGTATAGCAAATCCAAGATAAAGCAGACAGAGGCAAAATAAAAGAAGGAAACCCCCTGAACAGAGAACCCAAACGGACAACTCTGCCCAGGAACTCAACCCAGCAGCTTTTTCATCAGAAGGGAGTCCTGTGTTCCACATGGAGTAAAAGAGAGGATTTTAGTGAACATACTGTTAACTCTTTTCTATTGGTCCATGTGGAACCATATAAACCTCAGGTGTCAGACACCCAACATGTACACCAAACAACTGAACAAAAACCTATGGGTTCAGAACTCTGCAAAGAGAAGAAACCTAGTAAAGCAGCCTGTAAACAGGAACTACTGGCTGAAGGACCTTCTGACCAAAGCTGACCTCAGAAGAGGCCAGGACATTGACAAGGATGACAAGGTACTGTTTGGTGTAGGTATGTAAAGATGACCAGGTTGCCACCTTACATAGCTGTTCTGAATCTATAAGAATCAGGCTTCTGCAGGAGGCAATCACATATCTGGTGAAACAGGTTTCCTTCTGAGCACACGTACACCTGTAGGATAGTGGCCTTGATCCAATAAGCAATGGTTACCATGGAGGCAACCTGGCTCACCTGGGGTCCCTCAGAAGTCACAAAGAATATAATTTTTTGAAAGGCTGCAAGCGAAAGACACGGTACTTAAGATAATGTACCATATCCAATGGATTAAACTTCTGCTCCTGCTTGGTAGAAGGATCAGGGCAAAAAAAAAAAAAATAACATTCCCTGATTGGTGCGAAAATCTGAGACGACCTTTGGCAAACAGCCTCTGGGAGTACAAAGAGCCGCCTTGTTCTGGTAAAAAAAACAGGAAGGGGGGGGGGGGGTTGTTTACAAGATACAGCTTGCAGTTCGGCGACCCTGCAAACAGAAAAAAATGGCCAAAAGGAAGGCCATCTTAAGCTTCAGAAGACAAAAGATGAGAGGCTTAAAGGGAAGCCTCTGAATAACTCATAGCACCAGATTCAAGTCCCATGGAGTAGTGAGATTCCTGAAGGTAGGGTAGGCATGAGCCACCCCTGAACAAAAATAGGATTTCAGTTTTACCTCTTAAATCCTTTTCTCTTAGTCCATATGGAACAGTCCAAGTTTGGCGGATGCAGTGGGACTCAAAGATGTGGCGGATAAGAAGCTTCATTCTATCCTCTGGGGCTGCGTTGAGGCATATTTTTGCCTCTGCTGGGTTAACAGCACATTTGGTGAGTACCATCCACTCTGGTATGACAAATGGAAGTCCCACTGTTCGGTAAGGACAGTGAAAGTCCTCCTTCACTTGTTGAGACAGGGACATAGCAGACAGGTTAGATCATTGTCATGGCCAGCTACTGAGAATATCCAGCTGTAACTCCCTCATGTGGAATTTAGCATGAGGGACTGCTTCCAGAGTGAAGGCCAGGTGACCAAAGACTCTCATGTAATGCTTTACAGTGTCTGAAAGACAGGATATTGCTTGAGTAACATGAAGAGACAGAGTCTGGATCTTGCCTTCCAGTGAAATATCCTGCCCTGCAGAATTTTGAATCTCGTGCCCAATAAACTCAGTACTGAAGAGAGTACCCAGCTGCGTTGCTCCAGGATGAGGATACAGTCTTGAATCTGAGAAGATTTGAGTAGAAGGTCATCTAAGTAAGGACTCATGGATATCCCTTGAGCATGGATGTGGGCTGCCAAAGTAGTCATAGCCTTCATAAAGATCCTTAGAGCAGACGCTAGTCCGAAGGGGAAAGTCGGTGGACTGATGAGGACTCCACTTGAAGGCAAAAAGTAGAAAGTGCCAGTGGACTGGATGAATCTGGATATTAAGATAGGTGTCCTGGAGATCATAAGAGGCAAGAAATGCTCCAGGACACTTGGCAGCAATAAGGGATTGCAAAGACTCCATTTGAAGTTACCACTTTACTGGTTGAGATGCTTCAAGTCTAGAATAGGATGGCAACGGCTATCCTTGCTGAGGGGCAAGGATCTTATTCATAGGCATCCCCAAAAGACAAGGAAGAATCAATGTCATCCCAATCAGTGACAACCTCCTCTGCAGAGGACTCACCAACCAACGGATAATGGCCCTTAAAGACAAAGTCAGTGTGCCTAATAGGGGCAATAGAGGGTCAAGAATGGAGAACCCGTTGCCTTTTTTGAAGTGCCCATGGCTCCTGTGTTCCACATTGGATGAGAAAAGTGCTCATAATTTCATTAGATGGAAATCGGACAATTTACTGCAGGAAACTGCCTAGAGTGAACAACAGTCTTTCTGGACTGAAATCAAACACCGTGCATGACGTTCTAAGAGTAGATACCATCAAGAAAACTGTTTCCTAGCTAAAAGATTTGAAAAGTTAATTCTGAAAAACACCCAGATATACAAGCTCCAGGGTGGTGTTGGAGCAGAATAGTTTGCAGTAATCTTTGTAACTTCTTGTACATCTGGAATGAGAAACTTGAATTTGAAACAGAACAGATAAGACTGAAATTTGTACCTTGAGAAAGTTGAAACAATATGATAACTCCCCCCCAAAAAAAACAACTTCACTGTTGAAATGTCACCATCTACAGGGCAACATACAAAAAGGAGAATTTAAAATATCGTCTCAATCAAAACAGCGATATTAGAATGTTGCCTGAATGAAAAGACTGACATTCTTATGACACTCACAGTTCGTGATCCTGCCCATATATTGCTCTGCCCTCACTTCTTGACCTTGCGGTACATTGCAGGGATTTAACTGATTACATCTTGCTGTCCTATGTCTTACCACCTCTTATCATAGTGCTGTCTCTGCCCTCACTTATACCATTCAGTCTCTTTCTTCTTCAAAACACTCCATACCTTGCACACATCCCACCTTACCTTCCACCACTCTGGCTCCTCCTCCTTCCTTTGCACCTCTCTGGCTCTTCTCCTCACCCTCTGTTGCACCCCCCGGGTTGAGGGCAAGAGACATGGCTTGGGGAGGAGGTACCATTCTCTGTCTTAACGTCCTGAATTCGGACCGGTTGAGAGCTGTTGTACTGCTCCCCCCTGCTGTCACTGGTGCTGCTGTTGTATGGGCACCATGATGCTCCTTCAGGAACCTGTCCTCCTCCTCCTTGCTCCCATCCTTCCCCACGTCTTTCTTCTTGAACCTGCACTCCTCCGAAAGCTGCCATTCTCAAATATACTGTGAGAGTCCGGGTCCAGAGTCCAGTAGCTGCCCTTCCCAGGCTTCCTGACATGCCTGAACACCTTGACAAAGCACTCATTGAGGGATAGGTTGTGCCTGATGCTTTTTTGCCAACCCTGTTCTGTATGGCCATGGTATTAAGGGCAATGTAGCTATAAAGAAGCTTGACCATGTCCTTGGGCGAAGGCTGGGGTGTATAAGGCCCACAAGCTCTTGCCATGCCATCCTAGAACTGTTCATGTGCCAGGTGGGAATACATGTTCATGGGGGAAGGCATGCCAGTATACACCCCTCCAGCTGCTGCTGCAGCTGGTACCGCAGCTGCTGTCGCCCTGTAGTAGCGCTGCTCCTCTCTGAGATAAGGTACAATCCCCAGAAACTTTGAGCTGGACATGGGGTAACGTGCCTGCATGGCTCTTCAACCTCCTTCAGAAGGCAAAGCAATTCCAGTCTGCCACCCGGGTGCACACACAGGGATGGACAGAGTGAGCAGGCAAGGTCAGGATGCAACCAGTGGCATGCAGTACCCACAAGAAATGGGGTCCAGATACAAAATGGACAAGAGAGGGAGCAGAAGCAGCACATCCCTCACTCCCCAGTGATGTTCCCATGCCTGGATCAGCACAGTCAGTTCACAGGAATAAGTGTCAGCTCTGGATCACACCAGCTCTGGATTACTCTGGCTCTGGACCCCACAATCCTGGGATATTATGTGGTCCAGCTGGAGATGGCACAGTTTAGTACAACAGAAGACTATGTCAACCTTTAACCATGTGACATCAGAGTGTCGCTCTTTTTATTCAAACATTCTGAAGTCGTGTCAGCAGACCAAATCTTGAGCCAAAGAGCTTGTCTGGCCGCACACAGACATGGTGGAAACACTAGCCATCATGCAGATGGCATCAAATAAGGCAGCAGAAATGTAGTGTTGTGCCTCAGATATGTTGGCGAGGAGACACAACTTATCTGAAACAGGGGCATCTGACGGACAGCCTTGGTGAGCTGCTCAGTCCAGACCACAATGGCCCAGTTCACCCACGCAGCAGCAAGTGCTGGACACATGCCA
The DNA here is from genome assembly GCA_037306005.1 of Rhinophrynus dorsalis. NCBI lineage: Eukaryota > Metazoa > Chordata > Amphibia > Anura > Rhinophrynidae > Rhinophrynus > Rhinophrynus dorsalis. Next base: position 151,738,704 of record CM074722.1, on the reverse strand, counting down.
GAACCAGTGGTGGATAAAATAGACTTCAGGAAAACCTCAAGTTTCTTATCAGTCCAGTCCTTCAAGCAGAGGCATCAGAGACTGGTAACAGTAGATTTTGATAGCCTGGAAATAGGGGCATCCACTTTAGGAGGATGAACCCACTGAGCAAGCACGGCCTCAGAAAAGGGATGAAGCTTAGCAAATTTTCAGGATACAGAAGCTTTCTTGTCAGGAGATTTCCACACCTCAGACACAATGTGGTCAAGAGTGGGGTTGGGTGGGAAGTAAGTAAGTGGCTTAGCAGGCTCCTGGAATACATCAGAGGGATCAGAAGGAACCTCTTGAACTAGGGGAATGTTAAGAGTAGTTAAGACAGCCCTGATTAAGCCCTCAGCAGAGGGTTCAGGATCAGCTTCAAAGGGTATCCAAGAAACTGAGAGGACTCCAACACAGAACATTCCTCAACATCTGAGTCCACCAGCAGTTCCTCCTCAGAGGAATCTGACATGTCAGGCACTCCCTGAGGTTTAGGCAGGGAAGACCTGACCGAAGAGGGGGCCTGCCAAGCCTGATAGGCCCCCTGTAATTGGGATGGAAAGAGTTGCAAAGTGAACCTAAGGTCGCTAGTCGCAGTCTTGAACTCTTGCACCCAAGCTGGCTCTATAACATGGCTGGAGGATCCTGGAATGGTGTCATGGACATCAGAACATGCTGGGCATAAATCACCTGAATATTCTCTAGGTAGCCATGAGTGACAGGAAGAGCAATGCGCAATGGGGGATACAGAGACCCCAGCTCCCTTAGTCTTAGGTCTAGCCCCAAGCTCCAGCGGTATAGACATTCTCAGTGTCAAAAAAAACAACTGTACAATAAATCACCCAATTATAGTGTGTAGGATTAAAGTTTCACCCCAGAAATCACTAAAATAAACTTATCTGGCAGGTGAAGGGTTAATCTACAGAAAAAAGGAGTCGTCCAAGCCCTGTGTAGGATAGTCGCCCAGAAACGCTCACAAAATGGTTGCCGCAGCGGGAGCCAATCAGAAACAAGACGCGAAGCAAGTGCTCATTGGAAATGTAGTTTTTCCCAAAAAGTACCCTAAAACAGTGCCCAAAGCCCCCGAGTCCAACACCAAACTAGAAACATCAACCGGATGATAGAGCAAGGGTAGACAAGTAAAATGAGCCATCTCTGAAGTAGTTAGGTTAAACGGTTGCAGAGATACGTCCCAAACAGTCTAGTTCCATAGAAGTGAATGGAGTAATGGCGTCTATGCGGTAAAGCACGGCTTAAAGGCGCAGTACTCAATTTTCACAAATATTAAAGTAAAACATAAAAATGTGTAAATCATCAACATGTGAGGATACCCAGAAAACACTAATCCAGTAGGAAAAGTGCCATAAACCCCCTCAATAAAGAGCCAAACCAGCAGTTAAAGAGTTAAGTTACCACATAAACCTGCTCCAAACACCCAGACAGACATACCCAATGAGTGCAGGAGTGTGAAACAGGAACTCCATAAATACACCCCTGTGCGGAGGGGCACTGTGGGACAAGTAGACCTGCAGCACTCAAAGGGTAGCTCACCTTTCATGCAGATCTTCTGTCTTCAGATTACCATGGGGCTAGAAGTACCTCAGTGGGTAACTCCTGGGGAAGCACTTGAGCTAGCCACATCTAAGGGCATTTGTCAGTTATGGTAATCCACCTAATGGTGGTATTCCATATCTAACAGAAAAATAAAAAAAGATTCTAAAACTATAGCAGAACTGTTCTCAGCCTGGTGTTGCCTTCACCGAGGAACAAATCTTTCTGGAGCCGATTGGCTAGCTGCAGCCAAGAAGGGAAGGGAGGCTCCACCCCCTGCATACACTTGAGAATTGTTCCTGCCTTCTATGGGGCGGATCGCCTCCTAGAGTTACCAGTAACCTGTATTGGACGACAGAGAAACTCGCTTTTTTGCATGTCGCCCACCAGATGGCAAAACTTCAATAGGATACAAATAAACAAACAAACACAACAACAAAACTCTGAGCTGATGAAAAGATTGATGGGAAGAGTATCAGTAGTCTCCACAAAGTGATCAAATCCTGTGAGAAGTCTTGGAAGAGGTCAACTTGCACATTGTTCATTCAATTGGAGTCCACTGACCCTGAACTTTGCAATGAAAACAAAAACACCACTCCACAGACTGACAAATCTGTGCCCTGTACTACTTTAGGAAGACACAAAAAAAAAAAAAAAAAAAAAGTGAAGGTAGGTGGTGATTTCCTTAATGTGCCCTGCTTCCTAGTGGAGGGACCTTTACCCCACGGTCACTTTATCTCCCAGTGGAAGAAAATCAGTTTACTGTACTTTTAGACACCATGCTACTAAATGTTATATGTTAAACACCACTTAATCCAATCTGTTTTAAAGTTTAAAACTGAAAAATTAGAGAATCACTTAATCCCTTGTCGAATCCGAAGGGTTGTGTGATGCCCCTTTCCTCTTGCCCCTTGATCACTGTCTAAAAAGTGACAAAATTCCTCCCTGCTCAGACCATTACTACTACTATTGAGCATGTTTAGAAATCAGCAAGGCATGAGGTGAGCAACTTGGTAAGTATTCATCTTTAAAATATAACCCTTTAAAAACCAGAGTGGTGTGCAATGCATTACTTCAATATGTCGGACAACCTTCCGGTGCTTAAAGGAGTAACATCTAGACTGGTGTGCTCAAGGCAGCATGTACTCTTGATTAAACAATTTTTCATAGTGTTATCCTTAAATGGGTCTTGGGATTTTTTTTAGGCTAAAATTGTATTTAGCAATCTTTGGGAATCAATTTTCCATTTATTAATTTTTTTTTTTTTTTTTTTTTTTTTTTTACCAAGGCTGATTTACTAAGAACATTAGTGTGCAATTCTGAAGCAAAATAACCGCACCACGGGTTACACAAATTGAGTTTTTTTTTGTTCACCATGATTCAGTCAATTTGCCCCAGAACTGTACCATTTTCTCTTGGCACATCAATACAAAAAACTATCCAATTAATTATTTACGCAAAGAGCTGAGCTAAGAATGAGAAATCATCCATTAAAGGGATAGAAATGCTTGTTCATAACCAATTTTAATAATGTACACATTAAAAATATTAGTACAAAGAGCTGTGTCCCATCTGTCAAACATGTATAGTCTGAGAGATCGAAGCATCCAAAGTTTTCCCCCTCCTGGCCGTTTCACAGAAGTCTACCCTCTAGCTGAGAGAAGCAGATTCTGGTCCCTGGACTATCCAGTGGCTCTTCAGCAGAGCCAAAATAGCACAATATAGAAATAAACAACCTACCTGACTGCCATTTGGAGTCAGGAAGGAATTTTTTTCCCCACTAGGTGCTAAAATGTAAATGGCTCCATGGGTTTTTTTTTCCCCTGCCTTCCTCAGGATCAACAGGAGTATTTTTGCATGGGCTGGACATGGACGCATGTTTTTCTTCAGCCTCGTCAACTATGTTACTATAGTTACTATACTATAGACAGGTACCCTGCTCCTCCTGCAGACCTCCATGGTTTGCAGACAAGTGCTTCACTAGGGCTAATGTACTAAGAACAGTGCTGCAGTTCTGGGGCAAACCAAGTGCATCATAGGGAACTAACAGAACTTCCCATTGGGCTTCCCTCTGAATACCTGAAGTATCCAATGCTTTGCTTCATAATGCACTGGAGACCACTAGCATTCAATGGGTTAAAAGCCCCATATAAATACATGTGACATTTGTATATTTATTTGTTCCCTATAGAGCAGTGTGTTTGCTATAGAACTGTATCTTGTCTTCAGTACATTAGTCTTACTCATCAAATCTAGAAGCTCCTCTCTGGTGAGGCCCTTTTCAGGAAAACAAGCGGTGAAATATGACATCAACTCCACACAACTCACAAGAAGAAGATCCTCTAAGAACTGTAATTTCAAAAGAAAAGTGGAGGCGTTCTGGGGCAAAGCACTTGCACTGTAGGGAGAACTTAATTCCTTTTGATTTAAATGGGAATTTTAACCCCTTGAATGCGCAAGAGGTCTCTCAATGCATTGCCTTGTAATGCATTGGAGACCTCTCGCTCATTCAAGGGGTTCTAATCCCCAGCTAATACAATGGGAATTTTTACGTTCTCCCCTACAGTGCAAGTGCTTTGCCCCAGAACGCCTCCACTTTTCTTTTGAACATAAAGCCGTAAGAGCCAAGGTTATCAACAAGGGTGCTGTGGCACTTTGGTGTGTCCTGGGCACCAGCTTATGGGGCCACTTTCTTCTATGAAGGCTGATAAAAATGTAAAGGTTTGTGTTTCAAATACATAATTGGAAAATGATGCCTAATAGGCTTGCTTTATCATTATGGTAAGACATAATGGTAACTATATATTATGTATCCGTACACCTCATTACAGCAGTGAAAAAAAGACCTCTAATATGCTAGGGTTGCCGTGAGCCATAAAGAGATTATGATCCACTGGTCTGAGGCTACAAGTGTCACCTACCCGAGCTCTCTGGGTGTTCAGAGCAAAAATAGCCAGCAGGCAGCAGGTCTTGGTGAAGATGCTACCCCCTTTGTCTGACACTTTGTCCCCAGCCTTCTCTCTGTATATCTGCATCAGATCCAAAAGGATATCCACCGAATTCTCCACTTCATAAACAGCTTGGACTGTTCTGTCATACTGGAAGGAAAAGTGGAAGACTCTTTAATTCGACGTGCAGACACAAGTTGCATATTTTACTGAACACTATTAGATACACGGCACAGGAAAATCAGAGTTATCTGCAGCAGAGGAAGGCCATGGGCCTATTTTAGCTTCAACCCGCTGAATTCTATTAAGGTCTCTAGCACTAAACCATTTGAGTGCCAGAGGGGTTTACATTGCATTGTATAGCCCTCTAGCACTCAAAGAGTTAAAACAAAATTAATATATTTGTTCCCTCTGGTGCATTTGGTTTGCACCAATCTACCTCACACCTGCATTGTGTGGCCAGACTCATAGCTCGCATCCCTCACTTGAGCACACCCCCATCTCTCTCGGTTTCCCCTCCACACACACACATCTCTTACGCAGTCTGGAAGGGTATTACAGATCCTGCATAATGCATCTCTAGTAAGCATTTAGATGCATTTGCAGGTGAGCTCTCTAGCATTGAAAGGGTTACCTGTCCCATTTAAAATGAATGTTAGGCATCCCTGAAGAGAGGGTTGGAAACACAAACAAAATATGACTGCAGATAATAACCAACTGGCCCATGCAGTTTGCATTTATAACAAATAAGTATGTGGAACACAAGCAGTTATGATATACGCAGAGCGAATACATTGACTTCTCCATACAGACTCCAAGGGTCTTATTCATCGAACTAGAGAGGAAAATTTCTATACAGACCAACTGCACCATTAGAGGGGACTGAAAAACGATCATGGATTTATTTTAATAAAAATAAACTTCATATAAGAATGTAGGTGGTACTAAAATAGTTCTTTAACCCTCTGAGTGCCAGAGGTGTATATGACAATGCATTGCAGAGGGTTAAGGCACAGTAAGGACAGAACATTCACAGTACAACAGGTACAAGCATCTTAGGAAACCTTGTCTGTGTGTTAGGGGAGCAAGTGAGGAAAGGTCAGGCTGGGGACAGAAATGTTGGTTTATATTTGTACTAGTTTTAAAGTCCGTGTACACGGACCAACAAAGGTGGCTCTGCAGTCAAGCGCAGTACTGAGTGCCCGAACGCGCCACGGCTGATAAGGAGTGGGGCGCGCTCCGAATTCAGACCGTAGTCCTCTCTGCGCACTTCGGTGCAAGTAGTCTTCTCTGCGCACCTTATCAGCCGCGGCGCGTTTGGGCAGTCATTACTGTGCAGGACTGCAGCCTGTGCAGCCGTCTCTACTGCGCATGACAGCTTCTGACAAACATCCTTAGCGAATTATAATAAGGGATGGCTAGGAACCAACAAGTGGGATGCTAATCTGAATTTGAGGTAGCACGAATATGTATATGTATCTCAGTTGGTCTTAGTGTGGTAGTGGAGAAAAAAGTCCCATTGATTAAAATAGGATTTTAGTCTTACCTGTTAAATCCTTTTCACTTAGTCCATACAGGTCACTGGTACTCTGGGAGGCGTAAGTCCCCTTTAATAGGCAGGAACAACTATGCAAATGATTTGCAAGGGGCGGAGCCTCCCCTCTCACTTAAGCCACCTTCTGGCCAGAGCCACTTAGATTGATTTGAGACCCTAAAAACTGACCACAGGTAAGCAAAAAGAAAGACTCCTGTGAGCATGCCCTGACGGTCTCCCACTGAATGCCACAGGAGAGCCAAGACTGGTCCCTTGACAGGGTGGGAGACCAGTGACCTGTATGGACTAAGTGAAAAGGATTTAACAGGTAAGACTAAAATCCTATTTTCACTGTCGTCCAATACAGGTCACTGGTACTCTGGGATGTACAAACATTGAGCTGATCCAGAGGCGGGAAGTAAGGCAAGGACCAGGCGCAAGGCCCAAGTCGCTAGAACTGCAATAAATCAGTTAATTACATAGCCCAAACTGTAAGTGTCAACGGACACCAACCAAGGGAAACAATCCCTGAACTAACACAGCACACGGAACCAGAGCCAACCGGGCTCAACAGCAAGGAAGCACTAAGGATCACAGAGCGGAAGACCTAGACAGGCAAAACTGCCTCCAGGACCTTCCTTCCAAAACTGGCATCAGCCGAAGCCAGTACATCAACTCGATAGTGCCTAGAAAATGTGTGCACAGAGGACCAAGTGGCCGCTCTGCACAGTTGATCAGCAGATGCCTGATACTTGTATGCCCAAGAGGCCCCAATAGAGCTGGTGGAATGGGCAGTCACCCTGAAGGGAACATGCTTATTCCGCAACTTATAAGCTTCACGGATGGTAGCTTTAATCCAAGATGCAATAGTAACCTTGGCAGCCGGTCTCCCTGCCCTAGGTCCCTCAGGAATGACGAATAGAGCGTCAGACTTCCTGATAGACTTGGTGCGATGAACATAAAACTTGAGGCAACGCACCACATCCAACAAATGGAGATCCCGTTCCTTGTCAGATGAAGGATTAGGGCAGAAAGAGGGAACCACAATCTCCTGATTGATGTGAAACTCGGACACAACCTTAGGTAAGAATTCCTTGGAAGTGCGAAGCACAGCCTTATCCTTGTGGAACACCAGGTAAGGAGGTTTACAAGACAGAGCTTGTAACTCTGCTACCCGGCGAACTGAGACAATAGCCAAAAGGAAGGCCATCTTCCAAGTCAAGAGACGTAATGGAATGGAAGCCAAGGATTCAAACGGGGGTCGCTGGAGAACTCCCAGCACCAAATTGAGATCCCACTGGGGAGCAGGACTCTTAAGGGCAGGTCGAACATGAGTCACACATTGGAAGAAAACTTTCACATCAGGAAGGATAGCAATCCGGTCCTAGAAAAACACAGACAAGGCAGAGGTCTGAACCTTGAGGGAACTCAGACTGAGCCCCTTATCAACACCGTCCTGCAAGAAGGCCAGGACAGTGGGAAGATGAAATTCAAGTGACAATTGCTTATCAGTGCACCATGCAACAAAGGTTGACCATATGCGATGATAGATCTTGGAGGACACAGGCTTACGAGCACTAAGCATAGTCGACACCACAGAAGGAGAAAATCCTTTCTTAGCTAAAATCGAGGATTCAACCGCCATGCCATCAAATGGAGAGAGTGAACATCCTCCTTCCACAGATAACCCTGGAGAAGAAGATCCGGACGGGCAGGGAGCGAAATCGGATCCGATACTGACAAGGCCATCAACTCCGGAAACCAGGACTGGCGGGGCCAGTTTGGAGCGATCAAGATGACAGGACAACGCTCCTGCTTCAACTTCTGAATAACTCTGATCAATAGAGGAAGAGGAGGGAAGATGGAAGCCAGGGAGAAATCCCAAGGGATCGACAAGGCATCCACTGCTAGAGCAAGGGAGTCCCTCCACCGGGAGCAAAACACTGGAACCTCCCTGTTGTGTCTGGTAGCCTTCAGGTCCACCACAGGCATCCCCCACCGCTGGGAGAGCATGTGAAACACCTCTGGATGAAGAGCCCATTCTCCGCTGTCGACGGTGTGACGACTGAGGAAGTCTGCCAAGACGTTGTCTACGCCTGGAATATGAACTGCAGATATGACAGGCACGTGACCTTCTGCCCAAGACAAAATATCCTTGATTTCCCACCAGGCGGAACCGCTTCTTGTGCCGCCTTGCCTGTTGATGTAAGCCACTGCCGTGGCGTTGTCGGACTCCACTCTGATCGGAAGACCGGTCAGTTGAGACTCCCAGTGCCTCAGGGCAAGCCGGACAGCTCGAAGTTCCAGAACATTGATGGAGAGAAGGGATTCCTCCAGACCCCATTTCCCCTGAGCACTGAAGCGACCCCAGACTGCACCCCAGCCCCGAAGGCTGGCATCCGTTGTGACTGTGGTCAAACGAGGAACTAGAAATGATCTCCCTTTCAGGAGATGAGAAAGATCCAACCACCAGGGCAGACTCGACTCGACATGAGGAGGTAGAGAGACGGCCAGATGTAGATGATCTGGATGATTCCTGCACGTCCGGATCACAAATCTCTGAAGTTCCCTGGAGTGGGCCATGGCAAATGGTACTGCTTCGATCGTGGAAATGAACTTCCCCACTAAGGACGACAACTTCGGTACCGGAATTTCGTCCATGTCCAGAATCCCAGCTACTCGGACGGCTATCTGGTGAGCCACATCCTCTGGAAGAAACACCATGCATTGGCGAGTGTCGAACAGGAGACCCAGGAACAGAAGCCGCTGAGATGGAACCAAGTCCGACTTGTCCAGATTCAGGATCCAGCCATGACGGTTCAGAGAGTGCATACACTTCTGTAATTGCTGATGGAGAAGCTCCGCTGAGGAGGCTTTCAGTAGGAGATCGTCCATGTAGGGGGTCACTCTGATCCCATCCTGATGAAGCACCGCTATCAAGGAGCCTAACACCCTCTGGAAGACCTGAGGGGCTGAGGTCAGCCCAAAGGGGAGCGCTGTAAACTGAAAGTGTCCCCTGTGGCAGGCAATCCTGAGATACCGCCTGCTCCCTGGATGAATAGGGACATGAAGATAAGCATCCTGAAGGTCCAGGGAGGGAAGGAACTCCCCTGGAGACATTGCTGCAATCACAGAGCGCAGGGACTCCTGGCGGAAGTGGGAAGTCACCACATAGGCATTGAGATCTTTGAGATCCAAAATGGGACGAGCCCCTCCATCCTCTTTGGCTACCACAAACAGGTTGGAAAAGAATCCTGAACCTGTGTCCCCCTGAGGAACCGCCTCCAGGACCTCTTTGTCCAAGAGATCCTGAATAGCGCCGTCGAACAGACGCCCTTTTGTGGGTTCCTGAGAAGGACGAGTAAAATGGAACCGAAAAGGAGGAAGGGAGGAGAAAGGGATCCTGTATCCCTCTGACACCACCTGAAGAACCCATGGGTCCGCCACTGACTCCTCCCAAGTCCGGCGAAAGAGGCAGAGACTACCACCTACAGCCGGATGCGGACCCGGGTTCGGCGAGTCATGCCGAAGCAGTCTTGGAGGTCTTGGCCTTGGGGGCAACTTTGGGCTTCCAGGACTGTTTGGGCTTGGAGGAGGAGCGTGCAGCGGGAGGACCCGCCGGGGTCGAGGAGCGTGTCTCAGTCTGAAAGGAACGAAAGGACCGATTGTGTTTGGCTGGAAACGTTTTCTTAAAGACTGGTAGAAGAGTACTTTTACCCCCAGTAGCCTCACTGATCATTTCTTTGAGTTCAGACCCAAAAAGCAAACTCCCCTGGAAGGGCAGGGAAAGCAAGGCTTTCTTAGAGGCTGTATCAGCAGACCAAAGTTTCAGCCAAAGGGCGCGTCTGGCCACCACAGAAGAAGTGGAGGCCCTTGCCATCATGCGCACAGCATCAAAAGCAGCGTCAGCAACATAATTCTGAGCTTCAGTAATATTAGCAAGAAGCTGCAACTGTTCAGACACTGGTGCATCCTGGCGAACTGCTTCAGTCAGTCGTTCAGTCCAGGCCGCGAGAGCCCTGTTAACCCACGCCACTGCAAAGGTTGGACGCATGGCAGTGCCAATAGAGGCAAAAATGGACTTAAGAGAAAGTTCCAGTTTCTTATCCGTCCAATCCTGCAGGGCAGAGGCATCAGATACAGCCAAAGCGGTAGACTTGGATAGCCTGGAAACAGGGGCATCCACCTTGGGAGGATGCACCCATTTAGCCAGCTCAGTCTCAGGAAAAGGGTACAGCTTAGCAAACTTTTTAGAGACAGAGGATGATCTATCAGGATTCTTCCATGCCTCAGAGACTAGACGGGCAAGAGTAGGATTAGTTGGAAAACAAACAACAGGCTTAGATGGCTTCTTCTGAAAAACATCAGTAGGATCATAAGTGGATTCCTGAGTCAGAGGAAGGTTGAGCGTATTCAGAACAGCTCTAATCAGACCCTCAGCCGAAACTTCAGGGTCACATTCATAGGGGTCCCCAATGGACCTGGTAGATTCAATAACAGTCCGTTCCTCAGCATCAGAATCCTGCAAGAGTTCTTCCTCAGAAGAATCAGTCACATCAGGAGCCCCCTGTGGCTTAGGCAGGGAGGTCCTGATGGTAGAGGGGGTCTGCCAGACCTGGAGAGCCCCCTGTACCTGAGAGGGAAAGAGTTGAAGAGCGGATCTGAGATCCCTAGTGGCAGCTTTAAACTCCCTCACCCAAGATGGCTCAATAGCGTAGCTGGGAGGCCCAGGGTTGCTATCTTGACCAGTACAATTAGGGCATAGATCCCCCACATTATCGCTAGACAGCCCAATGTGGCAAGAGGAGCAAAACGCCATGGGGGTAGCAGACCCCCCATCCTCCTTAGACTTGGGTCTAGCCCCTAGCTCCAGTGAAGTAGACATGCTCACAGCGTCAATATACCCCACTAATGACACTATCACCCAGAAAAAGTGCAAAGGATTAAAGTTTCACCCCAGAAATGTCTAAATTTGGACTTATCTGGCCAGCGAAGGGTTAATCTGTTGAGGAGAGAGAAGGCTCGGTCCCTGCGTAGTGTACTCGCTTAGGAAAAGTTCCACAAAATGGCAGCCGATATGACAGCCAATCAGAAACGAGCGCGAACCAGGCGCTCATGGGAAATGTAGTTTTCCCTATACAAGTACCCCAAACAGTGCCCAAAGCCCCCCTGAACACCCACATAAATAAAACACATTCCGGATGATAGAGCAGGAGCCTAGCATTAAAATGAGCCATCTCTGAAGTTGCTGAGACAAGCGGTTCCAGAGATATGTCCCACACTGTGAATTCCCATAGAGAGTAAAGGAGCCATAGCGTTTGAGCGGGAAATTTAATAAAACATTAAAAAGTGCCCAAACAAGTATAAAACACATAAGAAACATAAGTAAACTAATACCCAAAGCTCCAAAACCCAGAGAATACCACAGAAATTGCATTAAACATTGAAATGCAAATAAAAACACCCTATGAGTGCTGGAGTGCATTGCAAACTCCCAAATACAAGCCCAGCAAAGGGACACTGTGGGGACAAGTGGACCTTCAGCACTCAATGGGTGACTCACCTCTCTTGCAGGACTTCTGTCTTCAGGTGACCATGATAGAGGAGGAATAACCCAGAGGCAAATTCCCCAGCAGGGAAGCTGCTTAACTCAAGCTGTCCCCTCTTCAGGGCATAAGGTCCACAGAAATCCCTGGGAGCTGCACTAGCCACTTCGGGTGAGGGCATTCACAGCCATGGTCACCCTCCTAATGGTGGTATTCCATATTGAATAAAAAAATAACAAATGACTAAGTTGAAAGCATAGATGTTCTCTACCTGGTGTGCATAGCACCCAGGAACAAATCAATCTGAGTGGCTCTGGCCAGAAGGTGGCTTAAGTGAGAGGGGAGGCTCCGCCCCTTGCAAATCATTTGCATAGTTGTTCCTGCCTATTAAAGGGGACTTACGCCTCCCAGAGTACCAGTGACCTGTATTGGACGACAGTGAAAATGCAGTTTTTAACTCACTCATTCAACCCACTAACGAGGACATTAATTTTTCCCCTATGATGCAGTTGGCTTGCTTCAGAATTGCCTATTTATCATGATTAATAAGGCTAAAAGTGAATTAAGCTCAAAAGAATAGAGATTTAATCTAACTGTATTACACTGGGCAAATAAAGGTCCCATCTGAATTAAGTATGGGTTCTGAAGAGAGGGTTAAATCCCTTGAACGCTAGGAGGTAACCAGCACATTGTAAAACACATTGGAAACCTCAAGCAATATTTATTTGCACACTATGGTGAAGCCAAGTCTCCAATTCACTGTAAAACAATGCATTGGAGACCACTAGCATTCAATGGGTTTTAAGAGTCCGTTTAAAGCCAATGGGGATTTGGAGAATTTAAATTTCCCGCTGTAGTGCAGCTGGTTTGCTCCAGAACTGCATCTCTTTATCTTGGAAAAGATTCCCCCGATACTGTTGATATAGGGCACTGCTATATAGTCTTGGCTGCTTACCTTGGAGAGGTTGAGAAGGACCATGACTGACCATTTAATCACCTCCATGCAGGGAATGCTGCGGTTACAGCTGCGGATAAGGGTAAAGATGCTTTTCACCGCCCCACTCTTTGCCATATTCTCACAGCACACGGAAGACAGTCTGGTAGCGACTTCTACAGGGTGGGAAGAGTGTGACAGTTATACATGTGTACAGTAACCTAATAACAGAAAATAGACAACACATTCTAGTTTAGCGTACAAAGAGGGAGCAGATAAAATCCCCTCATTTCTCAATGGCTTGTTGAAAATTATAGTAGTTTCAGTCCAACGCCACCTTAATATCCACAGGTTGCCTACACCTAAACTAAAAATCATTTAATTTGTCCCTTTGTGATGCAGTTAGTTTGGTTGAACTCAATATATAAATCAATGGGTATGTTGGGAATTTTATTATTTTATCTGATACACACGTTATAACTTCATTTCCCCCGCACTGTTCCACTAGCTTGGGATATGAATCCTGGTATAGACTGCAGCTGCAGGAGAAGCTTGTGAGGGCCACCTATTGCTCACTACTGATCTATGGGCTGAAGAACCAGTCTGTTATAGCAGGAAAAGGAGATAATTTCACTTTACCACATTACACACACATGCAAAGCAGTGAAATTGAGGCTTCTCTGTTACTCAGTGGGTTAATCTACCTTTTCTGAACCCCTGCTTAGAGTTTGTAACCACAATGCTCAGCCTTTTCATGGATTGGAGGGCAATATACATGGTCCCTAAGGTGAATCCGGCTGTCTCCACTATTCTCCATTCCAGCATTACACTTCCCCATTAAAGGGACAGTAATGTTTGATAATAAAAGCAGCTCTAATTAATCTTCATAGTATTTGGGCCATGAAGATTATTATTTCAATTCCGTCAGAGTTGTAGTTCAAGAGTAATTGAATGATAAAGTATCCCCCTCCAGCCCCTTTTACTGATGTAACACTGCTCAGCTTAGAGCAGCAGGGAGTGTCCAGGTAGATCGCAGAGAGAGACAATCTTCAATTAAGATAAGGGAAAAGGCTGAAAAACTTGTCAAGGGGGCAGGGCTTTCATTGTTCTCACAGGAATAAGAGTGTCCCCTTCTGTTATCTGTCTGGTCTATGGACTGGATTCCACATCTGAGGAGTGGGGGCTTACACTAGGTAAAAGGGGTGGGAGGGGGAAAACTATCATTCAATTACTCTTGAACTACAACGCTCGCAGTAATGAACCAACACGCTCTATGGCTCAAATACTATGAAGATTCATTGGAGCTGCTGTTTTTGTGAAAAATTATTATCATCACTTTAATACAAGATGGCGCTACCTGAACTCAAGTGAAGATATCAATAGCTTTGGATTTTTTGAGACCTGTCAAATGCATTGTGAAGCAAAAATCAATGGAGACATCTCTGGCTCCAAAGGGATTAAAGGAACACCAACATCCAAACATGAAATTGAATTATACACAATTAAGTATCTCAGCATCCAAACTGTTTAAAGGGTCAGTAATGTCCCATAAAAAAAAAAAAAAAAAAAAAAAAAAAAAAAGTTACGTTTTGTAGATGGTACAACATTAAGCTATACGCTACAAACCCTATCCCTCAAACTGCTATGGTTTGAGAAATATTCGCTTTCAAAATTCCCTCTCTCCCTCCCCTTCTCCTGACATCAGCGCTGTGCTAACAGCAGGAGATCCCGGTCCAGAGACCAGCCGGCGGCTCTGCAGCAGAGCCAAAGTTGCGTTATAGGAAAATAATTACTTAATTGGAAAGGTCTACAAAGTGTGCCTGGTTTGCAAGCACACTTTTGTAGACTGTTCCAATGAAGTAATTATTTTTAAATAACACGATTTCAGCTCTGCTGAAGAGCCTCCTTGAGTCGAGAATGGGAGGAAGGGGGGAATTTTGAGAGTGAATAGCTCTCAAACCATAGCAGTTTGAGAGATAATTGTAGCATATAGTTTAATTTTGTAACATCTACAAAACTAGAACCAATTTTTATGGGACATTACGCTCCCTTTAAAGGAACACCAACAACAAAACATTAAATTGGGTTACATAATTGTAAATATCATGCACTTCCAGCTGGCATCTGTAAAACTGTAGAAGTTCCTAAGTTCCAAAGACTAAGATGACACCTTTTCTTTGTGGGAGTTCTGTGTTACATATGGACTAAAGAGAAAATGATTTAACAGAAAGTTCACTAAAAATATTTTTCTGGCGTTTTCCATTCTTCCAAGAATTTTTGGTCAAGTGTATTATTGGGTTGGGAGACAGGGAAGTCTCTCTTACACCTCTGGAAAATGTGTGGACATAAACCACCAAATCAGAGGTCTCCAACACTGTTCTGATGAGCCCTTCAACAGCGAGGATAGGATTAGTCATCGGTATCCCCAAAGGAGAATGAAAAATCAATATCCTCATCTTCTGAATCTAATCCTTCTCAATTTGCTTGAGTAAGGGTTTCCAGGAATGAAGAACCCCCTGAACAAAAGATGAAACAGATGTCACAGATGACAACAGGGTTTTTATCCAAGCAGGCTCTTGGTCAGTGTTGGATGGCCCTGGAGGAGTAGTAGGGGCCACAGTACCTTAGGGGCATAGAGACCCAGAATATTCCCTTGGAAGCACTGAATTGCATAAGGAACATTGAGGGAGGTAAGAGAATACCAAGTTTTGGATTTCCCCACATGCCCTCTTAGGGTCAAGTTTGTCCAGGAGAAAGTGTCTAAAACAAGATAAAAGTATCCCCACTTTAAGGCAAAGCCCCAAAAAGTACACATCTGGTGTGCAAAGGGTTAAACTGGAGAATCAAAGGAGAGTCCGTCTCTACATAGGAAAAGTAAGGGAGACGTTAGATGGCCACCAGAAAATCAGATACTCAGATTATGGATATTGTAGTCGTCTCCATTACTTGTTGCACCCTGCCCTTGGACATCGTACACTCTGTGGACATTCACAAAGTAGATCAGGCAATAGAGTACGATGAGATAAGTAGACAGAGCCCTCACTGACTGTTATTAGTTTGAATGGTTGCGGAGATATGTCCCAACAAAGTTGCTCCCATTATAGCCTATACAGCAAAGATGTCCATAGCGTGAGCTTCTGTTCTTAACCCTTTGAGTGCCAAAGGAGTGCACAATGCATTCCCTCTGGCACTCAAATGGTTCAAGGGGCTATGCACTAAACAAAAAATAAAAAAATCTTTTTACTTAAACTGCAAAAACACCTTAGCCCAAAGAAGTTCCTGCTTAGCAAATGACAGCCCACAGTACAAGAGGAAAGTAAGGTCCTCATAGATACAACTGGAGGGGAGATCAGTCCCATGGAGCAGTTTGTCTTAAAGAAGCTGCATCCAAATTTGTTACATTTTATAAATAGGCTGAAAAAGCCTAAAATAGGGAGAAATGCACAAAGCATAAAAGGATACAGTCATAGTGAGTATTTAAAGAGGACTTGTCACCTTTCCGAATGCTTCCCTTAGTGGAAGCCTCCATCTCGAAGGGATTTATTTGATTATGCTACCCCAGTAATTTAGTACACACCACAGTGGAGCATGGTAGTAATAGCTCAAGAAGGTGGACAGGCGTGATTTTGTTGACATGCAAGTAATTCTGCAGGTCACAGATTAAAGGTCTGCTGTGATTAAATTCCCCAACTACTAAACAAAGATCTCAAACTATTAAATGATTTGGAGAACAAAAGAAAAATGAATGTAGTCTTACCTGTTAAATCCTTTTCTCTTAGTCCATACAGGTTACTGGTAACTTTGGGTAGGTGATCTGGCCCTTTAAGTAGGCAGGAACAATTCTAGAAATGACTGCAAGGGGTGGAGCCTACCTTCTCTCCTTGGCTGCAGCTAGCCAGCCAGCTCCAGAAAGATTTGAGACACTATGACTAGATACTGGAAGGAAAGAAGACTCCTGACAGCGTGACCCCGAAGGACCCCCACGGTCTGCCACAGGAGAGGCAAGCATGGTCTCTTGACAGGGTGGGAGACCAGTAACCTGTATGGTCTAAGAGAAAAGGATTTAACAGATAAGACTAAAATCCTCTTTTCTCTGTTGTCCAATACAGGTTACTGGAAGTAAGGAAAGTACCAGGCGCAAGGCCCCCAAAGTCACCAGCGCGTATATGAACCATCAGATGAGAGATAGCCTAACAACAATAAAGTGCCAACAGACACTGAACAGGGGTAACAACATCCGAAACTGTTACACAGCACACTGAACTAGAGCCAACAGGGCTCAAAAGTGAAGGAAGCACCAGGAACCAAAGAAAATCCTAGACAGGCAAAACTGCCTCCAGGATTTTCCTCCCAAAGCTGACATCAGCCGATGCCAACACATCAACACAGTAGTGCTTCGAAAAGGTGTGCACAGACGACCAGGTGACAGCCTTGCACAACTGAATAGCAGAGGCCCGATTCTTGTAAGCCATAGCAGCAATCACCGTCCTTAGGGACTCCTGTTGATAAGGAGACCGTATCACAAAGGAATTGAGATCGTTCAAGTCCAAAATGGGATGACAACCACAGTACTTCTTGGACGCTACGAAGAGGTTCGAGTAAAAACCCCTACCTCTGTCCTGAACTGGAACAGGTTCCAGAACATGCTTGTCCAGAAGAGACTGGAAAGCGCTGTTGAAGAGACAGTGTTTTTCCATGCCCTGGCGTGCAAGAGGGGGGGAAAAACAAAAAGGAGGAAGAGAGGCAAAAGGGATCCTGTACCCTTCCACCACTACTTGTAAAATGCTGTGACAGAGAGGAAGACGACCACCCACAGCTCAATGGGGACCCAGGTTCGACAAGTCATACCGGAGAAGTCTTGGAAGCCTTGGGCTTGGAGGAGACCTTAGGCTTCAATTGCTAATTAGGCTTGGAGGAGGCCTGTGGAGCTGAGGGAACCGCTTGGTTCGCTGGATGTGTCTCAGTCTGAAAGGGACGAAAAAACCTGTTACGCCTTAGAGAAGGTTTTTTCCTGGGGACCAAGGGCAGATGAGTACTCTTACCCCCAGTGGCCTCACTGATCAGATCCTTAAGATGTGGCCCAAATAAGGATGTATCCTGAAAGGGCAAGGACAGCAAGGGTCTCTTAGAAGCCGTGTCAGCAGCCCACATCTTGAGCCAAAGAGCTCGTCTGGCAACCACAGACATGGCGGAAACCCTTGCCACCAGATGGATAGCATCAAATAAGGAAGCAGAAACAGAGTGCTGGGCTCCAGATATGTTGGCAAGAAGGCACAACATATCTGAAGATGAATCACCCAGACGTACAGCTAGGGTGAGTTGTTAAGTCCAGACCGCAACGGCCCGGTTAACCCATGCCGCAGCGAATGCTGGATGCATGGCAGTACCAGCAGCGCCGCCTCAGAAAAGGGGTAAAGCTTAGCAAACTTCTTGGAGACAGAAGGCTCTCTGTCAGGAGATTTCCACTCATCAGACACTAGGCGGTCCAGAGTGGTGTTAGGTGGAAAATAGGATTTTAGTCTTACCTGTTAAATCCTTTTCACTTAGTCCATACAGGTCACTGGTACTCTGGGAGGCGCAAGTCCCCTTTAATAGGCAGGAACAATTATGCAAATGATTTGCAAGGGGCGGAGCCTCCCCTCTTACTTAAGCCACCTTCTGGCCAGAGCCACTCATATTGATTTGAGACCCCAAGAACTGACCTCAGGTAAGCAAAAAGAAAGACTCCTGTGAGCATGCCCGAACGGTCTCCCACTGAATGCCACAGGAGAGCCAAGACTGGTCCCTTGACAGGGTGGGAGACCAGTGACCTGTATGGACTAAGTGAAAAGGATTTAACAGGTAAGACTAAAATCCTATTTTCACTGTCGTCCAATACAGGTCACTGGTACTCTGGGATGTACAAACATTGAGCTGATCCAGAGGCGGGAAGTAAGGCAAGGACCAGGCGCAAGGCCCAAGTCACTAGAACTGTTATGACCAGTTGATAACATAGCCCAAACTGTAAGTGTCAACGGACACCAATCAAGGGAACAATCCCTGAACTAACACAGCACACGGAACTAGAGCCAACCGGGCTCAACAGTAAGGAAGCACTAAGGATCACAGAGCGGAAGACCTACACAGGCAAGACTGCCTCCAGGACCTTCCTTCCAAAACTGGCATCAGCCGAAGCCAGTACATCAACTCGATAGTGCTTAGAAAAGGTGTGCACAGAGGACCAAGTGGCCGCTCTGCACAGTTGATCAGCAGAAGCTTGATTCTTGTAGGCCCAAGAGGCCCCAATAGATCTGGTGGAATGGGCAGTCACCCGGAAGGGAACATGCTTATTCCTCAACTTATAGGCTTCACGGATGGTAGCCTTAATCCAAGAGGCAATGGTAACTTTGGAAGCCGGTCTCCCTGCCCTAGGCCCCTCAGGAATGACGAATAGAGCGTCAGACTTCCTGATAGACTCGGTGCGATGAACATAAAACTTGAGGCAACGCACCACATCCAACAGATGGAGATCTCTTTCCTTGTCAGATGAAGGATTAGGGCAGAAAGAGGGAACCACAATCTCCTGATTGATGTGAAACTCTGACACAACCTTGGGTAAGAATTCCTTGGTAGTGCGAAGCACAGCCTTATCCTTGTGGAACACCAGGTAAGGAGGTTTACAAGACAAGGCCTGTAACTCTGCTACCCGGCGCACTGACACAACAGCCAAGAGGAAGGCCATCTTCCAAGTCACAAGACGTAATGGAATGGAAGCCAAGGATTCAAACGGTGGTCGCTGTAGAACTCCCAGCACCAAATTGAGATCCCACTGGGGAGCAGGACTCTTAAAGGCAGGTCGAACATGAGTCACACCTTGGAAGAAGACTTTCACATCAGGAAGGACAGCAATCCGTTCCTGGAAAAACACAGACAAGGCAGAAGTCTGAACTTTGAGGGAACTCAGACTGAGCCCCTTATCCACACCGTCCTGCAAGAAGGCTAGGACAGTGGGAAGATGGAAGTCAAGAGACAACTTCTTGTCAGAGCACCATGTCACGAAAGTTGACCATATGCGATGATAGATCTTGGAAGACACAGGCTTACGAGCACTGAGCATCGTCGATACCACAGAAGGAGAAAAGCCTTTCTTAGCTAGAATCGAGGATTCAACCGCCATGCCATCAAATGGAGAGAGTGAACATCCTCTTTCCACAGATACCCCTGAAGAAGCAGGTCCGGACGGGCTGGAAGTGGGATTGGATCCTTCACTGACATGGCCATCAATTCCGGAAACCAGGACTGGCGAGGCCAGTTTGGAGCAATCAGGATGACAGGACAACGTTCCCTCTTCAACTTCTGGATAACTCTGACCAATAGAGGAAGAGGAGGGAAGATGTAAGCCAGGGAGAAGTCCCAAGGGATCGACAAGGCATCCACTGCTAGAGCAAGGGAGTCCCTCAACCGGGAGCAAAACACCGGAACCTTCCTGTTGTGTCTGGTAGCCATCAGATCCACCACAGGCATCCCCCACCGTTGAGTGAGCATGTGAAACACCTCTGGGTGCAGAGCCCATTCTCCGCTGTCGACGGTATGACGACTGAGGAAGTCTGCCATGACGTTGTCCACGCCTGGAATATGAACCGCAGAGATGACAGGCACGTGATCTTCTGCCCAAGACAAAATATCCTTGACCTCCCACCAGGCGGAACCGCTTCTTGTGCCGCCTTGCCTGTTGATGTAAGCCACCGCCGTGGCGTTGTCGGACTCCACTCTGACTGGAAGACCGGTCAATTGAGACTCCCAGTGCCTCAGGGCCAGCCGGACAGCTCGAAGTTCCAGAACATTGATGGAGAGCATGGATTCCTCCAGACCCCATTTCCCCTGAGCACTGAAGCGACCCCAGACTGCACCCCAGCCCCGAAGGCTGGCATCCGTAGTGACTGTGGTCCAAGGAGGAACTAGAAAGGATTTCCCTTTCAGGAGATGAGAGAGATCTAACCACCAGTGCAGACTCGACTCGACATGAGGAGGAAGAGAAACAGACAGATGTTGATGATCTGGATGATTCTTGCACGTCTGGATCACGAATCTCTGAAGATCCCTGGAGTGGGCCATGGCAAATGGTACTGCTTCGATTGTGGAAATGAACTTCCCCACTAAGGACGACAACTTCGGAACTGGAATCACGTCCAGGTCCAGAATTCCAGCCACTCTGACAGCTATCTGGTGAGCCACGTCCTCTGGAAGAAACACCATGCATTGGCGAGTGTCGAACAGGAGACCCAGGAACAGAAGCCTCTGAGATGGAATCAAGTCCGACTTGTCCAGATTCAGGATCCAGCCATGACGGTTCAGGGTGTGCATGCACATCTGTAAATGCTGGTGGAGAAGCTCCGCTGAGGAGGCCTTCAGTAGGAGATCGTCCATGTAGGGGGTCACTCTGATCCCATCCTGATGGAGCACCGCTATCAAGGAGCCCAACACCCTCTGGAAGACCTGAGGGGCTGACGTCAGCCCAAAGGGGAGCGCTGCAAACTGAAAGTGTCCCCTGTGGCAGGCAATCCTGAGATACCGCCTGCTCTCTGGATGAATAGGGATGTGAAGATAAGCATCCTGAAGGTCCAGGGAGGCAAGAAACTCCCCTGGAGACATTGCTGCAATCACAGAGCGCAGGGACTCCTGGCGGAAGTGGGAAGTCACCACATAGGCATTGAGATCTTTGAGATCCAAGATGGGACGGGCTCCTCCGTCCTTTTTGGCTACCACAAACAGGTTGGAATAAAATCCTGAACCTGTGTCCCCCTGAGGAACCGCCTCCAGGACCTCTTTGTCCAAGAGATCCTGAATAGCATCGTCGAACAGACGCCTTTTTGTGGGTTCCTGAGAAGGACGAGTAAAATGGAACCGAAAAGGAGGAAGGGAAGAGAAAGGGATCCTGTATCCCTCTGACACCACCTGAATAACCCATGGGTCCGCCACTGACTCCTCCCAAGTCCGGCGAAAGATGCGGAGACGACCGCCTACAGCCGGATGCGGACCCGGGTTCGGCGAGTCATGCCGAAGCAGTCTTGGAGGTCTTGGCCTTGGAGGCAACCTTGGGCCTCCAGGACTGTTTGGGCTTGGAGGAGGAGCGCGTAGTGGGAGGACCCGTCTGGGCCGAGGAGCGTGTCTCAGTCTGAAAGGAACGAAAGGACCGATTGCGTTTGGCTGGAAACTTTTTCTTAAAGACTGAGGGTAGAAGAGTACTTTTACCGCCAGTAGCCTCACTGATCATTTCTTTGAGTTCAGACCCAAAAAGCAAATTCCCCTGAAAGGGCAAGGAAAGCAAAGCCTTCTTGGAGGCTGTATCAGCAGACCAAATTTTCAGCCAAAGAGCGCGTCTAGCCACCACAGAAGAAGTGGAGGCCCTCGCCATCATGCGCACAGCATCAAAAGCAGCATCAGCAACATAGTTCTGAGCTTCAGTGATATTAGCAAGAAGCTGCAACTGTTCAGATACAGGCGCATCCTGGCGAACCGCTTCAGTCAGTCGTTCAGTCCAGGCCGCAATAGCTCTATTAACCCATGCCACAGCAAAAGTGGGGCGCATGGCTGTGCCAATGGAGGCAAAAATAGACTTAAGAGAGAGCTCAAGTTTCTTATCCGTCCAGTCCTGCAAGGCAGAGGCATCTGAGACAGCCAAAGCAGTAGATTTGGATAGTCTAGACACAGGAGCATCCACTTTGGGAGGATGAACCCATTTTGCCAGCTCCGCCTCAGGAAAAGGGTAAAGTTTGGCAAACTTTTTGGAGACAGAGGAAGATCTATCAGGATTCTTCCATGCCTCAGAGACCAGACGGGCAAGAGTAGGGTTAGTTGGAAAACAAACAACAGGCTTAGATGGCTTTTTCTGAAAAACATCAGTAGGATCATAAGTGGATTCCTGAGTCAGAGGAAGGTTGAGCGTGTTCAGAACCGCTCTGATCAGACCCTCAGCCGAAACTTCAGGGTCACACTCATAGGGGTCCCCAATGGACCTGTTAGATTCAATAACAGTACGTTCCTCAGCATCAGAATCCTGTAAAAGTTCTTCTTCAGAAGAATCAGTGATATCAGGAGCTCCCTGTGGCTTAGGCAGGGAGGTCCTGATAGTAGAGGGGGTCTGCCAGACCTGGAGAGCCCCCTGTACCTGAGAGGGAAAGAGTTGAAGCGTGGATCTGAGATCCCTAGTGGCAGCTTTAAACTCCCTCACCCAAGATGGCTCAATAGCATGGCTGGGAAGCCCAGGGTTGCTATCTTGACCAGTACAATTAGGGCATAGATCCCCCACATTATCGCCATCCAGCCCAATGTGGCAAGAGGAGCAAAACGCCATGGGGGTAGCGGACCCCCCATCCTCCTTAGACTTGGGTCTAGCCCCTAGCTCCAGTGAAGTAGACATGCTCACAGCGTCAATATACCCCACTAATAACACTATCACCCAGAAAAAGTGATAAGATTAAAGTTTCACCCCAGAAATGTTCTAAAAACGGACTTATCTGGCCAGCGAAGGGTTAATCTGTTGAGGAGAGAGAAGGCTCGGTCCCTGCGTAGTGTACTCGCCTAGGAAAAGTACCACAAAATGGCGGCCGTCGTGACAGCCAATCAGAAACGAGCGCGAACCAAGCGCTCATGGGAAATGTAGTTTTTCCCTACAAGTACCCCAAACAGTGCCCGAAGCCCCCCTGAACACCCCACATGAATAAAACACATTCCGGATGATAGAGCAGGAGCCTAGAATTAAAATGAGCCCTCTCTGAAGTTGCTGTGACAAGCGGTTCCAGAGATATGTCCCATACTGTGAATTCCCATAGAGAGTAAAGAAGCCCTTGCGTCTGAGCGGGAAAAAGCCGCGCTTAAAGGCGCGGAACACCATTTTTAATAAAGTTTAGTAAAACATTAAAAAGTGCCCAAACAAGCATGAAACACATGAGAAACATAAATAAATGAATACCCAATGCTCCAAAACTCAGAGAATAACACAGAAATTGCATAAACAGTAATAATGCAATAAAAACACCCTATGAGTGCTGGAGTGTATTAAAACTCCCAAATACAAGCCCATCAAAGGGACACTGTGGGGACAAGTGGACCTTCAGCACTCAATGGGTGACTCACCTTCCTTGCAGACTTCTGTCTTCAGGTGACCATGATAGGGAGGGAAAGAACCAGAGGTAAATTCCCCAACAGGGGAGCTGCTTAACACAAGCTGTCCCCTCATCAGGGTATAGGTCCACAGAAAATCCCTGGAAGCTGCACCAGCCACTTTAAAGAGGGCAATTCACAGCCATGGTCACCCTCCTAATGGTGGTATTCCATATTTGAATAAAAAATAATAAAATACTAAGATGCATAGATGTTCTCTACCTGGTGTGGAAGCACACCAGGAACAAATCAATATGAGTGGCTCTGGCCAGAAGGTGGCTTAAGTAAGAGGGGAGGCTCCGCCCCTTGCAAATCATTTGCATAATTGTTCCTGCCTATTAAAGGGGACTTACGCCTCCCAGAGTACCAGTGACCTGTATTGGACGACAGTGAAAACAAGTATGGGGCTTTATAGGCTCCTGGAATACATCAGAGGGATCGGAGGAAACCTCCTGAACTGGGGGAATGTTTAGCGTGGTTAAGACAGCCCTGATCAGGCCCTCAGCCAAGGGTTCTGGATCAACCTTAAAAGGATCCCCAAAA
This sequence comes from Rhinophrynus dorsalis, assembly GCA_037306005.1. NCBI lineage: Eukaryota > Metazoa > Chordata > Amphibia > Anura > Rhinophrynidae > Rhinophrynus > Rhinophrynus dorsalis. Next base: position 151,714,488 of record CM074722.1, on the reverse strand, counting down.
AATTGAGAGGAGCCCACAGCAGAACATTCCTCAACATCTGAATCTACCAACAGTTCCTCTTCAGAGGAATCTGAAACATCAGGTACTCCTTGCAGTTTGGGCAGGGAAGATCTGACTGAGGAAGGGGTCTGCCAGGAATGGAAGACCCCCTGTAACTGGGATGGAAAGAGTTGCAATGTAGACCTGAGGTCCCTGGTAGCAGCCTTGAACTCTTGCATCCAAACTGGCTCTAATGCATGGCTGGAGGTCCCTGGGATAGACTCAGGGACATCAGAACATGCTGGGCATAAATGACCTGAGAATTCTCTAGGCAACCCTGTATGACATGAGGAGCAATGCACAATGGGGGATACAGAGACCCCAGCGTCCTTAGTCTTAGGCCTGGCCCCAACAAAGTAGACATTCTCACAGTGTCAACAACATTCAGAATAATCACCCAATTTACAGCGTGTAATATTAAAATTTCACCCCAGAAATCGCTAAAATGCACTTACCAGGCAGGCGAAGGGTCAATCTGCAAAGGAGAGAAGGAGAGTCCAAGCCCTGTGTAGGATACTTGTTCTGTAAAGCTGACAAATAACTGCCGTGGCAGGAGCTAATCAGAAACGAGCGCGTGAAGCAAGCGCTCATGGGAAATTTAGTTTTCCCAGAAAAAGTACCCCAACAGGACCCGAAGCCCCCTGAGCCCCCCAACACACTTGCAATGTGAACCGGATGATAGAGCAATTAAATGAGCCATCTCTGAAGTCGCTAGGATGAGCAGTTGCAGAGATATATCCCAAACTGTACAGTGCCATAGAAGTGAATGGAGCAATGGCGTCTATTCGGTAAAGCGCGCCTTTAACTCAATTTTGTCAGAGTTAGAACGGCTAAATAAAAATACATGAAACATTACTATAACATGTAATCAGACCCAGAAAACACTGAACCCAGTACGGAAAGTGCAAATAACCACCCCAAAAGATGCCAACCAGCAGTTAAAGAGAGTTAATTTACCACATAAAGTTGCTCCAAACACTGACAGACATAACAGAAAGACCCAGTGAGTGCAGGAGTGTGCAATAAGAACTCCCAGGAAAAACCCCTGTGCAGTGAGGTGCTGTGGGACAAGTGGACCTGCAGTACTCAAAGGGTTGCTCACCTTTCCTGCAGATCTTCTGTCTTCAGATTACTATGTAGTAAGAAGTAACCTCAGTGGGTAACTCCTGGGGAAGCACTTGGAATCAAGATTTTCCCCCTCAGGGATTAAGGTCCACAAAAAAGCACCTAGATACTGAGCTAGCCACATCTAAGGGCATTGTCAGTTATGGTAATCTGCCTAATGGTGGTATTCCGTATCTAACAGAAAATACAGTTTTTAAAACTATAGCAGAACTGTTCTCCTGCCTGTGTTATCTTCACCAAGGAACAAATCTTTCTGGGGCTGGTTGGCTAGCTGCAACCAAGGATGGATGGTAAGCTCCATCCCCTGCAGTCATTTCTAGAATTGTTCCTGCCTACTTAAAGTGGCGGATCGCCTACCCAACGTTATCAGTAACCTGTATTGGATGACAGAGAAACACAAGTTATGAGCAATTTAAATATATTCATTCCATAAGAGTAAAAGCTGTATAGGTTACATGTCTGTAAGGGACAAAACAAATTAAGTGCTCACCAAGATGCTGTAGAGCCGCAAGAATAAAAGAAAGGTGCTTGTATGACAGGAGATAGTCTAATGCTACTAGTGTCCGTTTGTACAGCTTATTCTCCTCCTTAATTTCCTGATTGACTTTTTGCAGACGTTTTCTTAATGCTCTCAATGCTTTTGTATCATGAGTCTTCCTCCAGGTGTAACCTCTCCAGAGGGCCTGCAAGGAAGTAAAAATATATATATAATTCAGCTGATCAGACATCCCTTTCACATTGCAGCTAATGACCCCCGAGATTTCAAGGATTTGTCAAACAGTGGCTCAGTCATGCTGACAGATCGCACTGCCTCACTCTCTCCTCGCCCTGTATTCTGTTTGCAAAGCAGGGTAGAAAGTGAGGCAGCGCTCATTCACAACTCTCTCTAGCACTCAAACAAAGCTATGTTCGGCACCAGGCAAGGCAAGGATGATGGGACTTGTAGTAAAGTGAAGACAGCAACTTTTAAAGTGGAAACCTAACACATTCTGGGAGCATGCCGCAGAAGTGTGGACAATGACTGAACATAACAAGCAAAACCATCTCTATGTAACTATAACGTTCTGGGAGTTTGCCGCAGAAGTGAGGACACTGACTTAACATAATGAGGCTCTGACAAAACTTTCTCCAGAGAACTTTTCATAGATTGCAGGCCATTTATTTTGCAGAAAACTGCATATTTAGTTTGATATCTAATTAATTCAGTGTTATACTATATTGTAAATTTTAGAGTAAAGTTATATTAAAGCAATGCACCCTGGGACTTGTAGACCTGTTTAGCAAGCAGTATTGGTAACCTTCAGTTCATGGGACTTTCACTTTGACTGTGCCATTGCACTTGCTCTACTATATTTTTAGTTTCTTTTGTTAGCCCTATAAACTAAAACGGTCGTTTTCGGTTTTCGGCCAAGTGCATCCTGACGTTTCGGTACAAAATTTTCATTTCGGTGCACCCCTACCTAGGATTGTTCTTTCTTCCACTTCATTCAGAATAGAATGCATAATCTGAAGTGTCTAACAATCTTACCTAATTTACCGTTTACATCCCAATTTTAAGACTCCACACAACACAATATATATTTTTTTAAATATATGTACTGTTACCACCTCTTCTGCCAGTCATTCCAAGACTACACTACTCCGTAAAGTAGCTCACTGAAATTTTACATGGTCTTGTCTTTCTTCAGAGAGAAATACAGTTACCTGGAATTTCTCAATTCCGCTCATCACTTTAGCCTGACGCCTGCGGTGGAGGAAATCCCGGACACATCTCTGGATTTTACAGGCTGCCTCATTCCTGCGGTGTAACCAGGCTCGTGTGGTTCGCTGCAGAGTGATGACTTTTTCAAGCATGATAAGGTATTTCCTGTGCTGGAGTTTGGCACGGAACCATCTCTATAAGAGGAAGGTTTTTTGTCTGATTTTTTTTTTTAAAACACAAAATATACACATGTATTTTCCTGCTGAATAAAACCAAGGGCATTCTGAGGTCAAACCAGACAAAATGCATTTTTCATTTACTGTTTGAAGCATTTCTGGTCACTGACTGTAGCACTCCATAAAAAAAAATTACATATAAAAGGTGATTTTTCATAAATTACAGACTATACACACAAGTGTAAGCCATAACTTTTGAATGAAGCATCTCCCAGATAAGGATACCCTTATATTTCATTAATATATATAAAAAAAAAAAACACAAAAAAAAAAACCTATTCCAAACTTGGAAAGGCAACCATTAGCTCTCCAGCTGTTGACTACAGCTCCCATCAAAGCCAGATGTTACCTAACCCTTTTCTAAGCACAAAGTTGTACCTTAGTGGTGCTTCAGCAGATTCATCATGCGTTTGGCTTTACCTGAATGTAGATCACATTGCTAATCTCTTCCTCTGCTCGCTTCAGAACACGGTGAGCCCTAAAACATCTCTGGATTTTCACAGCACACAGATTGTAGTAGAGTGCAGAGGTGAACCGCAGGAGGTGTGTCTCCCTTTTCCGCTTAGCAATCTAGAAAGATGTTAATGTTTACAAGATCAGGAAAAGTTTATGAACTGCCAGAAATGGTGAATGTACAAACAGCAGAAAGTTAAAACAATTATTTAATTCTAAATATCAAATGTTGTGGGAAAAAACATCTAGCTCTTAAATACTTTGGACATACAGGGCCTTTTCCACAAAAGGGGAGAGGTGCAATTCTGGAGGAAACCATCTGCACCACAGGGAATGAAACTAAGCTTCCCATGGTTTTAAATAGAGCTTTTAATGAAATGCATTGGAGGCCTCTAGCTCTTGAGGTGATGAAAGGCCCTCTTAAAGGAACCTGGTGAATTGTTATTCCTCTCCCCTTTGGTGCTGTTTGCTCCAGAATTGCACTGCTTTTGTGGATACAACCAACAGGGCCTTATTCAGCAAGGGAAATGGTTGCAATCCTGGAACAAACCAACTGGACCATTACAGTAAACAGATATATCGTAGTACACATGGACCTTACTTGGGCTTTTATCCATGAATGCTGAATAAAGCTCTGACACATTGTAAAGTATCTAATTTAGACTTCTCTAGCATTCAAGGGATTAATTAATTCATATAATCAAATGGAATATTAATTTTCCCCCTACGTTGCAGTGGGTAGACACCTCTCTAGCACATATGGGGTTAAAAGCAGCAAGTAAATAGTGGAAATGTTGGTTATTCATTTGTTTTGTCCTTAATGGTTCAGTTGAACTGCCCCAGAATTGCTCCACTTTGTATTCCTGCATATAGCCCACAAGATCTGCCTGAAAAGAAGCAAATGCCATAAGTGTCCCTCACCTTATTCCTTACTAGCCAGCCGCGTGCACAGGCCTGGAGCCTTATGACGGAGGTCCTGGTGTGTATGTAGCATATTCTCTCACGCTCCCCATCCTGCCTGGCTCGCCAGTGGGCCTGCAGAGTCAACGCCGCAGCCCTCAGTTTGACAAAGTGACAGCGATCCCGGAAGCCTCTGTAGACTGCTTGTATTATACATGCAGCATTTTGCTTCTAAACAAAGAGGTGCATTTTCATGGGTCAGTCAGAAGCTGCAGTCCCTTTAAGCAACAATTTAACCCTTTGAGATAAATTCAGTGATAAAACTGAGTTTTACATTCCACTTTATCCCAACAGCACCTTGTTTAATAACACAATGTGCTAAAACTGTTTTGCAAATGGTTAATCTCCACAATGTTTCTATTTATTTTCAGATAAAGTAAAGATGGCAGAGTGTAATCAAAACCCTATGCAGACATACCACGCCATGGGTCAGACTTGCTGGGTGAAGTCTACCTGCTTGAGAATACCAAGCTTTCATTCAAACTACAAAATCTCTCTAGAGTTGAGACCTCACATAGGTTTTCAACCCAGAATGATTCCACACCTTCCTTACTCAAACTCCTCTCAATCAACCCACACAAGCACCTTTACACCCCTGCCGATTGGTTGCAAACGCTCACACAAACGCTGGTTTCAACAAAGGTTCTCAGATAACAAGACAACCTCCCTGTGCTACAATCCTTTCTCCTTCTGATGAATCAGTGACTCTCCTGTGGGCTCAGTTCAGTCCTACCTCTGCCCCTCTCGCTGAATGATTTGGTGTATTAACCATTTCAGTGTACATATAAATGGAGAATCCAACCCGCACTCATACTCTCTCCCTCACTCTGCACAGTTAATGGTTTCCTCCCTCTGTCCAGTTAATCCCTCCCCCATCTGCTCTGTTCTGCCTCTGTCACAAAGTGGTACCTCACAGCAAGGAGTGATGTCCTTTACACTCTGGACACCAGGGAAACATTAATACAGGTGAATAGACACAGTGGGCGACAAACACAGGGACATCAGTTAACACATTCATGTGCCAGAGGGGTGCACGATGCATGACTGTGCAATGCTTTGAGTACCCCTCTGCATTCACAGGGTTAATATATTTCCAGAATTACAAACATTTTTCTTAAACAGTTGTGTTCTATAATATTTAATATATACACTTTAACTCACTCCCCTCCCCAACACATATCTAGTGTGAATTATCAGCCCCTTGCCTCCCTTTCCCTACTGCCCCCCACCTCACTTCCTCTGTCCTCATGCATCATATCCTGTTTCTGTTCCCATGTTCTGTAATTGTCCACATAACAGTCAGCTCAATCTATAGAATTACTGTGTGTAAAAAGGACTGTGCAAAAGAAGAAGGACTAACAAGGCTGGTTTATCAGACAGTGTAAGGACCGTGAACATCTCTTCTTCTGCTCCTGCATAGCAGGGCTTTTTTTGCCAGATTGTTAAGAAGCAGTTAACATCAGGCCGAACGCACAGGAAATACAAACCTTTAATACTTCCTTCCTGACCACATGCCCTCTAAATGCAGACTGAAGTGTAAGAGCCGCTGATTTCTGCCTAAGGAACAGCTGGCGGATGTTTCTAGCAAGGACAGTCTCCCTCCAGTGACTTTGTATGCAAACAGTGGCTCTCTGCATTTCCAGGAACCTATCAAGATGAGTTCAACATTTAAAAGGGATAATTTTTTTTTTTTTACTTTACATATACTGTGATTACAAAATAAAGTTAAAATGTCCATAATTACAATTCACTGCCTTGCTTTAAAATGATATTAATACTCTTTAATTTTATTTTGTAGGCATTAAAAAAACATGAAGAACAACATAGGTCTCATCTCTCAAACCTTTATGGTTTGAGAGATATTCACAAGCAAAGTTTCCCCTCCCGCCTCTTTCACCTAGTGTAAGCCATCTCTTCTCAGATGTGGAATCTGGTTGTATGACCAGACAGATAACAGAACAATGAAAGCCCTGCCCCCCTTGACAAGTTTTTCAGCTTTTTCCCTTATCTTAATTGAAGATTGTCCCTCTCTGCAGTCTACCTGGGCACCTCCCTTCTGATCTGGCTGAACAGTGTTACATCAGTAAATGGGGCGGGAGGGGGATACTTTGTCATTTAATTACTCTTGAACTACAACTCTGACAGAATTGAAATAACACTCTCCAAAGTCCAAATACTATGATGATTAATTAGAGCTGCTTTTATTATGAAACATTACTATCTCTTTAATGGTCGACTGACCAGAAAACTCTCTCTGGGAACAGAAATCCAGGGAAACGTGATATATACATTGTATATTTCATCATTATCCCTGCTTTTACAGTATTTATGTATGATGTATACAAAGAATATGTAAGAAGAAGAAAATAGGATTTTAGTCTTACCTGTTAAATCCTTTTCACTTAGTCCATACAGGTCACTGGTACTTCTGGGAGGCGATTCGCCCCTTTAATAGGCAGGAACTATTATGCAAATGATTGCAGGGGGCAGAGCCTCCCCTCCTACTTAAGCCACCTTCAGGCCAGAGCCACTAGATTGATTTGAGACCCTAAAACTGACCCCAGGTAAGCAAGAAGAAAGACTCCTGTGAGCATGCCCCAAAGGTCTCCCACCGAATGCCACAGGAGAGCCAGGTCTGGTCCCTTGACAGGGTGGGAGACCAGTGACCTGTATGGACTAAGTGAAAAGGATTTAACAGGTAAGACTAAAATCCTATTTTCACTGTCGTCCAATACAGGTCACTGGTACTTCTGGGATGTACAAACATTGAGCTGATCCAGAGGTGGGAAGAAGGCAAGGACCAGAACAAGGCCCAAGCCATAAAACTGCTATGAACCACTTAATAACATAGCCCAAACTGTAAGTGTCAACGGACACCAATCAAGGGAACAATCCCTGAACTAACACAGCACACGGAAGTAGAGCCAACAGGGCTCAACAGTAAGGAAGCACTAAGGATCACAGAGCGGAAGACCTACACAGGCAAAACTGCCTCCAGGACCTTCCTACCAAAACTGGCATCAGCCGAAGCAAGTACTTCAACTCGATAGTGCTTAGAAAAAGTGTGCACAGAGGACCAAGTGGCAGCTCTGCACAGTTGATCAGCGGAAGCCTGATTCTTGTAGGCCAAAGAGGCCCCAATAGATCTGGTGGAATGGGCAGTCACTCTGAAGGGAACATGCTTATTCCGCAACTTGTAGGCTTCACAGATAGTAGCCTTAATCCAAGAGGCAATGGTAACTTTGGAAGCTGGTCTCCCTGCCCTAGGCCCCTCAGGAATGACGAATAGAGCGTCAGACTTCCTGATAGACTCGGTGCGATGAACATAAAACTTGAGGCAACGCACCACATCCAACAAATGGAGATCTCGTTCCTTGTCAGATGAAGGATTAGGGCAGAAAGAGGGAACCACAATCTCCTGATTGATGTGAAACTCAGACACAACCTTGGGTAAGAATTCCTTGGTAGTGCGAAGCACAGCCTTATCCTTGTGGAACACCAGGTAAGGAGGTTTACAAGACAGAGCTTGTAACTCTGCTACCCGGCTAACTGAAACAATAGCCAAAAGGAAGGCCATCTTCCAAGTCAAGAGACGTAATGGAATGGAAGCCAAGGATTCAAACGGGGGTCGCTGGAGAACTCCCAGCACCAAATTGAGGTCCCACTGGGGAGCAGGACTCTTGAAGGCAGGTCGAACATGAGTCACACCCTGGAAGAAAACTTTCACATCAGGAAGGATAGCAATCCGTTCCTGGAAAAACACAGACAAGGCAGAAGTCTGAACTTTGAGGGAACTCAGACTGAGCCCCCTATCCACACCGTCCTGCAAGAAAGCCAGGACAGTGGGAAGATGAAACTCAAGGGATAACTTCTTATCAGAGCACCACGTCACAAAAGTTGACCATATGCGATGATAGATCTTGGAAGACACAGGCTTACGATCACTGAGCATAGTCGACACCACAGAAGGAGAAAAACCTCTCTTTGCTAGAATCGAGGATTCAACCGCCATGCCATCAAATGGAGAGAGTGAACATCCTCCTTCCACAGATATCCCTGAAGAAGTAGGTCCGGACGGGCAGGAAGTGGGAACAGATCCGCCACTGACATGGCCATCAACTCCGGATACCAGGACTGGCGAGGCCAGTTTGGAGCGATCAGGATCACAGGACAACGCTCCCGCTTCAGTTTCTGGATGACTCTGATCAATAGAGGAAGAGGAGGAAAGATGTAAGCCAGGGAAAAATCCCAAGGGATCGACAAGGCATCCACTGCTAGAGCAAGGGAGTCCCTCTGCCGGGAGCAAAACACCGGAATCTTCCTGTTGTGTCTGGAGGCCATCAGGTCCACCTCCGGCATTCCCCACCTCTGGGTGAGCAATTGAAACACCTCTGGATGAAGAGCCCATTCTCCGCTGTCGACGGTATGATGACTGAGGAAGTCTGTCATGACGTTGTCCACGCCTGGAATATGAACTGCAGAGATGACAGGCACATAATCTTCTGCCCAAGACAAAATATCCTTGACCTCCAACCAGGCGGTGCCGCTTCTTGTGCCGCCTTGCCTGTTGATGTAAGCCACCGCAGTGGCGTTGTCGAATTCCACTCTGATCGGAAGACCGGTCAGTTGAGATTCCCAGTGTCTCAGGGCAAGCCGGATGGCACGAAGTTCCAGAACATTGATGGAGAGCATAGATTCCTCCAGACCCCATTTCCCCTGAGCACTGAAGCGACCCAACACAGCACCCCAGCCCCGAAGGCTGGCATCCGTTGTGATCGTGGTCCAACAAGGAACTAGAAAGGATCTCCCTTTCAGGAGATGGGAGAGATCCAACCACCAGTGCAGACTCGATTCCACATGAGGAGGCAGAGAGACTGACAGATGCTGATGATCTGGATGATTCTTGCATGTCTGGATCACAAATCTCTGAAGTTCCCTGGAGTGGGCCATGGCAAAAGGAACCGCTTCGATCGTGGAGATGAACTTCCCCACCAGGGACGACAACTTCGTTACCGGCACTAAGTCCAGTTCCAGAATCCCCGCCACTCTGATAGCTATCTGATGAGCCACATCCTCCGGCAGGAACACCATGCATTGGCGAGTGTCGAACAGGAGACCCAGGAACAGAAGCCTCTGAGATGGGACCAAGTCCGACTTGTCCAGATTCAGGATCCAGCCATGGCAGGTCAGAGTGTGGATACACTTCTGCAATTGCTGGTGAAGAAGCTCCGCCGAAGAAGCTTTGATGAGGAGATCGTCCATGTAGGGAGTCACCCTGACCCCGTCCTGATGAAGCACCGCTATCAGGGAGCCCAACACTCTCTGGAAGACCTGAGGAGCTGATGTCAGCCCAAAGGGAAGAGCAGAAAACTGAAAGTGTCCCCTGTGGCAGGCAATCCTGAGGTACCGCCTGCTCTCTGGATGAATAGGGATGTGAAGATAAGCATCCTGAAGGTCCAGGGAGGCAAGGAACTCCCCTGGAGACATTGCTGCAATCACAGAGCGCAGGGACTCCTGGCGAAAGTGGGAAGTCACCACATAGGCATTGAGATCTTTGAGATCCAAAATAGGACGAGCCCCTCCGTCCTTTTTGGCCACCACAAACAGGTTGGAATAAAATCCTGAACCCGTGTCCTCCTGAGGAACCACTTCCAGAACCTCTTTGTCCAAGAGATCCTGAATAGCGTCGTCGAACAGACGTCTTTTTGTGGGTTCCTGAGAAGGACGAGTAAAATGGAACCGAAAAGGAGGAAGGGAGGAGAAAGGGATCCTGTATCCCTCTGACACCACCTGAAGAACCCATGGGTCCGCCACTGACTCCTCCCAAGTCCGGCGAAAGATGCGGAGACGTCCACCTACAGCCGGATGCGGACCCGGATTCGGCGAGTCATGCCGAAGCAGTCTTGGAGGTCTTGGCCTTGGGGGCCACTATGGGCCTCCAGGACTGTTTGGGCTTGGAGGAGGAGCGCGTAGTGGGAGGACCCGTCTGGGCCGAGGAGCGCGTCTCAGTCTGAAAGGAACGAAAGGACCGATTGCGTTTGGCTGGAAACTTTTTCTTAAAGACTGAGGGTAGAAGAGTACTTTTACCACCAGTAGCCTCACTGATCATTTCTTTGAGCTCAGACCCAAATAACAAAGTCCCCTGAAAGGGCAAGGAAAGCAAGGCTTTCTTAGAGGCTGTATAAGCAGACCAAATTTTCAGCCAAAGGGCACGTCTAGCCACCACAGAGGCAGTGGAGGCCCTCGCCATCATGCGCACAGCATCAAAAGCAGCGTCAGCAACATAGTTCTGAGTTTCAGTGATATTAGCAAGAAGCTGCAACTGTTCAGATACTGGTGCATCCTGGCGAACTGCTTCAGTCAGTCGTTCAGTCCAGGCCGCAATGGCTCTATTAACCCAAGCCACTGCAAAGGTTGGACGCATGGCAGTGCCAATGGAGGCAAATATAGATTTAAGAGAAAGCTCTAGCTTTTTATCCGTCCAATCCTGCAGGGCAGAGGCATCAGAGACAGCCAAAGCGGTAGACTTGGATAGTCTGGAAACAGGAGCATCCACCTTGGGGGGATGAACCCATTTTGCCAGCTCAGTCTCAGGAAAGGGGTACAGTTTAGCAAACTTTTTGGAGACAGAGGAGGATCTGTCAGGATTCTTCCATGCCTCAGAGACTAGACGGGCAAGAGTAGGGTTAGTTGGAAAACAAACAACAGGCTTAGATGGTTTCTTTTGAAAAACATCAGTAGGATCATAAGTGGATTCCTGAGTCAGAGGAAGGTTGAGCGTATTCAGCACAGCTCTAATCAGACCCTCAGCCGAAACTTCAGGGTCACATTCATAAGGGTCCCCAATGGACCTGTTAGACTCAATAACAGTACGTTCCTCAGCATCAGAATCCTGCAAGAGTTCTTCCTCAGAAGAATCAGACACATCAGGAGCACCCTGTGGCTTAGGCAGGGAGGTCCTGATTGTAGTGGGGGTCTGCCAGACCTGGAGAGCCCCCTGTACCTGAGAGGGAAAAAGTTGAAGAGTGGATCTGAGATCCCTAGTGGCAGCTTTAAACTCCCTCACCCAAGATGGCTCAATAGCGTGGCTGGGAAGCCCAGGGTTGCTATCTTGACCAGTGCAGTTAGGGCAAAGATCAACCACATTATCACTAGATAACCCAGTGTGACAAGAGGAGCAAAACGCCATGGGGGGAGCAGACCCCCCATCCTCCTTAGACTTGGGTCTAGCCCCTAGCTCCAGTGAAGTAGACATGCTCACAGCGTCAATATACCCCACTTTAAACTCTATCACCCAGTAAGAGTGTGGAAGATTAAAGTTTCACCCCAGAAATGCCTAATATTGGACTTATCTGGCCAGCGAAGGGTTAATCTGATGAGGGGAGAGAAGGCTCGGTCCCTGCGTAGTGTACTCGCTGAGGAAGAGCTCCACAAAATGGCGGCCGTCAGGATAGCCAATCAGAAACGAGCGCGAACCGGGCGCTCATGGGAAATGTAGTTTTCCCCATACAAGTACCCCAAACAGTGCCGAAGCCCCCCTGAACACCCCACACTATTAAAACACACACCGGATGATAGAGCAGGAGCTTAGCAATAAAATGAGCCCTCTCTGGAGTTGCTGTGACAAGCGGTTCCAGAGATATGTCCCAGACTGTGAAATCTCATAGAGAGTAAAGGAGCCATAGCGTCTAAGCGGGAAAAGCCGCGCTTAAAGGCGCGGAACACCATTTTTAATAAAGTTTAAGAAAACATTAAAAAGTACCCAAACATGCATAAAACACAAAGAAACATTAAACAAGGCTCCAAAACCCAGAGAATACCACAGAAACTGCATTAAATACATTAAATGCAAATAAAACACCCTATGAGTGCTGGAGTGCAAAGCAAACTCCCAAATACAAGCCCAGTAAAGGGACACTGTGGGGACAAGTGGACCTTCAGCAGTCAATGGGTGGCTCACCTTTCCTGCAAGGACTTCTGTCTTCAGGTGACCATGATGAGGTGGGAATAGACCAGAGGTAAATTCCCCAGTAGGGAAGCTGCTCAACACAAGCTGTTCCCTCTTCAGGGCGTAAAGTCCACAGAAAATCCCTGGAAGCTGCACCAGCCACTTTAAAGAGGGCAATTCACAGCCACGGTCACCCTCCTAATGGTGGTATTCCATATTTGAATAAAAAATAACAAAATACTAAGTTGAATGCATAGATGTTCTCTACCTGGTGTGTATAGCACCCAGGAACAAATCAATCTGGTGGCTCTGGCCTGAAGGTGGCTTAAGTAGGAGGGGAGGCTCCGCCCCCTGCAATCATTTGCATAATTGTTCCTGCCTATTAAAGGGGCGAATCGCCTCCCAGAAGTACCAGTGACCTGTATTGGACGACAGTGAAAAAAAGTTTGCCCGTTCTCTTCTACCAGTATTATGGTTAGTGATCGCTCTTCATCAGAAAGAATTCCACTAGCAGATAAAATGCTGCTTCTTTAGAACACTACTAAAATTGGTCTGAAATCTCCTACACCCTGGATGCAAGGACTGAGGAGGCAATGGCCTGTATTTATACAAGCAAACTGGAGCTATTCTGCACCACAAGGGACAAACAGTAATTTCTGTTAAATTAAATTGGACTTTCAACACCCTGAAAGCTAGAAAGGTCTCTCCAATGCATTCTGAAGCAATGCAATGGAGACCTCTCTCTGGCATTCAAGGGATTAAAAAGCTCTAGTCAAGTGCATTGGCATCTAGGAATTTTTTTTTTTTATTTGTCTCTTATGTAGATGGTTTACTCCAACTTGTTTTATAGCCTTTATACATATGGGCCGATGTGCTATCTCACTACAGGAAAATAGGGGTCTTATTCACCAAATGCATCATTGTAGTGAAACAAATTCACACCGATTTTAAATGGGGGTTTTAACCTCTGGAATGCTAGAGAGGTATCCAATGCATTGTTTTGCCACGCACTTGAGACCTCCCCGTCATTCAAGGAGTTAACAAAAAAACATTTCTCTGTCATCCAATATAGCTTACAGGTAACTCTGGGAAGGCAACAACCCTTTTAAGAAGAAAGGAACAGTTCTTGGAAAGAATGCAGGGTGGAGGCTTCTTTCCCTTCTTAGCTGGTGACTAACTAGTCCCCTCCCAGTTAGATTTGTTGCTTGTATGAAGACAGGCATGAGAACAGTTCTGCTTAGTTTTTAGTTTCTTTTATTGTTTTCCGTTAGATTTGGGGTGTAGAAACCCCCCCCCCCCCATTAAGAAGATTACCATTACTGACTTACTAATGGTGGAATGCTCAGTTAATAGGCGCTTCCAGACCTTCCAGCCTTGGGGGAAAATCTTGCATACTAGTTTTTTTCCCTTGGAGAAGCCCACTAAGGCTTCTTTTCTCAATGGTAATCTGAAGGCTGAAGAACTGCAGAAAAGGTGAGCAACCCTTTGAGTGCCATGGTCCACTTGTCCCACTGTTTCCCCTACGCACAGGGGTCTCCTTTAGGAGTTCTTACATGTATACTCCTGCACTCATTTGGGTTTTATCTTCTGCCTACTTGGGGTCTTTGGAGCATTTTGGGTTCTCTGGGGTACTTTAACCCCTTCACTGCCATGTTAGGTGCTTCGGGGAGACATTTTTACACTTTTCCCTTGGGTGACAATGTTTTCTATTCATGTCCATGGGTTCTCTGTGTGTTTTACAACTTTTGTAAAATTTGTTTATTTGAATTCCACGCCATTAAAGGTGCGCTTTACTGCGTCGCTGCATTGCTTCAGTGATCTCTATGGGACAGTTTCTCTTGGGACATAGCTCTGCAACCACTCCATGTACCAAGTTCGGAGATGGCTCATTCTTCTTGTCTGCCCTTGTCCTACGATCCGGTGCACATCCTCAGTGCCTTGGGGGGCTCAGGGGATTCGGGCTCTGTTTTTTGGGTACTCTGAGGGGAAACTACATTTCCCATGAACGCCTGTTTCACGGGCTGTTTCCTAATTGGCTGACGGTTTGGTCACCATTTTCTCTCTCTCCTCTCAGGAGTATCCTACACAGAGCTTGGATCCTTCCTCTTGCCTCTGCAGAATAACCATTCACTTGCCAGATAAGTGTATTTTAGCTCATTCGGATGTGAATTATTTAATCTGGGAACAGTTTTGGGTTATTCCTTCTACTGTCAGACACCATACCTCCTGTCAAGATGTCAGACCCTTTGGGACCTGGGGCTAAACCTAGGACTAAGAACATTGGGGTGTCTTTGACCCCCCATTACTCATTGTTCCTGTCAATCAGGGCTCCCTAGAGAATACTCAGGTCACTTATGGTCTTCATGCGCCGTGGCCCCTGAGTCTCCGCCAGGGCTTTCCAGTCATGATCAAGAGCCACCTTATGTGCAAAAGATAAAATTTACTTTGTCTCTGTTTCCTATGAACCTTCACGGGGGCCTCCAGTTCTGGAAGCACCAGACATTATTCAGGTCTGTAGCAACTAAACCTCATGGTATACCTAATGTGTCAGATTCCTCTGACAAGGAACTCTTGGTGGATTGAGACAAGGGTGAATGCTCTGAGGGGGTTTACTCAATTTTTTTGGAGACCCTGAGCCCTCCCCGCTGAGGGTCTCATTAAGGCTGTCTTAGATACCTTGCACATACCTCCAGTTTCTGAGGAACCTCAGACTACTACTGACTTCTTTTCAAAGGCGCAAGAAGCACTGTACGGTCTTTCCACCTAATCCCAACTCTTGACCAGGTTGTTCTAGATGAGTGGAAGACCCCTGACAAACATCTCTCTCTGCCTACGAGATTTGCTAAGTTGTACCCTTGGCTCAGTGGACTCTTCTCCCTAAGGTTGATGCCCCTATCTCTAGGCTTTCCAAATCCACGGCTTTGCCTGTGGCAGATGCTTCTGCTCTCAAGGATTTGATGGACAGGAAGCTTGAGGCTATTCTGAAGGCCACATTTGTGACCATTGGTGCATCTCTGAGACCTACCTACCTACCATTTTTGGACGGAACAGCTTATTGAGGCTGGTCTGTCAGGGTGCCCCCAGAGCTGACCTGTTACGTCTTTTGGCTAACATTTCTGAAGCTCCGCATTATGTTACTGATGGCATTTTTGGAATTATCAGGCTTGAGGCCAAGGCCTCTGCCTTGTCTGTGGCCACCAGACATTCCCTTTGGCTTAAGATCTTGTCTGCCAATTCGATCTCCAAGAAATCCTTGGTTTCTCGTCCCTTTTTGGACACGTCCCGCTTTGGCCCAGAGTTGAAGACTCATCAGAGAGGCTACTGGAGGCAAAAGCACTTTGTTGCTCTTTACTTCCAAGAAGAAACCTCATCTTCGCAGGCACAGTCTTTCGTGCCTACCAGAGAGAGGGGTGTAGAGCAACCCCGGTTCTTCAGGCCCCACGCTCCACCGCCAAGACCAAACAGTGGAGGCCCAATTAGTCTTCCACCAAGCCCAAATCCATCAATCCTACTATGGCATGACTCGCTGAACCCTGGACTGCATGCACCAGTGGGTGGTAGTCTTCGCCACTTTGTGGAGGATCTGTGGGTTTTACAGGTGGTTTCCGAAGGGTACAGGATTCCCTTCCCATCTCTTCCTCCCTTCAGGTTCTTCTAGTCTCACTCCCATCAGGGACTGGTAAAGCTGTCTTTTCAACAGGGTCATCCATACTCTTGGAAGGAAATTCTGGAACCAGTTCCCGAGCCAGAAATAGGTTTGGGTTTTTATTCAAACGTATTTGTGGTCTCCAAGAAGGATGGCAGCTGATGTCCTATTCTGTACCTCAAGGATTTCAGCTCCTTTGTGGTTAAGACTCATTCCCACCAGGAGTCCTTACAGTCAGTCATTGCGGTGATGTGTTCAGGGGAATTTCTGGCTTCCTTGGATCTGCAAAATGCCTACCTGCACATTTCCATTAATCCGGAGAGCCGGCGGTACCTCAGGTTCGCTTGCGGCAAGGGGCACTTCCAGTTCTTGGCTCTCCCCTTTGGTCTGACACAGCTGCGCAGGTGTCTATTTGAGTCTTTGGTGTGCCAATTTCTGTCATGCACAAGAGGGGTATTCTGGTAACTCCATACATGGACAACTTGCTCTTGAAGGCCATGTCTGGAGAACTCCTTCAGCAGCAGGTTGAGGACTGCATTCATACTCTCACCCATCACGGTTGGGTTCTGAACGTAGACAAATCGGACCCGATCCCATCTAAGATGTTGGTCTGAGTATTCTATTCGACACCCTGCAAGGCATGGTATTTCTGACAGAGGATGTGGTTCAACAGATCACCAGCAAGGTTTCCTCAGTCCTCACCTGCGAGTCAATTCCAGCCAAGAAGTGGACCTCTCTCATGGGGAAACCAATTTCCACCATGGAGGCAGTTCCGTTCATGATGGCTCATGAGGGAACTACAAGAGTTCTTTGAAGGTTCATACATCTTCTCTATCAGTCTTTTTTCAGAGGCACACTGCCATCCTTCTGGATGTCAAGGATTTTCAGGTTGTCGCTCATGCTTTCCCTGTCTTTAAGCATCCCACTCCTCAATGGGACCTTAATCTGGTCCTGGATGTCTTGCAGCAGCCTCCCTTTGAGTCCTTGGCTACCATGCCTCTTTGTCTCCTGACTCGGAAGATGGCTTTTCTCTTGGTGATTGTCTCTGTTCACAGAGTTGCTGACCTGCAGGCCTTGTCCTGCAAACCGCCTTTCCTGGTGTTTCACAAAGACAAGTCAGTTCTTCATACATCCCATCAATTTCTTCCTAAGGTAGTCTGAGTTCCACATCAACCAGGAGATTGTTGTACCTTTTTGTCCTAAATCTGACAAGTAGAAGGATCTCCACTTGTTGGATGTGGTGTGGTGCGTTGCCTTAAGTTCTATGTACACCGCACTGAGTCTGTTCGTCAGACTGATGCTCTTTTTGTCATCCCTGAGGGTCCCAGGGCTGGCAAGGCTGCTTCCAAGGTGACTAGTGCATCTTGGATCAAGTCTACCATTCGCAAGGCTTATGAACTTGGGAAGAAACCTGCTCCTTTTTGTCACAGCTCATTCCACCAGGTCTGTTGGGGCCTCTTTGGCCTACAAGAATCAGGCCTCTGCCAATCAGTTGTGCAAGGTGGCCACTTGGTCGTCTGTGCAAACCTTTGTCAAACATCACCATGTTGAGGTCTTGGGCCGGCTGAAGCCAGCTTTGGAAGGAAAGTCCTGGAGGCAGTTCTGCCTGTCTAGGGCTCTATTTCCTGTGTCTTAGAGATCTTTAACTTTTGAGCCCTGCTGGCTCTTGTTATGTGTGCTATGTTACTGGTGTGCAGTGTTCCAGTTGTGTCCGTTGACACACTTTGCTTGGGGCTGTTCTGTGATCTGATCAGTCTATATGAGCTCTGGTAACTTGGGGGCCCAGCACACTGGTCCTTGCCTTATTTCCCACCAATGGGAACTCAATGTTTGTACATCCCAGAGTTACCTGTAAGCTATATTGGATGACAGAGAAAAGAGGATTTTAGTCTTGCCTGTTAAATCCTTTTCTCTTAGTCCATAAAGCTTACAGGTCTCCCACCCTGTCAAGGGACCATGCTTGGTTCTCCTGTGGCTGAATGTGGGAGTCCTATTGGGTTCATGCACACAGAAGTCTTTTTCCCTTCTTGCTCTCTAGCTAGATTGGTTAGGGTCTCAAATCTAACTGGGAGGGGACTAGTTAGTCACCAGCCAAGGAAGGAGGGAAGGCTCCACCCTGCATTCTTTCCAAGAATTGTTCCTGCCTACTTAAAAGGGCTGTAGCCTTCCCAGATTTAACTGTAAGCTATATGGACTAAGAGAAAAGGATTTAACAGGTAAGGCTAAAATCCTCTTAAATCAGTGGGTGTTTTCATCCTCCACAGTGCAGTTAACAAGCTCTAGAATTCTATGCCTTTAGCTTGATGAAGACTATCTGCATATTTATTTCTTTATATAATAGTTATATATTTTCATAGTAAGTTAGGTTGAAAAAAAGGACACAAGTCCATCAAGTTCAACCTTTGCCATTAAATAATCAAGAAAACAAGAATTATAACCCTTCCTGACTCCTAGATACATATTACTCTGTTTACCAGAACTTCCTGTTATACTCACTAGCGCACAGGTGAACACCTGTGTTGAATGTACATTTATTATGTTTTATATTTGAGTGACAAATTGTCCCTCTTAATCATTTTAAATAAACATTTCTTTTGATACCTTCAACTCGCTGGACTGGGTATATATACGGTCGAATCACCCACTGGGGATTAACCTGGCCGCTTGAGCAGGCACAAGCAAATATCACTGCAAGCTCTTTAAGAAACCGGTGGGGGATGTAAACCAGTATTAATATTGTGAGTATCAATATACATTTGAATGTGTATTTAAGCGCTTTTGTGGCAGTACAGCTATTGGCATTCTT
Organism: Rhinophrynus dorsalis; assembly: GCA_037306005.1. Taxonomy (NCBI): domain Eukaryota; kingdom Metazoa; phylum Chordata; class Amphibia; order Anura; family Rhinophrynidae; genus Rhinophrynus; species Rhinophrynus dorsalis. The sequence continues at coordinate 151,695,573 of CM074722.1, read as the reverse complement.
TTTCTTTGAAACTCTGAATGTTACCTCTTAAATGCATTTAATATTCTCTTAAATGTATACAATGTATCTGCCATTATCACATCCTTGGGCAAGTAATTCCACTAATACTAATTAACTATTTTGAAAGTGACATCTCCAAAGCTTTGAGAAACAATTTGATGGACACTCCTAACATTCAACATGTGAGAAGCTAAATTTTTCTCAAAGGGAAGGATTATATAATGACCCCAGTAGTGCAAATGTTTAACCCAAATTTTGCTCCATAGTGTCCAATCTAGTTTGGTGAACTTCAACAGGCCTCAAACAAGGAGATTTCTCTAATGGAGAAACAATTTAATGCATATAATTGCTTACCCTCTGGTCCTGAACTTGTTAATAAATTAGAGACAATTCAAAGAGGAGCCACTAAAATGGTGTAAGTCCTTAAAAAAAACCCCAAAAAAACTTAACAAGATATACATAAACCTATTAATATGTATATGTCAGAGGAAGGAGAGACGATATAATAGAAACAGTCACATGTATTAACCCCTTAAAGGGATAGTATTACTTCAAAATTACTATCCCTCATATTGTAGCTCTTAATAAACTGAGTTAAATGACACCAGCGGCATCTCTCAAACCTTTATGGTTTAAGAGATAGTCGCTTTCAAAGTTTCCTCTCCCCTGCTGTCAGCGTTCTGCTGCCAGCAGGAAAATCCGGTCTCTGAATCAAGAGGAGGCTCTTCAGCAGAGCCGATATCTTGTTATGGAAGGAAAAATGATTAATTGAAACAGTCTTCTAAGTGTGCTTGGTAACTAAGCACACGTAGAAGACTGTTTCAATGAATAATTTTTCCTTCCATAACGAGATATCGGCTCTGTTTAAGAGCCTCCGCCTGTCCCGGGACCGGATTCCCCTGCTGGCAGCAAAACGCTGACAGCAGGGGAGAGGAAACTTTGAAAGCGGCTATCTCTTAAACCATAAAGGTTTGAGAGATGCCGCTGGTGTCATTTAAGTCAGTTTATTAAGGACTACAATATGAGGGATAGTAATTTTGAAGTAATACTATCCCTTTAAGGACCAGCTACGCGGCCAGCTGTTAAAGGGATCTTAACGTTTCACAAAAAAAAAAAAAAAAAAAAGCAGCTCCAATTAATATTCATAGTATTTGGGCCATGGATAGCTTTATTTCAATACTGTCAGAGTTGTAGTTCAAGAATAATTGTATAACGTATACCCTTCCCGCACCTTTTACGGATATAAAGCTGCTCACCTCAGAGCAGCAAGACTGTCCGGATGTATCGCAGAGAGGGCCAATCTTCAGTGAACACAAGGAAAAACCTGAAAAATTGGTCAACGGGGGGCAGGGTTTTCCTTATGCTCACAGCAAGAAGATTGTCCCTTGCTTTGAGCTGTCTGGTCCAAGGACCAGATTCCACACCTGAGGGGAGGTGGCTTACACTAGGTAAAATGTCAGGAGGGGGACACTTTATCATTACTCTTGAACTACAACTCTGACAGTATTGAAATAACACTCTCTATGGCTCAAATACTATGAAGATTAATTGGAGCTGATTTTATTGTAAAAAATTACTATCCCTTTAAGGACCATGGGGCATTTTTTTCTGTTTTAGTAAAGTTCAGGAGGGAAATATTTAGACACTAGAAATGGAGGGCTTCATTTCTGGAAAAGCCAGTGAAGTGGGAAAGGCAAATATGGTAAAAAAAATTATAAAAATACCAGGGACAGAAGTATATTCTGACCATATGTAAAACTGAATTCTCTCTAGACAGGATATAGCTACACCAAAATAGTCAGGTGGTTTTATTTGCAGTCAAAATCTATGGTTCTAATCAAATGTTTGATGGAAGACAGGAAAACAAAATTAGGGCCTAAATACAAAGTACCATTCAGTCAGTGGAACTGGAGTCTAATGGCTGTCCGTAAGGGCTTACCTAGTTCTTTGCTGTTTCGCTCTGACTCGTCTTTGCAGAGTCCTCACTGTCCTGGTGAGAATGACGTAGTACCTGCGTATAGTGTAACTACGATAGAACCTCTGGATCACAATAGCTGCCCGCTCTTTGCGCACTAATTTTCTGGCTTGAACCCCTCTGTAGACTGCCTGGGAATAGTGAAAGCAGGATGGGTCTTACATTCACATAAAATAAAATATCTTGGATGCCTAAAGCCCTTGTGATTTAAATGGGGTTTAACCCCGTGAATGCTAGAGATGTCCAACACATTCGCAGTGCATTGGAGACCTCACTAGCATTCGAGTTCAAACCCCATTTAAATCTCTAGGACTTTAATTATCGCCTATGGTTTCAATGGTTTGTTCCAGAATTACTCCAGTTCTCTTAGTACATCAGCCTCGATAACTAGGAATTTGCATAATATTCCCCTACTTACAGAGCTTCTGCCCCATTGCAAGTACAACACTTTATATCAGGTGTGTGCGATTTCAGTCAGAGGGTAATAAACAGAACAGGAAATGAAGATTTCCCTGTTTGAGCACAGGTGGATCAATCAAAACTATGTACTAAGAAAACACGGTGCAGTTTTGGGGCACACCAAGCACACCATACGGAACAAATGCAATTCTCCACAGATTTAAAAAGAGGGACTTTTAACCCCCTTCAGTGCCAGAAGTCTCCAATGCACAGTGCAGTTCATTTGGGAAACACTTCTAGTCCCCTATGGTGCAGTGGCTTTGCACCAAAAGTCAACTATTTTTTTTTTTTTTTTTTTAGTTCATCAGCATCACTAGTTAACTCATCAGTGCTTAACTAAATGATATCCTTAAAGTGGAACAGTCACCTTGAATTTAAGTTAGCATATTTGCAAACTTCACTCAAAACAGTGTCCGTGTTGTGCTAGACAACAGACCAGCAGATGTATAGTTTTTGGACAAAAAAAAAAAAAAAAAAAAAAAAACACCATAAGGCACATGCACAAAAGGGTGTCCCAAGTCCACAATGTATGAATTGCAGCAAGGAATTAGGGGATCCTCCACAATCCCCACATTAGAAACAAAATGAGGAGAAGACAAAACTGTGCAATAAATTTCTCCAATGCACACTTATGTATATAGCATATATCTCTTCCCATAATACCCATATTCATTTATTTAAAATGGGAAATTTAGTTGCATAATATGGCCAACCTATATTCACTACGAAAAGAACATTTCAACCTGAAAACCGTTCACATTTAAGCAATCTATATGAACTAATAGGTTTGTATTCAGTTTGCATAGTGTATGAGATATTGATAAGTTTATTTCTGAAGAATGTCTTTCACAGCAGCACCAGTCCATATATAAATTAGGGTCTGTGCTGCACCAACCTAAATTAGGGTAAATTAGCATATGGTGCCTAACTCAGAGCTCACCATACTGAATCCTGCAACAGTGAAGGAAGGAGCACCACAGTTTATTCAAGTGGACAGATTCAATTTGTTTTATATAGTGGGGATTTGTGCCAAGAAAAAAAAAAAAAAAAAAAAAATAAAAACACACACACACACACACACACACACACACACACACACACACGTTGAGGAGTCCGTTACACGGGCTACAGTGCCACTTCCAGCCGGTCACGGCGCAGTCATGCTCAGTAGAGACTGCCCGCTCGGCGGCTGATACAGAGCTGGACGCTACTTCGGAGTGCCCTGCTCTGATCCAGCCTTGTCACGGGCAGTCTCTACTGCTCATGACTGTGTCGTTACAACCTTTGTAGCGAATTATTATATAGGATAAGAGGATTTTAGTCTTCCCTGTTAAATCCTTTTCTCTTAGTCCATACAGGTTAGTGGTAACTTGGGTAGTCGATTCCCCCCCCTTTAATTGTAGGCAGGAACAGTTCTAGAATTGTATGCAGGGGGTGGAGCCTATCTTGCCTCCTTGGCTGCAGCTAGCCAACCAGCTCCAGAAAGATTTGTGACACTAACTATTGACTAGATAGTGGAAGGGAAAGAAGACTCCTGTGAGCATGACCCCGAAGGACCCCCACGGTCTGTCACAGGAAAGCCAAACATGGTCCCTTGACAGGGTGGGAGACCAGTAACCTATATGGACTAAGAGAAAAGGATTTAACAGGTAAGACTAAAATCCTTTTTTCTCTGTCGTCCAATACAGGTTACTGGTAACTCTGGGATGTCAAACCATCGAGTTTCCCAGAGGTGGGAAGAAAGGCAAGGACCAGGACCAGGCTCAAGGCCCCCAAAGTCACTAGAGCAGATATGAACCATCAGATCAGAGATAACCCAACAAAACAATGAAGTGTCAATGGACACTAAAACAGGGGTAACACCCCCCCCCAACTGTTACACAGCACACTGAACTAGAGCCAACAGGGCTCAAAAGTGAAAGAAGAACCAAGAACCAAAGCAAACCCTAGACAGGCAAAACTGCCTCCAGGATTTTCCTCCCAAAGTCGGCATCAGCCGATGCCAGCACATCAACACGGTAGTGCTTCGAAAAGGTGTGCACAGACAACCAGGTGGCAGCCTTGCACAACTGATCAGCAGAGGCCAGATTCTTGTAAATCCAAAAGGCCCCAATAGATCGTGTAGAAGAGGGCACTACAATCTCCTGATTGATGTGAAACTCCGAAACCTCCTTGGGAAGGAACTCCTGAGAGGTGCAAAGCACCACCATGTCCTTGTGAAACACCAAATAGGGTGGTTTACAGGACAGAGCATGTAACACCGCAACACAATCGCCAGGAGATAGGCCATTTTCCATGTCAACAGGTGTAGAGGAATAGTAGCCAAAGACTCAAATGGAGGGCACTGAAGAACGCCCAAAACCAAAACTAAGAGCCCACGGAGCAGGATTCTTGAAGGCAGGACGAGAATGAGCAACGCCCTGGAAGAAAACCTGGACATCAGGAAGATTGGCAATGCGCTTCTGAAAGAAAATAGAGAGCAGACGCCTGAACCTTAAGGAAATTCAAACGGAGGCCCTTATCCACACCGTCCTGCAAAAAGGTCAGGACTGTAGGCAGATCAGACTCCTGAGACAGGTCCTTATCGGCACATCAAGATAGGAAGGTCGACCAGATTCTATGGTAGATCTTGTAAAAAAAAAGGCTTGCGGGCATTGAGCATAGTAGCCACCACGCCAGAAGAAATCCCTTTCTTCTTCAATATTGAGGATTCAATTTCTAAGCCGTCAAAGCTAGCCGATGAACATCCTCCTTCCACAGGTAACCCTGTAGAAGATCCGAATGGCAAGGGAGCCGGAATGACTCCACCACTGACAGATCGAGAAGCTCCAGAAACAAAACTTGGCGAGGCCAGTACAGAGCAGTCAGAATGACTGGACAGTGCTCCAGTCGTAATTTCCATAACACCCTGTGCAACATTGGGAGGGGAGGAAAGATGTAGGCCAGAGGAAATAACCAAGGAATGGACATTGAATCCACCACCAGAGCTAAAGGGTCTCTCCATCAAGAGCAGGACCTCAGAACCTTCCTGTTGTGTCTTGTCACCACCAGGTCGACATAAGGAAGACCCTACATCTGAACAATGAGGGTGAACACCTCTGGCTGCAGTTCCCAGTCTCCGGCTGTCCACTGTGTGCCGACTGAGGACGTCCACCATGACGCAATATCGCCCGAAGCTCCAATATGTTGATGGGAAGGAGAGATTCCTCCGGAGAGCATCGACCCTGAGTGCTCAGACGACTCAGGACAGTTCCCCAGCCAGAGAGGCTGGCATCAGTCGTCACCGTGGTCCAGAAGGATACCAGGAAGGACTTGCCCTTCAGCAGATTGGAGAGGTCGAGCCACCACGACAAACTCAGTTCCATATGAAGAGGGAGGGACACTGACATCTTCAAACGTTCCGGCTGACCCCTGCACACCTGGATCACAAACTGTTGGAGTTTCCTGGTGTGCACCATGGCAAACTGTACCGCTTCTATGGTGGAAATGAGTTTCCCTACTAGAGAGGACAGCTTCTTGGCTGGAACTGGATCCTGAGCCAGGACCGCAGAAACCCTGTGGGCAATCTGGTGAGCCATCTCGCCCGTGAGAAACACCATGCTCTTCTGGGCGTCAAAGAGGAGGCCCAGGAAGACCAGACGCTGGGATGGAACAAGATCTGATTTGTCCAAGTTGATGATCCACCTGTGATGGGCGAGAGCATGAATGCATTGCTGAACCTGCTGATGAAGTTCCGTAGAGGGGGCTTTCAGAAGCAGGTCGTCCATATATGGAGTAACTCTGATGCCGTCTGGGTGGAGGACGGACACTTAGGCTCCCAGGACATGGTTGAAGACTTGAGGAGCTGCTGTCAGACCAAATGGAAGAGGTGAGAACCAAAAATGCCCCCGGTCACAGGCAAAAATCGGAGATACTGTCGGCTCTCTGGATGAATGGCGATGTGTAGATACGTGTCCTGAAGAGAAACAAGGAATTCCCCTGGGGACAAGGCAGCAATCACCGTCTGTAGAGACTCCTGGTGATAATGAGTCCGGATCACAAAGGAATGGAGATCCTTCAAATCCAAAATGGGATAACAGCCTTCCTTCTTGGAGACCACAAAGAGGTTTGAGTAAAAAACCATACCTCAGTCCTGAACTGGAACCGGCTCTAGAACATCCTTGTCCAGAAGAGCCTGAATAGCTGCCGAACAGACAGCGTTTCTCTACGCCCTGAGGCGTATGAGAAGGAATGAAGCAAAAGGGAGGAAGAGACGAAAGGGATCCTGTACCCTTCCGTCACCACCTGTAAAAACCATGGGTCCACCACTGAATCCTCCCACATGCTGTGAAAGTGGCGCAGATGACCACCCACAGCAGAGTGCGGACCCGTGTTTGGTGAGTCATGCCAAAGGCGGCTTAGAAGCCTTGGGCTTGGAGGAGACCTTGGGCTTCCATTGCTGTTTGGGCTTGGAGGAGGTACACAAAGATGAAGTAACAGTCAGGTTCGCCAGACGGGTCTCATTCTGAAAGGAACGAAAATACCGGTTACGCTTCAGCTGCGTTTTCTTCCTAGGGATCAAGGGTAGAAGGGTACTCTTACCTCCTGTGGCCTCACTGATCAGATGCTTAAGATCTGGCCCAAACAAAGAAGCGCCTTGAAAAGGTAAGGAGAGCAATGCTTTCTTGGAAGCAGTGTCAGCAGACCAGATCTTGAGCCAAACAGCCCGTCGGCAACCACAGACATGGTGGAAACCCTAGCCACCAAATGAATGGCATCAAATAAGGCAGCAGAAACATAGTGCTGAGCCTCAGAAATGTTGGCAAGGAGACGCAACATATCCAAAGTAGGAGCACCCTTAGGAACAGCAAGGATGAGCTGGCAGTACCAGCAGTGGCAAAGATGGACTTGAGGAAGACCTCAAGTTTCTTGTCGGTCCAGTCCTTTAGAGCAGATGCATCAGACACTGGCAAGGCAGTAGACTTGGATAGCTTGGAGACAAGAGCATCCACTTTGGGGGGGATGAACCTACTGAGCAAGCGCAGCCTCAGAGAAGGGATAAAGCTTGGCAAATTTCTTGGAGACAGATGGTTTTCTGTCCGGAGACTTACACTCTTCAGACACAAGACAGTCAAAAGTGGGGTTAGGTGGAAAGCAAGAAAGGGGCTTTTTAGGTTTCCTGAAATACATCAGAAGGGTCAGAAGAAACCTCATGCACTAAGGGAATGTTTAGGGTATGCAAAATAGTCCTGATCAGGCCCTCAGCCGAGGGCTTGGGATCAGCCTCAAAAGGATCCCCAAAAAACTGAGAAGAGCCCACCGCAGAACATTCCTCAACATCTGAATCCACCAGCAGTTCCTACTTAGAGGAATTAACACATCAGGTACTCCCTGAGGTTTTGTCAGGGAAGACCTGACGGAGGAGGGGGTCTGCCAAGAATGGATGGAAAGAGTTGCAATGTGGACCTAAGGTCCTTCCTTGAACTCTTGCACCCAAACTGGATGTAATGCATGGCTGGAGGTCCCTGGGAGACTCTCAGGGACATAACATGCTGGGCATAAATGACCTGAGAATTCTCTAGGTAACCCTGAATGATAGGAAGAGCAATGCACAATAGGGGATACAGAGACCCCAGCATCCTTAGTTTTAGGTCTGGCTCCAATGGTACAGACATTATCAGTGTCAATAACCTTACAGTATAATAAATCACCAAGTTACAGTGTGTAGGATTAAAGTTTCACCCCAGAAATCGCTAATTTAGACTTATCTGGCAGGCCAAGGGTTAATCAGCAGAGGAGAGAAGGAGAGTCCAAGCCCTGCGTAGGATACTCGTTCTGGAAATAGCACAAAATGGCTGCCGTGGCGGGAGCTAATCAGAAACGAGCGTACATGGGAAAAAGTACCCCAACAGTGCCCAAAGCCCCCTGAGCCCCCCAACACACTGGAAACATGAACCGGATGATAGAGCAAGGGCAGACTAGAAAAATTAGCCATCTCTAAAGTCGCTATGTTAATCGGTTGCAGAGATGTCCCAAACTGTACAGTCCCATAGGAGTGAATGGAGCAATGGCACCTACGCGGTAAAGCGCGCCTAACTCAAATTTTACAAAATTGACGGTGTAATATTAAAAGACATTAAACATCACTAGAACACGTTAGCATACCCAAAAAAACAATGAACCAGTAGGAAAGGTGTCAGAAAACCCCCCAAATGAATGTCAAACCAGCAGCTAAAGTGTTAAGTACCACAAACCTGCTCCAAAACATCCAACAGACATACAGATAGACCCAATGAGTGCAGGAGTGTGCAATAGGAACTCCAAAGGAAAAACCCGTGTGCGGAGGGGCACTGTGGGACATGTGGACCTGCAGCACTTAAAGGGTTGCTCACCTTTCCTGCAGATCTTCTGTCTTTAGATTACCACGTTTTAAGAAGCCGCCTCGGTGGGCAACTCCTGTAGAAATAACTTGAACCCAATATTTTCCTCCCAGGGCTTAAAGTCCACAAAAAGCACCTGGATACTGAGCTAGCCACATCTGAGGGCATTGTCAGTTATGGTAATCCACCTAATGGTGGTATTCCATTTCTAACAGAAAAATAAAAAACTTCTAAAGCTATAGCAGAACTGTTCTCTTGCCTGTGTTATCTTCACCAACGAACAAATTTTTCTGGAGCTGGTTGGCTAGCTGCAGCCAAGGAGGAAAGGTAGCCTCCACCCCCTACATACAATTCTAGAATTGTTCTTGCCTACAATTAAAGGAGCGGATTGCCTACCCAAAGTTACCAGTAACCTGTATTGGACTACAGAGGAATATGAATATCAATATCTGTGTAAGGATAATTATTTTGACACTTTGAATTCATCCCTGGCATGGATTACACTTTGATGTGATGCATTTTTGGAATTTTTTTTTTTTTAAACTTTGATGCTTGCACAAAGCGATACATTTCTAACAACCCTATGTGTACAAAACAGTGTATTATGCATGGTATACCCTTTGTAAACAAATTGCTCCAAACAGCTCTATTCACACTGGTGAATTTCTCCTCACGTTACACACCCTAATGCTGCACTTAGATGTGCTCATTCTTTGAATACATTCAAATTTCAGCATTCCTATGGGAGACATTGGAGGTTGTGATGATGTTCACAGCCTTCAATGACTGGCAGAATTATGTCAGCATCAGCCAATAAATGTATAGCTAACAGCCACATGGACTGGCCTTGTGACACACCCTCTTCCACACACACACCCCATTTAAGAGCATTCGCGGGGGGGGGGGGGGAGGAAAAGAAGAGGATATTGATGGAAAACACAGGCAGGTTGGCATGTTGCAAAAAAAGAACACCGTCAGGTCTCCTGAGTGACCATACCCTACCCTAGGCGTATTCAGTTGATGGCTTCTAGTTGCTTGGGACTACAGGAGTAGTCAGTTGATGGCTTCTAGCTGTTTGGGACTAAAGGAGTAGTCAACTGATGGCTTTCAGCTGTTTGGGACTACAACCCCCAACACCCGCAACCAGTGGCTGGCTCAGGATTATAGGAATTGTAGCCCACCAACAGCTGGGGGCCCAACAACTGACTAATCCTGCTCCAAGATAAAGCAAAGTGTATTTTTTTTGGTTCAGTACCTGCAAGGAAATGGCTGCTGTTTTCAGCTGAAGGTATCCGTGACGCTGAGTTTTCTGCAAGTGCCACGCACGATACCTTTCTTGTATGATTACTGCAGACATTTTATACTTAAGGAATGTTCTTCTTTGAATGTAACCACGCCAAAAAGCCTGTAAGATATGAAAGAAAGGTAACATTGTTATAAAAGAAACCAGTTCAGATCAAGTCTGTAAAGGAAGTAAAAAAAGTTACATAGTACAGCAATTCTCACCTGATGTTCTGGTGTCCTGGGGGTTACATGAAGAAATACCACAGAAAATAAAAAAGTGGTAGCAGACCACATATGTGTGGGAGACAAACATGTGATACATTGCAATTTAAATGTTTGTTTTTTTATTTGATTTCTAGTACTGATTTCTATAGCCATTCCCCTTCAAATTGCAAAGCAATTTTCTGGTGAATGTTGCCTGAAATTTTAGTCTAATTATTTTGCTCTTAATGCTTGTTTTGATAAAAACGAGTATAAACAAAAAATATAATATTATAAGCCACCAACAGCTTTGGTCCCGTGCCTTTTGTTGCCACTGTGTACCAACAAATTTGGTAATTTCATCTCTATTAAGCCGGCTCCAGTAGAAGTCCTGGTAGTGAACCCTGTCAATGGGTTCATTCATGAGAAGCACAGCGCCACCTTTCATGAATGAGTCTCCTGGTTTTTGAATGACTGATTCATTCTTGAAAGAGCAGCACAGCACTTTGCTTCTCATGAACGAATGCACCCAGTGACAGGGCTCATTACTATGACTTCTACTGGAGCCGGCTAAATAGTGGCTCCAGTGGAGAGCAAAAGGCAGCAGCAAATGCCTTCCTCGTCACCCGCATTGATCACCTATCCAGGGCATACCTTTCCTATTAAACCTTTGAGTACCAGAGGGGTAGCAAACGCACTGCAAAGTAATGCGTTGAGTACCTCTCTTGTAATATATACAAGGGGCACTCTTTCGAATAACAAAGGGGGAGGTTCGCATGTTGAAGAAGAGGATTTTAGTCTTACCTGTTAAATCCTTTTCTCTTAGTCCATTTAGGTTATTGGTAACTTTGGGTAGGGGACCGCCCCTTTAAGTAGGCAGGAAAAATTCTTGAAGAGAATGCTGGGTGGAGCCTACCTCCTCTCCTTAGCTACATCTAGCCACTTCTCTCCAGTAAGATTTGAAACACTAACTAGAGACTAGATAGTAAGAAGGGAAAAGAAGACTCCTGTGAGCATGAACCCAAAAGGACTCCCACGTTCGGTCACAGGAGAGCCAAGCATGGTCCCTTGACAGGGTGGGAGACCCGCAACCTATATGAACTAAGAGAAAAGGATTTAATAGACAAGACTAAACTCCTATTTTCTGTGACGTTCAATATAAGTTACTGGTAACTTTGGGATGTCCAACCATTGAGTTTCCCAGAGTTGGGAAGTAAGGCAAGAAGCAGGCGCAGGGCCCCCAAAGTCACCAGAGCAAACATGAACCATCAGATCATAGACAGCCCAACAATAACAATGAAGTGTCAATGGACACAAAACTGGTGTATAACCACACCAAGAACTGTAGCACAGCACAAAGAACTAGAGCCAACTGGGCTCAAAAGTGAAGCCGCATGGAAGAGACAAAAGGAGAACCTAGACAGGCAAAACTGCCTCCAGGATCTTCCTTCCAAAGCTAGCACTGGCCGATGACAGCAAATCAATGCGGTAGTGCTTAGAAAAAGCGTGCACAGACGACCAAGTGGCAGCCTTCCACAACTGATCAGCTGAGGCTTGATTCTTGTAAGCCCAAGATGACCCAATGGATCTAGTGGAATGAGACGAAACTCTAAATGGAACAGGCTTCTTCCACGGTTTGTAATCCTTACGAATAGTAGACTTAATCCAAGATGCTATGGTCACCTTGGATGCCGGTCTCCCAGCCCTGGTACCCTCAGGAATGATGAACAGAGTGTCAGACTGGCGAATACACTCAGTGCGGTGCATGTAGAACTTGAGACATCACACCACATCCAGCAAGCAAAGAACCCTTTCCTTGTCGGATATAGGGTCAGGACAAAACGAGGGCACCACGATTTCCTGATTAATGCAGATTTCAGAGACCACCTTCGGGAGAAACTCCTGAGAAGTGCGAAGAACCTCCTTGTCTTTATGAAACACCAAAAAGGGTGGTTTACAAGACAGGACATGCAACTCCACTAACAGGCAAAATCGCCAGGAGAACGGCCATTTTCCAAGTCAGCACTCGCAGAGGAATAGTAGTAAAGGACTCAAATGGAGGGCGCTGAAGGTCGCCCAAAACAAAGTTAAGATCGCACGGAGGAGCAGGATTCTTAAAGGCAGGACGAGTATGAGCAAAGCCCCAAAAGAAAACCCTGACATCTGAAAGGATAGCGATGAGTCTCTGAAAGAAGAAAGAGTGCAGAAGTCTGAACCTTAAAGGGATAGTAATATTTCATTATTACTATCCCCCATGTTGTATCCCTTAAAATTCTGAATTGAATGATACCAGCGGTATCTCTCAAACATTTATGGTTTGAGAGATATACGCCTTCAAAGTTCCGTGTTTTTGCCTTTCCCCTGATGTCAGCGTTCTAGTTGAGAGCCTGGGGATCCTCTCAGTGAGCAAGCGGCAGCTCTGCAGGAGTCCTGCGATCGCATTATAGAAACAGAAATCCTTTACTTTGCAAACCAAGCACACGTGGAATACCATTTTAGTGAAGGATTTCTGTTTCTATAACATGATCTCAGCACTGCTGCAGAGCCGCCGCCGTTCCCGGGACCAGATTCCCCTTCTCTCAGCTAGAACTCTAACGTCAGGGGCAAGACAAAAAGAGGGAGCGCGAAGCAAGCGCTCATGAGAAATGTAGTTTTCCCAAGAAAAAGTACCCAAACAGTGCATGAAGCTCCCTGAGCCCCCAACTCACTGGAAACATGAACCGGATAATGGAGCAAGGGCAGACAAGAAGGAGAAGCCATCTCTGAGGTCGCTAGGTTAAGCGGTTGCAGAGATATGCCCCAAACTGTACAGTCCCATAGGAGTGAACGGAGCAATGGCATCTATGACGTAAAGCGCGCCAAATTTTACAAAATTGAAACCGTAAAATAAAAATGCATGAAACATCACTATAACATGTTAGAATACCCAAAAACACTGAACCAGTAGGAAAAGTGTCAGAAACCCTCCCAAAAGATGCAAAACCAGCAGCTAAAGGGTTAAAGTACCACATAAACCTGCTCCAAAACACCCAGCAGACATACAGATAGACCCAATGAGTGCGGGAGTGTGCAATAGGAACTCCAAAGGTAAAACTCTGTGCGGAGGGGCACTGTGGGACATGTGGACCTGCAGCACTCAAAGGGTTGCTCACCTTTCCTGCAGATCTCCTGTCTGTAGACTAACATGTATTAAGAAGAAGCCTCTGTGGGCAACTCCTGAGGAAAGAACTTGTAGCCAAGATTTCCCCCCCAGGGCTTAAGGTCTACAAAAAGCACTTGGTTACTGAGCTAGCCACATCTAAAGGGCATTGTCAGTTATGGTAATCCGCCTAATGCTGGTATTCCATTTCTAACAGAAAAATAAAAAAAATATAGCAGAACTGTTCTCTTGCCTGTGTCTTCACCAAGGAACAAAATCTTTCTGGAGGTGGTTGGCTAGTTGCAGCCAAGGAGGGAAGGTAGACTCCACCCCCTGCATACAATTCTAGAATTGTTCCTGCCTACACACAAAGGGGAGGATCACCTACCCAAAGTTACCATCAACCTGTATTGGATGACAGAGAAAACTTTTTTTTTTTAGCTAGAAAAAAAACAAACAAACCACATTTTGAAAATACAATACACACACAAAATGATGTTACTCATACATCCAGTTTAACCCAATAAGGACAAGTTGGCTATGAGATGCATTTTTAAACTTGTTTTTTTGAACCAAAACTGGAAAATTAATTATATATCTTGTAACTATTAAAGAGATCGTGCTGAGTGATATGCGGGTTTCATCTTGTAGAGTAAAACAAGGATCCTGAAATATTACAGCGGAAATAGCCCTTCATAGACTGTTGCAACAACTACACACTAAAATGTCAGGCACTGGAGATCTATATGTTTGAGCTGCAATAACTTTTGATTAAAACAGCTGTCTGCAGTGTGAGCACCCTTGTTTTACTCACCAGCATAAACCCTGGAATGTATATATTTTTCATATTAAAGCAATACGATCCCTTTAACCCTTTGAGTGCCAGAGTGGTGTGCAATGTGTTGCGTACTCCTCTGGCACTCAAAAGGGTATTAACCCTTTAACACAGTAGATTGATTGTTTTTCTGACCACTTTTACAATAAATTAAAATAACCTGTCATGATATAAAACTACTAAAATAAATGGTTGTTAATCATGGTGAAATGTTATTTTTAAATATATATGGGAATTTGAATTGGTTCCTTATGATGCAGTTGGTTTTCCCCTGAATTGCTACACTTTTTCCATGGTTCATATGATTCCTACGAGTTAAAACTTATTCACTCACCTGAATTTTTACTGCACCCTGTTCAATCCTCCTAAGTTTTCTTCTCACGCAGTAACTCCTGAGTGCTGCCTGCAAGCAGATAATTTTCCTCTGAATATCCAGGTAAGTGACTCTCTGGAGCTTCATCTGAACACGTGATTTATAGTAGAGCTGTAGGGTCAGAGCAGCCTTCCTTTGCTTCTCATACATTTGCATAGTCCTAAGCATCTTGTAATGTGACTGCAACACAATGGCAGCTGCTTTAAGCCTCAAAAACCTTCTTCGACAAGCAGCCATAAGGAGAAAAGACTGCAGCTTCCTTGCAGCTCTCTCTCTCTGTGCCAAGTCCCGTGCAAGCTTTCTTCTGAAAGCAGACTGAATTATAACAGCAGATCTTCTCATGGAGATATACTTGGCTCTCTGCAGATGAGCGCTGCGGCAGCTTCTGTACCAAGCTTGTATGGTACGTGCAGATGACTGCATTTCTTTGTACAATGTTCTAATCCTGTGGCCTCTGAATGCTGCCTGAATGGTCACTGCTGCAGCCTTAGTCCTAACAAAGTATCTCCTTTCTTTGTGCATCTTCCAAGCTGCCTGGATCATCAGAGCTGCAGAAGCCCTTTTAGCCACTCTTGCAGCTTTCCAGGCACGGAAGGCACACTGGATACACTTAACAGATTTTTTCATAGTGGTGTACTTCTGCACAGCATCATCCCTTGCGCGATTTGCTTTGAACTGTACCTGAATAAATATAGTTGCTTGGCACAAAGCCATATAATACTTCCTTTGCCTGTACATCCGATAGACAGCCTGAATCACTGTTGCTGCATTATGCATGGCTCTGACGTTCCTGCGACACTTCTTGCCTCTGTATGAGGCCTGAACAACAATGGCTGCATTACGAAGATTCAAATAGCTCTCTCGTTCATATTTCATACTTCTGTATCTGCTGTAATGCCTCTGTATCACAGTAGCTGCTAGTTTCATGGCTTGATAGGACATATACATTTTGTACATCCTAAAAGCAGACTGTATTTTTGTTGCTGCTCTGTGCTGCTGTTTGAGTTTTCCCCTCTCTTTAAAACCTCTGTAAGTTGCCTGAATACAAACTGCTGCTTTACGTAAAGAAACAAATTCCCGGAGTTTAGTTTTGCCTACAACCAAAGCTCTGTACCGTCTCTGCAAACAAATGGCTGTCGATCTAAGGTCCAGAAAGCGTTTTCTCTCTCTAAAACATTTATAGCACCTCTGAATAGTTGTAGCCGATTGGTGCATTTTCTGGATATGCCTTCTTACTTTCAATCCCCGAAAAGCAGCTTGAAAGACAATTGTGGCTTTTTTGGTGTTTTGGTATAAATACAGATCTTTGTCTCTAGCTTTCTTTCCTCTGTACCTTTGCTGTATTATTCTCGCAGCCTTCAAAATGTTTCTGTAGTAATTCTGCTGAATGTGCATTCGATACAGTGATTGAATAATGGTAGCAGCCATATGCATGGTTTGTACTTTTTTGCGGACCATCATTCCTCGGTAAATGGCTTGTATAAGAATTGTTGACTTGCGTAGTTTAAGAAATTCTGCACGTGTCAGTCTACAGGTTACAACTGATCTATACCAAGTCTGAATTATACTGGCTGAAAATTGCATTGCACAATAGGAGACCCGTGCCCTGTGCATTCTGTATACAGACTGAATCCTCGTTGCCATTTTGTGTTTATGCTCTAGCTCCTTCCTTACCCTATACCCTCTGTATGAGGCCTGTACACAAATGGTAGCCTGGAGCAGAGAATGGAATGCTCGATAATGGTGTCGGGTCAGAACAGATGCTCTGTATTGTCTCTGTACAAGAACTGTAGCTGCCCTAATGGACATATATCGTTTGCGCTGATTGAACGTTTTAAAAAGTCTCTGAATTTTAATGGCTGCAACATGTCTTCTTCTCAGCTCCCTTCGCTCACTCCAGCCTCGGAAAGAGGCCTGGATACAGACTGCTGCATTCTTCATAAAAGAGTAGCGCAACACTTCAAAGTCTCGAAGCTTGTTTGCCCTGTACCTCTGTTGTATCAAGTTTACAGCCCACTGACATTTTCTGTATCTGCTTCTACATTGGTGCATTCTGAAGGTGGCTTGGATTTTGGAAGCAGCCTGGTTCTTTTTTCTCAACTTTTGCCTCTCTCTTACCCCACGATAAGCAGCTTGAATAAGAATTGCAGACTGTCTTTGCTTCATATAAAACTGCTTTTGATTTATAGCCACCTTATATGCTCTATACTGTCTCTGTATGACTATTGATGCAAGTCTCATGGCCTGGTAGGATGTACTCGCTTTATGCTTTCTGAATGCAGCCTGGATGACTGTAGCAGAGCTATGCAAATATCTAACATTCTCTCGTGCTTTCCAGCCCCTGTATGCAGCTTGTATAGTATTTACAGCTTTCTGAACAGTTAAATAATGTTGCCTTTCTTGCTTAGCATGCATCTTCATCCTAAATCTTTGCTGAATTAAAACAGCAGCTTTCCTAAGAGTAAGAAACCTGCGTCTTTCCAAAAAGCATTTAAAAGCTCCTTGAATACATGTAGCTGCCTTGTGTTTGGCCTTGAGTTCTCTTCTTTCTTTCATCCCCCGGAAGGCTGACTGAATACACAGGGCTGCATTCCTCACGGCCATATACTGATGTACTTGCATATTCCTCTCTTTAGATGCACGATAACGCAACTGCATCAGTCTAGTTGCCTTTTTCATCTTTTCATAGTAATGGTGTTGCCTGTACATTCGATATTGAGACTGTATTGTAACAGCTGCCTTGTGCATTATTTTAATGTTCTCCCGGACTCTCTTTCCTCTCCATGCAGCTTGTAGTGTGCATGCAGCTCTCCGCATAACCAGATAATGTTCCTGAACTTTACGTTTCAGTAGGAGAGCTCTATACCACAGCTGAATGGTAACAGTAGCTTGTTTCATTGCTTGATATTGTATATACATTTTATGCATTCTAAACTGTGATTGGATAAGAACTGCAGATTTGTGCATGTGTGCTATTTTACATCTTACTTTTAGACCTCTATATGCGGACTGCAAGGTAATAGTGGCTTTTTTCAAATGCAAATACTTTTCCTTCTGGAGCCTGGCACATGTGACTGCACGGTAATACCTCTGAATGGCAAGTGTTGCAGTTCTGAGAGTTCTGTATTGTTTCTGCAGCCTGTAAGAGCGGAAGGAAGCCTGGATAATGGTGGCAGCTTTGTGAAAGTCCTGCATTTGTTTCCTTATCTTCCATCCTCGGATAGCAGCTTGCAGGACAGTTGCAGCAGTTTTCATGGTTAGATAATGTAATCTCTGAGACTTCCCTATTTTATGAGCTCTGAACCGACTCTGAATACACTCACAAGCCTGCTTCATAGCTTTATACTTCATTTGGCAGATATGCATTCTGTAATAGGATTGAATCAGAGTTGCAGACTTGTGTAGTCCCTGAATCTCTCTTCTCACAACTCTGCCCCTCCACACTGCTTGTGCTCTTCTTACAGACATACATAGCTGAAGATAGCCTTGTCTCTCTCTCTTGCCAAGGACAGCAGCCCTGTAGTACTGCTGAATGAGAAGTGCAGCATTCCTCATTGTCCTTAGTTTTTTCTGAGCAGAAAACATCCTGAATGCAGACTGAATACAGACTGCGGCTGAATGGCACAAGTGGAGTTGTTTTCTTGCAACCCAGCCACGATAGGAAGCTTGTATAACAACTATGGCTTTTTTGGTCTTTAGGAAATGCTCTCTTTCCATCTTGCCATTCTTCATACATCTGTACCACCTCTGAATTATCAAAGCAGATTGCTTCATCCGCATATAGCAATGCTTTACCATGTAGGATCTGAAAGCAGTCTGTAGGCGTACTGCTGCAGCATGTTGAATTTTCAGTATCTTGCGTGTGCGAGACCCTCTGTAGGCTGCTTGCAATCGAATGACAGATTGTTTCATCAACAGGAATTTCTCTCTCTGATGAACCCGCTTCCTGTGTGCTCGATAAATCTCTTGTATTTGAACAGCAGCTTTATACATCTCTAGATACTGCTTCCTCTGTTTCTTCATTCTGAATTCTGCCTGTAACACTGTTGCAGCTTTATGCCACAGTTGTATTTCTTTTCTCACATTATGCCCTCTCACAACTGCCTGAATGGTAATACAAGCTGTACGGATGTTTAGGTATTCTTCCTGTTTTTTATGCATTAATTTGTTAGCACGAAACTTGCGTTGAACTAAGAGTGATGCCTCTCTGAGTGTCCGGTAACTGATACACTGCTGCCTCATTCTCACCAGAGACTGAATTTTTACCACTGCTGCCTTCATAACTAGGAACCTCTTTCGGATAACATATGCACGGTAAAATGACTGGATCTTTAATGCATTTTTAACAAGTAATTTAGTTCTTCGTTCCTGCACTCTTCGGAAAGCAGACTGCAACACAGCAGTTGCATGGCAGATTCGTTTATAGACGTAAACAGCTTGCTTGGTGGCCATATAGGATCTGTAGTAGGACTGAATCACACAAGCTGCTTTTCTCATTTCCCTGAATCGCTTCTGTTGCTGATACCTTCTGACATTTGACTGTAATCGAACCACAAGCTGCTTTATATGTTCATAATTCTTCCTTTGCTGTCGCATTCTCCAGAAAGACTGAATGACAAGAGCCCCTCGTATCCTGTGATAAAGCTGCCGCTCTTTTTTACCTCGGTAGTGTGCCTGAATACAAACTGCTGCAGAGCGCAACTGCATATAGTTGTCCCTCTCCAATTTTCCTTGTTTATAGGATCTGTAGTATTTTTGCAAGGTCAGAACATGTCGCTTCTTGATTACAAAAGCTCGCCTGTCTCTCTTGCATCTAAACCAAGTCTGGATCATGATTATTTTATACCGGACATCAAGGTACTTCTGTCTTTCCCTGTGCATACGATACAGTGACTGAATAGTAATGGCAGCATTTTTCTGAGCAGTTAACTTGCGTGTTCTCCATCTTCTGTAAACTTTTTGAAGTAGTAATACTGCTGCAGTTTCTCTTTTAAACTTCTTTCTTTTCCAACTCCTGAAAGCAGATTGGATGATTACTGCTGCGAATTTTAGCTGGAGATATTTTTGACGCTGCTTTTTACTTAATAGCCATGAGCGCAAATGCATTTGCAGCATTAATGTGGCACAGAGCAGTCGCTTGTATGAAGTCAATGCTATCTTCATCCTCACATTTGCTTGCATAAGAATAATATGGTGTTTCAGTGTAGAGAATCTCTTTTGTGCTGAATATCCTCTCCAAAGTCTCTGTAAAATAAAAAGGTGACTGATTAGTGCAGCCAGTTAACAGAACAAACCAGTCAACATTACCTTAAAGGGATAGTAATAGTTAATTTTGATCTGCCCCCAAGGTACAGTCAGTTTTAGCACTGAACAGATTTCGTTTTTCAGCGGCAGCCAGCCCTGGTCCCCAAAAGCTACCAACAGTGCATGTGTTCTGGATATGCCAGCTGGAGTGACCCAGTCTCTTTACTTAGTTCATCTGTGCTCAGAGATATACAGAACACATGTACTGCTGGTAGCTCTAGAGGACTAGGTTGGCTACTCCTGGTTCAGTTAAAAAGATAGTAATACTTAATAAAGTGGATGCCTGAGTATTCTTTAGAGAGCAGGTAGCGCTATATTTCCGAAAAAAAAAAAGAGAAATAACTCAGCAGATAAGGCACTGTAGCCTACTTAAATGGATAGTAATATTTAATTTTTTACTATCCCCCTCTTTTAGCCCTTAAATAAAATCAGAATTAAAACGAGACCATAGGAATCTCTCAAATCCTTTTGGACTGAGAGAGATCCACATTGAACGTTCCCTCTCCTCTTTTCCCTGAATTCAGCGTTATAGCTGAATTCAGGGGAATCCGGTTCGTGAGCAAGCAGCGGCTCTGCAGCAGTGCTGAGATCTCGTTATAGAAACAGAAATCCTTCACTGAAATGGTCTTCTATGTGTTCTTGCAAACCATGCACACGTAGAAGACCATTTCATTGAAGGATTTCTGTTTCTATAACTCCTTCTCGCCACTGCTGCAAAGCCAGTCCCGTGACCGGATTCCCCTGCTGTCAGCTATAACGTTGACGTCAGGGGAGAGAGAAGGAATTTTGAATGTGGATCTCTCTAAAACCATAAAGATTTGAGAGATGCCGCTGGTCTCCTAATTCCAATTTTTAAAGGGCTACAACATGAGGGATAGTAAAATGAAGCATTACTATCCCTTTAAAGGACATTGTAATACTGGAAGCTCTACTGAGCGTGGTTTAATTTAATTTTCATACATGAAACAGGCAGTGTGCATGAGGTGCAGAAAGTGGGCTGAGTTTGAAGTCCACTGGTCCTGCCAGCAACTGTCATGTCCGTCTTTGTGGTAATAACACCTTCAGTCAGTTCTGGCTGTTATCTATTGAACAAGGATAACGTTTCATAGGGGCAATTAGGAGTTCAAAGCCATAATTAAGATAAGCATGTTTGTGTGTTGGGGTAACAAACACATAAAAAGCCATATTGTTTTAAAATGGCTTTAAGAGAGCTTTTCCAATGCATTGATCTGCAATGCATTAGAGACCTCTTGAATTCAAGGGTTAAACACACATGTATATTTATGCTCTTCAGTACAGTTGGTTTGTTCTTGAATTGCTCCACATGTTTTTGTTTATTTTATTTATTTATTTATTTTTTTTTTTTTTTTTTTTTTACTTAAGGCCAATAATTGAAAGTTAGGGAGAGTTAATTCGTTAGCGTCTTCTAGCATGAAAGGTCAGAGAAAAGCAGATGCCCACTATACGCTTAAACGCTGCACTTCATAGGATACATAGAATGAATCACCATAAAACAGACATTCTACCTGTATTGTTACAGCTGCTCTAGTCTGAATGTCCTTTAACTTGTGCGCTTTTAATTCCAAGAGCTGCTTGTGTGCCAAGTGTCTTCGCCAATGCTTCTGAATGACAACAGCAAAAACGTTTCTCAGGAACACGCGTCGCCGTGAGAGAAAGCGAAGAACAGCCGACTGGATAATGCAGGCAGCTTTGTGCTTCTTCTGTAAAACAGAACAGCCAGCAGGATATATTTAAAGCCACAATTAAACCAATCAGGACCATAACTTGACAATGCAATGCACTGCACACCTCTCTGGTGTTCAAATGGTTATTTTTTTGTAGCAAGCAGATATTCCTTATTTAATGGTAGCTCAAAATTAACCCCTTGATTATTAGACTCTTCCAAAGCACTGCATCTCTAGCATCCAAGGGCTTAAACTTTTCATAGATTAAAACACAACTATACACAAATGGAAAGTTTATACAGACTATTCTATAAAATCCTTAGCTAGGCTAATAAACTACCTTATATCCTGTTATATAACCTTGCACACCCAGCATTAAATGTCTGTCCAATTATTAAATACTAGTTGAAGAGCCTGTGTACAAGGGCCACAGTGCCACCCAGCAATGGCCACGGTGCAGTCATGCACTGTAGAGACTGCCCGCACCGCGGCTGATAACTGAGCGGGCCGCTCACAATTCAGACGCAAGTCCTCTCTGTGCACTGAAGGTGTGCATCTGAATTCGGAGTGGCCCGCTCCATTATCAGCCACGGTGCAGGCAGTCTCTACTGCGCATGACTGCAGCGCACGCAGCCAACTGTACTGCACATGACAGCTTCTGACAAACATACATTTAGCAAATTATTATATAGGATCAGTAGACTGTTTTACAGCAGGTCCCTTTTTATTATTTAAGAGGCTTTTCATGATAGGCCAGATAAGCTATGCCAAGGGCTGCAAATGGCCCCCAGGCCTTACCTCTGAGTGTCAGAGGGGTAAGCAATGCATTGCTTACCCCTCTGGCACTCAGAGGGTTAAAGTTTGGCCACATCTGCTTCTGAGCTCAAGAAATTGATAGACAAGCTAATGAAAGGGTTAGGTAAGGTCTCTTAAATAAAATATAATGTTGTATATATGACAAAAATAAACTGATCCCAGTCCTGTCTCTTAAACCTTTATAGTTTGAGAGATATACGATGCTAGACTTTCCCCCTCCCTTCCCTTTCACATACGTCAGCCTCTAGCAGACATCATGAGATCCTGGTCCTGGGACCGGCCAGCGGCTCTTCAGCAGAGCCGAAATACCACTATTTAAAAAAAAAAAAATAAAAAAAAATCCTTAATTGTAATGACCTACAAAGTGTGCCTGCAAACCAGGCACACTTTGTAGACCATTACAATGAAGTATTTGTTTTTAGATAGCGGAATTTCGGCTCTGCTGAAGAACCGCCGTCAAGTTGCACGACTCGAATTCTCCTTCTGTCAGCTTTACAGCTGATGTCTGTGAAAGGGGAGGAGGAAAGTTTAGCATCATATATCTCTCAAACTAGAAAGGTTTGCGAGATGGGACTTCGATCAATTAGTTATTTTTCTACATTTTATTTAAAAAAAGACATTACTAACCCTTTAAAAAAATAAATAAAAAAAAATAAAAAAAATGCACCATCGAGAACAAATGAAAACTCCAATATAAATGGGGTTTCTAATCCATTCAGTGCTGGAGAGGTCTCCAATACATTGTGAATGAATTCAAGGAGTTCACCCTTTAAACTCCAAAAGGGGTATGCAAAATATTGTGAACTCCTCTGGCACTTAAAGGGTTAAGGGTCCCCATTTATATAAAGGTGAAACTTTATTTGTCCCCTATTGTACAATTTGTTTGTTCCAGAATTCCTCCAGTTCTTAGTGCATGATTAGGGTAACCATCTTAATGTGACAGCAGAGAAAATCAAGCCTGACCTCTAGTAAGCGCTCTTCCAACTTCAGTCTGTACTTTCTCCATGCTGCCTGAATGACGCGAGCTGCTCTTGCTTCTTTACGGAGGTCCAGAAGCCGGGCGCAGAGGAATGAGAGGTAAGTGATGACAATCTGGTAGAGGTGGCGTATAAAGTACAATAAAGGCTAAGTCAGTGATACACATGGTTGTTTCACAAACAAATGTAAGTACATAAAAACTCCTTCAACCTGGCATATAAGTTAAAAAGGGAGATGTACAGATCTTCAGAGACCTTATATACAGTTCAGTGTTTAACCCTTTGAGTACCAGGGGATATGTAATGTGCTGAAAAGTAGTTCATTGCGTACCTCTCTGGCACTCAAAGGGTTATATCCTTGAGTAAGCACAGGTGAATTAAAAACTAACCCACTCATACAAATCCACCTGTATTCACAAAGGAATACGATTTTATCACAGACTGTCATACTGCAACAAAACACTTTAAACACATTATGCACATGGCATACTAGAGAGATAACAGTTAATGAGGTGGAAAAAAAAAAAAAAAAAAAAAAAAAAAAAAGTGGGTAAGAAAATTCCTGACTGACTCCAAATGGCAGTCAGATATTTCCCTGGATCAACATCTTACGTGCTTTGAAGCAAACTGTCAAAATTCTCAATATTGTTCTGTGCTAGATAGGTATCAATTACTTTTTGAAAGCATTTTCAGTATCTGCAAGCACAGCATCCTAAGGCAAAGAATTCCACAGCTTTACTGTACTTACTATTAAAAAAATCCCTGCCTTTGTTTTAGTCAAAAGCACATTTCCTCTTGTCTTAATTGATGACCTCTCGTTCTTAGCTCAGCTCTTTGTGTAAATAATTAATTGAAGATTTCCCTGTACTGATCTTGAATATATTTGTAAATGGTAATAATATCACCCCTTAGAGGTCTCTTCTCTAATGTAAACAAACCCAGTTTGGCTAGTCTCTATTTATAACTCAGATCCCTCAATCCCTTTATCAGTTTTGTTGCACGTCTCTGCACTTTTACCAGAATGTATTTTTTAAGAACTGTTGCCCAAAACTGTACTCCGTATTCTAGATGAAGCCTTACCAAGGATTTATATAGCGGTAGAATGATATTTGCATCCCACGGTCAATACCTCCTTTTAAACAGGATAGCACCCTATAAGCTCTTGTAGAAGCTGAGTGACACTGTACACTGCTGTGAAGTGTATTGTCTATCAGTACTCCTAAATCTTTCTTTAATGTGGATTCTCCATGAAGTTTCCCATTTAGTGTATATGTAGCAGGTTTGTATCTACAGCCCAAATGCATAACCTTACGCTTATCTGCATTAAATGTTATCTGCCACTTTTCTGCCTACTCAATTAATCTAAATCCTTCTGCAGGTTAAAAACATCTGACTCTGTATGTATTTTCTTACACAGTTTAGGGTCATGAGCAAAGATTGTGACCCTACTTTCAACTCCCACATCTAGTCTAGATCATTAACAAATTAAAAAGCATTTTGTCCATGATTGAATCCTGTGGCACCCCACAGTACAGTGTTTCTCAAACCTTTACTTGAAAGCCACAAAGTAGCCTAGATTTAACTCCTTGGAAGCTACAAAAATCTAAGTAGATAATCACAGGCTCAGTCAACCTGTGGCGCTCACCTAGAAACAAGCATGGCAATCATTAAATTTGGGCTTTCTAGTGGTGCTGGAAAAGGGTTTAAAGAATCACAGCCTAGTGCACTCCCCTACTTGGGGCAGGAATTACCAGCGGACATATGAGCTACCATGAGGTAGAGTGGGATACAGCCTAGAATACCAAGGTTTGAGAGGAGCCTCAGCCGTGCCCACATTCCGAGTTGAGGGTGTGGTCAATCGAATACCAGTGCCCCTGGTTTAAGAAGGCTGGTTTATTTGCATAATATTTTACTGGACATATTTTAGCTCATTGACCACTATAGATTTCTCAAACACATAGCAAAGCAGCCAAGGTGTTGTGAGCATTGTAGATGTTTCCTGTGGCAAGTAACAGTGGTATTTTCTTTTCCAATAAACAGTGGATGGTGCAGAGTACATGCTCATGTGAGGAGGAGGAAGGGGGGTTGGTTGTGCTAAGAGGGCATGGGATATCTAAATCCAGCCTTTATAATGTGCAGCTCAGTGTTCATTAATGTCAGTCCTTGGGGAACACTAACATGCGAAGTCCCCAGGATATCCCTGCTTGATCACAGTTGGGTGTTTGGAACACCTTACCAGTCCACTTGCTTACAAAATTGTGTGCAAGTGTACCTAGAAGAAATGATGCTGTTTTGAAGGCAAAGGGTGGTCACACCAAATACTGGATTTGATTTAGATTTTTCTTCTGTTCACTCACTATCCATTTTGTTAATTGATAAACTATTAACATGTCTATTTTTTGAAAGCATTCTTACTTTACAGCATTTTTTCACACCTGCCTATAACTTTTGCACATTGCTGTACGCGATTTTACTTGGAGAACCAAACAAGACCAGGTAAGTTGTTGAAACATTCAGTCATTCATGTGAAGTAGGTGGTCTTTACATTACTTTTTCCTCACATTTCATAAATTAGCTTATCCTCCTCATTAAACAGAGTTTGAGATTGCCCTCATACCTTCTCATCTGGGATAGTATTGGACATATCAGAGTGGTGAATCATTGCAGGAATCCCTCCAAGATTGGACACTGCGGCATGCACCAGGCTGAAGTTAGTTCTCTCATTGTCCAGTAATTCCTTACACAAAGCTGATGAGGAGTAGCCTTCAAAAAAGGTAACAAAATGGCAGACAAGTTGGTTTGGAAAAGGGAAGAAGAGGCATTAACCACTTTGGGCCTTATGGGTAAAATCAAATTGGAGCTATTTTGGAACAAACCAACTGCATCAAAAGAGACTAATAAGTATAATTCAGTTAACCGAGGAGTTTAACCCCTTGAGTGATAGAGATAATGCCCAATGCATTAGGCTGTAGTGTGCTGGAAACCTCTCTAGAATTCAAAGGGTCAAAAATGTCATTTAAATCAAATAAAATCTAGGATTTCTTTTTTCTGTACCATAAACCTATGAGTGCCAGAGAGGTATCCAACACAATGAAAAGCAAAGCACTGGATAGCTCTAAGCACTCAAACGGTTAACCCGCTGACATTCAAAGAGTGAAAGTGAATTTAGTTTTCCCCAGAAAAGCTGCAGTTTGCCTTAATACATAAGGCTGAGACAATCCATGTATATCTACAAGTAGTTAGTGCAATAGCACAGAAGATAGTGCGAGACATTTATAAAAGGCGATGCTATTCTGCAGTAAACCAGCTGCACCATGGAGGCACAAATAAAATGCATAAATCCCCATGCACTTAAATAGAGCTAATTAACCTTAATGACAGAGAGCTCTTCAATGTATTGCAAAGCAATGGAGACCTCTGTATCATTCAAGGGGTTAAATGTCAAATTTCAAACAATTTTTAATTTGTCCCCTAGGGTTCAGCTGGTTTACTCTAGAATAACTCCAGTTTGTGTTCATAAATATGGGCCTTATTCACAAAATAAAAGGTCTGCAGTTCTAAAGCAAAACAACTTCACCAGGTGACAAATAAAAGTTGTCAATGATTTAAAGAGATTCATTTTTGTTTAACCTAGTGAAAGCAAGAGGTCTCCAATGCTATGCAATGCACTGTAGTCCTCAATATGAATTCAAGGTGTTTAAAGGCCACGTTAGAACAATTCCCTGAACATACGTTGCCCTTTCTCCCCTATGGTTCATATGGTTTGCCCCAGAATGGCACAGTTTTTCTTTTGTGGAGAAGGCCCAATGAACAGTACATGTATGGCACGGTTTCCATCACGTTTGCAGCCTCTGGCATATGTACAGCAGGTGCAGAATAATGGGATCCGACTTCCTATACCAGAGTGGACCAATGCCCTTCAGTTCTTTGACTACATTTCCAGTTATCCTTCTGAAGTATTTAACTCCTTGAGCACCAGTGGGATGTGCAACCAACTGAAGTGGGTGAAATAGTGAATAACTAGAGATATACCAAGATATAACATTTTTTGTTTGTACATCCGTTGCCATTTAACCCTTTGAGTGCCAGAGAAGAATCCGAAGCATTGCAATACGTTGGATCCCTCTCTGCCACGCAAAGGGTTAATGCAAGTTACCAATATTTACCTAGGTCACCTACTCCAGGCCACAAATCCAACGAGTTATCAGAATCAGAGGAAGAATTCAGCCCTGTTGTGCCAGTCTCTGAGCATTCTATTGTCTGAGTGGTACGTTGGCATATACCATTTAGTGGTAAATAACTGGGGTGGTAGTGATTAATCAGGTAACAGAAAACCCTTCCATCTGTAAAAGACACTGTGAAGTTTTCTACCTGAGGACAAGAGAGATGCAATTCCATTAGATACACATTAAATTCCAACACTTACTAAGCAATAATTCAAATAACTCTAAAGGAAGCCTGCAGTTCTTTAACCTTTTGTAGACCAGAAGGGCGTGCAACGCATTGAGAAGCAATGTGTTGCACATCCCTCCAGTATTCAAAGGTTTATTAAAGACATTGTTAATTTGTAGTGTTTTTTGAACTGTTGTATACGAACATCTGCTGCACTTCTATTTTTGCTGTGGCCTCATCTGCTCTCATCTCTCTGCAAGACCAGAACAAATGATCTATTACACTTCAGGAGATCAGCTTTAAGAGTAGACTGGAAACACACTCCATATACGATTAACACAGATGACATTAAAGGGTTAACCTTTAATGACCAGTGGTGTGTGCAATGCATTGCACACCGCTCTTGTCCTTAAAGGGGATAAAATAACCCAAACCTTGGATTCCAGCATGGTCTCCACCACAAATCAGATGCAGTGTGTGAGACCTTGAATATCAGATGGGTTGTTACCATTGATAAATCACTCCACATAAAGGGCCCTAATCCTCATGCAAAAATTTAATAGACCAACTTTGCCATATGGTTGACATGAAAATTATGCAAATTCAGGTTAATCTGAATGTTAGAGAAGTCGCCAATGAATCTGAAGCAAAGTGTAGAGGACCTCTCTAGCATTAGAGGTTAACCCTTTAATTCACTGAGGCTTGGGGAATTTATTGTACCCTGCCGGCCAGACATTTTCAGCTTTTTGCTATTGTCCTTGTTTCTGTTATGGGAGCAGCTTGAATGTATGGTAAGCAAGAAGCGCCCATTAACCGTTTTAAGTGCCAGAGGGGTATGCAAGGCATTGTGTACCGCTCTGGCACTCAAAGGGTTAAGCCAACCCAAGTTGTGGGAGGTGTTTCAGGAAGCATGAGGTGAAATCTCAACAAATTGACAGCTAGAATGCCAAAGGTCTGCAAGGCTCTAATTCTTGCAAATGGAGGATTCGTCAATGAAAGTTTGAAGGACACTATTATTTAAATTAACAATCATTATTTCTAACCTGGTCTACATCTTGACTGTGTTTGCTATTCATTTTGCAACTCATTTGATGGAAAACAAGGACATTACTACATGACCTCAACCTTTTGTTAGGTTATACGTGCTCGGCACAGCATGTCAACCCATACAAGTTACAGCCTTGCCACCCTAAGAGTTAAAAGCCACCTTCACAATGGAATTTTCATTTCTATCCTACGACAATCAGATTGTTCCAGAACTGCAATAAGATCCAAAATCCAACCCAGACTTTAGAGTATACACTACAAAGGGTTTATAAGAAAAAGTATACGAATACAAAGAAAGAATAAAGGCTATTGGTCAACATTATCACATAAGAACACAAGTAGAATGTGAATGGAATGCTTTCCATTAACATTGTCTTACTTTAGCACTGTAAAATTTGCACACAGCATTCACCCACTCCATGAGAAGTAGCACTCGCTCATTGTAATTCTCTGGCACAAACTGGTCACTTTCCCTTTTCCTTGCAGTTACTGAATTTGAGAGAGACCGGAGGGCAGCCAGCTTGGCTTGTGTACTGTAGCTCTGTTTAAGAAACTGTATTTCCTCCTTTAACTGTTCAATGCTAAGTAAAACATCAACCTAGACAGAAGGAAAGAAAAAGAGTCAGTTCTAGAGTTAAAAAAAAAAAAAAAATTTAAATAAAAAAATGTATATTTATTTATATATCTATCTATCTATATCTATATATATATCTGTTCAAAAATTGTTCCCCCCCCCCCCCCAGGTGTTGGACAGCCCATTCCCCCAAATAGTCACGTCTCAGACTCCGTTCAATGAATACCGGCCCAGCAGTGGTAATACCATTTGTTTCATCAGGCCACCTTATCGGCATCAGAAACTAACAGCTCAAGTGGAAAAGCAAGGACTACGCAATAAAAGTGTAAATCTGCTACAATCTTACTGGCAGGAAAAACCATCCTGTGTGTGATAAACAATGGGCCTTTTTGGATTTTGTTTTCTTAAAGGGATAGTAATGTTTCATAATAAAAACAGCTCTAATTAATCATCACAGTATTTGGACTTTGGAGAGTGTTATTTCAATTCTGTCAGAGTTGTAGTTCAAGAGTAATTCAATGACAAAGTGTC
The DNA here is from genome assembly GCA_037306005.1 of Rhinophrynus dorsalis. NCBI lineage: Eukaryota > Metazoa > Chordata > Amphibia > Anura > Rhinophrynidae > Rhinophrynus > Rhinophrynus dorsalis. The sequence continues at coordinate 151,665,622 of CM074722.1, read as the reverse complement.
CCCCTCCCTCCCCTTTTACTGATGTAACACTGCTCAGCCAGAGCAGAAGGGAGGTGCCCAGGTAGACTGCAGAGAGGGACAATCTTCAATTAAGATAAGGGAAAAAGCTGAAAAACTTGTCAAGTGGGGGGGGGGGGGGAGGGCTTTCATTCTTTTCATACAAAGAAGATTGTCCCCTGCTGTTATCTGTCTGGTGTTACAACCAGATTCACATCTGAGAAGAGATGGCTTACACTAGGTAAAAGGGGAGGGAGGGGAAACTTTGCTTGTGAATATCTCTTAAACCATAAAGGTTTGAGAGATAAGACTTATATTGTTCATGTTTTTTTAATGCGTACAAAATAAAATAAAGTTAAAATGAAGTATTACTATCCCTTTAACCGAGGGAATCGCATAGCTTTTCATTACACTGCAAATTCCTCTCTCCCTCAAAGGATTAATAACCAGGATAAAAGGGAGAGTATTGGATTATTTTAACAAAATGTAATCTTGTAGATATTAAAAAAAAATAAATCAGATTATGGAAATCAGATCTCTCAAACCTTTATAGTTTGAGAGATATTAGCAGCTAAAGTTCACCACTCCTTCCACTTGCACTGACGTCAGTGATCTAGATGACACTTTGTAGACCGTTCCAGTGAAGTATTTCTTTTTAAATATCAATATTTTGGCTCTGCTGAAGAGCCGCCGACCAGTCCTGGGACCAGAATCTCCTGCTGTCAACTAATGCGCTGACAGCAGTACAAGGGTAGGGAGGGGGGAAACTTTTGCTGCTAGTCTCTTTCAAACTATAAAGGTTTGAGAGATCGGACTACCATCATTTGATTATTTATTTTTAATATTTACAAGATTACATTTTGTTAAAATAAAACAATTCTATCCCTTTAACCCTATCACTCAATATAAGTACAGGAATCCCCAGATCATTAACACCTAGTAGTTTTTGAAGCAATGTACCTGGAAAGCAAAGGCAATTCTCCACAGCAGTGCCAGAGTGCGTTCCCTGTGTCTGTCCACAATGTCCTTGGAAGTAATGGGGACACCTAGAAGATCAGAGATGGGTAGGATTCCAAAGACACCTGCACTTAGCAAGCAATTGCAATATAATACTTACTAAAGAGAATCGGAGAAAGATTTAATGTTATTCTTTTATAAATCCACTAGCACCAGATATGCACTGGAGATATGCATTCAAGGGCTCAAAGACACCCTTTAAAATAGTAGGAATTTAGGGAATGTTGAATTCCCCCGTGGTGCAGTTGGTTTGCTTTAATACATAAGGTCGCAAGTGAGCAACTTGGTAAGTACTAAGCTGGAAGCATTAAAACCTACATTGTGGTGCTTAGGACAGCATACTCTTTAGAGTAAGCACTTCTTAAATATGAGTTAGTACTCCTTTAAGAGAGAAACTATCACCAGGATAGTGCCACATCTGCAGAGCTACTTCCCTGGGAGTACAGCTGCTGATGAAGGCAGGGCTGGGTTCTGTGTCCTGGCAGACCAATGGGACAGCAGGAGGGACCCTAAATGCTCCCGCTCTGGGACTCTAAAATGAAGTCTCACAAATCAGTCTCCTGTCCTGAACAATGGAGTCCCCATAGATCTGGTGTGTCAGACTTGAAAGCCTGGCAGGGTCAATGAAGACTGCAAATTCAGCCCATAAAGGTGGTATTTCAGGGCCACACATTTCCAGGTCACAGTGCAGTCTGGAGCTTTTTACCAAGACTGCTCCCTCAGGAACCTTGGTAAAAGTTGCACTTCCGTATATAATTTAATCTGTGCAAAATTCTAGCATGTGTTTAAAGATATTTACCACGTTCATCTTTAATCTCAATCCCCCTTCCCGTCAAGACCTGAAATGCCACTTCCACATTGTGCATCTTCTGCAAACGGCTTATTGCTGGAACCCGCAGCTTTTTAGATAAACTCCAGTTTTGCGCGAGAAGTTCCATCGTTCTCCTGTGTACAACACATGTGATAAGTGCTAACTCACTCCAGACTTGAGTTAAAGTGGACCTGTCACCTTTTTTCCCCCAAGTTTACATATTTGAGAACTTAAACTTCCTATGTGTCATGTTCTACGAAACAAAATGTGAACGGCTCTGAGGACTAATAAAAACACAATAGTTTGTTCTAAGGCTACTCATCACTCAGAAAAATCAAGCTTTATCTCTCTAGTGCCATTACAGAGGAGAATGTTCCATGTAAATATTAGACTAATCCATTCCAAAATGTCAGTCCAGTTCCAAAATGATGGGCAAGTTCCCTCTGCATGGGAATACCATATGTACGTACCAGCCTTGTTTAGCCTCATCAGTGAGGTGCAGCTGGATTCCCTAGGCATTGAGAGCAAGGGGTCCATGTCTGGATTACCCTTTACTCTTAGGGAGACCCTCAGAGTATTCAAAAATACAATGCAATATGTGAAAGACTGAGGACAAATAAAAGCACAATGGCTCATTATGCGGCTAGGCACTGCTCAGAAGAATCATGCTTTAGCTCTCTAAAACAAGCAATTTTCATTTTCTTCACCCTTAGAGCTTCTCATATTTTATTATGTATTTTTAGAGAGTCTCCCTATGAGTGAAGGGTAATCCAGATGTGGGCCTCTTGCTCCGAGTGCCTAGGGAATCCAGATGCACCTCAATAACGATGCACAACAAGGCCGAAATGTATGTCTGGGGTTAGCTGGTGTTCCTGTGCAGACGGGACTTGCCTGTCAATTTGGAGTTGGACTGCCCTTTTGGGGGAGATTAGTCTAATATGTATGTGGAAATTTCTCCTCTAACGGCACTAGAGAGCTAAAATGTGATGCTTCTTAGTGGTGAAATGCTGTATAATAAGTCATTGTGCTTTTGCTCTTCGTCAGAGCCTATTACATTTCATTATGTATATGTGTCATGTAAGCCAAAAGAACAGCAAACTGTGGTACCAGTGATGGTTTCCTATGTCAATTAAGCTTTTCAGTGATGTTCCATATGCAAATGAAGGTTTTCATAGAATTTCCATATGTTAAATTACATGACATACAGGCAGTTTTGAAAAAAAAATCAAATATTCAAAAAAGGTTCAAGGCGGTAGGACCACTTTAAAGAAAAGAAAAACATTACTCACACCAAGCGGACCCCACACTGCAAATCCACAGCAAGGTTTGTGACTGCAAAGTCAAACTCATCAAGTGGAGTTTGGGTGTGGCTGACAGGTAATCCCAAATGGTTCATGTGCCGAGACAGATCACCTTCTCCACTCAGGAAATCTCGTGAAAATGCCAGGAGGAGATCTTTACTTGCCTACAGAAACACACCATGATAAGAAGAGTTTCCGACTTATAGATGTACAAGCACCAATGAGATCTTAAAGGGATAGTAATACTTCAGTATTACAAATCCCTATATTAAAGACCTTGTAAAAAGAAACGTTTTGCCCCCAGTGTCATTTCTCAAACCTTTATGGTTTGAGAGATAGACGCTTCTAAAGTTGCCCTCTCCCTCCCCCTTCCCCAAAGTCAGCATTTTAGCTGACACAGGGAAATCCGGTCAGAGATCACCAGGCAGCGGCTCTGCAGCAGAGCCGCTATCTCGTTAACTAAAAAAAAACAAACAAAAAACAAACACACACTTTCACTAAAACGGTCTTCTACGTGTGCTTGCAAGCCAAGCACACGTAGAAGACCATTTCAGTGAAAGTTTTTTTTTTTTTTTTTAGTTAACGCGATCAGGCTGTGCTGGAGATCCGCCTGAAAGTCGTACGACTCTCTTCCCTGCAGTCAGTTAGAATGCCGACTACGGGGAAGGGGGAGGGTAACTTTAGAAGCGTTCATCTCTCAAACCATAAAGGTTTGAGAGATGACACTGGGGGCAAAAAGTTTCTTTTTACAAGGGCTTTAATATAGGGATTTGTAATACTGAAGTATTACTATCCCTTTAATTACAGCAAACCTAAACTCTGGTAATCATTTAGATATACTGGTTATCCAAAAAAAAGGCTGCATGCAGAAGGCAAGACTACTCTATCAATTGTGGAGCAAACCAACTGCACCACAGTAGACAAATTAAGGTATCCACTGACTCAAATGGCATTTATTAAACTCTTAAATGCTAGAGTGTGGAGGGGGGTTTTATCTGCTCCCTATAGTGCAGCTGGTTTGACCCAGAAATTGCATTCTTTTTTCTGCATATGGCCCAAAGTGTGAAGCACTGAACAGTTTAAAAAAAAAAAAAAAAAAAAAAATCTTAAATAATGAATAAAGGGGGCTCCGAACCTACACTATAGTAGTAGTAGTAGTAGTAGTGGTAGTAAAGATAGAAATGAAAGAAGGTACATTTAAAAGAGCTGGACATAATCAGAAATAACAGAAATGGCAAAGCTTATCATTTGATGAACAGATTACATTTAGTTTAGCAAACTGTAAAGTTGCTCTTGTTTAAGACTAAATGCTGGAGCTGCTGCTTGGTTAGAGGTATTTTAGAGGTATTCATTTCTAAGCTGCAAATATTTAGTATATACTGACAGACCTTAAATTCAGCATCTTTCCAGAACAAGCATGGGTCATGATCGATGAGCCTGGATTGTTTGGCATGGTCAAGGAAGAAAACCAGAAGCAACAGTTTCTTCAGTGTAAACTTAGATAATGCCTCTTCGTGACCTGAAAAACACAGTATTAATGCTAGTTTGTTCCTAATAACGCCAATAATGTACCATACATACAACAGGCTAACACCACATGCATAATGCCCTATTGGCAGATCTGGTCTCTAAATAGACTTGTCATTGATGCTGGGGCTGCAATATGAGACATAGGAGACCAGAGAAGGTGCAAAATAGGGGGTCTCATAAGTGTCTCTAATTGATTCAACTCTGGTCTTACAAGAGACTGACCTATGGGATTTGAAGTAGTGCAGTTTGGACTCATTGGGCTTACATCGTCCCTAGTGAAAGACTTTGAAGCCTCACATTATGTTTCTATGCAAGATACACATGTAACCAATGAAGTCTGGCACTGTGGACAAATGTTCTGGTAGTGTTCCAGCCAGATAACGGTCATGGGAGTCAGTTTTGGGGATGAACAGCATATCCTCATGGTTTTGACCAAGTCTGAATCCATGGAAGTAGACTTCGTAAAACATGATAATTGCCCTTTAAAGGTGAACTATATCTATAGCTGAACTTGTCATGGTAGAGAAAACATACGCACAAATGGCTAGTTTATTAAAGTGACGCCTACTAGGGTCATTACAACAGCATCCAGTGAATAGGGCAGACTCCAAGAGGCGTCAAATTAATTTCACATGGATGCTGCCCCCTGCTGACTCCACACACTCCACAGTTCTTCTGAAAGGACAATGATGGGTCCCTGCAAGATCTTTATCACCATCTGGCAGACGGGTCCCCAATATTCACGGAGTGCAAAATCGAATGGGCAACACCATGCATCTATATTGTGTGTGTGTGTATTTTATATTTGTTTGATACGTTGACCACCCCGCCCCAGGGTGGAGGAGATTGGCAGCAAATCAGGAGCATCAATTTTCACAGGAGGGGGGTTATGCTTAGAAGAATCCACCCACTCCTGTGAAAATCAGGACAGACAGACTCACTGCTGCAGAAGTACAGCAGGTCCCTGAAGTGCATGGAGCACCCAATTGTATGAGCAATGCCATGCACCATTTTCTATAAAAATATAATTTTTTTTTTTTTTTTTATATATTAATATTAGAAACCAGGTAGAATATGGATGAATGTGTAAGGCCATAAGTTAGCACATAAAAGAAAAAATTGCAAGTTCAATCATAAAAAGGACGCTGAAACAAAATCAAAGGCTAAACAAAGCAAAACAAATGACTGCCACACATAGGAAAGAAGTGTTTGAATTAAAGCTTGAAGATGACAGAGAAAACTCAACAAATACGAAAACAAGTGGAGGAATTTTAATTAAATATTTATAAGGATGAATGATAACAACTGAATGGAGTGTCAATCTTTGGTAGAAGTAGAACCTGCAATAAAACCTGTGAAAAATGACAAAGCAGCTGGACCTGATAAAGTCACTATTGAAATCTGGAGGTCAACCGTTGTCCAGAGCCCTAGCTAAACGGTTTTTCAAAGTACCTGCTATGTGCCTGAAACATGTAAAAATGTAAATTGTGCAAATTCACAGCAGAGAGCTCACAATGAATAGCACTGCAGGAATACAAATAGAATTTCATGAAAAAAAAAAGTAAAGATAAACATAAAATAATGGAACAAATGGATAGACACTAAACTCATGGAATTCAATACTGAATAAACAATGTTAAAACATTCAAACCAATAACCAAAGCTACCTGGGGGAAAACAATCAATCATGAAGAGAGCTTGACTACATATCAGGTCCTAGAAATAGGTTAAAGTAAAAAACAAGCCGTACTTGAGGTAAGCAGAGGCATTATTCACAGGCTCAGTTACATCATTGGCAGCTCTTAAATAATCATGGCTGAAAATGTTGACAAGAAATTCATCTTCCAATCCCTTCTGATGTTTCTAATGCCAGCAAAGTTGTTGTTCGGCACTGAACTAGAGAAAATAGTCAGCCAAGCAACAGGAAGAAAGCATTATCTTACCCCAGCCAAAGTCAGGTTTTTGATCTTCGCATAAAAGGTCTCAATTTTAATTTTCTTTGAGACTTCAATAATACCTCTCCAGGACAGACTGCATCACAGCAATATCTGATAGGTACAATAATAAGACCAAGTCCACTTTGCAAAGTAGAAAGCAGACACTTAAACCTGCCAGGTCCTCATTGGCATGATGGTGGTACAGTGAGCCTACTCTGGGAAATTCCTCTAAGAGTAAGATTCAACATCTTCTTTCCACTGCTGGTGGAAATGCTTGACTCATGGGTTCTTCAAGTTACATTCTATGGGCACTGATGTACTTCAGCTCATTACCCAGAGAACAAATTATTTTTGATGTTCAACATTACAAGAGGAAAAAAAGAGAAAGAGAGAGAAGCCACAGCATTGTATCAGGCAATAGCCTCCCTTATCTCAGGAGTAATCATTTCAGTAATCAAGGAAAGGATTTCAATGTTTCTATTCAAACCTTTTATTGTTCCCAAGAAATTTGGGGGTATACAACACCAGTTCTAGATCTCAAGTTTCTCAAGTACTTGAAATTCCCCATAATAAAAAGGAAAGCCATAGAGCGGAAGAGGTCTCTCATATCAAATGATGCCTCTGTATACTCATCACACAGTCATTCAGCCTTTCACCTGCTCCCAGTATTTGTCCCCTGTGGTAGCATACTTAGGGAGTGGTGGTGTTGTTCTCACTCTTCCGTATCAAAACAACCTCTTGATCAGTGAAAGGTTCACACCTCTTCTGCAGCGCCATGTTTGAGTCATGAAGTCCACCTTGATGAACATAGGCTAAATGCTCAACCGGGACAAGTCAAAACCAGAGTTGGTGTAATTAATGAGTTTCCTAGGTCTGTAAATCAACACATTAGCAGAGGTTTTTCTACTTTCAGATAAGATATCAAAATACTCTGGTTTCATATTATTTACTGCAATTTCTGCAGTCATATCTTAAATATGAAATATACTGAACCTCAAAAATAATGCTCTAAAACCAAATAATAATTGAGAATATGAAAAATCAATGACATATGAGAATCAGAATCTTTGCAATTTATACTTTAAAAGGATAGTAATGTTTCAAAATAAAAGCAGCGACAATCTTCATAGTATTTGGGCCACAGAGAGTTATTTCAACACTGTCAGAGTTGTAGTTCAAGAGTAACTGAATGATAAAGTATCTCCCTCCCACCCCTTTTACCTAGTGTAAGCCACCTCACCTCAGATGTTGAATTTGGTCCACAGACCAGCCCCTCCTTGACAGGTTTTTTTCCTTATGTTAATTGATGATTGTCCCTCTCTGCAAGCCATCTGGACACCACCTTTCTGTTCTGAGGTGAGCAGTGTTACATCAGTAAAAGGGGCAGGAGGGGGATACTTTATCATTCAATTACTCGATCTACAACTCTGACAGTATTGAAATAACACTCTCCATGGCCCTAACACTATGAAGATTACTTGGAGCTGCTTTCATTTTGAAACATTACTTTCACTTTAAAGGAACAGGAAGGGAAAAAAAAAAAAAAAAAAAAAAAAAAAAAAAAGTCCCCTGGAAACTGTTCAATATTAGTAGAAACAGAATTGTCCCCTGCAGGCCAAGAAGAAGTCTTACCATCACGGTACAGATGTGGGACTGAGGGGTGTCTGTACTCTGCTGCTATATCAGGGTTCCACAGCAGACGATTGAGGATGAACACAGCCAGACCAGTGAGATCACTGTTATTTTCTAAAGAAATCAGCTCTCCAAAGATAGTCTGGCAATTAAACAGAGACATGTATTTGAAACATTCAACTCAACATTGAGTTGCAGAGGTAAGAAACATTCAGTACAATGTATCAAAATAGAGTATACAGTGTGTCTGCTAGAACCTATCCTAACCGGTTCTCTCTGTAGCTCACTTGGGGCCAAACGTGCAGTTTAACCATTCTCCATAACACAATGGACACCATCTGGGATTAAAAGGGTTAAATGTGTGTTTTTTTTTTTTTGTTTTTGGTTTTTTTGCTTGTTTTTTTTTTTTTTTAAAGGTATGGGGGGGGTAAAATGGAGGAGAAGCAGTGATGTGGAAAACTGAATTACAACAACTTTTATAAAATAGTATTGACCATTTGAGTGCCAAAGGGGCGCACAACATATTGCAAAGAAATTATGAGCATCATTCTGGAACTCAACTGCTTAAAGAGATAGAAAAATTTAAGTATTACTACCCCCCATCTTGTAGCCCTTAAAAACGGAATTAAATGAGCCCAGCGGCATCTCTCAAACCTTTATTGTGTGAGAGAGATCCGCTTTCAAAGTGTTTTGCTTTTTCCCTTTCCCCTGATGTCAGCGTACTAGCTGACAGCAGAGGAATCTGGTCCCGGGACCGGCGGAGGCTCTTCAGCAGAGCAGAGATTGCGTTCTGGAAGAAGAAATCCTTCATTGAAATGGTCTTCTACATGTGCTTGAAGCACACGTAGAAGACCATTTCAGTGAAGGATTTCTTCTTCCATAATTCGATCTCGGCTCTGCTGAAGAGCCTCCGCCGGTCCCGGGACCGGATTCCCCTGCTGTCAGCTAGTACGCTGACATCAGGGGAAAGGGAAAAAGTAAAACACTTTGAAAGCAGATCTCTCACACCATAAAGGTTTGAGAGATGCCGCTGGGCTCATTTAATTCAGTTTTTTAAGGGCTACAAGATGAGGGATAGTAAAATTTAAGTATTACTATCCCTTTAAGATCTTTATGCAGTATTTCTGGGGCAAAGCAACTGCACCACAGGGCACAAATAATAATTCCTCAAATGCCCACTGATATAAATGGTGATTTTTAACCCCTTGAAGGTTAGAGAAGAGACACTTCTAGCATTCAGGAGGTTTAAAGCACTTTTTAAATCAATGAGTATTTTTGTCTCTTATTGAGTAGTTTGTTTGTCCCAGAACTAAACCACTTTTTCTACTTATATAGGACTCCAAGCATATAGCAACTGATCAGAAACATTAATACATTCTGTTGCCGCTTCCCCTAGCGACTAAAAATTACCACCACCAAATACGGAAGCGTTTTGCTCAGTTCTTTTCTGTTCTAAGTTGGACGAACAACTGACAAGTCAATACATCACTCCTAACTAGGATATGAATTCCACTACAGGTTACACTGGTTTTATCTACAAATTCCCCAATAAACTTAAGCAGAAATCTGAGCTAAAACCAGTAATCAAATTTATAATGTGCATTGAAATCCAGCCTACTTTAAACAACCTTGCAATAGCAATCAGTACTAAAGCACCTTACCTCCAGGCCTACGCGAAGCCACAATGGATTGTATGACAGAAGCCAGTTCAGGATTTTTTGACGCTCCCCTAGAGAAATAAATACATTTTAACATGTGCATCCTCCATGAATGGAATTAGTTTAGAGTTCCAAATAGGCATGTTGCACCAGATTATGCATAAATATATTCATATTGACCATTACCATATATTTAAAAAAAAAAAACAGCATACATCTTTATTGCGACAAGTATTTAATATTAACAGGTCAGAGAAGACCTCTGCTGGTTACTACTGAGAATAAGGTAAACTACAGGAACAATTCACTGACAGGTCATTTTAAGTCAGGATCACCTGCAAGAAGACAAGTAGACTGGAAAGTAACGAGCATGAAGTTCATTGTCCCTGTGTGAAACAGAGGCAATAAATAGTCAGCACATGTACAGAGATAGCAGTCTCTCTGTGCATCTGCAGACGCCAACACCACAATGGCCACATGGGATCATCAGGCTGATGGAACTACTTGGGAGAATCAGAGGGGATGGGAAAATCTATTCAGCCCATTAGCATTGGGCTGCCAGGGGGCACCAACGAAACGATTTCAAAATCCAATACCCTAACAGTAGTTGCATCCACAAATATAAATAACGGCCAAAAAAAAAAAATGATTAATATCCACAGAAACGCTTTCTGGAACATATGGGGCCTTATGAACCAAACAAGTGAAAAGTAATGCTTGGGCAAACTAAGTGCACCATAGAGGAAAATAAAATTCCCATTAGTTTAAATGGGGTTTTTAACCCTTTGAGTGCAAGAGGAGCATGCAACACATTGCAAAGCAATGTGTTCCATGCCCCTCTGACACTCAAAGGGTTAACATCTTGAATGCTACAGAGTTTGCAACACGTTGTGAGGCAATGCAATTGAGACCTCTTTAGCACCAAGGTGTTTAATTCCCCATTTATATCAATGAGAATTCTGTGAATGTTTGTTTTCACCCTATAGTGCATGTGGTTTGCCCCAGAATTGCTGCTCCTCTACTTTGTGCTGTTCTGCTGCATTCATTTTGAGGCTTAGAATGTGATGATTTTTTGGATGTCATTTTACCTATATCCTTCCACAGGTGTCTGTCCTTCCTCACAAGCAGGCGGCGAGCTTCAACCTCCACCTCCAGCCTCCGAATGGCCTTCACAACAGGCTCTGAGGTGAAGAGGCGGCAAGCAGCCCTCCTCAGTCTATTTAACCTGCAGCGGGCTGTATAGGCTTTGAGGGAGACCTCCTCCTTGGTGGGAGCTTTGGGCACACTCACTTTGTGGGTATTCTCTTCTCCCAGTATCAAAGCAGCTGCATTTACTATACAGAAAAGAAAAAAAATGTCATAACAAACTTATGTTTTTTTACCTCTTGGATGCTAAAGAAGTCTCTAAGGAATTATTCCGCAATGTGTTGGAGACCTCTCTAGCAACCAACGGGGTTAAAATCAACTGATGCAGTGTATAATGAGTGGAAGTTAACAAATAGATACTGGTCCTGTATTCATTTGTTTTAAAGAGGAACTACCACCCATGTTAATCTTTGTGCCAAATAATTTCCCATCTGGCGACTAGCTGCTCAGTATTGCTAGTCGCCAGAATTATTACCTGGTTAATGAGAATTACACACTGCTCCCGGACTTACAGGCAAGAAACAGTGCAGACATCTTTCCATAGTGACACCTGCGCTGTCAGTCCCTTTTGGAGCCAAACGGCTCCTAGCAACACACCTCCTAGAGTCGGCTGGGACTGACAGCGCAGGCACACATACATCTGCGCTCTTTCCTGCCTGTCAGTCCGGGAGCAGTGTATAATGCTGGCGACTAGCACTACTGAGCAGCTAGTCGCCAGATGGGTAATTATTTGGCACAAATTAACATGGGTGGTAGTTCCACTTTAACAGTGTATTATATATGCAATTCAATATGCTAAAGTAATTCTGAAACAAACCAACTGCATTATAAAGGGAGACATAGAAATACCCAATGATTTCAATGCATTTATCCCTTTGATTGCAAGAGAAGTCTCCATAATATTATGAATTTATATTTGGCCCGAAAGTGCAGTTGATTTGCTCCAGAACGGCCTATTTTCAGCTTCCTGAATAGGAATGTAATGGGAGGGGGGTTACAACTAGGAATGTGAACTTTACTAGCACACACACTTAACACAGAATATTTTAATAATTGTATTTTTTCTCTTTGTTTTTTCATGTGTGGTTTCACCTCTAGTCATAGACAAAACCACCACTGGAAGTTACAAGCCCTACATGTAGCAGTTTCTAATAGACACTGCTTTGTGGTCATTTTCACACAATATGGTTTTCAGGATCAGTTTATGAATGTTATGTAGGACACTGAAACACCATATACATATTATACATGCGTGTATTAAAAAAAATAACCCAAGTGAACAAAATATGAAGAGCATCACCCACCCACTCACTGAAGGTGACCCCTATTTGAAAGCAGGTCAGCTTATCCATGAGTGCATTAGACAGAATTAGCTCTTAATATAAAGCATTTTTGTATATGCAATAGATGTGATTAAAATGGGGGTTCCTTGGCACGGTAAGAGACCTTAAACATATTTTGGCCAAACCATACAAGATATTTATTTTTTTTTAAATTAGACAATACTATCCCTTTCAGGGTTACCTACAGGTTAAATTCACTAATTGGCAAAATGGTGTGTACTGCATTTGAAACTCAACTCTTGCTTCTAGAATCAGGGCACCTAAACATTAGCTACTGTAGAGAATACAATACTAGTGACCAAACCTTTTACTGAATCTGTTTTCACAGCAAAGTCATCTGGCGTAAGTATGAAGTTTAACCACCAAGTAAAGCCTCTCTCTTGCTTTTCCATCCAGCGCTCATCATAAAACATGTTTTTGGCTGCAAATGGCATTGGGTGCCGGGGAATAACTGTAAATAAAGCAAATAATTAGCAATCGGACCAATTAGAGATGTGGCACTGAATAAAAGGATTCCCAATGGGAGGTGTGAAGCTCAGCACCAAACATTTCAAGTGCATAGAGTATGGTTTTAAAAATATTTTTGCGTAGCAATTCTTTTAACCCTTTATAGACCAGAGGGGTTTCAACAATTGCTATGGTGTACCTAAATTGGAAGTGTTGAACAGATTTTGTAGAATGTGAGGGTTTTTTTCCTCCCATTTCACTTAGCAGACAGGATAATCAATACCTTACCAGTTTTAGATGGCTTCAAGAAGAGCAGCTGTGACTGTGGGACGGCTACAACACGTTTGGAGCTTTTGAAGGTGACAGAGTGCTGTTGCTGTGGAGGAGGTCCCGATTTAGCTAAATCAAAATAGAAAGACATACATGAATGAATGAATGAATGAACTTATTTATATAGCGTCACTAGTGTATGCAGAGATCACAAAAGGGAAAACAATGGAATTTTAAAAGAGTGCACTTACTCCATTGACCAGAGATGGGGAAAATCACAGCATGTGAGCCGACAGTGTGGTCTGGATGGCTATACACATACAGCAGAGCTACTATACTGACAAATATCACTTCTGGCTTTATCAACACAGGAAACATTCTACTTTACCACAAAGCACACATTTTATACAGTGTATCACTTATAGTGGAGTGAGATATACACACACAAAATGGATACACTGACTTTGCATACGTAAAGTCAAACTGCATATATATTTATTTACGCACAAAACCATCCAACTATAGTGCACCCAAATCTAAGAATCAGCCGATTTCTTTGTGTCATATATACTCTGTTTTCATAGGAAAACAGTAAAAATTGATTTTGGTTCATTAGAATCAAAGCAGCTGCTAATGACAGATAAAGGAGGAGAATAACAATCCAGGCAGTACATTTCTGCCTTCTTTTTTTCAAAGAGCCGAAATAAAACCAGCCTGGGCACAAACAAATAAATAAAAGCCCGTTATCTCCAGGGTACAGTTTCCCTTTAACTCACTGGATGCTTGAGACCACTCCAACAGGTTTCAAAGCAATGCACTGGAGGCATATCTAGTAGAACAGGGCTTTATACAAAGTTCAATAATACATAAAGCTGAAGTTTACCAAAAACAATTATATACCTACCTGACTGACTGCTTTTATTCAAGATGGGTTTTGACTTGGAAACTCCACGAGATGCGGATTTCAAGGTCTGTGTAACTGAAAGATGGCAACAGCTAAATTACAATATTAACATTATACATAGAGGCCAGTTTAATAAGATCTGGGAGCAATTCTGGAGTGAACCAGTTGCACCATGGAGGACCAACACATTCCCTTTATTTAAGTGGGGCTCTGAAGTCCTGGAGGGAGATGCACTAAGGTGTGATTAACAGGTGATAAAGTGTAGATGACTTATCCAGTGTTCTAAGCACTCCAATTCCAATGTTATTGCATGGATCCAAGGCTCTAAGATTTCTCCAGCTTTGGAGATCTTGGTGCATTGGCTTTATAGAACAACATAGTAAATGGAGAAGTCCTCTCCAATTTATAAACCATTTATCGCGCATTGGTGCATAACACCCCTTGAATGCTAGGGAGGTCTCTGGTTTGATTTAACCTGTGCCATCTCTAGCATTCTGCACAAGTCCTTAAAGCAGAACTTTCAGCTTTATAATACTGCCCCCCAATACATAAGTAATATAGCAATAGACAAAGTAATAAATGTATTATGGTGAATAAATCTACGTTATTGAAGTAATCCACCTTCTTCAGCAGGCATCCAGCAGACAAAAGCGCAGACATTTTAGAGGGAAGTTGCCTCCGAGTCTGCACTGTCCCGTGAACTGCCCTGATTGGTGGTAACGTTCATTGGTTACCTTAAGGTAACAGAAGTTGCTGCCTGCTCAGACGCACAGAGCTTCTCTTGTAAGTTCTGCGCCCTGGATTCCTGCAGAAGGTGGATTAAGTCAAGAACGTAGATTTATTCACCATAATACAACTATTACTTTGTCTATCTCTATATTACTAATGTATTGGGGGGGGGCAATATTATAAAGCTGGAAGTTCCACTTTATGGACCATAGGGCTGCACAATATATAGAGAATCAATGCTTACTATACTCAGCTGGTCCTTAAGGGATTAAAAGGGTTGATTCATTTATTTATTTTGTACAAAAAAACTGATTGCCAGAGAAATGCTTGAAATCAAGTTACTAGCCAGTAGGGATGACCTTTCTGCACACCCGATAAATTAATAGTATAAAGTTTTGTATAATCCGCAACTGATAGTGAGGGACATAAAAAAAAAAAAAGAGAAGAAGTGCAAAATGCATTGGAATGTTTTTTAAAGGGATAGTAATACTTGCAAATTACTAATCCCCATATTGTAGCTTTGTTAAAAAGAAACTTATTGCCCCCAGTGTCATCTCTCAAACCGTTATGGTTTGAGAGATGATAGCGCTCAAAGTTCCCCCTTCCCTGACTGAACCCTGACTGCAGGGATATCCGGTATTACTGGCATCAGACGGCTCTGCAGCATTGCCAAGATCACGTTTATAAAAACGAAATCTTTCACTAAAATGGTCTTCTACGTGTGCTTGCAAACCAAGTACACGTAGAAGACAGTTTCTTTTTTATAAACGTGATCTCGGCTCAGCTGCAGAGCCGCCTGATGCACAAAAGACTGTCGTACGGCAGCTTCCCCTGCAGTCAGGGTTCAGTCAGGGAATGGAGGGGAACTTTGAGTGCTATCATCTCTGAAACCATAAGGGTTTGAGAGATGACACTGGGGGCAATACGTTTCTTTTTAACAAAGCTACAATATGGGGACTAGTAATTTGCAAGTATTGCTATCCCTTTAAGCAGACCTGAGGGAGAATTCTACCTGCATTGCTTTTCCAGTTGGTCACTGAGCAGTGAGTACTAATTTAGGATTATAAAAATATAAAAACAGCAGAAAGGAAACAAATTTGCCATTTATTTCAAAGAAGGAAAGGTGTGTGTGTGGGGGGGGGGCAGCTTAATTGAAGTTACAATATGTAAAATTTTAATTGTTGTCTGCAACATTCTTAGGCATTTTTTTTTTTAATTTTATTTAACACCTTGGTGACAAGGGCATTTTGACACTAGAGCATGAGAGCAGTTGTGGCCTTTTTAGTATGCCTTTTTCCTCTAATTAATTTAGTTCATCCAGAGAAATTATACATTTTTTGAAGTATAAAGTAGGGCTTTATTTTGGTGCCACATTTATGTGGATAACCCTCTATTACATTTGATAAAAATAAAGAAACAAAAAATATTTATATATAATATAATATACACAACTTCTTATAGTGTTTTCTTGTCATAATTTGTGCTCAGTTGATTCATTTTCAATAGGGATTGGATAAGAAGGTATGACAGTTTGTTCATACCTCCCAAACGTCCCTTTAAGTGGGTACTGCCCCTCTGAAGCAAAAATCCCTATGTCAGCCTGTATGTTGTGTATATCTAATCACATTGCTCCACTGTAATAAAACTCACAATGTTTGTTTAAATGTCAGCATATGTGGTTATAAATCAGGCTGCGTAAATAAAATTATTTGGGACTTGCTTTAAATCTTTTATTCATGACACAGAGAGGTGGCAGTAGGTCAAGTGACCAAACCTGCTCTGCCTCTAGTTCTGCCCCCAGCACCTAAAATTTAATGAGAAGTTCCCCCCATTGTGGCCATTTCCCATGTGGAGACGCATATTCTCTGCTTCTCTCTTCCTCACCATCACTGTCTTTGATGGGCTAGGACTGTCACCAGTCCTTACAGGATTGAAATGTGTGACGGATCTGGCCTGTCACTCGTGATGGGGTTAAAACAATAGTTTAAGATATTTAGCTTTATTTTTTTTGTTATCAGTTAGTGCAAGTTGACAGGCATGTCTGGAGCACTCATTTTGCATAGCCCTGCATTACCAGCTGCTACTACCTACCAGGAAGTACTAGCTCAGCTGCAGGAACTGAAAAGTATAGCTAAAGATCTCAGAATCTTAACCATTTGAATGCCAGAGGGGTATGCAATACATTGGAAAGCAAAGTGATGCATACTCCTAAAGAGTTAAGTTTTAAATTAAAAATGATTAACAAATACGGGCTATTTTGGACACTTTTCAAAATCACCTCTTTGTTACAAAGTGACAGTTCCATTATAACCTTTAATCGAACACCAACATCTAAGATCTGTTATTTACACTTATACACTGTACTTCATGCTAGAATCTTTAAAGTCTGTTTCCAGAGGCCCAAATTAAAGTATTCCCTTTGCTCTGTGGGGTCAGTCCTGCTTTTTCCAGTGGTCAGACTTCCACTACCAAAGCAAACTTAATAGGTCATAGAAGGGAGTATTACATTGTCTGTAAATAGGCAGATATAAATATAAGTGTAAAGATCTTAAAAAAAAAAAAAAAAAAAAAAAATACATTTTTACAGATATCAGCTGGATTTACAGCACAAAGGTTTGAGAGGTGTCACTGGGGGCAATTTTTTTTTTTTTTTTTTTTTTTACTACTACAATATTGGGATTAGTAAATTTAAAGTATTACTATCCCTTGAAGCTATAAGGATCTGCAGCAAGTTGCTTCCACTGTATCTGTTTCAGAGGTTCTGCCAATGTATAAGGAAGATGATGATAGGATGCAGTGAATTAGAGACTTTAATTCATGGCTAGGGAAATTGCTCCAAAAACATGGATTTGGCTTTGTTTCTCACACCAACCCTATTCGGTGTAACAAGGAATTGTGCAAAAGGGATGGCTTGCATCTTTCTCAAAAAGGAACAGAGGTTCTCAGCAAGCAATTCAGTTTTGTCAGGAGGCATTTACACTAGTGGGGGGGGGCAATGTAATGATACAGGATAAATCCAATTGCCCCACACAGCATTCCACAGATGAATTTGAACAAGGCATGTCTGTGACAAATAGGTCAAAAACCAGTAGACTTTCGAGCCATGTGTACAAATGCACACAGTTTACGGAATAAGATCCCTGAACTCACTGCAATAATAACTAGTGAAGATGTGGACTTAGTGGGGATTACAGAGACCTGGTATAGTGAAAACAATGACTGGGATGTAGTAATACCACGGTAGTCTCTATTTCAGTGGTTCTCAACCTTTTTTGATCAGGGCACCCCTAACATACAATCTAAAATTTTTGGGGAATTCCTATAATTTTATATGTCAATTGTCAAGAATGTAAAGAAGGTTATAAATAATAGTTATTCACAGAGTAACAAAAACATACTTTGCATAAATATTGCCATAAATATACCTTTAAAAATCAACATTTACATTTTTATAAAATTCTTTACAGAAAACAAGGGGCACACTAAGTGAATGTCCATGGCACACCAAAGTGCCACGGCACCCTGGTTGAGAACCACTGCTCTATTTAGAAAAGACAGAAAAGGATGAGTGGTAGCCATTTATGTCAAAAATAGCTTAAAAGGTTAATCTTATACAGGGTATTGAGGAGAACACAGACTGTTTGGATGACTTTAGAATATGGGAGATATCCTAAATTCTTTATATGGATTAGCTCTTAATTAATAGAAGAGCCGACGAGGAAGGAAGCTACACTAGTTTATTTACTAATGGAGACTTGATATCAAATGTAGCTGTAGGAGAGTGTTTGGGCTCCGGTGATCAATCTGTGTGGTTTAATACAGAGATGGAATTGCACCACACTAAAACAAAGGCTGATTTTTCTAAAATGGAAACATTTTTATTTCAGTCTTTAACAACTTGGAGATCTTCAGATGGAGTCCAGGAGAAATGGGATTATCTGAAATGTGTTTTACTAAACGCAACAGAGCATTGCAATAGACATGTCAGGAAGGGTAAAAGAAAACCACTGTGGTACTTCACAGAAGTGGTAGATATAGTAAAGAAGAAAAAAAAAAGCATTTAGGAAATATAAGCAGACGCGGAAGGAGGAAGATGGGTATCGGTACTAGACTAGGCTGGAGGAGGCCAAATGCATTATTAGATGTTCCATAGCACACACAGAGGAAAAAATTGCTGTGACAATAAAAAAGGGGGATAATACATTGTTTATATATACAAGTGAAAGGAGGAAAATGAAACAAGCAATAGTTAGACTGAAAACAAAAAATGTAAACTATATAAATGAGAATATAGGGCTGACTGTCTCAATAGTTTTGTTCAGTTTTTACAGAGGAAGATGAAGGGAAGGGACCTCTGTTAGAAAAAAGAAATAGCAAGACATGGGAAGCATGCATGTTTACAGCAGAAGAAGCTCTATTTCATCTCTCTTGAGGTGACCAGATGGGATACATCCAAAGTTATTAAAAGTGTTCTGGTAAAACCTTTAACAGAATTATTCAGTCACTATCAACAGGAGTAGTGCCTGAAGACTGGAAGGTACCAAATGTAGTACCACTTCACAAAAAAGTAGCAGGGAAGAGTCTGGTAACTACAGACTAGCAAGTCTTACATCAGTAGTGGGAAAGTAATGGAGACTATGTTAAAGGAAAGAATTGTTGAATATCTGAATTTGAATGTCTTGCAAGATACCAAAGAGCATGGGTTTACAGCAGAGATCTTGTCAAACTAACCTCAGATTTTTTTGACTGGGTAACTAAAATAATAGACCAAGGGGGAGCAGTAGATATTGTCTAGATTTCAGGAAAGCATATGACACTGTCCCACGTAGAAGACTCATTAATAAACTGCAGTGTTTGGGTCTGGATGTAAAACTAGTTAAAGTGTTAGTAATGTCTGAAAAAACTTTTTTTTGCATTTAGAAGAGCTTAAAAAGCTGATCTAAATGCAAAAAAACGTCTCTCTCAAACTGCTATGGTTTAAGAGATACGGGCGTTTGAAGTTTGATTTCTCCTACTGACAGCTGTAAAGCTGTCAGCAGGAGATCCGTGTCGGTCGACACGCTGGCGCTTGAGAAGTGCCGGGATCTCGTTATTCACACGGAATCCCTTCATTGGAATGGTCTAAAACGTGTGCCTAGTGTTCAGTGTTAGTAACGAGATCCCGGCACTTCTCAAGCGCCAGCGTGTCGACCGACATGGATCTCCTGCTGACAGCTGGGGCCCATTCGGGTTAATATTTTTTATTAGTGATATTGCAAAAAGTCTTCACGGTGAGGTATGCCTTTTTGCAGAGGATACAAAGATCTGCAACAGGGTAGACATTCCTGGGGGAATAAGCCAAACGACAAATTATTTAGGTAAATTAGAACAAACAAGAGTGTGGCAGTTGCAGTTTAATGTTGATAAATGTAAAATGATGCACTTGGGAAGTATAGAATATAGAATCAATTGTATTGTGCTGTCAAAGACAAACAGAGGAAAGGGATTTGGGAGTAATTATTTCTAATGACTTAAAAGGTAGGCAGGCAATGTAACAAAGAGGTGGGGAATAAAAGCAGGATGCTAGGTTGTATAGCTAGGGGCATTATAAGAAAAAAGGGAAGTGGTCATGCCTTTCTACAGATCTCTAGTCAGATGTACCTAGAGTATTGTGTACAGTACTGGAGACCCCATCTCCAGAAGGATATAGATACTCTAGAGAAAATTCAGAGAAGGGCTACTAAAATGGTGACTGGTTTACAGGAAAAGAAATATCAGGACAGACTAATAGACCTGAACGAGAGAAGGAGATATGACAAACATTCAAATACATGAAGGGATTCAAGGTGCAAGCCTGAAGTACATTTCAAAGGAGTAAAAATGTTAGGACAAGAGGTCATAGTCTAAAACTAGAGGGACACATGTTTAGATGTAATGTAAGAAAGTTTTACTTCATCAAGAGGGTAGTAGATAAGTGGAATAGCCTACCAGCAGAAGTGGAAGACATTTATACAGTGACTGAATATAAGCATGCATAGGATAGGCATAAGGCAAGACCAAGGACCAAATAAGGTTTTAAGTTTTTACAGTAGGAAAATAGGCAGACTAGATAGGCGAATGGTTCTCATCTGACATCAAATTCTATGTTTATGTGTGTTTCGGAAACAGTCATTTTTTTGTGATATCATTTTAGCCATTAGACCCAACTCTATTATTAGAATACAGCTATTCTAATAATTCAGGGCTATAAATCACACAATACAAGTGCTGCAGCATCCCCCTACAGCCACCTCTGGGTGTATTCAGGGCCTCTCTCTGTAAATGAAGAGGCTAAATCATTACTGGAAAGTGTGTTAACATCGGCTCTTGATTATATCCAAAAGCGGACAGTGCTATATTAATATAACGGATAAAGGGGGCCTTGTGAATCTTCTCTTACCATTTAATAAGATGTAACACAGGGAGGAAGGGTTAGAGGGGTTATGAATGGGTCTGAAACTGATCTATTTTGTCAATATCCCTGCTTTTACACAGTTTGTTTACTATCACTGACCTACTGATCACCACATGTACACTGGTAAGGATATCACAAAACAGAAACCTGCACAGTCTTCGTCCTCTATGAATACAGATTCAGACTAATGTGCTAGTGGCTTGAGTTTAATCCCAAAGAAGTAGGGTGGAAAAAAAAAAAAAAAAAAATCATATAAACTATTTTTAAGTGTAAAAACATGAGATTTTAAACTCTAAAATCACCCAAGATCTTATGCTATGACATTTCCACTTTTTCCATATAAGAGCACCATTTATAATAGAGTATGTGTAATAAGCAGAGATATAATGCAAAAATGTCTGAGCTTAAGATATAGGATATTGCATGTGCTGCTTTTATGCAGACTTGGGAAAATGCACTGGTCCTTTGTAGGAACACACAACAAAGTGAGGATAACAAGGAAAAGCATCTCATGCAGCACACTATACATTATTTTCTATCCAAGTATGAAAACAAGTTTACAACACAATATTTCATACATAAGAACATTTTAGCACGTGTGCTCTGTAATGTATTGGTAACAACTAGCATCTATAGGGTTAACAGTTTAAAAGTGTACTTGAAGACTTACCCACTCTACCTCTCTCGTGGGCGATCACACTCGTGATGAGAGGCTTGGAAAGGTGAGTCTTCTTGGCTTGCGTAGACTGGTTAAGGACAATATCCCTGGATGCCCCCTTAACTTCACCATTTCCCAAGAGCTCCTCGCTTTTCCTCTTACGACAAAGCATAGCAACCTTTGCTCCAGAAGTACTTTTAGACAATATTTCAGTTGAACAATTGGTATGGTTTGATGCACTTATAACTGGTAAGCGATTAAATGTAACAATACTAGAAGAGGCACTGCTCTCACTTCCAGATGCAGAGTTGTCGAGTCTCCTCCTGGACTTCAGTTGAGGTCTTGTCATTATATTCTTGCTTTCTTCAGCCTTTATTTTAGTAACAGTTCCAGAGAGCAGAATGGGCTTTTTAGTGGTACCATTCGATGATTCATCAGCCAAATTAGGATGGTTTGGTACACTTATAACTGGCAAATCTTGAAGCACAACAATACTAGAAGAGTCAATGCTCCCACTTTCAGATGCAGAGTTGTCAAGTCTCCTCCTGGACTTCAGTTGAGGTCTACCGATCATTTCCATGCGGTCTTCAGCTTTTATTTTAGTAACAGTTGCAGAGAGCACAGTGGACTTTTTAGGGATACCATTAGTTGATTCATAATTTGCACAATCTGGATGATTTGATACATTTATTATTGACAAGTCTTGAAACGCAAAAATACTAGAAGATGCAATGCTCTCACTTTCAGATGCAGAGTTGTCAAGTCTCCTCCTGGACTTCAGTTGAGATCTTGCGATCACTTCCATTTGGTCTTCAGCTTTTAATTTAGTAACAGTTGCAGAAAGCACAGTGGGCTTTTTAGTGATACCATTAGTTGATTCATCATTTGATACATTTATTATTGGCAAGTCTTGAAATGCATCAATACCAGAAGATGCAATGCTTTCACTTTCAGATGTAGAGTTGTCAAGTTTTCTCCTGGACTGCAGTTGAGGTCTTGTTGTTATTTCCTTGCGGTCTTCAGCCTTCATTTTAGTAACCGTAGCAGAGAGCTCTGTGGGTTTTGCAACAGTACCATTAGATGATCCATCACTTGAAGAATCAGGATGGTTTGAGAAACTTACTAATGACATGTCTTGAAATGGAACAATACTAGAAGAGGAAATGCTCTCTCCTTCTGATGCAGTGTTGTTAAGTCTCCTTCTGGACTTCAGCTGCGGTTTTATTATGTCCTTGGAATCCCCAGCCTTTATTTTAGTATTAGCAGCAGAAAGCACAGTGTTATTTTTATGATCCTTTATGATGGGACTATCATCTTCCACAGACAACTTAACATGTCTTTTCTTTTTTACACAGTATGTCAGTCTAGAGCTGACCACATCTGAAAAATCTACAAGCTGAGAAAACTCATGGTCCACATGCCCACTTAGAGAATGCAATGCTTTGATGTCTTCCTGTGCTTCTGAGAGGGTAGATGTTTTAGAAGCATTAGAACTGGTGGACTGATGCAATAAGGACAATCCCGGCTCTTTAAGTAATGATAGCGACTGAGAAGCTAAACAATTTTCCCTAACAAACTGATCTGGTGAGAGTATTGGTGTGTGCTGGACTGCATCAGAATACTCATCAGGGACATAACTGTTGTTCACAAATGAATTTGGACTCAAGAATTTTCTTTGTGGTGTCACCAACATAGATGGTGAAGAATTTGTCTTAGAGCTCACAGTTGTAAAACTTCGCTGTGATGACTCTTTAAGGGAATATTGGTCTTCTGCAGAAAGATTAACATATGACCCAGACTGAACATGCTCCAGGTTATAAAATGTAGTTGGAGAAAGAGAAGAGGACATAGTAGGCCCCATAGGAATGCCTGGGGTACAAATAACATTGTGTGGTTGGCTATGCAATGGGTTTATAGGGGACAATGATTTTTTGTCTTGTTTGTCACGTAGCATCCATTCTTCCGCAATATGAACGTCTGTCTGAACTGTAGTAGTAGACTCACTATACTCTGTGGTGCACAGGACAGAGTAGGTTTTTGACCTCCTAAGTGAGCCAGGAGTGAAGGCTTGTAGATCCCCACCAAGAGGACTTATGTGGAGAGTTGGAGGCACTCTATTTTCAGCACTACGTCTTTTCTCCCTCAGTGGTGAGGCCCTGAGCAAAGGCAGAGCAAGGTTTTCACAGGACTGTAAAGGGCTCCGTTGCCTCTCCAACCTCCCATGCCTTTCCTTTTGTGTTCCACGAAATGTCCTGACATTTACTCCTTTAACAAGTTCTTTCTGTTTCAGTCCATGCACTTTTTGTCCCACTGGATTATGTTTCTTTTTCACATTGTTCCATACACTTCTCTGCAATATACAGAGGAAAAAAAATTAAAGTAAGCCAATATTACCAGTAAACAAGTGCTCCTACACAAATAAGGTATCCAGATGGTAGAAGTTGATTTTCCTGTAAAACTGCATCTGATCTGGCCTGACATCTGTCCAAACAATTTAGGTCATTTAACCCCCTTGAATGCTAGAGAGGTCTTCAGTGCATTGCTTTACAAAACACTGGAGACCTCTGTAGAATTCAAGGGTTTTACATTCCAATGAGATTTTTTTTTTGGGGGGGTGGTGGGAGTTGATAGTTCTCCCCTAATGTGCACTTTGTTTTCCACAGAATTTCTCCCCATAGAGGCATTTCAAGACTGCATTAGTGAAATATAGATACTGCATGCATGAAAAATATTGTGAACAATAACATTACCAGCACTTCAGCTACGAGAGAAATAGCAATCTCAATGGTCCATATAAAAAAATATAAATAAAATACATCTCAAATTATAACACAGCTACTTTGTTATAGCTGGATGAGTTAATCTGTAACATGTTACACTTGCCTTTTTCTTGGCTGGTGCTTCAGCACGCCCCAGCAAAACAGCCTGGAGTTTCACAACATCATTCACAATGAAGGTAACTAGCTCCCGCACATTTCCTTCCTCTAGTGGAGTCCATGTAATTGGCAGTGGAACGGATTCAAATGGCTGAGAAAGACAAGAAAAAATAGGTTTCAAAAAATTAAATTGTGATAAAGTAGAAAGAGTGAACTGTGGTTTTCTATAATCATGTAAAGGTATGCAAACACGAAAACAATGAAAAAGGCTGACAGAACTTTAGATATCACATACTAACATATTTGTTTAACATGCCTAAAATATAATACTAAACTTGCTTTTAAATGCTTAAAAGCCATTCAAATTTCAACCTGGAAAATAAATGTGAGCCCCAGACAAGGCAAGAATATCTGCACCCTCAGAGCATTGGCAAAACAGTTTTAGGCTACACATAACATATACAAATACTACCATAAAGTACAGCGTATTCAAATATAATCCCAGAAAATGTTAGACATTAGCTCTCCATTAAGTAAGGAATACGGCAAGGTTCTGTTATCCCATTTGATGTTGGCAAGGTCTACTATCCCAATGGGTTGAAAATATCCATGGCCCTTCAGTTACCTAGCAAACCACTGTACATATTTCTTGAAGACAAAAAAGATTAATATTAACAGGTGGGTCTCCCTCTCACTTTGATATGTAGAAAAAAAATTGTTATTTGAACAAGGGCCAAAAAGGTGGGGAAGCCCAGATCCACCTAGTCGCTATATAACCTAGCTTTTTAGACAAACTTGTATAGGGGTGATAGATCCCCTTTAAAGAGAATTTTGCTAAAAAAAATTAATAGGGTTCATAACTTTAATATATCATGTTCTCCAAGCCAGCATTACATTTATTAAATATATCAACACTTACAACTTCCATGTCCAAACAATAGGACACCTTTGCACATACAATACTATTTGCAGGTAAAGCTGCTCAAAAGTTTTTTGTTAAAATGGTTTAGTCTGGAAATTCTCCAATTCTCAGATTCAATATGTAGCATTGTGCAACTGCACACCAAATACTGGGTTTAATCAAATAATTTTCTGTTTTCTAATTGCTTATACATTGATAGTGCTGTGGTCTGATCCTACATTATTGATGATCTAGCTTAGTTTTTGCACGAATGGGTTAGGAGAACTTCAAAAGCTTCAGTAACAAGAGACATGGCAACCTGTGCTAGACAGACAACAGAATGTACTACACAGAAACTCTTCACACCGGCTGCTAGGAATGGAGAATATTCCATTCCCAGAGCAACATTATAATAATGACAATTTCAAAGGAAATTTAAGGAAGCCGTAAATGTGATTACAAATTGTTTTACCGAATCAAGTCCTTTATAAGACATATATGGAATATTCTAGTGCTTTTCCTGCTGAGCAAAATAAAACAAGTCACCCTACTCAGGAAAAGGTTTTAATTCAGAAGTTACTAGCTATCAAAGTTTTGGTCAAAAAAGCAACAGGGAAACCTAGCGTACAAAAAGCATAATTTGTTTTTGTGTTTTTTTAAATGATGCTCTTTATGGGATAGCTCGAGTCACAATCTACAGCTTTCTATAGTTAGTAATAGGAACAGCACCACCTGAGGACCATAAAATAGTTAGGAGTCCATCTAGCACTGCCCTGTCTTCTCAAGGGAGAGGTGGCCCCTCTAGCACTGCCCATACCTGGGAACTCTCAGGGTTTGACCCTGAGACTCAGGATTTTGGCCCAAATCTCAGGGTGAAGAGACAAAATCTCAGGGTGAGAGAGTTCAGTGCTACCCGTTATATATTCTGCTCCAGTTAAATGCTTCTTTAGTCTCTAAACTTGTGTCACTTGTACCAGAAAGGCAGAGGGAGAAGTCCTACTTGATTTGTGTGTGCTGTTCATGCAGTGATATCTGTAAGTTGTTGTATATTAATGTCTCTGTGAATGCTGAATGGAGCGACTCTCGATTACAGCAATGAGGGATATATTGCAGATAATCTATATTGTGGGAAATTTAAGGGTTAATATTTACACAATCCCAGGGTCAGCTCATTTTGAAAGTTCCCAGGTATGGCACTGCCCTGCCAGGGGAGAGGTGGCCCATCTAACACTGCCCTGCCTTCCAGGGGGTAACTGCTAATCTAGGTCTACTTTCCTATGAAAGTGTCCCTCTGATTACTTGAGCCTTCCCAGGGCAGAAGCGTTCCAGTGGTACTGCCCGAGCGAGGTGCGTGGCAATGTGGTTAGCGCTACCCTCACAGTCTCACCGATATGAAGGTCTCCGTCTCCGGAACACTGAAGCCACGGTGGGCAGGCAGTTTCAGCACAACAACCCTAGCCGGTTCTGCGTTGGGGTTGTGCAGCAGGAGACTGAGGCTACATGCCGAGCCGAGACGCACACATCCGAAGGTTACGAACGGCGGACGGGAGAAGTGTGTAAGGGAGAGAATCGGTGGGTCTTCTGGTGGAGGCTTCTCCAACCCCCCTGGTGGAGATATCGTCAGCATGATCCGGCCTGTCCAAGCTAAGGAGGAAGGTAAGTGTGTGGACCACCTACACACCAGGTAAGTCCCCTATCCTAGGCCAGGTTCCAGTGGTACGATCGCCTAATGTCTGTCACTACTCAACGATAAATCTAGATGCACGGACATTCAAAAGTACTGTGAAAGGGGATAGGGTGCAAACGGCCATGAGGTATACGCCCTCCATTTCTCTAAGCCAATAGATGTGCAAAGCCCTGGAAGGACGGACCACTCACAGGTATGTAAACATAACGTGGGCAGGGTCAGAAGAAGGCAGCCAATGGGTCAATAGAGATTTATTTAAAAACAAAGTATGTGCTCATATAGCTAGTCAGTGCTGGTTTCTCTTAACAACAGAAAACCAGTAGGACCAACTTGTCAGTCATACAGCGGGATGGTCTATTAATGTTGATGAATTACAAAATCCATGGATAATTGGACCAACAGCAACTGAAGCGCCACAGTTTGCTTACAAACATATTATAATCCAGTGTTCTTCAATGGTACCCCGGGCACACCCCAACAGGCCATGTGTTTATAATCTTCCCAACTCACTGCTAGGTGACAGGACATGTCATAGGATATCCCTGCTTGTGCACAGTTCAGTTAATTAAATTACCGAGACACTGATTAACTCAGGGAAATCCTAAAGACCTCGTTTATTAGGGGGTTTTGGAACTCTATTCTAGAGTATTATGATTAATTCCATTCCATTTGAAAATGCATATGTGGATTTTAATAGAATAAATAATCCTGTTAGAGAGCCCATTATTCTGACGGTGCCTCCATCTGAGACGTACAACACTATGGGATGGATTCTATTACAGTTGCTAATTTTATCACTGTTTTTACCTCCAGTTTTCCCCATAGACATACCTGTGAACTTTTCACACAGGTCTACCCTGAGGATAACCCTGTCAGTGCCAAAAATGACACGTCATAAAAGGGGCGGGGACATTCCCCCCCCCCCCCCCCCCCCCGCAAAATGAAGGTAAGAGGGCAGGGAGTGGGAGGAACCTGGCAGGATGGCGTACAAGTGGGCAGAGTTTCTACTTAAACTCTGCCCACCCGGTGATTCACACACTGCCCCGGAGACCCGGTAATTCAGTTTGAAATCCGGAGTCTCTGGGGCAAAACCTGAGAGTTCCCAGGTATGCCCATAGACCTCTGTAGGAAAGAGTTTGATAAAACTGGTGTAAACATTTAGTACCTGCAATAGAATCTAGCCCTATGATGGTTATGCAATCAGGGCTGGTGCAACGATTTTTGCCACCCTAGGCAAAACCTAATTTTGCCACCCCTTGGCTCCACTCCTTGTGTCCTACCCCTTTATGCCCCGCCCTGTATGTGTTTAAGTGTTTGTGTGTTCCCTATATGTGTATAAGTGTCAGTTTGTGTGTGTGTTCTCTATATGTGTATGTCAGTATGTGTTCCCTGTATGGATATGTGTGTCAGTGTGTGTGAGTCTCTGTAAGGATATCAGTGTGACAGAGTGTATGTTCTCTATATGTGACTCTCTCCCCCTCTTGACTGCTGACCCCCCCCTTTGACTCTCTCTCTCCCCTGTCTGACTCTTGATCCCCCCTTTTGACTCTCTCTCTCCTGACTCTTGATCCCCCCCTTTGACTCTCTCTCTCCCCTGTCTGACTCTTGATCCCCCCCTTTGACACTCTCTCTCCTGACTCTTGATCCCCCCTTTGACTCGCTCTCTCCCCTGTCTGACTCTTGATCCCCCCTTTGACACTCTCTCCTGACTCTTGATCCCCCCCTTTGACTCTCTCTCTCCCCTGTCTGACTCTTGATCCCCCCTTTGACTCTCTCTCTCTCCCCATCTGACTCTTGATCCCCCCTTTGACTCTCTCTCCCCCGTCTGACTCTTGATCCCCCCCTTTGACTCTCTCTCTCTCTCTCCCCTTCTGACTCTTGATCCCCCCCCTTTGACTCTCTCTCTCTCCCCGTCTGACTCTTGATCCCCCCTTTGACTCTCTCTCTCTCTCTCCCTGTCTGACTCTCGATCCCCCCCTTTGACTCTCTCTCCCCGTCTGACTCTCTCTCCCCCCCTTTGACTCTCTCTCTCTCTCTCCCCCCCCCGTCTGACTCTCTCTCCCCCCCTTTGACTCTCTCTCTCTCTCTCTCCCCCGTCTGACTCTCTCCCCCCCCTTTGACTCTCTCTCTCTCCCCCGTCTGACTCTCTCTCCCCCCCTTTGACTCTCTCTCTCTCTCCCCCGTCTGACTCTCTCTCCCCCCTTTGACTCTCTCTCTCTCCCCCGTCTGACTCTCTCTCCCACCCTTGACTGTTGATCCCCCCTTTGACTGTTGATCCCCCTTTTGACTCTCTCTCCCCCATCTGACTCTTGATCCCCTCTTGACTGTTATTCCCCCCTTTGACACTTTCTTCCCCCGTCTGACTCTTTATCCCCTCTTGACCCCCCTTCCACTTACTCTTCCCGGTGCACGTCTCTCCCAGTGAGTACATTTCGGTGCTCTCCCTTGGCTGGCTAGTTTTTTTAAATGTAGCTCAGAGATGCCAGTTTCTCTCTCGCCCCCTCCGCTCCTTCAATCCTGGTCCAGGACTGAAGGAGCGGAGGGGAAGAGAGAAATCGGTATCGCTGTGCTACATTAAAAAAATAGCCAGCCATGGGAGGGCACGAAACATACTTTTTTTTACTCGGGCAGTAAGTGGGGGGCGGGGGCGCCCCCAGAGAATGTGCACCCTAGGCCGGCGCCTACCTCGCCTATAGGTGGCGCCCGCCCTGTATGCAATAAAGCGTGATAACACAGAGATAACTTCTCCAGTTCCTATGTTATGCTATAGGACCTATGCACTAAGATCACCACAATTGGAGAAATCTTAGTGCATTGGCTCCACAGAATAACACAGGGACTGAAGACTTCATATCACTGGACAAGTAATCTCTGCTTCATGACCTCTTTATCACAGCTTAGTGCAGTGGTTCTCAACCTTATTTTGCTCAAGGTACCCCTAACAATCAATCTAGAATTTTCAGGACACCCCTCACATCTTATAGATCAATTGTCAAGAAGTAATGGATGGTACAAATACATAAATATATAGTTATTTTTAGGTTTCTCAATCAAAATAACAAAAACAAACATGTTTTGCATAAAAATTTTGGTATATACCGTAAAATCTCAGGTATAATACGCACCTGTGTATAATACGCAGGTGTATATTATGCCCAAGATTTAGGGGAAAACAAGAGTGCCTATGTATAATACGCACCCTTGTTTTCCCCCCTTACAAAAAAAAAAAAAAATTGCTGCCGGCTACCTTCCCTCCCTCCCCCCCAGCGCGATCCGATGTCCATAGAAGCCTTACTTTATCTTGCTGCCTTTGAATACTGCACTCTGTCTGTCTTTAGCTCTGGTCCCATCTTCCCATGTGGGCGGCAGGCTTGCATTTGCCGCCCGCTTCCTTCAATGAACTTTTAGGACCTTCCGCCTCCAGTACCATTGGCTAAAGACAGACAGAATTCGGTATTCAAAGGCAGCAAGATAAAGTAAGGCTTCTATGGACATCGGATCGAGCTGGGGGGGAGGGAGGGAAGGAAGGTAGCCGGCAGCAATTTTTTTTTTTTTTTTTTTTTTTTTAATTAAGACAAAAAAATTCTCGTGTCTAATACGCACCCCCCACTTCACATAAGGTGAAGAGGGGTAAAATTGTGCGTATTATACCCGAGATTTTACGGTACACAAATGAAACTCAGCATTCCTATTTTTGTTTTTTATATATATATATATATATATATATATATATATATATATATATATACACATACATACATACATATATACATACATACATACAAAAGGGTAAAGTGGGCACTCCTATTCAACAAAATAAACATAAAAAAGTAACTATTGCCTGGGTGCTACTTGTAAAGATATTTAAAGGGATAGTAATGATTCATAATAAAAGCAGCTCTAATTAATCATCATAGTATTTGGACTTTGGAGAGTGTTATTTCAGTTCTGTCAGAGTTGTAGTTCAAAAGTAATTCAATGACAAAGTATCCCCCTCCCGCCCCTTTTACTGATGTAACACTGCTCAGCCAGAGCAGAAGGGAGGTGTCCAGGTAGATTGAAGAGGGAAATCTTCAATTAAGATAAGGGAAAAACCTGAAAAACTTGTGAAGGGGGGCAGGGCTTTCATTGTTCTCATAGGAAAAAGATTGTCCCCTTCTGTTATCTGTCTGGTCTAGCAACCAGATTCCACATCTGAGAAGAGATGGCTTACACTAGGTAAAAGGGGCAGAAGGGGAACTTTGCTTGTGAATATCTCTCAAACCATAAAGGTTTGAGAGATAAGACTTATACCATTCTTCATGTTTTTTTAATGCCTACAAAATAAAATAAAGTTAAAACTAAGTATTACTATCCCTTTAAGATAGAAATGGTACAAGTCTATGAACTAAGAACACACACAGGTCTTGTGAAAAAGGTGTTATATATATATATATATATATATATATATATAATAAATAGGCACCCTAAGTGGATGCCCATGGCACACCAAAGTGCCACAGCACCCTGGTTGAGAAACACTGCCTTAGTGCATAAAATCAATTAATATTCTACCACACAATCACAACAGTTAAACATCAACAATATAAAAACTAAGTTGTTGTGTGCAGGGATCCCTTCCCTGGTTTAAAGGGGAACTACCACCCCGCAATAACTTTACATGAATTCAGTCTTCATCTGGCGACTAGCTGCTTAGTAGCGCTAGTCTCCAGAAATATTACCTGGTTCCAAAGATTTTGCAGTTTTTCCGAGGCTCACAGGAGCAGGAAGCACGGACATCTCATCACAGTGACGTCCATGCGCCTGAGCTGTCAGTCCCTTTTGCAGACGGCCGGGTGGTAGTTCCCCCTTATAGCAACCCAATGTGCAACCTACAGGTTGTTTCCCCTATGTGTGGGTGGTGTGCCAGCGCAGTTGGGGCCAACGTACATTTACTAGTTCCTTGAGGAATAGTTTGGGGATCCTGCCATGGGTGGGTCCTGATCTTCTCTTCATTGTCCCCACTGGAAGTGCTTCAGTGGTCTAAAATCCACCCTAGAAACTGGATCTCCCTACACCGTCCAATGCCCACAGGATACCTAATTCCAAACTAAGCTCAGCTGGAAAGGGTGTTAGTCATATTGAGTCTCTACGCCCCCTAAACACCTGTTGGTACATGTGAACCTTAGCCCTACCACTAACCTAACAATGTTTTTAAACGGTTTTAGATTTTATTCTGTATATACAAAGGAAACAACAATGGCAGGCTGTATGCAAACAAACATAACCACATAATTTCCATCATATACATAGCTTACGGAGGACAAAGTCCAAAAGAGACTGGAAAATGTTATGGTGAATAAAGCACCTGGGCCTTAAGGTAAACACTCAAGGGTACTACTTATGGAACTTAATTAATTCAGTAACCACAAGGCCATTATACTTAAAATGTATTGATTCACTTTCATCAGACGTAGTGCCCTGTGATTGGAGGAAAGCTGATTTAGTACCATTGTTTAAAAAGGGGGCAAGATCCAATCCAGGAAATTATAGACCTGTGAGCTGGACTTCCATAGTGGGTAAGATAGTAGAAGAGATACTAACAGGCAGTATACAGTATTACGTGAATACCAACAATACTATTAGTAGGAGCCAGCATGGTTTTATGAAGAATAGAAATTGTTTGTAGAGCTGCTAAACACACCTGTGTTATAGGTGTCTTCGACTTATAAAGAATTATATAAGCAGAAACCAGATAGTTGGGCACACTCAATAAATAAAATGTAACTTTTAATAGTAAAAAAATGACTAGTCCATCGTTTCAATCTATAAAGCGACTTTCATCAGGGACTCAAATTCAAAAGTCGCTGTATAAACAAACATTGGACTTGACATTGTTTCTTATGCTTAATACTATTAAATGTTAAAATTTATTTATTGGGTGTGCCCGACTATCTGGTTTCTGTTTATGAAGAATAGATCATGTCAGACTAATTTATTTGCATTTTATGAAAGTGTAAGTAGTAATTTGAACAAGGGAATTGCTGTTGATGTAGTATACTTGGATTTTGCAAAAATGTCTGATAAAGTGCCTCACATCAGGTTACTGTAAAAATTAAAAGGCTTTGGTCTGGAAGGTATTATCTGTACATGGATTGAGAACAAGTTAAATGATAGATGGCAGAGTGTTATCGTAAATTGAGCCTTTCAAGTTGGTCTAAAGATGTAAGCTGGGTGCCACAGGGTTCTGTCCTGCTTTAACAAAATATTTATTAACTAGTTGAACAGCCCGTTACATGGGCCACAGTGCCTCTGGCAGCCGGTCGCGCGGCAGTCTGTACTGCGCGACTGCCGCACGTGCAGCGGTGTCTACTGCGCATGTCGGGCGTTACACACAACTTAGCGAATTATTATATAGGATGATATAGAAGTGGGAATTGAAAGTAATGTCTCCATCTTTGCAAATGGCACTAAATTGTATAAGGAAATACATAAGAGCAGAGTGTTTCTTCACAGAAGGACTTCGATCAACTAAATGAATGGGCAGAAAAGTGGCAGATGACATTTAATGTAGATAAATGTAAGGTTGTGCGTTTGGGCTGTAGAGACAAACTTGCTACATATACACTAAGTGGGAAACTACTTGTGGAATCCTCATTAGAGAAAGATTTAGGAGTATGATAGATAATAGACTTCACAGCAGTGTGCAGTCACTCAGCTGCTGCAAGAACAAATAGAGTACTATCCTGCATAAAAAGGGGTATAGATGCACAGGATGCAAATATAATTCTACCCCTATATAACTCCTTGGTAAGGCTTAATCTAAAATATGGAGTACAGTTTTGGGCACCAGTTCTTAAAAAATACATTATAGAACTGAAAAAAGTGCAGAGATGTATAACAAAACTGATAAAGGGATTGGAGGAGCTGAGTTCTAAAGACAGACTAGCCAAACTAGGTTTGTTTATATTACAGAAGTGACATCTATGGGCTGATATGATTACCATTTACAAATATATTCAAGGTCAATACAAAGAACTCTTCAGTTAACTATTTCTCAAAGATCTGTGCTAACAAAGAGGTCATCCATTAAGACTAGAGGAAATGTGCTTTCGACTAAAATAAAGGCAGGTATATTTGGCAGTACATTAATAGAATTCCTTGCCTCGGGATGCTGTGCTTGCAGATACTGTAACTGCTTTTATAAAGTAATGGATACCTGTCTACCACAAAACAAAACTGATAATTATGACAGTTGGCTTCAAAGCAGATAGGTTGTTGATCCAGGGAAATATCTGACTGCCATTTGGAGTCAGTAAGGAATTTTGTTACCCATTTGGGGTTTAATTGGAAATTGCTTCAGTTGTTTTTTAACCCTTTGAGTGCCAGAGGGGTACGGAATGCATTGCTTTGCAATGCATTCCGTACCCCTCTAGCACTCAAAGGGTCAGTTTTACTTCCTGTGGATCAACAGGGGTGAGTTGGCACGAGCTGAACTTTATGGATGCATGCCTTTTATCAAAATGGCTAATGGCCCATACACAATGTGTCAACGGAGCTGTCCAATTGCCATACCATCTGAAACCACAACGAACATTGGGTCACAGAAACAGACTTGTGACCATACATCAGTTGTGTTTTTTTAAGTTCCCAAAACCCACACTAAATAGCTTTAGTAATGGGAACATCAAAGGAAAATGGCTAACGACCTGTGCTTGACACAGTCAAGCACTGAGCGTGAGCTCAACACACAGTCACCCTCCCAAACACTAACCCTACACTATCCCTAACACCCACAGCTGTATAACACTTACCCATCATCCTGATGTCCAGCGGGGACTTCAGCACCCTGGTCAGCTACTTCCAGTCTTCTTCTTTCTCTTCATCTCCACATTAAAATTACTTAATAAAAAAAAAAAGTGTGTCCAGAGATGCATTTGTTAAATTGTTCTGTCACCCCACTAATGAAAAATAGATGTGTGCCCAATGCAAAATAAAAAGACCCAATCCATGTTGCTCAAATATCTAAATAACCCCATAGAAAGAATCAGTGTTCCATCCCAAATACAAAACAAGTTATGGCATTGAAGGTGTTGAAGATGCTGCCAGCGGTATTGCAGGCCAAAAATACCCCCCCCCCATTGTTTTTCACAGAGACAATCGGGCAACGGCCCAAAAGGTAAGAAAGAGGGGGTATTTTTGGCCTACAATACTGCTGGTGACACGGCAGAGGCGGAACACTGATTTTTTCTATGGGGCTATTTCAATATTTGAGCGACATGGATTGGGCGTTTTTATTTTGCATTGGGCAAACATCTACATTTCATTATTGGAATGGCAGAATAGTTTTTACACCCTTTGCGTTCGTACTCCTCTGACACTCAAAGGGTTAACGAATGCATCTCCGGACACTTTTTCTTAAACCCTTTTAACGAGGACTTTATTTTTTTTCAGGGATATCTGGCCGCACCGGAAGAACAGAAGCGAGGAAGACAGAAGATGAAGAGAAAGAAGAAAAAGGAAGATAGAAGAAGAAGACTGGGAGTAGCTGACCAGGGTCTGATGACCCCACTGGACATCAGGATGACAGGAAGCAGTTTATTTTCAGGGGATGTTGTTTTTTCTTTTTGTTTTTAACTTAGTTGGATTAACCCTGTGAGTGCCAGTGGGGTAAGCTATACATCACTGGCGCTCATAGGGTTAATTCTACTAACATTTGACACTTTTTTTTCTTCTTCATACTTTGGATGTACTGATATGGCGTTTAGGACCCAATATATATACAACCACTGGTCACATAGGTTTTTTTTGGCCATCTTTCCCTTTCAATTCCTACGTAGGCAGGATTAACATGCACCCGTTTTAGTGGGTCCTCTTAATGCCTAACGCATGGAATTGAATTGGAATAGGAGACTGGTTTTAATGGGTTTCAATGGGCGCTAACTTTCGCGCCAGGAGTGCATTTTTTTCTGCCGGTACTTGAAAAAAATACTGGCGGAGTTTTTTATTTTGGTGATGGGAGGGATTGAAGTTTGGCCTAGGTATCTAATATAGCATTTCCTGAAGACTTCCTGTACACCACTGGCTAATTCTACCAAATAGCTTTTCCTAAAACATCCTCACCTTTACACACACACACACACACACACACACCCTCCCTCAATTTCATACTATTATGTGGCTTTCCACAAATCTACTTAGGAGGTCCCACTCACTGTGCCCCCAGAGTTGCATCCTCCATGTTGCATTTTCCGTTAATACAGCTGCTGCAAAAGCCAGTAAGGTACTGATGCAAAGGATGAGAATGTAGTTCTGCTTTCAACAAAAAGGCAGGGATTTTTTTTTTTTTTGACGTGAAAAATACTGGATATATTTTTTAGAAAAGATCAGTATAGAGAATTATGACATTTAGTTTCAGTGAAGGAAAAATCCTATTGCCTTTTGGAACCAGAAAGGAATGTTTTACCCACTTGTAGAATAACTGAAAATTGCTTGAATGGGAGGTTTTTTTGCCTTCCTTATGGCAAAGTTTGAACTTGATGAACATTTATTTTTTTCAACATCAACTGTTACATGGAATGGTAATGAGCTAATCACAAAGTGATATTTGCTTTCCGTGTCCTGTACTGCTATTGCATGATCTGAGAGAAGTTGAGAAAATAGACCATCACAAATATTCTTAGCACAGTCAATACATGGATTGCATCTATAATTTTGTCTGTGGGAACTAATGTCTCACATCCCTTAGCTTGAATGGATGCAGTGTACCCTATTTAGAGAAAAAAAAAAAAAAATTATATATATATATATATATATATGCACAAACACAGCACACTGTGAGCAAGAGACTCATATTTAGAGTTTAGATATTTTAATACCAATCTTAAAATTACTTAAAATCCTACGTACAGGACTAAAATAATACAATCAACGTTAAGAGGTAAATCTTTATACCATGCATCAATTTCATTCTAAACATCCCCATATCTTGCGTTCCTGTGACAATCTGTTTCCTTATACAGAAACGATGTCCAGTATGTAATTTTAAACAGCATATTGGAGGACAATCACACTAAACAGTCAGCTCTGTTTATATGAATGTTTCACGCAGCAACAAGACTGAAAATGGGGCTGCTCATTAAACTGTTTATAAGTGAACATTTTCCCTTTGAAAAGCTTATCAGTCCCAAGAACAAAAATCAGGATAAATGAATTGCTCTCCCACATGTACGCTGGTTTCGGCTCAAATGTTTAAAAATAAAATTAACCCTTAGGAGGCCAGGGAGACCTCTAACACATTGTTTCACAGGGCCATATGCAGAAAGAAAATAAGACCTCTTATTGTAAACTAGCTGTGCCATATAGGAGAAAAATACAAATTTTTGATTTAAATGCATCTTAACACCCTGAATGCTAGATTTCCAAAGCACTGTGAAGCAATATGATGGAGCCTTATCTAATATTCAATGGGTTAAAATTCCTAATCAACCCTCTGAGTGCCAGAAAGGCATGCAACGCATTGTACATCCCTCTGGCACCCAAAGCTTTAAATTAGTTAGGATGTTCATTTGCCCCCTATGGGGTAGCTGGTTTGCTCCACAATTAGCTCTTCTTTTCTTTTTGAATATGGCCGACAATGTGTAAGAGGTCTCTAGCATCCAAGGGCGTAAAGGGACATGCACATATTCGCCTAACTTTTCTTAGTATTAAACAGCACAGTACGTATGCTTCAACATTACATTAAGTTGCATAGGCATGTGACTTGCCCTTTAAGCTGCTCAACCCACCACACTCTGGAATCTAGCTTCACAGAGAAGCACTTTCCTAGATAAATTCTAATGTTACTATTTTTGCAGCCTTTTAAGGATAAAAAGTGGTTTGAAATCTAAGGAAAATAATGTGATAGTTCTCAGAGTATGAGGTGAGCGAAACGTGCATCACCATGAGGGTGACAGGAAGGAACAAATAGAGATGACTACTCATTTAATCAGAAATAGCGACACAAACCAAATGCCAATTGGCTGAATAAGCAGCTCCTGTCATTATCCCTTGTGTAGGTCTTGCTCACTGATGTGCCAGATTCAACAGCACCTAAAAAGGTACCAAGGTGAACATGTTCTTTAGAACTGTGAACTGGATATTAAATGCTTTCTAGGAAACATATGTATTTTGTAGGGCTTTTCCAGCCAAGTGAAACAAGCTGGCAAATGCTTTATTTAACCTCTTAAGGTCCAGAGAGATGTGCAATGCATTGTTTTTTATGGGGATAAAGTGTACTGCAATTTGCAAGACTTTTAATTATTTTTTTTTCAGCTCTTACCAAACCATGGTGACTGTATATGAAGAGTTCTCAGTTCCCCATAAACTGCAATAACATCAGCACCATAATACAGAAAGGTCATATAAATGTTCAATTCCCCAAAGTAAAGTAATAATGCAAGTTTGCTCTGTCAATACTAGAATTAAAGATGTTACAGCAGTGGAAGTACCCTAGTTTTAACTCAGATGGAAAAGCCATAAAAATATATTTTCATAGGGGTTTGATTTTGGTGGGAAATGTACCATATCTTGTACAGCTGTTAGACAATGATAATATTGCATGTTATCCAAGTAATTTAAAAATCCTAAACATGATATTGTGAAAGAACAAAAAAACCATTTGAGTGCAGGAAGGTGTCTAACACATTACGTCTCAATGCTTTGGACACCTCTCTGGCACTCAGAGGGTTAAAGACCTAGGGTCATATGTATAATATAACCCAAAAGTGAAACAATTATTTGACAAACCAACAGCACCATGGGGGAAGCGGACCAGACCTCTTATTTAACCTCTTGAATGCCAGATGGGCACGGAACGCATTGCAAGGCAATGCGTTCCATATCCCTCTGGCACTCAAAGGGTTAACCTGGGACATGGAAAATATGCATTATTTCAGGGCTGCACTAAAATTGAAGCAGCCCTGTGGTATAAATTTTTCATGTGTCTCCCTAGGACGTCTGGTCAGCCTACATTAGGTAACAAAAAATATTTAAAAAAATACCATTGATTTAAATGGGTATTTTAAACCTCTGAATGCTAGAAGACTAACACATTGTGACAATGCACTGAAACTCTCTCTAGTATTCAAGTGTTTACCCCAAAATTTCTCCACTAATTTTGTGCATACACATACAAATGCGGAACAATTCTGGAGGTTACCAACTGCACCAAGGGGGAAAAAATGACAATTCTCATTGATTTAAGTGAGGCTTTTTAGCCCCTTCCATGCTAAAGACTTGTCCAGGGCACTGCTTTGGAGATGTCTCTAGCAATCGGTGGGTTAAAAGCACCATGTAATTCAATACAGGCACCTGAATTCATTTGGTGCAGCATTGTGGGAAAATAAAAGGCATAGATAAAATAAGCGGAAATCTTGTATAGGGTGGTGCCTGCCTTTAACCCTTTCAGTGCCATAAACATTTGAGATTAACATACAAGGAATATCTGAGTCCGGATCACTGATGTTCGCTTGTGGAAGCACTCTGCATAGGTGGCGGAGGGTCCAGCCCAAGCAAAGTCCCTAAGAATGAGTGTTCCCGGCTTTCCAGGATCTGCTCTGGCCTCACCGGGTGCAAAATGGTTTCAGGTTGTGGGGTAAGGGTGTATTTTTCTAGGAAGGTCAAGTCCGGCCCACGATGGTACTCTGCAGATGGAGGTAGTACAGAAGAACCAGTGTGCTGCTCTAATTCCCCTTCATTCTCAGTCATCTCAATGGGCACCAGGGTTAGTGGCACACAGATATCTGCCTCTGTGCTCTGGGATGCAACAGGATAGCGTTTTGGCTCTTCCACTGCCTCCATCTCTTCTTCTGCTACCTTAGAGTTATGAACGTGGTCGATGTGGTACTTCAGCTTGTCCTTGCGTTTGAAAGTGGCATTACAGTGCTGGCAGTTGAACGGTCGAGCGTCTGAGTGAATGACAAGGTGCTTGGTCAGGGTTTTCTTAATGCGGAAAGACTGGTTACAGATGTGACATTTGTAAGGTTTTTCACCTAGAAACCAAATAAAAAGTCAGCAGTTAATGGTGGCTCACCCAAAAAAACACGCTAATCTTTTGCGTCAATTCCATGTTATCTAGTTTTATTAGTACCAATATGTTTTTCAGTACTTAAAGGAGTAGTAAAGTTTTATTCAGGAAAAAAAATAGATAAGAGAGAAGGGCAAGTTCTCCCGTGGAGTAAAACAAGGGCCCTCCCACTACTGTGAGATGCTTTATTTAACCCTTTGAGTGCCAGAGGGGCACGCAACGCATTGCTCTGGCACTCAAAGGGCTAAAAAATGTACAGCTCAATCTTTTCTATATTACATATTATTAAGTTGTTGGTAACCAGATGTGCAGATGGTAATAACTTATCTACTGCACACTATTGGAGAGATAAGCCCTGTTTTTTATAATTGTTTATCACAAGCTTTGATAAAGCAGCATAACGCTGCGAACGTTAGTATTATGAAACAAAGTTTGTATTGGATCTTTCAGCTTGCCGCAATTTTATCCATCTATTGTATTCCAATTTTGGAATCCCCTTTTATATATATATATATATATATATATATATATATATATATATATATATATATATATATATATAAATATTTTTTTTTTATATATATTTTGAGTTTTTATTAAAAAAAAAACCTCCTGTCCCCTTTTACTGATATAACACTGCTCAACTCAGAGCAGCAAGACTGTCTGAATGGATCTCAGAAAGGGACAATCTTCAGTGAGAATAAGGAAAAACCAGAAAAACTTGTCAAGGGGGGCAGTAATTGTGATCTGTCTGGTCGCAAGACCAGATCTGAGGGAAGGAGGCTTACACTCGGTAAAAGGGGCGGGAGGGGGATACTTTATCATTCAATTACTCTTGAACTACAACTCAGACAGTACTGAAATAACACTCTCTATGGCTCAAATACTATGAAGATTAATTGGAGCTGATGTTTTTGTGAACATTACTATCCCTTTAAGGACTGGTGATGGTCCTGGCACATCATGGAATTCTGGGATGGCAGTGTGGGTGCACACCATTCTGCCATCCTACAATACCATGTTTAAAAAAAATCTCAGAGGTCCTTAACATCCACCTGCTTGCTGTATTGGGTAGTCGTTAAGGGGTTAACTGCAAAAGCTGTGATAAGCATCAAAATAAGCTGCAATTCTAAACCACATCGGCTTCTTCATGTTTCAGGTGGCTTAACCCCTAGGATGTTAGAGATGTTTACAAACACTGCAACCTTTCTAGCATTCAAGGGATTACATGTTTAACTTATCCCTTCTAAGGACAGTACAGGTTCCTCCTTGCATTCTGCTTCAGGAAAATAAGTAGATTCTATTATATTTCTGTCCCATACTCTTTATTAGGGGGTCTCCTGACTATGAGTACAAATGTGGCATGGGCAAGTCCAAAACTACTAGGACCTCAGGGGTCTCTGTGTTAGCCCTGTGCCAGATAAGTCTTCCCAGGAACTCCTCTGGTACTTTTCCTACAAGATGTATTTCTCTCTTTTTCCCCTTCTCTGCTGATACAGTGGGCTTCTCCCCCCCCCCAGTAGTAGACCATCCTGGATTCTCCCATGAATTATGAAACAATGCATTGGAGATAACGTTAGTATCCAAAGGGTTAAAGAAGCAATAAATATTTTTATGGAAACATTTTATCAGTGCCAACTAGTTTCGAAAAGGCACACTGTAAAATTGCAGTTTAATGTACAAATAATATTTGCCGTTATAACTCTTGACTGAAACAGCTCCAAATAAAAATAAACCTTTGTCTCACCCAACAGAAAAAGCCCTATGAAATGTTCTTCATTAAACAGTTTACTGCCCCTTTAAGGTTAGTTTGACTGGGTAGAAGAAAGGGTATAGTTCCCCTTAAGAGGACCGTTACAACATGCAATAGAATCTCTGTTTCCAGGAGTTAATTCTTAATGTGCTATTGGCTGGTACAATATACGAGGATCCATTTACCAGAATGGGTCCTGAAATGCATTTCCAGGCTGGATTTCCCCTTGAACACTTTTTTGCAAACATCACATGGATGAAATGTTGTTTTGTACCTGGGAAAAAAACACAGGGTTATTATTTACCTTGGTTTGTCCATTAACATTTTAACCCTTTGAGTGCCAGAGGGGTACGCAACACATTGCTTTGTAATGCACTGCGTACCCCTCTGGCACTCAAAGGGTTAAGAGGTGTGAGTATATAACTCAGTATGGAACAGAGTGCTGAACACTTGACACTGACAGGGTTAAAGGATATGGTTCTATATATGGAAATTTACTGGAAAACTGTTATAAAACAGCGAAAGACAATTACAGTTACATACTCAGCAGTAAGAGGCAGCAGGGTGGCACACGCGTACTAGCCTGTGGATCCTGCAGGGCCTGCTGACATCATCGAAAACACGTGCAAAAATGTCAGCTGCAACCTGGAAGTCCACTCGCCAACCAAGGAAAATAAGGTTAGTGAAAGCAGACTGGGTGGCTGGGCGGAGCCCTAACGGAGCTCTCATCTCAGCTCCTTTGTCTCCTACAAATGTAGAATTAACAGGCTGGAACATAGCAAACCAAACACCAGAAAGGGTGAAAACCATAATGGAATATACACTGTAGAGTAAATATGGAATGAAATACTCACAGGTGTATTCTCACACCGGTTCCTCACTTAGAAAACTGGTATAAGCAGACGGGGATTTTTAAATCCGCCCCGATTCGGACCCAATAAAGATGTTACATCCTCCGTTGATCCAAATGAACATTTAATATAAATAATAAAAATTGGACAATAATTACAATAAAAGGGTTTACGCGTTCGAAGTACAAGACTTCTTCCTTAGAACCCAAAATCTAAACAAAATATTGTCACAATAAAATAAAATATATATTCACTTACGAAGCTAGATCACTCAAATGTTCCCCCTTATAACAGCTCACCAAACTTGTGCAAACAAAAGGGGCGGAAGTAGCTGTTTCGCGCCACTAGACATAAAAAACAAATGCTTTCCAACCTGACCTGCCCCCACCCGGACAATATTTTGTTCAGATTTTAGCACGTTGCTATCATTAATTCCCCTCTGAGACTGAGCGCTCAGGGACCGGAGCATTCAGTCTCAGCCACTTCCACAAGTGCCGGGTCACGGGATCGCTGCAGCAGCAATCCCATGTACTTGCATTCTGAAAGAATGAATGAGGCAGTGTTCTACACTGCCTCTACTGTCTCTTCTCAGATGTCTGTCCCTTGCTATCAAAGTAAGGGACAGAGAAGAAGAGGGGAGACACCTAGTGGACAAATAAAATGCAGCAGCTAGGGGTATTAACCCCTTCACTGCTGTCATTGGAAAAAAAAAAGCTTTTGTTTACATGGTGGGCTATCCATATAAGTATGGTATCAAAAGAAAGCCCTATTTGTGCATTAAAAAACGGTATATAATTTTCATGGGTAAAATAAAGTACTTAGAGGGAAAACACTGATGAACAAAGACGGTCAAAAAGGTCAGAATTGCTACGGTCCTTAAGTGA
The DNA here is from genome assembly GCA_037306005.1 of Rhinophrynus dorsalis. Taxonomy (NCBI): domain Eukaryota; kingdom Metazoa; phylum Chordata; class Amphibia; order Anura; family Rhinophrynidae; genus Rhinophrynus; species Rhinophrynus dorsalis. The sequence continues at coordinate 151,621,812 of CM074722.1, read as the reverse complement.
AAATGACCTCAGGTTTTCCCGGTCCTTAAAGGGTTAATGAAATGCACTAAAGTTTAAAAATGCAAAAGGTTTTGTTTTTTTTTTTTGGCCTTATTTTGATTGGCTTGCCTGGAATGGGTTGGCCTGTGATCATGGTGTGTTATGTTGTTTGTAGCAGTTGGTGGGATAGACCTATAAAGAGGGACTGGTAGAAGTGTTCCCATCCTGTTGGGTTCTCACCCATTCACTGCAAATGATTCCTGTTTGAAATCAGGTTGGTCTAATCAAGAGGATACTAGGGGGGTTATGCACTAAGGCGTGATAAAGAGGTGATAAAGTGAAGATGACTTCTCTAGTGATATCACTTCTCCAGTTCCTATGTTATTCTATGGAGCCTGTGCATTAAGATCTCCAAAGTTGGATAAATCTTAGTGCATAGGCTCCATAGAATAACATATAAACTGGAGAAGTGATATCACTAGAGAAGTCATCTTCACTTTATCACGTCTTTATCACGCAAAACCCCCTAGATATCTTATTTCTTTGAGTAATGTTTGAATAGGTGGTTTTAACTAGAGGTTTTTAAATTCTACATGTTTCTTCAGAAGATATTTCATCAGGAGCAATTTTTAAAATTAGGAGTTTTTAATTTAAAGTATTTCTGTAAGCCATAAAGATGGCAATGGGTATTGGATGGGACCTGCTTAAAATGGTGTACCTTGGTAAAGTAAACAAGTTTAAACATACTTTGGCCAAACTATGCACCCAAACCCTCATTTTTTGAAATGAGTCAATTAACATAATGGTATAATATATGTTCTACACAGGGATCACACTGGGTAATGGAGCAGAGCAAGATGTCCTTTTTTAACGTATTTATTTATTTTTGCTCTTTATTCCATTCTACACTCCACACCTTATTCATTTTGGGTTCTTATTTTTTTATATCTTAGTATAGGCTACAAATGTAAAAACAAAAGCCAAAAAAAGGGATTTGACTCTGCCTCTCTCAGCTCTCTCCAGGAGAGACAAAGAGCAGCTGTTCCCCTCCCACCATCACCACCACCTGCAGAACGCCCACTGTTGTGTCCCACGCCCGAACCTGCTATTCTTACGCTTGACAAATTCACAGGCAAGAGATCTGACTTCAGGACTTTCATCACCGTCTGTGAGTTGCTTTTTTCCTTGAAGCCTCATACTTAACCGAATGACTACATCAAGGTTCGGACAGCCACTGCATTACTATCAGGGTCGCCCCAGGTCTGGACCCATCAACTGCTGCACTCCAACATCCTGCAGTTAGACTCCTGGGACCTCTTCACCAAAGCCATGCGGATTCTGTACGACGACCCTCTGAGTTCCTCCGCGGCCTGGGCAGCCATACGCTCCCTACGCCAAGGGAGAAGACCTGTAGAGGACTACATCACACAATATCGTGAACTCGCTCCAGATACCGGACTCAATGAAACCGGACTAATAGAGCAGTTTCACCTGGGACTCTTGGAACACCTGAAGGATGAGTTAGCCCGTGTGGCTATGCCCCTCTCCCTGGAAGACCTGAACCTACTGGTTACCCAGCTTGACCGTAGGTTCCATGAGAGGAGGCTGGAAAGACTCCAAACACACAGCAGGTCTCTAGTCCCACCAGGGTCCGCTGCTCCTTCAACTCCTACACCCCTGACCGAGGAACCGATGCAGATTGGTCTCATCCGACGCTCCCTGACCGAAGAAGAACACAAGAGACGCCGCTCCCAGGGTCTCTGTCTGCATTGCGGGAAACCCAATCATGTGCTCCGTACCTGTCCAATACGACATTCCTCACTTCTGGGTAAGAGGCCTGTTGCACATCTCACATGGAACACAGCCGCCTCTACGCTCTCACCTTACTTGTCTGTCTCTCTCTCTGCAGTGGGAAGATAAGCAACACACCGCCTCAGCCGTCATAGACTCCAGAGCCAGCAGGTGCTTTTTGGATCAAGCCCTAGCTCAGAAATGGAACATCCCAACCTGGAAGAAGCCATATCCCTTGCTGCTCTACCTGGTGGATGGAACACCAATTAAGACCGGCCCTATCCTCTACGAAAAGGCTCCTGTTTGTCTCCTCATTGGTGATCAACATGAGGAGGTCCTCTGTCTGAACCTGGTACCTTCTCCGCTGCTTCCCCTAATTCTCGGCTTACCCTGGCTCTGCACCCATAACCCCACCATCGATTGGAGCAAGGGGACTCTTATGTTCCCTGCCACTTCCTCTGGGGTTCAAACAGTCCATACAGCCCCTATCCTTTATGTCACCTCTGTTCCGGAACTACCATACAAGTACAAGGGCTTCAAGATGTCTTCAACAAAAGAAATGCTGACAAGCTACCCCATAGCCACCCCTACGACTGTCCCATAGACCTACTCCCTGAGGCTCCTATTCCGTTTGGGCGTATATTCCTATTTGCAGTGTCTGAACTCAAGCATCTGAAAGAATACATCACCAACAGCTTAGCCAAAGGTTTCATCAGGCCGTCAACATCGCCTGCTGGAGCAGGCATCTTTTTCATTGGCAAGAAAGATGGGGGTCTATGCCCCTGCGTGGATTACAGAGCCCTCAACAACATAACCATTAAGAACCGGTACCCACTCTCACTGATCCCAGAGTTGCTTGACAGGCTGAGGGATGCTGCTGTCTTCACCAAAATTGACCTCCGGGAAGCCTATAATCTAGTGCACATCCAAGAAGGGGATGAGTGGAAAACAGCATTCAGGAGCCGTTATGGGCACTTTGAATATCTAGTCATGCCCTTCGGACTATGTAAAGCCCCAGCCACCTTTCAGCATTTCCTGAACTACGTTTTCCGGGATATTCTGGACACCTTCATAGTGATCTACTTAGATGATATTTTGGTCTTCTCCGACTCCCTGGAACACCACAACTGTCATGTCAACCAGGTCCTCCAGCATCTTCGAGAGCACGGGTTATATGCCAAACTGAAGAAATGCATATTCGACACAACGTCCACTGAATTCCTGGGGTACATACTCACACCAGGTCATATTCAGATGGATCCCCGGAAGGTGAAAGCAGTTTTGGAGTGGCCTGTCCCCAAAGATCGGAAAGCCGTCCAAAGCTTTATGGGGTTTGCGAATTTCTACTGGAAGTTCATACGAGGCTTCTCCTAAGTCTGTGCTTCTATCACGTTACTCACCAAGATGCATGAAAGATTCTCCTGGACACTCCAGGCATAATCAGCCTTCGACAGACTTAAGAGTCTATTTACTCAAGCTCCCATACTGGTGCAACCAGACGCTTCGAAGGTGTTTTTCCTAGCAGTTGACGCCTCTGAGTTAGCCCTGGGTGGGGTTTTGTCTCAAAGAGGAGACAAGGATGACCGCCTCCATCCGTTGGCGTTCTATTTGCTGAAACTATCCCCAGCGGAAAGGAACTAAGACATCGGAGAGAGGGAGCTACTCGCTATCAAGTGCGCCTTAGAGGAATGGCGCCAACTCCTAGAGGGAGCTTCTCTACCCACGACTGTTTACACAGACCATCGCAACCTCGAATACCTCAAATCCGCTAAATGGCTCCGCCCTTGCCAGGCCAGATAGGCTCTTTTTTTCTCTTGCTTTAATCTGCTGCTAACCTACTGCCCTGGGGCCAAAAACCAGAAGGCCGACGCATTTTCCCGGATACATGAAGGCTCTGTCCAGGACACTAACACTACCGACACCATCGTTCCTTTACAATATTTTCTGGCCACTCAAGTGTCGTTGCTGGACCGAATTCGAGCCTCCGATGACCTCACTCCAACTACAGAACCCCCTCTAACGCGACGACAAGGCCTGTGGCACCATGGGACTCAGATCTACGTCCTTCCGGCCAGCCACCCAGACGTCCTTAAACTATTCCATGACACTCTGTCAGCAGGCCATGGCGGGGTGACCTGTACTCAAGAAAGCATCTGTCGCTATTTCTGGTGGCCAACCGTAATGCAAGATACCAGGGATTACGTATGCTACTGTGTTGTTTGTGCCCGGGCTAAATCCCCAAAGACCAGACCCACAGGTCTCCTTCAACCCAACCCAATTCCTTCCAGTCCATGGTCGGATAGAGCTATGGACTTTATCATGGAGTTACCACTGTCACACAAACACAACATCATTCTGGCGGCCGTGGATCGTCTCACTAAGATGGCACACTTCATCCCCATGATTGGACTACTATCTGCGGCCAAAACCGCCACGGTCTTTCTGCAGGAGATCTACCGTCTCCATGGGCTGCCCCGTTCTATTATCACTGACCGTGGTACACAGTTCACCTCTCATTTTTGGACTAATTTCTGCCGGCACCTTAATATTCACCGTTATTTGTCCTCAGCTTACCATCCCCAGACCAACGGGCAAACAGAACGGACCAACCAAACACTCGGGCAGTATCTCCATTGCTACATCTTCTACCTCCAAGATAACTGGTTTTCGTTGCTCTCTACTGCGGAATTCTCCTACAACAACCATGTTAGTAAACTCACCCCATTCTATGCTAACTATGGATATCACCCGCTCGCTCTTCCGGATCTTCCCTGCCCCACTACAGTGCCTGGTGTCGCCCAACGACTCAATGCCCTGCACCAGTTGAGACACACTCTTCAACATGCCTTAGTAGAGGCCCAACAGCGCTACAAAGGACAGACAGACAAGAAAAGGTCTCAGGCACCGTCCTAGATGCCGGGAGAGAAGGTCTGGCTGTCCACACAACATTTGCGAACGTCCTTGAAAGAAGCTAGGACCTCGCTATATTGGGCCCTTCTCTGTCTCCAGGGTAGTTAACCCTGTGGCAGTTCACTTGGATTTACCTTTGCATTATAAGTTGCATCCGGTGTTCCACGTATCCCTGCTAAAGCCTTGGAGGCCCTCCCGTTTTCCTCATCAAGGCGCCACTCCCCCTCCTGACCCAATCACGGTCAATGGGTCTGAGGAGTATGAAGTCCAAGAAATCCTAGACTCCAGGAGGCGTTATGGCCAGCTCGAATACCTGATACACTGGAAGGATTACGGTCCTGAGGAATGGTCCTGGGAACCGGTCAGGGACGTACACGCCCCTGCTAAAGTCAGGGCTTTCCACAGACCTCCTGGTGATGGGGATGGCCGATGGACCCCTACCTGCTCCAGGCTCCCACAGCATCTGCAAGGTTGGCTGGCTGCAGGCCCGAGTTCAGGACGCCCACGGCGCTTCTGGGTTCGGAACGCCGCGGCCCTCATCTCACAGCACATGCGCAGTTGGTCGACCGTTCCTCTTTGCTCCAGGGTCCCTGCACCACCCCTTGCCACCTCTTGTGCTTTCCCTCAGGCTATGGACACCTCAGCAGGGGTCTCTCTTCCCTGCCTGGAGGTTCCCCATGCGGGGGACCTATCAGCTGTGGCCACAAACGCGGTAAGTGAGGAGGTGGGAGGAATTATGGTAAGGTAGGAGTGCCTTTGCCTGCTAGTGGTGCTCTCCTGGTCATATGACTGCCTGTACCTTTTATAGTCCACTCTCTCCCTCCAGTCCTTGCTCAGTTGTTCTGTTGCATTGCTGTGTAAACCTGTCTTATAATCCTGCCTGATATCCTGGTTCCTGATCTCTGCTTTGATTCCTGACTCTGCTTGTCCTGCCGCCTGCCCTGACCTTCGGACTGTTTACAACTCTGCCTCTGCCTTGCCCCTTCTGTTTGACGCCTGATCTTCATCCGCCGTCTGCTGCACCTGGGCTCCAGCCCTGAAAGACTCGGGGCCCTGCCGGGCCGTCACAGTAAGTCATGTTTGGCTTGCATATAGGGGAATAGGGAATTAGCAGGAAGGTCATATTTACTTATGATATCAAAGGTAAACATTTAGAGGATTTCAGTACTTGAGCTGACCAATAAAATGTATACCCCATGGTGAAATCTGAAATCTCACTGGCCATGTTGCAACTTTATTTTCATTGCTAGGAGAAGATTAAATGTTAAAAAGGTTTTATCTTGCAAACTTCCACGTCTTGATAGTTTTAGTGAGTAAGGTTGGCAATTGAGCATTGTAAGACTTATCTTCAATCCTTTGCCTTTTCATATAACATTTCAAAATGTTCTATGTAGTCACATCATTAATGAAGATACATAATGGGACTGTTTCTAATTTGTATAAAGGTGAGGGAAGGAGACCATTTTAGTAAGATTAATTCTCCATATGAAATTCAAGGGAAGAGTATTCCAATTGTGTAATTTTAGTGTAAGGTGTTATTTTTAGATGATACAATTGATCAAGGGATCTAGCAAAGTGAATTTCTAAAAATGTAATTGACATTTGGGACCACTGAAGGGTAATTCGGTCTGATCCAGAGCAGGACAGTGTGAAGACAGCCACATAGCCTCTGATTTATCAAGGTTGATTCAAAAACCAGATCTCACCCCTAAAGGATTGTGATGTCTGAATAATGGTTGTTAGAGCTATCTGTGGGTTACAGATATATATTATGTCATCTGCAAAGGCTGTGATTTTGTGTTCGTCTCCCAGCGATGTCGCTTTTTGCTCTTGCCATGATTTAATATGCCAAATGAGAGGGACCAGAGCGAAGTTAAGAGGAGACAAGGGGCAGCCCTGTCTAGTCCCATTATAGAGGTTGGACAGTGGTGATTTAAAATGATTTGTGCTGATTAAAGCCTTAGGAGAAGTGTACATTAATTTTAAATGGGTGTTTTAACCCTCTGAATACTAGACAGGTCTCCACTGCACTGCTTATAGAAACAAACAGGGGAGATTTTGGGGCTGCAATGCAGAGTCCCTAGCTTTTGACCATGGAACAGACAGAAAAATCAGACTGTTTTCTTTTAATGTTTTGTGATTAAACCTTTAGTTACAAGGTATATCTTGCTGTCCTATGTTTAAAAGAAAATGGCTCAATTTTGGGATAAACCAACTCCACAGTAAGGGGAAACAAATATGAATTCTCCTAATACCTTCGGATGTAAATGGATCTTTTAGCATATTAACACCACAATGGTGACTGCTAGAATTTAAGGGGCTAGAAGACCCATTTAAATCTATGGATATTGGTATTTGTCCCCTGTGGAACAGTTGGTTTGCCCAAGAATTGCACCACTGGCATTTGATCCTGAGGACCTTGGTGTTCTATAACAACTTTACTAGCTAAGAACTAGTGAGCAACACATCAGATCCGATTCAGAATCCTGTCCTTACATACAGTATGTTATCAGTCTCTACTGCTGAATGATAATTTAATGTGATAAAATAGCTGTGTTCCTTTGAGAAAAACAAACAAAAAATAATAATTATATATTATATATATTATCAAGGCATCTGTTACAAAGGTATATTACCCCCTGGAATTTAGAAAATGAAAATGCTGTTTGTACTCAAGGAGTTAAAATACACACTTGGAAAATGAAATGTGGGTCAATTCTGGCATAAATCGGCAGCACCACAGGGACATAAAATAACTCCCATGGATTTAAATGGAGTGTTTAATGATGCATTGAAGGACTCTAGAATTTGAGGGGTTAATATTTGTATTTAAATTAAGGGAAAGTTAGGAAATTTTTATTTGTTCCCAAGGGTGCAGTTGGTTTGCCCAGAACTGTTCCTTTTCACCTCATAATTTCTCCTTTTTTTGTGACCAAAGAAGACAAAGAAATGGGTCTTTTAACCCCTTGCATGCTAGAGAGGTCTCTGGTATATTACAAAGCAATGAACTGGAGACCTCGCTAGCCTTTAAAGGGGAACTTTCACTTAGTATAAAGTCGCCGTCCAGGAATTAAACATATGGCGACTAGCTTCATAATAGTTCTATTAGATCTCAGAAGTAATCCTTAATCTTCGGCCGGAAGACAGGCATCAGCACAGATATCTCATCTGTGCGCCTGTGCTGTCAGTCCCGGTCATCTCTAGGAGACATTGCATCTTACCTTAAGGCCGGAAGGGATTGACAGCGCAGACGCACAGATGGCACTAACCTGGCCGTCAGTCTCCGAAGTATAAGGATTAATTTAGAACCTGCCACTTCTGAGAGAAAAGCCAATATAATAATTCGCTAGGATGTTTGTCAGAAGCCGTCATGCGCAGTAGAGACTGCCCGGAGTGAGGTAGCAGCTGATTAACCCTTTGAGTGCCAGAGGGGTATGCAACTCATTGCAAAGCAATGCGTTGCGTACCCTTCTGGCTCTCAAAGGGTTAACATTACTCTGACCTTGGCCCCGTGTACACGGACTTTTACACTACTAGAATTATAATGAAGCTAGTAGCCATATGTTTAATTATTGGAGGGTGACTTTATGCTAAGTGAAATTTCCGCTTTAAGGGGTAAAAATTCCATACTAAATAGGGGAATGTGCGTGTGTTCCCTATAGTATTATTCATTTGCACCAGAATTGATCCACTTTTCATTTGTGCATTTGGTCCTGGGTACACAGCTGTACAAGTGTAACGCCCTACCCAGAATCCCCTGCACTTACTTCTGCCACACCTTTTCGCCAAGATGAACACTTTTATAATGTACAGTCAGATGGTCGCGGCGACCAAAGCATTTTCCGCACTCTTCACACTGATGCGCTTTCTCACCTTTATAAAAAAAATAAACAGATAAAATTAACCCCTTAACGACAGGGGAATCGGCGAGCGGACGTAACTGAATGACAAAGGAGCATTTTTTTTTTTTTTATTGCTCCGTTGCATTCCAGACTCCCCAAACGGCTTTCAGCCGCGGGGGGAGCCCGGAATTCGATGACGGTCATATTACGTCATCGGTCATTAAGTCAAATCGACCCTTGACGTATTATGACCGTCTTTAAGGGGTTAAGGAGTAAGTGGAGTAATTATGAAGCACATGAACTGCACCACAGTGAACAAATACACTTTCCTGAAATTCTGTTTTAAATTGGAGTATTTACCCCTTCAATGCACTGGAGACCACAATAGCATTCAAAGCGTTAGAAGTCCCATTTATATCTATGAGAATGTGTATTTGTTCCCTAGAGATCAGTTGGTTTACCGCAGAATTACTCCAGCCGTCTCAGCACATCAACCTCGCTGGATTATTGTATTGTTAGATGCACAAATAAACCACAAAGTCTAATAAGCTTTAGAAATTTTAGGCAACTGGAAGCACACTTTAGGGGTTATACATTAAGGCATGATATAAAGAGGTGATAAAGTGGAGATGACTTCTCCACTGATATCACTTCTCCAGGTCCAGTGTTCTTCTAAAGAGCCTATGCACTACAATCTCCAAAGCTGGAGAAATCTTAGGGCATTGGCTCCACAGAATAACATAGGACTTAGAGAAGTAATCTCCACTTTATCACACACTAGTGTTGTAGGGATAATGTCACACTCTTTCACTATCCTAGTCCACTGACCAGTACATTGTCTGAAAAGAGCTCCAGGGAGATTAATGTCAGGGACATAAAAGTGTAGAAGTATAAGCAGTTTGACTTTACATATACATAAAGTCTAAATAAAAGGCTATCGTACCTTTAACTTTATTTGATTTCAGCCAGTTCCATTTTACCTTAATTTGTCAATATAAACTGTACCCCATACTATTGTACTCTCTAGATTATGGCCTTAATGCTTAGAACATTTTTTCCTATCTGTATTAAAGTCTGTGTAGCCTTCGGACTTGTGCTAATAGAGCATGCAGCTGTCACAATGTTATATCTGTAAAAATGAGGCTACAGTAAAAGCACCATGGGAAGGTGGGACTGCACTGGGAGGCAGAAGCCATGAAATGGCAGCTGAAAACTGAATGCATAAAAGGAGCAGTAAATGTTTTTATGAATCCCTATATGTTATAGAGCTTTTCTTGCTGTATAAAATGTTTTAAAACTGCAATAACTATGGAAACATCTCCCAGCAGTGGCAATACCCCTTTTTTACTTCACAGTATGTTTTTATCCCCGTAAACTTTACTACTCATATAAGGATTTGTTTTATCTTACATTTCATTTAGAGATAAGCTGAAGATAGGTTATAAACTATGGGGCATATGTATAAATCGAAACGGGAGCAATTCTGGGGCAAACCAACGGAATTATAGAGATCAAATAAAAATCCCTCAAAAACTGTCATTGCTATAACTAGGATTTTGTAACCCCTTTCATTCTACAGGCTTGTAACACATTGCTTCATAGTACACTGGAAACCCTGCTACCATTCAAAGGGTTAAACATCAAATTTAAAATCAGTGGGATTTTGTATTTGGGACCAAAGGTGTAGTTGGTTTGTCCCAGAATCTATCTATTATAATAATTTGCTAGGCTGCGAAGCTCCCTGTGTGCGTAGCACATGCACAGTAGAGACTGCCGGAACGAAGCAGTCATGCACAATAGAGACTGGCCGAATGCGCTGATCTGGAGTGGGGTGCTCCAAACGGTTCGCCACCTGTCCCCGCTCCAGGGCAGCAGCCAAGGCCGCTGTGTGGCACTTTAGCCCGTGTACATGAGTTTTCATACTAGTTTCTCCATAATTATACATATGTCCCTAAATTGGATAGTGGCTATCAGCAGATCTCTTCCTCTGGGAGTAGACCTGCCAAAGAAGCAGTCCTAACGGATCAGTGGGGAGCCGAAAAGTGACCCTTTGTGCCCCTTGTTTGTCCCCCTCTAGGTTGCATACTAGCCAGACAAAATAGTCCATTTTCTAACCACTCAAATGAAAGACTGGAAGGGTTTGGGCTGCACATAGCAGTTCCAGGCTTTTTACCACATCTGCTCCCATAGAAGCAGACTTGGTAAAACATGATAAATGCCATTTAAAGGATAAACCAACACCTACTAATAGTAACCCCCATCTATATTACAATCCCCAGAATATCCTAATGACCCATATGATTTTTGTCCTTTTTTTAAGGGATACCATCTTCAATCATTCTTGGAAATCATGTCAATGGAGATGGACATGACAACTAGTGGCAATTTTTCAAACTGAAGCAGGCAGCACGCTTAATATTTTAAAGGTTCAGAGAAGTATGCGTCACACTGGGAAGTGAGCAGAGTTTGTGTTACTGAGGTTCTACAAGCAGCTGCCATTTCTGCCTCCATTGACATGATATCCAGAATGGACTTCATGTTAAGTCTTGAGCAAAGGCAAACTTCATTGGGGCAATTAGGGTTTTCTGGCCATAGTAAGAGAAGTGTGTGGGGGGGATCCCATTAGGTGGTGTTTGCATTGCAAATAAATAAGTTTTGTATTGGAAGCGTGTGAATTATAATGTACAATACTATACCAGTAAAACTGTCCCAGACAGATACTGTATAAATGAAAGGACATCAGCATTACCAGAGTGAATCTTCTTGTGCTTGGTAAGGTGGTCATGACGTATGAAGGTCTTTCCACACTCCTCACATTCATATCGCTTGTCATCATGATGGACACGAAGATGGAGTCTGAAGTGAGAAGTAAAAAATAAATTAAAACTTTGGTGACAAGGGCTTTTTTACACTAGAGGAGAAGAGCAGTTTTGGCCTTTTTAGTATGCCTTTGTTCAAAACCCACACAAATTATGTACCATTTTCTCTAGTGTCATTGAGGGATGCAGGGATTATGTGGTTAAGTGCTTATAGGAAGCAGGGCACTCTAAACTCCTCCCACTTCTTAGCTGCTAACCCCTCCTCCTAACTGCCTTCATTATTTTTTTTATTTTTTTAGTGTCCAGGGCTATGTTTCTCCTGAGAGAATTTACTTAGACTTATTATTTTAATTGTTCTCCTTTAAAGCTTCTGAGGGCCCTCACTTTGTGAGGAGAGTCCTCATATTTAACTCTATAATTCTTACTTTAATTTCCATTGGAATATTTTACTTAACTGAATTATAGAGGCCCAAGCTCAGCCTTTGGCTGAGAGGGAGAGTAGCTTTATTAGTTTGTAGATGATGCTTCATGGACATGAACAGTTTTTATTCATTCATTTTAATTTTCACGTTTTAATTTATACATTACTGTATAGTGCTCTGTCTCTTTCTAGACGGAGTGCTATACAGTTCTATTGTTGCCAGTTTCCATTTCCTCCGGCTGCTTTACTTTAAATTTGCCACTATCTACATGCACGTGTGCCGAGCTCGCGCACACTCGTCCCCTCACAAGCGTAGGCCATTACTCCTCATCGCTGCTCCAGAATTCTTCCAAATGACAGCGTTTCTTCATTCTCCTCAAGTCCAAAATTCTCTAGCTCGTAGGAGCAGAGCACAATGGAATCAAATCTGAGGTCTTTCTGGAGGGCTGCATTTACTGTTTAATACTCCTTTGAAGACGTTTGTACACACACAGTATTATCTTTATAAATGTAACCTTTTCTTTACTAGCTCCTTTGGAGCAGTTGGTGTATTTGACACAATTTATTTATCATGGGGAATTAAAATTGGTTAAATATCAGTCAATTTTCTTATTCATCTCTTTGGGACATTATACCATTCACTTTATTTTGCTAATAGCAAGTGTACAATTGCCACATTTTTATTGTTTTTCATTCTTGAAAAGGACACTACACACTGCACACCTTATTTATTATTACTGAGGAAAAGTATAATTTATACTTTATTGTTCACATATAGTCCCTTTGTGACATTCCTTGGCAATTTCACTTTCCTTCTTTCTGTCAAAATATCAGAGCCTAAAGAGGAGAAGAATTTTTTTTTTTACAAAATATCCTTATTAACATATTTCGAGGTATAACAGAGGGCAAGGAGGGGAAAATGGGAGGGGGCGGGGGGCAGAGGTAGATAGGATTTAAGTCCAGGCATCATATACATGTGCAAAAATATAACAATGCGCAATCTTATAGCATAGTTGAATTAAGACAATGGTTACATAAAATGTGACAAGGCTTCAAAATCACAACATAGTTTAAGAACAATAGGAAATTCCTGAGATCAAGTAAATAGGGAGGGAAGGAAGGAAGTATAGTTCAAAGCCATAGTCTGGCCTGAGAAAAGCAAAGAGAGGGAAAGGGTGATTCCAATATATAAGGCTCTTGTAAGGACAATGTATGCTGCATAGGTTAACATGTAGAGAACAATATGTAGAGAGGCTGAGGAGCCTTTAAGCATCTATGAAAGCTGTGCAGCATGTCAGCATGGGTCACCTCCAGGAAGTGTTTAAGCCATGATCCAACACCTGAGGCACTCTCACCTCCCACTTTCAACATTTCTATCTGGTAGATGCCATATATGACTGACATCGAGCAGTAGGTCTGGGTAGTTGAGACAATGTATTAACCCAAGAGGTGTCAACATATTTGGCTAGGGAGCACCTCATCTCAGAGTGGAGGTAATGTTGGCCTTGGTAAAAAGCAAAAAAAGGCTGTTGGGAAGTCCACACTGATCTTTTAATGCCCGAAAGTTCTTGATCTGGGAAGTGGAGAGGTCAATTAGTTTGTGGAGTGACTCAATCCCCCACTAATGACAATCTAAAAAGAAATTGTGAATGTCCCCATTTTGGAACTCAAGATTATCCACAAATGGAAAAAAATATGGACTGGTGTTTAGATTTGTAAAAGAGGTGGTGGATGTGCTGCCAGGCCCTACAGATGTCACGGATGAGAATATTTTGTTGGAACCCAGCAAGCAATGTAGATGCTGGGGCGTGCAGTGCTTATCTGAGGTGTATGGGGGAGATCAGACTGCTGTCTTTCCCAGTGCAGGTGAATATATCAGAGTTGTGTAGCCAGTCAATAGCCAACCATAACAAACTGGAGATATTGTATAATTTGAGATCAGGGAGATTAATTCCGCATGAGTTGGAGGATCGCTGAGCCATCACAAATTGATACTAGATCTCCGTCCCCTCCAAATAAACCTCCTAAATGCCTTGCTGAGAACAGAGAGATCTGATTTAGTTAGAAGTGGGAGCATTTGAAACTTGTAAAGAATCCGGGGGGATATCTTCATTTTAATTACATTATAGTGGCCTATAAAGGACAGGAGGAGAGAATTCCAAGCTTCCAATTCCTGTAAGGTCTGAGAAATCGTGGGTTTATAGTTAAGTTCGGAGACAGACTGTAAGGATTTAGGAAGCAGGATACCCAGACATTTTATGGATTGATAGACCCACTGAAAGGAAAAAGAATTTCTGATGGCAACATCAGGCATCCCCACCCACTGCCAGCTCCTGGGATTTACAATAATTGATTTGCAATCCCGATATTCTCCCAAAGTGTTGTAAGAGATCTAGAATATGTGGCAGAGCAGTGACAGAATCATTGATAAATAACAGGAGGTCACTCACAAAGCAGTTACACGAAGCTCGCTCCCACCTACCGCGATGCAATCAAAACTCTCTAGGAGTTGGAGTCTCTGGATGAGAGGATCCATGGCTAGGTCAAATAGTAGAGGGGAAAGCCGGCAACCCTGTCTGGTGCCTTTTTGTAAAGCAAAAAGGGGAGTTCAAGAAGATCAACCTCATACCATTGCCCCCAATCCATTACTAATATAGTGATAGGTAAAGCCATACTTCTATTATGCTAACAAGTCCACGGTAAAAGAAATCAACTTCTTCTGCAGGCGTCCACTGCTCAGAGCTTGCAAGAGAAGCTCTGTGCTTCTGCTCCATCAGCAACTTTCTTAAGTTGATGGAAGTAAGTCACCACCAATCTGGGCAGTGAACGGGACACACAGAGCAGACTCAGAGGTACCTTTCCTGTAAGAGGTCTGCGCTGTTGTCTGCTGGTGGCTGCAAAAGAAGTTTATTTTCTTCAATACCGCAGACTTAGAGCATAATAGAAGTATGGCTTTACCTATCGCTATATTAGTAATGGATTGGAGGGCAATGTTATGAGGTTGATAGTTCCGCTTTCAGTCCAATCGTCGTGACAAATGCTTCGGGATGCTTATAAATGGTGTGGATGAGACCTGAAAAACGTGGGCCAAACCCCAATAGCTTAAGACTTGGAAAAGATGGGGCCAGGTGATACTATCGAAGGCCTTTTCTGCATCTAAACTCAGAAGGATCCCCTTTGTGGGACCAGTTCTTGTAGCAGAGTAAATGGCCGCCAGATCATGACGGATAGATTGGGTGGACTAACGACCATGGATAAAACCCCCTCTGTTCTGGTGAGATCAAATGAGGCATGAAAAATCTGAGTCTGTTTGCCATTATTTTCATAAGTATTTTAAAGTCAGAATTAAGCAGAGATCTGGCGGTAGGAACCCACAAGCCCCGGGTCTTTGCCTGGTTTGGGATAATAATTCTAGTCTGGGTGAAAAAGGGGAAGGGTGAGGCCAGTCTGCAGAATTGTAGAGAAAACATCCCTCAGTATAGGGGCTGCCTGGTCAGAGAGAATCCTATAATATTCCCCTGGAGATTTTAAAGTAGGGAGAGATTTGATTACAGTTTTCATTTCCTCCAGAGAGATCGGGGTGTCAAGCGAGTACCTCTGGACAGTAAATAAGCTCTGCAGTCCCACACACCCAATAAACTCCAGTCCCTGCGTTCGTTATCGAGGGCAGTACTATATAATGACTCATAGTAGGAGTGGAAAGTCTCACGGATAGGCCCTGCAGCAGAGTGTATGACTCCTGTGGGACCTCTCACTCCTGGAATCACAGCCAAACCTCGACTCTGCCATAGCAAATTAGAAAGAAGGTGACCCTACTTGTTGGCTTCTTCAAAAAAAAAAAAAAAAAAAACGCTGCGGGCCAAGTCAAAAGAGAACTGCGCCCTTTCACTGAGGACATCATTATATACCCGTCTGGCCTCTAGGTAGTTCACTCAATTCTTGTCAGTGTTATGAGTCTTGTATGCCTGGTATGATCGAGAAAGAGCAGCGTCAAGTTCAAGAAGTTTAGTGTTGATTTTTTTTTGTGCTTGTTGGCAACACAGGCAATAATGCTGCCTCGGAGGACCGCCTTTGATGCTTTCCAGAACAATAACGGATCTGATAAATGGGCCCCATTGTCAGTCATATATTTGAGCCATTCACCCCATAGAGATGGCATTCTCCAATTGTGAGAAAGCACCGAGGCGGGAGAGGGGGTGAGGACAATAGATATAGGTCAGAGATGACGATGTTGTGGATGTTAGTAGAGGTCAAACTCGGCATCAAAAGAGAAGAAATCAGGAAGCAGTCAATGCAGGAGAAAACTTGATGTCTTTACCTGGTTCTATTGCCAAATTGGAAAGAGTTTTGGACAGACGACTAACAGAAGCATCTTGTGCACCGGTTAAAAGACCACTGTCCAAAAAACACTCTAAAAACATAACTTATTCACCCTTAAATTAAACAGACCATGAAGGTGAATTGTCTAGCAATATCAGTGAATCCCCCACTTATCCACTGAAGAGGGTTCCACACTAGAGGACTCTATTTCAGAATCCATGGGCTCCCTAATAAAAGCTGTTTTAGATGTACTTGAATTATCAGATGATCAAGCCTCGACCATTAACATGCCAGGACAGTCATCCATCCCTAAAGGATGGTGTTATTTCAGTACTGTCAGAGTTGTAGTTCAAGAGTAATTTAATGATAAAGTATCGCCCTCCCACCACTTTTACTGATATAACATTTCTCATCTCAGAACAGAACGTTGGTGTCCAGATGGCTTGCAGAGAGGCACAATCTTCAATTAGCATAAGGGAAAAACCTGTCAAGGGGGGGGCAGAGCTTTTATTGTTCTCACAGTAAGAAGACTGTCCCTTACTGTGAGCTGTCTGGTCTTAAGACCAGATTCTACATCTGAGGGGAGGTGGTTTACACTAGGTAAAAGGGGTGGGAGAGGGATACTTTATCATTCAATTACTCTTGAACTACAACTCTGACAGTATCGAAATAACACTCTCCATGGCCCAAATACTATGAAGATTAAATTGAGCTACTTTTATTTTGAAATATTATTATCCCTTTAAAGGGACAGTAATGTTTCACAAAAACAGCAGTTCCAATTAATCTTCATAGTATTTGAGCAACAGAGAGTATTATTTCAATACTGTCAGAGTTGTAGTTCAAGAGTCATTGCATGATAAAGTATCCCCTTTCCGCCCCTTTTATCTAGTGTAACACTGCGCTCCTCAGATGTGGAATCTGGTTGTAAGACCAGACAGATAACAGCAGGGGACAATCTTCTTATGCAAAGAGATAGTCAGAGATGCTCAACTAGGAACGAGCCTGCCCTCAAAGTGATGAGGCTCTATAGGATGAGTATCCTACCCAGGGTGCAATCTCTTTTAGCTCACTTGTGCCTTTCACAGAGAGGAATTATCCTAAAGCATATCATACTAATCCTACCAAAAGGCAGTCCAGCCACGAAATGCCAGGCAATTCCTCTCTGAACAAGAGAAGCAGCCAACCCAAGACGTACGTTTCGGCCTTGTTGGGCCTCGTCAGTGAGGTGCAGCTGATCTCTCTAGGCACTGTGAGCAAGGGGTCCACGTCTGGATTACCCTGTTACCCTTAGGGTGACTAGTCCTAGCCCTTGGGACTAGTCACCCTAAGGGTAACAGGGTAATCCAGACGTGGACCCCTTGCTCACAGTGCCTAGAGAGATCAGCTGCACCTCACTGACGAGGCCCAACAAGGCCGAAACGTACGTCTGGGGTTGGCTGCTTCTCTTGTTCAGAGGGGAATTGCCTGGCATTTCGTGGCTGGACTGCCTTTTGGTAGGATCAGTATGATATGCTTTAGGATATTTCCTCTCTGTGAAAGGCACTAGTGAGCTAAAAGAGATTGCACCCTGGGTAGGATACTTATCCTATAGAGCCTCATCATTTCGAGGGCAGGCTCGTTCCTAGTTGAGCGTCTCTGACTAGCTCTTTTGGACAATCTTCTTACTCTGAGAACAATGAAAACCCTGTCCCCCTTGACAGGTTTCTCAGCTTTTTCCCTTATCTTAATTGAAGATTGTCCCTCTATGCAGTCTACCTGGGCACCTCCCAGCTATTCTGAGGTGAGCAGTGTTACATCACTAAAAGGAGCAGGAGGGGGATACTTTATCATTCAATTACTCTTGAACTACAACAGACAAAATTGAAATAACACTTTCCAAGGTCCAAATACTATGAAGATTAATTGGAGCTGCTTTTAATATCCCTTTAAAAGATAGATTCACATGAAGGTCCTAGCACATCATCTGTATCTGAGTTCAATACCTCATCAATTTCTTATTTAACTTCCCCTTTTAAATTCATCTACAGTTTCAGCCTCAACCATTTCTACTGTGAGGCTATAACATGGGCCTCGTGTATAAAAACACAAATTCTGGAGCAAGCCAACTGCCGCATATGGGAAAATAAGTTCCAAAATTCTCTTTGATTTAAATAGGGCTTTAATCCCTTTCAATGTTAAGGAGGTTTTTCAGTGCTTTAGAGCTCTCTTTAGAAGTCAAATGGATAAAACACCATATAAATAAACAGGAATATTTATTTGTCTCATGTGGTACACTGGGTTGGCCCCAGAATCAGTGCACTTTTCCTTTATACACAGGGCCCTATGTATCCACCAACCATTCCTTCCATCAAGTCATTTTTTCTTACATTTCTTCTTTTTTTTCCCCCACCAATTTTAGGGTGTACCCTCTTTTTCTTGTATTCCTTTTATTGTCAGAATGGATCCTTCCTGAACTTTATCAATACTTTAATATATTTGAAGGTTTCAATCATATCACCCCTCTCACTTCTATTTTCCAAGCTATGCATATTAAGGTCCTGGAGTATTCCCTGTTTTATCTTATACACCATTTTAGTCTTCCTTCTTTGAATAGTTTCTATTGATGTCCTTCTGCAGAGATCATCTCCAGAACTGTACACCATACTGTAGGTGATCTGAGAAGAGGCACCAGAACTTATTTTTTTCTGCTGCTAATGTCTCTTCTATACCACTTAGTATCTTGCTGGCATTTCACATGGCTCCGCTGCATTGCTTGCATATATATATGGCCGACTTGACCAGCACATAGCAATGGACCCTACAAAGCATTGCAGCAACCTTCACCCTTGAAAATCAAACTCAGCACGTTACCTGTATGAGCTGCCGTGGCGAAAACTCTGCCCACATATACTGCAAAGGTATGGCTTCTCACCACTGTGAATTCGCATGTGTTCTTTTAATGTTGTTCTGGGGAAAAAAAAAAAAGGAGTAATCAAGACATGTGTCAGTTAACATACCACAGCAAACCTCATCTTAGAGCATTATTTAGTACATTAAAAGGTGCAACTTTGGAGATAAGCACCAACACCGCAGGGTTGTAACAAAAATTCCACAAATTATCACTGATTTAAATGAGAACGAGAGAAGCAAGCACCAGAAGCACTGAAGACATCTCTCACATTCAAGGGTTTAAAGTGGAACTACCACCCAATAAAAATATTGCCCCACATATTGTCCATCTGGCAACTAGCTGCTCAGTAGTGCTAGTCACCAGAATTATTACCAGATTAAAGAGAAATTGCTATTCTTCCAGGACTGACAGCAGGACGGAGCACAGACATCTTGCCATAGTGGCGCCTGCGATGTCAGTCCCAGTCGGGTCTAGGAGGCGTTGCTAGGAGCCGGCTGGCTCCAAAAGGGACTGAAGCGCAGGCGCGCGGACGTCACTATGGCAAGATGTCCGTGCTCCGTCCTGATGTCGGTCCTGGAAGAATATCGATTTCTCTTTACTCTGGTAACAATTCTGGCAACTAGCGCTACTGAGCAGCTAGTCGCCAGATGGGCAGTTATGTGAGGCAATATTTTTATTGGTAGTTCCGTTTTAAATGATAATTCTTATTATTGGAATGCCACATTGTATTGACTCGCCATACTTCCCAAAACCCAGAGCTAACAGGAAAAAGGCCTCTGCAACTCTGCACCTCCTTCCGTACTTCTAATTACACTGCACCTACTCTAACCCCTTATCAAACTCAAACTATTTCCAATTCTTACGTTATTCTATGGAGAATATCTAGTAATATCCTTTATTATTATTCGCTAAGGATGTTTGTCAGAAGCAGTCATGCGCAGTAAGGACGGCTGTGCTCGCTGCAGTCTTGGACAGTAGAGACTGACCACGCAGCGGCTGATACGGAGCAGGGAGCTCCGAATTTGGACCGGAGTCCTCTCTGCACACCTTGCTGGGACCGCTTGGTCCCAGGAAGGTGCGCAGAGAGGACTACAGTCTGCATTCGGAGCGCCCCGCTTAGTATCAGCCGCGGCGCGTTTGGCCAGTCAGTACTGCACATGACTGCAGTGTGGCCACTTACTAGACAGGATCTGGCCGGTTGCTGGGTGGCACTGTGGCCCATGTAAACGGGCTTTTCAACTAGTCTAGTAATATTTATCCAATCAAAAAAAGGATGCTCCATAGAATAACACAGGAAGTGGAGCCTTTTTCCCCTTGAATTGCACTCTGTGGGCCATATGCAAAATAAAAAAGACAAAGGTGGGGTAATGCAAGGACAAATCCAACTGCACCACTGGGGACAAATGGAAATGCCCATAGATTTAAATGTGTTTGTTAACCACCTGAATGCCAATGTGGCCTCCAACACATTACAAACAATGCATTGGAGGAGACACTATAATTCAATGGATTAAAGACATTTAAAATCAATGGCTGTTTAGGGACTTTAACCCTTTGAGTGCTGGAGGGGTGGATAGAGGGAGGGGAGCAGAGACAGACTGTGGTACAGAGCTGGTAACTGCAGTCTGTCTGAAAGTAGATGCACCACAGCATTTATTCTTTCAGTTTTGCCCAAACAGCAATTAAAAAAAAAACAAAAAAAAAAAACAGATGGATACAGTTTTAATCATATTTCACTAAATAATCTAACTATTAAGCCTAATTTGTATAACTGTTACCACTGGTACAGTTCCCACTGAAGTCTATGGAAAAATTTGTAGATAAAACTCGATGCAAATTTCAGCCGCAATGGAATCCAGGCCATAATCTTCAGCACTGCACAATAGGCAAGGATGCACACAAACATTTGTGCCAATCTACATCCACTGTAATTCACTTAAAAAATGTTCAGTTATTGTGCAAAACTAACTTAAAGAAAACCCTGAGGCTGAAGTACTAAGAATAAGTGGAACAATTCTGTGGCAAAACTACTTTAGTAGTAGGGACAAATAAACATCCTTATTGATTTAGCCCCTTAAGGACCGGCTGCACACGCACGCAGCCATCACTTAAGGACCACAGAGCATTTTTTTTTTTCCTCATCCACTTCCGGACTCCACGAACAGCGTGTAGCCGCGTGGGGAGCCCAGAATTCAATGATGTACAAGTACGTCCTTGGTCCTTTAGGGACATCCATCTCGTGATGTACATGTATGTCATAGGTCGTTAAGGGGTTAAATGGGGTTTAACCACTTCACTGCTACAGATGTGGACATACCTATTATCAGCTGGTAATGTAAAACAGCTATTGCTGTGGATGTCCACATCCTCTACAGTTTGGAAGTGAAGGGGTTACTACTAGGGATTGAGGCTTAGATTCAGAGACATCCTTAGTCTCCAGTGTGAGCCCCTCAAAGGAACAAAATGATGCATTTATGCCACTAATCCCTCTAGACCACCAGGCTCAGTATAATGATAGACGGAGCTTGCTGTTATGATAGACGTGATGCACACCAGTATGATGGGAGGCATGAACGTGCTCCCTGGTAGAGCTGGGAGGAAGGTAGGAGGAGAATTACAGGACTGGGAAGTCCTGTGCCGCTGAATGTGGAAGTGGGTACAGGAATCTAATTTTCACTGCGATCTAGAAACAATTACACTACACTAATAAAAGGAGACAGGGTTTATTAAAGGGATAGTAATGGCTTAAAATAGTAAGATGTAATAGTGTAGATAAAGCAAAAATAAATAGATTGGTGCAAGTCCTATCTTTCAGACCTTTATGGTTTGAGAGAGAGAGAACTTTTAAAGTTTCCTTCTCCCTGCTGTCTTCCGTAAAGCTAACAGCAGGAGATTCAAGTCAGTCGACTCAAAGTGGATCTTCAGCAGAGCCGAGATACCGAAATCTTAAAAAAAAACAAAAAAAAAAAAACTTAATTTGAATGGTTTGCAAGCACACGCTGTAGACTGTTCCAATGATTTTAGGATCTCGGCTCTGCTGAAGAGCCTTAGGACGGTCCCAGACCAGGATCTCCTGCTGTCAGCTAGACACTGACGTCAGGGAAAGGAGAGGGAGAGGAGAACCTTAAAACGTTCTAGCTCTCAAACCATAAAGGTCTGAGAGATAGGACTTGCACCAATCTATTTCTTTTTGCTTTATCTACAATATTACTTCTTATTATTTTAAGCCATTACTAACCCTTTAAAGGTGAAAGTTCTGCTTGAAAGCCTTATTGATGGCTACTAAATTTTGATATTTGTCCCTTTGTGCCTTTGGTTTGAAACAGAATGGCTCTGTTTCTTAGTAGAATAGTCCCAGCGGGTCATGTACCACAAGCTGAATGTAGAACAATTCTTGAGAAAACCAACCGCACCATGGGGGGGGATAAATATTCCATTTAATATAGATGGGGTTTTTAACAACTTGAACGAGAGATAAATCCCCAATGCTTTTTAGACCACTAATAGATCAGCCTCACTGAGAGAATGAACAAATCTGCCAATGAAGCTCATTTTCCAAGCTTATATGTTAGCTTAACCCCTTTATGGATCAGAGGGGTGCAAATCTCTCGGATCCTTAGAGGGTTAAAATCAAACACACGTACCTATGCTTAAGTACAAACTCTTTTGTGCATATAAGTGCACAAAATTCATCTTCATTGAAGGAGCGCAAGCTCCAGTGCCACCCCTATAAAACAGCTGATGGTTCAGTTCTTAACCAGAAGACATCATAAAGAGCCAATCCCAAGCCCCTTCTTCCAATTTGCCTGGGGTGGTGGGCTCCCCCACTGAGCTAAAAGTTATTGTGGAAGTGAAGCAAAAGGACAGGTAGCTTGGTGTAGGTGTTAACCCTTTGAGTGTCAGAAAGGTATCAAACATGTTGCAGTGTTAAAGGAGGCATGGTTACTGGTATAAGAAAGGTGGCTGTAGGGCTAAGGGGTCATTGTTTTCTTACCTCTGTTGCACAGTTACAATTCAGAAGCTCAGCAAAGCATTAGACCATTACATGACCATTACAGACAAGGAAGATTTTGAATCTTAACATGGGTCCTTGGATTTGAGCCTCCTCAGTCAACAACCTACAAACCTCACCCGCCATACATGTGCTGGACACTCCACTAGCTCTCAAAACTTCTTAAAAGTCCTTAGTGTAAAAAGTCCTTGATTTACATGCACATTTGAAGGACACTTTTCTTGCTCTCAAAGAGTTACCATTGGTGGAAAAAGCCTTTATGCTCCATGCAAATTGATTTGATGATCAAATGTTCAGGATACCTCTCTAAATCTCAAGAGTATAACCAAAGGGTAGACAGCCTGTGGATCTCCATCCATTACTGGACTACAAATCCCATTATCCTCAGGTGGCTGAAGATGATGGTAGATGAAATCTAACAACCTATACAGAGCCATAGGTTTGACACTGCTGAGTTAACCTAAAACTTTGCTTAGTTAAAAAATCCCTTATATTACATGTCTGTTCACAAAACTAGGGATGGGTGAAAAGCCACATTTTTTTCTCGTTGAAATTTTCATGTAAAAACCTTAATTTGCTGCAATTTCTGCA
Source organism: Rhinophrynus dorsalis (assembly GCA_037306005.1). Taxonomy (NCBI): domain Eukaryota; kingdom Metazoa; phylum Chordata; class Amphibia; order Anura; family Rhinophrynidae; genus Rhinophrynus; species Rhinophrynus dorsalis. The sequence goes on along the minus strand of CM074722.1, from coordinate 151,598,234 downwards.
GAAATACCAGCGCAGAGAAACCTCATAACATTTAAAAAATTTTTGCTAACCCCCACAAATTCCCAGTGAGAACTTTGGCGGTTTCTGGCTATGCCTGAGGAATCCCACTGGAGTTCAGATTTAGCTACCTTTATAGTGGGACAACAAGGCTGGGACTCAGAGGTCAGTATATGGCGTTCTGTTGCCACTTCGGACAAAGCTGTGAGGTTAGTATATTAGGTTCTATGGCAACTGTGGGACAATATTAGGAGTTATCACTTGTAATTTTATCTATACCAGAGCAGTGGGACAAGACTGAGGGGTCAGTATGTGTGGCTCTGTGGGAGTGGCAGGCAACATGAGGCACTCCAATTGCTACCAGACTACAACCCCCATCATTCCCCTTCAACCAATCAATGATGGGAGATGTCCACGCACTGCTCCTACTCCTTCAACCCCCCCTGCCTCTAGTATGTTTGCTAGACATTATTAAACTAGAGTGTATTTTAACATTGAAGTAAACAGAACTGACTATGTGTGCTAGCTTTCCCTCTACAAAACACTCTAGTATCTGTCTCACCTTGGTCACATCTCATGTCAGGGTTTCTGTGTCTGTCACCTATCAAACTAGTTTTGTTTATTTTATTTTTTAATTAACCATCCTTATCGCCATCTATTAAAAAAAAAAAAAAAAAAAAAAAACACACCTCCATGATACTGATTCTTCCTTTCTTATCCTGTGGCTAGTGACTTTACAATTTCAGCTGCTGCTTTCTCTCTCTCCCAATGTCAATGCAGTTTTTTTTTTTTTTTTTTTTACAGTACAGATGATGATAAACCTTACTAAATATGCTGGCCCTCTTCTTCTTGCTTTTGAAAGAGTCAGTGTCAGTTGGACTTGACTGGTTATTAAGTGTCATTCTGCTAAATAATGCGTTGGTCACTCAGTCAGTGGTAGACGCACAGCCTGCACAGGAATGAACTTGGATCACAGCTGCCTGTTAGTCTCAGTCACACAAGTTTTCTTAGTAAATCTCATTTTTTCTCTTCACAAACACTCCCCCCCAAACACACCAGAGTCCCAGAGAGCCAGTGCATGAAGTTGGAACACTGGTCTCAGACAAAAAAATCATTTGGGGTATGTTGGGTAAATCTCCTTTCTCCCTTTACACTCCCCCAGACAGACAAATTAAATCAAGTGGTGCATTTCTACTATTGTTCCAGCCCACTGTCCCACTCCACCCCTTTTGTTAATTTTAAAATTGGTATTAGTGTTGTGAAGTAAGGCAATTGATACCACGTAGCTTACAGTTTAAATGGGTGTACACTAGTGATACCATAGAGCTTACAAGGGAAATTGGTTTTGCTTCTAGTGTAACCCCATATGTTTTGTAGCTCTGTGGTATGATTTTTGTAGCTCCATTTCAATTGTAATAATACACTGGCCACAACTGGATAGTAGCTAGCTGCAGCGTTTATTTCTATAGTTATATTTTTCTGAGTAAATGTACTTTATACTTATATGTGGCAGCACGGTGGCTCAGTGGTTAGCACTGTTGCCTTGCAGCGCTGGTGTCCTGGGTTCAAATCCCACCAAGGACAACATCTGCAATGAGTTTGTATGTTCTCACCGTGTTTGCGTGGGTTTCCTCCGGGTACTCCTGTTTCCTCCCACACTCCAAAAAACATACTGATAGGTGAATTTAGATTGTGAGCCCCAGTGGGGACAGGAACCAATATGAGTGTAAAACACTGCGTAATCTGTGTGCGCTATATAAAAATAAAGAATTATTATTGTTAGAGGGACAATATGTTTGTATATATCTTTCTGGTTTTCATTTGACCCCTATGGAGCGGCTGATTTATCACAGAAATGCGCCAGCTTGCCGAATTAAGCCTGAAAAGTTCTAGCCCATATTACTCAGCTCACAGATCCCCAAAACTCCTTACCTTTCCCTTACCGATTTTCCACATACGAAACAGGTCCACTTCCTCTTTCCCCCATGTGTGTACTCTATGTGACGCTTCATATTCCCAGTGTCGTTAAAGTGACGACCACAGATCTCACAAGGGAAGGGACCTTGTATAAGGAGAAAGTTAGGAGTTGGTTTTCATAACAGCAAAGCAATGTGCTGAAAACCTCTCGAGCATTCAAGAGGTAAATCAATGGGTAATTGAAGTGATCTTAATTCAGACCTATAGTGCAGTTGTCTTGTTCCAGAACTGCACATCTTTAGCTTGCTAAATAAGGTTCCGATGGCCATATTCAGCTAACTAAAAAGGTGGAATTCTGGGTCAAAACAACTACACCATAAAGGTCAAAATCCCCCAACTACACAATGATTTAATTGGAAACTGTAACCCCTTGAATGCTTTTGAAGTCCTCAAAGCACTGAAGAAAAATTTTTATTTCTCCCCAGTTGTACAGTACCTGTATACTATATTAATAACGCCCAAAGTGTTCCTGCACAAAGAAAAAAAAAAACAAAAAAACACACAACAGGAGGCAGACAACTACCCCACATTCCCGCTAATGCTGGACTAGAGTCGATACCTTTACCTTTAAATAAAGGCACTGGTCATCTCAATGCTGACATATCACAACTTAGTTTTTAACAGGCCTGCAAAATGACAATTTGTTGTACAAGGCGTTGCCAACCAGCAAACATATATGATAAGAAGGGGATACTCAGGAACTTAGAAATGAGTGAACAACCCATTCAACCCTTTGAGTGCAAGGGGGGTATGCCACACATTGCAAAGCAATGGTGGCATACCCCTCTGCTACTCAAATGGTTAAAGAGCAGTCCACAAAAGAATACAATTCAGATAGATTACCTTTCCCTTCAAGACAGAGCACAGGAAAAAAGCATACTTGTAAGGAAAAAGTAGTCAAATTGGTACACTTCCAGCTGCTGAGAACTACAACTCCCATAATCCTAAAATAGCCAACAGATAGAGGTGACCATGAAGTGCCCTTTATTGTTTGGACTCAGTAACTGACTCATATACAGTAACATATATGATATAGGGCTTTTCCTGCCGTGAAACAAGAGTACTTCCGTTGCTTTCACTTGTTTTAGTCAAGTGTTATAACAGTTCACATTATCAGGAAGCGAGTGACACCATGATTACTTCCTGTCCGGATTCACTCAGCAGTTACCATCACCACCTAAGGAGTAGAACAGTTTTATCAGGGATACACCTCTTACATTTAAAGCAACTAACCACTAGAGGCCACTGTTTAAAAAAATAAAAATAAAAAATGTAATCTGTAATAACTCTGTAATTACACATTTGTCAACAGTGGAAGTACCCTTGTTATCATCAACAGTTTTTTTCCTCTGTAAGAAATATTTACTTCTCCTTTAAAGGGATAGTAACACTTCGTTTTAACTTTATTTTATTTTGTAGGCATTAAAAAAACATGAAGAATGATATAAGTCTTATCTCTCAAACCTTTATGGTTTATGAGATATTCACAAGCAAAGTTCCCCTCCCCGCCCCTTTTACCTAGTGTAAGCCATCTCTTCTCAGATGTGAGTCTGGTTGTATGACAGTACAGATAACAGAAGGGGACAATTTTCTTTGTATGAAAACAATGAAAGCCCTTCCCCCCTTGACAAGTTTTTCAGCTTTTTCCATTATCTTAATTGAAGATTGTCCCTCTCTGCAGTCTACCTGGGCACCTTCCTTCTGATCTGGTTGAACGGGGGGGGATACTTTGTTTGTGAATATCTCTTAAACCATAAAGGTTTCAGAGATAAGACTTATATCATTCTTCATGTTTTTTTAATGCCTACAAAATAAAATAAAGTTAAAATGAAGTATTACTATCCCGTTAAGGCTTTTCCCACAAGCTAACATACTTATACTTGCATACACAGGCTGGTGTTCTAAGATGGACTGGAGCACATCAACAGCACCATAGGGTACAAATAACATTCCCCTAATCCCAGTTGTTTAAAATGTGCTTTCAATCTTCGAATGCTAGAAATGTCTTTGCTTTGTAATTTCTTGGAGACTTCTGTAGCATTCAAGAGGCTAAGAGACATATTTAAGTCAAAGGGAATTTTTATGTGTCTCTTATGGGCCCAGTTGGCTTGCTCCAGGCCTTCCTAGTACATCTACTCTATCTATCATACACAATGAGCAAAAGCTATATACACTCAATTACCACTTTATTAGGTACACCTATCTAGTATCAGGTAAGGACTGCCTTTTCCCTCCAGAACAGCTTGAATTATTCATGTGTAGATTCAACAAGTAGCCAGCTTGATAGCATCACTTAAAACCTGCAGATTTATCTACGACATATTCATGCTGCAAATCTTCCACTCCAACTCATCCCATCCCAAAAGGTGCTCTATTGGGTTGTGGTCTGGGGAGCGTGTAGGCTATTGGAGTAAATGGAAGTCACCATCATGTTTATGAAACAAACTTGACATGTTTGCTTTGTACATGGCACACTATCATGCTGGAAGTATCAGTTTTGAAAAAGGGTAGCCTTCGGCCACCAAGGGATTTATGAGCTCAGAAACAATACTTAGGAACGCTGTGGCGTTCAAGTGGTGGTCATTTGGAATTAAGAGTCCGAATGTATGCCAAGAAAACATCCCCCCACGACCATTATGCCGCAACCATCCACCACTGCCACCCTGTACTGTTCACACAAGGCAGGATGGTTCCATGTGGTTTATGCCACATTCTGACCCTATCATCTCCATGACACAGCAGAAATTGAGATATGTCAGACCAGATGTAATTTTTGTCAATCTTCAATAGTCCTGTTCTGAAGCTCACGTATCCACTGTGACCTCATTGTCCTGTTCTAAGCTGACAGGAGTGGAACCCGGCATGGTCTTATGCTGCTGTAGCCCATCCGCTGCAAGATTCAACATGTTGCACTTTCAGAAATGCCCTTCTGTGCACCACTGTTGCAAACCGTGGATATTTTGAGTATTTGTGTTCTGTCAGAGTGAACGAGTCTAGCTATTTGCGTTTTATGTCTCTCATTAACAAGGAGTTTTTGCCACAGAACTGCCGCTCCCTGAAAGTTTTTTGTTTATCGTGCCATTCTCTAAATGCTAGAGACTGTAGCATGTGAAAATCCCAGGAAGTCAGCTGTTTCGGAGATGCTGGAACCCCTATGCCTGGCACTATCAATCATACCACTGTCAAAATCACTCAGACCACATCTCTTCCCCATTCTAATGTTTGGTCGAACAACAACTAAACCTCTTGACTATGCATGCTTTACATATTGAGATGCAGCCATGTTTCGCTGGTTGGCTATTTGTGTTAATAAGTAGGTGCATATATTATAATATAATGTGGGTGGAGATTGGTGCAAATCAACTGCACCATATGGGAGAAATAAGAAAAAAAAATCCCACTGAGTTACAAGTGGTTTTATCCTCTTGAATGCTACGTCTCTCAAATGCTTTGCAAAGAAAGCACTGAGAATTCAGTGGGGTAAAAGGCCCTTTTAATCAATGAACATTTTTGTTTGTTCCCTGTGGTACAGTGGGTTTGCCACAGAATTGCTCTGCCTTTAACTTTATACATATGTCCCGCAGTCTCTACAGATAGATCAAATGAAAATAAAAATACACACCTAAGTGGAATTTCTCTTGATGCTTCAGCCTTGTGAAGCGGGATTTGAAGTGCTCTTCACAGTAGGTGCATTTAAAGGGCTTGTCCTGGGAGTGCAAGATCATGTGTTCCTCTAGGTGCGGTCTCCGACTGAATGATTTATCACAGATCTAAGAGAAAAGTCAGCTCCATGAAAACAAGGACATCACTCAGCAATGTCAAGTAAAGGTCTGGGGACATCACTAGCATCCAAGGTGTTAATCAGTTGATTCCGAGCACCAAAGTGTTTTATTTGACAGTGTTGTGGTTAATGAAGTGCCAGAAAAGTGTGCAAAGCAATGTATATCTATCTGGCACTCAGACAGATCATTTCTTTCTAGGAAAAACTATACAAAACGGTATATTCTTTACTGGTCAGACCCTGCAAGTGAAACTAAAGCCAATTCTAATGCAACTTAATTCATTTTAACCCTTTGCAATATGTTGCACACCCCTCTAGTCCTTAAAGGGTAAATATCACTAAATACTATTTTTAGAGGTTCACTTACCTGTGGCAAAATTCACACTATTACAGCCTGTGTTCTTCTTAACTTTATTGTTCTCATGTATGCTTTGCGAAGGAAAACTTGGGGCAAACCAACTATATCACATGGGGGGGGGGGTTAAAACATTCCCCAAATTCCCATTGATTTAAATGGTCCTTTTCAACTCCAGAATGCTAGCATTCAAGGGGATAAAGACCCGATAAATAAAATGTGTGTGGTGTGGGGGTGGGGGGGGGAGGTTAGATCCCCCACATGGTGCAGTTGGTTTGCCCCAGAAATATTATTTTGTGCATAAAGCCATTGGAATTGTGTTACTGCCAACAGTCCCTGATTTCCAGGAACAGTCTCTGATTTTGACTCCATATCCCTGGATCCTGCCATCCCTATTTCTCTCACTGGTTTTAAATCAAATCTCAAACCCATATTATATGTACGTCCCAATAAAAAGTTAATAGGTTCTGAGCTTCCCCATATGATAACCTTGCTTATTTGTATGATTTTGTGGAGTATTTATGTGTGGGAATTATCTATTTGGTTGTAGAAGTGCAGTTTTAAATCTGTTGTGCAAGGTTTTCTGTAGTGGGATTGTGCTACACACTACTATGGACCAATTCTAGCGCTCTGGTCTGCCCAGGGCAAAAATATTCCTGGAAATGTTTCAAATGTCTGCAAGTATGCTTACACTCAGCACCCCACCACAGTGCAATGTATTCCAGCGAAAGAAAATAAATAAATGTCAAATGTTTGTCTTTGATCTGCTGAGAAATGGTATGGTTTTTTTGTTTGGTTTTTTGTTGTTTTTTTTGGGGGGGGGGGTTATTTTGATTTTTTTAAAGGACTGGTAAAATATTTTAGTCTATGGAGGGTTGTGACCAACTATGTAAGGTTAGCACCGACCCTCCTGGCACTCAAGACTATTAAATTCTTACATCACATTTCCATCCTTCATTCTTCATCCTTTTGATTGCAAGAAACTCCTGGGCATTCTCAGGATGGAACCTAAAACGGAAATCAGGAAGGCTGTCATCCTGTCAGAATAGGGCTCACATCACAGGGCTGTCATCCTGTCAGAATAGGGCTCACATCACAGGGCTGTCATTCTGTCAGAATAGGGCTCACATCACAGGGCTCTCATCCTGTCAGAATAGGGCTCACATCACAGGGCTGTCATCCTGTCAGAATAGGGCTCACATCACAGGGCTGTCATCCTGTCAGAATAGGGCTCACATCACAGGGCAGTCATCCTGTCAGAATAGGGCTCACATCACAGGGCAGTCATCCTGTCAGAATAGGGCTCACATCACAGGGCAGTCATCCTGTCAGAAAAGGGCTCACATCACAGGGCAGTCACCCTGTCAGAATAGGGCTCACATCACAGGGCAGTCATCCTGTCAGAATAGGGCTCACATCACAGGGCAGTCATCCTGTCAGAATAGGGCTCACATCACAGGGCAGTCATCCTGTCAGAATAGGGCTCACATCACAGGGCAGTCATTCTGTCAGAATAGGGCTCACATCATAGGGCAGTCATCCTGTCAGAATAGGGCTCACATCACAGGGCAGTCATCCTGTCAGAATAGGGCTCACATCACAGGGCAGTCATTCTGTCAGAATAGGGCTCACATCACAGGGCAGTCATCCTGTCAGAATAGGACTCACATCACAGGGCAGTCATTCTGTCAGAATAGGGCTCACATCACAGGGCAGTCATTCTGTCAGAATAGGGCTCACATCACAGGGCAGTCATCCTGTCAGAATAGGGCTCACATCACAGGGCAGTCATCCTGTCAGAATAGGGCTCACATCACAGGGCAGTCATTCTGTCAGAATAGGGCTCACATCATAGGGCAGTTTGCATAAATTAGCAGTGGAGTAAATAAAAATTCCCACTGATTTAAACTGGGCTTTTAATCCTGACTGGTAGAAAGGTCTTCAGAACAAAAACTCCAGCATTCAAGGAATTAAAAGTCCCATTTCAGTCAATGGAAATTTGGGAAATGTTTATGTTTCTCCTACAGTGAAGGCGTTAACCCCTGAAGTGCTATGTACACAGGACCTACTGAGTGTTTTAGTAGTGTTCATCTGAAAAGCAGGACAAAAAAACCTCAAACACAGGAAAGCGAATGAGAGGATGAGGACAGCCAGAAGATTTTATATAAAGCTGCAGTAACCCTAAATCTAAACTACCTGAAAAAGAAAGGCCATGTGTCCTTGACTACCCCAATTCTATTCAAGTATCTCAGGGGTTAATATTAACCGAGTCCCTCACATGATCCTGTAAGGATTCCTGCAGGTTCAGGTGAAGGCTTTCTAGTCTTCTAGCTTGATCAACAACTGGTAATATAAGATTTGACATGGGACATGCTTCTTGACTTGTGAAACCAAATATTACTACTGCAATTGTGCACAGCCAGTATTTCTGCTTTGCACTCTCAAAGTATAAATATTGGCTTTGGGAAGTGAAAAGTCCATCCCCTCTCATACCCCATTTTACCAATTCATAAATCAAGCCAGAAGAAGAGGAAGTCTGCACAATCTGTATGGAATTGGGAGAGTAACTCAGTAAGCATGTACCCCCAAGATGCCAACAAAATTATGGGAGTTATGGACACATGATCTATCTTTAAAGATAATGTAGATTGAAGGTTTACTGCTACTTTAAGTGACATGCCACCAATTGGGAGGGGCTTTACGTCACAGTCCACCAATCAGACATTAGAGGGGTATATAAATAAATTAAAAGGTTCCTGTCACTTGCCTCTTGACATGTTTAGATAGAGTTTTTCTGTTTGTGTGGAGCTTACTGCAGAATGGACACTTGTGCTTCTTCCTATGAATTTCTGTCTCACTGCTGTGCCGCTTCTTATGCACTGTCAGGTTAGATTTGGTGGAATATCGCTGCTGACAGATATCACACTCAAAAGGTTTCTCTCCTGTGTGCACACGTGTGTGACTTTCATACTTGCCTGAAGCACATAAGAGGGAAAAAAGAAACAGCTCAAGTTTTTTCCATTCACACCCATCTGATTTGTAATAACATATTAACCCCCCCGGATGCTAGATGCTTTGCAATGCATTGGAGATATTGCTAACAAAAAAGGGGTTTAAAAATAAAAGAACACTTCAGTATTGATACTGATAAAAGGTCTTACCAACTCTGTCAAAAACTTTCTCACACTTGGGACACTTTAACATCTTTTTGCCGTTTGTCTGTAATACGACAGGTGCAAGTCCTTCTGGGTAACTTCCAGCAGTATCTGAATGTTCATTCCTCTCTTCAGTTTCATCCAGCTCTCCGTCACTTTGCTCCTCACCCCCTTGAAATGCATCCTCACAGTCCTCCCCCTGGCCATTTTCCTCTAGCCTTTTCCCCTCTTCCTGCATCTCACTTCCAGAATCCTCAGAGTCTGTCCCACAGTGGTTGCTTTTCAGTGATTCACTACTTGATATATCTTCCATTTCCAGCTCATCCCCATTTTCAAATTTTGCAGGGCATTTCCTCTTCCGTGTTGACTTCCTAGTTAATAGGTCAGATTCCTCAGAAACTTCAGTTGTTTTCCCAGACCCATGAGCTTTGCACATGTGGTTTTCTAGAGTCTTTCTGTAACAAAAATTACGTCTGCAGAGTGGGCACTTATGATTAGTTTCCAATTTATTAACAGACTCATCTGCTACTTCTCTATTTTCCTTCAAAGTGGTCACATCATTTTCACTGGCCAATAACTGTACTGCATCAATGATATCAAGAAACTTTGCTGCCTCCAGTACTAAGCTTATCTCATTTTCACAGATTGTAAGCTCTGACGTATAGAGAAAGTCAAGTAAGTATTGGAAGACCAAACTGCTCACATGCTCCAAATTAACAACGTCTGTCTGTGGATTCTTGCTTAAGCAAGCGTGAAAATAACTGCTACCTACGGCCACCACCACTTTGTGGACATTGAATTCCTTACCTTCCACCACAACAATAAGGTCGCAAAAGGATGTGGGTCGTTGACGGTCATCATTTAAGTATTTGAGCAGATTTCTGTTGTAGCTCAAGGACCTCAAGATTTTCCTCTTATCAGAAGCTTGAGGAACAGAAGAACTGTCTATGTGAGGCTTCCCAGTATCACCCTTGTGTAAGAGATAGTCTGCTGGAGCTTCTTCTTGATTCTCACATGGCAAGTGAACAGATTTTGAACCAACCTTTCTCCTTTTCTTCATGGTAAAATAGACGATTAAAAAGATGGTCTTAAAATTTTACTGAAAACAAATACAGATTCATCTCCTGTCAATGAAACACAAATGCAAAACAGATGTAAGTACATATAATAGATATGAATAATATTTATAGGATTTTTTGTAATTGCCACCAACAATTCCACTACAAACAAATGAAATAAATCTCCCCACCTGGAAAGTGAGTGCCAACAGAATATACAGAAATACAGGGACAAAATGAAAAATCCTAAATTCTCATGCATTTTAATAAAACGTTTTAACCCGCTGAATTCTAGAGACGCCTCATAGAGACTTCTTTCTAGCATTTAAGGGAGTAATGCCCAATTTAATTTGGCAGGCATTTTTATTTGCCCCCTATGATGCAGTTGGTTTAGTCCAGATTAACTCCAGTTTGCTTTTATGAATATGAGCCATTGTTCTATGATATAGAAGGAGCAAGGGAAGAAGCTATCCAATCATGAAAAATATAAAATCAATATAGACTCATGCTCACAAACCCAGAGGCTAGAACGTCCGCCTCAAGACTCTGAGACCTTTCCTGGAATAATCCCCTATATCATGATCTGTGTGGTCTTGCTTCAGGTCCTCTATTCACCAATGCGTTTCATGAAAAATATAAGGAACAAATCCTACATAAAGTCAGAAGCTAAGACCCGCCTCCCAGTAAACACACCGTATCTGGTATAAGCCCCGGAGCAGCTATGCTTATTATCCTCACAATGTTCTCTCTAGGAATAAGAATTCAGATGGTAGTAATTAAAAGCCTTTATTGGGATACCATCTTAGTTGTTATTCCTAGACAGAAAACTGTGAGGTTATTAGGCATAGCTGCTCCAGGGCATATACCGGGTTTTATCCTCTGACTATACATGGCATTTGTTTCTAATATCTTTCATGGAACGCTTCGGAGATTAGAGGGCCTGAAGCAAGATCACACAGAGTGACCCAGGGGCTTACTCTAGGGAAGCTCTCAGTCTAGAGGTGGATTTTTAGCCTCTGTGTTTGTATCAGTCTATACAAAGGAAGCAACGACAGGCTACGGGAAATAGACAAAATAACTAAATGTCTTACATCGTGTACATGACTTACTAAAAACAAAGTCCATAAGAGACTGGAAAATTTTATGGTGAATAAAGCACCTGGACCTGATGGTATAATACTTAAGATATAAATTAAATATATGTTGTAGGGTTTATGTCCCCGAATAAAACAAGGGTGCTCCCACTGCTGAGAGATATTTTATCAAAAAATTATAACAGCTCAGAACTGACTTTTTTAGGTGCAATATCGCAGTGGCCTGAAAATTTACAATGGTGCTGTTGCTACACCATCCTATGGAGATTTATGGTCTACAGACCATAACAGTCCATAGGATGGTGTAGCAACAGCGCTACTGTAAGTTTTCAGGCCACTGTGATATTGCACCTAAAAATTCAAATTTGAGCTGTTATTTTTTAACAAAATATCTCTCAGCAGTGGGAGTACCCTTGTTTTAGTCAGGGGGATAAACCCTACAACATATACTTTTTTACATTTTAAGTATTACTATTCCTTTACGGAACTTAGTTCAGTAATACCAAGACCATTATACTGAATATTTATTGATTCACTTTCATCAGGCATAGTGCCCTGTGATTGGAGGAAAGCGGATGTAGTACCATTGTTCAAAAATGGTCAAGATCCAAACCAGAAAATTATATACCTGTGAGCTTGACTTCCATAGTGGGTAAGATATTAGAAGGGTTAACAACTGAAAGTATTCAGAACTATGTGAAGACTAATTTACTTGCATTTTATGAAAGGGTAAGTAGTAATTTGTACAAGGGAATTGCTGTTGATGTAGTGTACTTGAATTTTGCAAAAGCCTTTGATGCAGTGCCTCACAACAGGTTACTACATAAATTAAAAGTCTTCGGTTTGGGAGGCGATATCTGTACATGGATTGAGAACTGGTTAAAGCAGAACTACCACCAACCTGACCAACTTAAAAAGGTTCCATTTATAACAACTCTCTGTCATCTATCATTTAAAACGGAACTACCACCTTTAAACAACTTTAGCTTCAATAACTCCCCATCTGGCGACTAGCTGCTTAGTAGCGCTAGTCTCCAAAATTATTACCTTGTTCAATAGATTTATCAATTCTTCTGGGGCTGACAGGCAGGATGGATCGCAGACAACTTGCCATAGTGACGTCCGCACGCCTGCTCTGTTAGCCCCAGCCGGCTCTAGGAGGCGTTGCTAGGAGCCGTTCGGCTCCGGAAGAAACTGACAGAGCAGGCAATAGACTTCACAGCAGTGCGCAGAGTCACTCAGATGCTACAAGAGCAAATAGGGTACTATCCTGCATAAAAAGAAACATAGATACACAGGGTGCTAATATAATTCTACCTCTCTATAAATCCTTGGTTAGGCCTCATCTAAAATACGGAGTACAGTTTTGGGCACTAGTTCTTCAAAAATACATTATTGAACTGGAAAAAGTGCAGAGTCGTGCAACAAAACTACTGATAGAGAGATTGGAGGATCTGAGTTATGATGAGAGATTAGCCAAACTAGTTGTTTACATTTGAGAAGAGACGTCTAAGTGGTGATATGATTACCACTTATAAATATATTCAAGGTCAATATAAAGAACTATCCAATTAATTATTTACGCAAAGAGCTGAGCTAAGAACGAGAGGCCATCTATTAAGACTAGAGGAAAGGAGTTTTGACTAAAAAAAGGCAAGGGTTTTTTTACAGTAAGGGCGGCAAAGCTGAGGATGTTGTGCTTGCAAATACTGTAACTGCTTTCAAAAAAGCAATGGATACCTATCTAGCACAAAACAATATTGATAATTATGACAGATGGCTTCAATACAGATAGGTTGTTGATCCAGGGAACTATCTAACTGCCATTTGGAGTCAGGATTTATTTATTTTTTTTACCAACTTAAGGCTTAATTGGAAATGGCTTCAATGGTTTGGGTATTTATTTTTGCCTTCCTCTGGATCAACAGAGGTGATTAAGCATGGACTGGACTTGATTGACTCGTGTCTTTTTTTTTTTTTTTTTCTTCAGCCTCATCAACTATGTTACTACTGATTTTTTTTTTTTCATTATTAAATAGCAGTCTGCTCTTAGAGGGATTCTGTGCTTCTTCTCTTCCTTCTTCTAGATTTTATCATCATTTTGTATTTGATGTGATATCAATATTCGAGAAGGGAATCATTTCACTGCATGCTAACCCATCTTTCGTAAGTAAAGTCCTGTGGGATCAACGATAGTAATGTTTAAAGCAGGGATGCAAAGTTCAGTCCTCAAGGGCTGTACACCTCTCAGGATTTAAGGATTTCCCTGCTTGAATAAAGGTGAATCAGTCAAAATGAAGGTGTCACTGATCAACTTGCCTATGTTTAATAAGAATTAAAAAAATCTAAACCGGTTAGCAACCCTTGAGGACTGAACTTCAATGCCCCTTCCTTAAAAGAATAGTAAAGCTTAAGAAAAAATATTCAATCTAAATGCCCTGAGCATAGCAATACTTCTTATGAAATTTAAAGAGTAACTTTAACCTTAATTTGTTTGCATAGTTGAAAATTGTATTCACTGAGAGGGTGGTAGATAAGTGAAATCAAAGGGTTAAGGCTTTACTGTTAACGCAGGAGACACACGAGAGTTTAGTAGTTTTTCTATATTTTCATGCAAGATCATTAGATCTCTGGGATCTTACTTAAATATAACTATTTTCTCAAGTTCTCCTCTTTATAAGTAGTTGATCAACTACAGAGCAGGAAGTTGATCTTCATGTTTTGTAGAAATATTTACTTTTTTCAGTTTCATTTGTATTTATTAATTGTGCTGCATACTTTTTAACTTTAAAGGGATAGTAATACTTCGTTTTATCTTTATTTTATTTTGTAGGCAATATAAAAACATGAAGAACGATATAAGTCTTATCTCTCAAACCTTTATGGTTTAAGAGATATTCACAAGCAAAATACCCCCCCCCCCCCTGTTCAGCCAGATCAGAAGGGAGGTGCCCAGGTAGACTGCAGAGAGGGACAATCTTCAATTAAGATAAGGGAAAAAGCTGAAAAACTTGTCAAGGGGGGGAAGGGCTTTCATTCTTTTCATACAAAGAAGATTGTCCCCTGCTGTTATCTGTCTGGTATTACAACCAGATTCACATCTGAGAAGAGATGGCTTACACTAGGAAAAAGGGGCGGGAGGAGGAAACTTTGCTTGTGAATTTCTCTTAAACCATAAAGGTTTGAGAGATAAGTCTTATATCGTTCTTCGTGTTTTTTTAATGCGTGCAAAATAAAATAAAGTTAAAACGAAGTATTACTATCCCTTTAAGTCTTTTGCATGCAGTGAAGATATATAAATATACAAGCATGCAAAATAATATCCACTCTGTCTTAAACATTTGTTTGACACCATACCTCCCAAGCAGGGCCGGCGCTACCATAAGGCAGCTTAGGCAGCCGCCTAGGGCGCCGCAGCGGAAGGGCGCCGAAACGGAGCAGCAATTTTGTTTCCCCCATTTATTTTAATTCTATAGATATCTGCCGCGAGGGAGAGCCGATTCGTGCTACCAAGCACTCCCTCGCGCCAGAGAGCAGCAGTTATACGAGTGGGAGCGGAGTAGTGACAATATAGAACAACAGCCCCTGACGCCAGACCCAGCCAGACAGCACAGCTCAGGGAGCATAAGCCTGAGTCAGTGCAAGCGGCACAAGAGTGCAAGAGGAGGCGGAGCCGGTATAGGACGAGCCCCAGGGAGGAGCAGGATGTCTGGGGAGCGCTGGGCTCAGGTGAGAGGCTCCCTGGCAGTGGGTGTGATCTCCTGGTCTGCTCAGGCTCCCTGGTGTACAGATACCTGCACAGCACAATGGTCCCTATGGATAGAGACAAAGGCTGATGTACTAGGGACAGCTGGATTAACCCCTAGAGTGCCAGATCACTGCTTAGCATTGCGTAGCCTACCCACTGGCACTCAAAAGGTTAAACAAACCGCACCACAGGGGGTAAATACAAATCCCCAATGATTACAATTGAGTTTTAACCCCTTGGATGCTACATAGGTGTCTCAATCCGTTGGAAACCTTTCTAGCTCTCTAGGGGTTAAAACACCATTTAACCCTTGAAGTGCCAGAGAGGTATCCAACACATTGCAACACAATACCTCTTTGGCACTTATGAATGGTATATGATATGATAGCCCTGCTGTATCAGCACTCAGCACTGTACCAATACTCGGCTCCCATTTTAACCCTTTGAGTGCCAGAGGGTATGTTGGGTACCTCCTGCCTTTTAATGGATGGATTTTTTATCTATTTTACAGGTGTGTGCATATTGAAATAAAATAATAATCACTTTTAGAATGAAAAATTAGAGTGATGTGTTACTCAACGTACACACACACACACACACACACACACACACACTGATTCACAGCGATAAGCGCACACACAGAGATAAGTACTCACACACACAAGCACACAAATTGGCACACTGATGCACAAACAGAGAAGCACACACACTTACACACTGATACCCCTACAGAGACTCACACACATTAACACACTTATACACATACAGGTAACACACACTGACACACTTATACTCATGTAAGGAACATACACATTGACACTTACACATATATAGGGAACACACACGCACTTATATACATATAGGGAATACACAAACACACCGACACTTATACACATGCAGGGGTGGGGCATAAAGCAGTGGCGCAAAGGGCGGAGCCAAGGGGCAGCAAAATTAGGTTTTGCCTAGGGTGGCAAAAATCCTTGCACCGGCCCTGCTCCCAAGTGTCCCTCTTTAAGACCCAACTCCCTCTGTCCCTCTTTCCCACCCTGATGTCCCTCTTTTTAGGAAATCAGATTGTGTGGTGTGTATATAAGTGTATCATACTGCTCTACAGCAATAAAAATTACATTATTGTTTGTTTAAACGTCAGTATATGTGTTTATAAATTAGTCTGTGTAAAATAAAATACTTTGGCCTTGTTATAACTAATTTATTGTGTTAAACAAGGAGGTGCCAATAGGTCATGAAACAGCCTAAAAATTCTCGGTAATGGCCCGCCCACCAGCCACGCCCCCAGAAACACCCCCCAAAAACTCAAGTGTCCCTCTTTGGCAATTTGAAATGTTGGGAGGCATGTGATACTTAAACGGTTAAGTGACTTTGGATTGTTCTAGCCCAAGACAACCACACAGCTTGAGAGTTATTGATCGTCAACAGCAGAGGAATCATAGGTTACACAGTCCTGTTTGGCAACCACAGTGTGTATTGCCGTAATCCTTTGACATACCTCTCAAGTGTCCCTCTTTTAGACCCAAATCCCTCTGTCCCTCTTTCCCACCCTGATGTCCCTCTTTTTAGGAGATCAGACTGTGTAGTGTGTATATAATGGTATCACATTGCTCCACAGCAATAAAATTCACATTAATGTTTGATTAAACATCAGTATATGTGTTTAAACATTAGTCTGTGTAAATAAAATACTTTGGTTTTGTTATAAGTCACTTATTAGGTTACACAAGGAGATGTCAATAAGTCACAAAATAGCTTAAAAATTATCTAATGCCCCGCCCACCAGCCACACCCCCTAAACTATAAGTGTCCCTCTTTAGCAATTTGAAATGCTGGGAGGTATGCTTTGAGTGCCAGAGGGGTATGCAACGCATTGCTTTGAAATGCGTTGCGTACCCCTCTGCCACTCAAAGGGTTAATGTAAACCACTTCATATTTTCAGGTGGTTCAAACTACCCAATGATAACCAATACTATGTTATACACTTACTCAAGGTCCTGTCACTTGCCGGTCCCTCCCCTCCCGGGAGTGTTCCTGCCCGTTCAGAAAATAACCCAGTCGCTCCTACTCTAATCGGCTGTCTAATTCCTTCAACAGCATGACATCCGGGTAGCGTCATTTCCGCCGAGCGTGAGCCCAAATTGGTTACAGAGACGATCAATAGAGGTAAAGATATGAAAGGAGCTGGAAAAGGGAAAATAAGCACTGCTTCCTGTCGCCAAATATGAGTTATATGGCCATTTTGTTGTAGATATAGGCTGTCGCATGGTCATTGATGTAAAAGAAAACCTCTATTATAACTTTACATGTTATGCAAGTGCATGTGTCTAAGAGCATATACCTTTTGTTATTATTTGTTTTCAATTTCACTTAAGTACTTGACATCGCGCCCCCTGGATCTGTTTTCAGAGAGCTTACTGTCACTACTGCACGTATAATGTTACATTGTTTCATTGTCCTTGTTGGACTGACCAAAAAAATCACTGGAAACAGAGATCCAGGGAGCTTACTGCCAGGAACATAAAATATAAAACAAAATAGATGACAATGAAAATAAATAATAAAACACAGAGACAATTTGACTTACATATTATGCACTTGAAGACTGTGCAAATTATAACTCAGTAATGCCATCCAAGACGTTTCAGAAAAAATCAGAATTTATTTATTAAAACAAAGTAAAATATTATAAATATGAATAAACAATGCTGGGGCTCCAATGTATTGTTATAAATACAAAATATAACATGTATTTAACAGCAAGGATACTTGATAATCAACATCATCATTCTCTGTAATAAATTCAGTGTTGTATCCAGAAATGTATATAGTAAGCAACCAGTGTAAGCACCTGGAAACCTGCTACACCATATAAAGTCCAATAATTATGAATGTCCCAATTGATCCACATCCAGAATGGCTGTAGCCACAGCACTGGAGACATCTATTTTCACTGATGTCAACAGGAAGTCTCCCTCCAGTCTAGTCCCTAACATTCTGTGTATGAAAGAAACCGGTTTATACTTGGGTGGTATTTGATTGGTAGGGGTTCATATCAGTCAAAGAATACTTTTAGATGTGACTGAAATATCAGCATTACATAGGATTAATATGCAACAAATATGTTTTACTTCCTGGTTTGGATGCCTATGCAGTGCCTAATACTGTGTTGGCACCTGGTATGCACCCAAAAGGTGTACTGGAACTAACTCTGTATTGTGCAATATATTATCTGACCAGATTGTGATTTTAATACTAGAGTCTGAGGAAAACACACACAGTTAAGTAGTACTAGTTCCTGTGTAGGCAGCACAACTGGGAACTCTCAGGGTCTGACCCAAATCTCATGGTCTCAGGGCATACCTCCCAAGTGTCCCTCTTTAGGAGGGACAGTCCCTCTTTTAGACCCAAATCCCTCTGTCCATTTTCCCACCCTTATGTCCCTCTTTTTAGGAGATTAGACTGTGTGGTGTGTATATAAGCTCAGGCGCACGGACGTCACTATGGCAAGATGTCCGTGCTTCCTGCTACTGTCCGCCTCAGAGTAAGTAGAAAATCTTGTAAACCGGGTAATATTTCTGGCGACTAGCACTACTAAGCAGCTAGTCGCCAGATGAAGACTTAAATAAGATTACGTTTTTGCAGGGTGGTAGTTCCCCTTTAAAGGGATAGTAATGTCAATTTGAGCTATGTGTAAGTCCTTACTTTTGTACAGTTCAAAAGTTATGAAGAGATAAAGATCCCCCGCCCACCCCTTTCTGTCCGTCTCCTTCTGAATCTCTAATCTGGTAGTGCGACTCGACAACTGCAGCGAGGGACAAACTTCAGTAAGTATAAGGGAAATCCTGCCCCCCTTGACGAAGGAGGACAGGATTTCCCTTTGCTTACTGAAGTTTGTCCCTTGCTGCAGCCGTCTGGACCAGACTGCACCTTCTGCTATGATGTAGCGAGAAGGGGCGGATGGGGGATCTTTAGCTCTTCATAACTTTTGAACTACACAATAGTAAGGACTTAAATATAGCTCAATGTGTTAACTTTAATATAAAAAAGACTCAACGAAAAACTTTTAAATATACACTACTAATTCTTTAACCCCTTAAGGACCGGAAGTTATGGGACATTTCCGTCCCATAACGACCGCATAGGGGCACTTTGACGAGCCGGTACCCGTGACCTGTCACGTGTATCGGCGCGTCACTATGGGGCTTGAAACAGATCGCTCCGATCTTGGAGCGGTCTATTTCATGCCCTATTTTTACTTACAGCGCTCCCGGTAGAGCACTGTAAGTAAAAAGTACGTGACGTACCAGGACCGTCAAGGGTCGTTCGAGCAAATTTACCCTTGACGGTCCTGGTACGTCAAGGGTCCCTAAGGGGTTAATGCCTCAGTTAAATCAATGAGAATTTGGGGAATTTATATTTACCCACTATAGTGCAGGTAGGTTGCCCCACAAATGCTCCACCTCTAAAGAGATAGTATTGTCTAACATTGAAGAAATGGGAAAGATGCACTAAGCTGTGATAAAGCGGTAATAAAGAGGAGATAACTTCTCCAGTGACATCACTTCTCCAGATCTAATACTGTGGATCAATACACTAAGATTCCTCGGCTTAGATGCACTAAAGGTCAAAGAGGACTACGAATATTTATGTTTTGTCGGAGAAGTGTCGTAGGCACATCCACAGTATTCACCAAACTGTCTACGACATTACATCACCAGCACTCTGACAAAAAGATGCCCACATCGACATCGATCCGACAGGTTTACTAATTTTCATTCATCACATCAATAATAGCCTATTTCCATATGGTAATGAAGCATAAAGACTCATTTCCATATGGAAATGCTGAATAATGAGACACATTTGTATGCAAGGGTGTGTGCTGATATGATAATGTGACACTTTGACTCATTCAGTAAACTCTGATAGCAGCCTCTGCTTTCAGAGTTCACAGTCTCCACTCCACCTCCCTGAACAGCATACTCTGTGCTTCCCTACCTAGCCAGTAGGAGAATAAAGAGAAGGTGTTCAGCACCAAGGACAGCATAGAATGCCGTAGGGCTATGCATTGCTCACCCCTGTGGCATTCAAAGGGTTAAAATAAACTGAAACAGTACTCAAATCACTATACAATGTCCCCCCCCTTTGACATATCCCCCCCTTAGGAAGGGACTGACGGCGCAGACTCGCGGACCGCACTGACCTGCCCGTCAGTCCCCAAACAGGAAGGATTACTTTACTGTGCCCTAAATAATATATAAATAAATTGTAACCAGAGAGAAGAATGACATCTTAACCCTTTCAGTGCCACAGGGGTACGCAATGTATTGCAAAGCAATGCGTTGCATACCCCTCTGGCACTGAAGGGTTAATCAAATGATCAAAATGATCAGATATATACTCCAGTTATAAACAAAATCATGGAGGAACTAGCTATATAATAGCAAGTAGCAGATCTTTAACAATTGAAATAAAAAAGGTATTTTGTATCTCAAATGTGTCAAATATAAAAAAAATCTAGTTATTAAAAATATCTTAATACTTAAAATATGCCTATTCTTGTATTAAACATGTTGGACCCACATGTAGCATTACGTTGGTATACACTTAGTTGGAAAATGTTTTGCTGTGTTCCGAGATAAAATGTTCAAGCTTTTAAATAGAAATCATGGTAAATCTACGGAGCTCTAGTTGTGATTAAACATCAAAGTGCTTAATAGCAGGTTCACTGTGTTGCTCTATGCCAAGACTTGATGGCAGGTGGAATTAATGATGTTATATACTTAAGTACTTAGTATCAAGATGACATGTAGAATATAACTCGACACCACCGTCTTCACTTGGACTTACTAGTTATTACTCACAGTTCCCATGAGCATGCCGGTCTCCGATCTTAAAAAACACTCATGCTCCAGTGATTACCGATGTTTAGACTCCTGTTGTTCACACTGCTTGAACTTCGACTAGTAAGTCCACTCAGAAGTATGGAACTCCACAGCGGTGCACCGCCTACTGATTGTAGTCCAACCACTAAGTATGTTCAACTTTTAGAGAAGACTGTCCTTAAATGCTATCATAGCAAACCACTCATAAATCTGGTTGTCTACGTGTTTCTGAATGGTACTCCTTGCTTTCTCAAGACAAAAAAAAGCATATATTAAAAACACATTGATTTCAACCCTTTTATCTCAAAAAACCTGCCTTCCAATTAAAGCTATATCACTTCTCATTCCCAATTACTTCAAATACAGAAAACTTTATTGTACGCTTCTACAAAAGCCAAACAGTCCAAATTTGGCATTTAACCCCTTAGGTTGAAGGGTGTGCATGTCGAATATCCATTTTGCCTCACTCCGTGACATGGCAGCCAAATGGTTGCTGCCTCTCCAGTCTCGTTTAATTCTTTCAATAGCAAGAAAAGCTCAAACATTTGGGATCTGAATTATGTGCCTCCTTAAAATGTAGAGAAACACTGTGTTGTTCATATCCTTTCTCTATATTGCGGATATGCTCAGCTACTCTTACATTAAAAGTTCTTTTAGTATGACCTACATACTGTTTATTACAGTTACACTGTAGGACATATATCACATCTTTGGATTTACAGCAAACTAAGGTGTTAGTTTGTATTGGTTTGCTGCCTTAGTATATTAATAATTTTAGGGTGGTGAGATTATTTTTTCACTTTAGTTATAGCACATTTAGGACTTTATTTTGTAGGATTACTTTACACTCTGTATTTTTTATAGGTAAGACATCTATTTCCAAGCCAGTCGCCATGTGTTTAATGAATGCATGGAGACTTAGTATGACCTGAAAGTTCCACTTTAACGTTTGCTTAAAGGGATAGTAATGTTTCATAATAAAAGCAGCTCTAATTAATCATCATAGTATTTGGGCTTTGGAGAGCGTTATTTCAATTCTGTCAGAGTTGTAGTTCTAGAGTAATTCAATGACAAAGTATCTCCCTCCCGCCCCTCTTACTGATGTAACACTGTTCAGCCAGAGCAGAAGGGAGGTGCCCAGGTAGATTGCAGAGAGGACAATGTTAACGAAAAAAGCCGGGCACTCCAATGATAAAACTTGTCTTTGCTTTATTACTTAATACTTTAAAATGCCGGTAACGGGACTGTTACCGGCATTTTAAAGTATTAAGTAATAAAGCAAAGACAAGTTTTATCATTGGAGTGCCCGGCTTTTTTCGTTAACATTGTGCAGTCTATATTGGAAGCCTTGAGCACCCTTTCCTAATATATTGCCAGTGTGTGCGGCAGAGTTCATGTACAGTTTCCAGATTGCAGAGAGGGACAATCTTCAGTTAAGATAAGGGAAAAACCTGTAAAACTTGTCAAGGGGGGCAGGTCTTTCATTGTTTTCATATAAAGAAGATTGTCCCCTGCTGTTATCTGTCTGGTCTATGGACTGCATTCCACATCTGAGAAGAGATGGCTTACACTAAGTAAAAGGGGCGGGAGGGGAAACTTTGCTTGTGAATATCTCTTAAACCATAAAGGTTTGAGAGATAAGACTTATATCGTTCTTCATGTTTTTTTAATGCCTACAAAATAAAATAAAGATAAAGCAAAGTATTACTATCCCTTTAACTGCCAATATATGTGTATACAAAACAGGTGCAATTCTGGAGCAAACCAAATACATCATATGAAATAAATAAACATTCTCAAAACTTACATTGATTTCAATGGGTCTTTTAACCCCTTAAATGCTAGTGAGTTCTGCAACATGTTGCTTTGCAATGTGTTGGAGATCTCGCTAGCATCCAAGTGGTTAAAATCTCCAATTAAATCAATGGCCATTTCCCTCCCTATGGTGCAGCTGGTTGACCTAGAATTGCTCCTCATTTCTTTTGTACATAAATCCCAGGTTGTTACTCCTCAGCACTGTTCATACTGGGTATGTTATTCAAATTCAATCAAAATCCCTGTGTTATGTGTTATTTGTCAACCGTTGTTGGCTGAAGCCACCCCTAACACACAGCGTGGAATTCTAGAGAGCACAGATTAGGTTTACAAGTCACTTGTCAATGGCATTATGTAGTGTACAGTTATAACAATATACAGTTATTGTTAGCGCTCACAATCAGAATGACAAAAATTATCATAATGTACAAAAATTGTAAATAAATATTCATTTGAAACTCAAGATTCACACCTTATTTAAGGTCTTAGTAGGAAGCTAGTGCCCATGGCTCACCAAAGTGCCAAAGCACCCTTGGCTGAGAACCACTGGTATATGTAATGACATAGAAATATTAGTTCTCCTCCATGCTTATGTTCATCATCTCTTCACTAGGACCTGAGAGTCGGTAGCATATACACAAAGATGAAGAAGAGCAATTCCAATGCTTTGGAGACCTCTATAGCATTTAAGGGATTAAGCACTCCATTTAAATCAAAGGGGATTTATATTTATTTTAGCGGTGCAGCACCACCACTACCAGCAGCACCAGCAGTAAATGGAGCCCACTTCCTTCTGCACTAAATATCCACGGTCCACAACAGCTTCCCTAGGGATCTGGTGAAGTAGGTATCCTTTTAAAAGGTTGCTTTTTAAATATCATGTGGCTGCACACCGCATTAAGCATGTCGCATGGAGGAAAAGGGCAACATGAGAATCTTGCCCTGCATATAAGCGCGAGATTCTCATGTCGACCCTTAAAAGCTACATTGCACGCATACCTACAATAATGTTCCCATAACACAAGACTCTTCAGTAGAAGTCCGCATTGCAATCATACCTACAACAATGTTCCCATAACACAAGACTTATTTTGCAAGATCTTATGTGTTGTGATGTTAAGTAGACTACAAGCAAGCACCATAGACATACACTGTTGTTCTCAGTAAGGATGGTGAATCTGTCTACTTTGTATTTTAAGTTTCAAAGATGATAGGACTTATTGGCACAGTGTAAAAAAACAAGTCCTTCACATATGAAAGAGATTAGTTTTGGGACAACATTAATGACTATTGTAATAGTTTTAGAGTTGTGATGTGCATTTTAGATAGCTAATGGACTACTTGTGATATCCTGGTACAAAATTTCATTTTTTTTGTGTGGTACTCAAAGGGTTAAGCTACATATAGAACAATCATATCTAGGATTTCACTCCTTTGTTTGACATGTAGCTTAACCCGTTGATACCACACAAAAAATGGAATTATGCACCAGGAAATCAAAGGCAGTCGATTAGCCGTCTACAGGTCCCTTGTAATGATGGGTCATGATGTCAGCTTCCAAAAAGGTCCCTACTGCGTCCCAGCCTCTGTCTCAGAAATCTGGGAATCTTGAAACATTGTTGTAGGTATGCGTGCAATGCGGCTTTTAAGGGGGTGATATGAGAATCTCGAGCTTATATGCAGGGCGAGAGTCTCATGTTGCCCTTTTCATCCATGCGACATGCTTAATGAGATGTGAAGCCGCAAGATATTTAAAAACTAGACCTTTTAAAAGTGAACCGGTGATGTATGATTGAGAAGGGGTCACTGGGCAGCAGGGATGAGCAGTACAGGTCAGCTGCATGTGTCTGCTGCTGTCAGTGTACTTCCTGAGGTGATAGCAACTGTGACAGTAGGTGCAACCTCTGTCACATTTGTCATCCCCAACCAGTCCCATAGATCAGCAAGAGATTGATAGTGGTAGAGATGAGAGTGAGGATGAAGTATCTGGCATGGAAGAGAGTATGAATGCATTATTTAGCAGAAATGATAAGGAATGGGAGATAGAGATGAAAATGGGGATGGACATCACCACTAGCAGTGAACTTCTGGAGTTTGCTGTTGAAGTAATTCCTGCTACTAACTCGTCAAAGGCAGACATTCATCTGTCACAGCAGCAGGATGATGATGAGCAGGCTAATGTGCCACAGACCATAGTAGCCACCATGGGACTGGGTTCAGAAAGCAGTGATATGGGACTAGGACAGGTTCCACTTGCCACCGCTACTCCTGCCGCCACTCCTGGTCCTAGCTCTAGCACCTGCCGTAGCCAATGAAGATGATTCTGGAGAAGAAGAAGGCCATTCTTTTCCACCGCTCGCCTCACTGAAATCATGCTGTAGGAATATTTTTCCCTAGTGGCAGGCACAGTGCAGTCATCACTGACTGCCCTGTGCACCATGTGTGATAAGGTAGTGAAGGGAAAGGAGGGGAAACACTTTGGCACATCTGCCCTCATAAAGTACATGCAACATAGTTAACACAATGTTTGTATTAAGCATGTAAAAGCCAAAAAATTAATTGAGAGCTGATGTGCCCCATGTCCCTCCCCAAGGACATAAAGAATGTGGTTGAAAATCCCAGAAGAAGAGAAGCCAAACCTGGAAGTTTGATTACAAGCATAATAATCTATGATCATCTTCTTGTTTTAAGATCTCAATGTAGGACAATGTACCCGCTGTCCCTCCCCTAACACCCACAGTATTCCCTTCTTCCTCCTCTAACATACTACCTTTGCCTTTGTTACCTTTACCTTTGTGGTAGAGAGCAGTTGAATGCAGGGCATCAAGGAGCATCTGAAGACATTCCATCCCTCTGAATATGCTAAGCTGGTGGCAGGATTGATTCATTATTTTTATTAAGTCTTCTATCCTGAAATCACGAGTCCTTAGTGGAGTATACAAAGGCCATAGTGACAGGTACTTGGTTTCTTGGGTGATGGTTTTAAACTGCTGATCTAAATGTCAAGGTGTTTGGTTGTAGTTGTGCCTGTTGCTTAGAATGTGAGAAGATATGTCAATAGTTGAGATCCTTCACAGTTCTATCCCTATTTCAAAATGTTTCTATGCACACACACTGTGCACATTGCAGTTGCTGAAGAAAGGCACAGTTACTTCCTGCTCTCAAGGGAAAAATTAGAATTATACCACACCCATGATTTTAGAGGAGGTACAGGAGAAAAATAATAATTGACCATATCACTTGGAGTGGTATGGGGGCTTGTTTTGGTGTGCTGATAGAAACACTAGGGCTAGTGGTAAGTAGAAGATTTATCATACCACCGCCTGTCTGTGCTGAAGGTTCCAGTGCCATACAGCAGCCTAATAATCCTGCTGCTTAGATGACCCTGTACCAGCAATTAAAGTTGCAGTGCATATCATAATGTCACAAGCAGCATTTGCCACCACCATCTAGCACTACAGGCACTAGTAGGGTTGCCACCTTTTCTTCCAAAAAATACCGGCCATGACATTCTGTCTATAGACTTAACATTGGACAGAAGCCAATTTTATACCGGCCTGCCGGTAAAATACCGGCTGGGTCGTAACCCTAGGCACTAGGCCAGTAGGGGATACAATTTTTTTTTTCAGGGTTTGTTTTTTTGAAAGCATGAGGCCTGCAAGCAAATTTTTTTCAGGGCTTGTTTTTGGCAGATCTGAGGCCTGCAAATTATTTTTTCTCGGGGCTTTTTTTTTTTTGGCAAGCCTGAGGCCTGTGAACCATTTTTTTTCAGGCCTACCCTTGTTTGAAGCCCGCAATCAATGTTTTTTCAAGCCTAAGCTTTCTGTAATATTTTGAATGTTGAGGCTTTTCATTAATCTGCTATACTTACTAACCATTAAGTTTAAAGAGATAATTGAAAATAAAAAATATTAAAACTTACGCTGAAAGTGGCAGATGTGTATGGTGGTGGTAGACTGTGGTGCGTGATTAATGTTTATATATCATCATGATTCATAGGACTGAAAGTTAAACCAGTTATGTGCATTATCATCTTTGAGTTCAATTTAAGCTTGCATTATTCTCAAATTAATGCCAAACATTAATCAGTGGTAATAGCAGTGGTCTCAACAGTGGTAGGTGGGAACAATCCTTCAAATCCCTCCTACTCCTCCTCATTGCTGCCGTTAATTGTACCTGTGCCTTGGGTTTCCCTGTTATGTGTGTATTTGTCCACTTCTGCTACCTGCTACTCATATGGTATTAGATATTGGTTCATTTTTAGATATGTAAGTCTACCAACACTGCTGCTGGATAGCCGATTCTGACAGTAAATTACAATAATACCAGCTGCACTGAAAACCTGATCAGACTGCACTCTTGCTGGTGGCCAGCAAAGGGTTTGTGTGTATCAATTACCAACCCATACTCTGGGAACAAATCCCATAGATACATGTAAATTGCTTTGTGAGATGATGATGTGTTCAAAAATAAGTTGGGATGTTGTTGATGTTGTTGCTGCTGCTGGTTTAAACCCTTTGCTGGCTTATTTTTCACTATGCTTTCTACCAGTTTTTTTGTCCTAATGTTCTCTCTCTCATCCTCCACAATGCAGCCTTCCACTCGATCTATAAGTATATCTTTCTATTCTGGGACAGAGTCCGATTCCTCAGAGAGATGCTTCTGTTCATCATGCCTTGATACAAATTGATCACACTTTGTAGAAATTCAGAAATGTTATGTTTAATGAAAACCATGAGAAGATTCTGCTTAAAGCATTCTAACACTAGCTGGTGTACGCCTTTTTTGTCAGTATTGTAAGATTCATTAGCCATGCTCCTCATTTTTTTCTGCAGTTAATATATCAGATACAGAATCTCACTAACTCCTGCCCCTACATGACTAACCAGTGAGGTGGCCTCCTCAAAAGGTTTCAGCAGCTTACATACTTCATACGTTTGTTGCCATTGACCAGGTTACAAAGATACTCCCACCAAACCTTCCCAGTTTTACATTGTATACTTATACAGACAACAGATATCAACATGTGTAGTTTTTGGATTGTAAGTGAAGTATCTCCATACTGTGCATTTCAAAGACTGAGGGGTTCCTGAGGGCTGTTACTACTACTGGGGCTAGATGTTGCATTTTTACTGCTAGGTGTATGAAGTGCACAGTATGGAGATACTTCACTCACAATCCAAAAGCTAAACATGTTGCTATCTGTTGTCTGTATAAGAAGAGTGTGAGCAGGAGGAAAGTAGGCTCACACCTAGGCACCTTCACTATGAGATCTTACCTGCAACACAACCAAAGCTCTGACTGAGCATAACACCTTCAACATGTCAGAAGTACAAAATCTAGCAGCAGCAGAAGCACTTCTAAAAGTCCCTGTGACTTGGGGCACATACTAGAAGTGATGTTGATGTGTCAGAAAGTGTGCCAAGATTCCATTAATTTGAAATAAGACATTGTCACAACGACTAGGACTCCTGGAGTGAAAAGAGAGAGGAAGATAAGACTCCTCCAACAAGGGATAGAGGAGCAAGATGCTGGGTAGCAAAGCTTGGGTTCAGGGCTCAGGAGTGTGGGTTGTCCAAAAGGAATTGTGCTGCGGCAAAACGGATAAAGGTGATAGCCACAAAGCTAGATTGGACCCCTCCGGTTGAGCCAAAGGGTTCCCCAGATAATCTCCTCAGGACAAATCATACAACCCCTATCCCCAGGCAGAAACTAGCTCCAATCGGAACAAACACTCACTCAGGAACAAGAGACTGGAGAAAGGTCTAGTCACAGTCTGGGTCATACACAGTGAATCTCTGAGGTAGTTACCAAATCAGCAAGTTGGGACAGATCAGGGACAGGCTGGGTCATACACAGAAGGACTGAAGCTGTAACAGAAGCGGCAGGCAAGATCAGGTTAGGGTCAGGCCAGGTCATACATGGGTAATCCAAGACAAGAATCTGCAGGCAAAGGCAAGGTCAGGAATGGAAAGGGTCAACACAGAATCCACAGATACTACAACAAATATCACAGAATCCACAGAACTTGAAACAGCAAACAAAGGCTTGGTCTGGAATAGCTAGAGTCATACACGTCAGATACTACAAAAATACTGGCAGCATATCAAGGTTTTGCTAAGCTGCTCCCATTCTGCCTATTGATTCTGCTGTTTGAGCTAATCTAGTGCTCTGCTATCCACTTCTGCTGTCTTCTGAGTTTCTGGCTCAGGCTGAATCAGCTGGCCTCTCTGATTACTCACCTGATTGTTATCAGCCAACCCTCCCAGGGTATATAAAGCAGCTTGGCTCACTTCCCCATTGTCCTTGGGTTTGTTTGCTGACCTGTTGCTGCTGGCTGCTGTGGATTTTCCTGCACTCCTGTTAGCTGTGTTCCAGTCCCCTTGGCTTGTTCCAGACATTGTGGACTTCTGTGATTCTGACCCTTGGCTTGTTCCTGTCTTCGCAGACTTCTGGTTTCCTGACTCTGGCTCGGCTGACTACCTGTCTTGGTTCCTGACTCTGATGTGTCTTTTGGTTTATGCTCTTGGATCATGCTTCTGTTTTTGTTGCACTAATAAAGGTGTATTGCATTTTACCTTTTTGTGTCCTGTCTGGTTCCTGGTCCCTAACAGTACACAAAGACAATGAACTCAGACGCAGGCAATCCACCAAATAATTTTTTCAACCTGGACCAGGTAGACCAGCGCATGGACCAGTTTGCTGCAGCCCTCCATGATTTGTTGCTCCGTACTGAGCATCTGGTTCCACCGCTCAGCGATCCTCGGTGCAGGCTGACCCTATAGCTGCTGCCGCTCCCACTCTGGCTGCCAATGGTGATTCCAGTGTTGCGAGAGGTATGACAGGGTCTGGCCCACTTCCCCAGCATTATGGGGGAGACCCTAACCAATGCAGAGGTTTTCTAAACCTGGTTGGCATCTATCTGGAGATGGTACCACGGTCCTTCCCATCTGATAGGAGTAAGGTGGGCCTCGAGATTTCCTTACTCTCTGAAAGGGCCTTGGCTTGGGCTACTCCCCTTTGGGAGATGCAGAAACCTATTGTATACAAATACACTGAGTTTGTGGCATCCTTTAAAAGGGTATTTGATATACCGGGCCGCTCCACCTCGGCTGCCAAGCGCCTAATGTCCATCCAGCAGGGTACTAGGATGGTTTCCGATTATGCCATAGAATTTTGTACCCTGGCAGCCGAGGTTGGTTGGAATAATGAAGCTCTCGTGGCTGCTTTCTCTAATGGGCTTTCAGGTACGGTTAAAGATGAAACTGCAGCCCGGGACCTTCCCAGTGATTTAGAGGAACTGGTCTCATATTCTATTCTGATTGACTCCCGAATCTGTGAGAGACCTTCCTTTAGGGAGCGCCTGCAGAGGCATCCCATCCATTTAGCTCCGAGCCTTTCGTCCCCACCCGTACCTCCCTTTCCTCCTGCACCTCGTAGTCTTGAAACCTCAGGCGATGTGGAGCCCACGCAGACTGGGTTTACTCGTCTTTCAGTTGTGGAAAGGGCCTTGAGGAGGAGGGAGGGCCTGTGCCTTTACTGCGGTAAGGCAGGGAATCTACTGCAAAATTGTCCCACACGTCCAGGATGACCGCACCTAAGGTCTTATAGGGAACAGACCTTAGGTGGAGTCTCAGCGTCCCCGGATATTCATACTGATAAACCACTAATCTCCGTTGGGCTTTCTTGGGGCAAAAGTTCCATTACTTCAGAGGCACTTATTGACTCCGGTGCAGCGGGCCTCTTTGTTGACAGTGACTTTGCTCCATTCCATTGCAGCTCTGTACCACTCCACTTGCCCTCAAGGCGATTGATGGTAGACCCCTACAGCCGCCTCAGGTCACCCATGAAACCGCTCCTTTGTCTATGGCTGTAGGGACTCTCCATCATGAAACCTTCCAATTCCATGTGATCCACTCTCCTCACTATCCTGTGATTCTGGGTTATCCATGGTTGCGCAAACACAATCCCACAGTCGACTGGGCAAGGGCTGAAGTCATGGCATGGTCACCCAACTTTTCCAAGACATACCTAGTAAAAGTGGGAAGGGTGCTAACCACATACTCAGGCTCTTTGCTGCCTGACGAGTACCAAGAGTTCCGTGATGTATTTGATAAGGGCCAGGCTGGTGAGCTCCCGCCTCACCGCCCATAAGATTGTACCATTGAACTACAACCGGGTGCCATACCATCTCGAGATCAAGTCTACCCTCTTTCTGTCGCAGAGAATAAGGCCATGGAGGAGTATGTTGCGGATACGCTGTCCTGGGGGTTCATTTGCAAGTCATCCTCTCCTGTTGGGGTCAGATTCTTCTTCGTGAAGATAAAGAGTGGTGAACTGAGACCCTGTATTGATTATATGGGGCTCAACTGTATCATTATTAAAAACGACTTCCCTATTCCACTTATTACTGAGTTGTTCAATTGAGTAAAAGGGTCCAAGGTGTTTACTAAGCTCGATTTGTGTAGGGCATACAATTTGGTAAGGATAAAGGAGGGCCATGAATGAAAACCACATTTAACACCAGGAGCAGACATTACAAATACCTCGTAATACCCTTTGGTCTTTGCAATGCTCCCGTGGTTTTCTAGGAATTCTTAAATTATGTCCTCTGGGATATGCTCCAACAATGCCTGGTGCTGTACCTAGATGACATTCTGATCCATTCTGCCTCCATGGAAAGCCACCACACAGATGTAGGCCAAGTTTTGCAAAGGTTAAGAGAGAATAAACTGTTTTGCAAATTGGAGAAGTGTGAGTTCCACCGCAAACAGGTCAACTTCTTGGGATATGTAATCTCAGAGGCTGGTTTCGCTATGGATCCTGAGAAACTCTCGGCAGTTCTCGAATGGCCACAACCCGTTGGTCTCTGCTCCCTCCAACATTTCCTTGGGTTCACTAACTACTATAGGAAATGTATCCGCAATTTTTCCTCTATGGTGAAACCCCTTACCGACATTACCAAAACAGATAGTGGCTCCACTAACTGGTCCCTGGAGGCCATCAGAGCATTTGAGTCAGTGAAAGCCGCTTTTGCAGCAGCACCCATTTTCGCAGACCCAAAACCCGAGCGTCCATTTGTACTTGAGGTCGATGTGTCTGAGACAGAAGTAGGCGCCCTCCTGTCTCAACATCCTACTTCTGAGAGCCAGTTGCACCCGTGTGGAATTATGAAATTGGCGACAGTGAGCTTCTGGCGATAATACTGGTTCTCAAAGAATGGAGACATTTGCTCGAAGGAACTTCCATGCCAGTCCTAATCCTCAGGGATCATAAAAACCTTACCTACTTGTCTGAAGCTAAGCGCTTGTCTCCAAGACAGGCCAGATGGGCCTTATTTTTGTCTCGTTTTAATGATGTGGTCTCTTACCTGCCAGGTACTACAAAATGTCCGGGCTGATGCCCTATCCAGACAGTTCTTGGGCGCTAAAGAGGAGAGTCCTCCTTGTCCTGTTATTCCTTAGGACAAAGTACTGGCCACCATATGTACCAGCATAACATCTCTCCTTGGGGAGAAAACACAGGCCGCCCAAGTAGATGCACCTGCTTAGACTCCCTCTGGGTGCTGTTTTGTACCTAATGACCTCCGTACTAAGGTGCTTGCAACCTACCATAATACTAAATTAGCAGGTCATCCTGGAAAGAACCAGCTCCTCTGGTCAGTTTCCCGTCTCTTTTGGTGGCCAGAACTTAGCAAAGATGTTGCTGTCTTTGTCGCTGCCTGTCCAGCCTGTGCGCAGACCAAATCACACTGCCACCTTCCAGTGGGCCTTCTCCAACCCATACCCAGTGGGGAGAAGCCATGGTCACACCTTGCCATGGACTTCATAGTCGACCTCCCTTTGTCTAATGGTCACACTGTTAACCACATGGTCGTTGACCGATTTTCTAAGATGATTCATTGCATACCATTCAAAAAACTTCCATCTGCTAAAGAGTTGGCTACGGTCTTAGTCAAAGATGTCTATTGGCTACACGGGGTTCCCAAAGTCATTGTTTCCGACCAGGGTAGCCAGTTTGTCTCGAGATTCTGGAGGGCCTTCTGTGTGCAACTAGGTATCCAACTTTCCTTCTCCTCGGCCTATCACCCGCAATCGAATGGGGCAATGGAAAGGGCTAATCAGGGCTTGGTGCAATTGCTGAGGTGTTACATCTCAGACCATCAGAACAATTGGTTGGACCTGCTACCTTGGGCGGAGTTTGCTCATAACAGTCCTGTCTCGGCTTCTACCCGGCTCTCCCACTTTCATGGTGAATTATGGGTATCAACCCTCCATGATTCCAGATTTGTTCTCTCCCCAGGGGATCCCGACACTGGAGGATAATCTCCAGCGAGTCCGTTCCACATGGGTGCAGGTCCATGAGTCATTGCGATGCTCACAACAGTCCCAGGAGCTCCAGGCCAATCGTAAACACCTACCCGCACCATCCTACCAGGTCGGGGAGAGGGTCTGGTTGTCCTCCAGAAATCTTCATCTCTGAACACCCTCTCAGAAACTGGTTCCCCATTTTGTGGGGCCTTTCTGTTTCCTCTGACGTGTGAACTCTGTTGCCTATTCCCTAAACCTTCCTCCTAATATGCAGATACACGTGTTCCATGTCTCGCTGCTGAAACCTCTGGTATTTAACAGTTTCACTATGGTCACTCCTCGACCTCATTCGGTGCCCGTTGATGGCCATGAGGAGTACGAGGTCCGATCCATAGTTGACTCTCGTAGGTTCCAAGGGAATCTTCAATATTTGGTCCATTGGAAGAGTTGCAGTCCAGAAGAGCACTCTTGGGTTCCAGCTGCAGATGTGCATGCCCCTGACCTACTCAGTACTTTCCATGCACGCTTTCCCCATAAACCTGGTCCTGCCCTGCGGGGAGTGGGGGGGGGAGTTGTTGAGGGGGGCGTACTGTCAATGTTTTGTTGGGCTGCTCCCATTCTGCCTATTGATTTTGCTGACTGAGCTAATCTAGTGCTCTGCTATCCACTGCTGCTGTCTTCAGAGTTTCTGGCTCAGGCTGAATCAGCTGACCTCTCTGATTACTCACCTGACTGTTATCAGCCAACCCTCCCAGGGTATATAAAGCAGCTTGGCTCACTTCCCCATTGTCCTTGTGTTTGTTTGCTGGCTGCTGTGGATTTTCCTGCGCTCTTGTTAGTTGTGTTCCAGTCCCCTTGGCTTGTTCTAGACATCGTGGACTTCTGTGATTCTGACCCTTGGCTTGTTCCTGAATTCGCAGACTTCTGGTTTCCTGACTCGAGCTCGGCTGACTACGTGTCTTGGTTCCTGACTCTGGCATGTCTTTTCGTTTATGCTCTTGGATCATGCTTCTGTTTTTGTTGCACTAATAAAGGTGTATTGCACCTGTCTGGGACACCATACTAACGTATCAGTAGTGTGCAACCACTGACCCTTTAAAGCTGTGCACCGGAAGCCACTCCTGCGCATGCCCAGAGAAAAGGCCCCTGACAAGACGGCCGTCAGAGTTAGAGCCGGCAGGGAAGCGGGCAGAACAGGTGCGAGAGCGATGGTGCCACAAGGGAGGAGAAATGGAAGCGGAGACGGGATAGAGCGGCAGACGGAGAAGTGACATGGACAGCCACAGCAGGGAAACAGAGCGGTGTCGGAGTGCAGCGCAGAAACGGGTCACGAAGGACTGGAGTGGTAGCAAGGCAGACTGGGGCCGGTAAGGACGAGACAGACATATGGCTCCTGCTGCAGAAGTGTATGACTCTCAGTGTGTTGTAGGAGATGACAATAGTTGTATAAAGTACACATATGCTGCCACCAAAACCCCACCATCGCTACAAGTCATCTTTAAGCAATAAACTTCTTCTATTATGCAGTCAGCACTAAAATGTTACTCAATGTTTTCTTCAGTGTTCTAAGATTGTTCATTAATATTACTGGTGGTGGTGGAACTTTTTATGGGACAAACAGCCTCTTCAGGGGAGACAAAGATCATCATCATGTATCTCACAAACTACAGCAACCATGGCTGCAGTTAGTTTTTGGACTACCACTTTACTAACAAGTCCCTGCACTGCTCCTACTTCTTTTGCCCTCTTCTGCCCCTAGCATATTTGTTGGACATTATTATCTAGCGTGTGTGTGTATTTTAACAGTGACGTGTACAGCAGAACTGATTGTGTATGAGGTATTGCCCTTTACAAAGAACTCTATCTTTTTTAGTATCTGTCTGCTTCAGTCAAAGCTCACGTCAGGGTCCCTTTCTCTGTCACCTAACAGTCAAACTATTTTTCTTTTAAAATCTTTTTTTTACATTTTTCTTACTAACTGTCCCTTTCACAGTCAACAAAAAACACACTCCTTGTGCAACTGTTTTGTCACCTGTTTTGCCTTTATCTAGTGTCAAGAAGATTTCAGCTGCTGATTTCTCTCTCACTGCAGTCTTATTATTACTTTGTTATAGACATGAAGATAGATCTTACTAAATATGCTGGTCCCTCTTCCTATGGCTGCTGAGATGTATATGTCATTTGAACTTGTCTGTCTATTGAGTTTCTCTCTGCTAAATATTGTGTCAGTCAGTCACAGAGGCTCAGCCAGCACAGGAAGGAACCTGGATCCCCTAATACAGAGAACAGCCATCTCAGGAAGGAACTTGGATCCCCTGCCTGTCTCCATCAAACAAGACTTTGGGGTATTTGGGGTAAATCTCCTTTATCTCTTTATACTGCCTCAAAATCCACCAGACTCTCCTAGCAGAGAGAATAAACTGCCCGCCCACAAGACTTCCTAAACTACACTCCAACTTCACTTTATTTACCTATCCTAATTAGCTCAAAATTGTGCTGCCTTTTTATATTATCCTTGTAGGAAAAGAAGGGAAACTTGCCACATGTGGTGGGGGTGGAATTCAGTTTTATCATTGATTTCAGTACAGTGAGCTATGGAAAAAAGAAAAAAATCAGCACTTTTCAAGAAAAATGTCCCACTTGGTGGACTATGCCATTTTTCACCTGTTTCACTTTTGTTGTGAAAAATGTTTGCCTCTGGTGTTGCCTGGCTGTGATCTTCTTTTATACATTTGAAGATATAAGCAGAAAGAAAAAAGAGGAGCAATTCTGGGCCAAAACAACTGCACCACAGGAATCAAATAACAATTGCCATTGATTTAAATGGATCTTTTAAGCCCTTGACTGTTAAAGATGGCTCTTTGGCATATGTTATACAGCCTGGGCAAACCCAGTATACAAAATATATTTCTTTGATGCATTCTGTGGCTGCAAAGTGTTCAAAGTAACTAAAAAGCTATTTTAAAAATGTTTTTTTTTTTACCAATACAATCATGTGTTTTTCCTTTGCCCAGAAACATGTGATGTGTCATTTGATGCCCATGATAGACACAGCAGGAATCTATTAGAAGGACTCAAGCTGTTACCTGATTATGTTCTGAAACAACACAGTACTGCTGCCGAGCAAGGTAATCATGTACAACACGAGGCTAACCCCTTGGTTTCTAAACAAGTATTCACACACGCACCTCCTAATAATAAACCCCTATTTATCTTTATCTGGGGATGCTTTGCAATGCATTGGAGACTAGCATACAAAGGGTTAAACACCCAATTTACATAAATGGTTATTTGGGCAATTTTTTTTGCAGTTGGTTTTCCTCAGAACTGCACCTCTTTGATTTCATGAATACTGAGTATAATGTGTGCTGAGTTGGCCAGCCTGACACCCTCCAACAGTTTAGGCTACAAATCCTACTGTCTGCAGCAAGCCATTGTCTGGCTGAGGATGATGGGAATAATGCTCATCAACAACTGGAAGAGCACAGGTGCCCACTTCTGGTATAGTGGAGATGATGTGCTGTGCTCTTTCTGGTCTTACCACACAGAAACACAGGAATCCATGAAGACAAATGAGTTAGGTCTGCTCATCCATATATGCATAGCTCATATGGTTCCAGTGTAGGAGGCTCTAACTTGGCGGCCATGACGCCTTTAGGGTAGGCAATTCCCAGTATGCACTGAGGTATAGGGAGGCATAGAGTTCGGGTTGTCGATCAGCAATGCCCACTTCATCCCCTCCAGTCTGAGGTAACCACTGCTGGGGTTGGGTCTGTGGCGTCTGCAAGGAATGAGGTTTACTCCTCCCCCAGCAGCAGGCGGAAGGGTAAAGGTACTGGCCCACTCCCACCTGAGGCTACAGGCCTGGGGCTACACTTGGAGGGTTTTTGGAGGGTTCCCCTTGGGGGACCCTTTAATAGGTCATATCCATCAAATAAAAGCTGTGATCTCTTTATTTGCCACCTATTGTGTCTGTGTTTTTATTTCAAGTTATGAAGGTGCTGTGATATGAAGTTGCACGTGGTTGGGCAAGGTACGGGAAGGGGGTGGTGGGACAGAATAGGGTACAATGAAGAAAAACTGTGGGTATATGGGACCTTATGGCTTCTAAACAGGGCAAAATAATGCAAGAGTCAAGGTTAATGATTGTTAGAATCAGAGGAACTGCAAGATGGATTATATGGGCTATGTCTACTAAGGGGGTTATTACCTCTAGTGAAATAGGGAGTAAGCAGAAACACTTTATCTACTTTTCTAAGTTGTTCAGTTTAGTAAGAGGACAGTTACACTAGGAATATGCACTTTGGATGATTTTTAATAGCGTCTCCAACAGGTAGATAGTGGAGGAAGTATAAAAGTGACCTAAAGAAATTTGAAAAAACTTGCTTAGATATGAGTGCCACAATCACAATGTGAATGTAAAAAGGTGACTTTTACATTTTCTACAATTTATAGCACAATTTGCATTTTTTTATACATCTTTTGTGCCTTGTTAACATTTCCTGTTTTTTCAAACATTTACTAACTTTGTCTCAGGTAGAGCAAATACATTTGTGCCATTTTATGCTCTGCTGTGTTCTACTCCCTCTTTATTTATCCCATCATAATCTTAATGCTGGTAATGGGGAAAACATATAAAATAAACCCAGCAGCACGGATGGCAGCAATAAGTGAAAAAAAAAAAAATTTTTTGGCTTATTGTTGCCGGTCTCCTATTATTTTTTTTCTACGTGCCAACACAAGCATATAATTTGTTATTCTGCTATTACTAAATAAGATTATTATACACACCCATCTGGGAGAGAAGAGCACCAAATTAGCCCTGCTTGCTAATTTTGTTGATTAGTAAATATTGGCTTTTGACTTCATAAACTATCTTTGACAGTCTATTTCTGGAATTCATTATATAAATATATAATTCATTGTCGCTCAGGCATGGATTTATATATTTTATTTATACCAGCTTTATCTAAACTATTACATGATACAAAGTAATTACATCATATTGAGGTGTCCAAACCTTGAAACAATAAACTTTAAATTAACTGCCCTTAAATTACTTTGATCAGAAAACTCTAATGACCAATATGGATTTTGTCATTTCTACTTGGTTCAAGAAAGAACATAGTCAGTGCATCCTGGATTCCATATTTGTGGAGGTGTAAACCACAGATCACAGACGATTGTTTGTTTTTTGCTTTCATACTGAGGAATGAATTTGTATAAAATTAGCATGTGCAGGGAGCAGAGTCTGAGGTCCTGTTGTCCTATTAGCAACTGTAAGTCCCCCTCTGTGGACATGGCATACAGGACTGATTGAACAAAAGCACAAGTGAGAAATTTATAAGGGCCATTGATATTTTTTGCCATAATAGGAAGTTGGTTATTGGGGTTGTTAGTTTCCTTAAGGATATGTGTGTGTGTGTGTGTGTCCTTTGGTTGATCATAACAGGCAAATTGGGGTGTAGTCAGAGATCTTCATGGAGATGTAGGATGGTGTAAAAGAGATGGGGACTTTGAATGAGAGAAGCAGTATTCAGTATGACATATGGAGTTTGATGGGTAACCATTGAAGAGATTGACGGAGGAGGGGTGCACAGACAAACTTAGGTGATAGTAAGGAAATCGTGCTGCAGGATTTTGTACGGGTTGAGGTATATGGAGTTGAGAGTCAGGAAGACCTAAGAGAAGGTTATGTGGTCAATGTGGTTACAGAATGAGTGCTTAGGTAAAATAATTAATTGTGAAGGAACGGAGGAAGAGCATTTTTGCTATGTTATATAAGGCAGGCCGGGACTGGGACAAAAAATAGGCCCGGGCTTTTAAGGCTGAGCAGCCTATTTTTATTTTTCGAGCAGCCTATGGGGGGGTCGGCAACGGGCGTTCGTTCTTTATTTTTTTTTTTTTTAAATGCCCGGACTGGCCCCGGACGCAGGGCCGATACAAGATTTTTGGTATATACAGGCGAAGGTGCATTTTGATGCCCCCACCCCCCTCCGACCCGGACACAATCCTATGCCCCCCCTTGCCACAATCCCCTGCCCCGCCCACATAATCACCTCCACACTCTGCCCACCTCCACACTGCCCACCCCATCCTCCTCCCCACCTCCACATTGCCCACACTGTCCACCTCCACAATGCCCCCTTCATCTCCACATTGCCCCTTCCACAATGCCCCCTTCATCTCCACATTGCCCCTTCATCTCCACAATGCCCCTTCATCTCCACATTGCCTCTTCCACAGTGCCCCTTCATCTCCACATCGCCCCTTCCACAATGTCCCCTTCATCTCCACAATGCCCCTTCCACAATGCCCCTTCATCTCCACATTGCCCCTTCCACAATGCCCCCTTCACCTCCACATTGCCCCTTCCACAGTGCCCCTTCATCTCCACATCGCCCCTTCTGCAATGCCCCCTTCATCTCCACAATGCCCCTTCCACAATGCCCCATTCATCTCCACAATGCCCCTTTCATCTCCACATTGCCCCTTCCACAATGCCCTCTTCATCTCCACATTGCCCCTTCCACAATACCCCTTCATCTCCAAATTGCCCCTTCCACAATGCCCCTTCATCTCCACATTGCCCCTTCCACAATGCCCCCTTCATCTCCGCATTGCCCCTTTCACAATGCCCCTTTCATCTCCACAATGCCTCTTCCACAATGCCCCCTTCATCTCCACAATGCCCCCTCCGTCTCCACAATGCCCTCTTCATCTTCACATTGCCCCTTCCACAATGCCCCTTCATCTCCACATCGCCCCTTCCACAATGCCCCCTTCATCTCCACAATGCCCCCTCCGTCTCCACAATGCCCCTTCATCTCCACATTGCCCCTTCCACAATGTCCCCTTCATCTCCACATCGCCCCTTACACAATGCCCCTTTCATCTCCACATTGCCTCTTCCACAATGCCCCCTTCATCTCCGCATTGCCCCTTTCACAATGCCCCTTTCATCTCCACAATGCCTCTTCCACAATGCCCCATTCATCTCCACAATGCCCCCTCCGTCTCCACAATGCCCTCTTCATCTTCACATTGCCCCTTCCACAATGCCCCTTCATCTCCACATCGCCCCTTCCACAATGCCCCCTTCATCTCCACAATGCCCCCTCCGTCTCCACAATGCCCCTTCATCTCCACATTGCCCCTTCCACAATGTCCCCTTCATCTCCACATCGCCCCTTACACAATGCCCCCTTCATCTCCACAATGCCCCCTCCGTCTCCACAATGCCCCTTCATCTCCACATTGCCCCTTCCACAATGTCCCCTTCATCTCCACATCGCCCCTTACACAATGCCCCTTTCATCTCCACATTGCCCCTTCCAAAATTCCCCTTCAACTCCACATTGCCCCTTCATCAATGCCCCATAAAGCCCCTTCATTTCCACATTGCCCCTTCCACAATTCTCCTTCATCAATGCCCCATAAAGCCCCTTCATCTCCATATTGTCCCTTGATCCCCTACCTTGAGTCCCTGGTAGTCTAGCGGCGTGCTGTAGAAGAGATCTGTGCCTCCTTTGGCACAGAGCTGAAGCTCCCGCGCGCAGTTCTCAGTAATACAGAGCGCTGGGAAATGATGTAATCTCCCAGTGCTCTGTATTGCTACAGAGCCTGGGTCGCCGG
This sequence comes from Rhinophrynus dorsalis, assembly GCA_037306005.1. Lineage (NCBI taxonomy): Eukaryota > Metazoa > Chordata > Amphibia > Anura > Rhinophrynidae > Rhinophrynus > Rhinophrynus dorsalis. The sequence goes on along the minus strand of CM074722.1, from coordinate 151,557,412 downwards.
ACCGGCCCACCGGGCAAATGCCCGGTATGCCCGATGGCCAGTCTGGGCCTGATATGAGGAAACATGACAAGATTTATCAATAGCATGAATATGAAGAGAGAGTGAAAGAACAATTATCACAATGTATCTCACCAACTGGATCTATGGTGTTGTGATTATTGTGACCCAAAAGGGTACTACTGGGCCTGGTCTAAGTGAAATGAGTATTGGTTCAGTTTTAGACATGTTGAGTTTGAGGCACCTATGAGCCATCCAATCAGAAACAGCAGAGTGGCAGTATGTTACTCTTGATTCAACATCAGGAGTCAGATGAGGTGTGGATAAAAAAGTTGAATGTCATCTTCTTAGAGGCGATATTTGAGCTTAAATTACTTAATATGTTCACAAAGTATTAATATGTTTAGAGAGAACATAAATGGTCCTAGAATAGAATCCTGAAGCACCCCAACAGAGGTGAACAGCAGAAGCTATAACATAGGAACTGGAGAAGTGATATCACTGGAGAAGACTTCTTCACATTATCACCCCTTTATCACGGCTTAAAGGGATAGTAATGTTTCATAATTAAAGCAGCTCTATTTAAACTTCATAGTATTTGGGCTTTGGAGAGTGTTATTTCAATTCTGTCTGAGTTGTAGTTCAAGAGTAACTGAATGATAAAGTATCCCCCTCCCGCCCCTTTTACTGATGTAACACTGCTCAGCTTGGAGCAGCAGGGAGTGTCCAGGTAGATTACAGAGAGGGACAATCCTCAATTAAGATAAGGGAAAAAGCTGAAAAACCTGTCAAGGAGGGCAGGATTTTCATTGTTCTCACAGTAAGAATATTGACCCTTGATGTGAGCTGTCTGGTCTGTGGACTGGATTCCACATCTGAGGAGTGGGTGCTTACACTAGGTAAAAGGGGCGGGAGGGGGAAACTTATCATTCAATTAGTCTTGAACTACAACTCTCACAGTAATGAAATAACACTCTCTATGTCTCAAATACTATGAAGATTAATTGGAACTGCTGTTTTTGTGAAACATTACTATCACTTTAATGCATAACCCAAATGTCTTTTTTTAGCACATATAGCTAACTTGTGGCCTGTGTCAAATCTAAATGTTCTATCAACAAGTGTGGCAGCTGCGCAACACTTATTACATGATGTCAATCAGCCACTGTAGCCAGGTTTCTGGATATATCACTGGTTAGTATGTTTGGTGACCTTATGATGGCAAGAGACTAAAGTTATTGCGACTGTCCTCTCTGAACCATTTGATTGCAGTGGACCATAATACATTAACCCTTTCTGACACTCAAAGAGTTAAAGGGAATGTATCACCCCTATATAAGTTAGCATGAATCATTAGCTTATACCTCGAATATAAGCAAATGTGTATTCATTATTTATTTTTTTTAAGCTCCTGTTGGTCTAAAATGAAGTTATAATCTCTGCCCTGCAGCTACTTCCACATAGACTGTGGTTACCTGCTCTGTAACTGCAGTCTATCACTCTGCCTCTGCTCCCCTCTATCCAGCCTCCTCCAATGATGGAGGCTTTCTGCCTGTAAGCTGGAGCAGTCTCATTGGCAGAGATTGATATCTAGCCAATGAGACTGCTCCAGCTTACAGGAAGAAAGCTCCGTCATTGGAGGAGGCTGGATAGAGGGAGGGGATCAGAGGAGTAGTGATAGACTGTGGTTACAGAGCAGGTAACCGCAGTCTATGCAGAAGTAGCTGCAGGGCAGAGATTATAACTTCAATTTAGACCAACAGGACCTTAAACAAAATGAATACACATTTACTTATATTTGAGGTATAAGCTAACGATTCATGCTAACTTGTATAGTGGTGATACACCCCCTTTAAAGATCAGAATGGTGTGCACCATAATGTGAAGCAACATCTTACACACTCTTCTGGTCCTTAACGCTTTGAGTGCCAGAGGGGTACACAACGCATTGCAAAGCAATGTGTTGTGTACTCCTCTGACACTCAAAGAGTTAAAGTGTTAACCACTTGGATGGTGGCACTGGCAACCTCTTTAGCATTCAAGGGTTACAGATCAACAGAGAATTTACTGTACACTAGGCGCACAGTCACTAGCTGGTTGAAATCTTTTCCCATATGCAGGCCACAGAGAGACCAGTGACTTTATATTATGAAGAGATCTCTAGTGCTTCTTGACATTACTATCTTATCCCTTTGAGTGCCAGAGGGGTATGTAATGCATTGCGTTCCTCTCTGGCACTCAAAGGGTTAATACTGGATGGCACAATAGGATGACTTTGCCTTGCCTATTACCAAATTACATCTGCATAAACTGCCACTCAATGAGGCTGATTTACAAAGAAGAACTGGAATAATCTTGGGGCAAACCAACTTCACCATAGGGGACAGATACAGAATTATCTTTAACTTAAATAGGGCTTTTAAAGGGATAGTAATACTTCGTTTTATCTTTATTTTATTTTGTAGGCATTAAAAAAACATGAAGAACGATATAAGTCTTATCTCTCAAACCTTTATGGTTTAAGAGATATTCACAAGCAAAGTATCCCCCCCTCCCGTTCAGCCAGATCAGAAGGGAGGTGCCCAGGTAGACTGCAGAGAGGGACAATCTTCAATTAAGAAAAGGGAAAAAGCTGAAAAACTTGTCAAGGGGGGAAGGGCTTTCATTGTTTTCATGCAAAGAAGATTGTCCCCTGCTGTTATCTGTCTGGTCTTACAACCAGATTCACATCTGAGAAGAGATGGCTTACACTAGGTAAAAGGGGCGGGAGGGGAAACTTTGCTTGTGAATATCTCTTAAACCATAAAGGTTTGAGAGATAAGACTTATATCGTTCTTCATGTTTTTTTAATGCCTACAAAATAAAATAAAGATAAAACGAAGTATTACTATCCCTTTAACCTCTTGAATGCTGGAGTGGTCTCCAATACATTGCAAAGCCAGGCATTAGAGACCTCCCTAGCATTTAAATCAAGGGAAACATGGGGAATTTGTATTTGCCTCCTATGATGTGCTGGGTTTGCCCTAGAGTTGTTCCATTACTTGTAGTGAATCATCCTTATTGTTTTCTGCCTTTGTTCTGAATAAGCATGTGTTTTACCCACACGTTAATTAGATTTCCATCTGCTCTTGTTTCCTCCCCCTTTTTCTCCTTTTACCAGATTCAGCACTTGTGAAGGCACAATGTAGAATGGCATAGTGCTTGACACTCTGGTGCAGCTTTTCTGGATTGCATCCTCCCAGCTGAAATGACAATCTGCTCTTCATTTTGTATTGAGCCATTATAGTTCATACCACTCCAAGGGTTCTGGTTACTAAGCAAAGGGTCAGATTGGTTTCAGCTGCATTGGTTCAGAATTGGGCATATGGACCCAAGTAACAGCAGTTATCAAATCCTATTTTTTTTACTCTAAAGCAGGACAGGAAATTAATTTGGCCTGAAAGCTAAATCTGTTTAGGACATTTTTGGAGGGACATTTATGTGTGAGAGAGCCAGTTATGCCTGTCTGATCATAGACTGTGAATTGATACATTCACTGAGCAACAATGAATGTATATCAATTATGGGTCTCTCTGGTTTGGAAGAGTGCACTGCCAGTCAGACTTGATGGCCACCTGTGTTCCAGAGACTACCATCCAAGACATTGGCATAGTTGTCCAAAGCTTTATTTTATCGAATTCTCTCTTTAAATATACAACATTAGTATGCTTTGTGCCCATCCATTTTAAGATCAGACACTGGCAAAAATGTGGCTGCATCTTTGATCCAGTGGAGTTTACAATGTTCCAACCTCCAGTCCACTATTTAGCAAAGATTTGTACAGAAATGTAGCAGGTGATTTGGTAGATACAATTTTGATGGATCTTGGTGATCTTCCCTCATAGATTTGATAAAGATATCTCTGGGGAAGCATCCATACAGGTTAAATCCCTCCTTATGCATAAAGCACATCCTAAGCATTTTTGAAGTTAGCAAATTGCACCATAAGAATCAAAACATTCCCTGTAATTTCAGTTGGGCTTTTACAGCCTGTAAGACTAGAGGAATCCCTGTATTGTCCTCTATGGTACAGTTGGTATGTTCTACAATTGTTCATCTTTGTTCTCTGCGTAAGGCCTTATTCATCAACTACAGTTCTGGAACAAACCAAATGTACCATAAGGGACAACTGAATATTTCCATTGATGTTAAAGGGAATTTTTAAACCCTTGAATGCAAGAGAAGCCTCCAACGCAATATCTTAGAGACCTCATTGGTATTCAAGGGGTTAAAATCTCCATTTTTATTTGTCTGCATTGGTGCAGTTTGTTTGCTCCAGAGTTGCCACTGTTTAGCTTAACCATTTAACCCTTTCAGTGCCAGAGGGGTAGGCAATCATTGCTTTGCAATGCTTTGCGTACCCATCTGGCACTGAACGGTTCAAGGAACAGAGTGGTGGGCAACCCGTTGCTTTGCAATTTATTAATCACCCCTCTAGTCTTTAAAGGGTTCATGAATAAGGACTCTTACTGTGTGTTAATTAAGCAACCTTAATGGTGCATCCCTAAGACCTTGTAGGTCATTTGTCAAGATCACCAGTGGGAGATTCACTAAGGTGTGATAAAGCGGAGATGAGTTCTCCAGTGATATCACTTCTCCAGTTCCTGTGTTATTCTATGGAGCCTATGCACTAAGATTTCTTCAGCTTAGGAGATCTTAGTGCATATGCTATACAGAATAACATAGGAACTGGAGAAGTGATATCACTGGAGAAGTCATCTCCACTTTATCACCGCTTAGTGAATCTCCCCCTAATATTGTTCATAACAATTTACATAAATCTTCATCTGAATCAGTCACACTTTTGTCATAAAAACAGTGGCACCCAATGTTGGTGCCCATGACATCCTGGTCAATGGAATAACTTAACCCCTTAATGACCATGGCCAGCAATTAAGGACCACAGGGCATTTTTTTTTGTGTGCAAATGGATTCGGGGTCCCTGAATGGTGTGCAGCTGCACGGGGACCCCTGAATTCCATGATGTGCCAGGACCGTCATGGGTCCTTAAAGCAAGTTTTCCTATGATGGTCCTGGCACATCATGGGTCCTTAAGGGGTTAATGCAAACATTTTTGGGCACCCCAAACAAAAATATTATCACAGTGGCATAACTAGAACCTGTTAGGTGCCCTGACATGCTGCACCTCTGGAAGTTATGCCCCTGACCCTGGTTGAGAACCGCTGACCTGATGGAATGTAACACTAAATACATTGCAAATAATGACAATTTGGTAGTATTGCACTTATGTGATATATGCTTATATCCAATATAATATGTTGCGATACATTATTGATGTGCCTCTTTGTTTAGTATTCTTCCGTACCCACTAATTGTCATTTGTAACCCTTTAAAAACCCTTTGAGTGTCAGAGGGGTATCCAAAGCATTACAAAGCTCTACCCCCTCTGGAATTCATTAACCTCCCTGATCCTTAAAGGGATAGTAATACTTAAGATGTAAAAAAATATATGTTGTAGGGTTTATGTCCCCGAATAAAACAAGGGTACTCCCACTGCTGAGAGAAATTTTATTAAAAAATTATAACAGCTCAAACTTGAATTTTTTAGGTGCAATATCACAGTGGCCTGAACATTTACATTGGCTCTGTTGCTATACTACAGACCAGTCTATAGGATGGTGTAGCAACAGCGGCACTGTACAATTTCAGGCCCATAGAGGGCTATGTACGTTAGTATTGGGATTAATATTTAGTTAGGGCTTGCTGATCCAGGGAGAAATCTGATTGCCATTTGGAATCAAGAAGGAATTTTTTTCCCCCCATTCAAGGCAGAATTTTAAATTGCTAATTGAGGGGTTTTTTTGCTTTCTTTTGGATCAACGATGGTAAACAGGAATAGGAAAAGGTTGAACTAGATGGACGCAAGTCTTTTTTCAACCTAAATTACTATGTTACTATGTTACTATATTGCACCTAAAAATTCAAGTTTGAGCTGTTATAATTTTTTTAATAAAATATCTCTCAGCAGTGGGAATACCCTTGTTTTACTCAGGGGGATAAACCCTACAACATATATTTTTTACACTTCAAGTATTACTATCCCTTTAAATTGTTAACTCATCTTCACACAAAGCACCTAATGCCAGGTTTTTTAGTATCTCTTCCTTCTTTAACTCCTTGGATGCTATATACTTTAGGGGTTATGCATTACGGCGTGATAAAGAGGTGATAAAGTAGAGAAGACTTCTCTAATCTTATTACTTCTCCAGTTCCCATGTTATTCTATGGAGCCTTTGTACCAAGATTTCCATAGTTGAAGAAATCTTAGTGCATAGGTTACATAGAATAACACAGGAACTGGAGGAGTGATAAACTGGAGAAGTCATCTGCACTTTATCACCTCTATCACCACTTAGTGAATCTCCCCCTTTATGTCACAATGCATTGGAGTCATTTTTAGCATCAGTTGTTAAAGTTATAATATTGCTTAATATGGGAAAAAAATATATATACCGCTGAGTACAACATGAATACATCTGCGATTTTATTCAAAAGTCACAGAAGTCCTATTACAGCAATTTGAGTGCCAAAGGGGTATGCAACATTCTGAAGCTCTGCTTTGTCACCCCCTCTGGCAGTCAATGGGTTACTCCATTGAACAGATATGCTTTTTAGAGACAAGCAGGGAGACAAGCCGAGTCACATTAAATATATATGTTAATGCAGATGAAAAATATTCCACTTACATTTCACATAGTTCGAAATTCAAGTGGCAGAGACAGATAAAATGCTGTTATTCAGGGAAGAGCCATCTCTATGGTTACGCTGCCAAGTAATATATTAACTCTTTTATATCCAGACAGTGTTGCTAGATATGGCAGAGCGATGAAGCACTTACTTCTCTAGCAGAAAAGAATGTTAATTCTGCTTAATATGCTGTATCAGGCTTCATAAGCTATTGAATACTAGAGAAGGATCCAATACCATGAAGCACGGGGCTGTTTCTGTATACATTAGAGCAGAAATGTACAAAATTCAGATGATTTTTCCTGGCCCTTTGGTCTGGATGGCTTTACACATACAATAGTATTATCGGATAGAAACATATCACTTTGGGCTTTCTCTGCAAAGGAAGAGCGGTAGATAGTGGTACATTTTTATCACAAAGCACAGTACTTCTCCATTGCATCTACAAGTGCAGAGAGAGGCAGAATTGATATAATACATTCACTGTAGGCACAGCTCTTAGGCCTAGATTCAGTTAGGTCCGATGGCTGTTTTTTTCTGTTTTGATTCAGAACAGTGCAGAGAGATGCAAAAATAACTACAAACAGCCACCAAACCTAATTAAATCTAGGCTTAAGAGCTTACTGAAATGTAATTGGAATGTTTTTCATCTACATTAACATGTCTATTTAATGTGACTCGGTTTGTGCTTGTCTCTAAAAAGGATATTTAGTCACAGGAGTAACCCATTGACTGCCAGAGGGGATGATAAAGCAGAACTTCAGAATGTTGCACACCCATTTGGCACTCAAATTGTTGTAATATGACTTCTGTGAATGAGCTGCAATAACTTTTGAATAAAACATCTCTCAATTGCAGATGTATTCATGGTTTACTCAGCAGGAAAACCCCTGCAATACATTTTTTCCCATATTAAGCATTACTAGTTCCCTTTGTACCTGAGTAAGCTTATCACATTGTATGTAGTTAATAATTTTGTATAATCTTTGGTGGGCAGACACTTAAGAATCTCAGCATAAAAAAATGAAGCATAAATAACTATTTTGTGTGTAAACCTCTTTTGGAATATATTATCCTATATAATAATTTGCTAGGATGTTTGTCAGAAGCAGTCATACGCAGTAGAGACTGTGCATGCTGCAGTCATTCACAGTATAGACTGCCTGCAGTGCAGTCATGCACAGTACAGACTGCCTGAATGTGCTGCAGCTGATATGGAGCGGGGTGCTCCGAATTCGGACTGGAGTCCTCTCTGCGCACGTTCCTGGGACCGCTTGGTGAGCAGAGAGGCTCCGGGCACCAACCGAGGCTGTTGGGTGGCACTGTGGCCCATGTACGGGCTTTTAAACTAGTTATATTATAAGTAGTTTGCACTGCAAAAAGTCTTATTTACCACCAGGGGTTCCTAATTGAGTAAATATGGTAAGAAATGCAACTGTCAATCTATTAGCATGGGTATGATCTGAGCTGTAAGGGAGCATGCAATACCATAGTTTTGTTAACCCTTTGAGTGCTAGAGTGTATGCAAGGCATTGCTCTGGCACTCAGACGTTTAACGCCACCTAAAATGGTGTTGATAGTACGAGGTGCACTAAAATGTTTCTGAGGTAAAATAGGTTCCGGAACTGTACTTTTTTGGTCTGCTCCTGCCTAACTCCTTTAATCTAAGCTACACTCTATGTCAAAAAGTCTGTCATAAAATGAGAACTAACACCTCCTAATTTTAACCCCCTTTTATCTTACTATTGCTAGAAAATCATAAATCCCCTATGAATTTTCCCCATGTGCCTTTGTTCATGAGATATCATCAGTCAATCCCGTCTGTATCACGTCCATGGAGGTGAATATGAAAGTTACTGGCGGTTTTATTCAGACTGAAGCAGCCAGAGTGCGTGAGTCTACTTAATCCTGAAAGGAAATTGGGGTGTGCAATGCATTGAGGGGAAACATAATGCACTCTCCTCTTGTCCTTTGCTCCTCTGAGGCATAACTAGAAGCCTCCAGGCCCTGGTGCAAGAAGTGCCACTGGCCCCCCCACACCACATTAGCCCTCCTCGACCACACTGACCCCCTCTACAATGCACCTCAATCTTCACAATGCCCCCATCTCCTACCTCCCTGGAGCTCCAGCGCGGTCCTCTTAGTAATGCAGAGTGCTGGGAGATGATGTCATCACCAGCGCTCTGCATTACTAGAGCACCGGAGGGAGATTGCGGATGCCAGGTGGAGGGGTCACACCTGCGACCAGGCCCATCAATCCAGGGGCCCGGCCGCCCCCTGTGACCCTTCCGCCTGGCTCCCGCAATCTCCCTCCAGTGCTCTAGTAATGCAGAGAGCTGGAGATGACATAATCTCCCAGCGTCTGCATTACTAAGAGGACCGAGCGGGAGCTCCAGGGAGGTAGGAGATGGGGGCATTGTGAAGATTGAACTGTACTTGGCAGCTAGAAGCAGTGTGTGTGTATGGAAGCACCATGTTCAACACAGAGCCATATGCAGGGCTGGCGCCACCTATAGACGAGGTAGGCGTCGGCCTAGGGCGCACATGTACTGGGGGCGCGGGCATGCAGCAGAGGAGAGCTGCGCCTGCACACACCACGCTGGGAACCGCAACACAGTCAGGTCTGTGTCGCTACTGCTCTCCCTCATCGCTGTCGGCTCTTTAGTAATGCAGAGTGAGCTGGGAGTCATGATCTCCTGGCGCTCTCTGCATTACTGAAGAGAAGACTACATGGGAGCTCCAGCAGCTACAGGTATGTGATGGGGGGCAAGTTGGAGCTGATGGGGGGCAAAGTGGAGCTGATGGGGGCAAGTTGGAGCTGAGGGGGCAAAGTGGAGCTGGTGGGGGCAAGTTGGAGCTGATAGGGGCAAGTTGGAGCTGAGGGGGCAAAGTGGAGCTGATAGGGGCAAGTTGGAGCTGGTGGGGGGCATCTCTTACAGGCATCTCCAGACCAAGGGCAGACTCGCTCAGGGGACAGAGAGAGGACAATCATGAAAAGAGGTAACAATCATGAAAACAGGTGGGGTATAAAGGGGTGGGGCACAAGGGGCGGAGCCAAATGGGTGGCAAAATTAGGTTTTGCCTAGGGTGACAAAAATCCTTGCACCAGCCCTGGCCATATGAATGAAGAGTGTAGAGTAAATCAACTTTATCACAGGAGGCAAATAAAAATCCCTAACCTTCAGTGGCGTAACAATAGGGGTCGCAGCGGTCACTCCAAGGGCCTGGCCGCCCCCTCGCCTGCAGCAGTTGCTCAACTGATCTCCCTTTCGGCGCGCCGCTCTAGTAATACAGAGCGCTGGGAGATGACATCATCTCCCAGTCTCTGCATTACTAGAGCGGCGCACTGGAGCTTCAGTTCTCGAGATATGTGCCGAAGGAGGCACAGATCTGTCAAGACACTCCGCTAGACCACCAGGGACTGGAGGTAGGGGCAATGTGGAGATAAAGGGGAAATGTGGAGATAAAGGGTCAATGTGAAGATGAAGGGGGCATTGTGGAAGGGGCATTGTGGAGATGAAGAGGGGGCATTGTGGAGATGAAGGGGGCATTGTGGAAGGGGCAATGTGGGGATGAAGGGGGACATTGTGGAGATGAAGGGGGGCATTGTGGAAGGGGCAATGTGGAGATGAAGGGGGCATTGTGTAAGGGGCATTGTGGATGAGGGGGCCAATGTGGTCGGGGGGGGGGGCCATGGCAATTCTTGCACCAGGGCCTGGTGGCTTCTAGTTACGCCTCTGCTAACCTTCTCTTGATTTAAATGGGATTTTTAACTTTTTAAATATTAGAGAGGTCTCCAACAATGGACCTCGCTCACATTCTATGGGTTAAAAGTCCCTTTTAAAGTCAATGGAGATTTAAATTGTCCCTTAAAATGCAATTGGTTTGCTCCATAATTTACCCCCTTTTATTTTCTGCATATGACCCACAGTTATAGGTATAGTGCAGGGAAACAACAAAATCAGATCCTCAGATACTGATTAGCAATTAATATGTCTGTGATTGCATTGCACACCCTATCTGGCCGTACAGGATTAAAATAGATGTTTATCTTAATGTATCATGACACATGTATCACTACCTTGCTCTGAAAATTATAACAAGGCTCTTGAAGTTGCTAGATGTACTGGTGCAGCAGAAAGATTGAAGAGGAGAGATTATTACCAGCAATAATCACCTTCTCCTACAGCTCTCCTGCTCCCTCCCTCTCCCCAGACCACTCCGTGCATCTGCTCAGAGCCAGCCCAGGTTTTACACATCCAGTCCAGACCTCTTCTACTAGTGTTGCCGTCCTATGAATGAATGAAAGGAGAGAGTCTGTGCTGGTGAAGACACGCAGGGGGGTTACTGTTCCCTGCGCCCATGCAAGGAATGGTCCCCCAGTCCCTCAAATGAGTAACGAGGAGCGAGCCATAAGGCACAGTTATGAATGATGATGACATCTTCACAGCTCCCCTGCATCGTTGGTCTCTACTTTTCTGCACTGATGTCTCTCCAAGTCAGAAGTGAGTAACATTATTTCCTTTTTGAGCTCATGCAGGACGTGTTGCACTAATTGTCTTTAACCCCTTGGATTCTAGAGAGTTCTTAAACGCATTGCGGAGCAATAATCTGGAGATCTCTCTGGCATCCAAGGGGTTCATTGCTGTAGCACAATAAATTGGCATCCACGGCGTTAATTGAGATTGCAAACTCGTTTGGCATCCAAAGGATTAAGTGTAATTGCATACCCCTTTATTATCTAGTGGGCTATATGTAATTGAAATGTAATTTATCATCAATTCGAAGTGTTAACCCTTTGAGCGCCAGTGAGGTACGCCACTCATTGCTCTACAATGCGTTGCTACCCCTCTGGCACTCAAAGGGTTAATTGTGATTGGAAACTCCTTCAGCGTCCATGGAGTTAACTGTATTAACAAATTCCTGTCAATGATGATATTTCTTATCTACCACTAAAGATGTATTGATAAAAATGTAAATTAGGTAGATTGCCAGAATAACACATTTATGTGAATTGAACATGGTATATAAAGTACATATATATTCCACAGCAAGATCTTATGGAAAGCATGAACACAGCAGTGATGATCAACATGTGGGTCTCCAGCTATTATGGTTTAAACAAGAGACTGGGAACCACAATTTACCCACCTCCTGATACAGAAATGTTTTGACATCTTTTGTTTCAATGTGTATATTTTATTAGAAAGATATAGCACATGGACCATGTAAAACTATAAAATAGGATGTCAGAAAATAACATAAGATGAAAGAAATTGTGTATGGTGTTACCCAGCAAAAAGATTTGCAGTCTGGTATTATAATGTAAAACCCTGCCTGATGGAGTCTAGAGTATCTTGGCATTTTGGGAAGCTGTGATCAAGAAGCTTATAGTTAATGAGATAGTCGGAGACCCAGCAGTATGCTTGTATTCTAGTGGTGCAATGTAGATTATGTACCAAGGTACTTGCAATATAGCGGTTTACTTGATTAGTTTACAACCTAGTGATAGAATAGAAATGTAGAACTGCCTCTAAGGAGCTTGTCGTCTTGAGATATAATGGGACGCTTTCAATCTAGTGATAGAGTGGTAAATATGTCCCAGAGAGCTTACAATCTAGCAATATATTTGGAAACATGCCCCAAGGAGCTTATAGTCTAGTAATGTCATGGGAAACCCTTTCCCAAACAATGTAAGCATTGTATTAGCAATCTTATATGTTAAACTGCACAGTGCTGGCGGACAGGACAGGTGCCCTCTTGTCAGGCTCTAATCTTTGGGGGCTAAAGAAATCTCCAACACATTACATTGCATCAAGGAGGTAAAGTGCTTAGTTGTTTTTCCACCAATCACCCTATGTGAAATCCTCGACAACTTTAATCAGTAGATTAGGTGAAGCAACGCACTGGAGATATTTCTAGCATCTAAGGGATAAACATTATTCTGCATTTTTTATATCATAAATCACACACTATGCATTAAATTGGTAAAACAACCTTGGAGAAATGTTGGCATGTTCCATCTATGTACCATGGTTCTAATTCGTTCATCTCTTGTTGCAAATCATTAGGTGAATTTTTTGCCAAACTGGAATTTTACATCTTTTGCAGAAGTTGTATACCAATTTTATGTATACTGATTATCATTTGCGCAAAAAAATACACTGATATAGTTTCTTAGGTTGGAGAGGTGGGAAATAGGATTCTGTTCTGGAAACAAGGGCATTTACCTGTGCAGTAAATGTTTTAAAGTTTGCCCTCAAACATAGTCAACAGCAATACAGGTTTGAAGAGGAATTTACTGAGAAAATAACCTATATTTGTTTGTGGCACTGTGTGCTAATTTGTCTCTGTGTTGAGCCAATATTATATGTGCAATGACTTAAACTAACCATAGCCCATGCACTTGTGGCAATTTCTAATAGCACAGTGAGAGGTAAGCTTGGAGAAATCTAACACAAAACAAAATGTAGCCATTTCATTCTATATACATGCAGGCAAACTAACCATGTAAACAGTGTTGCTTTGTTCAAGCTCCCGGTGTTACATGAATTATTTTGCTATCTCTCAGAGATCCTGTCATAGGCGAACTTCAGATGTCTAGGCCACTTTGACATCAGTGGTACATGATGGGTTTAAGTTCAAATGGTCCTGCCATTGATTGGCTCATTGCAATGAGCATCAGAAATATTTGATCAGACAAATGAATGCTTTCCATGGAGGTCAGATCTACTGCAACTTCTCTGAATCTTTGTTGAATACAAGAAAGTTGCAGCAAGCTACAACAGGCTTCTCCACACAAGGAAATCGTTAACCATATATACAGCCATATAAAAGGTAATAGGATTAATTTTGGGGCAAAGAGTTATAATCAGTGTCATGAAATTGCACGTGTAAACAAGCCATAAATGTTTCAGACTTCCACAAGTTCATATTCAATATTACTTAACCCCTTAAGGACCAGCGGTCCCGGGGTGTGTGGTCTTTTAAGGACCAGATAGGGAATTTCGGCGTGCCACCCCACGTGACTGATCACGTGAAGCGGCACGTCGAACGAGGGACTGAAAGCGATCGCTCCGGTCTTGGAGCGATCAACTTCAGTCACCGGTATTACTCACCGTGCTCCTGCAGGAGCGCGGTGAGTAAAAGTACGTGACATACCAGGACCGTCACTGGTCCTTAAGTGCCGGACCAGCATGACGGTCCGGGTACGTCACTGGACGCGAAGGGGTTAAAGAAGCAGTAAATGTTTTAATAGAAAAATATGTTTTAAGGACATTTCCTGCTGAGGAAAATGAGGCTATTCCCACTGCTGGGAGATTTTTTTAGTCCAAAGTTATTACTGCTTAGAATTTTTTTTTTTTTTATAAAACTGTTAGCCACAGCAACAATTAGTACAAAAAGGAACCTTTTTTTTCTAGTACTTGCTGTGGGAGAAAATGGGGGTTACGCACTAAGTTGTGATAAAGAAGTGACAAAGTGGAGATGACTTCTTCAGTGATTTTATTTCTCCAGTTCCTGTGTTAGTCTATAGAGCCTATGCACTAAGATCTCCAACACTGGAGACATCTAAGTGCGTTGGCTCCATAGAATAACACAGGACTTGAAGAAGTGATATTACTGGAGAAGTCATCTCCACTTTATCACCTCTGAGTCTCAGTGCATCTCCCCCAGTGAGTCTCTGATTATGGCTCTTGATGACCCATAACCACAACAGAAAATTGCTGTTTAATGTAAAAAAAAAAAAGAAGTTTGAACTGTAATATCTTTGCAAAATGTTTATTTTAATCAGCAACAAAAGCCTTACATTACTTTTTTCATTAAGTGGAGTTGTCACTTTGAAACTAAAAGATAACTTTAAGAGATCTCAAATAAACTTAGGTTAGCCATTTTTTTATTTCAAACAATAATTTATAAAATATTTATCTTAATTTGGTAGAGCTATAACTTCCTGGTAGGAAGTGGCAGTTGGCATTGTAGAGCAGTGTAGAATAGTGTATCTGCGATTTGCATTAATTAAGAAATACAGCAATATATTGCTTAAGCTACTGTTTTAATTAAAAATGGATAACATAAATATCGTCGCTTATGACATCTCTTTCAGAATCACTTGTTACAAAATGACAGTTCCACTTTAAATTTGTCCTATGGAATCCATTGTACTTTTTATTGAACATTGGGGTTACATGAAACGCTATGAAGATTATTTGGAGCTGCTTTTATTGTGAAACATTAATATCCCTTTAAAACGCTCCCCAGTTGAATTAATGGACATTTTAGGAACTTTCATCTTGTCTCCCTACGGTGTAGTTGGTTTGCCCTACAATTTCTCCACTTTTACTTTGTACATATTATCCAGGAACAGGGAGATAAGAGGAAGAGCCTGGTGTGTGTATGAGTGTGTGTTCTATTAAACAGAACATGTTATTTATGGTGATGAATCTCTGGACAGATGTAATTTAATTGAACAATTACATGCCAGGAAAACAAATAGCTCTTTGCAGAGCAACACGCTAATGAAATCCGTCTGCTAAGGGGTTAAGAGTGGGACAAAGAAACACTGAGAGGGGTCTCATAATCTGGGTCACCGTCTGTCACTGTTATCAAAGCTACAGGCTTAGGGCTGGTAAGATCTGCAAACAATAACAAAAGATCTAACAATACATACATACACAAAGCAGAGCAAGACCTAGCACTCTGTTCTATTAAATAGAATTACTGCACAATTTAGTGCTTTGCAGTGATGACATCATATAATAATGATAACCTGCTTGCTTCTAGAAGGACTAGCCACTGATAGTTTAAAGGGATAGTAATGTTTCAAAATAACTGCAGCTCCAGTTAATCTTCATAGTATTTGGGCCATGGAGAGTGTTATTTCAATACTGTCAGAGTTGTAGTACAAGAGTAATTGAATGATAAAGTATACCCTCCTGCCCCTTTTACCTAGTGTAAGCCGCCCCCCCCCAGATGTGGAATATGGTCACTTGACCGGGCAGGTCACAGTAAGGGACAATCTACTTACTGTGTTCATAAGGAAAACCCTGCCCCCCTTAACAGGTTTTTCAGTTTTTTTCTTATGTTCACTGAAGATTGTTCCTATCTGTGATCCATCCGGACAGCCTTGCTGCTCTGAGGTGAGCAGTGTTACATCAGTAAAAGGGACGGGAGGGGGATACTTTATCATTGAATTACTTTTGAACTACAACTCTGACAGTATTGAAAGAACATTCTCCATGGCCCAAATACTATGAAGATCAATCGGAGCTGCTTTTATTTTGAAACATTACTATCCCTTTAAAGGGAGACTAACATCCACAGCAGTGATTCTCTGCTCCAGTCCTTGGGACACATCAACAGGTCAGGTTTTTCAGGATTTTCCTAATTAAGCTCAGTTATTGCAATCACAATCATTTGTTCAATCACTGTGAACAAGTAAGGAATATATTGAAAATGTGACGGCTGGTGTGTCATGAGAATACCTGGAAACTTCATCTTCTCATGTTGGAATCACTCAACGGGATGTATTCATCAAGCTAAAGAGGTGCAATTCCCAGAAAGAACCAACTGCACCATGGGGGGAGGGATGAAAATTGCCACTGATTTAATACTTCAGAATGTGTTGGACACCTTGGTAGTGTAGAAGAGATTAAATTCCCATTTATATCAGTGGAATTAATGTACAGAATTTCCATTTTAACTCTATGGTTCAATTGGTTTGCTCTGGAATGTTACCTCTTTAGCTTGATGAATACAGACTAGTATGTAGTACACCTTTAATGTAGTAGAAAGCACTCAAATTAAGTGTTACCTTAACCCCTGTAGGACCAGAGTGTGCGCAATGAATTTGCAGAATGGTTGAAGTAAGAAATTGATAGTGGATGTAGTTATTGTTTGGTTTGTTTGACCCCCTTCCCCTCAGCTTCTTGGCATCAGGATACTGAGGTTTAAGGTCTACTTTTAACCCTTTCAGTGTCAGAGGGGTACGCAACACATTGCAATGTACCCCTCTGGCACTGAAAGGGTTAAATATGCATTGCATAAAGACCTTGTGTGTGTTTTAGGTTATGTTTACATGAGTGATTTGAAAGTGGCTCCCTCTGTGAGCTGATTACAGGTGGGGGGTATGTACTGAAAAAGAAGGGGTCAGCCAGGGTAGATGTTGTTCATTCATGATTGTCTGATGTCCATATGGGCAAGCCAATGATTAGTTTGTTGCAATGAACATCTAATGGATTCTGTCACTCATCTGAGCACCTGCATGCAGCCACATAGACAGCCATGCATACTTTCATTACTGTAACTTCCCAGTGAACACCACTAGTCACCAGGAAGTTGCAGCCTGCTGAATCTATGGACTTCTTTTTTCTTATACATTTGCCCATGCGAACGGTTCCATAGAATGCAATGTACCCTATGTTTGACCAACTGTGCAAAGTTATAGTATTCTTGTGACACAGTCACCCATGTGAAGATATATTGATGGGGGTCTCAGAAGAGATAGTGCAGAAATATTTTTAATTTGTGTTACAATTAGAGGTCTGGAATTTCAGAATAAAGATAAAGACAAACACACTGCAGTGAAAACTATAAAAACTACAGTTTATTAAAACATGCAATAATTAAATAGGTTATGAAATAAACATCCTGCCAGAGTTCACAAGCGTATGCTAGACATACAACTCTAACACGTGATGAAATACAAGAAACCAGAACTATTGCCAGAGCTTACATCAAGAAAACAAACTCTGCAATACGCAAGACAGGAAAGATAAGAAATAAACAAAGGTACTATCAACGAGAGAGCCTGGTTACACGAAACCCCATAATAAGACACAGGTGCACGGACAGAGGTGAAAATCAGGTCGCCCTCTTTCGTCCCAAATACTGCTCTCTGAATGTATTGTTTTGATTACAGGTTAAAATACACTCCCTAGGATGTCTAATACTACGCATGTGTATGTGCTTGGTTACAGAAGGCTGAATAGTGGAGATATCACTAACTGTCTCTCATAAACACTACATAAGCTAGCATCGCCCGCCCCTCTGCTATTGTCAGCCAAAACTGCAGATAATTAACCCCCAACTAACCATGAGGAGATCACCAAAAAAAAACAAACATCCCTTACAATTTGTCAGAGATAACAGCCTTTCTGAGATGGTTACTAATATCACATAGATCTGCTGACATATTACAGGCTTGCAGAAACAAATAAGGAAATAATACAGGTAAAAGCTCTTCCCCAACCTTCCCCGGAGACAGGTGGGAGGACAGAGCTACAGTCCACTACACAGGTGCTGTACACTGAGCCGAAGCCTGCACTACCCACAAGTCCACACAGAGGCAGTAAAGAGATAGAACCTAGTCTACGGTTCTCCCTGGAAAGGGGACGCAGCCTACCCAAGATGGAGAGAGGGTAGTTGGTAGGTAGACACACAGAACCCTAGAATGCTAGGGCCCAAGGCACATACACACGGTAATAGGCCAGAATGCTGGCTATCTCTGGAAGGCAACAGACTAGCCCAGAGGTTACATGGAGTGGAGTAGCTATAGCCCAGGTCAGACCAATGTGGGTAGTCAGACAGTGCTTATGGTAATACAAGGAGTAGGTAGTCAGCCAGAGCCACAGGTCAGAACTGATACGGGTAGTCAGATAAAGCCAAGGGTCATACAAGGAGCGGGTAGTCAGACAAGGACAAGGGTCATACACGGAGTGGGTAGTCAGCCGGAGCCACAGGTCAGAACCAATAAGGGTAGTCAGACAAGGCCAAGGAACGTACATAGAGGAGGATCAGAAACCAAGCAAGGGTCACAACAGAGAGCAGACACAAGAAGCAACTCACTGGTACACCATGAAAGGGCAACTAAGCCCTGTATCCAAACCACTTAAGTAATCTGCAAAGGAGGCGGGACACGTGAAAGCCAATCGCACAGAAGGCTACAAAAGCAGCACAACGTTACTGGCTGTACCCAGTACACATGCGCATAACTCTGAGAGGCAGCAGGAATGCGGAAGTGACCGGCACCGCACCGCCGCCCGCCCGCCCGCCAGCAGGACCAGAATCAGGACAGGATATAGATATGGATGCCAGCAGTCCACGGGGCAACCATGATACGCAGTTATGCATGTTTATGGGTTAGTGAACGTTTGTTACATTTTAGCAAATGTGCGCCTAATTCTGCAAAGCAATTAGCACTAATTTTCTTGCTCCTGGCCAAGCATAGAATTATTTTAGTACCATGTACTGTTCAATATCAAGGCATTAGTATGTTTGTTGCATCAAAAGAGTGCATAAATATATGGCTTTCAAAAATAGTTCATATTTAATTTTCTTGTATGTCACCCTTAGGGAACATATATGCATCAACAGCAACAGTTCACAGGCATAAAAAATACAGTTTTGAAGGTGTAACAATAGTATCTCTGAAGTAGACAATTCATAGTCAAAAAGTTCAATGACCATATTGTCTGTCAGGAATATACACCATAAAGAGAAATGCAGAGATACCTTCGTGAGCGGATGGACCTAAGTGAGACTGGTGCTAGTCCCCGGGGCCAGATGGCCACGCAGCAACCATATGGATAGTAGTATCACTAAGGCTAAAGACCAATGGAATAAGTCTTATAAGCCAGAGGCAGAAGCTAGAGGAAACAGGTCTCCAGGGTAGGGAGTCTGAATAGACACGAATGATTGAAAAGAAGGAGGGAAAGGACAATCTCAAAAAAAAAAAAAGTGGGTGAGGAATGGGGGGGACAGGAGACTATGGAGAGAAACGGTCATGGTGGACAACATGAATCTAGTGGACCCTGTGAAGTCAGGTCACTGAAAGCAGTAAAGGGTGAATGGTCCAATCTGGGTACCAATCACTCTGTAGCAGGGAATTGGAATTCCCTAAATGTAGCTAGCATAAATTTCCATTTCAAACGATCAAATGCCTGCTGGGTGTCTAAGGACATTACCAATGAAGGGGGTTTCAGATTAACTGTCCACTGAATGTTATCCGAAGCCTGTCGCCCCCACACAAGACCCACCTGGTCTGGGTGAATCAGAGAGGGGAGCATGGGGGATAGCCTGTTCGTCAGGATCTTCGCAAATAATTTGTGATCAGAGTTTATCAATATATTGGGCTGTATAATTTACAGTTGGTTGGGTCATTGCCCAATTTGTGCAAGAGGACCACTGTGGATTGTAGCTTTGAAAAAGCGGGTGGTTTGCAAATGTGAAGCAAGTTGAAGACTGGAAGCAAATGGAGCAGTAAGAAAGGAAGGAAAGTTTTATAGTACCTATTCAAGAAGTCATCGGGGCCAGGAGTTTTGTTGAGTTTAATCTAATGCAACACTTGAAAGATCACTTCCAACTGGGGCATCCAGAAGCTGTTGTTGTACAGAAGTGAAATGAGGCAGAGTGCTTTCCGATAAGTACGGAAGGACCCTAGACGGCACAGCTCCTACTGCATGGGAGTTGGAATAAAGGGCAGAAAAGTAAGACGAAAAAGCTTCTGAAATTTTCATGTATCCATTGACCATGGAATGGAGTGAATGTTATTACGGCGACTGAATTGTGAGAGTTTATGAGTCAACTTGGTGTGCAGTTTGTTGGCAAACTGATAAAAGCTTTGGGCTGTACATCACATGGATTTCTTCGTGTCTGATATCAACAAAGCATTAAACTGACCTCTAAGGACTACAATGTGTTGCATCAGCTCGGGGGATGGGGGGCACTTATGTTCAGTAGACAGGGTTGCCAGATCTAGGGTGAGACAGGAAACCTCAGCTTCCGCTTGAGGGTCTTTCACTGAGAAAACTCTGTTGTTATAGGTAACTAACTAATGCATTTCGACAAGTGTCCATGGCCAAATTGTCAGCCATTTTATGAGTAGATCAGCAATTGCACCTAATTCAACAAATTGATTATCACTCATATGCGTGTGTCTGGCTAACTGTGGTATTAATTTACGAGCATGTGCTATTCAAAAACAAGGCATTAGTATGTTTCTTGAATCAAAATAACTTTCTGTCATTCAAATAATTAATGTTCCACTTTCATGCATTCTGCATGAATTTCCCTCCTTCAGGTATGGGTTAACCCATGCCTTAAGAAGAGACTTTAGTGTTCTTCCAGCTTGTGTTCCCTATCCTCTGAGTTAGCCATTAAAAGTATCACATTTTACAAAAGTACTTTGATCCCATGAGATAAGATGTATGACTGCTGTTTGAATGACACCTTCCTAGGTATGTTAAACAAATTAAGAGCCACTTATTTCTAAAGTAAAGTTGATTTTTAAACACTTTATTAGATATTAACAGATGAATATGAACTAATACTTAAGATCGTAACTCTACCTGAGAGGAGCCATCTCTTTTCTGACATCAGTGATTCTGTTTTAGAACTTCTAGCCCATGCACATACCTCTTCATAATAATGGTGATGAAGCTGGAAGACAGACTAATAGGGGTTTCCATTTACCCAGAACCACTGCTTGCATTCCTTTGTCCCTGATCAGACCCAGATTTTTTCCCCTTATATCATTCCCAGTGAAGGGAAATATATGCTGTTGTTTTGCTTGTGTCTATGACAGTTGCCTTTTAAATATGACAGTGCGACGCAGTATGTAAACAATTCTTCATAGTATTAACACAAACAAAATTCAAAATAGTGTTTTTCTTCATTAGTATTTATCAAAAAAGCTGTAGCTGTTTGAAAAATCTTCTGCATGCACTGATGTGCCAAGTATTGTTGCCATCACCTCAGAGTTGTTAGTATATTCCTGCTAATCAATGAAGTGAGATTTTCACCTCAGTAAGCAGATCTCCAGTGACAGACTGAGCAGAAACTCGGGTCTGGCTAATTGGCTGCAAATTGGCACTTTATAGCTGAGCCAATAACATATTTAAGCCTAAGCCAACTACTTTTATATAGCAGAAGGCCACTAATTACACCCCAGCAATAGGGATGGGCAAAAAAATTACACTTTCCACTGAGAGGAAAATATTTAGTGAAAATTGATGATTTTTCACATTTTTCCTCCTAACTCATTACATTGAAATCAGTGGTAAGACTGAATCCCCTCCAAACACACACACACACACACACACACATACACACAAACACACACACATGGCAAGTTTCCCTTCAGAGAGAGAGAAAGCACCATATTTTTGAGCTAGAGAAGACAGACAAATAAAGCAAAGTTGGAGTATAGTTTATGGAGCCTTGTAGGCAGGAAATTTGTTCTCTGTGCTTGGAAAGTCTGGGGGCACTCTGGGGGAGTGTATAGGTGAAAGGAGATTTACCCAAAATACCTCAAAATCTTGGCTGAATGAGATAGGCACCTGTGATACAAGTTCTTTTCTGATCTGGCTGTTATCTCTGTGTTAGGGGAGTATGAGGTGTGAAGGAAGCAAACAAGCTTTACCCCAAACACCAAAATCCTGTGTGACTGAGAAGAGACAGGCAACTGTGATCCAAGTTCCTTTCTACTGGCAGTTCTCTGTATTAGGGGCGTCTGGGGTTGTGTGAAGGGAGCAAAGGAAATTTATCCCACATCCTTCAACATCCAGAAGAAGAGGGGCCAGCATATATAGTAAGGTCTATTGTCACCTGTACTGGAAAAAAGACTGCAGTGACATTGAGAGACAGAAAAAGCAGCAGCTGAAATGCTTATGACACAAGCTAACAGCAAAGAGGGGAAGAAGCAATTGTACAGGAAGTGTGTTTTTTTGTTGATGGTGATAGAAATAGTTAATAAGAAAACTGAATAAAAAAAGTGAAAAAAAAATAGTTTGACTGACAGGTGACAGAGACAGGGATCCTGACATGAGCTGTGACTGAGGCAGACAGATGCTAGAAGATTATTTTGCCGAGAACAAGACATCACACATAATCAGTCCTGTTGCATACTTAGATGGATTGTCCAGTTATAAGTATATCGTCCGATGATTGTCAGTTTTGATTTCCAATCTACATGTAGTTATTTTTTTGAGCTTACATTTGGCGAGTGGGTTGATATTTACCCCACCATCTGTGAACTCAATATTTTATGCGGGTTTGTGATTTTAGTGCCAGTCCATCTGTAGTCATTATGTTGAGCCTATATATGGTGATTGGGTTATACTTAAAAGGATAGTAATACTTAAAATGTAAAAAAAAAAATATGTTGTAGGGTTTATCCCCCTGAGTAAAACAATAGTACTCCCACTGTTGAAAGGTGTTTTATTCAAAATTTACTAATTTTCAAAGTTGAATTTTTTAGGTGCAATATCACAGTGGCCTGAAATTGTACAGTGGCGCTGTTGCTACACCATCCTATGGAGATTTATGGTCCCGGGACCAGAGCTGTCCATAGGATCGTGTAGCAACAGCGCCACTGTACAATTTCAGGCCACTGTGATATTGCACCTAAAAAATTCAACTTTGAAAATTAATAACTTTTGAATGAAACACCTTTCAGCAGTGGGAGTACCCTTGTTTTACTCAGGGGGGTAAACCCTACAACATATTTTTTTTTACATTTTAAGTATTACTATCCCTTTTACCCACCATTTGTGAAGTTGATGCTTCATGCACTTTTTGTTTGGATTTTGGATATTCCATCTTTAATAGATTATATTGCCAAACATTTGAGACGGTGATTTATACAGACTGTATACTTGATATAGTAGCTTTTTATTACAAATTCTGGTGTTATGTTTATAGAGTTTTATTTCTTGAGGAATATTCGGTTTGATTTGTGTGAGATGTTGGATCCATACGCATGGCACCGGGATGGAATATATATATATGGTTCCTTTTACAGTGCCATTCCTGTGGATTTGTATTACTGTATAATTATATGGGATCTATATCGTTGTATAATTGCATGCTATTTGCACTGAAGGAGTTAAATGTTTTTTGTATTAGCCCTTATTGTACTCTGTATGCAGAGTTGTTCCATGTGGATGAACTTGTAAATTGCTAAGTCCGATTAGCCTCGCCGTGATTGACAACCTTGAATGGTTCTTTTTAAATCTTTTGGAGCCAATCGGGATGAGCATACTGTCAGACTTCCAATATAAATAAGATTGTAAAATCCAGCAGGCCATTCTTGTTTCCATTTTTGTCCTCCTGATGAAGTGGTGGTTATTCTATGAAACATGTTGAGGGATTTTAAAGATTTTTAATTAAACTTTGATACTTTTTCATCACTCTTTGGTCTGCTGTGAGAAATTTCATTCATTTATTGTTATCATCTGTTTGGTGAAAAAATGGTCTAATTGGTGGCTGCACATTTGTGAGGATCTGTTACGGGGAAAACCAGTGCCAATATTCCCCGCTGGCTATATAACCGGTGTCCAAGGCTTTGGGACCAGTCTGACTCTTGTTGTGAGTATATCAATATTATATTGAAAAGTGTATCAGATTTGTATCTCTAGTAGCAGTGCAGCTCTCCTCGCATCTTTCTTGTGTCTGTTGTATATATATATATACCTGCTTCCAATCTGTTTGTCTCCTAAACTTCACCATGCTGATTGGTATGAAAATCTGTGTTTTTATAGTATGAAAGTGGAAAATTTCAACGCCACTGTGTTAGGCAAAAGACGGAAAACCTTTGGGTTTCTCTATGGGAGTTTCCACAGAAAAAGAGAAAATTGTGCTTTTTTTTTTTTCTAAAATTCTTGTGAGAACAAAATGGGACTTCTCACCATCCCTACTCAGCAATCAAAAGGAAACACACCCACCACAGACAGACTGCAATCATTTTCAAAAAACACCTGCAAGTGGAAGAAAAAATGCTTTTGTTTTTAACTCCATTTTTACCACACTAGCAGAACACAGTTACAACACAGCTTTTTTCAAAAGACAGAAGCCCACAGAGGCTTGTGTCTATAAAGTAAAGGGTGTTGCCTGCAAAAGAAGCTGGATAAAGTTAAGGGGTGGCAGTGTTTATGCATGCACGTAATTGGACCTAGAGCAGCATAAATCCTATATACATCACTGATCTGAGGGCAGCAGTCTGGCACAGACCTGACCATTGCACCTCGGTGAAAGTTCTAGAACACAAAATAGTTATCTATCAACACTCTTGGGCCTCCAATTACTTTGTTGAGTATAATCTCTTCTAATGTGTTCTTTTCCTTAAATTCAGTTTGAGCAACTGAATTTTCTGCTGTGTCAGTTCAAATTGTGATTTCTTTTCTCCAAGTCCTGGCAGCTCCCGCTGGGCACTACAAATTCACAGGATGCCAAATGTTAATCCCTGAATGCTGGCGCACATATCAGGTCACACAGAAGGTTATTATCAGCTGAGGATGGGGTGTGATAATGAGTGCAATTGCTTTATTGTTTCAAATCTACAATCTGGAAGGGTTGGGCAGTCTAATGTCATCCAACTCCCTTTGGTCTATAACTGCTGGAGAGCTGCAGGTTGCCCTTCCCAGACTGTTAGCCACAATTGGTAACGCTGTGACCATACAGCTGTTGTTCGAGTTTACAAGCAAACATCCCTTGCTGCAAGTTAGACAGATGAGCATGGTAGAAGATGTAGTCCAACAACAGCTGGAGGATCACAAATTGCCCATTTATGTTGTAGCTCTGCCAAGAAAGAGCCCCAAACCACTGCTTTAAGTCTGTATTTGTACTTCACATTGAAGGGGATGTGCAAATATGGCACAGAGACTAAACAAATGATTAGTACTTGTAACGGGCTGTAGGTCATTACTCGGAGGCCTTTTCAGGCCTGTGGAACTGTTGTATAAAAAGGATGGAAATTCATGGACTGTGTGGGCCCACAAGCCAAGAGTACCAGGGGAATGGTGCCCTTTCTTTAAAAAGTAGGTGCGCAGTGAATTGGCTGCCATCCCCTGATGACGTGGACACTACCTAGGGACTGGGAGTTTCTGTATGAGGCAGGTAGGCAGCTTGTTCATTGGTTGCCCTTGCCCAGGATATTCGTCGCTCCCGCTCTCGTTGGTTGAGGAGCCAGCACAGCATGATTAGGTTAGGGACGGACCTGGGTAATTCAATCCTCCCATAGAGGACAATGGCCCGGGTCCAGATTGGTGGCTGTGTCCTGTCACTCTTGTCATTCCTATTGGCTATGATTCAAAGCGGCAAGATTGAACTATGGAAAATACTGTTTGCTGTTTACGGTCCCTCTGTTCCCATGTTTGTATTCCCATTGTGTACTTTGTGTATTGTGCCCCGCCACCATTGTGCCCCATTGTATCCAGTCTATTGGGTATTGTATATCACTTTTGTATAAACACCCCCCCCCCCGCTTCGCTCAATAAAATGTATTACTTGTTTGGAAACTACAAGGAGTTTCATGTCCTTATTTTGAATGGTTTAAAGGGTCCCTTTTGACCCCCGTTCACGAATTCTTCATTCCAGGTTTCCCGGCTTGGCTTTAGGAGAGTGAACCTCGGCACGAAGGCCCAAGACAACTCGGCGTCTTGGTTTTCCATTACAGTGCTCCTTCTAGGCTCTGAGACCTGCACATCTGAACTCCTATGTTCAAGGCTGTTTGCATGTCTCAATGGCATATTTGTGCCTTGTTTTTGTGTGTGTGTGTGTATATACACACTGGTAACCATGGAAATAGACACAAACCTCTTATTTTCTTACCCCTGCTCTAGGGGTGGTGTAAACAGATTATATGGCTACATTGTGTGTGCTGAAGGGGTTATACTGCATCCACCTTTTGTACAGGGCGGGATTTACATCCCAGATGCCCCTAGACAAGGTAATTTAGGTGTCATTATCTCCCCAATTAGCCACACCTCCATTCCACACATGACCAAATTCCCAGTCCCATCCGCTGCTTCCTGGCACAGAAAGTATCCTTGGCCCATTTCGAGCAAGGATTAAAAATATAAAACTTTAGCCTTTGGTTTCAAGACAGATCTCCTGCTTATTGCTTTGCAATGCATTGGAGATCTCTTTAAGATCCAAGAGGTTAAATAGCCTGTAAGTGGGTATAGAGTGCGTGCAGGGATGTTAAGAGTGCTCTGGCCCCACCCACAATACAGAATGTGTGATTGTCCAGAACAGCCGAGGTAACCCTCAAAATTTGGAACTCTAAGCAGTTGCCTAGTCTGCCTATTGAGAAATCTGGCCGTGCTTTCATACTTCTCCCTGTTTGTTTTTACCCCACGTTTGTACAGTGTTGCAGAATCTATTCCTGCACATGCTATTGGACATGCGTTCCTGACTTGTTGGCATTAAAGTCTTAGAGCCTTATGTTCAAAAGAAAAGTAGAAGAGTTCAAGGGCAAACCATTTGCACTATAGGGTAGAACTAACAATTCCAAAAATTCCCAGTGATTTAAATCGGGATTTTCACCCTTTTAGTGCCAAAGGAGGTACACAACTCCTTGCAGAGCAATGCACTGCACACCCTTCTGGCACTCAAAGCGTTAACCGTGAATGCTAGAGAGGTCTCCAACGTATTGCTTTTCAACATCAATGGGAATTTTCAGTTCTCCCCTATAGTGCAAATGGACAATTTGCCCCAGAACTCCTCCACTTTTCTTTTGAACATGTGGCCCTTAATGATGGCAGAGTGTGTGCACTGGTATGTACTATGTACTATGTGCGAGTGCATACCCAGAGTTGCAGGAGTTAGTGGCCAACACCTATTTCCTATTTTCCAGTAGGCAAATTAGACAACTGCCTAGAGCTCTAAATTGTGAGAGGTGCCTCAGTTGTGCTGACCGCACCAACATTCTCTGTTGTGGGTATGGCCAGAGCAATTTCAGTGTCCCTGTAGCATTTTATACCCCAGTACACTCTATTATTACCCCCCTGGATGCCAGAGAGAGATCTCCAACACATTTCAATGCATTGGAGATCTCTCAAGCAACCAAGGGGTTAAATTTTTTTTGGTTCTTGCTTGTTATATTGCAAGGATATTTTCTGCTCCAGGAAACCGTGGATTGGACAGGGTGTGGAGCAATGTGAGGACTGGGGGTGTGGTCATGGGTGGAGCTAAGGGCACCTAGCATGCCTTCCCTAGGGATGGGATATAAATCCTGTCCTGGGTGGAGCTGCATAATCCTCTCAGTAATTGTATTGGTATTTTTTTGGCAAAACCTAAATTACATATACAGATACAGTGGCCAAATTGCCTCTGTAATAGAGGATGCTATAAAAAAACATACATGCTGAATATTAGCATTTAAATCAGAGAGAGAAAAACTGTTTCGCTTTTGTCATGTTGAAAACCTCCATCATCCTTAGTTGGCCAATTGGAGTCCAACAACAGCTGAAGATGAATTCTGTGTTGGGGGGGGGGGGCGCTAAGGCTACCCTATTTTTGCATGTAAACACCTTCTACAGTAAGGACTATGTAATAATGCAAATGTATTTAACCCTATGAGTGCCAGAGAGGTATCCAATGCATTGGTTACCTCTCTGGCACTCAAAAGGTTAACTCTTTTTCTTACCATACTAGTTTAAAAGCCCGAGTACTTGGGCCACAGTACCACCCAGCAGCCTTGGCTGATGCCCGGAGCCTCTCTGCTCACCACTTGGTCCCAGGACGGTGTGCAGAAAGGACTCCAGTCCAAATTTGGAGCACCCCGCTCCGTATCATCCACGGCACGTTCAGGCAGTCTGTACTGTGCATGACTGCAGCGCACGCAGTCTCTACTGCACATAATGGCTTCTGACAAACATCCTAGTGAATTATTATATAGGATGCTTATTCAGTGCATTGCTGGTCCTGCAGCTGAAGGATTAACATTATTACATGGGAGCCTTTTTATTTATTTCCAAGAAAGGTGCATACCCTGAGATTGGCCCCTTTCTACCTCTTGTTTCCTTGTTTTTCTGTGAATAGAATACACAGGATTGGTACCCAGTGATAAGGCTGTCAGCTATGATGCTTTTGTGTCTGTAGTAACCATGGCAATGCTTTTGATGAGTATCAACAGGTTTCTATGGCAACTAATTGGATGCTGAAGCAGCTAAAGACATTAGTGCCTTGATGTAGGAATAAAGCCATTTACTGTGTATATCATTTGTCAGGTGGGGAAAACGGAAGCCAGGCACAAACATTCAGAAACGTCCTTTGATGTGCTCAAGAATAGACATTTTTAGATAAACAAAATGTACAAATTTCTGAAAAGAATTTTAGGAATACATGCAATATTTCTGCTGTTTTGTAGTTATTTTATTATCTACTGGGGAGATGTTTTTCAGGTGATAAACTATTCACAATCCTCGCAGTAGCAGATTGCGTATCTCATCCAATAGATGTAATTAATTGGTATGACAAAGAAGTCATGTTTGCAAGTTTTTATCATTTACGCTAGCTGGACGTAACTTGCACTCAGGCGACCTGAACTGACTTAACCAGGGAAACTGATCTGCGTATCAATGTGCAGACCATATAGTTATAGTTATTGTTATTCTCTTATCTCTCCATTGGATGTACATATTGAAATAAGTGTATGTTTTGGAGAAAATAGCATCCAATTGTATATCATTAATTTGGAAGTTGTCTTTACAATACAATAATATAATGGGAGACCTGACCCCAATGACTTAGCCCTTTTACTGCCAGTGGGGTATGCAACACCTTGCTTTGCAATGCTTTGCGTACCCCTTTGGCACTCAAGCTAGTGATTTAAAGGGATAGTAATACCTAAAATGTAAAAAAAAATATGTTGTAGGGTTTAGGCCCAGAGTAAAACAAGAGTACTCCCACTGCTGACAGCTCTGGTCTCAGGACCATAAATCTCCATAGGATGGTGTAGCAACAGCGCCACTGTACAATTTCAGGCCACTGTGATATTGCACCTAAAAAATTCAACTTTGAAAATTAATAACTTTTGAATGAAACATCTTTCAGCAGTGGGAGTACTCTTGTTTTACTCAGGGGGATAAACCCTACAACATATTTTTTTTACATTTTAGGTATTACTATCCCTTTAAGTAGTGGTATAACTAAAGATATGGTCCAAGGAACTTCTATTCTAGTGGAAAATTGAATACCTTACCTCAAAAATATTTCAATCTTTTTAAAAATTAACTTTTTATTGATATATTCAAAACAAAGGGATGTGATTGGCATACATAAAAACTAGAAGGGATGGGTGGGAGGGAAAGACAAAAGGAAAATGGAGTGGTGAAAAACATTGTCCCCCTTGTATCTGAACCTCCAAGACCATAAATAGATACATAAATGTGTTCCACTTCCATCAGTACCTGCTGTGAGAATATAATTGATGAGCAACTTACCACACATATCCTCCTTATATAATAATTCGCTAAACGATGCAACCCATTCTCAGAAGCAGCCTTTATTTTGAAGTGCTCTGTCTCAGAAGAGTACAAAGTTAATTCTTCAAACTTTCATTTATTTTTTCTCTTTATTTTATTTTAATTTTTTTTTGTCCCTTTAGTTACAGGGACACTTGGGACTCAGGATCCTTTAAAATTTATTGGGCCATGACAGCTACTCTGGCTCCTTCTCACTCATTTGCCACTACTCTGGGTGAGCTCTGGACCATGGGGACAATTTGGGCAGTTCAGAGCTTCCCCTTACAAGAGGGGACCCACAGATTTTGCTCCCCCACTGTGACTGCGGCCTATGGTGCAGACAGCCGTGGAGCCACTGCGCCAATTCTATTTTATGCACACTGCCCAGTTTCCTGGGCCTTAGGGAAGGAATGGAGGAGTCTCTTTTTTCCTTCCTTCCTTTCCCAAAAGCACAGTATTCAGCAGGCTCTCTCCTCAGCAGACAGATTGTCTCCTCATTGCTACTGCCCCCCTGCCAGTGGTGTAGATACCATTTCCTTTATTTTCTGCCTTCTTTTGCCTTCTGGGTTAACTATTTAGGGTTTGTGTGCCCTGTTAGTGTCCAAGGGGGGCATGGGGAAGCCTAAGACCATCAGAGCGTCATCAGCTTCTTCTGCAATGATCACTTGTCTGTCTTGTCATGCCATTCTCCCTAAGGTTCAGGCAAGGCAGCTATGCCCATCTGATGTTCTGCTCACTATTCCATCTCACTCAAGGACCTGCATGACGATAAATTAGATCCGGGTCCCACTGTCCCCCCCAGAAAGAGGACCCATTCTCCAGTGGAGAGGCATCCTGTGCCTCCTGGGGAGGATTCCTCACTTGAGGAAGGTGACACAGAATATGAAAACACAGATGATTCATCTCTCACTCCTGGGGATTCCCTTGAGAAGGACCCCAGAAGTTGTGTAGAAGGCTTGATTTGGGCAGTATGTGAGACTCTCCAGATTTCTGAAACCCCTTGGGGAAGTCTACTCCAGAAACTTTTAAAAGGCAGAGAAGAGACGCTATTCACTTTCTCTGTTACAATCCTCTTGATCAGATAATCTTTGAGGAATGGATGTTACTGGTTAGGATAGTCTGCTTATCTAGATGTTCTTACCTTCTTTACCCTTTTTTTAAGTGCTGCTTTGCATCTATGGAGTACTCCAACTGCCGTTGAACACACAGCTGATGATGTAGCTGCATTTAATGATCAGGCATAGAAACACTTGAATTTTCTTCTCAAAATGAACTTCATGGCCACAAGTGCTGTGTCACATACAGGATTAGCCAAAGCATCGGTTGCAAGGGCCATGGCCATTTGGTGAGATCTCTTAATGGAAGAATCTAGCTGGAGTCTACTAGAGAAGATCTTGTTCATATGATCTCCAGAATTCACAAAAATAATGCTTGGAATTGTGAGGCAGCCTTAGATACAATCAGATTTCTTGGTAAGGCATCTGCGCTCTCTGTAGTGGTACACTGTACCCTATGGCTGAAGATCTGGTCAGCACTACTCTCAAGCAACCAATGCTCATATCCCCTCATCAAGCCAAACTCGTTTCCACTCCAAACCAAAGTCTATGATTTAGCGCTATATAGAGCAAAATGCGTAAGACATTTTCTATGTGTTTTGTGTCCTGCTCTATCCATGCCAAGAAGTCTTTTATATTATTTAAATAAAAGCAAGTTTTTTATACCAATTAATGTGGATCAGTTTTGCGATTGATGTACCTAGAAAGCTGTGAGTGCTTCTGCAACCATTGTTTCTGGGTCTACTCCAAACCCAATCCTGCTTGGTCACACAAGAAGCCCACCTAGAAGCCCTCCACTGATAAGACTTTCTCAACATGACTCATGGACCTAGACCTCCTCAGGCATTTGGATGGTAGCTGTGGTATTTCCATGATGTAAGGGTCTCAAAGGGCTTTGTGGGTTATTTTGGAGGTTATTGCATATACTTCAAGGACCCTTCTCCTAGTTGCTTCTTTATGTACAGGGTTCCTCAAGAGCCCATGAGTTCATAGAGGCGGTTCAAAAGTTGGTATACATGCAGGTCTTGACTCTAGTGTGTCTAGGATTCTATTCCAACTTCTTCATAGTCACCAAGCAAGATTGCAGTAGTCAACTAGATCTAGACCTAGAAAAGCTCAATTATTTTATTCCTACACTGAGATTCAAGATGGAATCTCTGTGATCCATTAGTTCTTCTATTTATCCAAAGGAGTGTTTGACTTCTGTGGACATAATGGAAACATATCTTCATGTTCTGTTTCATGTGCAACATCTGTGATTTCCAGTTTATGGCCACTTCCTTCAGTTTGGCCTTCACTACTTGGGTTTTCCCAAAAAATATTGAGGCATTGTCCGACTATATTC
Source organism: Rhinophrynus dorsalis (assembly GCA_037306005.1). Lineage (NCBI taxonomy): Eukaryota > Metazoa > Chordata > Amphibia > Anura > Rhinophrynidae > Rhinophrynus > Rhinophrynus dorsalis. Next base: position 151,525,025 of record CM074722.1, on the reverse strand, counting down.
AGATGCAATGGGTCTCCCTTATGCCTTATTTGGATATTATCCTACTGAAGGCATCTTCAGTGGACATCTTCAGACGTGTGTGTATCCATTTGGCAACAGCATAGCTTGATGATCAACTTCTGAAAGTCCTCATTGAGCTCATCCCAATCTCTAGTCTTTCTCATAATGAGATTTGACACTCTCTAGGGATGGATCTTCCTATCACTGGAGGTTGAGATGTTGTCCCAGTATGTATCTCAGGCTTTGGCTCACCCATTGGCACCATGTGAGACTTGCAGGTGTTGGGTTCTCTGGTTTTTACATGCGTGGTAATGCTATACACCTAGTTTCATGGATGAACCCTACAGAGAAATTGGTCCAGAAATCAGTGCCATCTGTCCCATGTGATGACCCTTTCATACAGGACAAAGTTAGATATGCGCAAATGACTTCAGGAAACCCACCTGATATGGTCACTGATTTTCCATAGTGGACTGGTCCATAGAGACAATGGACGTCAGTCTGTCAGGTTGGGTTGGGGACACCTATGGTTCCAAAGACAGAAGACAGTCCTGCGTTGCTTCTTAAAAATTACTTAGATGTACTAATTCACTTGTTTCAAAGAATGAAAGTATTGTTGCATAGTTTAGCCAAAATATGTTTAGGCTTACTTGCCTCTCCAAGGTGATCCATTTTAAATGAGTCCTCTCTACTACATATTGTCATCATTGTGTTTTCTTAAAATGCTTTTGCATTAAAAGGTAAATCTATCTAATGCTCTCATGGCTGACATGAACTGCTTTCAAACAGGGATAACTTACAGTAAGTTGGTGGGGACCAGAGGAACTGGAATATTTGCACCAGCCCATATATCTAGAAGTTTGTCCTACCTACTACTATAAACTGCATGGAGACTGTATATACACCTTTCCAGTATGCACTGAATTTTTCATTTTCATTCATTTAATTTGTTGATTCAATTGTTAATCAAGGTATTGGAACTTCAGGAATAGTTGTCTGGCTCTTCATCCTGGTGATAGTCTCTTTCTGGTCTCCCAGTTCTGATTCATTCCAATAATGCAACAGTAGTGGCTTGTATAAGCTTCCATGGGGGGGGGGGGGGGACCATAACCATGGTTGCGTGGTCTGAAGTTTGTCTGATTATCTCTTGCATGGAAGTTCAGGTTTCAGCTTTTCTGTAAAATAAATAATCCCACTCAGATCAGATGTATAATGCAGATAAGGCTTTATTGCTATACAAGCAGCTGAAGGGAGATCTTTCCTCAAAGAAGTCTGAAAACAGAACCTGCCTGCTGTAGTTTGGAATGATTGATTATAGACATTCCACAGGAAATGTGACTTAAGCAGTTTACATTGATATAAATTGGGAGTACATATTTAGACATAATATTGGAGTTTGCATGTGCATAGGTCACAAGTGCCTCCCCCAACCCAAAGTAGCCCACAAGGTTCTGGGAATGTGACCAGTCCTTTTCACTATGATCCTCCTCTACTTTCTCACTCACATTCCTGAGTCAGCTATCTCACTTTCTCCCATCCTTGAACTGATAAGGGAGTTCTGCTAGAATAGGTAAATTATCTCTGAGAAACAAAGATTAACTCTTTTCATGATCTCCCTCCTTAGCCCAGTGGTCTCCATCTTGATCACCAGCAAGCTTTACACTCAAACAGCCTAATCAGCGATTCACATTCCTGAAGTAGACAACGTAGTGGAGGACTATTTAAGTCATCAAAGCCTGGACCTTGGAAATTCAGAACTAAAGCAGTCCGTATTTCAGACGTGGAGTCTGCAGATTGATTACCCACTGGATGCAATTGCCATTCCTTGAGATTTTGCTCTGGTGTACGTGTTCTCCTCTCTTCCCCTGATCTCTCCGTCTTCATACTTGATCAAACTGCCAGTAAACGAGCTGTGGCATCTTTTCTTCTTCCATATTCCCTATCTCAGAGGCCTCTGTGCCCTTTCTCCAGGGTGGCCTCCATAAGGGGTTCCTCTTAGCGTTATCAAGGTCCAGATATCAGCCTTGTTGGAAGTGTATTGCTCTGTTGTCGGATATTCAAACTATTGTGCAAGGGGTTGCACATGCCTAAATTATTTTTAGCGATCCCAGACCTCCACTGGATCTAAATCTGGTTCTCAGAATTCTTCAGAGGAATCCTTTTGAACCACTCACTTCTGTGTCTCTTTGTTTCTGACTGCATTCCTTCTAGCAATTGTGTCTGTCCAACAAGTGCATGCACTATAAGCTTTATATTGTAGAGCCCTCTTTCTGATTTTTCATGCAGGTAAGGTCTTCTTTTAGCTTGGTTTTAAAGTCAAAAGTGGTGAGATCTGGCAAATACTGAGTGGTGTAGAGTTCAAGAGATAAGGAGGAGAGATGTTGAAGAGGATGTTGAAGGTTATAAGTTGCTTTATGGGAAGCCATAACAGTGATTTTTTTAACAGTTCAGGGATAAGTACTGTTCTGGAGGAAAGGTAGAGTGTTCTGGTGGCCTAGGTAAGAATCAATAGAAGAGACAAGATATTGGTAGCAGGCAGACCAATGCAATATGCCAGGCAGGAAGGGATAAGAGCATGCATGAGAGTTTTTCTTGTAAATTGAGAAAGAAATGGGTGGATTTTTAACTATACTTTACACAAGGAGTGAAAAATTTTTGTTACTTCATTAATGTGTGTGGTGAAGTAAAAAGAATAGTTCAAAGTTACCCCTAGGCAACACACCTTGTATAAAAGTTAAATTGTGGAGACCTTGAAATTTATAGAAAACTGAGATATTGTGCAGGATTTTAGAGGAAAGGTAAGTACCTCCGTCTAAGACATGTTAAATTTTAATAGATGATAAGTCATCCAGGGAGAGACATCAGTTTGGCATTCTGAGACCCTCTTCTGTATTTCAGTGAAAGTGAGGTTGTGGAGCGATAGATTTGCATGTTACCTGCATAAAGATGGTAGTTAACCCTTTGAGTGCCATAGGTGTACTCAACACTTTGCTTTGCAATGCGTTATGTACCCCTCTAAAACTCAAAGATTTAAAGCCAAAGGACTTTATCAGTTGCCCCAGTGAAGGTCTATACAGAGAGAAGGGAAGGGTGCCCAGAACAGAGCCTTGGTGTACTCCTACTGAGAGAGGACATGTTGTTGTGTGACATGAATAAAGATCACTTGAGGGTGGTAGTATAAGAATCAGGAATGTGCCAGGCCACAGATGGCAAGCTATTGGAGAATCTGGAAGGTTATGGTCAACTGTGCTGAGTGCAGCAGATAGGTCACAGAAGATAAGAAGATAGAAATGTTCTTTGCTTTTTGTATTATGGAGATCACTGTCTACTTTTGTAAGAGCAGTTTCTGTAGAAAAAGTGAGCCAGAAACAGATTGCAGTGGGCCCAGTGGGTTATGGGAATTGAGAAAGGTAATTAAATGAGAGTAGACTTGATGAGCAAGATGTATTGAGGCAAAGGGCAAGAGTAATATGAGGCAGTAGTTGAGAATTGGAGATACTGCAGAATGTGTGAAAGAGGAGGGGAAGATGCCAGCGCATGGTGGGAGTTGTATACCTGAGTTAGCATGAGGACTAAGGTGATTGACAAAGGGTTATGGTGAGAAGTATGGGACAAAGAGAGCAGCTGGTGAGTGGTGAGATGGAGATTAAAAGGGGGATCTCTGATTCTGTGAACAAAATAGAAAATCAAATGAGTAGGATGGAAGGTTGGGAATATGCAATTCTGGAGACTAACAAGATGGGATTATTTTATATTTTGTGTCAATCTTCTGTTTAAAGAATTCTGCAAAGGCTAGAGAGAGGGGGAGAGAGATAGAGGGAGGGGAGGGGTGCTGGGGAGAATCAAAGATGGATAATAGGAGGCATGGGTAGATTTGTGAGTGTTAATTAGTGAGGAGTAATTGGGGGAAATTCACTAGGGTGTGATAAAGAAGTGATAAAGTGGAGGTGACTTCCCCAGTGATATCACTTCTCCAAATCTTATGTTACTCTATGGAGCCAATGCACGAAGATTTCTCCAACTTTGTAGATCTTATTGCATAGGCTGTATACAGTAACATAGGAACTGGGGAAGTGATATCACTGGAGAAGTCATCTCTACTTTATCGCCTCATTAACAAACCTTAGTGCATAGATCCCATAGTGTTGTTTGGCAGAGGACAGAGAAATGTTCAGGTAGGACAGCAGGAATTTGTAGTGAAGTAAGAGAGAGAGAGAGAGAGAGAGAGAGAGAGAGACTGCCTCCAAAATCATTCAGTATACTGGTCTCTGACAGTGGGCACAGAATACTGTTCATACAGTCATTATTTTGGAAGCAACATATTTTGTTTAATCTCTTCTCTCGCATATTGTCTCTCTGAAAATGCTTCCTATCTGTACTTTGGTTGTAATGTGCAATGATACTATAACAGTCTCTTATTTTTCTTTGCAGTGTCACTCTGTGTCAAGAACACCACTCCCTGCCCCACTTCTGTGCCTGAGGAGGGCTTGCCTTGTACCAGTGAATGGGGTTGTAGAGATACCAAAGATGCTTGCCTCTCCCATCCATGCCCATGGAATGCCACATGTCAGACATCCCTTGCTACCCAGAGCTACGAGTGTCACTGTCCTGCAGGGTATGAAGGAGAGAGCTGTGAAATACCTAAGAAAAGATGTCCCAGGAACCCTTGCAGACATGGGGGGTGGTGCTATGTGGGTGATGAAGGTCCTGCATGTGTTTGTGTAATGGGATACAAGGGGAATCTCTGTGAGACTCCAGAAGATGAGTGCCTTTGGAATCCCTGCCATAATGGGGCTGTATGCAGGGTCAGAGGTAATGAACATGCCTGCTATTGTGTGCCAGGATTCCAGGGGGCACTGTGTGACATTGAAGTTGATGAATGCGTCTCTCAGCCCTGCCACCATGGTGCCACATGCCTAAACCAGATTGGAAGATATGCCTGTGTGTGTCCTCCACAGTACACAGGTAAGACAGACCAACTTTAAATATGGGCACACATATACTTAAAGTGACCCCATCACCCGAAAAAAGTTTGTATATTTTTTATATGCATTGAAAAATCTGGATCTACCTTATGGTAGCCATGATGTCATAAGAGACTTAGTTTTAATGATAATGCTATTTAATATGTTATCCTTGGCTGACACTGTATGCAGAGTAACATTTATTATAAACAAGAACATGAGGAGAAGGGGGAAGGGTAGAAGAAAGGGAAATGGCATCACTGCAGTGCAGTGGGCAATCCTGAGGAAAACCTACTGCACTATAAAGGACAACTTCAAACTCCTGAAGTTTTCAATCATTTAAACCTTGCTTGTAAACACTTAAATCAGTGGTGCTCAGGGCACTCATAGCATGCAATCTGGAATTTTCTGGGAACTTGTAGAATTTTATACCATTTGTCAAGTGTGTAAATATATATACTTATATAGCTCTCACAATCAGAATGACCAAAATAAACATTGTTCATAATGATTTGCAGAAACATTCAGTTGTAACTCAGCAGTCACATTTTTATTTAAGCTTTCATAGATAAAACAGGACACCCTAAGTGGATGTGCGTGTCACACCAAAGTGCCATGGCACCCTGGTTAAGAAACACTGACTTAACTCTTTGAGTGCCGGAGGGCTACACAATGCATTCCAAAGCAATGCGTTGCGTACCCCTCTGGCACTCAAAGGGTTAAATGCTAGAGAGACCTCCAGTGCATTTAAGTTAATGGGAATGCTTATTTGCTTAATGGGAATGCTTATGGTGCAGCTGGTTTGCTCCAGATTTGATCCACTTTACACCTAAAAGCCATTGTTTTTAAAACACTTGGCCTTTCAAACCCTTAGAGTGCCAGTGTCTAGCAATGCCTTGGGCACCCTCTGGCACCCAAAGGGTTAAAATCACGAGGATTATGCACTGAGGAAAAGTAGTGCAATTCTTGGGTAAAACAACTGTACCACAGGGAACAGATGACAATTCTCATTCATTTAAATGGGGCTTTGACGTACTTGAATACTAGACAGGTCTCCAACCCATTGGGAAGCACCAGGAATTCACCATGTGTATATAGTACATTAGCCTATATGGGGGAGGTGCACTAAGTTGTGATAAAGAGAAGATATGTGGTGAACTAAAGGCGCCAAAACACATATGTGGTGCACGGGTTGGGAATTTATGTGCTTGTAGTTGCACGGCTCGTGACGCCAGGGTAGTGTTTTACACCACACTCCAGGGGTGAAGCAGGTCTCCTGGGCTCAGCGCTGGGGCAATAAAACACCAGACTACAGGGTTACGGATAACTGCGATTACTGGAGAAGCAGGACAGGTGAAATAGTCCATTAAAGCAATGCAGAGGTAAGGCAGGGGCAAGTGCAGAGGTAACAGGGAGCCACAGGGCTTGCTGAGACTTGTAGTAGACTTTACTCTGAATCTTGACTTTACTAGTGACAACTTTAGACTTTACTGTAGTTACTGAAGACTTCTGACTTATGTGGCCACATACACTGTCTGGACCATAGGTCGCTCTTGTACACTCTACCGCCAGGTTAACTAAGGACTTTTGACTAGGACTTTTGAGACTACAGAGCGGAGGCCGTCGTAGGCTAATCACTCACGATAAGTAGTACTCTCTATGGGGTCCATTCGCATTCAGCACTTCTCCCCACAGCTCTTATTGTAGACAGGCACAGACTTGGACTTGGACTCCTGTGCGGTGGAACGCCTATGGTTGTGCTGTGGAACACTGTAGTTGTTTAGCTCCACTGGTTTCCCTCACCTTCTCCTCTGTCTTTATCTCCACACACTTCCTCTAGTTCTCTCTCCTCTATCCTGAACACACACTAGCTTGCTCCTCCCTGTCTGGCTAGACCAGGGGGCTGCTGGGTAAAAATCTCATTGGCTCCTGTGGTCACATGTTACCCTCTGCACTGCTCACCTTAAAGGCACATGAACAACAAAAATATTAAAATCATACAGACATTATACAATCATACAAAAATATACATAACCACGTTTTAAACTACAAGCAACATATACCAGAAAGGACTGGTAAATGTTCAACTCTGGGACATTACAAACTCCCCCACTTTAAATAAGCCGTCCTCGGCGTAGCGTCCTTGAGGGTGATGTTGCTGAAAGTGGAAAAAGTTCACATTGCAGAAAAATGAACAACACAAAAATAGTACCATAACTTTATACTGTACTAGACTATAGACATTATACATCTGAAATACATTTTCTGACTATAAACACACTTTTTTTTAGCTACTGTATTGCATAGCAGACTGAAAATTATACACTTTAACAATCACAGTGCTGATTTCACACATTATATGACTGACTAATTTACATGACTATTAAGGCACTAATAAACATTTTCACTTTCTCAAAATACTTAATTTACTGTCGATAGCGGGCAGGCTTTTGTCCCCGAGTACTCCTCTGCGATCCTCGCAGCACCACCTCTTCTGGGGTATTAGCCAAGTAGATATAAGGGTCTGGCACTTGTTCTGGTTCTTCAACAACTATGGGAGTCCCAGATGGCTCTCTTGGCACCGGTACCATGGTAGGAACTAGTGGCGTTGGTGTGGCAGCAGCTTGGATAATGCACAAAGTCTATTGTTGTAGTATTTGGAAGTACTCCCCCACTTTTCTATTACACCCACTTGGCAAACAATCTTTACACATTACACAGTTCAGTACCTCAAATGGGGCATCAATTTTTTTTTTTTTACACAAAGTCTCTGTTCAGACTGGGGATTTTCTTGGTAAGGCACACACCCGTATCCTGTTCGTGACGCCAAAACTGTAGATGTGGTGAACTAAAGGCACCAAAACACATATGTGGTGCACGGGTTGTGAATTTATGTGCTTGTAGTTGCACGGCTCGTGACGCCAAGGTAGTGTTTTACACCACACTCCAGGGGTGAAGCAGGTCTCCTGGGCCCAGCGCTGGGGCAATAAAACAACAGACTGCAGGGTTACGGATAACTGCATTTACTGGAGAAGCAGGACAGGTGAAATAGTCCATTAAAGCAATGCAGAGGTAAGGCAGGGGCAAGTGCAGAGGTAACAGGGAGTCACAGGGCTTGCTGAGACTTGTAGTAGACTTTACTCTGAATCTTGACTTTACTAGTGACAACTTTAGACTTTACTGTAGTTACTGAAGACTTCTGACTTATGTGACCACATACACTGTCTGGACCATAGGTCACTGTTGTACACTCTACCGCCAGGTTAACTAAGGACTTTTGACTAGGACTTTTGAGACTACAGAGCGGAGGGCGCCGTAGGCTAATCACTCACGATAAGTAGTACTCTCTATGGGGCCCATTCGCATTCAGCACTTCTCCCCACAGCTCTTCTTGTAGACAGGCACAAACTTGGACTTGGACTCCTGTGCGGTGGAACGCCTATGGTTGTGCTGTGGAACACTGTAGTTGTTTAGCTCCACTGGTTTCCCTCACCTTCTCCTCTGTCTTTATCTCCACACACTTCCTCCAGTTCTCTCTCCTCTATCCTGAACACACACTAACTTGCTCCTCCCTGTCTGGTTAGACCAGGGGGCTGCTGGGTAAAAATCTCATTGGCTCCTGTGGTCACATGTTACCCTCTGCACTGCTCACCTTAAAGGCACATGAACAACAAAAATATTAAAATCATACAGACATTATACAATCATACAAAAATATACATAACCATGTTTTAAACTACAAGCAACATATACCAGAAAGGACTGGTAAATGTTCAACTCTGGGACATTACAGATATAGCAGAGATAACTTCTCCAGTGATATCACGTCTCCAGTTCCTGTGTTATTCTTTGGAGCCTATGCACTATGATTTCTCAACTGGAGAGATCTTTGTGCATAGGTTTTATAGAAAAAACATAGAAGTGATATAATAGGAGACCTCATCTCCACATTATCATCTCTGTCTCACACCTTGGTACATAACCCCCATGTGTTTTGCCATATTTTATACATTGGTCCCTTCCGTGGCACGTTTCCTCTGCATGAATGGAGCATGCTCACTGCACCACCATCCTGGATAGTCACACTGGGAGCAGTGCTTACATTTACTGGTTGTGCAGGCAGCTGTCTTCAAACCAGACAAAAGTACTTCTAAACATTTTCCTCTGAGCATTTTGACCATTTAATACTGGCAATGCAAGGGCCACATTCAGCCTCTTTACACTTGCCCCCATTATATTTTCACATCTGTGCAAGTGTGTAGGCTAGTGCAGAGGTAAACAAGCTTTCACTGTCCAGCTGATGACTGATAGGGGATGATGGGAGTTTGTCTACCACTGGGGTAGTGTAAGTTTAGTTTTTTTTATTTTTTAAAGGGATAGTAATACTTAAAATGCAAAAAAAATATGTTGTAGGGTTTATCCCCCTGAGTAAAACAAGAGTACTCCCACTGCTGAAAGGTGTTTAATTCAAAAGTTATTAATTTTCAAAGTTGAATTTTTTAGGTGCAATATCACAGTGGCCTGAAATTGTACAGTGGCGCTGTTGCTACACCATCCTATGGAGATTTATGGTCAATTGACCAGAGCTGTCCATAGGATCGTGTAGCAACAGCGCCACTGTACAATTTCAGGCCACTGTGATATTGCACCTAAAAAATTCAACTTTGAAAATTAATAACTTTTGAATGAAACACCTTTCAGCAGTGGGAGTACTCTTGTTTTACTCGGGGGGATAAACCCTACAACATATATTTTTTTACATTTTAAGTATTACTATCCCTTTAAGTGCATAAATTAATGGAGATGGAGTTAAATTGGTTATTTCAAATCACTAAGCTTATATTGTGGCTGTTGTACTGAAGTCATTCCAGAGTAAACCAACTGCAAAAAAGTTGAATACCTGAGTGCTAGTAATGCATCAGAGACCTCTCTAGCATACAAGGGGTAAAAGCTCAGTTTTAATCAACTGAAATTTTGGGAATGTTTACATGTCTCCCTATGGTGCAAATGGTTTACTCCAAAATTACTCTTAGTACAATGGTGGGCAAAATTAGGCCCTCCAACTGTTGCCAGACTATAACTACCATCATTCCCTTCTAGGCATTGGCTGACAGGGAATGATGGGGGTTGTAATCTGGCAACAGTTGGAGGCCTCACATTGCCTATCCCTGTCTTCATATATCAGCCTCAGTGTTTCAGAATCTCTCAGCCAGTGTTCTTGATTAGCCCTTTAAAGTGGAATTAACACCTTAAATGACTTGGGTGACTGGCTTCCAACATTCTTTGTATTTACATTTGTCATTCTTTATTTAAAACTATAATATGAGATATTTAGCATTATTGATTTGTTGGTTTATGCAAATGAGTTAGTACTTCCTGGTAGGAAGTGGCAATTGTGCAGGTGAGTGGAATGTTAGAATCTGACACACCAGCCTGTGTCAGCTGGTACTGCCTAATTTGCAAAACTGATAAATAAAGCTAAATATCCCTTAGACTATAGTTTTAGATATGAAAATACGATTGTAGGTAAATAATTAAAAATGGTAGTAAGATCAGCTTCATGAATATTGCCCTTAAAAATTCAGTTTTAAAATGTCTTTAATTTTGTCTTTGAAATAAAAATTGTGAAAGAATTCAGCTTTTTTTTTACTAGTTAAACCCATTTCTCATTCCTGTACTTTCATTTGTCTTCTCCAACTTTAGACCAGTTTTATTTTGTCAGAAAACAGTTACATTAATCAGACAAAAAGAGACAGCTTAAAGAATACTTTCTTCAGAAAATACCTTACAATATGATGGTACACCACTCCTACTTTTAAGAACTGCCTTTTCGCTTTGACGGAGAATGTGGAATTGTAGTCCAAAAAATTACAGTAATATATCTGAGAACTGATCGACCATGAAGTAAGAACTTGTTCATTCAGCTTTCAGACAATTTTAGTTAACACAACTTTTTGAACATCTCACCCATAAAATGACTAGCATAAATATAGGTGAATTTGAAAATTATTTCAGCCATGTCATTATAAAGTTTTAGTGTCAATTTTATTACCAGGAAAATGTGCAATGCATTGCACAGCCTTCTGGCACTCAGAATGTTAACTCTTACTGTAGAAAAAAGCACAAGCAAGAATAATAAATCAGAAGTGTAGTATTTATTAACCCTTAAAAAGCATTGACAGTCCCGACACATCACCGGCATCTGTTCCTTAAGGACAGGTGAATGTCCTGTCATGTCATGGGTTTTGTTTCACAGCGCACTTGCAGGAGTGCTATGATCACTACAAGAGTCTGAAACTGACTGCTCTCAGACCAGAGCTTTCAGTTTCAGCCTCTTGTTCTGTGAGCCAGTAAACGTGGTCGGATATGTGTTTTGGCTCGCCAAATTACATCTATGCAGTCCTTGAGGGTAGTCCAACCCCAGGACCACTGGATATCAAGGATTTCAAATATAAGATAAAACAACATAAACAAAATAAGCACTCACATTTCTTTAGCACTGTTATTTTAATCCCATCGCCTTGGTTAAAAAGTTTGCTAAGACACTTTCAGGCACCAGATACTCCAGTATGGCCATAACTGTTTTCCTCATTTGAGCCAGCAGCTGCTTTGGTTAGGGCTGACAGTAGGGCTGCCACCCAGCCGCCAGTAAAAAAATTGGCTTCTGTCCAATGCCATGGATGGCATTTTTTAGGTGGCAACCTTAGTTGAGAGAGTTCAACCACAGGACATGAGGTGGTACTGGCACCAATGGGAGTTTGTTTCTAACCAATTAGTCTTCATGGCAATCTTCCCACTTCATCAGGGGTATTGGGAGGGGGCAATTTCAAGCCATTATTTATACCCTGTGGTTCCCATCCTCCTTATTTTTGTAACTGCATAAAATTCAATGTAAACATTGGTGAAACTCTGTGAGCTCTCAGCAGCCATTAATACCAAATAAAAGCAAAGACAAAAAAACTATCACAAAAAAGGTATACTATAAGAAGAGAAGTTGATTCTAATCTTATGTACTTCAGCTGCTGCCATGCTTTTAACAAAGTTACTATGAAATATTGTGCTGGCAATAGCACACGTCAAAACAGCTACTTCATAATGTTGCCAATGTGAAAAGGGAGCATTTAAAATATCACTGTTAAAAATGTCACAACCTAAGTACAGTAACCTAAGTCCTGCACCTAAGCATACCCTAACCTAACTACCCCCCCAAATCATCCCAAGTCTGACCCTAAACAAACCTAAGTACCCTAACCTAAAAACTAACCCTAACCTAACAACTAACCTAAACCACACTCCAAACCTAATAGAGACTGACCATAACCTAACCTAACTAATACTAACCTGGAGACATTGTGAACTGAGACATATTTTTCAGTCTCCATTTTAACAGCCATGATGTTATGAGGCCACCGGAATAAAGCTCGCCATGTAGACGGCACCATTTCAAAAGATACCTTTTAACCACTTATAATGGTGATTCTTCAACATAACAGCTGCAGAATAATATGAAATGATATATAAAAATTACATCGGTGTAATAAATATTATACAAAAAATCCCCCTGCAATAGCATCTTGATAGATGGTCATTAAGTCATTAAGGCTGGCTATTGTTTGTTTAATTTCCCTTCATATATGTTGAAACTGTTTCTGGAACATGGATTAACATAAGTGATAATTCTAATATTTTGTACTATTCATGGGTATATTAATGAATGCATAGTTTGTCAGATTTATATCCATTCTTTTTCTTTTCTGTTCTCTTTTTCTCTTTTCACTTCTTCCTTCATTTTTCTCCCCCACTTTTCTCTATGGTCTATGTGTATATATATATATATATATATATATATATATATATATATATATATATATATATATATATACAGATCGATAGTGCAGGGCACTCCTTAATCTCAATGAAAAAAAATGCGTAAAAAATACCTGGGTGCTACTTAACTTATATATTGTAAGTTATTAAAATTAATAACAATGGGAAGAGCACTCAACAGGATTTGAAAACAATAAACTTTATGTCAACTAAATAAAGTTTATTGTTTTCAAATCCTGTTGAGTGCTCTTCCCATTGTTATTAATTTTAATAAATTACACATTATATATGTGTGTGTGTGTATATATATATATATATATATATATATATATATATATATATATATATATATATATATAAAATGTTAAGAAGTTCACAGATAATGTTTTTCATACACAATCTTAAGTTAAAGCGGAACTACCACCCCTGTTAAACTGTGGCCCAAATAATTACCCATCTGGTGACTAGCTGCTCAATAGTGCTAGTTGCCTGAATTATTACCTGGTTATTGAGAATTCTATACTGCTCCCAAACTGACAGCCAGGAAACAGTGCAGACATCTTTCCATAGTTACATCTGCGTGCCTGTGTTGTCGGTCCCTTTTGGTGCCGAACAGCTACTAGCAATGCCTCCTAGAGCAGGCTAGGACTGACAGTGCAGGCGTGCAGACGTCGCTATGGAAAGTTGTCTCTGTTGTTTCCTGGCTGTCAGTCCGGGAGCAGTATAGAATTCTCAATAACGCAGTAATAATTCTGGCGACTAGCACTATTGAGCACCTAGGCGCCAGATGGGTAATTATTTGGGCCAAAGTTTAACAGGGATGGTAGTTCCACTTTAAGTATATACTTTATTTCACCTTATTTTTTTGTAACAGAATGCACAAATGACATAATTGGGCAGTGTGCACATCAAATATTATTTAACATCCGGGGGTTACATTTTCTTCAGTTCAGTGAGCGAATATGACCCTGTTTCAGTTAACCATTTGGGTGCCTGCGAGGTCTCTATGCATTATGACACACTGGGAGTTATGCTTTAAGAGTGATAATAGGGGTGATAACGCTGCAATAACGTCTCCAGTAATATCACTTCCTATTTTATTCTATAGAGCCTATGCACTAAGATATCCAAGGGTGGAGAAATCCTAGTGCATTGGCTCCATAGAATAGAGGGAATTGGAGGAGTGATATCATTGGAGAAGTCATCTCCACTTTATCACCTCTTTATCACGCCTTAGTGCATAACCCCCCATGCATTTTATATGTCTCTAGCATGCAACGGCTTAATAAATATATAAATAACAGGTAATGTTAACAGGTCTCCGGTCTTGCTGTCTCTATAAAATGCCATTAACTCTTTGAGTATCTGAAAGGTGATCTTCATAATGTACTGCTTACTCCCTGGCATTCACAGGTTTCATCATGCAGCTTTAATGGAGGATTCTAGGTAGTGACAAGTAAATCAAAATTTTATGGTTATATTTACTAATGTGTGAAGAGGGACAGTTTGATTTTGTGCAAATGAAATCATCCATCATGCAACAGTCTAGAACATAGTAGGACTCTCAGCTAAAGAGGCGATCCTTGGCCTATTAATAGGGGCCTAATCCTCCCATCCTTCTTACAGAGTGGAGACATTAAATATATCATCCTTGTCTTACATTCTCCATTTAGTCTGCCCAGTATGGCTATCAGGAATTAGACCTGCGTAAAGCGCTCATCTGAATTTGTAAATACTCTGCATAGGAGAGGATGGGATGAAACTAATTACTGTGAAGCCCCCATTTGGCGGTTGGCTGTCCATAGTGTGAAATTATGAATATCCCACAAAGAATGTCACAGAAACTTCAAAAGTCTTCATATTCGATAGTGTGGTACAAAGCTTCTGACAATAAAAGTGTAACACTTTAAGTACCAGAGTGGTGTGAAGCATTGAATTGCACAACCCTTTGGCCCTTAAATGTTTAACAGACTTACAAAGAAGGAGATGGGTATTTAGGTTTGGTTAGGGTCAGGTGAAGGTCAGACTTGGGTTGGTTTGGGGGTACTTGGGTTAGGGTACGCTTAGTTACAGGACTTAGGTTACTGTATTTAGGTTGTGACACTTGAGTTTTCCACTTTAATCAATAATTAACATTAAGGGCGCTCTAATATACAGAGGGGAACTTAAAGAGGAACTGTCACCTTAGAAGGGGCATCAATCTTGACTGGATTTGCATGTTTGTTTCTCCCTATTCATTTATTATTCCTCTTTGTTGGATGATTTTGGCAGCCTCAGATGGAGGAGTGAGGTGGTAAGGGGTTATTTCAGGAGAGGTGGCCAGCATGCAACTGTACTGGAAAAAGTACAAAGATGTGCAAGAAACCTGATGTAGGGATTGGAAGATTTTAGTTATAAAGACGTGGTGGACAAATTAGGATTATTTGCATTGCACAAGTGACATCTCAGGGACATGATAACTGTTTACTAATGTATTCAATAAAAAATATATTTCTCTCAGAATTTTTTACTCATAGAAACATAGAATTTGATGACAGATGAGAACCATTTCGGCCCATCTAGTCTGCCCATTTTCCTACAGTAAAAACCTCAAACCTTTTTTGGTCCGTGGTCTTTTCTTAAGTTAAGGACAGCCTTATGCCTATCCCATGCATGCTTAAATTCTGCTGGAAAGCTATTCCACTTATCTACTACCCTCTCAGTGAAGTAAATCTTTTTTACATTACATCTAAACCTGTGTCTCTCTATTTTTAGACTATGGCCTCTTGTCCTAACAATTTTTACTCCTTTGAAGTATACTTCCACCCTGCACTTCGTTGAATCCCTTCATGTATTTGAATGTTTCAGTCATATCCCCTCTCTTTCTTCTCTCCTCCAAGCTATACATGTTCAGATCCTTTAGTCTATCCTGATATTTCTTTTCCTGTAAACCAGTCACCATTTTAGTAGCCCTTTTTTGAATTTTATCTAGAATATCTATATCTTTCTGGAGATGGGGTCTCCAGTACTGTACACAATACTCTAGGTGAGGTCTAACTAGAGGTCTGTAGAGTGGCATGACCACTTCCATTTTTCTGCTACTAATGCCCCTAGCTATACAACCCAGCACCCTGCTTGCATTCCCCACTGCTTTATTACATTGCCTGCCTACCTTTAAGTCATTAGAGATAATTACTCCCAAATCCCTTTCCTCTGTTGTCTCAGACAGTACAGTACCCTTAATAGTATATTTTTCCTTTGGATTTTTATGTCCCAGTGCATTATTTTACATTTATCAACATTAAACTCATCTGCGGTAAGAATAAAGCTTGATGACAGTATTTTTTGTTTGTATTTATTAATTTCAGTTGAGATGAGTTAGGTTAAAAATAGTGAACCAATCAGGGAAAGCAGTTTTATTTAATGATAAATTCGGGCACTGCTTTCACCCAGGTCATATCTTGATAAAGCAGTGTTTCTGTGAAATGTGTAGAGAGGACTTTATTATTGTTTTAAGTATTTTAAAAAATCAGTTGTTAAACTATCAGCTTAGCGGAAGAGCAGTTTGTCCAAGGAGGAAGAACACTGGAGCCCCCTCTTGTTTTTTATTTGCTTTTCTACATATTAGCTTCATCCACCTGGATGTTTGAAGAGGAGCAGCCTAATTCTGATTAAGAATCATAGATGACCATGCGTACTTAAGGAACATAATTCAGTAATAGCAAGACCATTATACTTAATATTTATTGATTCTGTTTCATCGGGCATAGTGCCCTATGATTGGAGGCAAGAAGATGTAGTGCCATTCTTCAAAAAGGGGGGCAAGATCCAAACCTGGAAATTATAGACCTGTGAGCTTGACTTCCATAGTGGATAAGATAATGGAAGGATTACTAAAAGACAATGAAGATCAACAATATTATTAGTAGGAGCCATCATGGTTTTATAAAGAATAGATTATGTCAAACTAATTTATATGCATTTTACAAAAGGTTACTTAGTAATTTGGATATGGGAAATGCTGTTGATGTAGAATGCTTAGATTTTGCAAAAGCCTTTGATACTGTGCTTCACAACCGGTTACTGCATAAATTAAAAGGCTTCAGTTTGGGAGGTGATATCTGTGCATGGATAGATGAGAACTATTTAAATTCTAGTTGGCAGAGAGTTGTTGTAAATGGAACCTCTTCAAATTGGTCTAAAGTTGTAAGTGGGTGCCACAGGGTTCAGTCCTGGGCCCAATGCCTTTTAATTTGTTTATTAATAATCTAGAAGTGGGAATTGAAAGCAATGTCTCAATCTTTGCTGTGTAATGAAATACATACATAACAGGATGTTTTAGATGACTGAATGGGCAAAAAAGTACAGATGTGTTTTAATGTAGATAAATGTAAGGTTATGGATTCGGGCTTTAGAAACAAACATGCTACAAATACACTAAATGGGAAACAACTTGGGGAAACCTAACTAGAGAAAGATTTAGTAGTACTGATAGATAATAGACTTTCAGCAGTGGGCAGTGTCACACAGCTGCTGCAAGAGCAAATAGGGTATATGCTGCATAAAAAGTGGTATAGATGCACAGAATGCAAATATAATTCTATCTTTAAAAAAATCCTTGGTGAGGCCTCATCTGTAATACTGTGTCCAGTTTTGGTCACCAGTTCATAAAAAAGACAGTGTTGACTGGAGAAATGTGCAAAAAAAAAATGATAAAGGGATTGGAGGATCTGAGTTATAAAGAGAGATTAGCCAAACTAGGTTTATATACATTAGAGAAGAGATATCTAAGGGATGATATGATTACCATTTACAAATACATTCAAGATCAATACAAAGAACTATCCAATGAATTATTTACGCAAAGAGGTGAGCTAATAACAAGAGGTCATCCATTAAGACTAGAGGAAAGGCACTTTTGACTAAAACAAAGGCAGGGATTTTTTATATTAAGTGCAGTAAAGCTATGGAATTCCTTGCCTTGGGATGTTGTGCTTTCAGATGCTGTAATTGCTTTAAAAAAAGTAATGGATACCTATCTAGCACGGAGCAATATTGAGAATTGTGACATTTGGCTTCAAATGATATATTATATTGATCCAGGGAAATATTTGACTGCCTTTTGCAGTCAGGAAGGATTTTTTTACCCACTTGGGGCTTAATTGGCTAAATGGCTCCAATGTTTTTTTTTACTTCCTTCCTTCAGATCAACAGAGGTGATTTGACATGGGCTGAACTTGATGGACTCATATAATTTTTTCAGCCTCATCAACTATGTTATTCTGTGTGGGGGCAGTCCCTTCACCTCTATAAGCTAGATGATTGTCAATTCAACCATCGACTTTATGAGTAATATCTCTTTAGCTGGTGGTGGTTCATATTCATTAACGAACATATTGTATTAGGAGAGCCTCCTTTTTTTCTGTGTGAGTTTGAATAAAACAAAGGCAGGGATTTTTGTTTACAGTTCGGGAGATAACGAAAATAATTTTTGGTATAAGGCCCTTTGTGTCTTTCTGATATGATTAGGGCAAAAGAGAATAAGGAGGGGGGTTATGGGCAACAGGAAGCCCCATTGGATAGGCCAGTATTATGAGACAGCAAAGTAAAATTTTAGTGACAACTTACGTTTAACGTGTATAAAAGTTTATAACATTCTCCATTCGCAATTCTATTCCCTAAATTGAGGATATCACAGAAGAGATGCAGAGTAAGGGGAAGAATTCAGATACAGTTTTGAGAGATCCTGTGCCTGTCTTCTTTTTTCCCTCCCCATGTCCGGCACCCCTCAGTTTCATATGAATTGAAACCTGGAAACATTCTCTTTTCATTTTCACCTCTGAGGCCACTTCAAAAATCTAATTCGCAAACACAGGAGGATGAGCAGCTGTACAGTGAAAACTGATTTGGAATTAAATATACTTCAGTTTTTCTCTCTAGACTATGTACAGGTAAAAATGAAGCAGGATATCAAATATTAAATGTAGTGAAATCATTGTTAGTTTGTCATTTGCAGTTGTTTTGTGGACCAATATAAATATATGGAGTCATAGGATTAGTTATAGGTGTGATTACATGGAGCTATCAGAGGAGCTATAGGGAGGTTATATGGAGCAGGAGGAGTTATAGGGAAAGGTTATATGGAGCAATAGGGCGACCTATGGGGAGATGTTATATGGAGCAGTAGGAGGAGTTATAGGGAGAGGCATAGGGAGAGGTTATATGGAGCAGTAGGAGTTATAGGGAGATGTTATATGGAGCAATATGAAGAGTTATAGGGAGAGGTTATATGGAGCAATAGGAGTACTAGGGAGAGGTTATCTGGAACAATAGGAGGACTTATAGGGAGAGGTTATATGGAGCAATAAAAGGAGATATATATATATATATATATATATATATATATATATATATATATATTGCAAATACACAAAATATTGGTGCACATCCAAATTTTCATCACCATTAACCCTTTACTCTGCGGCATTGTGCCTGCATATCAGTACTATATTATATTGTAATGAAACTCAGTCGCTACTTTAAATAGACAATCCAAATACATGAATGATAGACTCACCCTTGCTTATCAGGGTCAGTGGACCCGGTGCTGCTCCCCACAATCGTAGCCACAATTCCACAAACAGGAGGACAACAGGAGGGAAGCAGTCACAGGTTCACCAAAGCAGCATCAAACCAAATTCAATATTATAAAAGTAAACTTTTATTCGAAAAATTCTTTAAAAGCATCCAGAAATGAATGAAATCAAGAACGATATATATATGGTACGTTTCGTGATAGCTGTAATATAACTTAATCATAGGCATCATGACGATATTAAAGATGAGGATTTGGTCACATCATATGGCCATGGAATGCTAAGCTTGCCACCAACACCAAGGTACCTCATTTTTTGCAAGTACCTAACCTTAATATGCTTTGTCTTATGAGGTGAATCTCTCCTGCTTTAGGCATTTACTAACCTTAATTTACTTTATCCTGAGAGCTGAGACTTTGTCAGCTTTACTCATTAATGGAGAGAGACTCTCTGACAGGCATTATATAGTGTCCTAAAGACAATGAGCATTGCACCTGGGGGTGGGAGGGGTGCCTAAACCAATAGAAGCTGATCAAAACTTCCGAAAGTACAATTCCAGACCAGGTTATGGTAAGCACACCCAAAGAAAAAAAACACATTTAAAATTGCTGGACTGCAACCAAGTCTAAATATGGAACTTTGCTCTGTAAAAGCTCTCTAGAACATACTTGAAAATAACAGAAATCTCAATGTTCTCTTTCTGGTAAAACATGTTCAAACAAACAAACAAACAAATAAATAAATAATATATGTTTGCAGTTGATAACTGTAATAGGATACAAGTTAAAAAAAAGTGGAGCAATGATTGACAGTTGTGTTTCCCAAAAGGTTCTACAATAGCATAGCTTTTTTATCCCCATAAGTTTCCAGTTTGCCATTCCTAGTCAGTAACTGAACTAGAGAAAATCCCAGGATTTCTTGAGTGAGGTTTTCAAACTGTAGTAAGTATGCAATAAAAATACCTAGAATATGTTTTGTGTAATTCTGCATCCTGCTGAATGAATATAGATACGGGTGGGCTTCTTGGAGCCATCCACTTGTTGTTGGACGACAATTCCTATCATCTTCATCTTGCCAATGTCCAACTGATGGTGATGGGAGCTATTGTTCAACACCAGCTGGTTGAAGATGGCTGCTACCCCTGCATACACATATATAGAACAATATCAAACACTTGTTATTCTTTAGATTGCTAACTTATTGTAAACTGATGTACTTGTACTTGATTAGGATATCATAAAACCAGATCTATTGGTATGCAACACGGACTGGAGTTGAGAGGCCCTGATATATTCTATATGTTTTGTTCTGCTGTTATTATTATTATTTTTATTGTTTATAATCTAGTATGTCCAAAAGTGAAAGGACTCTGTTAATAATGTTCTTATGGCACTCATAATCAGCCATTATAATCCTCTGAGCGCTATAGGGTGCCCAATGCTCTACAAAGCAATATGGGATACCCCTCTAGCATTCAGAGTGGACTTCTCAAAAATACATCTGGGCTTCATTTTTACCCTTTGAGGACCAGCGGAATCACAGTGTATTGCACCCCAATGGTCTTCAAGAGATTACCAGTGCTGCATTGTTCTTTGTCTTTTCATAAGAATTCCCTTTAAAATGACTAGGTGTGGAAACCCTAAGTAAGAGAGTTATGAGGATCCATGTCACCCTGTGTTCACTTCCTTCCTTAAGGGAGAGACTGTGAGCAGGAGTTTGATGAGTGCTCATCGGATCCATGTCTGAATGGGGGCAAATGTCTTGACTCTCTTGGCGCATTCACCTGTACTTGTCTTCCCGGGTTCCAAGGTGACCTCTGCGAATTCAACGTGGATGAGTGTGCCAGCTCTCCGTGCCTTAATGGAGGACATTGCTTAGATGGGGACAGTGGGTGAGTTCAATGTCTTTTTTTGCTTGTGACCTCTTTAATATTACAACAGAAAACTGAAAAAGTATGCTCTTCACTTGTGCATTATCAGTAAAGAGCTGCTTCTGTTTTTCAGGTACACTTGTGACTGCACTGAGGTGGAATTCATTGGTTTTCACTGTGAGGCCCCTGTACCGATGTGCTGGTCAAATCCCTGCCAGAACAATGCCACATGCCTTGAGAATTCTGAAAGCTTTACTTGTCTATGCTTGCCAGGTGAATTCTTGATTTTTTTAATCCACGTGTTTGAGTTCAGCACATATTGCTACATAACTGAACACACCTTATAACATTTTCCTTGCTAGATGACATACAAAGCACTCCTGCACTGACACCCAGAGAACCATAATTGCAACACTGAATCAAGGGCTAGGTTCAAAATGGTTGCCGTATTTTGGAGGATAAAATTCTCTAAAGGTTTTCTGACCTGTAGTGTATATATCAAACAAGCAGACATGATAACCTCTAGGATGATGGTATATTAGGCACAGGCATTTACACAGAACCACACACACTCACGTACGCAAATACTCTTATGCGCACACACACACACACACACGCACACACACACACACAAACTGTAATGCCCTTAATTTTTATTAAATATCAAATAACCGGATCAGTGAATGAAAGATGAAGGAGGTCCTTTCCTTCTCCTTATATTACGCTGTGAAGTGCTTGGCATTCTCCTTTCCCCCTGGAGACCTCTATTGAATCATCAGATATTATGTTCTCCCCTACCCCACTCCTACTCCAGGCAATCCATTGTGGCCTCTTGAGTGGATCCCCATAATTTGCATCCCTTTCATTCCCTCCCTTCTTTAACCTCCTCCTACTCTACTTGGAATGGAAATGAACTCTGTCTCCTGAAAGGACCTTTACATATACCATATTTGCCTCTGCTGACTAACATGGGGGGGGGGAAGAACCTCTTAAAGGGGTAGCTGCCTGAGGGGGTACCCTGTTAAAAGTGCTTGAGGCAGGTCTAATGTGGTTCCTAACTGTATTACTGAGAAGGCTAAGAGAGGAATGTGAGAACATTATGATCAGTTGTCTTCCTGCACACTGTAAGTAGAATGGAGGGTTAGGCCCATATTCACAGCGCCTTTTTAGTTGAGGGAGTCAAGAAGACCAAACACGTCCCTGCTTACTCTTCATGCAACAACTTAGAGCAGAGATGGCTAACCAAATTGGACTACAACAACTACAAGCTAAGGATGATGGGAATTGTAGTCCAACAACAGCTGAAGAGACACAGGTTGTCCACTCCTGTATTAGTGGTAACATTTATTCAGATTGGGTCATAAAGCTGGTGAGGCCATAGCCCTTATAGCCCACCCCTTTCCATTGTGTATCCCTCTGTGACTGTGGATATAGAAAGTACACAGGTGCTGCAAACTTCAATGAAGCGGATTAAAGAAAAATGAGATCATGGGGTGTAATGCATTCCTCTGTCCCTCCTACCCTGTTGTCCCTCTTTTTAAGAGATCAGACTGTGTGATGTTTATATACCTGCTTCACACTGATCCACAGCAATAAAACTCTCATTAATGTTTGTTTAAACGTCAGTTTATGTGTTTATAAATTAGTATCGGTAAATAAAACACTTTGGTCTTGTTCAAAATTGTTTATTTACACAAAAGGGGTTATGTACTAAGATGTAATAAAGAGGTGATAAGGTGGCAATGACTTCTCCAGTGATATCACTTCTCCAGTTCCTATGTTATTCTATGGAGCCTATGCACTAAGATTTCTCCATCTTGGGAGATCTCAGTGCATAGGTTTCATAGAATAAGATAATGGAGAAGTGATATCACTGGAGAGTTCATCTCAGCTTTATCACCTTTTTATCACACTTTAGTGACTCTCCCCCAAAGTGATGTGAGTATGTCATGAAATGACCTAAAACTTATTGGCAATGTCCCGTCCACCAGCCCTACTCCGAGCAACATTACCTAAAACATAAGGTGCTTATGCTCTACAGTACCCCCACTAGACACAACCTTCAAATGAAAAAACACAAAACACAAGCATTTGGCAGAATTGAAGTCATATTTTACCTGTCCTTAACAGACCAAGCAATGGGAGCCCCTACTCTCCCAACTAAGGTCGCATTCCATTCCTGCAGAGGACCAGACCTCGCCCACAACTAGCCACCCTCAACTGGCCACCTCCTCTTGGCTGGAGCCCCCACTATGCTCCTCCTCCACTGGATGCAAGGAGCAGGCTGGGAGGTCTCCTTTCACCCCCTCCCAAATGCGCTGAGCCACCCCATTCATCTGCTCACACAGGAAGATCGCCAGGGCATAACCAAGATGTCTCTTGGCACCAATGCCTCTCCTTTCTGCCCATGCACACTCTAGGCACTAGCCCCCACTTTTCCGCTTGACTTCTTGGCATTTGACTGGTCGCCCTCTGCCACTGTCACCTACTGGGTTGAAAACAAAAGGAGGCAAGATTAGCTTTGCTGTCCAGCTTATAATGACCCAAAGGCTCAGGTCCTAGCCGTAATGACCCAGTCAACAACCTCCTTTCACCTCAGGCCCACCAGTTGCATGCTGGGTCATTCTGAGTGTCATTTGGGAATACCTAAGAGCAAGACACCTTAATGGAGCTCAATCGCAGGCAGTCCCTCTCTTTTTCAAAGTGCCTGACTTTGGTCATTTGAAATGTTGGGAGGTATGGTTTAACTAATTAGCTTTGCATTGCTTTGTAGATTCCTTTTGCTAACTCATATACAGTAGAGTGGGAAGATTGGGACATTTAATTAATGTTATGGTTTAGCTAGCTGTCCATTCTCTCTCTAGTTAGCATTTATTCTTTAAAATCTTCCTCTCCCTGCAGGGTCCACAGGTTCCATGTGCGAGGTAGATATTAATGAGTGCAGCAGCCAGCCCTGTCTGTACAACTCTGAATGTGTGGAGCTGCCATGGTCTGACCGAATGGCAGACAGATCGATAGATGGAGTGTACCAGGAAACCGCTGGGTACATTTGCAATTGTGGGAAAGGCTTAACAGGTATGTTCTAACCAGAACGCAAACTTGCAGTGATATTTTACATTTAGGGAAAAAACACGTAAAGTAAATTTTTACTATTAACACCTCCTCTGGCATTCAAAAGGCTAACTTTAACATTCTCTGATAAATCTCTAAAGGTCTACACGTATATTACCCCCTTAAAGAAGTATTAAAATTGTTTTGAAGGTTTTGCTTCCATCTTGTGGTGATAAATGTTGTTTATATTTAAAAGCTGGACCTTAGATTTGCAAAACTTGTAAAGAAGAAGCAGATCCCTGTGCAGATTATACAGTGGTATGAGGTTAAACAGACCAGTAAACACAACATGTGGGCGTTACATTTGGATATATTTCTACTGTAGACTTCAAAAAGAGTGAGGTTTGGGAATGTTTGCAAGAAAGTGGGAGATGGGATTCTGGGATACGGTTTTTAGAATTCAATACATTTTTACATTATTTGGATATGTTGAGTATGCGTGTTACTTGTTTTTTTTTGTGTTTTTTTGGTACATATTGAACCTTAACAGACTCTCCTAGTAAGGTCACAGATAGATATGTGAATTTCAGATTTAGGGGAATGTAGTAAGGGATAGACAGCGCAAGGAGTGCATGAAAAATATGTAACTGTATATATATATATTTTTGTACGTGTGTCAATAATGTTATTGTTTCTGTATTTTGTATAACTATGTAACTTCTTACTATAAAAGCTCCCCAGGGCAAACTTGAAAATGAAAAATTGTCAATGTATTCTTCCTGGTAAAACATTTTCTAAATAAATATTACAAAAAAGCCCCTTTAAATCACTGGTCATTTTGGGAAATTGTTATATGGCTTATATAGTGCAGCTGGATTTGCCCAGAAATTCTCTTTTCTTTTGTGCATGTGTCCCAAATCTCCTTCTCGCCATTGAGGGAGAGGAGGGCCCTACCATGTGCCCTAGGCGAGTGACACCTGAAACCCAAAACATAGTCAGTGTACCACACATATCACTGGGAACACAGAAAGCACACACCTTAGTTTTGAAAAATTAAGTTACCTTCTTAAATGGCCTCATCTATATATTAGTATTTTAGTTTCTTTTCCCAAAGCTTGTACTATGATCTTTGGATGGGTTTGACACCTGAATAACTTGTCCTGACATTGAAAACCCCCAAAGACGCAGAAAAAAATAAAGAAAGTGCTGGTGTTGCCAAGTGATGATCTCGCAGTATATTGAACATTAAGGTCAATGACATGTTACTCATATTTTTTGGAGGTCAATAACCATAAATATGAGCAAGAACACATCTCCATTTGGGTGCAGCTTGGTTAAGTGATAAACTAGCAGGAACAAAGTCTGAAATGTATTTAAAAATATCAAAACAATAAATAAAAAATCAGGTATTTGTAAAATACAGAATATGAAAGTGCCAGCTGTTGAATTTCACAGTTGCTCACAACCATTTCATCAAGTTTACAGAGTTTTACACATGAACTTTCATCCCCTTGTATCAATACATTCTAAACAGTGATAGATAACCACTGGGTCTCCAGCTGATTGGTGATGACAGTAGTTGTAGTCCCCAAGAGCTGGAAAGCCAGAGGTTGCCCATTCATATTCTCCAAGGTTCTCCAAAGATTCAGACACACCAGGGCCTAGATGCACTAAAGGTTGATGTGGTGTCGGTATGATATTTCGATATGTTCGAATGACTCCGACAATTTGATCTGCACACACATCGATATATTCACAAAAATTTTCGGATGGAAAGGGAAGGTAGGAGGAGGTCCGTATTAGCATACAGGATTTTCAAAGTGCTGTCGGTGTGGAAGGGATCTCCTCCCCTCACACATCACCAACACTATGACAATCCTGAACAGCATTCTCTGTGCTTCCCTACCCAGCCAGTCAGGGAACACAGAGAAGGCTTTCAGTACCATGGACAGCACTGAATGCCATAGGGATATGCACTGCTCCCCCCTGTGGCATTCAAAGGGTTACAATAAACAAATCTAGTACACTAAGCACTACACAATGCCCCCCCTTCGACATCCCCCCTTTAGTATGTCGACATATATTGAATATATTCGACATACTAATCCCATCCGACATGCACCTTATTGACTCACTATCACGGTGCCCCGTGATTGCCTGTGTCTGGATGTTGCTGGAGCAACATTGTTTACTTCCTAGCTGTAGCTGTAGCTCTCACTGAGTCACTATTCTTATAGGGCACCATGCTGATGATGTCATTGCTCCACCTACCTGTCAGGGTTTTTAAACCTCAGCCTGTGTTATTTCCATTGCCCTTTCGTGGTGTACCTGAGCTTATAGCTGTGTTGGTCCATTACCGTTCCTGTGTATTACCTGGCTACGTCTGACTACCCGTTCCGTTTCTGACTCCTGGCTCGTCTGACTACCCGTTCCGGTTTAGACTCCTGGCTACGTCTGACTACCCGTTCTGGTTCTGACTTCTGGCTACGACTGACTGCCTGTTCCGGCTACGACCACTGGCGACGTCTGACTACCCGATCCGGTTCTGACCATTGGCTGCCTCCTGGTTTACTCTCCGTGTTGCGCTCCGTGAACATTCCGTGCCTCGGTTTAGTTCCTGTGCTGCCTGTGTCTTCCGCTCTGCGCTCGCTTCCGTTAGTGCCGCTTGTCGGTCACCCCGTGTGTCTGACCTCCCGTGGCCATACTGGTTTGTGCTGCCTTGCCTATCCTCCATCTGGCTACCCGCCTAGTGTATCCCCTGTCGGGGTATTGGTCTGCTCCTTATCTCTGCTGACTGTGTGTTTGGAGTGCTCTGCACTGAAGGTGTGCCATCCTATCTGGGTACGGGAGTGCTCTGCACTTTCCTCACATCTACCATGTAATCCAAGGGCCATTCCGTTTATGACCACCTGTCCAGTGAAGGGTGAGGAAAGTGCCTACACTGTTCCTCTCTGGTCTTGTGAAGGTGTGCCATTCTATCTGTGTAAGGGAGTGCTCTGCACTGCCCTCACATCTACCGTGTAGTCCCAGGGCCATTCCATTTCTGACCACCTGCCCGGTGAAGGGTAAGGAAAGTGACTCCACTGTTCCTTCCTGGTCTTGTGAAGGTGTGCCACTATCTACTGCCACTTTGTGTCATTACCGTATTACTTTTGTGTCATTTGTTGCCATCAGCCTGTTGCCTTATCCCCTGTCATTCATTGTATTTAATAAAGTTTTATATTACGTTCATCTGTACTTGTCAGTGTGTTAATTTCCTAGTCACTCCGTGACACTCACATATAGTAGTCGAACCTGTCTTTTATTTAACACTTAACCATTTGAGTATCAGAGAGGTAGGAAAGCATTGCTTAGCATGTTTTTCCTACACCTCTGGTACCCAAAAGGTTAATGGGCAAGGTATGGACTACATACCTTGCCTGTGTGTGTGGTGTAACATTTATGTTTTATTAAAAACTATTTAAAATAAGACATATAGACATTAGACCTCAAGGGGGGTGTCATGACCCCTCATGACATTGACACTGTAGTAAGATGAAGCGCATATAAGCTATGCTCCACATAGCTCATATGCGCTTCTTTGCTGATATATTACAATCAGACCTCATTGGGCGGTGCCAGGACCCCTCCTGATAGCTTCCCTACCATGTATAAGCTATCCAAAAGGATAGATGATCCATGGGGCGACCCCCAAAGCCATTTACAACATTCTTGCTGCTGTTGGATGTACAGCCACCTTCAGCAACAAGAATGAATGAATGAATAAAAGCGCTGCGGTCCCATCATTTAATCAGTCACCCTGGTCAAACCGGTGATCAGAGCGCAGGGCCGCTTCAGAAATGGAATTGTAAGTAACATTTCATTGATGTCTCCCTAGCTCTTTTGTCCCGTTGCGATTACTACTTTTGCTCCACTCTCCGTTTGTGGAGCAAAAGTAGTAATCTCAACGGGACAAAGGAGCTAGGGAAGTAGACATCAATTAAATGTTACTTACAATTCCATTTCTGAAGCAGCGCTGCTCTCTGATCACTTAATCAGTCACCGGTTTGACCCAGGTGACTAATTAAATGATGGGAACGCAGCACTTTCATTCATTCATTCATTCTTGTTGCTGCTGGTGGCTGTACAGCCGACAGCAGCAAGAATGTTGTAAATGGCTGTGGGGGTCGCCCCATGGATCAGCTATCCTTTTGGACAGCTGATAAATGGTAGGGGGGCTATCAAGAGGGGTCCTGGCACCCCCAATGAGGTACAATTGTAATATATCGGCAAAAAAGCGCATATGAGCTATGTGGAACATAGCTTATATGTGCTTTATCTTATTACAGTGCAAATGTCAGCCTCATGACACCCCCCTTGAGGTCTAATGTCTCTATGTCTTATTTTAAATAGTTTTTAATAAAACATAAATGTTACACACACAAACACACACACACATATACAGGCAAGGTATGTAGTCCATACATTGCCCATTAACCCTGTGGATACCAGAGGGGTAGAAAAATATGCTAAGCAATGCTTTCCTACCTCACTGGTACTCAAAGGGTTAATTGTTGAATAAAAAAGATATTTGACTACTATATGTGAGTCAATAAAGTGAATGTCGGATGGAGTTAGTATGTTGAATATATGCAATATATGTCGACATACTAAAGGGGGGATGTCGAAGGGGGGACATTGTGTAGTGCTTGGTGTACTATTTTTGTTTATTGTAACCCTTTGAATGCCACAGGGGTGAGTAATGCACATCCCTGTGGCATTCACTGCTGTCCATGGTGCTGACAGCCTTCTCTGTGTTCCCCTACTGGCTAGGTAGGGAAGCACAGAGAATGCTGATCAGACTGTCGTAGCTCTCCCTGCTGTTACTCCATAGGAGAGTACAGGGGAGATCCCAGCTATGACAGCCTGAGTTAGGTGAAGTGGAGACTGTGAACTCTGACAGCAAAGGCTGCTATTGGAGTTTACTGAATGAGTTGAAGTGTCACATTATAATATCAACACACCCCCTTGCAGACGAATGTATCTGATTATGCTTCATTACATATGGAAATGAGCAATTGACGATTAGAAAAATACAAATTCGTAGACATGGTGAAGGCATCTTGGGTTGATGTCGATGTGGGTATTTTTTTGTCGGAGTTCTGGTGAAGTGGTGCCGTAGACACTTTGTGAATACTGCGGATGTGCCTACGACACTACTCCGACAGAACATCAACATTCGTAGCCCTCTTCGACCTTTAGTGCATCTAGGCCCAGGAGTCCTCTGCATTTATTTTACATGGTAACGTAGTTGACGAGGTTGAAAAAAATATATCTGACCATCATGTTTAAACTTTTACTATAGCATCACCTTTGCTTTGGCCATACAATGGAAGGCAAAACATTTAAGCAATTTCCAGTTATGCCCGAAGTTTTTAAGAGAATGTGTTCCTGACTCTAAAAGGCCAATATTTCACTGAATTAACATCCTATTTAAAATAACTGCAAGTAATAGTATCTTACGGTCTTTTCTTCAGTAAAATCTCTAGAGTAATTTACCAAAGGGCCAACCAATTCACTGCAAAATGGCTAACTTGTTTTCTATGCCACTGCCACACATTTTGTAAAATGTTGTTCCTGCACAAAACTCACATGGTAATGAAGTGGTTAAGTTATTTTTAAAGGTATTGTGGATTACTTGGAACAACAAAACCCTCTTGCAGTGTTCTCCCTCCCCCATTGCATAAGCAGTGCTAATGAGAATTAGGCTAAGCTCATTTTATTGGATTGAAGAAAATATACCAGGCCGCGTCTGTGCAGGAGGGTAATCCAGTGACGGCATGCAGGTATCAGGATGCACAGAGACACAGCTAATAATCTGTGCAGGGGACAGCACTGAGAATGCTCTGTCCAGCTTTATGGATATATCTCTCTGCTCTTCTGGTGTATGTTGGTAAGGGATCTGCTGTTTTTTGGTCAGATTTTGGGTGCTGTTTGACTAAGTGGGAAGGGATGAACTACCAGTGGCATAGCATGTGCAAATCACCAGAGCCCAACCACTTTATGGGCTCATTGAATGCTGAAAACAGAAAATGTTTAGGGTTTTTCAAGACGTTAACAGGACTCTCAATCACTAGATCTGCCACTGCAATTGACCACCATTGTGTTAATATATGCAATGTCAGATATCTACTCTGGAGCAGGTCAGTAATCAAGGTACCGGTATACATATTTTTAGTTATAAAGGGACAATAATAAGTATTAGGATATATATGTGTGTGTGTGTATATATATATATATATATATATATATATGTGTGTATGTATTGCTAACAAAGGAACTGTTATAATTGTGGCTTTTGAGAGTGATCACATTAAGTCCCATTTCACACTGGCGACATTATCACAGCAACAGAAAATCATGAAAAAAACATGGTTTATGAATAATACCGTTCTATGCGGCATCTCACACAGGCAACATACACTGTGATTGTTGCAGAGAGACGCAGCATGCTGCAACTTCCCTCAAACTGCAATAAGGTTGCTGCAAATTTGTAGTATTGATTTCAAAGGAATTACATTCAAATCACATTGCTATCACATGACTGTTGCAGGCAGCTGTATTTTCCCTGAACTTTTATTGTTCTCTTTCTGTTCAGAGAAAGAGATAATGGGAAATCCATGTAACACTGAAGCACTAAAACACACCAACATTTTCAGGTGCTACAAAAATGCTAAAAAAGTTGCAATTCAAGGTCAACTGTGTGATAGAATCTTAATGGACAGAGGCCTGAAGGAGTTGAGAATCCATATGGTGATATTACTGTTAGCTTCATTTGCTAGAAGTAAGTCCAGCAGCTGGGAGTACCATGTAATAAGGGACAGTAACACTTAATAAGGGTACTCTCACTGCTGAGAGGTGTTTTATGCAAATGTTATGGCAACTTTTTTTTTAGATGCAGTATATCTATGACCTAAAATGTTACAGTGGCGCTATTGCTATACCATCCTATGGAGGTTTTTGGTCAACTGACCAGAGCTGTCCTTAGGATGGTGTAGCAACAGTGCCACTGTACAATTTCATTGAAATACTGCACCTAAATCTCAAGTTTGTGCTGCAAAATTATTTGAATAAAATACCTCTCAACAATGGCAGTACCCTTACTTTACTCAGAAGAACAAACGCTACATTATACATATTTTTAGAAATTGTGTCTATTCCTTTAAACAGTTTTATATGCTAGCTGTAATGCTGTTAATGTTGAAATTTGGGGCTTTGAAATGTGGCTCCATTTATGCTTGAAATAAAACAAGGTTAATGAAGGCTCTTGAAGGCTAAATCTATTTTTAGTAGAATAATGTATTGTGTTTGTTATACTGTCATGGAATATATCGGGCAACATGTGTCCCTCCAGCTGTTAATGGACTACAGATCTCATCATCCAATTGAGGATGATGTGAATTGTAGTCCAACAATACCTAGAGAACCGCATGTTACCCTTTTCTGTCACAGGACAAGGCATAAGGGTAATTTGAGTTGTAGTCTAACAGCGACCATCCATAGAGGATGGTAGCAATGGTGTTAGATGGTTTGCATTTGTAATTGTTTAGAGGTACTCTGTATCATTATATGACTCAATATGAATACTTACAAAATATGTTATATAGAATATACCCACATTAATGCTACTTCCTTTCTATTCTTCAGGTGTCCACTGTGAAAAAGACATCAACGAGTGCGAGTCAAACCCTTGTCAAAATGGAGGCACCTGTGAGAATCTTCATGGTAGCTATTCCTGTCACTGCAAGTCAAGTGTAGTGGATGTCACAGGGTATTATTATGGAGGAAGAGATTGTGAAGTGTTGCTTGTCGGCTGTGAGGGATACACATGTCAAAATGGCGGGTCATGCATCCCTCAATTAAAAGATGGAGAACACTTCCACATTTGTTTGTGTCCAGCAGGATTTACAGGCCCAGACTGTTTGACACAGACCACTTTCTCTTTTAATGGTAGGACCACATTTCCTGTTAGGAATATTAGTTTTCAATCCCAGGTGGAGCCTCCCTCCGTGATATCAATGAGTTTCCAAACTGTGCAGACTTCAGGTGTGATATTTCATCTAGGAGACCATAAAACATCGTTCAGACTATACCTACAAAATGGTAATATTTTCTTGGCTTCTGTAGTCAACAGCCAACAGAACATCTTACATTTGCCACACAACATCAGCGATGACCAATGGCATGCCATTGAAGTATCCTTCACCAGTGTTCTTACCCTAAAGTTACTAGATACATCTTGTGATGTAAGATGTACGCACAGCTCAATCCATAATCTAGATAATGTTTCAAGAGACTTTATCTTCCAGACACTGCTGCTTGGTGGTGAACTGTCAGAATGGACAGCAGAGATTGTATTAGATAGTATTACTGTACCGATGCAGCCTTGGTTTGTGGGCTGCCTGCGAGATATCAGGGTAGGTTCCACCCTTCTGACAGAGGAAACTGTACTTAATGGAAATGTTTCTGTTGGATGCAAGAGAACAGACCATTGTGTGAGCCAGCCATGTCAAAGCAGAGGACGGTGCACTAACCTTTGGCTCAATTACCATTGTGATTGCTACAGGCCTTATAAAGGGAAGAACTGTTCTTCAGGTAAGGCTGTCCCACAGGATCAATCTACTTTATGTCATGGAAAGTTTATCTGAATTAGCAATTTAACATTAAATAGATTGTAGTTGTTGTGTACGCCAATAGAATTCAGTTACATGCAAGTTATAGTTCAAAAACAAGGTGCTTATACTTTATTGAAGGAATGGTTATCCCAACCCGCAAGTTTTCAGATTAGTACCCTTCCTAAGGTAGTTTGATGTCAAACTATAAATTTTGTGTACCTGGACATGGACCTTTACTGTATAGAGTTTGGTATCTGGGCTGGCAGAGTTCTGAAATTAGACCCATAATTCCTATATTGACTGCCTGTCTTTGAGGTATGACTACAATTGCTAAAACCCAAAAGTAAAACACATATTCAGACTCTCTAAAATCCATTGACATGTGTTGGAGACCTCCTTGGAATCTAAAGTCAAGGACTGTTTTAAGCCACTACTGTCAGGACCCCATAACCTCATAAATGCTAGATATTTCTTCCACACATTGTTTAACATTCATGAGTAGGTAATACTACACCTGTTTCCCCCTCCCAATAAACGCAAATATAAAAACTTTACAAAATTTTGAACATGCATAAAATATTAAACATTAACTTGGACGAATACTGAGTTTTATCATCCATCTTCCAAAAATATGGTGTTTTCACATCTGGCTTTGCACATTGAGCAGTCTGTATTTTATGTCCAGGAGAGGGAGATCCAAGCTATGATATTTGACATGGTTTCTGCCTTGATTGTCTGTGTTTACCCGTGACCAGCTGCCCACTTTGCCGTACTGATAAATGGCCCTGATACAGAGGTTTAGTAATGTGTGAATAATTACAGTTCTATGAACTATAGCTGAATTTTAGTATCACAGGCCTGGACTACTTTAAACCAGAACTGGTCAGCTGGAGCAACATTCTGCATTATATGCTACTTTGTCACACTGTGGTCTTTCAACATCCATAAGAACTAACTTTTGTCAGTCCCATGAGTTTCATTTCCCTTCCCCAGAAAATTATACTAAAAATAAGAAATGTAGGAGAATTCATTGCTTCCATTCTGGTTTAGTAAATTCAGTTTGGCTCCTGATAGGTCAAGTTGCTGCTTCTATAGCTCAAAGCTGTGGAAGCAGAAAACTGGAACAAACTGGGAGCCAAAGCCTGCGTTCACAAGTGCCCCCACTTTACACAGACACATACACACACACACACATACATACAGTGTGTTGCCAATTCACTGGCAACAAAGGGACTATCTAACACTAACATGACTAATAAACGATCACTCCATCCCACATGTTATAATCAATACAATCCAGCAGTCCCAGCAAACTGGTTATTTTAAATATATTTTATTATTATTCTGTAAGGCCAAAATGGCCTTAAATTAATATTAGGAATTAAATTACCCCCAGTTGTCCATCCTGAGGAGATCAGAATGAAGACTGTGGATCTGCAACCATTGTCAGTCTATTGCAGGATGAAGGCCTCCACTCCAAACCAAGCTGAGGGTATGGACTATAATCTGCTATGCTAGTCCACTGCAGGCTGGAAAATAGTTGACCCTGTTGGGGACTAGAACCTGTGACCCTGAGGTTTGACCATATTCCACAGCTTGTGTGTTAACCATCTGAGTGAGCATCTCTGACGGACACTTTTAATAGGTTAATTACCTTTGGGCTTGGTCGCCCTAATGCTAATAATGGAATTCAGATGTGAACCTCTTGTTCCCTAGTGCCTAGAGATATCAGCTGCACCATATGAAGGCCTAAACATACACGTGGGGTTGGCTGCTTCTCATGTTCTGAGATGAATTTCTTGGCATTTCATGACTTGACTGTCATCCGGGCAGGCATTTTCTTTCCACTTTTAGATATGTGAGAGCCTTCTACCTACAGACTGCAAGTTCAGACTGCCACCACGTGGTACCTGTAAAGGATCATAAAAACCCTATCAGTGTGCATCACTCTATATTCACTCTCTGTGTTCTAGCCAGCTGAACGGTTTTTTGCATGTGAAAAGAATGAAACCAACACAGACAGAGTTCTTGTGATCTTCTGAAGATACAATGCAGTGTAGGTAGAGAAAAAACAAAGTAGTTGAATCACTAACAACTAAAGCAATTTTCTGCTATTCCATGTCCTATGTTTTTGGTATCTCTGTTCTTTGATGGTCTTTATATTGCTCATTATACAAAAGTAGTACATTTCCATTTAAATGTCTGCTATTTACTGTTATCTAAACCATTCTCTTTTTCCACTTTAGAATATGAAGCTGGCAGGTTCGGACATGGCAATCTGAAATCATATGCCCTTTTTCAAATTGGCATGGAGCAGAGTGATGAGATAAACATATCTGCATTTGTAAGAACAAGACAGCCAGGTGGCTTACTGTTAGCACTGGGAAACACCACTACCTACAATGCCTTAATCTCACTGGAAGGTGGTAAATTAACAGTGAAAACCCATGATGACCTTTTACTGAAAGGAGAGCATGTAATCAATGATGGGCACTACCACTTGGTCTCTTTAAAGGTGACAAAGCGCAAGATAGAGCTGTTCATGTCATCACAGTCTATGGGTCAGATAGATATGGATTCCACAAGAGTCCATGGCATAAGTTTTCTGTATGTGGGAGGACTGGAGGATCTGAGGGAAACCACACAACGAGGAGGTTATTTTAAAGGTTGTGTTCAAGATTTGAGGATTGAGGACAAACTACTGGAGTTCTTCCCTAATTCTGACTCATCATCTTCTGTTGGAAACCGAATATTGAGCAATGTGACACTGGGATGTACAAGTGACATTGTCTGCAAAGTAAGGAATCCACCCTAACTGAAAAGGAGAATAAAAAAGGAGGAATGGAGCAGATAAGGAAGTGGAAAAGAGGGGGGCAGATGAGAGGAGGAAAGACAGATATAATAAAGAGACAAAGAAGATTGGGGTACTATAGAGGAAAAAACACAAGTTAAAGGAAGGTGAAGGAGGGAAATCAGGAAGAAAGGAGGAGAACAATCACTGATTTTTTTTTGTCTTTTTCTTTAGTCCAGCACATGTCAGAATGGAGGTGTTTGTTACCCACTCTGGGATGACTTTGCCTGTACCTGCCCTCCCAGTACCACAGGGAAGATGTGTGAGGAGCTGAAGTGGTGCCAAATCACTCAGTGCCCCCCTGGATCTGTCTGCCAGCCAGTACCAAGTGGGTATGAATGTAAGTGCCCAAATGCCGGCTCCACTGCTTAATTAAGGACCTATGACGGTCCTGGGCCGTCATGAGTTGTTATACTCTTAAAGACCCATGATGGTCCTGGACCATCATAGAATTCCGGGCTCCCAGTGCTGCTGCACGCCGTTCGGGGATTTCGGAATCCGATTCTGAAAATAAAAAAAATTGTCCCTGGTCCTTAAGTGACCGCACTGTGCGTGAGTGGCCGGTCCTTAATGGGTTAACAAACATGAACTTCTGCATGTTTATCCAAGATAACAGACATAGGGGTGCAAAGATGTGCATGGGTTCAGTAAATGATTAGCAAATAAGTATTATGACAAGGGTCAATCCCTGTTACTATGTGTTATTGGTGTTTATTATTGCTTATGAAAGGTGAAGTAAAGGTAAAGCAATTATGGGTCAAATTAATTGCGTCATAGGGAACAAATTAACCTCCCAAAATTCTTGGGACTTTTAACCTATTGAATACATTGGAGAACTATCTTTCATTAATGGGGGTTAACCCCCTTCACAACGAGTGATGTGCCAGGACTCCGTCTTCTAAAGATGGGTGGTGTTCCTGGCACATAAAAGGCTTAATGATCACAGTCCGCCTCTGGGCATGCTGTGATCATACAAGGGAGGCTGTAACTGACTGTTACAGGACCGGAGCAATCATTTGCATCCTTTCCCCGGCAAGCCATTACAATGTGATCACTACTACAATTACCACATACTGGTTGAGCCAAAGACAAAGGCCATGCATAGAATACATTGCCTTTGTCAGTGTTATCTGCCTCTCTCTTCCTCACTGGGGGGAAAGGGCCACAATGAGGGGAATTTTTCATTAAATGTTATATGCTGGGGCAGAATTAGAGACAGAGAAGGTTTGGTCATTTGATAACCTACTGCTACCTATTTGTGTCATTTAATAAATTATTTAGAACAAGACACAGGACTTTATTTACACAACTTAATTAGCCACATGTACTGACGTTTAAACAAACATTATGTTTTATTCCTGTGGAGTA
Source organism: Rhinophrynus dorsalis (assembly GCA_037306005.1). NCBI lineage: Eukaryota > Metazoa > Chordata > Amphibia > Anura > Rhinophrynidae > Rhinophrynus > Rhinophrynus dorsalis. The sequence continues at coordinate 151,487,865 of CM074722.1, read as the reverse complement.
ATGTGATATATTTACATACAAACCACACAGTCTGATCGCTTAAGAACAGGGGTACCAAGGAGGGAATGACTGACAAAGGAATTTTCACCTCAGAGGGACAGCACCCCCTAAAAGGCACATTTGGGAGGTATAAATGAATGTTCATACCTTTTATCCAGTCTCTATTAAACATGAACCAAATGTGCACACATAATGACACGAAAACCTATAAAAAGTGTGTTTTTTTTTTTTTATTGTGAAATTGTGGGTTATCCATATAAATGTGGTATCAAAAGAAATCCTTTCTTATGCTTAAAAAAGGTATATACATTTGTACTAAATTAATTAGAAGAAAAATACAGTTGAACACAGACATACTAAAAATTGCTCTCGTCCTGTACTGTCAAAAAGCCCTCATCACTAAGGGGTTAAAACCCAGAGCTGATTTTCATCCAGGTCATGGCAGGTCAGTGACCTTGTATCTTTTTGCCGCCAACCCTGTACATTTTATGAGTGACTGTACATTTTCATGGCTCTCTGATCACCAAGAATAAGTTGAGGAGTAGTATCTGTCCCCTATCGTGCAGTTGGTTTGCCCCAGGGCAATATGCACAAAGTAAATGGAGCAATTCTGGAGCAAAACATCTATACCACTTGGTGAGAAATAAATATTCCTTGTTATTTAAATAGAGCTTAACACCTTCACCTCTTCATAACCCCCCCAACCCATTGTAACACAAAGGGTCTTATAAAAGGCCCATTTAAATAATGGAGTTGGTTTGCCCCAGAATTGCTCCAGGTCATTTAAACGTGTCAGTATCATAGAATACCACATAACAGGAACAAATAAAGTACTACTTTCCACGAAAAAGTTACATATTCAGTACTGTAAAAATTAAATAATCCCAGCGCATACTGCAGAGCGATTCTCCGGCTGAAATACAACTAAAAATTTTGTGCACATCTAGTGTAACTGCAGAAAGGGTAGAAATTATTGACTCGGCCTCGGGTGAGTTACTCTGAGAATCAGTCTGGAAATTTGATCTACATATGGTGCTCAGCATGCATGATATTATATGTGTATGTGTGTGTGTCTAAAACATAGAATTTAACAGCAGATAAGAACCATTCGGCCTATATAGTCTGCCCATTTTTCCTACTGTAAAAACCTCAAATCTTATTTGGTTCTTGCTCTTATGTTTGTGTATATGTTTGCACATATGTTTGTGTGTGTGTGTGTGTGATTATATTGTTATCTCCCATACCTCAGTGCATGTGTTTGTGAGTTGACTTCTTGTCTCTTATACTCTTCATGATAAGCAGGTTGTAATTGTATTTTCATTATTCATTATTCTATCCGCTCAGGTATCACCAGCATAGTTTTCAGTGGCACAGGCTATGGCATCACCTATAAGAGCAATGGCAAGATCACAAGGGAGCTCACCAAACTGACACTGGGATTCCGCACCCAAGCCTCTGACTCGGTGCTCCTGCATGCACAGAGAGAGCCAGAAACCATCATCATTGCTATACAGCATTCCCATCTGTTCTTCCACCTACAAAGTGGCAACAGCGTCTATGCAGTGACTTTGTATGGCACAGTAATGGTGAGCGACAACCAATGGCATAGTGTCACTGTGTCAATGACCGCTCCTGGATCCCAGTCCTCCCAATGGCAAATGGAAATAGATGGGCAGGTGGACAGGGTTACAAGCTCATTTGCCACTGGAAACTTGAACTTCCTCCGAGAAGGCACTGATATTTATTTGGGGGTCCACAGAAATGCCAGGAACATGAGCTTTGTTGGATGTCTTGGTATGGTGCAGATTGGTGGGATATACCTGCCATATTTTGGACATAAAGATTATCACATGGTCAGACCACAGACTGAGCAGTTTCTTAAAATCTCCCCAGAAAGTGTTGATACTAACTGCCAGACTTCAGACCCCTGTGCCTCTCACCCCTGCATGCACGGAGGTACCTGCCATGATATGTTCACCCATCCAGTTTGCACTTGCCCCGCAGGGAGAACTGGAGCCCTCTGTGAAGTGGATGTTAATGAGTGCCTATCCAATCCGTGTCTACACGGTAACTGCACGGACAGTGTTGCCGGTTACATGTGTCAGTGCCAGACTGGTTACACTGGAGCTAACTGTGAGATTGACAACTGTCAGGATCATCACTGTGGCCATGGTGCTACCTGCATTCCCGAAAACTCTGGATACTTATGTCTGTGCCCGGCCAATGTCACTGGGCCATTCTGCAGGTGAGATCTAGAGCCAATGGCCTTTGTATTAAGAACAAGGGCCCATATTCATACTAGCAAACTGGAATGATTCTGGAGTAGCCCAACTGCACCACAGGGGACAAAAAAATTCCCATACACTTGACTATAGCTTTTTTAACCCCTTGAATGGTAGAGAGGTCTCCAGTGCATTACTTCGAAATGCATTGGAGGCCTCTCTAGCATTCAAGAGGTTAATTACCTCAATTTCAGTTAACAGGAATTTTTATTTGTCCCCTATGGGACAGTTGGTATATTCCAGAAATAATCGAGTTTGCTATGAAGGTGCCTTATATTTAAAGGCAAAGCTATAACAACTGCACTGTAGTTGACATAAACAAATTCCCTTTAATGAGAATGGGGTTTTTAATCCATTGAATGCTTTGCAATGTGTTGGAGACCTTGCTAGCATTCAAAGGGTTTAAGTCCCCAATTGTAATAAATGGGAAGTTTAATTTCCCCACTACAGTGCTGCTGGTTGTCCTCAGAATTGCTGTAAATTGCCTTTATACATGAGGCCCAAGCTGTCTCTGTGTGCAAGCCATCACCTGTTAGTGTTCTCAGAGCACTATCTTCAGAGGCGTAACTAGAAGCCTACGGGCCCTGGTGCAAAAAGTGCCACTGCCCCCCCTACCACATTGGCCCCCCTCGACCACATTGACCCCCTCCAAAATGCCCCTCAGTCTCCACAATGCCCCCATCTCCTACTTCCTACCTGGAGCTCCCGCTCAGTCCTCTTAGTAATGGAGAGCACTGGGAGATGATGTAATCTCCCAGCGCTCTGCATTACTAGAGCGCCAGAGGGAGATTGCGGGTGCCAGATGGAGGGATTGCAGGGGGCGGTGGGCCCCTGGGGTGCATGGGCCCAGTTGCAGGTGTGACACCTATAGTTACACCACTGACTATCTTCCATCTGTGGGGATGAAGAGATTGTATGTCTGTCTGTACTAACACAACCACTCCTTCACTCTTGTTGTCCTTCACAGTTTGTTCTCTCCATCTGAAACATCAGCTCTCAGTGTGGTAAGAATGTATGTATCATCCACTATCAATGCCATTCGTGTCTCTGGTCCCTATGTTTAAAGGTAAAATGTACCAATTCGGGAGCAAACAAACTATTCCATAGGGGACAAATACCCATTGATTTAAATGGGGCTTTTAACCCCCTTGAATGCTAAAGGGATGCCCATTGCATTGGAGACCTAGAACTCAAAGGGTTAAAACTCCATTTGCATCAATGGGGATGTGTGTTTTTTTCCTGTGGTGAAGCTGGATTGCCCTAGAATTGGTGGAATTGCTTTTCTACATAAGGATTTCTGCGTTTAAATTTAGTGCATAGATAGTCAATCTTTAGACATTGATTGGTTGGGGACTCCAACTCCCATCAGGTCCATTCAGATATTGCAGTCTCCAACAGATGAGGTCCAAAGAATGACTTCCTATAGTTAATGCATTAGTCTTTTGACAGAGGCTTTAGAGGCAGGGCCAGATTTAAATCTCAGGCACCACTAGGCATGTAACCTTTGGTTCCCATATCCCCATCCGTGAACATTACTCCCAAGAATCCACCTCACAGCCCAATTCATTGTTATGCGGTCCAAAGATATAACTTTAAACCCATTAAGGAGCAGAGGCAAATAAATCAGCAATCCCATGGTTGTTGGCCACCTGCTCAACTCAGCACAGCGTATAGGTTCCCCCACTGAATTTGGGGTTGTATTCAGGAAGCCAAGAGGATCCATTTTGGGCAAACCAACTACACCACAGGGGGCAAAAACATTCCCCATTGATTTAAAAGAGGCTTTTAACCCCTTTGAGTGCCAGAGATGTATCCAACTCATTGCAAGTTGGATACCTCTCTGACACTCAGATGGTTAAAGGAATAGTAATCCTTTTTTTTAACTATACAATACATATTATGCAAGAGTATAATATGCAACATCAAATTGCCTATACTTTTTATTTACATTTTTTCATCTTCACCTATGTTTTTACACTTCCGTATCCTTGACAGGTATCTGATTTTTTCAGAAAGCACTTTGTCCCAGACAATTTAAAAAAGATAAAAAGACAGTGAAACAATGAAGAAAAGCTTACCTGTACTGCATACAACTCAATCAATGCTGCAAGAAGACTTGTATCATTGTATAAATATCACTGCTTTCACTGTCAAAGACAGAAACTCCCTGAAACACAAAATCAGAAATCTCAGTGTGAGTGAGATAAATATAAAAAAAAATAAAAATAGTTATTAGATAAATAAATAAATAAAAAGTATAAGCATTTTGATTTTAGATATTTTGCACTTACACAATATATAAAGTCAAAATAAAATCTTACTATTACTTTAAGGGAAATTATCACATTTTTGTTAAGTCTGCTCTTGAAGCAGGCTTTTTAAAAAGTTTGGGGCTACACTTTTTAGCCCCAAAATGGGTAGTATATGGCTACTATCAGCTGGTCAGAAAACTGACCCCCTTAAATAGAACACAAAAACTGTAAGTATGTGGTTCTCAACCACAAACTGCAGGTTCTGAGTCCATCCTCCACAGACCTTCTGTGTCAGACTTTCAAGGCTGATACAGAGGGTCTATGGAAACTGCATCACGCAGGACAAGAGACTGAGCTGTGAGACTTCAGCCTTGCAGTTAAGTCTCTTCTCATGAGACCAATGAAGGGGACTATTATCAGTCTCCTATTTTGATTCCCTATTGGTCCATTGGTGGTTTCAATCCAGCCCTATCTTCATTGGAAAGTCTTTGCATAGGGCACTATACATGTAATAAGCTTTAACCCTTGATGATAAAGGCATTGCACCCAATATGTTAAAAGACCCATTTTAAGCTTTGGGGATTATGATGCAGCTGGTTTGCCCCAGAAACAGCTTCCTAAATACAGTTCTTGGTGTCTTCAGCGGCTGCCTAATCTGCCTGATGGGTAATCTGGCTCTGTTTAGAGGTGCTGCTCTCTTGAACTTTACTGTTTGTCTCTTTGTATGCTTTAGAGGTTTCTAACACATTGCTTCAAATAACTGTAAAATATGTATGAAAGGAAAGAGCAGAAAAAATGTTCCTATTTCCAGTATTTCTTTGTTTGCTAAGGAGAGTATGTGTTTAGCGAGATTTTTTTTTTTTTTACTTTTTCTTTGTGCCATTCAGTAAATGATTATATATATACAGATATATATATTATAGTGTCATATATAGAGTCAAGAAAAGTAACATTTTGTATGCATTGTCTATTCCTTTAGTTTTCTATGTTCTGATATCTGTGTAGGTTTCCTTATTAATATCTTAACAAAAAATATAATTCTAAGGCCCCTATTCTCAACACAAACGTGGAAGTCTGGTTAAATCAACAGCAACACAGCAGACAAATAACAGTTGCCCAAATTTGCATTGATTTAAATAAGGCTTTTAAGCCCTTGATTGCTAGAGAGATCTCCAAAACATTATGGAGCAATGCATTGGAGATGTCTGTAGCATTCAATTGGTTAAAAGTCCCCTTTGGATAAACCAGATTTATTCCACTTTGAATCAAGGGAAAAGAGTCTGATCTAACGGGAGTCCAAAGAAGTTTATAAAACTTAGAGACAAGATGGGCTGGGAGCTGAGTCTGAGTAGGAAGGTGTTCCATAACAATTTTATCTCACAGAGAATAATCTCCAGGCACCAATGATGATAAAAAAATGCCGCACCTGAATAAATTGCCAGATGTCGTAGATTACTGTGTTGAATTAAACAGGTAAAATCATCAGTCCCAGAATCTAGAATCAAAGTCTCTAGAGTATGAATTCCTCTGTCGATCCAGTCTCTGAAGGTTTACAATTAAATGGTCGCGTGCGACCAAATGACCCAGTTATGGTTTACTTTTAAATGACCCAGTTACCACGTCACCTTGATAAATATGTCAACATGAGAATGTTGCACTGCATGATAGCACAAAATTGTCATGTCGCGTATTGAAAGCAGACCGCTAGAAGACAGTAGTGAACTTTGAATGTGCTGTGATACGGTAACAAGTGCTTGTGTATTATAATAATAATAATAATAACTAGTATTTATATAGCGCCTTTCTCCCAGTCCCAGTGGGACTCAAAGCACTTTCAGCACACGCTCTCGGAATTAACCAAATCGGTAGCTGAAATAATAGATGTTATTATTACCCAATCAATGGTAATCATCGACCTCGGAAGGATGAAGGGCTGAGATGACCCTGCCGGGATTTGAACCTGCAACCTTGAGGTTTGAATAGGCTCTATAGTCAGGGACTTTACACAAACAAAAGCATAGGATTGTGATAGCTCTACTAGGCAAAAATCTGGATTACCCATGATGGAGAGAATGGAGCTGTCCATAGGATGGTGTAGCAACAGAGCCACTGTACAATTTCAGGTCACTGTGATATTGGACCTGAAAAATTCAGCTTTGAGCTGTAATAACTTTTGAATAAAACACTTTTCAGCAGTGGAAGTACCCTTGTTTTACTCAGGGGGATAAACCCTACAACATATTTTTCTTTACATTTTAAGTATTACTATCCCTTTAAAGGGTCTGTGGCCCCTAGAAAATATATCTAATCACAATTATGATTTTTTAAAGGACCAAATAAAGTTGCCAATGAGTGACTGCAATTTCTTGATGAACCTTAAAGCAATGTATAGTGGGATAGTCTGAAACAGGGAAAGAATGAGTCAGATCCCAAATTCTGTCTTGTGAACTAGAGGCACTCACATAAATGATTTGACTATCCATTAGCATAACAATGGAGCTAATTCTGCACTACTTTGGCATAACGAAGCAAAGTCATCAGGTAGTAGTGCTGATTTGTGCTTATTTTCCAGAGGATGGATATGAGCAGCTAGGGAGGTAATTTATGTTTTTTGCGGGCTCCCAGTTTACTATGTATACAACATATATATAATCCATTTGTGGGCCTTCCAGATGATAGAGGAGTTTTAGAAGCACAATTAGTAAAAATATGAGATAATTTCCCGCTTGACCTGGGAGAAAAATCTCTGAATCATCTAGCAGGTTGTTATTCAGTCACCACTAGGGAGGGTTATGGACATGTGGAGTAATGCGAAGCTGAAGGAGAACAGGGGTATGGTCTGACCAAGTAATGAAATTGATACATGCTGACATAATATTATGCAAATAGCTTTGTTCTACAAATAAGTAGACCTTTGTGGAGTAAAAATGGTGTACTGATGTATAGAACATGTAATCATTCAGAGTAGGAAAGGTGGCCCTCCAGGTGTCAACTAGGTGAAAATTAAAGGGATAGTAATACTTAAAATGTCAAAAATAATATGTTGTAGAGTTTATCCCCCTGAGTAAAACAAGGGTACTCCCACTGCTGAAAGGTGTTTAATTCAAAAGTTATTACATTTCAAAGTTGAATTTTTTAGGTGCAATATCACAGTGGCCTGAAATTGTACAGTGGCGCTGTTGCTACACTATCCTATGGAGATTTATGGTCAACTGACCAGAGCTGTCCATAGGATCGTGTAGCAACAGCGCCACTGTACAATTTCAGGCCACTGTGATATTGCACCTAAAAAATTCAACTTTGAAAATTAATAACTTTTGAATGAAAGACCTCTCAGCAGTGGGAGTACTCTTGTTTTACTCAGGGGGATAAACCCTACAACATATTTTTTTTACATTTTAAGTATTACTATCCCTTTAAAAAGGAGACATCAAAACTTCCTCATATATGAAAGTTTGAGGAACTACCTACTACACAAACAGTCTACAGAGGAATCTAAGGGCAAGTTAAAATCTCCTTCAAGCACAAGAAGGCCCTATTTGAAGGAATCAAGTAAAGTACAGATGTTGTTCAGAAAGGATATTTTCTTAGTGTTGGGCCCATAGATCATTGCAAAAGTATATGGAGTGGCATTTAAGTATGCCTTGATGAATAAACACTGGCCTTCTGGATTAGCTAATGTATCAACGTGGATCCACGTAATGTAATGGTTGATTAAAATGGCAACACTGTCTTTCTTGAAGGATGTTTCCTTGAAGGAAGAAGATGCCAGATAGCATAACTGGAAGAGGGAAGTGTTTTCAGTAGTGTTCCATATGGTGTTAATCCTGGGTGTATGTCCTGAGTCGTCAGGCTGGTAAAGAAGGTTCAGAAGCCAATGAAGGCTGTCTGCTGCGTACAGTCTGGTTCAGTATTGTGAGCGACCTGTCTTGTCTTTCTTTCTTTTGACCAGGAGGAAGCTGGCATCAGGGTAGATGAAACATTAGGATTAGGAATAGGTATATCTTATGAGCATCAGAATTCCTTGACCCCATTTGCATCCCTCAGCGCTGCAGAGATACAGTTAACTTAAGTGGATAAGTAAAATGAGAGACCCCACTTGTACATTATATTCAGGTATTGTAAGTGGTCTGTAAGCAGCTCTGTGTAACTGTAGAGTATAGGGAGAAAAGTCACTGAAGAACTGCAGCTCTACTCCAGCATACTTAATAGTTTGCAATTCTCTACTACGCTTCTTGGGCTTCTCCTTGACAGTGAAATAATGTATAGAACTGATAACGTCCGGACTGCATGTTTGATTTCTTCCAACATCTCTTTTATTTCTTGCTTAGTTGGAAGGCTAGAAATGTCTGCCTTTGTGACATAAGCAAGCTTTTTAGTGTTGGCCATGCTGCCAGCATCCACAGCACTGGGAGGTGGTGATACTTTTGGCATTGGAAGTATTATTACCAGGACTAATGCAAGGTGAGACAGGAGGTGGAGACCTGTCTGAATATGACACCTGAGCCGCTGGGCCTTGTAGAACTTTTGGTAGAGAGCAGTAGTGATGTGTGAATCTCCTTCGTAGAAGTCTTGCAATTTTTTTCTACTCCCTGGCATGGGCTAATGTTTAGAAGACTGGGCACCAGAAAACGGAGTGCAATGGCAAGTAAAGAAATTAATTAGGCCACGTTAAATAAATGGTCTGCACGGACCTTGAGGGTTAAGCAGCCATCCTGGAATGTAGGCAACCTCCTCCCCGAGTGCCTGTATCTTATTTGACTACAATTCCCATTGTTGTCAGCAGGCCTAGTATAATGGGATTTTAGTTCAACAACATCTGTAGTGCTACCGGTCCCCCCCCCCCGGTATATATAGTCAGTGTTAATGTGTCCATACAGAACAATTTATGGCTACACTTAGTAGATTCAGGGATTGACACATTCTTACCTGTACACAGTGTATCCTATAACCTGTGTTTTGATCCCTGCCTGCCTGACTTCATTGCCTCCTTCAGCCCATGACCTCAGCCTGCCTAACTATGTTATCCTGCCTTCAGTGTGTATTCCTTCCTCCTGGTACCTCCAGGTTTTGGTCTGATGCCTCTTGCAGCTTGTTTCTTCTCTGCCTCTTAGGTGGCTGTCCTCATCTGGTCTTGGCAGTTATACCTCTTCTTCTTCTGTCTGGTTGCCTCTGGCGGTCTCTCCCTAAAGAAGTTTGTCATTGCCACCTCCCTGTTGTCTTTCTTGCCACTTTTTGGTCATTTCTTTTTTTTCCCATCTTGTGCTCCTTTCCCTGCCTCTTGTTTTTTTTTCTCCCTAGCCCATTCTTCTTGTTATTTCTTTCCCTCTCTCGCCTTCTGCCTTGTACCTCCTCCAAACCCTTCCTATTTTATTCTCTATTTCCAAATGCTCTGTTGGCATCCACCTCTCATTCCCCTGGTCCCCAAGTCTTTTTTTTTTTTTTTTTTTTTGCACTCCCTCTAGTGGCCATTACTTGTATTTTCCTCCTTGCCAGTTTTTCTTTTCTTAGCCTTTGACTCCCTCTTGTGGCCTTTTCTTGTTTATCTTCTCATTTTTGCTTTTTATTCCTTATAAACCTATTCCTCCTCTAGTCTTTGTTTTTCTTGTGGTATTCTTGTATAGTATCGCATACTTATTAGTTTGACCATTCAGTCCTGGTTATGGCTCATCTGGGCTTCAATAATTCAGGATTGAGACTGACGCTTTTACCTCCTGCACAATGAAAGCAGCAAGGTCCTATTTAAAGTCATCCACACTCCTCAGCTGAGCTCCATAGCTTCACTCCAAGCATAATGACCAGTTTTCTTTGGGAAACTTGTCTTCTTTCTCCTCTTAGTGGGGCCTTCCTACGTACTCTACATAACAACCTGCCAGCGGTCCCTGATTTTGGCTGTCATTCCAGGATCCTCCTGTCCATGCTGTTGTTCTGGATTTTAAAGTTAAACTTTCAAACCCATCTTTTCTATGCTTGCCATTAAAAAGTTCAGAATTTAACCTCTCCAGATCAACAACCACTAGTCTAAATTCACCAGCTCCTTGTCATCTTCACAGCTATTCCTGTTATTACTACTCCTTTCCTTCTGCTACCTCAAGGTATTCAGCTGATTAATCCACCACATATCACCCCTGTTCACCTTCTCTCCAGCCGTCTTGGCTGGGACATCACAGAACGCAAGGATATCCTCTTTATCACCCTCCTCATTGACTCCTAGGACCATGAGAGGACATCTCCTTCACCCTCAAAACTTAAGGCCTCGTCCATTACAGTTTGCTTTAACCTTTATTATATTCAGCTTCCAACTCTGCACAAATGAATTTGACACTATCTATTTCTATTGGTAGATAATAGTTTCTGTGACAGGAGTACAGGGTTACTGCTTGGTAGACCGTGGGTTAAGCGATATATCCAGCCAGACAAAAAGATACTAAATTTCATTTTTTTTACATGTCACGGCACACAAACATAGGACAACAATTACAGGCAAAAAAACAGGGGTAAAACATAAAAACTAAACACTTCTGCTGTTCTCTTCTTGGTTGCACAGATTGCCAGGGGTTACATATAATACTCACAGTCCATTTTAGCTTAATGCTGGAGCTTACACATAGTCCCACTAGAGGCAAGAGTGGGCATCCTGCCCACTACACATGCTGCTGGATTACATGAAGGTTCCTTGTATCTTTTAGTCCTAACAGAGGAGTTGGGAACGGCATCCTAAGAGATTATCCCCTGCCACTTTCTTTAGTCTTGGGCCATAGCCACCGAAGTTTAGCTTCCTGGCCACAATCCTTGTAGTGGGAACATCAGGGTACTTTCTGCGGCTGTAGCCGACTTGACTTACAGCCCACAACTGAAAAGGGCACCTGGCCACTACAGTGCCCACTCACTCTAACTCTTCTGGTGAGGGCACTCACTAGTCCCAGTTTCTCCAGTACTCCTTTAGGAAGCACATGGACCCTAGGCCTCCACGATTATGGAGAGGCCTTCTCTCCTCTTCCTACATTTTCAACTCTTTCTGTCTCTCTTCTTTCTTCTCTCCCTCATCGTAGGCTACAGGATCTGATGTCACAGGTAACATTTTCAAGTTCTCTTTTTGCTTAGCCATCTGTAAGGGGGAAGGTACACACATTCCACACACACAGGTATATCATAACACAATCTCTGTGGTCAGCTAGACTGGATGGCACCAGCCCTCTGTACATCATACTCACTGACCAACCCATTCAATGCTGGTAAACTGGCCAGCAGTCTCTAATGCATGCACACACAGGGGTCATTAATGTTTTCAAGAATGGGAACACATATGACACAATGGAGATCACTGAAAACTGTCAGGATTCATTCTCAGGGTGACAACCATTCTGTCACAGTTTCCAGATCTTTAACTGCCTTGAAAAGCTGCAGAGCAGTATGTTGTGTTCTCCTCTGACATTCAACTTTATTATGCACTGGAACTCCGTTGACAAAGAGCCATTTTGCTGGCGCTTTACTTGGCTCGGAGCCCAGTATGCCAAATATGTCAATGCTCTTCTAACCCTTCCCATTTTGCCCCAGCATTTCTGAACCATCCTGCGGCTACCTTACTGCTTCCACTATCCCAGGCCTTTCTTACCTCCTCCTTCTCAAATTCCATCTTATACCCCATTCCCAATAAATTAGGTAGAAAAATTCACTACCTAGGCACTTACCCATTTGCAGTAACTTAAAGGGATCGAAATGTCAAGGTTTTACAGTAATATTGATTGTTCTATATACATTTTTATAAGGATATGTATCTTTATAACCATCCCTAACTTTGCCTTTTTCATGTTATTCTATAATGAAGTTTCCCCCTCCCACCCCTTTTACATATGTAATGCTGCCTCCCCTCAGATCTGGAATCTGGTCTGCGGACCTGACAGATCGCAGTAAGAGACAATCTTCTTTCTATCAGTATAGCGAAAAACCTTGATGAAGGAAGTCAGATTTTTCGTTTTGCGGACAGAAGATTGTCCCTCATCGTGATCTGTTCGGACCATCTTACTTAAGATTCATGACATATGTAAAAGGGGCTGGAGGGGACACTTCATTATAGAATAAAACAAAAATGGCAAAGTTAGAGATGGTTATAAAGCTACACATCAGTTTACAAATGTACATAGAAGAACTGATCTTACTGTAAAACCTAGATATTACTATTCCTTTAAATTCTTTTGGCTGTTTCTACAGTAGTTGTCAGCAACCGCACATCTGCTTCATGTGCCACAAAAGCCCACTCTAAGTCCATTTATCAAAATCATCCCTCACACTTGGTGCTTATCCCTTATCAACTTATTCAGCCTTCCTTTAATGCCATCTTCAATCCACCCAGACAAAGCCATGACAAATGCTTAGTCACCTAATCATCCTCTGGCATGTCCTAATCTCTTGTTAGTAGTGAACGACTTTTCATTAATAGACCTTCTCCTAGGTAGATTATTAGACAAGGACTTAATTTCAGTCTTCTTCTTCTCTCTCCACCCAACCCAGCTGAGAAGTCAGTCCTTGAGAAATAGCTACCAGGAAATTTTCTTACAAAAAAGGGGCTAATCGAAGATCTCTTCAACGCAATCAACATTCCCCTTACAACTGTAGAATCTAGTGGCACATCCTTTGCTATAGATTTTCTAGGTATCCATTTAGATACCATGAAAACCTCCCATCTGAAAACTACTTCACAAACAAGCTTTATAGAGGCAGATTTGTCATGTCTTACTTCCTCAGCTTGCTCGCCTCAGACTCCAACTCTTTCAGCATAGCTGAACAAAGACAATTTGCCAAATCTGACCTAGCCATATGGGCCAACTTTCTGAAATGGCCACAGTGCTTCCAACCCAGCATTTCCCATTATACTACCACAATCCCCTCAAACTATTTACTTTCTTACTCCCTATTAGTATCCCGTATCATCTTGCCCTTTGTAACCCAGAACTACCTTCTATTTTGTTAGTCCACATGAAATTGTTCTTTAAAGGCATCTCAAAATTGACCACACCCACCTGCACATACATGTTTTCCCACAGATGGTAATACTTTCATGAACTTTCAGACCTCCTACCTTTTAGTTCATTTGATAATTATTTAAACCACTTACTTATAGCAGCTATGTAGTTAGCCTTTAGTTTTTCTCAGACATAGGGGCTTGAGTCTATCACCCATTTTATTTCTAAAAACTGGAGATGGTTTTTGCAGCACAGTTTGCTATTCTATTAACTGCACTGTCAAAAACCACAGCCTCTCCTGGGAGCAAACTAGTTGAATTTGGTGCTCTATTACACTCGGTGGCTTCAACTCATGTTAAGGAATGCATGTTTTAATGCTAAAAAAAGCCCCATGAAATGGAGGAGCAGAGTCCCTAACATGAGGTGAGAACCACTGTTGTGTGTTAGAAAAGTGGTTTCCAACACACTCACAGGGTTAATCTCACTACAGTTAACGCCTGAAAAATAAAAAGTGGCCTGTAATCCTGATGTTAAGAGGGGTTGTCAGCACCCTGGTCAGCTACTGTCTGTCTTCGTCATGATTCTTCTTTCTTCTGTCTTGTTTCCTTCTTCTTTCTTCAGTAAAATCTGTTTAAAAAAATTAATTAAAATAAAAAAATGCCCCCAAGAGATGTCACAGTTAACCCCTTGAGCGCCGGAGCATAATCCCCTGGTTCTCAAAGGATTAAACAAAGCCTGGCATAGCTCTCCAAAATAATATGTTGTCAGTTCATTTGTAAAAAAATAAGTCATTCTTTATTCTTCAAAATAAAAATGCTTCCATAGGATGAAGAAATGTATGCTGTCTCCAATAGCTCTGCTGGTGGCTGCAGGCATGCATATGATTACAGATCAGCCCCTCTATAAGTGCCAGGTTGTTGCCCAAGTCCCAGTGAGGGAATTTTGAACATAGACTGGCTCTTTTTATATAACCAATCTCTGTTCAAAATGAATTCCAGCCCTGATTGGCTGGGATGTGTGCTTACGCAGCTCCCAGCCAATCAGCTCCTACCAGCTTTATCCCCCTGCTAGAATCATTTGGTTGGGAGGTGTGTAAGCACACATCCCAGCCAGTTGGAGGCTGGCATTAATTTTGAACAGAGACTGGCCATAAAAAAGCCAATCTCTGTTCAAAATTCCCTCATTGGGACTCGGGCAAAGAATTGGGGGGTGGGGGTCTGTGACCATATGCATGCCTGCGGCACTGGACATTTCTTCACGCTTCGGAAGCATTTTTTTTTAACTATAATGAATTACTTTTTTTTTATAAACTAACAACATATTACTATAATTATTATGGCTATGCCACACTTCATTTAACCCTTTGAGCACTGGAGGGGTACCCTTCCAGCACTCAGTGGGTTACCTGTGGCATCTCTTGGGGGCATTATTTTATTTTAAAATGAACTCTCATTTGATTATTATTTTTTAAACCGATTTTACTGAAGAAAGAAGAAGGAAACAAGACAGAAGAGATAAGATTGACGAAGGCAAACCGTGGATAACAGGTAAGTATTACTTCTATATATCCTATAGAGTCCATTCATTTGCACCAAAATTATTCAAGTTTTCTTTTGTGCATATGGCCCAATACAAATTGGTTAAAATCATTTAAAGTAAGTCATACTTAACCCTATAATGTGTATGTCCTTTCAGATTTAATAGGTTGCCATCCACTTTCTGTGGCAATGAGAAAAAAAATCTCACTTGTTATAACTACAGTAACTGCACCGAGGAGGGTGGAGAGCTGAGGTGTGTCTGCCTGCCAGGATTTGTAGGAGAGAGGTGAGATATACTGGCTCAAGGAATGAGCGGGGTATGGGGAGAAATGAGTGGGGCACATGGAGGGATGAGCAGGGGAGGTGGAGGGAGGAAAGGGGAGAGGAGGGAAAAAACACATGTATCAGCAGAGAGCACACAGGACATGACAGGGGTCCCTTCAGGGAACACATGGGACACAACACAAGTCCCTGCAGGGGACACATGAGACACGATACTGAAAGGAATGCTTTGCCAAATGCATGCATGCTTAGCTGTTGATATACATATAAGATATGCAATAGACATATTATAAAACATGCACAAAGGAAGCTTAGTAAACAGGTAGCAAAACAGTTGTACCAAATGTAGTAAAAGCCCCATTCATTTCAATGGGAGCCTTATTTGTGTGCATAAGTTGCACTTGTTTTTTTCCAGCTTTATTAAACTTTTGCCTTGATACTACAGACAGATGGACCTGAGTGCTTGTACTCTTTTAATATAAAGGTTCCTGTATGTATAGGGAGAGGTTATATGGAACAATAGGTGGGAATTATACAGAGAGGTTATATGGAGCAACAGGAGGAGAAACATAGAATTTGACGGCAGATAAGAACCATTCGGCCCATCTAGTCTGCCCATTTTCCTGTTGTAAAAACCTCAAACCTTTCTTGGTTCTTGGTCTTTTCTTACGTTAAAGACAGCTTTATACCTATCCCATGCATGCTTAAATTCTGTCTCTGTATTAACTACTACCACTTCTGCCGGTAGGCTTTTCCACTTATCTACTACCCTCTCAGTATAAAGAGAATATATGGAGTAATGGAATGAGTTATATGTTGCAATAGGAGGAGTTATAGGGAGAGGTTATATGGAGCAATAGGAGGAGTTATAGGGAGAGGTTATATGTTGCAATAGGAGGAGTTAATGGGAGATGTTATATGGAGCAATAGGAGGAGATGTAGGGAGAGGTTATATGTTGCAATAGGAGGAGTTATACGGAGAGGTTATATGGTGCAATAGGAGGAGTTATAGGGAGAGGTTATATGGAGCAATAGGAGGAGTTATAGGGAGAGGTTATATGGATCAATAGGAGGAGTTATAGGGTGATGTTATATGGTGCAGTAGGAGGAGGTATAGGGAGAGGTTATGTGGTGCAATAGGAGGAATTACAGGGAGAGGTTATATGGTGCAATAGGAGGAGTTATAGGGAGATGTTATATGGTGCAATAGGAGGAATTACAGGGAGAGGTTATATGGTGCAATAGGAGGAGTTATAGGGAGATGTTATATGGTGCAATAGGAGGAGTTATAGGGAGAAGTTATATGTAGCAATAGGAGGAGTTATAGGAAGAGGTTATATGGTGCAATAGGAGGAGTTATAGGGAGAGGTTATATGGAGTAATAGGAGGAGTTATAGGGAGAGGTTATCTGGAGTAATAGGAGGAGTTATAGGGAGAGGTTATGTGGAGCAATAGGAGGAGTTATATGGAGAGGTTATATGGAGTAATAGGAAGAGTTATAGGGTGAGGTTATGTGGAGCAATTGGAGGAGTTATACGGAGATGTTATATGGTGCAATAGGAGGAGTTATACGGAGATGTTATATGGTGCAATAGGAGGAGTTATAGGGAGAGGTTATGTGGAGCAATAGGAGGAATTATAGGGATAGTTTATATGGAGCAATAGGAGGAGTTATACGGAGATGTTATATGGTGCAATAGGAGGAGTTATAGGGAGAGGGTATATGAAGCAATAGGAGGAGTTATATGGAGAGGTGATATGGAACAAAAGGAGGAGTTCTAGGGAGATGTTAGATGGAGTAATAGGAGGAATTATAGGGTGAGGTTATGTGGAGCAATAGGAGGAATTATAGGGATAGTTTATATGGAGCAATAGAGGGAGTTATAGGGAGAGGTTATATGAAGTACTAGAAGGAGCTATAGAGAGTGGTTATAGAGCAATAATTAGAGGAGTTATAGTGAGAAGTTATGTGGAGCAATAGGAGGAGAGATAGGGACATGTTATATAGAGTAATAGGAGGAGTTATAGGGAGAGGTTATATGGAGCAATATGAAGAGTTATATGAATAATTAGAGACTGGATATATTATACAGTAGGAGAGTCATGTGTACAGATCATAATAAAAATAATAATAAAATAGGAGGAACTAAAATGTGTTTATACATAGAGCAGCGGTAGTAGTAGTAGTAGTTATAAGGAATTGTTAATAAGAGAAGTTAGATTGATTTTTTATTTATTTTGTGTTACTTTAGATGTGAAGTCGATATTGATGAATGTGACTCAGACCCCTGTCTCAACGGTGGTCTCTGCCAGAACTTGCCCAATCGCTTTCACTGTATCTGCGATGTGAACTTTGCTGGGGAGCGCTGTGAGATTGATGTAAGCGACCTGTCCTTCTACGTGTCCATGCTGCTCTGGCAGAACCTCTTCCAGCTGTTGTCCTACCTAATTCTACGCATGGAGGATGATCCGGCTGTGGAGTGGGGGGATCAGGACTATGAGGATTAGGGACATTAATAGGGGCAAAAATTCAATCAGACCTATACTCAGACATAGAAACAAGGCCCTCCAGACTGAACATCAAATCTGTGGATTCCAGAGTGGAAAACAAGAAGAAGGTGCACTGACACACGTGTTTCCAAAGATAAATGCAGATAATGAAAAATAACAATCCTTTATTGACGTGTATAATAAAAACATGAAAGTACCTAGGTGAACGATTGGAGAGACTTACAGGTGGGTATCGATTTAGCAGAACATGCCACTGGTTTTTGAACAACGTGTTTCATGTATTCAGCACTTACTCATGATCAATGAAAGCATTTATCATTGGAAACACACGTGTCAGTGCACCTTCTTCTTGTATTCGTGTATTTGGTGGGGTCCATAGGGAAGTCCCAGGTAGCACACACGATCCTTGGAACTGATACATAAGGAATAAATATGAGGCGTTAAATGCCATGGATTGTTCTTATGATTACAAGGAAAACATATTAGTGTGAACCCAAATATGTAACAATAGATATGAAAGGCTCTTAAATGTAGCAACAACCTTAAAGGCAAATTTTGCTGGTTGATTATGTCGTCACTACACGATCAATTCTGCAGCTGTTCCTCCTCTATAGTCCAACCACTCGATACAAACTTCTCAGAAGTCAGCACTTACCCAGACATGACAGATAAATCCCTACAAAAATACACAAAAAATATACACACTATCTAATTGAGCTGAAACTCATAAAAGGTAAATATATAATTTGAATATATAATTATAAGAATAAACACTGTGTATACCAAATGTATAGTAAAAATATACATCAAGCCTTTATTATAAAAGCACACAAAATACAGTATATTCAAAAGAGAGAAAGTATATAGAGTATGTGTGGGTTAAACACATTCACACTTTCACTTAAAGGGATAGTAATACTTTGTTTTATCTTTATTTTATTTTGTAGGCATTAAAAAAACACGAAGAACGATATAATTCTTATTTCTCAAACCTTTATGGTTTATGAGATATTCACAAGCAAAGTTTCCTCCTCCCGCCCCTTTTTCCTAGTGTAAGCCATCTCTTCTCAGATGTGGACTGCAGTCCATAGACCAGACAGATAACAGCAGGGGACATTCTTCTTCCCATGAAAACAATGAAAGCCCTGCCCCCAATGACAAGTTTTTCAGGTTTTTAATTGAAGATTGTCCCTCTCCTCAATCTACCTGGGCACCTCCCTTCTGCTCTGGCTGAGCAGTGTTACATCAGTAAAAGGGATGGGAGGGGGATACTTTGTGATTGAATTACTCTTGAACTACAACTCTGACAGAATTGAAATAACACTCTCCAAAGTCCAAATACTATGATGATTAATTAGAGCTGCTTTTATTATGAAACATTACTATCCCTTTAAAGCAAGCTTTATGCAAGCCCACAGCCGTGTCTATAATACAGACCAAAATCTCATATACCACGTTAAAATGACTCCACTGAAAGGGAGATTCTATGTAAAACAAGAATTAAACATACAAGTATACTCCATACAAAGGAGGCAGAATATCCAGACAAAATATTTAATCACAGATACAATCAAAAACACTTACATAAGCGCGTATTAATGGGTCTTCGCTATCAGTTGTCACTGGCCAGGAAAAAAAGCTGATTGTTAAATATCTGGGGTTAAATATTTTGTCTGGATATTCTTCCTCCTTTGTATGGAGTATACTTGTATGTTTAATTCTTGTTTTACATAGAATCTCCCTTTCAGTGGAGTCATTTTAATGTGGTATATGACATTTGGGTCTGTATTATAGAAGCGGCTGTGGGCTTGCATAACGCTCACTTTAAAGTGATAGTAATACATTGTTAAAATTAACTTTAATTCTGTAGATATTACAAAAATAAATTAATTGCACCTCTATGGTTTGAGAGATATAAGCTTACAAAGTTCCCCTTTCCCAGGCAAACCAGGCACACGTTGTAGACCATTCAAATGAAATATTTATTTCTAACCAGCACAATTTCGGTTCTGCTGAAGAGCCGCAGGACGATCTGCGGACCGGGATCTCCTTCTCTAAGACAGAAAGCGGACGTCAGTGCAAGGGGTGGGAAGGGGGAAATTTGTAAGCTTATATCTCTCAAACCATAGAGGTTTGAGAGATAGGGCTGGGTGCAATTAATTTATTTTTGTAATATCCACAGAATTAAAGTAAATTTTAACATTCTATTACTATCATTTTAAGTGCGAGTGTGAATGTGTTTAACCCACACAAACTCTATACACTTTCTCTCTTTTGAATATGCTGTATTTTGTGTGCTTTTATAATAAAGGCTTGATATATATTTTTATATACGCAGTGTTTATTTTTATAATTATATATAAAAAGAGGGTATTTACCTTTAAATATATATTATGAGTTTCAGTTCGATTAGATACTGTGTATATTTTTTGTGTATTTTTGTAGGGCTTTATCTGTCACGTCTGGGTTAGCGCTGACTCCTGAGAAGTTTAAACCCAAATATGGTTTGAGCTGCTAAAACTTCTCTGCGCTACTGGATTCTAGAGAGGTCCAATGCATTGAAGACCTCTCTAGCATCTATGGGTCCTAGAAACTTTGATCACTTCCCAGTCAGTCTGAGCCTTGGTTGTTTTCAGGGATGATTTTTAGCAAGGTCTTGCCAGGTCAGTAACCATATACCCTTTTTATATTTAGTCCAGCAAGGCAATGCACCATTATATAGTACCAGCAGGGCAATCCATCATTACATTCCATCAGTAAGACAAATCATATTTACATGCCAACACTAGGGCAACACAATATTACCTGCCATCAGCAATACAAATCCACCAGCAGGGCAATACATATTACATATCACCAGCAAGACAATATCTTATTACATGCCACCAGCAGGACAATACACAATTACATCCTTCCAGCTGTGCAATACATGATTATTTGAGTCCAGCAGGTTAACACTATGAACCATAACATGTCACCAATAGGGCAGTACATCATTATACGTTACCAGCACAGCAGTACATTATTATAAGCCGCTAGCAGGACAACACAGTATTACATGCTCCAGCAGGTTAAAACAACATGTTATGCCTCCAGCAGGGTAATGCACTGTTTCATGCCACCAGCATTGTAATACACCATTATACACCACCAGCATAACAATACACCACTGCATACCACTAGCTGAACAATACATCATTACAGACTGAAGTGAAATAATGTCTTTCTTTTTAGAAAGCTATCCCTGATTGCTTTTATTTTAGTGTTAGAAACAGAGGTCTAATTTGTATTGCCACAGTACATGAATATAAAGTCAGCCTTTAAGTCTCCCCAGTGGTGCAGTATTTCAGGATCTCCTTGTGAGCGCAGTTTGGTTATATTATTAACATAGGTGGATCTGTTAGCATTACAGAGCCACTGATTGACATCTGTTCTCACATGATGATATTCTTTAAACCTACACTGTTACAGAGGCTTGAGGATGTACTTTGAGAAAAAGAGATTATCAGTCCTAGACATATGTGTTATTCTCAGTATTTTTACACTGCAAATTATAATTCTGCTTTATTATATATTTTAGACATTTGGTATGACCTCCATCTTAATATAAAAAATATAGTATGACCCAGTGTGCTCTGAAGAGCAGAGGCTGATCATTCTGCATTAGAAGTAAGGTAGTAGAAAGTTTCCAACCATGACAGTGAAGCTATGAGAAAGGGAACCTAGTACAATCATACATGTTATCTGAAACACTCCTCACTGGTTTGCTTTTTGTCCTCTAGATACAAGCATCACAAGCAAAGTCCTGGTAACAGGACAGCAAGATCATTGATGCAGCTGGAGGAGAAATATGGAGCCTTCCTCCTATTGTAATGTGATTGCTTGGTGGCCTGGCGATCTTGGAAAGGCATTTATCATAGCATTCTATACTAGCTTCATTGCACCTGGGCACACAGCCAGTGGTTTTAAAAAAGCTTGACTCAAGGTGATATTTTTCCTTTACATTTTTTTTTACATTTTGCAATAGATGCCAAAAATCAGTACCCCAAAAAAATTATTATACTTTGAGGCTACAATAATTTCCATAGCCACATTTCACATCTGAGGTACGAACAGGCAAAACACTCTAGATGACCTTAGGTCCACCCATGGCCACACCGCCACTCCTCATGTGACCCAGCACCATCCACTGTAGTCTGGCACAGAAACAATACTTAGTCATAAACATATTAACACAAAAAGATCTTAAGTTAGAAATCGGTAAAATACGACCAGTGGGCTGGATTGGGCCTCTAACCAACATGCTCTAGCCCATGGAATCTTTACTTAAAATACAAATTTATACCATAGAACTGAAGCCGGCAGGGTCCCAGCATCCCGACACCGCTGAGGTCAGTATGGAACAGTGGTAATGACAGAAACCGGTTTGGGATGTAGGACACTCTGCAGCTTCAGTTCTAAGGTATTCAATTATATATTTTTTCTTTAGGATAGTGTGTAAGTCTTTCCTTTTAATACAAATACAAAAAAATGCATGAGTGTCTGTTTGAGAGTGTGTGTATTAGTGAGAGTGTCAGAAAGTGTGAGTGACTGTGTGTGTGCAAATCTGTGAGAGTGTCTGTACAAGTGTGTGTTTGTGCATGTGTGTGTCTGCACATGCAAGATAACCACTCTGCCCCCCCGTGAAAATTTTTATACATTTGTATTTTTCTTTAGCATGACTTTAAGTCATCCCTAATGATAGAAATACCAAACATGCGTGTGTCTGTGTCTGTTCATGCAAAATGACCACTCTTACCCCCCATGCAAATTGTAACTCTTAATGCAGCTCTTGAATTGAATGATTGGCTGACCCCCATCTTAACCCCTTGGATAATAAAGAAATTTCCCAACTCATTGGGATGCAATGCATATTTTGCAGCATCTAAGGTGTTAATTAAGCTGATCAGTATAGGAGTACATAAACTAGGTGGTTGGTGTAAGCTGCTAAGGTATTTGGATAGTTCTGGCCATGCCCCTAATTCAGAGAACGCGGCCTACACAACTGACGTGTTCCTCACAATGACTATTTCTAGGCAGCTGCCTACTCTGTCTAATGAGTTATCTGGGCCTCATTCTCTCCAGCTGCCAGATGAGCTGGCAATGCAAGCTCTGTAATGTAATGCTTGTACCTAAAGCATACCTAGTGTGTTTTTGTGGGATATTCTGTCATTCATCCTGTTTTGTCCAACTCTGTATCATCTTTCTGTACTGCCATAATCTGTCTGTTTTTGCAATCCTTTTTCACATTAAAATACATTTCCATCTGTCTCTTTGTTTCAGTTTATCTGTTGACAATGTTTTACTTCTATTTTAATCTTCATTGTGATCTGCTTATCAGGACAAATCTGTATCCAGGTCACTTTCCATCCCATTGTGTGTGTCAGAAAACGAACAGTGGGCGTAAGGGGGAGAAGCAAAGGGACAGTGACAGCCAGATGGAGAATAAGGAATTTAGTGATGGGCACTGACAGACAATAAGGTTTTGGTTTGTTTGTTTTTCCTTCAGTAAAATCTAGTAATATCTCTTACTGACAAAACTCATATGATGTATCTTTTCCATTATAGTTAAAAATATGAAATATCTTAGTGCTCAGTTGTAGTAAAAATTGAAATTAATTGTCTTTATGCACCAAATATGTATAGTCTATAATTTAAATAATTCAGTGTCATCAGTTTGCCAGTTGTACCCTGCCAGATAGTCTCTATTTCTCTTTCCCCCATCCTATCTACACGTCTATCTATACACACCATTAATTCATATATGTGTGTGTATGTGATAGAGAGAGAGCTGGATATCATGTTCACAGACGTAGGGAGGTAGACATGATTCTCTGTGGTCAAAACCAGGTCCCCAAACTCTTCCCACTGAAGCACACAATGGGGGAAGAGAGAGAGGGAGATTTGTAGTGTAATATCCTCAGGTCAAACATAATCAGTCTTAACACATCACTGTTACTCACAAGTTGTAGAGTTCAATCTGCACATAAATGCAGGGATGGCTTATATCGGTTAGCGGAGGATTTAACTTCTACCTGTACTCAGATTGTCTGGCTCCCTCCATTCCAGATCACATTATTTCCCCAAGATACTTAATTTAGAAAGCCAAATAATCACAATTTGTGAGAGGCCACAAAAATGATAATCCAAAGGTACTCACATTATTCTCTGAAGGTAATACATGGCAATCCCTGGCTTCAAGTCTATCTTGCGTTGTGTACAATGCCTGCCATCATTCAGACTCCTCGCCCTGAAACTCACATGGACATACCTGGGAACTTTCCAGATGAAAGTTGAAATATTAACCCTTTATATTCCCCAGAAAATCTCTGCAATATATCCATATGTGCTCTAACCCGGAGGAGCAACAATCAATCCACAAAGAACATTTGACACTTTGAGCTGCAGAGGGGTACACA
Source organism: Rhinophrynus dorsalis (assembly GCA_037306005.1). Lineage (NCBI taxonomy): Eukaryota > Metazoa > Chordata > Amphibia > Anura > Rhinophrynidae > Rhinophrynus > Rhinophrynus dorsalis. The sequence continues at coordinate 151,463,579 of CM074722.1, read as the reverse complement.
ACGCATTTCTCTGCAATGCATTATGCAACCCTCTGGAACTCACAGGGTTAGCATGGTACAACTTAAAAACATCCCTGCCTGATCAAACATAAGACACCTCAGACTTCTCTCTCGTCCTTTCTGGTTGCAATGGCAGCAATTTAGATACTAAATAAGCAGTTGTTTTCTGCAGATCATGTAGTAGATCATCCTGGACTCTCCTCACCCAGAGATTTGGGTCAAAACCCAGGTATGCCTATGGACCACCATACCAAATGATCAAAGCAGTGGTCCATTGAAGGCGCAGATCCAGGAGCCTGAATGATGATGTTCCTACTACAAGCTGTGCTATAAGCCAGGGACTGCTGTGTACAACTCAGTGCAGAGAGTAAGGGAAGCACCTAACCCTATGCTTTGGATATCTGATCAATCACATAACCTTTTGAATGAAGCATGTCCCAGCAGTGGGAGAATCACTGCATTGACCAAGAGGAGCTCTTTTAGGGGATCTATTATTATGAGATTTTAGTATTCCTTTAAAAATAATAATAAAAAAATACTTATGTGTGTGATCTGCACTTGAAGGGGATCCAGTGTTTATTTGAAAGAGACTTGTTCAGTGCTTCCTGTGAGAGCAGCACATGAAGCTCTTTGTGTATGACTGTATTAGCTAAATATGCTTCAATGGAGCTTGGGGACTGAACGTTCCATGCATACGCTTTGTCATTTGATTCACCTGCATGTTCCACAAATAGAGGCCACTCTGTATTTTAACCGACAGCAGGACTGTCCATTACGGGCATAACTACATGGTATCCTTTTAAAACGTTGCATTGAAAACATTGTGAGGCTACACGCCGCATTCAGCATCCTTACACAGCGTTTCAACTTTACAGCTGATCACGGACAATAGTAAAATAGCATTCCTTTAACTGCCTGCATTTTTTTTACAGCTTATTGCTGAAGTTGGTAGGATAGACTCAATTTGATCCTTGCAGGCCGGTGGTGTTGTGCAAATAATGATGGAAGAAGTGATAGGTGCACTGGATTGCACAGTGATTGCTGCAACTTTAAAATTCAATACCCACTTATTTGAGTGTCTAAGAATATTTACTAATATGTAGAATAGTAGGTTGACAAGAGGATTTTAACCCTTTCCGTTCCAGTGCAGGATGCAACACATTGCTTTACAATACCTTGCATTCCCCTCTGGCACTCAACGGGTTCATATGCTCTTGTTAACCTACTATTCTATAGCAATTACTGTGCTATCCAGTGCACCTATCACTTCTTCCATGGTTATATGCATAACACTACTGGCCAGAGATGATCAAATTGAGTCTGTCCTCCCAACTTCAGTAATCAGCTGTGAAAAAAATGCACTCAGCTAAAGGAATGCTATTTTACTATAGTCCGTGATCAGCTGTAATGTTAAAGCACCATCTAAGGAAGTGACATGAGAATCTTGTGCTGTTATGCAGAGCAAGATTCTCATGTTGCTCTCTTCATCACGGTGACATGCTGAATGCGGCGTGTAGCTGTGCAATGTTTTCAACACGACTTTTTAAAAGTGAACCTAAATACAGGGAGTGCAGTTGTGACAGGGCCTGGTATCCAAGGGAGCTCCATCAGCTCCAGAGCCCAATACATTCTAGTTTAACCCACTTGAGAATTCTTCAATGTTATTTGCACCGGAGCCCTCCATTGACTAGTTGTGCCACTGCTGTCCATCTATTTCTAGAGATTGGTAGAGTAAAAGTGATACCTTTATTGGCTAATTGAGTGGCAAGCTTTCAAGACAACTAGAGTCACTCAGTTAGCCAATAAGGGTATCATTTTACTCTACCAGCATCCTGTGTTTTCTGTGGCTAACACTGTACCTCTCTTTATCAATCTTTTTCAAGTCCTAGGTCCTGTTTTCAGGCCTGAGCCAATATAAAATGGTGTATTATAATGACAGCTTTTGATGTATCTGTGGTCTCTCCAAACCTATTCCATGCTATACCAAGATGTCCTATTAATATCCAGTGTCACTTAAGTACAGTGCTTATCCAGACATCCTGGGGTGAAGTGGACTTGCTGGCTGATCTGGCCACTGTGGCTTCAACATTATACTTTATTGGTAATAGTTGTATTTAGGGTAGCCTTCTGCTAAAAATAATATGAGCCAGATGGCAACACTACTAGAATTACATGTCTTGGGATGGACAGGATTCCTATAGGTTTAACCCTTTAAGGACCAGAGAAGTACAAAAAGTAATGCATTCACAAGCCTCTAGTCCTTAAAGGGACACTAACTACTGAGATTGTAATTGATATGAATATTTTAATTTTTTGTATCAGAATCTTATTTACTAATATGTAACTAGCCAAACTGAAGTTTTTTTTTTTTTAATGAAGTAACACTTCCTAATAACAACTTACCTTACTAAGGCCAGAAATCCTAATGGCCCCTGTGATGTTTGCCCATATGCCTTTGTTAAAGAAATAACATCTTCAGCCTGTCCTGGATATTATGGCTATGGAGGTGGATATGAAAGTTTCTGGCAGTTTTATTCAAAATGAAGCAGGAAGTGTGCATGAGCGTACTTGACCATGTAAAGAAAGAGGGGTGCTCAATGCATTGCACACTACTCTTGGTCTTTAAAAGGGTAATATTATCATGTGCAATGGGCAGAGTATACATCCTGTGGTCCAGTTAACAACTCCATGGACGTGACATCCAGTACTACTTGCTGATGTTATCTTGTGAACCAAGGAGCAAGAGGGCCCTTTACCATTATCAGACCATAGTAAGGTAATAGAAGTGTTACTTCCCCTTTTACTGACTTCTTTGTTCTCCTGTTAATGCCTTGTGTATTTTATTTTCACCAGCTCTCCGATTTCTTGCCCCCTGGGGTTTTCACCGCTGTTGCCTCTGTGGTTTTGGCGCTGTTCTTTGCTGTCTGTACTGGTCTTTGCATCTTCATTGCAGTGGCTGGCATGAGGTCCAACCAAGGAACCTACAGCCCCAGCAGGCAGGAGAAGGAAGGGTCCCGTGTGGAGATGTGGAACATTGTCCAGCCACCACCATTAGAGAGACTTATCTGAAAATGATTAATCCCCTTTTCCATTCTCTATCCAAGCACCTGACACTTGTAGTGTTACAGCGACTATCCATTCACCTCTTTTTAAAGTATATTTTTATTTTTTTACACTTTTTTTAAAATCATGTGAGACAACCAACATGGTCTTTTCTGTGGAAGAGACTTATTAACCCTTCCAGACCAGAACCAGAATGCATTGCACACTTTTCTGGTCCTTAATGGGTTAAGTAACTTAAACATAGAATGTTTGTGCCTTTCCAGAATGAATCAGAGCAAGGGCATTGGTAGATACTGGTTTAAGGGGCTCAATGCTTTGGATTTGCCCAGTGCAAATGTTGTAATTGGGCTGTAATGAAGTAGTTGGATCCAAGCGCCAGGTCTGTATTCAGTCTAATAATTCTCTTGAATCAGATGATTGTATATTTAAATATTTATGTTTGGAATATACATTGTTGAGTCTTCACACTGTTGCATTAAAGTAGTTTGCAGATGAACTTCTTGAAGTTAGGGCTTCAGACATGTCAGAAATATAACATTCTAAATATAATGATGTAAGGTGGATTTTACTGCTCTTATTTCTGTTTGTACTTCTCTGTAGCTTTAAATGATCTATCTACATTATGTAATTCCTGAAATAGTGAGGAGGCATCCAAATCTGGTCCTGGCTCCCCTACTCCTAGGTGCTCACAGTTCTTAAGAAATGTAAGATATGTTGAACACAGCTCCTGACACGAAACAAATTCTACATGTATGACTTGATGCTCATCAGTAGGAAGCTGAATTGATGTTCTGATATTGTAGAAATAAGTGTCAACCAGGTTAGTGTTCTGTAGATCAAACAAGTTGCATTCAGGTGGTGGTGGGACCTTAGAAATGAAGAGTAGCCCTAATATTGAATGTCTGTGTTAATGCTGCCATACAACCATACTTGGAGACTGCAGTTTTTGAAGTAAATTACTGGGTCTCCAAGGACAGAGGCTGATTCTCCAGTAGTGGTGAGTTTCTTATGAAACTCTGCCCATTCTCCTAGTTCCTACCCAGTTCCTCCCACATTCACCCACTTCTCCTCCTTCCCACCCTGTTTCTCTCACTTTCCAACTACTCCTGCTTCTCACCCTACTTTGCCCATTTCCCATCCACTTCCCAACCACTTTTTGACAAATTTTGTTAAACCCCACCCCTTTTTAACGTGAATCACGTCATTTATATCCCCCAGGCAAACCTCGCAAGTCCCCTCTGGGGACTCAGGAAGAAAAAGTTCCTAGGTATGCGTACAACACCATCCCTGCCACCACCACCACCACCACCAACAACAACACACACACACACCTTTGAGTGCCAGAGGAGTATGATGCGTTCCGTACCCCTCTGGCACTCAAAGGGTTTAAATACATAAAGGGACACTAGCACCTTCTAATGATAAACCTTCCCATACTTTAATCTGAGCAGAAAATCCTAATGGCAACACATTAACAAATCAGCATAGCTGGGAACTCTCCAGATTTTCCCCTGAGACTCCGGTTTCTCTAGCTAATTACCAGGTCTCTTGGGCAGTGGCTGATTCTCCTGATGTGGGGAGTTTCTAATGAAACTCTCCCCACATTTGTACATTCCCCGTGTTTTCCTCCCACTCCCGCCTACTTCTCCTTCCCCAGCCTATTACTAACATTTTTTTGTTTTGTAAGTCCTGCCCCCCCACTCATGATTAAGTCCCTCCCCTTTTTACACACCTGCACCAAACAATCATATCTGCCTCTGTGGACGTGAAATCCAGTATGAATTAAAGATTAATTTGGGGGAGAAATCCCCAAAGAATTGATCCATAATGGCCATTAAGATTAAGATAAGAGAGGGTTTATTATTAAGAGGCCTTAGTGTTCCTGTAAATATACCCTCTGATACTGAGCTATCACCCAAGAGGTAACTGGATGGATGGAGGAGGGTCTTCAGCAAAGCCGAAATTGTGCTATTTAAAAAGAACTACTTCATTGGAATGGTCTACAAAGTGTGCTTGCAAACCAGGAACACTTTGTAGACCTTTCCAATGAAGTAATTATTTTCCAATATCGCCATTTCGGCTCTGCTGCAGAGCCCCTGGCTGGTCCCAGGACCGGGATCTCCTGCTGTCAGTAGAGCTCTGACGTCAGGAGAAGAGAAGGGAGGTGGGAACTTTAGATACAAATATCTCTCAAACCATAAAAGTTCGAGAGATAGGATTTGTGCCACATAATTTATTATTTTTATGGGACATTAGTGTCCCTTTAAAAGTTTAAATATAATTTCCTCCGTGTAATGCTGAAAACCACTAATACATATTGTTTCACAATGTCATTTGATTCTATTTTGTTAATTATCAAATTGATTATTTATTTGTGTTTAGATTATGAAACGTCTGTTGTCTTATGTAACCTATATTTTGTGTGGAAGAGTATTGTACTTAAATGCCTTTGTTGTGTCAACTGGAGAATGAGATGGATTTCAGCAATGACACATATGTTTCCTAAACACTTGTCTTTGAATATTGCAATTAAAGTGTAAACTGGTAGCAAACAAGTAGACTTGTAGCACTAAAACAGTGATTCTCAACCAGGATGTTGTGGCTTTTTGGTATTCAAACGAAATCCACTTAGAGTTTCCCATTATTTTCTATGAAGACCTTTACAAAAATGTGAATCCTGAGTTTAAAATGTATATTTATGGAAATTGTTATGTACAATATGTTTTTGTTATTCTGATTGTAATACCCAAAAACTATAACTATATGTTACTCATTTCTACCCACAAATTACATAACATAGTAGTCGTGCTGAAAAACCTAGATTGTGTATTAGTGGTGCTCTGAAAAAAACATAATTGAGAACCACTGGTCTAGCATAAACTGCACATGCTGATTGGTTGTATCCTATACATCTCTTGGTGGAAGCTTGGATATCACCAGTGTGACCAGCACCATGGAATAGAAACCCAGGTTGGTGCTATTCTTTTATATTGGACAGTTCATCCAGCTCACTCATGTGCACCCAACCACTATCCCCACATTCATACAATTCCCTCTTTACCCTGCCAATGCCAGACTGCTTGCAACACATTTTTGTGCAGTGCATTGTAAATTGTTTGGCATCAGTGGAGTTAACTGGCCAAAAATATATGCACACTAAGCCATCACCCCCAACTAGCCTAACCAGGCCAATCCCCTCCATTGCTCAATAGGCTGGGAATACATTGCAAGCCAAAACTGTTACAATGTTATTTATTAAATCAAAATGCACTACTCATAGCTAATCCCTGCATTGCTGGAGTAGCAACAAAGGTTTTAATCTTTTGTCTGGATGGGGTTACATTTATGTTATTAAAAAAGGCAATTAATCCCTCCATTGCCAGAACAGCGAAATTGTTTAGGTCAGGCAATGAAGGGGTTAACAGTGGGTGGCAGGGATATTGGGAGCGGGATGGACACATTCGGGCAGGGGAAATCAGGGAACACTAGCTTCTGAGTCCCCTGTCTGATGCAGACAATGGAAATCAACTGAATCTGTCAGCCTTAATGTTGGCGCATTTCTCACCACTCCAAAGGGATCACAAAAGGACATTTTTTTCAAGATCCCCCCCCACACATACACACAATTAACACAATCCAAATCTGACCCTTCATTAGAAGCTATTGGAGAAGTGACCAGGTGGAAATATCTGCAGAATCAAAAATACCCATTCAGCATCTGTAATTGGTTGGAATGGAATCCAGAGCGGAATATGCATAGTGTAACCAAAAACTATGAGCACTCATGATTTATTTATCACTAGTATTGAAGACCCGTGTGCACGGACCAGGGTGCTGCTCAGCGGCCTCGGCTCCTACTCCAGGGACAGACAGTGGGCCTTTTGGGGAGCCCTGCTCCAGATCGGGAGGCCGGCGTGTTCGGGCAGTCTCTGCTGTGCATGACTACTTTGAGTGAATGCGTCATTCGGGCAGTCTCTACTGCGCATGTGTGTGTTACGCACACAGGGAGCTTCGCATCCTAGCAAATTATATTATACAAGTTGAAAGACCCTTTTACACGGGCCACAGTTCCACCTCTGTAGGCATGAACAGTAGAGAGCGGCCGCGCCGCGGCTGATACGAAGCAAAGCGCTCTGAATTCAGACTGGAGTCCTCTCTGTGCGATTCCGGTCTGAATTCAGAGAGCCCTGCTCCGTAACAGCCACGGCGCGGGCAATCTGTAATGTGCATGACTAAAGTGCGCGCAGCTGTCTCTACTGCGCATGACGGCTTCTGACAAACCTTAGCGAATTATTATATAGGATGGATTACTGATCACTTTAAATCCCAGTGAGTGCACCTTCTTACGTGCATGTGTGTGCTTAAAGGTGCTGCTCTTCCCTTAACATTCCCTTGATTAGCAGGTAATTTACATTTAAGGCAGAAATTCATCATAGTGTGAATTACTTAACGCACAAGGATTTCTTTTGAACTAGCAAGTCACCTTTTCTGCAATGGCCAGATCATATCTGCTCATCACTTATTCATCAAGAAGCATTGGCCAGAAGGTTTTGTACATATGGTCATACATTTATCAGCTGGTATAAATCAGGGATGAGCAGAGGCGTAACTAGAAGCCTCCGTGCCCTGGTACAAGAAGTGCCACGGGCCCCCCCCACCACAGTGGCCCCCCTGACCACATTGACCCCCTCCACAATGCCCCCATCTCCTACCTGGAGCTCCCGCACCGTCCTCTTAGTAATGCAGTCATCTCCCAGCGCTCTGCATTACTAGAGCGCCAGCGGGAGATTGCGGGCATCAGGCGGAGGGGTCGCAGGGGGAGGCCGGGCCCCTGGAGTCCACGGGCCCTATAGTTACGCCACTGGGGATGAGCATATTGTGGTTCTCCAGCTGTTGTTGAACTGCTACAGCCCTCTACTGGTATAACTCAGTACAGCCAGCAGAAAAGAAACCATTGTATACACATGCTGGGCCTTATCAACAAAACAAAAGTGAAGAGATTCTGAAGCAAGGCAACTGAAGCACAGGGGACAAATACAACTTTTCTTTAATTCAAATGGTACTTTTAACCCCTTGAATGCTAGAGAGGACTCCAACGCATTGCTTAGAAATGCTTTGGAGACCTCTCTAGCATTCAAGGGGTTTAAAATACAATGTAAATCAATGGGGGCAGTGGTATTTACTAGTAGTTGGAGGGCCCCCGTGCAAACTTTCTTTTTAACAAAACATATTCTCCTAGAGGTGTACCTAGAGCCTATCATGGCCATCTTGGATGCTGGGCCCAGTAACCCCTTGTAGTTATGTTGCTGAATGGGAGATTTGTGAAGATTTTGTTCCAGAATTGTTCTTTTCTTTTGTGCATAATGTCTTAGCCCAAGTGCATTATATATGGGTGTAATTAATAAACCCCACAATGTAAAGTTCAGCAATTCAGCCCTCTGCTAGCTCAGAACTCAGAGGGAAGGAGAGGGACATTTTAGGACTGGAGGAAAGAAAGCAATTATAAAAGCGCTGACATTTTACTAAGAGACATGAAACGCATCTGGCCAGATACCACATGAAAGACAAATGGCAAAATTGCAAGCTGCTAATTAGTAGAAAATGCCAAATTCGTTAGTGAGATGCTCAACGGATGGGCATTAGAACTGTAATTTTGCAAGATTTTGTTAACTCTTGCTGTGTCAGAATTAACAGAACAATTATTCATCCGACCAGAGAGTTATGATAACAGTGACATAGGGAAGGAGTCAATTCCTCAGAGCCCCATAATATATCAGTGACAGGCACATTTCTCTTTTACTTTATACTAGATCTATATATTCAGTTGACATGATATTCAGATACACCTAACCTCAAAACTCTATTTTCTCTTATTCTCTCAGTCTCTGTCTTTCTCTATGTCTTGTCCTCTTTCTGGCTCAAACACTCAGTGGTGAGAATGTATGTTGGCAATTCTGTGCAATAACAGGCATCACAATCAATGTTCAGTCCCACTGACTTTCAAACATCAATTTACAAAGCTACACATGCCAGAATTCCTATCCTTTTTGACACTTATGCCATATGCTATGCAATGCATTGCATAATGCTGTATGTGTACGTTCTTTCCCTGCACGGGCTATAGGGCTGGAGTACAGGGCTTGCAGGCATGTCAGTCCTAATGATGGAGGAGATTTTCTGATGATGTGTACTACAGTGATCATGTTAAATACCCCATTTAAATCAATGGGAATTTTGTGAATTTTTATTTGTCAGCTATGATGCAGTTGGTTTTCCCCAGATTTGCTCTACTTAACCTTTATGCATAGGGTCCATATTGGTGTTACATTGAACGCCAAATGTATGGGTTATACTTGCTGCATGTAATATAAACTGGGCTGTCTATAACACTTAAAATGTTAAAAGGTTTATACCCCTGAATAAAACAAGGGTATACCATCTGCTGAAAGGTGTTTTATTCAAAAGTTATAACAGCTCAAACGTTAATTTTTTAAGTGCACTATCACAGTGGCCTGAATTGTTCAGTGGCGCTGTTACTACACCATCCTATGGAAATTTATGGTCAACTGAACAGAGCTGGTCATAGTATGGTGTAGCAACAGTGTAATTGTACAATTTCAGGCCATTTTGTTACTGCACCTAAAAATGTCAAGCTTGAGCTGTAATGACTTTTTAATAAAACAACTTTCAGCAGTGGGAGTACCATTGTTTTATTCAGGAGAACAAACACAACCATATATAATCTTTGCATATTAAGTATTACTATCCCTTTAAGAGTACACATACAACTAAGGTAATATGGGGCTTCAGCATATTAGAGGAAGGGAATGACTACAATTACACTTTTTAGAACCCAGTAGGAGGGTCTGATGCATTTAAAAAAGAGAGTAGGTGCTTCACAATAGAATTTGATATAAAGCAGGCATCCCCATTGGGAAAACACAATTGAAGTACTCATGGGCAGTTAAGGGATAGTCACCGAAACATCGCTCCAACACTGCATCAAGAAGCCAATTCAATTGCGAAGAATATAGCAGCACACACCAGTTGGCGTTGTTAACCAGTCACAGTTGGGAAATCACAACTAGAATCACATACTCCTGGCTGACTTTATTAATCAAGTTTAAAACTGACAAACACTTCTGGGCTAGGAAGGAGTGGGACACAAATGCCTCTGATGAAACTCTGGACTTTGAAGTACTATAGATTGTATGATGTGTATACTCTTCATGCACCACATCTTTGCAGCCCTTCGGAAGTTTTTTGCTTTCATATTAAAGTAAGGGTTATTATTAGGAGGTGTTAATGTTCCTTTAACCATTGAGAAGCATTCTGATGCATACCCTTGGGGTCCTAACAGAGGCATAACTAGAAGCATCCGGGCCCTTGTTCAAGAAGTGCCATGGGCCCCCCCCTCGACCACACTGGCCCCCCTCCACCACATTGGCCCCCTCCACATTGCCCCTCAATCTCCACAGTGCCCCTCAATCTTCACAGTGCCCCTATTTCCTACCTCCCTAGAGCTCCCGCGTGGTCCTATTCAGTAATGCAGAGTGCTGGGAGATGATGTCATCTCTTAACGCTCTGCAATACTAGAGTGCCGGATGGAGATTGCGGGCGCCAGGTGGAGGGGTCAAAGGGGGTGGCCAGGTCACTGGAGCATACCTCCCAACATTTCAAATTGCCAAAGAGAGACACTTGTGTTGTAGGGGGTGTTTCTGGGGGCGGGGCTGGTGGGTGGGGCATTGCCAGGGATTTTTAAGCTATTTCATGACCTATTGTCACCTCCTTGTTTAACCAAATAAATGATTTATAACAAGACCAAAGTATTTTATTTACACATACTACTTTATAAACACATATACAGACATTTAAACAAACAATAATGTGAATTTAATTGCTGTAGAGCAATATTATACACTTATATACACACCACACATCTCCTAAAAAGAGGGACATCAGGGTGGGAAAGAGGGACAGAGAGATTTAGGACTAAAAGAGGGACTGTCCCTCCTAAAGAGGGACACTTGGGAGGTATGCTGGAGTGACGGGCCCGGTGGCAGGTGTGACCCATATAGTTACGTCACTGCAGACAAAGGACATTATAAACTATTGTACAGTGTACAGTATATATATGTACTGTTGTTATGGTTGGCAAGCAAGACAAGGAGTCAGACGGTATAGTTAAGATCACCTTTATTAGAATAATAATAACAGTAATGCAAAAAGATAAATAACAGGCAGAGGGTAACCGAAGAGGCTAAGACTCTATAAGAAATAGGAGTCTGCTAAAATATCCACCACTACTGCTATAGACTAGGCCTCAGCCCACTGTAGTCTTTGTATATGGAGAAACGCCCAACGGACTAGCACTGACTCAGCCTGCAGTCAGTCTAGGAGAGATGTCTCCAATAATTAACCAAGGAGACTACTGATTCACGCTTGCAGTCAGTAAGATAGGAGTCTGATAGAGCCCCAGGTCTGCACTAGGATGAATGTCTGTGGAGCGGGAGCCAACACACATAGGAAACAGACAAAGCCCCTTGTCAGCACCAGCTAAGACAGCCAGACAGGCCAGGTCATACACAGAGCGGGTAGTTAGCCAGAGCCACAGGTTTGCACCAGATAGGATATGCACTGAAGCGTTGGTATGCTGGATGTGCAGTGGACAGAGGCCCAGGTCAACACCAGGATGGGTAGTCAGACAAGCCAGGTCATACGTGGAGCGGGAAGTCAGCCAGAGCCACAGGTTTGCACCAGATAGGATATCCACTGAAGAGTTGTTGTGCTGGATACGCAGTGGACAAAGCCCCAGGTCAACACTAGGATGGGTAGTCAGACAAGCCAGGTCATACACTGAGCGGGTAGTCAGCCAGAGCCACAGGTTTGCACCAGAAAGGATGTCTCAGCCAAATCAGAATGCTCACAGATGAATGGTCAGACAGAGCTACAGGTCAACACCAGGATGGATGGATGGACACACAAGTTGGGTCATACACAGGAATCAGGAATCCAAATCAATGAACTGCTCAGAACCACAACGTAAGGGTAACTGATATACCGTCCCAAGAGGTTTATAAAGGAATAGGAGAAGGCGGGACCAATTAGGTCTCCCAGGCTGGGCCTATAACAGGCGTCCAGGCAAGTGCCTGATTCAATGCTGCCAGTAACAAGGAACCAGACTAGGCCGCAGGCAGAGAGGGACACGGCTAGTGATGCCAGAGCGTAAGTCCAGAACCTTGCTTCCGGCCAAATGGCGCAGGCAGAGGTAAGGCACTGTCACAACTGTATGTCAGGTAGTTGCTAAGATTTGCCTTAGGGGCTTTGGTATTTACTACTAATTAGGGACATAACCATCTTGTCCAGATACAGAAAAGCTCCACCTATTCCTGCCTATTACATCAACTTCCCACATCTGTCTATTCTCTGCCCAACTTATTTAGGTACCATCACAATAAAACATAAATCTAATAATTTACTCCTTGTGCAACCCAAGTGTTATGCATAATCACCAAGGATTTCATTTAGGTTTAGGAGAAGATTTCAGTTCCTCAGAGTTTCCTCACCGTAAGCACTCTGTTATTTCCAGAGAAAGAAAATAATAAATAATTTTAATATTTAGAAACTAGTTGAACAGCCCGTTACACGGGCCACAGTGCCACTGCCACCCGGTCGCGGGGCAGTCACGCGCAGTAGAGACTGTCCGCGCCACGACTGATACAGAGCCGTATCAGCCGTGGCGCGGGCAGTCTCTACTGCGCATGACTGCAGCACGCGCAGCAGTGTCTACTGCGCATGTCGCAACGTTACACACAATTTAGCAAATTATTATATAGGATTATGACATTGATATCATACCGAATAAGAGCTGGGATGGTCCCAAACTCAACATAGTCAGAAACAGCATAAATTCCAGCACTGCTTAAGTATACAGGACCAGTGGCCTCAAACCTACCATATGTCATGACAGGTTGACCTGTCAAAACAAAAATGTCTATGAAACCTGAGTGCAGGAAGAAACAATTTAACATATACAATGTATTGTTTGATAAACCAAGCTTGGTGATCCATCACATCAGTATGTCAGAAGAAGTCTTAAGAGAATTACAGATCTAGGGAGTATGGATGTTTTTAACTCCTAATTGTCTATTCTATATAACTGTTATCCTGCTGGCTGACAACCGTAGAACAGCTAGGAGTGATGACAGAGGAGTCTATCAGCTGTGAGAGCATCCCTCCATGCCTGAAGTTCTGTGCTTTTTTGCCAGGTACAGAGGTTCTGATTTGTCTACTACTCATGGTGCTATATGGCTTATCCATCAAGCTTAAGAGGTTCAATTCTGGAGCACACCAACAGCACCAGAATGGGGAAATGAAATATTTGCAAATTCCCATTGATTAAAATTGGATTTTTAAATGCTGCACTTGGTGAGTAAGGAGTCAGGATCCTAGAACCCCACCACAGGACACCCACCTTTATACATAGACACATTAAGAGCAGCATCATGTCTTGTTTGCTAGTCTATGTACAGTATGTAACCGCATATTGTATTATTTATTGTTTGCTGACTCTGCCATTGGGATTTTAAAGCCCCAAGAAACTCTGTGGAATCTTTTTCCAGCTGATGTGAAATCGCCACCAGATCTGGCCAAATACAACAGAGCTCTCTGTCCAGAAGCCAATATTACAACTGCCGGCATGGCTTCATTTCATATTTGTTAAGATCTGCCACATCAAATTAGCCTCCCATTCCCTCCACGCCAGTAAATCATCCTGCTTTCTTAATGCCTCGTCATCACTCTGATTAACAATCAGAGCAGAGTCTGAGAAGGAATCTATAATGACTTACATGGGCTGGAAGATCAGGTTTTTAACCCCTTGGATACTAGTGAGGTAGAAACCTCTCTAACATCCAAGAGGTTAATGCAAAATACAATTCCCCTTGTTTTTCTAAACATATCATATTTTTATATCATAAAAGGTAAATGCATTTTATTTTGTCAATTCATATTTTATATTTTAGGGGAAACACACATACATCTATCATAGTTTTACTGCTCCTTAATAACCCAATCAGCAGCGAAAACCAGAGGCGGAATTTCAACTACTTGACACCTGCACTTGGAAAATTAAATCATACTTTAATGAGCATGTCAATTCAAGATTATAGGCATAAACTGTCTCAGAAGGCAGAAAGGTAGACACTAGTAGTGGCATGGAAAATGACATTAAGATGGATCCATATTAACATTTGCTAGTTGGATATAACAACTGCACTAGCCTTATGAAAACAAATGCTCCATGATATCCTGCTACAGCCAAGTATTTCAAATGTTGACCCATCAGTCCAGAGCACCTGCTGCCATTTTTCTGCACCTCAGTTCCTGTGTTTTCGTGCATAGTTGAGTTGCTTGGCCTTGTTTCCACATTGGTGTTATGGCTTTTTGGCAGCAAGTCTTCTGTGAAAACCACTTCTGACAAGATTCTCCGGACAGTAGATGGTGTCCCAGGGTCCCACTGTTTCTGGCCAATTCTGAGCTGATGGCACTGCTGGACATCTTCCAATTGTGAAGGGAAATAAGCATGTGTCTTTCATCTGCTGCACTAAGTTTCCTTGGCCGACTACTGCATCTACAGTTCTCAATGTTGGCTGTTTCTTTGTTCTTCTTCAAAAGAGCTTGGACAGCACATCTGGAAACCCCTGTCTGTCTTGAATTTTCTGCCTGGGAGAGACCTTGCTGATGCAGCATCATTACCTTGTGTCTTCTTGCTGTACTCAGTCTTGCCATAGTGTATGACTTTTGACATTAAATTGTCTTCAGCAACCTCACCTTGTTAGCTGAATTTGACTGTTCCTCACTTAGTTTTATTCCTCCTAGTCAGCTGATTCTGTTTCTGTTAATGATTGTGTTTTTACCTACATATTCAGTTGATGATCATTAGCACCTGTTTGATATCAATGTTTAATCATACACCTGACTATATGGCTATGCTTTTATGCAAGTGTACCTGGAAGAACTGATGCTGTTTTGAAGGCAAATGGTGGTCACAACAAATATTAATTTGATTTAGAGTTTTCTTCTGTTTGCTCACTATGCATTTTGTTAATTGATGAATATAAACTATTAACATGTCTGTTTTTGAAAGCATTCTTACTTTTCAGCATTTTTTCAAACCTGCCTAAAACTTTTGCACATTCTATATTATAATTCGCTAAGGATGTTTGTCAGAAGCCATCATAAGCAGTAGAGACGGCTGCGAGCTGCAGTCATGTGCAGTACAGACTGTCCGCGTCACGGCTGATATGGAGCAGGGAGCTCCAAATTCAGGCCGCAGAGAGGACTCCGGTCTGAAATCGGAGTGCTCCTCTCCATATCAGTCGTGGCATGGGCAGTCAGAACTGTGCATGACTGCAGCGCCGCCAGTGTTGGCCCATGTACACTGGCTTTAAAACTAGTTACTGTATAATGTGCATATACCTAATTAACTAGCACACATGAACAGGTAGGCCAGTAAGACCTAATCTTAAACTTAATCAATAAATAAAACTATATTTTTGATTAGCTGACAGGTTATAACTCATCATCATTATCAATAATAAAAGAAAAATAATAATAATAATAATAATAATGCGGCCCTATAACTTATGGCTTTCTGATCATTTGGCCCATGACTGAGAAAATTTGGATCCCGCTGCAGTGGAATAATATAACTAATTTCTGCTCCTACATGATTAACCAGCATGGCTGCCTCCTCAAGGGGCTCACATAGGCACATATTAGTTGCCATTTCCCAGGTGGCAAAGATGCTCCCCCCAAAGCCTCACAGTTTTGCATTGTATACTCGCTAATGGCCTTATTCTACTCGTACAAATGTGGAATTCCACCTGATAGGTTCTTTTATAAAGTATAATGCATTGCAAGCATGTAGGAGTGGTTAAAATGGGCACAGATTTTGCATGTGATATTCAGCATCTCCCTAGGGGTTTAAGATTTTGAATGGAAAATAGTCACAACTAAATTTAGGACACAGGCAAAGCAGGGTGCATGACCTTATCAACCATTCCCAAGTCAGTTATTATTTTGGAGCCATTATGAGCAGACAGAAAACCAGCTTTCTAGGAGTAGGGTACAAGCCTAGATGTTGCAGCTATTGTACTACTAGCTGCCAAAGGTGCTGCACTTCCAAAAGCAGCAGAGGCACTCATAATATCTAGGGTTATGAATGTTGATGACCTATGTTGATGGTTACTCAACATTAGTGTGTGAGGGAGGGTGGGAGCTAGACTTGGAAGTGGTGACTATGCTCAGTTTTAAAGTATAGCAAAGATGAAAGAAACAAACATGAGAGGAAGGACAAAGAAGAAAACATAAGAGGAAGAAGAACCCAAGAGGACCCCCCCCTACCTGGGACTTGAATAATTGTTTTTCTTTGGGAGGGAATTCCTGTGTTCTAGGAAAAGGATTTATTGGAAAGTATCCAAAATTCCCCTTTACTCTTATGTCCTATGTAGAACACAGGAACAATGGGGAATATATCAAATCATCCACAAGATTCCAGGAAGGAAGAGAGAAAACCCCTAAGACACAGACCAGTGCCAAAACAAACTTGTACAGCATAGACTTCAGGTGTCAGCACCAACACTGCAAACCAAAGAACAGGAACTAACATGTTAGCAGCAGAAGGCATTTCAAGAAGTACACCTACACAAGCACCATATCCTATAAGACCTTCTGGCCAAAACTGACTTCAGCCGTAGCTAGAACATTTATATTTGACAAATGTGTGAAGGGACAGCCATGTCGCCGCCTTACACAGAAGCTCAGTAGAGGCTTACTACCTGAAAGAAATTCAAGAAGGACACTTACACAAGCACAGTGGCCTGTAAGTACTTCCAATCAAAACTGATTTCAGCTGTAGCCAGCACATTAACATCATAGTGCTCAGCAGAAGCCTGATTCTTATAGGCCCAAGAAGCACCTTTATTATTAAAATAACAAAAGCAAACAAAGCAAAATCATGATCCAGAAGCGTAAACCAAAAGACAAGCCAGGGTCAGGAACCAAGACAGGTACTCAGCCAAGCTGGGGTCAGGAATACGGAGATCAAGGATGTCAGGAACAATCCAGGAGTCAGGAGCAAGAAGGGACGTCAGAGGAAGCCAGGTCATGCACAGATAATCAGCAACTCAGGAAAACGCTCTTGCAGCCAGAATCAGACAGAAGGGCAACCAGGAGGTGAGCCAAGCTGCTTTAAAGACCCTAGGAGGGTTGGCTGATAACAGTCAGATGAGCAAACACAGAGGGGTCAGCTGATTCAGCCTGATCCAGGAAAGGGAAGGCAGCAGTAATGGATAGTAGAGCACTAGACTTGTGGAATGCACTGTAACCAGAAAGGGCACAAGCTTCTTCATGAGAATTATATGCCTGTCAAATGACCACCTTAATCCAAGAAGCCACTGTTACCTTAAACTCAGCCTGGCGTGCACAAAGGCACAAAAAGAGAATCGGATTTCTGAAATGGCTGCGTGCAGTGAACACAGAACTTCAAGCACCTAACTACACCAAAAAGATGATGTTCCACCTCCTATTTATTAGCTCTAGCTGGACAGAAAGAAGGAAGATTAATTTTCTGGTTAGTGTGAAACTCAGAAACAACCTTAGAGAGGAATCCAATGGAGGTCTGCAGAACAACCATATTAGGGTGGAAGAGCAGAAAGTGTCAAACAGGGCAGTGAAAATGCAGACAGTGGTTTAAAAGGAGCCTACCGAAGCAATCTCAGAACCAGGTTCAAGTCCCATGGAGGAATGGGATCCCAAAAGACTGGATAAGCATGAGCCACTCCCTTGCATAAAGGTTTGCACAATAAGCAATAAGGTAATACACCTCTGAAAAAAAGACAGAAAGAGTTGAAATCTGAACTTTAATAGAGCTAAGATGAAGCACTATTTGAAAACCATCCTGAAGAAAGAACAAAACAATTGGAAGCCGATAAGGCCATGGAAGCAACCCCCGGTCTTCACACCATATCCTGTGGTATGTACCTTGGGAGAAATGGTTTTCAAGCCTGCATAGTAGCAATGACTAGGACAGTAAATCCCTTATTCCTCAGGATGATGACCTCCAGAGACAAATCATCCAAGCCAGCTTCTCCACCTGTGGATGATACAGCAGACCCTGAGTCAAGGGATATGGATGCAGAGAAAAAGGAAATGGCCCTGCCATGGATAAACTGTGAAGATCTGAAACCAGGCCCGATGGGGCCAGAACAGGCAATCAGAATGTCATGAGCCCTTTCTATACTGATTTTCCTCAGCACGTTTGGAAATGGAGATGAAATTGAACAAATATGCACACAAGGGATAAATACCATGGAATAACCATTGTGACTGTCGTGAGAGATGGAGAATCCCAGGATCTAGCACAGAACTGAGGAACCTTTAAGTTCAGCTGAGAGGCCATTAGGTCCACCATTGGGAGACACCATAGGCGAACAATAGAGCTGAAATTGGAGGAGTTCCAAATTACTGGTATGGTGGTGACTGGTGACTGAGAAAGTCTGCCATGACGTTGTCTATACATGGGATATGAACGGTGGAGAGAGCTGGCACTTCGGGCTTCTTCCACATGAGATCAGCTAAACCTTGGACCATGTGGCTAGATTCTGGCCCCTTCCTGGCAGTTGATATAGGCCACAGCTGTCGCAGGCTAGGTCCGCACTGGGGTTCCCTGAAGGAACTGAAGCCAATGCAGCAGGGCTAGGCAAATATCCTGAAGCTCCAAAACATTGATGGACAGAAAAACGTATGCCCTGGTCTGAAGACCCTGATCCAAATGAGAAGCCAGCATGGCACCCCCTGGCTGTCAAGCTGGTGTCCATCATGACTATGAACCAATATGGGATAACCAGTGGCTGTCCAGTGAGAAATGGGACCTCTGAAGCCCGGTTGGACAGGGACATGACTTGGGAGAGAACACTGCTGTCAGGACCAATTCCTGAGAATACTGCAGATCCAGCAATTGAGCAAACAGGACTGCCTCAAGAGCCAAAACTACCATAAACTAGGGAACCCAGCATCTCCATGTACTCCCCCTACTGTTGCAGATGATCAAAGTACATCCTGAGACACCTAGGGAGACCACTACAGAATCCTGTCTTCTGGCAAAAACACCTTCCCAAGAAGAGTGTTGAACCTCATACTGAGAAAGTGAAGGACTTGGGACGGTACCAGAGAAGATTTCTTACAATTGAGAACCCAACCTTGTTGCTCCAGAATGGACATGCAATTCTGGATCTGAAAGTGTAGAGTCTTCTCTGAAGGTGCCTTCAACAAATGGTCAGTCAAGTAAGGAGTCAGTGAAATCCCTAAAGAGCAGATGTGAGTCACCAGAGCTGTCATGACCTTTGTAAACACTTGTGGAGCAGAGGCCAGCCCAAAGGGTAGGGCAGTGAACTGAAAATTATGGTTTTGTATGGCATACTGCAAAAATGCTGATGATCTGCTTGGATGGTATCATGCAGATAGACTTCCTTTATATCCCCTGGACGTATGGCAGTGATGTCAAAGCACAAGGACTCCATCCTGAAAGGAGAATAGGACAGCATTCTTTGTCTTTTTTGTGAACAATGAAAAGGTTAAAGTAGAATTCAGTGAACATTTTAAGAAAGTATAGAGATAACAAAATCTGCATATAGGGGTAACAAAATCCAAGCATCTTCTGAGGAAAAAGGAACATTTATGAGTAAAATGAGGCAACAAAGTACTCTTGCATGGCTGATAACCTTTTCCAAATGTAGGTGAAATGCCTGCTTGCCAACAACTGGAAGAGACCCCAAAGACTTCTTGGAAACCTTGTCATCCAAATAAATCTTTAGCCGCAGAGTGAGACACATGGCCACAGAGAAAGCTGAGGTCTTTCCAGCACACCTAGCAACATCAAAGGCAGTTTCAGTAAGATAAGCATGAACTTCTTGGATCTTATATATAATCACCACTAGATCCCCCAAACAGTCACCCACGCAATAGCAAAGAGAAGGTGTAAAGCAGAACCAGAGGCTGCAAAATTTGCCCTCAAAAGACAATCCAGGTACTTATCTGCCTGATACTTAAGTTCCGCAGCATCCGCCAGCATAAGACTAGAGGAAAGGCGCTTTCTCTGTCGTCCAATACAGGTTACTGGTAACTTTGGGTAGGCGATCCACCCCTTTAAGTAGGCAGAAACAATTCTAGAATTGTATGCAGAGGGTGGAGCCTACCTTCCCTCCTTGGCTGCAGCTAGCCAATCAGATGCAGTAAGATTTGTTCTTTGGATGAAGATACAGGCAAGAGAACAGTTCTGCTATATTTTTAGAAAAATTTCTATGCCACCATTAGGTGGATTACCATAACTGACAATGCCCTTAGATGTGGCTAGCTCAGTATCCAGGTGCTTTTTGTGGACCTTAAAGGGATAGTAATACTTAGTTTTAACTTTATTTTATTTTGTAGGCATTAAAAAAACATGAAGAATGATATAAGTCTTATCTCTCAAACCTTTATGGTTTAAGAGATATTCACAAGCAAAGTTTCCCCCTCCCGCCCCTTTTACCTAGTGTAAGCAATCTCTTCTCAGATGTGAATCTGGTTGTAAGACCAGACAGATAACAGCAGGGGACAATCTTCTTTGTATGAAAAGAATGAAAGCCCTTCCCCCCTTGACAAGTTTTTCAGCTTTTTCCCTTATCTTAATTGAAGATTGTCCCTCTCTGCAGTCTACCTGGGCACCTCCCTTCTGATATGGCTGAACAGGGGGGGATACTTTGCTTGTGAATATCTCTTAAACCATAAAGGTTTGAGAGATAAGACTTATATCGTTCTTCATGTTTTTTTAATGCCTACAAAATAAAATAAAGATAAAACAAAGTATTACTATCCCTTTAAGCCCTGGAGGGAAAATCTTGGGTTCAAGTTCTTTCCCCAGGAGTTGCCCACTGAGGCTTCTTCTTAATACATGGTAATCTGAAGACAGAAGATCTGCAGGAAAGGAGAGCAACCCTTTGAGTGCTGCAGGTCCACATGTCCCACAGTGCCCCTCCGCACAGGGGTTTTTCCTTTGGAGTTCCTATTGCACACTCCTGCACCCACTGGGTTTATCTGTATGTCTGTTGGGTGTTTTGGAGCAAGTTTTTGTGGTAACTTAACCCTTTAGCTGCTGGTTTTGCATCTTTAGGGGAGGTTGTGGGCACTTTCCTTACTGGGTTCAGTGTTTATTGTGTTAATGACATGTTTTAGTAGTGTTTGGTGCACATTTACTTCTCAGTTGTAACTTTGCAAAATTTGTGTTGCACGCTTTTACCGCATAGACGCCATTGTTCCATTCACTTCTATGGGACTGTACAGTTTGGGACATATCTCTGCAACTGCTCATTGTAGCGACTTCAGAGATGGCTCATTTTGTTTGTCTGCTCTTGCTCTATTATCCGGTTAACATTTTATGTGTATTGGGGGCTCAGGGGGCTTCGGGCACTGTTGTGGTACTTTGGGAAAACTACATTTCCCATGAGCAATTGCTTCGTGTGCTCGTTTCTGATTGGTTATCGCTGCGGCAGCCATTTTGTGCCCTTCCTGAACAAGCATCCTACACAGGGCTTGGACTCTCCTTCTCTCCTCTGCAGATTAACCCTTCACCTGCCAGATAAGTGCATTTTAGCGATTTCTGGGGTGAACCTTTAATCTCACACACTGTATTTGGGTGATTCCTTATACTTTAAACATTTTGACACTGTGAGAATGTCTAATCTGTCAGAACTTGGGGCCAGACCTAAGACTAAGGACACTGGGGTCTCTGTGTCCCCTGTTGTGCATTGCTCCTCATGTCATTCAGGGTTACCTAGAGAATTCTCAGGTAATTTATGCCCAGCATGTTCTGCTGTCCCTGAGTCTCCCCCAGGGACCTCCAGCCATGCATTAGAGCCAGTTTGTGTGCAAGAGTTCAAGACTGCTACCAGCGACCTCTACATTGCAAGTCTTTCCATCCCAGTTACAGGGGGTCTTCCACTCCTGGCAGACCCCTGATTCTGTCAGATCTTCCCTGCCGAAACCACAGGGAGTACCTGACATATCAGATTCCTCTGAGTAGGAAATGTTGGTGGATTCAGATGTTGAGGAATGTTCTGCTGTTCGCTCCTCTCAGTTTTTTGGGGACCCCTTTGAGGCTGATCCTGACCCCTCCGCTGAGGGCCTGATTAGGGCTGTCTTAACCACCCTAAACATTCCCTTAGTTCAAGAGGTTTCTTCAGATCAGGAGCCCAAGAGGCCCCATACTTGTTTTCCACCTAAACCCACTCTTCACCGCCTTGTATCTGATGAGTGGAAGTCTCTGGACAGGAAACATTCTGTTTCCGAGAAGTTTGCCAAGCTTTACCCCTTCTCAGAGGCGCCGCTTGCTCAGTGGGTTCATCCACTCAAAGTGGATGCACCTGTCTCCAGACTATCTAAGTCCACTGCCTTGCCAGTTGCTGATGCATCCGCTCTGAAAGACTGGACTCCCTCAAGTCCGTTTTTGCCACTGCTGGTACTGCCATGCGTCCAGCATTTGCTGTGGCCTGGGTGAATAGGGCCATTGTGGTTTGGACTGAACAGCTCACCTCGTCTGTCTGTCAGGGTGCTTCTACTTTGGGTATGTTGCGGCTTCTTTCCAACATTTCTGAGGCCCAGCACTATGTTTCTGCTGCCTTATTTGATGCCATCCGTTTTGTGGCAAGGGTCTCCACCATGTCTGTGGGTGCCAGACGAGCTCTTTGGCTCAAGATCTGGTCTGCCATCTGTGTCACTTTCACAGCGTCTGGGAGGATTCAGTGGCAGACCCGTGGGTTTGCAGGTGGTGGCGAAAGAGTACAAGATCCCTTTCGCCTCTCTTCCTCCCTTTCGGTTTTTCCCTCTCATACGCCCCAGGGCGTAGAGAAATGCCATCTGTTCAACGGCTCTATCCAGGGGCTTCTGGACAAGGATGTTCTGGATCCTGTTCTAGTTCAGGACAGAGGTATGGGTTTTCCCTCAACCTCTTTGTGGTCTCCAAGAAGGACGACGGCTGTCGTCCCATTTTGGATTTGAAGGATCTCAATTCCTTTGTGATCAAGACTCATTATCACCAGGAGTCCCTAAGGACAGTGATTGCTTCTATGTCCCCGGGGGAATTCCTTGCTTCTCTGGATTGCCCACAGGGTTTCTGCTGTTTGGCTAAAGATCCAGTTCCAGCCAAGAAGTGGGGAAGATCATTTCCATTATAGAAGCGGTCCCGTTTGCCATGGCTCACACCAGGGAACACCAGAGGTTTGTGATCCAGGTGTGCAGGGGTCAGCCGGACCTTCTCAAGATGTCAGTGTCCCTCCTTTTTCATGTGGAACTGAGTTTGTCTTGGTGGCTCGACCTCTCTTATCTGCTGAAGGGTATCCTTCTGGATCACGGTGACGACGGATGCCAGCCTCTCTGGGTCCTGGGTCGCCTGAGTGCTCAAGGTCGGTGGTCTCTGGAGGAGTCTCTCTTTTCCATCGTGTTGGAGCTTCGGGTGATATTTCATGCCCTTCGCATGCCCCAGCTGGAGGAATGCACAGTCCGGTTCCAGTCCGACAACGCCACGGCCGTGGCTTACATCAACAAGCAGGGCAGAACAAGAAGTCTCGCCGCTGGGTTAAGGCTATTTTGTCCTGGGAAGAAGAACATGTTCCTGCCATATCTGCAGTGCACATTACCGGCATCAACAACATCATGGCAGACTTCCTCAGTTGACACACGGTGGACAGTGGAGAGTGGGAACTACACCCAGAGGTGTTCACCCTCATTGTTCAGAAGTGGGGTCTTCCTTGCATCGACCTGATGGCGACAAGACACAACAGGAAGGTTCCGATGTTTTGCTCTCGCTGGAGGGATCCACTAGCTTTAGTGGTGGATGCCGTGTCTATTCCTTGGTTATTTCCCCTGGCTTACATCTTTCCTTCCCTGCCCATGTTGCACAGGGTGTTACGGAACTTGAGACTGGAACGCTGTCCAGTCATTCTGATTGCTCCGTACTGGCCTCGACAGACTTGGTTTCCAGAGCTTCTGGATCTGTCAGTGGCAGAGCCATTCCGGCTCCCTTTGCCATCCAGATCTTCTTCTACAGGGTTACCTGTGGAAGGATGATGTTAATTGTCTAGCTTTGATGACTTGGAAATTGAATCCTCAATACTGAGGAAGAAGGGTTTTTCTTCTGGTGTGGTGGCTACTATGCTTAGTGCCCGCAAATCTGTTTCTTCTAAGGCCTACCATCGTGTCTGGCCGACCTTTCTATCTTGGTGTGCTGATAGGGACCTTTCTCAAGATTTTGATCTGCCTACGCTCCTGGTGCATTGCTATTCTTCCTGATGTCAAGGTTTTCTTCCAGGGCGTTGCTCATACTCATCCTGTTTTCAAGACTCCCGCTCCTCAGTGGGATCTTAACTTGGTTTTGGGCATCCTTTGAGTCCTTGGCTTCTATTCCTCTATGCCTGCTGACGTTGAAAATGGCCTTTCTCTTGGTGATCGTATCTTTTCGCAGTGCCGCAGAATTACACGCTCTGTCTTGTAGACCACCCTTTTTGGTGTTTCACAAAGACAAGGCAGTGCTTCGCACTTCTCAGGAGTTTTTCCCGAAGGTGGTCTCTGAGTTCCACATTAATCAGGAGATTGTGATGCCTTCTTTCTGCCTGATCCTACCTCTGACAAGGAGAGGGATCTCCACTTGTTAGATGTGGTGCATTGTCTCAGGTTTTATGTACATTGCGCTGAGTCCATTAGACAATCCGATGCGCTCTTCATCATTCCTGAGGGTCCCAGGGCAGGTAGACCTGCATCCAAAGTGACTATTGCATCATGGATCAAGTCCACTATACATAAGGCTTACGAGCTAAGGAAGAAGCCTGTTCCCTTTCAGGTCATGGCTTCATGGGGCTTCTTGGGCTTACAAGAATCAGGCCTCCGCTGATCAGTTGTGCAAGGCTGCCACTTGGTCATCTGTGCACACCTTTTTGAAGCAATACCATGTTGATGTGCTGGCATCAGCTGACACCAGCTTTGGGAGGAAGATCCTGGAGGCAGTCTTGCCTGTCTAGGATCTTCTTTGGTGATTCCTTCACTTTTGAGCCCTGTTGGCTCTAGTTCAGTGTGCTGTGTGACAGTTCCTGGGGTATTGTTACCCTTGTTCAGTGTCCGATGACACTTCATTTGTTTTTGTTGGGCTGTCTCTGATCTGATGGTTCATATATGCTCTGGTCCTTGTCATACTTCCCTCCTCTGGGAAACTCAATGGTTGGATATCCCAAAGTTACCAGTAACCTGTATTGGATGACAGAAAAGAAGATTTTAGTCTTACTTGTTAAATCCTTTTCTCTTAGCCAATACAGGTTACTGGTCTCCCACCCTGTCAAGGGACCATGCTTGGCTCTCCTGTGGCAGACCGTGGGGGTCCTTCGGGGTCATGCTCTTCTTTCCCTTCTACTATCTAGTCAATAGTGTCTAAAATCTTACTGGAGCTGATTGGCCAAGGAGGG
Source organism: Rhinophrynus dorsalis (assembly GCA_037306005.1). Classification (NCBI taxonomy): domain Eukaryota; kingdom Metazoa; phylum Chordata; class Amphibia; order Anura; family Rhinophrynidae; genus Rhinophrynus; species Rhinophrynus dorsalis. The sequence continues at coordinate 151,437,969 of CM074722.1, read as the reverse complement.
AAGGTAGGCTCCACCCCCTGCAATCACTTCTAGAATGTTCCTGCCTACATAAAGGGGCGGTAAAATTATGGGATTCTTTGCCTTGAGATGCTGTGCCCACAGATACTGGAACTGATTTTAAAAAAAGCACCTATCTAGCACAAAATAATATTGCAAATTATGACAGAAGGTTTCGAAGCAGATAGGATGATGATTTAGGTAAATATCTGACTGCCATTTGGGGTCAGGAAGGAGTACTTTTATTAACTTGGGGCTAGATTCTTTTGCAGGTGCTAATTGTATCACTGCTTTTATCTCCAATGATTTTCTTTTTTTGCCTTCCTCTGGATCAACAGAGGTGATCTGGCATGGGCTGGACTTTATGGACGCATGTCTTTTTTTAAACCTCACAAATTATGGTATTATGTAGAAATCTCTTATATGTGTTCTATGTTCCATCCAATATGGCTGCTGTATGTCAATTCTTAAAGGCACTATGACCCAAAAAAGTATGTAGCAGTATGAAAAAGTACATAAAAGTTAATAAAGAGGAAATAAAAGTCCCATCTACAAGAGGACTATACTAAAAATAAACAGGGATCCATAATAAGAGTTAAAAGCGCAGAATAAGCAAAAGGCCAGGAATACCTTGCAAAAAACAGGCAATGAAAGGATTAAAAATGCCACTGTATTGTAATAGAGAAAGAAAAGAAGACAAGAACATAGTAATATATAATTTACCAATATAAAATATTAGTCAGGCTCAAACACCATAGAACAAATAAATATGGCTGCTAGTCAAACAAACAGGGATATACTTACAGGATCTGTCCACTCTGACAGAAATAATCTGTCCTCTCCAGCCTTCAGGCTCCTAAATATCTTGCAGATAAACTGCTCAGATGAAGCTTTGAGGAGAGGGCTGATAAAGCAAGTCATCCTCCACCTGACGCAGGTCCCTGAAGTCTGTGTTCTGGCCCAAACCTACAACAGAGGCCAGAGATGGGATCCCACTTATTGGGGGACAGCCCCATCCTAGCAAAATAAAACAAAAATGAATGCTAAGAGATAATCTTTTTGCCCTGCTTTCATCCTATGGAAGGACAATTTTAAAACTGAGCATGTCATGGCAGGAGTAGAGTAGGTCAGGGAGGAGTCTCCACCTTTTTAGTCCTGTCTTGCCCTTCTGCTGGAAGATAGTTTATGCCATGGTTCCTGTGTTCCAAATAGGAGGTAAGAGAAATTTATTTTTACACTATTTTTGTGAGAGGTACAGGCTGTCAGCAACAGCCTGTCTCTCAGTTTGGGGCATGCACAGAAACATGCCCCTATCCCTGCTAGGCACTGGGATCAGTCTTACTAATGGGAAATGATACATCAGTTCCAAACAGTAGGAAGGGAAACAGTCTTGTTTGAGTGAGAGGTCTGTCACTGATGTCACCATTCCCCATGCATGTGATCTGCCAGATAGCACTGCGTTAAATTTTAAAAGAAAGCATAGGGGGCAGATCTGCTCTGTTCTCCGCACTGACAGGAGATACAGGCTACCTCTGACAGTCTGCTTCCATCTACAGCAGGTATTTTTACACTTTGTTTTTGTGAGAGGTACAGGCTGTCAGCAACAGCCTTGTCTCTCAGTTTGGGGCATGCACAGAAACATGTCCCTATCCCTTAAAATGGCTTCTAGGCACTGGGATCAGTTTTACTAATGGGAAATGATACATCGTTTCCCAGCAATAGGAAGGGAAACAGTCTTGTTTGTGTGAGAGGTCTGTCACTGATGTCACCATTCCCCATGCATGTGATCTCCAGAGATCACCAAGTTAATTTTTATAAGAAAGCATAGGGATCAGATCTGCTCTGTTCTCCACACTGACAGGAGATACAGGCTACCTCTGACAGTCTGCTTCCAGCAGGTGCAATAGGAATGCTATCACTTTTGGCATTACTCCTTCTGCATTAAGACTTGCATTTGGCATAAAGTCCAGACAAAAGAGAGGTTTATTAATATCATAAGAGATGTTAATGAGTTAATGTAAACCCTTATGTAAACAAAAATGTGTTGCATCTCTAGAAACTATGGACTTGTAAGATCACATCAGAATATATTTACAACAGGAAGATATTGTCAAACAAATCTTTATTTTTTTTTTTAAACTAAAGTGACAGAGGAGAGTGGGGCAGTAAATAAAGCTTATCTGGATTTTAGTAAAGCATTTGACACTGTCCCATATAAACAGCTAATGAATAAACTGCACTGTTTGGAATTGGACGCAACTATAGTTGACTGAATAAGATACTGACTGATGAATAGGTGACAGTGTCATAGTCAATGGAAGGCATTCAGAGAAAGGACAGTTTTTAGTTGGGTATTGAGTATCTATATTACTGATATTCCTTGTGGCCTGCAAAGGAAGGTGCACATTTTTTCAGAAATCAAGATATGTAGCAAGATTAACATTTCTGGTGTTAGGGAAATCAAATGAGTAATTCTTAAAATTATAGTAATGTTTCACAAAAAAAGCAGCTCCAATTAATCTTCATAATATTTGGGCCATGGAGAGTGTTATTTCAATACTGTCAGGGTTGTAGTTCAAGAGAAATTGAATGATAAAGTATCTCCCTCCCACCCCTTTTACCTAGTGTAAGGTGCCTCCCCTCACAGGTGGAATCTGGTCTCTTGGCCAGACAGGTCACAGAAAGTGACAATCTTCTTACTGTGAGCATAAGGAAAACCCTGCCCCCCTTGACAGGTTTTTCCTTCTGCTCACTGAAGGTTGTCCCTCTCTGTGATTCATCTGGACAGTCTTGCTCCTCTGTGGTGAGCAGTATTAGATTAGCAAAAGTGGCAGGAGTGGGATACTTTATCATTCGATTACCCTGGGGAAAATCATTGAAAAAGTAGTGGCAACTCAACTGGAGGCCCATCTATCAAGCTATAACATCTTTGATCCTTTCCAGTCAGGTTTCAGATGCCGCCACAGCACAGAAACAGCGCTAGTCCGAGTGCTAAATGATCTCCTTTTGGCAAGAGACAAAGGTGATTACTCCATCCTAATCCTCCTGGATCTCTCAGCTGCATTTGACACCATTGACCATGGGATTTTAATAGCGCGCTTGCAGCACATCTGTGGTATAGGAGGCACAGTTCTTAACTGGTTTAAATCTTTCCTCACTGGTAGATCACAGAGAGTAACATCAGGATCTTGCTCATCGGCACCAACAGAATTAGCCTGCGGAGTTCCACAAGGTTCCATCTTGTCTCCTATGCTATTTGCAATTTACTTACTACCACTAGGAGACATCATCAGAAGACACGGTCTAAGATATCATTGTTACGCAGATGACACACAACTCTACTTCTCCTTCGCTCCAGATACTAAAGACCCAACATGCCTCATCAACAGTTGCTTAGCAGACCTCATAGAGTGGATGAATGCTAGTTGGCTTAAAGTGAACCCTGACAAAACAGAGTTACTCTTGGTGAGGGGACCCCGGGCAACAAGAATATCTCAGGATCACCCAACTGGCCTGGAACTTGGAGGCTCTGAACTCATTAGTTCAACAGAGGTACGAAGTCTCGGAGTGATGATTGACTCTGGACTGTCATTTAAACAGCAGATCTCTTCTGTAATAAAATCTGCCTTCTTTCATCTGAGAAACATAGCCAGGATACAACACTTAATTCCACCAGATGATATGCCAACATTAGTCCATGCATTTGTGTCTTCTCGTCTAGATCACTGTAATGCACTCTACTTGGGCCTCCCAGAAAAAGAACTCCATCGCCTACAAACAGTACAAAATGCAGCAGCCAGACTACTGACCAATAAAACTCGCTCATGTCACATAACACCTGTTCTCCACTCCCTGCATTGGCTTCCAATTAAATGGCGAACATATTTTAAAATTGGCCTGCTGACCTTCAAAGCCTTAAATAATCAAGGCCCACAGTACCTGAAAGAGCTCCTGACACCCTATATTCAATCCTGCTCACTGCGGTCAGCCAACAGATCCCTCCTGTCAGTGCCCAGAATAAAGACAACCTCAGGTTCCCGGGCATTCAGCCACGCTGCCCCCACATTCTGGAACTCTTTACCTTCCTCAATCAGAGAGACACCATCACTACAGACTTTTAAAAAAAAGCTAAAGACCCATCTCTTTTATCAGGCATTCAGTGACCTCATGTGACCATAAGGAACTCTTACATTTTATGTCTATTTATAGAATTGTAAAGCGCTTTGAGTCTCACAGGGAGAAAAGCGCTATAAAAATCACAAATTATTATTATTATATTATTATTATTACCCTTGAACTACAACTTGGACAGTAATGAAATAATGCTCTCCACAGCCCAAATACTATGAAGATTAATCAGAGCTGCTTTTTTTGTGAAACATAACTATCCCTTTACAAAAAGTCAGAGGAATGGACAAGAGCAGATCTAAAATAAAAATACTAAAAATCTGAGGCTGATATATAATTAACTTTTTTTAACAATGCCATAAAGCAAAGAGACTTGAGAGTGGCTCAACTGGCCAAAGAACACACTCTGAATAAAAAGACACTGGCCGTGACAACGTGGTTTAACTCCTTATGACCTTAGTTCAAGTCACTTTATCTTCTGGTGCTTCAGACACCAAAAACAGATTGTAAACTCTATGGGGCAGTCACTCAGTCTGCCTGAAATATTCTGTGAACCATGCTGCATACAAATTGTTAGCATTAAAAAAGAATAAAGATATTATTCTATCTGATGATTTACATTGCAGTAAAACGGTGATAAAAGCCAACAGGATTCTAATGTGTACAGAAAGAAGCACTGGAGAAGAAAAAAGAGGTTTGAATGCCATTCTACAGCTCAGTAGTAAAGCTCCCACCTAGAATATGGTTCTGGAAATCATAGCTTCAGAAGGACATCAATGAATCAGAGACCACTGAAAGAACAGCTATTAAAATGGAGCAAGTTTTAAACAGAAAGAGTATCAGGAAAGACCCCATGACCTTAATATTAATAGTGTGAAAGAAAGGAGGAAGAAGGGTCGTGTTAGATCACATGATATAGAAAATTACCCAGCATTAATTAAAAAGAAATAAGACAGACCTGGTTCGAGGTATATTTTATTTAAATAACAGTGTGGGCACTTCTTTTGCAAAATCTCTAAAGATTTAAATGTATTATTTCTCTAATACAGTGCAGTTTCTATAAACACGATAACATTCCAGGTTATGTACAGATAAAGTGACTTTTATCCCATTGAGAAAAAAAGTTCTGGATTGCTTTTCTTCCTAAAATACAGCAGTTATATAAAGGTTATGGAAGATGAAGCAGTAACAGTAGTTTGCCCCCTGCAAGGTCATCTTAAACAGGTCCATAAATTAGCTTCACGTACCATTGATTCATCAAATGCCAGTTGAACTACAGAGAAGAATTCTCTTTTCAAAAATGCTGTCCTCACTAGAATCCTTGTCTGCAGCCTGTGCATGTAAATATTCCTACAGTTCCACCCCTTGTATGCTAGAGATGTCTATAAAGTATTCCATTGCAATACTACAGGGATATGTCTAGCATCTAAGGGGTTAATTAGCACATGAATCCCTCCTTTTCATTTTTAAATTCTGGTCTTCCCCCTTTCACGGTTTTTATTAAGAGAGAATGATTTTTTCCAGACATAACACAAAATAATTTCACAATGTGATATACCTATAATCAACAATGGAACAATTCTGAAGCAAACCATCAGCCTCACAGAGACAAATACAATTTTAATGTACTTAAATGGGGCTTTTCACCTCTTGATTTCTCTATAGGTCTTGAATGTAATGCCCTGCAATGAGCTGGAAACCTCCCTAGCAATCAAGGAATGAAATGCCTCATTTAAATCAGTGGGACTTTGTGTGCCCCATATGTTTTGGTTGGTTTGTCTCACAACTGCTTCATTTTTGTGTCTGTGAATGTGGCCCTAAGTATTTTACTTGCCAATGTCCATAGTGTCCACTTGTACAGACATAACAGATACAAAAAAGACAGAGTGGCATTTAATAAGCTATGAAATGAGTCAGGACCAAACATACATACCAGGTACTGGCTGAGAAGGCTAAAGCCTCATGTCACATACTTAAAGGCCTGGGTCTTGTTGCCAGTTTGGGTCATGCAGTTGTGCTAATCTGCCTACCAGTAGTGGTGCAGTTGGGATGTATGGTGCACTAATTATGTCCCAAACCTCAGTCTTGTGGGTGCCTAGCAACTCCCATGATACATAGAAAAATGAATGACAGACCTGGGGGGAGATGCACTAAAGGTCTATGCTGTGGCGATATGATTTTGTTGATGTGTTCAAAACACTTTGACTTTTCAATGTAGACTCATTGCCATATGTATTACAATTTAGGGATGCAAAGGGAGGGGAGGAGAAGATCCCTATTAGCATACAGGATTGTCGAACTGCTGTTGATGAGGAAGGGATGTCCTACCTCACACAACACCAACACTATGACAATTCTTAAAGGGATAGTAATACTTCATTTTAACTTTATTTTATTTTGTAGGCATTAAAAAAACATGAAGAATGATATAAGTCTTATCTCTGAAACCTTTATGGTTTAAGAGATATTCACAAACAAAGTATCCCCCCCCTGTTCAACCAAATCAGAAGGGAGATGCCCAGGTAGACTGCAGAGAGGGACAATCTTCAATTAAGATAATGGAAAAAGCTGAAAAACTTATCAAGGGGGGAAGGGCTTTCATTGTTTTCATACAAAGAAAATTGTCCCCTTCTGTTATCTGTACTGTCATACAACCAGACTCACATCTGAGAAGAGATTGTTTACACTAGGTAAAAGGGGCGGGGAGGGGAACTTTGCTTGTGAATATCTCATAAACCATAAAGGTTTGAGCGATAAGACTTATATCATTCTTCATGTTTTTTTAATGCCTACAAAATAAAATAAAGTTAAAACGAAGTGTTACTATCCCTTTAAGTTTAACAGCATTCTCTTTGCTGCCCCACTTGGTCAGTAGGAGAAGGCAGAGGACAGTTTCAGCACCATGGAAAGCATCATTCCCTTATCCCTTTGGGTGCAATAGGGATATGCACTGCTCACCCCTGTGGAACTCAAAAAGAACATACACCAAGTACAACACAATTATCCCCTTAGCTCTGTATCATATATGATACAGTTGTGCACTCCCAAAGGAAAAAGGCTTGGGGTCAGGCAGCATCCATGGGGAATTGTGGGTACCAGCTTCCCCCCAGCCTTGTTCCCTTGCCCACTGGTAGCCAAAGATCCCCACGTACACTGACTGACGCTCCCCAGCCTTGTTTCCTTGCCCACTGGTAGCCACAAGCCCCTGTGGGCACTATCTGGGAATAGAACAAGCCTGGGGGGTGTCAGTCAGTACATGAGGGCTAACACTTGACATATGCTGCCCTCCCTACTGTTCTAATTCGACATATGCTGCCTCCCCATGGCCAATTTGCCATATGCTGCCCCTACACAGTTCCAATTTGACATATGCTGCCTCCCCCCCACATTTCCAATTCGACATATACGGCCCCCACATAGTTAACCCTTTGAGTACCAGAGGGGTAAGCAATCACTTTGCAATGTGTTGCGTACCCCTCTGACACTCAAAGGGTTAATAACTTACATATGCTGCCCCACATGATTGCTCTCTGTCTATATAATTTAAAAATACATAGCGCATTGCACTGGGGGTCATCAGGACTCCTTCCACTGTTCCCCTGGCATTTATCACATATACAATAGGATAGGTGATAAATGCGGATCAGCGTCTTCCTCTGCCTGCTTCTCATCAACCAGGCAATGAATGATCAGGTTGAGTAGGAAGATCCTCAAGACCTACGTCTTGATGATCCTCCTACTCCACCTGGTCATTCACAGAAAGCCAGGTTGATGAGAAGGAGGCAGAGGAAGGCACTGATTGCTTTCTCGGTTGCCGGATTGGGGGTTCTGATGCCCCCAGAGAGGTCTGATTTTCTTTAAAAAAAAAAAAAAAAAAAAAAAAAAAGGTGCATAGTGCAGGATTAGAGATCCTGCACTATATGTAAGTTTTTAAACATGTAGACAGGGAACAATTGTGTGGGGCAGCATATGTCGAACTGGACATACAGTTCTGTCAGTGTTGTAGTTCCAGAGTAATTCAATGACAAAGTATCCCCCTCCCGCCCCTTTTACTGATGTCACACTGTTCAGCCACAGCAGAAGGGAGGTGCCCAGGTAGACTGCAGAGAGGGACAATCTTCAATTAAGATAAGGGAAAAACCTGAAAAGCTTGTCAAGGGGGGCAGGGATTTCATTGTTTTCATAGGAATAAGAGTGTCCCCTTCTGTTATCTGTCCAGTCTATGGACTGCATTCCATATCTGAGAAGAGATTGTTTACAGTAGGTAAAAGGGGCGGGAGGGGAAACTTTGCTTGTGAATATCTCATAAACCACAAAGGTTTGAGCGATAAGACTTATATCATTCTTCATGTTTTTTTAATGCCTACAAAATAAAATAAAGTTAAAATGAAGTATTACTATCCCTTTAACTGTGTGTAGGGGTCAGACGGTGTACATTGGGATCTGTGGCTACCTGTGGGCAATGAAACAAGTCTGGGGGCCAGTGAGCGTACATTGGGTTCTATGGCTACCAGTGGGCAAAGAACAAGGATGGGGGGCAGCTGGTAGCAACAAATCCCCATGGACTCTGCCTTGTTCCCTTTGGAGTGCACAACATGTATGAAATATGATACAGAGCTGAGGGGATGATTGTGTCCTGTTTGGTGTTCTGTTTTTGTTACCATCTGAGTGCCACTGGGGTGTGCAATATGCATCCCTATGGCACTGAAAGGGTTAAGGGATGGATGCAGTTTGTGGTGCTGAAAGAGTCCTCTCCACTCCCCTACTGACCAAGTGACGAAGCAGAACAAATGCTCTCAGACTTCAGGACTATCATATTGCTGGTGATGCGTGAGGGTGAGCAGCCTTTCCATATTGCCATTAGTTCAACTACCCTCCCTGCTTCTGTTTGATTTGGGGCTGTTAATGCATAGGAAAGTACAGGGTGATCCCAACTTTGCCAGGTAGGCGAAGCTGAGATTGTGAGCCTCGACAGCAGAGCCTGCTATCAGAGTTTAATGCATGTGGTGAAGTGCCACATTAACATGTAAACACACCCACATAAATACTATAATATCACATTAGTCTGCATTTCCATAAGTAAATAGGCCATTGTTGATGTGATGAGTAAAAATTTGTAAACCTGTCGAAGGTATATCGGATTGATGGGGAAGTGATGTCGAAGACACTTTAGTGCATACTGTCAATGTGCCTTCTACACTGCGCATTGACATTATAAGCCCTCTTCGACCTTTAGTGCATCTCGGCCCTGGCCACAATATGAACAACAATACATTTTTCAGGAGTAAAGTATACATTGATGCCAAGCATGTAGAACATTTATCCCACTCACAACAACAGGATTTCACTGCAAAATACTGTATATAAAAATAAGTCAGCCCATACTACTTTCACATTTCCACTGATTAATGGGAGTGTTGTCAAATAAAAAAGTCAGTTTAATGAGAGCAAAGTTGCAGTTTGTGCCAACAATTGTCTCTTAGAAAGCTTAAACCTTTAACACTTCAGAGGAGTATACAAAGCATTGCTTTGCAATGTGTTCTGCAATCCACTGGTTCGTAAAAGATTTATCATATAATGTAGCAAATGAAGGTGTCTTGTATAAGTATTCAGATACAACAGGACAGAGTGAGAGAGATGGATGGAGAAAGGGAAAGGAAGGAAAAAGACTGAAAAAGTTAAAATATAACGTACATCGTCACAGGACTAATCAATGTATTAGTCATCAAGGCATGAGGAAAGTCACACAGACGGCTAAAATATTGATGAGAAGTGTAAATAAATCTAAAAGACATCCGCTTTATTCACTAATAAGTCCTGAGATTAAAGTACATAATAGTATGTGCAGGTTTCTTTGTAATGCATAGAGAGAAAATGAAGTGTAAAGAGTAAGAGAAGGCGAGAATACAAATATTGAGGCATATGTGCTGTAACAGTAGCAATACATTGTGTTTAGAGGGCATTAAAGTCAGAATACACCTACAAGAATGAGTGGTTGGTAACTCACTTTAGATATAGACCCATTGGGGGACACAGGGATCACTGGGTAAAGTTACATTCAACTAGAGGCAGGGCACTTAAATAATTAAGCAGAAAGGAAGAATTAAACCCCCCCGCTACCCTATCCCTGTGAGGCTCCACTTACTTATTGCAAAGTAAATTAGGCAGCGTTACCAGGATACAAGCCAAGAAACAACAGGGCACCCCAGACTTGCAACATACTGTAAGAATTTTTCTCTGGGACAAAAAAAAAATGTATTGGTAAAAAAAAAAAAAAAATCCCCTTTTCTTTGGCATCCAGAGGAGGACACAGTGACCATGGAGACATTCCAAAACTCAGGGACAGAGAGGAAAAAACACATTGTAAGCAACTTTGATTTTCAGAACTGTATGTCCAAACTGATTTAAGAAAAAGCAAGCAAATTCACTTCTCAGAACCTTAAAGGGATAGTAATACTTTGTTTTATCTTTTTATTTTATTTTGTAGGCATTAAAAAAACATGAAGAATGATATGTCTAAGAGATATTCACAAGCAAAGTTTCCCCTCCCGCCCCTTTTACCTAGTGTAAGCCATCTCTTCTCAGATGTGGAATCCAGTCCATAGACCAGACAGATAACAGAAGGGGACACTCTTATTCCTATGAGAACAATAAAAGCCCTGCCCCCCTTGACAAGTTTTTCAGGTTTTTCCCTTATCTTAATTGAAGATTGTCCCTCTCTGCAGTCTACCTGGGCACCTCCCTTCTGATCTGGCTGAACAGTGTTACATCAGTAAAAGGGGAGGGAGGGGGATACTTTGTCATTGAATTACTCTTGAACTACAACTCTGACCGAATTGAAATAACACTCTCCAAAGTCCAAATACTCTGATGATTAATAAGAGCTGCTTTTATTATGAAACTTTACTGTCCCTTTAAAAAGCTTGTGCAGAAGCCCAGATGATAGCTTTGAAAACCTGATCTGCTGAAGACATAATCTTATGGGCCCAAGAATAACTCCTGGAGTGAGTAGAGTGGGTTGAATGCTGGTTGGATACTGGGATGGATCTCAGAACATATGCTTATAGTACAGTCCAACAACAATTAGCCAGAGACAGAGTTGTTTGTATTTCATGTTGCTAGGGCTGAAATGTAAAAAACCCATCAATTCCAGATGAATGTGAAAACAGATGACACCTAGGTCTGAAACAGTCCTCATAAGTACTCTGCTTAGATGAAAAATAAAAATGAGATGATCCACAGGAAAATAAAACTGATCTCTACAATCTTCTAGCTGCAGAAAAAAAATCTTTACTGTTTGAGTGCCAGAGGGGAGGTCAATGAATTGCAAAGCAACTCTGGAACGCAGAGTTAAAGGTAAGATGTTACAGAAGGAATGAAAATAGGAGATAAAAAATTAATTTTGCAAGAGTTCATGAACAAAGTACAAGTCCCAAGTAGAAATTGGATCTCATTTAGGGGGAGGTCACATGTACAACCTCTTTCTCAGATATCTTGAACTCAGTGGAGCTGGAAGAAAACCGAGAAACCAAAGGTAAATTGGAAAAAATGTCCCCACTATTATTGTTCACCACACTCAAAATAAGTTCTCCAAACTCTGATAAATCTGTAAGAACACTGATTTTCTTGCTTTCAGCATAGTGGATTACATTGACATACAAATCATTAAGCCTTAGGACTGAGGCATTAAGGTACATCCCATTAAAACAAAGTTGGCTGTACTGGAATTGCATATTAGGTTTTGAGCAATTGACCAAAACAAGGTGTTCTATTGATCCAGTGTTCTTAAATTTGTCGTCACTGAAGCCAGAACTTCCAGGAACCCTTTTGCTGCCTTTTGCTAACTCAAAGGAAGAAACTACAAACAGGACATGATGGTTGTGGAATGCAAACCCCATGTCATATTCTGCCCTTGCTGCCGAGGTTTTCTGGTTCATTCCCTGTCTGCGTTTTCCTTTTTATCTAGGCTTGGTGAATTCCTGACTCTTGTTCCAGGTTTCTGCTGGTTTCTTATCCCTTTAATAAGCTCCAGCTTCCCAGTACTGCAGCGCAATCTAAGCATTCTAGAGAGTGTACGAGTTAGTCTCGGTCCTCTTCCTGTGTTCCCATTACCCTGTTTCTTGCTATGATTCCTTGTTACCAAACTTGGCCTTGTTCTTGATTACTCTTCTGCTTACTGTTCCTATATTTTTGCTTCCAGTATGAATTCTCTTTTGTTGACCCCCGGCTCCACTTCTTGACCATTCTTCAGGTTGTCGACTCTATGCATTCTCTGCTCTTGCTTCTGCTTAGTCGGAGTCACACTTCCTCAAGTCAGAACCAGATCACCTTTACGGTTCATTGGTGCTCAACTCATTCGACCATCAGTGGCCCTCTGTATCAGTTAGTTGGAGTTCAACCTATTCATTCTTCTGTCTGTCCTCTGTATCAGCTAGTTGGAGTTTAACCTATTTGACCATCACGATCCACAGTTCCAGTCTGTCAGTGTTCGATTCATTCGACCTTCAATCATATACAGTTTGAGTAGAGCAGGGATTCAACTAGAGTTCTGGAATCTCGTTCCTATTTGTCTTTTGAATCTCCGTACCTACGTAGGTAGCTACTATCCCCAGGGAGTTATCCTGGTGCGGTCCGGCTTCTACAGTTGGTACTGACCTGCCCAGAACTAAAAATGGAGATGTACTTTTTTCTGTTCAAAGAAGAAATTAATTATCTCAATGCTATAACAGACATGAGCATTTTGTCACCGAGTGAAACATGTTTTCCTTCTTGGTAAACACAAACAGTGGAGTAAAACTCTCCAATCACTGATTCCTGGAACAGTGATGGTGAGTCCCAATGTCACCAAAGACTGAGGTAGCCACTCACATTACACAGATGGCTGAAATTGTGTTCCTCTGCAGTTGAGAAAGGTCTGTCAGGGGATAAATTTCCTCTATTCCAGTTCAGTCAATTTGCTTTGAGATAAAAATATTGCTGAGAAGCTCCTTTATTAACAGTTAAGAGCATTCCAACATTTAACCAGTGAACAGCCAATAGGTAGCAACCATACCAGTGAACACAGAGTATATATATATATATATATATAGAGCAAGCTCCCTTTATTGGTCACATAGAAAATTATGTAGAGAATTTGATAAATACACAGCAAATTATTGCAATACCTGTAGACTCCTATTCACGGGTTGATGGATTTGTACACATAGCATACATTTATAGAAAGCACCTTTTGTTTGCCACAGAGTGCTATTTATACAGTAAAACTCAAGAAGATACATGGCAATTACACCCTTAGTCTCCTGCTAATTGTACCCTTGGTTGATGTGTTTGTACACATATCATGTATTTATTTAAACACTCTTTGTTTTCCACAGAATGTTATATAAAAATATATGAGGATAAGTGAATATTGCACCAACACCCCTGGACTCCTGCTCACTGTGCACTTGGCTTCTGGGTCTGTACACATATCATACATTTATAGCAAACACCCTGGGTGTGTTTCAAAGTGTTACATAGAAACTTAGGAAGAGGACTAATAAATAGTATTTTGATGGTTGATGGTTTTTTGTTTACTTGGCTCTGCCATAACAGTAAGATATATACTTCACTCTTCAAACTAACACATAGTCCTTAGTAAACAGGTAAAGTAGAGCAGCACCATTCTCTATACAGGAATATGTGGCCAGTGTATTAAGGTATAACCTACCGAATAAACAACCGTTACTCCTGTTTGTTCCATAGTTATTCCACATGTTGAAAAACAGAAAAGAACATTTCTCCTCAGAAGTAGTGCGTGTGTGTCTCAAATAAGAGACATCCCTTCTGCCTCCTATGAGGTCAATCTTAAAATGCCAAATAGGTGAAGCCTCAGGAGTAAAGTAAGCAGGGGGTGGGATGAGTTTAGTTCTTTCTAATTAACTATTTAAATGATGTGCCTCCTGACAGAGTGCACTTTACCCCATGGTCCCTGTGTCACCCCTGAACACTAGAGGAAAAAAAAGTAATACTGATTTAATTGAGGCTTTAATTACTTCAATGCAAGACCTCACAATGCACTGGATACCTCTCTAGAATTCAAGGGGATAAAACCACATTTAAATCAATGGAACTTCTGGGAATTTGTATGTGTTGTCTATAGTGCAATTGGCTTATCCCAGAATTGTTCCACTTTTCTGTTGTGCATAAGGCCCAATGTATGAAGGGCACACACCTACAGAAGCCCTTCTGTTAAGCAATCCTGGTAAACATTGGTAGAATTTAAAGATGTGTACTAAATTGGTTGCCTCTCTATGGCAAATTGGTAAAAGACCAGAGATTCATTGATAAAAGTGCAAGGATATTACTGCTGAATAGGTGACAATGTATTTGTAAAGCTATAGTAATGTTTCAATAAACAGAAGCTCCAATTAATCTTCATAGTATTTGAGCCATAGAGAGTGTTATTTCAATACTGTCAGAATCAGAGTTGTAATTCAAGAGTAACTGAATTATAAAGTATCCCCCTCCTATTGTAAGCCACCTCCCCTCAGATATGGAATCTGGTCCTGGGACCAGACAGCTCACAGCAAGAGACAGTCTTCTTACTGTGAGAACTATGAAAACCCTGTCCACCTTGAAAGGTTTTTCCTTATGGTCACTGAATATGGTCCCTCTCTGCGATCCATCTGGACAACCTTGCTGCTCTGAGGTGAGCAGTGTTACATCAGTAAAAGGGGCAGGAGGGGGATATTTTATCATTCTATTACTCTTGAACTACAACTCTAACATTACTGAAATAACACTCCCCATGGCCCAAATACTATGAAGATTAAATGGAGCTGCTTTTATTGTGACACATTACTATCCCTTTAACCCCTTTGCGTCTACTGATGTGCCAGGACTATCATGGCCGTCCGGCACTTAAGGACCAGTGATCAGGCATGTCATGGAATTCAGGGCACGCCGCACAGGAAGCCCTGAATTGGTTCGCTAAAAAAAAAATAAATGCCCAGTGGTCCTCAAGTGCCAGACGCTCGTGTGTGCGCCAGTCGTTAAGGGTTAAACAGATCCTTGCAGTTAAATGCAGGTTGATATGCTTTTGTTTATATACATAAGTTACTGGTTGCACATGGTCACTGGACACAACCTGTTTCCAAAAGAAGACTAGCCAATCATATATTGTGCTAACTGGTGATAACAGAATAATGTAATATGACTGTCATATAACGTTTTACACCAATTTGTTACACGTACATAATGCTACAGTGAGAGACAGGGATGTGCATTTCTAATGCTCCTGTTTAAAGATCCCACATACAACATTTGCAAGTCACTATACAGTATATATACAGTATAAATTGCAAAGGATTCAACAAGAATCAAGAAGGAAGCACTTTATAGAAAAATAGGAAGGTTAGAAAAAAGTAATGGTCTTAAGATGATAAGTGGAAGAACAACAGGAAAAGATGGTGGATACAATGAATTACTTCAAAGCACAAGTGGAAATGGCCAGTACAATGGTGGTTATACACTAAGGTGTGATAAGGTGGTGATGACTTCTCCAGTGATATCACTTCTTCAGTTTCTATGATATTCTGTAGAGCCTGTGCACCAGCTATTGAGATCTTAGTGCATAGGATCTATAGAATAACATAGGAGCTGGAGAAGTGATATCGCTGGAGAAGTTATCTCTGTGTTATCACCTCTTTATGATGCATTAGTGCATAACCCTCTATGTGATTTAAGAACTCTTGGGACAGACAAAATACTATCCCGATCATGAAATAAGATCAAGGAATGATTTTGCTTTTTCATATGGTAAGGAAGGGATGGGCTTCTTCTGGTGCTCATGTTGCGATTGAATTTTATCACCCATCCTCTTCAGCGGTCTGTTGCACTGCTGAGGATGAAGGGAGCTGTAGTCCAGTCACAGATAAATGGATATATATATAGATAACCCCCTGAGAATTGGAACTGGACAGACTAGAATGGTCAAGAGGTTCTTCTCTAGCACCCAATCTAATTGGAACTGATATGGTGCACAGTGATTCCTGTGTATAAGCAAAGGCTACAATACTTTTGACAACACTCATAAGTTTCTTTAATCAGCATCATATACATATGTTTATATACGGTGCTTCATTTCCCTTTTAAAAAAATAAGTTAAATTACTATTAACAGTGTATTAATCTCCGTTTTATAGAAAGTATCTCCTCGAATAGAGGTAAAAAGGAATAGTTACATGAGTTATTCATAAAAACAAATGCAACACACACATTATCCCTTCTAGTATATTTGCAAAAGTTGATCAGAATTTCACACACTTGTTGGTACTTCCAAAAAATGTGTTGGGACAACATCTGTCCTCCAATGGGTTAAAAGACACTGATGTCAGTGAGGCAACTAGTAATCTACATGATTGCCTTACAGTGTGATGTGGAGAATCTCTTACCAGGTCAGTAACTATGTGTTAAGGTGATGATGTGGATTGGGCTGGTCAGGAAAAAAGTGAGGTACAAATACCAAGATGGCATTTCTGAATTGAAGATAAAAGGACCTTATTTTATAACAGGTTTGAACTGAAGTTAAGTAGGAACGGCTTTTCAGCAGTTCCTGGCCAGGTCACAAGAGACAAAAAAAAATATATTGTATAGTGAAGGGCAAAGTGCCTGTCAAGGAAATACCTTGTTAACTCTTTGACTGCCAGGGGATATGCAACTCTTATCTTTACAATGCATTGCATACCCCTCTAGCACTCAAAGGGCCAATTCTCCACTATATATGTGTATTTCTGAAGGCGTATGTGACATCAACTGCATTGTCAACCTTCAGTCTGATAAGTGTCTCCAATTCAGGCACAGACTTCTCTGCTCTATGGAACTCTTAGACAATCAAGAAGAGAATTACAACGGAAGTATCAATGGCTTCATTTTCATTTGCAGGCCACTATCATTAATGCAACATGCCATTAACTAACTGATATTTCTGTGTGTGTGTCTATATATATATATATATATATATATATATATATATATATATATAAGAAACTGTCACCATTTGTCATACTGTCACAAAATAACTAGTTTGCAGATAGAGGTTCTTGAAACTGACCTTCGCTCCATATGTACTAACCTTTTATTTTGACTTTTCAGATTCTGCAAGTGCAGGATATGCCAAGACAAAATGTCTATACATATATATATATATATTTTTTCATTTTCAACAATTTTGCACCTTTATGTATCGCATAGTGAGCTCCCTGGATCTGTCTCCCGAGAGAGCTTTCTGTCAGGACTGTGAAAGTATGTATACTGACACAATGTAGAAAAGATTCATTGTAAACAAAATAGAATACAGAGCATTTGGTGCAGGGATAGTGTTACATTGTATCAGAATCCTGCTTTCATGGTCGACTGGTCAGAAAGCTCTCTGGAAAGAGATTCAAGGAGTTTACTGTCAGGGACATAAAAGTATAAAAAGCTAGCTGAAGATGAAAAATGTATAATACAAATTATAGGCAATTTGTTTATTCACTTGAAGAATATGTAAAGTCAAAATAAAACGTTGTGATCCATTTAAACGTAATTGAACAGCCTTGTCTGAGAAAAAGAAATGCATAGTTTAATGATAAAGGCCAAAGGGCCGTATTTAGGAACTAAACAGGCGCAATTCTGGAACAAACCAACTGTGCCCTAGTGGAAAACAACAATTCCCTTTTATTTAACTTGGGTTTTTAAAGGGATAGTAACGTAAATAAAAAAGTGTTGGCAAAATGAATTAAAAAAATACGTAATGCCCTGATTCCTATCTCTCAAACCTTTATGGTTTGAGTGATATAAGAAAAGTCCTCCGTTCCCTCCCCCTTCTCATGCATCAGCTGTATAACTGACAGCATGATATCCTGCTTCTGGGACCAGATGTGGCTCTTCAGGAGCCCTGTCATTGAGATAAGAGGATTTTAGTCTTACCTATTAAATCCTTTTCTCTTAGCCATACAGGTTACTGGTAACTTTGGGTAGGTGATCTGCCCCTTTAATTATAGGCAGGAACAATTCTAGAATTGTATGCAGGGGTGGAGCCTACCTTCCCTCCTTGGCTGCAGCTAGCCAACTAGCTACAGAAAGATTTGAGACAATAACTATTGACCAGATAGTGGAAGGGAAAGAAGACTCCTGTGAGCATGACCCCGAAGGACCCCTACGGTCTGCCAAAGGAGAGCCAAGCATGGTCCCTTGACAGGGTGGGAGACCAGTAACCTGTATGGACTAAGAGAAAAGGATTTAACAGGTAAGACTAAACTCCTCTTTTCTCTGTCGTCCAAAACAGGTTACTGGTAACTTTGGGATTGAGTTTCCCAGAGGTGGGAAGTAAGGCAAGGACCAGGAGCAAGGCCCCCAAAGTGAGCAGACAGATATGAACCATCAGATCAGAGATAGCCCAACAAAACAAATGAAGTGTCAACGGACACTGAACAGGGGTAACACCGCAAACTGTTACACAGCACACTGAACTAGAGCCAACAGGGCTCAAAAGTGAAGGAAGCACCAATAACCGAAGAAAATCCTAGACAGGCAAGACTGCCTCCAGGATCTTCCTCCCAAAGCTGGCATCATCCGATGCCAGTACATCAACACAGTAGTGCTTCAAAAAGGTGTGCACAGATGACCAAGTGGCAGCCTTGCACAACTGATCAGCAGAGGCCTGATTCTTGTAAGTCCAAGAAGCCCCAATAGATCTTGTGGAATGAGCCGTGACCTGAAAGGGGACAGGCTTCTTCCTCAGCTCATAAGCCTTACAAATAGGGGACTTGATCCAAGAAGCAATAGTCACTTTGGATGCAGGTCTTCCTGCCCTGGGACCCTCAGGAATGACGAACAGAGCGTCAGATTGCCTGATAGACTCAGTGAGATGTACATAAAACTTGAGACAATGCACCACATTCAACAAGTGGAGATCCCTCTCCTTGTCAGAGGTGGGGTCAGGGCAGAAAGAAGGCACCACAATCTCCTGATTAATGTGGAACTCCGAAACCACCTTCGGAAGAAACTCCTGAGAAGTGCGAAGCACTGCCGTGTCCTTGTGAAACACCAAAAAAGGTGATTTACAGAACAGAGCATGTAACTCCGCAACATGGCGAACGGACATAATCACCAGGAGAAAGGCCATTTTCCATGTCAACAGGCGTAGAGGAATAGTAGTCAAGGACTCAAATGGAGGAAGCTGAAGAACGCCTAAAACCAAGTTAAGATCCCACGGAGGAGTGGGATTCTTGAAGGCAGGACAAGTATGAGAAACGCCCTGGAAGAAAACCTTGACATCAGTAAGGATGGCAAGGCGCCTCTGAAAGAAAACAGAGAGATCATAAGTCTGAACCATAAGGGAACACAAACTGAAGCCCTTATCCACACCGTCCTGCAAAAAGGCCGTAGGCAGATCAAATTACTGAGACAGGTCCTTGTCAGCACACCAAGAGAGAAAGGTCGACCAGACACAATGGTAGGCCTTAGAAGAAACAGGTTTGCGGGCACTTAGCATAGTAGCCACCACCCCAGAAGAAAAACCTACAGGTAACCCTGTAGAAGAAGATCCGGACGGCAAGGGAGCCAGAATGGCTCCGCCACTGACAGATCCAGCAACTCCGGAAACCAAGCTTGGCGAGGCCAGTACGGAGCAATCAGAATGACTGGACAGCGTTCAAGTCGGAGTTTCCGTAACACCCTGTGCAACATTGGGAGGGGAGGAAAGATATAGGCCAGAGGAAATAACCAAGGAATGGACATTGCATCCACTGCCAGAGCTAGAGGGTCCCTCCACCGAGAGCAGAACCTCGGAACCTTCCTGTTGTGTCGTCGTCGTCATCAGGTCAATGTAAGGAAGACCCCACTTCTGAACAATGAGGGCGAACACCTCTCGGTGCAGTTCCCACTCTCCACTGTCCACTGTGCATCGACTGAGGAAGTCCGCCATGACGTTGTCTACGCCAGGAACGTGCACTGCGGATATGGCAGGAACGTGTTCTTCTGCCCAGGAAAAAATAGCCTTAACCTCTAACCAAGTGGTGAGACTTCTTGTTCTGCCCTGCTTGTTGATTTAAGCCACAGCTGTGGAGTTGTCGGACTGTACCCGGACTGGACAGTCTTCCAGCTGAGATGTCCAATGACGAAGGGCATGAAATATCGCCTGAAGCTCCAACATGTTGATGGGAAGGAGAGATTCCTCCGGAGACCACCAACCCTTAGCGCTCAGGTGACCCAGGACCGCTCCCCAGCTGCAGAGGCTGGCGTCCGTCGTCAACTATGGTGGAGATGAATTTCCCCACTAGAGAGGACAGCTTCTTGGCTGGAACTGGATCTTCAGCCAGAACCGCAGAAACCCTGTGGGCAATCTGGTGAGCTACCTTGTCCATGAGAAACACCATGCTCTACTGAGTGTCAAAGAGAAGGTCCAGGAAGACCAGACGCTGGGATGGGACAAGATCTGACTTGTCCATGTTGATGATCCACCCGTGATAGGTGAGAGCGTGAATGCATAGGTGAAAATGCTGATGAAGAAGTTCTGCAGAGGGGTCTTTCAGAAGCAGGTTATCCATGTATGGAGTAACTCTGATGCCGTCCCGATGAAGAACGGGCACTAAGGCTCCCAGGATGTGGTTGAAAACTTGAGGAGCTGTAGTCAGACCAAAGGGAAGAGCTAAAAACTGAAAATCTGAGATTCCTGCCGGCTCTCTGGATGAATGGCGATGTGTAAATATGTTTCTTAAAGATCCAGAGATGCAAGGAATTCCCCCAGGGACATAGCAGCAATCACTGTCCATAGAGACTCCTGGTGATAATTAGTCCGGATCACAAAAGAATTGAGATCCTTCAAATCCAAAATAGGGCGACAACCGCCGTCCTTTTGAAGAACACAAATCGGTTTGAGTAAAAACCCATACCCAGAACATCCTTGTCCAGAAGAGCCTGAATAGTGCCACTGAACAGCCAGTGTTTCTTCGTGCCCTGAGGCGTATGAGAAGGAAAGAAGTGAAAGGGAGGAAGAGAGATGAAAGGGATCCTGTATTCTTCCGCCACCACCTGTAAAACCCATGGGTCCGCCACTGAATCCTCCCAGACGCTGTGGTAGTGACGCAGATGGCCACCCACAGCAGAATGGGGACCTGGGTCTGGTGAGTCATGCTGAAGAATGCTGGGAAGCCTTGGGAGGAGACCTTGGGCTTCCATTGCTGTTTGGGCTTGGAGGAGGCAAGCGGAGCTGAGGGAACCGTCTGGTTCGCCAGACATGTCTCAGTCTGATAGGAACAAAAATACCAATTACGCTTAAGTGGCGTTTTCTTCCTGGGGACCAAAGGTACTCTTACCCCCAGTGGCCTCACTGATCAGATCTTTAAGATTTGGCCCAAACAAAGAAGTACCTTGAAAAGGTAAGGAAAGCAATGCTTTCTTGGAAGCAGTGTCAGCAGACCAGATCTTGAGCCAAAGAGCCCGTCTGGCAACCACCGACATGGTTGAAACCCTGGCCACCAAACGGATGGCATCAAATAAGGCAGCAGAAACATAGTGCTGGACCTCAGAAATGTTGGCAAGAAGGAGCAACATATCTGATGGACAGCCAGGGTGAGCTGTTCAGTCCAGACCGCAATGGCCCGGTTAACCCATGCTGCAGCGAATGCTGGGCGCATGGCAGTACCAGCAGTGGCAAAAATGGACTTGAGGGAGACCTCAAGTTTCTTGTCAGTCCAGTCTTTCAGAGGGGACGCATCAGAAACTGGCAAGATAGTAGACTTAGATAGCCTGGAGATAGGAGAATCCACCTTGGGAGGATGAACCCACTGAGCAAGCGCTGTCTCAGAGAAGGATAAAGCTTGGCAAATTTCTTGGACACAGAAGGTTTCCTGTCAGGAGATTGCCACTCTTCAGACACAAGGCGGTCAAGAGAGGGGTTAGGTGCAAGCAATGGGCTTTTTTAGGCTCCAGAAACACATCAGAGGGATCAGAAGGAATCTACTGAACTAAGGGAATGTTTAGGGTAGTCAAAACAGCCCTGATCAGGCCCTCAGCCGAGGGCTCAGGATTAGCCTCACATTTATTCCCAAAAAAGTGAGAGGAGCCCACAGCAGAACATTCCTCATCATCTGAATCCACCAGCTGTTCCTCCTCAGAGGAATCTGATACATCAGGTACTCCCTGTGGTTTTGGCAGGGAAGACTTGACGGAAGAAGTGGTCTGCCAGGAAAGGAAGACCCCCTGTAACTGGGATGGAAAGAGTTGCAATGTAGACCTAAGGTCCCTAGTAGCAGCCTTGAACTCTTGCACCCAGACTGGCTCTAATGCATGGCTGGAGGTCCCAGGGAGAATCTCAGGGACATCAGAACATGCTAGGCATAAATAACCTGAAAATTCTCTAGGTATCCCTGAATGACAGGAAGAGCAATGCGCAATAGGGGATACAGAGACCCCAGCATCCTTAGTCTTAGGTCTGGCCCCAAGTTCCAACGGTATAGACATTCTCACATTGTGAAATAACCTTATAATAAAAGAAATCACCCAACTACAGTGTGTAGGATTAACGTTTCGCCCCATAAATCGCTTAACTAGACTTATCTGGCAGGCGAAGGGTTAATCAGCAGAGGAGAAAAGGAGAGTCCAAGCCCTGTGTAGGATACTCGTTCTCAAAATAGCACAAAATGGCTGCCATGGCTGGAGCCAATAAGAAAAGAGCGCACGAAGCAAGCGCTCATGAAAAATGTAGTTTTCCCAGAAAAAGTACCCAAACAGTGCCCGAATCCCCCTGAGCCCCCCAACACACTACAAACATGAACCGTATGATAGAGCCAGGGCAGACAAGAAAAATGAGCCATCTTTGAAGTCGACATGTTAAGCGGTACAGTCCCATAGGAGTGAATGGAGCAATGGCGCCTATGCGGTAAATCGTGCCTTAAAAGGCAGAGCTCAAATTTTACAAAATTGAAAAGTAAAATAAAAATGCATGAAACATCACTAGAACATGTTAGAATACCCAAAAAAAACACTGAACCAGTAGGAAAAGTGTCAGAAAACCCCTAAAAGATGCAAAACCAGCAGCTAAAAGGTTAAATTACCACATAAACCTGCTCCAAAACACCCAACAGACATTCAGATAGACACAATGAGTGCAGGAGTGTGCAATAGGAACTCCAAAGGTAAACCTCTGTGCGGAGGGGCACTGTGGGACATGTGGACCTGCAGCACTCAAAGGGTTGCTCACCTTTCCTGCAGATCTTTTGTCTTCAGACTACCATGTATTAAGAAGAAGCCTCGGTGGGCAAATCCTGAGGAAAGAACTTGAAACCAAGATTTTCCCCCCCAGGGCTTAAGGTCCACAAAAAGCACCTGGTTACTGAGTTAGCCACATCTAAGGGCATTGTCAGTTATGGTAATGCGCCTAATGGTGGTATTCCATTTCTAACAGAAAAATAAAAAAATGTCTAAAACTATAGCAGAACTGTTCTCTTGCCTGTGTCTTCACCAAGGAACAAATCTTTCTGGAGCTGGTTGGCTAGCTGCTGCTAAGGAGGGAAGGAAGGCTCCACCCCCTGTATACAATTCTAGAATTGTTCCTGACTACAATTAAAGGGGCAGATCGCCTACCCAAAGTTACCAGTAACCGGTATTGGACGACAGACAAATCCAGTTATAAGTACTTCATCTGTATGGTCTACAACACGTGCCTGGTTTGCAAGCACACGTTGTAGATCATTCTGATGAAGTATTTATAGTTAGATATCTTGATGTCAGCACTCCTGAAGAGCCACGTCTGGTTGCCCGACCAGATTCTGCCTCTGACAGCTTTACAGCTCGTCAGGCAGAAAGGGGAGTGAACAGAGGACTTTATTTTCTTATGTCTCTCAAACCATAAAGGTTTGAGAGATAAGAATCAGGGCATTACATATTTTAATTGTACCTATCATTTTGCCAACATTTTTTTACGGACTTTACTATCCTTTTAAATGCCCTTGAATACTGGAAAAGCCTTTGAAATGTTAATTTGCAATGTGTTGGAGACTTCATTAGCATTAACCTGCTGAGTGCCAGAGGGGTACGCAACGCATTGCTTTGCAATGCGTTGTGTACCCCTCTGTCACTCAAAGGGTTAAAGGAGTAAAAAGCCCCATTTAAATCAATGTTAATTTTTGAGAATTTGTATTTGTTCCCTATGGGATAGATGGTTGTTCCTCTTTTCTGTTATGAATATGAATGTATATTGAAAGGGATAGTAATACCTGAAAATAAGTTTATTTTTTATTGTAGCCCTTAAAAAAAACATGAAAAATGATATAAGTCTTATCTCCCAAACCTTTATGGTTTGGGAGATATTCAGAAGTAAAGTTTCCCCTGGAGTGATGTCATTGCTCCACACTTCAGATTTGGAATCCGGTCGCCTCTCCAGAAGTGCTGAGATCATGATCTTTAAAAATAATTTCTTAATTGGAATGGTCTACAAAGTGTGCTTTCAAGCCAGGCACACTTTGTACACAGTTCCAATTAAGTAGTTATTTTCAAAGATCGTGATCTCAGCACTGCTAAAGAGCTGCTGGTTGCTATGTGGACCGAATTCCAAATCTGTCCACTAGATGGCAGACTTGGCTGAAACAGCAAGGAAAAGTGAACTATACTATATTTTACATATGAATATCTCACAAACCATAAAGGTTTGGGAGATAAGACTTGTATCATCTTTCATGGTTTTTTAAGGGCTACAATATAAAATAAACTTATTTTCAGGTATTACTATCCCTTTAATGTATGACTGCAAGCCTTTTTGACAGTGACACACATAACAATGATATATATATATATATTAGATTTTTTACAGTTCCCTTTTCGATAACCTATAAGTTACTTGTGACCTGAAACATAAAAAACACTATACTAAAACCAAGAATAATGTAACTGTACCACTTGCAGTTTAAAACGGAACTACCACCTGAACACAACTTTAGCTTAAATAACTCCCAATCTGGCGACTAGCTGCTTAGTAGCACTAGTCGCTAGTCGGAACGCGGACATCTTGCCATAATGACGTCTGCACTCCTTTGCTGTGAGTACCTTTTGGAGCCGGACGGCTCCTAGCAACACCTCCTAGACCTGGCTGGGACTGACAGCGCAGGCACGCGGACGTTATTATAGCAAGATGTCCGCTTTCCATGATGCTGTCAGCCCGCGAAAAAAGGTTAAATCTATTTGTCAAGGTAATAATTCTGGCAACTAGCACCTCTAAGCAGCTAGTCGCCAGATGGGGAGTTATTTAAGCTAAAGTTGTGTTCAGGTGGTAGTTCCACTTTAAGACTATTATGTGTGCTGTCCTAAGCAGATACACGGTAGATACACAGAAATAGCACTTATCAATTTAATACCTGTGCAATTGGCTATGGGTGTCCACAGAAATTTTTTCCATCATACTATGTCCACCAGGCCAGCCCCTACGTTTAACTGGGTGGGGCAAATATAGGAAGGCAAGTGCCCCCTCCCACAGACTCCAGGCAGTTAGTACCATTATTCGTCCACGACCGGACATATTTCTTTTGCAATGCAGTGCACACCTCTGGCACTCAAATGTTTAAAAGGTACAGGCAAACTGAATAAGAAGGATTTTCATTGGCTGCCTCCTCTTGTCTGATACGTTGCACAATCAGAATCCCTGCCCTTCCTAAATATCACCTCCCTGTTAAGAAAAGGACAGGATCTAAACAAGCACTCGGCTCACACAAACACCCTGAGGAAAAGGTGGTGTGCACCTCTTATAAGGGCCCCATGTTCAAAATAATATGGATTAATTCTGGGGTAAACTAACTGCACCTTAAGGGACAAATACAAATTCGGCAAATATCCAGTGATTTAAATGGGGCTTTTGACCTTGTTGGAGACCTATCTGGCATTCAAGGGGTTAAAAGTCATATTTACATAAATGGGAATTTGTATTTTTCTCCTGTGTTGCAGTTGGCTTAGTCAAAATAACTCCAGACTTCTTTTGAACACAGAGAGCTCAGGGAAGCCAGATATCATAAGGTTGTTTGCAGTGTAATTAGTCGACTGTATCACATACCCCTCAACCAGATCTACATCATAATCATATTTACATGTAAACATCTTCCCATGTTTTGCATTCCCATGATCTGTAAATGATCCCACTACTACTGTGTATTCAGAGGCATTCATAAGCATGAATACCGTGACAGAGGAGATCCCATGAAAACTATTAACATATCTTCCCCACTGGCTGCCTCCTTCCCCTGACATAAGAAAACTTAAGTAGTTTAACTCCTTGGCTGGTACAGAGAGCTCAAGACCACCCCCAGAATCTAAGATAACGGAAGCAGTAGTCTTGTAACTGCTGGAGGGCCTCCTGTTGCCCACCCCTTATCTAAGGAGGTAAATACTTACAAGAATCCATCTTGAGAAGCTGAATAACAGCTGAAACTTTGGGTCTCACCCATACAGTGAAACATAAGGTGTGCTAATAAACTAGGAGGTGATGATTTAATTGGTAGATTTAACTCTTAAAGGACCAGAGGGGTGCACAACGCATTGCTTCTCCATTTGTTGTACAATAGTCTGGTCCTTAAAGAGTTAATGAAGTTGTTCTACAGCCATAATGTTTAAATTAGGAAAAAAATATCACATATATTCAGCTGAGTACAGCATGTATGCACAATTGTGTACGTGAGCAGATCAGTGGTTCTCACTCTGTTCTGTGGAACCCCAGTGTTCCCTAAGGAAATGCAAACCAAGCACACTTTGTAGACCGTTCAGGGGAAGTAGTTATTTTTCTCTCTTGCGATCTCGGCTCTGCTGAAGAGCCTCTGACGGTCCCAGGACCGGATTCCCCTGCAGTCAGCTAGAGTGCTGATGTCAGAGAAAGGGGAGGGGGGACTTTACTGCCAAATATCTCTCAAACCATAAAGGACTGAGAGATAGGACTGGGGGCATTTAGCTTAATTTTTAAATAGCTACAATATTCTTTTTTTTTTAAAAAAGTTGACAATACTATCCCTTTAAGAGGTTAAACGCCCCATTCAAATGATTTTAGAATTTTCATTTGGCCCCTATGGTTTGCTCTAAATTTAGTCATGTTCACCTTGAAGAATAAGGCCCTTTATGAAGAGTTCAGAGGTTGTACCAATAATTCACGTACCCTAATAATTACAGTAAACTCCCACCTCAGCTCCTTAATGTGCAAGTCTAGAGAGGCCACTTTAACCTCTTCAGGCCTAGAGAGGTATGCAATGTAATGCGTTGCACACTCCTCTGGTCCTGAAGGGGTTAAAAATAGATTTTGGCAATTGGCCCCATTATCTTTCCGCAAAAATGTATTTTAGCGATAGCTCCCTAGATATATTAATCCCTTGGGTTCTAAATGAATGGTTTGGAGACCTCTCTACAAGCCAAGAGGTTAACCCTTTGAGTGCCAGAGGGGTACACAACCTGGCTTATATATGTATGTTGCAAAGCACTGGAAAAGGCTGCGTGTTTGCTTTCATCACATTGAAGGTGACGTAATATTTTGGCAAGAGGCGGATGCAGAATGCAGCAGAATGGCGCCAGGTATAGGGGAACAGATTCAGGCAAATCCAGGGCACTTTACAATTCAGCAGGTATGGGAAGTTCAAACCTTATTAAGAGGGGGGTTTCCATGACCCCTCCCACATCCAGGAATGTTTGAGCCTGGGTTAAAAAGCAGGTCTTACATGATAAAGTGACTCTAAAATCAAGGGGGATTCTCCTTGCTCTGTGGACCATGTAAATCCACTTCCCCTTTCTCCCATGGCACTTGGGTTGCTGGGCTCCTTTGTGGAAGTTCCTCATAACTGTTCTCAACTCCACCGCCTGCTCCCTCTTTCCGTGTGTACAACAAAGAGGTGGGGCGGACACTGGTTTCTAATGAAGAATCATCATTGAGAACAATTGTAGGGAATTCTGAGTGGCACCAGTTGTAGTCTTTTGAAGTCTTCTCGTCCTGAATTCTTTTGCGGGGAGAAGGTGGGAGATGTTTCCTGTAGAGCACGCTGTCATCCTGCCCGAGGTTCCAGTCCTCTTTGGGATCCACACACAATGAGCTCAGGTTGTTGTCACTTGGTGGGCTTGGCTTGCTCTGCAGGGAAAGAAAACACTTAATTACTATACACAGATCTATCACCAAGAATTCAATCCCACTTACTTCGCAATTGGCCAATTAGATGGGCAGATATCAAGATACAAGTAATCAGAGTGCTCTTAATTTAACGGTAGCTGAAAGGATTGTTAAATATCTATGTTGCTTTTTGTCTTTTCCTTTTTTGTAAGGAACTTCTAACCAAAATAGTTTAATTTTAAAAGCCCTTTATTAATTTTCTTTTAAATTCTTCAATAAAATAGACTTTTTCTCCTCTTATAAGAGACAAATGAATAGACCTACCAGCTGTCTCAGTAGAGCAGCCCTCCCTCCCGTTTCACCTGAATCTGTCATTATTTGGAAACAGAGCTAACTCTTTTTTAAAGAATCAGTATAGAAAAAGCATATATTGCAGGATTCTTTCTGCTACATACAACATTGTTACTGCTGTTGGGAGACGCTTTATTCAAAATGTATTACAGCTCAAATTGTCACGAAGCTGTAGAGCTGTTACTATCATATTATATGGAGAATTATAGCCAGTAGTTCAACTTTCCCAAAGAATGCAACAGAATAACTTTATAGATATCAGGTGAACTGTCTGCACACCAGGTGGCTCTATTGCTAATAGTTTAATATAACAAAACAACAGTTTAACCTGAAATAACTTTTAACAAAAACTCTTTCTACAGTAGGAGTTATCTTGTTTTAATCAGCAGAAAAATCCCTAAAGTATTTGATTCCCATAATAAAATTTTACTGTTCTAGAACTGACTTTGATGAAATATTCCCTCACTAGTGTAAAAGCCCGAGTACACGGGGCAAGGTCCGGGTAATGTTAACCCTCTGAGTGCCCGGTTAAGCGGCAGTTACCTCACTGCTCCATGCGATGCAGTCTTTTGTCACCTCACTCATGAGATGCAATCATGCGCAGTAGAGACTGCCCGAACGCGTGCATTATCTACTGCGCATGACTGCAGCGCGTGCAGCAGTCTCTACTGCGCATGACAGCTTCTGGCAAACATCCTAGTGAATTGTTATATAGGATGAGTTATTTAGGGCCCTGTGTTCAAAAGAAATTGGAATGATTCTGTGGCACACCAACTGCATGACAATAGACATGTACATATGGGGCTTTTAACAACTTGAATGCTAGAAAGGTCTCCAAGGTATCCTAAGTCAATGTGTTGGAGAACTCACTAGTATTTAGCGGGGTAGACCCATTTCAATCAATGAGGATTTTTATTTGTTCCTTAATTGTTCCTTAATTTTGTACAAAGAGTTGTCTTTGTCAGTTACAGGGACCAGTCACTGAGATCTTTGGCTTTTTATAGCCATTTAGACTCAAAGGCCCATATTTATAAAAGCAAACTAGAGTTATTCTGGCGTAAAGCATCTGGACCATAGAGGACAAATTTAAATTCCTGTTATATTGAATTGGGCTTTTTATTCTTTGAATGCTAGAGAGCAAAGCAATGCATTGGAAACCTCTCTAGCATCCAAGTGTTTATTTAGTTATATTCTAGTGCATGGAAATTTAGGAATTTGTATTTGTCCCCTATGGTGCAGTTGGTTTACTCTGGTTTTATAAATATTGGCCAATGGCTAGTATTTATTAAGCAGAAAAATTAGTCTGGATGGGCTTCAGTTTGTATCTTCATGGGCCACCTACTTACTGATAAATGAATAAGGAAAATGAGTGGGACATCAGGCATGACTGGGGCAATGTACAAAAAAATGGTATATTGCCTCCATTTATACCAGGCCTATTCCTGGTGAAGACATGTAAACTCCACTAAGATGTCTCTTGCAAGGAAAGCATGGGGCTGGTGGGGACACTGAGGGCATTAGACAGAGCTTTAAAAAGAATGTATTTTAAGCGATATAATACTGTGAGATTAACATGGGGTACCGTGGCATGGCAGGAAAGCTTAGACATACTCTGGCCAAATTATGTGACAAAACCTCTGTTTGAAATACATGCAATAAAGAAATAGCAATGTCCAAAAAAAACGTAGCATATGATTGTTCATTTATTATAATACATAGCATATTTTAACCATTTGAGTGGTAGAGAGGTACCTAATGCATTGCATCGCAACACAATGGATACCTTCCTGGCACTCAAAGGGCTAAAATCGTGTCACCTTCATATTCTTCTTTAAATTCAATTTAAAGTTTCCTCCTCTCACCCCTTTCATTTAGGTCAGGCAGAGATCTGACAGGATGAATCGTGACAAGGGACAATATTGTGTCTGTCAGTATATGGAAAACCCTGCTCCCCTTGACGATGTGGTGCAGGGTTTTCCTTAAGCTGTCACAATATTGTCCCTCTTTGTGATCTGTCTGGACCCGCATTTGGATCTTCCATGACGTATTTGAAAGGGTTGGGAGGGGGGACCTTTTAAATCGAGTTTAAAGAAGAATATGAAGGTAACACAATTTTAAACAGTTTTTTCTTGACATTACTATATTTTTGATGTGGGGGTTATAATTATGGTATTTAACTAAGTGCACTCACATGTGTTTTTAAATAGTCACAATTGCTGATAATTGCAGTGGAGGGTTGAAAGGCATTGTACATGGCATTGTTTTAATTAACTTGCTACTCTCCATGTTAGCCTGTAATCCCTCCATATCACTTGAGTAAATGAAAATGAAAGCAAATGCATTAAGAAAAGTTGTATTATCCACACTCCACATAGTTATTGGTAGCAGTTGGGGAAGAACTCTATAATGCGAACTGTGGTTACATCCCATTTTTTAGGTCCCCACCCACTCATGACAAAATCCATTTTGAAAGCAGGTCAGTTACTCGTTGTGGACATTAGATAGAGCTTTTAATATTAAGCATTTTGTAAGATGGTGAGATGTAAAAGATAGGACTTGCCTAAAATGGAATGTCTTAGCATGGCAGGCAAGCTTAAACACAATTTGACCAAACTGTGTGACAAAACCTCATTTTGAAATAAATTAGTTAATGCGAGAGTTAAATGTATGGTATGGTTAGACTGGATTGGCAAAACTGTTTTTATCTGCTCGCAAGTTCTAGATTTCTTTGTTCCTGTATGTACCTTTACATCATTTTAAATGTGTTGGATACTTTTCTGGCACTCAAAGTGTACAAAAGAGTTACCAGGTGTACCTGATGAAGGATTCTGAATAAAACCATTGTTAAGATATAGCAATATCAGTATTACATTGTATTGAATTAGTAAATAAAATGAAATGAATGATTATACAATTCAAGTGCATTTGTACACTGATTTGAAGTGGCAGCACATCCAAATCCATGGGAATCTGAGTCAGACCTATAACAGTGGCATCAGTGTAAATCCTGCTGTTGGGAGGCACAAACACTAGCCTAGACACACACGCGCAACACACACGCATGTACACACACACACATCCCAAATGTCCCACATTGCTCAGTTTTACAGTTTTATAGTGACCATCTGTCAGTCAGGAAGATAAAATACAAGTGAATACAAAGAGTGCACAGGCAGAACATTAACTCACACATTGTCATGCACATAATCTCAGAAATTATACACTGCATCCAGTCATGCAGAATCCCTTAAAGGCAGCCATGGGATGTTACGGAGGATTAAAAAAAAAACAAGTCAGGGGCATATCATCCATAGGACATCTGTCTTTGAGTAAGTGTCTCTACCTCTGTGGGGATAATGGTGTATGGACCATATATTACTTGTTAATGCTACTAAGAGGCTTCTATTTCCTTTGAGCTTTCTCAGTGCCATAAGGAAATGTCCAAAAGACAGAACTGTCAATTGTTCAACTGAATCACTTTAGTTCTAGAGCTATTTGGAGGGCTCTACAGGAAGCAATTCAAATAAAAAAAGGAAATGATTCAGAAAAAAGATAACACAAACACTAAATAAAGTGGAAAGATGTGCTGAGTGTTGGACAGACTAATGTCTGGGAAGAGAGTTCAATAGGAGCAGTCTGGCATAATAATTTGTGTACTACAGATAGTGGGGTTCTGGATACTTTTAATAGTGTGCATGGATCTCTTGATATTTATTTTTAAATAATAAGAATAGATGTCTAGACTGAAATACAAAGTTTAAGACTACAGCGATAATATTTGTGTCTCCTCATTCACAACATACCAGAACCTTGTAGTCTAGGTCATCTTCGGATCTAAAGAAGTCCAAGCTCTTGGCTCCTGTCAGACGTCCTGAACCAGGATCTGAGCTGTGGGTGCTCAGTGAGTCCAGTATCTCCCCCAGAAGGTCCATTTCTCCTCCTGGCCGAGAGGACAAGCTCACATCATCGTATGAAGTGTCACTGTCATAGAAATTCCCAGATGTTTCTTCACTGTCCTCAGAAGACATCCTGCAGAGGACAGAGATAGCGTTTTATGTGGGAGAAAGGACTGAGAGTTATTGTGGGATTAAGTGATTGGTAATAATGTGGAGGAAAGATGCTGAGTGTGATAGATGTTAACAAGGATTAATTCTAATAGTTACACTGTAGATAATGATTAACACTGTAAATAACCTGATTTTAAAAGAGGTAAAGTGGCATCATGTGTGGAAAGGTAGAGTTATTGAATATATTGAGGGGCATGAGAGAAAGGACTGAATATGATAGGGAAACAACTTGGGAAATCCTCATTAGAGAAAGATTTAGGTGTACTGATAGACAATAGTCTTCACAGCAGTGTGCAGAGTCACTCAGCTGCTGCAAGAGCAAATAGAGTACTAGCCTGCATAAAAAGAGGTGTAGAAGCAAGGGATGCTAATATTATCCTACCTCTGTATAAATCCTTGGTTAGGCCTCATCTAGAATATGGAGTACAATTTTGGGCGCCTGTTCTAAAAAAAGACATTGCTGAACTGGAAAAGGTGCAGAGACGTGCAACAAAACTGATAAAGGGATTGGAGGATCTGAGTTACAAAGAGAGACTAGCCAAACTGGGTTTGTTTACATTAGAAAAGAGACGTCTAAGGGGTGATATGATTACCATTTACAAATACATTCAAGGTCAATACAAAGAACTATCCAAAGAATTATTTATGCAAAGAGCTGAGCTAAGAACAAGAGGTCATCCATTAAGACTTGAGGAAAGGCGCTTTCGACTAAAACACAGGCAGGGATTCTTTACAGTAAGGGCGGTAAGGCTATGGAATTCTTTGCCTCGGGATGTTGTGCTTGCAGATAATGTAACTGCATTCAAAAAAGCAATGGATGCCTATCTAGCACAGAACAATATTGACAGTTATGACAGATGGCTTCAAAGCAAATAGGATATTGAGCCGGGGAACTATTTGACACACACACACACACACACACACACACACACACACACACACACACACACCTACACTGGAAATTGCTCCAGAGGGCTTTTTTTGTTGCCTTCCTCTGGATCAACAGGAGTGTTATTGGCATGGGCTGGACTTGATGGACGCATGTCTTTTTTCAGCCTTATCTACTATGTTACTATACTGCTGAGTGTGAGTAAGGGAAGCACACAGACTAATTATGACGTGGAGGAGAGGAACGGAGTATGACATGGAGCAGAAAGACAGTGTGTTACATGTAGCTGAGAGAAAAAGTGTTTCATGGAACTGAAATACTGAGTATCACAGAGTTCAGTGTGTGAATAAAAGGACAGAAATATGGAGAAAGTGAATCATCATTCCAGAGTATGTACTGAGGACACAGACAAGATGAGAGGAAATGTGTGTGGTCCTCTGACTTGAGGAGAACCTACCTTAGAGAGGTACTGTTCAGTGTGACCAAAATGACAAAGAAAAGAGGAGACAGGTTAATTATCTCCGTATGCGAGAGAGCCAGTATTCTTGGTATCAAGTTTCCGGCAGCAACTCAATGTGAGTACAGAATAAGATGTTTTATTTATTTGTATTTTTAGTAACAATATTGCACCATTAGCTCTCCTCTTTTCTTTGTCTTTTTGGATTCTATTGCTGTTTGGGAGAGAAAGTCACTTGGCGTGAGCAGACGATAAGCGATATATGACACTAAGAAGTTTACGGAGACTTGAAAGTTGGATTGGGCGTATGTCTTCTCCCACAAATTAATACTGTGCATTTACATCTAAAGGGTGTTTCTGTGGCAGTATCTGCATCAAGCCTGTTTGATATACACAAGGGGTGTCCCATCCTTTTCCCCCTTCCCACTGTGTTCAGTGTGAGGGAACTTAGTGCTCAGCACTGGGTACATTGTACCCTACATCTTTTCCTGTAGAATATAAGGTGATTACTTGCTCAGCTTGCACAGTTCTGCCTCTGCTACTTACTTGCTGGCACTGTCACCAACATCAGAATCTTCCAGGCCTGAGTTGTAGTAGCCCATGTGGGTCAGTGGCCTGTTCATTCGTGTCTGCAGAAATTAAAAAAAAAAAAAAAAAAAAAAAAAAAAAAAAAGATTGCAGGTGACCATGTGGATTAATTCTTGCAACATCAAATTGATGTCAGATATTGCTCTACATTGCGGTGAACATCCCAATGGCATGCAAATGGTTAAAGCAAATGAAAAGAAGGACATTTAAATTAAAAGACCATCAGATGGAATATGTTAGCTAAAGGAGGAGGGTTGGGATGGTGTGTTTGTGCATTTGTGTATAGGCTGGGTAACACAAAGACCTCCATCTGATCCTTGTGAGTTGGCCCATCACTCAATACCATTTGTTCTTGTTTGTCATTGTATGTTCTTCTTTCCCCTGTTTGTACATAGTTTCAGAATATCTTGGAGCTCAATAAATAAATTATATTAAAGGTGCAGGAAGAATAAGGGAATGGGCTTTCTAACTATAAGTGGTTAAAGTGGTTAACTGACAGCTATGAAACTGATTTCCCATAGCTTAAAACTGCCATTCCCTCTTAGTTTGCCCTGCACATCTGTCTGATAGAAATGGCTAGGTGATATCAGCTCCTCATTCATTACTTATAGGAGTGAAAGAAACATTGCTATCTACTCCACTAAATGCCTATAGTTAGAAAGTTCATACCTTGATCCTATACTGACCCTTTAAAAATAGTAATATGCACGTTTGAGCAAATCGCAAGTGGATGGGGACACGAAGTAGGAGAGGGGGGGGTTATGAGACAAACTAGATACCTAAAAAGTTTGGAGGGACAGAATAAGAGTGGCAAGGATAGTAAAAACAGACACTGTGAGAGAATGATACAAACGGGGGAAGTTAGGGTGATTGTAAAGAGTTAAAGGAGAAAGAGCGAGATACAGACATAAAACTGTAGGAACACAAGACTGAAAAAACTGAGACAAAAGGTAAAGCAAAGTTTTTACTATATAAATATATATATATATATATATATATATATATATATATATATATAAAGAAAATATAATTTGCTTTGAACAAAGGTAAGTGAGGATAGTGTAAGAATGAGATTCACTGCTAATATGGGTGCTAGGGAACTGGTTGTGTTAACTATCCCTTCTTAATGTCTATGTATAATCGTATGCCGAAAAAATACCTCACTGCTTGTGCCAAAGGGCAGGCAATGTGGGAGAATTTAGAAGTTTTTTGGCATGCTGTTCCCTGCTCATTGTTTTACACCATGTAGTAACAAGGCACAGAACGAGTCAAAACTAATTTCTTCCATTTTCTTTTAAATTCTACAAAGATAGCTTTGAGGCTTGTTCATGTTTTGTGTGTTGGTATGTATTAATGGCATTTGTACATATGCATAGGTGCAGAAGATTTCTAGCTTATGTAGAAGCTTTGAGATTGATTGGATTCCTCAGTATATCTTTCCTTTGGTATGACATATTCACAAGTGCATATTTTCCCATTTGGCCACCAGAGGGTGCCAATACACTTTTATTCATTCCTAATCATCTATACGAGTGAAGAGAATTGCTATTTTAAGGACACAAATACTGACAAACGATACTGCAACTAACCTATTTGCGAATCTATAATACATAAGGTATCATTGGTGTCAATGCAGTTGCACTGACACCAATGTAATCTGAAACTGAAGGATAATTTACACACAGTCTTAAGGTACCAAGTAGCAAATGTGCCATATTCATACACACCTACCCATGCCACCATTTTCTCTTTCTTGATGAATGAGTAGCTTGCTCATTATGTTATAAACCACTTCTACATTTACAATACTGGGGACATTAAGCATCCAAGGAGTTAAGCAGAAGTTGCTAAAATGTTTAAGTTTAACCCTTTGAGTGTCAGAGAGGTATCCAACTCATTGCACTGTAATATGTTGGATACCTATCCAGCAGTCAAAGGGTTAATCATCTGAAAATAACGTGTGGTGTTTCATTTGGCCCTATTTTTTGTTTTGGCTGATTTAAATATCCAGCAATTAATTGTTAACAGAATACGAAATATACAGCAATTAAATTGTTAACTGGGTTTCTGCAGGCAACCATTTGGCTTTCTAAAATGCAACACTGATGAAAAGGGGAGGGGGAGATCACATGAATGTTACCTCAGCCAACTACTTTCTTAGCCCCTTTTATTAAACAATTTATTTAAGAGGCAGTAAACCTCTGTTTTGACTTTACATATTCTTTAACTGTCAGGGACTGTGAAAGCAGAGGTAGCAATACAATGTAACACTATCCCTGCAGAAGAAATGCATTCAGTGCTGCAGGAATAGTGGTAAACTGTATTGCTATCACTCTTTTGACAGAAAGCTCCCTAGAAACAGAAATTAAGAGTAGGAGAAAATTAAAAATATAAAATAAGAAGTATAAGCAATTTAATTTTACATATCATGTACCTGCAGAATATGCAAAGCCAAAAAGAATGTTGACTGTTACTTTAAGAGTTGGAAGATCAGCAGTCATCTTCTATACCTTTGAAGTTGCATTTGCCTAATGATAACTAATAAATAAACTTAGGATAAGACGTACTAAGATAAATCTGGGCAATTCTGACTGAAGCAAACTGACTGTACCATAGGGGACAAATACAAATTGTAAATGATTTAAATGAGACTTTTAACCCTTTGTGTGGCATACCCTCTGACACTCAAAGGGTTAACCTCTTGAATGGAGATGTCTCCAATTCATTTGGTCCAGTTCCTCATTGTATGTCAGAACTCCCCCAACTTTAACAGAAAAATCTGTTGAAAAAAAAGGGCTTGATGTTATTTCAAGGCAATTAACCCTTTTGAGTGCCAGAGGGGTGCATAAAGCATTGCCATGCATTGCTCATCCCTCTGACACTCAAAGAGTTACCAGATGGGCACAACTGCCTAGAGACACTTTTTGCACTATATTAATATGGGACGATTCTAATATACTATCAGACACATTAAATTCAGCATTAATTGTGAGAGTAGGGTAAAAACATCAGAACAATTCATTATATCATATTATAATGGAACATTTCATTATAATCATCATGGGTGGATTAAAAACTTGTTTGCATGAGGAAGAATTAAATAATTGTTTTTTTTTTCAAAGAGATTACATGGTATATATGATTATGTTCCTAATCATTTCACTGAATGCATGGGCATATCTGCATTTGCCAGTGGCCTCCATTTTCAAGAAGTCTCCCCTTGAGTTTGTAAAATTCCCATATCTTCAGGGACCAATTTAATTCTAAGATCAGAGAGGAGAGAGGTGCAGAACACACCGATTTAACTGCTTTCCCCATAAATATTACTAAGACGGAGGAAGGAATCGCATAATGTAACCTAACAAGATCACAGGGGTACACACCACATTGTAAAGCAAAGCGTTGAAATCTCCTCTAGGCTTTAAAGAGTTATAGGAATTCTCCATGTAGTCCTATATTTGGGGGACTCCACTCGCAATTTTGGCAGGGTTCTCAAAGATCTTAAAAGCACCTTGGTGCTGAAACTTGTTGATCTGCACTAAACATTGGTTGAGCCCTCAATTTGTTTCCTACCATTCAAGGGGTTAAAATACACAGTTACATCAAAAAGGAGTTTTATATCTCTCCTATGGTGCATTTGGTTTCCCCATAATTGCTTCTGATGGCTGATGTATTACGCAAAAGAGTTTCTGTTCTGAGGTAAACCAGCTGCATTATAGGGAACAAATAAACAATCCCCATTGATCTACAATGGCTTTAACCCTTTGAGTGCCAGAAGGGTATGCAACACAATGCTCTGCAATGCTTTGCATACCCCTCTGGCACTCAAAGGGTTAAACCCCCTGAATACTAGAGAGGTCTCCAATGCATTGCAAAGCAATGCTTGGAGACCTCTCGTGCATTCAAGGAGCTAAAAACCCCATTTAACTCCTTAAGGACCATGGAGCATTTTTTCCCTCATCTGATACAGGACTCCCCAAAAGATGTGCAGCCACATAGGGAGCCCTGAAATTCATTATGTTCCTGGCATGTCATGGGTCCTTATCGCATGTCCATCCCATGAAGTGCCAGGACTGTCATGGTCCTTAAAGGGATAGTAATGTTTCACAAAAACAGCAGCTCCAATTAATCTTCATAGTATTTGGGCCATGGAGAGTGTTATTACAATACTGTCAGAGTTGTAATTCAAAAGTAATTGAATGATTAAGTATCCCCCTCCCACCCCTTTTACCTAGTGTAAACCACCTCCCCTCAGATGTGGAATCTGGTCCTGGGACCAGACAGCTCACAGCAAGGGACACTCTTCTTACTGTGAGAACCATGAAAACCCTGCCCCCATTGACAGGCTTTTCCCTTATGTTAACTGAAGATTGTCCCTCTCTGCAATCCACTTGGACACCACCCTGCTCCTCTGAGGTGAGCAGTGTTACATCAGTAAAAGAGGCGGGGGGGGATACTTTATCATTCAATTACTCTTGAACTACAACTCTGACAGTACTGAAATAGCACTCTCCATGGCCCAAAGTAATTGGAGCTGTTTTTATTATGAAACATTACTATCCCTTTAAGGGGTTAAAGCATTGGGGATTTGGGGAATTTTTATTTGTCCCCTATGATACAGTCGGTTTGCCCCCAAATATATACAAATCTTCGTACATCGGTCTCAGTGAGTAATTCTGCAGCAAACCAAGTGCGCCATAATGACAAAAATAAATATTCCTTAAATTCCCATTGATTTAAATGTGTTGACAATCTCCCTACCATTCAAGGAACTACATCCAAATTTAAAATCAATAGGAAATATTATTTGGCCACTAAAGTGCAGTTGGTTTGCACCAGAATTGCTCCATTTCTTTTAAGCACATCCGCTTCAGTGTTGCCGTGCAATGCAAAGTGCACTAATAGCAGTGATGTGTTTATGGCTCATCAATGCAACGCTCTGCAGTCCCTCGGTCAGTGAACGGGTTATATGCTAGGTTCCAATTCCCCTGTGGCTGTCACAAAGCACTAGAATTAATGCTGGGATTTTTTTTCTCCAGATCTAATTGGGGAATTTTTTTGAGCGGAATGTTGACATTTTCACAAGCCCTGCCAGGCTAACGAGGAAGTCAGTGTTGCTAATTAGTTGGAGCACCAAGGCAAGGGGAGCAGATTAAGAAGAACGGTGGCAAGGTGACGGAAAACGATGTGAAAATGATGCTGGGAGAGAGGAGAGTCTTGTTGCGTCCATTGGAGTCAACTCATGTCAGTGCATAGGGGGGTATTGTGGTGATTACTTCTGTCTTAGCCAACAGGGCTACCTCTATATGAGGGGATGCAAATTTCTCTCTGTGTCTCGGATACCAATTAAGTAAAATTCAGCTATGAGAAATGTATCTGCAAAAATCTATGCAGAGTATGGCAGAATATATATATTTATTAGCTTGGAAAAAACATTTCAGTTTGAGTCATTATAAACCGTTTGAGCTCCAGAGGGGTGCACAATGCATTGCTTTTGCAAAGCTATATGCAACCCCTGTGGCTCTCAAGGTGTTAAAGTAGCAGTACAAGGTCAAATTCTAGATAAACATGCAGCTCATGCTGGCAACAGTAATGGCTTAGTCACTGCTGTGTCTTCATTCATTTAGCAGCTTTATACCTCCAAAGTCACTGTTTTTCTTGACCAAGGAGAGACAACAGAGTATTTTGGTGCTCATGGGATATCACCATACAGCTCATTGTAATCCAGTGTCTGTGACACTCACGATATTTCACTTTCTATAACAGCACCAGCACCATCTGACTGCAAAACATCTTGAACTCAAGAACCAAGAAACATCTGTAAACATTGGGACATGTTCAATAGGAAAAGCCCTGCAACATATTCTTTTAATTAAGATATACCCCCTTTAAGATATGTATCATTTTGTCCCTTTCTTTAAACATATTAACCTGTCTTAAAGGCATAGTAATACTTAAAATGTAAATAAAATATATGTTGTAGGGTTTACTCCGCTGAGTAAAACAAGGGTACTCCCACTGCCGAGAGATATTCTATAAAAAAATTATAACAGGTTAAACTTGAATTTTTTAGGTGCAGTATCACAGTGGCCTGAACATTTACAGTGGTGATGTTGCTACACCATTCTATGGACTGCTCTGGTCTGTAGACCATAAATCTCCATAGGATGGTGTAGCAACAGCACCACTGTAAATTTTCAGGCCGCTGTGATATTGCACCTAAAAAATTCAAGTTTGAGCTCTTACAATTTTTTAATAAAATATCTCTCATCAGTGGCAGTATGCTTGTTTTATTCGGGGACATAAACTCTACAACATATATTTTTTTACATCTTAAGTATTACTGTCCCTTTAAGGGCCATTTTGCTAGAAAGGTTCAAAGCAGCATTAAACTTAATTTTTAATGAAAAAACATGGTGTTTTTCCTGCTGGGCAAAACAAGGGTACTCTCATACATAAAAGTTACTTCAGCTCAAATATATATATCTTTTAATCAAACTGTTACCAACAGAATCGGAAGGTGTCCAAAAGGCAATTTTTAAAATGCACTCTGTGTGTGTGTGGGGTGCTTGGGAAACTGACTACAGCTCTTCATAGTGAGACAGCAGCAGCACCACCTGGTGACCAGACTAGAACATCACAATTTAATTTATATATAAAATAGCAACAAAAACAAAACTGAGATGTAAAGACTTTTGAAAGAAAAATCTCCCAGCATTGGTAGTGCCATTGGTTTACTCTGCAGGAATTGACTGATAACTCGTAGGAAAAAAAATTACTCCTTTTAAAAAACTGGCTTTAAAAGTGATATGATGGAGCATTTCACCAGGAATGAAAAATATCACAATGCTTTTCATTTCTTTGTACGTCTACCATATGTGTCAACCCTTTAAGGACCAGAGGGGATGTACAATGTATTTTTTGCCAATGTATTGTGAAGCAATGCACTGCACAGCTGTCTGACCCTTAAAGGGTTAATTCTTTGAGTGCCAGAGCCGAAAGTAATGCATCACATCACAATTTGTTGCTCACCTCTTATGGCACTTAGAAGGGTTATCTGTAAACTGAAACATGTGCACTGTAACACTGACAGATAACACAGTCTATTGGCCAATGGAATGAGCCTGGTCCAGCAGCCATTTTAGTTAAAAAGATAGTAATGTTTCTATTAAAGTGCAGCTCTGAGTATTCTTTATGTTTTTTTATAACACATATCGCTATATTTCTTTACTTACCTATTTGTAGTTTAAACTCTATTCAAGACAAATGGATCCCCCTCCCATCCCTTCTAGCCACCTCCCTTAGATCTGCAAGGATGCAGCAAGGGACAATCTTCACACAGTAAGTATAAGGAAAATCCTTCCCCTCTTAACGAAGGAGGACAGGATTTTCCTTTTGCTTACTGAAGACTGCCCCTCGACAATTTCCATCCGGACCAGCATGAGAGGATCAGTGACGCAGGGAAAGGGGCGGGAGGGGGGTCCTTTCAGCTTTAACCGCGTTTCAACTACAAATATGTAAATAAAGAAATATAGTGATGTGTGTTATAAAAAAAATAAACATTATGAAGACTTGGAGATGCACTTTAATAGAAACATTACTATCCCTTTAAGGATGTGATGATTTTGCACATAGTTTGTCTGTCATCCGCTGCTCCCCTTGATAATCAGACACCAGAGCTTAGATTTCTCACCTTGGAGAGTTTCCTCCTCTCAATGCTTGGCTGATTTGAGTGGTTTAATGGGAAAGTGTGGGCGTGCATAGAGTCATAATTACGGCCCAAATCTTCTTCCTCGATATCCTATAGCACAAAAACCCATTTTAAATCAAGAGCCCTAATGTAGGAAGTAAGCCACTTCAGTATTTCAATTTTTCTCAAAACTATTAGCCATTTAAGTATCAAAGGGGTGTTAAATTCATTGTAATGTGCTGCAGGACCTAGTGCAACTCTGATGGCCAATCAAAGCTTTGGGGGAGATGTATATTACGGCTATTAACCCTTTGAGTGCCAGAGGGGTACGGAATGCATTGCAAAGCAATGCATTCCGTACCCCTCTGGCACTCAAAGGGTTAAGGGTTTTGGTATTCAGTTTTTCATCTGGTCATTTATTTTCACTTTACTGTTTTGTGTCACATTTGGCATCTTATTCATCAAGTGGAGCAATTCTGGGGCAAACCGGCTGCACCAAAGAGTACAAGTTAAAATCCTCACTGATTTAAATAGGGATTTTAATCCCTTGAATACTAGAAAGGTTTCCAGCACGCTGGAAAGCAATGATTTGGAAACCACTGTAGCATTCATGAGATCAAAAGCCCAATTTAACTAATTTCCCCCTATGATGCAGTTGGTTTGTTCCAGAATTGCGCCTCCTTAGCTTGGTGAACAAGGGTCTTGGAAACTAAAGGTGATATATGTGTCTCAAACTGAGAAACAAATGAAGTAGGTTGTAACAATTTTTCAAAAGTGTGTTAGTGTTACTGTCAGTCCCAGAATTGTATCAACCTGCCCAAATTGCTCTGATGGTGTTTCAAGAATTTTGGGTGTGGTTATAGGAACAGACAGGCGAAGGATCATGCATTACAACATTATAATGAACAATATCAATATCAATATCCCAACTTGTAATATTATTTTTGGTTGTGTCAAAGTATCAGACAGTTATAAATGGCAATGACTTCTGGGATTTATCCAAAATGTATGATGTAACACTGGCAAGATCCACACATAACCATAGTCCACTGCCACCAAATTATCACAGAAGGAAATGTTGGTTACCCCTCTGGATTTTTCTGTGTATTTGTTTAATGTTTACAATGA
Source organism: Rhinophrynus dorsalis (assembly GCA_037306005.1). Lineage (NCBI taxonomy): Eukaryota > Metazoa > Chordata > Amphibia > Anura > Rhinophrynidae > Rhinophrynus > Rhinophrynus dorsalis. Next base: position 151,394,587 of record CM074722.1, on the reverse strand, counting down.
TTTTCCCTTTTATTAACCATTTGAGTGCTCTGCAATGCGTTGCGTACCCCTCTGGCACTCAAAGGATTAAAAAAAAGTCTGCAGTTTGTAGACATCACATTTAATCATGGGAGCAAGATTTGTATTGCCAATCAAGCCATATGTATGAAGAAAAGTGGAGAAATCCTGCACACACCTACTGGTTCATAGGGACAAATCAAAATGTCCCAAACTGCACTTGATATAATTGGGGCTTTTAACCCGTTGGATTCTAAGGATGTGTCTCTGGAATTCAAGTGTTTAAAACCCCAATTTACACTGATGCAATGTTTTATTTGTACTCTATAGTGCAGCTGGTTTGACCAGAATTGCTCCAGTTTGTTTTGTGCATATGGCTCAGTCTGACAATAGCCCTGTGTCTAACGTGAATGAACATTCTGTTTCTGAGATTCTCAGTTCCAGTAACCAGGCTCACCCCTCGAATACACTGAACAGTAAAACCCGTGGCCCTCCAATCCGTTGCTGGTCTAAACCTGCATCCTCAGCCATCCCTTGGCCTAAGTCGCCATTCCCTGGAGAAGAATGACCTTGAAGCTGGTGATCAGGATCCTCCACCCAAAAAGTGAAGATTTCACATGATTAGCCCAATATTTATAAGAGCAAACGCTAGTTATTCAAGAGTAAACCAACTGTACCATAGGGGACAAATAAAAAAATCCTGTTAAATTAAAGTGGTCATTTAAACCCTTAAATGCTAGGGAGGTCTCACAATGCATTGGAGACCTCTCTGGTATTCAAGGAGTTTTAAAGATCTATTCAAGTGCACTGGGAATTTAGGAATTCTTATCTTGTCCCCTATGGTGTAGTTGGTTTACTCCAGAGTAACTCCAGTCTGCTTTTATAAAGATGGGCCCTAGTGTTTAAATCATACCTGTACTCTGTGTGCACAACCTAACAGGAGAACTAGCACTTCCTTATAATAACCCCCATTTCACCTTACTATGGCTAGAAAATCCTAATGGCCCCTATGAATTTTGTACCTGTACTTTTGTTCAAGAGACAATGTCATTCAGTCCTGGATATTATGTCCATGGGGCTGCACATACCAGTTACTAGGACCACAGGACCTCAAACTCTGCTCGCTGTGCATTAGGAAATCTTAAACCTTTAAGGGCCAGAGGAGAGTCCGAAGTATTACTCCACAATGAGCTCACTATCCCTTTAGACCTTAACCCTTCGAGTGCCAGACACGTATCCAACACATTGCAACACAACATCTTGGATATGTTTCTGCCACTCAGTGGGTTAAGGGTTACATAGTCTCATGCCTGTGTCATTCTGAAAAAGAAGCTGTCATACCTGCCTCCATGGACATGTCATCTATGACTAAATGAAGACGTCAGCTCTTTACCAGAGGTACAAAGTCAACATTCATAGGACTTATTACAATTTCTGCCCACAATACGCTAAATGAGGAGTTACTATTAGAATGTTATTAGGCATTGTTCACATTGGTTGTGATAGTATATGGTTGTTCGCATTAATGTATTTATCAGCGTGTGTTGCAGGCCGATGCATCTTGCTGCAACTTTTGCTGAACAGTCACTGCACCCAGATATTTGATTTGAAGTATGGGTTTCGATACAATCTCCGTGATATCACAAAAATAACGCAGCTGATTGACCATGTTAATATAGCCTTAGAAACACCACATCAAAGTATTGAAAGTGCAGCATTTATGCTCACTAGTGTTTACCTGTGCTTGTAGTATGGAGGTCACCCTCCCCATCCGATTCTACAGTAAACAATACACAACCAGTGCTGGGTGAAATTGCACATATACTCCTGTGGAAGGAATCTGATAACCTATGCATCCACATTTTTGTGACTCCACTGTAAGCACAGAGAAAGGGCTGTTTGTACCTGAAAATGGCCTAATTGTTCCTTGGCTTAAGTTACAAAGAAATTATAAGTGCAGCTTCACTGAGTGATGGTCATGTACCGCTTACTATTGCCTTAAAACTGTACTACATTTGGGTCCTGGTTAACAACTTTGAGAGCCTCTACTGCACACGGTGTTGTGCAATGTTTTTATTGGGAGGAAATATATATTTTTTTTAACCCTTCTGATCCTCAGTCAGTTAAACCATCTTCCCTCCCCCACTATAGTGATCTACTCCCTACGAAGACAAGACATAATATAATGATGCATATGGAGCTCTCATCCAGCCCAGTGCCCATCAGTATGGCAGTCCTGAGCTAAGGCAAAGAGTTGTGCCAATTACACACACACAGGCAGTGAAGAAACCATATTTAACCCCATAAGGATCAGATGGGTGTGCAGTGCATTACTTTGCAATGCGATGCACATCTTTCTGGACATGAAAGGGTTAACCCTTCACATATGTAACAAATTGCAGAACAAAGCATTGCACGTCATTTTCTGGCACTCAGCGGGTTCACAGTGACCCCTATAATGAAAAAGGAAAACTGTAACTTGGTGACCTACACATTTGCCACCAGGAGGAGCCCCTCACCTTGTGCTTCAGCTTGCTCTTCACCTCTTTGATACCCTGCTTTGCTTGGTTTTTAGCCTGAGGGGTCAGAACAGCAGAAGAAAGGGTTAAAGAGAGGTTTTCACAGACAGCAGAGGGATCTGTAACTCAAAACAACAGCAAGAAGGGCTACAAACCACAATCAAATATGTGAGAAAAATCAAACATATATGAACAAAAAAGAGAAGAGAAGCAATTCTAGGGTAAAGCACCTGTACCAGAAGGAAGAAAGAGACATTCCCATTGACTTAAATGGGAAGTGTCACTCCTTGTATGTTAGAAAGTTTTGTCTACTAAGCTGTAGAGCATTTGCACCAGAATTTCTCCAGAAGCATTGCACATAAGAACCACTTTATCCATTGCTGGGTGGCTAGTCAATGGATGCACTACTCTTTCTGTAAGAAAGCTAAACATAGAGAGTCTCATGTTTATATGCAGGGCGATATTCTCATGTCGCCCTTTTTATCCAGACGACATGTTGAATGCGGTGTGCAGCTGTACAATCTTTAAAATGCATCCATTTACCAGTGAATCGGGCCATAACTCCCTATTCAGCAGGCTAAAGTGGAACAGTTATGGAGAATATCAACTGCACCATAGGAGGCAAATAAAAATTCCCCAAATTCTCATTGATTTTAATGGAGCTTTCCTATCAATGGAATGGCAGAGATGTCTCCAGCATACAGAAAAGCAATGCAATTTATACCTCTCTAGCATTCACAAAATTAACTCTCTGTATGCCAGATGGGTGCACAGTACACTGTGAATCAATGTGTTGTCCACTCATATGGCACTCAAAGGGTCAAAATCCCCATTTAAATCTGCACCATAAGGGACAAATACAAATTTCTGTTAAATTAAATTTGTCTTTTAACCCCTCAGATGCTAGAGCAGTCTCCAATGGACCTCTCCAGCATTTAAGGGGTTAAAAAGCTCTATTCAAGTGCATGGCAATTTAGGAATTTGTATTTGTCCCCTATGGCACAGTTAGTTTACTCCAGATTAACTGTAGTTTATTTTATACATATGGGCCACAGTCTTTTGCCTCAAAAAATATTTAAAATGTTCATAAAACCCTGGCATGCACAAGTCTCACACAACAACATGGCTGACAACTTTTGTGTCAAACCTCTGTTATCTACTTTTCTGTAATACTGAGACTGGAGTTCTTCACAAACTTACAAATTTATAGGCGCTCTTCATAGCCGGGCTGGCTTTAGTCATTGCAGTGTTTATCAGAGAGCCACCCTTCTGTAAAAAGACATATTATTAGTAACCATAAATAATATATATCACGATATGGGTGGCCTGCATAAACCTCCATGGTTACTGTCATACCACCTACTGTAAAACCTTTGGCTTTATTTGAACCTAGCCTTCTACTGTGCTGATTTATACACACACACACACACACACACACACACGCACGCACATATTATATATATATATATATATATATATATATATATATATATATATATATATATATATATAGTCAGGGCTCAAAATTTCCACTCGCCACTAGCCAATGGCGAGTGAAAATTTAGCCCTGGTGAGTAGAAATTCAGCGCTGGTGGGTATGCTATGACTTGCAGTGGCGAGTAACTTTTTAGGTCTGGCTAGTAGCAAAGGACTTCACATTTTAAGCCCTGTCTATAGTAATGTGCAAAAGTGTGACAAAATGCTGTGAAGCAAGAATGCTTTCAAAAATAGACATAATAGTTTATTTTTATCAATTAACAAAATGCATAGTGAGTGAAAAGAAGAAGAATCTAAATCAAATCAATATTTGGGGTGACCACCCTTTGCCTTCAAAGCAGCACTTATTCCTTTAGGTACACTTGCACAGTCAGGGATTTTGTAGGCACTGTTTAATGGAAATCTTACACAGAAAACACACTTGTTCTGCTTCATTGTGACTGTTTCAATGTGAACCTTTGTATAGCATATATTGCTGCTTATAACAATAATGTTAATTAAATCATTTTCAAGTTGAGATTTTGTGGCAAAACTTAGCCAAAATATGGTCATTCTCGACTGCCATGCCCATGCACCCAATTTTACAAGCTGCTCCATAACTGAGACTACAAATACACCTTTATAGGCTTTAAATGACCTGCCATTAGAGGAACACATAAAGAGAGTGGGCAGGTAACTTCTATTTAAAACACAATCCATTTGTGTAGAAGTTTGCTCTGTTCACTAGTATTTAATACACAGTACTTAATACACTGAATAATACAAATTCCTAATCTGTATTCAGTATTTCCATGTATTTCTCCTCATTAGAAATCAGAAATTAGAAATATTTTGTTCATTGTGGAGATCATATGTTGTGTTGTACAGAAAGAAGGAAGCTGAAACATTTTTACAGTCTTGTGTGTGTACTGTATTTGTGAGTTCATACGATGCGCTGTACAGAGTGAGTGTGCGCATGCCATACAGAGTGGATTGAGAGCACAATCTTTGTCACTGCTTCTTAAAGGGATAGTAATACTTAAAATGTAAAAAAAAATATGTTGTAGGGTTTATCCCCCTGAGTAAAACAAGAGTACTCCCACTGCTGAAAGGTGTTTCATTCAAAAGTTATTAATTTTCAAAGTTGAATTTTTTAGGTGCAATATCACAGTGGCCTGAAATTGTACAGTGGCGCTGTTGCTACACCATCCTATGGAGATTTATGGTCAACTGACCAGAGCTGTCCATAGGATCGTGTAGCAACAGCGCCACTGTACAATTTCAGGCCATTGTGATATTGCACCTAAAAAATTCAACTTTGAAAATTAATAACTTTTGAATGAAACACCTTTCAGCAGTGGGAGTACTCTTGTTTTACTCAGGGGAATAAACCCTACAACATATTTTTTTTACATTTTAAGTATTACTATCCCTTTAAATTGCATTCATAAAGGGCAGAGAGAGATAGAGAGCAGGTTTGGGGATAATCCTGATTTTGCACAGGTGTTATCATTAGATAATACCTGGGAAAAATAGGGATATCCCAAAAATGCACTGAGAGAGAGAGAAAGAAAAAGAGAACGAACGAGGGTGCAAGAGAGCTAGATCTTTATAAAGCAAAACAAATTTGATTTACAGATTCAGTGTTTGTACTAAGGTGTGCAAATTCAGTGTGTGTACAAAGGTGTGTGTGTGTGTGTGTGTGTGTGTGTTGTGTGTGTGTGTTTGTGTTTTGAAAGAGCATACCACACATTTTATTTAGCATGGAACAAGACCAGATTTGGGGAGAAATGTTTACAAAATATTAACACTATAACCCTTTTTAGTACCAGATACGCTGCTAAGCAATATTTTCACATCCACCATGTCCTTACAGGGTTAGTATACATTACAGAGCATGTGTGCCTGTGTGTGGGCAGGAATCACAGCCTGTACTATATTAAGGGGGTGGGGATCACTGCATGCATTTTAGTGTATTGGGAGGTCAGGCAAACTTTTAAAAAATTAAAAAACAGATTTGAATTATTGCAAAAAAAAAAGAAAAAAAAAAAAAAAAAAAGGGTACGTTCCTGGTTCAGTGTTATAGAAATAATTAGAGATTTTGTGTTACCTTAACTGTGTACATCCACTGCTGATAGGACCTAGAGTTTCCTAAAATACACAAGGAGGAATATCTTGTCAATCTGAATACATTTCATAAAATTAGAATTTACAAAATTAAAATAAAACAAATAAATACCACCACAGAATCCACCTGCAGTGATTTCCTCTTCAAATATGTCTGAGAACCCACGGCCTGCATTCAGCTTCTCCAACCGACCATCAATAAACTGGGAATGATAAGGAGAGGGCAAAACACACACATAAGAAAACAGATGAATTTCAGGAATGTTCTCTCTTGTTAGCCTAGAACATACCTCCCAAGTGTCCCTCTTTAGGAGGGACAGTCCCTCTTTTAGACCCAAATCCCTCTGTCCCTCTTTCCCACCCTGATGACCCTCTTCTTAGGAGATCAGATTGTGTGATGTGTATATAAGTGTATCGCATTGCTCTACAGCAATAAAACTCACATTATTGTTTTTTTAAATGTCAGTATATGTGTTTATAAATGAGTCTGCGTAAATAAACTACTTTGGTCTTGTTATAAGTCATTTACTAGGTTACGCAAGTAGGTGTCAATAGGTCATGAAATAGCCTAAAAATTCTTGATAATGCCCCGTCCACCAGCCACACCCCCTAAAACACAAGTGTCCCTCTTTGGCAATTTGAAATGTTGGGAGGTATGCTAGAACATACATTACTGGGTTATAGATTAGGGTGGGGCAATGTGAGGCCCAGTGGCTGGATGGAAGAGATGGGAACTGTAGTTTTCACAGTAGTTGAGTATCCCATGTTAACTCAGTCACAGTCTCCAACACATTGGCAGTCCCTGGTATAAATACTCATTGTGACTAATGTACTAAATAGTGCAAATCTGGGACAACCGCCTGCACTATAGGGAAGGAATACAATGTCCTAAGCATTCAAGGGTTACATTTCTCATTAAAACCAAAGGGAGTTTTGGGAATCTTTATTTGTTCCCTATCATGCAGTTGGTTTTACCCCACAATCGTACCACTTTTCTTAGTATGCCAGCCTCAGCACCTCTACATAAAGCAATGTATTAGATACAGATAATTTGCTGTGTGTTTGTTCATTTTCATTGTACAGAAGAGTGATGGGCAACGTGTGGCTATCTAGTTCAGCAACAGAGCTGTAAGCTTCCCATTTCTAGCAAAGAATCTCAACATAATTATACAACAAAGCATGTTCCTTAACCCATTGAAGACCAGAGTGGTGTGCAATACATTGCTTCACAATGCATTTCACAACCCTCATGTTCTCAATGGGTTAAGAGTGTTAGACAGAGCACATTATCAGTTTACAACTATTTTACAAAACAAAGCTGGCTCATTCTCTGTGTATAAATCACACACAAACAGCACAGTTTGACCACTATGCCAGCCTAGGTTCACGCAACTGGTGCACGTTGGAGAAGATTTTCAAAATACTCAACTCCAAGGATCCAGAATATGAAAATAAGCCCCGACACTTGGTAAATTCAGCAATGGGAAAGTTCTATTAAAGGAGCAGTAAACTTTTTTTATGAAAACATATTTTACAGAGCATTTCCTGCTGAATATAACAAGGTCACTCCCATCGCTGTCAGATGTTTTATTAAAAAATTATAGCAGGAAATTTATTTACTGTGATTACTGTGATTACTTCCTGATAGTTCTAACTGACAGGAAGTGACAAGCAGTTTCTATCAAATTCTATGGAGAACTGTATAATCACTGACTTTCCTCTCCATTGGAATCTAACAGGAAATCTAATTAGAATCTGACCACTAGAGGGCACTGCTAATGTAAAAAAACATGGGTTTAAACTGTAATAACTCTGGAAATATAAATCTGTCGGCAGTGGGAGTACCATTATTTTACTCAATAGGAAAATCCCTACAATATATATTTTTTTCATTAAAAAAGTTTACTGCTCCTTTAAATCATGCAGCTACCCCTTAGACTCTGTAAAGTTCCAGTGGAAACTAAACGTTGCCTTGTGAAAAGATGTAATAGAACTTCCCAGTTGCTGAATTTACCATGTGTATAGATAGAGCATAGCCATTGCAAAAATGCAGCCAGTATTGATACTGCTTGACCATTACCAATAACAGCCTGGGTTTACTGGCCATAGCTTTTATTAAAATGATAAAAGCATAAGATATGTTGTACTGGAAAAAGATCAAGGAGATTATTTTGATTTGTGTTTTTCCTAGATTTCCTGGGGTTGTGGTTTCAGATATATGGTACATTTTAGGCTTTTTGATAGAGTTAGGGTTATGATTTAAAGCAGCACTGATGCTCAATCTTTTTTTCATTGAAAATCACCCCTAACAAGCCATCTCGTATTTTCAGGGTGTACTTCACATTTTATATACAATTTCTCAAGGATCTGATGAAGGGAACAATACGTAAACACAGTTATTATTAGCTCTCTTAATCAGAATGGCAACAAAGGGAATGCTGTGAATAATCACTTCCATAAACATATATTAGAAATGAAACTTTAACATTTTTGCCAAAATCTTCATTGAAAAAAAGCAAAGCACCCTGAGCTGATGCCCACTGCATAGCAAAGTGCCAAATAACCCTGGTTGGGAACAACTGATATAAGGGTTTTAGATAGGACAGTAAGGTAAGGGTTAATTTGCATCCTGAATGCGCATGATCAGATCAGACACTATTTGTGCCCTTGAGCATATGTCTGTGCATTTTCATTGCAAAAAATGTTCTTTCTGTGGTATAGTAAAAGCAGAAACTGAAGAAACAGTAATGGTCTGAGGTTCGTATACATTTCTCTGTATTCTCATTTCTTTCTGAGGTCTAACATCTAGTCTTACATGTGCTTTATGAGGCAGCCATCATGCCTTTTCCAGAGCTCCTTCAATACAATTAATACAGCAATTATGCTAGGTGTCGCTGAAGTGATAGTGAAGAATTGTCTGCAAATGGCCTGAGAGACAATAGCAGCCTTTCTGTATTTAAGAGCCATGGGTACTATTCTCATTGAATAACTGCATTAACAAGGTTTTAAGGATCTAACATAAAATCATTTTTGCAGAAGCTATGTTTTTTTAAAATTAGGCACTCCAAATATATTTTAGGTGTTAGTGTTCCTTTAACTGTCAGTGCTTATTTGGAACATTTTCTTATAATTTCAGCATCTACAGCAGTCTTCCCCTTCTTTGGTTTCAGATGAGGAAGTCAATATAAAACAGGAATGAACTGAGCATGTTCAGATATTTCTTATTTTGTCCAGTTCAGATGGGCACAATTGATGGCTGTCAATGGGCTAGATTCTATTACAGGTGTTAATTTTATCATTACATTTATCTCCAGTTTTCCCCATAGACTACAATAGGAAAATGTTTGATAAAACGGGTGTTCACATTTACCACCTGCAATAGAATCTAGACTCATTTCAGATTATGGACTTTGGCGGCTCCAAAGTATATAGGGACGAGCAATCTGTGGGTCTCCAGCTGTTCTGGACTACAATTCCCATCAACAAATATAACAAACTCCCATTGATTGATATGAAAATTTTAACCGTTTGGATGTTAGAGGTCTCAAATGCACTGTGAAACAATGCACTGTAGGCCCTACTTGCAACTACTGTTCAGTCATCTGAATGATACTTGGACCACTTCTGTGTTTATATATATAAACCTCAGTGTCACTGTACACCACAGTTAGTCTGAGTTACTAAGAAGATTTGCAGTAATTCAGAAGTAAACCAATTGTACCACTGAGGGTAAACAAACATTCACAAAGTTCCTTCTCATTAAATAGTGTTTTTAACCCTTTAAGGACCAACCGCACGGCTGTGCACCAGCACTTAAGGACCACGGAGCATTTTTTCCCCCTGAAATGGAATCAGGTGTCCTTACAGGGACCCCTGAATTCCAATACATTTATATATATATATATATATATATATATATATATATACACACATCATGGGTTCTTAACGTAAGTTTTCGCATGATGTATATGTAAGTCGCTGGTCCTTAAGGGGTTAACATCATGAATGCTACTAGAGATTTCTCCAATGCAATGCAGACCACTTTAGAATTCAAAGTGATAAAAACACCTCTTAAATTAATTGGAATATTTATTTATCCCCTATGAGATTCAGTTGTTTTGCCTCATATTTGTTCCATTTCATGTTAGTACATCAGCCATAGTATGTTCATTATTCTTACAGTGAGATTCTCAGCACAATTACATATTGCTTTTGGCTCTTGTTCATATGTGTGTGGTTCATGGTCAAAGCACAGCAAGATAAGAGGGCACAGGTTTTGGAGCCTCTCTTTGAACAGAATGGTGGGATTCTGGTATCTTGTTGGGGGTATTCCTGTCATTCTATAAATCGCACAGAGGACTGGCATTATCTGGGCTAATTTATGGGCCTGCCCTAGATATTCCTGCAGGAGGATTAGAAACGTATGGTTAAGCTATTTGATATAAAAGATAAATTGCCGTAGGCATGAGAAAAACCACAGTGAATGTAAACAAACTGCATTGTATAAGGAGAGTGAGTACATTTCTCCATAACTCGCACATCTTTGTGTATGCAGCACTGACTGCACAATATTGCTAAGAATTAGTAATAATTATGTGCCCTGCTTCTTTCTCAGTAACACAATCCTTCAATACTGTGAAGAGAGAAAACCAGACAGGGATTTGCAGTGATCGGCCATGCTCGAACTGTGAGGTTGCAAACTCAATGGTAAGACTGAAAAGGAAAACTAACAGTTCTGAATGATAAACCCCCACTTACCTTAATATGGTCAGGAAATACTAAGGGCCTTTATGAATTATGTCCTTGTGTCTTTATTCAAAAGAGATCATCTTCATTCAGATTTCATGTCCATGGAGGCAGACATGACAGTTGCTGTCAGTTTATTAAACTTTAGCATTAACAGCACATAAGCCTACTTAGCCCTTTAAGGACCAGAGCGGTGTGCAACACATTGCTTCACAATGTGTTACACACCGCTCTGGTCCTTAAAGAGTTAAGATTACCATGTGCAGTGAGCAGAGTTTGAGATCCTGTGGTCCTGTTACCAACTGTCATTTCTACCTCCATGATCCTGACATCATGGAAGGGTTGAACATGTTCTCTTTTGACAGAAGGAGCAAGGGAAATATAATAGAGGCCATTAGGATTTTCTTGCTATAGTAAGGTAATTGGAGAGAAAAGAGATTATTATTAGAAAGTGTTAGTTCTCTCGAATGCATGGAACAGACTTCCAGCAGACGTGGGGGCAGATAATAATACAAAAGGCCTAGGATAAACAGGTCTATTTTGGGCATGAAACAAGGCCCATGTTTAAAGGAGCACAACATTTGTTCTGAAAAAAATATATTTAAAGGGCTTTTCCTGATGAGTAAAGAAAAGGTACTACCACTGCTTGGAACGCTTCATTCAAAATGTATTAAGGCTCAAACTTGTTCTTTCACTGTTATTTTTATTTTTCTATTTTTCTCTATTGCTGTCTCCACAGAAGGAAATAGGGACAGCAGTTTATTGAACTGAAGCAGGTGGCTAACCACTAGAGAAAATTGCAATTTAATATTTTTTAAAGGCTTGGGACTGCAACAGCTCTATCTCTTAATGAGTATGGGCTCTAAAATTGTTTGAATTAAACAACTTTCAGCACTACAACACACACAGGTATAATTTTTAATAATGAAAACTGACTGCTCATTAGGGCAATAGATAGAGAAGTAGATAGTCCAAAAAGAAGTATGCAGAGTAGATTCTGTCGTATATCTATAAGGAAGTCATAGTCAGTGATATCATAATAGATGGTACCTGTTTGAAGAGTTGTAGATTGACGGCTGTCTCTAGAAACTGCTTCATGGTGCTGGAACGGTGGGCTACAAAGCTTTCCTCACAAAATGTGACAGGTTCTCCCTAGGAAAAATGTTAGAGAGCAATTAGGGTTAACAAACAGCAGGCAGACAGCAGGGAGCAAGCCTATTCAAACATACACAAACACAAACCTTCATACCTATATACACACACACTCACAGACATATAGTTTTCTATATACACGCAGTTATGCTTTCACTCTGTGGTAAGGGTGGCTGACTTGCACTCCAGCTGTTGTTGGACTAAATCAGTGAGTATCATGGTCCCTTTAGTCCATCAACGGCTGAGAGGTTACAATTTGTCTATCACTGATTTATGCAGATTATTCCCAAAGAAGGAATGCCTCTACTAAAGTTCAATGACCTTGTGTGACATGCACAATTTAAAGGTGGTAGCATATGATGTAATCTTACAGGTTTGCATCTGAGCGCATCTCTGTAGGACCCAAACAGGGCAGCCTGGGCTCGGAGGAAGGCTCTGGACACTCCATCTCCAGTGGACATGGACTGCTTCTTCAATTTGCTTTTCAAGGTAGAAACCTAAGAAAATTTAGTGGGGATGGGTGACAGATAAAAGAGAAATTGTAGAGAGGAAGAAAGCAGAGTGATTAGTTGTTTGGGAGGAAAACGTGGCATGAAAAGAGGGGGGAAGAGAAGAGAAGTGGGGTACAGATGCAATGGGGTGAGGGGGAGAGTAGAAATAAATAGAGAAGTAGTAAGACAAGCAAAATGAAAGATAAGACAGATGAGAAAGAGGGGAGGGGTGCAGGAAGAGGGAAATAAACAGAAGATAAAGAGGTGGAGGGATTCATGGCAAATAGTGGAAAAATATAGAAACACATGGGAAAAGAGAAAGGATAAAAAGAGTAAAAAGAAAGTGGGAAGAGATATGAAACAGTATGAAAGAGTGCACAGAGATTAAAAATATAGTAGATAATAGAGAAAGAGGAATGAAGGAATGAAGGAATGAAGGAATGAGTGGAAAGGAGGAAAGATAAATGTGCAAGAGAGAAAACAGAGGTGAGTTATAGAAAGGGGGATGTAAATAGAAGGGAGGAAAGTGAGATATGGAAGAGATGGGTAAGGGAGGTATAGAATACAGAGGGTCATTTAGGAGAAAAGCAAGTGAGGTATGGAAGAGGGGACATGGAGAAAATATTTTAGCAAAAGAGGGATATGAAAAAGAGAGGTTAGTAAGATGTGGGAGAAGAGGTACAGAAAGAGAGGTTAGTGAGGTATGGTAGAGGGGGATATGGAGAAAAGAGGTTAGTGAGATATGGAAGAGAGAGGGATACGGAGGAGAGAAGTTAGTGAGGTATGGAAGAGGGGGATATGGAGGAGAGAGGTTAGTGAGGTATGGAAGAGAGGGAGGGATATGGAGGATATGGAGAAGAAAGGTTAGTGTGGTATGGAAGAGAGGGGATATGGAGAAGATAGGTTAGTGAGGTATGGAAGAGAGTGGGGATATGGAGAAGAGAGGTTAATGAGGTATGGAAGTGAAGGGGATATGAAGAAGAGGTTAGTGAGGTATGGATGAGGGGGGATGTGGAGAAGAGACGTTAGTGAGGTATGGATAAGGGGGATGGGGAGAAGAGAAGTTAGTGAGGTATGGATGAGGGGAGATGGGGAGAAGAGAAGTTAGTGAGGTATGGAAGAGAGGGGGATATGAAGAAGAGAGATTAGTGTGGTACGGAAAAGGGGGATGTGGAGAAGAGACGTTAATGAGGTATGGAAGATGGAGATGTGGAGAAGAGATATTAGCGAGGTATCCAAGAGCGGGATATAGAGAGGAGAGGTTAGTGAGGTATGGAAGAGGGAGATGTGGAGGAGAGAGATTAGTGAGGTATGGAAGAAAAGGGATTGTGGAGGAGTGAGCAGGTCATAAGGAAAATAAATGGGAAAGGAGATAAAGGGAGGTAATAAGAGACAGAAGCAATGAGAGGGAAAGAATAGAGATATATGAACATATAACACAGACACACACACACAGGAAGAGAGAGAGAGAAGTAGGGGAGATAGGATGGAGAGAGAGAGAAGACAAAGTGAATTAGCACCTGGGAAATTGACCCTGTGAGAGGTGAAACACATCTTGTGGGCACAGACCTCAGACCTGCAGGGTCAGCCCAAATCATAGAGCCCTTAGTAAAGAGTGAATCATATACATGCTGAACTGTTAATAGAAAGGAAGGTGGGGGCACCCCTAGGTGAGAATGCAATCTCTCTCACTTTCCTCTCCCCGGGCCTCCCACATGTACACAGTTTCATTATCTGTGTCCCTCTCCTGCAGCCACCTCTAGAATGGAACTATGACCCAACTACACAGCTCTCTTCTGAGAAACAAACAGAGCAATGAGTCTTATTGGGTTGTGGGACATTTTAACCACATCACTGCTGAAGGAGCCTGCTAATTTCTGGGCATTTTAGAAATTAACGCGTTAAAGCCACAAACCTGTTTTCTGTGTTTGGTTCATTTCGATGATACACAGCCCCCCCCCCCCAAACACACAACGAATACTCCAGTTTCCAGACACAGTTCCACGTTTTTAGGTTGACAATCAGAATGAGGGAGTTTTATTCAAAATATGGGTAAATATTGTTATAAAAAGGCAAGCTGAAACACTGTACTTCCATTTGAACCTTTCCGTGCCAGAGGGAGTGCTACAAATTGCTTCACTTCTCCACTGGAGCTCAAAGGGGGAAAATATTTGATAACGCCTTGAATGCAAAAGGTCTCAAACACATTACAAAGCAATGTGTAAGAGACCTCACTGGCATCCAAGGGGTTAAAATCAGAGATTAACACTAGGGTAGCTATTTTTGTATGAAATCCAAACAGCAGTCCTTAGAAGTTATGTGCATGTAGAATCCACCCCCCTCCCTTCATTGTAACTTGCTACTTCCAGTAAACTTAATAAAAATTGCAGGAAACAATACCACATAAGAGGACATTTAGATATATTAAAAATTCTAGTGTTCAGTATGTTTACCATTTCCCCAAGATATAAAATACTGGCTCTTGGTTATCACCATATCTGGGAACTATCAAATAACCTACGAGTTTTAGAATATTAACTCTTAGCCCTCCCCATAACATGGATTATAGTCAGTATGTCCCTGACTGCTCTAACCCCGAGCTGCTTCAAAATGCCTCAATTTCCCTTTAACTCCTTTGAGTGCCAGAGGGGTATGCAAAGCAATGTATTGAGTAACCCTCTGGCACTCAAAGGGTTAAGATGATATATTTTAGAGGTATCAGTGACTGAACACACACATGACAAGCAGGATTTCTCTCTTTACTTTTCTGACATAAATTTTTTCCAGTAAAACAGCCGACAGGGCAAAAAGTCGGTATCCAATTGCCCTACCAATTCAAACCACAAAAACCAACTTATGGACAATAGTCTGTTGTGTGTTTTACGTTCCCAAAACCCACACTAAATAGCGTGAGTAATTGGAACATTAAAGGAAAACGACGCTCAGTGCCTGACATACTTTCAAGCACCGATCGTTAAATCAAACACAAAGTCACCCTTGCAAACACTAACCCTACACTACTTCTAACAGAAAAGTGCAACAATACTATCCCTAACATTAGACTAACAACCACAGCTGTATAACACTAACCTGTCATCCACTGTCCGTCTTCTTCTATCATCTTTCATCTTCTTCTCTTGTCTTCTTCTCTTCTGTATTCATCTGTTGTTAAACAAGTACCTGTATGAATGAAAACAAGACAACATTACACATATGTAATACAATACTGTATTTATTAACCCTTTCTGTGCCAGAGGGGCACCTCTCCTGCACTCAAAGGGTTACACAGTGCCGGCATTACAATTAAAATACAATAATCTGAAGACCGATGCCATAATAGTTAGAAAATCCATGTGCAGTAATCATAAATCACCCCCAATGAATATAGCATACATCCGTCCAAGTAAGAAATATAACAATCAAATATGAAATGGTAAAGATGCTGCTGCCACCACCACTGTCACCAGTGGTGGTGGCAGAATTGCATGGGAAAAATACCCTCTTCTTGGTACCTGTCGGGTCAATGCCCTAGGGAGTGCATGAAATTTGAACAGAGACTGGCTTTTATATGGCCAGTTTCTGTTTCAAAATGGATTCCAACCTACCATTGAATGGTTCTGTTCACCAAAGACTACTGATGATTATATTTCTTACTTGGACGCATCCTTGCTATATTCATTGGGGGTTGATTTATGATTACTACACATGGATTTGCCAACCAGTAATTTGGTATTGTCCCTCAGATTATTTTATTTGAATTGTAATGCTGGCAGTGTGAAACCCTCTAAGTGCTGGAAAGGTACACAACTCATTTCAGAGCCGTCCAGCACTCAAAGGGTTAACAAATACATTACTGTATTACAATATGTGTAATGTTAATTTGTTTTCATTTTTACAGGTACTTGTTTAACAAAAGATGAAGACAGAAGAGAAGAAGAAAGAGAAGATGAAGAAATAGAAGAAAAGAAAGAGGAAGGAAGTCAGAAAATTGCAGAAGAAGAAGAAGAAGAAGAAGAAGAAGAAGAAGACAGACAGTAGCTGCCCAGGGTGCTGAAGACCCTGAATCCCCTGTTTTGCAGGGGATTTTTTTTTTTTAATTAGCCGGATTAACTGTATGAGTGCCAGTGGGGCATGCATGACACTTAGGACCCCATATCAATACAGCCACTGGTGACTTTTTTAGGCCTTTTTTCCCTTCAATTCCTGTGTTGGCAGGACGAAATAAGCATTAAGGGACTCTGCGCCCTTAATGGTGGGTCCCTTAATGTATGTTTAGGCCTAACAGATGGAAAATTGCTGTCATTTAAATGTGTTTTAATGGGTTCACATGAGCGTTTTTTTTGCCGTTATTTTTTCATAGCAACGGTAATTGAATGGCTTACCGTGCTTGAAAAAATGCCGGTGTTTTTTTTATGCAATGGGGGGATTGAATCGAGGCCTAAAGAAGCAATTAAGTGCTACAAATCATGTAGTAGGTAACACTGGATTATCTCACTCTGAGAATTTAGCCTTTCACCCCCAACACAATGAGATTTGGGACAAAACCCCAAGTATCAAGGTCAAACCTTGATAGTTCTCAGGTATGATTATCACTGTAAAATCAAAGGTGACCAGACCTCATTATTAATGTAAGACACTTGTAAAAATGTGGTTCTACTTGGCTGCACAGACTCCTGCAACCCTGCGGTGTATGTTTTTCATATGCAGCCTGCATTAAATGAGAGGCCTAGTGACATCTCCATTCACACAGACACCGAGCCCTTCAGGGCTTCTATCTACTCCTGTGCCCCCCTTACCCCACACACAACCATCAACAATCACACAGCAACTTCCACATAGAACCCTCACACATTGTTGCTCTATCCAAACTCCACACTATTAAACATGCACCTTCCAACCAACACAAAAGCCCTGCATGAAACAACAAAGCCCTCTGCTAAAACACCACATATTCTTCTTTTACTCCTAGTCCCAAATACCACACAAACCCACCTACCGCACAGACACTCCCACCTACCTTCAGAACTCACAAAAGTCTCACGCACAATCTCCATCAACCAAGTGTGGATAAACAGCAACCCTCCAACTGTAGTTGGACTACAACTCCCATCATTCTCAGCAAGCTGTGATGCGAATTGTAGTCCAACAACAGTTGGAGGGCTACAGAGTGCCCACGCTTGAACTACCTAATCCTCAATTACTCATATAAACCAGACCAATATCCAGAGATCCTCCACCTAACCTACAAAGCCCTAATCAACCACCTTACAGGTCCCGTCTACTATCAACCATCCACATGTCAGCATTACTATACAGCCCTTCTTTCCTTATAAAGAGTTTGTTTATATGTCTTTTTTGGACAAGAATAAGACATGGAAAATAAAAATGCTGCTAATACACAAATATGCTAATAATAAAAATACATGCACAGTCTACAGTCACCCAGAAAATGATTTCCCTGAGTATTACACTTCTACAGAGCCCAGTAAGGACCAATTTCCAGCCAAGCTGATGACCTAGTACCCTTTGTATCTGGTATTAAAGGAGAATTATGCCTTAGGAATAAGCGTCTCTTAATTTGTTCAGCAGAGATACTTACCTAAGGAAGGTGTCATTCAAAACAGCATATCTGTTCCAGAATGCTGCTAGTTGTTTCCATTTTCAATCTGATAAAGACTAGTGACCCTTATAAGCCACGTAGGACTGTTGATTTTTGTCACGTGGTTCAAATTAAAGGCATACTTCAGCTGTGATCATTATGCAAAGGAAACTGCTGATATAATGCACAATATTACACTTACACACACACACACACACACACATACACACACACACACACATTTCTGCTGTATAAAAATACCTAATCAGGTTAATTTGCTAAATTAAGTTGCACTTATTCCTAGGGACAAATTCCCCTATAAAAGAGAAGAGCAAAGCACTATGCCAACAGCAGGGCGTTACACCAGTACAGACTGAGGTGACCAGGTACCTTGCTTTTAAGAAAATCAACCCCTTTTGCTTATAGAGACATCTGAAATAACTACAAATAAAAAAGGGGTTAAAATTGCTGTGGCATACCATACTAGTCTGAGTGGGCCTCCTTTAACGATCAGAAAGGAAGAGTCAAATTAATTAGCATGTAAACCCAAAGCCCACTAATGAGGACCAAGAGAGGCTTTACAGAGTGAATTAAAAAAAAAAAAAGGACATTGCTGTGGGTGACGAGGGTATCGGCCCTAGTGACATTCTGCAGTGTTCAGTCCTGGCGCATAAGCACATCAAAGGGAAGATAATGCCCCACTGCGTCTAATTATGATACAGCCTGAGAGTGCAGATTTTGAACAGCTAATTAACCCTTCTGCAGTTGGGTGGGGGGGATTACCAAACGTGTTGGATAGCTTTCTAGCATTCAAAGGGTTAAAATTCACATTTAAATCAATGGGACTTTGGAAAATGTTAATTTTCTCCCCTATGGAGCAGCTGGTTTGCTCCACAATTGTATATCTTTAGAGCAATTAATAAGCCCCAAGAGCTCTTATGGTACAAAATTGGAATGTGGAAAGCTACAATGCTCTCCATGTGTGCCAGTGTGTATTCCTCTGTATTATTTTAATCTGTGCCTCTGGCCACACAAATGATTGGCTCACACAATGCTGCTGCACTTGGTGCTCAGATGCCCGTGAGAAGGATCAACATAATATGGCAAATGTACTTCTAAAAAATAATTGCCGTTGTTTTCAGTCCTTCAATAGCTTCCACTGTCATAGAATTTGTTGCACATAAAGGATAACAAACAGAAATATGGAAATATTTTGGACCGAACTAACTACATCAAGGGGGACAACTGGAAATTCTCATTCGTATGCGTTGGAGACCTCTCTAGCAGTTGAGGGATCAACAGTCCCATTTAACTGAATGAGAATTTGGGATGTTTTTAGAATTAACCTAGTTCAATGAGTAAAAGATGTTGAAGGTAAAAGATGTTACATTTATTGATGTTTCAGCTTACAAAACCTTCACCAGGAGGACCAAAGTACAATAAAAGCCTTTTATAAATCAATGGGCAAATTTGTTTGTCCCCTATGGTGCAATTTGTTTGGTATACTATTGAAATGTCGGTGTCTATTTGGTGACCATGAAAAGGACGAAATCATAATGTCGCCTGCATCGGGTAACATCAGAATGTCACCTGCTGAAGGGTCACCGTGCCCTGTAGAAGCAAAACTAGAATATTGTCCTCTCAAGGATACAGTCCTTGTGTTTTGATTTGGACCTCCCACCCATAGCTTTATATAAAAAACTGGAGTAAAGAGAAACAATGTTTACATACTAGAAAGGAAGAAGACCTTGCTGAGAGATTTACTGGTGACCCACACTGAACTTGCCACCAGTTAATGGGTATTCCCTGCTCTCAGTGTTTGCTGGTAATTGGCAGAGTGTTCAGTGTGGGTCACCAGCAGATTGCTCAGCAACGTCTTCTTCCTTGCCAGCATGTAAACATTGTTTCTCCAGTTTACTATATAAAGATATTGGAGGGGTTTAAGGAAAGGGAAAGGTCCAAATACCTAAAATCAAATCCTAAACTTGCATTTTAATAGGATACCAACTCCAGTTTACTATGAAAATGTCGGTGTCTATTTGGCAAGACGTTTATATGGATGAGGGCACAAGGACTTTTTCCTTAAGCGGGCGACATTCTGGTTGTGCGTCTACAAGGCACGGCGACCCTTCTGTGGATGTCACCCTTTTGATACAGGCAACATTATGATGTTGCCCTTTTCATGGTCTCCAAACAAACGTCGACATTTCTGTAGTAAACCAATTGGTTTGATCCAGGATTGCTCTTATTTTTCCTAGTGAATAGGGCCCAGAGGGCTGCTGTGTTTTTTTTTTTTGTTTTTTTTTACACAAAAGATAGAACTGAAAGCACTACTGAATTTGTCCGAGTACAAGGAATTTTTTTACATTTTAGCCTGAAAAAACCCATTGACATATTCAAGATCACCTTTAATCTGTCTGTCTTTTGGATCTGTAGAAGATCCAATCTGGAGGCAGCCCAGTAGAAGATATAAACGTTATGAGCCTACAAGTTACGGAAGGTTACTTATATCCATTTCAGGAGTACAGTATATTTTCAGACTCAGATAGCTGGTCCTCACTCATGGGGAACATAGACAGTAATACTTTTTACTCTGGCTAGGTAGAAGTCATCTCCATTTTGGGATTTTCCTACTGTGGCTGCTTGGCTGGTGTTCAATGAAGAGCAGCAGGTGAAAGTAAAAGCCAGTTTACATAAAAAGACAAAAGAGGAGCAATTCTGGAGCAAACCAAATGTACAACAGGGGATGACTAAAAATCCTCAGACTGAAATGGGATTTTTAACCAACTGAATGCAAGAGATGTCTCTGACACATTGAAAGATCTGTGGTTTACACATTCAAAATGTAAACTTTGTTTTATGAATTTTACCAGGATACACTGATATTGTCTCTTGTTTTCAAGTATGTCTTGTGTCCATATTTTATCTACCTCAGAAGGATGAAAGGCTGAATTGACCTTGCTGGGACTAGAACCTACAACCTTGAGGTTTTAACAGATTCTATAGCTGGTACATTAACCAACTGAGCCATCTTACATTGTTTTATAATATTGTAAACTATTTCTAGTAGAAAATATTGCAAGTGTAGGCTACCCCTGTAAGAAGAATTTCACTTCTTTCCGTATTACTTTTATGATGATAGCAGCCCAGCTTGTGTTTGCTTTTTTACAATATGCCTTTAACCTTGCCATAACAGTTCACTGAAACATATAAAGTTTTGTCAGCATCTCTCAAAGCTTCCAGAGTGCTGCAATATGCATTCACACAGCCATAAAGATGTATCCCGCTAGACTGATTTCTCTTCCTTCACGGTTTATCATAAGTATCTGATGTAAAAAAGGAAGTTTGCAGAGTTATGTGGTCAGTCTCCAAATAACTCACCATGTATACCTGCTCAAGCCAATCATTTTTACTCTTGTTGCAGTCACACCAGAGATGTGCACAAAATTTCCAGTCGTATTTCAGCTGTACAATCGGGCTGCTGGATTTGCTGAGAATGTTTGCAGATTCTTCAGTACTAAGAACCTAATTCAGCAAGCAACAGAAGTGGGCGAAATCAACTACCCCATAGGTGCACAATCAAAATTCTCCAAATATCCATTTAAATGGAGCTTTTTATCCCCTTGTATGCTTGAGAGCATCTCTCAAGCATTCAAGGGGTTAACCCTTTGAGTGCCAGAGTGGTACGCAACACATTGCTTTGCAATGTGTTGCGTACCACTCTGGCACCCAAATGGTTATCCAGCTGAGGACCAGAGGAGAGATCATCGCATCGCTCATTCCTCTGGCTCTCAAGGGGTTAATAGCAGTAAAGAGCTTAACCCTTTGAGTGCCAGAGGGGTGTTCTACACAATGAACTGGACACTCCTTTGGCACTCAAAGGGTTAAAAGCCCCATTTAAACCAAGGAAACTGGTTATTTGTTCCCTAGTGGTTTGCTCCATAATATCACCTCTTTCACTTGCCGATTTAGGTCTTAAATATAAAGAAACAAAATAAGAAACAGAGGGCGCCCAATAGTATAATAACATTTTGTCACACAATACAAAATACACAGGTGAGTAATGCACGCGCATTACAGTTTATCAGAACTGGAATACTCCCAGCTGACACACTGCTGGTTAAGTCTTCTTCTCTTTGCCGAACTTGAAGACCACACATTCTTGAATGGAGACAGGTATATCTCTCTCTGTGTCAGTTGGGAGCTATAATGTGAGTGTATTACCTACATGTATATTTTGTATAGTTTGGCAAAACGTTATAATACTATTGGACTACTTCTTTTTCTTCTTTCTTTATCTTGGGCCGCTGATGAAGAGCAAGTATATGAGAGGTGCTGCCATGATGCCTTTATTGAAGAAATACACTACTCTTTAAGGGAATGTGTGCCACAAGCTTTATCTGCCAAGTATTATTATAATTATTCTTTATTTATATAGCGCCAACTAATTCCGCAGCGTTGTACAATTGGGAATAGACATACAGAGGTATTAAAAAGTACAATCAATCAAACAGAAGGATCAGAGTATTATATATATGTATTATATAATGATTCAGCTACTTTGTTTGCTTGCACCTGACCTGGCGGTTGTGAAGTAAAATCTGTGGTATTACACAATGATGACCCCCCCCCCCCCCCATTTCTACTTTCTTCTATTTCTCCAGGCCCTAAATATGTTACTTATTACTGGAAAGTGCTATTATGGGCCTTATTCTTCAAGCTAAATAGGTGCAAATCTGGAATAAGCCAATCGTACCAAGGGGAAGAAATGAAAACTGCATAAATTCCAACCGATTTAAATTGGAATTTTAACTACTTAAATGCTAGAGAGGTCTTTACTGTGTTGCAGTCAAGGGGTTAAAAGCCTCCCCTATAGTTCAGTTGATTTGCCCCAGAACTGCACCATCTTAGCTGATGAATAAGATCCTATGGAATGTCTGCAGAAAGCAATAAAAAAAAAAAACTAATTTTAGAACAAACCAGCTGCACCATAAAGGGGAAATAAAAATGTCTATTTATTTAAACAATGCCAGAGTGGTTTATACAGCTCTGGTGCTGCAGGTTACTTGGCAGCATAGGTGAACCATCACTCTGGCAAACCCCCACATACGTGGAACAAAATAACTCATGTAACTGCCCACCTCCTCTTACACCTTTGATTATCAGAGTGGATGTCTAACACAACACCCCTCTGACATTCAATTGGTTTAAGGGTTTCAGGAATAAATCCTGCCTTAGTATAAACAATTTTACATTTAGACTTATTTTATATAGAAAATGCAAATACAAAGAAAAGGGAACAAGAGGAAGAGGTGTATGTTCACTTATAGAAATGGGCCTTTTGCTGCTTCTCAATCTTGCATCTCTAGCCAGTCTAGTTTGCCTAGAGCATGTCGCAGGTTGGTTACTATTGATATCAGGTGTACATAGCAATTGCCATGTTTTATTAAGACTGTAAAAGTGAGTGGAACCCCACAACAGACTATCAGCCATTTTGGTGGTGGTGGTGAATGAGAATACTGATCCCCTTGAATGGAAGTATGAGGTTCTCACTCAATGTCAGGCTCTCAAGCCAGAAGTAGAAGTTTACTCCCTTTGGCCTGGCCATCAACTCCATCACTTCAATGCCCCATGGTGATGGAATCACCCGGGGAATGCAGGGACTGTGGTGGTTAACACGGGATGTTTGAATGATGCTGTAATGCAGAGCAGTCAGATTGCCTGTGTGAACCTTATAATACAGGTCATGTTTGCATTTTAACTGTGTGGAACTGCAGCTATGATTATAGTTAGTTTTCTGTGTTAACTAGTGATTTTTAAATGCCTATAACTTCTGTACCGTTTGATGAATAAAGTTGACATTTAGACGTTAAGGATTAATGTCAGTCCCCATAGATCCCGCAAATTTGTCCTAAATAAGTTTGGAAGGTAAGACAACAAGGCTGTCAAAATTGTGCTTTCCATATTCTGAATTGGCAATCAACAATAAAAAAAATTAGAAAAACACTTGGCAACAATATTTCCTGATCGTGCGCGTGAAGCATGCACAATCGAGCGAAGACCAAGTGAAAAAATGTCAACGGTGCTCAAGACGTGCTTTCAGTATAGGACAAAGAAAATTTCACCAATAAAAAAAAAGGTTAATTGTGCTTGCCAAGAGTGCTTGACCAAACAAAACAGCAGAGAAACAGATTGATTGTGTGAATCAATCATACTCAGCAAAACAAAACATCAGATGCAATAAAAGGTTGATCATTCATGTGAAGGTGGGTCAATAATTAAAAAATAATTTTATTAAAAAACAAACAAAAATTATCATTTGCACGAACCATGCCCAACCGAACAAAACATTGGACTAACAAAGAAAAATATAATCATGTGCAGAAAGCACACTTGACTGAACAATGCATTTTACAAACAAAGGTTAAATGAGCAAGAAAACAGTGCTCGATGGAAGGAAACATTGGCAAAAATTGTTTGAGGGTCTGAAGCATGTTTAATCAAACAAAATATTGAATGTAAAAAAAAAATGTGCACATGAAGCTTGCTTGATGGAACAAAACATTTTACTAAAAAAGGGTTGATTGTGCACAGAATGCTCACTTGACTGAACAAAACATTTGACAATTAAACAGGTTGATTTTACTCATGAAGCACACGCAAACAAAAGATTAGAGAATAAAAAATTACAACTATTTAAAAAAACAGTGGAAATAATAAGGCAAAAAAAACAAAAATTCTCACGCGAACAATCAAAAGTATGGACATCCCTAGTATCTTTGGGAGACAAGAACTTTAATGCCACAGCCCCCCTGTGATTTATTCTCATTGATTATGTATTAAATAACCAACAAGGCACATGGGGCTGTGAAGTTAAAGTTCTCCTCCACAAAGCATAATCGTCATTTCCAATACATTTGATTGCGTCAGTAAGCATGTAGTTTTTGCATTGTATATAATAGGGTCCAAAAGTCTGAGTACACCATCACCAACTGGTTTCCTATATAATGATTTGCTAGAAACTTTGTAACGATGCAGTCATGCGCAGTAGAGACTGCCTGTGACGAGGCTGATACAGAGCCTCATCCAGCTCTATATCAGCTGCGGCGCGGGCAGTCTCTACTGAGCATGACTGCACCACGACCTGCTGGCACTGTACCAGCCACGGCGTGGGCAGTCTCTACTGTGCATGACTGTCCTGCAACCGGCTTGCAGTGGCACTGTGGCCCGTGTAACAGGCTCTTCAACTAGTTATTTTATAATTTATCAAAATGTAGTAAAATATTGTAATCAGTTGATACCTATTTTTCAGGAATAAATTATTTAACACTGAGACAAATACATTTTCTAGCTCTTTGTTAAGTCTTTATGTGAAATTATTGTCATTTATATTAATATCCTCTTCACACATCATTTTCTTATACATTTTCAAAACTTTCATGTGAGGAGATGGCCGCATGAGAGACTGATACCACAGTGTGCAAAACCAACAATTAAATACGGTCCAGGAAGTATTCAGGTGTGGGGATGCTTTGCCTATTCTGGAGTTGGGGACTTGCACTAGATCAACTACTACATCCCTTATGGCTTAAAGTTGTGTGGAAGAGGATTCATTTATCAGCAGGGTAACAATCCTAAACACACATCGGAACTATGCCAGGTGTATCTGAAGTCTAAGGAAGAGCAAAGAGTGCTAATTTGTATGGCTTTCCCACTACAATCACAGGACCTCAACATCTTTCGAACATTTGAAAAGGGAAAAGGAGAAACACACTGTGACAACTCTAGAGACTCTGCAATGTCTTAAATGAGTTCTGGAATAATGTGGATTGTAAAATTCTGCACCAACTTGTAGAATCAATGCCAGACAAAGTTAAAGCAGTCATTAAGGCAAATGGTGGTCATCCAAAATATTGAGAATTTTTGATTTTTAGCATGTACTAACAAACATAATTTTTACCTGTATTAGTGAAAATGTTGTGTTTTTACTTGAGAAATATATATTTTGTAAAACTGTTTTCAGAAATGCTGGAAAAAAAGCAGATTGTGGTAGTGGACTCAGACTTTTGAATCCTACTGTATATGTAAATATAATCTGAATCTTGGAAGAGGCATTA
This sequence comes from Rhinophrynus dorsalis, assembly GCA_037306005.1. Taxonomy (NCBI): domain Eukaryota; kingdom Metazoa; phylum Chordata; class Amphibia; order Anura; family Rhinophrynidae; genus Rhinophrynus; species Rhinophrynus dorsalis. The sequence goes on along the minus strand of CM074722.1, from coordinate 151,368,363 downwards.
CATTTCATATTGGATTACAATTAATTGCTTCACAGTAAATAAAGATTACACAGACTTCCAGTAACCCAGTGTTGGAATCGTCTTTTAAGTACACATCTCTAGGAGGCCATCAGTAGTTATAGCAATCATCTGTCCATGTCCAATGATGACCTCTGAAAGCTCTTTTTATAAATACACAAAGGAGAAAACACTTCAGCTTTCACTGGAATCATCATTTTATAAAGACATAAAAGACACCTTGGAAGACAATGTTTATATATTTCAGCCTAGACCTGTCTATCTCATGACAGACAAGCCTGACACAAAAGCTGAATCTACCCCCATTGAAAAAAAGAGAAAGAAGTAACATATCTGGATTTGACTCTCCCACACCAATAGCAGGTGACAATGGATGTCACTGAAGAAGTCATCAATAAAGGCTTAACAGCCTGCTTGAAACAGCCAAACATGGTTTAAGGGACATAAGGGAACAGCAAGACATCACTGTTGAGTCTGCTAACTGAGGTTGTCTATCTTCTGCCCATAGCAACCCTGGGGTGGACACAAGAGAGAAGAAAGAGCCAGAGGAGACAAATAGATGATCCTTACACCAGCCACCAGAGGAAGCACCAGAGTACAGCAGTCCAGGTGGAACCTAGACTCAAATATATCAGTATAGTGCAGATAAACCTGTGCAGTCTCCTAGACCTACAATACTCCAAATGCTGTGAAAAGAGAGGAACTGGGTTAAACATATATTTAAAAGATATATTTAAATGTGAATAAGATCTCCTGGCTGACCAACATATTACAGGCCTGTCTTCTCATTTTGACTCCGTGGATCATAAAGAGGTCTGCAATGAATTGCGGAGCAATGCATTACAGACCTCTCTAGCATCCAGAGGGTTAAGTTTCTTCCTAACCCTTTGAGTGCTAGACTTGGATACCCATTATGGAACGGAAAGATTAACCCTTTAACCCCTTGAGTGCCAGAGGGGTACGGAACGCACTGCAAAGCAATACGTACCGTGCCCCTCTGGCACTCAAAGGGTTAACCCCTTGAGTGCCAGAAAGGTTTCCAACGCATTGCATACCTCTCTGGCACTCAAAGGGTTAAGGACCAGAAGGGTGTGCTACATATTGCTTTACAATACGCTGCACCACTCTGGTTCTTAAAGAGTTAAAGGCAGCAATACCTGCTCATTCACACCACGTTTGGAAGGACAAATAACAAAACAACCTGATACCAAGGCTTTCCAGATTGGTGATTCTAATGCCAATTACTTGCAGCGCAGTACATGTTTTAATGTAATACTTTGCTAGATTGTCTGTATGGTACAGCGTTTTAACATTATGCTTTTAATTTTAAAGCCATGCTAGGAACTGGTAGTCATCAGCATTGCTCACACATCTCTCCAATATTACTGGAATCTCCCCCATGCCTTATCCAGCCACAAACACATTCAGCATGTATACAGCTATTGCTTGTGATGTCCTACCAAGCCATTTAGAAATGAGACCTACCTTTCCAATACTTTTTTTTCTCTATTTGATTTTTACATACTATATATATATATATATATATATATATATATATATATATATATATATATGTATATATATATATATATATATATATATGTATATATATATATATATATATATATATATATATATATATATATATATATATATAGACACACACACACACACACACACACACACACACACACACATTTAACCATTTGCATGCCAAATAAGTATCCAAAGCATAACACTGCAATGTACGGGAAACCTATCTGGCATTCAAAGGGTTATGTTTCTCTTATTCACATCTCTCTCTCTGATGTGTAGGCACAAATACAACACACGTAACTGTGTGTCCACCCACACTTTGTAAAATGTTTTGTATTGTATTAGAGAAAAGCTCTATGTAAATAACATGATTATTATAAATATCCACAATTATAGGTGGGAAGAAAGTTCCATATCAATACATCCATGGGTCACTGATCACTAATTGTGCATGTGCGTATGTCTTTTAAACCACTGTTCAAGTACATTGGTGGTTTTTAACACGTTAGGGATGCAACACCTAGGTTTGCTAGGTGTTAATTTAACGCAACAATAGAGTCCCTTAACATGTGTTACAAGCCAACACATGTAATTGAAAACCAAATTCATGTGCTTTTGACTGTTTACAATGGGTGCTAATTTAGCACCCACTGTGCATTTTTACCTGTCTGTAGTTTGTCACAGCACAGGAAATAGAACCTGACTGTGACTTAACACTACTGATGGTGGTTTGTCTTCCCTAACATTGGTGATAGAATCAAGTGGAGAAGCAGAGAGAATGTTCTCCAACTTCAGTCGTCTACTGCTGGTGATGTGTAACAGTGGGCATCCCTTCCACAACACCAGCAGTTCAACAACCCTGTATGCTGATAGGGAACTTCTCCTGTCCTCCCATTGCATCTCTAAATTTTAGTGTATATGGTGATGTGTGTCTACACTGAAAAATCCTTTACACACATCTACAAAATCATATCGCTACAGCACAGACCTTTGGTGCATCTCCCCCATTGTGTTTTTATTTTTTCCTCAGATTCATGTTTTCTTTACTTTTAAAGGCTGAACTTTAGAAAACTCCTCTGCTGTCTGTGCTTATCCCCTTAAGGGACAGGAAAATCTGAGGTGGATTTCACTTAAGGACCGGAGCAATTCTGACCTTTTTGACTATGTCTTTGTTCAACAGTGTCTTCCCTCTAAGTACTTTATTTTACCTATGAAAATTATATACTGTTTTTTTTAAGCACAAATACGACTTTCTTTTGATACCACACTTATATGGATAGCCCACCATTTATTTTAGTACAATTAAAGGAAACTGTAAAAAAAAGGTAAAAAAAACAAACAAACAAAAAACACCATTTTTTTTTCTCTTGGGATCATTTGGGCACAATGGGTTAAAATTTTATGGAGACTGCATGAAACGTATGACCAGTCAGTTATACCTACAAAATGGGCAGTTTTAAGTGGGTACTGTCCCCCCCCCGGTGAAAATTCCCATGTCCCTTTTCCCCACCCTATTTTGCCACTTTTTTATTGATGAGCATTGGCGCTATGTATAAATGTATTACATGGATCCACAACAATCAAACTCCCAATTTTATTAATTCAAATTTTTTTTTAATAACATTTTTATTTTGTAAAAAGAAAAAATTGTGTTGTGTTTAAAAAAAAAAAAAAAAAGTTTATTAGAGCAGGTTAAAAATGGATCTGCATTCAGCCAGCCTCCAGCACAGCAGTGAAGTGTTTAATACCCCCAGCTGCTGATTTTTTTTTACCAGTAGGTGTCTCTTCTCTGCTTCTACTTTGATCGTAAGGGACAGACAGGCATAGGGGAGACACAGAGACAGTGTGTAAATCACACTGTCTCATTCATTCCAAATGCCGGTACATGTGATTGCTGCTGCAGCCATCACAGGACCCGGCACTAGTGAAAGTGGCTGAGACTGAACGCTCCAGTACCGGAGAGCTCATTCTCAGCCTGGAATTAATGATAGCAGTGTGCACAGAGGAGCGCTGCTATCATTTAACCCATGACGGTCCGGGACAGTCATGGGTTCTTAATGCAAAACAACCCATGACGGTCCTGGACCATCATGGGCTGCTAATGGGGTAAGAGACTGATATGTTCTAGCAGACACTCTTGGTTGAGCCCTTGTACTGCATATTCAGTACAGCGGTTCAATGAAATAGTTTATATAGCACAAGGGTTCAACCAACAGGTTGTGCTACGAAGGACTCCAAGACACAGAATACGGAGAGGTCACCTACAGTTCAGCTTCTAAAAGAAAAAATAAATAAAATGGTGCACATAAATAAAAATACAATGTACAATTAATATTTGAAAAGGCTGAATTTCATCATTCATGAGGTTGGGATGAGGGACCTGCAGATCTCTCCTGTACCCAAGTCTGCACCACTTCTATTATTCCCAAAGCCAGATTTCTATCTAAGAAGCCCCTAGGTAAGCCCTTTGTATCAAGATGTGTGTGTGTGTGGGGGGGGGGGAAGGGAGTAGTACAGCCCATAAACCCTTGCACCTGATACCCACATCTGGCTTTGTAATGTCCAGCTTAAATACTATATTGTTCAGTTTATTTATACTTTTGTACCTAAGAGTTTATTAAAAAAACAGTAATATTGTATATACCAGCTGATCATTTTCAGCTGTTGTCAATCCATTACAAGATGAAGGGTCCCTCAACAAGTTTACAACAACTTGTGCTTTTTATTCTCAGTGTGTACCCATCTAACCATCCTGTCTTTGGTCTTCTTCTTGGGAGCTTCATATCAAATGGAATCCATTCCAAAATTCATTTAGTCATTTGACTTTAGGGCTTCTTGCTATGTGGCCTGGAGATTTCCATTACAGGGGCTTTACTCTTTCAATGATGTCATAGACCTTTGCTTGCTGATGAATCTATGCACACGTTTTTGAGACTCTTTTTCTTATGACCAGTATTCAATGCTCCATACTTCTCTGTGTAACCTTAAGTTTTTGTATGGCTTTAGCATTCAGTGTCCATGTTTTACAGCCATAAGAACTGGGAAGACACATTGGTTGAAAACCATTTGCTTGAGGCAGAGTAGTACATTTGTCTTAAAGATAGTGCTGCTAAGTTTTCCAAATGTTTGCCATCCTAATTTTACTAGTCGCTCAATTTTTATCATGGTGTAACATCTGTTGACATTTCCTGTTCAAGGTAAACATACTTCTTTTAGTTCTTGTCCATCTACTGTGATTTTCCTTGGTATGGTAAATTTCTTAAACATGACTTGTGCTTTGTTGATATTCATCTTCAGACCAAAATTTTGCTTCCCTGTTGTAGCTCTGCAATGCATTCTTGAATTTCTTCAGGACTAGCGGCAAAGATTATGACAATATCTGCAAAATGTGATGTAGGTAGTTTTCACTGATCTTAAAGCAGAACTATCATCCTAAATAAAGTCCCCCACCCCAATAATTAGGCATATAGTGATATGCTTAGACATAGTGCTATTATCAAGCATAAGTACCACGTTATGAAGAAACCCTACTTCTTCTGAGACTGGCGGCCAGGCTTGCGCACAGACATCTTGGCTTAGAGACATCCGAGTGCCTGTGCTGTCTTGTACCTTAAGGTAACAGGAAGGGACTGACGGTGCAGGAGTGCAGATGCCTCTAAAGCAAGAAGCCTGGCCATCAGTCTCAGAAGAAAGATGCTCAATAATAGCACAATTTCTAAGCATAGCTCTATATGCCTAATTATTGGGGGGGTTATATAGGGTTATAGGAACTTTAAGTTCTTTTTTGTCCCTATTTAGTTTGGGGAAAATGTCCACTACACAAGCAGTTAATAATAATAATATCAAAGTATTTTACCAGGAAGGATACATTGAGATTGTCTCTCGTTTTCAAGTATGTCCTGGGGGTATAGATATTATTACCCAATTTAATGGTACTCATTTTATCTACCTCGGAAGGATGAAAGGCTGAGTCGACCTTGCTGGGACTAGAACCTGTGACCTTGCGGTTTCAACAGATTCTACAGCTGGTGCCTTAACCAGCTGAGCCATCTCACCAGCTCAGTTTTGGGGAGAATGAGTCTCCATGTGAGACACCTTCTTCTATGTTGATCTGGACTATATCATAGTTGACCTGTAATGATGCAGTTGCATTTTCGTATATTGATTGGAAGATATTGATGTAGTTGATCAAGTAATTGGTCATTGCTTGCTTTTTCAAAGCCCTTTTCATAGTCCGTGAAGGCTATGCATAATGGAAGGTTGTATTCATGATTCCACTCTATAACTTGTTGCACTGTCTGGATATGGTCCATTGTACTGAAACCACTCCTGAAGCAGACTTGTTCTTTAGGTTGTGCCTCATTAAGTATTGTGTGCATTCTTCTTAATAGCACCTTTGTGAAAACCTTTCAGAAGACTGGCAATAGGCTTATCGGTTGGTAGTTTTTTTTTAGATCCACCTTATCACCTTTTTTTTGTGCCGTAGGATGACATCTGCATTTTTCCATGTTTCAGGTACTTTGCCGAGTAGGAGGTATTTTGAACATTTTAATATTGACTTTATTAGGTCCAGCTGCTTTGCCATTTTTCATTGATTTTACTGCAGCTTCTATGTCTTCTACCAAAACTTCTGGCACAGCTTCAGCCTCTGACACTGCATTCAGTTGCTGTCTTTCATCCTTATAAAGATGGATGAAGGTGAGTAATATATGGAAGACTATATTGCCTCACAGAAAAGTCTAGCTCTGACCACTTCCTACACCTACCTGTTTAAAATGGAGACGCTGACTGCGCCAACACATTAGTTCACAATTCTTGTCCCAAGAGCGTGGAAAAATACCTAGGGCTGGGCGTGGCAGTGTCCAAATTTGCATCATAATGTGAGTGGCTTAACTGGGGTGGGTGGGATTGTTAGGTGGAAAGGCAAAATTTGCCCTGAAATGGGCAGAGAAGTAGGCATAGTAGGGCAGGAGTGATGAGAAGTGGGTGGGGTTACTATGGAACTCACCGAGCTGGAGAATCAGCCTGTCACTTTAGACCTGGTAATTCAATCTTTAAACCAAAGTCTCCAGATCTGAAGCGTTCCCAGGTAAGTCAGTTCATTGGAGACCTATCTAGCCTTCAAGTTGGTAAACTCCCTATTTAAATCCATGGAGATTTGGGGAATTATTCTTCTTATTAACTATGGGACAAACCAACTGCACCATAGGGAACAAATAAACATTTCCGTGAATTTAAAATGGGTTTTTTTACCTTTTGGGGGAGATTCACTAAGGGGTGATAAAACATTCACTAAGGGGTGATAAAATCCCTATTTTAGTCTATAGAACCTATACACTACGATTTCTTCAACTTTGGAGATGTTAGTGAATAGGCTTCATAGAATAACATAGGAATTGGAGAAGTTATCAACTGAAGAAGTCATCTCCACATTATCACCTCTTTATCACCACTTAGTGAATCTCCCCCTTTGTATGTTAGAGGTGTCCTGGAGACTTTTTTGCATTCATGTAATAAAACATGCATTTTAAATCAGCAGGAATTGAAACTTCTTGAATACTAGAAATGTCGTGCCCCTACATTTCAGCATTATTTTTTGTCTTTTGAGAAAAAAAAAAAAAGGCACTTGAACCAATTATTTTTCTCACCAGTCCAGGATATTTGTGATACACCAGCTGATCTAATTGCCCTGCATCACATTCCTGTTACATTGGACACCATTAGTTAAAAGCTCTGATACAGAATGTACACTTGGTTTGGGAAAAATGAGCCGTTTATAATGAATCTGCTTCTTTGGACAGAAACAAAACTTATGTTTTAAGAGGATTTGTTGCATTCTGCAGATTAAGTAAGTGTGACAGATTTTATTAGAAAGTCATTTTGGGAGCAGTGTATACAGTACTATAATCTAGATAGGGGGTGGGAAAACTGTGGCTTTCTAGCTGTTTTTGGTCTGTAACATCCATCAACCTTTTACAGTCACAGAATTTATTATGTTATGTCTATCAATAGGGATTAAATAGAATTAAATGTACATTACAAATTTTGGGCAAAGGCAACATGTAGGACAAATAAATCCCCTTACAGCATGGAAGTCCAAAGTGTGGCTTCTGGGCCAAATCTGGTTCACCTGACCCCAGGAAGCGGCCCACCTCAGATTAAAAAAAAACAAATAATTTTATACCAAATTAATTAGCACACATTAACTAGTAGGCCAGTAAGGCCTAAACCTCTGTTTTCCGGTACTGTACAGTTCGAGAATAGATGTCTGGTAAATATCAGTATTGTCACTGACTTGATAAATGAATCTATATTTTTTTTGAATAGCCGAAATGCTGTAATTCACCATCTTTATCAATAAAAATAATAATGTGACCCTCACACTTATGGCTTTCTGATCATGTTGTCCATGACTGAAAAAAATGTAATGCCCCCTGCCTTACAGGGTGGATAGGCAACCCATGTCTCTCCAGCTGCTGTTGGACTGCAACACAAGTAGAACTGGAGTAATTCTGGAGAATATAACATTCCAATTGATTTAATTGGGGCTATTAACCCTTTGAATGCTAAAGAGGTCTCCAACACACTGCTTAAAAATGTGTTGGAAACCTCTTTGGCATTCAAGGGATTAAAATTCCCACTTAAATTGAAATATATCTATTCACCCCCATGGTGCAGTTTAAATGCCTCAGTGTTCCTCCTTAATCCCATCTCCTACCACAGGGGAGAAAGGCAAGTACTCCAGCTCACACTAGCAATGCATGTTTTCAGGACATCTGAGTACACAATCAATGGCACAGCCACTTTAATAGATCCAATTGTAACCAAGCAGGGATATTCTGAAAACATGGAATTGAGGCTTGCATTGTCTATACCAGTCCTATTCTCTCTTACATTTTTGACCCCTTAGTTGAATCTGTTCCAATATCACTGCAATCCAGCTGAGGACTGGGAGAAAGACTGGCGGCCCTTCATTTCTAATGTTTCATTATTTTAAACAATTAATAACAGGATTTATTTTAAAGGGATAGTAATACTTCGTTTTAACTTTATTTTATTTTGTAGGCATTAAAAAAACATGAAGAATGATATAAGTCTTATCTCTCAAACCTTTATGGTTTATGAGATATTCACAAGCAAAGTTTCCCCTCCCCGCCCCTTTTTCCTAGTGTAAGCCATCTCTTCTCAGATGTGAATCTGGTTGTATGACCAGACAGATAACAGAAGGGGACAATTTTCATTGTATGAAAACAATGAAAGCCCTTCCCCCCTTGACAAGTTTTTCAGCTTTTTCCCTTATCTTAATAGAAGATTGTCCCTCTCTGCAGTCTACCTGGGCACCTCCCTTCTGATCTCGTTGAACACGGGGGGGATACTTTGTTTGTGAATCTCTCTTAAACCATAAAGGTTTGAGAGATAAGACTTATATCATTCTTCATGTTTTTTTAATGCCTACAAAATAAAATAAAGTTAAAACGAAGTATTACTATCCCTTTAAATGATCAGAATCAATTTATTTGATATTTACTTAAAACATTCAAAATGTATATTAATTAAATCTCTTAGTGTCAAAGAGGTGGACAGAGTGTTAACCCTTTGAGTGCCAGAGGGGTACTCAGCACATTGCTTTGTTATGCGTTCTGTACCCCCTGGCACTCAAAGGGTTAAAGAAGTTAGGCACTACAATGCTATTTTGACTAAGTAAAACATTTTTAAAAGGAAAAAAAGCCCTGCTGTACAGAGACTGTCCACTGTAGGCTCTGCTGCTTATAACAGTTTGTCTACATAATTAGCATTATTGTTATGTGAGGTACACAGAACCATTATTAGGTTAACCATACTACACAAGTGTCACGGTTGCGTTTAACCCCTTAATGACCATTTAAGGGGTCAAAAGTCCTACTGATTTCAATGAGGAGTCTAATACTATAGATGTCTACAATACTTTGCTTTGCAATGTGTTAACCCTTTGAGTGCCAGAAAGGTATCCAATGCATTGCAACATAATGTGTTGGATACCACTCTGGCACTCAAAGGGTTAAAGATCTCTAATATTCAAGGGATTAAAAGCACTGATTTACATTGTAAGCTTTTGATCAGGGACCCCGCTTCCAGTGTTTCACTTTGTTAAAGGGATAGTAATACTTAATATGTAAATATATATCCTATATAATAATTCGCTAGGATGTTTGTCAGAAGCCGTCATGCACAGTAGAGACTGCGCACACTGCAGTCCTGAGCAGTACAGACTGCCCGCGCTGCCGTCATATGCAGTACAGACTGCCTGAATGCGCTGCGGTTGATACGGAGCGGGGTGCTCCAAATTCGGACCGGAGTCCTCTCTGTGCACCTTCCTGGGACTGCTTGGTGAGCAGAGAGGTTCCGGGCACCAACCGAGGATACATATATATATATGTATATAATAGGGTTTATGTCCCTGACTAAAACAAGGGCACTCCCACTGCTGATAAGTATTTTATTCAAAAGTTATTACAGGTCAAACATGAAATTTTTAGGTGCAGTATCTCAGTAGCCTGAAGTACTACACCAGCTTATGGAGATTTATGGTCAGTTGACTAGATCTGTCCACAAAATGGTGCAGCAACAGCACCACTGTACAATTTTAGGACACTAACATATTTCTCCTAAAAAAATCAAGTTTGAACAGGAATAACTTTTAAATAAAACACCTCTAAACAGTAGGAGCACCCTTGTTTTACTCAGGAAGATAAACACTACAATATATATATTTTTACATATTATGTGCTACTATCCCTTTAAGTACTTGTCACCTGTACTGTCCAAACCCTAAACTGTACAGCGATACTACACTTGTGGTGCTATATAAATAAACATATTCATTCAATTTAAAGGAATGGGAACTTGCATTTGGCCAGCTGGCTGGACCCAGAATTACTCCACTTTTTGTACTTTATAAATAAGTCTCCATGTGTCATAAATGAAAATGTACAAACGTCGATAAAATTAAATAAAAATAACAGTCATCTCCATTATGAGTCACATTTTCCTTACAGTTTAAGTCTCTTGATTATTCCACTGCTTGATTCCATCCTCTTTGCCAGTAAAAAAATCTTGTAAACTTGCTCAGAATTAAATAATTTCAACTTTGATTGCCAAAGGGGTATACATTGCACTGCAATGGAATGTGTTGCTCACCCCTGCGGCACTCAAAGGGTTAATTGACTTAAATTAAGAAATGGCAAAAAACAAAAAAAAAAAAACCAAAAAAAAAAACCTCACGTTTCAGCCGCAAGACGGGAAGTGTGTTTTATTGTTATTTTGATTTTGTTCTAAACCGTCTCAGACTGATTTATATTTGCAATCTGAAATACTTTAGTGAGAACGGAAATGCTACCGGCTGACAGCGTCTATAACAGCCCTTAAATCTGAAATATTATGTGCGAATCCTGGAAGGCAGCCATTAGGAAGATTATAGTAAGGGACGCAGCGGGGGCATCCCCGCGGAGAAAGGACTTGTAATGGGGGACAAGTGTGACCTCTGACCCTCGCGGGGATCAGCACTATCTAGAACAGTAATCAGCATCACATGCTCCCAATATCTCAGAGCCTGCAGCCCTTCCTAAGACCAGAGGCATGTAATGGCAGTGACATGTTTAATGGGGCTCAGCGGAGGTGACTGACACCACTCCAACAATCAAAATCACATGAATGCTTTAAATATTTACCATTAGCACTGTTTTGGGTTAATAAGACTGATTTTGAACACAGGATAAGTGATTTTTTTAGAGCTTTTAATTTTGGCTTTCCTGCATAAATTATCTATAATGTCATACTTCATTAAAGGGGAAGTATACCCTTGGAATAAGTGTCTCTTACTTTGTTTAACCCATTGAGAACCAGAGGGTTGCTGTTGCACCCCTCTGGGTCCTTAACCCTTTGCTTTGCAATGCGTTCCATACCCCTCTGGCACTCAAAGGGTTAAAGGGATTATAAAATTATTTACTTAGGTAAGTGTCCTTCACATAACAACAGCAAATATATAGTTTATTTCTGTGAATTTATCTCGATTGTAATCCACTGCTGATTCTTTCTGTTTTCAATCTGATACATTTCAGTTCATACATGTCTACTGAAAACATACAGCTTGCTGTGTTACCTACAGGCAAACTTCAATAAAGGTCACTATATATGGCCAACTGTAGATGTAACACAATGGGGAAGATTCACTAAGTGGTGATAAAGTGGACATGACTTCTGCAGTTCTTATGTTATTCTATACACCCTATGTACTCTCTAAAGTTGAAGAAATCTTAGTTCATAGGCTCCATAGAATAACATAGGAATTTGAGAAGTGATAAACTGGGGACATCTTCTCCACTTTATCATAGAAACATAGAATTTGACAGCAGATAAGAACCATTCTGCCCATCTAGTCTGCCCATTTATCCTACTGTAAAAACCTCAAACCTTATATGGTCCTTGGTCTTCTCTTATGTTCAGGACAGCATTATGACTATCCTATGTTTGCTTACATTCTGATAAATACATAGAATTTGACTACAGATGAGAACCTCGTTATCACCACTTAGTAAATCTCCCCCAAAATATATAAGATAGATAGACAGGAGATGCCCAACTGCTGTATGAAGGACACCCTCCTTGTTAAATGAGTATTTTAACCCCTTAACGACCCTTGAAGGTCATAGTACGTCATGGGTCGATCTGAGTTAACGACCCACGATGTACTATGACCGTCATGGAATTCCAGGCTCCCCCCGTGGCTGCACGCCATTCAGGGAGTCCAGAATCGAAATTAAAAAAGAAAAAAAAAAGCTCCGTGGTTCTTTAGTGACCGCCGCGTGCCTGCACGGCCAGTCGTTAAGGGGTTAAACAAATTGCGGCAAGTGCATTTATTCCTAGGACCCACTTTAACACATTATGGCTCATTTAGTAAGAAGAATTGGAACAAATCTGGGCTAAACCAGCTTCAGCACAGGGGGCAAATCAAATTCCCATAGATTTAAAGGGGGACCTATGACTCCTGTACAAATGTGTGTTATATGTTAGATTATCTAGTGATTAGGTGGGTTTCTTGAATAATTTATTTTTTAAATAGTATTTTGCAGAAAATTAACGTTTAAAGACTGCACTTCCGGAGAGACAACAATGTACAGCTCTATACCCACAGTCTGTCACTCTGCCTCTGCTTCCCTCCCTCTATCCAGCCTCCTGTTAGCTGGAGAGATTTAATTGATAGAGATCGATATATAGCCAATGAGATGCTCCAGCTTACAGACAGAAGCCTCCGTCATCGGAACAGCTGGATAGAGGGAGGGGAGAGGAGGCAGAGTTACAGACTGCGTGTATAGAGCTGTACCCGCAGTCTATCCGGAAGTGCAGTCTTTAAACGTTAATTTTCAGCAAAATAGGATTAAAAAAAATAAATTATTCAAGAAATCCACCTAATCGCTAGGTAATCTAACATTTAACACACATTTGTACAGGGGTGATAGATCCCCTTTAAATGGGGCTTTTAACCTATCAAATGTTAGAAAGGTGTCACATGCGTTGAGAAACAATGTGTTGGAGACCTATCTAGCATTGATGTGTTTAACCCGTTGTGTACCAGAGGCCTGTGCAAAGCATTGCAGATGCACCTCTCTTACACTCAAAGGGCTAAAAGCCCAATTTAAATCAATGGGGATATGAGAAAACTTTAACTGACCCCTACAGTGTAATTGGTTTACTCCAGCTCTTTTTCATAAATCAGCCCCTGAGTGCCAGAGGCATGTGTATGATACAACAGAGCTTTGTGATGAACAACGCTCTGGCACTCAAAAGGTTAAATATCAAAAAGTAGCAATTTCTGTAGGAAATGAGCAAACCAATGGATATCATTTGCAAAGACCAAAGTCCAAACCTTAAACTGCACGTCTAGCAGTCTGGGATGTAGAATGGTAAGTTCTCACTAGGAAACAAGTGGCACTTACAGGCTCAGATATCAGTCGCGCTATGTAGGGCCTGGAACCCCCAAGAGTCCTGTCACCCAGGCTGAGATGCATATTGGAGGTGACTGGCAGAACTGAGACATCCTCCGCTGCTGCATGAAGCAGAGCTGTCACTGTCCTGTTTTTTGAAGTCTTTTGCCATAACTTGATTAGATAGAACTATGATTGACAGCTCCACTTCCCAAGAGGTTCTGCGATAGCTGCAGGCTTTGCTGCATCGGTCACTGTGCTTGATAATATAATAATAACCTTATTCTCAAATTGTGCTGCCAGTTTAGGCAGTGCTAGACACAGATTTCTATTCTGGGCGCAATGGGGTATGTGTATAAAGATAAAAATGGAGCAATTCTGGGGCAAAGCAACAGCTCCATAGGGAGCAAATAATAATTTCACATTGATTTATATGGGGAGTTTAGCAATCTGCAAGCTAGAAATGTCACCAATATATTATGTGGCTAATATTCCAGGGCTTAACCCTTTAAGTGCCAGAGAGGTAGCCAATGAGTGGGATACCGCTCTAACACTCAAAGGGTTAAAATACCGAATTCCACCCATGGGATTTCTGTATTCGCTTAGAGGTAGCTGGTTTGCCTTGGAATTGATGCACATTATCATTTATACATATGTATAGCCCAATGTCTGCACCATACAGCATACATATGTATATTAAAATTCAGAGATGCTCAACTAGGAACAAACCTGCAATACAAATTTGCAGTCTCTACAGGAATTGTGTCCTACCCAGGGTGCAATCTCTTTTAGCCCACTAGTGCCTTTCACAAAGAGGAAATAATCCTAAAGCATACCATATTGGTCCTACCATTACAGCAGTCCAACCTCGAAATGCCAGGCAATTCCTCTCTGAACAAGAGACGCAGCCAGCCCCAGACATACGTTTCGGCCTTGTTGGGCCTCGTCAGTGAGGTGTAGCTAATCTCTCTAAGCACTGTGAGCAAGGGATCCAATGCTGGATTCCCCCTATTACCCTGCTTAGAGAGATCAGCTACACCTCAATGACGAGGTCCATCAAGGCCGAAATGTACTTCTGGCTTTGGCTGTTTCTCTTGTTCAGAGAGGAATTGCCTGGAATTTTGTGACTGCCTACTGTAATGGAAGGACCAATATGATGTGCTTTAGGATATTTCCTCTTTGTGAAAGGCACTAGTGGGCTAAAAGAAATTGCACCCTGGGTAGGACATCATTCCTATAGGGCCTGCAAATTTGTATTCCAGGTTTGTTCCTAGTTGAGCATCTCTGCCTTTTAATATTGATACAGCATACAATCTAATTCTTTGTCTGAGGCACCGGGAGGTCAATGGGGGAAATCTATTTAAAGTGTTAACCCTTTATTGTTAAGCACCTTTATTTTTTTTGATAACATAGGTATTTATTGATACAGAAGTATAGGTTTACAATAGACATCACACTGTTTCACATAAAACAGGGGTGTCCAACTTGCGGCCCTTGGGCCAAACAAGGTCCGCCTGACCCCAGAGTGTGGCCCACTAGAACTAGCAGACCAGAAGGATACAGTACAGAATGAGAATAGCTGTCTGTTTATCTATCTATCTATCTGTATTGTCACTGACTTGATATTTGACTAAGACTAGGTGTATTTATTATTTTATTTAGAAAATGTTTTACCAGGAAGAATACATTGAGATTTCTCTCGTTTTCAAGTATGTCCTGGACAGTTTTCAGTAGAGGGTTGCATATTTACACAAATTGAGAAACATTATATATTACATGTTATTAAATATACATACACATATGAATATTCATACATATGGAAATTGTAAAATTATATACAGTTACACTCTGTTTTTAGATATAAAGAAGCATTTACGTTTAAGGATTTTAGACTGGGAGCAGATTTGATTATTTCACGCAGATTGTTCCAGGCCTTTGGAGATCTGAAGGAGAAGGCAGATCTTCCTGCTTGTTTCTTGTATTGTGGTATACGTAGCGAGTTGTTAGCGGTGGAGCGGAGGTTATACTTAGTATGGAGAGCAGGAGTGAGCAAACTGCACAGGTAGTGTTGTAGTTTTCCAGAGAAGTGGTTTTGTACTAAGCAAGAAAGGTGAAGGGCACGTCTAGATCTGAGTGTTAACCAATTTAGTTCTTTTAACATATCACAGCGATGAGTAGTGTAATTACATTGGAGGCTAAAGCGGCATATTGAATTATACAGGGTGTCAAGTTTACTAAGATGGATTTCTGGCGCTGGAGCATAAACTACATCACCACAGTCTATGACAGGCTGCAACATCTGTTGCACAATACGTTTTCTAACCAGGGGACTTAAACATGATTTGTGTCTAAAAAGAGTACTGATTTTGGGATAAAGCTTGGAGGTTAATTTGTCAATATAATGACCAAAAGATAGGTGTATAACTGCACCTTTTATAGGAATAAACGTGACTAAACTTTTTTATACTGCTTCTGGTTCACTGCTAAAAAATGCATATTTTTGAATAGCTGACAGGCTAAAAATCACCATTGTTACCAATAAAAAAATGAATGCGGCTCCTTACACATATCGATTACTGATCATGTGGTCCACAAATTGACCCCCCTGACATAAAGGCATAAGTAATAACTTTGGGTATGATTAACTAGCAGTCTTGGTATGTAGTTGCCCATGCCTTAACCCTCTGAGTGGCACTGGAGTATATAACACATTGCTTTGGGTTAAATTTAGTAATCCTACAGATCCCACAATGTAGAAAAAGAAAAAAAAACTCGCATGTGTTTCACAAACGAATGGATATATGTTAAAAATTAGATCACACCTCTTAGAACGTTGAGAACTTAATTGACCTGAACGGCCATCACCCCCACCCCCTCCTAAGGCATGCTTGTATTGGCAGCCGCTTCCTCCGCTGCTGTGTGTCTCCCTTGCAGGACACCTTCGAATCAACACACATTCCTGCCTCGTGAGAACTCTGAGGTCCTGACAGGGCACTGCAATACTTGAACACCGCACATTGAAATTATGGTAGATCCCTGTGAGGACCTCAGGGTCCTCATAAGGCAGGAATATATGTTGATTAGAAGGGAGACACACAGCAGCAGAGGAAGCAGATGCCAATTCAAGCATGGCACAAGCTGTCCCTGGATGGGGTGGGTGGTGAAGGTCGTGCTCATTACAGCTGCAGGTGAATGAAGTGCTCCATGTCTGAAGATAACTGATTTACTTTTTCTACATTTTGAGTGTACATTAATTTGTTGTTGGTATACTTCTGAGCAGGTCTGATTTTGTTTTTCTACATATCAGGAGCTCTGTTTTTAGGAAATGTAAGCCTTTGGGTATGAGAAAGGTATCCATTGCAACGCAATGCATTGGATAGGAAGGGAGGTGAGGAGGAACAGTGCAGGGTTAGGTGAAGGGGAGGGTAGGTGATCAGGTGAAGGGGAGTCTGAAACTATCAGTCAGGCAAAGGGGAGTGTGAGGGGATCAGGTGAAGGGGAGTGCGAGGCAATGAGGCAATGAAGTGAAGGAGAGTACCAGGAACAGGAGGGATGAGGTATGTACTGTGGTGGTGGGTGAAGTTCTGTACATAGCGAATGGAAGAGTGGGTGTAGAGGAAGCAGGTGTGTACTGTGGTGGAGGGTGAAGTCCCAAAAAATGCAGGTTTGAACTTCAATAACTCTTGAATAAAACGCCTCAGCAGTGAAAGTACTGTTTTACTCAGCAGGACTAACCCTACAAATATATATTTTTCATATTAAATGTTAATTTCCCTTTAAAAAATGTATAAAATGACTAATGCCAGTTGTAGAGGCAGTAAAGAGTTAGATGTGCATTAATCCTTTAACCCTTTGTGTGTCAGAGAGGTATCCCACATTCCATAGGATGCTAGATACCTCATTGCAATGCAGTGGCGATATCTCTAGTATGCAAGGGATTACTACTCTACTTAACATTTTGAGTGCCAGAGGGGTATGCAACGCATTTCTTTGCAATGTGTTGTGTACCCCTCTGGCGCTCAGATGGTTAATGACAACAATAAGAGTTTCACTTAAAATAGAATTCAACCCAAAGTCCTTCAGAATCAATGCATTAAGTGAATGAGTTATACCCAGGGCATAGCAAAGTGGGTGAAAGCAATTAAATAAAAATTTCCTTTTTTTGTATGTTTTTTAAAAGTATTTCAACAAATATTTATTAAGATTATTAAGAACAAATCTGGTCTAGTCTCCTTAACCTTTTCAGTGCCAGGCGCACTAGTCTCCTTAATCCTTTGAGTACCAGAGGGATACGGAACACATTTCAAAGCAATGCTCTACGTACCCTTCTGGCACTCAAAGGTTTAACCCTCTCTACGTAGTTTTAATGCAGCCCCAGATTAAGTCAATTCTGCTTTTTAAATCTATGGCTGCTGGCCAAACACAAAATGTATAGGTGTTGCAGGAGTATGGACTGTTGGCAGGTCCCTGCACACAACACCCAGTCGCAGCTGCACCCCCCTGTAGTTATGCCACTGGGCAAGTCTCCTAAATCTGAAACCTGTAGCTTATGGAAAAAGCAAAGGAAGTAATGTGGCCTAATCCACAGACTTCAATGGTTTAGCCCAACTCCCTTGACAGCTGCGGGGGTCAGTTTTATGACACCCCATTTAAAGTCAGCAGCCCCTCCCTTGTTTTAAACAAACAAAAAAAAGAATTAGTAAAATATGAAACTTTCCATTTAAGAGCTACTAATTTGTATAGGTATTGTTCCCATTTATCTTTACAAACGTAAAGTATCATGGAGGTGACACATGAGTGAAGATGAAGACAAAACTACATAACATTTAGATGAAAAAGAAATTAGATATATCAAACTGCTAAAACCCTGTGTGACAGTCCTGTCACTGTCCAACTCAAGGAGAGTCTCTAATTATTACAGCCAGTTTTATTGTTAATTGTAAGACAGATCTGGCAGGTGGGGAAGGAACTGGGCTCTTATAATTAGTATCTCACTGCAAGGAGAAGTAATGAGAGGGGGAAAGTCTACTCAAAATAGCAATGTTTATTATCAGATGCAGACACATTGAAACATGACCTTAATGAAGTCTGTGATGGTGCATTTTATAGTGCTGAAGTGTAAGACCAACTGGAGACTAGTGAATAGGTAACTAGAACAAAATAATGGGAAAATTGTAATCCTCATTGAACTGCATTTTAGAGACTTCTAACATATTGCAAAGCAACGTGTTTGAAACATCTCTAGCATCTAAGGGGTTAAACATAGTGTTAAGCACCCCTTGTTTTTTTCACATGCACTTGCACCTTAAACCTGTGAGTGTCAGCGGGGTTTGCATATCCCACTGGCACATAAAGGGTTAAATTAAGCCCTGCACCTATATTTCACTGACACAGGACATATATATATATATATATATATATATATATATATATATATATATATCATTTTTTATGTGTTTTTTTTTTTTTTTTTTTTAACCAAAGTCCATTTAACCCTTTGAGTGCCAGAAAAGTATGCAACACACTGCATATCTTTCTGGCACTCAAAGGGTTAAATTATCAGTGTCTCCATCCACCAAGCACCTTTATATAATTTTCATAGATTAAGGACTCAATATTAATACAACAGTTAAAAAATAAAATTGCGGGGGATGACTAAGCCCACTAGAATCTGATTGGCTAGCAGGTGTGTAACCTCACATCCCAGCCAATAGAAGCATGGGAACCATTTTAAACAGGGACTGGCCATATAAAAGCTAGTCTCTGTTCAAATTCCTATCAGTATGGCTCATGCAATGGTCCAAAAGGTATTTAGAGGGGAGGATCTTTGTTCTGCTCTTCTGCCGCCACCGCAAGTGGCAGCAGTAGCGACGGCAGAGTAGCTGTGTTGGCACTATTCCTTTTTTTTTTTTCCCAAAAGCTTTATTGAGAATATACAGATGTTACAACACAGTACCGACATAGAAAAAATAAAAATAAAACATACAGAATACAGTGCCAGTTTGATGATGTAAGAAGGAAATGCTCCAAATAACTCTGGACGAGATTTACATAATAGTGTGAATCAGGCAATAGTGGCAGTAATTAAATGACAAACATTTGGGATATCTAGTATGTAATCAAAAGAAATTCAGGTTTGAAGAGATAAACAGAGCCATAGTAGCTGACAGATAAAGAATTAGAGAGAGATGAGAGAGGAAGGGAAGGTGTGAAGGGGGGGCGGGGGGGCAGGGGGGTTAAAGCTGAATGAGCGAGACACGACACTGATGGTGATATATAAAAGAAGATAGTCGTGAAAGGTCATCATGGTGGGTTTATAAAATCAAGCCAGGGAGCGTAGGTTTGGAGAAATACTTCACTCTTCCCCACTGAGTAATAGTAGATCCTTTCCATATCCAGGACATAACGAATGCGGATCTTCCAGTCGGACACTGTCGGAGAAGTTGATGACCTCCACAGTCTGGGTATACATGCCCTTGCTGTCGAGATCAACAAACTCCAGCTCTCAAGGGAGGTACGCGTGGAAAGAAGTCCCCGATCAGTCTCGGAGAATATAGATAACAACATAGTCCCAGGTGATAATGTCAATTTAACCTTCAATAGAGTACAAATGTGCTTATGAACCTCAGTCCAGAAGCGTGTGAGAAGAGGACAAGACCACCATATATGGAAAAGAGAGCCGTCTGGACATCCACATCTCCAACAAGTACTGGGAAGCTCTGGGTGAACAGTATGCAGAAAAGCCGGTGTGCGGTACCACCACAACAGTAATTTATATGATGTTTCCTGCAAATTAGAGTTTCGAACCAAAGTGGAGTTAAGGACATGAGAGGAGAACCATTGAGTATCAGATATGTTAATGGAAAGATCAGAACTCCAGGCCGCTCTATGAAAAGAGGGGGGCTGAGTCTGCCAAGAGTTAATAAGTGAATATAAAACTGATATACACCTTGCAATAGGTGCATTCCGTATTACTAATATTTCAAAAGGAGTCAATGAGCGGGGTCTATAATCATGGAGATGGCATGATTGGAGAAGGTGACGAACCTGCAAATACCTCCAGAACTCATGCTGAGGAAGACGTGATCCCGACTCAATTGCACTAGGGAAGGGAAGGAAGACTCAGGTAATAAGTGATCAAGATCCGTTAGGCCTGCAGATTCCCAAGCTGTGAATCTATCCCGTGAGAGTCCTGGCGGAAAGTCTGGGTTCCCTATGATAGCATATAGAGGGGAGGGGAACTGGGATAGCGCATAGGGTGAAGAGAATTTATGCCAAAAGTCCAACAAATGACCAATCACTGCATGTCTAGATAAGGAGAGGGGGATAGATTGCCGAAAGGACCACAAAAGTTGCTGAAACCTTAAATGCGGATGTGTGGCCTGCAGTAGTGTCGACCAAGACTTCCAAGGAGAAGAGCTGCAAAGCTCCAGAAGAGTCTGCAACAGTGCCGCGTGTCTGTAGCTAATTAAATCAGGGAGGCCCAGGCCTCCTCTGGAAGGCGGTCTGGCAAGAACGGCAAGGCTAACCCGAGGTTTTTTATGGCACTATTCCTTTTAACATATTTATTACTGATTTGAGGGGCATATGAAGCTAAGAAGATATATGAAGCTAAGAAGATACAGAAGATGAAGAAGACTGAAGAAGAAAGAAGACAATGGCTTTCAGAAGAGAACTTACAGTGGATGACCAGGGTGTTGAAGACCCCGGTGGACATCAGACTTACAGGTGTGGATAATAGGATAGTATTGTTTAACTTTATGTAGTAGTAGTGTAGGGTTAGTGTTTGGGAGGTGGGAGAGGGTGACTGTTTTTTTGCTCATTCTTGGGGTTTGACACTGTGTCAGTCATTGGGAATAGCTAGTTTACGTTTATGTCCCCAAAACCCACACTATTTAGCATGAGTTGTGGGAACAAAAAGCGGAGACGACCGTTTGGTCCAACATGGGTTTTAGCAACCAACACTTGCTGCAGTGGATGCTGGCCAAGCAGTAGGATTCTAACCATACAACTGTGTGTGTACTGCCCAGAACTCCTTTGGCCCCTAACGAAGCTTTTAGCTCCATTAATATTATTGAGCCGTCAGTCTGTGAGAAACATATATTACAGAGGTTTTTCCACATGACTTGTTTGAGAGGGGAAGCAGAACCTTAGCAAAAACGAAAACAAAGCAAAAAAAAAACCTGGTATAGGACTTATTTGAGGGTGATTCCTGTGTATCAATAGATATAGACCTCTGTTGGAGTCACAAGGGGCAGAGGCTTCCACTAGACCACCAGGAAGTTTCTGAAGGCACAGATTTCCTTGGAAATGTGTAGTGAGAAGCGGAAGGGGCTGGGCTTTACTGGAGCCCATACCTCAACCTCCCTGCATTAGATCATAATGAGGGTATTTTTAATGGAAAGGGCAGAGTCTCCACTTTCCATGGAAGGTACCTATGAGGGTGTATTAAATAGTTTTGTATCTTTGGAATTATACTTTATTGGAATTTCATTGAAAACACAAGTTTGGGTAGAATTCTGGGTATGGATTTTGGTCACAGAGGATATTCACAAACCGATTATATATATATGGATAGTTGGGCTGATAAGAGACACATTTTGCTTACATGTAGAGAAAGTTTCTCACACCAGTCCCCACAGTCTGTTCTTAACTGGGTTCTACCTGTTTTTTTTACCATTAAGTTCATTTATTATTCACAAATCGTGATTATTTACCTTCACTCTCAACACGCTGTTTGTCTTTGTGACCAATAAGGAACATCCACTCCCCGCAATCTAATCACGTGTGGAGTAGTGATGACGTCATTAGTGTCACGGATGACACCGAGGAGAGGTGAGTTTAAATGCACGAGTTCATCATTAAAGTGTTTGTCTTGATAAAGGCCTCCTTTTTGGGACCGAAACGTGGACCTATATTTTTGCCTTATTCCAAAATAAATTTTGCTTTATTTTAGTCCCATGGGCTGTCCCATTCTTGTGACAATATATATATATATATATATATATATATATATATATACACACACACACTTTTTCTTTCTTTTTTTTTTTTTTTTTAAATAACAGATTCCGCCAAAATAAAAACCCTCCCAAAAAATGGCATGTGAAAAATGACAGAAACAGTCATTCGATTATGGACAGCAGTAAAATAGTTAAAACAGCTTAGAATAAAGGTAGAAAAACCTTAGCAGCAAAGTGGTTAAAATATCAAAATACAGACAGACAGAGAAACATTGTTACATAAAAATAAGAGGTGAATAGAGAACACATCCTATAGCAGTAATTCATTAAAAAATGCAGTGTACCGGATACATCGCTCTTCACAGTGATCACTAAAAGATACACGATCAGTCATATTTCCCTATCTTGAGACTGTGAGGCAGGATACACAATACAGGCACACACACACACACGCATGCACGCATGTACAGACGTATACAGCATATGAGTATGCATGCGTCTGTCCCTGTGGGATCAACCAGGCTGAACCTGGAAATGGTGGATCTACCTGGTACTTGCTCACTGATGAAATTGTAAGTACCAATTGAGCCACTGATCAACTGGTGAATGCGCGTTCATCCATTCACCATTTTTACTAAATAATCCCCCTAGGTAAGTACAGCAGTGCAAGAAACACATTAACAGAACAGTGGTACACAAAAAACAGTAGTACACATACATCAGGTTTTTGAATGCGTGAGATTAACTGGATAGAACATGTTGGATCTTCCAAATAATAAACATAAACAATTTTAGGTAAACTGAGGTTGGGTATATTTCCTTGTAGAAAAGGGATCTACAGTGTACAATGAAATGTACAGTGACAGACAGGAGAGAGTTACCAAAGATGAAGGTTATTTTGCTGCAAATCTGACCTTGTTATACTGCCATTGTGGTTTACCATATATAAAGGAAAAGGCCACATCTCAAAGCAAATCTTCTATTATGGGGTGGGCAACCTGCAACTTGTTGATGGACTACAATAACCATCATCCTGCTGGCCACTGGGTCAGCTGAGGATGAGAAGATGATTTATCTGTAGCTAAGCATTACTAACAAGTCAAATCTAATGCCAACCAACTGTATTTTCAGTTTTTCAAATCAATAACATAACGTCCTTTAGATGCAGAGCTGATACTGTTAAAAAAACAAATACAAAGTGAGGTTGATTAGCATTAATAGACTTAATAGAGTATTACCCAACTGTGCTAATAAGGACCGTGACCTTTACTTGCTCTAGAATTCACTCACTTGTGAGACACCTTTTGTCTTTTACAGTCATTTACTGGTATAAAATAAACAAATATATTTATATTTCCAACATGACAAACATGTCTCTCTCATGTGACTTTAGTTTCAGATTGTCAGTTTTTCCCCATGTCTCGTGATCTACCAGAATGGGTTATTTTTGTAACCATCGTAGTTCATATATTTGGCAGTCTGGTATGTTCCAAAAATACAGTATAGGGCTTATGCAGAAAGATAAAGTGGCACAATTATGGAGGAAACCAAATGTATCATAGTGGGGAATAAAATACTCATCTCTTTAAATGGGGCTTGAAACCTTTGGAATGTTAGTGAGGTCTACAACACATTGTTTCAAAATGCATTGGAACCATCTAGCTATAAAGGGGTTAAAAGCTCAATTTAAATCAACTGGAATTTGGGGAATTTTTATTTTGCAACTATGGTACTTTATAGCCAAAGTGCACCTCTTACTATCAGCATGAGGTCAATAGTTTATTTCAAAATGGCACAGATGTGAAATTGTTATGTATGTGTTTAAGAAAACATCACATGCCAAACATAACTGATGATTTATACAGTAGTAGTTTTGACAGCACTCTTGTATTATACTTTACTAGTTGAAGAGCCAGTTACACGGGCCACATTGCCACTGCCAGCCAGTCGCGGGGCAGTCATGCGCAGTAGAGACTGCCCGTGCCGCGGCTGATACAGAGCAGGACGCTCCGCCGGTCGCAGGGCAGTCATGTGCAGTAGAGACTGCCCGCTGTGGCTGATACAGAGCAGGACACTCCGCCGGTCGCAGGGCAGTCATGTGCAGTAGAGACTGCCCGTGCCGCGGCTGATACAGAGCAGGACGTTCCGCCGGTCGCAGGGCAGTCATGTGCAGTAGAGACTGCCCGCGCCACGGCTGATACAGAGCAGGACGCTCCGCCGGTCGCAGGGCAGTCATGTGCAGTAGAGACTGCCCGTGTCGTGGCTGATACAGAGCAGGACGTTCCGCCGGTCGCGGGGCAGTCATGTGCAGTACAGACTGCCCGCGCCACGGCTGATACAGAGCAGGACGTTCCGCCGGTCGCGGGGCAGTCATGTGCAGTACAGACTGCCCGCGCCACGGCTGATACAGAGCAGGACGCTTTGGAGCATCCTGCACCGTATTAGCCGCAGCGCAGGCAGTCTCTACTGCGCATGACTGCAGCAGGCTGCGGCGTTACACAAGTTTTAGCAAATTATTATATAGGATGTTTGTTTGTCTGTATTATGTACAGTTTTTCATTATTTTATCCCAGGAGTGAATGAACCATGGGGCAGTCCCTTATAAGGGGGGAGAATTAGCCCTAACATATTGCAGTGCAATGCTCTGGATACCTTCTGGCACTCAGAAGGTTAAGAGACTAGCTGGGGAGTATGATATTTTATGAATCCTGTAGACTGCTCCAATAATTATACAGGATTTGGGGACCTTTTCCTGAAAGCTATACAACATATACCATGTTTTAGATAAGTGTGAAGAGACTTCTACTGATTGCAAGGTCTTTAGGACAGTCAGCAAGAAAAGAGAGCTTGCATGGTGTGCACAAAAATAGTGTATAATGAAAGAAAGAAGAGGCAATAGAGTCTAATAATCATATTATGTTAAGGAAAAAAACATGTATGATGCATGTATGTATACGTATGGATTATGTGACTGCATGAATTTTAGTATGTGAAAAAAGTGCATATAAATAACACATTTAGTGTGAAAGCATGTTTTATAGCATTGTATGTTTCTGATTCAAATCAAGACATGTTTGTAAAGGGAAAAACATATGTAAGTAATACACTTCCCAATAAAATACTCTCAGCTGCATGTAATGTGAGAAGAATGGCATACTGATCACTTGACATTAGACAGGAGACTATCTCAAAAATATTACATAAGGCTATGGGCCATATTTAGGAAGAAGATTAGCAGTTCTGGAGCAAACCAACTGCACCAAATTCCTTCTCTGACACTGAAGGAAATTTTAACTTGTCCCCTGTGTTGTGGATGGTTTTTTCTTGAATAAAGCCCTACATGAGGAGAGTGCCTAAATGAACCTTTTAATTGTTATATAAATATGTGGAAGTAAATGCTAGACATATACTTCTCTGTGGGCTTGTCAGTAGAAAGCAGGGAGGGCCTGAAACCCTAAAATGAACAAATCACCTGCAAGTGGACCTGCCATATCACCCTAAGACAAGTTTAAGCAGTTACAGAGAATTAAAATCTCCCTATATGTTGCAATGAACATTTTTTTGTAAAATAAATCCATTGTGAGAAATTAACCTTAATGTTTTGGATGCACAATACTGAAGTTTACGTTAATTCCCTGCAGAATACTCCAATTCCTTGTCTCTCACTTTGGATGATGTAGAAAGAAAGTGGTGCAATTCTGGGGCAAACCAACTGCATTACAGGGAGCAAATAAAAAAAAAATCCAGATTCTTATTGATTTAAATAGGGGTTTAAGCCCACAAATTCAAGAGAAGTCTCCTGTGCACTGCTGTGGAATGCTTTGGAGACCTCTGGAGCATTTAAGGGGTTAAATTTTCCATTTCAATAAATGAGAATTTTTGTTTGACCCTTTCGTTGGAGTTGGTTTGGTTCAGAACTGTACCACTAATTAACTGCCTCATGGGCTCTGTTTACATTCATTTATAGCATAGTGTGATATAATGTCATCTCAGCATAGACGAAATTATCATGAAGTGCCACACTGTGCCAACAGCAAGTAAAGGTACATCAATGTGTTGCGTACCCCTCTGCCACTCAAAGGGTTAAAAACTATATCACAAATAAAATGCCAGCATACCACACAAATTGCTTCCAATTCTCTTTGAAATTAACTAAAAGTATGTCAGATCAACAGGTCCACTTTTGCTAGAGGTGTGAGTAACAGTTTAAATATCCCCCCCGCAGAACAACAGAGACTGTGCCTGCAATGTATACTGCAAATGGGTTTAAACTGTTAAAATAAACTTACTATGTCACTGGGTAATGCACACAGATCATTGAAGGGCGTTTCTAGTGAATTGGTATCGACGTTGAGCAGCACCACGTCTTCCAGCGAGCGGCTTTTCACCCTCTGAGGAGAGAAGAAATAACACAAGAGCAATGTGATTAAGGGCTCCGATGTACCCCGATTTACTGTCTGTGTGGAGTAACTAAGCACTGTGGTAACACCTACCTCCTTCTAATAACCCCCACAATTACCTTATAATGGTCAGAAAATCTTAATGGCTCATATGAGTTAGTCCTTGTGTTTCTGTTCAGGTTATAACTTCAGTCAGTCCTGTCCATGGAGGCAGACATAACAGTTGCTCGCAGGACCACCAGGCAAAAACCATGCCCACTGTAAATGTTTATCTTACCCCTTTAATCCTTTGAGTGCCAGAGGGGTACGCAATGCATTGCATACCCCTCTGGTACTCAAAGGTTTAAGGACCAGAGTGATACGCAATCCTTTCTGGTCCTTAAAGGACTAAGTAGATTCATGTACTCTCCCTGTTTCAGTTTGTAAAAACTGCCAGCAACTATCATGTCTGCTTCCATGGAATAGCATCCAAGAATGACTGAAGATGTTGTCTCTTGAACAGAGCTACAAAAGCAAAATTCATAGGGCCCATTAGGATTGTCTGGCCGTAGTAAGGTAAGTTTGAGGTTACTAACCCTCTGAGTGCCAGAGGGGTAAGCAATGCATTGCTCTGCATACCCATCTGGCACTCATAGGGTTAATAGGAGGTGTTACTTCTCTAAATATCAAGGGTAGTGTAGGAAACAGTGTGCTGAGCATGATGTGTTCTGCAGAGTGGTTATCAACCCATGCCGTAAGGCATATTAGGCCAGGATGTGAGGATTTCCTTGTTAGAGAGCAGGTGAGTAAATCAGACTGACTGTTCCTATGATCAATACACCTGTGTTCTAGCAGGGGAATTCACAGGTCCTGGCCTGTTAGGCTTATACAGATGCATTAGTGCATTCTGCACACAACTGTCAGTAAACAATTTATATGCAAACAAACACTTAACAGACCTATAGCAGGTATAAAGAAAAGGAAGAATTCTGTTCTGCTCTCAGTTTGTACATAGCATGTATCAGGGCTCACAGGAATGGCTCACCAAAAAAAAGCCTACATATTTTCAAGCTGGGTACCCCTTGGTGAACGCAGTTTAAAGAGCCCATTTTGATATGCAAAATGTCGATTTTGTTTTTTAATATTTACCATATCTGACTAATTTAGGCTGGGCTAAACAAAAAACTTGTCACTTGCATTCTATGGGGTCCATGATCACAGCCCCAGGAGACTCAGCTATGAGAAATTAAAGTCTTGCTCTGTTCTTTCTCTTTCTCTGGGTCAGCCAGAATGCTATGGAGATTACTTTTCTGAACCCTGATTGGCTCTTTAGCTGATCTGCAGGTGCTTGCAATGCAAATCTGTCTTTCCCGGCAGGTCTGCTTCCACAGAAGTAG
The DNA here is from genome assembly GCA_037306005.1 of Rhinophrynus dorsalis. NCBI lineage: Eukaryota > Metazoa > Chordata > Amphibia > Anura > Rhinophrynidae > Rhinophrynus > Rhinophrynus dorsalis. Next base: position 151,340,110 of record CM074722.1, on the reverse strand, counting down.
AGCTGCTGAGAGGGAACTATCTATGTTATAGTTGTCCTTTAACCTCCTGGATATGAAATATATCTTCAACATATTGTTTTGTCTGTAGCATGCAGTGGATTAAAAATAAAATCTATGTTAGGCCTAGCGTCACCTAAGACTAATAAAGCATGTTAGTATCGCAAATGTTTGAAAATGCAAGAATCTGAGTAATGTGCTGTATGCTTCTCCACAGATGATATACCAACCAACACATGACCTACCTCCAGGAGGCTCAGGTGAACTCCTATCAGATAAGGCATTGGTGCACTGGAACAAGAGAATAACCTTTCAGTACGTATAAAGTGGATTGCAAAAAGATATACAACATGTTACATAATTACGTTATTATGTTCCAGGGTGATAGAATCAAAACCTTCTACACCTCCAAAATGTATACAAGAATTATAGCTGTTCAATTTCGTTGTTGGAGTGGGACAGATTTTGCATGAAAAGCCAGTTCCTATACAATAAATTGAGAGGTGAAGAATGTTGTTAAAACCAATGTTAAGGTTCTCACTCAAACACAAAAAATTGGTATGTTCTGAGTTAAGACTCTGCGAACATTGACTCTGATCCCCCCCCCCCGTGCTTTGAAAATAGTATTTGTAATATTCAATTATGTCATTGATGGGGTCTTGTATAATGTTATTAAGAAAGCACAAAGGGGTACAGAGTTAATGCTCGAGGTGTCCTAACCCTACATTTGATCAACACGTTAAAATTGTGGGTGCTGTACTGCATCCAGACTAACAACACAATGTGCTTTGAGGCCGATTTAATAACAAGAACTAAAACAATTCAGAGTATACCAGCTGCATCATTGGTCAGTTAAAAATTCTCAAACTTTCCACTGATTTAAAGGGGACTTTTAATCTCTTGAATGCTAGAGAATTATTCATCAGACTCAGTGGGTTAAACACACCATTTACATCAATGGAAATGTTTACTTCTCTCCTACAGGCCGTTGGTTTGTTCAGTAATTGCTCCACTTTACTTAGGATATCAGCCTAATGTTCAATGGAACTTACTGTATTGTACAAGAGTGTAAACTGCACAAGCTATAGTCTGCAAGTTCCCATGAATTACAAACTTTCCTCAATGTACCTTTTTTCCACCTGCATAGTACAAGGACATTAAGCCTACTGTAAATATCTAAGGAAATATGGCACCTTTTTCCATTTTAAATGAAAAATAATATTACCCCATTAAATCTGTATGTGATATTTGGTGTCAGTTCATTCTGGAAGTTTTGCTGTAAGTCTGACAAAGAAAATCAACACTGAAACTTCTAAAACACAAATTTATTTATGTAACTCATACCTGAAAACTACTGAAAAGAACTAAACTACATTTGAGGATATGCAGGGACATTCAATGTTGTCAAAGTTTCAGCCATCTGGATCACTCAGTTCAAAAGTTACACTTTAAGGATGTTAACTATGACAGAGAGTACCCCATTGATTTGACACCTCGCCAGGATCACAAGACACAAACTGAACAGCCTGCAATTTAGCAACAAAACTATGCACTTCTGAATGGAGCACTTATCAAAAAAGATGGAAAAATCCCATAATAAGAAAAAATTATATGCACTCGTATAAGTGAAAATAGATTAAAAAAAAACAGAATACACAATTTATTGTCAAACTCTTGGAGTATTTGTTAATAGCAAGGAGACAAAAGAGAAACTTCATCAGGTTATGTTTTAATATTTCTTTACATGTAAAAAAACCCCCCAATAAACAGGTACAATACTCAGAGACACATGCAAACTGGATTTAACCAGTTTTCACAAAGCATAAATTCACTTTTATGGAAATGCATCAGGAATTTTTGTTTTTTTTCTCCCTGTGGAGATACTTAGGGTTTGGCTTAACGATTATAGTGAGACAAAATTGGAGTATCCCTGATCAATACTGGAGTTTTCCTGGAACATGATCGTTTGGAGTAGAGGATCACTTCCACCAGGCAGATCTTTACCAGAAGCATCAGAATAATTTCAAGACTAGTATTCATGGTTCCAGGACCCAAGGACTCCTGAGTGGGAATTCTCTGATACCCATTCACTTTGTGCAGACTATTTACCCCCAGTTTGCAAATGTGTTATTGAGTCAAATACCTTTTTTTCCATTTAAAGTAATATTTAAACTTAGAAGACAATGAAGGTTTATTGTTGTCTACTTATATTTGAGGTTTATGAATACACCAAGAGATTTACGATAACAGTATTCTATCTTTTGTGATCTAGTTTAATTTATAAGAAATGTACATTATTTTTTGTTTTACTTGTGCTAACACTTAGGTGGCATTTTTAATATTGCAATTTTTGTAATGTTCCATATCCTAGCTATCCATATATAATATATATATATATATATATATATATATACACACACACACACACATATATATATATATATATATATACATACACACTTTTTTTTTATAACGTGAAGAAAAAAAAACGAAGGGTATTTCTGAAAAAAAACAAACAAACAAAAGAATGAAATCAAAACTGACCTATTTCTGAACCAAATAACAAAATCCACTGGCATGACTAGGATAAGCGCTATGGAACCCCTAGATCAGTTCCACCACTGGGGCTGTTTTTGCATACATGTGTTTTTTTTTTTTTAACCTAACTTGGAACTGGGATTCCCCCTTCTTATACTAGTTCCTGGGCCCTGTATATCCTAAACACAGTCTAGTTTTTCTACCTCAGCTACACATTAAGTTTAGTTTATAAAATGCATCCTTTTTAAAGTAGGAGAGGGGAGACAGTTTGTAGAGTTAGTTCTTGCAATAACCTCACATAGTCCAAGTTTGGAAATGTAATGTAACTGCACAGTATTTTCTTGGGTTGGCTGTGCATTATCCCAGCACTTCTGTTCAAGAGAAACATAAAATGACAAAATATATCTGCAGTCAGGTTCACTTTGGTGGCCAATAGGATGCCATAGGGAGATGTCATTTGCAATTAATCTGCAGTTATTCTGCAGTGGTATAAAAATAAAACATTATCTGAGATCCAATGGGGGCAGGGATAGGATCTCTAGAGGTTGGAAACATAGATCAAGCCTGGTGTAAGGGAAAAAACAAGTGTCACAGATTGCTTATTTATATACTATAGATGTTTTCTTGTTATTTTTTTTACTTTACTTCTATAAACTGTTATATTTATCTCTTTGAGTGCCAGAGGGGTGCACAACAAATTGCTTAGCAATCAGTTACGCACCCTTCTGGCATTCAAACGGTTAAAACCCCTGCAGACCAGAGGAGTTCACAAAGCATTGCAAAACAATGCATTGCACGCACTTTTGATCCCCAAGGATCCTTTAAGGTGGCGCAGTCTCTGGCCAATGAGACCATTCCAGCTTACAGGCAGAAAGCCTCCATCATTGGAGGAGGTTGGATAGAGGGACGGTAGCAGAAGCAGAGTGAAAAACTGTAGTACAGAGCGGGTCCGCAGTCTGTCCGAAAGTAGGCGCAGGACAATATTGACTGGATTGAATTCAGCTAAATATCAATGTTTTTAAAAAAAATGAAAACCTTACACCAGCTAGTCACTACATAAACAAGGTGTTTAGCCCAACATGTGTAGGGTGAAGGATCCCCTTTAATGCCCCAGCAGCAGGATGAAGATCAGTGCATGTAAATGTAGAATAACATAGACTCTCACTACAAGAGAAGTATATGTGTGTGTGTGTGTATATATATATATATATATATATATATATATATATATATATATATATATATATATATATATTTTTTTTTTTTTACCAGGAAGAATACAGTGAGATTGTCTCTCATTTTCAAGTATGTCCTGGACTCATTTTTATCTACCTCCGAGGGGTGAAAGACTGAAAATTGGTTGTTAACTTGTGACGTTTTCCCTTGCAATTAATTAGACATATATTGGTACATAGAGAAATACTGACAATATGTTTCGCTTTTTTTTTTTTTTTTTTCCACTGGAACTCTGATGTAGTCAACAGCTGGCTACTAGCATTCCACCATGAGAATTGTATGGTGTTCTGAGGAACCATGGACTGGAGTTTTCTTTGGAGCATTTCTCATGAAAACAAATGAAGCCTATTTTCTGTTGTGACAAGATGTGAGCTAAAGGCAGCCATTACTAAAAATATAGTTCTCCATTAGTGTTTTAACCCCTTAAGGACTGGTGACATGCCAGGACCGTCAAGGGTTTTTATACCCTTAAGGGCCGGTGACGGTCCTGGCACGTCACCTACTTTTTACATACAGAGCTGTTTCAGGAGCCATGTAAGGAAAAACGGTGTGTGAAATTGACCGCTCCAAGACCAGAGTGGTCTCTCTCAGACACCCTCTCGGCACGCTGGAACACATAAGAGGCCACGTGTACTGCCGTGTCAGAAGGGATCAAAGTGATCCTTAAGGGAAGGTAACTTCCCTGGACTGCTGGTCCTTAAGGGGTTAACAAGAACAGTTTTAGAATAAAACCAAAGATATCTCTGTAACCTTACAGCTTCTAAGGCAATGCTTTGGAAACATTTCCAGTACCCAAGGGGTTCAATGAGCCTACCATTTTTTCTTTATTATATTTTTTGTGTAAAGGTCCTGATGACCAGAATTGTAATTTTCATTAGTGTTAGGCAGCTGGTCGATCAGATTGCTTGTTGTCCCCATATGGCATTTAAAATTTTTGCTCATAATCAACTTTGCTCTCTGACCAGACCCTGAAGAGTTAAACCGCAAACCAGCTTTTTTCTCTTGACAACAGACAGGCACTTTTTGTCTAGACCCAGCTCGGCCAGAATCTTATTTTCTGAATGTCACTGGAATGTCCCAAATTTAATTAGAGGGATAATAAGTCACGGAAAAGGAGCAGATTTAAACTCCCTGGGCTGCTGATTTGTACAAATTAAGTCATTCTGAGGAGATATAAGACAGTTCTGGGCAAAATTGCAGTTTTCTGAATCCTTCAGAACAATTTATCTCTTTGCCACACTAATTAGCAATATCAGCAGCATCCCAATTTGATTTCTGTTATTAACAGAGAAGAGCAGACCACCCACAAATCACAGACCACCCTGAAATGAGAACTACCCCTCTCTGGGGCAGTAATACACAACAAGCCACTTCTTCCTAACAAGGGTAAGTTGAGAGGGGGGTCTTCCACTTACCCAGAATGCCCTTTTCAAATGAGAGACAAATGTATAGCAGTAATGAGAAATGTTTGCTACTTATATCTAGATCAAGGATAGGAAACATATGACATACCAGCTGTTGTGTGACTACAGGTCTTAAGATGGGAACTGAAGTCCAACAACAGTAGAAGCCAAATATTGTCAAGCACTTGTAGTATTCTCAGGCCTTGCTATAGCTTTTTAATGCAGACATAAGCTAAACAAATTCTAAGTAACTGTTTTATGTTGTCTAGTTTTGGAAATCTCCTAAAAAGAGAGTGATCTGTTGGAAGTCTGCGTATAACTCCAAAATCTGACATCAATCTCACCAACAAAACAATGCTCGTGTTCAGTTTTTGCTGTTGATCTTGTTGCTAGGTGCTACTTCCAGGAAGTCACGGCTCCAGTTTTAAAACTTTGCATTGCAAAGCAACGAGTTGGACACCCCTCTGGTTCTCAAAAGGTTAAATTGTTTTTTTGAGTGAGCCAGTTCCCACAAATGTACTGCATCTTCTAAGCCTGATAAAAACAAGTTGATTTAAAGGAGCAGTAAACTTTATGAAAAATATATATTCTAGGGTGTTCCCTGTTGAGTAAAATAAGTGTACTCCCACTGCTGATAGATGCATATTTCCAGAGTTATTACTGTTTAAACCTGTGTTTTTTTTATAGCAGTGTCATCTAGTGGTCAAATTGCAATTAGTTATTCTGTTACATTCTAATGGAGAGGAAAGTCAGTGACTTACAGTTCTTCACAGAAGGTAAACTTCTTCCTGTTTATTTGAACTGTTATAAAGTTTGAATAAAACAACTGACAGCAGTGGGAATACCCTTGTTTTACTCAGCAGGAAAAGCTCTATACCATATAGTTTTTCATAAAAAAAAGTTTACTGTACCTTTAAAGCAACTAGGAATTTTTTACGGTGCTGGCCCCTCCAGTAATATGGGTTAAAAATCCTAACTGTAAGGCATTTTAACACTTTTCTGTTGAACTGTGAATTATGGAGACTAGTTCTTAGGATACCATAGCAGTGTGCTGCAGACATCAGGGGTGATGCTTTTTCCCACTGAAGCCTCAGACACTTGATTTGGAAATCACCATTCACCATATATAGATGAGTATGCACAAACTTTAACCCCTTAAGGATCGGACGTTATGGGACATTTCCGTCCCATAACGACCGCATAGGGGCACTTTGAGGCGCCGGTACACGTGACCTGTCACGTGTATCGGCGCGTCACTATGGGGCTTGAAACAGATCACTCCGATCTTGGAGCAGTCTATTTCATGCCCTATTTTTACTTACAGCGCTCCCGGTAGAGCGCTGTAAGTAAAAAGTACATGACGTACCAGGACCGTCAAGGGTCTTTCAAGCAAATTTACCCTTGACGGTCCTGGTACGTCAAGGGTCCCTAAGGGGTTAAATACTGGTCACATCATTGGAGGACTCTTATTGGCTGGACATGCTGGGTGGGTGTGTCAGCACTTTCAGAGGTCTATTCACTACCTAGTAATGTGATGCATTCTCACCCCGTTGCAACACATTTTTCATTTGTGAATGATGAGCTTCAAATCTAAATTCATGGAAATATGCTCTATAGCTAACCATTGTTCTACTCTTCTTTTGACTATCTGACCTATAAGAACTAGATTCCTAAGCGATGCCTTGGAATTGTTTTCAGCAAACCAAGCTTAAGCCTTTAACCCCTTAACGACCCTTGACGGTCATAGTACGTCATGGGTCGATCCGACTGAATGACCCATGACGTACTATGACCGTCATGGAGTTCCGGGCTCCCCCCGCGACTGCACGTGTTCACAAAAAAAAAAAAATGCTCCGTGGTCCTTAACTCACCGCGCCATGCCGACTGGCTGGTCGTTAAGGGGTTAAGGACCAGAGGGGCATGGAGTGTTCTGCCAAGCAATGCACTTAATACCTTTCTGGTCCTTAAAGGATTAACCATTGTTGTAAGAAAACAATACATAGCTTGTTGCCTACTGCACAGTCTTATACATCATCCATAACCAGGCTCTACGGAGAGTAGATGATGTTTTTATGGACATATGCACCCTAAGAAAGAAATTCCCAAATTCACATCCAATGTATTGGAAACCACAATAGCATCTAAGGGGTGAAAAGTCCCATGTAAATAAAACGGAGTTTTGATTTCTCCTCCATGCTGCAGCTATTTTGACTAGACACTCTTCGTTTGCTTTATGTATATAGTTCTTAGCTTTTTTTATGTATATACCTCTTAGCTTTTTTTTATGTATACAGCTCTTAGCCTTTTTTCCTGCCTGCTACAAATGTGTACTCCTAAGAAATTCAGAACAGCAACAAGCAATTTAAGACACATTTAGGAGCATTTTATGTAAACACCTGCAACACAGATATTATATATTATGTATATTATATAATATTTCACTACTTATTGCTCAAACTCAGCCCTGGGTACAACATCAACTTCAAACATATGCAGTAAGGTAAGGATAAACAATTCAGGAGCAGACCGACTGCAACATTGCTAACAAACAAAAAATTAAAACAATTCCCATGGATTTAAACAGGGGTGTTTTTATGTTTGGTTTTAATCCATGTACAGATATCACCGCCCAAACAAAAGACTTTCATTTTATGCAGTAACCAGCTGTGAGGCAATGTATCAAAGGCTTTTGCAAAATCCAAGCATACTGCATCAACAGCAATTTCTTTGTCCAAATTACTACTTACCCTTTCCTAAAATGCAAATAATTTAGTCTGTCATTATCTATTCTTCATAAAATCATGCCGACTCCTACTAATAATATTGTTTGTCTTCACATAGTTTTGAATACTGTCAGTTAGCAACTCTTCTATCTTATCCACTATGGAAGTCAAGCTCACAGGTCTATAATTTCCTGGTTTGGATCTTGCTCCCTTTTTGAACAATGGAACTACATCAGCTTTTCTCAAATCACAGGGTGCTATGTCTGATGAAAGTGAATCTATTAATATGAAGTATAATGGTCTTGCTATTACTGAACTAAGTTCCTTAAGTACCCTTGGGTGTATACCATCAGGTTCAGGTGCTTTATTCATCATAACATTTTCCAGTCTCTTATGGACTTTGCCCTCAGTAAGCCATGTACATGATGGAGGAAATTCTGTGGTTTTGTCTTATTTCACGTAGCCAGTCATTGTTGCTTCCTTTGTACAGACTGAAACAAACACGGAGGCTAAAACGTCCACCTCTAGACCCCTTTGTATATACTGAAGCAAATAATATATTTAAGGTGTCAGCCATAGCCTTAGCCTCACTAATCAATTCCCCTGTATCATCCTTAAGAGGACCATTATCAGCCTTAATATTTTGTTATTAATATACTTGTAGAATTGTCTAGGATTTTTCTTACTCTCATTTGCAATATTTCTCTAGTTTTCAGTTTTAGCTAACTTAATTGCTTCTTTGCAGATTTTATTACATTCTTTGTGTTTTTTAAATGATGCAACTGACCTGTGTGACAAACACTTTAAAAGCCTGTTTCTTATTTCTCATTTCCCTGCAAATCTCATTATTAAGCCACACTGGTTTCATTTTACTCCTCTTGTGCTTATTCCATTTAAGTGATTGATGTAGTGTAACAAGGAGCAGTTCAGGAAAAGGAAGATACTGACCAGCAGTAGTCCAGGAGGTGTGGGGGAAGAACAGGGATATATATGTGCTGCCAGTACATGGGATACAGTAGAGAGGCTGAGGCATGGACACAGGCGGTTAACTGCAAGATACAGAACACAGGAGAGAGATTAGACAATTCAGCTCCAATTCAAGGTATTAACACAATGGTTCTCCACCTTTTTTAGCTTGCGGCAACCCCAGTAATTTTAGGGGCACACCTAACATTTTATATGGCATTTATCAGGAATGATGAAGGGTACATATACATAAATAGTTATTTTTAGGAATCACAATCAGAATAACAAAAACAAACACTGTACATAACAATTTCCATAATCACATATTTGAAAGCACCATTATTGTTATTGTTAATTTATATGGCTCCAACTTATTCCGCAGCATTGTACAACAGAGAACACACATACGGAGTTATAAAACAGTACGAATGGAACATAAACAAAAATATCAGAGGGCCCTGCTCGTGAACGCTTACAGTCTAGGGGAACAGAAATGGATGTGTGTGGCACACCAAAATGCCATGGCACCCTGGTTGAGAACCACTGGATTAACACATTAAGGACCAGAGGGGTATGCAGCATTAGCTTCTGGTCTTTAACCCATTAACGACCGGTGGTGCGTTAGGACCATCACCGTTTTTTTTTCCTGAAGTAATGTCACATAATTTGCAATAGCGCTGTAAGCACTAGCTGCGTCTGAAATTGACTGGTTCAAGACTGGAGCAGGCTCTCTCAGACCTCCCATTCGGAGCACCAGTACACGTCATCAGTCACACGTGCCGGACAACTTGTCAGTAAGAGGGTAAATTGTAGTAAATACTTAGTATGAATATATATGTAGGTGTGTATACATATCTCTTTTCCTGTTAAATAATACAGGGATATCCAACTGGTATGTGATGTTTAATCAAGTAGTTGTTGTGGAGAAAAGCTGTGGCTTGTTCTATGTTTGGCATTTTTTGTGATTTTTATATATTCGAAGTTTTGTACATTTATACCTACATATCTAAACACACATACGTGCATATACATATTGATAAACAAGATTACATACAGCCACACATTATTACTGCATTAAGCACCTATCTATTAAATGCCAGCTCTTTGAATATAAGGATAATACAGGATATGGTATAACTCCTCTGAACTGGTTTGTGGCTCTCAGTGGCTACAGAACAGGGATAATTGGGCCTGTGATGGGAGTTCATTTAACCCCACTAAATATGGCTAGGAGTGAGGCCTGAGAGGTCCCACGAGATCTCGTTAGGGGTGATTGCCAAACGATGGAGAACCAGGAGGCGGTGGGGAGCATCTGGAAAGGGTCGTGATAGCGGGAGGTGAGTTTATACTGCAGAACGCTCTCTCTTGGGATAAGACTGCTCTCTGTCACATGCTGTCACTGCTGCCTGGCCGGCTGTCTTCTTGTGACACTGCCACATCAGTCACTCATTAACCCCTTGTAAACTAATGGTATTATAATAAGAATTTAAACACTGTTTCAAATCCTTTAATGTTTTTCCTGGATGTTTTTATATACCTTTTCCTAATCTAAGAGTTTTAAAGTTATGTGTATAAATATAAGACCTGTGCAGTTTGCAGTGTTGCCCATATGGGATGAATAGATATTTGTGATTTAAAAAGCCATGCATTAAAAAAATTTGTGATTTGGAAATTCCAGTAAATTTGGAAAGTTCTGCACACCTGAGGAACGTTTAATATGCAGAAACAACCTGAAAAGTGTGTGTGAGTTTCAGACAGCTGATTACACTCAAAGAAAATAAGGCTGTTTGGAAACTCTGTGCATGTGAGCATAATATATGTATGAATATAATATATATATAAAATAAGTCCAGATGTTTGGACACTCTCTGAAAAATAGTCACTTGCCTGGGTGCCAGTCAGGTGAAGAGACTGTATAGTAGATGTGAGGAAACGACAGCTTGAAAGAGGATCAAAATTGTGCTATATTGTTTGGGATGATTCTGGGGCAAATCAACTACACTCTAGGGCATGGATAAAATTCCCCAAATTCCCATTGATTTTACTTTGGGTTTTTAATCCGATGAGCGCTTGAGAGGTCTCCAATGCATTGTGAAGCAACGCACTGGAGACCTTTCTAGCATTCAGGCATGTGTAGAAGAGAACTATGTAGTTTGGAACTCAGTACCTGTGAAGACGAGAACTATGTGGTTTGGAACGCTTTGTACATGTCAAAAAGAGAATTATGTTTTTTTTGAATCCTCTGTAAATATGAAAATGATGTGCTTTGGAACACTTTGTTCATGTGAATAAGAGAATAATGTGATTTGGAACCCTCTGTAAGTGTGAAAAAGAGAATAATGTGATTTGGAACTCTCTGTACATATGAAAAAGTAGTATGTGGTTTGGAACTCTCTGTACATATGAAAAAGTAGTATGTGGCTTGGAACTCTCCATACATGTGAAAAAGAAGTATGTGGTTTAGAAGTCTGCACATGTGAAGAAGAGAATGACATAGCTCAAAATCCACTGTATTAAAGGGATAGTAATGTTTCACAAAAACAGCAGCTCCAATTAATCTTCATAGTATTTGAGCCATAGAGAGTGTTATTTCAATACTGTCAGAGTTGTAGTTCAAGAGTAATTGAATGATAAAGTTTCCCCTCCTGCCCCTTTTACCTAGTGTAAGCCACCTCCCCTCAGATGTGGAATCTGGTCCACAGACCAGACAGCTCACAGCAAGTGGCAATCTTCTTACTGTGAGAATAATGAAAGCCCTGCCACCATTGACAGGTTTTTCCCTTATGTTAATTGAAGAGTGTCCCTCTCTGCAATCCACTTGGACACCACCCTGCTGCTCTGAGGTGAGTAGTGTTACATCAGTAAAAGGGGTGGGAGGGGGAAACTTTATCATTCAATTACTTTTGAACTACAACTCTGACAACATTGAAATAACACCTTCTATGGCCCAAATACTATGAAGATTAATTGGAGCTGCTTTTATTATGAAACATTACTGTCCCTTTAAGTGATAAAAACACCTGCCTGACTTGAAAAGATCTGAAAATGTAAAGAGTAAAGACACAACATTTTGAATCACTGTACATGTTTAAAAAACAGGTCTTTGAGCCAAGGAAATCATTCCACCACCACCCACACACAAACACTTGTATGTGCATTGCACAGCACAACAACCCTCACATTTATACATGTAAACTGTCCTACATTAGCAGTTCATTAGCAAATAACCAGTGTCACTGCAGTAGGCTGGTGGAAGGGGGTTCTTGACTCCCCTCGTTACCCCTAACCATGCCCTCTCACAGCCATGGGAGAACACATTCTGCAAGTAATATATTTAGGGCCTTATGTATAAAGGCAAAAGTGGGAAAATTCTGGGACAAACCAACTGCACCACAGGGGACAAACAGAACTTCTCAAAATTTCCATTGTTTTTAAATGTGCCTTAAAAAACTTTTGAAAGCTAAGGAGTTTTCCAACATATTATGAAGCAATACATTGGAAACCTCACTAGCATTCAAGGGGTTAAAATCTCAGTTTAACTCAGTGGGAAGTCTTATTTGTCCCCTATGATGCAGCTGGTTTGCTCCACTTTGCTTTTATACATAAAACTCTTTGTCTTTTGGGGGTTCTGTAGATCCCTAACTTTTGCATTTATTTAAACATGGGGTCCCCATAGTATTTTAAATGCCCCCTCCCATACCTCATGGAATGAGCAGAAGCTGGTCCCCTTATTGCCTTCACACACACACCCATCACACTAAAAAAATCATGAAGGTTTTAGAGCCTATTGAGCCCATAATTTAATTCCTTTTAAACTCTCCCCAAAACAAAACCTATCGGCAGGGAGAATGGGGGAAGGTCTGGAGATCTTCCTGGTTGATGGGTCCCTATGGCCAGGAGAGGGTCTACCAACACTGAATTTTTTAACAATCCTTTTTTTCAAACTACTATTATTTAAATGTAAGTGTGGGTGTTATAAATACAGTCACCCAAGTCGGTGCAAAGCGGTAAGAGAAATCTTACAAATAGTCTGAAGTCAGCATAAGTTAAAATGCCCAATCAAACTGGCTCCTGAAAAGCAGTTACAGAGCCTGCGAGAAACACAGACTGCCAACTGAGCAGTATTACGCTGATAGGACAGGGACCATAAATTGGACTTTCCTTCCCTGAATCTTTTAACCCTTTGAGTGCCAGAGGGGTACGAAACGCATTGCAAAGCAACGCGTTCTGTACCCCTCTGGCACTCAAAGGTTTAAGATTTGTTTTACAAGTAGGAAGACTATACTGGTGCTATGATCCTTTGGGGCTTATCAATGAGCATTATTTTTCATGTTATATTTGTGAGTAGTCACTTACATTTCTATTCTTTATTTCCTTTATTAACCCCTTAAGGACCAGGGTCCTGGGAAGTAACCTTCCCTTAAGGACAACTTTGGTCTTTCCGACATGCTGGTAGAGGTGACCTCTTGTATGTATCGCCACACTCCATTGGGGACTGAGACAGAGCGCTGCAGTCTTGGAGCAGTCAGTTTCAGTCCCTGTTTTACTTACAGTGCTCCTGGAGGAGAGTGCGTGAAGTGCTATGGCTTTCACCAGTCCTTAAGGCAAAAACCGCTTGACGTTCATAGCACGGCATGCGGTCCTTAAGGGGTTAAACACACTTTTTTATGTATTGTATTGTTATGAAATGTGTGTGCTGCTATATTAAATTCTGTTTTATTGACAAGGGACTGATGAATACATTGAATAGTGCTACCAAACTCAAACAGTTAAAGCTCCTGCATCGCCAACACAGGCAGTGAAGGGTATCTGGGAGAACGGTGGTGGGGGTAAGCTTTTATTGGGGTGGGGTATGAATGCATGTTTTGGGCACTGCACAGTGTGCTTCACAGTGCATTGTGCACCCCTCTAGTATTCAGGGGGTTAACTGTGAGAATGGACTGCAGGACCCACTGGCAACAAAAGGTTTAGTTATATGTAACAGAAAAAAACAACAGCTGGTGGATTTCTAACATTTCTCTCAAAAACAGAAGATACTACATATTGTCTGTAAACGTTCTTATCTTTACAGATGAGTAACACCGCGGTATCTGAACTGGAGGCAGCCTGGGTACTATCTTAACTGGAGGCAGCCTGGGCTGACGAGGTTGGAGATATACCCAGAGAACACAGGAGAACTGGACAGAAAGCATGAAACAAGCAGGGGAGTTGTGCTGAAATCAACCTCAAAGAAAGTAACCTCACACTGAGAGTGTATTTCTGTGAGGGAGGACGCGGCTATCTGGCATGTTACTGATTATCATAATCAGTCTCACTCAGAAGAAAAGTGACCTAATAGCAGTGACATTTAACCCTTTGAGTGCCAGAGGGGTACGCAACACATTGTGGAGCAATGTGTTGCATACCCCCTGGCACTCAAAGGGTTAAAAGCATTCTGCCATCTTATAAGCTGTTATTCTATTTGCTATAATAAATCTATGTCACTAAAATATACTTTACACAGTATGTGTTGAAAATCACTAAATATATAATAATAATGACTCTATTCTATTTAAAACAAGTTTATAAGATGCAGAGAAGAAAAGGAGAAAAAACACAGGGAGCGCCCCTGTGCAAGTCATCACACGCAAGTTAAAAGGACCACCACCTACACCTTTCAGATGGCTACTCACAATAATACATGCTAAGAACAAACCTCTGCAAGTCTCAGCAAATATCCCCTCTGGGATGTATAACTGTCCCTATACTCAGTGTACAGATTTCATCAACAGTAATCAAGGGATGCTCTTCTAAAGACTCGCTCTACACAGAGGCAGAATCATAGAAATAAAAGAAGGTGCCCAATAGTGCAACATCAACAGAGTGAAATAACTAAAAATAAAATACAATATACTCACATTTGATAATGGTCAGAATGAGAATATTCCTATAAGCCTGACAACAGAGCCCAAGGAGAGAACAACCCTTTTCTATTCAGGTAGCAGTATCACTATCACGATTCAAACGAGGTCAGGAGGCGGAACTTTCAAATAAAAATACAAATTTATTGAATAACATAAAGGCAATGGCTAAAAGTCTTCAGTGTTTCGCTGCTAAAAGATGCAACTTTATCAAAGATAACAGCCAATATGCACACAAATCTGTGTCTGAAAGTTCAGCCGCCTGACCTTGTTCGAAACCTGAAAGTGAGATTGTTACCCAAATGGAGATGGGCTGTTTTCTCAGAGGACTCTGTTGTCAGGCGTATGGGAATATTCTCAGTCTGACCATTATTAAATATGAGTACATTGTACTATTTCACTCTGATGATGTTGCACTATTGGGCGCTTTCTTTTTTGTTTTTTCTGTTCTAACTTTATGAGGTATGCCAGTAATTGCATATCAGATACAAACATTCCACCCAACTCTACTTTACCAACTGCCGCTCAGTGTTGGTCAGTACTAGCTCAGTTACATAAGCTGACAAAATAACGAAGCTAAATAACTCAAACTATTGTCTGAACTAAAACAAAATAACCAACATAACTATAGGTGATTTTGAAGAAAAAAAAATTAAAGTATATATAGAAGGTAATGCAAAGCATTACATTTATATGAAACCTCATATGCCACTTATCTGTGTTACAATTAATGGTTATATGCATACCTGGGAACTTTTAAAACAGGGTTACCCGGAGGGTAACCCTGTCAATGCCGACCTGGGCTGAAAATGACGCGATTTGCGTCATAAAAGGGGCGTGGCTTAGCAGCGGAGGGGGGCGGAACAAAAAAAAAAAACCTGAAAAATGTATGGAAGAGGGCGGGGAGTGGGAGGAACCGGGCGGGACGGAGCACAAGTGGGCAGAGTTTCTATTTAAACTCTGCCCACCCGGCGATCCACACATTGCCCCGGAGACCCGGTAATTCAGTCTGAAATCCGGAGTCTCCGGGGCAAAACCGGAGAGTTCCCAGGTATGGTTATATGGGACAAGAGAAGCAGTCATAGGGAGACATTATATAGAGCAGTTGGAGGAGTTAAACTAGGAGGAGTTATAAGGAGAGGTTATATGGAGAAATAGGAGGTGTTATAGGAAGGAGTTATACAGAGCACTTGGAGGTGTTATAGGTAGAGATTGCAGTAATGGGAAGAGGTATATGGAGAGGTTACAGAGCATTAGGAGGAGTTATAAGGAGAAGGTATATGGTGCACTAGGAAGAGGTTATATGGAGCAGAAGGAGGTGTTATAGGGAGATGTCATGTCAATAGGAGAAGTTATAAAGAGAGGTTATATGGAGAAATAGGAGGTGTCATAGGAAGGAGTTATATAGAACACTAGAAGGAGTTATAGGTAGGGGTTATATGGAGCAATACGAGAAGAAATCAAATGAGTTTATATGGAGCAATAGGAGTTCTAGAACAAACAGTATGACAGACATTTAGGAAGGGGCTGTAAGGAGAAATAACCTCTGTATAAATGTCCTCCAGATGCTGCATTGAATAAACTCTGTACATCTGATAAAAGGGTTGGTTTGAGATGGATGGTATATAAACCAAGAGATGTATTGAAATACTTGTACAAATATCATATAAGTGCTATCCTTCATTGAATTGTGGACCTCTATAGCAGTAAAAAAGGTTAAATGTTTTTGTCTTAACCCCTTCTGCTCCAAACTACAGAAAGGCTGGAGGAGCTAGCAGATGCCTGCATTATCAGACACACTCTAGTTAACATATCACCAGCTGCACTGGAGCGAGTCTTGTGTCAGGAGCGAGCCAGTCATGTAAGGCCTCGTTTGACTGGTTATGGGATGCATGCTGTGGGGGAGCAATCATACAAGCATATGACAGGACTGCCTACGCCTGGGTGAGCCAGAGAGGCTCCAACACGGCTCCGGACCAGGGATCCGGCTCATTGACTGCTCTGAGACAGAGAGAGGGCAACTGATACCTTGTTGTACAACCATGATTCATTCCTGTGTTGTGTGTGTATGCCTGGGATGTGTGTGTCAGATGTTACTGGGGAAGCCTTCAGTTTATACTGCCAAAGCACTGCAAAAGTTAAACATGCAATTATATATCTTTTAATACAAAATATGAAAAGTGGAGTGTTTCTGGAGCAAATCAATGGGAATATTTATTTCTCCCCTACAGTGCAGTTGGTCTGCCTCAGACTGACACCACTTTTCTTCTGAAACTATGGCCCATAAAGAGAGGACAGATGGACTATGCTGTGCAATCCATAACTAAGCTAACAAGCCACATAGCACTGTGCTATATAAACTAAGATACTGAGCATTAAAGCCTCATGGCTACATATCTGCTCAGGATATTATGTTGTGCAGAAAGCCACAGTTACAGTAACATGAAGGGCAGGAATCACCATGCATAAGGGCTTTAGTTTGAAAGGCCCTTCTTTACACACTGGACTACATTGGGCATTTAACCCTCTGAATGCCAGAGGGGTATGCAAGGTGTTGCAAACCCCTCTGGTACTCAAAGGGTTAAAACTCTTAAAAGAACAACAGTGGCAATTGCAAGATGCTTTTTCTAGTTATATTTTACAAGAAAGGATGATGGAGGGAGCAAGGAGAGCAGAGAGATGAACATACCTGGAACCTTCGGGGTTTGGCCCTGACACTCAGGGTTTAGATCCAGATCTCAGGGGGAAGGGCCAATTTCTCAGGGTGATAGAGGTCTGTGATACCTACTATAAGATTTGCCACCATTAACTGCTTCTTTAGTATCTAAATTGGTGCCATTTGTACCAGAAAAGCAGCAGGAAGTATCCTGCTGATCTTATTTGTGTTTAGGCAGTGAGATCTCTAAGTTGTAACTTGTTAAAGGTTCCTTGTAGACCGATTGGAGCACCTCTGAGTTAGAGCAGCAGGTACGTATTGCATCAAATCTACATTATAGGATTAAGGGTTAATATTCCAAAGATCTCAGGGTCAGCTCATTTGGAAAGTTCCCAGGTATGCTTGCAGGGCATCATAAGTGAGAGTGCAGCCATCTTGCCAATATCCGTGTTAAGGGGTGTTTTTTTTTGCTCTTCCTCTGAGATCCGTGCTATGCCTCTGAGGGCTGGATTTCAGCACTGAGGAGCTAATAAGGCGTGTGGTACAGCTAGCTTCAGTTTACTGTACTTACAAAGATTTCTCTTTACAGAGTGAAATTAAGAAAAAAAATCAAGTTTATAATACACAGCAACTGAAGATTGTATGGACAGTAACATTAATTGGGGTGAAAGTTCCCCTTTAGTCTCATGCACTCTGCCTGCTTGAGCTTGGAAAACCTATCAGTAACTGGAATGTCTGTTTCCATGCACATGACATCTACATACCTGGGAACTTCTTACTTGGGGCTGCCCAGAGGACAGCCCTCTAGTGCAGAGGAAGGTAGAGAAATGATGCGGTTCGCATTGTTAAAAAGGCCTGTAGGCACAGAAATCTGAAGCCCCCCCCGTGGGCCATCTGCACTGGACACAATGCTCCTAATCTCCACGTTGCCCCCCATCATCTCCATATTGCCCTCACATTGCCCCCATCATCGCCACATTGCCCCCCATTAGCTCCAACTTGCCACCATTATCTCCATATTGCCCTCACATTGCCCCCATCATCTCCATATACCATATTGCCCTTGCATTGCCCCCATCAGCTCCATACTGCCCCCATCATCTCCATATACCGTATTGCCTTCACATTGCCCTGCATCAGCTCCACATTGCCCCCATCAGCTCCATATTGCCCTCACATTGCCCCCCATCATCTGCACATTGCCCCCATCAGCTCCACATTGCCCTCACATTGCCTCCCATCAACTCAATATTGCTCTCACATTGCCCCCATCATCTCCATATTACCCTCACATTGCCCCAGTGTCCATTTCCTACCTCTTCCCTGGGGGTCCAGCGGGCAGCGGCAAGAGAGCTCTGTTCGACCTCCTTCTGTACAGAGCTGTAGCTGCTGGAGCTCCCACGCGGTCTTCAGTAATGCAGAGCTCTCCCAACGCTCTGTATTACTAAAAACCTGATGAGGAAACGCAGCAGCTACAGGTCTGTGCCGAAGAAGGAGGCACAGACCTGTCTCCATAGCGCCGGGCGTGGAGGCGAATTTAATAATAAAAAAAAAATCCCACCACACACATGATCGGATGATCCCAGTGACAGGCGCCCCTCTGTTGGGTGCGACTGTAGGCAGATGCCTACTCTGCCTAATTATAAATCCGGCCCTGGGTAGAAGAGGGCACGGAGTGGGAGGAACAGGATGGGATTGAGGTTTCCCCACATCCAGAGATTCTGACTCTGCCCCGGAGACCCGGTAATTCATTGTCAAACCCTGGAGACTCCAGGGCAAAACTGGTTCCCAGGTATGCCTGCAAGGACATGGTTTTGTACACACATGGGGAAACATTTCTTTAAATATATTAGATATCTGCAAGATGAGTAAAGATATTGGGAGAGGGGGTTTAGGAAAGGTTAAAGTTCAGCTTTAAAGGATTAAGATTATCACATGCAATGGGCAGAGTTTTTGTCCTGTTGTCTTGCTAGCAATGGTCATGTCCGCCTCCATGAACATCCTGGACAGATTAAAAATGTTGTTGAGAAGACAAAAGAGAACACATGGTGGCTGTTGTGTATATAAAACACAGAATGCTTTTTATCGCCACCACCAAACACCCTATAGGTGGGTACTCACAAGGGAATATGCTGAGAGTTTACTTATATAGGGTGTTATTTATTGAGCAAAGGCAAAAGGACAAAATTCATAGGAGCAACTAGGAGGAGTTTTGGCCAAAATAAGTTGTGTTTGTGTGTGTGGTGGAGGGATTATTATTAGGATATGTTACTTCTTCTTTAACCCTTTGAGTGCCAGAGGGGAGAAAGCCCTCATTGACTTAACCATTTGAGTGGTTTTCTTTGTCCCCAATTGGTTTGTTCCAGAATTACTGCACTTTTTCTTAGTACATCAGCCTCACTGTCTGCTACCTTACTTTTGTTCCCTCATCTTCCATGACAAAATGTGTTCCATGGAACTCCTTGCAGTTGTTCACTGAACCCAGGGTTTCCACAGAACACAGTTTGAGAACAATTTGCTTTGCAATGTGCTGCATACCCCTCTGGCACTCAAAGGGTTAATTATAGTGTCAACATTAGAGACATCTTAATCCAAATCAGAGCCAGGATGGGGAGTTCATGATACTATAATAATGATCACGAGAGTAGTAGAGTAAAAATGATACCTTTATAGCCAAACTAAGTAGCTGTAGGATGCAAACATTTATTTCAAACTTGCATCCTGGAAATACTTAGCTAGCCAATAAAGGTATCACTTTTACTATACCAGGCTCCTGCTTTTTCTATGAATAACATGATAGCACCATTTACCTATAATAA
Source organism: Rhinophrynus dorsalis (assembly GCA_037306005.1). NCBI lineage: Eukaryota > Metazoa > Chordata > Amphibia > Anura > Rhinophrynidae > Rhinophrynus > Rhinophrynus dorsalis. The sequence continues at coordinate 151,319,872 of CM074722.1, read as the reverse complement.
CAATAATTGAGGTTTAATTTATTTTGCATGGCTTCTCTGGAATGAGTTTCAGGCTTGTCTACTTATAAAGAGTTAAATCCAGCAAGATATGTGGGCTGCGCTCCTTTCTCCAAATTATTTATCAGAGAGAGATTTACTGCTCTTAAACTTAGAAAAACACAAATATTTTTGTGCTGGATTGTGGGAGAGGACTAGGGTCATATCTTTTTTTCACTATTAGCCTTTCTTCTTCATATAAAACTGTGCGCCGTGTAGACTGCCAGCCTGTGAAGGTGAACTATATCATTCCCCCCACTCCACACTACCAGATAAACACAGATCACTCCTTCTGGTGGAATGCACCTAGAGAGAAAAATGGCACATTCCCTCATTCTCTACCCAAGAAGACGCCAGAAAAAATATTTTTCCTTACAAAAACTAGTTACTTTCTTGTTTTTTTTACAGACTTTGATGTCACAATATTTGCAGTCAATGCCTCCATGGTGGATTGTCTGAGAAATGCCCAGGAAGTGCCAGACTCTGTATTCCTAACAAGACTATTTGCAAACCTTGGGCACAAAAACCATAAGGGGCAATGCTAGGGCAAACCAAATGCACCATATCTCCTCTGATTTAAAGAGGAACTATAACCCCAAATAAAGTCCCCCCCAACAATTATCCATCTAGTGATAACCTTAACAATAGTAGTATTAGCCAGCATAATTACCGTGTTACTGAGAAATCCTACTTCTGCAGAGAATGATGGCCAGGCAACAGCGCTTTAGAGGCATCTGCGTGCCTTTAGGTCCCATGCAACGCCTCCTAGAGGAGACCGGGACTGACAGAGCAGGCACGCAGATGTCTGTAAGTAAAGATGTCTGCGCTGTTGCCTGGGTGTCAGTCTCGGCAGAAGTAGGATTTCTCAGTAACACAGTATTTATGTTGGCTAATACTTCTATTGTTAAGCTTATCACTAGATGGCTAATTGTTGGGGGGTATTTTATTTGGGGTTATAGTTCCCCTTTAAATGGAATGTGTAACCCCTAAAATGATATTGCAGTCTCCAAAGCATTGTTATTAAATGCAATAGAGACATTTCTAGCATTCAAGTGGTTAAATGCCCCATTTATATCAATGGGGAGTTGTATTCACCCCCACCCCATGTTGCAGTTGATTTGCTCCAGAATTTCTTCTCATTTCTTTGTGTATAATAAACCCCCATGGGTCTTATTCAGGAAGGAAAATAAGAAGCAGTTCTGGAACAAACCAACTGTGCAGTAGGGGACAAACAGACTTTTACAAAATCCCCCAGTGATTTAAATGGAGATTTTGATCCTTTGCATGCTGGACACCCTAATGCACTGAAATGAGCTGTAATGAGGAAGCAAAAGATGAGCAATTCTGAGGTAAACCAACTGCAACATCGGAATTCCCATCTTAATGCTAAAGACGTCTCCAATACATTGCAAATAAGAGCGCCGTAGACCTCATTAGCTTTCAAGGGTTAAAACTCCATTAACTGTAATGGGAAATTGTATTTATCCTTTAAGGTACAGATGGTTTGCTCCAGAACTGCTCTTTTTTTAAAGCTTTCTGAATATTGCTCCATGTCTTTTTAGTGAGCCACCATCTGTGATTGTGCTGCTCTTTTCTAAGCTCTAATAACACATAACTGTGGCCATGTAAATAATATGACAACAAAACATGGCAGTCTGTTAATAGGAACACACCAGACAGTGGGCCTGAAGTACTAACTGTAAGTGGTGCATTCTGGGTAAGCCAAATGCACCATGGAGAATAATAAAAGAAATAAAACATCCTATTGATGCGAAAGGGGCTCTTAACCCCTTGAATGCTAAAGAAGTCTCCAAAACATTGCTTCACAATTAAACCTTTGAGGGCCAGGGGGTATGCACTGCATTGCGAAGCAATGTGTTGCATATCCCTCTGGCACTCAAAGGGTTAAATGAATGGGACTAGTTTAAGTTTTGATTCATTAAAAGTAGAAGAAGTCAGAGATGCTCAACTAGACTCATGAGCTTGCAAGGGTATGCAAAAGCTCATTGGGACTGTGTCTTCGCACCCAGGGTGCAATCTCTTTTAACTCCCAAATGCCAGACACAGAGAAGAAATATTCTGAAGCACATCAAGCTTAAAAATGACAGTCCAGCCACGAAATGCCAGGCAATTCTTCTCTGAAGAAGGGAAGCAGCTAGTCCCAGACATACGTTTTGGCCTTCCTGGGCCTCGTCGGTGAGGTGCAGCTGATCCCTCTAGGCACTTGTGAGCAAGGGGTCCACGTCTGGATTCCCCCATTACCCCTAGGGTGACTAACCCTAAGAGCAATTTGCACAGAAGTAGAAGAAGTTAGAGATGCTCAACTAGACTCATGAGCTTACAAGGGTATGCAACAGTTCACTGGGACTGTGTCCTCGCTCCCAGGGTGAAATCTCTTTTAGCTCACAAATGCCATACACAGAGAAGAAATATTCTGAAGCACATCATACAGGTCCTGCCAAAATGACAGTCCAGCCATAAAATGCCAGACAATTCTTCTCTGAACAAGGGAAGCAGCTACGTTTTGGCCTTTTTGGGCCTCGTCGGTGAGGTGCAGCTGATCTCTCTAGGCACTTGTGAGCAAGGGGTCCAATGTCTGGATTCACCCAAAACCCTTAGGGTGACTAACCCTAAGAGCAATTTGCATAGAAGTAGAAGTCAGAGATGCTCTACTAGACTCATGAGCTTGTAAGGGTATGCAAAAGCTCACTGGGACTGTGTCCTCGCACCCAGGGTGCAATCTCTTTTAGCTCCCAAATGCCATACACAGAGAAGAAATATTCTGAAGCACATCATACAGGTCCTGACAAAATGACAGTCCAGCCATGAAATGCCAGACAATTCTTCTCTGAACAAGGGAAGCAGCTAACCCCAGACATACTTTTCGGCCTTCTTGGGCCTCATCAGTGAGGTGCAGCTTGGAAGCTCATGAGTCTAGTTGAGCATCTCTGACTTCTTCTACTTCTAAGTTTTGATTAATTACCTGCGGTGCGGTGGCGTGAACAAACTGTGCTGTATGAACCTGAGTTCCCCACACTTCTCACAATTTAAATTGTGCCTTAACCCCTTAGATACTAGAAAGCATTCGGGGGGATGAATGCACAAGTTAAATCAAAGTGATTTTTTTATCTTTTACTATTTTACCAGAATTGCCTCACTTTTTCGTAGCCTTTAGAGTACCACAGAGGTATCCAACGCATTGCAACGCAAATACGTCTCTGGATTAACGTCAAATTTGCGACAATAGTGAGAAACATTGCCATGAAACATGCCAATTTTAAGGCAAGTAGGAATTCTGCCTCTGCGCGTCTACATCCGAACTTACTGCTCTTAAGTAATGTTTTATCGTGGAAAACATATTTTGTAGGAGTTTTCCTGATAAAGGAGATCTTCACAGCTGGGTAACATCAGCAGCTTACCTCTAACCTCCCTGTAGAAATGCCACTTATGGTGGATTCACTGATATGGGGCTTACACGGGGAGGGGAGAAGTTCCCATGATTGCTGAATAAGAAGCTAACATCACCTAGCTCTGCAGATCTCCGTGATCTGCACAGCAAACCAGGAGAGAACCTGTGAGTTATAAGCTATTGAAACTTGTTTCTATTGCTCTGAGGGCATAGCCAGGGGTTTAAAAGGGTCTTACATTGATCTTATATTGCCCCTTTAATACTTATCAATCCACTGCAGGCACACAGGGTTAAGATAGAGAGAACACATCAAACACAATAATTCAGAGGACAAGGAGATGTGTGTTCTATGAGTGGTAAAGTTGTACAGTCAGTCTACGGGAGGGGTTTACAGAGTGAAGAGAGGTTTGTAGAACATACTCCGAAAAGGACCCACTTCTGTTCACAAAGAAACATCCTTATGCACCCAGGTGAAGAAGACACTATTGTGAGAGCCTCTTCACTGGGTTTTATCTGCAATCCATATGTGTGAATAATCAGAAACCTCATTATGTTACTCAAGAGTTCCCAGAAACCAATGAACTGAAGGACTCTTGATAAACAGGAAAAAAAAGAAAAAATAATTAACTTTACTTAATGTATTTAAAACCCATTTTCTATAAGTCTTTTTTGAAAGAAAAGGCAAGCAGGTGAGTAAGGGGAAGATGAATGACTAAGGACAGGCTGGGTGAGAGTGTCTGTGTAGGGAGAGATGGCTGGTAGCTTGTCTATGAGAGGTATACAGAGGACATTGAATGGAACAGACATAGAAATTACAGCAAGTTAATTTGTAGAAAAGCTATAATTATATTCTATAACATTTTATTTTTAATCCTACTCAGATTTAAAGCAGAACTACAGGAAAATTATCTTAATTTGTTCAACAGAATCACTTACCTAAGTATCCATCATACAGCAATGAGGTATATTTAATGATTTATTTTTTGAGTAGTAAATGTACATAGCTAAGAACTCTTTGGTTTTGCCCAGGAGATTCCATTTTTTTTTACTCTGCATTACTGAGTCTCCGGGGCAGAATCTGTTTCTCCAGATGTGCTCCAACCCACCCTGTTCCTCCCACTCCCGCCCTCTTCACCTCCTTCCCCAGTCTATTCTGCCTATTTCTTTTTTTCTGTTTTACAAGTCCCGTCCCCACCACTCTCGATTAAGCCCCGCCCCTTTTATGAAGCAAATTTCTCTCCCCTAAGTGGTACCATGGGACCCCCCCGGGGAGCCCAGACCAAAAAGTTCCCAGGTATGTAAATGTACCATTGTAAGCCTGTTCATAGTCTTCACTGTCTCACAGTAAACAGACTATCAGTCCAAATAAGACTAGCCATACAGAGAGAGAGCACAGCTTAGCACCAGTCATGCCCACTTTCATGGACATACCAACCAGGACTGACTAAAGTTGTTGTCTCTATAACAAAAAGTTAAAGGGTAAATAGTGTGGATTAAAGGGGATCTATCACCCCTAAACAAGTCTGTCTTAATAGGTAGTTTATATAACAAATATGTGTAATAGCAAATTCATTTTCTTTTCTTTCGGAGGTGTTCTGCTTGTAAGCAGGAGTGCCCTCATTGGCTAGAGATCACTCCAGCTTACAGGCAGAAAGCCTACATCATCAGAGGAGGCTAGATAGAGGGTGGGGAGCAGAGGCAGAGTGACAGACTGCGGTACAGAACTGGTAACCACAGTCTGTCCAGAAGTAGGGTGCAGGGCAGTATTTATTCCTTAGATTTTGGCCAAATAGCGATCTAAGAAAAAAAAATGACTATAATATTACACATATTTGCTATATAAACTACATATTAAGACAAACTTGCTTAGGGTGATAGATCCCCCCTTTAAGATTTTCTGGTAATAGTAAGGTAAATGGTGGGCTAATACTAGGAGGTGCTAGCTCTGCTTTAAAGGGATAGTAATGTTTCATAATAAAAGCAGCTCTAATTAATCTTCATAGTATTTGACACTTAGACAGTGTTATTTCAATTCTGTCAGAGTTGTAGTTCAAGAGTAATTTAATGATAAAGTATCCCCCTCCCACCCCTTTTACTGATATAACACTGCTCAGCTCAGAGCATCAGGGAGGTGTCCAGGTAGACTGCAGAGTGGGACAATCTTCAATTAAGATAAGGGAAAAAGCTGAAAAACCTGTCAAGGGGGGGGCAACATTTTCATTCTTCTCACAGTAAGAAGATTGTCCCTTGCTGTTATCGGTCTGGTCATACAACCAGATTCCACATCTGAGGTGAGCAGTGTTACACTAGGTAAAAGGGGTGGGAGGAGGATACTTTATCATTCAATTATTCTTGAACTACAACTCTGACAGTATTGAAATAACACTCTCTATAGCTCAAATACTATGAAGATTAGTTGTTTTTGTGAAACATTACTATCCCTTTAACAATCTGAGTACCATAGGTGTATGCAATGCATTGCAAAGCATCTGGCACTTAAATTGTTAGTGACTAACTGATGTGCCAATACACAGAAATGTCTGTTTTTGAGTGCTGTATTCATAGTAATGGAAGCTTAAAAACAGATGTCTATAAAGGTCAGACTTTCAGCGATCCACTACCTGTTAATCCAGGAGGCAGAAAAAAAAAAAATCACTGAAATCATTTGGGAAAAAATCCACCAGAACTTTGACTGGCAATACACTTTCTCTATAGATAACCATTCTTCTGGAGTCCACATTCAATTTCATAGACCATTTACATCCTCTGCTTAACCCCTTAAGGACCGTGTGGCTGGCAGTTAAGGACCACGGGGCAATTTTGATTTTTTTGCCATTTGATTCTAGGATCCCCAAGCGGTGTGCAGTCATGTGGGGACCCCTGAATTCAGTGACATGTCAGGACCGTCACTGGTCCTTAAGTGCAGGACAGCACGGCATTGGCCCTTAAGGGGTTAATGTACCACAAAGAACTAGAATCATTCTGGCGCAAATTAGCTGTATCATAGGAGACAAAAATTCCCAGAATTTTCATAAATTTAAATAGGGATTTTTAACAGCATGAATTCTAGGCAGGTCTCTAACATGTTGGAAATCATTTCAATGGAGACTTCTTTAGCTTTCAAGGGGTTAAAAGAACCTTTCAAATCAATGGACAGTCTTATTTGTGTCATATTGCTCAAGGTAGTCTAAATATACCAGCTTCACTGAGTGGCCAGTTTATTGGGTACATCTCCTAATCCAAAGTGACAACCCATCTATTAAATCTTTAATGACCAGTGGCGTGTGAATCATTGCGTCTCAATGTTTTGCATTGCTTTGCAATGCGTTGGATACCTCTCTGGCACTCAAAGGGTTAGGGACAGTTTCACGCCTCCATACCAGTTTTTAGAATGCAGGTAGTCAGATACATGAGCATAGTGTGCATGTGACTTTGATCATGATTTGACAGTTGGCACCAGGAATGTCAGTGTAGATACCATGAACACCACCACCACCACCATGTTGGGGTGGGCACTCAAAACAGCATCCAGAGTGTAACAAGAATAGTCCAAAAGCAGAACCATCTAATCAGTAGCTGGCCTCTGCCAGAGACAACTTGTTAATGCAAAATGGCAATGAAGGCATGGCAAAGAAGGCACGGAATACGCAGGGAAACACTGGCTAGCAATCCCATTGAAAGCTTCTGGCACTTCCTGGTGTCCCTGTGCAAAAAAACAAAGACTGCTCTGGGGTCAAAGTAGGGGTTCACTTTTAAAATGTTGCACTCTATACAGCATGCAACTACAAGCCGCACTCAGCGTGCAACATTTCAAAAGGATACCGATGACCTCAACCCATCTTTATAGCTATATTGTTGAAAACTTCCATTTGTATTGTGTCTGTATATACGGTGATGAACACCTTAGGATTGTCACATATTTTACACATGCAGTGTTATCAGGTTGTAATCTAACTCTTAATAATAACGATAACCTGATTAAACAAGTAACACACAAACATAATAGTTTGACCTCAGTAGTGGGAAAACTGCTTGAATGGATAATAAGGGATTACACTGAGTAGAACAAAATAATTAGAAAGAATCAACATGGTTTTATAAGGAATAAATCTTGCCAAACTAATATTTTGAGCTTCTGTGAAGAAGGAAGTAGAAACCTAGATCATGGTAAAGCAGTAGATGTAGTATATCTAGATTTTCCAATCACATGATACAGGTAGCTGGTATATAAATTAACAAAATTGGGCATAGGGAAGTGTGTGTTGTTGTAAATGGAAAATCCTCTAATACAGATAAAGTTGAGAGTTGAATACCTCAGGGATCAGTACTTGGTCCACTGCTCTTTAAAATGTTTATAAATGACCTGTAAATAGTTATAGAAAGCTAAATTTTAGTATTTGCAGACAACACTAAATTATCTAGGGTAACAAATTCAGAACAGGATGTCTGTTCTCCAGATGAGGATTTACATAAAATGGCAGATTGGGCAAACACATGGAATATGAAATGTAATGTGAGAAAACGTAAAGAAAATGTAAAGTCAAGCAAATCGTAATTCTACTTATGAACCTCATGGAATCACTCTAGGAGATTCATTGCTAGAGAAAGATCTGGGAGTCCTTGTGATCAGTGTCAAACAAAATGAGCCAAGCAAGCAAAGTACAATCCTGCATAAAAGGGATACTGAAGCAAGAGTGGCTACCATAATTTTGCCACTGTGCAAATCATTGTAAGATTTCACCTTGTATATGCAATGCAGTTTTAATCACCAGTTCTGAAAAATTATATTCTAGGACTGGAGAGAGTGCGATGAAGAACAGCAACAAAATGAATTAAGAATGGAGGATATGAAGTAGGAAGAATGTCTAGGCTAACATGGTTTATTTACTCTAGAGAAAAGAAGCCTAACAGGCAATCTTGTTACACTGTATAAGTATATGCAAGGTCAATTCAAGGATCTTTCTAGTGAGCTTTTCATTCCAAGGCCACATCATATAACTAGGGCCCCCCCTTTTGATTAGACAAAAGGCAGTATCAATGTCAATAAAGGAAGGGTATTTTTACAGTAAGGTCTGTTAAATTGTAGAATTCCTTGCCCAAAGATGTGGTAATGGCAGATACAATGGACTCATTTAAGAGTAGATGCATTGCTTCCAAGAGGGAACTTACAGGGTTATAATGTGTATTAGTAGGAAGGTCTAGTGAATAGACATACTCATTTTGGAGGCAGAAAGGCTTATATAATTCAAAATTTTCTGGGTTATAAGGTTGAACTTGCTAGACTTGTGTCTTTTTTCAACTTACTTTACTGTGCTACTATGTTAAAACTGAGTTAACATTCAATATCAGTGTGTAAAAAACATGTGAACCTGGTGACTACCCCATGAGCAGCAATGACCACATTGTATACTGTTGCAGCCTACTATCTACAATTATTCCCAAATCCATCAAGGTTTCCCCCAACACAATCCTATTTTGTGTATAATTTTCCCTCATATTCAGCTTTAGTATTTATCTGTGTTGAACTACATCAAATTTCTCTAACTGATTCGCCTTACAAAATTTTGTGTCGACAGCAAACACAAAGACATTGCTTTCAATGTCCGTTTTGCTATTGTACATAGACAAACTAAAAAGACTTAGGCCAAGGACAGACTCTTTGGGCATACTACTTATCATTTTTGTCTAGTGTGAGAATGTTCTATCCATTGTAAAACTATCTTTCAATACATTGTCTGTGCATACAGAACTTTTTTCCCCCTTGGCCTATATCATCTAACTTGTAAAAAAAATATCTCTGTGTGTCACCATATGAAAAATTTTGCGGAATCCAAATAACCTCGCATCTACTCACATTTCACAGAACGCAAGAAGATTTGTTTTACATGATTGCTGTATTGCAAAACCATTTTACCTCTCACTATTAATGTTTTTATTCCATACTAGTGTAAAAGCCAGTGTACACGGGCCAAGGTCCGGTTGATGTTAACCCTTTGAGTGCCAGAGGGGTACGCAACACATTGCTTTTCAATGCATTGCATACCCCTCTGGCACTCTAAAGGGTTAAGAGGCTGGTCCTGCTCTGCGTCCTGCCGCCAACGCAGTCATGCACTGTAGATACTGCCTGCAAGCACAGAATGCTCCCAGCACAAAGCTCCCAGCATTCTGTGCGTCCGGGCAGTCTCTACTGCGCATGACAGTTTCTGACAAACATCCTTAGCAAATTATAATATAGGATGTATTCCTGAGTACTAACCCTTAACCCTTTGAGAGCCAGAGGGGTACGCAATGCATTGTAAAGCAGTGCGTTGAGTATCCATCTGGCATTCAAAGGGTTAATAACACTTAAAGTAACTTTCCCATTATACATTCTCTCTTTTCATTTGTTTTTATATCATCTCTCCTGTTCCACGTAACACCTTAAGGATCCATGACGTGCCAGGACCGTCATGGTAAAACATCCCTAAAGGACTAGTGACTGCCCTGGCATGTCAAGGATTTAAGGGCTCCCCTTGCACTGCGCACTGTTCAGAGAGTCCTGAATCGGATAGAAAAAAAAAAAACCCTCTGTGGTCCTTAAGTGCCGGACACTTACTTAAGGGGTTAATAAATATCTATATCATTTAATTTACTGCACAGATGTAAACATCAGAATGCCTTCCCTATAGGCATCAATTGACAGTGAGGGGCAATGTGGAGATGTCTGCCATAAAGCCCAGTAACACAGTAACAGATGATGAGGCTGAAAAAAGACATGCATCCATCAAGTCCAGACCATGCCAAAAACACCCCTGTTGATCCAGAGGAAGGCAAAAAAAAAAAAAGCCCTCTGAAGCCATTTCCAATTTAACCCCATGTGGGTAAAAAAAATTCCTTCCTGACTCCAAACGGCAGTCAGATATTTCCCTGGATCAATATCCTATCTGCTTTGAAGCCATCTGTCATCATTTTCAATATTGTTCTGTGCTAGATAGGCATCCATTGTTTTTTTGAAAGTAGTTGCATTATCTGCAAGTACTACATCCCGAGGCAAAGAATCCCATAGCTTTACCACCCTTACTATAAATAATCCCGCCTTTGTTTTAGTCGAAAGCACCTTTCCTCTAGTCTTAATGGATGACCTCTTGTTCTTAGCTCATTTCTTTGTGTAAATAATTCATTGGATAGTTCTTTGTATTGGCCTTGAATGTATTTGTAAATTGATCATATCACCCCTTAGACGTCTCTTCTCTAATGTAAACACATACAGTTTTGCTAGTCTCTCTTTATAACTCAGATCCTCCAGTGCCTTTATCAGTTTTGTTGCACGTCTCTGCACATTTTCCAGTTCAACAAAGTATTTTTTAAGAAAGAAACATATTTTTGTAATACCACTCTGCCTTACTCTATGATACATATTTAGGCTTAAATTAAACTTTTTTTTTATTTTGTGATACTTTTCTTTAACCCCTTGAATATTAAAGTGGTCTCCAAATCACTGCATTGGAGACAAATCTAGCCTGCATTGAGTAACCCACTGGTACTTAAAGGGTTAAGGTGGCAAACAGGATACCCTACTTATTTTGAAACGCTGTGTATGAATTTGTACTATGTACAAGTCTTATGTAAAGAGTGTTACCTATAATACAGTGCAATGGAATGGGTAGGTTCTTTTATAAATGACAAAATGTAATCATAACAATAAATTGCTTACCGTGCTTAATTTCCGGGATGTGAAGATGATCCTACGTTCATGTAACATACTGGCATAGATCTGAAGCATATTATTTACATCTACTGCTACAAAATACTCCGTCAGGTTCCTCTGTGTAGAGAGCAACAGGGATGAAATAATTACATATGGAAAAAATGTATATGAGGTTTTTTCATAAAATCATCATAATACTTCAATATAACACATCAGCTACCATATAGTCACGTAAAGGCTAAATACAGAACATATTTTTTGTTCCCAAACAAAAGCACAAACACAAATTTATGTTTATTAACTCTTTGGCTGCTTCACAATGTACTGGAGACCTCTATAGCATCCAAAAAGAAAAATAACCATTAAAATTTACTTTTCTCATACACACATATATAAATATATATAAAAGTTAAAACTTCTAATAAAGTCAATGCTAAAAGGCAACTACCATATGAACTGCACCCTATTGGTAGATCTGCTCCCTTGAAAGTATTGAGGGTCCTAGGGAACCAATGGGGGAGGGGAGGGAGGTTGAAAAAATGCAGGATTTTCCTCTTCCCATGAAAAGATACTGAAGTGCAAGCCCAAAGTCTCAGCCTGTGTGACGCAGCCCCCATAGACCCTCTGTGTCTGGCATGAAAGCCTAATACAGAAGGTTTATATAAGCTGCATGTGCAACACGCAAAGATATCTTACTTGAAAACATTTTCCAAGATGTGAAATAGTTTTACCTGCATTTATATATATATATATATATATATATATATATATATATATATATATATATATAGAGCACCAGGTTCTCATATTTTCCTTTTCCAAATCCATCACTGGAACTAGCAAGTGACAATACAGATTGCTGAGACAGCATAACTTAAATCAATGGTTCTCAATCCTTGAGCTCGATGAACCCATAACATGCATCCTGGAATTTTCAGTGCATCCCTAACATTTTGCAGAGCATTTACAAAGCATATTGAAGTAAATATATATTAGTCTTAGGTCTCAAACAACAAGACAAAACCTAGCATACTGTGCATAACACTTCCCATAAATATACATCTGAAACATAAAATTCACTTTTTTATTTAAGTCTTCAGAGAAAACAATGGCACCCTGAGCTGGTGGCCAAGGCACAACAAAGTGCCACAATGCCATGATTGAGAACCTGACTTAAAGTGACACACAACCTATAACAACTTTAGCAATAAAACACATTCTGTGATTTAATACAATGGCTGTGAAATAGACGTGTTTTAATTTAATGAAATAAAATTGCATTAGAGTTTTCTGGCTGCTTTAACAGCCAATTATGGATAGCCTCGATACAGGGGTGACTTCTCTGTCCAATCAGCTGCCACTCCCCATGATGACATGTACATCTGTCTGTCCTGAGAGGGGTGCTTATAGTATAAACTGATTTCAAAGCGCTTTTTGGTAGTTTAAGGTGTGAGCTAAGTGCACTGCAACTCAGAATTGAAAGGTAATTATGATTTCATGAGGTATCTGATGTTCCAAACCACAAATGGAAAGATTACAGGGAAGCAGCCTTATTGGTGGCACATATTAACAGAAGATTGAGGGGGTTGAGAAAATGCAATAGCACCATCTGTCTGAATTAAAACTAATGAGTATTAAAGTGGAAATATACGTTAAGAATAAGTGTTGTCGGATGCACTGGGAGGAGACTGGAAGGAATCGCCGACACAAAGGTATCTGACATGCAGTCGGCAATGTTGAGCCATAGACTGTTGGCGAGTTTGGAAAAGGGGTCATCGGCTTCCCAGAACCGGGGTCAATGTCGAAGTTTCACTGAGTCGAGCTGGACTGGCGGCAAGTACCACGGAACGTAGAGAGTGAATGTCACTACTCCTGGTCGAAGGTGCGGAGCGGAGATCAGTCGTCGAGGTGTTTGCGGCTCCATCGAGGACAGGCAAGAACTTCTGGGAAGCAGAGAGTGAATTGCTCTTGATGCCCCTCAGGGATGGGAGTCAGAGTGGACTCTTTAGACCATCTGGGCAAATAAGACACACGGAGTCATCTTACTCCACACTAACACACTTCATTGAACTCAACTGGGGTTTTTCCGCCCTGCTTGTTGATGTAAGCCACGGCCGTGGCATTGTCGGACTCTACCTGGACTAGGCATTCTTTCAGCTGGGTAGTCCAATGAAGAAGGGCATGGAATATCGGCCGAAGCTACAACACGTTAATGGGAAGGAGAGATTCTTCCAGAGACCACCGACCTTGTGCACTCAGTCGACACAGGACAGTTCCCCATCCAGAGAGGCTGGCATCCGTCATCACCGTGGTCCAGAAGGAAACTAGGAAGGATTTGCCCTTCAGCAGATTGGAGAGGTCGAGCCACCAGGACAAATTCAGCTCCACATGAAGAGGAAGTGACACCAACGTCTTCAGAAGGTCCGGGTGACCCCTGTACCCCTGGATCACAAAGCCCTGGAGTTCCCTGGTACCGCCTCTATGGTGGAAATGAATTTCCCCACAAGAGTTGACAGCTTCTTGGCTGGAACTGGATCTTGAGTCAGTATTGCAGAAACCCTGTGGGCGATCTGGTGAGCCACCCCATCTGTGAGAAACACCATGTTCTTCTGTGTATCGAAGAGGAGGCCCAGGAAGACCAGACACTGGGATGGGACAAGATCTGATTTGTCCAAGTTGATGATCCACCCATGATGGGTGAGAGCATGAATGCATAGCTGAACCTGCTGATGAAGAAGTTCTGCAGAAGAGGCTTTCAGAAACAGGTCGTCCATGTATGGAGTAACTCTGAAGCCATCTCGGTGGAGGATGGACACTAAGGCTGCCAGGACACGGTTGAAGAACTGAGGAGCTGTTGTCAGACCAAATGGAAGAGCTGAGAACTGAAAGTGTCCCCAATTGCAGGCAAATCTGAGGTACTGCCGGCTCTCTGAATGAATGGCAATGTGTAAGTACGCATCCTGAAGATCCAGAGGTGCAAGGAATTCCCCAAGGGACATGGCAGCAATCACCGTTCATAGAGACTCCTGGTGATAATGAGTCAAGATCACAAAGGAATTGAGATCCTTTAAATCCAAAATGGGACGACAACCGCCATCCTTCTTGGAGACCACAAAGAGGATTGAGTAAAAACCCATACGTCTGTCCTGAACTGGAACCGGCTGTAGAACACCCATGTCCAGAAGAGCCTGAACAGTGCTGTTGAACAGACGACATTTCTCTCTGCCCTGAGGTGTATGAGAAGGAAGGAAGCGAAAGGGAGGAAGAGAGACGAAAGGGTTCCTGTACCCTTCCGTCACCACCTGTAAAACCCATGGGTCTGTCACTGAATCCTCCCAAATGCTGTGATAGTGACGCAGATGACCACCCACAGCACAGTGTGGACCCGGATTCAGTGAGTCATGCTGAAGAAGGCATGGAAGCCTTGGGCTTGGAGGAGACCTTGGGCTTCTATTGCTGTTTGGGCATGGAGGAGGTACGCGGAACTGAGAGAACCATCTGGTTTGCCGGACGAGTCTCATTGTGAAAGGAACAAAAATACCGGTTACGCTTAAGCGGTGTTTTCTTCCTAGGAACTAAGGGTAGAAGCGTGCTCTTACCCCCTGTATCCTCACTGATCAGATCCTTGAGATCTGGCCCAAACAAAGAAGTGCCTTGAAAAGGCAAGGAGAGCAATGCTTTCATAGAAGCAGTATCAGCAGACCAGATATTGAGCCAAAGAGCCCGTCTGGCAACCACAGACATGGTGGAAACCCTAGCCACCAAAAGGATGGCATCAAATAAGGCAGCAGAAACATAGTGCTGTGCCTCAGAAATGTTGGCAAGGAGGCACAACTTATCCGAAGTAGGAACACCCTGACAGACAGCAAGAGTGAGCTGTTCAGTCCAAACCGCAATGGCCCGGTTCACCCATGCTGCTGCGAATGCTGGACGCATGGCAGAACCAGCAGTGGCAAAGATGGACTTGAGGGAGACCTCAAGTTTCTTGTCAGTCCAGTCCTTTAGAGCAGACGCATCAGACACTGGCAATGCAGTAGACCGTGATAGCCTGGAGATAGCAGCATCCACTTTAGGAGGATGAACCCACTGAGCAAGCGCAGCCTGAGAAAAGGGATAAAGCTTGGCAAATTTCTTGGACACAGAAGGTTTCCTGTCTGGAGACTTCCACTCTTCGGACACAAGGCGGTCAAGAGTGGGGTTAGGTGGAATGCAAGTAAGGGGCTTTTTAGGCTCCTGAAACACATCATAAGGATCAGAAGGAACCTTCTGCACTAAGGGAATGTTTAGGATGTTTAAAGGGATAGTAATACTTCGTTTTAACTTTATTTTATTTTGTAGGCATTAAAAAAACATGAAGAATGATATAAGTCTTATCTCTCAAACCTTTATGGTTTAAGAGATATTCACAAGCAAAGTTTCCCCCCCCCCGCCCCTTTTACCTACTGTAAACAATCTCTTCTCAGATGTGGAATGCAGTCCATAGACTGGACAGATAACAGAAGGGGACACTCTTATTCCTATGAAAACAATGAAATCCCTGCCCCCCTTGACAAGCTTTTCATGTTTTTCCCTTATCTTAATTGGAGATTGTCCCTCTATACAGTCTACCTGGCCACCTCCCTTCTGCTCAGGCTGAAGAGTGTGACATCAGTAAAAGGGGAGGGAGGGGGAAACTTTGCTTGTGAATATCTCATATACCATAAAGGTTTGAGAGATAAGACATATCATTCTTCATGTTTTTTTAATGCCTACAAAATAAAATAAAGTTAAAATGAAGTATTACTATCCCTTTAAAACAGCCCTGATCAGGCCCTCAGCCGAGGGTTCAGGATCAGCCTCAAAAGGGTCCCCAAAAAACTGAGAGGAGCCCACCGCAGAACATTCCTCAACATCTGAATCCACCAGCAGTTCCTTCTCAGAGGAATCTGACATGTCAGGTACACCCTGAGGCTTTGGCAGGGAAGACCTGATGAAGGAGGGGGTCTGCCAGGAATTGAAGACCCCCTGTAACTGGGATGGAAATAGTTGCAATGTAGACCTAAGGTCCCTAGCAGCAGCCTTGAACTCTTGCACCCAAACTGGCTCAACTGCATGGCTAGAGGTCCCTGGGAGACTCTTAGGGGCATTAGGAGCTGAGAATTATCTAGGTAACCCTGAATGAGAGGAAGAGCAATGCGCAATAGGGGATACAGAGACCCCAGCATCCTTAGTCTTAGGTCTGGCCCCAAGCGCCAACGGTATAGACATTCTCAATAACCTTACTGTAAAAGAAATCACCCAATTACAGTGTGTATGATTAAAGTTTCACCCCAGAAATCGTTAAAATAGACTTATCTGGCAGGCGAAGGGTTAATCAGCAGAGGAGAGAAGAAGAGTCCAAGCCCTGCGTAGGATACTTGTTCTGGAAAGAGCACAAAATGGCTGCCACGGCGGGAGCCAATCAGAAACGAACGAGCAAAGCAAGCGCTCACGGGAAATGTAGTTTTTCCAGAACCCAACAGTGCCCGAAGCTCCCTGAGCCCCCCAACACACTAGAAACATGAACTGGATGATAGAGCAAGGGCAAACAAGTAAAATGAGCCATCTCTGAAGTCGCTAGGTTAAACGGTTGCAGAGATATGTCCCAAACTGTACAGTTCCGTAGGAGTGAATGGAGCAATGGTATCTATGTGGTAAAGCGCGCCTTTACTCAAATTTTACAAAATTGAAAATGTAAAACTAAAAGACATGAAATATCACTAGAACATGTTAGAATACCCAAAAAAACACTGAACCAGTAGGAAAACTGTTAGAAAGCCACCAAAATGAATACAAAACCAGCAGCTAAAGGGTTAAATACCACATAAACCTGCTCCAAACACCCAACAGACATACAGATAGACCCAATGAGTGCAGGAGTGTGCAATAGGAACTCCAAATGTGTAGAGGGGCACTGTGGGACATGTGGACCTGTAGCACTCAAAGGGTTGCTCACCTTTCCTGCAGATCTTCTGTCTTCAGATTACCATGTTTAAAGAAGAAGCCGCGGTGGGCAACTCCTGAGGAAAGAACTTGTAGCAAAGATTTTCCCCTGAGGGCTTAAGGTACACAAAAAGCACCTGGATACTGAGCTAGCCACATATAAGGGCATTGTCAGTTATGGTATTCCATTTCTAACAGAAAAAAGAGAAAACAGAACAGAAAAATAAAAAACTTCTAAAGCTACAGTAGAACTGTTCTCTTGCCTGTGTTATGTTCACCAAGGAACAAATCTTTCTGGAGCTGGTTGGCTAGCTGCAGCCAAGGAGGGAAAGTAGGCTCCACCCCCTGCATACAATTCTAGAATTGTTCCTGCCTACAATTAAAGGGGCGGATCGCCTACCCGGAGTTACCAGTAACCTGTATTGGACGACAGAGAAATCCCTTTTTATGCAGGATAGTATCTTATTTGTTTTTGCAGCAGGTGTGTGACACTGCACACTTCTGTAACATCTACACTTTATTAGTATTGCAAAATCTTGAGGATTCCCGAACAGTTTCACATTTAGTGCATATGTAGCATGTTTGTTTCTACAGCCCAAATGCATAAC
Source organism: Rhinophrynus dorsalis (assembly GCA_037306005.1). Classification (NCBI taxonomy): domain Eukaryota; kingdom Metazoa; phylum Chordata; class Amphibia; order Anura; family Rhinophrynidae; genus Rhinophrynus; species Rhinophrynus dorsalis. The sequence goes on along the minus strand of CM074722.1, from coordinate 151,302,171 downwards.
CTTACATTTATCTATAATAAATGTCATCTGCCACTTTTTTGTCCATTCACTCAGTTTATCTAAATTCTTCTGCAGAGAAAAAACGTCCGGCTCTCTATGTACTTCCTTACACAGCTGAGCAAAGATTGAGATGCTACTTTCATTTCCCATTTCTAGATCATTAATAAACAAGTTAAAAAGCACTGAGCCCAGGACTGAACCCTGTGGCACCCCACTTACAACTTTAGATCAACTTGAAAAGTTTCCATTTACAACACTCTGGAATCTATCATTTAACCTATTCTCTATCCATGCACAGATATCACAGTCCGAACCGAAGCATTTTCTTTTATGCAGTATTGTGTCACCATTGAAGTAATATTGTGCATTATATCACATACTAGTTGAACAGCCCGTTACACGGGCCACAATGCCTCTGGCAGCCGGTCGCGGGGCAGTCGCGTGCAGCAGAGACTGCCCGCACCACTGCTGATACAGAGCTGGACGCTCCTGAGGAGCGCCCAGCTCTGTATCATCCGCGGCGCGGGCAGTCTGTACTGCGCATGACTGCTGCACGTGCAGCAGTGTCTACTGCGCATGTCAGGCGTTACACACAACTTAGAGAATTATTATATAGGATGTCTATTATTACATATCTTCCAAGTACTGTCATTACTGCACCACATCAACAGTTTATTACCATATTTATATCTTCCCAGTACTGTAACTCTGAAAAGTGCTGTTTATACTAATTATATAAATTACCTAATTATATGCCATTAAGGGAAACCCACAATTATCTTGTATTTATAGTTCAGCTGTTACTCTGTAGCTTCTAATGCTAAAGACTATGATAATAGTGCTGCCCAGAAAGGTCAAGCACAGGAATGCATTAGAAGACTGCAATGTTGTTCTAGTAGATGATATCACAACAAACAAACAGAACGTTCATCTATGGTTGTCCCTTTAAGGACTGAATGTATGTACAATGCACTGATAAGCAAAGCAGTCAGTGCTATCACCTAAAAACATGGCTTATTAGTGATGCTCTAGTATAAGAGATGGAGAGTCATACTCTATACCATACTTTAGTGGTTCCCATTCCAACTCCAGGCCTTGTTCTCATCAACAGGACAAGATTTCCATCCAATTACTGGTGGATCAATAAAAGGACAAGCCATTCTGAAAGATCCCCTAGTGCTAATGACATTCATCTCTGCTCATGAGAAGGGATCCTAAAAACTTGCAATGTGGATGGGTCCCGAGAACACTGCTGTGATTTCTCCCATGGTACATATCAAATGTAGCCCTCAGGAATTCAGGTTATAAAGGTATCCTTTCATTGAACGCAGGTCAGTTATTCATCATTGTGATTGATCTACCTGTGTTTAAAAGAACATTAACACTTCATAATAAACTCTCGATTTACTGCAGCCAGACAAATCTAATGGCCATTATGAATTTCAGCCTTGTGCATTTTTATTCAAGAAATAAACATTTTCCAAATGTCCTGGATGTTGTGTCTCTACAGCTGGATAAGACTCCAGGACAGCAAACTCCACCCACTACACAGGAATATCTTCTGTGGGCTCATGCATTCTGCCTGTTTCAGTTTGGGGTAGTAAAATAAGGTTCACTTTTAAAATGTTGCTCACAAAATAGTGTGCGACCTATAGATGCATTAACCATATTGGCGTGATGACAAAGGTGACATGAGAAACTCTCCCTGTATGAAAAGCACTAGATCAGTGGTTCTCAACCTGTGGGTCGGGACCCCTTTGGGGGTCGAATGATGATTTGCCAGGGGTCGCCTAAAACCATCAGATATTTATATTTCGATTCATAACAGTAGCAAAATTACAGCGACGAAGGAGCAATGAAAATAATTTTACTGTTAGGGGTCCCCACAACTTGGGAAATTTTATCAAAGGGTCACGGCACTAGAAAGGTTGAGAACCGCTGCACTAGATTCTCATGTTGCAGGCTAAAAATGTTGCTGTATACATTTGCTGCTTGCTTAGATTACTTGTGCCTTCAAATAAATAGATTTGGATTACTGAAGATGTAGTGGCCGCAACATACCTTAGGAAGATATTTGATCTATGCTCCACTACTCTGGATCCGTATGTTACTTAGGTGCTTGGGTTCTGTTTACATCTGCATTTAGATTTGTCATTTAGAGTCACAAGACAAATACGGAACCCCAGCACCTGAGTAACATACTAAATGCAAGATCCAGAGCATTGCAGCACAGACCAAAGATCTTCCTAAAGTAGGCTGCAGCCACTAATACACCCTGATGCCGTTCCGATATAGGACGGAGATCAATGCTCACAGGACCATGTTGAAGACTTGAGGAGCTGTGGTCAGGCCAAAAGGGAAGGCAGAAAACTGGAAATGCCCTCGGTTGCAGGCAAAGAGGAGATACTGCCGAAATTTTAAATGCCTGTATCTCTCAAACCATAGCGGTTTGCGAGATACGTTTTTTTGCATTTAGCTCAGCTTTTTAAGCTCTTCTAAATGCAAAAAACTTTTTTTTGGACATTACTAACCCTTTAATGTGCATTTTATTGCTGTAGAGCAATGTGATACACTTATATACACACAGTATGATCTCCTAAAAAGAGGGAGACCAGGGTGGGAAAGAGGGACATCAGGATTTTCACTTCAGAGTGACAGCAACACCCTAAAAGGACATTTGAGTGGTATGAACAATCATTTATACCTTTTATCTAGTCCATACTAAAAATGCAGGAACTGTGCACAAAACACAGGAAAATCTATAAAGATGTTTTTTTCAACCTTTTCCTCTTTTTTAGGTTATAAATAAATCTAAATGATGAGCTATACATATACATTTGCCATCAAAATAAAGCCCTACTTATACTTTTAAAAAACTGCATATAATTTGTGTCTGTGCTAAATGTATTAGAGGGAAAATATGGTTGAAGTATGATGTACTATAAATGCCAATATTGCTCTGGTTCTTTAGTGTACAAAAAACCAAGGGGTTAGTCTGGGCAGGAAATCCTAATGGTTACTGTGGATCAGTTGTGTGGATTGGTTCCTCAGTATGAACCTTTAAGTAGTACTGAATATCATGTCTACAGAGGCAGACGTGAATCATTGTTGTCTCCAGGAAACCAAATTGCTCCTACTTAAAGGTATAGTAATGCTTAAAAATAAATGAAGCTCCAATTATTGTTTATCGTTTTTGTGCCATGTAGGTGGTATTATCATTGTCTACGATGTATAGTTCCAGAGTAATTTAAGTATCCCCCTCCCGACACTTTTACCTGTTGTAAGCCGCCTCGCTTACAAGGTGGAATCTGGTTTGACAGGACAGCTCGCAACAAGGGACAATCTTCTGGCTGTGCGCATAAGGAAAATCCTGCCCCCCCCCTTGAAGGAGGAGGGCAAGCTTTTCCTTATGCTCACAGAAGATTGTCCATTGCTGTGATCCATCTGTACGGTTTTGCTGTGCAGCTTTACATAGGTAAAAGGGGAAGGAGGGGGACACTTTATGATTCAATTACTCTGGAACTACACATCATAGAGAATGATGATAATGCTCTACATGGTGCAAAAACTATACAGAATACTTGGAGCTGCATTTATTTTGAAACATTACTATCTCTTTAAATCTTCTTAGGAAGAAAGGAAGGCAGGAAGGGAAAAATACTTCAAAAGAAGAAGACCGGGGTCTTGGAGTCTGTCAACAAAGAAGATTTTCCCCCTCTGTGTACAAGATATCCAGTACAAATCAAATACAGATTTTGCAGAACCAACACATGTAGACGGTCAGTTAAGAATGCTGGCAGTTGTAGTCCACCAACAGATGTAGAGAGACTGATTGACCATCACTATAATACAGAGTCTGCACATTACTTTTCCTGTGACTGCAGTAATATAAATACACACATCCTCAGAGCTAGTTTCTACTGGGTTTATTTAACACATGCAGGGTTCTCCCTTTAATACAAAACAGAACGCACAAAGTGATTAAGTTAATGAGTAAACAGGCTTGTTCAGGGAAAACAGACAAGTGGTTAAAACTCAATTAGATACATACACTTTCTGGGATTGTCGGCAGTCCGGTTACATCAGGAGTAATGAAATACGAGTGCTAGGCAGGAGGGAGGGGTAGAAAAAAAATAACACAGGTTAATTAGGATTTAATAAGGATCTTAATTGAGGGTTCCGTGCTAGGAAGGGGAGAAATAATAGAATTAATGCGTTTTATGGTATGTGTACTCACAATTATTGCAACAATGAATGACAGAAGAAAATAACTAACACCCTCATTTTTAAAGTAACCCACAGAGGAGATGTCGGAGAAATAATAAAGGATAACAAGTCTGTGTTGACGGAAGGCAGCCGTGTACTAAGAATAACTGTGTTCTTCAAACAGTGTCAATAAGCATGTGTTTGTAACTGCATCATACTGCTGGGAGAACGGAGGAAGGTGGTTGCTCCCTAATGTGTGAAGTTACAGCAGCGGACACCAAATTTAGTAATATTTGATAAACAGACATTTGTAATTTACCTGGGTTAGGTTAATATCAGACTACTGCTTCATATATACTGTGGTAAATGTAAATAATCAATACTGTTTTTAATTGTATCTGAGATATATTTATTAGTATATCTCCCAAGTTGTACATAGGGTTATGCTTACTCAAGTGTAGTGTGGCTCAGATTGACTAAATAGGGAAATATTTAATTCACCTCAAAATTAAATTAAATGGAAACTATCAAGGAGAAAGAAAAAATATTTAAATTTAAAGGGGATATATCACCCCTATACAAGTGTGTGTTAAATGTTAGGTTATATAGGGAATAGGTGGATTTCTTTATTCATTTTTTTAACTCTATTTGTCTGAAATTGAATGTTTATAGAGTGCACTTCTGGACAGACTGCAGTTATCTGCTCTGTAGAGCGGTCTATCAGTCTTCCTCTCCCCTCCCTCTATGCAGCCTCTTCCAATGACGGAGGCTTTCTGTCTGTAAGCTGGAGCGATCTCATTGGCTAGATATCTTTTCAGTCAAATAGGGTTAAAAAAAATTAAAAAAGAAATCCACCTAGTCGCTATATAACCTAACATTTAACACACACAAGTGTGTGTTAAATGTTAGGTTATATAGCAATTAGGTGGATTTCTTTATTAATTTTTTTTTCCCTTTAAACCTTGTGTACCATCGAATATAGAAATGTGGAATTGTGAGTGTGTATGTGTGTTTCTTAGCTGTTTTTTTTTTAATTAATTAAAAGAGTATACTTTTTTGATGTTTAATGTCAGAGCTTATTCTTTGGAGGCCCAGTGTGTGTAACTGTCAATGGACCTCACTAGGGAAAACACAATAATTTTATATTTTGGCATCTTTAAGAGCATGCTAGGTGATAGAAGCTAGTGCACAAAATAGCAAACATACATAGAAAAGAAATATGCAGAATGTATTCATTTAAAGGTAAGTCATACTCTTAAATATAACTAGTGAATGGTTGCCCGTGTAATTGACCACGCCATGCACAGCGAGGAACCCGGCGAATGGTGTGGCTTCTCCCCGCCCACTCCTGTTAAAATCACCACCACTGATTTGCTATATGCAGTCGGTCTCCACACCATGCCACCCCAGAGTGGGGCAGACAGCTTAGCAGAAACCACTTAGAATTGTATATACCATTAAATATAATGGTGAAATATACTCTGAATAGATAACTATAATAAAATATATAGTCCAACTATATAGTTCAAATTATTCAAATGATAAGTAAAATATATATAACTATTCCTAAAGCTCCATAGCAAGATGCATACAGACTTCATCTTGTCAGTTAAAACATACATTTGGTTCTTTCAGCTTCTTCATGTTTTTTTTGTAAGGTTTTGTTTTAACTGACAAGATGGAGTTCAGTATACCTGTCGCTATAGAGCTTTGGGATAGTTCACATATTTTACTTACTATCATTTGAACTATATAGTCTAGTAACATTATTTTTCAGGGCTTATATAATTTCCATTTAAATCTAAGGATATAGGTCCACTTTAAAAACAGAAGATCACAGTATACTATTTAAAGTGGAACTTTTACCTGTGAGATTCCTGCTCCCATGTAAATAAGTAAGCTAAACCAAGTCTCAATAATGCATTATTTATTATTTTATTTCTTTAAGAAAATCGCTGTGCTTCATAAAAAACATACTTCAGTTTTTTGAGTGACATTGACAGGAGGTTGTACATGGTACAAGCTGAACCGCAGATATCAAATTGCAATGCTGGCCATCCCCTCTAGCTAGATATGCCTGCCCACCACCCAATACACAATGTGGTGATCCTGCACCCTGAGCACCGGCCCTAGAGAGAAGGGACAGGTGCAGACAGGGATTGGGGGGGGCGCTGCCAATCATGTGGTATGCAGTCAAGATAGCAGCACTCTCCCACACAGATGCCACATCCGATTGGATCGAATATGGGAGGTTAGAAATATTTACTGAGGAAAACATAGTCTGTTTCGGAATACTAATGTTTTTTAAAAATAATGGGGGGGGGGGCTTAAAGATAAGTGATAGGTCTGCTTTAAGGCAGTACACCCACCAACATTTCACACATGAGAAAAGGTACATACACAGCCACATGATGTCTCCAATGCATTGCAAAGCAATATATTGGACCCCTTTCTAGCATTCAAGGAGTAAAAAGCACCATTTAAACCAATGGGCATTTTAGGAATGTGTATTTGTATGGCTCAGTCAGTTAGTTCCAAACATTACACTACTTTTACTGAGTTCATCGGCTTCAGTGTATGTCTGTGATTACTCCTGTGTCTGAGTTTCTCTTGTATTACTAGTACAAAGATCACAGAGCTCTACCTTTCTTCTGTGCTGAAAAAAAATGGTACAAAACGCCTGTGTTGTTTTATAAGGTACAAAAGCTCAAAATGTGGTGTACCTTCTAAAAGAAAACGTACAGTTCGAAGATGTGGTTTTTATATGTAGAAATGTTTATATCCAATGATAGTTTCCAAATAAATAGTTGACAGCACCCCTCAGTAAATCTGGCCCAGTGGAGTATTACTGAATGTATTCTGTATATTGACACTGTTTAAGAACACGAGGTAAATAGGAATCAGTATTATTTATGTTAGCTTTGTAAACAGGGTAAACATGCATTTGCAGAAATGTCCACGTTAATTGCTTCCCAAATCTGTGAAAGGTGGGGCTTCTGGACCCAAAATCACAATGTTTCTTTCTTTTAAAGTGCCAAGCAAAATCTGAGTGATTTCTTGGTAAAATAGATATATAAATCTGCATTACTACCGACAGATCTGAGATGACTAGTTGACATGTCTGCATATTAATGACGGATTAATGGATTATTCCCAGTTTCCATGTAAATGTGGCATGCAAATATTTGAAAGGGTTAACAGAAGTATTTTAGTGAAATGAACCCTTTGGTTGCCAGATAAGTCTCCAACGCATTGCTCCACACTGTGTTGGAGACCTCTCTAGTACTCAAGGGGTTAACATACAAATAGCCATGAGATGACAGAGATTGTAGCTGGAAAAAAAAACCCTCAAAAGCTGAAGAAGATTTTTCACTTGGGAATAAAAACTCACCCAAACCTAGAACTTACCAGCAGAGGAGAGGGATGGTTTATAAATACAGGTTCACTTGAAATAAACAGCTGATGGTTCTTGTAAATAAGAAACAGAAAGTCTGCTTGTATATCAGCAATTCTTTTTATTTCTATTGATAATATATCTGTATATTGCAGGGTGTGGAATCTGCTTTTAAGAAAGGCTGAATTTCTTTATCTGAAGTTGAGTATAGAACATAAGTTCCGGGACAGACAACCCTGAACAGAAACAGCCACTAGCAGTGCAGGTCTTCAGGATATCTCTGCTAGAAAAACTGTGGATCATCAGTAGCTGATCCATCTGTATTCAAGCAGTGATATCCTAAAAACATAGACTGCTGGTAGCTTGGGAGGACAAGGGTTGATTGCCCCGATATAGACCATAACAGCCAATAGGAAACTACATACTGTAAAATCTCAGATTTTACTTCATACATTTTCCATATATAGGACAGACAGACCCAACCCAAATAGTTCACATTGCCTTAATGAATTTACTTTTGCCACCTCTTCCGGAAGCCAGGTTTATGAATCTAATACTTTCTCATATTTTCCTCTGCTTCTCTTCTTGTTCACATGCATTCTCTCTCACTTTCTCCGAAATATACTTCTCTCATGACACCACTGTAATGAATTGATAACCCTTGATTACAGCTCCCATAATCGTCCTTTTTAAAAGGGACACTTTATAACACAATGCTGTATTTTAAATAGTGCAGCTCTGCAATGCATATTTTTCAGAGGTACATCGTTAAATGTCAGATTGTGAGAGGCCTGTGGATATAGACCACATGGGGCAATAGTTACAAAACTGCGGGTAAACAAAATACATTCTGTAACAAGAAACTTTCTTATAGCAAAATACTGTGCTTAAAGGGAATGACACCAGAAGTAGAAACACACACCACTTATAAGCCACTCATGCACATGCCATTATAACACAGGTCATCTAAGGCAATCACAAAACATAATCTTTTTCTTGGTAGTGAGCCCTATCTGAGACTTTTTTAGTTATGGAAAAGAGGGCCTTGTCTAACCCCGTATTCCATCCTTTACTGATACCAGTGGAGTAGCCTGTTGTTCATGATAGAAGACAACTATATACTACACTGGCCCAATTCCTCTTTAGACCATTACACTGTGATGTATAAACATTCAGTTTAATACTATCCAGCTTTAAGTGTGTACATAGCAGCTGTGGGTCACTTATAAGGTGGAAATCGAACATTCATCTAGTTCCATTCTTTCTTTGTCTATAGGGCACAACAGTCTTTTCTACGATCTAGCGCTAATCCATCTCACCCATCATGTCGAAAAGAGGCAATCACAGGTATATTATACACAAAAGAGATACAAATACAAATAAAAATAACTTAATACACATGCGTAATATAACAATTTAAAGGATATGTCTTGGGACTAATATACCGTATTGCAGTCCCAAATAGGTAGATCACAGTCCTATACATTTGTTGGATATATGCACTTGTTATATTTTCACTTATTCTTGGAGTATGCAGCTTCTTCCAAGGACTCTTGGACACCCCCTCCACAACAGCATGTAGCCAAGAAAACAAAGAGAAAAAGGGACAACGCAATTCTCCTCTAAGTGCTGTCCAGATTATTTCCGGTTCACTATACTCTAGTATTAAAATTTTTATTTTAGTGTCTTATATTATATATTCTACCTATCTTTCATATTTTTATACAATAAACTTACAATGTTTTTGGCTAGACTGCCCTCATATTCCCAACCACAAGGGGGAATTTATTTCCTTAATCTCCCCACTTCCCTGGTCTCTCTCATACACCAAGGTCAGTACAGGTTATATACTGAAAACGACAGGATCTGGACCATTTTGCAACCCTGTCCAGTAATATAAAGGTATTGTACCAAATTTGGGAGGAGATTTCGTGGACCAAGGAAAGAAGAGGTAAGAACCACCAGGAGGTGGATAAGGAAAGAGACGGGAGTTCAGTCGACCGAGATTATGGGTCTGATCCAATCAAGGCATACACATTGAGGCAACGACGGTGCTTGTGAGTACCAATTTGGGATGGAAAAGAGTGAATGTCTTGTCCTTGTTTGAAATAATCTATACTGCATTTAGAGGAGAATTGTGCTGTCCCTTTTTCTCTTTGTTTTCATAGTATACAACCACCTAATAACTGCATGTTTTCATTAGGCTCTTTTATCTGCTGGCAGACAATCCACAGCTACAAAAGTGGGGTATTCACCCAGTTATTATACAGGGATTTTTGGGCATATATACTATACAACCTCTGTACACTTATGTTGCTCATACTGAGCTCTTACTCATCATTCACGTTTTATTCCTCTTGGCTTACTTTTAATATATCTTCAATAAAAGTTATGTTTCATTTTATTTTGTGTGAATGCTTTCCTTCGTTGCCCTTTGTTATTACAAGGAGAATATGAGCTCCTTATAAGTGGTTTATTTTTCTACTTTTAGTGTCATTAACTGTATTCTGGTCATTTGGAACCTCCACTGGCAGATAACACGGTTCTATTTTTTTAAAGGGACCCTATCATCTAAAACAACTTTGGTGATTTTGAAACAGTGATTTTTATTGTATTAGAGTTCGAAAGTTTTTATTTGGAAAACTAGTTTTTCTAGTTTATTTAGATTTATATGTTAAAAGGCATACCACGCAAGAACTTCCCACTTTACCTACGCTAGCTGCACAGTATGTCTTAACCTTTTGAGTGCCAGAGGGGTATACAACGCATTGCAGAGCAATACATTGCGTACCTCTCTGGCATGCAAAGGGTTAATTAGCATATCCTATAACAAAAACTCAAAAAATAGCATTCTCAATAAAAAGTGGCCACTGCAACATACTGCTGATTTTGAAAGGTCTATCAAAATTACCAAAGTTGTTTTATATGGCTTAACAAATATAAAACAATGACATAGACCAAAAAAATAGTTTGAAATGATTTGTCAATGTCTCAATATCTTGTGTCACATTCTGTTTCAAAGGAGTGTAACATGCAGAAACTAGACATTTCATTTTGTTACAAATTGCAGATGCCGCCATTTTACTCCACTTGAACTGAAGGATTCTGGGCAATAATTTGCAAACTGAACAAAGGGATTATGTGTAATGATATGCAAACGGAACAAAAGGATTCTGGGAAATCCCATGCAAATTGAAAGAAGAATCTGGTTAATTCAGGCAAACTGAACATATGGATTCTAGTAATCTAATACTAACTGAACAAAACGAATCTGGATATTACCATGCAAATGTAACAGAGAGAGGCTGATGTACTAAAAACAGTTTAATCATATCAGGAGTAAACCAAGTTACCACAGGGGAGAAACAAAAATTCCCAGATTTCTCACTGACACACAAATTGGTTATTTGACACCTTCATTACTAGAACAGTTTCCAGTTCCCTGCTTCACATTTCACTTGAGACCCCTTTTTTTTTTTTTTTTTTTTTTTTTTTTAAAGCATTTGCAAGATTAAAAACCCCATTAAATGAAATGATAATTTTATTTTTTTATTAGAACATCAGCCTCAGAGAATCTAGAGCATCCCCTTATGTTTTTATTCACATGGAGATCAAGGTGGACTTGAATGTGTATTACTAATGCAAAAGTGGGGATGGGAGTTTAGTAGAACAAGTACACTTACCAGGCTAAGGCTGACAGGTGTGTGAGCTTCGGGGACTGGATGATTGTACAGTGATTTTAGCATGTCATTCAAGTCATTCTCCTGCAAAACCCATACATACATATATATATATACATACAAACAAATGTAATATGGCAATTGCACATCTTAATTTAGAAAAGCAGAATTTAGATTTCTTTGTACATAGAAACACTAAATACTGGTTATACTGGAAACATTTCTGGTACATAACAACATAAACAGTACATCAAAACGGTATGAATACAAGAAATAGAGAGTTTCCAGTCAACCATTTTGTTTTATCCATTATTGCTAGTGACTTTACTAAAGGAAAAAGCAGGATAATATATAAAGAAGCAGCAATCTTTATCTTTGAGAAAATATTTTGGTTTTTCTTGATGAGTAAAACATGAGTACCAGAATCACTGGGGGATTTTCAATTAAAACATTACTATAGCTCAAACTTGTGTCAGAGAGGTATCCAAAGCACTGCTCTGCACTTTGTTGGATACCTCTCTGGCCCTCAAAGAGTTAAACTGCAGATTTTATTGTGATTGCCAGATGGCAATGTTCAGTAACTATACAGAGTCATAGTCAGTGACTCAAGCTTCCCCCATAGAATGCATTACACAAATAAAATTTGCCTATTGGACACCAGCTGTATATGCTGCTATGTTAGCGCTATTTAAACTGTAATATCTTTTGAATGCATTTCTTCTAGTAGAGTTCCCTGTTCCTTTAAGGGCTGACTCAAGTCCTGCCTAGATAGCTAAAGAAGAAATTCAACTGGGACGTTCCAGGACCGTCACCAATTTTTTTCCCTTAAGGACCGGTGATAATTCTGGCATGTCACATACTTTTTACTTACAGCGCTCCTGCTGAAGAGATGTTAGTAAAATGGGGTCTGAAATTCACCGCTCCAAACCAGAGCAATCTCTCTCAGTCCCCCCCGCTTGAAGCACTGGTACATGTAACAGGTAATGTGTACCGGCGCTTTGGCAGGGATCAAATCGGTCCTTAAGTGAAGTTAACTTCCCTGTACCGCTGGTACTTAAGGTGTTAAACTTCCAATAATGTAGTAAACATTTTTCTTTATCAACATGAAACTCTGTTTTTGTTTCAAACTGAGACTGACAGACTTTAACCCCTTGTATGCTACAGAGGTCAACAATGCAATGCTTCGCAATGTGATGGAAGTCTCACTAGGACCCAAGGGGTTAAATGTATGGGGTATGGTTTCAGTAAAGTTTGAGATTTCTGAGAAAACTATGTTTAAAAATTTGCTCAAGTCTCTACTCAGTACTGCAAAAATGACATACTATACCAGTACCTGTTCTTTTACTAAGTACTCAGCCAATGTGTTTAACAGCTTGTAGTAAACTTCAAACCAAGGGAGGTAACTGAAAAAAAAGCACACATAAAGGAAATTCTATTTTATATGGTGAAAAATAATACACAGAGCCAACTTCAAAGGTCTAGAAACAATAACAAATATTTTTTCCCAAATAAATACTGTATCAGTAGGTACTGATGTACCTGTATCTAAGTTATTGAGTATGTGTGTCTACATATGTATTGTCGTGTCTGAGGGAACTGTAGATCGATGAGTGTGTCACTAACCCAAGGTTTATAAGCTGCATAACTGAGAGTAAGAATTTCTTCTCATACTCTCTTCCAGTAGGAACCAGGTAAAAATAGGTCAGTTGGAGTCCTGTAACACTGTCTAAAATTGGTTTTGCTAGTGGACAAAAAAGTGAGCTATATGAAGCATAAGTATATCTCTGCCCCCTGTGAAAACCCTGCAACAGAGTGAATATGAATTACATTACTTCCTATATTTATTTAGAAAGTCTTCTGTCAGGAAGAATACATTGGAATTTCTATTGTTTTCAAGTATGTACTGGGGAGCATTTTCAGTACAAAAAGGTACACATTTACACAAATAGAAAACAAAAACAAAATAATAATAATGAAATAACACATATACTATTCTTTACAGTTATATGTTGTTTTCAAATACAAAGAATTGATTATTTTTCATCATATTAAACTGGGGGAAGATCTGTTTACTTCAGTAGGTTATTCCAGCCTTTTGAAGCTCTGTAGGAGATGCAGATTACACCACTTCTTTATTGTACTCTGGAACAGTCACTGAGTTGCTGGCAGTGGAGCAGAGGTTATAGCCCCAAGCGGACAGCACCAAGTCACGCAATCATGTAATGCCCTGCTGAGCTTCCTAATGGAAATGGGGCAGTTGAGCTACGTAGCATACTAATATTCTACAGTCTGTGTGTACAAATCCTGTCCTATGAGCGTTTTAGACATTGGGTTACATCAGGACATTTTGTTGTCTCTGTATTAACCATCTGGCCATTGAAAGTATAGCAGCTCCCATAAATAGATGTGATATGTTTTGAACTGTTGGAAGAACATCTGCAGGGGTGATGAATGGATGACCTCAGCCTTATTTGATTGGCTGATGCCGTCTACTACCATTCTGAGACTACCAGTTTTGATGTGAATCACAATGGCAAACTCTTTCATATAACTCTCTTCACTGAAGCACCACAGGCCTTATCGTAGAACCAACACGCCGTAACTGCTATGATTATGGCCAGTTACACAAAAGTTGTTGGATATTGAAACTGTAGTGAATTGTTGCATACAGACTAAAGTTGCTGTGTAACACTTACCATATCACGCACGTCAAACTATTTTGGCTCACTAAGAAGTTATGTATGTGTGTCTGTGTGTGTGTGTGTTAAGTGTAGCAGTATGTTCATGTGTATATCAGTGCATGTACACCTACGTGTCCATGACTGTATCTGTGAGAGTGAATCTGAGCAGGTTGTATGTAGTACAAGTCACACAGTAACATAGTATAAGAGGCTAAAAAAAAATGCGTCCATCAAGTTCAGCCCATGCCAAATCACTCCTGTAGATCCAGGGGAAGGCAAAATTTCCATTCCAATTAAACCCCAAGTGGGTAAAAAAAAATCCTTCCTGACTCCAAACAGCTGTCAGATATTTCCCTGGATAAACATCCTATATGCTATGAAGCCAACCATCATAATTCTCAAGATTGTTCTGTGCTAGATAGGTATCCATTACTTGTTTGACCTCAAATATTTTTGTAAATGGTAATCGTATCATCCCTTAGACATCTCTTCTCTAATGTAAACAAACCCAGTTTGGCTAGCCTCTCTTTATAATGCAGATCCTCCAATCCCTTTATCAGCTTTGATGCATGCCACTACACCTTTTCCAGTTCAATAATGTCTTTTTTAAGAATTGGTGCCCAAAATTGTACTCCATATTCTAGATGAGGCCTTACCAAGGATATATACAGAGGTAGGATAATATTAGCATCCCTTGCATCTACACCTCTTTTTATGCAGGATAGTATCCTATGTGCTCTTGCAGCAGCTTAATGACTCTGCACACTGCTGTGAAGTCTATCAGTCTCCTAAATCTTTCTCTAATGAGTATTCCCCAAGTAGTTTCCAATTTAGTGTGTATGTAGCATGTTTATTTCTACAGCCCAAATGCATAACCTTACATTTATCTATATTAAATGTCATATCCACTTTTCTGCCTATTCACTCAGTTTATCTAAATCTTTCTTCAAAGTGAAGGGGTCCATGCAGGGGCATTACTAGGTAGTGGTTGAGGAGCTGAAGGACAGGTCTCTTATTTAATGCACCAAGCATTGATGTCAGCCTGGGTCATGAAATGGTTTAATACTCTGCCGATCTCCCTCTTGTGAATGGTGTAAATGAATTGTGTAAGAAGCTAATGTGCTACAGTTGAGTCCAAAACTCAGGGTTTTTTTGGGAACCTGGCAACACTCCAGGAATCATAAATGACTCTTATCAGTGATCTAGGACAGTGGTTCTCAACCTTATGTTTGCTCAAGGCACCCCTAAGATTCAGTCTGGGATTTTCATGGCACCCATAACATTTTTATGTAATTTGCCAAAAGTATAATGAATGATGTAAATATATAAATGTACAGTTATTCATAATTGGAATAACAAAACACAACTGTGTGCAAACTGATATTTTTGTCAGTGTCTTTATGGAAGATCGTGGCATCCTAAGTGAATGTCCGAGGCACACCAAAGTGCCACAGCACCCTGGTTGAGAAACACTGATCTAGGAGCATGTTTTTTGAATGTCATTAGACCTGGGGGGTGAATGGGGGATGATAATGAGATGGTATATACTTTATTTAACCCCTTAAGGACCAGAGCGATCCCATGCGGCCGGCACTTGAGGACCACGGGGCATTTTTTTACTATGGCTTCTGGAGCGGTGTGCAGCCACGCCGGGAGCCCTGAACTCCATGCCGTGCCAGGACCGTCATTGGTCCTTAAGTGCCAGACCGCCGTGACGGTCCTGGCACGGCAATGGTCCTTAAGGGGTTAAACAACTGTTTACTTGGGAGCACAACATACACTTACTCTGCTTCAATAGAGGAACCACACACAGCATAAGGTATTACTGCTTAAATGATGTGCACAACTCTCCACTATGTGGTTATCCCCTTGAATGCTAGAGAAGTCTGCAATGCATTGTTAAGATATTTCTAGTATCCAAGGGGTTAAACACGGCAATATACAGATTGCAAAACTATGCCTAAGCAATCTGTTATCAATTGTTGCTTAAAAATTATTATAAAAAAATTAAGTATTTTTGTTTTATATCACATAGACCTATGAGAACTCTTAAATGACAGTCAATTACAACTGGCACCCAACAAATGCATTCGGGTCCTAGGCGGACGGCTTCTTGAAGTGCAATGAACTGGATACCCCTCTGACACTCAAAGGGTTAAAGAAGCAGTAATAATTTTCATGAAAAAACATTGTTATAGGGA
Source organism: Rhinophrynus dorsalis (assembly GCA_037306005.1). Classification (NCBI taxonomy): domain Eukaryota; kingdom Metazoa; phylum Chordata; class Amphibia; order Anura; family Rhinophrynidae; genus Rhinophrynus; species Rhinophrynus dorsalis. Next base: position 151,286,009 of record CM074722.1, on the reverse strand, counting down.
TTTTCCTGCTGATTAAAATAAAGGTACTTCTACTAATGGCAGACTTTTCATTTAAAAGACGTTACACACTGAAACACTTTTTGGCTGAAGTATATTTGTGTCCTTTTGTGATGGAGCCGTACAGTTTTATTACACAACTAGTTACAAAGCCCGTATACATGGGCTGATCTGGAGCGGGGAGCTCCGGATGGCTCACAGCCTGTTATCCAGCCGTCTCTGCTGCTGCCCAGGTGCCAGGAGCACAGACTGGCTGTCAGCCTTCCGGAGCTCTCCGCTCTGGATCAGCCCATTCCCCACTATGCATGTGCGGTTACACACACAGTGAGTGACGCATTCTAGGACTTTATGTTGTAGGAGGATAGGTCTCCCTAAACTGCAGTAGCAACAGCGCCTCCATAAATGGTAAAGTCATGAATATTCTTCACCCATAAGATGCTATTTGAGCTGCAATAACTTTTTTCCTCAGCAGGTGAAGGATATTTGTCGCCGAGCCGTACAGTTTTATTACACAATAGTTCTCCCTAAACTGCAGTAGAAACAGCGCCTCCATAAATGGACAAGTGTTCTTCACCCATAAAATGCTATATGATTTGCAAGAAAAGCTATACACAATTTCTGTTTTCTATAAGTGATATATTATAGCATTAGCAGAGAGCAAGTTTTGTACTGAGAAGCAAAGTACAGGGCAGTCTGTAATCAATCTCAATACAATGCAGCCTGCCTTGAAGTAGCCAAACACAAAGGAGTTAATTTGTAAAGAGAATGCACAACCAAGAAACAGTGTAAACTTAATGAACTTCTCATGAAATATAGTCTCTCCTTTGATTATTCTTATGATCTGCGGAATTGCAATTTTCTTTGAAAAGCCAAAGATGTTAGTTTATGGGGACTTTTACTGTGTGATACACAAAACATGGGCAGGGCTGGGTTTCCCAACAGGCATGGTAGGCAGCTGCCTACAGTTCCAAATTTTGAGGGGTGCCTCAGCTGTGCTGGCCACCAACATTGTGAATTGTGTGTATGGACAAAGCAATTTCAATGTCCCTGAAGAAGCTTATGTACCGCTGTGCAGGCTTTTAACCTCCTTGGATGCTAGAGACATCTCCAAAGTGAGATCTCTCTAGCAACCAAGGGTTTAAAGATTTTTTTGTCTTTGCTTGTTATAGGCCAAGGGTATTTTCTGTGCCAGGAAACAGCAGATGGGACTGGGGGCGAGATTATGTAAAGTGACCATGGGCGGAGCTAAGAATACCTAGAGTGCCTTGCCTAGGGGCGCCTAGGATGTAAATCCAGCCCTGAACATGGGTGTTATCAACATTTTGAAATGCATTATTTACTTTGATTTACTATGCTTGATTAACCCATTAGATTGCTTCTTAATGCATTTGAGACATCTCTGGCATCCTATTGGTTAAAAAAGATGTATAAAAATATATGTTGGTTATCATCTTCATTGAAGTTGAAGAACAATCTCCAACAAAAACAGACAGTAATAAACTATTAACCCCTTAGATCAGGGGTGGACAACACAAGGCCCTCCAACTGCTGCCGGACTACAACTTCCATCATTCCCTGCTGGCTGTTGGGGGACTTGTGTTGCAGCAACAGCTGGGGGTCTCATATTACCCTGCACTAAATTGTAGAGATGTCACTAAAGAACTTTGAGCCAAGGGGTGAATTACAAAATTGTTATTTAGGCTTAGATCACACCTCTAGAAGGGGTCCATACTGAAAGTGACAACATAGCCCACTTATATCTACTGAGAGTGATTAATTCAGTTTCCAGTGGAGAGATCTCACCAGGAGACTTCTATGTGCACTCTGTCACCTGCTATCACAGAGTGCACATTTAAAGTGACAGGGACATGTTTTAGTGCATTTCCCAGATTAAGGGCTCAGGTTTTTGTTATAACGTGTACCCCTTAACCCCTTAAGCACCAGAGGGGTACGAAATGTTTCACAATGCTCTGTGTACCCATCTGGCACTCAAAGGGTTAAAAAAAATAATAATAAAAACCCCACACACAATTTATTTATTTTATTTTTTTTTTAACAAGAAATTGAAACCATTCCCATTAGCCCTGTATTCAGGGGCATAACTACAGAGGGTGCAGTGTTGTGATGTGGCCCATAGACCCCAGGCACAACAGGATCTACTTACACCCCTGGGAGAATACTGTTTATGTTGGAGGCCATAATAAAAAAAGTGTGCCAGGCCTTCCAATGTTTAGTTACAAATATAGAGTGTTTTTGTGAATGGAGTGGACTTTAAAGGGATAGCAATACCTCATTTAAACTGAAGCTCCGAGTCTTCTTTATATATTTTTAAACGTATCGCTATATTTAGTTACTTACAATGTTGTAGTTCAAATGCTATTCCTGTAGAAAGGTTCCACCTCCCGCCACTTTTGGCTGCGTCACTGAGCCTCTCTGCTGGTCTAGATGGAGAGCGGCAAGGGACAATCTTCAGTAAGCAAAAGGAAAATCCTGTCCTCCTTCATTAAGGGGGCAGGGTTTTCCTTATAGTTACTGTGTTGAGATTGTCCCTCACTGCATCCGTTCATAACTAAATATAGCGCTATGTGTTTAAAAATATATAAAGAAGACTTGGAGTTGCAGTTTAATCAAAGCATTACTATCCCTTTAATGAGAGCCGTTCTATGACAACTGAACTAACTGTGTGCAAACAATCTGGGGCATAATCATGGAAAAGATCTTTAGGGGCTAAAGCACTGGGCCTTATGTAATAAAAAAATTGAAGCAATAATGGAGCAGACCACTGCACCATGGGGCCAAACAAAACTTTCTATTGATTTGAAGTAGATTTTAACCCCACAAATGCTAGAGAAGCCTAAAAGACATTGCAAAAAATGTGTTGGAGACCTCACTAGCATTCATGGTGAAGGGATAAAAGCCTCTTTTAAATCAAGTAGAAGTTTTATTTTGCCCATATATTGCAGTTGATTTGCCCTAGAATTGCTCCTCTTCTCGTTTGTGCATAAGGCTCTCTGCTGGAAGAAAGTTGCAGTAAACTTTATCAGTCTGTGACATATGCTGCAGTAGTCACCCATGTTACCAGAGCTATATGACACAATGGTAACTAATGCATGTACTTTTCCGGTTATTACCATCACGCCAATAATATCCCCATGTGAACAAGCCCTTATGTCTGGTGCATTGCTAGGAACTGACTGAGAGGGCTAAAGCTCTGGGTCTCCCGTTTAACCCCTTAAGGACCAGGGTCTTTGGAAGTAACCTTCCCATAAGGACTGCTTTGGTCTTTTTCTGACTCGCTGGTACACATGACGTGTTGCGTGTATTGGCGTGCTGCGTTGGGGACGTATAGAGACCGCTCCAGTCCTGAAGTAGTTAATATCAGTCCCGGAGGACATGCTATGACCGTCACTGGTCTTTAAGGCAAAAACTGTGTGACGGTCACAGCGTTAACCCCTTAAGGACCGGCCGCGCACACACACAGCAGTCATTTAAGGACCACGGGGCATTTTTTTTTTTTTTTGCTATTTGATTCCAGACTCCACGAACGGCGTGCAGCTGCGTGGGGAGCCGGGAATTCCATGACAGTCCAGGACCATCATGGGTCCTTAAGGGTATAACAACCCATGTCGTTCCAGGACCGTCATGGGTACTTAAGGGGTTAAAGCCCTGGTCCATACGCAAATTAAAGCAATGGTGCAATTAAGGGGAAAACCAACTGCACTATAATTTACACACAAATACCCCCACTGATATAAATGGGGTTTAACTCCCTGAATGATAGAGATGTCTCCAGCCCATTGTTTCATCCTGTCTCTGAGGCCCCTAGCATTCAAGGGGTTAAAATCCCTGTTTAAAACAATGGGAATTATTATTATTTCATTATTGTTTCACTTTTGCTTTATGCCTAAAGCCTTTAACCCCTTAACTCCCAATGACATGCCAGGACTCTCACGATGGTCCCAGCACATCATGGAAGTTTGTGATTGGAGAGCAGCGTGCCACAGAACACAGCCATGAGGGAAAAAACATTACAGTGCCACGGTCCTCTAGAGCGTCCTACTCCCGGACCACGTGGTCCTTATCCCTTTGAGTGACAGAGGGGTACGCAAAGCATTGCTCTGTAATGCGTTGCGTACCCCTCTGGCAATCAAAGGGTTAAAAGGTTCAAAGTCTACAGCAGGGGCATCCAAATGTTTTCATTTGTGGGCCATATGAACACAAATCTATAAATGCAAGGACTGCATTACGTTTTTTTATTATTGCTAATGAGGGTGAATTATAGCCTGTAACCTATTCAAAAATATGGATTTATTTATTGACCAAGTGGGACAATACTGATATTTAACAGGCATTTAGTCATGAACTGATTACAGTTGAAACCAGAAGTTTACATACACTATATAAAAAGACACATATGCATGTTTTTCTCACTGACATGAAATCAGAATAAACCTTACCCGTTTTGGGTCAATTAGGATTACCAAAATTATTTATATTTGCCAAATGCCAGAATAATGAGAGAGAGAGAATTAATTAAGGCATTTTTATTACTTTCTGCAAAGTCAAAAGTTTACATACACTAGGATTACTTTGCCTTTAAACAATTTGGGGCAGCCCATATGATGATGTCATGTCTTTGGAAGCTTCTGATAGGTTTATTGGCAACATCTGAGTTAATTAGAGACACACCTGTGGATGTAATTTAATGCACACCAGAAACACACTGCTTCTGTGTGTAACATCATGGGAAAGTCTAAAGAAATCAGCCAAGATATCAGGAAGAGAATTGTGGACTTGCACAAGTCTGGATCATCCTTGGGTGCAATTCCCAGATACCTGCAGGTGCCTCGTTCATCTGTACAAACAATTATACGCAAGTACAAACAAGATGGGAATGTCCAGCCATCATATCGCTCAGGAAGGAGACGGGTTCTGTGTCTCAGAGATGAATGTGCTTTGGTCCGACGTGCATATCAACCCAAGAACAAAAGCAAAATACCTTGTGAAGATGCTGGCGGAAGCTGGTAAGATTGTGTTATTATCTACAGTGAAACGAGTACTGTATCAACATGGGCTGAAAGGCCACTCTGCCAGGAAGAAGCCATTACTCCAAAAGAAACATATAAAAGCCAGATTAATGTTTGCAAATGCACACAGGAACAAAGACCTACATTTTTGGAGACATGTCCTGTGGTCTGACTAAACTAAAATTAAACTGTTTGGCCATAATGACCATCATTACATTTGGAGGAAAAAGGGAAAAGCTTGGAAGCCTAAGAACACCATCCCAACTGTGAAACACGGGGGTGGCAGCATCATGTTGTGGGGTTGTTTTGCTGCAGGAGGGACTGGTGCACTTCACAAAATAGATGGCATCATGAGACAAGAAGATTATGTGGCAATACTGAAGCAACATCTCAAGACATCAGCCAGGAAGTTAAAGCTTGGGTGGAAAAGAGTCTTCCAAATGGACAATGACCCAAATCATACTGCCAAACTGGTTACAAAGTGGCTTAAGGATAACAAAGTCAATGTTTTGGAGTGGCCATCACAAAGCCCTGATCTCAATCCTATTGAAAATTTATGGGCAAAGCTGAAAAGGCAGGTGCGAGCAAGGCGACCTACAAACATGGCTCAGTTACACCAATTCTGTCAGGAGGAATGGGCCAAAATTCCTACCAGCTATTGTGAGAAGCTTGTGGAAGGATATCCAAAACGTTTGACCCAAGTCATACAGTTTAAGGGCAATGCTACCAAATACTAATGAAATGTATGTAAACTTTTGACTTTGCAGAAAGTAATAAAAATGCCTTAAAAAATCTCTCTCTCATTATTCTGGCATTTGGCAAATATAAATAATTTTGGTAATCCTAATTGACCTAAAATGGGTAAGGTTTATTCTGATTTCATGTCAGATAGTGAGAAAAACATGCATATGTGTCTTTTTATATAGTGTATGTAAACTTCTGGTTTCAACTGTATGTCATGCTGGCCTACTAGTTCATGTATTTTAGTTAATTAGATAAAAAATTGTGTTTTAACCCCTTAACGATGGCGTGATCAGAGGTTGGGCGGCCATAGAGGACTACTGCACTTTTATTTATTTATTTTTTTACAGAAATGTATTTTGGGATCACAGTGTGGAGTGCAGCCATGATGCAATCCCAGAATGTACCAGGGCCATCACCGGTCCCTAACATCTAGACCGACGTGACGGCCCAGGTACATCTTGGATCGTTAAGGGGTTAAAGATCTCAGATGGCCCTCACCTTGGGACCATATGGGCCACATTTGACTCGGGGATCGCATATTGGACTCCCATTGGCTGCTCAGTAGTTCTACTCTCCAGAGTTCTTACCCGTTCATGAGAATGAGTCTTTACTCCAGGACTGACAGTCAGGACAGAGCACGGACATCTTACCCTAGTCACGTCCGCGCACCTGCGCTGTTAGTCCCTTTTGGAGACGAACGGCTCCTAGCAACGTCTCCTAGAGCTGGCAGGGACTGACAGAGCAGGCACGCGGACATCACGGTGGAAAGATGCCCACACTGCATCCTGCCTTTCAGTTCTGGAGTAGAGGCTCATTCTCATGAACGGGTAAGAATTCTGGCGACTAACGCTACTGAGCAGCTATTCGCCAGATGGGGGATTATTTGATAAAACATTTTTTAAGGGTGGTAATTCCGCTTTAATAGAAGCATATAGGATGTTAAGTAAGTGTATAAACTATGTATACAGGGAAGGAGAAACAAATTCTCATTAGTGAATTTTCCCAAATAGAGACATATTTATAAACTTGACTTTACTTCCTTATAAATAGGACCCGTCATTGCAAAACTTAGCACTTAAGTAAAAAGAAAGAAGCCTTTATTTAAACACAAGTTTTTGTGAAAATGCATTCTTCTGAAATAAAATTAACACACAAAATGCTTTAGAAGTAATATATGGGCCATTGAACCTGATCTGTATTTATTTCTTTATTGAGGGTCAGAAGATTTTTACTGTCAAGCGCATTTGCTTACACTTAGTGATAATTACTGTATATAATTATTTATAGAAGCGGATACTCTTTCACATCTTTGTTTCATAATATGTCATCAAAATGTTGATTCACAATGTACTAAAGACTAACCTTGCATCCAAGAAGTAACAGATTATTTAAGCCTTTTTCAGTTAAAAAAGCTTGGTCCCTTGTCTACATTATACGTAAGAATATTTAACCTTCTGAGTGCCAGAGGGGTACGCAATGCATTGGCACTCAAAGGGTTAAGGTAGGATTGTGGCAGTGACAGTAATGATTATACCATCTGTATTTTAATGCATGGGTGTGCTTGGCAGTCGCCAGGTGTCTCCTGTTTCAGGGGGTCTCAACTTGGGTTGCCAACAGTCCCAGTTTTATTTAATCTTGTGGTCAGTTGGTCAGGGTGTAGGGAGGGAGGGGTGGAGCCTGTTGTGGGTGCAGATCACATACATTTTGTGGGTTTTCAGACAGACCAGAAGGGAGGAAAAGGAAGCTACAACTTGCAATGATCTTAAAGCAGAACTACCACCTCCACTAACATCGACCTGCTATACACTGGCAGGTGGTGACTAGATTACTAATCATTATTTTACCTCTCAAAAGTGCCCATGAATAGAGTTATCCTTAAGCTTCCAAGAGTGACGGCCAGGTTAGTGTAGCCTGTGCTCCTACTCCATCAGTCTCTTCCGGAGCCGTTCGGGCCAGTGCGATGCCTGGGAAGGGTGAAGAGGACTGAAAGCGCAGGCGCACATTCAAGATGTCTGCGGTAATGCCTGGATTCCGTTCTCGGAATCTTAAGGATAACTTTATTCGTGGACACTTTTGAGAGGTAAAATAATGATTAGTAAGCTAGTCACCACCTGCCTAAGTATTGCAGGGCGACTTTAGTGGAGGTGGTAGTTCAGCTTTAAATTTGTACTTGGAGACCTCCATTCACATATCTGCCAGAAGCCTCAGGGTTCCTCAAAACTGCCCTGAATTATGTACAAAACACAAAATATATATACAAGCATACAAAACCAACACAGATTCACAAGTTCACACACGTACATAAACTTGCACATATTAACAAGTACAAAAGTGTAAACACGGTCCTGTGGCAGTGCATAGGACTGTTGCTGATTTATCTCCTCATGAAGACACTGTGCTTCTCACAGCACAGCAAAGCAGTTTATCATAGCCTGTCCCCTGTGCGGGCATTTCCCTCCTATGGGTGGCAGATTTATGTCCCTTCTAGTGAGGGATACTGAGCTGCACTGCACAGTGCAGGAGAGGTCATGCATTTCAATGTCGTATCAAGCCGACTCCCACCCCACATCACAGCAGTGGCTAGGGGTCATTAGAAAGTGCTCAGGATGGATGATAACCGAATGCTTAGAGTTGCATAGGAGCATATAATTATATTAAGAGATACTAAGGCTAATGTGCTACACTAGAAATTCTAGATTAAACCACACAGTGGACAAATATAAGTTCCCATTTATTTAAACAGTGCTTTCTAACCTCTTGAATGCTACAGAGGTTTGCTTTGCTTTGTCTAACCGATTCAGGGCTCCCCATATGGTATGCAGCCGCGTGGAGAGTCCTGAAATCCATGATGTGCAAGGACCATCTTTGGTCCTTATCGCACATCGGACCCATGACAGTCCTGGCACGTCATGGGTCCTTAAGGGGTTAAATCAATGAAAATGTTTATTTATCCCCTATGGTGCTACCAGTTTGCCCCAGAAGTGATCCAGTTATTTTTAGTATATCACCAAAAGGTCAGGTTTTAACGATATCGCTGATTAATTACAGTGACTGAGCCACTGAATATACTTCTGTTACAGGAATATCATGAAAACCTACATCTCTGGAATGTCCTGAAGACTAACACTGAAAAACACTGGCTTAGAAAAACATCATTACAAATCAGAGAGTCCATAATTAATCAGTTTTGATAATGGTCATTCATTTATATGAAGGTATTTTACCAGGAAGGATATACTCCTGGTATATCTCATTTTCCAAGTATGTACTCATTTTATCTACCCCAGAAGAGTGGAATCCATAGGCATCAAATTAATAATCCCTCAAATTCCCATTGATTTAAATGGAGCTATTATCCCCTTGAATGCTAGAAGGGGGTGGGGTTTCCAACACAGAGACATCTCCAGCATTCAATTGGCTAATATCCAGATACATTTTTATTTCCATCCAATGGTGCAGTCAAAAAAAAAATCCTGTTTAAATTAAAAACAATTTTTATTCTACCCCATTACTGCAGTTAGTTGACCCAGAAATGTTCAAGCACTTCTTAACACATCCACCACATTGTGCCTGGAAACAAAAGTGTGTACAGCACTGCTTACACTGGCAGATTTATATAACAAGGAGGTATGTATTACTATGAATCCTATATAATAATTTGCTAGGATGTTTGTCAGAAGCTGTCATGCTCAGTAAAGACTTCCCAAACACAGAATGCTGGGAGCACGAAATGCTGGGGGGGGGGGGAGGCACAGAATGCTGGGAGTTCTGTGCTGGGAATATTCTGTGCTTTTGGCAAGTCTCTAAAGTGCATTACTGCGTCGGCGGCAGGACGCAGAGCAGGACCGGCCTCTTAACCCTTTGAGTGCCAGAGGGGTATGCAATGCATGGTTTACATCAGGGTTTACATCACCCGGACCTTGGCCCATATACACGGGCTTTTACACTGGTAGTACATAGAGACACACAGAGAAATTATTCACATACCATGCTTGTGAGTGCATGTGCATTTGACTTTATGGGCATTTTTGTAGCAATCTCTGTTTGTTTTTTCTTTTTTTTTTTTTGCTTTAAAGCTTTGAGTGCCAGAAGGGTGTGCATTGCATACCCCTCTGGCGCTCAAAGGGTTAGTTCAACTGCAAAGCCATGCTCTAGACCAGAAATTCTTATCTCCAGTCTTGGCGGGAAACACCAACAGACCAGGGTTTCAAGATATCCCTAATCAAGCACAGGTAGATCGATCACAATGACTGAGCCACTAATTACTCACCTGTGATTAACCCCTTAATGACATATGATGTTCCAGGACTTTCGCGTTGCTCTGCACATTAAGGAACATGATGGTCCTGGAACGTCATGGAATTCTGGGATGGCAGTGCGGTTACACACTGCACAGCCATCTCAGAATTTGTTGCGCCAAATTAAAATAAATATATATATATGAAAGTGCCGTGGTCCTCTACGACCGCCCACCCCAAGATCGCACAGACATTAAGGGGTTAAACAGGGATATCATGAAACGTTGGCCTGTTAATATGCCCTGAGGACTAATGTTGAAAAACGCCAGCCTAGATACCTGTCTGTCAATCACCAGGTTAGAGGTTAAATTAAGGAAGTGTATACAGTCAAGGGGATGTTAAAATGACAGTCAGCCTTCTTTCTGACTGTACATATTCTGCAAGTGCATAATATATAAATTCAAATTGCCTGTGCTTTTTATTATTTTCTATTTATCTTCCCCTTTTTCAATGCGTTTACGTCCCTGGCACGAAGTTCCCTGAATATATATATATACAGATAGCTTTCTGTCAGGAACTGTGAAAGCAGGGATAGTGATACAATGTAAAACTGGTGTTCTGTACTGTATCTTCTAGGTTAGAAGCAGGCTTTTCTGATGCAGTGATAGTGTTACATTGTATCATTATCCCTATATTTGGAGTCTCTGGAAACAGAGCTCAAACCAAGGACAAAAAGTGCTACAAAATAGGAGAAAATGAAAAAATTAATAAAAGAAACAGTCAATTTGACTTGACATATTATGCACATGCATAATGTGTAGTCAAAAAGGAGATTCACTCTCACTTTAATATAGGGACATACAGACGTAATATAACAGTGGCTTGGATAACAGGGTACAGAGGTAGACAGTATAAATATATTTACTGAACCCTTTTGAAAACTTCAAAAACTAAATATAAAGTAATGTTAACCCTCCTAGGAGGAAAGTGGAGTCTCCAACTCACTGAAAAACCTAGCACTCAAGGGGTTAGTGGCAGAGATGCAATTTTGGAGCAAACCAACTGCACCTTACAGGACGGAAATAACAATTGCCCAAATTCCCACTGATTTAAACCTTTGAATGCCAGAGAGATATATAACGCATTGCAGCCCTAAGCACTTTACATTCAGGTCCACAGTCCCAGTGCAACTGTAGTTATACATCCTTCTGTATGCCTATAGACATCTACAGCTTTTTGAATGTATACACAAAACAATAATAGCCATTCTATTGGCTCCATTGTGACTTGAAATGACATTTTAGGATTCCTGGGCAGACAGCATAGTGGTTCATTTCATTTCCTAAATGGGACTGAAGTGGTCCCATCTGTATATAATATAAACAGTGAAGGGTGCTCTGATTTTTGGGGCTCGGTGTGAAATACACGCAGCTCCAGGATAACCTGTCCCAACTAACAAACCACCCTATATTTCATGGCTCATTAGAAAGGGATTCAAAGGGTTTCTCCTAAAAAGGATTCCCAAGCTTGTTAGTTATTAGCAGCCCAGCCTCCCCCCAGGCTACTGTGTCACTTGGGTACCACTGCAGGGGACACTTTTTCAATTTAAGGTGTCAGAGGTTAAGTGACGGAGAGGAAGTGAATGGTGTAAGAAAGGGCAGGTGAGCAGTTACTGCTCTGAATTAGTGAAGGGGACCCTCATCTCGCTGGTTCACATCTAAAGAGCAGGGGAAGCTGCCTTTCCTCCTGTCCAGACGTCTAACTGTGGAGGGGGAGAGCAATGACTTTTCCCGTCTGGAATATGGACACTAAGGCCTGGCAAATTGGAAACATTTGTAGACTTATGGAAGTGCCTCAAGGGAGAAAGGAAAAGTGAAAATATGGAGAGAAAGGAAGATTATGAGTTGGGGAGAGTGTGTAACAGAGGAGGAGAAAGGGAGTGGGCAAGGGGAGAGAAGGGGAGAAGGAACTGAGAGTGTAGGTGTGAAGGAGAGGCTATAGGGCAAGAAAAGAGAAGTGGTGAAGGCAATGAAACACTATGTGAGAAGAAGCTAGAGGGTAATGAGAGTGAAGAGGGAGAAGACAATGAGAGTGTATGTGGGAAGGAGAAGCTATTATGGGACAAACCAGCTACACCACAGGAAGCAAATAACAATTCTCACTTATTTAAATGGAGGTTTTAAAGGGACAGTAATGTCCCACAACAAATCTTCTACTTTTATAGAGCTTAAAAAAATAAACTATGTCCCACAAATCCTATCACTCAAAACACTAGGGTTTGAGAGATATTCGCACTGCAAGTTCCCCCCTCCCATCTGTAAAGCTGACAGCAGGAGATTTGAGTCGTATGACTCGAGGAGGCTCTTCAGCAGAGCAGAAATCACGTTATTTAAAAAGAATTACTTCACTGGAACGGTCTACAAAGTGTGCTTGCAAACCAGGCACACTTTGTAGACCTCTCCAACAAAGAAATTCTTTTTAAATAGCATGATTTCGTCTCTACTGCAGAGCCGCCGGCTGGTCCCCAGACCAGGATCTCCTGCTGTCAGCACAGCACTGACATCAGGAGAAGGGACGGGAGGGGGGACTTTCATTGTAAATATTTCTCAAACCATAGCGGTTTGAGAGATAGGATTTGTGGGACATAGTTTATTTTTTAAGCTCTATAAAAGTAGAAGATTTTTTTATGGGGCATTAGTGTCCCTTTAACTTCTTGAAATGCAAAGTGGACAGAAAACACATTGCTTTGCAATGCATTGGAGACCTCAGTCCAGCCTGCCCAGACCCTAAGTTTATCTGGAAGGGACAAGTGTAAAGAGGGGCAAGAGACGTCCATGATGGACACCAATCTAGGTATGCTCTTATGTTAAATTAAGGTCCAGATATTTCTAGGGAATAGTTTCCCTTTAAGTGTGCTTTACTCCTATTTACACATTTTTCTACAGAAACAAAAGAAAATGAGGCAGAGCAAGCGAAAAAGAGGGAATCTAGTGCTTACAATCTGCAAACATTCAGATGTATCATGTACAGGACAGTATGACCCACAGGAGTAGGAAATGCAGCTCCGCGGCAATCATCCTCAGACCTACAGAACAGACACAGGTTGCCCACCCCTTCCATATCATTGCCTCTCCACTCACCTGAGGATGCACAGGCAGACTTTACCCCCTGATGTCAGCCTGCAGAATCCAAACCTCTGCTTGCTCTCTATATCAGTGAGAACAAAGGTGAAGTGCTGTCCAAACTGTGCCTGAGTCCCCCTGCAGGACAGGAAGTGAAGAGAGATACTGAACACCATGGTTTCCTTTTTATATTTATTTTATAGTCTTGACTGCTTTGCAATGGTGGGAACATGAATGCGAGTGAACTAACACACCGACCCAGAATTTATTTCAACAACAATCTCTAAATCACATGTAAACATGAGAATTACACAAATTCATTTATTTTGTTAATAAGTATCATAATACATCAGAAAAACGCTGAATTTGACGGCAGATAAGACTCAATTGGCCCATCTAGTCTGCCCATTCTCATCCTTTTTAGAAAACTGTTTTATTCTTAGGAAAGCCATATATCTATCTCAAGAGGTCTTACCTTTACATTTACTGCTTTATCCTTAAAGTGATAGTAATGTTTCACAAAAAAAGCAGCTCTTATTAATCTTCATAGTATTTGGGACATGGAGAGTATTATTTCAATACTGTCAGAGTTGTAGTACAAGAGTAATTGAATGATAAAGTATCCCCATCCCACCCCTTTTACCTAGTGTAAGCCACCTCCCCTTAGATGTGGAATCTGGTCTCTTGACCAGAAAGGTCACAGTAAGTGACAGTCTTCTTATTGTGAGCATAAGGAAAACCCTGTCCCCTTGACCGGTTTTTCAGGTTTTTCCTTATACTTACTGAAGATTGTCCCTCTCAGCGATCCATCCTGACAGTCTTGCTGCTCTGAGGTAAGCAGTGAACATCAGTAAAAGAGGCGGGAGGGGGATACTTTATCATTCAATTACTCTTGAACTACAACTTGGACAATATTGAAACAACACTCTCCATGGCCCAAATACAATTAAGATTAATCAAAGCTGCTTTTTTGTGAAACATTACTGTCCCTTTAACTGCTGCCTAAGGAAAGCGATTCCATGTATCTATCACACTATCCTTACGTTACTTACTTCTTATAACTGCTTTTATTTTAACTCCAGTTTTAGTGTATGGTCTTCTCTCTGATCTCCCATCATGTCATTACAAGTGCGTAGATACTCATCCTTATTAACTCTTTGAGTACCAGAGAGGTGCTCTGGCACTCAAAGGGTTAAACAATGCATTGGGTCTTATGTATAATAGCAGAGTAGATAAATTATGTGGCAAACCAACCGCACCACAGAGAAGAAATGAAAATTCATTTTGATTTAAATGGAGCTTTAACCTCTAGCATGATGGAAAGGTCTCCAATGCATTGCATCAAAATGCATTGATGAATTTTCTCTCACCAAGGGGTTAAAAGCCCTATTTATATCAATGGTAAATTTGGGATTTTTTTTATTTTCGTACCCAACACAGCAGTCGATTTGCTCTATAATTGTACCAATGTCTAAACCCTTTGAATGCCAGAGGAGTAGCTAACACAAAGCGTTGGCTATCCCTCTGGCGCTCAAAGGGTTAATACATAAAACCAGTTGCATTCACTGAACACATATACTCAACCTCATTATACAATGCAGATTTGTTATTATAAATGTAAGCAGATACTTAGCATCAATATAGTCACTTCCTTCTGCAGACATTGATTACCAAATATACCTTTCAATAGCAAAGGGGAAGCAGAACTTTGGTACCATGCACAGAATGTCCTGCAAAGAGAAAAAAAAGGAAACAGTAAGTTATCTGCACCATATTTTCTGCAGCTGCAACCACAACAGCAATGCCAAGAGACATGTGACAACAAAGGAGACGTCTCAGCAAGGGCTCATCTCTATTGGGGATATGTGAACTTACGAGGAGATATCATAAGCAGATATGATATCATGATGAAATCTAACATCATGGGGAAATCGAACGTCAAGAAGAGACGTAACATTATGGCAAGATCTGACATCACGAGAAGACCGGTAACCATTTATAAGGCCCTGCATTAACAGTTGCACTGCTGTTTCACATTTAAAGGAGCAGTAAACTTTTTTATGAAAAAATATAATTTGCATGGCTTTTCCTGTTGAGTAAAATAAGGGTATTCCTACTGCTGAAAGACGCATATTTTCAGAGTTATTATAGTTTAACCCCTTAAGGACCCATGATGGTCCAGGACCGTCATGGAATTCCGGGCTCCCCGCGCGGCTGCACGCCGTTCGGGGAGTCTGGAATCGGATCGCGCAAAAAAAAAAAAAAAGCTCTGTGGTCCTTAAAGTGACCGCAAAGTATGTGCGTGCCGGTCCTTAAGGGGTTAAACCCATGCTTTGTTTTTTACAGTGCCCTCTAGTGGTCCAATTCTAATTAGTTTTTCTGTTACATTCTAATGGAGAGGGAAGTCAGTGACTTACAGTTCTCCATAAAAAGTAATAGAAACTGCTGAGTCATGCTGTCAGTCATGCTCAGTAGAGACTGTCCGTGCCGTGGCTGATACGGAATGGGGAGCTCCGAATTCAGACCATAGTCTGACTACAGTCTGAATTCGGAGCCCTGCTCCGTTATCAGCCGTGGCGCGTGCAGTCTGTAGTGTGCATTACTGCAGCGTGCGCAGCTGTCTCTACTGTGCATGATGGCTTCTGACAAACACACATTTAGCAAATTATTATATAGGATATAATGTGTTTTTGGGGGTATATACTTGGGCAAACTTTTCCTGTAAATGATTTATTAGGGGGACAATTTTGAACTGTCTGTCATACTGGGGGTGTTCTTTTGGGAGGCACAGGGTATTATCGCTAAAGCGCATAAATCGCAAAATCATTTAATATCTATTCCTGGTCACTCTTTTGGTGAATATAGGGGTATCACATATGGAGTTTTTACTCCAGTATGATCTAATACTTGTTTTTTTATTATTCCCATTGTCATTGTTAGGGCACAGAATTTTTTGAATTCTAAAAGGTCTGTGGGTTGCCATATTTCTTCCTTGGAAACAAACGCTGATGGCTTGGCGGCAATATATTGGGCTGCATATTAATTGGTTTGTGACACAATTTCCCCCCAAAATAAATAAAAAAACTGAACATGGGTAAATCCTGCCACATCCACTTGAATTCCTGGTTTGCCTGTGAATTTAGGAATTTGTGGGCATAAATTATCTGGGGATACCCATTCATCAGCAGGAGTGACAGGTCTTGGGGCATTTCTTAGGGCAGCTGTTTGGGAAGGTCTTTGGGAAATTGCTGGGGAAGCTCTTGGGGCATTTGCTGTGGCATCTCTTAGGGCAGTGCATCTTTTTTTCACAGAAGGCCCAGCATCATCACTAGAGCTGCTCTCACTCTCGGAAAACTGAGTGATGTCGAAGTCTGATGCAGTGGCTGTGGCTTCTGATTCAGACACCAAAAAGGAATACGCCTCTTCTAAAGTGTACCTCCGCTGCATTGTATACATCTACTCTAAACTAAATAAATTACTAACTTCTATACCTAACACTCACTCCCTACACTAGTCATAAACCTAAATCTATCCCTACGCCTTACCCTAACACATGTATTCCCTGAACCTACCCACCCCAACTACCTATCTAAACTAGCTTATAATATAAAATCAATTTTTAAATAAAAGAAACTTTTTTTTTGGGGGGGGGGTTCCTACACTACTCCTAAATCTATCCCTGAGCCTTACCCTAACCTATGTATTCCCTTAACCTACCTAACCAACTACCTTTCTAAACTAGCTTATAACGCAAACTCAATTTTTAATTAAAATAAACTTTTTTTGGGGGGGGGTTTCTGTTTTTTTTTTCCCTACGCTACTCCTAAACCTAAATCTATCCATAGACCTTACCCTAACTCACGTATTCCCTGAACCTACCTAACCCAATTCAACTACCTACCTAAACTATAATTATTTATTCTAAAAATCTTAAAAAATATATATTTGTTTTAAATAAAATAATTTTGTTTTTTTTTTCCTACTCTACTCCTAAACCTAAATCTAACCCTAAACCTTTCCTTAACACATGACGAAGACTAAACCTACCCAACTACTTAGCTAAACTACCTAAAATTCATCATTTTTTCTATAAAATAAATATATATATAAAAAAAAAAGAAAATACAAGGAGGGAGTACCACAGATCAGCTAAAGCTGATCTACAGCAAACTGTAGAGTGATCAGAGGGGGAGAAATGTATTGACCACTGCAACCACAGTGATCAAGGGGTTAATTTTGAACTTTTTTTTTTTTTTTACAGGAACACTGGAACACAGCACACTAGATGTCTCTCTCCACCTCAGCAGTGTGTAAGATGGAGGGAGGCAGAGAGATGTGACGGGGTAGTATTTGTAAATACTGTCACTGTCATTCGGCTTTTACAACATGTGATTCGCTAATCAAGCGAATCACATGTTGCTAGTGGCTGAAACCAAGTGTCCCAGTATAGGAGCACTTAGCAACAGCCTGCCCATGCTCTCCCATCACTCTGTGCGGCGGCGATGGGGGATTTTAACCCATGACGTGCCAGGACCGTCAAGGGTCCTTAAAGAGATTCTACCCATGATGGTCCTGGCACATCATGGGTTGTTAAGGGGTTAAGCTATAGACAATGTGCTCACAGACATAAGAACAGTTTCAATAGCTTAAAGCATGCCCATTCTCTTTCCATTACCCTTGCAGTTCAACAAGTTGATGGGTGATGTCAGCCCCTAACTCAGTGCTTATACAAGAGTTCTATCCTCTCCACAGAAGTCCACTGATGGCACAGAAGTCCCCGGATAGCATGTTGCTTCCTCTTCCATAACTGCATTACCCAGCCCTGCAGATCTCTGACCTGCAGAGTATTGGAGAGGGAATGGACTAGTTTTAAACAGGAACTTTCATGTTAATTACATTGCCCCAGAATATATTATTAACTTAGCGATATGCAAAGTTATACTATCCTTAAGCTGAATAAGTCCCTGGTATTTCAGTAAAAACTCATCTTCTGTAGGCATCGGGCTGTACAGAGCTTACAAGTGAAGGCACGAAGGAACGTCACCACCAGTGCTAGCAGTGAACGGGACAGAAAGCGCAGACTCAGAGGTACATTTCCTCTAAGATATCTGCGCTGTCTGTCCTCTGGTTCCTGCCGAAGATGAGTTTTTACTGAAATACCACTGACTTATTCAGCTTAAGGATAGTATAACTTTGCATATCGCTAGGTTAGTAATATATTCTGGGACAATGTACTCAACATGAAAGTTCTGCTTTAAGCTGTGAGCACACTGTTTATACCTTAAATGGTTCTTGTATTGACCTTTTCCTGACACTTTAACCCCTTAAGGACTGTGTGATCCAGTGGTGGTGCGCTCTGGATGACCAGGGCACATTTATTTATTTTTTTCATGGAAGTGATCTGTGATCACTTCAATCACAAATGTCCATGATGTTCTAGGACTGTCACTGGTACTTAATGCCAGGACATCCAATGACAGTTACAACATAGAATACATACTTGGAACTACGGTTTCTTTATCAAACCTTTGCTTAAAGGGATAGTAATACTTTGTTTTATGTTTATTTTATTTTGTAGACATTAAAAAAGCATGAGGAACGATATAAGTCTAATCTCTCAAACGTTTATAGTTTGAGAGATATTCACAAGTAAAGTTTCCCCTCCCGCCCCTTGTGTAAGTCATCTCTTCTCAGATGTTGAATCCAGTCTTCTTCCTATGAGAACAATGAAAGCCCTGCCCCCCTTGACAAGTTTTTCAGCTTTTTCCCTTATCTTAATTGAAGTTTGTCCCTCTCTGCAGTCCACCTGGGCACCTCCCTTCTGCTCTGGCTGAGCAGTGTTACATCAGTAAAAGGGGCGGGAGGGGGAAACTTTGTCATTGAATTACTCTGGAACTACAACTCTGACAGAATTGAAATAACACTCTCCAAGGTCCAAATACTATGATGATTAATTAGAGCTGCTTTTATTATGAAACATTACTATCCCTTTAACTTCTTGGGTGCTAGAGACTTCTTAAAACATGAAATAGTTAATGCCCTATATAAATTCCTCCCTCTGTGTTTTCTAAGACATTGCTGAGGGCAGTAAGCAGGGAGTTGTGGGTGAATTTTAAGCTGGATCTCTGAACAGAGGCAGCACTTCTCAGCCTTCCACTGAGATTCCCTTCTAATGAAGCCATATGGCTACCACAGGAGATTCCCACACATGGAAAGGATCCCTGTCCCCTTACTGATGGCATTTCTGACAGGCCTTTGCCAAACGCTATCTCAATTCTATAATATACTGGGAAAGACATACAGCTGGTAGGTCGTCTCCTCTCTGGTTTTCAAATTCTATTGATTAACCCCTTGGATACTTCAGATGTCACCAAAGCAATCCTTTGGAAACATTTCTTCCATCCAAGGATTTGCTTATAATCAGTTAAATATGCAATACTTCACAGAATATCATACATGGCAATCGGTCTAAGACTTTTATCTGTCACACAATTTGGCATCTACGAAACATGAAATATTAAGACTCTCCGCTTGTGTGCACTGATACATTGTGGCACATAAACACATAGAAAAGTGGTGCAAATCTGAGACGAACTGTACCATAAAGGACAAATACAATTTTCCATACATTTAAATGGGCCATTTAGCCCCATGAACTCTAAGGAGGTATCCAAAGCATTGTGATTAATTGAACTGAAGACTTCTCTAAAGGTCAATGGGTTTAACCCTTTGAGTGCCAGAGATGTATGCAATGCATTGTCCCCCTATGGTGCAGCTGATTTGCCCCAGAATTATACCACTTGCCCTTATGGTCCTCAGTATCTTGGGGCACACAAATTAACTCCTTTCAGGACCGGAGATGAATGCAACTCATTGCTTTGAAATGCATTACGTACCCCTCTGGTCCTCAAGGGGTTAAAAGGATAGTAATGTTGAAATACAAAAATACGTTGGATTGTTCGATTTACATTTATATAATGCATTAAAGGGACAGTAATGGCCCACCAAATTTTTTTTAGAGTTCTGTAGAGCTTAAAAAAATAAGCTAAATGACACAGATCCTATCTTTCAAACCTCTATGGGTTGAGAGATATCCTCTGCTAAAGTTTCCCTTCTCCTGATGTCAACTATATGTCAGATGTCAGAAGGAGATTTGTGTCGGCACACTTTGTAGACCATTTCAAAACTAGCAATTCTTTTTAAATAGTGCTACTGCCGCTTGTCAGTCCCTGGACCAGGAACTCCTACTGTCAGCTTACAGCTGACGTCAGGAGAAGAGGAGGGAGAGGAGAACTTTAGCGGATGATATCTCTCAAACCATAGCGGTTTGAGAGATAAAATTTGTGTCATTTAGCTTATTTTTTTAAGCTCCACAAAACTCTAAATAATTTTTATGGGACATTACTGTCCCTTTAATATCCTTCTTTGCATTCTTCTTTAAAATCATCATTACATTAGTCATAGTTCCCACAGATCCAAAAGCCAGCCTCTTGACCAGATGGATCGCAACAAGGGACAATATTGTGTATGTCAGTATATTTCTAACCCTGCACCCCTTGACAAAGT
Source organism: Rhinophrynus dorsalis (assembly GCA_037306005.1). Lineage (NCBI taxonomy): Eukaryota > Metazoa > Chordata > Amphibia > Anura > Rhinophrynidae > Rhinophrynus > Rhinophrynus dorsalis. The sequence continues at coordinate 151,265,315 of CM074722.1, read as the reverse complement.
GTTTTCCTTATACTGGAGGCAAAAATTTAGTAAAGTTGATACCTTTATTGGCTAATTAAACAAATATAAAATGCAAGACTTCTTAGGTCTCGTCCTCAGGCATGTTATACAGATAAATATGAAAACTTCTCTCTTAAATACAAGTCCACTTTACATTGTTTATAATGGAAATCAGATAAGAACATTAGTCCAAATACTGATTCTTTGATCAGTCAATGGTAGAGGATGTGATATAAAGTGCATTCTTCCTCTGAGGAGTCCAGGTATTTATGATCCCAGTGGGACTGTCGTAAAAGTTAATTCACAATGTGGTAATTTGACAGAAAGTCTCTGTCTCTATTCAGCCCATAAGTCAAAAAATCAAATTGTAGCATTAATTTTACCTCCCATAATTTTCTGTTCCTCTAAGTGCAAAACTGTCCCATCAGTACAGTCAGTCTAATGTCCCCGTCACTGTGTCCACTTTGACAAAAATGTTCTCCCACTGGTGTTTGTCTTTTTGTAGTTAATGCTGGATCTGTGGGAATTAAACCTCTTATGTAATGTCTATCCCGTTTCCCCCACATAAAGAGCTGTTGGGCATTTTGCACACATGATGAGGTATATTACATTGGATGATTTGCAGGTGAAATTACCGTTGATCTTATGGTGTAACTGGGTGTTTGGTATGGGTATCTTGTCTGTGGTGTAAATGCATGCACAGGTTTTACACCTACTCTGTAGGCAGGGTAATGTGCCCTTTTTTTTGTATTTTTGTTCAGGGCACTCCTTACCATCAGTTGTTTTAAATTGGAAGGCTGTCTGAAGGAGAGTTAGGGAGGCTGTGGGAATATGTTCTTAAGTCTTTCATCTGTATGTAAGGTTGCTTGAAGCGCTCTTGATATTTTGCGCAGCGCTTCAACCTGGGGGTGGTAAGTGACAACAAGTGGCACACAGTTTCCCTTATGCTGTTCTTTGTAGCTTAACAGATCTTTTCTTGGTATGTGAGTAGCTTTCTGTATCTGACTGTCAATAATCCTTGCACTGTAACCCTGTTTTATAAAGTCTCCTCTGAGTTTCTGGAGGTGCTTGTCACTGTCCGCCATGTCAGAACAGCTGCGATTATATCTGATGGCCTGGCTGTATATGATGGACACAGTATTGTCCGTCATTGTGAACCATACCAGGCTTTCAGATCTAAGGGAACTATGACTGACGTAATGGAAAGAGGAGGTTGGGAGAATTGTTTAAATCGATTTTCAAGGTTCAGGAGCTAAGAACGATACTATGCATTATATAAAGTAAATTGAACAATCCAGTGTGTGTTTATATTATAATATTACTATTGCTTTAAAACAACAATGTGTTTGCACAGAGAGGATTGAATGTTCTGATTATGAATGTGACAAGTATCTGTGTCTGGGTTGCAGAAATCACTTTATGACAGTATAAGAGAACCAACCCTTTTGCTGTCAGAAAGCAATGTAATGCATTGAAGAAGGGGCAATTACTGTGGAGTGATAAAACAAAGGCTCTTATGTATACCCCCTTCCCAAATAATGGTAGTAAGTTCACAATTGCCTCACACTGGATTAAAACTAGCTTTAAATGGTCAGACAATGTCAGGAGGCTGAACAAAATATACCAGTTAGAGTGGCTCTGTGCAATCTTTCCCCACAAGACTGAACAGTCTCACCTATTAAGGACCAGAGGAGTGTGTTGTAAAGCAATATGTTACATACTCCTCTGTTTCTTGAAGGGCTATTAGTACTATTATCATCTAAATAACATAAAGCACTAGAATACAAAGCTCCCTGTGTGCATAACCGCACATGCACAGTAGAGACTGCCCAAATGATGTATTCATTCGCAGTGCGCAGTAGAGACTGCACGAATGCGATGGCTTCCAGTCAGAGGCATTGCTGATCCGGAGTGGGACGCTCCAAACGGCCCACCTCCCCCTGCTCCGGGGCAGCAGCCGAGGCCACTGGCTGGCACTTTGGCCCATGTACACAGGCCTTCAATACTAGTTTACTTATAAAGCACCAACAGGCTCTGCAGTGCTGAACCACAGTTAAATGAAACAAAGTAACAATGTGCAGTGGAGTAAAGTATATAAGGATATTTACAATCAACATTAAAATGCACTTGAAACAATGATAAGAGGGTACTGTTCATTACAGTGCTTCAGAATAGGTTGGCGCTATATAAATAAAGAATAATAATAATTACAGCTATAGAAGGTGAGGGACTGATACAAATGGTCCAAGTGCTTGGAGCCGCAGAGCAATCCAGCCACTCAGTGTGACACAGTAGGAAGAGAGACGCGACAAGTGCTCAAAGGATCTCTAGGGCAACTGACTGCATCATGGAAGAAATCTGAGGAGTGATAGTGGAACATTGTGATTGGGAAGTAGTGGTGTCAAGTAAAACAACTTGCCCCAGATCTGGTAACTATGGACATCACATACACAAGCTGTAGTCTTAGGACTATCCTCTAACACATCAGTAATGGGGACTATCATCTGGCACATGAGCACTCTGGATTATCCTCTGGCCGAAGGCTGAAAACAGATGAACCTTCCCAACCCCCTAACTCCCACTCCTTCCCTTTCTTCTCTGCCTCCTTTCTTATTCTTAACCCTTTGAGTGCCAGAAGAGGGCACGTAACACACTGCAAAGCAATGCATTGCGTACTGCTCTGGCACTCAAAGGGGTAAATGAGATAACACTTCCCAAAGGAAAGACAAGAAACTGGTACTTAAATCTCTTCTTAAAGTCAGAGGTTAGAACTCAGGAACACCGCTTAATGTTCGCGTTAACTCTTGAGGGCCAGAGTGTTGTGCGACACACAGTGCAATGAACTGCAAACACGTAGGGCACTCAAAGGGTTTAGATAAACAGATTAGATTTGAAAAGCCTGTGGCACTCAAAGGGTTAAACATGCCATTACAAAGTGTTTCATTTTACCACCTAGTGAGGAACAATGTTTTGGAACATGTTCACTAAGAATGTGGAGAAATTCCAGGGCAAGCAAACTGCACCACAGAGATCAAGTCAAAAAATGGGAGTTTAACCTCTTGCCTGGTAATTAGGTCTCCAGTGCAAAACCTCACTAATAATCAAGGGGTTCAAAGTCCCATGGATATCAAAGATTTTTATTTGTTCCCTATTATGTAGTATGTCCCTTAATTGCTCCTCTTTATCTTTGCACATTTGGACTTCAGGAGCTTTCCAGTAGTCCCCGCTCAATCAGCAGCTTTATAAAGTGATTACACGGACACCAGCCTGATAGTGAGTCTGCACTCAGTAGGTGTCTAGAAGCCCACCCTTAAATCAATGGAAATTTTTTAGTTGCTCAGTATGTTGTTTGCTCCAGAATTGCCCCACTCTGCATAAAATGTCTCCACATTTCACACAGCAGAGGTTAAACAGGAATGTCTTGAGTATTTGTAAATAGCAAAATCAAGGTATACGTATACACACATATATAGATAAATGCACACTGAATCACACACACACAGACATATGCACAAGGCACACACACAAACATACACATAATACACACATGAATACACACACAGACGCACATACAGACACACATGCAAACACACACAGACATACACACACACACAGACATGCAAGCAAACACACACACACACATGTGAATACACACAGAAACGCACATACAGATACACGTGCAAACACACCGACATACACATACAGACATACACATACACACACAAACACAGAGGTGCACAGATAAAGAAACACTTGACACAGACAGAGAGACAGAGACAGATAAATACACAAACACACAATCCTGGGCTCAGGACAGTGTATGTCTCATTGGCGATCTGCCTGGCCGCCTCTCCTGGGAACATCTACTTTAAAACCTTGGTAGTCTTTAAAATTCATTTAGCCAGCAGGTCTGTGGAGCGTTTTATAAACAGTGTAGAGGTGGGGGGGAGGTATGAGAGAAAAATCCTTTCCCAGCTTATGTCATAGACAAAGCAGCGCTCAGCCTGACGTTCTGTCCCTTGATAGTGTGAGCCGGGGCTACAACGATCAATAGAAAATTGTCTTGTGTATTTGCGAGGCCTGAAAATGATCCCTATTACAGGAACTTTTGCAGTGGGAGAGAGAGGAGAGATAGTGTGAGGAAAAGAGGAGAGAGGAAGAGAGAGAGTGTGAGGAAGAGAGGAGAGATAGTGTGAGGAAGAGAGGAGAGATAGTGTGAGGAAGAGAGGAGAGATAGTGTGAGGAAAAGAGGAGAGAGGAAGAGAGAGAGTGTGAGGAAGAGAGGAGAGATAGTGTGAGGAAGAGAGGAGGAGAGAGAATATGAGGAAGAGAGGAGAGAAAGAGAGAGTGTGAGGAAGAGAGGAGAGAGAGAGAGAGAGGGGCAGGGAGGCAACTGGATGTCCGTGGAAAGAAACAAGAAATAAGTACTAAAATACCATATTCAATGAGTGAGCAATTTGGGAGCAAACCAACTTTACCACAGGGGAGAAATGAAAATTACCATTGATTTGAATGGCGATTTTAACCGCTTGAATGCTACACAAGTGCACTGGATTCCTCTTGCATTAATATGGTTATAAGGAACCTATAAACTAATGAGGAATACTTATTGTCTCCTATGGAGCAGTAAGTTTACTCTAGAAATGAATCTATTTATCTTACTGAATACAGACCCTAATTAGGTGTCAGAGAACAATAAATATATTTACATTCATGTTTAATAAGGCGTGGATTGGAAGCAGAATAGGTCTTTGCTGTGCTTTTTCTTCATAGTCGGGATTATTATGAAAAAGCGTCCAGAAGCAATTCCTGTTTCCAGACAGAGGTGTGTACAGGGAAGAGGTTATAGCGAGTGGTTATGGGAGGAGTTAGAGGAGGAGCTATAGGCTCAAGCAACAGTTAGTCTAGGAGAAAACAGAAAGCAAGCAAAAGGGTAGTTAACCCATTCTGTTCAGAGGAGGGATTAATGCATTGCTGACCTCTCTGTCATTCAAAATGTCTTTTGTTCAGAAAAAAAAAATATTAAAGTAAGTAAAAGGTTAAGTAAAAAGCACATTTATCAATCCTCTCTGTTAGAAATATACTAAGGGGCTCTTTCACATACTGGAATGTGTTGCTACTTCTGGATAGCTACATCACAAAAGAGACACCAAAAGATGGCTGCGTTTAAGTTAAGGCACAGAGGGATGTGGAGGCCCAAAATACGCACCTCCAAGGAATCAAGTTATAGAACTCTTGTGATGTGGTCATTAGTGTATAGATATTGTCCTGCTGTGTAACACAATGAGTCAATAATAGTAGCAGCAGGGTGGGGGATATAACGTTATTTTGTGATCTCTTCCCTTGTCCCAATTAGTCTAATTAGTCATACTAGTGGATAAAAAAGTGAGACAATCTTTTTTAGCACCTAGAGTGGCTATTTGATTCACACTTACTAAATTAATGGATTACAGCAGGGCTCATTAAGACCAGGACCACAATTCTGCCAATTAAAGGACTATGGAACAAATCTAAAGTACAATCCAATGCAGTCCAGACATCCCCAGCAGCATTTCCACATAGTACAGGAAAGCAATGACACTGCACACTTATGTGATGGCTGTAAAGTTGCCAGGATCCTGACAAAAGGGATTGCAGTTAAGATTGCACAATAGTCTATCTCTGTTTTACAGGTTTATGTAGGGGTGCAAGTTTAGAAAATAGTTCATAATTAAAATATTCTATAGATTATTGCTTTAATTATTCAATATAATTGACATAATTGTAAGACCTCCTCATGAGAATTAGAAACATCTCGTTTACACATAGCTGTGAATGTTGATGACTTCAGCTGGTGGAAAATAACAATTATTCCATATTATAAAATATTAAATCGACCTAATATTTTAACTGAATATTCAAATAATTATTGCAGCTCTAGGTTTATGGACTTGACGCCATTTATAGAGAACCCAGTGCTAGAGTGGGAATGTGAGTATGAAGATGAAGGCACTAGTGTATCACTGAGGTTCATGTACTAAAAAAGTGGTGCAATTCTGGAGCAAACCAACTGCACCATAGAGAACAAATAAAACTTTGATTTGAATTAAATGAGACTTTTAACATAGTGCATTAGGAATATGGGGGTATTTTATTTTTCCCTTCTGTGCATTTGGGGTGCTCCTTAATACATCAGCATTACTGTGATCCATACCAGATGTTCTGTTACATCAAATGGAGACTATATGGGTGATAAGCAACCAAATCGTATGAATGACTGATACTTTAGCTCACCAGAAGGTTTTGTATTATACATAAAGGTAACAATAATATTATCAGTTAACCCTTTGAGTGGCAGAGGGGTACCCAATGCATTACAAAGCAATGCATTGGGCACCCCTCTGCCACTCAAAGGGTTAATGTGTTAGTAATGTCTATATTTAACAAACGGTAATATTGCAGCTATTGTAAAATGAAATTAAACAATCTCAGTCCCATCTCCCAAATCTTTATGGCTTGAAAGATATAGAAGGCTAAAGTTCCCTGGTCCCTCCGCTTTCCCTGCTGTCAGCTGTAAAGCTGACAGCAGGAGATTTGTGTCGGCCGACTCAAGGCGACTCTTCAGCAGAGCCGAAATAGCGCAATGTAAAATAAAATACTTCATCCAATGGTCCACAAAGTGTACCTGGTTTGCAGGCACACTTTATAGACTGTTCCAATTAAGTATTTCTTTTTACATTTTGCTCTGCTGAAGACCCACCTGCTTGTCTCAGGACCAGAATATCCTGCAGCCAGCTTACAGCTGACGTCAGGGAAAGCGGAGGGACCAGGGAACTTTAGCCTTCTATATCTCTCGAACCGTAAAGGATTGAGAGATGGTACTGGGATTGTTTAATTTCATTTTATAATAGCTGCAATATTAGTGTTTGTTAAATACATACATTACTAACACTTTAAAGCAGATGATATTGCCAATACAGACTTCAATTACTGGATAAATTACAGATATGAAGGAATAAACTATATGCAGTTATGATATTATGGGCAGTGGTTATACAATACAAGAAAGTAATTCTAGTCTTTTTCTTGAAAATGTGACTTTAAAAGCAAGGAAGCATAGCAATGGGATAAATGGTCGGTTCAGGTAATGGGTGGTTGTGGTTGATGAGAGCTGCACTCCCCCCAACAGATGAAGAGCCAAATGTTGCCTAACCCTGGGCTAGATTATGTCCTTCATCAGGTATAATGCAGAGCTAAATTTATGTGCGTCAGAGTTCTCCTTCTTGTCAGGAGGTGTCCCTATAGCTACTTCTTAAAATATTAAGTTTTTCTATAGAGTGCCATTCATTTTTAAATTAGAAAATTATTACTCCAAATTCTTTGTCTAGATTTGAATTTCACCTTTTATATTTTTACATGTAATCCTATTACACATGTTTCTGGTATTTTGCAGCCAACATAAGATTCAGATAATTCAGTACCACTAGTAAATCTGCTGTGATCACTAGTGTATTTATGAACTGTATGTCTATTTACTATGACTAAATGGCAATATGTGCTATGTACTAAGCTTAAAGCATCAGTAATGCCTGTATTTCAGTTGATTCAATATTGCAGATGTAAAAAAATATATAAATGGAGAAAGTCCCATCTCTCAAACCAGTACGGTTTGAGAGATATTTCCCGCTAAAGTTCCCCCTCCCTCCCCTTCTCTTGACGTTGGCGCTCTACTGACAGCAGGAGATCCCGGTCCTGGGACCAGCCGGTGGCTCTTCAGCAGAGCCAAAATAGCAAAATTTAAAAATAATTACTTCATTGGAACAGTCTACAAAGTGTGCCTGATTTGCAAGCACACTTTGTAGACTATTCCAATGAAGTAGTTCTTTTTAAATATCATCCTTTCGGCTCTGCTGAAGAGCTGCCTCAAGTCGCATGACTCGAATCTCCTTCTGTCAGCTTTACAGCTGACATGAGGGAGGGGGAAACAATAGCAGCGAATATCTCTCAAACCGTAAAGGTCTGAGAGATGGGACTTTCTCCATATACGGGTATTACTGACCCGTAGATTATAATAATATTTAGTATTTTGATACGGTTAGGCAGTTCAGATTTACCCTTGGAATAACATTTAAAGGAGGCATCCATTAAGTGATCTATAATGCATCACTGGTGCTGTGGGAGGAGTCAATATGCAATCATGTTATATTCAGTCAGTAACTATTCGCCCAGTTTTACGCAAAATTATTTAAAGGAAAAGGAACCCCCCCCCAAAGCCCATGGATGGCCCCACTGCCCTCCCCTTGGAAAAAGCAGTATTAAAAAGAGATTTTTTTGTCATAAATAGCTTAGTAACATTGCATTAGACAGTTATAGGGACACAAAATTGATTGAAGCTCTTTTTTTTTCTTTTTAAACACAGAATCATATATATGTTCCCATGTCCTAATACAATGCAGGAGACATCTAAAGGGTTAAAATAGTAACAAAGTTTCAGTCTGCCCATTATTTAGTGACTACATATATCTTTCCACTGGTTAAAAAAAACATGCTTAACATCTACTTAAAAATAAGTGGTTAAAATGGAATAAAAATCCCATTTCCTTCTCCTTTGTGAAACAATTGCTTGAAAAATGTAGTATAATCAGGGAGATGATTTATATCTTTCTATATGAAGCAGTAGCTGAAGAACCTAGCAGTGCACAAACTCAACACAAACTCAATCCATCTTATCCAGCACTGTCTTCTTCTGTTCACCTTGTGTTAGCAGCTTATTTTTTTTTTTTTTTTTGCCTATCAACAAATCAGATCACAACTGAGCATCAAAAATGTTTTCAGGAGAAGATAGCCATTCATTAATTAAAATCAAGCATACAAATCATATAGCTATACTTTCAATGTAAATATATATATTTATATTTTAAATAATTAATTTTGTAACCCTTTGAGTTCTGTATGATATAAAACATGGGTGAGCAACATGAGGCTACAATTCTCATCATCTCATCATCATTTGCATTCTAAAGGTTGATGGGAGTTGTAGTCTGACAACAGCCTCACGTTTGTCCAACTGTAGGAAAAACTTTCCACTTGTGTCAATATAATGCCCCATATGTATAAAATTTTTGTAAAAATACAAATTCCCTTGATTTAAATTCAGCTTATTAACCCCTTGAATGCTAGAGAGGTCTCCAATGCATTGCAAATCAATGAGTTGGAGGCTTCATTAGCATTCAATGGGTTCACCCTTTGAGTACCAGAGAGGTATGCAGCGTATTGCTCTGCAATGTGTTGCATACCTCTGTGGCACTCAAGGGGCTAAAAGGACCACTGCAATCAATAGCAATTTTATTTATCCCACAGTTGAAGTCAGTTGGTCTCAGAATACCCCCACTTTGCTTATATATACATATATATATATATATATATATATATATATATATATATATATATATACATATATCGTCCAATTGGTATTAAATATGGTGAAAATGAACTGTCTGTCTACATATAAATGGACTATACGTACATAATAGTAAACACCATTTGATCATTGCAATGTATTTCTGTAATATATTTTATAGACCACCGCAGGCTATATATAGCTGTATCTGTAAGCACACCATACACACACACACATATCCCATTTACATTTCTTTTTTTTCCCATCAGCAAGACTGACTAACTGAGCGAATCTTTGAAACCTGCTGGCAACTTCCACTGCATTATTAAACCAGCGCCTCATATAAGGGGGGGTTAAAACGCGCCGCATACATTATTTCAAAATATGTCTAACAAGTAGCTTCATTATCCTCCTTCTTTTCACCAGTCCTTAAGATGTACAAACGCTACATTTTCTTTTTTATTTTTTAACCAACAGCTGGGAAGGGTGAGCTCTCAGCCCATTCTTAGTTTTTCACATCATACCGCAGCCTCGCTCCCCCCCTCCATTGTATTTTCTGCAGCAAAAGATGGGGGGGAGGCTTCTTTTAAAGATCAATTCATATTTCCATAATCCACGCTTGTGCCTCTCCCCGGGGTGGTGGGTGTCTCTCGTGTCCTGTGCTGCGTTCTACAACTGTCAATAAGTCCCAGTAACAATAGGACTCAGACAAAGGGACTTTTGGCAGACGAAAGAGGGTGGTTAGGGGGGACTTGGCTGGTGCCATATGCTGATGTGATTTCCAAAACTAAATGAAAAAAAATATATATTTCTTCAACCTAATCCTCCACCCTGCACTTTTAACCCCTCTGTTTTTCTGAAGTTTCAGCAATTTTCCACTTTTATATTAGTGTCACTGTACATTATTTTTGGTTCCAGTTACATGGAAAAAATATTGGAAAATATGCAACTCACAAATTATATATGTAATAAAATATGTATATCAATGTATATACAAACCCTGTGTGACAAATGAAATAATTGTAATAAAAAATATTGGAATATCAAATATGTCTACAAATAAGAGGGTATTTCTATTAAAACTAAAAAAAATATATATAATTCATTTTTAACAAGAAGCATTTTAAATATTGGGCAATACATAGTTGAAATTAGGAACATCAGTTACTATCCTCGTTCTTTCAATGTTTATGAACTATTAAAATAGAATTTGACTTAAAGTTAGGAACTTGTGCACTGATGACATGGCAGTAGTGTATTCAGTAGAAGACATTTTAATATACCATTAAAGACAGAAACACAACTCCCTGATTATGACCTGGATTTGATTACAGTTGATAACTTCACCAAGGGTTTTATCTATAGATTTCAACAGGAATCTGTTAGACAAAACCAAATGAAAATACTTATCAAACTGCAATGTAACATAGTAACACGGTCTGCATTGAAACCAACTGTCATAATTATCTATATTGTTCTGAGCTTAAAGTGTTAGTAAAGTCCAGAAAAAAGTGTAGCCGAAATGATAGGTACAATAAAAAAAAATACATAATGCCATTATTCCTATCTCTCAGACCTTTATGGTTTGAGAGATATAATAAAATCCTCAGCTGTTAAGCTGTCAGAGGCAGAATCTGGTCGGGCGACTAGACGCGGCTCTTCAGGAGCGCTGACATTGAGATATCTAACTATAAATACTTAATCGGAATGGTCTACAACGTGTGTCTGGTTTATGGTTTGAGAGATATAATAAAATAAAGTCCTCCGCTCCCTCCCCCTTCTCATGCGTCAGCTGTATAGCTGATGGCATGAGATCCTGTTTCCCGGGATCAGACGGCGGCTCTTCAGGAGTGCTGACATTGAGATTTATAACTATAAATACTTCATCAGAATGGTCTACAACGTGTTCTTTGAAACCAGACACACGTTGTAGACCATTCCGATTAAGTATTTATAGTTAGATATCTCAATGTCAGCGCTCCTGAAGAGCCGCGTCTAGTCACCCGACCAGATTCTGCCTCTGACAGCTTAACAGCTTGTCAGGCAGAAAGGGGAGGGAGCAGAGGATTTTATTATATCTCTCAAACCATAAAGGTCTGAGAGATAGGAATAATGGCATTACGGTTTTTTTTTATTGTACCTATCATTTCAGCTACACTTTTTCTGGACTTTACTATCCCTTTAAAGAGATCTAATGGATTTTAAATGTAGCTACATTACCTGCAAACACAGTCTCCCAACACACGAAATTAAACATCTTTACTGCCCTTAGTGTAAAAAAGTTGCAGCCTTTTTTAAGTCAAAAATGCCTTCACTCTAGTCTTAAAGGATGCCCTGTTGTTTTTTGCTCAGCTCTTTGAGATAACAGTTTCCCAGAGAATGACTTGTATTGGCCCTGAATATGCGGATTTTAGTTTTACCTGTTAAATCCTTTTCTCTAAGTCCATATAGGTTACTGGTAACTTTGGGTAGGCGATCCGCCCCTTTAATTAGACAGGAACAATTCTAGAATTGTATGCAGGGGGTGAAGCCTACCTTCCCTCCTTGGCTGCAGCTAGCCAACCAGCTCCAGTAAGATTTGAGACACTAACTATTGATTAGATAGTAGAAGGGAAAGAAGACTCCTGTGAGCATGACCCCGAAGGACCCCCCACAGTCTGCCACAGGAGAGCCAAGCATGGTCCCTTGGCAGGGTGGGAGACCAGTAACCTGTATGGACTAAGAGAAAATGATTTAACAGTTAAAACTAAAATACTCTTTTCTCTGTCATCCAATACAGGTTACTGGTAACTTTGGGATGTCCACCCATTGAGTTTCCCAGAGGCAAGGACCAGGCACAAGGCCCCCAAAGTCATCAGTGCAGATATGAACCATCAGATCAGAGATAGCCCAACAAAACAATGAAGTGAGTGACAGGAGACAGAAGGTGGTAGTCAATGGAGAATATTCGGACGAAAGGAGTGTTACTAGTGGAGTACCTCAGGGATCTGTACTGGGGCCCATTCTTTTTAATATTTTTATTAGTGATATTGCAAAAGGTCTTCAAGGAAAGGTATGCCTTTTTGCAGATGATACAAATATCTGCAATAGGGTAGACATTCCAGGGGGAAAAAGCCAAATGGTGAATGATTTAGGTAAATTAGAAGAATGGTCAAGAGTGTGGCAGATGCACTTTAACGTTGATAAATGTAAAATAATGCACTTGGGACATAAAAATCCAAAGGAAAAATATACTATTAAGGGTACTGTGCTGTCAGAGACAACAGAGGAAAGGGATTTGGGAGTAATTATTTCTAATGACTTAAAGGTAAGCAGGCAATGTAATAAAGCGGAGGGGAATGCAAGCAGGGCACTGAGATGTATAGCTAGGGGCATTAGTAGCAGAAAAAGGGAAGTAGTCATGCCACTCTACAGATCTCTAATTAGACCTCACCTAGAATATTGTGTACAGTACTGGAGACCCCATCTCCAGAAGGATATTGATACTCTAGAGAAAATCCAAAGAAGGGCTACTAAAATGGTGACTGGTTTACAGGAAAAGAAATATCAGGATAGACTAAATGATCTGAATATGTATAGCATGGAGGAGAGAAGAGAGAGAGGGGATATGATAGAAACATTCAAATACATGAAGGGATTCAACAAAGTACAGGATGGAAGTATATTTCAAAAGAGTAAAAACATTAGGACAAGAGGCCATAGTCTAAAATTAGAGGGACACAGGTTTAGATGTAATGTAAGAAAGTTTTACTTCACTGAGAGGGCAGTAGACAAGTGGAATAGCCTACCAGCAGAAGTGGTAGATGTCAATACAGTTAAGGCGGTCCTTAAAGGGATAGTAATACTTCGTTTTAACTTTATTTTATTTTGTAGGCATTAAAAAAACACGAAGAATGATATAAGTCTTATCTCTCAAACCTTTATGGTTTATGAGATATTCACAAGCAAAGTTCCCCTCCCCGCCCCTTTTACCTAGTGTAAGCCATCTCTTCTCAGATGTCAGTCTGGTTGTATGACAGTACAGATAACAGAAGGGGACAATTTTCTTTGTATGAAAACAATGAAAGCCCTTCCCCCCTTGACAAGTTTTTCAGCTTTTTCCATTATCTTAATTGAAGATTGTCCCTCTCTGCAGTCTACCTGGGCATCTCCCTTCTGATCTGGTTGAACAGGGGGGGGATACTTTGTTTGTGAATATCTCTTAAACCATAAAGGTTTCAGAGATAAGACTTATATCATTCTTCATGTTTTTTTAATGCCTTCAAAATAAAATAAAGTTAAAATGAAGTATTACTATCCCTTTAACATAAGAAAAGACCAAGGACCAAAAAAGGTTTGAGGTTGTGTTTTTTTTTGTTTTTTTTTACAGTAGGAAATTGGGCAGACTAGGTGGGCCGAATGGTTCTTATCTGCCGTCAAATTCTATGTTTCTATGTTTCTAAGTGTCAACGGGCACTGAACAGGGGTAACAACACACCAGGAAGTGTCACACAGCACACTGAACTAGAGCCAACAGGGCTCAAAAGTGAAGGAAGCACTAAGAAACCAAAGAAGATCCTAGACAGGCAAGAGTGCCTCCAGGATCTTCCTCCCAAAACTGGCATCAGTCGATGCCAGCACATCAACACGGTAGCGCTTCGAAAAGGTGTGCACAGACGACCAAGAGGCAGCCTTGCACAACTGATCAACGGAGGCCTGATTCTTGTAAGCCCAAGAAGCCCAAATAGATCAAGTAGAATGAGCTGTGACCTGAAAGGAAACAGGCTTCTTCCTGAGCTTGTAAGCCTTACGAATAGTGGACTTGATCCAGGACGCAATAGTCACTTTGGATGCAGGTCTTCCTGCCCTGGGACCCTCAGGAATGACAAACAGTCTGTTAGATTGCCTGATAGACTCAGTGCGATGGACATAAAACTTGAGACAACGCACCACATCTAAGAAGTGGAGATCCCTCTCCTTTTCAGAGGTAGGGTCAGGGCAGAAAGAAGGCACCACAATCTCCTGATTGATGCAGAACTCCGAAAACACCTTCGGAAGAAACTCCTGTGAAGTGCGAAGCACCTCCTTGTCCTTGTGAAACACCAAAAATGGTGGTTTAAAGGACAGAGCATGTAACTCCGCGACACGGAGAACGGACACGATAGTCAGGAAAAAGGGCATTTTCCATGTCAACAGACATAGAGGAATAGTAGCCAAGGACTCAAAGGGAGGGTGCTGAAGAGCACCCAAAACCAATTAAGATCCCACGGAGAAGCAGGATTCTTAAAGACAGGACGAGTATGAGCAATGCCCTGAAAGAAAACCTTGACATCAGGAAGAATGGCAATGCGCCTCTGAAAGAAAACAAAGAGAGCAGAAGTCTGAACCTTAAGGGAACTCAAACTGAGGCCCTTGTCCACACCGTCCTGCAAAAAAGCAAGGACCATAGGCAGATCAAATTCCTGAGACAGGTCCCTGTCAGCACACCAAGATAGAAAGGTCGACCAGACACGATGGTAGGCCTTAGAAGAAACAGGTTGTAGCCACCACACCAGAAGAAAACCCTTTCTTCTTCAATATTGAGGATTCAATTTCCAAGCTGTCAATGCTAGCTGATGAACATCCTCCTTCCATAGGTAACCCTGCTGAAGAAGATCCAGACAGCAAAGGAGCCGGAATGGCTACGCCACTGACAGATCCAGAAGCTCCGGAAACCAAGCCTGTTGAGGCCAGTACGGAGCAATCAGAATGAATGGACAGCGCTCCAGTCTCAATTTACGCAACACCCTGTGCAACATGGGGAGAGGAAGAAAGATGTAAGCCAGAGAAAATAATCAAGAAATGGACATGGCATCCACCGCTATAGCTAGAGGATCTCTCCAGCAAGGGCAGAACCTCGGAACCTTCCAGTTGTGTCTTGTCACCATCAGGTCGATGCAGGGAAGACCCCACTTCTGAACGGTGAGGGTGAAAACCTCTGGGTGCAGTTCCCACTCACCGCTGTCCACTGTGTGTCGACTGAGGAAGTCCGCCATGACGTTGTCTACGCCAGGAATGTGCACTACGGATATGGCAGGAACATGTTCTTCTGCCCAAGACAAAATAGCCTTGACCGCTAAACAAGCGGAGAGACTTCTTGTTCCGCCCTGCTTGTTGATGTAAGCCACGGCCGTGGTGTTGTAGGACTGTACCCGGACTAGGCAGTCTTCCAGCTGAGGTGTCCATTGAGGAAGGGCATGAAATATCACCCGAAGCTCCAACATTGATGGGAAGGAGAGATTCCTCCGGAGACCACCGACCCTGAACACTCAGGCGACCCAGGACCACTCCCCAGTCGGACAGGCTGGCATCCATCGTCACCGTGGTCCAGAAGAATACCAGGAAGGACTTACCCTTCTGCAGATTGGAGAGGTCAAGCCACCACGACAAACTCAGTTCCAGATGAAGAGGAAGGGATACTGACGTCTTCAGAAGGTCCGGCTGACCCCTGCAAACCTGGATCACAAAACTCTGGAGTTCCCTGGTGTGAGCCATGGCAAATGGGACCGCTTCTAAGGTGGAGATGAATTTCCCCACTAGAGAGGACAACTTCTTGGCTGGAACTTGATCGTGAGCCATAACAGCAGAAACCCTGTGGGCGATCTGGTGAGCTACCTCGTCTGTGAGAAACATCATACTCTGCTGAGTGTCAAATAGAAGGCCTAGGAAGATCAGCTGCTGGGATGGGACAAGATCTGACTTGTCCATGTTGATGATCCACCCGTGATGAGTGAGAGCATGAATGCAGTCCTGAACCTGCTGATCAGGAAGCTCCGCAGAAGGGGCTTTCAGAAGCAGGTTGTCCATGTATGGAGTAACTCTGATGCCATCCCGGTGGAGGATGGACAGTAAAGCTCTCAGGACACAGTTGAAGAATTGAGGAGCTATAGTCAGACCAAAGGGAAGCTGAAAACTGAAAGTGCCCTTTGATCACAGGCTTATCTGAGATATTGCCAGCTCTCTGGATGAATGGCGATGTGTAGATACTCGTCCTGAAGATCCAGAGAGGCAAGGAATTCCCCTGGCAATCACCGTCCTTAGGGACTCCTGGTGATAATGAGTCCTGATCACAAAAGAATTGAGATCCTTGAAATCCAAAATGGGATGACAACCGCCATCCTTCTTGGAGACCACAAAGAGGTTTGAGTAAAAACCCATACCTCTGTCCTGAACTGGAACAGGTTCTAGAACATCCTTGTCCAGAAGGGCCTGGATAGCGTCATTGAACAGACAGTGTTCCTCTGCGCCCTGGGGCATATGAGAAGGAAAAAGCGAAGAGGAAGAGAGACGAAAGGGATCCAGTACCCTTCTGACATCACCTGTAAAACCCATGGGTCCACCAATGAATCCTCCCAGAAGCTGTGGTAGTGACGCAGGCGGCCACCCACAGCAGAGTGGGGACCTGGGTTCGACGAGTCATGCAGAAGAAGGCTTGGAAGCCTTAGGCTTGCAGGCGACCTTGGGCTTCCATTGCTGTTTGGGCTTGGAGGAGGCACAAGGAGCTGAGGGAACCGCCTGGTTCGCTAGAAGTGTCTCAGTCTGGAAGGAACAAAAAAAACGATTACGCTTGAGAGGCGTTTTCTTCCTGGGGACCAAAGGCGGAAAGGTACTTTTACCCCCAGTGGCCTCACTAATCAGATCCTTGAGATCTGGCCCAAACAATGAAGTGACTTGAAAAGGCAAGGAGAGCAAGGCTTTCTTGGAAGCAGTGTCAGCAGACCAGATCTTGAGCCAAAGAGCCCGTCTGGCAACCACAGACATGGTGGAAACCCTAGCCACCAAACGCATGGCATCAAATAAGGCAGCAGAAACATAGTGATGGCCTCAGAAATGTTTGCAAGAAGCCACAACATATCCGAAGTAGGAGCACCCTGACGGACAGTCAGGGTGAGTTGTTCAGTCTACACTGCAATGGCCCGGTTAACCCATGCCGCATTGAACTCTGGACGCATGGCAGTACCAGCAGTGGCACAAGCGGACTTGAAGGAAACCTCAAGTTTCTTGTCCGTCCAGTCTTTCAGAGCTGATATATCAGAAACTGGCAAGGCAGTAGACTTAGATAGGAGCATCCACTTTGGGGGGATGAATCCACTGAGCAAGCGCCGCCTCAGAGAAGGGGTAAAGCTTGGCAATTTTAATGGAAACAGAAGGTTTCCTGTCCGGAGACTTCCACTCATCAGACACAAGGTGGTCAAGAGTGGGGTTAGGTGGAAAACAAGAAATTGGCTTTTCAGACTCCTGAAACACATCAGAGGGATCTGAAGAAACCTCCTGAACTAAGGGAATGTTTAGGGTAGTCAAGACAGCCCTGATCAGGCCCTGAGCCGAGGGTTCAGGATCAGCCTCAAAGGGGTCCCAAAAAACTGAGAGGAGCCCACAGCAGAACATTCCTCAACATCTGAATCCACCAACAGTGCCTCCTCAGAGGAATCTAATACGTCAGGTACTCCTTGCGGTTTTGGCAGTGAAGATTTGACTGAAGAAGGGGTCTGCCATGAATGGAAGACCCCTTGTAACTGGGATGGAAAGAGTCGCAATGTAGACCTAAGGTCCCTAGTAGCAGCCTTGAACTCTTGCACCCAAACTGGCTCTAATGCATGGCTGGAGGTCCCTAGGAGAGGCATAAATGACCTAAGAATTCTCTAGGTAACCTGAATGACATGAGGAGCAATGCGCAATAGGGACACAGAGACCCCAGAATCCTTAGTCTTAGGCCTGGCACCAAGCTCCAACGGATTAGACATTCTCACTGTGTCAAAAACGTTAGAGTATAAGGAATCACCCAAATACAGTGTGTTAGATTAACATTTCACCTCAGAAATCACTAAAATACACTTATCTGGCAAGCAAAGGGTTAATCTGCAGAGGAGAGAGGAAGATTCCAAGCCCTGAGTAGGATACTCGTTCTGGAAAAGGCACAAAATGACTGCCACGGCTGAAGCCAATCAGAAATGAGCGTGCAAAGCAAGCACTCATGGGAAATGTAGTTTTCCCAGAAAAAGTACCCCAACAGTGCCCGAAGCCCCCTGAGCCCCCCAACACACTTAAAACATTGACCGGCTGATAGAGCAAGGGCAGACAATTAAAACGAGCCATCTCTGAAGTCAGTACTTTGAGCAGTTGCAGAGGTATGTCCCAAACTCTACAGTCCCATAGAAGTGAATGGAGCAATGGCGTCTATGCGGTAAAACTCACCACTCAAATTTTGTCAAAGTTGAAACAAAGTTGAAACAGTAAAATAAAAGTACATGAAACCACACTGGGACATGTTATAAGACCCAAAAAACACTGAACCCAGTAGGGAAAGTGCCAACCCCCCCCCCCCCAAAAGATGCAAAACCAGCAGCTAAAGAGTTAAGTTACCACATAAACCTGCCCCAAAACACCCACCAGAAAAATAAAAACATTTCTAAAACGATAGCAGAACTGTTCTCTTGCCTGTGTCTTCACCAAGGAACAAATCTTACTGGAGCTGGTTGGTTAGCTGTTGCTACACGATCCTATGGACAGCTCTGGTCCCGGGACCATAAATCTCCATAGGTTGGTGTAGCAACAGCGCCACTGTACAATTTCAGGCCACTGTGATATTGTACCTAAAAAATTCAACTTTGAAAATTAATAACTTTTGAATGAAACACCTTTCAGCAGTGGGAGTACTCTTGTTTTACTCAGGGGGATAAACCCTACAACATATTTTTTTTTACATTTTAAGTATTACTATCCCTTTAACCTGGGACAGCTGCTATGGACTACAACACCATCACCCCAAACAGTCAACAGTTGGTAGGAGATGATGGAAGTTGCAGTCCACCAAAGCTGATGGTCCACAGATTGCCTAACTGTGCGCTAGACTAACCATTTAACTCACTGGGTGCCAGAGAGGTCTCCTATGAATTATTTCATGATCGATACCTCTCTAGCATTTAAGGACATAAGGTCACTTTTATATAAAGCCCATGTTATAGAAGACAAACCTAGAATAAGACAGCTGAGGAAACTTTGACTCCTATAGGAAACAAGGGGTTACCTCCAAGTACGCTTCTCTGTCAGACTTTTACGGAAGTGTTTATGAAAGACTAATTGGTGAGCATGTTAAATTATTCTTTTGTTAGCGAAAGACCGATGGCAGAAAACAAGCATGTCTCTACCTAACTGCACGTTTCCTACTTAAAGTAACTAGTCAGGCCTTGGGCTGGATTCTATTGTGAGTAATAAATGTTATCACCGGTTTGATCTCGCCTAGGCAGATGTACTAAGAAAGTGGTAAAACTTTGGAACAAATTAACTGCACCATAAGGAAAATAAGAAAATTACACTAACAAATTTGGATATTAAAGGGATAGTAATAAATAGCTCAAACATTTCCATTAATTTAAATTGGGGTTTAACCCCATTCAATGCATAAGAGGTTTCCAATTTACGATATATCGAAGAACTCTCTAGCATTCAATGAGTTAAAGCAATAGTAATGTGTGAAAATAAATACCCCATTGATTATTCTTCATGGTTTTTAGCCATATAGAGCATTATTACAATACTGTCCATTGTGTAGTTCCATAGTAATTGAATTATAAAGTGTCCCCCTCCCATCCCTTCTACCTATTGTAAGCCTCCTCTCATTAGATGTGAAATCTGTTTATCGAACTGGACAGATCGCAGACAGGGACAATCTTCTGTGAGCATAAGGAAAACCCTGACCCCTGATAAAGGAGGACAGGTTTTTCCATATGCTCACAGAAGACTGTCCCTCGCTGTGATCCATCTGGACTGTCTTGCTGCTCTAAGGAGAGAAGAGTTACGTAGAGGGGGACTCTTTATAATTCAATTACTCAGGAACTAATCATCGGACAGAATTGTAATAGGCGCTACATGGCTAAAGAACTATGAAGAATAATCAAAGGGACATTTATTTTCACGCCTTACTATTTATTGTTTGAACTCACCGAATGCTAGAGAATTGTTCTATATATACATTGTAAATTGGAAACCTCTTATTCATTGAAGGGGTCTAAACCCCCATTTAAATGAATGGGAATGTTTGAGCTATTTATGCATTCCCTGCGGCACAGCTGATCTGCTCCAGAACTGCACCACTGTGCCCCAGTACTTCAGCCTTATTGATTCCTACTGCAGTGTATGGGAAGACCTGGATATAAACCAGTGAAAAACATATCACCTGAATCCAGTTGATCATTTCATCCTTAGGGCCATTGACACACAGAAAATGTGCAGCCAATTCTAGAAAAAAGCCACCACCACAGGGAACAAATCCAGATTCCACTGATTTACATTAAATTGTTAACCCCTTGAATTTCTGAGCGATCTCCAATGAATTTTGAACTAGCTGTAGACCACTCTAGCATTCATGCGGTTAAAAGCTCCATGAAAATCAACAGGGCTGGATTTACATTCCAGGCTCCCCTAGGCAAGGCACTCTGGGCACCCTTAGCTCCGCCCATGGGCACACTGCTCACATGACCACGCAATCGGTCTCATCCACTGTTTCCTGGCACAGAATATACATTTGGCCTACAACAAGCAATGACATAAAAGCTTTAACCCCTGGGTTGATAGAGAGATCTCCAACGCATTGATCTCACTAGCATCCAAGGGGTTAAATAATAGCCTGTAAAGGGGTGTATAAGCTACTGCATGGATACAGAGATTGCTCTGGCCCCACCCACAATTCAGATTGTGGGTATGGCCAGCACAGCTGAGGCTCCCACCAAAATTTGGAGCTCTAGGCAGGTGCCTAGTCAGCCTTTTGGGAAATCTGGCCATGAAAATCAATGAATTTTGTTTTTGTTCCTCTTGCACAGTTGATTTACTACAGAGTTGGTCTACTTTTATTTTGTGTGCATGGTCCTTAACCATTTGAGCGCCTGAGGGGTGAACACTACAATGCACAGCAATGAACTTGCGCAACCCATACTGAAAAGGTTAAACTTTGATAGGTCTGTCCCAAACAAGCTTTATTGGTCCTTGACACACAGACTTTTACAGACTAGTCTAGGAATACAACACACGTTCTGCCAAGCAGCACTTCCTGACATAGCAGTGTCACCTCCTGCTTCATAGCACTTTCTCCTTTCCACACACTTCTCTAGTTCCAAAACATGTTGCTTGCTGTGCTCCGTCAGATAATGCTTATTCCCTCTCCTCCATCTTGGAAATATGAACCTTTTGGCTTTGTTTACATAGATGGCTATTTTTGCAGCAAGAGTTGATGCAATAACAGACATCTCATGTAAGATAGATGACATTTTACATGAAATAGTAATACTGATGTACGATGAAAGTGGAGCAACTCACGAACAAACCATGCACTCACTGTAGGGAACCAAAAAAATGCCCCAAAATCCTACTGGTTTAACCCTCTGAGCGCCAAGCAATGTGTGGTGTACCCCTCTGGCACTCAAAGAGTTAATGGAGCTTTGAACCCCTTGAATGATAGGGTGGATTTCAAGGCACTGCAAAACAATGCACCTGAACGCTCTCTAGAATTCAAGGAGTTAAAATTCCAATGTAAAATCAGTGTGAACTGTTATTTGTTTCCCACAATGCGACTGATTTCCTCCATTTCTTAGCACATCAGCCTCAGTGTATTAAAGTTGTTTTTACTTCCCAGAATCCCTTTCTCGCTACATAAATAGTAACAATAACATGACAAGGAAAACAACTCCTGAGATATTAGTGCAATTCCATTGCGATCCATTTGAATCTCCATACTACAGATTTGTATATGCATTCAAACACTGGGTCTTATTCATCAAGCTAAAGAAAAACAATTCTGGAGAAAACCAACGGCACCACAGGGAAAGAAATAAAAATTCCTTTTAATGTAAATGGGATATTTAACCCCCTCGAATGCTAGAAAAGTCTCCAACACATTGCAAAATGAAAGGGGAACTTTCACCTTCTAGTGACTTCATGTCACTATATTAGGTGTGTGTAAAGGTTTATTGTTGTGCATTTTTATTTATTTTTTAATATCTATAATAGAAGATATTAGACTTTGAAATCTGCATGTGAAGTCCTCTCTTCACTGTGTGGCACTAGCAGTGTCGAACAGAGCACTGTACATACCATTGCCTAAGCGCGCCGTTTGTGAAGCACAAACCAGGTTTCAGAGCATGCTCCTGTCAAGCTTGTTATATCTATATGCACCAGCAAGCTGAATGGAACGTACAGAGCATTTACCCACATCTTTATTAGTCCTTCAGGTAGGTATTATTGAAACGAGGATGCGCAAGAAACACGCCCTGTTAAAAAGGGGATGGATTTCTGAACATGACTGACATCCATACACAGACAGAGCGCTGCCTCTCATGCAGAACAACAGCAAGATAGCAGCACTCTACTGCTTGCAATCACGGCCATATTAAGTTTGATTTATAAGGAAAATGGGCAACAGTAACATTTTATTGACAGCTATTACAATGTCTTAAGTAGACATGATAATTCCGCTTGAACATCGCACACTCTAGTTACACTAGAATGGTTAAAGCACACTAGGTTGTCATTTTATTCAAAAGGGGTCAGTTTTCACACTGCAAATGACTATGGTAAAAGATTATTAGCCGTAGAAAAAGCAGGAGACTGCTCGAGTAAAAGTGACACCTTTATTGGCTAACGTAGGATACAAGCTTTCAAGGCAACTTAAGTCTCTTCAGGCATATTTAGAATGAATACAAAATACAGGACAGGTTGTATACACTTATTCAAATTGCTATTACATTTAAATTCCACTGCAATGTGTTGCAAGCAATGGGTCACACACCCCTGTGGCACTTGAAGGGTTAACCCCATAAATTTCATTGACTTCTTTGCCATCTTTGGCTGCAGCCACAAACTCTTTACACACTAATTTACTGGTGCAGCAAAAAGGAAACAAATGTTGTACCATTTAGCCAGCTACAAAGAGATGTTTCTTCTGGAGCCTCGAGAATGATATACACAACACAATGGTGATAAGGAATTCACTTCCAGTGGAATTTATATGTAAAACCAATTTGCATGAATGTATAACCTGTCAGCGTTCATTCTAAATACATTTGAAGAAGAGACCTAAGTTGCCTTGAAAGCTTGCATCCTAGAGCCACCTAGAGCCAATAAATGTTTCACTTTTATTCTACCAGTCTCCCAATACACAAGGAAACACTTGTATTTCTTTGCCTATTACATTAGCTGATTTATTTTTGGGTAAATGTGTTTTAGTACAGGCTCATTTATCAAAGAATGAGTATAACAATAGGCAATTTCCATCCGCCTCTTTCTGGCTACTGGTACCATGTATTAGTCAGGGCACAGATACAGACACAAACAGGAGAAGTACGATATGGGTGTCCAACATGCTCCCCATGTGACTCCAGGGTGTGGCACGCCTGGCTATTTAAACTTAAACTTTTGCTTTAAACCTAATGAGAAACCTGATATAAACGCTTAGTCTAGTATTCACCTGCCTGCCACTAACGTGCAGCTCTTAAGAATAGTTACCTGCTACCTTAACCCTTTGAGTGCCAGAGAGGTATCCAACTCAATGCTTTGCTCTCTGGAACTCAAAGGGACAAAGATACACACTTCCCAATTCCTTAATCAGAACTGATCAACGACTAGCACTAGGCCTCTAACTGTGCACCTTTGGACAAATATTTTATTTTTTTGCATATCTTTTATGTAACTGCTAAAAATACATATTTTTCAATAGATGACAGGCTATAATTCACCATTGTCATTTCTAAAAAAATGAATGCAGCTCTCACTTGTATTTATTTCTGACTGTGTGGCCCACAACTGAAAAACATGGACACCCCTAACTTATTGGGCACACAGTCAGTGAGAAATGTTCCTTCATTCCCTTTCCTTACTGACTTGCACATGTGTGAAAAATAATCCTCAAACTATTGACCTCAACTCCCCTTTAAATATGTTTAAATGCTTTGCAATGTAATTCTTGAATGCCTCAGAAAACCAATCCTTAATCCCTACCTTAACCCTTTGAGTGCCGGAGGGTTACGCAACACATTGCTTTGCAAAGTGTTGTATACCCCTCTGGCACTCAAAAGGTTAACTGAAGGGGACCCTATAATTTAAAGACAACTTCTGTGATTTTGTAAAACCTTTCCAGACCACCTATCCGTGTATTATATTAAAACATATTTTATTTTTTTAATAGATTATTCTAATTAAGGCATGCAGCACAGGCACTTCATGTCTCCCATAGATTAACTCCCTCTTAAAGGGATAGTAATACCTAAAATGTAAAAAAAATATGTTGTAGGGTTTATCCCCCTGAGTAAAACAAGAGTACTCCCACTGCTGAGAGGTGTTTCATTCAAAAGTTATTAATTTTCAAAGTTGAATTTTTTAGGTGCAATATCACAGTGGCCTGAAATTGTACAGTGGCGCTGTTGCTACACCATCCTATGGAGATTTATGGTCCTGAGACCAGAGCTGTGCATAGGATCATGTAGCAACAGCGCCACTGTACAATTTCAGGCCACTGTTATATTGCAACTAAAAAATTCAACTTTGAAAATTAATAACTTTTGAATGAAACATCTTTCAGCAGTGGGAGTACTCTTGTTTTACTCAGGGGGATAAACCCTACAACATATTTTTTTTTACATTTTAGGTATTACTATCCCTTTAACCCTTTTATTGTTAAGGAAGGTGAGCAATGCAATGCTGGGCAAAGTGGGTAGGGGGTAATGTGGGCATCAAACAGGAAGTGTCTGAATGGCATGCCACAATTAGCTTAATTAGCTTAATCTAGAATTGACTCAAAATCTAGTTTTCTGGAAGGGGTTTTCATTCACTTTTCTCCCCACCATAACCTTTTCAGTTTGTGTTTTATATATATATATATATATATATATATATATATATATATATATATATATTTATATGTGTGTGTTATATACAAGAAACGCCCTGTCCCTCCAGAGATTTAGCCGGAGGCTGCAGTCTGTACACATCATTACCTTCTCTGCTCCACACTGAGCTTTTAATGCTAACAAAATCAAACCTCTCTGTGATGTTACTGACCTGGTCAGAGAAATCCTCCGGGAACTTCCACAGCAAGGCCGGCTCTGTAAATAATTGACAGGGAGCATTAATCAGAGGAGTGAGGACAGAATGCACCCACCACGGGGATTAATATTAACAACTTCTCTGATATGGTCTGTAATTGTGTGTGTATATTATATATATATATATATATATATATATATATATATATATATATATATATGCATACACACACACATACAGTACGTACAGACTGTATATGTGCATTTTAGATATTTAGGACCTTAAGTACTAAGCAATACCTGATCAATTATGGGGCAAACCAACTTCATAATAGCAAGGGTATAAAACCCCCCACTGATTTAAATGGGGCTTTAAACCCATTGACTACTAGGGATGTCTCCATTATACTGCCAATCCCATTTTATATCAATAAGAATTTTTGTTTGTCCCTCATGGTGATAACACGTGGAGTAACTCCAGAACCAACCCACTGCACTATAGGGGAGAAAGAATTCTACAAACTACCATTGATTTAACTGGCGATATTAACCCCTTGAATGTTGGCAAGATCTCCATCACATTGCCTAGCTTTCTAGAAGCCCCATTTACATGAACTGGAAATTGTGATTCTTCACCTATGGTGAAGTTGGTTTGCTCCAGAATTGTTCCTCTTTCCTTTTGTGCACAATACCCACTGTTCATTATTATTATTATTTATAAAATACCAGAATTTTCCAAATCAATGTACATTATAATGAGGTTACAAACAAGCTGACATACATCAGACAAGGTATATAACAGGATAAAAATATGATACAAAAGGTTTGAGGGTCCCACTCTAGAGTGATTACAGTCTCTTACACACGTCTAAAACATATACTATACAATGCTTTGTCTCCTACACACAAGTCTAATGCAGATACCGTGCAATGCTCTGTCACCTACACACAAGTCTAATGCAGATACCGTGCAATGCTCTGTCTCCTACACACAAGTCTAATGCAGATACCGTGCAATGCTCTGTCTCTTACACACAAGTCTAATGCAGATACCATGCAATACTCTGTCACCTACACACAAGTCTAATGCAGATACCGTGCAATGCTCTGTCACCTACACACAAGTCTAATGCAGATACCGTGCAATGCTCTGTCTCCTACACACAAGTCTAATGCAGATACCGTGCAATACTCTGTCACCTACACACAAGTCTAATGCAGATACCGTGCAATGCTCTGTCACCTACACACAAGTCTAATGCAGATACCGTGCAATGCTCTGTCTCCTACACACAAGTCTAATGCAGATACCGTGCAATGCTCTGTCTCCTACACACAAGTCTAATGCAGATACCGTGCAATGCTCTGTCTCCTACACACAAGTCTAATGCAGATACCGTGGAATGCTCTGTCTCCTACACACAAGTCTAATGCAGATACCGTGCAATGCTCTGTCTCCTACACACAAGTCTAATGCAGATACCATGCAATGCTCTGTCTCCTACACACAAGTCTAAAGCAGATATACCGTGCAATGCTCTGTCTCCTACACAAAAGTCTAATGCAGCTTTACTGTGCAATGCTCTGCCTCCTACACACAAGTCTAATACAGATATACTGTACAATGCTCTGCCTCATACACAAGTCTAATGCTGCTATACCGTGCAATGCTCTGTCTAATATAGACTGTACAATGCTCCTTCTCCTACACACAAGTCTAAAGCAGATATATTGTACAATGCTCTGTCTCCTATATATAAGTCTAATGCTGATATATGGTATAATGCAATGACTCCTACACACAAGTCTAATGAAGATATACTGTGCAATGCACTGCCTCCTACACACAAGTCTAATGCTGATATACTATGCAATCCTCTGTCTCCTACACACAAGTCTAATGCAGATATATTGCATACCTCCCGACATTTCAAATTGCCAAAGAGGGACACTTGTGTTTTAGGGGGTGTTGCTGGGGACGTGGCTGGTGGGAGGGGCACTGCAGAGCATTTTTAGGTTATTTCATGACTTATTGACACTTACTTGTGTAACCTAATAATTGACTTCTAACAAGACCAAAGTATTTTATTTACACAGACTAATTTATAAACGCACATACTGACATTTAAACAAACATTAATGTGCGTGTTATTGCTGTAGAGCAATGTGATACAATTATATACACACCACACAATCTGATTTCCTAAAAAGAGGGACATCAGGGTGGGAAAGAGGGACAGAGGGATTTGGGTCTAAAAGAGGGACACTTGGGTGGTATGATATTGTGCAATGCTCTGCACTCTACACACAAGTCTAATGCTGATATACTGTGAAATGCTTTCTCCTACACACAAGTCTAATCCAGATATACAATACAATGTTCTGTCTCCTATACATAAGTCTACTGCTGATATATGGTATAATGTTATGACTCCCACACACAAGTCTAATGCTGCTATACCATGCAATGCTCTGTCTACTATGCACAAGTCTAATACAGATATCCTGTACAATGCTCTGTCTCCTACACACAAGTCTAATACAGACTGTACAATGCACCTTCTCCTACACACAAGTCTAATGCAGATATATTGTACAATGCTCTGTCTCCTATATATAAGTCTAATGCTGATATATGGTATAATGCTATGACTCCTATACACAAGTCTAATACAGATATACTGTGCAATGCACTGCCTTCTACACACAAGTCTAATGCTGATATACTGTGCAATCCTCTGTCTCCTACACACAAGTCTAATGCAGATATATTGTGCAATGCTCTGCCTTCTACACACAGGTCTAATGCTGATATACTGAGTAATGCTCTGTCTCCTACACAAAAGTCTAATGCAGATATATTGTACAATGCTCTGTCTCCTATACATAAGTCTAATGCCGATATATGGTATAATGTTATGACTCCCACACACGTCTATTGCTGATATACTGTGCAATGCTCTGTCTCCTATATATAAGTCTAATGCTGATATATGGTATAATGCTATGACTCCTATACACAAGTCTAATGCAGATATACTGTGCAATGCTCTGTCTCCTATACATAAGTCTAATGCTGATACATGGTATAATGTTATGACTCCCACACACGTCTATTGCTGATATACTGTGCAATGCTCTTTCTCCTACACACAAGTCTAATCCAGATATACAACGCAATGCTCTGTCTCCTACACATAAGTCTAATGCTGAAATAATGATATAATGTTATGACTCCCACACACAAGTCAAATGCACATATACTGTACAATGCTCTGTCTCCTATACACAAGTCTAATACAGATATATTGTACAATGCTTTGTCTCACACACAAGTATATTGCTGATATACTGTGCAATGCTCTGTCTCTTACACACAAGTCTAATGTAGATATATTGTGCAATACTTTGTCTCCTACACACAAGTCTAATTCAGATATACCGTGCAATGCTCTGTCTCCTGCACATGTCTAATCCAGATATACTGTACAATGCTCTGTCTCCTACATACAAGTCTAATTCAGATATACTGTACAATGCTCTGTCTCCCACACACAAGTCTGAAGCAGAAATATTGTCTCCTAAACAGAATTCTAATATAGATATACTGTGCAAGGTTTTGTCTCATTTGCACTAGTCTAATACCAATATACTGTACAATGCTGTGTCTCATATACACAATTATAACACAGGCATACTGTACACTGCTCTATCTCACACATAGGTCTAATACTGATGTACTGTAAGGTGCTCTGTCACACACACAAGTCTAATAACAATATACTGTACAATGCTCTCTCACACACAAGTCTAATACTGATATTCCGTATAGTGCTCTGTCTCACCACCACCACCACCACCACAGGGAATAAACATTCACAATGGTTTAAATGGTCATCTTAATTCACATAAGACTCGAGAGATCTCTAACACATTGCTTCCCAACCTCCCTAGTATTCAGGGGTTAAAATCCCCATTTACATCATCATGAATTTAGGCAGTTTTCATCTGTCTCCCCATGGGACAGTTATTATGGTGAAGAATTGTTCCTCTTTGCATTATTGCATAAAGTCCTAAGGGCCTTATTCACAAAAGAAAAGTGGAGCTATTCTGGAGCAAACCAACTGCGCCATAGGGGAGAAATAAAACCTCCCTCTGATTTAAGTGGTGTTTTTACCCCATTGAATGCTAGAGAGCTCTCCAAGGCATTGCTTTGTGTACAATAATCTGTTAATTGTATTCACACTATTAACACATATATACAGCACAATGTCTTGGTCTCATGTACACACTATAAATGCATAATACAGTACAATGTCCTGTAGCTCATGTACAAACCATAAATACTAAGCCAGATACACGGTACTAAGGTGTGTGTCTCATATACTCACTATTTATGCATATAACCAGTTCAATGGCCTGCGTTTCATGTATACACTATAAATATGAATCCGGATACACTATACAGTGATCTGTGTCTATATACAGTGTTTTGTTTTGCATATACACATTAATTCAGATACACAGTACAATGATTCATGTAATATATGCACTATTAATACAGATACACAGTACAGTTGTCTGTGTCTCATATCCACATTAATACAGACAGTACAATGATCTGCGTCTCATACACACACTATTAATACAGATGCACAGTACAGTGCTTTGTGCCTCATATACAAGCTATTAATACAGTACAATAATCTGTCTCATACTCACTATTAATCGATACACAGTACAGTGCTCTGTGTCTCATATACACATTAATACAGTACAATGCTCTGTGTCACATACACTATTAATAAAGATATAGTACAGTGCTCTTTGTCTCATATGCACATTAATATAGTACAGTTATCTGTGTTTCATATACACACTGTTAATACAGATACCTAGTTTGTGAATTGATCTCAGATTAATCTAACTAAAATACTATTGTATATTTTATGTTAGGAGTACAAATATTTGGGGTCTCCTAATTCTTTACCGCTGTGTATCCTCAACAACACAGTACAATAATCTGTGTCTCATATACACATTAATAATACAGATACAATGATCTGTGACTCATACAGAACAATGATGTATCGTCTATAAACACTAATAATAAAATATAAAATAAAATTATACAAGTATACTGTATAATCTATTTTACAGATACACAACTTTTCATATACATTATTAACATAGATATACAGTACAATCATGTGTGCCTCAAACACACTATTAATACAGATACACAATACAGTGCTCTGTGTGTCATATACACATTAATGCAGATACACAATACAGTGCTGTGTCTCATATACACATTAATGCAGATACGCAGTACAGTGCTGTGTCTCATGTACACACTAATGCAGATACGCAGTACAGTGCTGTGTCTCATGTACACATTAATGCAGATACGCAGTACAGTGCTGTGTCTCATGTACACATTAATGCAGATACGCAGTACAGTGCTGTGTCTCATGTACACATTAATGCAGATACGCAGTACAGTGCTGTGTCTCATATACACAGTACAGTGCTGCATCTCATATATATATTAATACAAATACACAATACAGTGCTGTGTCTCATATACACATTAATACAGATACAATGATCTGTGACTCATATACGCAATAATGCAGATACGCAGTACAGTGCTGTGTCTCATATACACATTAATACAGATAAAATGATCTGAGACTCATATACACATTAATACAGATACAATGATCTGTGACTCAAATACACAATATTAATACAGATCTGCATCTCATATACACACTAATAAGTCAGGTATAGAGCACAATGATGTGTCTTATATACACTCTATTAATATTAATACAAGTATACAGAATAAGTATGTGTCTTATATACACACTATCAATACAGTCATAGAAGTGCTGTAACAATACTACAGGTTGCCTTCACTTGTACATTTATTAGCTCACAATCTATATGTAGGTAATAGGCTAAATATTATTAGCCAGCTATTACGCTAATTACAGTTTCAATAACGTGCAGAGATGTATTAAATTGTTAAACTTTATAGAGGCAGAAACACTTGAATGTGAGGTGGAAGAAGAGGATGATGAAGTGACTGCTCAGTGTCTGAATGAGTAGTATATCAGTCTCTCTATGAGCCTGTCCTGCTGATAGAAAAACCTCAAACAATACACATGGGAGCCATCGCTAATCTGTTTTATAGACGCTCTGTTTCTGAACATGACACTTCAAGTAGTTACAATGTGACAAAAGATTCTAAACAGGCAAAAGGCTTGTCACACTGATAACCATGTCTGCTGAGTTAAAATGAAGCATTAGATCAGAGGTGGGCAGCCTGCAGTCCTCTGCCTGTTGATGGGCAGCAATTCCCATAATCCTCAATAGGCCAATAGATGGCTGAGGATAACTGTAGTTGTAGTCCAACAACCAGAGCTATACAGATTGCCCACCTCTGCACTATATCATACTTCACAATGCTACATACTATTTACAATATAACCACACTGCACATGTAACATTCTTCCTTGGAGTGTCAAAGGTGTACAGAATGCATGGCAAAGCAATGTGTTGCGTACCCCTCAGGCACTCAAAGGGTTAAAATTGGATTCATTTATTATCGAAACACTGAACAATTGGCCACAAGTTGTTAAAAAAAAAAAAAAAATCTAAAATGAGTCTGCATTTACACAGATTAACCCTTTTTAATGTGTTGGATACCACTCTGACGCTCAAAGGGTTATGTTTAGTAAATGAAGGCAAATAGCAAAAAAGGTGCAAATTACTGTTTTGGAGGGTTTTTTTTTTAGTGTTTAATTCAAAAGTAAACTAAACTATAACTTAAAAGCTATTCGCCATCTTACATAAATAGAAATAAATACAGGGGAAAAAAGGTGCAGCAATTGGCTTTTAGTAAATGTGGGCCAATATGGTTTTACAAATATTATTATTCAGAAGTGTAAATTAATGATAATCAGGTGCTATCAGGTGCAAAGTGATATAACGATTACATTCTACACAATTTACATACAAGGTGAAATGATAGTATAATCTACAGTTTATTAATACTGTACAGTGTTCCAATATGACATCCTACATAATTCCCTAGGATGTTTGTCAGAAGCCGTCATGCACAGTAGAGACTGCCTGCGTTCGGGCAGTCTTTACTGAGCATGGTTGCATCACGTGAGTGAGGTGACAAGACTGCATCGCATGGAGCAATGAGGTTGCGGACTCTTAACCATTTGAGTGCCAGAGGGGTACTCAACGCATTACAAAGCAATGCGTTGCGTACCCTTCTGGCACTCAAAGGGTTAACATTACCCGGACCTTGGCCCGTGTACACGGGCTTTTACACTAGTGCTATATAATAGGGTGCAATACACTGTAAAACATACTGTAATATTATTTATGTTAAGGTGGTGATTTAATGACTTTCTTGGAGATGGCTTTGTGTGTGACCACAAAAACAATACAATATCAGAGGGCCATCGATCCGATGAGGCAATTACTAGTTCAGGTACAGTAAACAACACCAAATAAATAAAGTCTGATACTACAGAAGGGGAGCAGTTACACAGCTCATGTCAAAATACAGGGCTATTCAATTGCTGGACCCCCAACTACTGGAGACTACAACTCTCATTGGCTGCTTGGGGATGATGGGAATTGTAGTCCCTAACTGCTTTAGGTCAGGCAATTGACTACCACTGATATAAAAAATTGGTAAACTGTGTCAAGTGCAAGTTTTGTACATGAAAAGAAGAGCATTGTCGATGCCTCTCTGACACTCAAAGAGTTAACCAGAACAGAGGATGTGAGCCACATGAAAAGCTTCTGAGGCTGTATGAGGACCCCAGCCTGCCTGCTGCACACCAATGTCCCATGATGTGATAAAGTTGTAATTATGAAATATCTGCCATAGCCTTATAATCATATTACACTCTTTATCTAGTCTTAATCGGATGGAAACAAGCGTGTTCAGATCAAGAGTTACTTTAACCGGCAAAAGTACAAATCAGAATCTGAAAACCTGAGATTAATAAAGGGAACAGTTGGATTAGGTTTTCAGGTCTACTCACCCACCGTCTGATCAATTTGCTGGTCATTATATGGATGAGAAGATTAGGGGAGAGGGTGGAGAGTATGAATACATTTTGGATTGTCTCATATAGGTACAAATGGACCTAATGTTAATGTCATGTTAAATACTGTGTGTCAAAGGGGTGTGCAAAACACTGTGGAGTAATGTGTTGCTCACCCCTTCACACTGAAAGATTTAACCCTTTGATGCCATACAGGTATTCAACGCAATGAGGGTTAAGGCTGCATTCAGGTAGCTTTGACCAATTCTGTGGCCTCTAGACTCTTTTCACATTAATTTAAAGTGGAACTTTCTCCTTAATTCAAGTTTGCTTATTTGAAAAGGCCAGCAAATGTACAGTTCAGGAGATATTCACACTTCTTTCATATGCTAATGCATAATTGCGGCACCCGTACAACATAAATGACATTTTCATATTCTAATTAAGCTAATCAATGACATTTCATATGCTAATTAAGCAGTTTCAATGATGGGTCATATCCTAATGATGGTTTCGATGATGTTTCTTATGCTAATGAAGCTCTGTGCAGTACCAGGAAGTTCCTAAACTAAACAACTGATGGACTTTTGGCTTCCATAACATTTAGGCAGTTTTTAATGCAGTTTTCAATATGTAAACTTGAATAAAGGTGAAAGTTCCACTTTAAGATACATTTTAGAACTTTTTTACAAAACAAAATATATTTAACATTTTATGGACCAGAGGGGTATGGAAAGCATTGGGACGCAAATAGAAAGTAGTAGATTTTTCATTAGCACAACTAAAATATTATGTACTTAATCATTTTTTGTTTAAACTGCAATGTTCTATTGTAGCCACCGCGCTGTGCTGTCCCATCACTTCCTATGGATAGCTATAGGCTATGACTCAAGTGGGGCTGTGCACTAAGATGTGATAAAGTAGTGATAAAGTGGATAATTTCTCCACTTCTTCAATTCCTGTGTTATTCTATGAAGCCCATACACTAAGATCCCTCTAAAAGATCCCTCAAATTGGAAAAATCTTAGTGTATGGGCTCCACAGAATAGCATAAGAACTGGAGAAGTGACATTGCTGGGGAAGTTATCTCCTCTTTATCACCTTTTTTGTGCATAACCCCCCCAGTTCTCTCATAGAGTATATTAAAGAAAAAAGACATGACATTCGGACACCAGTAAGCTTCATTAATCCTCTGAGTGCCAGAAAGTGATCCAATGCATTGTAACAGCACTCAAAGGTTTAAATAAATAACTATATACACTCAAGCTGTAATAACGTTTGAATGAAACATCTTACCACAATGAGAGCCCCCTTGTTTTACTGAGCAGGTAAAGCCATACAGTATATTTATTTTTTCATTTAAAAAAGTTTACTGCTCCTTTAAAAAATGATGGAGATGTGCGCAAAACATTTAAATAGAAATGAAACCTTATTTTGGGTGAAGATATGCTTTCTATGGCTTTACAAGGCTACCCTGGTTCCCTCCTACCTGATCCTCCCAGGTAGAAATGGGCGGGATCAGGAAAGCTTTCCATGTCAATGTGGGAGGCGTTCCCTGATACCGCCCACTCCTACCTGGTAGCTTGGGTAGGATGGAAGCAGGAGTAGCCCTGATGGTCCCCTATGTCACCTCTATTGATCTCCCAGCAGAAACGACTGGGAGATCAGTATCTGAGGTGACATCAAAAGGGGTCCTGATGTCCCATCACGAGGTCTGAATATTTTGTTTCTTTTTGTAATTGCAGCAGACGCATGCCAGTTCCAAAGTGCTGGCCATGGATCGGCAAAAGGGAGGACTGACGACGATAGCTGGAACAGCCAAAGGAAGGGCAGACAAAGAGAGAAGGAGCAGCCAAAATGGAAAACGGGAGAAGAAAGAAGGATCGGCCAATGGGAGGGAGGGGGCGAGGAGAGCAGGCGCAGCCAAAGGGAGAGTGAGGGTGAACAGTGCAAAGGTGAGACTGCGAGGGACAGCAGACAAAGATGATAACAGGAGGGAGTAGGGACAGAAGTGTGCAAATCTTAAGGACATGATAGTCCTTGAGGAGATTTTGACAGGAATTGCATGTCAAAATCACATGCTCTTCTTACTGCCGCCCCAGCCAGAGAATTCTCTGTCACATGACTACCTACTCTTTTACAGTACAGATAAAAGTGACAGCAATGTAAGAAAACAGTTGAAAATATGTATAAATAAAAGATAATGATCAAATGTCTATGCATTTTGTATTTTTGCCTGTGCACACTACGAGAAGAATATACAGATATTTCTAAAGTGTACTTTGGCCACTGGGACCAACATAGACTAGTGTAAAAATGAAGACATACAATGTTTAATAAATGATGAGAAGTGCAAGTGTCCATTAAATATGATTATATCTAAATACAATAAATTATTAAAAATCAAGACAGATAAAAAACTATAACTAAACCAATAAATACAAATTAATAAATATATTATATGTATACAGAATTTAAGTCTTAATGTAATCATTAATGTATAACAATGTCCCAGCTGTTGCCTAAACAGAGTGTATTTCATAAATCATCATATATACAAAAGAAGGGTGGGGAGAGAAAGAGGAGTGCGGCATGTAGTGCAATATGGTTATGACAGTTTATTAAAAATACTTCTTACTGCCAGTAGAATAAAATGTCCCTGCCTTTGTTTAAGCCAAAAGCACCTTTCCTCTAGTCTTAATAGATGCCCCCCTCCCCCTTGTTTGTTTTGCTTAGCTCCTTGAGTAATTAGTCCCCCAGATAGTGGACTTGAATATATTTGTAAATGGTTATCATTATCACCACTTAGATGTTGGAAATGTTTCTTTATGAATGCAGTCTTCCAGTCCCTTTATAAGTTTTGATGCATGCCTCTGTACTTAAAAGTATTTTTTAAGAACAGGTACCCAAAACTGTACTCCAAATTCTAGAAGGTCTCACTTAGTGTTTATAAAAGTAGAATTCTATTCCCATCCCATGCATATGTATGCCTTTTTATACATGACAGTACCCTACTGGATCTTGCAATAGATGAGTAACACCTCACAAATGTAGTTTAGTCTGTTGTAATAGCTCTTAACAATTATTTATCAAGTAGTTTTCTATTTATGCATATGTAGCAAGCTTGTAGCAAATGTATAAACTTACATTTCCTAAATTAAACCTCATCGGTCGCTTTCCCGCCCATTCACTCAGTTTATCCAACTATTTCTGCAGAAAAGGAAACATCCTGCACTGTATGTATTTTGCTTGCATAGTTTAGTGTCATCAGCAAATATTGAGACACTTCTCTCAATACCCAAGATAATTTATAAATTAAAAGCATTGTGCCCAGGCCTGAACCCTGAGGCACTTCATTTACAACTTTTGTCCAACTTGAAAAAATTAAATTTACAAAATCTTTTAGCACTCTGTCATTTAACTCTTTGAGTGGTTTATACCATTGAGTATATGTATCCAAAATCCTTTTTTAAAAATGTACATATTTCTTCTATATTTTTATAATTAAAAATTACACCCTGTTAAATGCCATCTAATATTGATTTTAGTGCTGTAAAATTAGCCTTTTTCAAGTTGAATGCTTTACTTGTGCCCTTACTGACAGGTTTCTCGTGAGAAATTTCAAAGGATACCATGTTACGGTCACTGCTACCCAAATGCCCCCTTAGTTGTATATTGTATACCATTTTACAATAACTCAAGCTAACAAAATCCAAAGAGACCCAATTCATAGTTACCACCTCTACTAGCTTGGAAATGCAGTTGTCACTAAGCATACCATTGAAATGTTGTACACATTTCTCCAGTAAATTTTAGGATAGTTAAAATCTATTGTTATTATTACATTTTCAAACCTCAATGTTTCTTCTATTTGCCATAGCAGTTGGTCTTCTTCTAACTGTACCAACAAAGATATCAGTGAAAGGTGGTATATTAAATAGTGGAAATTTTAAAGCA
This sequence comes from Rhinophrynus dorsalis, assembly GCA_037306005.1. Taxonomy (NCBI): domain Eukaryota; kingdom Metazoa; phylum Chordata; class Amphibia; order Anura; family Rhinophrynidae; genus Rhinophrynus; species Rhinophrynus dorsalis. The sequence goes on along the minus strand of CM074722.1, from coordinate 151,227,849 downwards.
GAGGTGTAACTAGAAGCCACCATGCCCTGGTGCAAAAACTGCCATTGCTCCCCCCCCACAACCAGATTGTCCCCCCCAGACCACATTGCACCACCCATTGCCCCCAATCACCACAATTGCCCCAATTAACTACATTTGCCCCCACATTGCCCCAATTAGCCACAATTGCCTCCACATTGCCACAATTGTCCCCAATACCACAACTGCCTACACATTGCCCCCACATTGCCACAATTGCCTCCACAATTGACCCCAATTGCCACATTTCCTCCACAATTGCCCCCGCATTGCCACAACTGCTTCCACAATTGCCCCCAGTGACACCCTCCGTGCCCATCTCCTACCTCCCTGGTGGTCCAGCAGCTGATGTGGCAGGAGAGATCTTCTGCACAGCTGGATCTCCTGCGCAGTCCTTCAGTAATACAGAGCACTGGAAGATGATGTCGCTACCTCGTCTGGTACTAGCGAGTGGCTGGGTCATATCCCCCACTCCAGACTCCTGTTGTGAGACCCTCCGAAGCAGTCTCCTATTTCTCGTAGGAGCCCCTTGCTCTGGGTTAGAGATGCTCTCTCACTTTGATTTGTTCTCTGTGATATTTCCTATTATGTGTGCCTATTTCAATAAAAGTGGAGTTACATTACAGTACTTGTCTCTTGCCTCGTCTCTGACTCCGTGACAGTTTGACACTGTATAAGAGGAAGCTAATTCATGAAGTGCATAGTTTAGCACTGGACTCAAAGGCAGTTGATTGGAAAAATTGGCTGAAGGACAGGAGGCCCATGTTTATAAAAACTGGAGTTATTCTGGAGTAAAACCAGCTGCACCATATGGGAAAAATAAAAAATTCCTAAATTCCCATGAACTTAAATAGAGCTTTTTAACCCTTTGAATGCAATGCATTGGAGACCTCTCTAGCATTACACGGGTTAAAAGCCCAATATAACAGGAATTTTTATTTGTCTCCTATAGTACAGTTGATTAACGCCAGAATAATTTCAGTTTCCTTGTATAAATATGGGTCTACGTGTCAATATCAATGGCATTCATTCAAAGAAAGGGTTGGTTACTAGTAGAGTGCCAGAGGAGTCACTTGTATGGTCTGTTATCTCCAATACCTTCACTAGTGATATTACCAATGGTATGAAAGATAAGTTGTGCCTAAAATCTACAACAGAGTTGACTCTCCAGGAGGGCTAAACAAAATGCACAAGGATTTAAGAAAAGTGGACAAATGGGTAAGAATACGATATCTAAAGTTCAATGCTGCAGAAAATCTCAAGAGGCACTGGTCATGTAAAATATATGATGGTATCTTTGGTATAGAAACACCAAACACTGCCAAATCATTAAAGGGGAACTATCACCCCTATACAGGTTTGGCTCATAATTGTCTTCATATAGCGATATGCTGTAATACTTGTTTTATTTTCTTATACAATGTGTGTTGTGGTGAAATTTAACGTTTTAAAAATGAGCTGGGGCCTTACTTCCAGACAGACTGCGGTTAGAGCTCTGCACCGCAGCCTGCCAACCTCCTCCAATGACAGAGGATTTCTCTACATAAGCGGTCATCAGAGGAGGTTGGAAAGCGACAATACTTAGGGAGGGAACAGACAAAGATCGACAGGTTGTGGGGCAGAGTTGTACCTGCGGTCTGTCCGGAAGTAAGGCCCCAGCTCCTTTTTAAAACTTTAAATCTCCCCATAGCACGCATTGTATAAGAAATAAAACAACTATTACAGCTTATCGCTATATGAACATCATTATGAGCCAAACTTCTATAGGGGTGATAGCACCCCTTTAACCCCTGGCATCCTAGAAAGGGCTCCAGTGCATTATATGTTGAAGACATAGCTTGCAGCTAAATAAATAACAATATATATATATTAGATTATTAGCATTCTAGCTGATACCAGTAGATTAACCAAAAGGACAAAAAAAATCTGTTGCAAAGAAGGTTACAACCTGGGAGTTAAACATGCAGCCCCTTGACCTTCCCTTCACTACCACTGAAGAAACCCTGCAGTACGTGATAATCTCCCCAGGGAGGTTATGTACAAAGGTATGATAAAGTGGAGATGACTCCTCCAGTGATATCAACTCTCCAATTCCAATGTTATTTTATGGAACCGATGCACTAAAATCTCTAAAGTTGGAGAAATCTTAGTGCATTGACTCCATATAACAACATATGACTTGCAGAGTATAGAACACTCCAGTTTATCACCTGTTTATCTCACCTTAATGAACCTCACCCTAGATATCTTTTTGACTTGATCAAAGATGATCACTGGATAGCACTAGGCCTATAACTGTGTAATGTTGTACAAATAAAGTTGAATAAACATTTTCCTACTATTTTTCTATTCCTGGAAAAAAAAAAAAATCCATACTTTTGAGATGCTAACAGACTATAATTCACCTCTGTTATTACTACTCGAACATATGGAATTCTGATCATGGCCCATGACTGAAACACAACTTAGGCACACCTGGGTTCAGTCTAAATTATTAGGCTAAAGTTTACCTGTTAGCAGTTACCAGGTAATTGAATCTGATAATGTTTTGTTTTTTCTTACAGGGGGCTAGGTTGTAGTGTATATTACATGAAAAAAACTTAAAGAAAACACAAATGCAGTGTATGAAATGTTTCAATGTTCCACGCTCCAAATGAAGTCACAGAACCACATTTACGCTGTCTGTCACTCCAGGGAACACAGGGATTCCATAGACCCGAGTGTAACCCTTTAAAAACCAGAAGGGCGTGCATCATATTGCGTACACTGCACACACTCTAGTTCTTAATTTTCCTAATCCCCTACACCTTTGAAAACAATGTAACACTGAAGCTTTAATAGCACTTCAAGCAATTAGCCTCTAGCGAAGGATGAAATACATTGCAGTAAGAGACAGAACTGTATGCTCTGTGTAAGATTGGACAGGAGCGCTTTATGATAGGAGGAGGTGGTATATCGATGGGCTTCCAATGAATCTTTCAAGCAAATGTCTCGGGAGACATGCTTGCTTTCATCTTCCTTACACTTATATTTTGGTAAGGTATTTTTAAAAGAGAATATTAGAGATTGAGTAAGATACTTAGTGTCAAATGTTTTTGCTTTATTAAAGGAACAATGTTGTCAAAGCCAATGTTCTAATATAAGCTTAAGTGATAAAATGTCTAATATGAACAATTATAGAGAAATGCATTTTAGGAAAATCATATTTTTCCAGTTAAAAAATCTAGTGAGTCTAAAAGAGACCGTACACCATTGTCACATAATGAGGACTCTATAAGGACTTTATTTTGACATGGAGCGATTTCTATTCAATGGGCTTCAAAGAAAAAAGATAAGATCAGTTAGGGGGAAAAAAGAGAGCCTGTCGCTTTATAATATGTTAATTTTAAGGGCAATTAAAAACAACATACTTTTTTATTAGGCATGTGCTTTAATGTAAATCATTTTTGAGAAATTAACCTTTATTTGCTGGTGCCACAGAGTGGAACTTTATGCTAATTAGCTTCTCTGCCAGGCCTATATTACCAAACACAGTGCTATGAAGGAATCTAGGAAAAGTTCATAAACTGAGGACATTTCTAATACCCTAAATGGATAGTAAAGTTTAAAAACAGAAGCAGCTCATAACCTTTGCCATACTGAACAGTACTGATGTCTGAGGCTCTCAAAGTTCATAACTTACTAGTTACGCTGTAATTATAGGATTAATTTTACCCCTCCTGCCCCTTTTCTCATTAGGAAGCCACCGCCCCTCAGATCTAAAGTCCTGTCACTGCAGGACAGATCAGAAGGAGGGACAATCTTCCCTCTGCAGTATAAGGAAAATCATGCCATCGTTGATGAAGGAGGGAAGGTTTTTCCTAATACTGAATGAAGATTGTCCCTCATAGTGATCTGCTCTCAGATCTGAGCCAGATTTGCTGACATCAGGGAAAAGGGGCGGGAGGGGTACACTTAATCATATGATTACAGCATAACTAGCAAGTCATGAACCATGAGAGCCACAGACATCAGTACTATGCAATATGACAAGGAATATTAGCTGATTCTGTTTTTATACATTAGTACCCCTTTAAATGAGACAAAAAAACAAGGGTCCAGGATAAGAAAAGCCAATGGAGAATGTCTATAGACTGGAGAACATAGTATTACAGAATAGAAATTAATAATACAGTACAGTAGATCTAAGCATGTGTTTATAGATATGACACATAGTCAAAGTATGAGTAATACAATACATTTAATCAAATATAGAAATATAATTTATAAATGTATACTTTAAAACTAATAAAATACAGAAATATATACAGTATATCTTAAAGCATAGCCTAAAGTATAATGGGAGAAAAACCCAATGACTCCTGCCCACTATGGAACTCCAAAAGTCTCCAGCTGTACAGTGGCTTCTATAACATGGCTTCTCCAGCACACCAGACGCAAGTACACCCAAAATATTCCCTATAGCAGGGGTGGCCACATTTTTTTTCAACCGTGGGCCACATGATCAGAAAGCCATATGTGTGAGGGCCCCATTATTTTATTTATTGATACATTGTGAATTATAGTCTGTCAACTATTCAAAAATATTGATGTATTTATTTATTGATCAAGTTAATGACAAATACTGATCATTTACAGACATCTGGTTCTTGAACTGTATGGTACTGGAAAGCATGGGAGCCGAGTGAGATGAGGGGGGAGTTGAGTTAGAGGATAGGAAAGGTGGAGAGAAATGAGAGAAAGGAGGTGGAGAGCTAAGTGAGAGGATGGGCAGCGCTAAGTACAAGAAAGAGGGAGCTGGGTGAGAGACTGTGGAGAACAAAATGAAAAGATGGACAGAGCTGAGTGAAAGGATAGGGGGTATGGGTAGAGCTGAGTGGGAAGAAAGTCTTGGGAGAGCTGAGTTCGAGGATGGGGAAGCTGAGAGAGGATGATGGGGAAGCTGAGAGAGGATGATGGGGAAGCTGAGCAAGAGAATGGGGAAGTTGAGATGGAAGAGGGAGACAACGGAGTGAATGGATGGATGTAGAAGCTAAGCACGAGAATGGGTGAGAGAACATACCAGAAATGTTATATTTTAGAGAAACAGCCAGAATTAACTGGAAATGGCTCTAGCGTTTTTTTTTTTTTGTTTGTTTGTCTGTTTGTTTTTTTACCTTCCTCTGAATCAACAGGGGTGATATATCAAGGGCTGAACTTGATGGAAACGTCTTTTTTCAGCCTCACCAGCTATGTTACAATGTTACCATACCCAGGCATATTTCAGTTTATTTATAGCTGAAAACACTGGAATCAAATGAGGTACACTTCTGTGGCAAATAAACTACATCAAATAAACCCCCAAAGAAGATTTAAATGGGTATTTTAAACCCCTGACTGATAGAGAGGCCTCCAATGTATTGCTTCACAAGCATGCAAGGGGTAGAAAGCCAAATTACAAGATTGGCAATCTGGAGAGCGTTTATTTGTCCCCTATGGTTCTGTTGGATTGCCCCAGAATTGCTTCTCATGTCAGAATTTGCTATAGGCTTAATCTTCATGAGGTTATGTAAAATAAGTATATGCAAAACAGAACTGCCTGGGCTTGTTTCAGTTCATTTACAGTAAAAAAAAAGCACAGTTAACATCTGTAATAGTCATCCCTGCACTGCTTTCAAGGAGGAAGCGGAATCAAATCAGGAATGAAACTTAGCATACTTCTTACTTCAGTCAAAGTTAGCTAACCTCTACAGAAAATGGCTAGATGACCATTATTGAAGCCAGACAATGACAAGAGTTTGCTTGCAACATACATATACTCCATATCATTAACTGCTTAGTGAAGGGGGCTTTTTGACACTAGAGGACAAAAGCAATGTTGCCCTTTTTAGTATTCCTTTGTTCAACCATATTTCTAGTCTAATTCATTTAGTCTACTCACATAAATTATATACCATTTTTGTAAGCAGGGCTTTATTTTGATCCCACAATTATATGGATTACTCTCCATTTCATCTGGTAAAAAAAAAACAACAAAAAAAAAACAACAAAATGACACCCCCCGCCGCCGAAAAAACATAATTTTGTATAGGTTTCCCTGTCATAATTTGTACTCAATTGGTTCATTTTTAATACAGACTACAAAAAAAAGATATGAACTGTCTTTCATACTTCCCAAATTTCCCTTTTGTGGGTGGGTAGTGTTCCCCTGAGGCGAAAATCCCTTTGTCCTTCTTTCCCTCCCTAGTGTACATCTTTTAGGTGATCAGATTATGTTGTGTATATCACATTGCTCCCCAGTAATAAAGCGGAACTACCACCATGAAAACACTTCATCTTCAATAACTCCCCATCTGGCGACTAGCTGCTTAGTAGCGCTAGTCGCCAGAATTATGACCTTATTCAAAAGAACTTACCGGGCTGACAGCAGCACGGAGCATGGACACCTTGCCATAGTGACATCCGCGCGCCTGCACTGTCAGTCCCAGCCGGGTCTAGGAGGCGTTGCTAGGAGCCGGTCGGCTCCAAAAGGTACTGACAGTGCAGGCGCGCGGACATCACTATGGCAAGATGTCCGCGCTCTCAGAATACCCTCACCCATATTAGTCCACATGTGAAGGTCTCAATTACAATCGTTACCCAAGTGGGAACATTGGTAATCGTATAAACAACCGGGTTATGGAATTCATATTGCCCGACGCCTGGGACATGTAGTTCAGGGCGCCGGCCAGGTAAATATTTCTCAAATTTAGCCCTGCTACGGGCAAGCAGACAGAGCCGGACGGACAGTGATGCCCGTGCCTGCTGGAGTGTGTAAATTACTTGCCGGTGGACCACTGATTGCAGGATCACACTGTGTGCCCATGTCTGTATGTCTCTCATTTACTCACACGGGAGGAAAAAGCTCTTGACTGTACTACCGCATCTGAGGTGCGCTGTTATGCAAACCAGCTTTGCCTGCAGTGCCACCTGCCGGAAACAGGTGTGCACCACACTAACATTTGAGATGCACTTGCATAATAAACTCTAGCTGCTAGCAAAGAGTTAATACTGCCTTTTATCATACTTGTGATTTTTCTACATTAACTGTCCCTTTGAGCGTTGAAATATTAACCCTTCACATACCAGACAGCTGAGATTCTAAATGACACTGTAGGTCTATAGTTCTCCTAAACGAGATGTGCTTCAAACAGTCTTGAAATAACAATTATCATGTTTTATTAAGTCTTCTCCTATGGGTGCAAGGTGCAGCCCCCAAATGGCTGCTATCTATCAGGTGTTTTTTTTGTTTGTTTGTTTGTTTTTTGGGGGGGGGGGGGTCAGAAAATCAATCCCCTCAGCTGGAATCCAACCACAACCACATTCTCCAGAGACACACTGTGTATGGTTTTCAATCGCAATATTACAGGTCTATGAGGATCTGCATAAAGCAGTTGGTTGGTTGGTTTGGTTGGTTTGCAAGGGCTCACAACTCTTGATAAAGAGGTGACAAAGATATATACTTCTCCATTGATATCACATCTCCTATGTTATTCTATGGAGCTGCCTTTTTAACATGCAACAATCGAAGCGGTCACTATTTGTAAACACAGAAAAACAAGCAGATTGTACCACTAGGTATAAATATGCCAGTTTAGAGACTAAAGAAACAGGTAATTGGTCCAGATCATGAGGTAGGAAACACTGGACTCTCTCACCTTGAAACTCTGACCCATCTCTGTGAGACTTGGGTTAGAACCCCAAGTCTCAGGGTAAAAACCAGAGTGTTCCCAGCATTGCCTTTTAGTTACAATTCTGGAAAGACCACAGTTTTTGAAGGTCACAATTCCATATGTTGATACTACATGACTAATGTGGGATTCTTCCAGCCCCCAACTACAGGGAGAAATTTATAAAATATGTTTTAATTAACGTTTCTCACTCACCCATTATTATTTTTTGTCAGGACAAGTAGATTGTCATGAGGGACAAGTAGACCGGGCTCCTGTTTTAGTCCCTTGGACAAGTAGTTTTTTTTTTTAATTTCCACACCCCTGAACCAACCAACATATAATAAACAAAGAAAGAGATAAAACACCCAAAATAGTGTGATACTGCCAATGTTTCAATAACACAATGAATAAATAAAAAGTCACTCACAGTTGGAAGAGTTCAGAATGCTGTTACCAACCACTCTATGACTATAATGCTTACAGATAATTTACTCCTTCTCCGTTCAGGTAAAACACGGAAATGATTTTCCTGGAGCTCCCTCAGACGGTAGTCACCCTCGGTCTGGATGATCCACAGAGCTCTTTCACAAACAATCAGGTGGACGCTTAATAAAACTGCTTCCACTTTAATAAAATTACAATAAAAATGACAATAACAAGACTATTAAATGTTGAACAGAGACGGGGTAAATTATCTGTAAGAGTTATAGTCAGAGTGGTTGATAACAGCCTCCTGACCCCTTCCAACTGCGAGTGACATTTTATTTATTCATTGTGTTACTGAAACATTGACAATATCACTCTGTTTGGCATATTCTCTCTTCCTTTGTTACCACTTGGGTAACACTTGTAATTGAGACCTTCACATATGGACTAATGCGGGTGAGGGTATTCTGGATTATCATGGTTTTTAAATTTATTAAAAAAAGTACTAACAAAAATGTAAAATAGACAAAACAAAAATCCCTCAGTGTGTTCCTTGCTCGCTAATGGGCTATTTCATCAGAAGGAAAGCTCCTGCGGCTAGCATCAAGTCCTATTTAAATAATTTCATTGGCCAATACTGGAGTGCCCCATTCCTTTGTTCTTTATATGTTGGTTGGTTGGTTGTACGATTACCGGATCTCCCCACAGTGGTAAACGAGAGGGAGAGCAGCCCGTTTGTTTCAAGTCACTGCCTCTGGAAGCAGTTCTGTTTTCCCAGCTGCTTTTGGTGTTGGATTAGGCGTATGCCCTTCTGACATATGTCTTTTGTGTGTGTACACCCACAGGGTGAAGGTGGTGGTCCATACTATTGGCAAATTGATGTACACAGGGGAGCCCTGTTGTTTTTGTTCCCATTCTTTTACTACACCAAGTGGGTACATGTTTATAATAATTCACTGAAAGCTCTAAGACCAGTGTAAGAACACCAGTAACTTTATTTTTTGTTAATGTGGTCACAATAATATATGGATTTTGGCTCACAATTGGCAAACATGAGACAAGCACCTGGTGTTTGTTTTCTTTGTATCTGCAGTCTGGTCCCACGGAGGACCAAGGTAACAGAGTCCAATTACCTGCCCATAAGAAGAAACTGTATAGATGCAGGAGAATCCTCCAGAGACTTGACTAATCACTTAATACTTTCAAGTGACCAACACAGAAAGCGAGAAGTCACTTGGTTGCCATCCAAAAAGATCTACCACTGTTGTACTGTTTACATACACACACACAGGACACCCCCCTTTTTTTTCTTCCTCTTTTCATACAATTAAACTATTTTGTATAAGCATTCAAAGAGCCAAATGAGATACAACAATAGGGCAATAAAACCCTGTGAAGCAATGCGCTGAGACTTCTCCAGCAGTCAAGGGCTTAAAGCACTGTGTAAACAAAAGGGAATTTTAGGTATTTGCATTTGTCCTCATTGGAGCATTTGTTTGTCACAGAACTGCACTTTTCATTTGAACATAAGGCTGACACGTTTTGATCCAAGAAACAAACTAATGCTCTGATGCTGAATTGCACACGCGTCTAAATTAACAGCAGATAGCCAAACATATGAACAAATTACTTTGCTGAATCCTCTCACAAAATGGTGGACATTTTTGCCAGGCCCACTTTTTAAATGAATTCACTAAAAACAGAACATACCTTCTTCACTTCCATACAGAGTGCAATACTAGTGCATCTCTTTGCCTGCCAGTGGAGACTGTAATACATTGCACCACAATCCTCAGACAATCAGTGGGTTATAAAAGATATTCCATTTCATTATAAAACTCAACCTGCTTACTATAAGCTTGCTAAAAGTTTGAATGATCAGCACCGAATTCCCCATTAGACAAAGTAGGGTGCTAGCTAACTGTGAGGGCTGTCTCAGCTGTGCTGGTCACACACACACAACACTGTATTGCAGGAGATCCCAGCTCCCCTGGCCAGACACCTGGCTCCTGATTTATTGCCGCCATTTTATATATTGTTGTACTGTCCATGTCATATACTCCTTTGGATGTTTTATTTACCAGTATACAGGCACAATAAGCTAAAGAGGTGCAATTCTGGAGGTAGCATACTGCTTCCTACAGATGAAACATAAACTTTATTCATTTAAATGGGGATTTTAACCACACAGATGCTAGAGATATCTGCATACCTGGGAACTCTCAGGGTTTGACCCTGAGACTCAGGGTTTTGGCCCAAATCTCAGGGTGAAGAGACAAAATCTCAGGGTAAGAGAGTTCAGTGCTACCTGTTATATATTCTGTTCTAGTTAAAGGGATAGTAATGTTTCATAATAAAAGCAGCTCTAATTAATCATCATAGTATTTGGATTTTTGGAGAGTGTTATTTCAATTCTGTCAGAGTTGTAGTTCCAGAGTAATTCAATGACAAAGTGTCCCCCTCCCGCCCCTTTTACTGATGTCACACTGTTCAGCCAGAGCAGAAGGGAGGTGCCCAGGTAGACTGCAGAGAGGGACAATCTTCAATTAAGATAAGGGAAAAACCTGAAAAGCTTGTCAAGGGGGGCAGGGATTTCATTGTTTTCATAGGAATAAGAGTGTCCCCTTCTGTTATCTGTCTGGTCTATGGACTGGATTCCACATCTGAGAAGAGATGGCTTACACTAGGTAAAAGGGGCGGGAGGGGAAACTTTGCTTGTGAATATCTCATAAACCATAAAGGTTTGAGAGATAAGACTTATATCATTCTTCATGTTTTTTTAATGCCTACAAAATAAAATAAAGTTAAAATGAAGTATTACTATCCCTTTAAATGCTTCTTTAGTCTCTAAACTGGTGCCACGTGTACCAGAAAGGCAGAGGGAGAAGTCCTTCCTGATTTGTGTGTGTTCATGCAGTGATATCTGTAAGTTGTTGTGTGTTAATGGCCCCTTCAATTTTTAATTGGAGCGACTCTGGATTACAGCATCAGGGCTATATCGCGGATAATCTATATTATGGGAAATGTAAGGGTTAATATTTACACAATCTCAGGGTCAGCTCACTTTGAAAGTTCCCAGGTATGGATATCTACAATGCATTGCTTTGCAAAGCGATGGAGACCTCTTTTAACAGTCAAGGGATTGAAATCTCCATTTAAATCAAAAGGGATGCAGTTGGTTTGATCCAGAATTAAACCTTTTTAGCTTACTGAATCCACATCATATACATCTATACTGGCCTTTTTACGACATAAAGCATTTCATTATGTGAAGAATGCATTGGAGATATCTAACATTCAAGGGGTTAAAAGCCCAATTCAAATCAATGGGTATTTTGTAAATAGTGAAGTTGGTGTGTACCAGAATTGCTCCACCTTTTCATTGTGCATTGCCCTTTAAATCTGGTCCTGTGCATTTTATAGATATACTACAGCACAGATTCCTGTATAGAAACAACAGCATTATCAACGGTAGAGGATTCATTGGCCAGGCCCACATAATATAAATCTACATGTAATATATAACTACTTAGTTACAGATGATGGTATTTTACACAAATATGATACATAGTGGCACTGTTTGGAAAAGTACCCCTGTGTACAGAGGGTATGATGGATATGCTACAGTCCCCATTATAAACAGCTTCAGGGTGAGAATTGAGCACTGTCACCTACATGGGAAAAGTAATTTCACTTTTCTCGCACAATTCCAAACTTGTAGGTGAAAGGAGGGAGATCACATAATAGGTGGCATGGCCCCCTTCCCCCAGAGGATACACTGCAAGCAAAGCAAACAGGGAATTTAGGGTAAGAGCACTGCATGCAGCTGCCTTCAGCATGCAAGAAGTTCAAGGGCAGCAGTCACATTATGAGCTTGTATTCTGTTTACTATAGTACTAAGGTGACCAGATTTCCTTTTAACCCTTTGAGTGCCAGAGGGGTAGGCACTCAAAAATGCTGGATGTTTATGAAAAGTTCATTCTGTAGGACTGCACAGAAATCAGTGGAGCCCAGATTTGTGTGTTTTTATAAAATCCCTGCATTTATTAAAGCAGAACTTTCATGTTAATAACATTGCCTCCCAATATATTTCTAACCTAGCGATAGGCAAAGTCATACTGTCTTTAAACGGATAGTAATACTTCATTTTTACTATCCCCCATGTTGTAGCCCTTAAAATTCTGAATTCAATGATACCAGTGGCATCTCTCAAACCTTTATGTTTTGAGAGCTATCCGCTTTCAAAGTTCCCTCTTTTTGTCTTTCCCCTGACGTCAGTGTTCTAGCTGAGAGAAGGGGAATCCGGTCCCGGGACCGACGGCAGCTCTGCAGCAGAGCTGAGATCTCATTATAGATACAGAAATTCTTCACTAAAATGGTCTTCTCCGTGTGCTTGCAAACCAATCACACGTAGAAGACCATTATAATGAAGGATTTCTGTTTCTATAACGCGATCTCAGGACTCCTGCAGAGCCGCCGCTTGATCACTGAGAGGATTCCCCTGCTCTCAGCTAGAACGCTGATGTCAGGGGAAAGAAGAAAAGAGGGAACTCTGAAAGCGCATATCTCTCAAACCATAAAGGTTTGAGAGATGCCACTGGTATTATTGAATTCAAAATGTTAAGGACTACAACATGGGAGATAGTAAAAATGAAGTATTACTATCCCTTTAAACTTCATAAATTCAGGATATTGCTGAAAAAAGACTTCATTTGCAGGCATCGGGCTGCACAGAGCTTACAAGAGAAGCTCTGTGCGCTTGCGAAGTCAGTCCCTTCCGGTGCCTTAAGGCAACAAGGAACATCACCACCAGTGCTGGCAGTGAACAGGACAGACAGAGCAGAGTCAGAGGTACATTCCCTCTAAGATGTCAGCACTGTCTGTCCTCTGGTTCCTGCCGAAGAAGTCTTTTTTTCAGCAATCACCTGGATTTATTAAGCTTAAAGATAGTAAGATTTTGCCTATCGCTTGGTTATAAATATATTGGAGGGCAATGTTATTAACATAAATGTTCTGCTTTAAAGGGATTTCTGGTCACCTTATGTAATACATTTGTTCATGTTATATGTCGGGGCTAACACTAAATTATCTAGAATATGATAAAAAAAAACTAACCTGGTGAAACACCAGCTTCCTGTTCCCTGCAGCCTCACTTTACAGCTGTAGTTTCTGACACCAGGAAGTGATGCTAGCACCAGCCTGTAGAGTAAATCTGTGTCACAGCCTGACACGCACAGAAGCTGATATACTAAGTAGCACTGGAATCATTCTGAAGTAATGGGACATTGTTTCAGTTATATACTTACGCTGCAGTTGCTTTGCTCCAGAATTACTCCAGCTCTGCCAAGTATATCAGCTTCGCAGATTTTCATACAAAGGGGAATAAGGGTAAATAAAAAGAGGTTGCAGTTTAGATCAGCAAATGATGAACCAATATGAATGATCATAAAATCAATTAAAAGTAAGCAAATACACTTATTTATGGGAATAAATATACTCAGATATGACATGAGTTTTTAGGAGATATTAGGAGACCGTATCTGCTTAATAATTATCAGGCATTCATGCATTTGCCTCAGATACAGGACTGATAAAATAATGATTTGTTTGTTAACCTTTTCTTTATTGAAAATCAAGTTCAACTTATTTAAAATACAAATAGTTAAATATAATTTTAGATAAGATCCATTATAGCTCAAAGATATTCAATAGTGGTTATTGTGCATTCTAATTCAGTAGTATAAAAGGTATCGTATGGAATAGTATATTCATGTAGTAGGATTTAACCCCTTAAAGTGACAGTAATACTTCGTTTTAACTTTATTTTATTTTGTAGGCATTAAAAAAAACATGAAGAATGATATAAGTCTTATCTCTCAAACCTTTATGGTTTATGAGATATTCACAAGCAAAGTTTCCCCCTCCCTCCCCTTTTACTGATGTCACACTCTTCAGCCTGAGCAGAAGGGAGGTGCCCAGGTAGACTGCAGAGAGGGACAATCTTCAATTAAGATAAGGGAAAAACCTGAAAAGCTTGTCAAGGGGGGCAGGGATTTCATTGTTTTCATAGGAATAAGAGTGTCCCCTTCTGTTATCTGTCCAGTCTATGGACTGCATTCCACATCTGAGAAGAGATTGTTTACAGTAGGTAAAAGGGGCGGGAGGGGGAAACTTTGCTTGTGAATATCTCATAAACCATAAAGGTTTGAGAGATAAGACTTACATCGTTCTTCGTGTTTTTTTAATGCCTACAAAATAAAATAAAGTTAAAACGAAGTATTACTATCCCTTTAAGGACTACATGACGTGCTATGACCGTCACGGTCCTTATACCCTTAAGGACTGGTGGCGGTCATAGCACGTCACGTACTTTTTAAAACGGGGCCTAAAATTGATCGCTCCAAGACCGGAGCAATCTCTCTTAGGCCTCAAAGCGGCGAGTCGGTACGCGTAACAGGTCATGTGTACCGGTGCGTCGGCAAGGATCAAACCGGTCCTTAAGGGAAGGTAACTTCCCTGGACTGCTGGTCCTTAAGGGTTTAAAAAAAAGTTAAATAAATGAGTTACAACAGTTCATGGATTAGGGGCCATATATGGTTTCAGAGGCTTCCATATAGATTATTTAGGTTAATATTCTAACTATCCAGTGGTACTTCATGCTCAGTCTAGAGCTTAACCCCTTAACGACCGGGGAATCCGGAAGGGGAAGTGACTTAATGACCACGGAGCAATTTTTTTTTATTGCTCCGTTGGGTTCCGGACTCCCCAAACGGCGTGCAGCCGTGGGGGGAGCCCGGAACTCGATGACGGTCATAGTACGTCATCGGTCGTTAAGTCAAATCGACCCTTGACGTACTATGACCGTCAAGGGTCGTTAAGGGGTTAAATGGATGGTAATGTTTCACAAAAACAGCAACTCCAATTAATCTTCATAGTATTTGAGCCATAGAGAGTGTTCTTTCAATACTCTCAGAGTTGTAGTTCAAGAGTAATTGAATGATACAAGTATCCCCATCCCATCCATTTTACCGACTGTAAGCCATCTCCCCTCAGATGTGGAATCCCCTCAGATGTGGATCAGCTCACAACAAGGGACAATCTTCTTACTTTGAGTATAAGGAAAACCCTGCCCCCCTTGACAGGTTTTTCAGGTTTTTCCTTATACTAATTGAAGATTGTCCCTCTCTGTGATCCACCTGGACACTACCTTGCTGCACTGAGGTGGTTAGTGTTACATCAGTAAAAGAGGCGGGAGGGGGATACTTTATCATTCAATTACTCTTGAACTACAACTCTGACAGTATTGAAATAACAGTCTCCAAGGCCCAAATACTATGAAGATTAACTGGAGCTGTTTTTATTGTGAAACACTTTAAGTAGGCAGTGGCTGGTTAGGATTGATAGGAATTGTAGTCTACAAACCTAAGGTTGCCAAACCCTGGGGAAGGGGTTATGCACTAAGGTGTGATAAACAGTAGTTAACTTCTCCAGTGATATCCAATGTCTATGTTATTTTAGGGAGCTTATGCATTAACCCTTTGGGTGCCAGAGGGGACTGCAATGAATTGCTTTGCAATGTGTTGAGATCTCTCCCACTTGAAAATTCTTAGTGTTTTGGATTCACAGAGTAACACAGGAATTGGAGAAGTGATATCACTGGAGAAGTAATATGCTCTTCATCACTCATCAGTGCATCTACCCCCTGGTCTAGACTAGAGGATAGTATACCTTCTTGTCCCTGCTCCCCATAGTAATTAGTTATATCAACAAGAATAAACTTTAACCCCTTAACGACATGTGACGTACTATGACCGTCAAGGTCCTTGAAATACTCAAGGACCGATGACGGTCATAGTACGTCACGTATTTTTTACTTACAGCGCTCTACCGGGAGCGCTGTAAAACAAAATAAGGCCTGAAATTGACCGCTCCAAGATCGGAGCGATCTCTATCAGGCCCCATAATGAAGCGCCGATACACGCGACAGGTCACGTGTTCCGGCGCGTCCAAGTGCTCCTATGCGGTCCTTATGGGACAGAAATGTCCCAGGACCGCCGGTTGTTAAGGGATTAAAGGGATAGCAATACTTCCAAATTACTAATCCCCATATTGTAGCTATGCTAAAAAGAAATGTATTCCCCACAGTGTCATCTCTCAAACCCGTATGGTTTGAGAGATAATAGCACGCAAAGTTCCCCCCTCCCTCCCCCTTCCCTGAAGTCAGCGTTCTAGCTGACTGCAAGGATATCCGGTCTTATGTGCATCAGGCGGCTCTGCAGCACAGCCAAGATAGCGTTTATAAAAAATAATTATTTCACTGAAACAGTCTTCTATGTGTGCTTGCAGTGACTTTCATTTGCCTGCTATGGTGCAGTTGCAATGCCCCAGAATCACCTCTTTAGGTTGCTGACTACAGCCAAAAATGCAGGAAAAACAAGAAAGTGAATAAAAATACAATAAAACAAATACAAGATACAAAGCTTCCAGGAGCGAACATCTTGTCGCCATAGCGACCTGGTGCACGAATATTTTTTTCAAGCCCTGAAATTATTATGTGTATCATCAGGCTTATGTATCAAAATATAGCAGTACAAAGTGTAAATGTTTCATTGTGAAATTGTCACTTCATATTCTTCTTTAATTCCTTGTATGCTAGAGATGTCTGTCTCCAGTGCTTTGCATATGTCTCTAACATACCAGGGGATGCAACAGATTTGCATGGTGAACGATTTAGCCATAGTAAAAGAAAACATTGCAGACAGGGCTCCGATACTTGGCTTGGGTTGGCACCATTTTTCTTAAAGGGATAGTAATATTTGAATTAAAGTTCAGGTCAAGTCTTTATATTTTTTCGAACACATAGCGCTATATTTTAACACTTTCAGTTTTGTAGTTCCAGTGCAATTCAAGAAGAAAGGATCCGCCCCTTTACTAGCACCATGTTGCCTCTCTGTCTGGTCCGGATCGAGCGTGGCAAAGGACAATCTTCAGTAAGCAAAAGGAAAATCCTGTCCTCCTTTGTCAAGGCGGGGGGGGGGGGGGGGGCAGGGTTTTCCTTATACTTACTGACAGAAGACTGTCCCTCGCTGAATCCGTCTGGTCCCATGACTGAATTCCAGATGTAATGGGAGGGGGCCAGAATGGGAGGGAAGGGGATCCTTTCAGCTTGAATTGTGTTTGAACTACAAAACTAAGTGTTAAAATATAGTGTTGTGTCTTAGAAACAATATAAAGAAGACTCGGACCTGAAATTTAATTGAAACATTACTAGTCCTTTAAATGTCACTTCACCTATTCTGAGTTTCTCTATAAATACATTGCATACACTACTGTTCCTTTTTATACACCGATAATGACCATATGGCACTGTATAATCATACTAAAGGGCCTAATTCAGTCAACTAAAGTGGTGCAATTCTGGAGCAAAACAACTGCACCATAGGGAACAAATGAAAATTCCCATTGAGAAGAAATGTGTTGGAAACCTCTCTAGCATTCAAGTGGTTAAAGGCCCCATTTAAAATCAAAGGGAGCTTTCATTTGTCCCCTATGGTACACTTGGTTTTACCTAGAACAGCACCATTTCACCTTGCTGAATTAGGCCTTAAAGGGTTAGTAATATCTTATATAAATAAAAAGTAATATCCTATATAATAATTCGCTAAATAGTATGTAAAGTCGCGACATGCATAGTAGACACTGCTGTGCGTGCTGCAGTCATGCGCAGTAGAGACTTCCTGCGCCATGGCTGATACAGAGCTGGGCGCTCCGAAGGAGCGTCCGGCTCTGTATCAGCTGCGGAGCGGGCAGTCTCCACTGTGTGTGACTTTCCCACGACCGGGTGGCAGTGGCACTGTGGCCCGTGTAATGGGCTGTTCAACTAGTTGTAGATAATCAAAAAGGAAATCCACCAATGCCAGTAGGTTTGAGAGATATACAGTGATAACATTCCCCCCTCACTGATGTCAGCTGTAAAGCTCTTCAACAGAGCCGAAATACAGCAATCTAAAAACAAATACTTCATTGGAACTGTCTACAAACTGGGCCTGGTTTGCAAGCACACTTTGTAGACTGTTCCAATGAAGTATTTATTTTTTACATTGCCTATTTCAGTTCTGCTGAAGAGCCGCCGGCTGGTCCCGGGACCAGGATCTCCTGCTGTCAGCTTACAGTTGACATCTGTGAAAGGGGAGGGAGGGGGGAACTTTAAAACGATATATCTCTCAAACCATAAAGGTTTGAGGGACCAGACTGGTAATGATGGATTTATTTTTTGATTATCTACAATATTACTTTTTATTTATATAAGACATTAATAACCCTTTACTTATCCATACACTGATAATGAACACACTGCACTGACTAATAGCACTGTATCTATATACTGATAATAAACACACAGCCTTGTATAATGGTACTGTATCTATACACTGATAATGAACACACTGCACTGTATCTATACACTTATAATGAACACAGCACTGAATAATGGTAATGAGTATCTATACACTGATAATGAACACACGGCCTTGTATAATTGTATGGAGTATATATGCACTGATAATGAACACACAGCACTGAATAATGGTACTGTAACTCTACATTGATAATAAACACACAGACTGGTATAATGGTACTGAGTATCTATACACTGATAATGAACACATAGCCTTGTGTAATGGTATTGAGAATAATAGACACACTGCACAGTAGAACGATACCGAGTATCTATACGCTGATAATGAACATACCGTACCGTATAACAATAGTGAGTATCGAAATAGAATCTGAAGACAGATAAGAACCATTTGGCCCATCTAGTCTGCCTATTTCTATACAGGCAAGCTTTCTATATCCTTGGCCAGTAATATGAACCTAAACCCCACTGTTTTATTTGTAGCAAGTCATAGGTTGCTGGTTTGTAAAACTCAGGGTTTGATGAGCAGACATGCTTTTTGTTCACTTACTATAGCAGCCAAAATATTGTTCTTGCAGCTCACCTGACTATACACATAGGTAACTAACTGAACACTACTAATAAAATCGATTTTGATCTCACCAGGAACCTGCATGTTTCATATTTTGTTCTATGTATTTTGGGAGGTTTTGGCTCCTCCTCTCTTGGTTGGTAGCTCCCCAAACAGGGTGACAGCTGAATTAAGGAAGGTATAAATGCCTCCCTCATTTCCCTCACAAGGGACTTGTTCACAGAAGAGGTAAAGTGGAATCACTGTTTTTAACTGCATTATGAAAAATACATGTTCACACATTAGAGGCAACTAAGGACTGCCTTAAAGGGATAGTAATACTTCGTTTTAACTTTATTTTATTTTGTAGGCATTAAAAAAACATGAAGAATGATATAAGTCTTATCTCTCAAACCTTTATGGTTTATGAGATAATCACAAGCAAAGTTCCCCTCCCCGCCCCTTTTACCTAGTGTAAGCCATCTCTTCTCAGATGTGAGTCTGGTTGTATGACAGGACAGATAACAGAAGGGGACAATTTTATTTGTATGAAAACAATGAAAGCCCTTCCCCCCTTGACAAGTTTTTCAGCTTTTTCCATTATCTTAATTGAAGATTGTCCCTCTCTGCAGTCTACCTGGGCATCTCCCTTCTTATCTGGTTGAACAGGGGGGGATACTTTGTTTGTGAATATCTCTTAAACCATAAAGGTTTCAGAGATAAGACTTATATCATTCTTCATGTTTTTTAATGCCTACAAAATAAAATAAAGTTAAAATGAAGTATTACTATCCCTTTAAGCTGGGGTGCCATGATGGGGCAGGCAAGCTTTCCATACCCTGGGCCAATAATATGATACTAAACCCCACTGTTTTATTTATATCAAGTCATAGGTTGCTTGTTTGTAAAACTCAGGGTTTGATGCGCTGATAACTTTTTTGTTCATTTCTATACACTGATAATGATTACCATTCACAATGAAAATAAACAAACTGCATTGTATAACGAAGCAGAGTATCCTCGCATCGATAATGAACATTTGACACTGTATAGTGATACTAAGTATCTAAACACTGATAGCCAACAGAATTCACTGTATAATGATAACGAGTATCTATACAATGATAATGAGCACAAGGCACTGTATAATGATCCTACATTGTATAATATACTGATAATTAATTCACTCCTCTGTATAATCATGCTCGGTATTTACACAACTGACACATAATGAACTGTGTATTGATGAGGATTAGGATTATGGCTACTATACACTAGAAATAATAGATTATACAAATACTTATTTTAATCTTTATTATATGAAGTATTTGGGTAAAAAAAAAAAACAGACAGGGAGGTACTTCTTGCTCGAGTGCCGTGACATATCTCTTTGTCCCTAAGTAGCACTGAAGCCACATAATGCCCCACACAGTTCAGATCCTCTGTGATAAGACTATGCCATTGTGTCAGACGTGTTGTGTCTTTGTTATGCCAGACAAAAGGGTGGCCTTAATGCTTATTGTCTGAGCATGGCAGAGAGGCCAGCTCTCACAGTGTCCATTCTGTGGGGGCTCTGGCTTGCGGCGTCTTCTTGATCACCATATCAGGGGGGTCAAGAGAATCCTCTCAGCCAGTGAAGTGGAAATGTGGAGGGGATCCCACAGTGCGGCTGATCATTTCAGCACTTGAGCATATGGTAAAGCAGGGCATTGTTCCGCTGACCAGAGAAAACTTTAACACAGCCAGAGACATGAAAGTCTAGGACAGGGGTTGGGAAACATGAGACCCACCAGCTGCTGCTGGAATAAGACTCCCATCATCCTCTGGCAGCCAATGAGGAGAGTGGGGAAAACCTAATACACCATAGTAGACAAAAAATCACCAAATTCCCATTGATTTAAATGGAGCTTTTTAACCCCCTGAAAGCTACAGAGGTCAAGAGATTGAATGTTCCATTGATATCAATTAGAATTTGTATTTTTTTTTCTATTGTAAAGTTGGTGTGCCCCAGAATTGCAGCACTTTGCTTGTATACATACAGTTCAATGCTTTATACACATAAACTAGGAACTCTGAAGAAATGTGCAGTGCGGACATGTATGGGTGTTTTCGGGCGGACGTGTATGTGTGTTTTAGGGCGGATGTGTATGGGTGTTTTAGGGCAGACATGTATGAGTGTTTTAGGGCAGTGGGGACATGTATGGGTATTTTAGGGCAGTGCGGACATGTATGGGTATTTTAGGGCAGACATGTATGAGTGTTCTAGGGCAGTGGGGACATGTAAGGGTATTTTAGGGCAGACATGTACGAGTGTTTTAGGGCAGTGGGGACATGTATGGGTATTTTAGGGCAGTGCGGACATGTATGGGTATTTTAGGGCAGACATGTATGAGTGTTCTAGGGCAGTGGGGACATGTAAGGGTATTTTAGGGCAGTGCGGACATGTATGGGTATTTTAGGGCAGACATGTATGAGTGTTTTAGGGCAGTGTGGATGTGTATGTGTATTTTAGGGCATGCTGCTCCTTTGTGCTCTGTTTCATGACATGTACTTACAGAGAGCCTAGCAAATCCACTCCTAATTATCTATTTTCCTTATACATGCACTAGGGATGGCATTCAGGGTATGTTCACTTTCAAAGAGGGGCAGGCTACGTGAGGCCCTCCAGCTGTTGCTGGAAACAAGGGCTGGAAAGGGATGATGGGAACTGTAGTCCAGTAACAGCTGGAGGGCCTCCCACTGACTGCAGTCATGCTCTGGAAAATACGAGTGCACTTCTATTAAAGGCACCTGCACATAGTCTCAGCTACAAGTGCCCCATTAGTAAACATATATAAGGGCATCAAATATAATGTAACCCTTGTACTCCAACTGATCACAGTGTAGAATACCTTTAACCAGTGCTATTTGTGCTATTGATGCAAAAGAATAATTGTGCTGATGAATGGCTATGTCCTCTGAAATGTTGTGCTTATATGTGGTGTTAAAATAAACATGGCTGGTAGGGCTTAACCCTTTGAGTGCCACAGGGGTATGCAAACCTTTGCTTTGCAATGCGTTGTGTACCCCTCTGGCACTCAAAGGGTCAACACATTACATAATACATCATTCTTTTGCTTTTGCATTGGCAGGTCTGAACATTCTTTGGACCTTAAGTAGAACGGCAAAGTGGAGCAATTTTGGACAAAACCAGTTTCACTAAAGAGGACCATTAAAAATACCTTTCAACTGAAATGTGGCTTTTAACCCTTTGCATACCAATCACTTTGAATGCACTGCACAGTAAATAACAATAGATCTCTGTAGTATCAAAGGCATTATAAAGCCCCATTAAAACCAATCGGGATCCTTATTTGTCTCCTATGATGCAGCTGGCTTGCCCCAGAGTTCCTCAGTTTTGCTTTTACACATAAAGCCCAGTGTATCTCATTGCACAATCATTTTGGACAGGCTGGGGGGGGAGGGGGCATTTTATTCATAAAGTGCTACCATAATTCCATAAAGAGCAATTAATATGAACTTTCACCTATTAATGAGTCACCATGAATTCATTAAGCATATGGCAACTAGCTTGAAAATACATCTTAACTATAAAAAGTGCCACAATCTAAAGAAATCTTTACCGTTTGGAGACCGGAAGCCAGGTAACAGCGCAGAGATCTTAACTGCGCCGTCAGTCCCGGTCTCCTGTAAAGCACTGCAGCATGCCACATGGCAACCGGAAGGGACTGACGGTGCAGGCGCACAGATTGCACTAACCTGCCCATCAGTCTCCAAACGGTAAAGATTTCTTTAGAATGTGACACTTTTTATAGTTAAGACATGTATTTTCAAGCTAGTCGCCATATGCTTAATGGAAGCATGGCAACTTATTAATAGGTGAAAGTTCCGCTTTAAAGGGATGGTAATACTTAAATATCCCATATTGTAGCCATGGTAAAAAATTTAATTGTCCCCAGTGTCACCTTTCAAATGGTTTGAGAGATAATAGCCCGCAAAGTTCCCCCCTCCCTTCCCCTTCCCTGAAGTCAGCGTTGTACTGACTGCAGGGATATCCGGTCTTATTTGCATCAGGCGGCTCTGCAGCAGAGCCGAGATCGCATTAGTGAAAAATAATTATTTCACTGAAACGGTCTATTACGTGTGGTTGCAAAGCAAGTACATGTAGACAACCGTTACAGTGAAATAATTATTTTTTACAAACGCGATCTTGGCTCTGCTGCAGAGCCGCAAGCCTGTCGACGCTGACTTCAGGGAAGGGGGAGGGAGGGGGGAACTTTGCGTACGGTTATCTCTCAAACCATAAAGGTTTGAGAGGTGACACTGGGGACAATTAAATTCTTTTTAACATGGCTACAATATGGAGATTAGTAATATTTAAGTATTTCTATCCCTTTAAGTAGAGTGTTTTTATTTAGTTTTTGTTTCTTTTTTCAGAGGCAATAAGTATATATTCATAGCAATGGAAGCCTTTTAACTCTTTGTTATCCCTTCTAAAACAAACATTTTAAAGTGGAACTGTCACCCCAAATAAAGCCCCCCCCCCCAATAATTAGGCATATAGCGATAAGCTTAGAAATAGTACTAATACCCAGCATAAGTACAGAAATCCTAATTGATCTGAGACTGACAGTAAGGCTTTTTTCTTTATAGGCATCTGTGCGTCTGCACCGTCAGTCCCTTCCTGTTACCTTAAGGTACCATACACCTCCTCCTAGAGGAGACTGGGACGGACAGCACAAGCACGCTGATGTCTCTAAGCCAAGATGTCTGCACTGATGCCTGGCCATCAGTCTCAGATGAAGTAGGATTTCTTAATAACTCTGTACTTACGCTGGATAATACTACTATTTCTAATGTTATCACTATATTCCTAATTATTGGGGGGGCGGACTTTATTTGGGTAATAGTTCTGCTTTAACCCTTTGTGTGCCAGAGGAGTATCCAACGCATTGCTTTACAATGCAATGATAACCCTCTGGCGTGCAAAAATAATTATAGAACATAAAAACTTGTTTAGCACAATAAAATATACCTCTATCTTTTTCCTATTAATGGCTCTTAACCCCATGTATGCCAGAGACTCCTCCAATGCATTATTAAACTTTTCATGTTATTTATACAGTGTCCTGCATTTATACAGTTATTAACCCCTTGGATGCTAGACATATCCCAATGTACTGGGCAATCCTGCGCTGGGCAACTTGAGGCCCTCCCACTGTGCAATCTGTTAGGAATGGTGGGGGATGAAAGTAACGACTGGAGGGCCTCAGGTTATCTAGGCCTGGTGTGAACACTTATTAACTGTTTATCATTATTTATATATTGCCCTGCTTTTTATATTTTTATTAACCTCTTGGATGCTAGACATGTCTCAAAGCACAGTGTGTAAACACATTAACACTTTCTTATTACTTTTACATATATCTGCTTCAAATACTTATTAGTCCCTTGCACACTAGACACATATCAGTGCATTGTGTTAACATTTTCTTATTATATATTCCTCTGCTTTTACACACCCTTATTAACCACTTAGACGCTAGAGATGTCTTCAACTTATTTCTTCACAAAGAACTGGAGACATTTCTAGAATCTGCTTGGTTAAAGGGAAAGTGTGTGTGTGTGTGTGTGTGTGTGTGTGAAAGAAAAATTAATACGTTAAGGTAAATAGAATCCCATAAAACAGGGATGTTTGGAATTGCCGTAAAACATGTTGACCGTCTCCTCTCATTTGCACTGTTGTAATTAACACCATTTTCCCTGGTGAGAGTGGAGAAATCAACTAGCTCTCTCCTCATGTGAGCATCCCCATGTCACCAGAGGAATTATCCTGCTCTGAAAGGGCCCAGTGAATTAGGATTAGCACTGACTCACTGCTGGGAGTCAAGAATGGGTCAAATCAAAGATTTACGCATTAACTTGCTTAGTTCTAGAAGGATTAATTTAGGGTTTATCCAAAATGGTGAAGAAATTGACAAGAGCAAATAGAAATAAATTGAATGAGACCTTTTCTTTCCTTTACTGCAGGGGTAGTCCTTCAACTGATTGAGACTATATCTCCCATCATCTCCACCCAGATGACGGAAGTTGTAGACCAAAATAGCTGAAGGCCAGCAATTGACTAGCAGTGCTTTACTGACTGTGATCTAGGTGAAGGCATCAGATATAGGCTAAACGGGAATAACTTTATGGCACACTAGGCTGCAATGTGACATTTGTACAAAGACTATAGTGGAGCAAATCTAGGAAGCAAACCAATTGCATCACAGGGAAAAAAATAAAACAAAAATCCTGTTCATTTAGATAGTGCTTTTAAAGAGTTATTTAAACAACTGAGTTTATTTGCTCCCTATGGCTGAGTGCTAAGGAAGTGTCAAACACATTGGAGATTATACATTAAGACGTGATAAAAAGGTGATAAAGTGGAGGTGACTACTCCAGTGATATCACTTCTGTGGTCCTTATGTTATTCTATAGAGCCTATGCACTAAGATTTCTCTAAATTTGGAGATCTTAGTACATAGGTTCCATAGAATAACATAGAAACAGGAGAAGTGATATTATTGGAAAAGTTATTGCCACTTTATCACCTCTTTATCACGTCTTAGTGCATAACCTCCAAGGAGTCTCACTGATTTTACAGGATTATCTGTAAATGGGCTGAGATAAGAGCCTTACCGAATACAAGAATACTGAGCACTAATCACAATTAACTAGCTTTAACTCTTATGTCTCAATACAAACAACATGAACTAAAGTTCTCTGAGATGGTCAATTTACACGTTAAAAAGCAAGTTTAGGGTTATATGTAATGGATGTAAATAAGTGAATAATTAAATTTAAAGCGGAACTATCACACAAGTCCCCCCAAATAATTTTGTACATAGCGATATGCTTATAATTACTAGTATTATCCTGAATAAGATGGCGTTATTGAGAAATAGAACTTGTTCAAAGACTCAGCGGCAGGCAGCTTGCTGTACTGGCATCTGTGTGCCTGCGCAGCCAGTCCCTTCCTGTACCTTAAGGTACAATGCAACTCCCTCTCACCAATCCTAGAGGAGATCTTAACGGACAGTGCGGACTCACAGATGTCTCTACGACAAGATGTCTGTGCTGATGCCTACCTGTGCGTCTCCCATCAAGTTGGATTTCTCAATAACTCCGGACTTATTCAGTATGATATAAAACTAGTATTTATAAGTGTATCGCTATGTGCATAATGATTTGGGGGGCACTTTAATTTGAGTGAGAGTTCTGCTTTAAACATAAGCGAGCTGTAAGTACATGATGGGTAAAGTTAACAACCTATTTCATTTTTTGGTGTTAGTACTCTGGGGAAGGGGTTTAACTCTTTGGCTACCAGAGACATCTTCAGTGCACTGCTTCACAATGCATTGGAGATATCGATAGCATCCAAAAAAAGTTAAAAATGAATCTAGCATCTAAGGTTAAAAATGCTTTATTGAATTTCAGACTCTCAAAGATGCTAAAGAGTTAAACAGGAGAAATTCAGGTCAAACAATATAACTCTTAGGTTGCCAGAGGTAATCAAAGGGTGAAAACAAGTCAGAACACGCCTGGATTAGTGTAACCTTAGAAATGTTCATAGTTTCTCATACTCTAATGCAAACAAGAGCTCACTTTGCAGGTGTAGATACAAGACGCGGGCACTAGGAGGAGGAGAAGTAAAATTATATAATAGGAAAAGAGTGAATACTCGTGTGTCAATAAATATGGGCATTGCCCAACATTTACTCTTGTTTTGCATAGCACTTAACTCTTGAGAGCATCTAGCATACTGTAAAGCAAAGCTTCAGACCTCGGAAGGCCCAGTGTTCAAAATAACTCTTGAATAATGCTGAGGCAAACCAACTGCATCACAGGGAACAAATTAAAATTCTCCTACGACTTAAAGTGTTAGTAATGTCGAAAAAAAAGTTTTTTGCATTTAGAAAAGTTTAAAAAGCTGATCTAAATAAAAAAAAAAAAAACGTATCTTTCAAACCGCTATGATTTAAGAGATACGGGTGTTTAAAGTTTGATTTCTCCTACTGACAGCTGTAAAGCTGTCGGCAGGAGATTTGTGTCGGTGGACACGGAGGTGCTTGAGAAGTGCCGAGATCTCGTTACGGAATCCCTTCATTGGAATGGTCTAAAACGTGTACCTAGTATTCAGGCACACGTTTTAGACCATTCCAATTAAGGGATTCCTTGTAAGTAACAAGATTTCGGCACTTCTCAAGCGCCTCTGTGTCAACCAACACAAATCTCCTGCCGACAGCATTACAGCTGTCAGTAGGAGAAATCAAACTTTAAACGCCCGTATCTCTTAAACATAGCGGTTTGAGAGATATGTTTTTTTGCATTTAGATCAGCTTTTTAAGCTCTTCTAAATACAAAAAACTTTTTTTTAGACATTACTAACACTTTAAGTGTGCCTTTTAACCCAGTGAAGGCTGGAGTGGTCTCTATCATATTGTAGTAGAAACCTCTCTAGAATTCAGAGGGCTAAAAGGTCAGTTTAATTTTGTATTTGTTCTGTATGGTGCAGTTAGGTTGTCTCAGAAAGCCTCCAGCTTTCTTTTGAACATAGGACCCAAGGAGTTAATTCAGAAATATTACCAGAGAAATTAGTCATCAAAGAGGAACAGAACAGGTGGAAAACACATTACACATATCATGGCAATAAATAATATGACTGCAGTCCATAGAAAGGGTTCTCTTAAAAGAACACTAAAGTGTTAAACATATCTCTCAAGGCATCCTTCTTCTCCATACTCTACCTTATGTTAGTGAAGAAGGGATCCAGCAGACCTGTGGTGAAATGGGGCTGTGAACTCCAATGGTCATTCTGGCCACCACACTGAGGGCAGAAAAGGCTTTGGAATCCTGGCTTCTCTTCAAGTCCCACACTAGTGTGTTTGGTTAACCAGAGAGTTTGATTGGATTTAGGCATGAAATACTCGGATTTCCTTGCAGGCAGCAACCCAAACTTTCCAGTAACGAAATAGCTGAATTTTATAAGTAAATGCAGCACAAAACCTCTGCTTTATAGACATGGGAAAATTGGACCGCAGTGACATTAGAATACCAAAGCTTTTTTCTAGAATGGTATGCCATGACCAACTTGCAAGTGTTCCCAGACTTATGTCAATGACCCATAGGATTACAATAGCACTTCAAGGGATAGTAATGTCCCACAAAAAATATTTTTCATTTTGTAGTCCTTAAAAAGTAGAGCACAGCACAAAAAAATGTATCTCTCAAAATGGATACAGGCATTTAAATTTCGTGATTTCTTGCTGTCAGCTGTAAAGCTGTCAGCAGGAGATCCGTGTCGGCCAACACGGAGGCTCTGCAGCAGAGCCGCAATTGTGTTACTTACAATGAATTACTTCATTGGAATGGTCTAAAAAAGTGTGCTTGCCAGTATTCCACCTAATGTAAAGTGAACAGAACATAATTTCTCATTTGAGATTATATATAAAAATTTTAAATATAATACATGTACGTCAATCAACCAAACTTGGAATAAACTACTTTAAAAAGCTGCTTCATTACATTTGAAAACACTATGTACTTATAGTTAATGCTAATGTATACAATGTATCAATAAAATAACAACCTTCTGCTTGACAGAGATCCCAGACTGTTCATAAAACTGCTACACCAGAAAAGTACATAGACTAAAGCAGGATAGGCTGCCTATGGCTCAGCAGCTTTAACATTTACTCTCATCGTACTCTGCCGGGGAATGGCATTGCAGCAGAAAGTATGAAGGAGAGAGAGAGTTTGTGAAAGAGTGAAAGGGGGTTTAAGTGCAAAAGAGATAAGGCAAAAACACAGAGAGACTGCAAAAGGCAGAGAGAGAGCACAAGTGACGCAGAGAGAGTGGAAGACAGAGAGTAAAAGACAGAGAGAGTGAAAGACAGAGAGAGTAAGACACAGAAAAAAAACAAGTGATACAGAGAAAGTGAAAGACATACAGAATAAAAGGCACAGGGAGAAAGATACAGCAATAAAGAGACACAGAGAAAGAGATGAGAAAAAGAGACAGAGAGAGAGAGACAACTAGAGCACAACATGAATAGAAAGCAAGCGACAGCAAGAAGGCAGACTCTTTTTCACACTGATGAGTGTAAAAAAACGAGCACAAGAGAAAGAGCATGTAAGAGAAACAGAAAACGTGAAAGAGAAACAGACAGCGTGCAAGAGAGACAGAGAGAGCAAGCAAGGGAAACAGAGAGCAAGAGAAACAGGCAGCACAAAAGAGAAACAGGGAGCACAAAAGAGAAACAGAGAGAGTAAGAGAAACAAAGTAAGCATGCAAGAGAAAGAGAGAGAGAGTGCACAAGAGAGAAAGAGAGAGAGCACAAAAGAGTGAGCCAGTGTGCAAGAGAGACAGAGAGAGCACTCAAGACAGAGAGAGAGTGCAAGAGAAATAGAGATAGCGCATGAGAAACTGCACGAGAAACAGAGATAGTGTGCAAGAGAAACAGAGAGTGCAAGAGAAACAGAGAGTGCAAGAGAAACAGAGATAGCATGCAAGAGAAACAGAGATAGTGTGCAAGAGAAACACAGATAGTGTGCAAGAGAAACAGAGATAGCATTCAAGAGAAACAGAGAGAGTGCAAGAGAAACAGAGATAGCGTTTAAGAGAAACAGACAGAGTGCAAGAGAAACAAAGAGAGTGCAAGAGAAACAGAGA
Source organism: Rhinophrynus dorsalis (assembly GCA_037306005.1). Taxonomy (NCBI): domain Eukaryota; kingdom Metazoa; phylum Chordata; class Amphibia; order Anura; family Rhinophrynidae; genus Rhinophrynus; species Rhinophrynus dorsalis. The sequence continues at coordinate 151,198,033 of CM074722.1, read as the reverse complement.
TAGCATGCAAGAGAAACAGAGATAGTGTGCAAGAGAAGCAGAGATAGCGTGCAAGAGAAACAGAGAGAGTGCAAGAGAAACAGAGAGAGTGCAAGAGAAACAGAGATAGCGTGCAAGAGAAACAGAGATAGCGTGCAAGAGAAACAGAGAGAGTGCAAGAGAAACAGAGATAGCGTGCAAGAGAAACAGAGAGAGTGCAAGAGAAACAGAGATAGCGTGCAAGAGAAACAGAGAGAGTGCAAGAGAAACAGAGATAGCGTGCAAGAGAAACAGAGAGAGTGCAAGAGAAACAGAGATAGCGTGCAAGAGAAACAGAGATAGTGTGCAAGAGAAACAGAGAGAGTGCAAGAGAAACAGAGAGAGTGCAAGAGAAACAGAGATAGCGTGCAAGAGAAACAGAGATAGTGTGCAAGAGAAACAGAGAGAGTGCAAGAGAAACAGAGAGCGTACAAGAGAAACAGAGAGCGTACAAGAGAAACAGAGAGAGAGTACAAGAGAAACAGAAAGTGCAAAAGAAAGAGAGAGAGTGCAAGGGAAACAAACAGAAAGCTCACGCGAACCAAAGAGAAAGGACAATAGAAACATAGCTCAAGACAGACAGAGTGTAAGATGGAGACTCAAGTGAGAGCGAGAGACAGAGAGAGAGGACAAATGACAAAAGAGAGAGGACAAAGGACTAAAGAGAGAGAGAGAGGACAAAAGAGACAAAGATACGACAAGAGAGACGGAGAATGAGAGACAGCCAGTATAAAAGAGAGTGCATGAGTGAGCCTAAGGGAGAGAGTGTGCAAGAGTGAGACTTGAGACAGAATGAGACTGACACAGTAGGATGTCAATTACACACAGGCATATTTATCCTAGAAAATTATAAAGAAAGTGACTTATGAGGTTACAAAATATATGTACATGTGCAGAAAAGATCTGCAAGGTTTAGAAGATACTTGAGGTCTGGAAGCTCTATACTTTGTAATAAAGCTCCATATGTTGTAATAATGAACTCATTCTTGGTATAAATTCTATAGAGTAGGTCATCAAACGATTTATTACAGTGTGTTTAAATTTGTGTTGTCACAAATGTTTGTATTCTTTGCCTACCCATTGTAGAGTGGTGTGGAATATACTGGCTCTTTATATACAAATTCTGATGATGATAATAATTGTATATAGGATAAAGAATGCACACTGGTTTGGCAGTAGTCTGTGCTGCTTTCTCTCCTGTTGAAGTTGCTACTTAAACGGATCCCAAGGACTCCCGATGAGTTCCTGTGTTTGTGTTTAAGCTCTGCTCTCTTTTGAAGCCCTGCCAAGTCTCTGGTGTTAATGACACAAGCAGGAAATAATAAGGCAGAGGGCAGCTGTGTATTATTCTGGATTTAGCTGTGAACACATCACACAGAAACCCTGCAAATCCATTGGGAGTGTGTGCCATATAAGTTCCAGGGACCAACTTGATAATGGCAGACATGCCACTATCAAGTTTATCCCCCTGAATGCTAAAGACTTCTACAATGTAGTGCAAAGCAATACTTTTGAAATGTCTTCAGCATCCAAGGGGTTGATTAAAGAATTCAAGAAAATACATTTCAAGAACTGTGATAACACCCCTAAGCTGAAGGGTGACTGAATATCATGAGACAAAAGGACACATAGTGGATACATAAAATGACAGACAATGGTGGAAAGAAAGAAATTCAGAAACTTTTTGGAATCTACATCAAGCCAGTTCCTAAATATAAAACAGGCTAATGATAAAATGGTTTCAGATGTTTTAAAAAGGCATAAAAAGGGAAATATGGGTGGTGTAAGTCACACTCTATGTTTATTGTCAACTAGTAAACACAATACATGGTCTTTTCTATAATGCTCCATACAGAAGGTTCAATACTGACTCACCAACCTTGAAAAATGGGGAGGCCAATCAAAATCAACCTCTGCTCTTATCATCAATGTTATTTTATTGTCTATTACATACATTTCTGGATTTAATTAGAATCTGTCACCCTAGATAAAAACACATGGTAATGGTAGAATTTTCTCATTGCACTGTAAAGTATTAAGTAGTGTGACTTATGTCAACCCATTCTCTATAGTTTCAGCTTTATTTAACTTTTAAAGGGATAGTAATACTTAAAATGTAAAAAAAAATATGTTGTAGGGTTTATCCCCCTGAGTAAAACAAGAGTACTCCCACTGCTGAAAGGTGTTTCATTCAAAAGTTATTAATTTTCAAAGTTGAATTTTTTAGGTGCAATATCACAGTGGCCTGAAATTGTACAGTGGCGCTGTTGCTACACGATCCTATGGACAGCTCTGGTCAGTTGACCATAAATCTCCATAGGATGGTGTAGCAACAGCGCCACTGTACAGTTTCAGGCCACTGTGATATTGCACCTAAAAAATTCAACTTTGAAAATTAATAACTTTTGAATGAAACGCCTTTCAGCAGTGGGAGTGCCTTTGTTTTACTCAGGGGGATAAACTCTACAACATATTTTTTTTACATTTTAAGTATTACTATCCCTTTAAGATTTCCTATCTGTTCTCTTATGTCAGCCTGTTCACAGGAAAGCTGGCTGACCTTGTCAGTTAACCAGTTGCCATGGAAACCTGCTTAGGGGTTCACTCACACACATACATTTGTCTCTGTGTTAGTAGTTTTAATGCAGCCTGTACACTAACTGAACTTTAGTTACTGCTCAGGATGCATTAACCCCTTAACGACCCTTGACGGTCATAGTATGTCAAGGGTCGATTTGACTTAATGACTGATGACGTACTATGACCGTCATCGAATTCCGGGCTCCCCCCGCGGCTGCACGCTGTTCTGGGAGTCCGGAACACAACGGAGCAATAAAAAAAATTGCTCCATGGTCGTTCAGTGGGGTCGCGGCGAGGATTCCACGGTCCTTAAGGGGTTAAAACTACTCACACTGAGTAAGTAAACCACCAGGTGGATTGCCATGACAACTGGTAGGGTGACTATTCAGGTTATTAGGTGATCTCAGGTAAAAGGGTGGGAGGGAGGATCTTAAAAGGTAAATTCCTCTGAAACTACTGAGCATTAAAGAGTGTGACTGGCATCATCCACACACTTTAATGGAATATTACACCAAAAAATGAAAAGGCCTCAAATTCATTAAAGTACTATGTACTCCTAGTCAGATTTTTTTTTAATGTGAGAAAGTTCTATAATCTTTCAAAATAAAGGTAACTATTTTGATACTGGAAATAACCCTGCTCAATTCACTGAAACGTTTCTCTTGTTGTTTAAAGCGGAACAGTCACCCTATATCATGTCCCCCCACAATCATTAGGCATATTGCGAGTAGCTTCTTAATAGTGATATTACTGGGCAGAAGTACCACAATCTGAAGTAACCCTCCTTCTCCTGAGACCGGCGGCCAGGCGTGCACGCAGACATCTTGTCTTAGAGACATTTGCACTCCTGTGCTGTCCGTCCCAGTCTTCTCTAAGGGGCACTGCACTGTGCCTTAAGGCGCAGAAAAGGACTGATGGCGCAGGCAAGCAGAACAGCTCTAAAGGTAGAAGCCTGGCTATCAGTCTGAGAAAAAGAAGGATTACTTCAGATTGTGGTACTTGTGCCGGATAATATTGCTGTTAACAAGTTGATCGCAATATGCCTAATTTTTGTGGGGGGACTTGATATAGGGTGATAGTTATGCTTTAACTCAGTCATGCCATACATTTCCCTGATCTCTTTCCCTTTAAATTCCTTAAAACTGGTATAGTATCCCTTTAACCCTTTGAATGCCAGAGGGGTGTGCAATGCCTTGCAAACCCCTCTGGTGCTCAAAAGTTTAATACTGTACTGTTAAAAGAAAGGAAAAAAATCTTCCATTACTATCCCATGTATACCTGGGATCTCTCCGGATTTCTCCTGGAGACTCCATTTATTTACAGTGCATTACTGGGTCTCCGGGACAATGATTCCCAGTGGTGGGGAGTTTGTCAAGAAACTCTGCCCACTTCTGCTACTTCCCACCACGTTCCTCCCATTTCCAACCCACTTCTCCTTCCTCCCCACCCAGTTTCCCCCACATTCTGCCCACTTTTGTGACACATATTTAAGCCCCTCCCCCTTTTCCACTAATCGCATCATTTATAACCCCCAGTGGCACCACAGGAGTCCAGAAGACAAAGTTCCCAGGTATGATGATATTAGTTAGGTAAACAAATAAATAAGAGGAGTTTCACTGACCTGAACTGGGTGGGTTCTGATCTCAGAACATTTTCCACTGTTTATGGTTTTATCACTTTTTTTTACAGGCTTTATAAAAACTGGACAGAAGGAGCAATTTTTACGTTCTATTTTGGAATATTTTATACTTTTATCACCAAAGAAAAAAATGTAATTTAATAGATTTGAGCCCTTTCATTTTTTTATGGCAATGTTCATTTAATTTTAAACAACATTTTAAAAAGGCTGTCTATATGTTGTGCTAGCCATTCATTTTGTAATATAAATAGTTTTAGTAAAATTAACCTTTATTGTTAATGACACAGAGTGGCACTTTATGTTAATTAGCTTATGTGCTGGTACAGCGTTACTATTACTAAATCAATAGTAATGTTTTCTAATCTTCATAGTACATGGGACGTTTAGCGCTGTATTACAATAACATCCATGTAGTAATTCAAGAGCAATTCAATTCAAAAGGATTCCCCTCCCTCCCCTTTCTCCTGCTTTACACTGCCTTGCTAAACTGATCGAACAGAGTGCAGCGAGGGACAATCTTCACTAAGCATAAGGAAAGACTCTGTGTATGAAGATTTTCCCTTACTGACCACTGTCTGGTCCCAGGACCATATTCCATAACTTAGGGGAGGCGGCTAGGGAGAGGTAAAAGGGGAGGGAGAAGGAGCCTCTAGAATTAAATAACTTTTGAACTACTACACAGACGTTATTGTAATACAGCACTAAATAGCCCACATTATTTAGTTTAATCAGAGCTGATGTGCTTAGAAAACATTACTACCCCTTTAATGCGATAGTAATGTTTCAGAAAAAAAGCAGCTTCAATTAACCTTCATAGTATTTGGACCATGGAAAGTGTTATTTCAATACAGTCAGAGTTGTAGTTCAAGAGTAATTGAATCATACGCTAGCCCCCTCCCGTCCATGAGATACAGTGATCCTCCAGTGGTTTTACTACATCTCCCTTTATTCTCCACCAGCCAATTGTCATCTGAGGATGATGGGAGTTGAAGTCTAACAAGATTTGCAGTTCCACTGCTGCTCACCCCTGGATTAGGCTGTAGTGTGCTTTGACTCCACCCACTGCAGCACATCCAAGTGACCTGTTTCTAGTATTACCTGACTGAATAGTGAACACTGGAGAAGGTGTGCTATGGCCGGAAAGCAATATATCTACATATTTCATTGTCTGCACACTGTCACAAAAGTACAGTACAACTTTTTTAGGAGCCATCTAGGAATTTTACGAGCCAGTGTAGGGATTGTCTATACACAGATGTGTATAAAATATCCAAAAAAGTAGGAGACATAAGTAAAATTTTGGGCTTCTGGGTAGTGTGAGCCCTGACTAAGTTATCTGTTTTTTTGTGTTACGTTTTATTGTTATTCCCATCTTGAATTAATTCATATCAACTCCAGGCTACATACTTTATAACAAATGTCGGTGCTCAATCAGTATATTGATTTCCATCTTATGGAAAAACAACAGATAATGTGAAAATGACAGAAAGGAGTATATAAAGTTGGAGGAAAAAGAAATATGATAACCAGGCATGGGTTATCCAAACACTGAATGTGGATTAAAGGACCAAGGGGGAACATCTTTGAACAAATTATTGTTTTTGAGGACTACTGTGCCAACGTCTTAGGCAGGTATGAAAAATGCTGTGAAGTAAGAATTTTTTCAAAAATAGACGTTAACAGATTATTTTTATCAATTAAAAAAATGATAGTGAGTGAACAAAAGAAAAATCTAAATCAAATAAATATTTGGTGTGACCACCCTTCGCCTTCAAAACAACATCAATTCTTCTAAGTACACTTGCACAAAGTCAGGGAATTTGTAGGCATATAGTCAGGTGTATGATTAAACAATTATACCAAATAGGTGCTAATGATCATCAATTTAATACGTAGGCTGGAACATAATCATTAACTGAAAAGGAAACAGCTGTGTAGGAGGAATAAAACTGGGTAAGACACATCCAAACTCAGCTAACAAGGTGAGGTTGCTGAAGACAGTTTAATGTCAGAAGTCATACACTGTGGCAAGACGAAGTACAGCAAGAAGACACAAAGTAGTTATATTGCATCAGCAAGGTCTCTCCCAGGCAAAAATTTCAAAGCAGACTAAAAAGCACAAAGAAATAGGCGTTGAGGACCGTAGATGCAGTGGTTGGCCAAGGAAACTTAGTGCAGCAGATGAAAGACACATCATGCTTACTTCCCTTCTCAACTGGAAGATGTCCAGCAGTACCATCAGCTCAGAATTGGCAGAAAACTGTGGGATCCTGGTATACCCATCTACTATCCGGAGAAGTCTGGTCAGAAGTAGTTTTCATGGAAGACTTGTGGACAAAAAGCCACACCTCCAACGTGGAAACAAGGCCAAGAGACTCAACTATGCACAAAAGCACAAGAACTGGGGTGCAGAAAAAGGAGCAGGAGCTCTGTATTAAGAGTCAAAAGTTGAAATATTTGGCTGTAGCAGAGGGCAGGTTATTCGCCAAAGGGCTGGAGTGTGTGTGCAGGCAACAGTGAAGCATGGTGGCGGTTCCTTGCAAGTTTGGGGCTACATTTCTGCAAATGGAGTTGGGGATTTGGTCAGAATTAATAATCTCCTCAATGCTAAGAAGTACAGGCAGATACTTATCCATCATGAAATACCATCAGGGAACATCTGATTGGCCCAAAATTTATTCTGCAGCATGACAATGACCCCAAGCATACAGCCAAAGTCATTAAGAATTATCTTCATCATAAAGAAGAACAAGGAGCTCTGGAAGTGATGGTATGGCCCCCACAGTGCCCTGATATCAACATCATTGAGTCTGTCTGGGATTACATGAAGAGAGAGAAGCAACTGAGGCTGCCTAAATCCACAGAAGAACTGTGGTTAGTTCTCCAAGATGTCTGGAACAACCTACCTGCCGAGTTCCTTAAAAAAGTGTGTACAAGTGTACCTAGAAGAACTGATGCTGTTTTTAAGGCAAAGGGCGGTCACACCAAATATGATTTGATTTAGATTTTTCTTCTGTTCACTCAATATGCATTTTGTTAATTGCTAAAAACAAACTATTATTAATATGTCTATTTTTGAAAGCATTCTACTTTACACATTTTTCACACCTGCCTAAGAGTATACTGTATGTATTGGATAGTCTTTCTTATTTTGCAGTTTATTAATCCTTTAAGGACCTGAGGGTATGCAATTCATTGCGAACCAAAAACATTTCCAAAAGGGACAATAATTTTGTATATCTGTAATATGCGTGATGTTAAACATTTGAGATCTTTCTCACCTTTTAGCAAAGATGCAGGCCCAGTGCTAAATTTAGCTAGAATGTGTTTTCCTGCTCTGTGAGAGATGACAATTCTGTAATTCCTAAAATATATTGTACCACAAATCAAACAGCTGAGGAGATTTATATATATCAAAAGTCAAGTAGTCTCTTTCTGAGTTCCATACCAGTTGCACTCCTGGGCTGACAGTGTAGAGGAGTTATGCAAATTCCTCAATAGTGCAGCCTGGGACCTGTTCCAGCCCCAGCAATGGTTTGGACAGTAATCTGGGTGAAGAAGTGGGGACAAAGCAACCACTTTCTCACACAAGTCAAATGTAGGAATTATCACTGCTCCTGAGAGATAACCTGCTCTCCCCTGTATGAACTCTCATTCATGGTAGGTCTTGGGGTCCAGTCAGAACATGTACCTACACCAGTTAACTGTTACATTCCAGGGGCTGTCACTGCCAAACCCAATGGCAATGAAAAGGTTAAGTGGGTCTCCAGCAGTGCCTATGGCAGGCTGTTTGTGTGATTTTATGCTCCATGTCAGTTATCCTGCATCTGAGCCCGGTGAGATATCTGTTCAATATATAATGAAAGGGTTAAATATGTTTCTCTTGGTAGACTCTTTCTCTGCCTCCCATGTAAACCCCTCTTAAGAAAAAGGACAGGGAGTGCTTGTGAGTTTCTGCCTTGCTTCATTTAGTTGGAAGGATCCAACTCACTCACCAGAGAAACGCTCAGGCACTCCCCAGCCCAGCTCAAAATGTGATCGCCAAGGGGATGTCAAAAGATACACATTTAACCAATTTATTACAGTGAACAGATTGCATGCAGGGCTCACACTCGCAAAAACTAATGTGGAGAATAAAATCACAGACACAGGTTGCTATAGGTAAGGCAGTAGAAGCACTTAACTCTTTCAGTGCCAAAGGGGTGGCCACACAGCCCACTGGCAATGGACGGTTTATCTGGTTGTGGCCCACATTCTGTATAATGCAGGGAATCAAGGATAACAATGATTGTATTGTAACATCCACCTGAATCAAGTGCTCATATAGGGGAGCAGGTAAGTTCTAAAGGGGCTGTTGGTTTCCATCTTTTCTGCCGATTCCTCCATGTCTTACCTGCCCCCCACCATACCTCCTCCACCATGTGTACCTCCTCCTCCATGACCTCCTCACCTCCATCATCATGTCCCCTCTCCACCATCAAGTGTCCCTCCACACCATGAACCTCCACTTCTCCACCAGCATGTGTCCACATCTCCTAAACTAGCATGTGCCCCCCCCCTTCCTAGCATGGGACATCAGATAGTGGAACAGTAGTAACACAAGGCTGGGGTACCAGACACTTTGTGTGTGATTCTGTTTCTACTAGTGGAAAGAGGTACAAGGCTGGAGTTTCAGAAAGTGTATGTGTGGTTCTGTGGATACCAGTGGGGCAAGGAGAGGGTGTCAGACAGTGGGGCTGTTACTACCACTAGAAAGTGGTAGCCTCTCCCATCCAACTTTTTTTTACATTACTTAAAATGACTTCCGGGAAGTACATGTACGTCCTCTGTCCACCTGGGAAATCTGCTCGGGACATACATGTAAATCCTCGGGCGGTAAGGGGTTAATACTAGAAGAGCCCGTGTACACAGGCCACAGTGCCGGCCGGTCGCGGTGCAGTCATGCACCGACTCCAGTCTGACTTAGAAGCGACCCACTCTGTATCAGCCTCATCACGGGCAGTCTCTACTGGGCATGACTGCATCGTTACAAACTTTAACGAATTATTATATAGGAGAATAACATTGTTTGTATGTTTTTTTAAATAATGTTTTTAAAAATTACTGTCAACAACAAGAAGGGATTTACATTCTAAAGCTAATTAGTATTGAAATAAAGCATTTACTGGCTACACTATACCCTCCTGGCATTGAAAGACTCATATTACAAGTGTATTTTTATCCAAAGCCTACCAAAAATGAGTAAAACGTAAAAGAAAAAAACGTATCTACAGATCATCAACTTCTTGAAATTCTACTGAAAAAGGAAAAAGAGTTTCACATCTTAATATTTGTTACAACCACAAAACCACATAAATTTTTCATTTAAGAAACAGCAGTCAGGGCCTTGTAAGACCATGGCCAAATGTCAGTGACATAGATCATTAATCCAACACCGAGATGGCTGCTCAAAAAAGGTGAAACAGCTAAATCAAAAAAGATTTTAAGATTGCTGCAAATGTTTAACCACAGAAGATATAGGAAAGCAAGTGGTGCAGGAAGCAGACATTTGATATTTTAAACCTGATTAATCATGTGTTGTGTCAAAGCATCACAAAATAAAAGGTGGATTAAATTACCTTCATTTTCAGTGGACGGACACTCGACTTTAAGCACCAAATCGAAGGTTCTCTCTGGTTTTTCTCTGTAACAGAGGCAAACAGATTCTTTATAAAGTAGGACACAGCAACATATATAATATAATGGTACATAGCAATCTATTGTGCAGGGGTAGGTAAACTGCATTCCTCCAGTAGTTGTTGGACTACAATTCCTATCATCCTCAGCTGGCCAATGGCCAGCTGAGGATGATGGAAATTGTAGCCCAACAATCAGATCGAGGGAAGCAGACTGCCCAGCCTCTCTCTTGGCACGCTCTACCAAACTTTTTCCACCCTTGCTGACATCCTATTTGATCCTTAGATTTCTTTATTTTCAGTATCAACTGAGCAGTAAACACCTTTTATGAAAAATATATATTGTAAAGTTTTTCCTGCTGGGTAAACCAAGGAACTCCTACTATTGTGAGGGGATTTCATTGAAATGTTATTAAATTATATTATATATATATATCATTTACTATGGAGAACCGCAGCCTATGAGTCAAGGTCCACTACAGAGTCCATCAATAAGAACAAAACTGCCTTTTGGACATCATTTGAGCAATTTTATTTAAAAAAATGTTTCAGCTTTAACATATTTTACATGAAAATTCTACCATAAGTTTTAGCCAGCAAGAAAAGCTCTATAATATATGTTTTAATGAAAAATGTTTACTGTTGCTTTAAAATCTCCATGCTGCTATCACAGTTGCTCATTTAAAGGGGAAATGTTTCCAAATAATGAGAAGCTTTTATTTTAACATACTGATTTACCTAGATAGGTAGCCTTCAGCTATCTGTAAAAAATGTTTTAATCTGAAATGTTAAGGTTTACTGATAGTTTAATTGTATAATCTGATAAAGATAATTGGCATGAACAATGCAGGAATACTGAAATCTAGTATTTGCAGTGAGTGAGGTATGAATAAAAGGCAAACTTCAACTGATATCATTATATATAAGTACCGAAGCTGTAATGCCAAAAATATATAAATAGATATACTTGACTGCTGCAAAGTCTCTTTATTACACAAATTAAGAGAAACTAACCTCATTAACTTTTCTTTTGCTGTTTCTCCCTCAAAATCCTCACACTATCTAAATTCCAGTAATCGAAAACAAAATTCTTCTTAGTCTCCCAGTCTAACAATAACCACTCAAAGTGAAAAACCCTACAGGTCACAACTGCTTTATCAAGAGTGCTGCCTTGGGGAAAATACTTGACTCTGCTGCAGTTCATGTCACATATTCAGCAAACTCTACAGCCAGCCCTTTTTTACTTAGGAACATCAGTATCTCTTAAATTTGACCTTTGCACTCATAAAGAGCAAGGAATACTGAAATGTACACACTCAACTTCTAACTAGACTATTACAGTCTCCTCTTAGTGGGTCATGCAATCGGCAGACTGCCCTCACTCTAATCCATGGGTATTCAATCTTTGAACCTCAAGGGGGAGATGCACTAAGGTGTGATAAGGAGGATATAAAGTGGAGATCACTTCTCTAGTCACATCACTTCTTCCATCCCTTCGTTGTTCTATGGAGCCTATACACCTAGATTTCTCAAATGGGAAACATCTTAGTGCATTAGCTCCATAGAATAACATTGGATTTGGAGAAGTGACATCACTGGAGAAGTTATCTCCACTTCACCTCTTTATCATACCTTAGTGCATAACCCCCCAGCTGTTGGGGACAATAACTTCCATCATCCCCAACAAGTCACTGCTTCATCAGTTGTTCCTTCTACTCTACCTTGACCTGCATCTCTTCTGCTACCTCCTCCCACTAACAAGGCTTTTCTTGCTCATCATTAAATGTGTATTGTAACTACATCAGTGTCCTGTAGCTTCAAGACCTCTAATCTCAGCAGATCAGCTGTGTGGCACACAAAGGGTGCCAATACTGATTTTCTGGTTCTTTGTGTATTTGAATAATTTAGACTAGAGCTTAAGGCATAGGCTCCACAGAATAACACAGAAACTGGAGAAATGGTATCACTGGGGAAGTTATCTTCATTTGATCAAAGTTTTATCACACTTTAGTACACAACCCCCCCAAGACTGTTAGTGGGCCCTGAGGGCACGGTTTGGGAACACTGATCTACGTTTTTTCAACTAATTCTAGTTTTATAACAAAGACCAACTTTTTGTCGTTAAAGGGATAGTAATGTTTCAAAATCAAAGCAGCTCTAATTAATCTTCATAGTATTTGGGCCATGGAGAGTGTTATTGCAATACTGTCAGAGTTGTAGTTCAAGAGTAATTGAATGATAAAGTATCCCTCCCATCCCTTTTACCTTGTGTAAGCCACCACCCCTCAGATGTGGCTTCTGGTCTTAAGACCAGACAGCTCACAGCAAGGGACAATCTTCTTACTGTGAGAACAATGAAAACCCTGCCCCCTTGACAGGTTTTTCAGGTTTTCCCTTATGTTAACTGAAGATTGTCCCTCTCTGCAATCCATCCAGACATCTTGCTGTTCTGAGGTGAGCAGTGTTACATCAGTAAAAGGGGAGGGAGGGAGATACTTTATCATTCAATAGAACGACAACTCTGACCGAATTGAAATAACACTCTCCATGGCCCAAATACTATGAAGATTAATTGGAGCTGCTTTAATTTTGAAACATTACTATCCCTTTAAGCTTATTCTGGATAGTGTTTCAGTGGACCACTAAGACAGGGATGTCCACGTGCAGTCCTCAGTAGCTATAAACAGGACATGGTTTAAAGGGGAACTTTCACCCCGCAATAACTAAATCTCCACTTACTGCTCGCCTGGCGACTAGCTGCTTAGTAGCGCTAGTCGCCAGAAATCTTACCCGGTTCTCAAGATTTCGGCGTTTTACAGGAGCAGGAAGCACGGACGTCTCTTCACAGTGACGTCCGTGCGCCTGCGCTGTCAGTCCCTTGTCAGTCCCTTGTGCACCGTACGTAGCGCTACTAAGCAGCTAGTCGCCAGGTGAGCAGTAAGTGGAGATTTAGTTATTGCGGGGTGAAAGTTCCCCTTTAAATATGTTTCTGTTTGAACGCAGATGGGTCAGTCAAAGTTCAAGAGACGCTCATTTACTCACATGTGCTTAAACAGGGAAAACTGTTGCTTAACCCTTTAACGACCGCCCAATTTGTGAAGGACCACGGTGTTTTGTTTTTTTTTTCTCCCAGGAATGGATTCCAGGGTCACTGAACGGCATGCAGCTGTGCAGCAAACACAGAAATCCATGTCGTGCCAGGACCGTCAATGGTCCTTTAGTGCCGGACCTCCGTGATGGTCCTGGCCCGTCTTAAGCCGTTAAAGAGTTAATATAGAAAATATACAATGCAGGGTTTATTCTTTTGACTACCTTTGCTTTACTCTGCAGGATAAACCCTGCAAAACCCATTATTATTATACTTTGGCGCCAACTTATTCCGCAGTGCTGTACAATGGGGAATAGACATAGAGAGACATTAAAGGGTTAGTATTGTGTTTAATAAACAATATGAAATATTGTAGCTATTATAAAAATAAACAAAATGATCCAAGTGCCGTGTCTCAACCCTTTATGGTTTGAGAAATACAGCATTTTAAAGTTCCCCCCTCCCTCCCCTTTCCCTGATGTCAGCTGTAAAACTGACAGCAGGAGATCCTGGTCCCAGGACCAGCCGCCGGCTCTTCAGCAGAGCCGAAATAGCGCAATCTAAAAATAAATACTTCACTGGAAGGGTCTACAAAGTGTGCCCGGTTTGCTTTTTACATTGTGCTATTTCGGCTCTGCTGACGAGCAGCCGGCTGGTCCTGGGACCAGGATCTCGTACTGTCAGCTTACAGTTGACGTCAGTGCAAGGGGAGGATGGGGGGAACTTTAAAACTTTATATCTCTCAAACCATAAAGGTTTGAGAGATGGGACTCTGATCATTTAGTTTATTTTAGTAATAGCTACAATATTTTGTTTTGTTTAATAAAGACATTACTAACTAAACTGTATAAGTGGAACATAGGAAACAAAAGGATCCTAGTGAGAGCTTAACCCTTTGAATGCCAGAGGTGTACACAATCCATTGTGCACCCCTCTGGCACAGAAAAGGTTAAAGACACACATAGCACCCTGTGTTCAGAAGAACTTTGGGAATGGTTCAGGGACAAACTAAATGCACCATAGGGAAGAAATCCACAATTCTCATTCCTTGTCCATGGGGCTTCTAACCCCTTGAATGCTATCAAGGTCACCATTGCATTGCTTCGCCATCAGATGGTGACCCCTCTAGCATCCAAGAAGATAAAGCCCTCATTTATATCAATACGGATTTGGCCCCCATAATGCAGTTAGTATCACTGTAGTTTTCTTTTGAACATAGGCTCCCGACCATAACAAATATATGTTGGCTACATTAAATGTATATATTTCACTGAAATGAAACAAAAGGAAATAGGAATAGGAACTCTTTTATTTGAGCTTTGAAACGCTATATAATCCTCTTCTGTAATACCACTGACTGTACCCTATAATGGGAAAGTCAGTGTTTGATGACAAGCACAGTGTTTACAGTGATTAAGTTACAATGAACAATAATTACAAACACATTAATTAAGCATTGAAATGTGAACATCATTACATTAATTGCAAAAGATTACAAGTATAGGGATACTGACAGATTAATTCCTGTCAGCTTTGCAGGAGGGTATGACATCACAGCAGCCAACAGAAACCACAAATAGTCTCTCGGGGGTTCCCAGCTCCAGTTTTGCTGAGGGGGAAAACCAGGGAGAACCTGTGCACTGAAGGCTGTAGCATTATATAGCTATTGCTAGCAGACGTTAGAGTAGAAGTGCGCAGCTCCTAAAGGACAATGCTCATAGGGATAAAAAAGTAGGAACAATTCTGGGTCAAACCAACTGCACCGAAGGGAAAAAATAAACATTTCCACTAATTAAAGGAGGTGTTTAACCCCATACATTCAAGAGATGTCTCCAATATATTGCTTTGCAATGCAATGGAAACCTAAATCAATGATCATTTGAGGCATTTTTAACACCTGAGGCCCTATGGCTGTTTAAGACTACAATTCCCATCATTTCCAGCCAACGGCGAGCTGTAGTCATCCACAGTTGGAGGGCCTCAAGTTGCCCAGAACTGATGAATATGCTCTTATAATAAAATCTGCAAACAGAAAGGAAGGTAATAATAAATGCCACTGCACATGGGGCCACATGCGCAAAACAAAATAGGGTTCAAGCATGGGGCAAGTCAGCTGCACCACAGAGAATACAAATTCCCATTGAATTAGATGTGATAGAGTGGTCTTAAATGAAGTTCAAAGCAATACACTGAAGAGCTCTCTAGCATTCAAGTGTGTTGGAGGACATCATTCTAGCATTCAAAGGGTTAACCCTTTGAGTGCCAGAGGGGTATGCAATGCATTGCATACCCCTCTGGCACTCAAAGGGTTAAATAACATTGAAATCAGTCAGGGATTTAGGTAGTTTTTGTCAGATATGATGCGCTAGGTTTGCCCTGTAATTGCTCTACTTTCATTTATGCATGGAACTCATACTTTTAATTTCTGTTTGCATTATTAATTTCTATGCAATTTGTATTTGGTACATCTTGTAACTACTGTCATAAGCCTTTGGATGCTCCAAAATTCAGTGGTTAGAGTTTGGTAATTCCTATTGCTCATCTTTTATACAAGTTATATTTTGAAAGGGCAAGTTTAAAATTCATCAAGATGTGACTAACAAATGATGGAGACTGGTACAGCTAACACGGTTCCACCTTTTACCTAACAGACTGCTGGTGACTGGTAGAGCTAACACAGTTCCACCTTTTACCTAACAGACTGCTGGAGACTGGTACAGCTAACACGGTTCCACTTTTTACCTAACAGACTGCTGGAGACTGGTAGAGCTAACACGGTTCCACCTTTTACCTAACAGACTGCTGGAGACTGGTACAGCTAACACGGTTCCACTTTTTACCTAACAGACTGCTGGTGACTGGTAGAGCTAACACGGTTCCACCTTTTACCTAACAGACTGCTGGAGATTGGTAGAGCTAACACGGTTCCACCTTTTACCTAACAGACTGCTGGTGACTGGTAGAGCTAACACGGTCCCACCTTTTACCTAACAGACTGCTGGAGACTGGTAGAGCTAACACGGTACCACCTTTTACCTAACAGACTGCTGGAGACTTGTAGAGCTAACACGGTACCACCTTTTACTTTACAGACTGCTGGAGATTGGTAGAGCTAACACGGTTACACCTTTTACCTTACAGACTGCTGGAGACTGGTAGAGCTAACACGGTTCCACCTTTTACCTAACAGACTGCTGGTGACTGGTAGAGCTAACACAGTTCCACCATTTACCTAACAGACTGCTGGAGACTGGTAGAGCTAACACGGTTACACCTTTTACCTAACAGATTGCTGGAGACTGGTAGAGCTAACACGGTACCACCTTTTACTTTACAGACTGCTGGAGATTGGTAGAGCTAACACGGTTACACCTTTTACCTTACAGACTGCTGGAGACTGGTAGAGCTAACACGGTTCCACCTTTTACCTAACAGACTGCTGGTGACTGGTAGAGCTAACACAGTTCCACCATTTACCTAACAGACTGCTGGAGAATGGTAGAGCTAACACAGTTCCACCTTTTACCTAACAGACTGCTGGTGACTGGTAGAGCTAACACAGTTCCACCATTTACCTAACAGACTGCTGGAGACTGGTAGACCTAACAAGGCTCCACCTTTTACCTAACAGACTGCTGGTGAATGGGAGAGCTAACACGGTCCCACCTTTTACCTAACAGACTGCTGGAGACTGGTAGAGCTAACACGGTTCCACCTTTTACCTAACAGACTGCTGGTGACTGGTAGAGCTAACACGGTCCCACCTTTTACCTAACAGACTGCTGGTGACTGGTAGAGCTAACACGGTACCACCTTTTACCTAACAGACTGCTGGTGACTGGTAGAGCTAACACAGTTCTACCATTTACCTAACAGACTGCTGGAGACTGGTAGAACTAACACGGTTCCACTTTTACCTAACAGACTGCTGGTGACTGGTAGAACTAACACGGTTCCACTTTTACCTAACAGACTTATGGTGACTGGTAGAGCTAACGCGGTTCCACCTTTTACCTAACAGACTGCTGGTGAATGGTAGAGCTAACACGGTCCCACCTTTTACCTAACAGACTGCTGGAGACTGGTAGAGCTAACACGGTTCCACCTTTTACCTAACAGACTGCTGGTGACTGGTAGAGCTAACACGGTCCCACCTTTTACCTAACAGACTGCTGGAGACTGGTAGAGCTAACACGGTTCCACCTTTTACCTAACAGACTGCTGGTGACTGGTAGAGCTAACACGGTTCCACCTTTTACCTAACAGACTGCTGGAGACTGGTAGAGCTAACACGGTTCCACCTTTTACCTAACAGACTGCTGGTGACTGGTAGAGCTAACACGGTTCCACCTTTTACCTAACAGACTGCTGGTGACTGGTAGAGCTAACAAGGTTCCACCTTTTACCTAACAGACTGCTGGAGACTGGTAGAGCTAACACGGTTCCACCTTTTACCTAACAGACTGCAGGTGACTGGTAGACCTAACACGGCTCCACCTTTTACCTAACAGACTGCTGGAGACTGGTAGACCTAACACGGTTTCACCATTTACCTAACAGACTGCTGGAGACTGGTAGAGCTAACACGGTTCCACCTTTTACCTAACAGACTGCTGGTGACTGGTAGAGCTAACATGGTTCCACCTTTTACCTAACAGACTGCTGGTGACTGGTAGAGCTAACAAGGTCCCACCTTTTACCTAACAGACTGCTGGAGACTGGTAGAGCTAACACGGTCCCACCTTTTACCTAACAGATGAGTATCTGAGAAGATTTATATAAGGTCTATTAAGTGATCAAGCTGGTAGCACACTCAGAAAGTCTGGTAGCTAGGTGGGTGCTAAATCACAATGCAGGGTTAAAAACTGAGTACTACACAGAAGAAAATTAAACTGACTGTGAAGTATTTCTTGCAAAGATATTCAGTATGTGAACCTCCAGCTGCTGGGGACTACAATGGGAAAGATGCACTGAGGTGTGATAGGAAGGTGATAAAAGTAGAGGTGACTTCTCCAGTGATAAAATTTTCCAGTTCCTATGTTATTGTATGGAGCTAATGCACTAAGATATATCTAGCTTTGGAGATCTTAGGGCATAGTTTCCATAGAATAATATAAGAACTGGAGAAGTGATATCTCTGGAGAATGAATCTCCACTTTATCATCTCTTTACCATGCATTAGCGCATAACCACCAACATTTTGTTGCGGATGATAGAAGCTGTAGTCCAAAACAACTGGAGGTCTGAAAATTAACAATCCCTGGTTTAACCCTTTCAGTGCCCGAGGTGTATGCAACACAGTCTTGGGCAACCTGAAGCCTTCTAGGTGTTAATAGAGTAAAACCGTCATCATCCTCAGATAACCATTGGCTGGCTGAGGATGATGAGAGTTCTAGTCCAATAACAGCTGGAGGCCCAAAGGTTGTCTACATTTGAACTAATGTATCAGGTCTGTTTTCATGCAAAGTGACCAGTGGCTATCAGGTTTAACCTTTTAAGAACCAGAGGAGTGTGCAATACATTTCTTCACAATGCACTGCACATCACTGGTCCTTAAAAAGTTTAACTATAAGTATACATAGAAGACCATGACTACTACTAACTACTAAGTAGAAGCAAAATCACCAAATGATAGGACAGGTGAAAGGGACAGTCCCATGTAGCAATGAAGTGACTTAATGATAGTGATTTACAGACACTAATCCTCTGCTATCCTGTTATATGGGGGCAGGAGTGACAGAAATAAACAGGTGTGTCTGCTGGGGGAGGTTAGGGCACCAACCATTTGTCATGCTTTAACATACAGGTCATACCACACTTTTGGAGGTAGCTGTCTAGCTAAAAATAGTTTAGGGCCATACAGATATTAATATAAACTAAAAAATAAACAAATAAAAACAAAAAATTAACAAACCAAAAAAAAGTCCCTGTACAGAGTAATTCAAGTATTCACCACCATTAACCCTTTGAGTACCAGAAAGGTGTACAACGCATTGTAGATCAATATATTGCACAGCCCTCTGACACTCAAAACGGTTGTACATTTCTTGCACCAGCTATTGTGTATGTGGGCCTGTGTGTGTATATATACATTATATATTACATACACACGAATAAACATAATCACATACCTGTTCTTGGTATGTATACAGAGTAAATAGCGGAGGGATTCTGTGGCAAACCAAGAGCACCACAGAGAACACTGAAAATTTTTCCTAAATTCACAGATTTAAATGGTGATTTTAACCACTTGAGTGATAGGGGTATCCAATGAATTGCACCACACAATGTATTGCTTTTGAGAATGTTGGTTTACCCCAGAATTGCTCAAGTTTGCTTTTATACATAAGATCCACCTAGAGGGAATTCCATGACTTTATATCAGGTTGGGTGACTTGACACTCTCCAGCTGTTATGGACTACAGCTGAAGGGTTGTAGTCCACAACAGCTGGAAGGCCTCAAGTTGTTCACCACTGCTGTATATAGAATATAAGTATGTCTCACCTGGTCCTGGTGTCCATACTCAGCTCATCTCGGTCTCAGTTACTACTAGTTGGCTCTCTCACATATCTGTCCTTGTGTATCAAAATGTTTAGACTGTATGTGACACTATTCTATGTCAGTCTGCAGAGCATGTCATTCTATGTGCCACATGTCTATCATGCCTAAGTTTTCACAGCTGTCCTCCTATACTTTGCATTACGGGACTGACTGCTGTCACTTTTTCTCTGCAATTATTCTCCTACGTCTCTCTACGGCTGGCCCGGGCTCTCTCTGTCTTACTGTCCCAGGAAGTCTACCAGTTGCAGTGTCCCTGGTTTTACGTCTATGTCACAACATTGTCAGTGGAAGGGTCTCCCTGTTTTACGATACCACTAGTCGTCTCCACTCTTCACGTGTAACTGTCTCAGTCTTTCCTCAGCTGTCTCTCTCTCTGTGTGACTGTCACAAACTGTCTCTGTTCTGCCCACAGCTGTCTAAGGTCTGTGTGTATGACCAGGAAGTCGCCGGTGGAGCCTCCGCTGACGTCATTAAGAGGGGGTGGAGGAGAGAGCTTGGAAGATAACAGAGGTAAAGACAGATAGAGGAAGATAGGATAGAGGGTCTCACAGGGAGGAAGGTGACAGAGAGGGGGACAGTAAGTGAGAGGGTAGCACAGAGCTATATTTCCCAACCAGTGTTGTAACTTAGTTAATGGAGACCCTAGTTCAAACATTATTTGTCGCCCCTAAGAAAAATAAGTAATCTCCATGGGACATAACTAGAAATTGTTGAGCCCTGGGACCAGTGGGCCCCTTGGATACTGGGCTAGGATGGGTATAGGTGGTGCTGTTAGTGGGACACTCGAGAGGTATTCAGCGAAGAGACAAGACAGGTGGGAGAGAGCGAATCAAACAGGGAGGAGGTGAGAGCTAGGGAGATACAAGAGGTGCAGACAGGTATAGAGGAATGTAGGAGAGAGACTCAGAATGGACGGGAGAACTATGAAAACGTAGGAGAGAGAGAGTCAGGGTGGTGGGGAGACTTAACGAGATACCGGTGGTGCAGATAAGTAGAGGAAAATAGGAGGGAGAGGGTGATGCAGGGAGAGAATTAAGCTGATGTACTAAAAAGTGGAGCAAATAAACTGTATTTTAGGTGACAGACACTACTATTGATTTAACCATTTGTGCCAGAAGCAATTCTTTTCAAACCTCCACCGACATTCAAATGGGTCTTTTAACCCTTTCTATAATAGAGGAGTCTCCACACATAGCAAAGCAATACCTGGAAGTCCTCTGTAGCATTTAAGGGCTTAACTTTTTGAGGGTCAGAAGAGTATCCAATGAGTTGCTTTGCAATGCGTTGAAAACCCTTTGGCACTCAGATGGTTAAAGGCCCCATTTAAATCAAGTGGAGTTTGATCTCAGTGATTCAGCTGGTTTTCTCCACTTAGTACATCAGCTTCAGAGCTGGGAGAGAAGTGTTATGTTCAAAAAGTGTATTAATGTGATGTTATAGGTTATGTTTTGGTATATCTTATTAAAAGGATAGTAATGTTTCACAAAAAAACAGCGCCAATTAATCTTCATAGTATTCCCCTTCCACCCCTTTTACTCATGTAACTGCTCACCTCAGAGCAGCAAGACTGTCCAGATGGATCGCAGAGAGGGACAATCTTAAGTGAGCATAAGGAAAAACCTGTCAAGAGGGGCAGGGTTTTCCTTATGCTCACAGGAAGAAGATTGTCCCTTGCTGTGTGCTATCCAGTCAAGCTACCAGATTCCACATCTGAGGGAAGGCGGCTGACATTAGGTAAAAGGGGCGGGAGGTGGATATTTTATCATTCAGTTACTCTTGAGCTACAACTATGAACGTATTGAAATAACACTTTCCATGGGCCAAATATGAAGATTAATTGGAGCTGCTGTTTTTGTCAAACATTATCATCCCTTTAATTATGGAATCCCTTTATAGCAATGCCAGTTTGAATACAGAACACTGCCCTGCAGTGATTCCCAAGTCCAGTCCCCAAACACTGCTAACCATGCAGTTTTTAACAATGTGATTGCCAGAAATGTGTTAAACACATTACTTTGAATGCATCTGACACTCAAATGGGTTAAAGGGATGGTACAGTCTTATAATAAAAATATTAATATTGTAGAGATTTTTCTACTGAGTGAGACTTGTGTATTTCCTTTGCTGGGCGATCATCTCTGCGGAATAAGTTGATGTTATTTAAATAATAAATAATACTGATGTTTCAGTGAAACTTTAATATGGAACACACTTTGTTTTGTAAGATTGAGTTCAAGATTTTTTTTACAGGGAGGTGGCACTGTCACTATTACTGCATGTGAAAGGTTAACCCTTTCAGTGCCAGAGGGGTACGCAAAGCAATGCGTTGCGTACCCCTCTGGCACTGAAAGGGTTAAAGTGAAACGTTCCCCCTATATAAAGTCACCCTCCAATAATTAGGCCTATGGCAACTAGCTTCTTAATAGTACTATTTATCTCTCATAAGTACCCGGTTCTGAAGCAATCCTTATTATGAGACCGGCAGTCAGGCTTGCACTCAGACATCTTGGCTTAGAGACATCTGCACGCCTGCGCTGTCCATCCCAGTCTCCTCTAGGAGGCATTGCATGGTGCCTTAAGGCACCAGAAGGAACTGACGGCGTAGGCGCACAAACCACTCTACAGCAAGAAGCCTGGCCTCCACTCACTGAAGAATAAGGATTACTTCAGAACCGGGTACTTGTGTGAGACAATAGCATTATTAAGAAGCTAGTCTCCATATGTCGAATTATTGGAGGGCGACTTTATATAGATTGAAAGTTCCGCTTTAAGTGTCACTAACATAAACGGCTGTAACAGAAGTGCTGCCTGGTAAAACTTTAATTACGGTATCATAAAAAATGCTAGTTAGCTCTCTAATAACTTTGAAAAGGGTATCTATCACCCCAGTACAAATGCGTGTTAAACGTTAGATTACCTAGAGATTAGATGTACAGCTTTATACACACAGTCTGTAATGATACCTCCGCTCCCCTCCCTCTAGCCAGCCTTCTGTCTGTAAGCTGGAGCAATCTCATTGGAAGAGATCACTATCTAGCCAATGAGACCGCTCCAGCCTACAGACATAAAGCTCCCGTCATCGGAGGAGGCTGGCTAGAGGGAGGGGAATGGAGGCAGAGTTACAGACTGCGGGTATAAAGCTGTACCCGTAGTCTGTCTGGAAGTGCAGCCTAGAAACGTTAATTTTCGCCAATTTAGGATTAAAAAAAATAAATATTAATGAATGCCACCTAATCGCTAGGTAATCTAACGTTTAACACTCATTTGTACTGGGGTGATAGATACCCTTTAAATAAGTATCTCCCAACAGTGGGTGTACCTTTTTATGGAAAAGACATACAATGTATGTTTTTCATAATTAGGGTTTACTGGAAATTTAAGGTTATTATATGATCACGGGTGATATAAGTGGTGGACCAGAGATTCCACTTGTGTTTCTCAGCATTAGTCCTTGGGGGAAAACACAGACCAGTCACTTTTTACAAGATATTCCTCCTTAGTCACAGATCAGTAACTAGTGGCTAAGTAATTGTGATTAAGCTGTCTGTTATTAATTAAGGAAATCTTGAAACTTGACTTTTTGGTGTGCACAGATAACTGAAGTTGAGAATCACTAACTTAGACCAACAGACAACTGCAAATATACATATAGCATTAAATATGTTTGCAATGTCCACTCCTGAAGCAAGAGTGGAAAACATAATTTTACCATTGTACAAATCATTGGTAATACCTTACCTCCAATATGCAGTTCAGTTTTGGGCACCAATTCTGAAAAAGTATATTCTAGAACTGGAGAGAGTACAGGGAAGAGCAACAAAATTAATTATAGGAATGACCAAATGAACTTGGTTTATTTACTCTAGAAAAAAAGACTACTAAGGGCCATATGTTCAAAGAAGCAGCGAAAGAGCTTTTGTCGTTTGTAACAACTGTTTGGGATCATTAATATTTTCATAGAGTGTCGATTGTGATCACAAATATGTTGTTTGTCCTGACTGAAATTGTCATTTGTAACGCCAAAAAAAGTCTGAACTATCGACAAAAATGTCTCAAAAAATGTTTTTACTAACGACAAAAATGTCTTAACTAAAGACAAAAATTGTCACTCCTTCCACTTTTTTCTTAACGTACAAATTTTGTCTTTTGCAAGACATTTTTTTGTCGTTAGTTATGACAAGTTTTCTTTTCCTCTATACGACACTGGAGAATAGTTTAGCCACGTCCCTTTGCCCGTCAGTTCTGGAGTTGTGTCGTACACAACGGACATTACTAGTTTTTTGCCGTGTACTCTATATAGAAAATATGTTGTTCATGCATACAATTACTTATTTTTGTCTTTCATACAACATTTTTTTGTCATTATCCCTTTGAACATACAGCCCTAAGAGGAGATCTTATCACAATGTACAGGTATATAAGAGGTCAATACAAGGATCTCCCTGGTGAGCTATTCATTCCAAGACCTTAGCAAATAACCAGAGGACACCCATTGAGATTAGAGGAAAGGAGGTTTTGATTTCAGCAGAGGAAAGCTATATAATTCTCATGCATTGCATTCTCTACTGGCAGTGAAGCAGTTAAGAGTTTTTTCTGCTAGCAGCCATTTTGAAAGAAGATCACTTAGAAAAGTGAGGCTAGATTTTTCTTCTGTACCAGTGACATTGAGGGTGAAATTCATGAAGTAGCAGTAAGAGAAGCATATCATATATGTTGGTCTTCAAAGCAATCATTGACAGCTACTTTAGGTTGTTTATCTATGACTTATCATATTTCCCTGATTTCCATATTCAATACAGGTAAATACAATAAACATTGTTGATAATCCAGCCATTCCAATGACACACACACATACAAAGTATATGTGAGTGTGTGTTGTTTTCAACCTATAGATTTTTATGGGATCTGTCAGCCTAAAGCTGGCAGATCTCTCTGTACTCGCTTATTGATGGATGATCGAGTATGTCATAAGATCTAACCATTGATGAATCAGCAAATTGCTAATGCACAAGCAAATAAACCATTCGCCACTAGGGTTGCCACCCGGCCGGTATTTTACTGGCACAGCCGGTAATTAGCACTGCTGAGCTGGTATAACCTCTATACCGGCAATTGAAAAGCCGATATTACTACTTTGCCCCGCTTCCCACTATGCATAGACCACTTTGGTAGCCCGGCGCGTTGGCACCCTGCAATAGTCACACACACTGCTTCCCTTTTAGCCACGTGAGTGAAGCAGAACAGACAGAGATGCCGAAAAATCAATTGGGCATGCGTGTCGTGCTTAATAATATGCACACGCACGCTGTAAATTGGAATCCATCCTTGGGCGCCCGCTGAACGCATCCTCCTCTCCTTGGTAGCTTAGAGTCTGCGTGCATGTGGATGCCGGGCCCGGCGCTGAGCCTCTCATCTCTGTCCAGGTACTGTAGACGAGTCAGATTAATTTAATACGCTACACCTCTTGGCTTGAGACTCAGAGGGGTGTGCAACATATTGCACACTTTTCTGGCCATGAAATGGTTAATAAGAGACAATGCAAAATATGTAATGTGTGTTTTATTTATGTGTAGTAAAATAAATAAATAATCTAACATCTATTAATGTGTGGCCCATGGCATGTCATAGATAGTGTCACCTGGCTTGTGGGTGGACATTGTGAAGGTGGACAGTGTTAGTAGTTTGGAGGTGGGCAGTGTGTGAAGGTGGGTAGTGTGAAGATGGCCAGTGTGGACAGTGCGGAGGTAGACAGGGTGAGCAGTGTGGACAATGTCAGCAGTGTTGAGGTGGGCAGTGTGTGGAGGTGGACAGGATGGGCAATGTGGAGGTGGGCAATGTGAAGGTGGGCAATGTGGAGGTGGGCAGTGTGTGGAGGTGGGCAGGATGGGCAGTGTGGAGGTAGACCCTGTGCATGTGGACAGTGTGGGCAATGTGGACAGAGCTGGGCAGGGTGAGGAGGAAAATAGGGCAAGCAGTGTGTGGAGGAGGACAGGGAAGGCAGTGTGTGACATTTTTACAAAGGTATTATGCATTAACCTCCTTGGGAACCAGAGTGACATGCAACACATTGCTTGGAAATGTTTCATTCCCATCTAGGCCTCTAAGGCTTAATTGGGCAGTCTGATCACTTTTGTGTGTAGGGGATCCTTCACCACACTGGCCTGGGAGAGCTTAGTCTGACAGAGAGAGTGCTTAGTCTGAGAGAGAGAGAGAGAGTGAGTGCTTAGTCTGAGAGTGAATGCATAATTTAAAGGGATAGTAATACTTCGTTTTAACTTTATTTTATTTTGTAGGCATTAAAAAACATGAAGAATGATATAAGTCTTATCTCTCAAACCTTTATGGTTTATGAGATATTCACAAGCAAAGTTTCCCCCTCCCTCCCCTTTTACTGATGTCACACTCTTCAGCAGGAGCAGAAGGGAGGTGGCCAGGTAGACTGTAGAGAGGGACAATCTTCAATTAAGATAAGGGAAAAACCTGAAAAGCTTGTCAAGGGGGGCAGGGATTTCATTGTTTTCATAGGAATAAGAGTGTCCTCTTCTGTTATCTGTCCAGTCTATGGACTGCATTCCACATCTGAGAAGAGATGGCTTACACTAGGTAAAAGGGGCGGGAGGGGGAAACTTTGCTTGTGAATATCTCATAAACCATAAAGGTTTGAGAGATAAGACTTATATCATTCTTCATGTTTTTTTAATGCCTACAAAATAAAATAAAGTTAAAACTAAGTATTACTATCCCTTTAAGAGACAGAATGAGAGCTTGGTCTGAGAGAGAGAGAGAGAGAGTGTGTGTACTTAGTCTGAGAGAGTGCTTAGTCTGAGAGTGCTCATGCAACATTGAGTGGTTCTGCCCCTTTTGTGGCTTCTCCCTTTTGTGGCTCCTTCCTTTTTGACTCCGCCCTCACCGACCCACAGCTATGGCCGGTATTTTTTGTAGGAAAAAGTGGCTACCCTATTTGCCACTTAATGAATTCTATTTGCCACTTGATTAAATATGCCCAAAGTGGTATATCTATTAATGCAAATGTTTAGTACATTTGAAGAAAAACATTTGAACTATATTTCTCAAACAAAAAAACCCATTCAAAATTAAATGGGTCTTTTATAAATGTGATGCAATCTGTTTAATTCACACCCAGGGATCCAGGAAAATATCAGACTGCCTTTTAGAGCGAGGAAGGATATTTTTTAAGCACTTGGACTTTAGTTTTTTTTTTCTTTTGCCTTCCTCTATCATCAAGAGTGGGATTGAATGGTATGACCTTGACGAACATCTTTTTTTGGCCTCATCAAATGGGTTATTTTTTACTGAACTTTTGTCTTGATGCCTCAAATACTATGGTCTGTACTGAGGAAGCTGTAAAACAGTTCAAACCAGCTGCACCATAGTAAACAAATGAAAATTCCCAGTAATTTCATTGGGGCTTTTTACCACTTAAATTCTGGAAATATCTTGGAGACAACTCTAGCAGGGGTTTAAATGGGTAGTAAACAAACAATATAAAACCCTGTTAAACAATTGACAGCATCTTCAAAGATATAGGAACTAAGTTCTAAGTACCCCTCACTCAGCAGTTGTGGGAGAGGAAGCAACATTGCTGTCTTCTCCATAGAAGCTCCATGTCAGCAAATCTGCCATCAGTGGGCTTCTATGGAGAGTATACATGTTACCCAGAAGTGCAAAGTGAGTCACAGTTGTTACCCAGTCTTGTAGATAATGGAGATCTGCAGGGCTGGTTGACGTTAGCACCTCAATCAGGCTTCTGGGAGAGTAATAACATTGCAGGCCTCTCCACAGATTAGCCATCGATGGGCTTCGATGGAGGTGATAGAAGTCTCTGAGAAGTGCCAAGTGATGCGCTGATATCACCCTGCCCTGTAGATTTTCATGATCTGATTGGATGAAAGAGAGGGAGGGAGTGCGTTTTAAGCTGTGAGGACACTGTCTATAGTTTAAAAATGTTTTATATTGACCATTCGCTACACCTTTAATAGTCACATTTAAAACAATTTGAATTTGGTGAATTCTTATTTATATCCCCTATGGTACAGTTGCTTTGCTTCTGAATTTTCTTTCTTTATCTTCCTGTATAGGGCCCTAAAAGAGCTGTCTGAAAAGCTGCATAATTGATTCTAGTAACACTCTTTTCATTTGGGATTGATTGCACTTTTGCACCAATACATTCATCTGGAACTGGAAAAAAATAATTTAGTTTAAAGAATCCCAAGGATTCATCCAGATCCTTCCAGAAATCCAGTACTTGTCCCAAATACCAAACTATGGGTTTTAGTCAACACTTAAAGAGATTAAACTTTGCAGGAGAGGAAGAACAGGTGGGCCAGGGGTACCCGAGGAAGGAGAGGTACACAACAAACAGGGAGAGAACTGCCTGTGGGACAAGGGGTGGATGTCAGGGAGCACCCTACACAGACAAGGCCTGAAACACAGAGCTCTGATACTTCCCAGGCTAGTGGTGATGACGAGATGTTGCGGCACCCTATGTACTCCTACAAGGAGAATAGGGTCCTTATCCAGACTATACCTGAAAGATAGAGTATGCTGTTTCCAATGGAGAGAGTCAGTGGGTCTGGGTGCCAAAGAGAAGGCTGCCTGACGTCGGGGCCTGACCACGGTGAATGCAGTCTCCAGCTGTAAGCGGACCATGTAGCTGAATCTGATAAAGAAGTGATGGGGTGACTGCAAAAGACTTGTCAATAATAAGATAGGAAAACTTGCCGTGCACTACCAAGACATCAGAGGTGGTTCCCCTGTCTACATCAGCTTCATACCCTGGGAGGAGATGCTCAGGAAGAACCTATCCACAACTGCTGTTGAGAGGGTCCCTGGAGGATATGACACTGGCAACGACAGCGCCCTCAAGACAACCAGTAAATGCATCATTTCATAAATATACATCACACAAACCCTCATTGCTAGTATGGCCCAACACAGTGCAAGCTGAACTCATGGCCAGCATTGATTCACACAAGTCCACCAACACAGCGCTGAGAGGGTTCAAACTAGTACATAATACTGTACACAGAGCAGAAATATGGAGGGTTAAGAAGGCCAAATCCTGTCCAAGTCCAGGTTTAACCCCCTCGTTGCTGTGTTGATCAAGTATACCCACTGTACACAAACAATGCTTGCCATCATGTTGTCATATAAATATCTGTTATATTCCTCCACAATGTTACACATGTAGCCACAGGGAGGTCATCACCTAACCCTGTGAGTACAAGAGGGGTAAGTAACGCATTGCTCCAAAATGCGTTGGGTACTTCTCTGGCACTCCAAGAGTTAAGAGAGAACAAACACATTATAACAAGGTTACAACAGCCAGGTCCACAGTGGTCAGCTCACACATCACAGTTCAACTACTACAAACAGACTGCATGTACAACACATAGACCTTGAACGCAAAAACACTAGGGCCTCAAAACACACAAATGCTCCATTGAAAAAACACTGACAACTAAGTAGATACAATGTCAGCAATGCATACAGGCAAAACAAACACACATAGAATGGGGAATACAGCAATACAAACATCTGGAGGACATATGTGTCACCCACCAGTAGAAAAACAACAAATACATCTAACATTGCATGCTTGAGCTTTGATTATCATATGTATTCCTTGCAATCACCACTCTTCAAGATACCTATGATAATCAAAGCTCATCCACTGTAGGTGCTTACATCAATGTACAGGATTTTGTCAAGCTCATCAATCAATGATTGCCAGGGTGGTATATGGGATATACCAAGGATTCACATGTCAACTTGCATCCCTAGATCAGGTGAATAATCACACCATGTCATTTACCCACACAATATCCATGCCCTCAGAACAGCAGGAGGAGGAGGAGAGCTATGCTTTCTCCCCCTGTGACACAGCCCCTGAGGAGCCAGGAAAGGGCACAAGCAGGAGTTCACCACCACCACCCTCCCATAGAGTGGATGCCTCCTGGGAGTTGGATGCCTCCAACCAATAAAGGGGCCTCGCTTCCAGTGTGGAGCATTGGTGACCACACACAACCCATAAACAGTTGTCCAATTTCAACTCACAATCCACCTAGCAAATCAATATAACCTGAAGGTGTTGTTTGGCAATGATGTGAGTTGAAGTTGAATAACTGACAAGTCTGTCCCCATTTAGTTTGAGCCACTGGTGTAGTTATTAAGGTATTAGCCAACCATACTTTTAATTTCAGTTCTTCACTGCCATGATAGATTAGCAAAACGAACATATTATGTGATAAACAAAAAACCATCACACACCTAATAAAGGTTAATGATTGAAAAAACTGTTTTGTTTGACTACACGATAGGAGCATGAAGAAGCCATAGTCAAGTCTATGGAGGGAGAACAACTTGCATTCCATCATTTTGAACTCCAATCATACTCCCCGTTTAATTAATAGACATGTCTTCATAAGTATAATGGACACATAACTCATAACTATTTTGCTATATGAAGAAATGCCTAATACAACATCAAAATCAACAGACATATGTTTGAGGGTGATAGGGTTCCTTTAATATGTTTAACTATACATTAAAGCATAAATATGTTTGTATTGTATCAGAATGTATTGAAGACTCTTTAAAAGTACCCAAATAGTACATTTAACATAAAAAGAGCCTACTGAAAGAAAACAAGCTGAGCTGCTCATACGTTCTCCAAGAGGTCTTTGAACTCTAAAGAAGAGCAGTATTGCTGCACTGGTTTTTCCTCTTAGATCTTAGCCAATTCATACAATTCATACACATATATTTGAGCAGTTTTTGAATATGTGAAAGGTTTTGCAGAGGTTGCTAACAACTTAAAGTTTTACATTGAATAAACACCAGCACTAGAGAACAGCAAGAGGTGCTCTTCATGGAAGTGGAGTCAGAGTTTCAACAGGGTCACTGGACATTCCTCTGTTCAGTGATGGGTGATACCTGTGGAAAGGAATGACGGGAGTTGAAACTGCAGCATCTAACTGTCTGTTATGCAGAGGATGACATAATTATCTCATTAAGCTGTTGCTTTCTGGAGGAGTAGACAACCCATTGGTTGTCTACCCTACTGGAACCCATAGGGTTAAGAACAAGGGGATGCTAACCAGCCATATGTGTATGTGAACAGGACATCGTGGCAATACATAATCTAGTAGGTGAACCAGCCCTCATGAATCAGATGGTGTTGGTGTTCCAATGTCATTGTGTTGCACACACATACACACACAGGTCAGCATGGTGCGCCTGCCAACCTGCCTCCCAAATAGTTACTACAATTCTGTAGACAACAGTAATACAGTATATCCATCCCTATTGTGCTTCATTAGGCATTGCACAACTATTGTTCTCATGTTAACTCTAATACCCCTTTAACACCTGGAATTCCAGAGTGGTATCCAATGCATTGCATTTGAATGCATTGGATATCGCTCCAAGAGTTCTATGGTTGAGATCATTATGTTCAGCTCAATAAATGTTGTTTGTGGTCAGTTAAACTCCTGAATATGATGGACATGGGCAATGTGATGTACCTTTGTTTGAAGGGGATGGATGATATCCTTGAATTGACAGTGTTATCATGGCTGAATGAATGGCAGATGCCAGTTGAATTCACACCCTCACCAAAATACATCCATGGAATAGCTGCAGCATGGGTTATATACTATACCAGCTATGTGGTTGTGATGTTGTAGCAGGCTAAATCAGGGCTGTTTATGTTAGTCATTGTGTGGAGTGAAACAGATAATTATGTGTTGTGTGGGTGTGTTTGCACACATTCCCCAAGCCTGACCATGGACATACATGTATTGTGTTTGATTCCTGTTTTATACTCACAGGTAAAGTGGACCCTGATAAGCCTGTCTTATATCTCCTCCCCTCTCAAGATCTCCTCACCCTGTGCAATTGAAACAGGGACCTCCACAATTGGTTCTATACCGTCTCCTAGACGTGTGTCAATGGCTATGTTATGTAGTATGACACATGCAAGGATGATGTGGCACACCTTACCAGGAGCATATTGCAGAGCTTCCCCGAGTAATCCAGGCACCAGAATCTTGATTTGAGTAGGTGTGGTCCTCCAGGTGGAGATAGGCTTCTCTCTGGGTTGCCAGCTATAGCATCAGCACTTGCAGCAGGTGGCGGATTTGCAGGTGTATTCTGTGGTTCCTGGGGCTCCCTTGCCCACACACAATTTCCCGTGTTATATCCATGGGAATTGCAATAGAAACATATTCTCTTGTGTGTGTATGTGTGTATATATATATATATATATATATATATATTTATATACACTAGTTGAAGAGCCTGTTACACGGGCCACAGTGCCACTGCCAGCCGGTCGCAGGGCAGTCATGCACAGTAGAGACTGCCCACGCCGTGGCTGATACAGTGCCATCCGGTCACAGTGCATATATATATATATATATATATATATATATATATAGATATACACACACACAACCTGCAGCAAGTTATTTTTATACCGTGAAAACAATATTAGAAAAATTATGAAATTAACTCAAAACAGCTTTCCATCACTACTCTAACCTGCCATTCCCGAGCTCCTTCCCTCTACGCCTCCCCTAGCCCATCCGTCTAGCCTGTTGCCTCTACTCACAGTTCTCCACTTGCCCCACTTCATCATTTTTCTCTCCCGCCACTTTACACCTATTTAAATTGCTCTGTAAGTAGGGGTGCCTATTGGCCTTTTTCAGGAAGTGGAAATTCTGGAGCAAACCATTTACACCATGCTGGAGGAGGATGAAAATCCACATTGATTCAAATGGGTTTTAATCCTATTGATGCAAGAGAGAGCTCTATGGCATTGCTTTATAATCTATTGTTTAAAATCCAAATTTCAGTAAATAGAAATATGTATAATTTTAATTTCAATCATATGGTGCTGTTGGTTTGCTCCAGAGTGATGAATAAGGCCCTATATACCTTTAGGCATGAGTAGATAGATGGTTCAGTGAATTTGCTAGTGTTACTCATAATTCATTTTATTTTAACTTAATTGTCTTAAGTAGTGAGGTTATTTGTGTTTGCATCCCTATTAAATGTGTGGTTAACCTTACTGCCTAAACAGTGTGTCTCCTCTTTCATATGTGCGATAAAGAAGCAGTTACGGTACCTGGTGGACATACATTAGCACCTAATATAATTGTTATGTCAAATAGCTAGAAAGGGATAGAGGTGGTGTACAACCAATGAGGGACAACCAAAGAACCCTTATTAGCAATGCCCTGACTTTCTCTGACTTCATCTGCCATATTGTGCTATGCCATACGGCAGTGGTTCTGAAAATGGGATACTTAAATCCCAGGGTTCCCCCAAGAAGTGCTTGAGGTTCCATGGAGCACATTTCATACTAACTACACCATAGGGGACAAAAAAAAATCCAAAATTCCCTTTGAGTTAACCCCTTAATGACAAAGGACTTACCAGGTACGTCCCTCAAAAACTGTCACTTAGACGTACATGTAAGTCCTGGAGATCCGGGTCCCCACGCGGCCTGTCACTAAGGGGTTAAATGAAGCTTTAAACTCTTTGGGGGAGATTCACTAAGGCTTGATAAAGATGTGATAAAGCGGAGATGACTTCTCCAATGATATCACTGCTCCAGTTCCTATGTTATTCTATAGAGCCTATGTACTCCAAAAGCTGAAGAAATCTTACTGCATTGGCTCCATAGAATAACATCATTAACCCTTTAAATACTAGGTCATCACATTTGGAAGCAATGCAATGGTGACTGCGCTAGTGTCAAATGGGTTAACCCTTTGAGTGCCAGAGAGTTATTCAACACATTGCATTGCAATGAGTTGGATACCTCTATGGCACTCAAAGGGTTAAAGAGCTTGCTTGTTTGGGATTTCAAAGGGGACACTTTCATTAAAATATTTTTAAGGAGAACAGAGAAAAAGAAAGGTAAAAATGTTAACCCTTTAAGTACCAGATGGTTGTTAAAAATTTTGAGACGGAAAGCATTAGACAACCCTGTAGTGCAGTGATTCTCAACCAGGGTGCCATGGCACATTGATATGCCATGCACATCAACTTAGGGTGCCCCATGTTCATTATGAAGACGTTGACAAAAATGTGAATGTTTACTTTTAATTGTAGATTTATGGAAATTGTTATACACAATATGTTTATTTTTGTTATTATGACTATGAGCCCTACTAATAATTGTATATTTATGTATCGTTCCCTTCATTATGAGCTTGATAAATTACATTCAATGTGTTATAGGTACCCTGAAAACTCCAGATTGCATATTGTGGTGCCACAAGTGCTAGAAGGCTACATGGAAATTCAATTACAATAAACTATCAGAAACCTCACCTCTGATTTGTCAGCACCAATATAAAAAAGAAATGTAAAAGAACTTATATAATTTATTTGTAAGTATTCTTCACTAGTATTAGTTTTGTTTATGCGTCATACAAAGCTCTGTTTTTGGTCCCCTTCTCTTCTCTGTATTCACCTCATCACTTGGAAAACTCAGACACTCTCTTTAGATTGTAAGCTTTTAGGCAGGGACCTCACTTCCAGTGTTTCGCTTGTAACCATGTGGTATCTAAACCCTTAAATTGTAAAGCTCTGTGTACACTGGTGGCGCTATATAAACATATTCATTAATTCATGGCTTTTGCTGTTATCTAATGCTGATGACACCTGAATGTGCTTCTTTTCTCCAGACCTCTCTCCATCACTCATGGCACAAGTGTCCAACTGTCTCTATTCTATCCCCCGTTTTGATGTCCCTTCAATACCTCAAAATCAATATATCCAATATATCCAAAACTGAATTAACAATTTCCCCAATTCTTGCACATCCCCGTCCCTTACAGTTAACTCATTACATCTTCCTCACATTCGCTGCCTTGGGTTTATTTTCAACTCTACTGTTTCCATATAACACACATGCTGTCCTAAAGTAAATCACAGGTGAGCAAGCATTGGATCTACAGATTACTAAAATCAGTCATCCTCCTCAGGTTAGTGGTGACAGTGGATAATGATAGTTGCCCTGAAACAGCTAGTGTTGCCCTAGCCTGCTTTAGATGTTGACCCAGCTGTTTCTCTTTGAGATTGTTTCCCAGTTTATCAGTGAGCCAGGAGTCCCACCAATAAGCCCTTGTTTGTACCCCTCCCCCAGTGTTTGCAGGATAGAGGAGCAGGCAATGTAAACTATTCTGATAAACTTCTTCCAGGATAAGGAGTTTCCATTTGTGAGTGGAAAGTGTACTACAAGATTGCAGCCTCCACTGCAAGGGTTTCAGAAAATGCTTCATGCATGGAGACTGTATTGCTTATGCCTATGTTGACAAGATCTCCATTTTAATGAGGATGCTTACAAAACTTTCAGTCTGTAGGTCTGCACAGCTATGCTGCACTGAACATTAAATTAGAGATGTAATAACTAGTCACCTAATGTAGTAACTAGCATGCCCTGTGTGTTAACTATAATATATTGATGCCTGTGTGCTGTGGTATTTGGAATTCTCATATCAGTCAAAAGCAATTCCAAATTGCAGCCCAGATGTCATATTTGGACACTGTGAGTTGCTATACCTGAGAAATTTAAAATGAGCTGACCCTGAGATCTATTAAACATTAACCTTTAAAGTATCCCATAATGTAGATTCTATGCGATATGTCCCTGCTTCCACTAACCCAGAAGGTTCACTGATCAGTCCTCAAGGAACCTTTAACATACTAGAAATGAGGAACTTCTTCTCACCATGCCTTTCTGCTAGAAATGGCACCAGTGTATAGACCGAAACAGCAGTTAATTGGTGCAGATCATGTAGTAGGTAACACCAGACTCTCACATT
This sequence comes from Rhinophrynus dorsalis, assembly GCA_037306005.1. Lineage (NCBI taxonomy): Eukaryota > Metazoa > Chordata > Amphibia > Anura > Rhinophrynidae > Rhinophrynus > Rhinophrynus dorsalis. The sequence goes on along the minus strand of CM074722.1, from coordinate 151,162,611 downwards.
GAGAATTTGCCCCTCCACCCTAAAACCTTGTGAATTTAACTCTAGCATGGTGAACCTATGCCACCTGAACTGCCTTTTGGGTGAACGTAACCACATGAGACAGGTGAGATCAGTGTGACTGGGGGCCCTATGCACAACAAGAGCAAACCAACCGTATCATAGAAAAAAAATGTTGCCCATCATAACTTCAGTAAAACACAAAAAGAAAAAAAGGGGTGAGCAGGTGCAAAGAATGCATATAATAATGACATTCTCAATAGTATAAGTTTAGTACTCACATCCACGAGTCTAGTGTATCTTCATAGCCGGTCACAATGCTCACAGGAAAATGCAGGGCTAGTCTTCCCCACAATAGGACCACCTCAGTAGGCACCTTAGACTCTTGTGATGTAGTTATAATCAATGACCCAATGTATTCAAAATTAAAATAAAATAAGAATGAAAACAGAAAAAAAACAGGAAAAGATAAACCAGAATAAAAAGTTAAAACTATTTTAATAGATTAAAATATATGTTATACCCCAACATATTTCATGGTCACACCAACCATTTCTTCAGGAGGTAACAAAAACCGGTCTGCCATTCAAAGAGATTGTTAAATAGACAAATGCAACATGGGTTATTGTGCTGATTTGTAAAACATTTGTCAAACGTGCAAATAACATGATTAGCCTTTAACGGACCGTAGGCCATTACTGGGGGCTCTTTTTAGAGCCATTGAAAATACCCCAAAATGACAGGAATTCAGAGACTTGACCGGCATATTAAGGCCAGAATATAAGGGGACTGGAGCCTCGCTTTTCAAAACCAGGTGCACAATGGATTGACTGCCAGACCCTCATGAGGTGTGCATGTGTGTTGTGTTAGGTTCAACTGTATGGACACGTAGGGGTTGTATGGGATTGGTCACCTATCCTCTATGAGGGAAATTAGTTTCATTCAGTTTGAGGGAATGTTGATGAGCAATACTGTGTTTAACCAGTAGGTGTCTCCCTACCTAGAACATATTGTCGAAGGTTTCAGTGCATTATGTTACTGGGCAGGTAGGCACTCTTCCTATTGGTCGCCGCCGTTCCCTCTAGTTGTTGCTCCGGCTGCCATTGGTTGGGGAGCCGGAGTGACATAATTGAGTTATATATCAGACCTGGGTAATTCAGCCTTTTATGGAGGACAGTGACCCAGGTCCTGATTGGTTTCTTGTTTCTTGTCACTCCGATTCCTATTGGTTGAGAATCGGAGCAGCAAGATTGAATTATATAAAGTCCCCTCAGTGTACACTGTTCCCTTTGTCCCTCTGTTTACGCCAAATACTGTGCTCATTATTGTATGTACCTCTCCACCACTGGCCCCATTGTATACTTTGTGTACACTCCTATTGTGTATTGTATTTGCGCCATTGTATTACATACGGTTTCTGTATAACTTGTCCCTATGTTTCTGAATAAAGTGAGTTAGTCATTTTGAATTAAGAAGCGTCCTGTTGACTTCATCCCTGAGTGGTTTAAAGGGTTCCCTCTGACCCCCATGCACGAGAGCTATGTTCCAGTGTTCCAGCCAGCTATTCTGATTCACCGGACAGCTACCCATTTGTAGCTGCTTCAAGGACAGAGGACCCTGGAACAACGACCCAGGACCATCCGGCGTCTTGGGTTCCCGTTACATAGCCCAATTAAAAAGATATATGAACAGACACATGGATCCTCAAACACTTGTGTCAGGACATACACTACAATCAAAAAGATACATCCATCATGAGATCAGTACACCTGAAAAGACTGTCTCCACAATAAGCACAAACAATAAAATGAACAAAACAAGAAATATAGGATGTATACAAAGATAAATATCAAAGTTAATCAATGTATCAAGAATATGTGTGGAGACAGTAAATATCTCTCAGCAATTAACCCCTTGAGTGATCCAGCACACTGCAACACCCCTCCAGCACCCAAACTAAAAGATTAGGAATAACAACTGAACTTTCACTGATTACAGTCCAGAGACAGTGGATGTAATTACTACTGGATCACCGCTCATTCACAGTAGAGCATGTATTGCTCACACTATATACTGTTTATTATATTGTATGGACTTTGCAACTATTCCATAGGAGCTATATTTTATAGTATCTTATGTTATTTTATGTAAGATTAGAACATAACCATTTTTATTGTTTAGTATTGTATTACTGCAGTACATTTTATTTATCATACCATTGCCCCTTTATATATATATTACCTCATAGTTACTTCTTTATATTTGGAGTGCACTCCTTCTTTTGTTTTTTTGATGAGCTTTAGCCTGAAAACAACTGGAGGACCTCACATAGCCAAACCCCTGCTCTAGGATGCTGGCATCACATATATCACTCATACAAACATAGAACATGAGAGCATACCTCCCAACATTTCACATGGCCAAAGAGGGACACTTGTGTTTTAGGTGGTGTTGATGGGGGTGTGGTTGGAGGGTGGGGAATTACCACGAATATTTAAGTTATTTCATGACCGATTTGATGCCTCTTTGTGTCACTGAATAAATTATTTAGAACAAGACTAAAGTATTTTATTTACACAGACTAGTTTATACACACATTAACTGAAGCTGATATGAAGATTAATGTGAGTTTTATTGCTATAGAGCAATGTGATACACTTATATACACACCACATAATCTGATCTCCTAAAAAGAGGGACTCCAGGGCAGGAAAGAGGAACAGAGGGATTTGGGTCTCAAAGAGGGACACTTGGGAGGTATGTGAGAGTCTACACATACATTTTCATATCACTGCAGAAAACTGCTTTATTTTGCTTGCAGGTATATAACAGATTTCAAATGTAGCTCTCCCTACTCTTTTAAGGGGTAGCTACCCTAAAATGTATGTATGCATAAAAGCAACATCTTCTGCATTGATACAGATGAGAATATCTGTTCTGGATGCTCAGGTTCTGTGTGTTTATATGCTCCTTTGTAACCCATAGAACCATTTAAGGACATTGCATTGCACACTCCTGTGGTCCTTAAAGGGTAATCTCTCTATCTGCGCAGTATTTGGTAATGCATTGCACCTGTCTATTGAGGTTGATGTACATAGCTGGAACTCTCCGGTTTTGCCCCAGAGACTCTGGTTTTGACTCCGCATTACTAGGTCTTCCGGGGCAGTTTCAGATTCTCCGGATTTAGGGAGTTTCTATAAAACTCTGCCCACTTATGATTATTCCCACCCTGTTCCACCCACTCCCTCCCCTTTTCCTATTTCCCCAGTCTATTCTGCCTATTTTTTTCTGTTTTACAAGTCCCCCACCTTGCTATTAAGCCCCAGCTCTTCTATGATGCAAATTGCATCATTTCTCTCCCTTCAGTGGCACCACAGGACTCCCCTCTGGGGAACCCAGACCAAAAATTTCCCAGGTACGCTGATGTACTATGCACCTTAGGGGGAAAATGAAATCTCCCATTGATTTAAATGGAGCTTTTTACCCTTTGAATGCTAAATAGGTCTCCAATGCAAGTGCAATGGAGACTTCTTTAGTATTCAAGTGGCTAAAAAGCCCATTTAAATTATGTGAATTTGGGTAAATGTAATAGTTTGCCCCAGTATTACCCCTGTCCTCATTACACCTGCCTTACTAGCTTACAGGGACAGTCCGTATATAACCCCTTGAATGCTAACAATGTGTTTGGAGCAAGTGTGGGAGCAGAGAGGATGTGTTCAGATTTCAGCACCAAAAATACCACCAGTCCTCTCTTAACCCATTGCGTGCCATAGATATATGCAAAGGAGTCTTAATGTTATAGCCCTTTCAGTGCCAGAGGGATATGCAGTCAAAGGGTTAATGGAGGGCAGCTGCTGTCTCTGCTCTTCAGTAGAAACAGCAAACGGTCTTCTTGCTCCATAGAAAACAATGGGATGATCCCAACTTCACTATCTCAGTTTGGCAAAGTTGGGCCTCTGAACTTCAGGGAGCATATAGCAAATAGCCACATAAACATATAAACACACCCACAGGAATACAACATTGGCTCATTAAGCTACATTTAAATATTACACTGCAACATTGTAAACCTGGCGAAGGCATGGAGGAAGCATGGCGATGTTGGCCTATTTGCAGCATATTCACAATGATACAATGGCAGAGACATCTTTGTAATATGCAGAAATGTGCTTGAAGCAAATATGTCATGATATCGCCAACCAGACCACTTACTGAATCTTAGTGCATCTCCGCACAGGACTCGAGCTGCAAATTAGCAATGCAGGCCACTACTATGGGGCACACTATGTATTTCTTCCCATAGCACAGTCACTCTATATGTACATTACGAGGTCTATTCAACAGCTTTGGCTGCCATCAGGACCATTGTGACAGACATGACAGAGTGCATGAGGCTACGTAACCCTTTAAGGACCAGAGGGGTACACAATGCATTATGAAGAAATGCACTGCATATCCATGGGAGGACTGACCTGGGGGGGGGGGGGCAATTGGCCCTGTGGGCTGGAGTGATAGTAAAAATGACTAGTAGATTATATTTACCCCTAGGCTACAAGGCACCACCTCCTGCGCACACCCCTTCTGTCCTTGACCCCTTAAGGACCAGCGGTCCAGGGACATTACCTTCCCTTAAGGACCACTTTGATCCTTGCTGATGCGCTGCTACATGTGACCTGTTACACGTATAGGCGCTCCGCTCTGATGCTTTAGAGAGGCTGTGCCAGTCTTGGAGCAGTCAATTTTAGGCACAGTTTTTTACTTACAGCACTCCCGGTAGATCGCTGTAAGTAAAAAGTACATGATGTGCTATGACCGTCACTGGTCCTTAAGGGTATAAGAACCGTGATGGTCATAGAACGTTATCTGGTCCTTAAGGGGTTAAAGGATTCAGATTGCCATGTATAGTTAGAATGTGAAGTCCTGTGGTCCTGCTAGTATTCGTCATGTCCACTTCCATGGACATGACATCCGGGATTGAATAACAATGTTATCTCTTCGACAAAAGCAGGAGAAAAACATTCAGAGGGGCCATTAGGATTTTCTGGCCATAGTAAGGTAAGATGGATGTGTTTATGTAAAATCTGAGGCAAACTAATTGTACTGTAGGGTACAAATAAAAATTTCTATTGATTTTAATGAGACTTGTAGCAGCTTTAATGTACAGAGACCTCTCTAGCATTCAAGGGGTTAAAAGTCCCTATCGATTAATAGAGATGTGAGAAATCATTATTTGTTCCCTACAGTGCAGTTGATTTGCAGCAGAATTGCACTACTGTACCTTTATAAATAAAGTTCAGTGTATATTAACAAGGCTGTTCCTTTAATTAAAAGAAGGAAAATGTTGCTTCTTCCCAGATCCTGTTATATGTAAAGAAGACAGCAAGGAGGCTAGAGGGAGAGCTAAACTTACATGTTAAATGATGTAATGATTTACAGTTACTTACAGACCCAAATATACGTAGGGAAATGTATGGTTTATTTGCATAACAAATATGTTGTAACAAACCAGGCCTCTATTTTACAGACCCAGCCTCTGGTTACTTTTACACTGCCCCCAGTCTATTATATATAGCAAAGATATATTGTTAAATTGTAAATTGTATCCACATATAGGTGAATTATAGGCAATTTGACTTTAGATATTATTTGCTTAACCAATTAAGGACCAGAGGTGCATACCTCCCAAGTGTCCCTCTTTAGGAGGGACGGTCCCTCTTTGAGACCCAAATCCCTCTGTTCCTCTTTCCTGCCCTGGTGATCAGATTATGTGGTGTGCATATAAGTGTATCACATTGCTGCACAGCAATAAAACTCATATTAATCTTCATATCAGCTTCAGTTAATGTGTGTATAAACTAGTCTGTGTAAATAAAATACTTTAGTCTTGTTCTAAATCATTTATTCAGTGACACAAAGAGGCATCAAATTGGTCATGAAATAACTTAAATATTCGTGGTAATTCCCCGCCCACCAGCCACACCCCCAGCAACACCACCTAAAACACAAGTGTCCCTCTTTAGGCATGTGAAATGTTGGGAGGTATGGAGGTGTGTGTAACTCATTGTGCTTGCTCACAGTGCCTAGAGAGATCATCTACACCTCACTGATAAGGCCCAACAAGGCTGAGGTTGGCTGTTTCTCTTATTTGGAGAGGAATTGCCTGGCACTTCGTGGCTAGACGGCTGTTTTGGCAGGATCAGTATGATGTGAAAGGCAATAGTAAGCAAAAAAAAGAGACAGCACCCTGGATAGGACACCATTCTTATAGAGCCTGCTAAATTCTATAGCAGGTTTGTTCCTAGATGAGCATCTCTGACCAGTACCTTTGTGTAACTCATTGTGAAACAATGCACTGTACACCTCTCTGGTCCTTAAAGGGTTAAAGGATTTATAACATCATATTGAAAGGATACTATCTATTTCAAGGAAAACAAAGACCTAAAATAGAACTGATGTTATGCGCACATAAAGGGATAGTAAACCCATCTACAAAGTACTAGCGCTAACTTAGATATAATAAAAAGAAATTACCTGAGGTTATTTCTATCTCTCAAACCTTTATGGTTTGAGCGATATACGAAAATAAAGTTCTCCACTCCCTCCCCTCTCATACATAAGCTGTATAGCTGACTGCATGAGATTCTGGTCCGGGGTCCAGACAGCGGCTCTTCAGCAGAGCCGATATAGTAATATCTAAAACGAAATGCTTCATTGGAACGGTCTACAAAGTGCGTCTGGATTGCAAGCACACTTTGTAGACCATTCCATTGATGTATTTATTTTTAGATATCACTATGTCGGCTCTGTTGAAGAGCTTTAAGGGTTTAAACAATACAGGGTGACAGGTGCTTTGTAGAGTGAAACATTGGGTGTGAGGTCCCTGCCCGAAAGCTTACAATCTAAAATGGTAATGGGAGACATACAGAGTACATAAGTGTCAGGTGCTGAATACAGTGTTAGTTCTGACGATGATAGATGACATCAGTAAAGTAAATAATTTATAAGAGCATTCATTGTACAATATCAGTGCCTTCTAGCATGTTGAGATTTTATCCATGAGGTGCATTTTTAAGTGAGATTTGAAGGTTATCAGAGGTTCAGTGGCACAGGTTGGATGGTAGAGTATTCCATAGATACGGAGCAATGAGAGAAAAAGGTTTGATACGTGACAGGAGCTGAAAAAAGACAATCATTGGCCAAACGTAAGTGGCGGTATGGGTTATAGCAGGAGATCAGAGTGGAAATGTAAGAAGGAGTAGAGGAGAGAAGTGTCTTGAAAGAGAGAAGTAAGATTTTGTAAGATATCCGGAGTCTGATAGGCAGCCATTGGAGAGTTATGAGGAGGAGTGGGGCAGGGACAAACCTAGGTGACAGAAGAGTAATTCATGCTGCAGCATTCTGTATAGATTGAAGTGGATGGAGATGGGAAGCAGGAATGCCAGACAGAATAATTTTGTAATAGTCCATGTGGGAGAGGATGATTGCGTGTATAAGAATTTTAGCTGTGGAGGAACAGAGGAAGGGACCGATTTTAGCAATGTTATGCAAAAGAAAGCGACAGGTTTTAGAAATGGCATTAATATGAGGGAAGAATGAGAGAGACTTGTCAATTATCACCCCTAGTCACCGCGCTTCTGATACTGGATTTATGGTAGTGCCATTTACAGTTACCTGGAAAGGCGCTACAGGGCCAGGCCTAGGTGGGATGAATAGTAGCTCAGTTTTAGACATACTGAGTTTGAGGTGCCTATGAGCCATCCAGTCTGAGATAGCCAAGAGGCAATCTGTGATTTTAGCCTGGATATCAGAAGTCAGTCGAGGTGCAGATAAGTAAATCTGGGTGTCATCTGCATAGAGGTGATATTTGAGACCAAATGAGTTAATAAGATCACCAAGTGTTATTGTGTAAAGAGAAAACAGAAGCGGTCCTAGAACAGAACCTTGAGGAATCCCAACAGATAGCTGGATGGGAGAAGATGAAGAAGTGGCAGAGGAGACACTGAAGGATCTTTTAGATAGATAAGAGGAGAGCCAGTCTAGTGCTGTGTCTAGTGTTGTGATTCCTAAGGAGTGAAGAATGAGGAGGAGGAGAGCATGGTCTACATGGTCTACATTGTCAAAAGCTGCTGAGAGATCAAGCAGGATAAGTATTGAATAGTGACCTTGAGATTTGGCAATGTGAAGATCATTGACCACTCTAGTAAGAGCAGTTTCAGTGGTGTGAGCAGTGCGAAATCCAGATTGTAAAGGGTCCAGCAGGTCGTAAGTGTCAAGCAGTTGTGAGTAGGTTAGGAGTTCCAAGAGTTTAGAGGCAAAAGGCAGAAGAGAGACGTGTCGAAAGCTAGAGAGTGTGTTCCTGTCAGAAGAGTTGTTCTTAAGGATGGGTGTTACTAAAGCATGTTTGAAGTTGTCAGGAAAGGTAGCAGCAGTGGCAAAGGAGGAGTTAAAGATTTGTAATAGGATAGGGATTAGTGTGGGGGAGAGGGACTGGATGAGGTGAGCGGATCAAGTGTGCATATAGTGGAAGGAGCAGAGGATAGCAGGTTAGTCAGTTCCTCCTCCGTGACTAGTGAAAAAGAGTCCAGAGTGCCAGGAGGAGAACTAGGGAGGCTAGGAGGAGATATACAAGGTGGTATATTATCCCGGATGGAGTCCACCTTGGCTTTGAAGTAGGCAGAAAAGTATTGTGGCTGTATGGAGTTTGTGGGGGAAGCAGATGGAGGGCAGAGGAGGGAGTCAAAGGAAGAGAAAAGGCATCGGGGGTTGGATTTATGAGTGTTGATTAATTGTGAAAAGTAAATTTTGTTGGCGAGGGACAGAGAAGAGTTAAAGAAGGAAAGGAGGAACCTGTAGTGGAGAAAGTTTGCCAGAGAAGCAGTCTTTCTCCACAGTTGTTCAACTGAACGGGTACAGGAGCGGAGGAAGCTGGTGTCTTTATTAAGCGTGCAGGAGCGGAGAAGAGTGAGGAGTTGGTGTGAAGAGGTGAGTGTGTATGATAGAAGTGAAGGAGAGGTATTAACATGGGGTGGAGGAGATGGTGGAGGGAAGAAGGAACCAGATATTTTAGTGAGAACTGCAGCCATAGAGAGAAGGAATATTAGGTAGTTAGGTACTGTTTGCAGAGGGCATGATGTTGAAACAACAGTCCGAATGGGCCAAAAGCATCTTCTCATGATGGAAGAGTGTTTTGTATACAGAGTACACAAGCTGGTGTCTTACAGAGAATCTTGAAGGTTAGGAGAATTGCAGAGCTTCCATTTAGATGTTTTCTTCAAGTCCTTTGTAGCCTTGCTTTGGAAGGTGTTCTGTCTTCTGCTCAGGTCTCTCTTCACATAAGCTGGCTCACTTGGCATTTAGAATCCCTTACAATGGTCACCCTAAACTGAAGGTATTATATAGCAGTCTTAGACACATGAGGCTTATTCAGCTTAATTAACAATCAAAGGCTGACCAAAAGTCTGATCAGAGCTGATAAGCAAGTTAATTCACACCCATGTGAAAAGAGTGACCAAATCAGACCTCAGTAAGAACACAGGATGAAGTGGGGAGGGGTTGATCAAACAGAAATGAAATCAATAACAATAGTTGCAGACAAATAGATGTAGGATGTTAAGAGTTAAAGGGATAGTAATGTGTCATAATAAAATCAGCTCTAATTTTAAAACATGACAGGAGGCTCATATTTTTGCTTTACTCTCTTTACTACCACCTCCAATAGCAGCAGAGAAAAACAGAACAAATTAACCAATCAGCAAAAAGTTACACTAACAAGTAGTTGAGTAAACATATTACTCCCTCTTTCTTGCTGCTCACCTCCAACTGAACAGGTCAGGTATTTTGTGCTCATATTTTAATTGCTCATTTTCTAGTGCTTGTTCTTATCCAATAATCTTATTTTATTAAACTTTTAATAAATATCGTTTTTACCTTTTTTCTATTGTATTACATTCGTTTTTCCTATCTTTTGCCTCAACTTCCTAACTTCCCTTTGTAGTCCACCATTTAAGAATTCCTTTGTACCTCTTTGTTTTTTCTCTACACTGAACTTTCACTTACTTTTCTCAGTTTGAGGCGTTTTTTGTCCGTTTTACTAGTTTTGTGTCTCTCCCAGCCTTTCCTCATCTTTTCTCTTTCAGTGTTTGCCATTCGACGGCTATCTGACGAGATCTTGCGAGATTTCGTCATCCATTTTATTTCCTCGCGTCTTCTCCGTATGCCTCATTACGGAGCTGAGCTTCAAGCTGTTAACATCTCTGTGCAACTTTCTTCACTGCAAGTACCCCTTACAGTTGAATATATTATTCTATTTTGAGAGTGAGCCTCTCTAATTGTTCTACTTATTTTGAACTTTCCCCTTGGTTGGCTGTCCCCTTTTTTTCTTCAACACACGCTATTATTTACCTAGAGAGTGAGCATTTTCTTCTCTTGTTCTTTCACTATTGTCAAAAAAAAAAAAAAAAAAAGAAATTAATTATAAAAAAAGGCTATATTTGTGGGTGAGCCCCACATTATTTAATAAATAGATATACATATTTTATTTTCTCCTATCATTATGGAGGGTTCTCAGAAAACTAGTCTTAGTTCTGATAGCCTGCAAGACATTATTAAAGGGATAGTAATACTTCATTTTAACTTTATTTTATTTTGTAGGCATTAAAAAAACATGAAGAATGATATAAGTCTTATCTCTGAAACCTTTATGGTTTAAGAGATATTCACAAACAAAGTATCCCCCCCTGTTCAACCAGATCAGAAGGGAGATGCCCAGGTAGACTGCAGAGAGGGACAATCTTCAATCAAGATAATGGAAAAAGCTGAAAAACTTGTCAAGGGGGGAAGGGCTTTCATTGTTTTCATACAAAGAAAATTGTCCCCTTCTGTTATCTGTACTGTCATACAACCAGACTGACATCTGAGAAGAGATGGCTTACACTAGGTAAAAGGGGCGGGGAGGGGAACTTTGCTTGTGAATATCTCATAAACCATAAAGGTTTGAGAGATGAGACTTATATCATTCTTCATGTTTTTTTAATGCCTACAAAATAAAATAAAGTTAAAACGAAGTATTACTATCCCTTTAATGCTGCAGTACAGGCTTCTATTGAGAAATATTTTCAAGGCTCTTTGCCTCAAAGTTCTGCTCCCTCAATTTCTCAGGCTACTATTCAGCCTATAGTTGATTCTTCAGATTCTGATGTCTCTGAATACCAAGCCAATAATTCTTCCAAACGTCACTGGAAAGGTCAGCATTCCAAACCTAACCCTAGTAAAGGGAAAATTCCCACTAAAAAATCAAAACTGACCTCCGCCCCAGAGGTTTATGGGGCTTCTAGATCGTCCTCAGAAGACGAGGACAAAGATTTCCCACCTGAATATACTGAGGTGGATGCCTGGCAGGCTCCTTTCTCTGATTTGTCAGAGGATGAATATTGCGAAGATTTTTCCCGCAATGATACACGTTCTATGGGTGAGCCCCATTTATCTAAGAACCCTTCAGATCCCATTTCCGGTGATAGTTTGGATGCTAAATCTATTGTAGACTCATTGGGCAAGCCAATGTTCGACCCATGAGGTATACGTCATCCTCGTTCAGCTGAATGGGTGCCTCCCCCCCATTTATCCAAGTATCTTCATTTTTGGCTTCGCCAACCTTTGGATAAAGAGGTTAGGACCCGTTTACGTGGTGAGTGCCCACGTCCAGTTATTCCTGATAAAGTTGCTGTCACTCCAGAATTTGACCCTACCATGGTCACCTTCATGGCCAGATCCGGTAGAGACCCGAGAAAAGGGTTAGAGAAAGGCCTTAAATCGGCACAAGATAAACTTTTAGATGTTACCGGTCCTATGGCCCAAATCTTTTATTTGGCAGATTCAGCTCTATCCTCTGGTTCGACTTTAGATCCCCTCACCATTCGTGAATGGATCCAACGTTGCATTTGCCTCATTGGAAATGCTAACGTAGAAATTTCAACCGAGCGGAGAAAAGCTGCACTTCTACGTATTGATCCAAAGCTAGCAGAACTCAGCACCAAGGAGCTAGGACCTTCGGCTAATGGCATGTTATTTGGTGAGCCATTTTTGAAGCAGCTTCAAAGTCACGTAAATATTTTTTCTTCCCTAAATAAGGCACAGATTTCTCTCAAAAAAATATTCAGATCCTCCCCACAAAGGGGTGTTTTTGGCAGGGCTGGACGACAGCGGGGCCGTGTCTCCAGCCGTTTCTGGCCTTCAGGCCCCAGAAGCTACACTTCACAACCTTTCTACCCCTCATCTACGAGACCACAGTTCCAGCCCCAGAAAGGTAATCCCGGAGTTCAAGGGTTCCATTCCCGTGGACGCTCCAGACTTCATCCAGGTGAGTCCAATTGCTTCAAACCCTTTTTTCCCTCTGTTTTCAGCAGGCAGACTTCCCTTTTTCTTTCAGACTTGGAGGTCCCTGTCATCAGATTCTTGGATTCTCCAAACAGTAAGAGGTTACAGAACAGAATTTATCTCCATTCCTCATCAACTTTCTCTCCCAAATCCTGCTTTCCTGTCTCCTCATCAACGAGACATTCTTCATACAGAACTGATGTCCCTAAAAAACAAGGGTGCAATTCAAAGAGCGCCAGACTTCAGCGGTTTTTTCAGCAACGTCTTTCTAGTGATGAAGAAGTCAGGCGAATCCAGACCTATTATCAATTTAAAATTCCTCAAACCGTTCATAAAGTATCGTCATTTCAAAATGGAAGGCATACATCTTCTTCGAGTCCTGTTACTTCGAAACGACTGGTTTACCCGTCTGGATTTGAAAGATGCTTACCTTTCCGTTTCCATACATCCTCTTTGTCAACATTTTCTCAGATTCCAGTGGAACAACGAACCTTGGCAGTTCACGTGTCTCCCATTCGGGCTGAGCTCAGCCCATTGGTGTTTCACGAAACTGCTCAAACCAATTTTGGCTCATCTTCGAGCTTTGGGCACAAGATGCATTGTCTACCTGGACGACATCCTGTTCTTCGGTTCGGACAAACTTCGTCTTATATCTCAGACTACGTATGCCATTCGTCTTTTGGAAAATCTCGGTTTTTTGATCAACCACGAGAAATCTGTTCTAGTACCTTCTCAGACCATTCAGTTTCTCGGGTTCGAAATAGACTCCATTTCCTGCACTCTCAAGTTACCTCTAACAAAAATTCTCTCGATCAGGAGGGAGATCAAGCGAGTTCTTCATTTGACAGCAATTCCTTTGCGTCTCTTAGCTCGGATTGTGGGACTTTTGTCCTCTTCCATTCAGGCTATTTTTCCCTGCCCGCTCTACTACAGGGCAATGCAGCGCCTCAAAGCTCAGTTTCTTCGAAAAGATCCTTCTTATGATCAATTCGTCCCTCTCTCTCCAGACGTTCGAACGGAGCTGAACTGGTGGCTCCTTCATATGCAGGCGTGGAACGGTCGAGCGATTTTCGGTACCGTTCCGGATTTCATCATCAATTCCGACGCCAGTCTGTGGGGATGGGGAGCAACTTGCGCAGAAACATCCACAGGGGGTCTCTGGACCCACTCCGAATCAGGTTTGCATATAAATTGTTTAGAGCTCTTAGCCGGCTCTTTTGCCATCCGCAGTCTAGCCAAGGACTTGACAGACTGTTGCATATTGCTTCGCATGGACAATATCTCTGCAGTCCAATATATCAATCGCTTGGGAGGCGCCCGTTCCAAGATCCTTTCGGACGTCACCAAAGACATTTATCACTTCTGCCTCCAACGCAACATATGTCTGCAGGCAGAATATCTCCCAGGCGAAACCAACTTGGAAGCAGATTGGTATTCCAGGTATTGGAGAGACGCCAGCGATTGGATGCTCAACCGCGACATCTTTCTTTTACTTGCAGAAGCACGAGGCCCTCTAGTTCTGGATCTTTTCGCTTCCCGAGTGAATCATCAGACTCCGGATTACTTCAGCTGGCTCCCGGATCCAGACTCAAAAGCAGTGGATGCTTTTCTACAATCATGGCCTCTAGATGGGGCGTATGTTTTTCCCCCTTTCGCGATGATTACGAGAGTACTTCATTTCCTCCGTACACTTCAAACGAATCTCATCTTGGTTACTCCCCTTTGGGCGAGCCAACCATGGTTTCCAGATCTTCTTTGCCTGTCCTTCAGAGACCCTCTTCTCCTTCCTCATTTTCCGAATCTTCTCACAGATCCGAAAGGGAACCTACACCCTCTTGTTCTTCAACATCGTTTGAGGCTAGTGGCTTGGTCTCTTGGAATGTCCACGGACTATCGGACTCGGCTCACCAACTCCTTTGGGATTCATGGGCTCCCGGAACAAGACGTTGCTACATGTCTGCTTGGGGATCATGGTCTCGCTGGTGTGTGGGACGGAATATTGATCCCTTTACGGCCCCTGTGATCTTCATTCTTAATTTTTTGTCTCATTTGTGCGATTCCGGTAAAGCTTATAGGACAATTAATGTTTATAGATCGGCCATTTCTGCGGCCCACTCACCTATTCAGGGTCTTCCTGCGGGCAAGAACCCTCTCGTCTGTCGCTTAATGCGTGGTATCAGATTGGCTTTTCCCCCACAACCTAGGTATTCCTCTTTGTGGGACGTCTCCATTGTACTTAGGTTTATCCAGACTTGGCCTGAGAATGAACTCCTCTCACTTCGCCATTTGTCTGCTAAACTTACACTACTCTTATGTTTAGTTTCTTTCCGTAGAGTGTCTGATGTCAGAGCCTTCGATCTCCAGGGCATTTCTTTTTCCCCTGAGGGAGTCACTTTCTCTATTTTTCGACGTACTAAGTGTGATTCCAGGTCTATTTCTTATCCCCTTTTTCCCTCTGAACCTAAACTTTGTGTCGTTAACACGATTCGTTGCTACATTGACAAGACTGCTCCTTTTCGCTCTTCGAATTCCGGTCAATTATTGATCTCCTATGTCAAACCTCACAAACCTGTTTCTTCCCCTTCCTTAGCCCGCTGGGTGCGTTAGCTACTTACCTCAGCCGGTATTGATTCCTCTTTTGGTGCTCACTCTGTGCGTGGCGCCGCGGCGTCTGCAGCTTTTTCTTCTGGGGTTTCACTTTCAGACATTCTCCGCTCTGCAGATTGGTCCCGCGAGTCGACCTTTCGTACCTTCTATTTCCGCCCTTTGGATCATCCAGGTTCATCAGTACTGTCTGAGCGTTAAAACCGCAAATATGAGCCTCCTGTCATGTTTTAAAATTGTGGATTATCCTAGCTTTAGTGCAGAGATAATCTGAATTTTAATAATGACAGGAGGCGAATATTTCCCTCCCTATCATCTTGTTTCATCCCTCCCCCTTTTTTTCCTTACTTTTCTTTTCCAGTTTTATTCATATATTTTATGTTTCTTTTACAGTTTAATCATTTATTTTCTTTCTATTATTCTTTATTAAGATAATTTCAAGGTGTTAATTATTATTTTGTTTTTTAACTTTTAACAGGTTTCTCCTGCTACTATAATGTTTCTATGACCTTTTTTCTATTTATGTCTTTCAGCTTAACCTGGACCGACTGCTCCTTCTTCAGATTTCCACTTTTGATTCCTGGTTAACCTTCTTGTCTTCGTTTGACATCTCATACTCCATTGTCCTGCTGCAAGTTCTGTCCTGATGGATCCTTCTCCGCTGTTCAAAATCTATACTGGGACTTTCCCGTCTTCTTTTTTATTTTATGTTCTGTTTTTTTGTTCGCCTCAAGAAAGAGGAAGTAATATGTTTACTCAACTACTTGTTAGTGTAACTTTTTGCTGATTGGTTAATTTGTTCTGTTTTTCTCTGCTGCTATTGGAGGTGGTAGTAAAGAGAGTAAAGCAAAAATATTCGCCTCCTGTCATTATTAAAATTCAGATTATCTCTGCACTAATGCTAGGATAATCCACAATTAATCATCATAGTATTTGGACCTTGGAGAGTGTTATTTCAATTCTGTCAGAGTTGTAGTTCAAGAGTAATTCAATGACAAAGTATCCCCCTCCCGCCCCTTTTACTGATATAACACTGCTCGGCCAGCGCAGAAGGGAGGTGCCCAGGTAGATTGCAGAGAGGGACAATCTTCAATTAAGATAAGGGAAAAACCTGAAAAACTTGTCAAGGGGGGCAGGGCTTTCATTGTTCTCATAGGAAGAAGATTGTCCCCTTCAGTTATCTGTCTGGTCTTACAACCAGATTCCACATCTGAGAAGAGATGGCTTACACTAGGTAAAATGGGCGGGAGGGGGAAACTTTATCCTTCAATTACTCTTGAACCACAACTCTGGCAGTACTGAAATAACACTCTCTATGGCTCAAATACTATGAAGATTAATTGGAGCTGCTGTTTTTGTGAAACATTACTATCCCTTTAATATCATTCCCAATGAACAGGAATTGAGATGTTAGCAGAGATGCAGAGAGACAGATGATATGGGATGTTAAGAATTAATATCATACCTAGGGAAGAGAAATGGAGATAATTAGAGATGAGAACACAGCATATTCATCATATATTCCTGCTTAAAGGGACAGTAATACTTAAGTATTACTAATCCCTATAGTAAAGTCCTACTAAAAAAAAACGTATTGCCCCAGTGTCATCTCTCAAACCTTTATGGTTTGAGAGATTAACGCTCCTAAAGTTGCCCTCTCCCTCCACCTTCCCCGTAGTCAGCGTTCTAGCCGACTGCAGGGAAGCAAGTCGTATGACTTTCAGGCGGCTCTCCAGCACAGCCTGATCGCATTATTAAAAAAGAAAACTTTCACTGAAATGGTGTTCTACGTGTGCTTGGTTTGCAAGCACATGTAGAAGACCGTTTTAGTGAAAGTTTTTTTTTTAATTAACGCGATCGTGGCTCTGATGCAGAGCCGCCTGATGATCTATGACCGGATTTCCCTTCAGTCAGCTACAACGCTGACTTCGGGGAAGGGGGAGGGAGAGGGCAACTTTAGGAGCGTTAATCTCTCAAACCATAAAGGTTTGAGAGATGACACTGGGGGCAATACGTTTTTTTTTAGTAGGGCTTTACTATTGGGATTAGTAATACTTAAGTATTACTATCCCTTTAAGTCTCCCTTCACTTAAGATAGTTCATTTGGGATGGAGAACCCCTTAGAATGTCACCCTCATATAAGATAGCCTTCATTTGAATTAACTACCTTGGTGTCTCGGAGGATCGAGGACTACATGGTACCAGGCAGGGAATTAGTTAACACAAACTGCAGTACAGACACAATGACTGAGAACTTACTCTCTAAATGTGGAAATGTACCTTTAACCAGGAAGCTGATTAATTCAGTGCAGTGGACAGAGTGAAGCAAAATGAGAAGTCTTGGTTAAAGGGCCAGACCATAGTGCGTCACTAAAACACCAGACTCGTGTTCCACTAACTCAAATAGTTGTGCTGAATCCTTTTTCATTGTAGATGTCTTTTGCATTTAATGGGGTTAATTCATTATTTCTGATTTTGTAAATCAAAAGAAATGGCATGAGATGCATTATCGTTTGATTCAATGTTGAAGTATGTCTGGTGATGTGGGTAGATCACTTTACCATGGAGAATACAACACACTAAGAATACAGTAAGAATAATCTATGTAAGGGGCTGGAAAGAGACGTGGATCATTAACATATGAGGCTGGTGTTAGGTTGATATAAGATGTCTGCAAGTTTTCATTGATTTAAAGAGGCGCTGTCACCTTACAACAACGTAGACAGTTATAAAACGTCTTGCAAATTACCTGTATTCTGTGTAAATTGTGTTTTATCTATTAAAATGATTTTCAAGCGATTATCATTTTTCTTTTTTGTGCTCTACAGTCCCCTGCTGGCACAGCTTGCACAAGTGACTTCTCCCTCCCATCTCCAACACAGGTGCAATTTTAAACTTTTGCATTTCATGTATGTGTGCAATGCATTTTACATAGCAACTGAACCATGGGCAGCGGGTTTCCCCAGTCTGTCTATCTCCATATGCGGCTCCACACACCACTGTAGTTTACACAGGGAACTAAAATGCTTATAAATAGTGTATTCTAAATGTCTGTGAAAGGTATAATATACAAGAAAGACTAAAGTGAACTGCTGCTAGGAGGGAACAGTTAGTGCAATCACTGATTTAACCAACCAGCTTCCAAACAGGTTACAGCAACCATTTGTAGTTTTAAAAAAATATATTTCTCTTTCACTATGGAAACAGTGAAAATGTTAATAAAAGAAAAGGAGGGGAAGTAAATAAAATGTTATATACAGGATGCTGATGGTACTATAATGTTTATTCTGTTTAAGTTGTATAATTACAAGTCGCATATGTCAAGGGTTAAATCCTTTGAGTGCTAGGTGTGTGCAAACACCTTTCACTCTCTGTACATCTGAGACAAATGGGTAAGTGTGTGTTTAACCCTTTGAGTGCCAGAGTGGTATCCAATTCATTGCGTTGCAATGCATTGGATACCTCTCTGACACTCAAAGGGTTAATAATCAGATAAGTACACAAAGAAAGTTGCACATTTTAGTAATAAAGAGATTAACCCTTTGAGAGCCAGAGGGGTACACAACGCATTACTTTGCAATACGTTGTGTACCCCTCTGGCAGGGCTGGTACAAGGATTTTTGCCACCCTAGGCAAAACCTAATTTTGCCACCCCTTGGCTCCACCCCTTGTGCCCTAGACATTTATGCCCCGCCTCTGCATGTGTTTAAGTGTAAGTGTGTTCCCTATATGTGTCAGTTTGTGTGTGTGTTCTCTATATGTGTATGTGTGTGTCAGTATGTGTTCCCTGTATGTATATGTGTGTGTTCCCTATATGTATATAACTGTGTCAGTGTGTGTGAGTCTCTGTAAGGATATCAGTGTATAAGTATGTGTGTGTGCTTCTCTATATGTGTATCAGTGTGACAGAGTGTATGTGACTCTCCCCCCCTTTGACTCCCTGCCCCTCCTGACTGCTGATCCCCCCTTTGACTCTCTCTCTCCCCGTCTGACTCTTGATCCCCCTCTTGACTGCTGATCCCCCCTTTGACTCTCTCTCTCCCCATCTATTTATCCCCTCTTGACCCCCCTTCCACTTACTCCTCCCGGTGCACATCTCTCCCCCAGTGAGTACGTTTTGGTGCTCTCCCTTGGCTGGCTATTTTATTAACCTTTTCAGTGCCAGAGGGGTATACAACGCATTGCAAAGCTATGCATTGCGTACTCCTCTGGCACTGAAAGGGTTAATGTAGCACAGCGATGCCCGTTTCTCTCTCCCCCTCCGCTTCTTCAATCCTGGTCCAGGATTGAAGGAGCGGAGGAGGAGAGAGAAACAGGTATTGCTGTGCTACATTAAAAAAATAGCCAGCCAAGGGAGGGCACCGAAACATAAGTTTTTGTTTTAGTTCGGCAGTATGTGGTGAGCGGCAGCAGCCGGCGCCTACCTCGCCTATAGGTGGCGCCAGCCCTGCCCTCTGGCACTCAAAGGGTTAACTGCATTGGCGTTGTCTGCAAGGATAATGTGATAATAAGTGGAAAGGATACAGGGTGTTTCTTCAACAGTGAGGGCAGGTGTCTCTTATGCTAAACAGCACTATACCCGCTTCCTTACTTACATATAACCAGATATTTTTTTCCACTTTATGTTGAGTGCAAGAGAGATGAGCAATGCATTTCTTCACATTACTTATATAGGCCATATGCGCAAAGTCAAAATGGAAGTATGGGCAAATCAGCTGCACCATGAGGAACAACATCCCAACGGTTTTAAATACCCTTTACCCACTTGAAATGAAAATAGTCCTGCTATGTTTCTGTAACCCATATGAAACAGCCTTTAGTATGAAAACATGATTCTTGCAATTATTTAACGCCCCTTTGAAAGAAACATTTTTTACTTAAACCCCTCGATGCCAGAGGTATCCTGAAAAGCTTATCTGGTATTCAAAAATTTAAACGTAACCCTTTGAGTGCCAGAGAGGTACGCAACACATTGCATAGCAATGCATTGTGAACCGTTCTGGCACTCTTAAGGGTTAAAGAGTTTTTAACTTTGAAGAAAATCACCTCCATGCATGTTGCACTGTAATTTTGCAAAGAGCTGTGAAAACTGTTAGTGTAATAACCAACCAAAATATCAAAGGCTGTTTCTCATGCTAATTCTGTGATTAGCCTTCCTGGTTTTTACAAGGGTCTAGCTCTGCACAGGCATCCTGGCATTCAGTCACGTTCTAGTTGGTCTGCCCTCCCATGGAAACTCTGCTACCTGGTTTTACTCTCTGGGTGTTGTCCTAAAGACTTAAACACACATTTAAATGTATTTCCTTTTAACTGTATGACTGAAATCCCGTTTAACTCCTTGGATGCTAGAGAGGTTCATAACACATTCAAGGGATTACTATACTCATTTGAATCAAAATACATTTTTATTTGTCCCCTAAGCTGGTTTACTACATAACTGAATCTGTGTAACATACTTAATATAGCCCTAAGGACCTTATTCGTAATGCTAAAGAGGTACAGTTCTGGGGAAAACCAACTGCACAATGGGAGTAAAGGATAATTCCCATTGATTTAATAGGGGTTTTAATCCTTTGAATGTTAGAGAGGTCTCCAGTGCATTGCAAAGCAATGAGTTGAAGATCTTGTTGCATTTAAGGGTGAGATGCACAAAGATGTGATAATGAGTTGATAAAGTAATGATAACCCCCAGTGTAATGAACTCTCTAATTCCTATGTTATTCTCAAGATGGAAGTATCTTAGTACCATAGGCTCTGGAATGAACAGGAAGTGAAGAGTTTCACACCGGAGAGGTTATCACCTCATTATTACAACTTTATCACACTTTAGTGCGTACTTACTACTTGTTACATCATAGTAACATAATTAATGGGGATCTATCACCCCTATACAAGTTTGTCTTAAATGGAAATATAAATATAGAGAATAGCTGGATTGGTATACAAATATCTTTTTTTTTTAAATTCAGTTTTTGGCTGAAATTAAGCGTGTTAAGAT
The DNA here is from genome assembly GCA_037306005.1 of Rhinophrynus dorsalis. NCBI lineage: Eukaryota > Metazoa > Chordata > Amphibia > Anura > Rhinophrynidae > Rhinophrynus > Rhinophrynus dorsalis. Next base: position 151,141,640 of record CM074722.1, on the reverse strand, counting down.
GATCCAGTGTCTTTCTTTCAGAGACACTGCGGGTACAGCTCTGTCACTCTTCCTCTGGTCCCCTCCCTCTATCCAGCCTCCTCTGATGACGGAGGCTTTCTGTCTATAAGCTGGAGTGGTCTCTGGCCAATGAGAGCATTCCAGCTTACGTGCAGAAATCCTCTGTCATTGGAGGAGGCTGGATAGAGGGAGGGGAGCAGAGGAAGAGTGACAGACTGCGGGTACAAATGTGTACCCGCAGTCTCTCCAGAAGGAAGACACAAGATCATCTTAACATGCTTAATTTCTGTCAAAAACAGAAAAATATATATGTATATATTTGTACACCAGCTAGTCACTATATACACTTCCATTTAAAACAAACTCGGATAGGGGTGATAGATCCCCTTTGATACAATTGAAAAAAAAGTGCTTCCATCAAGTCCAGCCCATCACCCCTGTTGATGTAGAGGAAGGCAAAAAAAAGCCATTTCCAATTAAGCCCCAAGTGTGTAAAAGAAATCTTTCCTGACTCCAACTGACCGTCCGATATTTCCCATGAGCAATATCTGTTTTGAATACAATTTCCATAATTCTCAATATTGTTCTGTGCTAGATAGGTATCCGTTACATTATAGGAAGCACACCATCCTAAAGCAAAGAATTCTATAAGTTTATTGCCTTTACTGTAAAAAAACCCTGCCTTTGTTCTAGTCGTAATGGATGACCTCTTGTTCTTTGCTCTTGTTCTTTACTCAGCTCTTTGAGTAAATAGTTTATTGGAGACTTCTTTGTATTGGCCTTGAATAAAAAGTAATATGCAATGTTTTAGGCAGGTGTGGAAAAATGTTATAAAGTAAGAATGCTTTAAAAAATAGACATGAGTGCCCTCAAAACAGCATCAGTTCTTCAACGTACACTTGCACACAGTTTTTTTAAGAAACTCAGCAGGTAGGTTATCCCAAACATACTGGAGAACTAACCACAGTTCTTCTGTGGATTTAGGCAGCCTCAGTGGTTTCTCTCTCTTCATGTAATCCCAGACTCCATGATGTTGAGATCAGGGCTCTGTGGGGGCCATACCATCACTTCCAGGCCTCCTTGTTCTTTAGTCTGAAGATAGCTCTTAATGACTTTGGATGTATGCTTGGGGTCGTTGTCATACTGCAGAATACATTTGGGGCCAATCGGATGCCTACCTGATGGTATCACATGATAGAAAAGTATTTGCCTGTACTTCTCTGCATTGAGGATGCCATTAATTCTGACCAAATCCACAACTCCATTTGCAGAGATGCAGCCCCAAACTTGCAAGGAACCTTTACCATGCTTCACTGTTGCCTGCAGACATTCATTCTTGCATCTCTCTCCAGCCTTTCGGCGAACAAACTGCCTGCTGCTACCACCAGATATTTTAAATTTTGACTCATCACCTGCTGTCATTTTTCAGCTTGGCCTTATTTCCTTGTTAGAGGTATGGTTTTTTGGCCGCAAGTCTTCCATGAAGACCACTTCTGACCATACTTCTACGGACAGTAGATGGGTGTACTAGGGTCCCACTGTTTTCTACCAAATTTGAGCTGACGTCACTGCTGGACATCTTCCGATTGCGAAAGAAAGTAAGCATGATGTGCCTTTTCATCTGCTGCACTAAATTTCCTTGGCCGACCACTGCGTCTACGGTCCTTAACATTGCTTGTTTCTTTGAGCTTGTGTCTTGTTGCTGTGCTCAGTCTTGCCATGGTGTATGACTTTTGACATTAAACTGTCTTCAGCAACCTCAACTTGTTAGCTGAGTTTTGCTGTTCCTCGCAGCTTTTTTCTGTTTCAGTTAATGATTGCGTTTCAACCTGTCGCCGCGTTCCATACCTCTGCGGCCGCTTCCGATGCCTCCTCCAAAATGGCCACCGGCTGGAGCATGCGCGGTCCTTTTAGCGGCTCTTTCTGGGTGTGCTGACGTCAGACGTTGTGATGTCAGGAGCATCAGAGACCTTTATATACTGGCAGCACACAGGCCTCAGCGCTCTCGTCGGGCTTCCCTTGCATTCGAGTCCTGTGAACTCTGTATCTGTTACACATATCGTCTTTATTGGTTCTTGACCCCGGCTACATGTATTTCAGTTCTCCCTTCAGTCTGCAGGCTGCCCTGACCTCGGCTTCCTATTAACCACTCTAGAACCTCCTCTGCCAGCCCTGACCTCGGTCTTCTTCCTGATCTCGCTTGTCCGTTGCCTGCCCTTTGACCTCGGCTCTCACCTGACAATTCTTATGTCTGCCCCTTGTCAGTTCCTTTGCTTTCTGTTTTATTCTGTTTGGTATAACTGTTTAATCATACACCCGACTATATGCCTGCAAAATCCCTGAAGAATGGAGGCAAAGGATTGTCACACAAAATATTGATTTGATTTAGTCTTCTTCTGTTCACTCACTATGCATTTTGTTCATTGATAAAAATAAACTATTAACGTCTATTTTTTTAAAGCATTCTTACTTTACAGCATTTTTTCACACCTGCCTAAAACTTTTGCAAATTACTGTATTTGCAAATGGTAATCATCTCATTCCTTAGACATCTCTACTCTAATGTAAACATGCCCAATTTGACTAGTCTTTCTTTATAGCTCAGATACTCCAATCCTTTTATCAGTTTTGTTGCACGTTTCTGAACGTTTTCCATTTCAATACTGTATTTTCTAAGAACTGGGCCAAAACTGTACTCCATATTCTAGATGAGACCTTACCATGGATTTATAGAGAGGTAGAATTATATTTGTATCCCGTGCATCTATACCTCTTTTTATCAGTTCTCCTTAAGCTTTCTCTAATGAGGATTCCTCAAGTAGTTTTCCATTTAGTGTAAATCAAGCATTTATGTTTCTACAGCCCCGATGCATAACCTTACATTTATCTACATTAAATGTCATCTGCCACTTTTCTGCCCATTCACTTAGTTTAACTAAATCCTTCTGCAGAGAAAAAACATCCAGCTCTGTATGTATTTCTTTACACAACTTGGTGTCATCAGCAAAGATTGAGACACTACTTTCAATTCCCACTTCTAGATCATTAATAAACAAATTAAAAAGCATTGGGCCCAGGACTGAACCCTGTGGCACCCCACTTACAACTTTAGACCAGCTTGAAAAGGTTCCATTCACAACTCTCTGTCATCTATCATTTAACCAGTTATATATCCATTCACAGATATCACCTCCCAAACTGAAGGCTTTTAATTTATGCAGTAACCTGTTTTGAAGCACAGTATCAAAGGCGTTTGAAAAATCCAAGTATACTACATCAGCAGCAATTCCCTTGTCAATTTACTACTTATCCTTTCATAAAATTCAAGTAAAAATGCAAGCTCACTTTAAATGAATGGCTGTTTGACACAGGTGACTTTTGAATGGCTGTTTGACACAGGTGACTTTGTACCTTGACTTTTTTTGTAGCACCCGAAAATATTGGTGCATTTTTAGAGCTAAAGTGTAATGAGATTTTCCCAGTATCTCATTATCTATTTATAGATACAGACATAATACAATTGGAAAAACATGGCTAAGTACAAAAGTTGTGTGATTTTAATGAGATTCCATTAAAACAGTGGCATAGTCATTGGAGTGCCCCAGTGAAAATAAATGTTGGGTCCCCAACACAAAAATATTCCAGATAGGCATAACTAGAAACTATTGGACCCTTGCACAGATGGGGCCCTCTTGACTGTTTAGCTCTGCACAACTGCACTCCCTTACAGCCCTGTATTAAAAGCAATACTAAACATTTTTTGCAGCATTATTGTCCTGTTTGAGGAAAGTTGCAGCATGCTGCATCTGTGTGGGACAATCACAGAGCATATTGCTTATTTGAAATGCCCCATAGGACTTAACAATTCACAGTTCATGGTTTTCTTCCCCATGATTTTCTGTCACTGCGACAATGTCACCCATGTGAATAGGGCATAATGGGATTTTTCGTTTGTTCTCCATTGTGCAGATGGTTTTCTCCACTTTTCTTTAGTACATGAGCTTCCCTGTCTTTAGTTTAAGTTGACTTTTAACCCTTTGAGTGCCAGATGTGGTACTCATTGCATTGCAAAACAATGTGTTGCATCCCCCTCTGTCACCCAAAGGGCTAATACATACATTAATAATGACATAGATGAAGTAACATTTTCAAATAAATAATTATATAATATTCAAGTAGTAATATGAAAAATATATAAAACTATATCAAATACACAAAGTATTGGTGCACATCAATATTTTATCGTTATTAACCCTTTATTCTGCAGCATACTGCCTTCATGTCAACATTATATAAAAAATTAAGTTTTAGTCACATAATATGGCCATAGTCCTAACCTTAACCCTTTGAGTGCCAGAGTGGTACGCAATGTATTTTAACCCCTTCACGACCGGCCGCGCAGGCATGCGGCGGTCACTAAAGGACCACGGAGCATTTTTTTTGTTTTTTTACGATCGGACTCAGGGATCCCCAAACGGCGTGAAGCCGCAGGGGAGCCCTGAAATTCATGACGGTCATACTACGTCATGGGTCGTTCAGGCACTTTTTACCCAAGACGTACCATGACCGTCAAGGGTCGTTAAGGGGTTAAAGCAATGAATTGTGTACCCCTCTTGCACTCAGTGGGTTAATATGTATTGCCATATGAGCTGAATCTCTCCTTTTTTATCATTTACTAACCCTAATTTACTTTATCTGGAGAGCTGAATCATTGCCAGCTTTACTCACTGATGGATAGAAACTCTCTGACAGGCATTATACAGTTTCCTAAAGACAATGAACATTGTTCTCAGGGGTGGCAGAGGTGCTTAAAGCAATAGATCCTAGTTAATTCCAGTTCAGGTTTTGGTTACTACACTCAAAGAAAAAAATATTTAAAATTACTGGAATGTAATATAGGCAAGTCCTAACCATAATATGCTTTGTCCTATGAGCTGAATCTCTCATGCTTTACTCATTTATTTATATCAAATTCTACTTCCATGAGGTTCTCATATATTATGTAAGCATTATAATAATCATGTGTGCCATAAATTATATCATTCTTTGTTATTTTAATAAAATAATCTAATAGTTTATATGTTGTCTGCAGAGTAACCCTTAGATGCAAGAGATATGTTCAGTGCATCACAAAAGCTATGCATTAAAGAAACCTCTAACTTTCATGAGATTAACCCTTTGAGAACCAGAGGGGTATACAACACATTGCATACCCCGCTTATCCTCAATGGGTAAATAGGGATTTTTAAACACAATTCTTTTTTTCACAACCCACCACACCATTTCTCTTTTTTTTCTTGGACAATACACTGAACAATATTATTTCTGGGTGGGAAATTGAGTGTGACATCTGCTTTTGGCCATTTGAAATCTTCTATACCTTCTGGGGACCGTCCCTTGCAGCATGCTGGGGGCAGAGTATTGATAGGTTAATCCTGTGTCTGAAAAAGCAACAGAAAACTGAAGTGCAGCTGGAGAGAGAAAAGAGAGAGTGCTCAGCACAGCAACTTCATCTGGACCAATCTTTCTCAGTCTTTTTTTTTTTTTTTTGCTTAAGGCACCCCTAACACTGTCTAGAATTTTCAGGGTACCCCTAATATTTTATCAGTCATTTCTCAAGGATGTAATGAAGGGGACAGATAAAAAAATAAATATACAGTTATTCTTAGGTCTCATTATCAGAAAGACAGAAACTAGCATATTGTGCATAAAAAATTCCATAAATAAATATACATCTGAACTCAATATTCATATTTTTGCCAGTATCTCCCTAGAAAAAAGTGGCACCATAAGCTTGTGCCTACACCTGGTTGATAACCGCTTATTTGAAGCATTGTTCTGATCCAACTTTCTCACTAATTATTTTAAAATTTAAATTAATCATTTTGAAAAGCAAAGTATTGCATACCACTTTGATCCTTAAAGGGTTAATACATTTTCATACATAGTTTGTTTATATTGTGTAATCTATGGGAAGAAATCTGCAACCCTTTTAGCTGTTCAGCTGAAAATCCCATCCCCCTTACCTGAGAGTTGTAGTACAATGACATCTCGAGAGCTGCAAAGGGACCTGCCTATGTCTAATAGCTACCATTGCAGCCCAGTCTCTGCCCTCATACATCTAATTATAAATCTTGCCCCTATAGGTATGTGTGATTTTTCTGGAAATCTCCAGTTCAGCATGAAGTGCCTTTTTTGCTTCTGAGGTGGGAATTTTCGCCAATCCCTAGTTACAGGAATGGGTTTATTCCATGTGCATTTATATCATGCATTGTGAGTAGGTATGGAAATGGGTGAATCCTTGTGCATTTATAGACATTTATATCAAGCACTGTGAATAGGTTTAGAAATAGGTATATTCCTCGTGCATTTATACCATGAACTGTGAAAAGGTATAGAACTTGGTGTATTCCATGTGAGTATATACCATTCACAATGAGAAGGTTCAGAAATGGGTGAATGTATACCTGACATTGTGAATAGGTACATGGATGGGTGTATTCCTTGTGCATTTATACTATTTGCTGTGCATACTAACATGAATGGGTGCATTCATTTGGGTGTATACATTCATACCATGCACTGTCAGTAAGGGCAAATACAGGTGTATTCCTTGTGTATATATACCATTCACTTTGAGTAGGTAGAGAAATGGGTGCCTTCCTTGTGCATTTATATCATGCACTGTGACTAGGTAAAGGAATGGTGTATTCCTTGTGCATGTATACAATTTACTCTGAGTAGTTACATTAATGGGTGTATTCCATGTGCATTTATACTGGGCACTGAGAGTAAGTACAGAAATGGGTGTATTCTTTGTGCACTTATATCATGCACTGTGAGTAGGTAAATGAATAAGTGTATTCCTTGTTCATGTATACTGTTTACTGTGAGTAGTTACAAGTATGGGTGTATTCCATGTCATAGGGAGAGGGTATGATCCATAAATAAGTACAGACACATCTACTTTTGGGGTTAACAGACCACTGCTTTATTTAACTATTTCACTTACATTATTATTATTGTTCTTTTTCAAACACAACAATAATTATCATTAACAATAATCAATCATTGACTGACAGTCCTTGTCAATCTGCTTTCCTTGAAACCAAGCATGACCAAATTGTTTGGGCTCATGCTAAAATTCCCCATTCTTCAGTACTATAGCTGATCTCAGCTTTCGTCAGTACCTCCCAGCTGACTCCACCATTCATTAGCACTTACCGCTGACTCCACCATTTTCCATTTTCAGCACTTACAGCTGACCACCATTTTTCAGCACTTACCACTGATTCCCAATAAATTACCAATGGCCACCACTTTAGCTTCAATGGGTAATGTCACCTCCTGCAACCTAAGTCCGGGGCAAACTCCCAAAGGGCTTCCGCCCGAAGATAAAATCCCCTAACTTTACCACATCTGTTATTGATCTCTGAAAACCATGCAAGTACTATCCGCCATGAGGCCCGACTGTCAATACCTTGACCAGTTGGGCCCCCCACCACAGGCCGGACTGTCGATATCGCGACCCGTCAGGCCCCAAAACCTCCCTAACCTATGGTCTGTACCCCCATGACCTCACAGCACACTAATAGCAATGCACACAGTCCCACAGGGCACACCACCCAGTCAACCCGTAGAACCAATCCCCCTTCAAACAAACCACAAAACAACCAGAGAGAACATCCACATACCATCCAAACATACACGATTGTCCACACTGACCTAACTCACAATCCAAACCCAGTACCCCACAGTACAGCAAACAAAAAGCACAGAACGGGAACCTCATGCGACCCAACATGCCAAATAAACCCACCATTAGCACTGTACAGACCACACAAAAACCACAGGGACCAGCAACCGAAGGCCAGGCACCGAACATTTAAACCCCCATACAGACAACGAAACACCATGTATATACATATAAATATACCTATATCCATAGATGCATACCAGGACACCCATGACCTAAACCCAAACACACAAACCTACCCACCCAAAGAGGGCAGACAAGGTCACACCTCGTAAGAGTGGGAAAAATAGGAAGGTCCTAGAAATACCAAGTGATTCAGCCGCAGCAAAGCTGTATAACCCTCAAATCTCTAAGATAGGAGGCCAAGGTTGAACTCGGACCTTCATTTTTATCCCAATATATTAATGGAATAGACACACGCACCAACATACTGCAAACATTCCCCGCAGGAAAACAGACACATGGCCCCACAAAATCCAGGGCCCAGTGTCTGAGTAGGCAACTGATAGGCAAAACCTACACACCAGCTGAGCCCCCCACACAAACCAGAGCAGGCAACATAACAACCATGATCAACCCTTCAACAACATATCCACCCAAACACCCCCAAAATGCACATCCAACACCCCCATAAACCGACCAACACATTGCTAATTCCCACAAGCACCCGTGGAAACAAAAACCCAAACTGAGCCACAAACACCAGTCCCCAGCAGATATACCATAGGCGTTGACATGCCCTCGACACATTCACCCAGAAGACACGTATCAATAGAGATAGAGACCTACAGGTCCACATCCATACTACAGCCACACATCATTAATGAGCCCCAGACAACCATATATATACAGCCAACCCCAAGCCCAGGCACCTTCACCCTTACAGTCATAGAGACAGCAACCAATACCCCAGAAATCACCCACCAGCCATCCGATACACCCACACACAAGCACCAACATATATGTGCCAGACTGGAACCGAAGCCACCAGAAAGGAAATAAGACCTGTGAATTGGTACAGCAACCAACAGCGTGGGAGACCAAACCGCCGTACAGGAGCATGCAGTGTCAGGTTCCATCTCACCACCTGCAGCGTTCACCAAACGTGCAGCAGTACCCACGAGTACTACCATCCACCATTCCTCATCAACGCAGCTGACCACCAGGACCAAGATGTGCCAGGGTACACAATCGACCGCGCCCCGGCATGTGACTCACACCACCTGGAAGCATGGAACATGCATGATGTCAGCCCGGAAGATCCACCGCTCAGCCACTCCACCCAGCAGAAAGATTCCAACCAGACAACTGGAACCCATAGTGCACAAGCGATAGCTTAACACTAGGTCTGTGCCCCCTCCGTCTGTGACAGGTAATCAGACAGAAACCAAGACCACCAGGATGAGAAGCACTGCCATGAACTGGCATGCTGATCAAATACGATGAACCAGGGCATGAAGAAAAGACGGCCACATAGGACTCATGTGGCATCCGGTCCCACAGCACCACCTGCCGTGTCCACCACAAGCACAGCGGGACATAGGAGCATCCCCCATACCAGGAACAGACTGGCCGTAACCCTCCATGGGAATAACCTCTTCAGTACGCCTGGACCCTGAAGGATGCCAGCCAGTATGAGCCACAGCTCCATTGCACGACCCCAATAGGGCACCACACACTCCACAACCTCCATGCGGAAATGGCACAAGGTGACCATGTATTGCCATCCTGGTTGGAATACCACTCGCACTGAAACCTTTATGCACCAGCGGCATAAGGTGATCAGGAAACCGGAATGACCATGGCCCCTCATGCTACTCAATAATCTGAAGCCGGCACTCATCATCCATCGAGATGACAAGGATCCCCAGCATCTGCACAAAGAACTGGGGTATGCCAGACAGTCCGACACCCCCAGGGAGCCTGGACCGTCTGCAGTCCAGCCCCTCAATCGATACCGCCCCGGCAAGCCTGAACCCAGGAGCAGCCCAGCCAGTCACACCGGCAGTGCCGAAGCTCGTCCCACTGCCACAGGTCTCCCCGTGTACAGCCCACCAAGGTCACCTCACTCATGCAGGCTCTCCACGGCATCATCAAAGTCCACGTGGGGGGGGTTCCCCCGGCAACTGTGCACCTACTACCAGCAGGAACACCAGACAGGAGGCTGTTGTCACTCTCCTTTTTTTTTTTTTTTTTTATGTGTTTTAATTTATTGTGGCTGTTATTGATAAGATGATAACCATAAGAATACAAAACAAACAGCAATAACACAAACAGACACCAGTACCAAATCACCAGGGGGAGTACAGTCACCACAGACAGACGGAAATCCATCCAGGAGCACCCCACTAGCCCTGAGAAACCCAGGACCTGCATATTATCAAGCAACATTAACATGTTAATTAAGTTTTTTGTTGGTTAGACTCTAAGTTTCCACATACAAACTCCATGACAGATACGATAAACACACATACTGCACGCAGAGTCCCACAGGGACCATTGCCCAAACTATACACACAAACACTCACAGAGAGCTACCTAAATACACATATAGAGAAACAGATAGGCGTACCCTAAACCCACTTTTTTTTTTTTTTTTTTTTAATTGTGTTTAAATTTCATACAGTAAGGGTTTGTTTTGCATCATTACTTTTATCCAAAAGTGACCCAGGGCAGGAGGCAGGAGCAGCCTCAGGGCAGCCGGTGACCCCAACAGAGGGGGCCAAGCACCCGCTCATCCGGCAGCTGAAATGCACAGTTCTGCATGTGGCCTCCTGCCGGAACCAGGAGCTCCAGCCCGGAACGCCATACGCTAGCACCGGCAGTGAGCAGTGTCACCCAACCGCAGTAGAGAGGCCAGGTAGAGAAAGAAGAAGAGACAGAATGCGAGGGAAAAAACAGGAGGTGAATGGATGGGTAGAAAACACAGCAGGAGAAGAAATGGACACACTTCATACACTTGGCATCCGTGACACATCTCTAGAATGGATTTCCTCCTATCTCTCTAAACGTACTTTCAGTGTTTCTTTTTCTAACACTTTCTCTTCTCCCCTCGACCTCTCGGTAGGTGTACCTCAGGGATCAGTCCTGGGACCACTTCTTTTTTCACTCTACACACTCTCACTTGGTGACTTCATCTCATCTCTTGGATTTAATTACCATCTGTATGCAGATGACACACTAATCTATCTCTCTGTCCCTGACCTCACTCCAGCTGTGCAGTCTCGAGTCATTCAATGTCTATCAGCCATTTCATCATGGATGGCCCACCGCCACCTTAAACTTAATATGGCTAAGACAGGGCTGGTGGTGTTTCCTCCTAAAACCCATCCACCAATCCCCTTCTCCATCACAATAGGAAACTGTGTTATACACTCAGCATCCAAAGCACGCTGTCTTGGGGTCATACTTGATTCTAAATTAACCTTCTCCCCCCATATCCAAGCTGTCACTAGAACTTGTCACTTCTTCCTAAAAAATATTGCAAAAATACATCCATTCCTCTGCCTATCAACAGCTAAAACTCTATCCCAGGCACTCATTCTCTCTAGACTTGACTACTGCAACATTCTACTCTCTGGTCTTCCTGCTTCTCATCTCTCTCCACTTCAATCTGTTATCAATTCAGCCGGCAAGAATCACCACATTTGCTCCCAGATACCTTCCATCTCATCTCCTCCTGAAATCCCTCAATTGGCTACCTATAAAGTATCGTATTTCTTACAAGATTCTCCTCCTCTCCTGTAAGTCACTCTGTTCTTCAGCACCCTCTTACATTTCTGCCCTTATCTCCCGCTACACCCCTTCCCGTCCCCTACGGTCTTCTCAAGGGTTCTTCCTGTCCTCTCCCTACACAACTCGAGCCATCTCTCGACTACAATCTTTTTCACTGGCTGCTCCTCGACTCTGGAATGCCCTCCCCATCACCGTTCGCCAATCATCCACAATCACCACTTTCAAGCAACTCCTCAAAACCCACTTGCTCAGGGAGGCATCTCAATAGCAATGTCCTCCTGCACACTGACAGTCACATCAGAATCCTTCTGCACTTCTTTCACCACACCTTGTACCTGCACTTATAATACTCCTCCTAGTGTCTCTGTTTGTAAATATGAATTCAGCCTAGATTGTAAGCTCCTTGGGGCAGGGTCCCTCTCCTAGTGTATGATTCCCTTGCTGCACTTTCCCTCACAAATAATGTAATGATTGTACTTAACCTTAATGCTCTTAACCCCAGTTCTGTCGTTTTTGTATTGTATTATTTCAACTTCTGTTAAGCGCTGTGTACATGTATGGCGCTATATAAATAAAGATACATACATACATACATACAATGCTGTCCAATTACACTAATTCTTGAGTCCTTTTGATCCATTTGCCTCAAACCCACAGCATCTCATGATACAGGAAGATGTGTGCACTGGTCCAAGATCTCCTCATGATGCTGGCCTCAAGAGCTAAGCAGTCAAAGCCAACTTCTCCATCTGTAAATGTCACAGAGAACCATAAGTCAAAGGGCCAGATGCAGAGGGAGCCAAAACGTCTCTGTCATGGATTGACTGAGAAGATCTGAAAACCCAATTGGGCAATAAGAATGACACTCCATTCTGATTTTTCTCAGTGCCCTGGGAATCAGGGGAACTGGAGGAAACACATATGCCAGAGAAAATGCCATGGAATGTCCATCGTGTCTACAGTGAGAGCTAGAGGATCCCGGAAACCTAGCACAGAACTGAGGACCCTTTGTTCAGTCGAAAGGCCATTAGGTCCCCCATTGGGAGACCCCACAGTCAAACTATTGAGTCAAATAGGCTCTGATTGAGCTCCCAATTTCCAGGATCCAGGTACTAGTGACCAAAGTATGCCACAATGTTGTCTACCCCTGGAATATGAACTTTGGAGAAAGCCAGCATGTGAGCCTCTGCCCAAATGGGAATCAGTCAGACTTTAGGCCATGGGGCCACAGTTCTGAATCCTCCCTGGTGGTTGATGTAACCTGTTGCATTGTCAAGCTGGATCTGCACAGGAAATCCCTGGAGGGACTCAGACCAATGTCATAGGGCTAGACAAATTGCCCAAAGCTCTAGAACATTGACTGAGAGAATGCTCTGGTCCAAAGATCCTGAACAGTCTGAGGACACAGAGTGCAGCTCCAGCCTATCAGATTGGCATCCATTGTGGCTGTGATCCAGTTTGGGATAACCTGTGGCCCTCCCAGAAAAAGATGGGCCCCCTGAAGCCACCAAAAAACGGTCCTCCTTCATTTAGTCAGACAGGGATAGGAGAGGTGACACTGTTGTCTGGACCAATTCTTGAGAATTTCCAGCTGCAGCTCCCACATATGAAACTGAGCAATCTGGACTACCTTCAGAGCAGAAACTAGATAGCCTAGTACTTTCCTGTACTCCCAAACTGTCACAGGCAGCTGGGATACCTCCTGAGACAGCTGAAGAGACAGAACCTTATCATTTGGTAGAAAAACTTTCCCCAGATGAGAAAGTGGAGGACATGGGAAGGAAACTGAAATTGAGAACCCAACTGTGTTGCTCCAGAATGGACACAAAATATTACATCTGAATGTGCAAGGTTTCCTCTTAAGGAACACCTTTAGCAAAGGGTTATCTAGATAGGGAGTTAAGGAGATACCTTGAGAGAGCAGATGTGAGCCACAAGAGCTGACATGACCTTTGTAAACATCTGCAGAGCGTACGCCAGTCTCAAAGAAGGGTGGTAAACTTAAAATGATCTTGAAATGCAAGCGGCGTGGATGGGGATGTGCAGATAAGCATCTTTTATGTCTAGGGTAGCTACAAATTCCCTTGGACACATGGAAGCAATGAGGGAGTGCAGACTCCATCTTGAACCATGGAGAGAGCACAAAATGGCATCCACCATCTTTTTTAGAAGCTATGAAATGACTGGAATAGAAACTGATGACTCCTTCCAAAGAAGGAACTAGTATTAATACCTGAATGTGTAGAAGGAAAGAAATTGCCTCCAGAAATAGAAGGTTTAACTTACGATTGTGAGGAACTCTGGACACGAAGAAATTACATGGAGGAAAGGGACTTGAATTCCAAGTGGTACCCTTCCAAAATGAACCACAAAATCCACAGGCCCATCATGGAAGCCACACATATGCTGTGGAAAAAATTTATAGAAACTCCTATTGCCTGAGGAAGACCAAATCCATGTGAGTCATGTGGAGGTGGGCCTGTCAGCTTTGGGCTTCTGCACAGGCTTTTTGCTTGAGCAGGCGAGCTTGGGTTTTGGGGTGGAATGCACCTTGGTTGTCGAGGGAATTGGTGCCCTGGGAGAGTACCCATATTGTCAAGGAAACGAAAACCATGCATCTTTCATGGAAAAAAGGAACATTTAGAAGTAACTGGAGGCAAATTCCAGGACAAACAATTGTTTGCCCAAAAAAAGGAGAGATACATAAGATTTCTTACAAAATCTTAAGCCACAGAGTTCAACTTGTGGCCACATAGAAAGCTGAGGCCTTTCCAGTAAAATAATTATTAGCTTCAAGGTTCTTGGATATAAGAACCACCACATTCTCCTTGGGTGCATTCGCTTGGATAGCATCCAAAACCTTATCCCCCCAGAGAGCCACAGCAGTAGTCACCCATGCAATGGCAAAGGTAAGGTGTAAGGTGACACAAGAAGCCACATAATTTGCCTTCAAAAAGGAATCCAGGTGCTTATTCACCTGATTGTTAAGAGAAGTGGGATGTGCCAGCAGTAACGCTATATTCTTCGCAACTCAAGAAATTGAGGAAACTAGAGATAGGGGTTGTAATGCACTGTGCTAAAGCCTCAGAAGAAAAAGGATACAGAAGAAAATTACTCCTATGAAGGAATAACCTAATTTCAGGTGTCCTCCATTCCTCTAGGAATAACTGGTCTAATGAATGCTGAAAAGGAAAAACAACAACCCCTTCTTGGGTCTCTTGAAAATATCAGGTGATGAGGAACTAGAATTGAAAGCCTCTGATAGCTTAAGCATATCTAGGAAAGCCTGAATAAGACCCTCATTTGCTGCTTTTATCATAATGTCCACAGTCTCCAAATTTTTTTTGGATGTTGATATGAAAGATGTACCATTTATTTGAGAGAATCCCAAAAGCACATTCAGCCAGGATCTTGCCCTTGATAAATTATTATTAAAACTAGTGTAAAAGCCCGTGTACAGGGGCAAGGTCCGGGTGATGTTAACCCTTTGCGTGCCAGAGGGGTACGCAGTGCATTGGTTTGCAATGTGCTGCGTACCCCTTTGGCACTCAAAGGGTTAAGAGGCCAGTCCTGCTCTGCATCCTGCCACCGGCACAGTCATGCACTGTAGAGACTGGCAGAAAGCACAGAATGCTCCCAGCATTCCGTGTTCCCAGCATTCCGTGCTCCCAACATTCCGTGCTCCCAGCATTGCATGCTCCCAGCATTCCGTGCTCCCGGCATTCTGTGCATTCAGGCAGTCTGTACTGCGCATGACGGCTTCTGACAAACATCCTAGCGAATTAATATATTGGATATGTTTTTTGATGGATAACTCTCTGTATGAATAAGGCCTTAAATAACAAAAGGGCCAAACTCCTTATCACCTACTAAACAAAGGTCTTTGGTTCTGCTTTTCCTGGTAGTGCCTTTGGTGCAGGAAAATTCAGAGTGTGCTGCTGAAATCTCCTCCCAGTGGTACAGTTCATAGAATCGTTGGAGTCACCCAGAGATTGCTACTGAGAGAAACAGGGACAAAGCAATAACTGCTGTCAAGCAAATGTAAAAGTACCACAGAAAAATACTTTTTATAGTTGAAAAATTCAATAATTTGGATGTGCTTACCATCAAATGCACCAACACAATTAGAGAAATTGGTATGGGTATAACATACTTCACCTATACTTTGCCACATTTTTGTTCTTGGTTCTGGCATTACTTCGCTTTCTCTGATTGCTGTGCAATTGTCTCTCACTTACCAACCAGAAGTTGTTAATGCGAGGAGCTATATGAGTGTCCATTCAATTGGAAACTGTCAAAACAAAGACATGCTAAATAAATGAACATTGCATAACCAGAATATATTGCCCTTTATAGATTTAAAGAAAATGGAAAAACATGGCATACAAAACATCAAAGAATTCACTAATATGCTTCTGCAAACATGTTCCCCTAGGTTTATACTTTATCTGAAATATTTTATCTTGCTTCATATGTGGTGGAGTCATACATAGGTAGGCAAAACAATTATATAGATCATCAAAGACTAGATGAAACTGTCTCCTTGACCAATGTGACTATAATGAGCACATCCAATATATTTGCACACCCGGGGGTCGATTCTATTCCCTCCACTAAATCAGCCGGTAAAGGGGGAAAAAAAACAAAGAGCGAGAAATCTGCAGGTATTCTATAGCTGGACCAGTACATGGACCAACAAGTGTTGTTGGCCAAAAGCCACGTTGTGGCCAAACACTCATTTTACATTTTTGCTCCCACAACTCATGCTAAATAGCGTGAATTGTGGGAACATCAAAGGAAAAAAGCCAACTCTCATTGTTTGACACAGTGTCAAACATCGAGAGTGAGCTCAAAACACAGTCACCCTCCCCCAACTCCCATACACTAACCCTAACATGACACTTAAACAATACTACCCTAACACTATCTTAACACCCAGAAATGTAACTCTTACCTGTCATCCACTGTCCATCTTCTTCTTGAATTGTCTGTCTTCTGTAATCTTTCTTTTCTTCTTTCTTCTGTAAAATCTGCTAATAAAAAAAAAATCCAGTGACAGTCAAATTAAAAAAGAAAAATGCCCCAAAGATATGCCAGAATTAGCTCTTTGAGTGCCGTAGGGATACACCTCCGGTTCTCAAAGGGTTAAATGCAGTGTGACATATATCTTAAAAATAATCTTTCATTTTAATCAAAAGAAGTAATTCCTTTGTGCCATAAATAAAAGTTCCTCCAGTGTTCCAAATATGTCCCTTTCCGCTGCCCTCGCTGGCTCTGCTAGCGGTAGCAGGGATGCATATGGGCACAGACCCCCCCCAGGTACCTTTTGGGCCATTGACCGAAACGGAATGAGGGAATTAGATTTTTATATGCCACCCTCTGTTCAAAATGGATGCCAGCCTCCAGTTGGCTGGGATGTGTTCTTACTCACTTCCCAGCCAATCAGCTTCTAGCAGGGGATGACGAAACCCACTAGAAGCTGATGGTGGGTGGCAATATTTTACAGAAAACAGAATTATGGTGTTTGAAAAGTTTCAATCTTCCACACATCCACCGGTAGTCGGAACCACACATATGGAGGGGCTGATATACTAACTTAAGTGGAACAATTACAGGACAAACCGAATGCCACATAGGAAACACATAAAAACCCCAGTGTTTTAAATGGTACTTTTAATCCTTAGAATCCTGAAGAGGTCACCAAAGAATTTCTTTACAATGCTTTGGAGACCTCTAGCATTCAAGGGGTCAGATGCCCCATTTAAATCAATGGAGGTTTTGGAAATGCTTTTTTATGAACTTTGGTGCACTTGATTTGCTCCAGAACTGCATCATGTTTTCTCAACCCTTTGAATGCCAGAGAGGTATCCAACACATTGCAAACACAATGTGCTGGATACCTCTCTGGCACTCAAAGGGTTAATACATCAGACTCACTGTCTGCCACTCCAGCTTTGTTCCTCTGTTCCATTACTAACATTTGTTCGGTATGGCCTCTGGTATTTCTTCACAGAACCTGTTTTGAGAACCACTGAGTTGAGTTGGAGAAGAAATAAACAACAGAAAGAAAATCTCCCGATAGCAACTAACAAAACATGTAAGAATCATTATTATTAGTCAGGGCCGGTGCAAGGATTTTTGTATACACAGGCAAAGGTGCATTTTGATGCCCCCACCCCCCTCCGACCCGGACACAATCCCCTGCCCCCGACCTTGCCACAATCCCCTGCCCCTGCCCGCATATTCACCTCCACACTCTGTCCACCTCCACACTGCCCACCCCATCCTCCTCCCCTCCTCCACACACTGTCCACACTGCCCACCTCACCCTAAACACAAACTCTCTCTCTCTCTTTCTAACTAAGCACACACTCTCTCTCTCCTTCTCTCTCTCTCTCAGACTAAGCACACACTCTCTCTCTCAGACTAAGCACACACACTCTCTCTCTCCCTCTCTCTCTCAGACTAAGCACACACTCTCTCTCAGACTAAGGGGAGTTGATCTACCAGACTTCTAAAAATACTAAGTGGCATCCAGTCTGACTGCTTTGACAGCTCTAGTGTCAACCCATTCACCCCCCTGACTGGGCATTGACTGACTCCTCACATAGAATAGCGAAACCAAAACATCGCCTGCCAGACCACTTAACACCTTCTCTGCAGTGTACACTCATTGGACACTTATTGGCTCACCTCTATATCCACATACAGCTACCTCTCAGATTTAAAGGATACTTTGACATTATACAGTTTTCCCATGTATTGTACGCCGGCCTACACATCCCATAATCCTCAGCCAGCCAATCGGAAAGAATTTTGCCTATCTGAAAGTACGTAGGATTACCATCTATCACACCAAGAGAACAACATGTTTTCCCCTTTCTCTTGACTGTAGGTGGGGCCTGGTCCATAGACATCACTTTACGCCTCATCCTAAATGCCTCTAATGTTAAAATCAAAAGACTCACTGTTTTCACCGCCCCATTCTGCTGGATCTGTCAGAGACCCCAGCTCTTTAGCTAGGGCCGGCTCAAGGCTTTATGCTGCCTGGATACATGGATGAAATGCTGCCTCCACCCCCACCAAAAAAAAAAAACACCCACTAAAACATGTGAAAAGGGGAAAAAAAAACATCTTGGTCAGGGCTGAGCAATCATAATCTCATTTCTGCACTAACATAATGTTAGTGCAGAGACAACATTTTTATGATGCCCAAGCCTGACCACAGTTTTTTCACTTTTTACCAATACAAAAATAAGCTTAACAGGATACACACATTGCCCCTCAATCTCCACAATACCCCCCATATCTCCACAATGCCCCTTCCACAATGCCCCCTTCATCTCCACAATGCCCCCTTATCTCCACAATGCCCCTTCCACAATGCTCCCTTCATCTCCAGAATGCCCCCTTCATCTCCACAATGCCCCTTCCACAGTGCCCCTTCAGCTCCACAATGCCCCCTTCATCTCCACGATGCCCCTTCCCCAATGCCCCCTTCATCTCCACAATGCCCCTTCCACAATGCTCCCTTCATCTCCACAATGCTCCTTCCACAATGCCCCCTTCATCTCCACATTGCCCCTTCCATAGTGCCCCTTCATCTCCACAATGCCCTTCCACAATGCCCCCTTCATCTCCACAATGCCCCTTCATCTCCACATTGCCCCTTCCACACTGCCTCTTCATCTCCACAAAGGCCCTTTATCTCCACAATGCCCCTTCCACAATGCCCCTTCATCTCCATATTGCCCCTTCCACATTGCCCCTTCATCTCCACAATGCCCCCTTCATCTCCACATTGCCCCTTCATCTCCACAATGCCCCTTCCACAATGCCCCCTTCGTCTCCACAATGCCCCTTCCACAATGCTCCCTTCATCTCCACAATGCCCCTTCCACAGTGCCCCTTCAGCTCCACAATGCCCCCTTCATCTCCACGATGCCCCTTCCCCAATGCCCCCTTCATCTCCACAATGCTCCTTCCACAATGCTCCCTTCATCTCCACAATGCTCCTTCCACAATGCCCCCTTCTTCTCCACATTGCCCCTTCCACAGTGCCCCTTCATCTCCACAATGCCCTTCCACAATGCCCCCTTCATCTCCACAATGCCCCTTCATCTCCACATTGCCCCTTCCACACTGCCTCTTCATCTCCACAAAGGCCCTTTATCTCCACAATGCCCCTTCCACAATGCCCCTTCATCTCCATTTTGCCCCTTCCACATTGCCCCTTCATCTCCACAATGCCCCCTTCATCTCCACATTGCCCCTTCATCTCCACAATGCCCCTTCCACAATGCCCCCTTCATCTCCACAATGCCCCTTCCACAATGCTCCCTTCATCTCCACAATGCCCCTTCTACAATGCCCCTCCATCTCCACAATGCCCCCTTCATCTCCACGTTGCCCCTTCCACATTGCCCCTTCATCTCCACAATGCCCCCTTCATCTTCACAATGCCTCTTCCACAATGCCCCTTCATCTCCACATTGCCCCTTCCCCAATGCCATCTTCATCTCCACAATGCCCCTTCCACAATGCTCCCTTCATCTCCACAATGCTCCTTCCACAATGCCCCCTTCATCTCCACATTGCCCCTTCCACAGTGCCCCTTCATCTCCACAATGCCCTTCCACAATGCCCCCTTCATCTCCACGATGCCCCTTCATCTCCACATTTCCCCTTCCATACTGCCTCTTCATCTCCACAAAGGCCCTTTATCTCCACAATGCCCCTTCCACAATGCCCCTTCATCTCCACAATGTCCCTTCCACAATGCCCCCTTCATCTCCACAATGCCCCTTCATCTCCACATTGCCCTTTCCAAATTGCCCCTTCATCTCCATAATACCCCTTCATCTCCACAATGCCCTTCCACAATGCCCCTTCATCTCCACAATGCCCCTTCATCTCCACATTGCCCCTTCATCTCCACAATGCCTCTTCATCTCCAAGTTGCCCCTTCCACATTGCCCCTTCATCTCCACAATGCCCCTTCCATAATGCCCCTTCATCTCCACATTGCCCCTTCCACAGTGCCCCTTCATCTCCACAGTGCCCCTTCATCTTCACATTGCCCCTTCCACATTGCCCCTTCATCTCCACATTGCCCCTTCCTCTCCACAATGCCCCTTGATCCCCTACCTCGAGTCCCTGGTGGTCCAGTGGTGTGGCATCATAAGAGAGACTGTGCCTCCTTCGGCACAGAGCTGAAGCTCCCACACGGTTCTGAGTAATGCAGAGCGCTGGAAGATGATGTCATCTCCCAGCGCTCTGTATTACTAGAGTGCCGGAGCTGGGAGAACAGCTCACAGATTGTGCTGCAGCTGTAGTTGCATGGCGAGGGACACACACAAATAATACTGGCTTTTCAAGCTCCCCGTTTTGGCACCCCTCCGCTGCGGCGCCCTAAGGCGGCTGTCTAACCTGCCTTATGCTAGCGCCGGCCCTGTTATTAGTGTCTCTCTAACATACCTCCCAACATTTCAAATGGCCAAAGAGGGACACTTTTGTTTTAGGTGGTGTTTATGCGGGTGTGGCTGGTTGGTGGGGCAGTACCGAGAATTTTTAGGCTATTTCATGACCTACCGACTCCTATTTGTGTAACTGAATAAATTATTTAGAGCAAGACCAAAGTATTTTATTTACACAGATTAATTTATAAACACATATATTAAAGATTAACTACACATTTATGTGAGTTTTATTGTTGTGGAGCATGTAATAAACACTACTCATTCTGATCTCCTGAAAAGAGGGGCAAAAGGGTAGAAAAGAGGGACAAAGGGATTTGGGTCTGAAAGAGGACTGTCCCTCCTAAAGAGAGTTGGGAGGTATGCTCTGATCTGATAGAGGCAAAAGGGCTTACTGAGCAACTCTCGCCTTTGTTACTTTTTAAATAAATATATTTCTTTCCATCTTTCTGCTTACTGTCCATCTGGTATTAACAGTTTCATGTTTGCCATTTTACCATTATTGAGAGCTCCATATATACAGCTGAAAAATATTCTCCTCACAGTTGCTTAAAGGGACATTTTTAATTAACCTTTTAAGGACCACAATGGGGTACATCACATTACACCCCCCGACCTTTAAAGGGTTCAAATGAATATGGTTTTAAACTGATAAAATCCATAATTTTTTACCAACCTTGCTCATGCACAGATGTATACAGAATCCCTCTTGCTTTTTTCTTTGGCCCATCAGTGACCAAATTCATAAACGTGAGAATACACATATTTCAATATTAGACAATGCATTACTAGATTATATAAATACATCACATCCCAAAGGATTATAAATATATATTATTGTTAAATGCTCATGATTAATATTTGGAAAGATTGTAATAACAGTGATGGAATATACAAATGGCCTAGATAAAAATGTTTAATTACTGTAAGAACACATGGCCCATTTACAAATGTCTATCCATAAATGTGATGTGTCTATGTATCCATCTATCTAATTTTCTTTAGCCTGTCTGATCATCTGTCTATCTAATGAAAAACAATTGCCTTGATGAGATTGGAGCATATGACTGATCATTATGTCCATCCATTTCCCTACCACTGGGACACGTGTTAAATTAACACTAAAGCTAAAATACTCTGATCCAGTTGTGGATAGTAGCGGAGTACCAGCAGGGGGATTTTTTTTTAAATAACCCTTTAAGTGCCAGAGAGGTGTCCAATGCATTGCATAAACATATTAGCAAAGGAAGAATGGTGTTGCCCATGGATTAAAGAGTTGTTATATTTGCTTATGTGGATTAAGCGGATATATGTATATCTGCATCACTCCCATGGGTTTATGCCTTATCATGGTGGGAGTGTTTGCAGAGAACTATGCCATTGTGAGCATATACTCCTAGCAGGGTCACCTAAGGTGGAGAAATGTTACATCCCCTGTGCTGGCAGGGGTGCTGGGTGCAACCATAAAAATTTTGGCTCATAACTTGTTGAGCAGTCAGTCCAATGGACTGCATAGCTGCCCATCATCCCAATTTACATGGGACAGTCCCGATTTTGGGGAACAGTCTTGCTCCACCGCAGCATTAACTGAATGTCCTGCTTCCCAAGCTTCTACCCACTCCGTCATATGTCTGACTCCTTCAATCTTGATACATTCCCTCGGCCACGTTGCTCACACAATGGGAGATGCCAAAAATCAATTGAACGCATGCGTGCAGTGCTGCATAAGATACACATGCAGCATACTCTGTAATCTGCAAGCACACATAGAAGACTGTTTCAGTGAAGGAATTCTGTTTCTATAACGCAATCTAAGCACTGCTGCAGAGCCTCCGCCGGTCCCGGGACCGGATTCCTCTGCAGTCAGCTAGAACGCTGACATCAGGGGAGTGGGAACTTTGAAAGCGCTATCTCTCAAACTATACAGGTTGAGAGATGCCGCAGGGCTCATTGAATTTGGATTTTTAAGGGCTACACGATTAATTAAAGTTAATTTGAAGTATTACTATCCCTTTAAAGGATACAAGTCCTTATCAGAAACTATTAGCAGTGGAATACCAGAACGATCAAAAAGCAAATAAACCATATATAGAGATATATGACTATTATTTGAAGGACAACTACCTTGGTAAAACCTTCTGCTACACAAATTAAGATCCATATTTTCCTAGGGAATATTGTCCTTTAACATAACATTGATCTCTGGAATGCTAATGAGTACTGGTAAATTAAGACTAAGGGCGGAAAGCAAGAAATGATCGCAATCTCTATTTACAGTGTAGTTTTGATGGCAAAATGATTAGCACCAAAATGTTACTGAAATGTAAATTTTCTTCAGAATTAGTGTTTTTTTCTGTTTTTCAAAAGTGAGCCTGGCTAAAATCTGCTGCTTTGTGAGAGAATGAGCAATTGTACCTAATTCAGCAAAGCCATTAGCACACTATTTCATAAGTCTGACTAACTTTGCCATTAATTTAGGATATTCCCTAACTTTGCCGTTAGTTTAGGAGCATGTGCTATTCAGCATCAAGGTGTTAGTAGCATGTTTCTTGTATCAAAATGTGAAAAATCGTAAAGAGTGCATACATTGATGACTTTCAAAAAATAGCAAATGCTCCACTTTCTTGCATTCCACCCTAAATTATTGGGCTACAATTGATCAGGTAACAGGCAAGAGGCAATTGCATCTGATAGTTATTATTAAAGGGTCAGTAATGCCCCCCCAAAAATACTTAGAGTTTTGTAGAGCTTCAAAAAATAAACTCTATGGCACAAATCTTATCTTTCAAGCCACTATGGTTTGAGAGATATATGCAATCAAAGATCCCCCCTCCCTCCACTACTCCTGATGTCGGCTGTAAAGCTGACAGCAGGATATTCAAGTTGTGCGACTCGAGGAGGCTCTTCAGCAGAGCCAAAGTCACATTATTTAAAAAGAATTACTTCACTGGAACGGTCTGCAAAGTGTGCTTGCAAACCAGGCACATTTTATAGACCTTTCCAATTAAGTAATTATTTTCCAATTACGCGATTTCAGCTCTGCTGCAGAGCCGTCGGCTGGTCCCCTGACCAGGATCTCCTGCTGTCAGCACAGCGCTGATGTCAGGAGAAGGGGAGGGGGGGAGAGCTTTCAATGCCTATATCTCTCAAACTGTAGTGGTGGTGTGAGAGAGTGGATTTTTGCCATAGAGTTTATTTTTTGAAGCTCTACAAAACTGTAATAATGTTTTTGGGGACATTACTGACTCTTTAAGGTAGAAGGGATTAGGTTATATTGCTTATTAAAACAGAAGTCTAACATTAGAGTGGATTCCATTGCAGGTTATACATTTATTCGGGTTTTTTTCTACAGATGTATCCATAGACTTCAATGAGAATGCGTTAGATAAAGCAGTTGATAACACTTATCTACTGTTATGTAATCTAGGCCACTGTTTGCTGATTCAGTCTTCCACAGATCCACTGCTTGTCACATACCCACACATACAATGTCTGTCACTCCAGTCTTGTTCCCCAGTGCACCATTATTTATATCTGTTCCAAGGAACATCTTATACTTATTCATGGGACCCTGGAGCTCCACAGAGCACCATGATTTTAGGGAGTGTTTTATTATTTTTGTGTTCAAGATAGAATTTGAGTTATCCTGGTGCATACCAACTGCCCCATAGCGGAAGAACTAAAACCTACCATTGATATAAATATGGAAGGGGCAAGTGCCCCCAACCCTTTGGGTGCCCATGATTTTAACCTCTTGAAAGCTGGAGAGTTCTCCAAAGCTTGAAAAGGAATGCACTGGAGATATTTCTAGCATTCAAGGAATTCAAACTCAGTAGGAAGTGTAGGAATGTTTATTTTTTTCCCAAATCACAGTTGATTTTCCTTCCCCTTTCTTTTGAACACAGGGTTTTAAATATAATCAAAGAATGTTACAAAAGTTCTTTCCTATGTATTTTCGCATAATGCTTTTTTAAAAACCACCAGGGCTATCAGTCTCTATCACATCATACCCTGTCATCTCTCTGTACCAGCAATTGTGATGAGGCCTGGAGTCCAAGTGAGCCCATCTGCCCCAGGCCCAATAGGTTCTACTCACACACATGGTAGTATCCTATATAATAAAACGCTAGCGATGTTTGTCAGAAGCCGTCATGTGCACTACAGACTGCCCGCGTTCGGGCAGTCTCTACTGTGCATGACTGCATCGCTTGGAGCAGTGAGACGGCGTCAGTATATAGAGCAGGACCGGAGCAGTGAGGTGGAGTCAATGCACAGAGCAGGTCTGGAGCAGTGACGCGCCGACAGTATGCAGAGCAGGACCGGAGCAGTGAGGTGGAGTCAGTGCACAGAGCAGGTCTGGAGCAGTGACGCGGCGACAGTATGCAGAGCAGGACCGGAGCAGTGAGCCATCACCCGGACCTTAGCCCGTGTACATGGGCTTTTACACTAGTATTTTTATATTAAAGGGCCAAATAAAATTGAAGTTCCGGGGGCTTTGACTACCCTGTTTGATTGTTTCAATTGTTTAATCAGAATTCTGAAAGACCTGAATATTATTTTTTACCATTTTGGCAGGCAAACAGGGCTGTAGTCAAGAAACTAAAGAGGGGCATGTCTGAAGCAAACCAAAGGTACTATCGGGGACATTTAAACCTCACTTTAATTTAAAAGGGACTTTTCACATCTTGAATACTAGAGGTCTCCAAAACATTGTTGCACCTTGTTAGAGTTAGGGGTTTAAATGTCCCACTTAAAAGGATTTGTAAAAACATCCTCCCATAGTGAAGTTGATTTGCTTCGGATATATATCACTTTCGCTTCCTGAATATGTCATTTTAATGCCAGATCGGTGAGCAAGGCAAGCCCATGCAAAGAAGTAAGGGCACTGTGCACAAAAGAAAGATGAGCAATTTTGAGTGTATCCATCTGCACCATGGAAGAGAAATATATATCTTCAGTGGTTTAAATGGAATGTTTAACCCCTTGAATGCTAGTGAGGTCTACAACAGATTGTGAAGCATTCAAGGGGTTAAAGTGAGTGTGACAGAATATATAAAGTCAAGTTGCCTATACTTTGTATACTTTTTTCATCTTTTGTGTACCTGAACTTTTGTTTCTAGAGAGCTTTCTGACTGTGAAAGTAGGGATAGTGATCATACCTGAGAAATCTCTGTATTCGTCCTGGAGACTCCAGTTTTTAGATTTAATTACCAGGTCTCTGGGGACAGAGACTATTCTCTAGTGGTGGTGAGTTTCCTCTGAAATTCTGCCAACCTCTCCTCCTTCTCACTATGTTCCTTCTACTTCCTGCCCACTTCCCCACTTTCTCACCCTGTTCCTTCTACTTCCTGCCCACTTCCCCTCTTTCTCACCCTGTTCCCTCTACTTCCTGCCTACTTCCCCTCTTTCTCACCCTGTTCCTTCTACTTTCTGCCCACTTCCCCTCCTTCTCACCCTGTTCCTTCTACTTCCTGCCTACTTCCCCTCCTTCTCACCCTGTTCCTTCTACTTCCTGCCCACTTCTCCTTCTCTCCATGTTCCTTCCACTTCCTGCCCACCTCCCCTTCTTCTCACCCTGTTCCTTCTACTTCCTGCCCACTTCTCCTTCTCACCCTGTTCCTTCCACTTCCTGCCCTCTTCCCCTCTTTCTCACCCTGTTCCTTCTACTTCCTGCCCACTTCCCCTCCTTCTCACCCTGTTCCTTCTACTTCCTGCCCACTTCTCCTTCTCACCCTGTTCCTTCCACTTCCTGCCCACTTCCCCCCTTTCTCACCCTGTTCCTTCTACTTCCTGCCCACTTCTCCTCATTCTCACCCTGTTCCTTCTACTTCCTGCCAACTTTTTCTCATTCTCACCCTGTTCCTTCCACGTTTCTTCCTTCTCATCATGTTCCTTCCACTTCCTGCCCACTTCCCCTCCTTCTCATCCTGTTCCTTCTACTTCCTGCCCACCACCCCTCCTTCTCACCCTGTTCCTTCTACTTCCTGCCCACTTCTCCTTCTTCGTATCCTGTTCCTTCTACCTCCTGCCCTCTTCTCCCCTTTCCCACCTTGTTCTGCCCATTTCCCACCCATTTTATGACACAAGAATGATAAGCCATGCCCACCATTTAAGCCCGCCCCCTTTTTGACACATCGTATATTTATATCCCCCTAGTCGCAGCACTTAAGCCCTCTCTGGGGGCTCAAGAGGACACAGTTATGACAGTGATACATAAAATGTAGCATTAAGTTCTCTGTATGTTTTATTTTATAGGCTGAAAGCAGTCCTTTCCGCTCAGTGCCATCATATCTAGGAGGGGCAAACATGGGCCCCAGGTATGATAGAGCCATAGGTTACATATATATGACATAGGTCATATATAATTTGCAGAAGAGGGTATTAGTAAAACAAGCTAAAAAAAAGACTATTACTTTACACTCCTGGCTAGCTGCTTGGTGACTGGCTGGAGGCTGCTTGGTAGCTGGCTGCCTGGCATGAGGGCTGGATGGATAGCCTGATAATTTGATGGCTGGATAGCCTGAGGGCTGGCTGTCTGGATAGCCTGATGGCTGTCTGGCTATGCTGCGGGCTGGCTGGGTAGATGGCCTGAGGACTGGCTGAATGACCTGAGAGTTGGCTGTCTGGATAGCCTGAGCGCTGTCTGTCTGGATGGCCTGAGGGCTGGCTGGGTGGATGGCCTGAGGCCTGGCTGGATGGCCCAAGGGCTGGCTGGTTGGATGGCCTGAGGGCTGGCTGACCTGAGGACTAGTTGGTCTGAGAGCTGGTTATCTGGCCTGAGGGCTGGTTATCTGGCCAGTGGGCTGGTTATCTAGACTGAAGACTGGCTGGTTGGCCGGAGAGCTGGCTAGCTGGCCGAAGGTTGTTTAGCTGGCCTGAAGGCTGGTTAGATGGCCTGAGGGCTGGCTGGTTGGCCTAAAGACTGGGAAGCTGGCCTGAGGGCTGGCTGTTTGACCTAAAGACTGTGAAGCTGTCCTGAGGAATGGTTAGGTGGCATGAGGGCTGGCTGTATAGCCTGATGACTCGATGGCTGGATAGCCTGAGGGCTGGCTGTCTGGATAGCCTAAGGGCTGGCTGGCTATGCTAAGAGCTGGCTGGGTGGGTGGTCTGAGGGCTGTCTGAATGACCTGAGGGCTGGTTGGTTGGATGGCCTGAGGACTGGCTGGTTGGCCTGAGGGCTGGTTAGCTGGCCTGGGGGATGGCTAGCCTGAGGGCTGGTTAACTGGTCTGAGGGCTGGCTGGCTGGTTGGCCGAAGGGTGGCTAGCTGGCCAGCCAAAGGTTGGCTAGCTGGCCTGAAAGTTGGTTAGATGCACTGAGGACTATCTGGTTGGCCCGAGGGCTGTCTGGTTTGCCTGAGGGCTGGGCAGTTACTTTGAGAGCTGGCTAGTTGGTCTGAGGGTGAGTTTCCTCCTTCCCCATTGAGGAGAGCATTGAAAGTCACATCGCTGTTAACATCTGGACTTCAGGCCTTGTGCCTGTGGACAGACGACAAAGCAAACATGTTGGATGGACTCCAGTTATGTTGCCTTAAAAATGGACTATCTTATTATACCATTTCATCTTTCATCTACATTCTCCACGCTCATCCCTTCCTCATCTCATATATATTTTGACTGGACTATTTTAATTTTTAATTATTTTTTTTTTTTGTCCTGCATGTAAGTATCAGATAATTTTAGTTTTAATATTATTTGATTTCAACATACATATCTGTATTTTAATATTTCCTTTAAGCCTGTATACTATTGTTTTATACATTGTGTATCTATTTTTTAAATGTATTTGTTATTCATACATGACCCCATGTCTCTGTGTTAGTCTTACTCAGGATAACTATACCACAACCCTATATATGGTGGTAATGGTCTCATTCAGTCAGACTTGGCTGGGATTCTCTCACTTACTCTTCTCTCCTCTGTGACTGCCTGTCACCTCTGCCATGGTGGCGGGTCACTGGTGCACTCTGCTTTGCCCATGTGAGCTATTTATTCTTTCTCTCCACTGTTATCATCACTTGCCCCTGCATGCCTGGATGACATCACTACACGTGGTGTGCAGACAGAAGGTCTTGTACACATGCTCAGCAAGCAATAGTAGCTTCACTTCATTGAGTCTCGATAGATGGAATAAAGAGAAACTATGCTTGCTGCCAGACACTGCAGACAGTCTAACACAAGTCTGGAAGAAAGTCTGGGTGACACAGGCACCACTTTGAGACACATCCTTCCTCGCTCTCTCTCCTCTCAATTTGTAGCAGTCATGCTGATGGACAGGAGGCATGGGTAGACCAGACATTGTTTCCAATGCAGGGATAGTGTTACATTCTATAACTATCCCTGCTATTACAGTCCTCAACAGAAAACTCTCTGGTATCAGAAATTCAGGGAGCTCCCTGTTTGGGACATGTAAAAAACATAGATGATGATAAAACATTATTCATAATGATAATAATATAAAGTATAGGCAATTTTGCTTTACATTTTATGCACTGACATAAATATGTTAAGAAGGAGATTGACTGTCACTTTAAAAGCCTAATTTAAATCAATAGGAAATTGGTCACATTTTATTTACATATTTGCCTCTTTTAAATTGTGCATATAGCCCCAAATATAATTTATTTAAACCTTTTCTCCATTAAATGAACTAGGAGATGCTGATTGTTTTAGAAATATGCTAGAATGTTACCATACGAGGAAAAAAAAAGGTAAATAAGATATACTCCATTCTTCTTATTGGATATAGTGAAACGTCTTTGTTTCTGTAGCACGATACACAAAACTGAAGATATTTAGGTATGTGTGAGCAATACATTAGGTTTATGGTGGCCAGGTGGGTCAGGACTCGCAGCCACTTCTTTTTCACTCTGTGAATTGCTTCACAGGGAAACTGGGACTGCTAATAAAAACACTGCACATTTCATTTACCCAAAGAGACATTTGTTTCCATAGCTCTGAAAGTTTAATATGAGCACAGAGCAATAAAATCACTGGACGCTGGTTTACAGAGTAATATCGGGGTGTTTTAGTGCCACGGTCAACTGTCCTCATGACACCTCAGTGCAAAGCTGTGGAATTTTCTCAGCTTGTTTCTTTTGTGAAAGAGAGAAAACATCAGATGGATGTAAGAAGGTTTCACCTTGTTTGCGGAAAGAAAAATAGCAATGCTGGATCTACCCCGCTGCAGGAGGGAAATAAAAAGTACCATTCATTTAAATGAGGCATTTAACCCTTGAATGCTAGGGACATCACCAATGAATTGTTTGTAGGGCTGGATTTACATCCCAAGTGCCCTAGGAAAGGCTCTCTAGGGCCTTGGTTCAATTCCCTCCATCGATAAAAAAAAAAAAAATACCCGCCAGCATTTTTTCAAGCACTGCTCTGTACAAATACCGGCAGGAAAAAAAACACACATCGAGTGCTACAGATTGCACCCACTGGAACTCATTAAAATGAGTCTCCTATTCCCATTCAATTCCATGGATTAGGCAGGATTAAGGGACCCACTTTAACAAGTGAAAACCTGCACCCAGGTTTTTTTGAGCGCACCCTAACACATGTTTAAACCTGCTGATGCAGGAATTGAAAGTGAAAAAAAAGGGGGAAAAAACCCTAAGTGACCAGTGGATGTATTGATATGGGGCCCTAAACTACATATCAATACATACAAAGTATGAAAAAAAAAATTGTCAAATGTTAGTAGAATTAACCTTATGAGTGCCATTTGGGTATACTTACCCCACTGGCACTCACAGGGTTAATCTGACTAAGTTAAAAAAAAACCACTGCACGTGACTGCCCCGCGACCGGGTGTCACGGGCTGTTCAACTAGTAGTAAATATACGTCTATCCATTCAAAATTCAAAATATCCGCAGGCTGTTAAAGATGCTGCCATCTCTGCCACTGTTGCCGACGGTGAGTGCAGTATTGCAGGTCAAAAATCCCCCTCCTTGATATGTTTTGGGCTGTTGCCAGAGTGTCACTGTGAAAAAAATTGAACAGAGACTGGCTTTTATATGGCCAGTCTCTGTTCAGAATGGTTTCCAGAATACCATTGCCTGGGATGTATGCTTACCTCCCAGCCAATCAGCTTCTAGAGGGTTTCTTGTCTCCCCTCCCCCCCGGAAATCATTTTGAACAGAGACTAGCCATATAAAATCCTGCAATACTGCACCCACCGCCAGCAACAGTGGTGGAGGCGGCAGTATCTTTAACACTTTAACTGCCTGCAGATATTTTGTATTTTGAATGGATTCACTTATATTAACTACGGGGAAAATTAATATTATGCAAAATGGATTTGGACAATATTTTATTCACATTGGACCCAACATTATTTGTTATTATTGTAATGCCGGCACAGATTTAACCCTTTGAGTGCCAGAGAGGTACGAAAAGCATTGCTCTGCAATCTGTTGTGTACGTCTCTGGTACTCAAAGGGTTTACAAATGTATAATTTGGACAGATATTTGAAAAAACAATTTTAATGTTGACTTTACTTCTTTAAAGGGACATCGTTGCGAAACAGAAGAAGATCAGAAGAGAAGAAGACTGAAGATAAAAAGGCAGAAGATGATGAGAAAGAAGAAGAAGGAAGATAGAAGATAACAGGTATGTGTTATAGTTGTGGGTGTTAGGGTAGTGTTAGGGCTAATATTGTTGCACTTCACTGTTAGGGGTAGTGTAGGGTTAGAGATTGGAAGGGTGACTGAGTGTTTGAGCTCACGCTCGCTGCTTGACAGTGTGTCAAGCACCAAGCGTTAGCCATTTTGCTTTGATGTTCCCATTACTCGCTATTTAGAGTGAGTTTTGGGAACTTAAAAAATAGGATTTTAGTCTTACCTGTTAAATCCTTTTCTCTTAGTCCATATAGGTTACTGGTAACTTCGGGAAGGCGACCACCCCTTTCAGTAGGCAGGAAATAATTCTTGAAAATAATTTGCGGGGTGGAGCCTTCCTTCCCTCCTTAGCTGGTCACCAGCCAATTCCCTCCCAGTTAGATTGAGATGCTAACTATTGACTAGATAGCAAGAAGGAAAAAGAAGACCCCTGTCAGCATGAACCCGAAAGGACTCCCACTTTCATTCACAGGAGAACCAAGCATGACAGGGTGTGAGACCAGTAACCTATATGGACTAAGGGAAAAGGATTTAACAGGTGAGACTAAAATCCTCTTTTCTCTGTCGTCCAATATAGGTTACTGGTAACTTTGGGATGTCCAACCACTGAGTTTCCCAGAGGTGGGAAGTAAGGCAAGGACCAAGCGCAGGTCCCCAAAGTCACCAGAGCATATATGAACCATCAGATCATAAAGTAGCCCTCAGAATAGCAAAAACTGGGATATAACACACCAGGAACTGAAACACAGCACACAGAACTAGAGCCAACCGGGCTCAACAGTTAAGGAGTAGTGAAGAGACAAGGAAGACCTTAGACAGGCAAGACTACCTCCAGGATCTTCCTACCAAAGCTGGCATCGGCTGATGCCAGAACATCAACACGGCTGCTTTACACAGCTGATCAGCAGAGGCTTGATTCTTATAGGCCCAAGAGGTCCCAATAGACCTGGTGGAATGAGCCGAGACACAACATGGAATAGGCTTCTTCCTTAGTTCGTAAGCCCTACAAATAATAGACTTAATCCAGGAAGCTATGGTAACCTTGGATGCCAGTCTACCTGCCCTTGAACCCTCAGGAATGATGAAAAGTGCATCAGACTGATGAACAGCCTCAGTGCGGTGCACATAAAATGTAAGGCAGCGCACCATGTCCAACAAGTGAAGATCCCTTTCCTTGTCAGATGTAGGGTCAGGACAGAAGGAGGGCACCACGATTTCCTGATTAATGTGGAAGTCAGAGACTACCTTCGGAAGGAAGAACTGCCTTGTCCTTGTGAAACACCAAAAAGGGTTGTTTACAAGACGAGGCATGCAACTCAGCGACTTGGAAAACAGACACAATCGCCAGGAGAAAAGCCATCTTCCAAGTCAACAGACATAGAGGAATAGTAGCCAAGGATTCAAATGGGGGACGCTGAAGGACGCACAAAACCAAGTTAAGATCCCACTGAGGAGCGGGGGTCTTAAAGGCAGGATGAGCCTGGGCAACACCCTGAAAGAAAGAAAACAGAAAGCGTGGAAGGAAGGATGGCAACGCCCTTCTGTAAGAAAACAGAGAGCGTGGAAGTCTGAACCTTCAAAAAACTCAAGCTAAGCCCCTTGTCTACCCCGTCCTGCAAAAAAGACGGCACCGTGGGAAAGTCAAAATCGTGGAAAAAGTTCTCTATCAGCACATCAAGAAAGAAAGGTGGACCAGACTCTATGGTATGCCTTAGAGGAAACGGGATTGCGGGCTCTAAGCATACTGGCCACCAAACCCGAAGAGAAACCCTTCTTCTTCAATATTGAGGATTCAATTCCCAATTTAAAATCCAGATGGTTTATATCCTCCTTCCACAGGTACCCCTGTAGAAGAAGATCCGGACGACGGGGAAGCTGGAAGGGCTCCGCCATGGAGAAATCCAGAAACTCAGGAAACCAAGCCTGACTAAGGCCAGTACGGAGCAATCGGAATGACTGGAGAACCTTCCAGACACAGTTTCCACAACACCCTGTGTAGCATGGGAATGGGAGGAAAGATGTACACCAGAGGGAAGTGCCATGAGATCAACATGGCATCCACTGCCAGAGCCAGAGGATCCCTAAAGCGGGAGCAGAACAACGGAACCTTCCAATTTTGCCTCACCGCAATCAGATCGATGCAAGGAGGTACCCGCTTCTGAACAATGAGGCTGAACACCTCTTAATGCAGTTCCCACTCTCCTCTGTCCACTGTGTGTCGACTTAGGAAGTCTGCCAGAACATTGTCTATGCCGGGAATATGAACTGTGGATATGGCAGGAACATGTTCTTCTGCCCAAAACAAAATAGCCTTGACTTCCAACCAAGCTTCAAGACTTCTTATTCCGTCTTGCTTGTTGATGTAAGCCACGGCTGTGGCATTGTCGGACTGTACTGGCACAAAAAAATAACCTTGGCCTCTAAAGTAAAAATTAGAAAAGTTTTAACTCCTTGGTTGCTAGACATATCTCCACACACTAGCTCACAGTGCATTGAAGAGATCTCTAGCATCAAAGAGGTGAAATGATAGCTTGTAAAGTTGTAAATAAACTAGTTCAGGGATGTTGAGATTGCTGTGGCCGCACCCACAATTCAGAATGTGGGTGTGGCCTGTACACCTAAGGCAACCCTATTGCAATGAGTTAGAGACCTCACTTTCAGCTAAACTGCTAAAATGCCTATTTAAATCAAAGGGAATTGGGAAATGTATTTGTCCTCCAGGATGCAGTTTGTTTGCCCCAGAACTGCTCATCTTTTGCTTTCTGCATAAGGCTCCATGGGTCAAATTTAAGAGGTGTAATTCTGGGTCAAGCCAACAACACCATACAATGGAAAAGCATGCATTGGGGACTCTTTATTTGTATGCTCCAGAACTGCACCTCTTTATCTGACTGAATACAGTCTACAGGCCTAGGGGAGAGATGTATGAACTGAAGCAATAAAGAGTGTGTTGAAAAGGGATATGAGAAATAAATTATATCTATATACACATTTAGCAACATTTTCACTGAGTACTAACAACAGTTATTTGACTTTTTAAAAAGTGGAGTAGATAAGGTCATGCCCAAATAAGAATTCTATTGCAATATAGGTGTAATAAAATCTGGTAATTGCTCCAAAAACTAAAGGTAGTTTTAGTTATTAAATCTTAAAGGGAGAGCAATACCGTATATGAAAATAAATGGATCTCCGATTAATCTCCTCAGGTATTTTTTTCTGCACGTAGAGCAGTATCTCAATAGTATCCAACTTGTGGTTCATGAGTAATTTAATTATGAACGATCCCTCTCCTGCCCTTTTTATCTAGTTTAAGCCTCCTCCCCTCAGATGTGGAATCCAGGTCATCTGACTGGACAGCTCACAGCAAGGGACAATCTTCATGCTGTAAATATAAGGAAAACCCTGCCGTCCTTGAAGAAGGAAGGCAGGTTTCTCCTTATGCTCATGGAAGATTGTCCCTCACTGTGCTCCATCCAGACTGACTTGGAGAGGCAGCGTTAAGTAGTTAAAGGCGTGGGAGGTGGATCGTTTATAATTAAAATACTCATGAACTTCAAGTCTGATACTATTGAAATACCGCTCTACATGCAGAAAAAATTATAAAGATGAATCGGAGCTCCATTTATATATTATTATAGCTTTAATTGCGGGAATTGTTTTTATACATCCACCATATGTACTTTTCCCTTTCCTATGTCACTGTCCCTCATCTGTTTCCCTTTATCAGCCAAACTCAAAAAGAGTTAGAGCACCAGGGGGCAGCTAATTTAACATTAGGTAGGCAACGTTGTAGAGTGCCACGTTTTTAGGGGAGTTTCAGTTGTGTAGGTCACACTCATATTCTGATTTGTGGGTTTGGCCAAGTCAATCTCAATGCACCTTCACCAGATATCTGGTCATGGTATGTGGTGGCTGATTTATTTATAAGTTTTTATACTAATTTTGCCTCTTCATTTACCAGTTTACTTACTCCATTGCTGACCATTACTCAACCCATTCACTTATGACTAGGGATGGGCAAAAATGTTCACCTCAAACTGAAATCTGTATTAATGGCACTTTCCGCTTGGCGAATAATTCCCCGCTAAAAATACAGTTTTTCCGCTTTTTCCCGCCTTTTCCGCCCATTGAAATCAATGGGAAGAAAAATATTTCTCCACCACACAAAAGTTTTCTACAGTCATATAAAAGGCTGTCAGGCTCTCACAGCATGCCATTCTGTGTTTGTGAGAGGAGGGAGCAGCATGTTTTTGAGCTACAGAAGATAGGCAAATAAGGGGGAATTGAAGCTTAGTTGAGGGAGCCATTTAGGTAGGACATTTGTTCTCTGTATGTCACGGTTCCCCAGAAAAATTCAGGAGTCAGCACGGTATAGTTGCGATTTATTAAAATATAAGCATGCCTGCAGTCAGCAATGTAGCAGAAGATACCTGACTCTTGCCTGGAGAACACGGAAGCTAGACCCACACCTGCAGTCAGTAAATAGCTAGTCTACTAGAGCCCCAGGTCCACACCAGATTGGGTGTCTGCTAGCTACAGGGGACAAACAAGAGAATAGGCAGACAGAGCCACAGGTCAGCACCAGAGAGGGTAGTCAGACAAGCCAGGTCATACACAATTCAGGTAGTCAGCCAGAGTCACAGGTCTGCACCAGATTGGGTGTCCACTATAAGGATAAGGCAGTAGAATAGTCGGAGAGAGCCACAGGTCAGCAGCAGATTGGATGTTCAGACAAGCCAGGTCATACACAGAGCCCAAGGACACAGAACTGCTTTGTACAACAACGCAAGGGCAACTGAGTCAGGACCCACACTGCCCTTTAAACCCCTCCTCAGGAAGTAGGTAGGAGGCTCAGAGGAAGGAAGCAGGTAGGAGGAGACTAAAGGAAGCATGACATAAAACAGAGGCCTGTAACACTCTGAAGCCTCGCTCCTGCATATGACGCATCTTGCTCTGATGCGTCCAACCGCTGCCATCTTCCTGCATCATCCATGCGGTATGAACGGCCTCTGAAACGAAGGTAAGCTGTGACACTGTATTAGGGGAGTCTGGGGGCATTCTAGGGGATAAGAAGGGAGGAAGGAGGTTGACCCCAAAATACTGGCAAGACACAGGCAGCTAGAGACCTATTTGCTTGCTGATATTGTCTCTGTGCTGGTGGGGAAGTCTGAGGAAAGAAGTTGTTGATTTTGATTTCAGTTATAATTTTTTTTGGACACACTGTGACAAGACAACAGGGTTATTTTTATAAATAAAAATAAATAAATAACTAAATAAATAAAAAAGAATAAATAACTAAATATCGTAGGTGACAGTGACAGACAGCTGACTGGGCTTAAGCAAGGCATCATACAGCTCCATCAGTTGTGTTGTGTACCGTACAGTAAAAAAACACAGTGTAGTTGCGTATTGTCCAGCAAACCACAAGGGGAAGGGGGAGGGGAAGGTGGGGAAAGTCTGACCCTGGACAAGTACAGATGTCAAAAAGCACACAGTCACCCTATCAGTCATCATCACCATCATCGCCTCTTCAAAGTCCAAGTCCCACTCAGCCACACACACACACCTGTTTTGAGTACCCAGCAACAGCAACCAGGTTAACATCCACAGTGTTAGATATGACGAGTACCTCTGGTGCTGCTGCTGTAAGTGCTGCACCTTTGACACCTAGCAGTAGTGGCAGTAGAATTACACCAACATCCAGCTCCAGTAGTAGTAGCAGAATCCACACATGACAGACAAAGCCAGGACAAATATATTAACACCAGCACAGATGAGGAGGTGGAGGAGGGATGTGAAGAAGGGTTGCCACCATCTACCCCACTTGGGACCACTGCTATGAGCGACAAGTAATGTGTGCCACTAATCTGAGAAGGAGGATAGAGATTTGATGCAAAAATGAAATAGTAAAAACTATATACATGCACAAATCACAACCATACCAGCCAGTCCCCCGCTACCACCACTACAATACACATCTGTCACATTGTAGGATGTATTTTTTTTAAATCCTTTGACATCATCATGAATATGTACCAGTGTCACTTAAAGTGATAGTAATGTTTCATAATAAAAGCAGCTCTAATTAATCTTCATAGTATTTGGACTTTGGAGAGTGTTATTTCAATTCTGTCAGAGTTGTAGTTCAAGATTAATTGAATGATAAAGTATCCCCCTCCTGCCCCTTTTACTGATGTAACACTGCTCAGCCAGAGCAGAAGGGAGGTGCCCAGGTAGACTGCAGAGAGGGACAATCTTCAATTAAGATAAGGGAAAAACCTGAAAAACTTGTCAAGGGAGGCAGGGCTTTCATTGTTCTCATAGGAAGAAGATTGTCCCCTTCTGTTATCTGTCTGGTCAGTGGACTGCATTCCACATCTTAGAAGAGATGGCTTACATTAGGTAAAAGGGGCAGGATGGGGAAACTTTGCTTATGAATATCTCTTAAACCATAAAGGTTTGAGAGATAAGACTTATATCGTTCTTCATGTTTTTTTAATGCCTACAAAATAAAATAAAAATAAAACGAAGTATTACTATCCCTTTAAGCAGCAAGTTAGTGTTGTGGGCAAAGGACAAATGCATTCTGCATGCTAACACATTTTTCAAGCCACATGTTGCTGTAGGACTCACAGCTTTGACTTTCAGCCCTCATAAGAAGTAATATTACAGTGCGAAATGTAGTACCTATAGGAAATATAGGCGAAAAATGTGTTAACATAGGCAGAAAATGTGTTAAAATAGGCGAAAAGAAAGACATTTTTACATAGGCAGAAATGTGAAATTTTTCACGGGAAAAGCGAAAAATCTGCACGTTATCGTGAAAAGTCATGTGGGAAATTTTTCAAACTTTTCGCCTACCCCTACTTGTGACCTCTCTATCTAAGGGGTTAAAGTAGACTTGTAAACAAAAAATAAGGGGAATTTGTTTGAAACAATATTACAAACTACATAGCCTACTACTACTACTAATAGTAGCCACTTATTTTTAATATATAATATTTTTTGTGAAATTAACCTTTATCTGTTGGTAGCAGTATTACCACACACTGTAATATGAAAGAAACCTGGCAGAACCCTCACACTGTGGACAATTCTAATAGCACAGCAAGTGATATGTTTCACCTTGAACAGACTTAATTTTATACTATGCAGGAAATTGTCATAAAGCTCCATGCTCTTCCACCAAAACAGAGGTTAATTTCTCAAAAGTTATTTCTTTTAATGAAAAATGGCTACCACAACATAAAAGCAAATTTTAATTCTATTCAGACATCTTAGAATCATATATTGGTTACCTGTGTTCTTTTCAAGTGGACGTGCCACCACTTGGAAGGAACAGGAGACCAATGTACTATTCTAATATGTTTGGCCATGTGTTCCTAAATACCACCAAACTGCTCATGTAGCTAAGGGGTTGATACACAGCTAGTTGTTCAACCGATCCCATGACAATTCATGCAGGATCAGGTGAATGGTTGCTCCACTTCCTGTTTGATCAGTGATTATCTCCAGTTGGGTCTGAGAAGGAAAAAATTCCTGACTTCTCAAAACCCATATTATAAATGCAATTGTGCAGTGGGTATTTGGTCTATGCGCAACCTTCATAGTAAAGGGGTTTGTGAAGTGCAAAAGGTTTGTCCTTCTCTGACAACAAAGGAACCGGTCACCTATCAAGTAACAAGTGGAGGAGTCATTCATCTGACCCTGTTAGGACTGGCATGGGACCAAGCGAGTGAATAGAAAAGAATTAACACTTCAGCTACTGGAGTGGTTTAGAGGTAGTCAGGGACACACTGACCCACTTTTTTTAAGTAGTGCAGTACTCAGATTTATTGTTTCTTTAAGAGCTTTTATCTGCTTAACAACTGCCTCTTATTTATCATAGAAAATGTTTTATTGAAATGAATGCATTTTTTTTTCTTAGAAAAATATGGTGCAGTTGTTTTGCACCATAATTGGTCCACTTTTTCCTTGACAGATAACCCTCTAAAGATATTATCTTTGCCAGGCACCAAGCACGGTGTAGTCATATGAGGACAGGAATGGGGCCCTGGGTGGGGCTAAAAGAGCCTAGGATGTTTAGATGAAAATACAGCTCCCAAAATCCTAAGCTGTTCATGATAGGGGTTGTGGTCCCACAACAGTTAGAAAGACACAGTGCCCTCCCTTATATTAGAGAATCTTGAAAATTAGAGCATTTTGGATTACTTCTATTTCAGGAAAATAAAGAAATAGAAGAATTTGAAGCATTTCCCTTGTTTGCATGTGTGGTTTTGTCTCAGCAAGTTTCACTTCCCACTTATCACATACCAGCTTCCTCCTCCCTTAAATCTAACATCTTTCTATATGAGGAATAAAGGACAACTAGAACACGAGTGTCAAACTGCATTCATAATATTCCAGATTTTGCAAAGGATGCAGCAAGCAGTCATTAGCTTAGTCCTTTTGAATGGAGGACTTGCAAAATCAGGGATCCTTCAAAGGTGCACTGAGTTTGTGCTTTTGAGATACAGTTTGATACCCCTGGACTACAGGATGAAATGTTTCTGAATAATAAAAGGCAAGCTTTACACCCAATCACTTTAATAGATTGTTAAGCTTTATTCTTAGGAGTACCTGATGTGACTAGAAAGGACTGACTCCATAAAATCTAACAGTTACACACCTAGAGTATTGTGTGCAGTACTGGAAACCCCATCTCCAGAAGGCTATAGATACTCTAGACCAGTGCTGTCCAAGATCAGTCCTCAAGCGCCACCAACAGGCCAGGATGTAAGGACTTCCCTGATTAAGCACAGGTGAGATAATCAGTGGCTCATTCATTTTGACTGGCTCACCTGTGCTTAATCAGGGAAATCCCTAAATCCTGGACTGTTGGTGGCCCTTGAGGACTGAGATTAAACAGCCCTGCTCTAAAAAAAAACCCAGGGAAGGGCTAGTAATGTTGGCTGGTTTACAGGAAAAGAAATATCAGGATAGACTAAAGGACGTGAACATGTATAGCTTGGAGGAGAGAGGCAATGTGATAGAAACATTCAAATACATTAACCCCTTAAGGACCAGCGGTCCCGGGGTGTGTGGTCCTTTAAGGACCAGATATCGACATCTGAGGTGCCGGCACACGTGACTGATCACGTGTGCTGGCATGCCGAACAGGGGATTAATAGTGATCGCTCCAGTAGTGAAGCGGTCAGTTTTAGTCCCCGCTATTACTCACAGCGCTCCCGCAGTGAATGTATTGATATGGAGCCCTAAGCCCCATATCAGTACATCCAAAGTGTTTAAAATGTGTCCAAAGTTAGTAGAATTAACCCTATGAGTGACAGTGGGTTATATTTACCCCACCGGCATTCATAGGGTTAACCTGACTAAGTAAAGCAACATCGCATTACAAGTAACACTTACCATGAATCCTGATGTCCAGCGGAGTCCTCAGGATGCTGGTCATCTTCTGTCTTTCTTCTCTTCTCTCCTGTATGGTCTGTCCTTCTCTTCTTTCTTCAGTCTTATTCCTGTAAAAAAAACCAAAAAAGTTATAAGTACAGTGCAGAAATAAGCGTCACACTAATACATACTTTAACCCCTTGAGTGCCAGAAGTGTACGCAAGGCATTGCTTTGCAATGCATTGCGTACCTCTCTGTTGCTCAAAACAATTAAAGAATGTATTAGTACTGTCCGGTTCCAAAAATATGCTGCCAGTTAGTAATATATGATGTCCAAGTTGTTCCCAATAAATGTCTCCATAAATGCCATGATAAATAATGCCATGATAAATGAATTTCTACAAAATACTTAGCTTAATGTTTAATACTGTGTGCTGTCTCCACCGCTGCACTGCGGCAGCAGCAGAGACAGTATAAGGCAGCTCGATGCCCGTTACACACTGAGGGAATTGGAAATGAGCCTGCCTTTATATATGGGCAGTCTCACTTCCAATTCCCTCACAGACATTGGCTGGGATGTGCTTACGCACATCCCAGCCAATTCGTTTAAAGCCCAGCCGCTCATCGCTGATTGGCTGGGATGTACGTAAAAAATGTATTGGCATAGAGAGAACAAAGAAAGTAAAAGAGGGGGTATTTAGCAAATACCACTATATCAAAAGAAGAGTATAAAATGTATATATCAAACATGAATATATATAAAATCCTATATGGATACAATGGACTAAAATCACAGATCCAATACTGGGTATTTGGTAAGATTAAATATACAATAAATTAGCTAAAATGCACACATGAATGGATGAATGTCCACCCAAAAACTTTAAGCTGTGGAAACACTTGAAGATGGTGCAAAGTTGTATGTCACACAGATCTAAAATCCTTAATGGGTTTCTAGGCGACGGTAAAGCAGAGTTGAAGCACTGAGCAGAGATCCGAAAAAAAGAGACAGAGGGAGCACTCACACACTTATCCCTTTTGAGTAGCAGCGGCATGAGAAGTGTGTTGCACAGCAATACTATTATCACCCCTCTGGTACGCAACAAGTTAATTGATGCCTTCAAGGGATAGTAATGTTTCATAATAAAAGCAGCTCTAATTAATCATCATAGTATTTGGACTTTGGAGAGTGTTATTTCAATTCTGTCAGAGTTGTAGTTCCAGAGTAATTAATTGACAAAGTGCCCCCCTCCCACCCCTTTTACTGATGTCACACTCTTCAGCCAGAGCAGAAGGGAGGTGCCCAGGTAGACTGCAGAGAGGGACAATCTTCAGTTAAGATAAGGGAAAAACCTGAAAAGCTTGTCAAGGGGGGCAGGGATTTCATTGTTTTCATAGGAATAAGAGTGTCCCCTGCTGTTATCCGTCTGGTCTATGGACTGCATTCCACATCTGAGAAGAGATAGCTTACACTAGGTAAAAGGGGCAGGAGGGGAAACTTTGCTTGTGAATTTCTCATAAACCATAAAGGTTTGAGAGATAAGACTTATATCATTCTTCATGTTTTTTTAATGCCTACAAAATAAAATAAAGTTAAAACGAAGTATTACTATCCCTTTAAGTATGCCATCCCACTTAC
The DNA here is from genome assembly GCA_037306005.1 of Rhinophrynus dorsalis. Taxonomy (NCBI): domain Eukaryota; kingdom Metazoa; phylum Chordata; class Amphibia; order Anura; family Rhinophrynidae; genus Rhinophrynus; species Rhinophrynus dorsalis. The sequence goes on along the minus strand of CM074722.1, from coordinate 151,099,026 downwards.
TTCAGCTTCTAAACAGTTGAGAAATATAATACACGGGCAATGTCATGTTACAGTTGGGTTGAAAAGTCTAAGTCCACTACTAGGGGTGGGCGAAAGGTCCTATTGTGTTCCCATGAAAAAAAACTGCAAACACCACATGGTTTTCCACTTTTTCATGGGAAAATCTGATTTAAATAAAGCAATTAAAATCTCTACCGTTTTCACCCATTGCCAAAAAATTTTCTATATTTTTCACCATTTCTCTATATAAATGTGCCGTTTTCCAGGAAGTGAAAACAATACAAGCAGCTACAGAGAGAGAGAGAGAGATGCTAGGCTGTTATGTTGTGCGTTAATAGCAAAATTGAGGCAGGAGAGGCTCATAGTCACTGCTATCACTGTGAGCAAGTTTAATAATAATAAAAAGAGGAGCTGGAAGGACCATTATGTGTCCAGTGAGTATGAGTAGGAAGTGACCTCTACCAACATGAAAGGGTCTGGATGCCCTGGTTCCCTAGATCAAGTGATGGACAGTCACCCTACTAAGAATCTTGAGGAGATTTGTCTCACATGAGGAAAATGAGGGTGGTGGTAGTAGTGTGAGCAGGACAGGTCAGCTACCTATGCCTGCTATCAGTGCTGCGTCTGCTGCCAGAGCTGCACATGCTGCCAGTGTGCAGCTACCTGTGCCTGCTATCAGTGCTGCGTCTGCTGCCAGAGCTGCGCCTGCTGCCAGCGTGTCTTGTAATTTTCAGGAGGAAGGGTGGGGAGATAATGCCAAATGTGACAGCAGGGGACCATAATGATGTCTCCATACCTCCAGTTATCTGGGGTGATATGTTAGTAAGAATCTCAGGATTTGATAAGTATTACTATGGTTTTAATTGATGGAATAAATATTTTTTATGTTTTACTATATGGATGTATCGAGTCATAGTGCAGGGACAACAGTGTGACAGCAGGGGACCGTAAGTCGCACTTTCCATTCCCAAGCAGTCCCGCCACCAGTACTACTACTAAGATTGTCCAGCAATTTGTACAGAGTGTTAGGAGTGAGGGAGGAGTTAATCATATTATTAGTGAGGAGGAAGACTCTGGGACTGAAACTGATGTGGTTGGTGTTAGTAGTAGTAACAGTGATGGTGAAGCAGCTGGTGGGACTAGCATTAGTGGAGTGGGAGGGGAAGTAATGCAAAGCGGCCAAACTAGTGGATAAGGGAGCCCACAACATTCCCCTGACCCTCGGAGTCCCCTTCCCCCACATCATTGTCCAGGTGGAACATAATCCTGAAGAAGACAGAGTTTTTGCCTAGCAGCAATTATATCACCATCACCAGGAGCACAGATCAACTGCCTGTGCCTGCTGCCAGTCTGCCTTCTTCAGGTCAACAAGAGATGACAAGTGTGACATTAGGGGACCTCCTCTGTCACATTTCTCATCACCTCCTCCAACCAGTGAGATGTCTATAATGGAGCAGCAGCAGCAAGGAAGGAGAAGCTGTGGTGGAAGAGACATTAATGTCCTTTTTAGCCCAAACTGAGAAGGAATGGGAGACAGGGATGGGGATGGGCATCACCTCCTCCAACCAGCAGTGAGCATTTGGAATTTGAGGAATTTGCAACTGCTCTAATTCCTGCTGCTGCTGAGTTGCAAAGGTAGCAGGATGCTGAGGAGCAGGCTAGTGTGCCACAGACCACTGTGGGAATGGGGTCCAGTGATGTGGGACTAGGACAGGTTCCAACTGCCAGCAGCAATACTCCTAGTTGCAGTGCTGATTCTGAGGCAGTAGCAGCAACATCATCCTCTGCAGTAGCCAGTGAAGGAGAATGGGAGTAGAAGAAGAAAGAGGTAATTCTTCTCCACCTTTCTCCTCCCCCCTGAGGTCCTGGGTGTAGGACTATTTTTCTCTTGGGACAGGCACAGTGCAGTCATCAGCAACGGCACTCTGCACAATTTGTGAAAAGTCAGTGAAAAGGAGGGAACAAATGTTGGCACAACTGCCCTGATAAAACACATGAAACACGGACATTGTGACATTTATGTGAAACATGTTAAAGCCAAACACCCACCAATGAAATCGGGCACTGCTGTTGCTGTACCCCCTGCTCTCCCAAAGGCAACAAGAGGCAGGGTGGAAATAAAAGAGGATGAAGAACAGAGAAAACCAGAGAAACCCTGCCAGAGCCTGAAAGTTCGATGGCGAGCAAAACACGGGGCTCACCATCACCTTCTTGCTCTAGGGCAACTACATCTTCTAGCAATCCACCTTGTTCATCTTTTCCTCCCCTACCTGATGATAGCCATTCAGTAGATGTTAGGATGTTCCAGTTCGTGTCCACCAATTGCACACTGTGTGGTGCACTGACCACACATGCCAGTGTGGTGGATAATCACAACCAGGGCATAAACCGTCATCTGAGGAGATTGCATCCCACAGTATATGCGAGGCTTGTGGCAGGGAAGGTTCATCATTATTATTATTAAACTATCTGCAAGTTGTCACATGTCCTTAGTGGGGAGTGGACAAGAGGCATAGTGACAGTAGCAGTACTTGGTTTTTGGTGGGATGATTTCACATTGGGGACCCTAAGCATCATGGTGTTTCATTTTTTTTCCACATAAATGTGAAGTGGTGGGGGCTAGTTATAGTGCTGCTACTGCCTCAGGAGCATCACTAGAGCTAGTAGTGGCAAGTGGAACTTTCATCATCCATCACCCATGTTACTACTGTTGTTGAAAATGTTATAAGATGTGTTCATATAAACTGTTCTAGTAAAAATGTGATTTATCTTCTCTCTTGTCAGCAATGTAAGATTCAGTATTTAGGTAAAACTACAAGGCCGATGAGAGAAAGGATGGATGAACATTTCAGTGATATCAGAAGGGGGAATCCGAGGTCAAGTATAGCCAGTATTTTTGATGCATTTCATAACAGCAGTTATGATACGTTATCCATCCAAGGAATTGAGAGAGTTGGTTTAGGCATAAGAGGTGGCAATTTAGATCAATACCTCTCTAAAAGAGGTATTTTGAATTTTTCTTTTGGAGACTAGAAGTCCTAATGGCCTCCACAGAGACTATGATGTCTCCTGTTATGTCTGATACTCTCTTGGTCTCTAAGGCGTCAACTGTTGTCCCTGGTTTCCATCTTCTTGTATTTTGATTTAGAAGGTTTTCACCTTTGTCATAGGATATGGATTATTAATGTGATGGCCCTATGGGTTTTGATTCAAGTTGTCGAATGGTTAAATATATCTTTTTGATTATGTTTGAGCTAACCCATAATGTTTCTATAATTTTATAACTATAGTTATAACTAGATTTATGCGTTTTTATGCACAGATCTTTTTGAATTTTATATTGTTTTTGACAATCCTCTGATGAGTTACACTTTGAATTGGAATTTCAACATTTCACATATGGGACCAACATGTTCCAGTGTCTAATGTTTGATCAATGTATGTATATATTGATACGTTTGAATATTGTTGCTCTATGATAATGTATTGGGATATGTTCAATTTCTGATTTTTAAATTCTAGATTGGACCTTTATTTACTCACTCATTTTTCAATTTCTGTTTATATATATCACAGATTTCAGTGTTGGATATTGAGTGATTACTAGTCATGTAGATTTCAGATCCTAGTGTATACCTTTTTATTATTATTTTTTATTATTAAATTATTTTTACGATGGTCTCTAGGACACCATTTGTGGAGCGGTGCAGCCCTTTCATTCTGATACTGTTGTTCTATTGGGGCTGGAGGGAGCCTTGGCTTTGTACGCTGACATTGTGGATTGGAACATTTGGAGCCCAACTTGAACAACTCAGCAGCAAGAACAGCAGTCATAAATTATGCGATGACACCATGGCATTTGAAAATGGCCAATGGCCACTAGCTACCACAACAGGACCTTCTGACACTAGGCCAGTAGGGCATTTTTTTTTTTTTGCAGGGCTTGTTCTTTACAAAAAATAAACAAGAATCCTATAAAAAACAATTTTGGGGGGCTTGTTTCTAACAAGCCTAAGTCCTACAAATCAATGTTTCCTTAGGACTTGTGCTAAACAATTCTAATTTCCTACAACTAATCAATGTTTCCTCAGTGATTGTGCATCCAATAAGTCTAAGTCCTACAAATCAATTTTTACTTGGGGCTTGGGCCTCTAACAACAAGTCCTACAAATCATCTTCTACTCTATCCTGTCAAGTATCAGTCTGCCCCTGTCGTAGCTTACGTCAGGGGGTCCCTGTCTCTGTCACATTACAAATTTCTTATTTTATTTCATTTTTACTTTTATTTTATTTTTTTCTTAACTGTCCCCCAAGCACCAGTCAGAAACCCCCCCTCCAAAAAAATTCCCTGTTCAACTGATTCTTTCCCCAGACTCCACTCACCAACACAGGCACCTTCCTTGAGCCCGTTTTATACCATGTCTTATGGTTTTTTTAAATTCTATTTAATTATTTATTTATTAACTCCCCCCCCAATCCCAGTAAACAACCCCCCAAAAACAATTCCCTGTTAAAGTGATTGTTCACCACCCTCCACTAGCACCGGCACACTCATTCCCCTTCATACTATGCCTTTGGGAAATAAAATAACATTTGCTATGTGTTGTGTGTAAATTCAGTGTTCCCATTGATTTCAATGCAATGAGCTAGGTGAAAAAAGCGGAAAAACAGCACTTTTCACAGGAAATTATTCAGCGAGAGAGAAGTGCCATTATTCGCTGATTTTGTTTTGAGGAGAAAATTTTTGCACATCCCTACCCACAACCACAATCTGCTTTTATTTCAGCATTTCTGAAGAAATAATTTGTCTGACAAAATATACAGTATTTCTTAAACAAATACATAATTTTCACTAATAAAAGTAAAAAATATGTCAGTACATACTGAAAGTAAAAAAATCTAAATATTTGGTATGACCATTTACCTTAATGACTGCATTATCTTTGTGTGACATTGATTGTACAAATTTGTGCATAATTTTACAATACACATTATTTTAGAACTCCTTTAGAGCATCCCAGAGAGTAGCTAGAGATGTCACAGTGTTTCACCTTTTTCTCTTTTCAAATATTCAGAAAGATGTTCATCGGGGTTAACGTTCGATGATTGTAGTGGGAAAGCCATACAAATAGCACTCCTTGCTATTCCTTGAACTTCAGATACGCCTGGCACAGATTTGATGCGTATTTAGGATTGTTGTTGTGCTGGAAAATGAATCCTATTCCACACAACTTTAAGCCAGAAGGGATAGCATGCCTCTTCAGGACAGAGTGGTACTTCTCTTTGGTCAAAGTGTAATTGATCTTGTACAAGTCACCAACTCCAGAATAGGTAAAGCATCCCCACACCTCAATATTTGTTGCAACATATTTAATTGTAGATTTTAAACACTGTGATGTCAGTCTCTCATGCGGCCGTCTCCTCAAAGGAAAGTTTTGAACATGTATAAGCGAATGGTGTGTAAAGGGGATATTCATATAAATGGAAATTTCACATAAAGATTTAACAAAAAGATACAAAATTGATTTGTGGTTGGGGGTTGCAGCTGATATAGATGAATTAATCTAGAGTGCCACCCCTGGGTACTTCAAATCCCAGAGAAGAATCGACACAGTCAGCCTGATTAGAGGCCAAAAAGAAGAACCAAAGAAACAACATATTAGTTGCAATGTAAGTACCCATTTTTTTTTTTATGTGCTAGCGAGGTGAGAGCTAACTTGATCTATTGAGCAGGGTTGGGGATATAATGAGAGAAGCATGAGAAGTGCCATCTGCCCAGGCTTTGGATAATGTGTGAAGGGACTTTTGGAGGCTGAGGAGGTGGCACCTATGCAGAATGAGTGCCTAGAGAATGTATGTGCATTGAGGCCTGATCTAGAAAGGATGATGTGAAGGTATTTGGTAAAATGGGAAGAGGTGAGGGGGAAGTTCAGTGTCAGGAGGAAGGGAATATGAGCTGGCCTGTTTTGGTAAGGGAAGATAAGCTGAGGAGTGCAGTAAAAGGGAATCATCAGTCGCGGGTAGAGTAGAATGGAGTATTAGTGCTGACCTCTATTTTTTTAACACAGGAAAGTAAGGTTACAATGATAAGGATGGAAGGTGAGGTCGGACTTTGTAAGATAATGAGATGAGCGGGATTTGACTGTAAATTCTTCCGGCCTCAAGAAGCCAGAAAAGGCTAGGCTAATTGCTGCCAGGAGAATGATGCTGATGGAATGATCAAATGGGTGATTGTATAATCATCTGTGATGGGCTGACAGGTACAGGGTGGAATTGAAGGGTGTTTAAGCAGTCCTTTCATGAACAGTTTAATGCAGTAGTTTGAAAATATGGAGCTCCTGTGTGAGAATTGGAGGGCTAACTAGTGCTGGATGCCTGAGGTATAATTTCATTGTGAGTGGTTCTAATTTGAGCGCTGAGTGACAGTAAGCTGCAAAATCGAGTATGGCTGCTGATGAGACAGGGTTGGGTGGTTTGGTGTTCTTGATGAAATGCTGAAATGAGCGCCAAGCCAGGTCCTAGGATTTACAGGTGCTGAGAGCAAGTGCTTTGTCAATAATGGAATATGCAGATAACGTGAAATGCTTCAGTGCATGATGAGGTTTTCGAACTTTGATGGGGGGGCAGGTTCACTGAAAATGTGATAATGTGTCAGCAGCCATATTTCTGGAACCTGGCATATATGAACTGAATATAAAGAATTTATGTTGCATGGCCAGCCAAGTGAGCTTCTGAAGGAACATCATGATTATAGGGGATGGAGATGTTCCCTTACCTATTACGTGGGATATAGCTATGTTGTTGGTGTAGAAAATGACTTCCTGGCCTGACCATTGGTGGCCCTACAAGGCTGCAGCTGTAAGTACTTTATTAATTTCTTTTTTTAAAACACTATTTGGCTGAAATTTAATGATTAAAGATCGCCTTGCACTCTGCTTCCGGACAGACTGCGGTTACCAGCTCTGAACTGCAGTCTATCTCTCTTCTTTTGCTCCCCTCCCTCTATCCAGCATCCTCTGATGATGGAGGCTTTCTGCATGTAAGCTGGAGCGGTCTCATTGGCCAGAGGCTGGAAAGAGGGAGGGGAGCAGAGGAACAGTGACAGACTGTGGTACAGAGTGTCACAGTATCCCTAGGAGTTCTAGCTATTCTGTGCTTCCTTTTTGCTGTATTGCTGTTAGACAGCATTGAGGCTGGCCACTTCCGCATTCTTGACGTCTACTGGAGCAGGTGCTGTTACGTGCGCTTGTTTATGGATCTCCTATCGATTTGCCTAATTGGTTCCTGCCTTTGTCTGCTCCTTTATAAACTTCCCTGGGTCTAGGAGGCATTGCCCTTACATGGAGTTTCTGCTACTAGCTCTTGTGTTCTCATTGTGACCCGTGCCTGACCTCCGAATCCACTCTGTGTATGATCCTGGCTTGTCTGACTACCCACATCGGTTATGACCTGTGGCCCTGGCTGACTAACTCACTCTGTGTATGACCCCAGCTTGTCTGACTACCCACATCGGTTCTGACCTGTGGCTCTGGCTGACTAACTCACTCCATGTATAACCCTGGCTTGTTTGACTACCCACATCAGTTCTGACCTGTGGCTCTGGCTGACTCTCTCTGTGTAGACCCGCCTTGTCTGACCTGTGGCTCCAGCTGACCACTCGCTCCGTGCACTACCCAGCTTGCCTGTGGCTTTGGCTGACTAACTTGCTCCGTGTATGACCCTGGCTTGTCTGACTACCCACATCGTTCTGACTTGTGGCTCTGGCTGACTAACTTGCTCCGTGTAGTCTCCGGCTTGTCTGACCTGTGGCTCCGGCTGACTGCTTGCTCAGTGCACTACCCAGCTTGCCTGACCATTCATCTCAGTGCCCCATGGTTCGGGCTTGCTCTCGCTCCCTGTTGCCTCCGGTTACGATACCCTTGGTGAAGACTTATGAGTTTGTATACCGGTTCTACTGGCACTCACCCAAACCTATTTCCAATATCCTCCAGCATCTTGCAGTAGTGCAGTGCGCAGCACAGTGTGCAGCTCCGGGTAAAGGCCTGGGTCCTCCTGTCCTTTTGTCTGGGGTTGTGTGGGCTACTTTACTATTATTGTATATATTAAATAAAGGTGGTTATATTTTATTACTGTTGTCTGTCCTTCTTTGCCTGAATACAGTGACACAGAGATGGTAACCACAGTCTGTCCGTAAGCAGGGTGCAGGGCAATCTTTAAATTTTGGCCAAATAGCATTTTAAGAAAAGAAAGTAATAAAGTTTTCCACATATTCACTATATAACCTAACATTTAACACATACTTGTATAGGGGTGATAGATCCCTTTTAAAGCCTTGCAGATGCTATAAAGATGGATGAACTAGCATAGGTTTAAAGGCATCAGAGATATTGGATTTTTAGAGCCAACAACCTGGGTCGGCTTCTTTAATAAGGGCAATGGCATCATCTACGTGGGAGTAGTGTAATGAATATTCTTCTGATGGGATGAAAGAGTTCAGACTAGGCAAATGAGATGAGGAAGGGGCCGACAGTGTTTAGTTTCACTTTGTCCATAAATAAAAGTGTGAATATCTCCGAAACTAGACATCTGCTGGACTTTTGGTTAACATGACATATAGGCAGTTTTTACTGCAGTTTTCAACTATGCAAACTTGAATCAAGGTGATAGATCCACTTTAAAGAAATTCTAATGCTGTGGTAGGGGTCATAGGATTCAGATGAAGGCCCGGTAATCTGGCTCTGCGGGTTTGGTGAGGGTGACGTTGATAGATGGGGTCCTATGGCTGCTGCTCCAAGTGAGGGGTGATTTTATAAAGGGAAGAGGTGGACCAGGTCTCTGTGGTGGGTAGGCCTATTGGATTCGGGAGAGGGGGGTCCCTCGGCCCCTATATGGACGTAATGAGTGGAAGGCCCCCCGGGCCTGTGAAGAGGAAAGATTCTCCTGTACAGTTAAAGTGGAGAGTGGAGTACCTCAGGGTTCAGTATTAGGTCTGCTGCTTTTTAACATGTTTATAAATGACCTGGAATAGATATAGAAAGCAAAATATCAATATTTGCAGATGATACTAAATTATGCAAGGTCATTAATTCAGAACAGGATATTTTCTCTCTACAGAGGGACTTACTTTCAATGTCAGATTGGGCAAACAAATGGAATATGAAGTTTAACATGGGGAAGTGTAAAGTCATTCATTTGGGAGGAAATCCCAAGGCTACTTATGAACTTAATGGAATCATTTTAGGGGACTCATTGCTAGAGAAAGACCTTGGTATCCTTGTCAGCTACAAACTTGGAAACAGTGACCAGTGTCAAACAGCAGTAGCAAAGGCAAACAAAATCCTGTCTTGCATAAAAAGAGGTATCGAAGCAAGATACATTATTTTGCCATTACACAAATCATTGGTAAGACCTCATTTTGAGTATGCAGTGCAATTTTGGGCACCGGTTCTGAAAAAAAGATATACTAGAACTAGAAAGGGCACAGTGACGAGTAACAAAGTTAATTAAGGGAATGGAGGACTTGACATATGAGGAACGACTAGACAAACTTGGTTTATTTACTCTAGAGAAGACGATTAAGAGGAGGCCTTATCACATTGTACAAGTATATGAGAGGTCAATACAAGGATCTCTGCAGTGAGCTATTTATTCCAAGGCCTGATCAGGTGACCAGGGGACACCCCTTGAGATTAGAGGAAAGGAGGTTTAAACTTCAGCAGAGGAAGGGCTTTTTTACAGTAAGGTCTGTTAAATTGTGGAATTCATTGCCCAAGGAGGTTGTTATGGCAGATACAATGGATATATTTAAAGGGATAGTAATGTTTCATAATAAAAGCAGCTCTAATTAATCATTATAGTATTTGGACTTTGGAGAGTGTTATTTCAATTCTGTCAGAGTTGTAGTTCAAGAGTAATTCAATGACAAAGTATCCCCCTCCAGCCCCTTTTACTGATGTAACACTGCTCAGCCATAGCAGAAGGGCGGTGCCCAGGTAGATTGCAGAGAGGAACAATCTTCAATTAAGATAAGGGAAAAACCTGAAGAATTTGTCAAGGGGGCAGGGCTTTCATTGTTCTCATAGGAAGAAGATTGTCCCCTGCTGTTATCTGTCTGGTCTATGGACTGCATTCCACATCTGAGAAGAGATGGCTTACACTAGGTAAAAGGGGCGGGAGGGGAACTTTGCGTGTGAATATCTCTCAAACCATAAAGGTTTGACAGATAACACTTATATCATTCTTCATGTTTTTTTAATGCCTACAAAATAAAATAAAGATAAAACGAAGTATTACTATCCCTTTAAGAGAAGATTAGATACATTTCTTTCAAAAAGGAATATACAGAGTTATACTGTTTATCAGTAGGCAGATCAGGAAGGTCTGATAAAGACTAACTTAATTGGTAACAGGAAAGCTATAAAATTCTCAGTTACTGGGGTATGAGGAGAAGGTTGAACTTGATGGACTTATGTCTTTATTCAACCTAATTTAGTATGTTACTATGTAAGGGTCATTATGTGAGACCTCCGGTCTCTGCGAAAAGGTAAAGATTATGTGAGTCCTTCAGCCTCTACAAACAGGTAAGTAGTGCCCAGTATTTGATTTAAGGTGGAGGGGGTCTTTGGAAGAAGAGAGACTGGCCTGTATCCAACCTGTGTCTTAATAATGAGGACTGCTGGCAGGGTGGTTAAAGGTGCTGAGTGGGAAATGAGAAGGGGGAACCAGAGGGTAAATGTGTCACACTTCTTCGGATCTCTCCTCCTACCATCATCTCTATTGGCTGCTGCAGGCTTTATCTACCTGGGTCAACCTCCCAGTCTTGCTCGATTTTAGCGCCAAAATCCTGAGAGAGTTTGTCACAGGGTTCCAGAGTTCCTGAATCCGTGTACCGAACCATTGCCTTGATTTTCAACCTTGTCTCCTGCCTTCTGTTCTGAATCTCGACCCGGCTTCCCTCCTGACTTCATCTCCGTCTGATCCCCTGGCTTCTTGTCTCCGTATTTGCTCGACCTCGGCTATAGTCGACCACCCTACACCTCAGGATCTCCGGTTGAGTGGGTTGCCATAACCGGTTGCTCCGGTGACTGCCCCGGCCATTTGAGGGTGTAGGTGCTCGACATCTCCATGCCTCTCGCCTGTCCAACTAGTCGACGGTGTCGTATCCGACATCTGGTCAACTCCTCCTAAACCTCTGACTAGTTGAGGGCAGTGGTAGTTGTAGTCCGTCTACCTCCCACCAAGTCGACTACCCTATCCAGGGAAGACTCAACTCTCGACTCGTGTTCGACGATCCCTACTCTCCGCCTCTCGACTCAAAGTCTATGACATCTTCATCCCACTAGAACTTCTAGTTCCTCTATACTCCCTGTTTTGACCCGCTATTTCTATCACGGTGCCCGTGCTCCCCTTGCTTTGTTTCCTGTCAGTCTACACTTTGATTGATCCCATTGGCTGTCATGTGTTTGTCCCGCCCAGTATGGCCTTTATATACTGGGCTCTGGCACCCATCCGGTGCCCTTTCGTGGTGTTCCTGTACCAGTGCTTGTTTCTGCTCAGTGATTCCCAGTGTACCGACTTGGCCTGTCTGACTACTCTGCATTCTGTCTCCTGCTTGTGTATTGATCCGGATCGCCTGACTACTCTTCTGCGCCTGCTTCTGTGTACCGACCTGGCTTGGCTGACGTTCCTGCTCCTGTGTACCGGCCCGGCTTGGCTGACGTTCCTGCTCCGTGATTCGGCCCGGCTTGGCTGGCGTTCCTGCTCCGTGATTCGACCCGGCTTGGTTGGCGTTCCTGCTCTGGCTGCCTCTATGTCGCCTTGGCGACATTCTGAGCCTTCAGGCAATCCAGGCTCCATTACTGCTCTTGCAGGGTGCAAGTGTCTGCCTCCGTTACTGCTACGGCAATGTGCCATTGGCTAGTCTCAGTTACTGCTCCTGCAGAGTGCAAGTGTCTGCCTCCGTTACTGCTACGGCAGTGTGTCATTGGTCTAGTCTCCGTTACTGCTCCTGCAGAGTTCAAGTGTCTGTCTCCGTTACTGCTACGGCAGTGTCCTACGTTACTCTATTCCTGATATTACTCTGGCAGTTCACGTTTGTTCTGCTAACCTGTTTCTGGGCGTTACGTATCCCTAAGCTCTCTTCCAGGAGAGAGCTCTTTCACAGAACTCTCCACACATGGCACTGTTTACACTCCTTGAAGATCATTAACCCATTCAGTACCTTACTCCTGGGAATCCAACATATTCTGCCTGACCTGTGTCAGTATAGACTGCTATAGACTTTATTGTGATACTGGACCTGTGTAGGCAAATGTATATGTAACCTGTCGTGTGTCTGTATTATTCTGCTTGTATACTACAGGACCTGTGAGGGTTATTATATTATTGTGATTTCAATAAAACTGTGTTTTATCCTAAATCACTGTGTCTGTGTGTCGAACAAACCGTCATAATTTCCCTTCTATACTGAACTGTCTCGATAGCCAGTCGACTAAGCCATCCTGTCCTGTCTCGAACTACTTCTGAGTTTGTCGACTAGGCCATCCTATTCTGCCTCGAACTATTTCTGTGTTTGTTCATCTCAGAGACTGACAAAATGTCTGGTCTGTAAATCCAACTGCCTGATCTGGTGGAGGACTGGTACATGACACAGAACGAATGTGATGGTGATGAAGCTGGGTTGTAGAGCTAGAAGTAGAGAGGTGTCAAGGTAGTGAAACAGCTGGGAGGGAAGATTGAAGACTGACTCAGTAGTGATTGGCATCAGTATTGTGTGGATCGGAGTATGGTTTGCAAGTGCTAGAACATACTGGTAGACAGACAGTTGAGGAGTGCTATGGACTTGTGGAGGAGTGCAGTTCGCACCTAGAATGTGATAAACAGCTGTATAAGGCGGGGGGAGGAAAGGTTGAATCAAGAACAATACAAAATGCAACTGATATGAAGAACCGCTTGAGCTAGTGGTGAAATTAACATTTGAGTGTCGGAGAAATTAACTGGCATACCTTAATGTTGGTAAAAGCAGAAGTGGTTATCACATGGAATGTCGGTATACATGCTCGCTCTGTACGTTCTGCACTCAAGACGTATTGAGCCTAGTGCCCCTCCCACAAATACAGACAATTGCCTTACACTTATCTCAGTGTTAAATAAAGTATTCCTGTATCAACTGATTACAATATTTTACCACTTTTTAATAAATGACCAAATAAAACCAGCTGGTGATGGTGGACTCAGACTTTTGTACCCTAGTGTATATATTACTAGTGAATGGTGACCGGCGTTGCCTGTTCAATTGGGCACATCATGCATATCGGGTCCTCTGGACTGCTGCATTGGTGAGTCTCATTGCAGTGATTTCCTGTGAAAAATCACCGCCACTGATTCGCTGCTTGTAGCCAGCCTCCTACTGAATAAAACAACAAAGGATCTCTAATAGTGATGAGCGAGCACCCCAATGCTCGGGTGTTCGGGTGCTCTGACCGAGCACCCCCTGAGGCTCGAGTGCTCGGCCGAGCACCCGAGCCCCATTGAAGTCAATGGGAGGACTCGAGCATTACACCAGGCACCCCCTGCTCTGATGAGGGGAGGGTGCCTGGTCCATAGGAAAAGGGCAGAAAAGGATGGAAACACCACAGAAATGGTTCAGGGACAGCATAGGGAGGATGTCTGGATGCATCTTGGACTCCAACATCGCTGCTGGGAACGATCTTTCGCCCGTAGTACGCCATTTTTACAGACTGACCATAAAACACACAAAAAGGAAAATAAAAACGACTTTAGGCGAAAAATTGTTACCAAACAATATTTGCTGTATATTTACTTGTATATCATCTGCAAATTCTCCCAAAAATTTCCTTGGTTTTCGGAAGTGAGGCCATGATTAAGAGGGAAACGTGCGCAGAGGCAAATTCTCCCAAAAATTTCCTTGATTTTCAGAACTGAGGCCATGATTAAGAGGGAAACGTGCACAGAGGCAAATTCTCCCAAAAATTTCCTTGATTTTATTGAACTGAGGCCATGATTAAGAGGGAAACGTGCGCTGAGCCGACCATCTAAAACATTATGGGTGAGGGTCTGCTGCAGAGCTGACCATCCTAAACATTATATGCGAAGGCCCGCTAGTGAGCTGACGCTATAAAACATTATATGAGAGGGCCCGCTAGAGAGCTGACCCAATAAAACATTATATGAGAAGGCCCGCTGGTGAGCTGACCTATATAAAAATTGTCAAACAGGGCCCGCTGGTGAGCTGGCCCTATATAAAAATTATATCACAGGGCCCGCTGGTGAGCTGGCCCTATATAAAAATTATAGCACAGGGCATATGGAAGAGGAGGAGGAGGATGAGAAGATTAAGAGTCAACCATATACCCGTTTTTTGGGTGGAAGGGGTGAATGGGAATACAGAGTATTCACATCATTGTAAATAACATATATAAAGTGAGTTTATGTTCCCCCGGGGCTTTCCTCCAGTGGAGTGGAGAAGTCAGGGGAAATCCAGGCCTTGTTCATTTTTATAAGTGTCAACCTATCAGCATTGTCGGTGGAAAGGCGGATACGCTTATCTGTTATGATGCCACCAGCAGCACTAAATACCCGCTCAGACAGAACGCTGGCGGCAGGGCAGGCCAGCACCTCCAAGGCGTAGAGTGCCAGTTCATACCACGTGTCCAGCTTGGACACCCAGTAGTTGTAAGGCACAGAGGGATCATTGAGGACGCTGACACGGTCTGCTACGTACTCCTTCACCATCTTCCAAAACTTTTCCCTCCTTGTGACACTAGGCTGCGCATCAGGGTGAGGGTGCTGGCGGGGTGTCATGAAGGTGTCCCACGCCTTGGAGAGTGTTGCCCTGCCTTTGTCGGAACTGCTGTGTGCTCCCCTTTTCTCCCCTTCTCGGTTGGCCAAGGTAGCACGTACTCTGCCGCCAGCGTTGTCAGATGGAAAATTTTGGAGCAATTTTTCAACAAGAACCTTCTGGTATTGCACCATTTTGCTTGTCCTCTCCACCGGAGGAATGAGAGATGAGAAATTCTCTTTGTAGCGGGGGTCCAGAAGGGTGAACACCCAGTAATCCGTGTTGTCTAAAATGCGTGTAACGCGTGGGTCACGGGAAAGGCAGCCTAACATAAAGTCAGCCATGTGTGCCAGAGTACCAACAGGCAAGATTTCGCTGTCCTCACCAGGAGGATGACTCTCAATCTCCTCATCCTCTTCCTCCTCTTCTGCCCACCCACGCTGAAGAGATGGAACTAAAGTTCCATGGCTACCCTCTGTAGCGGAGACAACCGTGTCTTCCTCCTCCTCCTCCTCCTCCTCCAATTGTCGCTGAGAAGACGAAGTGAGGGTGCTCTGGCTATCACCTTGTGTAAGCTCTTCCTCCCCCATTTCCACCTCTTCCACATGCAAAGCGTCGGTTTTAATTGTGAGCAGCGAGCGTTTCAGTAGACACAGAAGTGGGATGGTTACACTGATAATAGCGTTATCGCCGCTCACCATCTGTGTCGATTCCTCAAAATTGCGTAAAACCTCGCAGAGGTCTGACATCCATTCCCACTCCTCACTTCTGATTACAGGAAGTTGAACGGAGAGGCGACGACCGTGTAACAGCTGGTACTCCACTACTGCCCTCTGCTGCTCACAAAGCCGGGCCAACATGTGGAAGGTGGAGTTCCAGCGCGTGCTCACGTCACACAGCAGCCGGTGAGCTGGCAATTGTAAGCGCTGCTGCAGCTTCAACAGGCCGGCTGAAGCTGTTGATGACTTACGGAAATGTGCACACACGCGGCGCACCTTGGTCAAGAGATCATGCACATTGGGGTAGGTTTTTAGAAATCGCTGCACCACTAAATTAAATACATGCGCTAGGCATGGTACGTGTGTGAGCTTGCCGAGCTCCAAAGCCGCCACCAAGTTACGCCCATTATCACACACAACCATGCCTGGTTGCAGGTTGAGTGGCGAGAGCCACTGCTCGGTCTGGTGACTAATCCCCTGCAACAGCTCTGAGGCCGTGTGCTGTTTGTCCCCAAGGCAGATCAGCTTCAGCACGGCCTGTTGACGCTTCCCCACTGCAGTGCTACACTGCTTCCAGCTACTGGCTGATGGGGGAGTGGCGGTGTGTGTAGAGAATTCGGAGGTGGAAACGGAGGAGGAGGAGCCAATAACGTAGGTGCTGGTGGAAACCCTGATGGAGGTAGGGCCCGCAATCCTCGGCGTGGGTAGCACCCGTGCCATCCCAGGGTCCGAGTCGCTCCCAGCCTCCACGACATTCACCCAGTGTGCCGTCAGGGAAATGTAGCGTCCCTGGCCACAAGCACTTGTCCATGTGTCAGTCGTTAAGTGGACCTTCCCAGTAACTGCGTTGGTCAGGGCACGGGTGATGTTACGGGACACATGGTGGTGTAATGCGGGGATGGCACACCGGGAAAAGTAGTGGCGGCTGGGGACCGCGTACCGAGGGACAGCTGCTGCCATCAGGCTGCGGAAGGACTCAGTGTCCACAAGCCTAAATGGCAGCATTTCGATGGCCAGTAATTTTGAAAGGTGTGAGGTTAGTGCTATGGCCTGTGGGTGGGTGGCTGGGTACTTTCTCTTGCGCTCAAATGCCTGGGGTAACGACATTTGGACGCTGTGCTGGGACAGGGAAGTGGATGTGGTCGCTGATGGTGCTTCAGATGCTACAGGTGCAGGGCGGGAGGTATGCGGGCCTGCGCCTTCGACAGGCGATTGGCCGGCACCGAAAACAGGGGAAGAGGAGGCAGTGGTGTGGCCTGCAGACACAGATGGGCGATCCAGGCGTTCCTCCCACTTACTACGGTGCTTGGATGCCATGTGTCGGATCATGCTGGTGGTGGTGAGGTTTCTAGTGTTCATGCCTCGGCTCATTCTGGTGTGGCACAGGTTGCAAACTACAATTCTTTTGTCGTCCGCACTTTCCTTAAAAAAACGCCATACCGCGGAACACCTACCCCTTGGCAAGGTAGATTTACGCAAGGGGGTGCTCCGTGGAACATTTGCGGGCCGGTTTGGTGCGGTCCGCCTTCTTTCTGTAGCCACACCACTGCCTCTTCCAGCCTGTTGCGGTGCTGCAGATGGCTCACCCTCAGGACTGCTGTCATCGCTCGGCTCTACACCTTCCCAGGTGGGGTCAGTCACCTCATCGTCCACCAAGTCCTCCTCCACTTCCTCACTCTGATCATCCTCCTCAAGTCTTGATCCCACCACATACTCAGTCATTGACAACTGTATAACATTCTCCTCAACAAGGTCTTGAGATGGAAATAGTGGTTGATTTAATGGCAACTGTGTCTCATCATCATCATCATCATCCACTACTTCCTTTGACCTTAAATGCCGTTCACATCTGTCATCTTCTTGAGATTGGGTAGCCTCTAGAGGTTGTGAATCAGGGCACAAGATGTCATGTTCCTCTGCAAGCGTGCTTGGAGAGAGGGTCAAATGAAGGATTGGTGATGAGACGAGCTCCTCACTATATCCCAGTGTGGGATCACTTCTTTGACCAGACCGTGTATGGTGGGAGGAAGGATGATCAGAGTGAGGATTATGTTGACCAGACTCTTGGCTACTGAGAGTGGACTTGGTGGAAGACAGGGTGGTGCTTAACCGACTGGAAGCAGTATCAGCTGTCATCCAACCGACCACCTGTTCGCAGTGGTCGGACCTCGAGAGTGATGTCCTGCGACGCCCTGTAAAATTACACATGAAGCTAGGTATGGTGGATGTCTTTCTTTCTTGTGCTCTGGCACCAGGCACAGTTTCTCCGCGTCCTGACCCGCGCCCTGAACTTTCAGGATCACGTCCACTTCCCCGTCCCTTTTTACCCGCCTTCTTCATCTTACACAGAATATGTGACTTTAATATTTGAGTTTGAAAACTTAACAGTATTTCTTATTATTCTGCAACTCTGCAGAGTACACAGAATAGGCTGCTAAACTGCGGTGAAACACACTGAATGGAATATGTGACTTTAATATTTGAGTTTGAAAACTTAACAGTATTTCTTATTATTCTGCAACTCTGCAGAGTACACAGAATAGGCTGTTAAACGGCGGTGAAACACACTGAATGGAATATGTGACTTTAATATTTGAGTTTGAAAACTTAACAGTATTTCTTATTATTCTGCAACTGTACAGAGTACACAGAATAGGCTGCTAAACGGCGGTGAAACACACTGAATGGAATATGTGACTTTAATATTTGAGTTTGAAAACTTAACAGTATTTCTTATTATTCTGCAACTGTACAGAGTACACAGAATAGGCTGTTAAACGGCGGTGAAACACACTGAATGGAATATGTGACTTTAATATTTGAGTTTGAAAACTTAACAGTATTTCTTATTATTCTGCAACTGTACAGAGTACACAGAATAGGCTGTTAAACGGCGGTGAAACACACTGAATGGAATATGTGAGTTTAATATTTGAGTTTGAAAACTTAACAGTATTTCTTATTATTCTGCAACTGTACAGAGTACACAGAATAGGCTGTTAAACTGCGGTGACACACACTGAATGGAATATGTGACTTTAATATTTGAGTTTGAAAACTTAACAGTATTTCTTATTATTCTGCAACTCTGCAGAGTACACAGAAAAGGCTGCTAAACTGCGGTGAAACACACTGAATGGAATATGTGACTTTAATATTTGAGTTTGAAAACTTAACAGTATTTCTTATTATTCTGCAACTCTGCACAGTACACAGAATAGGCTGCTAAACGGCGGTGAAACACACTGAATGGAATATGTGACTTTGATATTTTAGTTTGAAGACTTAACAGTATTTCTTCCTATTCTGCAACTCTGCACAGTACACAGAATAGGCTGCTAAACTGCGGCGAAGCACACTGAATGGAATATGTGACTTTGATATTTTAGTTTGAAGACTTAACAGTATTTCTTCCTATTCTGCAACTCTGCACAGTACACAGAATGTGCTGCTAAACTGCGGCGAAGCACACTGAATGGAATATGTGACTTTGATATTTTAGTTTGAAGACTTAACAGTATTTCTTCCTATTCTGCAACTCTGCACAGTACACAGAATGTGCTGCTAAACTGCGGCGAAGCACACTGAATGGAATATGTGACTTTGATATTTTAGTTTGAAGACTTAACAGTATTTCTTCCTATTCTGCAACTCTGCACAGTACACAGAATGTGCTGCTAAACTGCGGCGAAGCACACTGAATGGAATATGTGACTTTGATATTTTAGTTTGAAGACTTAACAGTATTTCTTCCTATTCTGCAACTCTGCACAGTACTCAGAATGTGCTGCTAAACTGCGGCGACGCACACTGAATGGAATACGTGACTTTGATATTTTAGTTTGAAGACTTAACAGAATGTGCTCTAATCTGCAACTTTGCACACTAAACAGAATGTGCTCTAATCTGCAACTTTGCACACTAAACAGAATGTGCTCTAATCTGCAACTTTGCACACTAAACAGAATGTGCTCTAATCTGCAACTGTGCACACTAAACAGAATGTGCTCTAATCTGCAACTTTTCACACTAAACAGAATATTTTTTCTTTTTTTTTTTTGTTTTTTTCCCCCCACACAAAATAACCTGCTGCCCCCACACACAGTAGTCCTAAAAAGGACTTTTGGTTCTTTTTTGTCACAATTTTTTTTTTTCCTCCCTACACTGCCTTTCCCTTCCTATCCTCAGCTCTCCCTGGCTCAGACTGAGCCGAACTCGATGGTCAGGTGCTATACAGCACCTGACCACGGGTTCTGGCCAGCCAATCAGTGTAATGCCAGCAGCCAACATGGCTGCTGGCATTACACCGATGTCAGAGCCTCCCTGCACGTTTATTGGCTGCGCAGCAGCCGCAAAACGTGCGGGGAGGAGACCCGAACATGGCGGGCGAGCACATGCGGTACTCGTACGAGTACCGCCATGTGCCGAGCAGAGCGATGCTCGAGCCGATCCGAGCATCGGCCGAGCATGCTCGCTCAACACTAATCTCTAACAAAATTTATAATGATGTGAATTTGAATTTTTTTGTTTTTGTTTGTTTGGCCTATCCACTTTGTGAAGGCATTGCTGCTACCAGTATATAATAAGTTTTTCTGATTAGTAACAAAAGCTTTACATAACAGCAATAGCAATGAAATGGAAATGCCATTAAAACATTACACTGATCCTCTCTTAAAATGCAATTTTATATAACCTGTTATTACCCCTTTAACCCAGAGGGATGAATTTATATCCCAGGCACTCCTAAGCAAGGCACTCACATGGCCGTACCCCCAGACCCTGGCAGAGAAAATACCCTTAGCCTATTAAAAGCCAGGGCAAAAAAATGCTTTAACCCCTTGGTTGCTAGAGAAAATCTCCAACACGTTGGGAAACAATGCGTTTGAGATCTCTCTAGCATCCAAGGGGTTTAATAATAGCTTGTAGATGGGTTTACAACTGGTGCAGGGACACGAAGATTGTTTTGGCCACGCTCCCATAATTCAGAATGGGGGTATGGCCAGCATAGCTAAGGTGCCCCATCAAAATTTAGAGCTCTCGGCAGTTGCCTTCTCTGCTGGGAAATCTGGCCCTGTTAACCCCATGAGGGATTTGCACACCACTCAAGTCCTCAGATGGTTAATAAACTTTAGTCCAGAAAGGTACTGATTCACATCATTGTCATTACTACACTGTAGTCCTGTTTGTGGTCTTTTATCAGTATGTTTTTTCATTTCCTCGCCAGCTGATACAAGTAGAATCATATGGAAGTTGCACTGAGGAACCTTTAATGGGGAAGTTACATGTTACCATATTTGGGTTTATTAACTCTTCCTTGTCAAATGTGCAAGCAGAGAATGCTGTTACATATAGGTGCCCTTTTGCTTTCTTCAGGTAACAATCACTGTTATATGCACCTGTCACCCATTAAGAAAAATCTATATTTTTAGCATACAGAGCAATAGGAGATATTGGGATTATACCAAGCAACATGAGTTATAGGAAGAGGTTATATGGAGCAATAGGAGGAGTTATAGGGAGAGGTTTCATAGAGCAATAAGGGATATATATGGAGAAACTATATGTAGCAAGGGGAAGAGTTTTCAGGAGAGGTTATATGGATCAATAGGATGAGTTATAGGGAGAGTATATGGAGCAATAGGAGGATTTATTGTAACAGGTTATATGGAGAAATAGGATGCGTTATAAGGAGAGGTTATATGGAGCAATAGCAGGAGTGATAGGGAGAGATTATATGAAACAGTTGGAGGAATCATAGGGAGAGGTTATATGGAGTAATATGATGAGTTATAGGGAGAGATTAAATGAAGCAATCAGATGAATTATTGTGAGAGGTTATATGGAGTAATAGGGTGAGTTATAAAGAGATATTATATAGAGCAATAGGAGAGGTTATGGGGAGATATTATATGGAGTAGTAGGAGGAATTATTGGGAGAGGTTATATGGAGTAATACTGTGAGTTAGAATGAGAGGTTATATGGAGCAATAGGAGAGGTTATGGAGAGAGATTATATGGAGCAATAGGAGGAATTATTGGGAGAGGTTATATGGAGCAATAGGAGAGGTTATGGGGAGAGATTATATGGAGCAATAGGAGGAGTTATAGGGAGAGGTTATATGGAGCAATAGGAGAGGTTATGGGGAGAGATTATATGGAGCAATAGGAGGAATTATTGGGAGAGGTTAAATGGAGCAATAGGAGGATTTATAAGGAGAGGTTATATGTATGGAACAGTAGGAGTTATAAGGATAATTGATCTTGAGCAAAAAGGTAGAGTTAAAAGGAGAGGTTATATGGAAAAATAAGGACAGTTCATATGGAACAATATAGTGAGTTATAGGAATAGGTTATAAAGAGTAATACAAGGAGATATAGAGAGAGGTTACTTGGAACAACTGAAGGTGTTATAATGATGGGTTATTTTGTGGAATATGAGATGTTATGAGAGGATACATGGTACAATAGGAAGGGTCATATGTGAAAATCAGTGGATTTATATGGAGGATTCATTTGAGGAATAAAGTTATAGGCATACCATGGAATTCTCATGAAGTTTTCTGCCTGTGATTAAGCAATTTTCTTACATTGCCATGATTATGTGATATGCATCAGGACAAGAGGTGAAGACGGATTCCACAATTTACATCATCACACTGACACTGTCCATTGTTCGATAATACAAAATATTAATAGATCACATCGGCTAAGAAATTACATTTAGAATTAACTTCTCCCAGTGGCAAATGCAATAATGGTTAATAAGGAGACAGGTTGGCGATATTTTGGCATATTTGCACTGATTCCATCTGGTTATATATACTAACATATGCACAAAAATGTATTTGCCATCACCCTAAGGTTGGTGAAGTTGAGAATGATGCTATGGCAAAAGAGGGCAGTTTGCGGTCTCTTCTGAAAACTAGAAACAGAAGCTGCCCTGCTTTAACCTTTTCGGTGTCCTAGGGATGTACATTAAAATCTGTTTACAACTGAGTCATAAACTGAGAGAACAGGCAGAGATGGCTTTACATGTAACAGCTTCTCTGCCTTTATGTACGTACTGAAACTGCTGATCAGTGAACTGTACACTGATGAACTGATTCATGTAAAGAAAGGACTCGCAAGGCACTCCATTTTCTTTGTGGAGTACCTTATGGTGGATAGTCTGTTTCAGTAATTACAAAACTACTAGGTATCTCAGATTATGAATCAACGATGGAAAAGGATTTTAGTGTTCTAACCATTTCAGGGCAACTAAAGGGGTTAAGGAAGCGACGGTGGTGGCGTTTGTGGTGCTGAAGTCTGAAAGCATCCAGTTTGTGCCCATCTTACCCTTCCTAACATCTCCAGAATTACAACAAGCGTTCATGCTAATGATTAAAGCGTCTCCACCACACATCGCCAAGCGCACTTTGCCATAGCTTCGCTCCTTTATTCATGACCCCGTAAGTCACATCTTGGAAGATTCCGTGCCTGTTTATACAGAAAGGAACATAATAAGTGTGGTTTAGATTTTTGGAGCAATAAGTGGAGCAGTTTTTGAGCAAATCCAGTCTAGTAAAACAAACTCAATCGTTACCCGTGTGTGACAGAGTATTAGTGAAAGACAAGGGGACTTTGCCTGTTCAATGATCAGTGTCTGAAACTTTCCAACTTTATTAAATGGCTCCATAGAGTAACACAGAGGTAGCTCATTCTCTTCCTAAGTACTTTTTTACTGCTTCATGTTGTGCCTACACTTCTAGCTCTTATTCTTATTTAAATATATATAAATTATCACCAATTTAAATCTGATTACTGATGATTTTGGAGTTAATAGGAACAACTTACGCAGTAGAAGTGGATACATTTCAGCATAAAATAAACAGGGCATTTAGCAGAACAGCTGAAACATGCATAAGTAAAGAATATTAAGCCTAGCTGGAAGTGTAAGGTTTACACTGTCTTAACCCAGTTCCAGAGGGGTATACAAAGCATTGTCCTTCTAGCATTCACAGGGTTATAAAACCCTCAGTACTTTATATCCTATGTTTGCATCCTCTGGAACTCATACCCATGCTCCTTTTTGCATGGTGTTCTGGAACTTTTGTTAACAACAGCATTTACAATTGTTTTTGACTCATAGATGGTTAGACTTTAGTGTCTTTATTTCTATAGTACTTGGACTGAACGGGATAACTGTTGTAGTTTCAAGGGGCTCTTCAAGTAATTGCATTACAATGTGTTTATCAGCCCTCTAGGTCTCAAAGGGGTAATATAAGCAACAGATCTGCCTACCTCTCTCTTTTCAGGAAGAATGCAGAGATGCAAGTAGGTGTTGTTCAGGGTAGATTACTTTGGGCTTTTTATCCCCAAAATACTGCAGAACTGGTGCCTTTCAGAATCACAGTAACTTGAAATGTTACTCATTGTCTGGCGGATAAGATGGAGGAACTGGAAATGATTGAAATGAATAAGCATTATGATCTAAGTGGTGTGAGTGAAACTTGGTTAGATGATAGATATGACTGAGCAGTCAATCCAGAGGGTTATTCACTTTTAAAAGGGATAGGGTTAACAAAACAGGTGTTTGTGTTGGTGGAGAGGGAGCCTATATATAAATATGCAAAGATATAAGTGAAAGGTCCAGTGAAAATGCAGAGGTCCTGTGGGTTGAAATATACACTGTGGGCATATACATAATACAAATATGTTAATGGTCATTTGCTACAAGCCATCTTGACAGTCATGAAATATAATCAAAATGGGAGATTTCAACTACCCTGAAACTGATTGGAGAAATTTGACTCCAGCACAACAAAGGGAAATCATTTTCTAAGTTTGGTTAATAACAATTTCATGTCCCAACTAAAAAAGGAGCCAACTAGAAAAGCAGCCTTGCTTGACCTAGTGGTCTTAAACAATTCTGAAATGTTATACAATAAACATGAAATGGAACATTTGGGTAGCTGTGACCACAATATGCCATCCTTTGAAATTTGTTAGGAGAAATCCATTAAAAAGGATTTAACCAAGACAGTCAGCTTTAACAATTATATAGTGCAAGCCCCCCATTGGGTCAAAATACATCATAAAGAGCCAAGCCTAGCCTTTCTCTTTAGCTGGGGGAGGTTGAGTCCACCAAGAGTAGAACAATGAGGGGGGGTGGGCTCTCCTTCCTGGCGGCAGGAAAGAGTGAGGGAAATGGGAGGAGTTAGGGATATAAAAGGTGGCTACTAGGGCTAACTTGTTCATTGTACCTGTGTGTTTTTCTTTTGTAGGTTTCCAAGATAAAGAGCAACAGAAGAGGAGTCCAGCAGCCGGCAAGGTTTTGGGATAAAGAGGAGCCTGAAAGGATGCCCCCTAAAAGGACAAAGAAGGAGATGGTAACAAGGCTGCAAAGCCAAAATGCTCAGTCCTCGGTTCTTACTCATTGCAGCCCCACACCTCCCAAGTAGCTCCCTCTCTGCCTAGTGTTTCAGTTCTCAGTGTTCCCTGTTTCCCTTGTCTGCATGCAGCCCAGTCCTCTCCTTACAAGGTGCCTGCTCAGTGTTCCCTGTTTCCCTTGTCTGCATGCAGCCCAGTACTCTCCTTACAAGGTGCCTGCTCACTGTACGGTGAGAGGCAGCAGTAGTGCCTCCATGTGCCACGCTTGGGCGGCATATGCAGTGATGGCACCCTGGTCGGCCTCTTTCTGTTTCTTCTCATTTGAGGAGAAGGACATCTCATGAGAGGACTCGTTTTGCATTTGCCATTTGAAATCACCAGGTAGCACAGCAATCAGGGGAAGCAAGGGGGTCATTCAGGATGTGTTGGCCAATGGTGGGTTGGCAAATTTGAGTATGCTGGACCATACTGAGCAATCCCAAGGGCAAGCAATGGGAAATATGCCAGGGACTTCAGCATGATCAAACAACTTGCAGGGTCCAACCCAGGGGGGTGGGGGGGTTGAGCTCCTTGGTATCAGGGTCATCTGCCACACCAGTACTAGCAAGGATGCATTATCTGAACATCAACTCTGGCATTGCCACCCCAATTCTGCGAGCAACTAGTCATCAGGACAACAGGATGACCCAGTGGGATCCTCATCAGGACAAGTGGCACAATCATCAAGAGAAAAGGGCAGATGGAAGGAGACCAGCTGTGGGGGCGATGTACTGCTAAAGTGGTTGAGCACAATTTAAATTCCATTTATGATACGAATGGTGATGCTGTTGTAGTGGGGAGTCCATGGACTAAGCCTGAGACTCTGATGGGGATATCTCAGACTGACTCTGATGCCAGGGACAACACGTAAAATTTAATGAAAACATTTTTTTTAAATGTTTGCTAAAGGTTTGATGGGTGGAGAAGCAAGGAAGATATTGGCTAGGTCTCCTCCCCATAAAAAGCAGTGCACCAGAGTAGCAGAAGTGGGAGACACATATTCGTGCTTCTTGTCAAAACCAGATATTCCTAAGAAAATTATGTGGCACATCAAAAAGAGGATTTTCATCTTAGCTGTTAAATCCTTTTCTCTTAGTCCAAATAGGTTACTGGTAACTTTGGGTAGGAGACCACCCCTTTAAGTAGGCAGGAACAATTCTTGCAGAGAATGCTGGGTGGAGCCCACCTCCTCTCCTTAGCTGCATCTACTCACTCCCCTCCATAAGATTTGAGACACTAACTAGTGACTAGGTAGTAAGAAAGGAAAAGAAGACTCCTGTGAGCATGAACCCGAAAGGACTCCCATGTTCAGTCACAGGAAAAACAAGCATGGTCCATTGACAGGGTGGGAAACCAGTAACCTATATGGACTAAAAGAAAAGGATTTAAAAGGTAAGACTAAAATCCTCTTTTCTCTGTCGCCCACTATACATATTTCAAAAAAATACATATATGACATTAAACTAATAAATGACCAACATATAAATAAATAACAATACATATACACATTTATTAAACCTAATAAATGAAGTTATTTGTAGTGTCCCATTAACCCTTAACTATGCTAATTTATCGGTGATGTAATTACTTTTATAACCATAACTTAATAATGACCATTTCTACTCTTATTTGTGAAGATTGTGAACTAATTGCTACCCTATGTTATTATTATATAACTATATAGTGTATAAATATACAATACCCTATAACTCATAACACCACCATTTATTCAGTGATATGACCTAATCTATATAATGAGCATTTTCACCCATAATACTATACCATATCATATACTATCAATATATATTCTCTGTACCTAATGGGTTAAATGAATCTACAGAGAATATATATTGATAGTATATGATATGGTATAGTATTATGGGTGAAAATGCTCATTATATAGATTAGGTCATATCACTGAATAAATGGTGGTGTTATGAGTTATAGGGTATTGTATATTTATACACTATATAGTTATATAATAATAACATAGGGTAGCAATTAGTTCACAATCTTCAAGCATCCTATAGGAAGGACAGGACTATTGGCAGATCAAACTCCTGGGAAAGATCATGATCAGCACACCATGAGAGGAAGGAAGACCAGAAACTATGATACGCCTTAGAGGAAACAGGTTTGCAGGCACTAAGCATAGTGGCCACCACACCCGAAGAAAAACCTTTCTTCTTCACTATTGAGGATTACATTTCCATGCCATCAAACCCAGATGATGTACATCCACCTTCCACAGGTACCCCTGTAGAAGAAGATCCGGACGGCGAGGAAGCCAAAAGGGCTCCGCCACTGAGAGATCCAGAAGCTCTGGAAACCAAACCTGCCGAGGCCAGTAAGGAGTGATCAGAATGACTGGAGAGTGTCCATACGTAGCTTCAGTAGCAACCTGTGTAACATGGGAATGGGAGGAAAGATGTAAGCCAGAGGGAAGTAAAATGGAATTGACATAGCATTCACTGCTAAAGCTAGAGGGTCCTTCCAGCGGGAGCAAAACAACGGGACCAACTGATTGTGCCTTGTCGCCATCAGATCGATGCAAGGAAGTCCCCACTTCCACACAATGAGTTTGGACACCTCTTGATGTAGCTCCCACTCTCTGCTGTCCACTGTGTGTTGACTTAGGAAGACCGCTAGAACGTTGTCTACGCCGGGAATATGAACTGCGTATATGGCAGGAACTAAAAATAGCTTTGACCTCCAACCAAGCTGCAAGACTTCTTGTACCTCCTTGCTTGTTGTTGTTGGATTTGACTCTGACTGGGCATCCCTCCAGCTAATGTGTCCAGTAGCGAAGAGCATGAAATATCACCAGAAGCTCCAAGACGTTGATGGGGAGGAGAGACTCCTTCTGAGACCACCGACCCTGGGCATTCATGCGACCCAGGACCACTCCCCAGCCGGAGAGGCTGGCATCTGTCTTCACTGTAGTTGTCACTGTAGTCCAGAAGGATGTCAGGAAGGGACTGCCCTTCAGCAGATTGGAGAGGTTGAGCCACCATGACAGACTCGGCTCCACGTGAAGGGGAAGAGACACTGACATCTTCAGTAGGTCTGGCTGACCCCTGCACACTTGGATCACAAACCTATGGAGTTCCCTGGTGTGAGCCAAGGCAAACTGGACCGCTTCTATTGTGGAAATGAACTTCCCCACTAGAGAGGTCAACTTCTTGGCCAGAACTGGATCATGAGCCAGAACAGAAGACACCTTGTGGATGATCTGGTGGGCCACCTCGTCCGTGAGAAACACCATGCTCTGTTTGGTGTCAAAGAGGAGACCCAGTAAGACTAGTCTCTGAGATTGTACAAAGTCCGACTTGTCCAGGTTGAGGATCCATCGGTGATGGGTGAGAACGTGAATGCAGTCCTTGATCTGCCGATGAAGGAGTTCCTGGAGAGGGGGCCTTCAGAAGCAAGTTGTCCATGTATGGAGTACCTCTGATACCGTCCCAGTGAAGGACGGACACTAAGGCACCCAGGACGCGATTGAATACCTGTGGGGCTGAAATTAGACCAAAGGGAAGAGCAGAAAACTGAAAATGCCCTTGGTCACACGCAAATAGGAGATACTGTTGGCTCTGGATGGATAGCTATGTGCAGATAGGCATCCCGAAGGTCCAGGGAGTCAAGGAACTCCCCAGGAGACATGGCCGCTATGACAGTCCTCAGGGACTCCTGGTGATAATGAGTCTTGACCACAAAGGAATTGAGATCCTTGAGGTCCAATATTGGACGACAGCCACCGTCCTTCTTGGAAACCACAAACAGGTTGGAGTAAAATTCCAAACCCATTTACAGCACGGGAACCGGTTCCAGAAACTCCTTGTCCAAAAGGGTCTGGATGGCACCATTGAAAAGACGGCGCTTCACTCCTCCCTGAGGAGTGTGAGAAGGAAAGAACCTGAACAGAGGAAGACAGGTGAAAGGGATCCTGTACCCCTCTAACACAACTTGCAAAACCCATGGATCCACCATGGTGTCTGTCCAGACACTGAGGAAGTGGAGCAAGCGGCCACCCACTGGCGCATGGGGACGGGGGTTCGGCAAGTCATGACAAGGAAGGTTTGGAAGCCTTGGGCTTGGTGGAGGACTGCTTGGCCCTCTATTCTTGTTTGGGCTTGGAGGAGTGTGGAGCCTGGGGAACCACCAGGTTCGCAGCGTGAGCCTCAGCCTGTAAGTGGTGAAAGAAAAATTATTTCGCTTGACTGGAGGCTTCTTCCTAGGAACTAAGGACAGCAGGGTACTCTTACCCCCTGTTGCCTCACTAATGAGATCCTTAAGCTCTGGCCCAAACAAAGACATTCCCTGAAAGGATAACGAAAGTAAGGCTTTCTTGGATGTAGTGTCTGCAAACCAGATTTTAAGCCAAAAGCCCGTCTCGCAATCACAGACATGGTAGAGACCCTAGCCACCAAGCGGAGGGAGCCAAAGATAGCAGCAGAAACGTAATGCTGAGCCTCAGATATGTTGGCAAGACGCTGCAACATGTCAGCAGTAGGAGTGCCCTGATGGACAGCCACAGCCAGTTGCTCTGTCCAAACTGCAATGGCCCTGTTCGCCCAAGCTGCAGTGAATGCCGGACGCAACGATACGCTAGCTGTAGCAAAGATGGCCTTCATGGGGGTCTCAAGCTTCCTGACAGTTCAGTCCTTAAGGACAGAAGTGTTTGTCACAGGCAAAGTGGTAGACTTAGAAAGTCTAGAAACTGGAGCTTCAAATTTAGGTGGATGAGCCCATAGAGCTAAGGCCGTGTCAGAAAAGGGATACAGCTTAGCAAACTTCTTACATACAGAAGACTTCTTGTCAGGAGACTTCCACTCGTCAGACATAAGACGGTCAAGAGTGGGGTTGGGTGGAAAGCAGGTAGACTGCTTCTTAGGCTCCTGAAAGACATCAGAGGGGTCCATAGGAGCCTCAGGATCCAAAGGAATGTTAAGCGTGGTCAATACTGCCCTGATCAGGCCCACAGCCGAGGGATCAGGGTCTGTTTCAAAGGGGTCCCCAAAGAATTGGGAGGAGACTACTGCTGAACATACCCCCTGGTAAGAATCCATCAACAGTTCCCCCTCAGGAGTCAGACACATCAGGTAAACCCTGAAGACCTGATAGGAGTAGGAGGCTGCCAAGACTGGAAGACCCCCTGCAATTGGGATGGAAGGAGTTGTAAGGTAGACCTTAGGTCTCTAGTAGTGGCCTTAAACTCTTGCATCCATAATGGCTCTAGTTTATCTCTGGAGGTCCCTGGGGGAGATGCAGGGGCAGCAGCGCATGGTAGGCATAAATGACCTGAATATTCTCTAGGCAACCCTGATTGACATGAGGAGCAATGCGAAATGGGGGACACAGGCACCCCATTATCCTTAGTCTTAGGTCTAGCCCCAAATTCCAACGGAGTTGACATTCTCACAGTGTCAAAATATTTAACAGTATAAGGAAACAACCAAATACAGTGTGTAAGATTAATATTTCACCCAGGAAATCGCTAAATTGCACTTATCTGGCAGGCAAAGGGTTAATCTGCTGAGGAGAAAAGGAGAGTCCAAGCCCTGCGTAGGATACTCGTGAAGGAAAGGCAGAAAATGGTGCCAACAGAAATGAGTGCGCGAAGCAAGCACTCATGGGAATTGTAGTTTTCCCTTAAAAGAGTATCCCAACAGTGCCCGAAGCACCTCTGAGCCCCCCAAAACACATAGAACATTCACCGGATGGTAGAACAAGGGCAGACAAAATGAGCCATCTTGGAAGTCAGTACGTTGAGTGGTTGCAGAGATATATCTCAAACTGTAAAGTTCCATAGAGGTAAATGTAGCATGGCGTCTATGCGGTAAAGTGTGCCGGAACTCAAAAAATCCAAAGTTATAAATAAGTGAAAATAGTGGAAAAAAAAAATCAGAACAAGTTAAGAAAAGCAGGAAAATGGATGTCTGGTCATGCCTGGTTACAAATGAGCAGAGGTCTCACACGGACTCATTGAAGCCTGTGATGGGGAGACACCTGGTACAGGGGAATCTCACCAATCAACAACACCTCTGAGAGGATCTTATAACTCTAAGACCCCTAGAGACACTTTCTAAACTAGGTGAAGGAATGTCTAGCAACTCTATCAAAAGCATTACACAAAAGGTGCAGCTATGATTTTAAAGGGATAGTAATACCTAAAATGTAAAAAATAATATGTTGTAGGGTTAATCCCCCTGAGTAAAACAAGAGTACTCCCACTGCTGAAAGATGTTTCATTCAAAAGTTATTAATTTTCAAAGTTGAATTTTTTAGGTGCAATATCACAGTGGCCTGAAATTTTACAGTGGCGCTGTTGCTACACCATCCTATGGAGATTTATGGTCCTGAGACCAGAGCTGTCCATAGGATCGTGTAGCAACAGCGCCAGTGTACAATTTCAGGCCACTGTGATATTGCACCTAAAAAATTCAACTTTGAAAATTAATAACTTTTGAATGAAACATCTTTCAGCAGTGGGAGTACTCTTGTTTTACTCAGGGGGATAAACCCTACAACATACTTTTTTTTACATTTTAGGCACTACTATCCCTTTAAATACACATTTAATACAGTAATATAAAAAATACACCACGACAAAACCCCAAAGGAGTTATAAATTAGGCTAACAAGAAAATATACACAGTAACTCAGACCCTTAGTTAGCATGCAGATCTTGGCAGTGCCCTATTGTGGGAAGACTCACCCAGCAGTGCAGTATACAGCATTCTAGGAGTTTTTAGGCCTTTTACTTCTCAGTGGGCCCTGAAGACTTCCCCAGACAAACAGAATCAAAATTCCCACCCTTACTCTACAAAACACATCTGCCTTCCCCCATTTCCCTAAGCCACCCCTAGTATTATATCACTTCTTGTGAATTCCAAGAATTCTAAGATGGGGGTTGGGCAGAATGGTAGACAGAGAGATGCTAAAAAAAAAACATCACAGGGACATTAATATGAACACTTCTACCCTACAAATTACAAGTTCAGCACCCCACCTCCATTTTCTATCTAGACTGTCATCACAAAGCCCTACATACAGCCTCTTAATTGTAAGTAAGTGTGCTATGCCTACAATGATCAAACAAGCAGGAGGGGGTTTGCTTGTAACTTCAGGCATTCATGGCTGTAAGCTTTGTGGAGGTAATCCCCAGCTGTGGTGTATCATGAAGGGTCCAGCTCTAAAAGGCCCCTTCCCCAAAACACATAGGCAAACTAAGTAGGCTGTTAAAGAAGTACCCAGATAGGGAAGTTGTGTTATTTTTGTTGAATGGGTTTTGGATGGTTTCCAGTGAAGGGGCAGTAGTACAGTGGGCAAGGTACAAAAACCTCAAATCAGCATACACAAAATGGTTAAGGTCTAGCTGAATAAGGAGATTGCAGCAGACTGCTTTGTTGGGCCATTTGCTTCAATTCCTAACAAGGATTTGATTGTCTGCCCATTTCGGGGAGTTCCTAAAAGAGAGTTGAGGAAGTTCAGACTAATTCACCATTTGTCATATTCCCAGGGAGGATTGGTTAATTATGTGCTGGACAAAGGGCTATGTTCTGTGCAATACCAAACTTTTGAGCAGGCTTTATGGATTGTTGTTTCCATAGGCTCAGGAGCATTGATGACAAAAATAAACATAGAGTTTGCATTTAGGCTTCTCCTCCTCCATCATTTAAATTTTTAGTTTACAGGTTATTT
The DNA here is from genome assembly GCA_037306005.1 of Rhinophrynus dorsalis. Classification (NCBI taxonomy): domain Eukaryota; kingdom Metazoa; phylum Chordata; class Amphibia; order Anura; family Rhinophrynidae; genus Rhinophrynus; species Rhinophrynus dorsalis. Next base: position 151,066,398 of record CM074722.1, on the reverse strand, counting down.
TTACAATGGGTTTTACATTGATAAATGTTTGCCTATGGGCTGTTTGATATATTGTGCATATTTTGAAAGATTTAGCTCATTGGGCTATAGAGCGTAGGGCTGGTACCAACCTAGTGTCACATTACCTAGATGACTTCTTTTTTATGACCCAGCAGGGCCCAGGTGTGTGCTAATACATTAGGGGCAGCTGAGGTCTTGTAGGCCAAAGTAAGTGTTCCAGTACCACAGGACATTAGCACCCTCTACATGTATTACATGCCTGGGTATAGAAATTGACTCAGAAAGGAGTTTGATGAGGCTGCACAGTAAAAAAGTGATATTGGCCAAGGATAAGGTGGCTAGGTTGGCTCAGTCACAGAAAGTAATACTGAGGGAATTGCAGACCTTGCTAGGCTTTTCTTAATTTTGCAGCAATGGTCATCCCTTTGGCTAGGACATTTAGCAGACTGCTGGAAATGGCCACAGTTGGCATACAGAAGGGCTCCCACAAAGAGGGACTGACTAAGCAGCTAAGGAAAGATCTGGAGGTTTGGGACACATTCTTAAAAATCTCACTGTAGTTTGGTTTTAGAGGGACCAGCCTCAGTTTAATGCAGATCTACAGTTATACATGGATGCTTCAGGGGGAGTTGGTATCTGAGCATGGTTAGGAATTTGACATGTCTTGAGCTGGTAATGGAGATTTGACAAGAGAAACTGGCCAATAAGGAAGTCATATTCTGGACTGACAACATGTCAATTGTGTTTGTGGTTATTCATTTGTCTTCTGCCTCTTCCCCAGTGCAAACACTCTTGAGGCCCTTAGTCTTGCTCTGGATACAGTTTAACATTTAATTCAGACCAAGACACATTCTGGTGGTAGAGAATGGAATAGTTGATGTGCTCTCCAGGGAGAAATGGCAAACTTTCTTTTCACTAGCAACTGATGCTAACCCAATTGGCCTTGTTTGTCCATCTAACTTATGGCAGTTGGTGATGCTGGACTAGGCGAATTGGTAAAAAACTCATTAGCACCCAGGACTTGGGAGCAAAATAAGGCCAATTTGGCTTATTCAAGAGGTTTACAGGGAGATTAGGGGGTTATACAGTAAGACGTGATAAAGAGATCATAACATGGATATAACGTCTCCAGTGATATCACTTCTCCAGTTCCTATATTATTCTATAGAGCACCATGCACTAAGATCTCCAAAGCTGGAGAAATCTTAGAGCATAGGCTTCATGGAATAACATAGGAATTTGGAGAAATTATATCACCGGAGAAATCTTCTCCACTTTATCACCTCTTTATCACTAAGTGCATCCCCCCAAGGAATAAAAAACAGGCTTTTAAACTTTTTAAATCAGAAGGGTCAGATTAATATTTAAAAAAAATATAAGGAATGCAATAAAATATGAAGACAGACAATTGGGCTATCTAACATTGAAAATTAGAAAATTATTGCACAAAAGAGCAAGGAAAATCCTAAATAATTGGGGAAACGATTAAAGGTTGATATTTGTCCCCTTACATCTGAGGCAAGTAAACTAAACAGTGAACATAAGGTAATGGCTGACACCTTAAACACATTATTTTTCTTCTGCATATACAAAGGAAGCAACAATGTAATCTGTTTACATTTTAAACAACATGTGGGCTATACAGTGAGACCATTGAAATATAGGATAAGGGAACACATCTATTCAATTACTAATAATGATTTAACAAAGCCAGTGGCATGCCATTTTTCAAGTTATGTAAGTTTTGATATATCTATATTCTTGCTATATTGAATAGATGTGAGGCTAGATAGATAGATGTGGGCTATACAGTGAGACCAATGAAAGATAGGATAAGGGAACACATCTCTTCAATTACTAATAATGATTTAATGAAGCCAGTGGCATGCTATATTGAATAGATGTGAGGCCAGATAGATCTTACATTTGGGTACTAAGTTACTAAAAGGCAAGAATTAGGAACATGATGTTTCTTTATTCATCACTAAGTTTTAGCCAATTAGACTATATTTTGTAGTGTTTATCAGTTTACTTGATTAGACAGTGTATCTGTCATTACAGCTTTGTGGGTATTTTTTGTCCTATAAGATTGTTCCATTTTGAGCCGGTGAGTCATTTATTACTAGTTCATGATCTAGACTTGTGAACATGTATTTGTTATAAGCAAACCATTCCCTATTTTACTTTGTTCTGTTCAGACACTTTTTGTCTTTAGGAGGCAATGTTTGTCTAATAACCAATATTCGTATAGAATAATATATTGAGTTATGTAATTTATTTACTCAGAAATAAGGAATTTTTTTTTTGTGTCTAGGGTTTTTCCATAGAGACTATGACTATGAGACATTTTGCTGAGTTAGCAATTGTATGTATATTGATTGTCAATGCCTTGTGTGTGTTATCATCTGTGTTCATTAGTTATAGCTTAATACTCACCCTTTTTTTAAACTGGATTTAAGGATGGTCTATACCAATTTTGAGCCTATGATTAAGTGATACTCTAATGAAACACATAAGGCTGGTTATGTCTGATCATCATTACTCCATTTTCATGTGATATATCCAGCTATTTTGTTTTTCATATTAAAATAAATAAAGGATGTTTTTATAATCTATGAACCGACTGGCTTGAGATTCAGCATATCCGTAGAGCTCTCCCTTCCTGTGTCTTCATGTATGCTGAAGTCTTTGCCAAGACTGTTGGGAGAAGCCTCAGACCCGCCACAATTTAAACAACGCGAGAGTGAATTCCTAAATGGTTTATTTTTTAGTGTCACTAGCAACCCCCTTTTTCCTACCTTTATTTGCATTCTTTGTAGTGCAGCCTCTGCAACAGCCAACAGGGTATTATCATCATGTTTAAAAAGGGGTATAAATGCATAGAATAGGAATATAATATTACCTCTAAACAAGTCCTTAGTAAAGGCCTAATCTAGAATATGGAGTAGAGTTATGGGCTCCAGCGCTTAAACAGGACATCACTGAACTGAGAAAAGTGCAAAGGGCACCAAGACTGATAAAGGGTTATAGAGAGAGACTTGCCAAACGGGGTTGGTTGTCATTAGAGAAAAGACATCTAAGATGTGATATGATTACTATGTACAAATATATTTGAGGTTAATACAAAGAACTCTGAGGAACTATTTAAAGATCCAGACACAACCTTCACGCCACAACTTCACACCTGCAACTAACACAGACACGCCAATCAGAACACACATTTTAAATCACAGACACACCTGCAAACACTTACCTGGACCACAAACACCTTCCCACTGGTCATCACTCACCTCATCACCACCCCTAGACAACACCCTACCACATACTTAAAGGGACAGCTCAGCACACTCACATGTGGCTTGTTTTCCACTCAGGGAGAGAGATCACGTGATAGAGAGAACAATAAGTATGCTGGGTTACTTACTGATGCGAAGACTGCAGAGAAGGTGTGTAAGGGGGAGAGTTAGGGAACACCAGCAAGCCCCAGGCACACCTGATCAACAGCCTTCACCTATTGCAAGTGAGGAGGCTCTGGCTCAAGAGCCACACAGGAGCACATCCCCACCTGGAGGACAGCACCTGCCTGCAGATGCACAGCTGCAGCAACAGGATGCTCCCCAGCTGCCACAGGGACCCCTGAAGCAGCGTAGGATGCATAGATGACCACCATGGCCCAGGGTATACCACCCAAGGGTCACTCTCCTTGGAATGACCGATGACAAGATGATTGATCTCTACACTGAGGCAGCACAGCATCATTGCCCTGTATGAGGTCATCAAGGATCAGGTGGATCTGATTTACATCCACAACCAGGCCCTATCTGGCCTGCAAAAACTCCTTTGTGCCATACACTTCATGGAAAGTGGCACCTTCCAGTTGACAGAAGGTTACACATCTGGCATGTCACAGGCCACATTCTCCAGAGTGCTGGCCCAGGTCTTGCCAGCCCTCAAAATCAAGGACAGTACCTATATACATTTCCCCACCACCGACATGGAGTGGATATATTTGAAGAAGGGCTTTTACGCAAGGGGAGGCATGCCCAGGGTCATGGGTGCAATAGACTGCACCCATGTCCGTATCAAAGCTCCAGCACATGCTGGACAAATCTACATCAACAGAAAGAACTTCCACTCCATGAATGTGCAGATGATGTGTGACAGTAACTTGAGGATCATGAATGTCTGTGCAAAATATCCCAGGAGCTGTCATGATTCATATATACTCATCTGTACAGACAGACTTTGAAAATGGAACCTATACAGGGAGATGGCTTCTGGGTGAGTTAACAATACCAAATCATACCACATCCACATATGCACACACAACACTGCTCAGCATGTTCTTCTCTCAAAGCTAGCATATCCACCTCATAAGATATCATTCACACATGTGCTTCCTGTCTAACCATGTCACTCACTGTCCAGAGATGATTCGGGCTATGGCTGCAGATCATGACTAATGACCCTGGTGGCGAACCGCCAAGCTGATGCCCAGGAGCGATGCAACCAGGCTCATAGCAGAACAAGGAATGCCACTGAGCGAACTTTCAGGTTCCTAAAATCCTGATTCAGGTGTTTGGATCACTCTGGGGGAGGACTGCAGTATGCACTAGGCAAAGTCTGCGACATCGTTATGGCATGTCCTATATTACACAAGATCGCGGTGGACACCAGACTTGTTGACGATGTCCAGCCCCCACTTATACCTGATGACCCTCTGGACATTGTTGAGAGTGAAGAAGGCCTAAGAGGGACACGGATATGAGATACATTGATCAGGGAACACTTCCGCTGTGAGTATAATACATGTATGCACACAATTCATGCATACATACTCACCACAACACACGTTCTGTTTTACTCCACATTATCAGTGACACAGCTTTGACACTGGCTGCAGTGTGGACCACCAACATCAACCAGTCCATGGACGAGTCATATTGGGGCTAGGGATTCCAATTACATCTGATATCCTGTCGTCCATGTTGATACTGCTACCTCAAGGATATCATGCATGACCCCCTGGAAACCAAGGTACAACACTGTAACCATGTTCAGCATATCCCAGGGCTCCATAGGCACCAACTAAAGCGTTTTGCTCTGATCAGATCCATAGCAACCATGGCACCCCTGTAGCAAGAAAGTCTCATCCATTGCAGTGCATCGGATAACACTCTGTCAGATCAGGGGTTTAGGGGACATTCAAGTGAACATGGGACCTGTAGTTTGCTAGAGCTGAAAAGAGCAGGAGAGGGATGGATTTACAGTGGTAGTGTGTTATACAACATAGAGGTCATTAAAATGTGGATCAGATCTCCAGGGACACCATGCTGATGGTGTGTGTGTGTAATGATATGTGCCTCTGACATGAACACACACACCTACAAATATGTCCTAATAGCTCCATGAAACAAATATATTTGGGCTGCCACTGTCACTCTCACAGTGGCAGCCCAAATATATTTGTTTCATGGAGCTATTAGGACATATTTGTAGATATGTGTATTCATGTCAGGGGCAATTAGCCCTGGGGCTGGTTGACATCCCCTTAGTTCTCCCCATAATGGGTTACAGACAAGTATACCACATATTACAAAGCAATGGTTTGTGTACTCCCCTGTAAATGAAAATATTAAGTGGATAATCATGTTGAAGCTGTTGCATGATGATCAGTTCGAGGTTGCTGTTTCAAAACCTGTCCCCTTGTCCCACAGGCATCCATAGCATGATCCATCCTTGAACAGAGGAGTTTCCATGTGACTGGTCTGAAGTCTTGACAACACTTCCATGAAGCTCACCCCTTGAAATTTCAAGTGATTGTATTGGTGATGCAATGTTTGACCGGATGTTCACAGCAACCTCTACTGGAACATTCTCATATAGATACAGAAGACACAAATTAATGTGTGCACTAACATTCAGGTGTCAAACCTGTACAGTAAGAATGCTCATCTACATGGTTGCCAAACCTTGTAGATAACACATGAGCAGTACAGTACTATTTCAAAAGTATTCATATTTAGTTTAAATGTACCTATTGGGTACAAGTGTTTAATGTATGTAGGCAATATACCCAGAAAACATGTTTGTTTTAATGTAGTTTGAGACACAATAAAGAAGAACCATCACTATTCAATCTGTGTCCGTATAAATAAATGTTGGATTAGACATGGCTCAATGCGGAACCACACTCAAGGCTAAAGTATCCCTCATACATAGGAAGGCATGACTTACATCACAGGATTCCACTAGTTGTTTGATCACGAGTGGACTTTGTGATGTATTCTTGCAATGAGATGATGGCAGTGATACACCAATGTGTGTTGTGAGTGATAAAGAGGTGATACAGGGGACATGACTTGCTTTGGTTTGACATATCTCAGTACATGGGTTACATTACCAAACTAAGTGGACAATTGATATCACTGGTGATATCTGTTACAACCTTAGTAAAACATCAACACAACTTACTAGATAACACAATGCTCATCCTAAGGTTTCGAGGTGTGCGCTACACATTGAAACCTAGGACAATCATTGGGTTCTCCAGGAAGTTAGGCTTGATTCTAACTCTTATTATGAAATTGACTTACTGGAGAACCCAATGTTCCCCTAGGATTTCAATGTGTAGCACAAACATTGAAATCCTAGGGTGACCTTTGGGTTCTCCAGTATGTCAGTTTCACAATAAGAGTTAGAATCACACATATCTGACTGCATGTTCTATAATCTATCCTGCTTGTTAGTTCTCAGCTAAGTCAAATAGATGTTTAGTTAAACCCTTAAACTACAACAGTTGATGCAGATGAATATTCATTGTTGCACCATATGATGTGCTAAGGGGTATGTTTTGTTGTTCAAATTCAACACACATCATGGCCATATAACACTGTCATGTTATATGGCTTCAGGGATGGATTGCCAGTTGAATTTGTACAGCGGTGTGTGTGTGTGAACCCATGTTGTAACATCCCACAAACATGTTACCTAGGCAGAAGCTGGATTCACTGCATTGCTTGGCAATGCATTGGAGACAACTCTGCCACCCAGTCTATCATTAAACACAAAGCATATCAGAGAGGATACAAAAGCAACAAATTTTTTTTTTTGTCCGGGGGGGAAACAACAACTTGGGCTGTTTATTTCTTTTTTTGGGGGCGGACCTTTGACTGGACACCAGATGTTGATGCCCTGGCTGATTGCCTGGTCACCCTTTGCACCCTAGGTGTAGCTTCAGGAGTCACACTGGAGGGAGTGATGGGTGCAGTAGACCCCTCTGTCAACTGCAGCACCCTCTCCACATGCAGGTTCTTCCTACAGTTGTGGTCTTTGAACTCCACCAGCAGTTGCCCCATCATGTTCATCATCCCTGTTTGGTACTGACGGACTTGTGTGTTCAGTACCGTGTGCGCTAACTCCAGGGCATGTATCCTCGCCTCGATTCTTGAGGTGTTCCTCTGGGATTCCCTTCTATGCCTTGTGATGTTTGTGTTGGTCCTGTGGCATTCCCGGAGTAGCCTCCTCTGTAGCACCAGGCACTCCGCCTCCATCTCCCTGATGCATGCAATGCTAGAGGTGGATGTGCCTGGTGACTCTGCTGGTGGGGTTGCTGCTGCTGCGGAGTCTGCTGCTGCGGAGTCTGCTGGCGGTGCGGTGTAATATTGTAGGCATTGTAAAAAGATGTCGATCGATTTAAGTCCTATACCTCAAATCCTCATGGTCAGACAGATATTGCTTTATGTGACAGCTGGAGATTTCTGTCATTTGACCAGACGGAGGCTCTTCAGCAGAGCCAAAATTGCACCATTTAGAAATGGAAACTTCATTGGAATGGCCTACAGATTGTGCTTGCAAACCATGCACACTTGGTAGACCATTCCAATTAAGTTTTCATCTCTAAATGGCGCACTTTTGACCCATCTGGTCAAATGACTGAAATTTCCAGCTGTCACATAGAGAAATATCTGTCTGACCATGAGGGTTTGAGGGATAGGACTTAAATCGATCCACATCTTTTTACAATGCCTACAATATTACACCGCACCGCCAGCAGACTCCGCAGCAGCATACTCTCCATCAGCAGCAACCCCACCAGCACATCCACCTCCAGCATTGCACGCATCAGGGGGATGGAGGCGGAGTGCCTGGTGCTACAGAGGAGGCTACTCCGGGAATGCCACAGGACCAACACAAACATCACAAGGCACAGAAGGGAATCCTGGAGGAACACCTCAAGAATTGAGGCGAGGATCCATGACCTGGAGTTAGCGCACATGGTACTGAACACACAAGTCTGTCAGCACCAAACATTCTAAAGAAATCTTTCATCTTAGGAGACCAGAAGCCAAGCATAAGTGCAGACATCTTGTATGCACGCCTGAGCTGTCAGTCCCAGTCTCCTGTAAGAAGTAATGCAGCATGCCACATGGTAACTGGAAGGACTGATGGCACAGGTGCACAGACTGCACTAACCTGCCCATCAATCTCCTAAGATGAAAGATTTCTTTAGAATGTGGCACTTTACAGAGGTAATACATGTATTAGGATGCTAGTCGCCATGTGTTTAATAATTGAAGGGTGACCGCTTTAATTTGAAACAGGTTTTCAGTCATTTGCTTTTTTTTAAAGATCAGCCCACTGGGAATCTCATTTTTACAGTAGGTGTCAAAGGGATAGTAACACTTAATATTTAGTACAGTTTATATTGAAAGGTTTATTCTCCTGAGTACAACAAGGGTACTTCCACTGCTAAGAAGTATTTTATTAAAAAGTTGTAGCAGCTGGAACGCAATTTTTTTAGGTGCAGTATCACTATGGCCTGATATTGTACAGTGGCAGTGTTGCTACATCATCCTATCAAATGTTCTGGTCAATTCACCATAATCTTCCATAGTATGGTCCACTGTAAAATTAAAGGCCACTGAGACACTGGACTTTAAAAATTCATGTTTCATCTCTCTCCAACAATACTGACTCGATGCAGCTGCATGTGTCTCTGCTCTCAGACTCTCAATTTAAGGATAATGTCTCTGCTGAGTTGGCCTCCTACTTCACTCTCAATGTGCCTTCAGGAGGTATCTACCCCTTATGTTTGGGAGGCGCGCAAGTGCATCCTGATAGGTTTATTTATCTCCCAAGGAGCGTGGAAACAAAAACAGCGCCATGCACACATGCATCAACTACTGAACTCCATACATTCTCTTGAATCCCAACACAAACATTTCAGAAATGTGGAGACTCTTCTCTCTTTGTATGAGAAACGCACACAACTTTCTGACCTCCTCAGAAGTCAAACTCTTAAATCTTACATGTGGTACAAGTATCACAATTATTTACAAGGTAATAAGTGTGGTAAAACCCTGGCCTCACTAGTCAGGTGTTCTAATGCCAGGTTCCTGGCATTTCACCAGGTGAAAAACGACTCTGGATGCCTTGTTTTTACACATAAAGAGATTGCTGAATCCTTTTGTCTCTATTTTGAAAGTATATACAACCTCAAGTCAGGGTCCATTTCCACGGACACCACTCCCATATCAGCGATTCACACTTTTTTTGATAAAGCCCACCTTTGCTCCCTCTCTTCAGATGTCTTCTGCACTAAACCATCCCTTCACTAAAGAGCAAATTTCAGTTGCTCTCCATCGCCTGCCCTCAAGCAAATGCCCTGGCCCTCACAGTTTCCCTTCCTCATATTACCTCCATTTTAGTGAGACCCTTGTACTTCACCTTACTTCTACATTTTCTGCCATCATGTCAGGCCAGTTGTGGCCTCCACAATCGCTATTCGCCCACATCACCGTCATTCCAAAGAAGGGTAAAGACGGATCTCTATGTAGCAGTTATAGACCAATATCCTTAATAACTACTGATTTGAAACTCTTTGAGAGGCTTTTGGCGGATCATTTGAAACCCTTTCTCCGTCATCTTGTTGGTCCTGATCAGGCTGGCTTCATTTGCAGTGCTTAGAAGACTCGGCTTATTGGATGTATTTCTTACCAAGGTTTTCTCCCTATACTCCTCCCCTGCTCTGGTCAGGGTAAACGGATTTATTTCTAATGGTACCAGACAGGGGTGCCCTCTTTAATCTGTACTGTTTATCCTGGCACTCGATCCGCCTCTCTCAAGGATTCATCTCCCAGACTCCATTACTGGCATTCACGTTGCTTCCAGAGAATTCAAACTGGCAGGATAAGCCGATGATGTCCTTTTATTCATATCTAATCCTGAAACTTCATTCTCCCCACTACTTTCTCTTTTGACTGAATATAGCACGCTTTCCTCTTACAAAGTAAAGTATGACAAATTGGAAATCCTGAACCTGTCTGTCCCTGATTGTTCTGTTGGCCTCTTACGCTCCTCCTACCCCTTCCCTTGTAGGGACCATTATATTTCATACCTTGGAGTATTACTCCCAATGTCAGTTAGGACCATTGTAGATGCAAATTTCTCTCTCCTTATAACCTCGTTATGCCCAGAACTTAAGGATTGGTCCCCTCTTTTTATCTCCTGGTTCGGTCAAGCCAATTTAGCTATAATGTTCACCCTTCCAAAGGTGCTATATCTGTTCAGATCTTTACCACTCAGAATCCCGATTAAACTCCTCCACTCTTTAGAGAAACTCATTTCCGACTTTGTCTGGAACAGGAAACCCCCCAGGATCAGCGCTACCACTTTAGCCCTGCCAGTCCTGAAAGGAGGGCTTGGTCTAACTCACATTACAACATATTATAAAGCAACAGCTCTTTCAATGATCCGTAAACTGATCTTATCTTCCTCCCCACTGGACTGGCCTTCTGTCCTTAGGCTTATGTTAGACCCTATCGACCCCATACAAATTTTATGGGCTCACCCTTCTCAACTCCCCGTATCTCTGCGTTGCAATGTTTTATTCTCTCACATCCTGGCCCTGTGGAATTCATGTAACACCTCCTTTCAGTTGCCCACTTCCCCCCGCCCTCTTTGTGGGCAATCCCACCTTTACTTCTGATTTACAATGGGGTGCCTTTCAGGCTTGGTCCAAGTGTGGTTTGACAGATCTGGATCACCTCTTCCCTACAGGTTCTCTGCCAGAATTCTCTACTCTCTGAGCTACTCACAATCTTCCACCCTCAGAATTTCCCAGATATGGGCAGGTGAGACACTTTATATCTCCTCTGCCTACCCCTTACAAGCCCACCCCCTTTCGAATCCTTTCTTCGTTCTTCTCCCTCAAAAAAACGTAGTATATACCTGGTGACTAAATTCTTGCTCCCCCCCACAAACCTCCCAGCATCACTCCCAGAAACTTGCTTGGGAACAAGACTTACAAGTTGTCATCACCGACACTGCTTGGAAGCTCTCCTTCCAGCTTCAAACCAAATTTCTGTCTAATGTACTTATGAGAGAAACTAACTTCAAGCTCATGTTGCGTTGATATCACACCCCGTTAAAACTAGCAAGTTTCTTCCCTGGTGTTTTCCCTCTTTGCTGGAGATGTGGCCTGGATGAAGGCTCTCTGTACCACATTTGGTGGTCCTGTCCAGTCCTGACATCATTTTGATCTGTGGTGAAACTTCACCTTCCCACTTTATCAGGCCTCCTCCTTCCTGGCACACCTAAGTCCCTCCTTCTCTCATTTGTCCCCCCACATCAAGAACCTGCCCCTCCCAAACTAAACATGAAACTTTGGATCATGCTGGTTTTGGCAGCCAGAGCCTGTATTCTGCAATTGTGGAAATCCCGTACCCCAGCTTCACTTTGTGCCTGGAAATCTCACCTGCTCACAATCTGGACATGGAATGCATGGATCACTCATCTATGGGTTCTCTGTCCCCCCTTATAGGAATTATATGGCGAGTGGTTGAAATTTGTAGCAAACTAAGGACCTCTAAATTCCCTCCTGGTACACCACCTGGTTGATCCCCAGTACTCTCCCCCTTTCCTTCTTCCTTCCCTCCTTTTTATTCTCTTGTTGTTCTTTCCTTCACCTTTCCCCTCCTTTATCTTTCTGTTCAACTGACATTTGCTGTTACACCTCCCATACTTATATAATGCAAGGTACATTTAGCTTTGTAAGATTACTTTTGTTTAGGGGCTTACATTTATGTATAGAACAGCAAGTTTACTTCATACTTTGTATTGGAATTTTTACAATGGCTTGCGAGATGCTGTTCCCCTTTCCTACTTATTTAGTGCACCCCTTAGATCATATGAATAAAATTATTTTCAAATTAAACCCCCCCCAAAAAAAAAACATTAAATTTCAGCTGCTAAGTTATTAATAAAACACCTCTTAGCAGTGGGAGTACCCTTGTTGTACTCAGGAGGATAAACCTTACAATATACATTTTACTATATACCAAGTGTTACTATCCTTTTAAAGTCGAGTCCTCAAGTCAAACAGGTCCCTGACATTCATTTTGACTGATGCACCTGTGTTCAAGCAGGGAATCCTTACATTCTGTCCTATTTTCAGCACATAAGGACAAGACGTTAAACACCCAACATCATTTCAGTAGGAGAGATGCACAGTGGCATGATCTAATATAATGTGCCCATGCACCCACAGTCTCCAATGATATTTCCAAAAAGGTGGATTTTTGAGGATTAGTAAATATTTCCAATTGACAGGTTCTCAGGTTTGAAGTCGATTTAATTTAATAAGAAGCTATCACAACCTGGGTAAAAGAGAAAGCTATTTTTTAACTTTAAGATGACTCCTTCTCTCCAAATGTTGGCGTCTGCAGAAAAAACTGGCGACAGTGTTTTTTTAAGTCAAGTATGCGATGTAAAAAAAGGGGAGGAAGAGAAAACTTCTTATATGACCACTTGCAGAACCTTGCTACCTAAACTGGAGTCTGCTGTTGCATGTACTCTGACTTTAGAAATGCGTAGTGGCTTTGCATATCTGATGTGTTGAAACCTGATTTTTACATGCCTAGGAGCTACTGATGGATCTAGTGGAATGGGCTGTAATCTGAAAGGAAACTGGCTTGGATCTTATAATATAGGATTGTTTTATATTCCATTTTATCCATGAAAAAAATAGTATACTTAGAAACAGTTTTATATTTTCTTGGTTCATCTAAACAATGTAGCTGCTCTTCATTTCTGGTAGATGGATTAGGACAGAGAAAGGGTAAAGTTAATTCTTGGTTAAAATGGAAGTCCAAAACCATCAGCAACAGTTTGCAAAACTAGTTTATCTTGATGAAAAAAAAACTAAGTTAACCGAACTGATAAATTCTTCTTGCTGAAAACATTGCAGTTAAGAAAACTACTTTAAAAAGTAGGTGTTTGAGAGACAGAAGACAGATTCAAAAAGATTATTGGGGTAATAAGGCCAGAATCATTGAAAGACGCCATGGTTTATTTATCTCTTGCTGGAGTTCCCACTCATTAGGATCACTTGTCTTCGTGTCAAGATCATCTGCTTCCCAGTTTTCTATACCTGGAACACCGATAGCTAATATGGCTGGAATGTTCTTTTCTGTCCATTTGACCTCAAATCATGCTGCATTGCTTCTGGTTCTGCCTTGGTGATTTATATAAGCAACTATGGTGGTATTGCCAGATTAAATCTGAACTGGAGTGTCCTTCAATACGGTTGTCCAAGTGCATAGGGCTTTTTAGACTGCCTAGAGTTCTAGTACACAGTTTGGGAGAGCCATCTCTTATTTGATCACAGCTCTTAGGTGGAGACATGATTGTAAATAGCTCACCATCTTAACAGACTTGCACTGGTGCTTTTACAATCCATCAGCAGTAAAAAGGGTTTCCACTTCTGTAGATTCTGTCACCATTTTAACAAATGCCATGTTATATGTGATGAGATGCAAAGATTCAAAGCTTGTAGGTCTCTGATCAAATTCTGGAAGAGATCCAACTGCAGATGTGTCATATGAAATAATGAAAAGGGAAGCTCTTCCAAATGTGGAGACCGTGGTGCCTAATATCTGCACACAGTTCAGAACTGTGGGCCTCTGATCCTGAATTAGGGATTAAACTCCGATTTTGACTGAGGAAATGTTTCTGGAGGCAGGAATATCAACTGTCAAGACGATCCGGAACATACATACATTGATTATGAGTTACGTTTAAGTATCCAAACAGGATTCCTAAGGGTGTCAACTGTCACTTTCAAATAAGACAGAAACAAGTCTCCCTTCTTGGCTCTGATCATCATATCCTCCAGATATGGAGTGACGTTGATTCCATTTGTTTGCATGTAAGCTTCTAATGGCACCATCACCTTTGTGAATATTCTGGGGGTTATCTAGCCTGAAAGGGAAAGGTTTGTTTAAAAGGCAAACCTGAGATACTATTAAAAATTGGTGTAGATTGGTATATGGAGGCATGCATCATTTATATCAAATAAGGAGAGGAATTGTTCTGGTTCCAAGGCAGTTATGACAGAGCTGATATATTGTATATTTATTATAGGGACCTTTAAAAATTGTTCAGGTCTTTTAGATCTAGAACTGTCTGGAAACCTCCATCCATCAGATTACAGTAGAATTGCTTGAATCTCTGGTTCTTGGGAACAAGAATTATGACTGCATAATAAAATATACACCACCACTTTGCTTTCTTCTTTTGGAATACAGGACATACAAATAATTCTTGGAGACAGTTTTGAAATGAAGATAGTACCAGAGTGTTACCACTTGATACCTTCAATTTTTGATGAAAGTGATTATGCCTTTCCCCAAAGTAGACATTGGAAATGGGTTCAATACAACACCATCATGCTGGGATTGATATGGAAGTCTTGCTTGGCAGTCTTTTGCCTTGCCAAGAGTTGCTGGAGTATCTAGTGGAGGTTATCTTTGAGGGAGATTGTTCAAGCAAATAGGCTTTAACATCTCTTTTGACACAACAAGTACAATTCTTATGCCCAGGATAATCCATAGATATTTGTGTTGCTAATAAAATAGCTGCATATCCAGCTGACAGTCTGGTGATTTTCTGAGAAGCCTCATTACAAAAAGTATTTATTAGGTTCTTGTATTATGGAGTCAAAAATAATAATTAAACTTTGAGGCACTCATGAAATGGTTGAGCCAGTTAATTACCCCAGGATTCCATAGCTCTGCCTGCCCAGGCTGCAACAAATGTGGATCTGAGGATTGCCCTATTCAGTGAAAATATCATCATATTCTTGTAGCAATGGATATGTGCACGTTAATCTTTTTGGAAAAAACAATTTGTGATCTGGATATTTCCACTTCTCCAGCACAATCTGTTCCAGTTGCTCATGTATTTGCATTTAAATTTTTTTTATTTAGATATCCAGGTTGTTATTGATCACAAAAACTGAGCTGCTGATCACACTATGCTTAAAGGGACAGTAATGTTTCAAAATAAAATCTGCAGGGGTGGACTGACCATTCGGGCATTTGGGACCGAGGGGCGCCTGCTACCTCCACTTTTATATACGTATATACTATACAGTATAATGTATTCTCAGTCTGCCTGCTGGGTAGGGGCCCGCCCACTCCGATTTTTTTATGTGCCGCTCCACTTAGTGAGGCCTCCCGTTATAGGAACAAAAAAGTCCTCACAGACAGAGGAAAAGCTCATTAAGTGCTGTTTAATGCACTTATATAATCATAAGATCGCATGTCTGTCACACAACGGAGCTAGATACAATTCACTGACCTCCTCATGTGTATATGTTCCAATCCTAAATATTGTGCAGAAATTTGCTATTCTTGTCAATATCCAGACAAGCTGGACATACCCTGGTAAAACGTGCTGACACAATGGTAACTTTTTTTGGGGGTTGATTCAACTATTAAAGTCGTCTGAAACAATCGGCTCCATGAACAACGTTGTTACTCTTGTTTAAGTAAGTAATTAATCAGAGACTGGATTTGACATACAAGATAGCCAGTGATTACTCAGCCACAGGCTTTTCAGTGTCTCTGCTATATTGCGGAGCGGGACTCTGACTTCCAGTCTCCTGATTACTCACTGTAATCAGTGTGACACTGTGCAGAAGTGTTCTGTTACCCGGGTAGTATAAAGGCAAGCTGGATATACCCCGACACTGTAGATACATACCGCACATTATCCCTTCAGTGGCTTACTAACCCTTTAGATAAATTACCACACCTTTCATATTGTCAAGAACACCGCCAAAAAAATGATAAGATTGTATACTTGTTATACTATAGGCTAACTGTGTCTCATGTTTGATACCTTCAGTTATTAGGTCCATCAATAATAAGACCAGAACAACAAAATATCTCCACAATTAGATAATATTGGAACATCTGTGAACTGACACTATTTTGGGCACCGGTCCTATCCCTTCTAATATAAGACAATTGAGCTTCATGCTCCCTGCAATCATACTAAAACATATGAAGCCTGTATTGATATTTAGGGTGCCTGATGGCGGGGGGGGGAGATGGGGGACTCAGGGAGTCACTCAGAGCCAGTGTACGGAAGGGGACATCACTTGGGGCCTGTAGCCCGCCAAGGAGGACACACGTTGCGTCATGATAGTGACACCAACTCTCCATCATCAGGATCAGGACTGGAGCAGACTCAGTCACCTCAGGAGGACCAGAAATCTGCAGTGGCAGTCATTGACACTGACAGACAGTAACATAAGACCCACGTAGAGTAAACAGCACAGGTAAGCCAGTAACCCCCCTCAGGCTATCCAGTAATACACATACACACACACCAGTCCATCCAGGGGGCCCAGATCTCTTTTTGGACCAGGGGCCCTGGGTCCTGTCAGTCCGCCCCTGACAGCCGGTGAGATACTCAAACCTCAAGGTTGCAGGTTCAAATCCCGGCATGGTCAACTCAGCCCTTCATCCTTCCGAGGTCGATAAATGATTACCATTAATTGGGCAATAATAACACCTATTATTTATTTTCCAATTTGGTTAATTCCGAGAGCGTGCGCTGAAAACACTTTGAGTCCCACTGGGGAAAAGGCTCTATAAAAATAATAGTTATTATTATGAAAGCAGCTCCAATAAACCTTCATGATTTTCGTGATGTAACACTGCTCACCTCAGAGCAGCAAGACTGTCTGGATGGATCGCAGAAAAAGCCAATCTTCAGTGAGCATAAGGAAAAAACCTGTCAAGGGGGGCAGGGTTTTCCTTATGTTCACAGTAAGAAGATTGTCCCTTGCAGTGAGCTGTCTGGTCTTAAGACCAGATTCCACATCTGAGGGGAGGTGGCTTTCACTAGGTAAAAGGGGCGGGAGGAGAATACTTTATCATTCAATTACTCTTGAACGACAAATCTGACAGTACTGAAATAACCCTCTCCATGGTCCAAATACTATGACGATTAATTGGAGCTGCTTTTATTTTGAAACATTACGATCCCTTTAACAAAAGGACATTTTGAAAACCAGACAAAAATGAAGAAGGAAAAAAAAAATAAATAAAAAATAACCTAATTATGGAAAAAGTCTAATAAAGTGAAAATTGTATGGGTTATGGGTATAAACAGTATATTAAACATAACCTTTATAATCAAAAACTTATAAAACACATTTAAAAAAGCCACTGATTTAAAAAAACAATGGAGACTAGTAGAGTAAAAATTAGTGGCTCTGGGATGCAAGCTTTCAACACAGCTAGGTCTCTAGTTTGGGCATAATAAGAATGAAGACTGAATGCACAATACGTGACTTTCTACTCATTTGCATTATTTTAACATTTAATATCCATTGGCAGTAAAATTCTTATTAGTATGAACCATAAATCCTTCTCTAGGTTCTAGTATCATCTCTTTGAAGTTTACTAGAAAATGCGAACAAGATTCCTCTGTTTGAGCTGGAGCGGTCACACTGGCATGAGACTGCTCCAGCTCACACAGATGAATACTGTGTCATCAGAGGAGTTTGGAACAAGGCACTACATGGGGAGGGAAACAGATGAGGAGTAATAGGCTGCGGGCAGAGTTTTCCCGCAACCTGTCCACAAGTTACATCATGTCCCACTTTTAACTCCTTAGTCACCTGCCACACACGCACTAAAATCAAAGCAGTCCTGCAGTATGCATTTTTCCTATGTGTCCCCGGTTAAAGGTGAGGTCTGGTCAGCCTAAATCTGGGGGATCTTTATTAAACTCAATGCACAATTTATATAATGTGACCAGATAGTGATTTTAACATGGGACACGTCTTAAAATTTTAAATTACACAGGAAGCAGCGTAATACTACACATTGTTTTTCATTATAATCCCACACTAAAATAATTGTAATCTGGTCACGTTACCTGTACTTTTTTCAATTAAAAGGAATTACAAAGAGGTGAGATTAAAGGCATACTAACACCAAAAGGAAAGTGGATGCTATAACTTTGAATGTTACTGAGTCAGCATCTGTAAAAATAAATAAATAAATGTGTGTATATATTATTTTTTTTTTTTGCTAGAACCCAAAAATATTAAATTATAAACAGCTATATTAGTTTTAATCCTTTGAGTTTCCAGTTAAACCACTTATTTAACTCACATTTTATTAAATATATTATTAGTACTACTTCTAAATAATAATGATTATAAAAAGAAGTAATTCACTGAGTAAATAACTACTATAGCTACTTCTGCCACGTTTATGCATAATACCTAACTAGCGGATACACGTATTTTATTGGTATTTATATTATGCAAGCTGAAGTGCAGAACATGTACATAAATATTATTCCGGAAAATAAAATATTAAGAATAAAAGTAAGGGAAGCAGTAAACCCGCAACAGACACAGGTAGATGCATGAGGGAAACATGTTCTCATTTTCCGGGTGTGTCGGCCTGCTTTATCCGACAAGCCCAATCACTCTTTCGCATAGATTTGCGTTATTCTGTATCCCTCTACTACCACGAAGTCTCAGCAGTATGACAGGGGGCAGCGAGTATTCCAACTCACGGAATAGTAACCAGGAGGAGAGTCCCGGAGGACGAGACCAAGGTTGTCCGGACCCTGGTACAGAAGGGCAGGCCGCACACAGCCCCGACCTTGATTCTTCTGCAAAGCTGATCGTAGCAGCTCACGAAACGGCATGCAAGGTGAGCTGCGCTCCTCTAAACAAGAAAGCGCGTTCTAGCTTTTAGTGCAAGATCTAAATCCCGCTCGTTGGTACTTAACCCTTTGATTGCCCTCTGGCACTCAAAGGGTTAATGGCGCTCAAAAGTTTAAGGGCATAAAAAGCAACGCATTCCAAGGGGACCATATTCAGAAAAGGAGAGTTGCATTTATATTTTTAGCCATTGTTTAGTCATGATATGGTGAAATAATATTATCAGTGTATTGAATACATATATTTCATAGTGAATGTATAACCCTTTAAGTGCCAGAGAGGCGTTGCAGTGCGCTGGAGAACACTCTGGCACGCAGAGGGTTAATATTCATTTTTGCATTCCTCCCAAGTGTACCTCTTTTTGGAGGGACAGTCCCAATTTGAAGCCTAAATTTCCACTGTCCCTTTTTACTCTCCTTGTGTAGTGTCCATCTTTTAATCATTTGAGTGCCAGAGGGTTGCATTATGCACCTTATTGGCATTCAAAGGGTTAAGCGGATAAGAATGTATAGCATCTATATAAATCATCACATTGCTCCATAGCAATAAAACTCACATTAATGTTGGTTTAAACTTAAGTACATGTATGTTTAAAAATTAGATTGTGGAAACAAAATAATGTGCTCTTTTTCTAAATCCTCAGCTAATTTGTACACAAACTATCAATAGATCATGAAGTAACCTAAAAATTCTCAGTATTGCTCCACCCCCAGTCCAGCAACACCACCTAAAATTAGTGTCCCTATTTGGCTATTTTAAAGTTTGTAGGTATGTTTGTTGTCTTCCATCTTATGGTATTTGCAGTATATGCAGTTTGTATTATTTGTTAGTGGTTTGTACTGTAATTACTTTTTTAATCTATAATGCACAAATTTCCAAACTAAGGCCTGATGGCCCCCTGATATGGACAATCTGGCCTTATATTCAATTTCTATTAACCAGTACAAATGTGACCTGCTGTGAAACAAAGAAATTGTCCCTTCTTGATGTTTTCCAATAAGACAGGGCACAATTCAATTTGCCCCATAAAAAATTGCCGGTAGGGCAAAAATGGCTTCCAATTGGGACACATACTGTGTCACTGTCGGTATTCAATTGCCCTACAAACAGAAACAACAACAATGTTGGGCTAAAGAACCTGACTTTTGGCCAAACCTTCATTGTGTCTTTTCAGGTCCCAAACCCCACGCTAAATAGCATGAAAAATGGGAACATCAAAGGAAAAACACTAACGCTCGGTGCTTGACACACTGTCAAGCACTGATGGTGAGCTCAAAGGCACAGTCACCCTCCCAAACAGTAACCCTACACTACCCCTAACAATAAAGTTAAACAATACTAGCCCTAACACTGTGCTAACACCCATAAACCAGAAATATAACACTTAAGTGGCATCCACTGCCAGTCTTGTTCTGTCATCTTCTATCTTCGGCATTTTATGCCAGAGAAGAAGTTTGTATTTTCATTCAGTTGGGCCAGAAAGAAGTTTGGATTTTCATCTAATAGTAAATATTCCACTCTGTATCAGAATACATTATTTTTCATTATTTTTTTTACCTTTTTTTCATACCGGTATGTAGCTTAGGGATAGAAGTAGGTGTGGTATTGAGTTTTGGGAGATATTGAAAGTAGAGATTTAATGTAAGTGAGGGGTCTATTATCTATATCTGTATGATTTTTAAATCGATGTAAACACTCTGTAGCTATTGAATGTGTTTATTCGGTGGCTACATTGTGTAGAATATTTTAGGGACACATCTATGACATCCTTATTTCACACGTGTTTGTGGTGTCTCAGAGATAGATCCCAGCATTTGGAGTTTTTAGAAGATGTGTTTTTTATGAGAGAGATGGTATGATTTGTGCCTTCTCTTTGCTTTTTCTTTTTTTTTTAAAGGGGAACTACCATCCCGCAATAACTTAAGCTTCACTGATTTCTCATCTGGCGACTAGCTGCTTAGTAGCGCTAGTCGCCAGAAATATTACCCGGTTCAGCAGATATTGGCGTTTTACCGATGGTGACAGGAGCAGGAAGCACGGACTTCTCTTCACAGTGACGTCGTGCGCCTGCGCTGTCAGTCCCTTTTGCACCGCGCGGTGAAGCTTAAGTTATTGCGGGGTGGTAGTTCCCCTTTAAAGATGTGTGATGAGAATGAATATTGGTGATATCTGTCAGACAGTAATGCTGAATTAAACCAATGTTGTTTTATTGTGTTTTTATTGTGGATACAGATAAAGTTTTTTTGAAACAAAATGATGTTTATGTAATTTTTCCTCTGTTGTCTGTGAATGCTTGAATATTATCCTATAATAATAGTAGCGCCGGACCAATTGTTTTTTCAATATATTTTGTTCTTGAACTTATGGAGTAAGAGTTCAGGTCGGGCAGCCGAATATTGCTCAACATCTTGCTCTATCTGGGTAGCGCCACCCAAGTTGGATTATCTTCTATCTTCTGTCTTCTTCTTTTTCTTAATCTTCATTCTTCTTATCTTCTGTCTTCTGGTCTTCTTCTTTGTGGCAAATCTAATGTCACTGAAAAGGCAAAAAAAGGCCAAATTAAATATGCCCCAAAATAGTGTGCATAAAAGTATGCTGGTCTAAACCCCTTGAGTGCCAGAGGAGTAAGCAATGCATTGAATACCTCTGTGGTATTAAAGGGTTCAATTGTTACTGGCAGCCCAAGTTGCAAAAATATGGTGGCAGTCAAAGGGTTAAAAGTATGTTGCCACTGCAGAGGAATGCAGGAAAAATACAAACTCTTTCTTTCTTTCTTTCTTTCTTTCTTTCTTTCTTTCTTTCTTTCTTTCTTTCTTTCTTTCGTCATCCCCCTGCTAGAAGATGATTGACTTGGAAGTGTGTAAGCACACATCCTAACCAATTGTAGCGTAGGAACCATTTTGAACAGAGACTGGCCATATAAAAGCCAGTCTCTGTTCTATTTTTCCACAGAAAGGCTCATGCTTCGGCTCGAGAGTAAGTGAGGGGACAGGGATTTTTTTTCCTGCATTTCAGCAGAAGAAACTGTGGTAGTGTACTTTTAACCCTTTGACTGTCACCAAATATTTTCAAATGGGAATGCCACCATATATTTTTGAATGGGTCTGCCAGCAACAATTTAACCCTTCTGAGTGCCATAGAGGTACACAATGCATTGCTCTGCAATGCGTTGCTTACCCCTCAGGCAATCAAAGGGTTTAGGCAAGCATATCTTTTATGCATTCTTTTTGGGGGGCACCTTTAATTTGGCCTTTTTTTCCTTTTCAGTGATATTAGATTTGCCACAAAGAAGAAGACAGAAGATAAGAAGAACGAAGATGAAGAGAAAGAAGAAGAGGTAAGATAGAAGATGACAGAGGAAGACTGACAGTATCTGACCAGGGTGCTGAAGATCTTGCTGGACATCAGAATTACAGGTAAGTGTTTATTTTCATGTGATGGTGTTAGCTTTAGTCGGACTAACCCTGTGAGTGCCAGTGGGTTATGCAACTCTCTGCAATGCATTGCATACCCCACTTGCACTCGTAGGATTAATTTTACTAACATTTCTTCTGTGTCCGTCCACGGCACAAAAAACGTGGGCTTGTCCCTCCTCCCAGCTGGCGTCGGACCAATCCTCTCAGGAGTTTAAAAAGGGCTTCCCGCCCCACTGCCGACAGTCTCTTTGGTCCTACCAGCTGGGTAGGAGTATGTTGTAGCGGTTCGCTCCCTTTTCTTACCTTATGTTGGTTGCTCCGTTTTTCCTCGGTCTTGTTGCCATCGGCTGACCCAGGGACAACGGCAGGGCGCTGCAGATTGCCTGTTCGTTCTCCCCCTCGGCCTTGTTGCTCGTGCCGGCCCAGGGAGGAGAAAGGAGAAATTACTGACAAAGCGGCTTCATTTAATTTGGATAAAATGGATCCTTTTCTGAAGCATGTCAGAAAGACTTTGGGTCTCACGGAGGTCCAAAAGGAGTTAGACGTCATGGATACTGCTTTCTTAGGAGCTAGGAAGTCAGTTCCTGTTTTTCCAGTTCACAGTTCGGTTGCTGATTTGGTAAAGGTGGAATGGGCCAAAGGTGACAAAAGAGTATCTTCTTCCAAGAAATTTCTGAAGATGTATCCATTTGAAGAATCTGAGACAGCTTCCTGGTATAACTCCCTGAAAGTGGATGCGGCAGTTTCGCAGCTTTCCAAAAAAACCATGATCCCGATGGAGGATGGCTCAGTGCTGAAGGACTGTATGGACAGAAAAATGGAGAATTCCCTAAAGAAGCAATTCTTTGTATTGGGCCAAAGTATGAAGGTCGCCACTTCTATGGCCTGCGTGTCAAGAGCCATGCGTATATGGTTAACAGAATTGGAGGATAAAATAGAATCATCAGTCTCCAGGTCGCGACTTATGAAAGAGATGGCCACTATCAAAGAGGCAGTAGGCTTTGCATGTGATGCCTCTCTAGGTGCGGTGAAATTATCTGCTAGAGCCTCTTCCCTATCTATTTCATCCAGAAGAGCTTTATGGTTGAGACCCTGGGGAGCTGACGCCTCCTCCAAGAATAAGCTAGTGACTTTACCATTTTCAGGCTCTATGCTTTTTGGAGAACAGCTTGAAGACATAATTAAGAAAATCACGGACGGCAAGAACACCTTTTTGCCTCAAGATCGGAAGTTGAGACCATCACCTTCCAGGGGGGTGTCCTTTAGAAGCCGTAGACAGTCCTTTCTTGACAGTAGAAGTTATCAATCAAGATCATATGAGCAGAAGAAGCAGAACTATTCCCAAACCACCAGAGGAGGATACAAGAAGGAAGGTTCCAGAAGAGGCCAATATAAGAAGGAATTCTGAGGGTCAGCGGGCTCCGTCTCTAAGGATAGTAGGAGGTCGTCTGCAGCATTTTCTCCAGCTTTGGCGAACAGATTCAAATACAGACAGGTGGGTGCTGCAGAACTTGGAGATGGGGTATCCGCTGGACTTCAGGGCAATCCCAAGAAGAAATATTTTCAGGTCATAAAGGCTACCTCTGAATACCATCAAAAGATCTCAGATGAGAGAAGCAATATATGCTTTAATTCAGAGCGAGGTGGTGGAGCCAGTTCCAGAAAATCAGAAACGGACAGGAATATATTCTGTCATCTTCCAAGTCCCGAAGTCTTCAGGAGGAATCAGAGTCATTTTAGACCTGAAGCTGGTCAATTCATTCATCCAATACAGAAGATTCAAGATGGAGACAGTAGCATCAATTTTGAGTATGGTACAACCAGGTTTCTTTCTCACAACAGTGGACTTGAGGGATGTGTACCATCACATTCCTGTTATCCAGTGTCACAGGAATTTCCTCAGGTTTACCTTCGAGAACCAACATCTCCAGTTCAAGGCTCTTCTTTCGGCCTCTCCTCAGCCCCAAGAATATTCACCAAGACCCTGGCAGTGGCATTGGAGAAGCTCAGAGAGGAAGGGATAACACTGATTCCTTACCTGGACGACATTCTCATACTAGCAGATTCTGTCTCTTGGGCAGCTCAGTCTACCGCGAGGGTAGTGAATCACCTGGAGAAACTGGGGTGGCTAATAAACAAGGAGAAGAGCCAGTTGGTCCCTTCACAAGAATTGACCTTTTTAGGAATAACCTTCAATACCAGAAGTTCAATAGCATGTTTAACCCATGCTCGTATCCAGAAGATAAGTCAAGTCTCACTGTTCAGGAAATCAAAGATTCATACTGCACAGGATTTTATGCAGCTATTGGGTGTCTTGGCATCTTCCAGTCAAGTTGTTCCTTGGGCGAAATTGCATATGAGGTTCAGAACTTCTTCCTGAAAAAGTGGAACAAAGACGCATACAACAGGTCGCAGAGGATTATCCTTCCGCAGCAGGTCAGATCACAGTTGCTATGGTGGATGAAGCCAAGCAATCTAAAGGCGAGGTTCCAGCTGAGGGAAATGGAATGGGAAGTGGTGCAGATGGATGCCAGCCTGGAAAGCTGGGGGGCCTGCTGGAGGGAATCATTTCATCAGGGAACATGGACGTCAGAGAAAAAAAAGCCTTACACATAAACGTCTTGGAACTAAGAGCAATATATTACTGTCTGAAAAGATTGGCATCTCACCTGAAAGGAAAACGAGTACATGTCAGGTCAAACAATCTGGTGGTAGTCATGTACATCAGAAACCAAGGGGGCACTCGAAGCAGCCTAATGAACAAAGAGGCGGAAAGACTTCTAAAATGGTCAGAGAAGAACCTGGTGGCAATAAAAGCATCCCATGTTTCGGGAGAGCAGAACTCTCAAGCAGATTTTCTAAGCAGAAATCAAATAAATCAGGGGGAATGGGCCCTGAACGAAAGCATGTTTCAGCAGGTAATACAAAAATGGGGTCCCCTGACAGTGGATCTCATGGCATCAAATCACAACAAGAAATGCAAAAAATGATTTTCCACAACATACCATCCTCTAGCTCTGGGTCAGGATGCAATGAGGTTCCGTTGGGATTTCAGCATGGCATACATCTTCCCTCCGATATCGATGATCCTGAAGGTGTTAAAGAAGATAAGAAAGGACAGAGCGAACATCATTATGATAGCTCCTTATTGGCCAAGGAGGATTTGGTTCTCGGATCTAGTGAACATGTACGTGGATCATCATTTCCCTTTACCGGTAAGGAGAGATCTTCTCCTTCAAGGTCCTCTGGAGCATCTGAATCCAGGGTTTTGGAAACTAGCAGATTGGTGGCTGAGAGGACATTCTTGAAGCTAAAGGGTTTATCAGATCCTGTGATAGACATCATTATCCAGGGTATGAAGGCAACTACATTCAAGGTGTATGACAGGATTTGGAAATTTTTTTCAGCCTGGTGTCAGCAGGAACATTTGTCAAGAGAATCTATTGGAGCACCCCAGGTCCTTAACTTTCTGCATAAAGGTTTATAATTAGGGTTGCGGCCAGCCTCTATTAAAGTACAGTTATCTGCTATCTCTGCTGTCTTGGCAGAGCAATTTGCAGATCAGGTGCTGGTCAGGAAATATTTGCAGGCCATTTCAAAAGTCAGGCCTAGAGTAAAGGATCTGATGGCCTCCTGGGACCTGAACTTGGTCCTTAATCATTTATCAGCATCTGTGGACTTTGAATCTCTTCAAGAAGTATCTCTGAAGAATCTCACTTTAAAAGTACTTTTTCTGACCGCCATCACCTCCGCTAGGAGGGTTAGTGAGTTGCAGGCCTTATCTTCTCTATCTCCAAATCTGGTTCTGCATCAAGACAAGGTGGTGTTGAGGACTAATCCTAATTTTAGATCCAAAGTGATATCTTCATTTCATCTTAATCGGGACATAGTTCTGCCTTCTTTTTTCCCAAATCTTAGCACTAAGGAAGAAAAACTGCTGCATAATTTGGATCTGGTATGTGGCATATCCATTTACCTACAGAGGACGAAGCAATTTAGAAAATCAGACAATTTGTTTGTCCCCTTTCATGGCAAATTCAAAGGGACTGCAGCTTCAAAGGCATTTATTTCCAGATGGATTAAAGACTGTATAAAGATCTCATATCTAGGAGCTGTGGTAGTACCCCCTAATACGATCAAAGCTCACTCAACAAGAGTAGTTTCTACATCTTGGGCTTTGAAAGCAGCAGTTTCGTCAGAAGATATATGTAAGGCAGCCACATGGTCATCGCTGTCTACATTCATAAAGCATTATCGAGTTGATGTACAGGCCTCGGAGGACGCTAGTTTCGGCAGACAAGTCTTACAGACAGGATCCCAGCCTAAAGGGTAAGACTGTTCTATTATTTATTAGCAATTTCAATTATGTATTGTTAATGCATTACTAGTATTTTGATATATTCCCTCCCATGGGGGACACTGCTTTGGTATGTCCCACGTTTTTTGTGCCGTGGACGGACACAGAAGAAAGGCTGAAATTTACCTTTGATATTTCCTTTTCTTCTGTGTTCCTCCACGGCACACCCTGCCCTCTAATCTCTTTGTGTTTCCTTGAAGCTCTGACAAAAGTTGACTGTTGGCAGTGGGCCGGGAAGCCCTTTTTAAACTCCTGAGAGGATGGTCCTATGCCAGCTGGGAGGAGGGACAAGCCCACGTTTTTTGTGCCGTGGAGGGACACAGAAGAAAAGGAAATATCAAAGGTAAATTTCAGCCTTTCGCACATTTTACAGTACTTTGGATGTAGGGCTTAGGGTCCCATATCAATACATCCACTGGTCACTTAGGGGCTTTTTTTTAGGCTTTTTGTCACCTTCAATTCCTGTGTTGGCAGGCTAAAACGTGCGTTAGGGGGCTGTGTGCCAGGAAAAAAAAAGTAGCTCCACTTTTTCTGGTGTTAAAGTGGGTCCCATTTTCCTGCCTATCAGGGAAAATCAGGCTTCTTTTCAGTACATTTTAACGGGTCAGAAATGTAAGAAAATGACATATTTTTTCATTAGCGCCACTTTCTGTAAACATTTGTGCGCACCAGGCTCGGGTTAAGAAGGCAAGTCCCCCCTCATTAGATGTGACAGGTTGTCGTCTTTCCAAAATGCTATGGTTTGTGTACCATTTCGTCACTTCTGTACTTGTTATAACCATTTTTGTACAGACAGGTAATGTTTGAGAAAATGTTAGAAAAATCAGAGGGTGTAGTAGGTGGTGTTTTGCACTTCTAGCACCCCCTGAGGTAGATCAACTCATACCAATGGGGTGCCATTTTTCTCTTAAGAGCACTAGCTAATGAATACAGTTGGAAATTCTATGGTTTTCACAGATTTCAGTACATTTGAAGAGGCAGAAATGTAAGAAAATACCAATTTTTTCCTATAGTACCACTTTCTGGAAACATTTGTGCACTCGAGGCTTGGAGTATGAAGGCAATTGCCATTTTGCACTCCTGGTGATTATGGCTCTGTGCTAGCCATGGATGTAGGTAAAACTATACAAATTTGGTATTTTTGTACTTGGGGGACTCAGGGCTTTTTCAAATAATTGAAACTTTCACAATCAAGGTAAATGTTTTTGATACATAGTATGTGATTCTAGCAAAATAAGTAAATTTTTTTTGTCATTATAACATCATAGCTTTTTGCGCAATGTAAAATTCTCTTCATGTAAGGTGCCATGAAAAAGCTCAATTTGTTCTGAAAAAAACAATATATAGTTTTCCAAATGTAAGTAGAAATTCCCCAGCGGAAATCAAGCCTAAACAGAAGGACAGCAAAAATGCTGAAAATGTGTGTGGCCTACAGGGTACAGGAAATGGCCCAAGCACCTGGCGCTGAAGGGGTTAAGTCCAGTGTCACTTCAGAAACTTTCTATAAGAGAGATTTTCAGAATTGTAGTTCACGGTTTGTTGTGTATCTTATTATCTGTAGTTGCAATTTGCTATATATATATATATATATAGGAAGGACTACACAACAACTCAGACTTAGAATCGAACAACATAAACGGAATCATGAAGGGTTTTACACAGTTTTTCTAAAATGTTTTATTATGTCATGATAGCCTTCTAACATGAAGATCACGGTCATTGAATATATATATCATCTTCAGGTGCATATGATCAGATTCAAAGGTTGAATAATAGAGGAAATTACTGGATATACAGAATGTCTACTATATTTCCTTTTGAAATTACTGAGATTTTTGAATCCCCTCACACGGACTGATTAAGTATAAATATTAAATATTGAGAGGGATGGAAGGGGTTGAGGAGGGTTATGGGTATATAGATTTTTGATTAAGTTATGTGGTCATTAGGTTAGTGGATGTGAGCGACGCTTCCCCAGACCTGCTCTGTGGCGATCCGGAGTGGTGAATAGGGTTAATCCCTTAGTCACTGCCTCCTCTTCCCCTCTGCAGCATCGCTATGGCGGGTCACGTGATGCGGCATCACGATGACGTCACCACGATGGGTCCTTCAAATAACTGGCTGTCTAAGGGCCTGGTGCTTCCTAGTTCCAGTTACTAGCCCTTCCTTGAGCATCCCCTTGCTTCTGCCTCAGCATCTGTTTAGAACAAGTAGCTTTCTGCTTATTCCTGCCTACCTAGGTTACGTGCTTTGCAGGGTGGGTTTCAGTAAGCTTAAATCCTTTGTTTAGCTGGGTGACCATCGTTTTGGGGTCTACGTGACAGAGGATTGGTGAGAGAGAATAGAATGTTAGAGGTTATAAGTTCTGAGTATATTCACTTGGTACTAGTATTTCAGTGGTATTATCAAATATCATTTCAGGTATTAGGATATGTCACTAAGGTGTTAGAAGAGATATTGAATGTATATATTGTCATTACGGTATATGTAATATTCTAATATAGAATTAGTGGGACGGTTATGTGTGCTTATGCTTTAAGATCATATACAACTCTATATTTATATCGATCCAAGAAGGTTAGAAACGTTTATGGAGAGATTGATCTTCCAGGAACAGCTTTGATGTGGATTGATATTCCACATAAATATTCTTTAGAATAAGTGAGTTTATTGATAATGTTTACAGATATGGAGGATGTTCAGTTGCAGTGAGCGCTAGACATCATCTTTAGTCCTAATATACTAGGAAGTCTAAGAACATAATTGATTAAGTAATTGACCAGAGTGAGGATGTAATGTGGTGTTATATAGATCATAATGTTGTCTTTGATGGAATTTTCGATGATATGTCGTTCTTCGTGGTCTATATACCGACTAGAATCGACACTGTTACTAAATACCTATAGATCGAACAAAAGGGTTATATAGAGACCAAAGATACATACAACTATCTGGGGCATGGATTAGGGAGGAAAGATGAGGGTCGCCACATAAAAACCAATCAGTGCAGGGGGGCAGGGTTTATATTTGTTCGAATTCAAAGCGGCAATATCTTATATGTTAGTCAGGGTGTATCCTCTTTGATAAAGCGGCTTGGAGCCATGAAACGCATTAACCTTTTTATTAAGATTTTTTATACTTGTAATGTACATTCGATTTATTAAAGACTGCCTTTTCCATTGATCACTGTGATGATAACTCTGGAATTGGAGAAAGAGTGCTTAGAGTGGGGAGCATAAGGGAGAGGGTGATACCTGCACGGAGACAGGGTGATATTCTGCATATGCTTAGTAGTCAGACTTGCTGTTAACACCTGTCTGACAACATCAAATTGTGAGTACATTTCTTCTTTAAATACTCTATTTTAATTGGAAACACTACACTATTGGGTGCATCATTTTGTTGTGTTTATTTTCCACATTGTCAATTTGATTATGTTCTTTTTAACTTTTGCAGATTTTTTCCCCTTCTTTTCTTTACAAAATTTTTGTGCGATAAGCAGGGACAACTCGGTGACATAAAAGGACATAATTACTGTGTTTTGAAAACAAACCAGTTATTTTACTACTACAAAATATACATATAGTGGAGGTCACAGCACACAAGCTTGCCCAGTCAGCTTTGTCCCTCCATGGGTTCTTGTCGTGGACATTCTGGATTAGTCAGGAATGGTTGCCACTTTCTGGTTGGTGGGCAATGCAAGTGAATTTGGCTCTTGCAATGGCTGGGATGAGGATCACCAGCCAACTCACCTCCTGGAATTCCCTCCAGAAATACAGAGGAAACTTTTATAGTGCAGGGTAAAACAGCACAGCAAAATACAGTACAGAGGTAAATAACTCAAGGAAACACCAAACATCTACCACATTATAAAAGAAGGGACACTTAACACAGTGGACAATTTTTTTTAAGAAGTAGGAGAAACAAGGATCTCACATCCTGCTTCTCCACAACTTCTCCCCTCCCCCAAATAAGGGAGTTGTGGTTTGGACTCCCACAGGCCCACCACATTCTCACTGAATAAGGGCAAGTTTGGTGAAATAGGCATCAGGCGCACAGATCTCATCCTTCCTGGCCCATCACCTTTGTCCAAGGGAACTGAACCACCAATCCTTTGGGCCAAATTCCCTGGATTGTCTCTGGTGAGGTTATTGATTTCAGGGGAGCTGGTGAGGACCTCAATCCCCACTCACCAGGGCAGGGGAGTCAGGGGGCTGGTGAGAATCACAATCCCATTCACCAGGGCAGAGACATCAGGGGAGCTGATGAGAACCACAGTACAACTCAACAGGGCAAGGGGCATCAGGGGGGCTGGTAAGAATCACAATCCCATTCATTGGGGCAGAGCAGTTAGGGAAGCTGGTGAGGATCGCAATCCCACTCACTGGTGCAGGGGCATCAGGAGGGCTGGTGAGGACCACAATCCCGTTGGGCAGGGCAGTCATGGAAGTTGGTGAGGACTTCCATCCCACTCACCAAGCAGGGGAGTCAGGGGGACTGGTGAGGATCACAATCCCACTCACCAGGGTAGGGGCATCAGGGTGGCTGGTGAGGACCTCAGTGCCACTCACCAGGGCAGGGTCAGTCGAAACAAGGAAGGATACTTAGGAGTCCCCTGGAACGCATTCAGGCACCGGCTCCTCCTGTAGTTGGGTGGCCAGGTTAGTTGCCCAGGATCTCTCCCCTACTTGGTGTCTCGATAATTCACATCAGGCTCTTGTAGGCCAGCTCAACAATCCATTCCACTGTAAAAAGTTGGTGTAGCTCGGGCCTCAGTTCTGGGGTTTCGTAGAGGCCCAGTATTACTTCTCTCAAGTACCTTAAGTGCCAGAAGCAAAAGTCATTCTGGCAGCCAGTGTTAGCCTCATGGCAATGAGCATACCACACCAGCCCTGGGTTGCCGTAGCCATAGCCTGCAGGGGGTAGTGACTATGTGACAAGATGTGATACTCCTGGTCTGCTTTCCTAGGCAGGGCCATGTACAGTCTTCTAGTGCCCTCTCAGCGTTGATGAGAAAGGCCAGATCTGATTCACATTTTACCAGGATCGACTTTCATAGGGCCCATAGATCCGCAGAGCCTTCTGGTTGGGCATGACTGGCTTAAAGGATCAGGGTGTACTGTCCTTCCTGCCATGCCTTCTTCTGTGGTGTCCCAGGTTGTGGTTTGAACCCTGATAAAGAGAGAGGAATCCCACCACTGCCAGTAGTTGTGGAGGTCACAGCACACTCCGCACACAAACTTGCTCAGTCAGCTGTGCCCCTTTGTGGTTTTCTGATCCTGGACACTCTGGATCAGGCAGGAGGCAGGAACAGATGGTTTCCACTCGCTGGTAGATGGGTGAGGCAAGTTAATTTAGCTCTTGCAGTGGATAGGATGAGGAT
Source organism: Rhinophrynus dorsalis (assembly GCA_037306005.1). Taxonomy (NCBI): domain Eukaryota; kingdom Metazoa; phylum Chordata; class Amphibia; order Anura; family Rhinophrynidae; genus Rhinophrynus; species Rhinophrynus dorsalis. The sequence continues at coordinate 151,034,203 of CM074722.1, read as the reverse complement.
CAGTAGTCTATTCCCCTCCAGGAATCCCCTCCAGAAATACAGCGGAAACGTGTATAGCAGAGGGTAAAACAGCACAGCAAAATACAGTACTGAGGTAAATAACACAGGGAAATACAAAACATCCACCTATTTATAACAGTGGGGACACAACACAGTAGACAACATCTTTTTTTAAGCAGATGAGGAAACAAGGGGCTCACCTCCCTGTTTCTTCACATGTATATTTCACAAAATTACGATGTTTCCAAAATGATAAACATTGGAAAACATAGTAAGCCAGTGGTACCGACAGGCATGACACACCACATTTATATTTCATGGAGCCAAGTTTAATGCAATGCGCACACATGTACGGATGTGGTTGAGAGTCACAGATTTCTTCACAGTCTTCTCCTATTGAAGCATGCTTAGAAAAAAGTGCCCTGTCATAAAGAAAGGGTCTTGGGAACTCTCCCACAAGTTACTACATTTTAACATAGTGGGAATGGAAGCAAACAATTTGGAGAAGGGGAGTTACAGAGGTTCTGGGGGAGGTGTTTTGTACACAGTATGAAAGTGAAACTAACTATATAACTTACAAACTTTTTTTTTTAAATAAAAAGGCTAACAACGTATTGCTGATGTTGAAATTTTTCATAATCATTTAAGTTGTTATGTGGTGATAGGACTCCTTTAAAGTGTAACAACTTCTCCATATATTTTCATTGTTATATTGTTTCTGATATATACACCTGTCACAGAGAGTTTCCAGTTATTTGTCGGGACTTAATTACTTTGCTACTAAAGATGTGATGGACCACTTTCTTGGTATGCACTCTAATACTGCTAAGGACATGGCCCATCACATCCTCTGCAGTGTGGAACCAAAGTGAATAAGCATGGGGCGAGGAATTTACTTTAGTGTGTGACTCTGGTCCCATGATTATCTCCTGAAGTTCATCTGTAAGCACCAGAAAGCAATGTCATTGTAAATGTAGTCAATGACATCACATCACACATGCAGGGGCTCTCCACTGGGCCACCATGGAGACTGCAGGCAGCAGGAGAGGACCAGTTCAGGCCAAATAAATAGCCCCCTGGCCTGATTTGCACAGACTTACTCTTATTGAAATAAGCAAATCCGCTCCTTCAATCAAGAGTAGTCATAGTTTGGTTACTGATGTTAATGTCAGGTGATCTCTCAATCACCCATCATTACTTAACAAAAATCTTCAGAAAGGGATGGATGGCCCTTGTTTACCAATGATATTAAAGCAGAACTACCACCTGAACACAACTTTAGCTTAAATAACTCCCCATCTGGCGACTAGCTGCTTAGTAGCGCTAGATGCCAGAATTATTACCTTGACAAATAGATTTAGCCTTTCTTCCCCGGCTGACAGCATCACGGAACATGGACATCTTGCCTGCGCTGTCAGTCCCAGCCAGGTCTAGGAGGCGTTGCTAGGAGCTGTCCGGCTCCAAAAGTGACTGACAGCGCAGGTGTGCGGACATCAAGGTAATAATTCTGGCGACTAACGCTACTAAGCAGCTAGTTGCCAGATGGGGAGTTATTTAAGCTTAAGTTGTGTTCAGGTGGTAGTTCCGCTTTAATACTATTCTTGTTTGAAAGAGGGGAGAAAATTTGGTGACCTTAAGCCATACACAATCCATTGATGAAAATCACATCATTGCTTTCCTATAAACAAAGCAATGCCTGTTTGGTGGTGCTCATATGAGTTACAATAATCAGATAGACCATCCAGATAACTCCACAGAGCTGAACTGGACACACACCATAAAAATGTAAATAGTTTTTTTAATTACAGAGCTGATCAAACATTCCAGTCATCTATTGCAACTTTAAACAGAGATTAAGAGCATGTACACCAAACATGTCAGTTTATAACTTCACCTGGTGACATCAGTATTCTTCCAGAAGTGGTGAAAGATCACCATCATTATGGGAAAAAAGAAGCATCACCATAAAAAATTGAAAAATGAGCAAAATTAAAGGAGCAAATAATCGAAAATGTTATAAGAAGACTGTAAATAGCAGCTCAAAATAACCAGTTATTCAGTCCTTTGTTTTTATGGTGTGGCGTGTTCAACAGTGACGATAAACCATGCAAAATCTACTGATATGTTATCAGCACCTATGGCATGTTTGGGCACCGTGATGCTCTGCAGCTCCTGTCAGACTTCAACTCTCAGCATCTCCTCCCAGCTGTTGGCTGGTCAGGGGTGTTGGGAGTTTTAGTTTGCACAAAGCTGGAGGACCTTGTGTTGTCCAGTCCTGACCCATTTTGTTAATGCAATGTACTTGTTATTAACTGCTTGAGGTCTAGGGGAGTGTGTAGCACATTTCAAAGTAATGCATTACACACCCCTATAATCCTTAAGGGGTAAACTTCAATAATGTGACATTGTAAATTATTTTTCCTCATAAATCCTATGATGAGGAAAGTAACATTAAATATATATTTTGTAAAAACATTTTGTAAAAACTGTTGTATAAAATCAGTGACAAAACCTTTTAATTCCTTGAATTGTACTAGTGTACAATGCAGTCTGGAACAATTGTTGCATGTCTGGCATTATAAGGATTAAAATGGCAATAATTAGTATATGGTTAAATGTATTGAAGTCTATATTGCAAGATATCAATTTATAATTAGAAATCCTCTATATCTAATTCTCTAATGACAGCAAAGGGATTAAACATCTTGATAGAAAGAAAATAGCTGTAGATTGTATTAGTCTTGTGTTGCCAGACAAGCTTCATTACTATACTATTAGGATGCATTACACAATGCTTACTAATTCACAGATCCTATATGTCCTATTATATTTACTTGCACAGAATTACAGAAAATGGAAAGTAATTTGATTTTTGTGCAAAAATGCCTTGTTTCTTGTCTTAACCAATTTTACAATATCCAGTGAGTGTCAGTTCTCAAGCACAGGCGCCTCTAAGATTTTGAGTTGACCAAGCATACCCCAATTAATGGGACATGTGGAATGGATAATTTGCCATGTAGAGAAATAGTTGGCAACATAATGAATTGATTATATTTTAAATTCCAGTGATGTATGTGATTCTTTCAACACATAAATGTTGATATTGAGCAGAGACTGAGAGTCTGTCCTGTCTCTCACGCTGTGACATCCTTTTTTGTATTCTATGGGTGAGATTTACTAAGGGCCTAAATGGCTGCTCAAAAAATGTTGGAGTTATTTGCTTCTCTCCATGCATTAATGGTCAAATGAAAATTTCAGATTTACTAAAAAGTAAGCAAAAATTTCTAAACATCTACTGTGGAAAAAAAACTGAATTAGTGCAAGTTTTAATGGTGTACTACGCATTGCTTATCACAAGTAGAACTGACATTAAAAAATCAGCACAGGTTAACATTGTTTTTTGCATAACTGAAAGATAAGTGGAAACTGCAAAAATGTTTTGGTGTGTGTGTGTGTGTGTGTGAAAAGTTTTCAGAAGTAAACAGAAAAGATGAAATAAGAGGAAATATTTTTTGCTGTTTATCATGTCTAATCGGACCAGTATGTCCACGTGTGATTTTTCAGTCAGTTGAGTGAGAGAACAAGGACATATACCTTAAAGTAGGCCTAGTTCGCAATGAAGACTTTGCAGCAACATAAGCTTGGTATTGAAAAAGTATTGTGTTTAAAATGTGAACTGCCCAACACAAAACAATTATATCTATTCTGTTATACTAGTTTGTTTGTTACTGCAACAAAGTCACCAGTGTGTACTAGGCCTTTTTGTCCCCTGAAGTGGCAGGGGCCTGGGCCATTTCCTGTTCCCTGTAGGTCAGACACATTTTCAGCATGTTTGATATCCATCTGTTTAGGCATAATTGTTGTTGGTAACTTTCTAGTTATATGTGAAAAACAGTATATCATTTTTTTCAGAACAAATTCTTAGTTTTCATATCACCCCACAAGAACTAAATTTTGCATTCTGTGACAAACTAATATCATAAATACAAAAAATGTACAAAATTACTTGTTTTGCTAAAATCAACCACTAGATATAAAAAAAACTTTTATGTTGATTGTGAAGGTTTCAATTATTTTGAAAAAGCCCATACCAAATATGTATAGTTTCATCTACTTTCATGGCTTGCAAAGATTCCTATTTACCAAGGAATGCAAAATGTTATTTTTAGCTTTATTAACAAAACTGCACATTCCAGTGGTTATATAATAAAACTACCCTAAAGTTGCTGAATAAGCATATAAAACCAAACTATATATATTTGCTGAAAGTAGATATCCCACTGCATCAAATGAGGGATCACTTGCCTTTCTATCCCCAGCCTGGTATGCACAAATGTTTGTAGAAGGTGGAGCTAAAGGGAAAAAAATATGCATTTTTTTTTTTTTTTACATTTCCACCATTTCAAATGTACTGAAACCTTTGAAAATAGTGGGATTTCCTACTGTAATAATTAGATACTAGTGTTATGAGAAAAAAGGCACAAATTGTTATGAATTGATGGACTGTAGGTTATACCAGAAACACAAAATTACACCGACTACAAGCTCTCGTTTTTCTTAAATTTTTCAAACATGACTTGCCTGTACTAAAATGGTTATCCTAACTATAGAAATGAAGGAAAGGTAGACAAAGCACACCATTTTGGAAAGACAACAACCCACTGCATCACATGAGGGGTCACTTACCTTTCTACCCTTAACCTGGTGTTTCCAGAATATGGTGCTACAGGAAAACAAATATGCATTTCACATTGCTAACCTTTCAAATGTACTAAAATCTATGAAAATCATGTAGTTTCTTACTGAATTTATTAATTAATAGTCCTCCAGGAAAGATGATACCTCCACTGATATGGCTTGACATACTGTAGGGTTGCCAGAAGCACAAAATGACACTACATGTTCTCTTTTTGTAAATAGGCTGCCTGCATTAAAATGGTCCTAACTATTATATGAAAGAAATGTGTGCAAGCCATACCATTTTGGAAAGTAGACATTTCCCCACATCAAATGATGGTTTGTTTGCCTTTCTACCCCTAGGCTGGTGTGCACAATTATTTCCATAACCTGGTGCTAGAGGTATCAGATGATATACCATAGTGGGTACCAGGAATACTAACCTACACCTGACACACTTAATTTGTGAAATGACCTGCCTGCACTAAAATGATCATAACCATTATAAATGTGAATAAAAGGTCAGTAAGGCATACCATTTAGGAAAGTAGACATTCACCCTCATCAAATGTGTGGCCACTTGTGCACAACTCTTTCCAGAAGGTACATGGTCTAACTCTTTGGAGGTTAGGAAGGTATTCACAATGCATTTGAGACCTCTAGCATCCAATGGTTTACTATTATAAGTATTGTGTAGTTGTTTTGCCCTGAATTGCTCCAGTTTTGTCTTTATGCATCTGCCCCTGTGTGCGTGATGCACCCAGGTACATCATTAGTCAGTTTGGGGGGTATAACAATATGTCTGTTTTTTAGGCAGGACAAGAAGGATATATAGACCCAGAGACTGGTTACTTTGTATTCACCAGAATAGCACATTTGAGAAGAGGCAAGTGCTGTGGCAGTGCATGCAGACACGTAAGTATCTAGTACACTGTATTAAATTTATCATGTCGCCAAGTCTAATGGCTGAACTACACCAGGCATAAAGACAGGGAGGAGCTCATAAGGTTAATATGTAACCAAAATATGACAAAATCATTAGAGATGGTATTCTACTCACATCTGAAACTGGTCACTCTTTAGTGGCTTGAAAGTGTGTGAAGGATATTACACTGTCCTCCACATAGATATTCTTCTAGTCAGATGTTCCCCAGATGGTGCTCCCCACAAACAGAAAAACGGAAAAAGAGTATGGCATGAAGTCTGAAGAGAAATTTACTCTAGGGCTGCAACTAACGATTATTTTGATAATCGATTAGTTGGCCTATTATTTTTTCGATTAATCGGATAAAAAAAAAATATGCTATTTTTTCATTATTTAAAATGATTTAATGAACAAACTGAGTGTTAAAAACAAATAGCAGAATAGAAAACTTTACACATTAACATGCGTCATTGTTATTATTTTACTATGGGGTTTATGCACCTCTCTTTCTCCCCCTTGCACCTCTATTTCTCCCCCTTGTCTCTTTCTCCTCCATGTACTTCTTTATCCCCTTTGTGCCTCTCTTTCTCCCCCATGTACTTCTTTCTCCCTTTTGTGCCTCTCTTTCTCCCCCATGTACTTCTTTATCCCCTTTGTGCCTCTCTTTCTCCCCCATGTACTTCTTTCTCCCCTTTGTGCCTCTCTTTCTCCTCCATGTACTTCTTTCTCCCCCATGTACTTCTTTATCCCCTTTGTGCCTCTCTTTCTCCCCCATGTACTTCTTTCTCCCCCTTGTGCTTCTCTTTCTCCCCCCTTGTGCCTCTTTCTCCCCAATGTACTTCTTTCTCCCCTTTGTACCTCTCTTTCTCCCCATGTACTTCTTTCTCCCCCTTGTGCCACTCTTTCTCTCCCATGTACCTCTTTCTCCCCCCTTGTGCCCCTCTTTCTTCCCCATGTACTTCTTTCTCCCCTTTGTACCTCTCTTTCTCCCCATGTACTTCTTTCTCCCCCTTGTGCCACTCTTTCTCTCCCATGTACCTCTTTCTCCCCCCTTGTGCCTCTCTTTCTCCCCCATGTACTTCTTTCTCCCCTTTGTGCCTCTCTTTCTCCCCCATGTACTTCTTTCTCCCCTTTGTGCCTCTTTCTCCCCCATGTACTTCTTTCTCCCCCCTTAGACCTCTCTTTCTCCCCCATGTGCCTCTTTCTCCCCACTTAGACCTCTCTTTCTCCCCCTTGTGCCTCTCTTTCTCCCTCCTTAGACCTCTCTTTCTCCCCTTTGTACCTCTCTTTCTCCCCCATGTACTTCTTTCTCCCCCTTGCCCTTGTACCTCACTTTCTCCCCCCTTGTAACTCTTTCTCCCTCCATGTACATCTCCCCCCCCGTACCTCTTTCACTCGTGCATCTTTCTCCTTCTCCCCACTGCCCGCACTGATGACATCTGGGACTGAGCCACGTCAAATGCGGAGACGCAGCATGGTGCATGCTGGGGTTTTCTTCCTCAGTCTGGGCACCAGTTTTAAACTGGCCTCAGAACAGAGGAAGAAAATACTAGCATGCTCCATGCGGGGTCTCCGCGTTTGTCGTGGTTCCGCCCCGGATGTCATCAGTGCGGGCAGTGGGAAGACAGTTGCATCCGGCAGACATTAAGGCGTTCAGCCTTTCACAATGTATGGCGGCTGGCGGCGCTGCTGGGTGGCACAACTAATTGCTGCACAACTAATCGATAATGAGAATCGTTGGCAACGATTCTCATTATCGATTTTTAGCGATTTTATCGATTAGTTGTTGCAGCCCTAATTTTCTCACATTTAATAATCTACTGGTCATAGAAAATCCAACCGTTATATATCCACAAGGGTTAATCTGTCCCTGTACAGGTACTCCTGTATATGCAGGAACAACCAGGAAGATGCATATCTAGACCAATGTGTTTCTGGATAATGAGTATAAAACCCTGATGTTCCTGCATATATATACTGGAGTACCTGTACAGGGGCAGGATGTTCTGTGACCGGTAGATTACTAAATGTGAGTACATTTCTCTTCAGACATTATGCCATATATAAATATATTGTTCATTTTGATATTTGTATATTAGAAAATACTCCCACTGTTCTTTTTTTTTTTTCCCCCCAAACTATACCAGAGACACTGTTGAAGTGACATGGTGCAACTAATGGTACAAAATATTGTTTGCCCTCCAGATACTCATTCACAGGCACACAGTGGCTGCTAACTCAAGCTTTCTTTAACCACTTCGCGACCACTGACATGTCTGTCACTTAAAGACCAGTGACGGTCCTGCCACGTCATGGAGTTCAGGGCTCCCGGCGCGGCTGCACGCCTCTCGGGGAGCTCTGAACCGGAAGTAAAAAAAAAAAAAAAAAAGCCCCGTGGTCACCAAGTGCCGGCCACGTGTGCGCGAGCCGGTCCTTAAGGGGTTAGGAAATAAGAAAAAGTTTAGATGTGTCTCTATTTTGGTATCCAAGTGGCCAGCTATGTGGTGGTTTCGTATTATCTATGTTAATAAAAAAAAGTGTGTAGTGTTTTGGATGGAGAAAGTTTTGAGTATTTTGTGCTGTGTTACCAAGCGCTCTTATTCCTGTTAGTGACAAAAATGCAGTTAGGGAGGGCACCAGTCTCCTGTGAAGAAGCTGCATCTAGTTAAGGGTGGTAAGCTTCACGCTTCCCAGATATTGTAAGACTAGAACTTCATTATTCTGAGCCAGTGGCTGTAGGATCACAGGTTGACAGTGTTAGTGCTAGAGGAATGTTATCCTGGAGCTTCGGCCTGAAATCCCCTTCCACTGTCAGAAACAGGCAGTCAAGTAGAGGAGGTTTAGGGCTCGATTCAGTTGGGTCCAGCGCCAAAAAAACAGCCAATGGCATTTCTTCAAACACAATAAGCAACAGAATTTCCTGTGCTATGAAGAAATGCCCCTCCACCCCGGGTGATAACGTTGCAGGCGTTTTCGTCCATTGACACACCGCAAAATGCTGAAATACGATATTCAATTCCATGAGTTTGCACTAAGATACATTATGGCACCCACTTTAACGTGAGAAAATTGGAACCCAGTTTTTCTGGGAGCAGAGTCCCTTAACGCATCTAAAAAAAAAGCAGAAATTGAACATGGAAAAAAAAACCTAAGTTACGAGAGGGTATATTGATATTGGGCCCTAAGCCCCATCTCAAAACATCCAAACAATACCAAAATGTGTCAAATGTTAGTAGGATTACCCTTTAAGTACCCGACTGACACTCACAGGGTTAATCCGACTAAGTTACAAAACAGCCCCTGGCAAAAAACACATACCAATAATCCTGATGACCAGCAGAGTCTTCTATACCCTGGTCAGCTATTATCTGTCTTCTTCTTCAGTCTACCGTTCCCTGTAATCTTCTTTCTTCTTATCTTCTTTTTTGTATATAAAATAAAAAAAACTTAAATGAAGGAAGAAATTATCAAAAAAATGCTGGCAAGATATGCTGAGTTAACCTTTTGAGTGTGGGAGGGGTATTCCTATGGCGCTCATAGGGTTAAATGCAGTCTGACATATCTCTTAAAACTAATGTGCTGCCATTCTGATTAAAAAAAAAAGTAATTCCTGTGTTGAAGAAAAAGAAAAGGCCTTCCAGTGGTTAAAAAAAAAAAAAAAAGTCTCTGTTGCCTCCGCTGGTGGCAGCAGGAAAGCATAGAGCCACAGACTTCCCCTCTGTACCTTTCGGGCCATTGTCCGACTACAAATGAGAGAATTTTGAACAGAGACTAGCTTTTTATATGCCCGGTCTCTGTTCAAAATGGATTCCAGCTTACAATTGGTTTGGATGTATGCTTATGCTTCTAGCGGATTTTATCATCCCCCTCTCAGCAGAGACTTTTTAAGCATTGGAAGGCCTTTTCTTTCTTCAACATAGGAATTACTTCTTGTTTTTAAAACAGAATGGTAACATTAGTTTTAAGAGAGATGCCAGACTGCTTTTAACCCTGGAGGGGTATCATTCTGGCACTCAAAGAGTTAACTCAGGCATAAGTTTTGATAACTTCTTTCATTGAAGTTTTTTTTTTTTATTTTACATACAGATGCAAAAGTAGATAAGAAGAAAGAAAATTACAGAGAACAAAAGAAGGAAGACTGAAGAAGAAGAAGGACAGTGGATGATAAAATGTGTGTGGATGTTAGGCTAGTGTTAAAGTGGATCTATAACCACTTTACAAGTTTTCTTTAATATGTAGAATAGTTAGTGAATAATTATAAAACGTTATTGTTTTAAAAAAAAAAACAACAAAAAAAAAACCTTATTTGCGAGAAAATGACATTTTAAAGTATGCCCAGCAGCCTACTTCCGGCTAAACTGCTCTTGCCGCAGTTTGCTGCACAGCCTTTGCTCCCGTCACTTCCCCCTGCATCCTCCGATGACGGAGGAGTTCTGTTAGTAAGCCATAAATGTTTGAGAGATGCCGCTGGGCTCATGTTACTCAGTTTTTGGAGGGCTACAAGATGGGGGATAGTAATTTTTAAGTATTACTATCCCTTTAAAAAAAAAATATATAAGAAGAAAAAGCATAAACCACTGCAATATTAAAACCATATGAAGGAGTCAGACCTTCACTGAATGGTATACTTATATGTTTATAGCAGTGTTATAGAATTATTTTTATGTTTTATTGTGATGTGTCCTAAAATAGAGAGCTATCTATGGGCCTTATCTGCAAACAAAAATAGGAGCAATTCTGTAGCAAACTTCTCTAGTATTCACAGGGTTAAAAGCCCACTTAAATTAATGGAAATTGAATTTCTTCCTGTGCTGGAGTTGGTTTGCACCAGAATTGCTCCTCATTTTGTTTGTGGATGTGTCCCCATATACAATACCCAGAGACATTGTTCATGAAAGGCAGCCATCAATAAACATTAATTATAAAGATATATAAGTCCTCTTAGGAGGACCCCTTATGTTGTGAGGATTGGGGCCGTGGCATGCTTTGCCGGTTGTCCCGCTACATCCCCATTCTGTCTGTCTTCTCTCTTCAGACTTCCCAGCCTTATCTAAAATTGCACTGGCTGGCATCTTTGTGCACTGATGAGCATGTGCAGACACACGCCTCTCTGTTTCTTGGGCTATACACAAGAGGGCAACTGATGGCATATTAAAGCTCAGGGGGAAGTGGTAGCGCCAGACAGTGCCTAAAGATACATGGCTTTTTGGTTCACTCTCCTTGACTAGTATTAGGATCCTTGCTTCTGTAACTCTCCGCTTCTTACTTGTACTGGATCTGCCTCAAGTCTTTTTACATTCCTCCGTCTGGTCAGTTTGGGGAATGGTAATTTTATCTCTTTTTCCTTAAAGTCTAGGTTTCTGAATTACTAACAGTCCAGCTCTCTTTCAAACCTTCCTAAAGTCTAAGAGGAAATGGTTATTTCTCTGTTGTCCAATACAGGTTACTGGTAACTCCGGGGAGGAGATCTGCCCCTTAGTAGGCAGGAACAATTCTCAAAGTGTATGCAGGGGGTGGAGCCTCCCTTCCCTCCTTGGCTGCAGCTAGCCAATCAGCTCCAGAAATATTTGTTCCTCGGTGAAGACAACACCAGGCTGAGAACAGTTCTGCTATAGTTTTAGAATCTTTTTTATTTTTTCTGTTAGATATGGAATACCACCATTAGGCGGATTACCATGACTGACAATGCCCTTAGATGTGGCTAGCTCAGTATCCAGGTGCTTTTTGTGGACTTTAAGCCCTGAGGGGGAAAATCTTGATTCCAAGTGCTTCCTCAGGAGTTACCCACTGAGGTACTTCTTGCTCCATGGTAGTCTGAAGACAGAAGATCTGCAGGAAAGGTGAGCTACCCTTTGAGTGCTGCAGGTCCACTTGTTCCACAGTGCCCCTCTGCACAGGGGTGTATTCTTGGAGTTCCTATTGCACACTACAGCACTCATTGGGTATATCAATGCCTGTTGGGTGTTTGGAGCAGGTTTATGTAGTAACTTAACCCTTTAACTGATGGTTTAGCACTTTATGACACCTTTCCTACTGGGTTGGTGTTTTCTGGGTATCCTCACGTGTTCTATTGATGATTTACACCTTTTTACGTATAACTTTAATATTTGTAAAAATTGAGTACTGCGCCTTTAAGGTGCGATTTACCGCATAGACGCCATTGCTCCATTCACTTCTACGAGACTATACTGTTTGGGACGTATCTCTGCAAACGTTTAACTTAGCGACTTCAGAGATGTTTAATTTTACTTGTCTACCCTTGCTCTATCATCCGGTTTCTAGTGTGTTGGGGTGCTCAGGGGGCTTCGGGTACTGTTTAGGGTACTTTTTGGGAAAAACTACATTTCCCATGAGCACTTGCTTTGCATCCTCGTTTCTGATTGGCGCCCGCCGTGGCAGTTATTTTGTGAGCGTTGGACTTCATTCTCTCCTCTGGAGATTAACCCTTCGCCCACCAGATAAGTTTATTTTAGCGATTTCTGGGGTGAAACTTTAATCCTACACACTATAATTGAGTGATTATTGTACAGTTGGTCATTTTGACACTGTGAGAATGTCTATACCGCTGGAGCTTGGGGCCAGACCTAAGACTAAGGAGGCTGGGGTCTGTATCCCCCATTGCGCATTGCTCTTCCTGTCACTCAGGGCTACCTAGAGAATTCTCAGGTCACTTATGCCCAGCATGTTCTGATGTCCCTGACACCATTCCAGGAACCTCCAGCCATGCCAAAGAGCCAGCTTGGGTGCAAGAGTTCAAGGCTGCGACTAGGGACCTTAGGTCCATGTTGCAACTCTTTCCATCCCAGTTACAGTGGGCCTTTCAGTCTTGGCAGGCCCTCTCCTCAGTCAGGTCTTCCCTGCCTAAACCTCCTGGAGTACCTGACGTGTCAGATTCCTCTGAGGAGGAACTGCTTGTGGACTTGGATGTTGAGGAATGTTCTGTGTTAGAGTCCTCTCAGTTTCACGGGGACCCTTTTGAAGCTGATCCTGAACCCTCCACTGAGGGCCTAATCAGGGCTGTATTAACTGCTCTTAACATTCCCCTAGTTCAGGAGGTCCTTTCTGATCCCTCTGATGTAATCCAGGAGTCTGCTAAGCCCCTTACATACTTTCCACCTAACCCCACTCCTCACCGCCTTGTGTCTGAGGAGTGGAAATTCTCAGACAAGAAAGCTTCTGTGTCCAGGAAATTTGCCAAGCTTTATCCCTTTTCTGAGGTGGATGCCCCTATATCCAGGCTGTCTAAATCTACTGCTTTACCAGTCCCTGATACCTCTGCTCTGAAGGACTGGACTGACAAGAAACTTGAGGTTTCCCTCAAGTCCATTTTTGCCACTGGTGGTTCTGCTATGCGTCCAGCATTTGCTGCTGCGTGGGTGAACCGGGCCATTGCGCTCTGGACTGAACAGCTCATCAAGGCTGTCCTTCAGGATGCACGTACTTCGGATAAGTTGCGCCTTCTTGCCAACATATCTGAGGCACAACACTATGTTTCTGCTGCCTTGTTTGATGCCATCCGTTTGGTGGCTAGGGTTTCCACCATGTCTGTGGTGGCCAGATGAGCTCTTTGGCTCAAGATCTGGTCTGCTGATACTGCTATTAAGAAAGCCTTACTTTCCCTGCCCTTTCAGGGTACCTCTTTGTTTGCGCCAGATCTTAAGGATCTGATCAGTGAGGCCACTGGGGCAAGAGTACTCTCCTACCCTTGGTTCCCAGGAAGAAATTACCGCTTAAGCGTGACCGTTTTTTTAGTTCCTTTGAGAATGAGACACGCCCGGCAAACCAGACGGTTCCCTCAGCTCCACGTACCTCCTCCAAGCCCAAACAACAATGGAAGCCCAAGGTCTCCGCCAAGCCCAAGGCTTCCAAGACTTCTTCAGCATGACTCGCCGAACCCGGGTCTGCACTCCACTGTGGGTGGTCATCTGGGACACTATCACAGCGTTTGGGAGGACTCTGTGATGGGCCCATGGGTTTTACAGGTAGTGACGAATGGGTACAATATCCCTTTCATTTCTCTTCCTCCCTTTCGCTTCCATCCTTCTCATATTCCTCAAGCTACAGAGAAATGCTGTCTGTTCGTCGGCGCTTTTCAGGATGTCCTAGAGCCAGTGCCTGTCCAGGACAGGGGTTCGGGTTTCTACTCAAACTTCTTTGGGGTCGCCAAAAAGGACGGCGGTTGTTGCCCTATTTTGGACTTGAAGGATCTCAATTCCTTTGTGACCCGGACTCATTATCGTCAGGAGTCTCTACGCACAGTGATTGCTGCCATGTCCCCGGGGGAATTCCTTGCTTCTCTGGATCTTCAGGACGTGTATTTACACATTGCCATTCATCCAGAGAGCCGGCAGTACCTCCGGTTTCCTGCGACAGGGGACATTTTTAGTTTTCAGCCCTTCCATTTTGTCTGACAACGGCTTCTCAGGTCTTCAACCGTGTCCTGGGTGCCTTGATATCCGTCCTCCACAGGAACGGCATCAGAGTTACTCTATACATGGACGACTTACTTCTGAAGGCCCCCTCTATGGAACTCCTTCATCAGCAAGATCAGAACTGTATTCAGGCTCTCACCCATCACAGGTGGATCAACAACTTGGACAAATCCGATCTTGTCCCATCCCAGCATCTGGTCTTCTTGGGCCTTCTCTTCGACACTCAGAAGAACATGGTGTTCCTCACGGATGAGGTGGCTCACCAGATCACCCACAGGGTTTCACCGATTCTGTCTCCGGATCCGGTTCCAGTCCAGAAGCTATTATCTCTGGTGGGGAAATTCATATCCACCATAGAAGCGGTTCCGTTTGCCATCGCGCACACCAGGTAGCTCCAGAGGTTCATGATCCAGGTATGCAAGGGTAAACAGGATCTTCGGAAGACTTTTGTTTTCCTTCCTTTTCATGTGGAACTGAGCTTGTCATGGTGGCTCGACCTTTCCAACCTGCTGAAGGGCAAGTCCTTTCTGGTGACCTTTTGGACCGAGGTGACACGGAGGTCAGCCTCTCCAGCTGGGGTGCAGTCCTGGGTCGCTTAAGCGCTCAGGGTCGGTGGTCTGTGGAGGAGTCTCTCCTTCCAATCAACATTTTGGAGCTTAGGACGATATTTCATGCCCTGCGACATTGGACATCTCAGCTAGAAGTCTGTCCTGTCCGAGTGGAGTCCGACAATGCCACGGCCATGGCTTACATCAACAAGCAAGGCGGAACAAGACGTCTCGCTGCTTGGTTAGAGGTCAAGGCTATTTTGTCCTGGACAGAAGAACACGTTCCTTCTATATCCTCAGTGCACATTCCAGGCGTAGACAACGTCATGGCGGACTTCCTCAGTCGTCACACAGTGGACAGCGGAGAGTGGGAGTTGCACCCACAGGTGTTTCAACTCATTGTTCAGCGATGGGGTCCCCCTTACATCGACCTGATGGCGACGAGACACAACAGGAAGCTTCAAGTGTTCTGCTCTTGGTGGTGAGACCCTCTGACTCTGGAAGTGGATGCAATGTCCATTCCTTGGGTCTTTCCTCTGGCTTACATCTTTCCTCCCCTTCCCATTTTGCACAGGGTGTTACGGAAATTGAGACTGGAGCGTTGCCCAGTCATTCTGATTGCTCCGTACTGGCCTCGTCAGTCTTGGTTTTTCCGGAGCTCTTGGATCTGTCTGTGTTGGAGCCCTTTCGGCTCCCCGACCATCCAGACCTTCTCCTACAGGGTTACCTGTGGAAGGAGGATGTTCGTCGGTTAACTTTGACGGCTTGGAAATTGAATCCTCAGTTGAAGAAGAAGGACTCTGCTGGTGTGTTGGCTACTATGCGCACTGCCCGCAAGCCTGTTTCTTGCAAGATCTACCATCGTGTCTGGTCGACTTTTCTGTCCTGGTGCGCTGACAGGTACCTGTCTCAGGACTTTGATCTACCCATGGTCCTGACCTTTTTGTAGGATGGGGTGGATAAGGGCCTCAGTTGTAGTTCCCTTAAGGTTTAGACTTCTGCTCTCTCTGTTTTCTTTCAGAGACGCATTGCCATCTTTCCTGATGTCAAGATTTTCTTCCAGGGCGTTGCTCATACTCATCCTGTTTCAAGTCTCCCACTCCTCAGTGGGATCCTAACTTGGTTTTGGGCATCCTTCAGCACCCTCCCTTTGAGTCTTTGGCTACTAGTCCTCTACGCCTGTTGACGTGGAAATGGCTTTTCTCCTGGCGATTGTGTCAGTTACATGCTCTGTCCTGTAGACCACCCTATGTGGTGTTTCACAAGGACAAGGAGGTGCTTCGCACTTCTCAGGAGTTTCTGCCGAAGGTGGTCTCTAAATTCCACATCAATCGGGAGATCGTGGTACCCTCTTTCTGCCCTCACCCTGCCTCTGACAAGGAGAGGGATCTCCACTTGTTAGACGTGGTGCGCTGTCTCAAGTTTTAGCTGCATCGCAATCTGACGCGCTGTTCGTCATTCCTGAGGGCCCTAGGGCAGGAAGACCTGCATCCAAGGTGACTATCGTTTCTTGGATCAAATCCACTATTCGCAAGGCTTATGAGCTGTGGAAGAAGCCTGTCCCTTTCAGGGTCACAGCTCATTCTACACAATCTATTGGGGCCTCTTGGGCTTACAAGAATCAGGCCTCCGCTGATCAGTTATGCAAGGCGGCCACTTGGTCGCCTGTGCACACCTTTTCGAAGCACTATCGTGTGGATGTGTTGGCATCGGCTGATGCCAGCTTTGGGAGGAAAATCCTGGAGGTTGTATTGCCTGTCTAGGATTTTCCTTGGTTCTTAGTGCTTCCTTCTCTGTTGAACTTTGTTGGTTCTAGTTCAGTGTGCTGTGTAACGTTCCTGGGGTGCCGTTACCCCTGTTTGTATCCATTGACACTTCAGTTTTTGTTGGGCTATCTCTGATCTGATGGTTAATATGTGTTCTGGTGACTTTGGGGGCCTTGTGCCTGTGCCTTGCATTCTTCCCACCTCTTGGAAACTTAATGCTTGGACATCCCAGAATTACCAGTAACCTGTATTGGACGACAGAGAAAAGAGGATTTTAGTCTTACCTGTTAAATCCTTTTCTGTTAGTCCATACAGGTTATTGGTCTCCCACCCTGTCAAGGGACCATGCTTGGATGTCCTGTGGCAGACCGTGGAGGTCCTTCATGGTAATGCTCACAGGAGTCTTCTTCCCTTCTACTATCTAATCGTACTTAGTGTCTCAAATCTTTCTGGAGCTGATTGGATAGCTGCAGCCGAGGAGGGAAGGGAGGCTCCACCCCCTGCATACACTTTGAGAATTGTTCCTGCCTACTAAGGGGTAGATCGCCTCCCTGGAGTTACCAGTAACCTGTATGGACTAAGAGAATAGGATTTAACAGGTAAGACTAAAATCCTTTTTTGGGGGGATCATGTAAATATCTGGTTTTATTTTTAAAAGAGTGATACATGGCTGATGGAAGTTTTATTGTTTTTCCAGCCCCCTGAGGTCAGAGTCCTCTCCTCTTTTTCTTGGAGCTTTGGATCCCAGTGGTCAAATGGACAAGTTGGTTCATGAGACCATCAGTATGTATTTTTCAGAAGATGCTCAACACATCCTGAGCTGGTGGGAGAAAAAAAAAATCTATTACAAGGTCAGTCCTTAGAGGAAGCAGAAAGTAGGGTACTTACCAAAGACACCAGCAGAAAGGGCTGTGGAGCTATGTGTAGAAATAAAGTAGCTCAAGGATGTGTCTTCTGCATTTCTTCTCCTGTTCATGAAATGTGTTGAAGCTCAAAGGTGTAGTCCAAGCTACTTATTATTTTTCCCATCTTCTGGAGGGTCATCCACTCAAGATACAAATGTACAATATCTCAGCTGTGTCTTACATCAGGAATTAAGGGAAACCAAGAGCAAGTCTCTGCTGAGTGAAGTCAGTCCTGTGGTGCTCTAGGAAATTCAGCATGCATCCATCCTGATGGCCATCTATCTCCAAGGCAAGCTCAATGTCCATGGGGACTTCTGGTGGAGCCTGGTTCCTGGGCCTTGAGTTGGGAGATCTTTGGAATGATAGTCCAGAAATAGATTTAATGGCCCCTCCTCAGGACTGGAAGGTGCGTATTAAGTCAGCCATCTTTAAGGTCGGGGCTATGTTACATTTTCCTGCCTGTGTCTCTAATATCAAGGGTTCTTCAAAAAATCAGGTGGAAGTATAGTAATCATCCCATTTTGGCCCAGAAGACTATGGTTTCAGCTTTTAAGATATTGGAGGTCCAGGAGGCCTTGCTTCTACCTTTTTTGAAGGACCTGTTATCCCAAAGGCCACTTCTGCATCCAGAGGTAAAGTTAGAATTTTCAGACGGGAGTCCTGAGCAGCAACGCAGTGCATGAAACTGAGTCATGACCTCTACCATCTCGGATGTCAAATGGACAGGTTTGTCCATCTCGCACTTCTAGACCAATGGAACAGCTGATTCAATCCTCTCTAAGTATCAGTATGTGTTCTAGAATATGTTCAGCACATGCTAAGCTGGTGGGAGAAAAAAGAAAATCTATTACAAGGTCAGTCCTTAGAGGAAGCAGAATGGATGGTAATTACTAAAGACACCAGCGGAAATGGCTGGGCAGCAATGTGTAGTAATAAAGTAGCTCAGGGAAGTGTCTTCCGCATTCCTTTGCCTTGCCATCAAACGTGTTGGAGCCTAGTTGTGTAGTTGAAGCTCCTTATCATTTTTCACATCTTCTGGAGGGTCATCCACTCAAGATACAAATGTACAATATCTCAGCTGTGTCTTATATCAGCAATCAAGGGGAAACTACGAGCAAGTCTCTGCTGAGCAAGGTCAATCCTGTGGTTCTCTAGGAAATTCGGCATGAATCCAGCCTGACGGCGATCTATCTCCAAGACAAGCTCAATGTCTGCTCGCACTTCTGGAGGAGCCTGGTTCCTGGGCCTTGAGTTGGGAGATCTTTGGAATAATAGTACAGAAATGGGGGTCTACCACCAATAGATCTAATAGCTTCTCCTCAGTACTGGAAGGTAGAGAAATTCTTCAGAAGAAGGTATTTTTAGGAAGTCCAAGAAGCGAGGGCAGTCAGTCATCACTAGGTCAGGGGCTAAGTTAAATTTTCCTGGCTGTGCCTCAAATACCAATGGTGCTTTGGAAAATAAGGAGGGATCAGGTGGAAGTTATGAAAATCATCGTAATTTGGCCCAGAAGACCATGGTTTCCAGCTTTTAAGACATTGGTAGTCCAGGAGCCCTGGATTCTACCTTTCTGGAAGGACTTGTTCTCCCTAGGGCCACTTCTGCATCCAGAGGTAAAAAAGATACATCTTGCAATCTTGGAAACCGAGCAGGAAAGACTTGCCTTGGAAGGACTGCCACCATATCTCTCTTTATGAATGCTAGGAAGACTTATACTTCCAACTCTTATAGGACCTTGAGACTTTTTTGCTATTGGTCAGAAGGGAAAGGAGTCTGTCCCAAAATTCCTCTGTTGCCAACATCTTGGACACTGAAAGTCCAGGTTTCGGCTCTTGGCAGAAGGTTTCCCAAAAGGTCTGAGCAACAGAACACCGTGAAAGTCCAGGTTTCAGTTCTTTCCGCTCTTACTGGGTTCAGATGAGTTCTTCATGATCTCATCATCTGTTTCTTTAGAGTCATTAATACAATATGTCCTACCTTTCACAGCTTTACTCCATTCTGGGACCTTCTTTTGTTTTGTAGGTGCTTTCTGAGTCACCACTTGAACCATTGTTAAAAGTATCCATGGGCATTCTTTCCCTGAAGATGGTCCTGCTCATGGCAATCACCTCAGCTAGAAGGATTTCTGAACTCCCTGCTATTTTGATAAAGGAGCCTTTTTTAAAATTTAACCAGGAATGTGTGACCCTTAGACCGATTCTAGAGTTGCTCCCTGAGGTCATGGCAACCTATCATATGTCTCAGGACATTGTGCTTCCATCTCTTCATCCAAATCTGGGACAAGGTGAGAATCCAAATTTAGTTAATCTGGACCTGGCACGGTGTATGAAGATCTACTTGGGGAGAAATTAAGACATTAGAAACTCTAGCAGTTTGTCAATCCCATCAGGTTCTGGAAAAGGTCTTCAAGCCTCAGATGGATTGTCTCTTGTATCTCTAAGGCCTATATTTTCCCTGGTCACTGCCTTGAGTGACCAGGGAAAATAGAAAAATAAATCAACTTGCCATTATTTTCCTTTCCTGGTCACGATGAGTTAGCATTGTCATTCTTACCTTCCTAGTCTGCTTTCCGGCTAAGAAAATAGACCCCCTTTCCCAGATGGGAAGGGTCATTTATACAGTTTTGGAGGTTGTTTCATATCAACAGGCTGGTAAAGAAAGCTTAACCCTTTAGTGAACTCTACCTCATTATGACCAGGTAAGGAAAATAATGGTAAGCTGATATTTTTCCCTATCTAACAAATTGTACCAGTATGAGGCATGGCACTTGCAGGAGAAATTTGTTTATATAAACCCCTTCGTAAACTTAACAGCAATGGAACCGAGGCCATTGTTTGAAGTCAATTCTTAATGAGTTTGCAGTGCTTAACCCTTTAAGGACCAGCAGTCCAGGGAAGTTACCTTCCCTTAAGGACCACTTTGATCCTTGCCGACACTCCGGTACACGTGACCTGTTACGCGTACCGGCACGCCGCTTTGGGGCCTAAGAGAGATCGCTCCAGTCTTGGAGCGGTCCATTTTAGGTCCTTTTTACTTACAACACTCCCGGTAGAGCGCTGTAAGTAAAAAGTATGTGACATTCTATGGCCGTCACCGGTCCTTAAGGGTATAAGGACCGTGACTGTCATAGCACCTCATCTGGTCCTTAAGGGGTTAAAGGAAACAGCAGCTCAAATTAATCTTCATAGTATTTGGGCCATGACAAGTGTTATTTTAACCCTTTGAGTGCCAGAAAGGTATGCACACAAAGGGTTAATACTATCAAAATTGTAATTCAAGAGTAATTGATTGATAAAGTATCCCCTTCCCGACCCTTTTAACTAGTGTAAGCCACCTCCCCTCAGATGTGGAAACTGGTCCTGGGACCAGACAGCTCACAGCAAGGGACAATCTTCTTACTGTACGCATAAGGAAAACCATGCCCCCTTGCCAGGTTTTTCCCTTATGCTAACTGAAGATGGTCCCTCTCTGCAATCCATCCGGACAGTCATGCTGCTCTGAGGTGAGTAGTGTTGCATCAGTTAAAGGGAGGGAGGGGGAAACTTTATCATTCAATTACTCTTGAACTACAACTCTGACAGTATTGAAATAACACTCTCTATGGCCCAAATACTATGAAGATTAATTGGAGCTGCTTTTATTGTGAAACATTACTATCCCTTTAAGAAATGTTTATTAAAAAATTAACACTTAAGTATCTTTGTTCTGAGTCCCTGAAAGATGCAGTTTCTTTGTACATTGGTTTCATAAGTGAGTTGGCTTCCATACGCAAACTGTTTACAGACACATCGAAACTAAGCTCCAAAAAAAAATATTTATCATTTGCTCGCACACAAATAAATGAGCCATTGACCAGATACAAGTTTCCTGAGTGCCTCCTTCATTTGTCTGCATAAGCTATTTTAAAATATTTTCCACCACCATGATTTACCTAAAACTATTTCTGTAGCTTTATTTCCTATGTCACAAACTTACAACAGACTGAATACTGTGATATCTCTACTACATGACACATAAAATCACTTGAAATTAATTATGAAAAAATTATATAGGTATTTTAAGATCATTAAAACAAAACAAGTCTCTGTCAACAATATTCCAACTCTGTCTCTTTTCAGGGCAGGCAAAAATCTTAATTCATGGGGCATCATTAAAAATGATTTTAAACCTTTGGATGTTAGCGAGTTCCCAAAAATCAAAGGGGTTAAACTGTAGAACAAACTGAGTTTTTATGGTACTGTGTGTAATATTGTAACATGATAAACAATATCAATTGCATTTCTTTTTCTCTTTTAGTGTCCATATGGCCAGGAAAATGTTAAAGACTCATCAAAAAGGAAGCAATTTAATTCATTTTATTATAAGTGACATCTGACTTCAATCTCTCTGCTATTTTTTCATTAATTGTACCGATTTTAAATTATAGCCTGAGAAAGCAATTGTATTTATTTAAGCTAACAATATTGTCCTTCTAGTTAATATTCCTAAGTAATGCATCCAATGTTAATTGTAATAAACATCAAATGGGAAGCAAATGTTGCTGGTCACATTAATGTGTGTGTGTGTGTGTGTTTACAATGTTACTATGGTCTCAGAACAATTACAGCTATGTGGTATTTTTGTTTTCATTTTGTTCCTGCTTTTGAAATCCTTTTCTGGCATTTTTAATTTGTATGTGTTTTTTTTTAAATTTTCTTTCAAAAGCTTATTTTTTCCAGTAATCTAAACAAAACAAAAAAAACAATGGTAATCGAGATTATAAGAAGTTAAAATGAATGACCATGGGAATTTGTAGGGAGGGCGTGGTGGACCAGCTATAGAAAGTGCTTACATGAAGCAATAGAACAGTTTAGAAGTTAAGATTTTATTAAGTAATAGGGAGAATATATGGCAACTAATGGAGTCATAGGTATTGTGGGGAACAATTGGATTTCTTATAAGCTTAGGTTAGCTTAGGTTTTTTAGGAGATCTTAGAAGAAGAGGTTATATGGAATAATGGAGTGAGTTTTAATAGTTCTAGAGAGGTTATATAGAGTAATAAGTATTATGGAGCAGTAGGAGGATTTTTCTGAAAGATGATTGGGGACCTCTCAACAACCCAAACCCTCAGAATAAGAGCCAACATGGATGAATGCCTTTACCTCCTCTGACAGGTTTTCAGGGAAGAAAAATAAAAAGGGGAAAAGTCTCTCTCCACCCGAGGAGGCCTCCGCACCCCCGACACACCACCACTCCCAGCACTGACATTAGGATCTCCCCAAATCGCATGAAACTTATGCGGTGTCCCTCTGTGAGTGTATACTAAACGATCGTATGGAAGATTTTGGGCTACCAGGTGCACCCAGTGATCATGTGAGAACGGAAAGGCAGACATCCACGCCATGATAACTATCTTATGTGCCATAACATAGGAGTCCCCCCCACACACCATTCTTCCTCCCGTGCCTCGCCAGGCCTCCGCCGTGCAGCCCTTTGTGAACCCTGAGAACATGCCTTAGCAGCCTCCCACACCACTTTCAGCACCCCCAGATCCTTTGTTGATATCGAAGTACTGAGTGAGGTCTTCAGCATGAGGGAAGCATCAGCATCTATATTCAGCTAGGTAGGTAACAATGACAAGGTGCAATCACAGAGATCAGTGCCAGAATCCAAGGCAAGAAACAGAGATGAGTGGTCAGATACCATTCTATGAAGACACTTGCACCCCACGACACTCCCACTGGCTGCCCCAGAAACAAAGGCATGATCAATATGGTACAGGGTACAATGCTCGGAGGAGTGATGGTAGTTCCCATGGTATGTCGGGTGAAAAATGCACCAAGAGTCTACAAGACCCATTCCCCCCACCCATCTATTGAACATCCACAGTACACGAGAGCCACGCTATGGCGTCTAGACTGGGGCCCAGTGCTATCAGCCTCCCCGACCCCCCCGAGCAGCACCACATTAATTGGAGCCATGGTCTCTGGAGGTGGGAGCCTAACATAGTGGGACAAGGGCAGGGGAAACAAGCTCCCCTCCCCCAATCACCTGGCCAAAAAAGAGCCTGCATCAGTGCCAGAACCCAAATCACAAGTCAGTAATCATAGTAAATACAAAGCATAATACCATCCCATGAGCATACAAACCACCTGCTCCCCGGCAGCGCAAGAGCAGACAAACATCATCACAGGCCACACCATCAACAGTAGCACAGCTCAGAGGCAGTCCGGGGGACAGCAAGAGATACACACACATGACACCAAGACCATAGTAGCTTGTCCCAAAATCCAGGACAGGAAACAAATTTAGTGCAGATAACCAAAAAAAAAAAAATTACATCCATAGCGTGAACAAATACTATCTCTTTCCCTTTTATAAAGTTTCCACTAGAGCTGAATAATAAGATTGGCTTAAATAAAACACAAATGAGGTACAGAAGCAGTCTATGCAGTACCCCGGCCAGATCCCGGTACCACCAGCCATGTCTGAACCCATGGAGGAGCACAAAAAAACAGGAGCCGCAGTCTCCAAAGCTAGGAACTCAGTGGGACAAGAGCAGGGTAGCGTACCCCCCCACCCCATCTCAGTGCCCTGGCAGAAGAGTATGTGCTGGTGCTGAGACCTAGTCAGGGTGCGAGACACCCGATGACAATCACAGTAATCATAAAGAGCAATATTATAACACAAAGGCACATGCCGCCCACCCCCGGCAATCCAAGGGCAGCGCATAGGGTGCAAGTACCAATACACCAGAAAAAATAGCACAACTCATGGGCAGCCCAGAGACAACCAGACATGCATGCACACAGCACAAAGAATTCAGTGGTAGCACATAGGCACCCCCAGGAGCTGCACAGGGTACACAATTGTCATAAGGATGACAGTACGTGTGCAAGAAGGGTGACACCAGTGGCACTAACAGGACTCAGGTGAATCTTTAACATAGTCATGTAGCAACAAAAATAATTTTATGAGCATTCATAAGCAACATAATACTGGATAACATTATTTTGGTCCCCCACCCGCCAGCCCATAGAGTCCAAATTGAGAGGCATGATGGCAGCGCAGAAGAGAAAAACAAGCACACCAACGTATCCACTGTCAATTAGTAGGGGATCACAGAGATACGCCAGAGCTAGAGTCTCTCCAACAAGGACAGCTCCTGACAGAGCTGAAAAAGTGGTTGGGTTCGCCATGTGTAACTCAAAGCTTGCCAGGGTATAACAGAACATAGGTAATATTTCTTTCCCGCAAACGCCTCTTGACATCTTGGAAATTTCTCCACTGCTTCTGGACGTTTGCTGAGAAGTCAGGGAAGATGGAAATACAGTGTTTTTCATAAGATAATTCATCCTTTAGTCTCAAAAGTCCCTGAATGGCATCTCAATTTTTGAAGTTGAGGAGCTTCGTGATTATGGGTCTAGGCGGGGCCTCAGGTTGTAGGAATTTAGATGTTACCCTGTGGGCCCTTTCAGTGACAAGACAGATAGAGAGGCCTTCAGTGCCCAGAGCGGCTCTCAACGAAGTTTTAAGAAATGACCCAGATGATCTTCTCTCGCAGAGCTCTAGCAAGCAATCAATATGTATACTGCAACAGTGAAGTCTATTCTCCAGATCATCTGTCTTGTGAGTTAGGACCTACACCTAAGGCTGTAAGGATGCACACCTCCTCTTGGATAGAGGGGTATGGTATCTTCAACAGTCGAAATACGCCTATGTACATCTAGAACATTTTCTTTCATCGTCTGTTGGTCCTCCCTTAAGAGGTTCAGGTCGACTTGTATAGTGTCTATTTTGGTCATTCAGACCAATTGGCAATGATCGCCATCAACTCCACAGAGACTTGGCAGAGTCCTCAGAAATGGACGAGATGGTGGAACTTCCAAATAGCCTCCATTTCATCCTCAGCTATCTGAAGTCTGGTAAACTTACTCCACTTTGACTATATAAAACAAAACAAGTCCACCCACATGGCAACTGGATGTCAAGGAGGGGAACAAAGTTGTGTGGAGGGAGCAATAGAGTATGGGGCAAGAGCCCCACTAGTGATGTACCACCAGGAGCCAATTCCCTCCTCTGGGATAATAGTATGACTGTGCCATACAGGAAGTGCTGTGTCTGTTGTAGTAAAGCAGCACCAAAGCAGAGGATAATGTCAGGAATCCCTGTGCAATTGTAGACGGAACTGATGCCTTGCAGTGTACCACCTGGAACTTCAACCCTTCTTATGGATTGTAGCGTAGGAGTGCAGCAGTAATGATATGGTGTCGTCCACTGGTCACATAAAGCACTCAGCACACCACCGTCAAGGCAGTAAGTCCCTGGGTGAGTGTCAGTATGAAGAGATAGATAAAAAAACATCAAAAAGGGTGGAGAAAGGTGAAGCTAATGAATACTTGTAAACTTAATAAAGCAATATAAGGGGGGTTATATCAGCTAGGGCATACACAGGCTTATTGGAAGGAAAGGGTACTGGGAAAAAAATAATAAAAGGAATGATGTGCTATGGGAGAAAAGGGGGAACAGGTAGCTCACTTTGCAATATGTTTCCTGTTACTGAGTATCCCAGATAATATGGTAAGATGGCATGGCAACAGTAAAGGACATGTGAAGGAGACAGCCCCACCATTCAACATAGAGGGTTTGCCTAAGTGCCAGCACCTAATGTTGGTAACACCAGGCAGGTACTGACCTCCATTTGCATATCACTCCAGGGCATGGGGGGGTGCTTGGTCTCCATGGAACCTCCGTTATTAACTGCACCACACTGGGCACAGTCAGGTGAGGCTGCTGCCTCCTCAGGCCTCTTGCGTGGGTATCTCCCGCAAATTCTGGCCACACTCACCCAAGCTGGGTCTGATATCTGCATCTATCTGCAGTCTCAGTCCTCCACACACCACCCTCAGCCGCTACTAGTGGTACATCAGGGTGCACAGAGACTTGACCAAGAGATACACGGCTAGGCCACACTCAATTCCTCCTCTCCCCGCAGTGTGCAGATTCCGGCCAGAATGGGCTCAAATTGTGCCCCAGCTTCACCAGAGCAGCAAAGTATCCATAGCAGACGTAAATGTCGAAGTTAAGGATGTGAATGGCATATAATGAAAAAGGAGAACAGCGGAGCCACTACAATGTACATCGCTCAGTATGGTAGCCACTACCCCCTGCCTGTGTCTATAAAGGGTATCCTGGATAAGTTGGATTAGGGCTTCCCTGTACCTTCCCAACAGAGGGCCTGTTTTCCACTGAAGAGTCATTATATGGCTCCTGAGGAGGCTTCATTGCTAGAACAAGGTGAGACAGGGGATGAAAATTAAACTGAGCCTTCCCTTACCACTGGGGACCCCCTGGAGGAGGACTCCATGAGCTCCGTAGAAGACTTGAATGCTTAGATATAGGCACTAAAACGTGTGCATATGCAAAACCGGAATTGAGCACTTTGATGCATCCTCATACAAAATTGCAAACTTTCCCAGAAGCTTCAGTGCATAGATGCGAAAGCCAGTGTAGGAATACAGTCAACATGGTGGGTGGAGGAGCAGGGACACATTCCAGGGCATGAGCAGGAACAACCAGCTTAAGCATAGAGACATGAAATACCGAATGAACACGTAAGTGGCGAACTAGATCAAGTTGAAATGCCACAGGCTTCAGGCAGTGTAGAATACGAAATGGGCCAATAAACTGAGAACCCAGCTTCTTGGAAGTGACTGAAACTGGTAAGTTCCTAGTGGAGAGACAAATCTTGTCCCCTACTCGAAAAGGCACTGAAGTACTATGCCACCTATCAGCTGAAGACTTGTAGGCAGCTTGTACAGCAGGGAGATAGGCTTTCAAGGACCGAAGAGTGGAGGAAAGAGCTTGCAGCCTACTCTTGGTCTCAGGTACTGGAGAAGTAGGCACAGATCCAGAAAAGGCAGGAGGAGGTAAGCCATAATTAGCATAGAAGGGGAATATCTTAGTGGAGAAGTGAACATGGTTATTATAGCCAAACTCTGCAAGAAGCAGAAAGCCCACCCAGTCGTTCTGCTGGTATCATTACAGGTACTGTTTGAAATTTTGGTTAGTCAGCTTTGTCTGCCCATTGGACTAAGGATGAAAAACTGAGGAAAGGGAGAACTGAACAAGGAGAGAGAGGAGCAGAAAGCCTTCCAAAACCTAGAAGTGAACTGGGAACCCCTGATCTGAGACCAATTCATTGGAAATGTTATGTAAGAGGTCGTCTCGAACAAACAGGGAAGCAGTTTTAGTAGCAGCAGGAAGCTTCGTTGGCAAAATGAGCCATTTTGATCAACCTATCGACAAAGACAAGGATGGTGATATAAGAATGAGCAGGTGGCAATTCCACAAAGAAATTCATAGAGACAGATGACCAAGGACAAGTTGGAACAGGTAGTGGTTTACCAGCTGATTTAGTGTGTGGACAAAGCCCACCTGGCCTGGTGAGCCCACAAGCGATTGAATACCCAGAGGTGTTCTACATTACAGTGATCCAGGAACACCATGAATGGAAACGTTGCACCTTCCAGCAAGTGGCTTCATTCTTCCAGAGCGAGTTTAATAGACAACAGCTCCCTGTCACTGACATCATAGTTCCTCTCTGACTGGGATAGCTTATGGAAGAAGAAGGCAACTAGGTGAAGTAAACTCTTGGGTTTACTGCGCTGGCACAGCATGGCTCCAACAGCATTCTCAGAAGTGTTCACTTCCAAATGATAGGGGAGGCTATAATCAGAGTGCTCCAGGATGGGAGCCTTGAAAGAACACTTTTTCAAGGTGTCAAAAGCTACTTGAACAGAGACAGACCTGAGGAAAACAAGGCTTGGTGCTGGTCAAATGAATTAGAGGAGCAACAAGCTTATAATAGTTCCAGATGAACCTCTGGTAAAAATTGGTAAAACCCAGGAAGCTCTAAAGAGCTTTACAATCAATGTGTACTGGTGAGTCTAGTACAGCTTTTCGAGAATCCATTTTTTTTTTAACTTTTAAAATGTTATTGTATTTTTGCAGTAGAAAAGCGGTATAACAAGAAAAAAAGGAAAGGGGTAAAGCAAAAGTACGACAGTTAATCAGTAAAGTACACATGATTGGAGATGGCATGAAACATGAAGCATAACTAAACAATACATGGGTGGGAAGTGATGGCGCAGTACCCCACACCATTGCTGAAAGCTGGAAAGGAATTGTTACAGAGATTCAACACCCCAGACACGACCCACAGGAGGCCAAAAGAGCAACCGGGGGCTAACCAGAGCAGTAAGGGCAAAAGGAGCAAGCTAGATTGAGGGGAGGAAAGGCCAAGTGCAGGCATAGAACAGTGAAATCCCACCCCCCCAAAGATATGAGGAGATGCCAGGTGTACCGAGGGGCAGCTTCACCGCCGCCCACCGTACAATCAAGCACATGCATTGCATAATGTACTGGAGACGGGAAATGAGAGCTCGGAAAAGACAGGCCTGGACCCCATCAACAGACCACCAGGTTGGGAAGTGGAGGAAAGGAAACAGAAGTTAACGGGAAAAAGGAGAAGGGATAAGAGGCCCCAGTGTGGTATGACTTGGTAGTAGAAAGCCTGTCGCTCTCTTCAGGCACCATAGAGTATAGGATAACCTGCCAAGGAGAGAGGGGCAATGCCAAAAGTCGCAGTTCCATGGCAACAGGAATATGGAGAAACTCGGGATAAGTACATGGGGGGGAAGCACACACACATAATCCTAACAGGACAAAGAGGAATAAGAAATGGGGGTCGGCCCCCGAATCAAGGAGAACCCGCATACCCCATCAACATGGCGTCCACCATTCTACAGGGCATGAACGTCAGTGGGGTGGTGAATATCATTCAGGGTTCCCATATGGAGAGAGAAACTATTTTTTCATAGTGTAAATATGCCACACAGCTGCTACCAATGCCATATGGTCTGGATCTTGGTGCTTGGTCTTGGTGTGTAAATATGCCATACAGCTGCTACCAGTGCGGTACGGTCCGGAAGGAGCTGTTTTCTCCAATGCGAAGCAATAAGATTGCGAGAGGCCAATAGGATGCCAGCTATCGACTTGGCAATGGGTCCAGAGAGGCCCCCGAGACGCAACCCCAGGCTCAGAAGAACCCAGGGGTCTGGGAGAATAGCGATGTGAGTGACATCCCGAACAAATTGGATCACCATTGACCCAAAGGTCTGCACCACCGAGCAACCCCACCAAACATGAACCAAATCCCTGACCTCTGAACAACCACTGAAACACACCGGAGGAACCGCATTATTAATATTGTGCAGTCTGTGTGGAGTCATATACCACGTATGTAACAATTTGTCCTCCCCTTCCTAATATATAGTGCAGATGGAGCTTCTAGCAGCAACAGACCAAATTTTGACCCAAGAGCTTAGTTTTGCATTCAATAGAGGTAACATGGCCATATATTGAAGACAAAAGGCCCTCAGAGGGTGCGGACTTAGAGCACAGTCTCTCGAAATAGGTAAAGCCAGGGGATCTGGGAGTTTTCAGAGTGGTGTGAAGGAATTGTGAAATTTTCAGGTAGCAGTATCGTTCCAAGGGGGGCAGGTCATGCTGGTTTCTTAAAGCTTCAATGGGGAGCAATGTGTCATGGTCATGGAAGTGATGCAAGCAGAAATTTTGGAGTGTGGACCAGTTGTGAAAATCCTTAAGGGCAAGGCCATGGGGAAAAGAGGGATTGCCAAAAACAGAGGCCGTGCCTGACATGGAAGCAGTCAGGGCCTTTTTTGTATTTGATAGAGTCCCATAGATGGAGGGAATGTCCTGCTTCGCGACCCACAGGGCGTTGTGCACTGGAACAGGGGAGAGGAAGTAATCCTCTATCTGCACCCACGAAAGGCGACTGGCAGGTGGGAGGTGCCACTGCCCCAGTTGGGCCAATTGTGCAGCAAGATAGTAGGGGAAAATTTGGTGCAAGCTCTGGCCAGCCTTTGCCTTCGGGAGAGCAAGAATTTTGGAAGAAACTCAAGGGTGTTTCCCATTCCAGAGAAATCGATAGATTTTGGACTGCAACATGTTAGCGGCAGCCAGAGGGAAGGGAATCAGTAGGACTCTAAAATAGTACAGCGGCCGAGGAAGGAGGTTCATTTTAACCGAGACAACACACCCTAACCACGAGATATTATATGGGCACCATGGATCCAGATCAGCTGTTAGTGTATGCAACAGTGGGGTGTAGTTAGCTAAATAAAGAGGAACTATATGATGGGGTCAACTTCATGCCCAAATACTGTACATGTGGTGTCTGCCAGGAAAAATCGAAGTTGAGCTGAAGCAATTTCTGGGCAGAGTGGGGAAGATTGATATTTAAAGCTTGGGATTTATCTAGATTGATTTTAAACCCAGACAGGATTTGATAGACCTGGAGTTCAGACATGATGGTGGGGAGGGATGTGAGTGGTTTGGACAGTGTCAATAGTATATTGTCAGCAAAAAGAGAATGCTTGTATTGAATGCTGCCCAACGGTATCCCAGTGACATCTGGGTTCTGGTGGACGTGAGCTGTAAAGGGTTAGAGACTAAGTGTAAGCAGAAGTAGGGAAAGGGGCAGCCCTGATGTGTACCCCCCCACACACACACACACACTGCTATTGGAGCTGAGGGGAACCCGGCGTTGGAGACCCGAGCCATGTGAGAGGAATACAATGCACGAACAGTGAGCAGAAAAGATTTAGGAAAGTTAAATTGCTGCAGTGTGGTAAACATAAACTTCCAGTGCAGGCGGTCAAAAGCCTTCTGTGTGTCCAAAGAGAGTAACATGAAGGGAGTATCCAACAGTCTCCTCGAATAAACCCCACCTGGTCCATATGAACGATGGAGGTGAGAATAGGTGAAAGTCGATTCGCCAATATCTTAGCAAACATTTTAATGTCTGAGTTAATAAGAGAAATGGGCCAATATGAGGAGTATCTCTGTAAGCCACTTCATTTCTATTCATTTTGAGAGGGTACTAGGAGCCAGGTCCGCAAAGAACTCAGGAAAAGTCCCCTTTGGTACGGAAGAACTGCAGCTTGAGAATAACATCCATCACATCTCCGTTGATGGCTCTTTAGGGTGCAGAGACCGATGAATACGTTCCAGGTGAAACTCCTCAGCAGGAAGGTCAGGAAGCATGTGTGTAACCAGTGACAAAGCATATGAAGGTAAGTCCACTACTGTCTCAGGTACCTCAGGTACGCCGCAAAGGCATATGTTATTCCTCTGGGAATGATCTTCCAGATATTTGGCCATTGTGATACATTGGGACTAGAGATCTTGGGTATCTAGCGCCATTTGGTTGTGGGCTTCAACAAGCTCAAGTTATTTGTGTTCAATTGAGTCAACCTTCTCGCCCAACACATTCACATCGGATTGCAAACTGCCCAGCACCTTATGTAACTCAGTCTGGATATCCTGCTTCATCACAGCCATGAAAGACTTGAACTCAGTGAAGCCTGCCTTAGGTGCACGGGAGATCAGCAGTGGTTGAAGACAAAGATGGGGCAAGACAGCTGGAGGGAGGCAGCATTGAGGAAGAGCTGGGCATCTTGAGGGGCTGGGGATGAAGTTTTGAAGTAGAATCTTGCATGTCGGTGAGGGAGTCTGCCGTTGCCTGCTCATAGTGAGGGTATTTGTGTGGACAGAGGGTAGTGAGACGTGCGCTGATGTAGCTATGCGAAGTTATGCGGCACTGAGTGTATTCAGAACATCATAATGATCAATCTTCCCATGACTCGCTCACAGAAATCAAAGATCAAGTAGCATGGTCGTCACGTAAGTCTGAGCAGAGAGGGGAGCCACTTCAGTGGAGACACAACAGATCTTCTGCAGAAATTCAGTTGCCTGAAAACTGGGTGAGCCGGGACCCCTACATCCCGGTGTAGCGATGTGGGATACACTGTCAGTAGTGGCGTAGCAAGGAGGTGACCTCCTATTTGACAGCTATGTCGACAGGCCAGATCATACCAGGGTAGGCTACTCCTGTCACTGTGGGACACCTAATTGGGGGGAGAAAAGGTTAACTGACTTGGGAATAAAATAACAAACGAAGGGTGAGCTAAGGGAATGAGGCGGATGCACCGTCAGGGTGCAACAGTCAATAGCCTTAAGTCCACCAATTTAGGCCCCTGGTATGGGCCATTCACATAGAGGAGATGTAGGCCGCAGGTAACCAGGTGCACAGCTGCAACAGACAAGGAAGCAGAGCTGGTAGTGCTCACAGTTGGGAGCTCAACAGTGACTCAGGCTTCCAAGACTCCAATGAAGGGGCCTGAGACCAATGCCTGCAGAAGCCCCTGCTGTTGGCGTGGTCCCTGCTTGGATAGTATATCTGCTCTGTGGTAGAATGACAGGTCCCAGGCAGATTCAGGCTTCAGGAGAGCCGCAATGATGCTGTCCGGGCCCCATTAAATTGCTATGAAGGGAGTGCTGTGCAGCCCAACTGGCAGGCAAGATGGTGTCTGGGCCTCAATCAGGTCAGTGCTGAGGGTGTAAGCTGCTCTGGGAAAGGAACGTTGGCTGGTGTCAGGAGATGACAGAACTTTCCAGGTTCTCGGTAAGCAACCTAATTCTTAACCATCAACCTCAACAACACCCTGTTAGATAAAATATCACACATCACAGTAGTAGGTCTATATAATGGTATCATTGTTCCTTTCAAGGTAAGAAACCCTAATCTGATAATGTTAAAAACCAAGTGGAAATGCTGGGATACATTTGAAAAACTTGATACACCATGTAGCCCTTGCCGTTTTAAAGCACCGTGTTAACCCTTTAATTGCTGTGTTGCTCACACATGCTCAACTCAGAAGCAACACTGATACCCATTATGTAGCAACATTAACATGTGTAATGATTTGTACAAAAGTCATATGTAGTGCTAGAGATAGTTGTGTTAAAGGACTAGCAAGACTAAATAGTTCCCCAACAATGGTGATAAGAATCATCATGCTGAGTGAAAAAGGGGATGCACCCATAGAATGCACGTCTGTAGTGAACTGACAGAGGAATCCAACAATAATAGCAGTGGGAGTACACGTTTCACTCAGCAGGATGAAACCCTGAAACACATATAGAGATGTATCATCTGCAGAGTTGGCATGCTTCCAAGACGGGGATAGTCAAACTTCTTGTCTCCAGCTGTTGGAGACTTCATGATCGCTAAACACCCAAGGCATGGTTGATCAGGTGATATGTAGCCCCCAACAACTGGAAAGGTAAGATTGCCTACTCCAGAGTATTGTTAGACCTTGCCATGGAATCTGTCCATAATAATGCATCCTGTGAAGTTAGGAGCCCTATCTGCCCTGTTCCCAAAGGAAGTTCAATCATACACAATCACATAACACGTGACAGATGAACACTCTACATAAGGTGAATGACAAAATCACATTGGTCTCATTGTCTAGGACAAGATACAGTTGTCCAGAATGAATGTCACATTAGAACATGTTTTCATTGGACATTTTAATAATTTACACCTATTATGCTTCACTTACAGCATTCATAACTGCAACAGAGACTGAGGAACCTGTGGGTGAGCACCACACATCACATACTGCAGCAAACACTGGGGATACTGAAGAAGGTAGTAGCTGGATGCCATCTCCCCAGTCTCAGCAAGGGATACAAGCTTCCACTTCCCAACCATGGATGTCATTGCCACAATAGCAGCAGTGGCTTCCAACACAGTCTTCTGAGCAGTGGGTGATAACACCTCCTGCTCAGCACTGGAAACCCCCACCACCACATCCACTGTCACATGGCAGGATGTCAAGCACACAGCCATACCCATCATTTTGGCCCTCTCATGCACAACCAGGCCAAAGGTGGATGCCAGCACAGCCTCATGGCAGCATTCAGCTGCAGCACAGGTATGGCAAGACATCAGCACAACCTTGGCTAGATTATGACCCATGGCCGATGAATTACCAGCACATCGGGCTCATGAGTGCGCCACAGAGGCCACAGCTACAGTCAAGATATGCGTCACCAACTCAGGCAGCGGCATGTGAACAGGATGCTACTGGTGGCGAGTATGTGATGGGGGCATAACTGTCACCACCAGTCACAACACTTGCAGGCCTTGGCTCCCCAGCAGACAACACAGAACATTCCCCAGCAGCATCTGTATCACCCCCAGATCTTGCTGAACCCACATACCCTGCAGGAGATGCATCACAGCCAGCATCTTCATCTTCATACCCCCTCACCATCTGCTGCAGATGTGGGACACTCCTCTCTGGACAGGGAATACATACAGATACAGAGGAGGCTGCTGAAGAAGACAAGATGACACAACATCAAGTGGCTGCACACCCTCCATGCCTTGGAAGGACAGCATGACTATGGAGATCAAGCACATTGAAACTATCTTGCATGAAATGCTTGGTCAAGGAGTTGTGTAAACACAATCTCATCCAGAGTCAACTTTTGAAGAGACAACAGTGGACATCAACACCTGTCACGGTTTGTAAGAACACTCAGACAAGTTAGTAAGGTAAAATCACCTTTATTAAGAATAATAAAGTGCACAAGGTCACCCTTCACAGGTCCAGATTCGGAGAGTACAGTGGCACTTCTCAAATCTGACACAGGTCATGGTGCAGGAGAATAGCAAAACAAAACAGTAATACAGCAGGCTGGATCAGACGACGGGAACCAGGAACAGAACCTCAGCAGTACCAAACCTAGGAAGCATACCCAACTAGCGAGACAGTAGGTGACTGAAGGGCAGAATCCCTAGAAGGCTAGGGATAGAACGGCAGCAAGCCGGGACACTGGAGAGTGACCTGGCCTAGAAAACTAGGGGTAATGGAGAAATGGAAATGGTCACCACAAGTGCCCAGATCTCAGAGGACTGGATAGAAGGAGGCTACAATACTGGACACAGAAAGCGACCAGATTCCTACCAAGCTAGGGTAACTGGAGGCAACACTGACAGGCACTGACAAGACACTAGTCCCAGGAGACTAGAGTAACCGGAGGCCACACTGACAGGCACTGGCAAGGCACTAGTCCCAGGAGACTAGGGTAACTGGAGGCAACACTGACAGGCACTGGCAAGGCACTAGTCCCAGGAGACTAGGGTAACCGGAGGCAACACTGACAGGCACTGGCAAGGCACTAGTCCCAGGAGACTAGGGTAACTGGAGGCAACACTGACAGGCACTGGGAAGGCACTAGTCCCAGGAGACTAAGGTAACCGGAGGCAACACTGACAGGCACTGGCAAGGCACTAGTGCCAGGAGACTAGGGTAACCGGAGGCAACACTGACAGGCACTGGCAAGGCACTAGTCCCAGGAGACTAGGGTAACCGGAGACAACACTGACAGACACAGACAAGACACTAGTCAGCAACAGATCGAGTAGTAGCCACAGCCAGGATCGGTACACAGAGTGATAGTTAGCCAGTCCTAGTCAGCAACGGATCAGGTAGTAAGCCACAGCCAGGATCGGTAAACAGAGCGGTAGTCAGACAGTCCTAGTCAGCAACGGATCGGGTACTCAGCCTCAGCCAGGATCGGTACACAGAGCGGTAGTCAGGCAGTCCTAGTCAGCAACGGATCGGGTAGTTGGCCTCAGCCAGGATCGGTACACAGAGCGGTAGTCAGCCAGTCCTAGTCAGCAACGGATCGGGTAGTTGGCCACAGCCAGGATCGGTACACAGAGCGGTAGTCAGCCAGTCATAGTCAGCAACGGAATCACGGGGCAGAAGAGACAGGAGCAAGGTCAGGCAAAACTGGGTCATACACGGAGCAGGAACCAACAGCAGTACAAACGCCAGATACAGGAACACCATGAAAGGGCGCCAAAGTAATGACAGGACTGAGGTTAAAAAGGCTAACGCTGGGAGGGGCAGAACCCAGCGGCCAAAAAGAGCCCAGCAGGAATAGAACAGGAAGTAGCAATGTCACTAGCAAAGAAGATCATGGGCACCATGGTAACACCCTCCTCATTCTCATTAACAGCATCACACACTCCTGTCCACACAAAGATGACAATATGGTCAGGAAGGTCTGCCATCTCTGGCTTCCCCTGTGAAAAGGAAATGATGACATGCCATGTTGTAGAGCAATAAATATGCAATTTGTGCAACAATGGTGTCTATGTAAGCTGGAGTTCAGCTACAGCTGATGAGCTGCCAGTAAGCTAATCATGGTTCAATACAGGTTCAGATTTAGGAAACAGGGACATTATCAAGACATCAACACAGAGATCCTAGCTGTCAGAATGGCAATGTGCATGCCAACTGACAAATGGGACACATTCAGACAAAAGCCACACTCACAATTCACATCAGATTCAGATCACTGAGCCAGTTTTTCCTAAGCCCATCCTCAAGCCTCCACAACAGTGCTTGTGTTCTGCATCTCTTCAGTGAGGAACATGTTCTGTCATCAGCAAAGGTGAATGATCAATCAGAGGACATGTGGATACATTATAGTGAATATTAAGAGATCAAGAATCCTGCACTGTTGGGGTGTCTTGAGGCCAGGTTGGTGAAATACTGCACTCAAACAAAAAGGTGCATGTCTGAAGTAAACAAACAATATCACATGGGACATGTGGAGATTCAAATTGTTCTGAAGTTAATCTCCAACACCTTGGATCGCAGATTGGCCTGCAACACTTTACATACCATTGTGTTTCAGACATCTCTACCCTTCAACGGGTTGAAAACCCAGTTCAGAACAATGTGGCATGGTGGATGTTTGTCAGGTCTTCCCTGTGTTACAGTTGCTTGCTCTACCTTATTTCATATGGATTTTGTTGTTCAAAAGACATGACATGTTCCCATGCAGTTAAAAGATTTATTATGAGTCACCAAGGAAAACACAGCATTTGTGGCAAAGAAGGGTATTATCCCACAGAGATGTCTTCTGCATCCATCTGCCTCATATATTTTATTCATTTATTATATATATAATAAATCTGGCCCACAGGACCTTGATCTTAGGGTACTTAAAGTGATAGTAATGTTTCACAAAAACAGCAGCTCCAATTAATCTTCATAGTATTTGATCCATAGAGAGTGTTATTTCATTGCTGTGAGAGTTGTAGTTCAAGAGTAATTGAATGATAAAGTTTCCCCCTCCTTGTGTAAGCCCCCACTCCTCATATGTGGAATCCAGTCTGTAGACCAGACAGCTCACATCAAGGGTCAATCTTATTACTGTGAGAACCATGAAAACCCTGCCCCCCCTTGACAGGTTTTTCAGCTTTTTCCCTTATGTTAATTGAGGATTGTCCCCCACTGCAATCTACCTGGACACACCCTGCTGTTCTTAGCTGAGCAGTGTTACATGCCTTAAAGGGGCGGGAGGGGGGTACTTTATCATTCAATTACTCTTGAACTACAACTCTGACAGAATTGAAATAACACTCTGCAAGGCCCAAATGCTATGCTGATTGATTAGAGCTGCTTTTATTATGAAACATTACTATCCCTTTAAGCAATTTAGTTCAGTAATAGCAAGACCATTATATTTAATATTTATTGATTCACTTTCATCAGGCATAGTGCCCTGTGATTGGTGGAAAGCTGATGTAGTTCCATTGTTTAAAAAGGGAGCAAGATCCAAACAGGAAATTGTAGACTTTTGAGCTTGACTTCCATAGTGGGTAAGATATTAGAAGGGCTATTAAGTGACAGTATTCAGAATTTTGTGAAGGCAAACAATATTATTAGTAGGAATCAGCATGGTTTACTTGCATTTTATGAAAGAGTAAGTAGTAATTTGGACAAGGGAATTGCTGTTGATGTAGTGTACTTGGATTTTGCAAAAGTCTTTGATACAGTGCATCACAACAGGTTACTGCATAAATTAAAAGGCTTTGGTTTGGGCGGTGATATCAGTACATGGATTAAGAACTGGTTAAATGATAAATGGCAGAGAGTTGTTGTTAGTTAAACCTTTTCAAATTGGTGGGGTGCCACAGGGTTCAGTCCTGGGCCCAGTGCTTTTTAATTTGTTTATTAATGATCTAGAAGTGGGAATTGAAAGTAGCGTGTCAATCTTTGCTGATGACACTAAGCTATGTAAGGCAATACATACAGAGCTGGATGTTTTTTCTCTGCAGAAGGATTTAGATAAACTGAGTGAATGGGCAGAAAAGTGGCAGATGACATTTAATGTAGATAAATGTAAGGTTATGCATTTGAGATGTAGAAACAAACTTTCTACGTATACTCTAAATGGGAAACAATATGGGGAATCCTCATTAGAGAAAGATTTAGGAGTACTGATAGAGGATAGACTACACAGCAGTATGCAGAGTCACTTAGCTGCTACGAGAGCAAATACGATGCTAGCCTGCATAAAAAGAGGTGTAGATGCAAGGGATGCTAATATTATCCTACCTTTGTATAAATCCTTGGTTAGGCCTCATCTAGAATATGGAGTACAATTTTGGGCACCAGTTCGTAAAAAAAGACATTATTGAACTGGAAGAGGTGCAGAGACGTGTAACAAAACTGATAAAGGGATTGGAAGATCTGAGTTAAAAAGAGAGGCTAGCCAAAATGTGTTTGTTTACATTAGAGAAGAGACGGGATGATATGATTACGATTTACAAATACATTCAAAGTCAATACAAAGAACTATCCAATTAATTTTTTACGTAAAGAGCTGAGCTAAGAACTAGAGGTCATCCATTAAGACTAGAGGAAAGGCGCTTTCGACTAAGACAAAGGCAGGGATTCTTTAGAGTAAGGGCTATAAAGCAATGGAATTCTTTGCCTGTGGATGTTGTACTTGCAGATAATGTAACTGCTTTCAAAAAAGCAATGGATGCCTATCTAACACAGAACAATACTGAAAATTATGACGGATGGCTTCAGTGCAGATAGGATGTTGATCCAGGGATCAATCTGACTGCCATTTGGAGTCAGGAAGGAATTTTTTTACCCACTTGGGGCTAAGTTGGAAATTGCTTCAGAGGGCCTTTTTTTGCCTTCCTCTGGATCAACAGAAGTGATTTTGGCATGGGCTGGACTTGATGGACGTATGTCTTTTTTCATCCTCATCAACTATGTTACTATGTTAGTCTAGAGAGCTAAAGATGACCAATGCTGGAACAATCCAGTTGCCTCACAGGGGACAAATAAAAAGTTTAACTCTTTGAATGCTAAGTAATGCATTTGAGACCTCTCTAGAATTAAAGGGGCTAAAACCACAACTTAACCCCTTAAGAACCAGCGGTGTGTGAAACTCATTGATCTGAAATTTGTTGAACACATTTCTTGTCTTTAAAGGGATAGTAATGTTTCAAAATAAAAGGAGCTCCAATTAATCTTCATAGTATTTGGGCCATGGAGAGTGTTATTTCAATACTGTCAGAGTTATAGCTCAAGAGTAATTGAATGATAAAGTATCCCCCTCCCTCCCCTTTTACGGATGTAACACTGCTCACCGCAGAACAGAAAAGTGGTGTCCAGATGGATTGCAGAGAGGGATAATCTTCAATTAGTGTTAAGGAAAAAAACTGAAAAACCTGTCAAGGGGGGCAGGGTTTTCATTGTTCTCACAATAAGAAGATTGTTCCTTGCTGTGAGCTGTCTGGTCTTAAGACCAGATTCCACATCTAAGGTGAGGTGGCTTACACTAGGTAAAAGGGGTCGGAGGGGATACTTTATCATTCAATTACTCTTGAACTACAACTCTGACAGTATTGAAAATAACACTCTCCATGGTCCAAATACTATAAAGATTAATTGGAGCTGCTTTTATTTTGAAATATTACTGTCCCTTTAATGGCTTAATTGGCATTTTCATGTGTCTCGTATGATGTAGTTGTCTGCCTCAGAATCATTCATCTTTAACTGCCAGAATACAGTGCAAAATGAATATTGAGAAGTGTGATTTCTTGTAAGAGCTCTGACAGGTCTGAGTAACATCGGTCAAAAGAAAAAACAAGTAGTTCATTTTTTTTAAAAGAATGTAGCCACAAGAATAAAATCTATATAGTACTTGTGTGTGACGGGAACATTATTCTAACTAGATTCTTTTTCCATGAGAATGGATATCCAGATAGACACTGCCCCCTTTGGCACTTAGTGTAATTATGTATCAGTGTAAAAATATAAACACTTTTGAGAAGATTTCTTTGAAAGCTTTGATGTTGTCTATGTGCTCATAGTTTTGTTTTGTGCTGCAGGAATACCTAAATAAATAGTAACCCTTTATTTTAACTGTATATATTTTGCAAGTGCATAATAGGTAGCCAAATTGCCTATTTCTTTGTTTAGAACATGTTTTACCAGAAAGACGTCTATACTTTTTATTTTTTTCATCTCCAACTATTTTTTGCACTTTAATGTCCGACAGTGAGTTACCTGGATGTCACTTTCCAGAGAGCTTTTTGGTCGATAGACCATAAAAGCAGGATGCAATAAAATGTTATAGTACCTCTGCAGCACTGAATGCTCTGTATACTTTCTAATTAACATTTACATTATCGGAATATCAGTGGCCTGTGCTTTAGCCCCAAGTGGTGGTGCCTCCCCCCACAGAAGAAGAGGCAGGAAATGGTGGACCCTACCACTTCCCTGTAGAAGCATGTGAGGCAAGTGGGAATTAAGGCTAATGTTAAGCCTGACCTGGGGACATAAAGGGATTGGTTACCAGGGAAAATGGACGTTGGCCAGAAGGGGGAGCAGGACAGACAGGAACTGGGGAGCGGGCTACGCACTGTAGAAAGAGACAAGGAAGTGTGTGTTTATTTGTGTGTATGTGCGTGTGCTCTTATTTGTATGTATGTGTGTTATATATAAAAAAACAAAATATGTGTTGGAAAATGGCACCAATGAGCAACCCCAACTAAAAGGTTCTATAACAGAACTATCGCTACAATCTCCATAAATCTAATAGTGAACAGAAAAAATAATAAAAGAAAAAGAGAAATATGAAGAGAGTGCTAATTCTTTTAAAAATAAAAATATTTATTCAAACAAATAACAATATAATTAAAAGACATATAATATACCCCCAAGTAAATATGATGCTATATTAATAAACATATGTGATCGC
Organism: Rhinophrynus dorsalis; assembly: GCA_037306005.1. Lineage (NCBI taxonomy): Eukaryota > Metazoa > Chordata > Amphibia > Anura > Rhinophrynidae > Rhinophrynus > Rhinophrynus dorsalis. Next base: position 150,992,943 of record CM074722.1, on the reverse strand, counting down.
ATAAAAGATAAAAAATATATGTATATACATCACCAAAAAATGACTGGATATAAATGTTAAAGGAACTCCTGATGTGGAAATGGGAAGGTAGAATGATGAAATGGACAGCATGTACTACTCTCCCGACTAGGAGCTCTGGTATGCATATAATGCCAACCATAAATTTGCTCCAGATAATAGAGGGCTGGACATTGGGCGTGGTGGTGGTGGGGGAAGGCACCGAGGTTAGTTAGAGCAGATCTTGTACTGAAGAACTCTTACCTTGTCTTGATTTTCAAGATGCTCTTTGAGCCCCATCCCTGAGTTAGCACCTGCCCCATGCTCATGGTGTGTGTGGCTGTGAAGACATTCCTGCACAAAGCACATCTCATCCGCTTGACTGGAAAATCAAGACAAAGTAAGAAAGTTCTCAAGTACAAGATCTGTTCTAACCAACCTTGGTGCATACCTCCCCCCCCCCCCGCGCCCAGTGTCCAGCAGTAACGTGTTGATTCACAGTGGCCACTAGTCTGACCCTACATAAAGTAGCCCAGAATAACGTGAGCAACCGGGCAAGGACTTTTTTATGTTAGAAAAGACCTAGGGTTTACCGTTCCTTTAATTCAAGTTCATTTTCATCCATGCCAAATATATAAAACTGCTTGTGAGTAAAATGTTGGTGTTTTACAAGTAGGAATGGCTACCTTCTGCTTTTGCTTTGAGGTGTACCTTTAATGTTGAGGCTACTCGACACTTAAGTCTTCTGCTTCTGCAGTTGTACCTCTATTGTCAAGTCTATTTGACACTTAAGTCTTCAACATCAGAATGTCATCTTTTTCATGCGGGAGACATTCTGATGCCTCGACACTTAAGTCTGTAACACCCTTATTTCGCCCTTTTCAACCAGGCAACATTTTTAATGCTCCGTGTGATTGGTCGCCCAATAGTGAGTGACATTTCAATAGTGAACCCCAAGTAGTTGACTGGATTCTGTGCACCAGACTTCCACTACATTGTTTGTTTTTGGAAGATCATGCAGTGCTGGATCATAACAGTGCAAGAGGTGCACATCAAAGAGGGCTTTACTTCTTGTAACTCTTCTGCCTGGTTTTGTATCCATGTATCCTCAAAATAATAAAGAAAAATCTGTAATTCATCCATATTTTCAACAACAAAATTTGCATCCATTGGAGTGTCAAAAGCACACACTACACCATTTGCTAGCATAAAAGCAAGTCCCTGCATGTACCACAGAGCTAATGCATATTATCTATGTAGAACATTGCCACATCTAGCAGCTGTTGAACTTTGCGCCATATGCATTGGCTGTAACTAAAAAGTCAGCTGCTTAGAACAATCCAGAAAAATGTGTTTAAAGGCTACAAGGGTTGCATTTTCAAAGTCTGTCATGACTAGATATATACAGTGCAGGACATTGTTTCTTTAATTTACTCAGCACACTCAAACACATATTCATTGTCCTCTCACTCACTCATAGAAAAAATAATAATGGTATTACTCTACCATATTTCAATGCATGGATAGTATATCATGGTTGAAATTATTCCATCTGTGTACCAGTGGTTGCTGTTTGCCAAGATTTGTAAATTCACCAGCATGGATAAAATCCAAGCCCATATTAGTCCCAGCCCACTGCTATGGAGCAAAACATTATCTCCTTTTTAGTTTTGCCATAGGAGACAAATTTTTTTCCCGTCCAGTATCAAACACAGGAACCATGGGGGCTGAGTCCCTCCAGGAGGGTAGAACACATCACAAAAGACAGGGTCTTTGGGGTGGAGACTCCATCCTCTTCCTCCAGCTCATCCACCCACTCATCAACTTACAGATGCATGTATCCTGCGAAGCAGGAGTGCAGTGGCCATCCTCTTAGTTTCTTTTTTTGTTTTTTTTTTTACAGTGTTTTATCGTTGTAGCTTTAGATATGGGGCTTTATAGTCTCCCATTAGGCAGATTCCCATCACTGGCTTCTCTAGAGTTGGATTGTCCAGATCACAGGGGACTTGTGAACCCTTTACCCTGAGGATGTTCCTCGTGTCTGAGTCTCCTAGAGATTTTGTCCTTTTCCCTAAGATGGGAGCCTGAAGACAGAAGATTGATGAGTAACTTTTTGAGTGCTTTGGTCGACTGTATGTACCATGCTGAGCTATCCCCTGCACACTATGTGTGTCCTAGTTAGACTGTGCACTCATCCATAGCTCATATCTTCATTTGGTCTGGGAGTACAGATGGCTGCATTATATATTGGTAGTTGAACCCTTTCCTTGCTGTTCTGCAGTGTAGGTTCATTGTGGCAGTACTACTGCTTTAGGGTGCTTTGGTGGCTTCTTTCTGCTCCTCCACTACTTTATTATGTCTGGAATTTTTTATGGATTTCAAATTTTAGTCAGATTTTAATGCCTCTTTAAGAACCGGAGCTTGCCCATGGCCATCATTGCTCCATTGACTTCAATGGGTGAAACTTCTTTGGGACATATCTCTGCAACCTTTTGGATTACAACGGTCAGGGTATCCTATTAAAATGTCACCGCCTACATTGCAACCCTCAAACTGGCAACATCAGAATATCCCCTGAATCAAAAGGGTGGCATCTAAATGTCGCCTGCTTACATGTCGCACAGGGGAAACTGCAGTGGTGATCCAGCATATTGCACAGCAATGCCAGTGTAGTGTTCCCCCAATAAAAACGTAGACTGCATATGTCTGGATTGCCTGCAGCCACACACTGTGCACCCCACAGGATGAAACTAGAAAGAGGAAATGTTTAATGAAGTGTGTCGATTGGGAAAATGATCATTAACTCAGGTGACATTCTGATGTCATCCTTTTGAGGGCCTCCATGTAAGCAGAGACATTTTACTAGTAACCCACGGTCAGTGAGGGCACTTTCTTCTTGTCTCCTAATGCTCTCTTGTATGGTCCACTTTGTGAGTGTCCATGGAGCACAGCACTGCCCATGGCTGGAGAGCCACATGTTGCTAGGCCACAAGCAAAGGAGAACACTACAGTTTCCATAATCCCCTTGTTCCCAGACTTTTTTTTTCTGATTAGCTGGTACGCTTATTGAGGGCTATCTTCTACCTTGCTTATCCTATGGAGAGGCTGACTTTCCTGCTCTCTTCTCCAGTTTAACCTTTTGCTTGCAGATAAGTACTTTTTGGTCTTTCTGGAGGCTTTGCTTTAAACTGGTGATATTTTAAACTCTTTTTTTCTACTTTTAGACACTTTGTTCTGGACATGTCTAACCCAAAGGGGCATATGGGAAAATTCAAGGTTATTTATTCAGGGGCTTCCCTTACTTCCCTCACTCATTGGCCCTCCAGCACTGAACAAGAGCTGACTAGGGTTAAAACTCTACTGTCCCTTCTTCAGTTCAGGGGGCTCTCCATTCCTGGAAACCTTTACCCAATTTTAAACAGGTTGAACCTATATTTACACTCTAAGGTTGTTGGGGTATTAGGAATTAGACTTAGGGGATGACAAGATATGGAATCTTCCTTCCCCTATAGGGATTCATGTGAGACTGACACTGTCTCCACTTTTGAGGGGCACAAAAAAGTGGTGTTGGAGACCCTTCAGGTCTCTGAGGCTGTGGATGGGGTCTGCCTCTCCAGACATTTTCCAGAGGTGCAAGAAAGACACCCCTCCAAATTATGCTCTTGATCAGATCCTGGATGAATGGAATACTCCAGACAAGAGACTTTTCCTTAAAGGGGAACATTCACATTTTAAAAACTCTTATGAATGGGCTTTAACTAATAAAAAAAGATTAGAGTTGGCATTTTTAAAAATTTTTGTTACCTATATTGGACAGACCAACAATTGGGCACTTCCACATTCTGCAGCACCCTGTATGTGTGGCACAATGCCGCAGGACTTCCTACCTCCCTCCAGGCTGCCCAAGAGCACCTTCACGCTTCCCTTCGTGGGTGCATTTATGTGGGCTATCGTTACAGCAAACTCTGTTTACCATTCTAAAGCACAAGGGTGAAAGCTTAAGGCCAACTTTGTGACCACTGGGACAACACAAAGGCCTAGTTTCCTCTGCTTGTGGTCAATACGGCTATTACTGTGTGGGAAGAACAGCTATCTGAAGTATGCATTGCAATGTCCCTATGGAGGACATTCTGATTTTGTAGCCAGCATTATGCGAGTAGCACATTGTGGCTCAATATTTGGTCTGCAGACCAATCTTCTAAGAATACACTGGTGTCTTTGCCTTTTTGGGGCAAGGCCCTGTTTGGGCCTGATCTGAAGAAGATCATTAACAACACTACTGGTGGAAAGATAACTTTATTGCCCTAGATTCCACAGAGTGATTCTTTCTGTCAATGAAGACGCTTGGGTTTTGTCCTATCACCAATCAGGGGCACAGAGGGAGTAGAGGGAACATATTCCTCATGTCTTCCAATGGTCCCCCTCAACAAAGCCCAGACAGACATGGTAGGAAAAACGATTGTCTGCAAAGTCTAAGTCTCACAAACCAACTTCTGCATTACTCACAGAATTCTGGTCTGTCGTTTGCTGTAGGGAGTCATCTCTGCATTTTTCGAGATGCCCAGGCATCATTCTTAATGGACCAGTGGGTTTTGCAAGTGGTATCAGAAAGGTACTGCATAGATTTAAAGTCCCTTCCTCTATATTGCTTCTTTTTGTGAAAGGTTCCTTGAAATGCAGAAAGGCAGGGCTATTCCATGAAGCAGTCTCCACTCTTCTGGAAAATCAGGATCTGGTTCCCTTACTAGTCCAAGAGTACTTTTCAGCTTTCTGTTCTAAAGTTTTTTTTTTTGTTCTAAGAAGGACAATGACTGCCTGAAATATCTCAGCCAGAGGCTGGTTGCTACGGGCTTGAAGATGGAATGTTTGTGTTTTGTCATCCCAGTGATGTGCCCAGGGGAGTTTCTAGCCTTCATTGATCTCCAGGGTGCAGAACTGCTTGTCCCAATACACTGGACCACCAGTTCTTCCTTTGTTTTACTTTTGCTTGCAATCGCTACCAGTTCATGGCTCTGCCATTCGGTGCCCAGAATCTTCACCAGGATCATAGCAGCCATGTACATTCTTCCCCAAGGCATTTCTCTGACATCATATTTGGATGATCTCCTGATCAAGTTGATTTCAGAAGAACTCTTGTCTCTCCATATCCAAGAGTGCACCCACATACTTGTGTATCACAGTTAGATTCTCGACCTCAAAAAGTCTTCATATATTCTGTCCTGCATACTTGTGTTTCTGGGCATGAGATTCAACCCCCTCCAGGGGAAAGTGTTTGTTATGGAGGAAAAGATTCAGCTCCTGTTTAAAGATGTCTCACAGGCTCTGGAGTGGCTGTCGGCCATGATCAGGGATTACATGTGAGTCCTGGGTCGTTTGGTGTCTGCACTGGAAGCAGTCCCCTGTGCCCAGTTCCACAAGAGAGAGGGACATCCTCAGGATGTGGTTCAGGAGACAGGAGCATCTCATGCACCACATCTGTCTCAGTGGAGACCATTTATGAACCTGGTGATGACGGATGCCAGCCTGAGGGACTTCGGTGCAGCCTTGGGAAACCGGGGGGCCTACGGGCATTGGACAGGTGAGAAGAGTCTAATGTCTATCAACAGCATGAAACTCTTAGCAGTTTGTCTGGCTTTCTTGCACTGGTCCCAGGTGCCCATGGGGTCCTTGGTAAGGGTTCAATCAGACAACTCTACAGCAGTGGTGTATATTAACCATCAAGGGGGAAAGCGCAATGAGATATCGCGGAAAGAGGTAAAGGATCTCCTCACGTGGGTGGAGGCCCTCGTCTCAGCCATCTCAGCTTTACATATCCCAGTAGTGCAAAACATTCTTGCAGAATTCCTCAGTCATCAAGATGTGGAGCCAGAAAACTGGGAACTTCACCCGAAGGCATTCTGCCTGATAGTTCAACACTAGGGGGTTCTAACGATAGAGCTGGTGGCATCCAGTGAGACCAGGAAAGTGCCTGCATTCTGTGCCTGGACAAGGAAGCCACTGGAACTTGCACCAGGAAAGTGCCTGCATTCTCTGCCTGGACAAGGAAGCCACGGAACTTGCATCAGTCCTATGTGTTTCCCCTGATTCCTCTCATCCCCATAGTGATTCGGAAGATCATGATGGAGAAGGAGTTAGTCATCCTAATCTGTAGAAGAAACAAAGCGTAAGAGAGCACAAGGAAGCAAGCTAGTGCAATAAGTTCATTGACAAATTCCACCACCTCATAAACACCCCACTTGTAGGTACTTACAAACAGTCAACTGAACATTTCAAGATATGAATATAATCTGATTTAGTTCATTATTTGATCATTGTGACAATATTAAATGATTGAGCGCCCCTTTCTTTTCTCTTTGTTGGTTCTAAGTCATCCTAATTGCCCCATTTTTGCCTGGCTGGCATGGTTTACAGATCTCATCAGTCTGTCCATTCAGGAGCCGATCCGCCTGCTGCCCAGACCGGATCTGCTGCTGGAGGGACCCTTGTGGTATGAGGATGTGAACAGACTGGCCTTGATGGCATGGCTCTTGAGGCCACCATTCTGAAAAGGAAAGGATTCTTTGATAGGATTCTTTGATGAGATCATCTTAACCATGATCAAGGCTTGGAAACTAGTCTCCTCTAAGGTGTAAGTCTGGTCCATTTTTCACAGGTGGTATGCTGACAAGAATATGTCTAAGCATGTCTTTTATCTTCCTATGGTGTTGTCCTTTTTTCAGGATGGAGTCAACAAGGCTCTCAGCCTGAGCTCCCTCAAGGTACAAATCTCAGCTCTCTCTGTTCTCTTCGAGAAACATTTTGCCAATATCTCAGACATGAAGACCTTTCTACAGGGAGTGGTGAAGGGAGTGGTGCATGCCTTTTCCTCTTTTCATGGGATCTCAATTTGGTTTTCCAGTCCTTCAGAGTCCTCATGGTGTGCAAACATGAGTGTTTGTGTGTGTGTGAGCATGTGTGAGCATATGTGTGCGTGAGCATGTGAGCATGTGTTAACATGTGTGAGCGTGTGTGTGTTTTCCGTGCAGTGTTTTGCATATCATTTGAGTTTTCCACATAACGTGTGTAGTGTTTTTCGTATAAAGTTTTGCATATACCTTATTTCCTATGATGTTTTGTGTAATATGTTTTAAGTATAGCATTTTTTGCATATCGTATAAAATTTTATATATTGTGTTTTTGTGTGGCATATAGCTTTTTTGCGTATAGCTTATTGCTTATATCATTTTATGTATATAAATTTGCGTATAGCATTTGCGTTTAGCATTTTATGCATAGCATATAGCACGTATAGCATATAGTGTCTTGCATATTGCATTTTGTATATAATATTTTTTGCATGGCATTTTGCGTATAGCGTTTCGCATACTGTTTTCTGCATATCTCAGTTCATATTTTTGTGAATAGCAGTTTCCATATTGCTTTTTGCATACAGCATTTTTTCTATAGCGTTTTGCATATAGTGCATTGTGCATAGCACAGTGTTGTGCATTTTGTATATATCATTTTGCGTATTGCATTTTGCACATAGGGGTTTGTGTATAAAGTTTTGCATATAGCGTATACCATATATCGTTTTGTCCATAGCATTTTGCATAAAGTGTATTCCGTATTGTGTACAGCGTGTTGCGTACAGTGTTTTGCATATTGCTTTTTGCATATAGAGTTTTGCCTATTGTCTTTTGCATTTTGTGTATAAAGTATTGCGTTAATCAGTTTCTGTATAATGGTTTGCATATAGTGTTTTGCATACATCATAACCAGTTATGAGTATAGTGTTTTGCTTGTTGTCTGTGTGTCTTGTGCCTATTGTGTGTGTTTTGTGTACATTATTTGTGTATTTGTGTGTATTGTGTGTGCATGCATTGTGTCTGTTTATTGTTTGTGTATTGTGTTTATTCTATGTATTGTATGTATTACGTGTACTGTGTGCGTGTATGGTATGTATTACGTGTACTGTGTGTGTGTATTGTGTGTGAGTGTATAATGTGTTTATGTATGTGTATTATGTGTGTATTAAGTGTATTACGTGTGTGTATTGTGTTTGTGTGTATTGTGCATTGAGTGTGTGTATTGTGTGTTTATGTATTGTGCGTGTGTCTTATGTGTGTGTTTTGTGCATATTGTGTGTCCATTGTGTGTATTGTTTGTGTTGTGTGTTTGTTGTGTGTGTGTTGTGTTGCTTGTATGTGTGTGTGTATTTATAGAAGGCCCCTGCAATTCCTTGCAGAGATTTTCACTGAAGTTGCCAGGGTGAAAGTTTTTTTTTGGAAGAGGAGATAGTGAGAGGGGGCTTCAGCCCCCTTGCCACTCCTGTCAAAATCAGGCCCCCCTGTATCATCCCCTGTATCTCCAGAAAAGGAAGTATAGAGAAGATCTGAATATCTCCTCCCTAATGCTTCCTCTAGGTATGTGTGTGTGCGCCAGTCAAACATATATATTTAAAGATGGAACACAGGACTCCCACCTGGAGAAAAAACATACATGCATTCCTTTTCCAGGCAGAGGTGTCCACTTAGGGTCTTAGTATTGGGAGATTTATGTATTCTTACCCTCTTAGATTATTTTTGCTGTGGCTGCTGTCACACATGAATCTGAAATTTGATTGGCAAGGGGTTGAGTCGGAGAAAGAGGAGGGAGTCTCCACCCCAAAGACTCTGTCTTTTGTGATGTGCCCTGCCCTCCTGGAGGAGGGACTCAAACCCCATAGTCCTTGTGTTCCATATAGACTAAAGAGAATATTATATAACAGGTAAAATCCTATTTTCCCATACTCTTCTTATTCTCTGCCTCAGGTTATTAATTGTTGGTAACTGTACAGCAACAGCTGTGTGGCTATTTCAGATATTACAGCCACAAGTTCTTGGATGTTATACTGGGTTGTCACAGCCCCATCTTTCATTTCCCCTATTACTTGTTTTGCCTCCAATCCTACTATATCCAGAACATGATTGTGCTCGCCAGATCCTCTATAAATTATGACATTTTTAGCGTGGCGCTTGAAGTTCAGTGTCCTTTTGCGTATTCCTTGCACATTCAATTATGTTTTCCAATGAAATTTTTTAACTTGTCTGTTGTTTTTAACCCTTTGAGTGCCAGAGAGGTACGGAATGCATTGCATTGCAATGCATTCCATACCCCTCTGGCATTCAAAGGGTTAATAAATTCTAAAGCCACAGTGAAGATGTACTCCTCCACTGCTGCTCAAATTGAGCTGTAACAAGGCATAAGCTTCACACCTATGAATGAACAGTAATGATGCGTGTCTATAACAGTAGAGCCATAATGATGCAAGACCCTAAAACTTTGTCTTATTGAACTATTCCACGCCTACACACCTATGAACATGCAACAATGATGAACACATACTGAAAAAATGTGTGAAATGGTAAAAAAAATAACTCTATGAGTGCCAGTGGGATATGCAACGCATTGCAGAACGTTGCATAACCCACTGGCACTCACAGAGTTAACCCCCTAAAGTTACCAACCTCTCCAGAAAATAAACTCTTACCTATAATCCTGATGTCCAGGGGGTCTTCAGCACCCTAGTCATCCACTGTCAGTTTTCTTCTTTAGTCTTCTATTTTGCTTCTTCTTCCTTATCTTCATCTTCATACTTCTTATCTTCTATCTCATTGAAAAGAAATAAAAATTGTCCAAACTAAATTTGCCTCAAAAAAGTACGCATCAAAGATATGCTGACCTTAGCCCTTGGAATGCCGGACGGGTACACAACAAATTGTAGAAAATTGAGTTGTGTACCCTCTGACATTACAAGAGTTAAATTGATGTTGACAGTCCAAGATAAAAATAGATAATGGCAGTCCAAGATATAAATCTGTTCTAGCAGTCCAAGAGTTACAATTACTCTATTGCTGTTGCAGCTACCGTCTCAGACAGTGTTGGGAGGAATGCAAATGAACAAATTACCCCACAAAGTTACCTCTCGGACCATTGATTGAGCCACTTCGTCATCCTTCCGCTAGAAGCTGATTGGGAGGTGCGTAAGCACACATCCCAGCCAATTGTAACGTGGGAACTATTTTGAACAGACACCGGCCACATAAAAGCCAGTCTCTATTAAATTTTTCCACGGAATGGCTCGGGCAACAGCCTGAGTGGTAACTTTGGGGGGGATTTGTTCCTCTGCATTCCTTAGGCAGCCGCTGGTGGCAGCGGGGGCAGCATACTTGTAACTCTTGGACTGTCAGAATAGATTTATATCTTGGACTGCCATCATCTCTTTATTATGGACTACCAGCATCAATTTAACACTTAGAATGCCAGCGGAGTATGCATCACATTGCTCTGCAATGATTTCCATACCCCCCCAGCACTACAACTGCTAAGGCATATCTTTGATGCATACTTTTTGGGGGCATCTTTAATTTGGACATTTTTTATTTCTTTTCAGTGACATATTTGGCACAAAAAAGAAGACAGAAGATACGAAGAATGAAAATGAAGAGAAAGAAGAAGATGTAAAATAGAAGATTAAAGAAGAAGATGGATAGTGGATGACAAGTAAGTATTATTTAGCTCTGGAGCATGGGTGTTAGCACAGTGTTAGGGCTAGTATTGTTTAACTTTTATGTTAGGGGTAATGTAATGTTAGTGTTCGGGAGGGTGACTGTGTTCTAGCTCACGCTCAGTATTTGACTGTTTGACTGTTTATCAAGCACTGAGCATTAGCCATTTTCCTTTGATGTTCCCATTTCTAATGCTATTTAGTTTTGTGAGTTTTGGGAACAAGAAACACACACCGGACATTGGGCCAAAAGTCAGGTTTTGTGGCCCAACTTTCTTTGTGGTTTCTGTTGGGAGGGTTATTGAATACGGGTGGTGACACAGTGTGTGTGCTGGTCAGTATCCATTTTTGCCCTACCGACAGTTTTAATGGGGCATATTGAATTGAAGACAAAGACTGATGCATTAAGAAGAATTGGAGTGATTCTAGAGCAAACAAACTACACCATTGGAACAAATTAAAATTCCCCCGAAAAGCAATTGATTGAAATGGGTCATTTAATCTAATTAATATTAGCAAAGTTTACAGTGCATTGTTTTGTAGTTTGTTTGTGATATTTGTCATTAAATTAGTTATAAATCTGAATTATATGAATGGAAATGTAGCGAATATTTTTTTGTTCCCTATGGTAGAACTGGATTTCTCTAGAATTGCTCTAATTTTCTTTGTACACCAGCCTTACAGATCTGTGCAACAGATCACTGTATATGTGTAACATATTGATGTATTCATGCCGCAAGCTGTGAATATCTGCTGCACAGTAAAGCTGATTTACTAATGAAAATGTGGTGCAAACCCAGTGCACCATATAGATTGAATACAAATTCAAAGAATTCCCATTGAATTAAATAGAAATTGTATCCCCTTGAAAGATAAAGAGGCCTAAACTAGGTTGCAAGCAGTTAAAAGCTCCATTTAAATGAATGGGATTTTTTTTATTTCTTCCTTGTGGTGCAGTTGGGTGCTGCAAAATTGCACCACTTTTTCCATATATCAGCCTCAAAAAAAGCTTTAAAATGGAGCTTTCACCTTAATTCAGGTTTGCATATTTGAAAACTGCATTAACCCTTTGAATGCCAGAAGGCTATGCATTCTATTGCTTTGCAGTGGGATGCATACCCCTCTAGAACTCAAGTGGTTAAAAACCACATATATGTTATGCTAGCCAATATTCCAGCAGATGTATAATTTAGGAGATATTCACACTTTTATTTCTGAGCAAAGTGAAAGTGAACATTTCCTGGTACTGCACAGAGCTTCATTATCATTAGAAAAGTCATTTAAACCTTCATTAGCAAATGCCACATCATTGAAAAGGCTTAATTAGCATATGCAATGTCATTGATTGGCTTAATTAGCATATGAAATTGTCACTGATAGTGCATGGGTACCTCAATTAGCATATATTACTATATGAAAGAAGTGTGATTAGCTCCTAAACTGTACATTTGTTGGCCTTTTTGGTTAACATAACATTTAGGCAGTTTTTAATGCAGTTTTCAAATATGCAGACTTGAATTAAGGTGAAAGTTCCACTTTAATCCTTTGGTAGCAGAGAAATACACTGGATATTTCACTAGCATTCAAGGACTTAAAGGGATAATAATGTTTCATAATAAAAGCAGCTCCAATTAATCTTCATAGTATTTGGGCTATGGAGAGTGTTATTTCAATACTGTCAGAGTTGTAGTTCAAGAGTAATTGAATGATAAAGTATCCCCCCTCCTGCCCCTTCTGCTGATGTAATACTGCTCAGATCAGAACAAAAAGATGGTTTCCAGATGGCTTGCAGAGAGGGACAATCATCAATTAGCATAAGGGAAAAACCTGAAAAACCTGTCCAGGGGGGCAGGGTTTTCATTGTTCTCACAGTAAGAAGATTGTCCGTTGCTGTGAGCTGTCTGGTTTTAAGACCAGATTCCACATCTGAGGGGAGGTGGCTTACACTAGGTAAAAGGGGTGGGAGGGGTAATTTAATCAAATAAAATACTATGAAGCTTAATTGGAGCTGCTGCTTTTGTGCCACATTACTACCCCTTTGACGCCTTTGAATAATACTGTGTAATAGGGTATACAGCTAGTGCCAGGACATTGAGATTGCGCTGGCACCTCTCAAAATTTGGAGCTCTTTGCAGTTGCCTGCTATGCCTGCTAGGAAATCTGGTCCTGCTATCACTAATTATCATGGCTTTCATAGTCACTGAATTTTTCCCCTCGCAAATGCATGAAGATTTCTGTTTGAATGTAAGTTATAATTTATTTAAAACCAACAGATACGCATTTTTTCTTTCAGCTTGCAATAAATACACAGATACAACTCTTCAAACACCCTCCATTAATAGAGAGGATGTCATGTTATGCATAGCGCACAATATATTTAAAATAATGGCTTTCATATTTACTGCTGGCTTGTTTTTAAAATAAATGTAAGACCAGATACTGCTTTTTAAATGGAGCAGTAAATAAGTGCTGCTCTCTGAGGTATCATTTTAGAAGTAAATCAGATACATCTTGCTGTATTTTAGGGACCACAAACTGCTCAAGCAATTATTTTTTTGCTAAATTATTTTTTATAGCTGATACTAGTGTGTATGTGTTTGTGTGAGCATGTGTGTGTATGTGTGTGTGTTAAAGGGATTGTAATGTTGAAAAGAAAAAAATATTGCAGAGTCTTCTTTATAATATAACAAACACATTGCGCTAGTTCAAAATGCTTACTTTTGTGTAGTTCTCAAGATATGAAATGTATAAGGATCCCCCGGCAGCCTCTTCTGGCTACATCACTCAGCAGCTCTCTCCGGACGGACACTGCAAGGGACAAACTTCAGTATAAACATACAAAGAGCCATATGTTCAAAGAAGTAGTGAAATAGATTTTGTTGTTTGTAACAACTTTGGAAAGTACAGTGTCGTTGGGCTCATTAGTATTTTCAGAGAGTGTCGGTTGTGATCGGAAATATGTAATTTGTCCTGACTGAAATTGTCGTATGTACAGACAAAAAATGTCTCAATTAACGAAAAAAAAATGTCTTAAGACAAAAATGTCCTAACTAAAGACAAAATTTCTCACATTCAGAACTTCATATTCCCTCCATTTTTTTCTTAACGTTCAAATTTTGGCTTTTGTAAGACATTTTTTTGTCATTAGTTACGACAAATTTTCATTTCCTCTATACGACACTGGAGAATAGTTTAGCTATGCCCTTTCCCTGCCCTTTTGCCCGGCAGTTCTGGAGTTGTGTTGTACACAACGGACATTACTATTTTTTTTGTCGTATACTGTATAGAAAATATATAGTTCATGCACACAATTACTTATCTTTGTCGTTCATACAACATTTTTTTGTTGTTATCCCTTTGAACATATGGCCCAAAGAAAAAAAAAGAAATCCTATGTACAGCACCAGACCCACCCTTTTAGAGACTAGTTTGGGCAAATCATCCAATAGGTGAAACACACATCATATAAATGAACCTTTAATAATAAATTAAAAAGCCGTCGAATTTGTTAAAAACAATAAACCACACTGTTCACGATAGTGGAATTAACTTGGGTAGTATCCAGTGAAACCAGTCACATGTCCTACAACTATCTTATCAAATTCAAGACCATAGACCACAACATTGTCTGGTCTATAACTGAGTTAATCTTGAAATACAAGATTCTTAAATCCCAGCTAGGATAAGTGACACTTATTACTTGAAAGATATTGAAATGAAAGTGATGTTGACGCTACGATGAATAATCGCTATTATTCACTAATATACTGCAGAATATCTATGTAACCGCTGAACAATCTTATAGAGATATTGGAGTACTAATCTCTATTGGCAGTCATACATACAGCTCAAATTACCATTATGCATGAGACGCAAAAGTAGCGCTAGGGAGAACGTGTAAATGAATCATATAACTAAATCACTTAGCTGGTTTTAGTACTGAGGTTACATATAAAATTCTGTACCTTTATCTTTATCTTTAGTGTTTGCCAACTAACGTGCTTGTTGAATTTCCGTCCCACACTTAATGTTACAGCAGGACTCCAGCAGCGATCACGAAAAAACCAGCACAATTGTGTCAAAGCCGACACAGTTAATAATGAAGGCAATCACAGCTGATTAGGCTGACCTACGTGCTCATTTGATACTTAATCACCAGGCACGGAGAAAAAACATATATATATATATATATATATATATATATATATATATATATATATAAATTGTGATAATATTAAATGAGCTAAACTAGGTTGTAACAGAGCCGACAGAAAAGAAATGCGAACGCCTCTACAAGATTAATTAGAATGCTCATATATTGTTAATGTAGCTAAAATTTCAATAACTCAAATACTGGGATAAAAAAACAAACGAAATTTAAGCCAGTGCCGCAAAAATTAACCACTTAAAAATGTGACAGCTTATTGATATAGTTCTCAAAAATCATTAGGTAATGAACGTCAAAAATCAAGTGGTCCGTAATGGCACAAAATTTAAGCTAAGGCTTATAATGAACAGTGACATTGAATACAACTCACATAGGTGTGTGGTTCTACATCCCTGACGTACGTTTTGCCACATAGCAGCTTTGTCATAGGGTAATCGAGCCTGTTTTGTTAGCCCGGATTTATACTATTTACTCATCCCTAAACAGGAAAAGATAGCCACTCACTGGTCCATAAAAATAGATGGACATTTGTTACAATAACGTTAATGCGAGTAAATCCTGAATACAGTGTAGAATTCAATCAAAATCAGGAACATTACAAGTTAAATTAGCCTGTCTGAAGGTTAAAAAATGACATGAATAATCATATATGAGCTGAGAGGCGCATCCCCTCATTCAGGCCATTGGGAGTTAATGTATTTAAAGTGAAAATTAATTTGTTTTCTGCTTTTGATAATAGGTTGTCTATGTCCCCACCTCTTCTATTCAGAGATATATGTTGGAGACCAAACACTTTTATATCCTTTGTTAGGTAATTGTGTTTATGCATGAAATGCCTACTTAGGCTAGTAAGTTTTTTTACCCCCCAGCAACATCTGTTATCTCATTTGAGATGTTCATTAAATGTTCCTTTATTCTCACTGTCAGTTTTCTGAAGGTCTTATCCACGTAGGTCAAATTACATTGGCATTGGATAGCATAAATAACTGCTACAGTACTGCAGTTTATGAAATGATGGAATTTGTGTAGTTTATTAAACCTATCCTTGATTTCCGTTACATTGGTTGTGTAAGGACAAATGGCACATTGACCATAGGCATGGGTACCTGTTGTAGATAATTTTCTTTTGGCATTGACTTGGTAGTAGCTCTTAACCAGTTTATCACCCAAATTGGGTGAACGTCTACTACTCATCTAAGGATGAGTGCCAATAACTTTCTTTAGATCACAATCTGTTTGAAGAATATTCCAATGACTTGACAATATCTGTCGTCCTGTGTCCCACTGATTGTGGTAAGTCCCAACAAATCTGATCAGTTGGTTATCAAATTTCTTTATTTGTTTCTTAAATAAAGAGTTTCTAGGAGTATTTTTTGCTCTTTTTCTTGCTTTTGAAATCATTGTTTTAGAGTACCCTCTTTGAATTAATCTCTCAGAGAGCTCATTAGCTCTGAGATTAAAAGTGTCATCATCAGAGCAGTTTCTCCTAATCCTCAAAAACTCACTAGTAGGTATGGATTTAATTACTGAAGTGGGGTGAAAGCTATTGGCATGCAGGATACTGTTGGTCGCTGTAGGTTTTCTGAATAAATCAGTATGAAGCAAACCTTCACTACCCTTGTTAATCCTGATGTCCAGGAAATTAATAGCATTCATGTCATGTTCCAGAGTTAACTTCAGATCCCAGTTATTCTCATTAAGGACAGAAATATACTCTTGTAGTAATGCTACATCATTGTCCCATATAATTAACAGGTCGTCAATATATCTGTTTCATGCCAAAACATGGATATGCCATTTGGTTAGGGAATCACTGAAAGCAATAGTTGACTCCCACCACCTGAGGTACAAATTCGCATATGTGGGGGCACATGCTGCCCCCATAGCGGAACCCCGGGTCTGCAGATAGTAATAACTGTGAAAGATGAAATAATTATGCGTGAGTACATATCGCATAAGTCTCAACAAAAATGTTTTAGCCTCAACAGTGACAGTATTATCCTTATTAAGAAAATACTCAACAGCTTTAATATCTAGATCATGATTAATAGAAGTATACAATGACTCTACATCACAACTAACCAGAACTACTTTTTCATCCACTGGTAATTTGTCCAGTTTCGTGAGTAAGTCAGTAGTGTCTCTGGGATATGACAGTAACTGGATCACATATTTTCTTAGTTTACTATCCAAAAACCTGTGAGGCTCTTTCACATAAGCTGCCAATACTAGACACAATTGGTCTGCCCGGTGGGTTACTTGGATTTTTGAGAACCTTCAGCAGTAGTTAGAATGTTGGAACTACCGGGTTCTTTACTTCCAATAATTTTTTTTCATTAGATGATATAGTTCTATTGCTACATGCTTCATCAATCATTTTACTATAGATGTTTAAGTAGTCTTTAGTGGGGTTCGTGAGTAGTCTTTTATAGCATTTTTTGTCATTCAACTGTTTAAATGCTTCCGCCAGATAAAGGTTTTTGGGCCAGATGACTACATTACCCCCCTTATCTGACGGTTTAATAATCACATCGTCCCATTCTGATAGTTCTTTGACTACTAATTCTTGAGCAAAACTGAGATTATATGGTCCTTTCCTCTCAGGTAATTTGATAATTTTCTGCATAACCACGTACTTGCGGACAGATTTGTGTAGAGGGGGTAAGTAAGGATTTTGTTCTCAATTTAGGAGTAAATTTATCTTCATTGGCAGCAATTAGATCAAGCAGATTTTGTAAAGAATCCTTTACATCATGAAAATTGGAGAGTGTATGATCTCTAAACCCAAATTTGGATTAATAAAAACAGTCTTGGTCAAATAGACTGACTGTTGAGGTGACCTCAGTATCAGATTTATTAAAGTACTTATGAAGAAGTAATTTCTGACAGAATAAGAAAAGATCCTTGTTAAGTTCAAATTTGTCAAGTTTGTGACATGGTGAGAATGACAAGCCTTTACCAAGAACCTCTAAGTGGGCTTGGGTAAGTTCACGGGAGCTTAGATTTATGATATTCAGGGGCGGGGGTTCCTTCAACGCCATTGTTGTTGTTGTACTCCATAGCCTCATACTTCTCTGTCTCCTAAATCTACTGCCCCCCTTCCTACTGATCTTTCTCCTATGTTCCTGTACTTTCTCCTTCCCCTTGCTCTGAAGGGACGTCTCCCTAAAAATGCTGCAGAGTTCTATTGGATTCAATAGGGAATGTATCTATTGCCTCTTCATTGTCGGCGATATCTGATTCTGATATTTCTACATCACTAACATTGTTGGACTTAGAAGCTTCTGGATTATTAGATCTCCAAACAAACTTAAGTATGCAAAGGAAAATCTTGACGAAGGAGGGCAGGGTTTTCCTTATTCTTACTGAAATCTGTTTGTTGCTGCATCCACTGGGCCGCACAACACGATTAGAGATTCATTGGGAGGCATCCAGAAGGGGCGGGCAGGGGATCCTTATATATTTCGTATCTTGAGAACTACGCAAAAGTTACTGTGTTGAAACAGCGCTATGTGTTTCTTATAAAGAAGACTCTGCAATATAGGTTTTTTTTCAACATTACTATCCCTTTAAAAGACAAAAACAATTTAGTTAAAGGGATAGTAATACTTTGTTTTATCTTTATTTTATTTTGTAGGCATTAAAAAAACATGAAGAACGAAATAAGTCTTATCTCTCAAACCTTTATGGTTTAAGAGATATTCACAAGCAAAGTATCCCCCCCCCCCCCCCCCCCGTTCAGTCAGATCAGAAGGGAGGTGCCCAGGTAGACTGCAGAGAGGGACAATCTTCAATTAAGATAAGGGAAAAAGCTAAAAAGCTTGTCAAGGGGGGAAGGGCAATCATTCTTTTCACACAAAGAAGATTGTCCCCTGCTGTTATCTGTCTGGTCTTACAACCAGATTCACATCTGAGAAGAGATGGCTTACACTAGGAAAAAGGGGCGGGAGGGGAAACTTTGCTTCTGAATATCTCTTAAACCATAAAAGTTTGAGACATAAGACATATCATTCTTCATGTTTTTTTAATGCCTACAGAATAAAATAAAGTTAAACGAAGTATTACTATCCCTTTAAATCCAACATTATGTTTGTACTCAAATGGGCAAAAGCTGAAACATTCGAAACCACATTTCTGCAAATATTAATTTCATTTTCCCTTATTCTTTGTTGAATACATCAAACATGACCTCATACTTTACATCAATGAATCAAAGATGACAACACATATAACAACAGCAATTACATAATAAGATTACAAATTAGATGTTATATTCATTGCAAGCACAGATGGAGTTAATGTTCTCTGAAACTTAACCCAGAATCTAATATATTTACTACAGTATGAATTTACTTAGGTCCTCTGGATTTCAGATTTGTATTAAACTTGACCTGCACTAACCCTATTTACTAGGGATGGGCACAACTTTTCATCTCAGAAGATAAACTGTAAAAAAATAAAAAACAGCACTTCCTGGCATTCAGGAAATTTCCTGTGAAAATATGTCGTTTCCCACTTTTTCATTTCATTGAAATCAATGATAATAATTCATATACCTCCCACATGAAGTGTTGCCCCATGTGTTCCCACAATGCTTGTATAAAAGGCAAATCAGTTTTGCTTATGTTGTCAGTCAGTGCTTGGAAAACAGAGAGAGAGAGAAAGAGAGAGAGAGATAGAGAGAGAGAACAGCTGAATTTTGTAGACAGAGAAAGAGAATGATGAGTTGCTTGATAAGAGTGTTGGTGTTAGCCAATGTCAATTGTTCGCTGATTGTGTGTGTAAAGTGAGAAATAAAAAATAATACATCCCCCTAAGGTGAAAAGTAAAAATAAAGTGTTTCAGACTTTAAAAAACCTAAACGTATGAAAGTAGTGGGGATGAGGAGGAAACAGATGATGCTGATGCTTTAATTATTAATACTGATTACGATGTTGATTTAGAATATGTCCCTCCCCTTTTTGCCCTTTTTTCATTAGATAGAGATAAAGTAGAGAGTGAGCACAATGATGATTTGTCACAAAAATCTGATGAAAGCAAAAATCTTTCACCACCGAAGAGAAGCAATATGCCTGTTTATAAACTGTTTCAGAGACCATCTAGAAAGTCTGGGCAAGTAAACATGCCTACAAATACACAAGCATCTTGGTTGTCATTTTCATCATTACTACTTCCCAGTTCAATCCATACCCAGTCATTTTCACTATTGATGACTACTAAACTGCAACACATCCAACATCTGCAACCCTAGCTATGATGATTGCTTCTGCTGATGTTCAAAATATAGTGTCAGTGACCCCTAGTGCTATCATCATCTCAACATCTAGCCCCAGTAGTAGTAGTAGTAGTAATATTAGTAGTATTAGTCCATCAGAAGCCCAATCTATGCATGGAGACACTTCACTCATGATCCAAAAGCTAAACGTGTAATGTTTTTCCTGAGGTCAGGTCTTGTTCAAGTGAAACAGTGTATAAAGGTGCACATCTGATCAAAACCATACTAATGGATGAAGACAGATCCCCCACAGTGACTGTCTGCCCAGAAGCAGGTAATATATCTGGTTACTAGGAGGCAGGCAAGCAAGAACTGGAACAGGAACTGGAAGACAGGAGTTATAGGTTGGCAGGATACAGGAATCCAAGGTGAATTACCAAATCAGCAGCCAGAATCATAGTGTAAAAAAAAATCATAGCCAGGTCAGGCAGAGAAGGTTCGTAAGTGGAAAGACAGTCCACAGGTCTGATGGGGAGACATACTAGCAGCATGTCAGATGTGAGACGACTAGCAACAACAGAAGTCTTCCTAAATGTTTTCTGGACTGAGGTGCACATAATAGTAATGTTGTAGATGTCTCTTAGATTAGTAAAACATTCTCTTTAGTAACAGTAACACCCAGGTCTTCTACTGCTGTTGTGCAAATACAAAGCATAGAGGAGGATGACTCTGAGACAGCTGTAGACGACAAGTGTCATAAGGCTCGATTTAAAGTAGTGTGGTAAAACAGACTGTAGGGCCAAATTGGCTAATGGCCTGTTAGCAAAAAGTGTTAAAGAGCTATTGAAATGCCCTACCAGCTGAAAGAACAATGAAAGTTTGTGGCCAAACGTCCGATTAGTGTGTTAAGCTTTCAAAAGCTGCTAAGTAGCGTCAATAACGGGAACATCAAAGGATAAAAGCTAATGATCATACTGTCAAGCACATCGTTAGCTTATCTGTGTTAACCTTACCTGTCATCCACTGTCTTCCTTCTTCTATATCAGTGATTCTCAACTCCAGTCCTCAGGGCACACCAACAGGTTATGTTTTCAAGATATCCCTAATTAATCACAGGTAAATCAATCACAATGACCGATCCATTAATTACTCACCTGTGATTAAGCAGGAACAACCTGAAACCCTGCACCATTGGTGTGCCCTGAGGACTAACGTTGAGAAACACTGTTCTATCTTCCTTCTTTTTTCTCTTATCTTCTTTTTTCTTTCTTCCTCTTGTCCTTCTGTCTTCCATCTTCACGTCATGTACCTGTAAAAAAATGGAGATATAAATAAATGTTCCATAAATTAAAGAACCAACACATCTATGAATAGTTTAACCCCTTGAGTGCCAGAGTGGTTTGCAATGTATTGCAGAGCAAAGCCTTGCATACCTCTCTGGAGCTCAAAGGGTTAAGATTGCATTGATTCGCAGGTCATTAATGTAAAACATTGCCAAAGTCCTCTACATATGTCCCCATTAAACATTTCCCCATTAGAACTTTACACAGGCAAAAAAATATTCCAAATAAAAATGTATGCTATTTTCTGTTTCTCTTCTGCCTTTTGTGGTGATGGCAGAGAATGGCAGAATGAGCACCCCCCCCCTTACCCCTGTGTACCTTATGAGCCTGCTCCATCGTGAGGGAATTTGAACAGAGACTGCCTATATATATATATATATATATATATGTGCAGTATCTGTTCAAAAGGACTCACAGCCATTGGCTGGGATGTGTGCTTATGCACATCCCAGCCAATCAGCTTTGAGAGGAGGATTGTAGGAACCTGCTCAGAGCTGATTGGCTGGGATGTGCATAAGCACACATCCCAGCCAATGGCTGTGAACCCTTTTGAACAGAGACTGCACATATATATAAAGGCAGTCTCTGTTCAAATTCCCTCACAATGGAATGGCCATTGGCCCATAAAGTACTAGGGAAGGGCTAATCTCATTCTGCCTTTCTCCGCCACTGCTGCCGCCACAAACAGTGGAGGAAAAAGAGAAAATAGCATCTATTTTTATTTGGAATATTTTTTGTTTGTTTTTGATTCTTATGGGGAAATGTTTAAAGGGGACATATCTGGAGGACTTTGGCCATGTGTTACATTAATGACCCGTACATCTCTTCATATCTTAACCCTTTGAGCCCCAGAGAGGTACACAACGCATTATTCTGCAATGCATTATGTACCCTTCTTGCAATCAAGGGTTTAAACCATGCATAGATGTGTGGGTTATTTTTTTTTATGGAACATTTATTCATATCTCCATTTTTTTTGCAGGTACATGACGTGAAGATGGAAGACAGAGGACCAAGGGAAGAAAGAAGAGATAAGAAGGAAGAGAGAAGAAGGAGAGAGAAGAAATAAGATGGACAATAGCTGGCCAGGGTGCTGAAGACTCAGCTAACCATGAGTATTAATAGTACTTTAATAGTTACTTTTTATGGGATGTTGCTTTGTTACTTAGTTGGTT
The DNA here is from genome assembly GCA_037306005.1 of Rhinophrynus dorsalis. Lineage (NCBI taxonomy): Eukaryota > Metazoa > Chordata > Amphibia > Anura > Rhinophrynidae > Rhinophrynus > Rhinophrynus dorsalis. Next base: position 150,970,517 of record CM074722.1, on the reverse strand, counting down.
TAACCCGGTGAGCGCAGGGTTAATTCTACTAACTTTGGACACATTTTGGGTGTACTTTGGATTTATTGATATGAGGCTTAGGGCCCTATATCAATACATCCACTGGGGATTTAGGTTTTTTTAACTAAGTTTTCACATGCAATTTCTGCATCGGTTCTTAAAAGATGCGCTAAGGGATTCTACACCCCCAAAAAACTGGGTCTAGAATTTCCCATGTTAAAGTTAGTCCCCTGGCGCATCTTAGCACCAAACGCAGTTTTTGAATTGCAGTGTAGACTGTTTGTACTGTGTTTAATGGGGGGGAAATGGCTGTTAAGTTTATTGGCCGATTTGCTTCATTTTCTGCTGGCAGTTCTTCAGAGCACATCCCATTGAATTACTGTGCTTGAAAAACTGCCATCGGATTTAATTTTTGGCGTCTGACTGCTTTAAATTGAGCCCATAGAGTCCCAACATCCTCTACCCCATACTCCTTTTGTTAAAACAATAAAGTGCCAAAGTTCTTCTGTATGCAGCCAACCTGGCCAATCAGAGTTCTTAGAAATAAGTAAAAAACTGCACAAATAATATCCAGAAGTATACTTCTGGAATAGTGAATGTGCCAAAATGATAACAATTGACATGCTGCCTTATTATTGTGTTGGAAAAAGTGTGTATCACATCCAACTGGCATATACCATGCTGCAGTTATTTTTGAAGGATGGCTGTGGAAGAGTTTTACAAGCAGGTGGTTAGTGTGGTGGGCAAACCACTGGAGGCATCATACAGCAAGACAATTTGCCTGACCACAGATATGTGGATAAGTGGCCAGAGTGCAGACTATATGACTGTCACTGCTCACTGGGCATATTTTTCATCAGTGGGTAACAGTATGAAGCAGCAGCAGGTTATTACCAATGTTTCCTATTTCTCTGTTGTCCTGTTTTTTTATCCTGTTCTCTCTCCTTCTTTTTTGGCCTGTTCCTCCCCCTTGTCCCCTTATTGGTTCCTTAGACAGTCCAGATTACCCCACGCCCGATTATCAAGCTTTTCTGTTGCTTTGTAGATGTGTGTTGACTCCAGCTCTGTTCTTGTCTTCCGGCAGTCTAACTTGGCTTATTCCTGATTGTTTGATCCTCCGTTATCCCTGGCACTCCTGTTTGACCTCAGCTTTCATTTTTACTACGATTTTGGCGTACTTCTTATGTGATATTTGCCCCGGTATCTTGTCTTTCATCCACGTATTCTCCCTCCATCTCCTGGTGGAAGTTTCTTGGTGGTTCCTGGCGCTTGGGTTGTGGACAGCCACTCTGCCATTAGCGGTATCCATTCACCTCAGTGCCTGCATGCCATTTCGTTGTGGTCTCAGCCACTATCGTTGCTGACAGATTCCTCTACTTAGTGGTTGCAGGCCACTTCTGTTGCCACTGACTCTGCCAATGGTCCTAATCTGTTCTGAAGTAGACAGCCCTGTGGTATTTTGGTTCCTGTCTCAGTTCTACAGTTATTAGAGGTCGTAGCCCACTTTAAGAATGGGTATTTTTCTCCACTTTTGGTTTATTGCTGCATAAGCAGTGAAAACCTGCTTCCAAGCACGATAGCCTTATTACCATTGGTATCACAGTTACCATCTGCTGCACCTCTGATCACTAAGATCCTAGCCCACTGACCTTGCAAGTAGTAACTAACGTCTACCTACTTGCTGCTACTCCGTGGGTTTTTGCTATGTAAGAAGTCTTAGCCCACTTCCAAGTAAGACAGCCTTTCTCCATTGCTTCTTTAGTATTTTTTTTTTCAGTTCCCCAAATTAGGGGTCCCAGCTAGCTGACTATCAGGTAGTGAGTTCCTCTACCTTCCTTCCACTATACTCTCTGGATTTGTCCATGAAATAGGTGGTCTCAGTCCCCGTTTCTAGTGTCTCAGCTTATTACTGTGATTCTAGTCTTTGTCTAGTAGTCAGCTATATATTTGCAGTACCATTCCTCTTCCTGAATTGGTTCTGCTACCTGCTGCAAACTACTCTTCTATTATCTTCATCCTTTTCTGCAGCATAGTGGTCTCAGCCCCCTTCTTTTACAGCCGATTTAGCTTTCACTTGGAATCTGTTTCCTTAGCCCTATGTCTGAGGCAGTCTTACCCCACTATCATAGAAGAATACACAGTTGCCATGTTTGCTCTGTCTTCTTGCTTTCTGGCAGATCCTTAATGGTAACCCTGTCCACTTTTCCACCCATTCTATTTTCCACCTATTTTGCCCACTTCCACTTCACCTCCCATATAAGTGTATACCCCACCTTTAAACCTTCTAGCTCTGTGTCACAAAGATTAAGCCTCTCCCAAATTAAGACAAAACTAGCACCATTTGGGCACTCCCATCTCCAGCCCTGTGTGTTTCTCTAGGGTCCATGGATGAGAAACACAAATCGACGTTATCTCAAAACACTTGACACTGGTTATTTCCAGCACCATGTGTAGAGTACCAACAGAAAATAATGCCAGATAGGTCTACTTCAAAGGAAATTAGCCAACACTTGACTTTAGCAGGTCATGTCAAGTGTTATCAAGGCCAATTCCAATCTCCAGCCAATCCAAATCCAGCTAAGTATCAAAATAAGTCCCAAAAAATGTATGTATACCCCCAAAAACATGCCAATTCTTGCAGAGAGTTATAGTCGGAGTGGTTAGCGGAGTGATTTACACATTAAAATACACATATTACACATCGCACACATTACATCCACACACAATCACAAGCACACATCTTTTCTTTTGACACACCACACATTTATATTTATTTTATACTGAGTGAAATGAGCATAAGAGAGTCCCAGAGGGTGATTGTAAACAAGCGCTTGTGTGAGTACCTGTGTGAGTGTTTGAATGTGAGTGGGTTTGAAGGAGGTGGAGAGTACAGGAGAGATGGCAGGGAGAGGAGTGGAAGCTGGAGGGATGGGGAGATGAGACGGAGAAAAAGAAAGAGTACAGGGCATCCCCGGGCAGGTAAGGAGTGGGAAAGGGAGAGCAGGTGGGAGAAGATGTACTTGGCAAGTGACAGGTACATGCCAGTCAGTGACAGAGCTGGCAGTGGGGCAGGGTGTGGGTGTCGGGGAGGGACACACACACAGCCAAGGCCAGCAGAAGTAAGGCCTACAACACCACAGTAGGCTGAGACAGCAGTGGAGAGAGAAAGGGTCAGAGAACAAATGTACACGTATGAGGAGAGTAGGGTTGCCACCTGGCCGGTATTTTACCGACACAGCCGGTAATTAGCACACTGGAGCCAGTGCCAGTATAACTAATATAACGGCAACTGAAAAGCCGGCATTTGTGTGCGTCCACCCGGGCAGGGGGAAAATGCCAGAGACGAACCATGCCTGACTCATCTGCATTGGAGGAGGGAGGCAAGTACTAACCAATGGGAAGTTTGATAGGCGTGGTTTGAAGGAGGCGAATCTCCGGCAGACTCAGTGGCTCAGCATTCCCTGTCAATTTTGCGGCTGGAGCAGATGTGCTGCCAGAGATCCAAAGATTGGGTGGCATGCTGCTCTTTGGCTTCTGATTGGCTGTTGAGCTACAGCGCAGGTATGTGTGTAAGAGATGGGAGGGTTGTAATGTCGGACGCAGGTTCTGGTGTCTCGGTGGTTGCCCTCTCTGGGCTTTCTTGGGCACCTCTACAGGGGGAGACCCAGGAGTATGTGTGGGCTTTGGCACTGTGTAATATCGAGTGCCTTCGGTGAGGACGAGTAGAAAACATCTCATATGGACTGAATAGTGATTTAGTAGTAGGCTGATGGGATAGAGATTATATGAGTAGGGGCCCTAGTTCTGGACCACAAACTACAGAAGAGGGGAGTGGGGACTCCTTGTCTTGTATTATCATGGGCCAGGAGTATACATAGGAGGAGCCCATAGTCCTGTATAATATGGGGGATAGGGAGCCCCTAGTCTTGCACAATCCAGTGTGTAGAGGGCCCCTGCTGCTATAGCAAGAGTCAGAGAATATAGTGGGGAGGCCAGAAGTCCTACATATTGGGCAGAGGCGTAACTAGAAGCATCCGGGCCCTGGTGCAAGAAGCGCCAGGGGCCCCCCCGGACCAAATTCGCCCTTCCTCGACTATATTTGCCCTCTCCAAAATGCCCTTATCGCCTACCTCCCTGGAGTGGCAGGAGCCTCGAGAGGTGTGTTGATCTCCTGCGCGGTCCTCTTCAGTAATGCAGAGATCTGGGAGATTATATCATCTCCCAGTGCTCTGCATTACTACAGTGCCAGGCTGAGATCGCGGGCAGCAGGCAGAGGGGTCGCAGGGGGTGGCCGGGCCCCCTGGAGCGACGGGACAGGTCCCGGGTGCGACCCCTGCGACCCCTATAGTTATGCCAGTGATATTGGGAGTCAGAGAATATAGACAAGAATGGGGCTTAAAGTAATAAATATAAATATCAGAATAGAGAGTGGAGCTCAGAGTCACATTATTTCGGAGTGCCAGGTCTTACATAACAAGGAGTTAGGTGGATATAGAGTAACTGGGTTGTCACACGTGATATATGTCATATACTGTATAAAAGGAGGGAACCCCAAAGTCCAGTGTATCATGGATCAGAAAAGAGGGGAGGGAGTACAGCCGAGTGAATCACAGAGTAATAGGATCTTGATGTATGAAGGCAAAGTGGATCAATTCTGTGGCAGATCAAGTGCATCACAGGGGTCTGCCAGATTTACCATTAATGTCAGTGAGGCTTTTGACCCCATGGATACTAGAGAGATCTCACTTAACCCTTTGAGTGCCAGATGCATAACACATTCCTATGTAATGTGTTGCATACTACTCTGGCATTTCTAGTTTAAGAGTACCATTTAAATCACTGGGAATGTGTATTTGTCTCATATAGCAAAGTCCATGTGTACCAGAATTGTTCCACTGTTGCTTTAAAAGTATGGACCGTATTATATGGAGCTGAGGCTTATTGTAGAGGAGCCTCCAAATCAGGAATCTGGATATGGTTGCCACCCGGACGGTATTTTACCACTCTCCACTAAGCCACTAACAGTTTTTGTGGAGGTTATCCATCTATGAGTGTCTATTTTATTTCTAGACCTTAACTACTGCTATGCTTCAGAGATCCTGGCACCCGGTACCTGTAATGAGGAGCCTGTAGTGTCATGAGTGGTTATGTCCCTTTTGTGGCTCCTCCCATTTGTGACTCCTCCCTTATGTGGCTCTGCCCTCACCAACCCACAGCTATGGCAGGTTTTTTTTTTGAGGAAAAGGTGGCAACCCTAGAGGAGACTATGACCATAGTGCGTAGGATTCTGGAGAGGGAGAACACCCTATTCAGCACCAAGAGGAGCAGAAGAATAGGTTCCCAGAGACAGCAGGCATGGTGTGAGGTGGAGGAGGTAGCCAATGCAGTCTCAAGGCACCTTCGAACATTGGATGGCAGAGATTCGAACGTAGTACCAGAAATAGTTTTACAAAAGGGCTTGCAGCATCCAAATGTGCACAAAGATGTAGCTAGGGACCACAATGCTGAGTGAAGATGGTGATGAATCCATAGCATGCATGTCTGCATTCTATGTTGCAACCAGCAAAAGGGCAACATCTTAATATTGCCTGAATGAAAAGGGCTGTGCCTTAAGTTATCCTCTTTCGCCCTGGTGACTGAATGCACTTAAAGGAGCAGTAAATGTCTTTTATGAAAACATATATGTTGTAGAGCTATTTCTGCTGAGAAAAAACAAGGACACTGCCACCACTGTCAGTTATTTTATTCAGAACTTATAACAGTTCAAATAATCAGGAAGTGGGGGGCATGGCCTGGCTGAACATGGAGTAGGATCTCAACCTACGGAGCTCCGTCAGGGAATATCAGGGCAAGGTTTATTAAGCCTCTAAATGAAGCATATGCAGGGGTGCACATGGAGATAATACATCTCTAAACAACTTCTACCGAATTAGAGTGAATAGGGAAAGCTTCAAACTAGTTTCTGACCCTAATTTGAAATAAAATCCAGTCAGGCCTGCTCTAAAACGATCACTTAGGTAACGGTTAAAAAGCAACTGTGACAAAGTGCGGGAAATATCAGCTGAGTCAGAAGTCATCACCTCATAGACTCCTTTGACTGAATTTATTATCATGGGCAGTGTGCAAGTCCAGATAACCAAACTTCCTCTCACTAAAGCGGATCTTTGTGAGTTAATAGCGAGTCAGATGTCAAAGGAGGATTTCAAATCCTATATGGAGGATTTCAAGCAATCTCTCAAAACGGACATTGTAGCTATTAGAGAAGACATTAACCAAATAGGAAGACGTGTTTCTCAATTGTAAGAAGAAAATGGTATTATATCTGACAAAGTTAATACTTTGGAACAAAAGCTTTTTGAACAAAGAGAAAATATTCTTAATTTGACTATTAAAATGGAAGATTTAGAGATAGAAGTAGAAGGAATAACCTGCAAATTAAACATCTTCCAGAGAATATTGGTCCTCAGGATCTCTTACCTGCTATTTTGGAGATATTTACGATTATTTTAGGACCAGGTTTTGCTGACAGAATTATAATAGCTAGTATCCATCGAGCTCTTAGACCCAGAGACCCATCAGGAAATATCCCTAGAGATGTTATAGTCTGTCTACAGCGCTTTGATATTAAGGATCATATAATGAGGAAATCCAGAGAAAGAGGGAACATACAATTTGCAGGTGCTGAGATCCAATTGTTTAATGATGTGTCGCCACAAACATTGGCTCGGAGGAAGGAGATTAAATTCCTCACAGACCACCTACGCAAGCAGCAAATAAAATATAGATGGGGATTCCCCTTCGCTTTATATGTAACACACAATGGGAAATCAGCAACCCTATTTCAGCCTTCTGAGGTACCTGCATTTTGCCCCAACCTAGGGATTTCACTACCTATGCAACCCACAGCTATGGTTACCGAAGCATCCATGCCTCAGAGATCTCTGAAACGAGCAGATTGGTCCAAATACTCATCGGACAAGAAGAAAAAGCAACGTAAATTGGAGGAAGCGTCCTCTTCCACTCAAGTTCCTTTGAAGTGGGCATGAACAGAATATTGTGTGATTAATGTCTCTAGGGACCTATCCACTGTGTTGAACACCCGATGTCAGGTAGCAGCATCAGGAGCCTACGTTTTGATGTCATATCTTGAAATTGATCAAATAGATCAATTATGTAGTGAGGTCATTATTGAACTAAAATTTTCCCAGGGGGGGTTCCACATCATGGCCAGGTTTCTTTTCAGCTGAATACAGTAGCTGTCCTAAGTTAATGTGGTTAGGACGTGGAGACCTATTAGATGGCGCTGACCGGTATTGCATGAACTATCTTTCCTTCGTTACACATATATAACTTTATTTCAAATTCAGTAGATAAGGACGTACAGACCAAACTTTAACACTCAAAAAGGCTCTCATTAACTTAATTACATTTTATTATAAGAAGCTCTGATCTAGTCGAGTATAGCCCAGATTGAAATTAAACCCTAATTCAACCAAGGGTTGTCCTTTTGACTTAATGATTAGTTTATTGTGTTAATACCCTCAGATATAGGTGGGATGAATATGTTTCATTAACACTTTACCAGCTCAAATATCTATTAATGAATATGAATTTTTATTTTTCTTGATAAAAGGGTTCTTTTAATTATCTTACTAACAATAGTGGTACCTCTCAGAAGACCTACTCGACTGGACCATTGCTCTGATCCTTATTAAGAGGATGATTCTGAGATTTCTAATGTTTAAGGTGGCTATTTCTCTAAACCTCTATTTGTGAGGGAGTCCTTTTGGCTCTCGACATAGACATTCTTATAGTATATATACTAAATATGAGCCTGTTCGCTAGATGTTAAATTACATGCATTTAATTAGTATGGGTCTTTTGTTATGCAATGGTTCCTAGTTATAACTAAATTGTTGGGTGGGACTCACAATGTGGGCCTTCAATAAATTCTTTCTTAGTAACCAATTCAATGTTTAAAAGATGTTTTAACTGTAGACTTAGTTCCTCTCTTTTATCTTCCTTTTACCTTCCTCCTATCTTTAATATTCATTAATTATTAGCTTATATCTAAACACTGACACCACAATGGTTCACACAGATTTCTTCTCTCATGTACTTTATCTTTTCTTCCTATGGATATACATATTATATATTTTCTTTATTTCTTCTCACATCTCTCCTTCTTATTTGGTAAACCAATGAATGCACTTTTAAATGAAGTGGCCTTTTCTTATTTTTGGCTGTTATATCTGTCTAATTGAGCCTATCATTCATGTGATATCTGTAAGTGCCCTGTTCCCTCATGATAGCTCCCTCCCACCCCACTGACACTTATAACCTACCTAGAGATGGAGCTATTTTTCACATTCCGTGTTCTTTACTTAGCTATGATAATCTTATGGGAACAAGAAGACAATGTATTTTCAATAGGTTTTACTTTCATGATCCTATTTATGATACATCTGAATTCTCTCTATATAAATTTTTCATCTTATCCTTCATTCTTTTCTTGTGTCTCTCTTTTAGCACTGATCCTGGGGGGGGGTGGTGATTGGTGATCACACTTGGATGAAGTGTTCTATTCCCAGCCATGAAGCAGAAACTTAATGTGATGACGGTCAATGTAAAGGGGTTAAATTCCCCAGAAAAAAGATCTATGGCTATTAGAAAGTTCAACAGACTATCTGCAGATATTATAATGGTGCAGGAAACTCATTTTTTGAGAAGTTCCCCAACCAAATTTATTAACAAACAATTTCCTACAGCCTATTTCTCACATGCAGAGGAGAAGAAGAGAGGAGTGGGGATTCTCTTCAAATCATCTGTCCCATGGACACACATTAGCACATTTGCAGATGATAAAGGTCAAATACTAATTCTTAGGGGTATCCTACATAACAAACCATGCCTCTTAGTCAATACTTATGCACCTAATAGGAATCAAATATCCTTCCTTTCTACACTATTAAAACGTCTAGATGAATATAACGAGTACTTTGTGATATTTGGGGGAGATTTATATGTAGCACTAGATCCCACACTTGATTGTTCCTCAGGTAGATCCACGTTTAAATTAACGCAGTTGTCACATATTCGTAATCTGTTTGCTCACCAACACTTGACTGATGCTTGGAGAACTCTTCATCCTAGAGATAAAGATTACACTTTTTTCTCTTTCCCACACCGCTCTTATAGTAGGATAGATTACTTGTTCGTTTCCCAAGCAATGATTCATAGTTTGAGTTCAGCTACTATTGAATCTGCCTCCTGGACTGATCATTCCCCTTGATAACTATTTCTAGTCTTCCGTCTAAAACATCTTCTAGCTCTTGGGTAATGAACGACTCATTGCTTAAAGATAATGAGATTACCAAGATCCTTTCAGATAAATTGACCGAATATTTTGATCTCAATGATAATGGTGAAGTATCTCGACCTATGACATGGGAAGCTCATAAGGCAGTTATGAGGGGACATATGATTAAGTTGGGTGCTTATAGGAAACGTGAACGAAATAGACATATTGATATGCTTGTCAATAACATTGCAAAATTGGAAAAAGATCACAAAAAAAACCTTTGCCCTTCTACTCTTCAGAATCTAATGAACTTGAGAGATGAACTTAAAGCTATTTTGAGACAGAATGTCACTAAGTCTTTCATGTGGAATAAATATAAAAGATACTGTGAAGGAGACAAATGTGGCAAATTCTTAGCCTCATTTGTAAAACATCGAAGGAAACAAATTAGAGTATCTAGACTTAAGATTTCTGAGGGGAATTTCGCTGTCTCCTATCCAGACATTGCCAATACTTTTAGGGACTATTACTGTTCATTATATAATTTAGAACCCCCAGCTTCTGATCTAGATACTCAAATGTCAGTAGATACCCTTGATTTTTTAACAAAGGCTCATGTGCCAGCTCTTTCCCAAGAAGATAAAGACCACCTGGAATTGCCTATTACGGATAATGAGGTACATCAAACCATTAAGTCTATGACTCTTGGTAAATCTCCAGGCCCTGATGGATTTCCTCTACAATATTATCGAACATTTCAATCAGTTTTAGCCCCCAAGTTATCTTCCTTATTTAATGACATTAGATCCGGAATATCATTTGCATCCCAGTCTTTAGAGGCCCATATTGTCGTGATTCCAAAAAACGATAAGGATTCGGAAAGCTGTAAAAATTACAGACCTATTTCACTTTTAAATGTTGATCTCAAGATCTTTGCTAAAATTCTAGCCTCCAGACTGAAACACGTCCTTCCCACTCTGATACATCCTGACCAGAGAGGGTTTGTTCCAGGTAGAGAAGTTAGGCATAATACTGCCTTAGCAATTTCGTTAATCCATGCAGCTAAGCGTCATAAAATACCCTTCATCATATTAGCTTCTGATGCAGAAAAGGCCTTTGATAGGGTTCGGTGGTCGTACATCATGGTGGTTTTAAGAAACATCAACTTAGGTCCAAATATGTTATCTGCAATTAGTAGCCTTTATTCCTCACAATCAGCTAGGGTCAGGGTAAATGGAACTTTATCATCTCCTTTCACTATCACAAATGGAACCAGACTATTCCTTGGTGGCTTTACTTCCAGGTTAGACACTGGGTGAACTCAGAAATCTCCAAAGGGTTTTCAGGCAGAGACCTTACCAAATTTGAAAGTTCTATTAATTCACCCCAACCTACTCTCAAGCCCCTTTCTTTTTGTTACTCCTCTCTCATGTCCCCTATGTCCTTGCGTAAAGCTTACTTTCTTAAAGAATGGGAAAATGAGCTTGAAATGGAGCTAGATCTTTCTCAATGGACCAAAATATGTACTATTAATCAATCTTGTGTACAAGATGCTAAACTTAAAGCGTTAAACTATACATTTCTCACACGATGGTACCTGACACCTTCAAAACTAGTTTCTTATTCTGCTCAACAATCTCCCGATTGCTGGAGGTATAAGGGAGTGAAGGGTACCATGCTCCATATCTGGTGGTCTTGCTCTCTAATACAAAACTACTGGGAACAGGTCTCCAAGCATATACAATCTAGAATTGGGATATATCTCCCTTTTTCACCAATAGTTTTTCTATTTCTTTATCTTCCACCTGATTTTAATGGAATTCCTCCTCTGCGTAAATCTCTTCTTTTCATACTACTCTCTGTAGCAAAGAGTTTAATACCGAGATTGTGGTTATCTCTGGATGCACCTACAGCTGAACTCTGGTTGAACTCTCTTAGCCAACTAATTAACATGGAAAAATGTCATGCTGTAACAACATTTACTGTCCCTCAGTTTAACAAAAAATGGGATCCATGGATCAAATATACACCCCTAGCTGCATAAGATCAGCAAACTGAAGGGTTTATTAAATAATCTTTATCCCCCTTTCATTGGCCGACAGTTTTATTTTTGGATTTTTTTTTTTTATTATCAATTATACTGAGCTGCAATCTTGTATATTTTTAAAAGCGATATTCTCCAGGCTGTGACCACTGCATTAGTACTCTTCTGGGGTTTGTGCTTTTCTTTTTCTTTTTTCTCTTCTGCACTGTTTCTTCCTCCTTTCTTTCCTCCTTTCTGACCTATATTCTCTTTGACAGACAGATGTCTTATACACTTGAATCAATTTTAATTATAAAATAGAACATATTCTAAATATTACTACATTGATAGAGATGCAAGAGTATATATGTGTATAACTTATTTGAAATGTATATTGTAGCAGTTAATATAACCTATTTCCTTACAGTTAATTGATGTATCTGCAAATGTATTGATGTTTTGACATATCATTTATAATGTAATGATATTGATGTTTTATTCTTTGTATATTTTAGATCTAATAAAGCTTTTAATAAAAAAAAAAATAATCAGGAAGTGAATTTACTGTATGTTTACTTCTTGATAGTTCTAACTGACAGGAAGTGACAGGCAGTTTCTTTCACAGTCTATGATGAACTATAAGTCACTGACTTTCCTCTCCTTTAGAATGTAACTGAAAAACTAACTGGAATTTGATCACTAGAGGGCACTGCTAATGTAAAAAAAGATGGGTTTAAATTGGAATAACTCTGAAAATATGCACCTCTCAGCAGTGGGAGTACCCTTATTTTACTCAAAAGGCAACACCCTACAATATATATTTTTCATAAAAAAAGTTTACTGCTCGTTTAAAGTTGGAAGGACGGTCTTAAAGTTATAGGCACCATTAACCGCCACAGAGATATGAAGCGCAGCCTTACTTTTGATGAGCAACAACCACAAAAGCCAGAAGAAAAATTGCAAGCAAAACAATCTGGGTAGCTGGCTGAAGAGCTCATCAACAGTAAGGCTGCATTTCTTACTTAGTTAGTGGTGCCTATAACTTTTAGTCTGTTCTTCCAGCTTTAATTGCATTCAATCACCAGGGAGGAAGAGGGCATCTTAAGGCACAGCATGGAGAAGTGGCTTGGGCACCACTTTCTCTACCATTAAGCGATTAAGTGACCATTAAGTGAACCAGCGGGAGTAGGTAGAGCATTTAACTATGATAAACTGAAACATAGAAAATGATATATCAGGGGAGGTAATGGAGCCTAACTAGTCCTGTGTCAGTAAGAGAGGCCATAGCATGAAGAGGGTCTGAGTACTGAAAAGGGGTGGGGTGGAGGTAATAGAGTAAAGATTAAGATAGAATAATTGATCTGAAAGACAATCAATTGGGCATGAGGTAAAGTGTAAAGGGAAGGGGAAGGAGGTGTAAATGGTTTACAGGAAAAAAAGGGGGAATGCATGGGCACACTTAAATGTACAGAACACCATTACGAGATGTGGGGAGGTAATGATAGCGGGTAAGAGGTGTAAAATGTAAGTAAAAGTAAGTGAGACACATGCATTCTAGTATCCTGCACCACCTACTGAAGTAGGGAGAAGCTGCTTTGAATACAATAGTAAGATAACGGAATGGGCAACAATGAGGGATGAGGAAGGCCTCAAACACAGGGGTATCGTATTGAAATGTCGCCCTCTATGTGGCGACCAGCATGGATAAGTGGCTCGGGCACCTCTTTCTCCACCTTTAAGCAACCATTAAGCATGCAACATCAGAATGTCACCCTTTTGATGTGGGCGACATTCTGATGCCATCCTTTTCATGCAAGCGACATTATGATGTCACCCTTTTGCTGGTTGCCACAGAGAGTGCGACATTTCCGTGTTATATGAAGCCACACCACACTTGGGTTGGTCCACCTCCAGCTCAGTAAATGGACAGAGATGTGGCACCTGGACTATCAACCCCTCGGTCTTGTGGGTGAGCCATAGAGACCCCATGCAAGATTCTCCACTGAAAGTCAAGAAAAAGACTCTGAGGGGAATGTGAGGGGGTCATTGGAGACCATTGATCTTGTTGGTGCATAACACAGCCCACCTGATTCTGCTGCCCCCCTTATGGAGCCTGCTGCCCTGCTTATGCAGCCTGTTACACCCCCTTTTGAGCCTGCTGCCCCCTTATGGAGCCTGTTGCACCCCATACTGAGCCTGCTGCCCCCCTTATGGGGCCTGCTGCACCCCATGGAGCCTATCACCCCTCCCACACACACACACAATGAGCCTGTTACACCCCCTTGGAACTTCCTGATCCACCTACGGAGCCTGATGGGGGTGCACTACAGTCTTCTGGGATGCATCACCTGCCACCCCTCCCCGACTGCAGCAATTGAGGGAGAACATGCCCTAGATAGGGAGTATCTAAAAATCCAGAGGCGGGGCACAGAGAATCCAGGAGCAGCAATAGATGTTGCTCCACAACATGTCACCAACGTATTGTGGAGCAACATCTATCAACGTCAACAGATGAGATACTGCAGTTGAGGGGTATGATGGCTGACTTTTTTTGGCCAAGTGATTACTGAGCTACATGACCACAATAGGATCCAGGCACAATTGTTGATCATACAGCAATCTAACTCAACCCCATCATCCTCCTCGGTTATGCCAACACAAACACCTGTCCACTCAAGGGTCACCATACAGTCTGGAAGATCTGGCCCCTATGCCCCCTCTCCCTCCACCAAGTAGATTAAATCTTGAGATGTTTTCCAAAATAAACATGTCATTCGTGGAACCATGGTGTCTGTGTTTCTTACTCAGGTTTCAGACTGTCAGTACCAGAGGGGTGTTTAACACACTGCAAAGCAATATATTGGGCACCACCCTGGCACTCCTCAGTCCATTGGTGTTCATTTGTGCTGTAATTAAGCAACAAACAATCCTCAACTGTTGCTGACATTCAACTCACATGAGACTCATCAACATGGAGAACACAGAGGAACTGGATGAGTCTCATGTAAGCTGTGGGTCAACACAGAAGCACTATCAGTCTGGTAGCTGGACATGGTTCCATGCATAATCACGTTAAGCACATCAGGTCACTAGCAGGACAACAACACATAGGTCCTAGCTATTACAATGGCAGTATGCATGCCAACTGACAAATGGGACACATGCACCCAAAGGCACCTACAGGTCACATCAGGTACCAATCACTGAGCCACTGTTTCCACAACCCATTCTCAAACATCCCCAGCAGTTCTTGTGTTCTTAATCTCTTCAGTATGTCACATATGTTGATGTCATCATCACAGATGACATATCATTCATGGGAATGGAACAATTTGTAATTCCACAGTATGGGATGAGATCCAGACACATGCACTACTGGAGTGTATTGAGGCCAGTTTGGGGAAACAACACACCACATCATCATGCGGTTCATGTTTCAGGGTCAATGTACAACATGGGACATGGGGATATTCCATTTCATCAGAACTTAAGGTCTAACACCTTGGATGGTAGATTGTTCTGAAGCATTTTCCATACCATTGCTTTTCAGAGATATCTACCATTCAACAGGTTGTAACAGAGTTCTGAAATATGTAGCATAGTGGATGTCTCCCTTTTGGTGCAGTTGATTGCTTAACCCTCTGAGTGTCCCTCTGGCATTCAAAAAGTTAACTGCAAGGCACATAGCTGTTATGCTTCACACAACATGACATGTTCACAAACACAGTGGGGGTTTTACTAACAGTCAACCAAGGGGACACAGTATTTCAATGCATGTGATTTGAGCAGGTGCAGGACATGAATTTTTTGCATCTCTCTCCTACTACAATGGACAAGTGTGCATACCATAATTGTGTAGGTATATGTTTGTGGACCTGTACTTTATCCCTTGGGGCCAGGGGTGTGTGAAACACATTGTTTCCTGATGCACACCCCTTTGGTATTCAAGAGGTTCTTATGTTGCTGGTAGCTGTATAGGGGTTGGGGCACTTGGTTCACATTTTGGAGTGTTTGGCTGTGGTTGCAGGGGTTAACTTAACAGTTCTCTCTTTGTTTTGGGGTTAGGGGGCATGCATGTGTATATTTTAACCTGCTTTCTTTTAGCCAATAAAGGTTTTTATCAGGTGCTGTGGAGTCTACTCCTTGCCTTTGGAGGCGTAAGATTACCAATAGAAAATGTTTCCATTTAACAGGCAAGATCCTTGGTGGCATACAATAGAATGCTACTTGCTTGTTGTATTTGTTGGTCTGAATGGTGTATTTTTGGTCACCAGTTGTTCAGATTTACCGCATGTTGGATACTTACAACCTGGTTCATAGACTGTTGAACTGTGTATTCAGAACCAACGTTGTCAGATTTCTTTTTAGCACCAGAAATAGTATCGAACCCCACGTCTTTAGGATTTTCCTTCTTGATTAACTGTCCTGTACTAAAGACATGTTCTGTTTAGGGTCCCCATTGAGACAGTTGAAAACCACTGCTTTAAAGTAGGACATGTACACATATGACATTATAATTATTTATTTCTGTTTCAGAATTCCATCACTGTGCTTTTTTATTGTAATGCCAACTGTGATCCTTTTTGTACAAATATTAACCCTATGAGTTCAAGAAAGAGGAGTGCAACACATTGTAGAGAAATGCATTGCTTAAACCTTCAGCAAGCAAAGGGTTAAACAACTACCAAAATTTGCTGTGAGTTACACCCTCACCCAGATTGTGTAGTTCAAGTAGCGATAACAGTGCATACTTTCAGGCTGTCTGCTTGAGTACAGATGAATCAGTTAGTGACTCTGTCAGCTAAATAGATCCCCCTGTAATGAAGCAGGATTATCCCAAAAACAGGCACTGTTATCAACACTGCAGGACTCATGTTGCCAGCAACTAGTCTAGGTCAGGGTTGCACTTTGGACTCTATTGTTCTTATGTATAAAAAAAAAAAACTGGAGCCATTCTGGGGCAACTGTTTTGAAGGAGACAAAAAATCCCAAATATCCCACTGATGTAAACAGTGATTTTAACCCTTTGAGTGCTGGGGACAGGGGGTGTGTAACACATTGATTACCTCTATGGCACTCAAATGGTTAATTCCATAAATCAGGGGCACACAACTTACGACCCTTAGGCAAAGTGAGGCCTGCCAGAAAAAAAAGATTTTTTGACCTAATAACTAGCATACTTGAACTAGTAGGCCAGTAAGACTTAATCCTCTGCCTATCACTACTGACCAGTTCACGAAAAGATGTGTGCAGTAGATTTGTAATATGGTGCAGTTGATTGTCCCAGCATTACTCCACTTTTCTCTTGAATATGGAGCCCTGTATTAGAAAGGGCACTGTGGGCCCAAGGAGGGGAATTTATTAATCTGACAGTGTAAATTCATGGTTACCCTCCAATGCCAGTAGCCGCACTTCAGGGTAAGCATTACAGGAAATGTAGATCATACTGGCGCACACACTCTGCCAGTGATGGACTATAAGTCTCACTAGCCTGCCCCGTTGCATGAGCAGGGAAATGATGCACACAAACTTGATTTCCTCTAAACTCTGTTTAGTACATTGCCCTAAGCAGAGAGGACAAGAAACAATCACCCATACCCATAGAGGACTTAAGGACTTCCTTGTCTTCTTCTTGGGGAGAGTGTCATTAAGGGAAAGATTTGTGTATACATAGCTTAGTAAATTGACATTAGGCATGTGTATGGACAAAACACAGACCTCAGTTCCTGTTTTTGTATGAAATCTGTGTGATACATTTTCCACAATGTCACTTAGATGGGAAAGAAAAAGAAAAATTAAATAGTGAAGTAAAAAAGTTCAGTTATGTTTATATATATTTGAGTGAAGAGCATTGCATAGCACATTAGTATAGAAATAATGGGGTTTGATTAAATATTAATTGTGTTTCAGTATTAAAAACACAAATTTGTTTTTGTATCTGTTAATATTTCATTGAAAACTCACTTTATGAGGGGGCAACACAATGCCACGTTAACATCTGTATTCTCTACGATCCATATGCACGAAACAAAATACTCCACCTTTATCATATCAGTCATCATGAAAGGTGTCATATTCCTTCTGTCTCGAACATATTTTATCTCTGGAATGTAAACTCACAGGAGCTGGGTCCCAATTCCTTATAATTCATAATGTGTTTTAATCTTTTGCACGTCACTTTTCACCCCCAATTACAATACACTAATATCCTAGTGATGTGTAAATTAATGTCTTATTAGTAATGATAATAATAATTCATCATGCTGCTTCTTCATATAACTTTTCAAGATAACTCCTGTTATTGCTCCATATAACCTCTCCCTATTACTCCTCCTATTGCTCCATATAACCTCTCTCTATAACTCCTCCTATTGCTCCATATAACCTCTCCCTATAACTCCTCCTATTGCACCATATAACCTCTCTCTATAACTCCTCCTATTGCTACATATAACCTCTCCCTATAACTCCTCCTATTGCTCCATATAATCTCTCCCTATTACTCCTCCTATTGTGCTATTTAGCCTCTCCCTATAACTCCTCCTATATAACCTTTCCCTATAACTCCTCCTATTGCTCTATATAGGCTCTCCCTATAACTCCTCCTATTGTGCCATATAACCTCTCCCTATAATTCCTCCTATTGTGCCATATAACTTCTCCCTGTAATGTCTCCTATTGTGCCATTTAACCTCTCCCTATAATTCCTCCTGTTGTGCCATATAACCTCTCCATATAACTGCTCTTGTTGCTATATATAACATTTCACAGCAACTCCTCCTATTGCCTATAGGTATACAACTACTCCTTATGACACCCTGCCAGTGCTAAGCCTAACTGCTCCTGATAACTCCTCCCTTTGTTCTGTATAAAGGTTCTCAGTCACTATCCACAAATCTACCTAAATAAGCAAGACATACAACATAAGGATTATGCTGAAAATAAAGTATATTATTTCATCCAGCCATACTTTTTGTTTTACACAGCTGTAAACAGAGCTTGCTGTAACGTTAGCTCATATAAATACAGCTACGAAGGGAAGTGTGAATGCGCTCCCTGGTGCAGCAGGAAGGGAGGTGGGAAGTCCTGCTCCGCTGTGCCGTACATACTGTGTGCCGCACAAGGCGGAAGTGCCCAATTATAAGTCTTAATATCTCCACTCATTGGTAAGTTAAAAAAACAGCGCTAACCTTGTTTTATGGGTTAAAACTTATGCTCAATTTTTTTTTATGTGAATGTTCCCCTTTAATGATGTTTGTGCTGTTTGTATTGAGACAGAAAAATTGTAAATCAGATAATTAATTGTGATTAGTTGCTATTTCATCTCAGCCCATTTATAGATAATCCTGGAAATCAGTGAGACACATGGAAAAAGGCAGTATTGTCTGCTCCCTCAGAGCATAGATTTTCTGTCTCAGAAAACAACAGAGGGACTTCACAGATGGCAACATAAAGTACAGTTTTAGGACATGTAGATAAACCTAGGAGGGCTTCCTATGTTTTTCCAATGAGTACCCCTCTGCCACTCAAAGAGTTAAATGACCTTCAGGAGGCAATCATTTTGATTTCTAAAATACATTTCTGATACCAACCCCTGATCTAAACTAGGGGAATGATAAAGGTTAGCACGATGGTCATAGAGATTTACATGAGGTTCTGTCAAATCTTTTTATAAAACTTTTCTTTATAAACAGATAGTACATTCATAAAGTAGAGTGTGAAAATATTCATATTTAATTAGATACAATACAAATAACTCTCTGTGGACCTTTTAATCAGCAAGGCTGTAGTCAGTTGAGTAAATGAAAATCAGAAACTCAACACTAATTGAATTGTATTATTCTGGCTTTATGCTTTTAAACAGGAGATGGAGAGTCAGACATCTACAGGTAGGGATTATGTTCCAAGAAGCTGGACACATCCCAGTTTTGAGGTCTCTGTCCACTCGCTACAGGTGACCATTAATAGCAGGCCAATGTACGACTATAGAGGCATAGTTAAAGAAATAGTAATGGTAGCATATAAAGTTACTTTATATGCTGCTATTACTATATATTTAAAGTTTCTAACATGAAGTAGTTTATAAACTATACAATATTATAAAAAGGATTAATGAGGTCTTGCCTACATTAGGGTGCCTTGGCATGGCAGCAAAGCCTGAATGTATTTTTAGCAAAACAATGCAACCAAAAACTCAGAAAAAGAATTGATATGTGACTTTATGGGCACTAATATATGTTGTACACAAGTTCACATTTATGCAGTCTATATGAAGTACTGTAGATTTGTCTTCTTGGTCTGCATTGGGTCTGTATTATCTTCTAGTAGAGAGGATTTCTATAATTCTAGTAGAGTCAATGACTATTATCGTTGAGTAAAGTTGACCTCTATTATCTTTGAGCAGAGTGGGCATTTTACCTACTAGTAGAGCAGATGGCTATATCTTATTGTAGAGCAGATGGCAATATCGTCTTGTACAGTAGGTGGGTACTATCTTCTTGTAGACTAGATGGAAATTATCTTCTAGTAGAGAAGATAGCTATTATCTTCTAGTAGAGTAGAAGGAAATGATCTTCTATTAGAGTAGATGGTTATTATCTTCTAGTAGAGCACATCTCTTTTATATCCTAGTAGAACAGATTTCCATGATCTTTTAGTAGAGTTGGGGCTGGTTTCAAATGCAGGTGCTAATTTTATCTCTGTTTTTATCTCCAGGTATCCCTATAGACTTCGATAGGAACATTTGTGATAAAATGGGAGATAACATTAATCTCCTGCCTTTGAATCCAGCCCATAATATTTTTTATTTTCTAGTAGAGTACATCTCTCTTATCTCTGAGTACAGTGGATCTTTATAATCTTTTACCACAATGAATCTTTTTTTTTATCATATAGTAGAGTGGGTATCATATTACCTTACAGTAGAGTAGATTTCTAAATCCATCCAATAGAATGAATATCTATTAACTGAGTGTATCTCTGTTACAGTAGAGTAGATATCTATTAACTAAAGGTTGAACACATTTCTATTTTCTTCTATTAGAAATAAATCTGTTATGTTTGTTAATGTAAATCTATTCTATCTTCTAGCAAAAGAAATGTGTAATTATTTCCAAAACAGTAGAGTTCTAGTTTAGTCCAATACAGCAGATCTCTGTTATAGTCTAGTAGAGTAGATATCTATTCTCTTTGAGTTAAGTGGATCATTATACTCTAGGAGAGTAGATCTCTATTGTCTCTTTGTACAATAGAGCCCCAGAAGATAAAAGTGATCCACTCTACTGGAAGATAATAAAGATCCTCTGTGTGAATGGATCTCTCTTATATCCTACTATAGTGGGTGTCTGTTACTTTGAGTTATATTGTAGTAGAGCAGATTTCTATTATTATCTACTAGAACTGATCTCTATTATTTTATGGTAGAGTACATTTTGATTATAGTAGAATAGATAGCTATAATATTATAGTAAAGTGGGTCTATCCATTTTTGATTCCATGCCAGCCTTGGTGCAGTTGAATTCTTGGGTATCGTTTCTGATCAGACTGATGGCAGCAAAAGATTCTTGTTGAGCTCTTCCAATCTTGGCATTGCTTGCTCTGGGGATCTCAGATATTCACACATCCCAAGGTATCTGTCAGCATCCTCTAGCAGTCTAACAATCAGCTACACAGGGAAGCGGTTTCTGCTCAGTTTTGTTGACTGAAATAAAGACTGTTAGATCATAATGACTTCAATAAACCAGCTTTATTTAAACTCACCTGTAGATCCAACATCTAAAATGTCACTTACTTACTCAAATAAAAAAGATTCCATAATTGATCTGTGCAGAAGTCCTTATGCATGTTTAGATAGATGATAGATAGATGATAGATAGATAGATAGATAGATAGATAGATAGATAGATAGATAGATAGATGGGAAAGGAAAGAGGTAAAGCAATAATACTATAGAGAATGATAAATTGAAGGACATAAGGATGTCAAGAGATAATTTAAGTAGAGAGAGACCACAGTTATGCAAGTAGAGGAAAAGGCTATTAATGAGATATAGAGATTGGAAAATAACAGGTGAGGGGTATGGACAGATAGTAAAAAGCAGAAGGGGAGGGGGTAAAAGAGGAAGCACTGTGCAGCAAGAAAAGGAAGAAAATGAAATGGAAAGAAAGATAAAGAAAAAGAGACAGAAGAATTCAAAAGAAAAAAAGAATGCAAGGATATAAAGTAACAGGATAAGAGCAAGAAATAATTAGAAATAACAAGTTTAGGATAGAGGGAGAGAGAGAGTGTGTGTGTGTGTATACCTGCAGGCTGGTGGAGTCGTCTCCCAAGCCAAGCATCTTGTTTGTTTTAATTAGCCGAGTGACTCTCTGCAGAGAGAGAGAGGGACCAGCCCCCAGCTCCTGCCAAAGCCAAACATCTCCCCAGGATGAGAGCTCATCCCACTGTCACTGAGGAGGCATCAGCTGGACTCTGATCAGCAGCATCAGCAGCAGCAGCGGGCTAAGGAAGGTTAGTCCCAACTACTGCACCACAGAACAACCTGGCTCCTGCACACTCTGCTACACTCTGCTCTACCCGGGGCTGAGGGACCATTGTCACCACTACAGCAGGTACAGTCTGCACCTGAGCTTGTCTCTCCACATTCCTTACACACAATGCACCATCTGGGGTAGGTGACCTGTCACTGGGAAGCAGGTATTGAGGCTGATTTAAGAGGAAGAAATTGATCGGTTATACGGCAAATCGACATCACAGCGGATAAATAAAAATGCCCATTACTTTAAATGGGATGTTAACGTTGTGAATGACAGAGATCTCCAGTGCATTCAGGGGTTAACAGCCCTTTACAACAGTGGAGATTTTAGAAATGTTTATTTGTTCTCTTTGGTGCAATTGGTTTGTCCCGGTATTACTCAGTTTCATAGTACATATCCTCATTACACTCACTGCACTTTTACTGCATTTATTCATAATATCCACCGTTAACCCCTTGAGGACCAGCAATGCGTTGCAGACTCATCCACTCTATCCATACACAGACTATTGCTTGCCAATACATGCACACCGTCACTTGTATTCATTGTTAGAGGCATATAAATATACTGTATAAATCAAACGGAAAGTCCCATAGCAATTCATAACATTATGCACTATATAGGCACATCTTATGGAAAAATAGAAATACAATTAAATTCGATTTATGTTAAATGAATTATGTATTTATTGCACGTTGAATCGTAATATAATGTTATCTATAAACATATATTTCTTTCAGACACATAGTTAATACATATTTTAACATAATAGCGGTTGCAATAAATATTTCAGGCATGTGCATGCAAGAAAGGGAAATATTATTACATTCCCAAATCTGCTGTTTAGCGCCCAGCTTATTTTATCACATTTCACTTACCTTTTATTTTCGGTGTTTGTATTCATTAGGTGAAGATGTTAAGTAAAATCGATCTTTTTGGAATTATTATTTTTTTTTAAATAAACGCGCATATTGTATAATCGTTATTATAATTGTTATTATATGTTTTTTCAAAATATTCACTAAAACTGTTGACACGTAGGATAAATCAGATTACCATTTGCATGTTTGTATAATTTTATTTAAAACTATATTTATGTGATTGTGTCTTTTTGAGCTTAAGTCTCTCATGTGAAGTATCTCTACTTGATTCTTTCTTTATGTGATTGTATGTATTCAGGAATAAAATTATCTATCTATCTATCTATCTATCTATCTATCTATCTATCTATCTATCTATCTATCTCCAGCTCATGCCCAGCCCTCTGGCACCGAAAGGGTTAAAGCTAAATGATCTATGTGCTTGTCAGTAACATGCGTATAAAGTGTGCGTGTATATTGAAATGCTCTAGTTATAACACTTTGAGTGCCAGATAGCAATGCAACGCATTGATATTGTAAAGTGTCTCTCTCTCACACACACAAACACACACCTACATTCTTTCTTTAACCCTTTGAGTGCCAGAGGGGTCCGCAACGCATTGCAGAGCAATGCGTTGCGTACCCCTCTGGCATTCAAAGGGTTAACTTTATAAGATAACTTTGTAAGCTTTGCAATGCGCACCACTGTGGCATGCAAATGGTTAAACAGTCTTTGTTTAGGCTGTCTGCTAGCATATCTCATTAGCCCCACTGCTGCCAGTCTGTTCTGCCTGTGTTTTGTGCTTTGCTAATGGGCTTCATGGGACCCATCTAAACCCTGTCAGGGACACTGAGCAGCGCCCAGGGATCACCCTCCTGTCTGCTCACTCACCTATCACCCACCACATCCAGCGGATTTCCCCAGTATCACTGGCCAGCACGTCCTCAGTCCCAGCGCTCTAACTCGATATACAGAAGCCTTCACGCAACAATAAGCTTTAGTCTCTCGCCTCTGGCCACAGATAACTAGGTATTTATGGCCAAAGTGATACCATTTGGACAGCAGCAGAGACAGCATCAATTCAATGAGGAGTGCTGAGGGACAGCCTGACATTTAAACATCCAAATAATAATTCTAATAATCACTCCTCTCACAAATGTATTAGTATGCTTACAATGCACAATACTACTATTAAATAGACTGGACACTAAACTTATTATCAGAAGCATTATATTACCAAGATAAAATAATAATTTCGAATCAAAGTACTTGGACATTAAGGAATTAATTGTAAAGTACATTATTGGTCATATGTTAAATAGATGCACTTCTGCAGCAAACCAACTGCAGCTAAGGGACAAAAGAAAATTCCAGTTAATCTAGAGGTAACTTTCAACCCCTTGAATCTCAGCTCAATGCGCTGGAGACCTCGCTAGCATTCAAAGGGATTAAAAGTTCCATTTATATGAATGGGAATTTAGGGAAAATTGTATTTGTCCCCTATAATGGAATTCGTTTGCTCCAGAATTGCACCTCGTTAGTATATTTAATACTGCCATTGCGTCTGCAGAATTGTAAAATAAAATGATTTCGTTCTGAAGGATTTTTTGATAAATAATAGCAAATCAGTTGATTATCTAATATCCGTATGTAGTTAACTATGATTATTTTGTTGATCGCATTCAATGTTATCTCAGTTGAAAATAAATAGTTCGTTATTTTAAATTGTAACCATCTATCTGAGTTATAGCCCACAGCTAATGAGAGTGTGAATTCTGGGTAAATGCATCTAAACCCTAACAAGCCCCTTGCTAGTTTTCATACAATAAAAGTAGCTTCTGGTGAATCCATTGGCAATGTTACATAATATATTTCAGATGTTCTTGAGTGTATTATATTATCTATCTATCTATCTATCTATCTATCTATCTATCTATCTATCTATCTATATATATACCCCTCTCTCATATAAATATAGGGAGCTATAGAAAGAAAGAGGGGTAGATACATAGATAGAGAGATAGATAGATAGATAGATAGATAGATAGATAGATAGATAGATAGATAGATAGATATTGACTAGAGAACCGATCATTAACGGAATTCAGTTAACAATATAATATAGGTAATTTTATTGAAAAAGAAGAGTCAGAAATTAATACTTTAATTTTAAAACTGGGGCAGGACAATTATATTCAGTAAAATGAAAGAATAAAGAAGGACTTGAATGAAGCAATAGAAAAAATCAATCAAATAGGACAATATGAACATAGTGTGCATACATACACTATATATACCGTAAATACGGTATATACGTGCACTCGAGGAAAGGAGATTATTATCATATGGCCAGTCAATGGTTGCATGTAATCCTAGTGAGAGATCAGCAAGTGTACAGCATTGTACAGTGATCCGTTAGATTGAATCCCCGGCGATCATTTTACACAGTACATTTATTATATCTGGGAGTCTGGGAGGGTGAGGTGCATCTTTCATTAGACAAATAAACTAGTCCAGAAGTCCATAACATCTGTGTGTCACATGTGATAAGGCTTGTGGTAAACCTGCCCACTGGATGCAGCTCTGCTATGGGATTTATTGTACATGGAATATACTAGGAAATCTAATGTCTTCGTGAGTTTTGAGATCAGTGCGTTTAACCCTTTGATTGCCAGAGAGGTATGCAACGCACTGGATACATCCACTTCCACACAGAGGGTTAAACACGTCTGTTAAAGAGGATAAAGAGCAAACGCTAGAAATATTAGCAACAGTTTTAGCTTAATAATCTATCAAAAATCTATCTATCTATCTATCTATCTATCTATCTATCTATCTATCTATCATCATTCTATTGTCATTCTACCTACAAAAAGACGATATAAATAATGCAATACACGTTAATTAGACTACTGTATAATGTTCTCGCTGGAAGATAGCCGGCAGAATTTACATTTTGAACCAGAGACACCCAGGGAAATAACTTAGTTTAACCTTAAAGTAAGTGAAGAAAAGCTTCCTATCAATTTAATTATGTATCACACATGGGGAGAATTTATGGTACATATTTTGCCTTAACCCTCTGAGTGCCAGAGAGGTATGCAATGTATTGTAATGCAATGCATTGGCTACCTCTCTGACACTCAAAGGATTAAATTACCTAGAGCTGTATTCGGTAAACGAAAGAAATCTAAAAGGGGTGTTTAACCCTTTCAATGCGATTATCTATCTATCTATCTATCTATCTATCTATCTATCTATCTATCTATCCATCTGTCCACATGCGCAGACACACACACACACACACACACAGCACACACTCAGTATGAGTTCACACACTATGTGAAGTATCTCTCTCTCTCTCACACACACACTATGTGAGGTATCTCTCACACACACACACACACACACACACACACACACACACACACACACACACACACTATGTGAGGTATCTCACACACACGCACACATACTATGTGAGGTATCTCTCTCTCTCTCTCTCACACACACACACACACACACACACTATGTGAGGTATCTCACACACGCACACATACTCTATGTGAGGTATCGTTCTCTCTCTCTCTCTCTCTCTCTCTCTCTCTCTCTCTCACACACACACACACACACTATGTGAGGTATCTCACAAACACGCACACATAATCTATGTGAGGTATCGTTCTCTCTCTCTCTCTCTCTCTCTCTCTCTCTCACACACACACACACACACACACACACACATACTCACTATGTGAGGTATCTCACAAACACGCACACATAATCTATGTGAGGTATCGTTCTCTCTCTCTCCCTCTCTCTCACACACACACACACACACACACACACACACACACACACACAATGTGAGGTATCTCACAAACACGCACACATAGTCTATGTGGGGTATCTCTCACACACACATTGTTAGGTATTCCTCCCTGCAGTGATATTCACTTGGCTTCTTTCACGATTCTCACTGTTCAATATCCACTGTATCCTCTTCCAGGCAGACTATATGCTTTGATTTCTATCTGTCTGTCCACAGGCGCAGACACACAAACACACACACACACACTATGTGAGGTATCTCACTCACACATACACACATTGTTAGGTATTCTTCCCTGTAGTGTTATGCACTTGGCTTCTTTCACGTTTCTCACTGTTCAGTGTCCACTGTGTCTTGTTCCAGGCAGACTATATGCACTGATTTCTACACACACTGCTCTGCTAACTAGATACACTGTACTGCACATTGATTGCTCTATTACACCGCACTGCACACTGCTAGCTTGATACTGTTCACTGTTGTGCTAGACAAATTGCACTTCAGATTACTTGTTTGATACACAATACTGCTTTGCACACTACCCCGTTTGATAGTCACTGAATATTCTAGTGCTAGCTAGATATACTACATTGCTAGCGACTCTACACATGTAACTACTCTATACTGCTCGATAAGTACAATACAATGCTAGCTAGATACACTACACAAACAGCTAGATACGTTATACTGCTAGCTAGATACACTATACTGCTAGCAAGATACACTGTAGTGCTAATTAGGTACAATACATTGCTAGCTAGATACACTATACTGTTTGTTAGCTAGAAAACATTATACTGCAAGATAGACACATTTCACTACCATACGTTTTCACTACATTGTAAACTGCTAGCTATATACAATACATTGCGCATACTTAAATTTCATGCATTGTAAGTATCATTATGACTATATGTTCATGATGACCACATTTGTTTATCTACTATATACAGTATATTTTGTATGCATTCATATAGTGTCAATTTTACTAATGATTGTTACAGTCTGAACCCATGTAGTTCACTAGTGATAAATATAAACTATATGCAGAATATCTGTCTTTATACAACGATTTATGAATCTGCACTCTTTATTAAAAAATGGATTTTCAGACAAGGAGACAAACAGTAATACAGAACATACAGATACCCATACTGTACTTAGAGATGGTAATACAGTACATTTAGGTCCCTATGCTGTACATACAGACAGTAATACCTTACATGTAGCTATCCATACTGTACACAGAGACAGTAATACAGTACATACATATATCAATACTGTATATGCAGACATTAATACCTTACATACAGATATCGATACATTACACAAAGTATATAAAGTATATACAGCCATCCATACTGTACATAAAAATAGTAATACTTTATATACAGATATCTGTACTGTACATAGATAGTAATACTGTACATACTGATATGTATACTATACATACAGACAGTAATACAGTACATACAGATATCCATACAGTAATATAGTACACATAGACAGTAATACCTTAGGTACAGATGTGCTTACAGTACACACAGATATCCATACTATACATACAGACAGTAATACCTTGCATACAGATATCCATACAGCGTAGACATACAATAATACACAGATATCCAAAAGGTACATACAGACAGTAATACAAGTACATAAAGATATCCATACTGTACATATAATAATGAAGTACATTTATCCACACAAGACAGTAATATAGCACATACAGATATCCGTACTGTACATACAGACAATAATACAGTACAAACAGACAGTAAAACAGTAAATACACATATCCATACAGTTCATACAGACAGTAATACACAGATATCATACTGTACATGCAGACAGTAATACACAGATATCATACTGTACATACAGACAATAATACACACATATCCATACTATATATGCAGACAGTAATATACAGATATCGCTACTGTAAATACAGACAGCAATACACAGATATCCATACTATATATGCAGGCAGTAATACACAGATATCATACTGTACATACAGACAGTAATACACAGATATCCATAATGTACATACAGACAGTAATACACAGATATCATACTGTACATACAGACAGTAATACACAGATATCCATAATGTACATACAGACAGTAATATAGTACATACAGATATCCATACTGTACATTCGGATATCTATACAGACAGTAATACAGTATATACACATATGCATACATCACACACAGACAGTAATATGCAGATATCATACTGTATATACAGACAGTAATACACATATATCCATAATGTACATACAGACAGTAATATAGTACATACATATATCCATACTGTACATACCAACAATAATAGAGCACACACACATACAGTAATAGAATACACATATATATAACCATCAGTACACACAGACATTAATACACAGATATTGATACTGTACATGCAGATAGGAATACACAGATATCCATACTGTACATACAGGCAGTAATATAGTACATACAGAAATTAATACAGTACATACAGGAAGCACTACAGTCCATACAAACAGAAATACAGTACACCCAGACAGTAATACACAGATACACATACTGTACACACAGACAGCAATACACAGATATCCATACTGTACATACAGACAATAATATATCACATACAGATATCCATACTGTATATACAGGCAGTAATACACAGATATCCATATGGTACATACAGACAGTAGTACAGATATTCATACTGTATATATAATAATACAGTACATACAGATATTCATACTGTACTTAGAGACAGTAATATAGCATATACAGATATCCATACTGTATATACAGACAGTAATACAATACATACAGATATCCATACTGTACATACAGATATCCGTACTGTATATACAATACATATAGATATCCATACTGTATATACAGAGAGTAATATAGAACATACAGATTCCCATACGGTAAATACAGACAGTAATGTAGTACATATAGATACCCATACTGTACATACAGACAATAATATAGTACACAAATACAGTACATAGAGATATCCATACTCTACATATATTCAGTAATAAACAGATATCTATACTGTGCATACAGACAGTAATACAGTACCTACTGATATCCATACTGTAATGCAGGCAGCAATACAGTACATGCAGATAATAATATAGCACACGCATAAGGGAATACAGTACATAGAGATACCCATATGCTACATACATAAATCAATAAAGTACATACATATATCCATACTGTACATACAGACAGTAATATTGCACACACAGACAGCAATACAGAACATACAGAAATTCATACTTTACATACAGACAGTAATACAAAACATACTGATATCCATTCTGTACATACAGATAGTAATAATACATACAGATGTCCATACTCTACATACAGACTAATGCAGTACATACAGATATCCATACTGTACATTCGGATATCTATACAGACAGTAATACAGTACATACATTTATCTATACCCTACATACAGACAATAATAATGTACATACAGACAGTAACACTGTACATACATATATCCATACTGTACATATAGATATCCCCACTGTTGATACAAACAGTAGTACAATACATACATATATCCACATTGTACAACTAGACAGTGACACAGTACATTACAGATATCCACACTGTACATACAGACAGTAACACAGTACATACTTATATCCATAATGTACATACAGATATCCACACTGCACATACAGACAGTAACACAATACATACAGATATCCACACTGTACACACATATATCCACAATGTACATACAGAAACCCACACTGCACATACAGACAGTAACACAATACATACAGATATCCACACTGTACATACAGATATCCACACTGCACATACAAACAGTAATACAATACATACAGATATCCACACTGCACATACATTCAGTACTACAGTACATACAGATAGCCACACTGCACATACATATATCCACACTGCACATACAAACAGTAATACAATACATACAGATATCCACACTGCACATACAAACAGTAATACAATACATACAGATATCCACACTGCACATACAAACAGTAATACAATACATACAGATATCTGCACTGTACATACAAACAGTAATACAATACATACATATATCCACACTGTATATACAGTAACACAGTACATAATAATCTCCATACTGTACATACATATATCCACACTGCACATACACACAGTAATACAATACATACAGATATCCACACTGCACATACATTCAGTAATACAATACATACAGATATCTGCACTGTACATACAAACAGTAATACAATACATACAGATAGCCACACTGCACATACATATATCCACACTGCACACACAAACAGTAATACAATACATACAGATAGCCACACTGCACATACATATATCCACACTGCACATACACACAGTAATACAGTACATACAGATATCCACACTGCACATACATTCAGTAATACAATACATACAGATATCTGCACTGCACATACAAACAGTAATACAATACATACAGATATCTGCACTGTACATACAAACAGTAATACAATACATACAGATATCCACACTGCACATACAAACAGTAATACAATACATACAGATATCCGCACTGCACATACAAACAGTAATACAATACATACAGATATCTGCACTGTACATACAAACAGTAATACAATACATACAGATATCCACACTGCACATACATATATCCACACTGCACATACAAACAGTAATACAATACATACAGATATCTGCACTGTACATACAAACAGTAATAAAATACATACAGATATCTGCACTGTACATACAAACAGTAATACAATACATACAGATATCCACACTGCACATACATATATCCACACTGCACATACAAACAGTAATACAATACATACAGATATCTGCACTGTACATACAAACAGTAATACAATACATACAGATATCCACACTGCACATACATATATCCACACTGCACATACAAACAGTAATACAATACATACAGATATCCACACTGTATATACAAACAGTAATACAATACATACATATATCCACACTGTATATACAGTAACACAGTACATAATAATGTTCATACTGTACATACATATATCCACACTGCACATACAGACAGTAATACAATACATACAGATATCCACACTGTACATCTATACAGTGAAAAGGTAGATTACATATATCCATACTGTACATACAGTCAGTAATACAGTCCATTCATATATTCATACTCTTAATGCAGACTTCCATAAGGTACATAGAGACACCCATACTGTATATAGAGATACTAGTACAGTATATACAGACAGAAATACAGTATATATGGATAAATACAGCATTTGCAGAAAGAAATACAGTACGTCAGATATCCATACTCGATATACAGACAGGCTATAGATAACTATGGGCCATATGCAAAGTAAAATCACTCTGATGCAAGCCAGTCTCACCATAGCAGTGGTATATAGAAATCCCACTGATTTATATGGGCTGTTTAATCAAGTGAATGTCAGAGAGGGATCAAGCGCATTGCAAAGCAGTTGATTAAAACCTGTTTAAATATATAGGACTTGGGGTGGGGTACTATGGCGCAGTTGGTTTGAGCCAGAATTGCTCCGCTTTGTCTTTAGCTATATTGATCTAATGGGATCTAACCAGAGAGGGTAAAGCAACTGTATTATGCAGAAAGTTTGGGGTTACACGCTTCAGTGCTAATAATTTGTGAGGTATTTACACCCTGCTATCTAGAAATTAAACACAGTAAACTATATAGGTTTTACCAATAGCACTTTACATGTCAATAATGTTAACCATTTACGGAATAGTTCAAACCAGACCATAACAATCGAAGCAAATTACTTTGTATCCTGCATTTCTTCTGTGAGTGAAAAAGGGGGGTGAACACCCTATTAATATTTAAATTGTTACATTTTTTCAGACTGAGAATTGTATTCTTGAGAGCCACGAAGTTAACCCTCTGAGAGCCATAGGAGTGTGCAACACATTCCTTGGCAATGCGTTGCAGTAATCTGACATTCAAAGGGTTAAACCCGCAACCTCAATATTGTGGATATAATGTAAAGTAGAGGATCTGTGGTTAAAATGATCCCTCACACCCTGTAATTTCCAACCATCCTCACCCGCTGATCTCACCTCACAATTTACAGTCCTTCTTCGGGTTAGAGGAAATATCTGTAAATGGGGAAAAGGGACTAGGGTGACCCCTTCACCCCCTCTTGTCACCACTTGTCCATCACTGGGGCTTCACAAGTGCATGACAGTCTTTTGTTTTGGTTTAAAAAAAATCTCCGCCCCTCCCACCCAGCGATCAGAAAATGGGTTGGTGTTGGTGTGTGCTGTTTCACAAATGGGTCTGCTCTCCCTGCTGACCAAGTCCTAGGAGCATCAGCAGCAACAAGGGGGAGTTGTACGCACTGATATCTCCTGTTCTCCCCATTTATTGTTAGTTTGGGAAGCTTTTCTCTTGTCCCTGATACTTTCCTATCACTGCTCTCCTGCTCTGTGGCTGATGTTGTTCTGTTGATGTGCCTCTAGGAAGAGAACAGAAGTGAGAACTGACCATCATTCCTTGGGAGTTTGGATGCTAGAAGAAACTCTGGGGTTCTGTATATGGAAATTGTGGGGTGCAGAGCAGAAGAAAGTGCCTATCCATTCCGGCCAGCAGCCATGCTCTTCCACGGGATAACCGGGGGACATATCCAAGGAATCATGGAAGAGATGGAGAGACGGTCCAAGTCAGCGGACAACCGCTTGGCCAAAGGAATCCAGGTCAATAGCAGAGACACAGTAAGTTGTTACTGGGACTTTGGAACTTCGTGTGTTCACCTATTAATTTACCCTTAAACACCTTACAACAGCACTGGAGTATCAGTATAGATAGATAGATAGATAGATAGATAGATAGATAGATAGATAGATAGATAGATAGATAGATAGATGTGAGTTGATTGTACAGACGATTCCATAGGTTTCATTTAATGTATAATAGGGGACTTTTTCAATTAACTTATACCACGTTGTGCTGATTAAGAGGTTTTTTTTTTAATTTATGTATAGATCTATATCTATATTTATGTACATGCGTGTATGTGTTATTGCTTACATTCCATTTTACTTTATATAATGCATTTTAGATCATAAATGCTCTCACTCTCTACCTCCCCTCTGTGTGTGTATCTCTCTCTCTCTCTCTCTCTCTCTCTCTCTCTCTCTCTCTCTATATATATATATATATATATATACACACACACATATACATATTTAACTGACTAAGAAACTCTTGATTAATCATATTCTACTTTCTCAAGTGTTTTAATAAAACTACTGTAAGTTAGCTGTTTAAAGGATGCATTGTAAATTAACCAGTAGGATCCCCCAGCGGTCTCTCACAGTTTATATACCACTACACATCAATTTTATCACCGTTTTACCACTGGAAGATTTGGTTAAACATTAATATAAACCACTGCAGTTATTAATATTTTCCATGCCCCCCAGGTTACTAGGACTGAATTTATTTAAATACCGAAAATACTTTAATACTCCGCGCAAGGACGCTTATTTAAATATAACATTTAGGATACTGATTTGCAAAACATCCATTTATATGTAATAAGCACACACACACACATATATATATATATATATATATATATATATATATATATATATATATATATATATATATCGCTTATTATTAGGTATATTATGATATTTAGGGTAAACTAATACATTTAATTAATATTATGTATTATTATCCTATAGTATTACATTTGTTTGACTTACTAAGAAATAGTATTAGGTTTATCCTCTTTTTACTATAATTTAAAGCAAGAACATTAAGGACAATAAAAACACCAGAGAATGAATATATATTAACATTTTTATGACGCTGATGTACTAAGTAGGTCTGTGGCAAAGCAACTGCATTCTAGGGTACAAATGGCAATCCTTACTGATTTAAATATGGCTTGTAACCCTTTGATGCTAGAAAGGTATCCAATGCGTTGGAGTTCTTTCTAGCATCCAAAAATCAATGTGACATTTTGGCGCTTTTATTTGCCACCTTAGGTTGCAATTGGTTTTCTTTTAACCTCTTGAATGCTAGAGACGTCTTCAACGCATTGCAAAGCATTCAAAGGGCCTACTTACATCACTGGAAATTCGGGGATTTATTTCACCCTCATGGTGTAGTCTGTTAGTTACAGTTATCTTAGTACCTCAGCCAAAAAATATATATAATATTGAGAGGTTATTTGTGCTAAATGTAACAGTAGCTGTTTAACGCCAACATCAGCTATACATTTAACCCTCTAAGTGCCAAAGATTGCTTTGCAATGCGTTGCACACCCCACTGGCACTCAAAGGGTTAAACAATATTAGCTAAATAATGCATATTAATTCATGTTATTAACTTCCAGAAAGGTAAATGTCCTTTTTATAAATATTTTTTTTTAAATGACGTATTCTTTAATATTTTCTTTACAAACTCCACATTATGAAACCATGTACTAATAAAATTGCAGTTCAGGAGCAGACCAACAACATTATAGGGAACTATATAATATTAACATTGATCTGAATGGGGCTTTTAACCCTTTGAGTGCCAGAGAGGTACACAACGCATTGCTTTGCAATGCGTTGTGTACCACCCTGGCACTCAAAGCGTTAGCCTCTTAAGTGAACAGTGCACAATATGTACGCGATATGCACACGAGCCCCACTGAGTGTTCACTGAAAGATACTGAGGATGATATGGTTAACAGTAGTGGAGTAATTCTGGGCTAATCTAACTGCACCATCTTGTTAAAAAAGCCCAAAATTCTCATTTATTTGAATGAAACCTTCAAGACCTCAATAGCATTAACCGGGCCTTAACGCCAAATTTTAATAAATGGGAATTTGTATTTGTCACCCTTAGTTAGCTCCAGAATTACTCATGTTTCGTTAGTACATCAGCTCTATTTTTCTTAACATTATTACTACAGACAGACATATTTCATTTTGAAACAGTATTAAAGATGTCTGCTTTAAAGTCAATAAACCTCTTCAGGTCTTTCACATCTGCATTGTGTTTTGGGTATTATGATATGTTTAAAAATAAAACATTGGATAGATCATTTCAAGCTAAGTCTGCTCTTAAAACTAATAATCCTTAACCCTCTGAGTGCCAAAGGGGTAATTCAATTCAATTCAAAAGTTATCATCATTCATATACTTAGTATTGAAGATGTAATGTCAGAATACACTAATTAAGCATATGTAACAACATTTTATTAAATTATAATTATTAAATAAAATAAAAAATAACATTTTTACTTTAGATTCATGAATAAAATAATATTGTGTTAAAATTTAAAATCTTACGCAGGGAAAGCAAGACAATGTTAATTGGGGTCACTGAAAAACCAGATTAGACAGAGATCAAGCCTCATTAGTGGATAAGGGAGATTTTTTTCCTAGTTTAATAAGACCTCTTGGGAGCGATACAGACAGATACTAATGTGTTAATACTTCGGAATATTAAAAATCTCTGCTGGGTTTAAGCAGTGTCTGTGTCAGAGAAAATAAATCTCCTGTGTTATGTTTTTTATTATCATCAATAAAGTTTTTGTTGATGTGCCAATACAAAATATTAATATTGTAGGTATAAACTAACAATTTGTGTCATAGATGTATCCAGAAATACTATTATTTTAGTTAAAATAGAAGTCTATTTGTGTGTAATTGCAGAATAAGTGACTGGAAATGGAAAGTGAGGCTAATGTACTAAGTAAATGTGGTGCAATTCTTATGCAAACTAACAGCATAATAGAGGACAACAAAATATTTAATTTATCTAAAGTGCACTTTTTAACCCCTTGAAAGCTAGAAACGTCTCCAACGCATTTTCTAGCATCAAGGAGTTAAATGCTCGATTTCAATCAGCATTTTTTTTAATTTGCGCCACTTCCTTAGTACATTAGTGTCAGTATCTGATTTGCTCAGATAATGTAACCGCTGGGTAATAGGAAACGTGCGGCTCGCCAGTTGCCCTGATTTTCCTGTGTCTTCGGTTAAAGGAGATTTCTTGACAGCCTATTGTTAACTGTTTGAGTGACAGAGAGATGTCCAACAGAAACAATAGGTAGGACACCGCTGTCACACACATATGGTTAACTTCGAAGCATATCTTCCTCCATACCATCATCTGTGAGCTAAGGATGATGGGAAATGAAGTCCAACAACAGCTGAAGGGCCACAGGTTTCCCACGGACACTCATGTGTATGTGTGTGCCTGTGTGTGTATGTGTGTACCTGTGTGTGTGAGTATGTGTGTACTGGTGTATGTGTGGATGTGTGCACCAGTGTTTGTATGTGTGTAATTGTGTGTGTTTGTGTGTGTGTGTGTACCTGTGTGTGTGTGTGTATTTGAGTGTGTGTGTACCTGTGTGTGTATGTGTGTAACTGTGTGTGTATGTGTGTACTTGTGTGTGTGTACTTGTGTGTATGTACCTGTGTGTATGTGTGTACCTGTGTGTATGTGTGTACTGGTGTGTATGAGTATACCAGTATTTGCATGTGTGTAACTGTGTGTATGCATGTACTGGTGTGTGTGTGTGGATGTGTGTGTGTACCAGTGTTTGTATGTTTGTACCTGTGTGTGTATGTTTGTAAATGTGTGTGTATGTGTGTGCTTGTATGTACCTGTGTGTATGTGTGTACATGTGTGTACGTGTGTACATGTGTGTGTATCTGAGTGTGTTCATGTGTGTATATGTATAACTGTGTGTGTGCATGTGTGTACCTGTGTGCGCATCTGTGTATGTGTGCAACTGTGTGTGTGTGTGTGTATTGGGGGGCACTACTTTATATTGCTTTGCCAAATGTTTTAGGCCTTTAGTGCAATGCAGATGTAAACAATTCCAAGCACTGAAAACACTTTTTTTAAATTAATAATGATTCAAACAAGAAAGAAAATATATATATATATTTATAGATATGTGAGGGGAAATACTCAGTTTAATATAACACTTCATTGTCCTCCATCTGAGGAGGGTTTAATATACTTAAGGTGCACTTTTGAAAGCTAATGAGGTGCAATTCTGGTGCAAACCAGCTGTACCATTCCTAAGATCCCTATGAATTTAAATGGAGCCTCTAACTGAAGGTGTTAAAACCCCATTTACATAATATAGGCATTTCTATTCTCCCCCATGACACATATGGTTTGCTCCAGAACAGTTGCTCTTTAGTTTATTGAATACGGTGCTTAACATCTTAAGGACCACAGTGGTGTAAAAGTATTTGCTTCAAATGTTGCTCACCCCTATGGTTCAGAAGGAGTTAAAGTCTTAGGCAGTAAGCAAGGTATAAACAATTCTGGAGAAAAACAACTGAACTACAGGGGTTCCAAAATCATTGCCACTGGTTTAAGCAATGTAATGGAGTGTTCTCTAGCATTCCAGGGGTTAAAACTCCCATTTGAGTCAATATGGGTTTTTGGAAATGTGTATTTGTCCTCTATGATGGAGTTGGTTTGCCCCAAAACTGCTTCTCTTTTTTTCTTTTGTGCATACAGTGCTTGATGTATATCATTCTTTCATATCAGTATTTAGTATTCTTGCCTTTCTGGATTATTAATCTAACATTATTAATATTATCATTAGGATTCATAATTTATTTATTATTAACCCTTTGAGGGCCAGCAAGATACATTGCAATGTTTCGGACATTCAAAGGGTAAATTGTATAATTGTGTGAGTTGCCATTAACTTATTTGATGTCTCTCTTACTTCAAATGGGTTAATTATGAACTCTGCACACTATGCGAATAAGAGATTAACCCTTTGAGTGCACTCAAAGGGTTAAATGACTTACTAAACAAGACATAAAGTAAATACTTGAGCCGTGAATATACTATACACAAAGCTAGGGAATACGCAGGGTTATAGTAACTGGAACTATTCTGAAACAAACCAACTGCTCCATAGAAATAAAATGAGAATTTCCATCAATTTCAGCTAGGCTTTAACCCTTTGAGTGACAGAGAGGTCTCTAAAACTTTGCTTTTGCAAAGCATTGGAGACTTCTCTAACATTCAAGGTTTTAACCCTTTGAGTGCCATAGGGGTTATCCAACGCATTGCGAAGCAATGCATTGGACACCCTTCTGGCACTCAAAGGGTTAAAAACCCTATTTTATTTTTTTTTAAAAATGGATGTATTGGGAATTTTTATTTGGCCCCTAAAGCTCTGTCGGTTTGTTCCATAATTGCTATTGTTTTCTTACTATGTCAGCCTCAATGAGTAAGACACAAATAAGAAAAAAAAGCCATGGACAAGCACAACGTTTCTGTGCAGTAAATCTTCATTAGGAGACCCAAACTGCAATGACCCACATGGGCAAAGTGGAGCAGTTCTGAGGCAAATCAGCTGTGCCACAGGGGACAACAATACCCTGGAATTGTAGAGATGTCTCTACCACTAGGAAAATGAATACTTTGGAGACCTCTAGTATTGAAGGGGTTAACCCCCCCTGCCATTTAAATCAATGGAATTTTCTTATAGTGCAATTGGTTTGCCCTAGAATTGCTCCACTTTTTCATAGTGCATTAGTATATTATTGGACTGCTTACCGATGAAGTTTTTAACACATTGAAATGTTAACCCTTTAAAGACCAGTGGGGTGTGCAACACAGCTGTAAAGCTGACAGAAGGAGATTCAAGTCATGCTACTAGAGGAGGCTCTTCAGCAGAGCCGAAATCACATTATTTAAAAATAACTACTTTATGGGAATGGTCTACAAAGTGTTCTTGCAAACCAGGCACATGTGTAGACCTTTCCAATTAAGTAGTTCTTTTTAAATAACACGATTTTGGATCTGCTGCAGAGCTGCCGGCTGGTTCCCAGATGCTGACGTGAGGAGAAGGGGAGGGAGGGGTGAACTTTACATATGAATATCTCTCAAACCGTAAAGGTTTGAGAGATAGGATTTGTGTCAAATAACATTTTTTAAACCTCTAAAAAACAAGTATAATTTTTTATGGGACATTAGTGTCTCTTTAAAAGAACATTAACACCTAAAATGATCTGTAGATATACACGCATAAATGCCTTGTACTTCATACTAACCTCTGTAAAAATTCTCTGTGTTCTCTGAGGCCTAAGATCTAGTCTTACTTACTCTCTCTGGTAGCTTCCATTCCAGGGCTCTCATTACAATAGCAGGCTCGACTGGAGTCTTAGGAACAATAGTATTTTACTCTCTGTTAATGGGCCTGAGATAAGATAACAGTAGTTTTGAATAGAAAAACATCGGGTGTACTAATCTCCATACCTCCCACTTCTGTTTTAAGCGGAGTTTCTGGGGACGTAGCTGGTAGGTGGGGCATTTCCAAGAATTTTAGATTATTCCTTGACCCATCTGCACCTCTTTGTGTAACTGATAAATGATTTAAGCAAGACAAAAGTATTTTAATTACCCAGATTAATTTAGAAACATATATACTGAAGATTAAGGACACATTTATGTAAGTTTTATTGCTGTGGAGCAAAGTAATACTAAACACTAATTTTGATGTCCTAAAAAAAGGGGCAAAAGGGTAGGAAAGAGGGACAGTGAGATCTGGGTCTCAAAGAGGGATAGTCCCTCCTAAAATGGGACACTTGGGAGGTATGAATCTCAATACATTAACAGCATTAGCTCTGCACAAGCAAGCACATTGTAGCTATACAAGACCATGTACGTATTCATTAAAATGCAAGCTTCGGATTAGATTTTAGGAATGTAGCATAAAATCACTACATTTTACAGATACTAGCTGGGAGTGTGCTATATTTAAAATTATATAACCATATTTAATTTTTATGGTGTTATTGTTGCTTTAACCTATACATTTTGATAATTTATGCAAGGTATACACACCAATAGCATTTCCCATATATATTGAGACAGATGTACTAAGTAGAAATGGAGTAATTCAGGAGGAAACCAACTGCTTCATAGAGACAAACAAAACCTCCTAAATTCCCTTGGATTTAAATGGGATTTTTAACCTCTTGAATGCTAGAGAGGTTTCCATTATTTCTATGCGATGAACTGGAGACATCTTTAGCAAAGAGTTTTAAAGCCCCACATAAATAAAGGGGAAATCTTATTTGATCCCTATGGAATAATGGCTTACTCCAAAATTATGCCTAGTCTAATACATACTCCCCATAATGCTTTATTATACATTATTACTTTGCCTTTCTGTAATCTAAGTGTACAGATCTCATGCAACATTTTTTGGGATTCCTATTTACATTTATATCCCAGTCCTAATGGTATGTCCTGTCGTTTACACTAGCCCACAAGAAAGGATGACAAATAGTTTTTATGGATTTATATCTGTGTAACTCTTAAGGAACTTGAGTCATGTGCAACATGCTGTAAAGCAATTCTTTTGACAACCTTCTGGTCCTTACAGGGTTAAACATACGTCTTCAAACAGATACACAGATTTTAATTGACCTACCTATGCTTAGGCAATCACATTCTTAATCCTTTGAGCGTCAGAGAGGTATCCAATGCCTACCTTGAGGTACTGGATACCTCTCTGTCTCTTCCCTTCTCTGTACGTATGATATCTTTTTAGTAATAACCCTTACATTTGCTTAATAGTGAACTGCATGCCCCCACTACTATGATTCCATAGTAACAAGGGCCTCATTGTGTATATAGTGTTATTACCATAATTCCTAATATTTTGAACTTGAGGGCAGTACATAATTGCCCATTCCTGAGGTTAATCTCAGTATGTTAACTGTGTTCTGTGCATGATGTTAGTTCAGTAAGTTTGGCCTAGGCATGATGTCAGTACAGTAGGAAACCTTCCCTGTATGTAATGTCACTAGGGTAATTCTTCCCTCTCTGTGTGTGATGTTACTAGGGTAATTTCCCCCATCCTGTGTGTGATTTCAGTGATTTCCCTTCCCTTAGCATAATAGTACATTAAGCTAAAGAGCTTCAGTTCTGCTATAAGCCACCTACAATAGGGAGAAATAAACACTCCCATTCATTTAAATGGACCAGTTAACCCACTGAATGCTAGATAGCCTTTCAGTGCATTGCATTGCAAGGAGAAAAAAAGCCCACTCTACATAAATGGGAATTTGTGGAATTTTCATTCTTAATGAATAAAGCCTTAATGGGATAGTAATAGTTTGTTTCATCTTTATTTTATTTTGTAGGCATTAAAAAAACATGAAGAACGCTATAAGTGTTATCTCTCAAACCTTTATGGTTTGAGAGATATTCACAAGCAAAGTTTCCCCTCACTGACCAAAACCGTCAAGTCTGCCATCTAGCTGTCAGATTTGGAATTTGGTCAGCAGATCAACCGCTGGCTCTTCAGCAGAGCTGAGATCACAAGTTATAAAAAGCTATTTCATTGGAAGGGTCTAAAAAGTGTGCTTGCACACCAGGCACACTTTGTAGACTATTCGAATGAAGTATTTCTTCTTATATCTCACAATCCCAGCTCTGCTGCAGAGCCATGGCTGGTCCGCAGACCGGATTCCAAATCTGACAGCTAGATGGCAGACTTGACCATTTTGGTCAGTGAGGGGAAACTTTGCTTGTGAATATCTCTCAAACCATAAAGGTCTGTGAGATAAGACTTATATCGTTCTTCGTGTTTTTTTAATGCCTACAAAATAAAATAAAGATAAAACTAAGTATTACTATCACTTTAACTGCTCTCTCCTTGAGTACAAGTAAATAACCGTCCCCTTACAGTGTAAGATTTCAGCATCTACTCCTGCTCTCCCCATTTATCTCATAACAGTCACTGCTCCTCCCTGTGTAAGTCTAGTACATTAACCTGTTGTTAATTCATCATTTGTACATTCAGTGTGCATGTTGTTAGTGTGTTAACTGAACTTCCATCATAATGCATTGTGCACCCCTCTGATCCTCAAGGGGTTAACATACATTGTTCAACTATACATAAACATTCTACTTACGTGAGTAGTAGGCTAGTAATTCCCTAAGTGCAAACCAGCTAGTAGGAACAGGGGACTCCTCACCTCTGTCCATGTTACATGTGTATAATATCAGCACATTAAATTACCAATTTATGATATCATTATATTAACCATTTGAGTGCCAGAGGGGTACACAATGCATTGCCTTGCAAGGTGTTGCGTACCCCTCTGGCACTCAAAGGGTTAACTACCATCTTCTGTGAATAAAAACATGCCAGTGACCCAATAAACTAAATAATATTTTTTTTTTTTTTAAATAAACAAGACAATGCATTTCAAGACACTCAGGCCCTTTTCATCAGGACTTTTCTTTGTTTTTTAATTTAATATATTATATCAGAAAGGAAGGCCTGTGCAGTAACTGTCTCTTTCATAATGTATCATATCAGCACAGTAATTGCCCTTTCCTTGTGTATGGTGACTATCAGTATAACAATTAACTTTCCTGGTGTCAGTAGAGTAATTGCCCATTGTTGTGTACAATGTCAGCACATTAAATTCTCCCTACTGTGTATTATGTCAGCACAATTATGCTGCCTTTCAGTATATGATGTCAGTATGGTAAAGCCTTCTCCACGTGCATGATGTCAGTACAGTAACTGTCTCTCTCACAGTCTATGTCAGTACAGTAATGCTCTCTTCTTGGCAATACCTCCTTTTGGTGTGTGATGTCATTATAGTACAGCCCTCTTCTGGTAAATTATGTCAGTACAGTAACTGTATCAAGGTATATGATGTCAGTACACGAATTGCCTTCTCCATGTATGCAATATAATTACAGTGACTGTTACATCTCTATGTATGATGTAATATCCATCATAATTACTTTTTACATTATGTGAACACAGTACCAACTCTTTCTTGTGTATGATGTCAGTACAGTAATCTTTTGTCAATGTATATATCAGTATAGCATCTTCTCCTCCCTGTGTATTGTGTCAGTACATCCAATGGCCTATGTATGAGGACAGCACATTAACTGCCCTCTTCTATGAATGATATCTGTACAATACCCTGTCCTCATAGTATACAGTAAGCAGTCAGAGTATTTCTTCCCTTCTCCTGTGCATTGTATCATTACAATAATGTCTACTCTCTGTACATTATATCAGTAAATTTCCTCTTCTTGTGTACAATATAAGTACAAAACCCTGCCCTACATGTGCAGGATATCAGTATGGTAATATCCACTCCCTGTGGTATGATGTCAGCATGGTAACATCCCCTCACTGTGTATGATATCAGCATGGTAACATCCCCTCATCGTGTATGATATCACTACAGTACCCAGTCCTCCTTGTGTATTAATCAGAACTGTACTTGGCCCTTCCTGTGTATGATAATAGTACAATAACCTTTTTCTATGCATGATTTAATTACAATTCTCAGTCATTTCTGAGTATATCAGTGTAATAAACTGTGCTCATGGTGTATAATTTAATAGCAATGCTCAGTTCTTAATGTGTATGATGACAGATCAGTGCCCCCTCCTTCCTATTAATGATGTTAGTACAGTACTCAGTCCTTTCTGTATACTGTGTACAGTACACAGTCCTGTTTGTGTATGATGTCAGTACAGTACACAGTCCTGCCTGTGTATGATGTCAATACATTACCCAGTGCTACCTGTATATAAAGTCAGTACGGTAGCATATCTTCAATGTGTATGGTGTCAGTACAGCACCCAGTCTTACCTGAGCACGATATCAGTACAATAACCTGTCCTTCATGTATATTATGTCATTATAACCCCTTCCCTGTG
This sequence comes from Rhinophrynus dorsalis, assembly GCA_037306005.1. Classification (NCBI taxonomy): domain Eukaryota; kingdom Metazoa; phylum Chordata; class Amphibia; order Anura; family Rhinophrynidae; genus Rhinophrynus; species Rhinophrynus dorsalis. Next base: position 150,926,168 of record CM074722.1, on the reverse strand, counting down.
TATGATGTTAACAAACTATCTAGTCATATCTGTGTATCCCTGTATATTATGTCAGTGAGGTATCCTGTCCTACCTGTGTCTGATGTCAGGATAGCAACATTGCCTCCCTGGGTATGATGTCAGTACTGTACTCAGTCCTTCCTGCAATATGTCAGTATAATACCAAGTCCTCCATATGTATGATGTCAGTACAATATCTGGTCTTTCCTGTGTATGAAAACATTACAACAGCCTGTCCTACCTGTGCATGATGCCATTACAGTGCTCAATACTTTCTGTGCATGGTATAAGTAAGCTTATCTTATCTGCATATGTGGTCAGTATATTATCCAGTCCTTCCTGTGTATGATGTCAGTACAGTATCCAGTACTTCCTGTGTATGATGTCAGTACAGTGTACAGTACTTCCTGTGTATGGTATCAGTATAAAGTCTGTTGTTCCTGTGCATATTGCCAATACAGCACCAAGTCCTGCATGTGTATGACATCAAAACAATAGCCAGTCCTTCCTGTGAATTATTAGTGTCTAGTTCTATGTATGATATTCTATGTATGATATCAGTACATTATCCAGTCCTACTCATGTATGATGTCAGTACAGTAACATCCCTTCCCTGTATATGACATCAGTACAGCACCCAGTCTACCCTGTGTGTGATGTCAGTTCAGGATCCAGTCCTATCTGTACATGATACCAGTACATACTCTTATCTGTGTATGCGCTCAGTACAACACCCAGTCTTCCCTGTATATGACTGTAGTACAGGATGCAATGCTATCAATATTCAATATCAGTACAATAAAATCCCCTCTCTGTGTATGGCGTCCAAATAGTAACTGCATCTCTAACTGTATTTTCACAGAGAATGCCTCCCCTGAGTCCAGAGAAGCCAGCTCTGTGTGCAGGTTGTGGGGGGAAGATCTCTGATAGATATTACCTCTTGGCCGTGGACAAGCAGTGGCACCTTCGCTGTCTTAAGTGCTGTGAATGTAAACTGGCTCTAGAGTCTGAGCTAACCTGCTTTGCAAAGGATGGGAGCATATATTGCAAGGAGGACTATTACAGGTATATATTGCAAGTACAACACAGTATACTCTACCTGTACTGGATATACATCTACTGCTGAGAAGTCTATGAGTCACATGTATAAAGATAAAAGTAGATCAGTTATTGGGTAAACCAACACTACTATTGGTGGGAAATAAAGATTCCAGCTGATTTAACTCTTTGAGTGCCAGGGGGTATGCAACTCATTGCAAAGCAATGCGTTGCATACCCCTTTGGCACTCAAAGGTTTAAAGTACAGCTGTCACATGGTAGATATCCCACTGGTAGTTCTGCTCCTAGGGGATTGGAAATCTTTCTGCTCGTGGTCCATAGTGAGGGTAATACCCTTTGTGCTCTTCTGCTATGAACTCTGAACAGCAAGATTTCCAGTCTCGCAGTTGAGTCACATACAATCTTACTCAGGAAATTAGAAATTAACAATTCTGGGGACCATAAACTGCACTATGGGGCAGTGGTTCTCACCTCCTGTCCTCAGGACCCACTAACAGGCCAGGACTTGGGGATTTCTCTGCTAGAGCACAGGTGTGGTGATCAGAGGCTCATTCACATTGATTAACTCACCTGTGCTCTAACAAGGAAATCATCAAATCCTGGCCTGTTAGTGGGTCCTGAGCACAGGAGTTGAGAACCACTGCTATAGGGGACAGATGAACATTTCTAAAATCCCTATTCATAAAATGGGGCTTTGAAGTCATTATATTCTAGAAATGTCTCCAGTACATTTAGAAGCAAGTGCTTAACCACCCCACTTAAATTAAGAGGGAATTTTTATTTGTCACCTGTGGTACAGTTAGTTTGCCCCATAATACAGCGAGTTTAGCTTTCTGAATAAGGCCTATCGTACAATACCCAGCAATCCTCAGACTGCTGAAGATTTTCTACACTCAACATAGAGGTCTATCAGTCGGTAAACTGTGTAGCTGTGATCCTCAGATTTCCAGCCCACCTGGCAACTGAGGGGTTCAGTTTTCTTATTCCCTGACAAAAGCTAACTGGAGTTAAAAAAAACCCATTTATATTTCAAATAATCACGAATATTACTGTTTGACATTTTTTCATTTAAAACTATAGTTTAGCTTTATATATACTAATATTTCATTCTCTATTTCAACTGCCACTTCCTATCAGGAAATACTGGCTAATTGGCATAAACTAACACATAAATAAAGTGAAATATCTCCTAACCATAGTTAATGGGAATTTATCTTTATTTATTGTCGGTTTATGCATATTAGGAAGATAGAACTGGCTTGCCAGATAGCAACATTCCCCACTGCTCTCCCTCCCAACTGCCACTCCCCACCAGCCAGTACTAGCTTATTTTCATAAATAAATAAAGCTTAGGATAGTATAAAGTATTGCTGATATATAAAATGGCAAACATAAGTATAGATTTTGAAAGATTTTTCAAAAACACATATTTGTTGCAAAGTGACAGTTCAACTTTAATTGCCAATAAACAGAAACTAAACCACACTAGTTAAAAGCTGAAATGTAATAGTTTCTCACTCAATGATGTAGACATATAAAACACAACAAAAGGTGGTGAAAACCCAGTAAAATTATATGACAGCTTATGCCTGTCTTCACTTTTGTACATGTATAGGACCATATGTACAACAAAACCATGGTACAATTATGGGGTAAACCAACTGCAGCATAATGGGCAAATTCCAAAGATTCCACATTAGTTTAAATAGAAAGTTTAATCCCTTGAATGTTAAGGGGTTAAAAGTTATAGTTAAACCAATGAGGAGTCTATGGAATGTGTCCATGATGCTGCAGTTGGAAAAACATTTCTAGCATTCAAGAGATTAAAATCTCTGTTTAACCCTTTGAGAGCCAAAGGAGTATCCAACACATTGCTCTGGCACTCAAAGAGTTAAATAATCATGAGTTTATCCCTATGATGAAGCTTGTTTGCCGTAGAACTGCTTCAATGAGCATATGGCACTTAACCCTTTCAGTGCCAGAGGACTACGCAAATCATTGTTGAGTACCCCTCTGTCACTGAAAGGGTTAAGAGCTGCAAATCTGGAGCAAGCCAAATGCATCATGGGGACAAATACACTTTCCCCAGATTCCCATTGATTTAAAAGGTGTTTTTAACCCCTTGAATGATTTGCAATGCATCGGTGGCTTCTCTAGTATTCATTGGGTTAATTTGTATCTTTTTCTCCCCTGTGGTGCAGTTGATTTGCCCTAGAACTTGTTCTCTGTGCATATGGCACAAAGAGTCATTTGTCTCCATTTGACTTCTAAAACATACGAGTTGTGACACTTGTCCTTACATGAACTATGTCAATGTTTTCGCTATTACTTTAAAGTAAAAAAAATCAAATTAAAATAAATAGAGGGGCAAACTGATACAGCTTTACGTTTTAATTTTCTTCCCTGTCATCCATTATAGCTGTTCCCTGTTACTAGTTGTTTTTTTGTCCTGTTTTAATTCTTCTATTACACCATGTATTATCTCCATACCTCTGGCTAGTCCTACATGTAACCTTGCTATAATCTTGTTCTTCCATGTAACCTAGCTGGTCCTTACGGTATCTGTTGTTTACTTCGCCTAGTGTTCCATTAACTCACTGAGAGCCAGAGAGGTAGCAGACACATTGCAATGACTTCTCCATTCACTCTATATAAACTTTCTCTGCAACTCTATTTAACCACTACCTCAAACTCCAACTCCTCCTAGTTCACCATATATCTGCTGCTTATAAATCCTCCTATTGCTCCATATAACTCTCCCTATAACTCCTATTGCACCATTTAACCACTAACTCTAACTCCAGCTCCTCCTAGTCCACCATATAATCACTACTTATTGCTCCTATTGTTCCATTTAACTTTTCCTGTAACTCTTCCTTTTACTTCATATAACCTCTCCCTATAACTCCTCCTATTATTCCACATAGATGCTCCCTATAACTCCTCCTATTGCTCCATATAACCCCTCACTATAACTCCTCTTATTGTTCCCTATAACATCTCCTGTTTCTTCATATAACCTCTCCATATAATTATTCCTATTCCTCCATATAACCTCTACTTATAACTCCTCCTATTGTTCAATATAAACTCTATCTATAACTTCTCCAATTGCTCCACATAACCTCTCCCTATTCCATATAACCTCTCCCTATAACTCCTCCTATTGCTCCATATAACCTTTCCCTATGACTCCTCCTATTGCTCCATTTACCTTCTCTCTATGACTCCTCCTACTGCTCCATAAAACCTTTCCCTATAATTCCCCAAATGGATCAAAATAACCTTTCCCTATAACTGCTCCTATTGATCTGCCTTGAACTCCTTCTATTGCTCTACTCCTGCTGATCTACATTATGCTCTATAGCACCTCCCATTGCTCCACATAGCATATCCCTATCATGTTTCTCTTGTTGCATATAACATCTCTCTATATATCATCCTGTTGAACCATGTAGCATATCTATGACTCCCTCTACTGATCCATATAACATCTACCCATGACTCTTACTGTTCTAATTTGCATCTCTATAAGATCTTCTATTTCCCCATATAACTCATCCTTACTACTAAATATTTGGCAACAGAAAAATGTATTTCACATATCAAATTGATTATTGCTGGGACACTGTATTTGAAATATGAGGTACAATATACAATTTAAGGGTGAATTACATGTTAGAGTGTGTTGGGGAACCACTTTAGTAAGTGATGAATTGATGCATTTTATTGTCAACATTTCAGCCCCCTCAAGGGCCTTTATCTGGCATCAATTCATCACTTATTGAAGTCTTCAAGGGCTCTCTCATGCTGTATATGGTGGTAACACCATTTCTATTTTTCTATATTATACATATCCCTAATAAGTAGAACGAGGCTTTACATATTTGTACATTTTTCTTATTTTTGTATATATATATATATATATATATATATATATATATATATATATATACTGGACATCATGATACTCTAACAGTTAACATTAGTTCTGTAAACATTATTTGACACAGTGTGTTGGTTGTTGTGGTAGAGTGCATATTGATAGAAGATGCAAAGTTGGAATATATATTCATATATTTTACAATACAAAAGAATTAATGTCCTGGCACATGGTGAATTATCTCTCTGCTTGTCTCCAGAAGGTTTTCTGTGCAGAGGTGTGCCCGTTGCCATCTTGGCATTTCAGCCTCAGAGATGGTTATGAGAGCAAGGGAGTCAGTCTACCATCTAAGCTGTTTCACCTGCACCACTTGCAACAAGACCCTAAGTACGGGGGACCACTTTGGCATGAAGGAAAACCTAGTTTACTGCCGTGCTCACTTTGAGCTTCTGGTTCAGGGAGACTTCCATCAACAACTGAATTACACTGAGCTCTCGGCCAAGGGTGGCAGCCTGGCCACTCTGCCCTACTTCAGTAATGGGACAGGGACGGTGCAAAAAGGAAGGCCCAGAAAGAGGAAGAGTCCAGCTTTGGGAGTGGACATCATGAACTATACGTCAGGTGAGGAACTCTCAACATTACTATTACAAAAACTATAGCTAGCTCCACCTTCTCCATAATTCCATTTTTGCTGTAAGTTTCCTTTAATCTTTAGCCTGCTTCTCTATGTAGAAAAGTTGATTGTCTTGCCCAAGAATTTGTTAATTCATTTACTGTATAAACCTCAACACCAGAGGTAGTCGATTGTTAGACCTCCAGCTGTTGAGAGCTACAACTCTCACCATCCCAAACCAGCCAATGACCAACAACTGTTTGGGGATGATGGGATTTGTTGTCCCCAACAGCTCGAAATCTAATAATTGACTAGCCCAGCTCTAATGCTTAGTATGGGGTCAGTCATTTAATCTTGCCCTTTGTCTGATAGATAATGTTTCTTTATATTCCCCATGAGCAGGGAAGGTACTAGTTTCCCAAAAGAGCTGGGACGTAGGCTGGGATTCATCAAGGTGTGGGAAAAAGCAGTGTATCAAATACGCTGTTCTTCACCGCGATCATTGATGGACACCGTCAGGTATTCATCAATGATTTGGTGTGTTTCCCTGCTTTGCATATGCAAAGCAGAGAAAATTGTGTAAATTGGCTGGTCAGGGGAAAAATCCACGCATGGGCATAAGTGAAAATGTGTATGCGTGTGTTCTTCCCATACATTGGAATGGGACTCGCCAGCTTGAAGCTAACGGATCAAATTTGCGGATCTATCTGGCCATTGTTATTGAAGAATAAGCGATGGCCACATACAATCCGTAAGCTGCTGAATGGGCGAATGGTTAATGTGCATAGAAATCCTCCAATTTTCTCGCACATTAAACCATTCACACCTTGATGAGTCCCGGCCTAAGTGTTGTTTTGTTTATGAGCTTCATAGTCCAATTGAACCATTACCATTGTGGAGATCAGAGATAATTACATCATTGCTGGGCCTGAGCTGTTATAGATTGTTTGGGGTGAAGTTTTAAACATAAACCCCTGGGCTTAAGCTACTTCATCTAGTACAATGCAATCCCTCCTGAGCATGTCCCCATTCAATATCAGAATGGGATGCCCTATTGTACAACATTATGTCATTGTCCTGAGGTCATTTTTCTCTTAGATGGAACTGACTCTTTAACCCACTAACCTCATGTATGTTACAGATAAATCACTGAAGACCTTTCTGGCATCCAAGGAGTAAAAAAAACCAAACAATTAGTTTAATTATGTCACATTGTTACTAATGGACTATTAACATGCTGTAGACTGAACCATGGTATCCATGAGATTTAACATTAAATATGTCTTTCATTATGTCACGTAACCCTTTCAGTGCCAGAGGGCTATGCCCCTCTGGCACTGAAAGGGTTAAAGGGGGACTTTGTTTTTGGAATAAGTGGCTCTTAGTGGGTTAAACAGAACTTCAAAGAGATGTATCTATTTATATTTTTGCATAGCATCTGCAGGTGCTTGTATCTATTGTGCACCATTTTTGGTCTGTATTAGTTCACAATTCCACATAATACACTTCATCAGTCTGAATGAAATTAGCCATATAAGAGAATATTCTCAAAATATTAATATGTCCTTGTTCAGTTATATATTGCAGCAAGTATCAGTAACTAGATAAACCTGACTGATGTAAGAAGAACATTCAACAAAGCCCGAAGCAGATAATTCTATTGAACAAAATAAGATCTATTTATTTCAGGGTAAAGTTCCCCTTTAAACCATACAAGGAACTGACCTTTTAACCCATTAAACATGTCATTCTCATTAGGTCACTTTGCAGCTACATGGGACTGACTTTTTAACCCATTAAACATGTCACTATCATAAGGCCACTTTGCTCATACATGGGGCTGATGCTTTAACCCATTAAAGATGTCACTGTGATTATGTTACTTTGGTTTTCAATGGGAATGACCCTTGTCCTGCATATCCCTCCCACTGTGACCATGGCCTCCTTGTCCTGAATATCCTTGGGATGTAGAATTCCTGGTTGTCTGGTTTTGTGTCCTGTCATGTGATGTACATGGATGGAACACCTCCTGTGCCAATTATTTCTTATTAATTAGGAGTGACACTGGAATCCCATGGCCTCTAACCAGCATTTAATCATGGGCTAAGACCTACAGTCCAGAGATATCTAATAACCCCTTTACTGCCACAGGGGAATGCAATGCACCTGCTACCTTTTACTAATTATTTGTGACTGTCACCCTTTTGGTGTCTGTCTGACACTATGGTATCAGTACAATTTGGGCAAAAGAAATATGTAAAAGGGATTTTGTAATTAAATGTATTTATACAAAAGAAATATTTTCACTTGGTTTCTGTTCAAAAGAAAATTCTAGGTCAATGCAAGTGTACCATGGGGAGAAATAAAAAAAACAAACCTTTCAAGCATTCAGAGGTTAAAAGCCCCATTTAACTCAGTAGGAATTTTGGTAATGTTTATTCTCCCCTATGGTGTAGTTGGTGTGCACCAGAATGACTACATGTTTCTTTTAAACCTTTTGAATGCTTTGAAGGTGTTATACACCACTCATATACTTAAAAGGTTAAAGAAAGAATCCAAAAAATAATTTCTGTTTTCTTCAATTTTTCTAGTGAAGACAATCAGCTGAAAAACATCTTGGCAATACCAAATAATTTTAATGTATAATAATAATAATGATAATAATAATAAATAATGCAAAGAGGAGCCCCAATATTTTTGCATAGTCATGTTTAACACCCAGAGTATGTGTGAGACCACACTAACCAAGAACCCTCCACCTAAAAATGAAATGGGTTGATATTAATTTAACTATCTTGTACTTCCAACTAGCATCTGTAAAGAGTATTTATTTTATTTTATCCCTAAAATATAATCCTAAACTTGGTAATTTAATGCATGTTTAAACCATAACCATTCTATTCAGAGAGCCTTTGGTTAATTTTGTTTGACTTGATGATTGTAATGAGAGCTAAGACAGTTAATTGATTATTAGTGCCCACTGCTCTTTTGTTCAGAAAGGCTGTTATCTTATCTTAAGCTGTTTACACATATCCTGGACTTTTAATTGAGAAACACCTATCAAGATTGCTGTGGTGTTGAAGTCAGTATGATCTTGGGGCCATTCTGAAACAGAAGGGCTAATTAAAGTGTAGCTTAAAGTTCTGAGTTCTCATTATGCCACATTGACAAAAGTGATAAAATGTCAGTATATTTATATGAGAAAATAATACAAAAATATTGCTAGAAATGACTACTCATTTTATTCTTAAAATTAGATCAACGCAATTATTTTTGTTACTAATCCTTACCCAATTAGTGGGAAAAAAATCCTTTGTCATACAAAATAATTTTTTTGTGATAGACTCTTGTAACCTGAATGCTTCCTGGTGGAGAAAAACAGCAGGATTTAACACATGGACACCCTAGTACAGGGTAAAGGCCTTGTTATATCAAAATCAAAATTAAAGCGCAAATTCAAATAATGCAATTTAATCTGACAATTCTGCTCTAAACAGACAATGCATGCAAATCATTTTAGTGCAGGGCACAGAGGTGGAGTAGAGGGGGTGATAATGTGTGTTCATTAATGGAAAAACAAGAAATCACATTAATTAATATTTATAATACACTTCTGATGTTTAGCATACAGAGATACCATGTACAAAAATGGGTGTTACCCCAAAAGCAGAGGTTGGATTTCAAATTAAGCTATATATGAAATTATTGCTTGTAATTTCTTAATAACATTTCTAAATGTACTGAAATAACAGCTGTAGCCAAGCATAAATACAAACTAATTTAATTGTAAATGAAAATAATTATAACATCTGGATCCCTTACTAATCAAAATACATATTTTGTTATGTCCAAATACATATACCAGAACATACATTTTAGCAAACATTTACATCTTCTTTGCTTATTAAATTAAGATTCTAATTAAAACATACAAAAAAGGAATATTTTTTTTCTATATTTCCAACTAAAAAAAAAAAAAAGAAACCAAGATGTGAGCATTAATTTATAGTCTGTTTTCTTTTTCTTTTTTATGATAGTTTTGTTCATGAAAAAGTTTAATAAATTATTTTTGCACATGATTTCTAGTAAATGTGCCCTCTACTGCTGTCTGCGGAAAATTTATAATTTATCGCATTTTTTATTGCCAAAAATCCTTGTTGTGGTCTTAAAGTAAACCTTGCAATAAAAAAGTGAAAATAATTGAATAATATTTCAATAATGGACGCAAGAACAATTCAGCATGTAATTAATTATATATTTTAACACTTTACGGACCAGATGGATTTGCAACACATTGCTTTGCAATCCGCTGCTCCAAACCCCCCCAGGTCCTTAAAGGATTAAAATACAATGTAAGCATATTTCAATTAAGGCTTTTCATTGTAGCAAGGCATTCAGTATCAGATTCAATCTAGAATCATGCATAGTATCATTAATATAGAGAATATTTTTCCATAGAGAAGCTGATCTATTAAAAAGAGTTGAGCCTCAAAGGCCTCATTCTGTGTCTTGTGAATTGTGTACAACTGAGGTTTTATCATTTAATTTTCCCATAGATTGAAATAAGATTTTTTTAAAAAAGAAAAAAGTAATTACATTTTAGAAACATTAAGGTCTAATTTTATTATTCTCGAAGAAATGTCAGAGTGGTTTGTTTACATGTGGAAAACTCAGTCAAATTAGTAATTGCTTATTAGTTAATGTTTTTTCTTTGTATTGAAAATTTGTTTAACTTTATTATTATGCTAGTTCACGAGCTGTGTTTTTAATATGTTTGACTGGAATAACACAAATAGAAATAAAAGGAAAATAAAATTGCACTGAGAGCAGCAAGACCCAAATTTGAAAAGAAAAACATGGAACAATTCTATAAACAAAATTGCACAACTGGGAACAAATGAAAGTTCCCAAAAATCCCAAATTTTTATTTGTTCCCTGTGGTGCAGTAGGATTGAACCATTCATATGGACCTGAATGTACATTATAAACTGTATTTAAATTCTGAACTGTCAATAAGGGTGAGATTCATCAATCTATGGGAAGACCACTGCATCAGATTCACTTGCATACATATATACCACCATTACGTCAATACACAAACATACAGATCTGTATGGGTTTCTTCAGCCTGAGGCTGGCAGATAAAATGAGTGTATCTATCGGAAACACATATATTTATAAATAAGCGATGGCCGGATACAATGAATCCACAAGTATTGCTAATATTTAAGGAAATCCTCTCACTTCCTAGCACATTCGGCAATTCTCCACTTAATGAATTTGCACCAAATATTTGAATCATCTAAGTGCCAATGTTATGTGCATACAATAGCTTTCCTCTGTTGATTTTTAATTCTGTGTGTGATATATTATTCGCCCATAACAGGGATGTCAAAATGAAGGTCTTGGGGCAATTTTTAGTTCTCAGACATGATCAGTCAGGACCCTGAAACAAATTGAAATGAATCATTCAATGCCGCCAGCTATGATACATAACAATAATCTTTCCTGATCTTTGGCAATGACAATATGTTGGGTGGTTTGTTATGGGGATGTCTACAACAGTCACATTTTATACGTGCTGGTTTTTAATGCCATTACACTATTTAACCCTATGAGTGCCAAGTGTCCAAAGCATTGCACTCAAATAGTTAATAGTAACTGGCATTTAATCCTTTGTTATTTTCTGTTTGCTCACCTCTCTCTTCATCAAGGGTTTAAGGACAAAAATTTGGACACCTCAGTAACCAGTATTAACCCTTTGAGTGCCACGGGGGTACAGAAAGCATTGCTTTGCAATGCATTCCGTACCCCTCAGGCACTCAAAGGGTTAATCACACAGCGATATGAACATGAAAAGCATCTATCACTTCCCTTCTATACAGCCTTTATAGTTTTATTTCCTGCAGGTTAATCACTTATTGATAGTTGTATAGAAATTGCATTTGTCCTCATTTTCCTACAAAAAATATCTTCATAAAATCCCCTAGAAGCAATTAATTACTAAACAAAACTAACCCCTTGTGTAACAGAGGAGAATGAACAAATTGCTATGCAATGCATTTCACAACCTCTGACCCTCAAAGGGTTACAATTTAATAATAACCATATCTTTTAAATCTTATATACAAAGCAGATGTTAGTTCCACAGACATACATTATCAATTAACCCTTTGAATGTCAGAAGTGTGTGTGATGCAGGGCAATGCATAACAGAGAAAACTCGTACTCAAAATGCAAACTGGTAAACCACAGTGAAGGTTTTTAGTGTTCATACTGTGACACAGTGCCCCCTAATGGCCTATTGAGAAATTATTGCATATGTGAATTGTTTTAGTGGGCAGAGGACCACAATTTTATGAGTTAGGGATTTGGGGAGGAAACAAAAATATCATCCATTTAGGGCATTATAGATATGTAACTGAAAACTGATTTTATTGCTACGCTACATCGATATTTATGTGGTGCAACATAAAACAGAAATGCACTTTTGCAGCAGGACAGACACTGTCCAAACTAAAATGTTACATGGAATTATAGAAAAAGTTGATAAACACTTTAGATAGAGCAAAGCTGATAACCTGTTAATGGCAAGCACACAGTGTTACTCTCCAGTGGACGGTAAATATCTAGTAAAAATGCCAGTTCAAAGGAGGAAAGCAACCCTAGGAATAAGTGGCTCATAATTTGTTTAACCCTTTGAGTGACAGAGGGGTTCACAACGCATTGCTTTGCAATGCGTTGCGTACCCCTCTGGCACTGAAAGGGTTAACTGATTAATTCATCTAGGTAGGTACCTTTCATACATCAGGCATATATTTTATTTATTAAAATCTGTAGTTTCCTGTATACAGTGATCTTTAACCTGCCTCTAGGTCACAAAAAAATGGGCCTCCACAGACCCGAGGGGATCATAATGGTCACCAAGTGTTATGATTTTTTTAACCCTTTGAGTGCCAGAGGGTTGCGCAATGCATTACTTTGCAATGTGTTGCGTACCCCTCTGGCACTCAAAGGGTTTCAACTAAATTTGCACTGGACTACAAGAGACAGCAAACAGTGTTTATATATTAGTATATACATATGACTGACTGTTATACAATTTAAAAGCTATTTATTACTACTGCATAGTTTCCCTCCAAAACTTGGAACTGGAAATCAAAAGCAAGTACTGTACTGGGAATTCTGGGACATTTGGCTGATATTTGCTTATTTTATGCCATTTTGTTTTTATGTTTGTGGGTAAATAGTAACAGAAAAGGTATGTTTATTATACACATGTACTAACATTTTCTTTAACCCTTTCAGTGCCAGAGAAGTAAAAAATGCATTGCTTTGCAAATGCATTGTCTACTCTTCTGGCACTCAAAGGGTTGAAATCTTGGGTATATTATACACAAGTGCGTATTATACCCAATAGTTTACTGTAACTCCCCCTATACCATGAATAAATCTAGGCAGAGCTCACACATTAGGGGGGGGGGGTATTTCTAAGAACACATGGGAGGAGGTTCACTAAGCAGTAATAAAGAGGAGATAAAGAGGTGATAAAGTAGAGATGACTTCTCCATATCCAATTCCAGTATTATTCTATGGAGCCTATGCTCTAAGATTTCTTCACATTTCTCCTGCATGCCTAAGGTGTGATAAAGCTGAAATAAAGTGGAGATAACTTCTCCAGTGTTATCACTTCTCCAGTTCCTATATTATTCTATGGAGCCTCAGCACTAAGATCTCCAAAATTGAAGAAATCTTATTGTATTGTCTCTATAGAATAAAATAGGAACTGGAGAAGTGATATCACTGAAGAGGCTATCTCCTCTTTATCTCTGCTTTATCATGCCTTATTGCATAACTCCCAAGGAGTTAAATGTCCCATATTAAACAATGACACATTTAGGGAATGTTTATTTGTCCTCTGTGGTGCAGTTGGTTTCCTTAATTACTACAGTTTCTCAGTACATCACACTCAAGGAAAGATAGCTTTTCCCTTGTCAAAACAAATTAACATCTATGCAGGGAATTAGAATAAAGTACCACAATGTGCCATCAAATCATAAAGGTTAATTTCTCAAATTTCTTTTAAAGAAAAATGATTAGTAGAATATATATATATATATATATATATATATATATATATATATATATATATATAAACAGAAATCAATTTTATGTTAAACAAACTAAACATGTATTAAGGTGACAGTTTGACTTTAATTTGTTGCCTTTGCGGGCACATATATACAATTGCCTTCTAAAGGCTTAATTAATGAGAACTTCAGAATTCCCATATAATGGGATACAGAGCAGGTAATACATGACATGATGACAACTTTGGATTTTGTAATGGTGGAACCATGTTTGTTGACGTACCTGGTTTGATGTCCTGGTCCAGCACAGCTGGGAAGTTTATTCTAAATCCTGACTTCTTTTTATTTTGAACAATACACTTAGTATATATATATATATATATATATATATATATATATATATATATATATATATATATGTTTAATCCTTTGAGTGCCAGGGAGTGTCCAGCACATTGCTTTTCAATGCATTGGACACCTCTCTTAGTCTAAAAGGATTATCACTAAATTGTTTATATATACACACACACACACACCAGAAGAAACATACGGTCTTCAATAAAATGTGAATAATGAATTTATTGGTTGTTTCAGCTGCACTGTGTAGCAATGAACCTTCCTCAGGCCCTGAGGATGGTTGCTGATCAGTGCAATCAAAACGTTGACCAATAAATTCATTGTTCACATGTCCTGAGAGTACACATATTTTTCTTGGTGGATATATGTTTGTTTTAATATATGCACTCAGGCATGTTGTAACTTGTTAATGCTTAGGTAATATAGAGGTCTCCAAAGTATTTCCTCACAATGAGTTGGAGATCTCACTAGCAGCGGTTAGTACTTTGGACACATTTCCTTCTCAAAGATGAATCCTTTGAGTGCCAGAGGCAATGCGTTGTGTACCCTTCTGGAACTCAAAGAATTAAGACTTAAAGACTGCTGGATGTATCTAGATGAGAGTGACATCACATTTGTATGTCAAAAATAAAAACACATTAGTTCAACTGCATTGAAATAGCCAGTAAAGGTAACTAAATGTGTTAAGATTGCAACCCTTTCACCTAACAACCCCACAATAACACTTTAAGGTGTTTCAAATCACCTGATCTTTCAATTACTTTGTTGCACATGTTCAGTTGCAATAAAGGGTTTAAGCAGGGAGGAAGTTTATCTTTTTAGCAGACCTTGTATTATTGGGTTGACAAGACGAGTAAGTAGATATTAACCTGACCTTTCAAAAACATTCTGAAGAACTGGGTGATCTGCAAAGTAAGCTTTTGGCGATTTAAGTTAAGTATGTTTAATAATAAAGCTTACTGTGCAATCACTCAAATGCACTAAAGCCGGGAAATACAGATTACGTTCCCCAACATAACTCCAGTCTCCTATGTGAATGAAAATCATGTGACCAGTTTCGGGATCTTTGCTTGCTGCAGCCCTGGGCTGGCATAGCTTGCATAACTCCTCTCCTTGCCAAATCCTATGTCAAGGGATAGAAGGTGAAGCAAGTAGATGCATTGAAGCACATTTTGCTTATTAAAACATGGACTGCATTGCAGGTGATACATTTATCACTGGGGTTTACAGTAAGAATATGTAATATAAAACCAGTGATAACATTTATCCCCTGCAATAAAATCTCAGTCTAAATTACTCTGTCTCTTAAATATCTCTGTACCCTTAGATGAGCGCTAATAAATTTGAATAAAAACATTTTATGTTGCAGATGTGAAGGCAATTCAGATTACTATAGTACTCAGAAATGTGTGGCCTTCAGACTAGTGTCTGGAGGCCGTTTCCATCATATTCAGCCACCCAACAGCTGGCACAAGATGATGGGAATTGTAGTCCAAGAACAGATGAGATACCACAGGTTGATCATCCCTGGTTTAATAGATATCAACATATTCTTTTACTTCAATATGCAACTGCAAATAGCTTTTTACTGATACAAATTCCAAGGATGAGTGCTTCTTGTGGTACAAGCATACTGCCTTCAGATAGGAGAATCTCCCAAAACATCTTTCAGTATCTAAGATAATATACTGTAAATATCCTGCATTGTCTCCTATCAGATTCCTTGACAAACTTGTCATTTAATAACTTGCCCTCAGGTTGTAATGAGAATGAGACAGATCTGGACCGGGACCAGTCATACCCCCCCTCCCAAAAGACAAAAAGGATGAGAACGTCCTTCAAACATCACCAGCTCCGCACCATGAAGTCCTATTTTGCCATAAACCACAATCCAGATGCAAAGGATCTGAAACAACTGGCTCAGAAAACTGGACTAACTAAAAGAGTCTTGCAGGTGAGATATTATTATTATTATTATTATTTTCATTGTTTAGTGAATTGCAGTATTATGTTTCCATTATTTTATATCAATGTGCTCAAAGAAGGATAGCAGGTAATGTTAAGCTAATTAGCTGATGGAAGAGACAGGACGGGCAGGGCTTGCTGGCATTACTAGCAATGAAAGTTCCTGGTATCTATCCAGTGGTACAGTGAAGCCCTGGTATCTATCCAGTGGTACAGTGAAGCCCTGGTATCTATCCAGTGGTACAGTGAAGCCCTGGTATCTATCCAGTGGTACAGTGAAGCCCTGGTATCTATCCAGTGGTACAGTGAAGCTGTGCAGTGAGGTATAGACATGAAACATGTGGGTCATGGACAAGTCTAATTTATATAGAGACTGTCTCAGTCCCTGAATACCAGGAGAAGCTCACTCACTGGATGATAGTTTCATTCAGTAGATGAAAATCTCACAGATAAAGATAGTTATTGTAATTCTGTTATTGTCTTATTCAATGGAAGGCAGTCTTACTCACTGGAAGACAGTCTCCCCCACAAAAAGCAGGCTCACTCACTGGAAGACAGTCTTACTTGTTGAAAGGCAGGCTCACATATTAAAAGGAAATATTGTCTTCAATGGACATTAGGCTCACACATTAAAAGGTAGGCTTACTCAATAAAATACAGTCACCTACTGGAATGCAATCTCACTTATTGGAAGGCAGTCTCATTCACTGGAAAACAGGATCTCCCACTGGAATATAGTCTCACTTACTGGAAAGCAGCCTCACTCATTGGAAGACAGACTTACTCACTGGAAGGCAGTTTCACTCACTGGAGTCAGGCTCATTCACTGGATGGAAATCTCACTAATTGCACTACAGTTGCGTTCATTGTGAGGATGTGAATCTTACTCATTATAAGGTAATCTCACTTGCTGGAGGATAGTCTCTCACTTTAGAATGTAGTCTTACCCATTATATGGCACTTCCATTCACTCTAAGGTAGTCTTACTCAATGAAAGGCAGTCACACCTACTGGAAGGCAGGTTCATACACTGGAAAGCAAGCTTACTCAATGGAAGACAATTTCACCTATGAGAAGGCAATACAACTCAATGGAATGTAGTATCACTCATTAGAATACTATCTCGCACATTAGAAGGCAGTCTCTCTCTCTCAACAGAAACCAGTGTCAGTGATTAGTGACTGACATTAATTGGCAAGCAGTCTCACTTGCTGAATGGCAGTCTCATTCATTGGCTAAAAGGCTCATTTAATGAATGAGTCTTACTAACTCGAAGTAGATCTGACAAATTAGATGTCCAGGGCACTCAATGACACTACTTAAAAGGCAGGCTAACTCACTGTGGTCAGTCTAATTGAAAGCAAAACTCAATACATGACACTGACCAATTGAAGCACAATCTCACTACTTGGAAGACAATGTCACTTTTGGTAGAAAAGTCTTACTAACTCCAGGACAGTCTCCCAGTTACCAGGCACCAAAGGTTAGTGTCATTCTTTAGAGGTTATTTTGAACCTACGGAGCAAGAGTGGGGAGCGTGCAGCCCTCCAGCTGTTATGGACTTCAACTCTCATCATCCTAAGACTCAAAGGACGGCCGAGGATGATGGGAGATGTTTGGTGAGGTTAATAGGAACAGTAGTCCAACAACAGTTGGTGAGCAGTAGGTTGTCCAGCCCAGCCCAGCTGTAATGGACAGTCAGCTGTTAGAAGCCTGACACTCTCAATATAAAGGAGCAGTAAACATTCACTATGAAAAAATATCTATTTTAGTTTTTTCTGCTAAGTGAAATATGGGTGCTGTCATTGCTGAGTTTCATAATTATTCCATTTGTAATATATATTCAGCAATTAGCAACAATGCCACCTGGTGTGATTTCTACTACATTGTATGGAGAGAATCAGGCTACAGTTCTCTATACAATGTGATAGTAAGAACACAAATATTTTTTGATCGTTTGGACTGCAGTAACTTATAAAGAAATCATTTTCCAGCAAAAGTCCTAAAAGATGTGTTTTTTCATGCTTTACTGATCCTTGAAGGCAGCCTCAGTTTCTCTAACTGGCAGGTAGAATGAAAATGCACTTTTGATGGCAGGTCTCACTCACTGAGGGAAGATTCCTTTACTTGGAGGTAGTACAGTCTTTCTCATTAAAATTCAGTCTCAGAGTGCAGTTCCTGTCAGTGGAAGGAGTGTGTATGTGGCAGTCTCACTCAAAAAAGGGTAGTAGCCTCACTCAAGTCATTTAATTCAGCAAAACACTCATTCTTTAATGTATTTTTTTTAACACAAAGGTTTAACCCTTCTTGTGCCAGTATCCTTGATGGCAATAAAGGATGAAAATATTAATATTTGAAGGAAAACTAACAGCTACTCTTGATGGGTCATAAAACTATGTTTAGTCTGTACTCCGAATCTTTAAAAAAAACAAACAAAAGTTCCCTCTTTGGTGAAGACATCCTTAAAGTAGATCTGCCACCTTACAATAAGTCTAATTACTTTTCCTCAAGATAATTGAACTCTTCCAATATGTTGTGCTATCCATATGTTTGTAATATAAATAATTTTTGATAAATGTACTTTTATGCGTTAAAGGCACAGTGTGGCATCTTATGCTAATTAGCTTATGTTCTGGGCCAATATTACCATGCATTTATAATAGCACAGCAAGTAGTATATTTGGACTAAACAATCATAAACTAGCATAATCTGCAGGCAAGTAGCATAAAATGCCACACTGCCCAAAACATAACAATTTAGCAACAAAAAATGGTCAGTACAAAATATAGACAGATTTTAATCCCCTGCTAAACAAACTAAACATTTCTCAGGGTGACAGATCCACTTTAAATTTTATTCTGAGCATGGTTTTCTGAAATTGATTTGAGTCATGCTTTTCTGTAGAATCCACTGCTTTGACTCTGAACAGGACCATATGCCTAGAATGATGTGCTAAAGACCTGTGTAAACTGAAACCTCCACCTGCAAAAATTGGTGTCCTATAACTTGTAATTTTCAAGTGCCTCTAGGCATGTTCCTACATTCCTTCCTTAGTCATTCAAGCTTGTAAATCAAACTAATATTATAGTTGGGAGATGCTTTATTCAAATGTTATTTCAGGATTCTTGCATATTTTAAGAGTTTGAGTGAAAGATTTATTTGGCAAGGTGGTACTGTTATTGCTGTATATAGAGAGCTGGGTAATGTGCGCTCTGAAATACTGTTTGAACAAATTATCTCCAAGCTATGTTTCACTCATTAATAAAAGTCCTGCCACATCTTTTTTTTTTTCTCAAAATAAGTGTTTTCTACCCCTTCAAGACAAGATTGCAGGGTGTCTGAGTCAAAGAAGAAACTTTTATTTATGCTGATTGAGAGTATATGCTATTTAAAAGTATATGACAATTTAATTTGTAGTTGTTAGTTTCCCCTTAAAAGAAAGCACTAAAAGTAAACTTAGTTAAGAAGTGAGCAAAAAATAAATAATCGGTAAAGGAATGCCCTGGGATTGGTTTGCAGGTTTGGTTTCAAAACGCACGAGCGAAATTCAGAAGGAATCTTTTGCGACAGGAGAATGGGGGAGGCGATAAGGTTGAAGGTCCCTCTCTCAGCGCTCCAGCCTCAGCGGACAGTGCTGCACTAACACCAACCGGTGCCACGTCCACATTATCAGACCTCACCAGCCCCTCCCTCAATGTCGGGGCATCTGTAACCCCAAATATGGACACCCATGAGTCCGGGAGCCCTTCTCAAACAACACTCACCAATCTTTTTTAGCATCTACTGCGACTTTTACCCTGCTGTCCCTAATGAACATTTTTCACAAAATTGCATTTTTAATTATTATAACTATTATTATTATTATTTGATCATCCTTTGAAGTAAACTTGCAGCACATTTTGGAAGAAAGAAGCTTAAGGTAGTTACTCAGTGAATTAGTTGCAGGATATTTGCATTTGTTGTGTGTTTGTTGCCAGAAAACCTTACAATCTGCATGTCGGAGGAGGTGACATGAACTCTCTAAATTGGAAAGGATGAATCTTATGTATAAGCACAAAGTGGACTAACTCAGGGACAAATCAGGTGCACTTCAGAGTACAAATAAAAGTCCCCATTGTTTGGGGTTTTTAATCACTTGAAAGCTAGAGAAATCTCAAACACAATGCAAATCAACGTGTTGCAGAACTTTCTAGGATTCAAGGGATTAAAAACCCCATTTAAAGGAGTAGTAAACTTTTTTATGAAAAAATATATATTGTAGGGTGTTTCCTGTTGAGTACAATAATGGTACTCTTACTGCTGAGAGATGCATATTTCCAGATTACTACTGTTTAACCCATTTTTTTTTTTACAATACCGGTGCCCTCTTGTGGTCAAATTCTAATTAGTTATCCTGTTACAATCTAATGGAGAGGAAAGTCAGTGACTTACAGTTCTCCATAGAATGTGAGAATAACTGCCAAGTCACTTCCTGTCAAATAGAACTATCAGGAAGTAAACACACAGTAAATTCCCTTCCTAGTTATTTGAACTAATATAACATTTGAATAAAACAACTGAGAACAGAGAGAGAGTGACCTTGTTTTACTGAACAGGAAAAGCTCTATAATATATAGGTTTTCATAAAAAAAGTTTACTGCTTCTTTAAATGAAGGGGAATTTGTAGAATATTGTTTGTCATTCATTATACAATTGGTTTGCCCTAGATTTTCTTCAGTTTGCTCTTATACACAAGGCCAAATATATGTAGAAGGGCAGAGGGTAGAGAGGTGCAGGAAATTGACAATCCCTCAACAACAGTTGTGTGTAGTATTGCAGATGATTAATTCCTGAATTGTATTAACCTTGACTCAGTGCCGGAGCAGAGGGCAGCATTGTGCTCACACTCTGCCCTTTTCTCTCTTTTTTCTCACTGTGATTCTCTATTATCTATTCCCAAATAATCTTATCACTGTGACTGCCTATTTATTGCTGTCACAGACCTGCCACCGCACTCAATGATTTTATGTGAGCCTAGCTGGTATAGGGTTAATCCTATTCTTTTTTCTTTTTTTCAGAAGAAAGCACTTTTGTAATACTTGCCCTTTTTTTTTATCAAGTTTGACCCAAATCTCAGAGAGGCTGATGTAGTAAGAAAATGTGGTGTGATTCTAGTGTAAACCAAGCCCACCATATGGAAATAAAAAGAATCCAAAGCTTCCTGTTGGGTTAACCCTTTGAGTGCCAAAGAGGGACACAATGCATTCTGTTGCACATCCCTCTGGCATGCAAAGAGTTAAAGGGATAGTAATGTCTTACATGAATCGAAAGTAATATTGTAGATAATACAAAACAAAATCGATCGGTGCAAGTCCTTTCTCTCAATCCTTTATTTTGTTTGAGAGATATAACATTATAAAGTTCTCCTCTCACTGATGTCAAATGTAAAGCTGACAGCAGGAGAGTCGTGTCGGCCGACTTGAGGTGGCTCACTGGAATGGTCTACAAAGTGTGCCTGGCAGAGCCAAACTAGCACGATGTAAAAAGAAATACTTAATTGGACACTTTGTAGACCATTCCAATGAAGTATTTCTTTTCAGACCGTACTATTTCGCCTCTGCTGAAGAGCCGCCTGCTTGTCCCGGGACTAGGATCTCCTGCTGTCAGCTTACAGCTAACGTCAGGGAAAGGGGGAAGGAAAAGGGAACTTTAAAACGTTATATCTCTCAAACCATAAAGGTTTGAGAGATATAACTTACCACCGATAGATTTCTTTTTGTATTATCTACAATGATAGTTTTTATTCATGTAAGACATTACTAACCCTTTAAATATGTCTTTTAATCCCTTGAATACTACAGAACTCCCCAACACATCACAAAGATCTCACGAGCACTCAAAAGGGTTAAAAGTCCCATTTAAATCAATGGGAGTTGTATTTGTTGCCTGTGGTGTAGTTGCTTGACCATAGAATTGCATCAGTGTTCCTCATTACGTAAACGTCACTGATTGCAGTTCTGGGAGGTTGACATTCTAGATCATATTACCCCTCCCACCACCAGACTAATTATGTGTCTGTCCTCTGTCCCTCTTCTTCTTCTACCCGTGAGCCTGTCTCTATCCTCCTTCCTGTCTCCATGTGCATAGGCTGTATGTTGAAATGATGGGGGAGCTGCACTATGGTGTGATAAAGTGGAGATGAATTCTGCAGTGATATCACTTCACCAAAACCTGTTATTCTATGGAGCTTATGCACTACGATTTCTCCAGTTTTGTAGATATTAGTGCATAGCCTGTACTGAATAACATAGGAATTAGAAAAGTGATAGCAATGGAAAAATTACCTCCCTTTTATCACTTCTTTATCATGAATTAGTGCATCTCCCCTGATGTGTACATATTCTGGAGCAAACCAACTGCAACACATTTGAGAACTAAAAATCACCAGCCATTTAAATGGAGATTTTAACCCCTTCAGTGACAGAGAGATCTCCAACATTTTTCTTTGCAATGAAAGGGTTAAAATCTCCATTTAAATCAATGGATTATTTTTCTAAATGTTCCTACTATGGGGAAGCTGGTGTGCCTCAGAATTCCTTCACTTTTCTTTTTTACATATAACCTCATATCCTTTGGCGTACACAGTGAATGGGCACACTGAAGACAAGAACATGCAAGTTAACAAAACAGACACTCAGAACATCCTGTTATATGTTTCTGTTAAAACAGTCAAATGATGTAAGGGTTACTTACGTTCAGATTCACACATCCTTATAAGTGCCTCTAAACAATTATATATATTGCTTATTTCCATAACCTAGAAAATGTTTGCATTTGCAAAGTTCAAAATAGATTTATACAACATAAGCACTTCAGCTTGTAGTGTCAATTTAGCTGAAACAATACATATACACATTGGTAAATTGCAATGTTTCAACAGTTTGGAATAGGTGTACTGCAACAAAGCCTAGCTTACATTGCATTTGGTAAGTGTTATCACTGGTTTTATGTAACAGATTAGTCTGTTTATGTAAAAGAATAATTAGCGCTGCAAAATAAGTTGGCTTTATGTAAATAAAAATAATAAAAACAGATTACCATTGTATGTATATTTTTATTTATATAGTGCCAACAGGTGTACTTAGTGATTTACAGTTTACATTTAGTACAGTGGGGATACAGTAAGTACAGTATTTAAATGGTTATACAGATAATTATCATAAAGGGTACACTATGTATGCATACATTAGCACCTTAACGACACATTACATGCCAGGACAGTCATGCATATATGGACGTTAAGGACCGTGACAACCGAGCATGTCATGGAATTCTGGGATCGCAGCGTGGCGTGCAGCCGTGAAAAAAACCCATTGTCCTTAAGGGGTTAGGATAGGCGGCCCTTGCTGCATAGAGCTTACAATCTAAATTACCATTGAAGTCAATGGAGAAATCTGCAGATTAAAAAAACCCTTGATAAAGCTATCAACTGCAATATAATCTAGGCCCAAATTAGCAATTGTAAATGCTAAAATACATAGCATGTCATTTACATTTATTAAGAGAACATTTATTTCCTTTTAGGTTTTTGTTTTCTCAAAATTTATTAGAGAAAACAAATGTTTATTTTAGTCCAGTTTTGTTTTTCTGGTGGACTGTGAGAGAATAATGTGAGATGGATATGGAGATACAGAAAGAGTTTGTAAATGTAATATATTATATATATATTTTTTACTCTACTGTTTGCCAGATTTCATTTAATTGTATGATAAATAACTTTTTGCTTGATTTGTTTAAAGTAGCAGTAAGCTTTTTTTATATGGAAAAAACATATATTGTAGGGCATTTCCTGCCCTAAGGGTGCTCCCACTGCTGACATATGTATATTTCCAGATTTATTACCGTTTAAACCCATATTTATTTACATTGCCAGAGCCCACTGGTGGTCAAATTCCAATTAGTTATTCTGTTACATTCTAATGGAGAAGAAAGTCAGTGACTTACAGTTTTCCATAGAATGTGATAGAAACTGCTGTGTTACTTCCTGTCAGTTAGGACTATCAGGAAGTAAATACACAGTAAATTCACTTCATGATTATCTGAACGTTTATAACTTCTGAATACAACTGACAGTGGTGGGAGTGACTTTGTTTTACTCAGTAGGAAAAGCTCTGTAACATACATTTTCATAAAAAAAGTTTACTGGTCCTTTAATATTAAGGATGAGACATATACACAAATTATTGTGTTTCTAATTTTCCAGCACTTTCATTTAACTCTTTGAGTGCCTGAGGGGTATCCAAGGCATTGCAAAGCATTGCGTTGGATACCTCTCTGGCACTCAAAGGGTTAAACCACTTATAAAAATCTAATTTTCAGGTCAAATGGAAATAAGCAAAATATGATTTCTGAAAAAATGTTTTGTGAAAAATGAGGTTTACTTTCATTGATTTGTTTTTTTATTTGTTACGGATCAGATTGTATCAGACGAGCATCAGATATTTCTAATATATAATATTTTTGTTACTTTTGTATAAAATATCAGTATCTCATGTGCAAATGGGTGTTGTTTTTGTTCTCAAGTTGGATGCTGACTTAAATCAGACCCAGAAAAAAAAAATCGAAAAAAATAACACCTTATGTTTCTCCTATTTTTGTTGTATCGCATGTGAAATATATACTACTTTAATAAACGACAAAGTACTGGACAAATCAAACATAAAGGCTAAAAGATTTTTTTAATCTAAACATCCATCATTTTCTGCATACATCACAATAGTAATTGCATTCTTGAAATGAAGAGATGGTCATCTTCTATTTTATTTTTGTAGACCATAGTCAAGAGAGCATTAAATTGTTCCTGTTCAAATACAGAAAAAAGCCAGTATGCAAAATAATAAAATGTCAACTTTCACTCATAAACAGTGAGTCTCAGTGATTTCTCATGAAAGTGATCCCATAGTGGATAAGTGAAAAAAATGCCATTTTTTCCAAGTCCATATCCTCATATCTCTGTAGAGGTTGAATGAGGTTGACAATCTGACAGGAACATGACATATCTCTTTCATTCTGAGAACTGGTGCTATATATACATAAAATATTTCATCATGATACAACAAAATAAGCAAGAATCAATTTTCAGATAAGAACTCTCTAGTTGAAGCAATGAGATTTAGTCCACAGGCCTGCTGAATTCAGATAGAATGCATTGCCTCGTTTAACATGTTTTTTTCTGAATTACAAGCAAATGGCTTTGACATTGGTGAATGTTAATTTTTTAATTCATTTAATGATTGTGTACCATTGCTCAACCCACATCTTGCTTGATCAAATAAAGCTTTTGCACACTGAAGTAGCTTTTTATGTTGAGGGATTAACTAAAAGAACCTTTGCTAGAATAAACATGCTGCACTGTATAGTATTGATATGACCTGATAATGTTTGAAGCAAACATTTCTACATCACTTTTGAGAGCTTACATATCCTACACAATACTGGACATAAACATGAGCACTGAAGGGCAAACCTATACATTGACTTTATGAGGCAGCCATTTTACATTTGTCATGTTCTTACCCATTATAAATACTGCTTCTTATGGAATAGCACACTTTTGTTTTACACGGACCACTACAGCTAGGAGTACAGAGGAGCTCATATAGTTATAGTGTGGAGGAAAAAAATGCTCTAAAGTGAGATTACAGTTGATAGAAGTCACTCTAGTGACCAAAAAGAAATCTAATTCTCATGTTATTGTGTGACTCATGTTCACTAAGATCTATCCACCTTGAAAAAGATGCAATATAAAATACATGAATTGAGGAGTTTCAATTATAACCCCATGGCAGTTGCCTAAGCTTGGCTTAAGGCAACTAACCTGGAAAAAACTATGCTAAAGCTCAGTATTTTAATAGTTAATCAATGTTACGCCCCTACCTTAGATATAAACTGATGTAGAGGCCCACCCCAAATTTCTTGTCCCACCTCTTACAAAGGCTAATGCTGCCAGAGGCAGCCTTCTTCTTATTGGCTTACTGGGGGGTTTGACCTCACAGCAGTCCATATGAATCATCAGCTGCCACAGTAAAAGTCAGAGAGTAACCTATGCATTGAGGGCTGTAAGCTCATAATGCTGACATTCTTAGCAATTATGGTACATATTAAAACACTGAACTTTAACATATATTTTTCAAATACACCTAAGTTTAACTTATATTTTTAATCATGTTAGTAGACATTTAATGTGGAATATGGTTTAAAGTGGATTAAGGGATAAATCTGTTTAATCCATCTATGCCCAATTTGTGAGTACATTGCACGTTTTTTGAATTATTTCCCCCAATTTTCTTACACATATCCCATCACTCTGCTCAAAGTTATGTCTCCATGTGTAATTATCTGTCTGCTCTTTACAATCAATACAGGTGTTTTCCTTTTTTTGTAGTGAGTGGTAGTGAAAGCCTGAGAAAGTGTAGGTTTTAATCTGAAGCATGCTTATTTCAATACTGAAGGTCTGTCTGGACACATTGAAGGTATAGGAGTAGAAATCCACAAAAATGTTGCAAAATATAGCACATAATTGGTCAAATATCCCCAAATGTTGACTTTCCTCTACTGATATTTTAGGGAAGAAACTATAAAAATGATTTGGGGAGCCATTGTTTTTTCTTTTTCTCTAAAGTTTGAAGTAACCATCTTGGTTTGTGATGTAATTAATAGCTAACTGCAAATTGTTAAAAATCAAAGCTAATTCCTTCAGTCTCTCTTGACCTGTATAATTCTCTTTGATGGTTACTACAAAGAGATACAATTATACTGCTCGGCAAAGAGATTAATAATGAATCTCAAAATCCTGCAAACAGGCCATCTGTACAAGTCACAAATCCAAGACTGTCATCTTCTTCACTCCATTTTCCATTGTTTTCTATTATATATAGTTAGTTCCCAAACATTCAAAACATGCATAGGCCATATTTGTATATGGGCAACCTAATTTAATCTCAAAAACAATGCATCACACTCACACACACAGACACACACACACACACACACACACACAGACACACACACACACAGTTCCTTAACATCTCTGTCATCATGGAGGTTAAAGTTAATTTATTCAGATATTTTTGCACAGGGTTTTTTGAAAATACAGTCACTGAGATCTAGATTATATTCAATAAAATGTAAAAACAAAACATATCATCTTGAAAGGGTCTGTCTGTTGTGCTACTAGTATACATTAATGGACTTTTTACTTCATTTCAGAAGAATATTAGCTATACTCTTCACATGGGTAAAGCAACTTTTTTATGGTAGAGGGTACAAAAAAAGAGAAATGTACACATTTCTGAATAGCTTTTATATCTGATCATTAAAAAGGTAGGAAAATATGTAGTTTAAAATACAGCCAATTTCTAAATTCGAGAAACATATCTGAAGTGTTCTTTACTAATAATTTAGGAAACAACCATTTTGAATTCCAGCTGACAACTGGGGGCTACTGGAAAAGAACACATGAAGCCCATGGTTGCATTGATGTTCTATTAAAACTGAAGTTACTGTGTGGTATTGTATATGAGAAAAAATACAACTCTGGGGTTAGCAATGGAGAACTGCTCAATGTTTGTTTTTTATCATATAACATTAAGCCCTTTGCTTATAATTACCTAGATTACATCTCAAGTGAAAATTGTCATCTTTGGTTTAAGCTAACAGACTCCCATTGAAGTCTAAGTAGAAAGTTTTAAATGAAAACAGTGAAAAATGATCAGCTAAAATTTAATCCACTCCAATATTAGCATATTGCAGCTTCCACAAATCCTATTTCTGTGCTTTAATGAACATTACAAATCCAAGATGGTCACTTCTTTTTAACATATCATCCTTTTAATTTTTTAGGAAATAATGTATATAAATACTTTTTTCCAGACTACATTTTCTCTCCAAACTGTATATTTTGCCTTTATAAAGATTAATTATGCTCCTTATCTGGGGTTAAATCTCAGTTTTACAAGTGCCTTACAGTACTTCCGAGTACTTCTGTGAAAATCAGGATCAATGTGTGTCATTTGTTAAATTTCCTGTTTGAATCCCTTTTGACAATTCAATAGTTTTGTACTGTTTAACTCTTTATTTCTGAATAAAAAATCATGCTTTTCAATGCTGTGTTCTGTTTGCGAAGACAGATTTGGCATTTAATGCAGCTGATCAGTCAGATACAAATTCAATAATCTATTATACATATGTGTTTCAGTACAGTTTGTGGTAGAGCAAAAATTGTCCATGTTTTATTTTTTGTTTATTGAAAAATGCATTGTATAGAGCAATTCCCTTTGAATATTTATGGACCAAACCTTTGTGAAATATTCTAATTAAATTTGTGTGAATAAACCAGTTGCATTCAGTTGAGTCTTGTTTTCATCTTAAATCTCACATTGCTGTCTGCTTCATGACCTTGATTTTAAACAACGACAAAAAGGACATTTAGAACCTTAATTTATACATTCCAAAATGTTTTCTCTTTTCTTTTAGGGTTTCACTTCATAAATCATTCACATACTGATTTTAATATTGTTTTAAGATTAAATTTCGTAAAATGGTTATGATTATTAAATGATCAATATGGGGAAAATGTACCAAATAATTCACTGGTGCCTAGAGTTGATGCCAAGAATGAGTATAAAGTGGACTCATAAAAATTGTCTATATGTGCCACTAGCAATTTGTAAAATAAATAGTTTTTGAGAAATTAACCTTTAATTGTTAGTAACATTGTATTAGTTTCTGTTCTTGGCCAAAATTATCACACACTATGCTATGAAAGAATCCAAACAAAGCCCATACACTGAAACATAAAAGCTAATTTCTGGGAAAAAATTTAATGTACACCATTTAGGAAAATTCTAATTCTCTGAAAAACACACTAAAGTTTTCTTAGGGTGAAAAGTTTACTTTAACTTTTCTGAGTATTAGGGCCTTGAAACTGTGTCAGATTTATATCTTGAACTGAGAGAGAAAGTCTTATAGGGGCATATAAGGTGAGTGCACTGGGGAACTGTTACAAGAGATTCAAGGGACAAGCTATCAGGAGCAGTTTGAATAAGTGAATGACATATATGGTGTAGATCTAAGAACCCTAGGGAGTTATAAGGAAGAGCTAATGGTTATATTGGGTGACCAGTTAAGGGAGGCAGTCTAAGCTATGTTAGGTAATGATTTATAGGAAAACATTTATAGAGGTGTTATAGTGAGAACCTGGGGAGGAGTTTCAGGTAGGATTAGATAATGAGTTATAAATAGAAATGTATAAAGGTTATATTGAATAGTTGGGTAGAGTGATAAGCAGCATTAAGTAATGATTTAGAATGAGCAATCAAAGAATACGTTATAGGAAGCTGTAAGAGAGGAGAAATTATTTGAGCTATTATAATTACATAGTTGTTTAGCACAGAGTTCTATAAATGTATCATAGTTTATATCTTTAACTGCCGCTGTTCCCTCTCTTTTTCCTCAGTTAAAGTCCCAAGGCATGAGGTACTGTTATGACCTCTGTGCCTGAGAGATCAGCGGCAGGAGGAGAAAACTCCATGACAAGTTTTGCACATTTCAAGGCAAAAATTTACAATAAAGAGATCATTCCTGCAGTGGCATCAGCTTGATACATTTTTCCCAATACTAATAATTAAATAACCCTTTTCTGCTGAATGTTCTCATTCTGCTGGCCTCTTCAGCAGTAGAAAGGTGTTATATTCATACTAAGACAAATGACAATAGTAAAACAAATGCTTACCCCATTAGTGCCAGGTTGCTCTGTAGTTTAATACATTTTTTGCTATGATTTTTTTCAGGGAGAACAATGTTCGGGGTTTAACAGCCATACAACCCGGCGTTTGAAAATTCCCTAAAGTATTTAAAGAAGGGGAAAAGTTTGATCGGGAAGTCTACCGCAGTGAAGACAAAGACAAAATTAGCCAAAAATTAAAAAACAAAAACACTAAATATATATATATAAATATATAAAACTTTTATGTAATTTTTTTTTTTGGAATGTTAAAACATGTTTTTTTCCTGCTGTATGATAGGAATTCGAACATTGTACCCTCTTCTTGATGGGGAAGGAATAGAATTTATGAAAGTTTTATTCCATTTTCATAATGAGACTTATGGATTTGTCGATAAAATGATGCAAATCTGTGTGATTTTTTTTTCACCCGATACAATGTATATACAATGGAGCAACCTGGCATTAATGAACCTTATACAATTTTGAATGCAAAAAAATATTATGTTTATTAACATATTGTTGGGATTAAAGCACAATGGTAAATCAGTAACATAAATGTAAAAATTACATTTCACAAAATGCTTGCAAAGATGTATCCTCACAAAATGTGAAATATCCACTCTATACATGTGCCTGTTTATTTTCCTTATCATTTTTTTTCCCTAAAAGTGGGTCCGCCCCATGCAGGAGCATTTATATAAAATGTTGTAATTAGGTACAATGAAAAAAAGTGAAGCCGATGTTCTAAGAAGAGATGGAGTAATTAGGAGTAAACCAGCTTAACCAAAGGGAACAATAAAAATTTGCATTGAGTTAAATGGGGCTTTTAACCCTTTGAGTGCCAGAGTGGTACGGAATGCATTGCTTTGCAATGCATTCCGTACCACTCTGGCACTCAATTAACCCACTGACTGCTGGAGCAGTCTCCTACATATTGTTCTACAATGTGTTGGAGACCTTTCCAGCATACAAGGTTTACAATTCCTGTTAAAATCTATAGGAATTTGGGGAACCTTTATTTGTCTCCTGTGGTACAAAATGACTTCATGGGGGAGATTCACTAAGCGGTGATAAAGTAGAGATGGCTTCTCCAGTTTATCACTTCTTCAATTCCTATGATATTCTATGGAGCCTATGCACTATGATTTCTTCAACTTTGGAGATCTTAGTGCATATGCTCTATACAATAACATAGGAACTGGAGAAGTGATAAACTGGAGACGTTATCTCCACTTTATCACCTCTTTATCACTGCTTAGTGAATCTCCCTCCAGTTCTTCATAGTTCATCAGCCTCAATGGGAGAGATTCACTAAGGCGTGATAAAAAGGTGATAAAGTGGAGAAGACTTCTCCAGTTTATCACTTCTCCAGTTCCTATGTTATTTTATAGAGCCTATGCACTAAGATCTCCGAAGCTGAAGAAATCTTAGTGCGTAGGTTCCATAGAATTGGAGAAGTGATAAACTGGAGAAATCATTTCCACTTTATCACCCCTATATCACCACTTAGTGAATCTCTCCCCTTGAGTCTGCTGTACTAAGAGCAAACTGTGGTAAATATGGGGCAATCTGCTCCAGAGGAGAACAAATAACAATATAATTGATTTAAACCCCTTAAATAGAGAGGTCTCCAATATATTGCCAAGCAATGCACTGGAGACCTCTCTAGCTTTTAAGGGATTAAAAGCCCTATTAAACTCTTTGATTGCCACAAGAGTGAGCAATTGACTGGATTGCTCTTCTTTTTATTTGTCCCTATGGGGAAGCTGATTTACATTGGAATTACTGCACTTTCCCTTAGAACATTAGCTTCTATCATGTGAATTTATCCTTAGAAAGTATTTGTTTTTGCTAATTAAAGGGATAGTAATACTTCAATGTATCTTTATTTTATTTTGTAGGCATTAAAAAAATATGAAGAACGATATAAGTCTTATCTCTCAAACCTTTACGGTTTGAGAGATATTCACAAAGTATCCCCTCCCTCCCCTTTTACATAGTGTAAGCCATCTCTTCTCAGATGTGGAATGCAGTCCATAGACCAGACAGATAACAGAAGGGGACAATCTTCTTCCTATGAGAACAATGAAAGCCCTGCCCCCCTTGACAAGTTTTTCAGGTTTTTCCCTTATCTTAATTGAAGATTGTCCCTCTCTGTTGTCTGCCTGGGCACCTCCCTTCTGCTCTGGCTGAGCAGTGTTATATCAGTAAAAGGGGCGGGAGGGGGACACTTTGTCATTGAATTACTCTTGAACTACAACTCTGACAGAACTGAAATAACACTCTCCAAAGTCCAAATACTATGATGATTAATTAGAGCTGTTTTTATTATGAACCATTACAATTCCTTTAAGAACCCAATGTTCAAGCATTAAAAATAATATTATTTAACATTTGCTACAATTTAAATGTGAATAAAAAAGGTAAATTGTCCTATATTGCAGTGATGGGTGCTAAGCTGATATCTCATATTTAAAAAATACCGCAAAGAAAATATCATGATGTCACATATCTATAGAAAATGAATGACTAGATGAATAACACCAAAGCATTTAGGCATAATCGAAGCTGGAGAGATGGCTCAGTTGGTTACGGCACTAGCTGTAGAATCTGCTCCAACCGTGAGGTTGCAGGTTCTAGTGCCAGCAAGGTTAGCTCAGCCTTTCACATTTCTAAGGTAGATAAAATGAGTCCATGACATACTTGAAAACAAGAGACAATCTCAGTGTATTCTTCCTGGTAAAATGCTTTCACAAAAAAAAAAAAAATACAGAAGAAATTCGAGCACACTGCATGGGGCGAATCTATATTACAGAATTTTATATCTGCATGATATTTTCACATTTGTCCTCTACTGTATACATGTGTGAATACCTTTCTTTGATGTTTGCTGTATAATAAATGTTTTTCATGAATAAATCTTTATTCGATACAAACACAATATTTAATCCCAAAGGTTATACCAACGGCAGGATTACGGGCAAATACACTCCTAGAACTCACCTTTAGAGTACCATGAAAATGACCCCTGTAACTATGGTTTCCTTAATCAGCCATTTTCAAAGGGACATTTATAAACAAAACATACTGCAGTGATATCCCCTTTAAAGGGGAACTTTCATATGGATAGTGCCTTATCAACAGGTCTGCCTTGTGAACTACATCAGATCAGCAGGGAAGCTGAATGGGGGGCAGTAGCAGCCCCCGTAGACACTAGTGAAGGATTCTCCAACCTAGCACTAGCAGTCTACAGGGCAGGAACATACAAGCCGTGCAGTTTATGACTTTGAGTCACAGACTTCCAGGTTGCATTCAAGTCCCCTGCTAGCCATGGGGATTGTTATTCTGACATCCCCCACCAAACATCTAACATGAGCTGTGAGACACAGGTTGGAGACACAGGGTGTCCTACCAATCAACAACACCCCTGGGAGGCTCCTATAGCCTTAGGACCTCTAGTGGTACCTTCTAATCATGGTCAGTGAATTTTTAACAGCCCTTCCAAAGCAGTAGCCAAAAGATGTCCCTATAATTTAATATTCAAACTTATACACCAAGGCAAAAAC
Organism: Rhinophrynus dorsalis; assembly: GCA_037306005.1. Classification (NCBI taxonomy): domain Eukaryota; kingdom Metazoa; phylum Chordata; class Amphibia; order Anura; family Rhinophrynidae; genus Rhinophrynus; species Rhinophrynus dorsalis. Next base: position 150,892,869 of record CM074722.1, on the reverse strand, counting down.
CCAGCAAGGGGCTCTACATCAACCCTTTGAGTTCCAGAGGGGTGCACAATGCTTTGTATATCCTTCTAAAACCCAGAGGGTTAAAGGATACACTTCTGACAAATAACATATTTATACATATTTATTCAGGGGAAATCTCAGACCCTTACTTAACATTCAGATCTGAGAACATCAACCAGCAGCACAGAAGTCAGTGTTCAGAATTCAGGATGGCTTGTCCTTATATGTTTTGCTCAGGCATGTGTAGCTGCAGGCTCTAAACTTAGAGGAACTGGCAATTCCAGAACAAAAAGAAATCCAAATGTCCTTTCCTGATTGTAGTTAAAAATTATCTGCACCCCAGCCACCCTGAGGCCACACCTGTTATGATATCCACAGGTTAAGCTAAAGCTACACCTACTAGTGGGAGTTTCTAGAGGCAACCTGATACCTGCTCTTGAGGTCACACCTGGTATGACATCAGCAGCTTCACCCAGTGATACTCCCATCCTATGAAGTAGGCAAAGAGGTAACTGAATCTGGTCAGGACAGAAATGGATCTTTACTAAGCCTGCACCCATAGGACTTAGTAAAATATGACAACTGCCCTATAAAATGGTTGATTATGGAAATCATCTTTTTGCTCCATATCACAGCTGTCTCTAATTCCTTAGCTCTTTCCTTGTCTCTGTCATCCTATAGCAAATCTGATCAAACCTGTTCATAAAAAGATAGTAATGTTTCACAATAAAAGCAGCTCCAATTAATCTCCATAGTATTTGGGCCATGGAGAGTGTTATTTAAATACTGTCCGAGTTGTAGTTCAAGAGTAATTGAATGATAAAGTATCCCCCCTCCCGCCCCTTTTCCTAATGTAGCACTGCTCTCCTCAGAGCAGCAAGACTGTCCAGATGGATCCCAGAAAGGGACAATCTTCAGGGTTTTCCTTCTTCTCACAGTATGAAGAGTGTCCCTTGCTGAGAGCTGTCTGGTCAAGGGACCAGACTCCACATCTGAGGGGAGGCAGCTTACACTAGGTAAAAGGGGAGGGAGGGGGATACTTTATCTTCCAGTTACTCTTGAACTACAACTCTGACAGTATTGTAATAACACTCTCCGTGGCCCAAATACTACGTATATTAATAAGGGCTGATTGTTTGTGAAATATTACTATCCCTTTAAGCAAAACAAACAAACAAAAAAAAAACTAACTTGGTGGGGGTGGGGGCACGATCTCCTCTCATGATCAAAGATGTATAAATCAGTGAAGCTGATGTACTGAGAAAGATTTGGGCAATTCTGGGGTAATCAACTGCACATTAAATGACAATTGCAAATTTCCTAAAATTAATTTAAATTGGGTTTCTCTCCTCATGGAAGCGTAATTGAAAACGAGAGTAATCTCAATGTATTCTTCTTGGTAAAACATTTTCTAAATAAAAGCTGAAGAGGTCTCCAATGCATTGTGAGTACATCTTTAGCGTTCAAGGGCCACATTTAAATAAACAAGATTTTGTATTTGTCCCAAAGTGCAGCTGAACTGCCACATAATTAAGCCAGCTCTTCTTAGTATATCAGCCTCAGAGTCTTCTTGTTTCTGAGGGGTTAGTGACAGAACAGTTTGTGCTTAGGTAAGGAATCTAAACAGTCTGCATTACTGGAAGTGAATAGGAAACAAAATAGGAATTAACTTTTTTTTGTTTTACATGTGTTCTTTTTGTTTATTAACTCTTTGAGTGCCAGAGAGGTATCAAACACATTACAACACAATTGGGGAGATTCACTAAGGGGTGATAAAGAGGTGATAAAGTGGAGATGACTTCTCCAGTGATATCACTTCTCCAGTTCCTATGTTACTGTGTAGAGTCTATGCAGTAAGATCTCCAAAGCTGGAGAAATCTTAGTGCATTCGCTCCATAGAATAACATAGGACTTGGAGAGGTGATAAACTGGAGAAGTCATCTCCACTTTATCACCTCTTTATCACAGCTTAGCGAATCTCCCCAAATGTGTTGGATACCTCTCTGGCATGCAAAGGGTTAACACTTTGAGTGCCAGAGGGTTGTCTAACACATTGCACAGCTCTGGCTCTCAAGGGTCAAAGCAAACCTATCACTTAGCAGCCTGAAAATGTGGAAGGAGGTAAGTAATTAATTATACAGACTTTATCCGACTAAGTCAGAGATTAGACTCCCAAGCTACTGAATCAGAACACTCTAAAACTATTAATTTGTTTTCCAAAGTCACAAGTTATAGGAAGTTTAGCTAGATGCATGTACGGAGACTAAAAGCTGCGTACGAGACAGGCCCACATTAAGAAACAATGCATCTAACAAGACTCGGTTTTTGTGGACCAGAATCCTATGTCCGCCTCAGAGACATTTTTAACAACAGGCCTGGCATGAATGGATACAATGGGGGGAGAGTCACTAAGGCGTGATAAAGAGGTGATAAATTGGAGATGACTTCTCCATTGATATGACTTCTCCAGTTCCTATGTTATTGTATGGAGCCTATGCATTAAAGGGATAGTAACACTTCGTTTTAACTTTATTTTATTTTGTAGGCATTAAAAAAACATGAAGAATGATATAAGTCTTATCTCTCAAACCTTTATGGTTTATGAGATATTCACAAGCAAAGTTCCCCTCCCCGCCCCTTTTTCCTAGTGTAAGACATCTCTTCTCAGATGTGGATCAGGTTGTATGACAGTACAGATAACAGAAGGGGACAATTTTCTTTGTATGAAAACAATGAAAGCCCTTCCCCCCTTGAAAAGTTTTTCAGCTTTTTCCATTATCTTAATTGAAGATTGTCCCTCTCTGCAGTCTACCTGGGCATCTCCCTTCTTATCTGGTTGAACAGGGGGGGGATACTTTGTTTGTGAATATCTCTTAAACCATAAAGGTTTCAGAGATAAGACTTATATCATTCTTCATGTTTTTTTAATGCCTACAAAATAAAATAAAGTTAAAATGAAGTATTACTATCCCTTTAAAGCTTAGTAGCGCTAGTCACCAGAATTATTACCTGATTTAATAGATATATGCTTTATTCCCCAGCTCTCAGTAGTACGGAGCGCGGACATCTTGCCAGAGTGACGTCTGCGCGCCTGCTCTGTCAGTCCTAGCCAGAGCCGAATGGCTCCTAGCAACTCCTCCTAGACCCGGCTGGGACTTACAGAGCAGGCACGTGGACATCATTCTGGCAAGATGCCTGCGATCCATGCTACTGACAGCTGGGGAATAAAGCATATATCTATTAAATCTGGTAATAATTCTGGTGACTAGCACTACTAAGCAGCTAGTCGCCAGAAGGGGACTTAGTTAAAGGGATAGTAATACTTCATTTTAACTTTATTTTATTTTGTAGGCATTAAAAAAACATGAAGAATGATATGTCTTATCTCTCAAACCTTTATGGTTTATGAGATATTCACAAGCAAAGTTCCCCTCCCGCCCCTTTTACCTAGTGTAAGCCATCTCTTCTCAGATGTGAGTCTGGTTGTATGACAGTACAGATAACAGAAGGGGACAATTTTCTTTGTATGAAAACAATGAAAGCCCTTCCCCCCTTGACAAGTTTTTCAGCTTTTTCCATTATCTTAATTGAAGATTGTCCCTCTCTGCAGTCTACCTGGGCATCTCCCTTCTGATCTGGTTGAACAGGGGGGGGATACTTTGTTTGTGAATATCTCTTAAACCATAAAGGTTTCAGAGATAAGACTTATATCATTCTTCATGTTTTTTTAATGCCTACAAAATAAAATAAAGTTAAAATGAAGTATTACTATCCCTTTAAAGTTAAACATTTTGTGACATGGTAATTCCGCTTTAAGAATCCTCCAGCTCTGGAGATCTTAGTGCATAGACTCTGTAGAATAACATGGGAATTGGAGAAGTGATAGCATTGTAGAAGTTATCTCCGCTTTATCACCTCTTTATCACACCTTAGTGCATAACCCCCTTATGTTTGAACTGGAGCCTTTTCAATACAATTATTAACCCATTCATGGATGGCCATCTATTCTATACTAAAGCTTCAACAAATGGGCAGAAATTCATATTCACATTTTATTAAATGAAAGGAATCCATGCAGCCATTTAATTATATTAAGCTGCAAAATTAGGCCCCAAGCATTCGGTAAGTGTAACCTCCATCCCATTGCCTCATCAATTATGAAACAATGTCACCATGTTACTGTACAAATAATTTGGTATGTTCTCTCTCTTACACCATGTAGCAACTTACTATATTGCAATGCTCCGTATGGGGTAAATGTACAAATGTGCAATTTAGCTGTACTGGAATTAGTCTTCAGCACCAATGGCTGCGCTTCACGGTATGCAGGATTTCTGTAATATATATAACAGAGGATACACTCTGTTATCCAAACTGTCACGTTGTAACAGCTAAGTGATTTTGAAAGAACTTTCAAAAGAAAACTATATTAATGTTGCATAGTTAAATAGTAATTTAGTTTGAAAAAAAAAACCAAAAGTCCACCAGTTTCTACCTTTGCCACAGTGTAATCCAGCAAATGAGAATTATACAAGCCTTCCTGACTCCAAACTGGGTATTAGTTTATTTACCAGAACTTCTTGTTTTGCCTATAAATAGACAGTATAACCTTGTATGTTCCCTAGAAATGCATCTAATCTTCTCTTAAATGCATCCATTGTATCTGTCTTTACCACATCCTTGGGCATGGAATTCCACAAATTAATAGACATTACTGTAAAAAAAAAAAACAACCCTTCTTCTTCTGCTGTTGAATCTTCCTTTCCTCTAATCGGAAGTGGTGAACCCTAGTTATTTGATCAGGTCTTGGAACAAGATGCTCACTAGAGAGGTCCTGGTAATGACCTTACATATACTTTATAACAAGATCCCCTCTTAAGCACCTTTATCTAGAGTAAAGAATCCAAGTTTGGCTAGACATTTTTCACTCTTAACTCCACCGTTCCCTCAGTTAGTTGCTCTTCTCTGCACTCTTTTAATTTATAGAATAGCATTATACAGAACTGGTACCCAAAACCACACTGCATATTTCAAGTGAGGTCTTACCAGTGATTTGTACAGCGCCCAAATGATGATATCTACTCTTGCTTCAATACCCCTTTTATGCATGAAAGTATTTAGCTTGCTTTGGCTACTTCTGTTTCACACTGATCACTATTTCCTGATTTAGAGTTTAAAAGGACTCCCAGATATTTCTCTATCAATGATTCTCCATTAAGTTCATAAATAGTATTACGATTTGTTCATCCCGAATGCATAACTTTATACTCTTATGAATTGTTTGATTCAAAGCACCAATTTAAAATCTATTTAACTTTATTTAATTGCTAGTGCAAGTCCTCCAGCCATGTTGGAGGAAGCATACATTCCACTTAGCTCTGCATTACCAACTGCCACTTCATGCCAGGAAGTACTAGTCAGCTTCATAAATGGACAGATAAGTAAAACTAAATACCTCAGAAACCATTGTTTGAAAAAACATTTTTTTCAGTGAATTTTACCTGGAAGGATACATTGAGATTCATATTCAAGTATGTCCTGGGTACTCATTTTATTTATCACAGACAGGTGAAAGGCTGAGTTGACCTTGCCGGTATTAGATCCTGCAGCCCCGAGGTTTGAACAGATTCTACAGCTGATTCATTAACCAACTGAGCTAGCTCACTGGCTAAATTAAAAACTACTAACATAATTATTGGTAATTTGGACACTCACTTCAAAATCACCTGTTTGTTACAAAGTGACAATTCTACTTTAATGTCCACAACTCCAATACACTTGCCCCATAGCATGCACAGGAACATTTAGCAAAGTTACACCAATGTATTTGCTCCTTCTTTAAAAGACAAGACATAAAGCAAGTGAACGTCCCTAAATTCGCATAGACTGCCCCACTGACCTTCCAGTGGTGCAAACAGTGTTAAAAGGAGACTTTTCAGTTTAAAGGGATAGTAATACTTCATTTTAACTTTATTTTATTTTGTAGGCATTAAAAAAACATGAAGAATGATATAAGTCTTATCTCTGAAACCTTTATGGTTTAAGAGATATTCACAAACAAAGTATCCCCCCCCTGTTCAGCCAGATAAGAAGGGAGATGCCCAGATAGACTGCAGAGAGGGACAATCTTCAATTAAGATAATGGAAAAAGCTGAAAAACTTGTCAAGGGGGGGAAGGGCTTTCATTGTTTTCATACAAAGAAAATTGTCCCCTTCTGTTATCTGTACTGTCATACAACCAGACTCACATCTGAGAAGAGATGGCTTACACTAGGTAAAAGGGGCGGGGAGGGGAACTTTGCTTGTGAATATCTCATAAACCATAAAGGTTTGAGAGATAAGACTTATATCATTCTTCATGTTTTTTTAATGCCTACAAAATAAAATAAAGTTAAAACGAAGAGTTACTATCCCTTTAAGTAAATTGGATTTAGGCAACTACTGGGTTCTAGTTCTGGATTTTGGGTGGAGTTGTATTAGGTAAGTAACTCCTATAAGTCTTCTTATCAGTTCCACTGGAATCTGTGCATGATTCTGAAGCTGATGTACAAAGACGAACTGAATCAATTACAGGCGACAAATAAAAATTCCATTTGATTTAAACTGAGCTTGTAGCCCAGCTGAATCCTTCCACATGTCAATGAGAATTTGGGGAATATTTATTTGTCCCCATTTTAACCTTGTCCAAGAACAACTTAACCCTTTGAGTGCCAGATGGGTACGCAACACATTGGCTCTCCCCTCTGGAACTCAAAGGTTTACGTTCTTTAAGTATATCAGGTTATCTGTCTGCACTGTAATCCCCCTAGAAGCCCATCACAGGGGTAGCTGTGCACTACAGAAGAGAGGGCCAGCCCACTTGGACACCATTCATAATTGAAGGATTGACTGATGCTCCTGTCAGTGTCTGGTTCATTGCAACTAGCTTTGCTACACTTTAATGGCTCGTATGAATGGCCTGCCTGGTGGCCACATAGGCCACTGTGCAGACCTTCACTGCTGCAACTCCTTGGTGACCATCACAAGTCAATGAGAAGTTTGGGAATTCTTTGACATAGTCACCACTAGAAAGTGTTACAGCAAGTCCATGAAGCAGCCTTACTTACCATTTTAACCTTTTGAATGTAAATTTAACCGTTTAATCTAGCCATCCCATGGGGGAACATCTAAATACTATCTGCATCTAAACTGTAGTGGCCCCCAGCCCTTGAGTACATAAATATATACATTTTATATACAAGTTTTATTTAGATTGCATCCTCTACAATATGTCTGCTCATACTAATGGGATACCATTTTTCTCAAGTTGGCAGTAAGTATAGAGTGCACTAGGAAATTCCATGTGTACAAATATATCAATGTCTTTGAAGTGGGACAATGTAAAAAAGCTCTAATATTCTTATATTACCACCCTCTTGACACATTTGTGTCCACTAGCCTAGTAGTGGTAGAAAGACAGGTTACTGAGGTAGGGTTGGCTTCTTTCCAAATGCATTAGTTACAATCATTTTAGTGTAGATATGTCATATTGGAAAATTTAAGAAATAGTAAAGATTTGGTAGGTGTAGTTTTGTGCCTCTAACACCAGTTATATTATGAAAGGGGCACCACTTTTGTCAGGATGTCAGTATGTACCGAGTATAGTTGGAAATCCCATGTTTTACACAGAAAAAATAAAAAGGGGAAATCCAGTTAGACAAAGAGATAGCAAAAATATGTACGTTTTCTTTGTCGAAAACATATAAAACACCCCTGGTCCTTAATGGGTTAAAAGAAAGTCATATTTTCTTTTAAACTTTATTATTCTAGCAGTGTATTTTAATTTATTTTACCTGCCGGGTGTGTTATTTACATAGTAACATAGTAACAAAGTTGATGAGGCTGAAAATAGATGCGTCCATCATGTTCAGCCAATACCTGTTGATCCCGAGGGGCATAATAATCTTTAATCAGCTATGGTTTTCCTTCTACTTTCATTGATCTGTGTGCCCTCTACATGCAGTCTATAATAACAGTGTGCAACAAATCCGTGTCTGCAAAGTATCATATGAACAAAATGCGTTGATGATCACTCTGTCATTTAAGGGGTTTAAACCTATTAAAATCAGTAGGAATTTTTGTTCCCAAAGGTGCAGTTTTTATAATCCGCTGCAGATAAAGCTCACAGAAGACATTTATAATGTGTTGGAAAGCTACCTAGAATACAAGGGGTTAATTAATTAATATATGCTAATAGAATTCTTTTCATAAAATAAATAATTATTACTGCTTTTATTAAAAATGTAAAACCCCAAATAACATTAATTAACCACCTTGTAGGATGAGCAGTGCTCAGGAGAGATTTCATGTATCTAATGCGTTTAACTGAAACAGTTTATCAGTCTGAGAGGAATTTACTAACATTTCAAATAGCCCAGGCTTTCCAGGGATTGGTTAGGGTTTGGTTCTGGCAGTAGGGACAACAAAAAAGGAGAACTGAGAGGGAGAACATGTAAGAAAACAGACTAATCAATAAAAATATATACTCCAATCCAGACAACATTCTTAAACAATACTAAACAAGAAGGGCAAATCTTCCAATTAACCAGTGCTGCCACATTGGCATTAATCTTTACCCATGGCTGCACTAGGGGGTATGCACTGCAGAATATTAGCACTGTATTGAAAAGCGGCAGTTTCCTCCATCGTTAGGACTTTAATACTAGCAATCCCATATATGATGTACAGAGAAATGGCATTAAATCACAACATTCAGCTACACCTTGTTTAATACATTATGTTAAACAAGATATCTACACCCCAATATGGCCACAGCCTGCCCTACTACCCTCCTATTTATGGAAGTGGTGTTAAAGGAGGATTTGGGGCATACATTGCTTAGTAAATTGAGGCAGGCATAGGAGCTAAAAATCTATTTCAGCTGTTAGCTAGGCATAGTGGTTTGATGATTCTAGCGGTTAGGCAGGACTAGGGGCTAAAAATACTGTAGTTTATAGTTGTTAAGCAGGCATAGGGGCCAAAAATCTATTTAAACTGTTAAGCAGGCCTAGAAGCTAACAATTGATTCTGACTGTTAGCTGGGCATAGGGGCTAAAAATTGATTCTAGTGTTTAGGCAGGTTTAAGGCTAACATTTCAAACAGCCCTGGCTTTCCAGGGATTGGTTAGGGTTTGGTTCTGGCAGTAGAAACAACAAAAAAGGAGAATTGAGAGGAAGAAAATGTAAGAAAACAGACTAATCAATAAAAAATATATACTTTACTCCAATCCAGAGAACATTCATAAACAACACTAAACAAGGGGGGGAATCTTCCAGTTTACCAGTGCTGACACATTTGCATTAATATCTGCTAGTGGCTGCCCTAGGGGGCATGCACTATAACATATTAGCACTGTATTGAATAACGGCAGACAGTTTCCTCCATTGTTAGGACTTAAATACCAGCAATCCCATATAGAATGTGCAGATAAATGGTGTTAAATCACACCATTCCGCTACACCTTGTTTAATATATTGTGTTAAACAAGATATACATCCCAATATGGCCAAAGACTGCCCTACTACCCTCCCCTTGATGTAAGTGGTGTTAAAGGAGGATTTGGGCCATGCATAGCTTTGTAAACTGAGGCAGGCATAGGAGCTAAAATCTATTTCAGCTGTTAGCTAGTCATAGGGGCTAAAATTGATTCTAGTTGTTAAGCAGACATAGGGGCCAAAAATCAATTTCGGGCGTAGAAGCTAAAAATTGATTCTGTTAGCTAGACATAGAGGCTAAAATTGATTCTAGTGTTTAGGCAGGTTTAGGGGCTAAAATAAATTCTAGCGGTTAGCTAGACACAGCGGCTAAAAATGTATTCCAGCAGTTAGGCAGGTTCAGAGGATAAAAATTGATGCATCTAATTTACCATTATACATTCACCCAATGGTCTGTATTAAAGTAGCTGAACATAAGCAAGTCTGGAGAAAACCAACTGCATTGTGGGGCCAATAAGAAATCCAGAATTCCTATGGATATAAATGGGTCTTTAACCCACTAGAGAAGCCTCCAACATTGCACTGGAGACCTTTCTAGCATTCAAAAGTTTAAAAGCTCCATTTAAATCAATGCACTTTTTCATTTGTCCTCAGTGGTGCAGATGGTGTACTCCAGAATTGCTCATGTTCAGCTTCCTGAATTTGGCCCAAGATGGTCCTGCAGATAAAAATTAGTATTAATCACTGGTTCATCTGAACATACATACTCCACTTCACCAGCAAGAATGGATTATTAGTTGCTAACAGCTTCAGTACATCTGAAGACTTCCTTCCTTTCCATACACAATGCTAGATACAATTATACTCACATATATGTCTCCCATATCATTAGAAGGACTAACCAATATACTGTTTAGATGAATTTCTATGCTTGTGATAACTGTATACATATGTATATCTGCAAAGCACTGTAGCTGCTGCATTGACTGGTGTTATTTATGATGGTATACAGATAAATGCTAGTAAATCAGTAAATTTATTGACAATCCTTTATAATTTGCTGAAACTGGGAGGTGTATGAAAAAATCATGGTGTATTAACATATGGTAGGGCAAACAAAGGCGTTGGTAAAAAAAAACAAAAAAAAAACAGTTGTCTATAATTCTTTCCAGTAAAAACATTTTCAGAGGTTGGCAGCCCTGATGTTTGAGAATGGATTTACATCTCAGGAACTCTCAGGTAAGGCACCATTGGCATTCTCAGCCCTAAGCTCCAACTCAATACATCCAAGATACCAAAAACATTAAACCCGAACCCTTAAAAACCTTAAACCCTTTGAGTGCCAGTGTGGTGTGCAATGCATTGCAGAGAGTTGTATACCCCACTGGCGCTAAAATGATTAATCCCCCTAAAATCAGCACCATCTCATGGTGCATTTCCCACAACATTAACAATAAACATTTACCTTGAAGTCGGAGGTCCAGCGTGATCTTCTGAACCCTGATCTTCCTCTTTAATTCATTTTTAAGTCTTTTTTCTCTAAGCTTCTTACTTCTTCTGTAAAGTTTTTTTCTGTCTCTATAAAACAACAATAATTAATTAAATCCAATGCTCCCGTAAACTCTCTTCTCCTCCGCCAGAACAAAAACAAAACATATCTCCATTTCTTTACCTTTTGGGCCATTGCCCAAGCCAAACTAAGGAAATTATGAACAGACACTGGCTTTTATATGGCCAGTCTCTGTTCAAATAGTTCCCATCCTCCTATTGGCTGGGATGTGTTGTTACTCAGGGCACGGAACAGCCATGCAGTAATCACATCTCCCAGCCAATCACTATTAGCTGGAGCGGTCACAAATTCATGTTTTGTCATCCCTCCAGTTATTCAATGATTCAATGATTGGCTGGCTGGCGGGATGACAAAACAAGCATTCGTGACCCCTCCAGCTAGTAGCTGATTGGCTGGGAAGTGTGGTTACTGCAGGGCACTTTCCGTGCCTTGTGTAAGCCCACATCCAAGCCGAAAGGAGGGTGGGAACAAATTTGGTCAGAGACTGGCCATATAAAAGCCAGTCTCTGTTCAGGTTTCCCTCAGTTTAGCTTGCACAATGGCCTGAAAGGTATTGCTATGGGGATTTTTTTTGCTTTTGTTCTGTACAGAGGGAGTTTCGGGGCATTGGATTTAATTTATTATTGTTGTTTTATAGAGACATAAGAAACTTTACAGGAGATGAAAGAAGAAGAAAGAGGAAGAAAAATTTAGAGAAGAAGATTTAAAGAAGAGTTAAAGAGGAAGACCAAGGTGCAGAAGCCCACGATGGGTCTTGGAGTTGCAGATAAGTGTTATGGGTCATGGGATAATGTTAGGGCTAGTATTTTTTTAACTATATTGCTAATGTTAGATGTAGTGTAGGGCCATAGGAGTACTGTTAGCATTAGTGTTTGTGAGGGTGGGGGAGGGTGACTGTTGTTAGCTCACTCTCGATATTTGACACTATGTCAAACTTTAAGCATTAGCTAGTTTCCTTTGATGTTCCCATTATTCACACTATTTAGCATGTGTTGTGGGAACAAAAAGCTGTGAAAAACGTTGGGCCGCAAGTCATGTTCTGGCAACCAACGCTAGCTGCAGTTTACGTTGGTAGGGTAATTCAATTCCAATGGTACAACTATGTGTGTACTGGCCAGAACTAATTTTGTCCCTACTGTATGTTTTACTGGCTGAAAAATGTAATCAAGTCCCTAGTGAGGCAAAACACAGGGTACTATGTTTAATGCAAGGAGAAGCAATGTGGTGGAATCTGTCAGGGAGTAGATCAGTTCTAGAGCCAAGGTCCGGTTTTCCAGGTGGAGAGACTTTTTAGGATTTTCCTTTAAAAAGAAAGGGCCACCCTTCTACAGTGGCAGTAGGGGAGCATAGGGAACCTCCAGCTGGGGTCTTGAGGGAGGGAGAGAGCAGGTGAGAGTGAGAGAGTGACAAAGAGAGGGAGAGAGAGAGAGATTGAGAGAGAGAGGCCTGATTTTTCTTTCAAGGGGAGGAATCTGAAGAGAAAACAGCACTGTGAATGGAGACTGAATTTATTAGTTTCAACTGCTGGTTCCTACTAACCTTTTAATGACCATTATCTTGTATATACATGAGATAGATAAACAGGTCTTTATGACCCTTATGCTGTTTATATACAAGATAAAGGAAATAACCCCAAGTGTGCTATTGTGCACAATGGGGTCACTGTGAATTGGCTGACACTTCCAGGCCAGTGTCCCAGCTAATCTCTCAGTAGTCTTGGTGATCATGTTCTTGATGAAAATGAGATCCAGTGTGCAGAGGGAGCCTAAAAGCTCCCATATTAAAGAATGCCTGTAACATATAATTAAAAATCATTGTTCACTTTATTATGCCCCCAAATGATCTGGTAACATTCCAGACTTCTCCCCCATTCAGCCAGGCTCCCAGCAGTGCAGAAACGGTGTTGCTGCACTTTGATGACATCATGGTGTCTGTGACAAGGATGAGGACATACTGCATCCCACTAGCTGGCCAGAGCCTTGGTAACTACCTTGAGCAGTGCTTGCCAGTGGGCATTCAATGCCCTCAGTATTAGCTGGGGAACAACATCTCTCTGCTAACTGTATTGTAATGAAAAAAATGACTTGATTGGTTAGAGCAAAGATCACTGACCTAACGAAGTTATAGTATTGAAGGGGGAGTTGGCCCTGCTAGTTGTAATAGTAAAATAATATATGAGAGGCATGTGTGTGTGTGTGTTTTGCTTGTATGTTTGTTTCTGTAGTTTGTTTAAACGTGTGTTTATGTGTGTGTGTGTGTGTGTGTGTGAAAAAACAACACAAATTGTTGCAATTTATATAACAGATATGCAAGCACATTTGAATTTTAATTTGGCTGGGGCAGAGCTCAATGTTCTAACCAAGTTATAGAATAAAACAATACACACAATTAAGAGCATGGGCTTCAGCCTATCAACCCTTACATCAGAAGAGACGTGTCTAGAGTAACCATGAAAGTAAGATGCTTCCAGAGGCATGGAGGGTGGGAAGAGGATATATTGCAGTAATCCTTTCATTTCCAGAGGGAACTCCCTCTGGCAATGAACAGGTTGAAATGTGGAGAGCCATGCTGTCTTTATTTTCCAGAAGGTTGATGAGGACATAACCTGGATCCCAGGACTCAACTCCACTGCCTCATCTAAATCACTGCCCCAGTCACTTATTCCTGGAGCTGCAGCAGTCTCATACTTCAGTGAGGAGGAATTTGTATAAACGCTATTAGCCCACGGGTGCAGCCAGCATGGATCCAGAAAAGGATCACACAAACACATTATATATGTAATGTATTCATTTATTTATTTTTAGAGAGAGAGAAAGAGAGAGAGCAGGAGTAGGCAGCATGAAGCTCTCTAGCTGCTGTTGGACAGATTATATCATCCCCTACCGTTAGATGGAAGGGGATGATGGGAGTTGTAGTCCAATAGCAGCTGGCGGGCCTCACAATGCTCACCTGAAATAGAGTCTACAACTCCCATTATCCCTCAGGTTGCCCAACACCATTAGGGGGAGGATGCCAGCTCTGTCCAACACATTGACCCACCAATTAAAATACCTTTACCTCCTCTCCTTGTTGAAACCAGGCTGTTGTTAGGTCTGAAGTGGCAACTCAGTCCCGGGACCCAATCAAAGTTGCTCCCACCACTAATTAGGATTGGCTGGGGAGTGATCACAAGGATAAGAGTGCCAGTCACAACACTGACAGCCCTTGCCTCACACTGATCTTTGATCTGATAGAGCCAAGAGTTGACACATTGTTGCTGAATTGATCCTCAGAGAGCTGTGTGATATATTGTTATATTTTGTAAAAAAAAACACAAAAAACAAAAAAGGCAACACATCTCCTATTTCTCTACTTCCATTGCCTTCCTGCTATTAAACTGTAAAGTTTTACTTTTTTTCTGTCATGTTTGGAGGTACATTTACCATTAGCCAATATTTTTTCATATCTCCCAAGTGTCCCTCTTTGAGACCAAATCCCTCTGCCCCTCTTTATTTATTCAGTTACACAAAGAGGTGTTAATAGGTCATGAAAATAAACTAAAAATTCTTGCTAATGCCGTACCTAGCAGCTACACCCCAAGCAAGACCAACTAAAATGAAAGTGTCCCTCTTTGGCCAATTGAAATTTTGGGAGGTATATTTTTGGGTAATACCACAGAATTCAGGTTCTAGGTCGCACATATACACTGCTGAGGATGCATATGTCATGCTAGTGTCAGACAGTGGTGATAATGCTGGGCCTGACACTGGATCTTAATTTAATTCAGCAGATATCAGCAACAGCAGTGATACTTCTATTGTCATTCAGATGACTGTTGAGCCCCCAAAAGAAACAACAGTGAATTAACCCTTTCAGTGCTAGTATATCCTTGACTGAACCTATTCTTCATACAATGACAAGCTGCAGTTGCATCCTTTCAAATTTTCCTTGCCCAGAAATACCTGACTTTATAGCAGATTCAGGCAAAAATAATGCTATCGCAGTCTTCTCCCTAAAACCCTTTAGTTGTATCTATCAGATAATTATTTAGAACAGATAGGGGGTTATGTACTAAAGTTTGATAAAGAGGCAATAAAGCGGAGATGACTTCTCCAGTGATTTCACTTCTCCAGTCCCCATGTTATTCTATGGAGCCTATGCACTAAGGTCTGCAAAGTTGCATGAATCGTAGTGTATAGGATCCATAGAATAACATAGGACAGAGAATTGGTATCACAGGAGGAGTCATCTCTGCTTTATCACATCTTTATCATGTCTTAGTGCATCTCCCCCCGCCTAGTGTTTCATACCAATTTATATGCACAGTAATACCTGCTCCCAAACCCCCCTTCCTTGTACACCAGAAAGCACCTCTGTACTCCCACTGGCTTGCGTGAAATAATAAAATAGGGGGATTAACACTAACCATGGGTATCATTAAAATTTGCTGCCAGGACCTATTGCTTTGAACACCCTGCACTGGCAACACTTTTATTTCCCTCAGTGGTGACTAGGTTGCATTAAGTAATGTTAAGGCCTTTCCTGCATTCAAGGATAATAAAAATACCTAGAAAAAAGAGGACCAAAACTTTGGGTTTTTTTTAAATAGTCATTTTATTCAACACTTGACTGGAAAATTTGCCGAAGCATTTACACCTGTAAAAAATATTTGTAAAGAAGAATCCCTAATGCACTTTAACCACTGAGTGCCACAGAAGTATCCAACTCATTGCAACACAATGCATTCAATAGGCCGTATGTTCAAAGGGATAAAAACAAAAAATGGCATATGAAAGACAAACATAAGTGATTGTATACATGAACGACATATTTTCTATAGAGTATACGACAAAAAACTAGAAATGTCCGTTGTGTACGACACAACTCCAGAATTGCCGTGCAAAGGGGCGGGGCAAAGGCGTGGCTAAACTATTCTCCAGTGTTATATAGAGGAAAAGAAAATTTGTCGTAACTAAAGACAAAAAAAAGTCTTACAAAAGACACAGTTTGTACGTTAAGAAAAAAGTGAAGGGAATGTGAATTTCTGAATGTGAGAATTTTTTCTTTAGTTAAGACATTTTTGTCTTTACATATGACAATTTCAGTCAGGACAGACAACCTATTTCCAATCACAACCGACACTCTCTGAAAATATTAATGAGCCCAACGACACTGTACTTTGAAAAGTTGTTACAAACGACAAAAGCTATTTTGCTACTTCTTTGAACATATGGCCCTTAGTGTTTAATGGATGTTTCAATTTGAGTGATACATCCCATCAAAAAAGAGACAGATATTATATATGTTATGCGTCAGTGCCACAGGTTATACACTGTCATTTAAAATATATAATGGCAAGGACAGATGACTAGATCCACCAGATAGTCCATCCTTCCTGATCACAAATGCCAAGATAGCATGGGATCTCATATATCCTATTCTAGGTAAAGGGTACCACTTTTATGATGAAAACATGCATACAACTTTCCTTAATTTTATATTGCTGTACTGCTTGACACCCCAGCCTGCGGTACAATATGAAATAAATGTATTAGCATCCCAAAACAGCTGGTGCACATAAAACAAAAAGCAAGCACAACAGCCTTGAGAAATGATGAGCTTTTAGCTCTTAAATACAATGATAGAACAGAGGTTTATATGCTCACTGCAATACATAATGAGGTCATAAGAGAAATGACTGTCTGTGGTAACAATTCACAGCAAAAATAAAAACAAAAATTGTTGAGTGCAATAAAAGTACTTGTGTATGGGGGTTAATCCCTACTTAGTAATGGGGAAACATATACAGTGGAAGATGACCATATACGGTATTTAATTAACATGGAAATTCACAGTTCTTTTGTTTTATATAAAAAGGGCAGACTCCAATAATAAATTCACTTTTTTAGTACATTAGTTTGAGTTAATTGATAAAACAAAAAAGAACCCTGCACTCCTTCATACAAATGATCTAAATGTGCACCCTTAATACACCATACATCATATATGTATATTTGAGGCTTTTGTTGCATAATTTGTTCAAAGTATGTTTAATCTCGCCCACCTTGTCATGGTACCCCAAATTCAGGCTAGTATCTATCCATTATTTTATATTTTGATATTTTTTACACACACACATATATATATATATATATATATATATATATATATATATATATATATATATATATATATATATATATATATATATTTTTTTTTTTTTTTTTTTTTTTTTTTTTTATATAAAATTGCTTCTTTCTGTCCGAGGATGGAGTCCAGCCTGACTCATGTGAAATGGAAAATATTTCTAAAAATACTCCTAGGGATTTACTTTGGGTTGTCTCCTTTTCAGAAATGTTTATAATCAGACATAGAAGAATACAACCAGTGGTATTTATGTGCAGTTGTCTGTGTATACTTGTGAACTCTCAGAGTCTGACCCTGAGACAAAGGAATTTTGACCCAAATCTCATCGTCTCAGTGTGAAGGGCTAAGAGCTCAGTGTTAACTACTATCTCATCTGCTCCAGATAGTGTTTATAAAGTATAGTCCTTATACTGCTGCCATTTCTACCAGAAAGACAGAGGGATAAGGCCTGCTTCCTTTCTGTAAGTTCAAGCAATGAAAACTCTAAGTTACAGCTTGTTAAAGGGATAGTAATACTTTGTTTTAACTTTATTTTATTTTGTAGGCATTAAAAAACATGAAGAATGATATAAGTCTTATCTCTCAAACCTTTATGGTTTATGAGATATTCACAATCAAAGTTTCCCTCTCCCGCCCCTTTTACCTAGTGTAAGACATCTCTTCTCAGATGTGGAATGCAGTCTATAGACCAGACAGATAACAGAAGGGGACAATCTTCTTCCTATGAGAACAATGAAGGTCCTGCCCCCCTTGACAAGCTTTTCAGGTTTTTCCCTTATCTTAATTGAAGATTGTCCCTCTCTGCAGTCTACCTGGGCACCTCCCTTCTGATCTGGCTGAGCAGTGTTACATCAGTAAAAGGGGCAGGAGGGGGACACTTTGTCATTGAATTACTCTGGAACTACAACTTTGACAGAATTGAAATAACACTCTCCAAAGTCCAAATACTATGATGATTAATTAGAGCTGCTTTTATTATGAAACATTACTATCCCTTTAAAGGTTCCTTGAGGACTTATAGAAAACCTCCTGGTTAGAGCAAGTAGAGATATATCAACTGAAATCTAGGTTCTAAAACTTTATGGGTTAATAATTCAAAGATCTCAGTGCTGGCTCATTTTGAAAGTTCCCAGGTATGTGAATATATTAGGTGCAAAATTTCCTCTACACAGTTAGGGTGCATGTGAAAAAGACGCTGAAAAATGATTAAACTTTTAGCAAAAGCTGGTGGTAAAACTGTGAGAATAAAACTACCCGTAGTTGTCTCCTTTCTAAAAAAAACTTTTCAGAGCTAAATTCTGTATTTTCAGAGCGCTAGGTCCTAACAATGGTCATTTGGGCTAAAAAAATAAATCTGAAAACTTCAGGTTTTGAAACTGTGATGTGCACCTTGTAATCTGTGCCCTGTAACTGTCTGGTAAACCTATGCATGTGTGGTGCAGAAAAAACTTTTTACCTCTAGTTTTAGTGCAAAATTGTCCAATTACAAGTCCAGAAAACACCTAGTGAAATACCTTGAGTTGTCTGATTTCCAAAAATATATCATTTTGTGGATTTATTTAGCCCCAAATCCTTAATACATTAGCGATATTCATATAAATTCATATAAATAATTGTATTTTGCAGCATAAGTCTGGCATAAGTAAGAAATAGAACTTTTTCGGCAGGCAGGTACCGGATGGGATTTTGCTGTAGGTGCTCTCTGAACAGTCAGTCCCTTCTGGTGCCTTAAGGTACAAAGACATTCAACTCGCCAATCATGAAGGTGAAGGGGACAGACTCACAGATGCTGTCTCTGCAAGATGTCTGCGCTGTTGTCCCGCCGCAGTTCTATTTTTCTCTAATGCCAGACTTATGCTGCAAAATACAAGTATTTATATGTCTATCTGTAACGTATTAATGATTTGGGGCTAAATGTAACTTTGATGAGAGTTCCACTTTAATTTACATTAAGGCCTAGCACGTTAGTAAAAAATTCCTGTTAGGAATCAATGCACATATTGTAAAACTAACAGTGTTAAAATACATGGTAAACCCACACACATACCCATACACACATACACACACATACCAATACATACATATACACAGACACACCCACCCACACATACACACATATATGCACACACACACACATGTGTACCCATACACACATTCACACACACACACACACACACACACACACACACACAATTTACACACACACATATGCGTACCCATATACACACACATGTGCTCCCATACACACATTCACACACACACACACATGCGCACCCATACACACACACATGCTCACCCATACACACATTCATACACACACATTTACACATACACACATGCACACCCATATACACACACACACAAATACACATTTACACATACACACATGCGCACCCATACATACACACACACACACACACACAAACACATGCGCTGTATTTCAATAAATAGAAGAACTAGCTGAATATATTTTGATGTATTGTTCTGCAATTTCAGTAGATTGATGTAAACTATCAAAGGCAGTATCATAGTAGAATTAATTGTTTTTCATTTTCCTAATTTTTTTTTCCAATAAATTATCCAATTTAAATTACAGAATAAATGTTTAATAGCACAATAGTGGAAATGCCCTGGTATTATACTTACAAAATACCCCTGGTCCTTAAGGGGTTAATAAAAGTTGTAACTGTTAAAAACTCTGTTTCATAACATAGTAAAATAGTTGATGAGGCTGAAAAAAGACATGTGTCCATCAAGTCCAGCCCATGCCAAAAACACCCATGTTGATCCAGAGGAAGGCTAAAAATGAGCTCTCTGAAGCCATTTCTTTTTTAGCCCCAAGTGGGTAAAAAATTCCTTCCTGACTCCAAATGGTAGTCAGACATTTCCCTGGATCAATATCCTATCTGCATCTGTCATAATTTTCAATATTGTTCTGTGCTAGATAGGCATCCATTGCTTTACTGAAAGCAGTTGTATTATCTGCAAGTACAACATCCCGAGGTAAAGAATTTCATAGCTTTATTGCCCTTACTGTAAAGAATCCCTGCCTTTGTGTTTTGTCGAAAGCACCTTTCCTCTAGTCTTAATGGATGACCTCTTGTTCTTAGCTCAGCTCTTTGCATAAATAATTAATTGGATAGTTCTTTGTATTGACCTTGAATGTATTTTTAAATGGTAATCATATCACCCCTTAGATGTATCTTCTCTAATGTAAACTCATCTTGGCTAGTCTCTCTTTATAACTCAGATCATCCAATCTCTTTATCAGTTTTGTTGCACATCTCTGCACCTTTTTCAGTTCAACAATGTCTTAGCTGGCACCCAAAATTGTACTCCATATTCTAAATGAGGACTAACCAAGGATTTATACAGAGGTAGGATAATATTAGTATCCCTTGCCTCTACATCTTTTTTTATGCAGGCTAGTACCTTATTTGCTCTTGCGGCAGCTGAGTTACTGCAGACTGCTGTGAAGTCTATTGTCTATCAGTACTCCTAAATCTTTCTCTAATGAGGATTTCCCAAGTTGTTTCCCATTTAGAGTATATGTAGCAAGTTTGTTTCTACATCCCAAATGCATAACCTTACATTTATGTACATTAAAGGGACAGAACTGTCCCATAAAAAAATGCTTATAGTTATGTAGTGGTTAAAAAAATTAAACTATATGCCATAAATCCTATCTCTCAAACCTCTATGGTTTAAGAGATATTCCCATTCAAATTCCCCCCTCCTTCCCCTTCTCCTGATGTCAGCGATGTGCTGACAGCAGGAGATCCTGGTCCGGGGACCATCCGGCGGCTCTGTAGCAGAGCCAAAATCGCATTATTGGAAAAGAATTACTTCATTGGAAAGGTCTACAAAGTGTGCCTGGTTTGCAAACACACTTTGTAGACAGTTTCAAAGAAGTAGTTAGTTTTAAATAACGCAATTTCGGCTCTGCTGATCTCCTACTGTCAGTTTTACTGCTGACATCAGGAGAAGGGGAGGGAGGGGGAAACTTTGAATGTGAATATCTCTCAAACCGTAGCAGTTTTTAACCACTACAAAACTATAAGCAGTTTTTATGTGACATTACTGTCCCTTTAAATGTCACCCGCCACTTTTCTACCCATTCACTCAGTTTATCTAAATCCTTCTGCGGAGAAAAAAACATTCAGCTCTGCATATATTTCCTTACATAGGTATCACGGTGCCCGTATTCCTGCTCTGATGGCGACATTGTTATTTTGCCTAATTTCAATGCCGTCCTCTTATTGGCCTGATATTCTTGCTCCACCCAGGTCTTGCCTTTATATACCCTGTCATGTCTATACCAAGGCACCCTTTCGTGGTGTATCTGTTCCTGACGTTTGTTACTAAGTTGCTGTTATCGTGTATGACCCGGCCTGCCTGACGACATTCCTGTGCTTCCTGTGTTACTGCTCCGTTACCGACTGATCTGGCTGAGAACCCTCTCTGTTGCTGAACTGATCTGGCTGAGAACCTGCTCCGTTACCGACTGATCTGGCTGAGAACCCACTCCGTTGCTGAACTGATCTGGCTGAGAACCCGCTCCGTTACCGTCTGATCTGGCTGAGAACCCGCTTCGTTGCTGAACTGATCTGGCTGAGAACCTGCTCCATTACCGACTGATCTGGCTGAGAACCCGCTCCGTTGCTGAACTGATCTGGCTGAGAACCTGCTCTGTTACCAACTGATCTGGCTGAGTACCCGCTCCGTTGCTGTACTGTTCTGGCCGAGAACCCACTCTGTTGCTGACCTGTCTGGCTATTGAACCTGTCCCGTTGCTCCCGACCAGTCTGTGCTTCCATTACGCTTGTAATCATCCCTGGCTGAGCATTCGTTCCGTTGCCATCCGTGCATGGCTGTATTCCTAATGGTCGTTAGGGCTTTGCTGGCGAGATCTTACAGTCTAGTGTAAGGGTAGGAAACTTTTGGCTCTGCAGATTTTGGGGTCTACAACTCCCATTATTTCCAAACAGCCAATGGCTGGAGGCCCAAGTATTACCCGATTTTGTTCTAGAGGAGATAAAATATATTGGTCAAGTTCTTGAAACAGACCTACTATTTAGGTTAGTGGTAGGATAACTCCTTCAGATTGTTACATTTGTAAAGTGAGGTTTCAGGAAACAAAAAGTAACACTGGCCACATGTAGTTACAGGACCACACATACTAAATCCCTAGTCTTTTTCCACTCTCCATCTGTAGTTATAGAACTATACATACTCTATCTGACACTCAGCCTTGTTCCACTGGCGCTGTGAGTTACAGATCTACACATACACTGCCTGACACTCCAGCCATGTTCTACTGTGCACTGGTAGTCACAAAACCAAACATACACTGTCTGGCAACCCAGTCTTGTTGCACTGGTAGTCACATAACCATACATAGACTGTCTGAAGCCCCTGCCTTGATCCCTGGTAGACACAGAACACATATACACTGTCTGACACACCAGCCATGTTCTGCTATCCATTGGTAGTCACAGAACCACACATGCATAATGTGGCACGTCTGCCTTGTTCCACTGTTTGCTGGTAGTCACATACCCATGCTTACACTGTTTGCACTGCAAAAATGTCCCACTGGTAGTCACAGCACCACATATACTGTTGGACACTCCATCCTTGTCCCAGTCATAACCATAGATCCATACATACACTGTCTGACATGTCAGCCATGTTCCACAATTGACTGGACAGGATTACACATGTACTGTCACCAAAGCCATGTTCCTCTGTCTCACTGGTAGCTATAGAACCAGACATGTACTGCCTGACACCCCAGCCTTGTTTCCCTGCCCCACTGGTAGCCATAGAACCTCTCATAGTACCTGAAACCACAACCACGTTCCACTGTCTACTGGTAGCCAGTTAATTGCATTTCACTGTCTCATTTGTAGCCATAGAACCACAAATACAGTGACCGTCACCCCAGCCTTCTTACGCTGTCCCACTAGTATGCATTGAGCCACACATACACACACTGTCTGAAATCCCACTGTTGTTCCACTGTCCCACTGGTAACCTTAGAACCACACATATAGGAACCATCGGGGTAAAGTATCATCCAGCCAGGAGGGCAGGGCACTTGCCAAAAAAGACTTTCTGGAGACAGGGACTCCCATCCTACTCCACTTCACCTCCACCAGACATGTTCAGTTTCAAAATATAGAAAAGTCTAAAAAACAGACGCAAGGTAGGAAGGGGTTACCTGAAACAGAGAACCCTGCCTGGAACTA
Organism: Rhinophrynus dorsalis; assembly: GCA_037306005.1. Lineage (NCBI taxonomy): Eukaryota > Metazoa > Chordata > Amphibia > Anura > Rhinophrynidae > Rhinophrynus > Rhinophrynus dorsalis. The sequence continues at coordinate 150,869,448 of CM074722.1, read as the reverse complement.
AAACAGTTTTTTTTATCCAGTATTTATCGGTACACAAAAATCCCCTTTTCTCTTTTACCCAATGTGGGACACATGAACAATGGGAATATACCAAAGCTATCCACCAAGATTCCAGAGAGGGAGAGAAAAACTCTCAAATATAATCCAGTTCCAACAGAGATGAATTGGAACAAATATGAACCTCAAATGTCAACAGAAACCCTTCTTCCTTAGGATGCTGGCTTCAAGAGCCAAGCTGGCATAGCTAACTTCTCTACCACTGGGTGACACAGAGGACCCTGAATAAAAGAGGTCCAGAAGTAGCAGAAACCAAAACAGCGTGGCCATGGATAGATTGAGAAGATCCAAGAACTATGTCCAGTGAGGCCAGAACGGGGAGATTGGAACTGTACGAGTTCCATCCATTCTAACTTCGATCAGAGAAATATGAACCAGGAGAGATGACACTGCCATTTGGACCAATTCCTGTGAGTCTCCAGCTGCAGTCCTAAGTGTGGACTTGCACAAAAGAACTGCTTCCAAGGCAGAGACCAAATACACCAGCACCTTAATATACTCCCACATTGTTTCTGACGGGGTAAAGTAAAGCTTGTGATAACTTCTGAGAAAATGAGCTTGGTCTCTGGAAAAAAAATGCATCCTTGTCGAAAGTTGAATCTTATGCTAAGAAAGAGAGAAATATTCCCTTCCAAGATCCCTCATAACACCCACTGGTCCAATAAGGAGAGTCACATATTGTGAAAGAGATGCTGATGACCTCTAATCACCTTAGGCCTTGTGCGGACCAGACCTCTGAGAGTCATGTAGGCATAGACTTGTCAGCTGGGGCTTCTGGGTAGGCTTCTTGCCTGCCCAAGCCTATTTGGGAAATGGAGTGCCTGGCAGTAGACACCCTCGGCACATACGCATTCTGGTGGGGATAACGAAAGCCATGCTTCTTCATTGGAAAAAAAATGCTTGAGGGCAACCTGAGATATTAGTGCATTCTTACATTCAGTAGCATTGCTAATAAACTTCTCCATCTGTGAGCAAAACAACTATTTTCCCACAAAAGGAATAGAAACTAAGGTCTGCCGGACTGATCTGCCACCCATATCTTTATCCAAAGGGCAGCAGCAACAAGTGCTAAGACCTTCTCAGAAAACCAAGAAGAGAGGAAAGCTGGACCTGTAAGATAATCATTAGCTTCAATGATCTTACAAATAGAAAGAATAACACCCATTTTATATGCGTCAGTATGGACAGCCTCTAAGGGTTGTTTCCCCAGGACAGAAATGACCCAAGTCACCCAAGCACCAGAAGCCCCAAAATTTGCCTTTGGGAGAGAATGCAGTCTCTATTCTGCTTGGTCCTTAAGTGCCACAGAATCAGCCCTCAGCAATGCTGTAAGTGTAGAAAGCTGAGAAACCAAAGGATGTGTGTGTGTTGGGGGGGATAACTGGTAGCCAACTGCAGTAGCGCATCAGAAGAGAAAGGATATAAGAGAGAAAATTATATGGGAATAAACAGTATTTTCGGGCAACTTAAATTCCTCCAGTACAACCTAGTCCAAGGAATGATGGGGAGGGTAAATTACAGCCTCCTTTTTGCACCTCTTAAATATATATGGGGATGAATAACTCAAGACAGAAGCCTCAAAGACTATCAAGGTCTCCAAAACTGAGCTTACAAGACCCTCAGCAAGTGACCAAATGTCTTCATTAAATGAAATCCCACAGGTAAAGGACAAATCTTATCAATTTTCCCCTCCTCAATAGATCAATCTCCTTCCGGTGGAAAATTCTACTCCCTACAAAATAAGGAACAATGTCTCTTAGGGCAAACAGGATGGACCTGAGTACAGGACTCAAGGGCCCCCTGAATAGAGGAAGGAATTTTATTCATAGGAGAAATAAGGACTTTACCCCATACAGGCTCCTGTTCAGTAGACGAGAGGGCCAGAAGCTGCAATGCAGGGGCCACAGAACAGAGTGACAGAGTACAAGTAGAGTCCATGGGATCACTAGTCTGACAAAAGGAGTAAAGGGTTAACAAGGACACATCTGAAGCCTCAGTGGTCTTTGACTTTCCCATGTGTTCAGACATACCCAGTAGATCTCCAATAAAAAATACAGTACAGAAATGTAATAGAAAATAATTATCTGCCTGAAAAAGATTGAAAGGAAGAAGATGTCTAACCTTATGTATTGCATGTTACAGGAGAAACGGAAGAGTAAAAACTATGACTTCCACTTCCTAGTCCCTGAGGCCTGAAAAAAAACAGGCCTCGAGAAAAGTAGCCTTTCCCTCCACAGTGCAGTGGCTAGCAAGCTGTCAAACTTGTTCACCATTCTGGTCTTAGAGGAGTCCCCTAATAGTATCCCTGCATAGAAGAGGACAGGGATAGAAATAACTGACCCCCCCAGTCTACCAGAAGCCATCTGTTGCAGCAGAAACATTATCATTGGTGCAGATGCCCAATCCAATATGGCCTCAGTGTGCAGCCTTTTCTTAAAGCACCAGTAGTCCTTAAGGAAATAAAGATGAAGTAAATTTTAGTGAAATGAAATAGGCCACTTCTGTATAGAAGGTGAATGGGAATGATGTTGACATAAATGGAAAACATAGTGAAAAACTAAGAATTTTATCACAGACCTCAGAATAGGGCTGCTAGACAGACATACATACAGACAAGGACATACTCAAGGGACCTGTGCACTCGAAAATTTAAATACTCTTCAGTCTTCAGGGTCCTATACATAACTAGCAATAGAAAGAGGAAAAAGGCTAAGAAAGAGCCATCCTCTGGCAGACCCAGGTCCCTAAAAGCCTGAGCCCTGGTCAATATCAATAAAGAAGGCTAGGAATAGGAGCCTACCTATGGGGGTAGGAACAGCCCCATATAAGTTAAGAAATCATTACAAAGGCTGTCTAAGAGAGTGAATCTTTGGCCTGATGTACCTCACTAGAGATACATGACTGGTGAGGGTAAAGTGGGACAGGGAGGGAGTCACCACCTCCAGAGAGCCTAATTACCCTCTTGGCTGGAGAATACTTTACCCCAGTGGTTCCTATGTTCCACATTGGATGAAAGAGAAAGTTAATTTAGATATCGTCATCACATGTATAATGAGCTAGATTACACTTCCACAGATTTATTACTAAATGCAAAAATGGCAGTTTTCTTTTAATTCCTTGAAAACTACAGAGATATCTGATGCATTGCTTCTCCATGCATCGGAGACCTCTCTAGTGTTCAAGGGGTTAATCATATATACACTCAGGAGCCTATTATTGCAGAATGTTTGTTCAACAGCACAAACACAGTTATTATCGCTCACCTGTGCATACATTACTGTCTTCCATAGCATGTCTGATGAAGTACCCACCTTTCTACAATCTTGGTGTGTTAACTGTATCCAGAAATCTCCTAGTATCAAACACCCACTGCCTATGTTTACAACTGATAATTTTAAATAAGCAATAAATAACATTCATTTAGAAATATAGAAATATAGCACACATAATAATTAATATGAATATACATTTACATATAATAGTAACGGAATGTTCATCAAGAGTCATAATACTAATAGCATAATTTCAATGTATTGGGGACAGCTGTCCATTTTGATCTACAGTCCAAACTATTGCTCATACAAAATATTTTTAGCCCCTGACAAATGTAGTTAAGACGCTTGCTGCCATAGAGAAACACAGGCAATGGCCTTGTGTGACCCCAGAGATGAAAGACCCACAAACAGCCTTATTTGTATTTATCATAATGACACTCTGTTCCATGTGGAGGGACCATTTCCACATTATGTGGCTCACTGCACATTACTGACCCATATCGAGCTGGTTAAGCGCAGAGAAGCAACACAGCCTGTCAGAACTGTACTTCAATATGAGATATTCCCAGGAAACTGCAAGTTCTACTTAGCAATTCATTTGGAGTACCTGACTCCATGATGCAAAAAGATAAGCTTTTCAGTATTTACAGTTAATTTCATTAGTTAGGGTTTGACAAGTTTAACTGGTACAGAATGACATGTGGAAACTCTCCAAAGTGTGTGCTAAAAATACATTTTTTTAATGCTACAGTGATGGTGAGGCTGAGAAAAGCCACTGTTTTTATTATTATTATTACTACTATAATTTATTTGTAAATACAAGCCAGGGCCTTATTAAAAAAATAAGGCAAGGTGGGTAGCTGCCCATGGAACACTGGTGGAGGGGCCTTTTGAACATTTTTTGTACATTCTGTATCTCACTCTTCCTGATGATGTGAGGCAAATAATACAGTCTACTCAATGTGGGAAGCCAGATGTAAAAACTCAGCATTGTGTGAAAATGGGTGTGAAAACTCCTGCTAATGTACTAAGAAGAACCAGAGTAATTGTAGAGCAAACCAACTGCACAATAGGGGACAAATAAAATTCTCAAAAGTCCTGTTAATTTATAAAGGGCTAGTAACACCTTGAATGCTAGAGATCTCCAATGTATTGCTAAGATAAATCTTCAGTAAGGCACAATTCAATTATCAGTTTTTTTTTGGCAATAGTAAAGCAAGCATGGGGCTATTATTAGGTGTTAGTTCTCTGTTAATGTCACCCATAAAGTAGGTGAAAGGGACGAGAAGAATTTAGTGATGACTTCCACCGACACAGTCCTTACACAATGTGCATGAGAGCAGAGGAATGGCACACTCCAATAGTTCATATATGCCCACAAAAGCAGCTCTAATTAATCATCATAGTATTTGGGCCGTGGAGAGTGTTATTTCAATACTGTCAGAGTTGTAGTTCAAGAGTTATTGAATGATAAAGTATCCCCCTCCGCCCCTTTTACCTAGTGTAAGCCTCCTCCCCTCAGATGTGGAATCTGGTCCATAGACCAGACAGCTCACAGCAAGGGACAATCTTCTTACTGTGAGAACAATGAAAACCCTGCCCCCCTTGACAGGTTTTTCAGCTTTTTCCCTTATCTTAATTGAAGATTGTCCCTCTCTGTAGTCTACCTGGGCACCTCCCTGCTGCTCTGATCTGAGCAGTGTTACATCAGTAAAAGAGGGGGATATTTTATCATTCAATTACTCTTGAACTACAACTCTGACATCATTGAAATAACACTCTCCAAGGCCCAAATACTATGATGATTAATTAGAGCTGCTTTTATTTTGAAACATTACTATCCCTTGGATGCTGTAGGCACCCTAACATAGATGGGGAGATCTATACAGCATCCACGGGGGTTAAAAGCATCCAGTCATATTCTCTGCCCTGTCTGCCCAGTCCGCAAACTAAATATATTAACCCTTTGTTGTCAGAGAAGCTTCCAACGCATTGCAAAGCAATGAGTAGGAAACTTCTCTGGTGCTGAAAGGGTTAATATGTTTAGCTTGAGGATGAAGCAGGGCAGAGAATGAAACGAGGTTGTAGAAAAAAAGTTGAGACTGAGCGTGCCAGAGTTTGCAGGCAGGCAGGCACCGGGGAACAGCACAGACATCTTGCAGAGCCGGCATCCCTGCGTCTGTGCTGTTTGTCCCCTTCAACTCCACGATTGGTGAGTTGAATGCCTTTGAGCCGAAAGAGACTGGAAAGGAATGACAGTGCAGGCACAGAGCGCCTACTGCAAGGTCCCAGCCGGTGCCTGTCTGCATGAAAGGTCATATTTTTTGTTAAAGGAGCAATTATACTTGAAAATAAACACAAGTGTGTTGCATAGCTAATGTAATAATCATTTGAAGGGCTATGTTATTGTAGTGAAAGTTCTGCTTTATCTATTGGTACTCGATAAGAAATATCATGTTCTGAGGTAATTCATTAGGTAATCTGGTACCCAGATAGAAGATCAACTTTTCCTTTCCCCAATACAGCTTAAAGTTCATATACCCTTCCCAATCAAATAGGAACATTCTTACTATTCTTGAAAACTGAACGTATTTATGACAACATTAGAGCAATGCTATAAAATAGCTCACCAATGATTTGGTAAAGTCTTTATTGTTAATGATGGTTATATGCTCCCTCATTCTGTATCTAAGGCCTTGTGTTATGTGGCCTACATACTGCATCCTACACTGTAAACATGTTTTAGGTACACCCCATGAACCTGCAGCAAACAAAGTATTTTCTTATATCATATCTTCTTACAATGGTTGTGCTAACAAAATGTCCATGTACACTGACAAAGGTGCGGGAAATACACTTACTAGTCCCACACTTATACATGCAACCTTGTGCAACCAGGTAGGGGCAACTTGCAACTTTTAGTTTAAAAAGGTACTTGTTTGCACTTGATCTTGAGCATATGAATAAGTAACACTATCATGAAATGCATAAGGCAGATCATATCATGAAATGCATAAGGTGGATTGTGCGTATAATCCACGTTCCGCCTTCGTGTATCTGGGAGAAACAATAAAGATTGTGGATTCTTTTGGAAAACAGTGACTGACTGGCATTCGTGAATGCTGACTCACAAGGCACTTCCATTCTGAGCCATTCTGGTAAATAGTGTAGTGCCGTTCTGTCAATACCAGTGGAAAGTGGAATGTCTCTTGCCTCCCCATGCCACTTCTTTTCTTGTATGGGCAAGGCAATGTTTCTTTTGCTGTTTAAAACAAAAATACTATACCTTATTACTGATTGCATTATAATTTTGTTATCCTCTTCTATCCCAGTCATGTCTACTTTATGAAATGGTGCCCAAATATTGACTTCAGTGCCAGAAGAGTAAACCAAAAGACAAGCCGGGGTCAGGAACCAAGACAGGTACTCTGCCAAACTAAGGTCAATACAGAGATCAACAATGTCAGGAACAATCCAGAAGTCAGGAACCAGAAGGGATGTCAGTGGAAACCAGGTCATGCAAAGATAATCAGTAACACAAGATAATGCACTTGCAGCCAGAATCAGACACAAGGGTCACCAGGAAGTGAGTCAAGATACTTTAAATACCCTGGGAGGGTTGGCTGATAACAGTCAAGTGAGCTATCCCAAAAGGTCAGCTGATTCAGCCTGATTGTAACGGTGTGTTTGACACACAGACACAGTGGTTTAGGATAAAACACAGTTTTATTGAAAAAACAGTAATACAATAACCCCTCACAGGTCCTGTAGTATCTTATCAGAATAATACAGACACAAGACAGGTTACATATACATATGCCTACACAGGTCCAGTATAACCACAGAGTCCATAACAAAATATACTGACACAGGTCAGACAGAATACGAAGGATTCCCAGGGTATCTGTACTGTATGGGTTAATGGCCTTCAGCGAGTGTAAACAGTCCCATGTGAAGAGAGGTCTGAAGTAGCTCACTTCATAGAGAGCTTAAGGATGAGTAATGCCTAGTAATAGGTTAGCAGACAAACATGAACTGCCAGAGCAGAATCAGAGACTGAGCAACATAGAAAACTGCTGTAGCAGTAATGGAGACCAGGCAATAGTATTCTGCCGTAGCAGTAACGGAGACTAGGACACTTGCACTCAGCAGGAGCAGTAACGGAAACAAGACCACTTGCACCCTGCCGTAGCAGTAACGGAGGCTAGGCCACTTGCACTCTGCAGAAGTAGTAACGGAGACTAGGCCACTTGCACACTGCCATAGCAGTAACAGAGACTAGGCCACTAGCACTCTGCAGGAGCAGAAACGGAAACAAGGCCGCTTGCACACTGCCGTAGCAGTAACGGAGATAAGGCCACTTGCACACTGCCGTAGCAGTAACGGAGGCCAGGCCACTTGCACTCTGCAGAAGTAGTAACGGAGACTAGGCCACTTGCACACTGCCGTAGCAGTAACTGAGGCTAGGCCACTTGCACACTGCCATAGCAGTAACGGAGGCTAGGCCACTTGCACACTGCAGAAGTAGAAACGGAGACTAGGCCACTTGCACACTGCCGTAGCAGTAACGGAGACTAGGCCACTTGCACTCTGCAGGAGCAGTAACGGAGACGAGGCCACTTGCACACTGTCGTAGCAGTAACGGAGACAAGGCAACTTGCACACTGCCGTAGCAGTAACGGAGGCTAGGCCACTTGCACTCTGCAGAAGTAGTAACGGAGACTAGGCCACTTGTACACTGCTGTAGCAGTAACGGAGACTAGACCACTTGCACTCTGCAGGAGCAGTAACGGAGACTAGGCCACTTGCACACTGCCTTAGCAGTAACCGAGACAAGGCCACTTGCACACTGCCATAGCAGTAACGGAGGCTAGGCCACTTGCACTCTGCAGAAGTAGTAACGGAGACCAGGCCACTTGCACACTGCTGTAGCAGTAACGGAGACTAGACCACTTGCACTCTACAGGAGCAGTAACGGAGACAAGGCCACTTGCACACTGCCTTAGCAGTAACGGAGACAAGGCCACTTGCACACTGCCGTAGCAGTAACGGAGGCTAGGCCACTTGCACTCTGCAGAATTAGTAATGGAGACTAGGCCACTTGCACGCTGCCATAGCAGAAACGGAGACTAGGACACTTGCACCTTGCAGGAGCAGTAACAGAAACAAGGCCATTTGCACACTGCCATAGCAGTAATGGAGGCTAGGCCACTTGCACTCTGCAGAAGTAGTAACGGAGACTAGGCCACTTGCACACTGCCATAGCAGTAACAGAGACTAGGCCACTAGCACTCTGCAGGAGCAGAAACGGAAACAAGGCCACTTGCACACTGCCGTAGCAGTAATGGAGATAAGGCCACTTGCACACTGCCGTAGCAGTAACAGAGGCCAGGCCACTTGCACTCTGCAGAAGTAGTAATGGAGACTAGGCCACTTGCACACTGCCGTAGCAGTAACGGAGACTAGGCCACTTGCACTCTGCAGGAGCAGTAACAGAGACGAGGCCACTTGCATACTGCCGTAGCAGTAACGGAGGCTAGACCACTTGAACACTGCCATAGCAGTAACGGAGGCTAGGCCACTTGCACACTGCAGAAGTAGTAACGGAGACTAGGCCACTTGCACACTGCCGTAGCAGTAACGGAGACTAGGCCACTTGCACTCTGCAGGAGCAGTAACGGAGACTAGGCCACTTGCGCACTGCCGTAGCAGTAACGGAGGCTAGGCCACTTTCACTCTGCAGAAGTAGTAACGGAGACTAGACCACTTGCACACTGCAGGAGCAGTAACGAAGACGAGGCCACTTGCACTCTGTAGGAGCAGTAACGGAGATGAGGCCACTTGCACACTGCCGTAGCAGTAACGGAGACAAGGCCACTTGCACACTGCCGTAGCAGTAACGGAGGCTAGGCCACTTGCACTCTGCAGAAGTAGTAACGGAGACTAGGCCACTTGTACACTGCTGTAGCAGTAACGGAGACTAGACCACTTGCACTCTGCAGGAGCAGTAACGGAGACTAGGCCACTTGCACACTGCCTTAGCAGTAACCGAGACAAGGCCACTTGCACACTGCCATAGCAGTAACGGAGGCTAGGCCACTTGCACTCTGCAGAAGTAGTAACGGAGACCAGGCCACTTGCACACTGCTGTAGCAGTAACGGAGACTAGACCACTTGCACTCTACAGGAGCAGTAACGGAGACTAGGCCACTTGCACACTGCCTTAGCAGTAACGGAGACAAGGCCACTTGCACACTGCCGTAGCAGTAACGGAGGCTAGGCCACTTGCACTCTGCAGAATTAGTAATGGAGACTAGGCCACTTGCACGCTGCCATAGCAGAAATGGAGACTAGGACACTTGCACCTTGCAGGAGCAGTAACAGAAACAAGGCCACTTGCACACTGCCGTAGCAGTAATGGAGGCTAGGCCACTTGCACTCTGCAGAAGTAGTAACGGAGACTAGGCCACTTGCACACTGCCATAGCAGTAACAGAGACTAGGTCACTAGCACTCTGCAGGAGCAGAAACGGAAACAAGGCCACTTGCACACTGCCGTAGCAGTAATGGAGATAAGGCCACTTGCACACTGCCGTAGCAGTAACAGAGGCCAGGCCACTTGCACTCTGCAGAAGTAGTAATGGAGACTAGGCCACTTGCACACTGCCGTAGCAGTAACGGAGACTAGGCCACTTGCACTCTGCAGGAGCAGTAACAGAGACGAGGCCACTTGCATACTGCCGTAGCAGTAACGGAGGCTAGGCCACTTGCACACTGCCATAGCAGTAACGGAGGCTAGGCCACTTGCACACTGCAGAAGTAGTAACGGAGACTAGGCCACTTGCACACTGCCGTAGCAGTAACGGAGACTAGGCCACTTGCACTCTGCAAGAGCAGTAACGGAGACTAGGCCACTTGCGCACTGCCGTAGCAGTAACGGAGGCTAGGCCACTTGCACTCTGCAGAAGTAGTAACGGAGACTAGGCCACTTGCACACTGCAGGAGCAGTAACGGAGACGAGGCCACTTGCACTCTGCAGGAGCAGTAACGGAGATGAGGCCACTTGCACACTGCCGTAGCAGTAACGGAGACAAGGCCACTTGCACACTGCCATAGCAGTAACGGAGGCTAGGCCACTTGCACTCTGCAGAAGTAGTAATGGAGACTAGGCCACTTGCACACTGCCGTAGCAGTAATGGAGACTAGGCCACTTGCACTGTGCAGGAGCAGTAACGGAAACTAGGCCACTTGCACACTGCCGTAGCAGTAACGGAGGCTAGGCGACTTGCACTCTGCAGAAGTAGTAATGGAGACTAGGCCACTTGCACACTGCCGTAGCAGTAATGGAGACTAGGCCACTTGCACTGTGCAGGAGCAGTAACGGAAACTAGGCCACTTGCACACTGCCGTAGCAGTAATGGAGACTAGGCCACTTGCACTGTGCAGGAGCAGTAACGGAAACTAGGCCACTTGCACACTGCCGTAGCAGTAACGGAGACTAGGCCACTAGCACTTTGCAGGAGCAGAAATGGAAACAAGGCCACTTGCACACTGTCGTAGCAGTAACGGAGACAAGGCCACTTGCACACTGCCGTAGCAGTAACGGAGGCCAGGCCACTTGCACTCTGCAGAAGTAGTAACGGAGACTAGGCCACTTTCACACTGCCGTAGCAGTAACGGAGACAAGGCCACTAGCACTCTGCAGGAGCAGAAACGGAAACAAGGCCACTTGTACACTGCCGTAGCAGTAACGGAGACAAGGCCACTTGCACACTGCCGTAGCAGTGACGGAGACTAGGCCACTTGCACTCTGCAGAAGTAGTAACGGAGACTAGGCCACTTGCACACTGCCGTAGCAGTAATGGAGATAAGGCCACTTGCACACTGCCATAGCAGTAACAGAGGCCAGGCCACTTGCACTCTGCATAAGTAGTAATGGAGACTAGGCCACTTGCACACTGCCGTAGCAGTAACGGAGACTAGGCCACTTGCACTCTGCAGGAGCAGTAACAGAGACGAGGCCACTTGCATACTGCCGTAGCAGTAACGGAGGCTAGGCCACTTGCACACTGCCATAGCAGTAACGGAGGCTAGGCCACTTGCACACTGCAGAAGTAGTAACGGAGACTAGGCCACTTGCACACTGCCGTAGCAGTAACGGAGACTAGGCCACTTGCACTCTGCAGGAGCAGTAACGGAGACTAGGCCACTTGCGCACTGCCGTAGCAGTAACGGAGGCTAGGCCACTTGCACTCTGCAGAAGTAGTAACGGAGACTAGGCCACTTGCACACTGCAGGAGCAGTAACGGAGACGAGGCCACTTGCACTCTGCAGGAGCAGTAACGGAGATGAGGCCACTTGCACACTGCCGTAGCAGTAACGGAGACAAGGCCACTTGCACACTGCCATAGCAGTAACGGAGGCTAGGCCACTTGCACTCTGCAGAAGTAGTAATGGAGACTAGGCCACTTGCACACTGCCGTAGCAGTAATGGAGACTAGGCCACTTGCACTGTGCAGGAGCAGTAACGGAAACTAGGCCACTTGCACACTGCCGTAGCAGTAACGGAGGCTAGGCGACTTGCACTCTGCAGAAGTAGTAATGGAGACTAGGCCACTTGCACACTGCCGTAGCAGTAATGGAGACTAGGCCACTTGCACTGTGCAGGAGCAGTAACGGAAACTAGGCCACTTGCACATTGCCGTAGCAGTAATGGAGACTAGGCCACTTGCACTGTGCAGGAGCAGTAACGGAAACTAGGCCACTTGCACACTGCCGTAGCAGTAACGGAGACTAGGCCACTAGCACTTTGCAGGAGCAGAAATGGAAACAAGGCCACTTGCACACTGTCGTAGCAGTAACGGAGACAAGGCCACTTGCACACTGCCGTAGCAGTAACGGAGGCCAGGCCACTTGCACTCTGCAGAAGTAGTAACGGAGACTAGGCCACTTTCACACTGCCGTAGCAGTAACGGAGACAAGGCCACTAGCACTCTGCAGGAGCAGAAACGGAAACAAGGCCACTTGTACACTGCCGTAGCAGTAACGGAGACAAGGCCACTTGCACACTGCCGTAGCAGTGACGGAGGCTAGGCCACTTGCACACTGCAGAAGTAGTAACGGAGACTAGGCCACTTGCACACTGCCGTAGCAGTAACGGAGACTAGGCCACTTGCACTTTGCAGGAGCAGTAACGGAGACTAGGCCACTTGCGCACTGCCGTAGCAGTAACGGAGGCTAGGCCACTTGCACTCTGCAGAAGTAGTAACGGAGACTAGGCCACTTGCACACTGCAGGAGCAGTAACGGAGACGAGGCCACTTGCACTCTGCAGGAGCAGTAACGGAGATGAGGCCACTTGCACACTGCTGTAGCAGTAACGGAGACAAGGCCACTTGCACACTGCCATAGCAGTAACGGAGGCTAGGCCACTTGCACTCTGCAGAAGTAGTAATGGAGACTAGGCCACTTGCACACTGCCGTAGCAGTAATGGAGACTAGGCCACTTGCACTGTGCAGGAGCAGTAACGGAAACTAGGCCACTTGCACACTGCCGTAGCAGTAACGGAGGCTAGGCGACTTGCACTCTGCAGAAGTAGTAATGGAGACTAGGCCACTTGCACACTGCAGTAGCAGTAATGGAGACTAGGCCACTTGCACTGTGCAGGAGCAGTAACGGAAACTAGGCCACTTGCACATTGCCGTAGCAGTAATGGAGACTAGGCCACTTGCACTGTGCAGGAGCAGTAACGGAAACTAGGCCACTTGCACACTGCCGTAGCAGTAACGGAGACTAGGCCACTAGCACTTTGCAGGAGCAGAAATGGAAACAAGGCCACTTGCACACTGTCGTAGCAGTAACGGAGACAAGGCCACTTGCACACTGCCGTAGCAGTAACGGAGGCCAGGCCACTTGCACTCTGCAGAAGTAGTAACGGAGACTAGGCCACTTTCACACTGCCGTAGCAGTAACGGAGACAAGGCCACTAGCACTCTGCAGGAGCAGAAACGGAAACAAGGCCACTTGTACACTGCCGTAGCAGTGACGGAGGCTAGGCCACTTGCACTCTGCAGAAGTAGTAACGGAGTCTAGGCCACTTGCACACTGCCGTAGCAGTAACGGAGGCTAGGCCACTTGCACACTGCCATAGCAGTAACGGAGGCTAGGCCACTTGCACACTGCAGAAGTAGTAACGGAGACTAGGCCACTTGCACACTGCCATAGCAGTAACGGAGACTAGGCCACTTGCACTCTGCAGGAGCAGTAACGGAGACTAGGCCACTTGCGCACTGCCGTACACTAACGGAGGCTAGGCCACTTGCACTCTGCAGAAGTAGTAACGGAGACTAGGCCACTTGCACACTGCAGGAGCAGTAACGGAGACGAGGCCACTTGCACTCTGCAGGAGCAGTAACGGAGATGAGGCCACTTGCACACTGCCGTAGCAGTAACGGAGACAAGGCCACTTGCACACTGCCGTAGCAGTAACGGAGGCTAGGCCACTTGCACTCTGCAGAAGTAGTAATGGAGACTAGGCCACTTGCACACTGCTGTAGCAGTAATGGAGACTAGGCCACTTGCACTGTGCAGGAGCAGTAACGGAAACTAGGCCACTTGCACACTGCCGTAGCAGTAACGGAGGCTAGGCGACTTGCACTCTGCAGAAGTAGTAATGGAGACTAGGCCACTTGCACACTGCCGTAGCAGTAATGGAGACTAGGCCACTTGCACTGTGCAGGAGCAGTAACGGAAACTAGGCCACTTGCACACTGCCGTAGCAGTAACGGAGACTAGGCCACTAGCACTTTGCAGGAGCAGAAATGGAAACAAGGCCACTTGCACACTGTCGTAGCAGTAACGGAGACAAGGCCACTTGCACACTGCCGTAGCAGTAACGGAGGCCAGGCCATTTGCACTCTGCAGAAGTAGTAACGGAGACTAGGCCACTTTCACACTGCCGTAGCAGTAACGGAGACAAGGCCACTAGCACTCTGCAGGAGCAGAAACGGAAACAAGGCCACTTGTACACTGCCGTAGCAGTAACGGAGACAAGGCCACTTGCACACTGCCGTAGCAGTGACGGAGGCTAGGCCACTTGCACTCTGCAGAAGTAGTAACGGAGACTAGGCCACTTGCACACTGCCGTAGCAGTAACGGAGACTAGGCCACTTGCGCTCTGCAGAAGCAGTATCGGAGACTAGGCCACTTGCATACTGCCGTAGCAGTAACGGAGGCTAGGCCACTTGCACTCTGCAGAAGTAGTAACAGAGTCTAGGCCACTTGCACACTGCCGTAGCAGTAATGGAGACTAGGCCACTTACACTCTGCAGGAGCAGTAACAGAGACAAGGTCACTTGCACACTGCCGTAGCAGTAACGGAGACTAGGCCACTTGCACACTGCCATAGCAGTAACGGAGACTAGGCCACTTGCACTCTGCAGGAGCAGTAACGGAGATGAGGCCACTTGCACACTGCTGTAGCAGTAACGGAGACTAGGCCACTTGCACTCTGCAGGAGCAGTAACGGAGGCTAGGCCACTTGCACTCTGCAGACGCAGTAATGGAGACTAGGCCACTTGCACACTGCAGGAGCAGTAACGGAGACTAGGCCACTTGCACTCTGCAGGAGCAGTAACGGAAACAAGGCCACTTGCACACTGCCGTAGCAGTAACGGAGGCTAGGCCACTTGCACTCTGCAGAAGTAGTAACGGAGACTAGGCCACTTGCACACTGCCGTAGCAGTAACGGAGACTACGCCACTAGCACTCTGCAGGAGCAGAAATGGAAACAAGGCCACTTGCACACTGTCGTAGCAGTAACGGAGACAAGGCCACTTGCACACTGCCGTAGCAGTAACGGAGGCCAGGCCACTTGCACTCTGCAGAAGTAGTAACAGAGACTAGGCCACTTGCACACTGCCATAGCAGTAACGGAGACTAGGCCACTAGCACTCTGCAGGAGGAGAAACGTAAACAAGGCCACTTGCACACTGCCGTAGCAGTAACGGAGGCTAGGCTACTTGCACTCTGCAGAAGTAGTAACTGAGACTAGGCACTTGCACTCTGCAGAAGTAGTAACGGAGACTAGGCCACTTGCACACTGCCGTAGCAGTAACGGAGACTAGGCCACTTGCACTCTGCAGAAGCAGTATCGGAGAATAGGCCACTTGCACACTGCCGTAGCAGTAACGGAGGCTAGGCCACTTGCACTCTGCAGAAGTAGTAACGGAGACTAGGCCACTTGCACTCTGCAGTAGCAGTAACGGAGACTAGGCCACTTGCACTCTGCAGGAGCAGTAACGGAGACGAGGCCACTTGCACACTGCCGTAGCAGTAACAGAGACTAGGCCACTTGCACTTTGCCATAGCAGTAACGGAGACTAGGGCACTTGCACTCTGCAGGAGTAGTAATGGAGACACACAATTGAGCACTGCCGTGACAGGAACGGACTGAGCAACTGAGCAACTCGCCCTGAGGTCGCAACCAACTGGGAGCATCACAAACGCCTAACCAGTAGGAATGTTTCCAAGGCAACAAAGAAGCAGCCAGCACAGGAACGTCAGCCAAGCCGGGTTGATTCATGGAGCAGGAACGTCAGTCAAGCAGGTCGGTACATGGATCAGGAACGTCAGCCAAGCCGGGTCGGTGCACAGGAGCAGGAGAAGAAGAATGGTCAGGTGGTCCGGGTTGGTTCACAGGCAGGAGACGAGATGCAGAGTAGTCAGGTAGGCTGGGTCGATACACTGGGAATACTGAGAGCAGGAACAAGCACTGTTACAGGAACACCACGAAAGGGCACCTGAGAGGTGCCAGAACCCAGCATATAAAGACCATACTGGGCGGGACAAGCACAGTATGGCCAATAGGAGTAAAGCAAAGTGTAGACTGACAGAATGTCGCATGAGGAAGCACGGGCACCGTGATACTGATCCAGAAAAAGGAAAGCAGCAGCAATGGATAGCAGAGTACTAGATTAGCTCAGACAGCAGAATCAAGCAGCAGAGTTAGAGCAGCTCAGCCAAACCTTGACAAAGTGAAAAGGAAAAAGTAAGAGAAAAGAGTGAAAGGAAATTAAAGAAAAGGAAGAAGGACATAAGCTCTGGAAAAATGAGAGAAGTCTCACCAAAGCAACTGATGGGAATGCTAGACTGAGGAGTATAGCACCATGCAATGAGCCCCATCGGTCTCCCATTGGGCCATAAGAGGCTCTGGATCAGCATTTGGAGAAACAGAAAGCTATGGGGACCAGACGTCCACGAAGGAGGGCCCACCTCCGGATAGCAGGAGTATTAATTTTTCAAATACTAAGGTATCATTAACCTTCGTTCTCCACATTGCAGGGGAAGGTGGTAGTTCCAACTTCCAACACAGAGAGACACACATCCTGGCAGCAGTACGGAGATGGAATAGTAGATGACGGAGGGGCTTGGTGGGAACAACTCTGTACAAATTAATATAAAATAGGAGAAGAGAGGGGGGCCAAATTTCAGGGGAAAGCCTAAGGTAGAAGAAATCTCCTCCATGACTTGACACCAGAAAGGAATGATTTTAGGACAGTCCCATCAGAGATGACTCAAGGTATTGATATCTTGACCACAATGCCAACAAATAGGTGATACTGTGGGGTAGTAACTATGCAGGAGACAGGGGGACCTATACCACCGAGTCAGAAGGTTGTAATTAGTTTCCATCACCGTGAGATTGTGGGAGGAAAATAGTGAATGTCTGATCACCAAGTTTCACAATTCCAGAGGGATCGATATCTGAAGTCCCGATTCTCAGAGATTGTGTTGGTTTTGAAATCAGAGGGAGAGTCAGCTAGTTGAGAATACAATATGGCAATGGGGCATCGAAGGGGTACATAGGGGGTAACAGCATACAGGGCAGGAGGGTGACATAGCAACTCAAAGGTAAAAAGATCCCGCAGGACGGCAGATTTGTGGGGGGTGAGATGAAAGATAAATATGCAGCTGTCGATACACCAGAAGTCGTGGGAATGTAGATCCCATCTAGCCTGGAGCGTCTCGAAGGATGCCAGTGTGTCCCCGGACACCATATCTGCGTCTACTAGACCGTCACTCCTCCCCCATCCAAGGAAGGATGAGGTTTCATTTCTAGGAGGGAACTCTGAATTGACAAGAAGGGAAAGTGGGGGACAGGAGAGTATTATTTCAATACTGTCCGAGTTGAATAATAAAGTATCCCCTTCCCGCCTATTTTACTTATGTAACACTGCTCAACTCAGAGCAGCAAGGTGGTGTCCAGGTGGATTGCAGAGAGGGACAATCTTCAATTAGCGTAAGGGAAAAACCTGTCAAGGTGGGCAGGGTTTTCATTGTTCTCACAGTAAGAAGATTGTTCCTTGCTGTGAGCTGTCTGGTCCAAATTCCGAACTCCATTTGCAGAAATCAAGCCCCAGACTATAAGGAACCTCCACCACGCTTCACTGTTGCCTGCAGACATTCATTCTTGTACCGTTCTCCAGTCCTGAAGTGAACAAACTGCCTTCTGTACAGCCAGATATTTCAGATGTTGACTTATCATTTCAAAGCACCTGCTGCCATTTTTCTGCATCCCAGTTCCTGTGTTTTTGTGCATAGTTGAGTCAATTGGCCTTGTTTCCGCGTAGGAGGAATGACCTTTTGGCCGCAAGTCTTGCATGAAGACCACTTCTGACCAGGCTTCTCCGGACAGTAGATGGGTGTACTGGGGTCCCACTGTTTTCTTCAAATTCTGAGCTGATGGCACTGCTGTGGATCTTCTGATTGCAAAGAGAAGTAAGCATGGTGTGTCCTTGATCTGCTGCACTAAGTTTCCTTGGCTGACCAATGAGTCTACTGTTCTCAGCATTGCCTGTTTCTTTGTGCTTCTTCAAAAGAGCTTGAACAGCACATCTGGAAATCCCTGTCTGCCTAGACATTTTGGCCTGGAAGAGACCTTGCTGATGCAGTATAACTACCTTGTGTCTTGTTGCTTTGTTCAGTCTTGCCATGGTACATGACTTTTGAAATTAAACTGTCTTCAGGCAAGTCACATGTACAAAAGTTATAGATTGCAGTTAGCATAGGTGTGTGTTCCTGGTATCCCTTACAGTATATCAAAACATACAACAAGAATTTTTCTTGAAAGAGTAGTAGCTAATGATTACAGTCATAAATGCCATATATTTTCAAAGCTTTTCAAAGCTATATGTATCTTTGAAGTGGTGGAAATCTAAAATAGTTCAATGGTTTCCTATAGCTACACGTCCTGGAAACAGTTGTGTACACCAGCCTAGGAGTAAAAAGGCAATTTACCGCTCATTTGATGTGGGAGAATGTCTGCTTTCCAAAATGGTATACCTTGCCTACATCTTTCCTGCATATCTGTAATAGTTATAACCATTTTAGTGTAGGCAGGTTATTTCAAAAAGAAAAAGTCCCAGGTGTAGGTTAGCTTTCCTGGCACCACCATATTGTACCAATTTTCTCAGGCTGGTAGCAGGTACCGCATACAGTAGGAAATGCTATGGTTTTCACATATTTTAGTATCTTTAAGTGGTAGAAATTTGAATTGGATTGCTCACTTCCCATAAAGTCATCGCTATCTGAATATCTGACTCCAACAAAGCTTCAATCCTTATTTTTGTATAAATAGTTTAACAGAGATATTAACTTTGAAAGTCTTACCCAGTGATGTCACTGGTGGGATCGACAGTTCAGTACCGAAAGGCTGTCAATTTCCTCCCCTCCTCCCCCTATGTTGTATCTCATTCCTTCCTCTTTTAGAGAAGTACAAATCTTCATATGACCTGGAAAGCATTGACTTGTGAGTTTCTGTAGGAGGAGGGAACGAGGCACAACGTGCGAGGATGAGGGGTGGTGAACGACAGCCGCAATGCCACCAGTGATGGCAAAGATAATATATATATTAAACTACTGATTTAAATAAAACAGATTGAAGCTTTATTGGAGCCTGATATTTAGATAATGATGACTTTATGGGAGGTGAGTGTTCCACTCAAAAAAAAACAAACTTGTATTTGTTCCTATAGCACCAACTTTTGGAAATATGTGTGCACTTCAGCCTAGGGGTAGAAAGGCAAGTGACCCCTAATTTGATGAAGGCAAATGTCTGCTTTCCAAAATGGTATACCTTGCATACCTTTCCATCATGTCTTTAATAGTTTTGACAATTTGAGTACAGGCAACCATTAAAAAAAAAAAAAAAAAAGAGGTAGGTGTAGTTTTGAGCTTTTGGCACCCCTCTATAGTATGTGAACTCTTACCAATGGGGTACCATTTTTCTTCTAAGAGCACTAACTAATGAATACCGTTAAAAATTGGAAATAAAAAAATGCTATTTTTTTCCTATAGTGCCACCTCCTGGAAACATCAGGCTAAGGGTGGCTAGTGACCCCACATTTGATATGGTAGGTTATCTTCTTTCAAAATGGTATGGCATGTCCACCCTTTATTTAGTTATTACAACCATTTTAGTATAGGCAAGTCATGTTTGAAAAATTGTATAAAAAATAAGAGCTTGTAGTAGGTGTAGTTTTGTGCTTCTGGCACCCCCTACGGTATGTTAACTCATACCATTAGGGTGCCACTTTTCTCCTATGAGCATTAGCTCATGAATAGAGTTGGACATTCCATTGTTTTCACAGATTTCAGTACATTTGAAGTGGTGAAAATGTAAAATTAAATGCCAATTTTTTCCTTTAGTGACACCTTCTGGAAACATTTGTGCACACCAGGCTAGGGGTAGAAATATATATGACCCCTCATTTGATGCAGTGGTTTATCTTCTTTATAAAATGGTATGTCTACCCTTCCCTCACTTCTGTAGCTGTTATAACCATTTTAGTACAGGCAAGTCATGTTTGAGAAAACATAAGAAAAATCAGAGGATGTAGTTGGTATAGTTCCTAGCACCCCCTAAAGTATGTAATCAAATAACAATGGGGTGTCCTTTGTCTCCTAAAAGTATTAGCCAATGTATACAGTGGGAAATTATATAGTTTGCAAAGGTTTTAGTACATTTGAAGGGGTAGAAATTAGAAAAATTCATTTTTTTCCTTTAGTACCACATTTGTAGTTACCATTCTAGGGGTAGAAAGTGACCCATCCTTTGATGCAGTAGCTATCTACTTTCTGAAAATAAGTAGTTTAATATAGTTATTCAGCTGTCTTAGGGTAGTTTTACTATGTAACCACTAGAATGTACATATTCATTTATAAAGTTGAAAATACCATTTTGCACTCCTCGTAATTAGGGCTCGGCACAGGTCATGAATTCAGGTAAAACTATACATATTTGGTATTTTGTACTTGGGGGACTCCAGGCTTTTTCAAATAATTGAAACTTTCACAATCAAGATAAAAGTTTTTGATTTTTAACTTTTGTTTGTAATTATGATATCATAGCTCAAGTTCAATTATTTCTGAAAAAAATTATAAAATTTCCCATATGTAACTAGAAAGTTACCAGAGGAAAAAAGCCTAAACAGATGTGTAGCAAAAAATGCTGAAAATGTGTCAGGCCTACAAGGTACAGGAAATGACCCAAGCCTCTGGCACTGAAGGGCTTAATCAATCTCACAATAGAAGCTTTGGACATTGCTGTTTGCTGTACCTTTATATTTCTTGTAGAAACAGACAAGAATGTGTCAGAGTTTCAGATCTGATCTGTCTTTTCCATACAGACTGAGATACACCTCATTGAGTCAAAGTTGTGAAATTGTTTCTCTTGATCTTACTTAGGGTTTGGTCAGAATGAGGGAAGAATGATATCCTGATTGAGGTGAAATTCCAAAATCACTTTTGATCTGAAAGATGGTTTTGTCCTTAAAACAACCTTCTTTTGTTGAAACACAAAGTATGGAAAACTGTACAAGAGAGCTTGCAGCTCAATTACACTCCTAGCAGAAGTGACTTCTGCTTAAGGGTAAGATATTTTAATGTAAAATTCTTTATGGGCTTAAGGGTTCATGTGAGTTGAAAGCTGTTGCAGGACTAGATTCCAATCCCACGAAGGATTTCTCTAATAGTTTTACTTTAGATATCGCCTTAATATATCTCTCTACAAAATAGTCTTCAGAGAAAGGAGTTTCTTGAGTCACTGATAAGGATGATTTTGATGCTTTTCTGAAAACCTTCCTGAAGGAAATCTAGCAGAACTGATCTCTGGAAAGGTTCTTATTGTGTCATCACTTGAAAAAATGGCATTCTTCCTGAGATGATCACTTCAGAAACTGCCTCAGATAGGCTTTTGATCTCAAAGAGCACTGTTCAACATCCAGGCCATCAACTTCAGGAATGCTGGCTCTTGATGTAGAATTGGTCCTTGTGACAGGAGATCCCTGACAAAAGGAAATACCACTGGAAGAAGCAGAGGCATTCTTACCAGATCCACAAACCAGACCCCTCTTGGCCACCAGGAGCTATAAGAATTACATTCACTTTGTCTCTCCTTATCTTATCAACTCCAGCAAGAGTGGGATTGGAGGGAATATGTATGCCAGAAAAAAGTTAATTTGGCATTGAATGCATCCTGGCCCAGTACGTTGTTTATTTTTTCAACTGAAAAAGATGGCGTTTGGAGATTTCTCTTAAAAAGCCATCGTGCACTGTTGGACTTCCCCAATTTGAACTTATGCTGGACCATTCCCTGGCTAACTCAAAAGGAAGTGCTCTGAACTGAAAGTGCTTCCCCATCATAGAAATCCTGAGAAACCTCCTGTCACTGGATCTTAAAGAATATGATGGTATACATATTATAGATCTATTGTTGTCAGGAAAGAATGTGGAGGAACAGCCTTGATTACTAATATTAAAGTCTGTATCTTAAATTTTCTAGTTTTTATAAAAATTGTAAGCATTTTAGATCCAGAATTAGCCTGGAATCTCCGAAGGATTTAGGGGCTAAGAACAGAATAGAGTATGTTCGAGAACCCTCCTAATTGATTGGTACCTCCTCTCTCATCCTGTTTGGATTAGGATATCCTGGACTTCAGACCACATCCTGGATTTGAGACAGTTCCTTGGAATAGGTAATGTCCTGAAATTGTTGATCGTTGGGACAGTACAGAACTCCAGAGGATACCCATCTCCACAATTTGCTACACCAATTTGTATGACTGGGATGTTAGCCTGGTTTCACTGAAATGTTCCAGCCTACCCCCTACTGGACTGAAGATGGGGTCCGCCTCTCTTTATTGATAACTGTTAGAAAATTGAGCTTTTCTGGAGAAATCCTTTCTGGATCCTCTCCTAGCGCCCAGAGATGCATCCCCTCCTCCTCTTCTGGTCATAAGATCTTCCGGGCTGATATCACATGAGCTCTCAAAAGGACTGTTTCCTAGATCTATAAACTGTTGGTCTTGAAGGTGAAGGGCCTCTATTACTTCTTTCTTTCTTTTATCTCCTGAAGATCCTTTGATTATTTCCTCCAATTGGTCACCAAATAGCATATTACCTGTGAAGGGAAGCAAAACCAATTTGTTTTTGGAAGAGGCATCCTCTTCTAGGCCTTAAAGTGACAGTAATACTTAAATATTACTAATCCCTGTAGTAAAGCCCTAGTAAAAAAAAACGTATTGTCCCCAGTGTCATCTCTCAAACCTTTATGGATTGAGAGATGAACGCTTCTAAAGTTGCCCTCTCCCTCCCCCTTCCCCGTAGTCAGCATTCTAGCTGACTGTAGGGAAGAGAGTCGCACGACTTTCAGGCGGCTCTCCAGCACAGCCTGATCGTGTTAACTAAAAAAAACAAACTTTCACTGAAATGGTCTTCTATGTGTGCTTGGTTTGCAATGAACCATAACCGGATTTCCCTTTAGTCAGCTACAAAGCTGACTTCGGGGAAGGGGGAGGGAGAGGGCAACTTTAGAAGCGTTCATGTCTCAAACCATAAAGGTTTGAGAGCTGACACTAGGGGCAATATGTTTTTTTTTTTTTTACTAGGGCTTTACTATAGGGATTAGTAATACTTAAGTATTACTATCCCTTTAATCAATAATGCTCTGCTAGAGCAAACCAGCAAAGCTCATGTTCGTGCCAGAACTTAATGATGTCCATGGAGGCATCACAGGAGAAATTGACTGCTTATTTAATAGAAGCACAGGTTTTGGGCAGTTTCATTAAAATTTTTCTCCCAAATGTGCCTTTGAAGAAGAAGCCATGGTAATAAAGAACCCTGTGTCTTTAAATTGTATCAGCTTTCTGCACCCATTGCACTTCTGGGCTCAGTTAATATAGGATCAGAGCCTGCTTTCTGGCTCCATTCAAATCATCTCAGAAAAAATTCCCATTCTGGAACATGGAAGCAGCTGTAATGAAGAAAAAAGGCAGGCGGTTTTATAAAATATAGCAGGAAATTTTTTGCCTCAATGTTAAGAGAAGGAAGCAACATAATTAAGCCCACATCCTTGACCTTCTACAAGGTACCATGTCCCATGCGCCCATCATCATCTAGAGGGTATCTGGACCAATAAGGCAATATGTATGCAACCTGCATCTGCTGGCAGGATGCATGAGAGCATAAGTACACCAACTGACTTGGCAGAACAACAAAAGAAAATACAGCAGTTTACAGGAGAGAGTGGTCTTCACATTTTTGATTGGTCCTACCAGCTGGGAGGCACAGTCAATACACATATTTTACTTGCCGTTGACAGGACATGGAAAAGATGTGTTTCTCCTATGAACATTTCTACAAACAGAAAATGGGCCTTCTCACTGATCCCTAATCCATATATCCTCTCAATATAACTCCACCAACTGTTTCATATAACCACTCTGTATAACCCCTCCTATTGCCCCATATAACCTTTCCTTATAACCATGCATATTGCTCCACATAACCTCTAACTATAAATCGTCCTATTGTGCCATATACCCTCTTCCTTTTTTCCATATAACATCTCTTTGTAACTTCCATGTAGCTCTTTCAACTGCTCAATATGAATGTGCCTATAGCGCCTCATATTGCTCCATATAGGGTCTCCCTATAACTACTTGTATTATAACATATAGCCCTTACCTATAATGCTTTCTATCAATCCATATATTTTCTCTCTATAACTCTTCCTATTGCTCCATAACCTCGTCCCATTGTTCCATATAACCTCAACCTATAACTCCCCGTTGTAACTTATCCCATTCTTAAAATGAACTGCTCTCTATAGCTTCTCATATTGCTGCATATAACATTTTCCTATACCTTGTGCTATTAATAAATATAGCCCCTACCTAGAACTAGTCCTATTTCACCATATAACCTCTCCCTATAACTTATCCTTTTGCTCCATATCACCTCTCCCTAACACTCATCCTATTGTTCAATATAACCTCTCCTTATTACTCATCCTATTGCACCATATAACCTTGTCCCATTGTTCCAGTTAATCTCACCCTATAATTCCTCTTTGTAGATTCTCATACTGCTGCATATGACATCTTCCTATCTGCTATTAATACATATAGCCACTGACTATAACTCCTCCTATTGTTCAATATAACCTCTAAATCCTCCTATTCCATATCATTTGCCCACATAACCTTTCCATACATCTCCTTCTATTTTCAGTATAATCTCTCCTTATAACTACTACTAACCTATTCATATAACTTTTCTTGTCCTATATAACCTCTCCATGTGACTCATCCATTTCCTCCATGTACAGTCTCTCTATACTTCTCTATTGTTCCACATAACCTCTTCCTGTGTAATTCCTGATATTTCCACATGTAACCTCCACTTCATCCTATAGCTCTATATAATGTCTTTCTACATCTTTGATATCTATGCAAGAATATTTCCTTACAAAAACATATTTTCCTAGAAGGGGTAAAATCTCTGCAACAGGAATTTAGGCAACTGTATTTTATTACCAGTTGACCTAACTGTTAGCTGGGGAGCAAGAAAGTTATATTTGTTTTAAGAGAGACCATATGTGGCACCTGGAGGCAAAACCTCTTAAATTGATGCTAAGGTGTAAATTTATAGTGTTGCATTTATAATAGTCTAAACAAGCCCATAGCCGGACTGCAGGGATACTTCCTGATGAAAGAAAATAATGTATCCTGTAATAAAATTGAAGGTTTAATAAATATACATATGGTGCAATACTCCAGAAGCCTTATTTACAAAGAAATAAATTAATATCCCCTTTTATTGCTAGAGAAGCTTGCAACATGGTTCCCTGACAGTAAAGTATTACATTGACCCATGTATTATCACCACATGTATATATTTTATGTATATGGAGTCACGTTATACATTCAGTTCTTCTCAGAATAATACAACCATATAAATAATAAGGGGTAACTGCTGAAAATCAAATACATAAAGAAATATAGGGAACAATCAATTAAAAGTGCTAAAATTGCAATCCCAGCCACACTGGTAACTAAATGCCACCATTAAGAGATAAGCTGTTGAAAAAATATAATTGAAAGCCAAAAAATTTATGTTAAAGAATATGTTTATGTTCTCACTCAATAGTACAAAAGCATAGAAATGTAGTTTGTCAAACCTCAACTCTGAGTCCTGTTTTGCTTTGTTGATGATAAAAGTGTAACATGAAGATTAATATGATTAAAGAAAAGCTTAGGGCAGGATGCATAGTTCAAGTTCAGTGTACTATAATTCTGAATTATCATGAATTTGTGCATGTCAGTAATAACTATAAATGTTCCTCTCTTTTTTAAATAAATGTTTTTGTGTGCATTTTTTGTTATACAGATCAAGTCCCTTTGATTGCATTTTTGTCAGTCAAGATGACTTCATACACATGATCAAATATTTCTTACTATGGTTTTGTTCCACTCATATACGGGCTTATGTGTTTTTTTTATATATATTGTTAATTTTCTTAAACTATATATGTTCAGATCCTATCTGGTAAATGTTTTAGCTCCAGTTTTTGTTTTTTCCATCAAATATCTATCTATTAAAGTTTTAATTACGCTATTAAAATAAAGAAAATATACGTGGTCCTTGTCCTCTGCAATCTACATTTGTTTACATCCATAATGATTTCTTTGATCGATCAAGAACGTTGATTGTTCTTCACTGATCTAAGGTATATTTTATGAAGTATGAAGCTGAGTAAGTCACAGTCAGTTTTGAGCAAGATAGTGAATTATGACTTGACTGTGTAAAAACACACGCAAATGCACACGCATGCACTGAGATGCATAAAGATCGACACAGTCATACACACATACATGCAATGCACAACATGCAGACACATAGAGTGTGATACAAACATGCAACACACACAGTGAGGAACACACAGGCACACACAGAGACACACACACACATAGAAGTGAGTCATAAGGGGGTGACTTATGTGTCATTGTAATGAGTTTGTGTTTGTACTTATGCCTCCACTGTGGCATTCATTCATATAGTTGAAATCAGGGCCGGATTTACATCTCAGCAGCCTGTAGGCACAGAAATCTGAAGCACCCCCCCCCCCCGATAAAAATAAAATATATAGTCTCTATATAAGGGAACATCCTTATAAAGATGGGAGTGGAATAACTAATAGCGGGTAAGGCTGGTACTCACCGGCTGTTGTTCTTTATTATAGCTTATTGGTACATTATACAGCAAACTTTGCTATCTACAACTTCTACTTCTTATAAGAACTTCCTTATTGCTTTAAAGTCTTTATATGCCAATTTGTAAGTCTATTAGACAATCCTGAGATCTAGCCACATTGTTATTTTTATTTAAATATATTAAATGAAATTTATTCATTATGAGGGTACCCTCTTAGCTAAGTATATCTAATACATATTTTATTTAATAAAGATTTTATATATTAAACTACTGTAGAGCTCTTCCCGTTAACCTGTTTGTACACCGTACAATTAATTGCAAATAATAAAACACCTAAAATGACACCAATGAAACATATATATATATTTGTTTTCCTACTACATTATTTCAAAGTAAACATTGTTGCAAGATGAGGCGGAAAACACTGCTTTCTCCCGCTGTGATTACTACTTTTGCACCACTACACTGTGAATATGAAAGCACTGTTTTCGATGTCATGAAGGTGTCCAGAATCCAAGGGAGTTCAGTACTGGCTGATTGCACTCTTTAAAGAAGCGGCATGACAATCTTGCGCTGATATGCAATGCGAGATTGTCATGCCTTACAACCTACTAAATGTGGCTAACAGAAACGCAATATAAAAAAATGTGCCCAACTTCTAAAGTAAACCCCGGAACCCAGCGGCAGTGCACAGCAGGCTCACTTACTCACTGTCTACAGACTCTGCAGCGGCACAGCTCAGTCTCTGTCTTAGGTGATAGGTGTTGTCATCTTGTCACACTGTCCAGAGACCACAGGCTCACACAGCCCATGACACTGTCACAGCAGCGCAGCATACATACCCCCCCCCCCACACACACACACACTTTGTAGTCCACCCAGAAGGATCAAAGGCTGGAAGGCTAGCAAATTTAAAAAAAAAAATCCCAATGACAGGCGCCCCTTGGTGGTGTGCGCCTGTAGGCAGGTGCCTATTCTGCCTTATGGCAAATCCGGCCCCTGGTTGAAATGCATGTGGTAATTGCACATACTATGGTGGAAGGTGGATTGTGCTGGCTCCTGGGGTGTGAGTGAGTGTGTGTGAGTGAGTGGCATTCATTCATGTAGTTGAAATGCATGTGGTAATTGCACATACTATGGTAGAAGGTGGATCGTGCTGGCTCCCGGGGTGTGAGTGTGAGTGAGTGCGCGTGAGTGCGAGAGTGAGTGATTGCATGTGAGTGATTGCATGAGTGTGTTAGGGAGTGTGTGTGTTTGAGTGAGAGTGTTAGAGTAAGAGTGTGTGAGTGAGAAGGTTTATGAGAGTGAGTGAGAGAGTGTGAGTGAGAGATTGTGAGTAAGAGAGTGTGAATGTGTGATTGAGTGAGAGAGTGTGAGGGAGAGAGTGAGTCAGACAGTGTGTGTGTGTGATTGAGTGTGTGTGTGTGAGAGCGTGTGTGAGTGAGAGTGAGTGTGTAAATTATTGTGAGTGTGTATGATTGAGTGTGTGTGAGAGTGTGAGTGAAAGAGTGTGAGTGTGTGATTGTGAGTGTGTGATTGAGTGTGAGTGAGAGTGTGTGTGAGTGAGAGAGTGTGAGTGAGAGAGTGAGTGAGTTTGATTGAATGTGTGTGATTGTGTGTGTGTGATTGAGTGTGTGAGTGAGAGTGTGTGAGTGAGAGAGTGTGAGTGTGTGAATTATTGTGAGTGTGGATGATTGAGTGTGTATGACTGAGTGTGAGTGAGAGTGTTTGATTGAGTGTGAGTGTGTGATTGAGTATGTGTGATTGAGTGTGTGTGTGTTTTTGTCTGATGTGTTTGTGTCTGTGGTGTAGGAGCGAGTGGCAGCCATTTTGTTTTTTCAGTTACTTGGATAGTGGTGGGCGGGCTGGATAGTGGGGGCAGGCCAACTCCCTGCATGATTTAAATCACTCCCCCATTGAATCACCTAATGGGAGCAGTAACTCCTCCTTACTTAACCCTTTGAGTCCCAGAGGGGTATGCAACGCATTGCTTTGCAATGCGTTGTGTACCCCTCTGGCACCCAAAGGGTTAAGTTATGGTAACATAGCAATATAACACACAGTGGCTCTTCAGTTGAGGTTGCGTAGCAATATGCTGAGGGAACAAATAGAATGTGGTGTTTGAGGCTTGCCCTCTGTAACATACAGCAAAGCATCTCTCTCCCTTTAAGGAGAAAGGGCGGGAATCAGGAAGCAGGAAGTGGAGGAGTGACAGTTGAAAACAGACAGTTAGTGAGGTGACTGAAGAGATGAAAAGCATTAAATAAAAGAGTTGTTATTAAGTTTATCCCTGAGTTTGTATTTTATGGAAACATTACACCCTCGTACTGAATCAGAGTGTATGGAGGGTTACAGTTATCTGTGGGAGGTGACACACTGTGTATGGAGGGTTACAGTTATCTGTGGGAGGTGACACACAGTGTATGGAGGGTTAGAGTGTATGGAGGGTTACAGTTATCTGTGGGAGGTGACACAGAGTGTATGGAGGGTTACAGTTATCTGTGGGAGGTGAAACAGTGTGTTTGTGGGGTCATGATCCTGAGTGAGAGTGTGTGTGGACCAGGAGAAGTTATTGATATCCTCTACTTCAGGAGCGAGTGGCAGCTAAATATTTTTTTGTCAGTTGGATAGTGGTGGGTGGGCTGGAGGGGGCGGGCCAACTCCCTGTATGATAAACATGCCCCCATTGAATCACCCAATGGGAGCAGTAAAGTCCCCATTGAATCACCCAATAGGAGTTGTGTTTCCTAATGAGACATAAATTATGTAATGAGGCATTCTGTTCAATGTGTGTTTGTTTCCTGAGGAGACATAAATTATGTTTTGTGTGTAAGGTACCATAAATTATGCAATGAGGCTTATTCTTTTATATATATAAATATATATAATAAAAATAAGGCAGTGGCACACAGCAAGCAATGAAAATTAAACAACGTCTCAATATATATAGAGAGATTATATTGTGCACATCCCATAAAGTATCTATAAACGTACTCAGCCTGCATATCCAGCGGAGAGACAGCACTATTCAAACAGGTGGAGAATAGAAGAAAATTCTTTATTGATCCATCAGAGCAATGCCAAACATTTTCAGGCCACAATGGGATCTTCCTCAGATAATTTTCTTCTATTCTTCACTTGTTTGATGAGTACCGACTCTTCGCTGGATACCCAGACTGAGTACATTTATATTATATAGATCCTATATAATAATTTGCTAAAAAGTTTGTCACGATGCAGTCATGTGCAGTAGAGACTGCCCGCTCTGCAGTCATGAGCAGTACTGACTGCCCAAACGCACCGCGGCTGATATGGAGCAGGGCGTCCGAATTCAGACTGGAGTCCTCTCTGCACACCTTCCTGGGACTGCTTGGTTCCAGGAAGGTGCGCAGAGAGGACTACAGTCTGAATTCGGAGATCCCAGTTCAGTATCAGCCGCAGCGCGTTCAGGCAGTCGGTACCGTGCATGACTGCAGTGCGGCCACTGAGAAGAGAGAATCCAGGCACCAGCTGAGGTTGTTGGGTGGCACTGTGGCCCGTGTACACTGGCTTTTCAACTAGTAGATATATAATATATATATGTATAAGAATGTGTGTATCTATTAGTATCCTTTTCTGCCAATTGAGTGTGAAATGTCGTGTGTTCACTCCTTGGAAATGATTCCTTAGCTCAATGATTCTCAATTCAGGAGACACCAATGGGTCAGGTTTTAAGGATATCCCTTCTTAAAAACAGGCAAGTCAATCACAATTACTGATCCACTGATTAACCTCCTTTGATCAAGTAGAAAAGGAAACTCAGGAGAATTTATTAATCAAACTGGTGTTGTATGGAGCTTTTTAATCATTATTTTTTTAATACTTGTGAAGAACATTCTGGAGGAACAGCTGTTGGAGGAATATGGAGGAACAGCCTTTGGAGGAATAGTTTGGTGTTACCTGAGCAGAGGGGGGATAAATATCTCTGTATGGTGGAAACTGTGGTTAGGAGGCATATGCCTGCTTTTCCACCACTGTCCAATGTGAGTACATATATTTTTTATTATTTGTGGTTTAAAAATGTTCTGTTTCATCTGCATATTATTAATTAAACTAAATATGTGCTTTCCTGCAGAAAACTAGCTGCTGAAAATTCAGGAAATTCTTATTGATTTAATATGCTGGAGATCTACACACACAAAGAGAATTGTTCACCGCCTAATGTTAATAAATAGTATGACTATTATCTGCCAAAAAAGACTGTGCAATTTGGTAACCGATATCAAAAAACAAATCAGAGAAAGAAAAAAATCGATAATTATAGCTCTACATGCTCTTGGAATTGATATAACTTATACAGGCATTTGGGCTGATATGAAGTTATAAGGATAGGTACAAGGAAATATACAAAAATATAACTTTATTAGTTATAGTTGAAAACATTTAATTAAGAGGTTTATATAAATCTTAAGTAAACATTATTACCTCTCATAAGAAAATCAATGATAAACTGCAAAAATTGTAATTTGTGTCCTCTGTCAGTATTATGCAATAACACATGGGGCAAAAACTCACTAACCAATAACAATTTATATTATATAGAAGGGAATGACAGATTGTACAGCCTAAGTTATTCAATCGGACACAGCAGTATTATTATGTGGATATATTAATGATACAGGGCTAAGTCCACTGAGTGCCTACTTGACTTTATAGCAGAGCCATAGTGGGATGTGTAGATGCAGGGAAAAACCCATGGAACAAAGCCAGTAACTAAATTGTGCTACCATTATTAATTATTCTCAGGCTATGACAGTATCTGTTTAGAAAATATAATCTACATGAAGTGCAAGTCCTAAAGTTTTAGGAATATACAGACTGATTATACCCTCCTAATCAGTAATGGTTTTACTTTTGGGGCATATACAAATAACCCTCATGTATAAGCAGAGTCATATAGTGATTGCTGGGGCATCATCCATGTTGCCTTTGAACGTGAGAATGATACTCTGGAGGAAGGGTTCCTATAGTAAGAAAAGTGGATTCAAGTTTTCATTTATGTTATTCATTTCCCAAATACACCACAGCTATAATTATATTATTAATACTCAAAAATAATTTTCAGCTGTTATTCTATCAAGCAGAGACATTTAAATAAATGAAGTACAAAGAGCTATTCAGGCACCATGATTTACAGATGCTATATATCTACAGTGTATAACTGAGAACAAATTAGCACTCTCCATTATACAAATCAAACCTCAACTTGTGCTTCCAGTATAAAAATAGTAATCACAGATATAGCCTACAAATATCTTAATAAGGCTATTATATAATCTTTATAACTCTGTGTATCAGCTGCATACTAGTTAACACTGCCATTCTCATCCACACACATCATTCATTCATATAGCTTGATATGTGTTTTGCTTACAATAGCTTTATCAAACAAAACTCTGCTGTTCTACCGACCTGCTATTCTGTATTAAACAATCTCCTCTGGAAATCAAGACACTGGAAAGATGTGTCTTAACGCTTTGAGGAGGTATGCAACACATTGTGAAGCAATATGTTGTCTATCCTCTGGAGGCCAAAGTAGGCTGACCAGACCTCACCTTTAACCGGGGACGCACAGGAAAAATGCATACTGCAGAACTGCTTTGATTTCAGTGAAGTACTGAAATATGCCTATTTCCTATGTGTCCCCGGTTAAAGGTGAGATCTGGTCAGCTTAGCCCAAAGGGTTATTAAGACATATCCAAATACAGTAAACGCATGATATCCAAACGTCATAAAAAGTATAATAAATCCATAATATTGATACCTAATAGTTGGACATACCCACTCATAAAGACAAATCAAATTTTATAGTAAATAAAGAAATAAGTACCCCCAATTATTTTTCTGACACATACCAATATATCAGGCAGTATGGTAGATATAAGAGAAGTCTACTAATGGCACACATATATGAAGATCAGATTTGTATGCCTTCATAATAATCTGATGGATTAAGATATTAAATCATTGTCAACATAATGCTCTCTGTTTCTGCTACCTTCATCATTATATACCATCAACATAAACAAGTAAGGTATTTACAATATTTGTATCACATATTATATGAAGGCCAGATTGTTATGACATATGATGTTTATAGAGTGCTGATAGACTTAAACTTTCATTCATTCCCCTTGGTGATGGGCTGATTACCAGAAATTACTTATTATTTTCCCTATGTAATTGGGCTCGATCTACATCTTATCCACCAATTCCTAAATTCACTTTGTCAATGCAGGTAGCTATTAACCCTTTGGGTGCCACATGGTTCGGAACACATGGTAAAGCAATGTGTTCTATACTCCTCTGGCACTAAAAGGGTTAATCCAGTAGTAATACCAGTATGATTTTCCAAAAACATTTTCAACTGACTGAAGTTGTAATCCATCAGTATATTTATTATTTCGAGGGCATAAAAATCTGGTCTTCATATAAAGAGTGACATTAATATTGTAGAAGACAAAAGATATCCTGCACTACTCCACACAAATGACCCAAATGTGAACCCTGTATATTTCATCTATTATACCAATGTGTTCATTTACTTACTTAAAAATAGGGGTATGTTGCACAGTTTTGCCTACATATCCCATACTTTATAGATTATGTTTTATTTAATTAGGTGTTTTCAAATCCAACACATTTCCACACAATTAATTTCTTCGGGATCAATTTTTAATCCAGGATTTTTTTGTTTTTTTAAGCCATAAAGAGGGCAATATATTTTTTGGACATAACTTGTTTAACCCTTTGAGTGCCAGAGGGGTACACAAGGCATTGCAAAGCAATGCGTTGCGTACCCCTCTTGCACTCAAAGGGTTAAAATGGGTTATCTTGGCAAGCAAAGCAGGCTTACACATACTTTTGCCAACTATACAACAAAACCCACGAGTAGCGCCGGATGTCTTTTTGTTTTTGCTTTATATTGTCTGTAGTTTGGGGACTTGGAGGAACCCATTATTCCTTGCTAGGCTCCATACCTTATTCACTTGGCTATGTGTTTCCACAATAGTAATATTTTCAGGAGAAATGTATTACCTAGGAAGGTCTTTTAGATTGTTTTGTTTGTTAGAGCCATAAAGATGGCAATATGTATTGGATAGGACTCACTGAAAGTAGAGTACGTTCATGGAGTAAGCAAGCTTAAACATACTTTGGCCAAACAATGCAATACAACCCTAATTTTTTTTAACCCTTTGAGCGACAGAGGGGTATGCAATGCATTGTAAAGCAATGCATTGCATACCCCTCTGGTGCTCAAAGGGTTAAATAAGTAAATTAAAACATTGGTATAATATATGCTCTACACAGGTTTCACATTTGGGTAATTTGCATGGAGTTGTTCCTAGTTTGGGGGCTTGAAGAATTCCCTTATTCCTTGCTGCTTTCCATACCCTTTTCACTTGGCTTCTTAAATGCATATATGTATATAATATTTTTACATTATAGTATGCTAGCAGTGAGAGTTTCTTCCTTTTTCTTTGTCCTATTAATTCTGTAGACATGTCACATGTCCAAGGTCACAGAAATATTGTCACCTGATACACTGCTATACTATCAAACTGATTACTGAAGTCTGTTGAGAATTGTAAAGTGCTGTGGAATTAGTTGGTGCTATATACATAGTAACATAGTAATTTAGGTTGAAAAAAGACTTGCGTCCATCTAGTTCAACCCTTTTTCTATTCCTGTTTACCATCTTTGATCCAAAAGAAGGCAAAAAAAAACCCTCAATACAGCAATTTCAAATTCTGCCTTGAATGGGGGGGGGGGGGGAATTCCCTCTTGATTCCAAATGGCAATCAGATTTCTCCTTGGATCAACAAGCCCTAACTAAATATTAATCCCAATACTAACGTACATAGCCCTCTATGTTATGCTCTTTTAAAATAAAAAATAAAAATAATAATAATAATAAAAATAATAATATCCATTCATGTGGTATTGCCTCATAGTGTTTGGGTGTTATTTGTTGTTTATGAGTGGGTGTCTCCAACTATACGTTATGGAGGATTTATGTCACAGGTAACTATGTTTGTATGCCATGTATATATTTTATTTAGGTTTGTCTCTTCAAGGGGCATTTTCAATGTACTGATGTCATGAGAAGAGGGAGGTGATTTGTGAATAAATAATAGCAGGTTGGGCTGCCTGCTTCACTTCCATAAAGTTACCGTGTTCTTCGAAATTAGCTTTAAACTAGTTGCTATAGAGATGTCCAAAGCATTGATTCACAATGCATGTGAGATCTTTGAAGCATCCAAGGGTTTAAATAATGGTCTGTAAAGGGGTATACAGCTAGTGCAGGGACATTAAGATTTATCTATCCACAGCCACAATTCAGAGTGTGGGTGTGGCCAGCACAGCTGAGGCACCCTCAAAACTTGTATTTCTAGGAAGTTTCCCACTCTGCCTTTCGGGAAATCTAGCCTTGTTTTAACCCCTAGATTGCCAGGTGGGTACATTGTACGAGTTTGGACAGCTGTACCTGCTGTGCCAAGCTCGCACAATGTACAGCTAAAATGCCGGTATAATCGGCTTGCAGTGGCACATTTTAGCTAAAATGTTGCCTGGCACTCTTGGGGGGGCATGAGGATTACTCCTCATGACCCACCAGTTATTGATCTCCCAGCCGATCACGCTGGGAGATCAATAACGCCAAAGGAGAAAGAGAGCTTCTCCTTTCCTCTCTCTCCTACCTGAACTTCCAGGCAGGAGTGGGCGGGACCGGGGGAAGCCTCCTAACATCATCGGTGACAAGCTTTACCCGATCGCATTCACTCCTACCGGAAGGGAAGGCGTGCTTTTGCTCTCCTTAAGTCGCCATATTGATCTCCCAGCACAAACCCCCTGGTTCCACTTCCTACTGGTAGACCCCAAGTGCCAGTACCCACTGGATTCAGGCTGGGAATCAGTGTATGTGGGGGACTTACAGTGCACACTGGAGTCACAGATAATCCCATATGTACTATCTTACCTCCCAAACCCCCACCACCATACTTTCTCACTGCCAACTGGTAGATATACCCAGATACACTGCCTGATCCCTTGTCCCTCCCCCCACCGGGTGCCACTGGCAGTCACACAGGCTAATGAATACAGATGAAAATTCCATGGTTTTAACAGATTTCAGTGCATTTGAAGGGGCAGAAATGTAAGAAATACCTTTTTTTTTCATTAGCGCCACCTTCTGGTAGCATTTGTGCACACAAGCTTTTGGGTAAGAAGGCAATTGACCACTCATTAGATGCAGCATGTCGTCTTATTTCCAAAATGGCATGGTTTCTCTACCTTTCCTGCATATTTATTATGGTTATAACCATTTTAGCGCAGGCAGATAATTTCAAAAACAAAACTGTCAGCTTTAGGTAAGTGTTCCTAGCACCCACATATTGTATGTTAACCACACAAATGGGCTACCATTTTTTTCATGTTGGTAGCAGGTACTGAATACAGCATGAAATGTTATGGTTTTCAAAGATTTTAGTATCTTTGAAGTGGTGGAAATGTATAAAAACATGTAATTATTTCTATAGTGAACCTATTGGATAGAATTGTGCACTTCATCCCATGGCTAGAAAGGTAAGTGACCCTTCATTTGATGCAGGAGAATGTCTACTTTCCAAAATGGTATACCCTTTATACCTTTCCTTCATGTTTCTGACAGTTATGAACATTTTAATACATGCAGCAGGTAGGTGTAGTTGTGTGCTTCTGGCACCCTCTAAGGTAGGTAAACTCATTCCAGTGGGGTGTCATTTGTCTCCTAAGAGCACTAGCTAATGAATAAAGTTGGAAATTCCATGGTTTTCACAAATTTCAGTACATTTGAAGGGGCAGAAATGTAAGAAAATTCCATTTTTTTCCTCTAGTGCCAACTTCTAGAAACATTTGGCACACCAGGCTTGGGGTATGAAGGTAATTCACCCCTCAATAGATGCGGCAGGTTGTCTTCTTTCCAAAATGGTATGGTTTGTCTACCCTTTCTTCACTTCTGTAGTTGTTATAACCATTTTTGTACAGACAAGTAATGTTTGAGAAAATGTTAAAAAAATTTGAGGTTGCAATAGGTGTAGTTTTGTACTTGTAGCACCCACTAAGGTAGGTGAACTCATACCAGTGAGGTGTAAATTTTCTCCTAAGAGCACTAGCTAATGAATACAGTTGGAAATTCCATGGTTTTTCACAGATTTCAGTACATTTGAAAGGGCAGAAATGTAAGAAAATGCCATTTTTTCCTATAGTGCCACCTTCTGGAAACATTTGGGCACACCAGGCTTGGGGTAAGAAGGCAATTCACCCCTCATTAGATGTGGAAGGTTGTCTACCTTCCAGAAATATATAGTTTCATACAGTTATTCCACTGTTTTAGGGTAGCTTTACCACAAAAATCCTTGAATGCGCATATTAGTTTATAAAGTTGAAAATGCCATTTTGCGCTCCTGGTGATTAGGGAACTGTGCTAGCCATGGACTAGGTAAAGCTGTACAAATTTGGTATTTTTTTTACTCAAACGACTCATGGCTTTTTCATGTAATTGAAACTTTCACAATCAAGATAAAGGTTTTTGATACATAGCATGTGATTTTAGCAAAATAAGTACATTTTCACTTTTTTTGTCATTTTGACATCATAGCTTTTTGCACAATGCAAAATTGTCTTCATGTAAGGTACCACAAAAAAGCTCAGTTCGTTCTGAGAAAAAAACAATATCTAGTTTTCCATATGTAACTAGAAATTCCCAGAGGAAACAGAAGGATAGTAAAAATGCTGAAAATGTGTTTGGCCTACAGGGTACAGGAAATGCCCCAAGCCTCTGGCACTGAAGGGGTTAAACTATATATATATATATATATATATATATATATATAGCCACTTGTCAAACAGTTACCTGCCCTGCCCTTGTGCCATGAGCAATGTGTGTATGAGAATGGCAGTGTTTGTTAACTAGTATGCATCTGTTACACAGAGCTGCAAAAATTATTGAAAACCCTTGTTAAAGGGGAACTATCACACCAAATAAAGTCTCTCCCAATAATTAGCCATCTAGTGCTAAGCTTACCAATAGTATTATTATCCGGCCTAATATCGCATTAGTCAGAAATCCTACTTCTGCCAAGACTGAGGCCAGGAAACAGCGCAGACATCACTTGCCTTACAGACATCTGCGATCCTGCGCTGTCAGTCCCGGTCTCCTCTAGGAGGCGTTGCATGGCACCTAAAGGTACCAGAAGGGACTGATGCCTTTAAAGCACTGTTGCCTGGCCATCAGTCTCAGCAGAAGTAGGATTTCTGACTAACGCGATAATTAGGCTGAATAATAGTACTATTGGTAAGCCTATCGCTAGATGGCTAATTATTGGGGGGGCTTTATTTGGGGTGATATTTCCCCTTTAAGATACTTGTAGGCTATGGGCCATATGTGTAGTGAAATAGCTTTTGTCGTTTGTAACGACTTTTCCAAGTACAGTGTCGTTGGGCTCATTGATATATTTCCAGAGAGTGTCGGTTGTGATCAGAAATATGTTGTTTGTCCCGACTGAAATTGTAGTATGTAAAGACAAAAATGTCATAAAAATGTTTTAACTAATGGCAAAAATATCTTAACTAAAGACAAAAATTCTCACATTCAGAACTTCACATTCCCTCCACTTTTTTCTTAACGTACAAATGTTGTCTTATGCAAATTTTCTATACGACACTGGAGAATAGTTTAGCCACGCCCTTTCCCCGCCCCTTTGCCCCGGCAATTCTGGAGTTGTGTCGTACACAATGGACATTACTATTTTTTTGTCGTAAACGCTATAGAAAATATGTTGTTCATGCACACAATTACTTATTTTTGTTGTTCATACTACATTTTGTTGTTTTCCTTTGAACATACGGCCCTATATGTGTGACTACTGTTTTTATATTGAAAGCACAATTTGAGGCTTCATTTGTGTAACGGAGTGTGCTAATTTGCTCTCAGTTAGATATTGTAGCTATATGGTGTCTGTAAATAACGGTGCCTTCATAGCTCTTGGTGCTCCAGTTATTTAAGCGGCTGTGCTTGATCCAATAACAATCGCAAATCATCTTTGGGTATTATAAAATTCATCCACAGTGATATCATTATAGCCAGTGGCGTAACTATAGGGGTCGCAGGGGTCGCACCTGTGAGCGGGCCTGTCACTCCAGGGGCCCCCTCTCTGCCTGGCGCCCACAATCTCCCTCCGACGCTCTAGTAAAGCAGACTGCTGGGAGATGACATCATCTCCCAGGGCTCTGCATTACTAAGAGGACTGAGCGGGAGCTCCAGGGAGGTAGGAGATGGGGGCATTGTGAAGATTGAGGGGCATTGTAGAGGGGGTCAGTGTGGTCGAGAGAGGCAAATGTGGTGGCGGGGGCCCGTGGCACTTCTTGCACCAGGGCCTGGAGGCTTCTAGTTATGCCTCTGATTATAGCTGTGGGGTATGTGGGAAAAGAGTAACATAAATAACAACTTAAATCACCTTTCCTTTTTATAGGACAGGGGCTGCCTAAATGAGCACAAGTGGATTATTAATTAAAGTGACTGTCCCACTAATTGGTCTACCTGTGCTTTAGTTGTGAGATCCTGAAAACAAGCAGTATTGGTAGCTGTTGATGACCAGGGTAAGCTACCCCCTGATATAGGAACACTTCCTCCAGTGTATCAGTCTCACTGTTCAAAGGCAAGTAGGAAAATGCTCCAGCAGTCACCACATGACTCTGTTCATATATAAGAGCTAATTAGAGACTATATGGCAAGCTGTTTATGCCCCGGCTGTATAAATTAAACATTACTGATAATGGAAGAACAATCATCTCTTTATATTCTTAAAAGTTTTGGACTTATATTTCATGTAGTTTTTATTTTCTAAACCAAAGTATGAAAATAATAACTATTGATAGCATAATTTATTTACATGTTTCATACTGTCGGTTATTCCCTCCATCTTTGCTTCCTGCTATGGCTCTACTATAAAGATAAGCAGATATTCCCTGGATATAGCCCACATCTTTATGTGAAATAGGACAATGTCTGATTGAATACCCTAAAAGCACACTAACATATAAAAATGAACCGGGGTTATCCTATATAATAATTCGATTGTAACGATGCAGTCATGCGTAGTAGAGACTGCCTGTGAAGCGGCTGATAGGGAGCAGGGCTATCCAAAGAATCAGCCGCGGCGCGGGCAGTCTCTAATGTGCATGACTGCCCTGCGACTGGCTGGTACTGTGGCCCGTTACACAGACTCTTCAACTAGTACACATATAAATCTGGTTCTTCATGCTAGTATCTATAAAAATTATCTGTTTTCTGAGGCCTAAAATCTACTCTGACAAAGTAGACATCCCTGCCTTTAATATGCCCAATATTATATTTAAATAGGTTGCGATAACAACCTTTACGAATGCAAGAGGTGGGAACTAATTGCAAGAACTGAATGACTGTTGATCTTCTCTCTTAATACAAACAGCACAAACAACAATAAAGAAATGGTCTCTGAACAGAATAATTTACACGTGTTAAAAAACAAGTTCAGCATTCTATTTTTAGCGATGCATCATATGAATAATTCACTTTTACACATGCTGACTGTATGTAAGTGACAAGTAAAGATATATCAACTGATTTAATTTTTGGTGTTAATGCTTCTTTAAACTGCTTAAAGGGGAAGTATCACCCCTATACACCTTAGCATGAATTGTTAGCTTATATATATATAAGTAAATGTGTATTCATTTTTATTTTTAAAGATCTTGTTGATCTAAACTGAAGTTATAATCTCTGCCCTGAAGTTACTTCCGCATAGACTGTGGCTACCTGCATTGTAACTGCAGTCTGTCACTCTGCCTCTGCTCCCCTCCCTCTATCCAGTCTCCTCCAATGAAGGAGGCTTTCTGCCTGTAAGCTGGAGCGAAGCCAATAAGACAGTATTATTCCCTTCTGTAAACTATATATATGGTTCTTGATAGCTGGTTTATTCCCTGGCAGTTATTTTATAACGCAGATAGGAACACAAAATAATATATTTGCATCTTATCATTGATTTACAAAAAGGGCAATCATATTTGACTTATTTTTTTATTAACACCACTTATTTAATAGGTTTAACGATAACTAATAAAAGTTGTATTTTATTTTCCCCATCTCGCTCCTAAAACTTCATATTGTCTAGTATAAGGCACTGGAAGGAGGGAGTTCCAGTGTATGGCCATGAGGGAGCTCTTATAAACCTGTTTCTGTTCAGGTTGCATCAGCTCAGAGTAGAGCAGAAAAAAACAGATACTACTGTAAATATTGTAATTAATCTAATACATTCTATAACAACTGTGATTTTTCTGTGATCAAGAAGGGATCTCCTGAAAACCTGTTGGTGTACCCATAGGACTAATGTTAAGAAACACTGCTTTATTTTCAGACAATGGACTTTATACTCTGCTACCTGCCTTGCCTCAAGCCTTATCTACACCCAGTATTCAGCAAGAGCTGGCTTAACCTGATCTGCCTGTCCTGATATTTATCTCAGGCCTGTTCTGCAACTAGTATAAAGCAATCATTGGCTCAACCTGATCACTGTCTGTCTTGACATTTATCTCAGTCCTGCCCTGCGCTTATTATCTAGCATATGCTGGCTCAACCTGATCTCCACCTGTCCTAACATTTAACTCAACCCAGCATTACTCCTAGTATCCATAACCTATTGTATCGGCCTGATCTGTGCTTGTGCTTACCTCCAGCATTGCTACTGTGTGATCTGACCCAGCATGCTGAAGAGAAGGAGGAGGGTCTTATGCCTCCCCATACTGCTTTAATGTCTCACCACAGTGTGCAATGGTAAGGGATACTGGATATACACATTACATTAAAGGGATAGTAACACTTCGTTTTAACTTTATTTTATTTTGTAGGCAATAAAAAAACATGAAGAATGATATAAGTCTTATCTCTCAAACCTTTATGGTTTATGAGATATTCACAAGCAAAATTTCCCTTCCCTCCCCTTTTACCTAGTGTAAGCCATCTCTTCTCAGATGTGGATCAGGTTGTAAGACCAGACAGATAACAGAAGGGGACAATTTTCTTTGTATGAAAACAATGAAAGCCCTTCCCCCCTTGACAAGTTTTTCAGCTTTTTCCATTATCTTAATTGAAGATTGTCCCTCTCTGCAGTCTACCTGGGCATCTCCCTTCTGATCTGGTTGAACAGGGGGGGGATACTTTGTGAATATCTCTTAAACCATAAAGGTTTCAGAGATAAGACTTATATCATTCTTCATGTTTTTTTAATGCCTACAAAATAAAATAAAGTTAAAACGAAGTATTACTATCCCTTTAATTTTACATCTCCGTACCAACTGGCCAGGTGGTGGGGAAGGTCAGGAAACCCTCCGCATTTGAGGGTTTCACGCCAGGGAACAGCATATATGGGACTCTAACAGTCCAATGCAGGAATATATAGAGGAAAACTATGATTCATAAACTGCACTTGTGATGCTTGGTGCATACATATGCACTGAATATCAAATTAAAACACATGAGAATGCAGCTACGCCCATGAACTGGAAAAGGAAAGAGAAATGCATTCTGGGATTTCCAATTTTACTTCTCCCCATTCTGGCATGATTTATGTACATGGAGCTACAAGTGCCTACACTTAGGGCCTAAGTGAAGGATTTCTGAGGCAAACCATTTGCATTATAGGGGAGAACTAAACATTTCAAAAAGTTCCATTGATTTAAATGTTTTTTTTAAACCTTGAATGCTAGAGAGGTCTCTAACACAGAGACGTTGCTAGCATTCAAAGGGTTAAAATCACAATTTAAATCAATATACATTTTTAGCCATTCCCTATAGTGCAAATATTTGCCCCAGAGTGAGATTGAGCAAGAAAGACTGAGAGAGAGACTGAGGGACTGAGTGCCTGAAAGAGTCAGATAAGTTGGGCAAGAGTGACTAAAACACAGAGAGACTGAGGGAGGCTGACAGAGCGAGAGGGAATGAATGAGCAATATAGAAAGTAACAGGGAGGGACAGAGAGACTGAACACAAACAGACTGAGAGACTCACAGAGCGACTCAGAAAGAAAGTGATATAAAAGGGACCTGAAAGAGAGGCTAGGAGACAAGAGAGACTGAGAGCAGGACAAATTGAGAGACATACAGAGTTTGAGATGGAAACTGAGACACACAGCCAGATCTCTGTATCTAATTCAGTGTGTCACACAGCCGGCTACAGCTATTTA
This sequence comes from Rhinophrynus dorsalis, assembly GCA_037306005.1. Classification (NCBI taxonomy): domain Eukaryota; kingdom Metazoa; phylum Chordata; class Amphibia; order Anura; family Rhinophrynidae; genus Rhinophrynus; species Rhinophrynus dorsalis. The sequence continues at coordinate 150,826,269 of CM074722.1, read as the reverse complement.
TACTAGAGGTATGAAAACATGCAATGTATGTGAACTATATTATGAAATATATTTTGATACTTTACATTGAACTACTTGTGTTTCATTTTAAATGATATTTACATACTAGGTGAAAAACATTGATGCCTAGGGTATGTAGAAGGGAGGGAGAGAGATGGAGAGTGGAGAGGAGGTAGAGGGTATATAGAGAGGCAACATGCAGGAGAGAGGCAGTAACATGAGGAGTTGAAGGTGAGGTGACAGAAAAACAAATGGGGTGACTGGAGGTGGACTTGTAGCGAAGATCAGGACCGGATTTCCCAAAAGGCAGAGTAGGCAGTTGCCTAGAATGCTAAATTTTGAGGGGTGCCTCAGCTAGTGCCTCGGCTATGCTGGCCACACCCCCATTCTAAATTGGGGGTGTAGTCAGAGCAATCTCAATATCCCTACACCAGCTTTATACACCTTTATAGGCTATTATTTAACCCATTGGAAGCTAGAGACATCTTCAATGATTTGCAACCAAGGGATTAAAGCTGAGTTTGTGTCCTTGCTTGTTATAGGCATACCTGGGAACTTTCAGTTGAGGGCTACCCGGAGGGTAGTCCTCTGTTCTGCAGGGGGTAACAAAAATGACGCTAATCGCGTCAAAAAGGGGCGGGGCTTAGCTCGAGTGTTAACCCTTTGAGTACCAGAGTGGTACGGAATGCATTGCAAAGCAATGCATTCCGTACCACTCTGGCACTCAGAGGGTTAAATTTATCACACAGAAGGCTGGGGACGGAGGCACAACGGGAGAAAAAGCAGATGTGGCAGAGTTTCAATAGAAACTCTCCACATCCGGAGGAATCTGCCTCTGCCCCGGAGACCCGGTAAAGTCCTGTCAGAACCGGAGTCTCCGGGGCAAATCCGGAGAGTTCCCAGGTATGGTTATAGGCTAAAAGTATTTTCTGTTCCAGGACCATGGGTGGAGTTAAAAGCACCTAGAATGCCTTGCCTTGGAGAGGATGGTGAGGTGAGTGGAGATGAAATGAGTTTCAGGAGATAAGCTGATGAGGTGAAAGGGATGATAGAATAGAGAGTGGAAATGAGGTGTGAGCAGTGGTAATCTTATTTTATGAGTGCTTTTCCCTACTTAGTAAAACAAAGATATTCCTGCTACAATCAGTTATTTTATTCAAAAAATGTAAACTTTCAAACTGTCATGAAGTGATAAAACTATCACATTCTATAGAGAAATGCAGCTGATGACTCATCTCTCCCATGGAATCCAATAGAATAATTGTATCCATAGAAAATAAAAACATTAACAAGACTATATATTTTACTGTAGTCATTTATTGAAATCAACAAACATATAGATGAACAGGAAATATTAGTGCTGTAACCCTTTGAGTGCCAGAGAGGTATCCCATGCATTGCAACACAATGTGTTTGATACCTCTCTGGCGCTCAAAGGGTTAATGAAAACTCCAGTATGACTTTTTTCCTGCAAAACCCTAAGTTTTTTTTCCCCTTAGGATACTTTAAAGGGATGTTTTTCAAACCAAATATCTGGATGTTCGGTGATTTCTTCCCATTATAAAATTCCTCAGAATTTGTGCACATGGGAAGGGTGACAAGGAGACTTCTATAAATGTGAACTTGGATCAATTATTACTCAAGTTCACCTTAGTACATCACCCTCACTGAGCTGAAGTTTCTGATACAGAGCTCCATACGATAAAAAAACCTTTATTAGATTCTGATTAAAAGGCTCATTGGCATCATTAAAAAAGTGGGCACGACTCCCGGCTAGTCTTGCTTGTTTTGTTCCCATCTTGGCACATTTTCATTTACATTCCTGGACTAATTTTATCTACCTCAGATTGGATCAGGGTTGGAATCCCAGTATGGCTGGCTGCTGTGCAACTAAAGAGATCCACAAGTGGTGACTTTTCTACACCTCCCAACAAGAGGGACACTTGTGTTTTAGGTGGTATTGCTGGGGGTGTGGCTGGTGGACAGTCATTGACATGAATCATTAGGTTATTTTATGACCTATTGACATCTCTTTGTGTTTTATTTACACAAAATAATTTATAAACACATATGTACTGAAGTTTATCCAAACATTAATGTGAGGTTTATTGCTATGGAGCAATGATATTTACTTACAAACACACCACACAGTCAGATCTCTTAAAAAAGAGGGACACCAGGGTGGGAAAGAGGGACAGTGGGATTTCTGTCTGAAAACAGGACTGTCCCAACTAAAGAAGGACACTTCGGAGGTATACTTTTCTCATTTTATTTCATTTGGATTTGGACACTACTGGGCAATGGGTTTATTTGGTGTAAACTTATATTAGAACTTTGAAGCAAACCTTTTGTAAACCAGTGCCTTTAAACCACTCAAAGCAATGGGACTTTTTATTTTCCCCTATGTCGCAGTTGGTTTGCTCCAGAAATGCTTCTCTTTTTTTTTGTGCATTAGGCCCTTGATACACAACATCTATTTGATGCTACTATAAGCAAGCTGCTACTGTCTCTACTACTATTTGTAGTCACAATGCCCCAAAGAGAAGAGGTTAGTGACTCCCCCATGTTAGGTTAATTTTCTGTCCAGTCATTTAGCAAGTTCTTTCCTGTGGGTGAACAGAGATCTTCTTGCATGGAGATTTTGGATCCTTTCATGCACGCAAGGCCATGGGATTGTCTTTAATGCTGAAGGTGATTTTATTGCTTCTCTTATGTACATGTTTAACCCTTTGAGTGCCAGAGGTGTACTCAGCACAAGGGTTAAGTGCCATGTGCTCAAAGAGTTAAGTGCCATAAGTAGAAACCAAAAGATTAGCAAATCTGGAGCATATCAAGTACACCATGGTGTGGGAAATACCAGTTCCCAAGAGTTCCATTGATTTAAAAGGATAGTAGTGCTTCAAAATAAATGCAGCTCCAGTTATTCTTTATAGTTTTTGGGCTATGTAGAGCAGTATTATCATTCTCTATGAATAAAGTATTCTCCTCCCTCCCCATTTACCTATTGTAAGCCATGTCCCTTCAGATATGGAATCCAGTTGCTTGACCAGATAGCTCGCAGTGAGGGACAGTCTTCTGGCTGCGAACATAAGGAAAACCCTACCCCCCCTTGTAGTGGCATTACCGGGGGGGGGGCAGAGCCCCCCTACATTCTACTGTGCCCCCCCATGTACCCCCCCAATTTTCTTCACCTCCTGGCTCCTCTGAATTAAATAATTGCTCCCTCACTGTGTTTTTTCATTCAGGCTCTATTCATTCGGGCAGCCAGAATGAACAGAGCCCGAATGAATATGAACCAAGATGGACCACTGAGAGAGAGTGCCTGATGTTTCGCCCGGCCCGCCCACCTCTGCCAGCCATCATTTTAGCTTTAGCTGGTGACGTCAGACGCAGCGTAACTTCAGAACACTGCGTCTGAGCACCAGCCACCAGAGGAGCCATAGCCGCACCCAGAGGAGCGCAGGCCAGTGGTGGGGCACTGGGGCAGCAGCAGCTGCAGCATCACTATTTGAGCAGCCACGGGTGGGGGTGAGACCACTGAGCCTCTTCTTCCATTTATTTTCCATCATAACGTGATCCTCTGAGTAAATGACAATAACAGATAGATTATTTGCTACTCGGTATTATTTCCCAGTGTGGTATGTTTCTTTTTTAGAGGGTTAAAAAACATAAGATACCACTTTAGCAGCTAAGAAAGAAACACACCACTCTGGGAAATAATACTGAGTACCGCTGCATAGAATGTTTTGTGTGAATAGAGCAAAGCGACATTCTGCTTCTGGTCTAATGCACAGTGATCTGCAGCATGAAAATCTGTCCACAGGAACATTTACAGAGTACTGTATAATCTACCTACAGGTGAAGTGAATGGAGTACTCACCTCACCTGCAGGTACAATATACAGTACTCTCTCAAATAGACTTGGTTGCATATTTCACCGAAGTTGCTGGAAACAGAGAAATCTGAATTTTGTAAATGTATGCTTTCCAAGTGTGTGTGCGTGTGTGTGTATATATATATATATATATAATGTTTTATACTTGCCCCCCTACTTTTGTCCCTGGCCCCCATGTGCCCCCACTAAATATGAATGCTGGAGATGCCACTGCCCCCTTGAAGGAGGCGGGAAGATTTTTCCTTATGCTAACAGAAGAGTATCCGTTGCTGAGAGCCATCTACACGGTCTTGCTGTGCAGCTTTGCATAGGTAAAAAGGGCGGGAGGGGGATACTTTATGTTTCAATTACTCTGGAACTACACATCATAGTGAATAATAATAATGCTCTGCATGGCCCAATTTTGCAACATTACTATCCCTTTAATTGGAGCTTTTAGCCCCTTCAGTACTGGAGCGATGTCCATTGCACTGTTAAGCAATGAGATGGAGACCTCTCTAGCAAATGAAGGGTTAATATCCCAAATTACAAAGGCAATTTTTATCCCCTCCCCATGGTGCAGCTGCTTTGCCCTATAATATTTTGATTTCTGTGCATGGCCTTAACCCTTTTAGTACCAGAGGGGTATGGAACGCATTGCAAAGCAATGCTTACCACACCCCTCTGGCACTCAAAGGGTTAACTGTCTTAAAGGACCCTAAAATACAAGCGCATTATTATACAATGATTGTTTTTCCTAACTCTCCAGGGCACCAGGTACTAGGTACACTGCAAACTATTAAAAATCCTAAACATTTTCTATTGACATTCAAAATGGGCCCCTGAATTTGTCTGGGCCCCGGTGCTTTCATCTGCTGTACCAATTGTAGTTTAGCCCCTGGCTGTAGTCCCCCAAGATTATCCCTGGCCTACGCCATGGAAAAATAAGATGAAATGTAGATTTTCTTTTAGGGTTTCTTACTCTGTAACTGACAGAATGCCAACATTTTGAGAGCAATATACTTTATGCTTGACTAACCAGCCATTTCCAGACCAATCAGTTTCTCATTGACTGGGATGGAAATGCAGTGCTTCAACAGATGTAAACTCTTCAATATATGTTGAAGCAACGGATCAAGAAATGGAATAGTCCCTTTCTCCAGCACATTTTTTTTTGCACTGGAACTGTGTTGTATCCTATAGCTGGAAAACAACAGTCCTGAGTTGCTGGTCATGGTGAGTAAAGTCCCAACTACCAAGTCACCTGTGTGACTGATGACCTGCCTTGAGGCACAATAGACTGTAAAGGAGTCCAAAACTTCCATGAAACCTATGATGGTCACAGACCTATTCAAAAGGCCAAGAACAACAGCTATATATGTATACAGAGATCAGTAGACAAAACTTTTTTTGCTGTGACAAAATTACAAATATAACCTTTGCTGAATTATACAAATTATCTCATTCAAAGGAAATGGAAAACATGCGACAGTGCACCTTAATCTTTTTTAGGACCAGAGCAGGAGAAACACATTGAGGAACAATGCTTGCATACCCCTTTGGTTCATAAAGAGTCAAAAGCACACTTTTGATCCCAAACCACTCAAGTATTTGAGTCCAATAATGAAACATAATAATTTGTACTATGTTAACCAGACACGATTAACATGAAATAAAGTCATTAGTATTAAACTCCTCTTTTGTACAATTAGTTGTATTTAATCACATCAGACATGTATCTCTAACCCCAGGGACAACTGCTTGATCCTCCTAACACTGGTAAACCATTAACTTTAAATTAAAACGTACAAATCTAATCAGCTTACAGAAGCTAAAAGCATTAATGTACATGTTAATTACATAGTTCTTAAAGTTGCATTTAAATATAAATGTTCCCTCTAGAATGGTGATCTGAAGACTAAGGGCAGAATGCAAGAAATCATTATATAATGTGCCAAAATGTTACTGAACAGCCATTTTTATTATGAAGTAGCAAACATCTTTATCAAATACATTTAAAAATGTGTGTGTGGCTATAAGTCCACCATTTTGTGAGGGAATTATGGATTGTGACTGATTCAGCAAAGCACTTAGTACACATTTTCATACATCTGGCTAATTCTAAATTAAACTTTATACATGGGTGTCCAACGTGCGGCCCTTGGGTCAAATTCAGCCAGTTTGACCCCGGGATACAGCCAGTGTGAAATTTCTAACAAAAACATAATTAACTACCACACTTAGGCCAGTAAGACCTAACATACTGCTAGTACCTTAAAGTTCAAGAATAGTCGCCTGTTAAAGCAGAACTACCACCCTATATAAAGTCGCCCCCCCCAATAATTAGGCATTTGGCAACTAGCTTCTTAATAGTGCTATTATCTCCCACAAGTACCAGGTTCTGAAGTAATCCTTTTACTTATGAGATTGACGGCCAGGTTTCTTTCTTTAGAGCCGACTGCTTGCCTCCGCCATCAGTCCCATCCAGTGCCTTAAGGCACCATGCAAAGCCTCCTACAGGAGACCGGGACGGACAGCGGAGGGCAGCAAACGTCTCTAAGCCAAGATGTCTGCGTGCAAGCCTAGCTGCCGGTCTCAGAAGAAAAAGGATTACTTCAGAGCATGGCACTTGTGTGAGATTATAGCACTATTAAAGGGGAACTACCACCCCGTAAAAACTTAACCTGGATTGATTCTTCATCTGGCGACTAGCTGCTTAGTAGCGCTAGTCGCCAGAAATATTACCCGGTTCTGAAGATTTCGGCCTTTTTCTGATGGTCACTGGAACAGGAAGCACGGACGTCTCGTCACAGTGACGTCCGTGCGCCTGCGCTGTCAGTCCCTTTTGAGCCGGCCGGTGTACACCCTTGGTGTACCTGGACGTTCCAGGTAGAGTTGCTTATCTCAACTGCTGGAGCCTCCGGTTCAAAAGCCAGCGTTACATTGGTCCATCTTCATAGAGGGGACATTGGTTGTTTCCAACACTATACGTGTTGTGCTGCGATCCACCCCTAGTACACTAGGGATATTTTGGGAGAGTTATCTCGGTCTGTTGCAATCCGGTGCCAGGGTCAGTGGTGCCTTGATCCTTGGGTTCTATACCACCCAGGCGGCTGGGTTGTGCCAGTAGTGTTGCCTTACTCCTTGGGTTCTGTGCCTCCCAGGCATCTGGGTGTGCCAGCACAGTTGCCTTGCTCCTCTGGGTTGAGCCAGTCACCTTCATCTGGACCAACTCGTTCTAGGTCCTGTGGTCAGTCCGCTGCCTACCGATCCTGCCAGCTGTCCTGATCCATGCCAGGACCTCTACTGTCTATAGATTGTTATTTTCATTACATGTTATTCCTGTATTGGCATATACTGTTATATTCACTTGCCTGCATATCTACTCCATTGTGTGGGCCATAGGCCCATCTATGCCTTTGAACTTTTCTCTAATAAAGTTATTTTAACCTTACCAAGCTGTTCTGAGTGTTCATCAAAAACCGTGACAGACATTCTGTTTGTCCCCTGTAATATGTTGATTTGTCTTTATGCATAAAATTAACAAACAATGCACAAACAAGATGAACAGTTGTGGGTTAAACCAACTGCACCCTAAGGGATACATAAAAATCCTTTATATTTAAACTGGGCATTTAACTCCTTGGGGGATATTCACTGGTTTGTCTAGAATTTCCTGTTTTCTTTTGTGCATTTGGGCATTTATACCTTTTATAAAAACCTATATGTTTTAGGTCTTTCTTGCTGAGTAAAACAAGGGTACACCCACTGCTGGCAATTGTTTCATTTAGAGTTACTGGTAACTGTTTAAATTGTTAGTAACAGCATCATTACTTCCTGACAGTTCAAACAGAAATTATTTAGCAGAGAACTTTGTCAGTGATTCACCTCTCCCATAGAATATAACAGAATATCTAATTGAAATCTGAACGCTAGAGGACACTATTCATGAGAAAAAAAGTTAACCACTTCAATGCCAGGAGCTTGGGGGAGTTTTTTGTACCCTACTGGCCAGACACGTTTTCAGCATTTTTTCTATCCATCTGTTTAGGTATGATTTCAACTACATTGTATTTTGCCACTATCATAAATTATATATCAAAACATTTATTATGTTGGAATTGAAAATTTAAATTATTTTTAAAAGCCCTGAATGCCCTGAGTACAAAAATACCAAATATGTATAGTGTTAACTACATGCATGGCCTGAACAGACTCCTAATTAACATAAAGGCAAAATGGTATTTTTTTTACTTTATGAAATAAAATGCACATTCAAGTGGTTACATGGTAAAACTAACCTAAAGAAGCTCAATAACTACTCCTAGCCTGGTGTGCACAAATGTTTTCAGAAGGTGGAGCTAAAGGAAAAAATAGCATTTTTCTATATTTTTACCACTTCAAATGTACTGGGAGCTTTGAAAACTATAGAATGTCCTACTGTATCATTAGTTACTGCTCTTATGAGAAAAATTATATGACTATTGATATGAGTTGACTTACTGTAGGGGGTACCAGAAGCACAAAACTTCACCAACTACAGGCTCTCATTTTACTTACATTTTTTTGCAAACACGCCTTACCTGAACTGAAATGGTTATACCAATACAGAAATGAAGAAAAGGCAGACAAACCACACCATTTTGGAAAGAAGATAACCTATCGCTTCAAATGATGTGCACAAACCTGGTGAGAAAAATGTTTCCATAAGCTACAGGAAAAAATAGGCATTTTGTTTTACATTTCCACCCCTCCAAATGTACTGATTATCTTTGAAAACTATGTAATTTCTTACTTCATTCATTAGCTACTCATCCTCCAAGAAAAATGGTACTTGATTGGTATGACTTGATATATAGTATGGGGTGCCAGAAGCACAAAATAACACAGTTTTCTTTTTTAAATAGGCTGCCTACACACAAACAACTACTAGAGATATTAAGGAAAGGTATGCAGGTCATACAATTTTGTAAAGTTGACATTCACCCGCATCGAATGAGAGTTTGTTTGCCTTTCTACCCCATGCTGGTGTGTACAGTTATTTACATATGGTGGCACTACAGGGAATTTTTTTTTACATTACATTTTTCATTTCCACCACTCCAAAGATACTAAAATCATTAAAAGCTATGGAATTTATTATTGTATTTTGTACTTTCTACCAGCCCAAGAAAAATGGTACCACTCTGGTGTGGGTTGACATACCGTAGGGGAAGCACAAAACTACTTGTCACTTTTCTTTTGTGAAATGACCTGCCTGCACTTAAATGGTTATAGATATGACATAAAGGTCAGTAAGGCATACCATCTTGGAAAGTAGACATTTACCTGAATCAAATGAATGGTCACTTGTCTTTTTAAGCTTAGGATAGTGTGTACAACTCTTTCCAGAAATAGTGCTATAGGAAGACACACACTTTTCACACTGAAGTGACTTCAAAGATACTAATGGGATTTCCTAGTCTATCTAGTACCTAAGGCCAGCCTAAGAAAAATGGTACCCCATTGGTAAGGGTTAACATTCTGTAGTGGGTGCCAGAAGCATGGCTACTGGTTGAGCAGGCAGTATATGCATGATTCCAACAGTGGAACAACGTTGAGGGGTGGAGGTGGGGGTCAAAATATGTATGTAGTCACAGAGACTAATATTGGGCAATGGAATCAGGATGTGGGGTGGTCATACAGTGTATGTGGGGACCTGTGACCTCCAATAGGCACTAGAACCAGGATTTAGGGGGCAGTAGTGGGACCAGGCCCAGGGGAGGGGGTCATATAATTTTTGTAAGGGGGGAGTGGATCAGAGGGTTGGGAGGGTGAGGTGGGCACCCCTCTGGCAGACTTCTTAACCCTTTGAGTGCCAAAAGGTTACGGAATGCATTGCTTTGCAATGCATTCTGTACTCTTCTGGCACTCAAAGGGTTAATATGTATAATATGTATATTTCTTTTAATCATATAAGTGTCAGAGAGGTATCATATGCCTTGCAATACAATGCTTTTGATAACTTTCTGACACTCAAAGAGTTAGTCAGACCTTGTGGAGGGCATCAGGACCCTTCCTAATGCCCCCCCCAAGTTATTGATTTCCAAGCTGATTTCACTTGGAGAGCCATAAAAGTGATGCACGACAGTAGCATGGCTCCCCTACTTCTGTCCTACTCAATGGTACTGTGTAGGAGTAGGTGAGTTCAGGGAAAGCCAGCCTTCCTCATCACCAGGGATATGACACGGAAGACTTTTCCAGTCCCTCCACTCCTACTTTGGATGTTAGTGTAGGATGGAAGCAGGGGAGCCATGTTGATCAGTGAAATCCTCTGGGAAATCAATAACTGGGGGAACATTAGGAGGGGTCGTAATGCCCCCATGATTTTTTTTTTAAGTGCGGCCACTGCATGCTGTTTATACTGGTTTATGTAGTGGCCACATTTCACCCATACTAAGGTACAGCTGGCCATGTCGGTATATTATATAGAACAAAAAATAGCGCTCACCAGCTAGCAGCAAGAAATAAAAAATTATAACGCAAGCAGATCCGCTTGGCAGTACCTGGGACCTGGGATTTTTTAACAGTACCGTGGGCTCAGTCCTTGACACTATAACAAATAGGTATAACAGGTCTATTGCAAAGGTTTTGATGACTTTAAGTGGGTACAACTTACAGTATACAATAAAAATGTGGCAATAATGGGACTGGTATAATAGTCAATGACAGGCAGTCTTTCGAAAAAATCCCCAGATCCTTATAGTAAAGCCCTCAAGGAAAAAGTTGGATTAGAAAAGGAGTCCAATGATGTTGTTTTAATGGCTCATGATTCTTGGATACCATCAACAAATACAGGTGTTCTCTCAGATATTGATAGCATGAAAAAGAAGAAAAGAGGGCATGATCGTATATTGTAAGGGCTTGGCATTCAATTAAAACTGTAACAACTCTGGAAAGATGCTTCAGCCAGCAGTGGGAATACCCTTGTTATATTCGGAAGGAAAAGTTGTACAGTATACATTTTGTTCTTTAAAAGTTTACTGCATCTTTGAACCCATGGTTCTATGGGCCTCACACAAAAAATAAGACTAGGAATTCTGGGGCAAACCAGCTACACCACAGAGGACAAATACAAATTGAATTGATTACATTGGGCTTTTAACCCCCCCTACTCCCGAATGGTAGAGATATCTTCAAAACATTGCTTCACAATGTGCTGGTGAGATAATTAGCATTCAAGGGGTTAGGAGGTCGGGTAGAAAATAGAGGGGGCCAGGCTGAACTTTTTATCTTGTAGGGTAGAGGTGTTCAAAGGGGTGTGTCTTTGATGGTTTGTTTTCTGGTCAGTCTGTCCTGGTCCTAGATTCAGCTAAGATCTGGTTATCATTTTTCCCACCCCAGTCATGGAATTCCAAAGCAAGCTGCTGATGTCATAGCAGATGTGGCTTTAGAGAAATGGGGGAGTCAGATTTGTTTAGCAGCATAGGGGTGGGAATTTTGACTGTTCTAGAAGTGCCAAGGTGATAGAACATCTTTAGCGGCTGTTGCAAGGGACAATGCCTAAAAAACTCCTGAATGCTGTTTTCTGAACTGCTTACAGTCTTCCCATAGTAAGGTACTGCCCAGATCTGCATATTAACTCTGAGATCTGACTGAATTACTGTGTAAATGTTGTGTATATGTTTTTATTTGTTAGTCTAATACATACCCCTTCATTTAGAACCCCTTTTGGGTTTTGCCATGATGTATATATTTTATATTAATTAATTAATTAAATGTGCATATAAAATGATAGTCACTACTTTTGTCTAATGCTTTGGTAGAGCTGCTGAATGTTCTTTGACCCAGTTTAAAAGGCAAATCTATAGTTCTTAAAGGGATAGTAATGTTTTAGAAAAAAAGCAGCTCCAATAAATTTTTTTAGTATTTGAGTCATGGAGAGTGTTATTTCAATACTGTCAGAGATGTAGATGAAGAGTAATTGAATGATAAAGTATCCCCCTCCCTCCCCTTTTACCTAGTGTAATCCACCTCCCCTCAGATGTGGAATCTGATCTCTTCACCGGACAGGTCACAGCAAGGGACAATCTTCTTACTGTGAGCTGTCACTTTGTAATAAATATGTGATTTTTAAACATCTTTCAAAATTCCCTGATATTTATGTTACCAATTGTCTATGTCAATCAAGTATATTTATTTGTCAGTTGATGCACAAAAGCTAGAAATGGCCAACAGAAAGTCACAGTGGTACTGAGAAACAGTGTGGAATATTTGTGTCTGGCTAGCATGCCTAGCAGATTGCATTTACTTCACAAATAAATAAATGAGGTCTCATCTTTCGAATATTTTCTAAGCTAGAAAAATGCTAGAGGTCTCATTATCTCAGCTGAAGGTCTTGAAATGGATCTTAGGAAGGCTGAAGCAGTCAAGAACTGGCCCCTTCCTCAAGGTCTTAAGACCTTTCAAAGATTAATTGGCTTTGCAAATTTCTATAAGAGCTTTGTGAGGAATTTTTCAAAGATTGTGGCCCCCATTACTAAAATGACCTATAAATCTGCGGACCACCATCATTAGTCCTCAGAAGCATTGGCAGCCTTCGATTTGCTGAAAACCACCTCCTCCTCTGTACCTATCCTTTGGCATCCAGATTCCCAACTGGCCTTTGTCATAAAAGTGGATGCTTTGGAAATATCAGCCAGGCCAGTCGTCAGCCAGAGGTCTCCCCACACTGGCAGATACCACCATTGTGCCTTCATTTCAAAGACGTTCTTTCCAAACAAGAGAAATTACGATGTGGGTAACCAAGAACTTCTTGCAATCAAGATGGCCTTGGCAGAGTGGCAGTATCTGGTAGAGGCTGCTGTTACACCCATAACAATTTTAACAGATCACCGTAACCTTGAATATCTCAGAAAAGCTAAAAGATTAAATGCACGTCAAGCTCTTTGGGCCTTGTTCTTTAGCCGGTTCAAATTTACTATTTCATACATACCGGGTTCCAACAATTCTAAGGCTGGCATCCTCTCCTGGCAATCAGAGGAAATTCGGATGTCTCCCATTAGGGCAAACCCATCATACCTTCTTCTTAAATAATTGTCTGTCTTTGTTCCTTTTTCAAAAGCTCTCAGTTGCCCAGGAAAGTATTTCTACTCAGACTGAAGTTCCTGCAGGAAAGAGGTTTGTCTCTACTTCCCTATGACCCATGATCCTGCAATGGGATCATCCCTCTGTAGTGGCCGAGCATCCCTGAATTAAACATACCTCTGACCTTATTGCTCACAGCTTTTGGTGGCCCAAGCTTCAAACTAACATTGTACACTTTGTGACATCCTGCCCTCTTTGTGCCCAGAACAAATTATCTTGAGCTAAAACAATTGGTTGTCTTCAGCAACTTCCTGTGCCAGCTCTACTCTGGTCCCATATAGCAATGGATTTCATTATAGATCTTCCTCCTTCCAAAGGTATTACGGTCGTCTGGGTCATAGTGGACAACTTTGATAGGGTGACTTTATTCCTATCAAACAGCCTCATAGATACTTCAGTGCACCTGTATAGTGTCTTACTGACTAAGTGTTCCAGTGCTGAAAATCCTGTATTCTGTGTATGACCTTGGCTTTGAATTTTGACCATGTTTGTTTGCTTCCAGACCTGATTCTGTTTGCCAATTTGGATCCTGCAACCATATTTGTGAGCTCCTAGTCCGGTCCTTCCCCTGTGTGAGCCTCTTGAAGTTGGCATTGCACCCTAGCCTCATTCTCAAGCAGCTCCCAGCAGCAGCAGTCTTGAGAGTTAGCTTTGTCTGCCATCTTGTGGCCACCCATCATCCAGTATGACTCTGCTACTGAGTACTTTTGATTCACTGCTTCGTATCTTTAAGTAACTATTCCTGGTCATTGTTTCTGCATCAGATTTGCTAAGTAACCCCCCTTTACCCTGCTGGTCTGCCTCCTGTCTTGTTAGACAGTGTGACACTGACTGTGGATAGCTTGTCTCCTTAGATGGAGCACTAATGACCATGTTTTGCCCCGCTCTTCACTCTGAAGTAACATTCTTAAAGGGCAGGGCAGACTTAGATGATGGACTCATGGGCATAGGACAAATACTAATTACACAGGAAAGGAACTGAAGAGACATGGAGTCCTAAGAAGGGATAAGAGAGGTAATAAGGTCTGTAGCTAGAGTTCATAAGCAGGTGGCTGACAATGCAAAAGTTAATAGGCAGCTGAGAGCTATAGGCAGCCAATCGATGGTCACAAACAGGCAGGGTCAGGAACAAGAGTAATTTAGAAGAGTAATACTCAAAATGCTAAACACTATGGGGAACACTATGACCATGTCCCAGAGTGCAATTGCCAAGGATTCAAAAAGTTCAAATAACAGCAGGACTGGGATCTTACAGTAAGCTGTTGTATGTGTATCAGTTGACCTGAAAGGCACTTGCCAGGCACCTCTGAAAATTTGGCGCTCTAGATAAAAGCCTACGCTGCTAATCAGAAATCCATCTGACAGCAGGTTAGGTAATATTAATATATTATTGTGTGTCTGAGAACAAGTGTGGGAAAGAGTGTAGACTTAGGAAAGATAAAAAGCCACATTTAACAATTTAGGGGAAATTAGACCCTGCTTTATACAGAGAAAGGGATATCAGATTTAGAACATGAAAATAGAATGTGTGTGTATGTGTATATATATATATATATATATATATATATATATATATAAATACATATATATACTAGCAATATGTGACGGCGTTTCCCGTCATTGTAGTAGGGTATGTGTTATGTAGCATTTTTTGTTTTGAAATGTTGTAGGTGGCATGTTGAAGGTATTTTGTAAGAATTTTTTGTGTTTGTTTGTATTGTACATTTCATTTAGCTGTATTGGCTGATGATGTTTTTTTTGTGTACTGTGTGAAGCAGAAAGAATCATATTGCACACATACATAGACACACACAGATACAGTGACATATACAGACATTGATCATACATACACACATACATACATGCGTACACACACACACACGGATATTATTACGGTCCTGTAAGTGCCAGAGGGGTAGGCAAGGCATTGCTCACTGTGTTGCTTAATCCTCTGGCACTGAAAGGGTTAACCAGCTGTCCAAGTATGTAGCGAGAGTCATGGAGTCCACAGTCCCTGAAGTGGACTCTGCACATGCACACTCAGAGGCTGCCAGACAATCGCCGGCCTGGCTCCCTGGCCAGGAAGACACCTCCTGCCCCAGGCCTCGGCCAAGAGAGTTACTAGGGACGCAGCCCGGGCACCGAGAGCAGGAACTGAGGAGGGATGGTGTGTGTGGTTGGAGCAGGGATGGTGTGTGTTGTTGGAGCAGCTATAGTGTGGCATGTATATTTTTTGTGCCAGGGTACTTACACAATGCAGGTGTGTGACAGCGGGCAGAGAGCGGCGGAGAAGAAGCTTGTGTGTAAGAGTGTGTACTACAGAGTGGCCCCAGCATGGTCTGTCTCCAGCCCCTCAGCCACGGGTAATAGCCGCATCCAGCTGCTGCTTGTAGAGAGCTCCTTGAAGGGCCGCATGACCGGGCTGTTGTGGGGTGGAGTGTTGTGCTTCATGAAGGGGGAACATGAAGGATTTGGTACTGAGCCTGCCTTCCTCCGAGCTGCATGAAGCAGCTGGGATTCCTGCAGCAGAAGCACATTGTGCACCAGGAGCCGAAAGCATTGCTGTGTTGCGGATACCAGAAATGAAGGTAAACTGGAGCCGATCCCGCCCTCTCTTTGTTGGGTCAGCTCATTGTGTGCCTCAGGTTGGTGGAGGGACCTCTGGGGACTCTGTGTGTATGTGTGGCTTTTGTGTGTGTGTGTGGCTTGTGTGTGTGTGTCTGTGGTGTAGAAGCAAGTGGCAACCATTTTGTTTTTTCAGTCACTTGGATAGTGGTGGGCGGGCTGGATAGTGGGGGCAGGCTAACTCCCTGAATGATTTAAATCACTCCTCCATTGAATCACCCAATGGGAACAGTAACTCCTTACTTAAGCTGAGGTAACATAGCAATATAACACACAGTGGCTCTTCAGTTGAGGCAGAGTAGCATTATGCTGAAGGAACAAATAGAAAGTGGTGTTTGAGGCTTGCCCTCTGTAACATACAGCAAAGCATCCCTCTCCCTTTAAGGAGGAAGGGCGGGAATCAGGAAGCAGGAAGTGGAGAAGTGACAGTTGAAAACAGACAGTGAGGTGACTGAATAGAGGAAAAGAGTTAACCCTTTGAGTGCCAGAGGGGTACGCAACGCATTGCAAAGCAATGTGTTGCGTAGCTCTCTGGCACTGAAAGGGTTAAATAAAAGAGTTGCTATTAAGTTTATCCCTGAGTTTGTATTTTATGGAAACATTATACCCTCGTACTGAAACAGAGTGTGTGGAGGGTTACAGTTATCTGTGGGAGGTGACACAGAGTGTATGGAGGGTTACACTTATCTGTGGGAGGTGAAACAGTGTGTTTGTGGGGTCATGATCCTGAGTGAGAGTGTGTGTGGACCAGGAGAAGTTATTGATATCCTCTACTTCAGGAGCGAGTGGCAGCTATATTTTTTTTTGTCAGTTGGATAGTGGTGGGAGGGCTGGAGGGGGTGTGCCAACTCCCTGTATGATAAACACGCCCCCATTGAATCACCCAATGGGAGCAGTAATGTCCCCATTGAATCACCCAATGGGAGTTGTGTCTCCTAATGAGACATAAATTATGTAATGAGGCATTCTGTTCAATGTATGTTTGTTTTCTGAGGAGAAATAAATTATGTTCTTTGTGTGAGGTACCATAAATTATGCAATGATGCTTATTCTTTTATATATAGATATATATATATATATATATTAGCAATGTGGGACGGCGCTGCCCGTCAGGATATATAGGGAATTAATGCACACACAGATGCAAGACACACACACACACGCAAATGCACACGCATGCACTGAGATGCATAAAGAGTAACACAGTCATACACACACATACATGAAATGCACAACATGCAGACGCACAGAGTGTGATACAGACATGCAACACACACAGTGAGGAACACACAGGCACACACAGAGACACACACACAGAAGTGAGTCATAAGGGGGGTGACTTATGTGTCATTGTAATGAGTTTGTGTTTGTACTTATGCCTCCACTAGAGTTGAAATGCATGTGGTAATTGCACATACTATGGTGGAAGGTGGATCGTACTGGCTCCCGGGGTGTGAGTGAGTGTGAGTGAGTGCGTGTGAGAGATTGCATGTGAGTGATTGTGTGAGTGTGTTAGTGAGTGTGTGTGATTGACTGTGAGTGTGTATGAGAGTGAGAGAGTGTGAGTGAGAGAGTGTATGAGTGAGAGTGTGTGTGATTGAGTGTGTGAGTGAGAGTGTTTAAGAGTGTGAATGAGAGAGTGTGAGTGAGACAGTGTGAGTGAGACAGTGTGAATGTGTTTGATTGTGAGTGAGCGTGTGTGAGTGTGTGTGATTGAGTGTGAGTGAATGTGTGAGTGAGAGTGTGTGAGTGTGAGTGAGTGTGTGAATTATTGCGAGTGTGTTTGATTGAGTGTGTATGATTGAGTGTGAGTGAGAGTGTGTGATTGAGTGTGAGTGTGTGTTTTTTGGCTGATGTGTTTGTGTCTGGTGTGGAGCGAGTGGCAGACATTTTGTTTTTTCAGTTACTTGGATAATGGTGGGCGGGCTGGATAGTGGGGGCAGGCCAACTCCCTGCATGATTTAAATCACTCCCCCATTGAATCACCCAATGGGAGCAGTAACTCCTCCTTACTTAACCCTTTGAGTGCCAGAGGGGTACGCAACGAATTGCTTTGCAATGCGTTGCATACCCCTCTGGCACTCAAAGGGTTAAGTTATGGTAACATAGCAATATAACACACGGTGGCTCTTCAGTTGAGGCAGCGTAGCAATATGCTGAGGGAACAAATAGAAAGTGTTGTTTGAGGCTTGCCCTCTGTAACATACAGCAAAGCATCTCTCTCTCCCTTTAAGGTGAAAGGGCGGGAAGCAGGAAGTGGAGGAGTGACAGTTGAAAACAGACAGTTAGTGAGGTTGACTGAAGAGATGAAGAGTTAAATAAAAGAGTTGCTATTAAGTTTATCTCTGAGTTTGTATTTTCTGGAAACATTACACCCTCGTACTGAAACAGAGTGTATGGAGGGTTACAGTTATCTGTGGGAGGTGACACAGTGTATTTATGGGGTCATGATCCTGAGTGAGAGTGTGTGTGGACCAGGAGAAGTTATTGATATCCCCTACTTCAGGAGCGATTGGCAGCTATACTTTTTTTTGTCAGTTGGATAGTGGTGGGCGGGCTGGAGGGGGCGTGCCAACTCCCTGTATGATAAACATGCCCCCACTGAATCATCCAATGGGAGCAGTAAAGTCCCCATTGAATCACCCAATAGGAGTTGTGTCTCCTAATGAGACATAAATTATGTAATGAGGCATTCTGTTCAATGTGTGTTTGTTTTCTGTGGAGACATAAATTATGTTCTGTGTGTGACGTACCATAAATTATGCAATGAGGCTTATTCTTTTATATATATATACTAGTTGAACAGCCCGTTACACGGGCCACAGTGCCTCAGGCAGCCGGTCTCTATCTACTGCGCATGTCGGGCGTTACACACAACTTGGCGAATTATTATATAGGATATATATATATATATTTACACACATATACATACATACACACACACACACAAACCAAGTTGGAAAGCGTTTTCTAAAATGTGTGAAAATCATTCTGAATCTCTTGGATGTCACAGTACTGACCAACATATTATGCTTGTAGTGTACTGCTTGAAGAAAAACAGACAACAGGATGGCATCCCTCATTTAACAGTTGTTCATGTCAGTACTGATGTGTGAGCTGCTCTCAGTCCTCATAATCAAAACATACTCGCAGCAATAAACACACAGGACATGCTTGGGACCCGATTTGCTCTGCTGAGCAGCTGGCAGGAGTGAGGAGGGAGTGAAGTGCTGGAGAGCTCATTGTACTGAGCAGGCATGTAACCTCCATGATGTGATCAGCAGTGTGAGAAGAGACACGCAAGACGCACTGAAACATTGTCACATAATTCCCACCTCCCCTACCTTTCTCTCTTGCATCCTCTTGTTTGTTTGTAAGGTTCCTCTCTATAGATTCTTTATTAGCCCAACCAACTGGGGCACGGTACTAAAACTGAATGTGTTAAGAGTTAAATAGCCCTTTACATGGCCCAAGGTGCCTGTAAAACTAGTGCAGTATGCTGCATTACATGTTGTCCACTGGTAGCAAGGGCACCAGCCAAGCATATAAATGTAGAGGAGCAGTCCATGGTTTCCCACCTCCTTTAATAGCACAGAAGCATTTGGGGACATGCACTGTGTACCCATAGTGCTCCTGTGCTGTCTTTCCAAAAACAGTTCACTTCCGGTTTTAGGGCCATAATAAACAGGAGCAAAGCAACTGCAACATAAAGGACAAATAATATTTGTAGAATTTCTATTGCATTAATTGTGGCTTTTAACCCTTTGAATGCTAGAGAGTCTCCAATGCATTGCAAAAGCTGCGCATTGGAGACCTCTCTAGCATTTAAGGGGTTAAAAATCTTAAAAGACATTTTCATTTGACTTCTATGGCACAGTTGGCTTGTTCCCAAATCAATTATTTCAATGGACTATTAACCCCTTGAATGCTAGAAAGGTCTCCAACACATTGTTTTGCTTAATGCATTGTTTTTGCAATATGCTGGAGCTCTCTCTAACATTCAAAAAGATAAAAGTCCCATTTAAATCAATGGGAATTTGTATTTCTCTCTTAGTGTATTTGATATGCTCCATAATTTCTCCTTATTAGCTGCCTGGATAGAGCCATTTGTGTTTACTATGGGTATGTTTTGAGAAGACACCCTCATAAGCTGCAGGAGCAGGATAATATCCATGTCCCGAATGCAGTCTATGAGGCAAAGTCATTAGGGCAGCATGGACTCTAACTACTAGACTAATATGGTTCT
This sequence comes from Rhinophrynus dorsalis, assembly GCA_037306005.1. NCBI lineage: Eukaryota > Metazoa > Chordata > Amphibia > Anura > Rhinophrynidae > Rhinophrynus > Rhinophrynus dorsalis. The sequence continues at coordinate 150,806,398 of CM074722.1, read as the reverse complement.
CTGTATGAGAACACCACAAACTGGGGTATAATGCACTAATGTATCTGGGCATGTAAAGTGTTTTTTTAAACATTATTTCCTACTTGCCACTTTATTTTGAAGGCCTAGTTCACACAGGTGTTTCCAGCACAGCATTTTCTACACTTGGTTGAATGCACCAAGCAAGATGCTCCCCATTGCTAAAAACTGAGCTGTTCATAAGTGCAATTTTGTCATACTTTTACAAAACCTGAAAGCAGCATGATGAGATTTCCTGCCTTCAACTCAGAATGCAGGAAAGTTTCAGCACTGGTTTGACTTATGGGACCGCCATGCATCATTCCCATGGACGAATGGTTTGGTGCATTGCTCACCATGCCGATCCAATCAATGGCCTGGTCACATGGTTATCAGCCAATAACATAGCTCCACCACCATAACGCCCCTCAGTGACAATCACCAGGGAACCTGGGGACTATGCTGCTAGTTTTGACAAGGTGATTGATTTGTGCTGCAACACAGCTCATCCAAAACACCTGTGTGAAAATAACATTAAAGATTTTAATCTTGGTAGCATATGTAAAACAATAAACCACACTCATCTTAGTATACTCCCATCTGAAGGTGCAGTGTCTTCAAAACAGAGTTTTCTTCATGGAACTTTATCATAACAGTTGTGGTTGCTTAATAATTTCCCTAGGTGCTGCCAACAAATAAAGATTACCTACACACTCTCTTTGGTCTAGTTTACCCGCATGTAGATCTTAACTATCGTTCTCAAGAAGCTAGCTGAAAATTTAGTGTCTTACAGTAGTGCTGTAGCACTGCAATAGTTAAATCTCAAACATCACAATGCCCTGGACATCCTTCTGGCACTCACTCAACGTGTTGAATAAAAATCTTCAGATTCGTTTACTTATATATATAACTTTTGAACAAATTTATAACTTTGACTAAAATGTATCCCAGTTGCATTGCCAACAAACCTTCATGTTTAGTACAAATCTGCTCTGTATTTTCTGATTACAAAGGATCACAAGAAAATACAAAATATCTCATGTGTAAAGTACAATAAAGGTTCTCAGTTCCACAGATATTCAGGTATATAATCCCTTTAAGTGCCAGAGGGGTATACAATGCATATGATTATTAAATTATCATGTAGTGTATGTGCAGTACATTTCTATACAGAAGTTCAAAATTCAAGATCTTGTGCAAAGCCAATTTTGCACATGCAGCTCAGAGTCTAATACAATACACTGCACAATAAATAAACTACTGATCAACAGTAAGAGGAGGATGACCACTACATCACTTTTGTTGCTTCTATAGTTTTTTTAATCAAGCCTGCTTCCTTATAGTTTATCATTTTTGCTGCTTTCTGTGTTTTGCCAAGTCCTCATTGGTTCTGAGGATATTTCATGCATCCTGCCAACAGACACAGGTGGCATATGTAATCCAGCCTCTCTCATGATCACCCTCTGTAAAGTTCAGGGTTGCTTGGGACACATTGCCTATTTCCACAAAATGTAGGCTATGGACTTTCTCACGTCAGTATTTATATGAAAACTTACCAGTTTTGGCCATGAGCATGGTTGCTTCCACATTCTTGTCGTGGCTGCATCCTAATCGGAGGTCCCCAGCGGTGTTAAGACTAATATAAAGGCATCAGGAAATATACCTTCATTTTCTAAACTGAGACTGAAAGAATATTGCATATGGGTTCAACGAGTGGAACACACGCATGCACATGGATACACATACTACAGAGGATTTAATGGAGTATGGCGCCCAGGACCAATGCTTTGAAAATTTAAAGTGAAAGTGATGGATTACTGTTATTATTGCTACTATTTAGGAAAGCTCTAAGACCAATCCAAGGGAAATGACAAAACCCTCTACTGATGACAAAGGATGACAAAACAGCCCAGAACCTGTACTGGTTGTTATAACAAGTTACCCATAGCATACACTTTTAAGTTATGCATGGAATATATGAAGAAAGTGGCAGGAAATGAGATTGCCTTTCAATTTAAAGATTTCATAGGATGGATAAAATCGTCCATGTATGAAACATTTTCAGCCATGCAAGAATCCACCAGGGAAAGGCAGTGAGTAATTGATCCAGAAAAAGGTCCTTCTACCATTCCAGAAGAGGAAGAAGAAGATGGTTGTATTATGCATTTTGAATGACAGTTAGTAGGGGATACACATGTTCAGTCTGGACAAGCTTGAAGGGTTGGTTAAGTCTATGAGGACTGAAACTGAACTTGAAAGGCTCTTGATATTATGGATGCAGCTTTTGTAGGGCATAAGAAAGCAGCTTCGGTTTTTCCGGTTCATCATTTCATCAAGGCTAAGTGAAATCACAGGACACAAGAACTTCGATTTCAAGGAGATTCTTGAAGCTGTATCCAGAGGAAGAAAATGCCTCTTGGGTTAACCCCCTTATAAGTTTTGTTGCACGTCTCTGCACCTTTTACAGTTCAACAATGTCTTTTTTAAGAACTGGTGCCCAAAATTGTACTCCATATTCTAGAGGAGGCCTAACCAAGAATTTATACAGAGGTAGGATAATTTTAGCATCCCTTGCATCTACACCTCTTTTTATGCAGGCTAGTACCCTATTTGCTCTTGCAGCAGCTGAGTGACTCTGCATCCTTCTGGAAGATGGCCCCTCACTTAGAAACCATATGGATAAAAGGGCAGTCAATGCTTTAAAGAATCAGTTCTCGACAATCGGGCAAAATCAAAATCAGCCATGGCTATGGCCCGTATTTTTCATACTCTTACAATCTGGCTTACTGAACTTGGAGAAGATTTAATATTTTGTCTCAAGATGAAGGGCCCTGAAAGTAGTAGCATCCATAAAAGAAGCAGTTCATTTATCTTGTGATGCCTTTCTAGGCAACATAACGCTTCTTGACCATTTGTCAACTTTGTCAGTCATAACTAGGAAGGCTTTGTGGATTAAGACCTTGGAAGCTGATGCCTCCTCCAAAAACAAGTTGGTCTTACTTCCTTTTTCAGGCAGCATGTTGTTCAGTGGCCAACTGAAAGATGTAATCAGAAGGTCCTCAGGGGGTATAAAGTTTATTTTTACTCCATCAAGGCCATCATGACACAGAAAACAATACTTTTGAGAGGCCAGGAGATACAAGACTGGAAGAAGGTATGATCAAAGAAAAGAGGTGCATCCGACAGACATAGGAATATCCAGGAACAATTTTTCTAGAAAGGCTCATTTCTCTAACAGTTTACAATGAAGTGAGGTGGACCCCATCACGAACTCCAGTAGGGGGCAGGCTGAACCTTTCTGAGAAACTTGGCTAATATATAAGCTGCAAAATGGGTCCAGCATATCGTGCAGATGTGTCACCCTTTATTATTCAATTCTATCGCAAAGTTCAGGAGATTCAGTACATCATGTATCCCAAGGAGCAGTCTAAGTCCAAGGGTGTGGTCTGCAGTCTAAGACCTCTTGTCAAATAGCATGCTAGAGGAAATGTCAGACAATAAAAAGAGTTTCTGGAATATTCTCCATTCTCTTTGCAGTTCCCAAATCCTTTGGATGTTTCAGGCTGATTCTGTCCTTAAAATGATTAGACAAATTAGAAAATTCAAGATGGAGATGATATCATCAGTCACCAAGGCAGTTTCTCCATGCTCTTTTCTGTTTCCTGTTGATCTTCTGTAGATATTTAGGATGTGTACCATCATATTCTGGTGAGACCCAGTCACAGGTTCTCAGGTTTGTCACATTCAGAAAGCATTTTCAGTACAGAGCGTTTCTGTTTTGTCTAGCATTAGCTCCAAGGGTATTTACAAAGGACCTGGCAAATACCATGGTGGGGCTAAGGCAGAAAGGCAATTTACCTATTCTCTGCCTGAGCAATATTCTGGTGTTGAAGGAATCAAGAGAAAAATCCTTTCAGAGCACCAACATTTGTCTGGATTTGTCTGTCCAGTCTGTGATGGTTAGTTAACAAAGCCAAAAGGCAGTTGATCCCTTATCAGAAGCGGCTGAAAAGGAAAGGGCCAGGCTGAAATAGGATTTGTCTGTTCCTAAGAAAGAAGGAACATACTGGTCTGGTCTTCTTAAGACTGACAGGGAACCTGACATCAGCAATTAAGATTATTCCATGGGAAAGCACCATATCAGGAAGACCCAGAACAATTTTTTTTAATTTTTGGAGGAAGGATTCTGCAATTTTTTCTCAGAGAATTCCACTGAGGCTATCAACCAAGTTCAGGTGGTTGGCTGGTAGACAGATATTATGAAAGACAACTGCTGAAAGATCCAAAGGGGCAAATCCTGTCAACCGATTCCAGCAAAAAAGGCTGGGGAGGTACTTGGAAAAAAAAAAGACTGTACAAGGTCTTTTGTCCAAACAAGAGGCATCCCTGCCCATCAACATACTGGAGATAAGGGCAATATGGAAGTGTTTGAAGTTCTTCCAGAAAGATCTCTAAATAAAAGCAGTATTACAATAGGTCAGCCATTATGTATATATCCAACCATGGGGGCACAAGAAATGAAAGTCTCAACAGGCAGGTCGCTTGGATTCTGCTATGGGTAGAAGCTACATGCTTAATCAGCAACCCATATAACAGGGATTCAGAACAAACAAGGGGAAATTATGAGCAGAAGTTCTATTGATCCAGGGGAATGGTCCCTGAACATAGACATCTTTTGTACCATAACTTTGAAGTGGGGAAGTCTGATAGTGGATCTTATGACTTCAGTGTGAAATTCCAAGTGATATCTTTTCTTTTCTAAATGGAAGGAAAAGAAATCTCTGAGTCAGGATGCATTTAAGATCAAAAGGAACTTTCATCTTGCATACATATCCATTTCAACTCTGCTTCTATTGGATGTAGTTCGCAAGATAAGAAGGGACAGAGCAAATTTAATCCTGATCGCTATTTGGTGGCCGAGAAAGGTCTGTTTCACAAATTATTGAGAATGCCAATCCTGCCTCCAGTATTACTTCCAGTTGTCATGGACCTGTTGTCACGTGGACCAATTCTGCATCCAAATCTGGCATTCATAAAGCTGGTGGTCTGGATCTTGAAAGGCACTCACTAAAATTTAAAAGTTTATCTGAAGCAGTGTGTGAGACACTTCAGGAAGGAGGCTATCTTCATCCAAGATCTACTACAGAGTTTGGTCTGTCTTCCAGAAGAGGTGCTATTGCAGAAGACTTTCCACAGATTATGTATCAGTGGGAATAGTGTTTGTTATACTTCCTTCAAGAAAGTTTTCAGTAGGGATTAAAACCTTCCACAATTAAAGTCCACTTATCTGCTCAACTGGCTAAATACTTAGGCCATATTAAAAATTAAGTCGAGCATTAGAAAAATCATTCCATCATGGGATTTGAATCTAGTCGTGCAACAACTTTCTACTTATATGGACTTTGAACTCATACAGAATTTTCCTTTAAATAATCTTGCACTTAAGCCTTTCTTCCTCACAGCAATTACCTTTGCTAGGAGGGTAAGCATGCTGTAAGACCTCTCTTGTTGCTCTCCATCCTTGGTGTTGAGGACAAAACCCTCTTTCATATTTATGTTGATTTTGGAAATTCCACCTCAATCAAGAGATCATTCTTCATTCATTTTGACAGAATCCAAAAAGTAATAAAGAAAGGAAATTTCATAACCCAGATTTATTAAGGTACATTTCTGTCTACTTGGAGAGAACCAAGTAGATAGGAAACTGGACACATTATTTGTACATTTCTTGGAAAATGCATAGGCACATCAGCATCCAAAGCATCCATTGCTAGATGGAATAAAGACAGGCCTACAAGGATCAACCCATCGAGGTAAAAGCTCATTCAACTCTAGCTATTTCTACATCATGGTCACAGAAGGTGGTGGCTTCTTCAAAAGAAATCTAAAAAGCAGCAACTTGGGCATCTCTTTCAACTTTCATAAGGCGTTATCAGCTGCATGTGCAGGCTTCAACAGATGTGAAATTTGGAAGGAAAGTGCTTAGGGCAGTGGTTCTTGAATACAGGTAGGATCTTTGCTTTATCTTAAAGCGGAACTTTCACCTCTGTATGTTAACAGCTTCATCCCTTCCTTTATGTTCCCTGTGTATATTGCGGTGTGTGTTCTCACTTAAAAGTTGGTATAAATTGAGCAAAAGAAACACGAATGCTGTACCTGATGACGTAACATTCTGTTAGACCTGTACCGCCGCGCACCGTATGGTGCAGAAGACACTCCTACAGGGCTTGTCAGTGAATCGTCCGTCCAGCCCCTGAATCCTACGTCAATGCCTGCTCAACCATGTGACCTGGCGCGCTCCAAACCTAATGCGCGTCCAAGTCCTTTTGATATAGTGCGATCACATGTATGCAACACATTTACGCTGTATTAATAATCCGTCTGCTTTCAATTCATAAATGGTGCTTCGGGAAAGCAGGCTGATCCGATAGGGGGGCAAGTATATCTGTCTCATCTCCCTCACATTTTTCACATCAATAGCAATCCACAACATGGTAAGCGAAGATCTCCTTAACCACTTGAATATGTGACCTGAGTGATTTACAGTGCATTCAGTAACCCTTCAGCACTCAGAGTAATTACCAGCGAGCACGCCAGGAAAAAAACTTTAGGAGGCGTATGGGCGGCCTCTTCCTTGATTGACACACAAGGAGAGGTGCCACATGCGCAGTCGCACATCTTCACCAAGATGGCCGCGCTCTCAATCATCCTTACACTGCCACAAAAGGTGCATTTCACTAAAATACATAAACTCCAGTAATGTTTAACATATGCTCCCATGATCACAGTGAGGATATCTAATGGCCTGACTTTTCTTGGTTTACCATGATAGTTCCACTTTAAACTTTATTTCATCCCTTTATGGCACTGCTTTGAGAAGTCCCTTATTTATAACTGCTGTGGAGAGGATACAGAAGAATAGGTAACATTTTCTCACTGATATTTAATATTTCTTCTGTGTTCTGCCATAGCAACTCTCCCTTTATCTGTATATTTAGATATATTATGGATACGAGGGTACTGTATATGTATTTTTTAATTTAGTTTTCTAATTTAAGTTATAGGGTTAACTGTGACTATATATGTAGAGAGAGGGAGCAATAAATATATATATATATAAATAAAATTAATATGCAGATTAATTAATTTTCTCTGCATATGTTTCTAATATTGTGTTCTATTACAGCCTGGACAGAAGTATACCTGCAGGTCCGTCTTTTATAACCTTTTTGATTGGTCCTATCAGCTATCAATTGATCGCACTCACTAACTCTGTGAATACTAGAGATGCCTCCACAGCATTGCTTTGCAATGTGCTGGAGGCCTGTTTAGCAGTCACAGAGTTAAAACCCATTTAAATAAATAAAAATATTTTTATGTCTCCTATAGCGCAGTTAGTTTGCGCCAGAATTGTTCCAATATTCTTTTGTGCCTAGGGCCCTTTGATGTTTATCATCAATATATACTACTCTAGTCAGACAATGATGTTTTTGACTAAGCCTTTGAAATATGTGAGCTGGAAAAGAGCTTAGACTTGGCGATCTATATATATGCATTTCACTGTTTAGAAATGGTATTGCTATGACCGGGTGGCTGGATGCTGTAAATGGATACACACAAGTCACAGACATGTCCCCATTCTGCAAGTCTGAATTCTAGCCGCAGCCTAAACACACACCCTTAAGTCTGGGAGGTCACAATTAGAAGCAAGATGCATGTGACTTGGTTAGATCCTCTGACATACATATAATTTGATTATTAACTTAAAGTGATAGTAATACTTCCAAAATGTTTTCATTTTATATTGTAGCCATTTAAAAAACATTAAAAACTATATAAGTCTTATCTCTCAAACCTTTATGGTTTCAGAGATATTCACAAGCAAAGTTTCCCCCTGAGTGACGTCACTGTTCTAGCTGTCAGATTTGGAATCTGGTCCGCAGACCGGCTGCGGCTCTTCAGCAGAGCTTGAGAGATATAAAAATAACTACTTCATTGGAATGGTCTACAAAGTGTGCCTGGTTTGCAAGCACACTTTGTAGATCGCTGCAATGAAGTAGCTATTTTTAGATCTTGCGATCTTGGCTCTTCTGAACAGCCGCCGGCTGGTCTGCTGACCGGATTCCAAATTTGACCGCTAGATGGCAGACTTGACCATTTCGGTCACTGAGGGGGAAACTTTACTTGTGAATATCCCTCAAACCATAAAGGTTTGAAAGATAAGAATGATATAATTTTTAATGTTTTTTACATGGCTACAATATAAAATAATTTTTTTTGGAAGTATTACTATCACTTTAAAAATGTACCTGGAACATGACCAATTATATAATGATCCATTTATGTAACCGTGCTAATACAGAACTTTGGCCCACATTTATAGAAGCAAACTGGAGTTATTCTGGAGTAAGCCAACTGCACCATAGGGGACAAATTGAAATTCCTGTTAAATTCATTTTGGCTTTTAAAGGGATAGTAATGTTTTCAATTAAATAGCTCATGGATTCCTCTTTATTGTAAATCTAACATTTTTCGCTATATTTAGCAACTTACTTTTACGTAGTTCTCAAGATATTAAATGTAGAAGGATCCCGCCCCTTCTGGCCTCCTCCCACTGAATCTGCAATCTGGTCACAGGACAGGACTGATGCAATGAGGGACAAACTTCTGTCAGTAAGTATAAGGAAAACCCTGCCCCCTTGACAAAGGAAGGCAGCATTTTCCTTTTGCTTATTGAAGATTGTCCCTTGCTGCATCCGTCCGGACCAGACAGAGAAACAGAGTGACGTGGCCAGAAGGGGCAGGAGCGGGATCTTTCTACATTTAATATCTTGAGAAGTAAGTAAAAGTTGCTAAATATAGTGCAAAGTGTTAGATTTACAATAAAGAAGGTATACTTCAGTGATCTACTTAAATGAAAACAGTACTGTCCCTTTAACCCCTTGAATACTAGAGAGGTCTCCAATGCATTACTAAGGAATACACTGGAGACATCTCTAGCGTTCAAGGGGTTAAAAAGCTCTATTAATGTGCATGGGAATTTAGGAATATTTTTTGTCCCCTATGGTACAGTTGGTTTACTACAGAATAACTTGGGTTTCTTTACATAAACATGGGCCCTTGTGACTTTTGTGCTAAACACTTTAAATACCAGGGGGATGTTCAGTACAATATTCAGTAATGTGGTAAACCCCTCTGTCATTCAAAGAGTTAAAACATGTTAACTGTGTTCTGTTTCATCCATGCCATACCTTTGTATGCAATGCATTACGTACTTCTCTGGCACTCAAAGGGTTAATGAAAGGAAATGTCATTGTATTGGTGAGTCTGTGCTGGTTACCCCAGGAATCCAAAAGAAATAACCTTCTAATAATAAACCCCCATACTTTATAAGGCTTTGCAATGCATTGGAGACCTAGCTAGCATTCAAAGGGTTAAAATCCCAATTTAAATCAATGGAATTTTTTTTAGTTCTCCCCTAGAGTGCAAATATTTTGCCGCAGAACTTCTCCACTTTTCTTTTGAACATACGGCCCTTGGTGCAGTAAGCAGAGTCTGAGGTACTATAGTCCTGCTACCAACTATGTCTACCTCCGTGTACATGTCATGCAGAACTAACTGAAGGCAAAAGCCAACATTAGGATTTTCTGGCCATATCAAGTTAAGTAGGGGGTTATTATTAGTAGGTGTTAGCTCTACTTTAATGACAGAGTTGTCTGTGTGGGCACATCTCATTGTAAATACATAGCTCAGTGCCTCCATGTTTATGGTCACTCTGAATCATCAATATTTGGATAGGTCACATGGGAGGATGTGACGTAGCTGTGATGTGGTTTACATGGAGCAACTGCATATCATAAGGAATCAAAGCAGTGTTGGCATATGTAAAAATATGCACACTCTGTAGCTAAGGGGCAGTTTGAGTGTATGCTTGTGCAACCTCTTGCGGATCTCAGTGGTGTGCAATACATTGCAAAGCAATGCTTTACACATCCCTCTGCTTCTCAAGAGGTTAACACTTGCATTTCGGATAAACATACATTCATGGGAACTTTATTCTTTGGAGACCCCATTGAGGGCCCATGGACATGTCTAAACATTGGTAAATGCATAATAAAGTGGGCAAGGCTTAATCAGATGGGTGAGACAGAGGAGACAAGATGGTATTTGACTTTAGAATGGGAAGGAAGTGGGTGGAACAGGGCAGGAAGTAGGTGGAACACAGACGTGGTTTGAGTTACCCAGGAAACTTACCCAAGTAAAAAAAAAACAGAATTTTTGTGGCAGATCCTGAGACTAGGGATGGATTACATTTTTCTCCTCAAAAAAGAAAGATGAGAAAAATCAGCACATTTTTGAGCTAAAGAAGACAGGCTAATAAAGAGGAGTTGAAGCTTAGTTTAGGTAGTCTTACAGGTAGAAAATAAGTTCTCTGTATTAGGGGAGTCTGGAGGACCTGAAGGGAGAAAGGAGGTTGACCCCAAAATTCGGAGTGACCAAGTACACACAGGCAGCTGTGATCCAGGTTCCCTCCTGATCTTGTTTTTATGTTGGTACTAGGGGAGTCTAGGTGTGACAAGGGATCAAAGAAGGTTTACTCCAAATACTCCCAATTTTTTTGTGACCGTGTACACACAGGCAGTAGTGATCCAAGTTCATTCCTGATCTTGAGGTTATCTCTGTCCTATGGGAGTTTGGGGGTTTGAAAAGGGGAGCAAAGGATAATTACCCCACAATTATGTGTGACTGACTGGGGAGACACAGGCAACCATGATACAAGTTTCTTCCTGATCTGGCTGTTATCTCTGTCCAAGGGGAGTTTTGGGAAAGAAGCAGTTGAACAGGGAGTGTGTTTTTTTGTTTTTATTTTCACATTGATAGGGAGGACAGTTAATTAAAATAAATACATTAAAACATTGATAGGTGATGAAGACAGGGACCCTGATGTGAGCTGTGACTAAGGAAGACTATATTAGACAAGATAGGGTTATGCACTAAGGCATGACAAAGAGGTGACCAGTGGATACGATTTCTCCAGTGATATCACTTCTCTGGTTCCTATGTTATTCTATTGAGCCTATGCACTAAGATCTCCAAAGCTGAAGAAATCTTAGTGCATAGGCTCCATAGAATAACATAGTAATTGGAAAAGTGATATCACTGGAGAAGTCACTGCCACTTTATCACTCCATAGTGCAAAACCCCCATAGAGTATTTTGTAGAAGGCCAAAGCAAGATATCACACACAATCACTTCCACTGTATACTTTATAGTAAAAACACACACAGTAATAGTGTAATGTCCAGAAAATGCACAAGGGGTAGGGTGAAAGGATTAGGAGCAACGCAGGGATGTGTGAGTAAAGTAGTAGTCCAAAAACTGACTGCACCCATAGTTGCTTTAGCGTGTGCAATAAATGGTGGTGATCTCTCTCCTCACAAAGAGGATATAGTTTGTCAAAGTCCAATCAAAAGGTCCACCACAAATACTATTAATAAAACATCTAAAACCACTGAAGACGACAATGAGTATCATTCCACCGTTGATGTCATAGTGCAAGAAAGTGTAGCAGTTCAACCAACTGCTGCATCTGACAGTGAGACAAAGAAGCTCAAAGACGCCTTTCCTGAAAGTAGTAGAAAACATTATGAAAATCCCTCAAAGGTGAAAAGTAAAAATAAATTGTATGAGACCTCTGGAAGCCTAGATAAATATAAAAGTAGTGGGAAAGAAGCGGTAGGCGATGCTGAGGATGACCTAATTAATGATGATGATGTAGATATAGAGTATATCCCTCCAGCATCCTCCTCTTCTTCAGATACAGATGAAATTGAGAATGAGAGAGATGATGACATGGCCAGAAAGTTAGCTAAAAGGCAAAGGCTTAATCTTACACCACTGAAAGTGAGCACTGTGCCTCTCTAATAAATGTTTGAGAAAACAACTGAAAAGTCTAACAGTGAACAAGCATAGATTCTAAAAAATACGCAGTCATCTTGTTAGTCATCATCAGTATCACCCACACTTCCTATGTCCCTCTCAACCATACACAACAGTAGTGTTGAATAAACAGAAACACAGGTTATCAGCTTCCACAGCCTTAGTCATGAAGAGTGCCTCTGTTGGAAGTGCAGCACATGTGACACCTAGTAGCTGTACAATTTCAGCAACAACTGAGTCCCAGTAGTAGTAGCAGCCTCTCAGGAACCTTTCAGTCTATGAAGTCAACAGTATGGAGATAATTCACTCAGTATGCAAAAGCTAAGCATGTTGCTACCTGTTGTCTTTGTAAGGAGCATGTGAGCAAGGTGGAAAGCAGGCTCCCATCTAGGCACCTCCTCAATGAGATCACGCCTGAAGCACAAATACAGGTCTTACTGGGAGACACACCATCAACAGGTCAGAAGTGCCACAACTAGTAGCAGCAGAAGTACTCCTAAATCGGACTTTACTATCCCTTTAAAGTGACTGTAATATCTACTTCCAAGTATTTATCCGAGTCTTCTTTATATTAAAACTAATAGAATGCACTATATGTATGTTATTAATTTTCTGTACTTCAAAAGTTCTGCAGAGAAAAGATCTCACATCTGCCTCTTTATGGAACATCACCAGAAGCCGCAGGCTGGTCCGGACAGCTGCATCGAGGGACAAACTTCAGTATGCAAAGGTAAATCCTGCCCTTCTTTGTCAAGGGGGGCAGGATTTCCCTTATACTTAATGAAGTTTGTCCCACACTGCAGCTGTCGAGTTGCAAGACCCGATCTGAAATTCAGAGGGAGACGGCCAGAAGGGGAGGGTGGAGTATCTTTATTTCTGCATAACTTTTGAAGAACAGAAAATTAAGGACTTATATATAGAGCATTCTCTTAGTTTTAATATAAAGAAGACTTGGAGAAATATGTTTAAGTAGACATTAGTGACCCTTTAAGCAGGAAGTTAGTATTGTGGGCAAAGGCACTCAGCCTGCTAATATATTTTTTTAAGGCATTTTTTGCTGTAGGACTCGCATCTTTTACTTTCAGCTATTTATTTCTCCACTTCAGCCCTCAGAAGAAGTGATATTGTGGTGGGAAATCTTGCAGTCAGAAGTCAAGCGAAAAATGGCAAAGCTCTTCCGAGAAATTTATTGGCAGTGGCAGAAAAAGGAAAATTTTATGTTTTTTTCTATGCATGGGAATTTTCGCAAAAAAACACTTTCCCGCTTTTCCCCTGCAGGAAATTTATCTGACTTTTTTGCCAAACCCTACCTGAGAATTCCCAGGTATGCTGATTTACACAGGGAGTGTGTGATTAAATCTGACAGTGGTGCTCATGAGCAGGTCACCTGATCTGATGATATAGCAACTCATATGATCATGTGTCAAAAGATGAAGAGGGGGTGGGAAAAGTAAGAGAAAATTATACATGTGTGCACACTTTGCAAAATAAAATATTTGAGACCTCTCTAGCATTAAAGGGGTTAAACGTTCTGATTAAATCAATGGAAATGTGGGTATATTTTATTTGTCCTCTTTGGTGCAGCTGGTTTGCCCCAGAACTTGCACTTCAGCTTTAGTGAATACGGTACATAGTGCTCTATATAATAGCCTGCATCTAAAGCACTAACTCCATCCCTCCAGTCTTTCTGCAGCAGGAAGAGTGGTATAATACACCATTCTACCTGCTTCCACAGTCAGCTACCATATTCTCCCTCTAGCTGGAGGACCTAGTGTTGCCAATATCTATAGTGAAATTGTAAAACTATAAAGACCAATTTCACTTTATTCTACACTACTAGCAGCGTAAAGAAAAAACGTTATGTGGAAAAAACAGTGCCGATGCAAATAATCTTTGTTTGAGAATGTGAATATGGCAGACAACATTGATCTAGATAAATTAAAGGGATAGTAATACTTCATTTTTACTATCCCCCATGCTGTAGCCCTTAAAAATCTGAATTAAACAAGACCAGAGGCATCTCTCAAAACTTTATGGTTTTAGAGATATCCACATTAAAAATTCCATCTCCTTCTCTTTCCCCTGATGTCAGCGTTATAGCTGACAGCAGGGGAATCCGGTTCTGGGACCAGCGGCGGCTCTGCAGCAGTGATGAGATTGTGTTATAGAAATCCTTCACTGAAATGGTCTTCTTTGTGTGCTTGGTTTGCAAGAACACATAGAAGACCATTTCAGTGAAGGATTTCTGTTTCTATAATGCGATCTTAGCGCTGCCGCCGGTCCCGAGACCAGATTCCCCTGTTATCAGCTATAACACTGATGTCAGGGGAGAGAGGAGCGGGAACTTTGAATGTGGATATCTCTCAAACCATAAAGATTTGAGAGATGCCGCTGGTCTTGTTTAATTCAGATTTTTAAGGGCTACAACACGGGGGATAGTAAAACTGAAGTATTACTATCCCTTTCAGAACATGGGCAAATAACACAACTATCATGTGTCACTAGTCTTCTCCCATGGGAGCTCACTTGGGGCCATATTCAGAAAGTGAAGGAGTAGCAACTCAACTGCACCAGTAAAGTCCAGTGATATAAACAGAACTTTTAAGCGTATGAATGCTAGGGAAATTTCCAATGCATCGCTTTGTATGTCTTGTACAACTTTCTAGCTTTCAGTGGGTGAAAACACAAAGTCAGTAGGAATGTTGGGAATCTTTGTCAGCTTAAAGTGATAGTAATGTTTCACAAAAACAGCAGCTCCAATTAATCTTTATAGTATTTGAGCCACAGAAAGCATTATTTCAATACTGTGAGTTGTAGTTCAAGAGTGATTGAATGATAGTTTCCCCCTCCCGCCCCTTTTACCTAGCGTAAGACCCCACTCCTCAGAAGTGGAATCTGGCCCATAGACCAGACAGCTCACATCAAGGGTTAATATTCTTACTGTGAGAACAATGAAAACCCTGCTCCCTTTGACAGGTTTTTCAGCTTTTTCCCTTATCTTAATTGAAGATTGTCCCTCTCTGCAATCTACCTGGGCACCTCCCTGCTGCTCTTAGGTTAGCAGTGTTACATCAGTAGAAGGGGCAGGAGGGTGATACTTTATCATTCAATTAATCTTGAACTACAACTCTGACAGAATTGAAATAACACTCTCCAAGGCCCAAATATTGTTAAGATTAATTAGAGCTGCTTTTATTATGAAGCATTACTGTCCCTTTAAGTGTAGTTGGTTTGCTCCAAATTTGCTGCTTTTTTCTTACTGAATATGTTCCCAAGAGGACTACTGCAATAAAAACGTAAATGACAAGCCAATGCTTTTTGATCGTTTGAGTGCCACAGAGGTTTCTAATGCATCATGGGGTTATATAACCTTCCTTTCCATACACCCATGATTCTGTTTTGTAGTATACATAACTTGCCATGGTAGATGTACTAGGATAAGAAAAGAATCTAGGGGGAGAAGAAAGTCTCCAATGCCTGTGCTAATCTAAGGACACTTTATAATGCAAGAGGTGGTCATCCCTATCAGACTGAACATCTATTTTACTAAAAAAACCTTGTGTTGAACCTCGAATGCATAGAGGTTAACAACTGTTTCCTGGTGATTTTAATTGCAAGATCTTACATTCTACACTGAAAATGGTCCTCAGAACTTGCAATCTATGAGAACTGACCCAGAGTTTATACTGTAAATAATGTGGACTATGTCTCTCCCGTAGATTGTAAGATCCGTGAGTAATTTTAAATGTAGGCTGCAGCCACCTTGACTCAGTCTTTACCTTCTAATGATTGTAAGCTCTCAGTGTTTAGTTTACCCATTGATTGGACGCTCCATGACATGACAGCATGTGCACACTAAAAATATTATCAGGGATCTATAATGTATATCCAAGGGTACAGATGAGGAAGGGGGTAGGTTGTCAGCGATATGACAAAAGCTGCTTGGTATGGAATCATCAGTGCTTAGTTGGTCTGGTGTCTTTCTTTTTGCCCGTAGCATGTCAGAAAGTATGGCGTACAACATATGTGCATCGCATAACTGCACCTCAATTAATCTCACATTGCTGTTTGTTTCAACGTCAGTAAAATGTATGCCTACATAAATAGATTTATTGTTCTAAAACATACATTCAGTCACATAAAGAACTGTTAATAGGTAATGAGATAACCTAAAGATGATGAACAATGTCCTAACTACCAGTCGCCCCGACAGCAAAACCTAAAACAAAAGTGTTACTCTTTTGCCATTAGACATGTATGTAGATACGTCGGATAATCTGTGCGTAGGCTGCCAATATACCAAAAGTGGACAGCTATTGGCAGCACCCAACGGAAGATGATCGTCGTTGTAGTCCAGCAACAGCTAGCACCCCTTAGTCATGTGTTTCTATAAACACTGTCCGCACACAGACGCATAATTACGAGACTCTTCCACCAACACAATTACTCTCTTACTGCCTCTCAAGATTTGAGTCTCTCACCCCCGCATCTCCCCTTTTAGCGTCTCCAAGCCCCGCCCCTGCAAATACTTTCTGTCTATCTTTGACCACGCCCACTGGTCGCGGTGGATGACGGGGTGCCCTGTCAGTCAGTTAGAGGCCGCACTCCACAGTGAGGAGATCTGCGGCCCTGAGCAGTATAAGTTATCCTGGGTGTGTGTGTACACATTATCCTGCGGGGAGTCCAGTCCCAGGGTGAGGACCTCATCATTATGCATTTTATTTTCATGGTATCGGGGGAGCCGAGCTGTCAATTATATAAATAGCACTGCTCCATTTGGAGTGTCAGTACATGGATAATGTATCTATTACTTAGTCAGTAGTCACCGGAAGGGGCGGCCAACTTGTAGCTCTTGAGTTGTTGCTGGACTACGGCTCGCATTATATTTAGCAGGGCAAAGATACTGGGAGTTGTAGTCTAACAACAGTTGGATAGCCATTGGTTGCTAAACTAGGTAATAAGCAGTGAGGTTTTATTAGCTTATGTAACTTTACTGAAACTCCTTACTTGATTTATTTAGGTCAAAATTATTTATTCATTTGCATAATATAAACTGTGTCCTTGTACCCAATTATATTTGTTTCCAGTGTGGTCTGCAATACAATTGTGCCTGATGTATGTCAGAGAAGTGTTTAATACAGTGATTTATCTATATATAAGCCTGGTATATGTAATTTTAAAGGGATAGTAATGTCAGAAAAAAAGTATTAACTATATGGTATATACAATTAAATGAGAGTAATTGCACTTATTCCTATCTCTCAGACCATTATGGTTTGAGAGATATAGGAAAATAAACTTCTCTGGTCCCTCCCTTTTCTGCTTGATGAGCTGTAAAGCTGTCAGAAGCAGATTCTGGTCACTTGACCAGATGTGGCTCTTCAGCAGCGCAGATATAACGATATCTAAAGATAAATACTTAATTTGGAACAGTCTACAAAGTTTGCCTGGCTTGCAAGCAGACTTTGTAGACTGTTCCAGTGAAGTATTTATTTATAAATAGCGTGATTTCAGCTCTGCTGAAGAGCCTCTGTCTGGTAAAATGACTGGAATCTGCAGCTGTCAGCGAGATGGCAGACTTGAATAAAATAGCCAGGAAAAGGTAACTTTAGCAAGTTATATCTCTCAAACCATAAAGATTTGAGAGATAAGACTTATATTGATGTTAACCTTCCTTAATGTCTACAATATTAAATCAACTTAAAATTAACCATTCCTATCCCTTTAAATGGTATGCTAATAAATTTATTCCATGGCTTTTAACTTCTTGAATGCTAGAGAGGTCTTACAATGTATATAAAACCTCTCCAGTATTCAAAAAAGTTAAAAGCCCCATTTAAAACAGTGGTGATTTGTATCTCTCCCATTTGGTACCCCAGTATTATTCTGCTTTTCTTTTGTGAATAATGTACATCATATAGCAGACATTTTCTGTTAACAGTCTTATTATTTTTCTTAAATTATTATAGTTAAAAAGAGTTGCATATACTAATCCTGTGATTGTTCTGTGTTATGGTGCAGCTCATAGCAGTGATAGAGCATTTTTTATAGGGAGTTGGTTATGAGTATTGTTGTTCGTATTGGTATGCTAGTGTATGTCAGGTTTCCTTAAAGGGATAGTAACCCCCTCGAACAATGTGACGCCAAAATACAGCAATCATACAAACATACTGAACTCACTTAGTCCCATCTCTCAAACCTTTATGGTTTGAGAGATGTAACAAGACAGACCTCCGCTCCCTCCCCCTTCTCATACGTCCGCTGTATAGCGGACGTCATGAGATCCTGCTTCCAGCGCCAGACGGCGGCTCTGCAGGAGCGCTGTCATCTAGATATCTCCGTATTATTACTTCATGGGTATGGTCTACAACGTGTGCCTGGCTTGCAAGCACATGTTGTAGACCATTCCGATTAAGTAATTATACGGAGATATCTGGATGTCAGAGCTCCTGCAGAACCGGCGAAAGTCGGCCAACCAAATTCTGCCTCTGACAGCTTTACAGCTCGTCAGGCAGAAGGGGGAGGGACCGGAGGTCTGTCTTGCCTTACATCTCTCAAACCATAAAGGTTTGAGAGATGGGACTAAGAGAGTTCAGTACGTTTGTATGATTGTTGTATTTTGGCGTCACATTGTTCGGGGGGGGGGGGGTTACTATCCCTTTAAAGGGATTGTAACATTGCAAAAAAACCTATATCGCTGAGTCTTCTTTATAATGTAAGAAACACATTGCTCTATTTCAAAACACTTACTTTTGTGTAGTTCTCAAGATACAAAATGTATAAGGATCTCCCACCCACCCCTTATGGCTACGTCACTCAGCAGCTCTCTCTGCTCCGGACGGATATGGCGAGGGACAAACTTCAGTATGCAAAGGAAAAAAGGTGAAATTTACTCACCGATAGTTGTTTTTCCTCTGTGTCCTTCCACGGCATACTGTGGAATGATTGGCTCCACCCTCCAACTGGTAGGATCAGTTCTATAAATCTTTTGTGTCACTTCCCACCTGCAGTTATACGGTTGACTGCAAGAAAGGAGATGTTAGAAATAGCCAATATAAGTGGCATGCTTAGTTTATCATAAAATCACGTAATAATAAACACGGAACTGATACCATACTGTCTTACTCAACCAACAAGGGTAGGGTTGCCATGGAAGGACACAGAGGAAAAACAAATATCGGTGAGTAAATTTCACCTTTTCCTCTGTGTCCAATCCACGGCATACTGTGGGACTTACCAAAGCAATACCTCAGTGCCTGGGAGGGATGCGATTAGGCTGTTTATACAGGAATGGCTGCTTCAAGCACCTTCCTGCCGAACTTAGCATCCTCAGATGCTTGAATATCAAGTCTATAATGTTTAATAAAGGTAGAGACCGATCCCCATGTGGCTGATTTACAGATCTCTTGTGGGGAAGCAGCTGCTTTTTTTTTGCCCATGAAGCGGACATGGCTCTAGTAGAGTGGGCCTTGATCTTTAGAGGTGGTTCAAGATCAGCCAGTTTATATGCCAACGATATACAGTCCAGGATCCAGCAGGAAATTGATGGTTTAGCAGCTGCTGATCCCTTAAATTTGCCGCAGAAGTGAATAAATAAGGCTTCTGTGTTGCTGCGAAGCTGTGTCCTGTTGATATAAATCTTAAGGCATCTGACTAGATCTAAATTATGCAGCCTTTTTTCAATGTCATGCTGTGGGAAAGGACAAAAGGATGGGAGAACAATCTCCTGATTGAGGTGAAATTCTGAGATAACTTTAGATCTGAATGAGGGATTAGGTCTCAGAACTATTTTGACCTGGTGGAATACTAGAAATGGAGGAATTGTCATAAGAGCCTGTAGTTCCCCTACTTTCCTTGCAGATGTTATAGCTGTAAGAAAAAACGTCTTGATAGTGAGGTGTTTTAGAGAGACCTCCTGTAGAGGCTCAAAGTAAGGGTGCGAAGATAATTGCAGAAGTACCAGGTTAAGGTCCCACGGTGGAATGGTTTCTCTAATAGTTGGCTTAATTTTTGATATAGCGGTTAGATATCTTTTAATCAATTATTGGAGAAGGGAGTAGCTAGAATGGCTGATATCGCTGACAATTGCACTTTCAATGATGCAGGTCTCAGGCCTTTTTGAAAGTCTGCCTGAAGAAAATCCAGAATCCGAGAGTCAGAAATAGACTGGCGGTTTAAGTTCTCCTTTAAACACCATTGTTGGAACACAGTACATACCCTATAGTAGATCTTTGTAGTAGATGGTTTTCTACCTTTCAATATGGTCTGGATAACCGAGTCAGAAATACCTTGAAAGCTCAAAGACTGCCGCTCAGCCTCCGGATGTGAATGAACTAGAGGGCCCTGGATTAGCAGGTCCAGAACTTGTGGAAGCGGGATGGGAGGTCTGACGGCTAAATGAAGAAGATCCGTGTACCAGGGCTTTTTTGGCCAGTCTGGGGAGATCAGAATGACCTCTGCCTTGTCCTTTCTGATCTTTCTTACCCCCTCTAGTAGCAGGGATAGAGGAGGAAATACATATGCCAGTGGGTAAATCCATTGGAGCTGAAGAGCGTCCGGAGCCAGAGCCTGAGGCTCCGTACCATCTGGATATGTAAGTTTGACACTTTCTGTTGTGGCCATTAGGTCCACTGAGTGTGTTCCCAGTTTCTCTGTTATCCACCTGAAGACTTAGTTGTTGAGGCTCCATTCCCCCTGGTCTATCCTGGTGTGACTTAGGTAGTCTGCCTGGATGTTGAGGTGAACTGAGATGAACGCTGCTGTGAGAGAGGAGAGGTGACTTTCTATCACGGTGCCCATGCTATGCTGGCGACATTCTGTCAGTTTCCTCCATTGATCTCGCTCATTGGTTGAAGTGACTTGTCCCCGCCCAGTATTTGTCCTTAAATACTGGGCCTTGTCACTTATCCGGTGCCCTTTCGTGGTGTTTCCGTACCAGCACTTGTTCCTGTGTTACGCCCGATCACTGTGTACCGACCCGGCCTGCCAGACGACTCTGCATCTTGTTCCTGCCTGTGTACCGACCCGGACTGTCTGACTATTTTGCATCTCGTTCCTGTCCAGTGTACTGACTTGGATTGGCTGACGTTCCTGCTCTGTGTACCGACCCGGCCCGGCTGACGTTCCTGCTCTGTGTATCAACTCTGATTGGCTGACATTCCTGCTCTGTGTATCAACCCAGCCCAGCTGACGTTCCTGCTCTGTGTACCGACTTGGATTGGCTGGCGTTCCTGCTCTGTGTACCGACCCGGCCTGGTTGGGCTCCTGTGGATACGTATCCCTCCTGCTACGCCTTAGCAGGTCTCCCGTTGGGGTTGTGAAAGGATCCTCTCTGTCTCCGGACAGTCTGTCTCTGCCGTCTAGTCTCTGTTGTTCCCAGTGTCGCCCAGGCGACATTGATGTGGTTCCGTTCCTCCGTGCAGTCCCTGGTTGGGTGCCTCTCCGGGCAAGTTGCTCTAGTTTCCTTTACTGCTACGGCAGTCCACAAGTTGCTCTGATGTCCGTTACTGCTACGGCAGTCCAAGTGGGCCTGGTCTCCGTTACTGCTATAGCAGTCCAAGTGGCCCTGGTCTCCGTTACTGCTATGGCAGTCCACAAGTTGCTCTGGTCTCCGTTACTGCTTGGGCGTTACTTGATATTGTGCTTTCTCTTCAAGAGTGAGTTTCTTTAAAGGGCCTCGCGCTATTAGGGCCTGTCAGTCCTCCCGGCCTAATAGTAACCCATTCGGTGCTGCCTAACTTGAGTATCACACGAAAACTGCCTGACCTCTGTCAGTATATTGTATTATGTATTACTTGCATATACCTCATTGTAACCTGTCCTGTGTCTGTACTATATTGCTGATATATTACTGGACCTGTCAGGGTTACCGTTATTACAACTGTTCAATAAAACTGTGTTTTATCCAAACCTACTGTGTCTGTGTGTCAAACAAACCGTTACACTTTCCGCCCAAGATAGTATTCTTAATGCCAGGTTGTTTAACCGCAGACTTTTTGTGCCTCCCTAGTTCAGTAAGTATTGCACCGCCGAGATGTTGTCTGACCTGATTAACACTGAGGTGAGTTGTAGGTTTTGGCTGAAGTGTTTGAGGGACTTCCATACTGCCATAAGTTCTAGGACATTGATGTGTAGATGGGCTTCCTGGTTTGACCAGGTGCCTTGGATGGTCTGCTGATTCCAGATGCCTCCCCAGCCTGTCATGTTGGCGTCTGTTTATAGTATCTGTTTTTCGGGTTCCAGGATTGGTCGCCTTTTGCTAGATGTTTGAGATATGTCCACCACTGCAATGGATGGTAGAGGAATCTTCTGAAAGTGATCTGAAGGGTTTTTCCTGAAGTAATGGAGATAATTCTCCTGAGTTCTTCGAGCATGTATCTTTGCCCATGGTACAACCTGAAATGTGGAGGACAGATGCCCCAATATTTTGGAAAAGTTGTTTGCCGTGAGGGAGGTTTCCTGAAGAAAGCTTTTTCACTGTGTGTATTATCCTGTGTTGTCTGTCCAATGACAATGTTGCCAGATTTTGTGCGGTATTGAACTGTATCCCTAGAAAGGATAGCTTCTGAAATGGGACCAGAGAACTCTTTGGTTGATTAGCCAACCCTGCTTGCTGAGAAGATCCCTGCACTGCTGTGTGCTGGATAGTGACTTCTGCAGAGTTGATTCTATAATTAGAATGTTGTCCAGGTACGGCACCAGTTTGATCTGGTAACATTGGTGTAATTCTGCCATTGGGGCTAACATTATCTTCATGAAGATCCATGGGGCTAACGCTAGCCTGAATGGCAGGACTCGGAACTGGAGATGTTGACCAAAGATATGGAATCTTAGGTATTTCCTGTGGCTTTCCCTGATCGAAACATGATAGTATGCGTCCCTCAAGTCTAGACGTGTGAGGAACATCCAAGGTTGTAACAATTTTAGGGTTGATGCCAAGGTTTCCATCTTGAAATGGCAAATTTTCAGCAAGGAGTTGAGGTCTTTCAAATCCAGAATAACTCGTAGATCCCCTGAAGGCTTGTAAATTGAAAAAAGTGTTGCGTAGAAGCCCTGAAATCTCTGGTGTGTTGGGACCAGTTCCACTACTCTGTTGTGAATCGGTTGTTGTACAGCTAGCTTCATTTGAGGAATCTTTCTCTTTTTATTCTGGGGACAGATGTCTTGAACCAATGTGGAATTGGAGCTGAATGTAGTTCCAATGCGCACCCCTTCCGTATAATTTCCATAATCTACTTGTCGTGGTGGATTTGGGACCAGACGTAATGGAAAACCTCCAGCCTGTCCCCTACTGGAGGATCGGAAGGGAGGGGCTGGCTTCATTGTTGAAACTGCCCTTTTTTGGGAAATCTTTTCGATTTCCAGGTCTTTGGGGCTGTTGATTGCCCCTTCGTCCCTGCTCATAACCTCTGCCTGGTTTGTAGCTTCTGGAATCTTGAAAGGACTGTTTCCTGTACTGGCTTGTGCGTATTGGTGAACGTCTGTTTTCTTTTCACTTGTGGTAGAAAGAAACTGCGACCTCCAGAGGACTGTTTGATAATGTCTTCTAATTTATCTCCAAATAATTTGAGACTAGTAAATGGTAGAGATACCAGTCTGTTCTTGGATGAGGGGTCTGCCTCCCAGGCCTTAACCCATAGAGCCCTTCTTGCGGTGACTGAAAGGGATGAGGTCTTCGCTAAATGGCGTATATTATACATAGACACATCGCATGAATAATTGATGGCATCTTTAAATGTAGATAATTCTTTAAGTATTCTAGATCTAGATACAGATGATTCAATTTTTTCATCTAGGTCATTTAACTAGATGCGTAGAGTTCTGAACATGGAAGCCATAGCTGTGGCTGTCTTGAGGTTTTGTCCTATGGTGGTGAATTATTTTTTTTTTTCAGGACACTATCTGCTCGTTTGTCCATGGGGTCCTTGAGAGTTGTTCCATCCTCCAGTAATATAGTTGTGTGGCTGGAGGTCTGAGCGTTTGCCGCATGCACCTTAGGAGGAGTATACCATAATTCTGTGTCTTCAGCAAAGGGATACATTCTGTGAAATCGTCTAGATTCAGAGCTTCGCTTTTCAGAATGTTTCCATTCATTTAGGATCATTTCTTGAATTGAAGTATACACTGGAAACTGAGGGTTAACTTTCTTATAACCTATGAATGCTGTGTCCATTATGTTTAATTCCTTTTGCGCTTCTGAAAGACCTAGGGTTTTCCGCATAGCTTTAACCACGCCATTTATTTTGTCAAGGGTGAAGCTGTCTGTTTCTGCTTGAATCTCTCCTTCAGCAGAAGATGCTTCAGATTCAAGTTGTATAAAGCTTTCTTCGTCCTCTTCCTGCCTCCTAGAATGTCCCTCATCTGGGTCTTTTTCATGCCGCCTCCTGCATGGAGGAAAAGGTTTCCTGCATTGAAGATCTCATCCATGAGAGAGAGTCTCAGAACTGCGCTGGTACCTCATTACCAACTGCTAACTTCAGACATGCAGGGCATAATTTGGATGTGTCAGATAATGGTATTTTCTGCTCACAACCACACAATTCTTCATTTTGGATTTAGCTTCCTTAGGATGGTCAGCTGTTTTAGGTTTATCACATTTTCCTTCCTTTTGGGTAGACATTACAGCAGAATGCAAAACTTAAGATTATAGTAAAGCAACTATGTAGCGCTAAATATACTGAATTTACTATATTTAAGCCTTAGTACGTATTAGGCTTTCTTAGTAAGTAAGGTAAAAACGTACCTTTAGCCTCCAAATGCCATCCGAAAGCTGCATTTGTCTCCATCAAGCCAGAACATGCTGTATCCGGCGTGCGTTCCATCTGTGGAACGCAAAGACGAGACGTTTCCGGTTGCAAATCTGTTCTGAAGGCGGGCACGTGTTCTGAGAAAGTCTGTTGCGGATGGTGAAGGAAGGGGCTGGTATAGGCCTGGCAAGCTGCAGGAACCCTTCAGGCGGCATGTAGCAAGGTAGAAGCGCTGAGAGGCAAGGCGGTAAGGCAGGCTACATAACAAAAATAATAAATAAATAGTTATGTTCTGAGACATGAAGCAATAGCCTCCAGCTAGGTAGGACCAAATAACTGCGGGAGGGAAGTGACGCAAAAGATTTATAGAATTGATCCTACCAGCTGGAGGGTGGAGCCAATCATCCCACAGTATGCCATGGATTGGACACAGAGGAAGTCCTGCCCTCCTTCGTCAAGGAGAGCAGGGTTGTCCTTACACATACTGAAGTATGTCCCTTGCTGCGTCTATCTGGTCGCACAACACGATTAGACCTTCATTGGGTGGTGGCCAGAAGGTGTGCGTGGGGATCCTTATACATTTTCATATCTTGAGAACTACACAAAAGTGCTTTGAAATAGTGCGATGTGTTTCTCATATTCTAAAGAAGACTCGGCAATATAGTTTTTTTTTTTTTTTTTTCAACATTACAATCCCTATAAAGCAACGCTAACATCTAAACATGAAATGGGTTTACATACATTAACCCTCTATTTCATGCCAGCATATGTAAAAAGTCTGGGCTAAAACCTAGTCTTACAGGTTCAGTGTCAAAATGTTGCACACAATTGTGCAAGCAAGTTAATGGAGCGTTAACCATGTCACAGTGTTGAAAAGGGAGATATGAGAATCTTGCCCGTATCAAAGGGGTGAGATTCTTATGTCGCGTCCACATCATTCCTTTAAAGCGGAACTTTCAGATAATAGCAAGTTGCCATGCGTTCATTAAATGCATGGCGACTAGCTTGAAAATAGATGTCTTACCTTAAAAAAATAAAAATATGTGTCTAAAGGAATCCGTCCCATTTCGGGACTGACGGGCAGGTTAGTGCGGTCTGTGCGCCTGTGCCGTCAGTCCCTTCCGGTGACCATATGGTGCAGTGCAGTCTTCTCAATGGAGACCGGGACTGACGGCGCAGGCAAGATGTAGCCTGGGTTCGGGTCTCCAAATGGGATGGATTCCTTTACACACATCTATTTTTTTACGGAAAGACATCTATTTTCAAACTAGTCACCATGCGTTTAATGAATGCATGGCGACTTGCTATTATCTGAAAGCTCTGCTTTAACATACCTTCAGAACTTAAGCCACACCATAAAGGGGATCTTGAACTCCTTTACAACTTTGCCTAAATAGTGATGGAGGCTTCCGTTTTGTAAGCTGGAACGCTCTCATTGGCCAGAAATCGATATCTGCCAATGAGTGTTCCAGCTTACAGACAGCCATCGGAGGGGGCTGGATAGAGAGGGGCAGACTGCGGTACGGATCAGGTAACTGCAGTCTGCCCAGAAGTACGTAAAGAGCTGTATTTATTCTCTTAATTACGCCAAACAAGCTTTTATTTAAACTGCAAACACACTTCATTATCTACTATATATGACAAAACTATTTAGGCAAAGTTGCAAAGGGGTGAAAGATCCCCTTTAATCACTGTACCTTCACTTCTCTCCATCCTTTCTTTGATGGGCTGCCTGCTCCTGATTAGTCCTTTACCCATAGAGTTTACCAGCTGTTTTTATATTTTATTTTTGTGAAAGTCTGACAAAAAAAAAAATTAGATATATTTAATACAAGTATTCTCCTTTTTATATGCTACACAGTTCATATTCATATTTGGGTTATTTGTTTACTCATTGGGTGGTATTGTGCAATTCTTCAGGATCAGTCATTTTTAGAAAACCTTATCAATTTTTGTGACAAAATGCTCATTCCTTTAAGAATAAATACATTGCTTATATTCTTGATCAACAAGGGAATGCAAATTCATATTTTGACGTCCTTACCCCTTTGAGTGCCAGAAGGGTACACAATGCATTGCAGAACCATGCATGGCTTACTCTTCTGACACTCAAAGGGATAAAGACTTACACTCACACTCACTCTCTCTCTCTCTCTCTCTCTCTTTGTTATGAAGAACAGAACAAGCAGTGTAAGTAGACCCACAAGCAAATATTGCTATATTCACATAATCAGAGCAAGCGCTTTACTTTTTCTGCCCTTCCTGCTTTGTCTTTGGGGCAGTAATAGAAACCTCTGTAATTGTGTTTCTCTAGCGTCATTGAGGGAAGGGACCATGGGGTATGTGCTTACAGGAGGAAGGGCACTCTGAACAGAACTTCCTGGTGCCTATACCCCTCCTCCAAGTGGCTGAACACTAGGCACACGTTTTAGACCATTCCAATGAAGGGATTCCGTGTAAGTAACGAGATCTCAGCACTTCTCAAGCGCCTCCGAGTCGACCGACACGGATCTCCTGCTGACAGCTTTACAGCTGTCAGTAGGAGAAATCAAACTTTAAACGCCTGTATCTCTTAAACCATAGTGGTTTGAGAGATATGTTTTTTTGCATTTAGATCAGCTTTTTAAGCTCTTCTAAATGCAAAAAAAGTTTTTTTAGACATTACTAACACTTTAAGGCAAACTGTTAGTAAGGTGATGCCTCCCCTGTAAGCCTGCCAGATAAGTGATTTTCTGGGCTTTCTCTGGTAAATTTAGTCTAGAGAATTGTTACTGGTTATTTATACTAGTTTCAGACACTTCCTGCCAGGATATCAGATTCTAAGGGACATGGGAGTAAATCGAAGACTAAGGACTTAGGGCCGTCACCCCCCCCAGTTTACTGTTTCTGATGTCAAACAGGGCTTCCTAGAGAGTATTACGGATGTATCTGCCCCTCTTGTACTGTGGCCCCTACTACTGTACTGGGGCTCTCCAGCCTGTCCAAGAGCCAGCTTTGTAAAAACATTTTTGTCCTCAGTGGCCCAAATCCCTTTCTCTCTTTAGGGGGTCCTACAATCTTGGAAGTCCCTCACTACCTTTAAATATGTGTCCCTATCTCTGAGTGTTCATATGGTTCTAGGGGTCTCCTCAGAGGAGAACTTGTCAGAAGGGGAGGATAAGGAGGGGGAATATAAGGCTATGGACTCTTCCTACTCTAATGAGGACTCTTACGAGAATGAGCCCCTTCCCTTGGCTGAGGGACTCATTAGAGCGGTCTTGGAGACCCTTCAGGTCCCTGACACCCTGATGAGGGGTCTTCCTCTAAAGTTGTCTTCCAGAGGTGTAAGAAATCTTTTTTTCATCCATAATACCACTCTTGACCATATCCTTCTTGATGAGTGGAAGACCCCAGATAAGTGTCTGTCTATCACTGAGAGGTTCTGTAATCATTATCCCTTTTCAGTTGGCCTTTCCGCTTACTGTGGATCCTCCAATCTCAGGGTTAGCTAAGTCTACTGCCCTGCCTTTGGCAGATGCAGCAGACTTGAAGGATCCAGCGGATAAGACGATGAATTCTATGCTTGGGGCCAATTTTGCAGCCACTAGAGCGGCACCGTGACCTATTTTTGCCACTTCCTGGGTTAACAGGGCTGTTGCTGTGTGGGGTTGAACAGCTAATGGAGGCTGTCATTGCCGAGGTTTCCAGGGACGATCTGTTGGTTCTTTTGGCCAACGCTAATTAAGCTAACACCTATGTTTCTGAGGCTTTTGAGATGTTCCGGCTTGTCTGCTAAAAGCTCTGCCTTTTTTGTTACTGTGCAACACAGTTGTGGCTTAGGATTTGGTCTGTGGATCACTCTTCCAAGATGTAGCTGCTTTCCATATCTTTTCAGGGAAATTTCCTGTATTAAAGTAGATTATTAGTGATGCTACTGAGGGCAAGAGCACCGTGTTGCCTCAGATGCCCACCAAACGTCCGACTATGGCAAGGAAACTGCTTGTTTTTCATTCCCCCCCCCCCAAACAGAGGTGCAAAGGTCTCAAGATTTGCAGGCCTGACATATGCACTCTACTCCACCAAGCCAGGACCATAGTGGCAGCCAAAGCGAGCATCTCCAAGGGATAAGACTGTCAAGCAATCTACCACATGAATTGTGGAATCCTGGTCCGCTGGTACCTGTAGAGGGGTGTCTTCACCTTTTTCGAGATTCCTGGGAGTCCTCAGCGAAGACCAGTGGGTTTTGTGTGTAATCTCAGAAGGGTACCGTATAGATTTGTGATCCCTTCCATCTTATAATTTATTTTTGTCCAGGGTGCCAAAAGAGCTGCGCAAGGCACTGCTGTTTCAGGAGGCAGTGGACTCACTGCTGGCAAAAAAGGTTCTGATTCTAGTACTCCCCCCCCCCTCGGAGCGTGGTTTAGGTTTTTATTCCAATCTATTTGTGGTTCAGAAGAAGGACTGCTGCTGTGGCCCCATCTTGGACTTCAAATGTCTCAACAAATATGTGGTGACTATGTGCTTCAAGATGGAATCTTTGCATTCTGTCATTGCAGTGATGTGCCCAAGGGAGTATATAATGTCAGTAGACCTTTAGGATGTGTACCTTCACATACCTATCTACTCAGACAGCCAATACTATCTGTGATTTGCCTTTGGCTCTGATCATTACCAGCTCACAGCTCTGCCATTTGGCCTGGCTTCTGCATCTCGAGTGTTCTCCAGAGTCATGGGGGCCTTATCAGCCTTCATTCACACCCGGGTTATTTCTTGGGCCAGAGCATCCAAGATTGTGCTTGATTCCTGGTCCAGCACGGGTGGATTCTGAGCTTACTGAAGTCCTCTCCCCTGCCTTCCCAGGAGCTTGTGTTCCTGGGAATGAGGTTCTACACCCATCTAGAGAAATTCTTACTACCAGATGAGGCGGAGGTGTCGCAGGTTCTGGAGTGCCCCACTGCCATGATCACGCAGTACATGAGAGTGTTGGGCAGACTTGTGTCAACTCTAGAGCCTGTTACTTACTCTCAGGTACACACAAGGGAACTTCAGAGACAAGTCATTCAGTGTTGGTCCGGGAATCTGGTGCATCTGGATTGGCAGATGGTTGTGCTGGCACTACCTGGAACAGGGGAAATCCTTTGTGATACCAGAAATAACACTGGTGACGACGGATTTCTGCCTGAGTGGCTGAAGTGTGGTTCTGGGTCACCTGGGGTCCCGTGCAGGTGGACTGCAGAGTCATCCTTTAAGGCAGTCAATGTCCTAGAACTCAGGGCCCTCATGTACTGTTCCACCCTATTGAAGAGAATGTCAATGAGGGTCCAACTGGACAACCCCACAGCCATGGCTTACATCAACCATAAAGGGGGCACTGAAAGTGCCACCACCTGGTATGAAGTAAGGAATGTTCTAGGTTGGGCAGAAGCCCACATTCCGGCTATTTCCACCATTCACATACAAGTGGTAGAAAACGTTCTGGTGGACTTCTTAAGTCACCAAGACATGGATCTGGGAGAGTGGGAACTCAATCTAGAGGTGTTCTACCTGATTGCGCAGCATTGGGGGGTGCCAGTGATATATATCTCATAGCTACTACAGAAAACAGGAAGGTACAGACCTTCTGCTCCCGGAGGGGACATCCTCTGGTCTTTGCTACTGATGCAATATCTATCCCGTGGAACTTCCACCTCTCATCTCTTTCCTCCAACTCCTCTCATACCCAGGGTACTCCGGAAGATCAGGGTGGACAGTGCAACCGTAATTCTCGTCACTCCTTATTGGACCAGGAGGGAGTGTTTTGTGGACCTGGCCAGTCTTTCCATTCAGGACCCGCTCCACCTTCCCAGACAGGACCTCCTTCTCCAGGGTTACCTGTGAATAATATGTGGAAAAGATGGCTTTGTCAGCATGGCTGTTGAAGTCCACATCTTGAGGAGAAAAGGGTTCTCCATGGAGGCCAGTTCCACTATGATTCAGGCTTGCAAGCCTGTCCCTTCTAAGGCCTACCACAGGGTCTGGTCTACTTTTTAATTCATGGTGAGTGGACAGGTCAGTGTCCTCTCAGGAGTTTGACCTTCCTTTGGTGTTATCCTTTCTTCAGGATGGAATGAACAAAGGACTGTTTAAGCACCTTAAAGGTTCAAATTCAAATTTCAGCTCTTTCTGTGTTTTTCAGACATTGCTACCATTACAGATGTCAGGAATGGGGGTGGCTCATGTCTTCCCTGCCTTTAAGGCTCCCACTCCTTTGTGGGACCTTAATTTGCTCTGGAAGTTTTGTAGAAGCCTCCTTTTGAGACACTTACTTTCCTCAGCATAAATTGACCCTTAAGATTACTTTCTTTTGGCAGTAATCTGTCTGTAGAGTTGCAGGCCTTGTCTTGCAAGCCACCTTTCCTGGTCTTTCAAGATGGTACTTCAACCTCTCAGGAGTTTCTTCCAAAGATTATTTCTGAGTTTCACATCAAGGAGGCGGTTGTGCCTTCATTTTATCCTGACCCTAACTCTGACAAAGAGAAGGATCTCCGTTTGTTGGATGTAGTGAGGTGTCTGAAATTTTATGTTCACTGCACAGAGCCTTTTCGCAAGGCTGACTCTGTCATTTCTGAGGGTCCCAGGCAGGTCAAGCTGCTTCCAAAGTCACTGTGGCCTCTTGGATTAAGGCTACCATACTCCAGGCCTAAGAGCTCAGAAAGAAACCTGTTCCCTTTATGGTTACAGCACATTCCACTATGTCTGTGGAGGCCTCCTGGGCCTACAAGAATCAGGCTTCAGTTGAGCAGTTGTGCAAGGCAGAGACGTGGTCCTCTTTGCCACTCTTTGCTAAGCACTACTGTGTCGATGTTGTAGCTTTGGCTGAAGTTGGCTTTCCCTGGAAGGTCCTGCAGGCAACTGTGCCTGTCTAGGGACCTGCACACTTGGTTGTCTTACTGTCCAGATCCCCATTGGCTCTTGTTCTTGCTGTGTAACTTCAGTGTCCTTTTGACACTTTTTTTTTTTTTTGGGCAGGGGGCTATTCCGATTCTGGAAAAACCTAGTGAACTCCTGTATCATGAGGAGAGCTTAGGGTTGGTTTGTTCCATAGTGGACGTTAGAGAAAATAGGATTTTAGTGTTCTTATCTGTTGAATACTTTTCTCTATAGTCCATATGGAACACAAGTTTCCCACCCATCGAAAGGGACCTCTGTTTGGTTTCTCATGACTTGGGTGTACTTTTTTCTCCTCACAGGAGACTTCCTTTTTCTCTCGTTTGCCTTGTTAGTGTGGCTTCGGTCACATTCATACTAGGTTGCAAGGCGGGGGAAAGGTTGAGCTAGAGGAGTGGTACCTCGTGGTACCTGCGTTACATATAGACTATAGAGAAGAGGATTTAACGGGTAAGATCACTAAAATGCTATTTTCAACAGATTCTGTCGGTAATTTTACTCTGCAATAATCTGCATAAGGCAAATGTCTAAAAATAGGCAGGCAAAAGGGTAAGGTATATGTTGACAAGTCGTCTGAATGGGTAAGACTTACTTGTTTGGTGTGTTAGTAGTGTAGAAACGCTGTATATGTAGGGGTTTGAA
Source organism: Rhinophrynus dorsalis (assembly GCA_037306005.1). Taxonomy (NCBI): domain Eukaryota; kingdom Metazoa; phylum Chordata; class Amphibia; order Anura; family Rhinophrynidae; genus Rhinophrynus; species Rhinophrynus dorsalis. Next base: position 150,774,167 of record CM074722.1, on the reverse strand, counting down.
TTGTTCCAAATTTAACAGCTCTGGCTTCAATTCGCATTTTTGCTCAAAAGAAGTATCATCATATGTAAAAACTTACTGAGCAGCAAAAGGGAAATGCATCTTATACCACTTAGCCAGCTACAAAGAGATGCCTCTACTGCCGCCTAGAGAATGATTTACACCGACAGCAGTGGTGATAAGGGATTAATTCCAGGGAAATTTAAATACATTCTTACTTACTGTCCAGCACTGTCCATGAATGCACAATACCCTCTGTCGTTTTCCTTCGTGTGACAATTAGTTTTTCTCCATAGAATTTCACAGTATTCCAAACAATAGGATGCCAGGATTAAACATAAATCCTCAACAGCTGAGGATGTTGATTATTACACTCCATGATCTAATGCTATCCACTTGAAAAAGAGAACTTCCGAAATGAGTAGGGTATCCTGCAGGAGTGATGTGAGTAAAAAGTATGTGACGTGCCAGGACCATCACTGGTCCTTAAGTGCCGGACAGCTGTGACGATCCTGGCACGTCCGTGGACGCAAAGGGGTTAAACATCTAAATAGTCATTTGATTGTAAATTGCAACAAAGGTATGAAAACGTTTTCTGCAGTGAAATGGTTAATAAGAGAGAAATGCATGCAAACATTTCTTGTATTAGATGTTAGAAAATTACAGGTATGAGCAGATACTTAACCCCTTAAGGACTGGGAAAATCTGAGGTGGATTTCACTTAAGGACCGGAGCAATTCTGACCTTTTTTTACTTCTTTGTTCAACAGTGTTTTCCCTCTAACTACTTTATTTTAACCAAGAAAATTATATACTGTTTTTTTTACGCACAAATACGACTTTCTTTTGATACCACACTTTTATATAGATAGCCCACCATTTATTTTAATAAAATTAAAGAAAACTGTAAAAAAAACAAAAAAAAAAAACGCCATTTTTTTTTCCCTCTTGGGATCATTTGGGCACAATGGGTTAAATTTTTATGGAGACTGCATGAAAGATATGATAGGTCAGTCATACCTACAAAATGGACAGTTGTAAGTGGGTACTGTCCCCCTGGGTGAAAATCCCCATGTCCCTTTTTCCCACTTTTTTTTTGATTACGTTTGGCGGTGTGTATAAATGTATTACGTGGCTCCACAACAATCACACTTCCAATATTGGTAATTGACATGTTGATTTTAGCAGGTCAAAAACTGACCTGTAGCCAGCCAGCCTCCAGAACAGCAGTGAAGGGGTTAATACCCCCAGCTGTTGCATTTTCTTTTAACACTAGTTGTCTCTTCTCTGCTTCTCTGTCCCTTACTTTGATCGTAAGGGACAGACAGGCTGAGGAGAGACACAGAGACAGTGTGTAAATCACACTGTCTCAATCATTCCAAATGCTGGTGTGATAGCTGCTTCAGCGATCACATGACCCGGCACAGCTGAGACTGAACGCTCCGGTACCGGAGCTCTCAACCTGAGCCTGGAATGAATGATAGCAGCATGCACGGAGGCACGCTGCTATCATTTAACCCATGATGATCCAGGACAGTCATGGGTCCTTAACTGCTTTCTACCCATGACGGTCCTGGACCATCATGGATCGTTAAGTGGTTAAGGAACTCGGACCATATTTTTTATTTTTGCATTTTTCGCAATCCGAATCAGGGCCCCCAGAACAGCGTCATGGTGAGCCTGGAACTCCATGATGGTCCAGGCACGTCATGGATCCTTATTGTATGTTGGACCCATGACGTGTCAAGACCATCATGTATCCTTAAGGGATTAATCATTTTCAAAACTGTATAATGTAGAAATGTGTAGGGGCAGATTTAGGCCAGATGCAACTACCACAAATTTGTGGTTGCCTGGAAATTAGAAATGAGTCACTTCTCTTTGGCAATTTTACGAAATTCTGATTTCAGTTCTGAAGATCTCCATGGACTCACAACACTGGCATAATTTTGCTATAAATTTATTTGTCTTAAATTTGTAGGTTTTAACTTATTTCTGTTCCGCAGAGTACTTTGCTGAGAGATCTGAGCCAGTGTCAGTTCCTGGTGGTGCAGATTTAGAATTTGGCAAATCATTTTTAAACTGGGCTTGATGCAACTGAAGCAAAGTTAACCCTTTGATTGCCAGAGGGGTACAGAACGCATTGCAATGCAATGAGTTCCATACCCCTCTGGCACTCAAAGGGTTAAGAAACGGAATCTCTGTCTCCCTGTCTTTCTTCCTTTTGCATAAGGGATTCATTGTGAGCAAGCTCTTTGCATGATTGTGCAGGAAAACAAACATGAGCATGCTCTGTGCCCTCCCAAACTGCAAACTGGGACCTTGTCATGACTCCCAAGTGTCCCTCTTTAGGAAGAAATGTGCCTCTTTGCGACTCAATTCCCTCTATTCCTCTCACACCCTAGTGTCCCGCTTTTTAGGAGATCAGACTATGTGATGTATGTATAAGTGTATCACACTGCTCCACAGCAATGAAGCTAACATTAATGTTTGGTTAACAGTATATGTGTGCTTAAACTAGTCTAGTAAATAATAGACTTTTTGGTCTTGCTGTAAATCATTATTCGGTTACACTAAGAGGTGTCAATAAGTCATGCGATAACCTAAACATTTTCGGTAATGCCCCATCCTCAGCAAAACCACCAAAAACATGGCTATTTGAAACATTGGGAGGTATGTCTTATTCATCAGTTCATCCTACCCAACACGTCTGGAGCAAACCAACTTCACTGTAAGGGGACTAATAAAAATGTATACAAATCTTCAATGATTTAAATATGGCTTTTAACCACTTGAATTCTAGAGAAGTCTCTGCAGTGTGTTTGTGACCTCTCAATCATTCAAAGCTTTAAAATTATTTTCTAAATCAAAGGGGGTTTCCATTAGTCCCCTATGGTGCAGTTGGTTTGTTCCAGAATTGTACCTTTTTTACCTTGTTGAATACCGTTTGTGAGCCTGTTTTGCAATCTTGCTTCTACGATAGCATGCCCTCTTGGTGCCATGGATATCAAGGGAACATGGGCAACACTTGCTGTGAAATACTGCACTCTTTTGGTTTTATGGTGACTAGGGGGTCTACACACTGTGACATTTACACTTCTGCAGTACAGAAATGAATCAAGATAAAAAATGAAAGCCGAAAGTGCTGTTTTCCATTGAAGATTTGCTCTCCCCAACATGACACAAGTGTTTGCAAAACCACAGCCGAAGTTTGATAACTGATCCGGATGGGGATGTTGTGTCAGATCTGGGTCAAAGGTACATCGCCAGTATGCACTATGTGTCTTTGCCATCATATCCCATTCAATCCTCCATCATCGCCTTGAATCCACCATAACATCGAAAGGGTTACTGTTTTGCACTTAATACATTGACTGGCTCATTTCCATATGGAAATGCAGGTTAATGAGCCAATAAAGTATTGCATCTTTTTTCTGCTGTTTGTTCAGTTTAAATGCACTTGCAGTGAATCTGCCAACAGAGAGCTGACAGAACTCAAAAGGCCATCAAATACAGGACAGTCCTCTCCAGCATTAAATATCTGCATCTGTTTGCTGTTCTCTAGTTGGATGGAGCTTAGGAACTTAGTCATAACTGTGTTTTGTCATCTCCTCAGCACTGGCTTTGAGGTCTATAGATCTCCATCTTGTGATACAGGCTATAGTTGAACAGCAGGTTGTGTGTCATGCAGATTGTCCTGGAATGGGATTGCCCTGTATGTAATAATAATTCCTGATGTCACCATTGTAATAATAACACACTTTCTTCTTTGTTCCAAGAGTAAACAGCATCTTCATTCTTTCCTTCAGCTTTGGATGCACTCTTTCATGCCTCTTCACTGTCCCTATCATAATTAATGTAAGGACAGGGAAGAGTCGTGAAGGCAATAAGTAGAGGTGACGTGAGGGTGAACAGAGGAAGCATAAAAGGTAGATATGGGAAAGAGGACTATGCTGTGATTATGGGGAGGAGAGAGGCAAGAAGGTGATAATACGGAAATTGTCTTGAAGACTGGAGAAAACGGCAGTCACAGCACTAACGGCAGTACAATAGCAGAGAAGGTGACAAAGGCATGATATGCAGAGCTGAGAGCAGTCAGGTTGGACAAGGGAGAAAGTTGGGCATTGAACGGAACAGAGGAGTGGTGGCAGGGTGGTGAATGGGATGGAGGAGGGATGACAGTGGTGACCGTGCAGAGGAGGGAAGGCAGAGTGGCAAATGGAACAGAGGAGAGAGGAATGCGGGAAACCATGACTTTGCCACTTACAATAATTACAGCATTAAAGTGAATGTTCTATTGCAACTAGCTGTCGAACAAGTCTGCTAAAGTCGAATCATGTTTTGTACTAAATTAGAAGTATATTGTCACTTTTTGTAAAGACAATATCAAGAGCTGAGGAGATGAGTGGGGTGAAGACTGTACTTTTTCTGAGTGTGCAATGCTCATCTTCTGGCACTCAAAGGGTTAAGGGAGTGATGCTGTTTGTGCCGTTGATGTCTGTGTGAATCCTCTCTGCTACCCATAGAGCTAGTTGGGAAGCAGAGAGGATGTTCTCAGGGTTGCTGATCTGCTGGTGATATTTATGGTAGGACATCCAACAGTTTAACAACCTTGCATGCTAATGAGAAGCTTCTCCCTCCTCTCCTTGCATGCTTAATTCTTAGTGCATTTTAAAGGGATAGTAATGTCAGAAAAAAAAGTATTAACTATATGGTAGATACAATTAAAAGAGAGTACTTGCACTTATTTGTATATCTCAAACCATTAGGGTTTGAGAGATATAGGAAAATAAAGTTCTCCTCTCCCTCCCCTTTCTGCTTGATGAGCTGTAAAGCTGTCAGACGCAGATTCTGGTTCCTGGATCAGACGGCGGCTCTTCAGCAGCGCTAGCATAGCGATACCTAAAAAGAAATACTTAATTTGAATGGTCTACAACGTGTGTCTGGTTTGCAAGTACACACTGTAGACCATTCTGATGTAGTATTTATCTTTAGATATCTTTATATCGGCGCTGCTGAAGAGCTTTGTTTGGTCAAGCGACTAGAATCTGCTTCTGCTAGTTTTACAGCTCGTCAAGCAGAGGGGAGGGAGCGGAGAACTTTGTTTTCCTATATCTCTCAAACCATAATGGGTTGAGAGATACGAATAAGTGCACATAATCTCTTTAAATTGTAGGTACCATATAGTTAATTAATACTTTTTTTCCTGACATTACTATACCTTTAATTTTAGGGAAAAGTGACAATTTCCTGAACAGCACATAGCTTTATTAAAGGGATAGTGTTAATACTTAAGATGTAAAAAATAAAATATGTTGTAGGGTTTATGTCCCCGAATAAAACAAGGGTATTCCCACTGCTGAGAGATATTTTATTAAAAAATTATAACAGCTCAAACTTGAATTTTTTAGGTGCAATATCACAGTGGACTGAAAATGTACAGTGGTACTGTTGCTACACCATCCTATGGAGATTTATGGTCTACAGACCAGAGCAGTCCATAGAATGGTGTAGCAACGGCGCCACTGTAAATTTTCTGGCCACTGTGATATGGCACCTAAAAAATTCAACTTTGATCTGTTATAGTTTTTTTTAATAAAATATCTCTCAGCAGTGGGAGTATCCTTGTTTTACTCAGGGGGATAAACCCTACAACATATATTTTTTTTACATTTTAAGTATTACTATCCCTTTTATCATCTGAAATTCTTTTGAACCCTTAATTAGCAAATTACACGTCACTGAAAAGGCTTCATTAGCATATGAAACATCACTGACAAGCTTAATTAGAACATGAAACTACACAGGTACCACAATTAACATATATTGGCTTATGGTAACAAGTATGAATATCTACTTAATTGTACATTTGCTAGACTTTTGGCTAATATGACACATAAGCAGGTTTTTAACAGTTTTCAAATATGCAAACTTAGATTAAGATAAAAGTTCAACTTTAAAATGTCACACCCACAGCTTGCTACACAGTTTGATTGCTGTCACATAAGCCATGACAAATCTGATGCATTGACAGCCTAATTCAAGGCTTTTTCTCAGTGAGTGCTGGTTGCTAGGTGTTGAGGGTATATAGCTATGACATTTGTGTTTGAAGGTGTACATAGAAGTGACCCAGAAGTGACATTGTGAGATACTGGAAATTCAATGCAAATGCCTCTTTTCCACTAAAGCAAAAATGTATGCTGATTGCAAGAAAAAAAATACATGGCTATTTAGGAGGAGGAAGAAAGTGGTCTTAATTGCCTTTTAATAGATGTGCGATTTCTGTTACCTTTGTTTTGTTTGGCTACTGAACAAGAACCTGTATGTTTGTTTGTTTGTTTGTTTTTTTTTTTTTTTTTTTTTTTTTATGAAAAATATCCTTTCCTCTAAGGGGGTCCTTGAGTTCTAGGACCAAGATAGTCCTGTTTCCACCTTCTGTGGAAGTGGGATTCTTTTGTTGAGTGGGAAACGGACGAGGATGTTTTTTGAGTTATTATCTGCCCTGGGGGATTCTTTTGAGGTAGACCCTGGTCATATCACTTCAGTGTTTGAAGACCCTTTAGGGTCTCAGAATTTGAGTCAGTGGCTTCATTCTCCCCTGACAATTCTGTTACCAGAAAGAATACATTTAAATTTTTCTAGTTTTAAATATATCTGGAAGATCTGTATAACCCAGCACCTTGTTTGCATTCCCCACAGCATAGATACATTGCCTGCGAACTTTTAAGTCATCTTAAATAATTACTTCCCAGTCTCCTTTCCTCTGTTGTGGCTGATGGACTTTTTTTTTTTTTTTCTTTTCTTCAAAGAGGGGAAAGATGTTCACCCTCCTATTGTTTTAAGTTGGTTTGTACTTGGGTACTCACCTGCCTATCCTCCTATGAATGGGTTCATATTTGTTTTGAAGTTATTCATTGAATGAATGAATGAATATGTTTATTTATATAGCGCCACAAGTGTACGCAGCGCTTTACAATTTCAGGGTTTACACAATACAGGGTTACAGGTGCTTTGTAGAGTGAAACATTGGGTGCGAGGTCCCTGCTCGAAAGCTTACAATTGCATTGTTATAATTTTCCCATTCTTCCTTGGATTTTTATCTGGCTATGTTGTCCTTCCTCTTTTGAGGGGCTCTGACCATCGGAAGGTGCTCAGAGGACTGGAGGATCAAATTTATGTCTGGAGGCAGATATATAATATCCTCCACGTATATTTGTTACTGTCCAAACTTTTGGTCTAATGGATTTTTAAAGTGTTAGTAATGTCTAAAAAAAAGTTTTTTTTTTTGCATTTAGAAGAGCTTAAAAAGCTGAGCTAAATGCAAAAAAAGTATCTCTCAAACCGCTATGGTTTAAACGATACAGGCGTTTAAAGTTCGCTGTTTCCTACTGACAGCTGTAAAGCTGTCAGCAGGAGATTCGTGACACGGAGGCGCTTGAGAAGTGCCGAGATCTCGTTACTTACAAGGAATCCCTTCATTGGAATGGTCTAAAATGTGTGCCTGAACACCAGGCACACGTTTTAGATCATTGTAAGTAACGAGATCTCGGCACTTTTCAAGCGCCTCCGTGTCGACCGACACGAATCTCCTGCTGACAGCTTTACAGCTGTCAGTAGGAAACAGCGAACTTTAAACGCCTGTATCTCTTAAACCATAGCGGTTTGAGAGATACGGCTTTTTGCATTTAGCTCAGCTTTATAAGCTCTTCTAAATGCAAAAAACTTTTTTTAGGCATTACTAACACTTTAAATATTCAAGTTTGCTGATTAATATTTGATATTTATGCTGACTGTACCTTGTTATCTAGTGAGGCGCCCTGTTTTTTTCATCTGGGATTTTTTTCTAGAGATGTTTCTAACCATTTGGAAAGCTTTTGTATTCATGGGGTTAAAAGCCCCATTTAAATCAAATGGGATTTGGGGAAATATAATTTCAGCCCTACTGTATAGTTGGTTTTCTACAAAATGTTACCTTTTTAGCTTGATGGACATTTGTTGAACTGTGAAGAAAAAGTGTAGTTTCAATAGAAATGTACATTTTCCTTTTCAATCCAGAACATTTCACATTTCAATATTATGAATATTTATCTGGAATTTTCCATGCCACTAATCTACTATCTCTAGTTGTTTAAAGTCCCAGTGATATTAACAGAAATTCAGAAAAAAGCTATAGAATCTAAGATTGCGTGAAGAAAATTGGTATGAAATGTCAATAAAATAAATTTAAAATCAAGGAAATAGGTGCAGCAATATTACATGTTGGTCGACAGAAAATACAGAACATATGTGCTTCCCTACATAATGCGAAACACTAATAATGAATATTTCCTTTTGAGATTCTTGATGTTTGAATATCTGAAATACTGGAACCTCCGAAAAGAAACTGGGAAAACAGGAGTACATTACATTTCCTAAATAGGGTATTGAGGAGATCTTAACAGATTTGTTTGCTACAATGCTTTAAGACATAACATTCCAACACCCTAGAGGTGCATTGATGTGGAACTGTGGAGGTGCAATCCCTGCTAATACATTTTGTAGACAAGACGTCTGTCTAAATGGCAGCTCTACCTTCTCTGTGCTTCGTTAGTGATTTTTTTTCTTATGGGTGTTTTCCATCTCAGATTTTCTTTGTCTATCACAAAACCCTTTGAGTGCCAGATGGAGTATGCAATGCATTGCTTTGCAATGTGTCGCATACCCCTCTGTCACTCAACGGATTAATGTAGGTCTCTCTACAACCTGCCAACACTACAATTCTCTCTGGGTGCTAAAATCTTAGAACCCGTATGTGATTTGTCCTTGTAGGAATTCTCTCTGATTAAAGGCATAGTAATACTTCGTTTTATCTTTATTTTATTTTGTAAGCAATAAAAAAACATGAAGAATGATATAAGACTTATCTCTCAAACCTTTATAGTTTGAGAGAGATTCACAAGTAAAGTTTCCCCTCACTGACCAAAACAGTCAAGTCTGCCATCTAGCTGTCAGATTTGGAATCCGGTCCACAGATCAACCGGTGGCTTTTCAGCAGAGCCGAGATCACAAGATATAAAAATAACTATTTCATTGGAAGGGTCTAAAAAGTGTAGACTATTCGAATGAAGTAGTTCTTTTTATATCTGGCGATCTCGGCTCTGCTGTAGAGCCACGGCTGGTCCGCGGACCGGATTCCAAATCTGACAGCTAGATAGCAGACTTGACCGTTTTGGTTAGAGAGGGGAAACTTTGCTTGTGAATATCTCTCAAACCATAAAGGTCTGTGAAATAAGACTTATATCGTTCTTAATGTCTTTTTAATACATACAAAATAAAATAAAGATAAAACGAAGTATTACTATCCCTTTAAGTATCCCTTTAAGTTCTTCAAGGATGAAACTTCTCAGTTGTAAGATTTTACCACCCAGATAGAAGTGGAGTGTTGGCCAGATGTTGAGAGGTGCACCCTTATGGAGATGGAGAGTGCCACACAACATGTCTGGTTCACAGTATTGATCTGTGTGCATTGAGTTCCCATTGTTCAGGATCCAAGTATCTCTATATTAAGTTGTCTTCAATAATACAATTTTTGTTTTTTCTCCTAGTATTTCAAATATTCCAATATCCCCAATCTCCAAAATACATGGAACATAGGAAACATGGGGTAAAGCTCTCCTCATCTAGACAGTGGGGCATTTCAGAAAGGGCAGGGTATTTAAGGGGAGACTCCCCTATCTTCCTCCAGCTTTATTCCCTGCCTCCATAAATGCGTTCTCATAGCTTTTAGGGCACAGCTAAGTATTTAAAGTGATACTGTCACTGACTGAACTAATACTGGGCAACAGAAAGTGGCCGTGGTAATGCAAAGCTGTGCGGAATTAATATCTGCCAGGCTTACCTGCCAGATTTACACAAACTGAAAAAACAAATAATGCTAAATATCTCAAACTATATTATTTTAAGAAAAAAAAATGCTTAACAAAAATATATCTTTCAAAATCACCTTTCTGTTACACAGTGACATTTCCACTTTAAACCGGTCTTTTATGGACCCTTTACTGCCCCTTTAAGATTTCTGTACCAGCAGTTGTGTATAATGGAGTAAACAGGTTGTTATATAGCAAGCACAGTACCAAAAACTTATGCTGGCTATTTCTGATCTCTTCCAGAACTGTGACGTTCCTGTGTATCTGACATAATGGAGGAGCAGTGTCAGGCCATGCAGGGACCCCCAGTCCCTCAATTCCAAACACAGGTAAAGGCTTGCACTGTCATTCTTTGTAAATACAATAGGCAAAATGGTCAACACTCTGAATTTAGCAGGCAAATTGTTGTGGAAGGCATGTCAGTAGTTTAATTCTAGTTCATCATTGTCTGGCAGAGAAGCTTTGATATTACTTAGGGCAAACAAATGTGGAACTTTCTATTGTATTAATGTCCTAGGTGTGCCAGACACCCTTTCCTGTTGTGTTTACTTACTTGTGAATCACACTGGCATTCTACCCATTGTCTTCTAGACTTCTTTGATTTCTTTTCCTTGTGTGATGTATTCATTAAAGCAAATGGTTACCCACGGTGATGCTGTTGGTCAGTTTTATATTTTGTTTCATTCTTGTTTATTGTGACTGCTAAATGATGTATATAAAAGCTATTTAAAAGCATTACAATTTGCTTTCTAATATTGCAGCAACTGAAAACATACCTCATCAAATGTATGTATATTTTTATTTATATAGCACCAACAGGTGTTCTTGGCTCGTCACAGTTTACATTTAGTATAGAAGGGGTAGAGTAAGTGCAATAATTAAATGCTTATATAGACAATCATAAGAGGGGCACCAGGTAAGTTATACATTAGGATACAAGGCCCTGCCCCATAGAGCTTGCAGTCTAAGTATATGATGGCTGACATACAGATACACGCAGGTAGAAGAGGAAGTGCAGTTTTTGACATATGAGCTAATGTTTCATTATTACGGTAGTGCTACATTTAAAGTGTTAGTAATGTCTAAAAAAATTTTTTTGCATTTTTTTAGAAGAGCTTAAAAAGCTGATCTAAATGCAAAAAAAAATATCTCTCAAACCGCTATGGTTCAAGAGATACGGGCGTTTAAAGTTTGATTTCTCCTACTGACAGCTGTAAAGCTGTCCGCAGGAGATCCGTATTGGTCGACACGCAGGCGCTTGAGAAGTGCCGAGATCTCGTTCCTTACACGGAATCCCTTCATTGGAATGGCCTAAAATGTGTGCCTGAACACTAGGCACACGTTTTAGACCATTCCAATGAAGAGATTCCGCGTAAGGAACGATATCTCGGCACTTCTCAAGTGCCTCCTTGTCGACCGACACGAATCTCCCGCTGACAGCTTTACAGCTGTCAGTAGGGGAAATCAAACTTTAAACGCCCGTATCTCTTAAACCATAGCGGTTTTTGCATTTAGATCAGCTTTTTAAGCTCTTCTAAATGCAAAAAAACTTTTTTTTAGACATTACTAACACTTTAAAAGGTGTTATTTTAGCTTTGATTTAAAGTTGTTGAGGGCCGAGGCTTGGGAAATGCTGGGTGGTAGGGAGTTCCAGAGGTAGGCAGCAGCGATGGAAAAAAAACCTTCAGTCGTGAAACAGCGATTAGTGGTTAAGGGAGCAGAGAGTCATCCAAAGTGGATGTGCAGGTATATGGAGGGATGTCAGAGATGAAATATATGATAGGGACAAGTGTTGGAGAGCCTGGAAGACTCTCACATACATACATACATACATACATACATACATACATACATACATAGCAATAATGAGCAACAACAACTAGATTCCCTAAAGTGGGGTTAGACAAATCCTGGGAGCCTTTTGTGAACCCTTGCCTTACACATAAAATGCTGAAATAAGTAGCAGTAGTCTACAACAGGAATTCAAGGCAAATAATTAAAAGAATATCAGTATAACAGACTGGTTTTTAAAGTGGATTTGTCACCTTAATTCAAGTTTGCATATTTGAAAAATGCATTAAAAAATGCCTGTATGTCATGTTAAAGCGGAACTACCACCTCTAAACAACTTTAGCTCAAATAACTCCCCATCTGGCGACTAGCTGCTTAGTAGTGCTAGTCGCCAGAATTATTACCTTATTCAATAGATTTATCCTTTCTTCCGGGGCTGACAGGCAGGATGGATTGTGGACATCTTGCCATAATGACGTCCACAAGCCTGCTTTGTTAGTTCCTTCCGGAGCCGAACAGCTCCTGGCAACGCCTACTAGAGCCGGCTGGGACTGACAGAGCAGGCGCGTGGACGTCACTATTGCAAAATGTCCGTGATCTGTCCTGCCTGTCAGCCGGGGAAGAAAGGATAAATCTATTGAATAAGGTAATAATTCTGGCGACTAGCGCTACTAAGCAGCTAGCCGCCAGATGGGGAGTTATTTAAGCAAAAGTTGTTTTGCGGTGGTAGTTCCGCTTTAACCAAAAGTCCCCCAGATGTATAGTTTAGGAGATATTCATACTTTTATTTCTGGAAAACTAAACACTTCCTGGTACTGTACAGAGCTGCTTTATCTTCTAAATAGTCATTGAAACCTTCATTAGCATGTGCAACATAAGTGATTGGCTTATTTATCATATGAAAACATAATCCATTCTGCACTGTGCCGCAATTAGCATACGTTAGCATATGAAACAAGTGTGAAAATCTCCTGAAGTGTATGTTTGCTGGCCTTTTGGTTAACATGACATATATACAGTTTTGAATGCAGTTTTCAAATATGCAAACCTGAAGTAAGGTGATAGATCCACTTTAACCCTTTGAGTTCCAGAGGGGCACTCACTGGGTTAACCACACCTTTCTTGGTACGCCCATCTATTAAACTGATAGAGACGTTTATTCCTAGGGTATGAACTTCAACCCACTGAGTGCCAGAGGGGTATCTAATTCACTGTAAAGCAATGCATTGGTTACCCCTCTGGCACTCAAAGGGTTAAACAGAGACAAAATACATAAAGAGAGGTGCCAAATGACAAAAATAATAGAAAATGACCTTGTTAATAAACGTGGTTGACATTTTCTTTATGCATATCATGAATAACGTTAAGCTGAGGTGTCAGAAATAGATATGCGGAGCCAGTAATGGACTACATTTAAATTGTTTCTGCTTCAGTTTAGCAGTTGACAGACTGGTGTCCTCACATAGTGGACCTAGCAGTGCCTGGGCATGGACACAAGTGTGTTTACGAAGAAATTCTACTGGTAGCTGCAGAATGAAAAGTGATTTAGATGTGATAAATTCAGGATTATTAAAAATATCTTATGTCTATTGATGAACCATTAGCTGATAATTTTTACAAGTCACTGTTTACAGGAGTAATCCCAGATGACTGAAGAATAGCTGTTACAGAACCAATGCACAAAAAGGGCTCCAGGGAAGGCGCTGGCAATTAAAAACCTATGTTATTCACCTCAATAGTTTGAATAATAATGGAAACACAGTTAAAAGAGGGAATTTTTGCATAGCTGAAGTCTAGTACCTTGTAAGAGCATGGTAATGTGGCTTTGTCAATAAATGAAGCTGATTTTTTGACTATGTAACTAACGTGCTGGATAAGAGAGAAGCAAGTAGATGTATGGTATGGTCATTTTTTCCCCTCCCATTTGACTGTGAAATTTGCTGAATTATAGGTGATTGCATCATAGTCAATGGGATTTATCTATAAGGACAGGTAATATAATGGCTTGGGATTGGAGGCAGTTCTATTCGGGAAAGGTGTGTCATTTTGCAGTTCATGCAAAGATTTGCATGAAGGTTGATATTTTAGTTGGAGTTTTAAATAAATTGAATGTGTTAAGAAAATTTGTTAGATAGACAGGAGTATGGGATCTAAGCCATAATGCCAAATGGACCCAAACTACCTTCTGATTAGTTCAGTTTAACCCCTAGAGTACCAGGTGGGTGCATTGTATAAGCTTGAACAGCCTCTCCTTCTGTGCCAAGCTCGTACAAATGAAATGGCTGCATTTAAAAATAAATAAATAAAAAAAATGCCCAGTGCTCTTTGTGGTGGAGCACTAGGATCTCTCCTGATGCCGACCTCCCCCTAGTTATTGATCTCCCAGGTTTCTCTCCTTCTGTCCTACCTGAACTTCCAGGTAGGATTGGACGGGATCAGGGGAAGCCTCCTAACATCATCTGTGAAGTTGATAAGCTTTACCCGATCCGATTCACACCTACTGGTGACAGGATAGAAGAGCAGGAGAGCTTCTTGCTGTCCTGCGGCACCGTAATGATCTCCCAGCACGATTGGTTGAGAGATCAGTAACTTGGGGGCATCCTGATGCCCCCACGAGACCTAAACTAAAAATGAGGAGCAAATTAAAAAAAGAAAGGAAATAAATAACCCTGTGAGTGCCACAGGGGCGTCCAATGCATATTTCTTTTTATTCAGAGCTTGTTTGGAGGGTATCAGGAGGGGTCCTGAAATGTCTTGATGCCCCCCAACGAGGTCTAAATAAAAAAAAAAAAATTGCCCCCCCCCAAAAAAACAAACAAACCCTGCATGCAACAAGGTGGAGGGTCTAACGCAGTACTTTGCAATGCAAATCCAATCCAATGAGATCTGCACAAAAATATTGGGGGGAAACCTCCAAATACCTTCATGTGCCACAGGAGGCTCCAACACTGTGCTTTGCAATGCATTGGACCCCCTGTTGCAAACACACATGCTTTTTTAATTTTTTTTTTTATTTAGACCTTTTTGGGGGTCCTCATGAGTGGTCCTGTTGACCCCCCCCCCCCAACGAGGTATGAATAAAAAAGAACTATTAAAAAATGTTGCTCTTTATGTGCAACAGGTGGTCCACTGCATTGGATACCCCTTTGGCATGCATACAAAATGCCTTCAATACACTCCACATACCCCCCCGCCACCTTATGTATTCCTATAGCGCCACCTTTTGGAAATATTTGTGCACTGCAGCCCAGGGGTAGAAAGGCAAGTGATCCCCTCATTTCACTGTCGTCCAATACAGGTTACTGGTAACTCTGGGAGGCGTCAGTCCCCTTTAAGTAGGCAGGAACATTCTCTAAATGTATGCAGGGGTTGGAGCCTCCCTTCCCTCTCAGGCTGCAGTCTACCCAGCCTGCTTCAGATTTGTTTGTTCCTGTGTGTGAACACACCAGGTGGAGAACATCTCGTCCGTTTTAGTTTCTTTTTTATTTTTCTGTCAAATATGGAATACCACCATTAGGTGGGTTACCTTTACTGACAAATGCCCTCTCCAAAGTGGCTAGCTCAGTGTCCAGGGCCTTTTGGTGGACCTTAAGCCCTGAAGGGGGAATATCTTGGTTACAAGTGCTTCCCCATGGATTACCCTCTGAGGTAATTCTTACTGCATGGTAACCTGAAGACAGAAGATCTGCAGAAAGGTGAGCCACCCTTTGAGTGCTAAAGGTCCACTTGTCCCACAGTGTCCCTTAATTGGGCTTGTATTTGGGAGTTCTCATTGCGCACTCCGGCACTCATTGGGTGTATATGTGTATGTCTGTGGGTATTTGGAGCAGGTTTATGTGGTAACTTAACCCTTCCTCTGCTGGTTTGACATGTTTTTAATGGGGTTTTCTGACACTTTCCTTACTGGATCAGTGTTTTCTCTATATGCATACATGTTCCCTGCATGTGATTCATGTTTTTAACCTGTAGTTTAACTTTTATTAAAATTGTGTACTGCGCCTTTAAGGCACGCTTTACCTCATAGACGCCATTGCTCCATTTACTTTGTATGGGTTAACACTGTTTGGGACGTATCTCTGTAACCGCTTCACACAGCGACTTCAGAGAGGGCTCATTTTAATTGTCTTCCCTTGCTCTGTCATCCGGTTTATAGTTCAAGTGTGTTGGGGGGCTTCGGGTACTGTTTTGAGGTACTTTTGGGGAAAAACTACATTTCCCATGAGCGCTTGATTCGTGCCTAATTTCTGATTGGCTCCCGTCGCGGCAGCCATTTTGGGCACTTTTCTCAATGAGTATCCTGCACAGGGCTTGGACAATCCTTTTCTCCTCTGCAGATTGACCCTTCGCTTGCCAGAACAGTCTATATTTAGCGTTTCTGGGGTGAAATATCTTACACACTACATTTGGGTGATTCATTGTACAGTTGGTTATGTTGACAATGTGAGAATGTCTATACCGCTGGAGCTAGACCTAAGACTAAGGAAGCTGGGGTATCAGTATCCCCCATTGCGCATTGCTCTTCCTGTCACACAGGGCTACCTAGAGTGTTCTCTGGTCATTTCTGCCCAGCAGGTTCTGAAGTTTCTGGCAGCAACCCAGGGCCTTCCAGCCATGCTATTGAGCCAGCTTGGGTGCAAGAGTTTAAGGCTGCAACTGGAGACCTTAGGTCCACTTTACAGCTCTTTACATCCCAGATACAGGGGGCACCTCAATTATGGACAGACTCCCCCCTATATTATCAGATCCTCCCTGCCTCAACCTCAGGGAGCACCCGATGTGTCAGATTCCTCTGAGGAAGAATTGTTGCTAGATTCGAATGTTGAGGTTGGTGCCCTTTTGGAATCTTCCAGGTCTCTTAGGGGACCAATTTGAAGCTGATCCTAAAACCTCTACTGAGGGCCTGATCAGGGCTGTATTGTCCATTCTCAACATTCCATTGGTTCAGGAGGTTCACACTGTTCCCTCTGATGTTTTTCAGGTGCCTGTAAAGCCCCTTACTCATTTTTCCTCCTAACCCAACTCTTGACTGTTTGGTTCTGATGCATGGACTACTCCAGACCAGTCCTCTTCAGTGTCTAGAAAGTTTGCTAAACTTTTCCCCTTTTCTGAAACAGAAATGACTACATGGGTTCATCCCCCTAAGGTGGACGCACCCATATCTAGACTGTCTCAACCTACTGTCTTACATGTTTCTGACTCTGCAAGATTGAACTGACACGTAACTTGAGGTTCCCCTCAAGTCCATTTTCGCTTCTTTTGGTTCTGCTGTGCGTCCAGCCTTTGCTGTTGCATGGGTTAACCGGACTGTTGCAGTCTGGACTGAGCAACTCTCTGGTGGTCTGTCAGGATGCGCCTACTTCGGAGACATTGCGTCTCCTTGCTATTTTCTCTGTAGATCAACATTATGTTCTGCTGCTGCCGTTGATGCCATCTGCATGATGGCAAGGACCTCCGTTACTTCTGTGGTGGCTAGGCGTGCGCTTTGGCTTAAGATCGGTCTGTCACTTCTTCCAGGAAAGTTTTTCTTTCCTTGCCTTTTGAGGGTACTTCCTTGTTTGGATCCGACCTTAAGGAACTGATTGGAGAGGCCTCAGGGATTAGAGTACTCTTCTACCCTTGGTTTTTAAAAAAAAAAAAAAAAAAAAAGGGGGGTTGCCGCTTACGAGTAACTGGTCTTTTCGTTCCTTTTCTCTGAGTCACGTATGACGAACCAGCTGGTTCCATCTGTTCCACGTCCCTCCTAGACCATGCAGCAATTGCAGCCCTAGGCCGCATACAAGCCCAAGACTTCGTGACTGCTTCGGCATGACTCATGACACTGTGGGATGGTTCAGTGTCGGACTTGTGAGCTTTTCTGGTGGTGTCTGAGGAATACAACATCCCTTTCTTTTCCCTCCCACCTTTTTGTATTTATCTTTCTCGTTCTCCTCTGGAAGTCGAGAGAAGCCGTCTGTTTGAAGACGCTATTCAGGCTCTTCTGGACAAAGATGTCCTGGAACAGGCACCCCCTGCGGACAGGGGTTCACAATTCTATTCAAACCTCTTTGTGGTGACTAACTAAATAAATAAATAAATAAGTAAATCAAGAAATTAATAAATAAAAGGGATGGCAGATCTGAAAGATCTTAATTCCTTTCTAGTGAAGTCTCGCTATCGTAAGGAGTTTCTGCTCACAGTATTTGCTGCCATGTCTCCGGTGGAGTTTCTTGCTTCTCTGGACCTTCACGATGCGTATTGCACATCCCAATACATCTAGAGAGCAGGCAGTATCTGAGGTTTGCCTGCGCCAGAGGTCATCTTCAGTTTCAGCCTTTCATTGGTCTGACAACAGCCCCCCCAGGTTTTCCAACGGGGCTGGGGGCCTTGATATCCGTCCTCCATTGGGACGGCATCAGAGTGACTTCGTACATGGATGACTTGCCTTATGCAAGCATCATCTGCGGACCTCTTCATCAGCAGGTCCAGACCTGCATTCAGTTCCTTACACTTCACGGTTGGATTGCGAACTTGGTCAAGTCAGACCTTGTTCCATCTCAGCACCTGGGTCTTCTGTTCGATACTCAGTGGTGCATGGTTTTTTCTACCGGACGAGGTAACCATCAAATTGCTTAAAGGGTCTCAATGATCCTATCCCGCGATTGGATACTGGTTCCGAAGTTATCTTCTCTGGTGGGGTAATTCATCTCCATGATAGAGGCAGTTCCATTTGCCATGGTACACACTAGGGAACTTCAAGGATTGTGATACGGTCATTCAGGGACCGACCATATCATCAGAAGCTATCAATTTCTCTCCCTCCTCATGTCGAGTTGACCTTGGAGTGGTGGTTGGGTCTTTCCAATCTCCTACTGGGAAGATCCTTCCGGATTCCCTACTGGACCAAGGTCACATCGGATGCCAGCCTCCTGGGCTGGGGAGCTGTTCTGGGTCGCCTTAGCGCTCAGGGGAAGTGGTCCATGGAGGAGTCCCTTCTTCCCATCATTGGGAGTCTCAACTGGTGGACTGTCCAGTCTGAGTGGAGTCTGACAACGCCACAGCAGTGGCTTACTTCAACAGTCAGGGTGGGACAAGAAGTCTCGCCGCTTGGTTAGAGGTCAAGGTCATTCTGTCCTGGGCAGAGGTTCCTGTTCCTGTCATTTCCGCAGTGCACATTCCAGGCGTAGACAACGTCATGGCAGACTTCCTCAGTCGTCACGCAGTCGACATCGGAGAGTGGGAACTACATCCGGACGTGTTTCAACTCCTAGTTCAGAGATGGGGAATGCCCCAGTGGATCTGATGGCAATGGGACACAACAGGAATGTTCTGCCATTTTGCTCTCTGTGGAGAGACTCTCTACCTCTGCTGCTGATGCAATGTCCATTCCTGGACATTCTCTCTGGCCATGTTTCTTCCTCTCCCTATGTTAATATGGGCGTTACGGAAATTGTAATTGGTCCGTTGTCCGGTAATTCTGATTGTTCTGGATTGACATTGTCAAGCATGGTATCCGGAAGTTTATGACCCTATCTGTGGTGGAGCCATTTCGGCTCTCCTCTCATCCAGCTCTTCTTCTACAGGGTTATCTGTGGAAGACTATGTTCATCAGCTCAATTTGTTGGCCTATATGTTGAATCCTCGATTTTAAGGAAGAAAGGGTTTTCTTCTGGTGTGGTGTCTACTATGCTTAGTGCCGTAAGCCTGTTTCTTCCAGATCTATCACCGTGTCTGGCCAATATTTGTGTCTTGGTGTGCTGACAGAGATCTGTCCCATGACTTTGATCTTCCCACTGTCCTGATCTTTTGGTTGGACGGTGTTGACTAGGGACTCAGTCTGAGGCTCTTGCGGTTCTTACTTCGGCGCTTTCTGTCGTTTTCCAGAAACGTGTTGCTATCTTCCTGACGTCAGGGGTTTCTTCCAGGGTGTTGTTCATGTGTGCCTTGCCTTTCGGAGTCCGGCTCCTCTGTGGGACCTTAATTTGGTCTTGGGGGTTCTTCAACGTCCTCCCTTTGAGTCTTTGGTTACTCTTCCTCTATGACACTTAACGTGGCAAATGGCTTCTTCTGGCGATTGTATCGGTTTGCCGGGTAGCGGACTTGACAGCTTTATCCTGTAAACCACTTTTATCTGGTGTTTCTTAGGGATGAGGTGGTGCTTCGCACCTTCTACGGAGTTCTTGCCTCAGGTGGTCTCCGAGTTTCACTTCAATCAAAAGATTGTGGTGCTCTCTTTCTGCCCTACTTCCTTACCTGACAAGGTGGCTGGTTTCCACTTGTTGTTTGTGGTGCATTGTCTCAAGTTCTGTCCATCGCACTGCAGTTGTCAGGATGTCTGACACTCTGTTCGTCATTCCGGGGGGTCCTGGGGCAGGAAGACCTGCCTCTGAAGCGACCATTGTGTACTGGATCAGGTCCACTGTTGGTAGATCCTATGAGTTGTGGAATGGGCAGGTTTCTTTTCGGGTCGCAGCTCTTTCCACCAGGTCCGTTGGGGCCTCTTGAACTTCTAGTATTGGGCTTCTGCCGATTCATTGTGCAGGGCGGCCACTTGGTCCTCTGTGCACACCTTTTCGAAACACTACCGGGTGTATGTGCTGGGTTCGGCTGATGCCAGCTTCGGGAGGAGGGTCTTGGAGACAGTTTTGCCTGTCTAGGATCTTCTTCTTCTGAGGTTCTCAGTGCTTCCTTACTATTGAGTACTGTTGGCTCTAGTTAAGTGTGCTGTATAACAGTTCCTGGGGTCTTTTTTACCCCTAGTTGGTGTCCGTTGACACTTCTGTTTTGTTGGGATCTCTGACCGGTTGGTTCATAGAGGTCCTGGTGACTTTGGGGGGCCTCGCGCCTGGTCCTTGCCTCCTTCCCACCTCAGGGAAACTCAATGGTTGGACATCCCAGAGTTACCAGTAACCTGTATTGGACGACAGTGAAAATAGGATTTTAGTCTTACCTGTTAAATCCTTTTCACTTAGTCCATATAGGTTACTGGTCTCCCACCCTGTCAAGAGACGATGCTTGGCTCTCCTGTGGCATTCTGTGGGAGTCCTTCGGGGCATGCTCACAGGAGTCTTCCTTCTTGCTTGCAATTCTGAAGCAGGCTGAGTAGACTGCAGCCTGAGAGGGAAGGGAGGCTCCACCCCCCTGCATACATTTAGAGAATGTTCCTGCCTACTTAAAGGGGACTGACGCCTCCCAGAGTTACCAGTAACCTGTATGGACTAAGTGAAAAGGATTTAACAGGTAAGACTAAAATCCTATTTTCATGCGGATGAATGTCTACCTTGCAAAATGGGTGTACCACGCTTACCTTTCCTTCAGGTCTCTAATAGTTATGAACATTTAGTACAGGCAGCCATGTTCAAAACAGATAGATGTAGTTATGTGCTTCTGGCACTCCCTACAGTATGTCAACTTATACCAAAGGGGTGCCACTTTTCTCCTATAATCACTAGATAATGAAAACAGCTGGAAATTCCATAGTTCCAGTCCAGGTTTTGGTAAGCACACCCAAAGGAAAAAAAACACATTTAAAATTGCTGGACTGCAGCGAATTTTGACCAAAATAGCTAAAAGCAAATACACAAAGTATTGGTGCACCTCCAAATTTTCATCACCATTAACCCTTTACTCTGCGGCATCATGCCTGCATATCACTACTATATTAAAGATGAGGATTTAGTCACGTCATATGGCCATAGAATGCTAAGCTTGCCACCACGCCAAGGTACCTCAGTATTGGCAAGTTCCTAACCTTAATATGCTTTGTCTTATGAACTGAATCTCTCCTACTGTAGGCATTTACTAACCTTAATTTACTTTATTCTAAGAGCTGAGACTTTGTCAGCTTTACTCAGTAATGGAGAGAGACTCTTTTGCAGGCATTATATAGTGTCCTAAAGACAATGAACAATGCACCTGGGGTGGAAGGGGTGCTTAAACCAATAGCTTTTTTTTCCTTTAGCGGCATCTACTGAAAACATTTGTTCACGTTACGATTTGGCTAAGAAGGCAAGTGACCACTTGATGCGGTAGGATATCTATTTTACAGAAATATATAGTTTTATATATTTTTTCTGCTGTTTTAGGGTAGTTTTACAACAAAAACACTAGAGTGCTCATATTGGTTTATAAAGCTGAAAATACCATTTCTCTGTCGTCCAATACAAATTACTGGTAACTCTGGGTAGGCAATCCACCCCTTTAATAGGCAGGAACAATTCTAGAAGTGTGTGCAGGGGGTAGAGCCTACCTTCCCTCCTTGGCTGCAGCTAGCCAACCAGCTCCAGAAAGATTTGTTCCTTGGTGAAGACAACACCAGGTGGAGAACAGTTCTGCTATAGTTTTAGAATCTTTTTTTATTTTTCTGTTAGATATGGAATACCACCATTAGGCGGATTACCATAACTGACAATGACAATGCCCTTAGATGTGGCTAGCTCAGTATCCAGGTGCTTTTTGTGCACCTTAAGGCCTGAGGGGGAAAATCTTGATTCCAAGTGCTTCCCCAGGAGTTACCCACTGAGGTTACTTCTTACTACATGGTAATCTGAAGACAGAAGATCTGCAGGAAAGGTGAGCAACCCTTTGAGTGCTGCAGGTCCACTTGTCCCCCAGTGCCCCTCTGCACAGGGGTGTATTCATGGAGTTCCTATTGCACACTTCTGCACTCATTGGGTCTATCTGTATGTCTGTTGGGTGTTTGGAGCAGGTTTATGTGGTAACTTAACCCTTTAGCTGCTGGTTTGACACTTTTTAGGGGGTTTTCTAACACTTTTCCTACTGGTTTAGTGTTTTTTGGGTGTCCTCATATGTTCTATTGATGTTTTACACATTTTACTGTTATTCTTTTAAAATTGTAAAATATGAGTACTGCGCCTTTAAAGCGCGCTTTACCGCATAGACTCCATTGCTCCATTCACTTCTATGGGACTGTACTGTTTGGAAGTATCTCTGCAACCTAGTGACTTCAGAGATGGCTCACTTTACTTGTCTGCCCTTGCTCTGTCATCCAGTTCATGTTTCTAGTTTGTTGGGGGGCTCAGAGGGCTTCGGGCTCTCCTCTGCTGATTAACTCTTCGCCTGCCAGATAAGTTTATTTTAGTGATTTCTGGGGTGAAACTTTAATCCCACACACTATAATTGGGTGATTTATTGTACAGTAAGGTTATTTGACACTGTGAGAATGTCTGTACTGCTGGAGCTTGGGGCCAGACCTAAGACTAAGGAGGCTGGGGTCTCTGTATCCCCCATTGTGCATTGCTCTTCCTGTCACTCAGGGATACCTAGAGAATTCTCAGGTCATTTATGCCCAGCATGTTCTGATGTCCCTGACACCGTTCCAGGGACCTCCAGCCATGCAATAGAGCCAGCTTGGGTGCAAGAGTTCAAGGCTGCGACTAGGGACCTTAGGTCCACATTGCCACTCTTTCCATCCCAATTACAGGGGGCCTTTCAGTCTTGGCAGGCCCAGTCCTCAGTCAAATCTTCCCTGCCCTAACCTCAGGGCGTACCTGACGTGTCAGATTCCTCTGAGGAGGAACTGCTGATGGATTCGGATGTTGAGGAGTGTTCTGTGTTGGGGTCCTCTCAGTTTTTTTGGGGACCCTTTTTAGGCTGATCCTGAGCCCTCCGCTGAGTGGCCTGATCAGGGCTGTCTTAATTACTCTTAACATTGCCTTAGTTCAGGAGGTCCCTTCTGATACCTCTGATGTGTTCCAGGAGCCTGCAAGGCCCCTTACTTTCCACCTAATCCCACTCTTGACTGCTTTGTGTCTGAGGAGTGGAAATCCCCGGACAAGAAACCCTCTGTGTCCAAGAAATTTGCCAAGCTTTATCCTTTTTCTGAAGCTGTGCTTGCTCAGTGGGTTCATCCCCCCCAAAGTGGATGCTCCTGTCTCCAGGATATCTAAATCTACTGCCTTACCAGTCTCTGATGCCTCTGCTCTGAAGGACTGGACAGACAAAAAACTTGAGGTTTCCCTCAAGTCCATTTTTGCCACTGCTGATTCTGCTATGCATCCAGCGTTTGCCGCTGCTTGGGTGAACTGGGCCATCGCGGTCTGGACTGAACAGTTCACCCGGGCTGTCCGTCAGGATGCACATACTTCAGATAAGTTGTGCCTTCTTACCAACATTTCTGAGGCACAGCACTATGTTTCTGCTGCCTTATTTGATGCCATCCGTTTGGTGGCTAGGGTTTCCACAATGTCTGTTTTAGCCAGACGAACTCTTTGACTCAAGATCTGGTCTGCCGACACTGCTTCCAAGAAAGCTTTACTTTCCCTACCCTTTCAGGGTACCTCCTTGTTTGGGCCGAATCTTAAGGATCTGATCAGTGAGGCCACAGGCGGTAAGAGTACTCTTCTACCCTTAGTTCCCAGGAAGAAAATGCCGCTTAAGCATAACCGGTATTTTCGTTCCTTTACGGCTAACCAGATGATTCCCTCAGCTCCGTGTACCTCCTCCAAGCCCAAACAGCAATGGAAGCCCAAGGTCTCCTCCAAGCCCAAGGCTTCAAAGCCTTCTTCGGCATGACTCACTGAACCTGGGTCCGCATTCTGCTGTGGGTGGTCGTCTACGTCACTATCACAGCATTTGGGAGGGTTCGGTGGTGGACCCATGGGTTTTACAGGTGGTAACGGAAGGATACAAGATCCCTTTCATTTCATTTCTCTTCCTCCCTTTTGTTTTCGTCCTTCTCACATGCCTCAGGATGCAGAGAAATGCAGTCTGTTCGACAGCGCTGTTCAGGCTCTTCTGGACAAGGAGGTTCTAGAACCGGTGCCTATCCTGGACAGGGGTTTGGGTTTTTACTCCAACCTCTTTGTGGTCGCCAAAAAGAACGACGGTTGTCACCCTATTTTGGACTTGAAGGATCTCAATTCCTTTGACCCGGACTTATTATCATCAGGAGTCTCTACGGACCGTGATTGCTGCCATGTCCCTGGGCAAATTCCTTGCTTCTC
The DNA here is from genome assembly GCA_037306005.1 of Rhinophrynus dorsalis. Classification (NCBI taxonomy): domain Eukaryota; kingdom Metazoa; phylum Chordata; class Amphibia; order Anura; family Rhinophrynidae; genus Rhinophrynus; species Rhinophrynus dorsalis. The sequence continues at coordinate 150,749,534 of CM074722.1, read as the reverse complement.
TGGATCTTCAGGACGCATACTTACACATTGCCATTCATCCAGAGAGCCGGCAGTACTATCACAGTGCCCGTGATCCCTTTCTGTCAGTCTCACTTGTGGTGCTCTCCTATTGGCTGAGAAGGTTTGGCCCGCCCCCGGTGACCTTTTTTTACCCAACCATTGACATCTGTCACTTGCCCTTTCGTGGTGTTCCTGAGCCAGTGTTGCTGTTGCTGTCTTCTGTGGATCCTGATTCCTGTGTACCTATTTGGCCCGTCCTGACTATGCTCCTGAGTTCCTGTTCCGTGTACTGATCCGGCCTGGCTGACGTTCCTGCTTGTGATTCCTCTGGCTTGTCTGAGAACCATCTCCGTGTACCGACCCGGCCTGGCTGACGTTCCTGCTTGTGATTCATCTGGCTTGTCTGAGAACCATCTCCGTGTACCGATCCGGCCCGGCTGACTACCTTCTCCGTGATCTGAACCGGCTTGTTCCTGAGACCTGCGTGTACTGCTTCCTGCACCACTGTCGCCGTCGCGACGTTCTGACTTCCGCTGTGACTGAGTACCGGACTGTTTGTATCTCGCCACAGTACTCCTTCTGTGTTGGGCATCCTGTGCTGAGTCTCCGTTACCGACTGCTGAACTGTGCCTTCGTTAAGAGCCTTGATACTTGCAGAGCATTTCTCATTCCTGCTAAGCTGATTCCTACGAGCTGCTTAACCTGTTCAGTGCTGGCATACCTCTTGTGAGCCGTTATACTTCTTGCTGAGCCTATTCCTGGTTACCACTACTACTGGCGAGCTGGCCGCTTGTACACTTATTTAGACGGCAGAGTAGTCGGTATTGATTACCACGTCCGGTGTGGCGCTATTGGCTTCAGTAATTGTCTCCGGTTTACGACTGTGGGGGCTATTGGTTCACCTCTTGTGCAGCACAGAGTGGCCTCTGGTGTATACCCGTGGGGGCTATTGGCCATCTCCAGCGTTTCAGCAGTCTCCGTATTACGCCTGTGGGGGTTTTGGCTTAAGCTCTTGCAGGTTTCTCCGGTATACACCCGTGGGGGCTAAAGGCTCGAATCACTGTATTGCTGGTTTCCTCTATTACGCCCATGGGGGCTATTGGCCAGTTCTTGCGATCTAGCAGTCTCCATTAGGAACGCCCGTGGGGGCTACCGACTCTAGCACTAACTTCCATTGTGGTCTTCATCGCTACGCCCGTGGGGGCTATGCGCTGCTATCATCTAAGGCAGTACTGATGGTGTCTTCAACCTCCTGTGCATTACCATCTGCAGATATATCACCACCTTAGGCGTGCCAAACTCCATAATCGAGACTGACTTTGTTGTATTAACCCTTGAGTAGCCTGGCTACTGTTTCCTATCAGTAAAGTTACCATTACTTTCCTGTTCACCTACTGTCTTGTTATAAATATTGCTCGCTTTCCCTATTGTTGCCTGTAGAGGGCATTCCTTGTTATTTCTTTTGATTTAATAAAACTGTTTTATTTTGCCGGCTGGTCTGAGTGTCTTGAAAACCGTAACAAGTGCCTGCGACAGGGGTCATTTTCAGTTCTCAACTCTTCCATTTGGTCTGACGATGGATCCTCAGGTCTTCAACTGTGTCCTGGGTGCCTTGATATCTGTCCGCCACCAGAACGGCATCAGAGTTACTCCATGCATGGACAGCTTGCTTCTGAAAGCCCCCCTCTGCGGAACTTCTTCATCAGCAGGTTCAGACCTGCATTCATGCTCTCACCCATCACGGGTGGATCATCAACTTGCACAAGTCAGATCTTGTCCCCATCCCAGCGTCTGGTCTTCCTGGGCCCCCTCTTCGACACTCAGAAGAGCATGGTGTTCCTCACGGACGAGGTGGCTCACCAGATCGCCCACAGGGTTTCCTCAATTCTGTCTCAGGATCCATTTCCGGTCCAGAAGGTATCCTCTCTGGTGGGAAAATTCATCTCCACCATAGTAGCGGTCCCGTTTGCCATGGTGCACACCAGGGAGCTCCAGAGGTTTGTGATCCAGGTGTGCAAGGGTCAACCGGATCTTCTAAAGACGTCAGTTTCTCTTCCTCTTCATGTGGAACTGAGTTTGTCATGGTGGCTTGACCTTTCCAACCTGCTGAAGGGCAAGTCCTTCCTAGTACCCTTCTGAACCAAAGTGACGACGGATGCCAGCCTCTCTGGCTGGGGAGCGGTCTTGGGTCGCCTCAGGACCAGTGGTTTCCTGAGGAGTTCTTCCTTCCGATCAACATATTGGAGCTTTGGGCGATATTTCATGCCCTAAGACATTGGACATCTCAGTTGGAAGACTGTCCGGTCCGAGTGGAGTCCGACAAAGCCACGGCCGTGGCTTACATCAACAAGCAGGGCGGAACAAGGAGTCTCGCTGCTTGGTTAGAGGTCAAGGCTATTTTGTCCTGGGCAGAAGAACATGTTCCTGCTGTATCAGCAGTGCACATTCCTGGCGTAGACAACGTCATGGCGGACTTCTTCAGTCGACACACAGTGGACAGCGGAGAGTGGGAGTTACACCCAGAGGTGTTTCACCTCATTGTTCAGAGATGGGGTCCTCCTTACATCGACCTGATGGCGACAAGACACAGCAGGAAGGTACCAAGGTTCTGCTCTCGGCGGAGAGACCCTCTGGCTCTGGCGGTGGATGCGATGTCCATTCCTTGGTTGTTTCCTCTGGCCTACATCTTTCCTCCCCTCCCCATGTTGCACAGGGTGTTACGGAAATTGACTGGAGCGTTGTCCAGTTACTCTAATTGCTTCGTACTGGCCTCGTCAGTCTTGGTTTCCGGAGCACTTGGATCTGTCAGTGGCGGAGCCTTTTCGACTCCCTTACCATCCGGATCTTCTTGTACAGGGCTACCTGTGGAAGGAGGATGTTCACTGGCTAGCTTTGATGGCTTGGAAATTGAATCCTCAATATTGAAGAAGAAAGGCTTTTCTTTTTGTGTGGTGGCTACTATGCTTAGTGCCCGCAAACCTGTTTCTTCCAAGATCTACCATCGTGTCTGGTACACTTTTTTGTCTTGGTGTGCTGACAGGGACCTGTCTCTGGAATTTGATCTGCCTACATTTCTGGCTTTTTTGCAGGATGGTGTGGATAAGGGCCTCAGTTTGAGTTCCCTTAAGGTTCAGACTTCTGCGCTTTCTGTTTTCTTTGAAGCGCTTTGCTTCGCACTTCTACGGAGTTTCTACTGAAGGTGGTTTTGGAGTTCCACATCAATCAGGAGATTGTGGTGCTCTCCTTCTGCCCAGACCCTTCTTCTGACAAGGAGAGGGATCTCCACTTGTTGGATGTGGTGCGTTGCCTCAAGTTTGATGTACATTGCACTGAGTCGGACATCGGACACGTTGTTTGTCATTCCTGAGGGTTCTAGGGCTGGAAGACCTGCATCCAAAGTGACTATTGCGTCTTGGGTCTAGTCCACTATTGGTATGACTTATGAGCTTAGGAAGAAGCCTGTTCCCTTTCGGGTCATGACTCATTCTACAAGATCTGTTGGGGCCTCTTGGGCTTACAAGAAGCAGGCCTCCGCTGATCAGTTATGCAAGGCGGCCACCCGGTCATCTGTGCACACCTTTTCGAAGCACTACCTTGTTGATGTGTTGGCATCGGCTGATGCCAGCTTTGGGAGGAAAATCCTGGAGGCAGTCTTGCCTGTCTAGGATTTTCTTTGATTCTTGGTGCTTCCTTCACTTTTGAGGCTGTTGGCTTTAGTTCTGTGTGCTGTGTGATGGTTCTTGGGGTGTTGTTACCCCTGTTCTGTGTCCCTTGACACTTTTTTGTTTTTTTGGGCTATCTCTGATCTGATGGTTCATATCTGCACTGGTTACTTTGGGGGCCTTGCGCCTGGTCCTTGCCTTCTTCCCGCCTCTGGGAAACTTAATGGTTGGACATCTCCAGAATTACCAGTAACCTGTATTGGACAATAGAGAAAAGAGGATTTTAGTGTTACTTGTTAAATCATTTTCTCTTAGTACTTAGTCCATATAGGTTACTGGTCTCCCACCCTGTCAAGGGACCATGCTTGGCTCTCCTGTGGCAGACCGTATGTGTCCTTCAGGGTCATGCTCACAGGAGTCTTCTTTCCCTTCCACTATCTAGTCATAGTTAGTGTCTCAAATCTTTCTGGAGCTGGTTGGCTAGCTGCAGCCAAGGAGGGAAGGTAGGCTCCACCCCCTGCATACAATTCTAGAATTGTTCCTGCCTACAGTTAAAGGGGCTGATCGCCTACCCAAAGCTACCAGTAACCTGTATGGACTAAGAGAAAAGGATTTAACAAGTAAGACTAAAATCCTCTTTTCTTCAGTGTCCCTATCCATGGCGATAGATACAAATGGGTATATGATAGCGCCCCCCAGCTGATGTAGGACCAAATGAAGTATACAAAAGGGAGCCTCCAGCTTCCTCCAGCAGTCATTTTTAGTCCTACATCAGCTGGGGTAGGGCACATGGCAGTTGCTCCTACCTTTTTTGTTTTCCAATCCTTTAGGTGGCCGCATTCTTGTTGCCTGGTTCGGGAGAAGTATCTCCTGAAGCCCTTGCTCCTCTCTCTAGCCAGCATGGGACACCTGCTCAGGTCTACCGCCTTGAATCTCCCGCCTCTGGTAGAGATTCGGCGAAGGTACCTAGCGTGAGCACCAACCTCATCAGCGTGGGCTCCAGTAGTGGAACGCACAGGCCTTCGGACACAGCCGCATACAGGAAGCCAAGGGAGGTGGCTGCAGGCCTGGGGTGCTGTCTTCAAAGGAGTCTGAGGCATGGGAAGGTAAGGGCTGTGAGCCATCTCCCTTTTATCCCTCTGTTTCAATGATTTTTGGTAGGGCCTATGCGTTCCAGGCTGAAACGCATGCCCAGGGGCCATACTATATAAGAAAATTGCTTACATCTGTACTGCAGATAGCAGAGCATGGTGTATTACCTGTTTAGCATTTTTTTAATGTGATATTTATATTAATAGTTAAGTTTTATTGTTCATAGTAGTAGAAATGTCCTCCTCTGCTAAAGAAAAAGAAAAAAATTCAACACTGATAAAGAGGATAAGGCTACCCAAAACACTAAAACTTGTTTGGGATGTGATTGTAATTGTCGGCTTCAGATGTATCAAAGTTATGTCCTGAATGTTTAAAGAAGGCAGCAAATACTGAAGTACCTTCTCAATTCTAAGCTTGTTTAGCTTGGATGAAGAATTCCATGCAGGAGACTTTTAACTCTCTCCATTCCTCTGCTCCTTCAAAGAAGAGACCCAGACTTCAGGGCCATGAAGAAGGTACTTCCTGTAGAGCCTTAGCTATATATACCTTTCTGAGTATTCATCTGAAGAAGAGAGAGAACTATTAGACGAGGATGTTGGATCTTTTAATATTGAAAAGACGGATCCCTTTTTAAACAGTATGCGTAATACTTTGGGATTGGCCGAAGAGACTAAAGAACAAGGAATCCTGGATGTGGCCTTCCTGGGGAAAAAGAAAGATACCTCAGTTTTTCCGGTCCACCATGCGGTATCAGACTTAATAAAGACTGAGTGGGAAAATGGTGACGAGAATTTCACAGTCAAGAAGATTTCAAAAGATGTACCCTTTTAAGGAAGAAGATTCGACTACATGGGTAACCCCTCCTAGAGTGGATGCTCCCATTGCCCAACTGGCATAAAAGACCACCCTCCCAATGGAAGATGGCTCATCATTAAAGGATCTTATGGACAGGAGAGTGGAAGACACAAAAAAAAAAAAAAGTTTGCCATACTAGGACAGATCATCAAAGCAGCTGCGGCATTGGGCTGCATTTCTAGAACGGTTAGAATACGGTTATCTGAACTAGATTAACAAATCAAGTCCTTTGTTTCCAGATCCAAGTTGATGAGGAAGGTCGCCTCTATAAAAGAAGCCATCATGGGACATGATTAGGTTAGTAGCAAGGTCTTCGGCCTTATCCATCACAGCCAGAAGAGCTCTTTGGGTCAGATCTAGAACTAGAAGAAAAAATTGAGTCCTCCGTGTCCAGATCCAAGTTGAAGAGGGAGGGCGCCTCTATAAAATGACGCCTCATGGGACATGATTAGGTTAGCAGCAAGGTCTTTGGCTTTATCCATCACAGCCAGAAGAGCTCTTTGGGTCAGACCATGGGGAGCCGATCCTTCCTCAAAAAACAAGCTGGTAGTTCTGCCCTTTTTGGAGACCAATTGGAGGAACTCGTCAAGAAAGTCACAAGTGGAAAGAGTTCCTTTTTACCTCAGACAGGAGAGGAAGATCATCCCCATCAAGGTCTTTATACAGGAGTCGCAGATCCTTTTGTGACTCTAGGCGCTTCCAGTCCTCAGGACCATAATTGCAAAGAAAGAACAACTTCAGTCAGTCTTCCAGAGGATCATTCAGAAGATCTGGTCCCAAGGGAATCCAGTACAAAAAGGAGACCTCATGAAGAATTCTTGACCCTGCCTCTAATTTCAGTTGGCAGTCGACTGCAAAGAAATTCCTGCAAGCCTGGAGGGGTTTAACCTCCCCAGACAAATAGGTAACGCAAATATTAGAGGCAGGATGTCGTTTGGAGTTTGACCGTGTTCCTCAAATACATGTCTTCAAGACTTTGAAAGTCCCAAAGGACCCCATAAGATCCATAGGGCTAGAAATATCCATCCTGGAACTGGCAAAGAATAGGGTCATAGAGCCTGTACCCCCTCAGTCAAAGAAGGGTTTCTTCTCCAAAATCAACTGGAGGTTTCAGAACCATCCTAGACCTGAAGGCCCTGAATCCATTTATAAGACCAAAGAACTTAAAAATGGAAACCATTAAATCTGTAATCTAGACTGTTCGTCCTGCTACTTATCTCACGACCATAGACCTCGGGGATGCCTACTATCATATCACGGTAGCTCCATGTCACCTCAGGTTTCTGAGATTTTGCTTCAAGGATCACTATTGGCAATTCAGAGTTCTTCCATTTGGGCTGTCATCAGCCCCAAGGATATTTTCAAAGATCCTAGCAGTTGCTCTGGAACCCTTGAGAAGAAAGGGGATTGTCGTTCTTCCCTACCTGGATGACCTTCTTATTGTATCAGAGACAAAGACGAGCGCAATCCAATACTTGGTTGACGCTTCAACATCTTCAGGACCTAAGATGGTGAATCACCAGAAAAGTCAAATACATCCCTCCCAACTACGCAATTTTCTGGGGATGACCTTTGACACACACAAGTAGTTTTCTCCCACTCAAGAATGAAGGGGATGATCCGTCAAGTCAAGAACTTCAGCAGGCGCAGTGTCCATACATCCCACGATTACATGAAAATCTTGGGCATCCTGAATTTCTGCCATCCACATTGTTCCATGAGCATGGATCCACACAAGATCACTCCAATACCTGTTTCTATCTGAGTGGAACAAAAATCCGGACAGCCTGCATCAAAAGATTTGGTTGACACCCCAAGTAGAAAAACAATTGAAGTGGTGGGTCATCCCAAAGAATTTGCAGAAGGGATCTCCTCTTCACGAACTTCAGTGGGAAAAGGTAGCAACAGATGCAAGCCTAACTGGGTGGGGAGGATGCTGGAACAGCATCTCCCTTCAAGGATTATAGTCACTGCAGGAAAGAAGCCTCCATATACATCTCCTGGAACTCAAGGCTATAAGACTCTGCCTTAAAAGACTAGTACAACATATCAAGGGCCATCCAGTTCAGGTAACATCAGACAGCATGGTAGCAGTCCCGTATCTGAGAAATCTGGGAGGAACAAAAAGCAAAACCCTGAACAGGGAAGCCAAAAGGCTAATATTCTGTGCAGAAAAAAATCTACAGGCATTATCAGCCATCCACATACCAGGGAAACAAAACTTCCAGGCAGATTACCTGAGCCGAAATCAAGTGGACCCAGGGGAATGGGCCCTCAATAAGTAAGTGTTCATCCAAATTGCAAAAAGATGGGGATCACCAGTAATAGACCTCTTGGCAACATGGGAGAACAAAAAGTGCCAGAACTTTTTTCCAGAACAAAACATCCAAGGGCCCAAGGATTGGATGCTATGACTCAACCCCAGAATTTTCCACTAGCATACATCTTCCCTCCAATTCCAATGATACAGAGAGTTCTCAGGAAGATCAGGTACGAAGAGGCTTGTGTAATTCTAATTGCTCCAGAATGGCTGAGGAGAATGTGATACTCGGAATTGATCAATGTTTCGATAGAAGATCCCTGGCCTCTTCAGTGCAGATGGGATCTCCTGTCCCAGGGTCAAGTTCTACACCAAAATCCAGCTTTCTTCAGACTGATGGCCCGGAAGCTGAGGGGAGCTCCTTAAAATCAAGAGGATTGTCAGATTCGGTTAATACTATCATTTCAGGCCAAAAAGTTACATATTGTAGAATATGGAAATCCTTCTCAGGTTGGTGCAAGAAGAACAAGATCAGTGAGTTTTCTTCAGGAAGGGTTCAAGAAGGGTCTTCGACCATCATCCTTAAAGGTGCAACTCTCAGCCTTATCTGCAATATTGGCCATCCAATTTGCAGGCGACTGGTTAAAAGATACCTGAAGGCTGTAATAAAAGTAAGACCAAGAAAAAGACATTTTGTACCTCTTTGGGACTTAAACATGGTACTAGACCAACTCTCTTCATCTCTGAACCTCTGGAAGAAATTCCATTGAAATTTCTCAACATAAAATCAGTTTTTCTTACTACAATGACCTCTGCAAGGAGAGTTTCAGAAATCCAGGCTCTCTCAGCAAAATCTCCATACACAGTTTTTTCATCAGGATAAAGTAGTAGTGAGAACCAGACCCACGTTTAGATCCAAAGTCGTATCAGATTTTCATCTTAATCAGGATATCATTTTGGCCTCCTTTTGTGCAAACCGTAAAGGGGTCAAAGAAGAAAGCTCCCTAAGCTAGACCTAGTCAGGTGTCTTGGAATTTCTTGCCTCTCTAGATCTGCAGGATGCCTGCCTGCATGTTTTAATTCATGCAGACAATTAGAAGTACCTCAGGTTCACTTGCACATTGGGGCACTTCCAGGTCACCGCACTCACCTTTGGGCTTACTACTGCTCCTCAGATTTTCGCAATGATCTTAGGAGCATTAATTGCCTACCTACACCCCTGGTGGATTCAGGTAACTCCCTACATGGACGGCCTTCTGCTGAAGGCGCACCGGTCCAGGGAACTCCTGGACCAGCAGGTCCAGGACTGTGCTCAGATTCTCCTCTGCCATGGGTGAATTCAGAATATGGAGAAATCTGCTCTAGTTCCCTCTCATATCCTGGTCAAGGGAATGTTGTTCTTGGCCAAGGATTCTATCCAACAGATTATACATCGAGTGTTTCGGGCCATGTAGTGGACCTCCGCTCCAGTTCACAAAATCTGTTGGGCCGTATGGTGTCCACCATGGAGGCGGTCCCATACTCCATGGCTCACACCAGGGAGCTTCTGAGGTTCACTATCCGAGCTTGACGTGGGAATCTGGATCTCTTGGAACACCTTGTCTCTCTTCCTCAGGAGGCGAGACAGGATCTGCTTTGGTAGCTGGACAGGTCCAACCTGGAGAAAAGGAAGCCCTTTGTCATTCAGGACTTGACCCTGGTGACGACGGACACCATCCTCAAGGGCTGGGGAGCTGTCCTGTGTCACCTGGGAGTTCAGGGCAGATTGACTGCGGAGGAGACCCACCTGCCCATCAACATCCTGGAGTTCAGGGTGATTCATTATGCTCTGGTGTACTGGTTCTCTCCACTAAAGGGTTTTCAAGTCTGCGTCCAGTCAGACAGAGCCATGGCCGTGGCATACATTAATAATCATAATAATTCTTCTAAGGCCTACCATAGGGTTTGGTCCATTTTTCATTCCTGGTGCATGGACAGGGACCTGTCTTCACAGGACTTTGAGCTTCCAGTAGTTCTCTCTCCAGAATGGTGTGATCAAAGGACTCAGCTTGAGTTCCCTGAGGGTTCAGATTTCTGCTATTTGTGTCTTTCCAATGATTAATTGCCACTCTTCCTTCTGTCAAGGTGTTCCTTCAGGGGGTCGCTCATGCTTTCCCTGTCTGCAAGGCTCCCACTCAACCGTAGGACCTTAATTTGGTTTTGGATGTTCTGCAGAGGCCTCCCTTTAAGTCCCTTGCTACCTATTTCTATGCATCAGTTGATGTGTAAGATGGCTTTGCTTTTGGCAGTAGTCTTGGTTGCCGAGTTGCAGGCTTTGTATTGCAAACTGCCTTTTCTGGCTTTTCACAAAGCCAAGGCTGTTCTTCGAACCTCTCAGAAATTTCTTTCTAAGGTATTTTCTGGGTGCCACATCACCGGGAGATTGTTGTGCCTTCATTTTGTCCTGACTCACAGTCTGGCAAGGAGAGGACTCTCCACTTTTTTAATGTAGTTTGGTTTCTTAAGTTTTATGTACACTGTATGGAGACTTTTCGTTAGACAGATTGCCTGTTTGTCATTCCTGAGGGTCCCATGGCAGGTCAGGCTGCTTCCAAGGTCACTATAGCCTCTAGGATCAAGTTTACCATTCATCAGGTGTATGAACTTGGGAATAAACCTGTTCCCTTCAGAATTACAGCACTTTTCACTAGATCTGTTGGGCCTACAAGAATCAGGCCTTAGCAGTTGTGCAAGGCTGCAACTTGGCCCTCCTTGCGTACGTTTGCTAAGCACTATCATGTGGATGTTCTGGCTTCGACTGGAAGGTCCTACAAGCGATTTTGCCTGTCTAACTACCTATTTTTTCCTTGTGCCTGTTGTACTGTTGTTACACTGTTTGAGTGTGGTTGGCTCTTTTGTGCTGTGCAAGTTTATTAAGTGTCTGTTGACACTTCATTTTTGGTTTGGGCTGCTCCGGCTCTGGATAGTCCTAGGGAACTCCTGGGTATCACAGGGACAGACATGAGGTCCTTTCTCATTCTTCCCACCTCTGGGAGCTTAGTGTTTGTATGTCCCCATGTTACCTGGGTTCCATATTGGACAGAACAGAAAACGGGATTTTAGTCTTATGCAGGTCTCCCACCCAGAGAAAGGGACCTCTGTTGGTCTTGCTTGTCTGGATGTGGGAGTCCTTACACTCTGTGTATTTATGCTCTGGTTTGGCACTCCTTATGGATGACTGCTATCCTTCACTGCTGTATTTAATTATAGAAGTGTATTGAGTTCTTTGGGTGGCTTACTTCTGATCCACCACTATTAGGCTTCTTGTCTGGTGTTACCTGGTGGTTTAGAATGTATTCCTTTATTTCTTAATATAGATCGATTTGTCGTGTAGTAGCTGATTTAACCCCTTAGTGACAGCCGCGTTCGTACGCGGCTGTCACCTTAACACCTGAGGAACTTCTTTTTTTTTTTTGCTAACGAGTCCGGAGTCTCCGAGCGGCGTGCAGCCGCACAGAGACCCGGACTTCCGTGACTTACCAGGCACGTCCTCTGTCACTAAGTTTCTGCGGGACGTACCTGGTAAGTCATCTGTCATTAAGGGGTTAAGAACAGGAGCCCAATTGTAGACATCTTTGCCCCATTGACTTCTATGGGGAAGAATTCTGCGGGACATACAATATCTCTGCAACTGTTTGGGCAACAATAGTCAGAGGGCTCTAAATTCTTGTCTCCTCATGCTCTATCATCTGGTCCACTTTATAAGTGTCCATGGAGCACATTGCGGCCCACGGCTGGAGTAACAGGTGTTAATAGGCAACAAGTAACAGAAAAGACTACCATTTCTATAATGACAATTTCCTGCGCTTTCTTCCAATTGGCTGACTACTGGTGGCCATCTTCTCTCTTGCTTATCCTATACAGTGGCTGATTCTCCTTGCTCTAATTCTCCAGATTTTAACCCTTTGCATACCAGATAAGTGCAATATTTTTATATTTCTGTGTTCTATCTTTACTCTGGGGACATTGAATCTAGTTTTGCCAGTTTTGAGTTAAAACAGTACTTTCAACAGTGGCAGAGATACCTTCTTCAGTGAAGAGGGTTCTCCGTTCTTGGAAACCTCTGCCCACCTTCAAACAGGTTGACGCTCAAGTTATTGGGGTATCCTCTGAGGAAGAACTAGACTCTGAGGATGATGAGAATGAGGATCTAGATTTTTTTCTATTCTTATGGAGATTGCTATGAGGCTGATTTGACTTCCTCTTCGTCTCCTCAAAAGTTCCAAGAAACCCAGAATAGGCAAAGATGTTCCACTAACCCATGGCCGTTCTGCTGGAAAACCAAGTTCTGGTGCCAGTGCTAGTCCAAGAGCACGTTTCAGGTTCCTATTCCAACCTTTTGTAGTTCCCAAGAAGGACACTGGCTGTACATCTGTGCAGAGAAAGCAGACCGCAGACAGACAGTGGGAGATTGTGAACATATTTCACTCCCGCTTGCTATTTCAGAGAATCATTCTTCTATCTCACCCTTAATCATTGTCTATATAACCACTTAATTATTACACTTATTTTACCCCTTCTATACAAAATGTAAAGGTCTAAGTACACCTGATGGCACTATATAAATACAAATATACATTAGGGGGCATTAAGGGCATTAGAGCCGAGATCGCTTTATTGGAAAATAAATCCTACACTGGAACAGTGTTCTAAGTGTGCTTGCAAACGAAGCACACTTTGTAGACCATTCCAGTGAAGGATTTATCTTTCAATAAAGTGATCTTGTCTCTGCTGAAGAGCCTCCGCTGGTCCCTGGACCGGATTCCCCTGCAGTCAGCTAGAGTTCTGATGTCAAGAAAGCGGAGGCAGGGGGGAAACTGTGACAGTGAATATCTCTCAAACCATAAAGGTTTGAGAGATGGGACTTTGGGCATTTAGTTTATGTTTTTAACCCCATAGGGACCCTTGACGTACCAGGACCGTCACGGTCCTTGAACTACTCAAGGACCGATGACGGTCATGGTACGTCACGTACTTTTTACTTACAGCGCTCTACCGGGAGCGCTGTAAGTAAAAATAGGGCATGAAATAGACCGCTCCAAGATCGGAGCGATCTCTTTCAAGCCCCATAGTGACGCGCCGATACACATGACAGGTCACGTGTACCGGCGCGTCAAACTGCCCCTATGCGGTCCTTAAGGGGTTAATAGCTACAAGATGCTGTTGTTTTTTTTTGTTTTTTAATGATGGATTACTATTCCTTTAATATTAGAGGGCTCTCCTTGCAATATATTTTTTAATTTATTAATTAACTAGTGTAAAAGCCCGTGTACACGGGCCAAGGTCCGGGTGATGTTAACCCTTCGAGTGAAAGAGTGGTACACTTTGCAATGCATTGCTTTGCAATGCGTTTCGTACCCCTCTGGCACTCAAAGGGTTAAGAGGCCAGTACTGCTCTGCGTCCTGCCACCGACACGGTCACGTATTCTGTGCGTTCGGGCAGTCTCTACTGCGCATGACAGCTTCTGACAAACATCCTAGTGATATTATTATATAGGATTCTACTGTACTTAGAGTTGTTTTTATTCTTTCTTCTGTTGCTCTGTTTTGTGTTATACATTTCCCTGTATTACTATTCCAAGAATACCTTCCTTACCATAAAGTAATAGTAATATTACTTTGTCCAGTCTGTAACTTCAGATCATATCTTCTTGATTTAGACTTTCATTTGAACAGGTCATCCCTCATGAATTGTATGACATGCTTTAACCCTGGGGTGTCCAAGTTCCCCCCCTCCCCCCAATCGTGGACCAAGTGATCAGAAAGCCATACTGAGGGCTGTAGTTTTTGATAACAATGGTGAATATAGCCTGTCAGCTATTCAAAAATATGGATTTATTTATTGAAAAGTCAATGACAATACATATATTTAACCAACAACTGTTCGTGAACTGTATGTTACTGACAGTCAGGCCTTAGTGACCTCCTAGTTAATGTGTGCTACTTAATTAGTTTTTGGTTAAAAACCTCAAGTGTGCCACATATGGCCCATGGGCTTGCACATTGGACTCCCATGCTTTAGCCCCTTAACGACCGTCCGATCGGCGCGGTCAGTTAAGGACCACGGAGCATTTTTTTCCTTCTTCTTTCGCTTCTGTACTCCCCGAACGGCATGCAGCCACAGGGGGAGACCGGAATTCCATGATGGTCATAGTACGTCATGGGTAGTCAGTCAGATTGACCCTTGACGTACTATAACCTTTTAGGATATATGATGGAGCTGCTTGAAGATGGGTTAATTGTTGCACTAAGTATATTGAAAGACCTATCTAGATGCACCATCTTCCTAGCTGTCAGCAGGTTGCATTTCTCATGATTTAGCAACCATCCCACCAGGGTCAGGAACTTTACAACTACAACTTGATGTTGCCTCAGTAACTCTTAACTTCATATTAGAATATTGTGCAAATGATGAAAGCTTATCTGACCCTTATGTAACCTTGGATAATGTTCTTGGGGATGATGTTATCCATAGCAATTCTAGTGTCTAGATATTCCATCTTGAATATTTTTAATGTTAAGCAAGAGTTGAGCCTCTTCAATAAGCTTCTGTAGGAAGAAGAGAATAGAATAAGTGCTCTGAAACTGCTCTTCTACTAACACTCCCAGAAGAAGCAGCTTCAGTTAGGCAGCTTTGGAGGGTGTCTGTTTTGGAAGAAACTCCAGATTCTGTGAATAAATCTTCCTTTGGAATGGCCATAAACTCCACAGTGTACCCATCAGATACCTGCTGTAGAACAAATTGGTTGGAATTATTGGCACAATCCTTCCCTAAACTGCTTCAGACTTCCTTTTGATGAGTTGGACCCCAGGACATTTTATAAATCCTGATGCTTGGATACCTCTCTGAGACTATTTGCAATAAAGGAAACTGCAAGAGAAGTCTGTGTTATCTGTGTTTGTTAAAACCAAAAATGAAGCAACTATAAAAATATAGATTAGTAAAAGCTGAGGAAAACACTGAGGCTGATGGTATTAAGAAGACTTAAAACTTAAGCAATTCCAGAGCCAACAAACTGCACCATAGGATATTACAATTCTCATGTATTTAAATTGGGCTTTTAAAACCTAGAATGCTAGCAATGCCCCAATGTATTTAAAGCAGAACTTTCATCAGATAACAGTAGATCCTCATATGATAATTATATTAGCGATATGCACATACCTAACTTTATTTTCTAGAATAATTGTGGCATTAAACAAAAACAGAACCTTCTATGCAGACAGGCACCGGCTGGGATCTTGCTGTAGACGCTTTCTGCACCTGCGCTGTCAGTCCCTTCCAGTTCCTTTCAGCACAAAGGCATTCAAATCACCAACGGTGGAGTTCAGGTGGAAGAACAGCGCAGATTCAAGATGTCTGCGCTGTTCCCCGGTTCCTGCCTGCATAGAAGGTTCTGTTTTTGTTCAATGCTGCAATTATTCTTGAAAATAAAGTTAGGTATGTACATATCGCTAACGTAATTATCACATGAGACTCTTTTGTTATCTGATGAAAGTTCCACTTTAAGATTGATGTTTAATATTATTGTACTTTTAAACCTCTGAGAGACTTGTAATGTGTTTGAAACCCCTTTTGCATTCACATGGTTAAATTATGTTTATCAATTTTTTATAGTTTTGTTCCTGTTAACCCTTAGTATCCATTCAACACATTAGGAGAGCAAAACAATTGTCCCATATTCTCGCCTCTAAAAATGTAATGACAGCACGGATGTGACAGGCTGTCATTCAGTGACCTTCCTGCCCTTTCTATGGAAGGAGTGTGGAGGGGGGGGCACATACGACAGAAATGGGCTGTGAAGTTTGTATACATTGCCCACTGCTAAGCAGATTACCTCTAATGAAGTGTCTAATGCTCAGGGCTCATCAGCCTAATCAGCAGAGGCAGCTTTACCCTGTCTCACAGAGCAAACCCGTGGCCCTCTGGCCCTGGACCGCCACTCTCGCCCCTTCTTGTAGGGAGACGCATGGCCTTAACTAAGCCAGACAGTGTGTGATCTGACATGCAAATATAGGTCATTGCATATGTAAATGTGTGATTACAAACTCGTATGCCAAAATACATTAGCCAGAGTTTGGACTCAGCATGGGGCTGTCACTGTGTCTTAGAGGCTCAAGCTAATATTTGTCAGGTTTCAATGCTTCCTTCAAGAGGAAGAGCAAGTAATGACTAATCAGGCTTTTCTTGCATTTAATACATATGTTTGAGTAATTGTAAATGTGTGTGCTTTAAATACACTATACATTTTCTATTAATTTCAGTCGTGTTCACTGTTACATCGAAGTGTGTTTTATGTATGAATTTCAGTCACTATTAAAGTTATGTAAAGGCATATATATTATACATGTGTGTATACAATTTTTGTATTACATTTTTTTTTAAATAAAATATTTATTTAATTTTTTTTACTAAAATTAATTTATTTGTGACTTTAATAGAGACACACACAAGAATTGTACCTTTGTGTTTTTTTTTTTTGTTTTAACCTGGCTCTCAAAGCAGAGTTTAATGGATTTACTAAAGTTCAGGAGGGAACCATTTTTCAGAAAAAGAGAAGTGCTAGAACATGAAGACATAACTTAAAATGGGGGTGTAGGAGAATAAATTACTTTATACAATGATATATTCATGGAATAGCCACTGAGTGGTGCGCTGCATTGCGTTGCATACCCTTCGGGCACTCAAAGGGTTAAACAGTATATGAATTTAAGAACTTTTGCCAATTAAACACATCAGATGTCTTCCTGGTGCTGCAGTCACAGAGATAGAAGACACATCTTAAAAATGAAGGAAGCAAATCAGGATTGAGAGTTGTATGTCATAGTCCATTTACGGACTGGTTTGACTTAATGAGGTGAGTGTGGTAATATACTTTTTTTAAAGCGGAATTATCACTGACCCCCAATTAATTTTGAATATAGCTGTAAGCATTGAAATCCTTTTATAATCTTTATTAAGTGCAGGCATTATTTAGAAATCTGAGACTTGCCACCAGACAACAGAGCAGACATCTTGCCAAAGAGGGATCTGTGCGCTTGTGCGGTCAGTCCCTGTCTCCTCACTGATTGGCAAGTAACCTAAGGGGGAGTTGCGTTGTACAGCACTGAACAGACAGATGGGCAGCGCAGGTGCCCAGATCCCTCTTCGGCAAGATGTCTGCACTGTCATCTGGCAATGAGTCTCATAAGAACTTGGATTTCTACATAATGCCGGCACTTAATAAAGATTATAAAAGGATTTCAATGCTTACATCTATATTGAAAATTAATTGAAGTGCACTTATATAGCAGTGATTGTTCTGCTTTTAGAAACTGGGTAACGATATGCAGCAAGTTGCAGCCACTATATTCTTTTTCAGAGTTTCTACCAGTGTATAAGGAAAATTATGGTAGGATGCAATGATTTAGAGACTTTAAAGTGGGACCAAGAACATAGATTTGGTTTCATTTCTCATGCAAGCCCTACTAGGTGTAGCTAGGAGCTGTACAAAAAAGAGGTTTTACATCTGTCTGAAAAGGGAACAGAGGTTCTCAAAGAGTACTCTCCATTTAGAAAACAAATAACAGGAGGTGTGGTTGTGATTTATGCACTTGCAATTTACCCCATACAGGGTTGAAAAGAAGAAAACAGACGGTTTGGGTAACTTTAGAATATGAAACTAAATTGTTTGTTACATGTGATCTATATACCTAGTGGACAAGCAGCGGAGTTTGATCAACTGCTGGTCAACAAAATAACTAAGATGACAGTGAAAAATGAAATGGTTATGATGGGGAATTTAATCAGCCTAATGTGGAGTGGAATGGGAAAACCAAGCAGCAGATTCTTCCAGGACTAGAGACATCCTATATTTTTACAATAATTATCTCTTGGTCAATTAGTGAAAGAGCCAACTAGAAAGAAAGCCATACTATATTTGTTTACAAATGAAGATTTAGTATGAGATGTAGCTGTAGGAGAGTGTTTGGGCTCCAGTGATAATCAGTGTGGTTTAACCCCTTACCGTCCAAGGACATACATATACGTCCTGAGAGAATGTCCCAGGTGGGCAGAGGACATACATGTACGTTCCAGAAATCATTTTAAGTTACAAAAAAAAAGTTTGGCGGGCGTTAAGTGCCGGCAGTGTGCACGCGTGGCCGGTCACTAAAGGGGTTAACATAAGGACATGAGCTGAGTTGCAGCATGTTAAAATCAAGATTCTACATTTTAGAAAGGCTGATTTTTCTAAAATGGAAGCCTATTTATGTCAGTCTTTTACAGCCTGGAGATCTTTAGATGGAGTCCAGGAGAAATGAGATTATCTGTTTTATTAAAGAAAACAAAGCAATGCATTAGACTTGTCAGTAAGGGTGAAATAAAAAGGAAACCACTGTGGTACTCCAGTATATATAGTAATGGAAAAAAAGTAGCATTTTGGAAATGTAAGCAGACATGGAAGGAGGAAGATAGGTATTTGTTTAAGACTCGGTTGAAGGAGGCTAAATGCTTTATTAGATGTTCCAAAGCACCAGAGAGGGAAAAAGTCCCCAGTTAATAAAAACAGGGGAAAAACTTTTTTTAGACAGATAAGTGAATGGAGAAAAATGAAACTGAATAGTTAGACTGAAGACAAAAGGTGGATATTATGTAAATGCGGATAAAAAATCTAGCTGATTACCTCAAAGAATATTTCCGTTCAGTTCACAGTAGGAGAACATGGGCAGACTAGATGGACGTAATGGTTCTTATCGGCCATCACATGTTGTTTCTTCTGCTATTTTAAGGATTAAACAAGATTGGTCTTTTAAAATAAATAACGCAGTGACAGACTAAAAGGCCAGTTGGCTTCTATGTGCCGTCACATTCAGTCTTGTGCGTAACCCTTTGAGTACCGTTGCGCACCCCTCTAGCACTCAAAGGATTAACACCCTGGACAGTAGAGATTACTACAACAATTTGCTTTTAACCCTTTGAGTGCCACTCTGGCACTCAAGGGGTTAATGCATTGGAGACTTTTCTAGTATCAGTTGCGAATGGGATGTTTTAAGTGGTGGATGGAGAGAATTAAACTGCTAATAAAAATGAAAGATAACGAACATGTATACTTCCAAATATTTAGGGTTCTTGAACTTGGGCATATTAATGTTTACAAATAAACCCAGCATAAGAGGTAATGTTGTTGTTTTTATGGGGTAAAATATTATGTATATTGTAGGGCATTTCCTACTGAATAAAGCAAAGGCAACCCTACTGCTTTATGCTTTGAATCTGAACATTTACATTTTTTTCAAAGCCTGCACTGGGGAAAAATGACACCCTATGTTTGTGCCCAGGGCATACCAAAGTGACCCAGCACCCTTGTTGCATCTGTGCATGGCAAGTAGTAAGAGTTTTTAAGCATGAAGGAAGATTTGCTCAGATACCGTAAGTCTGGTTGCAGAGCCAACTGGAAAAGAGCACCTGTGCTTCAGAACTCATTGAGGGATTGGGTGAGAGACTCTTAAGTATTCATACAAATCTGAATACAGAAACATTACATATACACACGTGCATATAAAAATATATGCAGACCTGTTGCTTTCATGAATGACTTATTTTATTACTCACAAAAGGTAACTTTCCAAATGTAATGTATTCTTTGGTGAAACTTGCGTGAGTTCAAGTCACCCATTGAAATGTAATTTCTGCCTGGCTGAGGTGAGGGGAAACCCCCCCTGCCCACCCCCCCACACACACACACAAAAAAAAAAAAAAAAAAAAAAAAAAATGAAAACTGATCAGGGAATGGCAATGAAGATTGATGGGAACACACACAGGGTGATTTTGTTTATTAACCCTTTATGGACCAGAGGTCCAGGGAAGTTACATTCCTTTAAGGACCGCTTTGATACTTTCTAATGCGCCGGAACACATGACCTGTTACGTGCACCTCATTGGGACCTAAGAAGGACCGCTCTAGTCTTGGAGCGGTCAATTTTAGACCCCATTTTTACTTACAGTGATTCTGGTGGAGTGCTGTAAGTAAAATGTACGTGATGTGCTATGACCGTCACAGGTCCTTAAGGGTTTAAGGACCATGATGGTCATAGCACATCATATGGTCCTTAAGGGGTTAAGTATTAATATTTCTAAATAAAGTAAACACCTAGTATTTATGGGATCTCTCTAGTATTCAGTAAGTTAAAGCTGAGCTACCACCTCAACTAAAGTCACCCTGCAATACTTAGGCAGGTGGCGACTAGATTAATAATCATTATTTTACCTCTCAAAAGTGCCCCCGAATAAAGTTATCCTTAAGCTTCTAAGATCAGAAGCCAGGCATCACTGCGGACATCTTGAATGCACATCTGAGCTGTCAGTCCCCATCACCCTTCACAGGCATTGTACTGGCCCGGACGGCTCTCGCAAGCTTAAGGATAACTTTATTCGGGGGCACTTTTGAGAGGTAAAATAATGATTTTGGTTAGCTCTGTTAATACTGGATGTATTAACTCCCTACACACACACACACACACACACACACACACACACACACACACACACACAACATTTAGGCTTATTAAGAAACTAATTATTTATACCCACGAGGAATCAATAACTTTGCATATGTAGTGTCCGGATAATACATATATTAGCTGGCAATGTCTCCATAAGTTCTAATATGGCATACTGGAACCTTGATATCCACTTCCTCTCTGAATCCTGTAGGTTATATGGGTAAATGTTGATCCTGTACAGTGGTGCCATATGGGGATTGTGTATCCTTTTGCTGAAAGCTGATAGATTTG
This sequence comes from Rhinophrynus dorsalis, assembly GCA_037306005.1. Lineage (NCBI taxonomy): Eukaryota > Metazoa > Chordata > Amphibia > Anura > Rhinophrynidae > Rhinophrynus > Rhinophrynus dorsalis. The sequence goes on along the minus strand of CM074722.1, from coordinate 150,728,852 downwards.
GTGCCAATAGAATGGCAGTGGCATCCACTTTTATTTTAAATAGAAAATTTATGACAAACCTTTTCTCATTAGTGTTTACCTTGTATATACCGACTAACACAGTACTGGTAGTGTTCTTTGTGCTGCATGTAGCCATAATGCTAATCACGTGTGCACAATTATTACATCTGCTACTAGTAGCAAAAGCTGCTCTGGAGACTATCCAAGTGACGTTTTATGTTTCAAAATTATGTTACATACTGAAAATGTCAGTGCAATGTTTAATTTATTTTCAAAATAAAAAGGCATTAACATCAGTAACATGTATTATGTATTAAAAACAAAAAAGCCATATAGTTAATTGGGAAAACCCTAAAATGGGAACACTATATATAAGTATGATACAATATAGAACCCTATGGAGCTGTGAGCATATTGCATGAAAATCAAATTTTGGCACTTTATTTTATAGTTGGTAAAATCTTCACTCGCTTTGTTTCCCCCCCCACCTTCCTTTTCCTTACTTTGCAGATTCCGTAAAATTCTAATTTCCTCCCTTTCTGTTGTGCTTGCAGAAGACCCTGCGGCCAGACATGGGTTATAATACTCTGGCCAATTTCCAGATCGAGAAGAAGATTGGAAGAGGACAGTTTAGCGAGGTCTATAGAGCAACGTGCCTCCTGGACCGTGTTCCTGTTGCTCTAAAGAAAGTCCAAGTGAGTGAATTTATATGTGTAAGATATGATAGTAACCAGGGAAACATTTAGTCTTTGCTGTATTTTAAGGGAAGTGGCAGTGTATCTTGTGGGGGGGGGGAAAAATTGAAAATACCATAGACAGAAAAGGAGGAGCAAAATACACATGTGCATACACACACGAGAAGTAACCCCTGTCAAGCAATGTATTGGAGACTTATCGCATTCAAGGAATTAAAAGGCCCTTTTAATTGAGTGGAATGTATTTAATCTACATAGTGCAGTTGGTATGCTCCAGCATTGTTTATAGTTTTCTTTCTGTCTAAGGCCCATAGTAAAAAAAAATAAAAAATACATTTATTGGTGGCATACATTTACATATAGATCTTGTTTACCTTTCCTCCCCACCTCCCTAAAAAGAAAGAGAGGCAAAACAAAACAATAGGATTGCAGGGGCCACCCAATATAAAGTGATCAAATAACCATATTGATTAAGGATGTAGTAAAAACTATTGTACATGTTTGTGTTTATAACTGATTATATAACAATGAGTTATACAGCTCCGTTGACTTGCAGGGGAAATTTGTGCAGGCATACATTTTTCTTGGCAGGTGGCTTTAGCACAGAAAAAATGGAACTGCTTATTGCACCCATCTGTATGATAATACTGCATAGGAAAAAAACCCCTAACATCCTGGGAATACAAATTGTGTTGTACGTCGTGACTTTCGAGGAACACAGGAACCATGGAGTGAAGTCTCCTCCTTTCGGAGGGCAGGGTACTTAACAAAAGAGGTCTCTGAGAAGTCCTCTCCAGTTCCTTTTCAGACTCTGTCTTTCTTGGGCATGAGATTTGACACCCTTCTAGGGAAAGTGTTTGTTTCTGCCAGAAGACAAGTTCCTGTTCTGAGACGTGTGCCAAGCTCTGTCTTGGCCTTCAGTGACAAAAAGGGACTATTTGATAATCCTGGGACATCTAATGTCCTCCCTGAAAGCAGTTATGCTCAACTCCACACTAGGGAGCTTCAGCTGGATATTCTTAGGAACTGGTTGAGACAAAATTCCCATTTGACTCATCCTAAATCTCTGTCCCCTCAGATGAGGGAAGTTCTGCACTGGTGGCTTCACCGCCAACTTCTGACATGGGGACATCCGTTTGTAATAATGGATTGCACTCTGTTCACTACAGACGTTAGTCTGAGTTAAAGGCCAATGGACCGGGGAGGAGAGAGTCCTTCTGATCAACATCCTGGAAATTTGAGTCATCTGCTTGGTGCTTCTTCATTGGTCCAAGGTTCTGATGGGAATTCCAGTAGATTCCAATCAGACAGTTCTTTTGTGATCACATACATCATCTGTCATCTGGCCCGGACGGAGATTCGGGAACATAGAGGCTCATGCACCAGTCATTTTTGTGGCCACACCACAGGCTTCGAAAATGTAGTCGCAGACTTCATACGTGATCAAGAGCTGTACCCAGGAACTGGGAATTTAAGCAGGAGGTATTTGAGCAGATAGTCCTCCATTGGGTCTTTCCATCAGTGGATCTCATGGCATCCCACAGGAACAGGAAGGTTCTGCTGTTCTGTACCGAGATGTAGGATCTATGCCATGGAACTCTCATCTGGCCTACATGATTCCTCAAATATCCCTGATTCTCAGTGCTGTGAAAGATCAAGATGGAGAACGATCAGATCATCCTGATTTATACTTTTTTTTTTTTTTTGGTATGGTCAGGCCTGGCTAGCGGCTCAACAAAGGCTCATCAAGGTACAGATCTCAGCACTCTCGGTTATCATTCAGAAGCAGGTTGCCTTCCTTCCTTCCTAACGTTAAAAGCTTTGTTCAAATGGTGGCTCATGCCTTCCCCTCTGTTAGGGATCCCATTGACCCATGGTTCCTTAATCTTATGCTGAGCATTCTTCAAAGACCTCCTTTTGATCCTCTTTCCTCAGTTTCCTTGCATTTTTTGGACTCTTAAAATGGCCTTGCTTATGGCCGTTGTTTGTGTGAAGTTACTGAACTACAAGCTTTGTCTTGTAAGCCTTCTTTCCTGTTTTTTTTACCAAGAGAAAGCGGACCTTTGTACTCCAAGAGTTTTCTTACCAAATGTTGCATCTGACTTTCACATTAACCAGGATATTGTACTTCCTTCTTTTTGTACTGCTCCTTCCATGGAACAGGAACTTCACCCTCTTGGATTTGATTCAATGCCTTAAGAATTATGTGCAACACACACAGCATTCTAGAAAGGCAGATTCCATTTTGTCTTTCTTGAAGCCCTAGAGCAGGTCAAGCTGCATCCAAAGTCACTATTGCTTATTGGATGAAGGCTATGATACACCAGGTGTATGCAATCAGGAAGAAACCTGCTTTATGCTACTGTGCACTCCACCAGAGCTGTGTGCTCCTCCTAGGCATACAAGAATCAGGCCTCTGCTGAATAACTGTGGAAGGCGGAAACGTGGTCATGCTTGCTCGTATTCTCCAAACGCTTCTGTGTCAATGTTCTGGCCTCAGCTGAGGCCAGCTTTTGCCTAAAGGTCCTTCGGGCTGTTGTGCCTGGTTAAGGAGTCTTTCCTTTCTTTTCTCTTAGTCCATATGGAACACAGGATTTTCATCTGGAGGAAAAAATATTGTGCTTTAATCTCTGGGCAGTGGGGTCCTCTTGAGGGCTTTTGTCTTTTTTCTTCTTGCTTCTTGTTTTTTTTTTCTGGTGCCATTTTGTTAAACATACATGGGGTAAAGCTGGAGGAAGAGAGGAGTCTCCATCACTGTGCCTTTATCTAGAGGAAGATAGTATAGGGGAGCTTTATCCCATGGTTCCTTATATTTTGAGGGTATCTGTTAGTTTTATCATACATTTTCACTACTTTGGACTGCGTTGTCCTACCAAGTGTTTTTTTTTTTTTCTCTGAACAAATTGAATGTAACAGAATAATGAAGTGGAATCTGACCACTAGAGGATACTGTTAATGTAAAAAAACTCTGCATAGTGAGTACCCTTATTTTACTCCACAAGTACATATATTTTTCATAAGAAAATGTTACTGCTTCTTTTAACTACATCCTTTGATTTCAAAAAAGCATTTTCAAAATATATAAATAGTATAACTCTTTGGTTTTCAGACGTTTTGCAATAGTTGATTAATTTGGTTTCACATGAAATCTCTGTGGAACTCTAGCATCCAAACCCATTAACTCCATGGATGCTAGAAACCCATCTAGTATTCAAAGCTTTAAAGGGATAGTAATACTTAAAATGTAAAAAAAAATATGTTGTAGAGTTTATCCCCCTGAGTAAAACAAAAGTACTCCCACTGCTGAAAGGTGTTTCATTCAAAAGTTATTAATTTTCAAAGTCTAATTTTTTAGGTGCAATATCACAGTGGCCTGAAATTGTACAGTGGCGCTGTTGCTACACGATCCTATGGACAGCTCTGGTCAGTTGACCATAAATCTCCATAGGATGGTGTAGCAACAGCGCCACTGTACAATTTCAGGCCACTGTGATATTGCACCTAAAAAATTAGACTTTGAAAATTAATAACTTTTGAATGAAACACCGTTTAACAGTGGGAGTACCCTTGTTTTACTCAGGGGGATAAACCCTACAACATATTTTTTTTTACATTTTAAGTATTACTATCCCTTTAACAAAGTATCAGTATTACATGTATTGGGATACTAATCGGCACTCAAATGCTAGTCTGTAATTTAAGACTAAAGTGTTACACTAAAATGTCCAATACCAGGAAGGAGGTCACAAGACTACTTATACATTGTCTGCTACCCCAGTCTTGATGAATTGTCTGTCGAGTTTTGTCTGTGGAATCCATTCTACTGTTTCGCGGAGCTCTGGGGTTCTGTGGAACTTGAGAACAACTGTTAAATCTATACTCTTTACTTGACGAAGGGGACTAGTAATGGGCAAGCAGTAGGTTGCCTATCAATCCCTTCCACAAAAGGTTCATGTTGTTTGGTGTGTAATTGTAATAAAAATGTTTATGATAATTATGTTTGGTATATCTAATGTGCATCCATAATAATAAAACACGTATATAGCACAATGACAACTGTAGTGCTTGAAAGGAATTCATGATGCACATGATGCATCTGCCTAATGACCAGCAAGAATCGGAATATGAAAATGTGCTCCCCTGCACTCTAATCCCACCAACACTTCTCGTTAACAGGAACATCCAGAGCTTCAGATTCTATCTCGTATTCATCTGCATGTCATCTGCATATGTTTATGGGGAATCAAGCATTTTCTGCATTTCTAGTGAGTGGCAGCTGCCATTAACTGAAAGAATAATATTCCAGAATGTAAATCTTCTTCTTAGAAGAAGCTGTTGTTTTGTTTCAAGTGGTCAGAAAACAATTTGTGTCCCCTCATTAGACAAATACCAGAGGAGGGGGGGTGACAAAATCATCAATAATAATAATATTATATTATAAGTGTGTATATAACATTATATAATGCAGCATGAGTCCATCCAGTTGCTGACAAACTGCAATTTCCATCATTACCTACTAAATGGAGTTATAGTCTGAAAGCAGTTGCCCATCCCTATAGATGTCTTCTATATTGTCACATAAATTACTGCTAGTTACTGGTAAGTATAAATAAATGGCCCTTTTAGTCCAAACCTGATTTGAGTGAATATATATACTGAACTGAGGTTAATTCCTAAAGTGAATGAGAATTGTCTTTATTTTGTATGTTTGTATTTTTGCAGGGCATTAAAGGTTTAAACAGTATTAAAAAATGTAAATGGAATGTATCAGTTATTTTGCTATGTCCTGTGTTTTGGGGGGATCTCTGTGCTGCAAGCTGCAAATACATCCTCTTAGTTATAAAATATCGTGTAAACTCCTGTTTAATGTATTTGAAGGCAACAGTTTACTAAATTGAAGGTGTAAACAGTGGTGAATCATTTTCTTTAAAGGACAACTTACATGGAAGTATAATTATTATTATTAAATAATACTGTTAAAGCTGGTAAAGCTCAGTCCTTTACAAGTTAGTCTCTGCTATTCCCATCACTGGGGGTAGCACCATTATAATACTTAAGAGCACTCGGTGAACAGAGTGAGTCCTGTGAGTTTCATAGAGGCAGCTAATGATTTCCATTGACTGCTTTGACAACACCCACATCTACAGAGCCAGCAGGTATAAGGTTTCCTCTGACATATCTAGTTCTTGCAGGATGTGAGACAAGAAGCTTGGTACAGACATCAACAGTTAGACATGTGGTTACCAGCTTTTAATTATAGTATTACAGTATTTCCCTGACTATAAGGCCTACTTTGTTTTTTTTAGAAGTCTCCTGATATTGTTCTGCATCTTTTTTTTTTTTTTTTTTGTTAGTTGTCTTTTTAGTTAATGTTTCTGTGTGACCAAGAGAAGGATATGATGATAAAACTAGTTCATTGCATCTCAACCTGTGCACATGAAAAATGATTGTCATAATTGTATTTGGGGCTTTAAATATAGAAGAAATAACCAAATTCATCCATTACCACACACACGCCTGCAATGACAAGTCACTGTGTCCTCATATTTCACAGTGCAGCCTGCAAGGGAAGGATCTGTCATAGTACAGAAGAGATGTGATTGTAACTTTGAGCATCTGACCCTAGGGGCAGCTCACAAGCTTTATCTCCTTGAAAGGCCCACAGTGGACAATTCATGTCTTGAGCTGGAAGGTTTGATGTAATGGAAGGACAGAGAGCAAGAATCAAAGAATTGCAGCTCAAAATGTTAGCATATAGGTGGATTCAGCTCTATACGTTCTACTAATGACAATGTGCTCTGAATTGGACACTGTCAGTACAAGGGCAGAGATTGTTAAGTCTTTGAATGCCAAAGGTTTGTTTAATGCATTGAGGCAGACATCCCCCTGATAGTCAAAGGGTTAAACCCCTCCTCTCCTTAATCTGGTGAGAAAATGTTATGTTTTCCACTATAAATAAATTCTGTAATGATCAATTGAGCCTCAGAATTAATCTTTAAATAGTACTTTATATCATGTCCACGACGTTGGACATGATACTTTAATGTAGCAAAACTGTAGGCTGCGCAAACGGATAATTGACAGTAGTGAAAGCATCAGTAAAAGTTCAAATCTTTATTTGGGGCAGTCAAATCAGTAAAGGACAGCAAACATCAAATAACTCACTGTACTCGGGTCCAAACGACACAAGTCAGTACTCCCGATCCACGCGTTTAGCATTATACACACTTAATCATGACTTTGTGGGAGTACTGGTTTGGTCGTTTTGGACCTGAGTATACTGAGGAGTTTGGTGTTTGCTGTCCTTTACTGATTTGACTGCCCCAAATAAAGTTTTGAACTTTCATTGATGCTCTCACTACTGTCAATTATCCGTTTGCTCATCCTACAGTTTTGCTACATAGTGTATGCTTCGAAAGCTTTGGGGCTCCAGGTTTTTGCACATGGGTATTGCTGATATGTGAGTTTGTCTACCAAAGAGTGTTAATTATGCTGCTTCAGTGTCCTATTGAGCTATTAACAGTATCTTTTAACTATATACATGATACTTTGTTGCAGACTTCAGAACCTCAAGCTCCAACCAATTAAGTTTACCTTGCTGATAAGTGGGAGACGTTTGGGGTCCTGAAGTCTGACAATAAAGAATTCTCTGTGGATGCGAAATCCAGAACTAATGAGAGATTAATTTGGGGGAACCGATCCATGCAGAATTACTTCATGGGACCTTTAGGATTTTCTCGTCTGATTAGGGTTCCTTTAATTGGTTAATCTTTACTGAATCTTACACTTGGCATACATGCTTTTAAACCTTTGAATGCTAGAATGGTATGCAAAGCCATATGAAGCAATGCATTGCACATCTCTCTGGCATTCAAAGGGTTAAAGAGGTGTGTTCACCTCAGGCTGCTGATTTGTTACAAGCTATCACAGCCTCAGGCATCTAATATACTGGCTGTGCATTTGTACTTGTATTAATATGTTTGTAAATAACCTGTACCCATCTTTATTTAATCCTGTGTAGATTTTTGATTTGATGGATGCCAAGGCACGAGCAGACTGTATCAAAGAGATTGACCTCCTTAAGGTAAATTTTTGGTGCAGTGTAAGATTTGTTTATAGTGTGCATGTTTGTATGTGAAATCTACTGCTTTGAAGATTTAGCAGTTTTTTTTTTATCCTCTAGCAGGCCTGCTTTTCCATGTGTCACATGAAGGCTTTGAACCACTTATTTTCCATATCTCCTGTGAACCTTACATCTTTAAATAAGGAAAGAAAACTATGTTTACATCTTAACCCTGAAAGAAGCAGACGGGTCCTCAATGCATTAGCAACATTTAAGATAAAACTTCATTAAACCCTGATGGGCTAGAAGAGCACACACAACATTGTGAAGAATGTCTGGCTCTAATGGAGTAAAGTCTCTTTGATATTAGTTACAGCTTTCCCAATAGGATTATTCTCCTAGTCATTTATTATTAACCCTTTAAATGATAAAGGGTTAAATGATCTGTCCCTATCTTGTTCAGACTGAACTAATGACAATGGTCTCTGATAGGATGATGGTAGAGATCATTGCTGACTTCCCTTTTGATTGTCAGAGGGTGAGCCACTCAATGTGTTGCATGTCCCTCTGACACTAAAAGGGTTAAATATACTGGCTGGATATAAGGTGTCACATTAGGAAAATTGCTGTAAATAAGTTTGGCTGTGTTACTATTAATGCGATTTTCCCTTCTGTTTACTACAGCGATGGGCAACAGGTGACTCGAGGCTTTACTCGAACTCCCCACAAATATGTAAACATAACTGGAGTAATTCTGCATATCTGGGCAAATAACTTCCATTGATTACAATAGAGTGTTTAACCATTTGTATGCTAATGAGGTCTTCAGTGCATTGCAACAGCTATGGGCTTCTTGTTGAACTACACCTTTCAGCATTCTTTGTCAGTCAATAGCCATTCCCTGTACTAGAGCTTCTCCCAGATGATGTTGTGTATATAGTATGGATATTAAGATGAAACTTCCTTTTAAGAAGCATTTCACACAGGTGATACTAGTGCAGCAATGCTATACTGTTGGTGTTACCTGTTGTATAAATGTAAAAATTACAGTGCTAGACTATGGTGCCTTTCACATGGACAGTTATTGCCTTGTGTAAAATCATGAAAGTCTAGCAACCTGCATCTTTACTGTGTTCACACAAGAATGCAGTAAAGATGCAGCAAGGGATTATGAGATGTTGTAGCTTGTGATGCTCATTGTAACCTCCAATGAATAGCTGACCCACATAGGTAAACACAGTTAAAGGAAAACTTGCACCTCCTTCAGGGCTCGCTGCAGTACTGATCTGTACTTCAGGCTGTCAATCTTCCCTTCCCCATTTGTGCGTTGTTCCCAACACCTGGCGGTGAAATCCTGCATGTGACCTGGAACACTCTCTTTCCAATGTGTGTCCAGGTAATTGCAGTGGTAAAGTAAGAGCGTGTTCATGCTCTCTATCCTTATAAGTGCCAGTCCACTTACCGGGCTAAAAATAGCCCCAGAGGCAAGCGGACTGAGAGTTCCAAGTGGCAATACCTGTGGTTAATGGCCTGATATATCTCCATTATGTAAAATTTAAAAAAAAATGAATTTGTCAGGTATTTGAATTGGCAAGAGAGAACACCAGGCCACTTGAAGGATTCTACAGTCAGAGGAGGTGGTGGGAATGGGCGCAAGTGGGGAGGGGGAAGAGGCAAAGATTGTGACAGCTTGTGGTACAGAGTTGTACTGCAGCGAGCCCTGAAGTGGCATCATGAGGTATTATAGAAGCTAACTTCTCCAAAATAAGAGTGATTAAAAAAAAAAAGGATTGAACATGTATTTAGGAACAAACAAACAATCAAATAAGTATGACTTTAAAAGAGGTTAGAGTTCCCCTTTAATATTTTGGCACTCATGTGGGCCTGACATCACAGACCCATCCTGCATCTTGATTGGTGACTTCACACACTAGAAAGGTGAGTTTACAACACTGGCAACTGAACTGTATAGGGGCATACTATAGTTCAGTGGTCCATGCAACAGAGCCATAACAATGTTTCTTTGTCATCCAATATGACATACAGGTACCATGGTGAGGTGACAGCTCCTCCCTGGAGGCTGGAACATTTCTGTATATAAAAAATTTTTGTGGGTGGAGCCTCCCCATCTCCTTATCAGGCTATCCCACTAGCCCCACCCCTGCTAGACTTGTTCCAGCAACCTGGATGAAGGCTGAGAACGCTTCTGCTCAGTTTTAGATTTCTTTTTTTATTGTGTATGTTTAGATGTTTAGATATGGAGTGTCACAATTCTCCCATTAGGTGGATTACCATTCCTGGCTTCCCCTGGAGGATTGTCCAGTTGACAGGTGCTGTTGTGGACCTTTTCAGCCCTTTTGAGAGAATCATACAACCCATGTTTCTCTCTCCTGACTGGGTCTCTCTGAGGCCCTGTCTTTTCAATGGTAATCTGAAGACGGAAGTAAAACGGTGAGAAACCCTTAAGAGTGTCATGGTCTACTTGCCCCAGTGTCCGCCTCCAAACAGGGGTCCAGAACTTCTTGCACTCATGTTGGGTATTTTATTTGGTTTGATTCCAGTGTTCTTGGAGCTAGGTGCATTTATGTAATTAATCCCTTCCCTGCTAGCTTTTCCAGGTTATGGAGCTTCTTTTTGACTTTTCCCTTTAGGATTTCTGTTTTTATTCATCCCTACATGTTCCCTTGGGTATTTGGGTAAATTCACTCACTTTTGAAAAAAGGAGCCATCCAGAAGCTTTTGGATAAGGAGGTCCTGGAACCGATTCCCGAGCCGGAAGTGGGTTCGGGTTTCTACTCCAACCTGTTTGTGGTTTCCAAGAAGGATGGAGCCTGTCGTCAAATTTTGGACCTCAAGAATCTCAATTCCTATGTGGTCAAGACTCATTATCACCAGGAGTCCCTAAGGACGGTGATTGTGGTCATGTCTCCTGGGAAATTTCTTGCCTCCCTGGACCTTCAGGATGCCTACCTGCATATAGCCATCCATCCAGAGAGCCTGCGGTACCTCAGGTTTGCTTGTGGCCAAGGGCATTTTCAGTTCTGTGCTCTTTCCTTTGGTCTGTCTACAGCCCCCCAGGTCTTCAATCGCGTCCTGGGTGCTTTAGTGTCCATCCTCCACAGGGACGGCATCAGAGTCACTCCATATGTGGACAACTTACTCATGAAAGCCCCCTCTCCGGAACTTCTTCATCAGCACGTCTAGGACTGCATTCATGCACTCACCCATCACGGATGGATCCTCAACTTGGACAAGTTGGATCTTGTACCATCACAGAGACTGGTCTTTCTGGGCCTTCTCTTCGACACCAAACAGGGCGTGGTGTTTCTCACGGACAAGGTGGCTCACCAGATCTCCCCCAAGGTGTCTGCTGTTCTGGCTTCTGATCCATTCCCAGCCAAGAAGTTAACTTCTCTAGTGGGAAAGTTCATTTCCACCATAGAAGTGGTTCCGTTTGCCATGGCTCACACCAGGGAACTCAAGAGGTTTGTAATTCAAGTGTGCAGGGGCAAGCTGGACCTACTGAAGATGTCAATGTCTCCTTCTTTTCATGTGGAACTGAGCCTGTTGTGGTGGCTCAGCCTCTCCAATCTGCTGAAGGGTAGGCCCTTCCTGATATCTTTCTGGACAACTGTGACAACGGATGCCAGCTTCTCCGGCTGGAGAGCGGTCCTGGGTCACATGAACACCCAAGGTTGATGGTCTCTGGAGGAATCTTTCCTCCCCATCAGCGTGTTGGAGCTTCTGGCGATATTTCATGCTCTGCGGTATTGGACATTCCAGCTGGAGGGATGCCCAGTCAGAGTCCAGTCCTACAACGTCACAGCCGTGGCTTACATCCACAAACAAGGCGGCAGAAGAAGTCTTTCAGCTTGGTTGGAGGTCAAATCTATTTTATCCTGGGCAGAAGAACATGTTCCTGCCATATCCGCAGTTCATATTCCTGACGTAGACAACGTGCTGGCAGACTTCCTGTCAAGGTTTTGCTGAGCAGCTCTGTTCTGCCTATTGATTCTGATGTCTGAGCTAATCCAGTGCTCTGCCATCCAGTGCTGCTATCTTCTTGTTACCTTTGTGCCTGCTCTTGACCTTTGATCCAGCTTGTTCCGGATTGGCCTTGGTAGCCTTTTTAGTAGCTGCCTTTCTGTTTCCGGTTGCCTGATTATTGTTGTTTGTTGTTTTGCTTCCTGAGTTGCTTTACTCCGCTGCTGTTCCTGCTCTTGGCTGGTCTGACCTCCGGATCATCCTGGGTTTCCTGCCAGCTGCCCCTCCTCCTCTGATCCGGACTATGTAGCTGTCTTGGGTTGTTCCTGTGTCTGCCCCCTCCGATGTTTTGTCTTCTGGAGCCCAGTCACCTCTCCTAGGCGGCTGTATTTTAGGCTCTCGCCGTTCTGGCGCCACGCTCTCGAGCCTCTGGTTGGTTGCTGCTTCAGCCGTCCTAGGCGTGTGCTGTTCCGCCTCAGTTCCTTCTGCGGGTGCCCGGTGTCTCCGAGTGCTCGCGTCTTCCGGGGGCCTTTGATCTTGGCCTGCCCGATTATCTGCCTGTTCACCGCTTGGTGCTCCGCTCCCTAGCTTCGGGGCCAGGCTCCGTGATACCAGGTGGGTCTCCCTGGTAGTTTCCCTTTTCCTGCCCCGTCTGCTGTTGCCTTCGGCGGGGTTAGTGACGCAAGGGCTTGGGCCTGGTTCCCTTGGTTTTCCCCTGCAGCTGGTCAGGCTGCTTTCCACTTCCCTGCTACCCCGTGCTGCCAATGACTTAGGCGGGGGTAAGGTTTTGGGTTGTGATTGGAGGTTGTTAGGGGCAACCTTTTTCTGGGGCTCACAGGACAAAGCCCTCTTGGTCCAGGGTTCCTGGGGTTGGGCCTGGTGAAGTTAAGCCGGCAGTTCCAGGGGTGACTCTGGCTACTTTTTCCCGGTTCTTGGGCCTGCCTATTGGGTCCGAATAATCTATTCCCTTGGGAACTACAGCAGATTACAAGTCTGAGGGGTGCCTATCCAGGTCCCAGCCCCGGCTCAACTGGGGTCAGACATCTGGCTTCGCGGAGCAAGAGGTTGGCGGACAAACATCGCCGGCCCTCCCCTAGGATTCGGCCCGGGATGATGGTTTGGCTGTCCACTTCCCATCTTCGTCTTCGACAGGCTTCGCCTAAATTGGGTCCTCGCTTCATTGGCCCGTTCCAGGTTTTGAGGAAATTGTCTCCTGTCACCTTTGCTTTAGTGTTGCCTTCTTCCCTTCGGATCCATAATTCTTTCCATGTGTCCTTATTGAAGCCTGCTCTACGTAGTCAGTTTTTCCCCTCTTCTCGCCCCCCTAAGCCCGTCATGGTTGATGGTCATCCTGAATTTATTGTTCAAAGGATACTTGATTCTCGGCGGGTTCGGGGTTCTCTCCAGTACTTGGTCCATTGGAAAGGTTATGGTCCGGAGGAACGTTCTTGGGTTTCTTCCCGTGATCTTCATGCTCCTGCTTTGCTTCGTACCTTTCATCGGCGTTTCCCCGATAAGCCTGGTCGACCAGGGGTCTCCCGTTGAGGGGGAGGTACTGTTACCTTTGTGCCTGCTCTTGACCTTTGATCCAGCTTGTTCCGGATTGGCCTTGGTAGCCTTTTTAGTAGCTGCCTTTCTGTTTCCGGTTGCCTGATTATTGTTGTTTGTTGTTTTGCTTCCTGAGTTGCTTTACTCCGCTGCTGTTCCTGCTCTGGGCTGGTCTGACCTCCGGATCATCCTGGGTTTCCTGCCAGCTGCCCCTCCTCCTCTGATCCGGACTATGTAGCTGTCTTGGGTTGTTCCTGTGTCTGCCCCCTCCGATGTTTTGTCTTCTGGAGCCCAGTCACCTCTCCTAGGCGGCTGTATTTTAGGCTCTCGCCGTTCTGGCGCCACGCTCTCGAGCCTCTGGTTGGTTGCTGCTTCAGCCGTCCTAGGCGTGTGCTGTTCCGCCTCAGTTCCTTCTGCGGGTGCCCGGTGTCTCCGAGTGCTCGCGTCTTCCGGGGGCCTTTGATCTTGGCCTGCCCGATTATCTGCCTGTTCACCGCTTGGTGCTCCGCTCCCTAGCTTCGGGGCCAGGCTCCGTGATACCAGGTGGGTCTCCCTGGTAGTTTCCCTTTTCCTGCCCCGTCTGCTGTTGCCTTCGGCGGGGTTAGTGACGCAAGGGCTTGGGCCTGGTTCCCTTGGTTTTCCCCTGCAGCTGGTCAGGCTGCTTTCCACTTCCCTGCTACCCCGTGCTGCCAATGACTTAGGCGGGGGTAAGGTTTTGGGTTGTGATTGGAGGTTGTTAGGGGCAACCTTTTTCTGGGGCTCACAGGACAAAACCCTCTTGGTCCAGGGTTCCTGGGGTTGGGCCTGGTGAAGTTAAGCCGGCAGTTCCAGGGGTGACTCTGGCTACTTTTTCCCGGTTCTTGGGCCTGCCTATTGGGTCCGAATAATCTATTCCCTTGGGAACTACAGCAGATTACAAGTCTGAGGGGTGCCTATCCAGGTCCCGGCCCCGGCTCAACTGGGGTCAGACATCTGGCTTCGCGACCAGCAACTTTAATCCAGCTACGGCTGCAGCAAGGGCACCCCAATAGGGCTCCTCCGAACTCGAGCCACGAACCCTATTCGTCGCATGCCAGCTTCATTGCTGTAGTTCCCTAGAAGCCTTATTCCACACCAATTGTGGGTGCTAGTACAATTGCTAACACTTCTGAGTTTCTGGCTCTGGCTGATCAGCTGACCTCTCTGATTGCTCACCTGACTGTTATCAGCCAACCCTCCCAGGGTGTTTATAGCAGCTTGGCCCACTTCCTCATTGTCCTTGTGTTTGTTTGCTGACCTGTTGCTGCTGGCTGCAGTGGACTTTTCCTGTGTTCCTGTTTGCTGTGTTCCAGACCATCGGCTTGTTCCAGACATCACTGACTTCTGTGCTTCTGACCCTCGGCTTGTTCCTGACATTGCAGACTTCTGGTTTCCTGACTCCGGCTCGGCTGAATTCCTGTCTTGATTACTGACCCTGGCGTGTCTTTTGATTTAGGTCTTGGATCATGCTTCTGTTTGGGTTGTACTAATAAAGGTGTATTGCATTTTACCTTTTTGTCATGTTTGGTTCCTGGTCCCTAACATTTACTAAGTTGACACACAGGGGACATAGGAGAGTGGGGAACTACATCTAGAGTGTTCAACCTCATTGTCCAGAAATGGGGACTTCCTTGCGTTGACCTGATGACAACAAGGCACAACAGGAAGGTCCCGTTGTTCTGCTCCCGCTGGAGGGACCCTCTAGATCTGGCAGTGGATCAATGTTGATCCCATGGCGCTTTCCTCTGGCGAACATCTTTCCTCCCATTCCTACACAGGATGTTGAGGAAACTGTGTCTGGAGGGTCCTCCATTCATTCTGATTGCTCCGTACTGGCCTCGTCAGGCTTGGTTTCCAGAGCTTCTGGATCTCTCTGAGGCGGACCCCTTTCAGCTTCCCCGCCATCCAGATCTTCTTCTACAGGAGTACCTGTGGAAGGAGGATGTACACTGTCTGGGTTTGACGGCATGGAAATTGAATCCTCAATACTGAAGAAGGGGTTTCTCTTCGGGTGTGGTGGCCACTATGCCTAGTGCCCTCAAGACTGTTTCCTCTAAGGTGTGTACCATAGAGTCTGGTCCACTTTTCTCTCCTGGTGTGCTGATAGGGATCTTTCCCAGGACTTTGATCTTCCTACGGTCCTCTCTTTTTCTGCAGGACGATGTGAACAAGGGACTTAGCTTGAGTTCCCCTAAGGTTCAGACTTCGGTGCTCTGTTTTCTTTCAGTGGCGCATCAATATCCTTCCAGATGTCACGGTTTCCTTCAGGGCGTTGCTCATGCTCGTCCTGCCTTTAAGAACCCTGCTCCTCAGTGGGATCTTAACTTTGTTTTGGGCATCCTTCAGCACCCTCCATTCGAGTCCTTGGCTACTATTCCTCTATGTCTGCGGACTTGGAAGATAGCTTTTCTCCTGGCAATCATGTCTGTTCGCCGAGTAGCTGAGTTGCATGCCTTGTCTTGTGAACCACCCTTTTTAGTGTTTCACAAGGATAAGGCTGTTCTTTGCACTTCTCAGGAGTTTCTCCCGAAGGTGGTCTCTGAATTCCACATTACTCAGGAAATCGTGGTGCCCTCTTTCTGTCCTGACCCCACATCTGACAAGGGAAGGGAACTTCACTTGTTGGGTGTGGTGAGATGCCTTAAGCTCTACGTGTACCGCACTGAGTCTATTTGTCGGTCTGACGCACTTTTCGTCATTCCTGAAGGTCCCAGGGCAGGGAGACCGGCATCCAAGGTGACCATAGTGTCTTGGATTAGGTCTACTATTCATAAGGCTTACGAACTGAGGAAGAAGCCTGTTCCATTTTGGGTCATGGCTCACTGTACTAGATCCATTGGGGCATCTTAGGCCTCAGCTGATCAGTTGTGCAAGGCGGCTACTTGGTCATCTGTGCACATCTTCTCTAAACACTACCGTGTTGATGTGCTGGCATCTGCTGATGCTAGCTTTGGAAGTAAGATTCTGGAGGCAGTCTAACCTGTCTAGGATCCTGGTTTGATTGTACCCCAGTTTTGTGTCGACACTTTCTTGTTATTGTTGGGCTACTTTATGATCTGATGGTTCCTGTATGCTCTGGTGACTTTGGGGGCCTGCGCCTGGTCCTTGCCTTACTTCCCGTCTCTGGGAAACTCAGTGTTTGTACATCCCAAAGTTTCCAGTAACCTATATTGGACGACAGAGGATTTTAGTCTTACCTGTTAAATCCTTTTCTCTTAGTCCATATAGGTTACTGGTCTCCCACCCTTTCAAGGGACCATGCTTGGTTCTCCTGTGACCGAACGTCTGAGTCCTTTTGGGTTCACGCTCACAGGAGTCTTCTTTCCCTTCTTAGTACCTAGTCAATAGTTAGCATTTCAAATCTTAGTGGAGGGGATTGGCTGGGAACCAGCTAAGGAGAGAAGGTACGCTCCACCCTGCATTCTCTTCAAGAATTGTTCCTTCCTATTTCCCAAAGTTACCAGTAACATATATGGACTAAGAGAAAAGGATTTAACAGGTAAGACTAAAATCCTCTTTTTTTGTAGGCTTTCTTCAGACTGGCTGCTGGTTTTACAGACACCATTTTCTCTCTGCTGGAGTATCCTATGCATAGACTTGTCTCTCTTTACTCTCCTTCCCAGGATAATCATTCGCCCGCCAGATAAGTACTTTCTTGGGCTTTCAGAAGTGATATTTTAATCTGGGTTAAACCTAAGGCAAAGGACTCTGGGGCGTCTCTGAACCCCCTTGCTTACTGTTTCTCATGCCAAAAAGGGCTAGAGAATACTCAGGACATTTATGCCCTTCTTGCGCTGTGGCCCCCACTACACCACCCAGGCCCTCCAGCCTTGAACAAGAGCCACTCTGGGTCAAGGACTTAACGTTCTCTATGGCACAGTTTCCACTTTCCTTCCAGGGGGTCCTCCATTCTTGGAAACCCCCCACTACCTTCAGATTTGTTACCCCTAAGGTTCCTGGCATTCCTGATCTCTCTGAAACCTCTGAAGAGGATTTTTTGAGGGTGAAATGGAGGAAGGGGCGTGTGAGGAAGGGGACTCTTCATATGCTATTAGCGACCCTTTTGAGGTTGACCCCATGCCCTCTGCTGAAGGTCTCATTAAGGAGGTTTTAACGACCCTACAGGTCATTACTACCCCTGATGAGGGCCAGTCTTCTGACATCTTTCAGAGGCGCAAGAAGTCCTACACCGTGTTTCAACCCAATCCCACTCTGGACCAGGTTATCCTGGATGAGTGGAATATGCTAGACAGGTGCCTGTCTCTTTCAATGAGATTCTCAAAGCTGTACCCATTTTCTGAGGCAGCTTTGGCTCAGTGGGCTTCACCTCCTCATGTGGACCCCCCCATTTCCAGACTTTCTAAGTCTACTGCTCTGCCTTTGGATAACGCTACGGCACTCAAGGATAGGAAGCTGGTGGCTATTCTAAAATCTAATTTTTCTGCCATTGGTGCTGCCCCGTGGCCTACCTTGGCTTCTGTATGGGTCACTACAGCCATTGCCATCTGGGGTGAGCAGTTTACTGAGGCTGTCAGAAATGGCGCCCCTAGGGAGAACATTTTAGCCCTCTTGGCCAACATGTCTGAAGCTCAGACATATGTACGTGACGCTCTTTTTGAAGCTGTCAAGCTTGCAGCTAAGGCTACTGCCTTTTCTGTATCTGCTAGATGCACACTGTGGTTCAAGATTTGGTGTGCGGACCTCTCCTCGAAGAAGTTGACTATTTCTCTCCCTTTTCATGCAAATCTCTCTTTGGGTCTGAACTGAAATAGATTATCAGTGAGGCCACTGGAGGCAAGAGCACTTTGTTATCTCAGGTCTCCAAACACCCTAACATGACGGGGAAACAGTCCGAGCATCAAACTAGCACCCTGCTCCCAACCACCAAGCCCAGACAGCAGTGGCACTCAAAGCATGCCACCGCCAAGCCCAAGTCTGGCCAGTCTGCCTTTGCATGACTCGCAGAATCCAGGTCTGCCCCTGCACCATTTTTCAAATGCCTGGGCAGCGTCCGTAGTGGGCCAGTGGGTTCCGCAGGTGGTATTGGAAGGGTACAAGATTGATTTCAAATCTCTTCCTCCCTATAGATTCGTCCAGTCCAGAACTCCTCTGAGCCTAGAAAAGCTGCGTCTTTTCAAAGGGGTGGTTCAGGCTTTCGTGGACAAGGGAATCCTGATTCCAGTTCCTTCTCGAGAGAGGTTTAGGTTTCTATTAAAACCTGTTCGTGGTGGCCAAGAGGGACTGCAGAAGTCATCTTATCTTGAACCTCAATTCCTTTGTGGAGACTGCATTGTTTCAAGATGGAGTATTGGCTCTCTGTCATTGCAGCTATGTGTCCAGGAGAATTCTTGGCATCCCTGGATCTGCAGGATGTTTACTTGTGTGTTCCGATTTCATCTAGACAGTCAGAAGTACCACCTTTTCACCTGCGAATTAGGGCGTTTCCAGTTCACCTCTCTGCCCTTTGGGCATTGATTGCCTTCCTACACACCCAGGGGATTCAGGAGACTCCCTATATATGGATGACCTTCTTCTGAATGCTAAGTCCATGGAACTCTTGGACCAACATGTCCAGGACTGCACTCAGATTCTCCTCCACCATGGGTGGATTCTAAACATGGTCCTGGTTTTCCTGGGTCTCAGGTTCGATACCTGTCAAGGGAAGATTTTCTTTCAACTGAGGGGTTGTCCAGTCCACATCCAGTTGGACGACACCACATCAGTGGCATACATGAACAAGCAAGGGGGCACAAGAAGCTCTCTCGCTTGGACAGAGGTCAAATCTGTTTCGACCTGGGCAGAAGATCATGTTCCGGTCATTTCCGCCATGCATAGTTCTGGTGAACTTTTTCAGCCGCCAACAGATGGACCCCGGAGAGTGGGAGTTCCACCCAGACGCTTTCGACCTGTTGGTGCAGAGGTGGGGTCTTCCTCAGATAGACCTGATGGTCACCAGGGACAACAGGGAAGGTTCACGTGTTTTGTTTACATTGGAGGGATCCTCTGGCCTTTGCTGTGGATGCTCTGGAGATTCAGTGATTCTTTCTTCTGGCCAGCATCTTCTCTAAACTCCCTCTCATCCCCAGGGTACTGAGGAAGATTCGGATGGCCAGTCCAGTGGTCATCATGATTGCTCCCTATTGGACCAGTAGGCCTTTGTTCCCAGAACTAATCTCCCTCTCCATTTGTGATTCGTTTCCACTGCAACTCAGACCGGATCTCCTCCTTCAGGGTTACCTATGGCAGGAGGACGTAGAGAGCATGGCTTTTACGGCTGAGGTGGTCTCCACTATGATCCAGGCTAGGAAACCGGCATCTTCCAAAGCTTACCACAGCGTTTGGTCCATTTTCCAGTCTTTGTGTATTGACAGGGTCCTGGCTTCATAAGAGTTTGTTCTCCCGGTGGTCCTTTCCTTTTTACAGGATGGTGCGAACAAAGGGTTCAGTTTTAGCTCCTTGAAGGTTCAGATTTGGACTCTGTCTTTTTCCAGAAACACATTGCCATCTTGCAAGATGTCAAGGTCTTCTTTCAGGGGGTTGCTCATGCCTTCCCTGCCTATAAGGCTCCCACTCCCCAATGGGACCTTAATCTGGTTTTGGGTGCCTTGCAGCGGCCTCCCTTTGAGTCCTTGGCTACCATTCCTCTGCACCTTCTGACGTGGAAGATTGCCTTTCTTCTGGCCGTGGTCTCTGTCCTCAGAGTAGCCGAACTGCAGGCGTTGTTCTGCAAACCGCCTTTCCTGGTGTTTCTTCCTGGTGTTTCTTCATACCTTCATTTTGTCCTGACCCCAAATCTGACAAGGCGAAGGATCTCCACTTGTTGGATGTGGTGCGCTGCCTCAAGTTCTATGTGCACCGTATGGAGTCTTTCCGTAAGACTGAGGCCTTGTTGTCCTCCCTGAGGGTCCTAGTGCAGGTCTGGCTGCATCCAAGGTCACTATTGCGTCTTGGATGAAGTTTACCATTCGAAAGGCTTACAAACTCAGAAAGAAAACAGTTCCTTTCCACATTACAGCACACTCCACCAGGTCTGTTGGGACCTCCTGGGCCTACAAGAATCAGGCCTCTGCTGAACAGCTGTGCAAGGCAGCCACTTGGTCCTCAGTGCACACCTGTGTCAAACACTATTGTGTTGATGTACTGGCTTCATCTGAAGCCAGCTTTGGTAGGATGGCCCTGCAGGCAGTTCTGCCTGTCTAGGGCCTAAACATTCCTGTGCTTTACTGTTCTTTAACTGTTTGAGCCCGGTTGGCTGTTGTTCTTGTGTGTTGTGTTTTTGTTATTCAGTGTCAATTGACTGTTATGTTTGGACTGTTCCTTGTCCTTGATAGTCCTTGGGAACTCTGGTATCTTGGGGACTGGTGCTTGGTCCCTTCCTTCTCTGGGAGCTTACTGTTGGAACATCCCCATGGTACCTGTATATCATATTGGACGACAGAGAAAAGAGGATTTTAGTTTTACCTGTTAAATCCTTCTCTCTTAGTCCATATGACATACAGGTCTCCTACCCAGTGAAAAGGACAGCGCTGGTCTCACTTAGCTGGACGTGGGGGTCCGCTTGGGTCTGTTGCTCACTGGAGTTTTCCTTTCTTCTTTCTTACTGTCCTGCTTAGTAGGTGTGTCTCAAGTGTAACTGGGGCGGGGCTAGTGAGATAGCCTGATAAGTAGAAGGGGAGGCTCTACCCACAACTTTTGTTATAGAAATGTTCCAGCCTACAGGGAGGAGCTGTCGCCTCCCCATTGTACCTGTATGTCATATGGACAAAGGATTTAACAAGACTAAAATCCTCTTTTTATGCATTCATGTGTGGTGGTAACAGAATAACAGTTCCTCTCAAACTGGTAATGAAGAGGGTTAATAACCCTTTCTTGATTCAGTTTAACCCACTCATCCTCCACAGGCAGATCTCTCTGCAGTCTCCATCAACCTAATTTGTGCTAAAGCAAACTACAACAGTCGCATCTTTCTACCAGAGCTCTGATCCCTTACCTTATTTCTGGGCCAGCTCTGTTGTGGGTTTTTGTTCACACACAAAGAAAATAAGCTTTAGCTATGAATCCATTTCGCACATGTCCATGAAGTGTGACTCTTTACCCTAAACTTGCATGTTTTTGGGGCAGTTAAAGTATCTCCACACTCCCCCAGAATCACTGTGTATGTTTAGCACAGTTCAACAGTTCTGTTTGTGTCTTAAAATGCAGTTTTTCTTTGCTGTGACAAGTTAAACAGCTGAAATGCTGACACATTCAGCGCACCACTGTACTGGGAATGGTGCCTTCTTCCTCTCATCTTACAGACACCAATCACAGGACAATATTATTCTTTGTGCCCATGGCATTTTTTTTATTACGGTTTAACTTTTTTGTCATTTACTTGCAAAAAAGACAAAGGTTAAGAAATCAAGACTTGGGAATCATAAAGTTTAACACAATGGATTTTCTACACCATAGGGGAAAAAATAAAACGTCACATTGCCATACATGGGATTTAACCCTTGGAGAGTAGTAGAAGGTCTCTAGCATTCAAGGCAGGAGCAAACTAAGGGTGTGTGGGGGGGGGAGGTGGGGGTTTCAGTTGCCCAAAACCCCACTTCTACTCTGTTGCTTCTATCAGATTAAACAGCGACACAGGGTACGAGGGATCAATTCTGTGGCAAACCTACTGCACCATGGAATAAAAATTCCCATTAAGCCCCTGAATGCTGGAGGTCTCTAAAGAACATTAAAAGCTATGTTCTGCTGGCCGTATGTCGTATAAATCATTTTTGAGAAATTTGCCTTTTTGGTGGCACATTGTGGCACTTAAGCTGACTTCTTTTTGTGCTGGGATATTATTATTATTCTAGAGCCATCACACTGGGGACATTTCTAGTGGTACATTGAGCAATACATTTAACCTAAAACATAATGACTAATTAGCATAATGTGCCATACTGTGTCACCAAAACATAATGGTTAATATCTCAAAATAAACTTTATTTGCAGGAAAATTGATAATGTGATATGTAAGCAGATGGGAATTCTCTGTAAAACTAGCTACAGGTCTTAGGAGGACTACTCCACTTTTTAAGCCTTAATGGTTTTAAACAATTCCCCATAAATTTTAGTTCTCAGTGGAACTTTTAATAACTATTGTGTATATAGCTATTATGCTAAATTAATACTGATTTTGCTAATTAATGTGAAGTCGTAAATGAGTATTCTGTAATTATGAATAATATCCATTTGGCAAATAAACACATGGATATAGTTTTGATTTTTAAAGATTTTGTTTTTCTTCCTCAGCAACTGAATCACCCAAATGTAATTAAGTACTACGCATCGTTCATTGAGGATAACGAGCTGAACATAGTATTGGAATTGGCAGATGCCGGGGACCTTTCTAGGATGATAAAGGTACCAGTTGCAGTATATATGGATAGATGACTCCTATGATGATGGTACTAATCCCATCTTCGTATAGCTTTTTATTGAATTTGTTTAGAAATGAATTATGAAATTAGTGGCCTCAGAGCCACTCAGCAGAGCTGTAATCACGTTATTTAAAAAGAACTACTTCATGGGAACGGTCTACAAAGTGTGCTTGCAAACCAGGCACACTTTGTAGACCTTTCCAATGAAGTAATTATTTTTAAATAACGCAAATTCGACTCTGCTGCAGAGCCGCCGGCTGGTCCCTAGTCCCTGATCTCCTGCTGTCCGCTAAACGCTGACGTCAGGAGAAGGGGAGGGAGGAACTTTAAATACAATATCTCTCAAATTGTAAAGGTTTGAGAGATAGGATTTGTGTCAAATAACTTATTTTTTAAACCTCTAAAAAACAACTATAATTTTTATAGGACATTAGTGTCCCTTTAAATATCTGGACACTGCACAAAGAAAGTTCTAGTCAGGGCACGAGTTATCTAGAGAACAGCCACATATACAATGAAGTGCACGTGTATATCCCACAATAATAAAAATCCTCAGTATCTATAATAAATTCTTCAACCCTAAGTGAAGACAAAAAAAACCTGTAAACTGACCCTAAATTACATACTTGTCAGTTAATATAATTACTAATATCCCACATGTACACATGTGATTATTATATAAAAATATATGTCAAATGATGATATTAAATCATATAATCCTTGAATGTGAAAATAGATAAAATTTACATTTAACGTGTTCAAAGTAAAGTTCTGGATATAAAAAAGAAATGAATAAGTATCCTACATCACTTCAAGAATATTTTAAATAAGAGTTGTTTTCATAACCTCATTTAACCCTAAAGGCTTTGCCTGTGGCAAAGGCACACTTGAGTGATTCTGTGCTTCAGTATTTAGAAGGTGTGTGTGGCTTGTAAAAGTGAGTGAAGGAGTGTCATCAATCAACAACAGATTGCCGGTTGTTGATTGATGACTCTTGTTCAGTTTTAGAAACCACACACCTTCTAAATACTGTACGATACAATATATCACATTTTCCTTTGCTATCACCTAATGTCATATCTTCCTTCTAAGTGCCTGTTGGTTAGCTGTGAATGTACACTTTATTACTTCTACACTGAGGCAGTAAAGTGAATGTGTTGCTCATCTCCAGCATATCCCAAAGCATACTTTATACACTAAATATGAAAAAAGTTGAAGTGTTCAAGGGTTTCTGGATGTAACTATAAGGAGATTAACTCCTTCACACTGTAGTTTCCAAAAGGAAATAGAGTCCTGTGTGTTTGTAAGTCGGCTGGGTCCTGTAGCTGATGGTTCTCACGGGTCCAACTACTGCAACACCTCCACAAAACGGAATCTATACATTGTGAGCCTAGCACTGACCTCTCTGTTATTGGCCCACCTTTTTGAGTGTTGATGGGGAATACTGTGATAGAAATGTGTTTGGGTCCTGTTCAGCTCTCTGGAGAAGTAGAGAAACATTGCTTTGAACCAGTCCCATGGAGTCCTGGATGGTGTGCCTTCTTCAGGCACTGAAATGAGGAGGTCACAGGACTGGTTCAAAGCAACTTTTCTCTGTCGTCCAATACAGGTTACTGGTAACTTTTGGGGTAGGCGATCATCCCTTTTAAGTAGACAGGAACAATTCTGAGAAGTGACTGCTGGGTGGAGCCTACCTCCTCTCCGTAGCCTGCAGCTAGCCAATCCCCATCCAGTAAGATTTGTTCCTTGGTCAAGACACAAGGCAAGAGAACAGTTCTGCTATAGTTTTAGCTTTTTTATTATTTTTCTGTTATATATGGGATAGCACCATTAGGAGGATTACCATCACTGACAATTCCCATCACCCAAATGTGGATCACACAGTGTATCAGGTGCTTTTGTGGACCTAAGCCCTGGGGGGGGAAATCTTGGCTGCAAGTTCTTTCCCCAGGAGTTGCCCACTGAGGCTTCTTCTTGATAGACAGAAGATCTGCTGAAAAAGGTGAGCACCCTTTGAGTGCTGAGGTCCACATGTCCCACGCTTCCCCTCCGCACAGGGGTCTGATTTTGAGTTCATATTACATACTCATGCACTCATTGGGTTTATCTGTATGTCTGTGAGGTGTCTGGAACGAGTTTCTATGGTAACTTAACCCTTTTGCTGCTGGTTAACATCTTTTGGGGGAGTTGTGGGTACTTTCCCTACTGGGACCAGTGTTTATTGGGTCTGCTGACTTGTTCTAGTAGGCCTTTGAGTGGTTTTACATTTTGTTATTCACCTTGTTAACTTTGTTTTCCTTACAGCATAGACACCATTGCTCCATTCACTTCTATGGGACTTTACAGTTTGGGACATATCTCTGCAACTGCTCCACGTAGCGAGGTCAGAGATGGCTCATTTGGTTGGTCTGCCCTTGCTCTGTTATCCGGTCAACGTTCTGGGCATGTTTTTGGTGGACTCAAGGGGCTTCGGGCACTGTTGGGGTGCTTTATCCGTGAAACTACAATTCCCATGAGCGTTAGCTTCGCGTGCTTGCCTCTGATTGGCTCCTGCTGCTGTAGCCATTTTGTGCCTTCGCTGATCGAGTATCCTAAGCCTACCAGAAAAGTCCATTTTAGCGTTTCTGGGGTGATTTTATTTATAATACACACTTTTTTGTGGGTGTTTCTGATATTTTGACTCTGTGAGAATGTCTACTCCGTTAGACCTTGGGGCTAAACCTAAGACTAAGGATACTGGGGTGTATGTGTCCCTCATAGCTCCTCATGTCACTCAGGGTTACCCAGCATGTGCTGCTGCCCCTGAATCCCGTGCAGGGGCCTCCAGCCATGCACTAGAGCCAGTCTGGATACAAGAGTTTAAGGCTACTACCAGGGACCCCCGGTCCACCTTACAACTCCTTCCATCCACCTTGCAGGGGGTCTTCCACTTGTGGCAGGCCCCCAACCCTATCAGATCTTCCCTGTCTAAACCGCCGGGTATACCTGATGTGTCTGAGTCCTCTGACGAGGAATTATTGGTGGATTCTGATGATGAAGACTGTTCCCCTTCCTCTCAGTTTTTTGGGGATCCCTTTGAGGCTGATCCTGTCCCCTCAGCTGAGGGCCTGATCAGGGCTGTGTTGAACACCCTGAACATTCTCTTGGTGCAGGAGGTTTCTTCTGATCCCTCTGATGTGTTTCAGGAGGTCCCAGGAGGAATCTCTCCTTCCAATCAATGTCCTGGAGCTTCAGGCGATTTTCTAATGCCCTGCGACATTGGACAAGACAGCTGGAGGATTGCCCGGTCAGGGTACAGTCAGACAACGCCACATTGATAGCCTACATCAACAAGCAAGGCGGCATAAGAAGTCTTGCAGCTTGGCTAGAGGTCAAGTCTATTTTGTCCTGGGCAGAGGAGCATGTCCCTGCCATTTCCGCAGTTCATATTCCTGGTGTAGACAACGTTCTGGCAGGCTTCCTCAGTCGACAGACAGTGGACAACGGAGTGTGGGAACTGCATCAACTGCATTCAACCTCATTGTCCAGTTGTGGGGTCCTCCGTGCATCGACCTGATGGCAACAAGACACAACAGGAAGATTCCAATGTTCTCCTTTCCCTGGGTGGATCCCCTGGCTCTAGCAGTGGATGCCTTGTCGATTCCTTGGAATTTCCCTCTGGCATACATCTTTCCTCCCATTCCCCTGTTGCACAGTCATTCTGATTGTTCCATACTGGCCTCAGCAGGCTAGGTTTCTGGAGCTTCTGGATCTCTCAGTGGCAGATCCTCTTGCCCCCCCCCCCCCCCTGTCCGGATCTTCTTCTACAGGATTACCTGTGGAAGGAGGATGTTCATCGTCTGGCTTTGACGGTGTAGTGGCTACTATGCTTAGTGCCCATAAGCCTGTTTCCTCTAAGGCCTACCATCGAGTTTGGTCTACCTTTCTATCTTGGTGCGCTGATAGGGACATGTCTCAGGATTTTGATCTTCCCACGGTCCTTTCCTTCCTCCAGGATGGTGTGGATAAGGGTCTCCATCTGAGTTCTCTTAAGGTTCAGACTTCTGCTCTCTCTGTTTTCTTTCAGAGGTGCCTTGCTATTCTTCCTGATGTCAAGGTTTTCTTCCAAGGCATTGCGTATACCTGTCCAGTGTCTACTGCTTCTCAGTGGGACCTTAACTTGGTTTTGGGCATCCTTCAGTGCTCTCCCTTTGAGTCACTGGCCACTATTCCTCTCCGTCTGCTGACGTGGAAGATTGCTTTCACTGTCGTCCAATACAGGTCACTGGTACTTCTGGGAGGCGATTCGCCCCTTTAATAGGCAGGAACAATTATGCAAATGATTGCAGTGGGCAGAGCCTCCCCTCCTACTTAAGCCACCTTCAGGCCAGAGCCACTAGATTGATTTGTTCCTGGGTGCTGTGCACACCAGGTAGAGAACATCTATGCATTCATCTTAGTATTTTGTTATTTTTTTATTCAAATATGGAATACCACCATTAGGAGGGTGACCATGGCTGTGAATTGCCCTCTTTAAAGTGGCTGGTGCAGCTTCCAGGGATTTTCTGTGGACCTTATGCCCTGAAGAGGGAACAGCTTGAGTTAAGCAGCTTCCCTACTGGGGATTTTACCTCTGGTCTGTTCCCACTTCATCATGGTCACCTGAAGACAGAAGTCCTGCAGGAAAGGTGAGCCACCCATTGAGTGCTGAAGTTCCACTTGTCCCCACAGTGTCCCTTTGCTGGGCTTGTATTTGGGAGTTTGCTTTGCACTCCAGCACTCATAGGGTGGTTTTATTTGCATTCAATGTTTTAATGCAGTTTCTGTTGTATTCTCTGGGTTTGGAGCCTTGAATAGTGTTTATTTATGTGTTTTATGTATGTTTGGGCACTTTTTAATGTTTTGTTAAACTTTGTTGAAATTGGTGTTCCGCGCCTTTAAGCGAGGCTTTTCCCGCTTAGACGCTATGGCTCCTTTACTCTCTATGAGATTTCACAGTGTGGGACATATCTCTGGAACCGCTTGTCACAGCAACTCCAGAGAGGGCTCATTTTAATGCTAAGCTCTTGCTCTATCATCCGGTGTGTGTTTTATTAGTGTGGGGTGTTCAGGGGGGCTTCGGGCACTGTTTGGGGTACTTGTATGGGGGAAACTACATTTCCCATGAGCGCCCGGTTCGCGCTCGTTTCTGATTGGCTATCCTGACGGCCGCCATTTTGTGGAGCTCTTCCTCAGCGAGTACACTACGCAGGGACCGAGCCTTCTCTCCCCTCAACAGATTAACCCTTCGCTGGCCAGATAAGTCCAAATTTAGGCATTTCTGGGGTGAAACTTTAATCTTCCACACTTTTACTGGGTGATAGAGTTTAAAGTGGGGTATATTGACGCTGTGAGCATGTCTACTTCACTGGAGCTAGGGGCTAGACCCAAGTCAAAGGAGGATGGGGGGTCTGCTCCCCCCATGGCGTTTTGCTCCTCTTGTCACACTGGGTTATCTAGTGATACTGTGGGGGATCTATGCCCTAACTGCACTGGTCAAGATAGCAACCCTGGGCTTCCCAGCCATGCTATTGAGCCATCTTGGGTGAGGGAGTTTAAAGCTGCCACTAGGGATCTCAGATCCACTCTTCAACTCTTTCCCTCTCAGGTACAGGGGGCTCTCCAGGTCTGGCAGACCCCCGCTACAATCAGGACCTCCCTGCCTAAGCCACAGGGGGCTCCTGATGTGTCTGATTCTTCTGAGGAAGAACTCTTGCAGGATTCTGATGCTGAGGAACGCACTGTTATTGAGTCTAACAGGTCCATTGGGGACCCTTATGAATGTGACCCTGAAGTCTCGGCTGAGGGTCTGATTAGAGCTGTACTGAATACGCTCAACCTTCCTCTGACTCAGGAATCCACTTATGATCCTACTGACGTTTTTCAAAAGAAACCATCTAAGCCTGTTGTTTGTTTTCCAACTAACCCTACCCTTGCCCGTCTAGTCTCTGAGGCATGGAAGAATCCTGATAGATCCTCCTCTGTCTCCAAAAAGTTTGCTAAACTGTACCCTTTTCCTGAGACTGAGCTGGCAAAATGGGTTCATCCCCCCAAGGTGGATGCTCCTGTTTCCAGGCTATCCAAGTCTACCGCCTTGGCGGTCTCTGATGCCTCTGCCCTGCAGGATTGGATGGATAAAAAGCTAGAACTTTCTTTTAAGTCTATTTTTGCCTCCATTGGCACTGCCATGTGTCCAACCTTTGCAGTGGCGTGGGTTAATAGAGCCATTGCGGCCTGGACTGAACGACTGACTGACGCAGTTCGCCAGGATGCACCAGTATCTGAACAGTTGCAGCTTCTTGCTAATATCACTGAAGCTCAGAATTATGTTGCTGACGCTGCCTTTGATGCTGTGCGCATGATGGCGAGGGCCTCCGCTGCTTCTGTGGTGGCTAGATGTGCCCTTTGGCTGAAAATTTGGTCTGCTGATACAGCCTCTAAGAAAGCCTTGCTTTCCTTGCCCTTTCAGGGGAATTTGCTATTTGGGTCTGAACTCAAAGAAATGATCAGTGAGGCTACTGGCGGTAAAAGTACTCTTCTACCCTCAGTCTTTAAGAAAAAGTTTCCAGCCAAACGCAATCGGTCCTTTCGTTCCTTTCAGACTGAGACACGCTCCTCGGCCCAAACGGGTCCTCCCACTACGCGCTCCTCCTCCAAGCCCAAACAGTCCTGGAAGCCCAAAGTGGCCCCCAAGGCCAAGACCTCCAAGACTGCTTCGGCATGACTCGCCGAACCCGGGTCCGCATCCGGCTGTAGGTGGACGTCTCCGCATCTTTCGCCGGACTTGGGAGGAGTCAGTGGCGGACCCATGGGTTCTTCAGGTGGTGTCAGAGGGATACAGGATCCCTTTCTCCTCCCTTCCTCCTTTTCGGTTCCATTTTACTCGTCCTTCTCAGGAACCCACAAAAAGACGTCTGTTCGACGACGCTATTCAGGATCTCTTGGACAAAGAGGTCCTGGAAGTGGTTCCTCCGGAGGACACAGGTTCAGGATTTTATTCCAACCTGTTTGTGGTGGCCAAAAAGGACGGAGGGGCTTGTCCTATTTTGGATCTCAAAGATCTCAATGCCTATGTGGTGACTTCCCACTTCCGCCAGGAGTCCCTGAGCTCTGTGATTGCAGCAATGTCTCCAGGGGAGTTCCTTGCCTCCCTGGATCTTCAGGATGCTTATCTTCACATCCCTATTCATCCAGAGAGCAGGCGGTATCTCAGGATTGCCTGCCACAGGGGACACTTTCAGTTTTCAGCTCTTCCCTTTGGGCTGACTTCAGCTCCTCAGGTCTTCCAGAGGGTGTTGGGTTCCTTGATAGCTGTGTTTCATCAGGACGGGGTCAGGGTGACCCCCTACATGGACGATCTCCTCCTCAAAGACTCCTCGGCGGAGCTTCTTCACCAGCAACTGCAGAGGTGTATACACACTCTGACCCGCCATGGCTGGATCCTGAATCTGGACAAGTCGGACTTGGTCCCATCTCAGAGGCTTCTGTTCCTGGGTCTCCTGTTCGACACTCGCCAATGCATGGTGTTTCTGCCGGAGGATGTGGCTCATCAGATAGCCATCCGAGTGGCGGGGATTCTGGAACTGGACTTAGTGCCGGTAACGAAGTTGACGTCTCTGGTGGGGAAGTTCATTTCCACGATCGAAGCGGTACCATTTGCCATGGCCCACTCCAGGGAACTTCAGAGATTTGTCATCCAGACGTGCAAGAATCATCCAGATCATCAGCATCTGTCAGTCTCTCTACCTCCTCATGTGGAATCGAGTCTGCACTGGTGGTTGGATCTCTCACATCTCCTGAAAGGGAGATCCTTTCAAGTTCCTTGTTGGACCACGATCACAACGGATGCCAGCCTTCGGGGCTGGGGTGCTGTGTTGGGTCGCTTCAGTGCTCAGGGGAAATGGGGTCTGGAGGAATCTCTTCTCTCCATCAATGTTCTGGAACTACGTGCCATCCGGCTTGCCCTGAGATACTGGGAATCTCAACTGACCGGTCGTCCGATCAGAGTGGAGTCCGACAACGCCACTGCGGTGGCTTACATCAACAGGCAAGGCGGCACAAGAAGCGGCACCGCCTGGTTGGAGGTCAAGGATATTTTGGCTTGGGCAGAAGATCACGTGCCTGTCATCTCTGCAGTTCATATTCCAGGCGTGGACAACGTCATGGCGGACTTCCTCAGTCGTCATACCGTCGACAGCGGAGAATGGGCTCTTCATCCAGAGGTGTTTCACTTGCTCACCCAGAGGTGGGGGATGCCGGAGGTGGACCTGATGGCCTCCAGACACAACAGGAAGGTTCCGGTGTTTTGCTCCCGGCGGAGGGACTCCCTTGCTCTGGCAGTGGATGCCTTATCGATTCCTTGGGATTTTTCTCTGGCTTACATCTTTCCTCCTCTTCCTCTATTGATCAGAGTCATCCAGAAACTGAAGCAGGAGCGTTGTCCTGTTATCCTGATCGCTCCAAACTGGCCTCGCCAGTCCTGGTATCCGGAGTTGATGGCTATGTCAGTGGCGGATCCGTTCCCACTTCCTGCCCGTCCGGACCTACTTCTTCAGGGATATCTGTGGAAGGAGGATGTTCACTCTCTCCATTTGATGGCATGGCGGTTGAATCCTCGATTCTAGCAAAGAAAGGATTTTCTCTTTCTGTGTTGTCGACTATGCTCAGTGCTCGTAAGCCTGTGTCCTCCAAGATTTATCATCGCATATGGTCAACCTTCGTTGCATGGTGCTCTGAGAAGAAATTATCCCTTGATTTTCATCTTCCCACTGTCCTGGCCTTCTTGCAGGACGGTGTTGATAAGGGGCTCAGTTTGAGTTCCCTCAAAGTTCAGACTTCTGCCTTGTCTGTGTTTTTCCAGGAAAGGATTGCTATCCTTCCTGATGTCAAGATTTTCTTCCAAGGTGTGACTCATGTTCGGCCTGCCTTCAAGAGTCCTGCTCCCCAGTGGGACCTCAATTTGGTGCTGGGAGTTCTCCAGCGCCCCCCGTTTGAATCCTTGGCTTCCATTCCATTACGTCTCTTGACTTGGAAGATGGCCTTCCTTTTGGCTATTGTTTCAGTTCGCCGGGTAGCAGAGTTACAAGCTCTGTCTTGTAAACCTCCTTACCTGGTGTTCCACAAGGATAAGGCTGTGCTTCGCACTACCAAGGAATTCTTACCCAAGGTTGTGTCCGAGTTTCACATCAATCAGGAGATTGTGGTTCCCTCTTTCTGCCCTAATCCTTTATCTGACAAGGAACGAGATCTCCATTTGTTGGATGTGGTGCGTTGCCTCAAGTTTTATGTTCATCGCACCGAGTCTATCAGGAAGTCTGACGCTCTATTCGTCATTCCTGAGGGGCCTAGGGCAGGGAGACCGGCTTCCAAAGTTACCATTGCCTCTTGGATTAAGGCTACTATCCGTGAAGCCTATAAGTTGCGGAATAAGCACGTTCCCTTCCGGGTGACTGCCCATTCCACCAGATCTATTGGGGCCTCTTGGGCCTACAAGAATCAGGCTTCTTCTGATCAACTGTGCAGAGCGGCCACTTGGTCCTCTGTGCACACTTTTTCTAAGCACTGTCGAGTTGATGTACTGGCTTCGGCTGATGCCAGTTTTGGAAGGAAGGTCCTGGAGGCAGTTTTGCCTGTGTAGGTCTTCCGCTCTGTGATCCTTAGTGCTTCCTTACTGTTGAGCCCAGTTGGCTCTAGTTCCGTGTGCTGTGTTAGTTCAGGAATTGTTCCCTTGATTGGTGTCCATTGACACTTACAGTTTGGGCTATGTAATTAACTGGTTCATAGCAGTTTTAATGACTTGGGCCTTGTTCTGGTCCTTGCCTTATTCCCTCCTCTGGATCAGCTCAATGTTTGTACATCCCAGAAGTACCAGTGACCTGTATTGGACGACAGTGAAAATAGGATTTTAGTCTTACCTGTTAAATCCTTTTCACTTAGTCCATACAGGTCACTGGTCTCCCACCCTGTCAAGGGACCAGTCTTGGCTCTCCTGTGGCATTCAGTGGGAGACCTTTGGGGCATGCTCACAGGAGTCTTTCTTCTTGCTTACCTGGGGTCAGTTTTAGGGTCTCAAATCAATCTAGTGGCTCTGGCCTGAAGGTGGCTTAAGTAGGAGGGGAGGCTCCGCCCCCTGCAATCATTTGCATAATTGTTCCTGCCTATTAAAGGGGCGAATCGCCTCCCAGAAGTACCAGTGACCTGTATGGACTAAGTGAAAAGGATTTAACAGGTAAGACTAAAATCCTATTTTTCTCCTGGCGATCGTGTCTGTTCGTCGTGTTGCGGAGCTGCATGCCCTGTCCTGTAGGCCACCCTTTTTGGTGTTTCACAAGGACAAGCTGGTGCTTCGCACGAGTTTCTCCCGACGGTGGTGTCTGAGTTCCACATTAATCAGGAGATTGTGGTTCCTCCTTTCTGCCTTAACCCTACTTCTGACAGGGAGAAGGATCTTCACCTGTTGGATGTTGTGTGTTGTCAAGTTCTGTGTGCATCGCACTGAGCCATTGAGGCAGTCTGACACTCTTTTTTTTTTTTTTTTTTTTTTTTTGTCATTCCTGAGGGTCCCAGGGCAGGGAAGCCTGCTTCTGAGGTAACCATTGCTTCTTGGATCAAGTCCACTATTCGTAAGTCTTACGAACTTAGGAAGAAGCCTGTTCCCTTTCGGGTCACGGCTCATTCTACAAGGTCTATTGGGGCATCTTTGACCTACAAGAATCAGGCCTCAGCTGATCAGCTGTGCAAGGCGGCCACTTGGTCGTCTTTGCATACCATCTCGAAACACTACCGTGTGGATGTGCTGGCATTGGCTGATGCCAGTTTTGGCAGATCCTGGAGGCAGCCATTGCTGTCTAGGATCTCATTAGTATCTCAGTACTCTTTCACTTTTGAGCCCTGTTGGCTGTAGTTCAGTGTGCTGCGTAACAGTTCCTGGGGACTGTTTTTAACCCTGTTCGGTGTCCGTTGACACTTTGTGGTTATTGTTGAGCTATTCATGATCTGTTGGTTCGTTGGTGCTCTGGAGACTTTGGGGGCCTGCGCCTGGTCCTTACCTTCCTTCCCGCCCTGGGGAACTTAATGGTTGGACATCCCAAAGTTACCAGTAACCTGTATTGAACAGAGAAAAGAGGATTTTAGTCTTACCTGTTAAATCCTTTTCTCTCAGTCCATACAGGTTACTTGTCTCCCACCCTGTCAAGGGACCATGCTTGGCTGTCCTGTGGCAGAACATGGGGTCCTTTTGGGTTCTTGCTCACAGGAGTCTTCCTTTACCTTCTTACTATCTAGTCAGTAGTTAGTCTGCAAATCATATGGTTGGGTATTGGCTAGCTGCAAGCTAAGGAATTGTTCCTGCCTACTTAAAGGGGCTGATCGCCTACCCCGAAAGTTACCAGTAAGCTATATGGACTAAGAGAAAAGGATTTAACAGATAAGACTAAAATCCTCTTTTCTGTACTTCACCAGAGAGCTGAACAGGACATGCACACATTCACATTCCTATTAGAGTATTCCCCATCGACACTTAAAAAGGTCATTCAATAATTAGAGAGTTAAGCGCTAGGCTTACAATCTGTGTGTACCTCAAACACTTTGAGCCGGACATTTATATCACAGAAAACATGTATGTGGACAACCTAGTGAGGTGGAGACGTAAGTTAGACTGCACAGTTGAATTTGAATTCAGGCGCTCACCAGTTGGACTGTTATTTAGCTCTTTTTTTTTTTTTTAATATATAAAAGAAGCCATTGTTAGAAATCACTCCTATTCAGAAGTGTAATTGGGACACCATTATTATAGCAATGCAGGGCTTATGTTGCCACAAGTGCTACTGCAAAGTTAAGCCTGAAATCTTCAAACACGTGAAATGATTGAAAAATGAGGGCCTTCCTTAACAGCCTCAGGGACCTGTATGTGCAGGTCTACGGTAGGCAAATATAGTTGTTGATACCTTTATTGGCTAACTAAGCAGATTTAGAATGCAGGCATTCAAGACCTTAGCTTTCTTCCTCAGGCATGTTATACAACTAAATATGAAAACATCTCTGTTATATACAAGTACACATTGCATTGTTTAGAATGGAAATCCGATACGAGAACGTAGTCCAGATCCAGATACTTTGATCAGTCAATGGTAAATTGCATTCTTCCTCTGAGGCTTTCCAACAGCCCTAATGGGATCATAAATACCTCTAAAGCCTCAGAGGAAGAATGCAATTTACCATTGACTGATCAAAGTGTCTGGATTTGGACTGTGTTCTCTTATCTTATTCTGGGGCAAATTGGCTGCAAAATAGACATAAAATAAAAATGTCCATTGATTTTAAAAGGAGCTTGAGAGGACTCAACCCATTTGGCATACCTTACACATGAGAGTTAATAGATGTTGTGATGCTTATCACGACTGCCAATTAATGACTAACCCACCTTGTCAGTAGCCAGTAATTTTAGTGGAATGTAGAAGAGGTGCATTAAACAACAAGGCTGTCAGAACTTTAGCAACTGGCTTCCTTTTGAAAGGGGCCTTTTAGCCCAGCTCTGAAATTACCTGATATCTCCTGCATGCACTTGCTAACAAGCTCATAAGATCTTATTGACATCAAATCATCCTGATTTTCTAACTCAGATGTACACATCAGAGTATAGACTATAGACAAGATGAAGGGATGCACTGAAGACTAGACAGTGGCTTTCATTTTAATGTTGCCATCAAGCATAAAAATATTTAGTAAGGATACAACTTGGTACTTTTCACTGGTAATTTTTCAGATATACAAAACCACTGGGATTCTTTAGGATCTTTGAGTGACGTGGCATTTTCAAAGTCCTAATTTATGAAAAAAAAATGCAAAGAGGGCAACATATAAAATCTAAAATGTTACAGCTGGCAAAAATATATCCAAGCAAAAGTCAATATTTGCTGCTTTTTTATCCATCTGTTGTGCTCCCCACAACCCCTTTAACTGTAGTTATTTTTTAAATTGTGCTACATATGCATCGCTCTGTGTATAAATATAACTTTCTCTGTCGTCCAATACAGGTTACTGGTAACTTTGTAGGCAGGAACAATTCTAGAATTGTATGCAGTGGGTGGAGCCTACCGTCCCTCCTTGGCTGCAGCTAGCCAACCAGCTCCAGAAAGATTTGTTCCTTGGTGAAGACACAGGCAAGAGAACAGTTCTGCTGTAGTTTTAGAATTTTTTTTTTATTTTTCTGTTAGAAATGGAATACCACCATTAGTCAGATTACCATAACTGACAATGCACTTAGATGTGGCTAGCTCAGTAACCAGGTGCTTTTCGTGGACCCTTAAGCCCTGGGGGGGGGGGGAATCTTGGCTAAAAGTTCTTTCCTCAGGAGTTGCCCACTGAGGCTTTTTCTTAATACATGGTAGTCTGAAGACAGAAGATCTGCAGGAAAGGTGAGCAACACTTTGAGTGCTGCAGGTCCACATGTCCCACAGTGCCCCTCCTCACAGGGGTTTACCTTTGGAGTTCCTATTGTACACTCCTGCACTCATTGGGTCTATCTGTATGTCTGTTGGGTGTTTTGGAGCAGGTTTATGTGGTATTTTAACCCTTTAGCTTCTGGTTTTGCATCTTTGGGGGGGGGGGTTCTGACAATTTTCCTACTGGTTAAGTGTTTTTTGGGTATTCTAACATGTTCTAAAGATGTTTCATGCATCTTTATTTTAATGTTTCACTTTTGTAAAATTTGAGTCTGGCGCGCTTTACTGCATAGGCGCCTTTGCGCCATTCACTCCTATGTGACTACGGTTTGGGACATATCTCTGCAACCGCGTAACCTAGCGACTTCAGAGATGGCTCATTTTTCTTGTCTGCCCTCCCTTTATCATCTGGTTCATGTTTCTAGTGTGCTGGGGAGCTCAGGGGGCTTCGGGCACTGTTTGGGTACTTTTTCTGGGAAAACTACATTTCCCATGAGCGCTTGCTTCGCGCGCTCGTTTCTGATTGGCTCCGGCCTCGGCATCCATCTTGTGCTATTTCCAGAACGATTATCCTATACAGGGCTTGGACTCTACTTCTCTCCTCTGCTGATTAACCCTTTGCCTGCCAGATAAGTCTAGTTTACCGATTTCTGGTGTGAAACTTTAATCCTACACACTGTACTTGGGTGATTTCTTTTATTATAAGGTTATTTGACGAATGTCTATGCTGTTGGAGCTTGGGGCCAGACCTAAGACTAAGAATGCTGGGGTCTCTGTATCCCCAATTGCGCATTGCTCTTCCTGTCATTCAGGGTTACCTAGAGAATTCTCAGGTCATTTATGCCCAGCATGTTCTGATGTCCATGAGAGTCTCCCAGGGCCAGTCATGCATTAGAGCCAGTTTGGGTGCAAGAGTTCACGGCTGCTACTAGGGACCTCAGGTCTACATTGCAACTCTTTCCATCCCAGTTACAGGGGGTCTTCCATTCCTGGCAGACCCCCCCCCCCCATCAAGTCTTCCCTGCCAAAACCACAAGGAGTACCTGACGTATCAGATTCCTCTGAGGAGGAACTGCTTGTGGATTCAGATTTTGAGGAATGTTCTGCTGTGGGCTCCTTTCGGTTTTTTGGGGATCCCTTTGAGGCTGATCCTGAGCCCTCGGCTGAGGGCCTGATCAGGGCTGTTTTGACTACCCTAAACATTCTCTTAGTTCAGGAGGTTCCTTCTGATCCCTCTGATTTGTTTCAGGAGCCTAAAAAGCCCCCTACTTGCTTTCCACCTAACCCCACTCTTGACCGCCTTGTGTCTGAAGAGTGGAAATCTCCTGACAGGAAACCTTCTGTGTCCAAGAAATTTGCAAAACTTTATCCCTTCTCTGAGACAGAGCTTTCTTAGTGGGTTCATCCTCCCTTGTTGGATGCTCCTATCTCCAGGCTATCTAAGTCTACTGCCTTGCCAGATTCTGATGCGTCCGTTCTGAAAGTCTGGACTGACGAGAAACTTGAGGTCTCCCTCAAGTCCATTTTTGCCACTGCTGGTACTGCCCTGCGTCCAGCATTCGCTGCAGCATGGGTGAACCTGGCCATATATGGACTGAACAGCTCAACCTGGCTGGATGTTCTAGAGCCGATTCCAGTTCAGGACAGAGGTATGGGATTTTACTTGAACCCCTTTGTGGTCTCCAAGAAGGAAGGCGGTTGTCTCCCTGTTTTGGATTTGAAGGATCTCAATTCTTTTGTGATCCGGATTCCTTATCACTAGGAGTCTCTATGGATGGTGATTGCTGCTATGTCCCCGGGGGAATTCCTTTCATCTCTGGATCTTTAGGACGCGTATTTACACATCGCCATTCATCCAGAGAGCCGGCAGTATCTCAGATTTGCTTGCGACCAAGGGCACTTTCAGTTTTCAGCTCTTCCCTTTGGTCTGACTACACCTCCTCAAGTTTTCAACCGTGTCCTGGGAGCCTTAGTGTCCATCCTCCACTGGGACGGCATCAGAGTTACTAAATACATGGACGACCTGCTTCTGAAAGCCCCCTCTGCGGAACTTCTTCATCACCAGGTTCATCTATGCATTCATGCTCTCACCCATCACGGGTGGATCATCAACATGGACAAGTAAGATCTTGTCCCATCCCAGCGTCTGGTCTTCCTGGGCCTTCTCTTCAACACTCAGAAGAGCTTGGTTCTTTCTCACGGACGAGGTAGCTCATCAGATCACCCACAGGGTTTCTGCAGTTCTTGCACAAAATCCAGTTCCAGCCAAGAAGCTGTCCTCTCTAGTGGGGAAATTCATCTCCACCATAGAAGTGGTCCCGTTTGCTGTGACACACACCAGGGAACGCCAGAGGTTTGTGATCCAGGTGTGCAGGGGTCAACCGGACCCTCTGAAGAGGTCAGTGTCCCTCCCTCTTCATGTGGAACTGAGTTTGTTGTGGTGACTCGACCTCTCCAATCTGCTGAAGGGCAAGTCCTTCCTGGTATCCTTCTGGACCATGGTGACAACGGACGCCAGCCTCTCCGGCTGGGGAGCGGTCCTGGGTCACCTGAGTGCTCAGGGTCTGTGGTCTCCGGAGGAATCTCTCCTTCCCATCAACGTGTTGGAGCTTCGGGCGATATTTCATGCCCTTCGTCATTGGACATCTCAGCTGGAAGACTGTCCAGTCCAGGTACAGTCTGAAAACGCCATGGCCGTGGCTTACATCAACAAGCAAAGCGGAACAAGATGTCTCACTGCTTGGTTAGAGGTCAAGGTTATTTTGTCCTGGGCAGAAGAACACGTTCCTGCAATATACGCAGTGCACATTCCTGGTGTAGACAACATCATGCCGTACTTCCTCAGTCGACACACAGTGGACAGCGGAGAGTGGAAACTGTACCCAGAGGTATTCACCCTCATTGTTCAGAAGTGGGGTCTTCCTTACATCAACCTGATGGTGACAAGACACAACAGGAAGGTTCCGAGGTTATCCTCTCGATGGAGGGACCCTCTAGCTCTGGCGGTGGATGCTATGTCCATTCCTTGGTTATTTCCTCTTGCTTACATCTTTCCTCCCCATGTTACACAGGGTGTTGCAGAAATTGAGACTGGAACGCTCTCCATTCATTCTGATTGCTCTGTACTGGCCTCGCCAAGCTTGGTTTCCGGAGTTGCTGGATTTGCCAGTGGCAGAGCCTTTCCGGCTCCCTTGCCGTCCGGATCTTCTACAGGGTTACCTGTGGATGGAGGATGTTCATCGGCTTGTTTTGACGACTTGGAAATTGAATCCTCAATATTGAAGAAGAAGAGGTTTTTCTTCTGGAGTGGTGGCTACTATGCTCAGTGCCCGTAAACCTGTTTCTTCCAAGATCTACCATTGTGTCTGGTCGACCTTTCTTTCTTGGTGTGCTGACAAGGACCTGTCTCAGGAATTTTATCTGCCTACAGTCCTGGCCTTTTTGCAGGACGGTTTGGATAAGGGCCTCGGTTTGAGTTCCCTTAAGGTTCAGACTTCTGCGCTTTCTGTTTTCTTTCAGAGGCACATTGCCATCATTCCTGATGTCAAGGTCTTCTTCCAGGGTGTTCCTCATACTCGCCCTGCCTTCAAGAATCCCACTCCTCCTTGGGATCTTAACTTGGTTTTGGGCGTTCTTCAGCACCCTCCATTTGAGTCCTTGGCTACTATTCCTCTATGCCTGACATGGAAAATGGCCTTTCTCCTGGTGATCGTGTCCGTTCGCCGTGTCACGGAGTTACATGCTCTGCCCTGTAAACCACCTTTTTTGGTGTCTTACAAGGACAAGGCGGTGCTACTCACTTCTCAGGAGTTTCTTCCGAAGGTGATTTCGGAGTTCCACATCAATCAGGAGATTGTGGTGCCTTCTTTCTGCCCTGACCCCACCTCTGACAAGGAGAGGGATCTACACTTGTTGGATATGGTGCATTGTCTCAAGTTTTATGTACATCACACTGAGTCTATCCGGCAATCTGACGCGCTGTTCGTCATTCCTGAGGGTCCCAGGGCAGGAAGACCTGCATCCAAAGTGACTATTGCTTCTTGGATCAAGTCCACTTTCCTAAGGCTTACGAGCGGAGGAAGAAGCCTGTCCCCTTTCGGGTCACAGCTCATACTACAAGATCTATTGGAGCTTCTTGGGCTTACAAGAATCAGGCCTCTGCTGATCAGTTGTGCAATGCTGCCACTTGGTCATCTGTGCACACCTTTTCGTGTTGATGTGCTGGCATCGGCTGACGCCAT
Organism: Rhinophrynus dorsalis; assembly: GCA_037306005.1. NCBI lineage: Eukaryota > Metazoa > Chordata > Amphibia > Anura > Rhinophrynidae > Rhinophrynus > Rhinophrynus dorsalis. Next base: position 150,688,430 of record CM074722.1, on the reverse strand, counting down.
CTTTGGGAGGAAGATCCTGGAGGCAGTCTTGTCTGTCTAGGATCTTCTTCGGTTCTTGGTGCTTCCTTCACTTTTGAGCCCTGTTGGCTGTAGTTCAGTGTGCTGTGTAGCAGTTTGGGGTATTGTTACCCCTGTTCAATGTCCGTTGACACTTCATTGTTTTGTTGGGCTATCTCTGATCTGATGGTTCATATCTGCTCTGATGTCTTTTGGGGCCTTGCGCCTGGTCCCTTGCCTTACTTCCCGCCTCTGGGAAACTCACTGGTTGGACATCCCAAAGTTACCAGTAACCTGTACTGAGAGGTTTTTAGTCTTACCTGTTAAATCCTTTTCTCTTAGTCCATAAGGTTACTGGTCTCCCACACTGTCAAGGGACCATGCTTGGCTCTCCTGTGGCAGACCGTGGGGGTCCTTTGGGGTCATGCTCACAGGAGTCTTCTTTCTCTTCCACTATCTAGTCATAGTTAGTGTCTCAAATCTTTCTGGAGCTGGTTGGCTAGCTGCAGCCAAGGAGGGAAGGTAGGCTCCACCCCCTGCATACAATTCTAGAATTGTTCCTGCCTACAGTTAAAGGGGCTGATCGCCTACCCAAAGCTACCAGTAACCTGTATGGACTAAGAGAAAAGGATTTAACAAGTAAAACTAAAATCCTCTTATATCAGTGGTAGTGGTGATTTTTTTTAATTGATAGGGGAAACCACAGCAGAAAGCAAAAGGTGTGCAGTTCTAGACCAGACCAACAGCACCATGGGGGTTGTGTAAAAAATTCCCATTGATTTTAATGTGCTTTTTAACATCTGCATTACTAGCAAGGTTTCCCAAACTTCACAAGATGTTAGACATAATAACATAGTAAATTAGGTTGAAAAAAGACACAAGACCATCAAGTTCAACCTTTGCCTCATAACTCAGAAAAATGAGAATTATATAGCTTTCCTGAGACAAAATAACTGTTAGTTTGTTTACTGAAACTTTCTGTTTTATTTACTAATACACAGTAGAACCCTGTATGTTTTGAAAGAAATGCATCTAATCTTCTCTTAAATGTATCCATTGTATCTGCCATTAACACATCCTTGGACAAAGAACCCCACATTTTAACAAACCTTACTATAAAAACAAACAAACAAAAAAAAACCCTTTCTATGCTTCAATTGATACCTTCTTTCCTCTAGAGGGGGGGAGCTAGTTATCTGATCAGACCTACTCTAGCATTCAATCCCCATTTAAATCAATGATGATTTTTATTTATCTGTTATGGTGCAGTTTATTTGCACCAGAATTTCTTTTTAGTTTCCTGGATACAGTTCTCCGTAGGGCTTTCATGGATAAAAGCAAGTAAATATAATGTGTGCATAGGACCTGTTGCAATTCCTTTATAGTATCACCTACCACTTTCTCGGCTCTCTGTAAGGGAGAAGTAGTTCTGTGTATCTTTCGTGTGCCTGTCAGCAGGGGAATAGATACCATTGAGACTAGTGTTTTTTTTACCAAACACCATATATTCCCCAAGGTGCCCTAAAACAATAGTGTGGTTTCCACGCAGTGCTTTCCACAGATAGCCAGGGTATCCTGTTGAATATTCTGTCTTGGAGCAAGGTAGGAGGGAGGATCCATGTCTGTCCTCCCCTAAATCTGTATTGTTGTATGAGCAAGAACTGAACATGCTTGTATAGTTATTTCCAAACCACCTTCATATTTCTGTTTTGCTGTTGTGTGTTTTTTGCACCATTTGCTACCATTATCACAACCATGTGACAGTGATTCAAGGGAAGTAGAAATACAAATATTTATAATGCTCCTAGTGCATCATGCGAAAAAGATGATCCAGTTTTCATGGGAAGATACATAGGGCTGTATGTGCATAGACATAATGGGATAAATAAACATCTCCAACATTCCCATTTCTTTAAATAGCTTATGCTGTCATGTGATCTTTTCCCTTAAATGATTTGAAAATTGTGGAGAGTCCCTGAAGGTGCCCTGTGCAAATGTGGATTAAAAACTCCAGGATGCCTAATGTTCGTACCTGGGAACTCTCCGGTTTTGCCCCGGAGACTCCGGATTTCAGCCTGAATTACCGGGTCTCCGGGGCAATGTGTGGATTACCGGGTGGGCAGAGTTTAAATAGAAACTCTGCCCACTTGTGCTCTGTCCCGCCCGATTCCTCCCACTCCCCGCCCTCTTAGAGACTTTTTGCAGGTTTTTTTTTTTTTTTTCTGTCCCGCCCCCCCCTCCGCGACTAAGCCCCGCCCCTTTTATGACACGAATCGCTTCATTTTCTTCCTATGTCGGAACTGACAGGGTTACCCTCCGGGTAACCCTGTTTCAAAAGTTCCCAAGTATGCTAATGTTTGTCAAGGAATCTGAGGTTATCATTCACTTGTGTGTCAACATGTACAGTAGTGTCCAAAAGTTTTGAGAATGACACAAGTATTGGTCTTCACAAAGTTTGCTGCTTCAGTGTTCTTAGATATCATTGTCAGATGTTACTATTGTATACTGAAGTATAATTACAAGCATTTCATAAGTGTCAACAGCTTTTATTATTATTTATAATAATATCAGCTGTATGCAAGGTGAGAGGAAGATGTCATATATTTTACCAAATGCTATATGTAATATCCAAAATTTATTTGAACATGTAGTACTTATGGCCTACCCTTAGAAACAGTGTTTCATTATAAACTCTTTAAGGTGCCTAGGCGGCAGCTAGGATAAGATATGCATGTCTCCGCCACACTGCCTGAGGCTGACATGCACAGGGCCATGATTTTGACATCTCCTCGTTTCACAAAACATACAGTCTAGCCGACTTACAACACTAACAATTTACTTAGCCACAAAACTTCCACTGCTTGCCATCTGTTGTTGGCCACAACATATTCCCCTCCTCAGTATTTCATATTTGCCAAACACTATTCATCTCCTCACTATGTCCTGTGCAAGTAAACAAACAGCCTCGGCTGTTTTGCATGTGCACTTCTACGACCAACGAGGACACTCACCAAGTGGATAACCGTGTTTATTTTCCACCCTCCTGTAAGACCTGGACATTCCGTGGCATTCTCTTCCACAGGACAACTCTTTATTCTGGAGGTGCCAGAATGCACACTGGGAGAAGAACCGCACACTGCATGATCGGGACACATACTTCACACATTTAAAGAATCACTTATTGTGCCTACAACCATTTTAATGTGTGGGGGACAACCGTACAGAATGCATTGCCATACATTTGGAACTGTATGCCACTCGGAGCATTAACAAAGAATGATATATATGCCACAGCAAAGTGTATATACACTCTCACGTTTGCAGACTCTTACAAATACACCTTGCAACATATGTACACTTCCACATTTACATTCCGTCTCCCCCCCCACACACACACCTTAATCAGTGCATCAGGCAATTCTTTGCCTGCCACACTGACATGCAACACATTGCACCATCGTGAAGATGATGGGCCGTACCGTCCTGCACCAGCATTCCTCCTTACCCCATCCACAAGGAACCCTTTCTCCTGGCTGCTTCACATAGGGACAGGACGGCACTGCTTAACCCTTTGCAAAGCAATGCGTTGTGTACCTCTCTGGCACTTAAAGGGTTAACATCTTCTCAAAGGGGCCTTGTCAGTATACAAAAGGTTGTGTCATCAATGCAGTCACAATTTACTGCAACATCATGGTGAGCTGGGGGTAAACACGTGGTTCTGTCTATATATCCATATGGGTCTTACTTATATACATGCAAGACAAAAAACAACCCTATGCTTCTCCGTACCAATGTGCAAATATGTGCTCTGGCTTAGGCATATATAATTGGCATACAGAAGATATCTACATACGTAGATAAAGGTTATCACCACAAAGCCTTCCAAATTGTCAGAGAGAGGCACCATTTCACACGTGGTGTTGTATCAATAAATAAAGGATATTCTACTCCTCACCAGAAGTAGGTATCAGGTTTACAACAGATAACCCTTTCTAAAGGTAGTAGTGTGAGCTTATCTGTGGAGGGTTTATGTTTGATGGTTTCCATGTACATTTAAATCATTGATGTCCATAGCATGAACACACACACACACACACACACACACACACACACACACACACACACACACACACACACACACACACACACACACACACACACACCCTTACTAAATAGGTACTGCAATATCAAAACCACCTTAGCACACTGCAGGAATAATAATGTACATATTTTTGTATAGTGTGGTTGTATATACGTTATATGTGTGTGTGTTTTACGGAAAAGGCATCTATAACTTATACTCAGCTATTCTAAACGTCTCCTTATGGTACAGGGTTATTACAGGACGTGATATTCTGTAAGGCACATTACAGATGAAATTGCAGGCAGAGCAATACTGAGCATAAGTGTCCTCATGAGGTCATAGGCTCCTCATAGGAGTAGAGTGACATTTCTGTGTGTTTGGAGAAGATAGTATTTTCAGATATGGGTGATACTTTAAGTTTCAGCTTCACATGATTAGCTGGCAAGTCTTTCTTTGAATTGTGCTTCTCTCCCCTTCTCTATTTATATCCTTTCAATCTAAGTTTACAAAAGTGTTTTAGAAACAGTTGGTTACTTTCAGCAGTTCTAATGCATTTGTAGAAGGTTGTATTATTATATAATGCATCACAGTATTTTTTGTAAAATATTATCATAACATGTACGAAAGCCCATATACACGGGCTTAAGTGCCACCCAGCGGCCTCGGATGCTGCCCCGGAGTTGGGAGCACAGACAGGCTGTGAGCCGTCCAATTTCGGCCAGTCCCTACTGTGCATGACTGCATCTTTCCTGCAGTCTCTACTGAGCACATGCGGTTTCGCACACAGGGAGCTTCACAGGCTAGCGCTTTGTTATTTAAGATGTTACTATGTAGGATTCTATATTTAAATGAACTTATGTGGTTTTCCTATTTTGTGCTGCTTAACCCTCTAAGGACCTCAATGCATTGCACACCCCTCTGGTTCTTAAAGGGTTAATATTCTCTCCCCTACATGCATTTTCTCTCTCTCCCTGGAGTTCTGCTTACTGCATTCCTGTTATCAATAGTGAACTTTGACATCGCCATTGGCCTCATTTTGTAGCGTGCAAGAAATTGTTGTGGGTCAGGTCCAAGAACAAACATTAGCAATAGTAGCTATGGCACCACATACATGATCTTGAGATCAGCAGAGCTCTTTAAACTACTACTGCCATATACCAATCTCTGTATATATTTATTTTATGCGTGGGACAGAAGCATGCTTGTATTCAAAATCTCCTTAACCCCTTGGATTCCTCATATAAATTAAAACATTGGACCAGATGAGTAATTCTAGACAAATTGCAAAATCTCCAAAATTGGCCTTTTACAGTCTCATGCATTTAATGCAATGTGTGGGAAACCTTGCTTGCATTTAAAGCTTTAAATTAATGTATATTTTTATTTGTCTGTTATTCTGCAGTTAATCTGCCCTTGAATGGCTCCATATATGTTTTGTGCATATGCCTCTAAGGTTTGTTGTAGAGTAAAATGACTACCTACTGTACCAGCATTTTTCAATGATTGTTTTGGATCTGGTAAACTTACAGCAACATTGTCGAAAACAGTGGTTCCTGACTGTCCTCAGGGATCCCTAACAGGCATGATTTTAGGACATGGGAGTTTAACATGCTGTACGTAGGCCAAATGATTCCTACCCGGAGCCTAGTATGCAGCCCACCTCTGTGTTTTCAGAGGTCTTGATCGCATAGCATTCTGTGCTGTGAACTCTATATTATATGAATGCTGATTTGTTTGTAATGTTATGCTGTTCTGAGCTCTCCACCCTCGATAAATCTACTTGGTGACCCTTTTGTGACTTTGGTTAAAAAATAGTGGGTGGTTGACATCAATAAATAGCTATTAATCTCTGTGTATGCAAGAACACATGGAGGTCTTAAGAAAAGTGTAATACCAGTAGATGAATCACAACTACAGATCAACTGAATTCCCTTATGTGAACAAGCAGGGGTATGCTAAAAACAGTGTTTACAAACACTGATATAGCGTTCCCTTTAACATTTGGGTTTGTGTGTTATATACCTATCAGGCTCTCAAAGGATTAAACCAGGACTGAGAAATATATACCTCACCAACTATATTAGACTAAAACTCTCATAATGCATAAGGCAACAGAAGGTAATGGACGTTGTAGTCCAGCAACAGCCTGAGAGACAAATACTGGCAAATCCTAGTTGATTTTAGCTAGCACTACCATACTGCAAACTCATGATCTGGTTCACCCAGGTGAGAGGTAGAAAAACATATTGCTTTTCAAACGTCAAGTGTATGCCTCTAGACGGGCTTTCAGAAAAAGATAATGGGCAGCTCTGTTGCAGAGTCATTTATGTATCCCTTACTCTAAGCTCTTTTGAGATGGGCGATCTGAAGCCCTCCACCTGTTGAGAACTTCCTTTCCATTCAGCTCTGACTGGCTATGGATTATGGTAACTGTAGTCCTCAACAGGCTAAAGACCACTGGCTACCCACCCAAAGCTTATGAGAAGAGATAAAATGAGACTGTCAGCCTTATTACTTAAGCTACTCTTACTCAGTTTTTTGATCAGTCGCATGTTACAGTGATCCTCACTGAGTGCTCCTTAGGCCTAGATCGCATTGGGTGTTTGCAATCAGAAAGGACAACACAGCCCAATGCAGCTTGATAAAACATTGTGTGCATTTATTTGTGAACACGCTGACAGAAATAAACAGCAGAATTCAATGTGGATGCAATTAACATTATTTTTTTTCTTGTTTTTTGTGTAAAGCTGGAGCTGCAGCACTTCCTGCCTTGGCAACATGCAAATAAATAACCAAAGAAAAGCACAAACTCATCTCTGCATGTCTTTTTTTGACGTTATTGTTGTGCTTCAAAGAGATGGGGCATTGCAAACACCCTTTTGAACCTAGCTGTATATGCTATCCTTTTTTAAAACACTGTATCACCATCCCTGCCTTTATAGTTCCTAATAGTCAAGTTGATACCTTTATTGGCTAACTAAGCAGATTTAAGATGCAAGCTTTCAAGACCTCTTAGGTCTCTTCCTCAGGCATGTTATACAGACTAATATGAAAACATCTCTCTGCAATGTGTGCTTGTATTTAAGATAGCTGTTTTCATATTTATCTGAATAACATGCCTGAGGAAGAGACCTAAGAGGTCTTGAAAGCTTGCATCTTAAATCTGCTTAGTTAGCCAATAAAGGTATCAACTATAATTGCATCCTGTATTTCTACGGGTAATACGGTACTAACTTTTATCTTTTATAGTCAGATTTAGTGAACTCACTGTCAGGGTCATAAGTGTAAAAAAATGAATAAGAATTATAAATAAGTGAAGAAAAAAGTAAACACATTTTAACTTATTATTAAGTTATTAACTTGCATGATGCAGTCAAAATAAATTATTAATATCATTTTAAGCCTCTTACTATACATGTGAAAGATGTGACATTTTGTACTGTAAGTACGTTATCAATAGAAATGCTTATTACTCCACAAATGAACTGCCATTGAGTCATACCCACCAACGTTATCAATAGAACTGTTTATTACGCCACAAATGGAAATTGCCACTGAGTCCTACAACTTCCATAATTCCTATTAACATATTAATCAGTTAACTTTTTAATACCATGCAAATAGTTTATGGAGGTGCTATGCAGAACTCTTATCTAGAGCGACTCCACTATGTCCTTGTTCCTATAGTATATCTGGGTCGTGGGAGTCCTGCAGCCATAGCCTTAAAAAGGCTCTTTTAGAATAACAGTTATGGATAGAAATAAAAAAAATATATATATAATATATAATAGCTTGCTGCTGACCCCTCTCCAGTAAGAGTGACATTAGATAACAAGGAATATATTTTCAGCATCTAAAGTACCGTAACTATGGTGCTATAGGTACTGTAAATATATTCCTTGTTATTTAAGGTAACACTTACTGGAGAGGTGTTAGCGCCAAGCTTTATACATTTCTATAACTTCTATTTCTATAAATGTTTCTAGCATCCAGTGGGTTAAACATGATTCAGTAGTACACTTTTCATGGAATTGTTATTTTATGTGGTGCTTTAGTTGTGTGTCTGTTTGGCTTTCAGCATTTTAAGAAGCAGAAGAGGTTGATCCCAGAGAGGACGGTTTGGAAATACTTTGTGCAGCTCTGCAGTGCCCTGGAACACATGCATTCCCGCCGTGTCATGCACAGAGGTAACAGTCAAGCTCCCATTAATTACAACCTTAAAGGGACAGTAATGTGCCCAAATTTTTTACAGTTATGTAGAGTTTAAAATATTAATCAAATTGCTCCAAACCCTCTCTCTCAAACCGCTATGGTTTGAGAGATATAGGGATTCAAAGTTCCCCCCTCCCTCCCCTTCTCCTGATGTCAGCTGTAAAGCTGACGGCAGGAGAATCGAGTCGTACGACTCAAGGAGGCTCTGCAGCAGGGCCCGAATCACGTTTCTTAAAAATAATTAATTCATTGGAAATGTCTAAAAAGTGAGCCTGGTTTGCAAGCACACTTTGTAGATCTTTCCAGTGAATAAATTCTTTTTAAGTACTGCGATTTTGGCTCTGCTGCAGAGCTGCCTGCTGGTCCCCGGACGGGCATCTCATGCTGTCAGCTAGACGCTGACATCAGGAGAAGGGGAGGGAGGGGGGAACTTTGAATCCCTATATCTCTCAAACCATAGCGGTTCGAGAGAGAGGGTTTGGATTGAATTGATTAATATTTTAAGCTCTGCATAACTGTAGAAAAATTTTGTGGGACATTACTGTCCCTTTAACTGTTTACTATTTAGATTGAATAACATTTCGTAAGCATAATGAGTTCCTGCCCATAAGAGCTTTCAATCTAATCTCCTTAGACGTAACATTTTTATTAAGTCTCTGTTAGAGATGTCTACTGTATACACTGAGAAACCTATTTCTATCATCTATTATTCCCTTTCCAGCGAAACTGGATTCCCTGCAGTTGTGCATTAATCTGCTGAAGACCTCTCCGTTTAAAGTGGACAGAGAATATAAATCAGCCTATATGTTTTACTAGCAATCATCCTATGTAATAATTTGCTAAAAGTTTGTAATGACGTAGTCATGCGCAGTAGAGACTGCTGCACGTGCTGCAGTCTTGAGCAGTAGAAACTGCCCATGACACGGCTGATACGGAGTGGGGAGCTCCGAATTCAGACCTTGGTCCTCTCTACGCACCCCGCGGTCTGAATTCGGAGTGCCCCGCTCCGTACCAGCCGCATCACTGGCAGTCTCTACTATGCATGACTGCACCTCGACCGGCTGGCAGTGTTGCCCGTGTACACGGGCTCTTCAACTAGTATAATATAAAAGGCCAGATATATGTTTGTCCGATACAGTCATGCGCAGTAGAGACTGCCCAAATGCACAGAATGATATCCTGTGTACATGGGCTTTTGCAGTCATGCGCAGTAGAGACTGCCGATGCAGTCATGCGCAGTAGAGACTGCCGATGCAGTCATGCGCAGTAGAGACTGCCGATGCAGTCATGCGCAGTAAAGACTGCCCACATGCACAGAATGCTGGCCCGTGTACACAGGCTTTTGCAGTCGTGCGCAGTAGACTGCCCAAAGGCACAGAATGCTGGCTGTGTACACAGGCTTTTACACTAGTTTATCTATAAAATAATTTGTCTGTACAGAGTAGCACTTATCAATCCATATAATCTGATTTGTGGATTGTTTTTTTTCTCTTCCTGAAAGTCAGTGTGGATTTTGAAATGCCTTTGTCCCAGGTCTTTGTTTAGCAGTGAGTTCCTTAAAGGGGAACTTTCACCTCTTAAAAAGTTTTTAGCTTAGGTTTAGTTATAAAAGTAGGTTTAGAAAATTTGTGTTTTTTTTTTTGTTTTTTTTTTTTTCCTTGTTGTTTTTTATTAACTTACATACTGTTAAAGGTATTTAATCTTCAAGCTGTGCCGGTCAGCATAATGCAGCACGCTGATTCTTTGGCGCATCTCTTCTTGACTCCTAATTCTCGTCCCTCCCATCAGCCCCAGGTATCACATTCACACTTCCCTTTGGTGTGTTGTGAACGACTTCTATCGTTACATCAAGCTCCAGTTAGCATTATACTGAGGTTGCAACCTCAGTCATATTCACTTATGAAAAAATGCTCATAACTGACAGGATGATGTAGGAGATTAACACAAATTCAGCCAAAAAAAAGAAAATCTAAATCTCCTACATCACCCTGTCAGTTATGAGCATTTCTTCATAATTGAATACGAATATACTGGAGTACCAGTCCAAATATATACCTAATGTTAATGCATGTTGGCTAATGAATGGTAAACCAATGAGTGATAATTGTGCCATCCACAATGTATGACTGTTCAAAATATCGATGTCCATTGTAGAATAGAAGACACCCTTTGAATGAAACTAAATTATCTAATTGGGAGATCCATATATTAACTCTTTCAGATTCCATCGATGTGTCCTAGTTATATAATAATTTATTCACATTTATGATATAGGGTACAGATTGATCCTCACCTGTATAGATGGTTAGAAAACAATCAATGTGTACATACAAATATTGAGGTTTAGGTGTCTGAAAATAAGTCCTCAGATTGTCTCAATGATTACATAGTAGGACTTGCTCATCACTTAGTGTAGTTACTTTAGAAACTATAGGTGTATGCATTTTATATTGATGTATATGTACAGTTACATAAAGCCCTGAATTAGCTCATACTAGTTTGTCACCCTCTTAGCCTTTGATAAATGGGTGAAAAGTAAACCATCATTTAACCCCTTTGGTGCTTTAGTTTCTAGCAAATATATCTGTCTAGCATCAGCTGTCAACAGAACACCGTCCAAACTGCCTTTCCTGTCGTTAAGTTGAAATGTGCTTATCCATTTGAAGGAAATTGCTACAATATCTCCATTATCGGTTAGAGTCACATGCTTTGCATTTGGCTTGTCCCTTTTGTTTCTGATGTCTCACACGTTTAAGAATTCTTCTAAGTTGCCATTTACATATAATACTGATGTATTACAGTTGATAAAATCACAAATATGATACCCTAATTTACTATGTAACTATATATTACAGTACTTACAATTAAATAGACCTACAATATTAATGTAGCTCAGTTTCAGTTGTAAGCTCTTTGATATCACTTGTGTATCTCCATTTCAGTTGTAAGCTCAGTGGTATAACTAGCATAACACTAGCAATACCATAGAGCTTACAATTAAAATGGAGCTAAATAAATAGCAGTGTAGCACCATTTCAACTCAGTTTGTCATACCACAGAGTTAACAATTGAGATGGTGCTACACTAGTGATGCTCAGAGCTTACAATTGTAATCAGGCTACATTAGACACCACAGATCTTACAAATGAAATGGAACTATTTCAATTGTAAGTTCTGTAGTATCAAATCTGTCCCCCTTTCTCTTCTTCCTCTCTCTTCTTCCTCTCTCTTCTTCCTTCTCACTTCACCTCCAACAGGTGGCTTTCTTTAATTAGCCACCTGCTTCTTTGCTTGTCTCACACAAGTCCTGCCTTCCAAAGTGCAAAATTCACATTGTTCAAGTGAATGTCCAACTGTACAGTTGGAAGACATCACCTGGCAGGTCTTGTAAATGATAGAGGGTTATGTAAAGAAAGGGGCTGCAAATTCAAACATGCCGCCTGCTGAATGGATAGCTGGCCATTCTGCCTGTATGCATGACAGTCGGCCTGATTAAGTTCTGGGATGGCCTTGCACAAACACATCTCCGACTGCTTTATTACAGGAAGAGGGAGATGAAGTTAGGCAGCTGCCCGCCGGCCCAGATTTATGACCATCCTGTAATGCAGTTGCCCCCCAGACCAGTGTGTTCCCTCCCCAAACCCATTAGGGTCCCATTCAATGGGGCCCGCCAGCCCTTGGGCACACTGTAATATCCCTGGTATCCTGGTGGGTTAGTCCAACAATGGTTTAAAGACCTTGCTGATCATAGTGTTAGTCATATCTAATGCTCAAATGATTAAACCTACTATGCTAAATGACTTCTGGAGCAAACCAACTGCACAATAGAGGACAAATAAAACTTATCTAATTCTCATTAACCTAAATGGGGCTTTTAGCACCTTTAAAGTTAATGTGTTGGACCTCACTACAATTCAAGGGTTTAAAAGCCCCTTGCAGAATTAATTGAGGGGGGGTATACACTAAGGTTTGATAAATTAATGAAGAATAGATGTAATGTCTCCAATGTCCTGAACTCTCCAAGTCTTGTTATTTCATGGAACCTGTACACCGAGATCTCTAAAGCTGGACAAGTCTTTGGGCCAGCTGATAGCAAAAAAAAACAGGTGACAGCATTTTTTCAAGCACTGTAAGCGATTTAAAGATCCGTGCTATGAAAAAAAAATGCAGGCAAAAAACCCTCCTACCGGCCACTAAATTTAGATGTGCTTTGGCCCTTTGGAAAAAAAACAACAAAAAAAACCTCTACAAGTTGCTATTTAATGGACTGCATTAGCTGTTAAGATCCGATAAGGGACTCACTTTAGCGCATAAAATTTAAGACCCAGTTTTTTCTTTCACTAAAGTCCCTTATCGAATCTTTAGTCAGCCTACACAGCTATTAAAAGCAAAAAAAAAAAAAAAAGTCCCCAGTGGATGTATTGATATGAGGCCCTAAGCCGCACATAAATACATCCAAAGTGCCTACAATGTGTTCAGTGTTAGTAGAATTAACCCTGTGACTGCCAGTGGGTTAACGCGACTAAGTAACAAAGCAACATCCCATCACAAGTAACACTTACCATTAATCCTTATGTCCAGCAGAGTACCCGGCATGCTGGTCATCTTCTGTCCTCCTTTCTACTCTTCTTTCTTGTATCTTCTTTTTTTTAGAAATATAGCAGGCAATAATACTTGTCAGAAGGGTATGCAGTGCATTGCGGACCTCTCTGGGGCTCAAAGGGTTAAACACTGTATTAGTGCCCGGTTCCATAAAAATATGCCGTCATTATTTTATTATATTATTATTTTAATAAGCCAAGTGAAATTTAAGCCATTATAGTAGTCAGAGGTGCACAGTATAATATTTCCATAAATTAATTCATAAACTTGGCTTAATAAACTGCCCCCGTCACTGCAGAGGCGGCGTCAGCAGAGACGGTGCTGTGTGCCACAGCCCCCCCCCCCCCATCCAGTCCCTCTCGAGCTGATGCCCGTTCCACACTGATGGAAATTGTACAGAGACTGCAGTTATATATGGGCGGTCTATGTTCAAATTCTCTTTCAGACATTGACTGAGAAGTGCTTACGCACATCCCAGCCAATCAAATTTGAGCAGCTGTGCTTTAAACTGATTAGCTGGGATGTGCTTAAGCACATCTCAACCAATGGCTGTAAGGGAATTTGAACATAGACTGCCCATATATAAAGGTGGTCTCTATACAAATTCCTTCATTGTGGAACAGGCATTGACCCGTGAGGGACTGGACAGTGGGAGGTGCCTGTGGCACACAGCACTGTCTCCGCCTCAGCTGCCGCACATATCGGCGGAGACAGTTTATTAAGCTACTTTTTTATGAATTCATTTTGCGGACATATACTGTGCAACTTTGACTACGAAAATGGCTTAAATTTCAATTGGCTTATTTGGAACTAAAATAATGGCGGCATATTTTTATGGAACTGGGCACTAACACAGAGTTTAACCCTTTGAGCACCAGAGATATCCTCAACGCAATTATGTAACTTCATAAAGGATTTAGAACAAAGATTTTTATTTGCACAGTCTAATTTATAAATACATATACTGAAGGTTATATTACCTCTCACAATGATTCTATAGAAATCCTTAATCTTCCAAAACCGGAAGCCAGGTATCAGCACAGACAATTTGTCTGCACACTTGCACTGTCAGTCCCAGTCTCCCTCCAGAATCATTGCACTGTCCCGAAAGGGGACTGAGGGCGCAGACACGCAGACTGCACTAACCTGGCCGTCAGTCTCAGAAGATTAAGAATTTCTATAGAATCTTCTCGTTGTGAGAGGTAAGAGAATTTATTATCAAGCTAGTCGCCACCTGCCTAATTATTGCAGGGTGACTTTACTTCTGGTGGTAGTTCCGCTTTAAGGGGTTAATATGAAGTTTTGTTGCTGTGAAATAGTGTTGTATACTTATATACACACCAGAGATTCTTATCTGTGTACCATTTAAGGACTAGATGGGGTCACGACACATTGAGGAACAATGTGGGACACAATCCTCTGGTCATTAAGGGGTTACAAAAGAGGAACACAAGGGTATCAAAGAGAGACATAAGGATTTAGCTCTCAAAGTGGAGAGCTAAACTCCTAAAGAGGGACACTTGGGAGATATGCTTTCTAGCATTCAAGACCCATTTAAATCAGTGGGGTTTTGGGTAAATTTTATTTATCCCCTGTTGTGCAGTTGGTTTGCTCAAGAATTCCACCTCTTTAGCTTACAGCAAACAGGCATCAATACTATATAATCGTAATACTTTTGGGACTTTCACTCTGTGATGTCTCATCCTTACAGTGGTTCCTGGATGTGAACATCTGTCTGTTGAAAATTATGACTGATGTATACCCTCAGGGTTTTTTTGTCTTGTTCCCTCACTCTCTCTCTCTCTCTCTCTACCCCTAGATATTAAACCAGCCAATGTGTTTATAACAGCCACAGGCGTGGTGAAGCTGGGGGATTTAGGTTTGGGCCGCTTCTTCAGCTCCAAAACCACAGCTGCGCATTCTTTAGGTAAGCCGTCCTGAGAGGCACGGGACTGAGCGGGTGTTTTACTGCCCTGTCTGATGCCATGTGTCAGCTGTGAAACCTGCGTCCCCCTCCGGAAAGCCTTATTAACCTGCGTCGGGGCACACACACTTAATTTCACGCTGCTTTCAGAAGTTTCCTGTTATGACGACCTCTGACCCTGCAACTGACGTTAAAAGAACCCGCTGCCACCATAACCACCGATTATTTATTTTATGGGAGACTCGTTAAAATTTAAAGGGAAGAAAAGCAATTCATGAGACTTGCTCACAGAGGAAGAAAATAATATTACCAGCAGTAAAAGGAAGAGAGAATTACAGGGGTTTTGTAAAATAGAGAGACTCTTTTTCTTGGTC
Organism: Rhinophrynus dorsalis; assembly: GCA_037306005.1. NCBI lineage: Eukaryota > Metazoa > Chordata > Amphibia > Anura > Rhinophrynidae > Rhinophrynus > Rhinophrynus dorsalis. Next base: position 150,673,237 of record CM074722.1, on the reverse strand, counting down.
CCAAACTGTGATGTAACAAATCAGAATGTATTATTTCATGTCTAGTGTAACAAGCACATGTAAAAAAAGACAAGGTAATTATGAGACAAGAGTTCTCAGGGAGAATGTGGGGAAATACTAGTGTACAAAAAGGGGTGGTGAATTCACAACAACCTATACTCCACCTCTGCTACAATGAGGAAAGTAATATGCACTGAATTCTGATTGTAGGAAATGCCCATTTTCCCTTGATGACATCATCTTGGGCACTTAAAGAAACAGTAAAAACTCCTAATGATAACCCCCTCCCTTTTATCTTAACCTGTAAAGTGCCAGAGGGTTAACCATTTCAGCACCAGGTGGGTGTGCAGCACGTTGCTTTGCAATGCATTGTACACCCCTCTGGCACTGAAAGGGTTAATCTGGCTAAAATATCCTAATAACCACTATATATTAATCCTTATCTTAAGACTATGTGGATAAACAAAATGGAATAATTCTAATGGAATCCAGCTGCATTATAGGGAACATAAATATGGAGCTTTTAACACACTGAATGCTTCACTATTCTTTGGAAACCTCTCTAGCATTTGAGGAGTTAAAAATCTATTGAAACATTAAATGTGAGCTATGCACTTGAAATGTGTGGTTCTTCCGAATGTGCCTCATACAGCATTCAGATCTATTTGCAGCATTTTTGCATTTGATCCTGCTATAGTCTGTAACTGAATAGGGACATATTACTAGACTGAGAAGGAGGACGCATCCCATTAGAATCATGGGGAGATCTTTCTCACTATGACTTATCTTATTCACTCTGCTAAAGCCTGTTGTTTACCATGTAGGGATGAGAACTAAATATAGATATAAGGTGTGGCACCTCAATAAAATATATACCTACTACTTTATGGTGGACTTCTACCTACCATGGGTAAGTGCTTTTGTTAAACGCATTAAGAGCCACACATTCCTGCAAGGATAATTGCCCTTTAATTTGTCCACCAGTTGGCTTGCCCCAGAATTACCACACTCTCTTTGTGCAATTGGCACTTCAGTGCAAAGCAACATCAGAATATGTCCACAAAAAAGAGGCTGTCTGTGAAGATGGAGGAGGGCCCCATCTCGATACAAAGCTCACCATCCTCATTTTATGTGGCTGGTTGTTTACTTTCCAAACTTGTATGCTTTCTTTATGTATGTAGTTCTTACAGCCATTTTAGTACAGGTAATTTATATTTGAAAAATGAAAGATTGTAGTTGGTGGAGTTTAGTGCTTCTGGCATCTTCTATAGCATGTCAGCTCATACCAATGGGATGCCATTTGTCATGGTAGAGCAGTAGCTAATTACTACAGCAGGAAATTCCATGGTTTACAAAACAATCAATTTCTTTGAAGGGCTAAATATGGCTGTATGGAAATATTTATTCGCAACAGCCTAGGGGCAGAAATGTAAGTGACCCCTTATTTTATTGAGGGTAAATGTCCACTTTCCAAAATGGTGTGCCTTGCACGAAAATGGTCATCAGAAAATGGCTGAAATTTCTTATTGCGCAAAATCATGAAGCACAGAAATTTTGTGTGAAATAGGAAAGGTTTCAGAAATCTACTCTAAATTTAGTGCATAACATCTTAAAAATAAGAGATTATGAAACATGAATGTCATATATATATATATAAAAAATATGTGGAAAATGTGTCCAGCCTCTGGGGTACAAAAAGTACTCCAAGCCTCTGCCACTGAAAGGGCTAATCCCTTGGGCACTAGAGAGGTCTCCAACATATAATACACTGGAGACCTCTGTATCTTTTATTGGATTATTCATAAAAGCATTATAATGATTGGAAGCTGGTCAGAGTGTACTACTTTAGGCGTTTGGCATCCTTCTAGGTCTTTTTATGTTTTTCATTTCTGTTTTAATTTTTATTTCAGTTGGGACTCCTTATTACATGTCGCCTGAACGAATACACGAAAATGGATACAACTTCAAATCTGATATATGGTCTTTAGGATGTTTGCTGTATGAGGTAATGGTAACAATTAGACATGCAGGTGACATAAAGTTGAAATCTACCTTCTACAGAAAGTGTGTTTGATTTGTGCAGTAACCTAGCAGAGGTTGCATAAACTAACAGTGGAATGATTCACAAATGCTATGGAATGTACACAAGGCTCTACGAAATGTAAAACATAGCTATGGTATACAGGGAGAGTTGATTCAAATAAAGTTAGGCTTCACAATTAAAAATGACTTGCCTTTAATCTTTTTTTGTTCAAACAGTTGAAATCTTCATTTTCATATATTGTTTGGAAAATGAGGGCCTTATGCACAAAGCTAAAGATATACAGTTTTGTGTAAAAGGGATTAAATGGAGCTTTAACCCCTTAACGCCCAGTGGTCCTGGGGTTGGATCTCACTTAAGGAACACATAGACGGCATTTGGCGAGCTGTCACACGTACCAGCTCACTACGATCTTAGAACAGTCCATTTCCGATTCCTGTAGAAAAGATGAGGGGGCAAACTGGAAAGGAGAACTTAGAGTAGATATATGGCTAACTGGATGCTTAATCTATAATGGTGTAGCCAACATATGGCTCTCCAGATGTTTGATTCAACTTTCATCATCATCCTTAGATAGCCAATAGCTATCTGGGAGGCATAGACCTAGTGCATTAGAGGGTTATCCTAATAGGCATCAGAGTTATCTAGAAGCTCTTGGGTAGGGGATGGGCCTTTCTGCATGTGATAGGCTATGGATACCTCTTCTAGTCTCTGGATTCATAGTCGGTGCACTTGGATACCAAGTTATGTTTAGACATATACCTATTGTATTGTGCAGTGAACATGCTCACACGAAAGAGCTTTGTTGCAGCCCATATAATCAATTTTGGCTATGCTCACTGCAAAATAAATTGGCTTCAGATTGCAAGTGTACACTGTGTCTATTAATTCCAGTTCAGGTTTTGGCAAGGCCCCCCAGAAAAAGAAAAAACATCTAAAACTTATGGAGTTCAACCAGTTTTCACCAAAATAACTAAAAGCAAATACACAAAGTATTGGTGCACATCCATATTTTCATTATTATTAATCCTTTACTCTGTGGCATATTGCCTACATATCTCCACTATATTAAAGATAAGGTTTTAGTCCTATATTATGGCCATAGTAGGCTAAGCTTGCCTCCATGTCAAGGTATCTCATTATAGGAATGTCCTGACCTTAATATGCTTTGTCTTTTGAGCTGAATCTATCCTGCTTTAGGCATTTATTAACCTTAAAGGGATAGTAATACTTCATTTTAACTTTATTTTATTTTGTAGGCATTAAAAAAAAACATGAAGAATGATATAAGTCTTATCTCTCAAACCTTTATGGTTTAAGAGATATTCACAAACAAAGTATCCCCCCCCCCTGTTCAACTAGATCAGAAGGGAGGTGCCCAGGTAGACTGCAGAGAGGGACAATCTTCAATTAAGATAAGGAAAAAAGCTGAAAAACTTGTCAAGGGGGGAAGGGCTTTCATTGTTTTCATACAAATTGTCCCCTTCTGTTATCTGTCTGGTCATACAACCTGATCCACATCTGAGAAGAGATGGCTTACACTAGGTAAAAGGGGCGGGGAGGGGAACTTTGCTTGTGAATATCTCATAAACCATAAAGGATTGAGAGATAAGACTTATATCATTCTTCATGTTTTTTTAATGCCTACAAAATAAAATAAAGTTAAAACGAAGTATTACTATCCCTTTAGTTTACTTTATCCTGAGAGCTGAGTCTTTGCCAGCTTTATTCATTGATGGAGACAGACCACCTGACAGGCAATATATAGTGTCTTAAAGACGATGAACATTGCTCCTAGGGGTGGGAGTGGTGCCTAAACCAATAGAAGCTGATCAAAACTTCCAAAAGTACAATTCCAGTCCAGGTTTTGGCAAGCACACCCAAAGAAAAACATCTAAAACTGCTGGAGTGCAACGTATTTTGAACAAAATAGCTAAAAGCAAATACCCAAAGTATTGGTTCACATCCATATTTTCATCATTAATCCTTTACCATGTGGCCTATTGCCTTCACATCAACACTATATTAACCCCTTCAGGACCGGCTACGCACCCCTGCTGCGGTCACTTAAGGACCACGGGGCTTTTTTAAAGAATCTGATTCCGGACTCCCGGAATGGCGTGCAGTTGACCGGGGAGCCCAGAATTCCATGACGTACATGTACGTCCTTGGTCCTTTAGGGACCGCAACATCATGACGTACATGTACGTCATGGGTCGTTAAGGGGTTAAAGATATATAGATATATATTTATGTTTTTTCTGTTGGCCTTTGAGAAGAAAAGTTGCCAGCAAGGTAAAATAAAACATCCAGTTTATTTTAAGTTTGAATAAATTTGATAATATATTTTACTTTGCTTGTGGCTTTGATTTTTATTACATGGTTGTGATCTCCTCTCTATGACTGCTTGGGAATAATTTCCTGTCGGAACACCCCGCTCCTGAGTTTAAATACGGCCTGTTGAGTACTTTTACATTTAAATGGATAGTAGCACTTAAAATGTAAATCTATAAGGGTTTATCCTCCTGAGTAAACAAAGTTACTCCCTCTGCTGAGAGGTAGTTTATTCAAAAGATATTGCAGCTTAAACTTGAATTTTTTAGGTGCAGTATCGCAATTGCCTGAAATTGTACAGTGGCGCTGTTGCTACACTATCCTATGAACAGCTGTGGTCAGTTGACCATAAACCTCCATAGGATAGTGTAGCAACAGCACCACTGTACAATCTCAGGTGATTGCAATACTGCACCTAAAAAATTAAAGTTTGGGCTGCAATAACTGTTGAACAAAGCCACTTTCAGCAGTGGGAGTACCCTTGTTTTACTCAGTAGGATAAATCCTACAATATATATATTTTTCTTTATGTATTAAACATAATTATCCCTTTAAAGTTAATTTGAGCCAGTGTTCTCTCTTTGTTTCCAGGTCCTTGTTAAATGGTGTACTCGTTCTTTTTCATAAAGCATTTGTTTTGTGGCCACACTGCTACAGAGAATATCCTGTTTTCTTTACTAAACAATATACCTTTACGGACCAGACAGGTGTGCAACACATTGTCCTTTAAAAGGATAACTATCCCCTGCCCCCTTATCAGGTGATCATGCCCATTTGGAACACATAAGCTGCTGTGGAATTATACAGTATTTCTGTTGCTGGTTGTGGGATAAAAACAGTCACCTTCTGTCTCCCTTCGTAGGACACAATAACAAATGTTATCCAAGTCTGTAGAGCACTCACACCTCCCTAACCTTGTTAAGGGCACTAGCCCTGGCCTGCCTTAGATTACACCTCTCCGACTTGGGTATCCTGCTTGGATATAGAAGCTGCCTCATTCTCTCCCAAGAACAAGCAGGTGCCCTATAGAAATCCTGCTAGTTCTCTCCGCACGTCAATAACACTACCTAGGATAGTTGGAGAGACAATAAAGCATCTCTTTCCCCCACACGTGATTTAACCCTGGGATTGCCAGAGTGGTATCTATCGTATTGCAGTTCAATGTGTTGGATACCTCTTGTGCACTCAAATAGTTAAGTGTAATCCCTCCCCAATACCTTTTACCTTTCTCATGAAGCTGTTTCAGTTTTGCCCACCTACAGCAAAGCATGTTGTCCGCAAAAGAGATGGGATTCCTAATGTACTGGCCTTAGACCAACCAGCAATATACCACATGGCTCATCAAGAACTTGAGTCCACCTGGAAATTACCCAAACCTCTGTTGAATCCCTCCAAACCTTTACTAGGCCTTTTAGCACCTTCACAGCAGATTGCCAGACCAGAGAGAGGTCAGAAGGCCTGTATGCCAGTGTTCTGAGGTTGACTCAAATGGCATCTCGAATGCATCTAAAGAACACCAAAATAACTCCTACTGGACTCATTAACCTCATGAATGTTAGAGTCCTAATAACACATTGTTTCACAATGCATTGGAGAACCCTCTAGAATCCTCGGTGTTAACCACCATGCTCCCAGCCACAGATTAACCTGTGGTTAACTCTTCTGAAGACAGGTAGTGCTGTATATCATTGCACTAACAGTATACTGGATAACTGTGTGCTGGGTATAGGTGGTTAAACAAATGGTACTGTGTGTGAAGAATGCTTTGTGGTGTTTGAGAACTGGTAGTGTGTAGGGGCCCATGAGAAATATAGAGACGACAGAGCCCCTGGGATCAAGGGCTCTGTCACAACTGCAGCCCTTGTTGCCTTGATAATACTCAATGGATTTAAAACTGAATAGTCAGAGCATGTTTTGTTGACTCTGGCCAGGAACAGTGGTGCATACTTGGATAAGATCAGAGGTACTTTACATCCATGCTAGGACAAGAGCATAGTCTAAAACTGGAGGGACAAAGGCTTAGATGCAATGTAAAAGTTTTACTTCCTTGATAGGATAGTAGAAAAGTGGAATCGCCCACCATCAGAAGTGGTAGAGATTATTACAGTGAGGGAATTTAAGCATGCATGGTATAGGCACATAAGGCTATCCTGAACATAAGATAAGACCAAGGACAAAATAAGGTTTCACATTTTTACAGTAGCAAAAATGGGCAGGCTAGGTGGGCCGAATGGTTCATTACTGTTGATGCCTTGTCATTTTCTGAATTGGGATGAGGGGGTGGACCACTGGAAAATGGGAAGTGTGGAAGATAGTAAACTATCCTCTCCCCGTTCTTAATATTTTATCCTTCCTTATTTTTTAATGTATACATCTCAGGGAAATATGGGGATAAACCAACTGTTTGACTGACAGAAAGGGACAGAAAAATTCCACAAATTCCCATTGATTTACATTTTTTTATTATTGTAACTCTTTGAATTTTGGGGAGGTCTCCATTGCTTTGCTTTTGTAATTCTTTGGAAAAGACACAGCTTTGGAAGCCCTGTTTAAATGAATGCTTCCAACCCCCCATGGTACAGTTGCTTTGTCATTATACAGAAGACCAATGCCTTCTATTAATTATTTGACTCTTGTATTTAAAGCGGAACTACCACACGTTAACAACTTTAGCTTCAATAACTCCGCATAGTCGCCAGAATTATTACCTTGTAAAGGAGAAATACTCATTCTTCCCCGGCTAACAGGCAGGACAAATCGCGGACATCTTGCCATAGCAACGTCCGCTCTCCTGTTCTGTCAGTCCCAGCTGGCTGTAGGAGGCGTTGCAATGAGCCGTTCGGCTCCGGAAGGGACTGACAGAGCAGACGCATGGGCGTCACTATGGAAAGATGTCCGCGATCCGTCCTGCCTGTCAGCCGGGGAAGAATGGGCATTTCTCCTTTACAAGGTAATACTTCTGGCAACTAGCGCTACTAAGCAGCTAGTTGCCAGATGCGAAGTTATTGAAGATAAAGTTGTTAACGTGGTAGTTCTGCTTTAAGTTCATTTCTGTGTGCAAAATTAGTTTAATCCTTTGAGTGCCAGAGGGCTATCCAAAGCATTGCTTTGCAATGAGTTGGGCACCTCTCTGGCACTCAAAGTTAACCCTTTGAATGCCAGAGGGATACGCAACGCATTGCTCTACCCCCTCTGGCACTCAAAGGGTTAATCTTATTTAATTGCTGGTTGTTGTCATAAGAATTCCATCCCAGTTGTGTGATCGTCTTTCTCAGGTTTTAGCTCATTTGTACTTAGCCAGATCTTTTTATTTTGCATTTAATAATGTACAATACCTTGTGTACATGAAGGGTCGCAATATCTAAAAAGGCCTTTTTGCTCTCACCTATTTTATTTTTAATACATGCAAATAAATAATTGATGAATAGCAAAACATTAAATGAAATTGTAAAGATGTGAATTATTTTTCAGTAGAATTAGATCCTTTAGATTCACATTTTTAATTGCCATTCAATGATTCAATTAAGAGGAAAAGAATCTGCTTCTAGTACACAGACCTTTACATGTAAAAATGGATATTACATGCTATTTTTTTTCCTTTGTCTTATTGTTGAGCACAGCGACTGCATTCTTGACAAGGTTGTAAGTTGGTGGCTTTTAAACACAGCATGGGGAGAAAAAGCAAAAAAGAGAGAGAGAGACTACCACAAGCCTTAAAGACAGTGGGATCCTGTCCTTTCAAGACACCCCCAGAATACTAATCAGGCCGCTAGGTCAGGAGAGCAAGTCAATCATTCCCCAAGATCGGCTCAGTGTGCAAGATCAAATTAGCCTGAAAAATTCAGCTGCCGAGAGGAGAAATAAAGTGGGGAGTCGGGGGGGGGGGGGGGGGGAGCAGCTGTCAGAGTGAAGTCAGGAAGATACACTAATGAAGCAGATGAATAGTGCATAAAGCATCAAAATAAAAACAGGACAGTTGACATTTTTCATCTGTCAAAGCAGGAGATGCATGAAAATATACTAGTCGCGCTTGGCTCCTTCGGGGGACGTTCTACGTGTTATTTTATTATTTTTTTTTCCCTTTCCCACCTACAATGTGTGACATTAACCTGTTCACCAACAAAAACACCCTGCAAGGCATAGCTTGGCAGTGGGATGCAAGGAATCCCAGGAAAGGACTAGCAGGCTGCTAACTGATTGATTGTACTTGTGCCTTTGCCACTCCACAGCTAGAGGACTCTCCAGTGCAATTTAAATCTTGAAGTGCAAGACACAAACCTCCTTTTTTTTTTTTTTTTTTTTTATCTTATTGTACTTACTAATAATATTTGATACCAAAAATTATGATTAAACATGAATAAATAGTTTGTATATAAAAGCAGTGCAATCACTGGATTGTAAAATTAATTGAAGTATCATGATTTTAAAGTCAAGGGAAGTTTCACTCCATGTGCAAGGAAGTGCAAAGTTTTAGACTTCTGTATGGGACCTTTCTGAAGCCCTTTCTTGAAAAAGGTCCCTTTTAGAGGACTAAAACACTGCTCCTTTATTTGTACCTTACATTGAGTAAATATCCATTGATTTTAAAATACCAGTTTTATTAAATCTTATATGTTTGTCCAGTTAGACACATTAGGCTACATATTTGTTATTGAACATAACACAAGCCTACATGTCCCCCCCCCCCCCAATGTTTTTGTTTATTTCATTATAATTCTAATGGTGAAGGATGCAATAGGATGCTTGTTTCTCTTTTCTTTGTATTGTAAATTGACACCAGTACATAGCTGAAAACTAGAGGAATATCAAATTAAGTGGGTCTGGGGTACATATGGTTGCAGTACATGTTGATAAATTCGCCCCTTTGGTGTTCTGCAGTACAGGTTTATTGTGGGAGTAATGCTGTTTTATTATGTTTTTTCAACCCTGGTGTTCCCCAGGTGTTTGGGGACTTTTCATTGAGTTCAATGGGAGAAACTTCTTTGGGACATAACTCTCAACTGTTTGGGCTACAACAATCAGTGATTACTCTTTCTAAGTCTTTCTCTGTAATTTGTTTTAAGCTTGGGCTATTTTAATTAAGTTTCTCACTAGTTTAGACACTTTCTCCTGGTGATGTCTGACCCTAAGGGTCATATGGAGAAATCCAGAGCAAAGGATTCATGGGCTTCCCTTATTCCCTTTACCCACACTTTATCATGCTATACAGGACTTCCGGCTTGATAGTCTGAGTCTCTCTGACCTTCATGTACCTGTTTCCTCCAAGGCCTACCGTAGCATTTGGTTCATCTTCCACCAGTGGTGTGCTGATAAGGCTGTGTCTGCCCAGACCATCAATCTCCCCACGGCCCTGGCCTTTCTTCAAGATGGTGTGAACAAAGGCCTTGGTCTCACAGATCTCAGCCCTTTCTGTCCTTGTTAAGAGACAAATCTCTTTTCTATTGGATGTCAAGACCTTTGTTCAAGAGTTGGTGCATGCATTTCCTTTATTTAGGGAACTGATCTTAAGTATCCTCCAGAGATTTTCCTTTGGGCCCCTGACCTTGGTCCCATTGCATTTCCTAAAGCTCAAAATGACTTTCCTATTGACTCTCTGTTTGAAGGGTGACTGAACTGCAAGCTCTTTCTTAAAAAGTTCCTTTTCTGTTTTTTTTTTTCACCAGCACAAGGTTGTAATTTGTACTTCGCAGGAGTTCTTTCCCAAGGTTGTCTTAGGTGATTCAGGAAGTTTCCAATGTCACCATTGTCTCTTGTATCAAGGCTACATATGCCAGATGTATGTGAACAGGAAGAGATCTTTCTCTTTCAAGATCATAGCGCACTCCTCCCGTTCTTTGGGTGCTAACTGGGCCTACAAAATCCAGGCCTCAGCTGAACATCTATGGAAGGCTGCAACATGGTCCTCCTTGCACACATTTACCAAATACTACTGTGTCAATGTCCTGGCCTTAGCTGAGGCCAGCTTTTGCCAGAAAGCCCTTCAGACAGTTATAAGAGAAATATCCAAGTTTTGTTCAGTAGAGTGAGCCCCACTGGCTGCTGTTTGGTTTGCTATGCTAGTTGACACCTGAGATTACATAGATCCAGTTTAGTCCTGTGGAATACTGGTATTCTCAGGGAAGAGTGAGGTTTCTTGTCCTTCCCCACCCTGGAATCTTTGGGATGCTTTGGTATATCCCCATGGTTCCTGTGGTCCACATTGGGTGTACAATAAAATATGATTTTAGTGAACTTACCATTAAACCTTTTTCTCTTTAGTCCATATGGAACACAGGACATCCTACCCAGAGAAAAACCTACCTGTGTTTGCTTCCCCAGGCGGAGGAGTCCTCATAACGTCTTAGTCTAGGAAGATTCCTTTTCTTTTTAGGTTCCTTTTTCTATTGAACTTATCACACATGAATATGGATTAGGGTTGGGGGTTGGGCTGAAGGAAGAGGAGGGAGTTTCTACCCTAAAGACTATGTCACTTTGGAGTGCCCTGCCTTCCTGTAGGAGTGTACTCAACCCCAACCAGTAAAATTTGTTCCTTGGTCAAGACACAAACAAGAGAACAGTTCTGCTATACTTTTAGCTTTTTTATTATTTTTCTGTTAGATATGGAATACCACCATTAGGCAGATTAACATCACTGACAGTTCCCATCACCCAAATGTGGATAGCTCAGTTTACCAGACACTTTTGTGGACCTAAGCCCTGGGCAGAAAATCTTGGCTGCAAGTTCTTTCCCCAGGAGTTGCTCCCTGAGGCTTCTTCTTGATATATGGTAATCTGAAGACCTGCTGAAAAGGTGAGCACCCTTTGAGTGCTGAGGTCCACATGTCCCATGCTTCCCCTCCACAAAGGGGTCTCATTTGGAGTTCCTATTACATACTCATGCACTCATTGGGTTTATTCTGTATGTCTGTAAGGCGTTTGGAGCACGTTTTTGTGGTAACTTAACCCTATTGCTGCTGGTTAGCACCTTTTGGAGGGGTTTGGGCACTTTCCCTATTGGGTTCAGTGTTTATTGGGTCTTCTGGGTTTTTTTTTTTTGTTTTTTTTCTCTAGTGGGCTTTTGAGTGGTTTTACGTCTGGTATTCACCTCGTTAACTTTATGTTCCGAGCGCTCTTTTACCGCATTGCTCCATTTACTTCTATGGGACTTTACAGTTTGGGACATATCTCTGCAACCGCTCCATGTAGCATGGTCAGAGGTGGCTCATATTGTTGGTTTTCCCCTGCTCTGTCATCTGGTCACCGTTCTGGGGATGTTGGGCGTTTTAGGTGGCTTCGGGCACTGTTGGGGTACTCTGTCAGTGAAACTAGGTTTCCCATGAGTGCCCACTTCGCGCGCTAGTTTCCGATTGGCTTCCATTGCGGCAGCCATTTTGTGTATTCGCAGATCGAGTACCCTGCGCAGGGCTTGGACTGTCCTTCTCTCCTCAGCAGTTTAACCCTTCGCCTACCAGATAAGTCTAAATTAGCTTTTCTGGGGTGCATTAATTATCATACGCGCTTTATTGTGGATGTTTTGATACTTTGACCGTTTTGACTCTTTGAGAATGTCTACTCCGTTATACCTTGGGGCCAGACAGTCCCTCAGTCTCCGCGCTCCTAGCTCCAAGCCTAAGCAGCAATGGAGATCCAAGTCTTCCACAAAGCCCAAAGCTTCCAAATCTCCTTCTGTATGACTCACCGAACCTGGGTCCCCACCCGCAGGTAGGTGGCCGCTTACACCACTACTTTTCAGCTTGGCAGGCCTCTGTGGCAGACCCATGGGTTTTACAAGTGGTGGCCTCGGGATACAGGATTCCCTTCACCTCTCTTCCTTCTCCAATGACCTTTGTTTCTCGTTCTCTCCTGGGAGCAGAAAAGAGACGCCTTTTCAAGGAAGCTATACAGGCCTTTCTGGACAAGGCGGTACTGGAGCCAGTTCCCCCTCAGGAGAGGGGCTTGGGATTCTATTCCAACCTCTTTGTGGTTTCCAAGAAGGATGTAGGCTGTCGCCCCATTTTGGATCTGGAGGATCTCAACTCCTTTGTGGTCAGGTCCCAGTACCACCAGGAGTTTCTGCGCACAGTGATAGCAGCCATGTCTCCTGGGGAATTTCTGGGCTCTCTGGATCTTCAAGATGCCTATCTGTACATCACCATTCATCCAGAGAGTCGGCAGTATCTCCACTTTGCCTGCAACCGAGGGCACTTCCAGTTCTCTACCCTCCCCTTTGGCCTGACCACGGCTCCTCAAGTCTTCAACAGAGTCCTAAGAGCTTTGATATCCGTCTTACATCAGAACGGAATCAGGGTGACTCCATATATGGACGACCTCCTTCTGAAGGCCTCATCTTGAACTCCTTCACCAGCAGGTGCAAGACTGCATTCATGCTGTCTCCCATCACGGGTGGATCATCAATTTGGACAAGTCATACTGTTCCTTCTCAGAAGCTGGTCTTTCTGGTCTCCTCTTCGACACTCAGAGGGGGATGGTGTTTTTGACAGACGAAGTGGCTCATCAGATAGCACTAAAGGTCCAAGCTATCCTGTCTCAGGATCCAGTTCCAGCCAAGTAGTTGTCATCCCTGGTGGGGGAAGTTCATTTCCACCATAGAAGCAGTTCCGTTTGCCATGGCTCACATCAGGGAACTTCAGAGGATTTGATCCTGGCCTGCAAGGGCCATCCAGATCTCCTGGAAAGATCCCTGTCTCTCCCTTCTGACCACAATGACGACGGATGCCAGCCTCTCTGCTTGGGGAGCAGTGTTGGGGCACTTGAGTGTTCAGGGCAAGTGGTCTCAGGAGGAATCTCTCCTTCCCATCAATGTCTTGGAGCTTCGGGTGATATTTCATGCCCTACATAACTGGACACGACAACTGGAGGATTGCCCAGTCAGGGTGCAGTCGGACAACGCCACAGCGGAAGCCTACATCAATGAGCAAGGTGGCACAAGAAGTCTCGCAGCTTGTCTAGAGGTCAAGGCTATTTTGTCTTGGGCAGAGGAGCATGTCCTCACCATTTCCGTAATTCATATTCCTGGTGTAGACCACATTCTGTCAGACTTCCTCAGTCGACACATAGTGGACAGCGGAGAATAGGAGCTGCATCCAGAGGTGTTCAACCTCCTTATCCAGCAGTGTGGTCTTCCATGCACTGACCTGATGGCAACCAGACACAACAGGAAGGTTCCAACATTCTGCTCTCGCTGGGCGGATCCCATGGCTCTAGCAGTGGATGCTTTGTCGATCCAGTGGATGTGTCCTCTGGCTTACATCTTCCCTCCTGTTCCCCTGTTGAACAAAGTTCTTCGGAAACTGAGACTGGAGCACTGCCCAGTCATTCTGATTGTTACGTACTGGTCACGACAGGCTTGGATTCCGGAGCGTCTGGACCTCTCTGTGGCGGAACATCTTCAACTCCCCGCCCCGTCCAGACCTTCTTCTACAGGGTTACCTCTGGAAAGAAGACGTTCATCTCCTGGCTTTGGCGGCATGGAGATTGAATCCTCAGTTTTGAAGAAGGAAGGATTTTCTTCTGGTGTGGTGGCTACTATGCACACCTTTCTGACTTGGTGTGCTGATAAAGACCTATCTCAGGATTTTGACCTTCCTACAATTCTCTTTCCTTCCTTCATGACGGTGTGGATAAGGGTCTCAGTCTGAGTTCTCTCAAGGTTCAGACTTCTGTGCTCTCTGTCTTTTTTCCAGAGGCGTCTTGCTATCATTCCTGATGTCAAGGTTTTTTTCCAGGGTGTTGCTCATACCCATCCGGTGTTTAAGTCCCCTGCTCCTCAGTTGGATCTTAACCTGGTTTTGGGGGTACTCCAGTGTCCTCCTTTTGAGTCCTTGGATACCATTCCTCTACGTATGCTGACGTAGAAGATGGCATTTCTCCTTGTGATTGTTTCTGTTCACTGAGTTGCGGAGCTGCATGCCTTGTCTTGTAGACCACCCTTTTTGTTTTTTTTTATAAGGACAAGGCGGTGCTTTGCACATCACAAGAGTTTCTCCCGAAGGTAGTGTCTGAGTTCCACATCAATCAGGAGATTGTGGTTCCTTCCTTCTGTCCTAACCCTACTTCTGACAAAGGGAGGGATCTTCATCTGTTGGATGTTGTGCTCTGTCTCAAGTTCTATGTGCATCTCGCTGAGTCCTTGAGGCATTCTGACGCTCTGTTTGTCATTCCAGAGGGTCCTAGGGCAGGGAAGCCTGCTTCCAAGGTAACCACCGCTTCTTGGATCAAGTCCACGATTCGTAAGTCTTACAAACTTAGGAAAAAGCTTGTCCCCTTCAGGGTTACGGCTCATTGTGCAAGGTCTATTGGGGCTTCTTGGGCCTACAAGAACCAGGCCTCAAATGATCAGTTGTGCAAAGCGGCCACTTGGTCGTCTGTGCACACTTTTTCTAAACACTATCGTGTGGATGTGCTGGCATCGGCTGATGCCAGTTTTGGGAGAAAGATCCTGGAGGCAGTCTGGCCTGCCTCGGATCTCTCTTAGTCTCTCAGTACTCTTTCACTTTTGAGCCCTGTTGGCTCTAGTTCAGTGTACTGGGCAACAGTTCATGGGGTTTGTTATACCCCTGTTCAGTGTCCGTTGACACTTTGTGGTTAGTGTTGAGCTAGTCATGATCTGTTGGTTCATTGGTGCTGTGGTGACTCTGGGGGCCTGTTCCTGGTCCTTGCCTTTCTTCCCGCCCTGGGGAACTTAATGGATGGACATCCCAAAGTTACCAGTAACCTGTATTGGATGACAGAGAAAATAGGATTTTAGTCTTACCTATTAAAACCTTTTCTCTTAGTCCATACAGTTTACTGGTCTCCCACCCTGTCAAGGGACCATGCTTGGCTCTCCTGTGGCAGACTGTGGGGGTCCTTTCGGGTTCATGCTCAGAGAAGTCTTCCTTTACCTTCTTACTACCTAGTCAATACTTAGTCTGCAAATCTTAGTGGTTGGGGGTTGGCTAGCTGCAAGCTAAGGAGAGGAGGTAGGCTGCACCCAGCAGTCACTACTCAGAATTGTTCCTGCCTACTTAAAGGGGCTGATCACCTACCCAAAGTTACCAGTAACCTGCATGGACTAAGAGAAAAGGATTTAATAGGTGAGACTAAAATGCAATTATCCCCCACGTTGTAACCAGTAAAAAACGAAGTTAAATAAGACCAGCGGCATCTCTCAAACCTTTATGGTTTGGGAGATATCCGCTTTCAAAGTTCCCTCTTTTTGGCTTTTCCCCTGACGTCAGCGTTCTAGCTGAGAGCAGGGGAATCCTCTCCTGGGACCAGCCGGCGGCTCTGCAGCAGAGCAGAGATCAAGTTAATAAAAAATAAATCCTTTATTAAAAAGGTCTTCTATGTGTGATTGTTTTGCAAGACTAGTCACCCTAAGGGTAACAGGGTAATCCAGACGTGGACCCCTTGCTCACAGTGCCTAGAGAGATCAGCTGCACCTCACTGATGAGGCCCAACAAGGCCGAAACGTACGTCTGGGGTTGGCTGCTTCTCTTGGTCAGAGAGGAATTGCCTGGCACTTCGTGGCTGGACTGCCTTTTGGTAGGATCAGTATGATGTGCTTCAGGATATTTTCTCTCTGTGAAAGGCACTAGTGAGCTAAAAGAGATTGCACCCTGGGTAGGATACTTATCCTATAGAGCCTCATTACTTTGAGGGCAGGCTCGTTCCTAGTTGAGCATCTCTGACTAGCTCTTTTGCATATGCAAATTATCCTTGGGACTAGTCACCCTAAGGGTAACAGGGTAATCCAGACGTGGACCCCTTGCTCACAGTGCCTAGAGAGATCAGCTGCACCTCACTGATGAGGCCCAACAAGGCCGAAACGTACGTCTGGGGTTGGCTGCTTCTCTTGGTCAGAGAGGAATTGCCTGGCACTTCGTGGCTGGACTGCCTTTTGGTAGGATCAGTATGATGTGCTTCAGGATATTTTCTCTCTGTGAAAGGCACTAGTGAGCTAAAAGAGATTGCACCCTGGGTAGGATACTTATCCTATAGAGCCTCATTACTTTGAGGGCAGGCTCGTTCCTAGTTGAGCATCTCTGACTAGCTCTTTTACACATAGAAGACCTTTTAAGTTAAGGATTTATTTTTTATTAATGCGATCTTGGCTCTGCTGCAGAGCCTCCGCCGGTCCCGGGACCAGATTCCTTTGCTGTCAGCTAAAATGCTGACGTCAGGGGAGAGGGAACTTTGAAAGCGGATATGTCTCAAACCAAAAAGGTTTGATAGATGTCGCTGGTCTCATTTAACTCCGTTTTTTACTGACTACAACATGGGGGATAGTATTATTATCCCTTTAATGTAATTTATGCATTTGGTCTGTAGAAAGAAACAAACATGCTACATATACACTAAATGAGAAACTACTTGGGGAAATCTCATCAGAGAAAGATTTAGGAGTACTGATAGACTTAAAGGGATAGTAATGTTTCATAATAAAAGCAGCTCTAATTAATCATCATAGTTGTAGTTCCAGAGTAATTCAATGACAAAGTGTCCCCCTCCCGCCCCTTTTACTGATGTCACACTCTTTAGCCAGAGCAGAAGGGAGGTGCCCAGGTAGACTGCAGAGAGGGACAATCTTCAATTAAGATAAAGGAAAAACCTGAAAAGCTTGTCAAGGGGGGCAGGGATTTCATTGTTTTCATAGGAATAAGAGTGTCCCCTTCTGTTATCTGTCTGGTCTATGAACTGCATTCCACATCTGAGAAGAGATTGCTTACACTAGGTAAAAGGGGCAGGAGGGGGAAACTTTGCTTGTGAATATCTCATAAACCATAAAGGTTTGAGAGATAAGACTTGTATCATACTTCATGTTTTTTAATGCCTACAAAATAAAATAAAGTTAAAACGAAGTATTACTATCCCTTTAACAGCAGTGTGCAGAGTCAGTATCTGCAAGAGCTAATAGGGTACTATACTGCATAAAAAAAGAGTATAGATTAAAATACATAGATGTGCAAATATGATTTTACCTCTATATAAATCCTTGGTAAGGCTTCGCACAATATGAAATACAGTTTTGGGCACCAGTTCTTAAAAAATACATTATTGTACTGGAAAAAGTGTAGGGAAATGCAGGAAAAAATGATAAAGGGATTGGTGGATCTCCATTATAAAAGAGACTAGCCAAACTGGGTTTGTTTACATTAGAGAGGTGACCTCTAAGTGGTAATATGATTACCATTTACAAATATATTCAAGGTCAAAACAAAGACTCTCCAATAAACTATTTACTCAAACAGCTGAGCGAAGAACGAAAGGTCATCCATTAAGACTAGAGGAAAGGTGCTTTTGACTAAAACAAAGGCATGATTTTTTTTTTTTTACAGTGAGGGCACTCAAGTTATGGACATTTTTGCTCCTGGATGCTATCCGTGCAAATACTGTAATTGCTTTCAAAAAGGTAATGGATAAATATCTAGCACAGAACAATATTGAGAATTAATGACCGTTGGCTTCCAAGCAGATGGATTGTTGATCTGACTGCGAGTTGGAATCAGGAAGGAATTTTTTACCCACTTGGGACTTAATTGGAAATGGCTTAAATGTTTTTGTGTTTGCCTTCCTCAGGATCAACAGGGGTAATTTGGCATGGGTTGAGGCGAGACATCATGCTCCATGTATACATATATTTTCTTACACAGCTTAAGGTCATCAGCAATGATTGTAACTTTTTTCTAACGTATATAAGTATTATAATCTAGTCAGATGGCTAGTTTATAATCATAGCTTAAAAGAGCATTGTTGCTTAAATACGTTTATTTTATTCAGACAGGCATATTGTAACATTCTGAGACACACATATAACCCTTTGAGTACCAGATGGGTGTCCAGTACAATGCAAATCAATGCATTGGATAACCCTCTGGCACTCAAGGGTTAAAAGCTCAATCATCTTATAGTTCCCATAAACCAAATCTGCTCTTAGAGCAGCAGACTTGCAGATTAGCCAGGTGTTGTTCTCTGACTTCTAACAGCCATTTTGAAAGTCACATGGTGCGACTGTTTTGGCAGCTAATGTAAAACTAGTGAGCGCAGGACTTTGAGATCACTGGTGCACTACTCATAAAGCTTGTTTCCACATTAATGGATGGAGTCAAATGCCACTGAACAGAACTATAGTATGAATAACTTGCATTTCAAAGTAATTAGGACCACTAGTTTATACCGTTTAGGGACTAGAGAAGGTACACTATGCCATGTGTTGCTCACCCCCTCTGATCCTTAAAGGGTTAAGTTGGCATGATATTTAAAAAGTTTGAATCAAGGTTGAAATAAGCATCATGTTGGAGACCTCTGTAGCATTCAGGGTATTAAAGGATTAGTAAAGTTTTATTATAGAGAAAAGTTATGTTGTAAGGCTGCATTCCCACTGCTGACATTTGTTTTAATCACAGCTCTTTACCATTATTGCATTTAAAACACATCTTTTAAATTTTACACGTCCTTATGAGTGCTCATTTGTTGGGGATTGTCCTCAAGTACAAATTTTTGTATTAATCTCTTTTTGAAGCACCAAGGCAGTTGTTTATTTTCATTTTAGGAGTGCCATGCTCCAGTACCCCTGGTATCCACATCTATGACTGTAGAGTGTATTGTAATAGAAATATTGCATTTTGGACATCAGTTGGCACGGCTGCTAACAAATAAAAAAATTGAGAGGTAATAACTTTTGAATAGAAAATCTCCCATCAGTGTTAAAGTGGAACTCTCACATCCCATAAAGTTATCTGTAATCAAATATTCTTCTCCAGCAAAGCTTCAATCTGTTTTTTTTTCTCCCTTCCTTCTCCCATGTTGCCTCATTCCCTCCTCCTTCAGAGACTCCCAAATCTTCATGTTATCTGGCTCTAATTGATTTGGGAGTCTGTGTAGCAGGAAGGAATGAGGAACAACATGGGAAGAGAGGGAAGGTGATTGACAGACTTTTGGTACTGAGCTGTGACACAGTGATCCCTCCGGTGACGTCATCAGGTACATCTTTAACTTCTAATATCTCATTTACCATACAGATAGAGCTGTACAACAGCATTCCCTCAGGTGAAGCCATCCAGTATATCTTTAACTTCTAATTTCTTTGTTACAAACAAACTGAAGCTTTATTGGAGAAGAATATTTTATTACATATAACTTTATGGAAGATGAGAGTTCCACTTTAATAACATTTACTCAGCAGGAAAAACACTAAAAACAAATTCTCACTGGGAGATGTTATTTCAGTTAAGCTTTAAAAAAAAAAAAAAAAAAAAAATGTCAGCAACATTGCCAATTGGGGTCCAAAAGTACATTTTTCTTTTAATACACTATATGTGAGCACTTTCCATAGACAGCGACTTTTCATAGTAAATGATAGCAACAGCACCACCTATTGACCACTACAGAATTTTGCACTTTCAAGTTTTAGCTAAAGCTCTTGATAATTTACTTGTATATATAGTTTTCCATTTAAAAATAATAAAACGTTTACTGCTTCATTGAAGAAGCCAAAATAAACAGTCTAAGGAACCAGAGATGTGTGTAAACCTTTGCTTCTCAATGCTTGCACCCCTCTGGTACTTAGAGTTAACAAAACCCAAGCTAATTTTGTGCCTTTTTTGTTTCTTATCAGATGGCCGCATTGCAAAGCCCATTCTATGGTGATAAAATGAACTTGTACTCTCTGTGTAAGAAGATTGAACAGTGTGACTATCCTCCTCTACCATCCGACCACTACTCCGAGGAGGTACAACCTAATGTTCTTGTCAATTTGTTTACTGCTGATTCTGGGTGAGATTGTTTTCCAATGTTTGGAAATGGGAGAATTCTGGGACAGAACTGCACAAGAAGGATCAAATAAATATTCTCTTTGATTTCACTGGAACATTTAGACCATTATTATAGAATGGCAAAATTAACTTCTTGTATGCTATAGCTGTTTCCAGTGCATATCTCCATGATGCATTTGAGTCCTTTTTAGCATCAAATGGGTTAAAGGGATAGTCATACTTAAAATGTAAAAAAAAATATGTTGTAGGGGTTATCCCCCTGAGTAAAACAAGAGTACTCCCACTGCTGAAAGGTGTTTCATTCAAAAGTTTTTCATGTTTAAAGTTGAATTTTTTAGGTGCAATATCACAGTAGCCAGAAATTGTACAGTGGCGCTGTTGCTACACGATCCTATGGACAGCTCTGGTCCCGGGACCATAAATCTCCATAGAATGGTGTAGCAACAGCGCCACTGTACAATTTTAGGCCACTGTGATATTGCACCTAAAAAAATTCAACTTTAAACATGAATAACTTTTGAATGAAACACCTTTCAGCAGTGGGAGTACTCTTGTTTTGCTCAGGGGGATAACCCCTACAACCTATTTTTTTTTTACATTTTAAGTATTACTATCCCTTTAAAGCTGTTCTTTGTATTTGTTCCTTGTAGCGCAGTTTATTTGCCCCAACCTTAGTTAGCATTCTAAGTAGGGTTGTAAACTCAGCAACATAAGTTAACCCTTTCTTTGCTGGAGGTTTGAAAAATTTGCTGTGCCCTGGAAGCTAGACACATTTTCAGCACTTTTTTTTGTGTATGACATGGGTGGGCCTTCAAGGTCAACCCGTGGGATTCGGAGAACAGCTGAGTTAAGGATGAAAGGAGGGAGTGTAGGCTTGATTGCCTTCCAGATTCCAGTATTGATAGCCCAGCATGATCAGATAGGTGATAAATACAAGGTGGGCATCAAGAGGGACCCCCCCTTCCCCCCCGATGAGGCCTTGTTGAGAAAACAAATACTTTGTGCAGGTTGGTGGAGATTGCTAATCATGTATACATCACATGCTTGCTTAGGTACACATGGCCCAGCTCCTAGCCAATACAGAATTGGCACTATAAGAGTTACAGGAACATGAACGTCAAAATTAAACAGGTTGATAAAAATTTTTAATACCACATAAAAATAATTATTTATATGTTATATCCCTAAAATAGAATACTAAATGTACTTTATAACCTAGGTGTATATTCTCCTTTTCAGATAATTTTTATTTTCTCTTGCATTGAGCAATAACAGTTTTTTATTGTGATTAGCATGTTATCTGAAAGGCTATTTACAGATAATCCTGGACAATTAATGGGAGCCCTGGAAAAGGTAGTGATGTATACTTCAGCAGAGCATATGTAAGATTAGATTTTAGGTCTCAGGAAACAAAGAAGATATTTTTTACAGGTGCTAGCATGAAGTACAGGGTATTTAAGAGTGTTATTGTTCCTTCAATAGACGACCAATTTCATACGGGTGATAGTAACGCAGAGATGTTACGTTGGTGATGTCAGTAGTTGTAAAAAGTCCTGTGCTATGCTATTGTGGCTTTCATAAAGGCAACTTATCCCCTCATATGAAAACAACAAAGTCCAGCATGCTGCATCTTTACTGTGTTCACACAGGAATGTGATAAAATAAAGAAAGTCTGCACTGTGACCTATGAAGCCACTAGCAGACCTTTCATACATCAAAACTGCCAATGACTGGCTGAACTGTGTGGGCCCCAGCCAGTAATACTGGGTGACGTTCATGTGGGCCAGCCTCAAGATCGGCAGTGGAACACAAGCTACTACAGGTTGGTCGCCCGTGTGAGAGTCCTAAGTACTTAAAGGGATAGTAATACTTCATTTTAACTTTATTTTATTTTGTAGGCATTAAAAAAACATGAAGAATGATATAAGTCTTATCTCTGAAACCTTTATGGTTTAAGAGATATTCACAAACAAAGTATCCCCCCCCTGTTCAACCAGATCAGAAGGGAGATGCCCAGGTAGACTGCAGAGAGGGACAATCTTCAATTAAGATAATGGAAAAAGCTGAAAAACTTGTCAAGGGGGGAAGGGCTCTCATTGTTTTCATACAAAGAAAATTGTCCCCTTCTGTTATCTGTACTGTCATACAACCAGACTCACATCTGAGAAGAGATGGCTTGCACTAGGTAAAAGGGGCGGGGAGGGGAACTTTGCTTGTGAATATCTCATAAACCATAAAGGTTTGAGAGATAAGACTTATATCATTCTTCATGTTTTTTTAATGCCTACAAAATAAAATAAAGTTAAAACGAAGTATTACTATCCCTTTAACTATTCTTTGCCCAACTTAGAAAACCTTATACTTATATAATACTATTTCTACATGCAAGAGTGGGAGAGACTAATGTATTTTTCATTGTCTTGTCTCTATGGGGTGTGCATGGTTGGATATAGGTTTATTTGTGTGTGCGTGTATATGTATATGTGTGTGTATATAATACATGGATCTATATAAAGTATGTGTGTGTATGTATATATATATATATATATATATATATATATATATATATATATATATATATATATATATATATAGATATATATAAATAAAGTGTGTGTGTAAATTGTACTGAGAGCACCCATGTGCACAGAACATTGCAGCTGCCAGCCTCCCTGTGCAGCTGGCTGCGAGCGGTAATGTACAATGATGGTAGGAGTGTCAGGGGTAGCCTTTTGTTCTGACACTCATGCTGTCGCCCCCCCCCCCCAACACTTCTTCCCTTCTCTTTCCCCCTCTCATGCTCTTCCTTTCTGCACATGAATATTTCACATATCTGCATCCTCATCGCCTATTCTCCTTGACTAATTTTCAGACTGTCCACATTTGCATTTCACATGGTAGCTTATTAGGAAGGTACAGGGATGCTCCAGGATGGCAGTTGCCATGGCGACCTGTAGGAGGATTATAATGAGGGTACCACTCAGCAGAGTCTCTGTGCTGGTCCTGCCTGCAGGGCTACGATTCTGTGGCTAAGTGTGAATCCAGAGTCACAGCCCAGGGGCACAAATCAAAAACTGTGCTTCTTATAGAGGATCTTCTTCCAGTCAGAGAGACTTATTTTTTGCAACATGTTGAGTTTACACTTTAAAGCAGAGAGGGGAAAAAATGCTGTAAATTAACTCCCTCACTATCATACATGGTATGGTTGTGGAGTCTTCGACATTCCATACATTATTTAGAAGTAAAGGTAGTAATGGGCTGGGAAGAGCTAAAGGTAGGTGGTGTTGTGTAGAAAAAGTTTGCATTCAGAACATTTAAGGGCAGTATGCAGAAAACAAAAGGTGAGCAGTTCTGTAGCAAACCAACTGCACTATAGAGGAGAAATAAAACTTAAATGGGGTGTTTAACCCTTCGCATTCCAGATAGACCCCCAGTGCATTTCAGTGCATTGGAGACCTCTCTGGCAACCATGGGGTTAAAAGCCCCATTTTATTTGAACATAAATTATCAGCCTGCTACAGTACAGGTGGTTTTCTCCAGAACTGCTGCTCTTTCACTTTCTATTATCTAAAATAGAGGCTCTTGCAGTACGGAGTTTTGTTTTTGACACGTGCATGATACAATATAAGGCCACAATGTTTATTTGGTAGTGGCAAACTTCCTCTTAACCCCTTTAATTCTAGAGACATTATGTTGGAATGGTCTTTAGTGTCCCATAGGATAAGTAGTTTATACATATTGTACTGTGCTGTTGAATGCAATATATAGTATACTAGTACTCGGGCCCAACATTCTGTGCATTCGGGCAGTCTGTACTGAGCATGACTGCATCAGACAAACATACATCTGGCCTTTTATATTATCCTATATAATAATTCGCTAATGTATGTTTGTCAGAAGATGTTATGCGCAGTACAGACGGCTGTGCGCGCTGCAGTAATGCGCAGTAAAGACTGTCTGTGCCGCGACTGATAATGGATCGGGGTGCTCCGAATTCAGACCGTAATCCTCTCTGCGCACTATGGTCTGAAAATCGGAGCACCCTGCTCCGTTATCAGCCGCAGTGTGGGCAGTCTATGCACCATGGCCGTTGCTGCCTCGCACTGTGGCCCGTGTACACGGGCTGTTCAACTAGTAGGATAATAATATACGTACAAATAGTGAGTGTTGGTAAATGGCACTGCTTTACCAGTATGTACACCTTTTATTTGCCTGGGCATAAGCAGTTGAAATATGGAAAATAAATAGATGCAGGTGCACTGTATCAAAAGACAAGTTCTACTGAGTTTAACTGGGATTTTATACATTGAATTCTTGAGGTCTTCAGTGCCTTGTGAAGCAAATCATTGGAGACCATTCAAGGGGTTAAAACCCCATTAAAATCAGTGAGGATTTTAAGAATGTTCATTTGTCCCCCTATGTTGTAGTCGGTTTGCCCCAGAATTGTACAAACAAAATGGCATTTTAACCATTTGAGTGCCAGAATGGTACTCAATGCATTGTGTTACCGCTCTGGCACACAAAGGGTTAAATGCCCTAACATTCTGGTATCTTTACAGACAAGAGATATTGAGGTTTATTCATCAACTTAGAGGTGCCGTTCAGGAGCAAACCAACAGCACCACGGAGGGAAATGAAAATGCCCGTTGATTTATATGGGACTTTTAACCCTTTGAATGGTAACTAAGTCTCTGTTGCATTGCTTTGGAGACTTCTCTAGCATTCAAGTGGTTTGGGGCTCCATTTTAATGAGTGGGAATTTGCAGAGCTGTCACTTTTAATCATATGGAGTTGGTGGTTTGCTCCAGAATTGCATCACTTTAGCCTGATTGATTAAGGGCCGTAATGTTTTCCTATACCTTTATACAGAAGTAACAAATCATCTAATGTGTGTTTTGTTTTTCCAAATGTCCTTGTCATTAGTTACGGATGTTGGTGAATACCTGCATCAATCCAGACCCGGAGAAGAGGCCAGATGTCACTTATGTGTACGAAGTCGCAAAGCGGATGCATGCACTGACTTCCAGCAGCTAGATCTGATGCAGCGCCTGGAGCCATAGGTCGTCTTCTCTCTCCTTCCCGTCCATACACTTTCAAGTATTCTAGAAGGGATGCTGTTTATCAGCACTCCTGTTGTAGAAGGGGTCTGAGGCACATTTCAGACCCCTCTGGCAACAAAAAGGAATTGAATGTAAGGCTCTCCAATGCATTATATTAATCCTCAGCTAGGGGATTGTTTTGATTAGAAGTACAGTTCATTATTAGGCTCTCCCTGCTGGAAGCAGCTGTCCTTTTATACTTGATTAATCTTAGCAATCAATACCTGGCAGTGTAAACTGAACAATTTAAGAACAGAGCAGATGTGTGTATCTCTTCAACTTAATCCGCGTAGAAGACAGAGGTATGAAATGCTTTATAATGTTCTTGCCCTGATGTGGTTTATACAGAGCAAACTTATGTCCATTATCAGGGTCTCTCCAGTTCCTGAATGTAATCTCATTTCAGATTGTGTGGGTTTTGCATCACATTGGGGCTTATGTTTAAAGGTAAATGTGGATTTATTCTGGGGCATACCAGATTGTGCGGTGGAGAACTTTAAATTCTAGAGGTCTCTAGTGCAGTGTGTTGGGAGACCTCTCTAGCTCTCCTGCAATTTAAAACCCTATTTAAATCAATGGGTTTGATATGCAGCAGTTGGCTTGCCCCAGAATTGCTCCACCTCTGTTTTATATAAATACGCCTTGTGATTTAGCAGGCCCCTCCTACTGCAAAGTGATTAATAGAGGATCTCTTCTTATAGTACAATCCAAAAGCTGCAACCTCTGCTCTTAAAGGAGCAATGTCTGCTGCCTGAAAAGAAAGTGAGTATTAATAAATACACAATTGGGAGACTTAACCTCTGACATGCCTAAGTGCCCCTAAAAAACCTTAGAAATAAATGGTTAGTTTTTTTTTATATATACAGAAGAAAATGCTATGCACTCACGGACTTAGAAGTAATACATTTAATACATAATACAAATATATGTATTTGTCATTATTTGAATTTATATGGTGCCTCTAGACCTCCCATGAAAAGCAAGCCATGGGAAGGAAGTTCGAAGGAACAGAGTGAGCTGAGGGGCAGTGTAGAATTTCAGAAGCTGTCATCACTAGAACAGAAGACATTGAGAGCCGATACTCTGTGTTGCCATAGCAACCCACGGAGCTTGTTAAACTGTTTTTAATATTATGTGAATTCGAAATGTGAGCACAGATATAAAAACACAGATCTGACTTATTTTCTGCTTCACATGCTACTGTACTCGTCTTACCATTGTCCTAGGAGGCACTGACCCCTTTAACTCTTTAGGGGCCAGAAGGCTGCGCAACGTTTTGCGAGGCAATGTGTTGCTTGTCTCTCTGGTCCTTGAGGGTTAATAGAAAATACAGACTTGATTGTTGTGAAAGTAGGACTTTCCTGCTGGTTACCTAACCCAAAGAGTGGCAGTTTGCAACCTTGCCAACAGTTGTTGGAGGAAAACAATTTGCCCATCCCTGTCCTAATCCCTGGCAAGAAGTAATGCCTTTAACAATCGCCTATCTATTACTGGGCTACCTACCTGCCTTTACCCATGGTATTGTTCGATGTATAATGTGCCTTTTTAAACATTTAGGTAAATGATTCTCAGTAGAGTTCCCGGAAGACAAATGTCCGTGCTGGCGGAGCTTAGGACAAGGCGGGGGTGGCAGGCAGTGAAGCTAAGGAAAAAAAGGTGCAGTTCTGGGGCAAACCAACTGCACCATGGGAAACAAACATTCCCATTACGTGGGATTTTTATCCCTAGACTTAAATGGCAAGTAATACCTCATAATAATAATCCCATACTTTTCTTACTACGGCCAGTAAATCACAATGACTATTTTTAATTCTGCCTTTGTCCAAGAGATAATATATTCAATCAGTCCCTGGATTTCATAACCATGGAAGCAGCCATAACACTTTTTGACAGGTTTCTTTTAAACTGTAGCAAGCAGCTAAGCCTACATAACCCTTGCAAACCAATTTGCTGCACATCCCTCTGGTCTATAAAGGGTTAAAACCATTATGTGTATAGGGTAGCGTTGGTGTCCTATGTTACTACAAAAATCTGTGATGTCAGCCTCCATGACCGCGCTGATAGAAGATTTTCTCTGAACACCTAGTCTGTCCTGACACGTAAATGCTCGTTAAGGGGTTAAAGGTTAATTTCAGTTTAAGATATAAGTAACATGTAGGACCAAAATAAACTATTGGCATGAATGATACCATTGTATATCTTGAGTAAATAGACCACCGCTTATATTTTAATAGCGTTATTTGGCCAGTAAACATATAAATATAAGTCAAAAACAAAACCTGTTTATTTACCCATGTTGGTCAACTTATAAGCCTTGTTGTGAAATAATTCAGATTGAATAATTATTTTTTCTGGTGCTCTTTAACCCATAAAGGACCAGTGGGGTGGGTATTGCATTGATATGCAATGTGTTGCCCAGCCACCTGGACCTTAAAGGGTTAAATATGGCTGTCATCTCAGTTGTTTAACCCCTTAAGGACCCATGACAGTACTGGCAAGTCATGGATTTCGGGGTTCCCTGAGCAGCTGCACGCCGTTTGGGGAGCCCTCCGTGGTCATTAAGTGCAGGCCATGCACAGCAGGTCCTTAAGGGATTAAGGGCCCTATGTTCAGTACAAAAAGGGGAACAATTCAGGTGTGAACCAGCTGTACCAAAAGATGACAAATAAACATTTCCATTTATTAAAATATCTTTGTTTCTCTGACACACTAGGAATCATTGTGTTTCAGAGCTCTCTGGCACTGAATTGGTTAATCCTCATTTAAATTAGTGGGAAATGTTCTTTCTTCCCTGTGGTGCAGTTAGTTTGCCCTAGAATTTTTCTTTTGAACATAAAGCCCTCAGATATTGCAAGGTCACCCAGTTAATGCAGCTTTAGAACATTTGGATCTGTCATCCATTTGGCCCAGACATCTTCCAGTACTTTTATTCGGCAATTTTTAATTGGTCCAGGATATTATTTACCATGGAGGTGAACAGTGATTCTTAGTGTCCTATGTATCAATGCAAACTGGAGTGATTACTCAATTCAACAGCGCTGAATCTCTAACATTCAGTAGATTAAAACACACCTTTGAGTCAGTGGGACAGTTTGTTTCTCCCCTATGGTACAGTTGGGTTTCTCCAGTTTCCAGTGATAAAGAAGTCCTTATGTATAAAAAGCAAAGAGGAGCTATACTGGCTCATACCAATTTATTGGTGACTTCTATAGCATTCAGCGAGTTAAATGCCTCATTGAAATCTATGGGCATTTTTGTATGTCTTCTAAGATGCACTTCGTGTCCTCAGAATAGCTCTACTTTGCCTTTGTACATAAGGTCCGTAAGGATTTTCTGCCGGATTAAGATAAGTGAGAAGGGAGTTAGTTATTTTTATTAGTGACTGAAAACCTCAGTTACCTAGTGCCTTTTTTATTTCTCAGATACTGTATAATACTGATTCCAAGAAATCTGTGCTGCGAAAATCCATAGAGACATCTCTACATTTTACAATGCAAAAATAGTGCTACAATCATGCATACATTATAGATATAACCAAAGAAACCTTTTTTATACTCTCTTCCACTTTGATTTTAATAATTTCTGATTTGTCAATTATTGCAATAATCTCTTTGAAGGCTAGAGAGGTTTAAGCATTGTATCGCTTATCTCTCTGCCACTTACAGGTTACAGTTGGGAGCACCAGAAGGGGTGAATAATGCATTGCAAAGAAATGCTACTCACAAAGACTGTTTTCTCCGAGTTTTAACCCCTTGAGTGCCAGCGGGGTACTGCGTTGCATACCCCTCTGGCATTCAAAGGGTTAGAAGAACAGTAAATATCTGTCTGTCATTTTTAAATGTAAAGTTATTTCTTGGGGAGTAAAACAAGTGCTCTTTCATGGCCGGGGGGGATCATTCATTCAAAAGTTATTGTAGCTTAAACTTATTTCTTGATGTGTAATAACATTTGAACGAGGGAAACAAATCTCCCGGTAGTGGAAATACTCTCTTATTCAGAAAATGAATTACAATACATATTTAAAAAAAAAAAAAAAAAAAAGTTACTACGCCTTTAACTCCATGATTACCGGAGATCTCTCCAGTGAAATGTTTCTAGCATCCAAAGGATTAATCCTTTTGCTTTCAGTGTAAATCATTGATTTGCAAATGTATCCCCTTTCCCTCTGGTAACAATAGGGTTAACATTATTAATATGTTGATCATTTAGCAGGAGTCCAATATGTGTTAACTGAAATTCTATTGATACTTATTTTTTCCCATTATAATATAATTGCCACTTTTTTGTCCAAACTAGATTCTCATTCTTGTGAGCTACAGTGTCTCCCTCTTCCTTCTCTTTCATTAAGTCCTGCTGTGCAATCAATAAGTGTAAAATACACAGGCCTGTATGTTTAAAGGGATAGTAATGTTTCACGAAAACAACAGCTCCAATTAATCTTCATACTATTTGAGCCATAGAGAGTGCTATTTCTATACTGTCAGAGTTGTGGTTCAAGAGTAATTGAATGATACAGTTTCTCCCTCCCACCCATTTTACCTAGTGTAAGCCCCCTCCCCTCAGATGTGGAATCCATTCCATAGACCAGACAGCTCACAGCAGGGGACAATCTTCTTCCTATGAGAACAATTAAAACCCTGCCCCCCTTGACAAGTTTTTCAGGTTTTTCCCTTATCTTAATTGAAGATTGTCCCTCTCTGCAATCTACCTGGACACCTCCCTTCTGATCTGGCTGAGCAGTGTTACATCAGTAAAAGGGGCTGGAGGGGGATACTTTGTCATTGAATTACTCTTGAACTATAACTCTGACAGTATTAAAATAACACTCTCCAAGGTCAAAATACTATGATGATTAATTAGAGCTGCTTTTATTATGAAACATTACTATCCCTTTAATGTGTTAGAATCCTTGAATGCTAGAGATGTTACTCATTCATGGGGCTGAAATCCACATTTTGTTCTCTGACAGTGCATTTGGTCTGTCCCAGAATCCCTCCACTTTTCTTTTTGAACATATAGCCCTAGAATAGGAACCGGGGCAAACAAACTGCACCTTAAGGAATAAATAACAATTCCCATGGATTTAAATGGGGGTTGTAACACCTGGAAGGCAAGAAAAGTGTCCAAAATATTGCATTGCAATGTGAAGAGGAGCTCTATAGCATCAGACAGGTTAGAATCCACATTTAGATCCATGGGAGTTCTGTGAATGTTTATTTCTCTCCTCTGATGTATTTGACCTGCATCACAATTGTTATCTTTGTACATCAGCCACATTACCATTATTGTGGCACTCCCTTGTTATCTACAGTGTTCTTGCAGAGGTTTTTTGTTTTGTTTTTTTTAATTAAAATTGTTTTTTCTCTTCCTTATAACCAATATCCAGACTTGTGTAAACTACAGATTGTATATTTTTTAACTGGTTTGTGTATTGCTTCTGCTGGGTTTTTTTTTGTTTTTTTATTTTATTTTGAAGGACTGTATTTTTAAACCCTTGGATGTTGAACAATGTTTCAAATACATTGCTTTGTAATGCATCGGACACCACTCGAATGTCCAAGGTGTTCATCATGCTTAAGCCCTTTCTGTTTAAAGGGCCTGCAGAACATTGCTGTACCATGCATTGCATTTAGAGTATAACAGCTTCACGCTTGTGTACATACTGTAGTCAGGATGTCACTGTTCACCTTTATATTTATTTGAACTGAATTGTCATTGCAGTTAACTCTTTGATTGCCAGAAAGGTGACCAACTCAGTATATTGGCACCTGCCTGGCACTCAGCAGGTTAATGCATCTATTGTATCGTACAATGAATGTCCTGAGATTATAAATGTGCATATTCCTTTTTTGTTTTATTTTTGCCTTCATTTTGTCGTAATGTAAACTCCTTTTCCAGAGTGTGCCCTATTAAAGTGTTACAGAGCTTTAATAAGAAATTATTTTGCTGTACGATCTTTCATCATATAAATAAAATTCAATTTCTTAAAGAGATTTAGAAGACCTGTGTATTGTTATATTTGTGTTCAGACCACTGCCAGCACCATATACAGCAGTTTATACAACAGGTACTGTAAATAGAGTGACCATAGAGCAGTTCTTCTGGATTGTTTTAACCCTTTGAGTGCCAGAGTGGTTTTCAGCACATTGCTTTGTAAAGCAATGGGACCCTTCTGCTACTCAACAGGTAAACTATGAGACACAAATTATCATTTTACATTTCTGTGACTTATTCAGGAAAACAATATAGCTTATTGATACACTAGGCTTGATGCCATGACACACACATGCAGTGAGATATGCCTGTTGGGAAGCAGTGTTATAGAGAAATAAAGAGTTACTGTATGTAAGAACAAATCTAATAGCATAAATTATAACGAGCAATGATAGGTGTTATAGAGAGAGCTTATAGGGAGTAACAGGGAGCTGTGATTTGGAATAAAAGTTATAGGAACTGGTACAGCTGAAGGAAGATATGAAGTGAGAAGTTACATGGAACAGTAGGATGAGGTGTAAGAAGAGGTTATGTAGAGCGAATGGAGAAGTAGGAAGAAATGTGGTGCAATTGGAAGAGATATATGGTGTTAAGAGCGATAGGAGGTATAGGAAGATGTTGAGTAGCAGCAGGAGTTACAGGAAGATGCCTTTTGAACCAGTAGCAGATATTATACAGAGAGGTTATTTGGAACAATGGGGGTTATATTGAGAGGCTGTATGGGCAGATTTTATATGGAGCAACAGAAGTTATAGGAAGAGGTTATATGGAGCAATAGGATGAGTTATAGGGAGAGGTAACATGGAGCAAACAGTAGTGGCTATAAGGTGATGTTAATGCAGCAA
This sequence comes from Rhinophrynus dorsalis, assembly GCA_037306005.1. Taxonomy (NCBI): domain Eukaryota; kingdom Metazoa; phylum Chordata; class Amphibia; order Anura; family Rhinophrynidae; genus Rhinophrynus; species Rhinophrynus dorsalis. Next base: position 150,641,170 of record CM074722.1, on the reverse strand, counting down.
CAGGAGTAGCTACTGGGTGGCATTTGATAGAGTAATATGAGGCTTTATAGGAAACTATTAAATGGAGCATAGAGTGAGGATACCTTTCATGCTGTCTCAACCCCAGAATAATTTTGAATAAATATTTTATCCCATGTTCAGTAATTAACATGATGTATGAATACAACTGTAGAAAATAGTATGTAGGTAGGACTAAAAGAACAGTGAATGAAGAAATGGATATATGAACATATTAAAAACTTGAATTATGCCTCTGAAATGTATTTTGTATCAAAACATCTATGTGAAGTTCACCAGTCATATTCATCTACCTACATTTTTAAGAGATTGAAACTGTCCCAACTGGATACGAGTGACCCTCATCAAATAGATGACCTGCAGAGACACCAAATGGAATTTTGAGCTGAACGGTCAATCCCAAAGGCTTAGTGTGGGGTTTGAAGTTGCTATGTTTATAAGGGGTATGAAATCTGGTCTCACACTGGAAGATAGGATCTGGTGCACTAAATTATGTTGATCATATCCTCCGCACAAAAGGATAGTATCAGAGTGTTTTCTACTTTTCTTCACCCATTTCTTCTGTGTCCTGCTCCACAGCAATCAAGATGGGTCTTGTCTCCATTCTCCAGCTGGTAGGACCAGTCAATAAATAGCAGGCTCTCTCCTCTCTGCAATTATTTGGTTTTACCCAGCTGGAAGAATGGAGTCATGACTTGCTCAAGTATCCCTGATGTTGCCTTACTTATGCCGGTTGGTTGTTTTCTTTACTCCTCTGCTGCATTCATGTCTTCCGGGGGCTTCTGTCTACTCCCCTCTGTCTGGCATATTGCCTGTTCATGGGGCTCTCTCTTTCTAATAGCATACTCTTTAGTATTCCACAGTTGTCTTTGCATTCTGGAGTGAAACATTCAGAGTGCCAGCGTAATTCAGATCTGACGTGGTTAGCCCTGAGTATAGCTTTTCTCAATATTTTGATGCCTCCCCTATCAGTAAGAACCGGAAGTATGGTTCACGCAGTTTTATGTTTTATATTATGCTTGCTAATTTTTGCAATTATTGGGTTATCCTCTGAGCATTGTCACCTGCCTCTAAGCCCTCTTCAAGGAGAAAACTCCCCATGATTCCTTTTCCTCCAAGGAAGATGGACCATCCAAGACCAAGTCATGTGCAGGATGTGAGAATATGCTTTCCAATGCTGATTCATCTAAACTTTGCCCAGACCACCTGAGGAAAGCAGTAGGGCAGGACATGACATCACAGTTTCAGGAATTCTTTTCCTGGATGAAGTCTTCTATGCAGGATACTTTTTCTGCCATGTAAAGTGCAACCCTGCCTAAAAAGAGACAATGTTCTGCGGACCCTGACAAATTTCTTTCCTATAGATCTGATGACCAAGGTGATAAATCCAAATCTAAGACACTAGGGTTATTATATTTCTCTGAGGAGAAGTGGTGAACGAACCTGGTGCCATTAACATAAAAACAATGGATGTTTTTCTTAAGACCATGCAGAAGACCCTGGGTTTACTGAAGTTCACAAGGAATTGGATGTCTTAGATACTACTTTCTTGGGATAAATATTCTGGGGTCCCTCTATCTCCTGTAACCCATTGCTCCTCATGCCAATTTGGCCTTTCTAGGGAGTATACTGATACTTTATGTTCCTCTTGCACTTTAACCCCTACACCACTTCCGGGGTCCCTCTTCTGATGAACAGGAACCAGTTTTGATTAAGGCTCTTATTGACTCAGTTGTTTATATCCCATCATCTATTCAATGGGTCCATGCTCTTGGTCTGTGAAACGCCTCCCATCAAGCAATTGAGTCCTGTGTTTGGTGGTCATTCTCAGATTGTTGTGGATTCTTCTGTTGAGGAAAGGGACACTGATGGGGATGATCTGTATTTGTCTCTGTTAATTGGGGGATGTCTGAGGATGACTATAGCTCATTGACTGTGGGTCTTACCTAGGCAGTCCTGGAGACCCTTCAGTTCAGACTTATGACTCTGATTCCTCTTCCCCTTACGTTTTCCAGAACACAAATAGGAGGTATGTTTGCTCCTCATGATTCTTTAGACCAGGTTCTTCTGCAAGATTAGAAGAAGCATGACAGTGTCATGCTTTGCTTTGCTTTCCTAGATAGTTTGGCCCTGGGTTGCTTAGGTAGGATTTTTGCCTCTGACCCCTGCCTCTATTGGCTAGTTTAGATTTAAATTGCTGGGAGGATTGTTTCCTTTTGCCCGATTATTCGAGCTTGTTTGCTGGATTTTTCTGCCACGTTATTATTTTTTCGACTTCTGGTTTCTGACCTCGGCTCACCTTTAGACTTCGATTTTTTTTTGCCTGCCCTACGTTGCTCTTGACGCTCCGAACTGACCTTGGTCTGCCTTCGACTTCCCTCCTGCTTTACCTCTTCTGTGCCGATTGCCCTGGTCCTCCTCTGGGTTCCTTCGAATCGATCTCTCGGTCCTGGTCTCCTCCGCATTCCGACGCTGTATCTGACGGGTGGTTGGGTTGCTTCTTCATTCGAACTCTCCCTGTGCTCTCCCCTTCTTTGAGGCCTGGCTTTAGTGTGGCTGCTAGACCGCTCTCCCCTTTGCTCTCGGTCCCGTTGCCTCTACTCTGTTCAGCTTTTTGCGCCTGCCCTGGCCCTGTGTCGGACGGTATAACCGGTTGCTTGTTTCGGCCGGGGATCCCGTTCTGAGATTGGGCTTCCTCTTGTTCAGGCTCGAGGATTGTGACAGGGGGAGTTAGTCATTGTTGCAGCACACTGATTTCTGGCCTGTATCGTTGGCAGATCTTCTGCCTTCAGCTGGGCTGTAGACAGGGGTCCTGTGCTATTTTCTCCCACGAGTCCCTGTGCACTGTCAGACACTTGCCCGTGTTCCCGGCCGGGTTCATGGGCCGTTGGGTTTAGCGGTCCTACTCCGCATTGTCGGCTCCTGGTGGTGAGACCAGGTTGTGCGGGCAGATCTAGCTCAGTGTTTTGGACAGGGCTCGCTGGAGGTTTTGTGCTTTGGTCCTGGTCCGCCTTGGTCAGTTGGCGTGGGTCTTGTCGGCTACCCAGTGGGCTCGCTCCCCCTGTTAGTATCATCTCTTCTCAGAGTTCCTCTTTGGTACCCTAGTTTAGTTCCCTGAATCCTGTCTCAGCCCTGTTCCCTGTTGTCCCTCTGCCTCCTGCTGCAACATTGGGTCTGCTGTCTCTTCTGCCCTCTAGATCCTCCATCCTACCCAGGGGTCCCCTTCGTACAGTATACCCTTTTCCTATCCTGGTCAGGGTCCCGGCTCAACCGGGATCGGACATCTGGCTTCGCGGCCAGCACCTTTAACCCGGCTATGGCCGCAGCAAGGGATTAGGGTAGCTGTCACCGTTCCCGAGCTACGTTCTCAAGCATCGTACCCCAGCAACTGGCGGGACTTCCTGGGGGGGTATCGTGACAGACAGATTACTTTTTCTAACAGGTGCTTTTGTAATTTGTATCCTTTTTTAGCAGAGGCAGTGGGCTACTCCTGGTCCACGCCCTTGATTTCCCCAGTCCCTTGCCTTGTCAAGAACACCTCGCATCCTATGGTAGTTACAGTTACACTCCCCATATTCAACAGCCTCAAGTCCCTCAGGTGCATCCCTCCGTTAAACCCAAACAGACTTGAGCAGGCAATAAGTTGCTCTGAAGCCTTTGGCTGACAAGTCCACTTCCTCATGACTTGTAGGGCCCTGTTCCATCTCTGCTCTAGGTGGTTGTCTCCATTTATTCCAAGACACCTTGACAATTTCAATGATGGATCAGTGGGTTTTGTGGGTGATCTTAGGAGTGTAATACATAGGCACTTCAAGTCTCTTCCCCCTCAGTTTATTCTTGGCATCAGCCACTGGTCTCATCCCCTGCCAGAGTCTCCAGTGAGGATTGTCAGGCAACACAAAAGCATTCTCTTATGTCATCCACCAAGGACGAACCAGAAGAGTATCGGCCTTGGCCAAGATTCAGAAGATTCTGTAGTGTGCCGAGTCCCGCATCCTGGCCCTCTCCCAGGTTCACATTCCAGGCATAGAAACCTTAGTGGCCGACTTCCTGGACCCCAGAAGTTTGGCGTTCAGTCAGGGCATATTCAATTTGATTGTCCGCCACTGGGGGTGGATCCCATTGGCTCTTTCCTAAACTGTATGGTTCCTCAGTTCTGTGCCAGGTCATGGAACCCTTTGGCCTTTGTGGTGGATGTGGTGACCATCCTATGGAATTTCCCTCTAGCATACAGGTTTCTTTCAACCCCCTTGATTCCCACTATGTTGAGAAAAGTCAGAATGGAAAGAGCTCATGTAATCCTGATTGCTCCATTCCGGCCCACTGAGGCTTGATCTTCTCAGTCTGCTCATGGTGGAGCCTTTTTGCTTTCTCTTGAGGCTGGATCTTCTGATCTAAGGCCTGATATGCTATTCTCAGGTGGAGAAGACGGCTTTGACAGCTTGGCTCTTGAGACCAGCATCTTGAAGAAAAAGTGCTTTATGATGCTGTCTTTTTGCTGTGACTCGAGCTTAAACATCCGTTTCATCCAAGGCTTATCGTAGGGTTTGGTCTCTATCCTACCAGTGATGTGTTAATCATGGTTCATGACACAACCTTTCAGGCTTCCAGTGGTCTTTGCTTTTCTTAAAGATGGTGTTCAGATATTACTTTGTCTTCAATTTAGGTTCAGATCGTGTCTGTTCTTTTCCAGAGGCTCATTGCTTTGCTCCATGATATGTGAGGACTTTTGTTCAGGTGGTAGCTCACGCCTAATCAGCCTTTCGGGATACCAATCAATGGGAATTGAACTTAATATTCTGAGTGCTTGAGCTGCCTCCTTTTGTGCCTCCTTCAGCTGGTTCTTTGCATCTTTTGATGCTTAAGATGGCTTTTTTATTGGCCTTCTTGTTTGTCTGCCAGGTAGTTGAACTTCAGGCTGTTCATATAAACCCTCTGTTTTACATGACCTTTTGCCCAGGGTTGTTTAAGAATTTTACATCTACCAGTATATTGCCCTTCCTTCTTTCCGTCCGTCTCCTTCTAATAGACAGGATATTCATCTGTTGGATGTTGCATGTTGCTACGTTCATTGCATCCTGTGGGGACTCTAGTTCAGGCCAGGCTGCTTCTAAGGTTACTATCATTGCTGGATCAAGGTGGCCATCCCCCACGAATATGTAGTCAGGAAGAAACTAGTACCTTTCCGAGTGCAGGAACATTCTACCAGATTAGTGGATGCTTTTTGGTCCTATAAAAATCAGGCCACTGCCGAGCAGCTGTGTAAGGTGCCACAGGTTGTCTCTGCACACTTTCAGCAAACACTTTCATTTGAATGCCCCGCCTCTACTGGGGTCAACTTGGGCTGGAAGGTCCTTCAGGCTGTGCTTCATGTATTGAGTGTCCTTCTTGCTTCCTTTTTGGAATTAATTTCTAAGTGGAATGGCAAGGTTTGCATTAGTCTTAATAAATCCTCCAACATTCTTTAGCTCTTTTCCTTTTTGGCTTCTAACATGCTAACCACATCTGCTTTTCCCTGGGTCTCGTAGGTACCCAGAGGCAGCACACTTGGAATTCACTCTATGGACTTCCTACATGGTCAAACATAAACATTAAAATTGGACATAATTGTTGTGGCTAAAGTGAAATAAGAAGGTAGTTTCTGCCTTCAGAGAGCCTTTTAAGAAAAGTGCCATGCCCTCCTGACCAGATGATACTTTACCCCATGGACTAAGAGAAAACGATTTTGTTGGTAAGTAAGCAAAAATCCACTTATGTATATGTTTATCTCCTATTGTTACTTTGTTTTTGTTTGTAGTGAAACCATACTACTATCTGTTTCTTCAAATATTTTCAGATAAGACACAATTCTAACTATCCTTCACTGTGTATGGCGTCTTAACTGCTGTGATAGCTGCAAATATATCTTGTTCAACATCCTATGTACATGCTATTTTTTTCTTAATAGATTAAATAAATATTTTATTTGGGGTTCTTGCTGCCCTCTGCAAGAGGACATTTTTGACAGTCTACAGCAACCAGGTTTCCCCTTCTCCCAAAACACAATCTGTCAGCTGTATAAAGCAGCCACTTAATACAATTCTCCTAGTGATTATTCAACAAGAATTTATGCCACAAGTCTTAAGACTTGGTTCTATTAATTGAGGTCCTCGGGTGGTTCCATTACTTGTCCACCATATAACTAGTTTGAGGTCTGGTAATTTTTTATGCCTCAGATTGTGCTTTATACTAATGTTATTTGTGGCTCCTCTGACCTGGTATCTGACTACAAGTGAGCTCTTAAGGTGGTTGCCTCCCAGACAGCACACTTGGAAATTCAGAGGACCTCCCATGAACTTTTACACGAGCATTTTAAAATGCAAATACTTGTCAGTTCATCTCCCAACTGGGGGTATAATCTTTGAGTTTGTCCTCCCTTTTTTCCCCTCATCTGACTATAAGAATTTGTCCTCCAAGTACAATCTCTTCAGTCCTAAGCAGAAATTAGAATATGTTGGGCTAATCAAATGCCGAACAATTGGTGATACATTATCTTCTTTCTATAAGAAGCTTTTGTTTCACGTTCAACAATTAATGGCTGTTCCTGCAACTAGAGTGGGGAAAGAAGTCTGACAATACTTGCATAACTTTGAAGGCCTTTCACTTGTTTTCGTACGACTACCTGTATGATGGCTGCACAGGCAAAACCACTGGATGTTGGCTGAAAGAAAGGAGGGCTTATTTCTTTATGCTGGCATGAAAAAATTGTCACTGTTGTAGGCAACCTTTCAGGATGAAGAGTGGTTTACATCTATTACTCCACCCAAGTTCTGTAGTCAGAACCAGAATCCTCTCTTTGCCATCAGTATTCTAGTGCAGGAATGGTCTGCTAATCCCTTGTCACTTGGATGACCATATTAAATGACCAGTTATTTTCAAATATAAATGCAGCTATGATTGAATAGATCCAGAACAAGAAAGGTCTAGAAATGCCTACAGTGGTCAGAAAGACATGTTCTAGTATTCTCAACCATTTTTGTCCAGGGGTAGGAAACTGGAAACAGATTACCTTGACACCATTGATCCAGGCATCTGGGAAGTCTTTCTTTTGGCATTCTATCCAGTTATACAGAATCTCTTTCAAATTTTCTGACAATATGGGGAACATATCGGCTCCCTTGAATGTCCAATGTTACTACCAATTGCTTCACATTAGTTATTTTTGCTTCTTGCAGCAGGTTTGGATAAGGGTTTAAAATCAGTTCTTTGCATGTACAGATTTTGACCTTATTAGTTACCTTCCAGTGTAGGATACTGGAAAATCCTGACATTTAATATTTCGGCAAGATGTAATCCACATGGCTGTCCCTTTATAAAGAACCAACTGCTTGGAGTCTGAACATAGCTTTGGAATATTGCAGGACAATCTCTTCTGAACCACTGTCTTATTTGTTTCTCATATCTACTAATGACTATTTCTCCTGATACAAGTGTTACAGGACTCAGTGCTATGTACTGCATATCCCTTATTTTGTTTTTCCTTTAGATATCCGTATTATGACCAGTTTATGGGTATTCTTTACAAACCATGATTTGATCTACTCGCACTTTGTTCTTCTCTGTTCAACATGAGGAGGACAACGGGCAATATAAGCATACATGTGTTGTAAAATGTTTAAATGTGGTGGTGAGGGACTATTGATGTGTGCTGGTAAGGATGTATATCATGCTAGAATGTCTATGAATAAATTAGATCCCATGTCACTTAAAGTCTGGACACCCCTGCTTCAGACTGTTTGCTATATTTTACTGGATCAGATAGACGATAAGACAACTTACATCCTCAATTCTTAACCAGTGCCTGGCCAGAAGCAGTTTCCCCACAATGTCCATGAGCTCCTCTTGGACCTTTCTAACATCGCTTGCAGCAAATACATTTTCAAAAATAGGCAAGGCCAACAGTTCAGAAGTTCTAAAATGTATGGTGCTTGCTTCAGCAAACACCTATTTTTGATGCAAGTTTTTGCAAGCAGCAATTCTGTAATGTGTTTTCTGTCCTTCCATATGATTTGGGACATCCCCTTTGTCCCGAACCACCACCATCATCCCTGAAAGCATGAGAAAATGGGATTTTTTTATAGTGATGAATTATTTTCCCTTAGTCCAAAGGATCACACAGGACATCCCACCCAGAGAAAACTTCTGTTACATTTGAGGCTGGGTTGTCCTGATATTTTCATGATTTCTCTCTCTTTATGACATATACTTTTCATGTTATTCTGTACTATATATAAACTAGATGAGGAGAAATTAAAATGGCAGAGAAAGATAAGGGGTTTTTTTGTTTTGTTTTTTTCTTTTTTTTTGAGGCTACTCAGCCCCAAGGTTTCTGTGTTCCCCAATGGACTAAGAGAAAAAAAAATTTGGTAAGCTTAAATATCACATTTCTCTTACGTCCAATATGGAACACAGGTAACATGGGGTTGAGTCCCTCCTTCTGGATGGCAGGACATGTCTCAAAAGACAGTCTTGAAGGTGGAGACTCCCAGTCACTCCTCCAGCTCAACTCCCGCCTTGCCTACTACCACTATGAATGTGTCCCTTGAAGAGTATAGATGGACAGGGACACTCTTATTCATTAGCTCTTTTTTTTCTGATAGAAATAGAGCTGTCAAAATTCCCCCTTTAGGAGCGTTAAGATTACTGTGCTTCCCCTCGAGTAGATTGACCAGTGTACAGATGCTGTGTGGAATCTTTCAGCCCTGTGGAGGGACTCTTGCAGGTAAAGTTTTCCCTTCCAACAGAGTGTTTCTGGGGCTCTGCTTACTTTCACAGTGGTAACCTGATAAAAGTCTGAGTGGGCTCTTTCTTCTTGTCTCCTCTATCCTTTCATCCGGTTCATGTCCTGCCTGTCTTGGGGACGCATGGCAATTCATGGCTGGAGTTGTAAGCACTGTTAGGCAACAGCAACTGAGAAGACTGCTGTCACGGTTTCGTAAGAACACTCAGACAGTTAGGAAAGGTTTAAAAGCTTTATTGAAAATAAATGGAACAATCACCCTACTTAGGTCCAGATGAGGTCCGTACCAAGTACTTCCCAAATGTGACTCAGGTCAGGATGTATGAATATCACAGTGGCAAACAATAATAGGACTCTGTAGGCTTGATCCGTGGACAGGTTCAGGAACAAGTAGAACCACAACAGCCCCACACCGCTGCTAGGTGAGATAGGGTGATGGGTGACTGCAGGGCAATTCCCTAGGAGGCTAGGGATAGCGGAGGCAACACAGGCAGAACTCTGGCAGTGACCTGACCCTAGAACGCTAGGTTTATTTGGGGCAACACAGCTAGGACTCTGGCAGTGACCTGACCCTAGAACGCTAGGGTTAATGGAGGCCACACAGACAGGACTCTGGCAGTGGTCTGACCCTAGAACGCTAGGGTTAACGGAGGCAACACAGACAGGACTCTGGCAATGGTCTGACCCTAGAACGCTAGGGTTACCGGAGGTAACACAGACACTGTCAAGTGGCCAGACTCCCACAGACCCCTGGTGACTATGGGGATAGGCCACGCAGGCACTGTGTAGTATAGCAAGTGGGAGTAGATGTAATTGGATACAGGGTGCATACCCTGACAGATCAGAAGCCAGCATTGCCCCAAACTGTACACACGGAGGTAGTCAGCCAGTCCAGTCAGAAATAGAACCGGATACACAGCCAGGTCGGCACACACAGAGTAGTCAGCCAGTCCTAGTCGGTAACGGAATCGGATACTCAGCCAAGCCAGGTTGGTACACACAGAGTTAGCCAGTCCTAAGTCAGCAACGGAATCGGATACTCAGCCAAGCCAGGTCGGTACACACGGAGTTAGTCAGCCAGTCCTAAGTCAGCAACGGAATCAGATCACAGGAGCGTCAGGAACCAGGAGCATAGTCAGGCGAGCCGGTTCATACACGGAAACAGGAACAAGCAGTAACAAACGCTAGGTACGGGTACACCAAGAAAGGGCACCGTAAAGAAGACAGGAGGGAGCCACAGTCCCAAAGCCAATAAAAATAAGGCAATGGTAAACCTGGAAGTAACAATGTCGCCCAGCAGCTGGAATCACAGGCACCGTGATAACTGTGTTTCAAAGAGTGCCCGTTTTGCAGGCTTTCTTCTGATTGGCTGCCTGTTTTGCAGTCACCATTTTACTCCTCTTGCTTATCCAATGCAGAGGCTGATTTTCCTTGTCCTTCTTCTCTAGATTAACCCTTCACATGCAAAATAAGTGCTTTTTCTGCCGTTTCTAGGGTGAATTATTTATCTGGGGGTGATATTTGTGGTCTTGTACTAGTGTGAGACACCTTTAATGTCAGGATGTCCGATTCTAAGGCTCATGGGGAGTAAATCTAAGACTAAGTACTCAGGGGCATCCCTTACCCCCCTTGCTTACTGTTCCTCATGTCAGATGGGCCTTCCTAGATAGTGTTTTGGATCTCCCTGCCCTTCATCTACTGTGGCCACCACTATATCAGGGTCCACTAACGCTGAATAAGAGCCAGCTTGGGTGAAAACACTTCTGTCCTCAGTAGCCCAAATCCTTTTCTCCCTTCAGGGGGTTCTCCAATTCTGGAAGCCCTCCACTACCTTTAAGTATGTGGCCCCTATATCTCAGTGTTTCTGATTTTTTTAAGGGCCTCCTCTGAGGAGGAATGAGGAATAAGAGGACATGGACACTTCATAGTCCTATGAGGACTCTGTGAGAATGACTCCTTTCCCTCAGCTGAGGGTCTCTTCAGAGCTGTTTTGAAGATGCCTCAGATTTCTGATAACATTATGTGTCTGTGGCTCTCTGTGAAGCAGTCAGATTGTCCACTAAGACCTCAGCTTTTTCTGATGCTGCATGATGAACTTTGTGACTTAAGATTTGGTGTGTGGATCAATCTTCTAATAAGTCACTGGTTTCCTTGCCTTTCCTTTTCAGTACAAGTACCTGTTTAGACCAGAATTGAAGCAGATTATTAGGTATGCTACTGGGGGCAAGAACACCTACTTGCCTCAGATGTCCTCCAAACGTCCAACTGTGGCGAGGAAACTGCTGTACTTTGCTTGGCTCTTTTGACTCCCTGGACAAAAAGAAACTAAATGTTGGAAGAGAATCGAAATCTATGCAGTACTCTTCTGAGAATACCCACAAAACCTACTGGTCAGCTACCAAGTAGTCCCAGGCATTTGGAAACAGGCGAAGATGCCCCTCTACAGTTAAATGCAGACCAAGATTCCATCAGTCATGCAGAATATTGGTTGACAGACATAGCCCTTGGAGCTGCTAACCAGGGTGCCAAAAGAGCAAAGCAAAGTACAGCTGTTCAGGAGACAGTGGACTCATTCCTGGCCAAGAAGGTTATGATCCCAGTACCTCTCACACAGCATGGTTCAGGTTTTTATTCCAACCTGCTTGCAGTTCCAAAGAAGGATTGGCGCTGTTGTCCCATCTTGGACCTGAAATGTCTCATCAAATATGTAGTTCAAGATGGAATCTTTGCATTATGTCATCTCAGAGATATGCCCTGGGGAGTATCTTGCATCCCTAGACCTTCAGGTTGTGTACCTACACATCCCCATCGCTGCTACAGCGATCACATGACCCAGCACAAGCAAGAAGGGCTGAGACTGAACGTCCTGGTCTCGGAGTGTTCAGTCTCAGCCTGGAATTAATGATAGCAGTGTGCACAGAGGCACACTGCTATCATTTAACCCATGACAGTCCAGGACCGTCATGGGTCTTAAGGGTATAACAACCCATAATGTTCCAGGGCCGTCATGGGTCCCTAAGGGGTTAAAATATATTGTTATATGTTACATGCGGCCAAAGTTACATGAGGTGTTTTGAATAAACTTTGCTTTTTCTATTGCTATCAACAAAACAGCACATACATACATACATACATGTGTGTGTTTGGATGTTTTATATATATATATATATATATTTACATACACAGTAATGTCCAAACATTTTAGGCAGGTGTGATGTGCTATAAAGTAAGAATGCTTTAAAAATAGACATTAATGGTTTATATTCATCAATTAACAAAATGCATAGTGAGTAAACAGAAAAAAAAATCTAAAATCAATATTTGGTGTGGCCACCCTTTGCCTTAAAAACAGCATCAATTCTTCTAGGTACACTTGCACACAGTTTTTTTAGGAATTCAGCAGGTAGGTTGTTCCAAACGTCTTGAAGAACTAACCACAGTTTTTCCTGTGGATTTAGGCAGCCTTAGTTGCTTCTCTCTCTTCATGTATTCCCAGACAGACTCGATGTTGAGATCAGGGTTCTGTGGGGGACATACCATCACTTCCAGGACTCCTTGTTCTTTTTTTATGCTGAAGATAGTTCTTAATGACTTTGGCTGTATGTTTGGTTTCGTTATGTTACAGAATAAATTTGGGGCCAATCAGATACCTCCCTGATGGTATTGCATGATGGATAAATATCTGCCTGTACTTCTCAGCATTGAGGATACCATTAATTATGACCAAATCCCCAACTCCATTTGCGCAAATGCAGCCCCAAACTTGCAAGGAACCTCCACCATGCTTCTCTTTTTTTCCTGCAGACACTAATTCTTGTACGGCTCTCCAGCCTTTGGCAAACAAACTGCCTTCTGCTACAGCCAAATAATTTGACTCATCATTCCAGAGCACCTTCTGCCATTTTTCTGCACCCCAGTTCCTGTGTTTTCATCCATAGTTCAGTTGCTTGGCCTTTTTTCCACGTCTGAGGTATGGCTTTTTGTGCACAAGTTATCCATGAAGACCATTTCTGACCAGACTCCTTCGGACAGTAGATGGTTGTATCAGGTCCCACTGTTTCCTGCCAATTCTGAGTTGATGACACTGCTGGACATCTTCCGATTCTGAAGGGAAGTAAGCATGTTTTTCATCTGCTGCACTTTTCCTTGGCCAACCACTGTGTCTACGGTCCTTAAAGTTGCCTGTTTCTTTGTGCTTCTTCAAAAGACCTCGGACAGCACATCTGGAAACCCCTGTCTACCTTGAAATTTTCTGTCTGGGAGAGACATTGCTGATGCAGTATACCTACCTAGTGTCTTTTTTCTGTGCTCAGTCTTGCCATGGTGGGTGACTTCAGCAATCTCACCTTGTAAGCTGAGTTTGGCTGTTCCTCAACCAGTTTTTTTCCTCCTACACAGCTTTTTTTGTTTCAGTTAATGATTGTATGTCAACCTACATATTAAATTGATTAGCACCTGTTTGGTATAATTGTTTAATCGTACACCTGATTATATGCCTACAAAATCTGTGACTTTGTGCAAATGTCCCTAGAAGAATTTTTGAAGTCAAAGGGAGGTTACACCAGTATTGATTTGATTTAAATTTTTCTTCTGTTCACTCACTATGCATTTTGTTAATTGATGAATATAAATGATTAACATGTCTCTCTCTCTCTCTCTCCCTCTCTCTCTCTCTCTCTCCTCTCTCTCTCTCTCTCTCTCTCTCTCTCTCTCTCTCTCTCTCTCTCTCTCTCTATAGTTATAGATAATATATTCTAATAAGTATATATATTTTCTATTTATTATTTTGTATTGCGAGTGGTTATATTGAGTAGCAATAGAATCTGTTCTAGGGAGATGTTAGATGGAGCTATTAGAGGAGTTAAGGGTTCAGGATATTTGAGATAATGGGATGAGTTATAGAGAGTTATTTTATGGAGTAACGAGAGGATATAGAATGTGTTTTCTGAGTGAATAGAAGTTAAAGGGAGCTGTTATTTGAATTGATATGAATTGTTACATGAGAGAATTCTAAGGAACAGCTAGCAGTTGTATAATATTGTATGCACGTGTGTTGGTATAGTTCTAGCTATTTTTTTTTCAATACACACACTCTCACACTTCCATTTTGCTCTTGCACTTAGATATAAATATTTTATGTACAACATCTCAACTATATATTCTGTATATGTGGACCTACATTTCTTGAAAAGCAATTTGTACACATCTGTAAGTACATGTTGCAAATCCTTGTACAGACACATTTCCCTGCATCGTATCACTGACCTCAAAGATACTGCTCATTGTGAATTACAAACCACGACTTTTCACCCTGCTGTGCGTTATTAATGATTTATCTTATTCAATACAAACACCAAGGGGAGGGGGATAAAAAAGCTGTCCTTAAACTTCCTCAAAGTAAAACGGTTTGCTGTGGGTTTTGATTCTTCCTAATCCTTTTCTAAAGCAAAACGAAGCAATTATTTTGTCTTTCCTACAGATGTTTTGCTCCACACGGCCATCCATGATACCTACTGTTATTAGCAAGAAAGCTGCACTGCTGAAGAAACCTTCATTAAGCGGAATCCTGCTGATACAGCTATTGATCCAAAACCTCTCCCAGGTTCTGCTGGACACAATATCCTCTCCCCCTGCTCCCTATTTCCCTCCAGGAATAAAAGGGCAGATAAAAAAAAATCCCCCATGTTTTTTTTTTTTTCCTAGAAATACACTGCAGAGTTATTTCTATTGTATGCAGTGTTTTAGAATCAAAAATCTCAATCTTCACAGGCCAAAGAGAATCGAATATCTTGCTTTTCCCTGAGGTCAACCTCAGGTAGTGTGTTTGATTGAATTTAAATGTTCGCCTCACACTAACAATTACTATTCATGTAACTCTTTTGAAGTTACATATGAAGGATCTCTGGTATCTTCCAAACATCTAAACACAGCTGAACTTGTGTGTACATATACCGTATATAATATATATATATATATATATATATATATATATATATATATATATATCCTGCTGGTTTCTGTATTTAGAAAATGTTAAAGTCCCTGATACATTTGAGAGGAGGAAATATAACATTCTACGTTGATCTTCAGTATCTATTGGCTTTGATAACTCATTTATTGTAAAGCTGCAATTAGTGTGTTCAAAAGATGAATGGAGCATTCGCAGGGTTAAAAATACCTATTTCATTCAGTTGGAACATGCTCTGTGGTGCTCATGGAATGCTTTTGTTTTCTTTAGTATGTAGGTTCCCAAGATGTGCTGGAGTCCCATCTTTTGAGATTTATACATTGATGCAATTTAGTAATAATTTATAAACTAAAAAGTTGTACACATTTATCCGTATTTTAAATCTGTACCAATATACATACGAGTGAGGAGGGACAAAGACGTTCAGTGTGCGACTCAATATCGACGAGTGAGGAGGGGAGAGAGAGAGGAAGTGGGCAGCAAATACAAGCTTACCACCCCGCTTCCTCCAATGCCTCTCTCACCTCCACCCGCTTCCTCCAATGCCTCTCTCCACTCCACCCTCTTCCTCCAATGCCTCTCCACTATTAACCCTTTGAGTTCCAGAGAGGTATCCACGCATTGCAATGCAGTGCGTTGGATACCTCTCTCTCTCACTCAAATGGTTACTCATTTGATGCCAACAGGGTTAACCCTTTGCGTGCCAGAGGGGTTCGCAATGCATTGCAAAGCAATGCATTCTGTACCCCTCTGGCACCCAAAAGGGTTAAATAGCATATAACCTATGTTTCACATAGGTTATATGCTCTTTAATTAACTCTTTGAGTGTCAGAGGGTATGCAACGCGTTGCAAAGCAATGCATTCCATACCCCTCTGGCACTCAAAGGGTTAATAAAGAGGGAAGTCAATTGTCACCTCCATGCTAGGGGGGTGTCATTAGGGGTCATGATACCCCTCTTGAGGTCTGAAGTACTTTTGTAATAAATTTACATATATAATTTAGTAAAAGAAAATCATTGTTAAACATAAAAAAAATATTTAAGTACATTTTCACACAAATTACATCTATAATAAAAACAAACACCTTTTTATACATATACAGGTTGCCTATTAACTCTATGAGTACCAGAGGTAAGCAAACACATTACAATACCTCTCTGGTACTCATAGGGTTAATATTGCAATACAAAATACGAGGGCATGTTGAGTATAATAGGAGAAGAAAAATGTCAGATGAAAATGGTGAAAGAAAGTCATGGGAGCACTGTAGTCGACTTTTCAAGGGGGAGGGGGGTTAAAATGTCGGATGTACAATATTCGTCAAATTAATATGGCGAAAGAAAGCACTGTAAGTCGACTTGGGAAGGGTTAATTGTCGACTGAACAATATTTGTCGGATTAATGTGGTGAAAGAAAGCACTGTAAGTCGACTTTTAGAAGGGGGGGTTAATATGTCAAGGGGGGCACTGTCGGATTTTGTTATGTGGAGAACACATCTAACACTGAACTTGATCTTTCTGTCGTCAGATATACGCCTGTTTCCTTGGACCTTTACATTTTGCGCGTTTTTTGTAGGCGGTAGTCGGAAAAACGCAGACAGTGCCAGTTTTGTTAGTACTCTGAAAACGCCAGTTATGTTTTACTGTGGTTCTGCAATAGAATACCGACGTAACACGTTTGCAAAATTCGCGCTACTTGTTTTTCTTGTAACGCCGGTTTTAGCGTGGGTAATAGAATCGAGCCCACTGTGTCTACAGCATTGCATAAATATTCTATTTTTTAGAAGAAGATGCAATGCATTGGAGATGATTCTTGCGCCCAAAGAATTAAAATAAAATCACTGGAAAAATTAGCACACCAGCTCTGCTGTAGGTGCTGGTTTTCAATAATGCTTTATGTAAATAAGACCCATGCTTATTAAAGTTATTATGGAGCAAACCAACTGCACCAAAGGGGACAAATAAAAAATCCTGTTAAATTAACTTGGGCTTTTAACCCCTTAAATGCTAGAGAGGTCTCCAATGCATTTCTTTGCAATGCATTGGAGACCTCACTAGCATTCAGTGGGTTAAAAAAAACCTCCTATTCAGTCAATACCTATTAAGTTTATACTGGCCCACTGGACCGCCCCAGGTTCTTCCAAATTGAGGGGGTGGCTCGATTAGAGTTAGCGATTTCATTAAACTTTTCTGTCTCTCTGCTATGCAGGACAAAGAAATTGATAGGGAACTCTTATTAAAACACTACCTTGGGAATTACAGATGCAGTTTTATCATAGCTTTCGGTACACTTCTGGATAGCTCCTGAGGATTTCAGGAGGGAATCGCAGTCCAGCGGGCTATGCAAGATGGAGGGGAGACTAATTAGAGAGTCAAATATCTCTAATATATTCTAGTTATCAGGGCTTATAATTTTAAGTCCTTTGCGACTAGCCAGACCTGAAAAGTTACTCACCACTGCAAGCCAGAACATACCCACCAGGGCTGAATTTCTACTCGCCAGGGCTAAATTTTCACTCGCCATTGGCTAGTGCCGAGTGGAAATTTTGAGCCCTGTAGTTATTATATTATTATTATTATATTTCCTTTTCTTGTACTAACTATTGAGCCCTTTTCTTTGTTTTGCCTCCAGGTTGGCTGTCAGTGGGGATCGTTCTTATACCTTTTAGTTTCTTATTTTATACTTGCTGATGGGGATGGGGTGTGCATCCTTGGGGGACCCATGGGGTAGGGAATAGCATTTGTTTGTTTAGTTGTTGTTTTATGATGGTACATCCACAAGTGTCTGCTGTTAATGGGGGATTCACGACTGCTAAATGGAGGCACACAAGGATTTCCTCGTCATATTCTTACATTCCACACTGGGGAAGGGAATCTGGCTCCATACGATGAAATGTGCACACTACAGTCGCAGTGGGGATGTGAAATGTTCATCATGGGGAGGGCTGTTACATTGTATTGCTCTTCATTTTTGTGAAAAAAGTCAGCTCTGTTCAAGTGCATGAGTATGTAGGGATTTTTATTTGTCTCCCCTATGGTGGTTTACACCAGAATAACTCTAGTTTCCTTTAAAATAGGAACTTTCAACCCAATTAAAACTAATATAAATTGATTCCTTCATTATAGTGTGTTACAATACAATTTTTTTTCTTTTCCAAATCATTATCTACCTTGAGATATAAGGGACTGACTTCACACTATTGCTGCTTGCGGTACGAGCTGTATCACATGTCTTAACAACCTCTCCTGTCCTGTAATCCAACCCACAACCCTTCCCATCTACTGCTGTGACCTGGCACTCTTTCTCACATCAGACAGAGATAGTGAGAGCTCGTTCACATGCTTTTATACATATGGACGTAAGAGCTTTATTATATATAAAACAAACTGGGGTAATTCTGGGGCAAACCATCCACAGAATAGGGGGCAAATATACATTACATTAGCTAAATGGGGCTTTTAACCCTTTGCGTGGCAGGGGTTATGCAACACATTGCAAAGCAACGCATTAGAGATCTCATTAGCATGCGAGATGTTAAAAGCCCCATTCCAATCAATGGGAATTTTAGCAATGCTTATTTCTTCCCTGTGGTGAAGTTGATTCGCCCCAGAATTTCTCCAGTTTGCCTTTATGAATAAGACCCCGAGGAGCATATTCAAGAAAAGCAATTCTGGAGCAAATGACTGTGTTATAGGGGACATCTAAAAAACCCAGTGATTTAAAAGGGGATTTTATTTTCTTGAATGCTTCAGTTATACTTGGGTACTTTCAAAATGAAAATATTAACCCTTAAAATTCCAATCATATAGATTCTTTACGAATGTCTCTATTTGCTGTAATCGAGAGGTGATCCAGTCAATCCTCAAGGAGCCATTAATATACAACCGCTTAAAGAGATATTAATGTTTCAACATAAAAGCAGCTCCAATTTATCTTCATAGTATTTGGGCCATTGAGAGTGTTATTTCAATTCTGTCAGAGTTCAAGAGTAATTGAATGATAAAGTATCCCCCTTCCACCCCTTTTACTGCTCACCTCAGAACAAAAAGATGGTGTCCAGATAGCTTGCATAGAGGGACAATCTTTAATTAGCATAAGGGAAAAACCTGAAAAAACTGTCAAGGGGGGCAGGGTTTTCATGGTTCTCACAGTAAGAAGATTGTTCCTTGCTGTGAGCTGCCTGGTCTCAAGACCAGATTCCACATCTGAGGGGAGGTGGCTTACGCTAGGTAAAAGGGGCAGGAGGGGGATATTTTATAATTTAATTACTCTTGAACTACAACTCTGACAGTACTGAAATAACTCTCTATGGCCCAAATACTATGAAGATTAATTGGAGCTCCTTTTATTTCGAAACATTACTTTCCCTTTAAAGATATCACTGCAAGATCACACACAAGAAAAACAGGACTTCTCCCTCTGCCTTCCTGGTACAAGTGGCATCAATGTAAATACTAAAGAAGCAGCTAATTGATGCAGATCACACAACAGGTAACACTGTACTCTCTCACCCTGACAATTTGGCCGTTCACTCTCAGACTTTGAGTCTCAGGGTCAAACCCTGATAGTTCTTGGTTATGTTCACAATACACTAGAGACATGTTTGCATTCATGATGTTAAAAATTATCTCTGCTGAAAACAATGGGAAATGTGGGATGAGTTGGATAGCTTCTGAGAGCCTCATACAGAAAGCAAAATGAAGGTAACCAACTGCGCTGCAGGGAATCATTTAAAATTTCCACAGATTTAAATTGGTATTTTTTTAACCCTTCAATGCTAGAGGTCTCCAACTCATTCTGAAGCAATGCATTGGAGAGCTCTAGCATTTAACCCCTTAAGGGACCCATGACATTCTAAGACCTTCAAGTCGGTTCCTGCACTCAAGGAGGCATCTCAGTAACAATATTCCCCTTGTGCACACTGAAAGTCACATCAGATTCATTCTACTTTTCCTTCGCTAAGCCTTGTACTTGCATGTGATCTTCTTCCTACTGTTACTGTGTGTCGTCATGATTTCTAATTAGGAAGGGTCCCTTTCCCAGTGTATGATTCCCTTTGCTCCACTTTCCCCCCTCAAATAATGCAATGACTGTACTTTAGCCTAATGCTCGTAACCACTTAAGGACCCATGACGGTCCTGGCACTTCATGGGTCCAACATATGATAAGGCAGCAGCAGCACGCCGTTCAGGGAGCCCTGAATCACGTCGACAAAAAAAAAAAAAAAAGTCTGTGGTCCTTAAGTTCCGGCCGCACGCAATAAAAGATCTTCAAAATCAAATCAGAACATTGGCCAACTAATCACCACTGAAAAGCCCTGTAAATCAGATGAGAGTGTGAAACTAGGTATTTATTTAAAAATACATAACTTAACCACACAGGTATTGACTGACTTCAATGTGCCTGGACATATCCGGCTTGGCAGGTCAATCACTGAAATAAAAAGTATGGAGTATGGTGTCATTATATATAATTTTTTTTTTTTTTTGGATGAATGGTGATTGAGTGTACTAGGTTCCATTCTGCTTGTGTTAAGGACCAGAGGTGTGAGCAGAGCATTGTAAAGGAACGTGTTTTACACACCTGTGGTCCTTAAAGAGTTAAGGGCAAAAAAGCCTAATTTAAATCAATGTGGATTTTATTTCACTCATGTGATACAGCTGGTTTGCTCTAGAACTGCTCAGATTGATCTTTTCCTTAAGGCCCTACATTTTCATGAATGAGTGTTTTCATGATTTTAGCATTTCTGTTTGTATAAATACTTTCTTGTTTGCTTTGAGCTGTATGCACAAAGAAAAAAGAGGAGTAATTCTGGAGCAATCCAACTACATTGTAGGCAACAAACAAGACACGTAAAGACACGTTTAATAGAAATTTGGGGAATTTTTATTTTTTCTCGTTCGTGTTTTTATACTCCAATTTTATTAATTTTTTTTTTCATTTTACTCTAAATCAGTGCTTCACAACCCTATCATCAGAGACCCCTGTTGTTATGCCATTAAGGACATTAGATATATGCTCTGTTAAACAGGACCATGTAGTCCATTGTGTAAGTAGAATTCAATGCTGCGGTAACCACCATGTGTATAGAGCAGGAAAGACACCTAGAGTGATAAAAGGGGCTCTCTTTACAGCTCTGCAATGCGTTGTGTACCCCTCTGGCACTCAAAGAGATAAGGTAAGTAACAATTCATTATCCTCATATCAACTTGTTCAATGCATGCACTTGGAGATGCTGGCAAAATGGCCTTATGGTAAGCTGACACTGTACTCTGGATATTAATCCAGTGGTAAATAGGCACATCTCTCAGTGAAAGTGCCCCTACCTTGGACCCCACTGTGAAAGGGGGAAGGTATGACTGTGGAGAGACATTAATTGCCATCCCCTTTAATAATAGTTTTGTTTTAAAGTGTGGGGAATGGTCCCTTCAGCGAGATGGGCTGGAAGAAACTATGCCCAAGATCTATTTCATAGTGGTGTGGACAGCCTCGGGGGGAAAAGAAGATAGCACTAAAGTTTTATCACACCCACCATTCCTATTCGTGTCTTTCCTTAGTCACAGCTCCCTGTTTCTTCTGTGGGTGGCTCCTCAAATATATATATATATATATATATATATATATATATATATATATATATATATATATATTATTGGGTTGAAAAACTTCATATATGCTGCTCACATAAATTTGTCGGCATATTTGTGCTCTACTTATTTTAATATCCCTTTGAGTGCCAGAGAGGAATCCAACGCATTGTGTTTCAAAAATTGTTAAAATTGTGAATAAATAACACTTTGGGAAAACTCAAGGGGTTTCAGTTTACACAGAATCCTCCCCCACACTCACACACACCTACCTCCTTGCACTTGACATCTCACTAATGAGAAATGTTCACTGCTGTTGTAAAAAGGTCTGTGCCAGAAATGAGCCACCTGTGTCCATCTAGATGTCGGATTTCAACTTCAATCATTATCTCCCTGTCTTGGCCAACTGGGGATGGTATGAATTGTAGTCCAACAGCTGGAGGGACACTGGTTGCTCATCCCTTTTCCATGCCCAGGTTGTTGAAATTACTTTAATATACAGAATGAACTAAAACACTGATTCTTGACCATGATACCCATGATACAAGTTGGTGCCACTTTTTTTTTCTATGAGAACTTTGACTGTGAATGTTGAGTTTCAAATTTTTATTTAAGCATATTGCAATGAAAATTCATGCTAGTTTTTGTCATTCTGATTGTGAGGCCTAATAATAACTGTATTTGTGTGTTTATAACCTATAAAATGTAAGGGGATTCCTGGAGCATAAACGACTGAGGGTCATTAACCTAAAACCAAGTCTAGAGGCCATATGAACAGACAAAAGTGGAACAGTTCTAGGGTAAACCAACTTCTCCTTAGGGCATAAGCAATGACTTGGACACTACCATCAATGGGGATTTTTATTTGGTAGCTATGGTAGAGTTGATTTGTATGAGAATTGCTCCAGTCTTTGTGGATTCTCTCCCCCCAACTCCTCCCATATTTCTCTCTCTATATTTGTAGTGTAAACTTTGAAGTTTGTTCCATCAACAACCAAGAATTTGAGCCAGAAAGATTGCTTAGCCTCTTCTAAAACATATATTTAACTATCAGAGAGTATAGTTTAACCTTTTTGAATGCCAGGAAGGGGTGTAATACATTGCAGAGAAATATGTTGCATGAGCTTCTGGTAGTCAGCAAGGCATTAAACAGAATTAAACTAGAGATAGGAAAATGGTCAGACCATAGTCTATACAAGACCATTTTAAATGAGTGGCTGTGCCTCAAAAGCTAAGGGAATGGTGTTCTCATAGCTCGAAACTCCTTCACTGAGCTAAGGCTGGCCTTGCAGATCACAGAGAGCAGCTGCAAGGCTCGTGACTAAGGATTGACGAAAAGTCAGTTTTGTTCGCATGGGAATTTTTGCAAAAAGCACAAGTTCTCTCTCTTAGAGAAACCCAGAGATTTTCCACCATTTTGCATATACCACAGCATTTCACACAAGAATGGTTTCACTTCCCTCCTATGGTTTGCAATAACAGCAAAACTTCCCATCTCCATACTATAAAAACCCAAAATTTAAGCAAGCAAGCTAGCACTATGACCACTGGCAACAGCAGAAGCTAGATGGGCCCTGATGCTAAGGATACCCCTGACCCAATGATTCCCAGTCCCCCAGAATTTTCCCTCTGGGAAGTATATTCAAACTGCCTGTGCATGCTGCTTCTACCACTATTGTGTCTTATTCGGCATAGATGGCAAGGACCTTCTGTTACACTTGTTATCTCCAACCAATCCTAAAGGGCAGCAAAAGACCGGTGGTGATGAGAGTGAAAGTGATGTTGGAACAGCTGGTGTGCATGAGAGTATGGAACGTTTTTGGTGGAAGCGATAGGGAATCTGAGAAAGACATTCAGCTGCTTTATCCCTTTGAGTGCCAAAGGGGTATCCAATGTATTTCTAAGCAATATGTTGTATACCCCTCTGGGGCTCAAAGGGTTGATTCCTGCTGCTGAGTTGTCAGAGGCAGACATTCATCTGCCACAGGCCGCCATAGGACTGGCTTGAGATTATAATCATATGGGACTAGGACAGGTTCCACTACCCACCACCACTCCTGGTCCTAGCTCTAGTGCTGAGGCCACAGCATCACCTACCCTAGTAAGAGAAGATGATACTGGAGAAGAAGGCAGTCATTCTTGTCCACCTCTTCCCTCACCGAAATCATGACAGTGGAAATAGTTTTCATTTTAGGGCAGACACAGTGCACTATGAGTGATCAGGTACAAAAAGGGGAAAGGAGGTGACACATCCTGACACATCTGCCCTCATAAAAGCACATGCAATATAGACACCACAACATTTATATTCAGCATGTGAAAGCCAAACCCAAAAAAGAAAGTTCTTTTATCACTGTACCCCCCTGTCCCTCCCCAAGGGCACAAGGAGCATGGGCTTAAATCCCTGAGGAAGATGAGAGAAACCCAGCCTGGAAGTTCGATGAAGAGCTTAACACCTTCATCATCATTGTCTTCTTATGCTAGGGCCTGTGTGTGGGAAAATGTACCCACTGGACCTGCCCAATTACCCTCATAATCCACTTCCTCCTCTTCTTATGTTCCACCTTTTCCTCTGTTACCTCCCCGCCAACTGATAGAGAGTCTGAGAATGTGGCAGTTCATGTCCACCCACTGCACATTGTGTGGCGCACTAACCATACATGGCAATGTGGTGGAGCGCAATCGAAGTTAAGGATCAGGGATCATCTGCAGATATTCCATCCCACTGAATACGCTAAGCTTGTGTCTGGGAGGATTCATTATTTTTATTAAGTCTTCTATTTTGACATCATATGTCCTTAGTGGAGGGGACAAAGGCCATATTGACAGCAGTACTTGGTTTCTTGGAGGATCTTTTTACATTGCTGACCTAAGCATCAAGCTGCAGTTGTGCCTGTTGCATAATATGAGTGCAGATGGGTCAATTTTTGTGATACTTCCCAGTTCTTCCCCTATTTCACCATGTTTCCTGGCTCACACTGCACATTGCAGTTACTTCCTGCACTCAAGGACAAAAATAGAATTCCACCACACCCATGATTTTAGAGGAGGAGAAGCACAACTGACCAATTTATTCTCCTTAGAGCTAGAGGCGAGTAGAAGCATCATTGTACCACCACCTGTCTTATATCAGTGCTGATGATCCCAGTCCCATGCAGCAGCCTAATCATCCTGCTGCTGCAAACACATTTTTCTCAGGGTTTGTTTTTGGCAAGCCTGAGGCCTGCCAACCATTTTTTAGGGCTAGTCTTGTTTGAATCCTGCAAATATTTTTTTTTCACGCCTAGCCTTGCTGTAATATTTTGAATGTTTAACTTTCTGTAAGCCTGCAAAACAAATATTTTTCAGGATTTTCTATATATAAGCCTGTTGCTATGCTTGCTAACCATAATTTAAAAAAAAAAATAAGGTTACAAGTTACACTGAATGTGGCAGATGTGTATGATGGTGGTGGACTGGTAAGGTGTGACTGATATATATGTAGCATCATGATTCATAGGACTGAAAGCTAGACCAATTATTTGCATCACCATCTTTGAGTCTAAGCTTGCATTATTATAAATCAGTGGTCCCAACAGTGGTAGATGGTAGCAATCCTTCAAATCCCACCTTATACTCAGTAGTGCTATTAACAGTATATGTATACTTCTGTTACCTTTCTCTAGTATGTAAGCTCTCATGAGCATTGCCCTTTGATACTTTCATTTTCTATGTTCCATTTGTACTCTTTAATGTCTCTGTATGTCTAGTCTCTATTTTACAGCACTGAGAAATATGTTGGCTCTGTATAAGTAAAGGTTAATAAAAATATCTGAAATCCAAATGGTATTATATGATGGTTCATTTTTAGAAATGTAAGTCTGCCAACTCTGCTGCTTCATAGCAGTGTCCTATAGTCATTTAAAATATAACCAGCTGAACTGGCCACGCATAATGTTTTGTTTCCCAGTAGTATGGAGTCATTGTTTCTGCCTAGAACATAGCTATCCTGCAAGTATGCTGTAACCATCTCACCTGCAGTGTGACCACTCCTAGGAGCTACACAGTGTTTGTATGTGTCAGTTACCAACTCATACTCTGGGAACAAGTCCCACAGAGATGTGCCACCACCATCACCATAATGTTAGTTTGCCACCCCTGAAACACATAAATTGCTTTTTGTGAAGTTGTTGTGTCGGACATATGTTGGAATGTTCTTGTTGATGTTGTGCTGATGCTGCTGTATAAACCCCTTGCTTTTCTTTTTCAGTATGCTTTCTACTAGTTTTTTGGTCCTGACTAGCTCTCATCCTCCAAAATGCATCCCCCAATTAATCTATAAGCTTGTCTTTATATTCTTTGACAGAATTTGAATCCTCAAGAGAGATGCTGCTGATCATCATGCCTTATCACAAATTGATCATATTGTAGCAGAAATTCGGAAATGTTATGTTTAAAGAGGGGGTCCAGCAAAGTAGCAAGCATGCTAACATCCTTCACCTGCTGGTACGTCTGTGTTTTCTTTATTATAAGATTCATCAGACATGCTCCTCTGTTTTGTCTGTAGTAAATATATCAGTAGGAGAATCTTGCTAATTCTTTCCCCTACACAACTAACCAGCAAGATGACCATCTCAAAAGGCTTCAGTAACTTGCATACATCACATAGTTACCAGCGCCCAGGTAACAGAGATGCTACTTTTAAAGCCTTCCAGTTTTGCATTGTATTCTCACCAATGACATTAGTCTGCTTGTAGAAATGCGGAAGTTCACCTGATAGGGATCTTCATTTTCAACTGATTATGGGGCAGATTGGTACTTTCTTGTATGGAATATATTGCATTGTGAGCACTGTAGAAGCTTCTAAAATGTGCACAGATTTTGGGTTCAATATTCAGCATCTCTTGGATGTTTTGGATTCTGATAGGACTCTAGTCGCAACTAAATTTAGGACATATCACCTAATCTCAAGGCAGCTATTATGTTGGAAACATTATCAGCAGACACAAACCAGCTTTCAAGGAGGGCATAAAAGTCATTCCTCTATCACCTGCTCTACTTCATTTAACACATCTATGGCTATGTGGAATTGTCTATCAAAACTCTGAATAAAAAAAGAGGCATGCTGATGGTATGGGCTGCCTTGCTGCTGTCCAGAACTAGAGGTAAATTACTGGCTGTGACTGGATTATGCAAGCCATTGTTGGCCACTTTTGGGAGGGAAACCCAATGAGCGGTGACATTCGTATAGTCTGTACTCTGGTCACTTGTCCGCCTATCTGGTGTCAGGTAAATTTTCTTTCTATAGGTTTACAGCACTTTGCCCACAACACTAACCACCTCCTTGTACAATTCTGTCACAGCCATCCTTGAAAAATAACTGCTTCTTGGGATATGCGAGTGGGGTGCTACACTGACACCAGTCCTTTAAAACTATCTGTTTTCTATAAAAGAATAAGGCAGCATGTCAGCTGTCAACATCTTGGCAACTTTGCCATTCCACAGGCATAATTTGAGATTATTTTTGTGTTTTTGACTTCTTCCCAAGAACCCATTAAGTGTGGGTTGGCAGTACATGGCAGAAGAACAGTGTTGCTTGATTGTTTTAACCCCTTAACGACCGGCTGCACAGACATGCGGCGGTCACTAAAGGACCACGGAGCATTTTTTTTAAATTTGGATTCCAGACTCCCCAAACGGTGTGCAGCCGCGGGGGACACCGGAATTCCATGACGGTCATAGTAAGTCATGGATTGTTAAATCAGATCGACCCATGACGTTCTATGGCCGTTAAGGGGTTAACAACATGACATGTGAAGGTGGTGGGGGGTTTCAGCAGTGACATATGTGGGCACTCAAAGGTTGTCTTTGAATTTAGGCTAGCTCTTGACAAAGCAGTTTGATAACTGCAAAACGTTGGTAACATTTACTTGCCTGTATATTGTTTTAAGGTAGTTTTAAAAGGGAATTACCCTATTCTTTATTAATTAAATACATTTTTTGAGACTATAGCAGCTTTTTTGAGACCCTTACAAGCATCTGTAATTTGAATGCTGAGATTATTGGATTGAAGCACCATCCTTATTCCAAGGACCTGCCCTGGGACAGGTTTAAAATTCCTTGCATGCCTGATTTGTTGTGACTGTACATAAGTCCATTCACAAACACCACTCTTGTGAGTACTACTACCGAGTGGTTGTATAAGGCCCAAAAGAAAATCTAGGACCACCTGGAGAAGTGTTACTTTTTGAGGGACAGTTGCAAAGAAACCCTCTGGAGCATATTTCAGTGAACATATATGTGTTACACTGAATATCTTCATTGTGAGTGAATTTCTTAAAGTGGTGAAGGGAGGGATTGTGTATGACCTAAATGTTATTACACTAGGAGCGCCTTCTTTTTTCTTTTTCTTTCTACAATTAATATTACTGGTACTGGTGGAACTTCTTATGGCACTTTGACAAACAGCCTCCTTAGGAGGGGAAGGATCATCATCATTTATTACACATGCTGCATCTACCATGGCTGCTTTCAGTTTTTAGATTCCTAATTTGGTAACATGTCCCTGCATTGCACCTACTCCTTTCACCCTTTCCCTACACCTAGTATGCTTTTCCAAAATATTATATCACGTCTAGTATCTGTCAGCTCACATCAGGGTGTCTGTCCCTGTCAAATATTTGTCAAACTAATTGTTATTTGTTTAATGTTTTCTTTATTAAATATCAACAAATAACACACTCCCTGTGCAACTGCTTCTTTCCCTCTTTGTGTTTAGCTAGTATTCAGAGAATTTCTTCTGCTGCTTTCTCTCTCCCCCAGTGTCACTGTAGTCTTTATTTTTTTTTCTTTTCAGTACAGATTACTAAATATGCTGACCCCTCTTCTTTTTGCTGTTGAAAGAATCAGTGTCAGTAAAACTTATATTGAGTGTCAGTCAGCTATATATTGTGTCAGTCAGTGACAGAGGCTTAGCCAGCTCAGTTATAAACTTAGATAACAGCTGCTTATGTCTTCTCAGTCACACAAGAGTTTGGGGTATTTTGGGTAAACATCGTTTCTTCCTTTACACACCCCCAGACTCTCCTTATGCAAAGAACAACCAGCAGAAAGGAACTTGGATCACAGTGCCTGTCTCTTCTCAGTCAGTGGGGTATTTAGGTAAATCTCCTTTCTCCTTTTACACACCACCAGACTCCCCTATGACAGAGAACCACCAGATCAGGAAGGAACTTGAATCAACAGCCTGTCTCAATCACACAAGATTTTGGTGTATTTATTTATCCTAAGTAACTTAGCATTTGTGTTGTTTTCTCTCCCTATCACAAACACAAAATGACATGGTGTGTGAACGTAACACCCTTTTAATTTTTTCCCTGCAGAAAAAGAGGGAAAACTTTCCTTGTGGTGGAGGGGGTGGGAGAGTGTCTTATTATTGATTTTGATGCAATGAGCTAAACCGAAAAAATGAGAATCAGCACTTTTCATGATAGATTTCCCACTCAGCTGGAAGTGCCATTTGTCACTTTTTTTTGCTTTTGAGGTGAAAAATGTCACCATCCCTACTCATCAGCATTTCACTCGGTGCTCATGGGCGATTGCTTTTATCTTTATATTGAAGTCTATAGAAGCCCCATGTTGGAGTATCTACCATCACTGGGCTTCTTTAGAGAGGAGAGAAATCTACCTTGAGTGCCGAGCGAGGTACTGACATCACCCAGCCTTACAGATCATTCTGATCTGTAAGGCAAACCGGAGAACAACCGAGGAGTTTTAGCCATAAGAACTTAGTGCCCAGGAGGGGCGTGGCCAACCGTCTGACATGGTGGTCGCATAATCCCTGTTCTCTGTACCTATGTAGTGATGTACCCGGACCGTCACGCTGGTCCGGCACTTAAGGACCAGTGATGGTCCTGGTATGTCACGTACTATTACTCACCGCACTCCTGCAGGAGCGAGGTGAGTAATACCGGGGACTGAATTTGATCGCTCCAAGACCGGAGCAATCTCTTTCAGTCCCTCTGTTCGGTGTGCCGCCCCATGTGATCAGTCACGTGGGGTGGCACGCCGAAATTCCCTATCTGGTCCTTAAAGGACCACACACCACAGGACCGCTGGTCGTTAAGGGGTTAAAAGTGTTCCAGCTTCTTTATTGTTGTTAAATTGTCTAGAGTAATTAACAAGGTTCGCATGAGAAGGAGGAAGAAGTCAGACGGTAAAAATAAACCATTAGTTCCTCCTGTTTGCCACCAGGGGCCCTCAAGTTCTTTGGGTCCATTACAAGTCACAGAGATAGGAAAGACTTTACCTCAGGTAAGAGACGGAGATTTGGCAGCAAGGATGTCAGTTAGATTTGTGCAATTCAGTTCAGCGACATTCGGAATTAGACGAAAAAGGGTCATTCATCGACATTCGGACTTGGCAAGGGTCGTTCACCAACAAAAATACGAATCTAACTAGACCTGGTCTGAATGTCGTTGAAACTTTTGGAAATTCGGCAATTACCTCCCACGCTTGATTACTTTCCCTCCATTTCTCTAGTCCAATTAGCTTCTCCATTTCATGTGCTACTTTCCTGGTTTGTCTCTATTCCAATTGGCTTCTTCGTTTCAAGATTGGAGTTGGACTAATGACACAGACACCCAGGCATACAGCCTGCATTTCCTCATTGTGTGGTTGGAGCTCAAAGAGAGAAGAAGGAGATAGAGTGCCCAGTTGTTGTGTAAGCAGACAGTTAGCATTAGGCATAGGCAGGCAGCCAGCATTAGTGCCTTATTGCCAGTGCAAGGGAGAGTCATCTTTGTTCCTATGCAAAAAATTTAAAATATTAGGGATTTGTTTGAATAATTTTCAGAGTGACACATCAGCCAGTCTCACAGTTCTGTGGGCAGGTCTAGTACCTTATTTCTACCACAAGGGTGTCACCTGTGTTCCTGTGTAAAATATTAAAAGTAATATTAGGGCTTTGTTTGAATAATTTTCAGAGTGATACTTCAGCCAATCTCACAGTTCTGGAGGCAGGCCTAGTAGCTTATTACCACCGCAAGGGAAAGTCACCTTTGTTTCTATGTTTAACATTAAAAATAATAGTAGGAATTTGTTTGAATAATTTTCTGAGTGACACTTCAGCCAGTCTCACAGTTCTATAGGCAGGCCTAGTACCTTATTGCGTCCGCAAGGGAAAGTCACCTTTGTTCTTATGTAAAGCATTAAAATAAATATTAGGGATTTGTTTGAATAATTTTCAGAGTGACACTTCAGCCAGTTGTGTATGTGTATTGTGTAGGCAGAGTGCCTTATTGCTACATCCATTCTTTAGCTACTTCATCCATAGTACCATAAGGCTAAATGCCCACCTTACCCTGTTCCACCATCTTCATTTAGACCCTGGAAATGGTTCCATTAATTTAATTTTCATTTTTTTATTGTATTTTTAAAGGTATTTTAAAGTTGCAGAATAATTCAAGTCAAACAGGTCGGATCCGAATTGCGTAGTCGATGAATGAAAAAAAAATTTGTCCGACATCGAATTTTGCCTAAAATTTTTGTTGTGCACAAGTCTAATGTCCGCTCCTTCTCTTCCTCAAATGGAATCAAGGTTTACTGACCCTGAAATCTTACATATACAACCTCAAGTATTAACACTTGCTTTCTTTATTGACTGAAATGCCCTCTAAAGCAGATCTAAATCTAGTAATAGCTAATGTTAAAAATACTGTTAAGAATGAGTTAGCAGTGTTGTGCTCTGACATGAACCAAATCAGCCAGCGAATAGCTTACCTTGAGGAAGAAAAAAAATAATTACAGAATATACCTCTAATTTGGAGCGTATTGTTGTGGAGCAGCGTGACCAAATATCCCAACTCATGTATCGGGTTGATGATTTAGATAATAGAGGAAGAAGGTGTAACATTAGAGTTAAAAAATATTCCTGAGGGTGGTAGGATGCAGAGAATTAGAGACTTTACTTCATGGCTAGGGAAATTGGGACAATAAAACTGATTTGCTTTGGTTTTTCACACCATCCCTACTTGGTGTAACAAGGAACCGTACAAAAAAGAGGGTTTGTATTTTTCTCAAGAGGGAACAGAGGTTCACAGCGAATGGTTTAGAAGTTTTATTAACAGCTATTTAAACTAATAGAAGGCACAATGGAATGGTACATGTTAAATCACTTGCCCCACAGAATTGCACAGAGGCGTTTGGACAAGGTATGTCTGTAACATACCAGTAGGCTTTGAGCCATGTGATCAAATTCCCATAGTTTAGATAATACGATCCTTGAACTCACTACAATAATAATAAGTGATGATGTGCCATAAAAAATGGCTGGGATGTAGTAAGACCGAGGTATTTTCTATTTAGAAAAGGTAGAAAAAGAGGAGCCAGTACAGAGACCATTTGTATAAGCAAGGAAGGATGCAATACTACATTTATTATTTACAAATGTAGACTTGGTATTGTACAGTGAGGGGAAAAAAATTATTTGATCTCCTGCTGATTTTGTATGTTTGCCCACTGACAAAGAAATGATCAGTCTATAATTTTAATGGTAGTTTTATTTGAACAGTGAGAGACAGAATAACAATAAAACAATCCTGAAAAACGCATTTCAAAAAAGATATAAATTGATTTGCGTTTTACTGAGTGAAATAAGACCCCTTTGCAAAACATGGCTTAGTACTTGGTGGCAAAACCCTTGTTGGCAATCACAGAGGTCAGACGGTACTTGTAATTGGCCACCAGGTTTGCACACATCTCAGGAGGGATTTTGTCCCACTCCTCTTTGCAGATCCTCTTCAAGTTATTAAGGTTTTGAGGCTGACGTTTGGCAACTCGAACCTTCAGCTCCCTCCACAGATTTTCTATGGGATTAAGGTCTGGAGACTGGCTCGGCCACTCCAGGACCTTAATGTGCTTCTTCTTGAGCCACTCCTTTGTTGCCTTGGCCATGTGTTTTGGGTCATTGTCATGCTGGAATACCCATCCATGACCCATTTTCAATGCCCTGGCTGAGGGAAGGAGGTTCTCACCCAAGAATTGAAGGTACATGGCCCCGTCCATCGTCCCTTTGATGCTTTGACGTTGTCCTGTCCCATTAGCAGAAAAACACCCACAAAGCTAATGTTTCCACCTCCATGTTTGAAGGTGGGGATGGTGTTCTTGGGGTCATAGGCAGCATTCCTCCTCCTCCAAACATGGAGAGTTAAGCTGATGCCAAAGAGCTCGATTTTGGTCTCATTTGATCACAACACTTTCATCCAATTGTCCTCGGAATAATTCAGATGTTCATTGGCAAACTTCACACTGGCCTGTAAATGTGCTTTCTTGAGCAGGGGGACCTTGCGGGCGCTGCGGGATTTCAGTCCTTCACGGCGAAGTGTGTTACCAATTGTTTTCTTGGCGACTATGGTACCAGCTGCCTTGAGATAATTGACAAGATCCTCCTGTGTAGTTCTGGGCTGATTCCTCACTGTTCTCATGATCACTGAAATGCCACAAAGTGAGATCTTGCATGGAGCCCCAGACCGAGGGAGATTGACAGTTATTTTGTGCTTCTTCCATTTGTGAATAATCACACCAAGTGTTGTCACCTTTTCACCAAGCTGCCTAGCGATGGTCTTGTAGCCCATTCCAGCCTTGTGTAGGTCTACAATCTTGTCCCTGACATCCTTGAACAGCTCTTTGGTCTTAGCCATGGTGGAGAGTTTGGAATCTGATTCTGCTTCTGTGGACAGGTGTCTTTATACAGGTAACAAGCTGAGATTAGAAGCACTCCCTTTAAGAGAGTGAGCCGAATCTCAGTTTGTTACCTGTATAAAAGACACCTGGCAGCCAGAAATCTTGCTGATTGATAGATGGTCAAATACTTATTTCACTCAGTTAAATTGCAAATCAATATATAACTTTTTTGAAATGTGTTTTTCAGGAATATTTTGTTGTTATTCTGTCTCGCCCTGTTCAAATAAACCTACCATTAAAATTATAGACTGATCATTTCTTTGTCAGTGGGCAAACGTACAAAATCAGCAGGGGATCAAATAATTTTTTCTCTCACTGCACTTAACTTTAAGAATGTTTGGGCTCCAGTGATCATCAATCAGTGTGGTTTAAAAAAAGGGCAGAAGCTAGGTTGCACCACACAACACTAAAAAGGTTCAAGATTTTAGAAAGGCTGATTTTTCTAAAATTGAAACACATTTAGGTCAGTTTTTAACAGCCTGAAGATCTGTAGATGGAGTCCAAGAGAAATGGGATCATCTGAAAGGTATTTTATTAAAGGCAACAGAGCATTGCATTGCACTTATCAGTGAAGGTAGAAGAAAAGGAAAACACTGCAGTATTACATAGAAATGACAAATACAGTAAATGAGAAGAAAGTAGCATTTAG
This sequence comes from Rhinophrynus dorsalis, assembly GCA_037306005.1. Taxonomy (NCBI): domain Eukaryota; kingdom Metazoa; phylum Chordata; class Amphibia; order Anura; family Rhinophrynidae; genus Rhinophrynus; species Rhinophrynus dorsalis. The sequence continues at coordinate 150,607,447 of CM074722.1, read as the reverse complement.
GAAATATAAGCTGACTATAAGTATCTGTACAAGGCTAGGCTGAAAAAGGCTAAATGTATTGTTAGATGTGCCAAAGCACACGCAGAAGAGAAAATTGCCCAGTCAATAAAGAGGACAAAATACATTTTTTTTTAAATATGTAAGTGAAAGGAGAAAAACTTAACAAGAAATAGACTGAAGACAAAAGATGCAGGAGATATAAATTAGGAAAAAACGTCTAGCTGCCTGCCTCATTGAATATTTCTGTACAGTTTTTACAGAAGACGGTGAAGGGAAGGGACCTCTTTTATAAAAAAAGAAACAGCAAGACATGTGACGCATGCATGTTTATGCAGGTAGAAGTTCTACTTCAACATTAAGGTAAAACAGGTAAATTAATGGGACCAGATGAGATATATCTAATGTTATTAGAAGAACTTATGCATAGTCTGGCGAAACCTATGGCAGAAGCATTTCCACAAGATTGAAAGGTTGCAAATGTAGGTTCACTTTTAAAATGTTGCGGTGAAAACATTGTGCGGCTACAAGCCACATTAAGCAGGTCGCTGTGATCAAAAGGGCAACCTGAGAATCTCGCCAGGCATAACAGCGAGAGATTCTCATGTCGCAGCCTTTAATGACACGCCTTCAACCCAAGCAACAGCATCAAATACAAGCTGGAGATTGTAGTATATCTTCTGCCACTTGGTTCTTGTTTTCACTCTCTTAATGCAATGCAACGGTGCTTTAAAGTTGATTATGTCTGTTTTGCAGAGTTCCTACTTCCAGTATCTCAGAGAACACCCACTGCTGTTGCTGGGCTCATCTGTTTTATTGGTTAAAATAAATGGAGTTGGGTGATATCGAAGGAAGCATTGTGGCACAGGAGGGAATGGGATGCCACTGGGGAGCAAGCTGATATGGAGATAGGCTCTGAATGTAGGAAGTTAACACTTTGTGTGCCCGAGACATGTCCAACTGCATTTGTCTGCAATGCTTTTGGTAAACTTCTGACACTCAAAGGGTTAAAATCAAACTCAACCATCATCAGGGTTTTGCTGTGCAGTGCTGATTGGTGAGCTGAAATAATGTTACAGATCGGCAGAGGCATTATCAAAAAGTACTTAAGTAAAAAGAAAATTGTTTTGATTCTATATGTTTAACATAGTAACAGTTGATGAGGCTGAAAAAAGACGTGTCCATCAAGTCAAGCCCATGCCAAAAACACCCATGCTGATTCAGAGGAAAGTAGAAAAAAAAAGTCATCTGAAGTCATTTCCAGTTTAGCCACAAGTGGTAAAAAAATTCCTTCCTGACTCCAAATGGCAGTTCTCTGGATAAACATCCTATCTGCATTGAAGTCATCTGTCATAATTTTCAATATTGTTCTGTGCTAGATAAGCATCCATTGCATTATATGCAAGTATATCCCGAGGCAAAGGATTACATAGCTTTACTGCCCTTACTGTAAAGAATCTCTGCCTTTGTTTTAGTTTAAAACCCCTTTCCTCTAGTCTTAATGCATGACCTCTTGTTCTTAGCTCAGCTGTTTGCGCAAATATTTCATTGTTTAGTTCTTTGTGTTGACCTTGAATGTATTTGTAAAAGGTAATCATATCACACCATAGATGTCTCTTCTCTAATGTAAACAAACCCAGTTTGGCTAGTCTCTCTTTATAATTCAGATCCTCCAATCCCTTTGTCAGTTTTGTTGCACGTCTCTGCACCTTTTCCAGTTCAACAATGTCTTTTTTAAGAACTAGTGCCCAAAATTGTACTCCATATTCTAGATGTGGGCTGACCAAGGATTTATACAGAGGTAGGATAGTATTATCATCCCTTGCATCTACACCTCTTTATACAGGATAGCACCTTATTTGCTCTTGCAGCAGCTGAGTGACACTGTACACTGCTGTGAAGTCTATCGTCTATCAGTCTCCTAAATCTTTCTCTAATGAGGATTCCCCAAGTTGTTTCCCATTTAGAGTATATGTAGCAAGTTTGTTTCTACAGCCCAAATGCATAACCTTACATTTATCTATATTAAATGTCATCTGCCACTTTTCTGCCCATTCACTCAGTTTATCTAAATCCTTCTACAGAGAAAAAACATCCAGCTCTGTATGTATTTCCTTACATGGCTTAATGTCATCAGGAATGATTGAGACGCTACTTTCAATTCCCACTTCAAGATCATTAAAGTGGATGTGTCACATGTTAATAACATGGCCTAACTAATTTGGCTACATATTGAATTCTTCCAAATTCTTATTTATTTTTTTACATTTATTCGTTGTAAATTTAGCTTAGAAAGTCTGTCCTCAAGCTACTTTTGTATAGGCTGCGGTTACCTGCTCTGTAACCGCAGTCCGACGCTCTTCCCTTGCTCCCCTCCCTCCTCTGATGACGGAGGCTTCTGTCTGTAAGCTGGAGCAGTCTCATTGGCAGAGTTTGATATCTAGCCAATGAGACCGCTCCAGCTTACACACAGAAGCCTCCATCATCGGAGGAAAGCAGAGGCAGAGCAGTCTATCCAGAAGTAGCTGGGAGACAGACTTTCTAAGTTAAATTTACAATGAATTAAACGTAAAAAAAAATAATAATAACATTTTATAAGAATTAAAAATGTAGCCTAAATAGATATGCTGTGTTATTAATATATGACACACCCACTTTAATAAACAAATGAAAAAGCATTGGGCCCAGGAATGAACCCTGTGGCACCCCACTTATAACTTTAGACCAGTTTGAAAAGGTTCCATTTATAACTCTCTATCATTTAACCAGTTCTCAATCCATGTACAGATAACACCGCCCATACTGAAGCCTTTTAATTTATGTAGTAACCTGTTGTGAGGCACTGTATCAAAGGTTTTTGCTAAATCCAAGTATACTACATCAACAGCAATTCCCTTGTCCAAATTACTACTTAATCTTTCATAAATGCAAGTAAATTAGTCTGATGATTAGATCTGAAAGACTGAGAACACAGGGTTTAGTCTGAGAGTGGTGTCTGTGCAGTTGCAGTCTTACTTTTTCTTTAGCTGGGAAACACAATGCGGTATTGAAGGAGGCCACGTGAGAATCTTGCGCTTACATTCAGGGCGAGATTCTCATGTCACCCTTTTCATCCATGCGACATGTTTAATGCAGTGTGTAGCCGCACGATATTTAAAACACAACCTTTTAAAAGGATACCACAAATGTAGCACCACTTCACAATAAAGGGTATCAGGGAAGAGTCTGGTAACTACAAACCAGTACGTTTTATGCCAGTAGTTGGAAAATGAATGGAAACTATGTTAAATGAAAAAATGTTCAGTATCTAAATTTAAAAGCTTGCAAGAGCATAAACAGCATGGGTTTTCCCATTCATTTTCCCATTCAATTCTATGTTAGGCATGAACATGCATTAAAGGGATAGTAATACTTCGTTTTAACTTTATTTTATTTTGTAGGCATTAAAAAAACATGAAGGATGATATAAGTCTTATCTCTCAAACCTTTATGGTTTATGAGATATTCACAAGCAAAGTTTCCCCCCCTGCCCCTTTTACCTAGTGTAAGCTTTCTCTTCTCAGATGTGGAATGCAGTCCATAGAGTAGACAGACAACAGAAGGGGACACTCTTATTCCTATGAAAACAATGAAATCCCTGCCCCCCTTGACAAGCTTTTCAGGTTTTTCCCTTATCTTAATTGAAGACTGTCCCTCTCTGCAGTCTACCTGGGCACCTCCCTTCTGCTCTGGCTGAACAGTGTGACATCAGTAAAAGTGGCGGGAGGGGGAAACTTTGTCATTGAATTACTCTGAAACTACAACTCTGACAGAATTGAAATAACCCTCTCCAAAGTCCAAATAATATGATGATTAATTAGAGCTGCTTTTATTATGAAACATTACTATCCCTTTAAAGGGGAACATTCACATCGGGAAAACTTTTGAGCACTTGTTTAATCAGCTAAGAAGCATTAGACAAACGTGCTCTCTCTCTTTTTTTTTTTTGTAACTTACTTTTTAAGATATTCTACTTCAAAGTTATCCATTTCTGCATACTGCGGCACGATGTAGCTGCGGCACGGCTCTCAGGACTTCCCAGCAGTCTGTCATTCTCCCTACTGCCCCCGGGAGCACGTTCACACTTCACTTCGGTGTGAATGGCTCCTGAGGTTGCAACCTCAGTATAATGATAATCGCCGATTCCTGTAACGCTAGGAGCCATTCACACCACACCAAAGTGAAGCGTGAACGTGCTCCCGGGGGTACCTGGAAGGGGGGTGGGAGGAGAATGACAGACTGCTGGGAAGTCCTGAGAGCCGTGCCGCAGCTACACTATGCAGAAGTGGATAACTTTGACCAGTGGATGTATTGATATGGATAACTTTGACCAGTGGATGTATTTATATGAACATTTGGCCAAAAGTCAGGATCATTGGTCCAGTGTTCATTGTGGTTTCTGTTGGTAGGGTAAATGAATACTTCCAGTGAAATAGTGTGCATACCGGTCAGTAGACAGTTTTGCCCTACCGACTGTTTTACCATCCACAATTGAATCGAGGCGTGAGGTTATATGAAGCGATTGGAAGCGTTACAGGGAGAAGTTACATGGAGCAATACGAGGAATTATGGGGAGAGGTTATATGGAGCAATAGAAGGAGCTATAAGAGGTTATATGTGGAGCAGCAGGAAGAGTTATAGGAAGAGATCATATGAAGCAATAGAGGGACTTCTTGGGAGAGACTATATGGAGTTATAGGAGGAGTTACAGGGAGAGGTTCTATGGAGCAGTAGGAGTCATAATATGGAGAGTTTATATGGAGCAGTAGGAGGAGCTATAGGGAGAGGTTATATGGGGAGATAGGAGTTGTAATAGGTAGATGTTATATGGACCAATAAGAAGTGTTATAGGAGAAGTTATTTGGAGCAATAGGACCAGATATAGGGAGGGTTTATGGAGCAATTGGAAAAGTTATAGGGAGGGGTTATATGGAGCAATAGGAGGATGTGATCAGATGGAGTGAACTAGAGGACCTGTAGGGGAATCAGCATGGGGCAGTGCAGTGACATTCCCCAGGGTCTATAAAATATTAAACATCTGGTGTAGCCCAGTTCCCCGCCCTCAACCCTGGATGGCTTATTGTTTGTAATCCAGATATATTTTAGTAGTGCAATGTTCGTGTAAATATGGTTTTGGAAGCAGGGAACCAGAGCACCCAGTTAAAAGAGGTTAAGCCCAAAACGCTGCTGCCTGCTGACATGTCCTTTTTACAATATACCCTGGATTTTGTGTCCCTTGCTTCTCAATTTGGTGTATTTTTCTGTGTCTCCCTGTGTTATGTATCTCTGTTCTTTATTTTGCTGTGCATTCTGTATACATAGGATTCTGATGCCTAAAACTATCACTTCGTGCTATGGCTCTATGGATTGACAACAAAGAAATATTAATTGACTCATGCTGTGAGAGCAGTTCTCTTTCAAGGACTTTTTCCTGGATTGAAAAGTTGTCTCCGACTAGAGACTAAAGTATTGTGTCTGATTGGACCCCTGGGGCTCCCCCTGATTGGACAATGTATCAACACTGTCCCAAGCCTTAATTTGACTATGTACAAAAGAATGACAGCTGGGAGTATATAAAGACACTATTCACTGCAAAAAAAGGCTGTTTTATTCTATCCTTCTTAATGCAAGTTTTAGCTCTGCTTCTGGAGGGGATTTTGCTGGGCACTCCAACCCTAGTCATTGCAAGAATGAATTCACTTGCCTCATTACCATGGAAGAGGGACAGTAGCAGTGACGGTTCAGGAGCTGAAAACCTGAAATGGTCCAGATACTGTCACAAAGAAGTCATATGGAGATGTTACATGGAGCAACAGGAATGGTTATAGGGAGAAGTTACATGGAAATAACAGGTGGCGGTTATATGGAGAAATAGGAGGAGATATATGGAGAGGTTATATGGTGTGGTTATATGGAGAGGTTACATGGAGCAGTAGGAGTCGTTATTTGGAGAGGTTATATTTTGGGGTTATATGAAGAAGTTACATGGAGCAGTAGGAGGGGTTATATGGAAAAGTTATATGGAGCAGTAGGAGTTGTTATATGGAGAGGTTACATGGAGCAGTAGGAGAGGTTATATGGAAAGGTTATATGGAGCAATAGGAGGGGATGTATGGAGCTGTTCCATGGAGCAGTGAGAGGGGTTAAATGGAGAGGTTACATGGAGCAGTAGGAGGGGTTATATGGAGAGGTTATATGGAGCAGTAGGAGGGGATGTATGGAGCTGTTACATGGAGCAGTAGGAGAGGTTATATGGAGAGGTTATATGGAGCAGTAGGAGGGGATGTATGGAGCTGTTACATGGAGCAGTAGGAGGGGTTATATGGAGAGGTTATATGGAGCAGTAGGAGGGGATGTATGGAGCTGTTACATGGAGCAGTAGGAGAGGTTATATGGAGAGGTTATATGGAGCAGTAGGAGGGGATGTATGGAGAGGTTATATGGAGCAGTAGGAGGGGATGTATGGAGCTGTTACATGGAGCAGTAGGAGGGGATGTATGGAGAGGTTATATGGAGCAGTAGGAGGGGATGTATGGAGCTGTTACATGGAGCAGTAGGAGAGGTTATATGGAGAGGTTATATGGAGCAGTAGGAGGGGATGTATGGAGCTGTTACATGGAGCAGTAGGAGGGGTTATATGGAGAGGTTATATGGAGCAGTAGGAGGGGATGTATGGAGCTGTTACATGGAACAGTAGGAGAGGTTATATGGAGAGGTTATATGGAGCAGTAGGAGGGGATGTATGGAGAGGTTATATGGAGCAGTAGGAGGGGATGTATGGAGCTGTTACATGGAGCAGTAGGAGGGGATGTATGGAGAGGTTATATGGAGCAGTAGGAGGGGATGTATGGAGCTGTTACATGGAGCAGTAGGAGAGGTTATATGAAGAGGTTATATGGAGCAGTAGGAGGGGTTATATGGAGAGGTTATATGGAGCAGTAGGAGGGGATGTATGGAGCTGTTACATGGAGCAGTAGGAGGGGTTATATGGAGAGGTTATATGGAGCAGTAGGAGGGGATGTATGGAGCTGTTACATGGAGCAGTAGGAGAGGTTATATGGAGAGGTTATATGGAGCAGTAGGAGGGGATGTATGGAGAGGTTATATGGAGCAGTAGGAGGGGATGTATGGAGCTGTTACATGGAGCAGTAGGAGAGGTTATATGGAGAGGTTATATGGAGCAGTAGGAGGGGATGTATGGAGCTGTTACATGGAGCAGTAGGAGAGGTTATATGGAGAGGTTATATGGAGCAGTAGGAGGGGATGTATGGAGAGGTTATATGGAGCAGTAGGAGGGGATGTATGGAGCTGTTACATGGAGCAGTAGGAGGGGATGTATGGAGAGGTTATATGGAGCAGTAGGAGGGGATGTATGGAGCTGTTACATGGAGCAGTAGGAGAGGTTATATGAAGAGGTTATATGGAGTAGTAGGAGGGGATGTATGGAGCTGTTACATGGAGCAGTAGGAGAGGTTATATGGAGAGGTTATATGGAGCAGTAAGGGGCGTTATATGGAGGGGTTATATGGTGAGTAGGAGGTGTTATCTGGAGAGGTTACATGGAGAAATATATGGAGCAATTGTTTATATGGAGCAACTGTAATTGATCATCTTTTGTCTTCTACATAAGCCCTTAGATGTTTCCATGTAACCCACTGAGAACTCTTGGAGGCTGATGTACAAAGAAAATGAAGCAATTCTGGGGCAAACCAACTGCAGTGAAAAAATGAACATTCCCCAAATTTCCCTTGACTTAAATGATGTTTTTAACCTCTTGAATTATAGAGATGTCACCAAAGTATATTCCAGATTTGTATAGCATTCAAGGGGTTAAAATCAATGGGGATTTTGATTTGCCCCACGGTGTAGTTGTTTTGCCTGGGAATGACTCCACTTCTACTGAGTGCTGTCAGTGAGGTGGATGTACCTTCTGTGCATTACTACCACATCTTCCTGTTCATCTGAGCCTGCAGGACTTGTATCATAAAATATTGCTCTAGTTTAGAAGGAACCATAAGCTGAGGACAAAATGGTTTGTGTGTAAATACAGGTTTCACTGTGATGTTCAAAGCAAAGACATATCACTTTACTGTGGAAAAAATACAATTTTTCATTACTGATCTACAATCCATTAAACTGCCCTCTGGAGCTCTAATATAATGTATGAGCTGTACTGCTGGGTATCTCTGCACACAGGATCAGTTGTCTCTGTTTTCCCTAACAATCCTATATCTTGTTCTTTTCCCATCAGCATTTCAGTTTTCCATTCCATGCAAGGATTTCATTGTTTTGCAAATTGCTGTTAACCCCTTCGCATTTTAACAGAAATGTACTATTTACATACACTAAAACAACAGTAAGCAAACAGAGGCCATACAGCTGTCAAATACCTCAACTCCCATCATCCCCAGCTAGCCGTTGCCTAGCTGGTGACAATGGTGATTGTAGTCTTCAACAGCTGGAGAGCCTCAGGTTTCCCATTCATGCTTTAAAGCATGTTTTATCCAGGGGTTTGTCTTATACATACAGTTATACACAGATTCATCAGTATCAGTCTCTGTCACAATCTCTTCCTCCATGTCACTCTCTCTTTCTTACTCAGTCTGTGTCTCACTGTTTGGGCCATATGAACAAAGACAAAAGAGTAGCAATCTGGTGCAAACCAAATACACCATAGGCAAAAAATAAAAGTTAAAGAGCCTTTTAACACATTGAGTTTGCAGAGAGTTTATGAGAGAGTTTGTACAAAAAGTATATCCTCCGACAACAGCACCTGAAGAGAGAGAGAGACTTGAGAGTTAAATGTAGGCAAGCAATGCAGTTCAATTGTGGGGGAAAAACAGGCTACTAAGTTGTATATGAAGAGGCATTGGCAGTAGAAAATGCCTGACTTCAGATAACTAGTCTTACCTCACCTACACTTCCCTTTCTCTCCCATCTTTCTTTTCTCTCCATATTTCCATCATTCTCTCTTCTTCCCGTTAGCTCTCCCCTCTTTCTATAGTCTCTCCTTTTCCCATTTTCCTTATACTTCCCTCCATTCCTGTTTATTTCTCATTTTGTCCGGTAGTCTTCCACCTTTCCTTCTCTTTTCCTGTTTCATTCATGCTCTTTCTACCTTCTCTTTTCCTGTTTATCACTTCTTTGTTCCCCTTCTTTCATTACCCTTTCTTTTTGTCCCTTCACCCTTAATTCCTCCAGTTCTCTCTGTCCCTAGTATCCTTACATTCCCTTCCATCCTCTTTCCTTATTATACTTCTCTGTTGCTACTTCTTTCTTTCCAGTTTCTCTCTCTCTCACTTTCTCCATCTCTACTAATTGCATTTTTATTTCAAGGGTGAGCAACATGAGGCCTCCAGCTGTTGCTGAGCTGCAATTCCCATCATCCTCCTGCAACAGTTGGTTGCCTGAATGTAATGGAAATTGTAGTCCAGGAACAGCTGGATGGCTTTACATTGCTCTGCCCGGGTTTAGATATTCTACTTCACCCTATATTGGACATTTTTCTGGAACTCAAAGGGCGGAGGTAATATTGCATCCTCCTGTATAATAATTCACTAGGATGTTTGTCAGAAGCCGTCATGCACAGTAGACACTGCGTGCGTTTGGGCAGTTTGTCACGTGTATCGGTGCGTCACTATGGGGCTTGAAAGAGATCGCTCCGATCTTGGTCTATTTCATGCCCTATTTTTACTTACAGCTCTCCCGGTAGAGCGCTGTAAGTAAAAAGTACGTGACGTACCATGACCGTCATCGGTCCTTGAGTAGTTCAAGGACCGTGACGGTCCTGGTATGTCAAGGGTCCCTAAGGGGTTAAATAATCTACTTCCCTATATATTTGACATCTCTCTGACATTCAAAGGGTTGATGTAATATTGCATTGTATGTGTATTCTACTTCATAATATATTAGACACCCTCCTGGCACTCAAATGTTAATGTCCTCTTTGTTTTTTTGTTTTTGTTTTTAAGTATACTACTTCATATATTGGACATGTCACTGTACTCAAAGGCTGAAGGCAGGGTTGAATTGTGTCTTTTATTGATTTCAATTTGATTAATCATAACTACATTTCCTTTGTAAAATGCAGCAGAGATAATTGTTTGGTCTCGTGAATACTAGACTCCTTTAGCAATCAAGGTGTTAACAGGAGTAGAATATTTTTATATATTTATTTTATTGGTGTACTTTTAGATCTCAAACTGCTTTCCAACAAACCCGTTACTAGTTCACTTATTAACATTTACAGTCCAGCTTGCTCCTATTAACAGAGAAATATATGTGTTTTAACATTGTAGGATTTAGCAAATTGAAGAGTTTCACTGGCAACGGAACCAGTATATATACTATAAACAAAAGCCTCCATATACTGCAGCCTGTGCTGAGCTCCACTGGGGCAGGTTTAATGAGAGGAATGGACCTCGCACTGTGGTTTATTCAAGCTGTAAAGTTATTCATTTCACAAAGGCCAGAGAAGCACCATGTCAGCATAATCCATTCACCCAATGCATATTTACCAAGTTTTCAGCCCTTTATTGTTCCACCAGGCTAATAAAAATACACGGTAACTGGTAATATCACTTTCAGAGGTCTCTGCAGAGAGCAGAGGCAGCGAGGAGCCGATAGTGGAGGAAAATAAGAGGCGTTTGGAGTGGGAGCATTTTAGAAGAAAATCAAAATTTGGATGTGACTGGAATTGTGGCATGATAATAGGATCAATTCAATAAACTATGAGATAAACAGGCAGATAAAGCTTTAGAAACACAGGGGGCTTACAGGAATTTAAAGATGAGCAATTCTGGAACACAACTGTACCATAAAAGACAAATGCAATTTTTGATGAAAATATGGATTTTTAACCCATTGAATACTAGAGAGGTCACCAACGCATTGCGAAACAAGGGGTTAAAATTCCAATTTGAATTATTGGAGATTTTGTTTGTTTGTTTTTTTTGCTTGCCTATGGTGCATTTGGTATATTCTGGATTATTCTTCACTGTAATGACACTAGAGAGCTAAAATGTGAGTCTTCTGAGCAGTGACTAGCCATAGAATATGCCACTTGTGCTTTTGTTTGTCCTCAGAGCCTCTCATATTTTGTATGTATTTTAATGCTCTTAGGGGGTCTCCCTAAGAGTAAAGGGTAATGCAGATGTGGACTCCTTGCTCTCAGTACCTACAGAATACATCTACATCTGTTTGACGAGGCCTAACAAGGCTGAAACAAACATCTGGGGATAGCTGGTGTTCCTTTGCAGAGGAGACTTGCCCATCATTTTGGAACTGGACCACCCTTTTGGACAGGATTAGTCCAATATGTAAATGCAAGTTTCTCCACTGAAATGGCACTAGAGACCCAAAATGTGATGCTTCTGAGTGGTGATTAGCCGCAAATGCCACTTGTGCTTTTATTTGTACTCAGAGCCTCTCACATTTTGGTATGTATAATAATTATAATTATTAATTTAATAAGTGTTTGCTTTTCAGTTGTTTTTTGTCTGAAGAATATTGCTATTCTTCACAACTCTGATGGTGTATTTAACACACATTTACATGACCACATAAATATAGACACACATACAGATATACATGTATGTATAAGTCTCTGTGTGTGTATGTATGTATATATATATATATATATATATATATATATATATATATATACACACATCCACCCACACAACACACTTACTTCAACTTCCTCTTCTGCACCGGGAAAGGACACCATCAATCAAGCACACAATGAGGTCATTGTAGCACTGCAATGCCACTGGACCACCAGGAAGAGTGTGTAAGTTTGTTACAAGTACCTTTATTTTACAGAGCAAAAGTACCCTCATTTGAAAAAGGGGAAACAATTACCCAACATTATAATACACTAGCATGGGGAGAGGTAGGAGCTCCTGTAGCCCCCCTTCACTTAAAAAGTTTGGATACCCTTGTTTAAAGGAGAGGGACCTCCTCTTTCTAAAAAGAGTAGCCTATAACAGGTTTATAGTGTTTGTGTGTGTGTGTGGTGGGGTGATCACAGCTTTTTAACATAGGGAGAATGGGGGCTCTTAAAGAACCCCTATCCCACCTTTTGGTTTAAAAATGATTGGGTGATCTTGAGTGAAAGAGGGGCATCCCTTCTTTCATTGAAGGGTGCACTTTAACCCTTAGCAATACATTGCTTAACCCCCTGGCCTGCAAAGGGGTTAACCCCTTAATGACAAAGGACTTACCAGGTACGTCTCGCAAAAACTGTCACTTAGTGACAGAAGACATACCTGGTAAGTCCCGGAAGTAGTACCGGAAGTCCAGGTCCCTGTGCGGCTGCACGCCATTCGGGGACTCCGGAATCTTATAGTAAAAATATTTTTTTTTCTTAGATGGGCGTCAAGGTGACAGCTGCATGCGCACGCGGCTGTCACTAAGGGGTTTTAATAGTGAACACGTTGAGTGAGCTAGTGATCTCCCAACATGCTCACATATTAAAGTGTAAAACAAGTAGTTTTGGTGTTTTAGAAAGGCAAGTTAATACTAAACTTAGAACCATAAAAATGTGCTAGTGGAACATAGAAATAATACACTCAGAGACAGTTTGGCATTCACGTTACTGGTATTTGATAATAGAAAAATGTAGGGGGGTCCACAAACCAGTGGTATCTTCTGAAATGCAGGATCTTCTGAAAAAACAGTGTATGACATGTAGGGTTCTCCCAGAAATGCAGCCAAAACATTTTTGACTTTTAACTATCACAAAAGTGAAAAATATACTAAGCACTAGGGGATGAAAAGGATTGGCTGCAAAATGGTTAATCAAGTGCAGTGTATGCAAGGTTACTATCTCTGGATTCTTATGAAGCCTTCAGTAGGAGGAGTTTGGGGTCCAAGAATCCTCAAATAAAAGTGTGAGTGTCAGTGTGGGGTGCAACACATTAAAAAAGCCCATTCCTTTGGTGCCCAAAGGGTTAACCCTTTTATACAGCAGTCTGGTGTTATATATTTATGAAATGGCAGTTTGGTGTATGTATACGGATGAATGTATACAAAAACACATTTTAACCCCTTAAGGACAGTGCGGTCCGGGAGTGGGCAGCCCTAGAGGACCACAGCATTTTTTTTTGACTGATGCATTCTAGGATGGCAGTGCAGCGTACAGCCGTGCTACTATCCAGAAATGCCTAGTCATTCCAGGAATGTCACAGGTCCTTAAAGCACAACCACAGATGGTGGTCCTGGAATGTCGCTGGTCATTAAGGTGTTAAAGAATTGTTACAAATTTGATTGTGTGTGTGTTTAGAATATAGATCAGCTGCAGATGACGGGAACTGTAGTCCAACAACTGGTAGGCAACCTATGGCTCTCCAGATGTTGTTGGATATAAATTCTCATCTAAGCTATAACATACAGACTCACCCCTCTGCACTAGTCATGACTAATGTGGCTTTCTAGCTGGGGTTAGACTGCAGCTATCATCCTCATCTGTGCTGCATCCTAGACATACACCCTTTCACTGATCTCTGTTCCCTTGTGCACCTGTGTCTGTGGGAATGTGGATAGGAGTGGACAACACTTGCCTTTATTTGGTAGTTGACTTTTACTGTATATAGTGCAAACATGTCCTGTGGCCCTGTACAGTTGTTCAGCTTGCCGTTGGCTAGATAAAAGTTTGAAAGAGTTTTAATCCAACAACAGGAGTGGAGCCAAGGTTGCCCACCCTTTGAGTGCCAGAGGGAATGTAATGCATTGCAAAGAACTCAAAGGGTTATACATGTGTATATTTAACCTTTTACAGACCAGGCGGCTGTGTAAAGTATTGAAAACATTGCTCACTGCTTTGGTCGGTAAAATGTCCATTTTATTTTTACCCCAGTATCAGCAAAGTTCATCAGAGATGCTAGTGATGTCTTTCATTGTTTGAAGATGGTTTTGGCATACAGGGAGTTGTATTAGTTTGAATCTTACTGTTCTTCTCTTAGCCTGACATGTTGCTGGGGTTGCCACCTGCCACATCTGTCCAATGTTAAAGGGATAGTAATACTTGAAAATAATTGTATTTTATATTGTAGCCGTTAAAAAACATGAAAAATTATATAAGTCTTATCTCCCAAACCTTTATGGTTTGGGAGATATTCACATGTAAAATATAGTACAATGCTCTTTTCCTGGCTGTTTCAGCCAAGTCTGCCATCTAGTGGACAGATTTGGAATTCAGTCCACAGAGCAACCGACAGCTCTTTAGCAGTGCCGAGATCACGATCTTTGAAAATAACTATTTAATTGGAACTATCTACAAAGTGTGCCTGGCTTGAAAGCATACTTTGTAGACCATTCCAATTAAGAAATTATTTTTAAAGATCATGATCTCAGCACTTCTGGAGAGGCACTGCTGGTGGGGCGACCAGATTCCAAATCTGAAGGGTGGAGCAATGACATCACTCCAGGGGAAACTTTACTTCTGAATATCTCCCAAACCATAAAGGTTTGGGAGATAAGACTTATATCATTTTTCATGTTTTTTTAAGGGCTACAATATAAACCAAACTTATATTCATGTATTACTATCCCTTTAAGTCTATGGAGGGAATGCCATTGCCAGTATTTTTTTGAAGAAAAGGTGGCAACTGAACATGTTGCTGAGACATTTATAGGATACTGGAAGTTTTGTTAAAGTAAATATACTCATTTTTTGGAAGGATATGTAGTGATCAAAGAAGTCATATATTGTTTTTATACATTTTGCCTGTTATTTAGAAAGCTGGCACTTTTTTAATAAAATGTAAAACTTAAAATGTGGTACATTTGGTGGAAGAGGTCATGGGATTAATTTACAGCAAACTAGCAATAGAGTTCCTTAACGTGAACCTGATTTGTTGATTTCCTGATTAATTCTTTTTATTTTATTTACAGCTGTTCCAGGGTGAATAGAGAAGCAATGCATCGCACACCTCTCCTGGCTCCTGTAGGCTTAAAGGGATAGTAATGTTTCACAATAAAAGCAGCTCCAATTAATCTTCATAGTATTTGGGGCATGTAGAGGGTTATTTCAATACTGTCAGATTTGTAGTTCAAGAGTAATTGAGATAAAATATCCCCCTCTCGCACCTTTTACTGATGTAACTCAGAGATGGACAATCTTCAGTAAGCATAAGGAAAAAACCTGAAAAACCTGTCAAGGGGGCAGGATTTTGCTTATGCTCACATTAAGAAGATTGTCCCTTGCTGTGAGCTGTCTGGTCAAGGGACCAGATTCCACATCTGAGGGGAGGTGACTTACACTAGGTAAAAGGGACGGGAGGAGAATACTGTATCATTCAATTACTCTTGAACTATAACTCTGACAGTACTGAAATAACACTCTCTATGGCCCAAATACTTTGAAGATTAATTGGAGCTGCTGTTTTTGTGAAACATTACTATCCCTTTAAGGAATCATTGCAGCGTTCCTTAATCATTCACACTACATTCTGGAAGATCCTCTGGTCTTTGGCTTTCAGGCAGGCATAGTGTAGCATCTGACAGTACGTGGACAACTCTTTGACACTCAAAAGGTTAATATGAAACACATTTTCTGTAATTGTCATACATCTACCCACTGGATGCTAGAAACGTCTCCATTGCAATGCCTTGCAGAGTGTTAGAGATGTGTCTAGCATCAAATGGGTTAACCTTCAGAGTGCCATCCCTCTGGCACTGAAACGATTAAGGGACAGGCATGACTACTCTGCCTTGTGGTGGCATCATATACTGCCAGTATCTTGTCATGTTCAGTAAGGAAGTATCTATGCATGCAACTTTTATTTATAGATCTCCATTCATATACACCAGAGCTGTGCATCCTGAATGATGGGAGTTGTATACGAAACAGCAGGAGGGCCTCAGGTTGTCATGCCCTTATATACATTGTCAGGACCTGATTTCCCATTAGGCAAAGTATACAAACTTCTATAGTACCTTATTATCATGGGTGCTAAGATGTGCTAGACATGCCCCTGACCCAATGACCCTGCATCAGGCACTCAGTCTAGGTTTTATTCTCCAGTGTACATACCCCTGCACTGGTCAGCGTAACAGCTCTATGCTTATAGACTAAGGCAGGGCTAATTTTCTTGTGGAATAATAAGGTGTAGTATATACAAATATACTAAGGCCTGTATGTTCAAAAGAAAACTAGAGAAGTTCTGGGACAAACCATTTGCATTATAGTGGAGAATTAAAAATCCCCATTGATTTAAATGGAGTTATTAACACTTTGAATACTAGAGAGGTTTTCAATGCATTGAGCAGCAATGCATTGGAGACCTCTCTAACATTCAGTGGATTAAAATCCCTATTTAAATCAATGGGAATTTGGGGAATTTTTAATTCTCCCCTATACTGCAAATGGTTTGCCCCAGAAATCCTCCACTTTTCTTGGAACAAATGGCCCTAAGTGTAGTATTTCTGTGGCTACATACACAATATAGTAGCTGTATCCTATAATATAAAAGGCCAGATGTATGCTTGTCAGAAGCAGTCATGCGCAGTAGAGACTGCTGATGCAGTCATGCGCAGTAGAGACTGCTGATGCAGTCATGTGCAGTAGAGACTGCTGATGCAGTCATGCGCAGTAGAGACTGCTGATGCAGTCATGCGCAATAGAGACTGCCGATGCAGTCATGTGCAGTAGAGACTGCCGATGCAGTCAATCGCAGTAGAGACTGCCGATGCAGTCATGCGCAGTAGAGACTGCCGATGCAGTCAATCGCAGTAGAGACTGCCGATGCAGTCATGCGCAGTAGACTGCCCGAATGCGCAGAATGCTGGCCTGTGTACACGAGCTTTTACACTAGTAAGTAATATTCAGAGGATATGGTTACCTATCATTGTGTGAATTATTAAGTAGCATTTACTCTGTGTGTCAAATGTATATAAAACCTTCAATGTATATTTGTATATCTTTATTTATATGGAGCCATACATTGTATGCAGCGCCTTACAATAGATATATCCTATATAATAATTCGCTAAGTTGTGTGTAACGCCCGACATGCGCAGTAGACACTGCTGCACGTGCGGCAGTCATAGCAGTACAGACTGCCCGCACCCCGGCTGATACAGTGCTGGGCGCTCCAAAGGAGCGTCCAGCTCTGTATCAGCAGTGGCGCGAGCAGTCTCTACTGCGCGTGACGGCCCCGCGACCGACTGCCAGAGGCACTGTGGCCCGTGTAATGGGCTGTTCAACTAGTGTTACAATACATAAAAGGGATAAAACATTCATAGAAACAATAGGAGAGAGGTCTCTGCCCCAAGGAGCTTACAGTCTAAATTGGTAATAGGAGACAGACAACAGGATATGAGGGTGTCAAGTGCTGAGATTACAAGTGATGAGTTTGCCCAATAATCAGAGGAGACTAAGGACAAGAACTATTGACAACTCCCAAAAGTCCTAAAGGGAAATAAAGGAAAAAAACCCCAGAAATTAGGCTAAGATGTATTCACAAATCAAAAAATACAACATGCAAGAATACAGCAATATGCAATAATCATAAGAGTCACTAATAGAAATATGGGATAATAGAAAAAAGGGCCAAAAGTCAAGTCTGTATAGGGCAGAGCTTTCCAAACTTTTCATGTTGGTGACACACTTTTTAGACATGCATCATTTCGTGACACAGTAATTTAGTTTTGCTAGCAATCCGGAGGTTAAACTAATAATCCCTTATAAGAGATATGGATACATAAATAAACTGTAATAACAAGGTGTATGGGGACACAACATATCTCATGAAAACCTTTCATTCACACTGCGGAAGGCATTAAGCATGTCGTGTGGTTTTTAAAAGGGAGACATGAGAATGTTGTGCTACATATAAGCGTAAGATTCTCATGGCGCATAATTAAATAGATTGAGCATAACTGATTTTAGAAGTACTGTCCATCTTTCCTGTGTCATCGGCACCACAAGCAGAAGCAGCAGCCATGTGACAGGCAGCCTCGGTGCACAGGGACACTCCAGTCTGGCAGCCCAGAGAGAGGGCAGAGGTATAGAAGAGGTGGCATCTAAAACGATTTTAACAGCTGAAGCGCCAAATGATTTGTAACAGCTGGAGTGCCTCCGTGCTCTGCATACACATTATGTATGCAGCACATGGAGGCACTCCAACTGTTACAAATCTTTTGTGGCGCTCCAGCTGTTTTAAGCACACGGAGGCAATCTCGTGCTGTGTAAATGCGACCATTAAGTAGTAGTGTTTTATCTCCACTCCCAGTGTAGCTCGTGCTTGTGTAAACGGCACCTTTGCCTGCAACACACCTACAAACTGCAGCCGAAACACTAACGTGTTGCGACACACAGTTTGGAAAGCACTGGTATAGGGTAAATGCTGTTGTGACAACAGGTTATAATAAAACAAGAAATAAATAAATAAATATGGACCCTCACAGAGAATAAAAATATTTGAGTGCCTCCAAACTGTATATGTATTGGGAACAACAGGTCAAAGCATATATAAAAGCATCCAAATGAAAAATCAATTGGAACAGTACCCTTGCTTGATTCAAGTCCATGCAGCTCCATGTTTTTCTGTGTAGCCTCAGTTCCTCTGTCCTTCACTCAAGGTCAGAGTTATTCTCTTATGTCTCTGCTACCTGTACAGTTCTTCCCTCCAAAACTCAGTTTGTTATGTCATTGTATTCAGCTAGTTTTGGTGGAACTTGCTGCTTCATTGGGAAAGTTTGGGGCATTGATGATTATCCTTACTTTTATCACATCATCACTATAGTGTTGGATCAGTATTATCATACACTCAGCTATGAATGAATTTAGGCAGATCTTATAAACTGAGGGCATTTTTAATAGCACAGTGACTGATACGTTTTGCCTGAAACAGAACTAATTAGTTTACTTTGCAGGAAATTAACATAAGGTTCAACACTGTGTCACCAAAACATAAAGGTTAATTTCTCAGAATCAGTTATTTTACAGAAGGATGACTAATACAAGTTAAAGACAGATTTTAATTCTCTGTTAAAAATTTCCATTCTTATGATGACAGGTCAACTTTAAACATAAAAGTTTTGAAGCTATAATGTTTATAGCTTTTATCAGTGTTACGTTGACTAAAAACAAGATGTATCCCTTAAGTTTTTCTCCCATCTTTATTGTTTAAAAAAAATGTTTCTGTTTGTCAGCTGACAACAATCAGATAAATAGTTCAGTAATAGCTGGAGAGACACTGATTACCCACTACTCTGTCTAGAGCCACAGATGGAATTATCAGTTATTTACTAGAGATGTATCAGGGTCTTGTTATGTAATGAATTCAAGACTTTGCTATCCTCTAGAACAGGGATTCACAGCTCCAATTCTCAGGGTACACCAGCAGGTCTGGTTTTCTGGACATCTCTAACTAAGCACAGGCCATTCAATCACAGTGACTAACATAATTTACTCACCTTTGATTAAGAAAGGATATATTGAAAATCTGACCTATTGGTGTGCCCCTTGGACTAACATTGAGAAGCACTGCTACAAGGGGTTAAAACACACTTTGGTCAAGCCAGCCCTTGAGAAAGTAGCTTATCTTGATGTTGACTAGGCCATTTAATATATGCTGCCTTGGCAAAGTCACCTCAAGCCAAATACAAAATAATACAAATCTGATATGTATATGGTTGTGTGTTTATGTATGTATATATATATATATATATATATATATATATATATATATATTAGTACTATACAAAAGTTGTAGGCAGGTGTGAAAAAATGGTGTAAAGTAAGAAAGCTTTCAGAAATAGATATGTTAATAGTTTATTTTTATCATTTAACAAAATGCAAAGTGAGTAAACAGAAGAAAAATCGAAATCACCCTTTGATAAAATCATCTAGGTACACTTACACACAGTATTTTAAGGAACGCTGCATCTAGAGAACTAACCACAGTTCTTCTGTGGATTTAGGCAGCCTCATTTGCTTCATGTAATCCCAGTCAGACTCAATGATGTTGAGATCAGGGCTCTGTGGGGGCCATACCATCACTTCCAGGACTCATTGTTCTTCTTTACACTGAAGATAGTTCTTAATAATGTTTGGCTGTATGTTTGGGGTCATTGTCAGGCTGCAGAATGAATTTGGGGCCAATCAGATGCCTCTCTGATGGTATTACATAGTGTATAAGTATCTGCCTGTACGTCTCAGCATTGAGAAGAACATTAATTCTGACCAAATATCCAACTCCATTTGCACAAATGCAGCCCCAAACTTGCAAGGAACCTCCACCATGCTTCACTATTGACTGCAGACACTCATTTTTTACCGCTTTCCATCCTTTGGTGAACAAACTGCCATCTGCTACAGCCGGATATTTCAAATTTTGACTCATCATTGCAGAGCACCTGCTGCAATTTTTTTGCATCCCAGTTCCTGTGTTTTCATGCATAGTTGAGTTGCTTGGCCTTGTTTCCACATCGCAGGTATGGCTTTTTGGCTGCAAGTTCTCCATGAAGACCATTTCTGACCAGACTTCTTCGGACAGTAAATGGGTGTACCAGAGTCCCACTGTTTTCTTCCAATTCTGAGCTGATGGCACTGCTGTACATCTTCCGATTGTGAAGGGAAGTAAGCATGATGGGTCTTTCATCTGTTGCACTAAGTTTCCTTGGCTGATCACTGTATCTTTGGTTCTTAACTTTGCCCGTTTCTTTGTGCTTCTTCAAAAGAAGTTGGACAGCACATCGGGAAACCCCTGTCTGCCTTGAAATTTCTGCCTGGGAGAGACCTTGCTAATGCAGCATAACTACCTTGTGTCTTGTTGCTATGCTTAGTCTTGCCGTGGTGTATGACTTGTAACATTAAACTGTCTTCAGCAACCTCAACGTGTTAGCTGAGCTTGGCTGTTCCTCGTCCAGGTGTATTTCTCCTACACAGCTGTTTCTTTTTTAGTTAATGATTGTGTTTCAACCTACATATTCAATTGTTGATCATGAGCACCTGATTGGTATAATTGTTTAATCATACACCTATGTGCCTACAAAATCCCTGACTTTGTGAATGTGTACCCTGAAGAACTGATGTTGTTTTGAAAAAGGGTGGTCACACCAAATATTGATTTGATTTAGATGTTTCTTCAGTTCATTCACATTGCATTTTAATTGATAAAGATAAAATATTAACATGTCTATTTTTGAAAGCATTCTTATTTTACAGCATTTTTTCAAAGAGCAATCAGATAATAGTACTCACATAAGCTATTTGAAACTGGTTTGTCAGCATACATAGCCCGCCAAAGAACACACAGGGATACTTGGTATTGACCCTTCCTTCCAGCATACACCGTCCCACTGACTCACACAGCTGTTGGCAGGATTCAATGGAGAAGGAATGATAGAAAAACTGCATTTATTGTGCAACCAAAAAGTGTTTCTCTTAGAAAATTGTTAAATAAAACAAATTAAAATGTTCCAACATGTTTCATGGTTCAACAAAACCATTTCATCATGGGAAAGTAACACTAATAAAGAAAAGGTAAACGCAGAACAATTCTGGAGCAATCCAACTGCACTACAGGGAACATATACTATTTTACCAAATATCCATTGATTTCAAAGTGGCTTTTAAGTCCTTGGGTGCTAAGGGTCTCCAACACATTGTGACATAATCCTTTGGACACTTCTCTAGAAATCATGTGATTTACGCCCCATTTATATCAATGGGAATTATTATTTGTTTCCTATTGTACAGTTGGTTCGTTCCAAAATTGCTCCACTTGACTTTGTGCATATAACTCTTAGTATCTTGCTGAATGCCAGCCCTCCCCCCATCCTCTTGCCATCTTGCACACCGGGAGATGTCCCTTTATTCTGATCTTTCCCAGAGAACTGGATGTTCAGCAGAGGCCTCTTCATGTCACAGAATCAGCAGTTACACGTATATCACACTGGTCATTAGTGAGCAGCCTTCTCTCTTAGCTTGGCCCACAGCACAATGAAGAGACAGGACACAAGCCATAAAACTGAAGCCTCTGTCACCTCCTGTCACCTAGATAAGGATTTATCCGGTCCTGCACTGTCCTTTCTCTGGATGGATATGAATAATGAATGGATATTTCTTTTCCCCTAGCATTAATAAGACCACATCATGCTCAAAGCAAACTTTCTCCCTCAAAAGATGCCCAGCATGTGCTGAAGTGATAAGATCCATCTCTGCAAGGCCAGAGGGGACAGATATGAAATATCATTAGATTGTAAGTTCTTCTGGAGAGTCACCTCCCTGTATACTCTTTATACTCCATACTCTGATTACCCAGTTGTTATTTTCTCATTTGTAAAGTGCTGTGGAAAGTACCATATAAATAATGTAATTTTTTTATTTATGATAAAAGAGGTGCTGAGTATTCCCATAAAAATTCCTCTAAATATACACAGGAGATTTTAGGAGTCCTGGACCAAACCAAATGCTCTAAATCCTCATTGATTTAAAATAATCTTTTAACCCCTCAAATGCTAGAGAAATCTCCAGTCCATTCTGAAATGTATTGGAGCAGATAGCATCACTGGATTTATCTCCAAATGTGTGCAGAGACTTCAACAGGAATCTGTGAGATAATACCAGTGATCACAAATATAATGTGCAATTGAATACAGCTCTTAGTGGTTCTACATGTGGTTATGGACAACAAAAAATGATCTTATGTTCTTATGTGTGAATTTAAATGTGTAGGAGTATCCCCACATATTGATCTGAATTCCAAATCCAAGATAAATGGAAATTAAGGGATGTTCACTCATGTAAAGGACCCATTAATAAACATAAAAACTATTCTAGTGGCTTTATTGGGATCTTGAAAAAACATTCATTTGTATGTATTCTGCATTAGTATGTATCCTATAATCTTCATTGTTAGCATATCCTAGCAAAAGGAGCACTGAATCGCTGTGGCAGAAGGATGGGAAAGAGATTCCACTGTCCACTTGTAGTCACGGAATTACACATACACTGTCTGACACCTCAGCCTTGTTACACTGTCAATTGTTAGTCACAGAACAACACTTGCACTGTCTGACACCTCAGCCTTGTTACACTGTCCAGTGTTAGTTACAGAACCACACATAAACTGTCTGACACCCAGGTCTTATTCCACTGTTAGTCACAGAACCACCCATAAAATCTCTGATACTGTTGTCTTGTTCCATTGTACAATGGTTATCACAGAACTATATACACACTGACTGACATCCCATCTTTTTTTCCACTTTTCTCATTGGTGGTCTCACACATAGATTGTCTGACACCCCAACCTTGTTCCACTGGTAGTCACAAACCCACACATTGACTGCCTGCCACTCCAGCCCTGTTTCACTGGGTTCACTTTAAAAATGACACACACAAAAGAGCATGTGACTACATGGCGCATTAACCATGTCACCGCGATTAAACATGAGAATCTCACCCTGCATCAAAAGTGCGAGATTCTCATGTCGCACCATTAAATATTGCTTCAAGTTCAATTTTGCAGATTGTGTGTCAGCTCTCCCTAATGTGTGTCTGACTGACTTCTTCCCAGTCTGTTTCTCAGATCTCCTCGGTCCTATATCAGTTTGTATTTCTTGTGGTTAGGAATAACAGCACTTATTTGTTGGTCCATAAACAGAAGTACAGTGGTTAATACTGCTGGAATACCAGAGAGCAGAGTAGATAGAAAATTCAAAATACCCCTATGTAAGCATTTTCTTTACACAATGTTAATACCTTAAGGTCAAAGGTATTTTACATCTTAATGACTGGAACTTTTTCACTTGATTGCTGTGTGAATTTTTTATGCAGGTTTCACCATAATGCTGTTTAGGTTATCCATGAAAACTATAGAAGAGATTAATCTTTCTTATGGTATGTCTGTTGGTGCTAGATCTCCCAATGTTGCTGAGTGCTACTCCGGGCTCTCTCTTCCCCCGTCTCTGCATGCAGAATGACATGGCGAAGTGGAGCACGGAGAGAAGTGGAGAGAGCCCGGAGCAGCTCTCAGCAATATTGGGAGATCTAGCACCAACAGAGATACCAGAAGAAACATTAATCTCTTCTACAGTTTTCATGTCTAAACTAAACATCATTATGGTGAAACCTGCCTCCCAGCTTACTACCTGTATCAGTTGTCTGGTCTGCCCACTGTCAGGGCTGGCTTCTTCCTCCAGTATGACATTGTTGTACAACCAAGGAAACTGTGCATTACGTGCAGTAGCTGTGTCAATACTATGGACAAATCATGCACAGAAAACAATTGTGCATCCGCTTGAGTGCCAGAGGGGTACGCAAAGGGATAAGCAAAAGTTTTCTGTGCATGGCATTGACACTGCTGCTGGACGTAATGTACAGTTTCCTTGGTACTACAACGGGATCTTACATAGGACCAGGCGATTTGAGAGACAGACTGGGGAGAAGTGAGTCAGACACACAGGAGGGAGAGCTGACACACAGACCGGGGAAGAACATAGACACAGGTAGGATGTGATCAGCTGGAAGAGACTCAGTCTGCAAAACTGGACTTGAAGCAATGTTTAATGGCACGGCATGAAAATCCTGCACTTTTGATGCAGGGCGAGATTCTCATGTCGCCCTTTTAATCTCAGCAACATGGTTAATGCGATATGTAGTCGCACGCTCTTTTGTGTGCAACATTTTTAAAGGATACCGTTTCACTGTCACCCTAGCCTTAATCCACTGTCCACTGGTATTCGCAGAACAACACATACATTGTGTCACACCCCAACCTTGTTCCACTGATCACTTGTCATAGAACCACACATACAATGTCTGCCACCCCAACCTTGTTCCACTGGTAATCAAAGACTCACACATACAGTTGGACAGCAGAGCCATGTTCCCCTGTACACTGGTGTCACAAAACCATGCTGTTTGACACCTCAGCTTTGTACCACTGTGGCACTGGTAGGGTTAGAACTAGTGTTGAGCGAGCGTGCTCGGCCGATGCTCGGATCGGCTCGAGCATCGCTCTGCTCGGCACATGGCGGTACTCGTACGAGTACCGCCATGTGCTCGCCCGACATGTTCGGGTGAAGAGGATCTGTGCCGGAAGAGGCACAGATCCGAAGACGCTCCGCTGGACCACCAGGGAATGGAGGTACGGGGGCATTGCGGAGATGAAGGGGGCATTGCGGAGATGAAGGGGGACATTGTGGAAGAGGGGCATAGACTCTATGCCCCTCTTCCACAATGTCCCCCTTCATCTCCGCTATGCCCCTCTTCCACAATGTCCCCCTTCATCTCCGCTATGCCCCTCTTCCACAATGTCCCCCTTCATCTCCTATGCCATAGCGGAGATGAAGGGGGACATTGTGGAAGAGGGGCATAGCGGAGATGAAGGGGGACATTGTGGAAGAGGGGCATAGAGTCTATGCCCCTCTTCCACAATGTCCCCCTTCATCTCCGCTATGCCCCTCTTCCACAATGTCCCCCTTCATCTCCGCTATGGCATAGGAGATGAAGGGGGACATTGTGGAAGAGGGGCATAGCGGAGATGAAGGGGGACATTGACCAGGCACCCTCCGCTCATCAGAGCAGGGGGTGCCTGGTTTAATGCTCGAGTGCTCCCATTCATTTGAATGGGGCTCGGGTGCTCGGCCGAGCACTCGAGCATCAGGGGGTGCTCGGTCAGAGCACCCGAGCACCCGAGCATCGGGGTGCTCGCTCATCCCTAGTTAGAACCACACATACACTGTCTGCCCTCCTCCCACTCCCTTTCTCCCCAAAGAAGTATGTCCTAGTGGCTTTCTGTCACGTCCACTCACCTGGCCTACTTGCTTACTTCTCTTTGTCTTTCAGGCCAAAAGGTTGAGCAGAGGTGACAGACAGCCTCCGGGACACGCTTCTTTGAGGTAGATGGTAGCTGGAATGTGGAGGTACAGGGAGTGTAGAGGTGGTGTAGAAAATGTGGAGGTACAGGGAAATTTGGAGGTGAAGGGGAGCATAGAGGCGGAGGGGTGTGAATACCTTCTCATCTCTCTGACAGTGAAATAGTTAAGCATCTGAACTCTTTCCTAGTACATGCAGTTATTGGTGGGCTGCATTACCCAGGTCCCCTGGTGCTCCTTCCATGCTACTATTTCCCTGCTGCTTCTGCTGCCTTACAATGAATGTGCTGGAGATTCTCTCTCTCTGTGTATACAATGAAGGCAGCAGCGGAGGGAGCGAAGTAAGGGGCTCCAGGGGACCCACTAACACTGCCCACACGTAACTGAATGCACTGAGACAGAATTCAGATGCTAAACAGTTTCCATGCCAAAGGGGTGAGAACAATTGCATGAAGCACATCTTTCTAGCAATGGCTCTGCCCCCGCATGCATTTCTACATTCACTGCCGGAGTAATGCAGGCACAAAGTCCGAAACTTTCAGTACATATATATGTAAATATAATTTTGGTTAGCCATGTTAGTCCTGTGGTGTAGAGGTTAAATTAATGAGTATTGCATTATGTAATGATACCATTTTTTTGGGGCTAACATTCAATTATATAGACAAGCTTTTGAGAGAAATCAAACAAGGGATGTGGTTGGGGGGGGTTGAGTGTGAGAGACCTAGGGAGAAAGAGAGAATGATACAGAGCCATAGTTCATAGATTTAACCCTCTGCATACCAGAATGGCACTCAATGCATTGCGTACCCCTCTGGTGTCCAAAGGGACAAACAGCAAAATAATATAATACATGAAATAAGGTAAAACATGTTCTAAACTAAATCAATAAAATAGAAGGAAATACTATGTGACGTTTTGGTAATGTGTGAGGAATCTGAAGTCCTTATTTAGTTCAATGTGTTTGAGTTGAATGAGTTGAAAAAACTGATCATCTTAATCTCAAATGTGTATATTAGAAGTCCTTCTGAGTATTTTGATTTTAACGTTATGGATGGAGTGATGACTGACTGGGTTATGGCTCTTTGTTTTATGGTATTTCTCAATAGATTGCCTGTGTGTATTCATTCTTATATATATGTATGTGTATATATGTAATTTCATTTCAAGATATCTCTGCTTAAAGGGATAGCAATACTTAAAATGTAAAAAAAAATATGTTGTAGCGTTTATCCCTTTGAGTAAAAAATGGTACTCCCACTGTTGAAAGGTGTTTTATTCAAAGGTTATTACAGATCAAACTTGAATTTTTTTAGGTGCAGTATCAAAGTGGCCTGAAATTGTACAGTGGCGCTGTTGCTACACCATCCTATGGAGATTTATGGACAACTGACCAGAGCTTTCCATAGGATGGTGTAGCAACAGCGTCACTGTACAATTTCAGACCACTGTGATACTGCACCTAAAAAACTCAAGTCTGAGGTGTAATAACTTTTGAATAAAACACCTCTCAGCAGTGGGAGTTCCCTTGTTTTACTCAGGGGGGTAAACACTACACTATATATATATATATATATATATATATATATATATATATATATATATATATATATATATATATAGATAGCTATCGATCTCTGCCAATGAGAGCACTCCAGCTTACAGACAGAAGCCTCCATCATCGGAGGAGGCTGGGTAGTGGGAAGGGAGCAGAGGCAGAGCGCCAAAACCAGTGTATGCGGAAGTAGGGCTCAGAGCACTAGGTAATCAATAATTCTAGCCCAAATAGCTTTTTTTTTTTTTTTTTTTTAAATAAATAATGTTTTCATCTCTATCACTAAATACTTTGCCTTATAAGCTTAACTCTTATAGGGTTGAGAGATCACCTTTAAGTATTACTATTCCTTTAATCCCAGGTGTGTATTCAGTGACTCAGTCATTGCGATTTAGCTGTCTATGCTTATTTGGGGGGGATCCTGAAATCTGAGTAGTTGGTGTGCTCCAAGGAGAAGCTGGGAATCACAGATATATAAATATCCTCAGAATTATTAAACACCACAGAGTTTGATTGTATTTGTTGCAACTAAGTTTTTTGAGGTGACAGTGACTAGAAGAGCGATCAGGAGTAGATCAAGTTTTTTTAAAAATTTTATTAGATAATATACACTTTAGCCAGATTCTGTCTTTAGTCATAACATCCATATTGTGTTGTTTAGATTCTGTGATTAATTGATTTGAATAGGCAAAAAGTCAGTTCTATGGCTGTCAGTAGGAGATTACGTTCTTTAGTGGTTTCATCTAATACTGAGCCAATAATCTATGTATACATAATCACAGTAAAAGATGCAGCAACTGCCATCTACCTCTATACATTCTATATGTTGTTTAACTAGGTATGTTAAAGGAACAGTAACACCGAAATATAATCTGCTGCTATATATTTGTAGATGACATGTAGTTTATGATATATTTTAACCCTTTGAGTGCCAGAGGGGTACACAACACATTGTTTAAGTTCTCTGTTCACTAAACATTAGTCTGGTATATGTTCTGTAGGGATAGCCATTCTTGTCTTCTGCAGGTCCCCGGCCCTGACTTCATTGTGTGGCATTCTGGGTAGGTGCCTGGGAAGTGATATGTTGTATATCTCAGACAAGGTAACAGGCTTTCCGAATACAAAAAGGATGGGTACTAATTTCAATAAAGTAACTGTATTATCTCTTGTCGCTCATTGTAAACAGCAAAAAGAAAATTTGACATATGGTGTCTGAAAACAACAGTATACAAGTGCTTTAACCTTTTGAGTGCCAGAGGGATGTCCAGCATTGCTTTGTTAAGCATTGGGCACTCAAAGGGTTAAAAAAGTACGTTTAGTATTCTATTTTAGGCAACAAACGTAAAATACATATTTTTTATAAATGCTAGCTGGTAATAAATTATAAATAAACATATATCAAACAGTTTAATTTGTATGTGTTTCTTGAAAAGTGCCTGTTCATGCCAAGATTTTAAAGAGTTAGTAATATTTGTATTAAAGTGGATTTGTCACCTATGCACAACATGCCATAAATAGTTAGGTGACACATCCAATACTATCAAAGCGTTATTTATTTTTTATTTTCAAGTTCCATTTCATTTAAAATTAACTTACAAAGTCTGTGCTGCAGCCACTTCCGGGTGACTGCGGTTCACTGCGGTTACAGAGCTCTGCCTCTGCTCTCCTCCGATGACCGAGGCTTCTGTATGTAACCTGGAGCCGTCTCATTGGCAGAGATCGATATCTAGCCAATGAGACTGCTCCAGCTTCCAGACTGAAGCCTCCATCATCGGAGGAAGGAGGAGAGCAGAGGCAGAGCGTAGGGCTGCAGTCTATATGGAAGTGGCTGCTGCCCAGACGTTTGTAAGTTAAATTTAAACGAAATGGAACTTGAAAATAAAAAATAAATAACATTTTGATGGTATTGGATATGTCACCTAACTATTTATGGCATGTTGTGAATAGGTGACACATCCACTTTAAACTTGAGCTCTCAGTCTTCTTTATTTTTTTTAACACATAGTGCTATATTTGAATACTCACAGTTCCGTAGTCCAAGCGATATTCAGTCAGAAAGGATCCCCCTCCAACCCCTTTCTCTGGGTCGCACTGCCTCTCGATCTGATCCAGATGGAGTGAAGTGAGGAACAATCTTCAGTAAGCAAAATGAAAATCCTGTCCTCCTTCGTCAAGGGAGTAGGGTTTTCCTTATAGTTACTGTGTGAAGATTGTCCCTCTCTGCATCCGTCCAGTCTCAGGACCAGATTACAGCTCTAAGGGGAGGCAGCCAGAAGGGGTGTGAGGGGGATCCTTTGTGATTGAGTAGCGCTTGAACTACAGAACTGCGAGTATTCAAATATACTGCTACGTGTTAAAAAAACATAAAGAAGACTTAGAGCTCAAGTTTAATACAAGTATTTCTATACCTTTAATAAACGTCTCCCCATGACTATAATGAGAACTTGGAAGTGATTCAGAGACAGGCAACAATATTAATAAAATGAATAGAAGACTTTAGTTATGAGGAATATTGAGTTTGTTTACTATGAAAAGAGGAGCCTACGAGCAGATATGATTACTATTCACAAATGTATGTAGGGACAATCCAAAGACCTGTCTTGAGGTGTTTTCATTAACAGGGCTATACATTACAAGAAAGGAGATTTCACCTCCTGCAAAGGAAAGGGTGTTTTACTGTAGAAGCAGTAACAATAAAGAATTTACTATAGAAAGATTGTATTGCCTAATACATCTGAAAAGCTCAAGAAACTCTTGGACTATTTTTAGAAACTCTATATATACAGGGTTATTGCAATTAATACCTTGAGGATCAAGGGGGGTAAGAAACATTACAATGGTCCTCAAGGGGTTACTGAATGAACTATATGGACATTTGTCTAGGTTCGCCCCAATGCATATAGTCAATATGTCCTGACTTTTTGTAACCCATAGCTGCCCCTGTCACTCCCCAAGGAAAGCTTAACATGCTGTAACTTAGCAATGTCACTGCTTGGACACCCACACACACAAGACAAGCAGGACTGCTTCCTCTGTCTTTCTGGTAGAAATTATACCGATTTAGAGATTACAGAAGCAGTTAAATGTGCAGATCAAGTAGTAGGTGACACTGGACCTGAGATTTTATTCCTTCATACTGGGAGCCTGAGATTTTGGTCAAAACCCTTGAGAATTCCCAGGTGTGTCTATGGACCTTATGTCTAAAATAAAAATGGAGCTATTATAGTGCAGAATAATTGCACCATAGGGGACAAACACAAATTCCATAATTCTTTTAAAATTCCCTAAGTCTTTTAACTACTTGGATGCTAGGGTGGTCTCCAACACTTTGCTTTACAGTGCTTTAGAGACCTCTCTTGGATTCAGTGTATTAAAATCCCCTTTTAAAGCTATAGGCATTCATTTTTATCCCCTAACATGTAACTGAATAACTATACTTGCATAGTCACAACATTCCATTTGTAGAATCTACAAAAGTCAAACTAATTCCACCCACTTAGTCTCTCCTTAGTCCATACCTCCCAACATTTCAAATTGCCAAAGAGGGACACTTGTATTTTAGGGGGTGATGCTTTGGGCGTGACTGGTGGGCAGGGCATTGCCGATAATTTTTATGTAATTTCATGACCTATTGATACCTCCTTGTGTAACCTAATAAATAACTTATAACAAGGCCAAAGTATTTTATTTTTATTTTATTTACACAGATTCATTTATAAACTCATATACTGATGTTTAAACAAACATTAATATGATTTTTATTGCTGTGGAGCAATGTGATACACTTATGTACACACCACACAGTCTGATCTGTTATAAAATTGGCACATCAGGGTGGGAAAGAGGGACAGAGGGATTTGGGTATAAAAGAGGGACTATCCCTCCTAAAGAGGGACACTTGGGCATTAGTCACACCTCCCTGGCCATCTGAACAAAGAATTCAGTTGAGTTGAGTCCTTTTTGTAAAAATTGGGCTTTTGGCACCCAAGGGAGAGGCCCACTGAGACTCTAAGCCCCATGCGAATTCCCAGGTACTCCCATG
This sequence comes from Rhinophrynus dorsalis, assembly GCA_037306005.1. NCBI lineage: Eukaryota > Metazoa > Chordata > Amphibia > Anura > Rhinophrynidae > Rhinophrynus > Rhinophrynus dorsalis. The sequence goes on along the minus strand of CM074722.1, from coordinate 150,575,981 downwards.
CATTAAAGGGATAGTAATACCTAAAATGTAAAAAAAAATATGTTGCAGGGTTTATCCCCCTGAGTAAAACAAGAGTATTCCCACTGCTGAAAGATGTTTCATTCAAAAGTTATTAATTTTCAAAGTTGAATTTTTTAGATGCAATATCACAGTGGCCTGAAATTGTACAGTGGCGCTGTTGCTACACGATCCTATGGACAGCTCTGGTCTCAGGACCATAAATCTCCATAGGATGGTGTAGCAACAGCGCCACTGTACAATTTCAGGCCACTGTGATATTGCACCTAAAAAATTCAACTTTGAAAATTAATAACTTTTGAATGAAACATCTTTCAGCAGTGGGAGTACTCTTGTTTTACTCAGGGGGATAAACCCTACAACATATTTTTTTTTACATTTTAGGTATTACTATCCCTTTAAAATGCCCCTGAAAGAGAGGCTTGCACTCAAGCAACTCCTGCCCTTTGCATTGGCTGTGTGCACTGCTGAATCACAGCAACATTCCTGCCAGACTCCTTTCAAACTGACTTCTGTCTCTGGGGCTGTGATGACTTAACCCATTGAGTGCCAGTTTGATATCCAGTGCATTGCTTCTCAATGTGCTGTATAATCCACTTTCAGTCAAAGAGTTAACATCATACAGCTACATTTGGTTGGAAAACAAATTTAAATACCGGTATTACCCACAAGTACCTACATACATAGCTTTAATATAGGATGCACACAAAGCAATTTAATAAAATTACCCAGGCAGATAATATATATATATATATATATATATATATATATATAAATACTAAAGTGCTACAATTATAGGGCAGACCAGCTGAACCATAGAGATCAAATAAAAATTCATATTGACTTAAATTGTTATTATAACTCCTTGAATGCTATAGAGCTTGCTGTTTGAGAGTTGCTCCACCTTTGCTTTTGTGCATATTGTCCAATAAGATAGACACTTAGCATCCTTGTACAGTGTATTGTGTATATTTTCACTGTTTAAATGCATAACTTTATAAAGTACCACAACACGTGCACTATTAGTGTATACATAGTCAGCACTATTATACACAGCATTATATCCATTATCAGTGCAAAGAGATCCTCTGTCTGATAATGCCTCACAGTGTGTTCATTAGCAGTGCACAGACAGAAAGAAGCACCTTTATATGATGAAGCCTGCCCAATGCATGCCAACATTTCAAACAATTTTCCAGGGACACTTTTCCCTTGGGCAGTCACATGACAGAGCATCACTATTGGTCCATACTGTCATGTAGAGCAGCACTAACTGAAAACCTTGTGTAACAGACTAAAAAAATATACTTCTACCAAAAAAATAGATGACATCCAAACGTAAATACAACGTACAATTATTCAAATAAGCAATGTGGTATGTTTAGAACCTATAAACATTTTAATAAAAAGTACCAAGAATATGGGTTGAGATTAATTTTTAAAGGGGGACAAAAACAGGGACAGCAGGAGCCATGGACAGGAAGCCAAAGCCAGGGTCTGTCCCTAGAAATCAGGGATAGTTGGAAGGTATGGACTGTTTATTATAAATGTCCTAATAACCATGTCATTTGAAAGGACGGGTAAAGGTGCTGGGGGAAAGTAAGACACTATGGACAAGATGTTCAAAAAGTTGTGGTAACGGAAAATGTCTAGAATCACTCTAAAAAAGATCTTACACCATGGTCCACCAATTCCCAGACATATTGCCCTCTCCAACAAGGGGAAAAAGCAGTCTTAACAGTGGGCGTGGTTTAATTAGCCTTCATTTTATAAGGTGATTTCAGATTAAAAAAAAATCTTTTTTCCCGATTAATGCCTTTTTTCTGACAAAATAAAAGTTGTGTAATCTTGGAGAAGACAAACTAAATTGCTAGTAGCAGATAGAAGTGACTGTTAACAGGTGAAAAAAAAGGCTTTATTGAATTTGAAAATTTTCATTTTAAAGACAAAACGAAAGACATTTTTAAATATTTTTAAGGGCAATATTCACCAAGTTCATCTTTTCACCAGTTTTAATTGTTTATGACACAAACATGACAGGTTTACTTCTGAAAATACTGTCCCCTTTTATACCAACTCATGATCAGGCAACGTTTTGATCATGACGACTTGAACATCTCAGTCTAAGGCCCTTATTCATCAAGCTGAAAGGTACTGTTTTCGTTCAAACCATTTGTACCACAGGGGATGAATGGAAATTCTTATTGATTTATATTGGTGTTTTAACCCCACGAAGGCCTGAAATTATTGGCACATTCCTTCAAATATTCATCTAGCAAACGAACTGCACAATAGGGTTGAAATAAAAAGTCAGCAATTTTCCATTGATTGAAACGGAGCTTTTAGCCCTTTGAAGACTAAAAAAGTCTCCAACGCATTTGCAATACTTTGTAGACCTCTTTATCTTTCAAGGGGTTAAAAGCTACATTTCAGTCAACGGGGATTTTCATTATCTTGCCCCCCCCCCCACATGGTGCCCTAGGTTTACCCCTCTTTAGCTTTCTGAATTAACTCCATACTGTGCAGTATAATCAGGATGAACAGACATCCCTGATTCTTCTTCCGCTCGTCTATGCCCCCCAATCTCTGCATCACTTAGTTCTCCCATCTCCCTGACTTTCTCTGTGCTCCTGCTACTTCACCCTCACAACTCATTATCTGTTTTTCCTACTCCCCAATTTCTGTTTTTGTCCCCCCATCTCCCATACTTCCTCTGACCCCACTGTCTACTTCCCACCATTTCTGCCCCCATCTCCCCTATTGTATCTGCCACTGCAAGATCGTATTTGCCCTCCATCCCATCTCATCCCTGCTCTCTCTTGCTGTTATTATTATCCCCATCATCCCCAGCCTGCATCCTGCCAAATGAGAATGATGATAATTGTAGTTCAATAGCTGGAGACCTATAGGTTGCAACATATCCCCTCCTTTCTATGGCATCCTCAGTGCCATCCAGTAAGGACAGCTATGCTGCTGTCTGATCAGTTGATAAGTGCAGCCATGCTTGTATTTTCCCTGCATCTATCAGCATTGAAGGAGTTAATGTGAAAGGGTGAGAATGTGCTCAATGTGCCCTTTCAGCCAGTCTAGATAGATTGTGTAGATACTTATACAGTGCAGTAAATTCTTTACTCGTGTATAGGAACGCAGTACCATAACACAGTGCAATACATTCGTTATCAGTGTATAGATCAGCCATGTCAAACTGAAATATAGATGAGTGCCACTTTCTCAATGATTCCCATTAAGGAGGGCTGCATACTCAACAATACACTTCTAAGGACGGCTAGAACAGTGGCTGCCAATGTATTTCCTATAATGTTGTTGGGGTGGTCTGGAGAGAAAGGGGTTGAACTGTAAATAGTTTGCTACTCTGCTGTGGGCTGATAATGAGCACGGTGTCTAGCTTACCACTAGAGCAGGGGTATGCAACCTTTGGGTCAATTTATTGGAAAGTACAAGTCCCATTGTCCCCAAACAACCAACAAATGTCCAGCCAAAGGTGTTCTACCCTGCTCTAGAAAGTGACAGCAAACCAAGATCTAAAATGGAATTTTGACCGGTAAGCCCACAGTAGTTAAAATGAGAAATCATGTTGGGGACCGGAGTTTATTAGCTAGGGGCACATGTTTGACATATCTGCACACAAACACTCTTTCTCTCTCTCTCTCTCTCTCTCTCTCTCTCTCTCTCTCTATATATATATATATATATATATAATATACACTCAGTAGATATCTACAATTCAGTTTATTCATTATCAGTGTTGATATATTCATTACAAAGATAATCAGTATCATTATACAGTTCAGTATGTTCATATCAGTGCATATACACACTCTCATTAGACAGTGCAATGTGTATAGATCAAGGATAGGGATATCTAGATGTGAAAGACTGCATTTCCCATCATCCCCAGCCAGCCAACAGCCAGCTAGGGACGATGAGAATTGTAATCCTCCACAGCAGGAAGACCTCAAGCTGCCCACCCCTGGTATAGATATTCAGATTCATTATACAGTGTGGTGGGTTTTTTAGCTGCATATGGATACCCAGTACTAATATACAGTGAAATATGTTCATTATCAGTGTATACATACCTAGAAAAATTGTGCAGTGCAGTGTGTTCATTATTAGTGTATAGACAATCAGTATAATTCTCATTTATTTAAATGGGGCTTTTAACCCCATAGTACTTTCGCTAGAGTGATCTCTAATGCATTGATTTGCAATGTGATGTAATAAATCTCTCTTGCATTCAAGGTATTACAAGCCCTCTTTAAATAAACAAGAGGCTTAATATGTCCCCTATGATACAGTTTGTTTGCTTCATTGTGTTTACTGGCATTATATAGATATCATTTTCATTGTCTAGACACACTGCATTATTATACAGCTGCACTGTGTTCATAATTACTGTGTAGAGTAGAGCTAGGCAACCGGAGGTCCTCCAGCAGTTCAGGACTACAGTTCACATCATCCCCAGCTATCTAACAGATGGCTGGTAATTATGGAAACTGTAGTCCTGAACAGAAGGAGGACCTCAGGTTTCCCAACCCTGGTTTGGATACTCAGCACCAGTACAAAGTGCAGGGTGTTCAACATCAGTATCGTTATAGAGTGTATTGTGATAATTATCAATATAGAGACATTCAGTATTATTATACTGTGCATCTTGTTTATTATCAGTGTATAGATATTGAATTTCTTTATATACTGCAATGTGTTTATAAAAGAATATAGATGCTCCATATTATTTTACAGTACAGGTTGTTAATTATTAGTATGTATTAAAGGGATAGTAATACTTAATAGGTAAAAAATATGTTGTGGGAGTTATCCCCCAGAGTAAAACAAGGGTTCTCCCACTGCTCAAAGGTGTTTTATTCAAAATTTATTACAGCTCAAACTTGAAATTTGTAGTTGCACTATCATAGTGGCCTGAATTTGCACAGTGGCGCTGTTGCAACACCATTCTATGGTAGATTTGTGGTCAAATGACCATATCTGTCCATAGGATGGTGTAGCAACAGTGTCACTGTACAATTTCAGGCCACTGTGATATTGTACCTAAGAAATTAATGTTTGAGCTGCAATAAATTTTGAATAAGACACACCATATTATTTTTTACATATTAAGTATTACTATCCCTTTAACGATATACTGTATCTCAGCACTACAGGAAGAGGTGTAGCGATATACCAGTTTGGCTTATAGCATGACATATCCAACTAATAATTGTGTTGATGCATGCTGAGATTGCCATTCACATTTTACATTCTAGCTCAGTGATTCTCAGCCAGTGTGCTGTGGCACTTTGGTCTGCCACGGACACCCACTTAGGGCACCCCTTGTTTTCTATAAAGCCTTTGGCAAAATGTGAATGTTGAGTTTTAAATGTATTTTTATGGAAATGTTTATGCACAATATTTTAGATTTTATTATTTTAATTGTGAGTCCTAAGAATAACTGTTACTTATTTGTACCCTTCATAACTCCCTGGGCAAATCACTTATAAAATGTTAGGGTGCCCTGAAGAATCTAAATTGCGTATTAGGGGTGCCCTGAACAAAAAAAGGTTGAGAACCACTGTTCTAGCTTTTTAATCTTGGTACCAGTTACTGTCTGGTTTGCTTGTTTGCATGTTCTTTATCATCTAATATCTACATGTGACTATCAAGCACCTTGGCTTTCTATTATAATATGTCTACATGTGACTATCAAGCACCTTGGCTTTCTATTATAATATGGTATTATATGACCATCTTCTCGCATTCCAGATTGGACTCTGTATTGGCCAACACTAGAAGCAGAGGCTTTTGACAGCTTAGTTACAGCACTATAAGTCATTTGAATTACTTACGATAATTATACAGATCTGAAGACACACAGGAACTGTGATATATATTTTGGAGGCATTTATGTTAATGTACTTTAATTGCATTATCTCAATATTCCATTCTTTTTCATGGTGAGGGTTTCCCATGTATGAATATTAAGATAACCGTTTTTGCTTGTGCATATATGAAGGCATCTTTTGTGTTGGTATGATCATATGACTCATGACATAGGCTATTACAGGTGAATCCCTATGAAACATTTGGGTTTCCTTGTATATACATGCATATGTGCATGTGTGTGTGCATGTATATATATATATATATATATATATATATATATATCATTATTTGTATTATTCTTTGTTTAAATACATTTGGATATTTTCTGCATTTTGTATGTTTGCACCACTGATGGTTGCTAATAGGTGTCTGCTTTTTTTTCCTTTTATCTTCCCTTCACAGGACTTTTTTCCTCAGCTGCTTAACTAGTGGGTTTATTGTGATCCCTCCCATCTATGTACAACTAGTATTTGTAAAGATCATATTAATTATCAGACAGAATCTTACATCTGTGATTCACACCCCCAGTCCTCAAGCTACACCAACAGCTTTGGTTTTAAGGATATTATGATTCAGCACAGGTATATAAATTGCAAGGACTGAGTCCCTTATTAAACAACTGAGATCAATTATAAAAACCTGCACTGCTGGTGTGCTCTGAGGAATAACATTGAGCAATACTGTATTATACAGTGCAGTGAATTCATCACTATCATTATGCAATGCCGTGTATTCATTAGTATCATAGGAAAGTGCAATGTATTAATTGTCAGTGTATAGATAATAATCATTTTCATAGAAAGCAGTGTGTTCATAATCAGTATATAAAAATCATTATTATACAGTGTAACATCTTATTTATATTGATCATATGTTCATCATTACTGTACGCCAGTGTATTCATCATCCATGTAAATACAGTTTACCATTATACAGGTCAGTATGTTCATGACCAGCATATAAAACTCAGTATCATTATACAGTTTAGTATGTTCACTATAAGTGATATACACTGTAAGTATACAGTGTATCATGTTCATTATCATTCTATAGATAATGAGGCTGATGTAATAAGAACTGGATTAAAAGGATAGTAATGTTTCACAAAAACAGCAGATCCAATTTTACCTAGTTTAAGCCACCTCCCCGCAGATGTGGAATATGGTCCCTTGACCAGACAGCTCACAACAAGGGACAATCTTCTTACTGTGAGAACCATGAAAACCCTGCCCCCCTTGACAGGTTTTTCAGGTTTTTCCTTATGCTCAGGGGTCAGGTCCTGGGAAAAAAGTGTGGGAACTCACCCAAGATTCCCCCTACTGCCCAAAATAAATATGTATGGCTCACGTCAAGTGTTTCTCTCTCTATACACGTGTGTGTATCATTGCATGTATGAGTGTGTCTATCTCACTCTATGTATGTTAGTGCATGTGTGTGGGAGTTTCTGTGTCTATATGTGTTTGTCTCTATCACTGTTGCATGCATGCACACACATTGCCCCCCATCATCTCCACATTGCTCTCACATTACCCTCCATCATCTCCACATTGACCCCCATCATCTCCACACTGCCCCATTATCTCCATATTGCCCCCGTCATCTCCACATTGCCCTCACATTGCCCCCATCATCTCCACATTGCCCCCCCCATCATTTCTCCCACCAGCTCCATATTGCCTCCATCATCTCCATATTGCCCCCCATCATCTCCACATTGCCCTCACATTTACCCCCCTCAGCTCCAACTTGCCCCATCATCTCCACATTGCCCTCAAATTTCCTCCCATCAACTCCAACTTGCCCCTCATCATTTCCACATTGCCCTCACATTTCCCCCCATCAGCTCCAACTTGCCCCCCATCATCTCCACATTGCCCTCACATTTCCCCCATCAGCTCCAACTTGCCCCCCATCAACTCCAACTTGCTCCCCATCAGCTCCATATTGCCCCCATCAGCTCCATATTGCCTCCACCAGCTCCACATTGCCCCCATCAGGTCCACCTTGCCCCCATCAGCTTCACTTTGCCCCCATCAGCTCCAACTTTCCCCATCAGCTCGACTTTGCCCCCATCAGCTCCAACTTGCCCCCATCAGCTCCATTTTGCCCCCCATCAGCTCCACTTTGCCAGACCTGTAGCTGCTGGAGCTCCCGTGCGGTCTTCTCTTCAGTAATGCAGAACGCTGGGAGATGATGTCATCTCCCAGAGCAGTCTGCATTACTAAAGAGCCGACGGCGACGAGGGAGCTTAGTAGCTACAGGTCTTTGCTGAAGAAGGCACAGACCTGACTGTGTTGCAGGCGGGGGAGTCCTGCTATAGGGAACGGTGTTCCTGCTCTGGAAAATGTACAGGAACACAGTTCCCACATGTTCCTGCAGGACTCGAGCCCTGCTTATGCTACTGAAGATTGTCTCTCTCTGCGATCCACCTGGACACCACCTTTCTGCTCTGAGATGAGCAGTGTTACATCAGTAAGAGGGGCGGGAAAGGGATACTTTATCATTCAATTACTCTTGAATGACAACTCTTACAGTATTGAAATAACACTCTCCATGGCCCAAATGCTATGAATATTAATTGCAGTTGCTTATTTTGTGAAACATTACTGTCCCTTTAATTCTTTGCAAAACCAACTGCACCAAAGGTGAGATTATGTTTCCAACTCACATTAAAGTCAATTGTTCCTATTGTTTTATTATTAAAATTCCCATTGACCATAAATAGGGCTTTTAAAACCCACATATGCTAGATTGCAAAGCAATGCATTGTAAACATTAGTAGTATTGAAGGGATTAAAATCTCTATTGAAATCAATGGGAATTTGGGTGAATTTTGATTTCTTCCTATGGTGCAGTCGGTTTACTTCAAATTTAATCCAGTGGGGGAGATGCACTAAGGTTCAATGCAATGGTGAGGTGTGCGTAATATATGGAGATCACTTTACCATGGAGAATATGGCACACCTTTTCATATGCACTAAGAATCATCTATGCAAGGGGAGGTGGAGAGACTTTGATCACTAGCATATGCAGTTGGTGTAATGCTGGCAATATGTTCAGGAGGTCAAGTGCAGGAGTAGAGACGAGCTCTAAGTACATCACCAGCCCTCCCTTAACCCCTTAGTGATGGCCGCGTGCAGACGCGGCCGTCACTTAACGCCCGTCTAACATTTTTTTTTTTTTTTCTAAAAGAATCCGGAGTCCCCGAACGGCGTGCAGCCGCGCGGGGAGCCGGATTTCCAGGACGTACATGTACGTCCTCTGTCACTAAGTGACAGCCACACAGGACGTACATGTACGTCCTGTGTCGCAAAGGGGTTAAAACATACATAGTCCCTATCTTCCCTTAACCCCTTTAACGACTGCCCAATCCAGCACGAGCAGCCATTAAGGACCACAGCACATTTTTTAACTGCATAGTATTCTGGGATGGCAGAGCTGTGTGAAGCCACCTTGCCATTCCAGAATACCATGACGTGCCAGGACCATCGTGGTCCTTAAGAGCTGGAACAGCGTGACGGCATAGATCCTTAAGGGGTTAACAGCTGGGTCAAGTAAACACAGAACCGGCAGATCAGCTATATGTTACAGCTGATCTGCTAGTTGTGTGTGTACTTGAATCAACTCTTGAGCAGGACATGGAACTGTGTATGTTATAGCCATACCTGGGAACTTTTTATTGTTGTCTCCCTGGAGGGGAGTACTCTTCTGTCATGGGTGGTGTGAAGAATGACGCGTATCGCGTCAAAAAGAGACGGGTCTTAATGCGAGTGCTGGGGCAGGGCTTAAAAGAAGGCTGGGAGAAGGTGCTACACCGGGGGAAAGAGTGGAAGTGGGTAGAGTTTCAATAGAAACTCTCCACATCCAGGGGACTCAGCCTCTGCCCCGGAGACCCGGTAAAGCAGTGGCAAAACTGGAGTCTCCGGGGCAAATCCAGAGAGTTCCCAGGTATGGTTATAGCCGTGTGAGTGCATAACAATGAGTGTCAATGACTCATAGTAATAATGAATTTTTTTAGGTGCATTATCACAGTGGCCTGAAATTGTACAGTGGTATGGTTGTAGATTTATGGTCAACTGACCAGAGCTGTCCATAGGATGGTGTAGCAATAGTGCCACTGTACAATTTCAGGCCATTGTGATACTGCACCTAAAAAAAACTCAAGACTGAGCTGTAATAACTTTTGAATAAAACACCTCAGAACAGCAGGGGTACCCTTGTTTTTCTCAGGATGATAAACCCTACAATAGATGTTATATATGCATATGGAAATGAGCTACTTTCAACAGAGACACTGCAACATCATAAACCTGGCAAGGATATGGGGAAAACATGCAGATATAGGTGTATTTGAGGTGTAATCACAGGAATGAGCTGGTGAAGACCGCGTGATGGATTCTGGTCCAGTTCGCCACCATATTGCCAAACTGGACCCTTACAGAATCTATATGCATCTATATGCATCTCCCCCCCAGTACTTCATAGCAGCCTGAGTATTATTATCATCATATTGATAATCTGTACAAGTATACAATAAAGCATGTTCACTTTGTGTATAGGTACTATTGTAGGTGTGTAGATGCTCAGAATACAGTACAGCATGTTCACTCTCAGTAGGTAGGTAATATCATTATCAGTGAATAAATACTTGGTATCAGCATATAGCACAGCTTGTTCACTCTGTGTGTAGCTGGTATCATTATCAGTGCATAAATACTCAATATCTCCATACAGTATAGGACATTTATTATAGTCTCATTGTATTTACACAGCAATACTTAAAATAATGCATTATGTTCATTTTCAGAAGTATAGATGCTCAGGGCTCAGTGATGAAACAGCAGGCTTTATTCCTGTCGTTATCTGGCATTAATTACCAAGAAGTTTTCCAGTTAATTGGTAGTAGGGAGGAGTTTGAGACTGGAAGGTGTCTGTGTTAGAAGCGCTGTCAGCAGGAACAGAACATTAAAGCTCATTATTTTTCCTGCTCTTGTAACGTGGAGCCGCTCTGTACAAGAGCATCTTGTCAATAACCTGCTGCTCATGTTATGGGATCCAGGTTATAGTGAGAGACCTTGTGATATGTAAGGACAACCCATGACCTGTTCACTACACAGGGTGACAACAGAGGATGAACTCTGGTACAAAGTCCACCAAACAATGGCACAACATATAATAGACGTATCAGTCAAGACGGTCTAGAAAACATACAGTAGTAAGAGAAATTCCTTTGCATTTCAGTTACTTGAGGGAATATTTATCAGGAAGATAGCAGGAATATATTACATTATTACCAACTAAGGCAGGAGTAGGAAATTATTTAGGCCTGAGCGCCCCATCTCTCTTCAAAATGTTTTCAGCAGGCCGTCCTTACACTGTATCTCCCAAGTGTGAGTGTGTGTGTATGTGAGTGTATATTTGTGAGTATGTATGTATGTATGTGAGTGCACGTGTGTGTGTATGTAATTACCAAGCGAGAGACTGTGAAATTGTTTGATCACATAGTGGGTGATCTCTGCACTGGCAGAATTATACATTGTATCAAGGTTGTGCCTGGTAATTCATTGTATCATTGTTGTATTTTATGAAAAATGTATCATTTGGAGAGAAAGACAGACGTTACATTTGTTTAGCTTTGTTGTATGTGTATAGGCAGGCCAGCTGGACCAGAGAGCCAGTAGAAATCAGGCCACTGACCACCTCTGGATTAATATCTGGATTGTATTGCGGGTGGTAACTTTATCACTGGTTTATCTACAAATATCCCCATAGACTTCAAATGGAATGTGTGATATTTATCACCTGCAATGAAATCCCAGTTTCAATAAGAGGTATTTAACCCTCTAGATGCCAGAGGGTTGCTCAATGCATTGCACACCCCTCGGCAGTCAAGAAGTTAATATTTACCTTCTGACTGATAGGTTAATTTCCTGTTTCATGGGATTTACTGAGGCTGGGGCAATTCTGGGACAAACCAGCTGCACCATACATGACATACAAATTCCCAAATTCTTATTGAACTAAAGGAAGTTTTTAACCAATTGGATTCCAGAGAGGTCTCCAACACATTGTTGTGCAATGCATTGCAGACTCTAATATTAAAGGGGTGTAAAGCCCCATTTAAATATATAGGGATACATATGTGTCCACAATGGTGCATTTGGTTTGCCCACAAATTTCTCCATTTATCCTGCTACACGATCCTCAGTAAACTGATTTCTGGCTTTCACCCCCTGGGTCTCAGGCCTCTTGAGTAAACTAGTGCAAGACACTGGAAGCAGGTCTCCCTTCGACTCAGCTTACCTGATGAGGCTAAGAGTAGAGAGCTTATTTTCCCACGCAGTACCCCATAGAGATATACAGAGGTATGGGTTATGACCAATTAACACTGCTACAAAAAGTTTCAATGCCCATTCCTACTCCTATCCACAAAAAAAGTTAAAAAAGATAACACCCCTAGCCCTACAGCCACCTTTTTATGTCTATGCACCCTTCCCTTAATTACCTTGCCCCCAATTCTACCCACTTTCATTGTCATCCCAGTGGGCCAACCTGCCCAAACTCCTCCAGGTAGAAGGGAAGAATGACAGAGTTACCTAGCACCTTAACCCTTTGAGTGCCAGAGGGGTATACAACGTATTGCTTTGCAATGCGTTGCGTACCCCTCTGGCACCCAAAGGGTTAATATGACATCTGATTAATTCCTGAATTGTTGGACATCTTTTCGTAGTGGGTGAGCTCTTTTTATAACCCTTTCAGTGCCAGACTGGTATGTTGTGCTTTGCACACCTCACTGGTACTTTAAGGTTTAAGTTCTGATGGGTAAGTTATTTTTTATTATTTCATAAAATTAAAATAATTTCATTTTTTCTTGATAATCATGTCATCAACTAAAGAATTTCATGATAAATCCATTCTGTAATCAGATAAGAAGTCTGACCAGTAAAACATATCCCAAAAGTACACTTGGTGGAATTTTGAGATTGTACCTTTAAGGACGATTACCTATTATTCCATTCTTCTAACATCTGTTTTGTAAATGTTGAATTCTGTAAAGGAAGTTGGATTGGTTTGTTTCCATTAGCTGAAATGCAACATCTGAGTTTGTGTGTAACCATTTTTTAATAATCATATATAAGGGAAATTGGCTTATGTTGTGAAGAGTATAGGTGACAAGGGCTACATAAGTGATTTTTGCAAAAATATCTTTATTTCATTGTAAACTATTATAATCTTTGAGCTAAGGTGGCCATATATCCTTTTAAGACAGGGATCCATACAGTCTACATAGGAATCATTGCAGCCCTGCAGTGTGAGATTTGATGAGCGTTCCTGATTTCAAGGGATATGTCGTCATCTTACAGCAGTGCCAAAACGTGGCCTACAAGGACAGAGGGAGTAGGGAAGTTTTAGGAATTCCTGAGGCCCCCTGGTATATTGTGAATTAAGGCCCCCATATATAAGATCTTCCTCAACAAAGATTAAACTTTTTTTAACGGAAATATATGTTATAGGGCTTTTACTTGCTGAATAAGAAAGGGTACTACCACTGCTGTAAGGTTTTTCATTCGTAAGTCATTACAACTCAGACTTATTGTTTGTATATGAAAGTGTTAGCAACAGTGCCAACTAATGCCTAAAGGCCATTTTTATCAACAATTTGTGGGAGAGCTTTTGTCATACTGTGGCTCTCCGTAGTATGTAATATGAAAAGTACCACCTGGTGACCACAATAGAACATTATAGTTTAACAATAATAAAAAAGACACATTTGAAATGTAATAACTTTTGAATTAAACCTTTCCCTGCAATGGTAGCTCCCCTGATTTACTCAGCTAGAAACCCTTATAATATTTTTTCATATATTACCCATTTATCTCCAGTCCCATTTGTAGGAAGAGAAGAAATGTTGGTGTGCGTTGTGCACCCACAATATTCTCAGTCCTCCCTGACCATTTGATGACAGGATAAAATTGCTTACTTCCATTGAAACTGGGATTATTAGAAACAAAGGTGAGGCTCCCAGCATATTCTGGGTACATCTATTAATCCTTTGAGTGCCAGAGGGGTATGCAACGCATTGCAAAGCAATGCGTTGCATACCCCTCTGGTACTCAAAGGGTTAACCAAAAAGTCAGAGAGAGAGAGAGAGAGAGAGAGAGAGAGAGAGAGTTATACGTCTGGTATATCTTTATTAAAATCTTTTCCATCAATAGGAACTGTCAAATTGTCACCACAGTAGGAGCATCTAACTTGGCAGGATTTGCATAATTATTCCTTTCCGTTAGTTGATTTTGCCCCTTTGGCAGCCTCAAAAGGAGAGTTGTGGAGGATATACCTGACCTCTTTAAGAAGGACACCTACCTTTTTTTCAACAAATTCAGATAGACTTATCCCTAGGGTTAAGTTAACCTTCAATTAAAATTCAACTAAGTGATACAAATGGTTGAGGGTTCTTCTATAATGTATAAAAAGTCTATCTATCTATCTATCTATCTATCTATCTATCTATCTATCTATCTATCTATCTATCTATCTGTCTATCTATTCAAGTTGGATTATATATTTTAGTATATAATTTACAATCCCTCTTTTTATTGGAAACATGTAAATAATGTTAATTAATAAGCTCTATCCATCCCCCTCACTGGTAACCTGCAGGGCTGCATTTCTGCCGCCACTCACTCAACACACACTGGCAGAATGCTAATTAGTGCGTCCAAGCAATCGGTAGGGCAGCAGCGGGGAGAGGGAGCTAGGAATTAGGTTCATCAGTGCCACAGGGATTGGGACACTTTGGTGTGTTTTTTTTTAGCAAATGTCACAGCACTAGCACTTTATAGAGATAAACTCACAGACAGATGCTTTTTTAAGAGCAAAATCAATACACTGAAAGACCTGCACCTATGGAGGGGTTAAGTCTGATTTTGTTAGAAAAATGTACTATTCTCAGAGATGCCACACCTTTACTGACCATCTTATAACTGGCTACATGTTTACTTCTTATCAATCTGTGAGGCAACATGTTGAAGACCTCTCTAGAATCAAATGGGTTAATCAAAGTAGATTTACAGTAAATTATCTTTATAGTGTGATAGACATACTATCCAGGGTAAATCTTCTGTTTGTCTTATGTATCCATATCACTGAGTATGAAAAAAATTTGAAAAATAGTGTATCTAGATCGCCACCTTGTGTTGAAATATAACTTACACATTTGATTGCTTTTTTGTGTTAAAATTGCAAAATGAGTAATTTGCAATATAAAATACAATGGGGGTTATACATTAAGGTGTGAAAAAGAGTGATAAAGTGGAGATGATGTCTCCAGTGGTATTCCTTCTCCAACACCTGTGTTATTCTGTAGATACAATGCACTAAGATTTCTCCAGCTTTGGAGATCTTAGAGCATAGGCTCTACAGAATAACATAGGAACTAGAGAAGTGATATCACTGGAGAAGTCATCTCCACTTATCACCACTTTATCATGCTTTATAGTGCATGTGTCTCCAGACTCTGCCATTGGCACAACATGAAAATAATCTGAGGATCTGGTCTTGACACAGGTTTCTATAGTGTGAGCGCTTTAATGCACAGGGAGGCAGATGTACTATGCAGAGATGGAACAATTGTGAGGCATCCAAATGTATCACAAGGGACAAACAAACAGTCCCATTGATTTAAATGGTTCTTGTAACCTTTTAAATGCTAGGGAGCGCTACCAAAATTACAATTTAAACCAATGCCACTTTGGGGGATTTTTATTTGCCATCTATGGTGTAATTGATTTAGTCCAGAATTGCTAAAATTTCTTAGTACCTCAGCCTCACTGACATTTAGAATTGAAATACCGTACTTTAGCTATACCTAAAAACATCAAAATCATTAAAATATATACATTTTAACCCCTTTAGGACCAGAGGGGTGAGCAATGCATTGCAAAGGTTTACAATGTGTTGCTCACTTCTCAAAGGTACCCTAACACACAGTTTTACATTTTCAGGGCACTCCTATTATTTCTCTTTTGTAATTTTTCAATGATTGTTCATAAATATTTGCTTAAATATATATTTGAAACTTAATACTGACATTGTTCTTAAAGTATCCATAAATAAATAGGGGCATCCTAAGTGGTTGTGTGTGGTGCACCATGGTTGAGAATCACTATACTAAGGTGCGATTGAGGTGAGATGAACTCTCCTGTTCCTATGCCATTCTATAGGCTGTGCACTGCCATAACATCTGCCCAGCTTGACAGATCTTCCTGCTTAGGTGCCAGAGAACAGTTTATGGATTTGAGATATTATTACTGGAGAGTTTTTCTCACATTTATTTCACCTTGGCGCATAACCTCCAGGACCTTAATATGCATAGCTTAGAGGACAGATGGGAGAGAGGTGATATGTCCAAAATCTTCAAATATGTTAATGGATTTAATTAAGTTCATGCAGGAAAATTATTAAACAAATGCTAGACATTACATATAAATGGACTGTGAAAAAATAAGAGCAAATATAAGAAAAAGGCCATTTTAATTAAAGGGTACATGGAACAGCCTCCCAGCAGAAGATGCAGGATCTAAAACAGTAATGAAATTAAAGAAAAACTGTCACAAATGAGTGATTTTGAAAGAGCTTTTTAATTTAAAACAATAGTTTTTTATATAAATTGATTTACTTATTTGTCAGTTAACCCTTTGAGTGCCAGAGGGGTACGCAACGCAATGCTTTGCAATGCGTTGTGTACTCCTCTGGCACTCAAATAGTTAATGAAAATGTGCTAGTACTTCCTGGTAGGAAGTGGTAGCTGGGATGGGGAGCTGTGTGGCAGTGCCTGCCAGATGTGAACTAAATTACATGTAAAGTTGAATATTTAAACAACTGTTTTAAATAAAAATATAACATAAACATAGGTTCTTTTAAAAGCTTAACCCCTTAGCGTCCAGTGACGTACCCGGTCCGTCACGATGGTCCGGAACTTAAGGACCAGTGACGGTCCTGGTACGTCACGTACTATTACTCACCGCACTCCTCCAGGAGCGCGGTGAGTAATACCGGGGACTGAATTTGATCGCTCCAAGACCGGAGCGATCTCTTTCAGTCCTTCAGTTCGGCGTGCCGCCCCACGTGATCAGCCACGTGGGGCGGCACGCCGAAATTCTCTACCGGGTCCTCAAAGGACCACACACCCCGCAACCGCTGGTCATTAAGGGGTTAATCAAAATCCCCTATTTGTTACAAAGTGACAGTTCTACTTTAATCCTTTTAGTGCCACAGAGATATCTATCGCATTGCTACAAATCAACTACTCCAGAGGGGAAAATTACAAATTGCCTGTGCATTAAAAGGTACATTTAACCTCTTGAATGCTAGAGATATCCTCAATGCATTGTGAAGCATTCAAGGGATTAAAATCTTACAGACATAGCCTGTTATTATTCCCTGAGAATAATGTCGGGAACTATGTTTTAGAGCTCAGCTGGTAAAATGTAAATGATAAAGTGTAAAATCTTGATGTGGTGTTTCATTTGATTGGCAGAAACAAATATCTTAACCCTTTGAGTGCCAGAGGGGTACCCAACACATTGCAAAGCAATGTGTTGCGTACTCCTCTGGCACTCAAAGGGTTAAAGGAACTGTAAGCTTTTTAAAATGAAAAAATATATATTGTAGAGCATTTCCTGTTGGGTAAAAAAAGGGTACTCCCACTGAGGGAAGATGCATATTTTCGGAGTTATTACAGTTTAAACCTATGTTTTTTTACATTAGCAGTGCCCTCTAATGGTCAAATTTCAATTAGTTATTCTGTTACATTCTAATGAAGAGGAACGTCAGTGACTTACAGTTCTCTATAGAATGTGATAGGGACTGCTGAGTCACTTCTGTCAGAACTATCAGGAAGTAAACACACAGTAAATTCACTTCCTGGTTATTTGAACTGTTATAATATCCTATTATATAAAATGCCAGTTGTGTTTGTCCTGATGCAGTCATACACAGTAGAGACTGCCCGCATTTGGCCAGTCTCTACTGTGCATGATTGCATCATATGAGAGAGGCAATGCATGACTGCATTGCATGGATCAGTGAGGTAGCGGCTTTGCAATGCGTTGCGTACCCTCTGGCACTCAAAGGGTTAACATTACCCGGACCTTGGGCTTTTATACTAGTTCTGAATAAAACAACTGACAGCAGAGGGAGTACCCTTGTATTACTCAACAGGAAAAGCTCTATAACATATTGGTTTTCATAAAAATAAGTTTACTGCTCCTTTAAAGAAAAGGGAGGGTGAGGCACATTTATTAACCCTTTATGTACCAGAGGGGTGTGTAACGCATTTCACAGCCCTCTGGCCCTTAAAGGGTTAAAACAAAAGTGGAGCAATTCATCTCACTCCACTACTTTCAACTCCCATTACTTCCAAAGTCTTTTTTTCCTCTTTGATAAATAGGAAGCGGTTGTTTTCCTCCAGATCTATTCCATGTTTCTTTGAAAAAAGTCACTCAATATTGTGCAGTTGGTTTGCTCCACAATTATTAATATTTTATGCAGAAGGTCCATTATTTAAACAATGGAGTGCATGTCACTGCCATACAATTAAAATACATAACAAAATTAATTGCATGCTAAATTCTTATAACTTCTGTGATTCATATTTTAACTTTCATCTTTTGAAATTTACTTCACTTTGTCAAACCGGTCTTACGGAGCCTGTACACACCTATTGGCTAAACTGAAGTATTCAATAAACCTTTATTTAGAAGCCTGCTTACAATTTGCTGAGTGATCACTTTCATTCCACTTGTTTCAGCTACCTGAATTTTCATTTATTTTGTTCTCATTGGTTAATGATAAAGCTGGAGCACATTAGCTGCTTCCTCATAGGCTGAACCTTAATAAGGTCTTCAACTGAGAAATATGATTGGTTAATAAAAGCATAACTCTGTGAATGCCAATTAAACTGAGCAGCTAATTAACACACATATATACATACACACATGCCTTTTGCTATTTCAAGTGGAAAGCAAAAGGAAAAAAAATCTTATGGGCATATGGAGCAATTAGAGGCAGAGTATCAAAGCGAATGGAGAGGGGATATGCAAATAAGGCCGGTGTCAGCTTGTATCGTCTTCGTTACGGATCTAACTAGAATATGGAAATGAGCACAGATGATAGGAGCCAGAAAAATAATTGAGCCACTTATCTTGTATAACCCTTTGAGCACCAGCAGAGAGAGAAACTCTCTGCATTGCTCAACCATCTGGCATTCAAAGAGGTAACATTTTATTTCTCATCTTCATTTTGGAAGTATTATTATATGTAAAATAAACCCATACAATTTAAGTAATGCTCATTAAATAATTTAAAAACGGTGTGTAAAGAAATTTTACTCAACATCTATTCTGAGTCACATACCATGTATATTATGTGTTTGTTAAGGAAAACAGATCAGGACTGTTTATATTACTGGGACAGTGGAGTGTGCAATGTATAAAGGAGCAAACAGGTAGGCATTCCCTCTGGTACTCAAAGAGTGTAAATGAGACTTTTTATGCAATGTTGCTGTTTGACCCCCTTGTTGATAGTGATATCTCGGACGCTTTGGCTCATATGCCTCTCATTTTAAATCAAAGTATACATTTAAGCACTATCTCTCTCTTTCTCTCTCTGTATATTATCTAGCTATATATATATATATATATATATATATAGGTGTGAAAAGTGAAGGTCTCTTTACTCAGTGATCAACGTTTTGGCTTCATTGCTCAAGCTCTCAAGAAGTCTGTGCACTGCAGCCGAAACGTAGTAAATAGCTGTTGCCTAGTAAATGGCACTCGCTCATGTAACTACGATAGCGTGAGTGCTTCCTTATTACTGATCTCGCTCTCTCTGTCTGTCTGTCTGTCTATCTATCTATCTATCTATCTATCTATCTATCTATCTATCTATAAACAGAATAAATGGGCACTCCTTAACTAATGTCAAACTGTGTTTCAAAGTACTACTGCCTGGGTGCTATTGCCATACAGTTTATAAAACAAGAAATGGTGCAGTTGTCATGTAAAAGGAGAATGCTCATAGTACTTGCTTGTACAATTTGAATTTTATTGTCAATGTTTCAACCTGCTCAAGGGCCTTACTCAGGGCTCTTGAGAGGGTCGAAATGTTGACAACAAAATGCAAATTCTACAAGCAAGTCCTGTGATTGCTCTCCTTCTCCATGGAAAGTGTACCATTTCTTGTTTATATACAGGGCTTAAAACTTGAAGTCCTTTGCTACTAGCCAGACCTGATATAATTTTTTTTAACTCTTTACATACCAGAGAATGTGCCGCTATACAAAATATATAGCAAGTATCATGTCTGCTTCCGTGGACAAGACTTCCAGAACTAACTGAAACAAGGGATTATCTGGACAGAGTAATATAAATCGGGAAGTTATTACTTGGAGGTGTCTCCTTTAATAGCTTGGATTCAAAAGAGAAGCCTCTCCCATATTGAAATTCAATATGCTGGAGACCTGTCTATATCTCCCAAGTGGTTAAAACACCTATTCACTGTGTCAGTTCCGTGATTTGTTCTTTGGAATGCAAAGGCCACTTCAGTATTGACACAAAGTATAATCTTCAATGTCCTTTAAATGCAAAGATTATTGTTAAAATCCATCTGTCTATATTGTCTTCTCTGACAAAAAAGCTTTGTAGTGAAGAGTGGCTGAGACTTTCCCCTGCCCATGCTGGCTGGCATTTACCAAGTCACAGAATCACATGACTGCAGTATGAGCCTCATCCACAAAAAAACTGAGGAACCATTCTGGATCAAACCACGTGCACCATAGGGGGGGGAATAATCTCCTAATCTTTCATTATCCTAAGTGGGAATTTTACCCTCTTGAATTGTAGAGACTCTCCAACACTTAAATCAGTGGGAAGTTTTTTTTCCTCCCAATGGTGTAGCTGGTTTGCTCCAGAATGACTTCTATTTTCTTTTGTTGATAACGCCCTATGTGTGGAACAGTATTCTCTAATTCACAAAACCATGAATAAGAAAGTTAGGAAAAGTAGAGAAATGAATGACACATTCAGCATAGATGAGATGTAATCAGGGCCTGACAACCACTGAGGGCAGTGTCACTGTAACCTAACCTGAAATGGATAGTATTGTTTCACAATAAAAGCAGCTCCAATTAACCTTCATAGTATCTGGGCCATGAAGAGCTCATTTCAGTCCTGTCAGAGTTGTAGTTCAAGAGTAATTGAATGATAAAGTATCCCTCTCCCACCCCTTTTACTGATGTAACACTGCTCACCTCAGAGCAGCAAGTCTGTCCAAATGGATCACAGAGAGGGACAATCTTCAGTGTGCATAAATTAAAACCTGAAAAACCTGTGACAGTAAGAAGATTGTCCCTGGACCAGATTCCACATCTGAGGGGAGGTGGTTTACACTATGTAAAACAGGCAGGAGGGGGATACTTTATCATTCAATTACTCTTGAACTACAAATATGACAGTATTGAAATAACACTCTTCATGGCCCAAATACTATGAAGATCAATTGGAGCTGCTTTTATTGTGAAACATTACTATCCCTTTAATTACCACTAAAATGCCTTATCTTTAGGATTTCTCTGACTGAGCACAGCTGAGTTAATAAAATTAACTGAACCTCTAACTTACCTCAAGCAGGGAAATCTACAAGTCCTTGCCTGTTATTGGTCCCTGAGAAGATTTCTGAGAAGCACCTGCCTTGGGCATCACATTTTGATTGGAGAATCAGCTGTACTGGCCACTCTTCCAATGAAAAGTGTTGGCAAATAGCCAGCACAATACCCTTTGAGTTCCAAGAGGGTATACAATGCATTGCTTCAAACTATGTTTCTGGTTTGTGGTTGTTAGTTTATCAACCCTTTGAATGTCAGAGGGGTATGCAACACATTGCTTTGCAATGCGTTGCATTCCCCTCTGGCATTCAAAGGATTAACTAGTATATACATTGCTGTAATGACCAGTTTATATGCGCATTTGTACAGTTTATTTTCCAACTTATTTCAGTTAGTTTTTTTCTGTTCATAATTTATAGACCAAGGGTATTTTCAGTACCAAGCCAATGTTGATGGGGCTGGGAGTCATGAGAACATTCAGGGTATGGCTATTGATGGGGTTAAGAGTCTGGAATTCCTTGTCTGTAGGTACCTGTGATCTAAATCCAGCCTTGTGCATAATTCATGCCAGTTCTAGAGTCCTACTGATTTCAAAAGGATTCACTAGGCGTCAAGATGGAAAAAAAAAGTTTGCAAACCTTGTCAGACTAGGTATGAGTCTACACTGATAAATGGTTGACTTGCAAAGTAGATGAAAAAAAGCTGGCTTTATTGTGTGCATAAGGGAAATTTGTCACTTAGTAAATTCTGTCCATTATGTTGCAGAGCAGGGGTTAATTAGGAGTTGGGTTGTGTCCCTTTAATTACACCGTCTTATGAAAACTGAATAGGAAGTACAGCAGTCCTACATCAGAGCTGGGCTATCTGAAGCCCTTGGGTTCTAGTTGGACTAAAACTCCTGGAATGGTGTGAGTTTTACTACAACAACAGCTAAATATCCAAAATTTTATTACCCCTGTTCTTGGACTGCAATTTTTCCTGTTTAACTTCCATAAGCATCTAAGACTAAAGCAATAAGGAGACAACCCTAATCAGAAGGGCTTTCTATATCTTGTACTTGTAATTGACGTGGAGTTCTGGTTTAATGTCATTAGCCAGATCCAATAGTTCCATTAGTACTTTCTCCTTGTACTTCTGGTAACAGGCACCATATGAGTGAATCCTCTCTGTTGTCTGTTCTTCAATCTTCACTGCCAGGTTACCTTGAGATCCCATGATCTGTAGGAGGAGAATAACATTAGAGTAGGAGTGGGAGTGAGGACCTTACCCCTTTGAGTGACAGAGGGGTACGCAACGCATTGCTCTGCACCCAAAGAAACAAATAAATTTTTTGCCTTTGAAACACCAAATTGCTTCTACTCCTGATAACAGTACTTTAATTTGTCTTCTCCAAGTTTAGACCATTTTTATTTTGTCGGGAAGAAATGACGTTAATCAGACAAAAAAGTGATGTTGAAACGAATATTTATTTCTGAAAATACCTTACAATATGACAGTAGATTAAACCACTCCCACATTTAAGATGGATTTTTCCCTTTGACGGAGATATTGTTAAAGTTAATCTTTATCCCCTTGAGGGCCACAGAAGCATGCAATGCCTTGAACACCCCTGTGGTCCTCAAGGTGTTAACCCTTTGAGTTTAAAGTTTAACTGTCTTTTCCAAATCGCCTTAGAGCGACAAGTTGGTGGTAACTGAAATTGTCTGTAATCAGAATACAAAAGTTCTTATGCCATGGTCCATCAGTTCTCAGACATGTTTCCGTCATTTTTTGCATCCCATTCCACCATATCTATCAAAGGGAAAAAACCGTCTTAAAAGTGGGCGTGGTTTAATCTGCCTTCATATTGTAAGGTATTTTCAGAAAAAAATATTCATTTCAATGTCAGTTTTTTGTCTGATTAACATCATTTCTTCCCGACAAAATAAAAATGGTCTAAACTTGGAGAAGACAAATTAACCCCTTAAGGACCAGTGGTTCCGGGGTGTATGGTCCTTTAAGGACCAGATTGAAAAGTTTGACTGATCACGTGTGCTGGCACGACGAATGGGGGACTGAAAGAAATCGCTCCGGTCTTGAAGTTATCAATTTCAGTCCCCGCTATTGCTCACAGCACTCCTGCAGGAGCGAAGTGAGTAAAAAGTATGTGACGTGCCAGGACCATCACTGGCCCTTAAGTGTTGGACAGCTGTGACGGTCCTAGCACATCAGTGGATGTAAAGGGGTTAAAGTACTGGTATCAGGAGTGAGAGGCAATTTGTTGTTTGAAAGGCAAAACATTTCTTTGTTTCTTTGAAAATTTTCATTTGAAAGACAAAATCAAAGACATTTTTAACATCAGAATTTTTAAAGGCAATGTTCATTAAGATTTTCTTACCGTCATTTTTAAGTCTTTGGACACATTTTCAAACATGACAGATTTACTTCTGAAAATATTTTCCTTCTTTAACACCAACTTTTTCATTATGATGACTTTTTGAACATCTCGCCCTTAGTGTGTTTTTTATTTAAAACACTAGTTTATGAGATATTTAGCTTTATATATTGTTTTAGCTTAGTTTTATACAGATTAAACAGTACTGGCTGGTATGCCTGTCGGATACTAAAATTCCACACTGCTCCTACTGCCAGCCTCCACTCCTTCCCAGCCAGTAGTAATCCATTTGCATAAACTGACAAATAATGCAAAATATCTTATAAATTATTGTTTGTAAGAAAACACATTGCTAACAAAAATGTAGGTGCTTTTAAAAACTCATTCAAAATAACCTGTTTGTTAGAAATAGTTTGACTTTCACCCTTTGAGTGCCAGAGGGGTACAGAACGCTTTGCGCAAACCTGGGGATTATGCACTAAGGTGACAGATCTTAGAACAGTGATTGCCATCCTTCTCCTTAAGGGCACCTGACATGCCAAGTCTTTAGAATTTTTTCTTATGCACAACATTAATTGTATCAGAGACTCAGTTGTTCAATTAATTCACCTGTGCGTAATCAGCGTAATTCTAAAGCAATAGCCGTTAGGCGCTCCTGAGGAGAGGACTAGGATCCACTCTCTTAGACTAGAATAACATACGATATTGTGAGTTTATCACACTGATGACGTTATCTCCTCCTTATCACGTGTTAATGCAGCCTCTCTTAGTAACATTGGTGGGTTTTGTCCCCCAGAGGCTATCAAGCTCCCTGCCCAAATGTTAAGACTTGTTCCATACCAGGGGAGGAGGAGAATGGGATGGGGATGCACTGGACAATAGAGGATGGTGGGTAAGATTGTGTGGGATCACAGGATGGTAAGTGATGGAATTGCTTGCAAAGTATTTTAAAAGTAGAAATGAAGAGCTATAACGCACCTTTTATTAGGAATGTTGCTCTTTGAATAAACTTTATTATAAGGGCCTAATTCAACAATTGGTGCAATTCTGGAGCAAACCAACTGAACCATAGAGGACTATTGAAAATGTCCCTTAATTGAAATGGGTCTTTTAACCCATTGAATGCCAAAGAGGTTTCCAAACACATTTGGGGTTATGCACTAAGGTGTGACAAAGAGGGGCTAGTGGAGATAATTGCTCCAGTGATATCACTTCTACAGATCCTGTGTTATTCTATAGAGCCTATGCAGTAAGATAACCAAAGTAGGAGAATTTTTAGCACAGAGCCTCCACAGAATAACATAGGAAAAGTGATATCAGTGGAGAAGTTATCTTCACTTCATCATCTCTTTTTCATGCCATAGTACATTTCCCCCCTTGTTTTGCAATGCGTCGGAGATCTCTCAAGTGTTCAACAGGGGATATTCACTAAGAGGTGATAAAGAGCAGATAACTTCTCTAGTGATGTCACTTCTCCAATTCCTGTGTTGCACTAAGATTTGTCAAGTGGGAGATGTTATCTCCACTTTATCACCACTTTATCACACATTAGTGCATCTCTCCCAAGGAGTTAAAAACCCCATTTAAATCAATAATCATTTGTAACTTATGGCGCATTTGATTTCCTCCAGAATTAGGTCTTAATTATTCATAAAAAGAGGTTGATACTTTGAATAAAATTAATCTCAAAGCATGTTAATCTGGGACTCTTTGGCACTCTCATGTTAAAGCGGAATTATCACCTACATTAACCCTTTGAGTGCCAGAGGGATACGGAATGCATTGCAAAGCAATGCATTCCGTACCCCTCTGGCACTCAAAGGGTTAAAACTTTTACAGTGGGTTTTTTTAGTTAACCCAACATTAGAGCTGGGTGTATTTTGTAAAATTATTGCTTAGAAGTGCAGATATTAGTCCGTCAAAATCGGGCACTTCCTCGTTCTGTGGGACTGAATGTCCCACTTGACTTCCCAGCTGCCCCAGGAAGCGCGTTCACGCTTCCCTTCGAAGCTGGGTTTCTGTGCTGTAGCATTACAGCAAACTCCGTGTACAATGCTACTGGGGTTGCAACCTTTTTCAGTCATTCAGTCCCGCAGAACGTGGAAGTGCCCAATATTGAAGGGCTAATATCTGCACTTCTAAGCAATTTTTTTTACAAAATACACCCAGCTCTAATGTTGCGATAGCTATTAAAACCCACTGTAAAAGTTTTAATGTAGGTGATAGTTCCGCTTTAACATGAGAGTGCCAAAGAGTCCCAGATTAACATGCTTTGAGATGAACAGTTCCGCTTTAAACTGCATGAGAAGCATTACAGACTTTGTTTTAGTCAAATATCACCATCTGGTGACCACAGTAGACAACTGCAGTATAATAGAAAAAACTGAACTGTTATAACGTTAGAATGGTAAATCTTCCAGTAATGGCAATACCCTTTTTTACTAAGCAGAAAAATATATATAAAATGTATTTTTCATAACTAAGATTACTACTATTACTTTAAAGTTTACAGAGTTGAATGCCAAAATGGTGTGCAATACATTGCTCAACACAACCCTCTGGTATTCACAGAGTTAGAACACAGTGGGGCATAAATAAGACTCAGGTTTGATGTATATTTATATTAATGTGATTATTTGAGTGTGTCCCTATGTTTGTATAGATCCATCACACATATTCAGTGGTGGGCAATCTGAAGCTTTCCAGCTGTTGTGGACTACAAATTCCATAATCCCCAGCCACCCATCCAATGGCTGGCTGGGAATGATGGGGGGCTGCCCAACCCTGGCTTAGATTGTCTAGTGGTTAATCCAGCACTCGTTATGTAAGTAAACAATGGTTCATTGCTGCCAGATGTTCTACTCACTGTCCCTGAGTATCTGTTAGCATTGTCCCTCAGCTTGTCATTGTCATTGCAGTGGTTTCTCAGCAGGTTACACTTACAGAGGTCTGGATACGCCGGAAATCACTCTCTCTTTTCATCTTGTATTGGTCAATTTCTGCCGTTGCCTCTTCTTTTGCTTGCTTCAAACGTTTATTTTTTCCTGGCACAGAAAAAAGTACATTGTGTTTGTCATTTTTCTGCTTCTGATGAAAAGGTCAGCAGGTCTAGACATGTGTAGAGCTAGGATTTAGCAAACATTGAATTTTTTTCTCTCTCAATAGTTTATATTTTTTACTTATATTGGATCTGAATTTTTTATTTAAATTTACTATGGCATTGAAGTTAAAAATATACAGCATCTGGTGGTGTCCCCCGAACAGGGTGTTATTGATCTCTGCACACACAGAAACTGGCTTGTACTCTGTACATTCTGGTCAACAAGATTACGTGTGTTACATATGTCTCTTCCAGTGGCTGATATAACTCTTGCCTTCTATCAAAATGTAATGCCCACTTGTTGTTTCTGCTTTTTTTTGTGTAATTTTTTTTTGTGTATAGCTGTGATCCAGAACCTCATATGTCCATTGTGTATGAATGTTTTTAAGCCTACTAACCCAAAAAGGGACCCTATCACCTAAAAATAACTTTAGGACTTTTTCAGAGCTTTCAAAACCACCTGTAGACTGTAATAGACATTTTTTTTAAATTTAGAAAGCTTGACTTTTGAGTTATTTAAATGTATACAGGGTGGATTTACAGCTCAGGTATACCTAGGCAAGGCACTCTAGGGGGAAGATTCACTAAGCGGTGATAAAGTAGAGGTGATTCCACCAATGTATCACTTCTCCAATTCCTATGTTATTCTATGGAGCCTATGCACTAAGATTTCTTCAACTTTGGAGATCTTAGTGCATAGGCTCCATAGAATAACATAGGAACTTGAGAAGTAATTTCCACTTTATCACCTCTTCATCACCGCTTAGTGAATCTGCCCCTAGGTATCTTTAGCTTCATCCATGCCCACACCCCTAGTCCTCATATGACCCCACCCCTTCCTATACACTATTTTGTGACAGCACACGAGGGGTTAAATAACAGCCTGTAAATGTGTATAAAAGTGGTTTAGTGACGTTGAGATTGCTCTGGTCGCACCCACAATTCAGAATGTGTGTGTGTGGCCAGCACAGCTGAGGCGCCCCTCAAAATCTGGTGCCCTAGGTAGTTATCTCCTCTGCCTAGTGGGAAATCTTGCCCTGAATGTCTAGTTTATGCTAATGAAGGCATGCTATGCAGGTAATTCCTGTCATAGTTCTACATTACCTCCCCTAATCTGGTATTTAAAGGGATATCTAGGGGCTTATGCACTAAGGTGTGATAAAGAGGTGATAAAGAGTAGATGACTTCTCCAGTGATACAAAAATATGCGATTTTGAAAGCTCTTTCAAAATCACTAAAGTTATTTTGAGGTGACATGATCCCTTTAACCCTTTGCATGCCAGAGAGATATGCAATGTGCTGCGTATCCCTCAGGAATTCAAAGGGTTAGCCCTTTGAGCACCATTGAAGGAGTTAAAGCCCTATTTAATTTGATAGTATTTTTTATGATTTTGCTTACTGTATAAGCACTGTGGGGCCCTCTGGCAAAGTGGGAGCCCTAAGCAGCTACTTATTCTTCTTATATTGTAGCACAACCACGTCTCTCTACTTCAATTTCTCTCTCTCCCTCCCTATCTTTTCCTTCCTGTCTCCTCCTCCTCTCACTCTCTCAATCCCACTACTCTCGCTTCCTGCCTCCCTCCGTCTCTCTCCATCTTACTCCCTTCCCCTCTCTCTCCCTCCCTCTCATCCCCTAGCTATCCTTCGCAACTACAAATTTTTATCTGTTCCTTCAGTCCTTTCATTGTTATTTCTTTCTTTCCCTTGAAAGGTATAGAAATCTTTAGCATTCAAGTGGTTAAAAGCACAATTTATAACAATCAGAATTTTTTTTTTGTCCATATGGAGTCATTGCTTTTCCCAAGAACAACACAGCTTTCTTTTGAACACAGAGCACGAATATAAAAAATATAAATAGTAATCCAAGCAGAGAGAGAGCTGAACCAATTAAATGTTTTCTTGAGCAGCGTGTAGCTTGTGAAGTGTGGAAGGCATGGTGTAACAGTAGAGTGCCTTTGACTTTCCTATAGCAATCCACAGTGACATTAATGGAGGAAATACAAGTCTATGATTACCTAAAATTAGGTCCTTCAAGCAAGCAGTGAACATGTGGGAATCTAAAATACTTTTAACATTCTGACACTGTTTACTCATAAGTACATAAAGCAAGTGTAATTTTTGAAGGATGGTGTTCCTTTATTTTAGGACCAGAATGTGTCAATAGCAACAGGTAAAGGTCAATAAACCTCCATGGGCCAGTGTCCTAACAGTATTTGTATGCGGCACACCATTGCACATCCTAACAATTAAAAAAGGTTCAAAAAGTTACTCTCTAGTAGGTCAGGCATCATTTTAACCCAGTAGCCTCCCACAGAAATGTGCAGCGTGTTGTAAGGCAATGTGTTGCACACCTCTTTATCACTCAAATGGTTAATTTATTGTGCAAATGTAATACAGACTGGGACTTATGCAGAAAACAAAAGAGGTGCCATTTTGGAGAGCTCCATACAATGCTCCGTATTGATGGCAAAATTAATATAGATTTAAAATGGAGCTTTTAACCCCTTCCATGCTAGAAAAGTATCCAATGGATTGCAAAGCATTCAAAGAGTTAATAGGCCACATTTAAATCAATGCAAATTTTTGTCAGCAATGGAACAGTGGGTTTGCTCCTTACTCCTATCTGCATAAGATCTAGACAGATATACAAAAAAGAAATGGAGCGATTCTGGGGCAAACCAAATGCACATGGGGGACAAATAAAATTCCTATTGATTCAAATTGCACTTTTAATTGCTTTGCAATGCATGGGAGACCTACATAGCATTCATGGGGTTAACCCTTTGAGTGCGTAACCCTCTGGCACTCAAAGGGTTAAAAGCCCAAATTAAATCAATCGCAATTTTAGGATTTTTTTGCTTGCCCCCTATGGGGCAATTGGCTTGCTCTGGAATATCTCTAGTTCTTCTGGGTACTTCAGCCTAATTGTATTTGCCTTTCCGAGAAGCACAGTGTACAGGAGCCTATCTGATTGGTAAACACTTTGACCTCCAAAAGGTCAGAGAAATGGAGCTTGTAATTATCTTCAAGAGAAACAGTAAATTCTTGTGGTTCATTTCATGGTTGGATTTATCTACTTTGGAATCTTGGGCCACATTTGAAAACTTTTTACATTACAGGGTAAAGGGTTGTGGTGGTTGTGTGTGTGTGTGTGTGTGTGTGGGGGGGGGGGGGGGGGGGGTGTGTGCCAAGGGAGAAAAGGTGGGAAGGGAAAAGGGAGGGAGGTGTAACCCTCTGAGTGCCAGATATGTATCCAACGGATTGCATTGCAATACCTTGCATACCTCTCTGGCACTTAAAGGGTTAAAGTGGAACTTACTTTCTAGCAAACAGATGATTTTAAAAGAACTTTCAAAATCACAAATATTTGCATTAGTCTGTTTTATATAAAACAAAAGTGTAGGATATATTAAACTTTATTTATTTGTCAATTTATGCAAATTAGACAGTAAAGGCTGATATGCCTTGCACATCCCTTCCAAGTGTCCATCTTGAGACCCAAATTCCCTTATCCCTCTTTCCCACCCTGATGTTATATAAATATTGTCTATAATTAATTCACTAGGCTCCAGCAGGGTCTCTCTGCAGATTGATTACCCTTTTGATGCTCCAGTGGATTTTAGTTTTTTTGCCAGAGATGGTTAAATCTATAGAATGCATGGGTTAACCCTTCAGGTGCCACAGGGGTGTACAACACGCAGGAAGAGAACAGAGTGCTATTAGTAGTCACCTACAACCCACAGCTTGAAGTGCTGTGCAAAATCTCAAAACAGCCCCTAATAGTCCTACATACTGATGACAGATTATAAAGAATATTGCAGAAACATCCACTCTTCTGCTATAAACAATCTCCCACCTGAAACAGTTGGTGGTGAAGAGCTCCCTAAAGAATGCAACAGAAAATGGTACTTCTCCCTGTCTACGAATAATATGTGGAACCTGTGTATGCAAATGTACCACAGAAAAGGTGCTCATAGCATATAACTATGGAAACCACAACATCAAGGGCAAATTCTCCTGCAGCTCATCTAATGTTCTTTACCTCATCATGTGAGCAAAATGTCCCCAAACAGGTCTATATGTAGGTGAGACAGGACAAACCCTGAGATAAAGGATGAATTTTCATAGGTCCGGTATGGACAACAAAAGACACCCCAGTGGGTCAACATTTTTGCTAAACTGATCGCAGTATTAAAGACCTCAAAATGACTGTACTGATGAAAAATTTTAGTACACAGAGGTACAGAAAGATTTAGGAATATAAATTGTTTAACACTCTGAACTGTAGCTTGAACCTTAGCTATATTTCAATCCTAAGAGTTGAGGTATGACCGGTTTAGCTACATTTCAGTCATAAGCACTGAGGTATCAGTAGATCCCATTAAAAAAGTGTGAATGTCTCCTGAACTTTAGAACTGCTGGAAATTTGTTTAACTTGACACATAGGCTGTTTTCAGTGAAGATTTCAAATATGTGTAGAAAATTCAAGGTGATGGGTCAATTTTAATTTAGAGCCCTTATTGTTTTTTTGCTGCGGCGTATATATTTAAATTAAATATGTATATATATATATATATATATATATAAAACTGTTGGAAAGGAAGCACTCACAGTTCAACATAAAATGCCTGGGTGCAGTCAATAGTGCCAAAGTGATACAATATTGAATTAAAGCAGCACTCTCAGGGCTTCTTAATAAAAATATTAATTTATTGTGTCAACGTTTCGGCCACTTAGCGTGGCCTTGAGAAAGGCCACGCTAAGTGGCCGAAACGTTGACACAATAAATTAATATTTTTATTAAGAAGCCCTGAGAGTGCTGCTTTAATTCAATATTGTGTATATATATATATATATATATATATATATATATATATATCCTATAACATAAAGTGGTAGAATAGAATGCATCGCTCACTGTGAGCGTAACCGCACATGCGCAGTAGAGACTCTCTATTGTGCATGTGTGGTTTTGCACACAGGGAGCTTCGCTGTGAGTCGTCTGGAGCTCCTCGTTAAGGAACAATGTGTTCGGCGAGTCTCTACTGCTCATGACTGCAGTAGAGACTCGCCGAACGTGCTGCCCTGCTCCGGACAGCTTATGTCCTGTCTCTGCTCCAGGGCAGCAGCAGGGGGCGCTGGGTGCACTTTAGCCCGTGTATATGGGCTTTTGTACTAATATATATATATATATATATATATATATATATATATATATATATATATATATATGTATATATATAGATATATATATAGAAATATATATAATTATTTTTGTCCAATATTTGGTACAGTTGTTATAGTGTCTTTGAACCAGTTTAGAAAGTACCCCTAGAAGTCTGAAGGCTATAGGAACCTCTCGGGGGGGGGCTTCGGATTGGAGGGACTCGAGACTTCCTGTTTTTCCCTGTCACATCTTGGATGCAGTATATCACAGAAGATGTCAAATGTAGCAAGACAGAAGAAGTATTTTAATGCCAAAGCTGTTATGAGGTAGGAACAAATAAAATGGATAAGTATAGGTGTTTTTTAATTTCTAGTATTATTAATAATGTAGTTTTGAGATGTTTCTCATCTTAGCAGTGTCACATTACACTATATGTTTTAAATTAATGCAATTTGGCTACATATTTGAACATAGGTGATGAAGCTAGAAAAAAACATGCATCCATCAAGTTCAGTCTTTGCCATATATCCCTTTTTTGATCCAGAGGAATGCAAAAAATATCCCTAATGAATCCATTTTCAATTAAGCCTGAAGTAGGTAATAAAATAATTCCTGATTCCAAAGGACAGAGTGATATTTCCCTTGATCAAGTGAATATTGTTCTGAGCTAGAAAGGCATCCACTGTATTTTTGAAAGCATCTGCAAACACAGCTTGCAGAGGTAAAGAATTGCACAACCTTACCACCCTTTACTGTAAAAAAAAAACCTTCCTGTGTTTTAGTCTGATGCATTGTTCTCCTAGTCTTAATGCTGATATTTTGTTTTGAGTAAATAGTTCCCCAGAGAGTTGTTTGTATTGACCTCAAATATACTTTAATTGTGAATGGTAATTACAAGTCTATTCTAGAATGTAGAAGAAGTCTTAGATGGCTATTCACTAATGTAAACACATCCAGTTTGGCTAGTCTTCCAAAAAATCTTCCAATCCCATTATCAGTTTTTTGCACATCTCTGTTTTTTTATGCTGTTCAATGTATTTTTTTTCCGAATTGGCAATCAAACCTGCACTCCATTTTCTAGATGAGGCCTTACCTAGGATTTACATAGATTTCCCATCCCGTGCATCTGTACCCCTTTTTTTATACAGGATAGGACAGTGGTTCTCAGGCCAGGACTTGTGCGTTTCCTTGCTAGAACTCAGGTGTGTTGATCAGAGGCACAGTCAAATCCATTAACATGATATATCCAACAAGGAAATCCTAAAATCCTGGCCTGTTACTGCAGTCCTGATGGCCTAGGCTGAGAACCACTGGGACAGAATCATATTGGCTCTTGTAGCAGCTAAGAAACATTGTACATTGTTGTGAAGTTTATTGTCTATCAGTAATCTTTTTGTAACAAGGAATCCCCAAGTAATTTCCCATTTAATGTGTATTTGGCATGCTTATTTCTACAACCCAAATGCATAATTTTACATTTATCTATATTCAAACTCCTCTTTCATTTTCTGGCTATTTGCTCAGTTTGTCCAGATCTTTCTCAAGAGAAAAATATCCTGTTCCGTATATATTTCCTTGCACAGCTTAGTGTTATCAATAAAGACTGAGACACTAGTTTCAATACTCACTTAAAGATCATTAATAGTGATGAGCGAGCGTGCTCGGCCGATGCTCGGATCGGCTCGAGCATCGCTCTGCTCGGCACATGGCGGTACTCGTCGAGTACCGCCATGTGCTCGCCCGACATGTTCGGGTGAAGGGGATCTGTGCCGGAAGAGGCACAGATCCGAAGACGCTCCGCTGGACCACCAGGGACTGGAGGTACGGGGGCATTGCGGAGATGAAGGGGGCATTGCGGAGATGAAGGGGGACATTGTGGAAGAGGGGCATAGACTCTATGCCCCTCTTCCACAATGTCCCCCTTCATCTCCGCTATGCCCCTCTTCCACAATGTCCCCCTTCATCTCCGCTATGCCCCTCTTCCACAATGTCCCCCTTCATCTCCTATGCCATAGAGGAGATGAAGGGGGACATTGTGGAAGAGGGGCATAGCGGAGATGAAGGGGGACATTGTGGAAGAGGGGCATAGAGTCTATGCCCCTCTTCCACAATGTCCCCCTTCATCTCCGCTATGCCCCTCTTCCACAATGTCCCCCTTCATCTCCTCTATGGCATAGGAGATGAAGGGGGACATTGTGGAAGAGGGGCATAGCGGAGATGAAGGGGGACATTGACCAGGCACCCTCCGCTCATCAGAGCAGGGGGTGCCTGGTTTAATGCTCGAGTGCTCCCATGCTTTTCAATGGGGCTCGGGTGCTCGGCCGAGCACTCGAGCCTCAGGGGGTGCTCGGTCAGAGCACCCGAGCACCCGAGCATCGGGGTGCTCGCTCATCATTAATCATTAATAAACAAGTGAAAAGCATTGAGAGCAGGACTGAACTCTGAGGCATTCCACAACTTTACTTCAACTTGAAAATCTTCCATTTACAACAACTCTCTGCAATCTACAGTTTACTGGTTCTCTAACCATGTGCCAATTTCATTTCCCATGCCAAAGCCTTTTAATTTATGCTGTAATTTGTTGTGGGTACAGTGTCAAAGGCTTATGCAAAATCCAAGTACACTACATCAACATAAATACCCTTGTCTAATCTACCACTTATCCTTTCATAGACCTACTAGTAAATTAGTTTGACATGATCTATTCTTCATAAAACCATGCTGACTCCTACCAATAATGTTGCTGGTTGTCACTTATTTCTGAATACTAACAAACAGTAATTCTTCTAACAGCTTACCGACTATGGAAGTCAAACTGAATGGACTATAATTTCTCAGCTTAGATCTTGCACCCTTTTGAATAATCATACTACATCTGCTTTCCTCAGTCACAGGGCACTATGCCTGATGAAACTGAATCAATGTTATTACTGAGCTAAGCTCCTTAAAGGAATAGTAATATTTCACATAAACAGCAGCTCCAATTAATCTTCATAGTATTTGAGCCATAGAGAGTGTTATTTCAATACTGTCAGATTTGTGATTCAAGAGTAATTGAATGATAAAGTTTCCCCCTCCTGACCCTTTTACCTAGTATAAGCCATCTCTTCTCAGATGTGGAATCTGGTTGCGAGACCAGACAGATAATAGCAGGGACAATCTTCTTCCTGTGAGAAAAATGAAAGCCCTGCCTCCTTTGACAAGTTTTTCAGTTTTTTTCCCTTATCTTAATTGAAGATTGTCCCTCTCTGAGGTGTCAGCCATTCCCTTATCCTGATTAATGAATTCAGCTGTTTCAGTTTTTGTTGGCCAATATCAGCCTTAATCATAGAATTGTATAGGATTTTTCTTTCTCTCTTTTGCAATACTTTTCTCATTTTCAAATTTAGCTAGGCTAATTTCTTGTTGGTAGAACCGATTGCATTTTTCTTACTTTTTAAATGATCCTTCTGACTTTAATCTAAAAGCCTGCTTCTTATTCATTATTTCCCTGCAAACCTCAAGAAGCATTAGTAGTGGTTAAAAGCGCCATTTACATTGATAAGCATTTTGGAATTTTTATGTCCTTTGCATTTTTAGTTTGCTCCAGAATTGCTCCAGAATTTGCTTTTATACATAAGCTCATACCTAGGAGCTCTCAGGACTTGACCTTGAGACTTATATGATCTGATCTAATGAACTGATTCTCTGTATTTTGTCCATTTCTACCAGCAAGGCATTGGGAGAAGTCCTGCTTGTTTTGTGAACTCAAGCAGTGATATCTCTAAGTTGTGACATGTAAAGACTGACTGGAGCACCTGACATAGGAGAGATTTATAAATAGCATTCTTATTGTAGGGTTAAGAACTGTCGTTAACCCCTTAAAGACCAAACAATCTGGCTTATTGGTGGCCATTTTTTTTTTTTTTTTTGCACAATTAATTCTGGGATGGCAGAGCGGCATGCAGCATCATGTGTCACTAAGGCGTTAAAATTCGCAGCTCGGTTCAAATCTATAGAGAAGTAAATTCAAGTTTTTAAATTTATCTATCTGAGAATTTTATGAGAATATTCTCAGAAAATTCTCAACAGAGAATATTGTTTTGCATATATAGCTGTACTATATACTGGTGTTAAGATTTAAACACTAGAACTGCCTTTATTTTTAGTGCAGTGCATTCCATTTCTATTCCACTTTTTTATAAACTTCTCCCATATGGTCTCAGTCACAGCCCTCAAGTACCCCTAACAGTGCAGGTTTTGTAGATTTCTCTACCCCTGCACAGGTGTGTAATTAGTTCATCTGTGCTCAGGCAGAGAACTCCTGAAAACTTGCTCTGTTACAAGTACATGAGGAACATGACTGAGAATAAAATGTGTGTCATGGGTGGGCAACCTGAGGCCCTCTAACAGCATATCATTACATATCCTATCATCCCCTAGCCAACAATTGTAGCCCTGAACAGCTGGGGAGCTTCAAGTTGTCAAGCCCTGTTTATATATTATAGGGATGATTAACCCTTTGAGCGTCAGAGGGGTACGCAAAGCATTGCACAGCAATGCTTTGCATACCCCTCTGGCACTCAAATGGTTGAGGGATAATATTTCAAAGATCTTAGAGTCGACTTAGTTTGAAAGTTCCCAGGTATACATAACACCCACTGTCCCTGAAACAGTCTGTGTACAGTAGTTAACACATTGAGAAAATGTGTACAGGATCCAGAGCATGGATTGCTTAGAATGCAATAGGCTGGGGAACGCAGCATTCTCTAAGTCTCTTGGCCCAGTCATTTTAGAAGTAGAGATAGTGATGCATTGTACCACTAGCCCTGCTTTTACAGTTGGGGACCTTGTTTATCCTTTAGGGACAGAAAATGTTAGTATAATTACTGTATGTAAGAAAACTGGTGAAAAATCAGAACAAATAAAGTAAAACAATGACAGGTTCTGTTTAAGGTAAATGGGAGTTTATTATTACTAAGTGTTAATGTTCATTTACATGGATGTGGGAATAATATAAAGGAAAACCATTCAGGGGTTAAATTCATAAATGTAAGTATTGTGTGTTTGGGTCATAAACTAGAGGAGTGTCTGGTCTGTACCAGCCAGCTATATGATGGAACACACTCTGAGCTTCTGTTGTTTGTGGTAATAACAAAACATCCTGCCTATACCAGAGAATGCTGGTGCAGGCTGGATGCTGATCCTTGATCCAACTAGGTGCAGCCTCTGTGTACTGGTGCCACTGAGAGGGCCTTTTGTACTTCTAGTGACTTTCCCATTCAGCTGTGTACAATAATTGAATACCATTACTGGGACTCATTTAGATGCATTAAACTACTTATCACATACAGTACCCCATTTAGGCTGGTTGTCCTTTAAAAGAACACTAACAACAAAAAATAAAATAAGTTGATTTAATTATTTATCATGTACTTACAGCCAGCTTATGTAAACATTAACTATTCATATGTTACATCTCTAAAAGATAATCCTAAACTTGATTTTTAACCCATTTGTAAATTGTCATGAAAGCTGGAAAAATAAATGAGAGAAATATCAATGTATTCTTCCTGGTAAAATATTTTCTAAATAATGCATTGATTGTCACTAATGCCCACTGCACTTGCATTCAAAAGGTTATTATGTTATCTCAGCCCATTTACGGATAATCCTGGATAATGAATGGGAACCCTGGAAAAGGTAGGAATGTCTGCTCCCTGTTGGATGTGGTAATCTCATGTATGCGGTTACCTTATTTTCTGTATAAATTGCAATTTTTTATCTATTAAAACATTGCAGGTATCTGTCATTAATGTGTAATTGCATAAAATCCATAATTTATATTTATTTATTTATTTAATTTAAAAATAAAAAAAGAAAACATATTTTTTGTATCATCTAATGTGCTTAATCTTATTTTGTACATTATGTTTTGTCTATTTTGTAGCTCTTATAAAAATTAATACAACATTTTTTATGCTCATTCCTTAAGGTCAAGAGGGATTGGCAATGAACTGCAAGCCAATGGTCATTAAGGGGTTAAACAAACAAAAAGCAAAGGACAAAAGAAAAGGAAAAACCAAAACACCAGTCCCAGAAGAATTACTCTTATTTTGTATTTGCACATCAAGAATACAT
The DNA here is from genome assembly GCA_037306005.1 of Rhinophrynus dorsalis. NCBI lineage: Eukaryota > Metazoa > Chordata > Amphibia > Anura > Rhinophrynidae > Rhinophrynus > Rhinophrynus dorsalis. Next base: position 150,537,637 of record CM074722.1, on the reverse strand, counting down.
GTGTAGGTTGCCATTAGGAAGACTTCAGTGGGAACAATTTGCGGTCATGGATTGTGGCACAAAGATTTGATTTTATTTATAATGTGTTTTACCAGGAAGAATACATTGATATTTCTGTCATTCTCAGGTATATCCTGGACTAATGACTGCTTCAGTGGACATGATGTCCAGTATTGTATAAGGATTTATTTTGTGGTGGCAACCACACAGAATAGATTCAGTAGCCATTAGGATTTTCCTGCAGATATTTATTAACTCTTTGAGTGCCAGAGAGGTCTCCAACGCATTGTACTCAAAAGGGTTAAGGTACGTGAGAGTTATTTTATTATCAAGAGATAGAGCAATGCAATATACCTCCCAAGTGTCCCTTTTTAGGAGGGACAGTCCCTCTTTGAGACATGAATCCCTCTGTCCCTCTTTCCTACCCTGGCATCACTCTTTTTAGGAGATCAGACTGTGTGGTGTGTATATAAGTGTATTATATTGCTCCACGGCATTAATGTTTGTTTAGTCTTCAGTATATGTGTTTATATATTGGTCTGTGTAAATAAAATACTTTGGTCTTGCTCAAAATCATTTCAGTTACATAAAGATGTGTCAGTAGTTATGAAATAATGTAAAAATTCTTGGTAATTTCCCTCCCAACAGTTGCAACCTCAGAAACGCAACCTAAAACAAAAGTGTCCCTCTTTGATTATTAGAAATGTTGGACGGTATGAATTGGACTCCCCTCTGGCACTGAAGGGGTTAAGGATTAATCTACATGGTGGCCTGTGGGGCCCCAATGTAGATTGCTCACATGGAAAATGAGATCTTCACAACATCCAATGACTAGCCAAGTCACTTGGACATCAGTGAATCATTTATGTGACACTACTCCATAAGTAGTGTTCCCCCCAATAGTCGGAAGAACACAGGGTATCTCAGTTAAGTTACATGGGTGACTGGAACATGGAAACATTGCTGCTGGATTGCAATCATCTATCTGAATGAGGCCTAAGTCTATTTGCTCCAATAGCAAGAGTGTTTGAACAAAATAGTGCACCAGCTAAGATTGTATGGTTCAGGGTTCAGCATTTTAACCCTTTAAGTGCCAGAGTGGTACACAATATACCACAATGTGTTGTGCACCCCTCTGGCACACAAAGGGTTAAACCACCAAAATGGCCTACAGTGGTTGCACCAAGGACACAGACATTATGCTTCTGCACAAACAATTCCGATTGGAGCAGACTTATTATAAGTGTGATCGCTCCCCTTTCAACCCTATAGTTGCTAGAGAGGTCACCAATGCATTGCTTCACAATGCTTTAGAAATCCAAGGGGTTAAGAAAAAAAAAGATAATTCTGCTCCTTTAAGCAGTGAACATATTGCTTGAAGTAGTAAGTTTATGATCCTAGAGAAAAATCCCTATAAAGTTTGTGTGAGTTTATGATCAAAGTGAATGCTGGTTTTAGAGCGGTTGTTGTTTCGCTTTGATTTTTTTTCTCTTGCTTTGTTTGCGGATCATTTCCAGATGTCCTTCATCTGAACAAGCCTCTGACAATAGGAAGAGCAATAGAAAGGGTTTCCATTGTAGCACCACAGGTATTTTGGAACCAGAGCGAGGCTTGTGTGGAAACAAATGTTTGGGATTAAATCCACACTCCAGGGAGCTGTGAAACTCACCGCACAGATCTTTGTGCTGAATTGCAACAGATTGGACTAAATTGACCTAATAGTGGTGATCTAGGATAGAGGGCTGGTTCTGCATAGGAGTGCAATGATGTAATGGCATCGGCATGTATAACTCTTTGAGCAGGGCTATGTTAATGTTGGGGGCCCCGGTCAGAAACTTTAATTTTAATAACCTCTGTTTGGAACCCTCTGTGCCTCCCCTTATCCTGTGATTTGGTGTACACAATACATTTTGCCCTATATGTGAAAACGCCAAATTAAATGCAGATAGCTGTGAAAACGTATTGCTTTCTCAAGCTACTGTACATGTAAGCACTTTGCATTATGTGAACCCAGCTGTGATCTCAACATTCTATGAAGCTGATTTAATGTAAATTCGGAACTGTGTTGTTACTATAAGTTTGAATACACACTTTGAGTGGAAGAAGAAAACAGGTGTAATTACTTAATCTCTTGGATGCTAAAGAGTCTCCAGTGCATTTTGAAACAATGCTCCGTTGTGTTGACCTCTCTAGCACCTGCAGGAGACTAGTAGAGAAAAATAATACCTTTACTGGCTAACTGAGTGACTTTGGGTGCAAGCATTCAAGAAAACTAGGTATCTTCTTCAGCCATAATAAGTATAAAGGCTGAATGCACAACACATGACTTAAAAACTCATGCACATCATTTTAACTTCTAACCCTTGACTGCCAGGGAGGCATCCACCACACTGCATAACAACGCATTAGTTACTTCTGTGACACCCAAAGGGTCAATTTCCACTAGCAGAATATTTCTTATCAGTGTGGGCCATAAATTCTCTCTGCTCTCTAGAACAGTGATTCCCAAACAGGGTGCTGTGCACTTTGATGTTCCATAGATATCCCCTTAGGATGTTCCTTGTTTTCTATTAAGATATTTACAAAAAATGTTGTGTTGCGTTTCCAGTACATATTTATGGACATTGATGTGTCTAATGTGTTTAGGTTATTTTGATTGTGAGACCTATGAAAACGATATATTTACTTATTTGTAGATTAATTTATCCCTTGAGAAATGCCATATTAAATGTGAGGAGTGCCCCAAAAAACAGATTATATGTTAGGGGTACACTGAACAAAAAAAACTGATTGAAAACCACTGCTCTATAATATAAGGGGTTAAGTGGACCTTCTATTTTATACTTTGCTCAAGGTCAACCAGTGGCTTAAATTGACCCTGTGTGATTAAAAGATGAGTGTGCCACACATTGGATTGTGTTGCATACCCCAGCTGGTGCTTAAAGGGTTAAGCCTACAGGGCTCTTCGGTGCACTTTCTGGCACCCAAGACGTTAAAAATGAACAATACCCTAAGACTAACTGAAAGAAATGTATGGTACATATACAAACGCTCAATAAACCAGGTGCAGGAATCTATTTTCTTGCCAGCTCCTGCCTACCATCAATGTAATAAGCTTCTTCCGCTTAAAAATCCTCTAACCCTTTGAGTGCCAGAGGTGTACGCAACACATTGCAAAGCAATGCATTGCTTATCCCTCTGGCACCCAAAGGATTAACTTTTTGACTACCAGAGGGGTACCAATGTATTGCAAAGAAATGCATTGTGTAACCCTCTGTCACTGCTTTCACAAAGGGAAGGCAGTGGGGAAATGTATGGACCTTTTGGGACATTCCTACATGATGTCCTAACAAGTCACAGAGGAAACAGGTGGAGGTCTATACCATTTTCCTGAGCATGTTGCAGGGCATTCGTAAGGGACTTGCTGAATTAAAGTCTTACAGTGGATTTATAACCTGAACGGATTTAGTGTCATTAAATGTATCTATTTAGGCTGTCTATAACTCATTCTTTTTTTTCCAAACAGGTTAATAGTTTAAAGCGGAACTACCACCCCTTCTAAACTTGCCTCCAAATAATTCCCCATCTGGCGACTAGTTGCTCAATAGTGATAGTCGCCAGAATTATTACCGCGTTATTGAGAATTCCTACTGTTCCCGGGACTGACAGCCAGGAAACAGCGCAGACATCTTTGCATTGTGACATCTGCGTGCCTGCGCTGTCAGTCCCAGCCTGCTCTAGGAGGCATTGCTAGGAGCCACATGGTACCGGAAGGGACTGACAGTGCAGGTGTGCAGACATCACAATGTCTGTGCTGTTTCCTGGCTGTCAGTCCCGGGAGCAGTAGGAATTCTCAATAACACGGTAATAATTCTGGTGACTAGCACTACTGAGCAGCTAGTCGTCAGATGGGTAATTATTTGGGGGCAAGTTTAGAAGGGGTGGTAGTTCTGCTTTAAGAGAATTTTGATAAATAATAGCTGGGGAATCAAGAGCTTTGTTCTCTGACTTGGTCAGATAAAGCTACACAATTACCCTTATGTCTAAACCACCTCTCTCCACCTTCAGAGGCTATCAGTTTCCAGCAGAGGGGTGGAATAAATTGATAAGGAGGAATGATCATGCAAATCCTTTGAAAGTGGAAATGGAAACAGATGGGAGAACTTGGAAAGCTGATAAGTCCTTCTTGAAAAATAAAGAAAAAGGCATCACGGATCAGAGATGTCTTTTATCAGACTGTAAACTGAAATAAACTAGTAGTAGACAAAATGCAAAAAAATTTTTTAGATATAAGTGAATGCTAAATGAAGGATACCTACCTAGGTAAGGCCTTTTGTTTGCCCGTTAAAGAGCAGAGGGTGTTGTACACCTCTCTGGTCCTTAACCTTTTGCAAGTCAGATGGGCATACCTGGGAACTTTTCTTCTTGAGTCCCTATAGAGGGCTTGTAGGGTTTGCCTGGGGGATATAAATGACACGATTCACATCACAGACATGGAGATTAATCATGGGAGGCGGTGGGGCTTATTGAACTTTAAAGTGGGCAGGAAGTGTGCGGGAAATAGGCAGAACAGGGCAGGAAGTGGGAAGAACAGGGTGGGAAGGAAGAGAAGTGCGTAGAGTTCCCTAAGGAACTCCTCACCACTGGAGAATCAACCTTTGTCCCCGGAGATCCAGTCTTTTACATAAAAAAAGCTGAGTCTCCGGGGCAGATCTGGAGAGTTTCCAAGTATGCAGATGGCTGTGTAACGCATTGCTTTGCAATCTATTACACATACCTCTGGCACTCAAAGGGTTAACCAAATGAAAAGCCATTTATTCCTAGGGTATTGTTCTACTTTAATTAAAAAATACATTTTATTTTGCAATGATTACTAACATTCCTGTTATACAAGGGGTTAAACCAGCAATGGTTAACCTGCACACAGAGGTTGTTGTATAAACTTGTTTCCCCACAAAAGCCTGACTGAGAAAAGAACAATGAATAGAGGCCAGATCCTTCCAAATAATGTATGTTGTGGCATTTAAGACAATCCTGCACAAGATGAGTTATGGCCACTCTTTTATGAAATCCATAGTTAGACTAATAAGCTACCTTTCACATTACTGCATAAACCTACAGAGTCAGCATTAAAGGTGACGTAACATCTAATAATAACCTTACTGTGGCTAGAAAATCCTCATGGCCCTAATAAATATTACAGCTGCATAACTCCCAAGTGTCCCTTGTGGTAGGCTGACCAGACCGCACCTTAACCGGGAACATATAGGAAATTAGCATTTTTCAGGGCTGCGCAGAAATCAACACAGCCCTGCAGTACGCATTTTTCATATGTGTCTCTGGTTAAAGGGGAAGTCTGGTCACCCTACCTTGGGAGTCAATGAAGGCAAACATGACAGCTGCTAGCAGGACAACAGGACCTCAAACTCTGCTCACTGTACATGTAATCTTAACCTTTTAAGGGCTAGATGGGTATGTCTCTGTGGTCATTAAGAGATTAAGTAGGCTACACTCTTCCTGGTCTGCCAGCATATGTCATGTCTGCCTCAATGGACAAAACTAATAGGGGACATTGTGATCTTCTGGTCATAGTATGATAAGTGGGGGTTGTTACTAGGAGATGCATACCTCCTAAGTATCCCTCATAGGGACAGTCCCACTTTGAGACTCAAATCCTTCTGTCGCTATTTCCTACCCTGGTGTCCCATTGTTTAGGAGATCAGACTGTGGTGTGTGTTTGTAAGTGCATAAGTGCTCCACAGCAATAAAACTCACATTAACGTTTGTTTAAAATTCAGTACATGTGTTTAAATGAGTCTCTGTGAAAACATTACTTCTCTCTAAACCATTTGTTTAGTTATAAAAAGAAGTGTCAATACTTCATGAAATAAGTTAAAAATTCTCAGTAATGCTTTGCCCACCAGCCAAACCCTCCAGCCACACCCCCTAAAAGAAAAGTGTCCCTCTTTGGCCATTCAGCTACATGTTTTTTAAGAAATTGTCCTGTATAACTATTTAGGTGCCAAGTCCCAAAGGGGAGGTCTGGGCAACCAAGGTCACCTTCATGCCAAATAATGTGACCTGAACCCAGCAACCTTTTGCACAGTAGAGATGTCAAGTTAATTTGAAGCAATGAGTTGGATATGTCTTTTGCATCCAAGAGATTAACCCCTTAACTGCCAGAGGGGTACACGATGCATTGCAAAAGCAATGTGTTGCGTACCCGTTTGACACTCAAAGGGTTAAATGAGATCAAATAATTACAGCAATACAATGTAATCAACTAATCTTAACCCTAACCCAAATTAACACTTTAAGGACCATAGAGGTACATTGCAAGACAATGCAAGGCCCTTAAAGGGTTACAAAAACTTAATGCTGAGTAACATTAACCCTTTAGTTGTCAGATATATTAGCAACTCATTTCTCATTGCTGCTAATGGTAGAGAAGGGGGTGCTTGCATTAACTCTTTTGATGCCAAAGAAGTCACCAAGATTTGTTGGCGACCTCACTATCATCCAATGAGTTAAACCTGATAGTTATAAAAAGATGTGAATAAAAGGATGATAAAGTGGATCTCACTTTTCTTGGCCTCTTCTAGCTTGTCTTTTGCCCTTTTCTCCGCCTGTAGGAGCTGCTGTATACCCTGGGACTGGCTGGCCATTTTCCACTGCTTCTCTCCAGCACACTGACTGCTGTTGCTGATCCTGCTGCCAGCTAATAGCAGGTCCTCTTATCCTCCTATCTCTCCTCTGTTTGATGTCACAACACAGAGCTGATGCCTTTACAACTGGACAGGCCAGAAAGAGCTGGTTCCATTCTGGCGAGTGAGAAAAATGTGGATTTTCTTGAGCATCTTGTTTGACACGGTGTGAGTTGGGGGATAAACTTTTTTTTGATAAAATTGGCTGCATCCAAAGTGTTAAAAGAACACCATTACTAAAATATACTTTTCTGTCATATGAAAGAGTATATTAACACACATACACATGTATCATTTTCCATACCCTGGTTATGTGTGATTTTGTATATGTGATTTTCCAGCATGCTGGGGGGAGGTAATTTTCTTTGCACCCCAGACTTCCTGTATGCCACTTGAGAATGAGAGGGTGCACAACCCATTTCTTCACTATGCACTGCACACCCTTCTGCTTGTCGAGTGGTTAAGGATCACAAAATTAGATTATTTGAAAGAACAGTTTAAATATTCACAGCTGATTGTAATAGTTTATATGCATAGACTGGATTTTTCACTTTGAGTACAAGAGGGGTGTGCAGTGCATTGCAGCATTAACATATATTTGAGCTGCAATGCAAGGGGGGGGGCAGGGTTTTCATTATTCTCACAGTAAGACGATTGTCCCTTGCTGTGAGCTGTCTGGTCAAGCAACCAGATTTCACATATGAGGTGATCAGTTTTACACTAGGTAAAAGGGGCGGGAGAAGGATACTTTATCATTCAATTACTCTTGAACTACAACTCTGACAGTATTGAAATAACACTCTCTATGGCTCAAATACTATGAGGATTAATTGGAGCTGCTGTTTTTGTGAAACATTACTATCCCTTTAAATATGCATGTGACTGTTACAGCATGCTTATATATAATGGTAAAATGTATTTTGGCATTTTTGTTCAATTAAAGGGTTAGTAATGAAAATTCCTTCCCTACCTAGCTGTAAACAGCAGCAAATGCAGTATACTGTATCAGGGGTATGCTACGTGAGTGTGTGTGTGTGTGTGTATATATATATATATATATATATATATATATATATATATATATATATATATATCTATATATATATATATATATATATATATATACATGGGCAGGCATCCCCCGGTGGGCCGCTAGATCATGGGCCGGTCTCTGTGACAGCCCTCGCGTTCCTTGGTAAAGCAGAGCACCAGGATATGACATAATATCCTGGAGCCTGCACTCCCATGCCACAGAGGGACCACAAGGGGGCGATAATAGGGACATTGGTGCTGGAGGCTGAATGGATCTCTCACTCCCCACACTGGACCAGCAGGGAATGCAAGAGAGGAGGAAGAGACACAAGCTACAAGATGTGTTGAGAGGCAGAGGAAAAGAGGAGAATACTAGATGGAGAGTGAGGTGGGTAGAAGAAAGGCAGGGAACTGAGGAGGTCTGACTGAGCAATATTAGGGAAGAGGGGGAAGCAATGGGAGAGAGTGGAGTGGGCAGGGAAGAGGGGATGAAATAGAATGGGGGAGAGAGGAAGCAGCAAAGGGGCCTGTAGGTAGAAAGTGAAAGGGGATAATAGGCTGGGAATGAGAGTGTAGAAAAGAGCTGGTGAAGAGAGAGTGGAGGAAAGGGGGCGGGAGTTGTTAGGGTTGTATTTAACCCTATGAGTGCCAATCTGCCCCTGTATGTGATATATATATATATCAAACGAAACAGAAAAAAGAAAGACAGAAAGGATTTGGCTAGATGCCAAAATGTGAAAGACCCGTTTGATACTGTATATCTTATACAGTCTAATATATGACACAGTGAATCTCCAAAACCCAGCCCACTAACTTTATTGTTTATGCCATACCCTAAAATGTAACTTAAAGTTATCAGCTATCCATGTTTTATAGTTGCTTAATACGTGACTGAAGGGTCCATCCAAAATGCGATACAGTACTCCTCAGAATTTGTATGCTGACCGCTAATTAATAAGGTTAAAGCATATCACTTCTGTACTTAATAGTAGTGTCTTAATTATAGTACTAATGAAAATCAGTAAAAGAATACAATCCCATTCTATGTAATGTTATAATCCAAATTTGTTGGAGTACTTTATTGCTAAATTAGACTACACTTATAATAAGAAGATTGCCCTTACATGCAAGCCAGTCACAGATGCTAAGAGTGTAATTAAGAAAAAAATGTGATTAATATCTCCTTTCTGTCAGGTTAGCAAGTCATCAAGTTATCGAGATCACCTTTGCTCCTGTTCTTAGTACAGATTAGTACAGAGAAGAATTGCCATATAGATGTATACCAGTTTAACTCAAAGTATATATGAATGCCATATAATTGAAGAAACTGTATTGATGGTCTCTCTCTCAAATGAAAAAAGAGGAATCTAAGATGTAAATAGCAAGTCACTCATTCTTCTTTGATAAAGCTATAAATCACATGAATCTATTTCAATTGATTTGGAAATGGTGGTCCCGCATCTATTTCTGAATCGTGTCTACTGAATGCTAATATATATGTAATTGTGCTTCTAATATATCAACTCTAAGGGAGTGGTACGCAGTTCAAAGCTGGACTTTTAGAATCCTAAACCACTCCTGACCATATGCATTTCACTGGGCAAGACCAACTTCTTCAGAGGCACTGTGATGAGATAGCTTAGTTGGCTAATGCACCAGCTGTGGAATCTGTTCAAACCCCAGGCTCACAGGTAAAATACCCTCCCCCCCAAAAAAAGTAATTACTCATTCCAATATATTTGGTTTATAACATTGCATATAATACGATTGTATCCTTTTACTGATTTTCATAAGTATCATATATGTAGAGAAACAATATGATTAAACTCTTATTAATTAATGGTTAGCATACAAATTCTGATGAGTTAGTGTTTTGAGTTTTGGAGATGCTCTTTTTAATCACGATATCAATACAGCCATTAGACTGAATATGATATATAGTATTGAATGGGACTTTCTGTATTTTTTCTTCTGTTTCATTTCTGATACACAGATATCAAGACCTGCAATATGTCCTTACCTTACCTCATACATATTAGTATGCTGTATATACCAAAGGTAGTCAACCCTGGTCCTCAAGAGCTACTGACAGTGCATGTTTTAGGATATCTAGGCTGGAACACAGGCAGACAAATTAAAGCACAAGGGTGGTCCATGCAAATTCTCCTCTAAGTGTAGCATGAGATTAAAGCATATTTATTACAATGTGTGCAAAAATCTATAGATATATTGGAACATAAGGAAAAACTACAACAAAACAGAGCAGATCAGAAATGGAATGAAATAATAAGTGTAATGAGAATGGAATAAAGCAAACTCACACGATATGAAGAGAAAAAAAGATAACAAGGAGCTGTTTCCTATAGTGGAATACAGTATCACCGAGTACCACAAATCAATGAGAATCGGTATATAATTATGATATTGTATGGTAATACATAAAATTCTGTGAGGATGGTGAGGTGTCTATGGAGACCCAGAAGCGAGTAGTGGCTGCTTACACCAGAATATTCCTGTTCTGGGCACAGTAATAGACAATCAAACCATACAGTGATGCCCAAAAGTGAGTAGTGGGTGTCTACTACAGATAAGGGCAAGATTGAAGGTGTAACCACATGAACTTCCCAACTGAGCATCGGGTGGAATGGAGGGGATGACCTAAAGTTCTCTGGAGCTACATTAATTATTGACTTGAAGTCAGTGAACATCTGTACCACATCTAGGCTGGCCATTACGTTAGCCTATTAACTGAATGTTTATATATTTCTTGTGTAACTGGTCACTACTCACTTTTTGGGTGTCTCCATATGGTTTGAGTGCCTACTTTACTGTGCCTAGACCAGGAAATTTCTGGTGTAAATGGCCACTACTCACTTTTGGGTCTCCCCAGATACCTCACCGTCCTCACAAAATTTTATATATTACCATACAATAGCATCACTGTATAGATGGTTCTCATAGATTTGTGGTACCCACTGATACTGCGTTCCACTACAGGAAACAGTTCCCTGTTATGTTTTTTTTTCTCCTCATATCATATGCGATATTGCTGTATTCCATTCTTACTACACCTATTTTTTATTTCATTTTATTCAGTTTCCAATATAGTGATCTTCATTGTTTTATTGTTGTTATTCTTCTTCCAGTATATGTGTAATGATTTTTGTTCACATTGTAATAGGTATGTTTTGATCTCGTATTACACTTAGAGGGGAATTTGCCAAACCACCCTGCCCTGTATATATTTGTTTTTACATGAATGCCACAAACCATTGCACAGGGGTTGGGTGGCATTCCATTGTAACCATTGAGGATAAACTGCAAAGAAGAGATATAGAATGCTCATTGGGACAGTTATAGGGTTTGTTTATGGATGTAGAATTCCATCATACTACGTTTCTTTCCATCACACCTACGTTGTTGTCAAGGTAGGAGTGCTGGTTTTACTCTTTTGTTTTAGATGAATTTAAGTGACTGAGCTACTAATTAGTCCACATGTGCTTCTTCTGAGATATCCTGAAAACATGCACTGCTGGTAGTTCTTGAGGACCATTGTTGGCTACCCCAGTCTATACACAGTACATATAATAGTAAATTGCATTTTGGAGTCAGTAAACCCCTGAGTAATTAAATCACATTTAATCTAGTCTGACAATGAGTCTTAGGACATAATTAATTTGGCCCCTTTGGCCCCCCAAAAAAAGCCAGTGGTATTTTTTCAAGCACGGTAAGCCATTCAATAACCCGTGCTACGAAAAAAATACTGGATGAAAAAAATGCATGTCGGGCGCTAAAGTTAGACTCCATCGGAACCCATTATAACAAGTCCAATATTTCCATTCAGTTTCATATGTTAGGCAGAAACGTGTTAAGGGACCCACTTTAACAAGTGAAAATCTGCACACAGTTTTTTTGAGCGTAGAGTCCCATAACACGTTTAAACCTGCCAATGCAGGAATTGAAAAACGACTAAAAAACCTAAGTGATCAGTGGATTTATTGATATGGGGCCCTAAGCCCCATATCAATACATCAAAAGTACTCAAAAAATGTGTGAAATGTTAGAACCCTATGAGTGCCAGTGGGGCATGCAACGAACTGCCCAGCATTGCATACCCCACTGGCATTCACAGGGTTGATCCGACTAGGTTAACATCCCTGGAAAATAAACATCTGCCTGTAATCCTGATGTTCATCAGGGTCTTCAGCACACTGGTCAGCTACTCTCAGTCTTCTACTGTCATCTTCTATATTCCTTCTTCTTTTTCAGATCTTTTGATCTTCTATCTTCTAGTCTTCTTCTTCAAAAAAGATGTCCCTGAAAGGTTAAAAACTGTACAATTAAATATGCCCCCAAATATAATGCATTAAAGACATGCCAGTCTTAATGCTTGGAATGTCAGAGGGTATGCAACGCATTGCAGAGTAACATGTTGTGTATCCCTCTGGCATTCCAAGGGTTCAATGCATGCTGGCATTCCGAACATTATGCTGGTATTCCGATTAAAAATAATATGCTGGTATTCCATATAATAAAAATATGCTGGCATTCCCTATATAAAATGTATTGTGGTATCCCAAGGGTTAAGGATACGCTGTCACTGCTGCTGCTGGTGGTGGCAGGAATGCAGAGGACAAAATTCCTCCCCAGGTTACCTCCAGGGCCTTTGCCCGAGTTAGTCTGTGGAAAATTTTAACAGTGCCAGGCTTTTATATGGCCAGTCTCTGTTCAAACTGGTTCCCACTGTACAGTTGGCTGGGATGTGTGCTTACGCACCTCCCAGCCAATCAGCTTCTAGAGGGCTTTGTCATCCTCCCACTAGAAGCAGATTGACAGGGAGGTGTGTAAGCACACATCCCAGCCAATGGAAGGCTGGGAACCATTTTGAACAGATAACGGCCATATAAAAGCCAGTCTCTGTTCAATTTTCCCACAAAAAGGCTCGGGCGATATTTTGCTTACCCCTTCGGCATTCAGTGGGTTAACAACTGCATATCTTTGAATCATCATTTTTTAGAGCAAATTTTATATTGACTTTTTTCTTCTTTTCAGGTGCATATCTGGTACAAAGTGGAAGATCAGAAGACAGAAGATGAAGAGAAAGAAGAAGACAGAAGACATGACAGAAGATGAGACAGTAGATGACACGTAGATGTTATACAGCTCTGGTTGTTAAGATACTGTTACGGCTAGTATTGTTTAACTTTCATGTCAGGGGTAGTTCAGGGTTAGTGTTTGGGAGGGTGACTGTGTGTTGAGCTCTCACTCAGTGCTTGACAATGTGTCAAGCACCAAGCTTTACCCCTTTTTCTTTGATATTCTCATTACTCAAGCTATTTAACGTGGGTTTTGTGAACTTAAAATACACAACAGACGTTTTGACCAAAAGTCTTGTTCTTTGGCGCATCATTCGTTGTGGTTTCTGTTGGTAGGGCAATTGAAAAACCTCCAGTGACACAAGGTGTGTACCGGTCGGTAGACATTCTTGCACTACTGGTTGTTATATCAGTCACAACTGAATAGAAGCCTTAGAGGGGTGTGTGTATTGGACAGGGTTAACCCATTAAGGACCAGTGAAGTGCCAGGACCATCATACAATTTGGTCCTTTGAGGATCAATGATGGTCCCGGTATGTCATGGCTTAATAATTGTAGCACGCCTCAGGGTGGCCACTTTTAGTTAACTGGTGGTGCTGGGGGCAGGACTTGGGATAGAGCAGGTTTGGTCACTCGATGATCTATTGCCACCTCTCTGTGCGTGCTCTAAATCATTTAATCAGCTGCATAAAATATTTTATTTACAAAGAATGATTTATCAACACATATACTGAAGTTTAAGCAAACATTAATATGAGTTTTATTGCTCTGGAGCAATGTGATGCACTTATATACACACGAGATAGTCTGATTTCCTATACAGAGGGACACCAGGGTGGGAAAAAGGAGCATAAGGATTTTTGCCTCAGAAGGGCAGTACACCCCTAAAAGGGACATTTGGATTTTATCTAGTCCCTGGTAAAAATGCACAAACTGAGCACAAAACATTACAGAAAAACCCATAAAAATGTGTTTTTTTAATGTTTTTCTTTTTTTATGTTATAATCAAACTAAACAATGGGTTATAAATATAAATATGGCATGAAAAGAAAGCCATACTTATCCTTAAAGAAACGGTATATAATTTATGTGTATGAGCAAACATATACTAAAAAATCCAATATTGCTGTGGTCCTCTCTTATAAAAAAAGCAGTGGACACCAAAGTTTTAAATATGGTGGTCACTTGTCTCTGATTGCCCAGGACAGTTCAATATTTAAAAACGTGTCACATGTCCTGGACTTTGGAGCACAAAGAACTATGAACTAGAAGGAGATCTGCCCATTGGTGTCATTATGTAGGGCTTAGTTCACTCTCTAGTGTTTAGATCAGTGATTCTCAACCAGGGTGCCGTGGCACTTTAGTGTGCCACGGACATCATCTTAGGGTGCCCCACATTTTCTATGAAGACTAACAAAAATGGACTTTTAAATAAAGATTAATAGAAATTGTTCTGCACAATATGTTTAGTTTTGTTACTATGATTGTAAGACCTAATAATAACTGTATATTTATGCATTGTACCTTCATTATGCCCTTGATAACGTACATTAAATATGTTAGGGGTGCCCCGAATGTTCTAGATTATGTGTTAGGGGTGCCCCAAACAAAAAAAGATTGAGAACCACTGGTTTAGATATTTGTGTATGGCCATTTTCTTGTAGCCCAGGAGCCCATTTTCTGGAGAAAGGGCAGCATGCACTCTGATGTTCAGTGATTTCAGTGCTGGGAAATGGGGTCAAGTAACCCCTCCCACTCAACCTCACTATAGGAGAAGTACCATAGCAGAAGTACTATGTTGCTATTGTCTTTGCAGTGTCTTTGAATAGCAAAGAGGAAGTGTTGTCAACCTCAGGTTAACCCCTTAGATACTATACAGACCGCTATTGCATTTCCTTGCAATGGGTTCTTTTAACATCTAGGATGGTAAAGATGTTAAAGGTTGCTCGAGATCACAATAATTAAAACAAACCCAAGGTCTTTTCACAAACTGCTAAGAGCATGCGCATTAAAGAGTTAGAAGAGCTTAAAAAGTTGAGCTAAATGCAAAAAAAAGTATCGCTCAAACCGCATTTAAAGTTCGATGTCTCCTGCTGACAGCAGAGCCACAGTTGCGTTATTGCCAACGAATCCCTTCATTGGAATGGTCTAAAAGGAGACATCAAACTTTAAATGCCTGTATCTCTCAAACCAGAGTGGTTTGAGAGATACATTTTTGTGCATGTAGCGCAACTTTTTAAGCTCTTCTAAATGCAAAAAACTTTTTTTGGACATTTCTAACCCTTTAACTTCTTTCACATTGCGTGAAACAATGTGTTGCATACCCCTTTTTTTAGAGAAGAAAAAGAGAGGGTGTCTCATAGGGTAATAATTAGTGTTGAGCGAGCATGCTCGGCCGATGCTCGGATCGGCTCGAGCATCACTCTGCTCGGCACATGTCGGTACTCGTACGAGTACCGCATGTGCTCGCCCGCCATGTTCGGGTCTCCTCCCCGCACGTTTTGCGGCTGCTGCGCAGCCAATAAACGTGCAGGGAGGCTCTGACATCGGTGTAATGCCAGCAGCCATGTTGGCTGCTGGCATTACACTGATTGGCTGGCCAGAACCCGTGGTCGGGTGCTGTATAGCACCTGACCAGCGAGTTCGGCTCAGTCTTAGCCAGGGAGAGCTGAGGATAGGAAGGGAAAGTCAGTGTAGGGAGGAAAAAAAGCAAAATTGTGAAAAAAAAGAACCAAAAGTCCTTTTTAGGACTACTGTGTGTGGGGGCAGCAGGTTATTTTGTGTGGGGGGAAAAAAAAACAAAAAAAAAAAAAAACATATATTCTGTTTAGTGTGCAAAGTTGCAGATTAGAGCACATTATGTTTAGTGTGCACAGTTGCAGATTAGAGCACATTCTGTTTAGTGTGCAAAGTTGCAGATTAGAGCACATTCTGTTTAGTGTGCAAAGTTGCAGATTAGAGCACATTCTGTTTAGTGTGCAAAGTTGCAGATTAGAGCACATTCTGTTAAGTCTTCAAACTAAAATATCAAAGTCACATATTCCATTTAGTGTGCGTCGCCGCAGTTTAGCAGCACATTCTGTGTACTGTGCAGAGTTGCAGAATAGGAAGAAATACTGTTAAGTCTTCAAACTAAAATATCAAAGTCACATATTCCATTCAGTGTGCTTCGCCGCAGTTTAGCAGCACATTCTGTGTACTGTGCAGAGTTGCAGAATAGGAAGAAATACTGTTAAGTCTTCAAACTAAAATATCAAAGTCACATATTCCATTCAGTGTGCTTCGCCGCAGTTTAGCAGCACATTCTGTGTACTGTGCAGAGTTGCAGAATAGGAAGAAATACTGTTAAGTCTTCAAACTAAAATATCAAAGTCACATATTCCATTCAGTGTGTGTCACCGCAGTTTAGCAGCCTATTCTGTGTACTCTGCACAGTTGCAGAATAGGAAGAAATACTGTTAAGTTTTCAAACTCAAATATTAAAGTCACATATTCCATTCTGTGTGTGTCACCGCAGTTTAGCAGCCTATTCTGTGTACTCTGCACAGTTGCAGAATAGGAAGAAATACTGTTAAGTTTTCAAACTCAAATATTAAAGTCACATATTCCATTCTGTGTTCGTCACCGCAGTTTAGCAGCCTATTCTGTGTACTCTGCACAGTTGCAGAATAGGAAGAAATACTGTTAAGTTTTCAAACTCAAATATTAAAGTCACATATTCCATTAAGTGTGTGTCACCGCAGTTTAGCAGCCTATTCTGTGTACTCTGCACAGTTGCAGAATAGGAAGAAATACTGTTAAGTTTTCAAACTCAAATATTAAAGTCACATATTCCATTCAGTGTGTGTCACCGCAGTTTAGCAGCCTATTCTGTGTACTCTGCACAGTTGCAGAATAGGAAGAAATACTGTTAAGTTTTCAAACTCAAATATTAAAGTCACATATTCCATTAAGTGTGTGTCACCGCAGTTTAGCAGCCTATTCTGTGTACTCTGCACAGTTGCAGAATAGGAAGAAATACTGTTAAGTTTTCAAACTCAAATATTAAAGTCACATATTCCATTCTGTGTTCGTCACCGCAGTTTAGCAGCCTATTCTGTGTACTCTGCACAGTTGCAGAATAGGAAGAAATACTGTTAAGTTTTCAAACTCAAATATTAAAGTCACATATTCCATTCAGTGTGTGTCACCGCAGTTTAGCAGCCTATTCTGTGTACTCTGCACAGTTGCAGAATAGGAAGAAATACTGTTAAGTTTTCAAACTCAAATATTAAAGTCACATATTCCATTCTGTGTGTGTCACCGCAGTTTAGCAGCCTATTCTGTGTACTCTGCACAGTTGCAGAATAGGAAGAAATACTGTTAAGTTTTCAAACTCAAATATTAAAGTCACATATTCCATTCAGTGTGTGTCACCGCAGTTTAGCAGCCTATTCTGTGTACTCTGCACAGTTGCAGAATAGGAAGAAATACTGTTAAGTTTTCAAACTCAAATATTAAAGTCACATATTCCATTCAGTGTGTGTCACCGCAGTTTAGCAGCCTATTCTGTGTACTCTGCACAGTTGCAGAATAGGAAGAAATACTGTTAAGTTTTCAAACTCAAATATTAAAGTCACATATTCCATTCAGTGTGTGTCACCGCAGTTTAGCAGCCTATTCTGTGTACTCTGCACAGTTGCAGAATAGGAAGAAATACTGTTAAGTTTTCAAACTCAAATATTAAAGTCACATATTCCATTCTATGTGTGTCACCGCAGTTTAGCAGCCTATTCTGTGTACTCTGCACAGTTGCAGAATAGGAAGAAATACTGTTAAGTTTTCAAACTCAAATATTAAAGTCACATATTCCGTGTAAGATGAAGAAGGCGGGTAAAAAGGGACGGGGAAGTGGACGTGATCCTGATAGTTCAGGGCGCGGGTCAGGACGCGGAGAAACTGTGCCTGGTGCCAGAGCACAAGAAAGAAAGACATCCACCATACCTAGCTTCATGTCTAATTTTACAGGGCGTCGCAGGACATCACTCTCGAGGTCCGACCACTGCGAACAGGTGGTCGGTTGGATGACAGCTGATACTGCTTCCAGTCGGTTAAGCACCACCCTGTCTTCCACCAAGTCCACTCTCAGTAGCCAAGAGTCTGGTCAACATAATCCTCACTCTGATCATCCTTCCTCCCACCATACACGGTCTGGTCAAAGAAGTGATCCCACACTGGGATATAGTGAGGAGCTCGTCTCATCACCAATCCTTCATTTGACCCTCTCTCCAAGCACGCTTGCAGAGGAACATGACATCTTGTGCCCTGATTCACAACCTCTAGAGGGTACCCAATCACAAGAAGATGACAGATGTGAACGGCATTTAAGGTCAAAGGAAGTAGTGGATGATGATGATGATGATGAGACACAGTTGCCATTAAATCAACCACTATTTCCGTCTCAAGACCTTGTTGAGGAGAATGTTATACAGTTGTCAATGACTGAGTATGTGGTGGGATCAAGACATGGGGAGGATGATCAGAGTGAGGAAGTGGAGGAGGACTTGGTGGACGATGAGGTGACTGACCCCACCTGGGAAGGTGTAGAGCCGAGCGATGACAGCAGTCCTGAGGGTGAGCCATCTGCAGCACCGCAACAGGCTGGAAGAGGCAGTGGTGTGGCTACAGAAAGAAGGCGGACCGCACCAAACCGGCCCGCAAATGTTCCACGGAGCACCCCCTTGCGTAAATCTCCCTTGCCAAAGGGTAGGTGTTCCGCGGTATGGCGTTTTTTTAAGGAAAGTGCGGACGACAAAAGAATTGTAGTTTGCAACCTGTGCCACACCAGAATGAGCCGAGGCATGAACACTAGAAACCTCACCACCACCAGCATGATCCGACACATGGCATCCAAGCACCGTAGTAAGTGGGAGGAACGCCTGGATCGCCCATCTGTGTCTGCAGGCCACACCACTGCCTCCTCTTCCCCTGTTTTCGGTGCCGGCCAATCGCCTGTCGAAGGCGCAGGCCCGCATACCTCCCGCCCTGCACCTGTACCATCTGAAGCACCATCAGCGACCACATCCACTTCCCTGTCCCAGCACAGCATCCAAATGTCGTTACCCCAGGCATTTGAGCGCAAGCGAAAATACCCAGCCACCCACCCACAGGCCATAGCACTAACCTCACACCTTTCCAAATTACTGGCCATCGAAATGCTGCCATTTAGGCTTGTGGACACTGAGTCCTTCCGCAGCCTGATGGCAGCAGCTGTCCCTCGGTACGCGGTCCCCAGCCGCCACTACTTTTCCCGGTGTGCCATCCCCGCATTACACCACCATGTGTCCCGTAACATCACCCGTGCCCTGACCAACGCAGTTACTGGGAAGGTCCACTTAACGACTGACACATGGACAAGTGCTTGTGGCCAGGGACGCTACATTTCCCTGACAGCACACTGGGTGAATGTCGTGGAGGCTGGAAGCGACTCGGACCCTGGGATGGCACGGGTGCTACCCACGCCGAGGATTGCGGGCCCTACCTCCATCAGGGTTTCCGCCAGCACCTACGTTATTGGCTCCTCCTCCTCCGTTTCCACCTCCGAATTCTCTACACGCAGCGCCACTCCCCCATCAGCCAGTAGCTGGAAGCAGTGTAGCACTGCAGTGGGGAAGCGTCAACAGGCCGTGCTGAAGCTGATCTGCCTTGGGGACAAACAGCACATGGCCTCAGAGCTGTTGCAGGGGATTAGTCACCAGACCGAGCAGTGGCTCTCGCCACTCAACCTGCAACCAGGCATGGTTGTGTGTGATAATGGGCGTAACTTGGTGGCGGCTTTGGAGCTCGGCAAGCTCACACACGTACCATGCCTAGCGCATGTATTTAATTTAGTGGTTCAGCGATTTCTAAAAACCTACCCCAATGTGCATGATCTCTTGACCAAGGTGCGCCGCGTGTGTGCACATTTCCGTAAGTCATCTACAGCTTCGGCCGGCCTGTTGAAGCTGCAGCAGCGCTTACAATTGCCAGCTCACCGGCTGCTGTGTGACGTGAGCACGCGCTGGAACTCCACCTTCCACATGTTGGCCCGGCTTTGTGAGCAGCAGAGGGCAGTAGTGGAGTACCAGCTGTTACACGGTCGTCGCCTCTCCGTTCAACTTCCTGTAATCAGAAGTGAGGAGTGGGAATGGATGTCAGACCTCTGCGAGGTTTTACGCAATTTTGAGGAATCGACACAGATGGTGAGCGGCGATAACGCTATTATCAGTGTAACCATCCCACTTCTGTGTCTACTGAAACGCTCGCTGCTCACAATTAAAACCGACGCTTTGCATGTGGAAGAGGTGGAAATGGGGGAGGAAGAGCTTACACAAGGTGATAGCCAGAGCACCCTCACTTCGTCTTCTCAGCGACAATTGGAGGAGGCGGAGGAGGAGGAGGAGGAGGAGGAGGAAGACACGGTTGCCTCCGCTACAGAGGGTAGCCATGGAACTTTAGTTCCATCTCTTCAGCGTGGGTGGGCAGAAGAGGAGGAAGAGGATGAGGATATTGAGAGTCATCCTCCTGGTGAGGACAGCGAAATCTTGACTGTTGGTACTCTGGCACACATGGCTGACTTTATGTTAGGCTGCCTTTCCCGTGACCCACGCGTTGTACGCATTTTAGACAACACGGATTACTGGGTGTTCACCCTTCTGGACCCCCGCTACAAAGAGAATTTCTCATCTCTCATTCCTCCGGTGGAGAGGACAAGCAAAATGGTGCAATACCAGAAGGTTCTTGTTGAAAAATTGCTCCAAAATTTTCCATCTGACAACGCTGGCGGCAGAGTACGTGCTACCTTGGCCAACCGAGAAGGGGAGAAAAGGGGAGCACACAGCAGTTCCGACAAAGGCAGGGCAACACTCTCCAAGGCGTGGGACACCTTCATGACACCCCGCCAGCACCCTCACCCTGATGCGCAGCCTAGTGTCACAAGGAGGGAAAAGTTTTGGAAGATGGTGAAGGAGTACGTAGCAGACCGTGTCAGCGTCCTCAATGATCCCTCTGTGCCTTACAACTACTGGGTGTCCAAGCTGGACACGTGGTATGAACTGGCACTCTACGCCTTGGAGGTGCTGGCCTGCCCTGCCGCCAGCGTTCTGTCTGAGCGGGTATTTAGTGCTGCTGGTGGCATCATAACAGATAAGCGTATCCGCCTTTCCACCGACAATGCTGATAGGTTGACACTTATAAAAATGAACAAGGCCTGGATTTCCCCTGACTTCTCCACTCCACTGGAGGAAAGCCCCGGGGGAACATAAACTCACTTTATATATGTTATTTACAATGATGGGAATACTCTGTATTCCCATTTACCCCTTCCACCCAAAAAACGGGTATATGGTTGACTCTTAATCTTCTCATCCTCCTCCTCCTCTTCCATATGCCCTGTGCTATAATTTTTATATAGGGCCAGCTCACCAGCGGGCCCTGTGATATAATTTTTATATAGGGCCAGCTCACCAGCGGGCCCTGTTTGACAATTTTTATATAGGTCAGCTCACCAGCGGGCCTTCTCATATAATGTTTTATTGGGTCAGCTCTCTAACGGGCCCTCTCATATAATGTTTTATAGCGTCAGCTCACTAGCGGGCCTTCGCATATAATGTTTAGGATGGTCAGCTCTGCAGCAGACCCTCACCCATAATGTTTTAGATGGTCAGCTCAGCGCACGTTTCCCTCTTAATCATGGCCTCAGTTCAATAAAATCAAGGAAATTTTTGGGAGAATTTGCCTCTGCGCACGTTTCCCTCTTAATCATGGCCTCACTTCAGAAAATCAAGGAAATTTTTGGGAGAATTTGACTCTGCGCACGTTTCCCTCTTAATCATGGCCTCAGTTCAGAAAAATCAAGGAAATTTTTGGGAGAATTTGCCTCTGCGCACGTTTCCCTCTTAATCATGGCCTCAGTTCAGAAAAATCGAGGAAATTTTTGGGAGAATTTGCTGATGATATACAAGTAAATATACAGCAAATACTGTTTGGTAACAATTTTTCGCCTAAAGTCGTTTTTATTTTCCTTTTTGTGTGTTTTACGGTCAGTCTGTAAAAATGGCGTACTACGGGCGAAAGATCGTTCCCAGCAGCGATGTTGGAGTCCAAGATGCATCCAGACATCCTCCCTATGCTGTCCCTGAACCATTTCTGTGGTGTTTCCATCCTTTTCTGCCCTTTTCCTATGGACCAGGCACCCTCCCCTCATCAGAGCAGGGGGTGCCTGGTGTAATGCTCGAGTCCTCCCATTGACTTCAATGGGGCTCGGGTGCTCGGCCGAGCACTCGAGCCTCCGGGGGCGCTCGGTCAGAGCACCCGAACACCCGAGCATTGGGGTGCTCGCTCATCACTAGTAATAATGTCAGGTTATGTCAGATATATGCACTACAGCAAATGGCTGGACTTACATCCCAGGCTCCCTTATGCAAGATACTCAAGACACCTTTAGCTCTGCCCATGGACACATACCCACTCTTCATATAACCCCGCCCCTTAGTTCCATCCACTGTTTTGTGGTACAGAAAATACCCTTGGCCTATAAAAAGCAAGAACGATAAAATATTTCTCCTCTTGGTTTCAAGAGAGCTCTCCAACATGTTATCTAACATCAAAGGGGTTGAATAATAGCCTGTAAAGAGGTATAAAATGGGTGCAGGGACATTGAGATTGCTCAGACCACACAGAATATTTATGAGGCACTACTAAAACTTTGGAACTCTAGGCAGTTGCCTACTCCACCTAATGGGAAACCTGGCCCTGTGTAGTGCATACAGCAGAACTCACTCTGCCAGCGCAGGACTTTAATTCCAGCAAGACCAGTACACCAGTACCATAAAATGTGTGTAAAATCACTCTATTTTCTCCATGCCTTGTTTAATACATTGTGTTAAACAAGGCATAGAGGAGAGGAACACCCTTAAATAAAGTTAGACTGTCCTCTACACTTATTAAGCAGCTTAGTAGCTAAGTAACTAGTGCCTGATTTAGAGCGGAATCATTTTGTGCATTCATCCACTATCTACTCAATCTAAATCTGATTCCGTTTCCCTGTTAAATTCTGGATCCAATACATACTACTTCTACTATCCATCAAAGCTCTTAGGGATAGTAATTCCTACAATAAAGTAGATCTCCGAGTCTTCTCTATTGTAAACATAACACTTTGCGCTATGTTTAATAACTTACTTTTCTGTAGTTCAAAAGATATTCAATGTAAAAAGATCCCCCTCCTGCCCCTTCTAGCCATGTCACGCTTCCTCTAACTGTGGTCCGGATGAAGAGTGGCGAGGGACACACTTCAGTAAGCAATGGAAAATCCTGCTCTCCTTCATCAAGGGCGGCAGGGTTTTTTTTAAACTTACTGACTTAAGTTTGTCCCTCGCTGTATCCATCCAGTCCTGGGACCGGAATGCAGCTCCAAGGGAAGTGGCCAGAAGGGTGGGAGGGGGATCTTTTTACATTGAATTTGTTTTGAAATACAGAAAAATACGTTATTAAACAAAGCGCAAAGTGTTATGTTTACAATAGAGGAGACTCGGAGATCTACTTTATTGTAGACATTACTCTTCCTTTAATTGAAAAGAAGTGTTAAAATAATAATAACTAGTATTTATATAGCACCTTTCTCCCAGTGGGACTCAAAGCACTTTCAGCACATGCTCTTGGAACTAACCAAATCGGCAGCTGAAATAATAGATGTTATTATTACCCAATCAATGGTACTAATTTTCTCAGCTTGGGAAGGATGAAGGGCTATGTTGACCCTGCTGGGAGCTGAACCTGCAACCTAGAGGTTTAAACAGGTTCCGTAGTTAGGGATTTTACCAATGAGCTATCTCACAGATAGCTGTAAGAGGGTTGCTGGTAGTTATAAAAGTACTAGGAGGATATAATGCCATGTAGAATGTTGTTTGTTTGTTTTTTTTAAATGGAGTAAGGAAGTTTGGCAGCAAATTTATAAAGAAATGTTGCTATTTGTGCCAATAGACAGAATTTTCTCCAAATACTTCAGGCCAGATCTGACCTGTTCTTATTTTTGCAGTCTCCACATTTATAAATGTAACTAGAATACTTTACAAATACACACACTCATAATAAGGAGACTCATTAGGATATTTTAACCTTTTGAGTGCCAGAGGGGTACGCAACGCAATACGTTGCGTACCCCTCTGGCACTCAAAGGGTTAAGGATCCATTCTCAAAAACAAACAAGAACACTTTAAATAAATCTCCCCCTTCATTCCCAACCCCCCACTATATCTCTGAATTAACTCTTCTCCCATATGTCTACATGTTCCCTACTCACTGCTGAGGCTGAGGCCTGCTTTATTTCCTAACCATATACTTACAACACTTTTTAACTATGTCTCCAACCATTTCCCTATCTGCACCCTATTTTTTGAACTCACTACCCCCTTTTATATACTTCGGTAACCTTCAAAATCAATATTGGTGAGTTGTAATTACCCCATGGCCTTTCTAAAGAACATTTGAACAGTGGGAATTCCAAAGAATAAGGCCACAAACTGAAACTGGTTACAGTAACCTCTTTCTCTTAGTGTGACCCCTAAACATGTGATCACAGCTGCAGGTAGAACTTACTTTCAGAATATTTTAAATGGCCTGAATCCTGTACAGCAGAACATTGGGGCATGTGTACCATGCCAAAATGAGGAGAAAAACAGTCGCACCTTACACATGAAAGCAACCCCAATGATTTCAAGGGTATTTTTATATATTATTTGAAGTTGTCACTGGAGAGTCAAGCATTGAATTAATTAAGTTGCTGTACTAAGCAATTCTGGAGCAAACAACATAATAGGAGGCAAATACAAATTTATGTTCATTCAAATGGGAGTGTTTAACATTTAATGCTAGAGAGTTTTCCAATCACTGCAAAGCTTTGTGTCATCTCTAGCTGTTATACTGCACCACTCATTTTATTGTAATGTTGTTTGTAAAGACTTTTTGAAATATGTTTTTATTACAAGTATATTTTTTGCCAGCAGATGGTGCTATTTCAGCCCTTAGATTCTTAAAGGAAAGTTCTCAGAGAACTGTTTTAAATTAAGATTGGTGTTTAAATATTTTGTGTATAAAATTCCAATGAATTCTTCATTTCTGCACAAATGAGGCCTAATAGTAAAATAACAATGTCATGCAGACTGATATAAGAGATGAGGGCTTTGCATGTGACAGTTAAAGCATACCCCCAAGTGTCTTTCTTTAGAAGGGACAGTCCCTCTTATAGGCCCAAATGCCTCTGTCCCTTTTTCCTACCCTGGTGTCCCTCTTTATTAGGAGAGCAGACTGTGTAGTGTGTATATAAGTGTATCACATTGCTCACAGCAATACAATTCACATTAATGTTTGTCTACACTTCAGTGTATGCTTTTATAAATTAGTCTGTGTAAATAATATACTTTAGCCTTGCTCCAAATCATTTATTCAATTACTCAAAGAGGTGTCAGTAGTAGTGATGATCGAGCACCCCGATGCTCGGGTGTTCGGGTGCTCTGGCCGAGCGCCCCCGGAGGCTCGAGTGCTCGGCCGAGCACCCGAGCCCCATTGAAGTCAATGGGAGGACTCGAGCATTACACCAGGCACCCCCTGCTCTGATGAGGGGATGGTGCCTGGTTCATAGGAAAAGGTCAGAAAATGATGGAAACACCACAGAAATGGTTCAGGGACAGCATAGGGAGGATGTCTGGATGCATCTTGGACTCCAACGTCGCTGCTGGGAACGATGTTTCGCCCGTAGTACGCCATTATTACAGACTGACCGTAAAACACACAAAAAGGAAGATAAAAACTAATCTGCGGCTAGGCACACTAAACAATATGTGACGCTAATCTGCGGCTAGGCACACTAAACAATATGTGACGTTAATCTGCGGCTAGGCACACTAAACAATATGTGACGCTAATCTGCGGTAGGCACACGAAACAGAATGTGACGCTAATCTGCGGCTAGGCACACGAAACAGAATGTGACGATAATCTGCGGCTAGGCACAGTGAACGAAATATGTGACGTTAATTTGTGAATTTGCACACTAAACAATATGTGACGCTAATCTGCGGCTAGGCACACTAAACAATATGTGACGTTAATCTGCGGCTAGGCACACTAAACAATATGTGACGCTAATCTGCGGCTAGGCACACTAAACAATATGTGACGCTAATCTGCGGCTAGGCACACGAAACAGAATGTGACGCTAATCTGCGGCTAGGCACAGTGAACGGAATATGTGACGTTAATTTGTGAATTTGCATACTAAACAATATGTGACGTTAATCTGCGGCTAGGCACACTAAACAATATGTGACGTTAATCTGCGGCTAGGCACACTAAACAATATGTGACGCTAATCTGCGGCTAGGCACACTAAACAATATGTGACGCTAATCTGCGGCTAGGCACACTAAACAATATGTGACGTTAATCTGCGGCTAGGCACACTAAACAATATGTGACGCTAATCTGCGGTAGGCACACGAAACAGAATGTGACGCTAATCTGCGGCTAGGCACACGAAACAGAATGTGACGATAATCTGCGGCTAGGCACAGTGAACGGAATATGTGACGTTAATTTGTGAATTTGCACACTAAACAATATGTGACGCTAATCTGCGGCTAGGCACACTAAACAATATGTGACGTTAATCTGCGGCTAGGCACACTAAACAATATGTGACGCTAATCTGCGGCTAGGCACACTAAACAATATGTGACGCTAATCTGCGGCTAGGCACACGAAACAGAATGTGACGCTAATCTGCGGCTAGGCACACGAAACAGAATGTGACGCTAATCTGCGGCTAGGCACAGTGAACGGAATATGTGACGTTAATTTGTGAATTTGCACACTAAACAGAATGTGACAATAATCTATGGCTAGGCACACGTTTAAAATGGCCCTTTTTGTCGCTGCGTTGTAAAATAATTGGCCCTGTGCACCTAACAGAATATGTCAGCTTGTCACTGCACTGTGAAATATTTGTCCCTGTGCACCTAGTACAATGTCACCTTAGAACATGTCCCCCCCAAAAAAAAAATTAAATTCTGCCACCCCCAAAAAAAATTAAATGCTGCCCCCACACACAACAGTCCTAAAAAGGACTTTTGGGTCTTGAAAGAGATTCAACAATTTTATTCTCCCTACACTGACTTCCTGTGCATCTAGTATTATATGTCACCTTAGAAATATCCCCCCCACAAAAAAAAAGGAAATTGTGCCCCCCCAAACAAAATATAAATGCTGCCCCCACACACAACAGTCCTAAAAAGGACTTTTGGGTCTTGAAAGAGTTCCAACAATTTTATTCTCCCTACACTGACTTTCCCTGCCTAAGCGCATCTCTCCCTGGCTAAGAATGAGCCGAACTCGCGCGTCGGGTGCTATACAGCACCCGATCACGGGTTCTGGCCAGCCAATCAGTGTAATGCCAGCAGCCAACATGGCTGCTGGCATTACACTGATGTCAGAGCCTCCCCGCACGTTTATTGGCTGCGCAGCAGCCGCGAAACGTGCGGGGAGGAGACCCGAACATGGTGGGCGAGCACATGCGGTACTCGTACGAGTACCGCCATGTGCCGAGCAGAGCGATGCTCGAGCCGAACCGAGCTTCGGCCGAGCATGCTCGCTCATCACTAGTCAGTAGGCCATGAAATAACCTAAAACTTCTCGGAAATGCCCGCACCTCACCCATGCCCCTAGCAGACCCACCTAAAACAAAATTGCCCCTCTCTGGCCAATCAAAATGTTTGAGTTATATTAAAGTTGGTGGGTATGTCTGTTATATAGGAGTGTGAGATTCAATATAGTATAGTCTAGATCAGGGGTGTCTAACTGTAATACTCAAGGGCCATCAACAGGACAGGATTTAAGGATGTCCCTGATTAAGCAAAGGTGACTTAACCAGTGGCTTGTTCATTTAGATTGACCCACCTGTGCTCAAACAAGGAAATTCTTAATTCTTGTACAGTTGGTAGCTCTCATTCCATGCCCTCAGGGCCCACTTACAGTCCAGGACTTTAAGATGTCTCTTTTTGAACACAGGTGAGTGAATCAGAATGTGTGAACCCTGATTAACTCCCCTGTGTTCAACCATGGAAATCTTCAACTTCTGCACAGGTGGACCCTGAGGGCACATGTTGAGAACCAATGGTCTAAATAACTGATCTTCTAATTACCCTGAGTTTGAGTAAATGGTTGTGTTAGGGGTATTTGAGCACTATGGGTGGGAAACCTTGATTAACAGCACAAATGGCTTTTAACCTTGCTCCTAGTATGTTATGTGCCCTGTAGTTTTGTGAAAAGACACATATTGTGCCATACTTCAATAATGTTTCAGTGTACCTTATATCACGATTTTTTTAAAACAGACAATTTCCCATTAAATGGATTACAATAACCCAGACCTGCCCAACTTTTTCTCTGGGTGGAGTATATATTCTTTAAGCGAACCTGGTGTGCCGGATCCATTCAAAAATAATGGGAAAAATTCATCTCTTTCTACTTTGTTTTGGCTGTATTATCAGCATGGGTTGCCAGCTGTGAAATTTGTCATTGAGGGGGCCCCAGTGCCAACAATTTTAGGCCACTAATACAGTAATATTTTCAAATTGGTGTAACGAGAACCTATTGTATCCTGGGGCAGCTGGGATCCCTTGAATGCTTTGCCACAGCACAACTGCACCTTCTACACCCCCTGTATCTATGCCTCTGTTGGAATGTCTTGAAATCTATACTATAAAAGAGTATTCAGTCATGTGAGGGAGAATTCCCCTTCTGTCCTTTCCACTCCCTAGGGCAGCAGTAAGGAAGAGATATTCTAATATCCTCCTTACTGCCTGTTTCCAACTTACGAGGGGCAGTGATTTTGAAGGAGTGGGAAGGGGGATAAAGGCTCCCTGGCCACTCCTGTCAAAATCTCTGCAAGGTGTTTCACCTCCCAAGGAGTTTCACATCCATCTCCCATTCACAAACTCCTGTGTACATACCCTCCCTCCCATTCACCACCTTCTCCTCTATGTTGTCCCTCCCTTTATGCACTCACTCTGTTCATTGCTGCTTTCTACTGTGTTCCCCTGCCTCACATGTTCACCACCCTCCCTTTCACCTCTTCGCCACCACTCCCCTTCTCTGTGTCCGCTCCTTCCCTCTCATTCGCCACCTTCTCTTACCTTGTGGCCTCCCATCCATTTTCTGCTTTGCCTTCCCCTCCCATTCAGTCATCTTTTCATCTCCCTCTCCCATCCATTCAATGCTTTCTACCATCCATTCAATGTTTTGCCTACCTGTATCATTCATACACCGCATCGACCCCCCCTCCCACCCATTCTACTCTTCGACTCTGCCTCCTCTTCATTCAATGCTTTGACTCCCCCTCTCATCCATTCAAGGCTTTGTCTACCTGTGGCAACAGCTCTCTGCCTTCCTCTACACCAGTCTATTCTTTACTCTGTACAGCACAGTGGAGAAAGGGTGGAAGAGGCAAACTGACAAAATTGGAAAAGGAACAGGTTAATGGAGCTCCTGCGCCAAACTAGGGAAATGAAATTCCTGTAAATTTAAATGGGGATTTTAACCCCTGGAATGTCAGTTCTCTAATGCATTGTAAAGCAATACATTGCAGACCTCTATTGCATTCAAGGGTGAAAAGCTCATTCATATTATTAAGAAGCTGTATTTGTTCCTTATGGTACAGAATTGCACCTTTTTAGCTTGGTGAATAAGGCTCTTTATAATATTCTTTATATCTGTAACATGGCTTGATAGATTTTATGTAGCCTTTTTAAACAATTCTCATAAAGTTATTGTATATCATACGATGTGATACAGAATTCTATATCTTCCTTTTGACACAAGCTCTTCATATATAGGAAATATCTGCTTCTTGTGTAGAATAATGCCCTGAAGCTGATGTACTATGGAAAATGAATGCACTTCTATGGAAAAGTAATGCACTTCTATGGAAAAGTAATGCACTTCTGGGCCAACCAACAGCACCATAGGAAGCAAGTAAACATTCACAAAACTCCTGTTCCCTTAAATTAGATTTTAACCCCTAGAATGCTAAATAAGTCTTCAGGACTTTTGGACTTGTGCCCCTTGGTTTGCCTCAGTAACTTCTTGTACATCAACTTCAGGGAGCAGAATCAGATGAACAGCTAAATCTGAGAAATGAAACAAAATCAACCCTTACACTCCAGTGGTTTATAAATAAGCATATGTGGCAATGGTTTAGGAATAAGATCAGAATCAAGATCTATTTGTCACAACAAGAACTGAACCTTAGTTACAGTAGATGCCACTATCAAATAAACACATCTTTTCTAACTGAAACCTTTGGAAACTCTATGTCTCATTAGCTCATATCAACAGGAAACTCTGCAACCTCCTTATAAGTTCCCACTCTTACTAAACACGTAGCCTTTGTGTAATCTGGTAAAATGACTATTGCTAAAGCCAAAGAGAAAAGGGGGAGCAGAGAGACAGATGGGTCTGAGGGATGGATGCTATGTGTAAATACTGGGGACACCTCTCCACCTGCCTGACTAACTAACTAACTAAAATAAATAAAAGTTAAATGTAGAGTTACAGGGTGAAATTGTGTGTTAGGTCTGCGGCAGAAATGATGTTGACATGGAAACTTTCTGAGTGCTAGAGGAGTATGAAATGCATTAGGGGTAGTTATTAAAGGGATAGTAATGTTTCATAATAAAAGCAGCTATAATTATTCATCATAGTATTTGGACTTTGGAGAGTGTTATTTCAATTCTGTCAGAGTTGCAGTTCCAGAGTAATTCAATGAAAAAGTGTCCCCCTCCCGCCCCATTTACTGATGTAACACTGTTTATCCAGAGCAGAAGGGAGGTGCCCAGGTAGACTGCAGAGAGGGACAATCTTCAATTAAGATTAGGAGAAACTTGAAAAACTTGTCAAGGGGGCAGGGTTTTCATTGTTCTCATAGGAAGAAGATTGCCCCCTGCTGTTATCTGTCTGGTGTATGGACTGCATTCCACATCTGAGAAGAGATAGCTTACACTAGGTAAAAGGGGCGGGAGGGGATACTTTGCTTGTGAATATCTCTTAAACCATAAAGGTTTGAGAGATCAGACTTATATCATTCTTCATGTTTTTTTAATGCCTACAAAATAAAATAAAGTTAAAACGAAGTATTACTATCCCTTTAATAGGATTCTGTCCTAAAAGAACCACTTGAAGTAATGTCTTAGGGCTCGACCCATTTCCCACCAGTAAAAAAATAAGTACATTGGTAGTTTGAAGTCACAGTCAGGTATTATTATTATTCTTTATTTGTATAGCGCCAACTAATTCCGCAGCACTGTACAATTGGGAATTGACATACAGAGGTATTAAATAGTACAATCAGGTGTGGAGAACAGAAGGATCAGAGGACCCTGCTCGTGAGAGCTTACAGCCTAGAGGTATGCAATTACCTGTGCTGTTACATACTACCAAAAGGAAAAACATGCACTAAAGCACTAAATTTGCACCCAAAAGAAGTAATGATAAAGTAGTTGAATTTGCAGCTCAGTTACTTGTGGTGGATAGTAAAATTTGTTAAGGCGCTTTATTGACAAAAATTACAGGCTAAAAAAATCTGTAGAAGAGTCCCCTAATGCATGTGCCTAACCACCGACGTGTAAGTGAAGTGTCAAAGAAGACAGAAAAGAAAATACCAAAGTAGGGATCCCTACGCTAGTGACCCTTGGATGCATTGATTTGGGGGCCTAAGCCCCATATCAATACATCCACAGTATCCAAAAATGTGTGTAAAGGAAAAATAATTAACCCTTTGAATGCCACTAAACTAAACACCAAGTTTAAAGAAGAAGAACGAAGAAGAATACAGATGAAGAAAGAAGAAGATGACAGATAAAGAAAGATATGACAGATAAAGAAGAAAAAGTGGATGTCAGATGAAGAAGAAAGAAGAAGATTGAAGCTTACAGAAGAAGAATTGACGAAAACTACCAGCAAGCAGAAGACCTCGCTGGACTCCAGGATTGCAGATAAGAGTTGCAGCTGTGAGTGATAGGGTAATGTTAGAACTAGCATGGGGCCACTCTATTATTAATGTTAGGAGTAGTCTAGGGCCAATGGGAGGGTTAATGTTTGTAAGGGTCACTGTGTTTGCAGATCATGCTCAGTGTTTGGGAGAGTATCAAACACAGAGCATTAGCTGATTTCCTTTGAGGTTCCCATTTCTCACCCTATTTAGTGTGAGTTATGGGACTGAAAAAACCATGTTGAACATTGGGCCTCAAGTCAGGCTCTGTGTCCCAATGCTCCTTGTAGTTCCTGTTCATAGGGCAATTGAATTCTGACAGTACCACTTTATGTGTACCGGTTGGTGTCATTTTTACACTAATGCTAGTTTTATGGTGGTAAATGGATCGAGCCCTTAGTCCTAAACCTGCCTAATTTTCTACTCCTGGATTAACAAGGGGAATATAACAAAGGCTGAACTTAAAGTGATAGTAATGTTTCATAAAAACAGCAGTTCCAATTAATCTTCATAGTATTTGAGCCATAGAGAGTGTTATTTCAATACTGTCAGAGTTGTAGTTCAAGAGTAATTGACTGATAATGTTTCCCCCTCCTGCCCCTTTTACATAGTGTAAGCTGCCTCCCCTCAGATGTGGAATCCAGTCCATAGACCAGACAGCTCACATCAAGGGTCAATCTTTTTACTGTGAGAACAATGAAAACCCTGCCCCCTTGACAGGTTTTTCTAGAGATGCAAAAACAAGGAAACAGGAGGTGCCCAATTGTGTAATACATTCATACACTATTGTGTTGACTGAAGAATTATCTACTCACAAATGCATTTGTCAGTCCTGGATCAAGAGCTGTCAGACAAGCAGGTAGAGAGAATGTCCCGTCTCCACTCAGGATACTTTCAAGTTCAGGCCCGGGAAGTAAAAAGGAAGTAGTGGCACTTATCACTATATAAAAATATTTATTAAATATAAAGAATAAAAAAATTCACACACACACACATATATATATATATATATATATATATATATATATATATATATATATATATAATACATCGGTCTTATCTGCTACCATTGTTCTCTGGGAGTGGCTGTGAAGGGAGAAATGAGCATTAAAAAACACAAATCAAAAATAACAAACAAACAAAAAAATGCCTTTTTGATTGATAAGTAAGAGTCAGACAGGCGGGTAAAGTCATCCTTCCTTCCTGAGCTCGCAAACAGTCGTATAGCTTGACATACAATGTTACTTTCACGTGCTCACTACTACATTGGCAAGAAGAAGAGGGACAAGAAAATACTATGGTATGTTGGTGCTTCACCAGCTGCTGTGTGCTTTATCCTTTATTGTAAGCTGCTGATTTTGAAGCTATCAGGTTGTACTGTTCTGTAAAATAAAACACAACAAATTAACACTGCAGTGCTTGGGAGAAAGAGAGAAAGTACTGAAACTTTAACACTCTTCTATTGTGTAAAAGCAGACAGGCAAAAAAGGGGAGTTGGAGTTGCTTGAGGGCAAAAATATCTTGGGAAATTCATTGGTGGTAGCAAAAAGTTGGGCCTTTTATGTTTTTTAATGCATGGGAACGTTTATGGAAAAAGCAGCAAAATGTGTTTTTTCAGTGAAATGTCCCACAAAATATTTTTGACTTTTTGCCCATCTCTACTCTCTGACATTCAAGTGGTTAAAGTCCCATTTTAGTCAATAGGAATTTAGGGAATGTTTCTTTATCCCCTGTGGTGCAATTGGTTTACCCCAGAATTACTCCAATTCTTTTTTATATCAGGCTATTTCACAATGCCCTCTGGCACTCAATGGATCACAAGACATCGGCTTCTTGTTTTCAGAGATCAAACATTTTGGGCCACAAGCCTACTAAGCATTAATATAATTTGCTTATTGTACCTTTAACCATCTGAGTGCCTGAAAGGTATCCAATTGATTGCAAAGCAATGCATTGGATACATTTCTGGCTCTGAAAGGGTTAAGGCTTTCAAAGGTTTTTTTTTTCTTGTTTTTCAAAAGAAAGGAATGCATTTTAGTTTGAAAGATACAAATCCTGCTCAAGAGGTGGATAGTTATAATGAATCCTATGTTTGTATGAAATACCAATAACCCTTCTTTTTAATAGTTTTAGAACCAGAGTGGTGTGTAAGACATTGCAAAGTGGTACTGAAAGGGTGAAAGATCCCAAAGACAAAGTGGAATACAATGCACTGCAAATAATTGAGAAGGAGACAGTGAAAATGAAGACCGCTTAAAATGCTTTAATGATGATTAATTCATTGTGGAACACATGTTGCTCACCACTGGGGGAAGATATTAAAATAGATAGCTTCTTTTTAATCCCATGCAAGAGAGTTTTGGAGCATGTTGCAATATGTAGAAAAGCTCTCCGATAACTAAGGGTTAATTGCCCACAAAGAGGAAGGTGAGGGCTTTGCATAGAAAACTTGGGCAGTGGGTGGTTTTTGCAGGAAGTGAGGCTGAGCAGAGGAAATGACAGAAAGGTTTAGTTTATGAGAAATGTTGAGCTGCGAATGCTTGTCTGGTACTATTCCCTTAGTGCATCATGCATTATTTCATATTGTGAGTGTATGTTGAGCCTGGTACCCCATATGTACCTACCTGTTAGACTGAAAATTGCAACTTATAAGAAGTTGGAAAGCATTTTAAGGATTTTAACCCTTTGAATGCCAGATAGGTTTCTTTTGCTTTGTTAAATGCAATTGTTTTGCTCCAGTTTTGCTTCAGTTCTCTATACCAGCTATATACCAGTAAAATAGAACAACATACAGGCAATATTCTGGCTTGATAATACTGTCCATTACATGGAACATTTACAATATTGCATGACATCATCAGGACAATGCACCAGAATACAGAGCTTCTAGAGCAGTGATGGCAAATCTATGGCACTTGTGCCACCACTGGCACTCACAGGCCTTTATGGTGGTACGCAGCCAAGGTGACTTTCAATCCATGTTTGCAGATTGGAAGGCTCGCATTGATGATAGCCAGGACTGTGTGATATGCTGCGAATCAAAGGTGGTATTTGCTGGGATTGTCTTCATCAGTCTGGGTGTCAGTTTTCAAATTGTACTGTCCTCAGAAGAAGTTTTAAAGTGGCTCCCAGAAAGATGAAGACAATCCCTGCATGCGACATGCTGACTTCGCAGTGTGCGACAAGATCCCGACTGTCAACTATGCGGGCTGTGCGGGGACAGAGACAAAAAGATCTGGCATGCATTTTCTCAGAGCTGGCCTACTGTATCTGAAAAGTACATGTGGGACAATGCTGGGACAGACTGCAAAAATCAGGACTTCACCAACTCCTTCACAGAAAATAGCAAAGGGGGGGATGAAGAAGCAAGAAGGAGAAAGAGGCAAGGGGGGAGCAAGAAAGGGAAGAAAGAAGCAAGGGGGGTAAGAGGGGGACAAAGAGGCAAGGGGGGAGAAAGATGCAAGAGGGGGATAAAGAGGGGGAGAAATAGACTCTTTCTCCCTCTTGTCCCTTTATCTTTCTCCCCCACTTTTCTGTTTCTACCCCTTGCCTCTTTCTCTTTATCCGCTCTTGCTTCTTTCTCCTTATTCCATTCTTGCCTTTTTCTCCCTCTTGCCCCTTTCTCTTTCTCCCCCTCTTGCTCTATCTTGCTTTCTCCCCCATCTTGCCTCTTTCTCTTCCTCTTATCTCTTTCCCCCCTTGCTGCTTTATCCCTCCTCTTGCCCCTTTCTCTTTATCCCTCCTCTTGCATCTTTCTCTTTTTCCCCTCTTGACTCTCTCTTTCTCCCCCTTTTGTGTCTTCAGGCAATGTGGAGGGCAATGTGGAGGGTTGTGAGGAACAGAACAGGTGGCGATGTGGAGGCTTGTGAGGGAGAGAGAAAAAGCCCCACACATCTCTTTCTTTAGATTGCGTGGTGACATTGACATCCTTGTGTCACCTCACGGGATTCAATAGGCTGAATTTTCAGCAGCTGTTACGCACCTAGTGCTCAGTGCTCATGAAAGAGCTGAGCCAGGAAGAAGAGGAGCACAATATCAGCAAGCAAGTCAGCACATACATATTGTATTTATGTGAATAGAGAGCAGATTATGACAGTGCTTAGATATGTGAGACACAGTCTTTCAGTGAGGGGCAACCTGAAGCACTGCAGTTGTTCAGGACTATAATTCCCATCATCTTTCTACAGCCAGTTAATGTCTGGCTGACGATGATGGGAGTTGTGCACCTGAACAGCTAGAGAGCTTCAGGTTGCCCACCACTGTTGTACATGTACACTAGATACCAGCCCAGCAGTAGTGGTTCCCACTTTTTATTTGCACTTCACACTGCCCTTGCCAGTGACAAGTGTTTACTTCTCATGCAACAATAGGTGCTTCTCATCAGGGCATTGTGTCCAGTATGACAGTGGAGAAAATGTATGCATCAGAAAACTAAAGGTCCAATTGTAGAGGCACAATAAGTAGTCATTGGAGGTTATACACCAAGGTGTGATAAAGAGGTAATAACGCAGAGATAACATCTCCAGTGGTATCACTTCTCCACTTCCTATGTTATTCTATAAAGCCTATGCATTAAGATCTACATAGAATAACATAGGACTTGGAGAAGTGATATCACTGGAGAAGTTATCACCTTGTTATCACCTCTTTATCACACCTTAGTGCATAACCCCCACAGAATTCTAAGCTCTGTGGGATCACTAGTGTACCTGCATTTCAGTTGTAGGCTCCTTAGTATGACTGAGGTACCTTCATTTCATTTGTAAGCTCTGTGGTATAGTTAGTATAGGTCCATTAAAATTGTAAGATTTGTGGTATCACTAGCGTTACACCATTTCAATTGTAAGCTCTGTGGTATCACTAATGTAGCACCATTTCAACTGTAAGCTTTGTTGTATCACTTGCTTCACATAATTAATGTCAGTTCTAAGACATTTGTTTCATGTGCTTTTATTCTTAGAAAAAAACACACTTTACATCTGTATGATAACATAAAAGGAACACACTATATATAGTTGTCTTTTCACATCTGTATTCACAAAAAAAAAACTCCTTTCCATGTTACATTTTCAGTGCTAGGTCTTTTATATCTCCATCCTTGTCTCAGTTCTGCAAACTGGGAACTCGGGCCCAAAAAACATTCGCCATCACATTTTTATAGTATTACATGAGATCTGAAGGGCAATACGCCATTACATGACAATTGCAGAGTATTATATGAAATCAGTGGTGCAATGCACTAATACATGAGGACAACATATCCTTACTTGAGACCAGCAGAGTATTGCATGATACCAGTAGTGCAATTCACCATTATATTAAACCAGAGAAACTAGCCAAACTGGGTTCGTTTATATTAGAGAAGAGATGTCTAAGGGGACAAATGATTTACATTTACAAATATGTTTTAGGTCAATACAAAGAATTCTCTAACTAACAATTTACACAAGTAACAATAGTCCATCAATTATGACTAGAGGAAAGGTGCTTTCAACTAAAACAAAAGCAGGGAGTTTTTACAGTTTGGGCTGCAAAGTTATTGCATTCTTTGCCTTTATATGCTGTGTGTGCAGAAACTGTAGTTGCTTTAAAAAATAATGGATACCTGTTTAGCTCAGAACAATAATGAGAATTATTACAAATGGTTTCAAAGCAGATAAGATGCTTATCAAGGGAAATATATGACTGACTTTTGGATTCAGGAATTATTTTTCTTTACCCACTTCAGGCTAATGGCTTCATTGGGGTTTTATTTTGCCTTTCTCTGGATCAGCAATGGTCATATGGAATGGGCTGGACTTGACAGACATGTCTTTTTTTCAGCCTCATCACCTATATTACTACTGCATGAGACCAGTACTACAATGCACCATTAGATGAGTCCAACAGGGTAATACATCATCCATTAAGGAGTATATTCCCTGCTGGTCTCAGGTAAAACAAGATTTTAAAAAGCACCGGTTCATCATTCTGACATGTCTGAAAATTAGAGAACAGCATAATAATGGAGAACACACTGGAGGAGGATCTGTGCATCAATCTTGGCTGAAGATGAGGTTTATTAAGTGCTACACAATAGTAGGCAACATGTCTGGGGGCTCAGTTGCCACTTTTCATTAGTGCCTGAGGAAAGGTGGCATTTACCCACCCAAAACATTGCATTAAACCTCAGCTTCAGCTGATATTGATGCAGATCCTTGAGTGTGTTCTCCATTACTTTGCTGTATTATGTTCTCTTGAATGAAAGAATATGTTTATTTATATAGCGCCACAAGTATACGCAGCGCTTTACAATTTAAGGGTTTAAACAATACTGGGTTACAGGTGCTTTGTAGAGTGAAACATTGGGTGCGAGCTCCCTGCCTGAAAGCTTACAATCTAAAGTGGTAATGGGAGACATACAGAGTACATAAGTGTCAAGTGCTGAATACAGTGTTAGTTCTGACGATGATAGAGGACATCAGTAAAGTAAATAATTTATAAGAGCGTTCATTGTACAACATCAGTGCCTTCTAGCATGGTGAGATTTTATCCATGAGGTGCATTTTTAAGTGAGATTTGATGGGAGATGCTGAACTGGATCTTAATGGGAGATGCTGAACTGGATTAATTCAACGTGCATAATATTCCTTATATATGCATGAGTGCTTCACTAAAAACCATCCAGCACACTGGTAGAAAAAGTGACAAGGCTACTGTTGGATAAAGTTTAGGATTTAGAGGAACTGGAGAGTTTCATGTCCTCACTGAGGTTCATGTACTAAGAAAAAGGTGCAATTCTGAAGCACACCAACTGCACCATAGGGGACAAAATAATAATAAAATAAGTGGTTATTTTAACCCCTTGAGCTATAGGTAGGTGTCCAATGCATTGAAAATCAATGTTTTGGAGATATTATCTAACACTCAAATTTGTTAATAACCCCATTTAAATCAGTGGCATTTTTACCCTTTTGTGTAGTTGTTTTGCTCCAGAATTCCTCCACTTTTTTTAGAATATGAGCCTCACTGTGTGTTGGAAAGTACTAATAATTACATTCTTACAGTTCTAAATTGGTTGAAAATATTGAATCAACTGACCTACGTTTTGGAATGAAGAGATGTTAAAGAGGAAGACCTGCTTGTGCAGATTCCTGTTAATGAAACAGCCATACACAGTCACATTATCCAGACATCTCAGCTCATTAGGTCGACTTTAGGTCAATGAAAATGGTGCACGTTGGTCCTAGGAAGAGTGGACCTCTGCCAGAGCCCTGCAAAATGACCTCCATCAGGCCACAAATGTGCATGTGTCCACTCAAACGGTCAGAAACAGACTCCATGAGGGTGGTATAAGGGCCCGACGTCTACAGGTGGGGGTTGTGCTTATAGCCCAACACCGTGCAGGACGTTTAGCATTTGCCAGAGAACACCAAGATTGGCAAATACGCCACTGGCGCCCTGTGCTCTTCACAGATGAAAGCAGGTTCACACTGAGCACATGTGACAGCCGTGACAGAGCCTGGAGACGCCGTGGAGAACGTTCTGCTGCCTGCAACATCCTCCAGCATGACCGGTTTGGCGGTGGGTCAGTAATGGTGTGGGGTGGCATTTCTTTGGGGGGCCACACAGCCCTCCATGTGCTTGTCAGAGGTAGCCTGACTGCCATTAGGTACCGAGATGAGATTCTCAGACCCCTTGTGAGACCATATGCTGGTGCGGTTGGCCCTGGGTTCCTCCTAATGCAAGACAATGCTAGACCTCATGTGGCTGGAGTGTGTCAGCAGTTCCTGCAAGAGGAAGGCATTGATGCTATGGACTGGCCCGCCCGTTCCCCAGACCTGAATCTGATTGAGCACATCTGGGACATCATGTCTCGCTCCATCCACCAACGCCACGTTGCACCACAGACTGTCCAGGAGTTGGCGGATTCTTTAGTCCAGGTCTGGGAGGACATCCCTCAGGAGACCATCCGCAACCTCATCAGGAGCATGCCCAGGCATTGTAGGGAGGTCATACGGGCACGTGGAGGCCACATACACTACTGAGCCTCATTTTGACTTGTTTTAAGGACATTACATCAAAGTTGGATCAGCCTGTAGTGTGGTTTTCCATTTTGATTTTGAGTGTGACTCCATATCCAGACCTCCATGGGTTGATAAATTTGATTTCCATTGAGAATTTTTGTGTGATTTTGTTGTCAGTTCATTCATTCAGATCTAGGATGTGTAATCTTAGTGTTCCCTTTATTTTTTGGAGCAGTGGGATATGTAAACTTAGTGTTCCCTTTATTTTTTGAGCAGTGTATATTGGCAAAATCCATTTTCTGGTGTTCTTTTAAAAGAGCAGCACATTTTTTTTTTAATGAAAAAAAAAAAAACACGTGAAAAAACTTTTCCAGGTTTTCCATCAATGGTACACCCACTGCTTTGGGATTTTACAGTTCGATATTATTATAGCACAAACTTAACTTTTTTAACATTAACTTGCAATTTTCTATTATTGTGCTGTCCCTATCACTTACTATGAAGACCCATAACCTATGACTATCTCTCTGACTCTATATGTTTCTGCTACAGAGGTTTTCTACTCATCTGTGCTCTAGAATCTTTCCTCGCGGGTCTATGGAAGTCTCCAAACAACCTGACCTCTGTTTCAATGGCTGTTGACTTCACAAGTACTAGCTATACTGTCTGTTGGAGTATTCTTCCTAATTTTACCAGAAGAGGTAACAATGATTACAATCCTACTACTGTGGATCCTCTTGGCTAAAGGTTTCTTCATCCAGAGATTGTCAGGTACATTCAGCTTCTGAGCCATATGACCTCTTATTTGTGACTGGTTTTAGTACTACTCTGTTTCTGCAGAAGTCTGGGTGGTGGCTTGCAACCTGAAACTCAACTTTTGGAAAGGGTCACTGTTACAGGCTGGATACCTTGTTCTGGCCATTGATATACACTGAGGTTTTGTACATATACTGACAGATTAAATATTAGGTATGGGCGAAAATTTTTGCTTCAAACTGAAATTGACGAAAAATGTCACTTTCCACTTGGCGAAAAATTTCCTGTGAAAAGTGCTGTTTTTTTTCCGCTTTTTCCGCCTAGCTCATTGCTTTGAAATCAATGGGTAGAAACATTTTTCTTCACCTCATGAAAGTTTTCTACAGCCATATAAAAACGCTGTCAGGCTCTCACAGCATGCCATTCTGTGTTTGTGAGAGGAGAGAGCAGCATGTTTTTGAGCTAGAGAAGATAGGCAAAAAAAGGGGAATTGAAGCTTAATTTTAGGGTATAATTTAGATAGGACATTTGTTCTCTATAGTAGGGGAGTCTAGGGTGACCAATGGGGATATGAAGGAAGGAAGGAGATTGACCCAAAATACCCCAAAATTTGGTGTGACTGGCAAGACACAGGCAGCTGGGGTCCAAACTGCTTGCTGATTTTACTTTTATTGTCTCTGTGCAGGGGAGTCTGGGGAAAGAAGTTGTTGATTTTGTTTTTTAGTTATATATATTTTTTGGGGACTAACTGTGATAAGATATGGTGGACAACTTAAAAATAAATAAGAAAAAACATAAATAATTAAACAAACAAATATATTAGACCGCTGACTGGGAGCTCTGTGACTGAGGCAGACTTGATAGACAGCAGACAAAATTTGTTGAGGGCCAAGGCAAGACATCACACTCCATCAATTTTGAGTAAAAACACACACAGTAGTTGAGTAATGTCTAGCGAATGCACAAGCGAGTGGGGGAAAGGTGGAGGAAGTGCAGGGGTGTGAGAGTAAAGTGTTATTGAAAAAACTGACTGCAGCAATAGTTGCTGCAGCATGTGCAATAAATAATGATGATCCCTCTACTCCCAGTGTGGATGCAGTTTGTCAAGGTCCCACCAATCATACCACACCAGTCCCCCACCACCACACTGTTGGTTGTACTTTATTTTTTCACACTTTTTGCCCACCCCTATTAAATATAACATGTCCATTATGGGCAATTTCTGGACCTCTGCAACTTGTATGAACCCACTACTGAGAGAACCTCTTCTGTACATATGGTGTCTACCTGAATGCTTTAACAGAGATATTTTTTTTCATAGCTTACTCTAATCATTACAACCAAGGTTGCTTTCATTTTGAACTTTCAGTACAAGCATTAGCCTAGGCCTTTCCTATTTTGGACTAGTCCACTTAATGATTTTTCTTGGTTCCTGTCAAAAATGGCCATTATATCCAGTGTAAAAACAGTACCAGCAAGATGGCCCTTCTTAATATGCTCTAGGGGAAACTTTCTGTGGCTGAATATACTTTGCAATATGATGGAGAAATATCTGTGATTCAAGAGTCTGAAACTGTGGACTTTATTTTGTTATTAGCCTTTTGTCTGCACAAAATGCCATACCAAGTATTTGTATGTGTTTGCTTCCATAACTGAAAGGTAATCCATATTTCTACAGATATTTGTGTGAAATTTTGCATTCTCACATCTGCTGAGTCTTATATTTACCAGCACTGGAGTATGACCTCTTGAGCTGCTTCTTAGAGGCTTAAGTATGGCACCAATAGTGCAGTTCACCCCTTGAGGAACAGAGGCTTAGCAATGTGTTGTACACTTGGCTGGTCCTCAAGGGGTTAAAGGTAGCATACACTATACCATACCCTAAGGTAATGAAGGTCTTCAAGTTAGGTTCAAAGCTTTGACCTCATCAATAAATCTACTTGTAATCGACATTCGAGAAATGTGAATTTGTCCTCTATATGCTAAAACGGGGTGTCAAAGTGCAGTCCTCAAGGACCACCAACAGTACAGGATTTAAGGATTTCCCTGCTTAAGCACAGATGAGGGAGTCAAAATGAATGACCCACTAATTAACTCACATGTGCTTAATCAGGGATATCCTTAAATCATGGCCTTTTGGCGGACCCTTGAGGACCGAACTTGGACATCCCTGCTCTCAAACATAGTTGGATCAGTTCAAAGTAGTACTGAAAATTCATTGAGATTGGCATGTCCATTTCTAGAATATTTTAATTTTGGAACTTTATCTTTTTGGGGTGTAGAATGGGCTGGGCAGAAATGAAGACAAAGGAAATTTTCAGAATAGGATGTAGAGTAAATGGGTCTGTTAAATAGTGGGTTGGATCAAAGGGAACTGGGGAAGGAAGCTCAGAAATAACCAGGTTTCAGGGGTAGATCAACAGGTTTCTTGGCACTTACCTTTTTGTTTGCTGCATTTAAAATTTTGTCTTCATCTGAAGTGATTTTTTAAGTTCTCCAGCACATCTTTGATATTTTGTGTTCTGTGACAATAGTGTGATTGACTATAACTGCAGTTTTCTTAAACAGCAGTTTACTACAAGCCTTAACTCACATGCATTTTCACATCATCTGTGATGTGTCATGATGTAGGATGTTAGTAGGGGTGGGCAAAACATCCTGACATTTTCCTGCTACAAAATTAGTGACAACCACATAGTTGTCTGCTTTTTTGCTGTTGATTCCGCCTTAAACAAACCCCTCAACAGTTTCTCCTTTTTTGCCTACTGCCAAAATGTTTACGCAATTGCGTCCAGTGAGTCAGATGAGGAGGAAGTGACTGCCACCAGTATTGAAGGACCTGGGAGCTCTGATTCCCCAGACCCAATGATGTCCACTCGCCCTACAGTGTCCCTTAGGATCTGGGGGACATTTGTATCATAGTCAGTAAATGCACATGAAGAAGTGGGTAGCAGTGTGAGTAGGACACTTAGGAGGAGGTGGAGGAGATGATGGCAGGTGTGACAGAAGGGAACCTTAAGTAATACTTGCCATCCTCAAGTGCAGTCCCACTACTACCACGCAGAAGCAAGAGAGTCTTAGGGGTGAGGGAGGGAATGATGATCGGAATGATAATTGTGATGAAGCAGCTGAGGTGGTAGGGGAAGTAAAAGTGATAAAGCCAAGCAGCCAGACTAGCGGTTAAGGGAGCCCACAATATCCCCCTGACCCTGTGATTCCTCTTCCCCTGGCATTGTGTCTCTGGGACATGATGCTGAGGAAGGCAGAACTGGCTAGCAGTATTAGCATCAGCACAGATCAGCTGTCTGCCAGTCTTCCTTTTTTACATCAAGAAGAGATGGCAAGTGTGACAGTAGGGAACCCTCTGTCACATTTGTCATCAATGCCAACCAGTGTGACTCTGATAGAGCAGCAGCAATAAGGAGAGACAAGTGATGGTGGAGCAGCTAGGGTGGAAGAGACACTAATGGCCTTCAAGCTGAAAGTGACAAGAAATGGGAGATCGATATGCAAATGGGGATGGGCATCACCATCACTACCAGCTTTGACATTGCAGTTTTTGTAGCTGCTGTAATTCCTTCTACAGCTGAGCTGCAGGTGCTGGAGACTGATGATTAGCAGGTTAGTGTGCCACAAACCACAATGGCCACAGTGGGAATATGGTCCTGCAGCAGTCACATGTGACTAGGAAAGGTTCCATTTTCCACCAAATATCCTGGTCTTAGTTTTAGTGCTGATTCTGAGGCAGCAGCATCTTCTGCCACAGCCAGTAATTGGGATTGTGAAGAAGAATAAAGAGGCAATTTTTATCTTGGGGTAGGCACCATACAAGTCATAAATGAAAAGCGGAAAGGAGGGAACGCACCTCGGCACAGCCGCCCTGATAACACAGATGAAATACAGACACATGACATTTATGTGACGC
This sequence comes from Rhinophrynus dorsalis, assembly GCA_037306005.1. NCBI lineage: Eukaryota > Metazoa > Chordata > Amphibia > Anura > Rhinophrynidae > Rhinophrynus > Rhinophrynus dorsalis. The sequence continues at coordinate 150,493,058 of CM074722.1, read as the reverse complement.
ATTTTAAAACCAAACCCCCACAAAATAAATTGGGAGACACTGTTGCTGTACCCCCTGTCTCTCCCCAAGGGCACCAAGAATCAAGGTGGAAATTGAAGAGGAAGAAGAATAGAGAAACCCAGCCTGAGCCAGAAAGTTTGATTGTGAGTAAAACACCTGGCTCTCCACCTACTTCTTGCGCTAGGGGCTAGGCACAGGAAGACATAACAATGTCTTCTGATGAGTCACCTCTGTCATAGTTACCTGTCCTACCATCTGATAGCGATTCTGTTGATGTGAGGATGTGGCAGGTCATGTCCACCCATTGAATGTTGTGTGGTGTGCTGACCACACATGGCAATGTCGTGGAGTATAATCACAGAATATGCTATGCTGGTGGCAGGGGGGATTCATCATTATTATTAAGACTAAAAGTAGTCATGTGTCCTTAGTGCAGTGGACAAGGGGCATAGCAACAGTACTTTTCAGGGGGGATAATTGATTTGATGGACCTAAGCATCAAAGTGTTTGCTTTCAATTGTGCCAGTTGTTTGATGTGAGTGCTGATGTGTCCATTGCCCCCCAGTTCTTCCCCTATTTTCTACACACACTGTTCACAATGCAGTTGCTGATGAAAGGTACAGTTCCTTGCTGCTGTAGTGTCAAGAAAAAATTCCAATACACCCATGATTTTGGAGGAATTGCCCAGCGTCTTTTCTCTACATATACCTGAAGTGGTAGGGGCTAGTTGTGGTGCTGCTACTGCCTCAGGTGCATCACTGGAGGTAGTGGCAAGTGGAACCATGATCATCATCACCCATAGCACTGCTGCAGTTGATCCCATTTCCTAGGAGCTGCCTAACTGTCCTGCTGCTTAAACAACTCAGCAGAAGCAGCAAGAATAACAGTCGCAAATGCCGCAATGACACCATGGCCATTGCTAGTGGTCACCATAACACTAGCATAGCACTGTGCCTACAAATAGGGGATGAGACTGGGAATGGGGACATGCGAGTGTTAGCAAAATGCTTTTTACCACGCAGTGAATGAAGAGACAAGATTTGGAGAAGGGACAAAACAGGAATCCACTTTATGCGTATAGAGGAGAACATACAACAAAAATTGTTCTGTTCTAAGGAAAATAAAGCTTGAAGTGCATTTATATACTAGTACACACCCTTTGGGTAATAACATAATGCATTATGGTCTAAAAACTACAAGCATGATACATTTGTAGTCCAAAAGCAAAACACTATTATTATAGTCCATCCCCTTCACACCTACCCACCATGATTATCTATATATCCACCCAATCACATTTCTTCACCCTTCACCCAATTATTGTTTTACACACCCACTACTTCCCAGCTACTAAACAACATCTTAACAATAGGACCTGCAATATAGCAAACAGCTATGTTTGTATCCTTGAAAAACTGTTATTTATGCTTTATCTAAGAACAGAGATGTTAGAACAAGCGGAGGGGTAGGAGGATGAAAAAGAGAAGGGGGGGGGGGATCAGAGCTGCACTCCCTTTCTCATAACACCACCATTTTTACAAGTATGGCGGCTTAACCCTTCCTTAGCTGTCACTTAGTGAATGCATAATATGTTAGTACTTGATATTGATATCATGAGGAATGAGGTGTGGCCACAGTAGTGTTGTGCGTGCCTAGAGTACTGGTTCTCAGCCCATGCCCTTGGGTCCTACTAATGGGCCTGGACTTCTGAGTTTCCCTGCTGGGTTGATCAGAGACTCAGTCAATTTTATTAACTCACCTGTACTTTAACAAGGAAATCCTCAAATCCTGGCCTGTTATTGGGTCCTGAAGACACAGGTTGACAACCGCTGGCCTAGAGTATAGGGTTGCCACCTTTTCTTCCAAAAAATACTGGCCATGGCATTCCGTCCATAGACTTAACATTGGACAGAAGCCAATTTTTTGCCGGCCTGCCAGTAAAATACCGGCTGGGTGGTAACCCTACTAGAGTATCTTGATTAGGAGCGCATGGGATGTAAATCCGCCCCTGATAATACATTCTAACTTCTTCCTTAATAGATCTCTGTTAAAGGGATAGAAATGTTTCACAAAAAAGCAGCTCCAATTAATTTTCATAGTATTTCGGCCATGGAAAGTGCTATTTCAATGCTGTCAGAGTTGTAGTTCAAGAGTAATTGAATGATAAAGTATCCCCCTCCACTTTTACTGATGTAACACTGCTCACCTCAGAGCAGCAAGACTGTCGTGATGGATTGTAGAGAGGGACAATCTTCAGTGAGCATTAGGAAAACCTGAAAAACCTGTCAAGGGGGGCAGGGTTTTCCTTATGCTCTCAGTAAGAAGATTGTCCCTTGCTGCGACCTGTCCAGTCAAGTGACCAGATTCCACATCCACAAGTACTATTAAGATTAATCAGAGCTGTTTTATTTGTGAAACGTTACTATCCCTTTAAACTCAGCATACGTTCAGTATGTGGCATGGGTGGACAGGTTAAAACTTTTTCCTATAATAGAGGTGCAGTTCAAAGCTTTTTCTTTCTCCTTCACTGAACAGATAAGTTTTTGTCTTTCAGTTCCTTCCTACATCACTTGTGGTTTTTTAATTTAATGTTTTTAGAAATTGACTAAAAATTGATGTCTTTTGCATTTACATCCTGAGGCTGATGTTCTAAGAGGAACTGGAACAATTATGGGGCAAACCAACATCATCATAGGGGATGAATACAAATTTCCAAAATGTACATGATTTGACTTTTGCAAGACAAAATACAGGAAGGCGCTCCTGGTGTATTATCACCAATACTTTCTGATCCACCACCACACCACTGGTGTAAGAAATGTACTCACAAATTAATATGTTCAGCCTAACACATATGTGAAATGCTGAAACTCTCGCTTTTGGGGTTTATATCACACTGTCCCCTAACAGTATTGATGGTTTAATCCAACTGGTCGCTCCTCACAAACAGCCTCAGGAAGTGTAGAACATGCAAAAAAAACATATATATAGAGGGCGCCCAATAGTGCCTATTATCTTCCAAGACACAATAGATATAAATCTTCAAGATATACTCACAACTGTGATGGTTGTGAAGAGGCTTATGCCCAAACACAACAAGACAAGCCTACAGAGAGTTTAACCTGTCTCTGTTCAGGTAATCTCAAATGGAGAAAAGGGATCCACACGATGCTGCTTCTTTTCAAAATTCCTTGTTTTTTTAATATTCAAAACATATTTAAACAGATGAAAATATTCAAAAATTATAAAAATTATACTATATTAAAATAAATGGCTAAGCTATACAACGTTTCGTAGTTGCCTAACTACTTCTTCAGATTTAGTCAGAGCCAAAAAACAGGTACAAAGCAGCATCAAGAACCCCCCTGGGCAGACCAAACTGGATTTCCTTGTCACCCTGTGGCCCCAATATGCACAGGGTGACTTACACCCAAGAGTGGACTGGGAAGCTAAGGAAGGAGCTTCCCCATGAATGGAGTCCATAGTCTTTAATCAGGGAGCTGGCCACCAGGCCCCTCCAGGAGCCCAGGGCACAGAGGATTCCGTAACAGTCTGCTTTCATCTACACTGTCCAATACATAGCCTATCCCCACCCCCACTGTACAGTACATTTTCTGATCTATGCTGTGCAGTGTAAAACCTGATCTTTTCCACACTGTACAATGCACAGTATAAACTCAAGTTTTCTTAGTACTCGCTCTTACAAGATGAGTTACCACCTGCTTTAACCCCATGGCTGCATTGCAATGACTTGAAAACATCTCGATTTTCAAGTGGTTAACCTAGTATCAAAACCAAATGTATTGAAATGCTTGTTTGTATTGGTAATATGAGTAATTTACTTGGCTCAAAATTCAGGAATATTGTAATCTTCCACACCTCCTTTAGTAATCACAGAATCAAAAGCATTTACTAATGGCCGCTCCAGCCTTGCCCTACAGTCTGCAATTACAAAATTGTGCTCTTTGGAACCCTGTTTAGCTCTTCATGGGATCCTGGGGTACCACTGAATACAGTTTGAGAACCACTATATTAGTTCACTGAAAATGATTACAAACTACTCCTCTGCTTTACAACCAGGGTGCCGTGGCACTTTGGTGTGCCATGGATATCTACTTAGGGTGCCTCATTTTCTATAAGGCTTTGACAAAAAATGTGAATGTAGAGTTACAACTGTATATTTATGGAAATTACTACGCACAATATATTTATTTATGTTTTTGTAACCTTCATTACACCCTTCACAAATGATGTAAAATGTGTGCCCCGCAAATTGAAGACTGCATGTTACAGGTGCCTTGAACAAAAAAAAAAAAAAGCTTGAGAACCATCAAGCAGTAGGTTGGGGACAGAGATCAAGAATCCATCAGAGGCTGCACATATTACGACCAGGAACTCTGCATAGGTAAAAATTTTGATGCTCCAGTGTGTTCCTGTCCTTCTATTATTTGTTTTGTTCTGAAGACTTGCTGGTTTACATTGGCCTTGTTTTAGTGTCCATGCCATTTTCTAGTTTATGTGTTATATAAGTGTCATTTTTTCACAACTCCACTGAACAGGAACAGCAGCACTTTTTTATCCTTTGCAGTGTTGAGGCTATGAACAGCAGGTGCATGCTTTTTAGTACATCAAAGGAGATATATTACAATATGCTACGTTTTAGGTCCAAATCAACAGGAAATCAGATGAAAGGTTTATAGCATTCATTTTAACCCATGAATTGCACTCCATAGCAGGCTTAACACTTAACAAACTGCTCAAGGATTATTTTGATACTGAAAATAAAGATTCTGGGTACAGAAAGAAGTAGATAAAGTAGGCAAAATAGATATAAAATTCAGCCATATTTATCACTTTTATTTTATTAAAATAAAATTCTTAAAAAACTGAAGTTACCTCCTGTAAGTAGTGTGCATGATGAAACAAGAAGTAGTAAATTATTTTTTAACCTGTTGGATACAATAGTATGTTGTCTTATAAAGACCATTCATTTTTGACTCCCAGTAGAGTGGCACAGCACAATAAATATTATGAAGATAATAGTTTCTATATGAAACCTTCTGATAGGCAAAGACAGAGGAACTTTTCCCCAGATAATATCTGCTGGAGCCAAAAAATAATATCCCTTATTACAATGAAGGGGAATGGTGCTTGTCAATGCAAGAACAAGATCCTCTTCAACCTGGTTCAGAGTTCAGGGCAGACTAGAAGTAGGTAGAAAGAGAGTTGGTAGGCAAACCCAAGGAATCATTAATGAGGACAGGATAGGACAAGACAGCAATAAGAGAGCAATAGCAGGAGAAGGTTGGCCAAGGGAGCTAGAATAGGACACACTAGGGACCCAGGACAGGACTAGGAAACTGGGACTAGACAGGACTGGATATGGGAACAAGGACTGCTATGAGAGTAACTGTTAGTTTGATAAACTTACTATTGAAATGTCCAGCTAATAATAGAATGTGTCAGAACAGCAACTTCAAAATGTCACTGGTGTGTTAGGGCACATTTAAAATGTTGCCCTAAACATGTCTCAAGCTAAGTACCCTTAGATACCTACTCACCAACCACCCTCCAGCCTAACTAAAACAACCTCCGAACCTAACAGACACTGACTGTACCTTCTAACCTAACATATACTAACCTGGTGACATTCTAGAGAATGAACCTAACCTAAAGAGATAGTAACGCTTCTCAAATCTAACAAACGTAACAGATACTTACCCTAATCTAAGCTAATAGATATTAACCTAATAGATACTTACCTGGTGACATTTTGAACAGGACCATTTTAATGCTTGCAACGTTGCGACAACTGGAGCAACTCTCCTTGCTCACTCCCCATGTAGACACATCAATAAAGAGGCTACAAAAAATTTAGAGTTTTTGTTCACTGGCTGTCAAATAATTAAGGATCTTCATATCCAGGCACCTGACCTCCACAATGAAAGCTCTTAGGAGTTATGGTTAGAATAATAGTGCAATACCTCATGGTCCCAATTGCAATGTTAGAAATAACTTGCATTCCAAAATCTAATACCTTGGTTGCTGCATAACCGAACCAGTAACTTTATTAAACTTCCCTTCCGTGGTGCCAGTAGTATGTACCTCAGATTTCACTTCCTCTCTTCTACAGTATCTAGTGAATGACTCCGCTTCTCCCATTTTATATTTAGAAAAGCACATAATAATACTACAAACCACTAATATAACATACATTAGCAACATGAACAAAATGTGATGAATAGGGGTGTGCAAAAGCTCTCGCCATGTTCCCGCGAGAAATCCCACAAAAGTCATGTTGTTGTTTGCTTTTTTGTGGGAAAATCCGCATTAAAACAAGGGATTAAAATCTTCGCCTTTTCTGCTCATTGGCCAAAATTCTTCGACATTAATTCAATGGCTAGAAAGTTTCCGCCCATTGAATTATGAGTTTTTCGCCTTTTCGCTATAAAATCATGACGTATTCCAGTAATTGAAACACAATAGGACAGCTACAGAGTGAGATAGATGTGCTGTGCTGTTCTGCTGTGTATTTTTAGCAAAATTGAGGCAGGAGAGGCTCATAGTGACTGCTATCACTATGAGAAGGTTTAAAAATAATAAAAGAAGGAACTGGAAGGACCCTTATGTGTCCACTGAGTCTGAGGAGGAGGAGGAGGAGGAAGTGAGCACTACAGAACTATTGCTGTCCAATACCCCTAAATCATTCCTAGGGATCTTGCAGAATTTAATGGGAAGGGAGGAAGAAAAGGGTAGTAATGAGAGCAAGACAGGTCAGCTGCCTGTGCCTGCTCCCAGACATGCTGACTCTGCTACCACCATTGCTGTACCTGCTGCTAGACATGCTACCCCTGCTTCCACTAGTGTTGTGCCTGCTATCAGATGTGCTGCCGTTGCTCCTGCTACCACTATTGCTGTGTCTGCTGTCAGACGTGCTGCCACTGCTGCCACTAGTGCTGCGCATGCTGTCAGACGTGCTGCCCCTGATGCCACCAGTGCTGTGCCTGCTGCCAGTGTTGCCCCTGCTGCCACAAGTGCTGTGCCTGCTGCCACTGCTGAACCTGCTGCCCCCAGTACTGTGCCTGCTGTCAGACATGCTGCCCCTTCTTCCACCATTGCATTGCTTGCTGCCAGTGCTGAACCTGCTGCCACCAATACTGTGCCTGCTGTCAGATGTGCTGCTCTTGCTGCAACAAGTGCTGTGCCTGCTGCCAGTGCTGAACCTGCTCCCACCAATAATGTGCCTGCTGTCAGACGTGCTGCCCCTGCTGCAACCAGAGCTGTGCCTGCTGCCAATGCTGAACCTGCTGCCACCAGTGCTGAACCAGCTGCTAGTGTGTTTTGCAATACTCCGGGGGGAAGGAGAAGATGATGCCAAGTGTGACAGCAGGGGACCCTAAGTCACACTTACCATCCCCAAGCTTCCCGCCAGTGCTAGTACTACTATTACTAAGAAGGTCCAGTGGTTTGTTAGTGTTAGGAGTGATGGAGGCGGTAATCGTATTACTAGTGACTGTAAGGAGGAAGACTCTGGAGTTGAAACTGATGTGGTTGGTGTTAGTAGTAGTAGTAGCAGTGATGGTGAAGCAGCCAGTGGGACTAGTGTTAGGGGAGCGGGGGGGAGCATTTGAAAGCATCCAAACTAGCGGTCAAGGGAGCTCACACTATTACACTGGCCCTGGAAGTCCCATTCCTTCACTACAGTGTCCAAGTGGAACATGATCTGAAGAGGCCAGAACTGTTGGGGGATAGCAGGCGCAGAAATAATACCACCACCACCAGCAGGAGCACAGATAAGCTGCCTGCTGCTACTGCTGCCAGTCTACCTTGACGAGTGAAACAAATAGCTAGCCATCATCTTCATCCTTTAGGGTAACTACATCTTCTGCCAATCCACTTCGTTCATCGTTACCTCCCCCTCCAAATGAAAGCCACTCTATTGATGTTAGGATGTGGCATTTCATCTACACCCATTGCACACTGTGTGATGCATTGACCACACATGCCAGTGTGGTGGAGGAGAGTTGCAAGCAGGACATCAAGCAGCATCTGAGGAGATTCCATCCCGTAGAATTTGCTAAGATGCTGGCAGGGAGGGTTCATCAATACTATTAAACTGTCAGAAAGTTGTCATGTGTCCTTATCGGGTTCTGGACAAGAGGTTATCACAGTCTCCCTTGGGCTATCCTGTGCTTCCTTACCTCTGTATGGCCAAAGCTGGCATGGCCTCCGGCCACTTCCTCATTGCTACATCAGGTAACAGACACTAGCACGGACGCCTGTTTATGGGCCTATTCTGGATGGCCTAATTGGGTCCTGCTTCCTTCTGCTCCTTTATAAACCTCCCTGGTCCTGGGAGTCATTGCCCTTACGTGGTGTTCCTGTTAGTTACACTTGTGCTCCGTGGTGACCTGTGCTTATCTGAGAATCCACTCTGTGTATGACCCCAGCTTATCTGACTACTGACATCAGTTCTGACCTGTGACTCTGGCTGACTAACTCGCTCCTTGTTAACCCCGGCTTGTCTGACTACCCACATCGGTTCTGACCTGTGACTCTGTTTGACTAACTCGCTCCTTGTTAACCCTGGCTTGTCTGACTACCCACATCGGTTCTGACCTGTGGCTCTGGCTGACTAACTCGTTCCGTGTATGACCCCAGCTTGTCTGACTACCCACAGCGCTTCTGACCTGTGGCTCTGGCTGACTAACTCGTTCCGTGTATGACCCCAGCTTGTCTGACTACCCACAGCGCTTCTGACCTGTGGCTCTGGCTGACTAACTCATTCCGTGTATGACCCCAGCTTGTCTGACTACCCACAGCGCTTCTGACCTGTGGCTCTGGCTGACTACCTCGCTCCTTGTTAACCCCGGCTTGTCTGACTACCCACATCGGTTCTGACCTGTTGCTCTGACTGACTTCCTCTCTCTGTGTATGACCCCGGCTTGTTTGACTACCCACATTGGCTCTGACCTGTGGCTCAGGCTGATTTACTCGCTCCTTGTTAACTCCGGTTTGTCTGACTACCCACATCGGTTCTGACCAGTGGCTCTTGCTGACTCACTCACTCCGTGTAGTCCCCGGTTTGTCTGTCCTCCGCTTCCCATCTAGCTCAGTGTATCCCTGGCTTGTCTGACCTGTGGCTCTGGCTGACTACTCACTCCGTACACTCCTAGCCTGCCTGACCATTAGCCTGCGTCCCACGGCTCTGTCCGACTCTCGCTCCCTGTTGCCTTTGGTCTCTGGTACCTTGCAGTAGTGCAGTGTGTAGCAAAATGTGCAGCTCCAGGTAGGAGCTTGGGCTCTATCATCTGGTGGTCTGGGGTTGTGTGGGATATTATCATCGCTATAGCTCATATATTAATATCATTGTATATTCCAATAAAGGTGATTATATTTTATTACTGTGTTTGGATACAGTTGTGCCCCCAGATGTTATTTACCACACACTGTGCACATTGCAGATGCTGATGAGAGGCACAGTTCCTGCTCTCAAATGAAAAAATTATATTCTGATAACAACACACCCATGATTTTGGAGGGTGGGCAGGTGGAGAAGAATTATTGGCCAACTTCTCCTTTTCTCCACATATACTGGGGGCTACTTATTGTGCTGCTACTGCCTCAGACACATCACTGGAACTAGTCATGGCAAGTAGAACCTTCATCATCTATCACCCATGTTACTGCTATTGTTGATCCCATTCCATTTAAGCTGCCTAATCATCCTGCTGCTTAAACAAATCAGCAGCAGCAGCAGCTGCAGCAGCAAGAACAGCAGTTGCAAATTCCCCAAATATGGACTCAGGAGGACATTTGACAATGGTCTGTGGCCTCTGGCCAACAAGACCTGCTGGCACTAGGCCAGCAGGGCATTTTTTTTCTTTCTCAGGGCGTGTGCTTAAAAAAACCAAAATAAATAATAAAAAACAAAACCTAGTCCTACAAAAAAATAAACAATTTTTTGGGGTTTGTTTTTAACAAGCCTAAGTCCTACAAAACTATTTTTCCTTAGGGCTTGTGCCAAACAAGCTTAAGTCCTACAAGTCGATGTTTCTTCAGGGCTTGTGCCTGTATTAAATCTAAGTGCTACAAATCAATGCTTCCTCAGGGCTTGGGCCTCTAACAACAAATCTAACAAATCATCCTCTACAAAATACTCTATCAAGTCAAGTATCAGTCCACCCCAAGCGGGAAGTGCCATTATTCACCGATTTCAGTTTGAGTTGAAAGTATTTGCCCATCCCTAGTGATGAACGTGACGTACAAAATGTGTCCTATTGACTACTGGCCACGTATCACTTAGCAGGCATCACCAAGTACAACTGAAAAAGTACTTAACATGCTATAGATCAAGTGTTGCAGGTTTTCTTACAGTACCCAAATTAATTCTCTTTTCAGCTTGATGAAGATCTGGGGTCCTCAAATTCTTAGCAGGGTCAGAAACAGGTGGATGTTTTTACACTCGAACATGATGAGAAACCTCTTACATTTTATTATTCATATAAGCACTACTCTTTTTGTAGACAGGTCTGCATCATGTTTATCCCCTTGAAGACTAGGGAACTTTTTCTTCAACAGTCCCTAGAGGGGACTCATGTGGTGCTGGTGGGAGGCTAAAAATGACATGATTTGTGTAGCAAAGGGATAGAGCTTAATTGCAGGTGAGAGCAGGGCTTAAAGGGATAGTAATGTCTGCCATAAAGTAGATCTCCGAGTCCATTGCACTATGTTAAATCACTTACTTTTATGTAGTTCCAAAGATATTACATGTAAAAAGATCCCCTCCTGCCCCTTCTGACCATGTCACTGTTCCTCAATCTGTTGTCTGGATAGAGAGTGGAGAGGGACAAACTTCAGTAAGCAAAGGAAAATCCTGCTCTCCTTCATCAAGGGGGGCAGGGTTTTCCTTTTACTTACTCACTGAAGTTTGTCCCTCACTACATCCATTTGGTCCCAGGACCAGATTGCAGCTCTAAGGGGAGGTGGCCAGAAGGGGCTCGAGGGGGATCTTTTTACATGTAATATCTTTGGAACTATATCAAAGTAAGTGATTTAACAGCACAATGTGTTAGTTGTACAATAAAGAAGACTCGGAGAGCTACGTTATGGCATACATTACTATCCCTTTAAGGGTCTGTGCAATAAAGTGGGTGGGAAGGAGGTGAAATGGGAGGAAAGCTGGAGGAACAGGCTTGGAGGGAGCATAGATGGGCAGAGATTCATAAGAAACTGCCACCACCGGGGAATCAGCCTCTGTACCTGGAGACACGGTAATTCACTGTGAAATACAAGGTCTCCAGGGCAAATCCTGAGAGTTCCCAGGTATGGAGATCTCGCTAACAATGAAAGGGTTAAAGCTTTTTCCACTCTTGCTTGTTCTAGGCCAAGGGTAGTTACTGTACCAAGACTTAGTGGATGGGAATGGGGGAGGGGGTCTTTTGAGGAGAGTGGGTAAAGGGATGGGCGGAGCTAGGATTCCCTAGAGTGTCTTTTCTAGGGGTTCCTAGGATGTAAATCTGGACCTGCACACGCTGCTACCCCCCCTACTAGGGATGGGTGAAAATTTCGCCTCAAACCAAAATCGGTGAATAATGGCACTTCTCACTTGGAGAATCATTTCCAGCGAAAAGTGCAGTTTTTCCACTTTTTTGCCTAGCTCATTCCATTTAAATAAATGGGAACAATGAATTTACACACAACATATAGCAAACGTTATTTTATTTCCCAAAGGCATAATATAAAATGGGTATGAGGGTGCCTGTGTTGTTGGAGTGTGGGGAAAAAATCAGTTGAACAGGGAATGTTTTTTTGGGGGTTGTTTACTGGGATTGGGGGGGACAATTAATAAAAAAATAAATACTAAATGCAATTAACCCCCCCCCCATAAGACATGGTATAAAAGGGGTCTGAGGAGGGTGCCTGTGTTGGTGGGTGGAGTCTGGGGAAAGAATCAGTTGAACAGGAAATTTGATTTGGGATGGGTTTGTTCACTGGTATTATGGGGACAGTTAATAAAATAAAAATAAAATAAAATAAGAAATTTGTAACATGACAGAGACAGGTAACACCTAAAGTAAGCTGCGACTTGGGTAGGCTGATACTTTATGTGACAGAGTATTTTGCAGAGGGAGGATGATTTATAAGATTTGTTGCTAGAGGCCCAAGCCCTAAGGAAATATTGATTTGTAGGACTTAGACCTATTACTAATGACACAAGCCCTGAGGAAACATTGATTTTTTGAAGGAAATTAGACTTGTCTTAGACCCAAGCCCTGAGGAAACATTAATATGTAGGACTTATTAGAGGCACAATCCCTGAGTAAACATTGATTTGTTGTAGGAAATAAGACCTGTGTTAGGCCTAAGCCCTGAGGAACCATTGATTTGTAGGACTTAGACTTGTGTGGCACAAGCTCCAAAGAAACACTGATTTTTTAGGACTTAGACCTATTACTAATGACACAAGCCCTGAGGAAACATTGATTTTTTGAAGGAAATTAGACTTGTCTTAGACCCAAGCCCTGAGGAGACATTGATATGTAGGACTCGTTAGAGGCACAATCCCTGAGTAAACATTGATTTGTTGTAGGAAATAAGACCTGTGTTAGGCCCAAGCCCTAAGGAAACATCGACCTCCCCAGGTCCACCACAACTGCAAGAGACTAGGTCGGAGCCCACTGGAATCTCAACACCCTGGGAAAGGCTTGGATAAGAACCAGTGGTCTCCCGAAATGGATGGCAGCAGGGAGACTAATGACTCATGTCTGCAGTCAGTAAGGCCAGAGTCCACCAGAGCCACAAGTCTGCACCAGACAGGATGTCCACTAGTCAGAAGACTACACGAAGGACTTAGCTGGACAGAGCCTCAGGTCAGCACCAGGATGGATAGTCAGACAAGCCAGGGTCATACACGGAATGGGTAGTCAGCCAGAGCCACAGGTCTGCACCAGATAGGATGTCTACTGTCAGGAGGCAATACTGAGGACTTAGCTGGACAGAGCCCCAGGTCAACACCAGGATGGATAGTCAGACAAGCCTGGGTCATAAACAAATACTCAGGAACCAAAAAGCACAACAGCACAGGACAAAAACATAAGGGTAACTGTGTGGGAATCCAGTTCCCTTTAAATACCCAGAGCCAGGAAGTAGAGAGGAGGAGACTGACCGGATACCCTGTATAAAGTTGGAGTCTGCGTCATATAGAGAACTCGCTCACGTAATTGACGCATCTTGACGAGATGCGTCAAACACCTGAACCACCGTTGCGTCATTTGGAGCCTGCGCACCGTCTATCCAGAGGACACGGGCGGCTGCTACTGACGCCTAGCGCGCCCAGACCTAGTCCCCATAATGACGCATGGGATGATGCTGAGGAGTTATTTCGGGCTATACAACTCTAGCGCCAGCCAAAGCAGCAGAGCTGGATATAGGTAAGCTGTGACAACATCAGAAACTGCAATGTGCATAGTGTGTGTGGTAAATAAGGGAAGGACTGGGAACAATGGGTACATCTGCATTCACATCAAACACCTGGCAAAACTCTATCCAAACACCAGAATCCAAGTACTACTGCTGTCATTATGACCCTTGTCCACTCCCAGCTAAGGACACATGACAACCTGCAGACAGTTTAATAGTAATGATGAACCCTTCATGCCATCAGCTTAGCATATTCTGCAGGATGGAATCTTCTCAGATGCCGCTTTTCTCCTGGTTGTGATTCTCCTCCACTATACTGCCATGTGCAGTCACTGCACCGCACAATGTGCAATAGGTGGACAGGAATTGCCACATCCTGACATCTACAGAATGGCTATCACTTGGTGGTGGAGGTAACGATGAATGAGGTGGATTGACAGAATATGTAGTTATCCTAGAGGAAGAAGGTGATGGCTAGTCAAGTGTTTAACTCTTCATCGAACGTTGAGCCTCTGGCTGGGCTTCTCTATTCTTCCTCTTCTTTGATCTCCGCCTCACCTCTTGTTGCCTTTGGGCAAAGTCAGAGGGTACAGCAAAAGTAGTGCCTGATTTCTTTGGTGGGTGTTTGGCTTTTAACATGTTTGACATAAATGTCATTGTGTCTGTGTTTCATGTGTGTTATCAGGATGTTTGCGCCAAGGTGCATTCCCTCCTTTCCCCTTTTTACTGACAACAATTATACATAGTTGTTGAGGTTTTTCTGAGCTGCTCCCATTCTGCCTATTGATTCTGCTGTCTGAGCTAATCTAGTGCTCTGCTATCCACTGCTGCTGTCTTCTGAGTTTCTGGCTCAGGCTGAATTAGCTGACCTCTCTTATTACTCACCTGATTGTTATCAGCCAACCCTTTCAGGGTATTTATAGCAGCTTGGCCCACTTCCCCATTGTCCTTGTGTTTGTTTGCTGACCTGTTGCTGCTGGCTGCTGTGGATTTTCCTGCGCTCCTGTTTGCTGTGTTCCAGACCCCTTGGCTTGTTCCTGACTTCGCAGACTTCTGGTTTTCTGACTCCGGTTTGGCTGACTACCTGTCTTGGTCCCTGACTCTGGAGTGTCTTTTGGTTTATGCTCTTGGTTCATGCTTCTGTTTTTGTTACACTAATGGAGATGTATTGCATTTTACCTTTTTGTGTCCTGTCTGGTTTCTGGTCCCTAACAACAGTGCTGTTGTTGATGACTAAACTGTGCCTGCCCCAAGAGAAAAATAGTCCCACACCCATGACTTCAGGGGGGAGGAGAAAGGTGGAGAAGAATTGCCTCTTTCTTCTTCTCCACATTCTCCTTCACTGACTGGGGCAGAGGATGATGTTGCTGCTGTTGCTGCTACTGTCTCAGAATCAGCACTGCAACTAGAACCAAGAGTATTTCTGCTGCTGGCAAGTGGAACATGTCTTAATCCTGCATCACTTGTTGACTTGATTCCCACTGTGTCCATGGTGGTCTGCATTACACTAGCCTGCTCCTCAGCATCCTGCTGCCCTTGCAACTAAGCAGCAGCAGGAATTAGAGCAGTTGAAAACTCAGCAAATTCCAAAAGCTCACTGCTGCTGGTGGTGGGGGTGATGCCCATCCCTGTCTCTCATTCTTTCTCCATTTGGGCTAAAAAGGCCATTAATGTCTCTTCCACCCCAGCTTCTCCATCATCATCATCATCATCACCACCACCACCAGTCCCTCGTGCTGCTGCTCTATTACAGGCATCTCACTGGTTGGGGGAGGTGATCAGAAATGTGACAGAGGGTCCCCTAATGTCACACTTTCCATTTCTTGTTGACCCAAAGAAGGCAGACTGGCAGCACTATCAGAAGACCCAGGCAGCTGATCTGTGCTCCTGGTGGTGGTGGTATTATTGCTGCTAGGCAACAATTCTGCCTTCTTCAGGATAATGTTCCACCTGGACAATGCCGTGGAGGGGAAGGGTACTCCCAGGGTCAGGGGAATAATGTGGGCTTCCTTGACTTACTAGTCTGGACATTCTGCATTACTTCCCCTACCACTCCCCTAACACTATTCCCACCAGCTGCTTCACCATCAATTTTAACTACTACTAACACCAACCACATCAATTTCAGTCCTGAGTCTTTCTCCTCACTAGTAATTAGGGATGGGCGAAAATTGTCGCCGTGTTCCCGCAAGAAATTTTGAGAAAACCACTTTGTTATCTGCTTTTTCCTGGGAAAATCTGCTTTAAAACTAGCAGTTAGAATTTTCGCATCTTTCGCCCACTGGCCAAAATCTTTTGCCATTTTTTCATTGGCTATAAAGTTTTCGCCCATTGATTTACATTGTTTTCGTACTTCCGCTGTAAAAATGTGCCGTTTTCGCTGAAGGCAGACACAATAGAAGCAGCTACAGAGCGAGATAGATGTGCTGTGATGTTCTCTTGTGATATTTTGCAAAAATTGAGGCAGGAGAGGTGTCACGAATTTGTAAGAACACTCAGACAAGTACAGTTTAGGTAAAACAAAATTTTTATTAGGCAAGTATATAGCAAGGAAATATGCACTTCTCCAACCCACACAGGCCCAGAGGAGGACAGTACCGTAGTACTTCTTAGCAATGTCACAGGTCAGGTATGGAGACAGTACAGGCTCATAAAGAGAGAGACTAGTCTCAACTGACCCAGGAAAAAGTATAGGAACTGACTAGTGGAGATGAAGGAAAAGCTAGTCAAAAATAGTAAAGTTCCTCGACCAAAAATAGAACACTCCAATAGAATGCTATTGGTATCAGTACTGGTATAAGGCAAACGACCTACTAGAGGGTAGGGTCCCTCAGGCTAGACAATGGCAATGACCTCAACCGCTGAGGGCATAAAGTAGGTAACATGCAGCAGGAAGGAGACATACAGAATGGATCCCTAGAACACTAGGGATGTAGGCAACAGGCTACTTAAATGGAATGGGCGACTGGCAAGGAGCCCCTTGGACAAACCCTAGAACATTAGGGAGGTAGGCAACAGGCTACTGGAAACAGAAAGGGCGACTGGCAAGCAGCCCCCTCGGACAAACCCTAGAACTCTAGGGAGATCAATGAATAATCGTGACCCAAAACGGTGTACCCTAGAAAGCTAGGGCGAGCAGGCAGACATAGTACGTAAGCGAAACAGAGATAGCAACGGAGGAGTCGTAAAGCAGAGCCGAGTCAGTACACAGAGCGTTTAGGCAGCCAAACCGAGTCAACCACAGGAGGAAACGTAAGCCAGAGCCAGGTTGGTGCACAGAGCGGGAAGTCATCCACAGCAGGGTCAGAACCAGAACGGGAAATCAGCCAATGCTGAGGTCAAGCCAGGAACGGAACACAGCACAGGAACCAGCAGGAATCGGAATCAGTCTAGCCAAGGGTCATACATGGAACGTACGTAGCAACAAGAGATTCACTAGACGCAGGTACACCACTAAGGAGTAGTTAGGAACTGTGAGAGCTGGGTATATAAAGGCAATAGGTGGGAGGCGCCAAAACCCGATCTCCAATAAGAGCATAGTGTAGAATACCGGAAGTGATAATGTTGCTAGTAATACAATACATATAGGCAGGGATCATGGGAGCCATGATAAGAGGCTCATAGTGACTCCTATCACTATGGGAATCAAAAACAGTGTGACCGTTGTGATCGCTCCCGGGCCGCGTCTCTTCCTCTTTCGTGGCGGCTCTTCCGGGTTGCTGAAGCGATCGGGTTGCGCATGCGCAGATCTCCTCCGCCTTCAGCCTGGCGGATGCGCATGCACCGAGCCCGGCGCTCTATTGGCCAGTCCTTCT
This sequence comes from Rhinophrynus dorsalis, assembly GCA_037306005.1. NCBI lineage: Eukaryota > Metazoa > Chordata > Amphibia > Anura > Rhinophrynidae > Rhinophrynus > Rhinophrynus dorsalis. The sequence continues at coordinate 150,475,821 of CM074722.1, read as the reverse complement.
CCTATGCCCTTTCGGCTTCCAGCTGAGCCCCTCTCATTCACCAGGCCATTGGTCAGTCCTGGTATTTAAACGGGCTGCCCCAGGCATAGGGCGCCCGTTCCATAAGTTAGTGTTCTGGCTAGGTTCTGCCTGTCAAGTACAGATCAGCATTCTTGTCCTCTGCTCCTGGTTTTGACCTTTGGCTCTGCTCCTGACCACTCTAGATCTCAGCTCCTAGTTTCGACCTTTGGCTCTGCTCCTGACCACTAGATCTCCGCTCCTGGTTTCGACCTTTGGCTCTGCTCCTGACCACCCTAGATCTCCGCTCCTGGTTTTGACCTTTGGCTCTACTCCTGACCTCGCTTGAACTCCGCTCCCAGCTTGAACCGCGGCTTCGCTTGACCATTCCTGTTGCTCAGCCCTCATTGCTTGGTATCTCGCCCGTCCTGCTGGCCTGGTTTTCCAACGGTTCCTGGGTACTCCTATCCTGGTTGCACCCAGGCTCAACTGGGGTGGAACAATCTGGTTTCTCGACCAGCACCTTTAGACAGCTTTGGCTGCAGCAAAGGAGTACCTGGCACGCCGTCACCGCTCCCAAGCTTCGCACCCCAGCTCCGCACGCTAGCACCATAACCTGAGCCGGCACCCCACGGATCCCTAGCAGCTGGGGTCGTGACAAAGAGGAACTGGAAGGACCCTTATTATGTGTCCACTGAGTCTGAGGAGGAGGAGAAGGAGTACTGAACCAGTGCTGTCCAGTCCCCTTAAATCACCCCAAGGGATCTTGGGGAATTTATTCCCTTTTTAGGATCGACAGGGTTAATAAAAGAGGATGGGTATGCCTATATGTAAAGTGGGCCTTAAAACTTAGTTTAAGGGAAGATATAAATGAGGGGTTCAATGAAAAGGTAGAGGCCTTGTGGGTTGAAATACACACTGGGGGCACACATAATAAAAAGATATTGGTGGGGATTTGCTACAAGCCACCTAATGTTGGGGAGCTGGAGGAAGCCCAACTTTTACTGCAAATGGAAAAGGCTGCTAGGTCAGCAAAGGTAATTATGGGAGATTTCAACTATCCTGAAATTGACTGGAGCAATATGACTTCCGGCACAACAAAGGGAAATATTTTTCTAAGTATCATAAATGATAATTTTATGTCCCAACTAGTAGAGGAGCCAACTAGAAAAGAGGCCTTGCTTGACCTAGTGCTCTAAAATGATTCTGAAATAATAAACAATGTGCAAGTAAGGGAACATTTGGGCAGCAGTGACCACAATATGGTATCCTTTGAAGTTTGTTATGAGAAACCTAATAGCAAGGGTTTAACCAAAACATTCAATTTCAAAAAGGCTAATTTTACAAAGTTAAACGAAGCGTTAAAGGATATCCAGTGGGATCTAATTTTCAAAGATAAAAATGCACAAGAATCATGGAATGTATTTAAAGGGATAGTAATACTTCGTTTTAACTTTATTTTATTTTGTAGGCATTAAAAAAACATGAAGAATGATATAAGTCTTATCTCTCAAACCTTTATGGTTTAAGAGATATTCACAAGCAATGTATCCCCCTCCCACCCCTTTTTCCTAGTGTAAGCCATCTCTTCTCAGATGTGGAATCTGGTTGTAAGACCAGACAGATAACAGAAGGGGACACTCTTATTCCTATGAAAACAATGATATCCCTGGCCCCCCTTGACAAGCTTTTCAAGTTTTTCCCTTATCTTAATTGAAGATTGTCCCTCTCTGCAGTCTACCTGGGCACCTCTCTTCTGCTCTGGCTGAACAGTGTGACATCAGTAAAAGGGGCAGGAGGGGGACACTTTGTCATTGAATTACTCTGGAACTACAACTCTGACAGAATTGAAATAACACTCTCCAAAGTCCAAATACTATGATGATTAATTAGAGCTGCTTTTATTATGAAACATTACTATCCCTTTAAAATGCTCTTTGGCAAATATACATGTCGATATATACCATTGGGGAATAAGCACAAGAGAAGTAAAGCGAAACCAATGTGGCTTAATAATGTGGTTAGCAGGGGGATGAGAAATAAAAAACAGGCTTTTAAAGTGTTTAAGTCAAACTGGTCAGATGCATAATTTAAAAAAAAAATATAAAGAATGTAATAAAATCTGCAAACAAGCAATTAAGCTAGCTAAAATAGAAAATGAGAGAAACATTGCAAATGAGAGCAAGAAAAACCCTAAACAATTCTACAAGTATTTTACTAACAAAAAAGTTAAGGTTGATATTGGTCCTCTTAGGACTGAGACAGATAAATTGATTAGTGAGGATAAAGCTATGGCTGACACCCTAAATACGTTCTTTGCTTCAGTATATACAAAGGAAGCAGCAATGACAAGCTATGGGCAAACAGACAAAACCACGGAATTTCTGTAATGGTTTTAAGGACACTCAGATTCGGGAGGTTATGATAAAACACAGTTTTATTAATAAGACAAGAATACTGCCACAGGTCAGGCTACAATAATATACAGTAACCCACATGGGTCCAGTAGGTACAAATGTTCCAATACTGACACAGGTCAGGCCACAATGATTTACAGTAACCCACACGGGTCCACTAGGTACCAAAGGTACAATACTGACACAGGTCGGGTCAACAGTTTGTGTGAATCCAGAAGGGCAGAGGATAGAGACAACTGCTAGGCCAAGGGATGCCGGCAGGCCGTAGTAGTGCAGAGGTCAGCAGAGGCTCTCCTCTCGGAGAGTGAACCCAAAACGGTAAGCCACAATAGGGGTGGCTGAGAAGGAGGCCACTACTATCCCTAATAAGGGTAGTAAGGGAGAGACTAGGCAAGCGGAGACCAATGAAGGACAGGAGACCAGCGGACAGAGGTCCTATACAGTCCAATTGGAGGCTCCGGACTGTAGGGTTCTGATGGCAACAACAGTGGAAATGCCCGAAATGTGTAGACACACGGTACTGCCAAGCAGAAGCAGTAAAGGTACTTCCCAGACTGATAGAACAGACTGAGAGTGACAAGCAGCCGGTGATCACCATGTAACGCACACCTGACAGAGGAAGACTGTGACCCTGAAGTGCAACAGCACAAACACTTGAAGGGTTAACAAATGCTCAGACCTGGAATGGACTGCCAGGCAGTGGAGACTAACCGAGGCTCCCAAGAACGAACCCAAGCTCGGAGGTAAGTGGTGGACAGGTCAAGCGTACCAGGGTGCAACCAACAGGTCCAGACACCTAAGTGAAAGGATACTACAGCGCACAGGTAATGAGGCAGGGTCACAGTAAGACCGCTGCGGATACAGTGCGAGATCGAGGCAACCAGAAACTGTCTAGAGACAGCAAACGGCAGAGGAGGGAAGCCGTCCAGACGGGCACAGCTGGACAGACAGTAGTACCGGGGAGGTACACAGAGCAGGATCATCAGCCAAGCCAGGTTGGTACACAGAGCAGGAACGTCAGCCAATCCGGTTGGTACACAGAGCAGGAACGTCAGCCAGGCCAGGTAGGTACATGGAGCGGGAACGTCAGCCAATCTGGGTCGGTACACAGAGCAGGAACGTCAGCCAGGCCAGGTAGGTACATGGAGCGGGAACGTCAGCCAATCTGGGTCGGTACACAGAGCAGGAACGTCAGCCAGGCCAGGTCGGTACACAGAGCAGGAACGTCAGCCAAGCTGGGTCGTACACAGAGCAGGAACGTCAGCCAAGCCGGGTCAGTACACAGAGCAGGAACAGATCAGGCAGAGTAGTCAGGTAGTCCGGGTCATACACAGGATTCACACGAAAGTCAGGAACAAGCGCTAGCGACTGGAACACCACAAAAGGGTGCCCATGAACTGACAGGGCTGAGTATTTAAGGGCTAGAACTGGGCAGAGATAAAGCCCAGCAGCCAATAAAAGACAAGTAGGAAGTAAACTGGACATAGCAATGTCGCCAGAAGAATCACGGGGACCGTGATAATTTCCTCCAACATCTACATGGCTTACTGAGGACAAGGTCCAAAAGAGAATGAAAAGGGTTATAGTGAATAAAGCGCCTGGACCGGACGGTATACACCCAAGGGTACTTAAGGAACTTAGCTCCGTAATAGCAAAACCATTATACTTAATATTTATTGATTTACTTTCATCAGGCATAGTGCCCTGTTGATGTAGTATACTTGGATTTTGAAAAAGCCTTTGATACAGTGCCTCACAACAGGTTACTGCATAAATTAAAAGGCTTCGGTTTGGGCGGTGTTATCTGTACATGGATTGAGAACTGGTTAAATGATAGATTGCAGAGAGTTGTTGTAAATGGAACTGTTTCAAATTGGTGTAAGGTTATAAGTGGGGTGCCACATGGTTCAGTCCTGGGACCAATGCTTTTTAATTTGTTTATTAATGATCTAGAAGTGGGAATTGAAAGTAGCATCTCAATCTTTACTGATGACACTAAGCTATGTAAGGAAATTCATACAGAGCTGGATGTTTTTTCTCTACAGAAGGATTTAGATAAACTAAGTGAATGGGCAGAAAAGTGGCAGATGTCATTTAATGTAGATAAATGTAAGGTTATGCATTTGGGCTGTAGAAACAAACTTGCTACATATACCCTAAATGGGAGACAACTTGGGAAATCCTCATTAGAGAAAGATTTAGGAGTACTGATAGACAATAGACTTCACAGTAGTGTGCAGAGTCACTCAGCTGCTGCAAGAGCAAATAGAGTACTAGCCTGCATAAAAAGAGGTGTAGCAGCAAGGGATGCTAATATTATCCTACCTCTGTATAAATCCTTGGTTAAGCCTCATCTAGAATATGGAGTACAATTTTGGGTGCCTGTTCTAAAAAAAAGACATTACTGAACTGGAACGGTGCAGAGACGTGCAACAAAACTGATAAAGGGACTGGAGGATCTGAGTTACAAAGAGAGACTAGCCAAACTGGGTTTGTTTACATTAGAGAAGAGACGTCTAAGGGGTGATATGATTACCATTTACAAATACATTCAAGGTCAATACAAGGAACTATCCAATGAATTATTTATGCAAAGAGCTGAGCTAAGAACAAGAGGTCATCCATTAAGACTAGAGGAAAGGTGCTTTCGACTAAAACAAAGGCAGGGATTCTTTACAGTAAGGGCGATAAGGCTATGGAATTCTTTACCTCGGGATGTTGTGCTTGCAGAATGTAACTGCATTCAAAAAAGCAATGGATGCCTATCTAGCACAGAACAATATTGAGAATTATGACAGATGGCTTCAAAGCAAATAGGATATTGATCCGGGGAACTATTTGACTACCAATTGTAGTCAGGAAGGAATAATTCCACCCCACACACACACTTGGGACTAGATTGGAAATGGCTCCAGAGGGCTTTTTTGCCTTCCTCTGGATCAACAGGGGTGTTTTTGGCATGGACTGGACTTGATGGACACATGTCTTTTTTCAGCCTTATCTACTATGTTACTATGAGAAGGGAGGGAGAAAAGGGAATGGGAAGGAAGGGAGAAAAGGGAATGGGAAGGAAGGGAGAAATGGGAAGGAAAGGAGAATAGGGAATGGGAAGGAAGGGAGAAAAGGGAATGGAAAGGGAGGGAGAAAAGGGTAGTACTAGTGAGAGCAGGACAGGTCAGTTGCCTGTGCCTGCTGCAAGACGTGCTGCACCTGCTGCCAGTGCCACCACTGCTGTTCCTCCTGCAGCCACTAGTGTTGTAATTGCTGCCAGATGTGCTGCCCCTGCTGCCAGTACCACCATTGCTGTACATGCAGCCTCTAGTGTTGTACCTGCTGCCAGATGTGCTGTCACTGCTGCCAGTGCCACCGTTGCTGTTCCTCCTGCAGCTACTAGTGTTGTATGTGCTGCCAGATATGCTACCCCTGCTGCCAGTGCCACCATTGCTGTACCTGCAGCCACTAGTGTTGTACCTGCTGCCAGTGCTGAACCTGCTGCCAGTATTGAACCTGCTGCCACCAATACTTTGCCTGCTGCTAGTGTTTCTTGTAGTACTCGGGGGGGGGGGAGAAAATGATGCCAAGTGTGACAGCAAGGGACCCTAAATTACACTTGCCATTCCCAAGCAGTCCTGCCAGGGCTAGTACTACTGCTACTAAGGTCCATCAGCTTGTTAACATTAGGTGTGAAGGAGGGAGTAATCAACAATATCCTCATATTACTATTGTCTGTGAGACTGAGGAGGAGGACTCTGTGGCTGAACTTGATGTGGCTGGTGTTAGTAGCAGTAATGGTGAAGTAGCTGGAGTGGTGTTAGGGACCCGGAACCAGACAGGACACAAAAATGTAAAATGCAATACACCTGTCACGGTTTGTTAAGACTCTCAGACGCAGAGTTAGGTAAAAACACAACTTTATTGAAAAGTTAATGCAGCCCCGTAGGATAATATACACGTACACACATATATCTTTATTAGACAGGAATACAATACAAATAAGAGCAATATTGGCTCTACCGGCCCTGCCAATATACCGGGCAAGGCAGCCAAGGGATTGGAGGTGAGGCTCTACCTGTCAGCGTTTGGCGGGGTTGCGGCGCTTCAGTGCGGGCCGCCGCGATGCAGGTCTCCGTCGCCGCCCGCCGGGAATGCGGAAGTATCGGAGCGGGCCGTCATGACGTCAGACGTCGCCGCATCATCTATGACGCGCAGGGGGAACTCCTCTATATAACCAAGTGTCTCAGTCTAGTTGACGCTTGGTTATTCGTAGCTCCTTGCTGTTTACCTTCCATGCTGTCTTTAGCAAGTTAGTACTCTGTCTGCATTTGACCATTTGGCTATCCTCCTGACCACCCATAGAACTCTGCCTGCATTTGACCATTTGGCTATCCTCCTGACCATCCATAGAACTCTGCCTGCATTTGACCATTTGGCTATCCTCCTGACCATCCATAGAACTCTGCCTGCACTGACCTTTGGCTATCCTCCTGACCATCCCTTTGAATGCTGCCTGCACTGACCTTTGGCTATCCTCCTGACCATCCATTGGAAGCTATCAGCTCTGACCTTTGGCTTCCCTCCTGACTAGTCTTCTGGCTGTCCGTCCACCTTCTCCTTCCTGTTCCCTATTTAGCCTGTGACTCAGGGGGGTCCTCAGTTTCCTGTCTGGGGCTCTCCCTCTGTCTTGGTTCTTAGTTGGGCTCCTCCTGCTATTGGGTTCCTACTCTACCTGAGTCCTTTCCCTCATCTGCCATCTCTCTGACTATCTGGCTTTCTGCTAGTTCTTTGTGGGGTAATTGTTTCCCATAGAGTACGGTTCAGCAAGCGTACATACCAACCTTTTCCTCTTTGTATCTAAGACAGATCTACGACAGAATAACCAAGCCATATTATGGAACCCGCAGGGCTGGTTGATGCCCTCTCGGCCTTGAGCAAACAGATCGCCACCCTCACGGACACCGTACAAGACCTACAGGCTAACCAAGCTACACTACAGCACCATCTGCAGGACTTGCAGACCGCTACGGGACACGGCCCTTCTTCTGTGTCCTCAGGTACAGCCCAACCTGTCATAGTGTCAGATTTGTATGCAGGGGCTCCCGAACCCCCTGTTCCCTTGCCGGAGAAATTCTCCGGTGACAGAAAGGCCTATCTAGATTTCATCACCTCCTGTGAACTATTGTTCTCCGTTAATCCCAGGTCCTATGCCACAGACTTCGTCAAGGTACGGACCACTATCTCCCTCCTTTCCAGTGAACCCCGGGCCTGGGCTCTCCACCTACTCCGGGATGAGAGTCCTGTACTCCGGTCCTGGGCTTCGTTCCGTAGGTCTTTGGATTCGCTATATGAAGACCCTCTCCATTCTTCCTCAGCTCAGAGCGCCATTAGAGCTCTTACCCAGGGCAGACGTCCGGTAGAGGACTACGTGGCGGAGTTCCTTCGTCTCTCTATTGAGACTCAGTGGAATGAGCCTGTGTTGTTGGATCAGTTCCGTCTTGGTCTGTCAGAAAACCTCAAAGACGAACTGGCTCGTATTGGCGTACCTCCCTCTTTGGAAGATTTGATTCTCCTGGTCATCCAACTGGACCGTCGCTTCCGCGAACGTCGTCGGGAGAGGCAGGTCCCCTTGGCGTCTTCCTTCCGTGCCGTTCCCTCTACTATTTCCAACGTCCCTGTAGTTCTACCGTCGGGTCCTTCGGAGGAGCCTATGCAGATAGGCCTGGTCCGTGGCCCTCTTACTGATGCGGAACGTATGCACCGTCGACGGCTCAACCTCTGTCTGTACTGCGGTAAGGGAGGTCACATGCTCCGAACCTGTCCTAAGAAGCCCCGTTCCACTAAAGGTAAACCAGATATACCGTTACCGTCATCTCTTGTCTCAACTGCTTCTGTTTCTCATCTGTCCTTTTTTGTCTCTTTGCAGTGGGGTTCCCAGCACAGTAACCTCACCGCCATCCTCGATTCTGGAGCCTGTGGATGTTTTCTGGATCAGCAGACAGCTGACCGTTTGGGCGTCCCCACACGGCCGAGGCAGACGCCCAGACATCTACAGTTGGCTGATGTCCGCAGTCTCCTGTCAGGTCCGGTCTCCTGGGAGACCCTACCGCTTCGGCTTGAAATTGGTTCCAGACACAGCGAGACCATAACCTTCGATATCATCTCATCACCTTTGCATCCTCTGATTCTGGGTCTCCCATGGTTGCAGTTACATGATCCTCTAATCAGCTGGTCTACAGGCACTGTCCTTTTCTTCTCCTTTTTGTACGAACCACTGCCTGACTCCACCTCAACTCCTGGCTCTTCACCCAGCATCTGGATCATCTGTCTCTTTACCTCCTCCATACCAGGCATACTCGGATGTCTTCGACCATAAAGGGGTGGAGGTGCTACCCCCACACAGGCCATATGATTGTTCCATAGATCTTCTTCCTGGGGCTCCCATACCCTACGGCCGTATATATCCACTCTCTGGGCCTGAGCTTGGACATCTAAAAGACTACATCGATGAGAACCTGCGGCTGGGGTTTATCCGGCCTTCCACCTCCCCTGCAGGAGCAGGTATCTTTTTTGTCGGAAAGAAGGATGGAGGACTTCGGCCCTGCGTGGATTACCGCGACCTTAATAAAATAACCATAAAAAACCGGTACCCACTTCCATTAATCCCTGAGATGCTGGAGCGCCTTTCCTCCGCTAATTTATTCAGTAAAATTGACTTAAGGGGGGCCTACAACTTGGTGAGGGTACGTCCTGGAGATGAATGGAAGACGGCATTCCGTACCCGGTACGGCCATTTCGAATACCTGGTCATGCCATTTGGCCTCTTCAATACTCCTGCTACCTTCCAACACTTCATTAACGATGTTTTCAAGGACCTGTTGGATGTCTTTGTTATTATCTATCTGGATGATATCCTGATATACTCCTCAACCCTTACAGAACACCGGGAACATGTCAAGTCTGTGTTGGCATGCCTGCGGGAGCATCGGCTTTTTGCTAAGCTAGAAAAATGCCTCTTCGAGGTTCTGGAGGTATCTTTCCTTGGTTTCATTGTGTCTCCAGGTCGTGTCACTATGGACCCTCAAAAGGTGGCAGCCATCGTACAGTGGCCTATTCCAGACTCAAAGAAGGCAGTGCAGAGGTTCGTGGGGTTTTCTAACTTTTACAGAAGATTTATTAGAGGGTTCTCACGAATTATAGCACCCATCACGGCTCTTACCAAGCTCAATATACGTTTCCAGTGGACCAATGCCGCTCAGAAGGCTTTCGACCGATTGCAACACATGTTCACACAGGCTCCCATCCTCCATCAGCCCGATGTGCAGAGACCATTTACAGTTGAGGTGGATGCTTCTGACACTGCTGTGGGGGCTATTTTGTCCCAACGTTCTGGTCCCAAAGACCTTCTTCACCCTGTAGCCTTCTATTCTCGGAAGCTTACTCCAGCTGAACGTAACTATGACGTCAGCAACAAGGAACTGTTGGCTATTAAGTGTGCATTGGATGAATGGAGTCATCTCTTGGAAGGGGCCTTACATCCCGTAACGGTAGTCACCAATCACCGGAACCTTGAGTATCTGAGATCTGCCAGACGGCTTTGTCCTCGACAGGCTAGGTGGGTCTTATTCTTTTCCCGGTTTTCCTTGCATATCACCTACCGGGCAGGCTCAAAGAATGGTAAGGCTGATGACTTATCACGAATGTACCCAGAGTTACCTTCACAGCATCAAACACCGTCTGACACCATACTACACCCCAGTCATTTTGTACTACTTACAGATACCCTTCTGGACCACATTCGCCAAAACATCATCGACAATCCAAACCCGGAGGGGTCTGAAGATCTAACCCTATCTGGGAGTCTGCTGTTCTGGCACCAACAAGTCTTCGTGCCCAGGCCCTTTCGCCAGGAGGTTCTACAGCTGTTCCACGATCACCCTACAGCAGGACATGGAGGATATGCCAAGACCATGGATAACATACGCCGTTATTTCTGGTGGCCCAGTCTGTGGGGAGACGTCCATAACTACGTATCCACCTGTGATACTTGCGCCAGGATGAAAGGCAGTCACAACAAACCATCAGGACTACTACATCCCTTACCGGTCCCAGCAGGCCCGTGGCAGGATGTCACATTGGACTTTATTTCAGATCTGCCACTGTCCAACCAACAGAACACCATACTGGTTGTGGTGGACCGTTTCACTAAAATGGCTCATTTCCTACCTACCAAAGGACTACCTTCTGCTGCTCATACCACCACCTTATTCTTGAAAGAGGTGTTCCAACTCCACGGAGTACCTTTGTCGGTCACCTCAGATCGAGGACCCCAATTTGTCTCTAAGTTTTGGCGTTCCTTCTGCTCCAACTTGTCCATCTCCTGTAACTTGTCTTCAGGATACCACTCAGAGACTAACGGACAAACGGAACGTACCAATCAAACTTTGGAGCAATACCTCCGCTGTTACACTACGCATCTCCAGGATGACTGGTGTAGTTTCCTTCCCTTGGCAGAGTTTGCATACAACCATCAAATACACCGCTCCATCCATTCCTCACCGCTTTATGCCCTCTACGGCTTCCATCCAAGGGCCATCCCCGGGTTGCCCCCGGACCCCGCTGTCCCTGACTCAGCTCTCCGTGTGCAACGATTGCAAGTCTGTCAAAAACTACTGTCCAACTTACTAACGGTGGCACAAAACTCCAACAAACGACAGGCTGATGTTCATCGAGTGCCGAGCCCTATCTACTCAGTGGGTGACAAGGTCTGGTTATCCTCTTCTCATCTACGGCTATCTTGTCCGACTCGGAAACTAGGTCCCCGGTTTCTTGGTCCATTTGTTGTTACCCGGATCATCAATCCTGTGGCTGTCCGGCTCGCTTTACCCACCTCGGTAAGGGTACACCCTACCTTTCATGTATCTCAACTGAAACCATGGAGGCCCAGCCCATTTCCAGGTCGTAGCCGAGTCCGGTCCCCGCCTGTGTCTGTTCAGGGGCAGGACGAATATGAAGTACAGAAAATTCTGGACTCCCGCCTCCGAAGAGGTAAACTCGAGTACCTAATACATTGGTCCGGTTACGGCCCGGAGGATAGATCCTGGGAGCCACTGGAGAAAGTACACGCTCCTGCCCTGCTGCGTTCCTTTCATCGGACTCATCCGTCTTGGCCTCGTCCCCCTTGCGTCCGGAGGCCGCTTGTTGGGGGTGGGCTATGTCGGCGTTCGGCGGGGTTGCGGCCCTTCAGTGTGGGCCGCCGCGACGCAGGTCTCAGTCGGCGCCCGCCGGGAATGCGGAAGTATCGGAGCGGGCCATCATGACGTCAGACGTCGCCGCGTCATCTATGACGCGCAGGGGGAACTCCTCTATATAACCAAGCATCTCAGTCTAGTTGACGCTTGGTTATTCGTAGCTCCTTGCTGTTTACCTTCCAAACTGTCTCTAGCAAGTTAGTACTCTGCCTGCATTTGACCCTTTGGCTATCCTCCTGACCACCCATAGAATTCTGCCTGCATTTGACCATTTGGCTATCCTCCTGACCACCCATAGAACTCTGCCTGCATTTGACCATTTGGATATCCTCCTGACCATCCATACAACTCTGCCTGCACTGACCTTTGGCTATCCTCCTGACCATCCATAGAACTCTACCTGCACTGACCTTTGGCTATCCTCCTGACCATCCCTTTGAATGCTGCCTGCACTGACCTTTGGCTATCCTCCTGACCATCCATTGGAAGCTATCAGCTCTGACCTTTGGCTTCCCTCCTGACTAGTCTTCTGGCTGTCCGTCCATCAGGGGGTCCTCAGTTTCCTGTCTGGGGCTCTCCCTCTGTCTTGGTTCTTAGTTGGGCTCCTCCTGCTATTGGGTTCCTACTCTACCTGAGTCCTTTCCCTCATCTACCATCTCTCTGACTATCTGGCTTTCTGCTAGTTCTTTGTGGGGTAATTGTTTCCCATAGAGTACGGTTCAGCAAGCATACATACCAACCTTTTCCTCTTTGTATCTACGACAGATCTACGACACTACCGGCCTTGCCAATGCCAGGTAAGGCAACCCAAGGAAACAGGACAGGTTCTACCGGCCTTACCATATACTGGCCTTACCATATACACACTCAATCCCACACACTCACACTCTCTCACACACTCACACTCTCTCCCACACTCATACTCGCACTCAATCACACTCACTTACACACTCTCTCACTCACACTCATACACCCTCACACTCACACACTCTCACTCAATCACACACACTCATGCAGTCACTCACTCTCGTACTCACACCCCGGGGGCCAGCACGATCCACCTTCCACCATAGTCTCACTCACACCCCGGGAGCCAGCACAATCCACCTTGTACCATAGTATTTGCAATTCCCACATGCATTTCAACTACATGAATGAATGACTCTCACTCACACTCCGGGAGCCAGCACGATCCACCTTCCACCATAGTATGTGCAATTACCACATGCATTTCAACTATATGAATGAATGCCACAGTGGAGGCATAAGTACAAACACAAACTCATTACAATGACACATAAGTCACCCCCTTATGACTCACTTCTGTGTGTGCATGTGTGTCTCTGTGTGTGCCTGTGTGTTCCTCACTGTGTGTGTTGCATGTCTGTATCACACTCTATGTGTCTGCATGTTGTGAGTTGCATGTATGTATGTATGTATGACTGTGTCAATCTTTATGCATCTTAGTGAATGCATGTGCATTTGTGTGTGTGTCTCTGTGTGTGTTTGTCTTGCATCCGTGTGTGTGCGCATTAATTCCTTATATATCCTGACGGGCAACGCCGTCTCACATTGCTAGTCATATAACTAAATAATATTAATCCTTTAAGGACTATAAGGGTGTGCAATACACTGCTTCACAATGTGCTCTGCATCCCTTTGGTCTTTAAAGTGTTGACATGAAGAAAGCTCATTACCTATTACAGTTTTCATGACAAGCACATAGAGAGTTGAAATTCAGTATATCCAGGGACAAATGCAAGAGCCAGGTAGAGGGAGCCAAAATCAGAGATTGTCCCTGAAAATCAAGGACGGTTGGCCAGTATGAAACTTCTCCTTATCATTCACACGTTCAAGCTTTATCCCACATGCACACACTCTCATCTTACACATCCACGACAAACACTCAAACACACCCTCACCTCAAACACCCTCATTTCATACACCTACACACTCACTTCAAACACTTCCTCTTCGTTGCATGGCAGCATCTCAGAAAGAATAAGACACATCACCATGTAATCCCCCCATGCAAAAAAAATACAAAATAAAACAAAAAAACACAACACCCACCCAGCACACACAAAAAGAATAACAGGGCAGAAAGAGTTCTACTAAGAGTAGTATTTTCTTGGAAAGTGCATCATAACCTTCAACCCCATGCCCTATTAAAACCACACTCACTTGGTATAGAGGCTACTAAACCACCTCTAAGTTGTAACAGCTCTCCTGGCATAAACCCCAGGATGGTTAACACCTCTCTGCCTCCACTAATCTTCTCCACTCAGATACAGGTTTTAACAGAGTACAGGGTGAAGGTGTATCGTCCAAGAAGATACTACACGTAGAAGGACTCTTTCTGCTCTGTTATTCTTTTTGATTCTTCTGCAGTTTATGTCTTTGGAGTCCCTATCAAATTAACAGTTACTAAGAGACTTCTACCAATCTGGACCTTTCTGCTATTAATTTTTTCAAGAGAAGAGATTTGTGACAATATTTATGTCTTTTAATTGATTGTTCTCATTATTGTGTGGCGCTTCCCTTGATATCCTATGAAGGACACTTAGTGTTCCTTAGTGGGATATACTGTATATTATAGTTTTTTTACTACACATATTCTGTTGCCAATAAAGCTTCTTACCTTAGCCTGTAGTCATAGATAGAGAACACTCCACTAAATGTTCTGTACCTACCGATAAATGGGGTACTTGGGAAATGTGGGCCTGCCCCCTGTTCACATTGTATGGAAGGAGCAGGTGGGTGGGCTATAAAATGCTGTACTGCAGTAGGTCTTAATGCATGCCACCAAGCTCCTCACTCATTTATCTGTGAGGAGCCGGCACAGGTGTTGCATTGCTTCCTTTTCTGAGATTTTGAGCGTTATCAGTTCTGATGAGGATGGCATAATGCTTTGCTCAAAATGCTTTGCTCGCTCCTATGGTGCCAAAAGGATTAAATCCTCACTTTACAGTACATCAGTATCTTCAAAGAGGTTGTCCTCCTGTCCAGAGGGCAGTTAACCCTTTGATTACCAGAGGAGTACATAAAACATTTTGAAGCAATACATTTCTTTTCCCTCTAGAGAATCTGTTTATTTCATTGCTTAAATTGGTGGTGATTACCCCAGCTTTACACTGATATTCGCATATTCCATTAGCCATTGGCAATGTTAAGTTTGTTGGTCATCTTCCCCACATTATATCTGGGGGGATTTGCCTCCCTGTGCCCCCCATTCCTATACCCATGTTTGCCTGGCTTGCTTTCATCCTGCCAGCCTCAGGCTGTCAAACTTCACTTCTGCTTTGTGTGTTGGTGCCTCATTTGGTTTCATCATAGCCATTATATTACTCACCTCTGTTGATTTCTTGGCTACTGTTGCTAAACAATCTATGACTCCAATAGCCAGGTCCTGGAAAGGAAAAGCTTTACAGCCTCTCCAGCCTGGTCAGGTAAGGGCAGATCCTCTCAGCCACTCCAGCCAGGTCCAAGAAGGGCTGAACTTCTCAGAAACTATGCTGTTCTGCTAGTGATCTCCCTCCTGTTCATTCCTGGTACTGCATCCTTTGTCCTTAATTTGCTACCATCTACTGGATTCTAAGGTGACTCTCGCCCCAGTTTTCTAGCAAGGCTCCAGTACTTACTTCCCTACCTTTTTCCTTGATCACTGCTGCAGATATCTTGGCCAGTCACTGGTGTGTGATCATCTCTAGGTTCTTGGTGATCACTCAGATGCATTTGGAGAGTGTTCACCAGGAAGCAATTTCATAGCCTCCCAGCAGAATTCTGTGATTCTGGGTTTCCTATAGCCTTCAGAATTATTGGGTCTTGGCCTGGATAATTGATTGGGAAGCCACATATGGACCATAATAGTCCTCCTACAATCCTTGCCTTGACCTAGATCAGTGGTTCTCAACTCCTGTCCTCAGGACCCACTAACAGGCCAGGATTTGATGATTTCCTTGTTAGAGCACAGGTGGTTTAATCAATGTGAATGAGCCTCTGATCACCACACCTGTGCTCTAGCAGAAAAATCCCTAAGTCCTGGCCTGTTAGTGGGTCCTGAGGACAGGAGTTGAGAACCACTGACCTAGATAGTAGACGATATCCAGATCCTGGAACCATATAATCAATATACTGAGGTATTTTGCAAAAAAAAAAAAAAAAAAGTCTAAGGAACTCCCTCCACATAGACCGTATAATTGTCCTATTAACTTGTCATCTAGGACCTTCTCTTCTAAGGTCTGAATTTTTCCTTTATTCATTCCAAAAACACTTGAGAAGATTTTTTATTAGACTATCTTTCTCTCCTGTTGGAAGAGAATGTTTCTTTGTGTGGAAGAAAGATGAAGCTCTCTTTTGATGCATAGATTACAGGTGCCTAAATAGAATAATCAAGAAATACAGCTATATTCTGCCTTTCATTTAAGAGCTCACAGGTCACCTTAGAGGAGCAACCATACTTACCAAGTTGGGTTTGTAAGATGATACCTAATCCAAATTAGAGCAGAAGAATGGAAGAACTCATTTAACTGTTTTGGCCACTATGGATATCTTGTGATGCCCTTTGGACTTTGCAATGCCCCAGCAGTCTTCCAGTCATTTGCAAACAATGTATTTAGGTATATTCTCCTTCAGTTCCTCAGTTTTACCTGAATGACATTTTTATTATTTATTCAAAGAGCCTCCAGGGACACCTGGTTTATGTGACACAGGTTCTTTCTAGGTTATGTGAAAATAAGTTACATGTGAAGCTTCAGAGGTGCTTTACTGAACAGACACAATTGCTTTTTTAGGATATTTATTTTCTACTCTTGGTGTGGAAATGCACCCAGCCAAAGTCTGACCAGTAAAGGAGTGGCCACTATTCATTAGTTTAAAGGGCCATTCAGTACTTCATCGGGTTGGCAAATTACTACAGAAAATACATTTAAAGTGTCTTTAAGAAAATACTTCAGATTACTGCAATGAACAGTGAGTGAGCTAAACTCAGACTCTAGTCTCCTGAGGCCTTGCCAGCCTATGCCTTTCTTACGATAGTTATTGTTACTGCCCTATTATTAAATCATCTGGCTCATACTCTGCTGTTCATTATTGTAGTAGATATAGCTGAGTCAGCTGCAGGGTAGTTCTCTGCCAGAGTTCTTTGGCAATACTTCACAGCCTCTTCAGCCATGTCCGAGAAGGAAAATAGTAATCAGACTCCCCAACTGGTCCTGGAAGGGCAAAAAACCCTCAGCCACCCCAGTCAGGTGTGTGCCTGAAAGTGAAATGCCCTGGATGTGTTCCTGCATTGCTGTAAAACAGACCCAGAGGCAGTAGTGGGTTGCAATACTACATGCAGGGGTGGAGCCTCTACTCGTATTACTCTGTCCCATTGTTTGAATGGACATGTTCAGGTCACAATGGAAACTGGGACAGTGATATGGAGACATGAAAGTGGGAGAAGAACCCCCATTGGCATAGACCTGTTCTTTCCTACTTCCCTTCAATTAAAATGAAAGTGGAAAAGGTTAAATAAATTACAAAAAGGAATCTTATGACTCCTTTCCTCATCTCATGCCATAGGAGTGTGGGTCATAAAGTAACTTCTATTCACCCAGACAATGCCTTATTTTTTTGGGATTCCTACTGAAGCCTCCCATTCCCTATGGCTATGGATGGCCACTGTACATCCGTATATTAAAAAAACTGTAAAAATAAGGGGTCCAAGTGAAAACAAATGACCCTTGGACCTAATCTTTATAGTCTTGAAAATGAAAATGCCTACAATGCAACAAAAATGTACTGAAAAAAATCTGATATTCATTAAGCTTGTTCTGATTGTAGGGCTATTTAGACCACTTCTAAATATTCAAATCACCTCAGTATGTTGATATTGACTGAAATTACTTTCTCATTCAATCTTACCATGCATCAGTCATCCAAACAGACAAGAGTAAGGCAGGACATAAACGGTAGAGGTGTTGGGAGCCCCCGCTAATGTGTTTTGCGCTAGTTAGCACTTAATCATAGACTTAAAGGAATGAAGACATGATAAACTTTAAACAGAAACAAAACATCATTGATTGGATAAAAAACAGGAAATGACAAAAAGGGGGGGCACTAGCCCCTCCCTACACTTACTTCCTCCATTTAAACATAGGGCTGGGCCTGGGGGGTCAAATTGTAGCTTTGAATTCCCCCCTCCTGAAAAATTTCTGCAGAAACATAGTAATATAACAGAATAGCATAGTTGATGAGGTTGAAAAAAGACAAGAATGCATCAGGTATAACCTTTGCTATACTACCCTTGTTTATGTTGATCTAGAGGAAAGTAAAATAACTATCCTGAATGAAACCATTTCCAATTATTCTCCAAACTTCTAAAAAAAACTCCTTCCCAATGTCCTATCTACAGTGTAAACACCTGCCATAAGTCTCTATGTACAGTCCTGAACTAAAAGGAAACAAAGACTTTTTTGAAAGTATAAAGTGCACCTACCAATGCATCCTCCCAAGGCAAACAATTCCACATCCTTACTGAACTGTAAAAAAATCTTCCTTTTCTCTGTGCTTAAACAATGATTGGAGATAGAGTAGATGATTTTACTTTTGTGCACTACTACTGTTCATTGTCTGACAAAAGCTACAGATTGCCAGAAAATGCTGCTGAGGCAATGCCTAGGAATGAGCAGGAGAGCATCATGAACTTCTGGAAGATAGCAGAACCATATCCATGATATATAACTGTAAGGCTGGAAAGGGGTGGGATTTCAAAGGCTTTCAACCCACCAAGGACCTGTGTGGTACACCACGTACTGCTTCACAATGTCTAGAACACCCTTTAGTCATAGAGGGCCAAGGAAATCTCAGAATTCATCCATGCTTGTGGCTATCAAAGTCTGAACAACACTCCTTAGGTATAGCAATACAGTCCTGTATATGTCTCTGTAATGTTTATATCTCAATGTTGCTTTCACGACTGCTACATGTAATACAGCCACAGAATGAACAGAAGGTAAACAAAGCCCCAGAATTAGTAGAAGGCTACCAGACAAAGACAGACAGTAACTCCCAAACTGATGTATTCTATGCATCACTTGATTGCTTAATGTTAGTGGGATGAATTCCTTCTGAAGCTTCATGTGTCTTCTGTCATTGACATCCACTGCTGCCCTGATGGAGTATGCATGCTAATCTACCTGGAGATTCATTGTGCAGACTAACTGATCAACCAGTGGGACGCAATAACTGGCTGTCCGGCTACTGGAGATCACAACCCCCATCAATCCCAGTCAGCCTGCAGGAGAACATCTGTTCAAGTATGTAGTACCATGATAGAAGAGTCTACTGTATCACTGGAAGCACATTACATATTAATCATTGTCATCAGCATCTATGATTTTAACTTATTTTGAAATTCTATCTTGAAGATGCCCAGGATTTTGGTCACAAAATCCTCTTCTTCACTTAAGCCAGACATTGAAACCTAATTAAAATCTTATTTCGAATAAAACTTCACACAGAGACTATGCACAGCATTCCCTCAAACACTGCACCCCACTCTAGTGAGAGATACTGCATCACTACAACTACCTTCCAGTGACACGTGTACTGCATCACCCCAGTGCCCACCAGTGACACACATACTGCATCCCACCAGTACAAGACATTCTGAAACTCCAGTACCTTCCAGTGACACATATACAACATCCACATGGTGAAAAGACTTGAGAGTAGGGAGAGAGACATGGGGCAAAAAAAAAATCAACATGCGTGAGAAACATAGAGGTAGGGAGAGAGAAATGCATGGAGGAAGGGGGTCAACATGGAGAAGGGAGGAGAATTCAAACACCTACCCCCAACATACCTGCTCCATGTTCCAGTTAATAGGGTTCTGTTACTCCACCTTTGCAAGCATATTCAGACAGATTACTCTAGGTGTGAGGGTTTTGGAGCACCCTGTTACTCTTTGGAAACATGTTCAGCGTGCTTTCCCATTTGTTAGAAATGTTCTGTCTTATATTTCTTATGTAATTGACAGTTTCCTAGGATACTTTCCTCAGCTCTCAACCTGTTGCTACTGTGCCTGCATGAGGAGAGAGAGTGTTATTGAATTAAATGTCTAACCCTGCTATAAAATGTGTCACCAGACAAATAGCTGAGTTAGCCTCTGAACTCGTTAACACAGTTCTTCTCTTGTGCAGGCATAGTAGTGCTGGCCTAAGAAGAGACTTGCAAATGAGAAAGCATGCTGAACATGTTTCCAAAGGCAGAGTAGTAACAGGACCCCCACATGGCCTAGTTCTGCCTGAAAAACCTCACACTTTTTTATTATTATTAATCTTTATTTATATAGCGCCAACAAATTCCGCAGCGCTTTACAGTAGGGAGTAGACATACAGAGGTATTAAATAGTACAATCAAGTGTGGAGAACAGAAGGATCAGAGGGCCCTGCTCGTGAGAGATTACAGTCTAGAGGAAGGTAGGTATGGCACAGGAGGAGTAAGTGCTATTGGGTGTAAGTGCCTCCTGCCACCTGACCTGCCAGTCAGTGGGTGGAAGTGAGAAGTGCTGTTGAATGCAGTGGTCAAGGCAAGGGGTGATTCTTAGTGATATTGTTTAAGGAGGCAGGTGATAGGCTTCCCTGAATAGGTGAGTTTTCAGGGAGCGTCTGAAGATCTGAAGGCTGGGGGAGAGTCTGATTGGGCAGGGGAGGGAATTCCAGAGCTGAGGTGTAGCATGGGAGAAGTCCTGTAGGCGGGAGTGGGAGGATGTGATAAGAGCGGTGGAGAGGAGGAGGTCGTGTGCAGAGCGAAGATGGCGAGAGGGAGTGTATTTGGAGATGAGAGATGAAATGTAGTGTGGTGTGGTGTTAGTGACGGCTATATAAGTAAGCACCAGAATTTTGAATTTAATTCTGTATGCTAATGGGAGCCAGTGTAGGGATTGACAGAGGGGTTTGGTGTCAGAGAAGCGATGAGTGAGGTAGATTAGTCTTGCAGCAGAGTTCATTATGGACTGTAGTGGGGTTAGTCGGGTGAGAGGAAGGCCAATTAGTAAAGAGTTACAGTAGTCAAGATGGGACATGATGAGTGTTTGGACTAGAATTTTGGTAGTGTCATGTGTGAGGAAGGGTCGGATTTTAGAGATGTTGCGGAGGTGGAGGCGGCATGATTTGGAGAGTGACTGGATGTGAAGCTTCAAAAAATTCTTTGAAACTCATGGTTGTTCCTCTCCACGGAAATCTTTAGTAAAAGGCGAAAGATTTATTCGATCTGAAGAGAAACCAGAGTATTCACAACTCCCTCCTTCCAGAACCTTTTGGGGAGGAGAGTCATGGACAATACAAATACATTCTTTTTTTACTGTTGATGTGAATGTGGTGCCCACTGGCTGGACGTCCCTAGAAATGGCTCTGTACTTCAGAATCCATTGCAAATGTTGCTACCATTCTTGGGGTTAGAGTCCCATTTAATTTAATAGGAAGTTTTATTTCTCATCTAAGGTAGATGTGGTTTACTACAAAATTGATACTCTTTCCTCTGTGCATGAGGTCCAGCCTATGTTTTTCCACATTCCCAAGACATCCTTCACTAGGAACAAAGTAGGAAAAAGGGGACATTATCTCTTCCCCTGGAATCACACATGTAGTGTGACTAAAGAATATTCACCTGCATGTTTCCTCAAAGCTCCTCCTCACATCCTGTTTTGGGTTGGTTTTTGGCTTCCATTATCCATTATATCCTTTACTCCATGGCATCCATTATTTTATTATCCCAAACAAAACTCTATTAACTACAAACAAACCAAAATCAGAAAGTGAAGAAGAGGTCTGAGGAACAAATGCATCAGCATTCTTGGTTTCCACTCATATACATTTGAAATACAATGTAGACTGTAGACATTTTTGTCAGGCTTTGGAGAAAACTGTGGCACCCTTGACACACCAAAGTGCCATGGCACCCTGGTTGAGAAAAACTGCCTTATGTGCTTCATGATGTGTTTAAGACCCTGTTCTTGCAGGTGGCGGAAAAGTAGCTTTGGTAACCCTGAGTTAATTGTTATAAAATGGAACACCTTAAGGTGTATGTGCCTGTTCACACAAGAGACTAACTCAATGACTGTGCAGTGTATGCAGCAATCATGCAACTTTGGTGCATTCACTGCAGACAAATCCAAGTTCGGCATGCTTGATTGTTAAAATGGTTTATGGATCACTATGCAGATCAAGTGACATAGGAGGCTGAGATGCCCTTATCAACCTCCAATGATTGGCTGACCCATATGGGCATCAGTCAGTCCTACCAGACCCTTCCCTCCATGCACCGGGAACACTAAATGAACACAAGAGCTCTGCATAGCAGCACTGTTTAAATCACCTTCTGTGAACAGGACCTGACAGGTTTAATATTGGATAATTTAAAAAGAATAAACTTATTGTCTCAGACATAAACAAACATTTCATATTTGGGGTGAAAACAACTGCACAATAGGGGACAAATAATAATTCCCAAGATTTCCATTGTTTGAAATGGGGCTTTTAACTCTGTGGATACTACTGGGGTCTCTAATGCATTGTTAAGCAATGCTTTGGTGACCTCTAGCATTTAGTGAGTTAAGAGCCCCATTAAATCAATGGAAGTTTTCATTTATCCCTCTATATTGCTGGTAATTTGTCCCACAATTGCTCCCCTTTCTTTGTATCTTATACATAAAGTGAACATGTGTGCAACTTATTGAGAATCAATGAGTTACACACCCCTCGGTTCTTAAATGGGTTAAAGAGATGCAACTAAGGGTCAAACCAATTGCAGAGGACAAATGGAAATGTCTCAAGATCTCCATTGATTAAATAGTAATTTTAGCCCTGAGAGTTCTCCAGTGCATTGCCTTGCAAATGCAATGTGTTGAGGTCTCTTTTTAAATAAATGGAAATGTTTAATTGTCCCCTATGGTGCACAAGGTTTGGTCCAAAATGTCCTTCTTTAGCTTACTGAATACAGCATCTAGTGTCCAATATGTCTGCACAGTATAAATAACCATCTCTGGGATATTGGTCTGCAAATCAGACTGTGATCAGAGAGGTTTCCTGGCAATGAGAATTTGATATATTCTATAATAACTGGCAGGCTGAAGCTAATTAGATGTACTACTTGAGAAAATGTTTTATATGTCAGACTATATAAAATAGATTTTTGATGTAGTGAGACAATTCCTTTTATTTAACGGTGTGCTTGTACTGCCTAAGCAGCCTGTACTCTATTGCACTTACAATAAAGTGCAAGGTGTGACCCCTTAGCTGATACTTACCTGGGAGGGCTCACTGCACTCAAGAACGACCACTTTTCCATTTGTAAACCCTGCTTATATTAGGCTTCCTGGCATGCCATGATTTGTGTTAAGTTGTTCATCCATGACATAGGCTCTGTTAGCATATTCACAACAAAAAAGCAGGACCTGACAGGGGTTAGGGGTCTATGGCAAATGAATGACACTGTAGGAGACAAATAAACAGGGGACTATTGAGATGATGGCGCAGCAGAGAGTTTTGGAGAACAACCTCGGTTTGATTATGAACAAGTATGGATCAGCAGCTCAACACAGCTGATTTGCATTTCCGTTACAGTGCCGGTGGAGTCAGGAAATACCCTACAAATATACTGAAGAATCACGGGTCCCTAAAACATCAGACATAACGTTTAATAGATCCAGATAAGGACATATAGTATACAGAATACTAATCGCTCTATATGCTGTGAGTGATGAGTGATTGGAAGGAAAGAGCTCGATAAACTTATCCCCTCCAGTTTGGGGATCTGTTTCTCTAATGAGTGAACCTGGTAGCCTAGATCATGCATGTACAAAATTAGATAGAAAAAATGATTAAAAATTAGAAAAGAACACACACACGCAAAGAAAAGTGTCTGTAATTTGACTATTTATTCTCAAAGGGAGATGGAGCAGAGGACAGCTGAAACTAGATAGAGACAAAAGCCAGAGTGTGTACCTACCGGGAGTGCATTTCTGGGTAAGCAGAGCACACACTACTCACAGAAGAAGGTTTGGGAGCCTCAAAAGATGTCAGAGAGGGGAGAGGACTACAGGAATATCTATTTGTTGATGTGCCTTGAACCATCTATTATTCTGTAAGCATAACAAATACAAGCTCAGTTGATGGGTGTTTGTTGTTGCATGGCCATAATGCATGGGTGTCCAGTGGGGATTATGCCCTAAAGCGTGATAAAGAAGTGATAAAGCGGAGATGACTTCTCCACTGATATCACTTATCCAAGTACTTTGTTATTCTATGGAGCCAATGCACTATGATTTTTCCAACTTTGGAGATCTTAATGCATAGGCTCTATAGAATAAGATAGGAACTGGAGAAATGATATCACTGGTGAGGTTATCTCCGCATTATCACCTCTTTATCATGCCTTAGTGCATAACTACCCACGTTTCATCTGTGGTTGTGTGAAAGGCCTTCATCTCTTAAGTGTTTTTTCCCCTATGGAGAGTGTTTAGTGATAGCAGTTTTGTGAATGTGTGTTCTAGTGTTTATAATATATACATTATTGATGTCTATTTATGCTTATGGGCTCCTCACATGAAATAAAAAGCCTCATATGGAAATAAAAAGGGTTTTCACCAGCATAAAAAACAGTTGTAAATTGTGAGAAAATGTATATATAAATGATTGATATAATTTGGGAATATTTTAAACATGACATTTGCTACCAGAATATTATAGTTGTAGCCTTTGTCTCACTACTACCACAATACTGACACTATTGTTTAACCCATATAGCCACAATACTAATAGTTAATCCAAGATCTAATCCACACGTTAAGACAAAATCAAATTGGAGAGTGCCCTGAGACTGAACTACAGGCGTCTTGGAGAATCAATGGTTGAAAATCAACCTGATGATAAGGTCAGTGAATAGTTAGAATTAGGGGATAAGATAAAGGGTATACAAGATTTGTGCCATCCTTTTTGGTGATTGCTATGTCAAAAAGACTATACTTGACTAACAATATACTTTTATATTCACTTTAACCTTTTGAATGCAAGAGACGTCTCCAAGACATTGCTTTGTAATGTGATGGAGATATCTCTAACACCCAAGGGGTTAATTGCCAATCTGGTGTGCTGTTATAGAAAGACGATTTATTGATTTTCCATCGTTACACCTCAATGCAACTTGTGTCACAAGCATTAAACAGATTATACAGTTACATCGTTGATGAGGTTGATGCAAGGCATGAGTCGATCCAGTCCAGACTTTGCCCTTCTCTGGATCAACAAAGGAGATCTGGTAAACAAAACCCTATTGGAACCATGTCAAAGGCTGCACGCCATTCGGGGAGCCCTGAGTCGGATGAGAAAAAAAATGCTCCGTGGTCCGTAAGTGCCAGCTGCATGTGTGCCCAGTCAGTCCTTAACCCCTTTGCGACCACTGACGTGCCAGGACCGTCATGGCGGTCCGGCACTTAAGGACCAGTGACGGTCCTGGCATGTCATGGAGTTCAGGGCTCCCGCCGTGGTTGCACGCCGCTCCGGGAGCCCTGAACTGGAAGAACAAATAAAAAAAAAAAGCCCTGTGATCATCAAATGCCGGCCATGCATGTGCGCGCCGGTCCTTAAGGGGTTAATGTAGATAAGTGTAAGGCTAATCATTTGGGCTGCAGAAACAAACTTGCTACATATACTCTAAATGAGAAACAACTTGGGGAATCCTCATTAGAGAAAGATTTAGGAGTACTGATAAACGATAGACTTCACAGCAGTGTACAGAATCACTCGGGTGCTGCAAGAGCAAATAGGATACTAGCCTGCATAAAAAGAAGTGTAGATGCAAGGGATGCTAATATAATTCTACCTCTATATAAATCCTTGGTTAGGCCTTATCTAGAATATGGAGTACAGTTTTGGGCACTAGTTCTTAAAAAATACATTATTGAACTGTAAAGAGTGCAGAGACGTGCAACAAAACTGATAAAGGGACTGGATGATCTGAGTAATAAAGAGAGACTAGCCAAACTGGGAACTGACTGCCATTTTTTTTTACCCACTTGGGGCTAAATTGGAAATGGTGTCAATGGGGCCTTCCTCTGGATCAACAGGGTTGATATGGCATGTATGTAGGTATTCATATCTTTATTTATATGGCGCCACACAGTGTATGCAGCGCCTTACAATAGATATATGTTACAATAAATAGAAGGGGATAAAATAAGTGCCACATTCATAGAAACAATAGGCGAAAGGTCCCTGCCCCAATGAGCTTACACTTTAAATGGTTAAAAGGAGACAGACAATGGGGTAAGAGGGTGTCAAGTGCTGAGATTACAGATGCTGAGTTTGGCCAAAGGCAGTGCATGGTCCTAGTGCTCCAGAAGACAATATATCAGGGTAGACTTAAAGACAGAGGGGGATTTTTCAAGACGTAGGGAGAGGGGTATGAAGTTTCATAGGTATGGAGCAGAAAGCGAGGAAGGTTTTTTGACGGGAGAGGGCAGAGGGTGTGGATAGTGTAACAAGAAGGGCGTTATGTGCTGAGAGAGGCAGCCTGGAGCATAGGAGGAGATGAGAGAAGAGATGTAAGTAGGGGTAGCAGTGTGGAGAGCATTAAAGGTTAGAAGAAGGACTTTGTAATTGATGCGTTGCTAAATAGGGAGCCATGACAGATGTCTGAGAATTATGTGAGCAGGTTCAGGTTTTGGGGAGAGTGTGGTGATTCGTGCAGCTGAGTTTAAAACAGATTGCATAGTTGAAAGATGAGTAGCAGGGAGGCCAGTTAGTAGGATATTGATATAGTCTAAGCGGGACAGAATGAGGGCATGTACAAGAGTTTTGGTAGTTTGTTGGGAAAGGAACGGGCAGATTTTAGCAATGTTGCTGAGAAAGAAGCGAGATGATCTAGCCACGGAGTTAATGTGAGGGAAGAAGGAAAGAGAGGAATCAAATATGGCCCCAAGGCAGCATGCTGAGCTGACCGGAACAATGTCAATTCCATCAACTGTAATGGTGAAGCAAGGTGTTGGGCAAGGTTTTGGTGGGAAAATTACCAGTTCAGTTTTGGCCATGTTTATCTTCAGCATGGGCTGGACTTAATAGACACATGTCTTTTTTCCACCTCATCAACTGTGTTGCTATATTACTATGTTATGTTACTATGTTTATAGGTCAATATGATCTAACTGGAAGAGCAATTTGTTTGTCAGTGTGGGCAAAGTGACCAATAAAGAGCTTGCCCACTGACTGCATGGTTGTTAATTTTTTATTTCTTTTTTTTTTACATTAATATTTTTGTTTGTAATCTGTATCAAAAATGTTCCACATGCTTTGGCAGAAATCACAGCATCTGGTACCAAAGGAGGTAAGAAATATATCTTTCTTTCTTACATCCTACTTGGACTGCCATTGCATTCACTAGACCGCTAAAGATGATGGGCTTTGTAGTCCAACAGCAACCAATGAGTTAAAGGCTGCCCATCCCTGCTCTGGGCTATTTTAAGCCTCTGCTGATCAAGGTTCAAAAAAGGAGCTCCTTTAACCCTTTGAGTGCCAGATGGGTGTGCAAAGCGTTGCAGAGCAATGTGTACCCCTGTGGCACTCAAAGAGTTAATCTGTTGGATGCTAGCAAGGTCTGTTACTCATTGCCTCCTTATGTGAGATCTCCCTAGTATCCAAGGGGTTAAATAGCTCCTTAGCATCCAAGAGGTTAAATAGCTCTTATGTATAAAGTCAAAGGTGAAGCAATTCTTGGGCAAACCAGCTGCACCATAGGGTTAAAAAATAAAAAGTTCTATAACTCCCAGCAATTTGACTTGGTATTTAACCTTATGATTGCCAGTGAGGAAAGGTTCTACATTACCATTAGCTGAGTAAATGCAAAGCATCGGACCCTTTTGGGGTCCATTTTGTATTGTGACAATAGACAATATTTAGGGGTTTTCACTGATTTGCAGGGAATTGAGGCTCCAACATTTTTTGCACCAGGGCCCTCAATCACTAGGTTGCTGAGAGGGGTCTATAATGCATGGCTTTCCCTTGATTTGGAGAGCTCTCTATAATGCAAGGGGTTAAACAATACATTAAATTCAGTGAGCATTTTATTTACCCCCAATAGGGCAGTTGGTCTGCTCCAGAGTTGCTTCTCTTTACCATTTATACATATGACCTAAATAATTTTACGTGCTTCAAATCTGAATTCTGTCTGTGAAAACACAGTACAGATCCACCAGTGCAGCTAATTAGCTGCTTTTAGGGCTCTGCAGAACTGTCTCACTCCCTGCACATCTCTCCTGCATTCCACCACTGATCCAGAAAGCAGAAGAAACATGTCTCTATTACAATGTAAATATTACTTGCTGGCGCGCCTGTGGGTTGCTCATTCACCTGATGTTGCAATAAGCATTGTAACCTCCAACTCAGCTTGTGCATAAGGTCTGCAGGCAACTCCATAGGCCGCCAGGCAGGTGGGATGGGTGAATCAGGGAAAAAAAATGGTACTCAATCTGAGCGCTCACAGGGCATAAACCTCAATTCAAACTTGCAATTTACATGTCAGTCACGTGTTCCTCACCTACCTGGCAATGCTAGTGAGTGTGTTGCAGTGACCGATCATATATGGCCAAGTTAAGGTACCTGGGTTACCCTTATAGTTCATCTAATCTACATATTTCATGAACCATCTGTATACCAAATCTCTACCAATGACATAACCACAATTGTTAAATATACAAATAAAAAACAAACAAGCGATAATAAAAAAAAATTGAAAATAAAAAAATTATAAAGAATAAAAAAGAACAATCCAAATACGGATGTGCAAGAACCAGAAATAATCCTGTAATATACAATATTTTATAAATTGCCATATGAGAATAGACCCTTGGATTTGTAATACAATAACATTAACGGACCTCAAAAATGATGAAATATGTTAAAGGGTGGCTGGAGATGATGGGGGTTGTAGTCCCCCACAGCTGAAGGGCATCAGTTTGCTCGTCATTGTTTTAAATTGAGCAAGCCCTAACAGTGCCTCTATTGAATGTAAGAGAATGAGTGTTCCCTGCTGATTTCATCTGCATCTTGTTAGTACATGGTGCAAAACAAGGTGAAGTGGCTTAGCACTCCCTGAAACTCCAATATACTCCAACACTGCCTACTCCTTCGGCTTAAAATGAGCAAATCTGCAATGTTTTGGCTTAAAAACATTTCTATATAGGAGGGAGAAGAACAGAAAAATGGGTCACTTGCTGTTATATCAGCTTGTGATCACATTTGTATATTACCTTCCTTGTGATTCCCAGTATTCTATAAAGATTGTAAACTCTTCTGGTCAGTGGTTTAATTTCTTTATGTGACTTACTTGTCCACTTTCAATGTCGTCTGCACTGTCTCCCTTTTCTGCATGTTTTCAATATAGCAACCTTGTTCAATACACTTACACTGTTAGCATATGTTAGTGGTCATGCTCCTCTCCAAAATCAACACTCTCAGGACTTCTCCACAATTGTTTTATTTTATTATTAAGGTCAATGTTTCTATTTGCCTCAGGGATCTTTGTCAAGACAGCTTTACAGCACACTCAACCCAATATTTCCATTCTTTGAGAGAATTTAAGATAAATTATTTTACATGTGCTGTTTTATCAGTAGACTGGGGGAAGCAATTTCTGTGAAAAACCCATTTATTTCTATGTCCTGGCATAATAGAGCTAGGTCTACTTTTCTCACTCTAAAGCAAGGGTACAAAGCATACTTCTTCCCCCAGCATGCTGAATAAACAGCACATGCAATTTCATATCTCTATCTATCCATCTATGTATCTATGTATCTATGTTTCTATCTATCTATCTATCTATCTACCTATCTATCTATCTATCTATCTATCTATCTATCTATCTATCTATCCGTCTATCTGCTGTTTGAGCAATTACTTGGTTTTAATTCAGAATATTGTCATGGTCATGCATAACATTAAGGAATTATTTTCAACCCCTAAATATTATTTCATATAAGGGAAACTAGTATTTAAGCACTAGTTTTCCTATAATTAGCCACCTAAGTTTTCTGACTAGCCAGTGGGACAAATTGAGAACCCGGCATTGCTCTTATAAAGCTTGTTCTCACAAAACAAAACTGCAAAATGCATATATTCAACACAAAATAATTTAACTAAGGAAATGACAGCGCAGTTTAAAAAAAAACTTCCTGCTAAACTTTGAAGAAGTAGGTAAGTCTAAGCCGATCTTCACTCTCAAAGTTCCTTAGCATGGTCTGCAGCCTGCTTTCAGTCAAAGAGGAAGCTGCCAGAGGGTTGATAACAAAAGTTACACTGTATGTAAATGTCCTGGTTTTTCTAAAGTTGTTTTCAGTCGGTTTCGGAAACAAACTAGGCTAATCTAAGCTGGTGTGTGTTTTTTGTAGGGACAGATACACTGAGGGACCCTTTCACAATGAATCTATGTCTGAGGCTGCTGGTGGTCTGCTCTCTACTATGGAAACAAATTCCTGTTGCTACAGGTAAGGGTCACCTTTATAAAATTAATTTGTGTAGTGCAGATATGGGGCATGTGACATGAAATATTTAAATTGATACTTTTAGAGATTGTGATGGTTGATACAGTGGGCTTGTTGAATATACTTGATCTAAAGGTATATTTAAAGGTATATCTAGACATGTCAGTATATAGAGTATTGATCTTCTGGCAATTTTGTACATCAGGGTACTATATTGCCTTCAAATTTAACTGTAAAATAATCTGATTGTCAAGACGATCTTTAAAGAACCGATGTGGAAACAACAGATCAGGATATAACATATGTGGAGGTGTAGTAGCAGGTTGATTTGCAATATCCTTTAATAGTTTCCCTTACAGTGCAAAGCATTGTTCTGTTGGACTTTGTGATATCACTCATCACATTTGTGCTCATGAACTACTTTTTAAATACTGCTTCATCTTCACATCTCCTTTCTATAAATCAATGTTACTTCAGTTTTATATATCTACTAGTTGAACAGCCCGTTACACGGGCCACAGTGCCACTGCCACCCATTCGCGGGGCAGTCACACGCAGTGGAGACTGCCCGCGCCATGGCTGATACAGTGTTGGACGCTCCTTCGGAGCACCCAGCTCTGTATCAGCCGCGGCGCAGGCAGTCTATACTGCTCATGACTGCAGCACGCGCAGCAGTGTCTACTGCGCATGTCGCGGCGTTACACACGATCTAGCGAATTATTATATAGGATAATGAAAATTCCTGCCCTCTACCTGTTGTTAGACCACAACTCCCATCATATTCATCTGCGCATCAGAATTACTTATTCAACAAAAACTAAGGGAACAATTGTTGCTCACCCTTGCCCTAGTCGATTTACATGGGAACTGTAGTCCAATAACAAATGAGGGGCAATATTTGCCCACCCCCTGCCACTGGGTATGCATTTTATTTGCCTCTAATGATTTACATGATTGATATTGGTATGACTCAATTAGTCTTAATTTTGTGCAAAAAGAATATGCAAATCTCACATGGGGAAAAAGCTGTTGTTATTAAAGTAAAAGCAATGTTTAAAAATGAATTGAGGTTATATTCGCTTTATGTCTTCTAGCTAGCACCTGTAAAATATATAAAATACAGTCTTATATATGACTTATTGAGGCATGCATCAACATAGTTTGCAGGATCTCTATGATGCTATTAGCATGGTAATATTGACATGTGCCTCAGTATTGCTATATTGTGTGTAAATAGTCTAAGATAATAGAAGAGACTGGCCACTCATTACAAAATGCAAACGCAGCATTAACCAAATGGTGTCTGTATAAAACAGTGTACAAGTGTACTACAAAAGCAAGATTGGGAATAGATTTTGGTGATACAAAAATGAAAACAATAATTTTGAATCCTTTAAGTTTCAGCGGGTTGTCCAATGCATTGCAAAAGCAATGTGTTGGACACCCATCTGGCTTACAAAGGGTAAAACATGCTAGTCTGGATTATATGAGGTTAAACGTTGTATAATGCCGTTTCATTTTTACTTGTTAGTGTTCATTTGAAATGACTGATACATCATAACAGCTCTTCCCTAACTATATGACTTCCATCAGAGAACACTGTATTTCTCTCAATATTTTTTACTGTTTGTTCCAACCTGAAACCCCCACACACTTTATTAACCCTTTGAGTACCAGAGGGGCACAGAATGCATTGCAAAGCAATGCATTCCGTACCCCTTTGGCACTCAAAGGGTAAACAGCAGGTTTAGGAAAGCATATTGCAGTTGGAAAATATATACATTGGTGTCACTTACTGGCTATTTAACACATTGAATACCACAGAAGTCTCTAAAGCATTGTGAAGTTGAGACCTGTCTGGTATTCAAGGGGTTAAATAAACTTAACAAAAAAAAATCATGAAAGGCACAATAAATATAAACTGAACACATGGGAATATTTTGTATTTTGTCTTACATTGGACTGTAAGACTCACAGAGAGGCTATCTATCTATCTATCTATCTATCTATCTATCTATCTATCTATCTATCTATCTATCTAATCTTTGGTTGTGGTTAAAGCACCCACTCTAAATTGGTTGAATTGCCTAGGTGCTCAATCCCAGAAATGCATACATTAAACAGGAATTCAATGGGAGGGCTGTTCACAGGGGAGGGAGAAATTTGTAATGCTGTGGCGTGATGGAGATGAGTGATTGTGTATAGGGTTTTTGACATCCATAGTGGCTATCTATCACGGTGCCCGTGCTCTTTTTGTTTTTCTGTCAGTCTATCCTATGCTTTGCGCTCATTGGCTACCCTGTCTTTGTCCCGCCCAGTATGACCATTATATATACTGGGCTATTGGCACCCCTCGGGTGCCCTTTCGTGTTGTTCCTGTGCCAGTGCTTATTTCTGCTCATTTCCTATTGCAGAGTACCAGTGGCCAGTTCCGTTACTGCTACGGCAGTTTGCCTTGGGCCTAGTTTCCGTTACTGCCTCTGCAGAGTGCAAGTGTCTGCCTCCGTTACTGCTGTAACAGTGAGCCACCAGTTTGCTTCCGTTACTGCCTCTGCAGAGTGTAAGTGTCCGCCTCTGTTACTGCTATGGCAGTTTACCTTGGGCCTAGTCTCCATTACTGCCTCTGCTGGTACAAGTGACTGTCTCCGTTACTGCTTCAGCAGGGAGCCCCAGTCTGCCTCCGTTAATACTTCTGCAGAGTGCAAATGTTTGTCTCCGTTACTGCTACGGCAGTTTACTTTGGGCCTAGTCTCCGCTACTGCCTCTGCAAAGTGTCAGTGTCTGCCTCCATTACTGCTCTGGCAGTGTGCCACTGGGTTGCCTCCGTTAATACTTCTGCGGAGTGCAATTGGTTGTCTCTGTTACTGCTATGGCAGTGTACCTTGGTCCTAGTCTCTGCTACTGTCTCTGCAAAGTACCAGTGTCTGCCTCCGTTACTGCTCTGGCAGTGAGCCACCGGTTTGCCTCCGTTACTACTTCTGCAGAGTGCAAGTGTCTGTCTCCGTTACTTCTACGGCAGTTTGCCTTGGGCATAGTCTCCGTTTGTGCCTCTGCAAAGTGCAAGAGTCTGACTCCTTTACTGCACCGGTGGTCAGCCACCGGTTTGATCCACTACTGCTTCCGCTAAGTGCATGTGTCTGCCTCATTACTGCTCCGGCAGAGTGCAAGTGGCCTGGTCTTAGTTACTGCTACTGCAGTACCCAATGTGACTTTGTTCCCATTGTTGCCTAAGCAGTTCACAAAAGTTCTGCTTATCTGTCTCTGGGCGTTACGTATCCTTCAGCTGTCTATATGCAGAGAGCTCCATCACAGACCTCTCTGCACATGGGACTATTCACACTCGAAGAAGATCATTAACCCATGCAGAACCTTGCTCCTGGGAATCCATTATAATCTGCCTGACCTGTGTCAGTATAGACTGTTGTGGACTTTATGTTTATGCTGGACCTGTGTAGGCATATGTGTATATAACCTGTTGTGTGTCTGTATTATTCTGCTGATATACTACAGGACCTGTGAAGGTTATTTTATTACTGTGATTTCAATAAAACTGTGTTTTATCCTAAACCACTGTGTCTGTGTGTCAAACAAACCGTTACACTATCATGCAATGATCACCCAAATCCTCAAGAGCAAGAATTTTATTATGAAATTTGTAGTATCCTAGATGTATGAGGGTAATTGTTGCACTATTGGTTGTAACCAACAGTCAGAAAATTGTGCCACTTGTTTTAATAAATATCATCTGGTGGACACAATGGGATGGCCAGGTGGATTGGTGGGATCCTTATGGATTATTGGTAAGTGTATAGAATAGGACAGACTGGGAATTCACCAATGATGAATTTGAGTATTAGCTCATCCAGCCAGTCATCCAGTCATTGGTTATCCAAGACTGAACCGCTAATAAAGCTTATATATATATATATATATATATATAAATATATATATATAAAGTACTCAGCCTGGGCATCCATAACGAGACAACACACAGCATAGATGTGTGTTTATTGTTTAATGTTGCAAGGTTTCACATTACCAAACGTTTTGGACCTGGAGTGGACCTTCATGTATATTGTGTGCTTTCTCATTCTGGATTCCCAGGCTATGAACTTTTGCTAATGCCTTATGGGATGTGAACTTTGGGTTTTTTTTTGCATTGATAATTTCATTGCCACTGACAATACTATGCCATATACATAAAATAATGTTACTCCCTGCCTCATCAACCAACAGATAACAAAAGAAAAAATCAGACATCATGGTGGGGCATCAGGACCTTTCCTGATTACCCCCAGTTATTAGTTTGCTTATCCCACACACTCCTACCCAGCTCTGGGTAGAATGGAACCAGGGGAGTCCTCTTGCTCCCCATGTCACCTCTATTGTTCTCCCAGCTGAACCGGCTGGGAGATCAGTAGCTGGGTAATAGCAGGAGGAGGTCCTGATGCCCCACCAATTAAAAAAAAACCCAACAAGGTTTGCCACACATATCTATGTATCTAATGGCTTAATTCATGATAGTTCAGAGGTTATGCACAAGTGTACATCTAGTGTAGGAACAAGAACAAGATATGGAAACAGCAGTCTTGCTGCCTGAAGATAGGTGATATAAATTGGAAGCTATTTGGTGTATATTTTAATACTTATTAAGCAGCTGTATGTATGGATACTGATAGTCAACTATCTGTGTTCATTATATGTTTATTGCTGTTTATATTAATTATACAGTTCTGTATGTTCTTTAAATGTCTATAGATACTTTGTTTTCCTAAAGCTGTTGTTAGATTTAAGATAATGTCATCTTCAAATCAGTAGATGGAGAGCCAAAGGTTTTTATGCCTGCTCTATGATGATCCTGTTTATCATACATACTTAAAAACAAAACTCCAGGACCTATTTCTCCCTGGCAGTCACAATATAGAGTATCACCAATGGTTCAGAGTACTGTACAATACAGGAAAGGGCAAAATGAGGCACTCTGGCTGTTGTGGACTACAACTCTCATCATCTCAGGATGATGAAACTATAGTCCATAACAGCTAGAGGCCTTCCCCTGGTGTAAAATGAAGCCAACATAAAACATCTTGTAACAGACTTAAAGGTCAACTATCATGTAGAAAATGTGCTCTGTTGGTGGATCTGGTTCTCTGGGAGCAGAGGTGCACCAATGGAAACACACAATGAGGGTCTAAATGGAAACCCCAGTCCTATCCTGTACAATGTGGGACTCCATAGAACCTCTGTATTGAGCTTGAAAGCCCAGCACAGCAGGCCTATGGAACTTGTTTATGTAATGATGGAATTTGTTGCTGACATCCACATACTTACAGATTCCAATTGATGGGGTAATTTTTTTAACCCTTCAGTTGGCTGATAGGGGCCATATTGACTCTTCACAGTGCAGCCCCTGGCTTTGACTTCGTAAATCAAATAAACATGCACTTCTAAAGTAGAAGAGACATTATAAACACCTAAATACTATATGCAGTCATAAAATTAGGCAACTAAAACCAAAGACTGACCCTGGACATCTAGGTCAGTGGAATATACAGAACATTGTGTTCATTGCTGGTGTATATATAGTAGTATGCTTCCGGCTGTGGATAATGGGAGTTGTAGTCCAACAAAAGCTAGAAGACACTGGTTGTCTACCTGTGTTATGGATAATCAGTTGTTACTTAATACTCAGAGCAGTGTCACACAAGATAGAAGCAATGAGTTATACAATCCCCCCAGGCACCTGAAGGGTTAAACATACTCTTCTAATATGATCCAGCAGAAAACAATATGCTGTTATGGAGCACTGTGCGTATTAGCAGTTCATAGCTGAACAGGTTAAATTGCCTGCTCTATACTGGGAGAGAGTTTATTACCATGCAGGAAGTGGTGTATGAGCACATGACATCACTTCACAGTAACCTGCTAGCTCTGTGTCAACCGCTCAAAATTCCCCCTCTGTCTGAAGGTGACATTGTAGTTCTACATAATGACACAGAGGATGCTACTGACAGAATAGAAGAAAATACTTTTGATGCAGCAGAGCATAGTTGCTATGTATGTAGGGCAAACCAAATGAGCCAAGGGTAGTCAATTGTTGGACCTCCAGCTGTTGGGAGCTACAACTCAAATAAAAATTCCTGTATGTGTGTATGTATATTAGGGTTGCCACCTTTCCTTCCAAAAAATACCGGCCATGGCATTCCCTCTATAGACTTAACATTGGACAGAAGCCAAGATTTTACCGGCCTGCCGGTAAAATACTGGCTGGGTGGCAACCCTAATGTATATGTATGTATGTATGTATGTATGTATGTATGTGTACAGTGTTTACATTATCATCATCATCATCATCTTCAGCCATTGTTGAACCACTGCAGGATGAAGGCCTCTTCAGCAAGTTTCCAACACTTCCGGCCTTGCTTTCTGTTGCCACTGTACACCAACCAGTCTGGTAAATTCATCAGCCCATCTTGTTTTTAGTCTTCTTATTGGGAGTTTAGTATCAAGTTGAATCCATTCCAAAATTAGTTTTGTCCATCTACCATCAGGTCTTCTTGCTATATGACTTGCCCATTTCCAAATTAAGAGCTTTACTGTTTCAAATATATCATTAAACTTTAGTTTGCTGATTAATCCATACACACATTTTTCGGTCTCTTTGTTATAGTCAGGATACGATGTTCCATGTTGCACTGCGGAACCTTGTTTTTGTATGGCTTTGGCATTCAGTGTACATGTTTTACAGCCGTATGTAAGAAATGGGAAATGGTCAAAAACTTTTCACTGGAGGCAGGCAGGTAACATCCATTGATCTTGCCGTTTATTTGTCCCAATTTAGTTTGCAGAAAATCTCTTCTAAACAAGCAGAAAATAGTTTTGGGGAGATAGTGTCTCCTTGTCTGATGCTTTTTTCAATGTTGGTCTCAACTTTATTATTAAAAAAAATATATACAAAAAAGACTGTGAACATAAGTGCCCTGTATTTAGCATATGTAATAACTCTTAGTAAATCTAAGTGAAAATAAGTGAGAATTTCGTCCCATAAATTGGCTAATTAATGTGTAAGCTTACCACCACGCCAATACAGGGCACTTATGTTCACATTATATAGAGGAGCGCAGGATTGTCTTTTTTGTATGTGTTTTCACTTTTGGGTTTAGGCCTAATGTTAGGTGGACTGGAGAACCCTCTCATTCCTTGCTGCTATCTATATTTCTAACTGTATTCTTATATATAATTTATAATATGATATGGATATTTTATGGTGAGTAAGCGCTGTGAGCTTTCTTCTCTTTTCAACTTTATTATTGTTCACTGGTATTGATGTAGTTGCATTTTCATATATTGATTGAAGGATATTGATGTAAGCGCTATCTAGTCCTTGGTTGATCAGGGCATTGATTCTTGCTTGCTTTTTCACTTAGTCAAAGGCCTTTTTGTAGTCATTGAAGGCTATGGATAATGGAAAGTTGTATTCATTATGCTGCTCTGTAACTTGTTGCACTGTCTGGATATGGGCCATTGTACTGAAACCAGTTCTGAAGGCTGCTTGTTCTTTAGGTTGTGCCACAACAAGTATTGTGTCCATTCTTCTTGATAGTACCTTTGTGAAAACCTTGCAGACGACTGGCAATGTGGTAGTTTTTTAGATCCGCCTTTCCACTTTTTTTGTGTAGTATATTGCAGGCACTTTGTTGAGTAGCAGGTATTTAGAAAACAGTTTAGCTAGGGAATGGAATAAGGGTTGACCTCTGGCTTTCATCATTTCAATAGGTACTTTATCACTTCTTGTACAAGTTCCTCTATGAGTGAAACTGTACTCATAGATTGAATGTTACTCATTCCAACATCTAAAGTCCAAAGCAGTCTGATAGAACCCACGGATTCATAGAACCTTCTGCCATTGAACCATTCCTGCTGCCACAGGCAGTAGCTTGCAAGCCTCTGGTGAATGATGGCCATTCATTTTGTTGTGAAGCCCTGTTGAGGAAAGGGACCATTATCTGCCTCACTGGTCCAGTGCAGATTGGCAAACTTTGTTTCAATTTGGCCTGGTGTTCTAGCTTTGCTTTGTCCTTCAAGGGTTACCTTGCAAGGATTATATGCCCCCAATGGCATAGTTCACTACAGAGATATGACCAGCACTAGCTAAATTAAGTCCTAGGGTAATAACAACTAAATAGTCTGGTGCACTCTTGGACTAGTATGGAGAAAGGACTAGCAAAACAGGGAAAGAAAATCTCTAAACAAGAATGACCCATACATTTTACTTTGGAGCTGTGTGGTTGTTAGAAGGGTGACTCTTGAGACGTTTTTCTCCTGCAGGGTTTGATCTTGTCTTTTCTTCTGCTGGCATTCACTGATAAATAGGTATCTGCATATTTGCTTTTGTTTATGCCCATATGTTTATTCACAGGTCTTTATGATAGGTTTTTTTGCTGTAGTATTTATCATTTGCACTTTATTGTGGTCTGCCACCAGTGGGAGATGTTATTTATATCCACTTAGTATACCTATCATTGTTATTTTATTCTTGCTATTGTATACTATTTGGTGTTTCATGATATGTTAAGTTTTTGTCTTGATTGTCCCCCCTCTATATGTTTTTTAATTATGTTTTATTATTGAGTCTCTTGACTATTCTTGTACCAATAAAGTATTTTTATCCTTATGTTGAGTGCCTCATTAATGGGTCTTTCTTGTTTGGGGATTTTCTTTCCCTTTTTTTGCTAGACCCAATGGCATAGTTCTCAGCTTCATTGAAACCTGCAAACACTGCTCCACGATAAGGCATCAGTTCACTTCCTCTACCTGGTGGAAGAAGAAAAGAACAGGGCCAGCACTCAGTAGTAAATAATATATTGTAGGGAAGCTTTATTGCCAAACGATTTTGGTCCTCACCTTCCTCAGGGCCCTGGGGAAGGTCCATTTGAGGACCGAAAACATTTGGAAATAAGCCATCCTTAAAAGTAATCATTTACATCTGAGTGCAGGCCCTGTTCTTTTCTACTTTCACCAGGTAGAGGGAGTTACTGTATTAGGTTACTTATGGGACATGCACAATGGTTTTCTCATTAATATTGCTTTACATCTAGGTGTACAGCTATTCTTTTTGGATTTTTATTCTATATAGGGTTTTTCCTGCTGAGTAAAACCAGGATACTTCCACTGGTGGGAGAAAATGATATCAAAGTTATAACAGACCAAACTCAATTTCTCATCTTCCTGTTTATCATTAATCAAAAACATTGCATAAATGTGACCACTGGGTGGAGATGTTTCATTACCCCTTACAGAGAATGTCTGTCGACATTCATGCTCTCCAAACACGTAAAAAGAGAGACATTATCTCAAGTTATTATCTCAGTATGCCTGTTTTGTTCTGCAGGAAAAGGGCTTCGGTATATATGTTTCAATATAAAAAAAAAAAGAGTCTGTTAAATGAGGCATGTATTGGGATGCTTTGCAATGTACTGGAAACATCAACAGTGTTCAAGAGGTTAAGACCCATTTAAATAACAATTTAAATTTTTTCATATGGTGCAGTTGATTTGTCCCAGATTTGCTCTGCTTTTTGGTTTGTGCATATGAAATTTGTTCCAAAAATGGATGCTCTGTATCATGTGTGTTGTGGACATGTTGTTGAGTTGAATGAGTAAGAAATATGTCTGCATATAGATTCATACACTAGTAAAGAGCCTATTGCTCCATATGATTGCCTCCTATAACTTCTCCTCTTGCGTCACATAACCTCTTCCTACAACTCTAATTGTTGCACCACAACTAAGAGCCCAATATAACTTCTCCTATTGTTTTGTATAATATGTATCTTCTATTGCTCCATATAACCACCTATAACTCCTCCTATTGTAACCAATAACATTTTCCTTTAACCCTTTGAGTGCCAGAATGCATTGCGTACCCCTCTGGCACTCACAGAGTTAACTTCTCGTTTTATACTGTATAACCTCTCTCTCTATGACTGCTCCTGTTACTCCGAATAACATCTCACTATAACGCCTCTTATCACTCCATAAAATATTCATCTACTACTTCTCCTATTGCTCTATACAACCTCTCAGTATAATATTTTACTTCACATAATATATCTCTATGTTTTGCTTTATCCTTTCCCTGTAACTCCTCCTATTCATCCATATAAATTACACCTAAATCTCCTGTGATTGCTCCTTATCATTCGCCTTAATACTGCATATAGTAAATCCTAATAATTCCTTAGCTCATATACTAGTTGACAGTAACCTCATCAGGCCAGGATCTCCTATTATATTACAAGGTTAAGCTCCTTGAGACTGGATCTCCACTAAATCTACAAAGATGTAAGCCTCTCTGGACAGAATATCCAATCATACTGCTAGGATGTAAGCTACTTGTGAGAATGCCCTCCAATTATATTGCTAGACTGTAACCTACTTGGTGAAGGCTCTGCAGTTATACTGCTAAGGTATAAATACTCCTGGACAGAATCACCAGTCATAATGCTTCAATGAAAGCTCCTTGGGAAGGCTCTCTAATAACACTCTCTAGGTTGCAAACATTTCATATCTATGTAAACTGTATGTGGACTGTATGTTTACTAAGTAACTGACCCCCACTGTGTACTCTTATATTCTGTTTCAAACATATGTCATTCTCTGTAAATATAAAAGCAGTGTTATTCTAGCTTTATTTGTTAACCCATGCTTGATGAAGGGGCCTTAGTGTCCTGAAAGCTTGCATTTTCTATGTCCTCAGCCTTTAAAAGGTATCACCTTTATATTTCTCTTGTGAGTTCTTTGCTACACTGAATGCTAGCTAGGTTGCAAACAGTAACTGTAATAATACTACTACTAGTTGTAGGTTCTATGGTTTATCTCTAATCCTAAATCTAATTGTAGACTCTTTGGGATAGGTACTCACTGCATCACTATTTCAGATTCTGCTTAGCATAGGGTCTGTCGTTCACATTTTGCCATTTATTGCCTACTTTAATGTCTGCCGTTTGTTTGTAATTCTGAGAAAATACGCTTACAAATTATAATGTCTACAAGTGTGTCTTCGTCTCCCTTCATCCTCTGCCTCTGTCTACCACTCTTTAAACATTAATTTTCGGCCAAATAGGGTTAAAAAAAAAATAATCAAGAAATCCACCTTGATGCTATATAACCTATCATTTAAAGGGACACTAATGTTTCATAATAAAAGAAGCTCTAATTAATCTTCATAGTATTTGGGCCTTGGAAAGTGTTATTTCAATTCTGTCAGAGTTGTAGTTCAAGAGTAATTGAAGGATAAAG
Source organism: Rhinophrynus dorsalis (assembly GCA_037306005.1). Lineage (NCBI taxonomy): Eukaryota > Metazoa > Chordata > Amphibia > Anura > Rhinophrynidae > Rhinophrynus > Rhinophrynus dorsalis. The sequence goes on along the minus strand of CM074722.1, from coordinate 150,434,345 downwards.
TATCCCCCTCCTGCCCCTTCTACTGATGTAACACTGCTCAGCTTAGAGCAGCAGAGAGTGTCCAGGTAGATTGCAGAGAGGGACAATCTTCAATTAAGATAAGTGAAAAAGCTGAAAAACCTGTCAAGGGGGGCAGGGTTTTCATTGTTCTCACAGTAAGAATATTGACCCTTGATATGACCTGTCTGGTCTATGGACTAAATTCCACATCTGTGGAGTGGGGGCTTACACTAGCTAAAAGGGACAGGAGGGGGAAACTTTATCATTCAATTACTCTTGAACTACAATGCTCACAGTAATGAAATAACACTCTCTATGGCTCAAATACTATGAAGATTAATTGGAGCTGCTGTTTTTGTGAAATATTACTATCACTTCAACACACACTAGTATAGGGGTGATAGATCCCCTTTAATCCTTTGAGTGCCAGAGGGGTACGCAACGCATTGCAAAGTAATGCGTTGCATCTCCTTCTGGCACTCAAAGGGTTAATGTTCTATACAAGGTGCATAGCAGAAAATGCTTGATAGGGGTAGAGTCAGGAGTGTTTTAATAAATTAAGGACTAGAAGTGTGTGCAATGCATTCCAAAGGAATACGTTGCTCAGGTATCTGGTCCTTAAAGAGATAAAGCATTACTAGACCCCAGGCAAATAAACCTAATTAAATTGCAGTTGTTGTTCCTGTTTCTGTAACTACTGTGGTTGACGACCTCAGATGTGTGCACCTGCATTTTATTGCTAAAACAAGCTTAGGCTCAAGTGCTTTCTATTTCACTTTCACTGGAGACCTCTCAAGCTGCCATAGGGTATATAATAAGTACGTTTCCCTTCCTGCTAACCCCACCTAAGTTCAATACCTGGGAACTCTCACAGTATGGACCTGAGAATCTGGATTTTGTCCAAAATCTCAGGATGAAGTGCCAAATTTCTACTGAATGCATGATCTACACCTATTACTTGTTTGCTTGATCTCTAAATCAATCCATTTCTACCAGAAAGGCAGAGAGAAAATACCTGCTTGTCTTTTGAGGTTCAAGCAGTGATGTTATAGCCTTAGTGCTGTTCATTAAAGGGTCAGTAATGTCTCAAAAAAAATACTCAAAAAAAAAAACTCTCTGGCACAAATCCTATCTCTCAAACCCCTCTGGTTTGAGAGATATATGCATTCAAACTTCCCCTCTCCCTCCCCTTCTCCTGATGTCAGCTATAAAGCTGACAGCAGGAGATTCAAGTCATGTGACTCGAGGAGGCTCTTCAGCAGACCCGAAATCGCATTATTTAAAAAGAATGACTTCATTGGAACGGTCTACAAATTGTGCTTGCAAACCAGACACACTTTGTAGACCTTTCCAATGAAGTAATTATTTTCCAATAACGCTATTTCGGCTCTGCTGCAGAGCTGCCGGCTGGTCCTCGAACCAGGATCCCCTCCTGTCAGCACATCGCTGATGTCAGGAGAAGGGGAGGTAGGGGGGAGCTTTCAGTGCCTACATCTCTCAAACCATAGCGGATTTTTGCCATAGACTTTATTTTTTGAAGCTCTACAAAACTCTAAGAATTTTTTGGGGGACATTACTGACCCTTTAATGAGTGATTGAGCACAAATGGGCAACAGCAAGAAGGCAGGGGAGTGTTTTTTCAGTGGTGTGCCACATGATCAGATAGCCGTATGGTAAGTGTTTTTTATTGGTAACAGTAGTGAATGATAGCTTGTTAGAAATTAAAAAATGTTTGTTTTTTTAGCAGAAATACAAACACAGCCCCCCAAAAATTGTTTGTTCAAAAGTTTACAGTTAAAAGCTTAGTGCTAGTCACTGATTAAAATCGATCAAGTCAGACAACTGTGATCAAACTTTACAGTTGTGGCACGCAGGTGGTTAGGCCTTACTAGCCTACAGGTTCATGTATGCTGGCTAATTAGGAAAAAAAATTATGTTAAAAATCTTGTGGGTGTCGAACCGTAAGTTCAGGTAGCCATCTTTTGGCCCACAGGCTGTACTTTGGATGCCCATAAACTAGAATCTACATTATGGTGAGTTTTAAGTGTTTATATGTCAGATATGGCTGTGTTAAGTGCTTATACCTACTGCAGCTTTACACCTGGCATTGAGCAGACTGTATTGTGATTTCATTTACAAGAGAAAGATCTAGAGGCTTTCAACCTGTCTGTGTTATATAAGAAATCTCCTTAACTGTGGGGGCCCCTTCCACAGGTTGTGCCCTGAGCACTTTCCTGTTTTGTCCTATTTTCAAAATACTAGAGATTAATTTGTGAAGGAGGAAGCATGGTAGCCAATGAAAGAGTAACTGTGCAGGACCACATTTTTTCTCTCTGCTGATCATGTTCAGTTGAAAGGAGAAAAATGCTTGCATATTAACAAAAACAGAAAAATAATACTAATAATATAGTGTCATAATAACTTCCTTGAGAGCTAGCCTCGTTGTCACCTTTATGAACCTACTTGTAATAAAGAAGAAACCAGTTTCCCTCTAGTTGCTCGAGACAGAATTGTGATATTAGATGGACAGGGGTGAAGATTTAGCTCTTTCTGTTTCAAAAATATATGCACGAATTTAATTTGTACATTGAGCTATTTTAGATAAAAAATATATTAGAATACTAGTATGAAAGCCCGTATACATGGGCTAAAGTGCCACCCAGCAGCCTCTGCTGCTGCCCTGGAGCCAGGAGCACAGACAGGAGGTGAGCTGTCCGGAGCTCCCTGCTCCGGATCAGCGCGTTCAGCCAGTGTCTACTGCTCATGACTGCATCTTTCCGGCAGTCTCTACTGTGCATGTGCGGTTACGCCCACAGGGAGCTTCGCAGGCTGGCGCTTTATATATATAGATTGCTTTTCTTTTGAACGGCATAATGGATGGGTACATAATGGGGGGGTGTTATGCTGGATGGTAGTTGTGCATTTGTTGACACTAGAGTAGTCGTATAAGCTTGTTGGGTGGATGCTAGATAACTGATGGGCTGACATTAACTCTATCAGGCATTCTAAGCAAATGTGCAGCAAAAAAAAGTTAGATTTCAATTAAATTGCTTGGAATCTTAACCTTTTGAGTGCCAGAGGCGTACTCAGCACATTACAAATCAATGTGTTGCATACCCCTGTGGCACTCAAAGGCTTAACCCACTGAGGACCAAGAACTGTTAGCAATGCCTTGCGAACCCCTTTGCAAGGGCTTTGAGTACAAGAGAGGTATCCAAAGCACTGCAATAGAAAAGCGTTGGATACCGCTCTGGCACCATTCCTCCATTCAGAAATGTGTTACTTTGGTAGTATTTTCCTTTATTTACCACCTCTACACACCCACATGTTGGCCAGAGAGTTTTGTCAGCTTCTATTTCCCATTAAAAGCGGGCACAGACTGAAGTGTTTGTAATGTAACATTATTGCAACAGAGCTGAAAATCTTGTCTAACAGCCTTACTGCATTGTATAGATAAACCTTCAGTTCCACTGAAGAATCATCAGTTTTATTTAGAAATACTCTCACTTCCTTCTTTCATAGCAAAAGCAGTGTATATCCCATTTCTTCTCGTGACACTGTAGTGTGAACAGAATGTCTTAAAGTCAAGTTATTAAAAGCACAATGACCACACTACGTAGGATTTACAGAGTGCTGGCAAATTGTTAAATGGAGTTATGGAAAGAGAGATAAGGAGGAGCTACAGTATATGAGCAATAGAAGGAGTTATAGAGAGGTTATATGGAACAATAAGTGGAGTTTACAGGACAGGTTATAATGAGCAATAGGAATTTAAGGGAGATATTATATGGAGCAGTAAGAGGAGTTATAAGAGAGGTTATATGAGCAGTAAGAGGAGTTATAAAGAGGTTCTATGGAGCAATAGGTAGAGTTTACAGGAGAGGTTATATGGAGCAATAGGAAGAGTTATAGGGAGAGGTTATATGGAGTAATAGGAGGAGTTATAAGGAGATGTTATATGGAACAGTAAGAGGAGTTATAAAGAGAGGTTCTATGGAGCAGGAAGAGTTGTAATGAGAGGGTATATGGAACAAGATTAGGACTTGTATGTAGCAATAGGGGGTGTTCTAGGGAGAGTTTAAGTGTAGCAATAGGAGGAGATATATAGAGAGGCTGTATGTAACAATATGAGGCGTTACAGGGAAGGGTTATATGGAGTAATAGAATTATAGAAAGTGACAAATAGTTGTTCTGGTAATGGAATATTTATGTGGAGCCACATGAATAATTAGAAGGTGCCGTATGCAATGGCAGTCTGGTTTACTAGGACCCAGGAAAATCTCCAGTGGGTGTTAAAAAATGACACTAACAGACTGGGTATACTCAGGATTGCTGCTGTCTTTAAGCAGGCAGTGCAGCTTTGTACTGTTGTGAGGAAGCAAGGAGAACAACGTAAGGAGCTTCATGGTCCAGCAGAAACTTTCAGTCCTAGCCAACACTCATACAAGTATTCTTAATTCTGTATTAAAGTCCCAAAAGCTGGCTTCCCCTATGCCCCATACAAACGTTTGATCCTGGCTCGTTGAAGGTATAGGAAGTGACCCTTTTTTTAACTACGTTGTCCATCTTCTAAAGAGATCAGAATGTGTAGTGTGTATATAATATAACACTTTGCTTCACAGCAATAAAACACATGTTAATGTCTATTTATAATTTGGTCTGTGTAAGTAAAATATGGGAGACTAGTAGAGTTAAAATGATACCTTTATTGGCTAACTGAGTGGCTTTGGATGCAGGCTTTTCAGACAACTAGGTCTCTTCTTAATAAGAATGAAGAAGAAAGGGGAGGGGGAACACAAACAAAGTAGTGCCCACTAAGTGTAGCATTTAGGATGCAATCAAGCCATAAAGAAAAGACTATATATGAAATAAAACAACTATTTATGAATATATATAGAGATAAAATATAATATATATATATATATATATATAGAGAGAGAGAGAGAGGTATGTGGGCACTCCTATTATTCCACTATAAAGAACAAAAGCTTACTACTGCCTGGGTGCTACTTCAAAAAAATAATGCATACCATATAGAAATGACCCTAAAGTCATATACAGAAGTGCACTCACAGGACTTAAAGAGTTAATATTTTATTGTGCTGTCAACGTTTCGGCCCCCCTCAAGGGCCTTTATCAAGCAATAACCAAATACACAAAGAAACCTTATATAGGTTAAGCAAATGTAAACATGTAAAAAACCGCCAAAAACGCTCAAAACGCATTGTCGGTGACGTCATCGAAGTGACCCTTGGCGCCCCCGACAATGCGCGAGGATGCTGGGAAATGTGTACTACACATATGCCCTGAATCCGAAACATATCACAACAAAAAACCTATATTGATGATATGTTTATCATATGGCGGGGTACATCACGTGAATTGGAGACCATGATAGAGGATCTTAACAATTGACACTGGTATATACGCATTAACAATTCAAAAAGCTTTCCACTCACATTTTGCAATTGCTGTGCATATACATATATATATTCACAACTCACAAAGCTTTTAGAGATCCTACCACCGTCTCTGCTCGGTGTCTCCAGGTTTACCAGATCCTTCTCAGTCGGTTATGTCACTGTCCTTGTGTGTTAACTCCAACGGACCTCTCTCCCACCCACCAGGTTCTGGCAGCCTCAGGGAACAGCCAACGTGCACATGAAAGGAAAAGAAAGGAAAAATATGTAATAAAAATAAAGTGTCTATATCCCACACATCTGTTGTGTGGGATATAGACACTTTATTTTTATTACATATTTTTAAATAAATCTTTGCTACCAAGAGATCGGCTGGAGCGTTTTTTTTTCTTTCATGTGCATGCTGGCTGTTCCCCGAGGCTGCCGGAAACTGGTGGGTGGGAGAGTGGGAATTAAAAAAAATGGCAACTGTTCCCTATGGTGCAACCTTTACATTTGTGCATACGAGAGAGGATTTACACAAAACCCTGGGAGAAAATACAAGAAATTAGGATGGTAGCCATGTATTATGCATTTTCATAATAATTGCATTTGCATGACCTTGCTGTAGGGATCAATTATGTAGCCAAAAATTGAAAACTTATAAACTAATGTTAGAGAAGATCATTTAGGAAAATGGGAATGTATTGTAAAGATCTGATCTGGAGTAATCACAGTACATAGTAGATAGTACATAGTATATACTGAAAAGATATCCTGGGCACTCTGTATGGGAGGAATTAAAGGGAGGAAACACATGGCATGGATACAGAGAGTAGATATACTGAGCAATTGGGATGGATTTTTTTTTGGGGGGGTACTTAAGTGGTTGGTGGTGCTAAAAGGGTCAAAAGTGACTCTTGTGACTGCTAGGACCCACTTGTGTCAGACAGTGAAGCATTTGTCCCTGCTCAAACTGAAAGTCACAGTTTGATATAATTTGAAGAATTAACAGAAAATGGCACAGATTCCATTGCATGTGGTAACTCCAGTTTAAGTAGATGGGTGATAAAGTTATCAACTGCAACATTATCCAGGCTCATGTTTGATGGAAAAGCTTGTACCAAAAAGACAGCAACAGTAAAATAGTTTCTCAAGTTACTAAAATTGAAGGAAAGATAAAGCAGTTGACTGTATTGCAATGAAATATTTTTAAATAAATTAAAAAGTGAAGTACTCATGCTCTTTACAAACTATGTAAAAACTGGGGAGAAACACCATTCTTGTCCGTAAGGGGTTAATTTCTGAGTAAATTGTCAGTGGCTCTTAAAATGTGTGTTCCTGAAAAAGTACATTTCCTCATCACTTCCTTATGAGAAATTGAAGTTTATGAGTAATTTGTTTCTTGACATTGAGAGGCTTCCCACATCTCTAAAATGTAAAGGGCTTATGTCACGAATCAGAAGAGAAGCAAAGTAATTCTGAGGTCTCTCAAGTGCACCACAGGGAACAAATAACATGCCCCATTGTTTCTAAATTGGGCTTTTAACTCCTTGAATGCTAGAAGGATTTGTAATGCTCTCCTTCACAATGTACTGGAGACCTCCCTAATATTTAAAGGAATAAAGACCTAATTTAAATCAATGGGAAATTTGGGAAAATATATTTTCCCCTATGGTATATTTGGTTAGCTACAGAATGAATGATCCTTCCTTTTGTGCAAAATACCTTGTCTCAATGGCCTCCTTCAGCCTGAAATGGATAGTAATACTTCGTTTTAACTTTATTTTATTTTGTAAGCATTAAAAAACATGAAGAATGATATAATTCTTATCTCTCAAACCTTTATGGTTTATGAGATATTCACAAGCAAAGTTTCCCCCTCCCGCCCCTTTTACCTAGTGTAAGCCATCTCTTCTCAGATGTGGAATGCAGTCTATAGACCAGACAGATAACAGAAGGGGACACTCTTATTCCTATGAAAACAATGAAATCCCTGCCCCCCTTGACAAGCTTTTCAGGTTTTTCCCTTATCTTAACTGAAGATTGTCCCTCTCTACAGTCTACCTGGGCACCTCCCTTCTGTTCTGGCTGAACAGTGTTACATCAGTAAAAGGGGCGGGAGGGGGATACTTTGTCATTGAATTACTCTGGAACTACAACTCTGACAGAATTGAAATAACACTCTCCAAAGTCCAAATACTATGATGATTAATTAGAGCTGCTTTTATTATGAAACATTACTATCCCTTTAAGTGGCTATTTAAGAAGCAGCAATTTTGTAATTAGCCTTTACTTTTGTAGAGAAAAGTATAACTCATTAACACACCTTGGGAAGTTTCTCCTTTGGAGCCTCTGGAGAGGGTTATGGGCTATGAATGGGCATATCTAAATTATGTGAATCCCATCATAAAGTGGGCAAGGCTTAATCAGGTAGGCAATGCTTACTTGAGATTGAGAGGAGGAAAGGTGGGCTTTAATATTTTTTAATGTTTATTAAGTCTTTGAAAAAGTATCAATTAGATATGAAACGCGCTGGACGTGTTTAACAGTTACCGTTTATAATACATAAATATATATAAAAAAATATTAATTTTTGTCCATTTAAATCTGGATCGGATTCTTACCTGTTAACACAAGGATTGGAAGATTTAAGGAGGTATTTATTATTAAGGCTGGTAAACTAAATACAGATCTATTCTTAGATGGCTCTGTGCCATGTTCCCTATTTGTTTCTATTATAGTTGCTTCAGCTTGCTGTGGCAATAAGCACTTCCACTGATGCAGGAGAAAGGGGCTGACATTTTGAAATTACCGCTGGTCGCCTAGTAGTCCACATATAAGGAAACAGAAGACTTTTCACTTATATATTATATGTATTTTGAACTGACAACAAAGTACCTCTCCTAGTACATTCCATCTTGGAATAAAATGACCTGTTACATATTGAGACATATATAATATTTTATATATTTCTTTCTTATTTGCTTGATTCTGTGTATGCATATACATATGCACACATGAGCTCTCTAAAATTCTTTTAGATTTAATATTAGAATTGGATGGAAGTGGGCAGAACAGGGTGGGAAGTAGGCAGAATGGAAGAGAAGTGGGCAGAATTACACAGGAAACTCTGTCCATGGAAACCCTGTAATTAACTCTAAAATCCTGAGTCTCTAGGGAAGTCCGGAAGAGTTCCCAACCATGCTCAGTCTAAATAAATACTGGCAGTTGTATTTTTCATTCACTAAATTTTTCTGAATGAAACATTTTATAACTAACTTATCTGTTGTCCAAAATCTTCATTTAAGATTCCACAGAGCAGGCACTCACCATCCATAAAGCACAGGCTTCATTTATCTTCTTTGTCTAGGTGCTGTTACACTTGCATAGGTCAGTGGGAGATGGCACCATCATTGCAACAATTTTTATTTCCTATGTTATTCAAGGGAGGATAAGCACTAAACTGTTTCAAGCTGGAGACAACTTAAAGTGATAGTAATGTTTCATAATAAAAGCAGCTCTAATTAATCTTCATAGTTTTTGGGCCATGGAGAGTGTTATTTCAATTCTGTCAGAGTTGTAGTTCCAGAGTAATTCAATGACAAAGTATCCCCCTCCCGCCCCTTTTACTGATGTCACAGTGTTCAGCCAGATCAGAAGGGAGGTGCCTAGGTAGACTGCAGAGAGGGACAATCTTCAATTAAGATAAGGGAACAACCTGAAAAACTTGTCAAGGGGGGCAGTGCTTTAATTGTTCTCACAGGAAGAAGATTGTCCCCTGCTGTTATCTGTCTGGTCTATGGACTGCATTCCACATCTGAGAAGAGATGGCTTACACTAGGTAAAATGGGCGGGAGGGGAAACTTTGCTTGTGAATATCTCTTAAACCATAAAGGTTTGAGAGATAAGACTTATATTGTTCTTCATGTTTTTTTAATGCCTACAAAATAAAATAAAGACAAAACGAAGAATTACTATCCTTTTAATGAATATGCTACATAGAATAACATAGAAAATGGAGACTTTACCCCACTGAAGATGAGGTGGGTTATGCACAAGTGATAAAGTGACAATGCCTTCTTCAGTTATATAACTTCTCCAGTTCTTATGTTATTCTATAGAAACTATGCATTAAGATCCCCAATAAAGAAATCTAAATATTTCATACAAAATTTAATTACCACTTCATAATATTTAAATATTTAACTCCTTGAGGAACAGAGGCATGAGCAACATTTTGCTAAGAAATGCATTGCACACCCCACTGGTCTGTGAGGGGTTAATATTTTTGTAGAAGTGAACAAGAAATTGTTAAATTAATGTCATATCAAAAATTTGATATATAGCAACATTTTTTCAGTATTTGAACAGGGAAGACACCTCCAGCAAATCAGGAGTTAACAGACCAAGCTCTTCATGATGTAAGCGTGAAATTGAATAGGCCACCTTGTTTCAGAACTGTCGTACTGGCTGAAAATCATATTTCAGAGGTAAAAGGCCTTAGGGTTTTTAACCTGAAATGAAACGCTCTCTTTACCGCTGAAATTTGAGTTGCGGCTGACAGTGCCACATCAATGGAACAAAGTCACATCTATCAGTCTGCATGGTGTAGAAGACAATCATTGTATGTGATAGAACTAGTAAGAGGATGAAAGAGAAAAACTTTTGTGCCTGTTTTGTGATATTGCAAAGTGGGCATTTAGCGATGATATTCAGAGTTGTAGGCTTTCAGAACAATCAGTGTTCATTGGACTTAGCTGCGAAATTCTGTTAATTAATTAACCACTTGAGGGCCAGAGGGATGTGCAATGCATTGAATATATAGTTACATTAAACTGTTTGGCAGTGTAGCCTTCACAGCATTGATCACTGGGAATGGGTCTCTATGCTGGTGAATAAATTGCTTGAGAAAGTGGGTTAGGCCTATAACAACATTCCCAATGAACTGAGTAAGGACTGTTCAGAAGTCAAGAGGAGGTTGTTTTTGGATGTCCAGAACAGGACAGAACAGTAATCCAGAGTGGGTTTACAAAATAGACAGAGTCTGCTTGAACTGGGTGCAAGGCTGTAAAGCACACACTTCAGAGGACAGCTGTCAGCTGATGCTCCTAGAGCTGTTTTTCTGGGACTGGGTCACAGACAATCCAAGTGGATGGACAACCAATTAAGTGGCCTGAGGGACATGGGAACCCCCCTCACCATGGTTTTGCTGCACCAAGTCCCACTCTTTCAAGAAACTGGCAGGACAGCAAAAGTTGTCGTCAGTGCTGTCCACCCGATTACTCTGGCCCAAGTACACTTGGAATAAGTGTAGAAAGGGGCATCTGGGAGATGGGCATCATGTCAGGATTTCCAGCGGATGTTCTTCTCTGCAGTGACAATGGCATGGGATACCTGGAAAGCATTTTCCATTTTCAGTCTTGGGCCCAATATTTTTTAACTTGTTTATTAATGATCTAGAAGTGGGCATTGAAAGCAGGGTCTCATTCTAGGTTGATGACCCTTAGCTGTTGAAGAAACACATACAAAGGATAATCCTAAGACAAAGAAATCACAGGAAAAACCTGAAAAGAAGCTTAATAAAATGAGGCAAAGTCCAAAGTACAAAATGGAAGACTTTATTACAAAATACATGCAACAATTTATAATTCCAACACAGTTAAAAACAATTAAAACAAGTCAGAGGGTACACAATAATGATAATCAATATTCCCTGTGAAATATATTGGAATCTAGCAAAGCATATAAGACAAAGTGCTCAAAAAGGCTTGTGAATAAGACAAGCCTAATGTGTGATACAAAATACATACGTTATAACATAGTATCTAGACTTGAAATAAATAAAAGTGAAAAAAGTATACTTATCTAGACATCCAACTAAATAGTGACAAACTGACAAAGCCATTCTATTTGGCGATATGCATTGGGATGTACAGGAGGGTCTTTAACTTCGATATTGCATCTATTGTAGGTGCCTTCAAAGCAGAAATGGATGCCTTTCTAGTGTAGAACAATATTATGAATCTTGATACTTGGTTTTAGTGCAAACAGGAATTTTTTTCACCTGCATGGGTCTTAATGGAAAATGGGTTCAATAGGGTTGAAATAGCTAAAATTGGATACATGTCTTTTTTCAGCCTCATCAACTATGCTACTATGTTATATTATAGATTTAACTAATATTGTTCAACAAGAGTTTGGGCAAGCAGTCCCAGCAGTCCTTATCTTTAACTGCTTCTATGATAAGGACAAATTGGGAAATGTTTATAAACATTGTGTGATTAACAGTTTGAAACAATTTCTACCATTCTGTATTCCGTATTAAATATCCAAACATTACGGTAATTGATTAAAAGGAAAACTGATACTTAAAAAACCTGAATTATATACACTTAAATACTCTATTTGGTACTTGAAGACTAAAAACTAATCTTCAGTATGCCCTGTGGCGGTATCCATTCATGCTTAGATATATCAGATGCGATGTTCAATGTTCAGTTCTGGGCGCCCTTTCTGAAAAAGGACATTATGGAACTAGAGAGAGTGCAGAGGAGGGCTACAAAACTAGTAAGGGGAATGGAAAGTTTTAGTTATGAAGAAAGGCTAGAAAAGTTAAACTTGTACACACTAGAGAAACGGCGTCTTAGAGGGGATATGATAACATTATATAAATATATTCAGAGCCCATACAAAGGGCTCTCCAAAGACCTGTTCATTAACAGAACAGTACATAGGACAAGGGGCCACCTGCTTAGACTTGAGGAAAGGAGATTTAATCTACAACAGTGGAAGGGTTTCTTTACGGTAAGGACAATAAAGGTATCAAATTCACTGCCTGAGGAGGTGGTGCTATCGAATACATTAGATGCCTTTAAAAAGGGCCTGGATACTTATTTAAAAGAGCATAACATAGAGAAATTTGTACGTTAGTATTGGGATTAATATTTAGTTAGGGCTTGTTGATCCAAGGAGACATCTGATTGCCATTTGGAATCGAGAAGGAATTTTTTCTCCATTCAGGGTAGAACTTGAAATTGCTATATTGAGGGGTGTTTTGCCTTCTTTTGGATCAACAGTGGTAAACAGTAATAGGAAAAGGGTTGAACTAGATGGACGCAAGTCTTTTTTCAACCTAAATTACTATGTTACTATGATAGTATAGTACTATATGTCACCTGTCAGAGATAAGATGAGAGCCTTTCTGGATAAAAGAAGAGGGGTAATAACTTTCTTAGTTGCTGTCATTCATGAATTACTTGCACACATAACACCCTATAGAACAGTCAATCCATGCACTAGAAAAGCAATGTTTGGATTACCATTTAGGGGCTTAAAATTATTTTACTATGTTGTATGTCCTTTCCATAATGTAGAATACAAGAATTGTGAAACCCCCCCCCCCCCCCCACAAAGGTTTATTTGTAACTTCCATATTTTATTTAGTATTAGACATTTGGCCAATGCATTTGCTCTACTAGTCCTGGCAGAATCTTTGAGCTTCTAAGAATGGCATGTTAAAGGGCAACAACAGGTCCTTTGCTGTATTAATGCAGGAGGGTGAAAAGGCCCTGATACTTCCACATTGCTATTGTTAGATTGACCTATTCCACTGTTCACCCACTCTTTCCCGAACTCCCACACACTGTTATTTTTATATGATTTTAAAACAAAAAAACAGAGTGTCACTGGTAAATGATAACGAATAATACAACCAGTTTACATCAATACATGAGTTACACATTTCTTCCACTTAACTGTATTATATATTCCTATCATTTGCTACCGGCCCATCTAAGTTTTTGTGTTTTGCTTCTTTTTGGGTGTACATCTGGATACCTTTGATGTTGGGGAGCAGTGGGTCTATACTAATATGACTGAGTGGAGGCAGTCAGAGCCGGATTACAGGCAAGGGGCACTAGGCGCCTACCTAGGGCCTGGTCAACTTGAGGGGGCCCAACAGAGACCACTCCCCACTCTCCTACTCCTCCGCAGCACAACCACCGGACAATATTCTTTCCTTTCATTGAGAGCACAGACTCAGAGCCGCCGAGCCAGATTACAGGCAGTTTTTTTTTTTTTTTTAAAGTGGTTGGGCATTGCCACCGGATCCCAACCACTCAGGTACAAGTGTACATGCCCACAGACCGCACCACTTACTAGTTAGTGTGCATGTGTCAGGAACTCTTCCTGTTATCGAATCCTGGCACATGTACACATATGGGGGAAGGATCGGATGAGTTGGTAATGGTGCGGCAGCCCCTATCTAATATAACAGCCTCATAGCACTTTGTTGAATACAATACACCTCTCTCAAGAAGGTCCTGTGCCACATTGCAATTCCTGTTCATCAGTCTACCACCCAACTGCAATTACATTCAGGTCATGAAAAAGATGAAATGAAGCATGTAAACATGCAAATAATTGATTAATGAAATGAAGCCCTGGGAAATGATTCATGAATTGCAAGTGTTTGGGATTAGTTTCAAGCCAACAATTCCAACTACCACAGATGCCCTTTCTCATAATAGGAAATATTTTACATACGTTTTCCTAGAATATCAATCCTTGAGAAAGTTCAGTTACTTAGCTTTAACCCAATCCAGAATTTGTGCAAAATATATTATTCAGTTTAACCCATGCATCATGTAATGTCAAAGCACTATCCGTGTGTAAACCTTCAGTGACCAATAGTGGTTAGTATTGCTCTACCTGCTGCTGAAGTTAGGGAGATTGTGAGGTTCCAGCGATATTATGAGGAAAGGTGGGGACCAAGTATGCAACTGCAATTGAATGTCCGCGGCGGAGCAGTTAAAGTAGCTCTGGTCCACTTCTCCCTTTTGGATTCAGGTGGCAGAGGCAGTGACACACAATGTAAGGGGCCAATGTGGCCCAGCAGCACTCTGAATGCTGGATATTATAGGATTACTATACACTGTGTACTGTATTTATATTGGGATCTAGATGCAATTTACTAGTATAGAATACCGCAGGTCTTTTTTTAATATGAAACAAAAAAACAAGGAATAGGAGGAAAGGATAAATATCGATGTCCTCTCAGAGTCAGACAGAAAAATGACCTGTCTGGTCAAAGGGAGAATTCAGCCTCCCATCCTTACAATCCCTCAGAGACCAGATTTTAAATTGTATGATACGCAGTTAGAAGGCGGCTGCAAATTAATAAGGTCAGGCAATGCAAGGGTGCATGAGTGCTTAAATGTCGGTTGATATACTGGAAAGGGCATTCAGTAAACCTTGTATGCTCGAGACATATATGTAAAGAAAGATTAAGTGCCTGCAGTTTCCCTGGTTTATGGCAATAAGGGAATTCACCTAAAAAGGATACAAAGTGATGAAACATTAGAAGTATTCATCTGATAGAATGCAATTGACTAAGCAAATATTATAGCCATATACAGGGAGCAGGGCATCTGTTACTTCATCCTACTCGGCATTCAAGAGATAAAACTGTATCGAGTCTCCATTAGTAACTAGATTGAATGGAGAGCAAAAAAGAAGAGAAAAGAACGATCTAAGTGTAGCATCAAACCATTTATTTTTCAACCCAATAGCATTAAAAACTCCCCTTCAGGGGATCTACTCACAAAATCAGCAACATTAAAAGCCCATCAATAATCTGACACAGAAGCAGTCCAAGGATCGTCACGGTATATCGATTCCTCTATTCCCTTCCACGGGCGTCCTCCACTCTTGTTTCCACTTCCGCCTCTCTAACGGTGACGTCATGCCGATGAGAACGGTGTCCCACATGTTCTGGCTCTCACCCAGTAGGAATTGGAATCTCTCCAAATCAGTCCACAGGGCACTGCACTGCTGCCAATACTCTCTGATTCTCTCTCTTATCTCTCTTTGAGAGCAGGATCAGTGGGTCTCCTCAGCATCTGCAATGTGCACAGTATGTGTGTGGTAAATAACATCTGGGGGCACAACTGTATCCAAACACCATGACACCCGAAACCAAGTACTGCCGCTGTCACTGTACCCCTTTTCCACATCCACTAAGGACACATGACAACTTACTGACAGTTTAATAGTAGTGATGAACCCTCACTGCCACCATCTTAGCATATTCTGCAGGATGGAATCTCCTCAGATGCCGCTTGATGCACTGATTGCGATTCTCCTCCACCACACTGGCATGTGTGATCAGTGCACCACACAGTGTGCAATGGGTAGAGACAAGCTGCCATATCCTAACATCAACAGAGTGGCTATCATTTGGCGGGGGAGGTAATGACCGAGGAGGATTGGCAGAAGACGTAGTTACCCTAGAAGGTGATGGCGAGCTAGTTGTTTCACTCATCCTGGAACTTCCAGTCTCTGCCTGGGTTGTTCTATTCCTCCTCCTCTTTGATCTCCACCTCACCTCTTGTTGCCTTTCTGGTGAGTCAGGGACAGCAAAAGCGGTGCTTGATTTCTGTGGTGGGTGTTTGTCTTTAACATGTTTGGCGTAAATGTCATAGTGCCTGTGTTTCATGTGTGATATGAGGGCGCTTGTGCCAAGGTGTGTTCCCTCCTTTCCTCTTTTCACTGACTTGTCACAAATTGTGCACAGTGCCATTGCTGATGACTGTACTGTGCCTGCCCCAACAGAAAAATAGTCCCACACCCATGATGACTTCAGAGGGAAGGGGAAAGGTGGAGAAGAATGGACTCTTTCTTCTTGTCCTCCACATTCCCCTTCATTGTCTGTGGCAGTGGATAATGTTGCTGCTACTGCCTCAGATTCAGTACTGCAACTAGGATCAGGAGTATTGCTATTGCTGGCAAGTGGAACCTGTCCTAGTCCCACATCGCTTGTTGACCCCATTCCCCCTGTGTCCACGGTGGTCTGTGGCACACTAACCTGCTCCTCAGCATCAGAAGGAATTAGAGCAGTTGCAAATTCCTCTAATTCCAAGATGTCCTTGCTAGTGGTGGTGGTGATGCCCATCCTCATTCCTGTCTCCCATTCGTTTTCAGTTTCTGCTAAAAAGGCCATCAATGTCTCTTCCACCCCAGCTTCTCCAGCATCATCACCACCACCACCACTAGTTCCTACATGCTGTTGTTGCTGCTGCTGCTCTATTGCAGACATCTCACTGCTGCTCTATTCCAGACATCTCACTGCTGCTTGGAGGAGTTGACTAGCAATGTGACAGAGGGTCCCCTAATGTTACACTTGCCATTGCCTTTTGACCTGAAGAAAATGGCCATTGATTTAAATGGGGCTATTAACCCCTTGAATACCTGAGATGGAGAATTCTCTGGCATTCAAGAAGTTAAAAGACTCATTTAAATCAATGGGGATATTGTCATGTATTTGTTACCTTAAAGTACAGTAGGTTTTCCTCATATTGCTCTTACCTGTCTTAGTGCTTATGACCCAAACGGCTTAGTGCATTCGTGCCGAGTGTTCATAAAGTCACAAGACAGTACAATGGCAATTTGCATGCAAGGTATAAGAATAGTAGCAGTCAGAGGGGACTCAGGGTATGTGTTTATAGTGGGAGTAAGCGGAAGAATTATACGCATCAAGAGAAGACTAGTATACAATTGAGTTAGTGCAGACCATGTCCTCCTCTTCATTTTGCCTGGCCCAAAAGTCTTTTAGGAGTTTGTAGAGAGCACCACTTATTGGGAATGTTATTGCCCATTTCTGTGTGTCCCTTTATTCATTGCTCTCGCTCTCTGCAGTGCCACGACTGACAGAGGGTTCTCCAGCTGTTTCTGGGTCAGCTAATATCCATTAGAGGTCAGATGTATATGTAAAAGGACATTCACATTTCCAATGAGCAGAAGCCATATGGCAGTTGTTACACATTTAAATATTGAGTGACAAAGTATTTATTTTCTGGCGTGGACTGCAATGGTCACATGATCACTTATCACAATGGGATTTTCACATAATGTCAAAAAGAGGGCAGTTCTGGGGAAAACGTCACTACAAGCAATCAATAAAATTTACCAAAATTCCCACTCACTTTTCAAATTCAAACACTTTTACCATCCAAAGTACTGGTACACATTTAAACTACGTTGTCCTCTAATATGGAGATGGTTTGCCCCAATATTGCTCCACTTTCACCCTTTGTGCATATGGCCCAATTATCTTCCCCTCCTCCTAATTGTATGAATGAGGATCATTGTGATTTCCATTTATGTTGCTCCCAAACTTGTCAATAAGAAATTAAAGTCTTCCACAGGGCAGGGCTAGCAACCTGCAGCCTGGGGGCAAATACAATAAAGTGGCCCATTTCTACTATCATCTGAGGAATCTGAGGCAGCCTCTTTTGTAGAGTGTTTAAATGACAACCAATATGGATTGCGCTTTACCCATTCGTTCAATAAGGAATCGGTCCCTTTTTTGGATTTAAATTTATTGGGAAGGTGTGATACGGGTAGGGTTGTCACAACCATATACAGAAAACCGGTAGCTGGCAATGCCTTGTTGCATGCCCGGTCTGCTCATCTCCGATCTCAGGTCACTAACATTCCAAAGGGGCAGTTTCTGCATTTACGCAGGAATTGCAGTTTGGAGGAGGATTTTGTGGAAGCCTCGAGTGACCTGACTCGGAGATTTCAAGCAAGAGGCTATAGCCAGGACTTACTGACCCAGGCATATGAGTCTGCTTTGCGGACTCCAAGGGAGAGTCTATTGAATGAACGTACTATGACAGATTGTCAGCCAAATAACAAACAGGTTCGTTTTATTACGACATATAGTGCACAGTACAAATCCATTTGTAATATTATTCGTCGGCATTTGCCGATTTTGAATGCTGATACACAATTGGTTAATATTTTGAAGAATGGTTGTGCTTTTTTTGCGTGTCGTGGTATTACCATTGGTAGTCTTGTTTCTCCAAGTTTGTTTATGGAGGTCAAATCCAATCCTACATGGTTGTCCCACAAAGGTTTTTTCAGTTGTGGGTCATCCAGATGTAGTGTATGTCAATTTATATGCCAGGCAACCAAATTCAAAAGCACAATCACGAATTTAGAGTATAATGTTAATGGTTATATCAATTGTGCTACTAGCTGTGTTGTGTATTTATTTACCTGTACACGATGTTCCATTCAATATGTGGGTCGCACAATCAGACTGGTTCGGCATAGAATTAGGGAACATGTCTACCAAACAGAGAGACATCTCCCAGATTCAGCTGTAGCCAAACATGTTCACACTATGCATGATGG
Source organism: Rhinophrynus dorsalis (assembly GCA_037306005.1). NCBI lineage: Eukaryota > Metazoa > Chordata > Amphibia > Anura > Rhinophrynidae > Rhinophrynus > Rhinophrynus dorsalis. The sequence continues at coordinate 150,415,746 of CM074722.1, read as the reverse complement.
AGATATGTCGTGCCTGAGCTTTATGGGTATAGAACGAGTGCGTTTGCCATGGAGAGGTGGCGATATCAATCTATTGCTAGAGGAGCGTGAAGCCTTTTGGATATTGACCCTAAGAACTCGGGTCCCTAATGGACTAAACGCCGAATGGGATATTGCGCATATTTTTTAGTTTTTTTGTTTTTTATTTTTAATATGTGCATATATTTGGTATGGGATTTCTATACTTAAAGTTGTTTGGGGCGTTTGGGTCCCCTTATCCCTTTATTCTGAACAGTCGATTGTTATCCAGCAGTTATTTAGGTTTAAGTTCTATTCCTATTGGTGTGAGCACTGGTTTCTTCTCCATCTGCTATAAGTGAACATTTACATTGTTTCTATTTTATAATGTGTATCATGTGTGTAAACTGAGATACAATGTTTCTCCTGTATTTTCCTCTCTTTCGCTCCTTTCCTTCTTTTTAAATTGGTTCACTGTTGTTTTTTCGCTGGGTACTTGTGGGTCCCAAGGGAGGAAACAGTGAAATACATATATATGTTTTGAAGTTATTTATTGAATGAGATAGAATGTGTGGTGAGGAGGGATCGAGAGGATTAACGGATTTTCCGTTCCCTGTTTTTTGAGATCAGGATAGGTTGTTTAGATTTTTCAGTGATTTGATTTTAGTCCAATCATGGCCCACTGTTTGGTTTAAATGTAGCAATTTCAGGTGTACTCATTTATCTATGACTAAGCGCCGTGGGGCGCGAAACATGTCAGAGTCTTACATGACATCCTATCCTAGGTGCAAATAGTGGTGTCTTCCCTTTTCCCCGTTGTGACATATGTATATGTTCATTTTATTTTTTGATGAAGAAATTTATGTTTTTTAAGAGGATTTGAGTGGTGTATCAGCCTATTTTTTGATATCAAGCATCATAGCTGAGTGCTTCCAGTCGTGTTGATTTCCATTTATATTGCTCCCAAACTTGTCAATAAGAAAAGAAAGTCTTCCACAGGGCAGGGCTAGCAACCTGCAGCCTGGGGGGCAAATACAATAAAGTGGCCCATTTCTACTATCATTCCAGCCCACTGTCCCAGCCCCCCTCCTTTTGTTAATTTTTAAAGGGATAGTAATACTTCGTTTTTTCTTTATTTTATTTTGTAGGCATTAAAAAAACATGAAGAACAATATAAGTCTTATCTCTCAAACCTTTATGAATTGAGAGATATTCACAAGCAAAGTTTCCCCTCCCGCCCTTTTACCTAGTGTAAGCTATCTCTTCTCAGATGTGGAATCCAGTCCATAGACCAGACAGATAACAGCAGGGGATAATCTTCTTCCTATGAGAACAATGAAAGCCCTGTCCCCCTTGACAAGTTTTTCAGGTTTTTTCCTTATCTTAATTGAAGATTGTCCCTCTCTGCAGTCTACCTGGGTCCCTCCCTTCTGCTCTGGCTGAACAGTGTTACATCAGTAAAAGGGGCGGGAGGGGGATACTTTGTCATTGAATTACTCTTGAACTACAAGTCTGACAGTACTGATATAACACTCTCCAAAGTTCAAATACTATGATGATTAATTAGAGCCGCTTTTATTATGAAACATTGCTTACAATTGAAATGGAGCCACATTATTGATATCACAGAGCTTATGTAGTTTCACCCTCTAGTATCACTAGTGTAGAACCATTTCAATTGCAAGCTACGTGGTATGATTTGCCTTTCTTCAATTTTAAGCTCTGTGGTAACACTAGTGTAGCTCAATTTACAGAGTCAAACAGGAGATTGTGTAAGGAAGTGGCCCACTGGCCCAGACATACGACTAGCCTAGGGGCCAAGTGCCACCCCCCGCCCCAAGGCCCCTCCCTTGGTCTTCCACTCCCCAGTTTCTGAGCACAGCCTCTGATTTGATTTCCTTTTCTTGAATCCCACAATGGATTTGAAATGCAAAACAAACAAATTAAAAGAAGAAAACTTAAAGGGATAGTAATGTTTCATAATAAAAGCAGCTCTTATTAATCATTGTGGTATTTGGGTCTTGAAGAGTGTTATTACAATCCTGTCAGAGTTGTAGTTCAAGAGTAATTGAATGATAAAGTATCCCCCACTGCCCCTTTTACTGATATAACACTGCTCAGCTCAGAGCAGCAGGGAGTGTCCAGGTAGATTGCAGAGAGGAACACTCTTCAATTAAGATAAGGGAAAAAGCTGAAAAACCTGTCAAGGGGGGCAGGGTTTTCATTGTTCTCACAGTAAGAAGATTGTTCCTTGCTGTGAGTTGTCTGGTCTATGGACCAGAGGGGAGGGGGCTTACACTAGGTAAAAGGGGTGGGAGGGGGAAACTTTATCATTCAATTACTCTTGAACTACAAATCTGACAGTATTGAAATAACACTCTCTATGGATCAAATACTATGAAGATTAATTGGAGCTGCTGTTTTTGTGAAACATTACTATCCCTTTAAATAGGTCCTTTTTAATCACTGACAAGACTGGGTTTGTTTTGGTCCAAATTTCAAAGCATATTTACACCCTAGCTATGTTGGGTTCATGTGCATTAATTGGACAATGATCTGCAAATGATTAACCACATAGTGGAACATATCATTTGTTAACCAACACATAAATTAGGCAGCAAATAACCACATCTGGTATGATGAAAGCCTTTTGTATTACCACAGTTTCCATATTAATTTTTCACTACTTATGGCAGAGAAGTATGATTTATGCAAATGCAAAACTCTTCTTGATATATTAAAAAAAAAAAAATCAAGATTAAACTGTGGAAAGTAAAAGTAAAAAAAACTAACTTTACTTTGAACCCTGACCACCCGATTGGTACCTGACCTAGTTTTCTTTATATACAACTGGCTGTTTAAACACTCTGAAACCCCATTAGAATCTCTTAGAGCTAAATGGGAAGGTGACCTGGGAGGTCTTGAGGACTGGGAGTGGAGGATGGCCCTGAATAGCCCTGCGTCAGTTGCCAATTTCCACTAGTCATCAGCTTCTTCAACTTAAAATGTATTATACCCCGGTAAGATTGCACAGAATGGGGCTAATGATAGGTGTCCTAGATGTGGGCAAGTAGCAGCCAATTTTATTCATATGATTTGGTCTTGTGCTGAGGTTGCGGCCTTTTGGGCTTTGGTGCTCCACCATGTGGAGCGGACGCTTCAGCGACCCCTTCCTCTGTCCCCTAAGATGTGCCTTCTATCTATATTCCCTGATTATCTAGACTCCACCCATGACAGACGCCTACTTTCAGAACTCCTAGTGTTAGCGAGAAGAGTGGTGGCTCAACAATGGTTTTCCACTGCTGCTCCGACTGAGGTTAAGTGGCTGGAACTTATTAAGTATACAATACCACACTACAAACTAGTTTTTGTTCACAGAGGGACATCTCATACTTTCCACGAAATGTGGGACACCTGGTTGGCGGCCCATCACATTCCAGGATAACTTTCTACATAATCTAAAACCTTATTTATGACCTGACAAATGTCTACTGGGTGGCGATGTCTGATGTTATTCTATGGCTATGGCTGATGAATTTTGTGCTGGTGCGTTCGAAGGCCGGGGAGGTAGGTTCCTAGTCAAGTGGGTGTGGTTCAGGTGGGGGAGGATTTGTTTTGGGGAAGACTGGGGTTGTTATATCTTGGGAATCTACTGGGGAAGTTGGTTGTTAAGTGGGGTTAAAATGTAAAATATATGGAAGAGTAGAGGGTCTTGCACCACAATGTATACTTGTACGTATGCTCATATCATTGCACAAAGTCATTCACATACCGTTTTTTTTTTCTTATTACCACTCTGATTGTCCGGACTTTAAATGCTGACTGTACCTCACCTGACATGAATAACATTTCTTAAAAAAAATAAATAAATAATAATGAAAAAACAAGTTAAAGCCTATATTATAACTTTCTCTGAAGTTATGGAAATTCAGGGTTATGGTTCTTGGAACTTTAATTCTGTGACCCAGTGTTTTGCTCTAAATAGCTTAATTTTCATGTTATGTTTCATCAACAAAGCATGGAGGGCTGGGTGTTGTTGTGGAGTTTATGTTCAATGAAGTATAACCCTGAATTGCCATGCTTTTATACACTTGTGAGACCTATTATTTAGGCAGTAATGTAAGTTTTTTCTTTCCATATTATAATATCCTGACAAAATACAAAGGCTCTTTTGAAGTGTTTTACTAAATATACATCTTGATCAAGGCACTAAAACAAGGTGGGAGAATTTTTTGTTGCAACGGAATAAGTTTTGAGACTCTGACGATCCAAAAACCACTTCCCTTCAAATACTCACTGGAATCTTTATTTGTTTACTTGGTTTTTTGTTTGTTTGTTTTTATGCTGCTCTTGCTTAGCACCTGTTTACTAAGAGGAGGACAGTGTGTGTGGGGGGGAAATAGCATACATAGTAACATAGTAACATAGTAGATAAGGCTGAAAAAAGACATGCGTCCATCAAGTCCAGCCCATGCCAATAACACCCCTGTTGATCCAGAGGAAGGCAACAAAAAAGCCCTCTGGAGCAATTTCCAATGTAGGTATGTGTGTGTGTGAGTGTGTCAAATAGTTCCCCGGCTCAATATCCTATTTGCTTTGAAGCCATCTGTCATAACTGTCAATATTGTTCTGTGCTAGATAGGCATCCATTGCTTTTTTGAATGCAGTTACATTATCTGCAAGCACAGCATCCCGAGGCAAAGAATTCCATAGCTTTACCGCCCTTACTGTAAAGAATCCCTGCCTGTGTTTTAGTCGAAAGCGCCTTTCCTCAAGTCTTAATGGATGACCTCTTGTTCTTAGCTCAGCTCTTTGCATAAATAATTCATTGGATAGTTCTTTGTATTGGCCTTGAATGTATTTGTAAATGGTAATCATATCACCCCTTAGACGTCTCTTTTCTAATGTAAACAAACCCAGTTTGGCTAGTCTCTCTTCGTAACTCAGATCCTCCAATCCCTTTATCAGTTTTGTTGCACGTCTCTGCACCTTTTCCAGTTCAGTAATGTCTTTTTTTAGAACAGGCGCCCAAAATTGTACTCCATATTCTAGATGAGGCCTAACCAAGGATTTATACAGAGGTAGGATAATATTAGCATCCCTTGCTTCTACACCTCTTTTTATGCAGGCTAGTACTCTATTTGCTCTTGCAGCAGCTGAGTGACTCTGCACACTGCTGTGAAGACTATTGTCTATCAGTACACCTAAATCTTTCTCTAATGAGGATTTCCCAAGTTGTTTCCCATTTAGAGTATATGTAGCAAGTTTGTTTCTACAACCCAAATGCATAACCTTACATTTATCTACATTAAATGACATCTGCCACTTTTCTGCCCATTCACTTAGTTTATCTAAATCCTTCTGTAGGGAAAAAACATCGAGCTCTGTATGTATTTCCTTACATAGCTTAGTGTCATCAGCAAAGATTGAGATGCTACTTTCAATTCCCACTTCTAGATCATTAATAAACAAATTAAAAAGCATTGGGCCCAGGACTGAACCCTGCGGTACCCCACTTATAACCCTAGACCAATTTGAAAAAGTTCCATTTACAACAACTCTCTGCCATCTATCATTTAACCAGTTCTCAATCCATGTACAGATACCACCACCCAAACCGAAGCCTTTTAATTTATGCAGTAACCTGTTGTGAGGCACTGTGTCAAAGGCTTTTGCAAAATCCAAGTATACTACATCAACAGCAATTCCCCTGTCCAAATTACTACTCACTCTTTCATAAAATGCAAGTAAATTAGTCTGACATGATCTGTTCTTCATGAAACCATGCTGATTCCTACTAATGATATTGTTTGTCTTCACATAGTTCTGAATACTATCAGTTAATAACCCTTCTAGTATCTTACCCACTATGGAAGTCAAGCTCACAGGTCTATAATTTCCTGGTTTGGATCTTGCTCCCTTTTTAAACAATGGAACTACATCAGCTTTCCTCCAATCACAGGGCACTATGCCTGATGAAAGCAAATCAATAAATATTAAGTATAATGGTTTTGCTATTACTGAACTAAGTTCCTTAAGTACCCTTGGGTGTATACCGTCCGGTCCAGGCGCTTTATTCACTATAACCCTTTCCAGTCTCTTTTGGACCTTGTCCTCAGTAAGCCATGTAGATGTTGGAGGAAATTCCATGGTTTTGTCTGTTTGCCCATAGCTTGTCATTTCTGCTTCCTTTGTATATACTGAAGCAAAGAACGTATTTAGGGTCTCAGCCATAGTTTTATCCTCACTAATCAATTCACCTGTTTCAGTCCTAAGAGGACCAATATCAACCTTAACTTTTTTGTTGTTAATATACTTGTAGAATTGTTTAGGGTTTTTCTTGCTCTCGTTTGCAATGTTTCGCTCATTTTCTATTTTAGCTAGCTTAATTGCTTGTTTGCAGATTTTATTACATTCTTTATATTTTTTAAATGATGCATCTGACCCATTTGACTTAAACACCTTAAAAGCCTGCTTTTTATTTCTCATTTCCCTGCTAACCACATTATTAATCCACATTGGTTTTGCTTTACTTCTCTTGTGCTTATTCCCCAATGGTATATATTGACGTGTATATTTGCCCAAGAGCATTTTAAATACATTCCATGACTCTTGTGCATTTTTATCTTTGAAAATTACATCCCACTGGATATCCTTTAAAGCTTCTTTTAACTTTGTAAAATTAGCCTTTTTGAAATTGAATGTTTTGGTTAAACTCTTGCTATTGGGTTTCTCATAACAAACTTCAAAGGATACAATATTATGGTCACTGCTGCCCAAATGTTCCCTTACCTGCACACTGTTTACAATGTCAGAATCGTTTGAGAGCACTAGGTCAAGCAAGGCCTCTTTTCTAGTTGGCTCCTCTACTAGTTGGGACATAAAATTATCATTTATCATACTTAGAAAAATATTTCCCTTTGTTGTGCCTGAAGTCATATTGCTCCAGTCAATTTCAGGGTAGTTGAAATCTCCCATTATAATTACCTTTGCTGACCTAGCAGCCTTTTCCATTTGCAGTAAAAGCTGGGCTTCCTCCAACTCCCCAACATTAGGTGGCTTGTAGCAAACCCCCACCAATATCTTTTTATTATGTGTGCCCCCAGTGTGTATTTCAACCCACAAGGCCTCTACCTTTTCATTGGACCCTTCATTTATATCTTCCCTTAAACTAGGTTTTAAGGCCTGCTTTACATATAGGCATACCCCTCCTCCCCTTTTATTAACCCTGTCCCTCCTAAAAAGTGAATAACCCTCTAGATTGACTGCCAAGTCATACGTATCATCTAACCAGGTTTCAGACACTCCAATCAGATCATACTGCTCATGTACTGCAATCATTTCTAGTTCCCCCATCTTACCAGCCAGACTGCGAGCATTTGCATGCATACATTTTATCTTTTTGCCATTCTTAAAGATTTCATTCTTTTTCAGATGTATTTGTCTTTTATCAGGCTGTAACAATGGCAACTCCCTATTAGCTGAAGTAGCCCATTCCCCCTCTCCACCCCCATGACCCTTCTCTAATCCCATTCCCTCAATTATACTATCTTCCCCAGCCTGTGTTGCAGCTCCCTCCCCCCCCCTTTCTAGTTTAAAGTCTCCTCCAGCCTTCTAACCATCCTATCACCCAGCACCGTGGCCCCCCTTCCACTAAGGTGCAATCCATCACTACTATAAAGATTGCTCCCAAGGGAAAAGACTGACCAGTGCTCTAGGAACCCAAACCCCTCCTGCTTACACCAAGTCTTTATCCACGCATTTAACTTCCTAATCTCCCGTTGCCTTTCTAATGTAGCGCGTGGCACAGGTAGAATTTCAGAAAATACTACCTTAGAGGTCCTCTGCTTAAGCTTATATCCTAGGTCCCTGAAATCATTCTTAACGGACCTCCATTTTCCACTGACTTTGTCATTAGTACCAACATGTACCATGACAGCCGGGTCATGCCCAGCCCCTCCCAACAATCTATCAACCCGATCAGCCACATGTCGAACCCGAGCTCCCGGGAGACAGCAAACTGTACGATTGTGGCGATCTTGGCGACAGATTACCCTGTCTGTCTTCCTAATAATAGAATCCCCTACCACCACCATCTGTCTAGGTCTGCCTGAGTCCTGGATCCCATCCGTGCTAGAGGGGCTGTTCACTCGGCTGTTAGAGAGAACAGTCCTCTCCAGCAAAGACCTTCCTGTGTCAGCATCCCCAACATCATTACTTAATGTAGCAAATCTGTTAGGATTAGTAAACACAGGAGTGTCCTCCCTATTTCTCTGTCCACCCCCCTTGCTATGTCTAACTGTAACCCATCTGGCTACCTGCTCTTTCTTTGTGCAGTCTCCACCCCCAGAACTACCTACCACCGCTTCCTGCTGCTCAGTCAGCAGACCCCTCTCAAGATTGTCTGTCTTTCTCAATGTTGCAACCTGCCCCTCCAGATCTCTAATACGAGCTTCCAGAGAGACCACTTGCTCACATCTGCCACAGAGGTATGCACCCTGGAACGGTTGTTCCAGGTGTGCAAACATATGGCAGTTTGTGCACTGAGTTAAATGGACAATCATGCTACCACTCATATGTGCCAGTTACCACAAGATAAAAAGGCAGGCAGGCAAAAATAGCTGCACAATAAGTTTGATAATGTGTTCCCCTGTGTAATCCCCTGTATGTGAATCCCCCTGTTTTAAATTCCCACACTTACCACACCTCTGCACTTGAATTCCCCTGTTTTAAATTCCCACACTTACCACACCTCTGCACTTGAATTCCCCTGTTTTAAATTCCCACACTTACCACACCTCTGCACTTACACACTGAGGCAAGATTCACACGTTCAAGTATTCACTATGTATGCATAATGTTACTCCATTTTCCTATGCATGTTATAGGGGAGGTGTTTGAGCTTGCTTGCATTAATGTCTTAGTAATGTTGGAGTGTGTGTGTGCTACGCATTAAAGCAATCACGTGCTCTCATACATACCCAAGAATGCAGCTGCATGTTATCTAAGCGTACACTCCAGAGCAGAAAATGGGCTGAGCCAGCTGTTTTGTACATTAAGGCCTGTATTCTCTATTAACCCTCCACACCCTTCACCGACCAATACAACAACACCATCACCAACCCCACACCAAACCACCCCCTGTAATTATCCCTTTGAAATAAACACACAGACAACAGTTGTATAGTGGAAAATTGTGAGATCATAGCTTTTATTAATTGTGATTTGATCTATATACTATCCTCCCACCTTCTACATGGCACTTCCAGGTTCCCTTTGAGCTTTGGTCAAGTCTACACTCTTCCTATAGTTATGGGAAGTAAAGGGCAAGTCCTTTCAGGTAACCACTGTGTCCGCACCTCTGGTCCCTCTGCATGACCATCCATTCCATTCACCATACCAGGGGATACAAAAAGGCCCCAGTGCCTATCCACATTGACACTACCGCTATACCTTCCCTCTCACAGTGCTTTATGGCAATTACCTGCCCTTTGTGCAGGCTGACCTGGCCATAAAGCACGTGCCAGCCTGCCCACCTTTACCATCTTGGCTATGCTGCACTGCTGGGGCACTGGAAGCACCACACTATGAGTCTACGTGGATGTACTAATGCCCACCCTTCCAATTTTTATGTGTCCTAAGCACTAGCTACTGCTACTAGCCAGACCTGAAAATTTACTCGCCACTGCAAGCCATAGCATACCCACCAGGGCTGAATTTCTACTCACCATGGCTAAATTTTCATTCGCCATTGGCTAGTGGCGAGTGGAAATTTTGAGCCCTGTCCTAAGTATGACGTCCTGTTGCAGCGGTAGCCATGCACCGTTACCTGCAAAATAGGGTAGGAGGGTGGAAAACACTGTTAAAAATTATTCTCTGCTACTACAGGTAATCATATTTTTAATTGTAAACCGTGCCCATTTTTTCCAACCACTTCCTTGTCCCTTCCCTTTCACCCACCCCCAGCAAGGGAAGAGACAGCCCATCCATTGTTCATGCTGGGCTGCCTCACACCATCACCAGGACCAAGCAAGTGTTGAAGGGAGCAAGCTTCCTGGTCCTTTATGGGCTTTGGCCGCCATTTGGACTCCGTCCATAATTTTTAACCCACATAATGGAAAATTAGCTACTTACAGTTACCATAAAATAAGTTGAATTAATATTACAAAGAATCAAAAACTGTCAGTTTACTGTTGTACTAGCCGTACTAGTCATTTGCGTGTAATTTAAAGAGTTTTTTTTAAATTAGCCTTGTTGTTGGCACAGTGTGGTACTTTATGCTTGAGTCCATTGATGGGCTTGATTCCATTGCAGTTGATGCATTTATCACTCGTTTTATTAACATATTTTTCCGTAGGAGCTATACGTCATCACGTGCATTGAAATCTAGGCATAGTTTCTGTGTTGGGCCAATATAACTACATAATGGGTAAATGTACAAATTTACCTCTAACATCAGTGGCTGCTCTTCAGGAATGTAGTACAGCATATGATCTCTGTAATGCATACCAGTGGACAAACTCCTTCAGCATCAGATTTTAATGCCAGCAAACACTGAACCAACCCCAGAGCATACTAAAGCCACTCCCATTAGACAGGGCTGGATTTACATCTCAGGAGCCTATAGGCAAAGAAATCTGAAGCGCCCCCTCCCCCCTCCAAAAAAGAAAAAGTAGAAATGGTCTTGTCCAAGAATTGTGTTGCTTGCACCATATGTATAGAGAAAGTTGCTAAATGTGCTACAAATAAAGACAGTTTTAATGATTATCTTAACTCCAGGTCTACCCACGTCTTATTGAAAGTATATATGTAGTTATGTATGCAAATTCTCATTTGTGAATTTTCTAAAAATGTTCTCAGACTATTCTCAGACAATTATTATCTTCACCATTATTTCCCTCAGCATCTCCAAGGACGTCATGGAGCTCACCTTCTCTAGAACTAAAAGTAGTTCAATAAAAATCCATTGGGGACCTTAGACAAAGCTTTCAAACAAATGTAATATGTACCTATGCACAGCTGCAATGTATTTCCCTCTTTTGTGGCTTTGCTGTTCCATCGTGGGCTCCCTGCAGCATCTGGGAGGGGGAGGGGCAGTTCTGGCAAGTGAGGAGGTGGGAGTAATGGTAATGCGCCTCCGTGACACCAGCCTCAGATCTGCTCAAGTTCTGTCACTCACATCCGGCCGTGGTGCTCAGGCGCAGCAGTAGGCAGCATGATGATGACACTGATAAAAAAAAAAAAGCAAAAAAACAATCCCAATGACAGGCGCCCCTCTGTGTGGTGCGCCTGTAGGCAGATGCCTACTCTGCCTTATTATAAATCCGGCCCTGCCATTAGACCTTGCTTAGTACGTTGGTCTAAGCAAAGTATAAAGAGAAGCACTGCCCTGATACACCTACAGAGTGGACATTTGTTCTCTCCTTGGTGCTAGCCACATTAAGGGGAAGAATGTGTGTCTATACCTTACATCTTAAGAGTTCTTAATTAAATTAAGGCAAGTAGACCCCCTCCCCTTCTTCCCAGTGTGGTGCTTTGACTGCCAGAGAAAGGTAGGATGACCAGATCTCACCTTTAATCTGGGTCACATAGGAAATAGCCATTTTTCAGTACTTCACTGAAATGAAAGCAGTCCTGCAGTATGCATTTCTCCTATTCATCCTTGGTTAAAGGTGAGATCTGGTCAGCCTAGAGAAAGGAGCAACACCTTGCTCAAAGGTTAACGGTGTATGTTTATGAAAAATACATACTGCAGACTGCAGTGATATTTGTCTTTTATAAATTTGGGATGCATAAGATACACTTACTCCATTGTCGTACTGATTCCTGTGCAGTCTTTCAGAATCAAAATTTTATAAGCACCCCTGAATTAAAGGGATATGTGGTAATTTTAGCCACTGGCCATTTGAGAATGGTGGGGATTGTACTCCAGCAACACTGAGAAAGCTACAGGCTGCCCTCCTCTGGCTTAGAAGGAGCATTTCCTTTAAGTAGGAATATTTGGTTGGACCAATGCCTTGGGGTATCACCCTTTGGCTGTTTGTGCATGTATCAGATGGTGATAGGGAATATACATGTATGTATGCAGACACTTAATGTAAGCACAAACAGTATGTCCAAACGGACACAAAATATCATAGTAGTTCAATTTCCAAGCTTAATATGGTGCTGATTTCAGTAGTAATCTTGAATCTTTCTTTGCAGTCATTAAGGCATATATATATATATATATATATATATATATATATATATATATATATATATATATATATATCCTATATAATAATTCGCTAAATCGTGTGTAACGCCCAACATGCGCAGTAGACAGCCACGGCTGTTGCAGAGCTGGGCGCTCAGAAGGAGCTACTCTGTGGGTGACTGCACAGCGACCGGCTGCCAGAGGCACTGTGGCCCGTGTAACGGGCTGTTCAACTAGTATATATATATGAATTAAGGTGACCACATATCACTTTAAATCAAGGATGCTTATAAATAAACACACATTGCAGTATTCCTGCAGAATGAAGTTTTCATGTGTCCCTGATTTAAAGGGATATGTAGTCACATTAACATGAATGCAAAAGTGAATAATTTATCGGCAAACAAAACCCACTTTATGGTACAAATGTCAAATCCATCCGAGACAAATGGATATTTTAACCCCTTGAATGCTAGAGGTCTCCAAAGCATTGCAAAGCAATGAGTTGGAGACATCTAGCCTTCAAGAGGTTAAAAGCCCAATTTAAATAAATGGGAAATATTATTAGCGACCTAAGGTGCGGCTGGTTTATCTCAGAACTACATCATTGTTGCTAAGTGACAATAGCTAAGTTGTTTTCTGAAAATGTGTGTTGCTTTAACTGCTCAGACAATAAGTTTCTAAATGAATCAAGGAGAGGGGGGATGTAAAAACTATACGGGTGTGTGGAAACTGTAGTTCTCTATTTCTTTTTACACAGGAAATGTTAGCAGGCGATGCTAATTTTCACACTTATTCTACAGCACATATATCAGTTTTAATCAGGGATGAACAAGCCCACAATTTCTGGAGTGGGGTACAACATTTTAAAAAGTATGTCAATACGTGAGTTAGAACCTTATTCCTAAACTGGAGCAATTCTGAGGCAAACCAGCTGCACCCTGGGGGGAAAATAGAAATCCTGCTGATTTAAAAATGACTTTTAACCCCTTGACTGCTAGTGAGGTCTTCAATACTTTGTAGTCATGGCATTTTGGGGTCCCTTGTAGATTAAGCAGGCATGTACATAAGGCTATGTACATATCCAGAGTCAGTGTATTCATGAGACATGGAGCTTGTAAAATAGGCTGACCGTGCCTCATCTTTAACCGGGGACACACAGGAAAAACGCATACTGCAGGGCTGCTTTGATTTCAGTGAAGTACTGAAATATGCCTATTTCCTATGTGTCCCCAGGTAAAAGTGAGATCTGGTCAGCCTATTGTAAAAAAAGAATTATAAATTTAGCTACAGATGTAGCAGTCCTTAACTGCCGCCATTCTGCATTCAGCCATCATGATCTGATAAGCAACATCGATTTACTTTCATGGGGATCTTTGTTTTCTTAGCACATAAAGTTACAGATAAAAGAGGGAAATTGTGTATAAGAACTACAGCTCTGTGTGGCTTAGTTTATTTGTGATGTAGTCAAAAATATTTAACACGTCTTTATAACACCATAATCATGCCACACAATATTAAATGGGCTGCAAATGAGGCACTGGAAAGCTGAAAAAATATTCATTGCATTTTCTAGATGAAAATATATATTTAGGTATGGATTGGAGAGATCAGAGGATCTCATTTGACTAGATCGTAATGTTTTGAATGTGAGGGAATAAGATGTATGTGAAGCTTCCAGAACAGACCTCCATATCAGAGCTCCCTTGCAGTTCTGGGATATGACATCATGTCATGGCACCCTGCAATCCCAGAGTAACCAGGAGATCACAAGGGAGTCCCAAGGGAAAGTGAGAACTGGGTGAGAGAAGGAATGTTCAAGAGGGCGGGAGTGAGACAGAGAGTAAGGGAAAAGGGTTGAGAGTTGCTAGTGTTGTATTTTAATATATGCAAACACGCAAAAGGAGTGGAAAACCAACTAGTGGGCCAGAATAAAAAAAATCCCCTGAGCTGGTATGAAACGACAGTCCACCCCTGTAGAGAAGGATGAGAAATGCAGAGAGGATAAATATTTACATATGGGTGACATCTCTGCTGTGAAAGTAAGCTCTGGAAACATTCATAATCATTTACTATATGGTAGTGTTGACATCCTTAGGGTGATTCACATAATAAAGATTCTGTAATAATAAAACTCTCAATGTACATGCATACATTGCTGTTATATAAAGGTCACACTGTTTACTCTTCAGTCATGTTTTTTGAAGAAGAGATATTTAGGGCATGATTTTCAAACAGTTGTCATAATGGAAAAATTGCTGGATCATGAGTTGGTGTTAAAAGAAGGACAGTATTTTGAGAAGTAAATTGAAAACATGTAATAAAGTATTGAAAATCGTTGTATTATTGCCCTTATTAATCTTGGTAATATTGCCCATAAAAATTCTGATGTTAAAAACTCTTTAATTAGGTCTTTGAAATGAATGAAGGAATAGACCATACCGTATATATCTTGTTGGGAAAAAAATGACAGACAAAAAAATAGATGACTAAAATTATATTTTCTGAAAATACCTTACAATATGATGGTAGAATAAACCCCACCAACTTTTAAGACTTCATTTCCCCTGTGATGGGAATGGCTGAATTGGATGAAAAAAGGGATAGTAATACTTTATTATTACTATCCCCCATATTGTACATATTTGTAAAATAATTTAATAGCCCCCAGGTTCATCTCTCAAACCTTTATGGTTTGAGAGATAACCGAAGACAAAGTTCCCCCCTCCCTTCCCCTTTCCTGAAGTCAGCGTTGTACTGACTGTAGCGGAAGTCTGTTGTACGACAGGCTTGCGGCTCTGCAGCTGAGCCGCGATCGTGTTAGTGAAAAATAATTAGTTCACTGAAACGGTCTTCTACATGTGCTTGGTTTGTAAGCACATGTAGAAGACCGTTTCAGTGAAATAATTCTTTGTCATTAACGCGGTTGAGGCTCTGCTGCAGAGGGGGGAACTTTACCTTCGGTTATTTCTCAAATTATAAAGGTTTGAGAGATGAACCTGTGGGCTATTAAATTATTTTACAAATACCTACAATATGGGGGATAGTAATAATAAAGTATTAATATCCCTTTACTATAAAAAGGTAACAATGGGAGTGATACTAGTCTCCGTTAACTTCCAGATTAGGCTATTGCTCTTGCTATTAAAGCGGGGGTGGCAGTAATTTTCCCTGAAGGCCGCATCCCAGTTTAAAATGTGTTTGGAAGTCTGATCTTTAAGTAATGATAAAATGAATCATATACTTTTGTGATAAAATGTATCTTTCGTCCCACAGAGAAAGTGACATTTTCTCAGTATTGAAGTTTTGATTTATGCACACAAGTAGCCAGATCTAATGACAGGATTAGTTCATCTCATGGGCTGTATAATGTCCATCTCTGCATTAAAGAAATGTCATAAAAATAACTCACTACATATCTTACTATGACCAGAAAATGTTATTGCCCCTTATGAATTTATCACATGTGCCTTTGTTTCAGAGAAAACAACTTTAGTCAGTCCTGGATTTTATGACAATGAAGGTAGATATCATAACTGCTGACACTAGATTCTCAAAATGGAAGCATACAGAGTGCATTAAATATCTTAACCCTTTGAGAACAAAATAATTGTCCAATGTATTGTGAATCAATGTATTACACTCCCCTCTGGCCCTTATAGGGTTAAGGTTACCATCTACAATATGGTGAGTTTGTGTCTTGCAGCACTGTTAACAAATATCAAATCTGCCTGCATGGACAGCACTGATTGATTATATGCTCTTTTAATAAAGGAGTAAGAAAAAAAAGAGGATTAGGGGGATTATTATTAGGGTGTGTTACTTCCCCTATGAATGAATAGGTGCCATTAAAAGGATAGTAATATTTCACAATAATAGAGCTTCAATTAATCTTCATAGTATTTGGGCCATGGAGAGTGTTATTTCAATACTGTCGGACTTGTAGTTCAAGAGTAATTGAATGATAAATTATCCCTCTCCTGCCCCTTTTACTGATGTAACACTGCTCACCTCAGAGCAGCAAGACTGTCCAGATGGATCTCAGAGAGGGACAATCTTCAATTAGCATAAGGGTAAAAAACCTGAAAAAGCTGCCAAGGAGGGTAGGATTTTTATTGTTCTCACAGTAAGAAGATTGTCCCTTGCTGTGTGCTATCTAGTCTGTGGACCAGATTCCACATCTGAGGGGAGGTGGCTTACACTAGGTAAAAGGGGTGGGAGGGGTAAACTTTATAATTTAATTACTCTTGAACTGCAGCTCTGACAGTATTGAAATAACACCCTCTATGGCTCAAATACTATGGAGATTAATTGAAGCTGATGTTTTTGTGAAACATTACTATCCCTTTAAGTAATGTTATTATTAGGATGTGTTACTTTCCCTTTAAATGAACAGAACAGATAGGAGTGATATCAGTCATAGTCAGTGAAGGTGACAGTTCAGATATTTTCACTATCCCAGGACCTTAGAAATTCATAGAAATTACAGACTAGGAATTCAGGGAAGGAAGTGCCATGGCAGCTTCATGGATGACCACAGCTGATATGTCTGCATGGGCCTATGAGAGAGGTATGCAAACTATGGTCCCAAAGCACTGCCTGAGGGGCTGAAATCTGATTCTGCACACTGCTACACCTTTACAGCTGTATACTTGCAAGACATAAAACAGCTGGCAAGCATTTTGTGGTAGACTGCAAGATCTACCCATTATAATAATCTCTACAGGATAGATGGAAGGCAAGGAAGCAGTTAATATCTCTTTTAGTGCATACATTGGGTGTGCTGTGTCCATAAAGCAAATAACTTGCCCAGGGTATACATAAGTATTGTAGAAATATGTGTATTTGATGTGATAAGTGTGTCTACTGTATAGGCAACGAGAGGTACCAGGTTAGCCTGATAAAGTGACCAAGTGGTCTTGAAAGCTTACAATATCAAGCCCTTCAGTGAGCCAATAAAGGTATCACTTTTACTATATGTCTCCTTCTGCATATAACCGAATACATTGAGTGGTTTTCAAACTTGTAAGGTTTGTAAACATATGCATGCATATTTTTTATGGCTGTTCTGCTCTGAAAACACATAACCATAGAATCTGACAGCAGATAAGAACCATTTGTCCCATCTAGTCTGCTCATTTTTCCTACTATAAAACCCTCAAACCTTATTTGGTCTTGTCATATTCAGGTTAGCCTTATGCCTATCCTATGCTTGTTTAAATTCCCTCACTGCATTAACCTCTACCACTTCTGCTGGTAGGCTAGTCTACTTATCTGCCACCCTCTCAGTGAAGTAAAATTTTCTTACACTACAACTAAGCTTCTGTCCCTCAAGTTTTAGACTATTGCCTCTTGTCCTAACATTTCTACTCCTTTGAAATGTCCTTCCCTTTTCAACTTTTGTTGAATCCCTTCATGTATTTGAATGTTTCTATCATAGCCCGTCTCTCTCCTCCAAGGTATACATGTTCAGATCCTTTATCCTCATAATTTTTATCCTGTAAATGATTCACCATTTTAGTAGCTCTTCTCTACACACTATCTATATCCTTCTGGAGATGAGGTGTCTAGTACTGAGGTATAAACTGATATCTGTATAGTGGCATGACTACCTCCCTAACTATACAACCCAGAACCCTGCTTACATTCTTCACCTTTTTGTTACATTGATTATGTACCTTTAAGTCATCAGAAATAATGACTCCCAATTCCCTTTGTTCTCTCCGACAGCATATACTCTTAATAATATATTCAACCTTTGGTTTTTACATCCCAAGTACATTATTTCACATTTATCAACATTAAACTGCCACTCTCTCGTCATTTGGCTTACTGCCCCAGGAGTGTCTCTCCTATTGCAGATCTTTGTATCATCTGTAAAAAGGCAGACTTTACCTGGGAGACCCTTTGGAATATAACTAATATAAATATTTAAAAGAATGGGCCTTGAGGTACCCCACTAGTAACATGACCTTCCTCAGAATATTCTGCAATAACTGCAACCCTTTGTCTCTTGTCTGTTGGCCACTGCCTTATCCATTCAGCCATTTTATAGGTATTACTGTAAGTTTGATTCTTCTACATATATTTGTATAACTATGTGAAGCTTTGTAACCATTCATAACTTTGCCATTTTTGTTTTATTCTATAATAAAGTGTCCCCCTCCCTTCCCTTTTCCATCAAAAATTTTCCCATAAGAGCAGCAAGCTGGCACGGATGGATTTCAAAGAGGGACAATCTTCTGTCAGCAGAAGGGTTTTCCTTTTACTGATAGAAAGAGGATTGCCCTTCGCTGCAGTCTGTTCAGTCCGCTGACTGGATTCCAGATCTGACATATGGAAAAGGGGCGGGTGAGGGGCACTTTATTATAGAATAAAACATAAAATGCCAACGTTATGGATGGTTACAAAGCTACACATAGTTATACAAATGTATGTAAAAAATATATCTATCTATCTTACAATAATACCTAAACATTACTAATGAGTCTTCCATGAGGGACAGTGTCAAATGCCTTACTGAAATCTAGATAAACTATATGTACTGCCCCCCCCCGTCTATTATTCTCATTACCCACTCAGAAAAATGTGTGCTTATTTTAACAAGATCTCCCTACTTATTTAGCACGTGTATTACTTATGCTAGCAAACAATTTTTATAACCCACTTATTATTTAGGAAGGCACCATAACATTTTTACAATTGAAATGGTTCCTCAGCCTAAGCACCCATGATTTATAACACACAAACCGAAAAGCTCTTAAAGGAGAACTAACACTTCCTAATACTTACCACTCACTTACCATACTATGGCCAGAAAATCCTAATACCCCTTATGAATTTTGCCCTAGTTGTGCCCTCAATCAGTCCTGGATATCGTACCCATGGAGGTAAACATGACAACTGCTGGCAGTTTTTTCAGACTGAAGCAGGCAGAAAGCATGAGTCTACATATTACTTTAAGTATCAGAGGAGTGCTCAATGCATGGAGACACAGTTCCTTGAACATCTTGACCTTAAACGGTTATGATTACCATGTGCTGTAAGCAGAGTCTGATATCCAGTGGTCCTGCTAGCAACTGATTGAAGATGAATGACTCTGATTGATTGCAGAATTATCTATTGAACCGGGAAGCAATGTAAAAATTAATAGGGGTCATTAGGATTTTCTGGCCATTGTAAGGAAAGTGGAAGTTATTATTAGGAGGTGTGAGTTCTCTTATAAGCCATTAGTTGCTTAAGAGGCTATTAACACATTGATTTGTAATGCTTTGGAGATCAGTCCAACTCTTAAGGTATTAGATAAACTGCTAAATAACCTGTCCAAATTAGTATATGAACTATACATTACAGGAATACATAGAATGGTAAATAAAGTGGTTATCATGATATAAACCAGGGGCAGGTGTCTGCTGCATTGACATTGAGACTGTGCTGGTCATGCCCACAGCTCAGCACAGTAAGGGTGGCCAACACAGCAGTCTCCATGTAAGAAGCTTGCCATAACCGGGATTTATTAACTGGCAAAACATCCCTTTACCTATGATTTAGAAAGGTAGTTTGGCAATTCTCACTATTTATATCTTAAAACTTTATCAAAATGTATGTTCTAAGGAGCCTGAAAAACTTCACAAATTAGTTATTGCTCATGTATCAGGCCTCTAAAAAGATAGTTAGTCAGTGGGAGGAAGGTCTCAAAAACTTGGCTTCCAATAGTGGTGCTACATGAGGCAGAGCTCCTTCACCCTCTCAACTCCCCATGTAAACCATTCTTTTCTGTATGTTGTTTACTTTTCAGTGAATAAGAGATGATATGTTATATGTAAAAACAAAAGTGGAGTAATTCTAGGGCAAACCAAATGTAGCATAGGAAATAAAAATCTCTCATTCATTTGACTGGTGCTTTTAACCCCTTGAATACTAGAGAGGTCCACAAACCACTGTAATTATAAATATGGTCCTTTATTGATGTTACTTTAGCAATCAGGGCTGTGAAAATAGTGTTGCCTTAAATGGGATCTCTATCCTTTGATTGTCAGATGCATTGTGAAAAATGCATTGGGCATCCCTTTGGCACTCAAAGGGATAATTGTTTTACAGCTTCTTTTCTTTATACAGTAGTGAGGTTTATCTATCTATACATGTTTTCCCCTTAAGTTTGCAGTCTCCAGTAAATAGTGGCTCTAGGTCACACCTACTCACACAAAACAATGGGCTTTAAGCTGGGTGATTCATCATTTACAAATGTTGTTATCAATTTTGTAATGGGAACCAGGAGACCTGTGTATTCCCTGTCAGTCATGCTAGGCTTCTTCTGTGATGTGGCTGCAAAGTGGTAGCTGGACCGGTCCATCAGGCTCTGAGGAATGGGAGTCAAAGGAGACTCTTCAGACCATTCCTGGAAGAAGACACACCAAACAAAATGGAACTGGCTATGGTTTATAAAGCCACATTGCTATGGAGAAGGGAAATGTGACATGTAATAGGACAGGAACAGATTAATACAATTAACACATAGAACAATGGAAGCAGGTTATACAGCCAACCACGATGCCAGACTAATCTCATCAAACAGACAACAATGGTGAAAATACAACAGTGGTAAATGGATTAGGGAAGTATCACCAAATCAAACATGGACCAGAAGGTGAGACATATACCATTGGAGACAATAAGGTGGCAATACAAAAATATCACTATTCAACCATGCAGGCCCATGTAAAAATGTAGTCCAAATAATTTTCTTAAAACAGGGGTCCAGCATCCGTTACATGTATTAAAAGATGCACTCTTAATGAACCATAGGTCTGTTACAAGTTTGGATAATTAAACAACTAGCAATGGACTAAAACAGAGTTCAGTTGCCAATAAAAACAGTAAACAGAAATATCTGAATTCAGTTTGAAGGGCAACCTATCTGGGAAAGTACTTCTGATAAGCAAATTAAAAGACACTTATTCTCAGAGTATACTTCCCCTTTAACTTCATTGTTGATTCACAAAACCCAGAGATCATGCATTTGTCATATCTTATGTGCTCTTTTTGACTGGGCTTCCATATTGTGCTGCTGCATGGAAAGAGAAAAATAAATAGATAATAGATAAATAGCATATACGGTTACAAGCCCCTGAAGGAAATGTATATAGGGTTCATATTCACAGATGGTAAGATTTGTATCAAGCAATAGTATGTTTTATCTCTCTGCATCAGAAAAGATGAAGGACAAGCACTGAATAGCAAGCGTTCCTCGGAAAGAGATGAAAGCCACAAGTGCTGGCATTAAGCTGAGGTTTGATCGCTGATACAATTGAGAGACTCTAATTGCATTTTTGTTGCTGCTAACAGCTGGTGATAAAGCAGTTTGGTAGTGGGAGGCCAACACTGGGCAAATTCACATTGCAATGTGTACATTTTTTACGTAAATGGAAATACTGTGATCCTCGGCCATGAAAGACTCTTATACAAAACGATGAGTTTCAGTAGTTTCATATATGGACCCTGTGTCCAGAGCAGCATGTTATACACCCCTCTGGCACTCAATGAGGCTGATGTACTGAGAACAAATGGAACAATTCTAGGGCAAACCAACTCTATAATAGGGAAAAATGTAAAATTCCTATTGATTTAACCCTTTAACCCCTTAAAGACCAGAGGTCCTGGGACATTTCCGTCCTTTAAGGACTGCTTTAATCCTTGCCGATGCACAGATACACGTGACCTGTTGAGTGTATCGGCGCCCCACTTTGGGGCCTGAAAAAGATTGCTTTAGTCTTGGAGCGGTCAATTTTAGGTCCCGTTCCTGTTTCCTGTTCCTGGTGGAGCGCTGTAAGTAAAAAGTATGTGATGTACCATGACCGTCATCGGTCCTTAAGTATTTAAGGACCATGACGGTCATAGTATGTCATCTAGTCCTTAAGGCGTTAAGGACCCATCATGGGTGAACTTGCCATAAGGACCCATGATGTTCCTGGCAAGACATGGAATTCAGGGCTTCCCGCATGGCTGCACACTGTTCGGAGAGCCGTGAATCCATTCCTGAAAAGAAAAAAAATGCCCTGTGGTCCTTAACTGCTTCCGTAGTGGTTTTCAGTGTTGGATTTACATCCCAGTTACCCCTAGGCAAGGGACTCCGGGGGGTGTGGGGGTATGCACTAAAGAGGTGATAAAGCGGAGGTGACTTCTCCAGTGATATCACTTCTCCATCTCCTATTTTATTCTATAGGGTCAGAGCACGTTCGAGATCTTAATGCATAGGTCCAGGAGATGGACAAGTGATATCACTGGAGAAATCATCTCTGCTTTATCATCTCTTTATCAAGCCTTAGTGCATAACCCCGAGGTGTCCTTAACTACACCCATGGCCACACGCCATTCATCACATGGCACAATCTTATACATTGTTTTCTGGCCTATAACAAGCAGGGGCAAAAAAATAGAATAATAGAAGCTTTATCCCCTTGGTTGCTAGAGAGATTGCTAATGCATTGCTTCACAATGTGTTGGAGATATCTCTAGCATCCAAATGGTAAAAAATTGTCTGTAAAGGAGTGCAAGGACACTGGGGGTTACCCTGACCACAACCGCAATTCAGAATGTGGGCGTGGCCAGCACAGCCGATTCTTCCCTCAGAAGCTGCCTACTCTCCCTTTTGTGAAATCCATCTAGCATCCAAGGGGTTAAATAGTAGCTAGGAAAGAGGTATAGAACTGCTGCAGGGACATTGACATTGTTCTGACCACACCCACAATTCAGAATGTGGGTGTGGCTAGTGCATGTAGGGTGCTCCTCAAAATATGGAGCAGGCAGTTACATACTCTGCCTATTTGGGAAAACCAGTCCCGGAGGATTTCAGTGCAATTATTTGCAATGTGTTGGGAACTCTTTTAGCATTCAAAGGTATAAAGCCTTATATAAATATAGGAAGACTAGTGTAAAAGCCCGTGTACACAGGCCAAGGTTCGGGTAATGTTAAGAGGCCGTTACCTCACTGCTCCATGCGATGCAGTCTTGCGTCGCCTCACTCACACGATGCAATCATGCGCAGTATAGACTGCCAGAACGTGGGCAGGCTCTACTGCGCATGACTGCATCGTGACAAACATCCTAGTGAATTATTATATAGGATTTTGCAACTTTCATTTGTCCCCTGTGGTGCAGTTGGTTTGCTCCAGAATTGTTCCAATTCCTCTTAGTACATCAAGTTCTCTGAAACTTTTTGAAATTTTGCGTCAGATGGCTGGCTGTGGGACACACCTCTCTTTTTTGTTGCTTTACATTTTCTTCCGGCCACAAAAGCTCTTCTCTTGCAAGATCTCACTGTGAACATTCTGAACACAGTACCAGGGGACATGCAATAATGTGAGAAAAGCCTTTTTTCTGAGCATTGCCTCTTTAGCTCTTATATTATTGTACTAAACCTGATTTTAGTGCAACACATGAACACACAAACACATGGACACATACATATACCTTGCACTGTAGTATAGGTGTCACTTGGGATGCATTACTGCCTTTCTATCTAAATCAGGGCTCTCAAGCTCTGAAGCCACATTCCTAGAGGGCCAAATTAGAGCAAGTTCTTTGCATAGAAGTTAATAATTTGCCTAGAGATTTTGAATAAACTGAGGAAAAAACAAGTATATCCCCAAAAACCTGCACTGTGACCACTAGGAATCAAGTTTGAAATCCAAGATCTAGATAAGAGTACCACATGGCTACATTTATCTGAATATATATATATGGTTGCACTCACTGTTAGATGTCCATTTAATAACCTGGGAGCTCATCCATGTAATGTCCAATACACACCACAGAAGGCTGGAAAGTACACGCGGGAAAGTATTTTTGCAGTGAAAACACAGGTAGTTTTATTGAATTGACATTTTGACAGACTCATATGGCCTTTATCAAGATTGTTGTATATATATTATATATATATATATATATATATATATATATATATATATATATATGTGTGTGTGTGTGTGTGTGTGTGTGTGTGTGTGTGTGTGTGTGTGCAAGGGGTTTTTTGCATAGGCCCATAGACACCCCTGTGGCCCTTTACCCCAGAAACCTCCTTGTATGGATGTGGGGCCCAGTTGGGAACATATTTAAGTGAGCAATAAAACTGACACAGAACTATCTTAAATAGAACTATGAATTGCACAGAAAAAAAACATATTCAGGAATATAACAGATATGCAGGTATATAACAGATACATGAATATAATACAGTAAAACAGTTCAAGAATGCAATGGTCAATATGGCATTCACCCACCCACAATAAATACTACCGCCCATCCTAGGCTTCACCCTAGTGGCAGTTGGGTACCATTAGTTGGTGCACATAGTTGGGGCCCAGAGTAACTGTAAACCACATTATGGTTTGTGTTATACATAGTAACATAGTAAATTAGGTTGAATAAAGACACAAGTCCATCAAGTTCAACCTTCTCCTCATACCCCAGTAATTTTCTAGTTTTTCTGCTACCAAATAAGTTAGTCTTTATCAGACCTTCCTGATCTGCCTACTAATAAACAGTATAACTCTGTATGTTCCCTTTGGAAAGAAATGTATCTAATTTTCTCTTGAATGTATCCATTGTATCTGCCATAACCACCTCCTTGGGCAAAGAATTCCACAATTTAACAGACCACACTGTAAAAAAACCCTTCTTCTGCTGAAGTCTAAACCTCCTTTCCTCTAATCTCAAAGGGTGTCCCCTGGTCATCTGATCAGACCTTGGAATAAATAGCTCACCGCAGAGATCCTTGTATTGATCTCTCATATATTTGTACAATGTGATAAGGTCTCCTTTTAGTCGTCTTTTCTCTAGAGTAAATAAACCAAGTTTGTCTAGTCATTCCTCATATGTCAAGTCCTCCATTCCCTTAATTAATTTTGTTGCTCTCCACTGTACCCTCTCTAGTTCTAGTATATCCTTTTTCAGAACTGGTGCCCAAAACTGCACTGCATACTCAAGGTGAGGTCTTAACAATGATTTGTACAATGGCAAAATAATGTAATCCACTCTTGCTTCAATACCTCTTTTTATGCAAGACATGATTTTGTTTGCCTTTGCTACTGCTGTTTGACACTGGTCACTGTTTCCAAGTTTGTAGTTGACAAGGATACCCAGGTCTTTCTCTAGCAAAGAGTCCCCTAAAATGATTCCATTAAGTTTATAAGTAGCCTTGGGATTATTTCCTCCTAAATGCATGAGTTTACCCTTCCCCATATTAAACTTCATATTCCATTTGTTTGCCCAATCTGCCATTTTATATAAATTATATGCTTTAATCTCGGGTAGCTAGTTTAGATCCGAGGCTATCTTTGCACTTTTGTGGTAGAGGAGAATCTTGCAGATCAAAAGCTATGGGTCCTTCAAGGTCACCCCCTTGTTCTGCCTTCACAGATTACTGAAGAGACCTGGTCTAACAAGTGAATCACACCAATCTCCTGGTAAGGATCGATTCTGACCTCTGTGGGTGTTAGATTCTGTATCATAATGGGAAAATCTTTACACCAGTGATTCTGCCAGTCTTTCGCCTCAGGTATGAGGGTTCAACCTTGTTTTTCATCCTCCTCAGACAAGGCCTCAACAAGGTACTGACTGGTTTCTCCTGATATTTCATGGTGCATAGAAGCTATGGTTCGTATAGTCTTGGTCTCCCCAGGGTTCACAAATACAGGCATGACCCTGGTTTAGCTTGTAGGGCTAGTCGATGACACTCCTCCCTTAGAGCAGGGCTGATCTCCATCAGTCGAGCTATAGATACGTCTCCCACTTCAGTGAGGTAGGCACTGAACACATCCTGCACCATTCTGGCGTTGGTACCCAAAATTATTGGGGCGCACTTTTTTTTGGCCACAGGGCATAAAAGAGCTTCCAATTCCATAGGGCAGATCATTCCAGTGTTTAACTGTGGGATGCTTATGGTCACTCTTATGCATCCCTCTACAAGCTGGGCCTGAGATCCCACTCCCCACAACTGCAATTCTCCTGCAGGCTCCAGGGGAATATGTTTTAAGTGACGGTCATAGAAGTCTCTATAAATGATGGTGACCTGGGACCCAGTATCTAGCAAGGCTGAGGAGTGAATACCCTCTACTAGTAAGTGTATCAGAGATTTTGGTCCAATCTTGGCCCCCACAAATAAACTGGATGCATGTTTTTTCTTCCTTTTCTGGTAACTGGTAACTTGGGCCTCCTGCAGCTCGATAGCTAGCACTTCCACATCTGTCTCTGATGAATTGATGGGACACTCCCGCTTGAAATGCCCTGATTTCCCACACTTAAAGCAGTTCCCTCAGGGGGACGAATACTCAAGGAACAACCTTCCCAGGGTATCCCTGCGGTGTTGCCTTCTGATAGGAGAAGAATCTGTCCTTCTTGGTGATGTCTTGGACAAGAACTCTAATTCAGCTACCTTCTTTTTAAGGACTGACAGTTCCATATCCTCTTTCTCTGATGCTTTAGAAGTATTCCCTTTGCGTGGAGGAGGTGGGGACATCTGGTCCTCCAGTCTTTTTGCTTTGTTGATCAAGGTGAAATAGGACAAGACTTGATCATCCAGCTTAACTCTTAGCATGATCATGACTGGGTCACTGCTAAGGCCTCCCTTCTGAATTTGCTTGGATAGCCGAGTATCCAACTCAGATGTGGTGACTGCTCCTTTATGAAATAATTTTCCTAGTAACAATTGTAATCGATTGATATAGTCAGAAGCTTCCTTTTACTCCTTGTGCTTGGTGGCTAGGAACTTGACTAATATGGAAAATCAGAGGACTCTGATGAACTAAGCATCCTGCAAGACTTGCAGGTAATCCATTCACTCCCCTGAGCAGCCTTATCATGTCCATAGCTGGCAAACGAAGACTCTCCACTAGCCATTGTTTCTTTGTTATCCGTACAAGACCATTCTTCCAACAATTGTACAGCATTATCCTTCCAGGCCTCAAAGGTTTCCTCTCCCGCAGGAACAGGCTGATTCCCAGAAAACACCTTCAGTTTATGGTAGCTGTGGGTGTGGATAGCTGTCACTATAGCCTCTGAGAGTTTTTGCAGTATTTCAGGTATATTACTTTCCCCTGAACTTCTGTTACTCAATGAGGGGTTGCCTGGCTTTGGTGATGTTGGAGATGAGGGACATACGAGATATGGGGTCCTAGGGGTAGTTGTCCCTTGCTCTTTGGGAAAACAGACAGTTCGTTTGGGGATAGCCCCAGTCTCTAAAGATGTAACCGGTAATCTCCAGGCGGGTTTCTCTGACACAGGGGTCCGAAAGTGGGAATAACTTGATACATCAGAGTCTTTTAGGCCTATACTGGAGGGTTTCTGCGGTGTAACCCCTTCCTCCTTGTCAGGGAGAGTGTACACTAAGGGGCATCCTTCAGGTGCTGCTCCAAGAAGGAGTAAGCCTGTAGGCCTCCTCAGGTCCCTTTAATCTTTATGGCAGTATATTAACATGTATATCTGACCATCTGAATCCTGCAGGAAATCCTTGACAGTAGCCATCTCTACTTCCAGTATAATCTCTACACACTTGGTGACATGATTCATATCAATACAGGGAGGTACTTGGCATATCATCACGGCATGATGTAATGGTACCTTCTGTTGCTGGGCCCACTCTGTTGCAAAGGGGAGTGTGGGCCTGGGAACTAGTGTATCTTCACTGGTTGTACCCCAGTTTATCTCAGCAGTACCTCCATTTGTAACTGGGTTTTGCGTAGGCCCACAGACACCCCTGTGGTCCTTTACACCAGAAACCTCCTTGTGCCTCTGCAGGCCGATCCTGAGCCTCCACTACCTCGGAGTTGGGGTACATGACTGCAGCAATGCCTCCACCCAGCTGGGCATCCAAGGTATGGATGTGGGGCCCATCTGGGAACATATTTAAGTGAGCAATAAAACTGACACAGAACTATCTTAACTAGAACGTTGTATCGCACAGAAAAAAAAATCCTATGCAGGAATACAACAGATACATGAATATAATACAGTAAAACATTTCAAGAATGCAATGGTAAATATGGCATTCACCCACCCACAACAAATACTATGATCCACCCTAGACTTCACCCTAGTGGCAGTTGGGTACCATTAGTTGGTGCACATAGTTGGGGCCCAGAGTAATTGTAATCCACATTATGGTTTGTGTTATACTGTAATCTTCCAATGATCAGAGAATCTATAGGGCAAGGTCTCTTTAATTGTGTAACCAGATTCAGGGTGCCCTGTGGTGAAACAGGGCGAGAGGTTTCAAGCTTACCACTCCACAGTCTGCAATCTGGTCAGTTCAGGAAGGGAAGCGCCTGCTTCTTTAACTGCTGCTGGAATTCCTGCACTCTTCACAGCATTCCCTGTCAGGATCAGTTATGTGCCTTGGTCTGTTTACAACTGTCTGCTGGAATGCTTCTTCCAGGATCCTCCAGCACTGGATCAGCCAGGTCAGCATTCCCTGCTTAGAAGAGGCTCATTCACCCACTTCAGCCCAGCTCTAAAACCAACTCCAAACTAAAACAGTGTTCTAAATATCCATCCATGTGCAAACACACACATATATATATATATATATATATATATATATATATATATATAAAAAAGACTACACAAAAGGAGAGCGCTAAAGACTGCACTATAGCAATATCAGTTTAATACATAAACAATAATCGTCCGCATTACATAATATGTATCATATATGTACACGCTAAAAATGAAGATGTTAATCGCTCCGGAGCTAAAAAAACGTGCACTGATAAAAATAGAAAAAAAGTAACAATGTCTCTGAACTTAAAATAATCTGTATATAGTGTGGACAATATCTCTCTTCTGTTTCTCAAGATCACAGGATGTATATTAACACTTGATCAAGTGGTTACCGTGATAGTGTCGCGGGCAGGTATATATCTAATTGTCTCCAATATGCCAGCTGTGTATTAGAGGTAAATGTCCCAGTGATAGAATCCGGCAATTCAGATTTTGTATAATGGCCGTCTATAACACTCTGAGATTCTTACAATTCTCCACCTCACAATAGGGTAGTAATCTACTTCAAAGCCAAAGGTCTAAATACTTGCAGTTAGACGCTTTCCGACTCAGATTACCATGTACACAGGCAACTTCACTAGATCAAACCTCCCGTCCTTAGACACCTTCCACGCTTCAACCTCGTGATACTGTTTCCAGTGTATGGCGGACTGCCAGATAGATCCGCTTTCCAATATGTATATAACGAGCTCTTCACTGTGTCTTGTAAAAAACAGATTTTTCAAATACGCTGTGATATATCCGATAAACGGTATGACTTCTATATAAACAGCTACAAGGTCCTCCAACGCGTTTCGTCCTGTATAGCCAGGACTTCCTCAGGGAATATTGCCTGAGGAAGTCCTGGCTATACAGGACGAAACGCGTTGGAGGACCTTGTAGCTGTTTATATAGAAGTCATACCGTTTATCGGATATATCACAGCGTATTTGAAAAATCTGTTTTTTACAAGACACAGTGAAGAGCTCGTTATATACATATTGGAAAGCGGATCTATCTGGCAGTCCACCATACACTGGAAACAGTATCACGAGGTTGAAGCGTGGAAGGTGTCTAAGGACGGGAGGTTTGATCTAGTGAAGTTGCCTGTGTACATGGTAATCTGAGTCGGAAAGCGTCTAACTGCAAGTATTTAGACCTTTGGCTTTGAAGTAGATTACTACCCTATTGTGAGGTGGAGAATTGTAAGAATCTCAGAGTGTTATAGACGGCCATTATACAAAATCTGAATTGCCGGATTCTATCACTGGGACATTTACCTCTAATACACAGCTGGCATATTGGAGACAATTAGATATATACCTGCCCGCGACACTATCACGGTAACCACTTGATCAAGTGTTAATATACATCCTGTGATCTTGAGAAACAGAAGAGAGATATTGTCCACACTATATACAGATTATTTTAAGTTCAGAGACATTGTTACTTTTTTTCTATTTTTATCAGTGCACGTTTTTTTAGCTCCGGAGCGATTAACATCTTCATTTTTAGCGTGTACATATATGATACATATTATGTAATGCGGACGATTATTGTTTATGTATTAAACTGATATTGCTATAGTGCAGTCTTTAGCGCTCTCCTTTTGTGTAGTCTTTTTTGTATTGTTGTGAGACCCTTTACACTGACAGGGTCAGGATTGTAGCGCTGGGTTGCACTATTATTTTATTTTATTATTTTGTGATTTATAATAGCTGACTGGGGTGTTATTAGGCGCCGTGATCACAGATTTGGTGGAGACATAATATATATATATATATATATATATATATATATATATATCAGGGCAAATGAAGACAATACATAACAAATACACATATTTAAATATAAAATGTAGGGAGACTTACCAATCCTGCCGCTCACCACGTTGAACTCTGATCACAGCGTTCACGGGCGCATGTTAGGTAGGTGATGTCATCCCCAGTATGGATCCGTTGCTAAGCAACTGATACCAACCAGCACACAGATCGAAGCGCTGCCGGCTGAAGGCTAGCACTATACAGATAAATGTATTGACGTCCTAAAATGTCTCTTACTTAAAGCGGTTAATCTAACACTGGTGGGCTGGGTACATTTCCAGGGGAAATGTAATATGGAGGCAACGATTCACTTCAAAAGTAACCCCTTGTTTGTGGACATCTTGAGTTACTCCTGACACAGTATGGGAAAATCCTCAACAAATTAGGTACATATATGACCATATTGCCAACGTCCATAATATGAACACAATATTGCCCATCCTGATAACTGTGTATCAATCAAATGAAGAACATAAGTCCAAGTATTGTAGCTAGAATAGAGCCGCATATCCAAAGATTTTAAAACGGCGGTGACATTTTTTCAAGCAGTTTTCCATGCGACATTTAATGTTATGTCC
This sequence comes from Rhinophrynus dorsalis, assembly GCA_037306005.1. Classification (NCBI taxonomy): domain Eukaryota; kingdom Metazoa; phylum Chordata; class Amphibia; order Anura; family Rhinophrynidae; genus Rhinophrynus; species Rhinophrynus dorsalis. The sequence continues at coordinate 150,384,616 of CM074722.1, read as the reverse complement.
TGGTTCCACCTCAGGGCCCATTCCTGCACTTCTTGTATGGGAACATACTGGCCAGTTCCACTGGCACAGACATAATTGTTAGTCTTTAACTCCTTCATGAACATCAATGAACTTGCTACCCTTAGTAGAGGCTAATTGTCTCGATAATGTCCAAAAAAATTCATAGTGCCATCAGAATTCACATACATATTTTGTAGCGCTCCTTATTGGTGGATAGGTTCCTAGTATTCAGTCATTCATACCGCCATATATACCACCAAATGTCAAAAATATCCAGAGGCACCAGATTCCCGTTAATTCCTCTCAAGATAAAAAAATTATTTTGTGTAGACAAGTTCCTAATGTTCTATAGTGTTATAAGAAGCATGAGTATAACAATTCATGGTTCAGGCCCCTAGGAGCCAAACAGTCAAATTCATATATCAAATGTGCTTCATGTTGAAGGAGCATTTGGTGTCTGTCACCTCCTCTTTGTAGCTTATTTACCATTAATAATGGCATAAAACGAAAGTCAGTTATTTTATGTTGAAGCATTTGAAAATGTCTGGCCACTGGCTGGCACGGGATATCTTTACTCTCCATTCTCCCTTCAAGTGCCTTTTTAATCACACTTTTATTGTTATTAATCCGTTCTTTCAGCATGGTTGTGGTTTTGCCTATGTAGCTAAGGTCATTAATAATTAAGGTGATTAATAACCATAAACCATATTTGTTATTTTTCGTCCTCATTTGCCCTGATGAAGATCCTGTCAAGGATCGAAAACGTTTGCCTCTGAATGATGATAGAATAAACTTTTTTTTTTTTTCCTGTGTGAAGAATCTACCCAGATGTATGATGTCTCTCACATCCACCGGGGTCAACCCAGGCTGAGTACTTTTGTATATATATTTATATATATATATATACTGTATATATATATGTAAATCAGATGTACTCAGCCTGGGATAGCCTGACCTCGTAGGAGACACTTATTTGAATTTTTTAATGGGACATGCAACTTACCCCATTGTGTAGGCATTTAACCCTGTGAGTGCTACTCTCTATATTGAAATATATAGCTATATATCTATATCTATCTATATATATATATATATATATATATATATATATATATATAATGTGTGTGTGCATTTATATATATATATATATATTTTTTTTTTTTTTTTTTGCATTTTTACATATGAAAGATATACACTACCTAGATAAAGTCCTTCTCTTAAGGAAATTAAAAACCAAGTATTTTTGGAAGAACAGTTCTTCATTAATGTTGAGCGAGCACCCCGATGCTCGGGTGCTCGGGTGCTCTGACCGAGCACCCCCTGATGCTCGAGTGCTCGGCCGAGCACCCGAGCCCCATTCAAATGAATGGGAGCACTCGAGCATTAAACCAGGCACCCCCTGCTCTGATGAGCGGAGGGTGCCTGGTCAATGTCCCCCTTCATCTCCGCTATGCCCCTCTTCCACAATGTCCCCCTTCATCTCCTATGCCATAGCGGAGATGAAGGGGGACATTGTGGAAGAGGGGCATAGCGGAGATGAAGGGGGACATTGTGGAAGAGGGGCATAGAGTCTATGCCCCTCTTCCACAATGTCCCCCTTCATCTCCGCTATGCCCCTCTTCCACAATGTCCCCCTTCATCTCCTCTATGGCATAGGAGATGAAGGGGGACATTGTGGAAGAGGGGCATAGCGGAGATGAAGGGGCACATTGTGGAAGACGGGCATAGCGGAGATGAAGGGGGACATTGTGGAAGAGGGGCATAGACTCTATGCCCCTCTTCCATAATGTCCCCCTTCATCTCCGCAATGCCCCCTTCATCTCCGCAATGCCCCCGTACCTCCATTCCCTGGTGGTCCAGCGGAGCGTCTTCGGATCTGTGCCTCTTCCGGCACAGATCCTCTTCACCCGAGCATGTCGGGCGAGCACATGGCGGTACTCGTACGAGTACCGCCATGTGCAGAGCAGAGCGATGCTCGAGCCGATCCGAGCATCGGCCGAGCACGCTCGCTCAACACTATTCTTCATTAATATACAAAAGCAAATAACAATTTCTGTCACAGAAATATAACCTTGAAAATGTTGCTGGTTTATTTTGTTAATAAACTATCTCATTGGTATGCTATTGTCACAGTCAGTTAACATGCAGGAAAGTGTTCACACAGGAAATATACTTTATATTCTGCTAAGTGACTTGTATAGTTTATAGCACATATCACTAAGTTCACTTCCCCATATTACATTGTTTCTGTATCCCCACCCACATATTAACTTATTATATATATATATATATATATATATATATATATATATATATATGGCCAGCCTTACTCACAATTACATCAGTAAAAGGTGGAGGAGGGTTACACTTAATTATATCATTTTATCTCAGCTAGGGAGATATGAACAGCGCCAACATTGTAGATCAGTAATACAAACTATAAGGAACAATCAGAGCTTCTGTTGTTATGGAACATTACTAACCCCTTAAAGGGATAGTAATGTTTCACAATAAAATCAGTTCCAATTAATCTTCATAGTATTTGGGCCATGGAGAGTGTTATTTCTATACTGTCAGAATTGTAGTTCAAGAGGAATTGAATGATAAAATATCCCCCTCCCACCCCTTTTACTGATCTAACACTACTCACCTCAGAGCAGCAACACTGTCTGTATGGATCGCAGAGAGGGACAATCTTCAGTGAGGATAAGGAAAAACCTGAAAAACCTGTTAAGGGGGGCAGGGTTTTCATTGTTCTCACAGTAAGAAGGTTGTCCCTTGCTGTGAGCTGTCTGGTCCCAGGACCAGATTCCACATTTGTGGGGAGCTGGCTTACCCTAGGTAAGAGGGGTAGGAGGGGGATACTTTTTCATTCAATTATACTTGAACTACAACTGTGACAGTATTGAAATAACACTGTTCATGGCCCAAATACTATGAAGATTAATCTGTGCTGCTTTTTTTGTGAAATGTAACTATCCATTTGAAGCACTGATATAAATCACTTTGCTATAAAGTCACCACTAACCCATTGCTTTACAGTGTGTTGCTCAGTTCTTTCTCAGCAAATGTTTGAAAAACCCAAAATTAACCTCTCGAGGATCTGAGGGGGTGAAATGCACTGCTTCACTATGCCGTGCACACACCCCTGGTTCAGAAGGGAAAGACTGCATAAATATGCCTTACCACAAAAACCATTTTGCATGGACACCCCAAATTTACCTCCAGTCTTAATTCTGTAAATGCTGTCTTTATTACAAACTATATTTTGTATTAAACCTTTTCTTTCAATAACCTACACTATCAGTAAAAGGACAGATAGCAAAGAGAACACACTAATAGACCTCCACACTAAAAAAAGATGCATATGTGTGTTGTGCCTGCCTAATGCCTATATATAACATTTTTCACATGAAAAATGGCTGCATTGTCATTCCTCCCAGCATTTCCAATGGCAAAAGAGGGACACCTGCTTTAGGTGGTGTTGCTGGGGTATGTATGGTAGACAGGGCATTACAGATAATGTTTAGGTTACTTTATGACCCATTGACACCTCTTTTGTAAATGAATAAGTTATTTAGAATAAGACATAATTATTTTATTTCACAGGCTAATTTATAAACATATGCTGAAGCTTAAACAAAAAAAATGTGAGTTTTAGTGTTCTGGAGCAATACTGTTCACATATAATACTGTTCACATATATACGCTACACAGTATGGTCTCTGAAAAAGAAGGAGACTGGTAGAGTAAAAAGTGATAATTGTATTGGCTATGTGGCTCTAGGATGCAATCTTTCAAGACATCTTTGGTCTCTTCTTCAGGCATACGTTAAGCACAAGTGCAACAGCTGGGTATTCAAACCTATACATAAGAGCAGCACATACACTGTCCTAGTGGGTTGGTACATTTCCCTCATCAAATCTTTGTCGTTGTTTCTTTAAAATAAGAAGTTTGCACTGTGATAAAGATTCCCGCTCAGTGGTGGTGCACTGATTTTTTTTGGATATACCAACCGCATAAGCTTTGTGCTGTTTGTAAAAATTGTGTCAGAAGTATCTACCAGCTTCTACAGTACACAGTTAGAGAGACTAAAATTCCACTGGAGAATAGAGTTATTATGACAAACTTGACATTACTAAATGTTAAAAAGGTTGAAATCATTTTTTTTATATTATACTTTATTTATATAGCACCGACTTATTCAGCAGTGCTGCACAATAGGGAATAAGCATACAGAGACATTAATCCTTTGAGGGTTAAATAGTACAAATGGAACATGGAAAACTTAAAGGGATAGTAATGTTTCACAATAAAAGCAGCTCCAATTAATCTTCATAGTATTTGGGCCATAGAGAGTGTTATTTCAATACTGTCAGAGTTGTAGTTCAAGAGTAATTGAATGATAAAGTATCCCCTCCTGCCCCTTTGACCTAGTGTAAGCCACCTGTTAACCTGGGCCAATGTTCAGTGGAAATCGGGCTGCGCGAGGGTTATCTTCGTCTTTGAAAGGCACGCAGGCCATGGTTGACTTCTTGTCTGTTATGGCAGATAGCTAGAAATTGTAGGGGATTACACCATAATGCTGATACTTGCTTGGCATTCACTGTGTGGTAAATTTTGTATGCAGTCTTTGAATAAAAGCTGTGGCAAATCCTTTCAAAAGTAATGTGCTGTCTCCTTATTTTAGTGAGGGTGGTTTTGGGTTGGGATGGATTTGTTTGTAGGAGAGGGCCATCCCAGAGTCCCAGGTCATGAACCGTATTCAGGATTATATAGAGAAACACAACAACAGTTCTACTAATATCCAGGTACTACAGAAATGTGTACACAGGTACAAGGAGTACATAGGAGCAAAGCCCAAACAGGCATACCTGGAATTTGCACTGTTTTGTATTACACTTGGAACAGATGCTACCCATAACTGAGAAAGGAAATTACAAAAAAATGGAATTTTGGGCAAATCACTGGAATGGTAGAGAGGTTCCCAATGCATTTTGAAGTAATGCTGCAAGGGCCCTGTCTTGTATTCAAGGGGTTAAAAATCCCATTTAGTCAGTGGGAATTTTTGCTCGTCCACTATGGTGCAGTTCGTTAGTTCCAGAATTCTCTCAGTTCATTCCATCATTCTCATAAACTGCCTTTGGGATGGAAATCTGTTCTGGACGTATTAAAATGCACAATAATTAGACAGAAGGCACACTAATAATAGTATATATACTGTAATCTAGTATAAATCATATTACTAATAGGTACCTAGATCTAAAGGAACAAGGCCTTCCTTCCCATTGTGATAATAAGAGTGGATTTATGAAAATCATTAGTATATTGGAGAAATGACCAAGGGTTTGTAGAACTGCTGGATGTGAACAGTATGTCCTTCACCCAAAGCAGGAAAAACGAGAGAAACCTGTACAGACGGAGCTATGGTAGGATTAATTGAATGGCATAGCAGGAAACTGTAGTAATGAGTTAACCTTGTGAGTGCAAAAGGGGTGCCTGAAACATTGCAAAGCAATGCATTGGATACACATGTCACATTCCAAGGGTAAAAACACATGATCTCTGCAGCTCTCAAAGAGCACTTTTATCTGAGAGAACTGCTCAGGTCCTACATTCTAAGGTCTGTATTCCATTGCAGGTGATAAATGTTATCACTGGTTTCATTGAACAGATTTATACTTAAAAGGATAGCAATACTTGCAAATTACTAATCCCCATATTGTAGCTTTGTTAAAAAGAAGCTTATTGCCCCCAGTGTCATCTCTCAAACCCTTATGGTTTGAGAGATGATAGCGCTCAAAGTTCCCCCCTCCCTCCCCCTTCCCTGACTGAACGCTGACTGCAGGGGAAGCTGTTGTATGACAGTCTTATGTGCATCAGGTGGCTCTGCAGCTGAGCCAAGATCGCATTTATAAAAAAATTATTATTTCACTGAAATGGTCTTCTACGTGTGCTTGGTTTGCAAACACACGTTGAAGACCGTTTTAGTGAAAGATTTCTTTTTTATAAACATAAGACTGTCGTACGACAGCTTCCCCTACAGTCAGCGTTCAGTCAGGGAAGGAGGGGGAAACTTTGAGCGCTATCATCTCTCAAACCATAAGGGTTTGAGAGATGACTCTGGGGGCAATAAGTTTCTTTTTAGCAAAGCTACAATATGGAGATTAGTAATTTGCAAGTATTACTATCCCTTTAAGCCTTTTGGGAGGTTATAGGGGTATATAGAGCTTGCTACATGGCCTGCCACTCATGTCTAGTTGAGTATCTCTGATTTCAGCAATAAATTACTACTTTCATGGAAAGAATTTGGAAAGGCAAATATAAGACAAAGAAATGTAGCAAAATTAAAGGGATAGTAATACTTAAAATGTAAAAAAAAAAATATGTTGTAGAGTTTATCCCCCTGAGTAAAACAAGGGCACCCCCACTTCTGAAAGGTGTTTCATTCAAAAGTTATTAATTTTCAAAGTTGAATTTTTTAGGTGCAATATCACAGTGGCCTGAAATTGTACAGTGGCGCTGTTGCTACACCATCCTATGGAGATTTATGGTCAACTGACCAGAGCTGTCCATAGGATCGTGTAGCAACAGCGCCACTGTACAATTTCAGGCCACTGTGATATTGCACCTAAAAAATTCAACTTTGTAAATTAATAACTTTTGAATGAAACACCTTTCAGCAGTGGGAGTACCCTTGTTTTACTCAGGGGGATAAACCCTACAACATATTTTTTTTTACATTTTAAGTATTACTATCCCTTTAAATAATTCTAGTACTTTCATGGAATAATTAATCAGGTTCAGTCTTCTCTTTTAACCTGCATTTTTCTGTTATGTCAGGTGTAGAAGAAACTGTAACATTTCAGGGGTCTCGGATATATTTTTAAGTTACAAAAAATATACATTAAATCTTATATTATAATTTGTACTCAAATGTACAAAAGAATGGAAATTGTAGAGTGTTTTTGATGAACTTTAAATCTCCTCCAGTTTTCTTTGCTTTAAAGCAGGCATGTCAAACATAAAGTGCGGCCCCCAGCAGGATTCCTCATTTTATTACAGCGCAACCCTTCTGGTATAAATTCTGATTTAGATCAGCCTGGCTTGTGATCATAATTTGGGAGACCTTTGGCTCTCCAGCTATTGTCTGTTTGCCGCATACTAGAGTTTTAATCTCAAACAGTTTGCAAGCCAAAGACTGAATGCCTATGTTTTAGAGGAAAGCTAGACACGGGACTCATTACTTGGAATGCCCCCTGCTTGTCCAGCCTTAGCTATAGAACAGCACATACTTACATCCAAGCCATGTCTGATTGCACTTGTAGCCATATAAACACATATGCTCCCACCCCTTTCCCCAGCCTTATCCAACATCACTAGTAGGGTTATAGTAACACTAACTAACCCCTTGCCCTCCAGCTGCTGCTGGACTACAACTCCCATCATTCCCCACCAGCCATCATCTGTTGGGAGTTGTAATCTGGAAACAGCTAGAGAGTCTCTCAATGCCCCTCTTCCCAGCCTTGTCCTACGGTGGCATAGAAACACACATACTGGCTACCCAGTCTTGTCCAACTGTGCTGATGTCTACAGAACAGCACATACTGACTACCCAGCCTTGTTGCATTGTACTGATGACTACAGAACCACACATACTGACTATCCAGTCATGTCTCACTGCACTGGTGGCCACAGAACCACATACAATGACCTCTCTGTCTTGTTCAACTGGTAGCAACAGAACCACACACACACACACACACACACAGTCTATACGGTGGTGGGAATTCTTGGGAATAGGCAGACAGTGGCAAAATTCTGGTCTGAAATTTCTTGGTGTTAGAGAAAAGGAGGACATTTTATGGATTTTTAGTGTGGTGGAAATTTCACTGGAAAAGTGGGAATTGTGTTTTTTCAGAAACACCTATTTCTGTTCTTTCCCAGAATAACCACAGCAAAGCTGCAAACTATTTATATTGTATCTCTTAGGATCCCCCCAAGAAGACAGTGCAGGCATTGGCAACCACTGTTGTGGTCAAATTAATAAGTATGTGGCCCTCAACTATATTTGAGTTTGATATGCCTGCTTTACAGGAACACTAACACATTTTTAAAAATAGCCATCCCTTTCCTGCCAGTTGCTGGAAAAACAACCTATAACAAGCACAAACTATAATCTGTAATCTTTCATATCATTCCAAATACCCTGAGTGCTTCCAACAATTGATTTAAATGGAACTTTTAATACCTTGAATGTTAGCATATTCTCCAGTGCATTGCAAAGCAATGCATTAGTATCTGCTCTAGTATTCAAAAGTTTAAAAAACATATTGATATAAATAAGAAATTAGGGCATTCTCATATAACCCCCGTGGTATATCAGAATTGATCCAGTTTGTCAGAATAAATTAGCCTCCCTATTTTGAACAATATTTTAATTGTATAGACTAATGTACTAATCCCCCTTGATGCATCAGTTAACACACACTTAACAGTTCTAAAATTAAAAAATGCAATAACATTTGGGCATCAGCAATGTATCCAATGTATTACAGAATTAGAGGAGCTAGAGAGGTTAGAATACAAAAACCCTCCATCTATTCCAGTGTCAATTGTCAGTGTTCCAGTAGCCAGTGTAGCCATAGCTGTTTGTTTTTAGGTGATATGAGTAAGAATGGGTTATTTTGTTGCTATACCCTAAATGTGATAGGGTCTGCTGCATTGTGCATTGACATAAGCCCAATTGCACACCACAGTTGTAATGCTCTGTCATTGGGTGTATTCTGTCTGATAGATTGCACATTTCTTGCTGTTCTCCAGCAGCATCTTGCATGAACAAGCTTTCTCTGGCCATAGAACTGCTGTTGGCTGATAATTTACTGGTTGTTACATTATTCTCTTCTCATGCTAGATACTGTTGTGATTCACCACCCGAGCAGAACTGCAAAGTCTAATGTTTGAACCAACACATGTGCTGCTAAGTATCATACCATGCTCAAATTAATGTACTGTTGTCCCATTCTGTTGCCGAAATGCACGCTCTTGTACTTTGGTATCAAAATATCTACTTTCCATAGCATGGCACAGATATGTGTCAGTGGAGTGGTTTTTACTTCAACGAGAGTGCTCCCCTAGTGAATTGGATATTCTGGAACACTGTGCTTATTAGATTGAACCCCTTTTGTTTATTGGGTTAGATTTTCTTTGTGTATGTGTATAATAATAGAATGGTGTTTAGCTTTTATTTTCTAAGTTTCATTTTGTACCTTGTTTTTTTTTTTTTAATTCTCTGGTACCGTGTCACACCATTTTGTGAGGAAGTGGCTTGACAGAATCTCTCTATATATATATATATATATGAAGTATCGACCTCACCCCCTGTGCTTTCAAGAAGAAGTAGATTTTGAAAGCATTCTGTGTCCTGTGGATGCAATACTCTGGAAACTTAGTTCATGCTACATCAAAACCTTGCACCAAAACATTTAAAAATAAATAAAAACAAAACAACTCACAAGACACAAGAAACAAAACCATGTTTGTTATCCAAATATAACTAAACCTAATGCTGGTGAGAAAAATGCCAGCGAATGTCCAATAAATCTGTTTTGAAAAGCAAGCACTTTGTTCAAATTAGGGACTGCAATTAAAACACGAGACTAGTTAAAAGTCAAATGGATATTAATACTTAATACTGATAATTATATAAAAGAAAAGTCCATTGAGAAGCACTTACACTTTTTAAGGACGATTGCCGGGGTGCTAAGTATCCAGCCCAAATTGCAGAAACATCCAATAGTGGAGAAAGCAGACTCAGGTCTTTGTTGTGTGTAACAAGAAAGATTTTTTTTTCAGATCAACGTTTCAGTTAGCACATCGTAACCTTCATCAAGATATCTAACAGTGAAATGACCCCCCCCCCACCATAAAAACCCTAAGTGAACAAAAAAACGCCAAACAGAGGCGTCTGAGGAGAACATGACGTCATGTACAGTTTTAATTACAATGTGAGTGACAGTCACCAAAACCAATGGAAATCACCAATATATTAAGTCCAATAGCTACAGCTAAAAATCTCTTAGTGACATAACTACAATACAATACTACAAAATAATTAAATAATGTTGAAACAGAAAACATTCTGAGTTTGTAATGTATCATTTATTGATTTCAAAGCTGAACACCAAAGCATACTGAAAAGCAAAATCAAACCCATAATGTATAGCTGTGCTATGTATTGAAAAGCCAAATGGTGAAGCTGACAGAACATCGCGGGACACCACCACATTGCAACACGTGGTTCTCATAGTTATGTCAAAGCTCCCCATGGCTTCCGAATTCTAGGAGCTCATGTTACACACTTACGTGTTGAAAAGGGTAAAGTTAAAGGGATAGTAATACTTCATTTTATCTTTATTTTATCTTGCAGGCATTAAAAAAACATGAAGAACGATATAAATCTTATCTCTAAAACCTTTATGGTTTGAGAGATATTCACAAGCAAAGTTTCCCCTCACTGACCAAAATGGTCAAGTCTGCCATCTAGCTGTCAGATTTGGAATCCGGTCCGCAGATCAACCTCTGGCTCTTCAGCAGAGCCGAGATCGCAAGATATAAAAAAAACTATTTAATTGGAAGGGTCTAAAAAGTGTGCTTGCAAACCATGCACACTTTGCAGACTATTCAAATTAAGTAGTTCTTCTTATATCTCGCAATCTCGGCTCTGCTGTAGAGCCACGGCGGATTCCAAATCTAACAGCTAGATGGCAGACTTGACCATTTTGGTCAGTGAGGGGAAACTTTGCTTGTGAATATCTCTTAAACCATATAGGTTCGAGAAATAAGACTTATATCATTCTTCATGTTTTTTTAATGCCTACAAAATAAAATAAAGATAAAACAAAGTATTACTATCCCTTTAAGGTATGAGCTCACCTCTGTGCAGATGTACCACCACTCCGAATCAAAGCACTGCAGCACATTGCAGCTCTTATGTGTGCATGATCCTGAAAAGCAGCACTTATTCCCCTTACAGAGTCTCAACAAGAAGGCACAAAGTGATGAATGTTAGGAAGATAGGTAAAATCGCTACCTAGGTAGCGATTTTACCTGTCTTCCTAACATTAGTCATGCACTGAGGTCTTGAGATTGTTTATTCACAAGGGTTGTCCTGAATGTAAAAAGCACAATACCACTATTAACAAACTGTAGTGTCCCTGAGCGAATAGTTTGAGTTATATCTCTTATACCCATACATGGTTAGTTATCTAGTTGCAAATAATCCCGAATATTATTACATGTTACATAAAGGATTGTTGTGCAGATTTTATGCATCCTATAATAACCAGTCATCACTTTGTGCCTTCTTGTTGAGACACTGTAAGGTACAGGAGGTGTATATCGTAAGATATAATACTACTAAACAAGTCAGCAGACCTCTGTCCACTGGAGGCATCGGCAGTCAGAAATCTAGACCCACATTAAATTTGAATATAAGAGATGGGAGAAGACTTCAAGCTTTCTTCAAAAGGCTGACTGTGTATATGTTCTTTTTTGCCCGCGAGGCAACGAGCAGTTCCATTCAGGATCTATATCATTACTGCAGAGCCATGCAGATGGGAAAATAATTATTTGTTCTAAACCAGATCCTGTACCTGCCCACTTACACGTCCTATATAAATTCAAGGACAATACATATAAGTCCAGAATCTTGCCTCTTCTAACACCAGGTGACATCCATCCATTTCACAATTGTGTATATTACCTCTATAGTGCCATATGGGACTCGATTAATTTTAAATATAGAGGAGATCCTCAAAATATTATATCTATCTCTGTGTTTTTAATAAATATTATTGTTTATTACATAAAGTCACTTGCGCTTTCCTTATTGTGCTTTTTTGTTATTCTATTCTTATTCTGTTCACTGACAGAATTTGTAGAAAGCAGCACATAGTTCCTCTACTGTTTTATTTATAAGCATATTGGGACTCTAGAGTTACAGGAGCACCAGTGTTTCCAATATTTGTTTGTTTGTTTGTTTTAAAGGGATAGTAATACTCAAATATTACTATCCCCATCTTGTAGCCCTTCAAAAACTGAGTAAAACGAGCCCAGCGACATCTCTCAAACCTTTATGGTTTGGGAGATATCCGCTTTCAAAGTTCCCTCTTTTTGCCTTTACCCTGATGTCAGCGTTCTAGCTGAGAGCAGGGGAATCCTCTCCTGGGACCAGCCGGCGGCTTTGCAGCAGAGCAGAGATCGCGGTAAAAAAGAAATCGTTCACTAAAAAGGTCTTCTATGTGTGCTTGGTTTGCAAGCACACATAGAAGACCTTTTAAGTTAAGGATTTCTTTTTTATTACCACAATCTCGGCTCTGCTGCAGAGCCTCCACCGATCCCGGGACCAGATTCCCCTGCTGTCAGTTAGAATGCTGACGTCAGGGGAGAGGGAACTTTGAAAGCGGATATCTCTCAAACCATAAAGGTTTGAGAGATGCCGCTGGGCTCATTATACTCAGTTTTTGAAGGGCTACAAGAAGAGGGATAGTAATTTTTAAGTATTACTATCCCTTTTATACATAGTGGAACATTTATGCTACTAAGTAAAGAAAAGTTCTCCCATAACAGAGACGTTTTACCAAAACCTTATTGTAGATCAAAATTGCATTTTTGGGGACAGCTCTGGATTGGCCTGAAATTATTTGTTATTGTTTGTGGGCTCTGGAATTGCTCCTCTTTCACTTTACATATAAGGCCCATTGGGAGGTATTTTATCCAGTGTGCTAAGTTCTTCTTAGTAGTCAACAGGCACAATCTACGAATACATAAAGCATTTTCCAGATGTATTTTTTACTTTAATGTTCCCATAAGTTAATTACTTTTATTCATTTAAAATCTTAGGATGTCTTATTGTTCAGTGCATATTATAGTCCAGTAAATACGGTACTTTTTTGTAATGGCATTTCCCCTTTAATGTGTTAAGCACCAGAAGAGTGTGTAATGTATTGATTTGCAACTCGTTGCTTGGCAAGCGTTGCACATCCCTCAGGTTCTTATGGGCTTTTTCAAAAAAGAGGTAAGCTTTTTGAATAAAACCAACAACATGGCGGAGTGAATGTACTAAGGAGGACTGGAGCCATTCTGGGACAAATCAATTGCAATTTTTCAAATTCCCATTTATTTAAATGGGACGTTTAACCCCTTGAGTGTTAGAGTGGTCTCAAACGCATTGCTTCTAAATACTTTGGAGACATCGCTAGAATTCAGGGTGTTAAAAGCTCCTTTTAATAAGCAGTCATCGGAGGGTCCCGGTGAAATACATTTTTTGGGCCCCTAACAACATTTTTCCCAGATGCATAATTTGAACCTATTGAACCCTGGGGTCTTTTATGCTGGGCCCTGTTGTAACTGCACTGTCTGCACCCCCTGTAGTTTCACCCCCTGTAGTTTGCACCCCCTGTAGTTTCACCCCTTGTAGTTTGCACCCACTGTAGTTTAACGCAGCCTCACTGATATAGCTGTGAATGTTCTAAATGAACTAGTCCTGAGATCTTGAAATATTACCATTAAAGTCTGAATAATGGAGATTCTAGGGAACAGGTCCCTGCTTGCTGTAACCCTGAGCTGCTTGAGTAAGTCCACATGGAACCCAGAAAATGCTGCCACCTAGGCATATCACTGTCTGAACACACACACACACTAGACCAGCAGAGAATCTCCCTATGCCTTTCTGGTCCAGGTGGTATCAATATAGAGACTAAAGAAGTGGTCTATTGGTGCACATCAGATAGTAGGTAACACCGGAATCCCCTTGAGCATTAATCCTTTCAAACTTCACCCTGAGATTGTGTCAAAACCCTGAGTCACAGGGTCAAGCCCTTAGATTTCCCAGGTATGATGATCAGTGAAGGTAAAAACCATGTTATGTGAAAGTGTTGTCTTTCCATTTTCATTTGCTGTTGTAACCAATCACACCTGTGACACACTTTGTGAAAGAGAGCTGATTTTATCTCACTGAACTATGTGACAACGATGATCTGCCATATATGGTTATTCATGTGTCCCAAAAGGGTTTCCTCGAGTTAACCATTTGAATTCTAGATATATCCAAATGCTAGGATCATACATCGAGACGGTTCCAAAGCATTGGAACAAATGTTTTCTGTAGTGTTTATGAGTACTGACTGTGAGACAATGAAAAAGAGTCCTGCTACAGTGTTGGGGAAAATCCAAAGTCACTGGTACGAAAGGAAAGGTTATAAGCTAAATAGAGGAGGGATCAAATGCTTTATTTATAAAAGTGGATCACTTCTGGGGCAAACCAATTGTACCATAGAGGACACATAGAAATTGCCATTGATTTTAAATGAGATTTCACTTCTAGAATGCTAGATAGGTCAACAGAGCATTCAAGGGGTTTAAAGGGATAGTAATGTTTCACAAAACAGCAGCTACAGTTAATCTTCATTGTATTTGAGCCATAGAGAGTGTTATTTCAGTACTATCAGAGTTGTAGTTCAAGAGTAATTGAATTATAAAGTACCCCCTCCCACCCCTTTTACCTAGTGTATGCCACCCCCCTCAGATGTGGAATCCTGGGACCAGACAGCTCACAGCAAGGGACAATCTTCTTACTGTAAGAACAATGAAAACCCTTCCCCCATTGACAGCTTTTTCAGGTTTTCCCTTATGCTCGCTGAAGATTGTCCCTCTCTACGATCCATCCAGACAGTCTTGCTGCTCTAAGGTGAGCAGTGTTACATCACTAAAAGGGGTGGGAGGGGGATATTTTATAATTCAGTTCCTCTTGAACTACAAATCTGACAGTATTGAAATAACACTCTCCATGGCCCAAATACTATGACAATTAATTGGAGATGCTTTTATTGTTTTTTATTACTATCCCTTTAACGTCCCATTTAAATCTATTTTTGAGAATTTTTTTGGTCCCTCTACAGTGCAATTTTCCCTATAATTGCTGACATTGCCTTTATACATAGGGCCGAATGTACCTAGCTTACTTGGAGCACCAGATATGGCAGATTTAAATTTTTCTCCACAGTAAAACACATTCAGCCCTCTAAGAGAAAATATAAGCATCATCATCATCATTAATAACTTCAACCACATGAACCTGGGGTTTGAGAAGCTTTGATCTATGGCCTCCATTTATATACAATATATTTATTTTCTTTATTTATTTATTTTTTATCTCAGCAATTTTCATGTTTGCTTTCTTTCTGTAATAACCTTTCACATGCTTCTTGGACAACTATTCCATGCATCCACAATCCTTATATGTATTTCTCCTTCCTATTAACCCCTTGGGGGATGTATGACACACATACACACAGTTTTGAAGGTTTTGGGCTTCTAAAACTATTGGTCATATGTATAAAGACAACAGTGTAGATAGGCAATTTCCATTGATTTAAAGGGATAGTAATATTTCGTTTTATCTTTATTTTATTTTGTAGGCATTAAAAAACATGACAAATTATTTGTCTTATCTCTCAAACCTTTATGGTTTGAGAGATATTCACAAGCAAAGTTTCTCCTCCCGCCGCTTTTACCTAGTGTAAGCCATCTCTTCTCAGATGTGAAATCCAGTCCATAGACCAGACAGATAACAGAAGGGGACAATCTTCTTCCTATGAGAACAATGAAAACCCTGCCCCCTTGACAAGTTTTTCAGGTTTTTCCCTTATCTTAATTGAAGATTATCCCTCTCTGCAGTCTACCTGGGCACCTCCCTTCTGATCTAGCTGAACAGTGTTACATCAGTAAAAGGGGCGAGAGGCGGATACTTTGTCATTGAATTACTCTTGAACTACAACTCTGACAGTATTAAAATAACACTCTCCAAAGTCCAAATACTATGATGATTAATTAGAGCCGCTTTTATTATGAAACATTACTATCCCTTTAAAGGTGACTTTTAACCCCTTAAATGCTTTTCAATGCATTCGAGACCTCTCTTGAACTAAAGGGGTTAAAAATCAGGGTTTTCATTTGTCTCCTCTGGTGCAGTGGGTTTTATAAATCTTAAATCTAATTTACTTAAAAGATCCGGAGCAACTCCAGGATTAATGATTTCTACCACAGGGGAAGAATAAACTTTTCCATTGTTTTAAATGGGAATGAAAACTCATTGAATGATAGAGAGCTCTCAGTCTCTTTGCTTCAATTGTGTTGGAAACCTAGCTTTCAAATTTATAAAAAAAAACCCAGGAATTTGGAGATTTTTTTTTAAAGTCCTTTTTACTACTCCAGTCCCACTGTGTGACTCAGTGAAGTCTGATGTTCACAGGGTACGAAGTCTAATGTTCACGAATACTCACAATGGATGAATGGCTTTCATGCATTGAAACTGCTCCTGTAGCTGCTTGCCGATGGAAGAGGTTGCTACCGCAGTAAATAGAGGGTGCACAGAGCGGCTCCTTTGTTTAAAAAAGATAAATAAAAAAAGACTTCATGTGAGCAGTTTACAAAAAAAATAAAAAGGACTTCATGTGAGCAGTTTACATAAAAATAACATTACCTAGAATTTGTTTAGTGTAATTCTTCATCCAAAATACTATGGGTGAGGAACCTGCAGCTCTTAAAGGAGCAGTAAACTTTTTTTTATGAAAAAAAATATCTTGCAGAGATTTTCCTACTGAGTAAAATAAGGGTACTTCCACCGCCAAGAGATTTATATTTCCAGAGTTATTACAGTTTAAACTCATGTTTTTTTGTTTTTTTACATTAGCAGTGCCCTCTAGTGGTCAAATTCTAATTAGTTTTTCTGTCAGATTCTAATGGAGAGGAAAGTCAGAAAAGTCAGAGACATACAGTTCTCCATAGAATGTGATAGAAACTGCCTGTCATTTCCTGTCAGTTAGAAGTATCAGGAAGTAATCCACAGAAAATTAACTTCCTGATTATTTGAACTGCTATAAATCCTATATAATAATTCACTAAAACGTGTGTAACGACCTAGTCATGCAGAGTAGAGACTGCTTCTCGTGCTGCAGTCATGTGCAGTAGTGACTGCCCCCGATGCGGCTGATACAGGGCTGGACGCTCCTTCGGAGCGTCTAGCTCTGTATCAGCCGCGGCGCGGGCAGTCTCTACTGAGCATGACTGCCCCGAGACCGGCTGGCAGTGGCACTGTGGCCTGTGTAACGGGCTCTTCAACTAGTTTTGAATAAAACATCTGACAGCAGTGGGAGTGACCTTGTTTTATTCAGCAAGAAAAGCTATATACAATATGTGTTTTTATAAAAATAAGTTTACTACTTCTTTAAGTTGTTGTTTGACTACAGTTCCCTTTGGCTAGGTGAGGATGATGGGAGTAGAGGTCTGACCTCAACCTGAAGGCGACAGAGTGGCATAGACTTATACACAATAACATGAAAAATCTTCTATTAATGTAGTTCTAAACATTCATCTCTCTTTGATCAAACAGGGATAAAAAGGGGATTCTGACAAACTGGAAAACCCTCTCTTAGAATGCCTTTGGTGCCTCAATCGAGAAGTAGCACTTTTTGGAACAAGACTCATAGTTTATGAGGGGGGAAAAGCTGTCCCCAAACAGGGAAAAAAGGACAGTTAAGAACACTGGGTGACACATATAAAATATAACAAGTATGGAGAAAAAGCGGCTCCATAAGAAAAAATGACCACACATTAGCACTGGGCCCAGTGACACATATTCAAGAAGAAAAAATGGCAACTCTGTATAATAACAGTTTGAGGTCTTGCTATAGCATGCAGAATGAAGTATCTCTCAATCCTTCAGAACAGTACCATGTCTTCAAATAAATTCACACCACAATATCATATACATCATCAATGCCATGAATCAGTCCAATATTTTAAAAACATTTTTATTGTAGAAATCCACATAAAACACATACCTTTTTGGCATCATGAACAGGTGTTATCAGATGCAGTATTAGCAGAGCGGAACCCCTATCAGGTCTTTAACTCCTCTGATCTATGCGTTTCGCACCTTGCAGCACTTAATCATGATGAAAGACAAATATTTGAATATAAATGCAGTTCTGTTGTAGATTTATTTGTTAACCCTTGCCTGAAGAAGGGACTTGCAGTTTCTCTGTCCTCAGTCATTAAAAGGTATTACTTTTATATCACTCTTGTGAGTTATTTGTTACAAATGTACACTGGATCCTATCAACTCCTTGAATGCTAGAGAAGTCTCCATAGTGTAATTTTGCATTGTGTTGGAGACCTCTAGCATTAAAGGGGTTTGAATCCCAATTTGAATGCCAGAGAGGTGTTTGCAATGTGTTGGACACACGTCTGGCACCAAAAGTGTTTTAAATCAGTGGAACTTTGTGTTTTTTTATTCGTATTGCTGGGAACTTTCTCTTCTGGTGCCGCTGGGAAGATATAATTGCTGCAAACTGTGGCAAAAAGGGGTGGGGCTTATTCACTAGTGGGGGCAGGGCTTACCAGGAGCATCACAAAAGAGGGCAGGAAGTAGGAGAACTGGGTGGGTTAGGAGGAGAAGTGGGAGTGTTTTAGAGGAAACTCCCCAAATCTGGAGACTCAGCCTTTGTCCCCGGAGACCTGGTAATGCACTTTCAAAACGGAGTCTCCAAGGAAAATCCGGAAAGTTCCCAGGTATGTTTATTTGTCTCCCTCATTAGGTTGGCATATTTTAAGTATTTAGATGGGTTTGATCTGAGCTCCAGACATCCTCTGAATAGGAGTGTTAAGAAAGAATGCCAGCGGGCTCAGCTGACAGAAACAGAGGAGGATTTATTAATTAACCCTTTGAGTGCCATAGTGGCATGCAAAGGGTTATAAAAACTTGACAGGAACGTGAGGGTAGTATGCTGGTGTTAAAATCTTAAGGTTGGCAGATTTTGGGTGCTGTTATGTACTAAAGTGATCAAACGCTCTAATATCAGGGCTGGGTTTCCCAATATACAGAGTAAGCTACTGTCTAGAGTAGGGAGAGTAACTACAGGGGGTGCAAGGTGCAGTTGTACCGAGGCCCATCATTCAAAGGGGCCCCAACTGTTCCAGGGTCCAATAGATTTGTTATGCTACTATAAAAATATTTTTGTGATAAGGGCTCTAAAAATGTTTGTACCAGGGCCCTCCAAAGATTAGTTAAGCCACTGGCCTAGAGCTCCAAATATTGTTGGGCATCTCAGCTGTGGTGGCCATACCCACATTCTGAATTGCTGGTGTGGCCAGAGTAACCTTAATGACCCTGAACCAGTTATATATCCCTCCTTTACATGCTATTATTAAACACCTTAGCTGCTAGAGAGATATCTAATGCATTGCAGAGAAAATTTGGAGATTTCGCTAACAAAAGCTTTTTTTGTTCTTGTTATATTTTAAGGGTATTTTCTGTGCCAGGAAACAATGCAAGACACTGGGGAGATGTCATATAAATTGGGGGTGTGGCCATGGGCAGAGGTATGGGACCCTAGAGTCCCTTGCCAAGGGTGCCTATGATGTAAATCCACCCTGTCTAGTACATATCCCTTTGTACAGCAGAGGCAAACATTTCTGTGCAGAAAATGATATATTGAGTTCTATTAAGATAAGGAAACTAAGGTGACTACATAATATTAGTACTGCCTCTACTTCCACCCATATTGCTTCTTGCAGTCTTTTTTTTATTCATTCACGGACAGGTTTTCCAGAGTGCATTTCCAATATGTATATGTTTTTTGTAAGATAACTACATATCCCTTCAAATTAGGGACGCATAAAAAACACACAGTGCAGGGTGGCACTGATTCCTGTGCAGTCTCACAGAATAACAGTTTAATAGATGTCCCTGATTTAAAGGTATATGTGGACACCTTAAAGGAAACATTTACAAATACAACAGTGGATGTTAAAATATTCAGTTTCAAATAAGAAAATAAGTTGTATTTTACCATGGATGCTCATTTAACCATTTGAGTGCCAGAGGGGTATGCAGTATGTTCAGATGTAATCCCATCTCCCTCATTGCCTGTATATTCACGTGGGATTTGATTTCACTGTTTTACATATTTATTAACAACAGTTATTCTAAATACATTCTAACTATATGCTTATAAGTTTGAATATTCTGCATTAACCCCATAAATTCTAGAGCACCTCCAATACAAATAAATATCTCTAGTGTCTAAGGGGTTAATGGTGATGAACTAAGCATTAGATGCTGTCTATATCATTGAGTAAACAGTGCCATCTACTGACAGATGTTATAAAAGCCATTAAATCTTATAAAAGGATACCATGGAAGGTGTGTTGAGCTCTCTCTGCTGGTAGTTTTGCTGAAAGTATAACAATTTCAACACATTAGTCATTCTCATATTTATGAAGGACCATGCAGTAAAGTGTATAAATTAGGCTGATATACAGATAAGAACTGGAACAATTCTGGGACAAACCAGTGGCTCTGTGGCAGCAAATACAAAAGTATCTTTTATTTCATTGTTTTTTTAACTTCTTAAAGGGATAGTAATGTTTCACAATAAAAGCAGGTCCAATTAATCTTCATAGTATTTGGGCCATGGAGAGTGTTATTTCTATACTGTCAGAATTGTAGTCCAAGTGTAAATGAATGATAAAGTATCCCTCCAGCCCCTTTTACTGATATAACACTGCTCACACCAGAGCAGCAGGACTGTCCAGATGGATCGCAGAGAAGGAAAATCTTCAGTGAGCAGAGGGAAAAAAACTGAAAAATCTGTCGGGGGGAGGGGGGCAGGGTTTTCCTTATGTTCACAGTAAGAAGATTGTCACTTTCTGTAAGATGTCCTGTCCCAGGACCAGATTTCACATCTGAGGAGAGGTGGCTTACACTAGGTAAAGGGGGGGGGGGCGGATACTTTATCATTCAATTACTCTTGAACTACAACTCTGACAGTATTGAAATAACACTCTCCATGGCCCATATACTATGAAGATTAATTTGAGTTGTTGTTTTTTGTGAAACATTACTATCCCTTTAATAACAAAATAAACTTCCCAGATTCCAGTTGAATTTAACATTGTAAGGAACAGATTGGTGTGCATTGCACTTCAAAGTATAATAACTTGCACTCCCTCTTAGTCCTTAAAGTGTTAATTTGATTTTTAACCCTTTGAGTGCCAGATGCTATGCAGTGCATTGCTTTTCAATAAGTTGTGTACCCCTCTGGCACTCAAGGAGTTAAATCCTTGAATTCTAGAGCTGTGCTCAATTAAACAGGCAAACATAATCTGCATTACTGGAGAGCCTTACAAGTATACTTTAATCCTTTGCATGCCAGAGGGTTACGCAACATATTGCTCTGGCACTCAGAGGGTTAAGGACATCGGGCCATATGAATAAAGCCAAAAGTGGGGCAATTGCATCATTGGTAACAAATCACTTTGAGTCAAATGGAAATCTTACCTCCTTAGGTGTTAGAGAGGTCTCCAAGGCAATGTAATGTGTTGGAGACCTTTCTGGGGTCCAAGGGTTTAATTTTATAAAATTATACAGTTTTGTCCCAAAATTACACTACTTTCGTCTTGATACATATGGCTCATATTCTCTAAATTAACCCTTCAAGGGCCAGAGGGGCTACGCAGTACATTGCTGAGCAGTGTGTTGCACACCCCTCTGGCACTCAAAGGGTTAATAACAGCGCCCTACAACTCCAGTCTGAAAGGATTGCTAAAAGTGTAATGAGTAGAGGCTCTACCTAGCATTCAAGGGGTTAAATGTCATATTTATATCAAAGGGAACTTTAATGCAGTTGGTTTGCCCCAGAACTTCTGTGTATAGAACCCTTGGGGAGGTTTAATAAATTCCTTCAGTGAAATATTATTTAAACAGTCGATCCTACCCTTTATACATGTTATCTTATGCATGTGTACAAAGGCCCTTCATATGAAATTCCAGTGTAAAGAGCTGAGGAACGTTGCTGCTTTACTAGTATCTTGTTGCAGGAATAATGGGTGAGAAACACACTGCAAAACAATGAATTGGTCACGTAAGGTGACAGATCATCCCTTTAATACAGACTGCTTATTACAATTTAATTATCAAGATCTATAAAGATACCAGTGCTACCCTGTAGTATTGTTTTCATAAATTACCTGCTTTTAAGGGGAGGTTTGATCACCTAAGGCTAATACCCTGGCACTAAAACTGATGTATAAACCTGCCATTTGATGGGTGAAAAGATGCTGGCTGATGTATACTAGAGGTGTGTATTGGAGGGGTCTGTATTGCATACCTCCCAACATTTCAATGTGCCAAAGAGGGACACTTGTGTTTTAGGGGGTGTGGCTGGTGGGTGGTGCATTACCGGCAATTTTTAGGCTATTTCATGACCTCTTAATACCTCATTGTGTAACCTAATAAATAACCTATAACAAGACCAAAGTATTTTATTTACACACACTACTTTATAAACACA
The DNA here is from genome assembly GCA_037306005.1 of Rhinophrynus dorsalis. NCBI lineage: Eukaryota > Metazoa > Chordata > Amphibia > Anura > Rhinophrynidae > Rhinophrynus > Rhinophrynus dorsalis. The sequence continues at coordinate 150,362,201 of CM074722.1, read as the reverse complement.
TATACTAACATTTAAACAAACAATAATGAGAGTTTTATTGCTGTAGAGCTAGGGTTGCCACCTTTTCTTCAAAAAAATACTGGCCATGGCATTCCCTCCATAGACTTAACATTGGAGAGAAGCCAATTTTTTACCGGCCTGCCGGTAAAATACCGACTGGGTGGCAACCCTATGAAGAGCAATATGATACAGTTATATATACACCCAACAATCTGATCTTTTAAAAAGAGGGACATCAGGGTGGGAAAGAGGGACAGAGGGATTCGGGTATAAAAGAGGGACACTTGTGAGGTATGGTATTGTCTAGTTATCTCTTCTGGATATGTTTATCTATCTTCCAGTTGCTCACATGTAAAGCTCTGTCTATTCCATCTCTCTCTTTCTCTGTCTCTTGCTGCCTTCACATTCAGATTTCTATACATGAGTGTTCCCACTATCTGTGTCATTCATTGCCAGGCCACTACTTTCATGTTGGCCTCTCCTACTCTTGTTCTGTCTCACTACAAATGCAGGTTTTCTGAGCCGCTCATTTCCTCTATCTCCCTGATTTTAACCCTCTTTCTTCCTTCCTTTGTCCACCTGCTCTTTGTCTATGCATTGGATCTGCCTGTATCTCTGTGTGTGTTTATGTGGATTGATACACGGACAGTGTAACAGACTAAGGCTGAGATTTATTTCCAGCTGGAAATATTTGCTAAATGGCTGGTATTCTATTCAGCAGATATTTCCAGGAGGTCAATTCTGTAATTCCATTCTGTTGTTTTTTTGTGCCAAAAAACACACCATAAATGAAAAACTTTCTAAAACAATTCCAAAGCAAAGTTAAGAAACCCAGGGAAAACAGACGGATTTCGGATGCTTTCTTTGGGCTTGATCAGGCAGAGGAACAAGGGGGCAAGGGGGGACAATAACCCCCAGGTCCCCTGCCCAATCCCCTTTGTGCCAGATTACCCTCCCCACAGCCTCAAGACCCATGGTTACCCCATCTGTTGCTGGTTCATAGCAATCTTACTACTCCAAAAATGGAGTACCTACTTTAGAACAAACCGATGTGTACATACACCCCCAATGTCACCTAAAAACAACTCTATTGATTTGGAAAGTTCCTTTAAAATCACCTATATGTTGTAGTGATTTTTTATGTAAAAAACTAACTTTGAATCATGTATATTTTAGATTATGATAATGAAGGCATGATGCGTTGGCATTTCATAATTAGCCCTGGACAGTGCTTTGCTGAGTAATGTCAGTGTGTGTGTGTGTGTGTGGTAATGTATGGCTTATACAGGAAGTGCCTGCATGGCATGCCTTAATTAGCATAATATATACATCTAAATAACACAAATGTCAGTTTTCTAAATAAAAAATGGCTAATGCAGTATACAAGCTCTTTGAAGATTACTAAAATTGTGTTTAGGTGAATAGGTCCCCTTTAAGGCAAGGGTAGTCAGTCTTTGGACATTCAGCTCTTGAGGACTATAACTACCCAACCAATTATAGGATGACTGGAATGATGGAAGTTGTAGTCTCCAACAACTAGACATACAACATTGACTACCTGTGCCTTAAAGTGAAACTGTCACTTTAAAATAACTTTGGCATTTTTTTAAAATAATCTTATAAAGAAAAGCCCACGTCTACCTATGTACTATTACAACTTTATACAATGTAAAAAAAACGGTTATATGTAAGCAAGGAAGATGTCATAGTGCTGTTTAACATAGGAGATACCTCAATATCAAATTGTATCTACAGGCAACTCCAGTGTAGTTAACACCGTGGTTGCCAAAGAGGTGTACAAATTCCTTTGCTTGCTTAAATGAAACTCAAAGGGTTAAATATGCTTTTAACCATTTGATTTAAATGCTTTAAGTGACAAAGGGGTTTGCACACACCTGTAGCCCTCAAATGATTTAACCCTTGACATATCTGACTTGTAATTATAAAACACAAATATGACAAATATTATAGCACCACCAAGATTTTGACACAAACACCTCAACAGGTCATGTATTTTTGGATTTCCCTGCATAAACAAATATGGGTTAATGAAAAGACTGTGTCTGTAATTAACTCACCTATACTGAAGCAGGGAAATTGGAAGGGAGTTTTATGAGGATAGGGTTGATGAATACAGTGTTAGAACATCAGAGGCTCGGATTTTTTTACTCATTCATCTGTTCTCAGGCAGGAAATCCTTAAACCTTTGAGTGCAAGATGGGTATTCAACATATTTCTTTGAAAGATCCATACCACATAAAAATACCCTGCACTTTAAGGTAGTATGTCCAAAATCTCTCTTTTTTGGCAAATGAAGCCTAAAATAATTTTTACCTCTGGTATGCTAGAGTCTCTTCTATGAGAGTTGCTGCTAGCAACCAAAGGGTTAAATATGCTTTGTTCAGGACCTCTGAACTTTTGTTTGTTTCATTAAAGGAGATCTAACAGCTCCTTATAATAACCCCCCCCCCCCCACACACACACACACACAAACACACACAAACAAACACAAACACATAGACTTGCCTTGCTATGGCCAGAAAATCATAATCTCTCATATACATTTCCCCCTTGCTCCTTTGTACAAGACATACCATCTTCAACCAGTATTTGATGTCTTCACATGTGTTAGCGCAACCGCTGGACCTCAGATCCTGCTCCCTGCTTATGATGACTTTAAGTAGGCTCATGCACTCTGCCTGCTTCAGCTTAAAAGACTGCCAGATACTGTTATGTCTTCCCCCATGAACATGACATCCAAGACTGAATAAAGGTTTTGTCTAAGAGAACACTTGCATATAAATGCATTTGAAAAGAAACTTTGTGTATATATATGAGAATTATAGCTATCACAGTTCACAATAACCTCCAAAATCTAATGCAATGGGTCAAAAAATGTAATAGTGAAAACCGTTTCCATGAAGAATTGTATGTATGCAAGGGAATCCAAAGAAATGGTTTTCAGTTGCCCAGAAACTGTGGATTCTCCTTCATTGTCAGATTAGGCAAGTACAAAGCTTTAGCACCATAACAATGACAAATGTTTGCTACTGGGTCATTTACCAGCTGTTGTTGGAGTGTAAGCGCCTTCATCCTCAGGCAGCCAACAGCTATGAGGATGATGGAAAGTATAGTCCAGCAACAGCTGCAGCACCACAAATTGACTGTTACTGGTCCATGTTCAGAGATCTGCGATAGCTTTTGCATGCAGAATTACATAAAACTAGCAGTAAGCATTGTGATTGCATGGTTATTTTACTTTGGATACCCCTCTCTGGAAATCCTGTGTGGAACCTTATAATGCACTACAGGAATTGGTAATCATCTGTTCCTAGACTACAACAGTAGGAAAGCCACATGCCTGTGTAATAATAACTTCTATGTGTAAAAATTCAATACTAAATGTACGTTTTCTTTTTTTTTTGCAGGACAAAATGGAAACACAACTAGCCCTGGTAAGAAATTTTTAAATTAAGCTGTGAAACTAGTCATCATATGTACATGTTGAATGTATATGAGCTAAGAACCACATTCTGCCTAAAGAAATATAGATTTCTACTGCAGATAAGAACCAGCGCTGATCCAGACTGCCAATCTAATTAAAATGCACAATAGTATATAGTTCTCAGAACAGAGTTATGACTGTCCTAGGCATTTGAATTCCCCCACAGTATTAATCCCTATCAGAATGCTGGGAGACCATTTCAGGAGTCTATCACCTTATGCATCAACATCATTTATGCACCAGTTCTGTCTTTTGCTTATAAAATTATTCCAGAGTTACCCAGTCCTATTCTGTAAACTCCCATCCCATCTCTGTAAATTTTTATTTTCAAAAATACATTATCCTATACCTCTGTCCACCTTTCTGTCCATGTATTCTTCTGTCTGTCTGCCTATCTTGCTATCTATGACTGTCTGTCCATCTGTTCTTCTGTCTTACTATCTATATTTCTGTCTTTCTGTCTATTCTTCTATCCACCTATCTTACAATCTATATCTGTCTGGCTGCCTATCTATTATTTTATCTATTTATATAACTACTAGTTGAAGAGCCTGTTACACGGGCCACAGTGCCACTGCCGCCCGGTCGCGGGGCAGTCATGTGCAGTAGAGACTGCTCGCGCCGCAGCTGATACAGAGCTGGATGCTCATCCAGCTCTGTATCAGCCGCGGCACTGGCAGTCTCTACTGCGCATGACTACAGCATGCGCAGCAGTATCTACTGCTCATGACGCGGCTTTACACACGTTTTAGCAAATTATTATATAGAATAGATTTGTCTCTCTGTCTGTCTGTCTGTCCATCCATCCATCCATCCATCCATCTCTTCTTCTATCTTACAATCTATATCTGTCTATGTGTTAATTCCATCTATTCTTCTATGTATCTTATGATCTATAGCTCTGCATGTTTGTCTTTCCATCTGTCTGTCTGTCCATCTATTGTCTATCTATATCTCTGTATGTCTGTTTATGGAATTATTTGGAATTGTTATATTATATTATATTATGTATGTGTCTGTACATTAAGCTTTGTACAACAGCCATTATATAACCAATCATTCTAAAATAGGTAGAAACAGCATCAATAAAGGTAAGTATGTTGTGAAATAGTAGATATTTCTAAGCTGAATTATAGTTGGTCTGCTCAAAGTGTGCTCCCATTCTTTACTGAAAAATGCTTCCAACTTAGCCTGTTGCAGGGAAAATAACACTTTTTGTCCAGCAACCTAAATGATCAAGTCCATTATGTTTATCTCTCCTTAGCACTCATTAAAAGCTTGCCTGAACATAGAGGAGTCAAACTGTCATGACTATCTGTCTATAAATTCATAGACTATATTTACCTCTGATTTGTAAGGCTTGCATTGCTTTGGACACCTCTTTGGCTCCCAGAGACTTATATAATAATGATATTTGGGATTGGACAAAAAATGAATTTGTATGCTTGATTAACTCTTTGGTATCTAAAGACCACTCTAGCAATGAGTTAAAAACTCACTATATTTTGTTTAAAAGGCATACAATGGTAAATACAAAAACCATTATCATCTGCATGTAGAACTTGACTAAATGTTAGTGGTTCTTAAGATTCTGCATTAATGATAATATATACAGGTAAGATTGGCACCCGGTGGGTTGAAAGCTTAGTACATTTATTCCATATTTCTTATTTCAGATCCTGTCCTTGAATCAAAGACAACAACCACCACCTCTGTTCCCATGAATGAATCCATACTTGCACACAACAGCGTTGCTGTCACTTCTCCACTCACTCCATCAAACATTTCACCTATCATTTCAAACACAGGTCTGACCATTCATTCATCAGATAATGTGCAATCTTTTCTCATGCTCTTACAAATAAAAAAATAGACAATATTATTTATTAAATAATGATTTAGCCATTTGAGTGCGATAAGATTTGCATTGTATTGCTTCACATTGTTACACATCCATCTGACTCTCAAAGGGTTAAGGCACTAATGTTCAGCCCAACTGCATATTATTTGCATATGCATGGTCTGATTATAATTATTCAAAGCTGTGTTGTTAAGAGATACAGCAGCAGTTATAGCTATCAGTACAGATGCTCTAAAACTCTTGGACAACGGTTAAAAGGAAAGTAATGTTTAATTTTAAGTTTCTTTAATATAGTAGGCATTAAAGAAGATTTACATTGATGTAAGTCTTATCTCTCAAACCTTTATGGTTTGAGAGATATAACTGGCTAAAGTTCCCCCCTCCAGGCTGTTTCAGAGAAGTGAGTGCTGTAGCTGACAGCAGAAGATTCCGGTCATTTGACAGGATGGCGGCTCTTCAGCAGAGCAATAAATACTTGATTGGAACGTTCTACAAAGTATACTTGTAAACCAGGCACACTTTGTAGACCATTCCAATTAAGAATTTATTTCTAAATAGACCGATTCTGGCTCTGCTGAAGAGCCGCTGTCCGGTCAAATGACCAGAATCTACTGCTGTCAGCTACAGAGCTGAGTTCTCTGAAACAGCCTGGAGGGGGAACTTTAGCCAGTTATTTCTCTCAAATCATAAAGGTTTGAGAGACAAGAATTACATCAATGTAAATCTTTTTTTAATGCCCACAATATTAAAGAAACTTAAAATTAAACATTATCCCTTTAAACACTGGTAATAGTATTACTTCAGAACTTCCTCAGACAGGGATTGGTCTGAAAAAGAACCACTCTCTCAACTAATCTTTAGGTGTTAGACTTTCATCAGTCTCCTCTGGTGCCAAAGAGAGATCATATATACAGATAATTGTTTTAAAAGAAAATATGTCATGGAACTAATGTGGAAACCTATCAGTGACAGTGGCTGAATAGATTTTACTGTCAATAGGATTTGGCAGTACATTTCGGATACCAGTATGGTTGTTGTGAGATGAGCATGATAGCTGTTTGTGTTTTGTGTCAAACAAATATTTATCTTACTGTCTCGTTGTTTTCTTGGTCTCTATAATTATCTGCTCCTTTGTCTATTTCTTGGTGTAAACCCAAGGAATGGAGTCCAGCAACTTCATTACTTTTTTCTCTTGATGCCCTACAGTCATTGTACTGTACTGATTATTGGTATATTGCACTCTTTCTCAGCTACATTCAATTTCATTCTCTCTCTCTCTTTATGTATCCTTCTGAGGTATCTTGCTCTTCCCATGTCTTTTCTCCATTTCTCCTGCTCTGCTTTACTCCTACTGCTCACTAAGACTCAGGTACTAACTATAACTAGAGAACTTCTTGAGGAAACCAACTGCTCCAAAAACTCACATACAAACAATCCCCAAATTACCACTGATATACTGTAAATGGGCCTTTTCTACTTGAATTTTATTGTGGCCTCCAACACAATTCCAAACAATCACTGCAGACCTCTCTGTCATTCAAGGGGCATTTTTGTTGATCCTCTATGGCAGATTGTTTGAAACTGCAGTGTTCAAGTACCCCTAACAGTGCAAGTTATCAGTATGTCCCTGCTTGAGCACACGTGTACTAATCAGATTAGAGAACTCTTGCACAGCTAGGGGTACTTGAGAACTGCGGTTAAGAAAATACTCTGTGGTGTAATTGGTTTGCCTGATAATTACTCCAGTTAATCTTAGTATATCAGACTCTCTGACTGTACTCCTGCCCCTCCCAGTATATCTTCCCATATTTCCTTGTGCTGTTTCTCTTCCTCGTCCTCCTATATCAGTCAGTCCTGCCACTCCTGCTCACACAGGCAGTAAAAATATAGATGCTTACAGGAAAAGTCTGTGATAAAAATGTCATTCATTACATGTTAAAGTGAAAGCATCAGTTAATATGAAGAACCCTATCTCATGCTCTCGCTTACAAACAGACAGCTTTGAGATGTGGTGGCATCACCTGGTAGGTGCACCATGAGTTACATGATTAAAAGTACACATGCGGCACTATACTTTTCTGTCTGGTTTTACCCTTGCTATCTTGTTGTTTGATATCACTCTCACAGCACCTGCAATTCGGTGTGTTTGATGCCAGGAGTTCATCTGGACAATTCTGCCAGCCTTTGGCCAGTGGTTTGCATTCATGATATTCTTGCAGCAAATCTTCCCACCAGCACTCTGTGTGTGTAGTTGCCTCCTCATCCACTCATAATTTCAATCGCTCTATTCAATCTCCATTACTCTCAGTCCTGGCTGTATTTAATTGCTTAGCTCATGAGTGCTTATACACTGATTGATTGCCTATAGAGCAATTATGCCTCTCATACACATGATCACTAGTACTAACCTAGGTAGTCAATGGCTCTCTGTTCAAATATCTATTTTGCCCCCATTTAATGTTAAGAATCATTGTCGATGTTGTTTGCATCCATTATTATTATTTATTTTCAGTTGAAAGGCTATTTTATTCATCTGCTGTTGTTTGTAGCTGCTGTGTATTATGTTACATTTTATAACACTTTGTACACATGGTGATTGTATATACACTGGTGGTCTTCGCTACATCTACACAGTGATCTTTAGCTTCATGCATTTGTGGTGAAGTCATTGACAGGACCCAGCTCTGATTCTGGAGCCAATTTCAATAGTAGAGGTATATAGGAGACATAATACAGATTGTTATTTTGTCTTGAGGAAGGCCAGCTTTCTGGACTGAAACATTGTCAATAATTCTTTGATTTTCACTTTTCATAAATCCTGTGAGTGCTGTTGTTTCTCTGTTCCTTTATCTACATCGCCATGCATGCTAAACCCACGTATTCATCTCAAACTAAGTGAGAGTTTGTTTGTTCCTATCTCTATTGCTATACAGTATATCTCTGTCTCTCTGTTTGTCCATCATCTATTTTTCTATCTTACTATTTCTATTCTTCTGTCTGTCAGTCCGTCCGTCTATACGTCTATGTATTTATCTTCTTATCTATATATCTTTATGTCTGCTTTTCCATCCACCTATTTTTCTGTCTATCTTTCTTTCAACATATCTGTCTCCCTGTCTGTCCATCTATTCTTCTGTCTTACTTTCTATAGCTCTGTCTGTTCATTCATCCATCTATTCTTTTTATATATACCTATCCTATATAATAATTCGCTAATGTATGACTTGTCAGAAGCCGTCATGCGCAGTACAGATGGCTGCACGCGCTGCAGTCATGCGCAGTACAGACTATCCGCACCGCAGCTGATAACGGAGCAGGGTGTTCCAAATTCAGACCGCAGTCCTCTCTGCACACCGGTCAGAATTCAAAGTGCCCCGCTTCTTTATCAGCCGCGGCACGGGCAGTCTCTACTCTGCATGACTGCACTGCGGCCATTGCTGCCTGGCACTGTGGCCCTTGTACACGGTATGTTCAACTACTATAATATAATATATATGTGTGTGTGTCTGTCCATGGATCTTTGTACAACAGCCATTATATAACCATCATAAAATAGGCAGAAACTGCATCAATAAAGGTAAGAATCTTGTGAAATAGGAGATATTTCTCAAATGAATAATAGCAGGTCTGTTCAAAATGTGCTTTTTTTGCCCATTTACGTCAGTTTCCACATACATAATATTTATCTCATCACTCATTAAAAGGGGTCTAGAGAAAGAGTGATCAAATGGTCATGCCTATTTGCCTATAAATTCATAGAAAGAGCATATTTACCTCTGATTGTATGGCTTTTTACCCCAAAGATTGCTTAGAAATAGAACATTTATGTAATTAATGATACTTAGGATTGGACAAAAATTAATTTGTGTGATTGAGTTACTCATTGTAAGCTAGAGACCATGGTAGCATCCAGTGAGTTACAAACAGCCATCTTACGGAATATATTTTGTTAAAAAGGTATGTAATAGTGATATTTGGGACTGGACAAAAAATGAATTTGTATGCTCGATTAACTCTTTGTATCTGAGGACCACTCTAGTGTGCAGTAAGTTAAAAACTCAATATATTTTGTAAAAAAAAAAGGCATACAATGGTAAATACAAAAATCATTATTGTCTGCATGAAGAACTTACCTAAATGTTAGTGGTTCTTAACATTTTGCATTATTGATAAAATATATAGGTAAGATTGGAAAGCTCAGTATAGTGATGACATATTTCTTATTTCAGATCCTGTCCTTGACTCACATACAACAACCGCCATCTCTGTTCCCATAAATAAATCCATACTTGCATACAACAGCGTTGCTGTCACTGCTCCACTCACTCCAACCAACAACTCGCCTATCATCTCAAACACAGGTCTGACCATTCATTTGTCAGAAAATTTGCATTCTTTTCTCATGCTCTTACAAATAAAAAAATAGACAATATTATTTATTAAATAATGTTTTAGCCATTTGAGTGCGATAAGATTTGCATTGTATTGCTTCACATTGTTACACATCAATCTGACTCTCAAAGGGTTAAGGCACTAATGTTCAGCCCAACTGCATATTATTTGCATATGCATGGTCTGATTATAATTATTCAAAGCTGTGTTGTTAAGAGATACAGCAGCAGTTATAGCTATCAGTACAGATGCTCTAAAACTCTTGGACAACGGTTAAAAGGAAAGTAATGTTTAATTTTAAGTTTCTTTAATATAGTAGGCATTAAAGAAGATTTACATTGATGTAAGTCTTATCTCTCAAACCTTTATGGTTTGAGAGATATAACTGGCCTAAGTTCCCCCCTCCAGGCTGTTTCAGAGAAGTGAGTGCTGTAGCTGACAGCAGCAGATTCCGGTCATTTGACAGGATGGCGGCTCTTCAGCAGAGCAATAAATACTTCATTGGAACATTCTACAAAGTATACTTGTAAACCAGGCACACTTTGTAGACCATTCCAATTAAGCATTTATTTCTAAATAGACCAATTCTGGCTCTGCTGAAGAGCCGCTGTCCGGTCAAATGACCAGAATCTACTGCTGTCAGCTACAGAGCTGATTTCTCTGAGACAGTCTGGAGGGGGGAACTTTAGCCAGTTATTTCTCTCAAATCATAAAGGTTTGAGAGACAAGAATTACATCAATGTAAATCTTTTTTTTAATGCCTACAATATTAAAGAAACTTAAAATTAAACATTATCCCTTTAAACACTGGTAATAGTATTACTTCAGAACTTCCTCAGACAGGGATTGCTCTGAAAAAGAACCACTCTCTCAACTAATCTTTAGGTCTTAGACCTTCTTCAGTCTCCTCTGGTGCCAAAGAGAGATCATATATACAGATAATTGTTTTAAAAGAAAATATGTCATGGAACTAATGTGGAAACCTATCAGTGACAGCGGCTGAATAGATTTTACTGTCAATAGGATTTGGCAGTATATTCAGGTACCAGTATGGTTGTTGTGAGATGAGCATGATAGCTGTTTGTGTTTTGTGTCAAACAAATATTTATCTTACTGTCTCGTTGTTTTCTTGGTCTCTATAATTATCTGCTCCTTTGTCTATTTCTTGGTGTAAACCCAAGGAATGGAGTCCAGCAACTTCATTACTTTTTTCTCTTGATGCCCTACAGTCATTGTACTGTACTGATTATTGGTATATTGCACTCTTTCTCAGCTACATTCAATTTCATTCTCTCTCTCTCTTTATGTATCCTTCTGAGGTATCTTGCTCTTCCCATGTCTTTTCTCCATTTCTCCTGCTCTTCTTTACTCCTACTGCTCACTAAGACTCAGGTACTAACTATAACTAGAGAACTTCTTGAGGAAACCAACTGCTCCAAAAACTCACATACAAACAATCCCCAAATTACCACTGATATACTGTAAATGGGCCTCTTCCCTACTTGAATTTTATTGTGGCCTCCAAAACAATTCCAAACAATCACTGCAGATCTCTCTGTCATTCAAGGGGCATTTTTGTTGATCCTCTATGGCAGATTGTTTGAAACTGCAGTGTTCAAGTACCCCTAACAGTGCAAGTTATCAGTATGTCCCTGCTTGAGCACACGTGTACTAATCAGATTAGAGAACTCTTGCACAGTTAGGGGTACTTGAGAACTGCGGTTAAGAAAATACTCTGTGGTGTAATTGGTTTGCCTGATAATTACTCCAGTTAATCTTAGTATATCAGACTCTCTGACTGTACTCCTGCCCCTCCCAGTATATCTTCCCATATTTCCTTGTGCTGTTTCTCTTCCTCGTCCTCCTATATCAGTCAGTCCTGCCACTCCTGCTCACACAGGCAGTAAAAATATAGATGCTTACAGGAAAAGTCTGTGATAAAAATGTCATTCATTACATGTTAAAGTGAAAGCATCAGTTAATATGAAGAAGCCTATCTCATTCTTTCGCTTACAAACAGACAGCTTTGAGATGTGGTGGCATCACCTGGTAGGTGCACCGTGAGTTACATGATTAAAAGTACACATGCGGCACTATACTTTTCTGTCTGGTTTTCCCCTTGCTATCTTGTTGTTTGATATCACTCTCACAGCACCTGCAATTCGGTGTGTTTGATGCCAGGAGTTCATCTGGACAATTCTGCCAGCCTTTGGCCAGTGGTTTGCATTCATGATATTCTTGCAGCAAATCTTTCCACCAGCACTCTGTGTGTGTAGTTGCCTCCTCATCCACTAATAATTTAAATCGCTCTATTCAATCTCCATTACTCTCAGTCCTGGCTGTATTTAATTGCTTAGCTCATGAGTGCTTATACATTGATTGATTGCCTATAGAGCAATTATGCCTCTCATACACATGATCCCTAGTACTAACCCAGGTAGTCAATGGCTCTCTGTTCAAATATCTATTTTGCCCCCATTTAATGTTAAGAATCATTGTCGATGTTGTTTGCATCCATTATTATTATTTATTTTCAGTTGAAAGGCTATTTTATTCATCTGCTGTTGTTTGTAGCTGCTGTGTATTATGTTACATTTTATAACACTTTGTACACATGGTGATTGTATATACACTGGTGGTCTTCGCTACATCTACACAGTGATTTTTAGCTTCATGCATTTGTGGTGAAGTCATTGACAGGACCCAGCTCTGATTCTGGAGCCAATTTCAATAGTAGAGGTATATAGGAGACATAATACAGATTGTTATTTTGTCTTGAGGAAGGCCAGCTTTCTGGACTGAAACATTGTCAATAATTCTTTGATTTTCACTTTTCATAAATCCTGTGAGTGCTGTTGTTTCTCTGTTCCTTTATCTACATCGCCATGCATGCTAAACCCACGTATTCATCTCAAACTAAGTGAGAGTTTGTTTGTTCCTATCTCTATTGCTATACAGTATATCTCTGTCTCTCTGTTTGTCCATCATCTATTTTTCTATCTTACTATTTCTATTCTTCTGTCTCTCAGTCCGTCCGTCTATACGTCTATGTATTTATCTTCTTATCTATATATCTTTATGTCTGCTTTTCCATCCACCTATTCTTCTGTCTATCTTGCTTTCAACATATCTGTCTCCCTGTCTGTCCATCTATTCTTCTGTCTTACTTTCTATAGCTCTGTCTGTTCATTCATCCATCTATTCTTTTTATATATACCTATCCTATATAATAATTCGCTAATGTATGTCTTGTCAGAAGCCGTCATGCGCAGTACAGATGGCTGCGCGCGCTGCAGTCATGCACAGTACAGACTGTCCGCACCGCAGCTGATAACGGAGCAGGGTGTTCCAAATTCAGACCACAGTCCTCTCTGTGCGCCGGTCAGAATTCAAAGTGCCCCGCTCCTTTTTCAGCCACGGCACGGGCAGTCTCTACTCTGCATGACTGCACTGCGGCCGTTGCTGCCTGGCACTGTGGCCCTTGTACACGGTATGTTCAACTACTATAATATAATATATATGTGTGTGTGTCTGTCCATGGATCTTTGTACAACAGCCATTATATAACCATCATAAAATAGGCAGAAACTGCATCAATAAAGGTAAGAATCTTGTGAAATAGGAGATATTTCTCAAATGAATAATAGCAGGTCTGTTCAAAATGTGCCTTTTTTGCCCATTGACGTCAGTTTCCACATACATAATATTTATCTCATCACTCATTAAAAGGGGTCTAGAGAAAGAGTGATCAAATGGTCATGCCTATTTGCCTATAAATTCATAGAAAGAGCATATTTACCTCTGATTGTATGGCTTTTTACCCCAAAGATTGCTTAGAAATAGAACATTTATGTAATTAATGATACTTAGGATTGGACAAAAATTAATTTGTGTGATTGAGTTACTCATTGTAAGCTAGAGACCATGGTAGCATCCAGTGAGTTACAAACAGCCATCTTACGGAATATATTTTGTTAAAAAGGTATGTAATAGTGATATTTGGGACTGGACAAAAAATGAATTTGTATGCTCGATTAACTCTTTGTATCTGAGGACCACTCTAGTGTGCAGTAAGTTAAAAACTCAATATATTTTGTAAAAAAAAAAGGCATACAATGGTAAATACAAAAATCATTATTGTCTGCATGAAGAACTTACCTAAATGTTAGTGGTTCTTAACATTTTGCATTATTGATAAAATATATAGGTAAGATTGGAAAGCTCAGTATAGTGATGACATATTTCTTATTTCAGATCCTGTCCTTGACTCACATACAACAACCGCCATCTCTGTTCCCATAAATAAATCCATACTTGCATACAACAGCGTTGCTGTCACTGCTCCACTCACTCCAACCAACAACTCGCCTATCATCTCAAACACAGGTCTGACCATTCATTTGTCAGAAAATTTGCATTCTTTTCTCATGCTCTTACAAATAAAAAAATAGACAATATTATTTATTAAATAATGATTTAGCCATTTGAGTGCGATAAGATTTGCATTGTATTGCTTCACATTGTTACACATCAATCTGACTCTCAAAGGGTTAAGGCACTAATGTTCAGCCCAACTGCATATTATTTGCATATGCATGGTCTGATTATAATTATTCAAAGCTGTGTTGTTAAGAGATACAGCAGCAGTTATAGCTATCAGTACAGATGCTCTAAAACTCTTGGACAACGGTTAAAAGGAAAGTAATGTTTAATTTTAAGTTTCTTTAATATAGTAGGCATTAAAGAAGATTTACATTGATGTAAGTCTTATCTCTCAAACCTTTATGGTTTGAGAGATATAACTGGCCTAAGTTCCCCCCTCCAGGCTGTTTCAGAGAAGTGAGTGCTGTAGCTGACAGCAGCAGATTCCGGTCATTTGACAGGATGGCGGCTCTTCAGCAGAGCAATAAATACTTCATTGGAACATTCTACAAAGTATACTTGTAAACCAGGCACACTTTGTAGACCATTCCAATTAAGCATTTATTTCTAAATAGACCAATTCTGGCTCTGCTGAAGAGCCGCTGTCCGGTCAAATGACCAGAATCTACTGCTGTCAGCTACAGAGCTGAGTTCTCTGAGACAGTCTGGAGGGGGGAACTTTAGCCAGTTATTTCTCTCAAATCATAAAGGTTTGAGAGACAAGAATTACATCAATGTAAATCTTTTTTTTAATGCCTACAATATTAAAGAAACTTAAAATTAAACATTATCCCTTTAAACACTGGTAATAGTATTACTTCAGAACTTCCTCAGACAGGGATTGCTCTGAAAAAGAACCACTCTCTCAACTAATCTTTAGGTCTTAGACCTTCTTCAGTCTCCTCTGGTGCCAAAGAGAGATCATATATACAGATAATTGTTTTAAAAGAAAATATGTCATGGAACTAATGTGGAAACCTATCAGTGACAGCGGCTGAATAGATTTTACTGTCAATAGGATTTGGCAGTATATTCAGGTACCAGTATGGTTGTTGTGAGATGAGCATGATAGCTGTTTGTGTTTTGTGTCAAACAAATATTTATCTTACTGTCTCGTTGTTTTCTTGGTCTCTATAATTATCTGCTCCTTTGTCTATTTCTTGGTGTAAACCCAAGGAATGGAGTCCAGCAACTTCATTACTTTTTTCTCTTGATGCCCTACAGTCATTGTACTGTACTGATTATTGGTATATTGCACTCTTTCTCAGCTACATTCAATTTCATTCTCTCTCTCTCTTTATGTATCCTTCTGAGGTATCTTGCTCTTCCCATGTCTTTTCTCCATTTCTCCTGCTCTTCTTTACTCCTACTGCTCACTAAGACTCAGGTACTAACTATAACTAGAGAACTTCTTGAGGAAACCAACTGCTCCAAAAACTCACATACAAACAATCCCCAAATTACCACTGATATACTGTAAATGGGCCTCTTCCCTACTTGAATTTTATTGTGGCCTCCAAAACAATTCCAAACAATCACTGCAGATCTCTCTGTCATTCAAGGGGCATTTTTGTTGATCCTCTATGGCAGATTGTTTGAAACTGCAGTGTTCAAGTACCCCTAACAGTGCAAGTTATCAGTATGTCCCTGCTTGAGCACACGTGTACTAATCAGATTAGAGAACTCTTGCACAGTTAGGGGTACTTGAGAACTGCGGTTAAGAAAATACTCTGTGGTGTAATTGGTTTGCCTGATAATTACTCCAGTTAATCTTAGTATATCAGACTCTCTGACTGTACTCCTGCCCCTCCCAGTATATCTTCCCATATTTCCTTGTGCTGTTTCTCTTCCTCGTCCTCCTATATCAGTCAGTCCTGCCACTCCTGCTCACACAGGCAGTAAAAATATAGATGCTTACAGGAAAAGTCTGTGATAAAAATGTCATTCATTACATGTTAAAGTGAAAGCATCAGTTAATATGAAGAAGCCTATCTCATTCTTTCGCTTACAAACAGACAGCTTTGAGATGTGGTGGCATCACCTGGTAGGTGCACCGTGAGTTACATGATTAAAAGTACACATGCGGCACTATACTTTTCTGTCTGGTTTTCCCCTTGCTATCTTGTTGTTTGATATCACTCTCACAGCACCTGCAATTCGGTGTGTTTGATGCCAGGAGTTCATCTGGACAATTCTGCCAGCCTTTGGCCAGTGGTTTGCATTCATGATATTCTTGCAGCAAATCTTTCCACCAGCACTCTGTGTGTGTAGTTGCCTCCTCATCCACTAATAATTTAAATCGCTCTATTCAATCTCCATTACTCTCAGTCCTGGCTGTATTTAATTGCTTAGCTCATGAGTGCTTATACATTGATTGATTGCCTATAGAGCAATTATGCCTCTCATACACATGATCCCTAGTACTAACCCAGGTAGTCAATGGCTCTCTGTTCAAATATCTATTTTGCCCCCATTTAATGTTAAGAATCATTGTCGATGTTGTTTGCATCCATTATTATTATTTATTTTCAGTTGAAAGGCTATTTTATTCATCTGCTGTTGTTTGTAGCTGCTGTGTATTATGTTACATTTTATAACACTTTGTACACATGGTGATTGTATATACACTGGTGGTCTTCGCTACATCTACACAGTGATTTTTAGCTTCATGCATTTGTGGTGAAGTCATTGACAGGACCCAGCTCTGATTCTGGAGCCAATTTCAATAGTAGAGGTATATAGGAGACATAATACAGATTGTTATTTTGTCTTGAGGAAGGCCAGCTTTCTGGACTGAAACATTGTCAATAATTCTTTGATTTTCACTTTTCATAAATCCTGTGAGTGCTGTTGTTTCTCTGTTCCTTTATCTACATCGCCATGCATGCTAAACCCACGTATTCATCTCAAACTAAGTGAGAGTTTGTTTGTTCCTATCTCTATTGCTATACAGTATATCTCTGTCTCTCTGTTTGTCCATCATCTATTTTTCTATCTTACTATTTCTATTCTTCTGTCTCTCAGTCCGTCCGTCTATACGTCTATGTATTTATCTTCTTATCTATATATCTTTATGTCTGCTTTTCCATCCACCTATTCTTCTGTCTATCTTGCTTTCAACATATCTGTCTCCCTGTCTGTCCATCTATTCTTCTGTCTTACTTTCTATAGCTCTGTCTGTTCATTCATCCATCTATTCTTTTTATATATACCTATCCTATATAATAATTCGCTAATGTATGTCTTGTCAGAAGCCGTCATGCGCAGTACAGATGGCTGCGTGCGCTGCAGTCATGCACAGTACAGACTGTCCGCACCGCAGCTGATAACGGAGCAGGGTGTTCCAAATTCAGACCACAGTCCTCTCTGCGCACCGGTCAGAATTCAAAGTGCCCCGCTCCTTTATCAGCCGTGGCACGGGCAGTCTCTACTCTGCATGACTGCACTGCGGCCGTTGCTGCCTGGCACTGTGGCCCTTGTACACGGTATGTTCAACTACTATAATATAATATATATGTGTGTGTGTCTGTCCATGGATCTTTGTACAACAGCCATTATATAACAATCATAAAATAGGTAGAAACTGCATCAATAAAGGTAAGAATCTTATAGGAGATATTTCTCAAATGAATAATAGCAGGTCTGTTCAAAATGTGCCTTTTTTGCCCATTGACGTCAATTTCCACATACATAATATTTATCTCATCACTCATTAAAAGGGGTCTAGAGAAAGAGTGATCAAATGGTCATGCCTATTTGCCTATAAATTCATAGAAAGAGCATATTTACCTCTGATTGTATGGCTTTTTACCCCCAAAATTGCTTAGAAATAGAACATTTATGTACTTAATGATACTTAGGATTGGACAAAAATTAATTTGTGTGATTGAGTTACTCATTGTAAGCTAGAGACCATGGTAGCATCCAGTGAGTTACAAACAGCCATCTTACGGAATATATTTTGTTAAAAAGATATGTAATAGTGATATTTGGGACTGGACAAAAAATGAATTTGTATGCTCGATTAACTCTTTGTATCTGAGGACCACTCTAGTGTGCAGTAAGTTAAAAACTCAATATATTTTGTAAAAAAAAAAAAAGGCATACAATGGTAAGTACAAAAATCATTATTGTCTGCATGAAGAACTTACCTAAATGTTAGTGGTTCTTAACATTTTGCATTATTGATAAAATACATAGGTAAGATTGGAAAGCTCAGTATATTGATGACATATTTCTTATTTCAGATCCTGTTCTTGACTCACATACAACAACCACCATCTCTGTTCCCATAAATAAATCCATACTTGCATACAACAGCGTTGCTGTCACTGCTCCACTCACTCCAACCAACAACTCGCCTATCATCTCAAACACAGGTCTGACCATTCATTTGTCAGAAAATTTGCATTCTTTTCTCATGCTCTTACAAATAAAAAAATAGACAATATTTTTATTAAATAATGTTTTAGCCATTTGAGTGCGATAAGATTTGCATTGTATTGCTTCACATTGTTACACATCCATCTGACTCTCAAAGGGTTAAGACACTAATGTTCAGCCCAACTGCATATTATTTGCATATGCATGGTCTCATTATAATTATTCAAAGCTGTGTTGTTAAGAGATACAGCAGCAGTTATAGCTATCAGTACAGATGCTCTAAAACTCTTGGACAACGGTTAAAAGGAAAGTAATGTTTAATTTTAAGTTTCTTTAATATAGTAGACATTAAAGAAGATTTACATTGATGTAAGTCTTATCTCTCAAACCTTTATGGTTTGAGAGATATAACTGGCTAAAGTTCCCCCCTCCAGGCTGTTTCAGAGAAGTGATTGCTGTAGATGACAGCAGCAGATTCCGGTCATTTGACAGGATGGCGGCTCTTCAGCAGAGCAATAAATACTTCATTGGAACGTTCTACAAAGTATACTTGAAAACCAGGCACACTTTGTAGACCATTCCAATTAAGCATTTATTTCTAAATAGACCGATTCTGGCTCTGCTGAAGAGCCGCTGTCCGCTCAAATGACCAGAATCTACTGCTGTCAGCTACAGAGCTGAGTTCTCTGAAACAGCCTGGAGGGGGGAACTTTAGCCAGTTATTTCTCTCAAATCATAAAGGTTTGAGAGACAAGAATTACATCAATGTAAATCTTTTTTTAATGCCTACAATATTAAAGAAACTTAAAATTAAACATTATCCCTTTAAACACTGGTAATAGTATTACTTCAGAACTTCCTCAGACAGGGATTGCTCTGAAAAAGAACCACTCTCTCAACTAATCTTTAGGTCTTAGACCTTCATCAGTCTCCTCTGGTGCCAAAGAGAGATCATATATACAGATAATTGTTTTAAAAGAAAATATGTCATGGAACTAATGTGGAAACCTATCAGTGACAGCGGCTGAATAGATTTTACTGTCAATAGGATTTGGCAGTATATTCAGGTACCAGTATGGTTGTTGTTAGATGAGCATGATAGCTGTTTGTGTTTTGTGTCAAACAAATATTTATCTTACTGTCTCGTTGTTTTCTTGGTCTCTATAATTATCTGCTCCTTTGTCTATTTCTTGGTGTAAACCCAAGGAATGGAGTCCAGCAACTTCATTACTTTTTTCTCTTGATGCCCTACAGTCATTGTACTGTACTGATTATTGGTATATTGCACTCTTTCTCAGCTACATTCAATTTCATTCTCTCTCTCTCTTTATGTATCCTTCTGAGGTATCTTGCTCTTCCCATGTCTTTTCTCCATTTCTCCTGCTCTGCTTTACTCCTACTGCTCACTAAGACTCAGGTACTAACTATAACTAGAGAACTTCTTGAGGAAACCAACTGCTCCAAAAACTCACATACAAACAATCCCAAATTACCACTGATATACTGTAAATGGGCCTTTTCCCTACTTGAATTTTATTGTGGCCTCCAACACAATTCCAAACAATCACTGCAGACCTCTCTGTCATTCAAGGGGCATTTTTGTTGATCCTCTATGGCAGATTGTTTGAAACTGCAGTGTTCAAGTACCCCTAACAGTGCAAGTTATCAGTATGTCCCTGCTTGAGCACACGTGTACTAATCAGATTAGAGAACTCTTGCACAGTTAGGGGTACTTGAGAACTGCGGTTAAGAAAATACTCTGTGGTGTAATTGGTTTGCCTGATAATTACTCCAGTTAATCTTAGTATATCAGACTCTCTGACTGTACTCCTGCCCCTCCCAGTATATCTTCCCATATTTCCTTGTGCTGTTTCTCTTCCTCGTCCTCCTATATCAGTCAGTCCTGCCACTCCTGCTCACACAGGCAGTAAAAATATAGATGCTTACTGGAAAAGTCTGTGATAAAAATGTCATTCATTACATGTTAAAGTGAAAGCATCAGTTAATATGAAGAAGCCTATCTCATGCTCTCGCTTACAAACAGACAGCTTTGAGATGTGGTGGCATCACCTGGTAGGTGCACCATGAGTTACATGATTAAAAGTACACATGCGGCACTATACTTTTCTGTCTGGTTTTCCCCTTGCTATCTTGTTGTTTGATATCACTCTCACAGCACCTGCAATTCGGTGTGTTTGATGCCAGGAGTTCATCTGGACAATTCTGCCAGCCTTTGGCCAGTGGTTTGCATTCATGATATTCTTGCAGCAAATCTTCCCACCAGCACTCTGTGTGTGTAGTTGCCTCCTCATCCACTCATAATTTCAATCGCTCTATTCAATCTCCATTACTCTCAGTCCTGGCTGTATTTAATTGCTTAGCTCATGAGTGCTTATACATTGATTGATTGCCTATAGAGCAATTATGCCTCTCATACACATGATCCCTAGTACTAACCCAGGTAGTCAATGGCTCTCTGTTCAAATATCTATTTTGCCCCCATTTAATGTTAAGAATCATTGTCGATGTTGTTTGCATCCATTATTATTATTTATTTTCAGTTGAAAGGCTATTTTATTCATCTGCTGTTGTTTGTAGCTGCTGTGTATTATGTTACATTTTATAACACTTTGTACACATGGTGATTGTACATACACTGGTGGTCTTCGCTACATCTACACAGTGATCTTTAGCTTCATGCATTTGTGGTGAAGTCATTGACAGGACCCAGCTCTGATTCTGGAGCCAATTTCAATAGTAGAGGTATATAGGAGACATAATACAGATTTTTATTTTGTCTTGAGGAAGGCCAGCTTTCTGGACTGAAACATTGTCAATAATTCTTTGATTTTCACTTTTCATAAATCCTGTGAGTGCTGTTGTTTCTCTGTTCCTTTATCTACATCGCCATGCATGCTAAACCCACGTATTCATCTCAAACTAAGTGAGAGTTTGTTTGTTCCTATCTCTATTGCTATACAGTATATCTCTGTCTCTCTGTTTGTCCATCATCTATTTTTCTATCTTACTATTTCTACTCTTCTGTCTGTCAGTCCGTCCGTCTATACGTCTATGTATTTATCTTCTTATATATATATCTTTATGTCTGCTTTTCCATCCACCTATTCTTCTGTCTATCTTGCTTTCAACATATCTGTCTCCCTGTCTGTCCATCTATTCTTCTGTCTTACTTTCTATAGCTCTGTCTGTTCATTCATCCATCTATTCTTTTTATATATACCTATCCTATATAATAATTCGCTAATGTATGACTTGTCAGAAGCCGTCATGCGCAGTACAGATGGCTGCGTGCGCTGCAGTCATGCACAGTACAGACTGTCCGCACCGCAGCTGATAACGGAGCAGGGTGTTCCAAATTCAGACCACAGTCCTCTCTGCGCACCGGTCAGAATTCAAAGTGCCCCGCTCCTTTATCAGCCGAGGCACGGGCAGTCTCTACTCTGCATGACTGCACTGCGGCCGTTGCTGCCTCGCACTGTGGCCCTTGTACACGGTATGTTCAACTACTATAATATAATATATATGTGTGTGTGTCTGTCCATGGATCTTTGTACAACAGCCATTATATAACCATCATAAAATAGGTAGAAACTGCATCAATAAAGGTAAGAATCTTGTGAAATAGGAGATATTTCTCAAGTGAATAATAGAAGGTCTGTTCAAAATGTGCCTTTTTTGCCCATTGACATCAATTTCCACATACATAATATTTATCTCATCACTCATTAAAAGGGGTCTAGAGAAAGAGTGATCAAATGGTCATGCCTATTTGCCTATAAATTCATAGAAAGAGCATATTTACCTCTGATTGTATGGCTTTTTACCCCAAAGATTGCTTAGAAATAGAACATTTATGTAATTAATGATACTTAGGATTGGACAAAAATTAATTTGTGTGATTGAGTTACTCATTGTAAGCTAGAGACCATGGTAGCATCCAGTGAGTTACAAACAGCCATCTTACGGAATATATTTTGTTAAAAAGATATGTAATAGTGATATTTGGGACTGGACAAAAAATGAATTTGTATGCTTGATTAACTCTTTGTATCTGAGGACCACTCTAGTGTGCAGTAAGTTAAAAACTCAATATATTTTGTAAAAAAAAAAGGCATACAATGGTAAATACAAAAATCATTATTGTCTGCATGAAGAACTTACCTAAATGCTAGTGGTTCTTAACATTTTGCATTATTGATAAAATATATAGGTAAGATTGGAAAGCTCAGTATATTGATGACATATTTCTTATTTCAGATCCTGTCCTTGACTCACATACAACAACCACCATCTCTGTTCCCATAAATAAATCCATACTTGCATACAACAGCGTTGCTGTCACTGCTCCACTCACTCCAACCAACAACTCGCCTTTCATCTCAAACACAGGTCAGACCATTCATTTGTCAGAAAATTTGCATTCTTTTCTCATGCTCTAATAAACAAAAAGCTATTCAATGTTACTTTTTAAATAATGCTTAAACCATTTGAGTTTGACAGAGTTTACACTGCTTTGCTTCACAGTGTGTTACATATCCCTCTGGATCTCAATGGGTTAAGGTACTAAAGCTCTGTCCAATTGCATGTTATTTTCACTTAGGTAAAATACAGACCTTCCTGTATGGTCTAATTATAATCACTCAAATTAAGAGATATAACAAGAGTTATAGATATCAGTTATCAGATAGTTATTGATATCAGTATAGATGCTATAAAACACTTAGACAATGGTTAAACACTGGTATTCCTTCAGTACTTCCTATTACAGGGAATGCTCTGAAAAAGAGCCACTCTTTCAAATAATCCTTAGGTCTTATAACTTCATTAGTCTCCTCTGGTGCCAAAGATAGATTATACATATAGATAATTGGTTAAATGTCAGTTAACCAAGATAGAAACCTGTCAATAGGATGTGGCAGTGTATCCAGATACTTGCATGGTGGTTATGAGATTTGTATGTGAGCTGATAACCCTTTGAGTGACAGAAGTGTATCCAATGCATAGCAGCACAATGAGGTGGATACCTCTCTGGCACTCAAATGGTTAATAATGGGTAAACGCTGTTAACTAATCTGTCTCATCCATTTATATGAAGGAAGGAGCAGAGGAATGTGTGTGTGTATTCTATGTCACACAAATATTTATTTTACTGTCCCTTGTTATACTGGTGTCTATAATTATTTGCTTCTTTGTCTATATCTTGGTGTAATACTCAAGGAATGGAGTCCAGCAACTTCATTATTTTTTTTCTCTTGATGCCTCACATTTGTTGTACTGCCAGTCCGTTGGAGCATTACTTTCTTTCTCAGCTATATCCAACTTCATTCTCTCTCTATGAATCCTTCTGAGGTATATTACTCTTCCCATGTCAACTCTTCATCCTCCTGCTCTATTTTTCTCCTACTACTCACTGAGAGGTAGTAACTATAACTGGAGAACTTCTTCAGCAAACCAACTTCTCCATAAAACTCAGATACAAACATTCCCTAAATTACCATTAATATAAATGAACCTTTTCCTCCACTTGAATTCTACCATGGCTTCAAACACACTGCCCAGCAACCACTGCAGGCCTCTTTAACATTCAAGGGGGTGAATCTAAATTAATGGCCATTTTTGTTGATCCTCTATGGTAGAGTTTCTGCAACCGCAGTCTTCAAGTACCCCTAACAGTATAGGATTTCAGCAACTCCCTGCCTGAGCACAGGTAAACTAATCAGACTAGAGAAATCCTGCACAGTTAGGGGTAATTGAGAACTGTGGTTAAGAATCTGCTCTGTGTTGTAATTGGTTTGCCTGAGAATTGTCCCAGTTAATTTTAGTATATCAGACTCTCTGTACTCCTTCCCCTCTCTGTATCTCACATATGTTTTGAAGACAATATTGTACAATTTGCCAGTAGTCCTCAAGAACTGAAAGAATGCTTTGAAGAGCTTCAACAGGAAAGCAAAAATGTTGGTCTGAGTATCAACAAAATGCAAGTCATGTTTAACTTACCATACCTAGGAAAATCACAGTAGATGGACAAGAACTAAAAGTGGACACATATGTTTACATTGGACAGAAAATTGAGATGGCAAACCACAGTAGCATAAAAGAAGAACGACGCAAGTTCAATGTTGAGCTCATCAAAAGGACACTGGAAGAAAATAATGGACTAAAGAAAGCAGTAAAACAGCAAAAACTCAATTGTTATTCAAATCTATCTTTATAAGGATGAAGGTTAACAACAATGCAGTGCCAGGGGCTGAAGCTATGCCAGAAATTTTGGTAGAAGAAGTAGAAGCTGCAATAAAATCTATGAAAAATGGCAAAGCAGCTGGACTTGATAAAGTCACTATTGGAATGTTGAAAGCCAGAGGTCAACCCTCTAGACCTAGCTAAACTATTTTCAAAATGCCTACTACTCAGCAAAGTGCCTGAAACATGGAAAAATGCAGGTCATCCTACTGCACAAAAAAGGTGATAAGGTAGATCTAAACAAAAAAAAATTACAGGCCAATAAGCCTATTGCCAGTCATCTGTAAGGTTTTACCAAGTACTATCAAGAAGAATGTACACAATACTTAATGCGGCACAACCTAAAGAATCAGAAGACTTCAAGAGCAGCTTTAGTACACTGTACGATATCCAGATAGTGCAACAAATTATAGAGTGGCATAAGGAATACAACCTTCCATTATCCATAGCATATATTTACCATGACAAGGCCTTTAACTCAGAGCAAAAGCAAGCAATAATCAATGCTCGTATTAACCAAGGAATAGATAGAGCTTACATCAATTTCATCCAGTAAATATATGAAAATGCAACTGAATCAATACAGGTCAACAATGACAAAGTCCAGATCAACATAGAAAAAGGAAACAGAGTCGATAGACAAGTACTAGAAGAAGTTGGCAAGTATGTTTACCTTATACAGAAAATGTCAACAGAAGAAAACACCATGATAGAATCTGAGCTATGAATACAATTGTAAAACCTAGTAGTACTGTCATTTAGACAAATTTATCACCCGCCTCAAGCAAAAGGTTTTTAACCAATGTGCTCCTTGTCCTTAAGTATGGTTTTGAAACATGGACACTAAATGCCAAAGCCATACAAAAACATAAGGTTACACAGAGAAGTATGAAATTCTAAACATATCAAAAAGAGACTGAAAAGAGTGTGCATGAAATCATCAAAACGAACAAAGATCTAAGACATCTCTGAAAGAGTAAAGCGCCTGAAATGGAATTGGACAGACCACATAGCAAGAAGACCTGTGTAACGGTTTGTTCGACACACAGACACAGTAGGTTTGGATGAAACACAGTTTTATTAAACAATTAAAATCACAATCACACTCACAGGTCCTGTAATATACACTTATTATAGTACAGCCACCAGTTATATATAGGTAAGCCCACACAGGTCCAGTATAAGTAAAGAGTCCATATAACATTATGTTGACACAGGTCAGGCAGATCTTGAGTGAGTCCCAGTATATCAGTACTGCATGGATTAATAGCAGGCAGAGAACGTTATCAGGCCCATGTGTGGTAAGGCCTTTTAAGGAGCTCAAATAGAGGTGAGAGGCACCCAACCTGGAATGGTACGTAAGGCAGACCAATAGGAATGTCGCCGGGGCGACACGGAGGCAACCGAGACCAACTGCACAGCTGTCCACAGACAGCGAGGGAGAAGCACTACCCTTAACCGGAGACCGGTCAGGGCGTGCAGAGGAGGCAGCAGCCCAACCGGGCGGAATAGCACAGTACAGGAACGTAGAACATTCCAAGTCGGTATACGGAGCAGGAACCTCAGCCAATCCAAGTCGGTACACGGAGCAGGAACGTCAGCCAAGCCGGGTCGGTACACGGAGCAGGAATGTCAGCCAATACTGGGCGGGACAATCACAGATCAGCCAATAGGTGTTAAGCAGGAGTGTAGACTGACAGAATGTCGCCGAATAGCACGGGCACCGTGATAACCTGACTGTAGACGGACCAAATTAATTTTGGAATGGATTCCACTTGTGACTAAATGCCCAAGAAGAAGACCAAAGGCAAGATGGTAGCTGGAATTACCAAAGTTGTTGGTACGCAGAGGCAACAAAAGGCACAGGGCTGAAGTTGTTGGAGGCTTGTGGAGAAGTCCATCATCCTGTAGTGGATCAAAAACAGCTGCTGCTGCTGCTGAGGTCACCTGTCTCAACTGTGCACTTCAGTCGAAGCCTGAAGTCCTGCGGAGATGAACGGAAATTGAGCGATGTATAAAAGATAAAACAAAAAATAAGAATACCAGTGAGTACAGATTCTAACAGATGGAGCCATCTAGTGACTAAAGAGAGCAATAACTGCAAAGTATGAATGATTCAGCTAAGAACCAAAGAAACCAAGATATGTGAAAAAGGCAACAAAAAAGCATGAAACGCTTTAATTATCAACACCGTTAACAACTTGTTGTCTACCCACTCTGTAAGTCTTGCTGTATGATTTGGAGATATCTGTATCTGCAGGTATGCTTTTTTTAAGTATTTCAATAAAAATGGTTGATTTTAAGAAGATAAAGTATATAAATTTTCTTGCAATTTGACTGAAACATCGAAAGTGGTGCATTTACAAATATATCCTGGATGAATCATGAGGCAAAGGGAAGCCTTTTTATTTGCACACTTTTGGATGATTTATCTAGTGTATTTCTGAGGTATGATAAGCCCTTCATATATGACTGTTAATGGTGAATGGAGCTGCTGAATTTGTGCTTTGGTGTATAGGAAGATTTACTTACACATGAGTCAATCATAGGGCAGTACAGTTATAGTATATAAAATATTTTTTATTTTACATTATAAGCATGCAGCTGCCCTCAGATGCAGTGTCCATCTCCATTTCACATTGTGGGGGATTATTATAAGGTGGTGTTAGTATTACTTTAAAAAAATAAGATATTCTTTTTTCTTACGAGTATAATTTCTCATTAAGGGAGTAATAACCCTTTATTTTGACTTTGCGTATTATACAAGTAAAAAATATGTACAGTCAAACTGCCTTTACTTTATATTTTTTTATATATTTGCTAATATTTTTTTGCACTTACATCTTTGATAATGAGCTACCTGGAACTGTGTGTAAGCAAAATCCATTAATTAACTGTGCTGAAGGAGGTTAATTGGTTAAATTACTCTGAATGTTAATAGCATGTTATAGCATGCAATATACAAAAGCATGTTTACATAAATATACATTGTTGATACCCCGAATAGAATTCAACTGCTTGCAGTTAAATGTACTGGGTGAATTCTTCTTTTCTGCGAAACACTCCAAAAACCTCCCATGATTCTTCACACGATATTTGATTTTACTAAGCCAAGAAATTAGCCACATAGATGCATAGATTTCCCTGATTTACTGAAAAGCGAATGCAAAAAGTCTCTTCTTATATTGGGATACAATAAAATCAATAGACAATATAACATTTCAAGAAAAGTAACATATTGGGAAGAGGTGCTCAAACCGGGTGCAGTGGACACCAGTTTAGCGTACCTCATATTTTCTATGAAGGCTTTGAGAAAAATGTTAAAGTATAGTTCCAAATGTATACTTATTGAAATTAGTATGCACAATATGCTCTGTTGTCATTCTCACTGTGAGAGCTAAGATTGACTATACATCTAAATATTGTTCCCTACATTTAACCTTTGAAAAATTACCTTTAAAATGTTAGGGGTGCCTGGAAAATTCCAGATTGCATATCAGGAGGGTCTTGAGAGAAAAAAGATTGAGAACCACTGATATTGGGTCTTGTGCACAAAGAAATGGACCAGTTCTGTGGGAACCAATGGCACCATCAGGGACAAATATAATTTACTCATGTTCCCACTGATGTAAATAGGAATGGGACGTTTAACCCACTGACTGAGAGAGGTCTCCCTCCACTGCATGACAGCTGATTTACCCCAAAATTACTCCAATTTTTCTCTTTCTGCGTTTGACCCATTGCATTTTAGCTTTCAGTATTGATAGGTATCCTGTTTCTAGTCTTTTCCTGTAATGATATGATGCTTTGAATTTTATAACAGGTGTCTCTCTCTCTACCACACAAGCACCCTCTCTCACAACTGAGCAGCCCACATCTTCACTCACCAGCGATGCTGCTGTGACTCCCTCACTCACCAATGACATTCATGGCAATTCCACCACAGGTTAGATTGGTTCATCTGCATGTTCTTGGTCATTCCTATGGGATCCTAGCTTTGTTCACAATGTTCATTGTGCGGGATGTAGACACCAAGCTCTCTTGAGTCCCGTGGCAGGGGTAGTCAATTGTTGAACCTCCAGCTTGTGAGATCTAAACTCCCATAATCTCCTACCAGCCAACAGCTGATTCTGGTTGATGGCAGTCAAAGTATCCAACAGCGGCATGTTCAACAACTGGCTAACCTTGGGTGTTCTAGATGTTACAGTGGATTTAGCGATCAGTGATTTAAAGGTGCTTCTTTATGAGTGGACAGTACCAGGATAGCAATGACAAGTCATATACTTAGCCTTTTGTACTAAGAAGAACTGGAGCAAATTTGGAGTAAAACAACTGCACAGTAGAAGATAAATATTCCAAATTGGTTTGCCTCAGAATTGCTCCTGTCCTTCTTAGTGCATTAGCTTTGCTCTATTCTTTCCCCTAAGTCAGGATTGGGCAGCTTGATCCTCTCTGAAGGTTGTTGGGTTATAACTTCCCCCATTATCAGTCAGATATGAGCTGAGGGAGGCTGATGCAAGGTATACTCTATAAAAGCAAGAGAACCACAGTTTATCCATTCCTGACCTGAGTTATACTGCTGACTATTTGCTCAGCTTGCATTATAATATCCTAATAGGAATAGTAAATATTTCCATATTTAAAATATAATACATACTTGCCAATATTTCAACAAAATATCGAGGTAAACTTTGCATTGGGCAGTCATATCTCTGAGCATCACTAGCATGCATAGTATCCTACACTGCAACCACCAGGAAGATTTGCTCAACGGACTTAGAACTACACTTGAACAGCTGTACAGACATTAGCCACACCAAAATACTACTGGAAATCATATAATTAGACAAAACTGGGAAATTGTGAAGCCTCTTAATAACAAACACATGGCATATGGTGTTAATTTCTATTTCTCATCATTCATCAGGATAAATAAACAACAAAGAAAATGTACTTCAGGATTGAGAAATGGTTTGTGTAGCTCTGCCCCATACTTTATTTGAATAAAATATTTACTCAAAATCAATACCCTTGCATTAACAGTGATCCAGTAGGTTCATGTGACATGATTATTTATATGAAATACTACAGTGCAGGTTTGTTAAGGCTTTTTTCACAAGGGGCAGTGGTGCAGCAATGTTATTACTGGGCTATTGTCCTAAAATAGGACAGATGTCCTCTGTTTGTTCACACGGACATCTACCCCTGGTTGTTCTCATGGACTGCTTGTCATAGCATCTATATGCCCAAAGCAGAACACAGTGAAGTTGCAGTAGAGATGATTTGCAGGGTGACTTATGTGGCTCATTCACATAGGCGACTTTGGAGGTTGAAATGCACATTGTAACCTCCACTGACTGGATGACTCATATAGTTCATGTACGGAGGGTTCTTGTGTAGGCTGGCTGTAAGTCACTCCTCCTCAGTAAGGGACTGTCAGAGGAATGTCAGTGGAATGGTAAATTGCTACCGTGTCACAAATGCCCATGTGAATGTATGCTTACAGGCCATATTCGTCATGATCAAGAGGAGCAAATTCTAGAGCAAGCCAAACTAGACTATATGGGACAAACAAAAATACTTTAAATTTTAATGAGGCTTTTAACCCCTTGAATACTAGAAAAGTCTCTAAGGGGTTGCAAAACAATGCGCCGAAGACCTCTAGCATTTAAGTGGTTAAAAACTCCAATTAAATCAATGGTAATTTTAATTTCCTCCTATGAGGCAGTTGGTGTGCTCTAGAACTTCAAATCATTAGCATGATAAATAAAGCCATGATCTAATTGTAGACAGGTTTACGAACTCCCTGACCTGTATTATTCACATACAGTTTTAAAATATAAATGTATATTTTAATAAGTAGATATGTTTGTCTCTTTTCCTTCACTCTAGGTTCCTCCAACAGCTCTGACTTCCACTCAACCATTGCACCAACCATAAGTGACTTCAACACCACCACCCCGAGAGGTGACCAGTCTCAGACATTCATTCACTGCAGTCAGTGCTTCCTGTGCACGCAAATGTATACATTCCAGTGAGGAATCACTGCTGTACTCCATACTAACATCACAGCATTCACTGTATGAAGTGCACTCTACATGTCTATCTCTCTCCGTTCTACCCACCCTACACTTATAAATATGTCTAATGATATCTATTATTCAGAATAACTTTATGTTGCTCTTTATGTGTATTATGAGGAGGATTTAATAAAAAGAACTACAGCAGTTCTGAAATAAACTAATTTCACCATAAGCAACATACAAACATTCCCCAAAGCCCTGATGATTAACCCCTTTGAGCACCAGATGGGGGTGTGCAACCTATTGCTCTGCAATGCCTTGCGTGCCCATCTGGAACTCAGAAGGTTAAATGGGGTGTGTAATCCCTAAATGCTAGAGAGGTCTCCTATGCATTGTGAAGCAATGCACTGCACACCTCTCAAGCACTCAATGAGTTAAAAACCCCATTTCAATCAAAGGGAATAATATATGACACTGTCGGTTTGTCCAGGAATTGCTCAGTTGCTTTTTATTAAATTAAATCTGCTCTTTGTACCTTTTTACATTGTCTCTTTTTTATTTCAGGTCCAAAGACTGATGGCATAGATTGTAGTACGTATGCTTCATTTTATTTCTACACATCTGCTACACTAACAGGGTCATATGTACAAAGAGAAAACTGGACTGTATGAGGCAAATAAATATTCCTCAAATTTCCCATTGATCTGAATGGTGTTTTTTGAAGGAATGCTAGCATTTAATACTGACAATATATATATATATATATATATATATATATATATATATATATATATATATATATACAGAGTTTATCATGCTGAGTAAAACAAGGGTATTCCTCTTCTAAGATGTCTTGAATTCAAACATTTTTAGAGCTCAAACTTGCAAGTTTTGGTGTAGTACCTCCATGGCCTGAAATCTTACAGTGATGCTGTTGCTACAGCATCCCATGCAGTTTTATAGTCAACTAATCAGAGCTGTCCATAGCCTGCTGTAGCAATAGCTCCATTATACATTCTTGGGACATGGAAATACTGCACCCAGCAAATAAAAGTTTGTGCTGCAATAACTTTTGAATAAAATATCTCTCAGCAGTGGGGATACTCTTATTTTACTCATAACGATAAACACAGCAATACTTGGTTAATTCACCTCATTGTTTATTATGTATAATAAGTAACAGGTTGTTGTTAAACCTTTGAGTGTTGGATCCAAGGTGTTACGTTGCAGTGAGCTGGATAATGGATGTCCTTCTGAGTGCAGGAAAGGCATCCAATTAATTGGGCTGCAATGAACAAGATACTCTCTGGAACTCAAAGGGTTAACCCATTAAGGATTAGCCGCATGTGCTTGTGGCCAGCACTTATGGACCACGGAGCATTTTTTTTTTCTTGGATGATTCAGGGCTCCACGATCGCCTTGCAGCTGCGCAGGGAGCCCTGAATTCCATGACTTGCCAGGACCGTTATGGGTCCTTATGGCAAGTTTACCCATGATGATCCTGGCACGTCATGCGTCCTTAGGGGGTTAAACCTTAAGATTTGATACACAGGCTATTCATACTGTTTATTCTCTGTATGTGTAGCCAGAATATAGATGTTGCTGCTGTACTAATACACTTTTATGTAACAATTTTAACACTATTGATAAGCAAGAGCTCCTTTCTATTTTTTATGCATTTGGGAGGTTTTGGCTTCTCCCACCATCTTGGTTAGAATATCCCTGCACACAGGTGATTTTGCAGTTAGTGATGGTGTTTCCCCTCACTAGATTTTGCTCAAAGCAGAGGTAAGACAGTATCACTGCTTCTTAAAGGGACACTAATGTCCCATAAAAGGTTTTTCTTGTTTTGTAGAGTATAAAAAAGAAATTATGTGTCAAAAATCCTCTCTCTCAAACCTTACGGTTTGAGAGATATTCGCCTGTAACGTTCCCCCTTCCTCCCCTTCTCCTGACGTCAGCGCTCTGATGGCAGGAGATCCCAGTCCAGGGACCAGTCAGTAGCTCTGCAGCAGAGCCGAAATAACGTTATTGAAAAATAATTACTTCATTGGTTTGCAAGCACACTTTGTAGACCGTTCCAATTAAGTAGTTCTTTTTAAACAATGCGATTTCGGCTCTGCTGAAGTCTTCCGATACGGATCTCCTGCTGTCAGCTTTACAGCTGACATCAGGAGATGGAGAACTTTAAATGTGAATATCTCTCATAAAGATCTGAGAGATAGGATTTGTGCCACATAATTTATTTTTTTAACCCCAGCCCGCCGAACGTGCAGCCGCCTGGAGACCCAGACTTCCGTGACTCACCAGGTACATCCTCTGTCACTAAGTGACAGTTTCTGCGGGACGTACCTGGTAAGTCATGCGTCATTAAGGGGTTAAACTCCACAAAATAAGAATTTTTTTTATTGGGACATTACTGTTACTTTAATGGGATTATGCTATACAGATAGGGACAGAGAGGGACTTTTCCCAATATCAGGTGCCTTGATGCTGCAGAGCAAGCTACACATATATGGCCACATACACATAACTAGACCTCAATGTTTAGTATCTGCAGTAATCACATGTTATTTGGTGGTAAATGTTAGGATCTGATGCAAAGACTTTCTCTTTCTATATATGTAGATTAATTTGATATAAGAGTCCAAGTATCACACTGTAGGTCTGATAAAATGTATCATAAATGGTTTGGCAGGGTGAAAATATGTTGTTTATTTATTATACCGCTATTCCTCCTACAAGAGATCAGTTTAGTTTACTTAAATAAATGCTATCTATAGGTCATAAGACTTAGCTTTTATTAGTTATTGGTTTAAAGGGATAGTAATGTTTCACAATAAAAGCAGCTCCAATTAATCTTCATAGTATTTGGGCCATGGAGAGTGTTATTTCAATACTGTCAGAGTTGTAGTTCAAGAGTAATTGAATGATAAGTTATCCCCCTCCCATTCCTTTTGCTAATGTAATACTGCTCACCTCAGAGCAGCAAGACTGTCTGGGTTAAATAATAACATAACAGTTGTTACTTATTTTAAATTGCAAGTCCACATCACCTTTAATATTGTGAAATATAAATATATAATTCTTGTGGCTTTGTTGTTTCTAAGCATTTGATACAAATATTATTTCAATTATTGACAGTAGGATGCAATAAGTGTGATAATCAAATACATACCATTTTCACTCTGTTTACAGAAGCTAACCCTTGATATCGGGTCATCCAATAATAAAATAATATCTGTATTCTACGACCTGTTGGCACAAAGATATTGTTTTAGGCCTGTCAATAATAGGTATTACCACATATGAATACACAAATACCATGTTAAGATTTTTGCTCCAAATTGTGCACAGAGTAGACGTTATTGGCTTTAAATATTCCACTCTGTTGTGTACTCCTCTCTGGTATTCAAAGGGTTACAACCTAAGGAGGAAATGAACTGGCAGGCTACCAAGCATTAACAATTTGTCCTAGCGCTATAGAAAATGAAACACAACGTTACAACATTTTAAGCATCTTACAAGATTTCAGCTTTTTTGAATATCAACTTGCTGCCAGAGTTCTCCAGTGCATGTTCCTCCTCTGACACGAGAAAAGTTAAAGTGATAGTAATGTTTCACAAAAACAGCAGCTCCAATTAATCTTCCTAGTATTTGAACCATAGAGAGTGTTATTTCATTTCTGTGTGCATCGTAGTTCAAGAGTAATTGAATTATAAAGTTCCCCCCTTTTACCTAGTGTAAGCACCCACTCCTCAGATGTGGAATCCAGTCCATAGACCAGACAGCTCACATCAAGGCTTAATATTCTTACTGTGAGAACAATGAAAACCCTGCCCCCCTTGACAGGTTTTTCAGCTTTTTCCATTATCTTAATTGAAGATTATCCCTCTCTGCAATCTATCTGGACGCTCCCTGCTGCTCTAAGCTGAGCAGTGTTACATCAGTAGAAGGGGCTGGAGGGGGATACTTTATCATTCAATTACTCTTAAACTACAACTCAAACAGAATTGAAATAACACTCTACATGGTCCAAATACTATGAATATTAATTAGAGCTGCTTTTATTATAAAACATTACTATCCCTTTAAGATAAGATGGTGCTGGTTTTTCCAACCAATTTTCAAGGCCAACACCCCCAAAGCAATTTTTGTCACTATTTACATTGCAATCTACATGTAGTTATGAAATGCTAAGCACAAAATAGATTGAGAAGACTAAAAAAATAAACTTCCAAACATTCCTGACGTTGAAATTAAGGAACTAGCCATCTAATTCGGCAAACTAAAGTGATGAAGTTCTGGAGCAGACCAAACTGCTCCACAGAAGATGGATGCAATGTGTTGGAGACGTCTTTAGCATTCAAGGGGTTAAAACCCCAATTTAACCCTTGGAGTGTCAGAGAGATGTCCAATGCATTGCATTGGACACGACTCTGGCACTCAGCAGGTTAAATTAGTGCGGCATTCATTTGTCCTCTGTGGTGCTGTGGTTTGCTCCAGAATTGCATTCAAGGGTCAATTTTTATCATGCTACAGAGGTGCAAATCTGGAGCAAATCCAGTATACCACAGGGTTGCAATGGAAATGACACAAATACTTTTTGATTTAAATGGGTCTTTCTGCTCCATTAATGCTAGAGGGTTTCCCCTCTGTGGTGCAGATGTCTGCTCCAGAATTACACCTTTTTTAGAGTCATAAATATGGCCTTTAAATTTTCATTAAAAGGCGCCAATCAAACGTAGTTAACCCTTTGAGTGCCACAGGGGTACACAACGCAAATGCGTTGTGTACCCCTCTGGCACTCAAAGGGTTAATAAAAAGACAGTGTAATTGTCATTATTGGGGACTTATCTGTTTGTGTGATTAAATGTGTGACTTTATCATGTTATGATATTTTAACCATATGTTTTGGTTCCATATCAGGTGGCATAAATTCATCAGTCACCCACAACCATAATGATGGAAACGTAACGCTGACTTTAGCAGACATTCCAGACAGCCTCAACCTGTCTCCTTTTGCATGTGATGGATATGCTCTAAAACTGATATCACGTTTTGTCTACACTTTCCAAGTCCGTCAATGTGAATTAAGGAATATAACATGTCACTTTAAAGAGTGCATATCACCAATACCCGTCGCTTTGAATATAAAGCTTGGTAAATGTATTTCTCTTCATGTTACATGTCAGTTATTACAAGGTGGCAGAGGTCTTCATTAAAAACGTTGTTGCACTACAATTCCAGTCATCTTTAGCTTACTGATGATAATGGCAATAGTAGTCCAACAACAGAAAGAAAGGTTGTAGTTTATCAGTATGAATAACACATTCTATATACCATATTGAATATCAGTGGAGCTGCTGTGTAAATATTAACTATTGTCTAACATGAAGGATATCCATTGCTAGTAAGTGAGGTTAATTCACAGATCCCTGATGAATCTGTATGTGGGGAAATGTATGCTCTCTAATAAGTGCAATACTATAGGTCCTGTTAAGTTACCTTGTACTGCTGAACAAAACATTATTTATGAAGCAAGGGAGGTCACTGGTCTTATTTAATAAAGGTGGTGGGTATATTAAATCGTACTTTATAAACATTCTCCACTCAACACTGAATTATACATACATTGATATCTCCTGGTACCCAATAATCACTACCCTCAGTTCAAACCTCCTCCCAACAAAAGATAGCTTTAGCTCCCTATATT
Organism: Rhinophrynus dorsalis; assembly: GCA_037306005.1. NCBI lineage: Eukaryota > Metazoa > Chordata > Amphibia > Anura > Rhinophrynidae > Rhinophrynus > Rhinophrynus dorsalis. The sequence continues at coordinate 150,325,638 of CM074722.1, read as the reverse complement.
ATGTAATTGAGTTTGATCTAACCACCATGAATGAAACAGTATAAGATCTCCCCATCTGAGCACACAGCTTGACCTTCCCATTTGACCTTCCCTCTGTTCAATAAATAATTTAATCTTGCTCTCATTATATAATGAGGGATCTCATCTCCCTCACACTGTAGCTAATCTCTCATACAATATGCACTATATGATCTGTCCTCTCCTACACAGTACAATATAGGATATAATTCCCCTTACTCCGTTCAATATAAAATTTTAATCTTCTGCTCACTTTATAATGTCAGATTTAATCTGCCACACACTTTACAATTCAATGCAAAATCGTATCTCTTTTCACATTGTGTAATACCAATATGATTTCCCACCCTCTGTACATTAATTGATGTCATATGACACATTGTATAATATATAATTTAGTCACCCTTACACATTAAAAGATCTAATCACCTACACATACTGCAATGCAGGATCTTAATATTGTGATTTGACACCTGCCCAAAATATCCATTATTGCTTCTTTTTTTTTTTATAAAAAAAAACACCTTTTTTTTCATCTGAAAGTACTATGGAGGCACTGCCTAGTTTAAGTATCTTTTCATTCTATAGTTTGTCATTTAATAGTGTGTGTAAAGTGTGGTACCCTGTTAGCAGGGGTATCTTATTGAAATGTCACAACCTATTGGGCAACCATAAAAATAGGTGTATTAAAATGTTACCTGAATCAAAAGGGATACATAACAATGTAGTCCCAATCAAAAGAGCGACGTTCTCATGTTGCTTCCGCTTAAAGGTCGCATTAAACAGCCCCTGTAGTGAAATATAATACTGATTTAACTACTTGAATGCCAGTGTTTTGGATAGTTCTATGGCATTCATTTGGAATTTTAATGCTATCTTGATTCATTCGAAATGGTCCGAGAAATACTGGGTCAGCAAAGACTTTATATTATTCTCCCAGAACCACCAGTGGCAGACTCAGCAATCTTGAAATTAATATCCCTTTACTGGGTGTGTGTACATGCGCCAGTTCAATGCTTTGATTAGCACTGACACAAAATACTCTCCTCCGTGCATCCCAGTCTACTCTGGCATCAGTTCCAGAATCATGTGCATTGCTTATATTATACATTTAGTTATTGTAGTGCTGTGGCCCCTACACTGTGCAAGTTAGCAACAATGTAACTAACATACACCATGCAGGGGCCCCAGCATTACAATAACTAATAACTAAATGTATAATATAAGCGATACACATTATTTTGCAGCTCACCCCTGTGTAGACTGATAGCTAGCCAGTCCCAAATTGGGAGTGCTAGAGGGGTGGTACTGGCCTGCACGGAGGTGGGCATTTTGTTCCATTGCTATTCAAAGCATTGCGCTGGTGCACGTACACACATCCAGTGAAGGGTTAATAATTTCAAGATTGCTGAGTCTGCCACTGGTGGTTCTGGGAGAAGAATAGAAAGTATTTTTGCTGACCCAGTATTACTTGGACCATCTGGAACTAATCAAGATAACATTAAAATCCTCACTGAATGCAAGAGAACTATCCAAAGCAATAGTGAACCGTTAGCAGGAGACTGGTAGAGTGAAAATGATACCTTTATTGGCTAATGGAGTGGCTCTAGGATGCAAAATTTCAAGACAACTTAGGGCTCTTCTTCAGGCATAATAAGAATGACAGGTTAAACTCTCATTTAAATTACTTTAACTTTTAAATTCCAATGGCAGCGAATATTCTTATCAGTATTGTCTATAATTCGTTCCCTAGGCTCCAGCTGAGTCTTTTTTATAGTGAACTAAAAACAAGATTTATTACCTTTTTGATGCTCCAGTAAAATTCAAGGGGCTCAGTGGTCATCTAGCCTCGGCAGCTAGTGGCAACACTACCTGGTAGTCATTTGATTGAGTACGGAGTCCTAAGCACTACCTACAATACAGTGAATACTCTGCAGTCAGTTACTATATAGACATGTGTCTCAGTCAACAGATCACCAAAGGGTTGGTTTGGCAACTTCAACTCCAGCAATTATTATATTTTCAGTCAGTCCCTTGAATAGAGAATAGCATGTTTTAGAGTGTAGCCAAAATTAATCACACTTAAATGGTAAAGAATTTAATTAAATATTTAAATTGAGCTTTTCTTTAACATCACTGTAACCCTCCCCCATCCCCCAATGAAAGACGTGGTCTGTATGCTTTGGGGGGCACATGAGAGACTCTGGAATTTTTCCCTAATGCAACCCCCAGGAAGAGAATGTCTGGACCAGAGGGCTCTTGAAATCCTTCTACTGCACCCCGCCAGAGTGGTGGGAACCCAAGAAGCCCTCATCACCATTTAATGTGGTGAAGGCATACCTGAGAGGTCAAAAACAATGGTTGTCACTGCCATCTTTAAGAAAGTTTCTCTCAGCCAATCACATTTTTACTTTGGCTTCTCTGACATCACATGGGAAACTTTTAAAATTGCCTTGCAGTTGAAGTCAGTGTGTATTGCTCTTTAGACTAATACAGTTGGATTAAGCTTTTTGAGTTTTCAAAATAGAGAATTTTTCTTTTTATCGCTTCTTTTATTTTTTGGGGTGAAGGTAAGGATGAGGTCTTCAGGGATCATCTAAAATATATATATATTTTTTGTAATAATTGTAAGGAAATATTGATTCAATTATTATTTTTTTCCAGGGAGTTTAACACTGTAATTGGGGAGAAGTAGTGAGGGATCCACAAAATATATTAGATATCTCTCACAAACTCTTATCTCTTTACAAACAATACATACATTTTAATGGACCATAAGACCACTGATCCTGTTTAAGTCAGTTAACCGATTGTGATTAATGCCCACTACTCTGGTATTTTTACAGATGCTAGCATTAAGTGCAGTTCATTTTAGTTGTTAGTGTTCATTTAAAGGCTTATGCACAAAATACATACATTTTACAAATGTTGGTAAGGGCTGGTTAACCATTTGAGTGCCAGAAGCATCCAACACTTTTTAAAGCAACGCATTGGATACCACTCTGGCACGCAAAGGGCGCCCGTGACCTTTGTATTACAAGCATTTGTCGAATTCACGCTAATTGCAAACTCTGCCTCTTTCTAACAGATGCAGATCAGTTTGAATTAAATCACACTGTGAATGATATTTCAGTTGCTTTTAAATGGACAAGCAAAAAACCCTTGTTTAACTGCAATGTGAGTGGAATCTTTACCTGTACTGGTGGTAAGTACCATATTTCTGTAGCGTTTTAAGTTATTTTCTCCTGTAATTATGTCTTTTCGGATAGAGGGCTATAAATAGACAGATAGGGACACCAAGATGATTTTAATTGACTTCCAATTTTGTATTACGCTACAGATATTCAATGACTGGTGATATGCAGACAGTGGCTGAAGTGAGATTTTATATTTATGAAAAAATAAGAATTTCTGCAAACATTTGTGCAGATAAACTAACTGGACAATTTTTTTAGGATATACTAGGCATAGATAGGCACTCCCTCTGTATAGAGTAAGGGCTATAGTCTATTACAGGTGCTAATGTTATCACTGCTTTTATCTCTGGTTTTCCCTATAGACTTCAATAGGAAAATATTTGATAAAACAAGTGTTTAGCACCTGCAATAGACTCTAACCTTAAGTGTCTGTGGAATAACTGTTTTCATATGGTAATGGAGATGTTAAATAACATTGAATAGTACCCCATAAAATCTATTTAGCTATGTGTGAAATTTGGTGTCTATCTGTTAAGTAATTTTGCTGAAACCATGGTAAATTGTGTGTGATGGTATGGACATTTTTCATGGGAAAGCGCTGATTTTTTTTCTGTACTTTCTTATTTTTTCTATTGCTGAATAGGTTTGTACCAAATTTGCAAAGTTTTGCCTACGGTCCATCACAAGCAATTTACAGCTGTGTTGGCTGTATTTTTGATAATTTTGCCATCCTATTACTTCTGATGCTGTTTTTTTATTTTGTTTGTTTTTCAAACCAAACCTAAGCCGAATTCCAGAGCCTGATAAACATTCTTAGTACTTTGACTAAAATACTGTGTTACCACCATCACAGTGCATTGTACACCTATATAATCATGGGGTTCAGACACATTTACAAAAATGAGAACTCACATTTATTCGCTGTGGTGCTGTGGTTTGTCCCAAAACTGGAATTTTTAGCCCATATGGGCTTTTCCTACGTCAGGGGGTAGTAAGCCACAGTCTCACCAGTTGTTGGGGTGTACAGTTCACCCTGTATTTGGCTTATAGTACATATGACAAATTATTGTATTCAAATGTGGGATCTCTATCTGTCTGTGCCATTACTTCTAGGGAACAACTGACTATTATAGGATAATGGGACTTGTATGCCACAACAGCTGACTACACCTTGTATTGGACTCCTAGTACAAATGGCCTGTTACATAGCCAGCATGTATTATACCTTGGGTTTCACAGCTGTTGGTACGCACAACTCCCAAGTAGTCATTGGCTATTAGAGAATGCTGGGAGTGATATGCCACCACAGTTGGAAAGCCTATGACTGACTGCACCCTTTATTGAGCCTTTAGTACATATGACCAGTTCTTAAAGGGACAGTAATGTCCCAGAAAAAATGTATCTAGTTTTGTAGAGGTTAAAATAATAAATAACACGCTCCAAATCCGATATAGGCATTGAAAGTTCCCCCCTCCCTCCCCTTCTCCTGATAACTGTAAAGCTGACAGCAGGAGATTCTGGTCATATGACTCGAGGAGGCTCTTCAGCAGATCCGAAATCTCATTATTTAAAAATAATTACTTCATTGGAGAGGTCTACAAAGTGTACTTGCAAACCAGGCACACTTTGTAGACCTTTCCAATTAAGTAATTCTTTTTAAATAACGAGATTTCGGCTCTGCTGCAGAGCCACAGACTGGTCCCCGGACCGGGATCTCCTGCTGTCAGCACAGCGCTGATTTTTAAAGCGGAAGTACCACCTCCACTAAAGTTGCCCTGCAATACTTAGGCATGTGGCGACTAGCTTAATAATCATTGTTTTACTTCTCAAAAGTGCCCCCAAATAAAGTTATCCTTAAGCTTCCGAGACTGATGGCCAGGTTACTGCAGCCTGTCTGCCTGCGCTGTCAGTCTCTTCCAGAGCCTTTCGGGCCAGTGCAATGCCTATGAAGGGTGACTGGGACTGACGGCGCAGGCGCACATTCAAGATGTCCGCGGTGATGCCTGGCTTCCGTTCTTGGAATCTTAAGGATAACTTTATTTGGGGGCACTTTTGAGAGGTAAAATAATGATTATTAAGCTAGCTGCCTAAGTATTGCAGGGTGACTTTATCTGAGGTAGTAGTTCCGCTTTAATTGTACATTTTTTTACAAGTTTTTGTAAAAAAATTATCCTGGGAAACCTTGCCTGGACCCACCATCAGCTCCCATCCAGCCTCCCGCTGAACAGCAGCTGAATCTAGTGGAGAGGCTGGTGAAAGAGAGACACACTATATGCCAGATGTGATGTGGAAGGTGAGGTGAGAGATGGGGGATTTCATTCTGTGTGTGGGGGTGAGAGACTTGGGTCTGTGACAGTCTTTGAATTGGTAGCTGCAGACATATGAGCACTGGATCAAGATACTATAAAGCATGTGTCAGAATCCTGGTCATAGTGAACCATTAGGCAGATAAGGACAGACCAGCAGACCAGAGGCAGTTCCAGAATTTGTAGTGCCACGCTGAGTGCCAGGGGCAAGGTACTCTTCAGTGCCCATATCAGTGGTTGTAGTTTGTTAGTGACTCACCACTCCTACTGACTGAGACAGAATAACTAATCTGACCACAAGAGGACACTGTTAATGTAAAAAAAAAAAAAAAAAAAAGTTTAACACTTTGAGTGCCAGAGAGGTATCCACTCTCTGGCACTCAAATGGTTAAACTGTAATAACTCAGAAAATATACATCTCAGTGGAATTATCATTGTTTCAATCATCAGAAAAAGTCCTACAATATATGTTTTTTTTTTCATCTAAAACAGTTTACTGCTCCATTAACCCTTAGAGTGCCACTCAGTGGCACTCAGAGTATTAATAGTATAGATCAGTACAGTGTCCCTGGCACTTTCATTTCATATATTTTCTATTTGTATTGATAAATATATAAATATGCAATATGAAAACACTTTTTGTTTTCAAGATTCCACCCATTGGTGTCTGTCCACAATTAGAGCAGTTGTCATAAAATACTCCTAAATAATTTAGTTTAATTCTCCAATTTATGGAAACACCTTATAGGTGAAGGATTTCTGTATATTTTGGTAGGGAAGAGCAGAGGTACGCCACTCTAATACAAAGAGTGCAAAAGCACCTCCTTCACATGATCCACACGGATTACCTTGTTGCCCCTGACCTGGGGAGTGGGATCAAGATCCTCCTCAGCAGCCCTGTTTCCCCTGGCCTGGTGAGTGAAACCTCTGCCTTGGTGAGTGGGACCAAGGTCCTCACCAGTGGCTTGGTTGCCCCTGCCCTGGAGAGTGGACTAGTGTCCTCTCCAGTGGCTCCGTTGCCCCTGCCCTGGAGAGTGGGAATAGTGTCCTCTCCAGCGGCTCCATTGCCCCTGCCGTGGAGAGTGGGAATAGTGTCCTCTCCAGGGGCTCCACTGCTCCTGTCCTGGAGAGTGGGAATAGTGTCCTCTCCATTGGCTCCATTGCCCCTTCCCTGAGAGTGGGAATAGTGTCCTCTCCAGTGGCTCCATTGCCCCTGCCCTGGGGAGTGGGACCAGTGTCCTCCCCAGTGGATTTGTTGCCCCTGCCGTGGAGAGTGGGAATAGTGTCCTCTCCAGGGGCTCCACTGCTCCTGTCCTGGAGAGTGGGAATAGTGTCCTCTCCAATGGCTCCACTGCTCCTGTCCTGGAGAGTGGGAATAGTGTCCTCTCCAATGGCTCCATTGCCCCTTCCCTGAGAGTGGGAATAGTGTCCTCTCCAGGGGCTCCGTTGCTCCTGCCCTGGGGAGTGGGACCAGTGTCCTCTCCAGCAGATCTGTTGCCCCTGCCCTGGAGAGTGGGAATAGTATACTCTCCAGTGGCTCCATTGCCCCTGCCCTGGAGAGTGGGAATAGTGTCCTCTCAAGTGGCTCCATTGCCCCTGCCCTGGAGAGTGGGAATAGTGTCCTCTCAATTGGTTCCTTTGCTCCTGCCCTGGAGGGTGGGAATAGCATCCTCTCCAGTGGCTCCATTGCCCCTGCTCTGGAGAGTGGGAATAGTCTGCTCTACAGTGGCTCTGTTGCTCCTGCCCTGGGGAGTGGGGCCAGTGTACTCCCCAACGAATCTGTTTCCCTTGGCCTGGTGAGTGGTAATAGTCTCCTCTCCAGTGGCTCTATCACCCCTTCCCTGGGGAGGGGGGCTGAAGTCCTCCCCAGTGGCTCGGATACCTCTAGCCTGGTGAGTGGGACTGCACTCCTCACCAGCCCCAGTAATACCCCTGCCCCGGTGAGTGGGACCGACATCCTTACAAGTGACTTTGTTGCCTCTGCCCTGGAGAGTGGGACCAAGGTCCTTTTCTAGTGGATTTGTTGCCCCTATGCTGGTGAGCGGGACAGAGATTCTCACCAGCAGCCTTGTCACCCCTGCCATGGGGGATGAATCGGAGGACCACACCAGCCTTGATTTTCACCCTGACACAGCAGGTGAGACCACCGACTTGTTGGAGGTCTGGCACCCAGCTTGTTGCCACCGGGAGAGGGGCCAATGGAACCAGTGTCCCTCCGGCTCTCCTGGTATCCTGGGGGTCCCAGTGCCTCACCGGATTCCCACCTACAGACGTGCCCTGGATTCAGAGCCACTAGCCCCAGATCCATTGGGGACTGACACCGGCTATTCCTGGGTAGCTGGACCCAGAAACCCACACAGACCTCAGCACCAATGGACTCTCCCACCAGAGGGGCTACTTTTGACCATCCCAGGACAAGGGGCTGCCTGTTTTTCTAGCCCAGGACAAGGGGCTACTGCTAGCCAGCCCAGGATAAAGGGCTGTCCAGTCCTCACAAGAAACTTAAAAAAAAACTGATTTCACTGAAAAGAAGAGATTGGCCACAGGACGGAAGGAAAAGGCTACCTTCCGTTTAAAAAGTAGGCAGGACACCGATTGGCCAGCATCCTGGATGACAGGTTTAAAGGTCCCATATAGCCTTTCCATGGAGAAAAGCAGGCAACCCAGGGATTAGTCGCCTCCTCTCCAACAGAGACAACCTCTTAGACTGAAAGGCCGACTTAATATTAAATTAGCAAAGATGCTTTTGTGTGAAGTGCATTTGTGGGTTATGTATATTCTAGTCCTGTGTGTCCATTGTGCCCAGCCCCAGCCTTTGTTCCTTTGAGACGTCATATTCTATCCCATTGTCCACCATTTGCCCATAACCATTGTATTGTGTAATTCAATTAAATGTGCCCATTGTACCATGTTGATGCATTCATTGTCCTCTTTGTGTAAACTGTGTACCTCACTATTGTATCATTGTTCCCCAGTATTCCCTCTATAAACCATCCCCCTAGTTAATACTGTTAAATGTGTATAAAAAGAGCTGAATTTCACAATAAAAGTTGTGAGTCATTGAACTGGGCCCTGTATCTTCATTCCTGGATGGTTTAAAGGGTCCCCTTTGACCCCTATTCAGGAGACCAGCATTACAGTTGACAGGTTTCCAGTGTTCCAGCTTTCCAGTGTGCCAGCCAGCTACCATGATCCAGCCTTTTGTGGTTCAGCTACCAGCCTGCTTTCTCCAGCTACCCATCTGGTAACTGTCAACAGGAGACAAACATTTTCCAGTGGATGACCCAGGTACAGAGTTCCAGCCAGCTATCCAGCTTTGCCAGCCAGACTACCCATTTGTAGTTTCATCCTGTAGGGAGAAGCCCAGCACAACGGCCCAGGACAATGTGGTTTCCTAGGGTTTCCGTTACAAATGTACAGTACAATTATTTTCATGTTATTTCTATCTTTAGCCACTAGAGTACTGAGCATTACCAGGCAAATGGTTGGAGAATTGTACCTAAAAGGCCAACCATGTTCCCTACCACATGCTTGGCAATCTTCCTGTTCTTCTCCCATGTATTATTATTATACATGTTGTATTTAATCATATTTTGTAAGGAGGTGCACCAGGGCACTCCTGATGCTCACCCGGTATTGAACATGCATGCAGTCATTATAGTAACATAGTTGATAAGGCTGAAAAAGGACATGAGTCCATCAAGTTCAGCCCATGCCATATCACCCCTACTGAAAAAATAGGAAGCCATTGCCAATTAGGCCCCATGTTGCTAAATATAATTCCTTCTTACCTCGATATGGCTGACATAATTCTCACTGTTGTTCTGAGCTAGAAATGTATCCATTAGTTTTTTAAACAATTACTGTATCTGCAAGCACAGCATCCCAAAACAAAGAATTCCATAACTGTACAGCCCTTACTGTAAAACATCCCTACCTTTGTTATAGTCAAAAGCACCTTTCCTCTAGTTTTAATGGTGACCTCTTGTCTTTTGCTCAGCTCTTTGAATTAATAGTTCCTTTTTATTGGTATTGAACATGAATATATTTATAAGTGGGAAATATATCACTCTCTTAATCACTCAGTTCCACCAATTCCTTTATCACTTTTTGAAGTTCAATAATGTTTTTTTTTAAGAACTGGTGCCCAAAACTGTACTCCATATTGTAGATGAGGCCTTACCAAAGATTTATATAGAGGTAGAATTATATTCCCATCCTGTGCATGTATACCCCTATTAATACAGGCTTTTATTACAGTAGCTGAATGACACTGTACACTGCTGTCAAGTCCTTTGTCTATCAGTACTCCTAAATCTTCTCTAATTAGGATTCCCCGGGTAGTTTCCCATTAAGTATATATGTGACATGTTTGTTTCTATAGCCCAAATGCATAACCTTATATTTATATTAAACCTCATCTGCAACTTTCCTACCCATTTACCCAGTTTATCCAACTCTTTCTGTAGAAAAGAAACATCCTACTCTGTATGTATTTCCTTACATAGCTTAGTGTCATTAGCAAAGATTGAGACTTTACTTTCAATACCCACTTCTATATGATTAATAAACAAATTAGAAAGCATTGGGCCCAGGACTGTACAATGTGGTACTCCTTACAGCTTTAGGCCAAAATGAAAAGGTTCCACTTATAACAACTCTCTGACGTCTATCACTTAGCCATTTCTCTATCCTTGCACAGATATCACCTCCCAAACCAAAGCCTTTTAATTTATGCAGTAACCTTTTGTGAGGCACAGTATAAAATGCTTTTGCAGAATCCAAGTGTACTTTAGCAATAGCAATACCCTTGTCCAAATTACTACTTACTCTTTCATAAAATGAAAGTAAATTAGTTTGACATTATATATTCTTCATAAAACCATTCTAGTTCCTACTAATAATATTGTTGGTTAATACCTAGTCCTGAATCAGCTAGTAACCCTTCTAATATCTTACCCACTATGGAAGTCAAGCTCATGGGTCTATAATTTCCTGTTTTAGATCTTGCCCCCTTTTGAATAATGGTAGTACATTATCTTTTCTCCAGTTCTTCTGTGGATTTAGGCAGCCTCAGTTGCTTCTCTCTTTTCATGTAATCCCAGGCAAACTTGACGATATTGAGATCAGGGCTCCGTTGGGGGGGCATAGCATCACTTCCAGGACTCATTGTTCTTGTTTTACGATGAAGATAGATGTTAATGACTTTGGCCGTATGTTTAGGGTCATAAATAGGAAACCCCCATTTAAATTAATGGTAATGTTATATTTGTTCCCTACGTCACAGTTAGTTTGGTCTAGAGTCACTCCACGTCATAGTGCAGTTAACTCACATTTTTTCTATGTTCATTCCTGTTTTTTTTTTATGAAAGTGGAATCCAACTTATCTAAACCCTAGTTCATGATCTAAGGACACCCCTTCATCTGTAATAATGGAATACACTGTACCCTGGATATAGATCAGTGGTGAGCAATGTGAGGGCCTCCAGCTGATACCAGACTACAACTCCCATCATTCCCGTTCAGCCATTGGCTACTGAGGAATCTCACATTGCTTATCACTGATATAGAAGAAGTTTAAAATTTACTAAATTGTGAAGTGGCTCTTTACAAGTGAAACAAGGTATGAATTAATTTTTTGAACAGTTCCTACTGTACACTATTTACAGTGTTAGCAAGAATGGAACATTGAGCCATATTTTCAAAAGAAATATGGAGCAATTCTCTGGCAAACAAACTTAAAAGAGGGTGCAAATTAACATTCCCATTGATTTAAATTGTACTTTAACCCCTTAACTGCTAAACAGGTCTCCAACATATTGTTTAAGGGATGCTTGAAGAACTTTCTAGCATATGATGGGTTAAAAACCACGTATAAATCAATTGGAAATTGGGGAATTTGTATCCCCCTCCCATGGTCATACCTGGGAACTTTGTTTTCTAGAATCCACCAAGGGCACTCATGTGGTGCCAGTGGGAGGATGTAAATGACATGATATGTGTCACAAAGGGGTGGGGCTTAATCACAGGTGGGGCTTAACTGGTTGTGTAATAAAATGGACGGGAAGTGGGTGGGAAGTGGGCAGAACAAGGTAGGAAGAATAAGAAGTGGGTGGGAAGTGGGGAGAACAGGCTGGGAAGAAGCAGAAGCTCATTTTCTCATGTATTACTCTATTTGTCTCTATGTTTGTTTGCCCAGAAATGCAAATATAAATATATAATACTCTTTAGTAAATAAGACAATTGGATGCTGGATACTTCACTAGCATTTAAGGGGATAAAAGTGCTATTTTAATCAGTTGGATTTTTCATTTGCCCCATAGCACAGTTGCTTTGCTTTCAAATCACACTATGCTTGATACATTAACCCTTTGAGTGCCAGAGGGGTTCGCAACGCATTGCAAAGCAATGCGTTGCATACCCCTCCTGCATTCAAAGGGTTAAGAAAGACTGGGAGCAAATTTGGGGAACACCAACTGCATAGATCCTCATTGTTTTAAACTAGGCTTATAACCTCTTGAAGACCATTAAGGTGACTGATTGCATTTCAGTATTCAAGGGGTTAAAAGACAAATTCAACTAAATAAGAATTTGTATTTGTCCCCTATGGTGCAGTTGGCTTAATCCAGAATAACTCCTTTGGCTTTCTGTATAACGCTCATAGGCTCACATTATAAAAGCAAAACAGAGTTATTCCGGAGTGAACCAAATGCACCAGAGAGACCCCCCTGAATACTGGAGAGGTCTTCAATACATTGTAAAGCAATGCATTGAAGACCTCTCTGGCATTCAAGGGGTTAAAAAGCTCTATTAAAGTACATTATCATTTAGGAATTTGTGATAGTTTACTCCAGAATGACTTCAGTTTCCTTTTATACATATGATTATACATTTGATGTATGCCTTCTTAGTGTATATTTTAAGAATTGTCACTAATATTCACAACGAAGTGTCATATTTATAAAGAAGTGAGATCATGTTTATAAATATGTCTATCTGAGAAAATTCACAACTGAGAACATTTGTTTCGCATACATAGCTTTCACTATATACATCCATTAAGAACAGGTTATACCTGATGTTAAGTTTTAATCACTAAAATGGCCTTTTTTTTGGGGAGCAATTAGCACATTTCTTTATAAATACATTGCAACAAAATTCTTATTTGGACAAGACCATTTTTATACCTGGGAACTTGCTCATCTTGAACCTCCGGAGACTGCTTATGTGCTGCCAACAAGAGAATGTCAATGATGAGATTTACTTCATAAAGGGGGTGTGGCTTAACTCAATAGGCAGGGCTTAAGCATATCTGTGACGTAAAGGCCCGGATCTGTCAAACTGAGGGAAGAGCAGAGTATCAAATACGCTGCTATTCGCCGCAATAATTGATGGATACTTTCGGGTTTTTATCATTGATTTTACATGTTTCCCTGCTTTGCATATGCGAAGCAGGGAAACTTGCATAAATTGGTCAGTCATAGGGAAAAACACATGAAAATGTGTATGCATTTATACATATCTTTATGTCTCTTTGTGGCAATTTTACAGACACTTTCATTATAACTTCATTTTTATAAATTCCCCCAATAGACTCATATTTATAAAAGCAAACTGAATTTATTCTGAATTAAACCAACTATACCATAGGGAACACACACAAATTCCTGTTAAAGGAGCAGTAAACTTTTTTCTATATGTTATAGAGCTTTTCCTGCTGAGTAAAACAATGGCACTCTCACCACTGTCAGAATTTTTATTCAAAATGTGTAACATTTCAAATAATCAGGAAGTGAATTTACTGTATTTACTTCCTGATAGTTCTAACTAAAAGGAAGTAACAGGCAGTTTATATCACATTCTATGGAGAACTGAACGTCACTGACTTTCCTCTCCATTAGAATATAAAAAAATAGCTATTTGGAATTTGACCACTAGAAGGCACTGCTAATGTAAAAAAACACAGGTTTAAATGGTAATAACTAGACATATGCATCTCTCAGCAATGGGAGTACCTATATTTTACTTTTCATAAAGTTTACTGCTCCTTTAAATTAAATTGCAAATCATTGGAGACCTCATTAGCATTGAAGGGGTTGAAACAGCTCTATTCAAGTGCATGGGAATGCAGGAATTTTTATGTGTTCCCTATGGTGTAGTTGGTTTTCTCCAGATTAACTTCAATATATAAACCAACTGCACTATATGGAACAATTGAATATTCCCCAACTCCCCATTGATTTAAATTGAGTTTTTAACCCATTGAATGCTAGAGAGATGTCTAACATTTTCATGATATATGGCCCTCAGTGAACTCTCTCCAATGAGTGAGATTGAACTGTTATGTGTAAATGAGAAATGTTCCTTCTATAATGTGCAAAAACATCTATGATAATAATTTCAACTAACATTGAGCAGTGATGTTTCAAATATGTCCTATTCTACCTTTATTCACTTCAGGAAATCCTGCGATATCAGGTATATCTCCTGTGAAGTCTTTAGAAGGTGAAGTAAAAGGTTTACATCCATACACTGACTATAACTGCACAGGAAAACTGAAGTATCAAAATAAGAGCATAAAAAATGAATCTATTACAATAAAGACAAAAATTGGAAGTAAGTGTTTTGATGATATTCTTGTCATTTCAGTTCCCAGTATATTGTATGTAAGGTTTTCCTCACATATACCTGTCACCATAACATATGTTTAGGTAATTTTAACCCTTTGAGTGCCAGAGGGGTACACAACGCATTGCTCTGCAATGTGTTGCGTACCCCTCAGGCAATCAAAGGGTTAAAGATAATTAAAAGCCTCTGTATGCTGTACTAGCCATTTGATTCTAATATAAATATTTTTGGAAAGTAATATTTATTTGATGGCGGTGGCTCTATGCTAACTAATTTTTGTGCCATTCAATATTTCCACATGTTGTGCTGTGATTGAATGTAGACAGAGCCAAAACACAAGGGTAATTTATTTTAGCACAGTAAGAGATAAGTTTGTCCTTGAACATAACTAATTAGCATACTGTGAAGTGAATTAACATAAAGTGCCACTCTTTGCCACCAAAATGAAAAGATAATTTCTCAAAAGCTATTTATTTTAGGGAAAAATGGATAGCACAACATATAGGCAGACTTGCATGCTCTGTAAAACATATAAAACTTATTTTAGGGTGACAGCTCCTGCCTATATTTGTTCGGGGGCCTAAGCCTATTGGACAGTAAAGCCACTTCCAATAACGATGACTTCTGCTACATATAACTTCTCCTTAAAGATCATTTATCATGAAAAAATGTTTTATTAGTTAAATCAAACTATTTCAACCTCTGTGTGTTGCATCTTGTAAACATACTGGAGCTATGAACTCCAGAGAGGCAACTGATGTTTTATATTGGCTACTGTGATGTCAGTCCACCTTTCAGAGCCAATAGGTATGAGGCTGTTAATGGTAGGCTCAGCTTTTCTAGTAGGTGGGACAAAAAGCTGTAGGCAGACCTATACAGTTAGAGCTGTGTGCTAATAATACTGTGATCAGGCTCAGGGGAAGATATGGCACCAAGACTACCAACATACTCATAAACAGAAGGGGTTAAATTATCAGCAGGCTATACTGAATGGGATTTACTGTGCACTTGGCTAGCCAGTCAGAAAATACATTTGGGGTATTGCAGAACATCAGAGTGCGTACTCCCAAGCTCACAGAGTACCACATACCCCAGGGAAACACACAGTCAATGTAAGAGACAAGTATGTCCAACATTATTAAATATAATCCCTGGATATTTGCATAGGACACTGGTTTTAGGGAGATGACCAAGAAAGTATCAGGCTAATTTTAAACCAGTACAGTGCATGGCAGTCAAAAGTTTGACTGGTCAGCATAGAAAAATATATATCTCACAGACCCAAATCTATCTAAAGCGAGCCTCAGAAAAACCCAGTTTAACCACTGATCCAATTAAAGTGGAATTTCCATGTCCTCTACAATAGATGACTCTCACCAAATCATTACAAAAAATAAATTAAAATGAATATACAATCTCAGCCAGTGTTTCAGTCTTACCACACGAAGTGTGTATTTAATGATTTGAATAAAAAAAAATATATATACATATATATATATATATATATATATATATATATTGTATCAAAGCTCCGCAGTAAGAGGCATACTGAATACCATCTTGTCAAATAAAACTTACAGTTGGTTCTATCAAATCAAAGCATGAAAAGCATGCATAAGAAAGACTATATGTGGTCATGCTTGGATGGTACCAACTGCAAGCTTTAACTGGCAAGATGGAGTTTAGTATGCCTCTTAAAATGATCTGTTCAGAGTCTCTATGACCTGAATTATATCAAAACTTTAGTCATCCTTTGATCCCCCAAATAATAGAGAGGTCAACACATTTTGGTGTAATTGATTTGCCTGGAATTTCTCTACTTATGTTTTTGTACACGTGACCTGTGACGTTATCATTAATGCCTTTATTATTGTTAAACCACCTTTATTACTTTTTTCTAGTCTCTCATTTATCTAATTTTCCCTTGTAAACCCTAAAATTTCTCAGAGTCCCTATATATCTGATTATATGTGACTTTTTCATCCTTTACCAACAGCACCAGGAAAAATAATTGGATTGGAATGTACTCACAGAAATATGACATCAATTACAATTGAATGGAAAAGACCACATGTTATCAATGGGCCATTATCAGAATATAAAGTGAAAATAGAAGGACGTGATGGAATAAGAGAAACACATGTTGGTATGATAACTTATTGAATATTTTGTTATTCCTAATATAGACAAATGCTGACCAGTACAAATGGAGGTGATGGCCCTGCTAATGATACATTTCAGTCTAGTGTAAAATAGTCAAAACGTGAGCTCCATGTGAAAAGGTAGGGGGGGATGTTTTCCCAACAGAAAGTCTTGTGAAGAGCAGAGCTGATCTAATTAAAGTTGGTAGGAATAAGAAAGGGTTGCTAGACAAGCTGGTGGAGTTGAGATTAGCGAGGTGTTAGTGTTAGGTTTGGATCAGCTGCTAGGGGCACAGATTACTTGTTTTTGTTTGTTTTTTCTAAAGAAATAAATAGAGTGGGACTTTTTTGAACGTTGGATAGTGGGGTGGGAATCTGGGAGAATATAGTTATCATAGGATCAGAAAACACTGAGTAGAGAGCAACCAGGGGCTGAAAAGTGGGGCTTTTACAAACAATAGTTGAGATGCAGAGTTGTTATACAGGTTAAAGGGATAGTAATACTTCGTTTTATCTATATGTCTTATCTCTTTATGGTTTGAGAGATATTCACAAGCAAAGTTTCCCCTCCTGCCCCTTTTACATAGTGTAAGCCATCTCTTCTCAGATGTGGAATCTGGTTGTAAGACTAGACAGATAACAGAAGGGGACAATATTCTTCCTATGAGAACAATGAAGTCCCTGCCCCCCTTGACAAGTTTTTCAGGTTTTTCCCTTATCTTAATTGAAGATTGTCCCTCTCTGAAGTCTACCTGGGCACATCCCTTCTGATCTGGCTGAACAGTGTTACATCAGTAAGGGGTGGGAGGGGGATACTTTGTCATTGAATTACTCTTGAACTACAATTCTGACAGAATTGAAATAACACTCTCCAAAGTCCAAATACTATGATGATTAATTAGAGCTGCTTTTATTATGAAACATTACTATCCCTTTAATATATAGATTTTAGTTTGACTTCTGTAAGCTACTGGGAGCCAGTACAGGGACTGTCAAAGTATGAAAGCAGAAGAAGAGAAGAGTATGGAGAGAATATTTTAACAACTGACTGTGGAAAACATATTTGGAAGGGAAGGCTAATTAGTACTAGAAAGTGAGACATGATGATGGGATGTTTAAATCTTTGTGAAAATGTGTGAATAAGCAATACTTTGTGATTGAACGTGGAGGAGAGATAATTGTTTGACTTGTGTGATATGGTTCGGCTAATTTCGGAATTCGGGCGAATAAGGTGTATTCGGCATCATTCTGACCTTCCGAAAGCCAAGGTCTGCCCACACAAAAAAATCAGAATCTGAAACCGACTTAGTCCGAATTTTCGGTGTAAATTTCAGAAATTTGGACGGAGTTTTCCCGCCTGAAACCATTACAATGTTGCTACATGCTACTAAAAATAGAGGGCATGACGCTTTCCCGTCTGAAACTATTACAATGTTGCTACATACTGGTAAAAATAGATCTGGTAAAACAGGCACTTTACAGTTCATGCAAAGTGCAGCTATTAACCACCTAAGGACACAAGCAATTTTGCCATTTTTGCTATGTGTGTGTTCAACCATAATTCTTATCTTTCTCATTTATTGCACAAACACATATTATATACCATTTTTTAAAGGGCAGAAAGGGCTTTATTTTGATGTGACATATACATATTTAAGTGTGTAGGGGTTTATAAAACACCACTTCCTGTTTCATTAGAGATTTAATATTATTATTAATGTCTTTTTTTATTTTTGTTTGTTTATTTTTAATTTTTTATTGAATATTTAACATTTTTTAAAAATTCGGCCGAATAATTCGGACTATTGACGAATTTCGTCCGAGTCAAACAGGTCCAGTTCAAAATTCCGATCCTCTGAATTTAAAAAAAATTTGTCCGAAATCGAATTTTACTGAAAATTTTTGCCGTGCACAAGTCTAATAATTGTCAAAGATACTCCATTAATTAGTGAGCCTGGGAAATTAGTTTTATAACAGAGTTGCCACCTTTTCGGCAAAAAATATCAGCCATCCTATTATTATAAATGGAAAAATGCCACCAAGGTGGCAGCCCTAGATGATAGAATTGTTAACGTGAAGAAACATTACAGGTTTGTTAGCAGAGGTTGAAAAAGGAAACAATAAGGTTTTTTAGTGTTGAATTTATGTTACTGTATTGTAAGATAATCAATAGGGTTCGGTGAAAGGTCCTGTTGTGCACCTGCGTAAAAATCAACGTAAACCACGTGTTCTTCCACTTTTTCACTGGAAAATTTGCTTTAAATAAAGCAATTAAAATCTTTGCCGTTTTTTACCCATTGGCAAAAATTTGTCACTATTTTTTCAATAGCTAGAAAGTCTTCACCCCTTTAGTCATGTGTTTTTCGCCTTTTCTCTATCAAAATGTCCGTTTTCCAGGAAGTGAAACATGATACAAGCAGCTACAGAGCGAGAGAGAGGCTGTTGTGCTGTGAGTTGGTATGCAAAATTGAGTCAGGAGAGGCTTATAGTGACTGCTATCACTATGAGGAAGATTAATAACAATAAAAGGAGGAGCTGGAAGGACAGTTATGTGTCCAGAGTCTGAGGAGGAAGTGACCACTACCACCAATATGAAAGGGTCTGGATGGCCTGGTTCCACAGACCCAGTGATGGACAGTCCCCGTACATCATGCCTAGGGGACATTTCTGTCAAGGGCAGAGGAAGAAGAGGGTAGTAAAGTGACAGGACAGGTCAGCTACCTGTGCCTGTTGCCAGTGCTGCACCTGCTGCCAGTGCTGAACCTGCTGCCAGTGTGTATTGTAATTCTCAGGATGGGGGGAGGAGGAGATGATACCAAGTGTGACAGCAGGGGACCCTAAGCCACACTTGCCATTCCCAAGTAGTCCCATCACTAGTAATACTACTGAGAAGGAGCAGCAGCTTATACAGAGTGTTAGGAGTGAAGAGGGGGTGATAATATTGCTAGTGAGGAGGAATACTCAGGGACTGAAACTGATGTGGTTGGTTTTAGTTGTAGTAACAGTGATGGTGAAGCAGCTGGTGGCACTTGCCCTAGGGGAGTGGTAGGGGAAGTAATGCAGAGTGTCCCCACTAAGGGAGTCCACAACATTCCCCTGACCCTGGTAGTCCCCTTCCCCCCACTGCATTGTCCAGGTGGAACATGATCCTGAATAAGAGAAAATTGTTGCCTAGCAGCAATAATATAACCACCACCAGAAGAACAGATCAGCTGCCTGTGCCTGCTGCTAGTGCTGCCAGTCTGCCTTCTTCAGGTCAACAAGAAATGGCAAGTGTGACATTAGGGGACCCTTTGTCACATTTCTTATCACCTCCTCCAATCGGCGACATGTCAGTAATAGAGCAACAGCAGCAAGGGACTGGTGTTGGTGATGATGATGGTAAAGAAGATGAAGTAGAAGATGCATGCATACACACATATACATTCACATACATACATACATACATACATACATACACAACACACACACACACACACACACACACACAAACATATTAACACACACATACAGCAGGAGAACAGGTGTAGCCACATTAATTACCTTTTTTAGCCCAAACTGAGAAAGAATGGGAGACAGGAATGGGGATGGGCATCACCACCACCAGCAGCGAGATTTTGGGATTTGCGGAGTTTGCTACTGCTCTAATTCCTGCTTCTGCTGAGTTGCAAGGGCACAGGATGCTGAGGAGCAGTCTAGTCCACCACAGACCACCGTGGACACAGTGAGAATGGGGTCCAGTGATGTGGGACTAGGGCAGGTTCCACTGGCCAGCAGCAATATTCCTGGTCCTACTTACAGTGCTGATTCTGATGTAGAAGCAGCAACAGCAGCAACATCATGCTCTTCCCCAGCCAGTGAAGGGGAATGTGGAGGGTTAGATTACCATCACCATTAGGCGGATTACCATCACTGACAATTCCCATCACCCAAATGTGGATAGCTCAGATTACCAGGTGCTTTTGTGGACCTAAGCCCTGGGGGGGAAATTTTGGCAGCAAGTTATTTCCCCAGGAGTTGCCCACTGAGGCTTCTTCTTGACCGGCTCAAAAGGGACTGAAAGCGCAGGCGCACGGACGTCACTGTGAAGAGACATCCGTGCTTCCTGCTCCTGTCATCATCGGTAAAACGCAGATATCTGCAGAACCGGGTAATATTTCTGGCGACTAGCGCTACTAAGCAGCTAGTCGCTAGATGAGCAATCAATCAAGCTTAAGTTATTGCGGGGTGGTAGTTCCCCTTTAACACCCTAAACATTCCCTTGGTTCAAGAGGATTCTTTAGGCCCCTCTGATGTATTTCAGTAGCCCAAACGGCACCATACTTGTTTTCCACCTCTCCACACTCAGGACCGGTTAATGTCTGATGAGTGGTAGTCTCCCGACAGAAGGCCTTCTGACTGAGAAGTTTGCAGTCTTTACTCCATTTTCTGATGTGACGCTAGCTCAGTGGGTTCATCCCCACAAGGTGGATGCCCCTGTTTCTAAGTCCACTGCTTTGCCAGCTGCTGATGCCTCTGCTCTTGTAGAGAAACTTGAGGCCTCCATCAAGTTAATTTTTGCCACCATGGGTACTTCCCTAAGTCCAGCATTTGCTGCCATCTGGGTAATGGGGCCAGGGCAGTTTGGACTGAACAGCTCACACTTGCTGTTCGTCAGGAAGCTCCTACTCCTGATATGTTCCGGCTACTTACCAACATTTCTGAAGCCTAGCATTAGGTCTCTGCTGCTTGGTTTGATGCCAACAGTTGGTGGCAAGGGTTTCCACCATGCCTGTGGTTGCCAGATAAGATACTTGACTCAAGATCTGGTCTGCTGACACTGCTTCTCAGGAAGCATTGCTCTCCTTGCCCCTTCTGGGCACTTCTCTGTTTGGGCCAGATCTTAAGAATCTGATTAGTGAGGCCACAGGGGGTAAGAGTACCCTCCTGCCTATGGTTTCCAGGAAACAGACGCTTATCAAACGTAATTGTTTTTTTCGTGCTTCCAGACTGAGACACATCTGGCAAACCAGGCGGTTCCCCCAGCTCCGCATTCCTCCTCCAAGCCCAAACCACAAAGGAAGCATAAGTCCTCCTCCAAGACTAAGGCTTCCAAGCCTTCTTCAGCATGACTCGCCGAACCCAGGTCCCCACTCAGCTATGGGTGGCTGTCTGCATCACTACCACAGCCTCTGGGAGGATTCAGTGGCGGACCAGTGGGTTTTGCAGATCGTGGTGGAAGGGTACAAGATCCCTTTCGCCTCTCTTCCTCCCTTTTGGTTTTTCCCCCTCTCATACGCCCCAGGGTACAGAGAAACACTGTCTGTTCAATGGCGCTATCCAGACCCTTCTGGACAAGGATGTTCTGGAACCTGTTCCAGTTTGGGACAGAGTTATGTGTTTCTACTCAAACCTCTTTGTGGTCTCCAAGAAGGACGTCAGCTGGTGTCCCATTTTGAATTTGAAGGATCTCAATTCCTTTATGATCTAGACTCTTTATCACCTGGAGTCCCTAAGGACAGTGATTGCTGCTATGTCCCTGGGGGAGTTCCTTGCCTCTCTGGATCTTCAGGACGAGTATCTACTCATCGCCATTCATCCAGAGAGTCGGCAGTCTCTCAGATTTGCCTGCAACCAAGGGCACTTTCAGTTTTCAGCTCTTCCGTTTGGTCTGACTACAGTTCCGTCCTCCATCAGGATGGCATAAGAGTTACTCCATACATGGACGACCTGCTTCTGAAAGCCCCTTTTGTGGAACTTCTTGATCAGCAGGTTCAGGACTGCATTCATGCTCTCACCCATCACGGGTGGATCATCAACATGGACAAGTCAGATCTTGTCCCATCCCAGTGTCTTGTCTTCCTGGGACTCCTCTTCGATACTCAGCAGAGCATAGTGTTTCTCACGGACGAAGTGACTCACCAGATCGCCCACAGGGTTTCTGCTATTCTGGCTCACGATCCAGTTCCAGCCAAGAAGCTGTCCTCTCTAGTGCGGAAGTTCATTTCCACCATAGAAGCGGTCCTGTTTGCCATGGCTCACACAAGGGAACTCCAGAGGTTTGTGCTCCAGGTGTGCAGGGGTCAGTCGGACCTTCTGAAGATGTCAGTGTCCCTCCCTCTTCATGTGGAACTGAGTTTGTCTTGGTGGCTCGACCTCTCCAATCTGCTGAAGGGCAAGTCCTTCCTGGTGTCCTTCTGGACCATGGTGACAAAGGATGCCAGCCTCTACTTCTGGGGAGTGGCCCTGGGTCATCTGAGTGCTCAAGGTCGGTGGTCTCCGGAGGAGTCTCTCCTTCCAATCAATGTGTTGGAATTTTGGGTGATATTTCATGCCCTTCGCCATTGGACACCCCAGCTGGAAGAATGCCCAGTCCGGGTCCAGTGCAACAATGCCACGGCCGTGGCTTACATCAAAAAGCAGGGTGGAACAAGAAGTGTCGCTGCTTGGTTAGAGGTCAAGGCTGTTTTGTCCTGGACAGAAGAACATATTCCTGCCATATCCGCAGTTCACATTCCTGGCGTAGACAATGCCATGGCAGACTTCCTCAGTCGACACACGGTGGACAGCAGAGAGTGGGAACTGCACCCAGAAGTGTTCACCCTCATTGTTCCTTGCATTGACCTGATGGCGACAAGACACAACCAGAAGGTTCCGATGTTATGCTGTCTCTGGAAGGATCCTCTAGCTCTAGTGGTGGATGCCATGTCCATTCCATGGTTATTTCCTCTGGCTTATATCTTTCCTCCCATCCCCATGTTGCTCAGGATGATAAGGAAACTGAGACTGGAGCGATGTCCAGTCATTCTGTTTGCTCCGTACTTGCCTCCGCAGGCTTGGTTTCCGGACTTCAGTGGTGGAGCTTTCCAGCTCCATTGACGTTCAGATCGTCTTCTACAGGGTTATCTGAAAAAGAGGATCTCCATCGTCTAGCCTTGATGGCTTGGAAACTGAATCCTCACTACTGTGTAAGAAAAGGTTTTCTTCTTGAGTGGTGGCGACTATGCTTAGTGCACGCCGGTCTGTTTCCTCTAGGGTTTACCATCAAGTCTGGTCTACCTTCTCTATTGGTGTGACGATAAGGACCTATCTCCGGATTTTGATTTTCTTACAGTCCTGGCCTTTCTACGGGAAGGTGTGGACAAGGGCCTCAGTTTGAGTTCCCTTAAGGTTCAGAAATCTGCTCTCTGTTTTTCGTTCAGTTGTCTAGGTTTTTTTCCAGGGCGTTGCTCATATTCGTCCTGTATTTCAGTCTCTTCGCTCCTTAGTGGGATCTTAACTTGGTTTAGGGAGTCCTTCAGCACCCTCCCTTTGAGTCTTGGGCTACTATTCCTCTACATTTACTGACATGGTACATGGCTTCTCTCCTGTCGATCGTGTCTGTTTGCCATGTCGCGGAGTTGCATGCTCTGTCCTGTAAACCACCCCTTTTTGGTGTTTCACTAGGACATGGCGGTGCTTCCGAGTTTGTGGGAGTTTCTCCCGAAGGTGGTTTCTGTATTCCTCCTTAATCAGGATATTGTGGTTCCTTCTTTCTGCTCTGGCCCTTTCTGTGACAAGGGGAAGGTTCTCCTCTTGCTAGCTGTGGTGCATTGTGTCAGGTTTTGTGTGCATCTCATTGAGTCCATTCGATGGTCTGATGCTCTGTTCGTCAGTCCTGAGGGTCCCAGGGCAGGGAGACCTGCATCCAAGTGACCCTTGTGTCTTGGATTCAGTCCACTGTTCATGGGTTCACGAACTGAGGAAGAAGCCTGTTTCCTTTTGGGTCACGGCTCCTTCCACTAGCTCTATTGGGGCATCTTGGGCTTCAAAGAGTCAGCCCTTAGCTGACCGGTTGTGCAAGGCTGCCACTTGGTCATCTGTGCACTCCTTTTCTAAGCACTACTGTGTTGCTGTGCTGGTGTCAGCTGATGCCAGTTTTGGCAGTCTTGCCTGTCTAGGATCTTCTTTTCAGTTGTTCGGTGCTCCCTCACTTTTGAGCCCTGTTGGCTCTAATTCAGTGTGCTGTGTAACAGTTCCTAGGGTGTTATTACCACTGTTTAGTTGACACTTCATTTGTTGTTGTTGGGCTCTGATCTGATGGTTCATATATGCTCTGGTGACTTTGGGGGCCCTGCACCTGGTCCTTGCCTTCCTTCCCTCCCTGGGAAACTCAATGGTTGGACATCCCAAAGTTACCAGCAACCTGTATTGGATGACAGAGAAAAGAGGATTTTAGTCTTACATGTTAAATCCTTTTTTCTTAGTCCATACAAGTTACTGGTCTCCCACCCTGTCAAGGGACCATGCTTGGCTCTCCTGTGGCAGAAGGTGAGGGTCCTTTCAGGTTCATGCTTACCGGAGTCTTCTTTTCCTTCTCACTACCTAGTCAATAGTTAGTGTCTCAAATCTTACTGGATCTGGTAGGTTAGCTGCAGTCAAGGAGGGAAGGTAGGCTCCACCCCTGCATTCATTTCTCAGAATTATTCCTGCCTACTTAAAGGAGCTGATTGCCTACCCAAAGTTACCAGTATCCTGTATGGACTAAGAGAAAAGCATTTAACAGGTAAGACTAAAATCTTCTTTTCTACGTGTTGTGTGTAAATTCAATGATCCCATTGATTTCAGTGGAATGAACTAGGTGAGAAAAGCGGAAAAACTGCACTTTTCACTGGAAATTATTCACCAAGGGGGGAAGTGGCATTATTTTCTGATTTTGGTTTGAGGCGAAAATTTTCATCCATCCCTAATAGTCAATAAAGATAGATGAACAGTTGGTGACTAAGAACAATAGCACCAGTAAATATACAAATACTGGGAATAATAACACTATGTAGCTGGGTGCGCTCAGAGATTCAAACACTTCTATAAATACAAAAGGGACATAGAAGTCCCAAAAACAAAATCCCTCCAAATGAGGCACACCAACCAGAATCAAATCATATCATAAATCTTTTATTGAATACAAAAATTGTAACAATTAAACAAGATCAAGCTAAAAACAATTAAAAACAAACAATTCCACGGGGGGACTCATTGGTGTGACAAAGAATATAATGGTGCAAAGTGGCTTATACAATACATCCCAATATATTGACATATAGCATACATGAAAAAGCCAAAATGTCAAAAATTATAATCAAGGAATCATTCCACCCATAAAAGAATAATAGTAATGGTGCAAACATGTGATGAAACAAACAATTCTACCCAAATATCGTGAAAATCTGAATAGAAGACTCTACCAATGCATAGTGAATAAAATATCATACCAATACCCAAAGTAAGACTAGTGATGTAACACAGCACCTGTTTAGAGTCAACTCCAGAGGATGTCCAACGAGTGTTGCCATAATCGGCTTCGTCAGGGGATCCTCTGTACTTTTAGGACTAAAAGTATGCCCTCTTCCAAACAAGGGGAACCTTTAACAGGTTCATGGGGGGTGATCTGTTTATGAACTAAATACACATAGGGAGGATGGTAGGTAGTGTTGAGCGAGCGTGCTCGGCCGATGCGCGGATCGGCTCGAGCATCGCTCTGCTCGGCACATGGCGGTACTCGTCGAGTACCGCCATGTGCTCTCCCACCATGTTCGGGTGGCGGGGATCTGTGCCGGAAGAGGCACAGATCAGAAGACGCTCCGCTGGACCACCAGGGACTGGAGGTACGGGGGCATTGCGGAGATGAAGGGGGCATTGCGGAGATGAAGGGGGACATTGTGGAAGAGGGGCATAGACTCTATGCCCCTCTTCCACAATGTCCCCCTTCATCTCCGCTATGCCCCTCTTCCACAATGTCCCCCTTCATCTCCGCTATGCCCCTCTTCCACAATGTCCCCCTTCATCTCCTCTATGCCATAGAGGAGATGAAGGGGGACATTGTGGAAGAGGGGCATAGCGGAGATGAAGGGGGACATTGTGGAAGAGGGGCATAGCGGAGATGAAGGGGGACATTGTGGAAGAGGGGCATAGCGGAGATGAAGGGGGACATTGCGGAGATGAAGGGGGACATTGCGGAGATGAAGGGGGCATACAGAGATGAAGGGGGCATAGCGGAGATGAAGGGGGGCATTGACCAGGCACCCTCCCCTCATCAGAGCAGGGGGTGCCTGGTGTAATGCTCGTGTCGCCCCATTGAAGTCAATGGGGCTCGGGTGCTCGGCCGAGCACTCGAGCCTCAGGGGGTGCTCGGTCAGAGCACCCGAGCACCCGAGCATCGGGGTGCTCGCTCAACACTAATGGTAGGCTCTTAAAGTTCTCATTTCCCATCTTGTTTTGCTTTTGAAAAAATGAAATGTGCCCTTGAATGTCCACCTATGCCTATCTTCTGTTTCTGATGAAGAGTTGCCAGAACTGAGGTCAACAGTGGTTAGATTTTTAGGTTTGATAATTTGTCTAGTGTGTCTAGGGTATGTGGGACGTTTTTTGAGATACTAAGATGACACTCGACTCTTGGAACAACATATTACACTTCATCTCATGCATCTACTCTATGGATCTCCGCTATATCCCATTGTGAGTCCCTGCAGCATCTCTAAACAGACTGATCCTAGCGCTTCATAGACTATAATACAATTCCGAGTGGGATGACTTTAACATTGGTTTATAGTATAATTATGATCACAATTTTTACTGATATCTTCCTACAGCAGTTTTTATCATTATCATGTTAGTGTCAAATGTAAGCTATACTTCTCAGATTTTTAATATTTGTTGGTCATAGCAGTGGTCCCAAGTGTGGTAGATTATAGCAACCCTTCTTCACATCCTTCCTCCTTCTCATCTGTGCTGCTGTTAATACATTTGGTCCAGCTTTCTCTCTCAGGTGTGGTTTCTGCTGATACTTAGATGGTATGAGATGTTGGTTCATTTTTAAGAACGTTAGTCTCCCAACATTGCTGCTTGATAGTCTCATCCTACGGTCATTCCCTTTCTCACTCTCATCCTCCACAATGCAACCCTCCACTCAATCAATAAGCATATATCTATATTCCTTAACAGAATCCAATTCCTCAGAGACATGCTGCTAATCGTCATGACTCCTTGCTCATGGTGCTTTGGCAGAAATTCTGAAATTTTGTGTTTTAAAGCAGGGGTCTAGCAAAGTGGCAAGGATGTATTCCTTATTGCTTTTAACGGATGTTGTGCGAGGATCTTGTTGATTGCATGCTAACATGTCCGTGACCAGCTGGTGCATCTCTGTATTGTCATTATGGTAATATTCCTTAACGATGCTCCTAATTTTTTTCTGCAATAAATATATCAATGGTAAAACTTAAAAAATTCCTGCCTCTGTGCGACTCACCATCATGGTTGCGTCCTCAAAGGGTTTCAGCATCTCACATACATCGCATATTAGTCGCCATTGCCCAGGTGACAAAGAGTCTCTCTCCAAAGCCTTCCAGTTTTACATAGTGTCCTTGCTAATGCTCTTATTCTGCTTGTACAAAAGCTCTAGCAAGTACAGTGTGGAATTCCACCTGGTATATACCTCCATTTTCAGGTTGTTACACTCTAGTATGGAATATAGAGCATTGCATGAACTGTAGGAATGACTAAAATGGCCAAGTTTTTGGAGGTGTCAAACAATTTCTTTTCACTTTTACTTCCACAAAGTTTGTTACTATGTTGAGGAAAGGTGTTTTGGTGCTTGTTTGTCTCACTGTCAGATGCATCAGTTGGTTCATCTGCTACACCTTCCTCCATTATGCATCAATACTAAAATGCGACTAGTTATCTTCTTCAGTGTTCTTTTTATATGTTTTTTTAATAGTACTGGCACTGGTGGTGGTGGAACTTTTGGTGGGACCTTGACAACTGCATCCTCCTCAGGAGGAGAGGGATCATTATCATTGATCGCACATGCTGCTGCAAATATGGCTGCAGTCAATTTTTGAACTATCACTATTCTCCAACGTCCCTTGTTAGAAACTGCATCTGATGATAGTAAATTCTTTTGTGGTATATATGGAACAATTCAGGGAATTTGTAGAAAGTTTATTTTAATTCAGTATGATGACAAGTTTTGCAGAAAGCGTGATGGTTTCAGTGAAGTTTACAGCATGTTGATATAAGCTGTCTTATCTTAACTCTTACATTGTCTATGGCTGGCATATATACAGTTGAACCTCTCTGAACATATATCTTAAAATGGACTTGTACAGTGCGGAGCCACATTACATCATGGATATGTTATTAGCTATATCTATAGAAATCACATATGAATATCCAAGACTAGTTTTGATATAACTTAGACATGAGGCCCTGTAGAGGAGAAACCCTCAGCTTTTAGATTTTATACACCAAGAAGACTCAGAAATTAATTAATTAATTATTTACAGCTTACTTGAAGATTTTAGTTCACTCCTCCAAAGGAAAGTACTACAGATAAAGTATTTTGAATTATAAATGAAGGATACTTACAGCTGACCTGAGAATCAATAAAAAATGATCAGAGACTCAATATAACACAAACTCCTCTCAAAATGTGTACATAAAACAAAAATTATCAATTCCCATACACATACCTTTCCTTTTTATAGAGAATTGATACAATTGCGGCCATTTATACCAATAGTATAGATCTAAATTGGTGTGGGAAATTGCAGAATGTAAACTGAGTATAATTTACTTGTTCAGAATCAACTGTGGTAATGTCAAAAAACAATAAAACAACAATTATTAACTATTAACTGATTTCAAGCGCTAATAAAGGAAACAAAGCCCTCTATTACAAACAATTAGCTTTAACATATATTATGTTATATTGTATTAGTTTATCCATAGACCAGTGTGATTTAGATCAAAAGCAAACTTTAGTAAAATAGTTTTACTCTTGGGAGGAGATTCACTAAGCAGTGATAAAGAGGTGATAAAGTAGAGATGGCTTCTCAAGTTTATCACTTCTTCAGTTCCTATGTTATTCTATGAAGCCTATGCAATAAGCGCTGTAAAGATGAAGAAATCTTAGAGCATTGGCTCCATAGAATAACATAAGAACTGGAGAAGTGATATCACTGGAGAAGTTATCTCCACTTTATCACCTCTTTACCACTGCTTAGTGAATCTCATCCCTAGAGTAATTATTTCATCGCATTAGGCTTCTACTATTATCTAAAACATCTGTGGAATATTTTATCTCTACTTCCAGACAGCCTCTTGCTACATGCAGTATGATACTTCAGCACTGCTGGTGAGAACCATGGGCTCTTCCTATAAAACTATATTTCTTACTTTTAAAAAGTTTTTACGTATTCCACATAATACCAACTATTTTCTAATGTAACAATCACACATGGCTATGATTCTTCTTATTCTTTTTAGACTTAGAAAATAAAATATATATATACCTTTGTTTCTATAAGAACACATGTGTACGCAGAACAACTAAAATTGTATAATGCATATGTCAGCTAGGCCTTCAACATATATGGTATTACATTTTTAATTGGATCATGAGAGGGTGTAGCTGGATACAGCTGTTCCTGTGATATCACTCGTACATTCCAGAAGCTAATTTTGTTGAAAAGGGGTGAAATGTTACTTGTTCCCTTTTTATGGGTAGATCACTTTCTAATCATAATTCAGACACACATCATTTGTATCATATTCATTCAGAAGTCATAGGAAAAGTGTGTTTTACTAAAACTATAATAACAATTCCGTTGGATTCCTCTTATCTTTTGCAGTTTAAAGAATCTTCCACAGAAGATCATATATTAATCCAAAATTAATATTACATCAATTGTGGAAATTATGAGTGTTTAACTAAATTTAATATTTATGAATATAACATATGTCGAGTTTGCATATAACGTATTTTGCATTTACTTTATAGTAATTAACATTGTATCAGTTTAGTACCACCAAATGTATCCTTTCTGAGATAGAAGTCTAGAAACCCCGGCCAAGTTTCTGCCTGTATATCACACAATGAGGATTCACATGTAGCTCTAATTTGCATTACAACAAATACAAACACAACATTAATAACATTTCTCAAAACATTTGTGTATATCAATATACTGTCCTATGTATTCAGTAAATAAATCAGTCTTTGAGATACAGTTTTTATTATGTCTTTTGTCCTTTAAGAATCCCCTTTTTGTCACTTCCGTGTTGGACTTAAACAAAACAAACTTGCTGGAGTCTCTTTCCTATCTGGTATCAGAGGATGTGGAATGAAATTGCACATCATGGCACCTATCACAAGATCATATTTTTTTTACAATTATTATCTATAATCAGCAAATATTTATTTCATGTTTATACATAATATCTTGTAAACCTCAAGTTTTTCCTAAATCTGAAAATGAGATCTTTGTTATTATTATGTACTATGAAGAATCTAAAATTTAGGGAACATAGTATACAAACAAAGTTATAATGTGACTTGCCACAATAAATCAAATTTATAAATTGTTTTGAAAAAGAAGAGTTCTTTTCCTTTCATAATAGAGATATATTATATGGCAAGACACAAATATATCTGTTGTACACCTAAGAGTGTTTATTGGTAATTACATAGTATTTTAATGCAATACCACATGGTCTGTGGTCTGAAGTATATTGATGGGTGTTGTTTAGTAAGTCAGTCTATAACATTTCTGTCCTGCCTGAAATGTTAAGAGTTTATTAACTATGGCTAAAACATACTATAGTTTTTTGTGACCAATTTATAACAACTTAATCTTAAAATATCATATATTATAACTGTATATTACTTATTTTCATACATTCTGGCATTCCTGTGAATGACATATACTCTTCCCTCCTTCCAGATGAGATGAGAACAGTGAAGATTTAGTCACCACAAGTAAATCTGTGCCTGCTGTCATTAACTCTTTGAGTGCCAAAATGTACTTCAATTTTCAGCACACAGTATAACCATATTATATATATTTTACTTTGAACAACATATGACAATATAAAACAAATATTATTTGTTTTATATTATTATGAGGGTTTGTAACAAACCCTCACAATACAACCTATTATCTGAGAAGAGATACTAAATTATTCATATACCTTGCTGTAGGACTCGCAACGTTTACTTTTAGCTATTTATTTCTCTGCTTTAGCCCTCTGAAGTAATATTATGGCGGGAAATCTTGCAGTCATAGACAACATAGGAGAAAAATGGCAAAGTTCTTGCGGGAAATTTATTGGCAGTGGTGAAAAGGAGAAAATTTTATGTATTGTCCATGGTCGGAAAGTTTTATGAAAAAAGTGAGAAATCAGTATGTTTTCTTAAAATGTTCTGCGAAAAAAATTTGTCCATCACTAGTCTCCAATGCATTCCTGTGTCAATAGATCACTCCATGATCAAGTCCATGGATCACTACTAATGCATAAATCATCCTATACAATAATTCTCTAAAATGTGTGTAACAACGCAGTCATGCGCACTAGAGACTGCTGCGCGTGCTGCAGTGATGCGCAGTAGAGACTGACCGTGACAAGGCTGATACAGAGCTGGACGTTCCGATGGAGCGTCCGGCTCTGTATCAGCCGTGGAGCGGGCAGTCTCTACTGTGCATGACTGCCCTGTGACTGGTTGGCAGTGGCACTGTGGCCCGTGTAACGGGCTCTTCAACTAGTAGCTAATATGAAGCAATGGATAGCTACCAATACCAACACAACATCATTACTAATACTGATCCACAAATTCATATCACTATCAGCCCATGCATATTTAATAGTACCAATCCTTAAATCTTTAACTGTAACAACACAAAATTATAGATGTCTGTATAAAACGATCCATAGACTATTACCTATCTCAACCCATAGATTTCTACCCATACCAACGAATACATTCTTATTTGTACCAACCCTTAAATCAAAATGAATGTAGACTATGATTTTTTTTTTATTATTACTGAAACCAACTAATAATTCAGTCAAATTTTTTGCACTGCTGATCTTAGCTTCCCATCAAATTTATATAAAGGAACAATACGTTTTTTGTTTCACTTGAATACTTAAACAGCTATTTTTTTTTACCAGATTTAGGTAACACCCTTACATACACATTTAAAAACTTGAACATTTACCAGAGTTATGAAGTTGAAGTTTCAGCATTCAATATTGAAAAGGGAATAAGATTGGAAGGAGACCATGCACACCAAGCATGCATGACTGCTGAAGGAGGTAAGTCTGTATCCATTGTTATTGCAAATCTTGTTATTCTAGTGTCTTTGTAAATGGTTGAAGATTCAGGCACAAAGTTTAAGCATGTAAAAAGGAGAGAATATTTGACTTTATTGTCTTCATTTTAGCATGACAAGTGATTTATTGAGCATTGGTGTTTCAGATAAAGAATCATTTAATGCATCAAATAATGATCAATCTGATCAAGAACACTTGCACAATGCAACCAATAACTAAAAGAGACAGAACAAAAGAAACACCAGACAACAGAGTAATTAAATAATATTCATGAGGCTTCAAGTGGTAGTAATACCTCTATTAAAGTTGATGCCCAAGTCTTCTTTATTGTTTTTATAATGCACAGTGCTATATTTCATTACTTTCATATTTGTAGTTCAAGAGCTATTCAAGCTGAAAGGATCCCCCTCCCGCCCCTTTCCCCTTCTCAGTCTGTTCCAGAGGGAGTACAGCGAGGGACAATCAGTATGCAAAATGAAAATCCTGCTCTCCTTTGTCAAGGAAGGCAGAGTTTTCCTTATCCTATATAATAATTCGCTAAGCTGTGTGTAACGCCCGACATGCGCAGTAGACACTGCTGCGCGTGTGGCAGTCATGCACAGTACAGACTGCCGCGCCACTGCTGATACAGAGCTGATACTGCCCCGCGACCGGCTGCCAGAGGCACTGTGGCCCGTGTAACGGGCTGTTCAACTAGTAATTAATAAATGAAGAGTATCCCTTGTTGTATCCGTCTGGTCCTACGACTGGATTCCAGATCTAAGGGAGGCAGCCAGAAGGAGAGGAAAGGGAATCCTTTCAGCATGAATAGCGCTTGAACTACAAACATGTAAGTATTGAAATTTAGCGCTATGTGTTACAAAATCAATAAATACTTCGGAAATCAACTTTAATAGAGTTATTACTGTCCCTTTAAATATAATATAACAAGGGGACATGTATGTAGAATGGCAGTCTAATAAAGTGATATTTGCACAATAAGTGTGGAGTAAAAAGAGGCATGATGGCTTAGTTTACTATTCTATGATATATGAGATGTGACAGCTCATCTAAAAAAGCCAAATGAAATGCCAACTTCGGATAAGAGTCAGCTGTACAAACTTGGTAGCCCGGGTTCTTATGACTGAAAGGAAGTCTAGGTTTTGTCAACAATTTTCAGATATGATTCTGCATTTTACCATCTCCTCCTAACATTCAATTATTTCATTAAAAGTTTTACCAACAATCCAGTTCCCCCCATCTGTGTTGGCAGGCACTGCATGAAGCATGTTAACCTGTAATCTATATGTATTGTAAATTATAAATAAGTATATACAAAAATAGGATTACTAGACAATCTCTACCACATATTGAGACAGGATATGAGAGCACTAACCCATGGGGTGCCTTAGGTAGATCATCTTTCTTTTTATTTTTTAGTTATTTAGTTAGTTAGCTAGTTTGTTAGTTAGTTAGACAGGTAATAGTGGTGGATCCTGTGAGTATCCTCCCACTCTTAGGCCTCAATTCAATTAGGTCTGACTGCTAAAAAAACAGCCAATGGCATTTTTCCAAGCACAGCAAGCTATTCAATTATCTGTGTGATGACAAAAAGCCTGCAAAAAACAAACATTTCAGGCGACAAATTTAGCAGCATTTTTACCCATTGAAAATAAAAAAAATACGTCACAAGATGCAATTCAATTATATGCGTTAGCCGTAAGATCCGTTAAGGGACCCACTTTATCATGGGAAATTCTGCACCCAGTTTTTTTGGGAGCAGAGTTCTATCTAAGCCCCATATCAATACATCAAAAGAACTCCAAAACTGTGTTCCGTGTTACTAGAATTAACCCTTTGAGTGCCAATGGGGTATGCTTACCCCACTGGCACTCACATGGTTAATCCGACTAAGTTACAAAGCAACAGCCCCTGAAAACAAACACTAGTAATCGTGATGTCCAGAAAAGTCTTCAGCACCCTGGACAGCTAATGTCCATCTTCTTCTATCTTCTTTCATCTCTCTTCCTTCTTCTTTGTATCCGTTCTGTCATTCCTGTGAAAAAAGAAAAAAAGTTATATTAAATGATGTGTACCCAAACGTAACCCTGACATTTGTGCATAGTTTAACCTCTTGAGTGCCAGCGGGATACGCAATGCATTGCAGAGCAATGCGTGGTGTACCTCTCTGGCAACCAAAGGGTTAACCATTGCACATATTTCAGGGTTGGGTAGATAGAGAATGCCAACATAATCAATGAATTGCCCCATAAATCCGGTTAAAATCAAAATATGTGCTCCCAAAAAATATTGAAATCCATATGGCCCGTTGTTTTCCCCACTGCTGTTGGCGGCGGTGGTGGAGAAAGGGTGAATGAGCAGACCCCCCCTTAGTACCTGACGGGCCTATGCCAGTATCACTGTGAGGGAATTTTTAACAAAGACTGCTTTTATATATATAGGTAGTCTCTGTTCAAAAGGACTTACAGCCATTGGCTGGGATGTGTACTTATGCACCTCCTAGCCATTTAGCTATGAGCAGGTTCCTTCAATCCCCCGCTTGAAGCTGATAGGCTGGGAGGTGCGTACGCACACATCCCAGCCAATAGTTGTGACTGCCCATATATAAGCAGTCTCTGTTCAAAATTCCTTCACAGTGGAACGGGCATTGGCCCGTCAAGGATTTGCCATTTCTCCAGTAACGGAGGAGAAAACAATGGGGCCATATGGATTTCTATATTAGTGGGTCACTTCAGTAAACTTTTTTAGGAGCAAATATTCTGATTTCAACTGGACTTATGGGGCATTTGATTAATTAAGTTGGCATTCTCTATCACTCTTACACTGAGATCTGTTAATTGTTTAACCCCTTGGGTGCCAGAGATGTATGCAAAGCATCTGTCACCCAAGGGGTTAAACTATGCACAGATGTCAGGGTTATGTTTGGGCACACGTTATTTAATATGACTTCTTTTCTTTTTTTTAAAGGAATGACAGAACGGACATAAAGGGCCCTATGTTCAAAGGGATAACGACAAAAAAATGTTGTATGAACGACAAAAATAAGTAATTGTATGCATAAACAACATAAGTTCTATAGAGTATATGACAAAAAACTAGTAATGACATTTGTGTATGACACAACTCCAGAATTGCCGGGCAAAGGGGCAGGGCAAGGGTGTGGCTAAAATATTCTCCAGTATCGCACAGAGGAAAAGAAAATGTGTCGTATTCAATGACAAAAAATGCCTTGCAAAAGACAAAATTTGTACGTTAAGAAAAAGGTGGAGGGAATGTGAATTTCTGAATGTGAGAAACCTATAACAACTGAAGGAAACACAACACAAAGCACAATTACCTTACCTATATACAGACATTTTTGTTGTTTGTTATGACATTTTTGTAGTTACATATGACAATTTCAGTCAGGAATCGTACTACAATGACAAAGCGACATATTTACGATCACAACTGACACTCTCTGAAAATATTAATGAGCACAGCAGCAATGTATTTTGAAATGTAGCTACAAATGACAAAAGCTATTTTGCTACTTCTTTGAACATATGGCCCAAAGAAGAGAGAAGCTAGAAGAACACGGATAGTGGATGACAGGTAAGTGTAACACAGATAAGCTAACAATCAGTGCTTGAAAGTATCTCAGGTAGGGCTTCCATTGTTCTCACATTTAGAAGATTGTCCCTTGCTGTGATCTGTCCGGGCAAGAGACCAGATTCCACATCTGAGGGAAGGAGGCTTACACTAGGTAAAAAGGGCGGGAGGGGGATAATTTATCATTCAATTACTCTTGAACTATAACTCTGACAATACTGAAATAACACTCTCCATGGACCAAATACTATGAAGATTAATTGGAGCTGCTGTTTTTGCGAAACATTACTATCCCTTTAAGGGTACTATTAATATATGTAGCATTTATATCATTGCTCATAGATTATTATGCATAATAACATATACTATAGATTATACTTTTAACATGAATCTACTCTCTAAGTTTCCCTTATAAAGACTAAAACAAACTATATTTCTACATGTATTTTGTAATAATATTTATAATCTAGCTATGAGTCAGGCATACATAATTTGTGCCTGGTACAACAATATCTTATTCATGAGCACAAATACTTTTAATCTGCACTTCTAAATAAACTAAAATGTAACAGCAGCCCATATTCTAGACTGAGAGACAAAATGGCTTCAAAAGTTCCCTTTTTTTTTTTTTTTTTTATTAGACAAAATATAAATACATACAAACAAACATACATATTTCCATAATTTACTAAACATATTTCAAACCCCTGTGGAGAGAGAGATAACCCCATCATAACTACACCCTTGACCACAAACGTGCTGGAATACTACCTTAATTATAACTCTTCTACCTCCCGATATACCTGATCACAAACCTTCCTCATTCTTACTGGCATATCTGGAAACCAATAAACCCCTTGTTCCATTCTTAATTGCCATTTTAATTGTGACATAAATTGAACCGTAGTCACTGGCAAGGAAGATTTCCATCCTCTCGTCAGCAATCCTATATAGTAATTCGCTAATTCGTGTGTAACGCACGACATGCGCAGTAGACACTGCTGCGCGTGCTGCAGTCATGCGCAGTAGAGACTACCCGCGACGCGGCTGATACAGAGCTGGGCGCTCCGAAGGAACGTCCAGCTCTGTATCAGCCACGCCGCAGGCAGTCTGCACTGTGCGTGACTGCCCCACGACCGGGTGACAGTGGCAGTGTGGCCCGTGTAACAGGCTGTTCAACTAGTATCTTAATAACTGCAAAGCAATGTGTTACCAAGTACTCCTGTTTTAAGGTTAGCGAAGGCCAAAAGAGATTCAACAGTGCTATTTCTGTTTTTTTCTGTAAGGAGATATTGAAATAATTTAAAAGAAAATTAAAAGCTACTTCCCATGCCTTTCTAGCCTTTGCACAGGCCCACCATATATGATAATATATTCCCTCCTTTTTACCACACCCCCAACATATAACTGGCAAGTGAGGATTCATTTTAGATAAAAGTTCCCATTTTTATTACATGTTAAACACATAGGACAAATACTCTGACATCTTACAAGAAATCACTCTTGTTGATTCCATTTTCAAGAAATATTCTATTTGGCCCTGAGCATAAAAAATCATTAACCAAGCTACAAGACAAAACAGAGCCTTTTCTCACTTCTTAAGTCATATAATTTTGATCCCAGGAGAAAGAATCATAATTTATGTTTCATCAAGGATTTCAGTAATACATCCTCTACACATACAGATTCCCAAATTGCTGCAACCAAGCTCACTAGTAAATCCAGATTGTCCTGGTAAGACAGAAAACAACCAATTAAGTCCTCTACCACCAAATTCATTTTGGGCTTATTGTGGTGCAGTAATCTCTTTACCAGACCCTCCATTGGGAGGAATGGTCAAATACTTTCATCAGCCGTAGGTGAAGACCATTTTAGACAGTTGGATACTTCAGGCTGTATCCCTTCGGTACCGCTTTCTTTCCTCCTTTCAGCTTCCAAGCAGGCTTTTCAGATCCAGGATTCCAAAGGAGAAAAACAAGGTCAAAGACTTTCAATGTGCAATGTACTATCAATTCTTTCTTCAGAAGTAATATATCCCATTCCCAAGGACCAAAGGTTTCAAGGCTTTTATTCAAACCTCTCCATACTATCCAAAAGAGATAAAATATCTCAACAAATACCCAAACATCCCTAGATTCAACATGCAATTCATCAGCTCTCTTATCATTCAATTCCACATGAGACTGTTACAACTATACCTTTTGCAGAAATGGAGCAAGAATATTTAATGTCTGAATCATCACAAATCTCTGTGCCCAGTGGCATGACAATCACTGACATGTTGGCTGAAAAAACGCAATCTCCTAAAAGGAAAGACAGTTGGGCTGTAGTTGCAAAAATGTTAATCTTCTAATCTCCCACCATGCTATTCTGGATAAATGGTCAAAAACTGGAATCTTCTCTTCTTATCAGTGGTATAAAAGTCAGAGCAGTCTCTAGAGTACTTTGAATTCGGGTGACCACCTTGATAGAAACATTCCATTTGATTACAATCTGACAGTTGCGTATATAAATCTTCAAGGCAGAAATAGAAGCAAGAAAGCCTGGGTGGAAGTCCAAGAAATTCTACATTGGGCAACAAAATATGTTCCAACCCTAACACCCATCTTTATCACAGGAATAGAACATTAAGAACCCAAGTACCTCAGCAGGATGACCACACAGGATAGTAGAAACTCAAGTAGACCTTCAAAGACCTAGTAAACAAATAAGGGCACCCAAACCTAGGTCTAATAGCATTCAGATGCAACATAAAACTTCTTCTCTTTTGTTCAAGAACAAGGAATCTGAAGCTGCAACAATAGATGTGATGGTAGTTTCCTGGAACTACAAGTTGACTTACTGATTCTCTCCTGTGGAAATGACTTCAAGGGTTCACACAAATCTCAAAAAGGAAAAGGTGCAAGTTCTTCTCATAGCTCCAGCTTATTCACACTCAGCCTGGTATCACACTTAGGTGGATTTTTTAAATAATAGAACCATGGCTTATCATCTACTCTGAGCCATATTTTGCATCCCAACCTCGTCAATCCGTCTTTAATGGAATAGAGATTGAAGATACAACATAAAAGCACAAAGGTTTCAATGACAATTTCATCTAAACCATTAAAAATCTCATAAATCAGTTTCTTTAAAAATGCATCATAGAATTTAGAGAACATATGTCAACTTCTGTTATCAACAGGAACTAGATACTTTCCGTTTCAAATTACCCATTCTTCTGACTTAAACTTAGCTCCTTGAAGGTTCAGATTTCCGTATTAGCAATATATTTCCAATATAAAATAGGAGAAATTCCCAAAATCCTAACCCTCCTGTAAGGTGTAACTCATATGGACCTGCGTTACAAGGAGCCAATGCTTCCTGGAACTTGAAGTTTATTCTTGAAGTTCTTCAGGACAACCCCTTTGAACCATGACTTGTTCATCACTCAAACACATTACTTAAAAGACTGTATTTCTAACTGCTTTTTCCTCAGCTCAGGGAGTATTAGAACTTAGTGCGCTATCCTGCAGATCTCCTCATATAATTTTCCATCAAGACAAAGCAGTTTTGCTGACTGTTGCTGAATTTCATCCCAAGTATGAACCAGGGATTGGTCCTACCTTCCATGTGTTCTAATCCATCCATCATGAAAGAAAATCAATTATTTTCCCTGTATGTGGCAAAATGCCTTAAATACTACTTGCAAATCACAAAAATTGTTTAAACAAGCATCTACACTCTTGGTTATCCCAGACGCAAGGATTCTTCAGCCTTCATTCTAAACATGCCTGACAAATAAACCTAAATTTGCATTCTAAAGCTACTCAGACAGCCAATAAAGGTATCACTCTTACTCTACCAATATCCTTCTTTTTCTACAGTTAACACAGTACCACCTTTTATTTTTATTTCAGAAGTTCATAGAAAATGCAGACCCACTCTGCATGCAACTCTGATCTCATGGATCAAAATCTGTGCCCTTTCCAATTAAAACTCACTCCATGAGAGATTTATGAGTAATTAATTCAATCATCAAATTTCAACAAATCACAACTGTAAAATGGCTACATGGTTTTCGGTTCTTACATTCACTGTGCTACAGAGTCAACATTTTTGCTTCAGGAGACACTAACTTCCAAGTCTTGCAAACAACTGCCCTCTACATTTTCTCTCCTTCCCTGTGTTTTTAGAACTTTGGTGCATCCCCATGGTCCCTTTGTCCCCACTGGCTGTCAGAGAAAAATTATTTTTTTGTACTACCTGTTAAATCCTTTCTCTTAGCCCACAGTTAACACAGGGCATCCCAGCACAATAACTCAAAACTTTTTTTTTTATATGGTGCATGTTAAGGGCCTTGCTCTTTCTTGACTTTTCCCTCCTGAGGACTTTCTCTTCCTTTTCTTTGCTATTTGTAAATAACCTCTAGTGGAGAGTAGGGGGTGTTAATTAAGACAGGACTGATTCTAAAGTTAATTGTTAAATGTCCTGCCTCCTGGTGGAGGATGCTTTAGCTCCATGGTCCATATGTCCCCCAGTGGAGTAAGAGGAAAGATCACAAACATGCATTAGTTAAGCTTTCAATTTTCAAGTTTAGCCTGGAGGAAAGAAAATATATCTGCCACATTGCACATCACCAGTGAGCCGCTGTAAATCTTACCTACCAGAATGTGGTTTACCTCATACTTCCTGAGTGAGTCATGCAGCTTAAAAATGCAGTCTGAGTCTCAGGTGTCTGAATCATGCAACCTGCTGATACATGCAAGTGGGGCAATGGTGGCCCAAAAGGGACTGTAGGAAATGTGTTAATTTCACAGTTCCAAATAGAGCCATATCATGTTTTGGCTTGTAGAGACCCATCAAACACACACAAACATTGGTCATTTACCTTCGTGGCTGGCAAGACAGGTGATTTGAGCAGCCTTGGTTTGTTAGATTAGTCAGCCAGCCAGAAGCTAAAAAAACAATTGCAATCTGATCAGTAAGGCAAAAAAAAAAAAAAAAACAGTTTCTCCGCTTTTTTCCGTAGCTCATTCAATTGAAAGTGGGAACATTAAATTTGCACACCACATAGCAAATATTATTTTATTTCACAAAGGCATAATATAAAAGGGGCATGAGGATGCCTGTGTTGGTGGGGTGTGGGGAAAGAATCTGCTGAACAAGGAATGTTGTTTGGGGGTTTGTTTGCTGGAATTGGTGGCAGTTAATAAAAAATAAATCCTAAATACAATTTAAAAAATAAACCCATAAGACATGGTATAAGAGGAATCTGAGGAGGGTGCCTGTGTTGGTTGGTGGAGTGTGGGGAAAGAATCATTTGAACAGGGAATTTGTTTTGGGGGTTTTATTGACTGGTACTGGTGGAACAGTTAATAAAAACTAAATAAATACATACAAATTTCTTATAATATTTTAACGTAATAGAGGCATGGACCCCCTGTCGTAAGCTGCCACTGGGGTAGACTGATATTTGACATGACAGAGTATTTTCTAGAGGATGATATTTGTTGTTACATGCGCAAGCCCTGAGGAAACATTGATTTGTAAGACTAAGACTATTAGAGGCCCAAGCCCTAAGGAAACATTGATTTGTAGGACTTGTTAGAAACAAACTCCCAAAAATTAATTTTTTTTTTTTTGTAGGTGGTATTGTTTTTTTTTTTTTTTTTTTTAAAAAACAAGCCCTGAGAAATAGAAAAAAAATGCCCTACTGGCCTAGTGTCAGCAGGTCATGTCGTAGTTGTGTTGGCCGTTGGCCACTGGTCATTGTCAAATGCCCTAATGTAGATGCAGAATTTGTTCTTGCTGATGCTGCTGAGTTGTTTAAGCAGGAGGATGATTAGTCAGCTCAAAGGGAATGGGATCAACAACAGCAGTAACATGGCTGATGGATGATGAAGGTTCCACTTGCCATGACTAACTCCAGTGATGTGCCTGAGGCAGTAGCAGCACAATAAGTAGCTCCCAGTATATGTGGAGAAAAGAAGAAGTTGGCCAATAATTCTTCTTCACCTACCCCTCCTCCAAAATCATGGGTGTGCTGCTACTAGAATAAAAAATTTTCCCTTGAGAGCAGGAACTGTGCCTCTCATCAGCAACTGCAATGTGCATAGTGTGTGGTAAATAACACCTGGCACAACTGTATCCAAACATCATGACACCAGAAATCAAGTACTGCTGCTGTCACTTTACCCCTTGTCCACACCATGCTAAGG
The DNA here is from genome assembly GCA_037306005.1 of Rhinophrynus dorsalis. Lineage (NCBI taxonomy): Eukaryota > Metazoa > Chordata > Amphibia > Anura > Rhinophrynidae > Rhinophrynus > Rhinophrynus dorsalis. The sequence continues at coordinate 150,283,429 of CM074722.1, read as the reverse complement.
ACACATGACAACTTGATGACAGTTTAAGATGCCGCTTGGTGCCCTGATTGCGATTCTCCTCCACCACACTGTCATGTGTGGCCAGTGCACCACACAGTATGCAATGGGTGAGCACAAACTGCCACAGCCTAACATCTACAGAGTGGCTATCATTTGGCGGGGGGAGGTTATGATGGATTGGCAGAAGATGTAGTGACCCTAGAGGAAGAAGATGATGGTCAGCTAGTTGTTTCACTCATCAATGAACTTCCAGTCTCTGCAAGGGTTTCTCTATTCTTCCTCCTCTTTGATCTACGCCTCTCCTTGCTGCCTTTCTGGAGAATCAGGTTGTACAGCAACATCGGTGATCTATTTCTGTGGTGGGTGTTTGGCTTTAAGTGCCGTTGGTGATGACTGTGCTGTTCCTGCCCCAAAAGAAAAATAGTCCCACACCTTTGACTTCAAGGCATAGGGAACAGATGGAGAAGGATGGCCTCCTTCTTCTTCCCCTCCACTTTCCCCTTCAATGGCTGGGGCAGAGGATGATGTTGCTGCTGCTGTTGCTGCAATTGCCTCAGGTTCAGCACTGCAACTAGGACTCAAGAGTATTTCTGTTGCTGGCAAGAGGAACCTGTCCTAGTCCCGCATCACTTGTTGAACCCATTCCCACTGTGTCCACGGGGGTCTGTGGCACTCTAGCCTGCTCCTCAGCATCCTGCTGCCCTTGCAACTCAGCAGCAGCAGGAATTAGCTCAGTTGTAAATTCCACAAATTCCAAAAGCTCACTGCTGTTGATGGTGGTGATGCCTATCCTCACCTCTGTCTCCCATCACTTCTCAGTTTGGGCTAAAATGGCAATAAGTCTTTTCCACCCCAGCTTCTCCATCATCATCATCACCACCACCACCACTAGTCCGTCCGTGCTGCTGTTCTATTAAAGACATCTCACTGATGGTTGGAGGAGGTGACGAGAAATGTGACAAAGAGTCCCCTAATGTCACACTTGCCATTTCTCGGTGACGTGAATAAGGCAGACTGGCATTACTAGCAGCAGGCACAGGCAGCTGGCACAGGTGGTATTATTGTTATGCCTGCTATCCACCACCAGTTCTGGCTTCTCCAGGGCCAGAGGAATGGTGTGGGCTCCCTTGACCACTAGTCTGGATGCTCTCAATTGCTTCCCCTACCACCCCCCTAACACTAGTCCAATCGGCTGCTTCACCATTACTGTTGCTACTACTAACTCCAACCACATCAGTTTCAGCCCCTGAATCTTCCTCCTCACAGTCACTAGTAATATGATAATTACCCCCTCCTTCACTCCTAATATTAACATGCTGCTTGACCTTCTTAGTAGTAGTACTAGCACTGGCGGGACTGCTTGGGGATGGCAAGTGTGGCTTAGGGTCCCCTGCTTTCACACTTGGCATCATCTTCTCCTTCCCCCCCTCCTGAGTATCACAAGACACACTGGCAGCAGGTTCAGCACTGGCAGCAGGCACACTATTGTTGGCAGCAGGTTCAGCACTGGCCTAGGGGTGATTTAGGAGGAATGGCCAGCATTGGTTCTGTAGTGCTCACTTCCTCCTCAGACTCAGTGGACACATAAGGGTCCTTCCAGTTCCTCCTTTTATTTGTTTTAAACTTGTTCATAGTGATAGCAGTCACTATGAGCCTCTCCTACCTCAATTTTGCAAAAAGATCACAGCAGAATAACACAGCATGTCTACCTTGCACTGTAACTGCTTCTATTGTGTTTCACTTGTGCAAATATGTTTTTATAGCAAATAGGCGAAAAATACGTAAAGCAATGGGGAGAAACTTTCTAGCCATTGAAAAAAATGGCGAAGAATTTTGGCCATTTGGCAAAAATGGGAAGAATTGCTGTTTTTAAAGCGGATTTTCCAGTGAAAAAGCAGACAACGTGGTTTTCACAGATTTTTTTTGCGGGAACACGGACGGACCATTCGTCCACCCCTAATCATGAGCCAGCAGCAACACTAAACTAAAACAGATAAGCAATGTATCAGATACCTCTATTTAACAGTTGCAGTCGCACATGGAGGAAGTAATGACATACAATTGCTACTATTTATCACACGTAAATACAGATACCTGCAATATTCATGCGCTTCCCTTGACTAAAATTTGTTTTTTTCATCAGTGTGATAATGAATCAGTGACCCAAAGTTTCAGAGTGCTCTGTTCTCCTGTTTGCTTGTGTGAACAGCTCCATAGGAAAACATTATACTAAACTCTGTAGTCAACTCTGCAATATAATCTCCTGTGCCAAACCAAGCTTAACCCCTTAACGACCCTTGACGGTCATAGTACGTCATGGGTCGATCTGAGTTAACGACCCATGATGTACTATGACCGTCATGTAATTCCGGGCTTCCCCTGTAGCTGCACGCCGATCGGGGAGTCCGGAATTGAAACAAACAAAAAAAAGCTCTGTGGTCCTTTAGTTACCGCCGTGTGCCTGTGCAGCCGGTTGTTAAGGGGTTAATGTTAATTTTTTTTCTAAGTTTTGTATTTACTTTATTACTGATTATAATCCCTGGGAGCTTCTTCATTTTGTGCACCCGTAGAGGGCTCATATGCTGAAGACAAGGGAGATGTCAGTGATGCGATTCACATCATAAAGAGGATGGGGTTTAATTGGGTGGGTGGGTGGGGCTTAATTGACTTTGTGTCATATAGTGTACAGGAAGTGGGTGGCAAGTGAGCAGAACAGGGTGAGAAAAGAATAAGTGAGCAGGAAGTGGGAGGAACAGGTTGGGAAGGAGAAGAAACTCACCAACGCTGGAGATTCAGCCTCTGCCCCCAGAGACCCTTTAATTCAGTCTGAAAACCATAATCTCCAGGGTAGATCGGGAGAGTTCCCAGGTATGCTGATAACTGAAGCTGAAGTGCCTGTAAAGAGTTAAGGGCCATAGGCATAAAGTCAAAAGTATAGCAGTTGTGGTACAAGCTGAGAGCAACATATGGTACAAAAGAAAATTCTCATTGATATAAATGAACTATTAACCATGGGTATGCATTGGAGACCTCTCTAACATTCAAGGCCTTAATCATTTGAATGCCATAGACTTGTGCAAAACATTGCCCTGTGATGCTTTGCACGTCACTCTGGAACTCAAAGTGTTAAATGGTCAAATTAAATCAATGTGAATTTTTGTGTCCCCTATTGCGTAGTTGGTTTGCCCCAGAATTGTTTTGTCCTAGACATAATTCTATAATTTGCACCCCAAACTATTATTTTTCCATGGCTTTGTCTAGTTTGTATTAGCAACACTCCTTTCCTATGTATATTTAATGACAACTTTTATTTAACCTTTCATGTTTTCTTGGTAAATGTTGCCATCATGTGGTTATTGCTTGTTTTGCATAGTTATGACAATATCTATGTGGAATCTTAGTATTTCAGAATATTTTGATCAAGGTATAATTTAAATAACATGGCACATCTGTTAAGCTCCACTCCACATACGTATGCCCCTCCCTTTTTTTACACAAATCTCATCATTTATATCCCCAGCAGCACCATGGGAGTCCCCTTCTCGGACTCCAGAAGACAAAGTTCCCAGGAATGCTTAGGATTCTTTGTGGTATGTGTATATAATTCTGGAGCAAACCTAGAGCACTATAAGGGACATAATAAAATGCTATTCATTTAAATGGGGCTGTCTGTCAACCTCTTGGGTGCTAGAGAGCTCTCCATTGCATTGTGTTTGCAATGGATAACTTCTCTATATTATTCAAGGGGTAAAAAGTTTTTTAAATCAAAGGAAATTTAAAAAATGTGTGTATATATGTCCCTTAGGGCACAGTTTGTTTGCCACAGAACTGCAGCAGTCCTTCTTAGTACATCAGCTTCAGTGAGTCGAATCCTATGCTCAAGGCCAGTTTTAAGTGGGGTGCCAAGGATGCAGTGCTGCCAGTGGGAATTACTGCCAGTATTAAAATAAGATAGATCTACCCAGTCGGGGAGATGAGGTCTGTGCCTCCTCTGACATGGACATCTGTCTTTATCTTCTGCACTATGCACAGTCATCTGATAATGCAGAAAGAAGGATGTGCTATCACATCTTGGCACCCTGTATTACTGGATGCTTTGATGACCATGAGAGAACTGGTGATAGAGGTCTACGCTGAAGAAGGGACAGACCTCTTTCAAGTTCAACTGGACTACCATTGATGGTAGAGAAGTAGAATGGGGCCTCAGGAAAGGGTGGGGCAGACTGGGGGGCCAAGTATGAGGAGAAAACAGAATGGTGGAGAGAGAAAGAGTGGTAAACAAACTGACTGGTGGTGAGAGAAAGGGGGACAATTAGAGTGATGAGGAGAGAAAGAGGGGGAAACAGAGTGAAGGGGTGCAAAAGACGGGAAAACAGACTGGGGGAGGGAAAAAGCGACAAGCAGACCAGAGATAGAGAGACAAATGAGCAAACGGGACCTGGGGAGAGACAAGGAAACAAATAGACCTGGTGGGAGAGACAGAGGCACTCAAACTGGGGGCAGAAAAAGAGGGGTAAAATAAGTGATTTGTGGGGAGAGAAAGAATGGGAATCAAGCTGAGTGGTGGGGATGTGAAAGGGGGAAGCAGACTGGGGGAAAGAAAAAGAGGGAACCTGACTGAGGGAGAGATAAAGAGGGAATCAGATTGGAGGGAGAGAAAAAGAGAGAAACAAAAAGATTGGGGTAAGAGGATGAAATAGACTGGGGGCAGAGAAAGAGGGGTGGGAAACAGACTGAGGCAGAGAAAGAGGGGATAATGGAGCAGAAAAAGAGGAGGAAAACAGACTGAGGGCAGAGAAATAGAGGGGAAAGACTGGACTACAACCATATGTATTAGTGATTACTAGTGGACAATGTAACAAGGCTGGGATGTCAGTGTAGATGTGGCTCTTTGACTATAGATGGACAGTAGAACAAGGCTGGGGGACAGAAAGAATAATTAGTTCTGTGATTACTTGTGGAACAAGACTTGGATGTCAATGTACGTATGTATGACTATCTGACTACTAGTACACAGTAGAACAAGACTGGGGTGTCAGTTATGTGAGGTTCTGCGACAACCAGTGAACAGTGGAACAAGGCTGCATTGTAAGTGTTCAGAAGGGGAATGCTAATACTAATGGAAGGAGAACGAGGGAGACTGGGGAAGAGAGAGGGCATAAAATACTAAAGAGATGACAGGGAGAAAAAGGAGGCTGTATGTAAAGGGGAGTGATAAAGGGTAATTGCGAGGAGTGGAGGAAAGAAATTATGAAAGTGAGGGAAAAAGACTGAAGGAGACAGCGTGGAAAAAAAAGACTGGGGTAGAGGGGCTAATTGTGTCATGTAATGGTAATTGTTCTGCTGGTTTCCTTTAATGGTGTATTGCTCTGCTCTGTCTCCTGTAGTGGTTTATTTTCCTGCTTTGTAAGGAAAAATGTATAGTGAAAGCTCTCTCTGAGTGGGGGTGAGGGAGAAGAAGCAGAGGTGGAAATCTAAAAAATCCTTCCAGGCTACATTTAGGGAAAAGGATAGTAATAATGGTAGTCAGATTCTATATGAATAGGGTTAGTGATGTGACCAAAACTAAGAAACAAAAGAAATAACGGTAATATAACTGAAATGAGTAATAAAAAGAAAGAATAACTATACTAGACTATAATGGTATAGTAGATACATGTATAAAAAACAACTACTGTTCATGAAACACAACAGAATATAGATATTGAATGATTAATCACTTGAAGATGCATGAATATACAAAAATGAAATATTAATAAATACCAGTTCCAAAACAATATAAAGTCTTTTAACAATGGATGAAATGAAATTGGATGAGATGGAGATGATGTTCAATGAGTAATAGAATATGGAGTGGATGATGAAGGAAAGTCTGGCATATACGTCGGTAGTATCAATCCAAAGAGAGTTCTCTGTGCAGCCGTCAGAGGCCCGGAGTCATCTCGGGCAAGTGTACATGCAAAAGGAAAAGGAGATAGCGCACCAGAGATCTAAGTGTAGTGATTCCACAGATGAGAAATACTTAAAAAACAATGACTAAAATAACTTTGTCACAAAAAGTATATTTAAACAATAGAGAATATAAAAAAAATGTAATTTAAATGTAATGCTGATCTGATATAGTTTAGGTACAGCAAATAGGTAAGATCAGTCCATGTTAATATACATTCTCCAAATAACATAAAAAATGATAAAAACTAAAGTTCAAATAAAAATAATTTATATAATAAAAACGGAGGTGACTACATCTAAAAAGATGATACTGTATATGAAGCAAAACGTCTATGTGGACAGAGATAAATATCTTGAGTGATCCGATGGTCAGGACTCATCTAACAGGTTGGCACAAAACCCACTTATATACAGGGAATATGCATCTGGAGAGTCAACACAAGGGAAGGCAGGGGGAGTGACCGAGACAAGCAGTGAGCAGAGAAGTAATCACAGTATCAAACAATAATATCTGCTCACCGGAAAATTTCTTGATAAGCTGCGTGTAAAGGTTTCTTTGCTTCAACCCATCGGTGTATACTCCGTCTCCCTTGGCTGTGAGTCAGTTATCTGTGACTGAGTCCACTGATGCTGTGCGATGCAGCGGAGTGTCACTATGGCATGTGGGTATATTGGACTGTTTTAAAACCTGCAGTCTGAAAGCCATTGTGCGCTCTCTCCTTTTCATTTCCCTGCTTTGTCTCCTGTAGTGGTTTGGGAGAGTGGTTGTGTATATTTGTGTGTTTAATTAAATAAATAGCAAGAATATTGTTAAATATTTTTGTGCAAAAAAAGAAAAAAAAAAAGAATACTGCAAATTATCTTGTACCTGGCCCCGCAATCCTTAGAATTGGCCCTGCCTCTGATTCTAGTCCCAGCAAAAATGTACAAAATCAAACCTAAACTAAGAGCATAGACTCTACACACCATTTATTTCCATGTGAATTTTATATTTTTCGTTTTATTTTATGATTTGGTGCACATCCAAATCTGATGACTAGGATTTAGTATCAAGCTAATTCCTAAAAATACAGCTTCTGTAAATTTCTAATACATAACTTGGTAAATTGTTAATGATATCTTTTTTTTTCCTCTGACAAAATGATGTGTAATTAATATTTCAATATATATTAAATATATTGGCTCCCCAAATATTGCACTAGAAAAAATTCCAATTTAGAGGCACCAGGGGTGTAAATAGAAGGGCTGCAGAAGGTGCAGCTGTGACAGGGCCCAACATCCAAGGGGTCCCTTTGGCCCTCACTTATTTTGGTTTTAGACTAGCCATATGTCTATGCCAAGTGTTCTAAAATTAATTTTCTGTTTTAACCTCAACTACTTCTACTGGGAGGCTATTCCATTTGTCTATTATCCTTTCAGTAAAGCAGTTATGCTTATAGGGTTAATAAAAACCTTAATATTTTTAGATGTTTCCATCACATCACCCCTCTCCCTTCTATATGCCAAGCTATAAATATTAAGGTCTTCAAGTCTTTCCTGATATGTTTTGTTTTTAGCCCATGCGTACATTTTTTTGCCCTCTTTCGAATAGTCTATAATTTATTGATGATGTTCTGGACATATGATTTCATGAACCATACATCATTCTCTAGATGAGGTTGAACTGGGGATCTGCAAAGTGGCATTATGACCTCTCTCTTCTGCTGTTAATGTCCCATACTATACAACCAAGTACCCTGCTGGCTTTCCCTATGGCTTTGCTGCATTACTTGCCTAGATAAATCATAAGATATAGCTATTCTCAAGTTCCTTTTTTCTACTATTCACAGCAGAGTCCCACTAAATATATATTCTGTCTTAGGTTTTGGTGTCCTATGTGCATTATTTAGCACTTTCGAAAACTTCCAATAAACTACAGTTACTGTCCCACTGTGGTGGATAATCTTAGTTGTAATGTAAAAAAAAAAAATCTATAAGATTTGTTTGAGAAAATCTTCTTGAAGTGTATCCATGCTGACGATCTTGTAAACCTGAATATTTAAGTATTTAAGTCAATTTTCCATTGACTTATGTTAAACTTACAGACCTGTAGTTGACAGAATCTTCCTTACTACTCTTTTTGTAAAACAAGTCTAAGTTAGCAATTCTCCAGTCACCTGGCACTGTTTCTGTCAAGAGTGACTTATCAAAAAGTTCAGCCAATGTTGTGGCAAGAACATTAGTAAGTTATCTTATTGTATGTACTTCATCTAGATTTGTTTACTTCTAACTTAGACAGTGCCTTTAAGATTCCTTTCTTGTTAAACAGACACAATCCCTTTTCCTTAACTGTAATGCTTGTTTCTCCTAACCCTGGTTCCCACTTTTAACCATCAGCTGTAAACAATGAGTGACAATAATTATTCGGGCAGTTAACTATTGTCTTATCCCCTCGATTATTCTCTTTTTCCTAACAATACATCTTTTTGTTTTTCTTAGGATTAATATATCTAAATAATACTTTGTCACCCCTTTTCACGTGTTTCAGCACCTAGGCATCTGTGATCATGCTCTTAGCTTCCATATGTTTATCATTGTATACCTTATTGTCTTCATCCATCAGGGTCTGCCTACACATTTTTTTTATTTTTTTTTAATTGTTTTTCCTTAACAATAACTTCTACATTCCAAGAGAATCAAAGTGGCTTATGTTTATTTTATTTTATTAACATTCCTGAAGCAGAGTTGTAGTTACATTTAATACTGCATTTTCTAACGTTCCCAGTAATCTCCTATCTGCTAATTAATTACTCAAGCTTTTTCCAGTAAAGGAAAATCAGCTTTTCGAAAGTGTATGACCTTTTATTGTTTTTCTGCGTGATTATTTTTCTCCTTTACCTGTATACTAAACCACACTGATTTGGTGATCTCTGTATCGCAGTTTCCAGCACCAATACTCTACAAAGTATTGCTTCCTTATAAGTTGTCTTATTAACTAGTCTTCTAAGTAATGCCCCTTGCAAGGAATCCAGGTAGGATATCTATGTTCCTAGTCCACATCTCGCATATTAAAATTGCCCAGAACTATTACTTCACCCTTTGTGGACCTTTTACATATTTCCTTCTTCAGTTCTCTGTCTAATACTTCATCATGCCCTGGAACAACAGCTCTATCGCCAGTTTCCATATCTAACCAAATGCTCTCTAACATGTCTTCTTGTATTAAATTAGCCTTCATGTTGTTCTTCAAATAAAAAGTAACCCCACCACCTTTCTTTCCTATTCTGTCTTTTCCAGACAGACTGTAACCTGCTATGACCATATCCCAGTAATAGCTTGAATTGTGTCAAGACTCTATTATAGATAACTAGTGTGAAATTAGCTCTGGAACTTGTTCCCTAAGCAACAAGCATTTGTGAGCATACACCAGAAGTTTTCTTTATTTCTCTTTTGGCTATACACTTCACAATTTAATTTATATGCCCTCTGTTATGCAAATGACAGTCCTTATTCAAAGATGATTTACCAGATAACCCCCAATCAATATATTTGTGATTTTTTTATTTTTTTGGAGGGAGGGGGTGGCAGGTAGAGTCATCATAGCTCAGTAAACTGAAACCTTATATTGTTTAAATTATTGGTAATAAAGCATATAAAAACATTACTTAGTGGCTCAATTCCCTTCCTAGATGGATCTAAGCAGTCACTCTTCAAGAATGCCTTATTGCACCAGTCACCACTGTGACATCTAATAATTCCAGATCCTCTCTCTCTTTGCAACATTTCCGTAGCCATGTTTTGTGCGAAGCATTCTACCATTTTCCTTCCTGTGCACAGACAAAAGCTCAGGAAAAGACACTGATAAAATCACCTGATCCAGATTATCAGCTGACAAAATTCTTTCTGCACTTTCCTAACATAATATGAAATCATATTATATGTGCCAAAGTGGACAACATCTAACTTATATCCATGTCCTGCAGCCTAAACAATCCTTACTGTACTCCATATACCCTTCTGTGGTTGATGTGTATGTATGGAAGAGCAGGAATAAAGCTAATGTGGAACCTGTAAATGGCATATAATTAACTGTGAGATATCAGCCTATAGTAAGAATGATTCTTAGAGAAGAAATCCACTGATGCTTCCTGTGTACCAGGGGTTGACAACCTGAAGCCTTCCAACTGTAAAGGACAACAATTCACATCATCCCCAGCAAGCTAGCACCTGGCTAAGGATGCTGATAGTTGTATTCACATGGAGGGCCTCTGGTTGTTTATCCCTACCATAAACAAATAATGGAGCACAAGAGGTTCCACTCTGAATTGTCCTCCAAGTTTGTCCATTAGTCTGTGTATGGAAAAAGGTCCTCCAAAACTAAGATGTTGATTGAACCCCACTGTCTGATACTGCATTACTGAGAATACCATGAAGTCAAATAACATCTACAATCATGCATCTAGCTATTTCTTCTGCTGAAAGCAGTCCAGAGATGCGTACAAAGAAAAGTTCATGTACAGTGATTTTAAAAATGTTTAACCTCTGCTTTTTTGGTAAATGCAATGTATTGTTTTTTAATATGTTGCAGTACAATGGAGTCGTTAAAATGAGTTAGTGTAGGTATCACAAAGGTGTCTTGGGTTACTAGTTTCAAGGTTTACCATAATCATGCCACCCAGTTATCCCTCCATGACCTTGACACAAGAGAACAGGACAGGTGCATAGTGTGTCTGCTTCCTTTGCAGCTTAGGTACTAATGCAAGGCTAGCTGTGCCTCCAGAGACGATGAGCAACCCTGCACCAAAATACAATTTTTTTTTAAATGGGGTAATTTTCTCTTTCCCCTTTGGTCTGTATGGTTTGCCAAAGACTTGCTCCACTTTGCTTGTATACATAAAGCCCTATGTACCAAGGTGGAAACATTGCCTTGGTACATTCACACTGAGGAAGGATCAGCTTGACCAGGAGGGATTGATGTGCCTGAAGCATAGTATACGTTCCCCACTTTCTTTTACATAAACAAAACAAATGATAGTTTTAAATAAATTTGCTGTTACTCCAGGGGATATCAAGGATCTTTGGTTTGTTTTGCCTTTTCTGTAGGTACACATTGGGTTGCTTCTAACAAATGGACTAAATATTGATTACCAGATTGGTCTTAGAGAAAAGCAAGATGCTGATAACCTTTAGAGACATATAGAGCAATTATGTGATTGCTTATTTAGAAGGTTACTTGATTCTCAAATGAAAATCTTGGGAAAAAGCCAAAATGTTAACGTTTTTTTATAAGGTTTGAGATTTCACATTTTCAAATAAACTTAATATAAACAGTTTTAGCAAACTCCCCTTCCAGAAAATGTTTAGATTTGATGAGTTACTTGGTCACTGTTAGTCTGTCATCTTGTTGCTCCTACCAGTGGATGTTTGTGCTATAAAACAGAATCCAGTGGCTTTAAAACATATTCATCTACCCAGTACAATCATAGTATGTGACTAAAGCTTTTCTGAAAGTGTCTAAAATGTATTCTTTCTCTGACACAGAACCCGGCAAAGTTCGTGATGTTTCAGCCACATTTGAGAGGAATAACATTATCATCATCCGATGTGACAAGCCAGAACATATTCATGGACCAAAAAGCATCTTTAATCTGACCTTCAGTGGACAAAGCCATGATAATAAATCATGCTACTTTCGTATGGAAAATCTGAATTATTTGACCTCTTACGACTATGAGGTGAGAGGAAAATATGCTTGGATATATAAATGTTTGTGCTTACTATAATGAAAAAAATATATAAATAATTAAGGAAAACTGTGTAGTACAGGGCAGTATTAATTCCACTGAACAATGTATTTATTATGTGTCATTCATTAAAGGAGTGGCCTGATCACTATAATAGTTAAAGAGATAGTATTGCTTAATAATGAAAAATATTAGTCCAAGGTTAGCCAGCTGACTAAAACATGGAGTACTCCCACCGCTGAGAAGTGTATTGAAAAGTTTGTGTACCACAAGTTTGCATTTTTTTCGAGTGCATGACCTAAAATGGTATGATGGCGCTGTTTCTACAGCAGTTTGCAATTGCTTTGCAATATGTTCCATACCCCTCTGGCACTCAGACGGTTAAGAACAGTTATTGTTAGTGACAGCAAACCTCAATAAGATGGTATAAATTCTGGACATGAAGGTACTGTACACAGTTACTTTACCCTCTCTGCAGCGGCAATACCTTGCTTTACTCAGCAGAATAAATCCTGTACTTTCTATATTTTCCATATTACACAATACTATTCCTTTACCCCTTTGAGTGCCAGAGAGTTAGCTATGTTGGCTACCTCTCTTCCACTCAGAGTTAAAACATTTCTCAAAACTAAGAAGACATATGACACATTTTTTCAAGATAATGTGTTCCCAAGTTGATGTGTATTTCAGATTATTTATTTATTTTTACCACCATGCTGCACAACACATTGGGGGGCTATGCACAAAGTCATGAGTGGTGATAAAGTGGAGATAATTCTATGGACCCTGTGCACAAAGATCTCTCCCACTTGAAAAATCTTAGTGCATAAACTCCATAAAATAACATAGGAACTGGAGATGTGATATCACTGGAAGAGTCATCTCTACATTATCACCTCATTATCACCCCTTAGTGCATAGCCCCCATTATTTCTCTTGTTCTTAAAGGAACAACCCTGTACTTCATGTTAGCATCTGTAAAATCTCTATATTTGTTTCCTATGCATAAATTCTAGCTTTACGTATACTGAGGTAATATATTGGCTGTAAGTTTATAGTTAAAGTTATATCAGCCAATTTCATCTTTAGGTATTAGTGTTTATACGTATCCGTAGTAAGTAAACTTGACATTATGTGGAAAGGTATGTAAGCCATTGTAATAGCAGCAACATGCAAGAATTATCAGCAAAGCTGATATACTAAACAGAGCACTGCAATTCTAGATCAAACCAAATGCACCATAAGGAACAAACAGAAACTATCAAAATTCATGTTGATCTAAATGATATTTTAACCCCTTGACTGATAGAGGCTTCCAACTCATTGTGAAGCCCCACTTAAATCAATAGGAATCTTGAGGACATCCATCTCTTCCTATGGTGCAATTGGTTTGGCCCAGGATTATGCAACTTTTCTAAGAGAAGGTGTGAGATGGAACAGAAGGACTTACCTAGGTATGTGTCTTTCATACAGTAGTCTGGTACAGGTACAGATTTTCCCAGAGGCATAACTAGAAGCCGCCGGGCCCTGGTGCAAGAATTGCCATGGGCCCCCCCCGACCACATTGGCCCCCTTCAACCACATTGGCCACCTCCACATTGCCCCTTCCACAATGCCCCTCATTCTCCACATTGCCCCTTCATCTCCACAATGCCCCTTCCACATTACCCCTTCCACATTGCCCCTCATTCTCCACAATGCCCCATCACAATGCCCCTCATTCTCCACAATGCTCCTTCCACATTGCCCCTCAATCTCCACAATGCCCCTTCCACAATGCCACTCAATCTCCACAATGCCCCTTCCACAATGCCCCTCATTCTCCACAATGCCCCTTCCACAATACCCCTCAATCTCCACAATGCCCCTCATTCTCCACAATGCCCCTTCCACATTGCCCCTCAATTTCCACAATGCCCCTTCCACACTGCCCCTCAATCTCCACATTGCCCCTTCAACAATGCCCCATCACAATGCCCCTCATTCTCCACATTGCCCCCCAATCTCCACAATGCCCCCATCACAATGCCCCCATCTGCACATTGCCCCTACTGAACACCCCGTCCTCCTACCTCGAGTCCCTGGTGGTCTAGCGGTGTGTGACATGCAGAATGAGGTGCAGACCTCTGACTGGAACACAAGCTCTCGCGTGGTTCTTAGTAATGCAGAGCGCTGGGAGATTATCTCATCTCCCAGTGCTCTGCATTACTAGAGCACCGGCCGCCGGGAGATCAGCTGTGCTGTGGGCGCGTGGCGAGGGGGCCGCAGGGGGCAGCCGGGCCCCTGAGAGTGACGGGCCCGGTCGCAGGTGCACCTGCGACCCCTATTGTTACGCCACTGGATTTTCCATTAGGCAGGATAGGCACCTGCCTAGTGCTCCAGATTTGAGGGGCACCTCAGATGTGCTGGCCAAACCCTCATTCTGAATTGTGGCTGTGGCCAGAGAAATCTCAATGTCCCTGAACCAGTTTTATATCCCTTATTTAACCTCTTGGATGCTGAACAGGTCTCCAACCATGGCAAAGCAATGCATCAGATATATCTTTAAAAACCAAGGAGGGTTAAACTGTGTTTTTTGTGCATTTAGTTTATAAGATAAGGGTGTTTTCTGTGCTGAGGAATAGTGGTTAGGACTGTGTGGGATCATGTGAGGAGTGTGGGGGGAAGCCATGGGCAGAGCTAAGGGCACCTAGGGTACCTTGCCCAAGGGTATCTAGAGGTGCCTGGAATGTAAATCATGTCCTGAGAAGAATAATAAAGAGGGAGGAGGTTCAGATAGAAAGAAGCATCTGAACTGGCCAAGGAGACATGAACAGCTTAGATGATCTCCAGGCCCTTAGTGGCACATTGGGGTGCAAGACGTGGAACATCTATTCATGCAAATGTAAATGTAAGGCCTTATATGCAAATGAGAACTGGGGTAACTCTGGGGCAAACTGTACCATAGGGGAGAAAAGTCTGAACAATTAGATTGGTTTAAACAGGGTTTACACAGTGGTAAGCATAACCCTCTGGCACTCAAAGGGTTTAAAATGCTCCATTTAAGTCCATGGGAAATTGTACTTGTCTCCTATGGTGCAACTGATTTGCTCCAAAATTACTCCAGTATTCTTTTGGCCATAAGTCCAGTAAGGGAGATCTATAGAAATGGTATTATGAAAGTTGTAGTGTAAAATTGGCATAAAACTCCAGGTCGGCATTTAAAAAGACGCTTAGGTTAATTTTGGAAGCCTAAACAGTAACTGGAACTGGAAAAGTTACAGCAGAGCTGGCCAAAATTCTTGTGCAGCAGATTTATAAAGAAATTTTGCTAACTTCAACAATTTAGCAACAGAATTTTCACCAGGTATAGTCTGTTCTTAACCCCTTAAGGACCAGAGGTCCAGGGAAATTACCTTCCCTTAAGGACTGATTTGATCCCTTCCGATGCAATGGGACATGTGACCTATTCCGCTTACTGTGTGCTGTGTTGGGGTCTGAAAGAGACCGCTTCAGTCTTGGAGCACTCAATTTCAGTCTCCATTTTTACTTCCAGCTCTTCCAGCGGTGTACGTGATATACCAGGACTGTCACCGGTCCTTAAGGCAAAAAATGTGTGACGTTCATAGAATGTCACGTGGCCCTTAAGAGGTTAAGCATTCCAGGCGTTAACATCAGATTACTCATGTCATATTTATATCAATGCCTTTACCCATTTATAAATAAAACCTGATGTTATCGCCAGTTGCCATGAATTAAGGACAATTTTTAATAAAATGCTAAGAATGTTGTTATAAATCCTTTCCATAATGTTTTGTAAATAAGAACCCTAATGTGATGTACTCTGTTTTATGTTGAACATATCAGCTCAGCTTCTACAATGGAGCGTATAATGGAGAACCAAGCAAACACCAAATAACAACACGATGTAAGTACATTAGAGTCCATGCACTTTATCTCATGCCTTACTAATAGCTTCTGTTTGAAATCAACGGGCATGTTTTTTTAAAGACAGGATGAAGCTGTTTTAAAAGGCATAACTTTGGCAAGTCCCCTGATATTGGACAGATATATGGCGGGATACAAAAAACATGCGTATGTGCTAAGTTGTGAGAGAAAATCGATAGAGAACAATTTTGCTCATGATGTTTTTGAATTGCTCATGAAAAATCTAAATTAGCGAACAGCTGCACACATTTTGTGTATGTGGCGTGGTTATGTGGGTGTGTTCAGGATTAATGAATCTGTCTGAGTGGAATAGCAAATGCGTCTAATGCAGGAAGTGCTATAGGGAAGGAATTTATTAGGGATGAGCGAGCACCCCGATGCTCGGGTGCTCGGGTGCTCTGACCGAGCACCCCCTGATGCTCGAGTGCTCGGCCGAGCACCCGAGCCCCATTCAAATGAATGGGAGCACTCGAGCATTAAACCAGGCACCCCCTGCTCTGATGAGCGGAGGGTGCCTGGTCAATGTGCCCCTTCATCTCCGCTATGCCCCTCTTCCACAATGTCCCCCTTCATCTCCTATGCCATAGCGGAGATGAAGGGGGACATTGTGGAAGAGGGGCATAGCGGAGATGAAGGGGGACATTGTGGAAGAGGGGCATAGACTCTATGCCCCTCTTCCACAATGTCCCCCTTCATCTCCGCTATGCCCCTCTTCCACAATGTCCCCCTTCATCTCCTCTATGGCATAGGAGATGAAGGGGGACATTGTGGAAGAGGGGCATAGCGGAGATGAAGGGGCACATTGTGGAAGACGGGCATAGCGGAGATGAAGGGGGACATTGTGGAAGAGGGGCATAGAGTCTATGCCCCTCTTCCACAATGTCCCCCTTCATCTCCGCAATGCCCCCTTCATCTCCGCAATGCCCCCGTACCTCCATTCCCTGGTGGTCCAGCGGAGCGTCTTCGGATCTGTGCCTCTTCCGGCACAGATCCTCTTCACCCGAACATGTCGGGCGAGCACATGGCGGTACTCGTACGAGTACCGCCATGTGCCGAGCAGAGCGATGCTCGAGCCGATCCGAGCATCGGCCGAGCACGCTCGCTCAACACTAGAATTTATACATCTGTGCAGTGTTGTAATTATTTTGTAAGTGCAAATCATGAAGACTTCCGCACTCGGAACATACATACATATATACATACATAACCAAACTTTTCATTTCAAGATTTTACAAGGTTCTTTAGAAACAAGTGTGAACCTTTTCTCTATAAATTTCTTATTCAATTTGGAATGTATTGAATAGCTCCCTGGCACTCAAGGGGTTAATGTGATGTACATATGTAGCCCTGGTTACTGGACCTTTTTTCATGCTTTATTGCAGTGGATCCCAAACCTTTTACCAACATGCCCCAAACTCTGATGTTCCCCATTATTTAAAAAAATAACCATTTCCACAAGTATTTCTTGTATTTCCATTGTATTTGTTTTGTAATATAAAGTAGAATTTCAGTTGATTTAAATGGAAATGTTAACCCCTTGAATGCTAGAGATGTCTCTGCATTGGAGATATCTCCAGCAATCTAGGGGTTTAAATCTCCATTTACATCAGGTAAGATTCTGGAATTTTTAATTCTTCCCTATGAGGCAGTTGTGTGATCCAGAACTGAAATGCTAAAGGTAGGACATTCCATGATTTAGCTATTATTAGCTATAAACCCTTTGAATGCCAGGAAGGTACACAACTCCTTGAAAACTGATGTGTTGCATACCTCTCTGGCACTCAGAGGGTTAAACAACGGGATTTCCATTGTATGCGAGTACATCTGATGCGTATATGTAGGTAATTTCATTGTGCCATGGAATGAACATGACATGATAACTTAAGTCTCTAGTATATAAGAAAAGACTATGGTACAATGACACTACTACATCTGTACATCAGTATGTCAATGTACCTTTGCATTCATCATTGTATATCTGTCTAATACCCAATTTATGATCTGCTTCCATAGTCTTTTTATCATAATTCAGTATGAGTCCCCATATATTTTAAAGTCTTACTAGTTTTTCATATATCATTCCACTTGTTTTATTTCTTTCTTGAATAATGTCTTTACCCATATTTCATTAATGTTAGTATTATTATTATTATTATTATTGTGTTGGCCAACTGACACAATTTAGTCATTAATAGTTTGATCAACTCCATAGGTCAGGGATAGCCAATTATTGCATATCCATTTTTTCGCACTACATCACCCATCATCCCCAGCCAGCCATTGGCAGATTAGGAATGATGGGGATTATAGTCCAAAATAGCTGGAGTTTTATACCAATACAACTATCCTTTACCACAATAAATCTTCTTCACTCAGTTGTCAGGTATAATTAATTTTAGACTACACAATAGAAAAGCAACTCATTATTAATCCTGGTCAAGGTGTTCAGAACTTGTCACCCATCACCTTCCCAGATTATGTTACCTTCTCTTTTTTTACTACTAAATTACATAAATAAAGTAACCACTTTATTCAGTCTAGTGATGTGCTTTACTGTTGTACAGATAATGACAAAGCTCTGATTGGATTCTTGGTTTTCCTCATCATTGTCACCTCTGTGGCACTGCTCCTTGTCCTGTTTAAAATCTACAAACTGCAGAAGAGAACTTCAAGGTAAATTAAATGGGTTGAATTTTTTTAAATGTGAAGTTTAGCATAAATGTTTACAATCCTTTGTGTTTTGTCAACAAGTATAAACAAAATCAAGTGACCTACAAAATACATATTGCCATGTTTGAGCTCTTTCACACTGTGAAGTACTCATGTTGCTCTAGAAAGAAAAAAATGCAGTGAGGGAATCTATGACTGTATTGTACTACACTTACACTGTATCACAGGTTTGTACAACTTTGTTGTTTGACTAAAACTCCCATAGTTCTTATACAGCCAACGGAGTTGTAGTTAAACAGCTCTCACACTAACACACTAACCTTCCATGCTAACGTTCATCCCCACTTGTATGCATCTCCCTGAAATAATACTAAAGGAGACAAAAAGAGGAATCTACAGGTGTGTACACATATACAAGAGTGCTGGAAATTAGCTTTAATAGAGCTATATCAACTGGGCCTAGTGTGAATGTCCACCTCTAGTCTATCGCATCGCTAAGCGTGCATGGAGATCGCAGTGAAGGATAACTGTCCATACAGTAAAATCAGCAAATTAAGCTGTTCAAGGCTCTAATATGTGGCATCTTTTCACCAGAGTACCAGGAAAGTAAATACAACATTCAGGGAACAGCAACATCCTGGTATGGCGTGCTATTAAAATTATCACTAACCCTTCCCGATAACATTCGTCACTGCATTCATGTATTTCCCCATATTGATACTAGAGGGGAGAGAAGGGGTAAATCAACAGATGTGTATATGTGACCAAGTTGTTCTTGTAGAAATAACATCCCTTAGCTGTCTGAGGCGTTAAAAGCATCGTCTAACAGAGGGAATAACAACTGCAGGAAAATCAGTGGTGTGTAGCCTGTATAGGCGTAAACAATGTGCAGAAAAACTGATACAGTGTGACAATGAAGATGTACCAAATCTTGCAAATAATTAAAAAACACATATAGTAACATGGAAACAACACATCAAGAAAACCAAAGCAATTGTCCAGAATGGTAATTAGCCCTTCAGTCCTATTTATCCATAACATCACGCCAGCAAGTGTATAATCTGTTAGAAGTGCAGACCTTGATTCCCCCGAGAGTGCTACGCCTGTGTCATGTGCAACATCATATTGCAGAGGAGTAGGGTGCTAGAAGAGAACAGAACATGTAATAAAAAGGAGAGTAGCCTAAAAGGGGCATAGCAGACATAGAAGGCCATTAATGCTTGTATACATAGGAAGTCCCAGAGTGTGCCAACATGTAGGGTGTCCCCTACCACCAGTATGAATGGAGCAGGGCAACGCAATGTACTATGCAGTCTTAGACTGCATACATTCTTATTGAGAGAAGAATTTAGCAGGGCAGGAAAGAGGTGTAAAAGGTTCTTAAATGTAGCTAACTCACCAAAGGGAGGCATGGAAAATGCAAGGGTTCAAAAAACCCATCTTATGCATGACCTGCCTATCATAAAAAAATGCAGCAAAGCAAATAACCAAAAGCGGCAGCGCTACAAGGTACTGTGACAGAAACTTTTAAGAGTATTGTAGTGAGTAGATCGCTAAGGGTTGCTGTCCATTCCTGTAGATCCAATGTGGTTCAGCTCCAAATAAGAAACAAGTCATCAATGTAACATTTATACAATAGAATATATGGATTTTTGAGATGGGTATTCTCGTACTTCATCATAAAAAGATTTGCATATGCGGGAGCGACATTGGAGCCCATGGTTATTCCTGCTATTTGTAAATAGAATATGTTCGAAAAACGGAAAAAGCTTTTGGTCATGGTTTAGTTGATAAAGTCACAGAGAAATTCAGTGGGGAAGCTGAGTAGAGTTGTGGATAGTATGGCATTGCGGACAGCGTTCGCACCGTTATCATGAGGGATAACGGTGTTAAGGCTGTTCCCATCTATGGTGACCAGGACATCTGCTTCATCAAGATAATTAATAGAGAAACATTATAGTAGAACATCTCTCTCCCTCATGCCTCCCCTTTTTCATGCTAGCTATTTTACAAAATGTATGCAGTATGATTTGTTTTCTATAAA
The DNA here is from genome assembly GCA_037306005.1 of Rhinophrynus dorsalis. Taxonomy (NCBI): domain Eukaryota; kingdom Metazoa; phylum Chordata; class Amphibia; order Anura; family Rhinophrynidae; genus Rhinophrynus; species Rhinophrynus dorsalis. Next base: position 150,263,113 of record CM074722.1, on the reverse strand, counting down.
ATATTTTAACATTTTATTTTTTTTAACAGCCAATGTGAAAATAGCTTCTTGCTTGTTAACCAAGGTAAATATGATTTCCATCATTCTTTCTTTTTTCTCTAATAACAGTTTAGACATTAGTTTAATTGTGGTAAGATTTATTGCTGTTACTAAACTTTAATAACAGCAAGCTCAAATTATGATTGATAAAGCTTAATTTGAGATGTACAATGAGAACAAATTGTAAGTGCAAGCCTAGCAAAACCTACACGTGATCTGCAATATAGGCTCTCACTTGGCCTAAGTGAAAGAAACAGCACCCATTTAAAAAAGTTAGGAGCACCTTATTTATAGGGTTTAATACCAGTTTAAGTTCCACCTTGTATACCATTAACAGAATTTTCTAACATGTCATAATTAACCCCTTAACGACCGTCCGATCGTCGCGGCAACGCGACTTAAGGACCGCAGAGCATTTTATTTCTCTTTTTACGGTTCTGGACTCCACGAACGGCGTGCAGCCGCGGGGGGAGACTGGAACTCCATGATGGATATAGTACGTCATGGGTCGTTCAGTCAGATCGACCCTTGAGGTACTATGACCGTCAAGGGTCGTTAAGGAGTTAACCGTAATAGTTACAAAAACAAGTTACAAATACTTCAAGCAGTAAAAAGACAGCCTGATCCCAATGCTGGGGAAAATTATTTAAAGAAAATAAAACTTGAAAACCAGTAGTAAGTCTGTTCAAGTAGAGAACAGATTGCAACCCATAGATTGAGAAAAACACAGCTAACAAATTTTTTAAATGAGTTAATAAATGTAAATGCTGTAGTGGATGAGATGTCTTTAACATTAGCAGCCTATAACTGTAGTAACCCATATAAATTATTAACCGATTAATTACCCACTTTAAAAATTTGCTAGGTTTCACAAGACCTTTTCTATATACACTGGACTACTAGTTACTAGATACTATAAGGTATACTCCTGATGAAGTGGCGTCCTTTTAAGCCATAGAAATCATAGTTATTTAGTGATACTTTTTGGAGGGACTTAAGTCTATTTTATATTTCATGAAGAGGTATACAGTCCCTCTAAACCCAGCAGTTCCCTTCTTTCTCTATACATTGAGACTTATTGATATCAGTAGCACCATAGAGTTGTAACTACAGTGAGGAGGGATATTTCAGTGCTGAAGGACATAATTTGTAGCACAAACCTGATGGGAGGAATAGGAGTCAGGAAGAGAGAGAGAGAGAGTTGGAATGTACAGGTGAATGCAATCTGAGACTAGGTGATTAGACTACCAAGAGGAGGCTGTTCTTAGGCTGGAAACATAGGCGAGAGTTCCTTCATAGCATAACTAATAGATTGGGGGAAAGAGGATGATGACATTCTTAATCTTTAATTTGAATTGTGAATGCAATAGTTTGAGAATAAATAAACATCCAATATTTTATGAACACACTAAACTATGAGATTTTATTTGCACTATTTCTTTATTCTTCTTTTGTATACTATGGACCTTTTTCATGTAGCTAAAGATGGGTACCAGAGGGACTAAATGGGCATTCACCAAATTCCCCTTTATTTAAAATAAGCTTTTAAGACATTGAATGCTAGATAGGTCTCTAATACATTATAAAGCAATGCATTTGAATCATGTATAGTATTCAAGGGGTGTAAAGCCCCATTAAAAGAAATACATTTGAAAATTCTATTCTCCCTGGGCTGCAGTTTGCTCCAGAGATGCACATTTAGTACAGCTGTATGTTTGATATAATATTTGTAAAGTAACGGAGCAGTATAGCTCCAGCACAATGACTGGTGATCAGTGAAGTACATCCTGAATATTTATTAGGACCTGTGACATTTGCTATATTTGTTAGTGATATTGCAGATGATGAAATTGTGATACTCTTCGTTACTGACATAAAAGTCTGCAGCAGGATTGACTTTCTTTTTTGTAGATGACGAGAGGCAACTTCTGAACATTGAACCCATACCTGTAGAACAGCTTCTTGAAACCTATAAAAGAAAGAATGCAGATGAGGGGCGACTGTTTCTTGATGAATTTCAGGTACATTAAAGTTTTATAAAGTGAAGTAGATGATGTAACAGCTATTGTGCAACATAATAATAATATCAAATTATGTTACCAGGACGGATACATTGAGATTGTCTCTTGTTTTCAACAATGTCCTGTGGGTATAGATATTATTACCCAATTTAATGGTACTCATTGTATCTACCTCTGAAACATGAAAGGCTGAGTTGACCCTGCTGGGACTAGAACCTGTGACACTGAGGTTTAAACAGATTCTACAGATGGTGCCTTAACCAAATGAGCCATCTCACCAACATTTTGTTAATGTTTATTTTATCTGGGTATTACACACTAAAGAGGAGCAAGTTTGGAGTGAACTATCTGCTCGATAGAGGACAAATAAAGATTATCCAAATTTACATTGACTTAACAGAATTTTAACCTATTGAATGCAGATCTCTCTAATATTCAAAGGGTTAAAAGGCCCAGTTTAAGCAACTAGAAATAATATCTGTCTCTTATGATGCAATTATTTTGCTCCAGAATTGCTGCACATTCCTTTTATGTCTAGGGCCCTTGGGATATCGCACATTCCTTTTATGTCTAGGGCCCTTGGGATATCGTACATTCCTTTTGTGTCTAGAGAACTTGGGATATCACACATTTCTTTTGTGTCTACGGCTCATGGGATATCGCACACTCCTTTTGTGTCTAGGGCCCTTGGGATATCGCACATTCCATTTGTGTCTAGGGCCCTTGGGATATCGCACACTCCTTTTGTGTCTAGGGCCCTTGGGATATCGCACATTAATTTTGTGTCTAGGGCCCTTGGGATATCGCACATTCCATTTGTGTCTAGGGAACGTGGGATATCACACATTCCTTTTGTGTCTAGAGCTCTTGGGATATCACACATTCATTTTGTGTCTAGGGCCCTTGGGATACTGCACATTCCTTTTGTGTCTAGGTGTCACGGTTCCCAGGAATAAACCAGGAGTCAGTACGGTAAAGTAAAACAATCTTTTATTAGAAAAATCACAGTAATGCACGTAAACAGATAACACACTGAGGGTGATCAAAGAGGCAAGCTCTGTATAAGAAATAGCTGTCCACCAATAGATCCACCACACTGTCCGAGACTAGGCCTCAGCCCACTGGAGCCTCGAGTTAATTCGGAATGCCCAAAGGACTAGCACTGACTCAGCCTGCAGCCAGTCTAGGAGAGAAGTCTCCAATATCTATGCAACCAAGGAGACTACTGACTCACACCTGCAGTCAGTACGCTAGGAGTCTGATAGAGCCCCAAATCCGCACTAGGATGGGTGTCTGTGGAGCAGGGACCAACACATGGAATAAACAGACAGAGCCACCTAGTCAGCACCAGAAAGGATAGTCAGACAAGCCAGGTCATACACGGAGAGAGTAGTCAGAGAGAGCCACAGGCTTGCACCAGATAGGATATCCACTGAAGCGTTGGTATGCTGGATGTGCAGTGGACAGATCCCCAAGTCAACACCAGAGTGGGTAGTCAGACAAGCCAGGTCATACACGGAGCGGGTAGTCAGCCAGAGCCACAGGTTTGCACCAGAAAGGATGTCTAAGCCAAATCAGAACGCACAAGGAGAATGGTCAGAAAGAGCCACAGTCAACACCAGAATGGATGGACAGACAGGCCGGGTCACACACAGTTCAGGTAGTCAGCCAGAACCACAGGTCCGCACCAGATTGGGTGTCCACTACACAATGGGAGCAGGCAAAAGAGCAGTCAGAAAGAGCCACAGGTCAGCACCAGAATGGATGGTCAAACTAGCCAGGTCATACACAGAGCCCAAGGGAACCAGAACTGTATTGTACAGCAACGCAAGGGCAACTGACTCAGGACTCAGTCTGCCCTTTAAACCCCTCCTCAGGAAGTATGCAGGGGGAGCAGCTCAGAGAGAGGAAGTAGGTAGGAGGAGACTACAGGAAGCAAGCACATAAAACAGAGGCCTGCTGCATGCTTGAAGCCTCACGTCTGCAGATGACGCATCTAGCTTTGATACGTCCAACCAGGCATCATTCTGGCGGCATGGACGGCCGCTGATGCCGAAGTGTAATTTTGAGCGTCGCCTGAAGCTGCGGTGCTGGAAACAAGGTAATCTGTAACACTAGGGCCCTTTGGGATATCGCACATTCCTTTTGTGTCTAGTGCCCTTGGGATATCGCACATTCCTTTTGTGTCTAGGGAACTTGGGATATCACACATTTCTTTTGTGTCTAGGGTCCATGGGATATCGCACATTCCTTTTGTGTCTAGGGCCCTTGGGATATCGCACATTCCTTTTGTGTCTAGGGAACTTGGAATATCGCACATTCCTTTTGTGTCTAGGGCCCTTGGGATATCGCACATTCCTTTTGTGTCTAGAGCCCTTTGGGATATTGCAAATTCCTTCGGTGTCTAGGGCACTTGGGATAATGCACATTCCTTTTGTGTCTAGGGCCCTTGGGATATGGTCAGATTTATAGTTTGGTTATGTACTCAACTAGATTTATGGGTGGGTGGACAAGTGCCAGGGTTATTAATGCTAATACATACAAAGTGATCAGTGTGTTATACCAACATAACAGAATCACTTATCTTGCGTGTAAATGGACATTATTAATTTAATGTTATCATTTTAGGTAATGTTGACATGATGAAGCTTTTGCCATGAACCATAACATACATGCATAACAACATTAAACTAAAACAGGAGGAATATATGACTCTACCAGTGCAGCCCATTTTCTGCTCATATCCATAATCCTGAAAGTTCTGCTCCTTCACCTCAGCTTATGTACAAATTCCTTTAGTGCATCCCAGTGCACATAATGCCAGTGCAACACAACCCCTATTACATGAGTAAGAATATTTTATACTGTACCTCGTTAATATATAATGTAAAACAAGGGATAGAGAAAAGGAATATTTAAAAACTCCTATGCACTTCAGCCTTGCCTGGCCACTGGAGTAATGCAGAAAGTTTTATACTTTGGTTTTAGGAAGGTTCTAAAACACAAACAGGTTCCTAGCAACTGTATTACATTGAATCTGTGCACGTGTATTAGCAAATATCATCTTTTTGAGATCTATATTAACATTTTCACCTAAACTATGCTTTATTTTTTCATATGCCACTTTGGCTGTGATTTGTAAGCTACATTTTCCCCAGATTGTGCTGGTTTAATATTAATGTAATAATTTAATCATCAGCTTGATCGAAAAAAAGTGTTGATAAATGGTATGTAACTAAAATAATTAACTAGTTTTGTTTTATGTTCCAGAGCATCCCACGTATATTTAGCAAATTCAGCATCAAAGAAGCCAGAAAATCCCACAACCAGAGTAAAAACAGATACATTGATATTTTGCCATGTAAGTAATTGGAGGTTGTCTGATTAAAGGACATAAATGCTCATCTAAGATTTTCTTGTATGAAAGATTATGATGTATCATTCACAGTCATTATTCTGTCCTCTCCTCAGTATGGTGCAGTACCTCACAGTGCCACTACCTTTCTGTGGTGCTGTTGTAGGTTGCTGCACTCAGACTAAAGAGATCTGATTCTGTTCCCAGCTGGCACTCCCGTGCAATTACCACCTCCCTATTTAGTTCAGTCTCTCCCCCCTTCCTCTTGGCTAGATTATACTGATCAGTTTCAGTTCAGTTTCTTTTCTTTTGGGCCATGGTCCAGAGTTCCTGAACTAGTTGTTTCCTTGGGTTCCTTGAGCTGGCTGCACCCCTGAGTTCCTTGAGCTAGCTGCACCCTGATTTCCTTGAGCTAGCAACATTCCTGAGTTTCTTGAGCTAGCTGCACCCTGAGTTCCTTGAGTGAGCAGCATTCCTGAGTTGCTTGAGCGTGCAGCATTCCTGAGTTCCTTGTGCTAGCTGCACCCTGAGTTCCTTAAGCTGGCTGCATCCCTGAGTTCCTGAGCTGGCTGTTTCCCTGTTTTTCTGAGCTGGCTGTGTTCCTGTGTTCCTGAGCTAGCTGAATTCCTGTGCCTCCCTGTTCTTTTCTGTTTCATTGAGTGTTCTGTTGTGCATAATTATTTCATGTTCCTTGTGTGTGTGTATATATATATATATATATATATATATATATTGGTTTCCCCTTTAATTGTTTGTGTACTGGTTTTCTTACTTTCTAGGTTCCACTTTATTTATGTTGTTTACTATGGTCAGCACCTCTTGATGCATACAATTATATATATTCAATACATACATCATATATCTTAAAGGAAGACTAACAAATCTTAATAATAGTATCCCACATATCTTACAATAACCAGATAATTGTAATAGGCTCTGTGAATATTGTCCTTGCACCTTGGCTCAAGAAATAGCATCTTCAATTCATCCCAGAAGACATTTCTGTGGAGGTGGACACAACAGTTTCTAATATGATTACCGGACACAGACTCCACCCCTGGACTATCTCTTGTGTTTTTTTGTCTTCTAACCTGAAGCAGGAAGATCACATGTGCAGCAGAAGATTATCATGCAGTGAGTGGAGTTTGAGTCCTGCTAGCAACTGTCATATCCACCTCCATCTCCATGACATACAGGACTGATTGAAAGTCTCTTGAAGAAAGGAGTCAGAGCAAAATTCAGACTGGCCATTATGATTTTCTGGCCATAGTGAGGTAAACTGAAGGTTATTACTCAGAGGCCTTAGTGTTCTTTTAAGTTCTATCAAAGTATGAAACAGGTTAAATGTATATATATGTGAATGATAAAACAGGCTATTTCATAGAAGAACATTTCTTATTGTTACAAGTACTTTAATTGTTGAATAAAGTAACAGAGAGACTGATGAATAGTAGCAAAGTGACTAGACAGGTGCTTTGTTCATGTTTCAGTCCCTTGGATGCTAGATAGGTCTCCAAGCATTGCTTATCAATGTGCTGAAGACCTCTCAAGTAACCAAGACGTTCAAACATTTGTGACTTGGAGGAGTAATGTGATATGATGAGAGTGACATGTCTGCTTGGTTTATAAGATAGAGTCACTTCTGAACAAAGTGACATGATGACATAGACAGTGATCTCTTATGCACACTATCACTATTTTCTACTCATTTTGCAGATGATGATAATCGAGTAGTCTTATCTGAGATACAAGGAGAGTTGGGATCAGATTACATCAATGCCAGCTACATCAATGTAAGGATAGCAACAATAATTGGCCATGCTTTGAATTACACTCAACACTCAGGAGAGGTTATAGAGAGGAACATAAGCAGATATAACTCATTACTCTATCATCACCAAGTACCCTCTATTCAAAAGAAAAGAGGAATCAGTTTTGGGCAAACCAACTGCACCACAGGAGACAAATAAAAACCTCCCAAATTCTCATTGATTTAAGTGGGGCTTGAATGTTAGAGGTGTCTCCAGTGCATTTTGAAGGGTTTAAAATAACCATCTTAATCAATGGGAAATCTTATTTATCCCTTTTAATGCGGTTGGTTTGCCAATTGTCTTTTGAAAATTAGCTTAAAGGGATAGTAATGTTTCATAATAAAAGCAGCTCTAATTAATCATCATAGAATTTGGACTTTGGAGAGTGTTATTTCAATTTTGGCAGAGTTGTAGTTCAAGAGTAATTCAATGACAAAGTATCCCCCTCCCGCCCCTTTTACTGATGTAACACTGCTCAGCCAGCGCAGAAGGGAGGTGCCCAGGTAGACTGCAGAGAGGGACAATCTTCAATTAAGATAAGGGAAAAACCTGAAAAAAATTTCAAGGGGGGCAGGGCTTTCATTGTTCTCATAGGAAGAAGATTGTCCCCTTCTGTTATCTGTCTGGTCTAGCAACCCGATTCCACATCTGAGAAGAGATGGCTTACACTAGGTAAAAGGGGTGGGAGGGGAAATTTTTCTTGTGAATATCTCTCAAACCATAAAGGTTTGAGAGATAAGACTTATATCGTTCTTCATGTTTTTTTAATGCCTACAAAATAAAATAAAGATAAAACGAAGTATTACTATACCTTTAAGCTGAGAATGGCTTGATACGCAAGAAAAATTGCAAGAATTTGTTGCACAATAGTCATTCACTTATTCAGCAATGGTCGGTTCTTATCTGGCCATTGCTTATTCATCAATGATATTCACAGACAGATTCACAGACTTCATCCACCAGCTTTAAGTTGACAGAATGGGAGTGGACACATGCTTTATGTGTATGTGTGTACCACCAAAATGGCAACATTTACTCCCTTTTTCATCTTATTTTCCTTCCTCATTTATGCAAGACAGGTAAATACAGCTAATCCTGGATAAAGGTATTCATCGGTGACCTTGGTGACCTGTTTTTCATGCAGCTTGGTTAATCTTGGTCTAAATTTCTGCCTACAACAGTAATGCATTCCTCAAAAATGCATCTAAAGTCCAATTGATTACACTGAGGATCTGCTTATTAGAAACATGTTTTGTTTGTTGGGTGAGGGGTCTGTACTAGTCAGATGCTTTATCACTCTCTATATCTCCTATTTTCCACTTAGACATCACTTGGAAATTGTGATATAAAATCCAATATCACCCACAATGGAATCCAGCCCATAGTGAAGGTGATGCACAGAGAATAATTGTTGTAAATTATAGGGTGACAAATACATTTCCCCAAATAGCCATTGAATTAAATGGGGGTTTCAACCATAAGAAAGCTAGAGAGCTGTGAAGCTATGGGTTGCAGACCTCTCTGTAATTTAATGGATTAAAATCAGCATTGAAATCACTAAGAATTTTCATTTGACATTTGTGTATGTGTATTAAGTAGATATTTTTCAATTACTGTACAGTTATTAGATAATAGGCACCTGTACTGTATCTACTGATGCAATATATGACTAGGACTTTTTAGACAAGCCCAGAATTTATTCTGTAATTCAATACAAAATCATTGTTACAAACTTTTTTTTTTCCTGCATAGGGATTTAAAGAACCCAGGAAGTACATTGCTGCTCAAGGTAATATATATCAATCTTCCTTTGACTTTAGTTCAATAATTGTTAAAAAATCTCAGTGCCACTAACTGGTAACTCAGAGTAGTTTTTTAATCCCTTGAATGCTCGAGAAGTGACCAGTATATTGTTTTGCAAGGGGTTAAATGAACAATATATCAAGAAATATCTGGGAATTAACTACCTTCCAACAATGAAGCACCATTATGTAGCAAACCATTTGCATCATAGGGAAAAACTAAAATTCACATTGATCTGAACAGGGTGTATAATCCATTAACTGTACCTGAAAACTCACTGGCTTTGACACGCAGACATTTTTTTTAATAATTAACTAGCGAATGGTGCACAGTGTTGCCCATTGGCTTGGACACTGTAACGGTTTGTACGACACTCAGACACAGTAGGTTAGAATAAAACACAGTTTTATTAAAAGACACAATGAAAATACTCTTGGTGGGCTATAGCATATCACAGCAGAATAGACAGGTATAATAAAGGACTTTGACATATGCCTACACAGGCCTAGTATAATAATAAGCGAGATAATACATATCCTGTCACAGGTCAGGCATAACAAGGAGAACTCAGCACAGCATGGGTTAAAGTCCAAGTGATATAATCAGTCTCTGATGTGGTGTGATCAGTAATCGCCCAGTATGATGGAATAACAGTGATCAGGAGACTGAGGTGCTAGAGTGGAGACAAGCACTTTAGATCTGCTGGAGCAGAGCTGAGACTTATACCCCTGCCGTAGCAGTAATGAAGACCACACAATACTCTGCAAGAGCTGTATGAAATAGAGCCACAAGCACCCTGCCGGTGCAGTCATGGAGGCTATGATATTCTGCAAGAGCTGAATAGGAATGAGCCAAGGGCACCCGGCAGGTGCCGTCACGGAGGCAACAATACTTCAAGAGCTGAATTGAAAAGAGCCAATGGCACCCGGTTGGTGCAGTAACGGAGGCAACAGTACTCTGCAAGAGCGGAATGGAAACGCAATCACGGTCACACTGCCGGAGCAGTAACGGAGGCAACAGTAGCTCTGCAAGAGTTAACGGAAGGCTCAGCAGAAACGGAGGCAACAGTAGCTCTGCAAGAGTTAACGGAAGGCTCAGCAGCAACGGAGGCAACAGTAACTCTGCAAGAGCTAACGAGATGCTCAGCGGAATGTATACTGCCGGAACAGTAACAGAGGCAACAATGACACACTGACTGGTAGGCCCAGACTAGGCAGAAGTAATAATGTCGCCCAGCGACACGATGAGCAGGAACAGGAGAGCTGGGCCGGATCACGGAGCAGGAACGTCAGACAAGCCGGGTCAGTTCACGGAGCAGGAACATCAGCCAGCCCGGGTCAGATCACGGAGCAGGAACGTCAAACAAGCCGGGTCGGGTCACGGAGCAGGAACGTCAGCCAGGCCGGGTCGTATCACGGAGCAGGAACCAGAAGCGGAGTACTCAAACAGGCCAAGTCGGTACACGGGAACACAGCAACTCAAGTAAGCACTGGTACAGAAACACCACTAAAGGGCACCAGACAGGTGCCAGTGGCCAAGTATAAAAAGGCCATACTGGGCGGGCCAAATCAAGCTCAGCCAATAGGAGCACAACACACAGAGACAGACAGGAAAAGCATGGGCACCGTGATAGGCACCCTGTGCATGATGGGGGCTCGGTGGACCGCTGTGGAGGTGAGTCTTGCTACAGTGATTTTCATAGGAATGGGCAGGGAATTTGCTGCCTCTTAGAATTTTCCATATATAGACTACCGTGTCTCTGGGGACATAGGCTAATTATCAATGCTCAGTAAGCTACCTTTTAACTCCACACACTTCACTGCCACATCCAGTCACTCTCGTCCTCTTCGTCCTACTCTCTGCTCATTGTAAAGGCAAACCCACATCTCCCCTCCTGACAATCTTGCCCACTGCAATTAAGTCTCACGCACTTTATGATGCAAATTGTATGATGCAATCTTTTGTTTATTTATTTTGGGAATGTCAAGCTATAGCATCATAAATTAACCCAATGGTACACTGAAGAGGCTCACTAATCTTATGGATTCCCTTTGGCCTTACAGTCCTCCCAAACACAATGGGTCATATTTAATACGGTAAAGAGGTGAAACCTGGAGCAAATCAATTGGGAAGAAATAAGATGGAGAGAAATTCAAAGCCCCTTTTAAATCAACTTGGATTTTCATTTCTCTGTTATTGTACAGTAAGTTTGCTTCAGAATTGCTCCTCTTTAGCTTATTGAATATGGCCCAATGATTGCAAATTACATGAAAGTAATCACAGTTGTGTTTTTAAAAAATGGCATATCTGTTATTTTCTCTAATCTCATTTACATGGAAATATAATACAGGTCCTAAGGAAGAGACTGTTAATGATTTCTGGAGAATGATTTGGGAACAGAAGACAACAATTATTGTGATGGTTACACGGTGCGAGGAGGGAAACCGGGTAAGATAAAAGCTATATTTACATGGGTAACAAAACACTGCTACACACAGTCACCTAGAAATTAACCCTGCTTTTTCCCTTGAAGGGAATAACAGAGGCAGCTGTAGAAATGGATCTATCAGTGACTGAATGTTGCAATGCGCTTTGCAACATTTCATTTGCTAGTGTGGATTTCTGTATGGCAGTCCCATAGGTGCAGACTTTCAGTGCTGAAAACTCCCAGAAACCATTGCCAGTAATCAGGAAAGTGCAGAAAGCTGCTTCCCAGGCAACCATCTGCCAAACCAGTCAACCATGTGAATTGTGCCATAAGATGCAATACCCTGAGGCCACAAAGTCACAGTGGTGCAGTTACCCATTTAAACATAGCCAGAGTCACAAACTGAACACTGAAAATACATTACCAATGTTTTGTAGTTAGAGAGGGTAACACATTCACAGGCCCACTTTGCTAGCAGTCAGTTTATAATTGAGATATATATGGTGAAGTGTATTAGTGAATGCTACTTTGTATATCATTGTTTTTGTGCATTTAAGAGGTTAAGAGCCCCACTTAAATCCGTGGCAGTTTTTATTTGTATACTATTGTGTAGTTGTTCTGCCCCACAATTTCTCCACTTTCAATTATACACAATGAAATTTCCACTTTATGCATGAAAAACCCTGGTTTGATCTTCAAATGCCCCCAGGAATCTGGCTGTGAAAAACATTGATACTTCTATTAGCTGTAAGTGAATAAGTGTAATGGACATGGCAATTGGATTGGACATTGAGGGTACCACATTCCAATTGCAAGTTTACATATTAGAACTGTCCTTGGATTCCCATGACAATTCTTTTTCTGATTGTCTAACATTCATATAGGCTGCCATAAATTAGATCACTGCAATGTGGGAGAGATGCACTAAGGCTTGATAAAGAAGTGATACAGTAGATATGACTTCTCCAGTGATATCACTTCTCCAGTTCCTATGTTATTCTATGGAGCCAATGCACTAAGATTTCTCCAACTATAGAGTTCTTTGAACATAAGATCTATAGAATAACATAGGAACTGGAGAAGTAATATTACTGGAGAAGTCATCTCTGCTTTACCACCTCTTTATCACGCTTTAGTACGTAACCCCCATGGATTCAGTCTCCCTTGTGAATGATCTGCAGGTGGTACCATAGTCATCTTTACTGCGTTCTGCAATTAATGCAGTAAAGATGCAGCATGCTTCATTCAGTTTGTTTTACGCAATGTTACACTCACCTATGTGAAAAGCCAAAATCAGGGGCCAACTGGCCAGGGGGCAGTCAAGCAATCACCTACCATGCATGTTATAAGTCAGGGCCAGCGTTCCACTCCCTCCATCTCCCTCCAGTGTGAAAGCATTTTTTGTGGTTCAATTATGGAACAACCAATTGCTTCAAAAATAATATTTACATTGATCTGAATAGGGTATTTACTACTTAGTCCCTTAATCGAACCTGAAAACTTTCTGGCTTTGACACAGATAGTTTTTTATACTTAACTAGAAAATGGTGCATAGTGTTGCCCATTCAAGCGGGCACCCCATTCCCATTCAAGTGGGCCAGCATTCAACTGTCTCCATCCCCCTCCAGCGTGAAAGCATCTTTTGTGCTGCTACACTCTCCGAAGAGACCTCCTAAATGTTAATATCAGAGCCAATCTAGTTTTGATTTTACCCAGTGCTACCAAAAATTCATTCCATCTGTTCGATTTTTGGGTGCTTTGAGTAGTGTTAGAATTGTTGTAGTAATGTTGTCCTTGTGAACAAGATCTTAATGTCGCCCATACAGTTTGTGCAATAGGTGTATTAGTGAAACAAAGTCACTGCAAGTATGTATATTTAATGAATCTGCAAGAAGAAATGGGAAAGTGGAGATCTAAAAACAGTTTTGGACCATATGTACACAAAGCTGGAGTATTTCCCTGGCAAACCACCTGTACTATAGGACACAAATAAAACTTGCCAAAATGTCCTCCGATTTAAGTTGAATGTTAGAGAGGTCTCAATCACATTGCGAAAGCAATGCGTTGGCTACATCTTTGGCATCGAACAAGTTAAAAGCCCCATTTAAATCAATCAAAAACATTACTTGTTCTCTAGGGTTCTGTTAGTTTTTCACATAGTTGCTATACTTTGATTTTGTACATGGGTTAATGAATCTTAAAAATCTATAAATGTTGGTACACCACCTAGTGGTAGAGTAATAAAACAGCACTTTATTACATATGATATATGTCCTTTTACAGAACAAATGTGCTCAGTACTGGCCATCTATGGAGGAAGAAACTGAAATCTTTGGAGATATTGTGGTGAAAATCAAAGAGGAGAAGAATTTCCCTGATTACATTACTCGGAAGTTGCACATCATGAATGTAAGTGCACTTATTTAATTTGATATAGAGATACCTTTGTTCTTACTTTTTCTCCTATGCTTTTTCTTATCCCAAAAAGATTTCCAAAAGATACAATAAAAGAATCTGAACCTATTGCCATCAAAATCAAATCTAAATAACCTATATGAATACAAACAAGTGGGAGAGTGTTCAGTTCAAAATCAAACGCTATAAAACAAGTATCAGACTCTGATTAATGTAAACATAGACAATTTCTTTACTAAAATCAAGACATAAAAACAATCACTGTATATAATACTGTGCACATGTTAAACACCTAGTATTTTAATAAACAGCTTATATTCCTTGTAACCCAGTATCCAGTCTCTACAGCCAGCTGTTAATCTCTTCTGCTGTGTAACATGTAATAGGTATCCTTTGCTGTGTAATATATAAAAAGTACGTCTCCTGACAATAAGTAAGAATGTATCCACTCTGCAGTCACTCCCGTCCTCTTCTGCCCTCAGAGCACCTCCAGTGGCCGTCTGATTTGTATCCGCCACTATCAGCTTAACATGATTGGGATTTCCCTCCAGGAAAGACCACAGTTTGATCAGGGCTGCGTCTTATTAACTAGGAGGCTGAGGGCTGCAGACAGAGTCACTCCTACAGGATTCCTAGTCTGTGTTAAATTGAAGATCCAGACGGGCAGGGTACTGTTCTAACTCCGATCTTGACACACAGCAATGTATTTCTTATTTATTGTTGGGAGTGGACACTAGGTTACTGTCACCCAATTGCAGGAATCCTGCAAGAGAGGGAGTGCTCGGGTACGTTGCTTGGGTACGAGGCTGGCCGAATGTTGGCTGCCTATTGTCAGGCTTTGCTGCAGCTAGGGCCGAATAAAGTTGCCAGCCGCAAGGCTGGATGGCAGACTCCAGAGAAGCTGTAAGTGAGCCCAAGATAGCTAGACAATAAACAGCACGGTCTCTTCTGCAGGGTAGAGTGCTGGCTTGAGGACGAAGAGTGGGGTGCATAGATGGGGAACGTAGGCCACAACAGTAGTTGGAACTCTCCAGAATGAAAAACAAGAACAGGTGACCAGGAATAGTACAGCGATTATACTGTGACAGCAGCTGAAGAGAAGTCAAAGGCCAGTAGAGTCAAACATGGATCTGTCAGTCACTAGGTGGAATAAGCAGAAGAGTGGTCTGGGTCTTTGCAGGGTCATACACAGGTTTTTGGCTAGGGCTAGAATCATAAGGCTGAAGAATGGTCTGGAGCTAAGCAGGGTCATACATGGAGCAATAAGGGAGAACCAGGACTCAGCAAGAGAATTCAAAGCAGCCAGTAGAGCTAAAAAGACACACATCTAGCTGGCTACAGAACACTGCAATAGTGCGCTGAAGCCGGGAACCAGAGGTTACAAATAGACGTTGCATGGTACGTCATCTGCACGTGACATCAAACACACAGCAAGAAGAAGGGGCCGAACCAGCGGCGCCTTGCGCCTGTACACAGTGGCATCGTCCACAAGGACGCGGAAAGAGGCGAGGCAGGCAACAGAGGAGTATGTGGGGCAAACGGAGAACCATGCAGAGGACAGCGGTGGTAGAAGGAGAGCCCGGAGAAACGGGTGACAGTTACACTGAATATATAAGACCATGGCCTAGATGCACTAAAGGCAGAAGAGGGCTACGAACGTTGATGTTCTGTCGGAGCAGTGTCGTAGGCACCTCCACAGTATTCACAAAGTGTCTACGACATCACTTCACCTAAACTCTGACAAAAAAATACCCACATCGACATCAATCTGAGATGCCTTCACCATTTCTACGAATTTGTATTCTTCGAATCGACAAGTGCTCATTTCCATTTGCGATACATTCGTATGCAAGGGGGTGTGTTGATATGATAATGTGACACTTCAACTCATTCAATAAACTCCGATAGCAGCCTCTGATGTCGGCGTTCACAGTCTCCACTTCACCTGCCTCAGGCTGTCGTAGCTGGGATCTCCCCTGTACTCTCCTATGGAGTAACAGCAGGGAAGGATACTACAGTCTGAACAGCATTCTCTGTGCTTCCCTACCCAGCCAGTAGGGAAACACAGAGAAGGCTGTCAGCACCATGGACAGCATTGAATGCCATAGGGATGTGCATTACTCACCCCTGTGGCATTCAAAGGGTTACAATAAACAGAAATAGTACACCAAGCACTACACAATGCCCCCCTTCGACATCCCCCACCCTTAGTATGTCACATACATTGCATATATTCTACATACTAATCCCATCCGACATTCACCTCATTGACATTTAGTGCATCTAGGCCCATATATTCTTATTAGTTATTTATTAAAATAGTAGGTGTTTTAGTATTTAGTATTTCTATATTTAGAGCACAGTATTATATACAGTGATTGTATTTATGTATTGATTTTAGTCAAGAAATTGTCTATGTTTATATTAATCAGAGTCTGATAATTTATTGTTTTGTAGAGTTGGATTTTGTACTGAACACTGGGGCACACTAACCTAGCGGTTTCAGCTAGCTAATTATACTTGGGCTTATTACACATGAAGATATCCCTTTAAATTGAAATATTTATCTAATCTTTTTTATTTTTCTCACTAGAAGAGTCTGTAAAAACTCTAATCTGAATTCAGCGAGGCTGAGGAACTAAGTCTAGGGAAATGTTAAAACAAGCCAGCTGAACAAATACAAATTCACTTTGATATAAATGGGATGTTTAACCCCTTGAATGCTAGTGAGGTCTCCACTTTATTGCTGTGGAATGCATTGGAGACCTTTCTAGTATTCATGGGGTTAAAAGTCTCATTTAAGATGATAAAATTGTTGATGTTTATTTTTCTCCTATGGTGCAGTTTGGTTGCTTCACAGTTGCACCAGTTCTACCTAGTACTTCAGCCTCTGTCTGTGTGTTTGTCACTCTCTGAATGCACCAGCTGATCAGATGAATGAAGAAACAAGTGAGACACACAGATTCATAGAGACAAAAGAAACAATGTGGTACAGTTCTGAAAGAAACAAACGGCACAATAGTAAACAAGTATACATTTCCCTAGATTCCCATTAATTTGACCCTTTCAGTGTCAGAGGGGTATACAACACCTTTCTCTGCAATGCGTTGCATAGCGCTCTGGCACTAAAAGGGTTAAATTAGGTTTTTAAACATTTGAACTTGTTGGAGACCTCTGTAGCATTCAATGGTTTTATATTGCTGCTTAATCCATGGTGTCCATGGTGCAGAGGGTTTTTTTTTTCCAGAATTTCTCAATTTCGTGCATCTGGCCCACAAACAGTGATCCTGTAATTCTTTGCAGATGCAGCTGAGTTGCAGACTATTTCTATGGACTAAACACACACACATATATACATAAGCCCTTCTTCACACTCTGCCCTCAGTATGCCTTTAGACACAAGAGAGGAGGCATATCCAGGAAGGTGCTTACGGTATCCTTTGAAAATGCCGCATATAAAACAGCATGCAGCTATACGGCGCATTAAGCATGTCGCTGTGATGAAAAGGGCAACATGAGAATCTCAATCTTCATCAAAGAGCGAGATTCTCATGTTGTGTCCTTAAAGGGATAGTAATGTTTCATATTAAAAGCAGCTCCAATTAATCTTCATAGTATTTGGGCCATGGAGAGTGTTATTTCAAGGGATTTCTGTTTTCTTTGTATTGCTATAGACCAGAGGTTCTCAACCCGTGCCCTCAGTGACTTTGGAATTTCCCTGTTAGAACACAAGTGTGTTGATCAGAGGCTCAGTCATATTGATTAACTCACCTGTGGTCTTAAAAGGAAATTCTCAAATCCTGGCCTGTTAGTAGCCACTGAGGGCACGGGTTGAGAACCACTGCTATAGACTGTAGATAGATGGAGCTCACTTTCAAGAAAGAAATAGGAAGAATAAAGTGAAAATATCCAATTCAGTGTAAGTACACAGATATAAAGAGAAAGAAAACCATAAGATAACATAAATTAGAATATAATACTAAAAGTTAAAATAAAACATTACTATTCCATTACCTTTTTCATATTGTATCAAATGATAATGTTACATCCGTTACTGCCTCTTATATGTCCTTGCCCAGAGAGGCAAGTACATGTTTTTCAAATGTCTTTCTGTACTTTCATCAGAGACGAGAGAAAACAGAGCGTGATGTGACTCACATCCAGTTTACAGTTTGGCCAGACCATGGAGTCCCTGATGACTCTAATCTGCTCCTCAGATTGCGTCGCAGAGTTAATGCTTTGAGCAACTTCTTCAGTGGCCCAATAATTGTTCATTGCAGGTAATGCCATTTGTGATGTGTACTGGATCCTTACAAAATTCACTCAGTAGAAGTGTGTATCATTGAAATGTTATGAAATGGTTCTGCAGATTATTTGTAACAGTCTGATTAATCCTTATGAAGAGGAAAGTTTATCTGCTTGAGTGCTAGAGACCTTCCTAAAGTATTGCAATGCATTGGAGATGTCTCTGGTATCCAAGGGTTTCAAAAATGCTAACATAAAATTCACATTGCTCCTTTATGAAACATTATGGGCCCTATGTTGAAAAGAAAAGTGGAGTATTTCTGGGGCAATGACTGCACTATAGGGGACAAATATAAATTCCCATTGATTTCACCTCTAGGATGCTAAAGAAGTCCCCAACTCATTGCTTCACACCTTTTCTATTCCATGCAAGAATAAGAATTACATTTCTGTACTGGGTCTCTGCTGCTTAGACCAAAGCCATGTTTCATACAGTGAGTCCTTATAAATTGAAAAGTGAAAGGTTCTAATAGCAGAGCAATTATTTGTTTTAGGTGATATTAGGTTTTAAAAGAAAGCAATACCTCTTACAAAACTGTAGTCTCTTGCCTGTCTTCATATTTAACTTGTAGGGTTAGCGGTGCACTCTCACTCAGGTAATACTTCTTGTAGTAATTTTAACTCTGATAGAGAACTCATGACTGAAGCACAGTGATTCTGCTGATGTTCCCATATTTGTTCACCTTCTAGTGCTGGTGTGGGGCGCACAGGAACATACATCAGCATTGATGCAATGATTGAAGGTCTGGAGTCAGAGGGTAGGGTGGATGTTTATGGTTATGTGGTGCAACTGAGGCGCCAGCGCTGCCTGATGGTTCAAGTGGAGGTGAGTATAGGTTAAGAATTGGTGCATGGTATGACATAATTACTGCTATATTAAACAGACATTAAAATAGACCAGAGTGGGCAACCTGCAACTTTCCAGCTTTTTGTTGTATTACAGTTCCCATAATCCTCAGCTGCCCTTTGGCCAGCTGAGAATGATAGCACTAGTAGTACAACAGCTGTAGGGACACATTGTCCAGCCCTGAAATAATAACGCATAGTCCTTATAACAGGGATGGGCGACCTGTGACTCTCAAAATCATGATGGATAACCAGCCATTAGTAGGTTAAGGATGATTGGAACTGTTTCCAACAATAGCTGATGAGGAATAAGTTATCCACCGCAACTTTACATGCACCATAATTCACTATGTGCTCTCTTTCCATTCTTAGTCTCAGTATATCTTCATACATAAAGCTCTGGTGGAATACAATCAATTTGGAGAGACAGAAGTCAGTATACTGGAGTTACCTCTTTTGCTCAACAATCTCAAAAAACATGACCCACCATCTGAGCCTTCACAGCTAGAGTGCGAATTTCAGGTAAGACCATCAGTCAACTACTTCCCTGCAAAAAGTTTAACATACATATTGCTTTGAGGTTGAAGAGGCAGTCCACAGGTAACTTGAATATAAAATCCCAACTGTTTGGGATTTTGTACTACATTAATGTCAGACTTCAATCCGCATCTTTATTTTATGGGATTCTTTGCTTTTCATCATAACTATTTAATTACCAGTGATAATCCTTCTATGTTGCATGTAGGTGACAACAGTTATTTTGCTCTTCTTGACTGTTTCTGAAAAACTCAATGGAATATATATGGAATGAAGTATTAAGTTAAATGGTAGTTTCTGGTCCCTTTTTGTGCTCTGTTGTAGATACGTGTTCTCCTATCTCTGGAGCTGAACTTCCTACTGATTCCACTATATCAGTTTCAGAAATAAAACTCATCAGCAACCCTTTTCTTTTTCTCAAGGTTAAACAACCTATTAATATTGGCCATAAGTGGAAGAACATAGGTGCAGAATGTTTTTGGAGGGGGGAGTGGAGTTGACATTTTGCTTTTGTATTTGTTTTCATTGTAGTAATGAAACTGTGATGTAAATATCTTTTGTAGAGATTACCATCATATAGGAACTGGAGGCCACAGAACAGTGGTAATCATCATGAAAACAAGGATAAGAATCGCAACCCCAATGTTATCCCATGTAAGTTACCAGTTATGGGTGGTCATTAGTTCTCTAAATCTTCTGTCATCTTACTGGCATTCACACATTTTCCATTTGTCTTTCTCCAGTCTTGATTTCCTTTTATTTTATGTTTCCTGTGCTCCCTTTGACCTTTCTACTTCTCCCCTGCTACTCATTCATGCTCTACTCCTTTTCTTCTCCTCTCCCCACTCTTCCATTGACTACCCCCCATTTCACTCCCCACTGCTTTTTTTCTAAGCTCTTGTTCTCCTCTTTCATTGCCCCTTGCTCTGTCACTTTTACTCTATAGTCTTACTCTTTCCACAGTCTATTTCTATCTCTACCCCTCTTCTGCTTCTGTTGCTCTCTTTTTTTCAGCTAATCTTTCACCCATTACTAGTGTTGAGCGAGCATGCTCGGCCGATGCTCGGATCGGCTCGAGCATCGCTCTGCTCGGCACATGGCGGTACTCGTACGAGTACCGCATGTGCTCGCCCGCCATGTTCGGGTCTCCTCCCCGCACGTTTTGCGGCTGCTGCGCAGCCAATAAACGTGCAGGGAGGCTCTGACATCGGTGTAATGCCAGCAGCCATGTTGGCTGCTGGCATTACACTGATTGGCTGGCCAGAACCCGTGGTCAGGTGCTGTATAGCACCTGACCATCGAGTTCGGCTCAGTCTGAGCCAGGGAGAGCTGAGGATAGGAAGGGAAAGGCAGTGTAGGGAGGAAAAAAACAAAAATTGTGAAAAAAAAAGAACCAAAAGTCCTTTTTAGGACTACTGTGTGTGGGGGCAGCAGGTTATTTGGTGTGGGGGGAAAAAAACAAAAAAAAAAAAAAAAAAATATATATATTCTGTTTAGTGTGCAAAGTTGCAGATTAGAGCACATTCTGTTTAGTGTGCACAGTTGCAGATTAGAGCACATTCTGTTTAGTGTGCAAAGTTGCAGATTAGAGCACATTCTGTTTAGTGTGCAAAGTTGCAGATTAGAGCACATTCTGTTTAGTGTGCAAAGTTGCAGATTAGAGCACATTCTGTTAAGTCTTCAAACTAAAATATCAAAGTCACGTATTCCATTCAGTGTGCGTCGCCGCAGTTTAGCAGCACATTCTGAGTACTGTGCAGAGTTGCAGAATAGGAAGAAATACTGTTAAGTCTTCAAACTAAAATATCAAAGTCACATATTCCATTCAGTGTGCTTCGCCGCAGTTTAGCAGCACATTCTGTGTACTGTGCAGAGTTGCAGAATAGGAAGAAATACTGTTAAGTCTTCAAACTCAAATATCAAAGTCACATATTCCATTCAGTGTGCTTCGCCGCAGTTTAGCAGCACATTCTGTGTACTGTGCAGAGTTGCAGAATAGGAAGAAATACTGTTAAGTCTTCAAACTCAAATATCAAAGTCACATATTCCATTCAGTGTGCTTCGCCGCAGTTTAGCAGCACATTCTGTGTACTGTGCAGAGTTGCAGAATAGGAAGAAATACTGTTAAGTCTTCAAACTAAAATATCAAAGTCACATATTCCATTCAGTGTGCTTCGCCGCAGTGTAGCAGCACATTCTGTGTACTGTGCAGAGTTGCAGAATAGGAAGAAATACTGTTAAGTCTTCAAACTAAAATATCAAAGTCACATATTCCATTCAGTGTGCTTCGCCGCAGTGTAGCAGCACATTCTGTGTACTGTGCAGAGTTGCAGAATAGGAAGAAATACTGTTAAGTCTTCAAACTAAAATATCAAAGTCACATATTCCATTCAGTGTGCTTCGCCGCAGTTTAGCAGCACATTCTGTGTACTGTGCAGAGTTGCAGAATAGGAAGAAATACTGTTAAGTCTTCAAACTAAAATATCAAAGTCACATATTCCATTCAGTGTGCTTCGCCGCAGTGTAGCAGCACATTCTGTGTACTGTGCAGAGTTGCAGAATAGGAAGAAATACTGTTAAGTCTTCAAACTAAAATATCAAAGTCACATATTCCATTCAGTGTCTTTCACCGCCGTTTAACAGCCTATTCTGTGTACTCTGCAGAGTTGCAGAATTATAAGAAATACTGTTAAGTTTTCAAACTCAAATATTAAAGTCACATATTCCATTCAGTGTCTTTCACCGCCGTTTAACAGCCTATTCTGTGTACTCTGTACAGTTCCAGAATTATAAGAAATACTGTTAAGTTTTCAAACTCAAATATTAAAGTCACATATTCCATTCAGTGTCTTTCACCGCCGTTTAACAGCCTATTCTGTGTACTCTGCAGAGTTGCAGAATTATAAGAAATACTGTTAAGTTTTCAAACTCAAATATTAAAGTCACATATTCCATTCAGTGTCTTTCACCGCCGTTTAACAGCCTATTCTGTGTACTCTGTACAGTTCCAGAATTATAAGAAATACTGTTAAGTTTTCAAACTCAAATATTAAAGTCACATATTCCATTCAGTGTCTTTCACCGCCGTTTAACAGCCTATTCTGTGTACTCTGTACAGTTCCAGAATTATAAGAAATACTGTTAAGTTTTCAAACTCAAATATTAAAGTCACATATTCCATTCAGTGTCTTTCACCGCCGTTTAACAGCCTATTCTGTGTACTCTGTACAGTTCCAGAATTATAAGAAATACTGTTAAGTTTTCAAACTCAAATATTAAAGTCACATATTCCATTCAGTGTCTTTCACCGCCGTTTAACAGCCTATTCTGTGTACTCTGTACAGTTCCAGAATTATAAGAAATACTGTTAAGTTTTCAAACTCAAATATTAAAGTCACATATTCCATTCAGTGTGTTTCAACGCCGTTTAACAGCCTATTCTGTGTACTCTGCAGAGTTGCAGAATAGTAAGAAATACTGTTAAGTTTTCAAACTCAAATATTAAAGTCACATATTCCATTCAGTGTGTGTCACCGCAGTTTAGCAGCCTATTCTGTGTACTCTGCAGAGTTGCAGAATAGTAAGAAATACTGTTAATTTTTCAAACTCAAATATTAAAGTCACATATTCCATTCAGTGTCTTTCACCGCCGTTTAACAGCCTATTCTGTGTACTCTGTACAGTTCCAGAATTATAAGAAATACTGTTAAGTTTTCAAACTCAAATATTAAAGTCACATATTCCATTCAGTGTGTTTCAACGCCGTTTAACAGCCTATTCTGTGTACTCTGCAGAGTTGCAGAATAGTAAGAAATACTGTTAAGTTTTCAAACTCAAATATTAAAGTCACATATTCCATTCAGTGTGTGTCACCGCAGTTTAGCAGCCTATTCTGTGTACTCTGCAGAGTTGCAGAATAGTAAGAAATACTGTTAATTTTTCAAACTCAAATATTAAAGTCACTTATTCCATTCAGTGTGTGTCACCGCAGTTTAGCAGCCTATTCTGTGTACTCTGCAGAGTTGCAGAATAGTAAGAAATACTGTTAAGTTTTCAAACTCATATATATTAAAGTCATATATATCGTGTAAGATGAAGAAGGCGGGTAAAAAGGGACGGGGAAGTGGACGTGATCCTGAAAGTTCAGGGCGCGGGTCAGGACGCGGAGAAACTGTGCCTGGTGCCAGAGCACAAGAAAGAAAGACATCCACCATACCTAGCTTCATGTCTGATTTCACAGGGCGTCGCAGGACATCACTCTCGAGGTCCGACCAGTGCGAACAGGTGGTCGGTTGGATGACAGCTGATACTGCTTCCAGTCGGTTAAGCACCACCCTGTCTTCCACCAAGTCCACTCTCAGTAGCCAAGAGTCTGGTCAACATAATCCTCACTCTGATCATCCTTCCTCCCACCATACACGGTCTGGTCAAAGAAGTGATCCCACACTGGGATATAGTGATGAGCTCGTCTCATCACCAATCCTTCATTTGACCCTCTCTCCAAGCACGCTTGCAGAGGAACATGACATCTTGTGCCCTGATTCACAACCTCTAGAGGCTACCCAATCACAAGAAGATGACAGATGTGAACGGCATTTAAGGTCAAAGGAAGTAGTGGATGATGATGATGATGATGATGAGACACAGTTGCCATTAAATCAACCACTATTTCCGTCTCAAGACCTTGTTGAGGAGAATGTTATACAGTTGTCAATGACTGAGTATGTGGTGGGATCAAGACTTGAGGAGGATGATCAGAGTGAGGAAGTGGAGGAGGACTTGGTGGACGATGAGGTGACTGACCCCACCTGGGAAGGTGTAGAGCCGAGCGATGACAGCAGTCCTGAGGGTGAGCCATCTGCAGCACCGCAACAGGCTGGAAGAGGCAGTGGTGTGGCTACAGAAAGAAGGCGGACCGCACCAAACCGGCCCGCAAATGTTCCACGGAGCACCCCCTTGCGTAAATCTACCTTGCCAAAGGGTAGGTGTTCCGCGGTATGGCGTTTTTTTAAGGAAAGTGCGGACGACAAAAGAATTGTAGTTTGCAACCTGTGCCACACCAGAATGAGCCGAGGCATGAACACTAGAAACCTCACCACCACCAGCATGATCCGACACATGGCATCCAAGCACCGTAGTAAGTGGGAGGAACGCCTGGATCGCCCACCTGTGTCTGCAGGCCACACCACTGCCTCCTCTTCCCCTGTTTTCGGTGCCGGCCAATCGCCTGTCGAAGGCGCAGGCCCGCATACCTCCCGCCCTGCACCTGTACCATCTGAAGCACCATCAGCGACCACATCCACTTCCCTGTCCCAGCACAGCGTCCAAATGTCGTTACCCCAGGCATTTGAGCGCAAGAGAAAGTACCCAGCCACCCACCCACAGGCCATAGCACTAACCTCACACCTTTCAAAATTACTGGCCATCGAAATGCTGCCATTTAGGCTTGTGGACACTGAGTCCTTCCGCAGCCTGATGGCAGCAGCTGTCCCTCGGTACGCGGTCCCCAGCCGCCACTACTTTTCCCGGTGTGCCATCCCCGCATTACACCACCATGTGTCCCGTAACATCACCCGTGCCCTGACCAACGCAGTTACTGGGAAGGTCCACTTAACGACTGACACATGGACAAGTGCTTGTGGCCAGGGACGCTACATTTCCCTTACGGCACACTGGGTGAATGTCGTGGAGGCTGGGAGCGACTCGGACCCTGGGATGGCACGGGTGCTACCCACGCCGAGGATTGCGGGCCCTACCTCCATCAGGGTTTCCACCAGCACCTACGTTATTGGCTCCTCCTCCTCCGTTTCCACCTCCGAATTCTCTACACACACCGCCACTCCCCCATCAGCCAGTAGCTGGAAGCAGTGTAGCACTGCAGTGGGGAAGCGTCAACAGGCCGTGCTGAAGCTGATCTGCCTTGGGGACAAACAGCACACGGCCTCAGAGCTGTTGCAGGGGATTAGTCACCAGACCGAGCAGTGGCTCTCGCCACTCAACCTGCAAGCAGGCATGGTTGTGTGTGATAATGGGCGTAACTTGGTGGCGGCTTTGGAGCTCGGCAAGCTCACACACGTACCATGCCTAGCACATGTATTTAATTTAGTGGTGCAGCGATTTCTAAAAACCTACCCCAATGTGCATGATCTCTTGACCAAGGTGCGCCGCGTGTGTGCACATTTCCGTAAGTCATCAACAGCTTCGGCCGGCCTGTTGAAGCTGCAGCAGCGCTTACAATTGCCAGCTCACCGGCTGCTGTGTGACGTGAGCACGCGCTGGAACTCCACCTTCCACATGTTGGCCCGGCTTTGTGAGCAGCAGAGGGCAGTAGT
Source organism: Rhinophrynus dorsalis (assembly GCA_037306005.1). Lineage (NCBI taxonomy): Eukaryota > Metazoa > Chordata > Amphibia > Anura > Rhinophrynidae > Rhinophrynus > Rhinophrynus dorsalis. Next base: position 150,237,221 of record CM074722.1, on the reverse strand, counting down.
GGAGTACCAGCTGTTACACGGTCGTCGCCTCTCCGTTCAACTTCCTGTAATCAGAAGTGAGGAGTGGGAATGGATGTCAGACCTCTGCGAGGTTTTACGCAATTTTGAGGAATCGACACAGATGGTGAGCGGCGATAACGCTATTATCAGTGTAACCATCCCACTTCTGTGTCTACTGAAACGCTCGCTGCTCACAATTAAAACCGACGCTTTGCATGTGGAAGAGGTGGAAATGGGGGAGGAAGAGCTTACACAAGGTGATAGCCAGAGCACCCTCACTTCGTCTTCTCAGCGACAATTGGAGGAGGCGGAGGAGGAGGAGGAGGAGGAGGAGGAGGAAGACACGGTTGCCTCCGCTACAGAGGGTAGCCATGGAACTTTAGTTCCATCTCTTCAGCGTGGGTGGGCAGAAGAGGAGGAAGAGGATGAGGATATTGAGAGTCAGCCTCCTGGTGAGGACAGCGAAATCTTGACTGTTGGTACTCTGGCACACATGGCTGACTTTATGTTAGGCTGCCTTTCCCGTGACCCACGCGTTGTACGCATTTTAGACAACACGGATTACTGGGTGTTCACCCTTCTGGACCCCCGCTACAAAGAGAATTTCTCATCTCTCATTCCTCCGGTGGAGAGGACAAGCAAAATGGTGCAATACCAGAAGGTTCTTGTTGAAAAATTGCTCCAAAATTTTCCATCTGACAACGCTGGCGGCAGAGTACGTGCTACCTTGGCCAACCGAGAAGGGGAGAAAAGGGGAGCACACAGCAGTTCCGACAAAGGCAGGGCAACACTCTCCAAGGCGTGGGACACCTTCATGACACCCCGGCAGCACCCTCACCCTGATGCGCAGCCTAGTGTCACAAGGAGGGAAAAGTTTTGGAAGATGGTGAAGGAGTACGTAGCAGACCGTGTCAGCGTCCTCAATGATCCCTCTGTGCCTTACAACTACTGGGTGTCCAAGCTGGACACGTGGTATGAACTGGCACTCTACGCCTTGGAGGTGCTGGCCTGCCCTGCCGCCAGCGTTCTGTCTGAGCGGGTATTTAGTGCTGCTGGTGGCATCATAACAGATAAGCGTATCCGCCTTTCCACCGACAATGCTGATAGGTTGACACTTATAAAAATGAACAAGGCCTGGATTTCCCCTGACTTCTCCACTCCACTGGAGGAAAGCCCCGGGGGAACATAAACTCACTTTATATATGTTATTTACAATGATGGGAATACTCTGTATTCCCATTCACCCCTTCCACCCAAAAAACGGGTATATGGTTGACTCTTAATCTTCTCATCCTCCTCCTCCTCTTCCATATGCCCTGGGATATAATTTTTATATAGGGCCAGCTCACCAGCGTGCCCTGGGATATAATTTTTATATAGGGCCAGCTCACCAGCGGGCCCTGTGATATAATTTTTATATAGGGCCAGCTCACCAGCGGGCCCTGTTTGCCAATTTTTATATAGGTCAGCTCACCAGCGGGCCTTCTCATATAATGTTTTATTGGGTCAGCTCTCTAGCGGGCCCTCTCATATAATGTTTTATAGCGTCAGCTCACTAGCGGGCCTTCGCATATAATGTTTAGGATGGTCAGCTCTGCAGCAGACCCTCACCCATAATGTTTTAGATGGTCAGCTCAGCGCACGTTTCCCTCTTAATCATGGCCTCAGTTCTGAAAATCAAGGAAATTTTTGGGAGAATTTGCCTCTGCGCACGTTTCCCTCTTAATCATGGCCTCAGTTCTGAAAATCAAGGAAATTTTTGGGAGAATTTGCAGATGATATACAAGTAAATATACAGCAAATATTGTTTGGTAACAATTTTTCGCCTAAAGTCGTTTTTATTTTCCTTTTTGTGTGTTTTATGGTCAGTCTGTAAAAATGGCGTACTACGGGCGAAAGATCGTTCCCAGCAGCGATGTTGGAGTCCAAGGTGCATCCAGACATCCTCCCTATGCTGTCCCTGAACCATTTCTGTAGTGTTTCCATCTTTTTCTGCCCTTTTCCTATGGACCAGGCACCCTCCCCTCATCAGAGCAGGGGGTGCCTGGTGTAATGCTCGAGTCCTCCCATTGACTTCAATGGGGCTCGGATGCTCGGCCGAGCACTCGAGCCTCAGGGGGTGCTCGGTCAGAGCACCCGAACATCCGAGCATTGGGGTGCTCGCTCATCACTACCCATTACGCCTTCTCTGCTCCTCTAATATTCTCTACTGCTCCTCTGGTACTCCTTTTCTGCTCATATAGTACTCTCTACCCCTTCTTTGCTCTTCCCTCTTCTGAAATCACTAACCCTCCACTGTTTGCTCTTTGCACACTTCCTTTGCATCTCTCTCTCTCTCTGCACTTTCTTCACCTTTACCATATTCAATTGAAACCTTTATCTGCTCTTGAACTCTGTATATATCCTCTATGTGTCTGTGCGTCTCTTCCACTTGCTTCTTTCCTCTGCTTCTCTTGCACTCTGCTTACCTTCTGCTCCTCTTGTAATGTCTCAAAATTACTTTATTCTCTGTCTTCCAATCTCATGTTTGTCTTGCCTTAACAAATGCAGTACTGTTTTTCTACCATAGCTCTTAAAACTCTTATTGCTCACTCTTCACTTATTTATTTTTTACTTCCTGCACTTATTCAACTTTTTCCCTTTCATGGTTCCTCTTTTACTCAGTCTCAATCTCACTTTCTCTCTCCCTTCTCATTGATCTTCTCCTGCCCTTTCTTTGTGTCCCCCCCACCCCATGCTTCCTCTCTGTGTTTCTTTTTTTGCTTTCCTGAGACGGAATTCATGCAAAAAAGAAAAAGGCCATGAATTAACCACAGGGAACAAAAAGAAATGTTTCTTAAAGGGATAGTAATACTTCATTTTATCTTTATTTTATTTTGTAGGCATGAAGAACGATATAAGTCTTATCTCTCAAACCTTTATGGTTTAAGAGATATTCACAAGCAAAGTTTCCCCCTCCCGCCCCTTTTTCCTAGTGTAAGCCATCTCTTCTCAGATGTGAGTCTGGTTGTAAGACCAGACAGATAACAGCAGGGGACACTCTTCTTTGTATGAAAACAATGAAAGCCCTTCCCCCCTTGACAAGTTTTTCAGCTTTTTCCCTTATCTTAACTGAAGATTGTCCCTCTCTGCAATCTACCTGGGCACCTCCCTTCTGATCTGGCTGAACAGGGGGGGGGGATACTTTGTTTGTGAATATCTCTTAAACCATAAAGGTTTGAGAGATAAGACTTATATTGTTCTTCATGTTTTTAATGCCTACAAAATAAAATAAAGATAAAATGAAGTATTACTATCCCTTTAAGGCCATGTTTCTTTAAATGGGACTTTTGATTCCATGAGTGACAGAGAAATCTCCAACTCATTGTTTGTTGGTGCATTCCCTAGCATTGCAAAGATTAAAAGCCATAGGCTGGCAGCCATAGCAAGCATACACTTGCTTGACACTGTTCCCTAGAAGCACATTCAAGCATTACTCTCTAGCCTCCATTGGTAACAGGGTTTCCATTATGGCCAGCTGTCCTCAGCACTGTAAGTCAGAACCTCAGTCCAAATTCTGTGCTTTCATAAATCCTCACAGTTCCATTTCTTTTTGGGCATAGCATTTAACACAATACAACAGCAAGGGTTTCTTATTTGTACATGACAAGGTCTAGAACCTTGCCATTAAGATCTCTCAGATTACACAACACACTTTGTTGACTGAGGGATAGCACGAAGGTTTTGAGGACAATGCTGTCAACCATGGAATCCATTCTCTAATCTCTTTGCCCAATTCCATACAAGGCTACTCCAGCTGGAGAGTCTAAAGAAGTGGTTATGGTGGACCAACCATCCATATCTATTAGTGTCATTGTTCCTAACAACAAAAATGGATGTGCATTGATGGCTTAATATGAAACACTTGAAACCGGAAAAGCCATTCTCTGTAAAAGAGTGGTAACAAGAAATGCCAGTTTTTCTGCATGGAGAGCATTTGTCCAGAAAACACTGTTAAAGGTCAGTAGTCAAAACTGGAGAGTTCAATACAAATCAACAAGTTGGAAGATGAAGCAGCTCAGCTAGCACTGTTGCAATGAACTTGGTTACTAATTTTGCAATTAGTATGAATTCAGTCAGGCAATGCCATGGCAGTAGTTTACATACTGAGGTTCTAGAAGCAATGTCATGGGGGAGGAGATTCAAAGGATACTGCAGTGGCCAGTTAAACTTTCCAGATGTCTCCACAGTCTATATGCCAGGAGTGGACAATGTGGAAGCATACTTCCTCAGTCATCGAAGAGTAGAACTGGGAGAGCAGGAGCTCAAACAGTTGATATTTGACTCCATAAAAAACCAATAAAGTGAAGAATTCCAAAAGTAGATTTGTTAACAGCTCAGAAAGTCATAAAGTACCAAGCTGATATACGAGCTAGCCTTGGCAGTTTATGCTATGAGGAAACCCTGGCATTTCAGTGTAGTATATGTATTACCCCACTATCTCTGGTTTCCAAGGTAACTTGTAAAATCAAGTTGGACAAAGCTTATGTTATACACATAGCACCAGACTGGTCCAGAGAGCTTGATATATGGATCTCCTCAGTCTGGCAGCTGACGAGCCATGGCAGCTACCTCAAGTTCCTGTTCTATTGTTCCAAGGGATTTTGAATCCTCCGGACTTGGGAAAACTGTCATTAATGGTGTGGCTATTGAAGACAACTATGTTTAAAGTGTTTAAAACAGCATCAGCCAAGATTTACCACAGAATCTGGTTGCTCTAGTTTAGTGGGTGTGAGGGAACTCAGTTCTCTCCTAGATCTCTTAATTTGCCTAGGGTAACGAGTATTTTACCAAGACGGGTTGAGAAAAGGGTTGTTTGTTTATTCTCTCAAGGGACACACACTATGGATATTATTCCAGAAGTGGAGAGTTCCAAATATTATTCTAGGAGCCAACACTCTCTTGAGATATGAATTTAGTTCTAAATGTAGAAAATATCTGCCAAACCCATAGCATCAGTAGCTTACTTGGAAGACTGATGGCTATCTCCTTAGCTTGTCGATTAGCAGAGCTAGATGTATTGTCATGTGAATCTTCATTCTTCATATTTCATCCCAACAAAGCAAATCTTTGGACTAGATATGGTTTGCAAATGTGGTAACAGAGTTTCATCTGAACCAAGAATTTCTCACAAGTTCTTTATGTCTTCATTTAACAAATAGGAAAGAACAGAAGTAAACACATTGGATTTGGTAAAGTGTCTCAGACATGAAGTACAACAGACTTAATCATTCTGCAAGACAGATACTCAAGATGTTATGGGGCAGCCTCAAAGATACATTATCTTCTTGAATCAAGTTCACCATTAGATGGGTTTGTTATCCTTTCAAAATTGGTTCCCTTTTGAGCAACATCTAATTCCCTTAGGGATACTAGTGAGTACAGGGGCAAGAACAAAGCTTCAGGCTGCTCCCTCAACATTCACATGTTTGCTAAGCATTACAAGTTTAATGTATTTGGCTCAGGAGAGATTTGGTTGAAAGATGTACGGAGGTGGTACTGGTAAGTGGTAATCAACTGTATAAAAGTATTTTTATAAACTTATATTGTGGAATACAGGAACAATGGGGGGAGTAAAGTTCCTTCTTCCAGAGGGCAGGGCAGTTAAAAAAGGCAGGGCTTTAATGCGGAGACTCTCCTCTTTCCTCCAGCTTTACCCCGTGCCCCTCAGTTTAAATATGTAGTAAAGTAACATAAAGTAAAATAAAAAAGGAAATTCTCTGAACAAAGACCTCAAGAGGACCCAACTGCCTGGGGACTTTAACTACATGTTTTTTTCTCTGTGTGGGAATCTTGTGTTGTACATAGACTAAGAAAATAATTTAATGGCAAGTTCAATAAAATCCTCTATTCTCTTTCATCTGATGTGGAACACAAGAACCATAGGGATTTACCAAAGAATAACCAAGATTCCTGGGAGGGAAAAAGAGAATAAACCACTTCAATGTAGACAGTATTCCATAACTAGCTGGTACCATATAAACCTCAGGTGTCAATAGACAACAAACTTGCACAGCAAGCAAACAAACAAGAACCAGAACCAACAGGGTTCAGAAATCTGCATAAAGAAATAGAAGAAAAGAGTTCTTAAACAAGTACCACCACCTGAAGGACCTTCTGGCCAATTATGTCCTCAATTGAGGACTGGGCATTGACACAGTAGTATTTGGTGAAGGTGTACAGAGAAGACCATGTACCTGTCTTACATAGCTGCTCAGCAGAAGCCTGATACTTGTAAGCTCAAGAGGTGTCCAAGATCTGGTGGAGTGTGCAGTGACTCAGAAAGGAAAAGTTTTCTTTCTGAGCTCATATTCCTGTTTGATAGTGGCCTTGGTCGAAGAAGCAGTGGTAACTTTGGACGCAGCCTGGGACACTCTGGGGCCCTCAGAATGACAAAAAGAGTCATATTTATTAAAAGGTTGCATACAATGAATATATCACTTAAAGCAGTGTGCCATATCTAACAGGTGAAGCTCCTGAGACAACCTTGGGCAAAAATAAATCTGAGAGTACGAAGAACAACCCTATCCTGGTGAAAAATCAGGAAAAAGGGTTTGCAAGACAGAGTTTATAGCTTGGCAACTCTGCAAGCAGATACAGTAGTCAAAAGGAAGGAATTTTAAGCATTAGAAGACACAAAGAAACCACTTAAAGAGGCTCAAACTCTTAACACCAGGTTCAGATCCCACAGAGGAGTAGAATCCCTGAAGGTAGAGTAGGTATGTGCCATCCCCTGAACAAAGGTTTTGAGATGAGGATGAAAAGCAATATGCTTCTGAAAAAGAACAGAGAAGGCTGGGATCTGAACCTTAATCAAACTCAGACTGAGACTCTTGTTCCCACTATCTGGAAGGAAAGCTAGAATTATAGGAAGACTGAAGGATAGTGGGCTGTCACTGTCACTGTCATCAAACCACTGATAAAATAGATTCCAGAACCTATGATAGGCCTTAGAGGATATAGCTTAAACCATACTTGAGATGACAGCATCCAAAAAGCCATGGTTCTTGAAGATGGCTTCAAGAGCCATGCCAATAAAACCTACTTTCTACCTGAGGGTAGCCAAGTGGACCCTGGGTCAGAAGATCCAGCCTCAGAGGAAGGTGAAATGGCTCTGCAATGGACAGATTGAGGAGATCCAAGAACCAAGCCCAATGGAGCCAAAAAGGGGTAATCAGAATTATCTGAGCACTCTCGATATTGATCTTCCTGAGTACCGTGGGAATCAGGAGAAATGGTGGAAACACATATGTCAGATGAAAGTTACATGGAATGGACATTGCATCCATCTCAAATGCTAGAGGATCCTTCTCCTTGGTACACATCAGAGGAACCGTCTGGTTCTCTAAGGGTGCCATGAGATCCACAGATGGAAGCCCCCAAAGGTGGACAATCTGGTTAAGCGTCCTTTGACCGAGTTCCCAGTTTCCAGGATCTAAACTTGGGTTGTGAACCACCAAGATGGCTGGCACATGAGCTTTGGCCCACTGAAGGAGCTCCCAAACCACCACCCAAGCAAACTTGCTTTCGGTTCCTCCTTGGAAATTTATTTTATGCTATCATGCTGTACAACTGGACCCTCGCTGGTGCTCCCATCAGCACAGGTGACCAGTTGCAAAGTACTAAGCGAATTGCCAGTTTTTCTAGAATGTTGATAGTCAGAAGACTCTACTCCCTGGTCCAGCGACCCTGTGCAAACAGGTGACTCAGGATGGCTCCCCAACTTGTCAGGTTGGCATCCATGGTGACCAACACCCTTTCTGGTATGAGAAATGGATGTCCCAGTGTTAGATGGGACAGAGGAACCAACAGGGAAGGTCCTCCTTCATACATGGAGACAGGGGTACAGCATGAAACATGTGAGAGTTCTTGACTAACTCCTGAGAATGTCCAATTGGAGCTCCCTCATGTGGAACTGAGTATAAGGAAGAGCTTCCAGAGTGGAGACCAGTTGACCTAGTACTCTCAGATTTTCCCTTACCTTTCCTATGACCAGGAAATCACTTGAGTCACATGAAGAGACAGGAACTGGATCTTGTCCTCCGGTAGAAACACCCTCCCTTTAAGGGTGTCGAATTTCATGCCTAAGAAGTACAGAACCTGAGAAAGCATAAGAGAGAATTTTTTGAGGTTGCGTACGCAATCATGTATATCCAGGATGTGAATGCAGTCTTAGATCTGTGAACAGAGTACAGCCTCTGAAGGAGCCTTGAGAAAAAGGAGGCAAGGATATTCCTTGAGCATGGATGTTAGCTGCCAAAGCAGCTATAACCTTCGTAAAGATCCTTGGAACAAATGCTAGACTGAAGGAGAGATCAGTGAACTGTTAGTGACTACTCCCGAAGGCAAATCGTAGGATGCATTGATGGTCTGAATGCCGTCCTTCTTGGAAACAACCAAAGATTGGAGTAAAATCTGGTGAAGTGTTCCTGGGCTGGGAAGGGAACCAGCATCTGCTTTTCCAGAAAGGAGGATACTGCATCTATGAAGAGACATGCCGGAACAAGATCTCAAGGAACTGTGGACAAAAAGAAATGGTCAGGCAAAAAAAGATACAAGATCTATGGGGTACACTTCTGAAATAACCCACAAAACTCACTGTTCCCTCACTGTAGACTCCCACGTATCTTGAAAAAGATGGAATTGACCTCCTACATGCAGAGATGGGCCGGGATTCCACAAGTCATGCAGAGGTTCCCTTTGTCAGCTTTAGGCTTCTGAGAAGACTTCTTGTTCTGCCAATCCTGCTTAAGCTTTGAGGTGGGGAGGGCCTGAAAGGCCTGTGGTGTTTGAACGCTAGACACCAGAAACTGGCGGGATAATGAAAACCACTCATGTTCTTAGGAAAAAAGGAATGTTTAGGTGCAATCTGAGGCAAGAGTGTGCTTTTGCCTCCAGTAGCGTCACTAATGACATTGCCTAGGTCAGGTCCAAAAATTTGTTTTCCTACAAAAGGAAGAGAGAACAGTGGGTTGTTCATTATTTCACTACTGCAAAGTAGTAGGTTAATATAACATAAAAGTGGGGGAAAAACGAATACATTTCCTCTAAGGTAGTAGCTCAGGACCAATATGCAAGATTTCACCACATCAAACCAATCTTTAGATGGAATACTCACATGGCGAGAAGACAAACATTATCTCAGGTGGTGAAGCACAGATCATGGCTTTTAACCCTTCATTGGTAATCGAAGGAAACAATCCACCTACTCCAATTCTTCAAACACAAAGTCAAACATTTTCTCCAGTGAGTATAATCATTCCAGGAGAGCCCACTTCTTCTTCTCTTAGTGAAGAGAACAGTGCCAACTTGCCCTTTTCCTGAGGCAGGTCACTTGAAATCGGAAGGTGAGGGGTATAGCTGGAGGGAAGTCTATGCCTCAAAGGCATTTTTGTTTTTAACTGCCCTGTCCTGTGAAGGAGAGAACTTTAACCCTTTCCCTCATGGTTCCTGTGTTCTACATTGAAAGAGAAAAATATGTTTTGTCTGTTACTTATAATACATTTCATTTACAGTGTATGAATTCATTTGGAAGTTCTGTAGTTACATAGTAAATAAGGATGAAAAAAGACCCAAATCTATCAAGTTGGATAAGATGGATATTGGTAGATTAAACAGGAAGTTCTGGTTATACATCACCTTTGCTGAATTATGCGAGTTTTATCTCCTTCCTTGGTCATCTTTTTGTGACAGCTTTGGGATATCCACATGGTGTCATCAGAAATGTTTTATTATTTTTCTCTGACAGGGGTGGCCTGCCAACCTTGGCTTCTCTTTAATGCTAACTTCATTGTTGATTTATTGAACTGACCTGTGGCAAAAAGAAAACTTAAAATGGGTGGAGATATAGGGAGTTAAGTAGAGCTGAGAGGGAGGCTGTCTCCTCTAGATATTTTTTCTTAAAGTTCCCTGCCACCAAAAGGAGGGACCTTCACTTCCATGATCCATACATCCCCCACAGAATAAGAGAAAATTATTTATCAGCATCTTTCAAAAAATCCGCTTTTAATTAGTATATACTGTACTTGCTCTTTACCATTACACATCACCATCGTTATGTTCAAAAGAAAACTGGAGTAATTTGTGGTCAAACCAACTGAGCCATAAGGAACAAATACAACTTGCCCTGGATTAAAATTAGTGTTGGGGGCCTCACTAGCATTCAAGGGGCTGAAGGCCCCATTTAAAGTGATAGTAATGTTTCAGAAAAACAGCAGCTCCAATTAATCTTCATAGTATTTGAGCCATAGAGAGTATTTCATTACTGTGAGCATTGTAGTTCAAGAGTAATTGAATGATAAAGTTTCCCCCTCCCACCCCTTTTACCTAGTGTAAGCCCCCACTCCTCAGATGTGGAATCTAGTCCATAGACCAGACGGCTCACATCATGGGTCAAAATTCTTACTGTGAGAACAATGAAAACCCTGCCCCCCTTGACAGGTTTTTCAGCTTTTTCTCTTATCTTATTTGAAGATTTTCCCTCTCTGCAATCTACCTGGACACTCCCTGCTGCTCTAAGCTGAGCAGTGTTACATCAGTAGAAGGGGCAGGAGGGGTATACTTTATCATTCAATTACTCTTGAACTACAACTCTGACAGAATTGAAATAACACTCTCCAAGGCCCAAATACTATGAAGATTAATTAGAGCTGATTTGATTATGAAACATTACTATCCCTTTAAGGAGCAACCATCATGAGGATACTAACCTGTCAGCACTTTGAACATACTTGCCAGTGAAGCTTTGGTTGTGTTATTAGCCCTGGTGGGCAAAAGGGGAACAGAACAAGGGTCTAAAAAGAAACTTCCAGTGCTTATTCATTGATCCTGCCAGAGAGATGGAACTTCAGGACTCTGAAGTCTTGCAGTTCAGTCTCACTGAGCTGTGCATGCAGTCTCCATAGACTGAGGCTGCAGAACCTGCAAAGATAGTAACTGTAAGCCATAAACATCCATGTTGCAATCCAACCCTCCTCCAGCCGTGCAAGTCAGTTTTCTGACACCTAGAATGGCTGAGAGGAGTGGTTTTAGGGCTGCATAGTGCAGATGCATGCTATTTACCAAGTTTGGTTCCAATAGGAGCAATCTAAATGAAACATGATAATTGTCTTTTTAATCTATGCAGAGGTTTGCTTCAGAATTATTTTAGTTTTCCTTTGAACATAGGACTGAAAGTTATTGTATGTTGTGAATAGTTATTGTATTGCTTTGTATCAGAAGATAGGGTAGTAAATAAGTGGAACAGCCTACTAGCAGAAGTTGTCATACATGGGATTTACATAAGCCTGTCCTGAACATATGACCAAACCAAGGACCAAAAAATTAAAAAAGGTTTGAGGTTTTTACAGTAGGAAAATGGTTCTTATCAGCTATCAAATTCTATGTTTCTATCTCTCTCTGTCTCTCTGCAGATGAATATAACCGGGTCCAGATTAAACTGGAGGAAGAGCAGAGTGGGGAAGCAGAGGAGGATTCTTATTGTGATTCTGATGAGGAGAGCGAGTGTGAGGAATCTACTAAATACATTAATGCTTCATACATAACAGTACGTCATTGAATTAAGCAATGGAGTAATACTGTACATTCTGGAGGGCTAAATATTCTTACAGACATACACTTACCTTGCTATACCCAAATAGTCCCAATTGCCCTTATGAATTTTGTCTTTGTAGCTTTGTTAAAGCGATAATATCTTCAATAGACCTGAATGTCATGTCCTTGGAAGAAGACAAGACAGTTGCTAGCCAGACCACAGAACCTCAATTTGTGCTCACTACACATGGTAACCTTAAGCATTTCAGGACCACAGGGCTGCATGGACTCTTATTGCCTCAGTTTAAAAAACTACCATCAATTGTTATGTCTGCCTACATGAACATGACATCTAGGACTAGTGAAAATAGTTTCTCTTGAACAAAGGCACATGGGTAAACCTCACTGATGCCATTAGGGTTTTCTGGCTATAGGAAAGTAAGTGATAAGTGGGAGGTTATTATTAGGAAATGCTGATAAATTTAGGGCTATAACATAATGGTTGTCAAGTTATCTCTACTTAAAGGGATAGTAATGTTTCAAAATAAAAGCAGCTCCAATTAATCTTCATGGTATTTGGGCCATGGAGAGTGTTATTTCAATACTGTCAGAGTTGTAGTTCAAGAGTAATTGAATGAAGTATACCCCTCCCACCCCTTTTACCTAGTGTAACACTGCTCACCTCAGAACAGAAAGGTGTCTTGCAGAGAGGGACAATCAATTAGCATAAGGAAAAAATTCTGAAAAACCTGTCAATGGGGGCAGGACTTTCATTGTTCTCACAGTAAGAAGATTGTCCCTTGCTGTGAGCTGTCTGGTCTTAAGACCAGATTCCATATCTGAGGTGAGGAGGCTTACACTAGGTAAAAGGGGCAGGAGGGGGACACTTTATCATTCATTTACTCTTGATCTACAACTCTGACAGTATTGAAATAACACTTTCCATGGACCATATACTATGAAGATTAATTGGAGCTGCTTTTATTTTGAAACATTACTATCCCTTTAAGTTTGATACTATATGAGAGAAAAAGAGAGAATAATGTGCTGACCTATAACAGTACATTCTGGGTACCTCCCGGGTTCTACATTAACCCTTTGAGTGCCAGAGTGGTGCGCAATATATGGCTTTGCCATGCAATGCGTACCCCTCTAGCACACAAAGGGTTAACTTCTAAACATGGGCTATAGTCATCTTTCCTCACTCTCATCTCTGACCATTTTAGTGTACTACAGCTCTTTATACGCCATGGACTAGGATTATTAATACATATTCTTGCCTATTAATTAATTCTAAACCAAGGGTAAAGCCAGGATTTATAAAAGAGTTTAAAAAAAGAAAAAAAAAGTATTCATTAACAATACTACAATTTGTCTTGTTTAATTCTGCATTCAAAGTCCATTACAACTGCTTGTGCATAGACTAGAGGAAGGTATATTGAAATTATCCATCTGTTTGTTGGATTATAATTCCTGGCTAACAGCTGGCTGAGCACGATGGGAGTAGTCCAGTGATAGATGGGGGACTGCAGGTTACCCCTCCCCTGGATTAAATAGAACTGCAGTAAGCATTTTTCATTATTGGGCTGCTAAAGCTTTGCCACACCTTGATTTGATGAGTGCAATATTGGACAAGAGGGATTTCTGGGTAACTGGAAACCCCTCCTTGGTTTGCTGTTGTAAGTATTAAAGGGATAGTAATGTTCACACAAAAAAGCAGCTCCAATTAATCTTCATAGTATTTGGGCCATGGAGGGTGTTATTTCAATACAGTCAGAGTTGTAGTTCAAGAGCAATTGAATGATAAAGTATCCCCTTCACGCCCCTTTTACCTAGTGTAAGCTGCCTCTCCTCAGATGTGGAATCAGGTCCCTTGACCAGACAGCTCACAGAAAGGGACAAACTTCTTACTGTGAGCATAAGGAAAACCCTGACCCCCATGACAGGTTTTTCAGGTTTTCTTTATGCTCACTTGTCCCTCTCTGCGAGCCACCTGGACAGTCTTGCTACTCAGTAAAAGGGGTAGGAGGGGGATACTTTACTTAATAACTCTTGAACTACAACTCCGACAGTATTGAAATAACACTTTCCATGACCCAAATACTATGAAGATTAATTGGAGCTACTTTTATTGTGAAGCATTACTATCCCTGTAAATACATATATTCATGGCGATACCAGCTTGACCCCTCAGTTAGAGGTCTGTCTCTTGAGGCCAACAGCACCATAAGGTGATTTTCCATTGATTTAAATCAGTTTTTAACCGTTTGAATGCTATAAATGTTTCCATAAGCTTTTTAATACGTTGGAGACCTCTCTACCATTCAATAAGATAAAAGGCCAATTTAAATCAGTGAGAATTTGTATTTGTCCCTCATGGTGGGGTTGGTTTGATCCAGATTTCTCTATATTTCCTTTGAACATTGTGCCCTTGGGTATCTATGTTTCATGTGGGCATCATGCTTTTGAAATTTCTATATTAAAAATTAAATAAAAAGTGTCTCAGCTTCACATAGGCAGTACTATCTTTACACATGGAAGTGAAGGATGAATAAGTGCAGAACTGATCTATCACTTTATTTTTCAGGGATACTGGGGGACACGAGCCATAATAGCAGCCCAAGGACCCCTGACGAACACATTGCATGACTTTTGGCAAATGATCTACCAGAAGAGAGTAAAAGCCATTGTCACACTGTCTGCACCTTCCCAAGATAACAAGGTGAGTACAAAAGATGGCTGTTCTGAATTTTTCCTATAGACTGGATGATAGAGAGTTTTCTAACACTTTGTGAAGGAGTACGTTGGAGACTTCTCTATCATGTGACAATATAAAATGTATTATGGGTGCTGAGCTGCCAGTATCTGCTCAAAAGAATTAAAATGCAAAGAGATTTTTGCAATGAATGATTCCAGTTCAATATATTTTAATTTTTGAATGTTGAAAAGTGCGGGATAATGCATTTTGGACACAGAAACCCAAAGGTGGAACATTGACTTAAAAGTACTATGTTGAGAAAAACATTAGAGGAAAAGAACTTGAGGTTAGTATTTAAGATGACTCGAAGGTAGGGCAGAAATGCAGTAAAGCAGTGGGAAAAGCAAGCCTGGTTATTAGTTATATATGATTAGGCATTAGCAGCAAGACCAAATGGGTACTAAAGCTATTCTATTTATCACTGGTAATATCTCACCCAGAGTATTGTGTAAAGTTCCCCAGAAACACATTAATAAGTTGGAGGCTGTTCAAAGAGGAGTCTACATGACACACAGTACCAGAATAGACTAAAAGAACTTAATATGTACAGCTTGTATGAATGGCGGGGGGGGGGGGGGGGGATGGTGATATGATAGAAACCTTTAAATATATTAAGGGATTTAATATAGTTTAAGGGAAGCATTTTTCAGAAAAAGATGATTAGTACAGGTCTTGAGCTAAAGTTAGAGGGTGCAAAATTCAGACAATGTGTGTAAGTACAACTTTACAGAAGGGTTTGTAGACTCTTGGAACAGCTTCCCAGCAGAGGAATACCTTAAGAGAATTCAGAAATGCCCAGGGTAGACGTGTCCATTCTGAGATGTATATAAGACTGCGTATTCAATTAGTTCAGGAAATGAGCAGACCGAATGTGCCAGATGGTTCTTTTCTGGCGTGAAAATCTATGTTTCTATTTTTCTGTGTTAGAAAACCCAAATCTGGTCAAAGAAATAATATCATTACCTCCTAATAATTCCTTACATTTTATAGCCAGAAATCCTGATGGTCACTGTGAATTTAGTACTTGTGCCTTGGTTCAAGAAGGGTCAAAATCTCAATCCGTTTTCAGTGTTATGCCGATGTAGGCAGACATGACAGTTTCTAGAGAGACTACAGAACTTCAAACTGTGCTCACTGCACACAGTAATCTTAACACTTAAAGGACAGCTGAGGTGTGAAACACATCCTATATAATAATTCGCTAAATCGTGTGTAACGCCGCGGCATGCGCAGTACACACTGCTGCGCGTGCTGCAGTCATGCTCAGTAGAGACTGCCTGTGCCGTGGCTGATACAGAGCTGGGCGCTCTGAAGGAGAGTCCAGCTCTGTATCATCCTTGGCGTGGGCAGTCTGTACTTTGCGTGACTGCCCCGCGACTGGGTGGCAGTGGCACTGTGGCCCGTGTAACGGGCTGTTTAACTAGTTGCTTCATAATGCATTGTCCACCCTACTGGTCCTCAAAGGAGCAGTAACCTTTTTTATGAAAAAAAATGTATATTGTAGGGTGTTTCCTGTTGAGTAAAATAAGGGTACCCCCACTGTTGAGAGGTGCATATTTCCAGAGTTATTACCGTTTAAACCTGTGTTTTTGTTTAGATTACCAGTGCCCTCTAATGGTAAAATTCCAATCAGTTATTCTGTTACATTCTAATGCAGAGGAAAGTCAGTGGCAAACAGTTCTCCATAGAATGTGATAGAAACTACCAGGTCACTTCCTGTCATTAACCAGGAAGTAAAGCACAGTAAATTCACTTTGTGATTATTTGAACTGTTATATCATTTGACTAAAACATCTGACAGCAGTGGGAGTGCCCTTGTTTGGCTCAACAGGAAAAGCTCTATAACATACAGGTTTTCATAAAAATGTTTACTGCTCCATTAAAGGGATAGTAGGATCATGCATGCTACCGAGCTCCGTTTCATGAAATTGTCAACTGTTATGTTTGCCTTCATGGATGTGATATCCTGGACTGATTGAAGATGTTATCTCTTGAACCAAGGTACAAGGAAGAAATTCATAATAGCCATCAGATTTTCAGTCCATAGTATGGTAAGTGGAAAGTTACTATTAGGAGGTGTTAGTTCTGCTTTAATTTCAGAACATAGACCAGTTTAGAAGCCAAGCTACCAAACAGCCATTCAAATTACAGCAGAAATGACATATCTATGGCTGAAACTGTGCATGTCATCATAAACAAAGTTTGCATATATGCAATCTTCATTCAAAACTGAATATTCATCAGGCTGGCACAAAGGTCAGCAATTCATGATTTAGAAGATATTTTATTATGAAAATGCTATGGTTTTTACTGCTAAGTAAAGCAAGGCTACTGCCACTGAAAGGAGGTGATTAATTTTCATTCAAGCTTTTTTATTCAATCAAAATGCATATTGTGATCTGGTTAAAAGATGGCTATTGGTGTCTATGGAGATCTATGGTCATGTTTCAGTTGGGAACCAAAAGCTATCCTTGGACACCTATAGAAAAAGTCTGTTGTGTGCTTTGGTAACCAGATTTAAGCTGTAGATTTTGAATCAGACATCTCTCAGGATAAAAATCTATACAGTATACGATTCCGCTAATACCAGTATTTCTGGATGAGATCACAACCTGCTCTATGTGGCTCTTTATGCTATTTGTATGTATGTATATCTTTATTTATATGGCACCACACACTGTACGCAGCGCCTTACAATAGACATATGTTACAATAAATAAGAGGGGATGAAATAAGTGCAACATTTTTAGAAACATTGGGAGAGAGGTCCCTGCCCCAAGTAGCTTACAGTCTAAATGGGTAAAAGGAGACAGACAATGGGGTAGGAGGCTGTTAAGTGCTGAGATTACAAGTGCTGAATTTGGCCAAAGGCAGTACGTGGTCCTAGTGCTCCAGAAGATAAGATATCAGGGTAGACTTAAAGACAGAGGGAGATTTTTCAAGATGTAGGGAGAGGGGTATGGAGTTCCATAGGAATGGAGCAGAAACAAGAAAGGTTTGAGAGGGGAGAGGGCAGAGTGTGTGGATGGTGCAACTATACATCATACCCAGAAGGATGGTAGTGTTACAGGGATGGGATAATACATTAATTTGCTAACTTAAGGAGCAGGAAGCTCACAAAATTATCTTTCTGGCATTATACATTTCCCTACGCATTTTTGAATACAATCCTAGAGAGCTGCTGGGCCAGCACAGAAAATTAATTCAATGCAAACCTCTCCTGCCTTCTTCAGGTCTGTCTTGGTAACTAAGTGCAGCAAATATAGCCGGTGTAGCAAGTTCCCACCTGTTTAGGACAGTAGAAGGGTTAAAAAGGGTTAAACAGTCACTACCACTTACCTCTCCTTTAGTTTAGTCATATTTCCTCTCCAAACACCATAAACCTACAGTCTCATAAATAATCATTAATTGTAACTGTTAATTGGCATGTGCTTTCTATCCAGGAGACGGCATGCTCTCCTTATTGGGAAGAGAAGAAGCAAACATATGATGATCTTGAAGTGGAACTGACCAATGAGAAGTCATTTGGGAGCTACACAGAGCGCTGTTTTGAGATCAGACACACCAAGGTAAGACAAGACTATAAGACACCAGCAGAGGCGTAACTAGAAGCCACCGGGCCCTGGTGCAAGAATTGCCATGGGCCCCCCCCACCACCACATTGGCCCCCTTTATCTCCACATTGCCCCTTCCACAATGCCCCCTTCATCTCCACATTGCCCCTTCCACAATGCCCCCTTCATCTCCACAATGCCCCCCTTCATCTCCACATTGCCTCCTTCATCTCCACATTGCCCCCTTCATCTCCACATTGCCCCTTCCACAATGCCCCCTTCATCTCCACATTGCCCCTTCCACAATGCCCCCTTCATCTCCACAATGCCCCCCTTCATCTCCACATTGCCTCCTTCATCTCCACAATGCCCCCTTCATCTCCACAATCCCCCCCCTTCATCTCCACATTGCCCGTTCCACAATGCCCCCCTTCAGCTCCACAATGCCCCTTCCACAATGCCCCCTTCATCTCCACAATGCCCCCATCTCCACATTTCCCCTTCCACAATGCCCCCTTCATCTCCACATTGCCCCTTCATCTCCACATTTCCCCTTTATCTCCACATTGCCCCTACCTCCAGTCCCTGGTGGTCTAGCGGAGTGTCTTGACAGATCTGTGCCTCCTTCGACACAGATCTCTAGAGCTGAAGCTCCCGTGTGCCGCTCTAGAAATGCAGAGGCTGGGAGATGATGTCATCTCCCAGCGCTCTGTATTACTAGAGAGGTGCGCCGAATGGGAGATCTGCTGAGCTGGTGATGCGGGCAAGGGGGTCGCAGGGGGCGGCCGGGCCCCTGGAGTGACGGGCCCGGTCGCAGGTGCGACCACTGCGACCCCTATTGTTATGCCACTGGACACCAGTCTACTTCCCCAAACCCTCACACTGCATACTGTGCTGCTCACATTCTATTGTTCTGCTATGTTACTTGAAAAAGAATCACTCATTTTAACCCCTTGGAAACTAGAGAGGTCCCCATTATAGTGCATTGACAACATATTTTGCAACCAGAACAATTAACCCTTTGCCTCACTTCCACTCTGTTAACTCAGAAGGAAAGAAACAAAACACCATAAATCTGAATTACTAAGGCAAAGTGGTGCAATGTCAGAGCAAATCAAATGCACCATAAGGAATAAATAAACATCCGCAAATTGCAATTGATTTAAATGGGAAATTAAACCCTTTGAATGTCAGAGAGGTCTCTAGTGCATTGCGATGCAATGCAATGGAGGCCTCTCTAGCATTCAAGGAGTTAAAAGTCTCACTTAAACCAATAAAAATATGTATGTGTTCCCTATCGTGCAGTTGGTTTGCCCCAGAATCTTCTTAGTACACCAACCTCAGTAATAAACGTTTTATCTCATAGAAGGGGAAAATATCCTCCATTGATAAACCTCTGCAGTAAAGAACCCATAAATCCTAAGCCTCATTGATGGGAATTCAACAACTTGACTGCCTTTGCTTTAACCCTTTAAGGGCCAGAGGACTATGCAAGGCATTGCTTTGCAAAGCTTTACACACCCATCTGGTTGTTAAACGTTAAAAATCCTTTACTCTGTTACTCTGCTAAATAGGAAGCCTCTTTTCTTCTTCCATTATTGAATTTTTTTTTATATAAGTTTAAAGCACAGACAGTCTTGTATAAAGGTAACTTAATAAGTTAGAAAAGATCATCATTATTTGAGTACAATCATGTACACCATCGTGTGGGTAAGAAGCTGGATATGTTCATCTTAATAGACACATTGCCATAATATAACAGGTTGTAGCTTGAACTTATTTGCACACAACATACTCGCACTCTGGCAGTGGTTATAGTCCTCTGACAACCCTGCAGTATGCATATAAGCAGTCCTGGTAATATCCATAAACTGGCTTTAATGACATGTCTGTCTTCATTTTTTGGTCCGAGGGTGTGAGGTTTGAAGTTTGGGCACCAGACGTGAAGTCCCCTTGAGGACCAGTGGGATCTACAATACATATCAAAGCAATGTGTGGCACACCTTTTGGCCCTCAAAGGATTAAAGGAGTACTAATAGCTAATAATAAGCCCACTTACCTTACTACGGGCAAAAAATCCTAATGGTCCCAATTAATTTTTCCTTTGTGCCTTTATTCAAGGGATAACATCTTAAATTAGTCTTGGATGTCATGTATGTGGAGGCGGACATGACAGTTGCTGGTAGATTTTTCTAAATTTTAGTAGAATACATGAGTCTATTTATCAATTAATGGATCAGAGGGGTGCATATCACATTATACATCCCTCTGGTCCTTAAGGGATTAAGATTCCCAGGTGCAGTGATCAAAGTATGAAATCCTATGGTCTTTCTAACAACTGTCATGTCTACCTCCATGGATCTGATATTTAGGACTGATTGAACGTGTTATCTCTTGAACAAAAGCACAAGAGCAAAAATCATAGGGGGCCATTGGAATTAAGGAGGAATTATTAGGATGTGTTTATTTGACTTTAAATTTTAGCTATGCCAAAAACCTTGGGAAATGAGCACCTTCATTTCATTATTAATATCCAACAAAGAAGAGGTGACCCATTCACTCCAAAGTTAAAATGCAGCTGAGCTAGTAAGGTAAGATGCTAAAAAAAGAACACACCAATGGTATGTCAACATAATTTGCAAACCTAAAATGTAGAGGTCCTATGGGTTTATAAATTAAAAGTATATGTATATATTAATTAAACCACTGTCTGTTAGTATTGAATTAGTCTAATTACAATGGTCTATAACATTGTCTTAGAACATCTCAGCTTGCTTTTAGCTTTAGCAGTTATTCCTAACCCGTTCTTCATGTACCCATAGATGTCCATGTTTTAAATATATTCAGTCCTTGATGAGTCTTAACCCCTTGATGACAAGAGGAGAACGCCACACATTTTTGCAATGCCTTCTGCACCCCTTTGTGCAATGCTTTGTGCCACTCACATGCTGCAAGAGGCAATAGGATACTATCACGTATAATAAGAGGTATAGATTCACGGGATGCTAATATATTCTACCTCTTAATCACTGGTAAAGCCTCAACTATAATATGGAGTACAGTTTTGTCCACCAGTTCATATAAAAGACATTATTGAATTGGAAACAGCACAAACATTTTAAAGGGGATGTATCACCTTATAAAAAGGTGTTACCATCTGCTTTGTAAATAAAATTATTCTATGAAAGCTGAGTTTTAAAAATAAAATCTAAATACTTTTAAAGATATTCCATTTAGAAGTGCATAAGAGCTTTGCCGATCAGCATAGCATGTCCCATTATGCTGACTGGCAAAGTTCTTCTGCACATCCTATTTCTCCTCCCACCTCCCTCCCAGCTGCCCCAGGGAACGGGTTCACACTTCCCGTCGGTGTGCTCCTAACATTACAGCAAGCTCCGGTAAGCATTATACTGAGGTTGTAACCTCAGTATAATGCTAATCGTTGCATTAGACTTCTAGACTTAAATGGAAATGGATTCAGTGTGTGTGGGGGAGTGTGCTAAACTTCATGGATCCATGTTTTATTTCATCAACTGTGTTGATATGCAAATATCTACATAGGTATTGTACCAGCCTTCAGTTAATAGGTGACTGCAACTCCTCTGTTGCAAAGATCTGGTAAGTTCTCTGTTCACTCATTACATTACATTACAGAGGAAGGATGTGAAGAAGGTTTGCCAGTTCCATTATGAGCAGTGGAAGGAGACACTTCCAAAAGAAACAAAGGGACTCCTGGAAATGATTGATAAGATCAAAAATGCCTTCCCAGACAAGAAACTGGATGAGCAGATCAAGCATGACAAATCTGTCTCTGTCCTCGCCCATTGCAGGTAAAATCTCTGCTGAAAAATGCTCATTAATAACACTTTTCCATACTTCATATCATTTCTCCCTTTCATACTTTCACTCAGCTCTCTTCAATACCTCTTCTTACAACCTCATTCCATACAGCCTGCCCCACCTTTCCTCCATAACTCCTCTCACACACACCTTTCTATAACTTTTCTCACAGCTTCCTTTCTATTCCTCTTTTTCTCAGCCCTCTTTAGCTCTTGTTATCTAACAGTACCCTCACAAACATCGTTGGTAATAGCATTCTTACATTCTTCCTTTATTATTGTCGGTCTGCCATACTTTCTCTTACAAATCCCTTCTATGTCCTCCTTCCATGTTGCAGCTCATGTAGCCTCTTACAGCTACTCTTATAAATCCTCTTACAGATCCTTCTACATCTCCTTAAGTACTTCCTCTCTTATGGATCTTTTCACACCTCATCTCCTTCGGTTCCTTTTGTACCTCCTCTCCTACTCCTCTTTTAGTACCTCTTCCATTATGGCTCCTTTCATCCCTCCTCTCTTACTGTTTCTTCCATACCACCTCAATTAGGGCTCCTTCTGTACCTCCTCTCTAATGACTCCTTCAGTACCTCCTTTCCTATGACTCGTTCCATTCCTATTCTCTTACAGATCCTTTCATAACTGCTCTCTTACCATTCCTTCCATACCTCATTTTTATGGCTCTTTCCATAACTCCTGGTACAGCTCTTTCCATTATTCCTCTATTACGGCTCCTTTGATAAGTCCTCTTACATCTTATAACATAAATCCTCTCTTAGAGCTTCTTCTATAACTCCACTCTCACTGCTCCTTCCATAAATACACTTTTACTACTCCTCTGTCATCTCAGAGACCCTTTTCATTGCCACATTTGCACTCTACCATTGTTCTCTGTCACAAAACCATTTCTATCCATTTCATTAGTTAATTCCTTCTCTTTCTCTAACCTCTCATAAGTATATAGTTCAGTCATGAATCTCTTCACTATGTTCATACTGAACCTCTAATATTATATTTATTCAATTTCCTTTTATCCTGTTAGTCTCACCACTACACTTTTTAAATTAATATTTGATTACATTTATTGACCAGTGATGGATCGCAGCTCACAGGAACCTTCTGTGCTTTGTGGAATCTTTTGGAAAGTGCCCACGTAGAGGGAGTCATTGACGTTTTCCAGACTGTAAAAAACTTACGTAAACAGCGTCCTTCAATGGTGTCTTCCTATGTAAGTATAGGACAATGACTAGAAAAGAAGTGACAGGCAATTGGGAACTTCAAATTACTTTGCACGCAGGGGTCTCACTAGAACTTCTTCCAAGTGCATTATACATTTTCTAGAGTGAAGCCTGGCAAAAGCACTCATGATAAAGACATAGTTGAAGTATGACACTTCAGTGCTGCATTATTGATATGTATGATAAGAAACCCTTGAATAATCACTGTATCTATATTATTGGCTATTCTTCTCCAAAGGTTCACAATGCAGATATTGGCCAAGAGTCTACTCCAGCATGAAATATTTGCTGAATGGGTATTTTCCAATTAGACAGATATTTCCATGTGGTCATTTCTGCAATCACATTCTGACAGACTGTCCCCTTTCTGATCCCCCATGTGCCACAGTACACTCCCTACATCCCTGCCAAGCCTCCGTTGGTTACATCTTTAATCAAAATAAATCAATAAAGCCCCATGCTACACCACACCAGCCCCAACCATAAATGGGTAACCCCTTATTTGCCAGAATGGAAAAGTGAACCATGAGTAGAATGATAATTTAATCTACTCAACCAAGAAGATAATTAATCCTCCACTCACATGGGGCCATATGTTCAAAAATGTCGTATGAAAGACAAAAATAAGTAATTGTATGTATGAACGACATATTTTCTATAGAGTATATGACAAAAAACTAGCAATGTCCGTTGTGTACGACACAACTCCAGAACTGACAGGCAAAGGGGCGTGGCAAGGGTGTGGCTAAACTATTCTCTAGTGTCGTTTAAAGGAAAAGAAAATTTATTGTAACTAACTACAAAAAAATGTCTTACAAAAGACACAATTTGTACATTAAGAAAAAAGTGGAGGGAATGAGAATTTTTGTCTTTAGTTAAGACGTTTTTGTCATTAGTAAAGACATTTTTAAAGACATTTTTATCTTTAGTTAAGACATTTTTTTGTTGTCGTTACGACAATTTCAGTCAGGACAAATGACATATTTCTGATAACAACCGACACTCTCTGAAAATATTATTTATCCCAACAACACTGTACTTTGAAAAGTCATTACAAACGACAAAAGCTATTTCGCTACTTCTTTGAACATGTGGCCCTTGGTGGTTATAATTACTTGCACTGGCACACCATCCTGCCTGGGCCTCCACCAGGCCACTGTGAGAAAAAACAGGTATTAGTTTTATGTGGCCAATCCTTGTTTAAATGTTTTCCCACGCTCTCATTGGTTGGAAGGTGGGTTATACAGGGTACAGAACTTAATCTCACCTCCCAGCCAATTACAAATAAGAAGAATGGGTCACACATGTGTAATATGTGACCTCTTCCTCTTCTGTAATTGGATTTTCATTTTGAAAATGTTTTACCAGGAAGAATACATGTTCTAAATAAAGGGCACATCTTGTGAGAGAGTTTGACCCCCTATCCTCATTTTACAGACATACATGCAACACACTGGGGGAGATGGAAGGGGTACTGGGGACCTCTTCCAGGATTTACATCAAATTAATGTCGAGGCTTCCGACCTTATTTTTTTTAAAACATGGCTGAGAAAGGGGTCCCAGATTGATATGGGGGCTCTGGACCACATATCAATCTATTTTGTTTAAAATTTAACTTGGCCAGTGTATGATTCAGTGTGGGACATCTTGGCACAGTATTGATTGTATGAGTTGTTGGTTTTATTTAGGCATTACTATGGGATATATATGTACCACATATTAATACAGTTTGCCATATTTTAACTTTTTAAAAATATGGGGTAAATGTACAACATGCTTTTTCTTTCATGTACTATGTTAGAGGGAACACAAGTGTCCTGTTTTTAACAGAAATGGTGGCTGGAGATTTTGTGAACACTATCCATCCTGATGGGGAGGGGAACGTTATTTCCCCAAATATTTAAGGCCATTTGGACCTTATGTTTAGGTAATGTTTTAATTTAAACATATAACCCTTTAATTGCTGGGCTGGCTGGAATGCTTTGATTGCAGTTCTTCCCCAGCCTGTCTGGCAATGGAGGGTTTAATGGTAAGTCCGGGTAGACTACTTTTTTTTATATGTTTCATTTTTTTCCATTTAACCCCACTGATGTTGACCAATTACAGCACACTGCACAGCAATACTTCACAAGCTGCCTGGAATCAGAGGCGTTAAGGGAGACTTTAATGTTGGGATGGTGGTTGGGTGCTCATGGGGACACTAGTGGGGCTGTGATGGTCATAGCCTTTGTGAGCTACATAAGCCTTTTTTTCCAGACTCAGAAGCCCTGAGCGCCAAGTGTGAGAATGCCTTTTCTCCCAGACAAAAGCAAAAGACTGTTCTGCTTGCATGTAATAGCAGAATGGCTGATTACAATGCTATTTTAGGAAGTTTTTGTACGCATGCCAAACTGGAAAATTCAGCACACATAATGGCTGGAATAGAATAACATATGTAGGAAAAAGGCTAGAAAAAAATGCTTTTTTCCCTTCACATTTACCAGAGAAATTTCCATTGTGTTGGAATAGAATCTTGACTTTTGTGTATGTGAGACTGTTCCAAAAACCACTTGTCCCTAATAGTGCATTAACTCTCCATGAGTAGGCTTGCATGCACTTGTGTAAAAATTAGAATTAATTCTACACATCTCTAAAGTAGTCCTAGGTTGCTCTCTGGAGTGTAGACAAAAGAAAAGAAGGTGCCTACACCACTTGGCTTAATAGTACCTCTCCCATAGAATGCAAAAGAATAACTGTCATGACACCAGATGAACTGTAAGTGAGCTCTCTGGACACCAGATGGCACTGTTCATGTAAAAAACAAATAATTCAAATGCTTATAAGTTTTGGAACAAAACATTTCCCAGCTGTTCGAGAACCCATGTTTTACTCAGGTGTAAAGTCCGTACAATATGTATCTTCTCATAATAAAGGTTTACTGTTCCTTTAAAACTGAGCTACCTGCACTTAAAGTGGACCTGTTACCTTAACCCTGTGATGGTCAGAGAAGCATCTAATGCATTGGACACCCCTCTAGAACTCAAAGGGTTAAGGTAGGTTTAGTTTGTTAATTTTTCTGTAAAATAATAGTTATAGTAGTTATCTTTTTTGTGACACCTTATGCTAAATTGCTTTCACAATGTTCAAGGTCAAACATATCACTCAGTGAACTATTAGAAATGATCCAGTGTCCGTCTTTGCCTAAATGCATTGATAGCACAGTTTGTGGGAATATTGGCCCAGGACAGAAACAGACTGTCAAATTAACAGGGTTAATTTCTCAAATACTATATTACAAGCAAATTAACTAAAATACTTCCTAGGATTTACAAATGAAGGACTCTTGCAGAACACAGACACACACAGACATATATACACACACACACACACATAGCCTTACATTCATTTTTGTTAATCGAGTAGTAGTAAAACTGTCTGCATTTGTGTTTTTTTCCCTCAGGAACATTACCAGTTCCTCTATGATGTACTCGCCAGCACGGTCCCAGTTCAGAATGGTCAAATTAAGACAGCCAACCTGCAGGAAGACAAAGTAGAGATTGAGAATGAATTGAAAACGAATGTCCCAGAGGTAAAAGATACAGGAAAGAGTGAAGCCGATCCCAAGGAGGAACTTACAGAGAAAACCAAAGAAGATGAAACAACCTCCAATGGACCAGCTGCAGCACCTTTCACAGAAGTGACACTGAGAATAGATGAGTGAGAGCAGAATGCATAAAGATACAGTGACAAGGGACATATTAATGATTTAGGACAGTATTGTTTTGTTTGTTTGTTTGTTTCATTTTTTTTTAATCAGCCAAGGGTTTTCAAATGAACAGTTTAGATACTGAGCACGTAAACAGTGTCCTGCTCTGTGCAGAATGTATCTAAGCTGACAGGCTCTCTTATGGTAAGTCCTGTATTATGATGTACAATGTACACCTCTGCACGGCACTCAATGCAGAATATGATAAATAAATGAAGGGCTGATTTCCAGGCATGTTGATGACCTGGTATCTTTTTTATGTGGTTTACCATAGCACCATTACATGCCAAGAGCAAGGCAGATTACCATTACATGCAACCAGCAAGGCAAATCACCATTAATTACCACCAACAGGGTAACACACCATTACAGAATAATGTGACCTGGTACTTTCTTTTAACCCCTTGAGTGTCAGAGGGGTACGCAATGCATTGCGTACCCCTCTGGCACTCAAAGGGTTAAAAAAGTCCCCCAAGGACAGACAGTGGTAATGTATCTCTGAAGGGAAATTAAGAAGCTATGATCTGTTTTATTAGCTTTGCATTTTCTCCTTGTTCAACCCTGAACTGTTTTAACTTACTGGAGGCTATAGATGTCTCCATTACATTGTTTTGCATTGTGTTTGAGACTTTTCTATTATCCAAGAGGTTAATATTATGCTACCTTTATACCTGCATATAAAATATTTGCTATGCATAAAATTCAGTTTGTACTGTTTGCTTTACACCCTGTAAATATGCGCACTACCAAGCATGAATGTCATGGATAGGTACATTTGATGTTATTTTTTTACCAGCACTTAATGAATGAGTTATGATCCAAAGCCAAACAGCCAAGTATATTTATGAATGTAACACACAATGTTTAATGAACAGTAAACTCTATTTATAAATGTATTTATCTTAAAATGCATGCTGCTCTGCACACAGTTACACCACATTAAAACTGTACAGACAAGTACATAACCTGCAGGTAATCCCTCCCCCCCCCACACTTCCTGTTTGCTAGCCTTTTGACCTAACAATATAGGGTCTGAATGGGGTATTGTTACAGCTGAGCATGCACAAAGGCAAGATGCATGAATAGGACAAGCCTAGTTCTAATACTGGGTTTTATGAATGAAGAAGTTTGCCCCTGCTCATATCCCTTATTCTCTGGTTGTGGAGAAGAGGAAGTGGTCACTACCGTCTCCCAATATCTCATGAACAAGCAGTGATACTGGAATCTGCGAAAATGATTGTAGATTCACAATTTGTAGACTAGCATGTTTCTTAGGTTAATTACATTTATTAATAGGTTAACTGGCCTTTATTTTGGTGGAAAATTCCTTGCATTAGCTATTTTCATGTAACAGAATAGGTGTAATTTATTAAATATAAATCTTACTCCAGAAAAGTCTGTGTTATGACAGCTAGAAGGTAGTATTCTGTATTTCATTGTAAAATTAAATTATTAGAAGGCACAATCAAGGAAAAACAGTTTGAAAACAAATTAAAGTGATAGTAATGCCTGCTAATAACTTGCTGCTATATTGTATATTTTGAAAAAATAAGGTATCTTGAGCAAGTCCCATCTCTCAAACTTTTATGGTTTGAGAGATATTTGCAGCTAAAGTTCCCCCCTCCCTCATGTCAGCTGTAAAGCTGATAGAAGGAGATCCGTGTTGGTTGACTGTAGGCAGCTCTTCAGCAGAGCCGAAATAGCAATATTTAAAAAGAAGTACTTGATTGGAATGGTCTACAAAGTGTGCTTGCAAACCAAGCACACTTTGTAGACTGTTCCAATGGAATAGTTATTTTTAAATATCGCTATTTTGGCTCTGCTGGTCCACGGACCGGGATCTTCTGCTGTCAGTAGAGTGCTGACGTCAATGCAAGGGGAGAGAGGGCTTAACTTTAGCTGCGAATATCTCTCAAACCATAAAGTTATGAGAGATGGGACTTGCTCAAGATACATTATTCTTTTAAAATCTACAATATAGAAGCAACTTATTAGCAGGCATTACTAACCCTTTAAGTGTGCCATTGTCTTTAAAGGAAAATAAATCCTATTTAAAAAGTGTTCAACCTAAAGGGCAAGTTTTGCACGGCTCAGTGATGTGTATTGTATGTATTGATCACACAAAGCCAATCTTCATTCCAGATCAAATTTGTCATGTGCAGATGTAATTTAAGAATGACAGTAATACAGGTTTAAAGGGATAGTATTACTTAAAAAAGACTAATCCCTATGTTAAAGCCCTTCAATAAAGATGAAAAATGCCCCCAGTGGCATCTCTCAAACCCTTATGGTTTGAGAGATAACCACTTTCAAAGTTCGCCCTGGCTGATGTCAGCATTCTAGTTTACAGCCTGGGAATCCGGTCTCGGGACCGTCTGCGGCTCTGCAGCAGAGCCAAGATCGCATTAATAAAAAAGAAATCCTTCACTTAAAAGGTCTTCTACATGTGCTTGCAAACCAAGCACATGTATAAGACCTTTTTAGTGATGAATTTCTTCTTTATTAATGCGATCTCGGCTCTGCTGCAGAGCCGCCTGCTGATCTCAGGAGAGGATTCCCCTGCTCTCAGCTAGAATGCTAAAGTCAGCCAGGGGCGAATTTTGTAAGAGGTTATTTCTCAAACCATAAGGGTTTGAGAGATGCTGCTGGGGGCATTTTTCATCTTTATTGAAGGGCTTTAACATAGGGATTAGTCATTTTTAAGTAATACTATCCCTTTAAGTAGGGTGAAATATTGTCCCTGCTCAGACACTCCAAGTCTAGTTGGCAATCAAGCCAGAAGAGAAGATAGCCTTCACCGACCCCTTAGAAAGTACTTAGGTAAGTATGTCATATTAAACTTTACAATTCTGTCCACTGTGCTCAGGGAAACATGTCCTTTAGATTGAGCACTTTTTATATTATTTACTATTCCTTTAAATGAATATAATTAGAGTTGAAGAAAAAGTGTGAGGAGCCATGAACAAATGTGTAATTAGTGACTCCATAGTTGCATAATGTAAGTATCAGTAGAAGTGTTTGTTCTGATGATAATGCTTACCCGCTACTACTCACAGCTCTCCTGCAGGATGTGATGTGCTTAAGGGAAAAATAGCAGTGATGGTCCTGACACGTCACTGGACGTTAAGGGGTTAAATTAATGGAGCAATGTATTTTTCACTTATAGTGCATTTGGTTCACCCTAGAATTATTCCACTCCAGAAGTAATTTGGCCCAAAGAGAGGAAGCAACACATCTACAACATACCATAAACAATTTATCTGGGGCCGAAACTGCAATAGTCACGAAGGCCTAAATTCCATTTCACTAAACGGAAACTTGGCAAAATGTTGGAAAAGTAATTTTTTCAAGCCTTTTTTTCTGCTTCTTCCATCACATTCCAGTAGGTATATATGCTTAATTTGCATTAATCAACACACAAAATGGCTTTGCAAAAAGGTATTCTACTATTACATACTGTACAAGCAGAGTAGCCTTTCCAAGGCTGGCTTGCCCAGCCTGCTAGGCCTTCCCAGACTCAGCAGCTGAGGGCTGGCGAGCTTTGAAAAAAACATATTCAGCCTACATAGGTTGTGACCACCACAGTCCCCCAGTTTCTCACGCTGACACAAGTTTCCCTTCATCCCTCCAATGTCAGGCAGCTTTCAACACAAGCCATAGAACATGGTGTTTAATCCCTCTTTTGTCATAGCAGCAAGGTTGCTGCAGTCTATCATAAATGGGTTAACAGTGGGTGGTGGGGCATGTGGGGAGGGTGCTTCAGTACATGGTGCATCAGGGAGTGGTGAATCAGGGAAGTGTTCACTACCTGATCCAGGTCAAGGAAAGCAGCTGATTGTTGTCCATTTTCCTTGTGTTTCTGTTAGCCTCACCTTGGGTCATTTTGGAAAATGCTCCGTCACTCTGAAAGAACTCCAGTGAGCTGTACTGCAAGGGACCACACAAACTCTGGGCCAAAAAGAATATGCACATTCTGGAGACAAATAGTTGCAGATATTGTTCCATATGCACAAAGAAAGTAAAATATTGTTCCAAATGCACAAAGAAAGTGTAGTCATTCTGAGACAAACCAACTGCACCATAGGTGACAAATACAAATGACCCAAATTCCCACTGATTTTAATGGGCCTTTTAACACCTTGAATGTGTTGGAACATATCTAGCTATGTACTACTTTTATTTTATTTTCCTGGAGACAAAATAATGAAACAGCATTCTGTATATAGTTTGACCAGCAGAGTGCACCAGAGTCACATCTTTATTAGCTTGTATCTGCACTTTTGAAGACTTGCAGAATGGTCCCTTTAGGGGCTAGATATGTCTAAAAGGCACTGTGAGGATGTGATGTGTGTGTTGGTAAATACTTAAACTTACTCTTATAGGTCACTTAATAAGAAATGTATGTACAATTGTATGGCTTTACATTATTTTCTAATTTATAATTTCTCTTGGTTATATAGTGAGTTGTTTAGTATAACAACATTTTTTACATTTTAAGTGCCAGTCGATAATCACACACTCTGCAGGCACTCAAAAGGTTAAGCATCAATGGCCCCATTTATAAAAGCAATCTGGAGTTATTCTGGAGTAACTCAACTGTAGCATAGGAGACAAACACAAATTCCTGTTAATTAAATTGGGCTTTTAACCACTTGAATGCTAGAGAAGTCTCCAAAGCATTGTTAAACACTTCTTTTAAAGTGCACTGGAATTTAAAAAAGCATATTGTATTCCCTGTGGTGAAGTTGATTTAACCCGGCATAACGCCAGTTTACTTTTATAAATATGGGCCAAGGTTCCTTTAAATATCATTGCCGTTAACAGAATTAGTTCAAACCTCTTTGCGTTACTAAACATTCACATAATTGTTTTATTCTGCATTTTTATTTTACAGACCAGAGATGGGCAATGTGAAGCCCTCCAGCTGCTGACAACTCCCATCATTCCTCTCCAGAAAATGACAGGAGATGTTGCCTGACAACAGTAGCTGGAGAGCCCCATGTTGCACACCGCTGATCAACGTGACCCCTTCGCTCGGTACAAGTTTTATCAGTTCTTAAAGCAGATGCTATATCCACATTGTATACAAGTTTGATTATTTTTATCTGGCAGCTGTCTTTTCTACACGTGACATTGAAAGCTTTGCTTTATGTTTAAAAAAAATCTTCTTTTTAATGCAAAGATTACAGATATAGAAGAAGATAATATGTACTTTAATAATCTTAAAATATAAAGGATGTTCATTATTTAAGGTGGTTTTGTAAGCACAGCATAATGCAGGTGCTATTTTGAATAAATATAATTTCTGAATCCTACTTTGTATGGGTAATCTATTATATATAATATGTATTGGCGAACTTAGTTCTCAGTTTTGAGTGTCAAAAGGTTGCACAGCACATTGATGAGTTAAGGATCTCATTTACTATTTCAGAATCAGTGGCTCAGATATTTTTATTGCTATTTTTATTG
The DNA here is from genome assembly GCA_037306005.1 of Rhinophrynus dorsalis. Classification (NCBI taxonomy): domain Eukaryota; kingdom Metazoa; phylum Chordata; class Amphibia; order Anura; family Rhinophrynidae; genus Rhinophrynus; species Rhinophrynus dorsalis. The sequence goes on along the minus strand of CM074722.1, from coordinate 150,205,050 downwards.
TGACAAATAATGAAAGAGTTTTCTGTATTTTCTTAAGCAACCAGCAGAGAGTGCCAGAGTTGCAGCTTTCTTTGTTTCTGGCTGCAAGGCTGAACCAAGATAGACCAACAGAATCAACCTCTTGGATGATAGAGAAACATTCCTCCCAAATGGCCAAACACACTTGATGGTATAACTGATGGGACTGGCATTAGTGAAATGTTTCAAGTTGTTTCATGATTTATTAACAGCTTTTTATGTAACTGAATAAATTATTTAGGACAAGACCAAATATTTTATTTACACAGACTAATTTATAAAACATATATACTGAAGTGCATTGTTATGCACTTATATACACACAAAAGAGGAACTGTCCATCCTAAAGAGGGACACTTTGGGAGTATGATAAAAATATGTGAAAATATGCATCGAAGGAGTTTCATCCAAGATATTAATTGGACATATACATCAATGTGTGTGGGTGTTTATATATTTATATGTATTTGTTATAGCATACATTCTCACTCATGAATTTCATTGGGCTTTGTTAATGACATCAAGCATAAGACAGAGTCTAATGTAAGCAAAGAGGTGTCACTTTACAAAAAAATAGGTGGTTTTTAAAGATTTTTAAAAGTACCTATATTTATGTTAGCAATTCTTTACAAACAATAGTTTATGAGATATTTAGATTTATTTGTTTGTGTATTTCTGCAACAGAGCTAGCACTTCCAGGTAGGATGCGGCAGTTGGTAACGCAGAGCAGCATGTAATGTTTGAATCTGCTGGTCATGCCTGACAGATTTTCATTAAGTGGCAAATAAATAAAGCTAAACCTCTTATAATCTATTGTTTTAAATAAAATATGTCTATCATAAATGCAATTATATTCATTTTTTTTAATCCCATATTTGTTACATGATGACAGTTCCACAATGTTTGTCTTTTAGGCTGAAATTCCATTACAGCCTATTCATTATTCGTGATTTCCGAAAGCCATTTCGACCATTTGTTTGACAAGTATGCTATCACACAGCAGCCATTGCACGTTTAATTATTGACAAGCCTATGGCCAAATTCCAGAGCCTGATAAAAACACCATGGACTTAAAAATATATATCAGACTTGGAGGGAAAATCCCACAGGCCACAATCACATTCAGGAGACAAGAGGGCTTTCCAGCTGTTGTTACATACATCTCCCATCATCCCGTATGGTACTAAGGTTAGCTGGGTTTTGAAAATCCACAGTGGAATATACCTTGCTTTGGGGCCATTACTGCATATGGTCTATCCCTGTGTCAGGGTGTATTCAACTTTGGGCATTGGGTCTATGACTCCAAGCTAGAAATTGGATATTAGGGGGTGCTGGGAGTTTTATGCCACAACAGCTCACAATCCCATAGTTGTGAACACCCTGTACCTTATTACATTTGGCCAGTTCTTAAGTCAGGATGAGATCAGTCATAGGCTACCAATCTGTAGATGCTCACAGCTAGCCACAGGCTAATAGGGGGTCATATGAGTTTTATGCCACAATATCTGTTGAACCCACAGTTGAATTTGCCCTGTATTGGGCTCTTAGTATGTACTCCTATTAATATGTCAGGGTTTATTTATTTCTGTGTTCTAACGGACTCTTATAGTCTATGACTCCAAGCATCCCCTGCTAGGCACTGTGTAGCTAGGTGCAATAATTTCCAACAGCTGCAGAGCCCATGGATGAATATACTCTGTCATGGGCCATAAATATGGCCTATTTCTGAGTCAAGGTTTCCTCAGCCTTGGGATCCCCAGCTTTTGTGGCTGCAACTCCCAGCATACCCTGCTAGGTACTGACTTGATAGCTGAGGAACTCAAGATTGAATTCACCTTGACTTGGTCATAGATACTATGCATAGATACCAGCTTTTACAGCATAAAACTACTAGCATTTCTTAATAGTCAATAGCTACATGCTAGCTGTAGGCTACAGTAGCTGGGGAGCCCAAGGTTGAATAAATGCTGACTCAGGAATAGGCTGTATGTACCAAAAGCCCAAGAAAGGAAGTACTCAATGTGGGCTCTCCAGCTGCTGGGAGCTACATCTCTCAGCCAACGCTTATCAGTGGATACTGGGAGCCAGGGAGTCAACAACTGGGGATCCCATTCCTGCCTCCTCCATAAATACAGAATAGTCCATATGTACCAAGGGCCCAATATATGGTGTATTCATGTGTGGGATCTCCAGTTGTTGGGGCCCAAAACTGCCAGAATCCCCAGCTAGTCGCAGGCTAGATGTGAATGCTGGGAGTTGTGAATCACAAAAGCTGGAGAGCACACTTTTGACTTCGCCCTGTATTGGGCCTTTAGTACATAGGGGGTATTCGTATGTCAGGGGTGGACACAATTCATAATTGCTCATATTGGGCCTTTCAATCCCTTCAGTGAGATAGAGGTCTCCAATGCAATGAAGCCTAGTGGGGAAATAAAATGTATAAACCTTAACATTTTGTGATTAACCCCTTGAATGTTACAGGGCTCCAATGCATTGCAGTATAAGGTTTTCAAGGAACATTTTAGTGTATGTACTTATAGACAGATCCTTTTTCTTAGTACTTGTGGAACACAAGAACCATGTAGTGAAGTATCCCCCTTCATGTTGCAGGGCACTTGCATGAAGAGTTCTTTAGATGTGTAGTCCACTTTACCTCCACTAGTTAATCTCAGTTTTAAATTATAGTAAAGAGAAGAAAAAAAGAAGTAGGACAGGAAGATGGTCATGTGTACTAGAAAACCCAAAGGACAACCCCTGCTCATAAGTTAAACAACCCTTTTTTTTTTCTTCAGGTGGGATGTTCTGTATTCCACAGGACTAAGAGAAAAGGATTCATTTGTAACTACACAAAAATCTCTTTTTCTCTTCTCCATTGTGGAACATAAGAACCATGCATACCAAAGCTATTTCACTAAGATTCCAGCAAAAAGGTTACTAGAAAAGAAGGCAAGAAGGGTTCCTACATAGGAACCTGTAGGACCTTCCATCAAAAAAAGCTTAAAAAGAAGACAGAACTTTGACTCAGTAATGTTTGCTAAACTGGGAAGAGATTACCACATCACTGCCTTGCATAGTAGCTCTGTAGAGGCCTGGACCTTGTTCAGGAATAACAAAAAGTGAGTCTGATTTACAGAAAGGTTCCATGCAATGAATGTAGTACTTCAGACACCTAACTAAGTAGTGTAGCTCCTGCTCCTGTCTGTTAGATGGAGATGAACAAAGAAAAGAACAATTGCCTGGTTAATATGAAATTCAGATACCACGTTGGGAACAAACTCAAAGGGAGTTAGCAAAATCACTTTTCTCTATGAAAGATCAGAAAGTGATGATTACAAGACAAAGCCAATCATTTGGCCACACACCAGACAAACAGAATCGCAAGCTGGAAGACTATCAGAGAGTCAAGAAATGAAGGATACAGAAAGCAAAGGCTCAAAACGAACCTTCTGGAGCACTTCCAGGACTCAATTTGAGTCCCACAGGGAAGTGGGATCCCAAAAGAAAGATTAGGCACGAGCCACTCCTTGCACAAAAGTTTGCACATCTGACAGCAAAGCAATATGCCTCTGAAAATAGACAGAAAGTCCTAGCAAGGTAGATGTCAATTCTAAGACCAAGCCCTTTTTAAAGCCCATCCTGAAGAAAGACCAAAATATATGGAAGACAAAAGGGACGCAGCTATGACCCTTAGTTTTCACACCACTGGAAAAACAAGGACCAGACCCCATGATATGCTTTGAATGAAATTGGCTTGTGTGACTTCATCAGAGTAATAATTAAATGTTCAGAATAAACCCTCCTCAGAAGGATGGCTTCAAATGTCACACCATCAGTGCTAAACTCGCCACCACTGGGTGACACAGTGGATCCTGAGTCAGGATGCCTGGAAGAGAGGAAGATGAATCGCCTTGGCAACTGATAGATGGAGAAGATCTAAGAACCATGTCTGGTGAGGTCAGTCAGGAGTAATCAGGATTACATGTGCCTGCTCCATCCTGGCCTTTGTTAATTCTCTATAAGAGGGTCCTGGGTTCTGCTGCAAAACAGGGGAATCTTGTGATCCAACTGAAATGCCATTAGATCCATAACTAAAGCCTCCATACCTGGACTATGGAGTTGAACCTGGTCTGGTTGAGTTCCCAATTTACAGGATCCAAAAGCCCACTACGATGTTGTTCTCTCTGGGATGTACATGGCCTAGAGCAGGGATAGCCAACCATGTTCCTCAAGAGCTACCAACAGTGGATGTTTTTGAGATATCTGCTTGAGCACAGGTGAATCATTCAGTGGCTGAGTCACTTTAATGAATTCACCTGCGCTGATTCAGGGTTATCCTAAAAACCTTCACTTTTAGTAATTCTTGAGGACCAGGGTTGGCCTAGAAAGCCAGAACTTGACCTTCTGCCCAAATGAGAATCAGACGAACGTCTGACAATGCAGCTGCACTTCTGGTCCCTTCTTGGCATTGTAATGTTGGGCTGAATCCACGCAGGTAGACTCCAGAGCAGCTGAGATCAATGCAGAAGAGCAGTGTAAATCACCCAAACTTTCAATATGCTGATGGACAAAACATGGTTTGGTAAATAAATGATGTGTGAAGGTCAACACCGAGTTCTTAAGGGTTAATTATGGGCGTGGGTTTATTAACACATGTTGAAAAACACTTATCAGTCACTACGATCCAGATCACTGTTATGAGCTAGGCATGGCACAGCAAATCTTTTTATGATTAATACAATTTAAAGGAAACAAGTCATCATACAAGAAAAACACATGCAAAATAAATGATTATCTAAACTATATATACATATATTTGAAACGTCCTGCCTTTTTTCTTATGGTCTATAAAGTCATTACAAAATCATCTTAGAAAATGGGTATGTCAAAAGTTATTATATTTATTAAATATACAATTAGAAAACAGGAATCTAAATGTAACAATACCAAATATCACACCGCTTTTATTATTATAAAAATATACTGCCTCCAAATAACAAATAAATGATATAAGTATATTATCCATACACTAGTGTGGTTTACTCCTGAGTGTATAGATCCAATGGCATCCCCACTATATAGGCACCTTAGCTGAGTTGCCAATGAAGCCACCCTTTTTTTATGCAGTATATTTCAAGGATATCGGAAAGTTTAAAAATCAATCACCTCTGCTAAGGCATCTATAAAGTGGGGGTGCTATTGGATCCATACACTTGGGAGTAAACCACACTAGTGTTTGGACAACATACTTATATAATTTATTTGGTATTTGGAGGCAATATGTTTTATAATAATCTACACTGTGCAATATTTGTTATTGTTACATTTAGATTCCTGTTTTCAAATTGTTTTTAATAAATATAAAAACTTTTAGTATACCCGTTTTCTAAATTGATTCTGTTATGACTTCATATACCATAAGAAAAAAGGCAGGGTGCTTCAGATATATATATATATATATATATATATATATATATATATATATATACATATATATATATATATATATATATATATATATATATAGATATATATTTGACTTAAAGAGGAACGTTCACCTACATTTTCCTCATGCTATACATTTTAGTATTGTCTCTATGGTCTGAAAATGGACGTTTTAAAGTTGAAAATCTTTGCTTTCGTGTAAAAACTACCTTTGATTCCATCCAATGCAGAGAGGTAGAGCGGTGCCATATTTGTGATGTTGACTATGATTGCCATCGCTCTCCCGATACCTGGAGTTCAGTGGGCGGTGATAGTAGTGCTCCTGTTTTTGTTTAGCAGGAGGAGGGTGGGCTGGATTGCTGGCTTAAGGGAGGACCTAAGAAGCGCTGCGGAACACTTAGTCCCACAGGGACTAGCCAGCTGACGTTAGGAGGTACCTTTAACTAGGGATGGGCAAAAACTTCCGCCTCAAACTGAAATCGGCAAAAAATGGCACTTTCTGCATGTTGAAAAATTTCCCGCAAAAAAGTGCTGATTTTCCGCTTTTTTCACCTAGCTCATTCCATTGAAAAAATGGGAACATTGAAGTTACACAAAACACATAGCAAATATTATTTTATTTCCCAAAGGCATAGTATAAAAGGGGCATGAGGGTGCCTGTGTTGGTGGGGTGTGGGGAAAGAATCAGTTGAACAGGGAATGTTTTTTGGGGGGGTTGTTTACTGGGATTAAAAAAAATCCTAAAAAAAAATGTAAAATAAATCATACGACATCGTATAAAAGGGGTTTGAGGAGGGTGCCTGTGTTAGTGGGTGGTGTCTGGGGAATGAATTGGTTGAACAGGGAACTTGTTTAGGGGTGGGTTCTTGACTGGTATTGGGAGTACAGTTAATAATAATAAAAAAAAAAATGATATAACAAATTTGTATGTAAAGTGATAGAGATAGGAACCCCCTGCCACTGGGATGGACTGATACTTGACAGAGTATTTTGTAGAGGATGATTTGTTAGATTTGTTGTTAGAGGTCTTTGTAGGACTTAGACTTATTAGAGGCCCAAGCCCTGAAGAAACATTGATTTGTAGGACTTAAAGGGATAGTAATACTTTGTTTTTACTCTAATGTTATATGTTAAGTATAAAAAAATATTAAGGTCTATGTACCTCTTATAGTCTGCAGTCGTCTATATCTTGTTTTATAAGCTTTGGAAGATTCCCCTTGACGCCCCTTTTCAGCACGTCAGAAGTCTATGCAACAGATCTGAAATCTGGTCATTTGACCAGACGGAGCTCACCGAGGAACAAAAATGTAAGCATCTGTGTATTGAGTCCTCCCCCCCCGTAGCATACGCAAGCAGGTGAACGTCACCAGGTTCTGGCTGTGCCGGGACTTTATTCTCCCATGTGACCGTTTTCTCAGTCTATTCTAGGAGCGGAGACGAACATCGCACAGTGGAGGACGCTGGGTGATTTAGTTCAACTATGCAAATAATGTCATAGTAACGCCGTAACTTATGTATAGCCACATAATGTTCCACTTTATGCACAGTGGAGGATGCTGGGTGATGTAGTCCAACTATGAGGAACCGAGGGGGACTACTTTTTATTACTGCTCCCTCTGCGCACTCTTAGAAGATCTACAAGCATCCTAAGAGCCAGTGTAAGGTAGGCTCTCTCGGGATTTTGTTTAGGAGCACATCTACCCCTCCCATCGGGTATTTTGATCAGAACGCGCATAATAGCCAGAGTAAATCGAGGACACGCACAAACGGAGGATTTTCAAAGATGGCTGACGGACTGGAAAATCGATGCCTTTACAATAAGGTCTAGCAAGTGCAGTAAGGCAAAAATCATTAAAATAAAGGTGGATTACTATTATATATGAAGTAAACTAAACGTATGTGGAGTTTCATAAGTTAATATTACTATCCCTTTAAGCTTATTTGGCACAAGCCCTGAGAAAACATTGATTTGTAGGACAGTCTTGTTAGAAACAAACCCCCCCAAAAAATTGTTTATTTTTTAGTAGGACTATATTTTTTTATTTATGTATTTATTTATTTTCAAATCACAAACCCTGGGAAAAAAATAAAAATGTGCTACTGGCCTAGTGCCAGCAGGTCATGTTGGCAAGTGGCCACTGCCCATTGTCAAATGTTCTCCTGAGTCCATAATTGTGGAATTTGCAACTGCTGTTCTTACTGCTGCTGCTGAGTTGTTAAAGCAGCAGAATGATTAGGCAGCTGAAAGGGAATGGGATCACCAATAGCAGTAACATGGGTGATGGATGATGAAGGTTCCACTTGCCACGACTATGTCCAGTGATGCTCCTGAGGCAGTAGCAGCACAATAAGTAGCCCCCAGTCATTGTGGATAAAAGAAGAAGTTGGCCATTAATTCTTTTCCACCTGTCCCTCCTCCAAAATCATGGGTGTGTTGTTATTAGAATATTATTTTTTCCCTTGAGAGCAGGAACTGTGGCACAGTGTGTGTGGTAAATAACATCTGGGGGCACAACTGTATCCAAACACCATGACACCTGAAATCAAGTACTGCTGCTGTCACTATACCCCTTGTCCAGACCCTGATAAGGATACATGACAACTTGCTGACAGTTTAATAGTAATGATGAACCCTCCCTGCCACCATCTTAGCACATACTGCAGGATGTAATCTCCTCAGATGTCGCTTGATGCACAGCCTGCAATTCTCCTCCACCACACTGGCATGTGTGGTAAGTGCACCACACAACGTGCAATGGGTAGAGACAAACTGCCACATCCTAACATCAATAGAGTGGCTATCATTTGGCGGGGAGGTAACAATGAATGATGCTAGTGTTCCTCAATGATCTATTCTAGGACCATTTCTGTTCTCTCTTTACACAATAATACTTGGTGACTTTATTAACTCACTTGGACTCAAATTTCACCACTATGGAAATGATACTCACCTTTATTTATCTGCACCTCAACTGCCTCCTGATATTCAATCTAAAGTCACAGATTGCATCTTGGCTATCTCAGACTCGATGGCTCACAGGCACCTCAAGCTCAAAATAAACTGGCCCAGTAGTGCCCTTCCAGGTGACAGTAAATTGCATCCAGTATAAGAACCACTATGCCTAGGGGTTGTAATTGACGCTGCTCTCTCATTCTCTCCTCAAATTAATGTTATCACTAAATCCTGCTGCTTTCTCTTGTATAACATAACAAAAATCTGTCCTTTCCTCTATTTCTCCATAGCTAAAATTCTTACACAAGCATCATCCTATCCTGCATGGACTTATGTAACTTTCTTCTCTCTGGTCTTCCTGCCTCCCAACTACAAACACTTCAGTTCATACAGAATGGTTCAGCACGAGTTACCTTAATGTCACCTAGGTTTTTCTCTGCCCTCTCCTCCTCCTGTCTTTCCAGTGGCTGCCTATCAAGCTCCAGATAGCTCATTCAAGACCATTCTCTTTTCTACCCATTGCTACATTTCCATTCTTTTTTTTTCCATTTTATAAAGCTTTATTTATAGATAAAGTAGAATAGAGAGTAAAATGATTGTAGTATTACACAGAGTCATAAATAAGAAGATAATAGCAACTACATTCATGCAGATCGTATCCTGAAAGGCTGTGGATTAAATTATAGCAGTGGACAGACATAAGCAAGTTAAATCCTTATATTCTTAGCCTCGAACCGGAAAAGGCCAAGCAAAGTAAACACATATTAGCAAACAAACTCAGTGTCTCACTTAGTCTTAAAGAAAACTAGTTTGGAAGCAGCAAATTTAATGGCATACATATTCATTCTTAAAGTAACAGGCTTCCAAGATGCTCCAATATCACTAATAAAGACAAGTACAACATGTTAAAGCATGGACAAAGTGTCAAGGCAATATACCCAACACCTTGCCGGATATACACGCAGGGACCTCGAAGAGGTCATGGGGGGATATACATTTAACAGCAAAACATTATGGGGCCCAGGACCCCAAATTAGATCAGCATAGAGAAGCACTTAATTAGTCGATAACCTTGTTGGAGGAATAGGTACATATAAACATGTAGCGAAATGAACATCATATATTACGAGCAGTATTTAGAGGGGATCATAGGGAGGATGCAGATGAAAAAGGCTCAGTTTCTAGAATCGAACTTAGTCCCAATATACATACTAACTGACCAAAATCAGAAGCACCTGATGTCTTAGGGGTGTCACAGACAGCAGAAAGCCAGCATGAATATTGGGAACAACCCCTCGACTTCAGATAAAATAGAATCCAAAGCAGTGGATCTCAAACCCAAAAGAACAGCTTAATTGGTATACAAATTTAACAAGACCTATAACTCATCATTTTAAGCATCATTAGAATCCTGAACCAGAGATTCACCAGCAATACCCAAAAGCAGTCAATACACTCCCCGAACCAACAATTTCCCAAGCAGCAGTCTGAAATATATCAAGATATTAAAGTGGTTAATGGTGGAACAAACAAGGCTATCTCCCCCGGGCCCTCGGGGAGACCACCCGCCCATTCATGGAGCACACAGTCAGTCCAGGGGAGCATTCAACCTCCTCAAGGCAGTTACAGGGAATCCAAGGTGTATAGCTAGACCCGTCAGGGCCTCAGGTTTAGTGTCTCCAGCACATCCCGCCTCATCCAGGCGAAGATACTGTGATTCCTGGATCCCACGAAAGGCATCCACCCATATATCGCACACCTCTGAATAGAACGCCTATCCCCGGATGCCAGGGTATGGCATCCCAACCGGTCTCCCCAACTCCCATGGTAGAAAGTAGAAGTAAATCCTCCTCAGGAAGTAGCTATCCAGCTCGAAACAACAATTGTGAAGCAGCCAGCTTGACTCCTAGGACATCGGGAGAGATAATGGTCAGACTGGGATTGAGTTCCCTCCCAGGAACCGTTTCAGGTAAGTCATTAACATGTGAATCAGCAGCTTGCCCCCGAGATTGCAGGCCAACAATACAATCGATGAGGTGATCGAAAAGGTATACCCTGTTGGCAGACCGCATGCCCCAAGGAAGCCTGATGAAGAGCAATGACTCCTGTCTCATGATGTCGAATCAATTACGATGAAGGTATCCAAGGGGTTAAAACAAGAGAACCAATCAGGTTGGATATCTTCACATAAATAGATAAATGACAATATAAATAATTTTGAGAAATTTACATAATACTAGGTATTGACACTCTACTTCACAGTAAATAATTGATTAAATAATCAATTACTCATATTTGTGCAAAAATATATAAATAATTTATTTATGTGAAATATACCATATATAAAATGTAATCAACAATGATAAAACTGAGTGAACACCAACTGGATAGATAACAATAACTCAAAAACCAATATGACAATTATTATGACCAGCAGTTAAAGGGTTAACCGTACTTGGGTATATTCAGAGGTATGGAATAGCAACAATTGAACTCAGAAACACAGAAAAGGATGATACATCCTTACAATTAATTAAATACAGTTGGCAGCAGCTTACATGAATAACTCATCCTTAGGAACTGTATCAACTATGTTAATTAGGGTTTAATGTATATTGTCATGTGAATTGACCTTAATATTAAGCTAGGTCCTCTGACAATTATCCTTGTACCATATGCAATAGCAAATTTTAGAGAAACTAAAAGGAATAAGATCCCAGCTAGAGCACTATAATTTAACTATTTACTGATTTCAACTATTATATACCTCCTGAATAAAACATATGAATTGCATTTAATATAGTCAATAACAAATTATACCAATAATATACTCCAGTAATATATATCTAGACAGTATACCAAACCTCATGTAATATATATCATAAACATGACTATAGCAATAGTATGTAAAACCTATAGGGTACTTCAAGGGTTAATCCACTTCTTAAGATAATGTGCCACACCCAAGATGGCAGCTTCTTTTGTCTAGTGAAAGTTTCAAAGAAACCTTCACTTTACAAAAGTTAGGCCTAGTACATGCGCAAAGAAATCTATAAGGTACTCCAAGGGTTAATCCACTATAAGGATAGGATACCACACCCAAGATGGCAGCTTCTTTTGTCTAGTGAAAGTTTAAAAGAAACTTTCACTTTATAAAAGTTTCAGACCCAAAACATACACAAAGACATCCAAAGAAACACTACAAATTAAATAGACAAATAGCAGTTAAAGGGTTAATAACTGAATTCAAAGAATTCCCCAGATCAAATACTAGCTATATAATCTTTCCAGAAACACAATATTCTAGAAATAACAGAAATTATATTAACCAAAATATACAAGGATAAATAGATCTCACTGCTATCACCATTTTATTATCTATCTGGCAAAATATAACCATTTACCAATTAATTAATTAATTCTGCTTAATTCCGAATGAATAGAGCCAATATAGCTTATTATAATTGGTCACAATTGGGTGGCCAGTCCGATTAAGACAATTATAAGAAAAACGAATTTTCTTCAAATCAGGAAGAAATAAATATTTGATTCTGAATTTTTCAGAATTATAGTAAGGAAAGATATAGTTACCAGTCCAATAAGTGTGACTTTCTTAGGATTTCTATGGCAGACAGTCAGCAAGAATGTGAGCAGGAATGGAACCATGAAGCCAAGAGCCTTTTTACCTTCTATCATAGTATTCTATTTGATATAATCACTCTTATCAGCACTCTCCACCCATCCCCTCTGATTGGACAGAGATCTATCTCATTATACAGTGACATCATCAGTATTATCTGATTGGGTGCTTCTAACCCTTAATTTCCATATGACATCATGCATAAATTATGATAATAATATGAGGAACTCCAAGGCATCAGTAATAACGCTACACATCCAAAAGATGGTGTTCTCACTCCACGTTAGAATTTTCCTTGATAATTTGAGAACCACTAGTAATGACATCTGACCTGGTAACCATCTCAAAAGGGAGAGATCATAAGTTTATCAGAAACCCTATAAACATGTCATTCTACCAGCCTTTCTCACGTAGGAGTACATCTTTCTCAAACATTTTGTCTCCAACTGAATATCAATCTGCCATTAAAGTCGCTCAGATATTTCACCCCCATATTGAACGAAGAGGCCTCCTTTGTTTTAAGGATGAAGTCATTTACACACATCTGAAAACAGAATTTCAGTTAATTTTGTTTGTAAAATTAACCCTCTATGCTCCACCAAGACCGAGTCTCTGACAATGCCGCCATGTCGAGAAAAATCGACTGGACTGTCAAAACTCCAACCTTATGTTCAGCACCTCTTCTCGAACTGCTGCTTTGATGTCTGCCACCAAGTCCTGGAGGTCTGCCCTGATAAAGAGATGCACGATGTCCTCTCTCGTCAAAAGAACTCCAACCGCCATATTAATCGGCCGTGACCTTAGAGCCTTATGACACCCAAAGATAAACGCTGGAATGATGACTTCACCTCCGTTTTAGATCAGCAAATTCCTGCACAGAAACATCCAGGAAGGCATTTAGGAGGATCATTGAAGATAGACCGAAGAGCCAGCTGTATTGAAACTGCTAAAGTATAAAAAAAAATTAATGTCCTGGCCTCGGAGCTGAGCAGAACACGTCCGTCTTCCTCGGCAGCTTGCCTCGCCCCCCTACATTTCCATTCTGATCTCCCACTATACCCCATCTCGCCATTAAGATCAGACAATTACATTCTTCTCTCAGCTTCTTTTGTGTCTACCACCCACTCTTGTAGCAAACCTTCCATTTCCTCCATTTTATGATGCTCTGTTTCTCCCCTCTCCCTTTCTTTCTACCATGTTCCCACAGTTTCACTCCCTTTTTCTCCAACACCCTCATACTCATGTGCACTCCATTGTCCCCACCATTTCTTTTGTGCGCTTTACACAATAACCTTTCTGAATCTCTTCAGATGGATCCAACATTTTCTCTGGGCCACCAAATCGATTCACAAAGCAAAATATTAATGTTTCACTCATCTCTAATCGGGATGTTATGCTAGTCTTTATTTCTCTGTGCCTCAGGTACCAAAACTTAGACTGTAAGTGCTACAGAGCAGAACTATCTTTGTGTGAATAATTCTGTGTACAGTGTTTCAAACACATTCAAGGCCGGACTTCCCATAAGATAGGGAAGGCAACTGCTTACAGCTCCAAATCTTAAGGGGAATCTCAGCTTTGCTGGACACACTCACATTCTGAATTGTGGGTGTGACCTGTGCAAACTCAATACCCCTTCCACAGCACCGACTATTATTTAACTGCTTGTATGCTGGGAAGTTTCCAATGCATTGCAAAGAAATGTGCTAGAGACCTCTCTAGAAACCACTGGGAAGAGAAGGATTTTGTGCTTGTATGTTATAGTGTAAACAGTGAACAGTGGGTGGAGTTGCTGAATGAGTCAAGGGATGAGCATGGATGTGGACATGGGTGGGGCCAAGGGAGCATAGGATGCCTTGCCTAGGGACTCCTAAAATGTAAGTCAAGCCTTGTACACATTGTTAGTACTATGTAAGAAACATGTATTGTGAAGATAAAGGTATTCTTTACCATTTTGCAGTGATAGTCAATAGTGATGAGCGAGCATGCTCGGCCGAAGCTCGGTTCGGCTCGAGCATCGCTCTGCTCGGCACATGGTGGTACTCGTACGAGTACCGCATGTGCTCGCCCGCCATGTTCGGGTCTCCTCCCCGCACGTTTCGCGGCTGCTGCGCAGCCAATAAACGTGCAGGGAGGCTCTGACATCAGTGTAATGCCAGCAGCCATGTTGGCTGCTGGCATTACACTGATTGGCTGGCCAGAACCCGTGATCGGGTGCTGTATAGCACCTGACCAGCGAGTTCGGCTCAGTCTTAGCCAGGGAGAGATGAGGATAGGAAGGGAAAGTCAGTGTAGGGAGAAGAAAAGCGATTTTGAAAAAAAAAAAGACCCAAAAGTCCTTTTTAGGACTACTGTGTGTGGGGGCAGCAGTTTATTTTGTTTGGGGGGGCAGAGATTAAAAAATAAAAACGTCACATATTCCGTTCACTGTGCCTAGCCGCAGATTAGCAGCACATTCTGTTTAGTGTGCAAAGTTGCAGATTAGCAGCACATTCTGTTTAGTGTGCAAAGTTGCAGATTAGCAGCACATTCTTTTTAGTGTGCAAAGTTGCAGATTAGCAGCACATTCTGTTTAGTGTGCAAAGTTGCAGATTAGCAGCACATTCTGTTCAGTGTGCAAAGTTGCAGATTAGCAGCACATTCTTTTTAGTGTGCAAAGTTTCAGATTAGCAGCACATTCTGTTTAGTGTGCAAAGTTTCAGATTAGCAGAACATTCTGTTTAGTGTGCAAAGTGTAAAATATCAAAGTCACATATTCCATTCACTGTGCCAAGCCGCAGATAAGCAGCACATTCTGTTTAGTGTGCAAAGTTTCAGATTAGCAGAACATTCTGTTTAGTGTGCAAAGTGTAAAATATCAAAGTCACATATTCCATTCACTGTGTCTAACCGCAGATAAGAAGCACATTCTGTTTAGTGTGCAAAGTTTCAGATTAGCAGAACATTCTGTTTACTGTGCAAAGTGTAAAATATCAAAGTCACATATTCCATTCACTGTGCCGAGCCGCAGATAAGCAGCACATTCTGTTTAGTGTGCAAAGTGTAAAATATCAAAGTCACATATTCCATTCACTGTGTCTAACCGCAGATAAGAAGCACATTCTGTTTAGTGTGCAAAGTTTCAGATTAGCAGAACATTCTGTTTACTGTGCAAAGTGTAAAATATCAAAGTCACATATTCCATTCACTGTGCCGAGCCGCAGATAAGCAGCACATTCTGTTTAGTGTGCAAAGTGTAAAATATCAAAGTCACATATTCCATTCACTGTGTATAACCGCAGATAAGAAGCACATTCTGTTTAGTGTGCAAAGTTTCAGATTAGCAGAACATTCTGTTTACTGTGCAAAGTGTAAAATATCAAAGTCACATATTCCATTCACTGTGCCGAGCCGCAGATAAGCAGCACATTCTGTTTAGTGTGCAAAGTGTAAAATATCAAAGTCACATATTCCATTCACTGTGTCTAACCGCAGATAAGAAGCACATTCTGTTTAGTGTGCAAAGTTTCAGATTAGCAGAACATTCTGTTTAGTGTGCAAAGTGTAAAATATCAAAGTCACATATTCCATTCACTGTGTCTAACCGCAGATAAGAAGCACATTCTGTTTAGTGTGCAAAGTTGCAGATTAGGAGAACATTCTGTTTACTGTGCAAAGTGTAAAATATCAAAGTCACATATTCCATTCACTGTGCCGAGCCGCAGATAAGCAACACATTCTGTTTAGTGTGCAAAGTGTAAAATATCAAAGTCACATATTCCATTCACTGTGTCTAACCGCAGATAAGAAGCACATTCTGTTTAGTGTGCAAAGTTTCAGATTAGCAGAACATTCTGTTTAGTGTGCAAAGTGTAAAATATCAAAGTCACATATTCCATTCACTGTGTCTAACCGCAGATAAGAAGCACATTCTGTTTAGTGTGCAAAGTTTCAGATTAGCAGAACATTCTGTTTAGTGTGCAAAGTGTAAAATATCAAAGTCACAAATTCCATTCACTGTGCCGAGCCGCAGATAAGCAGCACATTCTGTTTAGTGTGCAAAGTGTAAAATATCAAAGTCACATATTCCATTCACTGTGTCTAACCGCAGATAAGAAGCACATTCTGTTTAGTGTGCAAAGTTGCAGATTAGGAGAACATTCTGTTTACTGTGCAAAGTGTAAAATATCAAAGTCACATATTCCATTCACTGTGCCGAGCCGCAGATAAGCAGCACATTCTGTTTAGTGTGCAAAGTGTAAAATATCAAAGTCACATATTCCATTCACTGTGTCTAACCGCAGATAAGAAGCACATTCTGTTTAGTGTGCAAAGTTTCAGATTAGCAGAACATTCTGTTTAGTGTGCAAAGTGTAAAATATCAAAGTCACATATTCCATTCACTGTGTCTAACCGCAGATAAGAAGCACATTCTGTTTAGTGTGCAAAGTTGCAGATTAGGAGAACATTCTGTTTACTGTGCAAAGTGTAAAATATCAAAGTCACATATTCCATTCACTGTGCCGAGCCGCAGATAAGCAGCACATTCTGTTTAGTGTGCAAAGTTTCAGATTAGCAGAACATTCTGTTTAGTGTGCAAAGTGTAAAATATCAAAGTCACATATTCCATTCACTGTGTCTAACCGCAGATAAGCAGCACATTCTGTTTAGTGTGCAAAGTTGCAGATTTGCAGCACATATTCCGTGTAATATGAAGAAGGCGGGTAAAAAGGGACGGGGAAGTGGACGTGATCCTGATAGTTCAGGGCGCGGGTCAGGACGCGGAGAAACTGTGCCTGGTGCCAGAGCACAAGAAAGAAAGACATCCACCATACCTAGCTTCATGTCTCAGTTTACAGGGCGTCGCAGGACATCACTCTCGAGGTCAGACCACTGCGAACAGGTGGTCGGTTGGATTTCAGGTGATACTGCTTCCAGTCGGTTAAGCACCACCCTGTCTTCCACCAAGTCCACTCTCAGTAGCCAAGAGTCTGGTCAACATAATCCTCACCCTGATCATCCTTCCTCCCACCATAGAGGGTCTGGTCAAAGAAGTGATCCCACACTGGGATATAGTGAGGAGCTCGTCTCATCACCAATCCTTAATTTGAACCTCTCTCCAAGCACGCTTGCAGAGGAACATGACATCTTGTGCCCTGATTCACAACCTCTAGAGGGTACCCAATCACAAGAAGATGACAGAGGGGAACGGCATTTAAGGGCAAAGGAAGTGGATGATGATCATGATGAGACACAGTTGCCATTAAATCAACCACTATTACTGTCTCAAGACCTTGATGAGGAGGATGATATACAGTTGTCAATGACTGAGTATGTGGTGGGATCAAGACATGAGGAGGATGATCAGAGTGAGGAAGTGGAGGAGGACTTGGTGGACGATGAGGTGACTGACCCCACCTGGGAAGGTGGAGAGCCGAGCGATGACAGCAGTCCTGAGGGTGAGCCATCTGCAGCACCGCAACAGGCTGGAAGAGGCAGTGGTGTGGCTACAGAAAGAAGGCGGACCGCACCAAACCGGCCCGCAAATGTTCCACGGAGCACCCCCTTGCGTAAATCTCCCTTGCCAAGGGGTAGGTGTTCTGCGGTATGGCGTTTTTTTAAGGAAAGTGCGGACGACAAAAGAATTGTAGTTTGCAACCTTTGCCACACCAGAATGAGCCGAGGCATGAACACTAGAAACCTCACCACCACCAGCATGATCCGACACATGGCATCCAAGCACCGTAATAAGTGGGAGGAACGCCCGGATCGCCAATCTGTGTCTGCAGGCCACACCACTGCCTCCTCTTCCCCTGTTTTCGGTGCCGGCCAATCGCCTGTCGAAGGCGCAGGCCCGCATACCTCCCGCCCTGCACCTGTAGCATCTGAAGCACCATCAGCGACCACATCCACTTCCCTGTCCCAGCGCAGCGTCCAAATGTCGTTACCCCAGGCATTTGAGCGCAAGCAAAAATACCCAGCCACCCACCCACAGGCCATAGCACTAACCTCACACCTTTCCAAATTACTGGCCATCGAAATGCTGCCATTTAGGCTTGTGGAGACTGAGTCCTTCCGCAGCCTGATGGCAGCAGCTGTCCCTCGGTACGCAGTCCCCAGCCGCCACTACTTTTCCCGGTGTGCCGTCCCCGCCTTACACCACCATGTGTCCCGTAACATCACCCGTGCCCTGACCAACGCAGTTACTGGGAAGGTCCACTTAACGACTGACACATGGACAAGTGCTTGTGGCCAGGGATGCTACATTTCCCTGACGGCACACTGGGTGAATGTTGTGGAGGCTGGGAGCGACTCGGACCCTGGGATGGCACAGGTGCTACCCACGCCGAGGATTGCGGGCCCTACCTCCATCAGGGTTTCCGCCAGCACCTACGTTATTGGCTCCTCCTCCTCCGTTTCCACCTCCGAATTCTCTGCGCGCAGCGCCACTCACCCATCAGCCGGTAGCTGGAAGCAGTGTAGCACTGCAGTGGGGAAGCGTCAACAGGCCGTGCTGAAGCTGATCTGCCTTGGGGACAAACAGCACACGGCCTCAGAGCTGTTGCAGGGGATTAGTCACCAGACCGAGCAATGGCTCTCGCCACTCAACCTGCAACCAGGCATGGTTGTGTGTGATAATGGGCGTAACTTGGTGGCGGCTTTGGAGCTCGGCAAGCTCACACACGTACCATGCCTAGCGCATGTATTTAATTTAGTGGTTCAGCGATTTCTAAAAACCTACCCCAATTTGCATGATCTCTTGACCAAGGTGCGCCGCGTGTGTGCACATTTCCGTAAGTCATCTACAGCTTCAGCTGGCCTGTTGAAGCTGCAGCAGCGCTTACAATTGCCAGCTCACCGGCTGCTGTGTGACGTGAGCACGCGCTGGAACTCCATCTTCCACATGTTGGCCCGGCTTTGTGAGCAGCAGAGGGCAGTAGTGGAGTACCAGCTGTTACACGGTCGTCGCCTCTCCGTTCAACTTCCTGTAATAAGAAGTGAGGAGTGGGAATGGATGTCAGACCTCTGTGAGGTTTTACGCAATTTTGAGGAATCGACACAGATGGTGAGCGGCGATAACGCTATTATCAGTGTAACCATCCCACTTCTGTGTCTACTGAAACGCTCGCTGCTCACAATTAAAACCGACGCTTTGCATGTGGAAGAGGTGGAAATGGGGGAGGAAGAGCTTACACAAGGTGATAGCCAGAGCACCCTCACTTCGTCTTCTCAGCGACAATTGGAGGAGGCGGAGGAGGAGGAGGAGGAGGAAGACACGGTTGCCTCCGCTACAGAGGGTAGCCATGGAACTTTAGTTCCATCTCTTCAGCGTGGGTGGGCAGAAGAGGAGGAAGAGGATGAGGAGATTGAGAGTCATACTCCTGGTGAGGACAGCGAAATCTTGCCTGTTGGTACTCTGGCACACATGGCTGACTTTATGTTAGGCTGCCTTTCCCGTGACCCACGCGTTACACGCATTTTAGACAACACGGATTACTGGGTGTTCACCCTTCTGGACCCCCGCTACAAAGAGAATTTCTCATCTCTCATTCCTCCGGTGGAGAGGACAAGCAAAATGGTGCAATACCAGAAGGTTCTTGTTGAAAAATTGCTCCAAAATTTTCCATCTGACAACGCTGGCGGCAGAGTACGTGCTACCTTGGCCAACCGAGAAGGGGAGAAAAGGGGAGCACACAGCAGTTCCGACAAAGGCAGGGCAACACTCTTCAAGGCGTGGGACACCTTCATGACACCCCGCCAGCACCCTCACCCTGATGCGCAGCCTAGTGTCACAAGGAGGGAAAAGTTTTGGAAGATGGTGAAGGAGTACGTAGCAGACCGTGTCAGCGTCCTCAATGATCCCTCTGTGCCTTACAACTACTGGGTGTCCAAGCTGGACACGTGGTATGAACTGGCACTCTACGCCTTGGAGGTGCTGGCCTGCCCTGCCGCCAGCGTTCTGTCTGAGCGGGTATTTAGTGCTGCTGGTGGCATCATAACAGATAAGCGTATCCACCTTTCCACCGAAAATGCTGATAGGTTGACACTTATAAAAATGAACAAGGCCTGGATTTCCCCTGACTTCTCCACTCCACTGGAGGAAAGCCCCGGGGGAACATAAAGTCACTTTATATATGTTATTTACAATGATGGGAATACTCTGTATTCCCATTCACCCCTTCCACCCAAAAAACGGGTATATGGTTGACTCTCTTCCATATGCCCAGTGATATAATTTTTATATAGGGCCAGCTCACCAGCGGGCCCAGTGATATAATTTTTATATAGGGCCAGCTCACCAGCGGGCCCTGTGATATAATTTTTATATAGGGCCAGCTCACCAGCGGGCGCAGTTTGACAATTTTTGTATAGGTCAGCTCACCAGCGGGCCTTCTCATATAATGTTTTATTGGGTCAGCTCTCTAGCGGGCCCTCTCATATAATGTTTTATAGCGTCAGCTCACTAGCGGGCCTTCGCATATAATGTTTAGGATGGTCAGCTCCGCAGCAGACCCTCACCCATAATGTTTTAGATGGTCGGCTCAGCGCACGTTTCCCTCTTAATCATGGCCCCAGTTCAGAAAAATCGAGGAAATTTTTGGGAGAATTTGCCTCTGCGCACGTTTCCCTCTTAATCATGGCCTCAGTTCAGAAAAATCGAGGAAATTTTTGGGAGAATTTGCCTCTGCGCACGTTTTCCTCTTAATCATGGCCTCAGTTCAGAAAAATCGAGGAAATTTTTTGCAGAATTTGCCTCTGCGCACGTTTCCCTCTTAATCATGGCCTCAGTTCAGAAAAATCGAGGAAATTTTTGGGAGAATTTGCCTCTGCGCACGTTTCCCTCTTAATCATGGCCCCAGTTCCGAAAAATCTATGAAATTTTTTGCAGAATTTGCAGATGATATACAAGTAAATATACAGCAAATACTGTTTGGTAACAATTTTTCGCCTAAAGTCGTTTTTATCTTCCTTTTTGTGTGTTTTACGGTCAGTCTGTAAAAATGGCGTACTACGGGCGAAACATCGTTCCCAGCAGCGACATTGAAGTCCAAGATGCATCCAGACATCCTCCCTATGCTGTCCCTGAACCATTTCTGTGGTGTTTCCATCATTTTCTGCCCTTTTCCTATGGACCAGGCACCCTCCCCTCATCAGAGCAGGGGGTGCCTGGTGTAATGCTCGAGTCCTCCCATTGACTTCAATGGGGCTCGGGTGCTCGGCCGAGCACTCGAGCCTCCGGGGGCGCTCGGTCAGAGCACCCGAACACCCGAGCATTGGGGTGCTCAATCATCACTAATAATCAATTGTTTGTCCAACAACTGCTGGGGACTACAATTCCCATTATCCCACAAACAGCCAAAAGATGGAGGTCTGACAGTTTGACCCCTCTCCCATTTTCCATTAATAAATTCAGTCTGTTTCATTCTGAACGTTTCCCTATGATGGATTTTCATTACTGACACCCAGCAGTCACATGATGGTGAGAGAGAACTGAAGGAGACAGAATGCAAAATATTACATACAGATCCTGGCTTTCCACAGCTTGTAATATAAAACCTAATGTATCCCATATGGTGTTGCCCTCTAATATTTGAGCAGCAACCTCTGAAATATTGTTTGAAGTCTTTGCATGACATATCTCGTCTCCTAACTTTATTACCATTATTACTTCCTCCAATATCCCCATTTATGGTTATGGAGAGCAATTTGAGGATGTACAAAGAGCAATTAGATGGAGTAATATGAGAAGTCACAACGAGGAAGGATTAAAAATACTGGGAGCAGTAATTCTGGTGCAAACCAACTGCACTATACGGAAAAAATTAAAAGTCATTGACTGCTAGAGAGGTCTCCAATGCATTTGCATTTATTTCCCATTTCATACAGGATGCATTATCCCCCTTGATGACCAGTGGGGTGCACAACACATTGCAAAGCAATGTCTAGGGAAGACTGCAGTTGAAAAACTGCAATGTGCATATTGATAAGCATTTCCTATTAGACTAGTCAGGTATGACCACCTTCATTTTAGAAATAGAAAGAGTTATAACATATGGTATGTGCAACTGTTCAACATGTACAGTATTTCCTATCCATGCCTTTCTGTAGTTGTCAGGGTATGTTTATGAAGTTTTTTTCACTGCGAGACTAAGATGCCTTAAACATTTCACACAGATCACACTGACTCTTTAACCCTTTGAGTGCCAGAAAGGTAAGCAACACATAACTATGCAATCCATTTCTCACTCCTTGAGTGCACAACACATTGCCAAAGGGGAAAACAAAGATATGGTATTAAACTTCACATTGAGATTTGAGATACCATTGACAAACCATTGGATATCAAGCTAAAACACAACTATACAACTACTAAAACCTGACTTACTCTGCTTTAAAATGTGTCTTCTTTTTCCTTTGATGTTGACTGTTAAAGTAATTCTTTATTTTGACTTTATCCATTTATTTTGTTTAACCTTTTCACTTCCCTGATAGTAAGTTTCTTGATTCTATGTTACCAGAGTTTTTCAGGACATTTGACTATCAAACTAGTAACATAGTTGATGAGGCTTAAAAAATTCAAGCATCCATTAAGTTCAACCTTTGCCATAATACCCTTGTTGATGCAGACTCTAAAAGGCAATCAGACCAACATCCTATCTGCACTGAAACTAATTTGATTCTCATTAGTGTTCTGTGCTAACAATATATCTACATTATCTGCAAACACATATTTTAAATGTAGAAGCACTTTAATATGTAAACCTTATCTCATATGCACTGTCAGAGCTGTCAGACATTGCACTTACTACTCTACCTAAAACTTAGATTGTAAGCTCTATGGAACAGGGACCTGCTCACCTAGTGTTCCCCTTATGATAATTGACTGTATAACCACTTAACTGCTGCACTTATTGTATCCCCTCTATACTAATTGTATACTTAAAGGGATAGTAATACTTCCAAATTACTAATCCCCATATTGTAGCTTACACGGAATCCCTTCATTGGAATGGTCTAAAACGTGTGCCTGAACACTAGGCACACGTTTTAGACCATTCCAATGAAGGGATTCCGTGTAAGTAACGAGATTCCGGCACTTCTCAAGCGCCAGCGTGTCGACCGACACGGATCTCCTGCTGACAGATTTACAGCTGTCAGTAGGAGAAATCAAACTTTAAACGCCCGTATCTCTTAAACCATAGCGGTTTGAGAGATACGTTTTTTTTGCATTTAGATCAGCTTTTTAAGCTCTTCTAAATGCAAAAAAGTTTTTTTCAGACATTACTAACACTTTAACCCCTTAACGACCGGGGAATCCGGAAGTGGAAGTGACTTGACGACCACGGAGCAATTTTTTTTTATTGCTCCGTTGGGTTCCTGACTCCCCGAACGGCGTGCAGCCGCGGGGGGAGCCCGGAAATCGATGACGGTCATAGTACGTCATCGGTCGTTAAGTCAAATCGACCCTTGACGTACTATGACCGTCAAGGGTCGTTAAGGGGTTAAAATGCAGCTTGTGCAAACTCAATAAAAAATCTGTACTTGCACTGTACAAATTATATAATCACCAAATTGATGTAAAGTAACCCAAGTTCCATTACCTGCCTGATCTGTTTTTAATTTTTTCAAACTAAGAAAAAGTATATTATTTTGCAGCTTAACACCATGGAAACTGACACCCATAACCCATCTTATCAGGAGCTACTAACTCACCAATTAGCGGAGCACCGAAAATGCTATAAAAAAGGCACCTTAAAAAGAACAGCTTCAAAAGAGGAGAAGTAAATATCTGGTAAAAGCAAAGTAATGTTGTACAAAGGTTAACTGAAATAGAGTGTTTAGAATCAGGTGCCCTGAACTTCTTGCCATAATAACTTTTCAAAACGTGTTTAAATGAGGAACTTTGTATTTACTATGTGCCTTAGCAATTAAAAAAAGGGAGATTACTGCCAGTCTGTTTTATCATTGTGCTAGATACCTCCACCCCAACAGTACTTTACAGAAAACCATCCCCATCTTTTTTCTAAACAGACCTTTACCCACTGAACAAATAAAAGTATTCCACCTCCTTCAGGAAGCAACATATATATACCAAGGATTCAAAGAAAGAGAATTCTGTATGAAGTATCGAATTTTCCTCAAATCAATTGTCATAGATGCTCCTTACACTGAATGTCTGCATCTTACTCTTGAGGTACTAGGTACTAGCTGTAAATCAGGTAAGTAGAATGCAATTATACTTTTGGTACCAGGAATATGGTCAGATTCAATTCATATGTTAAATGACAGTTCAAAACCAGATATCTGAAGAACTTCACAGCTTGAACCATATAATGATTGTCACAATAAATCCCATTCCCAGGCCAAGGCTGTGCAGATCATCTGTGCCATCCCAAAAAAGCACCAAAATAACAAAAGAGCCTACATCATCAGCAAATAAAATAAAAATTTAATTATCTATTAAGTCATGTTGCCACACACAATTTGCTAAACCTATAATGGCAGGACTTTTTAGATAATACAGTTACATTTTAGACATGTAAGTGTATTGCTGTGCTTGTAATATATAACTGTATTTCTCCCATTGTTGCATTTAACACTTTATTGCTCTGGTGGTGGCATATAACTCTGTATTGCAATGCTGGTGACATATAACTGTATTGCTCTGGTGGTTGCATATAACACTTCAATGCTCTGGTGGTTGCATATAACACTTCATTACTCTGTTGGTGGCATATAACTCCGTATTTCTCTGATTGTGGCATATAACTCTGTATTGTAGTGCTGGTGACATATAACTGTATTGCTCTGGTGGTGACATATAACTCTATATACTATTTATAATTGACTATATTGATGCTCATGAACTACAGATGAATTGTATTGTTTAAAAGTGCTTCTGCTAGTCCTAGAGTCACAATATTTTTCAAATTGTAATGAATTGCCCTGCGAAATAGCTTTTAATCTTTGTAAGGTACATGTCTTATTTTTGTTTAAACTCCCTCATGATACCTTTATACCAATACCATCTAGATGCGAGAAATGTGTTCATACAAGTAAACTGGATTAGTTTAATGGTAAATTAAAGGGATATTAATGTTTCAAAATTATCTGAAATACTAGAAGCTGTGCTAAGCTTGTGAGAGGTACACGCATTACTTAAAGGGATAATAAAGTTTCAAAATAAAAGCAGCTCCAATTAATCTTCATAGTATATAGGCCATGGAGAGTGTTATTTCAATACTGTCAGAGTTATAGTTCAAGAGTAATTGAAAGGTAAAGTATTCCCCTCCTGTCCCTTTTACCTACTTTAAGCCACCTCACGTCAGATGTGGAATCTGGTCTTAAGACCAGACAGCTCACAGCAAGGGACAATCTTCTTACTGTGAGCATAAGGAAAACCCTGCCCCCCTTGACAGGTTTTTTCCTTATGCTAATTGAAGATTGTCCTTCTCTGCAAGCCATCTGGACCGTCTTGCTGCTCTGAGGTAAGCAGTGTTATATCAGTAAAAAGGGAATGTAGGGTATACTTTATCATTCAATTATTCTTGAACTACAACTCTGACAGTATTGAAATAACACTCTCCATGGCCCAAATACTATGAAGATTAATTGGAGCTGCTTTTATTTTGAAACTTTATTATCCCTTTAAGTAATGCGTGTACCTCTCACAAGCTTAGCACAGCTTCTAGTATTTCAGATAATTTTGTAACCTATGGCTCTAGCATGTCATTGCCAGTTCAGTTATATATTAATATATATTATTAAAATAATATTTAAAGTAGTTTATTTGCTTCCATTAGATATTTAAATGCAAAGTGATGTATCTGATGCTGATTAAGACAGGAATACAAATGGGCCAGGGATTAGATGCATCATGCTAGAACATTAACACTTGCTAGGAAAACAAATAAGTATTTTACCAGTCTGCCAATGTTTTCCATTGATATAGTGTGTGTACACATATACCTACTGGTGTAAATATTATTTTAGGTGTAGGACATTGACATTGATCATTAAAGGTTCCTCTCCATTTTTTCCTCTGGCCCTATTTGTGTGCCCCATAAAAAGAATTCCTAGAGTTGCCACTGATGTATTGTGCACCAAAACAGCCATGCTCCTGCTTGAATTAAACTGGTACCTTTCTAAAACTGGAACTGTTGGAAATCCAAAATGAGGGCCCCTAAATTAGGAGGCCCACAACAAGCACCAGGTATTCCTATACATTAAAATGTTCTTGAATATAAGGAGAGGTTATATAGAGCACTAGGATGAACTATATATATATTGTTTATATGAAGTAGTCAGAGGCAGAAGTTATTTGGAGCAGTGGGAGGAGTTATAGGAAAGGATTATAAAGACCCATAGGAAGAGTTATAGGAAGACTTCTTTGGAACAATAACAGGGGAGGGCTGGCAACTTATGGCCTGGAGGGAAACTACAATCAAGAGGCCAATTCTACTATCATTCCAGCCCACTGTCCCAACCCACCACCTTTTATTAAATTTTAAATTTGCCATTAATCCTTTGAGTGCCAGAGGGGTATGCATACCCCTCTGGCACTCAAAGGGTTAATGTTGTGAAGTAAGGCAATACCACGAAGCTTACAATTGAAATGGGATTACACTGGTGCAGCTACAGAGCTAACAATTTAAGTAAAGCTACACTAGTAATACCAAAGAACTTACAAGAGAAATTGGTTAAGTTACTAATGTATCTTCATTTGGATTGTAGCTCCATTTCAGTGGTAAGCTCTGTGGCATCACTAGTGTAGCTACATTTGCAGCGACAAGTGGGAGTGGCCCACCAGCCTAGACATATGACTGGCCCAGGGGGCAATTGTCCCCCTGTCCCCCAGGCCAGCCCTCCCATGAAAAATAAAGAG
The DNA here is from genome assembly GCA_037306005.1 of Rhinophrynus dorsalis. Lineage (NCBI taxonomy): Eukaryota > Metazoa > Chordata > Amphibia > Anura > Rhinophrynidae > Rhinophrynus > Rhinophrynus dorsalis. The sequence goes on along the minus strand of CM074722.1, from coordinate 150,178,134 downwards.
GAGTTATAGGACAAAGTTATATGGAGCAATAGGATTAGTTATTGGGAGAGTTTATTTGGAACAATATAGGGGAGTTATAATGATAGGTTAGGTTAAGGTTAGAGATCAATGGGAGAAGTTTTTAGAGGGTTATATACAGAAGTAGTATTAGTTAAAGGAACTTGTATTTGGAGCATCAGAAGCATTTCTAAGGTTTAGTATTATTTTTATGGAGCAACATGTTACAGACACATGGAATGTTGCTTGCTGTACTACTGGATCTTTAGTCAATAAAAGGGTTAATTGAGCAGCACTGAATTATTTTTGGCAACAATGAGATGCTTAGTGATTAATCATTGCAGTCTGGAGCTGTAATTCATTTCGGAAACCTAGAAACTGGGCCGTGTTGTTAAAGTCTCTCTCAGAATGTGTCTTGTAGCTCAAAAGAAGTCATCTCCAATTTGTTTTCTCTGAATTATGTTCCTCTAGAGGACTTTTCTTGGCAAACTTTTTTAGAGGAATAAAACCATTCAGATCCTTTGGAAGTACTTAGCCAAAAACTATATGTTACACAAAAAAAAATCAGTAGTGATTTCTTCATACAGCCATGGTTTTTTCCCTCCTCCGACCTCACACATCCTGTAGGATTATTCCATTCTGTCATCCATCAGAGTTTCCTCTGGTTAGAAGGGCGTCCGCTGAGACCTTTGAAACAAATTTCAGAGTGGAAGTGGGCCAGTAAAAAGATGGATCAGATGATCAAAGTGATTCATTTAAAGGCAGTTAAATGAACCCTTTTACTGCCAGGCAGTCTAGCTCCATTATCACTGCCTTTCTGCCCCCGCTGGCAGGAAAGGGGTTAATCCACATTGTAAAATAAATATAGTGGTTGAATTCAGACTGTGTGGATTTGATGTATTTAAAATGGTAACATTCGCTACAAGTTATTTAAAAAGTGCTGACTTCCTATTCTGTATGGTAAAATATGGCATCTAATAAAAAGATCACGTAAAAAGAAGTTATGTGATGTGGACTGAAGATTATTTCATTGCATTGATGTGGTTTTGGGAGAACCTGCTTTAGCACTCTATAAAAAGCAAACATTGAGATTTATAGCATATGTCAGTGCTGAGGTGGAGTGAAGAACATAGAGAGAAATTGGCACCCTGTTACACATCAAGACTGATGCTAAACTAAGATTGTAAGGTGAAGTCTGGAGTTACATAGACCATATTAATCTCCTGTGTATTTGGCCCAGGCCATAGCAACAAGTGTAAACAGCTCTAATAGGCTCAACAGTGATTTGAGTGACTACTACAGGAGGCAGGAGAATAAATTATGACAGCCACATTCTGAGTTGCATGTACAAAAAAAGAGGGAGGATTATTCATCAAGGTTAGATAAAGGTATGATAAGCGCTCCAGTTTCTATTTTATTCTTTAGAGTCTATGCACTGAGTTAGCTAATAGGCTCCTCCATAGAATAACAGGAATTAAAGTGGATTTCACTGTAGCATGTTGCAATTGCACAAAACCTGCTGGTGACAAGACGGAGGTGAGGGTAGCTTAATTTCCTTTAGCCCCTTGCTATAACCAACCTCTCTGTCCATCACATATTTACCCACTTATTTACCCAAGAACATTAAAACATCTCTGATGCATTTGAAAAATGGATACACTTAATGCACATTTACCATTTATAACAAACATTACATTTTTATATTACCACTACATCGAAAACACAATAAACACAATAGCATCAAAAGGACATTCTAGTGCATGCTATACTATGAATCACCTACAAACACTAACAATATAAACTTTAATGGTTAATGACTAGTGGCCATATTTATAATCCTGCCTAATTGGAAGTGCGATGTATTAGCCTAAGAGCCAACGCGAGACTCCAGGGACCATACTCGAGGAACCATCTTTTAAGGACACCCTTGTTCAAAAGAACAGCACTTCCATCACCAAGCACCCACCATGCTGTGACAGTACCATAAAAAGGAGGGAATTACAACTCTCCAACTGAAACCAGCACAACCACCTACCAAATCAAGAATCAGACATGTACATAACCACATCTCAGGTATGCACCAATATCAGGTTCACAAGCTACAAATTGGCAGATTGGTGGGAAGCTCTGAACTCCAAACTAAAACAAAACAAAGTGGCAGTGAGAACCAATGTCCTGATTCCCCTGCCCATGGTCCTCCAACTAATGGTCCTTTTTATTGTCCCTCCTCCCCTGCCATTCCCCTTATACTTGGGGTTTACCTGTTCAAGAGGTTTCATAACAAGGATAACAGTAGCTCAGTCCTGCTTTTCCCCACACTTATGCAACCCTATATATCAAGGACCTACTTACTCAAGAATAATAACAGACAGTGGGTGGGTTTGAGAAAGTCACAGCACATTTATTGCACACTTAACATTTATAGCACATTACACTTGTTTATTATTATTACATCAAAAACACAGTAACTATAATAACATCAACAGAACATTCTAAACCCCTAGTTGTTCTATACACTGAATTGCTTACTAAAAGAAACAAAATATTATAAACATTGATTGTTAATGACTGGGACAGTATCATCATAATCCTGACTAACTGGATGTGGCAAGTGTTAGTCCACCAGCCATCACCAGACTTTTGGGACCATGGAAGAGGAGACACCTTAAAATGAAAACGTAGAATGAAACACTTCCATCAGGCAGCATCCACTCCAGAGCTGCTGCTGCTGCTTGATCTCCTATGGTGCATTTTTCTTTTTTATTTCCTAGATAATTATGCTGATGCTGAATCACCACACCTCACATCTTCATCATGAAACTAGCAATATTCTTGTTAACCTTCTTCCTGCTAGCTTCCAATGCCTTCTGTGTCCTTGCATTCTTCCAAATCTGGGAAAATTTCTTGTCCAAATCAAAAAAGTATGAGGGAAACAGATCCCCATAATCTCCTAGTCCCTCTTGACTAGCTTAATTAATTCCCTTTGTGACAAGGCATATAACTCATTCCCCCTGCCTGCACTAACAAAATGGCAGGAGGAAAGATTAACCCGATTAATTTAACTAGATTTAACAGCTCCTGTTCTCAAACCATACCCCAAAAGGCAGAGCCACTGCAGATTCACCTGACACTCAGGAAGAATCAGCAGTGAGAGGTTTTACACTAATGTCTAGATGACCAGATCATTGCCACTCCAGAAACCATCCTGCCATTACTGCTAGCCCAGGCTTCACACCTTATAAGCCCCTGGTTGTTGCATCAACAGCTTTAACAGCCAGATTTTGCTTTCAGAGGTGCCACCCTGCCACTTATTTTTACTACTGCCTGGGTCACTAGAGCTATGGCTATCTGGGGTGAATAGCTTTCAGATGCCATCCAAGTGGATATTCCCAAAGAGGAACTGTTGGTATTTCTTGACAAACTTCTTGAGGTAAATGCATGCCTTACGGAAGCGGACTTTGATACCACCAGGTGTTTGGGAAAAGCCTTGGCCTTTTCAGTGGCTGAGCATTGCCCTCTGTGGCTCAAGATTTGGTCAGCAAACCAATCTACCAAAAATTCCTAATCGTCTCTTCCCATTGTGGCAAAGCAATTGCTTGACTCTGACCTAGACAAGGTCATCAGTCACACAACTGCTGATGAGAGCACTTGTTGCCTCTAATCCCCCCAAAGCATGCTTTTTTTCCCTAAGAATCATGGTTTTCATTACCTCTGCTAGTATGTGGTGGGCACCTTACATTCAATCCCCCCATGCTTTCCAAGCTGGCAGTACTCAAAAGCCCAAACATGCTTGAGCAGGCAAGAAGACTGCTCAGATTCTTAAGGCTGTCAAGCCCACATCCACATAACTAGTGGGGTCCTGGTCCATCTCTGCCTGTTGGGTGTTGTCTCTGTCTCTTTCAAGACCCATGGCAGACCTCATTGACAGATAAGTGGATGTTGTGGGTAATTTTTAAAGGGTATTTCATTTTGTCCAGAGTTCCTCATGATCTTGACTCAGTGGGCATCTGTTTATCAACTCAGTATCTTCCCTATTAGAAAAGCAGGTGCTGGTTACAGTTCCAGCACAGGATTCTACTCAAATTCTACTCACTGTTCCCAAAAAAGACAGTGGCTGCTGTTCTGTTCTGTACTTTGCTGAGTTCATGCCTGGTGATAATTGCCCATGTGGAAAGCACAATAGCTCAACAGCTTTCCATGGGAGAGATAAACATCTCAGAGGTGGTGTTGCACATGTGAAATGAGTCTAAAACAGCAACTAACACATTTATCTCTTTATATCTCTCTTTCTCTTTCTCTCTATCTACCACAGGAACCACCAGATACCACACGGTTTCAGAATTAGAAGTCTACCTAAAATGGGCAGGAGCAACCCTGAATTCTGCCAAGGATGGTAAGGAATATTAAACAAGTGCTCATTTGATCTGATGGTTCTTGTGGTGAAGGAAGTAGGTAAAACCCTAAATCAGCATAGACAAGAGACAGTTACCTTTGAAAACATTAACTAGTGATTCTAATGATGACTGGTATAATAAACTAGAAGAAGCATTGAGTAAATACAAACAGGAACTTCTCAACTTCAAAAATAAAACAATACGGAAAGTAAAGGGACACTATAATGAAAGGGGATTTTATGGGTTGCTTCTAGGACAAGAGGGAAGAGAAACAGGTTCTTAAAACCACTAACAGATATTCACAGTAGACGAAAGCTCAGAGTTCAAGGACTGACTCTTTCTTCTGTGTCCACTCCACGGCAGTAGAATGGGCTTAGTCTCTGTCCCCCATCTGGTAGGACCAATCCATTTTCTTTAAAGACTCTTACTTATTAGTGGTTTTCCAACTTTATTTTTCATTTCTTCACATGTCATCACAAATTTGGCATGGCCCTTTAAGAACAGGTGCCTGCATGGTGGCCATCTTTTTTTCCACAAATGATTCTTCTAAGGGACATTCATCTCTAGGGTGTCAGAGTGAGCTCAGATTGAATCAGAGGACCTTTTCTTCATAGCGGTCAGCTTGGGGACCCTGTATAGACTTTGAAAAGGTGCCATTTTTATTGACTGGAGAGCCACCATTTGCTTATGTTTTACAAAACTACAACCTCCGAAATTCCCTGTTTCCTGGGTTTTCCAGGGTGGGCCTTAAGTAACTATCTTTCTTTCTGATTGCACATGCTATGTAGAGGCTGGTCTCTCACTTCTTCCTGACACTTTAATCCCTTGCAGTCAGAGAAGTAGTTTTATATATTTCTAAGTACTATTCCCTTTTCTGCTATTTGCACTACCTTTATCTAATTTGGGGGGTTTCTCTGGACATATCAGACACCAAAGGACACATGGGTAAATTTAAAGCCAGTGATTCTGGGGTTCCTTTAACCCATTTCTCCTAATGCCAGATTGGGCTTCCTAGGAAGTATTATTATACCCTATGTCCGTCTTGCATTGTGGTCTTCACTCCATCTCTGGGGCTTTCATCTGCTGAGCAGGAACCAGATTGGGTTAAGGTTCTTATTTCTTCAGGATTCTCTATCCGTCCATCTATTCAGGGGGTCCTAAACTCATGGTCTGGACTCCCTATGCCCCGTTACACATTTAAGTCCTAATTTCATGGGTCATTTTCAGTTGGTTGAGGATTCCCCTACAGAGGAAGTCGAAACTGATGGGAATTAATTAGATTCCTCCTCAGTGCACGCATATGAAGAGCATTGTGGCTCCATGAAGGACTTATCAGAGCAGTTCTAGAGACAATTCATTCTCCAATACCTCATTCTAGTTCCTCTTTCCATGGCATTTTCCAGAGACACAAAAAGGAGGTAACCGTGCATCCCTCCCATCACTTTTTGAACCAGATACTCCTAGAAGAATGGGTATAAGGTCATCTCTAATTTGTACCTCTTTTCAGCTGAGGCTTTGAAGCAGTGGGCTACTCCACTTGTAGTGGATCCCTCCTAGCTCGCCTTGCCAAAATCACCACTCTGCCTCTGGCAGGTTCTACCTTGCTGTCTTTATTGAAGGCCAATTTTTCTTTCAGGGGTGCCACCCTGCCACTCATTTTATTGCTGCCTGGGTCACTAGAGCTATGGTTATCTGGGGTGAATAGTTTTCAGATGTCATCCAAAGGGATGTTCCCAAAGAAGAACTGTTAGTATTGCTCGACAAACTTATTGAGGTAAATGCAAACCAATCTACAAAAAAAGTCCTCAGTGTCTCTTCCCATTGTGGAAAAACAATTGCTTGGCCCTGACCTAGACAAGGTCATCAGTCACACTGTTGGAGATAAGAGCACTTTGTTGCCTCAGATCCCCCCAAATCATGCTATTTTTCCCTAAGAATCATGGTTTTTATTACCTCTGCCAGTATGGGGCAGGCATCTAGCATTCAACCCCTCAGGCTTTCCAAGCTGGCGCTACTCTAAAGCCCAAACAGGCTTGAGCAGGCAAGAAGACTGTTCAGAATATTAAACCTGTCAAGTCAACTTCCACATGATTCTGCCAGTATCACGGTGCCCGTGATTTGCTGCCTTTCCTGTCAGTTACCTGAATGGCTCTCCATTGGCTGTCTTCTTTCAATCCGCCAAGTATTGCCTATTTAGACTGGGCTTGGGCACCCTTTGGTTGCCCTTTCATGGTGTCTCTATGTCACCTGCACCTGCATCGTGTTCCTGAGCTTCCTGGGTCGTCTACTATCTATGCTCTCCAGTGATCGCCTGAGTTCCTGTCTGACAGCTTCCTCGGTTCCAGCTTCCGTTCCTGATCCGGTTGGGGTTGCTGTTTCCTGCTGCCGTTCCTGCTCTGGTTGACTGCCATTGATGGTCCTGCTTCCTGTCCTGTACCGGCTGTGTTCCTGCTCCTGGATGCCTGCAGAGTGTCTCCTTCCTCCAGTTGCCTTTAGCGACATTTTCATTCACTTTGTGTATTGCAGTACGCAGGTACTGGTTCGCTCCATGTTAACCGGCTGCTTGTTGCGTTCCTTACAGCACCGGCAGAGTTTGTGTAACTCCAGTACACAGGTACTGGTTCGCTCCATGTTAACCGGCTGCTTGTTGCATTCCTTACTGCACCGGTAGAGACTGTGTAACTCCAGTACGCGGGTACTGGTTTGTTTCATCTTAAACGGCTGCTTGCTGCATTCCTTACAGCACCGTTAGAGATTGTGTAACTCCCGTACGCGGGTACTGGTTCGCTCCATGTTAACCGGCTGCTTGCTGAGTTCCTTACAGCACCGGTAGAGATTGTGTTACTCCAGTACGCAGGTACTGGTTCGCTCCATGTTAACCGGCTGCTTGCTGCGTTCCTTACAGCACCGGTAGAGATTGTGTTACTCCAGTGCACGGGTACTGGTTCGCTCCATGTTAACCGGCTGCTTGCTGCGTTCCTTACAGCACCGGTAGAGATTGTGTTACTCCAGTGCGCGGGTACTGGTTCACTCCATGTTAACCGGCTGCTTGCTGCGTTCCTTACAGCACCGGTAGAGATTGTGTTACTCCAGTACGCGGGTTCTGGTTTGCTCCATGTTAACCGGCTGCTTGTTGCGATCCTTACAGCACCGGTAGAGATTGTGTTACTCCAGTACGCGGGTACTGATTCAGTCCATGTTAACCGGCTGCTTGTTGCGTTCCTTACAGCACCGGTAGAGATTGTGTAACTCCAGTACGCGGGTACTGGTTCGCTCCATGTTCACCGGCTGCTTGCTGCGTTCCTTACAGCACCGGTAGAGATTGTGTAACCCCAGTACGCGGGTACTGGTTCGCTCCATTATTTCGTTGGGTGTTCTCTACATCTTAATAACCCAGCTGGCCTCTGTCTGTCCATCATAGGCGACTGGCTAGTTACACCTTTATGCCAGTCGCTGAGGCCATCCCTGTCTGTGTTCCAGTACTTGTAGCCTCCAGGCTGCCTTGCCCGGTATACTGGTAAGGCCGGTAAAACCTATTCCCTCTTGTGCCAGTCTAAGGTTGCCTTACCCGGTATTGGCAAGGCCGGTAGAGCCTCATTCCTCGTGGTACCAGTCTCAAGGCTGCCTTGCCCAGTATATTGGCACAGCCGGTAGAGCCTCATTCCTCGTGTTACCAGTCTCAAGGCTGCCTTGCCAGATATATTGGCAAGGCCGGTGGAGCCTTGCCCGGTATATTGGTAAGGCCGGTAGAACCTATTCCATCTTGTGCTAGTCTAAGGTTGCCTTACCTGGTATTGGCAAGACCGGTAGAGCCTGTCTTACGTTTTGTATATCACTACTCATTATTGAAGATATATGTTGCATGTGTATGCTAACCCGCTAGGGTTCCCTTTAAACTTTTCAATAAAGTTGTGTTTTTATCTTAACTCTGTGTCTGAGAGTCATAATAAACCGTGACAGCCAGATAATTTTTAAAGGATATTGCATATATTTCATATCCCTTCAGAGTTCCTCAGGGTCTTAACTCAGAGTTTCTTCCCTTCATGTTCTGATTCATCCAGATTATCAGAGTTTTCTAAACTTTGCCTTTCAGGGTTGTCACTTCCAATTCCCTGTCCTGCCTTTTGGTCTGGCATCTGCTCCAAAGATTTTCACAAAGGCCATGTCTGCTTTGGCAACTTACATCCACATTAAAGGAATCTCCTTGACCCCTTATCTAGATGACCTTTTACTCAACGGTCCTTCAGAAGAGACTCTGTGCTCACCGATTTAGGAGTGTGTCTGCATACTAGAGCATCATGGTTGGGTGCTCAATTTCAAGAAATCTTCTTTGGTTCCTTCCCAAGTTCTCAATTTCTTAGGCATGAGGTTTGATATCATCCAAAGGGAAGGACTTTCTTTCAGAAAACAATGTCAAGTCCTTGTCCCTTCAGGTGTCTCAAGAGATATCTTACCTGTCAGTGACAGTTCAGGAATACATGAAGGTACTGGACTACCTATTCTCAGGAATTGGTCCAGACACCAGTCTCACCTCTCTCATGTCATGTATCTGTCTCCATGGATGAAGGAAGACATGTGCTGATGGTTTCAGTTATCCCATCTGATGCTTGGGCATCCGTTTGTCATACCGGAGTGGGTTGTGATCACCATGAATTCCAGCCTGTTGGGCTGGGATGCTGTCACGGAGTGACTATGAAATTAACACACTGACAAGTACAGATGAACTTAATATAAACCTTTATTAAGTGCAATAAAGACAGGTAGTAATGAAACAGACTGGTGGCAACAAATGACAACAGTAATAGGTAATGACACAAGTGGCAGTAGATGGTAACACCTTCACGAGACCAGGGAGGAACAGTGCACTCACTTTCCTCACCCTTCACCAGGCAGGTGAGTAGTAATGGAATGGCCCTAGGACTACCAGGTATATGCGAGGATTGTGCGGGTACACTGCATACACATAATGATTGGCACACCTTCACGAGACCAGGGAGGACTAGTGAACTCACTATCCTCACCCTTCACTAGGCAGATGGGCGACAATGGAAAGGCCCAGGGACTCACACAGGTAGATGGAATTATAGTGTGAGCATACAATGCTTATGTCTGGATAGTACACCTTCACGAAACCAGGGAGGAACAGTGGACTCACTTTCCTCACCCTTCACCAGGCAGGTGAATTGTAACGGAATGAGTTTTGGACTTACATGGTAGATGTGAGGGCAGTGCAGAGCAATCCCACACATACACAGTCCACCAGAAATAAAAGGAGCGCATCAATACCTGGACAGGGTATAATATGCTGGTAGTAAACTGAGGCTCGATAAGGCAGCACGCAACCAGAATGGCCACAGGAGGTCAAACACACGGTATGACCGACAAGCGCCGCTAACGGAAGCGGGCACTGAGCAGAAGGCACAGGCAATACGGAAACCCAACTGAGGCACGTAATGGTAACGGAGCGCAACAATGGAGAGAGCAACCCAAGAGGCAGCCAATGGTAAGAACCAGATCGGGTAGTCAGATGTCGCCAGTGGTCGTAGCCAGAGAGGGTAGTCAGATGTAGCCAGGAGTCAGAACCGGAACGGGTAGTCAGACGTAGCCAGGTAATGCACAGGAACAGGAATGGACCAATACAGCAATAAGCTCTGGTACACCACGAAAGGGCAAAGGTAATGACACAGGTTGAGGTTTAAAAACCCTGACAGATAGGTGGAGCGATGACTTCACCAACAAGTAGACATATAGGAATAGCGACTCAGCGGGATAGACAGTTCAGGAAGTAAACAATGTCGCACATAGGCAATACAGTGAGGATGCAGTCAGACAATGTAACAGTGGTTGCTTACATCAACTGACAAGGATGAAGCAGACGCCTGTTGGCTTAGACAGAGGATCAAGTGATACTTTCAGACATAGAAAATGTGGTTTCATACTTTCTAAGTCTTCAACATCTGGATACCGGAAACTGTGAGCTCAAACAGAATGTGTTCAACCTGATTGTCAGCTGCTGGGGATTGCCATCTGTGGATGTCATGGCCTCCCTCCTAATCACAACGTTCCTCTGTTCTGTGCCAGGTTGAGGGACCCTCTGGGATTTGCGGTGGATGCAGTGTCCATACCATGGAATTTTCATCTAGCGTATGTGTTCCCTCCTAACCCCCTTCCTCCGATTCCCAGGATGCAGAGAAATATCAGGATGGAGAAGACACATATCACCCTATTTGCTTCATTATGATGGCTCCATTCTTTTCACCTCCCCTTGAGGGCGGACCTTCTGACCCAAGGCCTGGTATGCCACCCTTACATAGAGAAGATGGCTTTGACAGCTTTGCTCTTTAAAAAAAGGGCTTTTCCAGACTCAGATATTCGTACTATGCTCCAAGCTAGGAAATCAATTTTGTCCAAGGCCCATCATAGGCTTTGGTATCTATTCTACCACAAGGCTTCTGGTGGTTTGGGATTTTCTTTAAGAAGGTGTCCAGACTTAGGCATAGCTCTATCAAGGTATCTGCTATTTCTGTTCCTTTCTAGCAGTGCATTGTTTTGTTTCCTGATGTAAGGCCCCTTGTTCAGAGGGTAGATCATGATCGATCCAGGAACCAGGAAATTTTCTTTCTCTCTGGCTCCTTCCATTAGACAGGAGCAGGAACTGCATCTGTTGGATGTGGTATGTGGCTTGAAGTACTGCATTCATTGCACACAGACATTCTGGAAATCTGACTCTCTTTTTGTCATTCACAAGGGCCCACATGTGGATGGAGCTGCATCAAAGATTACCATTGCTTCCTGGATCAAGGGGTATGTCTTCAGGAAGAAACCTGTTCCCTTTTGAGTCATGGCAAATCCCACCAGATCAGTGTGTGCTTCTTGGGCCTACAAGAATCAGGCCACTGATAAGCAGTTGTGTAAGGTGGTGACATAGTCATCCCTACATACTTTCACCAAACACTATCAGGTGAACGTCCTACCCTGAACATCCTTCAGGGTGTAGCACCTGTATAAGGACCCTCATTATTTATTTTTTTTCTCTATAAAGCTCAGTACCTGTTTGGTTTCTTGTTTGTTTTTAGTGGTTTGGTGTGCAAGTTTGGTGTCCTTTGACATCTGAGGATCATGCTGTACCAGTTTGGTCCTGTGGAAGCTGGTCTCCAGTGGAGGTTTTTTTTTTTCATTTTTCCCTACCACAAAACTTGGTAGATAATTTTGGTATATACCAATTATTCCAGTGGTCCACATTAGATTACAGAGAAAAGAGGATTTTAGTGAACATACCATTAAATCATTTTCTATTAGTCCATATGGAAACCAGTTGTTTGAGTACCTGGGCAGAGGGGTCCTCTTAGGGTCTTATGGGCTTTACTATACATTGAAACTGGAAATAGGGGGTGGGGATAGGTGGAGGGAAGATGAGAGTTTCTGCCTCAGAGGTCTTACTTTTTCACTAACCTCCAGGAGGAGGGAAATTTAACACATGGTTCCTGTGTTCCACAAAGACTAAGGGAAAAAAAGATTTTAACGGTTTCACTAAAATCCTATTTTTTGTGTGTGATGCACTTTTTATCATAGTAAGCATATTTTTACAGTTATGGTTTAATATCTCCAAAGGTACAAAGCTTCTATAGGTGTTAGGGTCCCCCCTTGCTTTTTTTTTTTTTTGCCAACCCATTGGTGGAAGATTCTTCACATCTTTGGAGATACCATTCGTTTTAGATAATGTTTGAGGTGGTATTTTACGCTCTACATGGATAATCAAATGTTTATTTGGGATGGCAATATTATCTCTCATACACCCATTATTCACTTCTAAAAGCCTTGAGGATCAAGGGACGAACAATGTATTATTTAACAATGTGTTGTGCCCAGTTTACATGCTTTTCCATTTTGAAAGCCCAATGCCAGCAACTTGTGATTTGATGTGCTCATCTTTGTGATTTTACTCATAATATTCTCTTAATGCAGTTCATCAGGCTTAACAAGAACTCATCTACTGATAAGCTCTTTCATAGGCAAGCTAATAAATAAAGGAAATGTCTCATGGATTTACATTCATGCTCGTAGATAAAGCCTATCATCAAGTTTATTAAATTTATACAGCACCACCATTATTGGTTTAAAGTAAATCTGGGAATAGGTTATGGTTCCTATCTTTTCTATAACATATATTTGAGAATATAAAGAAATATGCAATATTATGAAATCCATTTCACCTGTTTTGCACACAGATTTTGATTTAGATGTGTTATCTAATGTGGAAATGTGCTTCTATAAATATATATATATATATATATATAGAGAGAGAGAGAGAGAGAGAGAGAGAGAGAGAGAGAGATAAAAGAAGACTTTGTGCCTGGCAAATCACACCCAGGGGTGGCAGTAAGGAGGAGTTACTGCTCCAATTGGGTGATTCAATGGCGGTGTGATTTTTGGCCCGCCCCCACTATAAAGCCCGCCCACCATTATCTAAGGCTGAAAAAAAATGGCTGCCACTCACTCCTACACCACAGACACACACATGCCACCCACACACTGGCAAGCACATACACACATTCATACAGAGACACACACACACTCACGCTGAGCAGCTGAGGATGATGGTAACTATGGCCATGGTCTAAATCTGTATTATGCATCAGGGTTCCCAGCACACAGATACAAGGTTATGGGCTCACTACAATAAACCATTCCTATGCAGCTTCTTCATTCCCTGTCTGTGACTCTGCACAGCCGTGCCAATTACTACAAGTGAGCAGATTTCTAACCGATCTCCAGGCAGGATGCTGGGGAGCTGACTTGCTAGCACAGAGAAACTGTTAAAGTGGAACAATGGCAGAGACATAATCAGACAGTGCAGAACAGGGCTTCATCTGAGCAGGTAAATGGCAGAGACATGGATGTGACTGTATTTATATATATTGCACAAAGAGAGAGAGAAAGAGAGCAGAGTGTTTGTCAGTCTGTCTGTAAGTAGAGGTGCCAGTTCCTGCAATCAGCTCCATGCTGTAATAGCTTACTGTATAGCATGTATGACAAACTATTTATATATATGGTATGGCACTGTATAGTATACAGTCTGCATGTGTCTGTGTATAAGGACTGGCACTATACAGTATAGGAGGGACAGTCCCTGTTTGAGACCCAAATCCCTCTGCTCCTCTATTTAGGACATCATACTATGTGGTGTATATACCAGTGTATCAGATTGTTCCACATCAATAAAGCCCACAGTAATGTGGGTATAAACTTCTGTATATATCTTATAAATTAGTCTGTGTAAAAAAAAAAAACTTTAATCTTCTTCTAAATCAGTGGTTCTCAACTCCTGCCCTCAGGACCCACTAATAGGCCAGGACTTAGGGATTTCTTTGCTAGAGCACAGGTGTGGTGATCAGAGGCTCATTCACATTGATTAACTCACCTGTGCTCTAACAAGGAAATCATGAAATCCTGGCCTGTTAGTGGGTCCTGAGGACAGGAGTTGTCGAACCACTGTTCTAAATCATTCACTTACACAAAGAGTAACTTAACAATTTCAATGCCAGAGGGGATGCAATGCATTGCTTACCCCCTGGCACCCAGAGGGTTAAAAATTCTCTACCATGGTCTGGCACTGTATAATATACAGTCTGCATGTGTCTCTGTATAAGGACTGGCACTATACATTATAGGTGAGACAGTCCCTGTTTGACACCCAAATCCCTCTGCCCCTCTATTTAGATCACACTGTGTGGTGTATATACAAGTGTATCAGATTGCTCCACATCAATAAAAACCACAGTAATGTGTGTATAAACTTCTGTATATATCTTATAAATTAGTATGTGTAAAAAATACTTTCATTTTCTTCTAAATCATTCACTTACACAAAGAGTAACTTAACCATTTCAATGCCAGAGGGGTATGCAATGCATTGCTTACCCACTGGCACTCAAAAGGTTAAAAATTCTCTAACATATACCACCAGCCACTCCCCCAGTAATACCACCTAAAACACAAGTGTCCCTTTTTGGCCATTTGAAATGCTGAGAGGTATGTTACTCACACTGCTCACACTGTATGTATGTATGTTGCATGCTTCTCTGTCTATCACAGTGTGTCCCCCCTGTATATGTGTGTGTTTGCACATGTGTCTGTGTATCACTGTGTGTACCTTTCTGACACGTACACCCTACGCCATATTTCACTATCATAACATTTATTAAAAAAAAACAAAAACATTCCCCGCATAACATGACGGGCAACACCGTTCCACATTGCTAGTATATACTATATATAAATAATAGGCACCCTCATTTGCTTCTCTCTCTTCATGTAATCCCAGCCAGACTCAATGATGTTGAAATCAGGGCTCTGTGGGGGCCATACCATCACTTCCATGACTCCTTGTACTTATTTACACTGCAGATAGTTCTTAATGACTTTGGCTGTATGTTATGGGTTGATATCATGCTGCAGAATACATTTTGGGCCAATCATATGTCTCCCTAATGGTATTTCATGATGGATAAATATCTGCCTGTACTTCTAAGTATTGAAGAGACCATTAATTCTGACCAAATCCCCAACTCCTTTTGCAGAAATGTAGCCCCAAACTTGAAGGAGCCTCCATCATGCTTCACTGTTGCCTGCAGACACTCATGTTGTACCATTTTCCAGTCCTTCCACAAACAAACTGCCTTCTGCTACAGCTAAATGTTTCAAAATTTAACTCACCAGTCCAGATCAAGTGTTGCCATTTTTTTTTGCACCCCAGTTCCTGTGTTTTCATGCATATTTGAGTTGCTTGGCCTTGTTTCCACATCGAAGTTATGGCTTTTTGGCCGCAAGTCTTCCATGAAGACCACTTCTGACCAGACTTATCCAGACAGTAGGTGAGTGTACCAGGATCCCACTGTTTCTGCCAATTCTGAGCAGATGGCAATACTGGACATCTTCCGATTGAGAAGGAAAGTAAGCTGCACTAAGTTTCCTTGGCCGACCACTGCGCCTACGGTCCTCTACATTGCCTGTTTCTTTGTTCTTCTTCAAAAGAGCTTGGACATCACATCTACAAACCCCTGTCTGCCTTGAAATTTCCGCTTGGGAGAGACACTGCCGATGCAGTATAACTACCTTGTGTGTTGTTGCTTTGATCAGTCTTGACATGTTGTGTGACTTTATTAAATTGATGATCATTAGCACCTGTTTGGTATAATTGTTTAATCATGCACCTATAGGCCTACAAAATCCCTGACTTTGTGCAAGTGTACCTAGAAGAATAGATTCTGTTTTGAAGGCAAAGGGTGGTCACATCAAATATTGATTTGATTTAGATTT
Organism: Rhinophrynus dorsalis; assembly: GCA_037306005.1. Lineage (NCBI taxonomy): Eukaryota > Metazoa > Chordata > Amphibia > Anura > Rhinophrynidae > Rhinophrynus > Rhinophrynus dorsalis. The sequence continues at coordinate 150,162,424 of CM074722.1, read as the reverse complement.
CTCTTCTGTTCATTTTTTCTTTTTCATTTTGTTATTTGATAAAATAAGTTATTATTAAGTAAGCATTCTTACTTTAAAGCATTTTTTCACACTACTTTACATCCACTCATGCTGATTATGCTCATGTTCTTGACTGGTTTCTATTTTTTTGTTGACACTCTTTTAGTCTTTTATTATTCTCACTTTGAACATGTTTTATTTTGTTGCTATACTTGGAGCTACTTGTATACTCTCTTTGTGCTTGTTTCTCTTGGAACTGACTATTCCAAACTATAAGAATGAAGTGGGTAGATCTGCCTTCTCATTCAGAGTTTGAAAAGCCTGGAATAACCTACTTGAAAATAAAATCAAACCTGCTGCCAGTTTAAAATCCCGAAAAATAATTGCATCTAGTATTAAGAACAACATCCAGCTGTGTGTAAAATCTAATGCATTATTTTTATTGTTCTATTTATGTTTAAATGTGTAACTTTACATTTTAAATTAGCACACTACTTCTCTCATTCAAGACCCTTCTCTCCTCTACCCTTTCCTATATTTCCATTCTGATCTCCCACTTTACCTCATCCTGTCACTTATTATCAGCAAACAACATTCTCTACAGCTCTCTCATTTCAAAGCATTTCCCCTTGTTACTCCTTATCTCTCATCCTTTACCACTCTACTTTGCTTGCAGTCTTCAAGTCTTGCTTAAAATTATGCCTCCTCAACAAGGATTCAAGAAGCTAGAAGGCACTCTGTCACCTTTCCGCCTCCCGGCCGCCTTGTTCCTGCTTTTGTGAGGCGTCCGGGTTGGTAGTCTGTCCCTCTCCTCTCGCGTTCACACTTCCGGGTTCGCCGCGTCCTTCCCCAATGATGTCACGGCGTCATTGTCTATATATAGCAGCGTCTCCCTGCTATTGGTGCACTTACACAGTGTTCCCAGGGAGTGTTGACCTGGTCCCAGGCTCTGCCGTTGCTCCTATCCTGTCCCTTGCCCGCTGTTCCTACCTACCCAGTCCTTCAGTCTTTGGGTCCAGTATCCTATTAACCCCTGTGTTCCTTTCTGCCTAGACCTCCAGTGAATGACCCTTGGCTTCAGAACTCACTATTCTTTGCCTGCTGATTCTGCCCTGCTGGACCACCTGTGAATGACCTTTGGCTCCGGAACCCACTACTCTCTTTGCCTGCTGATTCTGCCCTGCTGGACCACCTGTGAATGACCTTTGGCTCCGGAACCCACTACTCTCTTGCCTGCCGATTCTGCCCTGCTGGACTGCTGGACTACCTGTGAATGACCTTTGGCTCCAGAACTCACTATTCTCTTGCCTGCCGATTCTGCCCTGCTGGACTACCTGTGAATGACCATTGGCTCCGGAACTCACGATTCTCTAGTCTGCTGATTAGGTCTGTCTTAGTCCTTCCGTGTATGACCCTGGCATTGCTTTAGACCTTCCCGTTATCTCTCAGTTCCTCGCCCCTACGGGGCTATTCCTGTCCCTAGTTTCCCCTATCCCTTCATCTGGGGAGTTACACCTAGATTGGCCCGCGTACCCTAGCTTCGTGCACTAACCCTTGCACCCTAGCCTTCACTCCCCCCTGCAGGGGAGCTTACACTGTCCTTAGGGGGTTCCGATCTAGATCTCTTCAGCCATCTACCGACAGCCAACGAGACTCTAGCACCGCTCTCCAGCGCCGCTTGCCAGCTCTTCTTTCCCTGCAGGCCACGGTCTGCTTTCAGTAGTGACACACTCACATCGTATATCCAAGGCTCTTATAATTTACTTATTTATTTTCCTTATCCTCACCAGAAATTGAGCGCTGTATTCCACACTTAACCTTTATGTCCTCTGTATGTCTCTGTTCATCAGTGTTGATTGCAAGCTTTCGAACAGGGACCCCACTTCCAGTGCTTCACTTAGTTACACACTTGTCACACTGTATTATCCAAACCCTTAAAGCGATAGTAATGTTTCATAACATAGTATTTGGGCCATGGAGAGTGTTATTTCAATACTGTCAGAGTTCTAGTTCTGATGTAACACTGCTCACCTCAGAGCAGTAAGACTCTCCAGATGGATCTCAGAGAGGGTCAATCTTCAATTAGCATAAGGGAAAAACCTGAAAAACCTGTCAAGGGGGCAGGGTTTTCCTTATGTTCACAGCTGTCTGGACTCAAGACCAGATTCCACATCTGAGGGGAGGTGGCTTACACTAGGTAAAAAGGGGCGGGTAGGGGGTATTTTATCATTCAATTACTCTTGAATTACAACTCTCACAGTACTGAAATAAAACTCTCTATGGTTCAAATACTATGAAGATTAATTGGAGCTGCTGTTTTTGTGAAACATTACTATCCCTTTAAATTGTAAAGCTTTGTGACGCTATATAAATAAACATATTCTTTCATACATACCAGAGTTGGGAAGCTAATAACGGAAAAAGGGAATATGCCTTTAAGGAAGAAAAGATTCAGACATAACTATACCAGAATGGGTCGCAAGGAGAAGGAGAAATACAGCAAAAGTTACTGAGAGATGGGAAGGCAACAAACGAGAAGAGACACCCACCAAGAGGTGGGGGAGAACAACAGCAAGACATGTTTAAAGTATAGTATAAGGCCACAGGGCAGTGGAACTGCCCCCACCAACATGAAGCAGAGGACTGCCATTCAAGTAGTAAAGATAACCACCAAGAAGTGGAGGAGGATGCACAAAGACAAGAGAAAGTGGCTACAGAATACTGGAGAGACAGAGACACAAAGCTGCAAAAGCAGCAGAGACCAGAGAGCAGATATGCATATAGGAATGAACCTGCAAGCTGAATAATAGAGTACAATGAACACAAAAACCAAGGTCACAAGACTGGAGATGTCAACGCAGTCAAACAAGCAGAGATCAAAGGCTGGCAGCAGAAAAACAGCATCTAGGAACAGGGGGGAGTTGGTACACAGGAGATCAGGATACAAAGGAAAAACAAGAAACGCTAGCAGAGGCAAATAAGGCTTGAATTTGGTTTGGTATTCGGCAAAATAGTCCTAGGATTAGGTCTCGTTTGAGTCCTATCCTATATAATAATTTGCTAGGATTTTTGTCAGAAGCCGTCATGCACAGTAGAGACTGCCTGAACGCATGGAATGCTGGGAGCACAGAATGCTGGGAATTCTGTGCTGTGAGCATTCTGTGCTTTCGGCCGGTCTCTACAGTGTATGACTGCATCAGCGGCAGGGCACAGAGCAGGACCGGCCTCTTAACCCTTTGAGTGCCAGAGGCGAACGCAATGCAATGCAAAGCAATGTGTTGCGTACCCCTCAATCAAATGGTTAACATCACCCGGACCTTGGCCCGTGTACATGGGCTTTTACACTAGTATGTAATTATAGAGTAGCTTAATTTAAGGGTAAACCATCTGGCCCATAGGTAATATAAAAAATAAACATATTGCCAATGATATAAATACGGTTTTTAACCCCTTCAATGCATTTGAGACCTCTATAGCATTCAAGAGATTAAAAGTTCAATTTAAATCAATAGGACTTTTTTGTCCCCTTCAGTGCAGTTGGTTTAGCCCAGAATTAAACTATTCCACTTTTATACTAAGGCCCAAAATGCATTCCATGTTGACATAGATTCAAATTAGGAGTCTTGGTGGTAATGCACTTCTAACTAGACCAGTTTTCTCAACCAGGGAACTGTGGCACTTTGATGTGCCGCAGACATCCACTGATAGTGCTACTTATTTGTAATAAATTGTTTGAGAAAAATGTTAAAGGTTGAATGTCAGATGTTTATTAAAAGGATAATAATAATGTTTTACAACAAAAGCAGCTCCAATTAATAATCTTCATAGTATTTGGGCCATGGAGAGTGTTATTTCAATACTATCAGAGTTGTAGTTCAATAGTAATTGAATGATAAAGTATCCCCCTCCCGCCCGTTTTACTGATGTAACACTACTCGCCTCAGAGTAACAAGACTGTCCGGATGGATCGCAGACAGGGACAATCTTCAGTGAGCATAAAACCTTTCAAGGGTGCAATATTTTCTTTGATTGTCCCTTGCTGTGACCTGTCTGGTCAAGAGACCAGATTCCACATCTGAGGGGAGGGGGGAAGGGCTTTGTTATCATTCAATTAGTCTTGAACTACAACTCTGACAGTTTTGAAATAACCCTCTCCATGGCCCAAATACTATAACAATTAATTGGAGCTGCTGTTTTTGTGAAACATTACTATCCCTTTAATTAAAAATGAATATGCACAATATGTTTATGTGTTTTTCCCTTCTGTAATGTCCATTTATGGTGTGCCCTGAAAATTCCTTAATACCTGTTGGGGTGCCTTGAGCAAAAAAGGCTGAGAACTACTAACCTAAACTGTGCTTCAAAAAGTTGTGTTAACCCTTTGAGTGCCATAGGGGTACACAATGCATTGCGTACCACTCCGGCACTCAAAGGGTTTGAACATTGACCTTACAGATGTGCTGCTGATGTTTTATCCTGTTTTGTATTTTCTTGTTTTCAATCTTCTGGAAAAGTATAATAACACTTGAGTAAGAAAACATTGAGCTGAATGTAACACAAAATGGAGCAATTATCATTAACAGAAGTTAGATTTTTAATCCACTTGATGGAAGAGAAGTCTCCAACCCGTTGTAAAATAAAATGGTGAAGATGTCTCTAGGATCCAAAGGGATCATTTCTAAGTATCGTGGCTTTTTTTGGCATGACATCGCGTCAATATTTTTCTTTATAAATATGCTCTATTGCATGGATAATTGTTAAGAATCAACAAAGTTTTTATTACAAAAATAAATGTGTATGGAACTCCTAACTGTATTCTAAGCAATATATTTAAGTACATTTTGAAGGAAACTGATTTGATTGCAGCCTGTAAACATGCTCATTAATTCATATTCTGTGTTTTGTGCTACATGCAATGGACATTTTTAAAGTCTTGTTTCTTCTGAACATAAACTTAATCTGCTTCTGTAACAAAAGAACTGTTTTATCATTGTCCTACAGAGCTCTGTCCAGCAGATGGCAGTCACACACTTTAACTATACCTACTTCATTCACACATTGTACAAGTGGAGATGTCCTCATTAACTTAGTCTTAGCATCTAATTAACTCCAGCTGACTAATTATAGCTAATCAGAACCACATGTGAGAGGATTGAATGCTTTTTGCATACATTATGATGACGTCTAACTGCAGTTTAGAAGCCACATGTAATAGACTACAGATACGAAATTATAAGCTTTCAGTATGTTGTTTTAGTCAATAGGCTGCAATAGTGTCAAATGAAGTAATAAAATTAAAAAGTATATTATATATATATATATATATATATATATATATATATATATATATATATATATACTAGTTTAAAAGCCCGTGTACACGGGCCACAGTGCCACCCAGCAGCCTCGGCTGGTGCCCGGAGCCTCTCTGCTCACTGCCCGGGCTGCAGTCATGCACAGTACAGAGTGCCCGAACGTGCCGCGTTGTGTTCAGGCACTCTGTACTGCACATGACTGCAGCGCGGACAGTCTCTACTATGCATGACTGCAGCGCGAGCAGTCTCTACTGCGCATGACGGCTTCTGACAAACATCCTAACAAATTATTTTATAGGATATATACACAAATAATCACAGCAGCAGTCACAGGACTTGTGAATAAAGGTTCAGATGTTTATTGTCAGCGTTTCAGTCAGGCAAGCTGACCTTCCTCAAGACAAGGTGTACAGTGCATAATGTGTCCCTTAAAACCCCCCTTGTGAGAAAATTGAAGCCACATCTGACGATGTCAGCCAATGATGATGTCATTGCCCATGGGTGCGGCTAGTCAGGAAGTGTGGAAGTGCATATAGAGTGAAGAGATAAAAATAAGAACTAACACTTTAGACTAAAGAGAAACAACCATAGAGGGATACTAATGATGTAACTAAGGTCAAATGCCTCAAAATTAGTCAAATAAAGAATAACATACATAGCTACCTATAACACACAATGTATAAATCAGTGGTGTCCATATATAGATAACTGAGGCAAACTGTGAGATGAAGCTACCAATACTGAGGTGGCTTCCCTGCTTGTACACGGAGTGTAAAGATAACGGGGACTCACAATAACAGCTGGACTGTAAAAACAATGACACAATATTGCAATAATACCACAATTCAATGTGATGGACTGCTCATGCGGTCAGCAGGATGACAGATATTAACCTCCAGCAGGTCAGCACGCAGGCCCACTATGCATATCAGGGTGATGTAATATTAGGAGAGACAGGACACACATATCTCAGACCACACTACTGTTGTACACAACCTCCAACCCCACACTGCGCATGGAGATGACAGAATATCAAATGAATCCAGGCTGATGTTAAGAAGTGAGCGAAGGCGTAGAAAATGTACTGGCTAAGTGCCTATTATGTGCATGACTCAGCTGTACAAGCCACCCACAGTCCCAAAGTGAACATACAGTGGTCACACTCCACTAGATCAAGTCTATTTATTAGAAGGGTCTGAAGTTTATTTGTTCATTTAATCCTAGTGGTGCAAGTGTCCTCAGCTTGTGTATCCATCTGGCCTCCTTTTTTAAGTATTGAGTATCAGGCTTCTATTGCTTCCTCGTGCCAGTGGTGGTACATGGTCTATGACCATGGATCATAGTGAGGGCACGGAAAGATTTATTTCCAAAAATTGATGGGCAACCAGTTTTCCATAGAGCCTGTGCTCCAAAGCTGACCTATTACTGGGCCGGTAGTTCACCATGCTCTCCCTTAATGAGGTTATGATTTTACCAACATAGTATAGTCTGCAGGGACAAATGAGTATGTATACCATGTGATCCAGGGTATAAGTAAGCCTGTCTCTGATATTAATACTCTCATTAATGCGTGGGTTTTTGAACTGGGTGCCAGCTAACATACTGCTACAGGTGCATTTGAAGCATCCCAATTTTTTTTGTTGTCGTTGCTGTTGTCTCTGAAGCCATAGGCATCCCTGGGGTTGTTCTTTCAAAGGGGATCTATCAGGTTTCATCAAAATGTCACACAATGTTTTCCCCCTCCTATAGGCCATCATAGGTGGGGGCATTTTGTAAAAAGGTAGTGTTTGGCCTTTTGCTAGCAGAGGCCAGTGATTCTGAATGGTGCAGGAAATACTCTGTCTATTGGGAAAATAGTTACAAAGGTCATCCTAATTTATTTGGTTTCTTTCCCAGTTCTTCGAAATAGGGTCTTCTGTGTCTGCTGTGTCATCTCATTGCAGAGGGTCATCTGGATATTTAAATCTTAGGTTGTAGCCTCCTTATAAAAATCGATTTTTCATCTCTTCCAGTTGGGTACTTCTTCAGTGTTGTTTCTAATGACTCTCAAGAATTGTGTAGTCAACCTGCAGTAAAGTGGTGAAATTCTCAGATCCAAGAAGTCTCCTGATGTAGCTCTATAGGCAATTTTAAGATGTATTGGTGAGGGTAAGGTATTGAGCTCAATGGTTCAATCAATGAGCATCTGAGTGTCCCCACACCAAATAAGGAAAAGGTAATCAATGTAACATTTGTAGAATTTTATATATTCGTGTTGTAGAGGACTATGCTCATATTGGAGCATATATAGATTAGCGTATTCGGGGGTTCATATTAGATACCGTTGATATAGTAGAAGTAGTTGAAAGAAATTCTTGGGGAGTATAATATTAAGTAGTTGGCAAAGGAACTCAATAGGAAAGTCAAGCATAGACTCAGAGTTGAACATGGTTTGGCGTACAGCCCATTGTGATAGGCTGTCAACTTCCATCATAACCAATAGGTCAGTTTCAGTCAGATAATCAATGGGTAGTTTAAGATGCAGTAGGTATGTGGTGTCTCGTACGTAGGAATCCATGCAGTTTACAAATGGTTGTAATAGAACATCATGAAAGGTTGCCATTGGCTGGAGTAATGATTCTCATGCGGAAACTATCGGTCTCCCTGGAGGGTTCACAAAGGATATATTCTCCCTAAAATTCATAAATCTCTTGTGATCTCTCAAGGGAGATCAAGAATTTCTTCAGCGGACCATTACTCCAGCCAATAGCAATGCTTCTTGATGTTCTTTTACAACCATCTGTACACTGTATGGATTCTCTCCCTACGAGACACCACACACCTACTGCAACTTATTCTGCCCATTGATTTTCTCAGTCAAACTGGCCAATTTGTGATGATGGACATTGGCAGCCTATACACTGTGGTGGTTTGGAGGCTATCCGCCAAACCATCTGATAACTTCGATTTGGGGGCAGTTTTTATCTCCAAGTTACAGGTACTGGGGCTCTAATAAGGCCCCCCACATACGCCAATCCATATATGCTTCAATAGGAGCGTACTCATCTACAACATGAACATATAAAATTCTACAAATGTTACATTGATAACCTATTCCTTATTTGGAGTGGGGACACGCAGAGACTCATTGACTGGACCAATAAGCTCAATACCTTACCTTCGCCAATACATGGTAAAATCACCTATATGAGGTGGCAATAGAAGCCTAATACTCCCCACTTGGATTAATTGAACAAATTAACTCTGGACCCTTCTACTAAATAAACTTGACCTAGTAGACTGTGGACACTATTTTCACTTTGGGATTGTGGATGGCTTGTACATTTGAGTCATGCACATAATCTGCTATTAGCCAGTGCATTTACTATACCTCCTCCTACACCTTAACATTAGCCTGGATTAATTTGATATCCTGCTGTTACTTGCCCGGTGGTCATATGCACAATGTGGGGTTGGAGGTTGTGTCCGACAGTAGTGTGGTCCAAGATCTGTATGTCCTGTCTCTCTTAATATTGCATCACCCTAATATACATAGTGGTACTGATTGATATGTCTCTCTTCATTTTATTGACTTACAGTTGATAAAGGGTGGTGTGTGTCTATACAATTTTTGACACCTATAGATATATCCCAAAGGATACTTCTTGATCAAGACTTGTTTCTTGATTTTTTGCTGCTATGACAGTATCTTTTATTTGAAACTATGTCTATAGACCACAAATTTGGTATTGTATGTGATATGTTGTCTGATATCATACATTGTTCCATTACTATGTTTAAAGTTTTTTATTTTATGAGATATAAATCCACATTTAATGCAACTCCTAGTGCCACATTTGTAACTTCCTGTTAAAGCAATAGTAATGTTTCACAATAAAAGCAGCTCCAATTTGGGTCATGGTAAGTGTTATTACAATACTGTCCAAGTTGTAGGTCTAGAGTAATTGAATTATAAAATATCCTGCTCCTGCCCTTTTTACTAATGTAACACTGCTCAACTCAGAGCAGCAAGACTGTCCAGATGGATCAAAGAATATTAGCATTACCATAACTCAATTTTATATCTAAATAATTGATAGTAATGTTATATTGTGTGTGAAGGTGAGGCCCATATTATTGTCAAAATTAGAAACAAATATTTCCAGATATAGTTTTGTCCCTTGCCAGATAAAGATCAGGTCAATGAACCTCCCATAGAAGATCGGACTCACTCCCAGCCTTGCCCCCAACACACGTTTCTTCTCCCAGTAACCCATGTATAGGTTTGCACAGCTGGGGGAGAACATGGCCCCTGTGGTAGCTCCCCAGACCTGAATGTAAAATTGTCTCTTGAATTGAAAATAGTTATGATGTAAGATGTATTTTATACTAAAATAAAAAGTTTTAGTCTTCTAGGTACAGTATCATCTTGTGACAAATAATTAGAGACTACCTGTAGTTCCTTCTCATGATCAATATTTGTATATAAAACATCCAGTGCTGCCCAGATGTAAGTATCTTCCCATTTTATATTGTCTACTTTTTGTAAAATATGTTTAGTATATTTTATGTACAATTTTAATGTTATAAAATTTTTGTAAAAAGTCACCTAGGAACTGGGACAAATGTGATGTGATGCTATCTATTCCTGCTATTATTGGCCTCCCCGGAGGGGTTTATTAGAGTCTTATGTATATTTGAAACTTTATAAAAATATGAAATGTTGGGTATTTTACTTCTGAAAATCATCTTTCTTTTATTGAAATCATTTTTTCTGGATAAGCTTGGTTTAATAAACTAAGTAAAATGTTTTGATATTGAGTTGTCGGGTCTATTAGTAATGGAATATATGGATCCATGTCAGAAAACAAAGTGCTTCTCGAATAAAATCACCTGTATCCAAAATGACTAACGCTCCTCCCTTGTCTGCTTGTGTTATGTGTATATCTTTATTCATCTTTATTGTTTTTAAAGCTTTTCTTTCTGATATACTTAAATTATTTTCATATTGATTCTTGACTTTCAAATATTTTCTAAAACTTTGAATATCTGCTAACAATAAATTATAGAACAGTTCTATGTAAGGACCCTTGTCATAGTGGGGAAATAATATAGATTTAGGTAAAAAAGGTGAATGAACTATAGGAGAGAGAGATTGCAATCTTCTATATTATTATCATTGGGTTCTATGAAGGAAGTGACAAGGTGTTCACGAAAATCAACCTCCAATAACTCTATAAGCTGATCCAACTTGTCATCCTTCTTGACCCTCCTCCCCCAAACCTCTTTTAGCAAAATGTCTCTTTAAAGGGACAGTAATGTCCCATAAAAACTTTTTATAGTTTTGTAGAGGAGAAGAAAATAAGCTTAATGACGCAAACCCTATCTCTCAAACCGCTATGGCCGACAGCAGGAGATCCCGGAGACAGCAGGAGATCCTGGTCTTGGAACCAGTCTGCGGCTCTGCAGTAGAGCTGAAATTGCATTATTGCAAGAGAATTACTTCATTGTAAAGGTCTACAAAGTGTGCCTGGTTTGCAAGCACACTTTGAAGACCTTTCCAATTAAGTAATTATTTTGCAATAACGTGATTTCGGCTCTGCCGAACAGCCTTCTCTTGTCGGCCGACACGGATCTCCTGCTGTCAGCTTTACAGCTGACATCAGGAGAATGGGAGGGAGGGGGAACTTTCAATGATTATATCTCTCAAACCATAGCGGTTTGAGAGATACGGTTTGTGCCATTAAGCTTATTTTTTCCTCTTCTACAAAACTATAACAAGTTTTTATGGGACATTACTGTCCCTTTAAAGTTAAAGAATGTGTAAATCAGTTGAGGTTGAAACGGTGCTCTTGTGGGCTTTTGGGCCATATTCTGGATATAAAAAAGGAAATTCCATAACTGAAACAAAGCTACCTATTAGCATTAGATACATTTTTCAACCCAGAAAATGTCATCCACTGAAAAATTAACCCATAATTTGCCAATTTCAACCGAAATTGTACTCAAAAGTGAAACATTTACCCGAGTGCTCATGTGCATCACAAAACTGGATATGCCTTCATGGTATTTCCATTTCCACAAGTGTACTTTATAGTTATATATTTCTATTTGCATTTTCACCTTGTCAACTACTAAAATCTTTGAAGAGCATGAAATTCCCTAGTGAATTCAGCCGGTACTATCTTTACATGAAAATTACTACAGAATTGGTACAGTGGAAATACTGTAGTGCATGATAGGAGCATAAAACTATACCACCACAATAGCATTTGACTTCAACAAAATTCACCAACCAGAACCTATTAATATTCTTTTTTTAAATTACATGTTTGACTTAACCCTTTTAGTGCCAGAGGGGTATGCAAGTGTTAAAATGATCATAATTATAGGTATGAAGAAAAGGTAGATAGGTCATGCCATTTTGGAAAGTACACAACAAACTGCTTTAAATGAGGAGTCACTTACATTTTTACCCCTAGTTTAGTGTGCATAAAGTTTCCGGAAGGAAATAATATATTTGTATATACAGTTATTTTTTATTAATTTATTTATATTTCCACCTTTTCAAAGATAGTAAAATGTGTAGAGACTTAGGATATATTTACTGATTTACTGGGTATGGGCCCTACAAGAAACAATATACCATAAGTATAAATGTTGGGTAATCATGTGATCACGCAACATTAATACTCGCAGGATTATCTTCATTTGAAAGTGGCCATTTAAAGCCATGGAAGAGGCAAGATGGGCATGTTATCTAGTCTCATTACCAACATTTGAAAGGGGATGCTCTCCCCTTTGTATTAGTGTTAGGAGGGGTCCTTATTGGAACTAACGGTGCTGAGATGAACCAACACAGTTCCCTCATTTTTTTCATTCTCATTCATGCTAAGTGATCCAATGATCACAGAGCAAGAAATCTCACTTGAAGGGCAGTAAAAGAAAAGGGAGAACCACCCCTCCTTTCCAACATCTGGCCTTTGCAGAAATGTAAAAGCACTATTTATTATTGAAAAAATACACACACGTCAAATTGAATTAATAAGATTTCATAGGTTAATCGAAACAACTCACTCCAAGTCCTTCTAGCCATGATGCTGTGTCCATATAGCCCCATTCTGTAAGTCTGGCATTTGTCACTCCTTCCTCTTTAGCTTCCTCATATGGTTTTCTCCAGATGTTCACATGATGATAATTACACAATCCTCACTAGAATATTTCAGTGCAACAACTCAAAGTGTACATCTGACATGCTCTTAAAGTGGTAAGAGGGGTGCCAGTCAAAGTCTCAAACTAGCACTAGAGTTATGTAGTTAGGTAGTCTCTGTAACAACTGGGATGGTGTGGAAATAAGTAGGAGCCAGGGAAATACTCTTTGGAGTGTGACAGGGAGTATAATGCAAAGAAAATTGAGCTGGTTTCTACGTTTATCATGGACTCGCTTGTCAACTTCAAGCTAAAATTACAGCGCTATAGAAGCCTGCCATATATCAATTTGGATCAACCAATAACATGGTGTCATAGTTATATAATAAATTATATACATATAACTAATTTAAAACGCACTCCACTTAATTATTTGTACATGTATTTGAAAGTGTATGAAACACCAATGTAGTACACAATATATGCTAAAGTGTGATATCGTAATGTAAGTGTATGTAATGACCTTGTTTATCATTTTCATAGCTACATTTTATACAGCTGATACTTTACGTCTCTGGAAACCCCTGGTAGAATGGTGTACAGTGTGCTGGAGGACACCTATTCTACCAATATCTCTGCTTATTTCAATTCTAGTGAAATGTGTATTAAAATGACAGGTATTGATTCTGGAGGCAAATAAATGTATCATATATTCTCACTAAATGTCTCACTCATATCTCCACTTAGATTGTACTTTGAGATGCCCTGAAGAAAATTCCATTTTTCATAATATCCATTCTGAATCTTTCGTCTATATTCTAGATTACATGATCAGACAAGAGGCTTTAGTAAATTACATGTAGGTCATGTGTATGCCTGGGTAAATGCTTTTTATAGGTGAGAGATCTCAGCTTGTTCTGTACAGCTCACCTACTGACACAGTAGAATCTGACAAGAAGAGTATTCCTCTGCTCACCTCTATGCTGTATCTCCTGCCTGGAACCCCTGCTGCCTACTTGCTCTGTGTCTATGCTGTCCTCTCAGTTAACCCCAAATCATTGTCATGGTTATTTATAAGCATAATTGGTAAAAACTGCCATAATAAGAGTTATTGGTAGAGTCAGTGTCCTCTGGCGGGCTGCACAGCATTCGGAAATAATCATTAACCCACAGGAAATATATCTAATGTGGCTATAATAATGCTAATTGAGAAGAGGAAGATGGACATAACATACGTTCATACTGCAGGAACAGGAATGACACACAGGGGCACAGGAGAGGATGAGGAGGGGAAGGAAGAATGAGGTGAGCCTGGGAGAGCAAGAGGGGCAATGGGAGCAAGTGAGCAGAGTATGAGTCAGAGGCCCGAGTATAGGAGAGGGAGTCCAAAGAATGGAGCAGGGAGATTGGGATTGAGGACCTTAATTTAATGGAGGAGAAAGACATTAGGAATGGATCCTGGAATACTGGAAGGAGAAGTATGAGGAGAAAGTAGTGGAAGCAGTAAGGCAGAAGGGAGGGAGGAATGCAGAAGAAAGACAGTGAGGTGTGGAGACCTACACAAAGAAGTTCCATTTCTTGTTCAGAGGAATGCCTCAGACAGGAACATGCTATGATTGTGTCTGAAGGTAAATTAATTTGTTTACAACCTTTTTTATTTTCTGAAGTCTTATAGAAACGCCTAATAATAAACCACATGTACGTTATTCTGGGTACATAATTATAATGCTAATATACCAAAAATATAGACCACTCTTGAAAACCATCAAAAAACATCCGAAATCCTGTAATGTGGAGACCATCAGTACATTCGGATATTATATTAAATCTATTGTACTAAAAACATATATACACATACAATTAAAATCACATGGAGTTCATCTGTATGGAAATAAATATCTGAGAGCAACACAGTTTGTTATCAAGAAAACACTTCAGCTATGTTGAGAAAATAAGCAATTAATGCAGCCATACCTCTTCTTTATAGGCCCAACATTTTGTGTTTCAGGGTAGCCTTTATCAAAAATGTTTGCATTAATTTATCTGTATTTCTCTGTATTTTGGTGTTCTGGGGTATAATACTCATGTATAACACACACTCAACCTTGCAGGAAAAAATGAAACATAACATGCACCCATGAATCCAACATTTTGACCTGAATCTCAGGGTCTCTGATGAGTCCAAACGTATCTCACTACATAATCAGTACCACCACTTAACTGCTTTTTTTGACTGTAAGATGGGGCAATTTATACCTGAAAGGCAGAAGAAGAAAACTTTCTTGTCTTGTGCATGTTCCGGAAGTAATAGTTGTATCATTTAAAGGTTCCTTGAGACTTAATTGGCACACCTTTGGGTTAGAGGAAGCTGGGATAGAGGAAGCTGGGATATAGTGCCTACTCTACATGGGAAACTTAAATGATTAAAATTTCAGAGCTCAGGGTCAGCAAATTTTGAAAAGGTCTCTCTGTCACTCCCTCCGTCTACCCCTGATGAATTCCGGTAAAGCTCCACTGAACTGATATGAGTTCCATCTAACAGATAGCATGTTTGAGGCTCTATTGCTTGCTTCTCCAAGTCCTTTATTTCAATGTGCAGACTCACATGCTCCTGTCTGTTTCTTGATTCAGGATGAACTTAAAGGTCCTGCCACATCCTATTTTCAATCCACACACTTATTATTGTTTATACCAACTGTTCCTCTCCTTTCCATCACCAAAATGTGGTTATCTGCCACCTACAAACCCCACCCTTCACAAATAACAGGTCTATAAGCACAGTGTGCACTTTCAACAAAGAGGAGGTAGAGGGACTAAAGCAGAATTTGAGCAAGTGTCAGTGGTAGCTAGTAGGTGGTGCTGACACCGAGGCCTGCAGCCATGAGGGGGCCCAAAGAAAGAAACAGGGGCTCCACTCCTTTGCTCACTGTTCTCCTCACCATGTTTTCACTAGGAATTGGCAAAAAGTCAGAGAAATTTCCCACTGGACTATTTATCAAAAAAACAACGATTTTTCACTTATTTTCATGAAAATTTCTGCCCATAGACACTACAAAATGTTCTCCTTTTTACTACTGCCAATAACTTTCCTGCCAGAACTTTGCCATATTTAGCCTATGTTTTCTATCAATGAAACATTTACCACCACATTATTACTTACTCTGAGGGTTGAAGTGGAAAAATAAATAGCTGAAAGTAAAAGTAAAAGCCCTACAGCAACATATGCCTTCAAAAAATTATTAGCAGGCTGAGTGTCTTTGTCCTTTGCCAACAAAACTATCCTTGAAAAATAACTGTGGTTTGTGATATTCCAGTAGGGTGCAACACGTGACATCAGTTCTTTAAAGGCTCTGTTTTCAACAAAAGAAAAGGGCAGAATGTCAACCACCAACATTTTTGCAAGTTTACTATTCCATAGGCATACTTTTGCATTATTCCACAGTAAGTGTGGAATGGCAGTACATAGTGGAAGAACTGCATAACTTTATTACTTTAATGACATGACTTGTGGAGGAGGTGGATGGTAGCTGTACGTGTAGGCATGCTATGACCCTTGTCATTTCCAAAAACAAACTCAGTCATACTCCTCTGCAGCAGGAACAGAGAGCCTGCTTTCCCCATGAACGCATGTTTCTTACACAGACAAACATATAGCAGCATGCTTATCTTTTGGATGCTGAGTGAAGTATCTACAAACTCTGGACTTCATAGACTGTGAGTTTCCTGAGAGGCTACTACTACTACTACCCAGAAACAGAGGCACTCAAAGCTAAAGGTGTAGATGCTGATAAACTGTGTTATTGCTGTTCACTCAACACTATTAGCATGTGTGGCTGAGTGGGACTTGGAAGTGGTGATGAGGCTGATAATGAATGACAGGATGACTGTGTACTTTTTACCATCTTTTGCTTGTTCAGAGTTAGGCTTTCCAATTGTTTTCTCATATAGTTTACAGACAAACACAGTGCTCCTTTTCAGTGGTGGAAGATTGAGTCTTTTCCTTTCAAAGACTTTTCTGGCCATGTCATCATCTCATCCACTCTAAACTTCATCTGTATCCCTATCACTGTCAAAAAAAACAAAAAAAACATAGTGTCCAACTGCTTCTTTCTTCTTATTCTCTTAGGGCAGAGATAACAGCCGGATCAGGAATAAACTTGAATCATGGTTGTCTGTGTCCTCCCAGTCAGTCACTCAGAATTTTGGAGTATTTGGAGAAATTCTCCTTTGCTCCCTTTCTCACTCCTAGATTCCCTTAGGACAGAGATAATAGATCAGGAAGGAACTTGGATCACAGCTGCCTGTGTCTATTTGATCACATAAAATGCTCGGGTAATTGGGGTATAACACCTTTGCTCCTTTTTCATACCCCCAGACTCCCTTAGGACATAAATAATAGCCACATCAGGAAGAAAGGAACAAGGCTGCCTGTGTTTTCCCAGTCATTCATACCAAATGTTGTGGTCAAACTTCTTTCTCCCTTCCTGTCCCTCAGAATCCCCCAGACTCCCCTAATACAGAGAACGGATATCCTGCCTACTAGACTCCCTAAACTAAACTTCAGCTCCACTTTATTAACCTGCCTTCTCAAGCTCAAAAATGTGCTGCTTCCTCTTACTCTCACAAACACCATTTAAATGCCTGTGGGAAAAGAGCAAGGAGCTAGGAAAAAAATGACACTTTTCACAAATATTTCCTGCTTGGCAAAAAGTGCCATTTTTCTTCTTTTTCTCTTGCGGTGAAAACTTTCACCCATCCCTAGTTTTCATTGTAGGGCCATGGGCCCATGACTTTTAAACTTATGAATGCACTGGATTTCTCTCTGGCTCTCCAAGGGTTAAACTGATGTGAGAAGTAGAATATGTGTTACATCATATCCTTCCTAAAATCAGAGCGTGTGCTTCTGTGCTATGAAGTATAGGAGTGCAATAGAAATATCCAGAAAGTTTACTGGAAACAAAAACGGGAGACAGTTCTACCCCTTGGCAACCCCCATAACAGGTCTAGGCATAAACATATAGTGTATAGGGAAACCGGACATTTCAAGTCCAACCATACATTGCAAGTCCAATAGCAGCAAAGAGGTTAATTCAGTACACAGGAATATTGATGCCAAATAATGAGCAGTAATACCAAAGGAGTTTTATTCTTCAAAGTTTATAGAATTATAGAGAAGCAGACTGATTGGATGTGAGCCGCAGGCACATAACTGTGGAAATCAGTAGGACTGGGAGGGCAAGCACCATGCACATTTTAGTCTGTAGATCTAATTCACGAGTTAGATCTAAGGACCAAATCATGGAATGTGTTTGATCTCCCAGTCCTTCAGATGTCTCCAGTTATCTGCTTGTGGCTAACAACCAGAAAGCCTGCTCCTGTATATTTCTGCAAACTTTGAAGAATAAAACACCTTTTCTCTGACTTCTGTAGGGATGAGTTAACTTCTTCATTGCCATTGCCTAACAGGAAGGATCAATGAGCAGATATGTGCCTAAGTAGTGAAAGCTGCATACCAGTATTGTAAGTTTATTCTGAAAGCTGAATTCTGTGTCAGGCTGTGCTCCCTGATCACAGCTCTCACATAAGACTTTAAAGGGATAGTAAATCCCAAGAAAAACTGTAAGCCAAATGATAGGAATAATAAAAACATACTTAACACCCTCATTCCCATCTCTCAAACCGTTATGGTTTGAGAGATGTAAGAAAATAAAGTCCTCCGTTCCCTCCCCTTTCTGCCTGACGGGCTGTAATTCTGTCAGAGGCAGAATTCCGTCGACCGACTGTAGGCAGCTCTTCAGGAGCGCTGTCATCCGGATATCTAACTATAATTACTTCATCAGTATGGTCTACAAAGTGTGCCTGGCTTGCAAGCACACTTTGTAAACCATTCCGATGAAGTAATTATATATATAGCTAGATGACAGTGCTCCTGAAGAGCTGCCAACTGATCCCGGAAGCAGGATCTCATGATGTCCGCTATACAGCTAACGCATGAGAAGGGGGAGGGAGCAGAGGTCTTTATGGGAATGAGGGTGTTAAAGTGTTAGTAATGTCGAAAAAAACTTTTTTGCATTTAGAAGAGCTTAAAAAGCTGATCTAAATACAAAAAAAGTATCTCTCAAACCGCTATGGTTTAAGAGATACGGGCATTTAAAGTTTGATTTCTCCTACTGACAGCTGTAAAGCTGTTAGCAGGAGATCCGTGTCGGTCAACACACTGGCGCTTCAGAAGTGCCGAGATCTCGTTCCTTACACGGAATCCCTTCATTGGAATGGTCTAAAACGTGTGCCTGAACACTAAGCACACGTTTTAGACCATTCCAATGAAGGGATTCCGTGTAAGTAAAGAGAACTCGGCACTTCTGAAGCGCCAGCGTGTCGACCGACACGGATCTCCTGCTGACAGCTTTACAGCTGTCAGTAGGAGAAATCAAACTTTAAACGCCCGTATCTCTTAAACCATCGCGGTTTGAGAGATACATTTTTTTGCATTTAGATCAGCTTTTTAAGCTCTTCTAAATGCAAAAAAAGTTTTTTTCGACATTACTAACACTTTAAGTAAGTTTTTATTATTCCTGTCATTTGGCTTACACTTTTTATGGGGTTTACTATCCCTTTAACTTAAAGAATCAATGGCAGAATAAACTTATTATGCCTGTATGTAACTTTCAGTTCTCAGTCCAGACACCTGTTCTGCTCCCTCCTGCCACTTAAATGAAAGGAGGGAGAAAAACAATACCAGAATGGGTAGCATGCAGCAGCAGCAGGTTATCACAGTTGGTTTGCCTCAGACATGCTTCACTTCTTCTTTGCTTATCAGTCTCAGTCAGTATTAGCAGTTAAAGTATTTCAGTAAATAAGTTAGTGATTTCCCCTTTTACCTTATAAACCATTGTCCTCAAACATACCCCTTGAAGACCAAATTTTATGGGATAGTTCAGTTTTACATATGTCATTACCACTGGCTCAGTAACATAGTAAATTAGGTTGAAAATGACACAAGTCCTTTGCCTCATATCCCAGAACAATGAGAATTATATAAGCCTTCCTGTCTCCATATTGGTCTATTTACCAGAACTTCCTATATTACCTACTAACACAAAGTATAACTGTGTATGTCCTCTCTTGAAAGAAATGCATCTAATCTTCTCATAAATGTATCCACTGTATCTGCAATTACTACATCCTTGGGCAAAAAATATTCCAATATGTAACAGCCCTCACTGTTAAAAGCTGTTAATACCTTGTTTCCTCTAATCTTAAAGGGATAGTAATGTTTCATAATAAAAGCAGCTCTAATTAATCATCATAGTATTTGGACTTTGGAGAGTGTTATTTCAATTCTGTCAGAGTTGTAGTTCCAGAGTAATTCAATGACAAAGTGTCCCCCTCGCAACCTTTTTTACTGATGTAACACTTTTCAGCCAGAGCAGAAGGGAGATGCCCAGGTAGACTGCAGAGAGGGACAATCTTCAATTAAGATAAGGGAAAAAGCTGAAAAACTTGTCAAGGGGGGAAGGGCTTTCATTGTTTTCATAAGAATAAGAGTGTCCCCTTCTGTTATCTGTACTGTCATACAACCAGATTCACATCTGAGAAGAGATGGCTTACACTAGGAAAAAGGGGCGGGAGGGGAAACTTTGCTTGTGAATATCTCTTAAACCATAAAGGTTTGAGAGATAAGACTTACATCATTCTTCATATTTTTAATGCCTACAAAAAATAAAATTAAAATGAAGTATTACTATCCCTTTAAGGGGTGGCCCCTAGTTATTTGATCAGACCTTAAATAAAGGCACTGCACTGGCTTTACTCCAATCTTGTTGCACTGGTTCTGTGATTATAGAGTCTTTAAAGAGTAATCACAGTGGTTTCGCTAACACTGCACTGAGTTCCCGAAGAACCATTGGATGTATACCATCAAGACTGGTGCTTAGTGTTCATTTTTTCCAGCGTTCCCATGAATGCTTCTTGTGTTAACACAATATCTGATAATGATATGGTATTATTTTTTCTACTATTTTTGTTTCCTGGTATATACTGATGCAAAGAAAGTGTTTAGAACATCAGCCTTTTTCTTATCCTCCCTAATCAACACACGGATCTATTGTTGGAAAAGTCCAATACACTGCCTCTTAAGTTTCTTTCTATTTATGTATTTGAAAAACTTTTTTGGATTAGTCATTCCTCCATTGCAATTGGAGATTCATCATGTAGTTTTGTTAACCTAATTGCCTTTCTGAAATCTTTGTTGCACTGTCTGTATTTCAAGAAAGAATGTTCTGTTCCTTAAGGCTTAAATAGTTCAAATGCCTTTTCCTTTAAATATTTTATCCCAGTCTATGTGTTGCATATTGAAGTTAACTTTTTTAAAATTAAGTGTTTTGGTTGAACCTATACAGTTTTTTCTTTGCCAAGCTGATCTCTAATGGAACCATGTTGTGATCATTGTTTAACAAATGTTCACCTACTTTAATATTGTCTATGTTATTTTTTATCATTAGGGCCAATACATTGATGTTTCTTGTCTGCACTTCCACCATTTGTGACATGTAGCTAACCCTAAGCATGTTCTCAAACCTGCTTCCCATAGCACTCTGATAGGTCTCATGTCTCCAGTTTATATCAGGAAAGTTAAAATCTCCCATAATTATAGTGTACACAAGATGCACAGCTTTTCTCATTTTCAGTAATAGTTGCCCCTCAACATTATCATCAATGTTAGGTAGTTTGTAGCATATGCCCGCCAACATCTTTTTTTATTACCTTTTATGCCATAGTTAACCTCGATTTCTACCAACAAGGACCCTACAGTGATTTTACTCACATGGACTCCACAGTGATTTTGTGCAAAAAAAGAAATAACCCCAAAACCTTCACCATCTTGGCTCTCTGGGTGTCAGGTCCCTCGCCGTCCTTGCCAGTAGCTCTACTGGCTTCAGGACGGCTGGGCGCATGCGCGCGTCCTCGCGCATGCGCAGTAGCGAGGCCTGACGTCGGTCGTCGCACCGACGTCATTCCTTGGGCGCCCGGCGTTCTACTTTAAAACTGGCGGCAACCGGGACTCGGTGCTCAGTTGTCGCTTGAGTCCCGGGCGGTCTACCTGCCGCACTTTCGCTTCCCAGCTCTTCCTGCTTCCAGACTCTGCATTCTTCAGCCAGCCTTCTCCTGCAGTCCTCCAGGCCAGCCAGCTTTTTCCTGGGGTCTTCCAGCTCAGCCTTCTCCTGCAGTCCTCCAGGCCAGCCAGCTTTTTCCTGGGGTCTTCCAGCCAGTCTTTTTCCTGGGTCCTCCTGCCAGCCTTCACCTGTGGTTCTCCAGCCAGCTCTCTCCTGTGGTCCTCCTATCCAACCTGTATCTTCTGCCAAGCTGCTACTCTACAGACCTTCCTCTTGGACCTTGTATTGGATCTCAGGTACTGACCTCTGGCTTGTTACACTGGACTTGCATTATCTCAACCTGTACTGACCTCTGGCTTGCTACACTGGACTTGCATTATCTCAACCTGTACTGACCTCTGGCTTGCTACACTGGACTTGCATTATCTCAACCTGTACTGACCTCTGGCTTGCTACACTGGACTTGCATTATCTCAACCTGTACTGACCTCTGGCTTGCTACGCTGGACTTGCATTATCTCAGCCTGCCCTGACCTCTGGCTTGTTACACTGGACTTGCATTATCTCAGCCTGCCCTGACCTCTGGCTTGTTACACTGGACTTGCATTATCTCAGCCTGCCCTGACCTCTGGCTTGTTACTCTGGACTTGCATTATCTCAGCCTGCCCTGACCTCTGGCTTGTTACACTGGACTTGCATCATCTCAGCCTGCCCTGACCTCTGGCTTGTTACACTGGACTTGCATTATCTAAATAAAGCTACCCTTGGCCTATCTACTGTTTCCCTGCATTCTGGGTTCCTTATTCGCTTATCTTAGATTATATAGCTTCCTGCTAATCTCTGGGTGGCTCCTCCCACCCAAAGATAGGCTTCAGTAAGCTTACATCCTTACAGTAACAACTGAGCCCCAAATTGTTATGGAACCCGCGGGGTTGCTCGAAGCCTTAAATACCCTGGGTAGTCGGATAGCTGCTCTCACTGCTTCTGTACAGGAATTACAGGCCAACCAAACACATCTCCAACAGCAACTACAGGACCTTCAACCAAGTTTAACCCAAGCAGCAGGTGGTTCTACACCACCTCTTCCTAGCCTTGAGATGAACTCTGCTCCAGAACCTCGTGTTCCCCTGCCTGAAAGATTTTATGGGGATAGAGCCCGGTACAGGTCCTTCATCACGGCTTGTGAGTTACTGTTCTCAATCAACCCACGTACCTATGCCTCTGACTTCACCAAAGTACGTACTACCATCACATTGTTAGGAGGAGAACCACAGGGCTGGTCCCATCACCTCTTACAGACCAACAGTCCTGTATTAACTACATGGCAGGCTTTCCGGCAGGCTATGGATTCATTATATGATGACCCTTTTAAAACGGCCTCAGCTCAAGTAGCATTAAGGTCCCTAACTCAAGGGAGACGCCCAGTTGAGGACTACGTTGCTGACTTCCGTCGTCTGTCAATTGATTCAAAGTGGAATGAAGCTGCGCTCATGGATCAATTTCGTCTGGGTCTATCTGAAAGCCTGAAGGACGAACTGGTTAGAGTACCTATACCAGTTACACTAGACGAGATCACTCATCTCTCCATACAAATTGACCGCCGCTTGAGAGAACGGCGGCGTGAACGCTCTGCTACTTCTTCTCCTCCCCATCGTACTCCAGCTTCATCTCAACCACTTGCTACCATCACCACCACAGAGGAGCCTATGCAGCTGGGTGTTCTACGGGGACCTCTATCTAAAGCTGAACGAGACCATAGACGCCTTCTAAATCTTTGCCTCTATTGTGGAAAAGGGGGTCACCATCTCAGGACTTGTGATACCAAACCAAGGCCTTCCCAAGGTAGGCATTTTTTACCTGCAACATCATCCGCTTCTATTCTGTTGCCCACTTCTTCTTACATATCCCTCTCTTTTATTCTACAGTGGAACACACAGCAGAGTGAGGTGTCGGCCATCATAGATTCCGGAGCCAGTAGTTGTTTCCTGAGCCAGGAGACAGCTTTATCCTTGGGCATACCCATCAAACGCAAAACCCAACCGTTCACGCTTCAGATGGCGGATGCAAGCTACCTACAGTCAGGTCCCATTCTTTATGAAACTTTACCTCTGTATCTTCTCACTGCTGTAAATCATAGAGAAGAAATTAAATTTGAAGTTGTTCCATCTCTTTTGTTTCCTCTTATTTTGGGTCTTCCATGGCTACAAATTCACGACCCCCATATTGAGTGGTCTTCCAAGACTGTAACCTTTCTTTCCACCCACTGTAGAGAAAAATGTCTTATCAAAACAGAGCCTAAACTGTTGACCTGTGTTACAACGTCAACCATACCCATGGTCTATCAGGACTTCTCAGATGTGTTTGATAAAAAAGGGGCTGACCTTCTTCCACCTCATAGACCATATGATTGTCCTATCGAACTTCTCTCTGGATCTACTATCCCCTATGGACATATATATCCTCTATCCGGACCAGAACTGCAACATCTTAGAGAGTACATCTCTGAAAATCTGGAGAAAGGATTTATTCGACCTTCCACTTCTCCAGCTGGAGCCGGGATTTTCTTTGTACCCAAGAAAGACGGTGGTCTACGCCCCTGCGTAGACTATCGGGAACTCAATGCCATTACCATTAAAAATCGCTATCCGTTACCACTGATCCCAGAATTGTTTGAACGCATGTCAACTGCAAAGATCTTCTCAAAAATCGATCTACGAGGAGCATATAACCTGGTTCGCATCCGCAAGGGAGATGAATGGAAGACCGCCTTCCGAACCAGATATGGACACTTTGAATACACCGTGATGCCCTTCGGGTTATGTAACGCTCCCGCAACATTTCAGCATTTCGTAAATGATGTTTTTCGGGATCTTCTGGATCAGTTTGTTGTCATTTACTTAGATGACATTCTTGTCTTCTCACATTCACTACAAGAACATCGTAGTCATGTCAGGAGAGTGTTAACTAGGCTTCGTACACATGGTTTGTACGCTAAATTGGAGAAATGTTCTTTTGAAGTGTCTAAGATCGAATTCCTAGGTTTCCTTGTTTCCCCAGGGCAGTTAGAGATGGATCCTCGTAAGATAACAGCTATACTGAAGTGGCCCATACCATCTGACAAGAAGGCAATTCAAAGGTTCATTGGTTTTGCCAACTTCTACCGACGCTTCATCCGGGATTTCTCAAAATGTATTTCACCACTCACATGTTTAACCAAGAAGGATGCCAGTTTTCAGTGGACTCCTGAAGCTCAACAAGCTTTTGACCGTTTAAAACTTCACTTTACGCAAGCACCTATTCTACAACAACCTGATGTCAATAAACCTTTCTTTTTAGAAGTTGATGCTTCTAATATCGCTACAGGGGCAGTACTGTCGCAACATATGGGCATTAAAGATCGTTTACATCCAGTAGCCTTCTACTCCAGGCGTCTCACACCTGCCGAACAAAATTATGATGTGGGAGACAAGGAATTGCTCGCTATTAAATGCGCCTTGGAGGAATGGAGACACTTATTAGAGGGTTCAGAGTATCCTATTACAATATATACAGATCACAGAAATCTAGAATATCTCCAATCAGCCCGCAGACTACGACCTCGTCAAGCCAGATGGGCAATGTTCTTTGCACGATTCCAACTACACATCACCTACAGACCGGGCTCAAAAAATTTGAAAGCAGATGCTTTGTCCAGGATGTATACGGTACCTTCCAATACTACTACACTTCCTGATACAATTTTGCAACCACGTCAATTCCTCCTTGTCACCACCAACTTACTGGAACATATCAAACAAGCCACCACTCCGTCTCCTCGTTTGATACAACTATACGCCTTAACCTTCACTGATGGCCTATTGTATAAGCAAGATACAGTTTTTGTCCCTGAATCTGTCCGTCAAGAGACTCTTCACCAGTTTCACGATCTTCCTGTTGCAGGCCATGGGGGAGTCCAAAAGACCTTAGAAGCCATTCAGCGGTATTTCTGGTGGCCAAACTTAAAGCAGGACGTCAATCACTACGTATCTTCTTGTGACACTTGTACCAGAGCTAAAAGCCAACACACCAAACCATCCGGTTTGCTCCATCCTTTACCCATACCTTCTGGTCCTTGGAGAGATGTAACAATTGATTTCATTGTGGATTTACCAGGTTCAAACCAACATAATACCATTATGGTCGTAGTAGACCGATTTACTAAGATGGCTCATTTTATCCCAAGCAAAGGTCTACCTTCAGCCAGTCGAACCGCTTCTTTGTATCTGCAGGAAATCTTCCGTCTTCATGGAGTACCACAATCCATTACTTCAGACAGAGGTTCCCAATTCACATCAAAATTCTGGAGAGCATTTTGTGCCGGTCTTCAAATTTCCAGTAACCTATCTTCAGGATACCACCCACAAACAAATGGGCAGACAGAAAGGACCAATCAGACTTTGGAACAGTACTTACGTTGCTTCTCTTCTCACTTACAAGATAATTGGTACCACTTACTCCCCATGGCAGAATTTGCTTATAATAATCATCACAGTACCTTAAAAAACTCTCCTTTCTTGGCCAACTATGGATACCACCCGGCAGCTCTACCAGGACTCACCCCCATCACTCCAGTCCCAGAGGCTAATCAACGAATACAACAATTACAGCAGTCTCATCATGTGTTCAGTCAAATTCTGAGATCTGCACAGCAAGACTACAAACGTTATGCTGATAAACACCGACAGAGAGGACCTGAACTACAGATTGGGGATAAAGTATGGCTGTCCTCTTCACATGTTCGCCTTTCTTGTCCCACCAAAAAATTGGGACCTCGCTTCTTGGGACCTTTTTCTATCACTCAAGTCATTAACCCAGTAGCATATCGTCTGGCACTACCTACCTCATACCGGATTCACCCAACGTTCCACATCTCTCAATTGAAGAAATGGATTCCCAGCACGTTTCCTGGTCGAGAACCTTCTAGACCTCCTCCTGTTTCCATTACAGATCCTGATGAGTTCGAGGTTAAGGAGATTCTAGACTCTCGTTTTCGTCGAGGCCGTTTGGAATACCTGGTACATTGGAAGGGGTACGGCCCAGAAGACCGCTCCTGGGAACCCGCAGGCAACTTCAACACCATGGCCTGTATTCGTAACTTTCATCGGAGTCATCCAGACCGACCTGCTGACCTGACCACCCGGAGGTTGGTCGTAAAGGGGGGGAACTGTCAGGTCCCTCGCCGTCCTTGCCAGTAGCTCTACTGGCTTCAGGACGGCTGGGCGCATGCGCACCGACGTCATTCCTTGGGCGCCCGGCGTTCTACTTTAAAACTGGCGGCAACCGGGACTCGGTGCTCAGTTGTCGCTTGAGTCCCGGGCGGTCTACCTGCCGCAGTTTCGCTTCCCAGCTCTTCCTGCTTCCAGACTCTGCATTCTTCAGCCAGCCTTCTCCTGCAGTCCTCCAGGCCAGCCAGCTTTTTCCTGGGGTCTTCCAGCTCAGCCTTCTCCTGCAGTCCTCCAGGCCAGCCAGCTTTTTCCTGGGGTCTTCCAGCCAGTCTTTTTCCTGGGTCCTCCTGCCAGCCTTCACCTGTGGTTCTCCAGCCAGCTCTCTCCTGTGGTCCTCCTATCCAACCTGTATCTTCTGCCAAGCTGCTACTCTACAGACCTTCCTCTTGGACCTTGTATTGGATCTCAGGTACTGACCTCTGGCTTGTTACACTGGACTTGCATTATCTCAACCTGTACTGACCTCTGGCTTGTTACACTGGACTTGCATTATCTCAACCTGTACTGACCTCTGGCTTGCTACACTGGACTTGCATTATCTCAACCTGTACTGACCTCTGGCTTGCTACACTGGACTTGCATTATCTCAACCTGTACTGACCTCTGGCTTGCTACACTGGACTTGCATTATCTCAACCTGTACTGACCTCTGGCTTGCTATGCTGGACTTGCATTATCTCAGCCTGCCCTGACCTCTGGCTTGTTACACTGGACTTGCATTATCTCAGCCTGCCCTGACCTCTGGCTTGTTACACTGGACTTGCATTATCTCAGCCTGCCCTGACCTCTGGCTTGTTACTCTGGACTTGCATTATCTCAGCCTGCCCTGACCTCTGGCTTGTTACACTGGACTTGCATCATCTTAGCCTGCCCTGACCTCTGGCTTGTTACACTGGACTTGCATTATCTAAATAAAGCTACCCTTGGCCTATCTACTGTTTCCCTGCATTCTGGGTTCCTTATTCGCTTATCTTAGATTATATAGCTTCCTGCTAATCTCTGGGTGGCTCCTCCCACCCAGAGATAGGCTTCAGTAAGCTTACATCCTTACACTGGGAATGTAGTTTGAGATACATAAACCATTTGTACTGTGAAGAAAACGTGTTTTGGCCGTCAGAAAGTCTTAAAATTGCCTTGATTAATATAGAAATATACAACACATGATGAAATGCATATATACAGAGGTGAAAAGGTGATAGCCTTATTTTGGGTGAGGTTTATGAGCACTTTTGAATTGTCTAAAATGTCTGTCATTCTCTCCTAGTGCCACAAGGTGTTGGTCTCATCCTCTCTGCAGTGAGTAGATGTGCAATAAATGTGCAAAAAACAGGGAATGGATACAAACAATGCACATTCTTGTAAAGACTGATAAAAGGGAAGAGAGGGCCTTGCTTGTGAGTGGTTAGAAGTGTAACATACCCTCAAAAATTAGGCCTTATCACAAAAGAAATGTGGAGTAGTTCAGAGTTAAACCAACTGCATCAGTAGTAGTAACAAATAAATTGGCATTGAGATGCTGAGATGACCTCTCTATCATTTAGAGGATTAAATCCTCATTTTAATCAATGGGAATTAGAGGATTTATTTTCTTTTTATCCAGTGGTGCACTTGGTTTGACTTTGCATTGCTTCCCTTTTTGCATTGTTTTAACTAAGGCTCTTTGGTCTTTATGCAGAAAGCCTTCCCTAGACATTGCTGGGAACATGTCACAGAGATAGGCTGAATAGGGGGTTAGCTGTATGGGCAACTGAGTTTGATTGAGGAGCTAGTGGGGGAGGGACATATATCGAAAGGAAAGGAAGCAGTGAACATCTTTGTCACTTGCAGGGTGGCACATGAAGTTGCAGCATTGCATATATAGTCTACAGGTGTTTTCTTCTCCTCAATTAAGGTCCGAAATTTCCCTTGTCCTTTTCCTGGCCGTGTGTAGACCTGTGAGCCCCCATGAAATAACAGAGATCTCTAGCCAAGTTCTCTGGTGGCATGAGGAAGCATCCTATTGCTGAGTGGAGTGCATTGCTCTGTTGCTGGTTTTGAGTGCTGGTCCTTTGTGCCATTGACAGTCCGGAAATGACTGAGTGCAGTTGTGGCCTGTGCTATCCAGGTGGTGGGAGCCTTTCCATACTTTGATGTTGCATAATGGCAGGGGATCTAGAGGGGAGTGGCAGATGTGCCCCACAGTGCTGCTACAGATGATGGAGGGTGATGGATCAGTTGGCCAGGCTCACTTAAGGGCAGCCCAGACCTTAGCAGCAGACCAGAGGAGTGGCAGACCTACCTGGGCATCAAGAGTGTTTCTGCCTGATCTGTTGAGCTACAACATTAGACCTTCATGAAACTACAGCAGTCGTCCCTCTTCCATGCCTGGGAGGCCCTGATCAAATGGTGGCCAACATTGGCAAAGTGGCAGCAAGAAGAGGATATTACTGTGCCTAGGCAGTGTGAAGTCTTATACAGGGGACTGGTTCCAGACCCTTCTTGACAGTGGCAGTTTCATCTTTTCTCTGCATACCCTTGGATAGGTGAGCTGGCTGGCTGAGTATGAATTCCCACAGTCTTCCTACACCCTTGTTGTAGTCAGGTATTGTGTGTAGCATGTTGGGATAATCTGGGGTTGCAATGTCTAGTGGTGTTTGTTCTCAGTAAGTTAATTTGCATAGCACCCTTAGGAACATTGCTCAAATTTTGCATTCTTTCTCCTGATGGCAGGTAGTGTTAATGGTGGTTTCCTCCCAGTTCATGTCAGTTTTAGCTGGTGCCATGAGTGGGAACTTCCAGCACAGAGCAGCATGGGATTATGGCAGGTTCCACAAATATTACTTCTTTGTTCCAGGCACCTGTTCTGGCCATGCCAACAGAGCACCAGGTCAATTTTGAACAGCTGCTCCCATCCAGATTTACAGCAATTTCAGCAGAACCATCCTGAGATATTAACAGAACTTGTTTCAGAACATTCCAGGATATATTAACTGTTTGCTTGGGTCTGGATTTAGGGTTTTATGGAGGGTTTCAGGGCTTACATGGAGTCATGGGTGGCTGGGTCCTCTACAAGGCATTATTTGGGTCAGTGGGCAGCTGGGCTTGGGATTTCAGGCTAGTTCCTACTGAAATCTTCACTGGGAAGGTTCTCCTTCCCTGATGAAGGGTGGCTCTGGAATCAGTTCACCTCTTTGGCACAGGGTTGTACCTTAGCTTGAGCAAAGTAAATGGGTGGCTGTGTCTAAACCATACATGCCACTGAGAGTTCTTCTCCTGTAATGCCTTCAGCGGTGTCAGGGGTGCAGACTGGGCCCCTTTGAGGTGTTTGATTGGGGAGCCTGAAGCCCAGATGGGTGTATGGGGACGTGGGCAATGAGGTTGTCTTTTTTTTGCTCCAGCGGATGTAGGTGGATGGGTCCACTGCTGTGGCAGGCTGAGGTGCAGGAGAAGATTTGGAGGAATGATTTTATTGATATCTACTCACTTCTCCCTATTGTGGTGGATGTGACAGAGAATCACTATAAGGATAAGAAAAGGGCAGAAAGGGAGTATGATGTAGAGGATTTTTTCATTAATTTCATAGGGTAACCATAACTTGGTGGTGGTGGATTTACCATAAGTAGTGGAAGAGAAGCTATCTAAGCTCCATTTGGACACGTTCGTGGGCACTTTCCCATTCTGTGGATTTCTCCTTTGGAGCTTATGCCCTAAAAGGAGACATGAAAGTAATTTTAACTGTACAATATTGGGGGTTGTTTTGTACTTTACAGAGGATGGAGCATGATTTTAGAGGTTTTCTTGCCAAGAATAAGAGTTTGTCTTCCTGATGATAATCGGTGGAACCTCGGGGCTGTGATCCAAGTGATTCTCATTGCCCAGAAAGTGAAGCTGCAATAACTGCAGTCCATCTACAGTGAGCTGAATTTTGCTTGTCACATTATAAACATTTTTTACTTTTAACAGATGTTTGGCTCATGATATGGCTGGTGGGTGGAGGCCACAAAATTTAATTTAACTCCAAACAATCCATAAAAGGGTATTTAGGAGTTTGGTAGATGGTGGTGTCTACTGACAAATTGGACCTTCTTATGAATTTGGTGGGTTCCATTACTTTTGGAGTAATTCTCTTTGCTGATTGACATATGGGGACGTGGCCAGCTTGGGTGAATTCAATTGTGTTTGACCAAGAATCCTGAGGCTATGGAATTGTTGGGCACTCAGATGAACGATAGGAAAGTAATCTTCTATTCTGATAACGTGGCTGGCTGTGGTCAACAATTTGACTGCTTCATCTGAGCTGGGCCTTTGTCTTCTGTGCTATTTGTTATTTCATTGTTTACAGCTGAACATCTCTTTTAGAGAGAGGCATATCCTTAAGAATTTTAATACCTCTGCTGATGCTCTCACTCGCATACAGGTGAAGGCATTTCAGAGGCATTGTCAGAGAAATTTTAGGAGGGCAGACCACATTCAGAATTCCTGGCTGGGTGAGGAAAATGTTGTCATTGGCTGCAAGAATGCTTCACAGCAAGGTCTGGGAGGAATGGCTCAAGCTGAAGGACTTGGCTGGCATTCTGGAAGATGATGGGGTAGACTGCATGGAGTCTTATGACTTGTTTGGAATTGGTTGGATATGCCATTGTCCATCCCTGTCCTGAACACCTGCTTGGCAGGACTGGCCTTCTGGTTCAACCTTGTAGGCATGGGCCCCATCCATATAAAAATAGGGGCTGGCCTGCGGGTCATATTATGGCTTTGGTCCCCCCTGGAAAAATTTCTGCAGATGCCCCTACTTCATGTGACAAAATAGATTGCAGTTGGCATGATGCTGAAAAATCTACAGAAGGGCATGTTGTCTAAGGATCTGTGGCTACCTTTATTTTTATTTTTTGGGCCTGTTGGATGAATAGGCAAAACTAACTGGCCTTTTTAATTCAAACTGATTTAGGCCAGAATTCATGCTAGTGTGATTCTTACCTTTACCTCATTTTCCTTTTTTCCTCTTTGTTCTCTCTTCTGCATATTGGGTTCATTGTTTTTTCTTAGTGTTTCTCAAGGTTATGAGTGCATTATTATACGTGTGTGTGTGTGGGGGGGGGGGTATGACGTTGTCTTTCTGTCTACTTAGGTTGCAATCCATTCCAAATGTGAATTATAGGATATTCATACATGTACTGGGACAAGTAACTTATAGCCATCTGTAATTGCCTCCAATTGTCATATGGCACAGCAGAGGTTCAAGTATCATGGTTTGGAGCCAGCTGTTGACAAATGCTCCATGGGTCAATGGCCTGATGTCTTAGTCCTAGACTTGTGTTTGAATTATCTTGGCATGTCTCTGCATTTGACCCTGGATGAAAATAAATTAGGTGTGACATTTCCAAACTGCTAGCCTTTTAATAATAAATATCTAGATAAGGAGATGCTAAAACTAATAAGACAATATTTAAAAGAAAAATATATATGCAGGTAGTTACACAGTAAACAAGATTGAAGAATGGTAAACTACAGTGCAATGCTTATTAATTACAGACTATCAGCAGAGGAGTTTCAAAGCTGCACTTATCTGCATCTCTCCAGGTGTTAACCCTTTGAGTGCCAAGGGGTACGTAATGCCTTGCTTTTTACCCCTCTGGCACTCAAAGGGTTAAACTACTTCTCTACTTCTCTAATCCACAGCCAATCAATGACTGACTAAGGATACTGGAAACTATAGTCCAGTAGCTGAAGAGACAGAGGTTACCTGAACTTGATAACCATACCTGGGAACTTCCAAAGTGAGCTGGCCCATGATCTTTGAAATAGTAACACTTAAAGTTCCTCAAATCATAGATTTAGTAGGTAACACTGGGCTCTCTCATCCATAAAATCTGGGCCTTCACCCTGAGTTTAGGGCTAATACCCTGTGTCTGAAGGTTAAGCCCAAAGAGCTCTCAGTATGCTGCTAACAGTGCAGGGAAGTAGAAGCTAGAGATATGGAAGCTGTTTCACTCAGATAAAGCAGGTTTCTAATTGTTCTAACTATAAAATGAATGAGCTTAACAGAGTGGGATTTTCATTCCTTCTCCCTGCCTCCTCTTTATCCCTCTATTATGTGTGATATGGAGCTGCATTTTAATTGAATACATTGAAACACCTGGGAGCAAAAGGGTTAAGTTTATACCTAACTATCAACATTTGCAGTAGCATAGGCCACTTCACTAAAACCCATAATCGCCATTTTTCCCTTCTCTCCAACCACCAAAATCCCCACACACAATATCTCCCTGAAATAACACACTGGCAACAGAGTAAGGTGGCAAAATCGTGAGGTCACAGCATTATTGAGTTTTTGACCTATGTAAAGAGTCCAAGTAATATACTCTCACCCGTCATACGTGTTGCCTCCAGGGTCCCTAAATGCTTGGGCCACGCCTGCACCCAGCTTGCTGTCATGGGAAGTAAAGGGCAAGACCTTTTAGACAATCACTGCCTCCCTACCTCTGGTCCCTCTCCAAACAACCATACCAGGGGAGGTGAGCAAGGACCAGTGTAGATCCGCTACAACAGGTATATTTTGTAGACTGTTCTAATGAAGTATTTCTTTGTAGACAATGCTATTTTGGCTCTACTGAAGAGCCACCCGGTCCCGGGACCAGGATCTCAGCCTGTCAGCTAGAGCACTTACATGTGTAAAAGGGGCAGAAGTTTGAGCTACAGGACTTACATCATTTCATTTATTTTTTTAATATGTACAATATTAAAATTTCTTAAAATCAAGTATTACTATCCCTTTAAACTCTAACCCCTACCTCCAAATTTTACGATTCTCCCTTTTCCACTCCTGACCCACCCCCCAGCGGGTGAGTAAGCCCCTTTTCTTTGTATTCCCCCACCATAATCCAGCACAGGAGAAGAGAGAAAGGGTACAGGCACCTTGGCCCTTAATGGGCTTCCATGCACTGTTAGGCATCTTCTGAAATTTTACCCTAGATCCCAGCTACTCTAATAACACTAGCCAAGACACACCAAGGTAGTTCAATACCTGGTCCCACTCCCTAGCCTAGAAATCCCTCTCCTACTAGCCCAGTATAGATGGCCTCATCTATAATCTAGCTCTCCAGAGTTAGTCTAATACCTGATCACTTGCCTAAAACCTTCATTCAGCTAGGCTGTTGATCATAAGTCTAGAACCCACATCTACCTAGCCTAACTGTAATCCCTAGGCTACAGTTCCCAACTAGCCTAATACAGAGTTAATAGTCTAGATGGCCCCTGATAGCCTAATACTTAATAACTAGCTACAACTATCTTAATACCAAGTCTTGAGCCACCAGCTAAACAGGTGTAAAGATAATGCTTTGGGCCATTCGTCAGCACTAGTGTTGAGCGAGCATGCTCGGCCGATGCTCGGATCGGCTCGAGCATCGCTCTGCTCGGCACATGGCGGTACTCGTACGAGTACCGCATGTGCTCGCCCGCCATGTTCGGGTCTCCTCCCCGCACGTTTTGCGGCTGCTGCGCAGCCAATAAACGTGCAGGGAGGCTCTGACATCGGTGTAATGCCAGCAGCCATGTTGGCTGCTGGCATTACACTGATTGGCTGGCCAGAACCCGTGGTCGGGTGCTGTATAGCACCTGACCATCGAGTTCGGCTCAGTCTGAGCCAGGGAGAGCTGAGGATAGGAAGGGAAAGGCAGTGTAGGGAGGAAAAAAAAAAAATTGTGAAAAAAAAGAACCAAAAGTCCTTTTTAGGACTACTGTGTGTGGGGGCAGCAGGTTATTTTGTGTGGGGGGAAAAAAAAAAAAAAAAAAAAAAAAAAATATTCTGTTTAGTGTGAAAAGTTGCAGATTAGAGCACATTCTGTTTAGTGTGCACAGTTGCAGATTAGAGCACATTCTGTTTAGTGTGCAAAGTTGCAGATTAGAGCACATTCTGTTTAGTGTGCAAAGTTGCAGATTAGAGCACATTCTGTTTAGTGTGCAAAGTTGCAGATTAGAGCACATTCTGTTAAGTCTTCAAACTAAAATATCAAAGTCACATATTCCATTCAGTGTGCGTCGCCGCAGTTTAGCAGCACATTCTGTGTACTGTGCAGAGTTGCAGAATAGGAAGAAATACTGTTAAGTCTTCAAACTCAAATATCAAAGTCACATATTCCATTCAGTGTGCTTCGCCGCAGTTTAGCAGCACATTCTGTGTACTGTGCAGAGTTGCAGAATAGGAAGAAATACTGTTAAGTTTTCAAACTCAAATATTAAAGTCACATATTCCATTCAGTGTGCTTCGCCGCAGTTTAGCAGCACATTCTGTGTACTGTGCAGAGTTGCAGAATAGGAAGAAATACTGTTAAGTTTTCAAACTCAAATATTAAAGTCACATATTCCATTCAGTGTGCTTCGCCGCAGTTTAGCAGCACATTCTGTGTACTCTGCAGAGTTGCAGAATAGTAAGAAATAGTGTTAAGTTTTCAAACTCAAATATCAAAGTCACATATTCCATTCAGTGTGTATCACCGCCGTTTAGCAGCCTATTCTGTGTACTCTGCACAGTTGCAGAATAATAAGAAATACTGTTAAGTTTTCAAACTCAAATATTAAAGTCACATATTCCATTCAGTGTGTATCACCGCCGTTTAGCAGCCTATTCTGTGTACTCTGCAGAGTTGCAGAATAGTAAGAAATAGTGTTAAGTTTTCAAACTCAAATATTAAAGTCACATATTCCATTCAGTGTGTATCACCGCCGTTTAGCAGCCTATTCTGTGTACTCTGCAGAGTTGCAGAATAGTAAGAAATAGTGTTAAGTTTTCAAACTCAAATATCAAAGTCACATATTCCATTCAGTGTGTATCACCGCCGTTTAGCAGCCTATTCTGTGTACTCTGAACAGTTGCAGAATAGTAAGAAATACTGTTAAGTTTTCAAACTCAAATATTAAAGTCACATATTCCATTCAGTGTGTCTCACCGCCGTTTAGCAGCCTATTCTGTGTACTCTGCACAGTTGCAGAATAGTAAGAAATACTGTTAAGTTTTCAAACTCAAATATTAAAGTCACATATTCCATTCAGTGTGTTCCACCGCCGTTTAGCAGCCTATTCTGTGTACTCTGCACAGTTGCAGAATAATAAGAAATACTGTTAAGTTTTCAAACTCAAATATTAAAGTCACATATTCCATTCAGTGTGTTTCACCGCCGTTTAGCAGCCTATTCTGTGTACTCTGCACAGTTGCAGAATAATAAGAAATACTGTTAAGTTTTCAAACTCAAATATTAAAGTCACATATTCCATTCAGTGTGTATCACCGCCGTTTAGCAGCCTATTCTGTGTACTCTGCAGAGTTGCAGAATAGTAAGAAATAGTGTTAAGTTTTCAAACTCAAATATTAAAGTCACATATTCCATTCAGTGTGTATCACCGCCGTTTAGCAGCCTATTCTGTGTACTCTGCACAGTTGCAGAATAGTAAGAAATACTGTTAAGTTTTCAAACTCAAATATTAAAGTCACATATTCCATTCAGTGTGTTTCACCGCCATTTAGCAGCCTATTCTGTGTACTCTGCACAGTTGCAGAATAATAAGAAATACTGTTAAGTTTTCAAACTCAAATATGAAAGTCACATATTCCATTCAGTGTGTATCACCGCCGTTTAGCAGCCTATTCTGTGTACTCTGCAGAGTTGCAGAATAGTAAGAAATAGTGTTAAGTTTTCAAACTCAAATATTAAAGTCACATATTCCATTCAGTGTGTATCACCACCGTTTAGCAGCCTATTCTGTGTACTCTGCACAGTTGCAGAATAGTAAGAAATACTGTTAAGTTTTCAAACTCAAATATTAAAGTCACATATTCCATTCAGTGTGCTTCGCCGCAGTTTAGCAACACATTCTGTGTACTGTGCAGAGTTGCAGAATAGGAAGAAATACTGTTAAGTTTTCAAACTCAAATATTAAAGTCACATATTCCATTCAGTGTGCTTCGCCGCAGTTTAGCAGCCTATTCTGTGTACTCTGCACAGTTGCAGACTAGGAAGAAATACTGTTAAGTTTTCAAACTCAAATATCAAAGTCACATATTCCATTCAGTGTGCGTCGCCGCAGTTTAGCAGCATATTCTGTGTACTCTGCACAGTTGCAGAATAGGAAGAAATACTGTTAAGTCTTCAAACTCAAATATTAAAGTCACATATTCCATTCAGTGTGTGTCACCGCCGTTTAGCAGCCTATTCTGTGTACTCTGCACAGTTGCAGAATAGGAAGAAATACTGTTAAGTTTTCAAACTCAAATATTAAAGTCACATATTCCATTCAGTGTGTTTCACCGCCGTTTAGCAGCCTATTCTGTGTACTCTGCACAGTTGCAGAATAATAAGAAATACTGTTAAGTTTTCAAACTCAAATATTAAAGTCACATATTCCATTCAGTGTGTTTCACCGCCGTTTAGCAGCCTATTCTGTGTACTCTGCACAGTTGCAGAATAATAAGAAATACTGTTAAGTTTTCAAACTCAAATATTAAAGTCACATATTCCATTCAGTGTGTATCACCGCCGTTTAGCAGCCTATTCTGTGTACTCTGCAGAGTTGCAGAATAGTAAGAAATAGTGTTAAGTTTTCAAACTCAAATATTAAAGTCACATATTCCATTCAGTGTGTATCACCGCCGTTTAGCAGCCTATTCTGTGTACTCTGCACAGTTGCAGAATAGTAAGAAATACTGTTAAGTTTTCAAACTCAAATATTAAAGTCACATATTCCATTCAGTGTGTTTCACCGCCGTTTAGCAGCCTATTCTGTGTACTCTGCACAGTTGCAGAATAATAAGAAATACTGTTAAGTTTTCAAACTCAAATATTAAAGTCACATATTCCATTCAGTGTGTATCACCGCCGTTTAGCAGCCTATTCTGTGTACTCTGCAGAGTTGCAGAATAGTAAGAAATAGTGTTAAGTTTTCAAACTCAAATATTAAAGTCACATATTCCATTCAGTGTGTATCACCGCCGTTTAGCAGCCTATTCTGTGTACTCTGCACAGTTGCAGAATAGTAAGAAATACTGTTAAGTTTTCAAACTCAAATATTAAAGTCACATATTTCATTCAGTGTGCTTCGCCGCAGTTTAGCAGCACATTCTGTGTACTGTGCAGAGTTGCAGAATAGGAAGAAATACTGTTAAGTTTTCAAACTCAAATATTAAAGTCACATATTCCATTCAGTGTGCTTCGCCGCAGTTTAGCAGCCTATTCTGTGTACTCTGCACAGTTGCAGACTAGGAAGAAATACTGTTAAGTTTTCAAACTCAAATATCAAAGTCACATATTCCATTCAGTGTGCGTCGCCGCAGTTTAGCAGCATATTCTGTGTACTCTGCACAGTTGCAGAATAGGAAGAAATACTGTTAAGTCTTCAAACTCAAATATTAAAGTCACATATTCCATTCAGTGTGTGTCACCGCCGTTTAGCAGCCTATTCTGTGTACTCTGCACAGTTGCAGAATAGGAAGAAATACTGTTAAGTTTTCAAACTCAAATATTAAAGTCACATATTCCATTCAGTGTGTGTCACCGCCGTTTAGCAGCCTATTCTGTGTACTCTGCACAGTTGCAGAATAGGAAGAAATACTGTTAAGTTTTCAAACTCAAATATTAAAGTCACATATTCCGTGTAAGATGAAGAAGGCGGGTAAAAAGGGGCGGGGAAGTGGACGTGATCCTGATAGTTCAGGGCGCGGGTCAGGACGCGGAGAAACTGTGCCTGGTGCCAGAGCACAAGAAAGAAAGACATCCACCATACCTAGCTTCATGTCTCATTTCACAGGGCATCGCAGGACATCACTCTCGAGGTCCGACCACTGCGAACAGGTGGTCGGTTGGATGTCAGCTGATACTGCTTCCAGTCGGTTAAGCACCACCCTGTCTTCCACCAAGTCCACTCTCAGTAGCCAAGAGTCTGGTCAACATAATCCTCACTCTGATCATCCTTCCTCCCACCATACACGGTCTGGTCAAAGAAGTGATCCCACACTGGGATATAGTGAGGAGCTCGTCTCATCACCAATCCTTCATTTGACCCTCTCTCCAAGCACGCTTGCAGAGGAACATGACATCTTGTGCCCTGATTCACAACCTCTAGAGGGTACCCAATCACAAGAAGATGACAGATGTGAACGGCATTTAAGGTCAAAGGAAGTAGTGGATGATGATGATGATGATGAGACACAGTTGCCATTAAATCAACCACTATTTCCGTCTCAAGACCTTGTTGAGGAGAATGTTATACAGTTGTCAATGACTGAGTATGTGGTGGGATCAAGACATGGGGAGGATGATCAGAGTGAGGAAGTGGAGGAGGACTTGGTGGACGATGAGGTGACTGACCCCACCTGGGAAGGTGGAGAGCCGAGCGATGACAGCAGTCCTGAGGGTGAGCCATCTGCAGCACCGCAACAGGCTGGAAGAGGCAGTGGTGTGGCTACAGAAAGAAGGCGGACCGCACCAAACCGGCCCGCAAATGTTCCACGGAGCACCCCCTTGCGTAAATCTACCTTGCCAAAGGGTAGGTGTTCCGCGGTATGGCGTTTTTTTAAGGAAAGTGCGGACGACAAAAGAATTGTAGTTTGCAACCTGTGCCACACCAGAATGAGCCGAGGCATGAACACTAGAAACCTCACCACCACCAGCATGATCCGACACATGGCATCCAAGCACCGTAGTAAGTGGGAGGAACGCCTGGATCGCCCATCTGTGTCTGCAGGCCACACCACTGCCTCCTCTTCCCCTGTTTTCGGTGCCGGCCAATCGCCTGTCGAAGGCGCAGGCCCGCATACCTCCCGCCCTGCACCTGTACCATCTGAAGCACCATCAGCGACCACATCCACTTCCCTGTCCCAGCACAGCGTCCAAATGTCGTTACCCCAGGCATTTGAGCGCAAGAGAAAGTACCCAGCCACCCACCCACAGGCCATAGCACTAACCTCACACCTTTCAAAATTACTGGCCATCGAAATGCTGCCATTTAGGCTTGTGGACACTGAGTCCTTCCGCAGCCTGATGGCAGCAGCTGTCCCTCGGTACGCGGTCCCCAGCCGCCACTACTTTTCCCGGTGTGCCATCCCCGCATTACACCACCATGTGTCCCGTAACATCACCCGTGCCCTGACCAACGCAGTTACTGGGAAGGTCCACTTAACGACTGACACATGGACAAGTGCTTGTGGCCAGGGACGCTACATTTCCCTGACGGCACACTGGGTGAATGTCGTGGAGGCTGGGAGCGACTCGGACCCTGGGATGGCACGGGTGCTACCCACGCCGAGGATTGCGGGCCCTACCTCCATCAGGGTTTCCACCAGCACCTACGTTATTGGCTCCTCCTCCTCCGTTTCCACCTCCGAATTCTCTACACGCAGCGCCACTCCCCCATCAGCCAGTAGCTGGAAGCAGTGTAGCACTGCAGTGGGGAAGCGTCAACAGGCCGTGCTGAAGCTGATCTGCCTTGGGGACAAACAGCACACGGCCTCAGAGCTGTTGCAGGGGATTAGTCACCAGACCGAGCAGTGGCTCTCGCCACTCAACCTGCAACCAGGCATGGTTGTGTGTGATA
Source organism: Rhinophrynus dorsalis (assembly GCA_037306005.1). Lineage (NCBI taxonomy): Eukaryota > Metazoa > Chordata > Amphibia > Anura > Rhinophrynidae > Rhinophrynus > Rhinophrynus dorsalis. Next base: position 150,122,038 of record CM074722.1, on the reverse strand, counting down.
ATGGGCGTAACTTGGTGGCGGCTTTGGAGCTCGGCAAGCTCACACACGTACCATGCCTAGCGCATGTATTTAATTTAGTGGTGCAGCGATTTCTAAAAACCTACCCCAATGTGCATGATCTCTTGACCAAGGTGCGCCGCGTGTGTGCACATTTCCGTAAGTCATCTACAGCTTCGGCCGGCCTGTTGAAGCTGCAGCAGCGCTTACAATTGCCAGCTCACCTGCTGCTGTGTGACGTGAGCACGCGCTGGAACTCCACCTTCCACATGTTGGCCCGGCTTTGTGAGCAGCAGAGGGCAGTAGTGGAGTACCAGCTGTTACACGGTCGTCGCCTCTCCGTTCAACTTCCTGTAATCAGAAGTGAGGAGTGGGAATGGATGTCAGACCTCTGCGAGGTTTTACGCAATTTTGAGGAATCGACACAGATGGTGAGCGGCGATAACGCTATTATCAGTGTAACCATCCCACTTCTGTGTCTACTGAAACGCTCGCTGCTCACAATTAAAACCGACGCTTTGCATGTGGAAGAGGTGGAAATGGGGGAGGAAGAGCTTACACAAGGTGATAGCCAGAGCACCCTCACTTCGTCTTCTCAGCGACAATTGGAGGAGGCGGAGGAGGAGGAGGAGGAGGAGGAGGAAGACACGGTTGCCTCCGCTACAGAGGGTAGCCATGGAACTTTAGTTCCATCTCTTCAGCGTGGGTGGGCAGAAGAGGAGGAAGAGGATGAGGAGATTGAGAGTCATCCTCCTGGTGAGGACAGCGAAATCTTGACTGTTGGTACTCTGGCACACATGGCTGACTTTATGTTAGGCTGCCTTTCCCGTGACCCACGCGTTATACGCATTTTAAACAACACGGATTACTGGGTGTTCACCCTTCTGGACCCCCGCTACAAAGAGAATTTCTCATCTCTCATTCCTCCGGTGGAGAGGACAAGCAAAATGGTGCAATACCAGAAGGTTCTTGTCGAAAAATTGCTCCAAAATTTTCCATCTGACAACGCTGGCGGCAGAGTACGTGCTACCTTGGCCAACCGAGAAGGGGAGAAAAGGGGAGCACACAGCAGTTCCGACAAAGGCAGGGCAACACTCTCCAAGGCGTGGGACACCTTCATGACACCCCGCCAGCACCCTCACCCTGATGCGCAGCCTAATGTCACAAGGAGGGAAAAGTTTTGGAAGATGGTGAAGGAGTACGTAGCAGACCGTGTCAGCGTCCTCAATGATCCCTCTGTGCCTTACAACTACTGGGTGTCCAAGCTGGACACGTGGTATGAACTGGCACTCTACGCCTTGGAGGTGCTGGCCTGCCCTGCCGCCAGCGTTCTGTCTGAGCGGGTATTTAGGTCTGCTGGTGGCATCATAACAGATAAGCGTATCCGCCTTTCCACCGACAATGCTGATAGGTTGACACTTATAAAAATGAACAAGGCCTGGATTTCCCCTGACTTCTCCACTCCACTGGAGGAAAGCCCCGGGGGAACATAAACTCACTTTATATATGTTATTTACAATGATGGGAATACTCTGTATTCCCATTCACCCCTTCCACCCAAAAAACGGGTATATGGTTGACTCTTAATCTTCTCATCCTCCTCCTCCTCTTCCATATGCCCTGTACTATAATTTTTATATAGGGCCAGCTCACCAGCGGGCCCAGTGATATAATTTTTATATAGGGCCAGCTCACCAGCGGGCCCTGTGATATAATTTTTATATAGGGTCAGCTCACCAGCGGGCCCTGTTTGCCAATTTTTATATAGGTCAGCTCACCAGCGGGCCTTCTCATATAATGTTTTATTGGGTCAGCTCTCTAGCGGGCCATCTCATATAATGTTTTATAGCGTCAGCTCACTAGCGGGCCTTCGCATATAATGTTTAGGATGGTCAGCTCTGCAGCAGACCCTCACCCATAATGTTTTAGATGGTCAGCTCAGCGCACGTTTCCCTCTTAATCATGGCCTCAGTTCAATAAAATCAAGGAAATTTTTGGGAGAATTTGCCTCTGTGCACGTTTCCCTCTTAATCATGGCCTCAGTTCTGAAAATCAAGGAAATTTTTGGGAGAATTTGCCTCTGTGCACGTTTCCCTCTTAATCATGGCCTCAGTTCTGAAAATCAAGGAAATTTTTGGGAGAATTTGCCTCTGCGCACGTTTCCCTCTTAATCATGGCCTCACTTCCGAAAATCAAGGAAATTTTTGGGATAATTTGCAGATGATATACAAGTAAATATACAGCAAATATTGTTTGGTAACAATTTTTCGCCTAAAGTCATTTTTATTTTCCTTTTTGTGTGTTTTACGGTCAGTCTGTAAAAATGGCATACTACGGGCGAAAGATCGTTCCCAGCAGCGATGTTGGAGTCCAAGATGCATCCAGACATCCTCCCTATGCTGTCCCTGAACCATTTCTGTAGTGTTTCCATCTTTTTCTGCCCTTTTCCTATGGACCAGGCACCCTCCCCTCATCAGAGCAGGGGGTGCCTGGTGTAATGCTCGAGTCCTCCCATTGACTTCAATGGGGCTCGGGTGCTCGGCCGAGCACTCGAGCCTCAGGGGGTGCTCGGTCAGAGCACCCGAACACCCGAGCATTGGGGTGCTCGCTCATCACTAGTCAGCACCATTTGGATAAGACGCACTAAGTGAGCACATACACCCTGCTGGTGAATATCTTAATGTCCCTTACTTCATTCATCACAAAGATAAGAAAAGAAGGGTTGTGTTACAGATATTGGGGTAAATGCCTACTATTAGGGAAGGGAGAAAAGTCCTGTTTTGTTCCCACAGGGAATTTAACCACTAGGTTTTCCGCTTCTCCCGCTGGAAATTTGGTCCATAGAGAAATCCATAGATTTTCCACTGTTTCACTAAGAGCAGAGTATATTTTGGGTACAGGTTTATACACAGAAAGTATGGTAGTGCCCTGTCAGGATTTCAAGGTTCTCAAATGGCAAAAATGTACCTCCATTGGAAGAGGTCCTGTAAGGGAGGCACAGCATAAGAGGAAGCGCCTGGCAATTGAAGAATAATGCACAATGCCTCCTGAGGGGGTGGGAGGCTGAGGGTCGTGCTCATTAGAAGTGAAGTGCTCCACGCCTGAAGAGGTCTATTATAATTTTTGGTCTGATTTTTATTTATTTATTTTTACAGTGTGCTATCTGTACTATTAGTAAAGTTAACTCTTTGAGTGCCAAAGAGGTATGCAGCAAATATATATTGCAAATACCCCTGTACCACTCAAACAGGTTAGCACACTTTTTTTATATGCCCCAGAGCCCCGGGAACTTTTAGCAGTCCTTCTGCTGGTGCTAGTTATGGCACCTCTGACTTGTTGATGGTGTATCTCCCAGCCAGACCTGTGGTTGTGCTTCATGTGGGATCTTAGCGAAGAGGTGCCTAGGTGTGAGTCTGCTTTCCCCCCTGCTCACATACTTTTTACACAGACAACAGATAGCATCATGTTTATCTTTTGGATTGTGAGTAAAGTATCTCCATACACTTCATAGACTGTGGGGGGGCTGCAGCTACTACTGGGGGTAGATGCTGTTAGAATTGTACTACTACTAAATGTAGTTGCTGCACGTCAAACAGCAGCAGAGGCACTCATCATATCTAGGGTTGTGGATATTGATAACCTATGTTGTTGATACTGGTTACTCAACACTAGTGTGTGAGGGTCAGTGGGGGTTGGACTTGGAATCAGTGAGGAATGTGTATATTTTGCTGTCTTTGATTGACCAGGGTCAGACTTTCCAATTGTTTCTCAAAAAGTTTATAGACAGATGCAATTGGCAACAGGGGAGTATTTAGGTGCACAGGCTGTGTTACTTGTACTCATATGGTAAATGGATTGAGGCTCAGCATCCCGAGTGCTCATTATGTGATTGAGGTGAAGGGACACATAACGTGTACAACATCATATGTAGTGTATCTGTTGTTCTGCCCGTGTGTTAAATATTATGTTGGTAAAACCAGTAGACATTTCAAAGAAATATTACGTGAACATCGTTCTCTCATAATGAGAGGACTCAATAACACACTGACCGATCAACAGATGGCAAGATCACCAGTAGCAAGTCATTTCGTGCAAATGAAACATAAAATAAGGGATCTCAAATGTTTTCCTTTTGAACATGTATCATTGGGACCACGGGGTGGAGACAGAGGATCCAGGCTGTCTAAGAGAGAGATGTTCTGGATATATACGCTTGAAACTTTAGCACCCAGTGGTCTCAATGATCAGTTTAGTCTGATAGATTACATTTGATCAAGAGTGGTTGATACAATGTGGCCATTATATTTTACTATGTTATTAACAAAAGATGTAATGCAACTATGCATCCGGTCGGCGCGGCTGTGGCTGGGGAATGCGTCCATGGTTGCCTTGACAACGGTGGTGCGCCTTTTCGGCACCAATCGCTAAGACTGGGTATTTAAACAATAGCATACGCTGAGTTCTGTAAAGCAATGGTCCCTGATGAAAGTCCCAGAGTGGACCGAAACGTCGGACGAATCCGGCAGTATGCTGTTTTAATATGTTTTAAGTGGATTAATAAAAGAATATTGTTTTATTAAAGGGAGCTCGGCTTGCACATGTTTGTGGATGAAGCTCAATGGTGCCGTTATGTAAAACCAGTCTGTTGTATCTTTTACTGGTGGGCCATGTGGTAGGTAAGTCAACAGGAGCTGGTATCCTGAGGGGTTGCTGCGGTCCCAGTGCTGTGGTAGCGAGTGGCCTGGAGTGGTGACGTTACTGTCTCAGTATAATGCTAACTGGAGCTTGATGTGAAGATAGAAGCCATTCACACCACACCGAAGGGAAGCGTGAACACTCTCAGTGGGGAAGCTGGGAGGGAGGTGGGAGGAGAATTAGGAAGTCAAGAGATGTGCCGGAGATTCAGCATGCTGCATTATGCTGACTGGCACAGCTTGAAGATTAAATATCTTTAAAAGTAAGTAAGTGAAAAAACCCCACACATTTCCTAAAACTACTTTAATAACTAAACCAATGTTAAAAACTTTTTAAGAGGTGATAGTTCCCCTTTAAGGATTTCTCTGTTTCATCACAGGTGGGACAATCAAAATGTATGAGCCAGTGACTAACCCGCCTATGTTAAATCAGGGAAATGCTTAAATTCTGGCCTGGAGGATGGAACTTGGACACCCCTGGAATAGTCCTTTGTGAGTATGCTTTGTGATCAATAATTAGAAAAACAAAATAAATGTACCCATATCTCTGGGATATGCATGCACTGTAGTCTGAGTGCACAAAAGTTAATGTGAAAATCCCTGCTCTGGTACTTTAAATAGTTGCTGTCTAAATTATTCAGAAGATTACTAACAGCTGCTGCCTCCAGCCTACAATCTGCTTCCGTTTCTGAAAGAGAAAATGGCTGTTGGTATGTTGCTATATAAATTACCCACTGAACATATGGACGTTGGATTAGATGTGTTCACTGGCATTCTACTTTGACCAGTGAATCAAAGAGACACATTTGGGGTTCCAACCTTGTCCTTAAATACCCCTAATAGTTCAGGACTTAACTCTTTGAGTGCCACTATGCATTGCATACTCCTTATGGCACTAAAGGGGTTAAAGGAATAGTAAAATGTTAATATGGAAAAATCTGTATTGCACACTTTATACTACTGACTAAATCATGAGTACTTCCACTCCTGGGAGATGTTTTATTCAAAAGCTATTTCTGAACGTTGCAATTTTTGGGTGCAGTACTTTCATGGCCTGAAATGTTTATGTTGCTATAGCAGTCTATGGAAAAGAAAAATCAAACAAATTAGCCCTGTGCTTTCCTGAGGCAGAGTACTTAAATCTCAAGGCTGCTGCCACTACCACTGCTAAGTGGAGCTGAGAAGGACTCTTCTCCTCCCAAAAGCTTTTGTTTGCAAGTTCACTGCAAGTACACTGATAGCTACATAACCTTCAGGTACTCCATAGGCTAAATTCATGTGGGTGACATACTAAAACCATGATGTACCTAACGCCTGAGTACATTCAATTGCACAATGCTGCTTTAGAGTGCATTATGCAAGCAAAAAATTGCCAGTGTGTACAGCACCCTTAACCCTTTGAGTACCAGAGGGGTACAGAACTCTTTGCAGAGCAATGCATTCTGTACCCCTCTGTCATTCAAAGGGTTAATTGCTTTCATAAGAGTGTAGGGTTGCCACCTTTTCTTCAAAAAAATACTGGCCGTGGCATTCCCTCCATAGACTTAACATTGGACAGACGCCAATTTTATACCAGCTGGGTGGCAACCCTATACAAGTGTCTTAGGTACAGCTTCTCTAAAATTGCCTGTGTGAATAAGGCCTAGCACTACAGGGATTCTAGATTTCCCTGACAGTCGTAAAACCACAGATAAGAAATTCTGAGTTGAGCTGATTCTGGTTTTTCTTTTTTAAAGGGTGAGTATATTCTAAGGTTTGTTATTACAAATTGCTAGTCCGAGGATAGGTTAGAATGTATGGGAAACCATTTAGAAAATTTGGGGGGGAGAACCAGGCAAGGGGAAAATGCACTAGAGTGTGGAATTCTCCTGTGAGAAAAATCTCTCCAATTCCTATGTTACTGTACGGAGACTATGAACTAAGACAATGGCTCCCAGCTCTCTCCTCATGGGTTCCTAAAAGGCTGTGGTGGTTATGCATGAAGGTGTACTAAAAGGTGATAAAGTAGGGATTATTTTTCCAATGAGATCACGTCTCCTGTTTCTATGTTATTTTTGTAGCCTATGTACTAAAATATCTCCCACTTTAGAAATCTAGGTGAATGAACCACAGAACATAGAAACTGGAGGACTGGGAAGAGATGTACTGAGGTGTGATAAGGCGGTAATAAAGAGGAGGTAACTTCTCCAGTTCCTATGTTAGTCTATAGAACCTATGCACTAAGATTACTCAAACTGGTGAGATCTTAGTGCACAGGTTCAATAAAATAATATAGGAATTGCAAAGCTTCTGTCACTGGAGGACTTGTCTCCTCTTTTCACACCATAGTATATTTCCCTGGGCAGTTAATGATCTCTGAAGCCTAGTGTTGAGAACCACTGGTGTATGTTTTCACTAGAACCTGGAAATTAGCAATTTCCAGGAGAACTGGCTTATGCTGTATGGAAGTTTTGGAAATGGACTATTGTTTCTTGTCATTATAGAGCGTGTATGGAAAAACAAACAAACAAAAAAACACTACCAAAGCATTTAGTTTAGTGAATTGTCATTTTTAATATGAGAGATTAATCCCTGCATATGCTCGACACCCGTCTGGCAAACAAAAGGTTAAAAATATCTCCCCCAACTAATGGAACAGTTAGGACCTTATTCTTCAAGCTAAAGAGGAGCAATTCTGGGGCAAACCAATTGCACTTGGTATGTGTGTGTGTGTGGGGGGGATTGTTGGAGACCTCTCTACCATTAAAGGGATAGTAATGTTTCATAATAAAAGCATCTCTAATTAATCATCATAGTATTTGGACTTTGGAGAGTGTTATTTCAATTCTGTCAGAGTTGTAGTTCCAGAGTAATTAAATGACAAAGTGTCCCCCTCCCGCCCCTTTTACTGATGTCAAACTCTTCAGCCTGAGAAGAAGGGAGGTGCCCAGGTAGACTGCAGAGAAGGACAATCTTCAATTAAGATAAGGGAAAAACCTGAAAAGCTTGTCAAGGGGGGCAGGGATTTCATTGTTTTCATAGGAATAAGAGTGTCCCCTTCTGTTATCTGTCTGGTCTATTGACTGCATTCCACATCTGAGAAGGAATTGCTTACACTAGGTATAAGGGGCGGGAGGGGGAAACTTTGCTTGTGAATATCTCATAAACCATAAAGGTTTGAGAGATAAGACTTATATCATTCTTCATGTTTTTTTAATGCCTACAAAATAAAATAAAGTTAAAACAAAGTATTACTATCCCTTTAAAGGTGTTAAACAGCCCAATGGATATTTAAAGACTTTTCATTTCAATCCCATGGTTGCAGTTAATTTTCAGAAAAGAAAACTCTTTTGCTTGTTGCATAAAGCTTTTAGGAACTAGTTTTCAGTTCCTCAGTCAGCAAGTCTTCTGTTTTCCTGTAATACATTTCAATAAATGGGACACGGGCTTGTAAAACTAAAGCGTATAATCTGATCCATTTCTTTTTACCAGATTAAATTCTGACATCTCATTTCCATGTGGGATGGAGATTTCTCTGCCTCATAGTACTTTGCATTAATTAATTTTCCAGTGGAATACAAATATTCAGGACAAATTCAGCCTTGTTCTGCTACAGACATTACTTATCAGCTGATAAACCCAACTTTGCTTCCATCACCGTCACAATAGTTAAATGTACACAAGCAAAACATTTAAATAGGTTAACTGAGTGCCAGAGGGGTTTACAATGCATTGAGAAGCTATACATTGGACACCTCTCTGACAATTACAGGATTCATTCTAGATCTCTAAACAACAGTTTTGTACAGTAACTGAGTATTTTATTTGTGCAGCTTGCACTGAGTGACTAGTTATTTTCTATTTATATATAATTAAATCATGTCACATGAGAACTTACTGTCTTAGCCCTACATTAAACCTCCTCTCTCACTGACACTGCTTAGAAGTACATTACCAAACTTCTCTTACACTGAAAGGATTAAAAGAGCAGTAAACTTTGTTCTGAAATAATATATATTGTGGGACTTTTCCTGTTGAGTAAATTAATGGCACTACCATAGTAACATAGTTGATGAGGCTGAAAAAAGACATGTGACCATCAAGTCCAGCCCATGCCAAAAACACCCCTGTTAATCCAGAGGAATGCAAAAAAAAAAACCCTCTGGAGCAATTTCTAATTTAGCCCCAAGTGGGTAAAAAAAACCTGTATACCCCACTGGCAGTCAAAGGGTTAATTCTACTAACTTTGGACACATTTTGGGTGTACTTTGGATGTATTGATATGAGGATTTTTTTCACATGCAATTCCTGCTTAGGTTGTTAAAAGATGCGCTAAGGGATTCTATGCCCAAAAATCTGGGTTGATGGCATAATGGAAGAAGGTGGAGCAGTTCAACCAACTGCTGCATCTGACAGTGATACAAACAAGTACAACAGTCCTGATAGTAGTAGCAAAAATTGTGAAAATCCCTCTGAGGGGAAAAGTAAATAGAAATCGTTTGAAACTTCAAAAAGCCTACAGAAATATAAAATTCCTGGGGATGCTGAAGATGACCTAATTACCGATTATGATGTAGATCGAGACAATATCCCTGCAGCATCCTCCTGTTCTTCAGATACGAATGAAGTTGAAATCAAGAGAGATAATGACCTGGCCAGAAAATTAATTGAAATGCAAAGGCTCAATCTTCCACCACAGAAAAGGAACACTGTGCCGATTTATAAACTGTTCGAGAAATCAATTGTAAAGTCTAACTCTGGCCAAGTAAAGATGCCAAAAAAAATACAGAATCATTCTATCCTCATCAGCATAATCGCTGCTTCCAAGTCCAACCACCACCCAGCTGCACAGACACCAGTGAGCTAGCTCAGTGGTAAATTCCCTGACTATGGAGCCTGTTCAAACCTCAAGGTTGCAGGTTTGAATCCCGGCAGGGTCAACTCAGCCCTTCATCCTTCCGAGGTCGATAAATGATTACCATTGACTGGGTAATAATAACATCTGTTATTTCAGCTGCCGATTTGGTTAATTCCAAGAGCGAGCGCTGAAAGCGCCTTGAGTCCCACTGGGAGAAAGGTGCCATATAAATACGAGTTATTATTATTATTATAATGTTGAGTAACCAGCAACAATACAGGTTACCAATATCCACAACCCTAGCTATGCTGCTGTTGGAAGTGCAGCACCTTTAACACCTAGTCGTAGTACAATTGCAGCAACATCTAACCCCAGTAGTAATGGCCCCTCAGAAACCCCTCAGTCGAGGAGTCCACAATATGAAGATACTTCACTCACAATCCAAAAGCTAAACTTGTTGCTGTTGTCTGTGTAAGATGCATGTGAGCAGAGGGAAAGCAGACTCACACCTAGGCACTTCCTCAATGTGATCCCACCTTAAGCAAGGTCACAGGTCTGACTGGCAGATAAACCATCAACATGTCAGAGATGTCACAACTAGCAGAAGCACTCCTAAGTTCTTGGGGCATATAATAGAAGTAATGATGTTGATGTGTCATAGTGAGCCAAGAATTTGTTCATTTGAAATAACACCTATGGCTCCTGCTGCAGAAGAGTATGACTCAGAGTTTCTTGTAGGAGATGACAAGAGTCATAGAACATGATTTCTCTGAAGTTGAAAGATGTATTGCAAAGAACAAATTGTTCTTAAACACAGACCAAACTGTCACAATATTTGGTACATAGCACAAACTGCAAAATCTCAGCAATACCCATCTATACATTGTAACACAGTATAATTGTAAATTGGCCCCAGTGGACTCCTACAAATATCTTAGTATGTGGCTTGACCCCAACCTCACTTTTTTAGTCTTCACATTGATAAATTAACCTCCAAACTTTATCCCTAAATAAGTACTCTCTTTATAAAAAAATCATGTTTAAGTATCTTGGTGTTTTATTAGAGGTCTGGAATTCCAGAAAAAGATAAAAGAAAAGACATAAACACACACTGGTAGTGAAAACTATAACTACAGTTTATTGAACATGCAATGATATAAAACAAATCAGGATACTTAGCTACCGAGCTGTTCATCAATGTGGGAGAGCCCTCTACATGTAACTCCGTAGTATCATTCAACAGTGAAACAAACAGACTTGAGATCAGATACACTCTCTCCGGTCTCAGATGGCTCTAAACAAAAAGCGTGTTGAGTATGGGGTAAATACAGACTACACCCTTAAAGGTATGCAAGGTATGTCTAACACTACGAATGCGTATTTACTCGGTTATATAACACTAGCTTACCACTACACATGCGTATCTAAACCGCTATATAACACTGAATGTTGCACAACTGGAAATAGCACTATCTGCCTCTCATAAACACTACATAACTGAAGATGGCACTACTTGTCTCTCTGTTGTTTAGCTGGCTACATGACTGCAGAGCATTAACCCCCAACTAACCGTGAGGAGATCACCAAAAACCATCCCTTACACTTGGTGAGAAAATTGTAACAGATGTTGCTGCCAGTCATAGACTATGGTGACATAGTATATGCTCCAGTGCCACAAATCTAAACTTGACACTCTGTATAATTCATTTTGCCTCTTTATACTCCATCATTACACTACCCATCACTGTGATATGCTTAAAGAACTCAATTGGTTAACACTCAAATCTAGACGTGCCCTTCACCTTTCTTGCTTAGTACACAACCACTTCTCTGTTACACTACCTGAGCAGTATCCTCACTCCAGCTCTCCATACCAACTATAACCTTAGCTCCACTGCTAACAACTCTCTGCGTATACCACAACACAAGAAAGAAGCAGGACATTCTAACTTCCCCTTCAGAGCTCCAAAAGCCTTGAATAATCTGCCTGAAATAATCAAATCTTCTCCCAGTCTAAAATCCTTAAAAGTAAATGCTTCTTTATATATAAAAACAGTACGTAATTGTATATATATCTTTTTTAATTTGTTTGTGTATTTATGTGTGTATGCATATATAATTTTTCTATATTTGTGTAAATATATGTAACCCTTGCTGAAAACTATCCAGGACATACTTGAAAACGAGAGAAATCTCAATGTATTCCAGGTAAAACATTTTCTAAATAAAATAAATAAAAAATAGACTGCCCGCACATCCTGCCTCTACTGCCACTACCCCCTCTGGTCTTGTTGCTAAAGCTCTTCTGCCATGTATTGTCAACTCACACTAACTGAATTCTTGGGACAATGCCAAAAACTTCCCAAAATAATCCCAAACTACACCTGTAAAATGGCAGAATTGTCAAGATGTTGGCAGTTGACATGCTGCCTTAGGTTTTAAAGAACTGATGTCATCAGAAGCACCTAGTTGGCATATCCCAAGCCACAAGCAGGTAGTTAGTGTGGTGGTCTGGAAACCTCATACAGAAAGATAATCCACAGACTATATAATTGTACTGCTCACTGTGTTTCCCTCCCTCCAGTGGGCAACACTTGCTTGCAGCATCAATTGACATCCAGTTTTCTTGTCTCTGGTTCTGGCAGTAAAAGACAGAAGCAGTATAGTTCATACCATCAGCATGCTACTTTGTGCCTGCAGAGTTTTGAGAGATGATCCCACAAAGCCACTGATGTAGTAAATAAATTAGGGTGGGTGATAGAGGAATGGCTTGTATCCTGCTCCTTCAAAGATGCTTTTGTGTCTGCTGATAATGGTATACAGAGAGAACCATCCTTTATTGGTCTGCCTCTGAGGGCAGGCAAACATTTTTGATTTGCTTTGTAATTAGGATTTTTTTTTCACATTGTGTTGGATGACTTATACACGACTATATAACTTATTTTCTGGTCTATGATTATGCCTGGGGCTGGGGATGCAATACGATGTGCTGTATTGGTCTGCCTTTGATAAACATGTGCAGCTGGCAGACATTATTGATCTTCTAATTGCTTCAGTATATAATGGTTAATTAATATTCTTCACATGTTGTTGGCAGGCTATACATACTAATGCATGACTTATTTTTGGCTGGGGAATACTATGAGTCTGTGTGTGTACCTATATTGCATTCAGACACCCAATATTGGTATTTATCTTAATTCTTCTGTCTCACATGCTTACAGACCAAGTGGAAGGCTTCATTGTGGAGAATGAGCAAGAGAAAGTTAGAGGCAAAAAAAAAACCTGGTAGAAAGCATAGTGAAAAGGAAGCAAGTTTATACCAGCAGCAACAACATCAGCAAGAACATCCCATTACCAACACGTTTCTGAACATGTCACATTTGTGGTGGCAGCACATCTCTATGGGGCATGCTCCCAGAGTATCGGTTGGTAACTAGTATACAGGAACATAGTGCAGCTCTAGGAGTGGTCCAACTGCATGCGAGATGGTTTTAGCATACTTGCAGGATAGCCAATTTCTCTGCAAAAACAAAGCCCCCCCCCCCCCCATGGACTACTACTAATCAGAACAGTTTGTGTGTGTGTGCGTGTGGCCATCATTGACACATACTGCAGTGGAAACCCTTAGCTGCCCACCAGCAAGTGTAGAGTATCAGCGGGTTTTCAGTACAGCAGGTTTTATTGTAAATGACCATAGGACTGGGCTATCAAGAAGCAGTGTTGGCAGACTTACATTTCTAATAATGAACCAACAACTAATACCATCTGAGTATCAGGTAGCAGATGTAGATGAAACCACACATGATAGGGAAACCCGCAGAACATGTAAAATTCACAGAAGCACTGAAGGGTTGCTACCATCTACCACTGTTGGGTCCACTGCTATAGACAATAATATGTCAATAATGCAAGCTAAAATTAGACAAAGATGATAAAATAAAAATAATGTCTAGGAAAATATATTATATAAAACTTTCCCCCAATAATTCAAATACTCTGTCCACTTGCTAAGGACACATGATGACAATGAAAATAATGAGTCCTCCCTGCCACCAGTTAGTGGGATGGAATATCCACAGATGCTTCCTGATACCCTGCATTCAATTGCTTTACACCACATTGCAATGTGTGGTCAGTGCACCACACAGTGTGCAATGGGTGGACACTACTTGCCAGTTCCTGACATCTACAGAATCGCTATCAGCTAGTGGGGAAGATAACAGAGGAAAAAATGTTGTGCCAGTGAAGGAGGAAGAGGACCCTTATGGTTCTGGGTCATGGACAGTAGGTGTATTATCCCAGACCTGGACCCTAGCACAAGAGGATGATTACAACACAATTGTTACATTCATCATTGTACTTCCACACTGGGTGCCTCTTGTCTTCCTCTCAGATTTTCTCCTCTATTCTTTGTGCTGTTGGGGAGGGACAAGGGGCTCAGTGAATATGGCTCTTGATTTCTTTTTGTGGGGTTTGGTTTACATGCTTAACAAAAACTTAAGGGTGTTTATGTTGCATGTGCTTTATGAGGGCAGATGTGCCAAGGTGTGTCCTCTCCTTTCACTTTTCACACAGAGTGTGTATGTATCTTTATTTATATAGCATACATGTACACAGTGCTTTACAGAAGTTGAAATAGGACAATGCAATACAAAAATACTAAACTGGGTTAAGAGCATTGCGCTAAAATGTGATCATTACATTATTTGTGGGGGAAAGTGTAGCAAGGGAATCATACACTGGGAAAGCGACCCTGCCCCAAGGAGCTTACAATCTAATTAGTGCACAGCACAGTTGCTGATGACTGCACTGTGCCTGGCCCAAAGGAAAAATATTCCTATACCCATGAGGGGATGGTGGAGAAAAATGGCCTTTTCCAGAATCACCTTCACTTGCTGGGGCAGGTGATGCTCAGCACTACAGCTAGTACCAGGAATTTTGGTGTCAAGTGGATCCTGTCCTAGTCTCATATCAATAGTGGAAGAACCAAGCCCAATTTTGGCCATGATGGTCTGCTCATGATCATCCTGCTCCTGTGACAGATGAACATCGTCTCTGACAACTCAGCAGCAGGAATTACAGTAGCAGCAAACTTGAGAATGTCACTGGTGGTGGTGGTGATATCCATCACCATTTTCATCTTTCTCCAGTTCCCTATTGCTTTCTGACAAGCTCTAATACACTCCTCCTCCGTCCCCACCACCAGTTTCTTGCCGCTCTATGGGCGTGGGACTGGTTGTTGAAGATGACAAAAGTGACAGAGAGTCACCTGCTGTCACACTTGTCATCTACTCAGAAAAAAAGGCACACTGGCAGCAGTCACAGGCAGCTGACGTGTGCTGCTTATACTGCTAGCCAGTTCTGCCTTCAATGTTCACATGATAATAAAAGACAATGTCAGAGGGGATGGGCATCACTGGGCCTGGAGAATGTGGGCTCCCATTGGCACTGCATCAGTAGCATCATAGTCCATCCAGCTTCTCTTTTTTTCTAGTAGTGGTGTTCATAGTTCTAGCCAGAACTTGAAACAACATTATTTTTATATTAATATTTATTTTTTTCCCCTCTCTCTGAGTGTCTTGATCCATTCTCTTTCCTGCCTATTCTACTTCATGCCACAGGCCAGGAAATTCTGGATTTTTGTAGTATGGGGGTGGGAGCTTTTGCCACCATTGAAATACATAGATGGACAATGAAAACATTCTCAGTGGAAATTCTGTGGTTTAAGCGAAACCACCAAAAATATGTAATTTTTCTTTGGGAGTGAATGGCCACAGAAAATCATGCTCTCTTTGTGAAGATTCCGACAGGAAAAAAACAGAACTGTTTGTCCATCTCTACTCCCAATACCAGATTCAAATGCCATGGGCAAGTGGGATACCAAAAAACAGAGTAGCCATGTGCCCCACAGTGCACAAAGGTCTTAACATCAGGAAGCAAAGCAAAGCATAGCTGGAAAAAAACAGAGCTGAGATCTTTCCCGTGATGGAACTTAGGCCGAGACCTTTGAGGCCTGTCTTCAAGAAAAGCCCAAACCACCAGATGACTGAAAGGCTGTGGATGAAAACAATTATCAGCACACCATTTATAGAATAGCGAGCAAACCCTGTGATAGGCCTTGGATGAAAATGTGCTTTCTAGCTTTGAGCATGGTAGAGATATCAACATCTGAAAAACCCTTTTTATTCAAGATGCTGGCTTCAAGGGCCAAGCTGTCAAATTCAATGTCTCCACCTGAGGGTGAAATACAGGTCTTGGGTAAGAAGATCTGGCCTCAGGCAAGGCACAAAGGGTAGACTGAGAAGATCCAGGTTCGGTAGGACCACAAGGGAACGATCAGAGTAACCTGAGCTGTCTCCATTTTGACCTTTTTCAGCACCCTGGGGATCAGGGAGTAAAGGGAGTAGATGAAAATTCTGAGGTAAGGGTATCGCTCCCATGGCAAATGCCAAAGTAATCCCTGATCTGGCACAGAAAAGAAGAACTTTCCAGTTCCATGCAGACAATCAGGTGGAAAATGTCTTGTATATGAACAGCAGAGTTTGCCACAACATAAACCTTGGCCCACTGGAGGATCTCCAGAACATCTATCCAAGCAGAAATGCTTCTGGTTCCTCCTTCGCAACTGATGTAGGCAACAGCTGTTGCAAGAGGATATAACCAGTGATGTAGCACTAAGCTAATCACCCACAACTCCAGAATATTGATAGGAAGAAGATTCTTCTTCAGTCCAAAAGCAGTCAAATGACCCAGGGTAGCCCACTACCTGGCGTCCGGGGTGATCTCCTCCAAATCCAGATGACATATGGATGTCCCAGTGTCAGGTGGGAGCACTGAAGCCACCAGCAAAGGTCTTCCTTCATATGTGGAGGCAGGGATATGAGATGAGACAGGTGAAAATGTTGTCTGAACAATTTCCTGAGAATGTCCAACTGCAATTTTCCTTTTGCGAACACTAGCTTCTAGGACAGAAACTAGATGGTCTAGACCTCTCATGTAATCCCTAATGGTCGCTGGCAGGCAATTATTCTACACACCTGAAGGTTCAAAGACCAGATCTTGTCCTCTGCAAGAAATACCCTCCCATGGAGGGTATTGAGTCTCATGCTTAAGAAATGCAGAACTTGGGAAGCCACCATACAGAACTTCTTAATTTTGAGTATCCATCCATGTTGCACCAGAATGTGGAAACACCTGAATATGTGTAGGATCATCTCTGAAGGAGCCTTGAGTAAAAGGTTGAACCAGAAAAGGAATATAGGACATTCCTCGAATGTGAGATACCAAAGTGGACAGGAACTTTGTGAAGATCCTTGGAGCAAGCGTCAGGTGCTAGACCAAAAGGAATAGCAGTGAACTGAAACTGAAAGCTCTGAAAGGCAAAGCGCAGAAGGTGCTGATGATCCAGATGAACATGAACATGTAGGTATGAGTCTTGCAGGTACGGAATTCCCCTGGACACAGAGCTGCAATAACAAAGCACAGACAATCTGCTTTGAACTACTGAGCCAACACAAAGTGGTTGAGTCCATAATGTAATGGCAGGGACAATGAGAGGATTGGAGTAGAATCTGGTGAATCACTCCTGCTCTGGTTCCCGAACTGGGACCAAAGGAATTTGAAGTGTACCTTGGGTACCCTTCAAAGATTTCCTGCAAAGCCCAGTGATCCATCACTGAAGTCTCTCATATGCCTTGAAATAGATGGAGGAGACCCACCAATGGGCAGAGATGGACCAGAACCACACAACTTAAGCTACGGAGTAATCTTCTTGTTTGACCAAATCTGTTCAGGCTTTGGGTTGGGTGGGTGTGGGTAACAGAAACCATGCATCTTCATAGGAAAAAGGGCAAATTTGGGGGAAATCTGAAGTAACAGGGCACGTTTGCCTCCAATAGCATGACTAAGAACATTGTCGAGGTTAAGGACAAAAAGTTGGGAAGGGACATGAAGGACTTTTTGGAGGATTGGTCAGCTGATCAAATCTTGAGCCACCATGTCCACAGCTACTGAAAAAGCTGAAGCTTTTCCAGAAATTCTGGAAACATCAAAGGCCACTACTGTAAGGTGTGTGTTTGCCTCCAGAACTTTGGCAAGCAATAACAACAGTTCCTCATTGGGATCATCCCCTTGTATGGTATCTAAGAGATATTTGCCCCAGACAGTCATAGCTCTAGTGACCCAAGCAGTAGCAAAGATTGCTGTACTAGTTGCTGCAAATTTGCCTTTAATAAAGAATACAGGCTTTTATTTGCCTGATCCTTAGGAGTTACAGTATCTGCCAAAGGCAAAGTGGTGTTCTTGGCAGGTGGAGTAGCCCACTGCATCAAAGCCTCAGCTGAAAAGGGATAGAGATTTCAGATGTTCCTGTTAAGAAACCATACCAGTCATCCTTCATTCTTCCATGATTACCTGGTCCAAACAGTGATGGTAAGAAAAAAGATATGCTTCCTTTTCACATCTCTGAAAGATGTCTGAAGAAGAAGAACTAGAGTCTGAGGACTGGGAGACCAAAGTAGCAGGAAAGTAAGGGAAAAAAATTTGAGAAACAAAAAAGTACTTCTCTGACTGCAAGGTGTTAAATAGCAGAAAGAGAGGAGAGACTAGCCTCTGCGTAGCACGTGTAATAGGAAAGAAATATGGCTGCAAAAGAACTATCCCTATTCGCCCCCTGAAAGCAAGGGAAAGAGATGATTCTAAACTCTGAATAGAGTCATCAAATGACAATTCAAATGAATAGATCATCCAATTCAATATAAGCAAATGGAAGAGAGATATGTTCCTGTGAAGTCATATTTTAAAAAGTACAGAAATAAGAGAAAAATAAAGTTGAAAACGGAATACATAGCTATTGAAAAAGTAGAATCCTTACAGTGAATGCAGCTACCTTTGACACATACACACACCCAAAGAAATAGAAAAAGTGAAAGTGTAATACAGACAAAACCATGGCATTAAAGAGGTTAACTCACCCAGATCCAGTCTTCAGACTCCCATTGTGTACTATGTAGAGCGTCAAAGAAGCTCAATACTAAGTTAGAAACTTAGAGGAAAACTCAGCCTCCACAGGTAAGGTCTTAAAATATACCTGTGAACCGGACAATCCATGACCAATGGAGGTTTCTTACTTTGTGTGGTCTCATGTGTTCCATATGGCAGCCCACCTAATGGGAGACTATATAGCCCCATAATACAAAGAATAAAAATAAAAGAGAAGTCTAGCTAAGAGAACAGTGTCAGAACACAGCCCATCAGCCGAGTGGAGTGGATCAGCCTCATAGAAATCTCAATAAAAATAGGAGGAATCCATATCCCCATCATCCTCTGAGGGCAGTTCTTCCTCAGTGGATACCCCAATAACTTAAGCGTGCCCCTTGAATACAGGATCAACCTGTTTGAAGGTGGGCACAGGTTTCCAAGAATGAAGAACACCTTGAAATGAGGAAGAGATTTGTGCTAATGAAGAGAGTAGTGTTTAACACATGCAGGCTCTTGTTCAGTGCTAGAGGGGCCAGTGGTGTAGTAGGGACCACAGCATAAGGGGTATAGGGCCTCAGATCTTCTCTTGGTATCCCTGTATGGCATGAGGAACAGTCAGTTAAGGGTGTAAGGGAAGCCCCTGAATCTTTTGCCTTAGATTAGTCCAAATGTCACTTAGTGTCTGACGTGCCTCTGAGAAAATGTCCAGACCTAGTAAAAACTAGATTAATATTCCCAGAATGGACACAGCACCCCTTTATACCCAGAAATGCACATACCTAGTATGCGAAGGGTAAATCTGGAGGAGAGCAAAGAAAGTCTGCCTCTGCATAGGATAAGCAAGAAAGAATTACGCTGACCACCAGAAAAGAGAAAGTGGACAAGACAATAGGGCACGAGGAGACAATAAGATAGAGCCCTTTCTGACCATTCTAGCCCAAACAGATGCAGAGATATGTCATAGATAAGTTGAAGAAAACCCAAAGCTTTTCAAGCAAGAGGAATTCAGCAGCTCCAACTCAGCAGTATGACAGAGTTATTAATATCCAGCAATAGAAATCCATGTAAATAGGAACAAAGTGCACTACCACATAGATAATCTCTTGGAACTGTAGACTTGTAAAACATCACATCTTAATTAAACACTGATGAAAAGGTAAAAAGGCATTTAGAGTGTGACCAGGCAAGTGTCACATACCTGAAGAGACTCAACAAGTGGGTACAAGCATCTTGTCACTTGCCGCCAGCAATAATCAATAAGTTTTGTGCAATCAGCACTTACACTTGATCAAAAGAACCCAGCAAAATAGTGCTTCCCTGCTGAGAAAAAAGCCGACAATCTCTTTAATTGGACAGCATTGGAATCCGACACAGATCAAGGGACTGAAAGTACTCAACTAAATGTCAGAACAATCCTGATTAACCTTATCTAGGTTAAAACATACAAGAACAAGCTCAAAGTCAACCTTAAGGCACATTATATACCTAGTATCCTATAAAACATATCCATCCTAAAATATATGTGCCATTAAAAATCTTTAACCCCTCAATTGCCTAAGAGATATATACCACTCAAATAGCGTGACACACAGCATCTACCACAACAGTCAAGGGGTAAATATCAGTAAATAAATTTTACATTTATATGCTATCATTTCAATATCAGCTTCAAACGTCATAACTGTCCAATTATGTGATAATAGTAATGAAGGCCCCTGTACACAGGCCAAAGTGCCACCCAGCAGCCTTGGCTGCTGCCCTGGAGTGGAGACAGGTGGGAGAGAGACAGACAGACTAAGGAGGACAGTGTAAATGATGCGGTAAACCAAATGCACTAATAGCTATCAAACATAATCCCCCAAAACCACTTTGATTTAAATTGGGGCATATTTAGCATCCTAGGGGTTAAAACCCTCATTAAATCAATGGGCCCGTGCTTCTCTCCACTATGATTCAGTTAGTTTTCCCAAAATGTCTCTGTTCTTATTACATCACCCTCAGAGTGAGGATGGGGTGGGTAGATTGAAGAACTGGAATAATTCAGGAGCAAACCAACTGTACAATAGGAGAGATGTAAAAAAAAAAAAAATTCCTTAAAGTGTTAGTAATGCCCAAGAAAAAATATTTTGCATTCTGTAGAGCTTAAAAAGTTGAATTGAATGCAAAAAATGGCTCTCTCAAACCGCTAATTTTCCCTGTTTCTTTTAATCATGATTAAGTGCTGATTGTACGAAACACATTGATCATTGCTGTCCGCAATTGACAAGATGCTTGTACTCACTTGCTGAGTCTCCTCTGGTCTATGACACTTGCCTGGTCACAGGCTAAGTGCCTTTTTATTTTGTAAAACGTGTTTAATAAAGATGTGATGTTTACAGGTCTGCAGTTCCAAGAGATTATCTACGTGGTAGTGCACTTTCTTTCTTCTCGACTAGAAAACCCCAAACTCCCAGGCAATAGTAAAAAGTAAGCATCCCAAAGCACCCAACTAGCACCAGATGACATTACAGCAGAGAAAGGGTTAACCATAAAATAGGGACTTAAAGTCCTGTTAAATCCTTTGCTCTTTAGTCCATATAGAAAATAGGTGCCATGGGGTTGAGTCCCTCGTCCTGGAGAGAAGGGCACATCACAAAAAACAAGGTCTTTGGGGTGGATACTCTGTCCTCCTCCTCCAGCTCAGTCCTCCCACCCACTAACTTACAGAATTCATGTGACCGAAGCCAAACAAGAAATAAGTGGGGAAGAAGAAAATCTCCTGAGCGACTCCTCTGCCGAGGAAATCAATACCACGAAGGTCTCTTTCTCTGGGTGGGAGACCTGTGTTCCATAAGTTAAGATCCCAAAGGGGAATGAGATCCTTGAAGGAAGGGAAGGCATGTGCCACCCCTTGAAGAAAAACCTACACATCTGGGATGACAGCAAAGTGGCTCTGAAAAAGCACAGAAAACACAGATTTTAACCTTAAGGGAGCTCAGGCTGAGCTCTGTGTTCACATCATCTTGGAGAAAAGACAAAACCAGGTCAAAGGCCTGCGGTGACAAGTTCTTGCCTGTGCACCACTTATGAAAAATAGGTGTTCCTTGGAAGAGATCAGCTTATGGGCCAGAATCATGGTGGATATAACATCTGCGGAAAATTCCTTCCAATTCAGGATATTGGCATCAAGAGCCATGGCGTCAAAGCTAGTCTCTCTACATCCTCATGCCACAGGTGATACTGGAACAGGAAGCTAGACAGATTGGATGTTGCACCTAGGGAGACTGACCGAGTCTGCAAATCACACCTTGCTGGGCCAGTAAGGAGCAATCTGAATGACTAACGCCCCCTCCCTACTGATCTTCTGAATCACCCCAGGGAATTGGAGGAAACACATAGTTGTCATGGTTTTTGATGAACATTCAGAACAGTTTGGTAAGGTTAAAATAACTTTATTAGAAAACATAGATAGGCCTATGGCCCATACAACAGAGTAGATATACAGGCAAGTGAATACAACAGTATAGGCCAATATAGGAGTTAAATGTGGGGAAAATGACAATCTCTATACAGTAGAGGTCCTGGCTTGGATCAGGACAGCTGGCAGGATCAGTAGGCAGCGGGCTGACCACTGGACCTAGATCATAGATGGTCAAGAGGAGGGTGAATGGCTCAACCCAGAGGAGCGAGGCAACTCTGCTGGCACACCCAGACACCTGGGAGGCACAGAACCCAAGGAGTAAGGCAACACTACTGGCACAACCCGTACACCTGGGAGGCACGGAACCCAAGGAGTGAGGCAACACTACTGGCACAACCCAGATGCCTGGGCAGTACAGAACCCAAGGATCGAGGCACCACAGACCCTGGCACCGAATGGCAACAGACCGAGATAACTCTCCCAGAAATAACCCTAGGGCGCTAGGGGTGGATCGCAGCAAAGCAAGTATAGTGGTGTAGACAACCAATGTCCCCTTTATGAGGATGGTGCAATGTAACGCTGGCTCTTGAGCCGGAGGCTCCTGCAGATGAGATAAGCAACACTCTCCCTGGAACGTCCAGGTACTCAAGGGGTCAATCGGGAACGCCCAGAATACTGCAACTCCCAGATGGAGTGAGCTCAGTGAGGTACGAGAGGTGGACACAGAGATCAGAGTAACACAGTCAGTGATAGAACACTGCACTGGTACTTCGCTTGTACACTCTGCTAATAGCAGTATGGAGACAGACTAGGCACTAAGCCTAGCTAACGGTCAACAAGATACAGTACCTCGCGGAGCAACCGACTAACTTACAGCAACCACTGAATGTAACGGTGGCAACAGCAAGGCCACAGTGGTATGCTGGAGATGCATGGCACCAGAGACAAGGAAGCGCACAGGGCAACCGGCAGCCAGAGGGGTCAGATACAGAACTGGTACACAGACCAGCACAGAGAAATGGAAGCGGGTTCTAGCCAGATACACTCGGTAACGGAAGCGGGTTCACAGCCAGGCCAGGTCAGCAACGGAGCTGGTTCTCAGCCAGATACAGTCAGTAACGGAAGCGGGTTCTCAGCCAGGCCAGGTCAGCAACGGAGTGGGTTCTCAGCCGGATACAGTCGGTAACTGGAAAGGGTCCTCAGCCAGATGCAGTCGGTAACGGAAGCAGGTTCTCAGCCAGGCCAGGTCAGCAACGGAGCGGGTTCTCAACCGGATACAGTCAGCAACGGAGAAGACTAAAGCAGCAGAATCAGGAACGTCGTCAGGCAGGCCAGGTCATACACAGTCATCTATAACAGATCAGAATGCAGGAACAAATATACCACGAAAGGGCACCATACCGAGGAAATGACAGGGTATATAAAGGCCATAACTGGGCGGCGACAAAAGGTGTTAGCCAATCAGTAACCAGTAATGCAAACTAGCAGTCAGAATGTCGCCGCCTGCTGGACAAAGCACGGGCACTGTGATAATAGTAGAGATGAAAGCTTCACAGGATTGACATCGCATCCGTTGCAAAGGCCAGAGGATCCCCCCATCCAGGAGCAGAACGTCGGAACCTTCCTTTTCTCCCTGGTTACTATGAGGTCTATTGCTGGCACACTCCACTATCGGGCAATCAGGTAAAACACTTCCGGATGGAGTTCCCATTTTCATGATTGTATGATTTGACTACATTTTCTACCCCTGGAAAATAAACAACTGAGATGACCAGAAAATAGGCCTCCGTCCAACAGAGGAAACCCTTCATTCCTTCCAAGCCCTCTTGCTGCGAGTTCCTCACTGGCAATTGATGCACGCCACAGCCATGGAATTGTCAGACTGTATCCTTCCTGGCACCCCCAAAAGAACTGGAGTCCAATGAAGGAGAGCTAGTCAAATTGCCCGGGCATTCCAGGATGTTTATGGGCAGCAGACTCTAAATCCAGCTATACCTGCCCTGGAGGTGACCCAGAACAGCTCCCCAGCCCCTCAGGCTGGCATCCTTGGTGACCAGGTATCATGGTCCCCGTGATCCTTTCTGTCACTCAACTGTGCTGCTCCCTGGTTGAGCTGTGTTGGCCCGCCCCTGGTTACCTGTTTTATTCTGGCCACTGGCACCTGTCAGGTGTCCTTTAGTGGTGTTTCTGAGCCAGTGTTGCTGTTGCTGTATTCCAGTATTCTGATCTCCTGTGTACCGACTTGGCCTGTACCGACGACGTTCCTGTGTTCCTGTTCCGTGATTGACCCAGCCTGGCTGACTTCCTGCTTGTTGCTGATCCGGCTTGTCTGCGAATCTCCTACGTTATCCGACCCGGCCCAGCTGACGTCCTTGCTCTGTTGCTGATCCGGCTTGTCTGCGAATCTCCTACGTTTCCTGACCCGGCCTGTCTGACTACTGACTGTGTTGCTCCTGCCGCTCCAGTCTATGGTTCCTGTTGTCGCCTCAGAGACATTCTGATTGCTGCAGTGTGTTATCTGAGCCTCCATTTAACCATTGCTGAGCCGTGTTGTTTGAGCTGAGCCTTCCGTCTACATTGTCTGGTGAAGTAGTGCTGAGCCTATTAACCATTGCTGTGCCATGTCGCTACTGTCTGCTTAGAACACTTGTGTTGCTTCCATCTTACCACTGCCACCTTACCATCATTTGGCTTAGCCGTTTACGCTGCTTCTGTGAGCCAGCCGCGTTGTGGGCCTCAGTAGTCGGCAGCTCTTCACATCTGCAGAGCAGTAGTTCCGTTATGCCCGTGGGCTATTGGCAAGCAGTGTAGCAACCAGTAGTCTCCGTTACGCCCGTGGGGCGGTCCTGGCTCAAGCGATTCAGTTACTGATGGTCACTGGTATACGCCCGCGGGGGCTATTACTCTAGCTATCACGGTACTGTTGGTCTCCATTACGCCCGTGGGGGCTATTGGCTCAAGCAATCACGATACTGTTGGTCTCCGTTATGCCCATGGGGGCTACCACCTTATCACTCTGCAGCTCCAGTTTTTAGTCGCAGCTCTAGTATACAGCTTCACACATTGGATGGACTTAAGGTGCTATCACCTAGCACATATCGCAATATACATCACCAAGGGCGTGCCTAACACCACATTTGAGACTGATTACCATTGCTATTAACCATTTGTCTCCTGCTATTGTTTGCCAGATCTAGTGATTTATTCCCTGTTTGTACCTGGTATTTCAGTCCATATTCTGCTATTGTCAGTACTGCCCTAGGGGCAACCTTGTTATTATTTTTTTTTTTGCTTTAATAAAATTGTATTTTTTATCTAACCCTCTGTCTGAGTGTCTGAAAACCGTAACACCAGGGTACACTCCGGGATAACAATAGGCCTTCCCTGCTCCAGGATCAGCCAATGCAACCAACACCAGAGATCCCCTCTGGATTCCAGAGATAGAGAGAGAAAGGCATCCACTGGAGAAGATGCTCTGGGTTCCAGGACCAGTTTCTGAGACTGTCCCTTACAGTTCCCTGTGGACCTGAGAGAATGGGGCCATTTCTATGGCCGATACCAACCGACACAACATGCTCATGAAGTCCTCGATCGTGGTTGAGGACCATGCCAGTGCCTATAACACGTCCCAAGACACAAACAGAATCTTCTCCTCTGGGAGGAAGACCTTTCCTTGATGGGTGTGCAACATCATACCCAGGAAAACCAGAACCTAGGAAGGAACTGGGAAGGACTTCTTCAAATTCACAATCCACCTGTGGTGGACTAGAATGCAGGAGCAGTCCTGAACATGACTAGCCAGGAGCTCCTCTGAAGGGTCCTTGATGAGGAAATCGTCAATATATGGTGTCAGGGAGAAGCTGTGAGCCTAGATGAAGGCTGCCAGGGTGTCGTGATCCTTGTGAAGATGTGTGGAGCTGAAGCCAGGTCAAACGTCTGGTAATAATGGAACCGAAAGCAAAGTGTAGGTGGCGTTGGCTGTCCGGGTTAATCGGGTTGTTTATGTTTGCATCCTGAAGATCCAGAAAGGCCAGATACTCCCCCGGGCACATTGCTGCAATGACAGAAGGCAAAGATTCAATCTTGAAGCGTGTAGTTACCACATATTTATTGAGGTATTTGAGCGCCATCACAGAAAGGGGGGAATATCAAGAGACTCAGCAATGAGGGATATACTTGTCATAAAGCCACCCTTCACAAAGCACCTGCGAATGGGGAATCCAACTCAAGGGATGCCCAGTGATGGTATTCTGCCTAAACGGGGACTAGACAGTGCTATATCAATTGAAAACATAATAAAAACCTAATAAAAACTACTGCACTCCAGCTTCTTTGCAGAACACATGAATTTTGGGAGTAGGCAGGGGATGAGCTGGAGGACGAAGGAGCCTCCACCCCAAAGACCATCTTTTTCAGGAGGAAGGACTCAGACCCATGGTACTTGTGTTCCATATTGGATTTATGAGAAAAAAGGACTAGTGCCTAAACGTGTGTGGGGGTGAGCATAGTGGGAC
Organism: Rhinophrynus dorsalis; assembly: GCA_037306005.1. Classification (NCBI taxonomy): domain Eukaryota; kingdom Metazoa; phylum Chordata; class Amphibia; order Anura; family Rhinophrynidae; genus Rhinophrynus; species Rhinophrynus dorsalis. The sequence continues at coordinate 150,095,614 of CM074722.1, read as the reverse complement.
ATAGAATAGAACCACGGCCCTCAAAGGGTTACTCACCATTCTTCTGTCTTCATGCTTCCATCTGAATAGAGCAGAATCTCAGAGGTATTCAGGGATCATAAAATCAACATCCACAGGGAAATAGTCCATAGAAACTCCTGATAATTGGGCAATCCAACTCCTGTGATGGGAACTCACCTACAGTATCATATATAAAGACAGAACAATAAAAATCTAAAAAAAATGTAGATTTAAAACTTAATTGCCACTGCACCTCTATTCCTTCAGGGAAATTAAAGGAGGGGATTGAGCTGAAAGAGAAGGAGGGAGCCTCCGCCCAAATGACCCTGTCTTTTTGAAGTCCTGGAGGAGGAAACTCAAGCCCACGGTCCCTGCATTTCATATTGGATGCAAGAGAAAATAGGATTTTAGGGTTCTTACCTGTTAAATAATTTTCTTTATAGTCCATATGGAACACAGGTGCCACGGGGTAAGACACAAAAAGCAGCCTTTTAGGTGGAGACTCCCCACTACTTCTCCAGCTTAACCAACCCCCCTGCATTATATCCCCAGTATGATGTGACCGAAGCCACACTAACAAGGCAAGCAAGAGAAGAAGGAGGAAATCTCCTGTGAGAAAAGAATCAAGAAAGGACTTCGCAGCCCAGAGAGGCAACACCAAAACAAAAGGTCCCATTTCTCTGGGTGGGAGACCTGTGTTCCATATGAACTACAGAGAGAAGGACTGAACAGGTAAGAACACTATAATCCTATTTTTCTCTTGTGTCCACTATGAAACACAGGTCCATGTCATGGAAAAAAAGGAGAAAGCACCTTACCCCTGTCCCCATAATACCAGAGTTCCCTAGGACCCGAGAACTATCCAGAACCTGAACAGCCTAAACAGAAAAAAGTGTCAACGGACACTGAACTACAGAGCACACAAGAACAAGAGCCAAAGGGCTCAAACAACTGAACAGGCAAGGGAACAGGTTTCTTTCTGAGCTCATACTACTGGCATAGGGTAGACTTGACCTAACCTGCCCTGGAACCCTAAGGAATAACAAACAGAGTCAGCCTTGCTAAAAGGCTTGGTGCGATGCACATAAATGTTAAGGCAACGCACCACGTCCATCAGATGAAGATCCCTCTCCTTGTCAGACTAAGGATTGGGGGAAAAAAGAAAGCACAACAATCTCCTTATTGATTTGGAACTCAGAGACCACCTTAGGAAGAAATTCCAGTGAGGCACAAAGAACTGCCTTGTCCTTATGAAAAACCAGGAAAGGGGTATGCAAGACAAAGCCTGAAACTCAGCAAACAGATTACTGTCAACCATCTTCAGCATCAACGGAAACAGAGAAATGGTAGCCAAGGGCTTAAAAGGAGGCCACTGTAAAACTCCCAGTACTTGATTGAGATTCCATGGAGGAGTGGGAGCCTTAAAGGCAGGGGAGACAAGAGCCACATCCTGAAGGAACACCTTGACAACTGGAATGCTGGAAAGATGTCTCTGGTAGAACAAAGAAGGAGCTGAAATCTGAACCCTCAAGGACCAACTCTGGATGGCAAGTTTCTGGAGTTCTCTGGTATGCATCTAAGAGTAAGACACATTTTCCAGTGTAGACACCAGCTTGCCCAGCATTCTCGTATAGTCCCTGACTGTGGCCGAGGGCAACTCCAGGGTCTGAGATACCTCCTGCATCACTTGATCACTCCTCCAGTAGAAAGACTCTTCACAGGTGGCTATCGAACATCATGCCTAGGAACACCAGTCTGTGGGACGGTACTGGAGATGACTTCAACATGTTCAAGATCCAGCCATGAGTCTAGCATAGTCCTGGATGTGCTGGGCAAAGAGCTCCACTGACAGAGCCTTGAGCAAAAGGTTGTCCAGAGATGGTGTCATGGAGCTACCCTGGGTATGAACAAAGGTCGCCAAGGCCCCCATGACTCTTGTGAACACCTCGAGGCACAGTAGCCAGGCCAAAAGGCAGATCGGTGAACTGGTAGTGATCCGAGTCACAGGCAAATCACAGATAAAGTTGGCTGTCTGGGTGGATATGGATGTGTAGTACATACTCTAAAGGTCTAGAGATGCCAAAAAAATTCCCTTGAAGCATGTAGTCACCACCTAAGGATTGAGACACGAGATCCAAAATAGGATGACAGCCCAACCAGAAACAGGTTGGAATAAAAACCTGAACTGTGCTCTTGGGGAAATACTGGAAGCAGAACCTTCTTTTCCAGCAGTGAATTCACTGCCTCCTGAAACAGTCTTATCTTGTCTGGACAAAAAAAAGAAACGGTGGGAGGGACCTGAAATCTATGTGGTATCACCCACAAAACCCACTGGTCAGCTACTGAGGACTACCAGGTGTATGTTCCATTCAGGGACAGGCAGACCAGTATTCCACAAGTCATGTGGAAGCTGGCTTGACACACTTAGCCCTTGGAGCGGCTTGCTTGGGCTACCACTGCGGTATGGGCTTGGCGGGGCAGCACGTAGAAGGTCTGTGAACCCTGCTGCCTTTGCGCCTCCACTTGGCAGAGGAACAAAAAAGAGTCAGGTTCCTTGCCATAGGAAGGCACTTGGTGGGCATCTGAGGCAACAAAATGCTCGTCCCCAGTAGCATCACTATTTATCTGCTTTAATTCTGGTCCAAACAGGGACTTCTTTGAAGATTGGTCCACAGACTTGATCTTGAGCCACAAGGTACATTTTGCAATCACAGAAAAATATGAGGCTTTAGCGGACAACCGGACAGCCTCAAAGACAGCCTCAGAAACATAGGTGTTATCCTCATTCATGTTGGCTAAGAAAACCAAGAGATCCTCCTTGGAAACTTCAGCATGGACAGCTTCCATGAGCTGTTCACCCCACACAGCAACCAGGCAGAGGCAAAAACAGGCCTCAGCACCGCCCCAGTTGCAGCAAAATTAGTCCTGTAAATAAAATCCTGATTTTTATCTGCTGAATCCTTCAGTCCTGCCACATCCTCCAAAGGCAGTGCAGAAGACTTGGCTAACCTGGAGAATGAGGGGTCCACAGTAGGAGGAGAGGCCCACTGCACCAAAGCTGCCTCCAAAAAGGGATACGGTCTAGAGGCGATTTTGGTGATGGACAGACTCTTGTCAGGGTTCATCCAAGAGAATGTGTTCCAGAGTGGAATTGGGAGTAGAATCCCAAGCCCCTCTCCAGAGGAGGAACTGGCTCCAGGACCGCCATGTCTAGCAGGGCCTGTATAGCTTGCTCGAAAAGGCGTCTTTTCTGCTCCCAGGTCCTTGGAGGAGGAAGAGAGGTGAAGGGAATTCTGTATCCCGAGGCCACCACTTGTAAAACTCATGGTTCCTCCACAGAGGCCAGCCAAGCTGAAAGGTAGTGGCGTAGACGGCCCCCTACCTGTGCATGGGGACCCGGGTTCGGTGAGTCATGCAGAAGGAGGTTTTGAAGCCGTGGGCTTCATGGAGGACTTGGATCTCCATTGCTGCTCAGGCTTGGATGAGGAGCGCAGAGCCTGAGGGACCGTCTAGGTCGCTTGGCGCGAGTCTGCCTAAAAGGGACAAAAAAGCTGATTCCTTTTGAGAGGTGCCTTCTTCCTCAGGACCACTGGCAGGTGAGAAATTTTCCCTCCAGTGGCCTCGTTGATGAGATCCTTGAGCTCAAGCCCGAAAAGGGAGGATCCCTGAAAAGGCAAAGACAGGAAAGCCTTCTTAGAGGCCGTGTCAGCCGACCAGATCTTAAGCCAAAGAACCCTTCTGGCTACCACAGACATGGTAGACGCCCTGGCAACCATACGCACAGTGTCAAACAGAGCTGCAGAGACATAATGTGGAGCCTCAGCAATGTTAGTGAGAAGATACAACATGTCAGATGTACGGGCTCCCTGACGGACAGCAGAATTGAGCTGTTCAGTCCAAACAGCCACAGCCCTATTTATCCATGCAGCAGCAAAGGTAGGACGAAGGGCAGAGCCCGCGGTTGCAAAAACAGCCTTGAGAGAAGTCTCTAGCTTCTTGTCAGTCCAGTCTTTAAGAGCAGAGGCATCAGCCACTGGCAAGGCAGTTGACTTAGAAAGCCTCCAGTCTTGGGGGGATGAACCCACTGAGTGAGGGCCGTTTCAGAAAATGGATAAAGTTTAGCAAACTTTTTAGACACAGATGGTTTCTTGTCTGGAAATTTCCTCTCCTCTGACACCAAGCAGTCAAGGGTGGGGTTAGGTGGAAAGCAGGCATGGTAGGGTAGACAACACAGCCATGATCAGGCCCCTCCGCCGAGGGAATGGGGTTCGCCGCAAAGGGGTCCCCAAAAAGCTGAGATGAAGGAACAGCTGAACAGTCATCAGAGTCCACCAACAATTCCTCCTCAGAGGAATCGACACATCAGGTACATCCGGCGGTTTAGGCAGGGAAGATCTGTTAGGGGAGGGGGTGTGCAAAGAGTAAAAGACCCCCTATAAGGTGGATGGAAGAAGTTGTAAGGCGGACCAGAGGTCCCTGGTAGTAGCCTTAAACTCTTGCGTCCATATTGGCTCTATGGCATGGCTGGAGGCCCCAGCAGGGAATTCAGGGGCAGCAGAGCATTTATCACGGTGCTTATTGGTTATTGGGCTCTGGCTCTGCCCAGGGCTAGCCTTTTTAAACTCTCTCCTGTCATCTTTTCAGCGCCCTTTCGTGGTTTACATGTACCTAGCATTTGTATTGCTGCTTGTTCCTGCTCCGTGTATGACCCAGCTCGCCTGACTTCGCTCCTGTGTTATTGCTTTCCGTTGCTGACTAGGACTGGCTGAATACCTCCATGTGTACCGATCTGGCTTTGGCCGAGAACCCACTCCATTGCTGACTAGGACTGGCTGACTACCTCCGTGTGTGTGCCGACCTGGCTTTGGCTGAGTATCCGATTCCGTTGTTGACTAGGACTGGCTACTACCTCTGTGTGTACCGATCTGGCATTCTGACCCGGTTGGGTGCGTACCCTGTGCTCCGTTACTCTTACTCTCCCTATGCAGTGACTTCCGCTACAGCGCCTGCTTGGCCTGTCACTCCCTAGGTCACCTTGGAGACTGTGTTGTGAGTAGCTCTGGTCTCTTGCCAGTATTCTATCTGTGCTGCCTCTGCTATCCCTAGCTCTCTAAGGACTCGGTCACTTGCCAGTGTCCTATCTGTGCTGTCTCCGCTACCCCTAGCATTCTAGGGACTTGGTCACTTGCCAGTGACCATTCTGTGTTGCCTCTGCTACCCCTAGTCTTCTAGGGATTTGCCCTGCAGTTACCTACTGCCAGAATAGGAGGGCCTTTCCGTGGTTTGGTACTGCTGTGGTTTACTCTGTTCTTACTAAACTGTGATAGTACGAAAGGGCCATGACCTCAGACAATACAGGTGAAGGTAGCTCTCAAAGTATCCATTGGAGAATGGATTCACTTGAGCAACGCTTGGATCAGTTGTCACTAGCCGTGCAGACTATTCTGCAACGTACCGCACACCTTGACAAACCTGTGCAGGTGTCAGTGGCCACCCCAGTTTTGGCACCGATGGCACAAGCTCAGGCTCTAAGTAATCCATGTAGAGGGTTGTTCGCAACCGCTCTACTCCCATTGAGATATGATGGGGAACCTACTTTATGCCGTGGCTTCCTGGACCAGCTAGAAATTTTTTTGGACCTGGTACCACAGGCTTTTCCGAGCGAGAGAAACAAGATGGGATTCATGATATCCTTGCTGACAGGCAGAGCGCTGGCCTGGGCTAATCCGATCTGGGAGACGGCCAAACCGATTACCACAAACTTTGCCAAATTCATAAGGACCTTCGGTAGTGTATTTGAGGTTCCTGGGCGTGCTACCTCTGCAGCAAAATGATTAATGAGAATCCAACAGGACACACGTATGGTTGCAGACTATGCGATTGAATTTCACACGCTTGCATCAGAGGTTCGTTGGAACGATGAGGGACTTGTGGCAGCCTTTGCGCAAGGTCTCGATGATAAAATAAAAGATGAAATTGCAGCTCGTGAATTGCCGGAGGAGCTGGACAAATTCATAGGAATTTGCTACCCTGATTGACACTCTTATAAGGGAAAGGAACCTTTATAAAGACCGTAAGCAGAGGCCTTCAACTGGGTCGTTGCACAGTCCTGGTTTCCCACTCGTGCCTCCCTCACCTCCCATGCCTCCTGGTGCTACAAGCAGTAGTATTGAGCCTATGCAGCTAGGTTTTACACTATTGTCTAAGGAAGAGCGGTTCTTCCGCCGCAGACAAGGCTTGTGTCTGTACTGTGGAAAAGCTGGACACTTGTTGCGGACATGTCCTGTGTGGCCGGGAAACGAACGCACCTGGGGGACAGGTCCTAGGTGGCGTATATCAATTCTTAGAGGGCACACAATGTAAGCCCGTGGTGGATGTCGTGCATCCTGGGCAGGTTCCTCCTTTACTGCTCCTGCCTTGATTGATTCCGGCGTGGCTGGCTATTTTATGGATAAGGAGTTTGCTGTCCTGCATAATAATCCATTGGTTGATATGGAATCCCCACTGGACATTGAGGCCATTGACAGAAGACCTTTGGTGCCTCCCCAGGTTACTCAGGAAACATGTCCATTGTTGATCCGTATTGGAGTGCTTCACACAGAGACTGAGGTTCCAGATAATTCAGTCTCCTACTATACGGTCATTCTGAGATTTCCATGGCTGCATACACAATCCCAGAGTGGACTGGAGGTCCTGCGAGATTCTGGCTTGGTCTGATTACTGTATGAAACATTGCTTACGGCAACCTACCAAGATTTTGTATACCTCTCCCTCATTACCGCTTGAATACTAGACATTTAGCGATGTGTTCAGTAAGGGAGAGGCTAGCACTTTGCCACAACATTGGCCATATGATTGTGCAATTAATATTGTGCCTGGCACCATGCCTCCTAAGGGCAGAACCTATCCATGGTCTTGTGAGGAGAATCGGGCAATGGAGGAGTACATCTCTGATGCTCTGGCTTGTGGTATAATTCGCAAGTTTTCCTAGCCGGTGGGGGCTGGATTCTTTTTCGTCAAAAAGAAAAATGGGGAACTCAGACCCTGTATCGATTATAGGGGTCTATATAAGATCATGATCAAGAACGCTTACCCCATCCCACTCATTACCGAGCTCTTTGATCAACTGAAGGGAGCTTCCATTTTCACCAAATTGGATTTAAGGGCAGCATATAACCTAATAAGGATCAAAGAGGGTGATGAGTGGAAATCTGCTTTCAATACTCGGACAGGTCACTACGAGTATTTAGTGATGCCCTTTGGGCTATGCAATGCTCTGGCAGTATTTCAGGAGTTTATAAACAATGTTCTTAGGGACATGTTACAGTCCTGCGTAGTGGTCTACTTGGACGACATTTTGATTTATTCTCCTGATTTGGAGACTCACCATAAGCATGTTACCGCAGTGTTGCAGAGGCTGAGAGAGAATAACTTATTCTGCAAGCTGGAGAAGTGAGATTTTCATAAGCCCAGGGTGCCATTCCTGGGCTATGTAATTTCCAATGAAGGCACTGCGATGGACAAAGAAACTTTCTGCAATGTTGCAATGGCCACGTCCCATTGGTCTCAAACCCTCACAGTGTTTCTTGGGCTTTGCAAATTATTATAAGAAATTTATTTGTGACTATTCCATGATTGTTAAACCGTTGACATGACTCATAAGGGGGCTAATGCCTCTGTGTGATCTCCAGAGGCAGAGAGGGTGTTTGAATCCTTAAAATCTGCATTTTCCACTGCTCCGGTACTGTCTCATCCTATACCTGGTTTGCCATTTACCTTGGAGGCTGAAGCTTCGGAGACAGGCGTAGGGGCAATGCTGTCACAAAGGCCTGGGCCTGGGAAGACACTAATGCCATGCAGAGTTTTCTCGAAAAAGAGGCCCAAAGTGTCTGACAATGGAGATCGCGAACTACTGGCGATCATTTTGGCACTATGTGAGTGGCACCGATTTTGATTCTGACTGACCATAAGAATCTTACATACCTCTTCGAGGCAAAAAGGTTATCTCCCAGTCAAGCCAGATGGGCTCTATTCCTTTTGCATTTCAATTTCATTTTTTCCTACCTACCTGGTACCAGGAATGTGAGGGCAATTTGGTTCTGATCCGGATTCCAAAACTGCACCTGTACCAATTATACCTCTGGATCGTATCCTAGCCACACTACGTACTAGTATCACATCCCCAGATCTTGGCATCCCAGGCCAACGCGCCTCCAGAGAAACCCATGGGCAAGTGTTCCGTGGCTGAACCATTCCGGGGTCAGGTTAATGGAGACTTAACATACCTCTCGTGCGGCCGGTCACGTGGGTAAAAATCAATTGATTTGGTCCTTGTTCCGAATGTTCTGGTGGCCTATGTTGATTGTGCCGCATTTACTGCAGCTTGTGCTACTTGTGCTCGCTCCAAGTCCCCTTCCAATTGGGCTTTTACAAGCTGTTCCCAATGGTGACCGCCCATGGTCACATGTATCTATTGATTTCATGGGAGAACTGCCCGTCTCTAATGGCTACACAGTTATACTTATGGTGGTCGATAGATCTTCGAAAATGGCCCACTTTGTGCCGCCCCCTGGCTTGCCATTGGCTAAGGTATTGGCCATAATGTTCATGAAGGAGGTGTTTCGACTCCATGGAGTCCCTAAGGTCCTGGTCTCTGATCGCGGGAAATGTTCAATAAGGATTCAGCTGCACACGAAGTTGAAAGTAATGGTGTTAAGATAAAATCTTCTTTATTAATATCCAGTATAAAAAACACACATACATTGATCCATATAGAATGGGAGCAGGATACAAGAAAGGGAAGAAGTGCTATGTGTCAGACATGTTTAGCGCCAACTTAGCGCTTACTCAGTCTATGAGTAAGCGTTAAGTTGGAGCGAAACATGTCAAATGCATAGCACGTCTTCCCTTTCTTGTATCCTGCTCCCATTCTATATGGATCAATGTATGTGTGTTTTTTATACTGGATATTAACAAAGAAGATTTTATCTTAACACCATTACTTTCAACTTTGTGTACAGCCGAATCCTTATTGAACATTTACCTCTGTTTGTCCGGCGGTGGCACACGAGATGGCTTTGCACCGAATTTTGGTGGTTCCCATTCATCCGAATACCACAAGGGACACTGTGAGGTACGGCTTTTAATTTTTTCATATTGTGGTGTATAGTGTATTGTCTCTATATTTTCATTCTGATCGCGGGACTCAATTCGTGTCCAGGTTCTGGAGGGCGTTCTGTGATCAAATGGGTATTCAACTGTCGTTTTCGTCTGCGTACCATCCCCAACGGGGCCGCTGAACGCTCCAAACAGGGATTGGAGCAATTTCTACATTGTTCCGTTTCCGATCATCACTACAACTGACTTGTTGCCGTGAGCAGAGTTTGCCAGGAGCTGCGTAGTTAACACTTCTTCCGGGAGCTCACCCTCTCTAATCAACTGTGTTTTCCAACCAAGCCTGCTCCCGGATACTTTACCGAGCACAGCAGATTCTGGCTCTGGATGAGCACATTAGGCAACTTCGCTCCACTTGGGCACAAGTTCAGAATTCCCTACTTGACTCCTTTCAACGATATCAGCGGCATGCCAATAATAGAAGGTTGCCTGCCCTTGTATTCCAGGTGGGGGGCCAGGTATGGTTATCCTCCAGGAACCTTAAGTTGCAAGTTCCATGCAATAAGTTGGCTCCCCGATTCTTGGGTCAGTTCCAGGTACTCCGTAGAGTCATCCCTGTTTCCTATGCCTTACAGTTGCCTGCATCTATGCGTATACACAACGTGTTCCACGTATCTCTACTCAAAACTTTGGTATGTAATCAATACACATCCACTCCTGCAGTCCCTGGCCCGGTTTGTATTCAAGACCACAATGAATAAGAGGTGTAGAGTTTTCTGGATTCACATAGATTCTGTGGGCAGATCCAATACTTGGTGCACTGGAAGAGATATGGTCCAGAGGAATGCTCATGGGTGAGCCACTCTGACATCCATGCTCCGCTCCTGTTGTGCAGATTCTATACTAAATTCCCACTGAAGCCTGGTCCTCCTCCGAGGGGAAGGGGGCATTGAGAGGGGGGTACTATCATGGTGCCCGGGATCCTAGTGGCAGGCGACAGAGTGTCCAGACTCTGATTAGCCTATGCAATGGGAGTAGTAAGTTGATTGCTAAAGCACCACCCTGTCTTCAGCAGAAAGCCAGGGAAAAAAGGGGATTATGGGTAGTGTAGTTTCCCATTGTGCACACACTAATCATGCAGTGGTTCTCCAGACATTTCAAAATGGTGAAACAAAATTATCTGGACACTGACTATTCAACAGAGTAAGGCTGTCCAAGCTCAGTCCTCAAGGGCCACCAACAGGGCAGGCTGTAAGGAGTTACCTGATTAAGCACAGGTGAGTCAGTCAAAATGAACGAACAACTAACTTGTGGACTGAACTTGGACAGCACGGCCAGCAGTTCATTTTGAGCTCACTATGACCCTCTTAAAGGGATAGTAACACTTCGTTTTAACTTTATTTTATTTTGTAGGCATTAAAAAAACATGAAGAATGATATAAGTCTTATCTCTCAAACCTTTATGGTTTATGAGATATTCACAAGCAAAGTTCCCCTCCCCGCCCCTTTTTCCTAGTGTAAGCCATCTCTTCTCAGATGTGGATCAGGTTGTATGACAGTACAGATAACAGAAGGGGACAATTTTCTTTGTATGAAAACAATGAAAGCCCTTCCCCCCTTGAAAAGTTTTTCAGCTTTTTCCATTATCTTAATTGAAGATTGTCCCTCTCTGCAGTCTACCTGGGCATCTCCCTTCTTATCTGGTTGAACAGGGGGGGGATACTTTGTTTGTGAATATCTCTTAAACCATAAAGGTTTCAGAGATAAGACTTATATCATTCTTCATGTTTTTTTAATGCCTACAAAATAAAATAAAGTTAAAATGAAGTATTACTATCCCTTTAAGTGAAACAGGTGCAAATATATGTCCCTGTAAAGATCTGCCATGTATCTCTATGCAACAAAGATGGCCAATGTGAGTGCTACAGATGTTAAAGGGATAGTAATGTTTCAAAATAAAAACTCCAATTCATCTTCATAATATTTGGGCCATGGAGAGTAATTTCAATACTGTCAGAGTTGTAGTTCAAGAGTAATTTTATTTATTTATTTAGAAAATGTTTTACCAGGAAGAATACATTGAGATTTCTCTCGTTTTCAAGTATGTCCTGGATGATTGAATTGAATAATTGAATGATAAAGTTCCCCCTCCTGCCCCTTTTACCTAGTGTAAGCCACCTCCCCTCAGATGTAGAATCTGGTCCACAGACCAGACAGCTCACAGCAAGGGACAATCTTCTTACTGTGAGAACGATTAAAACCCTGCCCCCCTTCACAGGTTTTTTTCCTTATGCTAATTAAAGATGGTCACTCTCTGCAAGCCATCTGGACACCACCTTTCTGTTCTGAGGTGAGCAGTGTTACATCAGTAAAAAGGGGCTGGAGGTGGAAACTTTATCATTCAATTACTCTTGAACTACAACTCTGACAGTATTGAAATAACACTCTCCATGGCCCAAATACTATGAAGATTAATTGGAGCTGCGTTTACTTTGAAACATTACTATCCCTTTAGAGGAGCCTCGTACCAAAAAAGAAAAAGCAACACCTAAGAGAGAGAGAACAGAAAAGAGGATTATAGTCTTACCTGTTTAATCCTTTTCTCATTGTCCATATGAGGAGGAGACAGCTCCTCCCTGTAGGCTGGAACAATTCAAGAAGTTGTGGGTGGAACATCCCCTCCTCCTCATCAGGCTATCCCACTAGCCCCGCCCCAGAAAGACTTGAGACAAGTCTTCTAAGTAGGACAGCAAGAAAGAAGAAAACTCCTGTGAACAACAGACCCAAGAGGACTCCCATATATATATTTATATTATTTATTTTCTGTTAGAGAAACTAGTTTAGTGTTATTTGGGCTAGAACATATTTTCTGCCTGATTGGGAGGTAAGCTGGAGTGGTTGGATCCGCACATCTTGTAGCTGCAGAAACAAAAGCGGACTTACTGTATTGGGGTGAAATTTACTGTTTGAGGCTGGAGACAGTTATTCTGTTTTTTTTTTTTAACTAGAACAAAGTGACCTGTACCTACATGTTTCAAAGAGGTTCCAGACCTGGAGCGCTTACATGTTAAAGTTCTATATGTAATATCATAGCACACAAGAACAAAAGCCAAAAGGCTCAAACAGTTAAAGAACGGTAAGAAAAAAGGAGAGAGGAGAGGTGCTTCCTTGTGCAATATCTTCCAATAATTTAAAACACCTCACCACCACCAGTGGGACAATACTCACAAAAGTATACGCTGGACAAACATGTGTAGGCCAGCGGCTTATACTCTGGGATTTTATAGCCGTCTCTCACACAGCTGCCCTTCAACTTCTTTAAGGCACCCAGCTGCTCTCCTGTACACCTCCACTTGCAAAGGACCAAATATATACTCCAAAAAGACAAATAACAAAAGGGGCACCAATAGTGCATTATCACTCAAGAATTAAAACCAAAGTAGCAACAATAAGAGTGTCACTCACATACATATGTACAAATACAGCATTTAAAGCATACAGGCAATGTTTTACATGCTTTAAACCTTGTATTTGTACATATGTATATATACAGCAACATTGAAATGTGAGTGACACTTTTTGTTGCTACTTTGGTTTTACATCTTGAGTGATAAGGCACTATTGGCATCACTTTTGTTTTTTTGTCTTATAAAGGCACAGGAAAGAAAAGGTCCTAAACAGGCAGAGCTGCCTCCAGGACCTTCCTGCCAAAGCTGGCTTTAACCACAGCACAGCTGTTCAGAGGCCTGATTTTTGTAGGCCCCAACAGACCTGGTGGAGTGTGCTGTAATGTGGAAAAGAACTGGTTTCTTTCTGAGCTCTTAAGCCTTGCAAATGGTAGACAATCCAAAAGGCAAGAGTGACCTTGGACACAGCCATACCCGCACTGGGACCCTCAGGGATGACAAATAAGACATCCGTATTATGGAAAGACTCAGTAATGGTGCACATAGAACTTAAGGCAGCATACCACATCTAACAAGTGGAGATCCCTTACCTTGTCAGATTTGGTGTCAGGACAAAAGGAAGGTACAAAATTCTCCTGATGTGGAACTTGGAGACCACCTTAGGAAGGAATTCCTGGGAGGAACAGAGAACAGCCTTATCCTTGTGAAGCCAGAAGAAAATCCATCTTCCACATCAGAAGGCCCAGAAGAATAGTAGCCAAAGACTCAAAAGGAGGCAGCTGCAAGACTCCACAAACCTTGGCATCTGGCAATGAGTCTCTGGAAAAATACAGAGAGAGCTGAAGTCTGAACCCTCAAGACTGAGACTTTTGCTCACACTACCCTGTAAAAAAGACAGGATGACAGGGAGATCAAACTCCTGAGATGACAGGTCACTATCAACACAGAGACTGGATCATAGTAGAGACCACCTCACAGGAGAACCCTTTCCTTCTTAGGATGGAGGCTTCAAACAGCCATACCATCAAAGCCATGTGCTCGACGTCCTCCTTCCAGAGATAGACCGGACTTCCTCCTTCAGGGTTGAGTGGCAAAGGAAACTGATCCTGAATGGAGAGAACCACCAGTTCTGGGAACCAGGGCTTCCTGGGCCAGTGAGGGGTGATCAAGATGACCGCCTGACCATCCATCTGAATCTTCCTCAGCACCCTGGGAATGAGAGGAAGTGTCGGGAAGATGTAGAATGAAAATGCCGGGTGATTGCCAGTGCATCCATGGCAAAGGCCAGAGGATCCCTCTAATGGAAGCAAACGAGCTGAACCTTCCTGTTGTTCCTTGTGGTCATCATGTCTATCTGAGCAAGACCACACCTCTGCCCCAACAGGTCGAAAAAATCTTGGTGGAGCTCCCACTCTCCTGGGTCCACCCTTTGACGGCTGAGGAAGTCCGCCAGGATGTTGTCTACCCCATGGTGGAAATAGCTGGAACGTGATCTTCTGCCCAAGTCAAGACAGATTTGACCTCTAACCAAGCAGAATTGATTCTTGACGTACACCACAGCTGTGGCATTGTCTGACTGGATGAGGACTGGACATCCCCTCAGTGGAGAGGACCAGTACACCAGAGCATGATGAATCGCCCAAAGCTCCAGAACACTGAATGCAGAGTCTCCTCTGCAGTCCATCTACCCTGGACCCCCAGGTGACCCAGGACAGCTCCCCAAATTCTGAAGATCACGTCCATCATCACCAGGATCCAGTCCTGAATGACAAAGGGTTTCCCCTTCTCCAGGCTGGACCTGTCTAGCCACCTGAGCAGGTCCTGCCGTATCTCCAGAGGCAGATATTGCGGCCCAAGGGATCAGGGTTCCCATTCCAAACACGGATAGTGAACCTCTGGAGCTCCCTGGTGTGAGCTATGGAATACAGAACTACCTTCATGGTGCAAACCATGCAGCCCATCAGGGTCAAGAATTTTTGAACTGGAGCCGATGGCCACTCCAGAGCTCGGGACACCAGATGCATCACCTGTTGGACAGAATCCTCAGTCAGGAAGACCTTCCCTTGGCAAGTATTGAACCTGAGACCAAGGAAAACCAGGACCTGAGACTGGAGTAGAGCAGATTTCTCCATATTCAGAATCTACCCATGGTGTAGGAGAATCTGAACACAGTCCTGGACATGCTAGAGCAGGAGTTCCCTGGATGGCGCCTTCAGCAGGGTAGGGGTCAGAGACGCCCCTGAGTCCTTAGATCTAGCCCCATGTCCCTTTGGATCCAACATCCTAACAGGAGAAGTGTCTAGACAGTATGAGAAACAAAAATACAGTGACAAAGATTAAAATATCACCTCAGAAAGCCCAAGAAAGTACTTATCTTGCAGGTGAATGGTTAACCAGAGAAGGAGTGTAAGGAGACACAAGCCTCTGCATAGGATACTCCAGCAAAGAGAGAAAGAAAATGGAGTCTGAAATCACAGCCAATCAGAAGAAAGTCCGCGAAACGGTCTTTCTGGGATTTGTAGTTTTGGTTTTGTCTCTTTGCGGTTACCTAGCAATGCTTGAATCTGAACTCTTGGGGTCCCCAAGACACTGGGGATGTGAACAGAATGATAGGGCAAGGAGAGACCAGAAGAAAGAGCCCTCTCATAACTCTAAGTCAAATGGTTGCAGAGATAGGTCCCAAAACAGTTTGTCCCATAGAAGTCAATGGAGCAAGTGTGGTTGCGCGGTAAAACGTGTCTTAATCCCTTAAGGACCCATGACGGTCCTGCACCGTCATGGGTTGTTATACCCTTAACGACCCATGACGGTCCAGGACCGTCATGGCTTAAATGATAGCAGCGTGCCTCCGTGCACGCTGCTATCATTAAATCCAGGCTAAGACTGAGCGCTCCGAGACCGGGGCATTCAGTCTCAGCCATTCTTTCTTCTACCGGTTCATGCGATCGCCGTATCAGCGATCACATGTACCAGCAGAGTGACAGACAGAGGCAGCATGCAAAGCATGCTGTCTGTGCCTGTCTCGTCTGCCTCTGTCTCCCTTGCTCTCAAAGTAAGGGAGACAGAAGTAGACGGGAGACACCTAGTGGTTAAAAAAAATACAGCAGTTGGGGGTATTAACCCCTTCACTGCTGGTGCAGGAGGCTGGCTAAATGCAGGTCAATTTTTGACCTGCAATTTTACACTTAAAAAAAAACAAAAAAAAAAAAAAAAAAAAAAACACAACACACTTTTTTTTTTTTTTACAAAAACATTTTTATTTTTAAAAAATAAATATAATTAAACAATATTACAAGTGTGATTGTTGTGGAGCCATGTAATACACTTATATACACCACCAAATGCCAGGGACAAAAAAGTGTCAAAATAGGGTGGGAAAAAGGGACATGGGGATTTTCACCCAGGGGGAACAGTGGCCACTTTAAACTGCGCATTTTGTAGGTATGACTGACCGGTCATACCTTTCATGCAGTCTCCATAAAAATTTAACCCTTTGTGGCCAATTGATCCTAAGAGAAAAATCAGAAATGGTGTTTTTTTTACATTTTTTTTTTTTAATTTTAATAAAGTGAATGGTGGGTTATCCATATAAATAGGGTATCAAATGAAAGCCCTATTTATGCTTAAAAAAACAGTATATAATTTATGGGGGTGGAATAAAAGCCTAAGAGGGAAAACACTGTTGAACAAAGACATAGTCAAAAAGGTCAGAATTGCTCCGGTCCTTAAGGGAAAACGACCTCAAATTTTCCCGGTCCTTAAGGGGTTAAGGAGCGGATCAAGAAAAAAACAACAACAAAAAAAACAAAACAAAAGAAAACAAAATTTTTTAAAAGTAAATAAAAGTACTCAAATTAATATGTAGGGACAAATAAAAATGTATGAATCAAGGATAAGCCAAAATAAGCCTCATAACCTGTAGAAACAAGCAGGGAAGGGGTTAAGTACACAAAATGTAGCCATCCAAGCTTCAAAGACCTAGGGATCAAACCAATAAGATACCCAACATGTGTGCAGGAGTTTAATACTCCTATAGGACCCCTGTATGGCTATAGACTTTTCATAAAATCAACCTCTACAGAAATAGTCCAGAACACACCTGAGAACTGGGCAATCCCACTCCAGTGAAGAACGTTAATGGCAGCCCCATCTAATGGGGGATTATATAACACCATGTCTAAGGAACAAATATAAAAAAACCTACGATCTAAGAGAACAATGCCAGTTTGCCCCTTTCCAGAGGCTAGGTCACTTAAAACGGAGGGATGGGGGGGGGGTAAAGCTGGGAGGAAAAAAGGCAATCTCTGCCTCAAAAAGCCTTCTCTTTTTTTTGAAGTCCCCGCTCCCTCTGGAGGAGGAGAATCTTACCCAATGGTTCCTGTTTTCCACTTTGGACATAAGAGAAAAATAGCATTCTAATATACTTGCCACTTATACCAATGTAATCACTTGGATGCTAAAACTGCCGTATTGCGGAGGTGACCTCTTAACCCCTTAAGGACCAGGAAAATCTGAGGTGCACTGCTATCTTTTAACCCTTGATGTGTCAGGACTGTCATGGGTCCTTTACCCATGACGGTCCTGGTACGTCATGGGTCCTTAAGGGGTTAAGCATCTAAAGGTGTGAAACGGTTTGGTTGTTACGGATAAACTGAGATGTTGTTTGAAACCGAAGGGTTCCACCAGTGCAAAATGTCTGAGAGCAAAAGGAGATACTGCTTACAAGATAAAGTTCTTATGTTACTCTGTGGAGTCCACTCACTAAGATCTGTCATTAACTTGAAAATGAGGCTCCACAGAGTAACACACAGGAATGAGTTTACCTCCGCTTTATCTCCCCTTGGTGTATGCCCCTCAGGTGTCTGAGGAAACCGCTCTCTCATCTATATTATATTTATCAGCTGAAACAGTGGCATTATGAGTAAAATGCTGAGAGAATATCTGATATCAGTTCAGATATGACCATGAAAAAGAAATTTTAAACTTCTCAAATTAATGAATTATATAGAATTCCATTAAAAGTAGCATCAGTTTCTATATATTTATTTGAATAATGACAAGTTCAACTTCATAAAAATTTAAGACAATTTTATTTCCAACAAATGATATTCCTTTCAGAAAGCTCTGTATACAGTTGAATTACTCAGAAAACTATTTAGTGTAATATTCCCCAAAGAGACATGTTACAGAAACCGTGACTTTTTTTTTTTTTTATTTACCCTGAAAATGTGGCTCTTCAATCCTATTCCATGTTGACTTTGCAACAAAAGGGCCAGTAAGATGTAGTTAGCCAGTCTGAGGACCAGATGGTTGTGGGACACATAGCTTTGCAAGGAGTTACACACCCATGTGGTCCTCAAATGGTTATAAAAAGGATAACGATACCTCAGTACAGTGTTTCTCCAAGTCCAATTCTTGAGACACATCAAGAGTGCAGTTTTTCTCATTCACCTCAGGTGAACATGGGTGAATATCAGCAGAGGTAGATCTGTGACAATGAGTTGTCCACTGATTGTTACCTGTGCACATATATTAAGAGATTCAGAAAACCTGCACTGTTGATGTGTCTCCAGGAGAAGCGCTTGGAACCACTGCCCTAAGAATTTAACAAAGGTTTATGCAAAAGAGCAGTCAATGTTTTTAAATGAATACCTATATGTTATAAGGCTTTTTTGCTGTATATAACAAGGTTACCATGACTGCTAGGAGATGAGTTTTCCCAGAATTATTACACTTAAAAATGTTTGTTTTATTTACATTAACCATTCCTTCTAGTGGCTATAAAGGTAATCTATAGCTCCCCTGCTATTCGGACAGTTATTCTATTGCATTCTATGGAACAGGTGAGTCGCTAACAAAAGTTTTCCATAGAATAACTTTGACAGTTATAACTTTTGAATAATACACCTGTAAGCAGTGTTGATACTCTTCTTTTATACATCAGAAAAAGCCCTATAATAGAGTGGGAGTCTTTAATTGTTCAGTCAGGTACATTTATTGATGTACATTTTAAGAACTGTATCTGCAACTGCTTAATGATATATGTTGAAGCCTGGCTTTGATTTACACCCCTGTCCTGACAACAAATCATAAGCTTCAGAAGACCTCAATGGTTTGTATGGGTCAACTGTTTATCATATTGTGAACTGACATAACTGTCAGTAAACTAAAAAACAAAGATCATATTTTAAAAAAATATATTGAAAGTTCCCCTTTAAGGCCAATATGGAGACTTGCATACATATCCAAATGTTAAATCATGAAAGGTAAATCTGGGCCAAGGTGAATACACAAATACTGGATCATGATACCCAAATACCTGTGCATCTAAGGATTCCTCAGAGAATAACAAAGGATACCTTCTAATCTGCATAAAGTAGGGACACAGTTGCATTCATTGTTCAGCGAGCTTGTTTACTTAACTCAACCCACCGACAGCAATGAATGTTTATTGTGACCTTTAAATAGGTTTCGCTGGGATGATTCTTGAATCTTGGAGAAATGGAAACAAGGAGAGGTCATGTGAAGTTTACAACAAAATAATGTTTCTTGAGGAAGATAACTAGTTCATTACAGCCATCCGAATACATCTGTCCAGACTCTTGCTTGTCATGTGGACAAAAGAATGGGAACTTAGGAATTCTTACATTACTGCCAACTCCTTAAAATATTCTACCAAATGGAAGGTTTTTCGATGAGCATTAAATGGCAGAAGAAAGGCTTGCCGTAATGTACAGTCAACGATCGATGGTTTGCCTTCAAATATCAAACTCACCGACAGCGTTGAATGTTCACCAAAGCAGCCACAAGAAAAACAATGAAATCACCTTTAACATCTTTACAGACCCATACATTTTACAAGATCTTCTGTTTTTTTTTTTTTTTTAATAACATTATAAAATAAACAGTTCACTGTAAATGTAAACCTTTCACAGAATGATATAGGAGGGCTTAATTAATTGGTAGCCTGTACAGAAGCTTTAATTTCAGCAGGAACAGTAAGCAGCTTCTTCAGAATTCAGCAAGTAGACCCACATGGATAAGCTGCAAGAAAGAATAAATTATTAAATATAATTTTTCTTAAAATACATTCTAAAGAAAATTGAAGTTGTGCAATTTAGTTTCTTCTGAACAGCAGAGCACAAGTGTACCAAATGTAGTGTGTAAAGACAAGCTAACAAATATAGGAGTAGTAAAAATAGCTTAAAGAAACTACGGGATAATTTTTTTGGCTTGAGGGTGTCAAGATTTGTGGTATAGTGAATATTTTTGTTGAGAGTACATCATCTTTAATAAAGAGGTTACAGGAATAGAAGTATTCACCAGAAGAGAAATGCTATATGTATGAATCATAGGTGTACGCTGCATGAAGCAATAGATGGAGGATGTGATTATAACGAAAAATAAGATACAGGAAGAGTTTTAAAGGGATAGAAATACTCCACAGCAACCTTGCCACTGTACAATTTCAGGCCACTGAGATACTACACCTAACAAAAAACAAATCAAGTTGGAGCATTAGTAACTTATGAATAAAACAACCTTCAGCAGCAGAAGTACCCTTGTTTTACTCAGGGGGATAAACCCCACAACATTTTTTACATAAGCTTTACTATTCCATTAAGGAACAAAAGGAGGAATTATAGGTATAGGTTATATGGAGCAATAGGGTGAGCTTATTTGAATCAATAGGAGAAATTAGAAGGAAAGGCTGTATGTAACAGGAGTGTATTTAGAAAGCGATTAGGAGAAATAAGACGATTTATAGGGAGAAATTATACAATGAAATAAGAATTATAAAGATGTCTTATATAAAGCAGTTACAAATAGGTGTCATATGGTGTAACAGGAGGGGTTATAGGAAAAGGTTAAGTTATATGCAGCAATAGAGGTTATAAGAAGTTGTTATATGGAGACGCAGGAAGAGTTATAGTGAGAGGTTATATGGAGGAGTTATAGGGAAGAGTTACAAGGATATCAATTTTTGTTTATGTTAAACATTATCTGGAGACATTATAGGGTGCTATTTAGGACATTAGGAGTTATAAAGAGTAATATGGAGGGATTCAAGCAGTTAGCACAAAGATTGGTTAACTATGTATAAAATGGAATGGTTTAACTTTCAGGAATTAAAGAGGATTTTAGTCTTACCTGTTAAATCCTTTTCTCTTAGTCCATACAGGTTACTGGTAACTCTGGGTAGGCGATCTGCCCCTTTAAATAGGTAGGAACATTTCTAGAATTGTATGCAGGGGATGGAGCCTACCTTCCCTCCTTGGCTGCAGCTAATCAACCAACTCCAGAAAGATTTAAAACACTAACTATTAACTAGATAGTGGAAGCAAAAGAAGACTCCTGTGAGCATGACCCCAAAGGACCCCCCCACACACAGTCTGCCACAGGACAGCCAAGCATTGTCGCTTGACAGGGTGGGAGACCAGTAACCTGTATGGACTAAGAGAAAAGGATTTAACAGGTAAGACTAAATCCTCTTTTCTCTGTAGTTCAATACAGGTTACTGGTAAATCTGGGATGTCCAACCATCGAGTTTCCCAGAGACGGGAAGGCAAGGACCAGACGCAAGTCCCCCAAAGTCAGCAGAGCAGATATGAGCCATCAGATCAGAGATAGCCCAACAAAACAATGAAGTGTCAATGGACACTGAACAGGGGTAACACCCCAAACTGTTACACAGCCCACTGAACTAGAGCCAACAGGGCTCAAAAGTGAAGGAAGCACCAAGAACTGAAGAAGGTCCTAGACAGGCAAGACTGCCTCCAGGATCTTCCTCCCAAAGCTGACGTTAGCCGATGCCAGCACATCAACACGGTAGTGCTTCCAAAAGGTGTGCATAGACGACCAAGTGGCAGACTTGCACAACTGATCAGCAGAGGCCTGATTCTTGTAAGCCCAAGAAGCCCCAATAGATCTTGTAGAATAAGCCGTGACCCGAAAGGGGACAGGCTTCTTCCTCAGCTCATAAGCCTTACGAATAGTGGACTTGATCCAAGAAGCAATAGTCACTTTGGATGCAGGTCTTCCTGCCCTAGGACCCTCAGGAATGATGAACAATGCATCAGATTGCCTGATAGACTCAGTACGATATAAACAACATTTGAGACAACGCACCACGTCTAACAACTGGAGATCCCTCTCCTTGTCAGAGGTGGGGTCAGAGCAGAAAGAGGGCACCACAATCTCCTGATTGATGTGGAACTCCGAAACCACCTTCGGGAGAAACTCCTGAGAGGTGCGAAGCACCGCTTTGTGCTTATGAAACACCAAATAGGGTGGTTTACAGGACAGAGCATGTAACTCTGCAACACGACGGACAGATACAATCGCCAAGATAAAACCCATTTTCCACGTCAACAGGTGTGGAGGAATAGTAGCCAAAGACTCAAATGGAACAGCAGGAATCTTGAAGGTGAGACGAGTATGAGCAACGCCCTTGAAGAAAACCTTGATATCAGGAAGGATGGCAATGCGCCCCTGAAAGAAAACAGAGAGCAGAAGTCTGAACCTTAAGGGAACTCAAGCTGAGGCCTTTGTCCACACTGTCCTGCAAAAATGCCAGGACCATAGGCAGATCAAATTCCTGAGACAGGTCCTTGTCAGAGCACCAAGATAGGAAGGTCAACCAGACATGATGGTAGAACTTGGAAGAAACAGGTTTGCGGGCACTGAGCATAGTAGCCACCACACCAGAAGAAAAACTTTTCTTCCTCAATATTGAGGATTCAATTTCCAAGCCGTCAAGGCTTGACGAGCATCCTCCTTCCACATGTAACCCTGTAGAAGAAGATGGCAAGGGAGCCGGAAAGGCTCCGCCACTTACAGATCCAGAAGCTCCGGAAACCAAGCCTGCCAAGGCCAGTACAGAGCAATCAGAATGACTGGACAACGCTCCAGTTGTAATATCCGCAACAACAGGGAGAGAGACAAAAGGGATCCTGTACCCTTCCGTCACTATCTGAAAAACCCATGGGTCCGACGTGGAATCCTCCCAAATGCTGTGATAGTGATGCAGACGACCACCCACAGCAGAATGTGGACCAGTGTTTGGTGAGTCATACCGAAGGATGCTTGGAAGCCTTGAGCTTGGAGGAGACCTTGGGCTTCCATTGCTGTTTGGGCTTGGAGGAGGTACACGTAGGTGAGGGAACAGTCTGGTTTGCCGGACGTGTCTCAGTCTGAAAGGAATGAAAATACTGGTTACCCTTAAGCAGTGTTTTCTTCCTAGGAATTAAGGGTAGAAGGGTACTCTTACCCCCTGTAGCCTCACTGATCAGATCCTTGAGATCTGGCCCAAACAAAGAAGTTCCTTGAAAAAGCAAGGAGAGCAAAGCTTTCTTAGAAGAAGTATCAGCAGACCAGATCTTGAGCCAAAGAGCCCGTCTGGCAACCACAGACATGGTGGAAACGGATGGCATCAAATAGGGCAGCAGAAACATAGTGCTGTGCCTCAGAAATGTTGGCAAGGAGGCGCAACTTATCCGAAGTAGGAGCATCCTGACGGACAGCAAGAGTGAGCTGTTCAGTCCAGACCGCAATGGCCCGGTTCACCCATGCTGCTGTGAATGCTGGATGCAAGGCAGAACCAGCAGTGACAGAGATGGACTTGAGGGAGACCTCAAGTTTGTCAGACCAGTCCTTTAGAGCAGACACATCAGACACTGGCAAGGCAGTAGATTTGGATAGCCTGGAGATAGGAGCATCCACTTTAGGAGGATGAACCCACTGAGCAAGCGCCGCCTCAGAAAAGGGATAAAGCTTAGCAAATTTCTTGGAGACAGAAGGTTTTCTGTCCGGAGACTTCCACTCTTCAGGCACAAGGTGATCAAGAGTGGGGTTAGGTGGAAAGCACGTAAGGGGCTTTTTAGGCTCCTGAAACACATTTGAGGGATCAGAAGGAACCTCCTGAACTAAGAGAATGTTAAGAGTATTCAAGACAGCCCTGATCAGGCCCTCAGCGGAGGGCTCAGGATCAGCCTCAAAAGGATCCCCAAAAACCAGAGAAGCCCAGAGCAGAACATACCGCAACATTTGAATCCACCAAGAATTCCTCGTCAGAGGAATCTGACATGTCAGGTACTCCCTGAGGTTTGGGCAGGGAAGACCTGATGGAGGAGGGGGCCTGCCAAGAATGGAAGACCCCCTGTAACTGGGATGGAAAGAGTTGCAAAGTGGACCCGAGGTCCCTAGTAACAGCCTTGAACGATTGCACCCAGACTGGCTCTAATGCATGGCTGGAGGTCCCTGGAAGACTCAGGGACATCAGAACATGCTGGGCATAAATGACCTGAGAATTCTCTAGGTAACCCTGAATGACAGGAAGAGCAATGTGCAATAGAGGATACAGAGACCTCATCATCCTTAGTCTTAGGTCTGGCCCCAAGCGCCAATGGTATAGACATTCTCAGTGTCAATAACCTTATTGTATAAGAAATCACCCAATTACAGTGTGTATGATTAAAGGGATAGTAATAATTGAAAATAAGTTTATTTTAAATTGTAGCCCTTAAAAAAACTTGAAAAATGATACAAGTCTTCTCTCCCAAACCTTTATGGTTTGGGAGATATTCAGAAGTAAAGTTTCCCCTGGAGTGACGTCATTGCTCCACCCATCAGATTTTGAATCCGGTCCTGGGACCGGCTGTGCCTCTCCAGAAGTGCTGAGATCACCATCTTTAAAAAGAATTTCTTAATTGGAATGGTCTACAAAGAGTGCTTTCAAGCCAGGCACACTTTGTAGATAGTTCCAATTAAGTAGTTCTTTTCAAAGATCGTGATCTCGGCACTGCTAAAGAGCTGCCGGTTGCTCTGTGGACCTAATTCCAAATCTGTCCACTAGATGGCAGACTTGGCTGAAACAGCCAGGAAAAGAGCATTTTACAATATTTTACATGTGAATATCTTCCAAACCATAAAGGTTTGGGAGATAAGACTTATATAATTTTTCATGTTTTTTTAAAGGCTACAATATAAAATACAATTATTTTCAAGTATTACTATACCTTTAAAGTTTCACCCCAGAAATCGCTAAAATAAACTTATCTGGCAGGCGAAGAGTCCAAGCCCTGTGTAGGATACGCTTTCTGGAAAGATCACAAAATGGCTGCTGTGGTGGAAGCCAATCAGAAATGAGCACGAAGCAAGCGCTCAAGGGAAATGTAGTTTTCCCAGAAAAGTACTCCACACAGTGCCCGAACGCCCTGAGCCCCCCAACACACTATAAACATGAACTGGATGATAGAGCAAGGGCAGACAAGTAAAATGAGCCATCTCTGAAGTCGCTAGGTTAAACGGTTGCAGAGATATGTCCCAGGACCCAAACTGTACAGTCCCATATGAGTGAAAGGAGCAATGGCACCTATGCAGTAAAGCGTGCCTTTAACTCAAATTTTACAAAATTGAAGGTGTAATACTAAAATATATGAATCACTAAAACATGTTAGGATACCCAAAAAAATACTGAACCAGTAGGAAAAGTGTCAGAAAACCCCCCTACCTAAGGGTAGCAGGTTTTTGAACACGCTTCGTGAAAGCTACATGTCACAAATGGTGGGAGCGCCGACAAGAAATAACAATGTATTGGACCTAGTGATCACTAATAACACAGAAATGGTATCCAATATTAAAAAAACATTCAAATTATTTAAGTCTGAAGGAACTGAACAATCTTTCTTAAAATACAGGGAGTGCAACAAAGATTGCAAAAAGGCAATTAGGGTAGCAAAAATAGATAATGAAACTCGAATTGCAAGGGAAAGCAAGACTAATCCAAAAAAGTTTTTTAAATATATAAATAGCAAAAAACTTAAGAGGGAGTGCATTGGACCATTAAAAAATGAGATGGGTGAGTTGGTTAGTGAGGATAAGGCCGATGTTTTAAACACTTTCTTTGCATCAGTATATACAAGGGAGCAAGGAATGGTAGAAGAGCCTCCGCAAGTAACAAATAAAACAATACAATTAATAGATATTGGGTTAACTCAAGGAGATGTCATGGGAAGACTGAACAAAATTAAGACAGACAAAGCACCGGGTCCTGATGGTATACATCCAAGGGTTCTTCAGGAACTCAGTGCAGTGTTAGCAAAACCCCTATATTTACTCTTTAAAGATTCTATTACCACAGGCTCAGTGCCACAGGATTGGCGAATAGCTAACATAGTGCCTCTATTTAAGAAGGGAACTAAAACAGAACCTGGGAATTATAGACCAGTGAGTTTGACCGCTGTAGTGGGAAAACTATTAGAAGGCATAATAAGGGACTATATTCAGGATTACAACAAAAAATAAGATCATTAGCACGAATCAACATGGTTTTATGAAGAATAGATCATGCCAAACTAATCTTTTCAGCTTCTATGAGGAGGTAAGCAGCAACCTTGACAATGGCAAGGCAGTAGATGTAGTATATCTAGACTTTGCAAAGGCATTTGATACAGTACCACACAGAAGGCTGGTGTATAAAATAAGGAAATTGGGGCTAGGAGATAACCTTTGCAATTGGATACAAAACTGGTTGAAGGATAGGGAACAGTGTGTGGTTATAAATGGAAAATTCTCCAGTATAGTTAAAGTGGAGAGTGGAGTACCTCAGGGTTCAGTATTGGGTCCGCTGCTTTTTAACATGTTTATAAATGACCTGGAAATAGATATAGAAAGCAAAATATCAATATTTGCAGATGATACTAAATTATGCAAAGTCATTAATTCAGAACAGGATATTTTCTCTCTACAGAGGGACTTACATACAATGTCAGATTGAGCAAACATGTGGAATATGAAGTTTAATGTGGGGAACTGTAAAGTCATGCATTTGGGAGGAAACAATCCCAAGGCTACTTATAAACTTAATGGAATAATTTTATGTGACTCGTTGCTAGCAAAAGACCTGGGTATCCTTGTCAACTACAAACTTGGAAACAGTGACCAGTGTCAACCAGCAGTAGCAAAGGCAAACAAAGTCCTGTCTTGCATAAAAAGAGGTATTGAAGCAAGAGTGGATAACATTATTTTGCCATTATACAAATCATTGGTAAGACCTCACCTTGAGTATGCAGTGCAATTTTGGGCACCGGTTCTGAAAAAGGATATACTAGAACTAGAGAGGGTATAGCGGAGAGCAACAAAATTAATTAAGGGAATGGAGGACTTGACATATGAGGAACGACTAAACAAACTTGCTTTATTTACTCTAGAGAAAAGACGACTAAGAGGAGACCTTATCACATTGTACAAGTATATGAGAGGTCAATACAAGGATCTCTGCGGTGAGCTATTTATTCCAAGGCCTGATCAGGTGACCAGGGGACACCCCTTGAGATTAAAGGAAAGGAGGTTTAAACTTCAGCAGAGGAAGGGTTTTTTTACGGTAAGGTCTGTCAAATTGTGGAATTCATTGCCCAGGGAGGTAGTTATGGCAGATACAATGGATACATTTAAGAGAAGATTAGATACATTTCTTTCAAAAGGGAACATACAGAGTTATACTGTTTATCAGTAGGCTGATCAGGAAGGTCTGATAAAGACTAATTTAATTGGTAGCAGGAAAGCTATAAAATTCTCAGTTACTGAGGTATGAAGCGAAGGTTGAACTTGATGGACTTGTGTCTTTTTTCAACCTAATTTACTATGTTACCAGACCAGCAGCTAAAGGGTTAAATACCACATAAACCTGCTCCAAACACCCAAGAGACATACAGATAGATCCAATGAGTGCAGGAGTGTGCAATAGGAACTCCAAATGAAAAAGCCCTGTGCGGAGGGGCACTGTGGGACACGTGGATCTGCAGAACTCAAAGGGTTGCTCTCCTTTCCTGCAGATCTTCTGTCTTCAGATTACAATGTTTAAAGGAGAAGCCTCGGTGGGCAACTCCTAAGGAAAGAACTTTTAGCCAAGATTTTACCCCCAGGGCTTAAGGTCCGCAAAAAGCACCTGGTCACTGAGCTAGCCACATCTAAGGGCATTGTCAGTTATGGTAATCCACCTAATGGTGGTATTCCATTTCTAACAGAAAAATAAAAAACTTGGAAAGCTATAGCAGAACTGTTCTCTTGCCTGTGTTATCTTCACCAAGGAACAAATCTTTCTGGAGCTGGTTGGCTAGCTGCAGCCAAGGAAGGAAGGTAGACTCCACCCCCTGCATACAATTCTACTTAAAGGGGCAGATCGCCTACCCAGAGTTACCATTAACCTGTATTGGACAACACAGAAATGTATTTTTGTGTTCAACACATGTGATGATCACACAAAAAGTCACACTGAAAAACACAGCTTTGTACCATTTCAGTATTTCTTCCTTGATCTTATGGTTATGACGCATACTTTTTATTTATTTAAACCTTTTACAGAAGAAATCTGCCAAGAACCCAATGAGTTAACAAGTGATTTTTAGAAGAGAACATATATTTCAGGGTCTCTCTCATACTGGGAAAGACTAGAAAATACAAGTGCTCTCACTTCATCTGTATGGTTGAGGGAGGCTAACCTGCATGGAGATCAGGATATAAATAAACCAAGTGCTTTGTTTGTCGTCAGAGGTGAGGTGAAAACGTACATGAGATTTCGCTTTACAGGCACTAAAATACTAATGTAATTTGTCAGAATGAGGGGCAAGGATATTGTTCCCTCCCTCTCACACACCCGCGGGAACTCTTGCTGTCTCCACGGCTTGTCTCCAATGGCCTGGCTACCAGCGTTGATGGAAAGGACATAATTTAAGTGACTGCGTTAGCTGCGCGTCCTGCGGCTGAGTAAGGGAATTGGAGCAGAAAAGCAATGTTTCTGCAGGAATTCTCTCCTCTGACCTAAATTTAGTTGATGTTCATGGTGTAAGGACAAAGCAACTGTAATTAGGGAAATTCAAGGGAGATAACAGACAATATACAGAAAATAATACAGGCATTTACATGCATCGGTATAACATACAGTGGTTGTATTACATGACCATTTAGAAAGTCATACAAGAATTCAACCAGATAAATAACAGCATTGCTCAAAATAAATGTGTTTTATCTTCATTTCACCACCAACATGTTTCACAGGTTCTTTAACAACTTCCTCAGCAAAATAAGGTTAACATAAGGTTTAAACTCCACATCCCCAGAAAATTAGGATGGAGAACCTGCATAATGCATTTATGGTCTATGACAGGGCTGTCCACGTTTAGTCCTCAAGGGCAACCAACAGGCCAGGATTTAAGGATTTACCTGAGTAAGCACAGGTGAGTCAGGTAAAGTGAATGAGCCACGGATTAAGAACAGGTGAGTTTATCAGAGAAATCCTTAAATCTTGACCTGTTGTGGCCCTTGAGGACTTAACATGGACAGCCCTGGACTATGAGAATGTTTACAGTTTTATATTTAGGTGTTAGTAGGAATTAAATATTCATTAAGATACAGGTAGTTTTACTTTATATTTTTAATTTTATGTTTAGACTATATTGTATCTTGCCATTTCTACAAATAAGTATTTAATGACATTTGTTGCAGTGCTAAGATATTGTTTATTTTGTGTTTGACTCACAAATTGGTTGGAGTAGCAAGACCTTTTATGATTAATATATATTTCAGCCTGATTTATACACAACAGAACAAAAACATGTGAGAAGCACACCCCTCAGATGCTACTCAGTAAAGTTTTTTACTCTCATGCACCACTGCACAGAGGAAATTTCCTTAACATCAGGCTGTCACAATGACAGGGTCCAGCGCCTAAATGTCAGTCAAATCTCTCTAGGCACAAGGATAAGGTGACCAGATTTTTAAAATGAAATCCGGGGACATTTTTTTTCTCCACAACCTATCCACCTCCACACACTGCCTACACACTGTCCACCTTCACACTCTGTTCACTCTCACACCCTGTCCACCCTCATCACACACCTTAGCCACCTTCACACACTGTCCACCCTGCCCCCTCCAACCTGCCCTCCTCCACACTTCCCACATTGTCTACTTCCACACACTGCCCACCCTGTCCTTCTCCAGACACACTGCCCACCTCAACACTGTCCCCTCACACACTGCCCACCCCCCACATTGCCCACACTGTACAACTCCACATTGTGCACCTCCACACTGCCCACACTGTCCACTCCACAGTGCCCACCCTGTCCTCCTCCCCACACTTCCCACCTCCATATTGCTCACATTATCCACCTCCACATTGTTCACACTACCTACCCCATTCTCCTCCAGAAACTGCCTACCCCATTCTCCTCCAGAAACTGCCCACCCTCTCCTCCTCCAGAAACTGCCCACCCTCTCCTCCTCCAGAAACTGCCCACCCTCTCCTCCTCCACACACTGTCCACCCTGTCCTCCTTCTCCTCCACACACTGCCCACCTCCAAACTCCCCATCCCATCCTCCTCCACACACTGTCCACCCTGTCCTCCTCCCCACACCGCCCACCTCCACACTGCCCACACTATCCACCTGTATATTGTCCACACTGCCTACATCAACACTGTCAGAATAAAATTATCCTTAGGATTTAAATTATTTACAGATTCATGTGTTGTTATTATTAAATTCCCCTTCTAAACAGGAAGGTGTAGCACTGACTGGTGTTATCCAAACAGAGAACACGCACTCACTTCAGGTTAAGACATTGTGTTGAACTCTGGAGAGGTGCCTTGCTGCTGCCTGCGTTACTGTTCCGCTTGCTTGACTGAGACTGCCACACATGTCCTGCGCAATAGTGCCGTGTTGCTGTCCTACGTGCTACAGCCAATGAGAGAGGCGTATCCCGACAAAACTTTCCTCTCTCATTGGCTGCCATTTCAACTTGTTGCGAAGGCACTGGATGGCAGAGACAGCTTAGGTAATTCCGTCCCTGCCTTCCTATTGATGCAGCTGCATATTTAGTTAGAACTAGCAAAAGGAGCATGGCATTGCCCCTGGGGATTAAGTCCTTTGAGTGCTTGGGTAAGTTTTCAGTACTGAAAGTGTTAAGTGTTTCAGAGGCAAAGAGGTATCCTGGCAGTGGAATGTGTTGTATACGTGTTTGGCAGTGAAGGAACACAACACTTCGTCCATTTTCTTTGGTTTGTTTAAATCCCTACAGCACCAAAGAGGTATCCAACAAAGTGTAGTGCATGGATTCTTCTTTTTTTCCCTCAAACCTTTAACCCTTTCACTGTTGCTAATGTACCCAAAGCATTGTCAATCAATGCACTGAATAGCCCTCAAGCTCTCAAAGGACTTAACTGTGATGGGCAACACCGTGGCCCTTTTGCTACAATATACATACACACCTGTATACATAAACACATACTATACACACATACACATACTGTACATAGATATATATATATATATATACACACACACACACCCATATACATACTGTACATATATACACACACACATACTATACATACTCACCCGTATACATGCATACACATTCTGTACATAGATACATACAAATACTGTACATACATATATACATACACACATATACTGTACATATACATACATAGCCATAGACAAACACACACTATGAATAAGGCTGTTTGTGGTGAGTGGGATGTGAATTCTACCTTTTCCTATTCCATGAGGAGTAATGGGGTGAGAGGAGAGTGGACAGTCTATATATGTGTGTGTCTGTCCATCGTGCTGTGTAGAGTGAATGTGGCTGTTCTGTGCTGTACACTCCTCCCTCTGATCTCCTTCATGTTACAGGGAGGAGTGAATAGCAGAGAAGAGCCTCACAAAGCAGCCGAAAGCAGAAAGAAAAAGTTTAACAGATAAGTGAACATCCCGTCTCCTCCAGGACTGATTTAGTGACGGGGGAGATGTCTTAAGGAATGGGGAAGGTGGGAGGGACAGAGGGAGAGACAGTAAGGGACAGGGAAGGTGGGAGGGACAGGGGAAGAGACACTAACACCCTTTGATTGCCACAGGGGTATCCAACGCATTGCTTTGCAATGCATTGGATACCCATGTGGCAGTTGTTCGACAACATGACTATTTCATCGATTGTGTGAAAGTAGAGTTAAAAGTTAGTTGTGCTGAGATGGAATGAGGGGAAGTGGAGTTTAACCTTATGAGAGCCAGAGAGCCTCTAGTCTGGCACTCAAAGGGTTAAACTCCACTTCCCCTCATTCCATCCCAGCACAACTAACTGTTAGCTCTACTGCCTGCACACACTTGATGAAATAATCATGTTGGCGAACAATCAGAGAGGATAGCATGTTGATACTGTATCAACATATATAAGATTAGATCCGGGGACACATTCCAGCCAGGCACAGTGCCCACAATCCGGGGACTGTCCTCGGAAATCGGGGACGTCTGGTCACCCTACACAAGGACAGCAGGTGCCAATGACTGGGATACTCTTATTTAGGGAGACAACAAAACAAAAAAAGTGTGTCAAGAATACACTGAGAACACATAAAATGAGGTGTTTTATTCATGTTTATCGTGATCCTACAAATGCTGCTCAATCACTTATACACAACCTTGTCCCCAACACTCAGATGTACCTAGACTGTCACATAGATGTTACATCCCTTTCACAAATGATGATGCGTTTGTTACATCACCATACCTGGGAACTTTCAGTTGAGGGCTACCCGGAGGGTAGTCCTCGGTTCAGCAGGGGGTAACAAAAATTACGCTAATCGCACCAAAAAGGGGCGGGGCTTAACTCGAGTGTTGGGGGAATTTAACCCTTTGAGTGCCAGAGTGGTACGGAATGCATTGCAAAGCAATGCATTCCGTACCACTCTGGCGCTCAGAGGGTTAAATGTGTCACACAGAAGGCTGGGGATGGAGGCACAACGGGAGAAAAAGCAGATGTGGCCTAGTTTCAATAGAAACTCTCCACATCCGGAGGAATCTGCCTCTGCCTCGGAGACCCGGTAAAGCTCTGTCAGAACCGGAGTCTCCGGGGCAAATCCGGAAAGTTCCCAGGTATATACATCACTGATTGAAGTACGCGGAGTTATGAATGCAACAAGCAAGGTCTGCATGGTGGCCTATGGGACCATCAGCAGACCTTTCCCCAGTGGCCAATAATTTGGCCCAGGTGTTAGACACACCTCCTTATTTAGTAACAGGCAGACAGAGGCCCTGTATGATTTTAATGGGCTTTTTCTCCTGTCTTCTGGTGTAATGGGAACAAGAAAGCATGTTCCTTTATCTCAAATCCACCTTTTATACACATCACACATTCCTTCAGTGTCCCTACCCCATATTCACCCACTGGATTCTAGAGAGGTTTTCAAATCATGGCAATTCAATGCATTTGAGACCTCACT
Organism: Rhinophrynus dorsalis; assembly: GCA_037306005.1. Classification (NCBI taxonomy): domain Eukaryota; kingdom Metazoa; phylum Chordata; class Amphibia; order Anura; family Rhinophrynidae; genus Rhinophrynus; species Rhinophrynus dorsalis. Next base: position 150,062,813 of record CM074722.1, on the reverse strand, counting down.
ATAATACAATGAGTTAACATTCAACAATCTTTTTTTTTTTTTTTTGCAATTGGCGGAACCAGGCAGACTTTTTGTGTACTCAAAAGGCACTACAAATATGGCTACTGAAGTAAAATCTAAATGCCTATTACAGTCTAGCTACCTTGTGTTAGTGTACCCTGCCCCCCACACCTCCAGTCAGTCACTCATATGGTTTTCTCCAACTTCTTTCATTACCTAACCCTGAAACACAAGTTGGAAGCAGACTGCAGACAGAGCCTGGAGAGCGAGAAACAGGGGGAACTGTAAAGACTGTACAACATGCAATTCATATATAAAATATCTAATGTTACACACTTACAGAAGTGCATATTTAACTCAATCTCATATATTTACTATATCCACCTCTCCTGTATTACACACATTCAAGTCTTTTTCACAGACACAAGGATACTTCAAGTAAATATACAATTTCTGAAAGTCAATTTTTGTCTGTTATAGACCTAAATGTGCCAGTTAGACAATGAAGTACACACATATAAACATACACTGGGATGTAGATAGAAAGTATGACTGAGGACAGTCCTACTTGAGTATCTATTAGTCAGGGAAAATATTAATCACAAATGAATGCTAATGTGTTTTTATAACTGAATGCAGCAAATAGTTGATCAGATATGTTGCTGTCTTTGCTGTTAGATGACTAGACCTGACAGAGACGAGGGGGGGGGGGAAGGGGAGATACAGTCAGGCTGACAATTATAATCATGAATCTTTTTTAAATAGAGGGTGTATGGATTACAACTACCAGGATAACCCAGCAAATGTGGAGTTCAACTCCCCAAACTGTTTAGTGGGCATCTGGTCACCAATCACAATTTGAGCTAGGGGTTGTTAGATTCAATTTCTTTCACTAGAATAGCACACAGTGAGAAAAAGGTGGTTGACTACAACTTCCACATAAATTGGCCAAGCAGCAGGATTGCATTTTGGCCACAATCATAACCTTAACATGGAAAGTACATGGATGTCAATAGGAAAATAGATTTATAAAGAGAGGGAAGCACAGCAGTGATGTATGTGTGTGGTGTGCGGTGGATGGTGTTCAGTAGTAGAAATTAGGTAATCTCCACTGCATAGGAAAGCATATTTTGCTTCAGCAAAAGTGTAGGCTATTTTCCCTTACAGTGGGAATGCAGAAAATTACTATCTGTTGCCTTCAAGTAGGTGTGTCAGAGAGAGATACAATTACACAATTACTATATTTTATACAATATGTGTAACCCAGGCACCAATCCTCCATTTGCCATGGTGCTGGACTTGCTTACCATACAGCTGCTCTTCCCCTGGTATAGAAGGACTGCCTCCCGCTTCCATTCAGTCTTATGTACTAGATATCAGTCTCTTTGAGAGACTGTCCTAGGTCTGTTGAGACCAATCCCTGCGAGAGTACAGAAGAACAGAAGCTGTCTAGGTGTGTCCTAGTGCACTTGCGGAGTGGAAAAACTTGTCACACAGAAGAGACTGTGGGAGCAGATCCAGTCGCAACACATGGATAAGATCTCAGCACAAGCTGACGGACTGCAAAAGACCTGCACTGGGCAGGAGATAGATTCTGGAGTTTCTTGTGTATTAGAGGAAGCAACGGCAAAAAAAAAAAAAAAAAAAAGGCATTATTACCATCCACACATCTTACACCTGGGTAGAGCTACCTACACAGTCTGAGTGCCCCAGTCAAGTGCACTGCTGTTCTCCTGGGGACTGACTGCATTCACAGGAGGTTGTATTACTGGAGTGAGCATTATCACCCAAATGGTGCATTCACTAAAAACAAAATTTTCTTTAACCCTTTGAGTGCCAGAGAGGTATGCAACACATTGCTTTGTTGTGTCTAGCATATTTAAAGTAGAACTATCTAAAATGAAAGTTTTACATTGGGTTTAATATTTAACCCAACATTAGAGCTGGGTGTTTTTTTTTGTTTTTATTTTTTTAATTGCCTACAAGTTGAGATATTAGCTGGGCTAATATTAGTTGAAATGGCCAGTACTACCTTTTTAGGTAGTTTCAAAAGTTTCACCCTGCCAGTTTCACACATTTTTGTGCTTGATACAGGCTGGAGTTTATAATTCTATATGCAATGATGTTAGACAGGAAACATCTGCTCTCCAGTTCAGTGGATGTGGAGCAACGGTTGCTTCTGGGTGTCCACTCTATGCAGGCATACAGGGCAAGTCTTCTCTTACACTTTAAATATTGTTTGTCATTTGTCTTTAATGGCATTCATGGGGACCTTCACAAATACAAAAAGAAAGTAAAAAAAGGGTCCCCCTGCTCTACACGTTGCTACCTCATTTCGTCAGGGGTCTTTTTTAATTTTATTTATTTTTAGATAGGGACTTCAAGTGTTTAGAGTAGGACTTGCTACACTTGTGGAACCTTGACGTGGTTGGTAAGCTTAAACCTCATTTTTGGGCCAAAAATGTAGGCACTAATGCCTCAAATTTATTCACAGTATTATAATATATGCCTAACACAGGGCACACTATTCACATTTAGACTGGAGGAGTGCAGGTTTTCTGTCTGTTCTTTGTTTGCACTTTGGGCTCTGGCCTGATGTTTGGGGGAGTGGAGAACCCTCATTCCTTGCTGCACACTTCAGTAACCCCAATTTTATCAATGGACACTTCATTGAAAATAAATAAATATACAGATATACACATATATAGTTATGCACTATGGTGAGTTAGAGCTGTAAGCTGTTATTTCTGAATTCCCTACCATCTCTGTGAGGCTGTTCAATGAGTCAACCTTTCTTACAAGCTGTTACTTGAGTCTATCCTGGAACCCTGTGTCTTGAAGACCCTGCACCATTTCAGTGGCTCTTCTTTGAACTGTCTACAATTTATTAATGTTCTTCTGAAGATGTGGTCTAAATAACCATACACACTACTAGATGTGAGGCCTTACCAGTGATTATAACGTGGAATTAGTACCTCTTTCTTCCTGCCGTTAATCCCTCTTCCTAAACCACCAAGAACCCAGTTCGCTTTTTCCGCTGTAATACTGCATTGATTTGCAAATCTTCAAATAATCGGAAATTACAATGACTCCCAAATCCCTTTTCTGTATTTTTGTCAGCACACTACCATTAAAGCAGAACTTTCCTCAAAATTCAATTGCCCCCCAAATCATGATTAACATAGCGATACACATAAATACTTTTATTATGCTGAATAAGTTCGGCATTATTGAGAAATATAACTTGTTCAGGACTGGTGAGGGGGACCTGCATGGTACCTTAAAGGGATAGTAATGTTTCATAATAAAAACAGCTCTGCTTAATCTTCATAGTATTTGGGCCTTGGAGAGTGTTATTTCAATTGCGTTGTAGTTCAAAAGTAATTGAATGATAAAGTATTCCCCTCCCGCCCCTTCTACTGATGTAACACCGCTCAGCTTAAAGCAGCAGGGAGTGTCCAGGTAGATTGCAGAGTGGGACAATCTTCAATTAAGGTTTTTCACTCATCTGTGAAGGGGGGCAGGGTTTTCATTGTTCTCATAGGAAAAAAATTGTCTCTTGATGTGAGATTTCTGGTCTATGGACTGGATTCCACATCTGAGGAGTGGGGGCTTACACTAGGTAAAAGGGGCAGGAGGGGGGAAACTATCATTCAATTACTCTTGAACTACAACGCACACAGTAATGAAATAACTCTCTCTATTGCTCAAATAATATGAAGATTAATTGGAGCTGCTGTTTTTGAGAAACATTACTATTACTTTAAAGTTACAGGAAGGGACTGACGGCACAGGCTGCGCTGATGCCTGCTGAACAAGTTGTATTTCTCAATAATGCCAGACTTATTCAGCATAATAAAAGTATTTATATGTACATCACTATGTTAATAATGATTTGGGGGCACTTATTTTGATGAAAGTCCTGCTTTAAGCCTATACTCCGCCTCTGGGTTTATGTGTCCTAAATGTATTATCTTGCACTTTTTAACAATCCTCACACATTTAGTTTGCCCCTCTGGAGAGAACTCCGTTTCAGATTTTGTATCAACTGCAAAGAGCCACACCTTATCTTGGACACCACCAGTAATGTCACTAAAGAGGATATTGAAGAGAACATGCCCTAGCACTAACCCAGTGGCACTCCACTAACATTTCCTTCCTCTGAATACATTCCATTAGCTATTATTAAAGAGACAGTAGTGTCCCAGAAATATATCTTTATAGTTTTGTAGTGCTTAAAAAGTTCAACTATATGCAACAAATCAGATCTCTCAAACCACTATGGTTTGACAAATAGCCTCTCCTAACGTTTAGCTGACAGCAAGAGATCTGTGTCGGCTGACTAGATGAGGCTTTTCCTCAGAACCGCAATCGTGTTATTTAAAGCTAATTACTTCATTGGAATTGTCTACAAAGTGTGCTTGCAAACCAGGATCACTATGTAGACCTTTCCTGTGAAGTAATTATTTTCCAATAATGTGATTTTGGCTCTGCTGCAGAGCCACCAGTTGATCCCCCGACAGGATTCCCCTGCTGTCAGCACAGAGCTGATGTCTGGGAAAGGGGAGGAAGGGGGAACTTTAGTGTCGAATATTTCTCAAACCATAGTGGCTTTGTAGCTAGTGAAGTAGAAGACAGTGGTGTGTATGTGTGTGGGGGTGTCTTTTTGTGGGAGCTATATCTCTTATGTTGATGGAATAAATAATACTCTAATTCCTGCCACGAGTGAGGTGAAATTGTACTCTTACCATGAACTTCCCTAGAGCCTCAGGTGGGCCATTAGCTTGCTCTCACCCATTTCCCACCCTCAAATAATTTAAATGAACTAGGAGCAGATACTGCATTATAGCCAAACTGACATTCAAATGGCCTGGAACCTTGGTGTACAATTAAACGATACCTACTGTTCACCTACAAATGCCTGTTTTAATGGGAAAACTCACAGGGAACCCTTAGAACATATACCCCCATGAAGTATGTATAGGAAACGCCACACACTTTCTGGTAGTGAACTAACTCCTGTTAGTCTGAGTCCACCAAAACACCAGCTTCTAGGGACTGGAGCTGAAAGTACTGTACTGAGAAAGACACATTGTGGTTCATATATAGAAGGAAAACCCACTGAAAAAAAGCAACGAGGAACTGCATCTTTAAACAATTATATTAAATGTAAGTTAAACGAAGTTGCAGAATTAATCTTGGCTCCTGAAGGCTGTGGTTCACAGTGTAATTTCCAGCTATTTTTGTCTGTGCAAAGACAGAAAGGACCTTTTTCAGTCTGTTCTTGGCCCTCAGCCGAAACAAACAGTTTACATAAGGTAAAAGAAAAAATATATATCACTCCATCCTTATCTTGGGATACTGTGGTTCAATATACATATACACTGGGGTGAGAAATCCCAGGACCACTCACAGACTCTGATAGTTTTACTTTTGACTCAAGTTGTGAGGAGTACCGTAAAATCTATTTTACCCAAGATTTAAAAGAGAAAATAAAAGTGCCTATGTATAATACACACCCTTGTTTTCCCCTACCTTTACCCACCAAAATACATTGGTAATGCATAGACCTCTGAGCACTGAAACTAAAGTAGTTCCCCGCTAGGACCTTCAGGGCCTCAAAGGGCACTACCATTATCATGAATTAACACAGATCCTCATAGGGGGATACAGGAAGGGGGCTGAAAATGCAAGAATGCCACCCAATGTGCAGATATCCCAGATGCCTCGGGAGAGTAAAGGGAGGGGATGGTGGCAGCATATTGAGGTGGGTAGAAGAAGGGAAACAGACGTGGAGATTAATTATATATATATATAAAAAGTGTATATGTGTTTGTATGTATTGGGGTGTGTATATATATATATATATATATATATATGTGTGTGTGTGCATATGTAAAAAAAAGTTTATTGGAAAAAAGACACAGGAAACAACACAACCAACACCAAAAGAAAACAATAAAAAAAATAAAATTAATGAAAATGTTTCTTGAATACATAAATAATGAAGGGGAAACCCGATGCGGGAAAACAACGCAAGAAAAGAAAAAAAAGTATATGTGTGTGTGTGTGTATGGCTATGTGTATGTATATGTATATATACATGTGTATATGTGTAGGTATATATGTATGTGTAACGTGTGTGTGTCTGTACAGCTATGTATATGTAGATAAACCAAACAAAAAAAACCTACTGATATTAAAACTATGAATACTTCTTCTCCCTGATGGTGCTCAAGTATCTGTTGTGGGTATTGTTCTGCTTATCACTGTAAAGGCACCTGGTCTCCACTGTGTCCTTGCAGCAGGATTTTTGGCTCAGTGGTCATCGCTGGAGTCTCCAGTCGGTTTTCTGTTAGTCCTTCTAGGGGGTTTCCAGATCCATGTCGGTTATAGGTGGTGTCTTAGGGGAGCTTCTGCGGTTCCTGGGGCATGGGGAGACATTGGTGCTAATGATGTAATGGGTGGCTCCAGTGGAGTATTCCTGGGCGGGACACGGGAAGCATGCATAACGCTCCTTGGGTACTGATACCCATCACATCCGCTGTGCATCTGGATTTGTGGTGGGGTTGTTCCGGGCATAGGTGTAAAAAACAAAATAAAAAACAAAACAGGTATACCTGTATGTACTTAGTACATGTAATTAATAGTAATGTGAATAATTGATCTAAGATAGGTGTGGCCACAAAAGTGGGTGTGTTTAAATATGAGAGGGTGTGGTTGTGGGTGGGGAAAAGGAGGGGCTATGGGTGCCACAAGGTGTTGTGCCTAGGGGCGCCTGAGATGTAAATCCGGGCCTGGACCTGGGTATCCTTGTCAACTACAGACTTGGAAACAGTGATCAGTGTCAAACAGCAGTAGCAAAGGCAAACAAAATCCTGTCTTGCATAAAAAGAGGTATCGAAGCAAGAGTGGATAACATTATTTTGCCATTATACAATTCATTGGTAAGACCTCACCTTGAGTATGCAGTGCAATTTTGGGCACCGGTTCTGAAAAAGGATATACTAGAACTAGAGTGGGTACAGCAGAGAGCAACAAAATTAATTAAGGGAACGGAGGACTTGACATATAAGGAACGACTAAACAAACTTGGTTTATTTACTCTAGAGAACAGACGACTAAGAGGAGACCTTATCACATTGTACAAGTATATGAGAGGTCAATACAAGGATCTCTGCGGTGAGCTATTTATTCCAAGGCTTGATCAGGTGACCAGGGGACACCCCTTGAGATTAGAGGAAAGGAGGTTTAAACTTCAGCAGAGGAAGGGTTTTTTTACGGTAAGGTCTGTTAAATTGTGGAATTCATTGCCCAGGGAGGTAGTTATGGCAGATACAATGGATACATTTAAGAGAAGATTAGATATATTTCTTTTAAAAGGGAACCCACAGAGTTATACTGTTTATCAGGTATGAGGCGAAGGTTGAACTTGATGGACTTGTGTCTTTTTTCAACCTAATTTACTATGTTAATATCATCAAGCTGCATGCCCCTTTCCAGAATTTCTAAGAACTTTTGGTGGTGGTCTGGTTGAAGAAGTGAGGACCACATTCTAAGCGCTTTGTACCTTCATTATCTGTTGTGCACTTTTATCCTAGAGGCAGATTGGAGACTCTCAAAGATGGGCAAATAAATATTATTTATATACAGTATTAAACTGTCTGTACTCCCCCACTTTCCTCTAGATTCTATGGATACCCTTATTCCAAACTGTAGCAGCACTGATACAGTGCATAAGCATGTATACTTTTTATAGCTATTCAATGTATATTATTTCATATATTGCTGCATTTAGTGGAATCTTTTAGGGAGTGATATACATGTGCCTGTGTACAAATTTCCACGTGCATGTTTTTTTTTTTTACTGAAATATATTTGTGTGTGTGTACTTTCAAACCTATATATAAAAATCATTGAATAATTATTAATTTGGTCCACCAGCCCTAGCCAACCACTGGCTAAGAATTGTCCTTAAAAGATGGAGGTCATCCAGTTGCCCAGAACTGCAATTGGGGGAAAACTGAATCACAATAGGATTAATCCCATATATATATATTTATGTCCTCTTGAAGGCAAGGAAGACTGAATATGAGTTAATATCAAACTGCTGTGTCAGCAGCACAAAATGAATATGTGGTTGAAGGATACATTTTAAAATGTTATTTCAGTTTAGACAAAGACTCTGCTAATTTCTTATAACTGTATCCCTTTTTAAAGTTTATAGCATGAATGCCAGAAATTTTGCTACAGAGGAAGCTCCCCTGCCAGGTCAGAAGCCTGGGTGTATATTTTAAGACTCTGTAAATAGGTTCTTTGTGTTAAATTTTAGAGCCTTGGTGAGATGATTTTTTTCTTTTTCTTAGAAAAAGAATGTTAAAATTCTGGTTTCACAGAAAGATATTTAAGGATTTTGGATGAAATTAAGGAACAGATGTATAATTTATTAAATGTGAATATTTATTTTTGAATGGTATCTCTCAAAATTATAAATATACCATCTATACAAGGGTAGTTGGCACCCAGGGAAACACTTAGGGCTTAAAAAAATCCCTGTTAAAACATACATATACATACACATATAAAGAGAAGGTATATTATATTATATATATATATACACATATATATACTTTTTTTCAGGTGGGGGCACTGAATGGAATGATTCTTTATTAATGTGTGATCAAGAGGCAAAACACTGAGGACATTTCATGTATTGCTTCATTGTCTGACAATCAGTACTGTCATGCAAGGGAATTAGTACCAATAGCTAACACATTTGTAAAGAAAAGGTTAAATCATCATGCAAAGGAATTAGTACCAACAGGTAAAACATTTGTAAAGAAAGGTTAAAGTATCTAAAATAAATGATAATTGATTTATTGGGATTCCATCCCAAGAAAGACTGCATTTGGTATAAACAAAGAAAAGTATCACTTATAGATCGATATTGTAATGGACAAGAAAAGAGCAGTCTGGACAAAATAACGCAAATAAAATACCGTCTAAATCTGTAATACAAGATTTTTTTTTAATGGGACACCCTACCCCCTCCTCAGATTTCTACTTCTCTCCTTTTCCTTGTGAATACATTATGCTCTGGAACTGCGTTTGGGAGATAAGACCAGCTTCCTCTCTGCAGGCAGAGAGATAATGCTCAGAGAGGGGCATGCAGGATTAATTGGGAAGAGGATCACGGATGGAGGAGAGACTAGAGTAAAACAGACAGGCCTGTATGACTAGGTGATAAAATCAGTTCATTATTGAAGGCTTTCGTGCAGCATGTGGGGAACATCAGAAAACCACTTTTCACAATATATCAAAGGAGGGAAGGATTTCAATCACTAACGAAGCTACTGGAATATTTTGTGTTTTTTAAATGAAAGTATTATGGAGCGTCCTTGGAATGTGGTCTGGGTATGTATCTGTATGCATGTCTGTGTCGGGGTGTGTGTCAGTATGTGGTGGTGCGCTGTAGCATATACTCACAGTTTATAAACCAATAATATGGTTACCAATAGATTGTGCTAAGTGATCCACCAGTGTTCCGCAGAAGTCTGATATACCCAACAGGAGAACAGAATAAAATATCACAGCACATAACCTGGAAAATGGTGCACTTGTGAAGCTGTTTAATCAGTGATTTACCAGATTAAAAGTTGATATTTAATGAATACATTCTTGATGGGAGCTTGTCACATTCTTTGTTAGAGATGGTATAAGTTTACCCCAAAAATAAAGAAAAGGTTCTCAGGTTTTATAACATATCAGACTGAGTGACAAGTGTTTTTTTACACAAATCTCATTGGAAACTAGGGATGTATCAAAGCATTGCTTCACAAAACAATGGATATGTTGCTGGTAAGGGTTTAAATCCCACTGCTATAGTTCAGATGAGAGAATGAAAAAAATACTCAGAAAAGGTCTTAGGAAAAATGACAGGGAGGGACAAAGGATGTACAATATTATAATGTTAAAGGGATAGTACTACTTCGTTTTAACTTTATTTTATTTTATACGCATTAAGAAAAACATGAAGAACGATATAAGTCTTATCTCTGAAACCTTTATGGTTTATGAGATATTCCCAAGCAACGTTTCCCCCTCCTGCCCCTTTTACTTAGTGTAAGCAATCTCTTCTCAGATGTGTAATGCAGTCCATAGACCAGACAGGTAACAGAAGGGGACACTCTTATTCCTATGAAAACAATGAAATCCCTGCCCCCCTTGACAAGCTTTTCAGGTTTTTCCCTTATCTTAATTGAAGATTGTCCCTCTCTGCAGTCTACCTGGGCACCTCTCTTCTGCTCTGGCTGAACAGTGTTACATCAGTAAAATGGGTGAGAAGGGGATACTTTGTCATTGAATTACTCTGGAACTACAACTCTGACAGAATTGAAAAAACACTCTCCAAAAGTCCAAATACTATGATGATTAATTAGAGCTGCTTTTATTATGAAACATTACTATCCCTTTAAGGATTAACAGCCATTTCAGCTTCCACATCTGTGATGCCACGTGGACAGAGGCTTATACACTGTGACCCAGTTTCCCCTAGAAGCTGGCCCAGCTTAGTTTAGAGACATGTATTTTACTTCTGCTTAGTGCCCTACTTCCGCATCAAGCGTCCATTAACATAAGATAGCATTCTCTGTTGATTGCTCAGGAGACAACCACACCCCAGCCGCTTAGGCTTCCCCAGGTCCAGGCTGCACCACTGCAGACCCAGTCTGGCTTCCAGAGAGAGAGGGAGAGCTGCCGATCCAGGAGATCCAGATTCCCATGCCACGTCAAATGAGAATAAGGTACCACTTCTAGGGTCAAGACTAGGAGGCCCATAACCCTCATGTACTCTCTGATCGAGGACCACTCCAGAGCTTGGGACACATCCTGCATGATCTGCAGGATCTTGTCCTCTGGCAAGAAGACATTCCTCAGTTGGGTGCTGAACCTCATGCTAAGGAACGCCAGCTCCTGGGATGGCACTGGTGAGGACTTTGACATCTTCAGAATCCACCCACAGTGGACTAGGAGTTGTGCACATTCTTGGACCTGCTGAGCCAAGAGATCCTCAGAAGGAAACTTGAGCAAAAGATTGCCCAGATAAGGGGTCATATGAATGCCCTGGGTGTAAATGAAGGCTGACAAGGCCCCCGTGACCCTGGTAAACACGCGAGGAGCTGAGGCCAGGATAAAAGTCAGAGAGGTGAACTGGTGATGCTCCGAGTTGAAGGCAAAATGCAGACAACGCCAGCTGTCCGAATGGATCAGGATGTGCAAGTACGCATCCAGAAGGTCTAGGGACACCAGATACTCCCCTGGGCATATTGTTGAGATGACAGAGTACAAGTACTCCATCTTGAAGAGAACCTGGTTGAAGGCCTGAGAAAATTGAGGCCCTTGCACCTGCCCTGAAAGGGTAAGGAAATCAGTATGGGCCACAGCACAGGAGGGGCAGAGAGATCCAGAACATTCTCTAGGGAGCCCCATTTGACATGAGGAGCAGTAAGCAGGAAGGGGGGGGGTTAGAGACGCCCCTGAGTCCGTAGCATTTGGTCTAGCCCCATGTTCCTTAGGATCAGACATCCTGACAGGAGTAGTGTCTAAAATAGGATTCTAGTCTTACCTTGTTAAATACTTTTCTCTTCGTCCATATGGAATACAGGTTCAATGTGATGTGATTTTCCTTACTTGAAAAGGCAGAACATTTCAAAAGACAAGGTCTTGAAGGTGGAGCTTTCCCTCCCTTTCTTCAGTCTAACCCCGCCCTTCCAGTTTTTATATGAGACAAGCTCATTAGACGGTACAGTAAGAGAAGAGGAGGTAAGCTCTTGTGAGAACAAGACCCAAGAAGGACTCCCCTTTCTCTGGGTGGGAGACCTGTATTCCATATGGAATTTGAGGTGGTCACTTTATGCAGTGGTGGTCCCGTGAGCGGCCTTGTACAGTGGTCCTCATGGGAATGTAGTTTTCCCAGAAAAAGTACCCCAACAGTGCCTGAAGTCCCCTGAGCCCCCAACACACATAAAATGTTAACTGGATGACAGAGCAAGGGCAGACAATTAAAATGAGCCATCTCTGAAGTCGCTACGGTGAGCGGTTGCAAAGATGTCCCAAACTGTACAGTCCAATAGAAGTGAATGGAGCAATGGCATCTATGCGGTAAAGCGTGCAATTTTGCAAAGTTGAAACTGTGAAATAAAATTATATGAATCATCACTAGAACATGTTAGCAAAACCAAACACTGAACCCAGTAGGGAAAGTGCCAGTAACCCCCCAAAAGATGCAAAACCAGCAGCTAAGGGTTACGTTACCACAGAAACTTGCTCCAAAATACATACAGACATACAGATAAACCCAGTGAGTGCAGGAGTGTGCAATAGGAACCCCAAAGGAAAACCCCTGTGTGGAGGGGCACTGTGGGGCATATGGACCTGCAGCACTCAAAGGGTTGCTCTCCTTTCCTGCAGATCTGTCTTCAGATGTATTAAGAAGGAGCCTCAGTGGGCAACTCTTGAGGAAATTACTTGAACCCAAGATTATCCTCCCAGGGCTTAAGGTCCACAAAAAGCACCTGGATACTGAGCTAGCCACATCTAAGGGCATTGTTAGTTATGCTAATTCGCCTAATGGTGGTATTCCATATCTAACAGAAAAATAAAAAAGTTAGCTAAAACTATAGCAGAACTGTCCTCTTGCCTGTGTCTTCACCAAGGAACAAATCTTACTGGAGCTGACTGGCTAGCTACAGCCAAGGAGGGAAGGTAGGCTCCACCCCCTGCATTCACTTCTAGAATTGTTCCTGCCTAATTAAAGAGGTGGATCGCGTAACCCGTATTGGACGACAGAGAAAATGCATATGCAAGCATACATGCTGTAGGTCCGTTTCTCAATCCATGACATCAGGGAACATTAGGGACTAGAAACAGGCCAGGACCACAGGATTTTCTTGCTAGAGAACAGGAGAGTTATTAGTGGCTCAGTCATTTTGATTAACTCAGTTGTGCTCTAGCAAGGAAATCCTCAAGTCCTGATCTGCTACTGTGCCCTGAGGGCACTGTGTGAGAATTACTGCTGCAGACATTTGCCTCTCTCTCTGTCATAAGTATTCAACACACTTTATTATGCGATGATGCCAGCAATGCCAGTTTCACTTCATTGAAATCCAAGCATGTAAATTACATTGCAAGTGGAGGCAGTCAGCCTACACCATGTAAATACATTCTTTGTCCACCCTGATGCTGGCCTTGCCTATTTTAGTGTGATGAGGGATATCAGAGATGTCAAAATAAGAGCACATCTTAACCCATCGGATGTCAATGTACCACCAAAACTTTGCATAAAACAAAAGTGGTCCCATTGTTGGGAAAAACAACATTTATGGAGAGCTGTAACCAAAAGTTCAGCTCCCCCATAGGCAGAAATAAAAAGTTGCCTCTGGGTATTTTTCCTAACAATTTAATAATAGCTAGCAAGATTGGCACAATGTTGCCTGTGTAAGCTAATGTGTAAGTGGCAAAGTGTCATTGTAAGCATTGCTTGGCAATACATTGGGACCTCTTGTGGGGTATCCTATTGGAATAGCGTGCGTAAATGGCTACCATCAATGTGTGACATCAAAATGTTGCAAGTATCAAATTACAATTAAAAAGAGCTACATGTGACACCACAGAGCTTGCAATTAACCCTTTAAAGGACCAGTGGGATGAGTGGCACATCTCCTTCCCACTTTGGCATATTTAAACCCTCACTCTCTCCCTGTATTTCCCACCTTTTCTGTCTTCAACCCTCTCAACAGTTAAAATGGTCCATCAGTCCTGTATGTAGTTTAGCAGTAAAAAGTTAGAGCAGGGTCATGCTTCATGTTGTCCTGTAGCAGTCTTAGAACTACAATTCTTATTGTCCTCAGACATCCATTGACTGAATGGGAATAGTGGGAGTTGGTAGCAAACAACTGACCAGGCAGAGGTTGCAGAATATTTCATAGGAGCTGTACAGAAACTATGCATTAGTAGCAACTGCTAGTTTAGCCCCTTAATGACAGGGTTTTTTTTTTTTTTTTTTTCCATTATAGCGAATGACTTCCTGGACTTACCAGGTAAGTCGCCTGTCACTAAGGGGTTAGTCTTTATTTGGTAGCCCTACCACAGCTGTAGAGCCACATATTGCCCATTTGTGTCATGTCTCATGCTCACCCTCCAGTCCAGACAGCAGCTCTGACTGTGAGGAAAAGTGGCTCCCTTAAATCATCCTCCACAGCAGATGCATGATACACGAGGCATGGTGGAAGTGCAGGTGGGAATCGCAAAAAGCAAAGACTGAGAAAGGGAGAGTGATTTGGAGGCAGTATTGAAAGGTGGAAGAGGGGAAGAAGGCAAGTAGCAAAAGGGAGGGGGTTAACTGAGTGCCAGAGCAGTACACAATGCATTGCAAAGCAAGGTGTTGAGCACACTCTGGCACTCAGAGGTTGAAGTGCCAAGACGAAGGGTAAGAGGCAGTGTATGGTTGCAAGGAGAGTGTGAATGTTATTGTGAGGGAGTGTATGCACTAAGTAGGGGATACATATGCATGGTTAGTACCTCAGTCCATACTATTAGCAGAGATCCATATTTCTTTGACCCAGTGCATTATGGGATATAGAGCTACTCTGAGAGATAGATACCAACCCCAACCTACAACGAATCCCATACTCTTGTGGGCAAATGACTGAAGAAATGTCATGTTCCAGCTTGTTAACCTGTTGACTGGCTGCTCGCAGGGAGGTGGATGCCCAGGGTTCAATGTTTTTCAAGGTCTAAATACAGTTTCAGTCGGGAAGCATGTGACAAAGTTGGAGAAAGTAAAATGTTTTGTAAAGGAATGTAGAAGGACAGGAATGGTAATCCTTACATATGTATAATTCAGTGTATTTGAATGGTGGCAACCTGAGGCTATGCAGCTGTTTGGGACTATAATTTCTGTCATCCGCAACCTGGAAAAGGCTGACTGGGGATGATGAGAACTGTAGTCCTATAAATGCAGATGGACTATCTATACAGGGCTACAAACAGAAAGATTATTTTATTATATATAATAAATATATATTATATATATAATATACATACATATATAATTGCTAGCATGCAAAGCTCCCTGTGTGCTTAACATGCAAATGCACAGTAGAGACTGCCCGAACGACACAGTCACTTGCAGTAGTCATGCCTGAACGCGCCGGCCCCCAGTCCGAGGCATGGGTGATCCGGAGCAGGGCTCCCCGAATGGCCCACCGCCTGTGACCGTCCCCGGGCAGCAGCCAAGGCTGCCGGACGGCACCCTGGCCAGAGATATATTTATATTATATACATACATACATACACACAGTAGTTAGTGAAAGGGGAAGATTATGGTGATGTGGCTCTCAGCAAAAGAGGGAGGTGGGACAGTGATGAGGTGATCGAGCGATGTGGGTTATTTCTAAAACAGGGAGATGGCAATGTATTTCTAGGCAAGGGGAGAAAGAAGAAGGAGTTAACCATGAAAGAGGTGGAACACGAAGGATGCATTATTGGTGTAATAGTGTATCAGCATGGATTTTTTTTTTTTTTTTAACATATGCTCTGTTGTGAGTCCATGAGTCGTGTGGAGGATTGGCATGAGTGTGGCATGCATTTTCTAGTGAATAATAGGATTTTAGTCTTACCTGTTAAATCCTTTTCACTTAGTCCATACAGGTCACTGGTACTCTGGGAGGCGTAAGTCCCCTTTAATAGGCAGGAACAACTATGCAAATAATTTGCAAGGGGCGGAGCCTCCCCTCTTACTTAAGCCACCTTCTGGCCAGAGCCACTTTAGATTGATTTGAGACCCTAAAAACTGACCTCAGGTAAGCAAAAAGAAAGACTCCTGTGAGCATGCCCGAACGGTCTCCCACTGAATGCCACAGGAGAGCCAAGACTGGTCCCTTGACAGGGTGGGAGACCAGTGACCTGTATGGACTAAGTGAAAAGGATTTAACAGGTAAGACTAAAATCCTATTTTCACTGTCGTCCAATACAGGTCACTGGTACTCTGGGATGTACAAACATTGAGCTGATCCAGAGGCGGGAAGTAAGGCAAGGACCAGGCGCAAGGCCCAAGTCACTAGAACTGTTATGACCAGTTGATAACATAGCCCAAACTGTAAGTGTCAACGGACACCAACCAAGGGAACAATCCCTGAACTAGCACAGCACACGGAACTAGAGCCAACCGGGCTCAACAGTAAAGAAGCACTGAGGATCACAGAGCGGAAGACCTACACAGGCAAGACTGCCTCCAGGACCTTCCTTCCAAAACTGGCATCAGCCGACGCCAGTACATCAACTCGATAGTGCTTTGAAAATGTGTGCACAGAGGACCAAGTGGCCGCTCTGCACAGTTGATCAGCAGAAGCTTGATTCTTGTAGGCCCAAGAGGCCCCAATAGATCTGGTGGAATGGGCAGTTACCCGGAAGGGAACATGCTTATTCCTCAACTTATAGGCTTCACGGATGGTAGCCTTAATCCAAGAGGCAATGGTAACTTTGGAAGCCGGTCTCCCTGCCCTAGGCCCCTCAGGAATGACGAATAGAGCGTCAGACTTCCTGATAGACTCGGTGCGATGAACATAAAACTTGAGGCAACGCACCACATCCAACAGATGGAGATCTCTTTCCTTGTCAGATGAAGGATTAGGGCAGAAAGAGGGAACCACAATCTCCTGATTGATGTGAAACTCAGACACAACCTTGGGTAAGAATTCCTTGGTAGTGCGAAGCACAGCCTTATCCTTGTGGAACACCAGGTAAGGAGGTTTACAAGACAAGGCCTGTAACTCTGCTACCCGGCGCACTGACACCACAGCCAAGAGGAAGGCCATCTTCCAAGTCACAAGACGTAATGGAATGGAAGCCAAGGATTCAAACGGTGGTCGCTGTAGAACTCCCAGCACCAAATTGAGATCCCACTGGGGAGCAGGACTCTTGAAGGCAGGTCGAACATGAGTCACACCCTGGAAAAAGACTTTCACATCAGGAAGGACAGCAATCCGTTCCTGGAAAAACACAGACAAGGCAGAGGTCTGAACTTTGAGGGAACTCAGACTGAGCCCCTTATCCACACCGTCCTGCAAGAAGGCCAGGACAGTGGGAAGATGGAAGTCAAGAGACAACTGCTTGTCAGAGCACCATGTCACGAAAGTTGACCATATGCGATGATAGATCTTGGAAGACACAGGCTTACGAGCACTGAGCATCGTCGATACCACAGAAGGAGAAAAGCCTTTCTTAGCTAGAATCGAGGATTCAACCGCCATGCCATCAAATGGAGAGAGTGAACATCCTCTTTCCACAGATACCCCTGAAGAAGCAGGTCCGGACGGGCTGGAAGTGGGATTGGATCCTTCACTGACATGGCCATCAATTCCGGAAACCAGGACTGGCGAGGCCAGTTTGGAGCAATCAGGATGACAGGACAGCGTTCCCTCTTCAACTTCTGGATAACTCTGACCAATAGAGGAAGAGGAGGGAAGATGTAAGCCAGGGAGAAGTCCCAAGGGATCGACAAGGCATCCACTGCTAGAGCAAGGGAGTCCCTCAACCGGGAGCAAAACACCGGAACCTTCCTGTTGTGTCTGGTAGCCATCAGATCCACCACAGGCATCCCCCACCGTTGAGTGAGCATGTGAAACACCTCTGGGTGCAGAGCCCATTCTCCGCTGTCGACGGTATGACGACTGAGGAAGTCTGCCATGACGTTGTCCACGCCTGGAATATGAACCGCAGAGATGACAGGCACGTGATCTTCTGCCCAAGACAAAATATCCTTGACCTCCCACCAGGCGGAACCGCTTCTTGTGCCGCCTTGCCTGTTGATGTAAGCCACCGCCGTGGCGTTGTCGGACTCCACTCTGACTGGAAGACCGGTCAATTGAGACTCCCAGTGCCTCAGGGCCAGCCGGACAGCTCGAAGTTCCAGAACATTGATGGAGAGCATGGATTCCTCCAGACCCCATTTCCCCTGAGCACTGAAGCGACCCCAGACTGCACCCCAGCCCCGAAGGCTGGCATCCGTAGTGACTGTGGTCCAAGGAGGAACTAGAAAGGATTTCCCTTTCAGGAGATGAGAGAGATCTAACCACCAGTGCAGACTCGACTCGACATGAGGAGGAAGAGAAACAGACAGATGTTGATGATCTGGATGATTCTTGCACGTCTGGATCACGAATCTCTGAAGATCCCTGGAGTGGGCCATGGCAAATGGTACTGCTTCGATTGTGGAAATGAACTTCCCCACTAAGGACGACAACTTCGGAACTGGAATCACGTCCAGGTCCAGAATTCCAGCCACTCTTACAGCTATCTGGTGAGCCACGTCCTCTGGAAGAAACACCATGCATTGGCGAGTGTCGAACAGGAGACCCAGGAACAGAAGCCTCTGAGATGGAATCAAGTCCGACTTGTCCAGATTCAGGATCCAGCCATGACGGTTCAGGGTGTGCATGCACATCTGTAATTGCTGGAGGAGAAGCTCCGCTGAGGAGGCCTTCAGAAGGAGATCGTCCATGTAGGGGGTCACTCTGATCCCATCCTGATGGAGCACCGCTATCAATGAGCCCAACACCCTCTGGAAGACCTGAGGGGCTGAAGTCAGCCCAAAGGGGAGCGCTGCAAACTGAAAGTGTCCCCTGTGGCAGGCAATCCTGAGATACCGCCTGCTCTCTGGATGAATAGGGATGTGAAGATAAGCATCCTGAAGGTCCAGGGAGGCAAGAAACTCCCCTGGAGACATTGCTGCAATCACAGAGCGCAGGGACTCCTGGCGGAAGTGGGAAGTCACCACATAGGCATTGAGATCTTTGAGATCCAAGATGGGACGGGCTCCTCCGTCCTTTTTGGCTACCACAAACAGGTTGGAATAAAATCCTGAACCTGTGTCCCCCTGAGGAACCGCCTCCAGGACCTCTTTGTCCAAGAGATCCTGAATAGCGTCGTCGAACAGACGCCTTTTTGTGGGTTCCCGAGAAGGACGAGTAAAATGGAACCGAAAAGGAGGAAGGGAAGAGAAAGGGATCCTGTATCCCTCTGACACCACCTGAAGAACCCATGGGTCCGCCACTGACTCCTCCCAAGTCCGGCGAAAGATGCGGAGACGACCGCCTACAGCCGGATGCGGACCCGGGTTCGGCGAGTCATGCCGAAGCAGTCTTGGAGGTCTTGGCCTTGGAGGCAACTTTGGGCCTCCAGGACTGTTTGGGCTTGGAGGAGGAGCGCGTAGTGGGAGGACCCGTTTGGGCCGAGGAGCGTGTCTCAGTCTGAAAGGAACGAAAGGACCGATTGCGTTTGGCTGGAAACTTTTTCTTAAAGACTGAGGGTAGAAGAGTACTTTTACCGCCAGTAGCCTCACTGATCATTTCTTTGAGTTCAGACCCAAAAAGCAAATTCCCCTGAAAGGGCAAGGAAAGCAAAGCCTTCTTAGAGGCTGTATCAGCAGACCAAATTTTCAGCCAAAGAGCGCGTCTAGCCACCACAGAAGAAGTGGAGGCCCTCGCCATCATGCGCACAGCATCAAAAGCAGCATCAGCAACATAGTTCTGAGCTTCAGTGATATTAGCAAGAAGCTGCAACTGTTCAGATACAGGCGCATCCTGGCGAACCGCTTCAGTCAGTGGTTCAGTCCAGGCCGCAATAGCTCTATTAACCCATGCCACAGCAAAAGTGGGGCGCATGGCTGTGCCAATAGAGGCAAAAATAGACTTAAGAGAGAGCTCTAGTTTCTTATCCGTCCAGTCCTGCAAGGCAGAGGCATCTGAGACAGCCAAAGCAGTAGATTTGGATAGTCTAGACACAGGAGCATCCACTTTGGGAGGATGAACCCATTTTGCCAGCTCCGCCTCAGGAAAAGGGTAAAGTTTGGCAAACTTTTTGGAGACAGAGGAAGATCTATCAGGATTCTTCCATGCCTCAGAGACCAGACGGGCAAGAGTAGGGTTAGTTGGAAAACAAACAACAGGCTTAGATGGCTTTTTCTGAAAAACATCAGTAGGATCATAAGTGGATTCCTGAGACAGAGGAAGGTTGAGCGTATTCAGAACCGCTCTGATCAGACCCTCAGCCGAAACTTCAGGGTCACACTCATAGGGGTCCCCAATGGACCTGTTAGATTCAATAACAGTACGTTCCTCAGCATCAGAATCCTGTAAAAGTTCTTCTTCAGAAGAATCAGTGATATCAGGAGCTCCCTGTGGCTTAGGCAGGGAGGTCCTGATAGTAGAGGGGGTCTGCCAGACCTGGAGAGCCCCCTGTACCTGAGAGGGAAAGAGTTGAAGCGTGGATCTGAGATCCCTAGTGGCAGCTTTAAACTCCCTCACCCAAGATGGCTCAATAGCGTGGCTGGGAAGCCCAGGGTTGCTATCTTGACCAGTACAATTAGGGCATAGATCCCCCACATTATCGCCATCCAGCCCAATGTGGCAAGAGGAGCAAAACGCCATGGGGGTAGCGGACCCCCCATCCTCCTTAGACTTGGGTCTAGCCCCTAGCTCCAGTGAAGTAGACATGCTCACAGCGTCAATATACCCCACTAATAACACTATCACCCAGAAAAAGTGTTAAAGATTAAAGTTTCACCCCAGAAATGTTCTAAAAACTGACTTATCTGGCCAGCGAAGGGTTAATCTGTTGAGGAGAGAGAAGGCTCGGTCCCTGCGTAGTGTACTCGTCTAGGAAAAGTACCACAAAATGGCGGCCGTCGTGACAGCCAATCAGAAACGAGCGCGAACCAAGCGCTCATGGGAAATGTAGTTTTTCCTTACAAGTACCCCAAACAGTGCCCGAAGCCCCCCTGAACACCCCACATAAATATAACACATTCCGGATGATAGAGCAGGAGCCTAGAATTAAAATGAGCCCTCTCTGAAGTTGCTGTGACAAGCGGTTCCAGAGATATGTCCCATACTGTGAATTCCCATAGAGAGTAAAGGAGCCCTTGCGTCTGAGCGGGAAAAAGCCGCGCTTAAAGGCGCGGAACACCATTTTTAATAAAGTTTAGTAAAACATTAAAAAGTGCCCAAACAAGCATGAAACACATGAGAAACATAAATAAATGAATACCCAATGCTCCAAAACTCAGAGAATAACACAGAAATTGCATAAACAGTAATAATGCAATAAAAACACCCTATGAGTGCTGGAGTGTATTAAAACTCCCAAATACAAGCCCATCAAAGGGACACTGTGGGGACAAGTGGACCTTCAGCACTCAATGGGTGACTCACCTTCCTTGCTGACTTCTGTCTTCAGGTGACCATGATAGGGAGGGAAAGAACCAGAGGTAAATTCCCCAACAGGGGAGCTGCTTAACACAAGCTGTCCCCTCTTCAGGGTATAGGTCCACAGAAAATCCCTGGAAGCTGCACCAGCCACTTTAAAGAGGGCAATTCACAGCCATGGTCACCCTCCTAATGGTGGTATTCCATATTTGAATAAAAAATAATAAAATACTAAGATGCATAGATGTTCTCTACCTGGTGTGGAAGCACACCAGGAACAAATCAATCTAAAGTGGCTCTGGCCAGAAGGTGGCTTAAGTAAGAGGGGAGGCTCCGCCCCTTGCAAATTATTTGCATAGTTGTTCCTGCCTATTAAAGGGGACTTACGCCTCCCAGAGTACCAGTGACCTGTATTGGACGACAGTGAAATAATGGTTTTGTAACAGATGGATTATTGAGGGGTTGTTGTGTGCATTAGTGTAGTGGTATGAGGTTATTTGGAGTGTCATGCGTGTCCATGTGTGCGCTATTGGAAAGGCATGAGTGGGGCATGTGTGTTTTAAGAAATTATGTCTGTATTGAAGGGAAGCATTAGTGTAGAGAAATGTGTGTGGTGTTCGAGTGGCATGAATTCATCATGTTTTTTTTTTTTTTTGTACAGGAAATAGTGAAGGCAAAGAAAGTTCTTGCAGAGATGTTGACAACAGTGGCCAGGTGGCCAAAGCCACTTCCGTTAAAATAACACATGCATGTCCTGGTGAGAAAGTATGAAGGATATATAAATATCTCCTCCTTACTGCCTCCCCAGGGTGTGGCTGACACAGACTGGGAATTTTGGTCAAGTGACAGCCTTCTCCTTTTATTAATTTGGATATAAAACTAAGCTATAATAATTTTACTAAAGTTTCTGGGAACCCTTTAAAGTATCACAGCTTCCCCTCGCTCTTACAGAGAACAAAAAATGTGGCTCACCAGCAGCTGTAGGTCTATCACTCCCATATTCCTCCAGGCCAGAAGCAGCTATTGGAGGATCAGTCAATTAGAGTCACTTCCCTTATTCTTGTTTGGCAGGAGATATCTACCGAGCAGCGGGACTATCAGATTCCAAATGCATCTCACTGTCTGCTCCAATCACTGTGGGATTATGCTGAGGGCCTGAAAAATAAATAAATAAAAATTATACTCTCTGTGCAACTGTCATATTAATAAAAGTACTGGTAGTACTGAATGTGATTGTCTACCTCCTAACATATCTAATTGCCCCCTCCAATTATCAACTAATTGTACTGTGTTAATGGTGTGAAAGTACATACGGCGGGTCTGCATGTCTATCAATTTGAGGCTTACTAGTTCTCTGCATGTGCACTGTTACAGGTAGTAAAAACAATCTGGGATGCACTTAAAGCGATACTAGTGTTAAATTTTAACATGGTTTAAAATTGTAAGTATTAAAAAAAAAAAGAAAAGAAATCCATTGCTATATGTTCGATCTCTAAAACCTTTATAGTTTGAGAGATATAACCGGCTAAAGTTCCCCCCTCCAGGCCGTTTCACAGAATTCAGCTCTCTAGCTGACAGCAGCAGATTCCGGTCATTTGACTGGCCAGCGGCTCTTCAGCAGAGCCGAAATAGCGCAATCTACAAATACTTCATTGGAACAGTCTACAAAGTGTGCTTGCAAACCAGGCACACTTTGTAAACCGTTCCAATGAAGAATTTATTTGTAGACTGCGCTATTATGGCTCTGCCGAAAAGCCTCCAGCCGGTCAATTGACCGGAATCTGGAGCACTGACTTCCGTGAAACGGCCTGGAGGGGGGAACTTTAGCCGGTTATCTCGCTCAAACTATAAAGATTTGATAGATCCAACATATGTTTTTTTTTTTGTTTTTTTTTTAATACCTACATTATTAAACCATGTTAAAATAAAACACTACTTTCCCTTTAAGGCTTTGAGTGCCAGAGGGTGCATTGCTTGGCAATGCATTTCATATCCCCTGGCACTCAAAGGGTTAAGCTATTACTTGAACTGTGTGGGGAAGGGTAATCATAGCCAGTATTACAAGTACTTTCATTAGTAAACCTGGGTGAACTTCAAAATGGGCTGACCCTGGGAGCTTTCAAATATTAGCACTTGAAGCTCCCCAAAACATACATACTAGGTGATTTCTCTGCTTTTTATAAACCCAGTGATGCTCCAATAATGCTCAAGGGACCCTCGACATTCTACAAACTAGAACCATCACTTCTGCAACAGTCCATCTCCATCGGACTGAGAGAAATGGCAAAAATATACAGACTAAAGAAGCAGTTCATTTTTGCATAGCATTTTGTAAGTAACAAGGACCATCTCTGATTAAAGGGATAGTAATGTTTCAAAATAAAAGCAGCTCCAATTGATCTTCATAGCATTTTAGTCCTGGAGAGTGTTATTTCATTACTATTAGAGTTGTAGTTCAAGAGTAATTGAATGATAAAGTATCCCCCTCCTGCCTCTTTTACTGATGTAACACTGCTCACCTCAAAGCAGCAAGGGGGTCAGGAATTCCCTTATGCTCACAGTAAGAAGATGTCCCTTGCTGTGAACTGTCTGGTCCCAGGACCAGATTCCACATACGAGGGGAGGTGGCTTTCAATATGTTTTGACTGAA
This sequence comes from Rhinophrynus dorsalis, assembly GCA_037306005.1. Lineage (NCBI taxonomy): Eukaryota > Metazoa > Chordata > Amphibia > Anura > Rhinophrynidae > Rhinophrynus > Rhinophrynus dorsalis. Next base: position 150,038,900 of record CM074722.1, on the reverse strand, counting down.
CTCTGTGTCCTGCAAATAGCTGCCAGAATCTGCAGGCAGGCAGGCATTAAGCTGGTACAGAGCGGGGCTCTACGAAGGTCCGTCCCGCTCTGTATCAGCTGCGGTGTGGGCAGTCTCTACTGAGCATGACTGCACTGCGACCGGCTGGCACCGTGTCAGCCGTGGTGTGGGCAGTCTCTACGATGCATGACTGCCCTGCGACCGGCTGGCAGTAGCACTGTGGCCCGTGTAACGGGCTCTTCAACTAGTATATATATATTTCAGGATTTGATACTTTAAGATTTTTTATGAGCCTAAACTACTTTTTGGTTAGCTCAATTACATTTCCAACACAGCAGAAACCACAAAAAGACTATAAAGAAAAGGGTAAGAATGGAAATGAAAAACAAAAACAAACTCATATAAAAATAAAGTATTAATGTAGCAGGACAAAAGTGGAGATGCAATTGGTGAAAGACAGGCAGCATTGCAAATGACACTGGAACATATGCATGCCACATCATCTATGCAATGTATCTGTCAGCCCCTTAGCAATGAAAGGGTTGATATCCCAAATTCTCTTGTAGATAAACTGATAAAACAATGATACCAGAATAGGTGCAGTAAACAGGTGAATTTATTCAAATCGACATTTCAGCCAGCACTGTGGACTCTCTCAAGATTGAGAAAGGCCACGGTGCTGGCCGAAACGTTGATTTGAATAAATCCACCTGTTCACTCACAGGAAGTTTTTTTGCAATGCTTTCCACCTCTCCCTATGATATATATATCTATATCTATATATATATCTATATAGCAGCTCCTAAAAATAAATTGTGGTTATATAAATTTAAATATAGTGTACTATAAAATTCAAGGCAGCTAATGTTTTGAGATTCATACCCTCTTCTCAGATTTGTATAAATGATTCTGTGACACAAACCGCATAATAGTTTTCTGAGTGACAAAAATGAATGCCACAGGTGTGACAAAAATCTGTTTTGTTCAATGACCAACATTACTTTGAGACAAAATCCAAACTTAGACAAAACAATTACTTTTTTGCAGCAATATTTTATCTGTAATTTAGAAGTCATTTTGGTGACAAAATAGATTTTCTGAGCTATATATCAATCGTACAACAAACTCAGTGTAGGTACATGGTCAAATAAAAGATAAATGTCACCCATAGTCCTGCAGTAGCTTATGGAAACAAGTCTCAGCTAAGTATTATCCTCACTTCAATTCAAAGTATGTATTATAGGGGACTTAAGTTTGGTTTTAAATCCCTTGAGCGATGAAAGGTCTTCAAAGCAATTCTTCACAATGCATTAGAAACCTCTAGTATTCAAAGGGCTAAAAACACCCCATTTAAAATAAATGAGAATTCTGGAAAATGTTATTCGTAACCTATGGTGGTGCAGATGGTTTGTCACATAAATGCTCTCTCTGGCTATCAGGAACACTTCAATGGGATTAGGCCAGGGTTTGACATTTCCACACGCCTCATCGCATTTGATGAGAAATTGAGTGAGGGCAAGTAGAAATTAAAGCTCTGTATGAAAATGGCCCCTTTCCCTGCAATCCCACATTCCTGTGCCCCAAAAGGAGACTCTGGGCCCCAGTCTCTTGAGCTGCCCACTTCTTGTTTTTTTAGCAGGCATCAGCCAACAGCCTGCCTCCACTGATTAACAGTAATGCTGCCTTTACACTCTGCAACAGCATCAGTTTCAGAGACTCAGAGGCAGCAGAGTATCGCTGCAGTTGCCACACCACATTTCACTGGACACAGGAGTGGGCTGGGATGGTAGGAATAGGGACCAATCACATTTAAGGGCCAGTGCCTTGCTGCAATTTGAGCTTGAGCCTGACACTTCTAGTGGGTAAATGAAAGACTGCATAGTGGAATGTGATTGTATTTAAATCTACCAAATGCTCAAAGCCACAGAAGAGGATTTTAGTCTTACCTGTTAAATCCTTTTCTCTTCGTTCATATAGGTTACTGGTAACTTTGGGTAGGTGATCTGCCCCTTTAAGTAGGCAGGAACAATTCTTTAAATGACTGAAGGGGGTGGAGCTTACCTTCCCTCCTTGGCTGCAGCTAGCCAGTCAGCTCCAGTAAGATTTGAGACACTAACTACTGACTAGATAGTGGAAGGGAAAGAAGACTCCTGTAAGCATGAACCCGAAGGACCCCCACGTTCTGCCACAGGAGAGCCAAGCATGGTCCCTTGACAGGGTGGGAGACCAAGGATTTAACAGGTAAGACTAAAATCCTCTTTTCTCTGTCTTCCAATACAAGTTACTGGTAATTTTGGGATGTCCAACCACTGAGTTTCCCCAGAGGTGGGAGGTAAGGCAGGGACCAGGCGCAGGGCCCCCAAAGTTACCAAAGCATTTATGAACCATCAGATCAGAGATAGCCCAACAATAACAAATGAAGTGTCAGCAGACACTGAACAGGGGTAACACCACCCTAGGAACTGTTACACAGCACACTGAACTAGAGCTAATAGGGCTCAAAAGTGAAGGAGCACTGAAGAACCAAAGAAGATCCTAGACAGGAAAGACTGCCTCCAGGATCTTCATCCCACAGCTGGCATCAGCCGATGCCAGCACATCAACACGGTAGTGCTTAGAAAAGGTGTGCAGAGACGACCAAGTGGCAGCCTTGCACAACTGATCAGCTGAGGCCTGATTCTTGTAAGCCCAAGAAGCCCCAATAGATCTAGAGGAATGAGCCGTAACCCAAAAGGCAACAGGTTTCTTCTTTAGTTTGTAAGCCGTGTGAATAGTGGACTTAATCCAAGATACAATGGTCACTTTGGATGCAGGTCTTCCTGCCCTGGGCCCCTCAGGAATGACGAACAGTGCGATGCACATAAAGCTTGAGACAATACACCAAATCTAGTGGAGATCCCTCTCCTTGTCAGAGGTAGAGTCAGGGCAAAAGGAAGGCACCACAATCTCCTGATTAATGTGGAACTCAGAAACCACCTTCAGGAGAAACTCCTGTGAAGTGCGAAGCACTGCCTTGTCCTTGTGAAACACCAAAAAGGGTGGTCTACAAGACAGAGCATTCAACTCTACAACACTGTGAATGGACACAATCGCCAGGAGAAAAGCCATCTTCCACATCAGCAGGCATAGAGGAATAGTAGCCAAGGACTCAAAGGGAGATCCCAAAACCAAGTTAAGATCCCACTGAGGAGCAGGAGTCTTAAAAACAGGACGAATATGAGCAATGCCCTGGAAGAAAACCTTGACATCAGGAAGAATAGCAATGCGCCTCTGAAAGAAAAGAAAGAGCAGAAATCTGAACCTTAAGGGAACTCAAACTGAGGCCCTTATCCAATCCACACCTTCCTGCAGGAAAGCCAGGACCATAGGAAGATAGAAATCCTGAGATAGGGACCTATCAGCACACCAAGAGAGAAAAGTCAACCAGACTATGGTATGCCTTAGAGAAAACAGGTTTGCATGCACCAAGCATAGTAGCCACAACACCAGAAAAAAAAACAAAAAAAAAAAACCTCTCTTATTGAGGATTCAATTTCCAAGCCGTCAAAGCTAGATGATTGACATCCTCCTTCCACAGGCAACCCTACAGAAGAAGATCCAGACGGCAAGGGAGCCGGAATGGCTCTGCCACTGATAGATCCAGATGCTCTGGAAACCACATAGTAAATGTGGCATATGGTCACAAGCTCTTTTGCATGTGACCTTTTAAAAGGATACCATTGTGGAGGGACATGTGATTCCCCCCACACACACACTCATAGCAAACCCTTCCCTCATTGCCTCCATATTATCCCACTCTTACATCTCTGCACACTGTTGCCCGTTTCTATCCAATTTCTCTTTCCCCATTGTCATCTTTCTCACACTTTTCTCTTTGCCTTTCCCCATTTTGCCCTTCCCATTTCTTTCTCTCTCCCCTTTGCCCTCCTCTTCCCCTTTTGCCTTCTCACTTCATCCAGTTGAAATATATATGCTACAGAGCATACAATTTTATGATTAAGTATTGCCAGTCATAAAATTGTAAGCTTCACTAAAATGGTCTTCTACGTGTGCTTGGTTTGCACACGTCTAAGACCATTTTAGGGAAGGATGTCTGTTTTTATAATGTGACCCCCCAGGCCCAAAGCTGTCTGCCCTCCCCTGAATGGACACTAACAGACAAACACATGAGTGTCTTTCCAACAGCGTGCACCACCAGCCAATGAGTGAGTAGAGCACTGTCATGATGCTCTTACGTCATTGGCTGGCTGGTGCGTGAAATGGCGGGAACAGCTCTGAATGCATTACTTATGAGCACGGGAAGCAAAGTATATCTGGGAATATCCCTCTTCTGTTATGAGGGAGAAGTAGTGGGCGCTAAAAACACTTTCACATTATTTAAATGAAGCATTTAAAGGAATAGTAATACTTCAAAATTACTATCCCTTATATTGAAGCCCTTGAAAAGCTGAATTAAATGCCACCAGCATCATCTTTCAAACCTTTATGGTTTGCGAGATAGCCACTTTTAAACTTCACTCCCCCCTGCCTCTCTGCTGACGTCATCGTTCTTGCTGCAGCAGGGAAATCTGATCCCGGGACCAGCGGAGGCTCTTTAGCACAGCCGAGATCTCGTTATGGAAAACAAGATTCTTCACTAAAATGGTCTACTACTTGTGCTTGGTTACCAAGCACACGTAGAAGATTGTTTTAGTGAAGGATAGTTTCTTCTATAACGAGATCTGGCTCTGCTGAAGAGCCTCCGCTTGATTCAAAGAACGGATTTCCCTGCTGCAGCAAGAACGCTGACGTCAGCGGAGAGGCAGAGGGAGCGAAGTTTAAAAGTGGCCATCTCGCAAAACATAAAGGTTTGAGACATGCCGCTGGTGGCATTTAATTCAGTTTTTCAAGGGCTTCAATATAAGGGATAGTAATTTTGAAGTATTACTATCCCTTTAACTGCTACAATGCTTGAGAGGCTAATGCGTTGTAGACCTTGCTAGCATTCATAGGGTTAAAACAGAAGGAATTTTGCAGTTTTTGTCCCCTAAAGCAGGGCTCAAAATGTTTGTAAATTTTATTCTGCATAAAGCACAGAACAGTGTAATTTCATCAAACAGAACTTGAGATGGGTGGGGTTCAAAGTGGGGATATGAGTGGGGCTAGGCGTGGAAACTGGTGGCAAGTAACTTTTCAGGTCTGGCTAGTAGCTCAGGACTTGACATTTTGAACCCTGGATTAGACCCACTATGTATAGTGACACCCAGTGAAACAAAATAAGAATGTTTCTAGGCAGCAAACCCCCCCTACTTCAACCAAATTATTTCAGCTGCGGGTTAAGCTCCTTTAAATAAAAACAAAAAAAAAGTGTTCCTGATGACCTCTGAGCCTTCTCCTTCTCAAATGCATATTCCCTTACATATCGGATGGGCAAAACTGCCAGTTGCAATTTGTATGAGGCAGAGAGCAACTGCATTCATACAGATCTATTATAGTATTAAAAGAGTACATTTTTAAGAATTTTTGGTTCCTAGATTTGTTCCACCCCTGCCTTACATACAATATGCATACAATAAAATCTGATGTAGAAAATGCACAATTTTACCCCTCTGTATCTTATGTGAAGGTGGGGGGTGCGTATTATACAGAAGGACAAAAATAATTATTCCCAGCTTACCCTCCTGCTCCTCTTCCCCTGCGGAGTCCTCTGTGACAGCTTCCCAATGTAAGAGAGCTACTTATTAGATCTCCAATATTGCCCTGAGAGGACCTTGAGGTCCTCAAAGGGCAATATCATTGGCTTAAGTGTAAAGATCCTCACAGCGCAAGGCCATATGTTGCTTTTTATCGTATGCTCAAAAATTTGCTATAATAGGTCAAAACGCACCAGGCTGTGAGGATCCCATTTGGAAACATGTTTATAAATGACCTTGCAATAGATATATTTAACTGTAGAACTAAGGGGGTTATATACCAACTTTATTTCCCCTGTAAGAAGATTTGTGCGGGCAAAACGATTAGAAAATTCCAACAAAGTATACTGGAACACAAAATGTGACATTAAGAATAGATCCATTGGCAGCCCATTTTCATGGAGGGAATGCTAGAGAATTAAAAGCTGTATTTATAGAGCGTGTTAATCGTAACAGAGGTGGAGATTTTAATAATAATAAATTGTTACAGAATGAGACAAAATGGATTTACATTTTGGAATTCTTATACCCGAAAGGGTTCAATCAAAGAACACAATGTAATGCGTACTTGTTGAGTTTATATGACTTGCCTCTGGGCTGGATGATGTCATTGTTTAATGTTTATTTGTATAGACTTTTAGCCATTGTACATTGTAATGACATATAGGTTTTCATCTTCATGGGATTGTCTGTTTCCTTGATTGACCATGACAGTATAGTGCGGTTTACAGGTGGATATGGACTCCCCATATTTAAGTGTTTGAGCACTGGATCCAGTTTTTGAATGCCATACTTATTGGCTTCACCTTACCGGCTCTGTAGCTGGGGGTGTATCTGGGGGGCATTCGGGATTTGATTACAGCATCCAAGCTGTGCTCAAGGGGAGGTCTTTGGTACTTTCAAACAGTATGTGTATCTTTAAGAATATAAGTATAGCGGAGCTCAGACTCTATGTTAACCGATTGTTGCACTTTTGGAATTCTGAAGACCTTATTGAATTGTAATATAAGGATTATTTTGCCCTAGGATATTCTGTGAGGTTTATGCTGGGGAGCCATTCCAGCCAGGATTAACATAATACATGCCCATTGTAATGTTTACATCGGTTGCCATGACAATGACGAGTTGAAAAGGTTTTAGAGAGAACAGTTAAACCGGAATTTGTTTGCCTTGATAAAGCCCATTGACATATGGGCAAAACATGTTGGCTTGAGCCATTTGTGATGGTGGTGCTGTGAGTTTGTAATCGTATGGACCAATATCACATAATAGACAACGTCTAATGGAATGGAGGAAATGTTACATTCAGCAGTTATCGCAACTTGTGAGTAGCATTTGGAACGGTGGTTACAGGCAGTAGATGACCGGACCATAATTGGGTGAAGACAGGTGAGAAACACTACATTTTCATGTCTACCACAGAAATGTTGGTTTACTAGAGGATACTGGTCAGGCTCAGTTGCTGAATGATATGTGGACTGTCCTTAATCATTTCCATCATGACCTTAATTCATGTTTCCTCTTCATTTGATTATCATCATCTCTGTTACTAACATTTGTAACTGGTGTTTATTCATGGAAACAGTGGTTTGAGACATCACACGATTCACCCATCTTCACCCAATATAGGGACAGATATATTAGCCCTATCCATTCTCTGTTTGACAATGGTGATGCTTTATTACTATCATATGGAAATTTATCATTGAGTGATATATGCATGGTTATTCAGGGTCTCATTTCATCATACATCTTCATGTGACTGCGATCATTTCTATTTTTTCAATTAGAATATCCATTCAGTTGTCATTGTGGCATCCAGACGCTCTCAGTATCGATGGTCTGCATATATGGCATACACATGAGCATAACATTATGGGAAGCTGTTTTTGTTCATGTTCAGCTGGTGTCAGTTATAGTTCTCTCTTTATCTGGGTCTCTTTCATATGTTTAATGGGCATTGTGTGTGTGTGTGTGTGTGTTGGGGGGGTGTTGTTGATATGGCCTTGTATTTGGGTCCTCTTCCTAGGGATATGGCATTCCATGTACCGCTATTTTACTAGTATAATTTGATGTATTTTTGTATTTAGAATTAATTTCCATATTTTTATACATTTTGTGTAAGATTATTATGTTCGATTGGTCATGTGTCTCATATAGATTCCTTTTTTTTTTTTTTTTTTGTTACTGTCTTCCCCCTTACTCATGTTAGATTGGAAGCTTTGGAGAAGGGATCCCACTTCATGCTTCACTGTGCAAAGCATTAGCAACCCTGTATTGTCTAAACCTTTAAAATGTAAAGCACTGCATACACTTGAGGCACTATATACAAAACATTATTATTTTTTTTTTCTTTAGGTTAGTGAAGCTGATTAACCAAGAAGTGGGGTAATTGTGGGCAAACCAACTGCACCATAAGGAAGAAAAAAATAATCCCACGCGTCCTGAAGATCCGGAGATGCAAAGAATTCCCCAGGGGACATGGCAGCAAACACCGTCCTTAGGGACTACTGGTGATAATGAGGAATTGAGATCCTTTAGGTCCAAAATTGGACGACAGCCGCCATCCGTCTTGGAGACCAAAAGGAGGTTTGAGTAAAAACCCATACCTCTGTCCCGAATTGGAACAGGTTCCAGAACATCCTTGTCCAGAAGGGCCTGGGATAGCGCCACTGAACAGACGGCATTTCTCTACGCCCTGGGGCGTATGAAAGGGGAAAAACCGAGGGAGGAAGAGAAGCAAAAGGAATCCTGTGCCCTTCCGCCATCACCTGTAAAACCCACGGGTCCGCCACTGAATCCTCCCAGACACTGTGGTAGTGACGCAGACGGACACCCACAGCTGATTGGGGACCTGGGTTCGGCGAGTCATGCCGAAGAAGGCTTGGAAGCCTAAGCCTTGGAGGAGACCTTTGGCTTCCAATGCTGTTTGGGCTTGGAAGAGGAATGCAGAGCTGAGGAATCACCTGGTTCGCCGGACATGTCTCAGTCTGGAAGGAACGAAAAGCCAATTAGGATGGAATCAAATAAGGCAGCAGAAACAATGCTGGGCCTCAGAAATGTTGGCAAGAAGCCGCAACATATCCAAAGTAGGAGCACCCTGATGGATAGTCAGGGTGAGCTGTTCAGTCCAGATCGCAATGGCCAGGTTCACCCACGCCGCAGCGAACGCTGGATGCATGGCAGTACCAGCAGTGGCAAAAGTTTCTTGTCAGTCCAGTCTTTCAGAGCAGACGCATCAGCAACTGGCAAGGCAGTGGACTTAGATAGCCTGGAGACAGGAGCATCCACTTTGGAGGGGGATGAACCCACTGAGCAAGCGCCGCCTCAAAGAAGGGATAAAGCTTGGCAAATTTCTTGGAAACGGAAGGTTTCCCGTCTGGAGACTTCCACTCAGATGCAAGGCAGTCAAGAGTGGGGTTATGTGGAAAACAAATATAGGGCCTCTTAGGCTCCTCAAATACATCAGAGGGATTCGAAGAAACCTCCTGAACTAAGGGAATGTTTAGGGTAGTTAAGACAGCTCTAATCAAGCCCTCTCCGAGGGATCAGGATCAGCCTCAAAGGGGTCCCCAAAAAACTGAGAGAAGCCCACAGCAGAACATTTCTCAACATCCGAATCCACCAACAGTTCCTCCACAGAAAAATCTGATACGTCAGGTACTCCCTGCGGTTTCGGCAGGGAAGATCTGACGGAAGAAGGGGTCTGCCAGGAGTGGAAGACCCCCTGTAACTGGGATGGAAAGAGTGGCAATGTAGACTGAAGGTCTCTAGTAGCAGCCTTGAACTCTTGAACCCAAACTGGCTCTAAATGCATGGCTGGAGGTCCCTGGGAAAGACTCAGGGACATCAGAACATGCTGGGCATAAATGAACTGAGAATTCTCTAGGTAACCCTGAACGACATGAGGAGCAATGCGCAATAGGGGACACAGAGACCCCAGCGTCCTTAGTCTTAGGCCTAGCCCCAAGCTCTAAAGAAGTAGACATTCTCACCATGTCAAAATGTTAAAAGTATAAGGAATCACAGTGAGCAAGATAAAAATTTCACCCCATTTAAAATGAGCCATCTCTGAAGTCCCTACGTTGAGCTTTTGCAGAGATATGTCCCAAACTGTACAGTCCCATAGAAGTGAATGGAGCAATGGCGTCTATGCGGTAAAGCGCGTGGAACACAAATTTTTTTTAAAGCTGAAACTGTGAATTAAATTTACATGAAACATCACTAGAACATGTTAGCAGACCCAAAAAAACACTGAACCCAGTAGGGAAAGTGCCAATAAAGCCAGAAAAGATGCAAAACCAGCAGCTAAAGGGTTAAGTTACCACAAATCACCCAACAGACATACAGATAAACCCAATGAGTGCAATAGGAACTCCAAAGGAAAGCCCCTGGGCGGAGGGGGCACTGTGGGATATGTGGACCTGCACCACTCAAAGGGCTGCTCACCTTTCCTGCAGATCTTCTTTCTTCAGATTACCATGTATTAAGAAGAAGCCTCAGTGGGCAACTCCTGAGGAAAGAACTTGAACCCAAGATTTTCCCCCCAGGGCTTAAGGTCCACAAAAAGCACCTGGATACTGAGCTAGCCACATCTAAGGGCATTGTCAGTTATGGTAATCCGCCTACAGAAAAATAAAAAATTAGCTAAAACTGTAGCAAAACTGTCCTCTTGCCTGTGTCTTCATCAAGGAACAAACCTTTTACTGGAGCCGATTTACTAGCTGCAGCCAAGGAGGGAAGGTAGGCTCCACCCCCTGCATTCACTTCTAGAATTGTTCCTGCCTAGTTAAAGGGGCAGATCGTCTTCCCAAAGTTACCAGTAACCTGTATTGGATGACAGAGAAATATATATCTTGTAGTGCTTATCCCCCTGAGTAAAACAAGAGTATTTCCAATGCTGAAAGGTGTTTTTTTCAAAAATTAAAAAGTTACATCAAGCTCCGGTTGGCATTATACAGAGGTTTCAACTTCAGTGTAATGCTAACCTGAGCTTGATGTAATGAAAGAAGCCATTCACACCACACTGAAGGGAAGCGTGAACGCTCTCCCTGGGGCAGCTGGGAGGGAGGTGGGAGGAGAATTAGGAAGTCAAGAACTGTACCGGAGATTCAGCATGCTGCATTATGCTGACCATCACAGCTTGAAGATTCAATATTTTTAAAAGTAAAAAAACAAAAACAAAACAAAAACACATTTCCAAAAACTACTTTAATTTAAACCCATACTACCCATTAAAGATCAAATGTGACTTTTTTTTTTTTAGGTGCAGTATCACAGTTGCTGAAATTGTACAGTTGCGCTGTTGCTACACCATCCTATGGACAAATGTCCCTTATCTTATTCAGTGGGATAAATCCTACAACATTTTTTTTTACATTTTGAGTATTACTAGCCCTTTAATTAACCTTTAAGTCATGCTAACATCTATAATGATTCTGTGTTTGTTTTCTGAGGCCCTAAAATCTAAGCTTCCATATGCACTGAAGGAGGAGGAGCCTTCCCTGCCTTTTTCAGGGCTCCCATTTGTTTTTCCAGGATTATATTTAAATAGGCTGAGATAAGAATCTTTATGAATACAAAATCAGTGAGCACTTTTTACAGTCAGTCAATTAAAGGATTCCATTCTAATCTCATAATAGTAACAGCACAAACAACAAAGAAATGCTTTCTGAATAAGACATTATACACATGCATTAGCTATTTAGGATTATATTTTAGGGATGGAACATAAAAACAAAATCATGTTTACACACTCTAGCTGTATGTATGGGATGTATAAAGTTATAGCAACCTATTTAATTTTTTTGTGTTAGTGTTTCTTTAACCCCTTAACGACGGGGGAAATCGGCGCACGGGCGTGACTGAATGACAACGGAGCATTTTTTTTTTATTGCTCCGTTGCATTCCGGACTCCCCGAACGGCGTGCAGCCGCTGGGGGAGCCCGGAATTCGATGACGGTCATAGTACGTCATCTGTCGTTCAGTCAAATCGACCCTTAACGTACTATGACCGTCAAGGGTCGTTAAGGGGTTAATATAGGGGCAGTACAATATGGAATTTTCTACTGAGAGGGGTGATGGTGGCGATATAGGCAGTAGAAATATTCAAGCATAGACAGTAGAAATATTCAAGAAAGGCACGGACTCAGATGTGTATCTGTCTGCAGCAATCATTAACTACTTACTAGTAAAATGTCTAATACACACATCTCACAAAAATACAATGCATGTATGTTTTTCAACACTTTGAAAGCTAGAGACGTCTGCAAAGAAATGAACTGGGAGACATCTCCAAACCCTAATGGTTAATTTGTAAAACATGCTATAAGTGTGCTACCTCATACTGTATGAATCCAGAAACAAGTTTTGTAATGCACAAAGCAATTAAAAAAAATCCCACTTGTCTGTTTGCCTTTTGGAGTGATTGATTGTTGTTTAGAGGCAATGAACTGATGGAGTGCCTGTCAATCACATCTACACACTCATTCCATTCTTTCCTTATTCAGCAGCCAGTTAGAAAACAAAGAAAATACGAGAAATAATTGAAAACTTCAGTTTCAGAAGAGACAGCACTTTTTAGATGTTGGCACTACAGGATGTGTGTTTGTTTATTTTATACTAGTTGAAAAGCCCGTTTACACAGGACACAGTGCCACCACTGCAGTCATGCGCAGTAGAGACTGCCCACGCGGTGGCTAATACAGAGAGAAGCACTCTGAATTCAGACCGGAGTCCTCTCTGCGCACCTTCCTAGGACCCACAGCACGGGCAGTCTCTACTGCGCATGACTGCATGGCGCGCAGCTGTCTCTACTACGCATGACTGCATCGCGCACAGCTGTCTACTACGCATGACAGCTTCTGACAAACATCCTTAGCAAATTTTTATATGGGATACATGCATGCACACACTAATAGTAACATGCTGCCAGTGCAGTAAAACCCACCCAGCTTTTCTCCACTATATTAACATGAGACACACATGGGCGAGCACTGACCCACAGAGACAACCAAGCAAACACAGTGTCACATAACGACACACACTGAGGCACACAAACGCGGTCATACAGTCACACACACACACACACACACACACACACACTGACAGTCTTGCACAGTGTCACACTGACACAGTCTCTCACATGCACACACAAACACATACAGTCACCATATACACTGATACAGTCACACTGACACAGATATACAGATGAGTGGCAAGAAATGTTGGGGAGAGGGAACATGTGGGGGGAGTATGAGAGAGAGAGGGTGGGGGGGAATGAGAGAAAACACACAATGGGGGGTATGGTAGTATAGAAATGGAGGATAAAAACATGAGGTTGAGACAAAAACAGAAACATACAGATTAAGCTTTCTTCCTCATAACTTACCTGTGCCTGCAGCTGCTGACTTCAGTAAGAAGATCCCCTGCAGTCCTGTCAACTTCCATTATGCTAGCTCTGCCCAGTGCAATCTTGAAGGTGACCACTGGACATTCCCAGGGTGGTGATTTTGTGCCTCAGGTGGATAGAAAATAATTTTCAACATGTCCTAAGGTAACCTGTGCTACTTCATGTTCATAGGTAGTAAAATTTACCATGGAACACGTGGAAACCAACTCTCCACGAGGCTGAGGCATAGTATCACCAGACGGAGCAGTCATGTACACTAAAAGAACACTGGGAATGGCCTAAGGTGACTTGGAAGACTGCACTGAGCAGTGCTAGCAATGCAGAGGGTGGCAGGACACTGGTGGATGGGGTGACAGAGTGAATGATGAGTAAGGCATGATGGGGGTGGGGGTGGGAGACATGAATGATTGGGAGGCACCAGACACAATGTCTGTTACATCTGTCAGTGGCAGAAATGTGGGCAGAGAAAAGGAGGATAAGAGGTAACATGTTAAGCCTAAATGGAGAAAGGAAAAGTAGGAAGGATAATAAATATTAAATCAGGAAGTGAAGTGGCGAATAGGGATATTTGGAGGGGTTTTTTTGGAAGTGGAGGACATAATGAAGCAGGAAGTGTGTGGGAAGGAGAACATAAGCATGTGGCACATGCACATGAGGATGAGCAGAGAGGATGTGTCAGATGGCAGGGAGGGCTGGGTAGTGCTTATTATAAAAAAGTACAGTTACAGTGCATGCACCAATTTCCAAAGGAGTGGGCAGCTCCTATCAAAATCAGTGGCCTGCTGAGATGCTCACAGTGATTTGGCCAAAAATAGGCAGGGGGACAAAGCCCCAGTACACGCTCCCAGCAATGACAACTCCCTGTTCTATCCACAGACCGCATGAGCTCCTTGCAGTCATTTTAAACAGGGGTGGCCTTGCCCCCCTGGCCACTCCTGTCAAAATCATGCCTCAAGTGTACACAATAGGAGAGGCAGTATGGAATATGTTGGCATAACTCTACAATGCTTTTTCTCATTCCTTTACACTTCAATGCAATTTAAATCCCCTAGATGCTACAGAGGTCTCAAGTGTATTGTGAAGCATTGTGTTGAGGACCACACTAGCATACAGTAAGTTAACCCCTTAAAGGGTTAGTAATGGCATATATAAATAAAAAGTATTATTTTAGATATTGAAAAAATAAATCCATCGATGCCAGTCCTATAACGTTTTAAAGTTCTCCCCTCCCTACCCTTTCATGGACGTCAGCGTCTAGCTGATAGAAGATGATCCTGGTCCCGGGACTGGCAGGCGGCTTTTCATCAAAGCCGAGATAGCTCTAAGTAGAATGAAATACTTTGCTGGAAAGGTCTACAAAGTGGCTTGCAAGCCACTTTGTAGACCTTTCCAGCAAAGTATTTCTTTTTAGACCGCAGTATTTCTGCTCTGCTGAAGAGCCGCCTTGAGTCGGCCAACACAAATCTCCTTCTGTCAGCTTTACAGTTGACATCAGTTGGGGGGGGGGGGACACTTTAAAACGTTATCAGACTGGCATCCATGGATTTTTTTAATATGTATACCAATACTTTTTATTTATATATGCCATTACTATCCCTTTAAGGACCAGCGCAGTGTGCAATGCATTGAATACCCCTCCGGACCTCAAGAGGATGGTATCCTTTTGAAACGCTGCAAATAAAAATATTGTGCGACTAGGGGACACATTAACCATGTCGCCATCTTCAAAATGGCGACATGAGAATCTCGCCGTGCATAAAAGCACAAGGTTATCATGTCGCCTTTTTCAAAGTCGCTACTGTCATTAAATATACTGGTTGCATCTGACAACGGGAAAAAAATGTTCTGGACTCAAATTGACCCACCCTTTACTGTGGGTCACTTGGTTTATGACAAAATGTGCCTTAGATTCTGGAGATGTCTTGGAGATATCTGTACCATCCAAGGGGGAAATGATACTATTGGACCAGGGGGTGCCTATTAATTATATTGTCATAATGGAAGACTTTGTTTAATCTGAAATATCCATGGAATCTTTACAAGCAAACTATCCTCTTTTTTCCCTTATGAAACATCACAGATAAAATATTGTACGGCTAGAAGCTGCATGAACCATGTTGCAGTCTTCAAAATGGCAACATGAGAATCTCGCCATGCATAAAAAGCGCAAGGTTCTCATGTCACCTTTTTCAACGTCGCTATTGTCATTGAATATAGTGGTTGCCTCTGACAACGGGAAAAAAATGTTCCAGAGATATCAAGCAAGCATATGATACTTCAACTCCCATCATCCTTACCTTGCCTCTTGCCTTCCACATATAAAAGCAATCTCACTTTCACCTTTGGTAGCATATATGTCCACAAACCCCTTCACTTTGACTGCATGCGGAACAGATTGATTATGCAAAAGGAGACCCCGGCTCTCTCTCCCCGCTCCGCTCCATCATTCTGCACACAACGATACTGAGAGAGATTATCTTTGCATGCAGAATGAAATATGCAATATGTTCCAGTGAGACATTACGTTTACATGTGGAAGCCAAGAGGTAAGGTAAGGATGATGGGAGTTGAAGTATCATACGCTTATTTGATATCTCCGTAACATTTTTTTCCCGTTGTCAGAGGCAACTAATATATTCAATGATGGCAGCGACATTGAAAAAAGTGACATGAGAACCTTGCGCTTTTATGCGCGGCGAGATTCTCATGTCGCCATTTTGAAGATGGAGACATTGCTAATGCAGCTTCTAGCTATACAATATTTTATTTGTGATGTTTCAAGAGGGAAAGAAAAGGATAAATAGTTTGCTTGTAAAGATTCCATGGATATTTTACATTAAACAAAGTCTTCCATTATGACAATATAATAGGCACTCCCTAGTCCAATAGTATCATTACCCCCTTGGATGGTACAGATATCTCCAAGACATCTCCAGAATCTAAGGCACATTTTGTTATAAACCAAGTGACCCACAGTAAAGGGTGGGTCAATTTGAGCCTTACAACAACACTGAACTGTCCTGTTTTAATGGATTTTAAAGATTTGAAGATATAAAGTGCTTGATGTATTATTGTAAGGTTTTGAGTTCAAGAGATAAGGTGTTCCATAACAAAATCGTTCTTTTACCCATTGTCTTTTATCTAACAGGCATCCAATTGTATATAAGAGGGCTTAACTATGAATTATCTGTGTCTTCAGATTAGTCAATAATACCATTGTTCTCCTAATGCATGCTGTGATGAGGGGGAGAACTAGTGAAAGACCAGAGATGTGGGAGAGAAATGTGTGTGCCTGCCTTATACACAGAGCAGAATGTATGTCTGCCTTATACACAGAGCAGAGTGTGTGTCTTTCCATATTTCAGCATGTGCTTGTCTTCTTATACACAGTGCAGTGAGTGTGTGCCTTAGGATTCTCTTTCATATGGCTGACATTGTTGCATCAACATGAACAAGTAGTACAAGCTGTGAATCACAGTGTCCAGTAGGGCATTTCACACCTGCTCTGTAATTGTCGCAAATACTCCATAACGCAGGTAGTTGTGTTTTCCCTGCAATTGTCACCTCTGTATTAAGAAATTCAGATGCTGGGAAAAAAAGTGTTACAGTGTAGCACTAAAACACAAACATTTACAATTGCTACCAAAAAGTTGTGCTACAAAGCTACCCACATGATGAAACAGCCCTACAGCTAAGAAAAAAAAAGTGCCTGCATTATACAAATAGCAGTGAGAATTTTTTTGTATTATATGCTGGGCAACTTATGTATCTGTATTATACACGCAATAGAAGAAGTATCAATATTTTACACAAAATATCACATGGATTTGCATTATACACAAGTGTGTGTTTTCCTGTATTAAATGATTCCCAGATCAGTGCACTTGCTGTAGATAAAAAATGTACTATTAGCAGAACAACAAAAGTACAGCGAGTCGTCGGTATCGTCCTGTTCGCCGGACGTGTCTCATTCTGAAAGGAATAAAAATACCAGTTACACTTAAGCTGTGTTTTCTTCCTAGGAACTAAAGGGTAGAAGTGTCCTCTTACCCCCTGTAGACTCACTGATCAGATCCTTGAGATCTGGCCCAAACAAAGAAGTTCCTTGAAAAGGCAAGGAGAGCAATGTTTTCTTAGAAGCAGTATCAGCAGACCAGATCTTGAGCCAAAGAGCCTGTCTGGCAACCACAGACATAGTGGAAACCCTAGCCACCAAACGCATGGCATCAAATGGGGTATCAGAAACAGTGCTGTGTCTCAGAAATGTTGGCAAGGAGGCGGAACTTATCCGAAGTAGGAGCATCCTGACAGACAGCAAGAGTGAGCTGTTCAGCCCAGACCGCAACGGCCCCGTTCACCCATGCTGCTGCAAATGCTGGAGGCATGGCAGAACCAGCAGTGGCAAAGATGGACTTTAAGGGAGACCAAGTTTCTTGTCAGTCCAGTCCTTTAGAGCAGATGCAAAAGAAACTGGCAAGGCAGTAGGCTTGGTTAGCCTGGAGATAGGGGCATCCACTTTGGGAGGATGAACCCACTGCACAAGCGCTGCCTCAGAGAAGGGATAAAGCTTGGCAAATTTCTTGGACACAGAAGGTTTTCTGTTCGGAGATTTCCACTTAGACACAAGGCGGAGTATTCAAGACAGCCCTGATCAGGTCCTCAGCCGATGGCTCAGGATCAGCCTCAAAAGGGTCCCCAAAAAAACGGAGAGAAGCCCACTGCAGAACATTCCTCAACATCTGAATCCGCCAGCAGTTCCTCCTCAGAGGAACCTGACACGTCAGGTACACCCTGAGGCTTTGGCAGGGAAGACATGACAAAGGAGGGGGTCTGCCAAGAATGAAAGACCCTCTGTAACTGGGATGGAAAGAGTTGCAAAGTGGACCTAAAGTCCCTAGTAGCAGCCTTGAACTGTTGCAGCCAAACTGGCTCTAATGCATGCATGAGAGCCAATCAAACAAGCGAGCGAAGCAAGTGCTCATGGGAAATGTAGTTTTCCAGGAAAAGAACCCCAAACAGTGCCTGAAGCCCCCTGACCCCCCAACACACTAGAAACATGAACCGGATGATAGAGCAAGGGCAGACAAGTAAAATGAGCCATCTCTGAAGTCACTAGGTTAAAAGGTTGCAGAGATATGTCCCAAACTGTACAGTCCCATAGACGTGAATGGAGCAATGGCGCCTATGTGGTAAAGCACGCCTTTAACTTAGGTTTTACAAAATTGAAGGTGCATTAAAAGACGTGAATCACTAAAACATGTTAGGATACCCAAAAAACACTGAACCAGTAGGAAAAGTGTCAGACAACCCCGCAAATGAAAGACAAACCAGCAGCTAAAGGGTTAAATACCACATAAACCTGCTCCAAACACCCAACAGACATACAGATAGACCCAATGAGTACAGGAGTGTGCAATAGGAACTCCAAATGAAAAAACCCTGTGCGGAGGGGCACTGTGGGACAAGTGGACCTGCAGCACTCAAAGGGTTGCTCACCTTTCCTGCAGATCTTCTGTCTTCAGATTACCATGTTTAAAGAAGAAGCCTCGGTGGGCGACTCCTGAGGAAAGAATTTGTAGCCAAGATTTTCCCCCCTGGGCTGAAGGTCCACAAAAAGCACCTGGATACTGAGCTAGCCACATCCAAGGGCATTGTCAGTTATGGTAATCAGCCTAATGGTGGTGTTCCATTTCTAACAGAAAAATAAACTTCTAAAACTATAGCAGAACTGTTCTCTTGCCTGCTATCTTCACCAAGGAACAAATCTTTCTGGAGTTGGTTGACTAGCTGCAGCCAAGGAGGGAAGGTAGGCTCCACCACCAGCAAACAATTCTAGAATTGTTCCTGCCTGCTTAAAGGGGTGGATCGCCTACCCAGAGTTACCGGTAACCTGTATTGGACGACAGAGAAATTAGGCTTTTAACCCCTTCAATGCTAGAGATGTCTGCAATGCATTTGGCCACAACTGTTTAACGGGATAGTAATGTTTCATAATAAAAGCAAATCTAATCAATCAGTCATAGTATTTGGGCCTTGGAGAGTGTTTTTTCAATTCTGTTATAGTTGTAGTTCAAGAGTAATTAAATGATAAAGTCTCCCCCTCTCGCCCCTTTTACTGATATAACAATGCTCACCTCAGAACAGCTGGGAGGTGCCCAGGTAGACTGCAGAGAGAGAGAGAATCTTCAGTTAAGGTAAGGGAAAAAGCTGAAAAAACTGTCAAGGGGGGGGCAGGATTTTCATTGTTCTCAGAGTAAGAAGATTGTCCCCTGCTGTTATCTGTCTGGTCTTACAACTAGATTCCACATCTGAGGAGAGCAGTGTTACATAAGGTAAAAGGGGCAGGAGGGGGATACTTTATCATTCAATTACTCAGTAATTACCCACATGAAATAGCACTCTCTATGGCTCAAATACTATGAAGATTAATTGGAGCTGCTGTTTTTGTGAAACATTACTATCCCTTTAAAGGCCTCTCTAGAGTTTAAAGACCTCATTACAATCAACTGCACTTTAGATTTGTCCCATATGATACATTCTTTTATGATGCTCTTAGTTCAACTGCCTCCTTATGCTCATAGCTCAGTGACGATAGAAGCTGTTACAGTAAGGGAAATAAACTGCATAGACAAGAGTAATATTTATTGCTTGCACACACAGAAATACTCATAATTCCTGGTTTAGGCCAGTCTGTACTTGCTCGTTCATTAGCAACTAATACAACTGTAACTAAAAAATTACCGTACTCCAGTTGGTTACACAAACATTGCACCTCTAGTCATAGGCAGTGTATCCTATTGACTTAAATGGGGTGCTGAAATTTGTGCATATTCCCCTTCCTAGCGTAAGCATACCCACAACAAAAGGCATTTAAAATGATCTCTGTGCATTAGCAGTGAATGGTGACAGTATCATAATGGTGCTCTCCTTCATACTGAAAATCTGCATATAAAACAACCAAGGCATGAACAATGCAATGTTCTGAAATATTTTGCTCATCCCTCTGGCCCTCAGAGGTTTAAGAATCCTTTTGTTTGGCAGCTGTTGAGGACTACAACTCCCATTATCTCTGGTAAGCCATTCCCTGGCTAGGGATGATGGAAATTGTGGTCCACAACAGCTAGAAGACCTGAGGCTACTGAACTGCAATCCTCCTCCTAGCAGTGAAAAAGTTAACCATGAGGGTAATCTCTGTTGAAACCTGCACCTGGCTTCACAAAGACAAAGAGGTCATAGGTCAAGCCTAGGCATTAAAACATAGAATAAACAGGCTTTTCTTTGGCAGACAGAAACCCTGCAGGGTGTTACCTTATTTCTTGTCTATCCTTTCTTTCACTAAGACGCTACCCACAATGCATCTTTGCTCAACATTCCCACCTTCTGAGAGGGTTGCAGAGCATTTTTCTAATGGTTTGCCCCTTGTTCTGGCAGTGAATGGGTTGGTATTCACTTAAATAAATAATGACTAGCTCAAGGGCCAAACATAAGGCAAAGTGTTGAAATTCTGAAGCAAACCAACTGTGCTGTAGGAAGTCAATAAAAATGGCTTAAATTAAAATGGTGGTTTTAAAGGGATAGTAATGTCTGGTTTTATGCAAGTGTTAGATTGTAGGATATTTAAAAAATAAGTTAATTGATGTTAGTCTTGTCTCGCAAACATTTACAGTTTGAGAGATATACGATTGTAAACTTCCCCCCTCCCTCCCCTTCCAGAGACATCAGCCTCTAGCTTACATTATGAGATCCTGGTCCCAGGACTGTCTGGCGGCTCTTCAGCAGAGCCGAAATAGCGCGATATAAAAATAAATACTTCACTGGAACGGTCTACAAAATGTGCCTGGTTTCTTTTTACATATCACTATTTCAGTTCTGCTGAAGAGCCACCTCGAGTCGGCCGACACAAATCTCATGCTGAGAGCTTGACAGCTGAAGTCCACAGAGCAATGGAGACTTCTCTAGCAGTCATGTGGTTAAAGGGATAGTAATGCTTAAAAGTACGCATTTGTGTACACGTGCGCGCAAGGGAGGGCGCGCAAGGGCAGGCGGGCGAGAAAGTGCACATTTTCGAAAATCTACAAAGACTAAAAATGCTTTAAAGTGATAGTAATGTTTCACAAAAACAGCAGCTCCAATTAATCTTCATAGTATTTGAGCCATAGAGTGTTATTTCAATACTGTCAGAGTTGTAGTTCAAGACTAATTGAATGATAAAGTATCCCCCTACCACCCTTTTACCTAGTGTTACACCGATCACCTCAGATGTGGAATCTGGTTGCTTGACCAGACAGCTCACAGAAAGGGACAATCTTCTTACTGTGATAACAATGAAAACCCTACCCCCCTTGACAGGTTTTTCAGCTTTTTCCCTCACCTTAATTGAAGATTGTCCCTCTCTGCAATCTACCTGGGCACGTCCCGGCTGCTCTGAGCTGAGCAGTGTTACATCAGTAAAAGGGGCGGGAGGGGGATACTTTGTCATTCAATTACTCTTGAACTACAACTCTGACAGAATTGAAATAACACTCTCCAAGGCCCAAATACTATGAGGATTAATTAGAGCTGCTTTTATTATGAAACATTGCTATCCTTTTAAATCACAGATTAAGATATGTCATTATTTAAAGGGATAGTAATACTTAATATGTAAATATATTATATATATATAGTAGTGTTTATCCCCCCCCCCCCCGAGTAAAAAAGGGTACTCCCACTGCTGAAAGGTGTTTTATTCAAAAGTTATTACTGCTCAAAGTTGAATTTTTTAGGTGCGATGTCACAGTGGCCTGCAAGTATACAGTGACGCTGTTGCTACACCATTCTATGGAGATTTATGGTCTACGGACCAGAGCTGTCCATAGAATGGTGTAACAGCGCCACTGTACAATTTCAGGCCACTGTGATACAGCACCTAAAAAAATTCAACTTTGAGCTGTAATAACTTTTGAATAAAACACCTTTCAGCAGTTGGAGTACTCTTGTTTTACTCAAGGGGATAAACCCTACAACGTTTTTTGTTTTTTATTTGTTTTTTTTCTTCCACTCGCAGACACAGAATCACACATACATTATCAGACACCTTTTGCACACTGGTAGCAACAAAACCAAACTTAACCCCCTTAACGACCAGAGGTCCAGTTTCCCGTAAGGACCAATTTGATCATTGTTGGCACGCTGGCACACGTGACCTGCACCGGCGTGTTGAATGGGGGTCTGAGATGCAGTCAATTTCAGACTCTGTTTTTACTTACAGTGCTCCCGCAAGAGTTCTGCAAGTAAAAGTGACACCAGTCCATAAAGGAAAAAGAAATGTTGATGGTCCAGGCACATCACAGGGTCGTGAAGGAGTTAAGTTGCCCAGCATCCAAGCCATCTCACTGGTAGCCATAAAGCCACACGTACATTCCTTACACTCCAGCCTTGTTCCATTTTCTCACTGGTAGCCATAGAACATATACAATGTATGAAATGCGGACAAAGAGGGTAGTGGGGAGATAAAGAATGTACTGAGGAATGGAAATGATACACGGGGAACCAGCATCCATGTCTTCACTCGGGCCGGTGCAAAGATTTTTGTCTACATAGGCGAAGGTGCATTTTGATTCCCCCTGCCGCCAATTCCCCCACTGACTGCGTGCGAGTTCAAACACTGGGTAATATAATTCCTTTTGGATTCACACACGGTCAGGTTTTCCAGTGGACACACTGAAGACCACATCACAAGGAGAGCAGACTCCTGCCTGGAGCCTTCAGCAGCCTAACAGTAGCAGCCTGGGAACGCATACAGTTGTTTGGGACAAATGTATGCAGTATGGGGCAATCCAGGACCCTCTCGTGATCTGGGTTCCAGACTTTGTACTGTATCTCTAATATGTGTGAGCACACCTCTTACAGAAAATTATCTCTAGGCCTGCCAGTTTGCCTCTCTGACACTAAATGTCCCTTCCCTCAGCATGGGTAATGATGGAGGCATGATAATACCCCCTTGTTCATGGTGCCCATTGTGCCCTACCACAAAATTTTACACAACTGACCGACTTAAATATTGGTGATTACCCCTTATGCAATGTAGTATGAAAACATATTTTAATATTCTAATATTACATGTAATCAAATTACAGGTCACCAGATTACAATTAATACTAATGCAATCACTGAAAGATTGGGTCTCACAAAGCTAAGCACTGTCATAAACTACCCTCTATTCGCATAAATAAATTATGTATGGGCTGACTTGACTGCTGCAGATATTGTGCTCCTCTTCTTCCTGGCTCAGCTCCTCCATGAGCACTGAGCACTAGGTGCTTGACGGCTGCTGAAAATTCAAGCAAGTCCAGCGTGGTGACAAAGGGATGTCACAGCACAATTGGTGTGTGGGAATTTTCACTTGGACGCCTCTTGCTGCCTCCCTCTCTCCCTCACAGGCCTCCACGTTGACACAAGAGGGGCAGAAAAGAGAGGAAAGAAGGGGAGAAAGAGGAAAGAAGAGGAGAAAGAGAGAGGAAAGAAGGGGAGAAGGAGGATGCAAGAGGAAGGATAAAGAGGATGCAAGAGAAGGGATAAAGAGAAAGGCAAGAGGGGAAGAAAGAAGGGTGTAAGAGGAGGGATAAAGAGGCAAGGTGGAAAGAGGCAAGAAGGGAGAGAAAGAAAGGGGCAAGTTGAGGGATAAAGAGGCAAGGGAAGGATGCAAGAGGAGAGACAAAAGCTATAGGGGTAAAGAGGGAGGAAATATAAGGGATAACGAGTGGAATAAAGAGGCAAAAAGAAAAAGTAGTGGAAAAAGATAAAAGGGGAAAGAGGGAGGAAGAATTAAGAATGGAATAAAGAGAAAGAGGCAAGGGGGGATAAAGAGGCAAGAGGAGGAGAAATAATATATTTCTCTCCATCTTGCCTCCCTTGTACTTCTTTCACCCCTTTGTGCCTCTTTCTCCCCTTGCACCTCTTTCTCGCCCCATGTACTTCTTTCACCCCCTTGTGCCTCCCCACCGTACTTCTTTCACCCTCTGCACCTCTCTCTCTCCCCCCCCCCGTACCTCCTTATGCCTCTTTCTCTTCTTCTCCATGCTGTACGCACTGATGACAGCCGGGACCGCGTCAAACATGGAGACGCTGAGTGGTGCATGCTGGGGTTTTCTTCCTCAATCTGGGCGCCAGTTGTAAACTTGCACTGGCCTCAGAACAGAGGAAGGAAAACACCAGCATGCACCACGCGGTATCTCCGCATTTGACGCGGTCCCGGCTGTCATTATTGTGGGCAGTGGGGAGACACAGTAAAAAACAAATAAATGGATAAAAATAAATAAATAATAATTCTCCCCTTTTCGGAGCCCCTCCACTGCGGTGCCCTAAGGCGGCTGCCTAAGCCGCCATATGCTAGCGCCGGCTTTGCCTGTGCAGTTAATAAATTTAAAAAACATTTTTTTTTTTAAAAGTCCCATAAACTTGTATACATGACTAAATAAACATAATGTGTTATACAGGAAGTCTGTCATGAAGACAAATATTAAGGAAGACATCCTAAACATGAGCAGCCATTATGTGCGTTATCCACAGCATTGCAACCTAATGCACTGGATTTGTGTCTGGCACTAAAGAAGTTAAAAAAAAAATAAAATAAAACGTGGTTTTACGCGTGTAAGACTACTTTGCAATGACAGCTAGGCAAATCTGGAAAGGAGCCAATATTTTTAATGAGTGGCTTGAATTTTCTGTGCTTAGCCCTTTCAGCTCCAAAACAGTGTGCAATGAGTTGCAAAGCACTGCACAACTCTCCATCAGCGAATGTGTGTGTGAGCATGTGACTGAATGTATGCGAGTGAAATTGTGTTTCACATATAAACGTACAGAGTTTTGCCTATAGCATTGCGAATTTGTGTGTGTGTACAGTAGCACCTGCAAATCATTGTAAAGATTTTTAACCCTCTGAGTGCCAGAGTGGTACGGAATGCATTGCTTTGCAATGCATTCCGTACCACTCTGGCACTCAAAGGGTTAAAGGAGTGGCCAGGGGGGGATTTGAAAAAGTAGCACTGAACTTTTTTAAAACTGTAAAAATATCTAAAATAATAAAGAGCGGAACACAATGTGGGGAAACATATACTCTTGAGTCAAGTGGCCATGCATGTATAGAAAGTCTAGAATTCCGCAGGGAGATTGCTTGTTATATGGAACTGGAGAGATGCAGGAAATGGGCGGTGGAGGGGGGGCACAGATCATTTTCACCTGAAATAACCCCGTTGTGAGATGTTGCTGAATGAATTATATTTCCTTGCTAGTAGTAAAATGCTATACAGCTTATGAAAACACATTCTAAATAAAATTACTGTTTGAGTAGCTGGCTATACTCATTTTTACAGTTCTATGGCAAAGGCTGTCACCAATTTTATTTCTGTAAAATCAGGGAAGAGAACAGCTCAGTATTTCTTGATTGCTTAGATATTGTAGCTTGGGGGTGAGCAAACTGAGGGTCTCCAGCTGTTTAGTACTACAATTTCCAACAATCCTGGGGGCTAGCTGTTGCAGACACACCTATTTTAAAGGGAAAAAAACATGTGTATAAATAGGAGTTTTTTTTTGTTTTTTTACAATTGGCTAGAAAGTTAAATATGGCCATATTTATCAATATAAAATGTCAGCAATTCTGGACCAAAACAGCTACAACATATTTATAATGTAAAACTTTCCACTTGATCTCAATGGAACTTTTATAACAATTTAGCAGTTTTCCCCCATAATTGCTCCTGTTGGCTACAAACAGACACAAATCCATCAAGTCCAGCCCATGCAAAAAAAAAAAAATCATGACTCCAAATGGCAGTCAGATATTTCCCTGTATCAACATCCTACCTGCTTTGAAGCCAACTGCCATAATTCCCAAAGTTGTTCTGTTCTAGGTAGGTATCTATTACTTATTTATAGCATTCACAGTATCTGCATGCACAGCATCCCGAAGCAAAGAATTCCATAACTTTACTGCCCTTCCAGAGTAGGATGCCAACCATCAACCTTTTTAGGAACAAAAAGATTGGAGTAAAATCTGGTGAAACGTTCCAGAGCTGGAACAGGGACAGTACTTCTCTCTCTCCAACAGGGAGTATGCGGTGCATATGTAAAGGCACGCTCAAACTAAATCACAAGGAACACTGGACAAAAAAGAATCAGTGAAGTCGAAGGGATTTAAGATATATGTGGTACCCTTCCAAAATGACCCTCAAAACCCACTGGTCCATCACTGAAGACTTCTATGTACTAAAGGAGTCTGTCCCCTAAGCAGAAAGATGGACCAGGACTCAGCAAGTCATGTGGAGGTGGACTTGTCAGTCTTAGGTTTCTGAGCAAACTTCTTGTTCTGCAAAGTCTGTTTAGGCTTTGGGTTGGAGGGCCTGAAAGGCATGAGGGGGCTTGAATTTTAGCCCCCACCCCATACTGGCAGGGGTAACAAAAGCCACGTATCTTTCTCAGAAAAAAGGCTTCTTTACAATATTGCCTCAGTCTACATGTACTTTTGCCTCCAGTAGCACTTCCCTAGTTCCTTTACTACAAAAGGAAGGGGCACCAAAGACATTTTGGAATATTGGTCAGCCGACCAATTTGAGCCACAAAGCACAATGCATAGCTACAAAGGGTGCAGATGGCATCAAAGACAACCTCAGTAAGGTATGCATAGGTCTCCATGATACTGGCTAGAATGATCAGAAATTCTTCTAGGAGCATCGCCAATAATGGCATCTGACAGTTATTTGCCCCAGTAACCTCTGCTGTAGCAGCAATGGGTCACAGAGAAGCCCCAGTGGCCACAAAATTCACCTTCAATAATGAATCTAAACACTTTTTGCCTGTCCCTTAAGGGGCATGGCATCTGCCAAAGACAGTTCAGTTTTTAGCAAGGAGAGATATGGGGGGGGGGGGGGGGTCCTTCCACAATAGCCTGGTCCAGAGAACAATGCGATGGACAAACGGGAGATTCCTTCTTGTGTCACTGGAAGATGTTGGGTAAAGCTGACCCTCTATCAGAAGGCTTATAGGCCTGCAAAGTCTCAAACAGTCTTGATATGCCACTTAGCCCGGGGGCAAGGGTCTTCCTCATAGGCATCTCCAAAAGACAAGGAAGACTCAATTCCTTCTCATCAATGTCAAGCTCCTCTGCAGAGGAGTCTCCAAAAATAAAATCGAGAATGGCCCCTACAGACAGGATCAACATGTCTGATGTAAGGCATGGGGTGCCAAAAATGTAGAACCCCTTGAATAGAGGAAGGGATAGAAGCAACTGAGGAGATAAAGAGTATTAACCATAGCTGCCTCTTCTGCAGTGAAGGGCCCCAGGG
Source organism: Rhinophrynus dorsalis (assembly GCA_037306005.1). NCBI lineage: Eukaryota > Metazoa > Chordata > Amphibia > Anura > Rhinophrynidae > Rhinophrynus > Rhinophrynus dorsalis. The sequence continues at coordinate 150,011,496 of CM074722.1, read as the reverse complement.
GAGTAGTAGGGACCATAGTTCATTGGACATATGGTATCTGAATATTCTCATAGAAGCCCAGTTTGGCATGAGGAATAGTGTGCTAAAGGATTTAAAGGAACCCTTGGATCCTTAGGCTTAGATTTTCGCCATGTGACCACTGGGGTCTGACACGTTCAAAGACACAAAAACACAAAGTAGTCTAAAATTGAGGAAAAGGAAGTATAGTAGGTGCTACAGAGCAAGAAGAACCAGGGTGCGCCAATTCCAATGGAAGCCCAGTCTGGCACGAGGAACAGTGTGCTAGTGGGGTTAAAGGGGCCCCTGCATCCTTAGGTTTAGCTTTCTCCATCTATCCCCTGGGATTATACATATTCAGGGAAACAGAGAGATAACCCCTTTAAACTCCTATATTAATCTCTATTACATCTCTACATATAACAGTTAACCAACTCATTAAAATCTCAAATTGTAACCGCTTATAAAAATACCTGTGTTCTATATAAAACTTCTCCTATATTAAAAAAGTCCTATTATTCAACTCTAATTTTGAATCAAGTTAAATACGGGCATTACTAACCCTTTAATCTTTTTTACCTGGAACTGCAATTTTATATTGTGGTCTTCAGGTAATATTGTTTTTTTCTATTAGTATTTATAGCTAGAGTCACTGACTGTTCCACAGAGTGTACAATTTAAAAAGAGCTGTGTGTGTGTATATATTATTAAATATAAATATATATATATACACACACACACACACACACACACACACACACATACACACACATATATTACATATATATATATATATATACACATACATACATACATACACACACACACACACATATATATTATATATCACACACATATATACAGAGCTAACTCACATAATTATATACAAATAATTAATAAAGTTAGAATAAGGTAAAGTGACTTAATTATAGATAACGGCAAGGAATGAAGTGTTCTCCAGTCCCCCAAGTATTAGGCCGAAACCTAAAGTGCAAGCACAAGACAAAAAACAGACCTGTGTGCCTCTATACAAAGTGAGGATGTGTGCCCTTTATTGGGCATATATAATAGCACCGCGTTAATAAATATGAGGATTTTGTTCCATAATTTGGCCAAACAATGCATAAACTTGCTAACCCTGTCAAGGTACCTCAATATATGGCAAGTCCTAATCAAATACACCTATAGATTATACACCTATAGATAGATTAAAAACAATCCTAGAGATGTTGTAATAAATGCGTAGGACTTGACAAATATTGACAGGATTGGTAAACTTATACATTGTTTGGCCAAATTAAGGAACAAAATCCTCATTTATTAACACGGTGGTATTATACATACCCAATGCAGGGCACACATTTGCTATAAATATTATATTTATTTATTTATTTATTTTTTGCAGTCACTTAACTTCAAGGAGTAGCCATCATTGACAACCTGAGTGCAGTACCACTAAATGAATATATGTATATGAAGAAATACGCACCCACGGGTGAAAAATCTCAAGGTTGCATTAAAAAGCACCATTAAAGAAATGAAACAGTAAACTTATTAGCAGCAGTGTTTGGGTCCTTTTTATTGAAAACCCAGTACCCTTATTTTACACCTCTATAAAAGCTTTACCATTTTTTGCATAAAATCCTCTCTCTAGCCCTTCGATTATCCAAAATATGGGGTTCAAATCCACTTTTAATCCAGGGCCAAAACAGGAATATCCAGATCCAGGCATAGAAGGCCAAAACCAGAAACTGTTGTCTGGTAGGTTATGGTTCCTTTTGTTGGGCAATACAATCACTTGCTGGATTAGTAGAGGGCAATTTGTGGACCTATGCCTATTGCTGAACCACAATACTCAGCTGCCTAAGGAGGATAGGAGTTACAATCCAGAAACAAATGGCAGGCTGCAGGTCTTTTGCACTAAGCATGTCTATTGAGGTTTATTGCGACAAGTGATTACACCTGTTAACCCTTTGAGCACCAAAGGGGTATCCAGTGCATTGCAAAGCACTAGATACCCCCTGGCACTCAAAGGGTTATTATTTTAATCATCAGAAGAGGCAACTTTAGAGTATGTTTAAGGTATAAAAGGCATGTTTTTGCCTCTCATATGAACTGTTCTACAAAATTGTTTTTCTCTGCACCACATGTAGAACGACAGGGGGCGGGAAGGGAACACACACCAGACACAAATAAACTGTTAAGAATAAAAGAGTAAGTTCCTGTCTCACAGACCGTAAGTGTCAGAACTGATGAGTCAGCAGAAAGTTCATTTGAATCTTTTATTGAGCACTGGAAGTAAAAGGTACTGAATTCCTTTATGGGCGCAATCCACCAAACAAACAAGTAATCTAGTATTTGTTCAACCTTTTCTGAGGGGCCTGTAACATGTTCTCTTTTGTTTCCCTCCTGCTGCTCTAAATAACCGTTTCCTAGAACTCCTCCTTTTGCTCTACAGTCATATGTCGTATAACATTTCCTATTGCTCCATATAGCTGTACTCTACAACCCTGTATACTAGTGATCTTCTTATAGCTTCTTCTGGCATAAATGTATTGCTTAAAGGTTTTGTTGGTGAATTATTCATGAAAAGATCCTGAAGTGCAGTGAGTTCTACTAATTCTGAGTACATTAGGTGATATGCAGAAAAAAATAGGTGCAATAGAACCATATTTGTAACTGTGCCCAAAGCCAGACATTATCAGTAATTAATATATATCTAGTCCTTGGGCCATATACAAAAATTCAGAAGTGAAGCACCAAATTGAACAAACAGTTTTAAAAGGAGCTTTAAATGCTTTGCAATGTGTTAGGAGATATTTTTAGCATTGAAGGGGTTAAAATCCCCATATTGCATATTATATATGGCCCTTAGCTCAAAATTACAAAGTAATTTCAGGCCAGGCTCTGCCTTTCTAAAACATCAGGAGTGTCCAAAAGGGCCAGGCTGAGATATGAATAGTGAATCTGGTGCCACATACTGCTAAATAAATATATTTGCATTAAGGACACACACAAGCAAAACTAGATTTTAAACGTGGATCTTGACCTACAGTAAACTCTCTCCAAATAAATGTATGGTGTGTAGTGGAGTCAAAATCTACCGTTTCATATGTAAAATTGTCTCTTTAGATTAGAAAGATCTCTTTCTAGCGCATCGACGAGGGCAAGTGTGGCCAGCTTTACAACATGGAACATGATTGGCACTGCTCCCTTCGTCATGAGGCCTGTACATCACCTTGTAAGTCCCAGCGGTTTGCAAAATTTGTGGTGTATCGCCAGAATGACTCTGGCAGATGGTAAGGCATAGCTATTAACATGGGACCGAACACATTTAAATTAGATGCCTGTGGTACAGTTTGTAGTGCAGGAGACTTCCAATCTGACGTTACAAGGTAAACAAGGGTACTCCCACTACTATCAGTTGTTTTGCTCAAATCATCAAGAAGTGAATTACAGCACTTTTATTTCCTGAAAATTCAAACTAATAGCATAGCTCAGCAGTTTCTATCACATTATATGGATAACTGTCAGTGACTGACCTCTCATACAGTACACAACAGAATAACTCACTGAAATCTGACCATACCAATCGTTTAACCCTTTGAGTGCCAGAGGGGTACAGAACACATTACACTGAAAATATGCACCTATCCTTTTCTCTTAGTCCATACAGGTTACTGGTAACTTTGGGTAGGCGATGTGCCCCTTTATGTAGGCAGGAACAAATTATAGAAATGACTGCAGGGGGTGAAGCCTACCTTCCCTTCTTGGCTGCAGCTAGCTAACCAGCTCCAGAAAGATTTGAGACACTAACTATGACTAAATAGTGGAAACAAAGAAGACTCCTTTGAGCATGACCCCGAAGGGCCCCCACGGTCTGCCACAGAAGAGCCAAGCATAGTCTCTTGACAGGGTGGGAGACCAGTAACCTGTATGGAGTAAGAGAAAAGGATTTAACAGGTAAGACTAAAATCCTCTTTTCTCTGTCGTCCAATACAGGTTACTAGTAACTTTGGGATGTCCATCAATTGAGTTTCCTAGAGGCGGGAAGTAAGGCAAGGACCAGGCGCAAGGCCCCCAAAGTCACCAGGGCAGATATGAACCATCAGATCAGAGATAGCCCAATAAAACATTGAAGTGCCAACGGACACTGAACAGGGGTAACACCCCCCCCCCCAAACTCTTACGCAGTACACTGAACTAGAGCCAACAGGTCTCAAAAGTAAAGGAAGCACCAAGAACCGAAGAAGATCCTAGACAGGCAAGACTGCCTCCAGGATTTTCCTCCCAAAGCTGGCATCAGCCGATGCCAAATCATCAACACGGTAGCGCTTCAAAAAGGTGTGCACAGACGACCAGGTGGCAGCCTTGCACAACTGATCAGCAGAGGGCTGATTCTTGTAAGCCCAAGAGGCCCCAATAGATAGAGTACAATGAGCCGTGACCCTGAAAGGGACAGGTTTCTTCCTCAGCTCGTAAGCCTTACGAATAATGGACTTGATCCAAGAAGCAAGTCTTCCTGCCGAGACCCTCAGGAATGACGAATGCCGCATCTGATTGCCTGACAGACGTGGTGCATTGTCTCAAGTTTTATGTACATCGCACGGAGTCTAACAAGTGGTGATCCCTCTCCTTGTCAGAGGTGGGGTCCAGGCAGAAAGGGGGCACCACAATCTCCTGATTGATGTGGAACTCAGAAACCACCTTGGGAAGGAACTCCTGAAAGGTGCGGAGCACCGCCTTGTCCAACACCAAAAATGGACAGAGCATGCAACTCCGCGACACAGTGAACAGACACAATCACCAGGAGAAAGGCCATTTTCCACGTCCAAAGGCGTAGAGGAATATTAGCCAAGGACTCAAAGGGAGGGCGCTTAAGAACACCAAGAACCAGATTAAGATCCCACTAAGGAGCAGAAGCCTTAAAGACAGGGCGAGTATGAGCAACACCCTGGAAAAACACCTTGACATCAGGAAGGATAGCAATGTGCCTCTGAAAGAAAACAGAGCAGAATCCTGAACCTTGAAGGAACTCAAACTGAGGCCCATATCCACATTGTCCTGCAAGAAAGCCAAGACCATGGGCAGATCAAATTCCTGAGACAAGTCCATAGAGGCACACCAACATAGGAGGGTCGACCAAACACAATGGTAGGCCATTGAGGAAACTGGCTTGCGAGCAGTAAGCATGGTAGCCACCATACCGGAAGAAAAAAACTCTTCTTCAATATCGAGGATTCAATTTCCAAGCCGTTAAAGCTAGACAATGAACGTAGTCTTCCCACAGGTAACCCTGGAGGAGAAGATCCGGACGAGAGGGGAGTCGCAACGGCTACTCCACTGACAGATCCAGAAGCTCCGGAAACCAAACTTGTCGAGGCAAGTATGGAACAACCAGAATCACTGGATATCGCTCCAGTCTCAATTTCCCTAACACCCTGTGCAACATAAGAAGGGGACAGAAGATGTAAGCCAGAGGAAATAACCAAGGAATGGACATGGCATCCACTGCCAAAGCTAGAGGATCCCTCCAGCAAGAGCAGAACCTTGGAACCTTCCGGGTGTCTTGTCGCCATCAGGTCGATGCAAGGAAGACCCCACTTCTGAACGATGAGGTTGTACACCTCTGGGTGCAGTTCCCACTCTCCTCTGTCCACTGTGTGTCGACTGAGGTAGTCCGCCATGACATTGTCTACTCCTGGAATGTGCACTGCGGATATGACAGGAACGTGTTCTTCTGTCCAGGACAAAATAGCCTTCACCTCTAACCAAGCAGCGAGACTTCTTGTTCCACCCTGCTTGTTGATGTAAGCCACAGCTGTGGCGTTATCGGACTGACCCCGGACTGGGCATTCTTACAGATGGGGCGTCCAGTGACGAAGGACATGAAATATCGTCCGAAGTCCCAATACATTGATGGGAAGAAGAGATTCCTCCGGAGACCACCGTCCTTGAGCACTCAGGCAACCCAGGACTGCTCCCCAGCCAGAAAGGCTGGCATCCGTTGTCACCGTGGTCCAGAAGGATATCAGGAAGGACTTGCCCTTCAGAAGATTGTCGTGGTGGCTTGACTTCTCCAAACTCAGTTCCACATGAAGAGGGATGGATACTGATGTCTGCAGAAGGTCTGGCTGACCCTTGCATACCTGAATCACAAACCGCTGGAGCTTCCTGTTGTGAGCCATGGCAAAGGGGACTGCTTCCATGGTGGAGATGAATTTCCCCACCAGAGAGGATAGCTTCTTGGCTGGAACTGGATCTAGAACAGCCGAAACCCTGTGTGTGATCTGGTGAGCCACATCCTCTATGAAGAGGTTTGAGTAAAAACCCCTACCTCTGTCTTGAACTGGAACAGGTTCCAGAACATCCTTGTCCAGAAGAGACTGGATAGCGCCGCTGAAGAGACAGCGTTTTTCCACACCCTGGGGTGTATGAGAGGGGAAAAAGCAAAAAGGAGGAGGAAAAGAGGCAAAAGGGATCCTGTACCCTTCCGCCACTACTTGTAAAACCCACTGGTTCAACACTGAATCCTCCCAAATGCTGTGATAGCGACAAAAGCAACCACCCACAGCTGAATGGGGACCTGGGTTCCGCGAGTCATGCCGGAGAAGTCTTGGAAGCCTTGGGCTTGGAGGAGACCTTGGGCTTCCATACTGTTTGGGCTTGGAGGAGGCACATGGAGCTGAGGGAACCACCTGGTTAACCGGACATGTCTCTGAAAGGGACAAAAACACCTGTTACGCTTGAGAGGAGGTTTCTTCCTGGGGACCAAGGGCTGAAGAGTACTCTTAACCCCAGTGGCCTCACTGATCAGATCCTTAAGATATGGCCCAAATAAGGATGCACCCTGAAAAAGGCAAGGACAGCAAGGCTTTCTTAGAAGCGGCGTCAGCAGCCCAGATCTTGTCTGACAACCACAGACATGGTGGAAACCCTTGCCACCAGACAGATAGCATCAAATAAGGCAGCAGAAACAGTGCTGGGCCTCAGATATGTTGGCGAGAAGCCACAACATATCCGAAGATGAATCACCCCGACGTACAGCTAGGGTGAGCTGTTCAGTCCAGACCACAATGGCCTGGTTATCCCATGCTGCAGCGAATGCTGGACGCATGGCAGTACCAGCAGTGGCAAAAATGGACTTGAGGGAAACCTCAAGCTTCTTGTCAGTCCAGTCCTTCAGAAAGGACACATCAGAAACTAGTAAGGCGGTAGACTTAGATAGCCTTGAGACAGAAGCGTCCACCTTAGGGGGATGAACCCATTGAGCAAGCGCAACCTCAGAACTTCTTGGAGACAGAAAGCTTTCTGTCCGGAGATTTCCACTCATTAGCCACTAGGCAGTCCAGAGTGGAAAGAAGGAGAGTCCAAACCCTGCGCAGGATACTCATTCTGTAAAGCTCACAAGATAGCTGCCGCAGCAGGAGCCAATCAGAAACGAGCGCGCGAAGCAAGTGCTCATGGAAAATGTAGTTTTCCAAGAAAAAGTACCGCAACAGTGCTTGAAACCCCCCAACACACTTGCAATGTGAACTGGATTATAGAGCAAGGTCAGACAATTAAAATGAGCCATCTCTGAAGTCACTAGGGTGAGCAGTTGCAGAGGTATGTCCCCAACTGTACAGTCCCGTAGAAGTGAATGGAGCAATGGCATCTATGCACTAAAGCGCCCCTGGAACTCAATTTTGTCAAAGTTAGAACTGAGAAATAGAACAAGTAATCAGACCAAGAAAACACTGAACCCAGTAGGGAAAGTGCCAATAACCACCCCAAAAGATGCCAACCAGAAGTTAAAGGGTTAATTTACCACATAAAATTGCTCCAAACACTGACAGACATAACAGAAAGACCCAGTAAGTGCAGGAGTGTGCAATAAGTGGACCTGCAGCACTCAAAGGGTTGCTCACCTTTCTTGCAGATCTTCTGTCTTCAGATTACCATGTAGTAAGAAGTAACTTCAGCGGGTAACTCCTGGGGAAGCACTTGGAATCAAGATTTTCCCCCTCAGGGGTTAAGGTCAACAAAAAGCACCTGGATACTGAGCTAGCCACATCTAAGGGCATTGTCAGTTATGGTAATCCGCCTAATTGTGGTATTCCATATCTAACAGAAAAATAAAGTTTCTAAAACTATAGCAGAACTGTTCTCCTGCCTGTGTTATCTTCACCAAGGAACAAATCTTTCTGGGGCTGGCTGGCTAGCTGCAGCCAAGGAGGGAAGGCAGGCTCCACCCCCTGCAGTCATTTCTAGACTTGTTCCTGCCTACTTAAAGGGGCGGATTGCCTAGCCAGTTACTGGTATTGGACGACAGAGAAAATGGGTTTGATTATTACATAGAATCAGCACAGAGAGGCTTATCATAGTACCACTACAATTTTTTTTTTTTTTTTTTTAAACGTTACCCTCCATTTTATACTTAATAACCTAGTGAGGATTAAAACCACTTAAATACTGTTGTGTGAGTGGTGCAGTCATTATCAGTTTTTTCACAATTAATGTACTCCAAATAATGAACACGTACCAACATTTGTTTGCAGTTGACCTACATGGAAAGTTTGTTCCCTTTAAAAGACACAAGCCACATACATCAACACATTCACTCACAGAGTTAAAATAGCATTATACCAAATTAATGGTATACTTTTGTCTTTATTTCAGAGAGCCTTCCGTTTTTCCAGTTTGTTAGGAAGAAGAAGGTATACAATTGTAATGTATGATGCAACAACATACAAGTATCAGCTCACTGATTACTGACAAAATCAGTGGATGACTGCCGACAATAACTGTAAATACCTGGAATCTGTATACTATTAAAATGATGACAATAGATTATAGATATAGCCAAAAATGTAGCTACATGACCTCAAATAACAAAATTATATGACCCTATTGAAATTTCCTATTATAGAATTACATTATTAGCAAAAATACATGCACTATAGGGACCAAACTTTCCTAGCAAGTCAGCTGCAAACAAGGCTGATAAATTCATTATCTGGAGTCCAGCTAACACCACAGTGCACTGGTGTCCAAGCATATGGATTTTTATTGTAAACGCATTTAGAATGATTACACCATGCACACACCTGTATCATTTTTAAGTGGTTTTACCCATTACTTGAGACCTTTAAAAAAAAACAAAACAAAAAAAAAAACTTATGCGCTTAGAATTTATGGTATTCCCCTACGAGGACCTTGCAGTCCTCACATAACATTACCCATTGGCTGTAAAGGAGAGGTCCTGGCAGGGCCACGCTGGAAGCGAGCAGCGGATGCAAGCATGCCGCCCGCTGCCACCCTGTCAGGCTGAAGCAAACGGAGGAACTTCGGAAGAAGAGATGGGTAAGCCGGGAGGGAGGAAACCGGATTTTTTTTTGTTTGGCATGGGAAAACAAGGGTGCGTATTATACATAGGCACTCTTGTTTTCCCTGAAAATCTTGGGTATAATATAGAACCGGGCGTATTATACACAGGTGCGTATTATACCTGAGATTTTACGGTAAGTCTTATCCCTCAAACCTTTATGGTTTAAGAGATATTCACAAGCAAAGTTTCCCCCTCCCACCCCTTTTTCCTAGTGTAAGCCATCTCTTCTCAGATGTGAATCTGGTTGTAAGACCAGACCGATAACAGAAGGGGACAATCTTCTTTGTATGAAAACAATGAAAGCCCTTCCCCCCTTGACAAGCTTTTCAGCTTTTTCCCTTATCTTAATTGAAGATTGTCCCTCTCTGCAGTCTACCTGGGCACCTCCCTTCTGATCTGGCTGAACGGGGGGGGGGGATACTTTGCTTGTGAATATCTCTTAAACCATAAAGGTTTGAGAGATAAGACTTATATCGTTCTTCATGGTTTTTTTAATGCCTACAAAATAAAATATTGATAAAACGAAGTATTACTATCCATTTAATGGGAAGGGAGGGAGAAAAGGGTAGTACTAGAGAGCAGGACAGGTCAGCTGCAAGATGTGCTGCCCCTGCTGCCAGTGCCACCACTGCTGTACCTACAGCCACTAGTATTCTACCTGTTGTCAGATGTGCTGCCACTACTGTTGAACCTACTATCAGTGATGAACCTGCCGCCACCAATACTTTGCCTGCTGCTAGTGTTTCTTGTAGTACTCGGGGGGGGGGGGGGGGAGAAAATGATGCCATGTGTGACAGCACGGGACCCTCTGTCACATTGATCGTCACCTCCTCCAAGCAGCAGTGAGATGTATGGAATAAAGCAGCAGCACATAGGGACTAGTGGTGGTGGTGGTGTTGAAGTTGGGGTGGAAGACACATTATTGGCCTTTTTAATCAGAAACTGAGAAGGAATTGGAGACAGGGATGAGGATGGGCATCACCACCACCATTAGCAGTCAGCTTTTCAAATTAGCGGGAATTGCAACTGCTGAGATGAAAGGGCAGCAGGTTGCCGAGGAGCAGGCTAGTGTGCCATAGACCACCGTGGACACAGTGGGAATGGGGTCAACAAGTAATGCGGGACTAGGACAGGTTCCACTTGACAACAGTAGCAATACTCCTCCTGATCCTAGCTGCAGTGCTAAATCTGAGGCAGTAGCAGCAGCAACATTATCCGCTGCCACAGAAAGTGAAGGGGAATGTGGAGGACAAGAAGAAAGAGGCCATTCTTCTCTACCTGTTCCCTGTCCCTCCCCGCAGAAGTCATGGGTGTGGGACTTTTATTCTCTTCCGGCAGGCACCGTGCAGTCATCATCAACAATGGTACAGTGCAAAATTTGTGACAAGTTAGTGAGAAGGGGAAAGGAGGGAACACACCTTGGCACAACCGCCCTGATAACACACATGAAACACAGACACCATTTACTCCAAACATGTTAAAGCCAAACACCCATTACAGAAATCTAGCACTGCTGTTACTGTACCCCCTGACTCTACAGAAAGGTGGAGATCAAAGAGGAGGAAAAATAAAGAAACCCAGACAGACACTGGAAGTGCCATGACGAGCGAAACAACTAGCTCACCATCAACATCACCTTCTTCCTCTAGGGTAACAAGTACATCTCCTGCCAATCCACTTCATTCATCGTTACCTCCCCCGCCAAATGATAGCCACTCTGTTGATGTTAGGATATGGCAGTTCATCTCTACCCATTGCACATTGTGTGGTGCACTGACCACACATGCCAGTGTGGTGGAGGAGAATCGATACCAGGTCATCAGGTGGCATCTGAGAAGATTCCATACCGCATAATATGCTAGGATTCTGGCAGGGAGGGTTCATCATTACTATTAAACGGTCATCAAGTTGTCATATGTCCTTAGCGGGGTCTGGACAAGGGGTACAGTGACAGCGGCAGTACTTGATTTCGGGTGTCATGGTGTTTGGATACATTTGTGCCCCCAGATGTTATTTACCACACACACACACACTGTGCACATTGCAGTTGCTGATGGAAGCCACAGTTCCTGTTCTCAAGGGAAAAATATATAATTCTAATAACACACCCATGATGATTTTGGAGGAGGGGCAGGTGGAGAAGATTTAATGGTCAACTTGTTCTTTTCTTCATATATACTGGGGGCTACTTATTCTTCTGCTACTGCCTGAGGCTTATCACTGGAGCCATTCGTGGGAAGTGGAACCTTTATCATCCATCTTCCATGTTACTGCTATTGTTGATCCCATTCCCTTTCAGCTGCCTAATCATCCTGCTGCTTAAACAACTCAGCAGCAGCAGTACGAACAGCAGTTGCAACTCAGGAGTACATATGACAGTGGCCACTGGCCAACATGACCTGCTGGCATTAGGCCAGTAGGGCATTTTTTATTTTTTTCTCAGGGCTTGTGTTTTGAAAAGAAAAAAAAAAAAAAAAAAAAAAAAAAAAAACACACATACTAGTCCTATGAAAAAATAATCAATTTTTGGGGGGGTTTGTTTCTACAAATCAATGTTTCCTTACTTAGGGCTTGTGCCAAACTAGCTTAAGTCTTACAAATCAATGTTTCTTCAGGGCTTTGACCTCTAATAAGTTTAAGTCCTACAAAGGCCTCTAACAACAAATCAAACAAATCATCCTCTACAAAATACTTTATCAAGTCAAGTATCAGTCCACCCCAGTGGCAGCTTATGTCAGGGGGTTCCTGACTGTCACTTTAAATACAAATGTCTTATTTTATTGATTTTTTTTATTAACTGTCCCCCCAATAGCAGTCAAGAAACACCCCCAAAAAGATTCCCTGTTCAAATGATTCATTCACCAACATAGGCACCCTCCTGAGACCGCTTTATACCATGTCTTATGGTTTTTATTTTATTTAGGATTTCTTTATTAAGTGCCCCCCGATCCCAGTAAACAACACCCCTAAAACATTCCCTGTTCAACTGATTCATTTCCCACACCCCACCAACACAGGCACTCTTATGCCCCTTTTATACAATGCCTTTGGGAAATAAAATATTATTTGTAATGTGTTGTGTGTAGCTTCTATGTTCCCATTGATTTCAATGGGCGAAAAAGCGGAAAATCAGCACTTTTCGCTGGAAATTTTTCACCAACCGCAAAGTGCCATTTTCGCCGATTTCACTTTGAGATGGAAATTTTCGCCCACCCCTAGTCAGGAACACTGAATTGATTACGTCATTAATAAAGCAAGCGGTAGAAAAATTCTAGAAACCAAAGATCTTAAATTATTATTTCTGGCTCCTAAATTTTGTTAGAAAATTATACATTATACACACACACGAATGCACTCCTCCAATGGCTCCTAAGTGTTCAATAATGTTGTTTACCCCTGAGAAGCCTATCCCAATTATAAATTCCAAGGAGCAATTGTGTGTTAGGTTGCACATCGAGGTTGTCAAACTGCATTCCCAATGGGCAGAGACAGTACAGATTTTTGGAATATCCTTTCGTTTGCACAGGTGTTGTAGTCAAATCACACCAACACCTGTGCAGAATCAGGGATAGCCTAAAAAATGCACTGTATCGGCTCTTTAGGAATGTAGTTTGACGCCCAAGTTTTACATCGACTGAGAAGAGTAAGGTTTTAAAGTAGGTGGGAAAAGCAGACTTGGCTGAATGTTATTGTTTTCCATGGCAAAAATATGCAGGTTTGTCATGTTACTTAAATATGACTTAATGACAAAATTAACCCCTTCAGGACATGAAGGATATGCAATACCCACTGGTCCTCAAGGGCTTGAGGGTCTCAAATGTCTCAAGCAGAGTATTACAGTAATGTTTTTGTTATCCCAGTGACGGTAACACTTTTGTAGCTGTAAGCCTTGGGGGGGGGGGGGGGGGGGGGGTTGTAGTATGAAAACTCAATAGCCAAAACCTCATCTACAAATACCTGACTGGCTTTCACTAAACCCTTTTGCAACTTGGTAAGCTTTTGAGTTTTTGGTAGTCATAAGTGAGATCTTCACATTTTGCAAAGAATGTACACTGTAAGTTCTCACGAGCAGGGTCCTCTGATCCTTCTGTTCTCCACATTTGATTGTACTATTTAATACCTCTGTATATCTACTCCCTACTGTAAAGCGCTACGGAATTTGTTGGCGCTATATAAAGATTAATAATAATAATGTTGCTCACCCCTGTGACAGTCAAAGGGTTAAACATTACAAGGAACAGCTGGTCAATGAGTGAAAGAGGAATGAAGCAGAAACTGTTATGCAGCAGTTCAAAGACAATATAAAAAAGAACCTAAAAACAGCTTTACATCATTGGCAAACTAAGGAATGTAGTGGGGCATGTGCATCAAATTGATTATTTTGATAACATTGGAGCAAGACTTCTGTACCAAAGAAAAGTCCCCATTAAAATAATTAAGATATTTTCTAAACAGCAGTAAGGTGTGGGACACCATGTCTTCCACTCCATTGATCTGGGGCTAGATTCTATTACAGGTGCTAATTTTATCTCTGCTTTTGGGCCAGATTCTATTGCAGGTGCTAAATGTTAACTCCCGTTTTATCAAACATTTTCCTATTGAAGTCTATGGGGAAAACTGGAGAAAAAAACAGTGATACAATTAGCACCCGTAATAGAATCCAGCCCTTTATCTCTAGTTTTCTCCATAGACTTCAGTAGGAACATTTTTGATAAAACAGGTGTTAACATTTAGCACCTGCAATGGAATCTAGCCCCTGATGCCCACTAAGAGTCAATGTTCCCTCTATTCTATGTGCTACATGTGGCCTCCATCTGATGTTAGATTATAATTTTCATCATCCTCAGACAGCTATAGATTGGTAGAAAATGGTGGGAGTTGTAGTACAACAACAGAAGCAGCAGCAGCTGGGATTCCACGGGATACCCATCTATGTTTTAAGCTGTTGCATGTCTGTTTGCACCAGCCCCCATTAAAAAGGGGTTCCCTAGCCACTGTACATACATTTTTTGTTCCATATTTAATATTGTATGTCTTGATACATATACCTCAGTGTATCAACTGCATTGAAATAGGAAACATTTTCAAGAAAACATCTGAGGAGTTATGAGTCCCTGACATGTAACAATACCATTTGATGACAGGAAAGTTGCAATGTTATGCATCACAGTATTACATAGTTAATAGAGAAGTATGTGCAGCGCTCTGTCTGCTTCATTGTAAATAAATAAGTCCATGTAGATGGCTGAATTCCAGACAGTCTGAACCTCGGAGGATCACTGTCGGCATTCAGGTGTCTCTAACATAATGGGTGATGGAAGGGGGTGGGGATGGCAGACAGTAACACGAAACAGACAAAGAAAGAAGGAGGGAGCAGAATATCTGCTCCTTTGGTTGCAGGGGAGTGTGCAAGGAAACAACCTGTGTGGATTAAAACTAGATAATCTAACATTGCTTAAGTACATTAGAATTTTACACTTCCTTATGAAGGACTTTTAAGATAATTTCACAGACTGCACATTCTCCATAAACTTACTGCAACACCCCTTGCTGTTCTCCATAACCCATTCTATTGTCCCTTATAACCTTTCCACATAGCTCACTATAACACCCTACTGCTTCATACATGTTCTACAAAATAACATGTGCCACTTTTCCCTAGACCCCTTCCCTATAACTAGTCATCTTGCGCAATGTACCCTTTCCCTATAACGCCTCCCTTTTCTCCACTCTTCCTATAACCTTTCCTTTAGTACCTTTAATATAACATTTTTCAGTACAATCTTTCCCTAGAATCTCTATCACTTCAGCTCTGCTTTGCTTGCTCTAAGTTCTTATTCTCTCAGTTTATATAGTCACTGCTTAAATGAATGTACCAAGAAATCTGTTCCTTCTCTTGGTATATCACACATCAATGAAACTCAAAATATTGCCCTATATAACATTTCTCTATAATGTCTTCTTTTGTGCCATGTCACTACTTCAAACAAGTCCCCATAATTGATATTCCAAACATTTCCTTGAAGAAAATATTATTCATAACCCATCAGTTCCTACAGATGCCTCCAACATAACGCTTTGCAATATGCAGTAGATATTTTGCATTCAAAGGGTTAAAACTAAACATTTCGCCCTTCTGAAAACTGCAGAAAATTCTTTGCAAAATTTAGCTAAATTCTTTCACTTTAAAGTCACCTTCGTGTAAATTTTAGTCAGCAAAACTATTGTTTCCTGGTAAGTGAAAGAAAAGAAAAGAAAAGAAAAGAAAAGAAAAAAGAAAAGAAAAAAAAAAAAAAAAAACAACACACACACAACACCATGTGGCAGCTATTTCTAAACTAGTAAACGAAAAAAAAAAAATAGTAAGATTAACTATTCAACTGTTAGGTAAGTGCTATGAGACAGACAATGGTTATACAAACCTGGAAAAACAAATATATGTAAATTCACTTATTGTAGATATCTGTATAGTAGAATCCACACACACCCTCTTTATCCCCCAAAAAAAGTTCTACAGAAATTGTACACCATAAAAAAAACTGTTTTTCATTAAATACAGTAGGCCACATCTATAAAGTCAATGCGGAGCAATTTGGGTGAAAACCAACTACACCTAAGGAAGCAACTGAACATTCACCAAATTCCAAATATTTAAATTGGGCTCCTAGCACCCTGAATGCCAAAGGTCCCACCCGAGGGGTTAAAACCCCCATTTAAATCAATGGGCATGATTTAAAATGTATAAACTGCAATGGAATCAGGGCTCCTAACTGACATACAACTGTCTGGTGCTCATCTTTGAAACTTATGCACAAAAGATCAGTTCTGAAGTTAACCCTTTGAGTGTCAGAGGGGTACAGAATGCATTGCAGAGCAATGCATTCCGCACCCTTCTGGCACTCAAAGGGTTAACCAACTGAACTCCCCCAAACTCCTTGTGTTTAAATGGGGCTTCAAAATACATTGGAGACCTCTCTGGCATCTAAGGGGTTAAAACCCGTTTATCTCAATGTGAATTATTTTTTTCTGCCATATGGAGCAGCTGGTTTGCAAGAGGATTTCTCCATTTTCTTTTTAACATAGGGCCCTAAATTGAAAATCAATGACGATAGCCCTTTAAGAACCAAATGGGGAATAAAAAGATATTTATCCCTCTAGTACTTAAAAGGTTAACTGGAAATAATGCTGTACAATTAAATACACACACTACTTCATTTTCTGGCATTCGATATTATTATAACTATAAGGCTCTAGCAATTTCTGTTGAGCTTCATTTTGGGCATATTTCAATTTTTCAAGAGGGTTCAAAGCGAACAGATATTTAAAACTGTCTGGAAGCCATGCAATTCTCCCTGACAGTTAAGGGGTTAAATGCAAGTATAAAACAAATTTAAATTCCGCTTCTATCCGATAGTAACATTTCAGACGCTAGAGACGTCGCGAGGTCTAGAAATCAAAAGGGTTAACCCTTTGAGTGCCAGAGGGTCTGGCACTCAAAGGGTTAAAACATAATCTATGAAAACTCTCTGGCTGCTGGACGCACGGAAACGAGGGGTAATGTTTTGTGCGGCACCCATTCGCTGTCATAACTGATGAAACATTTAATTAACCCTTTGAGAATCAGAGGGGACCGCAACATATTGCTTTGCAATGCGTTGCCTGTCCCTCTGGCACTCAAAAGACTAAATCTTATTGCAGATTAAAAAACAAATACATATATTAACGCGCAATGAGAGTCTTTATGTAATCTGGAGAATCAGTTATATAGGAAAATCTGTCAAGTATTTACCCAATTCTAATACAATACAAACTGTAACACTATAAGCTAGTAACAGCTAGAGATTTTACCTTCTGAGTGCCAGAGAGGCATCCAATGCACTGAATTGCAGTGGATACATCTCTGGCACTTAGTGGGTTATAGGTAGTGGTTTTAACAAATTAGCTGCCAAAAAGCAGCTCTCTCGTGCAGCAAAGGCGTTAACCCTCTGAGTGCCAGAGGGGTATGCAACGTATTGCAAGTGCGTTGCATACTCCTCTGGCACTGAGAAGGTTAACATTTCAGACTTTTGTGCCAAAGGCAAATTCCCCAGATGTGCCATTTGCTGTTTGTTTTTTAAAAGGCAGTTTTGCGCGAACTAGACATGTTAAACGCCTCAACAAATGACATAAAATGATATATTGTATCTCAAACACACACACCCTTTTAGGACCAGTTGGGCACGCAATTAATTTAAAAGCAACGCGTTGGACAACCCTCTGGTCCTTAAAGGGTTAAGAAGGTTTTTCTGTATGTACTTACAAACTAACGCAGGTTCTCAGCGTCTTGCAGGCATTCCCGGTTTTAACATGCTTAATCAGAAATGAACCCACCAGGTTTGCCAGAGACAGGCATTGTGCATCTCTCAGCGCTATAGACCTTACATGAACTGTGAGGTTTTCTTTCCTGTCTCCTCAAAAGGCAGCAGACTGAAAAGGAGGGTGAGGAGTGATGTGTACACGTGACTCTCAAGTTGTCCAGTCATTGGCTATAAGGGAAGACGATAAACTGACAGGATTGGCCAACTTAAAAACACTGTGCCTCAGGGTATCCTCCTATTAATGATTTTTTTCTTCTATGTGGTGAAAAATGACTGGAGGAATTTTCTCAGTGTGGAAGTTCCACTTGGTTTACTCACTGGGTGCTGGAGATGTTTCTTCGAAGTGTGGTTAACAATTTTAGGTACAATTTAATAAACTAAAGATGACCAAACCTTTTTGCCCTATAGGAGAGAAATTAAAACTCCCATTGACTGAATAGGGTATTTAACCACTTGAATACTGGAGCTCTTGCTCGTACAGTCGTTCTCAATAGAGTAACACTATGGGTACACAACGCATTGTAAATAAATTAACATTGTAAAGTAATTGTGTACTACTCTTGGACTCAAAGGGTTAAACAGTGCGAATTCGGTTTTTTTATTTGCACACTATGGTGCATTTTTGCTTTTGCAGTTTGCTCCACAATTGCACTTCTCTAGCATATTGAATTGCGGTTTAACACCTTGTGGAATAGAGGGGTATATGCCACCCTCTGGTCTTCAAGAGGTTAAGCGAACCAACTAAATAGTAAGTTGGTGCACATCCGCAGTGACTAAAGCAAACTATGATGCTGTCTGGTGATTTAAATGAGGCTAATGCACTAAATAGAAATGGAGAAATTCTGGAGCGAACCAAATGCATAATTACGGACAAATACTATACAGGGGCAAATCGAGAAGGAGTTTCCAGTTGCCCACAACCCCCCATCCCACATGGGCTCTTCTGTTAGGCAAAGACAGATAATTATCATTCCAATAATGAGTAATGCTGTTGTGCATATGGACCCTTTAGCATTTTTTGGCTTTCTGAGGATTAATGAATTGTCCCTGGAAACTCACTGATTTAACCCTTTGAGTGCAAAACTATTTATTGCTCACCCCTCTGACATTCAAAGGGTTAAAATGGGCTTTTAACCCAAAGAATGTTAGAGAGGTCTCCACTGAGTTGGACCAGTGGTTCTCAATCTTTATATATAGTTATTGTACTTTATGAAGGGCATCGTGAAGGGTACAATATATAAATATACAGTTATTATTTGGTCTTATAATCATAATAACAAAACTAAACATATTGTGCATAACAATTTATATCAATCTTTATTTAAAAGTCAGTTTTTGTTAATTATTTTTGATGATGAAAGTCAGACTGGATATCCCTGCAGTCAGTACAACGCTGACATCAGGGAAGGGTGAGGGAGGTCGAACTTTGCACTTGGTTATCTCTCAAACCATAAAGGTTTGAGAGATGAACCTGGGGGCAATTCAATTCTTTTTCAAATAGCTACATTATGGGGAATAGTAATATTAAAGTATTACTATCCCTTTAAGAATAATGCTGTGGTTCAAAGTCCCATACAAATCAGTACAAATCTGTATTTGTTGTCTATGGTTTAGTTGATTTGCCCCAGATGTGCTCCAATTTCCTTAAGTGTATCTGGCTCACTTTGTTTGGTCTTAAAGCCACAGGTATATTGTTCCTTTGTCTCTGTCTTTTGTTTGCAGAGTAGTTCCAAGGCTGTCATTAGTCATAGATAAAAAGAGTGGCTGACATGTGTTTCTCCTTAGAAAAGGGAGACAATGAGCTGCAAACATAAACCAAAATGTATTAGAGCACTTTGATAGAAGTGATGCGAGAGATACCGCATTGGATCTTTTGCCCGTGATGAAAGGTACATGATGGACTATGGTCCGTTTCACATTGGTGACTATCTCCTCATGTGGTTGCACCAACGTCTAGCATGCAAAAACTTTACTGTCCACCATGATCATACCTGGGAACTCTCCAGTTTTGCCCCGGAGACTCCGGATTTCAAAGTGAATTACCGGGTCTCCGGGGCAGTGTGTGAATCACCGGGTGGGCAGAGTTTAAGTAGAAACTTTGCCCACTTGTGCTCCATCCCGCCCCGTTCCTCCCACTCCCTGCCCTCTTACATTCATTTTGCAGGGGGCTTTTGTGTTTGTTTTTTTTGTCCCGCCCCCTGTGACTAAGCCCCGCCCCTTTTATGACACGATTCGCGTCATTTTCCTCCCCCTGGGCACTGACAGGGTTACCCTCCGGGTAGCCCTGTTTTAAAAGGTCCCAGGTATGACCATGATCAAGGACTACAATGGTTTCTGTAAAGCCCTGTAATGACATCTGCATAAGTAGCAGCAATAAAGAGATGAACAAGTAGCTCCCTTTATTAACCCTGTGAGGGGTACAAAACGCATTGCTTTACAATTATATTATTTAAGTAGCAATAGGGTTCTCTGTATATATATATATATATATATATATATTATTATTATTATTTTTTTTAATTCAATAAAAAGGAGGCAACCCATAGAAGCAGTGAAAGGGTTATCAGTTCTCAATAACCTTGCTTTAAAACCACAAGCAGTCCTGAAAAATGAAGACATTTTGTAGTCCCTGACAGACTTCAGGGTGAGGGCTGTGTGAGAGATTGAAGGGGTTTGATAGAGGACCTGCAGAGGGTGTGAGGTGTTACCCAATATCTGATCCTTTCCCATGACCTCTGACTTGTTGGACAAGGCAGAAGGGAGGGTTTCAGTCATCCAAAGAGTGGCTGCCCACCCCCCCCCTCTTTAAATCCTCCACATGCTGTGTGACCTCAAATCAATAACCCCCTTTTGTTCTAGGGTAGAAGATTCCATCTGGTCAATGATTCCAGAATTTCCAGTGTGAGGTATTAGGCACAGGAGAGCTGATTATATATATTAAAGCTGGAGTAAAAAAAAAATGTTTCTGTTTGTGTAAAGAGACATTTTGGCAGAGACATTTGTATCACATTAACTTGAGGAGAAGAAGAAAACAAAATAAAATCACTTATTTGTACTGCTCCACATAGCATGTTGCTAAAACTGTACATCGATTAATCCTCAAATTTATACTATAACTTCTATGTCCAGTCTAATATATATGCAACATCATTTTATATTGCTCACCAGAACTACTTTAATTACTTTATATACGCTGGGGTAAATGTAAGAATCTGTCAGCCCAGCTCATTTTCTGCACTTTATACAGTAACTTCAAAACCATGCTCTTGCAATCATGTGTAAGTATGATCACTTTACAGGACACTGGCACACTCACTCTGTCATTATCAAAACATTAATGCAAGTAAGCCCCAAACAACAAATATTCAGATTAAATAGCTTAATAAATAAGCATTTGACAGTCACAGTCCTAAAATAAATAAATAAATAAAATAAAAATAAAGAAAATAAAACTAGTTTCTGTACTTATTTTATCTCATAATTGTATTGTACAGTCCATACTAAGGCTTTAACTTACCTGATGTTCTTAATAACCTTTTCCTATAACTCCTATACTGCCCCATGTAACCTCTCCCTATAACCCACTAACACTCCATATAACCTCTCGCTATAACTACTTTTTACTTCATATAACCCCTCCCTATACAGCCCATTGGTCAATATAATTCCTCTTATAGCTCCAAATATCCTCTCCCTATACCTCCTTCCTATTGCTCCATATAACTCCTCCTATAACTCCATATGTCCTATTCCTATAACGCTTCCATTGTTCCACATACCTTATTCATATAACTCCTTTTATTTCCCCATATATCCTCTCCCTATAACATACTAATGTTCAGTAACTTCCCTTTACTCGATATAACCCCTGCCTATAACCCTCAATTATTCCATATAACCTCTCCCTATAACTCCTATTTTTGCTATATATAACCTCTACCTATAACTCCTCCTATTACTTCATATAACCTCTCCCTATAACTACTTTTACTCCTTATAACTCCTCCCTATAACTCCTCCTTTTGTTCCATATAATCCCTCCCTATAACCCCCTATTACTCCATAAAACCATATTCTTTATATACTGTCCTTATAACTCATCTTATTGTGCCATGTAATTTCTCCCTATAATTCCTAATATTGCCCTGTATAACCTCTCCTTATAACCCCGTTATACCATATAACCTCTCTAGATAACTCATTTTATTGTTTCAAATAACCTCTCCCTATAACTCCTCCTATTGCTCCATATAACCTCTTCCTATACCTCACCCCTATTACTTTAAATAGCCTCTACCTATAATTCACCCATTAGTCCATATAACCTCTCTCTATAAATTATTCTATAGCTTCATACACTTTCTTCCTATAAGTCCTCCTCCCATTGTGCCATAGAATGTCCACCTATAATGCCTCATATCTCTGAATGTAGCCATTTTAGCATACCTACTCTGTATACTAGAAACTTCCAAACTATGGCCTAGGAACCATTTGTGGCCTTCAGACATAGCCAAACTAGCTTTGCATGCAAATTCTATTTAAAAATAAAAATATGACCTGCTATAAAATATAATAATCTTTACCTGATTTTTAGCAACTGGGCAGATATTAAATGAAAAAGAGTATGTAACTATCTATAGCAAAATGTAAGGTAACATCAGCTATGAACTGTATATAATAGTCAGTATAAACTCTCATGGTTTGTGCATTACATTATTAAGTTGAATCTGGTCCTCGATTCATGCTGATATGTTCTGGCAGCCTCAGAAAGCG
This sequence comes from Rhinophrynus dorsalis, assembly GCA_037306005.1. NCBI lineage: Eukaryota > Metazoa > Chordata > Amphibia > Anura > Rhinophrynidae > Rhinophrynus > Rhinophrynus dorsalis. The sequence continues at coordinate 149,988,999 of CM074722.1, read as the reverse complement.
TAATTAGGAGGCGCAAGGCAATTTCAGGATAGGTGAATATATGCAGGCTTTGCTACATGTGCCACAGAGCTTGGCTATTCTGAGTTTAACCCTTTGAGTGCCAGAGGGGTAATCAACACATTGCAAAGCAATGTGTTGCATACCCCTCCGGCACTCAGAGGGTTAAAGAATCTCTAATTCCAAAACCCCAAATCTCTAAAACCATTCCATTGATTAAAAACTAAAAGCAAAAGATATAAATAGATTAAATAAATACATTACATTAGGTTAATAGCTATGTAAATGACAAATCCACTTTGATTTGTTTAACAGAAGTACTTACCTAAGTAGGTATCATTCATTCAACAGTCATATGTATACACATTTTTATTTGATCGTTGTTGTAGTGTGCTGCAAGCTACTTTCAGTTTACAATCTGATAAAGATAAAAGACTAAACACATATTTCAGACTGAGAATGACTAAGGTGTGTAAAAAAAAGTGTGAATCTTTGCTTCTGTCTGGACATTGTGCAATATTCTCCAATTAATTTAAAAATGAACAATTTTGGGAGCCCTCTATGATGAAAAAGTAATCAACATGAGAGTGATATCACTATGAGTGACGTATCACACTAGAAGTGCCATTTAAACCAGAGAACACATGGAATATGCTCATAGGTAACATTGAGGGAGATGTATAAAAAACTATCAAAATCAAACCTAATAAGGGTAATTGTGAGCATGTGTTCTAAATGTAATATATGTAGATTATTTCATGAGTTTTATATGTGCATGCATACTAAGCTCAATAAAAAGTCTCATTTGCGATTTTATATGACATTTTGGTTGCTATATCAAAAATGTGGCAAAATATATTTGTGTTTTGCTTAGTTGGAGCAGAGAAGGGATGTTGTATGAGCAAATGTCTTTATATATATGTGCAGTCGATTTTATGTGAAAACAGCAAAATATGTATGTTTGCACCGCTTTTATACATCTCCCATATTGTTTTTACCTGTAGCCAAGACAGGGGTAGAACAACAAAAAATATGTTGGGCTTCACAGGAATAACATTTCTGTAAATAATGAGAGAGGGAAAATGAGCAGGGAAAATTGACCACTCCACTTCAGCATAAAGTACAGCATGACCTTTAGTAAATAACCCTTATGGTCTGAAGCAAAGAGGTGTAAACTAAAGGCAGTGAGGACCATTATATACAGGAAACTGCAGGTATAATGCAAAAATATACAAATAAACATACTAGACTGCTGTATGAAGAACAACTATCTTCTGTGAGCTACTTAGTGCTATATGTGTAATTCTCCTTTAAGGTTCTCTCTCCTTTCTTTTCCCTCTTTTCACCCCCTACCTTCTTGGTAAGAGGGACATGCAGACCGTGTCTCGAAGATGCTTCTTTATCTTGTATGTTATAAAAATTTAAATTGATTAGTGCAGTGTTAATAATGGATGTTTGGGGAGCACTGTTACCACTAGCTGCACTAGGTACATTACTGTACTTTTCTAACTTGCATTTTCATTTAACCCTTCAGGACACAATGTACCAGTTCTCTGCAGTGAAAATAACCAGAAGACTGATTTAACCCCCTGGTTCTAGATTGTGAAGTAATTTGCTGGATCAGTTTCTAGCTTTCCAAGGGTTGATATGTTCTTTAAATATAATTTGATAATGAATATGATAGACAAACTCCATAAACATGCCCATTACATTAAATTTCCTTTCAGTGGAGGAAATTGTCCTCAGTATGGTTCAATCAGTGAGACTGTCCTCTAATACTTTCAAGGCCAGAATTCCCAATAGAAAAGGAAGCCACTGGCTATAGTGACAAATTTTGAGGGGGATCCTCAACTGTGCTGGTAACGCCCAAAACTCAGAATGTGGGTGTGTCCAGCATAACTGAGGCTTCCTTTAAAATCATGAATAAGCGCTGTATAAGCGCGAAACGTGTTGATTGATACTTCAATCAAATACTTGTTATGTCCACTCTGTAAGTAAGTTTGATCTGTTTTTTGGAGACATCAGGGAAGCAGGTATGATCTTTTTATTTACCTTCAATAAAGATGATTGATTTTAAGAAGATACGTTGTGGCATGACCTGCTTTACCCGTTAAACACTATGCAGCAGTGCATTTTTTGTGGAACGAGTCGCTGTAGGAGGTTTACTAATGAGAAAAATAGCCCTGAACTCAGACACCAGTGTCTGCTTGGTTAATCCCTTGGAAGCAATGCTTTGGAGACCTTTCTTGCAACTAAGGATTTAATAACTTTCTAGTGTGCTTGTATGTTATAGGAATAGGGTACTTTATATGACAGGTAACAGTAGATGGGCTTGGGGTTTAGTTATATACTAGTCTAAAAGCCCGTGTACATGGGCCAAGGTATGGATAATGATAACCCTTTGAGTGCCAGAGGGGTACGCAACACATTGCTTTGCCCTCTGGCACTCAAAGGGTTAAGACGTCGCTACCTCGCTGCTCAACATGATGTAGTCTTGTGTCTCCTCACGAGATGCAATCATGCGCAGTAGAGACTTCCCAAATGCGGGCAGCCTCTACTGCCCATGACTGCATCGCGACAAACATCGTAGCAAATTATTATGTAGGATTTGGGTGTGTGGTTACAGATGGAGCAAAGGGCGCTTGGGGTATCCTTATCTAGGCTTCTCTGAGGTGTAAATCCAAGAGTAAGCGTGCTCTTCAATGAGTACATCCTTCTTGCTCCAATGAATGGTATAGACCCCAGTATGTGGAGCCAACATCTAATCTCAGTGTGTGTCCTCCAGTGAGTAAAGGTTGCCCTACTTCATATGAGAGTCCTGCCAGTGAGTGACACTGTCTTTCAATAGACAAGATTGTCCTGAATAAGTGAGGTGCCCCCCAAAGTCTGAAACTACCCCTTGATGAGTGAAACAACCCACTTTAAAAGAGACTATTCTATAGGAACGGACTGTCTTATTTAAGGTGTAAATCTCTTCTAAATGTATACCTGTTGGATGCCTAAGAGGTCTCCAATGTATAGCAATGTAATGTGTTGGAGGCTTTCCTGGCATCCACGGGATTAAGAATATTTTAATGATGCAATAAAATAAGGTTAGAACTTTGAAATGCATAACCATAATGTATTCTAATGGGTGAGATGAAGGAATTACAAACAAAATAAAAAATGAACTATCAGAGACCATAGCTAGAATCCAGCACTCTTCATGGATAACTCAATACAAGAAGCAGCTAAGGTAAAACTGCAGGAGCTATGGAACATAGAAAGACATACTGATGTTTTATGTCTGTTGGAGTATCTTTCCTTATCTTACTCGTTAGAAGACATTGTAGGGAGTTAACCAGGGGAGTTGCTAGGCTCCTAAAACACCCATAGCATGGGACAACCTAGCATATTATTAGTACATCCCAACAGCTCCATTACATGCCCAATTTGGGAACAAGACCACAGCGTTTTAGTCCCCTGATACATACCAAAACCCTTGATTAACCTTGTTCTATTGCCGTTTTAAAAATCCTCCCCTTAAAGGAGCACCAATATTTTGTTATGAAAAATATAATTGACTTTTCCTGCTAAGTAAAACAAGGCTACTCCCACATATATGGAGATGTTCAGCATCAAACTGTTAGCAACAGCAACATCTGGTGACCAAAGGGCAATGCACTCCATGGGTGAGCTTGAGCCTTAGTAAACAGCTCTATCCGAAAACTGCAATAAGAAATTTAAATTTTAAAACAAGTTTGATCTGTAATAACCTCTAAATTAAAAATATCACAGCGGTGGGAGTACACTTGCATTGTAATATATATTATTATATTTTTATATTATTGATTTTTAACCCGATGGATGCTAGAGATGTCTCAAATGCATGCAGAAATACCATTGAAAACCACCGTCTTATAGGTGTGGAACTGTACAGATACATAAAAAGTAATGTAGCGGTGGTCCAATAAGAGCAGCTCACCAATCCCCCTTCATTAGCCCAAGGTTAGGAGTATGATGTGCTGGCTGCTGAACTGACAATTTCAAATGAGTGAGACTAGCACCCAAAACAGCAAGGTGTTCCTCCAGTAAATCAGATGGCTTAAAGGGATAGTAATGTTTCAAAATAAAAGCAGCTCCAATTAATCTTCATAGTATTTGGGCCATGGAGAGTGTTATTTCACTACTGTCAGAGTTGTAGTTCAAGAGTTATTGAATGATAAAGTATCCCCCTCCTGCCCCTTTTACTGATGTAACAATGCTCACCTCAGAACAGAAAGTTGGTGTCCAGATAGCTTGCAGAGAGGGACAATCTTCAATTAACATAAGGGAAAAACCTGTCAAGGGGGGCAGGGTTTTCATTGTTCTCACAGTAAGAAGATTGTCCCTTGCTGTGAGATGTCTGGTCTCAAGACCAGATTCCACATCTGAGGGGAGGTGGCTTACACTAGGTAAAAGGGGCAGGAGGGGATACTTTATCATCCAATTACTTTTGAAGTACAACTCTCACAGTTTTGAAATAACACTCTCCACAGCCCAAGTACTATGAAGATTAATTTAAGATCACTTTAAGTTTTATGTTTTCCAGTAGGCTAGTCGCCCACTGAGTGAACCTGCCTTCCAGTGAGTCTGGCTGCCACATAATGAGTCTGATTAACTGCTAGAGAGTGTGGATACCTTCTAATGCATTGAGTACACACTCGTTTCATGATTTCCAGCATTATTCTGCATTATTTCTATATGAGAAGCTCTCAATATATTTTTCTATCCCATTCAGTTCCAGTCTTAAATTAGCACCCTCAGTTAGGGTTGACACTTCATCTCATTAATGCCAGCTTCTTATGAAATATTCATATTGCAGGGTTTCATAGGAACTAAAGCAGAATCTTTCTAAGTTGTCATTTCTATAATCTCTGCTGGAAACCAGCTATTGTTGTACTACAAATACCATCATCCTCAGCCAAGAACGATGGAATTTGTAGACTAACAATAGTTACTGACCAGTTGAAGATGATGAGAGTCATACTTAAATAACAGCTGGAGAGCCAAATGTTGCTAACCACTATTCTAGGTCTACAATGATTTCTATGTAGTTGGCAGTACAAAATTTTAACCTCTTTAGGACCAGAGGGGTGTGAAAAGTATAGCATTGCCATGCATTGTGCACTTCTATGGTTCTCAAGGGGTTAATAAGCAGCCATTATTAAAGGCATGAAGCATCAACCCTGACAATAGTATCAGTACCCACTTGAATGGGGGAAATCACATGAACTGTTTGATTGTGCCTAGAATTATCCATGGTTAGGACTTGAGTATCCCATATTGGAAGATTCTCTTCTAAATGAAGAGACAAAACACACACTATCAACAAAAGACTGTCAGGGAGTTAGTCTTCTATTGAATTAAATTTTCTTTAGACAATATAACTTCCTCTCCATGAATAATATTACCTATGGAAGACTCTCATAAAGCTTGATTGCACTGCTGTTTAACAGAGGCCGCTAATTTGTCTTCACGCCAAATGGGTATGAAGCCTCTTCACACACGTAAAGAAATGATCTTGTTCCTGTGAGGGAGGTGTGGAAAGCTCAGTGTACTAGGAATTAGAGCGTGGATAATGCAAGGCTGAGGTATTCTGTCTCTGAAGTGATGCAGTAAATCAATATTTTGCGGACCTTTTACATGTTCAGATTTTCACAGACCCCTCTTAGAATGCTCTATTCCAGTTACATTGACTTCTGAAAGACACTGGTGACAAAGGGGAAAAGGGGCATTGAGAACACTTCTCTATCATTTAGAAATCACACATTTTTCTTTCATCTTGCTGTTGCTGCTTTATAATATATCCCTTTGAATGCCAGAGGCAGTCAAAGGGATATATAGATACATATATATATATAAATATATATATATATATATATATATATATATATATAGATATATATATATATATATATATATATATATAGATATAGCTAGAAATGTCCCAAGGTGCGCACTCCATAAATTCTAACTGTGTGCCTTGGTGCAATTCTTCAGATTAAGTATGTATCAAATTTCAAAGAAAAGAAACCACTCACAGGTCTTCTTGAAGGTAAAATATGTGCTAGTTTATTCCATCAATGTTTCAGCCGTTGATGGAATAAACTATATATATACTAGTGTAAAAGCCCATGTACATGGGCCAAGGTGGGGGTGATGTTAACCCTTTGAGTGCCAGAGACCGGTCCTGCTCTGCATCCTTTTGCAGACAGTCATGCACTGTAGAGACTGCCCGAAAGCACAAAATGCTCCCAGCACAGAACTCCCAGCATTTCAACACCTCCCAGCATTCCATGCTCCCAGCATTTTGTGCGTTCAGGCAGTCTCTACTGAGCATGACAGCTTCTGACAAACATGCTAGCGAATTATTATATAGGATATAATTAATCCCCTCAGCTCATTTTTCCTTTTCTCATGTCTTTCTTTCTTACACAACCTATCCATGTATCTTTCTCTCTCAAACTCTTCTGTCACTATCTTCTCAAATCTCCCCATGTTTTTCTCCTTCCATGTCACTGCCCCACCCCATCCCTGTCAATTTCGTGCTCTCCTTTTACTATATTTGTCTCTGCCATTTAGCTCTTGCTTTCTAACCCAATCCTCTTACAATATATCCCTGATGTGTCTTCCCAGCCATCTACTCCTATTTCACTCTCTTCACATTTCCCTCACCCTTTCTCTCCATTTCCTTTTCTTCCTCTTATGTCTCTCATCATATCTATTTCATTCTTTTGTCTTATTTCTCTGTCTCTCTTACACAGCTACTTTTCTCACCCTCTCTGTTTCTAAAAACTATCTTTGATTTTTTATCTTTATGCTCCCTTTTTCTTCACTCTACCTCTAGTATCTAGTAGTACATTATTCCTATATTCCCATTACTTTCTCCCAAAAAAGCTGCAAGCTTTGTTAACATGTAAGCTTTGTTTGTTAACCCATGCCTGAAGAAGGGACTTTAGTGTCCTGAAAGCTTGCACTTTTTATGTCCTCAGTTAGCCATGAAAAGGTATCACCTTTATACCACTCTTGTGAGATTTTTGCTACACTGAATCCTTTTACTTCCCCATCACTGTTTTTTGTCTCCTCATGTCTCTATATTTCTATTGCCAATTTATATTCTTTCCTCAAATTTTTATGTCTTGTCAATGCCATCTATGTATTGGCCGATACTCCCATCTTTCCCCAATTTGTTTTACTCTTCCCGTATCTCTGACCCATTTCCCCTTTTTATTTCTTGTTTAGTTTTTACCCTCCCTTTATCTGTACCTATCATCATATTATTTTTCTTGATATCTGTATGCCACCCTCTCTCCTTCATTAAGTCCTTCTTAACCACCTCTCTTCATTCTCATTTTCATTCTATCCCATTAATTATCCTCATTTTATCCCCACCTTCCTCTCTGTCCATTACACTGCACCATAGCTCTCTCGCTCTCTGTACTATATATATATATATATATATATATATATATATATATATCCACGAGGCTGAAGTACAAAAATAACTGGGGCTCTTCTGGAGCTAACCAACTATACCAATTGCAACATTAATTGGTCTGAATGACATTCAAATCAATTAGTATTCAAGGAGTTAAAAGCCCCTTTTAAATCAATTGGATTTTTATACTTTTTAATTTTCCCCTGTGGTGCAGCTGGTTTGCTCCAGAATTGCTCCACTTCTTACATCAGAATCTCTGTGTATTATCACTATATCTGCTTCACCTCTCCTGGAATACCTTGCCATTCCTCCTGCCTTTCAGCTAGGATAAACATACTAACCTAATTTTTTTCCCATCTTCTCACTTCTGCTTATCTCTCTCTCTTTCTCTCTCTCTCTCGCTTTCTCCCCTCAATCTGTCTATGTCTTCCACTGTTCTCTCTCTCTCTCTCTCGGTCTCTCCTACCATTATCTCTATACCTCCCACCTCTCTAATAGTTTAATCCACCTGATCCCCATCCCTCAAACCCTCTGTTCCTTCCATCTCGCTGTCTCCTACGTATCTGTCTTACAAATTCTCTCTTTCTTGTACATCCAGTGTGGAACACAGGACTCATGGGGTAAATTTCCCCTCCTCCAGGGGCAGGGCCTTTGGGGTGCAGACTCCAGTCTTCCCTCCAGCTTTAAACCCTAGCCCCAGCCCTCAGTTTCAAGTTACCTCGCCTAAGGAAATGGTAATTTGGCACTGTTCTCTTAGTTTTAGACTTCCTTTTTATTTTTATTCTTAGATATTGGGCTGTATAATCACCATTAGGTGGTTTACCATTAACTTGCTTCCCTGGAGTTGGATTGACCAGTTCACAGGTATATTTCGGGACCTTTTCCCTGTAGAGGTTGACTTTATTTTAAGTATATGCCTCACTACTGAACTTCTCTGAAGTTCTCTCTCTAAAATTGGAGTATGAAGATTGGTGAGTGAACCATTTGTGTGCTATGGTCATATCTCTTATTTACCTGCTTTTACTTGGCACCCACTGGAAGGTGGAATTCATGCCTATTTTGCACTCAGTCCTTCACATTTCCCTTTCATTCTATGTTTCTAAAGGTGGCAGCTTAGTATAGGTTTTTAACCCTTTCTGTACTTGGGCTGTTCGCACATTGTTTTAACTGGGCTTTCTCCTCCTTATAGACCAGATATCCGTATTCCATTTATCTTTTATTTCAGTTTGCTTTTTATATATGTACATTTCAGCCTTATTTCTTCAATTCCTTTACACTTTGTTTTATTGGAAGCAGCCATTTAAGAATGTGTGCACATGTGGTGGCCATCTTTGTTTCATAGCATGGAGAATATTTGCAGGGACATTTCTCTGCACCTGTTTCACTTACAAGGGTCAGAAAGGGCTCAAAATGAATTGCTAGACCTGCTCTGTCACATGGTCAACTTGAAGACACTGCTCATACCACTAAAAGTCACAGTTTTTGCATGGCTAGAGAACCACCGACTGCTGTTCATGTGCAATCAGAAACTACTTTCCAAAGAATACACCATTTCCTGGGTTTCCTCGATTGGACAGGGTGGTGCTTTGGCAGCCATATTACTTTCTTTTTGCATAGGCTAAGCTGAGGCTGGTCTCTTCTCTCTACCTTAATAGTTTAACCCATTGCAGTCAGATAAGTACTTTTTTTTGAGTATTTCTGTGTATTTTCTTTTACGTTTACCCTTTTTTTGGGGGTGGGGTTCTCTGAACATGTCAGACCCCAAGGGACACAGGAAGAAATTCAAGCCTATGGATTTAGGAGTTCCTTTAACCCCTTAGCACACTGTTCCTAATGCCAAACTGGGCTTCCACAAGAATATTCAGGAACCTTATCCCTTTCCTCTTACACTGTGGCCTCTACGACTCCCCCCAGGCCCCTCCATTGCAGAACCACTGACAGCTGTATTAAGATTCTGATTTCTTCAGTTGCTTCTGTCCCTTCTTTTCTTCAAGGGGTCCTGCATCCTCGGCATCCGATACCCACTGTCAGACATACTGGCCCTGTCTTTAAAGGCCTTTTTTGGTTGGAGATTTCTCTGTGGAGGAAGTTAACTCTTATGGTGTGGATATGGAGTTCTCCTTATCCTTTTGGGATGCCTATGAGGAAAACTCTTGTTGCTCAGCTGAAGGGCGCATTAGAGTGGTATTAGAGACTCTGTAGGTTTCTGAGGATTCTGATTCAGGATATCCCTCACAGGACATCTTCCAGTGGTGCAAAAAGGATTGACCCTTTTTCCTCCCCATCACTGTCTGGACCAGGTTCTCCTGGAAGATTGGAAGGCACATGATAAGAGACTCTTCCTTAAAAAATACATTTCCAACCTCTATCCTTTTCCTTGTCTCAGTGGGTTTCTCCACCTGGGGTTGATCCCACAATATGTCGACTTGTTAATAACACCACCCTGCCTTTTGCAGATGCTGCTGCACTTAAGGATACGCACTTAGATTTCTAATTTAAGGCAAATTTTGTGACCACTGAGGCTGCTTTGTAACCCATTTTCACTATGGCTATCAGATGCCATCCTCTGGGATTCTCACAAAGAGGAACTATCAGTTATGCTGGCCAATATTCCGGAAGCCAATGCATATCTTACTGAGGCGACTTTTGATGCTGTTAGGTTTCCTGGAAAGGCCCCAGCCCTCACAGTAGCTGTACATTGCACTTTGTGGCTCAAGATTTGGTCAACTGACCAATCTTCTATAAAGTCTTTAGGCAAAAGCACTAAACACTAGAGAGAGAGCTGAGCCTTGATCCTGACAAGCTGGAGCTGGAGCTGCAGTGTACTTTTGTTGTAGTGTTATGCTAGTTTAAGGCTTTGGGCGTGATGTACAGTATCTTGTAGCTCAGCACAGACATCACTTTCTGTCACAGCAGTCAATGGGCAGTTCTCCCCTAGTGTTTAGAACTTTGAGGTGTGTGTCTGAGAAAGAGCAGTTTGCGCACTGATGTCCAACAATTTATAGTGACCCCTCCCACACAGCTGCACTTGAGCTGAGGACAAGTACTCTGCTGCTTTTGTCTACTCAGTATCCTTGAATGGCAGAATGGAACTGTGGTCACCCTGTTCCCCAGGTCTTACAGGCCTGCCCTGCCCCAAAGGCTAAACAGGCTTGGCAGAACAGGAAGTCTGCTCAGAAGACTAAGGCTGACAATACAAATTCTGCATGACTCACAGGGTCCTGGTCCACCTTTGTCTGTAAGGGATCACTTCTGTCTATTTCAAGATGCATGGGATAAGGGACCGGGGGTTTTTGTGGGTTATTTTGGGAATGTACCACACAGATCTCAAGTCCCATGCACCTCACTCTATCTCTGTCCAGAGTGCCTCAGGATCCAGTTTGGGGGTATCTGTTCATATTTTCAGTGTCCTCTCTACAGGAAAAGCAGGTGTTGGTTTCCATTCCAGCCCAGCAATGGTTCACTGGATTTTATTACAATATTTTTGTAGTTCCCAAGGAGGACAGCAGATGCTGTCCTATTCTGGAGTCTCCACCATTCTGCGCTAGTTCATCAAGATGGAATCTCTGAAATCTGTCAACAAATCCATATGTCCGTTGGGAATTTCTTGTTGCCCTGGATCTTCAGAACACCTTCCTTCATGTCCAGATTCATCCAAACCTTCAGTGATTCCTACACTTTTCTTTCGAGAACAGTCACTATCAGTCCACTGCTCTTTCCTTTGGACTAGCATCTGCTCCAAGGATCTTCATAAACATCATGACTGCTTTGGCAGCTCACATCCATGTTCAAGGAATATCCTTGACTCCTTATGTAGATGATCTTTAACTGAAGGCTGCTTGAGTTAGTAAAAACTTGTCAGTAAAAACTTGAGGAGTTTTATGTCAATTGAATCAAAACATATTTGGAGTTAAACAATGATCTAGTAACTAAGGTCAGCTACTGAAAAAGGTCAAGTTCGCTCACTAACAGAAACCTTGAATAAAAAATGTAAAGCTATTTGACAAGCCATGTGTGTGTGTTAGCTAACCATTCTCCTCTCGCTCTATATACACCGGCACACAAATGTGAGGTTAAAACTACAAAGAACAGCAAGTAGCCATCAGAAGCTGTTTTTTAGGTCATTTGGAAGAGGTGTGTGTGTTTATGTGTGTGTGTGTGTGTGTGTGTGTAGCACAGAATATAGTGAATAAAGGTGGACAAGGGCATCACTAACACAATTAGCCTGTGTAGGGACAAGATGAGGTGATGACCCTTCCTGACACCATGTTAATTGCTGCAAGATTAGAGCCTCATTCAGTACATGGCGAGAACAATCAATATACCATTCACATTAACATATTGTGAAAGTACTCAGAGAAGCAGCACTTTCTCTACAAATGTAGTGATTATATAACATCTATTAAAGTTTCTGTATCAATATACTATATATAAATATGCATGAATAAATGCAAATATATATGTCTACATACTAAAGTGAGTTGTAGCTATGGCATTGTGCTATATGCAGACTATGAGCCGGATGCACAACACACCAAAAGAAAAACTACTCTATCAGTTAAGAGGTTAACCCTTTGAGTGTCAGAGGGGTATGCAATGCATTGAACACATTGTAGAGCAATGCATTGCGTACCCGTCTGTCAATCAAAGGTTTAAAAGTCCAATTTAAATAAAGATTAATGTTTTATTGTCCCCTATGAATCAGTTGGGTTCCCCCTTTATTGCTTCACATTTAACCTTAATAGATATACCTCAATCTACTTACAAATTAATGTGACTGAGAAATCAAGCTTTTACAGGTTAACTCTTTAACCCCGTAAGTGCTACAGGCTTAGAAACATATTGAGAAGTCTGTGGGGGCTGAGTGCTCTGCCATTTCTAGTAACTTTACTCTGCTTTGCTATAGAAAAAAAATGACTAGTGAGTGGAGCTTAGGAAGTAAACTGGGGCTAGGGAGGGGTTGAGTTGATTTTGAGATCATTACCTCTTTAGTGCCTTCCTCCCCATGTCATACATGTGTTTTGTTTCTTACAGATGGCCCATTTATATTATGCACGTGTCCTAAAAGTTCCTGTTCTCACAAACGGCACTATTATATTATACACAAGTGGTACCATAATGTGTGTGTCATATATGTGTCCTCTAATCTTGGATAATACTATTATGTAATATATGTGGATTATTCTTTCAGATAACACTATTATGCTATACATGTGTCCTATACTTCCAAATAGCACTATTAGGTTATCCATTTATCTTCTATATGATAGCATTATTCTATCATATATGTGTCATATATGTATCTTACGATCACAGATCTCACATGACACACCATAACAAGACAAGTGTCCTATTTTCTATAAGGGTATTAAGTGATTATTCATTTATCTTAGATATATCTCAGTATCACTGATAGTGCTATTTTCGTATATAGGTATCATATTCTCTCATGGGATACATGATTTTTTTCCTTAGTTCGCACTGTGTTCTTCATGTGTGGTTATTATCATAGATGGCAATCTTTTTTTGTGGCTATTCCTATTGATAGCATTGCTATTTTAACTTCTGCCTTATTTATGTTATACATATGTCTACCTTCTCATGTTAATATAGCTGATGTCATTAACACTGTCAGAAAGATCCTGCACATCTTGCAACAACAACCAGATAAACTTGCTAAGAGTACCTATGACTGCAAATTTCTAATATTTACCTTTTTGGTATATACTGCTGTTTGAGTATGACAACTTTCGGTTCAGGATGCAGTTGTACTCAGAGATCTTGTTGACTAAAATGTATTTTTCCCAGATGTGGGGTGATTCTCAGCCTAGCTTTATATTTGTTGCTGGGTTATGTTGCTTTATTTCCTTACCATAAACAGCACAATCTTACAATGAAGCTGTGTTTAATATGGCTAAAATGTCAAAGATGCTCTGCTACTTATATAGCTTCACACAGAAATGTAGAGTTAATGATAGGAGAGGAAGACTCATCTTCAAGAAATCTCTTCTGTCCTTTACTTTTCTTCCTCACCTTCTACAGTTCCTAGATTTACCAGTAAACCAAAGCCAGGGAGACAGACTACTCCCTGGGAGAAAATCTCTGATAATTTTCCTAACAGTGGAGGAATGCAATTTCAGACAATTGAATGCTGTGAGTGGCAACTGCCAATTATCAGATTTAGGGCTCGATTCAAATGTTGGCGTTAAAACCAACGTGAAGAAAAAAACTGCCTTCGCTCGTTAAGCAAGACCAGGTAACGTGAGATTCAAATCTTTGTTACCCAGAAGAGTTAACGAGCGACGGCCTACAAAACACACGAAGACTACAAAACTGGAGTCGCCAAATATTTGACCTCATCGTCGACGCCAAATACACGATAAACGCGAGAAACGTCTCCAAAAAAAAAAAAAACACGCGAAACGTCCAACGTGACCCAGTCTCAGCCAATCACAGCACCCCAAAGTATCAAGTTGAGTCGAATAAACTATAAATAGACCCAAAATCACCTACGCACCTTTGTCTGTTATCGAGTTCCCAAGAGCTAGATATCAGGACCCAAGGAGCGGAGGTTAGTTTTTCAGAGAAAGGGAGTTTAGGCGGCGCACACACACAGACAGGTAGAAGGAGAGTTTGGCAGCACACAAAGCGACACAATACACTTTTGAACATACAAATACACGCATCCAAACACACATACACACATACACATAGCCCATTTTTTTTTTTGTAAAACACACACACACTTTTTTTCTTTATTTTGACAGTGTGAGTCTGTGAGTGCAAGTGAGTGACAGAGAGTGAGTGAGTGAGTGAGTGTGTGAGGGCCTGAGTGAGTGCCTGGGTGTGAGTGGGTGAGAGAGATGGAGAGGAGAGGAGAGAAGAGAGGGGTGGGGAGTGTAGGAGGAGAGGAGGAGGAGATTCAGGGGGGCAACCCTGGTCAGGGGAGGGGAGGGAGAGGGAGATCTCTGGGGCGGAGGGGCAGCCGCCCAAGACCAGGCACATCTAGTGCAGGGGCAGACACAGTGGGACGAGGGGTAGTCCCCCTGCACCACACACAGACAGGGCCAGTGCAGGCAGGGCTGGGGAGCCACAGCCAGGGCTCTCAACCAACCTCTGGGGGTGAGGAGGAGGAGAGGTTTAGAGAGCCCAAATACACAGAGGAGGAAAACCTGGTCCTCTGTGAGGCTGTGGTTGCCCACTACAGGTACCTCTTCCCCAAGGGGCCTAAAGCTGGCCTGTCAGCAAAGAGGAAGGCAGCCTGGAAGGAGGTTGTGGCTGCTGTGAATGCAGTGTCCTGCCGCAGCCGGACGTTGGATTCTGTGAAGAAAAGATGGGCAGACTGCAAGGCTAAGGTAAGACAGTAACATAGCAACACAGTAATCAATGTTGAGAAAAGACCTGTATACATCTAGTTCAACCCTTTTCCCATTTTTGTCTACCATTATGAAGGTGAAGAAGAAGATGGGCGAGCAGGCCTTGCACGCTGCTGGCACAGGGGGTGGTCCTCCCCTGCGGGTGGAATACAGCCAGTGGGAGGAGGCTGTGCGTCAGACCATCTCCTCCATCATGGTGTGTGGGATCCCTGGATGGAGTGACACCGGGGATGAAAGTAGCCTCCAGACCACTGGTAAGTGCATCAAGACCCACACACACATCACACCAATCCTGACACCCACCAGGCAGAGGCCAACACAGTGACACATGGACAGCATTACACAACACAATTCAGTCACACAGCTTGGAGGGACGTCAAACAAGGACAGAATACATGACCAACCTAGCCTGAATGGTAATGGTCAAGTCCCTGTTGAACCCCCTTTATGCTGTCCAAAACGACATCATGCACAGCACAAAAACAATGCACAATGTCATGTGTCAGTCACAGATCCAACTGTTATGTGTATCACAATGTCATACACATAGTGACAAAGAGGTCAGCACACAACCCCTTGAATGCCACAGGGATAAGTAATTCGTTGGTTGACAATACATTGGCTAGTCCCTTGGCACCCAATGGGTTACCGGAGAATAGCAAGGAGGGGACTTGGTGTGTTTCCTATTGTATTGTTACTGCATGTCAGGGCTAGACGTTGTACATGTAGGTAGTTAGTCTAAGTGGAATAGTCAAGGTTCAGCTTTCTGCATCATATGTAGCCTGCAGAGTGGGGATGGCCAGGGGGCATTCCCCGCCATCCCCACTCTGCAGGACATATGTGATCCACAGGACTCAACCATGATGGGGGGGGGGGGCATTCACTAGGATGTCAGAAAGAGGTGACAATGTGTACATGACAACTGCAGTGTCATCACACCTGAAATCCCTGTGTTGTTCTGTGGAGCCAGTGCACTGAGATCTAAACAACACGTGACATACCAGTGCTTAGGCTCCATAGCATAACAAACATGTGAAAAGGTAGAAACAACCTCCAATAGTACATTCTAACAATGCACTTGTTTGCTGAGTGTTAGGATTTTAGCGGTCCCGGGGTGTGTTTGTGTGTCCTCCAGCTGTTTGGGTTCCTGGGTTCCACAGATCATGTTGGTTGGCGTGCTTGGTGTGGTTATTCCTGCTGCCGACATCATTTACTGATTGATTGGCCTCTGTAGTCATAGGTCCTCACTGGTGCATTGCTGTGTTTAGAGGTCCTGGTGTGTTTGCTGTTGAGGCCTAGGTGAAGAATGTGCAGTGGGTTTGTGTCACTCAAGGTGTGATAGTTCAGTGTTGCTCACCACATGGATCCTGATGAATGGGGATAGCAAGGAGGTATATGCCTTGCCATCCCCATTGCTCAGGATACACATGATGACCAAATCACATCACTGCAGGTTACTGTAATCAATGTATGTGATCACGTCAAACCTAGCAAAGTGTGTTAGGATGGTAACCAATGCATTGCAAAGAAATGCAATGGATACCATCCTGCCACTCAACGGTTTGCGTGTCAGTGTAATAGTCTTGCAGCACTCCTGTCATAGTTCACATCACTGATTACATCATGTCATTTCCCCACACAGCACACCAGACAGCAGGAGCAGAGGACACAGGAGGTTCCTCCACTGAGGAGGCCAGCACCTCCAGTGCACCACCACCACCACCACCACACCAGCAGCAGTGGCAGCAGCAGTGGCCCCAGCATGGCCCCCAAGGCCCACCGCACCACCAGCAGCAGTGGCAGCAGCAGTGGCCCCAGCATGGCCCCCAAGGCCCACCGCACCACCAGCAGCAGTGGCAGCAGCAGTGGCCCCAGCATGGCCCCCAAGGCCCACCGCACCACCAGCAGCAGTGGCCATACCATGGCCCCCAGGCTTCACCCCACCAGCAGCAGCAGCAGCAGCAGCAGTGGCCACAGCATGGCCCCCAGGCTTCACCCCACCAGCAGCAGCAGCAGCAGCAGCAGTGGCCACAGCATGGCCCCCAGGCTTCACCCCACCAGCAGCAGCAGCAGCAGCAGTGGCCACAGCATGGCCCCCAGGCCCCACCTCCCACAGTCCAGCACCGGTACACTCCCCTGCAGGATGTGCCGACAGCCATGGGGAGGCACCGGATGCCCGACATTGTGGGGATGCCACATCATGGGCCACTGCAGGCAGCCACCAGGCCACAGCCGCGGGACAGTAGCCAGTGGCCTATGGACTACGAACACTTTGGCCTCATTGGCCAGCCACAACGGCCACAGGCCCTGGTGGTGGTCACCACACCATCCCCGCCCCAACACACAACACCCCCACAAACCATGCTAGCCACACATATGGCAGTTGTGACATCCCCAGGGGGTCACTCATCTGGGGATGCAGTGATGGGCTCCCCATGCTCCCTCCACATCCGGACCCATGGGTCCACCCCATCTCCCCCAACACCTGTGGTGGAGCCACAGGACAGCCAGAGGGCATCCCCACCACTGTCCCGTTCCCCCTCCACACCACACACTCCTGACAACACCATGGTGATGGATCAGGAGTGTCTGGTACTCCAAAGGAGGCAACTCAGGGTGGCCAGGAGGTGTGCCTGCTCACTCAACAGGCTTGAGCAACATATGGCACACCTCCTGGACAGCATGAGGGCACTGGAGGCCCATCACGTTACTCTCAGCAACCACCTGGTCACCCACACCAACAGGGTGACAGCTTCAATTGACCAGGTGGTTGCTGAGCTCCGTGAGAGTAACAGGCTGGAGACCATCCGCCAGGCCCAGGCCTCCAGTTCCAGTGCCTCAACCCCTGCCAGCACTCCACCAGTGGCACCCCCAGCCCCCAGAACCACTAGAGCCTCACGGCATCAAGTGCAGGAAGCCACCCCTGCAGCCCCGCCCAAAGCACACCCCAAAAAAAGAAAATAAATGTGCAGTTGTTGCTTGAGAACATATCAATGTCTGTGTTTTATTCAGATGATACAGTTAGAGGGGCAGAGTTGTCTCCAATGCATTGCAAAGCTATGCATTGAACTCAACTCATGCACATCTAACATGGGGGTCAAGTAATGAGTTGTCTCCAATGCATTGCAAAGCTATGCATTGAACTCAACTCATGCACAATGAATGGTGTCACAAGCTTTTACAGCAGGGTGAACACACACATCACAATCAGACATGTTTGTCCAAGTTCAACTCACAGACATCTGAAAGCCGAACAACATCAGGGTGTTGTTCCATGATGTGACTTGAACTTAAACAACATGAACACATTAGATATCTCAACAGATAAACCACATGATCACAATTAAGGGGATAGTAATGCTTAGGATGTGTCCAAACATATGTAGTTGGGTTCACCCCCCTGATTGAAAAAGGGAACAACCACTGCTGAAAGGTGTTTCATTCCAAGGTTTTCCCAGCTCAACACTTGAAGTCATATAACAAATATCCCAGTGGCCTGAAGGTGTCAAATGGCACTGTGACTACATCATCCTATGGGGATCCATGGTGCAGGGACCGGAGCTGTCCATTGGATGGTGTAGTAACAGTGCCATTTGACACTTTCAGGCCACTGGGATATTCAATCTATGAATGTAAACTTGGAGTTGGAACAACTTTTGAATTCCACACCTGTCAGCAGTGGGAGATCACTTGTTTCACTCAGGGTGATAAACTCTACTGCATGGATTTTCAAACATTCAATGTATTACTATCATCTTTTCAAAGAACATGAAGAGGGAGAAGTAATCAATGACACAAGATAGATAGTTATATACGATCATATGTTTTATTGATATCAACACTAACAAACAGATGATCCTCATGGATGTGGAGTAAACATGTCACCGGAACAAACTTCTGGACCATATTAAATCATGGCCTGGATGCCTGCAGAGGGTGGAAACAAGATTGAAGGTGCACTATGAACACAACAGTCATGCTATTCCTTTGCCATCATATTTTCTTTCTCTCTCTCATATAAATATTTATATATATATATATATATATATATATATATATATATATATACATATATATATGGTGTGTTGTCCATGAACAGTCATGTGGGTTGTGATGGACTAATGGTAAGGTGTGTGTTATCCAGGTAATTATTTTCTGGTGTGTGGTTAGTGGTGTGATGTGTTGTAAGTGGTATGTACCTGCCAGGTGTGTGTTTCGTCTCCATGGACTGCTGAGGTTACATAGGTGAGCTTGACATGTTGTTGGAGTGACAGATGTGCATGTGGTGTTGTGTGTTAACCCCTGTTGTTCGGAGGTGATTTTGGATGGCTTATGTTGTGCTGCTTTGTGTTCCCCTGGTCCCTGTTGGGTTGCTTGATTCTTATGGTTTGTCTGTGTAGGGCGGTGGTTCCCAACCAGGGTGCATTCCTCCCAACATTTCAAATGGCGAAAGAGGGACACTTCTGTTTTAGGTGGCGTTTCTGGGGGCACGTCTGGTAGGTGAGGCATTGCCAAGAATATTTAAGTTATTTCTTGACCCATCTGCACCTCTTTGTTTAACTGATGGATGATTTAGAAAAAGAACAAAGTATTTTAGTTGCCCATATTACTGGATAAACACATATACTGACAATTAACAACACATTTATGTATGTTTTATTGCTGTGGACCAATGTAATACACATCACTCATTCTGATGTCCGAAAAAGTGGGACAAAAGGGTAGAAAAGAGGGACAGAGGGATTTGGATCTCCAAGAGGGACTGTCCCTCCTAAGAAGGGACACTTGGGAGGTATGAGGGTGTCATGTGATGTTGATGCCCCATGTGCACCAGCTCAGGATGCATCACTTTTCCCATGTTGCTATGTTCTGCACTGGTGATTGTTAATATTGACTTTACACATTTTTGGGGGGATGTGTGTATGGGACATTTGAAGCACTATTCCTCCTCATTGCCATTGACAAAGTGGTACCTGATGCTGGCCATATGTTTTTTTTTATTTGGGTATTCCCTTGTGCCCGCTTCCTCCAATATCTCTCCTCTCCTCACGCGTTGGCATTGTGCCAACGCGTCTGCGAATTGTAGAATAGGCGACGCCAGGCAGGGGACAATGGCGACGTGTGAGGAGAGGAGAGGTATTGGAGGAAGCGGGCATCAAATACAAGCCTGCCACCCGCTTCCTCCGATGTCTCTCTTGTCCCCAGCCTTTTCTTATGCTGCGGGCTTCACAGCCACCCGTAGCAATGGCACTTTTATGAATGAAGGGAAGCGCTGCAGTCAGAGTGCAGCCTACTTCCTTAATTGTATTTTAACCCTTTGAGTGCCAGTGTGGAATGCAGCGCACGCCTTTGCAATGCGTTGCATACCACTCTGGCACTCAAGGGGTTAATAATGTCCTACTTACTGTGTCCCATTGTTATTTGTGTGTTTGCTTCACTCTGCATTGGAAGGAGAGTGGAGCAAAAATAATGATAGCAATGGGACACAGGTGGTGGGCATTACAAATGAATGGATCTAAGTCAATCTACGTTTCATGATAGTATTTATATTATACAATGTATGTAACACACCCACTCACACACATACAGGCATACCTTGCCTAATAACCCTTTGGGAACCAGAGGGCTGGGAGACATGCTATGCAATGCTTTCCTACCTCTCTGGTAATCAAAGGGTTGATTGTGGAGTAAAAGACAGATTTGTCCACTACATGGAAGTCCATGAGGTGGATGTGGATGGGGTTAGTATGTCCCATATATGCAATATATGTGACATATTAAGGGGTGTGTGGAAGGGGGCATTGTGTAGTGCTTGGTGTACTAGTTTTCTTTATTGTAACCCTTTGAATGCCACAGGGGTGAGCAGTACACATCCCTATGGCATTCAAAGCTGTCTATGGTGCTGAAAGCCATCTCTGTGTTCCCCTAGTAGCTGGGTAGGGAAAAGCACAGAGAATGCTGTTCAGAACTGGAGACGTGGGTTTTTTAACACTGCCTCCTGTGCTATTCGCCAAAAAAAGTAGGCGTTAGATTTCTGGCGTGAAATGTTGCAATTTAACTCGCGTTAGCCCTAACTCCAACATTTGAATCGCTTTTGGCGTCGCTTGTACATTATCCTCTATGGGTGAGATCTTGCTGTTCTGGCGACGGGCGACGTCTGTTTCAGAACTGGCGTCGCTTGTTTCTAGTAGAACATTTGCATTGCTCAGTTGACGTTAAAAGCAGCGTCGCCAGTTTTTTCTGGCGACGCCAACATTTGAATCGAGCCCTTATTTCTCAGTGTTTCAGCAAAACAGGTTTTTCTTCTTCATATTAGGATCCATCACCATTGTTGCCAATAATCAAAGATTGAATGATTTATATTCCACTATTCCACTCTTTTTCGTGCTAGTTTCAGACCAGTAATAGATATCTATACATTCAATAAGTACTTTGTAAAACCTGATATCTTCCATAACTTTAATGGAACTGAGAGAATTCCTTTTCCCTTCAAACATAAAAGATGCACACCTCAGTTTTCAAATCTTGTCAGGTCATCATCATTTTCTGATGTTTGCATTCCATAACCATCATTACCAGTTTTTGTCTCTTCCCTTTGAATTCATAATGGCTTCCAGAGTGTACATAAAATTCCAGCTTCACTGGAAGCACATTTGTGATCAGCGTATTAACATCACAACTTATCTTAGAGATCTTCTGATCAAGGCAACATATGTCTACCATACTAATAATGACATCTGCAACTGATGTTGCAAATTCTAATGGATCACAAATGGATAATCAAATTAACTCATCTGATCCTCAATATCAATTACTGCATGACATTTCTTGGTCTGGAATGCAACACATTGCAACAAAAGGTTCTTCTGCCTTCAGACAAGATCTTTACAGTCCTGAACAAAGTCCTGGCCCTAATGCATTGTCAAAATCTACATCTGGATATTTCATGATGTGGTGGGGGCCTTGGTCTGCACTCTGAAATCATTTGCTTTCAGCTCCACTTTCAACAATTACAAATGGATCTCCTTCAAAGGTGGAAAATTAATTGTTCAGTGCTCAAAAAGTTGCATGTGGTTGTTTGCTTCAACATGGTAGCCCCTTGCTGTTTTGGTTGCACCAGCAGAACTTACAAGAAAAGACAGAATTTTTCTCCATTCTGGAGTGGACAGTGATCACCACCACTGGTAATCTTTCCAGTTGGATAGTAGTTTTCTACACTGTTCCACTCATAGTCTGTGGCCAAAGCCAGTAAACTCTCTCTCAATCAATGTCCTAGAATTGAGGACAGTCTACAAACCGTTTTGACTTGGATGGCTCCTTTGAAGAACTGTCCTATTTGGATCCAGTCCATCAATGCCACCACTGTCAAATATATAGATCCTCATGGGGGGAATCATGTGAAATCAGACCCCATGGTGGTGGTAGACATTATTGTCATCATTTAAGCGTATAACCTTGCATGTTTACTTCATTGGCCATATTTCTAAGAGTCATAACAAATCTCAGTTTGGATCAAGCACACTCCTTCTTAAAGCACAAGTATGACCAAAAATGGGGTGGTTCTATTCTCTGTATGATCTCTCAATAGTGGAAACCTGGTTACTTCCATTGTCACTGCAACTATTCACTCATGACTAAAGATTTGTCTGAAAGTGTCATCAAATCCATTCAGAAAGCAGGAAAACCAGAATCCTCCAAGAATACAAACAGAGTTTTGAGAAATTATTTTAAGCATTGTTAATGATAAGAACCTAACACATTTTTCAGTCAGCATTTGCTTCTCAGTTTCCTTCAGACAGGATATAGAAAGCTTTAAAATGTAACCTTTGAATAAATTACATCAGTCACACTCTTTACTACTTTAAAGTACATTGAAATAATAACCCCTCCCTCAATATATATATTTGTGCGTGTGTGTATGCCTGTGTAAAACAATTAATATATCTTTAATGCAAACCTTGATGACCAGAATCTCACCAAAGCCCTTTTGGGTGCTATCAAACTTCATTTCAAAATGTGAAAGCAGTACATTGCATGGAAGAAAAATAATGGAGGTATTTTAACCACTTAAGTGTTAAAGAGTTATCCAGGATATTGTGAAACAAAGTGTTGAAGACCTCTTTAGCAACCAACAGGTTAAAAACACACACTTGTAGTTATATAAGCTCATTATACAAAAAAAGCAGTTCAATATAACTTGTTTTATATACTTGTTTTGCTTAGGAGGATAAACCTTACAATGTTTTTAAGTATTGCTATTCCTTTAGTAGTTGCCTTAGCCTTCTCTGTCAAAGATAATCGCTCAGGTGGATTAAGCTTTAAGGGGGTTTAGGTGGAGTCTTACCCTTGTACTGTGTAGGTTTGGAAGATAGCTGACTTTCTGAAAGGACAGGTCATTTCTAGACAGCAATGCAGACATCTTTTAACATCCAGGTATGAAGATCCTCTTCTTTTTTTTTTTTTTTTTGACATGGAACAATCCAGAAGACAAATCTCTTGACTTCTAAGGAAATATGAGAATTTGATCCAAAGAGAGACTGTGACTAGTTGATTCAGAGAGTGAGGATCTCTGTTCTCTTTCTGGAAAATAAATTGCTGGAAAAGTTACATATGTAGATGGGCAAAGTGAACTACTTCCATGGAAGCTGTCATCAAACTTAGGATGAACATTAGGTTATGAAGAGACAGACATCAGGTATCCTCTTGAGTGTGCTGACTTGATAGATGACCTTAGATAATTTCTCTGGTGGAAGAAAACTATTTTAGAAAAAGGTTGATTTTTTGTAGGTTTACAAGAAAATCCAAGGGTTGGAGCAGAAAGAGCACCTGTTGCATATGGCACCCTGTCAGGTGCTAGGAGGATGCTTTTACCAGGCAGTTGTTTAGGCAGGGGACTATGGCTAATACCTGTATCTGAAGATAAACTGCAATCTTGACCTTCAGTTTGGCAAATACTGATTGTTCCAGGGAAAGGTCAAATGGAAGAGCCACAAAATGGAAGTGCCATGTCTGGTTGCATCCAATATGGTTACCCAAATGCAATGTTGAGAGTTAAAATGTATTGAGATATCCTGTAGGCTGATCATCGCCATTCAATCCTGCAGATGTCGAGTGTGAACAGCCAAGAAGTCCTTGCCCTTCAGATTGCTTCTGGACCAAGAAGATTGGGAAGGAACTGGCACCAAGGCCTGAATTTTAAAGAGACAAATTGGGCACTTTATGGGACATGACAGGATAATTACTGATACAATTATTCTATGGGGTCATTATCAGTGTGTGGAGGGTACAATCCCCCACACACACTGAATTTGAGTTCAGCAGCTGAGTCAAAGACTGATGTCCATGCATCATTTTTTGTTATTTGTTGTTGTTTATTTTACCCAAAATCGCATTGGACATCACCTGTATTTTATTTGGAAAGTGACGATATTGGGAACTGGGAGCTGGCCAGTGGACTCCCCATCTACAGAAAGACCCTGTTGAAGCTTCCCTTTTGCTGCTCCTCTTCCTGGGTAGATATAATATGTTGGTATGGTAATTTGGTGGATTCAAACCACACAGGTATAGCATGGGGAAATTTAGTGAGGGCAACAGGACTGTAGTCAGTGAGAAGTGGTTACCAAAGTGTCATGGTTTTTTGATGAACACTCAGACAGGATGGTAAGGTTAAAATGACTTTATTGAACGAGAGCATACAAGGAATAAGGCCCTGGGGCCCACAAGGCAAATCAAACAGCGATATATAAATACACAATAGGAAGCAGCCTGCAGTACCAGAATAGATGGACTGGAACAACAGATTACAAGCTGGTAATAAAGACTCTGGCAGGATCAGTGAGGTCTAAGGCAACCCATTCGAGAGCTGACCATAGGTGAGCGTACACCGGAGGTGCACGTGTAACAAGACTGGCACTGCCCAGACGCCTGGGCACCGAACCTGGAGGAGCGAGACAACACTGGCCCAGACTGTATGATATGGTAACGAGGCAACTATGATCCAGGCTTTGGCCGCATATACCGGGCAACTGTGGAGTGGCAACACTACCCTCTGGAAGGGTAACGGAGACCAAGGCATCTGCTAGAGACAGACCCTAGAACGCTAGGGGTGGATTGAGGCGACAATAGGAAACTGTAACACAGCCAGTGACCACACAACCTACAGTATGGAATGTACAACGCTGGCTTTACCTCGAGGTTACTGCAGTGAACAGTGTAAGCCCTTACCTGGACTATTCAGATATCGACAGGGTTAATGGTCAACACCCAGAAACTTACTGAAAACTCCCAGAGGGAGTGAGCACAGCGTTAAAGGTAGGAAGGCCACAGAGAGAGAGATCAGAGTAACACAGTCAGTGTAAGAACACTTGTACTGGTACTTCAAATGTGCACACCGCCAGCAGTGGTTATAGGAGCAGCTTAAGCCCAAGCTTAGCCTTTGGTCGGCAAGGAATAGCACCACGCGGCGTACCAACACAAACAATGCAAGGCCCAGTATCACAATGACCACAAGGGGTCGCCCAGGGCACAACCGGACACAGCTGGTACCGGAGGTGGTAAACCAAACCGGAGACAGCAACGGAGCGGAACAGCGCCAACAGTGGTTAGCAATGGAGCCGATCCTATAGCCAGATACAGTCAGCAACGGAGTGGGTTCTCAGTCTGAAGCGGTCAGCAACGGAGCGGTTCTACAGCCAGATGCAGTCAGCAACTGAGCGGGTTCTCCAGCTAGCAGCAGTCAGCAACGGAGCTGGTTCTCAGCAGGATACGGTCAGCAACAGAGCAGGTTCTACAGCCAGATACAGTCAGCAGCGGAGCGGGTTCTTCAGCCAGATACAGTCAGCAACGGAGCAGGTTCTCAGCCAGATACTGTTAGCAACGGAGTGGGTTCTCAGCCAGATACAGTCAGCAATGGAGCGGGTTCTTAGCCAGATACAGTCAGCAACGGAGCGGTTTCTCAGCCAGGATACAGTCAGCAACGGAGTGTAGCAACAGGAACTCAGGAACAAACTCATAGTCAGGCAGGCCAGGTCATACACGAATCAGCATAAGCGCAGAATAGACTCAGGAACTCATACACCACAAAAGGGCGCCAAAGGGAGGACATCCCAGGGTATATAAAGGCAATCCCTAGTGGTAGCAATTAAGACCAGCCAATCAGAAGGCAGCAGAGAATAATAATGTCGCCGCTCAGCACCGGAAGCACGGGCACCGTGATACAAAGCAAGATCATCCACCAAGATAGAGGTATAGTAGCCTGTGCTATGTCTTTTTTTTTTGTTCCAAAGGGTATACAGTATTTAAGTGTTACATTACCAACACCTCTATAGCAACTTTGCATTGTAAAATTTTAAAGGGGAAATATACATATAGGAAAAAGTGTCACTTATGGAATATGGAACACAGTTTTGGGAACACTAGTGAAGGAGTGTCTAAAGGGGAGCATGATTACTATTTACAGATATAGTTAGGCTATTATAAATAATTAACCAGAGAAATCTTTAATCAAAGAGCTGAGCCAAAAAGAAGTGTGAGGAAAGCTGTGATTGACTAAATTAAAGATGCAGATTTTTACACTGAGGGCAATAAGGATATTGTTTTCTTTGCCTTGGGTGGCTATTTTTGCAGATACTATATATACTCAAATGATTTTTCGATACTTTTTTTTAGCTCAGAATAAAACAAAGAAATGTCTGGCTTTAATTCAGATAGGTTCATTTTTTTTTGTTGGTTTTCCTTATTCAAATTCCTCTAGTTTAATAAAACAAGGGGGGAAATTCACTAAGCGGTGATAAAAAGGTGATAAGGTGGAGATAACTTCTCCAGTTTATCACTTCTCCAGTTCCTATGTTATTATATAGAGTCTCAGCACTGAGATCTCCAAAGTTTAAGAAATCTTGATGCATAGGCTCCATAGAATGCCATAGGAATTGGAGAAGTGATAAACTGGGTGTCAGTAGACACACCGTCTGGGGCTGCACGAGTGTGTAGGGTGAAAGAAGAGACTTCTCCAACAAGGGATAGAGGAGCACGATGCTAGGGAGTGATGCTTGGGTGCGATGTTCGGGTACGTGGGCTTTCCTAAGGGGACTGTGCTGCAGTCGAACTGGATAGAGGTGCTAGCCGCAAAGCTAGATTGGACCCCTCCGGTTGAGCCGAAGGGTTCCCTCGATAACCCATTCAGAACAAACTCTACAACCCCTATCCCCAGGGAGGAACTGGCTCCAACTGTAACAAATACTCACTCAGGAGCAGGACACTGAAGAATGGTCTAGTCACGGGCTGGGTCATGCACGGCAGATCACAGAGGAAGGTACAAAATCAGCAGGCAAGGAGAAGGTCAGGATAGGCCGGGTCATACACAGGAATGCTCTGAAGTGGGGACTGAGGCTGCAGGGAAGATAAGGTCAGGCCAGGTCATACACGGTAATCCAGGACAAGAATCGGCAGGCAAGAGACTAGGTCAGGAACAGCAAAGGTCATACACAGGAATATAGATACAAACTGGCTGCAACACCACTAAAGACGCTATACTAACTCGTCAGTAGTGTGCAGCCACTGCCCCTTTAAGGTTATGCTCCGGAAGCTACTCCTGTGCATGCCCAGAGAAAAGGCCCCAAAGACAGCGGCCACCTGCAGTAGAGCCGACAGGAAAGAGGCAGAAAGGAGACAAGAGAGACTGCGCCAGAAGCAGACCAAAATGGGAGATAAGGAGTGACAGAACAGTAGCCAGAGAAGGGGCTTCTTCATACCTTCTCACAACCGACATTAGACTAACAATCTGAAATCCTGTAGTAAAAAGCCCCACCAGATCACACAGAGAAATACCACTGTCCAGATCAGAATTTCTCATTTATTTCTATTTTAATTACTAAAGAGTAGACAATCTAACACTCAGCACTGCCCTAAAATGTAAGTGTTTCTCAAGGACTTAATGAAGTGGACAAATGCATAAATACCTAGTTATTCTTAGGTCTCACAATCAGATTGACAAAACCACGCATATTGTGAATAACAATTTCCAAAACTATACATTAAAGCTCAATATTTACTTTTTTGTCAACATAATCATAGAAAAACAGGGGGCCTAAGTTTGTGTCCATGGAACACCAAAGTGCCACACCACCTCGTTGAGAACCACTGGTCCAGATATAGATGACAGCAACGTTCAAATGAGAATCAATTTGTATAGATATATAGTACTTGACTATTGTACTATGGACGTGTACCTATGTAAGTTAACTTAAGAAAAACAGACATATTTCTATTAGTAAAATTACATGTTAAACCTTTGATTGGCAGGGGTGTGCACAATGCATTTCAGAGCTATTTGTTCAATGCCGCCCTGGCACTTAAAGGGTTATGATTTTACAAATAATTGGGCATTATCCACAAAAGAAAGGATGAGCAATTCTGGAGTAAACCAAATTCACCATGGGGGACACATAATGTGAAATATATTTGTTCTTTACAAATAATGGAAGATAATGTGTAAATTACTGGAAGGCACAATGAGACTGATCTACTAAGAACATCTGGAGCAATTATGAAGAATACCGACAGAATTGGGGTTTAATCCATTGAATGCTAAAAATGTCTACAAAGTTTTGCAAATCAATCTGTTGCAGAACTCTCTAGCCGTCAAAGGGTTAAAAGCCCCAACAATGAGAATGTTTATTAGTCCTCTATGATGCAGTTGGTTTGCCCCAAAATTGCTCCAGATGTTATTAGTGCATCAGCCTCAGTGCTAGTATTCAGTGTAAATATATTATTGTAACAATTGAACACACAGTTACAGCAGGCAGTATAAAAACATTACTGTAACTTACACAGACAGTGATCACTAGGGATGGCCGAAAAGTCAAATTTTTCCCGCAGGAATTTTTGTGGAAAACAGGCAATTTACCCTTTCTCAGTGAAAGTTCCCATATATAGTAACCCCCCCAAAATGTTTTTCTTTTCAGTAACCCCAAGAAATTTCCATCAGGAACTGACAAAGTTCTAGCAGGTGGGTCTTGGCTATACCAATGCATTGGGACGAGGCTGGAGGTTCTTTTGTATGACTCTATGGTTATCATGGGACAAAGCTGGTGGGGGGGGGGGGTTAGTGTGTGTGTGGTTCTATTTCTACTAATGCAGTGGGAGAAGCCTAGGGGTCAAAATGTGTGGTTCTGTGGCTACCATGTGATGAGGCTGGGGGTTGTATTTGTGGTTCTGTGGCTACTGTGGGACATGGCTGTGGGTCACAGCAGTTTTGGGAAATGTGAGGCCCTCCAGCTGCTGCCATACTGCAACTATCATCATTCCCCTAGCTGTTGGTTGGAGGGAACCAATGTGAGCAGCTGGAGACCCTCACATTACCCATCCCACACAGCAACACAAGGCTGAGGATCAGTACATGAGATTCTATGTCTACCGTGGGACAAGGCTGGAGGTCAGTATATAAAGTTCTATGGCTATAGTTCGACAAGGTTGTGAGGTCAGTATGTATGGCTACCATGGGACAAGGCTGGGGGTTACCATGTATGATTCTGTAACTACCAGTGCAGGGGGAGAAGAAGGCTGGGGGTCAGTATTTCGGGTTCTGGTGCTACAGTGGGACAAGGCTGAGGATCAGTCAGTATGTCTGATAATAGTTCAGTCGAACAAGGATGGGATTGTGGCAGAAAAAAGTGGAAAAGTTACACTTTTTATTGGAAATAAGTACACAGAAGTCAAAAAGTGCTGTTTTTGTACATTCTGGGTGAAGGTTTTCACCTACATCCTAGTGATAACAATAGCACACAATTGTAAATATCTGAATAAGTGTGTTATATTCTATTTATTGCACATTTAACAGTCAGTGTACATGTATCTGCATGACACTTAATGTGTGTATTGGTATAACACAGCCAATATAAACCTCTCCTGCACACAAAAAGGACAATCAATTCCAGTAGACTAGTGTTAAACACGCTGAGGCCATTGTACTAAGGGGGTCTAGAGTAGTGTTGAGCGAGCATGCTCGGCCGATGCTCGGATCGGCTCGAGCATCGCTCTGCTCGGCACATGGCGATACTCGTACGAGTACCGCATGTGCTCGCCCGCCATGTTCGGGTCTCCTCCCCGCACGTTTTGCGGCTGCTGCGCAGCCAATAAACGTGCAGGGAGGCTCTGACATCGGTGTAATGCCAGCAGCCATGTTGGCTGCTGGCATTACACTGATTGGCTGGCCAGAACCCGTGGTCAGGTGCTGTATAGCACCTGACCAGCGAGTTCGGCTCAGTCTGAGCCAGGGAGAGCTGAGGATAGGAAGGGAAAGGCAGTGTAGGGAGGAAAAAAACAAAAATTGTGAAAAAAAAAGAACCAAAAGTCCTTTTTAGGACTACTGTGTGTGGGGGCAGCAGGTTATTTGGTGTGGGGGGAAAAAAACAAAAAAAAAAAAAAAAAAATATATATATTCTGTTTAGTGTGCAAAGTTGCAGATTAGAGCACATTCTGTTTAGTGTGCACAGTTGCAGATTAGAGCACATTCTGTTTAGTGTGCAAAGTTGCAGATTAGAGCACATTCTGTTTAGTGTGCAAAGTTGCAGATTAGAGCACATTCTGTTTAGTGTGCAAAGTTGCAGATTAGAGCACATTCTGTTAAGTCTTCAAACTAAAATATCAAAGTCACGTATTCCATTCAGTGTGCGTCGCCGCAGTTTAGCAGCACATTCTGAGTACTGTGCAGAGTTGCAGAATAGGAAGAAATACTGTTAAGTCTTCAAACTAAAATATCAAAGTCACATATTCCATTCAGTGTGCTTCGCCGCAGTTTAGCAGCACATTCTGTGTACTGTGCAGAGTTGCAGAATAGGAAGAAATACTGTTAAGTCTTCAAACTCAAATATCAAAGTCACATATTCCATTCAGTGTGCTTCGCCGCAGTGTAGCAGCACATTCTGTGTACTGTGCAGAGTTGCAGAATAGGAAGAAATACTGTTAAGTCTTCAAACTCAAATATCAAAGTCACATATTCCATTCAGTGTGCTTCGCCGCAGTTTAGCAGCACATTCTGTGTACTGTGCAGAGTTGCAGAATAGGAAGAAATACTGTTAAGTCTTCAAACTAAAATATCAAAGTCACATATTCCATTCAGTGTGCTTCGCCGCAGTGTAGCAGCACATTCTGTGTACTGTGCAGAGTTGCAGAATAGGAAGAAATACTGTTAAGTCTTCAAACTCAAATATCAAAGTCACATATTCCATTCAGTGTGCTTCGCCGCAGTTTAGCAGCACATTCTGTGTACTGTGCAGAGTTGCAGAATAGGAAGAAATACTGTTAAGTTTTCAAACTCAAATATTAAAGTCACATATTCCATTCAGTGTGTTTCAACGCCGTTTAACAGCCTATTCTGTGTACTCTACAGAGTTGCAGAATAGTAAGAAATACTGTTAATTTTTCAAACTCAAATATCAAAGTCACATATTCCATTCAGTGTCTTTCACCGCCGTTTAACAGCCTATTCTGTGTACTCTGTACAGTTGCAGAATTATAAGAAATACTGTTAAGTTTTCAAACTCAAATATTAAAGTCACATATTCCATTCAGTGTCTTTCACCGCCGTTTAACAGCCTATTCTGTGTACTCTGTACAGTTCCAGAATTATAAGAAATACTGTTAAGTTTTCAAACTCAAATATTAAAGTCACATATTCCATTCAGTGTGTTTCAACGCCGTTTAACAGCCTATTCTGTGTACTCTGCAGAGTTGCAGAATAGTAAGAAATACTGTTAATTTTTCAAACTCAAATATTAAAGTCACATATTCCATTCAGTGTCTTTCACCGCCGTTTAACAGCCTATTCTGTGTACTCTGTACAGTTCCAGAATTATAAGAAATACTGTTAAGTTTTCAAACTCAAATATTAAAGTCACATATTCCATTCAGTGTCTTTCACCGCCGTTTAACAGCCTATTCTGTGTACTCTGTACAGTTCCAGAATTATAAGAAATACTGTTAAGTTTTCAAACTCAAATATTAAAGTCACATATTCCATTCAGTGTGTTTCAACGCCGTTTAACAGCCTATTCTGTGTACTCTGCAGAGTTGCAGAATAGTAAGAAATACTGTTAATTTTTCAAACTCAAATATTAAAGTCACTTATTCCATTCAGTGTGTGTCACCGCCGTTTAGCAGCCTATTCTGTGTACTCTGCAGAGTTGCAGAATAGTAAGAAATACTGTTAAGTTTTCAAACTCAAATATTAAAGTCACTTATTCCATTCAGTGTGTGTCACCGCCGTTTAGCAGCCTATTCTGTGTACTCTGCACAGTTGCAGAATAGGAAGAAATACTGTTAAGTTTTCAAACTCAAATATTAAAGTCACATATTCCATTCAGTGTCTTTCACCGCCGTTTAACAGCCTATTCTGTGTACTCTGTACAGTTCCAGAATTATAAGAAATACTGTTAAGTTTTCAAACTCAAATATTAAAGTCACATATTCCATTCAGTGTGTTTCAACGCCGTTTAACAGCCTATTCTGTGTACTCTGCAGAGTTGCAGAATAGTAAGAAATACTGTTAATTTTTCAAACTCAAATATTAAAGTCACTTATTCCATTCAGTGTGTGTCACCGCCGTTTAGCAGCCTATTCTGTGTACTCTGCAGAGTTGCAGAATAGTAAGAAATACTGTTAAGTTTTCAAACTCAAATATTAAAGTCACTTATTCCATTCAGTGTGTGTCACCGCCGTTTAGCAGCCTATTCTGTGTACTCTGCACAGTTGCAGAATAGGAAGAAATACTGTTAAGTTTTCAAACTCAAATATTAAAGTCACATATTCCATTCAGTGTCTTTCACCGCCGTTTAACAGCCTATTCTGTGTACTCTGTACAGTTCCAGAATTATAAGAAATACTGTTAAGTTTTCAAACTCAAATATTAAAGTCACATATTCCATTCAGTGTGTTTCAACGCCGTTTAACAGCCTATTCTGTGTACTCTGCAGAGTTGCAGAATAGTAAGAAATACTGTTAACTTTTCAAACTCAAATATTAAAGTCACATATTCCATTCAGTGTCTTTCACCGCCGTTTAACAGCCTATTCTGTGTACTCTGTACAGTTCCAGAATTATAAGAAATACTGTTAAGTTTTCAAACTCAAATATTAAAGTCACATATTCCATTCAGTGTGTTTCAACGCCGTTTAACAGCCTATTCTGTGTACTCTGCAGAGTTGCAGAATAGTAAGAAATACTGTTAAGTTTTCAAACTCATATATATTAAAGTCATATATATCGTGTAAGATGAAGAAGGCGGGTAAAAAGGGACGGGGAAGTGGACGTGATCCTGAAAGTTCAGGGCGCGGGTCAGGACGCGGAGAAACTGTGCCTGGTGCCAGAGCACAAGAAAGAAAGACATCCACCATACCTAGCTTCATGTCTGATTTCACAGGGCGTCGCAGGACATCACTCTCGAGGTCCGACCAGTGCGAACAGGTGGTCGGTTGGATGACAGCTGATACTGCTTCCAGTCGGTTAAGCACCACCCTGTCTTCCACCAAGTCCACTCTCAGTAGCCAAGAGTCTGGTCAACATAATCCTCACTCTGATCATCCTTCCTCCCACCATACACGGTCTGGTCAAAGAAGTGATCCCACACTGGGATATAGTGATGAGCTCGTCTCATCACCAATCCTTCATTTGACCCTCTCTCCAAGCACGCTTGCAGAGGAACATGACATCTTGTGCCCTGATTCACAACCTCTAGAGGCTACCCAATCACAAGAAGATGACAGATGTGAACGGCATTTAAGGTCAAAGGAAGTAGTGGATGATGATGATGATGATGAGACACAGTTGCCATTAAATCAACCACTATTTCCTTCTCAAGACCTTGTTGAGGAGAATGTTATACAGTTGTCAATGACCGAGTATGTGGTGGGATCAAGACTTGAGGAGGATGATCAGAGTGAGGAAGTGGAGGAGGACTTGGTGGACGATGAGGTGACTGACCCCACCTGGGAAGGTGTAGAGCCGAGCGATGACAGCAGTCCTGAGGGTGAGCCATCTGCAGCACCGCAACAGGCTGGAAGAGGCAGTGGTGTGGCTACAGAAAGAAGGCGGACCGCACCAAACCGGCCCGCAAATGTTCCACGGAGCACCCCCTTGCGTAAATCTACCTTGCCAAGGGGTAGGTGTTCCGCGGTATGGCGTTTTTTTAAGGAAAGTGCGGACGACAAAAGATTTGTAGTTTGCAACCTGTGCCACACCAGAATGAGCCGAGGCATGAACACTAGAAACCTCACCACCACCAGCATGATCCGACACATGGCATCCAAGCACCGTAGTAAGTGGGAGGAACGCCTGGATCGCCCATCTGTGTCTGCAGGCCACACCACTGCCTCCTCTTCCCCTGTTTTCGGTGCCGGCCAATCGCCTGTCGAAGGCGCAGGCCCGCATACCTCCCGCCCTGCACCTGTAGCATCTGAAGCACCATCAGCGACCACATCCACTTCCCTGTCCCAGCACAGCGTCCAAATGTCGTTACCCCAGGCATTTGAGCGCAAGAGAAAATACCCAGCCACCCACCCACAGGCCATAGCACTAACCTCACACCTTTCCAAATTACTGGCCATCGAAATGCTGCCATTTAGGCTTGTGGACACTGAGTCCTTCCGCAGCCTGATGGCAGCAGCTGTCCCTCGGTACGCGGTCCCCAGCCGCCACTACTTTTCCCGGTGTGCCATCCCCGCATTACACCACCATGTGTCCCGTAACATCACCCGTGCCCTGACCAACGCAGTTACTGGGAAGGTCCACTTAACGACTGACACATGGACAAGTGCTTGTGGCCAGGGACGCTACATTTCCCTGACGGCACACTGGGTGAATGTCGTGGAGGCTGGGAGCGACTCGGACCCTGGGATGGCACGGGTGCTACCCACGCCGAGGATTGCGGGCCCTACCTCCATCAGGGTTTCCACCAGCACCTACGTTATTGGCTCCTCCTCCTCCGTTTCCACCTCCGAATTCTCTACACACACCGCCACTCCCCCATCAGCCAGTAGCTGGAAGCAGTGTAGCACTGCAGTGGGGAAGCGTCAACAGGCCGTGCTGAAGCTGATCTGCCTTGGGGACAAACAGCACACGGCCTCAGAGCTGTTGCAGGGGATTAGTCACCAGACCGAGCAGTGGCTCTCGCCACTCAACCTGCAACCAGGCATGGTTGTGTGTGATAATGGGCGTAACTTGGTGGCGGCTTTGGAGCTCGGCAAGCTCACACACGTACCATGCCTAGCGCATGTATTTAATTTAGTGGTGCAGCGATTTCTAAAAACCTACCCCAATGTGCATGATCTCTTGACCAAGGTGCGCCGCGTGTGTGCACATTTCCGTAAGTCATCTACAGCTTCGGCCGGCCTGTTGAAGCTGCAGCAGCGCTTACAATTGCCAGCTCACCGGCTGCTGTGTGACGTGAGCACGCGCTGGAACTCCACCTTCCACATGTTGGCCCGGCTTTGTGAGCAGCAGAGGGCAGTAGTGGAGTACCAGCTGTTACACGGTCGTCGCCTCTCCGTTCAACTTCCTGTAATCAGAAGTGAGGAGTGGGAATGGATGTCAGACCTCTGCGAGGTTTTACGCAATTTTGAGGAATCGACACAGATGGTGAGCGGCGATAACGCTATTATCAGTGTAACCATCCCACTTCTGTGTCTACTGAAACGCTCGCTGCTCACAATTAAAACCGACGCTTTGCATGTGGAAGAGGTGGAAATGGGGGAGGAAGAGCTTACACAAGGTGATAGCCAGAGCACCCTCACTTCGTCTTCTCAGCGACAATTGGAGGAGGCGGAGGAGGAGGAGGAGGAGGAGGAGGAAGACACGGTTGCCTCCGCTACAGAGGGTAGCCATGGAACTTTAGTTCCATCTCTTCAGCGTGGGTGGGCAGAAGAGGAGGAAGAGGATGAGGATATTGAGAGTCAGCCTCCTGGTGAGGACAGCGAAATCTTGACTGTTGGTACTCTGGCACACATGGCTGACTTTATGTTAGGCTGCCTTTCCCGTGACCCACGCGTTGTACGCATTTTAGACAACACGGATTACTGGGTGTTCACCCTTCTGGACCCCCGCTACAAAGAGAATTTCTCATCTCTCATTCCTCCGGTGGAGAGGACAAGCAAAATGGTGCAATACCAGAAGGTTCTTGTTGAAAAATTGCTCCAAAATTTTCCATCTGACAACGCTGGCGGCAGAGTACGTGCTACCTTGGCCAACCGAGAAGGGGAGAAAAGGGGAGCACACAGCAGTTCCGAGAAAGGCAGGGCAACACTCTCCAAGGCGTGGGACACCTTCATGACACCCCGCCAGCACCCTCACCCTGATGCGCAGCCTAGTGTCACAAGGAGGGAAAAGTTTTGGAAGATGGTGAAGGAGTACGTAGCAGACCGTGTCAGCGTCCTCAATGATCCCTCTGTGCCTTACAACTACTGGGTGTCCAAGCTGGACACGTGGTATGAACTGGCACTCTACGCCTTGGAGGTGCTGGCCTGCCCTGCCGCCAGCGTTCTGTCTGAGCGGGTATTTAGTGCTGCTGGTGGCATCATAACAGATAAGCGTATCCGCCTTTCCACCGACAATGCTGATAGGTTGACACTTATAAAAATGAACAAGGCCTGGATTTCCCCTGACTTCTCCACTCCACTGGAGGAAAGCCCCGGGGGAACATAAACTCACTTTATATATGTTATTTACAATGATGGGAATACTCTGTATTCCCATTCACCCCTTCCACCCAAAAAACGGGTATATGGTTGACTCTTAATCTTCTCATCCTCCTCCTCCTCTTCCATATGCCCTGTGCTATAATTTTTATATAGGGCCAGCTCACCAGCGGGCCCTGTGATATAATTTTTATATAGGGCCAGCTCACCAGCGGGCCCTGTTTGCCAATTTTTATATAGGTCAGCTCACCAGCGGGCCTTCTCATATAATGTTTTATTGGGTCAGCTCTCTAGCGGGCCCTCTCATATAATGTTTTATAGCGTCAGCTCACTAGCGGGCCTTCGCATATAATGTTTAGGATGGTCAGCTCTGCAGCAGACCCTCACCCATAATGTTTTAGATGGTCAGCTCAGCGCACGTTTCCCTCTTAATCATGGCCTCAGTTCTGAAAATCAAGGAAATTTTTGGGAGAATTTGCCTCTGCGCACGTTTCCCTCTTAATCATGGCCTCAGTTCTGAAAATCAAGGAAATTTTTGGGAGAATTTGCCTCTGCGCACGTTTCCCTCTTAATCATGGCCTCACTTCAGAAAATCGATGAAATTTTTGGGAGAATTTGCAGATGATATACAAGTAAATATACAGCAAACACTGTTTGGTAACAATTTTTCCCCTAAAGTCGTTTTTATTTTCCTTTTTGTGTGTTTTACGGTCAGTCTGTAAAAATGGCGTACTACGGGCGAAAGATCGTTCCCAGCAGCGATGTTGGAGTCCAAGGTGCATCCAGACATCCTCCCTATGCTGTCCCTGAACCATTTCTGTAGTGTTTCCATCTTTTTCTGCCCTTTTCCTA
Source organism: Rhinophrynus dorsalis (assembly GCA_037306005.1). Classification (NCBI taxonomy): domain Eukaryota; kingdom Metazoa; phylum Chordata; class Amphibia; order Anura; family Rhinophrynidae; genus Rhinophrynus; species Rhinophrynus dorsalis. The sequence goes on along the minus strand of CM074722.1, from coordinate 149,951,632 downwards.
TGGACCAGGCACCCTCCCCTCATCAGAGCAGGGGGTGCCTGGTGTAATGCTCGAGTCCTCCCATTGACTTCAATGGGGCTCGGGTGTTCGGCCGAGCACTCGAGCCTCAGGGGGTGCTCGGTCAGAGCACCCGAACATCCGAGCATTGGGGTGCTCGCTCATCACTAGTCTAGAGAAATATTGGAGCAAACCAACTAGACTGTAAAATGTCCCCAAATTCTCATTTAATTGTAACATCTTGAAAGGAAATCAGTGCATTACAAAGCAAGAGACGTCTCTAGTAGTCAGAGGGTTACAAACCTAATTTAAATCAATGTACAGTTTTATTTATCCCCTATAGAGCAGTCGGTTTGTTTCAGAGTTGCTCCTATTTTATTCTATGAATAAGGTCCTTTATATCTTAAATTTTTAGTGTTAGTAGTTATTGTGGTAATAGGAGGATCAGACTTTTAAGCCTTTTTATGCTAGCAAGGCCTTCAGCATAGTGGACTGAAGACCTTTCTGGAACCCAATGGGTTAAATGACTAAAGTGGGACTCACATTCAGGCTTGTAACAAAGCTGTATTATAAGCCTGGCAGTGAGCCGAACATGGTACCAGCCAGAAATCGCTCTCCGTTCCAGACAAATGATGTGTGTGTAAACCTACAGTGTTAGAAAACAGATTTGATTTCTGACCACACGAAGCCTTGGATGGGATATGATATACTGACCTGTGCTGCTAAAATGATATTCAGGCTAGGCATTTTTCAGGTACATCAGGGTTAAAACTATTAGTATAAGTGGATTAGTGCAGGGCTGTCCAACTGGCATCCTCAAAGGGACATTTGGCTGTCCATCACCTCCACTCCATAGCTTAAATTACAGTACAATAAAAGCTCTGTTGCATGGCATGTACTAGACATAGATGTGCCTGATTTAGATAAAATTCCCGTTAACTACATTTTACCGGATCACACTAATTTGTTTGGCAATGAGTCGGTTTACTGTGGTCTAATGCAGTGTGGATGTTTATTTACTAAAGTGCTCACCACTGTTCTCTGTTGATTCTGTAGAAATGTTTTTGCCCAGAATTGCAACTAACGGATGCACAAGTAGTAAGAAAAATGGAATTTCTGAATGCCATGGATTCCACCTACTACATTCATGGCGCCATATGAAAAAAGGAAAAAAAGGAAGCAATATTAAAAAAAATAAATGGCCCCAACAAGGAACAAATAAAAATGACCATAATTCCCAGTGCTTTAAATTAATACTAACACCTAAATATTAATTTGGGTTATATAATTTGAAATGTTATGTGTTTCCAACTGTCTGTAAAAATATATTATATCAGATCCCTAAAATCTTATCCTAAACTAGACTACACTTTAGGAAACAAACAGAGAAGCTTTACAGAGGTTAGCATGAAGTACAGGGTATTGTAGCCAAGTTAATTAGTAGGTGTTTTTCAAATAGGCTTTTTACCCCCTTAAAGTTTAGTGATATCTCCAACAGATTGCAAAACAGTATGTTGGCTACCTCTCTAGCAATCAAGGAGTTAAATGCCTTATTTAAAAGAATTACTTAATTGAAGCAATACAAATCTAAACAATAATCTGTTACATGCCAAATCACTTACTGGCTCCAAGATGTCTTGTTATAATATCACATACTATCATTTGTTGTCACCAAGTTAGATGCACTACTTCTTGGCACCAAGATGGCTGTTGCATTATCACTTACTGGCACCAAGATAAGTTGTTGTATCATCTTTTAATATCATCAAGCTGGTTTGTACTGTCACTTACTGGCTCCAAAGTGGCTTGTTATAATATCACTTACTATCACTTATTGTCACCAAGTTGACTTGTACTACTAATTATTGGCACTAAGACGGCTGTTGCATTATCACTTACTTTCCCCAAGATGGATTGTTGTATTATTACTTATTGTCACTATGTTGGCTAATTCTGCCAGATACTGGCACCAAGATGGTTTCTTGTACTGTCTTTTATTGCCACCCAGTTTCTCCAGATTTACTATACTTTTACTGACACGTATTCCCTTTGGGGTGTAATGACCTACTATTATTAAAACATGTAATTTTTAAAAACAATTATTATATGTAAAAGTAAGTGTCATAAAATACCAAGGGATATGCCAGGGTCTGGCAAAATGGGGTATCCCCCACGGCTGGGGGGTGCTTGAAATCTGGTAAACTAGGAAACTGCCATTGTAATATTGTAGATGACACATGAATGTATAGCTACAGAGGAAGCTCCATACAGTACAATAAAAAGTGGGGCTCAGTCTGGAAGCTTTGACTACTCCTGGGATATACCAGCCATACCCAAGGGTACAGAAATAGCATATTTTCATGGAATTTCATTGTAGTTGCTCAATAATAAACTAGAGCAGGGCTCAAAATTTCAAGTCCTGAGCTACTAGCCAGACGTTAAAAGTTACTTGCCACCAGTTTCCACGCCTAGCCTCACCCATATCCCTGCATTTAACCCCACCCATATCTCCACCTTGATCCCCACCCATCTCAAGTTCTCTTTGATGAAATGACACTGTTGTTCTATGTTTTATTCCAAATGTTGAGCCCTGCCATAGGGGATAAAAACTGTGCAAAATTCCAACTGTTTTAACCCCCTGAATGCTAGCAAGGTCTACAAGGCATTAGCCTCTCAAGCATTATAGCAATTAAATGCTTAATTTTAATAATGTGAAAGTGTTTTTAGTGCCCACTACTTCTCCCCCTCAACAGAAGAGGGATATTGCCAGGTATGCTTTGCTTCCCATGCTCATAAGTAATGTATTCACAGCTGTTCTCACCATTTCACACACCAGCCAGCCAATGAAGTAGAAGCATCATGACAATGCTCTCATATCTCATTGGCTGGTGGTGCACGCTGTTGGAAAGACACTGATGTGTTTGTCTGTTAGTGTCCGTCAGGGCAGGGTAGGCAACTTTGGGCCTGGGGGGCAAGTAAAATCAAGTGGCCCATTTCTTATATCACTCCAGTCCAAAGTCCCAACCCACTTCATTTTGCTAATTTTATAAATGGCGTTAATGTTGTAAAGTAAATTATATATCAAACAGTAAGTTGCACATGTGGGTAGTGTGACCTTGCAGAAGGCTTTTTCTCAGGTAGCATTATTTTTAAGGTTCATCCTACCACAGAGCTTACAACTGAAATTCAGATTCACTAGCGATGCTACAAAGCTTACATTTGAAATGACGCTACACTAGTGATGCCACTGAGCTTACAATTGAAATAGAGCTACACTACTGATACCTCAGATCTTCAAATGAAATGAAGCTACATTAGTGATAGCACAGAGTTTACAGATGAAATGTAGCTACGTTAGCGATAACACAGAGCTTACATTTTTAAAATATCTACTCTAGTGATACTACAGAGCTTACAATACTATGACTGGCAATAAGTAATCATAAAATTGTAAGCTCTGTAGCCTATACATTTCAACTGGATGAAGTGAGAAGGGGAAGAGGAGGGCAAAGGGGGGAGAGAAAGGGCAATGGGGGAGAGAAAGAAAATGGGAAGGGCAAAATGGGGAAAGGCAAAGAGGAAAAAGTGTGAGAAAGATGGCAAAGGGGAAAGGCAGAGAGGCAGTGGGGAAAGGGAAATTGGATAGAAACAGGCAACAGTGTGTAGAGATGTAAGAGAGTGGGATAATATGGGAACAATGGGGAAAGAGTGCTATGAGTGGGGGGGAGAAAAAAAAAATCACAATATGTCCCTCTACAATGGTATCCTTTTAAAAGGTTGCACTCAAAAGAGTGTGTGACCATATGCCACATTTACTATGTCTCCATGATAAAAATGATGACATGACAGCGCGAGATTCTCAAGTCACGAGTGAAAGGTAGCATACTACCTACCTACCAGGTAACCCGGTAGTATAGAGCTGAGATGGTTCTACGATTCTGCTTAAAGGTATGTGACCTTTCACTAGCAAAATGAGATGCTATCATGCAGTGCAAGATTCTCATGTAGCCATTTTTATCATGTCGACATAGTAATGTGGCATATGGTCCCATGTTCTTTTGCGTGCGACCTTTTAAAAGTGAACCCTCTACAATTACGATGACACAATTGTACATCATTTGCTTTATAATACATTTACTGGGGGGAAGAAATCATTACACACCTACTTTAACCCTTTGAGTGCCAGAGGGGTACACAACACATTGCAATGTACTACGTACCCCTCTGGTACTGACAGGGTTAAACAGTGAACCTCTTCCTCTGCAAGTCACCCTATGTCACTGATGACAACAGACACCAACACCACCTTCTCTCGTGCCACATTAAACACTCCGTCATTACATAACCACGAATAAATACATATCTTCCATCAATCGCACAACAAAACATTAAGAACAAACATTTTGTGCATAACCAATGCTATGTAACTACACTACCCCTTAAGTACCATTGACGTGGCAGGACCGTCACGCTGGTCCAGCACTTAAGGACCAGTGACGGTCCTGTCACGTCACGTACTTTTACTCACCGCGCTCCTGTAGGAGTGCAGTGAGTAATACCGGGGACTGAAGTTGATCGCTCCAAGACCGGAGCGATCTCTTTCAGTCCCCCATTCGGCGTGCCACCCCATGTGATCAGTCACATGGGACGTCACATCAAAGTTTCCTATCTGGTCCTTAAAGGACCGCACACCCCGGGACCGCTGGTCCTTAAGGGGTTAAAAACAAATCAAACCACATTTCTGTGGCTTTGTCTGTATTTAAATTTACCAACTGCTCAATCACATTCCACTATACAGTCTTTCATTTACTCACTAGAAGTGTCAGGCTCCAGCTCAAATTGCAGCCTGGAGCAAGGCACCGGCCCTTATATGTGATTGGTCCCTCTGTCTACCATCCCAGCCCACTCCTGTGTCCAGTGAGATGTGGTGTGGCAACTGCAATGTTACTCTGCTGCCTTGGAGTCTTTGAGGCAGTAGCAGAGTGTAAAAGCAGCATTACTGTTAATCAGTGGAGGCCGACTATTGGCTGACACCTGCTTAAAAAAAGAAGCAGCGGGCAGCTCAAGAGACTAGGGCCCATAGTCTCTGTTCAGGGCACATAAATGTGGCACAGGCACAGGAACATGGGATTGCAGGGAAAGGGGCCATTTTCATACAGGGCTTCAATTTTTCCTTGCCAAATGCGAGGAGGCGAGTGGAAATTTTGAGCCCTGAACTAGAGGGTACAATTTATTAACACATATATGAAAGAGAAGTACTAGCTTACATCCCTGAGTGTTTAGTGATTCACTCATTAATATATCTGAGCCCAAAGTATAAAGTCTCTGCACCACAAACAAAGGTGTTTGAGTTATGTATAAATGCCCCAATTTACCTCTGAAGCTCCAATAGACAGGTGCTTTATCCCAACCATGGCCACATACCATTTTCAAATGACACATCCATATACACTGTTTCCTGACACAGAAAAAAAGCATATACTATAAGATTTAAATACATTAAAACAAACAAATAAGCTAACAAAAATATAAGCCCACAACAGAACCACTTGGGTGCTCTTTCACATTCCAGACTTATCTGGTTCAGGGTTACTGGAATTGTGCTGGCCGCGCCCACCACTCATCATGGTGGATGTGGCCAGAATAGTTGCGCCATTTCTCACAGTTTGGTGCTCTAGGCTGCAGCCTACTCCACTGTTTGAGAAACATTGCTTTGTCTATATACATATATTTAGTTCACTCAACCTCTGTATGTCATATCTATACAGGCAGATGGGGATATTCACTTTAACTCCAAAATGGAGAGCTTCATTGAAAGGCTCCAGTATTCATCTTAATTTAGGCCGAATGAAAGTTGGAACTTCAAATATCTGCAGTCTCTGAAGAGACTGGCCAAGCACAACACTGTCTGATACACTGTAGCAATAGGAAGAAGTGTGACAGACCACATTTGCTCTTACTGCATCAATAATAAGTAAGCTCCCAATAGACTTCTACATGCAGGTACAAACAGTAGCCTGAGGCAATTCAGCCAAGAAGAAATATGCTTACAAAGTACAAAATCATCCTGTCAACTGTTAAAATCACCCATTGCTTCTGTTATTGTAACAGCAATTCATCATGCAAGGAATATGAAGGCCAAACACAATTGATTCAAAACTGCAGCACAATTTAACACAACTGCTTTGCAACACAATTGCTTCTCAATGCACTGGAGAAATCGTTAGTTTTTTATGAAAGTATTTTACCAGGGAAGATACATTGAGATTGTCTTTCTTTTCAAGTATGTCCTGGATACTCTTTGTATCTACCACTGAAGGGTGAAAGACTGAGTTAACCTTGATGGGACTAGAACATGTGACACAGAAGTTTGAACAGATTCTACAGCTGGTGTACTAAGCAACTGAGCCATCTCAACTAATGTGTTATACATCATATATCTATGTTGTATGTTAAGACTGTTCTTCTTTATCCTATATAATAATTCACTAGGATGTTTGTCAGAAGCCATCATTTGCAGTATAGACTGCGCTTGCTGCAGTCATGCGCAGTACAGAGCGCCCGAACGCTCCGTGGCTGATATGGAGCGGGGTGCTCCGAATTCGGACGGTACTCCTCTATGGACACCAGCCGAGGCTGCTGGGTAGCACTGTGGCCTGTGTACACGGGTTTTAAAAATACTTGGTATATAAATATGTAAGTGATTTTTAAACCACACATTTCTTGGTCTCTCCATATTGTTCCTGTCTCTGAACTGAAGTAGTATATTTTCATGACTTTTTATAATGGTGGGGTGGGAGTCTGCATTGTCTCATTACCAGATTGGGATTTACTATGATTTCCATTGAGATACAGCAGGAAAAGTGAAGTCCTCATAAAAAGCCAACCAAGGAGGCAGTTTCCTGACCTTTTAAAATGACTGACAGAAACCATTTTGGACTGCAGTAGATTCCTGTGCTTTTTTTTACTAAGTCTGTTCCCATAGGAGTAGACTAAAAGCCTACACTGTTAGGTTGAGTGACCCAATGATTAACTCAGCTGCAAGCAGTTAAAAGCACTTCTTCAATGCATTGAAGGAAGTCCTGTCACTATCGCTCCCTTCGGTGTGGAGATCTTTTAGCAAAACGATGTTCTGACAGCATTTCTTTCTTCTCTATATCTCATATCTTCTGACCATCTCCTCTTTCAAGGTAAAACTGGTGACAGTGTTCATTTTCAGGAACAGTCCATAATTTTGGCTCCCTGTCAGGGTCCAAATTACAGGGTATGCAGTTGTGCCAGAAGTTTGCATCCAAGGGGTTTATGGGCCCAGTAGGTTGTAATAACTTCCCCAGGAGAACAGTTGTGTGCTAGGGAGCCCAAAATAATTTTGCCCTGGAAGTCTCCAATGACAACTTACACCAATGCTTCTTGTGCCTGGATCCTGCTGTACATATTTTTGTCCATTTACAATGTCAAATATTCTATGTGCTTGTAATTAGGTGCCTAAATAGGGGGGGGGGATTGCAGAGAGTGCAGTTGTGATAGGGCCCAGTATCCAAAGGGGCCCCAAGGGCCTAATTATGCCTCTGGGAGACTTTTTGTGTCAGATGGCCCAAAAATATGTTTGCACTTCGGCCCTCCCATGGTTAGTTACCCCACTGCTTGCAATTAACTCCTTAAAGACTGCACTTTCTGGGGGTGGAGTGCTCTAGAAGACCATCATACATTTTCTTTTGCAGATATGTGTTCTGTGATCACAGCTTGGCATGTGGCCGTGCTGTGATCACAAACTTAAGTGATGTGCCAGGACTGCTACCGGTCCTTAATGTTCGGAGAGGATTGACAGTCCTGGCAAGTCATCAGACATCAAGGTGTTAAAGTTTAATAGGCTTTGAGCTTCTCATGTGCTAATACTGCTTATTTATATGATTTCGTTTGTCTATTCTGTGGTGTTATTTTAAATCCCTCGTACAAGGTTTTCTGTTGGCTTTACTGTACATTGTCAAACCTGGGAATGTGCAAAGTGGGCTTCCCTGAGAGCTTTGAAATATTAACTCTTTACGCCCTCTAGAGCATAGATTCTGGGAAATATGTCACTTCTTGCGCTAACAAAGAGGTTTCCAGAGTAGTCCTTAAGGAACCTTTAACAAATCACTACTTTGAGATTTTATTGCTCGAACATACACTAGCCGAGTAGGACTTTTCCCGCTGCCTTTCTGGTAGAAAGGGCACCAATTTAGAGACTAAAAAGCAGTAAATTGATTAAGAACATAGAATGGGTAAACCTGAACTCTTCTCACCCAGAGATTTTGTCCCTTCACCCCAAGACCCCTAGACTTGTGTCAAAACCCTGAGTCCCTGGGTCAAACCTTGAGAGTTCCCACGTATGTACATGGTACATATGCATAGGTCCTTGTGTTTCAGCAATGCGTAAACGTCATACTTTCATCCTGATATTTTTAGTGGATGTATAATGAAGACAGTGTCTGTGTAAATGTATTAAAGTAGAACTCAGTGATGACTTTCAGTGAAGTACTGTATGTTTGTGCTTAATACATAAAGGATGAGAAGATCTAAAAAGATCTGGAGCATTTCTAAAACAAACCTATAACACTATAGGGGATAAATACCAATTTATAAAATCCCATTTGATTTAATGGAGATTTGAACCCTTTGAAAGATAGAAATATCACCAATCCTATGTTAAGCAATGCCTTGGAGACTTCTCTTGGATTCAGAGGGTTAAGAGCCCCATTTAAATGATTGATAGTTTGAATCTTCCACATATGGTACAGCTGTTTTGCTCCATACCTACATAGTACATCAGCCCCAGTATACTCATTGCAAATATGTTAACCCTTTGAGTGCCAGAGGGGTACGCAACACATTCCTCTGCACTCAAAGGGTTAATGTAACAATTAGTGACTGTAGGTAGTTTAAATATACTAGTGTAACTCACAACTAGTGAAAATTGTGGCACACAGTTCTAATCATTTGAAAAAGTGTGTTATGTTCTGCATATCACGTGTTTAATAGTCAGTGTAGCACCCACAGTGCAAGCAGTCAGTATTGTATCCACAGTGCATGTAGTCAGTATTGTACCCATAGTGCAAGCAGTCAGTATTGTATCCACAGTGCAAGCAGTCAGTATTGTATCCACAGTGCAAGCAGTCAGTATTGTATCCACAGTGCATGTAGTCAGTATTGTACCCATAGTGCAAGCAGTCAGTATTGTATCCACAGTGCAAGCAGTCAGTATTGTATCCACAGTGCATGCAGTCAGTATTGTACCCATAGTGCAAGCAGTCAGTATTGCATCCACAGTGCAAGCAGTCAGTATTGTATCCATAGTGCATGCAGTCAGTATTGTATCCACAGTACAAGCAGTCAGTATTGTATCCACAGTGCATGCAGTCAGTATTGTATCCACAGTACAAGCAGTTAGTGTTGTATCCACAGTGCAAGCAGTCAGTGTAGTATATCCACAGTGCACGTAGTTAGTGCACTATATCCAGAGTGCATGCCAGTGGAGTAACAATAGGGGTCGCAAGGGTCGCACCTGCGACCGGGCCTGTCACTCCAGGGGTCCGGCCACCCCCTGCGAACTCATCGCCGCTCGCCCGCAGCACGTGCCCTCAGCAGCTCAGCTGATCTCCCGGCGCTCTAGTAATGCAGAGCACTGAGAGATGACATAATCTCCCAGTGCTCTGCATTACTGAGAACCGAGCGGGAGCGGGTGATGGAGGTAGGAAATGGACAATGTGAAGATGGGGGGGGGGGGCGCCATGGCAATTTCTGCACTAGGTCCCAGTGGCTTCTAGTTACGCCACTGGTGCATGCAGTCAGTATTGTATTCACAGTGCATGCAGTCAGTGTAGTATCCACAGTGCAAGCGGTCAGTGTTGTATCCACAGTGCATGCAGTCAGTGCAGTATATCCACAGTGCATGCAGTCAGTGCAGTATATCCACAGTGCATGTAGTCAGTGTAGTATATCCACAGTGCATGCAGTCAGTATTGTATTCACAGTGCATGCAGTCAGTGTAATATATCCAAAGTGCATGCAGTGAGTGTAGTATCCACAGTGCAAGCAGTCAGTATAGTATCTACAATTCATGCAGTCAGTGTAGCACCCACAGTGCATGCAGCAGTGTATGTATATTGGTGTAATACAGACAATAGAGACCTCTCCTGCACACACAGTATATTAGTTTTGAACTCCATGAGGCTGATGTACTAAGAGAAATACTGGAGAAAACCAGCTGGGCCGCAATTCCCATTTAAATAGAGCTTTTAACTACTTAAATGCAAGTGAGGCAATGCATTGAAGATTTCTCCAGCAATCAAGGGGTTAGAAGCCCCATTTAAGTCAAAGCTAATTTATATTCGTCCTTTGTGGTATAGTTGATTTGCCCCAGGATTGCTCAAAATTTTCTTAGTAAATGAGGCACAGTATGACAGCATAGTAATCATCTGTGGGGACAGAAGTATGTGAAAAAACAATGTCAGAAAACTGCTATATACTTCTCAGTACATCCTCCTCCTAGTATACTGGTACTTTGCTACTACTACTACTACTTTACCAGTTTTCCCCAAATACCATTATTTCTAAGATATATTGGGATAGGTAAAAAGAACAAGAAGCCCATGGGGTTTATTCACTAAGATGTGATAAAGAGATGACAAAGTGGAGAAGACTTCTCTAGTGATATCACTTCTCCATTTCCTGTGTTATTCTATGGAGCCAATTCTAAGTTTTGGAAATCTTAGTGCATACGCTCCATAGAATAGCATAGGAACTGATATCACTGGAGAAGTGATCTCCACTTTATCACCTGTCTATCACGCCTTAGTGCAGAACCCCCATATCTGCCAAGTGACCTTCTTTAAGAGAGACAGTTCCTCTTTGAGACCCAAATCCCTCTCCCCTTCTTTCTCACTCTGGTGCCTCTCTGTTTAGGAGATTAGACTGTGTGCTATGTATAAAAGTATATCACATTGCTCCACAACAATAATACATTCATATTTTTTTAACCCCTGAACGACCTCCCCCTTATCTTTCCCCCACCATAGAAACATAGGGGCTGTGCAAGCTGGACTTGGGGTTACATTATGGGTTTGCTTCCCCCCCTCCCGAAAAAATTGTGGCGGACGCCTCCACGACTGCCCGATCAGGGGTGGGCAGCCCTAGAGGACGATGCCACTTCTCTTTGCAGAGCAACATGCAGCCGCGTTTCCAACCCAGAATTCCATGACGTGCCAGGACTGTTATCCAGTCCTTTACTCCCAGACCGGCATGACTGTCCTGGCATGTCATGTGTCACTAAAGTGTTAAACTACAGTATATGCGTTTATAAATTAGTCGGAGTAAATAAAATACATTGGTTTTGCTGTAAATATATTTATTCAGTTACACAAACAGACAGCAATAGGCCATGAAATAAGCTAAAGACTCTCGGTAATTCCCTGCCTACCAGCCACAACCCCCCAGCATCACCACCCAGAACACAAGTGTCCCTCTGTCAGTCACCTTTAGCAGAAATTATTAAAATGTTGGCAGCAAAAGTGTCCTCCTAATATGCAGTGGTGGTGATAGACACCTGCGACTAACACTATAGGTACAATTCAGGAGCAAACCAACTGCACTATAGGGAACAAATAAATATTTATAAAATTTCAATTGATTGAAATGGCTTTTTTAACACCCCCCTTCCCCTGTAAATGTTAGAAATGTCTTCAGTGCATTGCATCACAATCTGTCTAGCGTTCAAGTGGTTAAGAGCCTCATTAAAGTCAATGACAATGACAAAAAAATCCCCATTTATTTAAATGGGAGTCTTAACTCCTTCAATAGTAGAGAGTTATCCAAAGCACTGTGTTGAAGACCCTTTTAGAAATCAAGTGGTTAAAAGTATTACATAGCTTTGTCTACATGGTGGAGTTGGTTTGCACTAGAATTGCAGCTCTTTAGTTTCCAGAACTGAGCCTTATGGATGAAGTATCCATAACTACTTTTGCATACACCCTTAAGTACAAACACTATTTATATAGCAATAAGCCTTAAAGGGATAGTACTGTCTTAATTACATAAAAAGTCATATTGTACAGCATAAAATAAGAAATCCATTGGTGCTATTCCTATCTCTCAGACCTTTATGGTTGGAGAGATAGAGTGTTCTAAAGTTCCCCCCTCCCTGATGTCAGCTGTACAGCTGACAGAAGGAGATCTGTGTTGGCCCACACGAGGAGGCTCTTCAGCAGAGCTGCAATAATGCGATTTTAAACATAAATACTTCTTTGGAAAAGGCTACAAATTGTGCTTGCAAACCAAGCACACTTTGTAGACCTTTCCAATGAAGAATTTCTTTTTAAATCGCTCTACTGCAGCTCTGCTGAAGAGCATCCTCATGTCGACCAACACGGATCTCCTTCTGTCAGCTGTACAGCTGACATCAGGGAGGGGGGAACTTTAGAATTCTGTATCTCTCCAACCATAAAGGTTTGAGAGATAGGAATAGCACCAATGGATTTCTTAGTTTATGCTGTACAATATGACTTTTTATGTAATTCAGACATTACAATCCCTTTAACCCTTTGCGTGCCCGAGGGGTACGCAACGTATTGCTCTGCAATGCATTGCGTACCGCTCTGGCACTCAAAGGGTTAAAAATAGCAGTTGTCTTTATACAGCGCATTGGCCCCACAGTGTCTGAATGTTGGTCTGTGCTCTCTTCGAATGGAATGACAAAGCCAATAATAATGACACAATGTGACTTTGCTCTGCGCTGTGACTGAGCTCCCAGTTTGGATTTGCTCTGAGCAAGAACTGAAAATGTGATTTCAATTTGACTTTGGCTCTACTTCTGACACAGAAATGTGGGGAAGCCCAGAAGTATGTGGCTGAATGACTTTATCCAAAACACATAACCGAGACAGCAGTGGAAATTTACCTGCACACTTCTCTAAATCGATGCAATGGAAAAGGTGATTGGTGACCAGGGCACTTTTAAGCTACTGGTTGGCCCTGGGCAAAGAAAAAGTAGTGGACATCTTAACCCTTTGAATGCTAGAGAGGCCTGCAATGTACTGAGCTAAAAATGTGTATTCAAACATAAAAATTTGACACAATTTTGAACTTACATCAAATTAGCTTTATAGAATATTGCGATCACACTCGAGCGTACACAACAGTAAGTGCTTACACAAACCATAACTTGAGAAAATAATTCACACCTGTTTGTATGTACTCCTGAGTTTTTAAATCTGGCTCAGAGGCTTAGCAGAGGCCCCCATGGTGCAGGGGTCCCCAATAAAAGTTCAACCCCCTAAAATGTACTGAAGCCCAGTCAGACATGGGGCCCCCAACAAAACTTAAAAGAGGCCCCCAAGTGAGAAGCGACAGGCACTGTACTGGGCAGCTTCACTTCTCACTTATACATAGACTTTGACTGACTCCTATGATCAAGTCAGTCACTCCAGAGTTCTTCTAGTTTACCTCCTCTCCTGAGCGTGACCTTTCCCCCTGCCCTGCATTCCTGAGTGTAGGCACACATACTGCCGACTGGAGTCTGGATGAAGGATAGCAATGGCCTGCTGAGCTGAGAAGCCGCAAGCTACATCACCACGTAGCTAGTGCAGGCTGCTTGAAATGTTCAGACATCAGCACAGTGCATTGCTGGTGTCTGTATTCAAGTGTTACTGCAGGGGTTGTAGGGTTTTTTTGTGCCACACCGGCTCCTCCAGACCAGAGCTGTCTGCTGCTTTTGTTGCTTGCTGTCAGTGCCATTCAGATCCCATCCCAAGTCCCAACAGAAGCTATGGTATTAGGTAAGTGAGAGATTGTGGTACACCACCAAAATTGTATATAGGGGCCTATCTGTGGTGTATTGGAGTGTGCTGGAATAATACATAAATACAAAACTGAACAAAAAAAATAAAGAAAAATCCAGTGTCAGCACTAAACCTAATCCCTAAGAGATACAAGATGGTACTAATACTATGAGTGATGTCTAAGTGATACCAAAAGTTCCTAGGCACCTAATTGATTAAAACCCAACTTTTATTGTGTCTGTTAGAAACCTGGCAAATTTAAATGAATTGAAGTGCTCTCTTATCCAGGTAATAATACAGCTTATAGATATATAGATGCTGGTCCCACAGAGTCCATGGGAGAGTAAATATTAATTGCAATCAGTACAGGTAATTAAGTAATAAATCTTGATATAAACATTAATATGTTGGTGTAATATTGTTTACCCGCACAGAATAGGGTGATCTATACGCGAGCACCCATAATGTTCACATTGCAATTAGGGGTGGGCGAAAGCTCTCGCTGTGTTCCCGTGAGAAATTCCACAAAAACCATGTTGTTGTCCGCTTTTTTGCTGGAAAAAAAAATAAAAGGAGGAACTGGAAGGACCCTTATGTGTCCACTGAGTCTGAGAAGGAGGAGGAAGTGAGCACAACAGAACCAATGCTGTCCAGTTCCCCTAAATCACTCCTAGGGATCTTGGGTTAATTAATGCCAAGGGAGGAAGAAAAGGATAGTAGTAAGAGCAGGACAGGTCATCTGTCTGTACCTGCTACCAGACGTACTGCCCCTGCTGCCACCATTGCTGTACCTGCTGCCACAGCTGCTGTGCCTGCTGTCATATGTGCTGCCCCTGCTACTACTACCACCATTGCTGAACCTGCTGTCAGATGTGCTGCCCATGCTGCCAATAGTGCGGTGTCTGCTGTCAGATGTGCTGCCCCTGCTGCCTCCAGTGCTGTCCTGCTGCCAGTTCTGTCCCTCCTGACACCAGTGCTGTGCCTGCTGCAAGTGCTGAACCTGCTGCCACCAGTACTGTGCCTGCTGTGAGACATGCCGCCCATGCTGCAACCATTGCTGTGCCTACTGCAAGTGCTGAACCTGCTGCCACCAGTACTGTGCCTGCTGTGAGACATGCCGCCCATGCTGCAACCATTGCTGTGCCTACTGCCAGTGCTGAATCTGCTGCCACCAGTACTGTGCCTGCTGTGAGAGATGCTGCCCCTGCTGCCCCCAGTGCTATGCCTGCTGCCAGTGCTGAACCTGCTGCTAGTGTGTTTTGCAATACTCTGGAGAGGGGGGAGGAGAAGATGATGCCAAGTGTGACAGCAGGGGACCCTAAGTCACAGTTGCCATCCCCAAGCAGTCCCACATGTGCTAGTACTACTACTACTAAGTAGGTCCAGCAGCTTGTTAGTGTTAGGAGGGATGGAGGGGGTAATCACATTACTAGTGACTGTGAGGAGGAAGACTCTGGGGTTGAAATTGATGTGGTTGGTGTTAGTAGTAGTAGCAGTAATAGTGAAGCAGCCAGTGGGACTACTGTTAGGGGAGTGGGAGGGGAAGCATTTGAGAGCATCCAAACTAGCAGTAAAGGGAGCCCACACTATTCCACTGGCCCTGGGAGTCCCATTTCTTCACAACAGTGTCCAGGTGGAACATTATCCTGAAGAAGCCAGAACTGGCGGTGGATAGCAGGCGCAGAAATAATACCACCACCACCACCAGGAGCACAGATCAGCTGCCGGTGCCTGCTGCTACTGCGGACAGTCTGCGTTCTTCACATCACCAATAAATGGCAAGTGTGACACTAGGGGACCCTCTGTCACATTGCTCTTTACCTCCTCCAACCAGCAGTGAGATGTCTGTAATAGAGCGGCAGCAGCACCTAGGGACTAGTGATGGTGGTGATGATGATGGTGGAGAAGCTGGGGAGAAGAGACATTGATGGCCTTTTTAGCCCAAACTGAGAAGGAATGGTAGACAGGAATGAGGATGGGCATCACCACCACCACCAGCAGTGACATTTTGGAATTTGCAACTGCATTAATTCCTGCTGCTGAGTTGCAAGAGCAGCAGGATGCTGCAGAGCAGGCTAGTGTGCCACAGACCACAGTGGACACAGTGGGAATGGGGTCAACAAGTGATGGGGACTAGGACAGGTTCCTCTTGCCAGCAGCAGCAATACTCTTGGTCCTAGTTGCAGTGCTGATTCTGAGGCAGTAGCAGCAACAGCAGCAACATCATGTTCTGCCCTAGACAGTGAAGGGGAATGTGGAGGACAAGAAGAAAGAGGCCATTCTTCTCCACCTGTTCCCTATCCCCTGAAGTCATAGGTGTGGGACTATTTTTCTCGTAGGGCAGGCACAGTGTAGTTATCACCAACTGCACTGTGCACAATGTTTGACAAGTCAGTGAGAAGAGGAAAGGAGGGAACACACCTTGGCAAACATGAAACACAGACACCATGACATTTACGTCAAACATGTTAAAGCAAAACACCCACCACAGAAATCAAGCAACATTGTTGCTGTGCCCCCTAGCTCTCCAGAAAGGCAACAAGACAGAAATCAAAGAGGAGGAACAATAAAGAAACCCAGGCAGAGACTGGAAGTTCCATGACGAGTGAAACAACTAGCTTGCTATCACCTTCTTCCTCTAGGGTAACTACATCTTCTGCCAATCCACCTCATTCATCATTCCCCCCACTGCCAAATGATAGCCACTTTGTACATGTTACAAGATGTGGTGGTTCATGTCTACCCATTGTACACTTGTGGTTCACTGACCACACATGGCAGTGTGGCGGAGGAGAATTGCAAGCAAGGCATTAAACTATTAAACTGTCAGCAAGTTGTCATGTGTCCTTAGCGGGGTGTGAACAAGGGGTATAGTGACAGCAGCGGTACTTGGTTTCTGGTGTCATGGTGTTTTGATACAGTTGTGCCCCCAGGTGTTATTTACCACACACACTGTGCACATTGTAGTTGCTGATGAGGCACAGTTCCTGCTCACAAGGGAAAAATTTCTATTCTAATAACAACACACAGCCCGTGATTCGTGCTGCTCTGTGTCTGTCACTTGCTGAGTATTCATGATTGGTTGTCTGTCATTAGACCTCCTCACACAGCCTTTTTAAACCCAGGTTGAGCACTTACAGGTTGCCCTTTCGTGGTGTTTCTGACTCCACTCTGCCTGACCTGCTTGTCAGATCTCTGGGCCTGTTCTCAGTGTTCCTATGCTACGTTCCGGTGTTCCAGTGTTCCTGTACGTTAACGTTCCGGTGTTCCAGTGTTCCTGTATGCTAATGTTCCGGTGTTCCATTGTTCCAGTGTGCTTGTATTCCGGGGTTCCTGTGTTCCAGCACCGCGCGGGTTAACCTGTACGAGTTCCTGAGTCTCGCGCTCCAGCTGTCGCTCCGGTGACATTGTTCTCCTCGCTATTGCGATACACATTGTTGGTTCCAGCGTGCGGACGCTGGTTTACTCCACTAAACTGGTTGTGTGATTCATTGTTGGTTCCAGTGTGCAGACGCTGGTTTGCTTCACTAAACCTGGTTGCGATACACATTGTTGGTTCCAGCGTGCGGACGCTGGTTTACTCCACTAAACTGGTTGCGTGATTCATTGTTGGTTACAGTGTGCGGACGCTGGTTTGCTCCACTAAACCTGGTTGCGATACACATTGTTGGTTCCAGCGTGCGGATGCTGGTTTACTCCACTAAACCTGGTTGCGATATATATTGTTGGTTCCAGCGTGCGGGCGCTGGTTTACTCCACTAAACCTGGTTGCGATATACATTGTTGGTCCAAGCGTGTGGACGCTGGTTTACTCCACTAAACTGGTTGCGAGATACATTGTTGGCTCCAGCGTGCGGACGCTGGTTTGCTCCACTAAACCTGGTTGCGATATACATTGTTGGTCCCAGCGTGCGGACGCTGGTTTACTCCATTAAACTGGTTGCGAGATACATTGTTGGTCCCAGCGTGTGGATGCTGGTTTACTCCACTAAACTGGTTGCGAGATACATTGTTGGCTCCAGTGTGCGGACGCTGGTTTGCTCCACTAAATCTGGTTGCGATATACATTGTTGGTTCCAGCGTGCGGTCGCTGGTTTACTCCATTAAACCTGGTGGCGCTATTTACCATCCAGTACTGTGGTCAGTCGCTGTCCACTTCCTTGCAGTTGTCTGATTATCCCTGGCAATAGACTTCTGCTGAGTAAGACCTCTATACTTATGCTCTCTGCTGTCTTAGTCACCTGACAGCTGGTCTACTCTCTCAGGCTGCCCTGCCCGGTATTGGTGAGGCCGGTAGAACCTTGTACGTTACCATCCTGTAGGTTGACTCACCCGGTATTGGCAGGGCCGGTAGAGCCTACTACAGTACCTCCTTGGGCTGCCCTGCCCGGTATTGGTAAGGCCGGTAGAACCTTGTAACTCACCATCTTAAAGGTTGCCTTACCCGGTATTGGCAGGGCCGGTAGAGCCTACATTCAGCATTCCATTGGGCTGCCTTGCCCGGTATTGGTAAGGCCAGTAGAACCGGAATATGTCATCTCACGGTTGCCTTACCTGGTATAGGCAAGGCCGGTAGAGCCTGTCATTAATACTGTCACTTGGGTTGCCTTGCCCGGTATTTAGGCAAGGCCGGTAGAACCTGTTGTATGATCTATTGATGTTGTATTGTTATGTATGTTTACCCTACTGGGACTGCCTTTAACTTTTAATAACGTTAAGTTTTTACCAAACCTTAAGTCTGAGAGTCTTCAAAAACCGTGACACACACCCATGATTTTGGAGAAGGGGCAGGTGGAGAAGAATTATTGGACAACTTCTTCTTTTCTCCACATAGACTGGGGGTTACTTATTATGCTGCTACTGCCTTTGGTTCATCACTGGAGCTAGTTGTAGCAAGTGGAACCTTCATCATCCATTTCCCATGTTACTGCTGTTATTGATCCCATTCCCTTTCAGCTTCCTAATCATCCTGCTGCTTAAACAACTCAGCGGCAGCAACAGCAAGAACAACAGTCTCAAATTCCGTATCTACACCAGGGCATTTGACTATGACTATTGGCCACTTGCCAAAAGGACATGACCTGCTGGTACTAGGCCAGTAGGGCATTTTTTTTTCTCAGGGCTTGTGCTTTAAAAAAAATAATAAAAAACCCCATAGTCCTACAAAAAATAAACAGTTTTTGGGGGTTTGTTTCTAACAAGCTTAAGTCCTACAAATCAATGTTTCCTCAGGTCTTGGGGCTCTAACAACAAATCTAACAAATCATCCTCTACAAAATACCCTATCACGTCAACTATCAGTCTACCACAGCTTATGTCAGGGGGTTCCTGTCTCTATCACTTTACATACACATCTCTTATTTTATTTATTTATTTATTTTTATTAACTGTCCCCCCCAATACCAATCAAGAACCCCCCCCAAACAAATTCCCTTTTCAACTGATTAATTTCCCCAGACTCCACCCACCAACACAGGTACCCTCCTCAGACCCCTTTTATACCATGTCCTATGGTTTATTTTATATTGTATTTAGGATTTTTTTTAACTGCCCCCCCCAATCCCAGTAAACAACCCCCCAAAAACATTCACTGTTAAACTGATTCTTTCTTCACAGCCCACCAACACAGGCACCCTCATGCACCTTTTATTTAATGCCTTTGGGAAATAAAATAACCTTTGCTCTGTGTTGTGTGTAAATTCAATGTTCCCATTGATTTCAATTGAATGAGCTCCACCACACAGCCATGAGTGCTCAGTGCACCATAAAGTGTGCAATGGATGGACACAAATTGCCACATCCTAACATCTACAGTGTGGCTATCACTTGCTGGGGGAGGTAACAATGAATGAGATGGATTGGCAGACAATGTTGTTACCCTAGAGCAAGAAGGTGATGGCGAGCTAGTTGTTTCGCTCATCATAGAACTTCCATATGTACTCAGAGGTGGTATTGTGACTTAGGGTCGCCTGCTGTCCTGAGAATTACAAGACACACTGACAGCAGGTTCAGCACTGGTGGCAGCAGGTCCAGCACTGGCAGGAGGCACAGCACTGGTAGCATCAGTGCCAGCATGTCTGACAGCAGGCACAGAACTGGTGGCAGCAGGGGCAGCATGTCTCACAGTAGGCGCAGGCAGCTGACCTCTCCTGCTCTCATTATTACTCTCTTCTTCCTCCCTTGAGATTCATTTCCCCAAGATCCCTAGGGGTGATTTATGGGGACTGGCCAGCATTGTTTCTGTAGTGCTCACTTTCCCCTCCTCCTCAGACTCGGTGGACATATAACGGTCCTTCCAGTTCCTCCATTCATCATTTTTAAACTTGCTCATAGTGATATCAGTCACTATGAACCTCTCCTGCCTCAATTTTGCTAAAAAGATCACACAAGAACAGCACAGCATGTCTATCTCTCTTTGTAGTGGGTTCTCTTGTATTTCACTTCCTCACATTTTTATAGCGAAAAGGAGAAAAACACGTTGATTAATGGTCAAAAGTTTTCCAGCCATTGAAAACATTTTTCAATAGCTGCTTTTAAAGAGGATTTTCCTGTGAAAAAGCAGACAACTATGTGGTTTTCTCAGATTTTTTTTCACGGGAACACGATGGGACCTTTCGATTACCCCTAGATCTAGCGCCATTACTATGAGGTACATAATGGAGTTAATGGACTGGTGTGCCTAGTATCAGTCATGGATGTAAGAAATCTGGTAAATACCAGGTCTCTAAATCATTATCTGTTGTATCAGTGAATGATATTCATTTGTAACTCTTTCACTGGATAAACAAGAGCTATACTATTAGAAACGGCTATGCCTATAACAATGAGTCAATCCCATCAAACTTGTACTGAGTGATTCGGTGTATGTAGCGCATATAAATAACAGAAATATAGGCCGTACATGGGCTATCTTATGCCCCATTAATGTGAACACACAAACAGATGTAAAGAGGGAATCTCCAGATTATAATAGTTTATGATTCTGAGTACTTTTAGTCACACATAAGTATTGAAAAGCCAAGAGATACATTGAACTGTAACGTGTAACACACGTTTCTCCTTCTTAGGTTTTTCAAAAACCATTTGAAAAAGCCTAAGAAGGCAAAACGAGCACTACAGCTCAGGACCACATACTTATGTGATCCTTTCTTATTAGATGATCTCTTTATCTTACTTCTTAAAAGGGCCTTATGGGAGAGATGATTCAGTTTGTTTTGGTCCCACCAAGCTGGTGGACGGAGGCCTCGAGGTCTCCTATGCTTAAAAGAAATGTTTGTTATTTTATTTCCATGGGCGCATTATTGGGAGCACTGTCGTCCGAATACCTCTTGAGAGGTTGCATGGGGCAAAAACATTATTCTTGCTGCTTACTGAGAGGCTTACCGGCTTTTCCAGTGTGCATCTCTCTCTTCTGGTGAGCAGAGGATGCTTCAGGAAGTCAAGCATCCTCTTATTACCTCAAACAGGAAGTTCGGCTCTATGTGTTCCACAGGTGGAACACATAGCCGGCAGGCATCGTTTCTTGCATTCCAGTTGCTTAAAAGTCTGCAGCATGGACAGCCGAACCTTTACAAACGTGAGTGACCACATGTTTATGCTATTTGATGCTTTTCTATTCTATCTTGTATGCTAAATTAACATGGCCTCTGCTGCTAAGCATCCACAACAGGCAAGACTAAGTCTGCATCTGATACAGTGACTCCCAAAGAAGATAAGCCTGTTTCCAAGTCTAAGACTTGTTCAGGCTGTGATTCCAAATTATCCTTTGCTGATTCAACATATTATGCGTAAATTGTATGAAGAAAATTGCAGGTACAGAGATACCCTCTCAATTTCAAGACTTCCTAGGTTAAATGAGGTACTCCGTGCAGGAGACCTTCTCTGCCATGCAAGATTCTTTCAGAAAAAAGCAGAGAACCTCTAACCCTGAAGAGGGAACCTCCGCTATGCATTATATGGAAGAAGAAAGCAGCCTTATGGACCTGAATTCTGCACCCTCATCTGCTGAAGAAGGTGAGTTCATTGAAGAAAGTATATCCTTTAGTATAGTGAAGCTAGACGGTTTCCATAAGGCCATGAGGAAAGCTCGGGGTCTCTCTGATACCTAAAAAGAATTGGATATTATGGACACAGCCTTTGTAGGCCATAAGAAACCCTCATTAGTGTTTCCAGTCCACAAGTCAATCCAGGACACCATCAAGAATGAATGGAGCCTTACTGATAAAAGATCAAACATCTAAGCGCTTTGCTAAAATGTTTCCCTTTCCTGAAGAGGATACTGCTTCTTGGACTTCACATCCCAAGATAGACACGGCTATTGCACAGATTTCAAGTAGGGCTACTATTCTTCTGGAGGATGGTGCTACCCTTTTTAGATGCTATGGAGAAGAGAGCTAACAGTGCTCTAAAAAGCAGTTCCCAGCCATAGGGCATAATCACAGGTCTGCGACAGTCTTAGCCTGTGTCTTTTGCACCCTCAGGATCTGGCTTACAGAACAGCAAGGAAAGGTAGACTCCTTTGTTTCTTGCCCCAGACTTCTGAAGGAAGTAATTTCTATTAAAGAGGCTGTTAATTTTTCATGAGATGCCACTTGCCAGATCATCAGCCCTATCAGTCACAGCCTGAAGGGCTATGTGGGTCAGAGCATGTGAGGCTGATGCCTCATCTAAGAACAGGCAACTATCTCTCCCATTTTCAGGACAAATGCTATTCAGAGACCAACTTCAAGATATCATCAAAAGGTCTTCAGGAGGGAAGAGTACATTCTTATCACAAGACAGAAAGAATAGATCTTCTCCTTCCAGATCATCTAATTACCGCAAGCAGTCCTTTTGGGAAGCAAGTAAATACAGACCCGGTCGGGGTTGTGTTCAGAAGAAAAGAGGGGCTGTCCAGCCAACCAGGGGAGGAACCAGAAGAGAGCTCCCCAGAAGAGGCCAGTTTTCTACTAATTCCCAATGAAGGGACCATGGTCCCATCTATTTTCCCAGTTGGGTCAGGCTGGGAACATTTCTGGATCCTTGGAGGTCCATTCATCGCTACAATTGGGTCCTGCAGATCATAGCGATGGGATATCCCTTGGAATTCAACTCTGTCCCAAAGTATTACAGATTTATGACATCCCAAATATCAAGCAAGCATCGCAGACCCAAGGTTTTCAATACGATCAATGATCTCCTGGCAGCCAGAGTCATAGAAGAGGTTCCCATCGACCAGAGGGGTTCTGAAATTCATTCCATACTTTTCCCAGTGAAGATCTCAAATGGATCAACTCCTTCATCAAACAGGAAGGTTCAAGATGGAGACCCTCTCTTCTGTGATTCTGACAGTACCTCCTCCTTCCTTGCCAAGATAGATCTGGAGGATGCTTATCATCATATTTAGATGCAATCATGTCACAGAAGATTCTTGAGATTTGCGATATTTGGAAAACATTACCAATACAGGATTCTACCCTTTGGGATTGCTTCAGCCTCCAGGGTTTTCATGAACGTGCTGTCCCCAGTAATGGCAGCTTTAAGGGAAAAGGGGAGGAAGATAATACCCTATCTCAACGATCTTCTGCTGGTGGAAAAAGCCAGAGAAAAAGCAGCTTGAAGCACCCCATCCTGTCTTCAATTCCTGTCCTATCTAGGTTGGATCATCAACCAACAGAAAAGTCAACTGGTTCCATCACAGAAATTGGTATTCCTATGAATACAAATTGACACTCAGCAAAGCCTAGACACTCTATCCGAGGACAGAAAGTCCAGGATCATGTGCCGAGTTTGTACCTTTCTATAAGAAAGATAACACACAGCTAGGAAGTTTTCAAAACTCCTAGGCAACCTTGTCATCAGCAGTCCACATCATGCCTGGGGCCAAGACTCACATCAGGAAAATCCAAGACAAGACATAGTAGCCATCATGGACAGGCCAGTGATAGACCTGATGTCACCTATTCTTATCCAGATGGAAGAACAACAGAGAGCTGGGGTAACATGGAGGTAGTGAAGAAAATCAGGAGAGACAGACCTGAAGCCATCCTGATTGCTCCAGCCTGAACCAGGAAAATCTGGTATGCAGATTTAGTGATGTCCATTCTATCTACCATGCCTCTTCCTCAAATTCCAGACTTACTAGCTCAAGGTCCAATTCTTCACTCCAATCCGACATTCTTGAAACTGATGGCTTGGAGGCTGAGAGGAGATTGTTCATTCTGAAAAACATTCCGCAAGAAGTTACCAATGCCATCATCCTGGGGAAAAGACCCACCTCTTCAAGGATCTATTATAGGATTTGGGCTGTCTTTCATAAACGATGCCTTCGGAAGCATCTCTCAAGAAAAAATATTTCTCCAGGAGTAATTCTGGACTTTCTTCAGGATGGGTTACAGAAGGTGTAACTGAAGCTAGAAGGGACCGCATCGCCTTCCGCTGTCGTTCCTGGGTCTCTCCTTCTCAACACCGGACTGGCACCGTCGGATGTACTGGTTGAGCAGATAAACGGTCCGGTTGTCAACTTGAAGAGGCATCGAACCCTGGTGTAGTCGACTCTGTGTTGAAGGATGAGGGTCGAGGAGGGGTCGCCAGAGCTCCCGAGCAGTCGAGTATCGCAGGCTGACAGTCGAGAGTGAGGCCTCAAGTCCCGATCAAATGGCGAACCGGGGAAATGTCGGAGGAACCCGGTAGCTGTGATTAAGCAGATTCAAGCACACTGTAAGCTCGAATTGGATGAACTCAGGAACTCGAAGAAGGGGAAGACGGAGTCCACGTTGCCACCTGACAGCATAGAAAGTCCGGTCGCAGGAAGCTGGCAGCAGGCGGTCGACGATACAGGATACTCAGTTCAGACGGGCGTCAGAGTGGCCGCTTTATACCATAGAACATAAGACACCAGGACTCGGTTGTTCACTCTGAAGACTAACTCTTTATTGGTACAAACCACACATATTTATACTCAAACCTTACATTGACATACATGGACCAACCAGATACAATAGGGACATAATCCAATCACAGTACAGGAGACAAAAGACCAACGGCAGATGGTCTAACAAATACAATGACTCAGACATGATTACATTTCAGATACAAAAGGGTTTGATTAATTGCAGACAAAAGACACAAAGAATTGAGGGGCGGAAATACACATTAGAGGGACAATGGCCAGGGGTTGAAGCACATATGCAACTGGTTTGAATATTCGGCTTCAACCCTGGCCAGTCAAGGCGTATAGTGAGTCTGCTGGTCGACCAATCCCTAAGCCGCTTACTTTTCCCCATGTTAGGTCTATGGGAGACCTTTAAACCTCCTGCTCAGGGATTCGATCAATCAGGCATCGACTCTCTGCCCTCAACTCCTCGTGCTCGACACGGTGTTGTCTCCCAAACCGGGAACCTCCAACCCATAGTCGGTGAATTAATAAACCCTCGAATACACTACTTACATTAATCTAGGCCGTTCGGCATTACACACAGTCTATGAACCCCAGTCCTTAGCCAGTCTCTTAGGCAAGCGTTCGACTACTGCCTATTCCCATAAAGTAGAGTGGGAGCCTTTTTATTTAGTTTAGTGGCTGTTGTTCTCATACGACCGGACCCCATAAGGGTGAAATGTCCACAGTCTTATGGATCTAGGGCTGAACAGTCTTATGCCCAGACAAGGGCTCCATTAACGGACTAAGCTCCGTTACAGAAGGGTCTAAAACCTCTTGAAAATGCAACTTTCAGCTCTATCTGCTGTCTTAGCTACTCCCTTTTCTGAAATATATACGGTTAAAAGATATATTTCAGCCATCTCTAAGATTAAGCCCACAATCAGAGAGATTATACAAGCCTGGGATCTCAATATAGTTTTAACTCAGATTGTATCTGATACGAGCTTTGAACCTCTTAAGTAAGTCTCACTGAAGAACCTGACCCTTAAGACTGTTTTTCTCCTCTGTCACCTCAGCCAGAACAGTTAGCGAACTTCAAGCTCTCTCCTGCTCCTCTCCTTATACAGTTTTCCATTAAGAATAAGTGGTCCTGCAAACTAGACCATATTTCTGATGCAAGGCATCTTCTGAATTTCATCTCAGTCAAGAACTTGTGCTTCCTTCATTTTGTCTTGATCCTCAAAATCCTGAGGAGAAGATTTTTCATAACCTCGATTTGGTCAGGTGTCTATCCATTTATCTGAATAGGACTAGACCTTTTAGGAAATCAGAATCACTTTTTGTTCACTTTTTTTTGAAGATTTAAAGGCTCATCAGCCTCTAAACCTTCCATTGCAAGATGGATCAGAGATTGCATCAAATTAGCATACATTTCTGCTAGTCAAGATGCACCTTTATCAAGCACTACAGACTTGATGTACAGGCATCAGCTGATGACAAGTTTGGCAGGAAGGTCTTACAGGCAGTAATACCTGACTAAGGTGGGATCTGTCCTTCTATTTCCCCTCCCTTACTGGTACTGCTTGGCGAAGTCCCACTTGTTATTTGTCGTGGTAAGGACATAGAGGAAAAGGACATCAGCTCCAGCGAGGAAGTTCTCCTCTCTGGTGGGGAAGATGATATCCACCATGGAAGCAGTACCATTTGCCATGGCCCATGTCAGGGAGCTTCAGAGGTTTGTGATCCACGCTTGCAGGGGAGACCCAGACCTAATCTAGATCATCCTATTTCCCTTTCTGCAGAAGTGGAACAGAGCGTTAACTGGTGGTTGAACCTCTCCAACCTGAAGAAAGGGAGGCCTTTCGTGACTCCATACTGGACCATTGTGATGATGAATGCCAGCATTCTCAGTTGTGGCGCAGTCTTGGGTCACCTGAGTGCTCAGGGTTGCTGGTCAGTGGAGACCACTTCTTCTTCCCATCAACGTCTTGGTGCTCAGGGTGATATTACATGCTCTGACCTACTGGTCCTCTTATCTGCTGGGATGCCCTATCCGAGCCAGTCAGACAATGCCACAACCATGGCTTACATCAACAAGCAAAGAGGCACCAGAAGTCCCGCTGCCTGGTTCGAGGTCAAGGCTATTTTGGCTTGGGCAGAAGACCATGTGCCTGCTTTCTCCACCGTGCACATCCCAGGTGTAGAAAACATCCTTACAGACTTCCTCAGTCACCACACAGTGGACCCAGATCAGTGGGAGCGTCACACAGAAGTGTTTGACCTCCTAGTACAGAAGTGGGGTCTTCCCTTGATAGACCTGATGGCCACCAGGGACAACCAAAAGGTTCAGATGCTTTGCTCATGCTGGAGGGATCCCCTAGCATTTGCGGTAGATGGTTTGTCGGTTCCATGGCTGTTCCATCTGGCCTACATTTTTCCTCCACTTCCTCTCCTGCCCTGGGTCCTACAGAAGATTCGGATGGATGAAACCTCAGTCATCCTGATCACTCCTTATTGGCCCAGACAGCCATGGTTCTGATAACTACTGGCCCTGTCTGCTCTGGAACAGTTTCCTCTGCCACAAAGACAGAATCTCCTTCTTCAGGGTTACCTGTGGAAGGAGGATGTATACCATCTGGCTTTGACAGAATGGCTGTTGAAGTCTCCATCTTGAGGAAGAAGGGCTATTCTTCTGAGGTTGTGTCCACTATGATTCAGGCTAGGAAACCCGTTTCTTCTAAGGCCTGTCATAGGGTTTAGTCTATCTTACATGCTTGGTGTGTGGAAAGGGATCTGTCCTCACAGGATTTTTATCTTCTGGCTATCCTTTCCTTTTTGCAGGACAGTGAAGGTTCAGACTTCTCTCTGTCTTTTTTCAGAGACGCATTGCCATTTTACCGGATGTCAAGGTCTTCTTTCAGGGTGTCGCTCATGTTTTCCCTGCTTATAAGGTTCCCACTCCTCAGTGGGACCTTAATTTGGTCTTAGGCATATTGCAACAGCCTCCTTTTGAGTCCTTTCCTCTACTTTTTCTGACGTGGAAGATGGCCTTTCTTTTGGCTGTGGTCTCTGTCCACAGAGTTGCTGAGTTGCAGGCTTTGTCCTGCAAACCTCCTTTCCTAGTATTTAACAAGGATCAGGCTGTTCTGCGTACCTCCCAGGAATTTCTTCCTAAGGTGGCCTCTGGGTTCCACATCAATCAGGAGATTGTTGTGCCTTCCTTCTGCCCTGACTCTAAATCTGACCAGGAGAGGGATCTCCACTTTTTGGATGTGGTGCTTTGCCTTAAGTTTTATGTGCACTGCACTGAGTCTGCCCATCAGACTGATGCCCTGTTTGTTATCCTGGAGGGTCCTTGGGCAGGTAAGGCGGTGTCCAAGGTGACTATTGCATCTTGGATTAAGTCCACTATCCGCAAGGCTTACGAACTCAGGAAGAAACCTGTTCCCTTTCGCACCACAGCGCATTCCACTAGGTCTCTTGGGACCTTCTGGGGCTACAAGAATCAGGCCTCTACTGATCATCTGTGGAAGGTGGCCACTTGGTCCTCTGTGCACACGTTTGTCAATCACTACCATGTTGATGTTCTGGCTTCAGCTGAAGCCAGCTTTGGCAGGAAAGTCCTGGAGGCAGTTTTGCCTGTCTAGGACTTTTCTTTCCTGTGCCTTATAGTTCTTTATTCTTTGAGCCCTGTTGGCTCTTGTTCTGAGTGCTCTGTTACAGTTATTCAGTGCCCATTTAGTTTGGGCCGTTCCGTGTCCCGGATAGTCCATGGGAACACTGATATCATGGGGATGGACGTTGGTCCTTTCCTTCCTTTTTTCCCCCACCCTGGGAACTCAATGGTGGTACATCCCCACGGTACCTGTAAGCTATATGGATGACAGATAAAACATGATTTTAACCTTACCTCTTAAATCCTTTTCTCTTAGTCCATATAGCTTACAGGTACCATAGGGAAGCAACAGCTCCTCCCAGTAGGCTGGAACAATTCTTCAAAGATGTGCAGGGTTGGAGCCTCCCTCTCCTCCATAGCAGGCTACCCAGCCAATCCCCTCCAGTTAGATTTGTTTAACACTAAACCTACTGAGCTAGATAGTGAGAAGAAGAAGAGGAAAACTCCTGTGAGCATGGACCCAATTAGGACTCCCACGTCCATCCACAGGAACCAAGCATGTTCTCTTTCACTTGGTGGTAGACCTGTAAGCTATATAAACTAAGAGAAAATGATTTAACAGGTAAGACTAAAATCCTCTTTTTTTCCATTGTTATTTCCTTCTTTACATTTGTAGTTAACGACAGTGGCTGTGATCTACTTCTTTTGCATTTGTTCCCCAATGGTATATACTGTTGGGTACATTTCTGCAACCTAAATTTGAATTCTGACCATTTTTCCTCATTATTTTTGCCTTTAAATAATTTATCGATGTGTTGCATTGAAGCTCTTAACAATCTGAAATTAGCTCAATTGGATTGTGGTTGGGTGCTTGACTTGGCCCTTAAAAACTCCTTTGTTGCTCAGGTAGTATGTTGAGGTCATTGTCCTGCTGCAATTTAAAATGCCTTCTAATGAGGCATTTGGTTGGATCTGATCAGATAAGATGTTTTTGTACACTTCAGAATTCATCCTGTTGCTGTCTTCAGCAGTCACATCATCACTAAACCAAAATGAGTCATTTATGTGGCAGCCATACATGCCCAAGCCATAACACTGCAAGCACCATGTTCTACAGATGGAGTGGCTTTTTTCACTAAAATTCCGTTCCATAGAAAATACATAACATTTTTGCCTTTTCGCCACCATCAATAAATTTCCTGTGAGAACTTTGACATTTTTACCTGTGCTAGATTTCCTAATGCCATATTACTTCTTCTAATGGGTGAAGCTGTGAGTCCTACAGCAACATATGCGTTGAAAAAATTGTTAGAGGGCTGAGTGCCTTTGTTCTTTTCCCACAACACCAGCTCCCTGTTTAAAGTGATAGTAATGTCTCATAATAAAAGCAGCTCTAATTAATCATCATAGTATTTGGACTTTGGAGAGTGTTATTTCAATTCTGTCAGAGTTGTAGTTCAAGAGTAATTCAATGACAAAGTGTCCCACTCCCGCCCCTTTTACTGATGTAACACTGCTCAGCCAGAGCAGAAGGGAGGTGCCCAGGTAGACTGCAGAGAGGGACAGCCTTCAATTAAGATAAGGGAAAAACCTGAAAAACTTGTCAAGGGGGGCAGGGATTTCATTGTTTTCATAGGAATAAGAGTGTCCCCTTCTGTTATCTGTCTGGTCTATGGACTGCATTCCACATCTGAGAAGAGATGGCTTACACTAGGTAAAAGGGGCGGGAGGGGAAACTTTGCTTGTGAATATCTCTTAAATCATAAAGGTTTGAGAGATAAGTCTTATATCATTCTTCGTGTTTTTTTAATGCCTACACAATAAAATAAAGTTAAAACGAAGTATTACTATCCCTTTAAGTATCTGCCATGCAGCAGGGTGCAACAGATGATGTCATTTCTTTAGAGCCACTGTTTTCAACAATAGAAAAGGGTAGCATGTCAACCTCCAACATATTGGCAAGTAAACTATTCTACAGGTGATCGTTTGCATTATTTTTGTGCAGGTTTTGATTTATTTTGAAGAAGTGTGGGATGGTAGTACATAGTTGAAGAGCTGTGTAACTTTATTGCTTTAACAACAATGACTTGTGAAGGCGGTGTGGGTGGGGCGGTATGGGTGGACACTCTATGACTCTTTGCAGTAGTAGCAGGAAATCTTGCTACACTCTCTGACACATCAACATCGCTTCTATTATGTACCGCAGAGCCCTGGTAGCTTTTAAAAGTACTTCTGCTGCTGCTGCTAGTGGTGGCATCTCAACCCTGTTGATGGTGTGTCTTCCAGTCAGGTCTGTGTTTGTGCTTTAGGTAGGAACTCATTGAGGAGATACGTGCTTTCCCTCTACTCACATGCTTTTTTACATAGACAATAAATAGCAGCATTTTTAGCTTTTGATCATGAGTAATTTCGCCATACTGTGGACTTCATAGACTGCAGGGTTCCTGATGGTTTCTACTACTATTGGTCCTAGATGTTGATGAAATTGTAGCTAATAATGTGGATGCTGATAACTAGGGATGGTCGCAAATTTCGCCTCAAACGAAAATCGATGAAAAATGGCACTTTCCACTTGGTGAAAAATGTCCAGAGAAAAGTGCAGATTTTCCACTTTTTCCCACTTTTTTCACCTGGCTTATTCCATTGAAATCAATGGGAACATTGAAGTTACACTCGACACATTACAAATATTATTTTATTTCCTAAAGGCATATTATAAAAGGGGCATGAGGGTGCCTGTGTTGGCAGGATGTGGGGAAAGAATCAGTTGAACAGGGAATAATTTTTTGGGGGGTTGTTTACTGGTATTGGAGGGCAGTTAATAAATAAATCCTAAATAAAAAAAAAAAAAAACAACAACCCATAAGACATGGTATAAAAGGGGTCTGAGGAGGAGGCCTATGTTGGTGGTTGGAGTCTGGGGAATGAATCAGTTGAACAGAGAATTTGTTTTGGGGGGTTTCTTGACTGGTATTGGGGGGAAGTTAATAAAAAAATAAGATATTTGTATTTAAAATGATAGAGACAGGAACCCCCTGACATAAGCTGCCACTGGGGTGGACTGATACTTAACTCAATATAATATTTTGTACAGGATGATTTGTTAGATTCAGTGGTATCTCCAGCATTCATACGTAGGGGGGCACATGGGGGCCAGGGACAAAAGTAGGGGGGGCAATTATAAAACCCTATATATATATATATATATATATATATATATATATATATATATATATATATATATTATATATATTATACACACACTCACATTTGGAAAACATAAATTTACAAAATTCATATTTCTCTATTTCCAGCAACTGCCTCAGAGATGAAAAATGGATTAATAAATACAGAAGAGAATATGCTTCTCAGTATTATTTCCCAGCTTTGGGCCAACATCAACTGTATGAAGAACTGGAGCTAAATGTATAAACTTGATAAAGTTCTCTGTATTGTACAGCAAACGCCTTAAAGGGATAGTGATGTTTCATAATAAAAGCAGCTCTAATTAATCATCATAGTATTTGGACTTTGGAGAGTGTTATTTCAATACTGTCAGAGTTATAGTTCAAGAGTAAATCAGTGACAAAGTATCCCCCTCCCGCACCTTTTACCGATTTAACACTGCTCAGCCAGATCAGAAGGGAGGTGCCCAGGTAGACTGCAGAGAGGGACAATCTTCAATTAAGATAAGGGAAAAAGCTGAAAAGCTTGTCAAGGGGGGCAGGGCTCTCATTCTTCTGATAGGAAGAATATTGTCCCTTGCTGTTATCTGTCTGGTCTATGGACTGCATTCCACATCTGAGAAGAGATGGCTTACACTAGGTAAAAGGGGTGGGAGGGGATAATACTAGAGGTCTTGAATGCATTTCAGGTGTTTGCCTTCTCTAGCTCAAAAATTTGCTACTTTCTCTTCCTCTCACCAAAACAGAATTGCTTGCTGCGGGAACCTAATACCTCTTTTATAATATGCCTGCAGGAAAAGAAGGGAAACTTGCTATGTGGTATGGAGGAATTCAGTCTTCCCATTGATTTCAATGCAATGAGCTAGGAAAAAAATAGAGCTTTTTCTGAGAAAAGTGCCATTTTAATCCTGTCTCTCTTCTTAAGGGGAACACATATGTCCATTTCTAGTACAGTTCCGTTCTTTCTCCACACTTTCCTCTTTACATAATTCTGGTACTGGCTAATATTCGCCTTATCTGTACATAAGACTTTGTTCCAGGATGGTACAGTTTCTTTATTGTGTTTAGCAAACTATAACCTGGACTTTCTATTCTTGAGGCTTACGAATGTTTTGAATTTGTGGTAAACCCTTTATTATTATGCTGGTGTAGACTTTTCTTTATGTACTGTTTGGTATTTCTGTACTTACATCCTAGAGAGTGTTCTTATCAGTTTGACAGTTGAAAAGGGTGTTTTCATTTGCTCATCTGTGTGTTCTTGCTTCTAAACAATGTACCAAACCATTGATTATGACACACCTAATGATTTGGCTATGTCTCTGAATAATTTATTACAATTTTTAAGCCTCATGATAGCAGGCTTTACTTATATTATTATATTGAAAGACAGTAGCAGACTCCAAATGCAAATGCCAAAGGACACACAAAAGTGAAAATTGCCCAGTCAATAAAAATGGGGGACAAAACACTTATATATGTGAAAGGAAAAAAATTAAACAGGGAATAGACTGAAGAAAACATATGGAAGGTATGTAAAAGAAGACAAGAGCTGAGCTAACTGCCTCAGATAATATTTATGTCAGTTTTTTACAGAGGAACCTAATGTAACTAGGACGATATGGGCCCCCTTGGATACCAGGCTCTGCCACAAATGCATCATTTGCACCCCCTATAGTTACACCCCAGCTTTGGAACATTAACAGTCCAGCCCTTTAACTCCTTGGAGGCCATGGCAAAGCCATGCATTGAAGACCTCTGTAGCACCAAAGGGGTTGACTTTGTATCCATATGAAATTTAGAAGAACGCTAAATGGTACTATTAACTAAATTTATTCTGCCAAAATGTATCAGGTAACAGAAACCAGATATTTTAACCCGATCATATTTTTTACGTAGAAACGGTTAGTTTATAGTTCAATACAAGAGAAGTCTAAAAGATAACAAAAGTGCAATGTTTAATTCTTCCGTACATCTTCTGGTTCTAACAGAACCATGTATACACTATTACTACAGTCTTGTTCCCATGTCAAACATTACTTACATTTGTTCTGTGGAACCTCCTGCATTAATTCAGGGAACCCTGTGGTTCCATGGAGCACATATTCAGAACCAGTCCTCTTTAGTTTTGGTTCCAATTTATGTAGATAATGTATCCATATGCGTAAGTTTTGACTTCCTTTGCTCACAGCTTCTGCACCTTTATGTACGAGGGAAAAGCCAAGCAAACAGTCAAAAAGCTACATTAGTTCATTACCCCCTTTTCTTCAGTGTGATGTTATATTCAGATATATTTCTGTTTAATATGTGTTTAGATAAGTGCTGTTTGTGACCCTCCTATTCATGTAAATTATGTGCTGTCTCCACTGCTACATCTCTCATCTGGCCTAGATATGTCATATTGTGTATAATGGCAGTTGTGTGTACCCAGTAACATTGTGTCTGCAGCTTGGCTCAGGCTGGCCACATCACCAATAATAGATTCTGTCAGGTGGAACGAAGCCGATCTGTACAGTTGCAGAGCCAATCTAGGTCACAGTAAACCACTCATGGCTCACCCTCACCACTCTTACACTGAATGTGTCCCTTGAGCTAAAAATGTTCCCCAGTATAAAACCAATGTCACAGCAGTGCCACCAGTCAAACTTTTCCAATGTTTGGGAATATTGGTATCTCATATGAACCATCAAGGGTTTAGCATGACATCACTGTGTTCTGAGTAAGGTCACACAAGGCGAATAACATAACTAGTGGTATGCAAATAAATTTGTTTGTGTGTTTTTGAACCTGTCCAGCATTTGTCAAACAGCATTTATAAAACAGATACAAACATGGAGCAAATGCAATTTTGCATCCAACAAATAGACCAATGATACATATTGAATCTTGGACATTCTAATGAGTTGAGGTGGTGGGTTGAATTGCTCTCCCTCATTAAGGGACCAGATTACCTAAAAGCAACTTGAGTGATTTTGCAATAGGTTTTCAAATAACCTTAACAGTTTATTCGCTTTTTTACTTATAAAACTAGACTTTAGGTTATTTAGATTAATCAATAATTATAGCATGCCATGCACTTCCTGTCATATCCCTACTTTAAAGGGATATGTTTCATAATAAAAACAGCTCTAATTAATCATCATAGTATTTGGACTTTTGAGAGTGTTATTTCAGTTCTGTCAGAGTTTTAGTTCAGGAGTTATTCAGTGACAAAGTGTCCTCCTCCCGCTCCTTTTACTGATGTAACACTGCTCAGCCAAAGCAGAAGGGAGGTGCCCAGGTAGATTGCACAGAGGGACAATCTTCAATTAAGATAAGGGAAAAACCTGAAAAGCTTGTCAAGGGGGGCAGGGCTTTCATTGTTCTAATAGAAAGAAGAGTGTCCCCTGCTGTTATATGTCCAGTCTATGGACTGCATTCCACATCTGAGAAGAGATGGCTTACACTAGGCAAAAGGGGCGGGAGGGGGAAACTTTGCTTGTGAACATCTCTTAAATCATAAACGTTTGAGAGATAAGACTTATATCATTCTTCATGTTTTTTTAATGCCTACAAAATAAAATAAAGTTAAAACGAAGTATTACTATCCCTTTAACTCCCCCACTCACCAACACAAACCATTTCAGTTCTTGAGGAGGTGGGTAATTTACTGGGCTTAGTGTCAATGGTGCATATTTATGGATGTGCTAGTGCAGCCATCTTCTGCTAGTATCTAACACCAGGGGCTGCACTGATAGGTATGCCTTACAGGGTATGATCGCTGTAGGGCATACTGGTGGGAAAACTCCACCTACATTCCAGCACCATAGAATGTGAAGGGAAATGGCATACATTAACTCTGTTTCTTCTACTCCTGTCTCCTTAATACATTGGCTTAAAGGGATAGTAATGTTTCATAATAAAAGCAGCTCCAATTAATCTTATAGTATAGTATTTGGGCTACGAAGAGTGTTATTTCAGTACTGTCAGAGTTGTAGTTCAAGAGTAAATGAATGATAAAGTATCCCCCTCCTGCCCCTTTTACTGATGTAACATTGGTCACCACAGAGCAGCAAGACTCTCTGGATGGATCGCAGAGAGGGACAATCTGAAGTGAGCATAAGGAAAAACCTGAAAAATCTGTCAAGTGGGGTAGTGGTTATACTCACAGTAAGAAGATTGTCCCTTGCTGCGACCTGTCTGGTCCCAGGACCAGATTCCATATCTGAGGGGAGGTGGCTTACACTAGATAAAAGGGTCTGGAGGGGGATACTTTATCATTCAATTACTCTTGAACTACAACTCTGACAGTATTGAAATAACGCTTTCCATGACCCAAATGCTATGAAGATTAATAGGGACTGTTGTTTTTGTGAACCATTATTGTCCCTTTAAGCAAGACACAGAGGAAAGGATCTCCTTGGTATATCCCCAAACTTCCCTCTTGTCCTACTCTGGAACAAATGATGTTAAGGGGAGGCTCTCTGGTGAATGCAGCATAGTGTATTGGCATTAGACAGTCAGCTGGATGTACAATGGCAATTTTGATCTTAATCAGGCACTGGAATTGCCTGATTAAGTGCAGAATCATCACCTGAATGCGTGGGGAAGGAAATGTAGGTCTTAAATAGGAAGTACCTACATGGCAAATCTTAATTAGCTTAATCTATAAAGCCTAGATAAATAAAACATGGATAATACCACAGATAGAAAACTCTTACAAAATTATCAAAGTTGTTTTTTAGGTGCTAGAAGGCCTAATTCAGCAATCTAAATTGTTGCAATCCTGGGGCAAACCAACTGCACCTTGTGGATGAAATTAAAATTCCCCAAGTTCCCATTGGTCTAAAATGGGGTTATAACCGCTTGAATGTTCGAGAGGTCTCCCACACCTCTTACACAATAAATGGACGTGCAACTGGAAAAGGAAAATTGTGCTTCAAAACTATGGTGACCACATTTCCATTCTGCCATTCAGGAACACTGTGGAGATGAGAGCAGCAGAGTACTTGTCCTTAGATCTAGTGCAGCTATGCGGGAGGGGTCACCATACATAACTATATATCATGGGACATCAATGTGCAAACTGGTATTTCGTTCTAACCACTAGCGGGAGAACTGCCCATTGACTTCTGTGACAGAAAACAATATCTGTAGTGGGCTACATGATAATGTACATCAAGCCCAAAGCCTTAGACAAGAATTACACTACAACAAAATTGCGCTTCAGCTTCAGTTTGATGTCAGGATCAAGGCTCAGTTCTCTCGCTAGTGTTTAGAAGTCTGTCTGGAAGCCATATTTTTGTAGCCAAACAGAGGCATCGCTTTCTGTCACAGTAGGTAATGGGCAGTTCTCCTAGTATTTAGAACACTGTGCTCTAGAGTCTTCATTCTGGTACTTTGCATTGTACCAGAAGGGGACTATCAGGGACATGAGAAGCATATTTAAAATCTGGGACTGTCCTGGGAAATCTGAGTCATGTGGTCTCCCTATGACCAAAATGCATCCACAATTGTGGATACTATAGGGGGCAGGTAAAAATGTCCCATATTTCCATTGACTTCTCTAAGGGTATACTTTTAAAAGGTTGACACGCAAAAGAGCGTGCAACCTTTTAACACATTAACCATGTCGTCTTAATAAAAATGATGACATGAGAATCTCTCACTGCAAGATTCTCATGTCGGGTAATGAAAGGTCGCTTGATGTTGCCTAGCACAGAGAAGGAGGAATGAAGAGCATTTCTGGGGTTCTGAAGGTTTTCATTGAGAATATATGACTGTTTCACTGATCTGAACCACTAGCACTGCAAGAGTTAAAAATAATAATAATTTAACCTTTCGATTGCCAGGAGGGTAAGCAACGGATAGTAGAGCAATGCTTTGCGTACCTTCAGAACCCTGGAAATGTGCTTAATTCCTTCTTCTCTGTGCCAGACAACATCATGCGACCTTTCATTACCTGCCATGAGAATCTTGCACTGTCTTGCAGAGCGAGATTTTCATGTCAGCATTTTTATTAAGAAGACCTGGTTAATGTGTCAAAAGGTTGCACACACTTTTGCCTGAGACCTTTTAAAAGTAAACCCCCTCTAATCTAAGGCAGTAGATTTCATTATAACACTAGGGTAACCAGATCATCCCTACAACCTCAATCTAACACTAGGGTTACTGGATCATCCCTACAACCTCAATCTAACACTAGGGTTACCGGATCACCCCTATAAAAAGAGGACACATATGAAAAATTGCCTACTGCATCGATGCATGGGGACCATTGCAGCCTAATAATTAACCACTGAAGCCCTGCAGCAGACATTTTTCATGTGTGTCCTTTTTTATAGTGATGATTTGGTAATCCTACCTAACTGTAGAATTTTTAGAGCAGCCCTAGCATTTTAAAGGTATTTATCAAGAGAATAAAAAAACATGACAAACAGGAACAGATTTTGCAAAACAATTTCCCTTAGTATACATTTAACACTAAATATACAATTTTTTGTAAATTTTCATGGAAAACAAAAAGTGCCATCCTAAACTGTAGCTGACAAGCACTAAAGTGCCATGACACCCTGGTTGAGAACTATTGCACTAAGGTGCACTGAGAGTGTTACAGAGGACTGTTTATGAAGGACTGCACTGGAATAACAGATGCACCACGCTGGCCTGTCCAATTTAAATTACTCTATTAACTCTTTCAATGGATGTCTTACCTGTCCTGATCTTAGAGGGAATAAAAGTGCATTTAACCCTTGGACTCTAGAGAACAAAGCAATGTGTTAGATACCACTCTAGCATTTAATGGGTTAAAAGCCTCAAATAAAATAAATGTCTTATTTTTACCCCCCACCCACCCTTTGGTGAAGCTGATTTACTCCAGAATTGTTCATTTTTCTTTCTGTGTAATACCCTAATTATCTATTCCAGGTTTGGGCAGCATGATGCCTTCGAGCTGCTGCCAGACTATAATTCCCATTGTTCCCTGCCAGCTTTTGAAGTTGTGAAGCAGCTACAGTGCTTGATGTTGCCCACCCAGTTCCATGCGTTCTAAGTGTATATTCTGTGGAAAGTATTATAGAGGTGATACACAGTATTTCTCTTACTCCTTCCTTAATAAAAGCATCACCCTCCCCCTTGCATGCCACACTCTACCTAGTGTTCAGAACTCTCCTGGGAGAACGTTAACTCTTTGGGTATTGGAACATTTTGCAAAGCAGCTAGGTAGATGTAGGACCTGAAGACAATGGCTACTCTTCTACTTTTGTTTGCTGAAATCCCTGACTGAATTCTTGTGCCACTCCATGGATCATCAAAATCCATCTGAAGTAATTCACGGATAATGTAATGTTTTTATTATGACCATGCAGGTAGTTATAACCCTGTGTTTGTTTCCAGAAATTATTGTCACACATAGCTAGGTTATATGTCACATATGGCAGCAAAATGGTTAAGAGGCCTGTAAACCTGTAGGTGGGGAGCAGTCTACTAGCAGAGATGTCAGGACATCCAGACAGTAATTACAATTATCCAATAGCTCTCTTTGTTAACTGCAGATGGAAGTAATGACAGTGTTTAGGAGCCTGGACAGATTACAGCATTTAGCTCATCTGCCTGCACAAGTCAGACTGGGCACAAACCCAGTACATTGTCCCCCTGTCACCACAACTAAACCATGAATGGACAGCTCTGCGTTCTGCAATAGAGCACTCTGCCATTCAGCACTCATGTGCTTGGTTATGGAAGAAATGTCTTAGTCTATAAGACATCACCAGAAGCTAAATGCCAAACTTCATTTACACAGAGTGGGGGCATATATACTAATCCAGTTCTAGCAGGGTGCCCTCAATTGGAGAGGAATTGAAATAATAAGGTTAATATGGGGGCCACTGGCACTGGCACTTGGTTCCCAAATCAAACAAATATTTTCACAGAGGAATAACTGAAACCTGTTGGGATAGATGGGGCCTCTTTTGATGCTGGGCCCCAGTGCAACAAAACAGTCTGCATCCCCTGTAGTTACACCCCTGGTGGTAGGAAACGTGAAGCCCTCCAACAGCGATTATGTTTCAACTCACATCAATAATGGTAGCTGTAGTCTGGTAAAGCTGGGGACCTTATGTTCACTACCTCAGCTACCAGACAGGCTTGGGTGCCAGTATATGTGATTCTATGGCTACCATGGGACAACAGTGTGTGGGGGGTCAATATGTGTGATTATATGGCCACCAATGCAACAGAACAAGACTGGGGGTCAGTATTTGTGGTCCTATGGCTACCATGAGACGAGGCTGGGGGAGATTAGTATGTGGGGTTCTATAGCTACCAGTGTAGCAGAACAAGGCCAGCGTTAAGTACTGTGGGACAAGGCTGGGGGTCAGAATGTGTAAGTCTATAGCCAGTGCAACAGAAGTTGGGGGTTGAGGTGAAAAACAGTGCAAAAATGTACTTTTTTTCACTCACATTCCCACAGAAGGTGAAAAGTGTTGTTATGTTATGGGCAAAGGTTTTCAACTATCCCTATTCCTAACTCTCCACACATAGGTTTTTAAACTGTTTACCATTTTGTTGGTGGGTTCAGCTTCATTAACAGCCATTAGTTGGTGCCTGCTGCACTGTAAGAGTTTGGGTGGTGTGGTGAAAGCACCAAGGAGCTCTGAGTCTATCCCTAACCCAAAAATGACAGCACACACCTTGCTCATACCAAGCAATGATGTAGGATAAATCAACCATGCTATTGCCTTTGGGGCAAGCAGCTTCAGCCTCGATCTACTTCTTAAACACAATAGGATGGCTGATTTCTCCTGCACCGCCTCATGAGCAAGATGCATGATGTCATGCTGGGGGTTGGGGGAATAGACACTAGTGAGTATACACTAGTACACCAGTGAGTGTACAATGCTGCATCCTTACTGGTGTCAATGCTTGGCACAGAGGTGGGGAAATTAAGGTTCTCCATCATCAGGAAGCTGCCAGATAGAAAACAAAATAATGAGCTACTGAAAGCCCTGCTGACTGTCTGACAGGCATAATATTAAAGCACACAATATGTGCTTAAATAGAAGCAAATGTTTTGCAAGGGTAGGAGTGTTCCTTTTAAACAAAACTGTATTCTACAATCATTTTTTTATGTTGAAGTGGTAGCATATGCAAAAAAGAATGTACTGGATTAATAAAAAGTATGTGGGCACTCATCCAAGTCTCTGGTACCCACATCTGTCCTCTCCTAGTAACTAGATGTGATA
This sequence comes from Rhinophrynus dorsalis, assembly GCA_037306005.1. Taxonomy (NCBI): domain Eukaryota; kingdom Metazoa; phylum Chordata; class Amphibia; order Anura; family Rhinophrynidae; genus Rhinophrynus; species Rhinophrynus dorsalis. The sequence continues at coordinate 149,910,947 of CM074722.1, read as the reverse complement.
CCTGGTTCTAGAGATGCACTGTGAAATGTGAACCTATTACAAGCAGTTCTCTGAATACACCTGTTCCACTCATTCCTAGACTAGAATTCACTGTGCCACTGATTGTCTTGCTGGACACATCATGCAGGAAGCCTCAGCAGCATGGCTGTGTTCATGCAAAGCATTAATACTGACTAATGTCCCAGAGATTGTTTCCACTTTCCAGTGTTTAATCTTGGCTTGTTTCTGACTTTGATTTTTTGCCCCCATCCTGATCTCTGCTACGTCAAAACCAAGATTTTGCCTGCTGATTTGGATCCTGCGGTTTTGGTTTTCTGTGAGCCCTCCTTGGTGGTTACTCATTTTGTAGTCCCTGCACTTTCATTTCTGCATTCATTCCTGCTTGTGCCACTGGGTTTCCTGCTGCCTCCATCAATGAGCAAGTGTGACCATTATGGTCCAGGTCTGGCACAACCGATCCTAACCTTGCAACTTACAACTTTAAACATGGCTTGTTCCTATCGTAAGGTTGTACTTGCAATCAACATCTCTCTCCAAAGCTATGCACACCAGCCTCTAGCAGCTTTCAACAGCAGTGTTGGGTCATTTTTTCTGTCTGCCATCTTGTGGTTCCAAGTCCCCAGCAGTCCAGAATCACTACCAACAAATAAGTGCCTACATTTTCCTCTGCCTCATGAGTCTGCCTCCTGTCGAGTTAGAATGACACCAAAGTCCCATTATTGTAGTCAAAGGTGCCACCACATTGTAATGTTCATATAAGGAACATTGAAATGCTTCAACACAGTTGTTACCTTAGAATCATGTGAACCATCTATTGATAAAGGGATCCTGGACTACTGTTGTACACTTTAACTTCAAGTGAACATACTATTATCGCCCCTTCCTAGGGTAGGGCCCAATTTGGCAAAAATATGTGAGGCACATGCCAATAAAACAAATAGGTTGCCAGGGTTGTAATGCAGAACATATAAACTTTATTCAACAACAGAAAGAGTAATGCGCCCTGGGAGGCATTGTCCATTATTCATAGACTCACTAGTTCCATTTTCTCTCTCTTTCCCAGAAATGATAATTGGTTTAGTTTCTGTGAATGTCCTTTCCTATTCTCTGATAGAAATAAAAGGCTCCCAGGTGGCCCGCTATGGCTTCTTGATGGTGTCCTAGCCTTTTGCCTCATAGGTGGGTCTGCTGGCCCGATTGAACCTGTTACAGTCTCTCACTGAATGGAGCACATGCTCGTAAAAATAGGCACGTCACATTCTTTCTCACCTCATTAAATAATCTCCCTGTCCTGGCCCCGGTAAACCCATAAAGGTACCCTGACCCTTTCAATGGTCTATCATTATCATTACAGGGACCATGCTGTACATGTATACTTGGTAAACTGCAATCTAGAGCACAGAGCTGTTCAATAAATATACATGACATAATTACAAATATGCTATAATGATGAATGTAGCAATTTCAGGGGATATAATGCAAAAAGGCAAGAGTGCACTGCACATATAACTACAGGAACAGGGATATTTTGAAATGGTTTATAATGTAAATGGATAAACTACCTAGCTCAGTTCTTAGCAATGAAAATATATTATGGGTGGTGTTGAGTAGGTCTATAGCATAATGTTAGGTCTTTTTGGGGTGTTAATATAGAGGACATGCAGATACAGAATTGTCTGTTTTCAAGAAATTCCTTATGATGCCGTTGGTTTTCCCCATAAAAATGCTCATCTTTAGCTTCCTGAATACAGTTATTAGTGAACAAATGAGCCATGTAAGTGATAATGGGAGGCAGTGATAACGGGTTAAGTTGAACCAGAGCAATGTTTGGAAGTTAGGGAAAAGAAGTAAATGGGGGGGGGGGTCCATGCCCTGTTTAACCCCACAGTACCAGCCAATGGCAGTGTGGGACTAAATATAATAGGGATTGGTCATATAAAAGCCAATCCTTGTTTATATTTTGCTCGTAGTGGCTCAGACAAGGGCCCAGGCATGACTAAGGGGGGATTTATTAGTGGATGTGGTAGTGACCACAGTGGTTGCAGAGTATTAGTGATTTTCTTAATTCTGCTTTTATTTATACTGAAGATGCTGGCGGATGAGGGGCTAGTACAATGCTGGACCTCTGACATCAAGGTAAGTGGGATGTTTGTTTAATGTGTGGGGAATGGGCATGTTAGGACAGGGGAGGGAGGCTTTTACAATGTGTTGCATACACCTATATAGCACTCAATGGGTTATTTGTATGATCTTGTAAGCATTCAGAACAGAAGTGAACACATTTAGTTCTGACTAACCAAGCATGGTGCTAGTGAAAGAGTATCACAGTTCCTGTGATTACTCACTCTTTTGATTACCTGTCCATGTCCTGGTTCCCCTGGCAGGTGACTGGCGGCATTTTGCCGTCACTTCCGTTACCCTGCTCATCCGATGCAAGCACGCGTTATGGAGGTTGCAATGATGTCGCGCTTGCTTTTTAATACCTCTATGCCTTCTGCTGATTGGACCCCGTCTTCTGCCTAGACTACTTATTGGCTTTGATTCTGTGCTTAGTTGCCCTTTCGTGGTGTACCTGTGCGTAGCTACTTGTATCTGCTCTGTGTTTGAACCTTGCCTGGCTTTCAATCCGCTCTGTGTACTCCTTTGGCCTTGTCTGACTACCCGCTCTGGTTTCGACCTGTGGCTCTGGCTGGCTACCCGCTCCATGTATGACCCTAGGCATTGTCTGACTACCCACATTGGTCTGACCCGTACTTTGGCTGACTACCCGCTCTGTATATGTCCTTGGCTCTGTCTGACTAACAGCACCGGTCCCAGGGCCGGATTTGCCATTAGGCAAAATAGGCACCTGCCTACAGGCGCACGCCACTGAGGGGCATCTGCCATTCGGATATATTTTTTTTAAATATTCTTTTTTTTTTCTTCTTTACAAAAAACTACCCCCCCCCCCTTCCTGTTGTCTATTTCCTACCTCCCCGGCAGGACAGGTCTGTGCCTCCTTTGGCACAGTCCTGTAGGGGATGAGCTCCCTCGTCGCCTCTTTAGGAATGCAGAGAGCTGGGTGATGACATCATCTCCCAGCGCTATGCATTCCTGAATAGGAGACAGTGCAGGAGCTCCATCAGGTACAAGACTGTGCCAAAGGAGGCACAGATGACAGATCTCCTACCAGGGAGGTAGGAAACCGACAATGGGGGGGGGCAATGTGAGGACGACATGGAGATGTTGGGGGCAAGTTGGAGCCAAAGGGGGTCAATGTGAGGGCAACATGGAGATGGTGGGGGCAACGTGGAGCTAATGGGGGGCAAGTTGGAGCCAATGGAGGACAATATGGAAATGGTGGGGGCAAGTTGGAGCTGATGGGGTGGGGGCAATGTGAGGGCAATGTGGAGCTGATGGGGGGCAAGGTGAGCACAATGTGGAGGTGATGGGGGCAATATGGAGCTGATGGGGGGCAATGTGAGGGCAATGTGGAGCTGATGGGGGCAATATGGAGCAGATGGAGGGCATTGTGAGGGCAATGTGGAGCTGATTGGGGCAATATGGAGCTGATGGGGGGCATTGTGAGGGCAATGTGGAGCTGATGGGGGCAATAAGGAGCTGATGGGGGCAATGTGAGGGCAATGTGGAGCTGATGGGGGTCAATGGGAAGGCAATATGGTATATGGAGATGATGGGGGCAGTATGGAGCTGATGGGGGCAATGTGAGGGCAATATGGTATATGGAGATGATGGGGGCAATGTGAGAGCGATATATGAGATGATGGTGCAAGCTGGAGGTAATGGGGGCAATGTGGCGATGATGGAGGCAATGTGAGGGCAATATGGAGATGATGGGGGGCAACGTGGAGATTAGGAGCATTGTGGAGGTATCCAGTGCAGATGGCCCACGGGGGGGGGGGGGGGGGCGCTTCAAATTTCTGTGCCTACAGGCTCCTGAGATGTACATCCAGCCCTGACCGGTCCTGACCTGTGGCTCTGGCTATTCCACTCCATTTATGACCTATCCAGTTGGTCTGACCTAGGTTCTGGCTGCCGTCTGTTCCGGTACCTCCGGGCTGCTATCCTCCCAGGTATTACCTGTATTCCAGATCCTAGCTCATCTACTGGTGCAAGAATCCTAGCCTCCTACTGCTACCTGTTCCCTGTCTTGTATAGCATGCTGCCTCCATCCGAGAGCACCTTAGACTGGGTTCTGCTGGTTCACTCATTGTGTACCCAGGTAGTGCAGGTCGTGTTAGCTCCTGGACTGTGCACTGTCCTCATGCTCGTCTCTGGGAAGGCTGGGAAGCGCTTACACCTATGCTGTTCTTTTAAATAAAGTGGTTGAATTAACTGTAACTGTGTTGTGTTCCCATTTTGCATTGGCAACCGTGACAGTACAAAAGGGCCATGAGTACTGAAGGTACAGGCAACTCATCAGTCCCAAGCATTCTGGCCAGAATGGACATACAGGATTAACATATTGATCAGTTATCTTTGGCTATGCAGACGCTCCTGAACCATACTGCACACCTTGGCCAGGCTGCCCGGTAACCGGTGGCCACCTCTGACTCGGCACCAGGTGTGCTTGCGAACTCTGAGGCCAGTGCGGGTCAAGGGCTGTCTGGTTCTGCTCCACTCCCTCAACGCTACAAGGGGGAGCCTACACTTTGTCAAGGGTTCCTCAATCAAGTGGTACCACAAGCATTTCCAAGTGAAAGGAGCAAAGTTGGGTTCATGATTTCACTTTTGTCCAGCAAAGCATTGGCATGGGTCAATCCTCTTTGGGAGACGGAGAAACCCATTATTGCTAATTTTACGGAGTTCGTGAGAGAATTCCGTAGGGTCTTTGATGTTCCGGCCAGAACGGTCTCCGCCAGGGGGCACTTACGGTAGCAGAATACCGTGCATTGGCGGCGGAGGTGGTCTGGAACAATGAGGCACTTGTAGCCGCATTTTTGCAAGAGTTGAGTGACTTGATCATGGATGAAATGACAGCCCGTGAGCTGCCAGGGAATCTGGAGGAACTCATTACCTTTTCTATCTTTAATGGATACCAGGATCTGAGAGAGACCAACGTTCAGAGAATGTATATGCGTAGGCCTTCTGCTCGACTGGCACCAAACTTTACTCTCCCACCCATTCCTCCCTTGCCTCCCACACTTCCTGGTTCTGAGTCCGTCAAGAGTGAGCCAATGCAATTAGGTTTCACGCCCCTGACGGTGGAGGAGAGGGCCTTCCATCAGAGAGACGGTCTTTGCCTATACTGTGGCAAGCCAGGTCACTTGTTGAGGTCTTGTCCTGTTCGTCCGGGAAACGCCCACACCTAGTGTCATGTCGGGGACAGACCCTGGGTGGAATTTCGCAGACCCTGAATCTTCTGCAAGGGAAACCTATCCTTGAGGTCATTCTGTCTTGGACCACGTCTTCAGTGATTGCCCCGGCCTTAACAGATTCTGGGGCCACTGGATATTTCATTGATGCTAAATTTGCGGCCAAGCATGCTATTCCCCTGTTGGCTATCGAGGCCATTGATGGGAGACCCCTACAACCTTCGCATGTTACGCATGAGACTTGCCTGTTGCCTCCGAAGGTAGGGGACGTGGAAACTCTTCAGTTTCAAGTCATAAACTCTCCTCATTACGCGATCATTCTGGGGTTCCTCTGGGTGCAGACACATAACTCCAGGATATATTGGCAAACCTGTGATATTGTGTCTTGGTCTTGGTCTTCCCATTGTGCCGAGTCTTGCCTACAGCAGCCTACGAGAACACTGTGTACCTCTTCCTTGTTACCTACAGAGTATCAATCTTACAGTGAGGTATTTAATAAGGTAGAGGCTAGTACACTGCCGGCACACAGGCCTTATGGCTGTACTATTGATTTGATACCAGGTGCCATACCGCCCAGGGGGTCACGTTTATACTCTGTCTGTGGAGGAGAATCGGACCATGGAAGAATATGTGTCTGATGCTCTAGCTAGAGGGATTATCTGCAAGTCCTCTTCACCGGCTGGCCCAGGCTTCTTTTTTGTAAAGAAAAAGGATGGGGAGTTAAGGACATGTATTGACTTCAGAGGGCTGAACAAGCTAATGGTCAAAAATGCTTACCGCATTCCGTTAATCACTGAATTATTTGATCAGATCAATGGGTCTACGGTGTTCGCTAAGCTTGATCTAAGGTCCACTTACAATCTAGTAAGAATTAAGGAGGGCCACGATTGGAAGTCAGCGAAAAGTGCCGTTTTCTCGCTTTTTCCCACCTTTTTCGCCCATTGAAATCAATGGGAAGAAAAGTTTTCTACACCACACAAAAGTTTTCTACAGCCATATAAAAGACTGTCAGGCTCTCACAGCAGCCATTCTGTGTTTGTGAAAGGAGAGAGCAGCATGTTTTTTAGCTAGAGGAGATAGGAAAATAAAGGAGAATTGAAGCTTATTAGGAAGTCATTTAGAGGACATTTGTTCTCTCTATTAGGGGAGTCTGGGGGCACTCTAGGAGATAAGACGGGAGGAAGGAGGTTGTCCCCCAAATACTCCAAAATTCCATGTTACTGACAGGCAAGACACAGGCAACCTATTTGCTTGCTGATCTTGCTGTTATTGTCCCTTTGCTGGGTGGGGAAGTCTGAGGAAATACATTGTTGATTTTCTTTTTCAGGTATAATTTTTTTTGGACAGACTGTGATAACAGGGTGGACAACTTAAAAAAATAAAATAAATAAAATAAAAAATAAAAAAAATTAAAAGAATAAAAAACTAAATATCTTAGGTGACAGTGACAGACAGTTGACTGGGCTTAGGCAAGGCATCATACAGCTCCATCAGTTGTGTTGTGCACTGTACAGTAAAAAAACACAGTGTAGTTGCAGAATGTCCAGCAAACACACAAGGGGAAGGGGGAGGGGTTGAGCAGGGGACGGGAGAGTAAAGTAGTAGTCCAAAAACCTACTGTAGCGATGGTTGTTGCAGCGTGTGCAATCAATGATGATGATCCCAAGGGAGGATACAGTTTGTCAAGGTCCCAGCAAAACTAGGTCCAGCACCACCAGTGCCAGTAGAATAGAACCATATAAGAAGAACACTGAAGATGACAACAAGTCACATTCAAGTGTTGATGATGCTGGCAACAGCATAACAGAGGAAGGTGTAGCAGCAGAACCGCCTGCTGCATCAGACAGTGAGACACCAAAACACCTGTCCTCAAAGTAGTAGTGAATTTTGTTATAGTAAAAGTAAAAAGAAATTGTTTGAGACCTCCAAAAGCTTAGAGGAATATAAGGGTAGTAGTGGGCAAGAACTGTCAGGTGATGCTGATGCTGCTGAGGATGACCTAATGATGACTGATGATGATGCAGATCTAGAATATATCCCTCAAGCATCCTTCTCTTGTTCAGATACAGATAAGGCTGAAAGTGAGGATGATGACAGGGATATAAGGTTAGCAGAAAGTCAAAGGCTGTATCTTCTGCCACTTTTTAGGAGCACTGTGCCTGTCTATAAACTGTTTGAGAAAGCCATTGGAAAGTCTGACCCTGTACAAGCACAGATGTCAAAAAGCACACAGTCACCCTATCAGTCATGATCAGCATCGTCGCCTATTCAAAGTCCAAGTCCCACTCAGCCACACACACCTGTTTTGAGTACCCAGCAACAGCAACACAGGTTAACATCCACAGTGTTAGATATGACAAGTACCTCTGGTGCTGCTGTAAGTGCTGCACCTTTGACTAATAGTAGTAGTGGCAGTAGAATTACATCAACATCTAGCTCCAGTAGTAGTAGTAATAGTAGAAACCACACAGGACAGACAAAGCCACAAGAGGTGGAGGACAGATGGGACCACTGCTATGAGAAGGAGGATGACAATGGTAAAAATACATACACAAATCAAACAATGCCAGTCCCCCACCACCACCACTAAAATATATATCTACCACATTTTAGGTAGTTCTTTATTTTTTTTATTACTTGATCATCATGAATATGTGCCAGTGTAAATTAAGCAAGAAAGTGTTGTGGGCAAAGGACAAATGCATTCTGCATGCTAACACATTTTTCAAGCCATATTATGCTGTAGGACTCACAACTTTGACTTTCAGCCACTTATTTCTAAACTTCAGCCCTCAGAAAAAGTAATATCACAGTGGGAAATGTAGTACCTATAGGAAATATAGGCAAAAAATGTGTTAAAATAGGCAAAAATTGTGTTTATGTTGGCGCAAAATGTGTTAAAATAGGCGAAAAGGAGGACATTTTTGCATAGGTGGAAAGGTGAAATTTTTCACAGGAAAAACGAAGAATCGGCGTGTTTTCCCGAACATTTTCATGGGAAATTATTCACACTTTTCGCCCACCCCTACTCCCGCTGTCTTCCAATAATTTATCAATGATGTATTGAGAGATCTACTACAAAGATGTGTAGTGATCTATTTGGACTATATTCTCATCCACTCACCGACCTTAGCAGCACTTCGGTTGGATGTCTGTATGGTCTTGCAATGATTGAAAGAGAATAAGTTGTTTTGTAAGTTGGAGAAATGTGAATTCCATAAATCTCAAGTAACATTCTTGGGTTATGTAATCTCTGCATCTGAGTTGGCGATGGTCCCGCAGAAACATTTGGCAGTAATGTAGTGGCTGCTTCTTGTGGGATTGAAGGCCATACAGAGATTTTTGGGGTTCACAAACTACTATAGGAAGTTTATACGCAACTTCTCCACTGTGGTTAAGCCACTCACTGACATGACTCGTAAGGGGGCGAATCCGTCCAACTGGTCTCCCAACGCTCTTCGGACTTTCGAGAGTCTAAAGTCTTTGCTAGAGCTCCTGTCTTGTCCCACCTGAATCCCTCCCTGGCCTTTACCTTGGAGGTTGATGCATCTGAGTCAGAGTAGGCACCCTCCTGTCCTAGAGCTCGCCCATGGTAAACCCTTGCTTCTATGTGAGTTTTTTTTCTAAAAAGTTATCAATTATGTGGTCTCTTATCTTCCTGGCACTAAGAATATTAGAGCGGATGCTCTTTCCTGGCAGTTTGGATCTGATCCTCAGGCTGAAAGCTCTCCGGTTCCTATCATTCCTGCTGACCATATTTTGGCTACCATACGTACTAGCATTACCGCGCCCTTGGGCAAGGAAATATTGTCCTCTCAAGATTCTGCACCTGTGGACAAACCCAGTGGTAGATGTTTTGTGCCCGAGTCTCTTCGTATCAGATTGCTGGAGACATATCACTCCTCGAGGGCTGCAGGTCATATCTGGTGAGACCAACTGATACGGTCTATTTCTCGGCTCTTTTAGTGGCCTAGTTTGAGAGCTGACTGCTCTGTATTTGTAGCAGCGCGTTCCACGTGTGCTCAAACTAAGACCCCTAGACACCTTCCAGTGGGCCTCTTGCAGCCCATTCCTAATGGCGAATGTCCTTGGTCCCACTTATCCATTGATTTTGTGGTTGAGCTACCTGTATTTGAGGGGTATACGGTCATCCTGATGATCATTGATTGATTTTCCAAGATGGCTCATTTTGTGCCACTTAAGGAACTTCCTTCTGCCAGGGAGTTGCCCGAGGTCTTTGATAAGGAGTTGTTGCGGCTCCATGAAATACCCAAGGTGTTGGTATCGGATCTTGGGACCCAGTTTGTGTTTCGTTTTTGGAGGTACTTTTGTGGGCAGATGGGTATCCAACTCTCATTCTCCTCAGCCTACCATCCTCAGTCAAACAGTGCTGCTGTAAGGTCTAACAAAGTCCTGGAACAGTTCCTGCGTTGCTTTATTTCGGACTGTTATGATAATTGGGCAAACATGTTACTGTGGGCCGAGTTTGCCAGGAATTATGCAGTGAACGCCTCCTCACAGAACTCCCCATTTCTGATTAATTACGGGTTTCAACCATCTTTGCATCCTGAATCCTTTGAGGCACAAGACATTCCGGCTCTGGATGAGCATTTGAGGCAACTCCGCTCCACTTGGGTACAGGTCCAAAGAACCCTACAAAGGTCCAAGCAGCACTATAAAAGACATGCAGACCGTCGATGGTTACCAGCTCTTGTTTTTCAGGTGGGAGAGAGAGTATGGTTATCCTCTCGTAATCTAAACCTCCAGGTGCCATGTAGGAAGCTGTCTCCTCTTTTCGTGGGTCCATTTCGGGTTCCTCGTAGAGTTAACCTGGTCACTTATGCCCTAGATCTTCCTGCTAATATGCGCATTCACAATGTGTTTCACATATCATTACTCAAATCTTTGATTTGCAATTGCTACACCACCGCTCCTGTCCAGCTTGGTCCTGCCCAGGTGGGAGACCATGAGGAGTATGAGGTACAGAATATTTTGGACTCACAAAGACTAAGAGGGCTACTGCAATATCTGGTGCATTGGAGAGGGTACGGACCAGAGGAACTCTTCTGGATTTCCAGTGGCAACATTCATGCCCCAGCTCTCTTGCGAAGGTTCCATTCTCATTTCCCTGCTAAAGCAGGTCCTCTTCCACAGGGTAGAGGTCGTTGACCTCTGAAAGAATTTTTACAATTTTTGACTTTTCAGAGTCAATTATATCTCTTTTTTTGCCCATTTTGATTGAGGAAATGAAGCTGCCTAATAATTATGCACACCTTGACATAGGGTGTTCATCTCCTTAGGCCACACCCTCTCTCTTTACACAAATACACATCACCTGATATGCTTAAATCCAATAAGCATTCAAGTGTATACAGCTTGTACTTGGAAAATATGCATAAAAATGATGATATGGTCAGAATACTCACTTGCCTTATAATTGTGCACACAGTGTATGGACAGCCTCCATTCAAAAGGAATCACAGCTGTTTGCTGGGATGTGTGCTTACGTACCTCAGAGCCATTCAGCTTTGAGTGGGGGATTGGAGGAACCTACTCAAAGCTGATTGGCTGGGAGATGCTTAAAGGGATAGTAATACTTCGTTTTAACTTTATTTTATTTTGTAGGCATTAAAAAAACATGAAGAATGATATAAGTCCTATCTCTCAAACCTTTATGGTTTATGAGATATTCACAAGTAAAGTTCCCCTCCCCGCCCCTTTTACCTAGTGTAAGCCATCTCTTCTCAGATGTGAGTCTGGTTGTATGACAGGACAGATAACAGCAGGGGACAATTTTCTTTGTATGAAAACAATGAAAGCCCTGCCCCCCTTCACAAGTTTTTCAGCTTTTTCCATTATCTTAATTGAAGATTGTCCCTCTCTGCAGTCTACCTGGGCACCTCCCTTCTGATCTGGTTGAACAGGGGGGGATACTTTGTTTGTGAATATCTCTTAAACCATAAAGGTTTCAGAGATAAGACTTATATCATTCTTCATGTTTTTTTATTGCCTACAAAATAAAATAAAGTTAAAGTGAAGTATTGCTATCCCTTTAAGAACACATCCCAGCCAATAGCTGTGAGTCCTCTTGAATAGAGAGTGCCCAAATATAAAGGCAGTCTCTGTTCAAATGCCATCACAATGGAATGAGCATCAGTCCCTATGGTACACAGGGGGTGCTCCTTATGCAAACAGTGGATGAGAAAGAGGAAAGGGAAATATTTTTGTTGAAAAAGTTTTTGCTGGTTTTCCATGATAATGGGGACATATAATTAAACTAGTTGAACAGCCTGTTACACGGGCCAGAGTGCCTCTGGCAGCCGGTCGTGGGGCAGTCACGCGCAGCAGAGACTGCCCGCGCCACTGTTGATACAGAGCTGGACGCCCCTTCGGAGTGCCCAGCTCTGTATCAGCCGCGGCGCGGGCAGTCTGTACTGCGCATGACTGCCACACGCGCAGCAGTGTCTACTACGCATGACGGGCGTTACACACAACTTAGCGAATTATTATATAGGATGAAGGCCATAATGGGAATATATGTTTTGCAGTTTTGGCATGTTCTACAGTATTTACCTGCAGATTTCTGCATAGTTTAACCCTTTGAGCCCTAGAGAGGTATTCAACACATTGCCCAGCAATGCGATGCTTACCCCTCTGGCACTCAACAGGTTAAAATATACATAGATCTGCGGGTTCTTTTCATGGCTTATTTATTTATGGCTCTTTTTGTATAGGTAAATGAGAAGAAGACGGAAGAATGAAGACGGACCACAAGAAAAAAGAAGCAGAAGAAGAAAGAAAATGGAAGAAGAAGTCTTTGTTTTCAGGTGCTGTTGATTTGTACCTTAGTTTGGATAATGCTATGAGTGTGGTACTCATAGGGTTAATTCTTCTAACATTGGACAATATTTTTCAGTGCTTTGGCTATATTGATATGGGTCTTAGGGACCCATATCAATACATTCACTTTTTTTTCCTTTCAATTGATGTGTCGGCTATTTTGAGATCCAATAAGTGATGAGGGTAATAGAGTCTACACCTAAATGTGGGACTTCAGGTAGTGTTGTGATCCTGGAAGAGATGGCAGAGACATAGATCAAAGGCGCAGGATAAGAGGCAGGGAGATAAGTTGCTGGAGGCAGAATCCAGAAGAACCCACACTTAAATAGGGATTTAAGAGGATGTATAAATACAGAAGGTGACACAGAAGGAGTGGTTAGGTAAGATGAAAGCAATTAAAGGCTTGTGTTATGGAGACAAATAGAGTCTGTCGAAGTAAAGGCTGACTGACAAGCAGAAGAAAGATTAGAAAGAACAAGTAGAGACAAGTAACTTACATTTAGCTAGGTCAAAGTTATTTACTACTTTTTGAAGTGTTTAGCAGATTTAGAAGAAAGTGAATTAAGTAGTTATGAAAGCATGTAGTTTGGAGGTATCTGGTAGAAATGAGATGAAGCAATAAACAGAAGGAGTGTAGAGTGAGATGAAAGATTGTTTGAGTATGAGGGGTACAAGGGAATATTTCCAGGCAGATGGCATTATGCCAATGCTAAGACAAAGAAAAAATATTGGAATCAAAGGAACACTAACACTCCCTGATAAAAGAAAAAGCCACTTATCTTAATCTGCGCAAAATAATCCCAAATTTCACTATGAATCAATTCTGACTGGATTTCCCAATTGATATTGCATATCATGCACATAATGATGAATATGATTCTTTGTTCATGGACAGATTTATAAGTCATCCCATGATAGGCTTCCTAGAAAAGGTAGTGTTTAGTTGAAGGAGTTTGGGGTCCTGACTCCTGACATCAGTCAACAAAGAATCACGTCTGTCTCCGTAGATATGATATTCAGTACTAATTAAAGCAGCACATCCTTGAAATACACAAAAGAGACAATATGCGAGGAGAGAGATACCTTCTTCAAAGTAACAGCAACAATTGAATTGTGCTAGTACTTGCATAAGATGGATGACCGGGTCCACCAGATGGATCCTGGTCTTATTGCTCGTGGGGAATTTGGATGCTAGCTATCCCTACTGTAGAGCCCATTGGACAGCATCTATTAGCACTCCTTTGCAGTTCCATCATGGTTATCAAGAAAATACCAGGAGTCAGTACTGTAATAATAAAACCACCTTTATTGAATAGTAATATATCATAGATGATAAAAATACAAGAATGCGCAGAGGGTAACTGGCAAAGTCAGCGCTTCCTGCCAGAAATAGGAGGCCGCTTGGAGAACACCTCTCTGCTAGAGACTAGGCAGACTGTCAATGGTAGCCTCAGAGGAGCACGTACGGTAACCACAATAGTGCAGCAACAGAGTTTGCAGGATATGGAACAAGGGAGACTCTTACTGATACACCCCTGCAGTCAGTAAACTTGTAGAGACCACCTGGGGAAATACAGAGCAGATATTCGGCCAACGCTGATAGTAAGGGTCCGGTGGTACTTAGGAGTAGCCAGGGGTCAATACCAGCATGGAACTGGAACGGTTTGTTTGACACACAGACACAGTAGTTTAGGATAAAACACAGTTTTATTGAAATCACAGTAATATAATAACCCTCACAGGTCCTATAGTATTTAAGCAGAATAATACAGACACACAACAGGTTACATATACATATGCCTACACAGGTCCAGTATAACCATAAAGTCCATAACAGTCTATACTGACACAGGTCAGGCAGAATATGTTGAATTCCAGGAGAAAGGTACTGCATGAGTTAATGGTCTTCAATGAGTGTAAACAGTCCCATGTGCAGAGAGGTCTGTGATGGAGCTCTCCCCATATAGGGAGCTTATGGATACGTAATGCCCAGAACCAGGTTAGCAGAACAAACGTGAACTGCCAGAGTAATATCAGGAATTGAGCAACATAGGACACTGCCGTAGCAGTAACGGAGACCAGACCAATCGCACTCTGCCGGAGCAGTAACGAAGACTAGACCAATGGCACACTGCTGTAGCAGTAGTGGAGACAGGCCACTTGCACTCTGCAGGAGCAGTAACGGAGACAAGGCCAATGGCACATTGCCATAGCAGTAACGGAGGCAGACACTTGCAATCTGCAGAAGCAGTAATGGAGTCAAGGCCAATGGCACACTGCCGTAGCAGTAACGGAGACAGACACTTGCACTCTGCAGAAGCAGTAACGAAGACTAAACCAATGGCACACTGCTGTAGCAGTAATGGAGGCAGACACTTGCACTCTGCAGAAGCAGTAACAGAGACTGGGCCAATGGCACACTGTCGTAGCAGTAACGGAGACAGACACTTGCACTCTGCAGAAGTAGTAACGGAGACTAGGCCAATGACACACTGCCATAGCAGTAATGGAGACAGACACTTGCGCTCTGCAGGAGCAGTAACGGGGGACAAGGCCAATGGCACACTGCCGTAGCAGTAACAGAAGCAGACACTTGCACTCTGCAGAAGCAGTAACAGAGGCTAGGCCACTGGCACACTGCCGTATCAGTAACGGAGACAGACACTTGCACTCTGCAGGCACAGTAATGGAGATTAGGCCAATGGCACACTGCCGTAGCAGTAACGGAGACAGACACTTGCACTCTGAAGGCGCAGTAACAGAGACTAGGCCACTTGTACTCTCTAGGAGCAGTAACGGAGACACAATTGCCTGATGGATCAGAATGTCACCAAGGCGACACAGAGACAGCCAGACAGGAACACCAACCAAGCCGGGTCGAATCACAGATCAGGAACGTCAGCCAGGCCGGGTCGAATCACGGAGCAGGAACATCAGCCGAGCCGGGTCGGTACACAGGAGCAGGAACGTCAGCCAAGCCAGGTCAGTACACAGGAGCAGGCGCAGAAGAATAGTCAGGCAATCCGGGTCGGTATACAGGCAGGAGACAAGATGCATAGTCAGGCAGGCCAAGTTGGCACACTGGGAATCACTGAGCAGAAACAAGCACTGGTAGAGGAACACCACGAAAGGGCACCAGAGGGGTGCCAGAGCCCAGTATATAAAGGCCATACTGGGCGGGATAAACACAGAGCAACCAATGGGAGCAAAGCACATATGTGTTTTTTGTAACGGATTGATAACTCTGTTTGATATATTGTCACTAATTGTATAGAAACTCCTGAGGGTTAATTGGTATACTGCTAAGTGCGTGGCCTAAATTGGATAGAATTGATTGTCTAATTTAAAATTCAGTAATCCAATTGCAGTCACCCATTCATTAGTTAACTGGTATAAAGTTGTTAGTATTTTGTATGCAGACCAGGTTTTATTTTGTATGTGATCTATCAAATCTCCTGATGAAGTGGTTTGTAGCACGAAACATTTTGAGGAACTTTTAATATTTTTTCTTTTAAAATAAAGCAATTTATATTTTTTTTAACTTGGTCTGCCTGGAAAGTTTGTTTCAACGCTGATTGATGAGAACTGCAAAGGAGTGCTAATAGATGCTGCCCAACGGGCTCTACAGTGGGGAGAGCTAGCATCCAAATTCCCCACGAGCGATAAGACCAGAATCCATCTGTTGGACCCGGTCATCCATCTTATGTGAGTATAATACACTTCAGTTGTTGCTGTTTGTTTGTTACTTTGATGAAGGTATCTCTCTCCTCGCATATTGTCTCTTTTATGTGTTTCAAAGCCTTCCCTAGTGTTGATGTTTTGCTGACTGATTGAGGGACCATATATCGGCAATCTGTGTGGAGGCAGGGTTAATATCCTCCACACGTGCTATTTGTCATCATATACGCTGATGACAATTAAAATATGTGAGTACATTTCCTATTTTGATTAAAGGTAGCTTTGACATTGGGCATCAGCCAAGCGTACTAGTTGACCCAATCGAATGCAGAGGTAAGCGGAAGAAAGTTAAACTGAGAAGCACCGTACTGCTGTTCAAATAGATATCATTACGATTATTGTTACCATATCTGGATGACTCATGTGCCACAAGCTATCTAGGGATATTTGAAATTGATGAGTAAAGATGAAGAAGGTAATCCTTTTCCATGTCTTCAGGCCCTGAACTTTCTACCATTAACATTCCAGGGTCTCCTTACTGTAAAAAAACAAGGCTTCCTTCACCTGCTTGTAGTCTCAGTTCTCTCCGAAAGGCTGGGTCCTGTATATACTACTGAAGCTCCTCCGGTCATGGGAAGAACCATGATCCTGACCAAATATTTGGATGAAACCTCATTCAAAATACATTGTCTCTCAGAATTCTCCAGGTAGGATATAATGTACTCTGAAGTCACTTGCACTGGTGTTCAAATCATCCTGGGGGCAAGCCTGGTACTATATGGCCGCTTTACAGATAATCTCATTATAATCTAGGATGGAGAGGCTAAAGAACTGGAGGATTTCATTTTGGGGTTCAATAATAATGACAAAGGTTTGAGTTTTACTTACCATATAGATTCCACTTCTGTTAACTATCTGATTCTATTTGGCAGCCATGGTGGACAGACGTGATTCTACACAGCTCTGTCTATCTAAGCTTAATCCATCTCCATCTGCTTTGGATTCTTTCAATTTAGCCTGAAGGTGCCTTGGATTGTGTTCCTTGCCTCTCTGGCTTTCTGAGGAAACCAGCCTTTCTGTAATTGGATGTCTCCGCAGCTGCTCCTGGCAGACTGTGGCCTAGGCCGCATATCTGTGGTCTCACGTGCGGGTCTGTCATGGGTGTGGTTTGCTGGGTGGGCCCCGCTGGTGGAGCTGGAATTGAGATACCCGTCTGGAGCTCTGTTTGGAACCTTACCAGCGCAATACACTTGTTGGCTACACCAACCTTGCCGGGAGCTTATACTGGTATTTTTCATCTGACACTGTTGTATGCCACGGCCCTCGCCAGCCCCCCTTGCATTTCTCCCTCTTCACTCCGGCTTTCTTAGGGTCAACATCCTCTTTTTTGTTTTCGCCCTCAGTGTATACCCTGGCCCTTAGTTATTGTTTTTTGTTTTGGCCTATTGGACCAGGCCCTAGTGGTTCTTTCAGAGGCCCTACTGCGGTCTACTGGCCTCTTACCTGTTGACTACCTCACCTTGCTTTGTTACCTGCAGAGCTGTGTCCACCTCTGTTGTTGCCTGTTCCCCTCTGGGGCAGTCGGCTGTCTAGTTTACTGCCATTGCTGGGACGGTTAGCCTCATCTTTTGTCACCTCACCCACTGGAACTTCTCCTGTGTTTGTCAGCCTGGTTCTGGCCTGGGACCAGGACTTATAATTTTAAGTCCTTTGCTACTAGCCAGACTGAAAAGTTACTCGCCACTGCAAGCCAAAACATACCCACCAGGGCTGAATTTCTACTAGCCAGGGCTAAATTTGCACTCGCTATTGGCTAGTGGCGAGTGAACATTTTGAGCCCTGATTATATTATATATATTTACACACTTGAAAAAGAGACATCACAGTGTATTCTTCCTTGTAAAACAACCTGTAAATATATTTACAAAAAAATGACAGATTATGCAAACAAATGAAATATGAATTTTACGTAGGAAATTGTAAAATTCTGCATTTGAGAGAAACAAATCCGAATGCTACTTATGAATCTAATGGCGAGTGGAAATTTTGAGCCCTGCCTGGGACTACACCTAATTTCATATCCCTTCCTAGGGGTCAGCTACCAGTTACTGCTCTATTCTCCCCCATGTTTGTTATTTTCCCTTTTGTACCTCACATCTGCCCCGTGTATTACTACTGCTCAGTGGTGCTCTAAATCATTCTACATGATATTACACCTGCTTAGATGCTTGGGACACCACTGCTGTTCTTGTATCATTGCCCTGTTTGTTATTTTCCTTTTTTGTTCCCCTATCTCTCCTGTGTATTTTTCATACTTGTGGATATCACCCTGCAGGATGACCTCCTCTCCTCTTTGGACTCTTGCTATCACAGGGATGTTTTGGGGGGCCTTTGTTACCATGTAAGTTATCCTGTGGGCTTCCCAGTCCCTTATCTATGGCATCTAGTCTCGTGATATATCTGCATAGTGTCCCCCCCAGATCCCCTCTCTAGGTACAATATTCATCCTAATTTTATCTGCCATCTTGCTCAATTATTTTGCTTTATTGCTGACACCATGGAACATTTTACAACCTGTGGATCAAACTAAAACCCTGCGTCCTCAGCATGGAGAAAAGAAGCAAGAATACTCAGGTCTCCCTTGTTGGGGACCCGTTGTGAACTCTCCCGCTGTTACTACCACTGTTGTGCTGTCAACTGTTGCTGAGGATACGGCCAAAGCAGTCCTTGCATTGCTTACGTCAGTATTGGATACCAAACTAGATGCACTCCAATCTTCAATTCACTCTATCTTGGGTGAGGTCAAGACTCATGGCGAACAGATTGCAAGCCTCATGCAGAGAGAGGGTGACTGTGAGGCACTTGTGGATGATCTCCGTGCCACAATTCATAATTTAGAGGCCAAGGTTACTGCTCTTGCGGATAACATTGATGATCTTGAGAATTGCAGTCATTGGAACAATCTTCGAATCATTGGCCTGCCTGAAATGCTTTAAGCCAAAGATTTACCTCGCTTCCTAAGCACAGAGTTACCAATACTTTTGAAACTGGAGGATTACATTACTCCATTAGTCATCGAAAGGGCTCATTTCAGGGTCAGGTTGCACCTTCAGAGGGAAATAGTCCTAGGCCAGTCATCTTCAAACTCCTGTATTATGAAAACAGGCAATGTCTTCTCTTTGCCTATAGAAAGTTAGATAAGGTCGAATACCTTAACTCTCATCTCTTGTTGTTTCAGGATTTTTCAGCCAAAGTGTCCACGCAGAGACGTGGCTTTTGGGGGGGGCTTTATGGGGGGGCACAGTGCTGTGTCGTTGATTGTTTCGATTGCCTGTCGTGGCACTGGGCTCCCTGGCTTGTTAAAATGCCACTATTGTCATTTTATTAACTATTCTCAGTCTGGGTTATAGTCCACAGGTTCATAAGAATTTAAGTTCTTTAATTGGTTGATGAGTCCATTATGGACTACGTTTTCTGTGTTTGTTTTGTCTGTGTTTTTTGTTTTGTTGGTGCATGCCTCTGGGTGGTTTGAGCTGTGGTTCTCTTGCCCCATGCCCTTTCTGTCTTGTCAAACTGGCGTCTCCTTGCTGGGAGAGACTTTGGTCTTCTTCACTTTTACTTGCTTTTTTTGGTCTCTCTGTCACTGGCTGCCACCATATCAGATTCTTCCTGTCAAACTAGATCTACTCCTCATTCTCTTTGCTTCACTTCCTGGAATGTTGGGGGTATACATAGTCATATCAAGCGTAAACAAATTTTGGTACATTAACGCCGTTTACATTCTCAGATTGCCCTTCTGCAAGAGACTTATCTCACGGATGACGAACATACTAAACTTCGAAGGGAATCGGTGGGGCATTGTATTGCCACTTCCTATTCAAGCAATAAGTGGGGTTTGGCCATTCTTATTCATAGATCCCTTGATTTTGAACACTTGCAGACTGTTCGTGATCCGGAAGGACTTTTTCTGTTGGTGCACTGTGAGATTGATCACAGACCTTTTGTAATTTGTAATGTGTATGCCCCCAGTGATCCTACATATTCTTTTTTTGCATCTCTTCTTCCTCACTTACTGCCATATACTCCCGGTAATATTTTGCTAGGTGGGGATTTTAATACCACTCTTAACCAGTGATTAAATAGAAGCGGGAGCCCTGCCATCTCCGAAGCTTCTTCCCTAAATCCTTTGCAACATTTTATGGATCAGGTTCCTCTCACTGACATTTGGCATCTTATTCATCCGACAGATCGACAGTATAGTTTTTTCTCTCATCCTCATGGTACTTTCACTAGACTATATTATTTTTTAGGTTCTGCGGCTATTCTCCCTTTGGTCACTGCCTGTCAAATTCTTCACATCCTTATTTCAGATCATGCTCCTGTTACCTTACATCTGTCCTTTCGTCCTCCTGTACGTTCATCTTTTTATTGGCGTATGCCTTTCTTTCTTATCCAATCTCCTGATTTTTGTGCTAGCCTTAGGAATGCCTGGTTAGAGTTTCAATCTGACAATGCTCTTCATTCTTCCGACCCTGTTTTGTTCTGGCCAGAGGCTAAGGCTGTTTTGACTGGTCATATTATCTCTTACGTTGCAAAGCTTCGGAAGGAAATGGTGAACAAACTTACGCAGTTGCAGTGTACGCTTACCTCTTATTACTCTGCTTACCTTGCAGTGGATTCGGCTTTGAACCGCTCTAAATATCTCGATGCAAAAAAGGCATTTGAAACGGTATTGGCTACAGCGGCACAATTTCGATTGTCTAAACGTGCTGCGCATCTGTATCGTAATGCTAACTTGAAGGGTCGGCTATTAGCTCATTTAACCAAGCTTGCTCGTGGCCCTAATATTATCAGTCCTATATAGCCACAAAATTCGACAGTCACGATGGACCCGGTAGACATCAGTGCAGCATTTGTATCATATTTCTCCAAATTGTGTGGTCCTGAAGAGGACGTCCCTTCTGCTTGATCTGACTTTTTGCAGCGTTTGTCTCTGCTCACTTTTGGAGGAGCCTATTACTGCTAGAGAACTGCTAGAGAACTGGAGTTGGTACTTAAATCTTTACACACTTCCAAATCACCAGGGCCAGGTGACCTTCCAACTGAGTTCTACAAAATCTTGCAGAAGGATATCTCTCCCACGCTGCTATCTCTTTACAACACTATATTTAACTTGCATGTCATGCTCTCCTTTTTCACCCTTGCACGGATTATCCTGCTACCTAAGCCTGTTAAGGATTCTAGTCACGTTGAATCATATCGGCCGATATCGCTTTTAAATACAGATTATAAGATTCTCAGCAAGATTATGGCGAATAGACTTAATCAGTTACTACCTCAGCTTATTACTAGTGTTGAGCGAGCATGCTCGGCCGATGCTCGGATCGGCTCGAGCATCGCTCTGCTCGGCACATGGCGGTACTCGTACGAGTACCGCATGTGCTCGCCCGCCATGTTCGGGTCTCCTCCCCGCACGTTTTGCGGCTGCTGCGCAGCCAATAAACGTGCAGGGAGGCTCTGACATCGGTGTAATGCCAGCAGCCATGTTGGCTGCTGGCATTACACTGATTGGCTGGCCAGAACCCGTGGTCGGGTGCTGTATAGCACCTGACCAGCGAGTTCGGCTCAGTCTTAGCCAGGGAGAGATGAGGATAGGAAGGGAAAGTCAGTGTAGGGAGAAAAAAAGCAAAATTGTGAAAAAAAAGAACCAAAAGTCCTTTTTAGGACTACTGTGTGTGGGGGCAGCAGGTTATTTTGTGTGGGGGGAAAAAAACCAAAAAAAAAAAATTTCATATATTCTGTTTAGTGTGCAAAGTTGGAGATTAGAGCACATTCTGTTTAGTGTGCAAAGTTGCAGATTAGAGCACATTCTGTTTAGTGTGCAAAGTTGCAGATTAGAGCACATTCTGTTAAGTCTTCAAACTAAAATATCAAAGTCACATATTCCATTCAGTGTGCGTCGCCGCAGTTTAGCAGCACATTCTGTGTACTGTGCACAGTTGCAGAATAGGAATAAATACTGTTAAGTTTTCAAACTAAAATATCAAAGTCACATATTCCATTCAGTGTGCGTCACCGCAGTTTAGCAGCCTATTCTGTGTACTCTGCACAGTTGCAGAATAGGAAGAAATACTGTTAAGTTTTCAAACTAAAATATCAAAGTCACATATTCCATTCAGTGTGCGTCACCGCAGTTTAGCAGCCTATTCTGTGTACTCTGCACAGTTGCAGAATAGGAAGAAATACTGTTAAGTTTTCAAACTCAAATATTAAAGTCACATATTCCATTCAGTGTGCGTCACCGCAGTTTAGCAGCCTATTCTGTGTACTCTGCACAGTTGCAGAATAGGAAGAAATACTGTTAAGTTTTCAAACTAAAATATCAAAGTCACATATTCCATTCAGTGTGCGTCACCGCAGTTTAGCAGCCTATTCTGTGTACTCTGCACAGTTGCAGAATAGAAAGAAATACTGTTAAGTTTTCAAACTCAAATATTAAAGTCACATATTCCATTCAGTGTGCGTCACCGCAGTTTAGCAGCCTATTCTGTTTACTCTGCACAGTTGCAGAATAGGAAGAAATACTGTTAAGTTTTCAAACTAAAATATCAAAGTCACATATTCCATTCAGTGTGCGTCACCGCAGTTTAGCAGCCTATTCTGTGTACTCTGCACAGTTGCAGAATTGGAAGAAATACTGTTAAGTTTTCAAACTAAAATATCAAAGTCACATATTCCATTCAGTGTGCGTCACCGCAGTTTAGCAGCCTATTCTGTGTACTCTGCACAGTTGCAGAATAGGAAGAAATACTGTTAAGTTTTCAAACTAAAATATCAAAGTCACATATTCCATTCAGTGTGCGTCACCGCAGTTTAGCAGCCTATTCTGTGTACTCTGCACAGTTGCAGAATAGGAAGAAATACTGTTAAGTTTTCAAACTAAAATATCAAAGTCACATATTCCATTCAGTGTGCGTCACCGCAGTTTAGCAGCCTATTCTGTGTACTCTGCACAGTTGCAGAATAGGAAGAAATACTGTTAAGTTTTCAAACTAAAATATCAAAGTCACATATTCCATTCAGTGTGCGTCACCGCAGTTTAGCAGCCTATTCTGTGTACTCTGCACAGTTGCAGAATAGGAAGAAATACTGTTAAGTTTTCAAACTCAAATATTAAAGTCACATATTCCATTCAGTGTGCGTCACCGCAGTTTAGCAGCCTATTCTGTGTACTCTGCACAGTTGCAGAATAGGAAGAAATACTGTTAAGTTTTCAAACTAAAATATCAAAGTCACATATTCCATTCAGTGTGCGTCACCGCAGTTTAGCAGCCTATTCTGTGTACTCTGCACAGTTGCAGAATAGGAAGAAATACTGTTAAGTTTTCAAACTCAAATATTAAAGTCACATATTCCATTCAGTGTGCGTCACCGCAGTTTAGCAGCCTATTCTGTGTACTCTGCACAGTTGCAGAATAGGAAGAAATACTGTTAAGTTTTCAAACTCAAATATCAAAGTCACATATTCCGTGTAAGATGAAGAAGGCGGGTAAAAAGGGACGGGGAAGTGGACGTGATCCTGATAGTTCAGGGCGCGGGTCAGGACGCGGAGAAACTGTGCCTGGTGCCAGAGCACAAGAAAGAAAGACATCCACCATACCTAGCTTCATGTCTAATTTTACAGGGCGTCACAGGACATCACTCTCGAGGTCCGACCACTGCGAACAGGTGGTCGTTGGATGTCAGCTGATACTGCTTCCAGTCGGTTAAGCACCACCCTGTCTTCCACCAAGTCCACTCTCAGTAGCCAAGAGTCTGGTCAACATAATCCTCACTCTGATCATCCTTCCTCCCACCATAGACGGTCTGGTCAAAGAAGTGATCCCACACTGGGATATAGTGATGAGCTCGTCTCATCACCAATCCTTCATTTGACCCTCTCTCCAAGCACGCTTGCAGAGGAACATGACATCTTGTGCCCTGATTCACAACCTCTAGAGGGTACCCAATCACAAGAAGATGACAGATGTGAACGGCATTTAAGGTCAAAGGAAGTAGTGGATGATGATGATGATGATGAGACACAGTTGCCATTAAATCAACCACTATTACTGTCTCAAGACCTTGCTGAGGAGAATGTTATACAGTTGTCAATGACTGAGTATGTGGTGGGATCAAGACATGAGGAGGATGATCAGAGTGAGGAAGTGGAGGAGGACTTGGTGGACGATGAGGTGACTGACCCCACCTGGGAAGGTGTAGAGCCGAGCGATGACAGCAGTCCTGAGGGTGAGCCATCTGCAGCACCGCAACAGGCTGGAAGAGGCAGTGGTGTGGCTACAGAAAGAAGGCGGACCGCACCAAACCGGCCCGCAAATGTTCCACGGAGCACCCCCTTGCGTAAATGTCCCTTGCCAAAGGGTAGGTGTTCCGCGGTATGGCGTTTTTTTAAGGAAAGTGCGGACGACAAAAGAATTGTAGTTTGCAACCTGTGCCACACCAGAATGAGCCGAGGCATGAACACTAGAAACCTCACCACCACCAGCATGATCCGACACATGGCATCCAAGCACCGTAGTAAGTGGGAGGAACGCCTGGATCGCCCATCTGTGTCTGCAGGCCACACCACTGCCTCCTCTTCCCCTGTTTTCGGTGCCGGCCAATCGCCTGTCGAAGGCGCAGGCCGGCATACCTCCCGCCCTGCACCTGTACCATCTGAAGCACCATCAGCGACCACATCCACTTCCCTGTCCCAGCGCAGCGTCCAAATGTCGTTACCCCAGGCATTTGAGCGCAAGAGAAAATACCCAGCCACCCACCCACAGGCCATAGCACTAACCTCACACCTTTCCAAATTACTGGCCATCGAAATGCTGCCATTTAGGCTTGTGGACACTGAGTCCTTCCGCAGCCTGATGGCAGCAGCTGTCCCTCGGTACGCGGTCCCCAGCCGCCACTACTTTTCCCGGTGTGCCGTCCCCGCCTTACACCACCATGTGTCCCGTAACATCACCCGTGCCCTGACCAACGCAGTTACTGGGAAGGTCCACTTAACGACTGACACATGGACAAGTGCTTGTGGCCAGGGACGCTACATTTCCCTGACGGCACACTGGGTGAATGTCGTGGAGGCTGGGAGCGACTCGGACCCTGGGATGGCACGGGTGCTACCCACGCCGAGGATTGCGGGCCCTACCTCCATCAGGGTTTCCACCAGCACCTACGTTATTGGCTCCTCCTCCTCCGTTTCCACCTCCGAATTCTCTACACGCAGCGCCACTCCCCCATCAGCCAGTAGCTGGAAGCAGTGTAGCACTGCAGTGGGGAAGCGTCAACAGGCCGTGCTGAAGCTGATCTGCCTTGGGGACAAACAGCACACGGCCTCAGAGCTGTTGCAGGGGATTAGTCACCAGACCGAGCAGTGGCTCTCGCCACTCAACCTGCAACCAGGCATGGTTGTGTGTGATAATGGGCGTAACTTGGTGGCGGCTTTGGAGCTCGGCAAGCTCACACACGTACCATGCCTAGCGCATGTATTTAATTTAGTGGTTCAGCGATTTCTAAAAACCTACCCCAATGTGCATGATCTCTTGACCAAGGTGCGCCGCGTGTGTGCACATTTCCGTAAGTCATCTACAGCTTCGGCCGGCCTGTTGAAGCTGCAGCAGCGCTTACAATTGCCAGCTCACCGGCTGCTGTGTGACGTGAGCACGCGCTGGAACTCCACCTTCCACATGTTGGCCCGGCTTTGTGAGCAGCAGAGGGCAGTAGTGGAGTACCAGCTGTTACACGGTCGTCGCCTCTCCGTTCAACTTCCTCTAATCAGAAGTGAGGAGTGGGAATGGATGTCAGACCTCTGTGAGGTTTTACGCAATTTTGAGGAATCGACACAGATGGTGAGCGGCGATAACGCTATTATCAGTGTAACCATCCCACTTCTGTGTCTACTGAAACGCTCGCTGCTCACAATTAAAACCGACGCTTTGCATGTGGAAGAGGTGGAAATGGGGGAGGAAGAGCTTACACAAGGTGATAGCCAGAGCACCCTCACTTCGTCTTCTCAGCGACAATTGGAGGAGGCGGAGGAGGAGGAGGAGGAGGAAGACACGGTTGCCTCCGCTACAGAGGGTAGACATGGAACTTTAGTTCCATCTCTTCAGCGTGGGTGGGCAGAAGAGGAGGAAGAGGATGAGGAGATTGAGAGTCATCCTCCTGGTGAGGACAGCGAAATCTTGACTGTTGGTACTCTGGCACACATGGCTGACTTTATGTTAGGCTGCCTTTCCCGTGACCCACGCGTTATACGCATTTTAAACAACACGGATTACTGGGTGTTCACCCTTCTGGACCCCCGCTACAAAGAGAATTTCTCATCTCTCATTCCTCCGGTGGAGAGGACAAGCAAAATGGTGCAATACCAGAAGGTTCTTGTTGAAAAATTGCTCCAAAATTTTCCATCTGACAACGCTGGCGGCAGAGTACGTGCTACCTTGGCCAACCGAGAAGGGGAGAAAAGGGGAGCACACAGCAGTTCCGAGAAAGGCAGGGCAACACTCTCCAAGGCGTGGGACACCTTCATGACACCCCGCCAGCACCCTCACCCTGATGCGCAGCCTAGTGTCACAAGGAGGGAAAAGTTTTGGAAGATGGTGAAGGAGTACGTAGCAGACCGTGTCAGCGTCCTCAATGATCCCTCTGTGCCTTACAACTACTGGGTGTCCAAGCTGGACACGTGGTATGAACTGGCACTCTACGCCTTGGAGGTGCTGGCCTGCCCTGCCGCCAGCGTTCTGTCTGAGCGGGTATTTAGTGCTGCTGGTGGCATCATAACAGATAAGCGTATCCGCCTTTCCACCGAAAATGCTGATAGGTTGACACTTATAAAAATGAACAAGGCCTGGATTTCCCCTGACTTCTCCACTCCACTGGAGGAAAGCCCCGGGGGAACATAAACTCACTTTAGATATGTTATTTACAATGATGGGAATACTCTGTATTCCCATTCACCCCTTCCACCCAAAAAACGGGTATATGGTTGACTCTTAATCTTCTCATCCTCCTCCTCCTCTTCCATATGCCCTGTGCTATAATTTTTATATAGGGCCAGCTCACCAGCGGGCCCTGTGATATAATTTTTATATAGGGCCAGCTCACCAGCGGGCCCTGTTTGACAATTTTTATATAGGTCAGCTCACCAGCGGGCCTTCTCATATAATGTTTTATTGGGTCAGCTCTCTAGCGGGCCCTCTCATATAATGTTTTATAGCGTCAGCTCACTAGCGGGCCTTCGCATATAATGTTTAGGATGGTCAGCTCCGCAGCAGACCCTCACCCATAATGTTTTAGATGGTCGGCTCAGCGCACGTTTCCCTCTTAATCATGGCCCCAGTTCAGAAAAATCGAGGAAATTTTTGGGAGAATTTGCCTTTGCGCACGTTTCCCTCTTAATCATGGCCTCAGTTCAATAAAATCAAGGAAATTTTTGGGAGAATTTGCCTCTGCGCACGTTTCCCTCTTAATCATGGCCTCACTTCAGAAAATCGAGGAAATTTTTGGGAGAATTTGCAGATGATATACAAGTAAATATACAGCAAATACTGTTTGGTAACAATTTTTCGCCTAAAGTCGTTTTTATTTTCCTTTTTGTGTGTTTTACGGTCAGTCTGTAAAAATGGCGTACTACGGGCAAAACATCGTTCCCAGCAGCGATGTTGGAGTCCAAGATGCATCCAGACATCCTCCCTATGCTGTCCCTGAACCATTTCTGTGGTGTTTCCATCATTTTCTTCCCTTTTCCTATGGACCAGGCACCCTCCCCTCATCAGAGCAGGGGGTGCCTGGTGTAATGCTCGAGTCCTCCCATTGACTTCAATGGGGCTCGGGTGCTCGGCCGAGCACTCGAGCCTCAGGGGGCGCTCGGTCAGAGCACCCGAACACCCGAGCATTGGGGTGCTCGCTCATCACTACTTATTACACCTGAACAAACAAGCTTCATTCCAGGGAGATACTCGGTGACTAGTATTCATACTGCTATTGCAGCTCTTATTAAATCTTCAGATTTACATATAAATCTTGATGCCGAAAAGGCTTTTGACAAAATTCTTTGGCCTTATCTATTCCAGGTTTTAGATGTCCAGGGCTTTAGTCCAATGTTCCGTGCTTTGATCGAACTGTTTTATACTGAGCCTCAAGCCACAATCTCAACTAACTCTGTCAACTCCTCTCTCTTTCGACTTTTTAGGGGTACCAGGCAGGGTTGTCCTCTCTCTCCACTTCTTTTTAATCTGCCGCTGGATCCCCTTCGTCGTACATTACTGGCATTACCAGAATTTCAGGGTATTAAAGTAGGCACTGTGGAAAATAAACTTGCTGCATTTGTGGATGATATACTGCCATTTATCCGTAATCTGCATTCGGCATTTCCTCCTATTATGCAGGTTTTTGAGAGCTTTCAGTGGGTGGTGGGTTTTACAATAAATTTTGGCAAGTTGGAGGCAATGTGGCTTTCCTCGTGGCCCCCTCACTCTCTAACTTTTTCTTGTCCATTACAATGGTCCACTAACCATCTTAAGTTTTTGGGCATTCTTTTACCTAGGGATATCTCTACACTTCACCAGAACAATTTTAATCTCTTGTTGGCTAAATTGTCTTCAGACTTACTTGGAAGGCTTTGCCTCTGACGTTCATTGGACGCATTAACTTAATTAAAATGATAGCTTTCCCGCGCATTTTGTATTTACTGCATATGTTACCATTATATCTCTCTGCAACGTACATTCAGTCTCTTAATCGTCGCTTTCAGGGGTTTATATTGGGTGGCAAATGCCCCAAGATGAGTCTGGCCAAATTATCCCAACCAAAAAAGTCTGTCGGGTTTAACTTTCCACATCTACGGTTCTATAATGTAGCCTGTCTCCTTCGGTATGTGAAGGATTGGCTAGATGGCACCACGGTCTATACGGACACTGATAGAGACCAATGTTTCTGTCCGTCATTGAGCCTTTCCTCTATTCTACATGCTCCCTTGTCTGCTCTTCCTCCTCCTTGTGTGGTCAATCCTTTGTTGGCTTCTACTAAGGGCTGGCAATACATACAATATCATCTTTTCAAGTCACGTTATGTATCAGTTTTTTTACTCTTCACTCATAACTCCTCTTTTCAGGGTGGGGAAGCTGACGTTCGGTTTCTTCATTGGGAATCTAGGGGTATAACGTCAGTGAGTCACTTGCTTGACCCTTTAACTCAACAGATGTACTCCTTCCCGGATTTTAAATCTAAATATACTCTACCGTCTAATCATCTTTTTGCTTTGTTGCAGGCTAAACATTATGTTCAGTCTCTTCTGCCGGTTTTATCCAAACAATTTACGGATAATCCGTTGGATTGCTTAATTAAAAAGCTCTAGGCAGTGTCTTTCAAAACTTCCCATATTCATCAAACTATTTTTTCAATGGCTCATACGGATTTGAACCCTTTGAGCTCTTCTGGTTGGCTGGCGGATATACCCACATTAACGGTGGAATTGCTGGAGCTTTTTTGCATAGATTGCGCTGCTCTCCGTCTGCTTATTTTCATGACCTCTCTTATAGATTATTATATAGGATATATGTGACTCCTTTGGTAGCCCATCGCATTTGTCTTACTTCAGTTTCTTCTTGTCCTAAATGTCAAACTCCCAGTGTGACTTTACTTCATATGGTATATTCCTGCCCACATATCTTCTCTTTTTGGACTAAGATTTTTTTCTGTATCACGACAAAAATTGGGATCCCTATTGGTTTCGTTTCTCCAGCCTTCCTACTTGGGATCTATATTTCCTCCTCTCAGTTAACGACCTCCCAAATTAAATGAATTGATTTTGCTGTCCTGGTGGCATTGAAATGCATTTTGACACTCTGGTTGTCACCCCCAACCCCCTCTGCTTCGTCAATGGATGCTTAAATTGTTTCACTTTACCAGACTACATTGGACACTTGCCCTATCCGATAAGGAGATACTGGGTGCTCGCTTTGTCACTATCTGGGAACCCTTCATTTTGTCCTTGCCTACTGCCCGCCAAACGGTCTTTTACCTTTGCTTTAGATATACTTCATGGATGGAGGAGAGGCTGTTGACGGATAGTGTCTTAGAGTCTCTACTAGAGGAGGAGGGAGGGGAGGATGATTCCTCATTCCCTCGTTTGGATACTGGAGACTGGAGCCTGGGAGTAGCTCTTAACCTTTTTCTTTTGTTACCTTTGGGTTTGAGGGGGAGGTGTTGGACCCTCTGGAGGCATGCGCCTGTTTTTTTGTTTTGTGTTGTTATTGATCTTTGATCTTCTTAATGGATATATTATTTGTCAGGATGGCTCTGCTGGACACCCTGGTGGTCCCAGCGTGACACGTGACTTGAATTGATCTTATTTAACCATTCTGTTTACTCTTCCCAATTTTCTTGTATGTATCCTGGACTAGTCAGTGTTGGACATTTTTCTTTTCAATAATGGGAGGGGATTTTCCTACTGTGTACCTAACATAGTGGTGTTGGGTTTTCTTTTGTAAAACTACTAATAGGAATGTCTCCAGTCTTTCTATTTCTGAAATGATTGTATTTGTATTTTGAAAATTTAAATAAAAAGTTTATTAAAAAAAAAAAATCTGATTCTAGTAATATCTATAAAAGAAGGAAAAATAGTTACAGAAACTTATTAAAAAAAACTAATACAGTTATTTACATTATGACAGTTGTCACTTGGGCAAATGGAAATACAATATACCAAATGGCCAATTCAATTGTATAAAGAGAAATTTTACAAGGGAAAAAGATTTCTTAACACAATCGAATATATTATCCCCTTAAAAACCGGTGTGCGCACGTGCGGCCGGCACTTGTTGACCACGGGGCTTTTTTTTTTTTTTTACTTCTGGTTCAGGGCTTCCAGACCGGCGTGCAGGGCTGTCACTGGTCCTTAAGTACCGGACCACAGTGATGGTCCTGCCACATCAGTGGTCTCGAAGGGGTTGAAAGAAAAGTTTGTTAATAAGGGATATCCAGCACAGAGGTCTTTAAAGGGATAGTAATACTTCATTTTAACTTTATTTTATTTTGTAGGCATTAAAAAAACATGAAGAATGATATAAGTCTTATCTCTGAAACCTTTATGGTTTAAGAGATATTCACAAACAAAGTATCCCCCCCCCCTGTTCAGCCAGATAAGAAGGGAGATGCCCAGATAGACTTCAGAGAGGGACAATCTTCTATTAAGATAATGGAAAAAGCTGAAAAACTTGTCAAGGGGGGAAGGGCTTTCATTGTTTTCATACAAAGAAAATTGTCCCCTTCTGTTATCTGTACTGTCATACAACCAGACTCACATCTGAGAAGAGATGGCTTACACTAGGTAAAAGGGGCGGGGAGGGGAACTTTGCTTGTGAATATCTCATAAACCATAAAGGTTTGAGAGATAAGACTTATATCATTCTTCATGTTTTTTTAATGCCTACAAAATAAAATAAAGTTAAAACGAAGTGTTACTATCCCTTTAAGGATGATATAAACAAAAGCCATAGTAAGAAAGAAAATAATGCTAGAAAAAAAAAATATTCAG
The DNA here is from genome assembly GCA_037306005.1 of Rhinophrynus dorsalis. NCBI lineage: Eukaryota > Metazoa > Chordata > Amphibia > Anura > Rhinophrynidae > Rhinophrynus > Rhinophrynus dorsalis. The sequence goes on along the minus strand of CM074722.1, from coordinate 149,879,528 downwards.
ACAATAGTAAAATTAAAAATACAGAGAATAAAAATGAGGATGAAAATCATACATTTCCCAAAATTTTAACTAGATCTAATACATATTATAATAAAATTAAAAAGATAATCAAAAAACATTGGCATATTCTCCAGCTGGACCACTTACTAAGGAACTATATCCCAGAGACGCCACAATTAATCTATACTAAAAATAAAAACCTGAAAAATATTTTCTCTAAAAATAAACCTAGTAAATTTCTAAAAAATAAAAATAATAACCTCTCTATGTTTGTAAGACGTTTAAAGGGATCTTATAAGTGTAATGGAGCTAGATGCATTACTTGCAATTATATATAGATATATATTATAGAACACAAGAGAAAGTTATTTATAGACAGTAATACATTAGTATTAAGAACAGTAATAGTAATAATATTAAGTGTCCTTTACAACAATTTATAACATGTAACACTGTTTATGTCATGTCATGTCATATAGCATCACATGTTCCTGTAACAAAACATATGTAGGGAGAACTAAAAGTAGATTGAGGGACAGGTTTTTGGAACATAGGAGAAAGATTTTAAGTGGTAGTTTGGAATACCCTTTATATAAACATTATGCAGTACAGTACATCATCGAGATCTTGCAGGAACAATTTTATTACCCTTAGAACATGTATCAAATGACCATATGGGTGGAGATCGTTTCACCTGTCTTTATCAACGGGAGTCCTATTGGATTTACAGATGTGATACACTCCTCCCGAATGGTCATAATGATAAACTGGACGTATCCACCTTTATATAGATAGCATGGTCATTTTGTCAATAGGACTTTCTGCTTATAATATAGAGTTCCATACTATATTGTAGGAATATATAGTTGAGAACACTCAGATTAGTTAGCTTAGTAGACTATTTTTATTACATAGTCCTTATTATTTTTATTTCTATTCTAATTTTTATTTTTATTTTCATTTTTTCAGATTTTTAATTTTTATTTTAAATGTATTTTTATTTTATTTTTATTATTATTTTATCCGCTATTTTTTATCATACAATTTACTATTATCTAGCTATATTACTACTAGTATTCTATTTACCTTTAGGGTTCCACCTACATATAAGGGTTGGACCCAGGGTGTATTAGAGGGTTAATTTTTAAAGGTGATTAATATACATCCACAATGCAACTGTTTCTTCCTGGCGGGAACGTTATATATAGAACGCCAATACATTCTAGCACTATTCTTATTTGTTCAGTACCAGCCCAGATGAATTGTCATATGGTACACGAAACACATTGGAAATTGAGTGCAGACATTGTTTTCCACTCTATAAACTATAAGTTCTGAGCACATTTGAATTGACGCCACCAGTGATTTCCATCTGAATTACTATCAGCCGCATCAGAGACAGAGCTGAATCAGTCCGGAAACCTCCACTTGGTAATACAGCAGGAAATTATTTAAGGGGAAAATGAACAGCCTAGTCAGGAGAGTTTGAATTTATATACTCTGCCTGCTATATCCCCATTTGCCTGCGGATACAGAGGGAACCTCATATATTGACCTGAGAGGATATTCCTTTAGCTGAAGACCTTCTCAGGATACCGGAAGGGACTTGTACGTTATAGATAGGAGATTCCCTGTGGAAGTGTAGGTAGAGACTTACATATGCCCACTTAACCCTATCCGGATTCCTCTCTCTCTATATATATATATATGCAGTTTATGAACTATCCACAGAGAGCAGACCTTACACATATTGGTGGTAAGACCGGCTTCTGACCGGTATACATTTGTCATTAATATTCAATGGTAAGATAATGTCATCTACGTACATTTCAGCTACCATTTAATTAATCAGGATTGTCATTCATTTATGCATAAATGCACATATTTGTTTTATTGATTGTAATATATAAGGGTACCCTTGCTCCTATTGTGTCTAATTGTGTCTGTTGTGTCTAATTGTCCAGTGAATTATTTATTTCTAAATAGCACCATTTCGGCACTGCTGAATTGCCGCCGGCTGGTCCTGGAACTGGAATCTCCTGCTTTCCACTAGATGGCAGATGTTTCTGAAACAGCCTAGAGGTGGGAACTCTAGCAAGTTATATCTCTCAAACAATAAAGGTTTTGTACTTATTTTCTTAATGCCTACAATATTAAATAAACTTAAATTTAAACACTTCTATCCCTTTAAGTGAATGCCTAAGTATTTGATTGTTGTAGGGGCCCATCGAAATGGTAGATGTTTCAGGCACTCTGGCATATGATCGTGCTCCAGCCACAATGTCTCTAAGTTAACCTTTAGGCTTGAAATCAGTCCAAAGTCCTTGAGTGCTTACAGTGTTATGGGAACCACCTTTATTGGATTGCTATGTATAGTAGCATGTCATCGGAAAAGGTGGATACCTTTATTTCCCTCTCTCCCACCTCTCCATTTTCAGTATTAACCCCTGCATCTCTGGTTCCTTCCCAGGTCCTCCACTTTCTGGGTATGAGACTCAGCAGTCTTCTGGGTAAGGTTTTTCTACCAGACAACAAGATTCTGTTGTTGTCCCTTCAGGCAGTATCTCGGCCATTGATGATGGTGCAGGAGTACATGAAACTACTAGGTTACCTAGTCTGTGCTTCGGAGCAAACCAGCTTATTCAGTGTCATATCTGGGATCTGCAGTTGGAAATTCTCAGTAATTGGTCCAGACAACAGTCACTTCTCTCATTCATGTCTGACTGGATCAAGACAGACATTATGTTGTTGACATCATAGGCCCATCTGTCCTTGGGATGTCCACTGGTTAGCCTACACTGGCTCGTAGTCATGATAGATGCCAGGATGATAGGCAGGGATGCTACTCTTGGTCCTAGGACTGCTCAGGGTTTTTGTACAAGGAAGGAGAGTGCTCTGTCCATCAGTGGTCTAGAGCTTCAGGAGATTTGCCTAGTCATGTGACATTGGGACCAGAGTCCCTGGTGCAGATCCAAACATTCAATGAGATGGCGGTGGCTTTCATCAACTCCCAGAGAGGGGGCATACGTGTGGCTGCATGGGCTGAGGTCCAGCTGATTTTCATGTGAGGGGAGGCTCAAATACTGGCTCTTGCCAAAATTCACATTCCAGGGGTAAACAACAAGGGTCCCAACAGCCCAGTCCATGATCTCCAATGAACTGCTTTGGTTTCATGCTGATGTGGTCTTCTTGTAAGATATACACTTTGATAGGAATAACACCCCAATTTCACTCCTAAACAATTCCCAAAAGTTTGGACTGCCCCAGGGTCAGAAAAAAAAGAGAGTATTAGAGATCTTGCTACATAAAGATTTGTCTTGGACAAATATAAAAAGAAGGTTCAGACCCTTATTGTAGGTACCTTTTTCTAAAAGGCACACTGTCTGGAAAACCTGTTACTCTAGTGAATTTATATGCTCCCAATTCAGTGCAATTCTCCTTCTTTCAGTCCACTCTTTGCATATTTGACTCATTTCAAGACGGTTTATTGGTTGTAGGTGGTTTTAATATTGCCTCTAGATCATTCTCTTCCCAGCTCATCTCAATCCCATGATCCGATTAGGCGGCTTTCTGAACTATTCAGAAATCTCCAAACTATCAATGTATGCAGAGCTTACAATGCAACACTTTTACTCCCATCCCCATAGCAGCTATTCGAGAACAGACTACCTATTCATTAGCCAATATCACTTAAAGGGATAGTAATACTTAAAATGTAAAAAAATATATGTTGAAGAGTTTATCCCCCTGAGTAAAACAAGGGCACTCCCACTGCTGAAAGGTGTTTCATTCAAAAGTTATTAATTTTCAAAGTTGAATTTTTTAGGTGCAATATCACAGTGGCCTGAAATTGTACAGTGGCGCTGTTGCTACACCATCCTATGGAGATTTATGGTCAACTGACCAGAGCTGTCCATAGGATCGTGTAGCAACAGCGCCACTGTACAATTTCAGGCCACTGTGATATTGCACCTAAAAAATTCAACTTTGAAAATTAATAACTTTTTAATGAAACACCTTTCAGCAGTGGGAGTACCCTTGTTTTCCTCAGAGGGATAAACCCTACAACATATTTTTTTTACATTTTAAGTATTACTATCCCTTTAAGGATGGTGACTCAGATAGTGATCAAGACAAAAACTCTCTCTGATCACACCCCAACCTTTATCACAGTCTCTTTCCACAAACCTCAGACCAATTGGAGAATCTGTGAGACCCTCCTGGGAAACCCTCTCATTACTAGTAAGATGGAGGCTGAGTTTAGAAACTATTTCCTCTTCAGTGAGTCTCCTGAGGTGCCTCTGCCTTATTCTTGGGAAGCCCACAAGTGCTACAAACACGGGTTCTTTATGTCCTTGAGTGCCTGGAAGCATAGGAAACAAAGGAAACCTTGAACAAACTCCTAGGGACCATTTCTGAATTAAAATTCTGACATAAAACTCAACAAACCAAACAGGTACTAGATACATTAACTGAAGCTAGGAAGTTGCTCAGAAGTCAAACTATCAACGCTTACATGTGGATCTAATACCACCACTTCTTACAGAACAATAAGTCTGGATGGACTTGGGCCAAATTAATTCAAAAGTCTAAGGCCTCTTCTCCCATCCCAAGAATCAAGATCCTTAACTTTCACTTTTGAAGGTATATCAGATTCTTTCAGGGCCTACTACCATGACCTATATAACCTTCAAATATTAGAACCCTTTTGCATGGGGGAGGATATGATTACATCCACCTGTTCCTAGAGCAAGCAGTTATCCCTCATTTTCCACAGAAGAGGTTGCTCTATTGGAGACTCCCATCTCTTGCAAGGAGGTTTCTGTGGTCATTAAAGGTTCCCCAGCTGGCAGATGTCCGAGTATGAATAGCTTGCCCCGGCCACATCCAGACCACTTTCAATGCCATTCTGTCTAGACAACCTTGTCATCCCTAATCTCTTACTGCTCAAATCACAGTCTTCCTTGAAAAAGGCAGATCTAGCTTAAGGCAGTAGTTACAGGCCGATCTCTCTTTTAAAATTACCTTAAACTTTTTGCAAAGATTTTAGTGAGTAGGTTGAAACTGTTCCTCCCAGGCTTTGTGCTGGTTTTGTGCAGCCACAAAAACTAAAGATAATACCATTAAGATTGTATCTCTGATTCAGGAAATATCTAATGGACTGGTCCCACCCTTCTCTTGTCCTTGGATGCAGAGAAGGCAACTCACAGAAGGAGCTGGGATTACATGTCAGTGGCACTGTTATGGATAGGGCTAGGCCTCAGGGTATTAACTGCTATCTTTTTACTCTATCCCAATCCCACCACCCCCATGTCTTTGCAAATGGCTTTTCATCCTGTCCTTTCTCTATCAGTAATGGCACAAGGCTGGATTGCCCCCCTATCACCTTTGATTTTCATTCTCACCTTAGAGCATTTTCTGTCACCTTTATATTGTACAGAGTCTATTTCTGGCATTCATTTGGGTCCATGGGAGGTGAAATTTACTTGTTTTGCAAATGAAATATTAACCTTTATAACTTTCCCATCATTAGTCTCTCTTCATTATCAATATTGTGCAATCTCATTGCTCACAATCAAGGACACCAAACCAAAAATGCTGAACATTAATGTTTTGACTTCATCTAAAGCACTGATTCATGCAAAACTCTTCTAAACACTTGGTCTACATCTTTCCCTTCTCCCCTGTACTCTATTATTGGCAATCCTGATTTTCCTCATGGCCTTAATGGATGGGCTTTCAGGCATTGGTCTCTATGTGGTTTATGCAATTGTGAACACTTGCTCCAGAATAGGCATTTTCCTTCTTTACCTGAGCTTCTTTACCGTGAACCTGGACTTTGGCGGTATCACCAAGCCCATCATCTTTTTAGTACTCCTCTCACAAGACTATGACCATAGACCTCTCACTTCCTTCAGATCTCTTGTGATCAGAACAGAGCCTCTTTTTAGAGGAGATCTCCTTTTGCTAGTTTCAGTGTTGTGGTTATTATATGGGGAATTTGTTTTGAGTTTCACAATAGTGTCTTTACCCTCTCCCATTTGTTATTTAGACGGGGAAGGGTGATGCACACTTAATACATTGAATATTCTCCCTATAGTAGTCTCTTTGGGATATAATTTAACATTCAGCAATTATTGACATATTTTGATGGCGGATCACACTGTTGTTTGATATATGATTCTTTCTTTCATACCTAAGAAAGTGGTGGCTGCTCTGAGCTCCTGTTCTTCACTTCACAAATGACTGTTACTAATCATGGCTGCTAGAGCCTGTATCCCTAGAAGGTGGAAATCATGGATTCCTTCCTCCCTCCTAGATTGGAAGATATGTCTACAACACAAAAACTTTATTATCTTTCCAAAGGTGTAGCATATAGGTTTGACTCTGAATTTGGTACTTGGCTTTCCTTTTTCTCTGGACCATCAATTTAACTTTTTCAGCTCATTGGAGCTTAAAGAGATGAACTGCACCCTTTTGCCACTGGCCTTTGGGTGCCCCCCCTTTCCTGTGCCCCTTCTTCTTCCCCCTTCTTTTCACTCTCTTTTGAACTCCTTCTTCTTTCTCTTTTTATTCGTACTATTCCTATTTACTTTTCCTTTCTCTCCTTGTCTTTTACCTTCTTTCCTCATCTCTTGGCTTAGGCACACATATTTTTAGAGTTTCTTCTCAACAGGTCTTCTACTGGGTTGACTATAGCTGTTTTTGGAGTTTGAATCAATCTGATATGTGAAGTTATTTTTATTCTGGTTTGACCTTTATTCTCCAATGCCTGTATGCTGTATGTTCTTCAATAAGCTTTCTGACAAAAAAATATAAATAATTTATTTAATATAAAATATTTAAAGTTATATGAAACTTTTTTACTTTTTTGGGGGCTAGTGTTCCTTTAAAAATAAGTTAACTAAATGACACCCTGTGCTTTGTTTGTTATTTGATACGTATGCAATTAAAGTAAACCACAGGTGGTTCATTTAGTTAAAGTTATCCTCTTGATTCTTTTACTGTCTTTTTCACTATGTTTGATGGCATGAATAAGAACATCTTTAAAATGTAAATGGTTACAACAGATGGAAAATCAGCTGGCTAATAGTGGAACTGATCACCCTACCAAAATAAACAAATCAACATAAGCTTGTTGTATTTTACACCATCCAAATATATCATATTAACCTTTCCCTTGCTGGTCCATCAGGTTGAAGAATAATGAAAATAAAATTAATGGACTCTTTGGAGGTGCAGGTTGAATTGCACCCCAAGTCATGTCCACAAACATCTTGGATTTGGAGAGTGAGGGCAGAAAAGGCTACTACTAGGCCATACTCAATGTAGGCCATGCTAACACTTTAATGTTGCAGAGAGATCACTCCTCAGAGTCTGGCAACTAACAGAAGATTCACCAGAGCCTGGCCTACAGGCAGATTGCTCAACAAAGACTGGATAACTGGCAGAAAATTCTCTAGAGACTAGAACACAGAAAAAAACTAACAGAGCATGTGCTTCAAGCAGATCACCTGCCAGAGCCTAATTTTCAGGCAGATAACTCATCAGAGCCTAGATAGCAGGATGAACATTCACCAGAGCCTGGAATGCTGGCAGACCACCCACCAGTATCTGGACTTCAGAAAGATCACTCATCAGAACCTGGATAGCAGGATGAGAAATCACCAGAGCCTGGAAAGCAGGCAGGTCACTCACTAGAGCCAGGACCTCATGCAGATTACTTGTCTGAGTCTGGACCATAAGCAGATCACTCCACAAATTCTGGACCACTGACAGATCACTCAGCATAACCTGGAACAAGACAGATCACTCCTTGAAGCATATCATTCAGAAGTGACTTTTGCTAAACAAATTAAGGGATATCTTTATATATACTAGTAGAATGGGACAGCGTTGCCCATCTGTTTTTAATGCAAGTGTGCTGTGAAGGGTCTGTTACTTGTACTACAGTGTTCATACATACATAATACATACACACACATCCACACACATATGTATTAATATACATACACACACTTTGTCATACATACACAGACACATACAGATACACACAGACATACACATACACACATTCATACACAGACAGCAACATAGATTCATATACACACATACATGTAGATATTATTATACATAGATGCAGACACAACCATACAAATATACACACACAGAGACATATACAGATATATACATACAGAGACACAAACATATACAGACATGTAGAAACACACACAGACATATACATACACAAACATACATGCATGGAGACACATACAAATCCCTAGCTAAGTCTGTCACCAGGGCTGATATGAATGGAGAAGGTGGGAGAAGACAAAGGGAAGGGAAGCATAAAGGTGTTAACCATTTGAGTGCCAGGGGGTAGGCAGGGCTTCGCCTAGCAATGCGTTCCATACCCCTGTGGCACGTAAAGGGTTAAGCAGCTGAGTTCTAGCCTGTGTGTATGCCCCAGACCTGAAGTGGAGGCCAGAGAGAGATAAGGGAGAGACGATGTCAGCTGGTGGTGGATGAGACATGGAGAGAGGGGATAGGAGAAGGCAGGTCAAGTGTTGGGAACGGAGGAGGAGGAAGTACGAGTCACTGGGACAGCACTGCAGTGCTTACTGGGGGACGTCTAGTGAATTAATTAGTGGGTAAAGAAAGGAGGGGTTGTGATGCGTAACTTCATTTTACCTTGTGATAATAACTCTTGTTAAGTATCGAATATGTTGAGGCTACTGCGAGACTGCTGTAATGGGGGTATTGCAAGTCATTGCGTATGATTCCTGGCACTGAAGTGGTTAAGCAAAAGTGTGTGAAGGAAAAAGAAATACATATTAACACTTTAAAGAGAAGGGTATGTGCAGGGTATGTGCAACACATTGCTTATCAGTGCCTTGCACACCTCTCTGTTCCTTAAAGGGTTAAAAGACTGAGGGGAGGCAGGTTTCCCAGAGGGAGAAGAGAGAGGAGTGAGGGCGATCGTGTCTTTCTTGCAGCAATAATCGGCTCTTCAACTGTTCCCCTGCAGTCTTCACCAGAAGCTGGAATAAATCAGACTTTCTTTGAATCTTTGGCAAACGGTGTTGCTCTTAGACAGTTTGTCTGATCTATTCCAGCTTCTGCTGAGGACTGCGGGGGAATAACTGAAGAGCTGATACTTATTAATTCAAATTATTAAAATTCATGAGAGGCCATGGTGTGTAGAGTGTGGCCGCCTGCCCTGCCACCACCTCCCGCCCCCAGTGCAGTGATCTACTCCAAACTCCCAGCTGGAGGGTGAAGGCGTGCAGGAGCTGTAAGGCTGCACCTATATGGCGAGTGGGTGACCGGAGCTGTAACGAATGATGTTGGGCAGTTTTGTAGGCGCTTGTTCATGATTCCCCAACGTGGCTTGCATCCTTGGGGCTCCATTCGAGAGAGAGAGAGAGGAGGGAGAGACAGTGTGTGAGTGCGTGTGTGTGTCTAGCTTTGAGTGCAAAGTTGGGTGGCTTGTGTGTATGTGTGTGGCTTGTGTCTGTTTGTGGGGCTTGTGTGTGTGTCTGTTTCTAGGGCTTGTGTGTGTCTGTGGTGTAGGAACAACTGGCGGCCATTTTTTTTTTTTAGTCGTATAGTGTTGGGCGGCCTGGATAGTGGGGGCAGGCCAACTCCCTGCATGATTTTCACACCAGTAGAGAAATCATCATGTGATGAAAAAACTTGTCCAAAGCCTAACACACCCAAGGGCAGCAGCAAGGAGGGGATATTCATGTCTCCTCCCTACTGCCAGTCCTGGAGATATAGGGGGCGTGATTTTCACAGGAGTGGGCAAGGAGTTAGCCCACACACACATACACACACACACACACACACACACACTCTCTCACTTCTCACCCATCCATCTCCATTCTATGTGCCCCTCACTGCTGCAACTCCCACCCCCTTTCACCGGCTCCTGTCCTGACTGCATGAACTTCATCTCCCAGGCTCCTTCCTGTCACTGGCTCCTGTCACCTACAAAGTTACAGCAATCACCAGGAGGAGGTGCTTGCTTTAACTTCAGAGATAACAGGATCCGGTGACAAAATGTCACTGTTTGTTTGACTCACAGACACAGAGTTAAGCTAAAAACACAGCTTTATTGAAAAAATAATAAAGAACCCTCACAGGTCCTGAACATCACACATATGTTACAGACACACGACAGGTTCAAGTAATATAGCATGCAGTGTATACATACATAGGCTCTACCGGGTAAGGCAGCCTATGACTGGTGCGACACGGTTTAGCGGAGGCCCTACCGGTGCTATAACGGAGGTAGCAAAGCAGCCGGTTAGATGGAGTGGAGCATTCACGGAGGCAACACATGCGACTGGAGGTTCAGAGTGGAGCGAACCAGTGCCTTAAACTGAGCAACACGGAGGCCCTACCGGTGCTATAACGGAGGCAGCACTAGCAACCGGTGTCAGAGTGGAGCAAACCAATTACTGTATTCCAGCGCATTCACGGAGGCAACACATGCGACTGGAGGTTCAGAGTGGAGCGAACCAGTGCCATAAACTGAGCAACATGGAGGCCCTACCGGTGCTATAACGGAGGCAGAACTAGCAACCGGTATCAGAGTGGAGCAAACCAATTACTGTGTACCAGCGCAATCATGGAGGCAACACTTGCGACTGAAAGGACAGAGTGGAGTGAACCAGTACCACGTACTGGACAAATATGGAGGCGCTACCGGTGCTATAACGGAGGCAGCACTAGTAACCGGTGACTGAGTGGAGCAAACCAACTACTGAATACCAGTGCAATCACAGAGGCAGCTCTTGCGACTGGAAGGTCAGAGTGGAGCAAACCAGTACCACGTACTGGACAAACACGAAGGCCCTACCCGTGCTATAATGGAGGCAGCACTAGCAACCGGTGACTGAGTGGAGCAAACCAGCTACTGAATACCAGTGTCATCACGGAGGCAAAACAAGCCTGTAGGCAGCGGTGCCAAACCAGGAGGGCACCGGAAGTCAGAATGTCACCGAGGCGACCAGAGTCAAAGCGGAACACAGCCATGTCGGGATCCATTAAACAGGAATGTCAGCCAGGCTGGGTCAGGATACCGGAGCAGGAACGTCAGCCAAACCGGGTTGGATATGGGAGAGCAGGGACATCAGCCAGGCCAGAACGGTACACAGGAACAATACAGGAGAGTAGTCAGGCTATCCGGGTCGGTACACAGGCGCAGGAACAGGAGACAAGTCAGGCAGGCCAAGGAAGTACACTGGAATCCACAGACAGGGGTTGCACTGGCATAGAAACACCACGAAAGGGCCATGAAAGGGTGCAGGAGCCCAGTCTATATAGGCAATACTGGGTGGGCCAATCACAGGCAACAAATGGGAAGCACCCATTGCTAACTGACAGGAAAAACAAGCAATCACAGGCACCGTGATACAAAAGGAGTCTGGGAGATGGAGTTCATGTAGTCAGGACAGGAGCCGCAGTGCACATTCACCACCTCTTTCAAATGCCGTTGACACTCACAAGTTACCAGGATCACTCATTGCCTCGATGTCTCAGTCAAGTTCCTCATCCACAATTCCTACAGTGTGATCCGATTCTTCTGTTGTTTTTGGTATTCCCAGACAGATTTTGAAATCCAGCACCCCAGAGACACCTTTTCCTTTTTATGGCATCAGCTGCTACAAATTTAATTTCTCCTTACTGGAAATCACCCCCCAACCCACCACAGTATAGGCTTCTGTGGAGCTGGGCCCACCTAGCTTCGGTGCTGCCCGTTCCTCCCCCTGCAGGTCCCCTTTGGCTAACTCTGGGACAGATTCTCAGGGTCCCCATATTGAACATGGACGCGACTCTGACTAGTGGACCTCTCCTACCCTCCCTCCCACTCTTTTCTGCTTCTCATTCCTTTTGCCCTGTCCCTTTTCTCTGTCTTTTATTCTCTTTCTCTCTCTCTTATGTTTTGGGTAGACTTCTGCATGGCAAACATTTTTAGTAAAATACGATTTCGGACAATTTTTTTTTGTCATTTGAAGGATCCGCATTTCGGATTAAATTCGGCGACATTCCGAATTATTCGGCCGAATTTAACATATTTTAAAAAATGACTCTCCTTTGCGGTGGCAATAAGGTACTAGGCCTGCCAACCTGCCTACATAACTGTGAGATTGGCTGTGTCACTCTGAAAACTATTAAAACAAATTCCTAATATTTTTTATATTTTGTACAGGAACAAAAATGACTCTCCCTTGCAGTGGCAATAAGGTACTAATGTTGGCTGCCTACCTATGCTACCTGACTTCCTACTCAACAACTGGACACTCTCTATCTCCCTCTGCTCTCTCTGAGCTCCAAAAATGAACTAACAGGAAATGCAGGCTGTCTGGGTGTCTGATGTGTCATTAGTCCAACCCCCATCACGAAACTAAGAAGCTAATTGGGCTAGAGAGGGAAGGAAAGTATCAGAGGCACAGGTAGTCGTCGCCGAATGTCCGACATTTTCAACAACATTTCGGACAAGGGCTGTGCGTATTTGGTTTTAAAAAAATGAACAAGTTTTTCCTTTCAGATTGCCCGAATGACCCTTATTTGTCCGAATTCTGAAATCGGCCGAACCGATTTGCACAAGTCTAGTTTTGGGCAATCTTGCCTCCTTCTATACCTTAAATCACTCATAGTTTGCAATTTGGCTGTAAACAAAATGATCTGTTGGTCACCGTGCCAAGTTTCTGGATTTACTCTAACCTGCAGAACTCTGTACCTGCTGTTCCCAAGTTAAGAACAGGTAATGGCATATAATTTCAAGTATATCGCTCCTTTGCCTACGTACTTTCACTTCTGCATTTAATTTTGTATTCTTCATGCACTTTTCTGTAATGTCTAAGATCATATGTGCCTTTGTACTTTCTTGCAAATTCCCATTAAATATTTGAAAATTTAAAAAAAATTACATTTGTTGGTACCCATATGTCTTGCCCAGAGGTCAAAAGTGGCACAGCATTTCTATCCAGTGAATGGTTGAGGTTTCTGGAGCAGTATGCTGATGGTGCACATTGTACCATCTACAATTGTCTAGAATTTAGCACAGTTCTGGTGACCTATGGTGGAAAAACATTTGCTCACAACCAGCAGAAAGTTCCACTAAGCATTTGATGTCAGTATTCTCTTCATGCTTAATGCCTTTAGGGTCCCTGATTTGTATAGGTATAGTTTCCCTTTAAGGTGAGGGTAGGATAAGAGGATTTTAATCTCACCTGTTAAATCCTTTTCTCTTAGTCCATACAGGTTACTGGTAACTTTAAGTAGGCAATTCTAGAAATGACTGCAGGGGGTGGAGCTTACTTTCCCTCCTTGGCTGCAGCTAGCCAACCACCTCCAGAAAGATTTGAGACACTAACTATGACTAGATAGTGGAAGGAAATAAGACTCCTGTGAGCTTGACCCCTAGGACCCCCAAGGTCTGCCACAGGAGAGCCAAGCATGGTCTCTTGACAGGGTGGGAGACCAGTAACCTGTATGGACTAAGAGAAAAGGATTTAACAGGTAAGACTAAAATCTTCTTTTCTCTGTCGTCCAATACAGGTTACTGGTAACTATGGGATGTCCAACCACTGAGTTTCCCCAGAGGTGGGAGGTAAGGCAGGGACCAGGTGCAGGGCCCCCAAAGTCACCAAAGCATTTATGAACCATCAGATCAGAGATAGCCCAACAATAACAAATGACGTGTCAGCAGACACTGAACAGGGGTAACACCACCCTAGGAACTGTTACACAGCACACTGAACTAGAGCTAACAGGGCTCAAAAGTGAAGGAGCACTGAAGAACCAAAGAAGATCCTAGACAGGAAAGACTGCCTCCAGGATATTACACCCAAAGCTGGCATCAGCCGATGCCAACACATCAACACGGTAGCGCTTCAAAAAGTGTGCACACCAGGTGGCAACCTTTGCACAACTGATCAGCAGAGGCCTGATTCTTGTAAGCCCAAGAGGCCCCAATAGATCGAGTAGAATGAGTTGTGACCCTGAAAGGGACAGGCTTCTTCCTCAGCTGGTAAGCCTTACGAATAGTGGACTTGATCCAAGATGCAATAGTCACTTTGGATGCAGGTCTTCCTGCCCTGGGACCCTCAGGAATGACGCACAGCTCGTCTGATTGCCTTATGTGCGATGTACATAAAACTTGAGATAACGCACCTCGTCTAACAAGTGGAGATCCCTCTCCTTGTCAGAGGTGGAGTCAGGGCAGAAAGAGGGCACCACATTCTCCTGATTGATGTGGAACCCCCAAAACCACCTTGGGAAGGAACTCCAGAGAGGTGCGGAACACCACCTTGTCCTTGTGAAACACCAAAAATGGTGATCTACAGGACAGAGCATGCAACGCCGCAACACGGCGAACAGACATGATCGCCAGGAGAAAGGCCATTTTCCATGTCAGAAGGAGTAGAGGAATAGTAGCCAAGGACTCAAAGGGAGGGTGCTGAAGAACACCCAGAACCAGATTAAGATCTCACTGAGGAGCAGGAGCCTTAAACACAGGACAAGTATGAGCAATGCCCTGGAAAAACACCTTGATATTAGGAAGGATAGCAATGCGCCTCTGAAATAAAACAGAGAGAGCAGAAGTCTGAACCTTAAGGAAACTCAAACTGAGGCTCTTGTCCACACCATCCTGCAAGAAGGCCAAGACCGTGGGCAGATCAAATTCCTGAGTCCCTATCGGCACACCAAGATAGGACAGTCGACCATACACGATGGTAGGCCTTTGAGGAAACTGACTTGCGAGCAGTAAGCATGGTAGCCGCCATACTGGAAGAAAAACCTTTCTTCTTCAATATTGAGGATTCGGGTACAAACCATCAAAGATAGATATTGAACATCCTCTTTCCACAGGTAATCCTGGAGGAGAAGATCCGGATGAGAGGGGAGTCAGAATGGCTCTGCCACTGACAGATCCAAAAGCTCCGGAAACCAAACTTGTCAAGGCCAGTATGGAGCAACCAGAATGACTGGACATCAATCCAGTCTTAATTTCTGTAACACCCTGTGCAACATAAGAAGGGGAGGGAAGGTGTAAGCCAGATGAAATAACCAAGGAATGGACGTGGCATCCACTGCCAAAGCTAGAGGATCCCTCTAGCGACAGCAGAACCTTGGAACCTTCCAGTTGTGTCTTGTCGCCATCAGGTCGATGCAAGGAAGACCCCTTTTCTGAACAATGAGGTTGAACACCTCTGGATGCAGTTCCCACTCTCCGCTGTCCACTGTGTGTCGACTGAGGAAGTCCGCTATGACGTTGTCTACACCTGGAATGTGCACTGCAGATATGACAGGAACATGTTCTTCTGAAACAGGACAAAATAGCCTTGACCTCTAACCAAGCGGTGACACTTCTTGTTCCACCCTGCTTGTTGATGTAAGCCACAGCCTTGGCATTGTCAGAAAGAACCCAGACTGGGCATTCTTCCAGCTGGGTGTCCAGTGACGAAGAGCATGAAATATTGCCCGAAGTTCCAATACACTGATGGGAAGGAGAGATTCCTCAGGAGACCACCGTCCCTGAGCACTCAGGCGACCCAGGACCACTCCCCAGCCAGAAAGGCTGGCATCCATTATCACCATGGTCCAGAAGGATATCAGGAAGGACTTGCCCTTCAGGAGATTGGAGAGGTCGAGCCACCACGACAAACTCAGTTCCACATGAAGAGGGAGGGATACTGACGTCTGCAGAAGGTCCTGCTGACCCTTGCATACCTGGATCACAAACCGCTGGAGCTCCCTGGTGTGAGCCATGGCAAAGGGGACTGCTTCCATGGTGGAGATGAATTTCCCCACCAGAAAGGATAGCTTCTTGGTTGGAACTGAATCTTGAGCTAGAACAGTCGAAACCCTGTGTGCTATCTGGTGAGCCACATCCTCTGTGAGAAACACCATGCTCTGCTGTGTGTCGGAGAGAAGGGACAGGAAGACCAAACACTGGGACGGGACAAGATCCGACTTGTCCAAGTTGATGATCCACCCATGATGGTTGAGAGCGCGAATGCAGACCTGAACCTGCTGACAAAGTGGTTCCGCAGAGGGGGCTTTCAGAAGCAGGTCATCCATGTATGGAGTAACTCTGATGATGTCCCGGTGGAGGATGGACACTAAGGCTCTCAGGACACGGTTGAAGACCTGTGGCGCTGTAGTCAGACCAAAGGGAAGAGCTGAGAACTGAAAATGCCCTTGGTCGCAGGCAAATCTGAGATACTGCCGGCTCTCTGGATGAATGGTGATATGTAAATACGCGTCCTGAAGGTCCAGAGAAGCGAGAAATTCCCCAGAATCATAGCAACAATCACCGTCCTTAGGGACTCCTGGTGATAATGAGACCGGATCACAAAGGAATTGAGATCCTTCAAGTCCAAAATTGGATGACAACCGCTGTCCTTCTTGGACACTACGAAGAGGTTTGAGTAAAAACCCCTACATCTGTCCTGAACTGGAACAGGTTCCAGAACATCCTTATCCAGAAGAGACTGGATAGCACCATTGAAGAGATGGCGTATGAGAGGGGAAAAAGGGAAAAGGAGGAAGAGAGGTGAAAGGGATCCTGTACCCTTCCGCCACTACTTATAAAACCCACGGGTCCACTACTGAATCCTCCCAAATGCTGTGATAGTGACAAAGACAACCACCCACAGCTGAATGGGGACCCAGGTTCAGGGAGTTATGCTGGAGATGTCTTGGAAGCCTTAGGCTTGGAGTAGACCTTGGGCTTCCATTGCTGTTTGGGATTAGAGGAGGCACGTGGAGTTGAGGGAACTGCTTGGTTCGCTGAATGTGTCTCAGTCTGAAAGGGATGAAAAAAACTGTTACGTTTGAGAGGAGGTTTCTTCCTGGGGACCAAGGGCAGATGAGTACTCTTAGCCCCAGTGTCCTCACTGATCATATCCTTAAGATCTGGCCCAAATAAGGATGTACCCTGAAAAGGTAAGGACAGCAAGGCTTTCTTAGAAGCTGTGTCAGCAGCCCAGATTTTGAGCCAAAGAGTTCGTCTGGCAAACACAGACATGGTGGAAACCCTTGCCACCGGACGGATAGCATCAAATAAGGCAGCAGAAACATAGTGCTGGGCCTCAGATATGTTGCCAAGAAGCCGCAACATATCCGAAGATGATTTACCCCGATTACAGCTAGTGGCAAAAATGGTAACCTCAAGCTTCTTGTCAGTCCAGTCCTTCACAGAGGACGCATCAGAAACTGGTAAGGCGGTAGACTTAATAGCCTTGAGACAGGACTGTCCTACTTAGGGGGATGAACCCACTGAGCAAGCGCTGCCTCAGAAAAGGGGTAAAGCTTAGCAAACTTCTTGGAGACAGAAGGCTTTCTGTCCGGAGATTTCCACTTATCAGCCACTAGGCGGACCAGAGTGGGGTAAGGTAGAAAACAAGTATGGGGCTTTATAGGCACCTGGAATACATCAGAGGGATCTGAGAAAATCTCCTGAACTGGGGGAATGTTTAGCGTGTTTAAGATGGCCCTGATCAGGCCCTCATCTGAGGGTTCTGGCTCAACCTCAAAGGGATCCCCAAAGAATTGAGAGGAGCCCACAGAAGAACATTCCTCAACATCTGAATCCACCAACAGTTCCTCTTCAGAGGAATCTGAAACATCAGGTACTCCTTGTGGTTTGGGCAGGGAAGATCTGACTGAGGAAGAGGTCTGCCAGGAATGGAAGACCCCCTGTAACTGGGATGGAAAGAGTTGCAACATAGACCTGAGGTCCCTGGTAGCAGCCGTGAACTCTTGCACCCAAACTGGCTCTAATGCATGGCTGGAGGTCCCTGGGATAGACTCAGGGACATCAGGACATGCTGGGCATAAATTACCTGAGAATTCATGTCATGTATGACATGAGGAGCAATGCACAATGGGGGATACAGAGACCCCAGCGTCCTTAGTTTTAGGCCTGGTCCCAAGCTCCAGTGGAGTAGACATTCTCACAGTGTCAACAACGTTCAGAATAATTAATCACCCAATTTATAATGTGTAAGATTAAAATTTCACACCAGAAATTGCTAAAATACACTTATCTGGCAGGCGAAGGGTTAATCTGCAGAGGAGAGGAGGAGAGTCCAAGCCCTGCGTAGGATACTCATTCTGTAAAGCTCACAAGATGGCTGCTGCGGCAGGAACCAATCAGAAATGAGCCTGTGAAGCAAGCGCTCATGGGAAATGTAGTTTTCCAGAAAAAGTACCCCAACAGTGCCCGAATCCCCGAGCCCCTAAACACACTTGCAATGTGAACCAGATAGAGAAAGGTCAAACACTTAAAATGAGCCATCTCTGAAGTTGCTAGGTTGAGCGGTTGCAGAGATATGTCCCAAACTGTACAGTCCCATAGTAGTGAATGGAGCAATGGTGTCTATGTGGTAAAGCGCGCCACTCAATTTTGTCAAAGTTAGAACTGAGAAATAATAATACATGAAACAACACTAGAACATGTAATCAGACCCAGAAAACACTGAACCCAGTAGGGAAAGTGCCAATAACCACCCCAAAAGATGCCAACCAGCAGTTAAATGGTTAATTTACCACATAAAGGTGCTCCAAACACTGACAGACATAACAAAAAGTGAGTGCAGGAGTGTGCAATAAGAACTCCCAGGAATAACCCCTGTGCGGAGGGGCACTGTGGGACAAGTGGACCTGCAGCACTCAAAGGTTTGCTCACCTTTCCTGCAGATCTTCTTTCTTCAGATTATCATGTAGTAAGAAGTAACCTCAGTGGGTATCTCCTGGAGAAGCACTTGGAATCAAGATTTTCTCCCTCAGGGCTTAAAGTCCACACACTGGATACTGAGTTAGCCACACTGAAGTGCATTTGTCAGTCATGGTAATCCGCCTAATGGTGGTATTCCATATCTAACAGAAAAATAAAAAAGATTCTAAAGCTATAGCAGAACCGTTCTCTTGCCTGTGTTATCTTCACCAAGGAACATATCTTTCTGGGGCTGGTTGGCTAGCTGCAGCCAAGGAGGGAAGGTAGGCTCCACCCCCTGCAGTCATTTCTAGAATTGTTCCTACTTAAAAGGGCGGATTGCCAACCCAAAGTTACCAGTAACCTGTATTGGACGACAGAGAAACATAGTTACAGTATGGCGCTGTCTGTGCATAAGTGACTAGTCCACATTGAAACATGGGTGCTAGTTCCTAGTCAAAAGCAAGCGAACAGTGGTGCATCCTGATATTGCCACTCTTTGGGTGGTGTAATTTAACCCCTATTATTTTTTTGCTTTTTGCATTGCAGCTGGTTTGATGGTCATAATTCAAGTCTTGTAACTTATTTACAAGACTTGAATTATTTATGGGCACAGTAGATACAACGTGTTCCTTTTGATAAGGAAACTGCTTGTCCTTTTAAGGACCAGAGTGGTGTGAAGGGTTACTTATATATTACTTCATATATTGCCCATTAATGGCATAAAGCAGCCTTACACATATGAATTTACATTGTGTGTCTGTGTGTTTCCAATGTAGGCAATCGAGTGGTTGCATCCATTATACAACTCTCCATCTGACGCTTAAAAAGTGCTAAGCACAGGCATATTTTTATAGAAATATAACTCTCCATTTCTCTGTCTGCATAGAACTTTTTAAAATAAACATCTATCTAGATTACATATAATGTAAACCATCACAGAGCAGCATTTAATACAACTGAAAAGTATGATCATGTAATCTCAGTTTGAAAACCACTGGTATATGGAACAAGCAATAATATAGAGAATTCCCTGGCGTGAGGTAAATTAAAGACTTCAGTAGCCTTCTCTGAGGGGAAGCAATGCAGTAGTGTGCATTTAATTTCAGCTCATTTGTTTATCTTTGTCTCTGTGTTGCAAAACCACAAAGTCACAAAAAAATTGACAAGAGAATAGAGGTTTTGCTGACAGAAGAGAGGTGAAAATTATGGAAACAGAGGGTAACTATTTTTTTGTGGGGATACTAAGAGAAATTCCATACTGGCACCAATTATTCTAAAAATAAAAAATACATTATGCTATAAAGTACATTTTTCTAAAAATGAACACTGAATATGAACTGACACTGAAAGTTTTAATGCTTGAAAGGCACCTCTACCATTCAAGGTGTTAAAAACCTCATTAAAATTGATGAGAGTAGTTGGTTTGTCCCTGAATTTCTCTACATTTGTCTAGTCATTTGGGCCCATTGGGTAGTCAGCCAGCAGATACTGTGGAAACTAACACAAAAGGCCATAAAGATTTCATATAAAAAATATGATATACACAGATTAATAATAAAGTTAGTGTGAGGTGATTCACTTTGATATGTCTGCATGTTTTCAGTTCTCCTAATGGCTTGTTTAGTGTTTACATACAGACACAAACAGACTGAGGAGTTAAGTAGAATTGGAACAATTGTGGAGCCAACCAACAGCACCATAGAAGACATAAAAAATCCCCCATATTCCAAATTCAATAGAATTTTTAACACATTGAGTGCTAGGGAAGACTGAAAAGTATTGTATCCCAATGCTCTACTCAATTCATTAGCATTCAAGGGATTCATGAGATTTTTGTAGGGTGTGGTTGGTTGTTCCATTTCATCTTCATATATAAGCCTCAGTAACCTGAAGTCAGGAAGGGCAAGAATTAAACATGGCAACTGTGGGCATAATGCAGCACCCAATGACTTTTCCTGCAGCTCAGTGCAGTGGAAAAGCACACATGCTTTTCAGTCCAACAGTCTATCGAATAAGCTGGCGTTATGACAGCACTATACAAATTTACTTTAAACAGACATCAGCGCCAGTGCTTATAGAATCCCTATATACTCTATGTGGAGATTTATTTTAAAGTTGCAGGGAGACAATCTGCAACAACAGACCTGTATAGTGACTTGTTCCTGCTCATTCAGTCAAATCTCACGTTGTCTCACCTGGTCCTGAACGAAACAACAGGAACAAGATCTGTTGATAGGAGATTTGTGGAGAGCATCTCCCTGCATTTTTATATTAAATCTCTGCATAGTATAAAGGACTTTTTAAGCATTATAAATAAAGCTTAATAGCTAATATGTGTGGTGCTGTCATAGAGGAAGCATATTAACCCTTTGACTGCCAGAGAGGTGTCCAGCGCATCGCATTGCAATGTGTTGGATGCTTCTCTGGTGCTCATCGGGTTAACTAGACCCCTAAAAGCATATAATTCCTTTCTTTTGCATCTTCTATTTACTCTGTGTGCATTTAGGTCTGATTACACATACTGCATGTCTTCCAGGAACCAATACAACTGTAAATTAAGTATGGAATACCTTTGCTTGTAGTCCAACACGTAATGGAGATCAAAATCTTACCCACCCTTCCTTTAAAGCTGTAATGATTCTTTTGCAATCCTGGCCTTTCCACAAACAACCAGGACTGACTGAAAATGTTATCCCTTGAGCAAAGGCACATATGCAAAATTTATAGGGGTTATTAGGATTTTCTGGCCATATTAAGATAAGGTGGAGGTTACTATTAGAAAGAGTTGTTCTCTTTTAAACCCCACTTCCTCCTTCGAGAAGGATTCTAATTATTATGCTGCTTTTGAGTACAACAAAATGTTTCACATAATGTGTGGTCTGTTTTAGGATTTGGGAGCCTTATAGCCCCCCCGGAGTCCTCTGCCTATTCTTAAAATAGGTTCTTATGTCTTATAGAAGGCAAGAAAAGGGTGGCCTGGTGGAGCAAGAAGATCTTATCTGTTGTCATATTCTAATTTGCTAAGACCAAAAGTTTCCCAAAATATTTTGCTTGGCTTTCTTCATTCTAAATATAGAAGGATCTAAACTGCCACGGTGTTCCTCCATGTCTGCTAACTAAGCTCCTTGGAGATTTAAATGCTATTTTTGAAAAGTATAGGTTAGACTGAAAGTAAATAGAGGTTTAAAAAATCCTTTTAAGCTTGTTGAATAAATATACGTTAGATAGAAAATGAAAAACAAGTCAGTTTTCAGTTGAATCCCCAAGGGATGGTAAATATTACACCAAAAATGTGATTTAAACAACTGGAACAAGCTTAATCCTTTGAGTGCCAGAGGGGTACGTAGCGCATTGCTTTGCAATGCGTTGCTAACCCCTCTGGCATTCAATGGGTTAACCTCTTGGATGCCATAGAAGACACCATAGTGTAGTAATACAATATATTGGGAATGCTTCTATCATCAAAGGTGTTAAAAGGATGACATTTCACCATTAGAGTCACAAAATGTATTATGTGACTTTAACAATATTTCAGAAATACTGTGTTTTGTGTTTTATTCAACATCTATTACAGTCATAAATTCATTTACTCTGACCCAGCAAGGCTGGTGAATGTGGGCACTATGGCCATACTGATCAAGCTGAAGTGAAGTAATTCTATGGCTGCACCATAGGTGACAAATAAAAATGAATTTTGTATTAAATGGGGCTTTGACCCTTTGAGTGTCAGAAAATGCAATGGATAGCTCTCTGACACTCAAAGGGTTAAATGCTTTGAATGCTAGTGAGGTCTCCAACACCTTGCTTTTCATTGGAGACCAATTTAAATAAATGAGCATTTGAGAGATTTTCAGCTGTCCCCTGTGATGTAGTCGCTTTGCTCCACAATTGCGCCACTTTCTCATAGTGAATAAGGTTTGTAATGAAAGCAGTCTTTTGTAGGTCAATTAGAAGAGCCGCAGGATATTAATATGTAGAGTGCTATAATCAGCCAATGAGAAATCAGGTAGGAAGGATAAGGTATCACAGAGCTTTGCAACGGGTGGGGGTTTTAAATGTATGAACATTTTTCTAACAATTGTAGATAAAAACATTAATTACTGTGATCATTTACAATTTCCAACTTTTATGAAATTAGATTTTGAATTTGTTATAAAAAAAATGGGGGAAATTTACCATGTATCAAGGTTTCCCAATGCCTCCCACGAACATTTTCCAGAAAGCAGTGCAGAGCTCTGTAATTCACAACTCTGATGTAGCTTTCTCTTCTGATTAAACTGTTATCAAGAGAGTCAAACTGGTGTCCAGAAGGCAATTTTATCATATAAAACATTCTTTGCAAGATTTTGAGACTTAGATAATGGCTCTCAATAGTAAATCATAGGAACAGAACCATAGGTTCAATGTAATGGCAAGGTGTATGTCTGTTGATGTATGGAAATCATTTTGCCATGGAGAATTGACACATTTCACCATATACACTAAGAATTATCTATGCAAGGGAAAGAAGAGATTGTCAGTTTTTGTTCTCCATGTTTTCTGATGTCATCTTGTCGATCATCTGTTTTAACTTCCACTTCTTCTTTACCGGCATGCAACCTTTCTAGTTCCCTGTTGCCACTGCAGTATCTTGTATGTTTGTGTTCTCTTAGATTCCCATTGCCGACCATTGCCTGGAACTGAACATGTAGCAACAAAAGAAAAATAAAAGTAAAGAATATGTTCATATCTATTCTGTGGTGGGAAACGTTACCATTGAAGGAGCGGCCTAGAGAGAGAAGTGTGATCATCATAACAAGCTTGATGCTGTGGGTTATATAATTAACACCTCAGCCAATAAGCTTGTGAGTATAAATCTACCGGGTGTAATTTGGTGGTGTCAAGTGAAACTAAGAAGTTTCCACACAAAGCTCCCTGATTGTCCCCCTCCTTTTTTGTATTCTATTGCCTGGAACTGACTACTCTCCTGTATGCCATCTCACAAGTCTTGTGTTCTCTTGGATTCCCACTGCCGGGAATATTGTGGCCATTAAACTACTTATGTGGAAAATGGCAAATGAACATGTTGAGGATATTCACTCTGCCACTACATAGACACAAAAGGGATCATGAATGTCTGCTCCCTTCAAAGGTTAATGTATTCTCAAAAGTAAGAGCACATAGCCAACATCAAACATCTCAAAGAAAGATGGATGTGCTATATTTCTAATCCATATCCCTTAAAGGGATAGTAATACTTAAAATGTAAAAAAAAAATATGTTGTAGGGTTTATCCCCCTGAGTAAAACAAGGGAACTCCCATTTTGAAAGGTGTTTTATTCAAAAGTTATTATTATTAATAATAATATTATTATAGAGATTTATGGTCACGGGACCAGAACTCTACATAGGATGGTGTAGCAACAGCGCCACTGTACAATTTCAGGCCACTGTGATATTGCACCTAAAAAAATTAAACTTTGAGCTGAAATAACTTTTGAATAAAACACCTTTCAGGAGTGGGAGTACCCTTGTTTTACTCAGGGATATAAACCCTACAACATATTTTTTTTTACATTTTAAGTATTACTATCCCATTAAGTAGGTTATAATATTGAACTTGCATGTACAGTCAGCTGTTAGGTACTGAGTAAAACTGACTTGATGGAACAGGGGTGGAGGTCCCATTCATCTACCTTCTGAAACTGCAGTATTAACCTAGTAAAGCTCCCTTCTCCTCCCCTGGTTGCCTATGTTTATTTTAGTATGCAAGAGACAGACAACCAGGGGAAAAAGGGGAGTTCTTCTGGGTTCATTCTGCAGTTCCAGAATCAGAGGCACCCAGAAGGGAAGGAAGGTGCATGATCCTGTTACTTCAAGCTGGTTTATACTTTGGTGGATTAGGTAGATGGATTCTTCTTTACTTTTTTGTCTCCTATTGAATAGCTAGTTTGCTTTACAATTGAGCCAATTCATCTTAGTACACCAGCCTCAATGTAATTAAATCAGTCTAGAGAGAAATGCAAGTTTAAGGGAGGAGGGGAGGCTAGTCCATTGAAATATTTTCATAGATCACTTTTTCCTTTTGTAAAACATATGCTCACACACACATATTTATCTTTCAGTGTGGTTTTTCAGTAAAACATTAGAGACTATGAGGAGATGTTATCACCAGTAACGGCTGTGTTTGAAATATCATTAAGGGTGGTGCTGGGAGCCTGGCAATGAAGTGGAAGTGGTAAAGTGGTAACAAACCGTTGAGTTGGTGGTTTGGAAAGTAGATCTCTAAGAGGTTAATGGGAAATGTACGTTTGGGGAGAAGTGAACCAGAAAACTGAGTGCTCTGTGAGGCTTCTTTATTCCCCAGGTGTAGAGAATGAGATGAGGGAAGCTAGATAACCAGAGAATGTATACCAGAATGTAATTAATCAAGAATTACATTAATTCACACCAAGAACTTGATAGCTAACAGGTAAAATGTGGCTTTATCTCTTTGAAAACAATACAAGTATCAAGATGATCAAGCCTGTAAGTGTTAACACTAATTTCTACATTTCAGGCTTCGTCAATTACATACATACAAATAAAGCAAAGTAACACACCAAACATACAAAATATTTAAAGGAGCAGTAAACCTTTGTTATGAAAATTGTATATTCCTGTTGACTAAAACAAGGGTAATATTTATGTTGGGACATGCATATTTTCAGAGTTATTACAGTTTAAACTCTTGGTTTTTCCATTACCAGTGCACTCTAGTGATCAGATTCCAATTAGTTATTTTGTTGCATTCTCTAGGAGAGGTGAAATACTGGCAAACCGCTCCGCTTAGAACGTGATAGAAACTGCTGGGTCACTGTGCAATCCATTTCCAGACAATGTGAACTTTTATGACTTTCAAGTAAAACAATTACAAGTACACTTGTACTATGCAGCTGTAAAAGCTCTATACCATATAGGTTTACACTAAAAAATGCTCCATTAATGACAACATGATGAAGATGAGTATAGATGTGGAGTATTTCTGGGGCGTAACAACTGCACCATAGGAGAAAATACACCCATTTGAATTAAATGGGACATTTATCCCCTATGAATGCTAGAGAGATCTCCAAACTATTGCTTTCCATTGATTTAACTGTCCTAAATAAGGATGGGTAGCCATATCTCTAATACATATGCCTCGAATAGGTTATAATATTAAACAAGGGGTTCCATTCCAAGCCCATTTATATCAATGAGAATTTATACTTTCTTTTCTGGCCAAAATGTGGGCACTAGAGCCTTAAATTTATCAACAGTATTATTATATATGCCCAATACAGGGCACACTATTTCTAATTAGGCTGAATGAACGCAGGTTTGAAGTTTGTTTTGAGAAATTTTACTTGTTCCCTATGGTACAGCTTGTTTGCCTTACAATTACAGAAAGTTTCTTAGGACATCAGCCTCAATGTTAGAAAAATGTATACTGAAGCTCTTCAGAAATGGAGAGGCATCCTCCCTAATATGTTTTGTGATATTAACCCTTTTGAGTGCCAGAGGGGTACGTGCCTACCCCTTTAGCACTCAACGGGTTGCTATGTTCATTGTGGCAACTTTATTGCAGCAATAATAGCACATTAAACAAATGTGTGCTTTAACCCTTTGAGAGCCAGAGGGGTACACAACGCATTGCTTTGCAATATGTTGCGTACCACTCTGGCTCTCAAAGGGTTAAAACTGCAGTGCAAAAATTTTAAGGCAAGCATAGAGGCTTCATATTATGCTATAATCCTTCTCCTCTGCTCCATTCAGCAACAAAGAAAAACATAGTAACATAGTAACATAGTAACATAGTAGATAAGGCTGAAAAAAGACATGCGTCCATCAAGTCCAGCCCATGCCAATAACACCCCTGTTGATCCAGAGGAAGGCAACAAAAAAGCCCTCTGGAGCAATTTCCAATGTAGGTGTGTGTGTGAGTGTGTCAAATAGTTCCCCGGCTCAATATCCTATTTGCTTTGAAGCCATCTGTCATAACTGTCAATATTGTTCTGTGCTAGATAGGCATCCATTGCTTTTTTGAATGCAGTTACATTATCTGCAAGCACAGCATCCCGAGGCAAAGAATTCCATAGCCTTACCGCCCTTACTGTAAAGAATCCCTGCCTGTGTTTTAGTCGAAAGCGCCTTTCCTCAAGTCTTAATGGATGACCTCTTGTTCTTAGCTCAGCTCTTTGCATAAATAATTCATTGGATAGTTCTTTGTATTGGCCTTGAATGTATTTGTAAATGGTAATCATATCACCCCTTAGACGTCTCTTTTCTAATGTAAACAAACCCAGTTTGGCTAGTCTCTCTTTGTAACTCAGATCCTCCAATCCCTTTATCAGTTTTGTTGCACGTCTCTGCACCTTTTCCAGTTCAGTAATGTCTTTTTTTAGAACAGGCGCCCAAAATTGTACTCCATATTCTAGATGAGGCCTAACCAAGGATTTATACAGAGGTAGGATAATATTAGCATCCCTTGCTTCTACACCTCTTTTTATGCAGGCTAGTACTCTATTTGCTCTTGCAGCAGCTGAGTGACTCTGCACACTGCTGTGAAGACTATTGTCTATCAGTACACCTAAATCTTTCTCTAATGAGGATTTCCCAAGTTGTTTCCCATTTAGAGTATATGTAGCAAGTTTGTTTCTACAACCCAAATGCATAACCTTACATTTATCTACATTAAATGACATTTGCCACTTTTCTGCCCATTCACTTAGTTTATCTAAATCCTTCTGTAGGGAAAAAACATCGAGCTCTGTATGTATTTCCTTACATAGCTTAGTGTCATCAAACTTTATTGGTACAATACAAACAAAAGAAAAAACTGTAAATGATCCTCCTCCCCCAATTAGCAATTATAACTGTAATATGGCTTCGAACATAGAACAATTTACATTGCTAATGAAAATATACAGTGCCACAATACTACAAAAAGTCTCAAATTATTAAAGTTGCATGTGTTTCAATGTGAGGATTTTTTGGACACAATATAACTTTTTTTAAATCGTGAATTTGTGAGAGTGTTAAAGAAGTAAATTGTCTGGGGAAGTGGCTTAACCTTTTGAGTGCCTGAAGGGTATCCAATGTATCATTGGTTCTCAGAAGGTTAAAAATGTAGGAAGTCACCTGAAAACTGTGTTCCCAAAGCTTAAAAGTCTGCAATACCCTCCTTGTTCATATCTACAGAGCTGTGTGATATACACGCTTCACTTAACATTACATTGTCCACGGGGTAAATTGTGGAGCCCTTGACAGTTATAGAAAACTGAGGTATTTGCAGGATTTAGGTGAAAAGAAAAGTAGCCCAGGCTTAGACATATTAAGTAATCCAGGTGCGAAAGAATAAGATCATTCATGAGAGTTTGTGTTCTAAAGCGAGAAAGAATGGGCGGAGTTTTGCTATATTTTGAAGAAGCGACAGGTTTTTGTTACTTCATTAATGTGATTAGAGAAGGAAAGAGGAAAGTCCAAAGTTACCAGAAGGCAGCATGCCTTATCCATATGGTAAATTGTGGAGTCCTTGACAGTTATAGAAAACTGAGGTGTTGTGCAGGATTTTGGTGGAAAGAAAAGTACCTCAGTTTTAGACATATTACATTTTAAAGGGACAGTAATACTTAAAATGTAAAAAATAAAATGTTGTAGGGTTTATCCCCCTGAGTACAAGGGTACTCCCACTGCTGAAAGGTGTTTTATTACAGCTCAAAGTTGAATTTTTTAGGTGTAGTATCACAGTGGCCTGAAATTGTACAATGGCGCTGTTGCTACACCATCCTATGGAGCTGTCCACCTCCTGCTCCTCTTTTATGCTAGCCAGTTTAAATGTTGTTATAATATCCAGTTTATATACCATTTCAGACAGTTTATAGAGTACCTAGGCTGCGTAGTTTTAATTAACCTTTTGTATGCTAAGGATCTTCAAAGCATGTTGTTGGATATCTCTCAGGCATCCAAGGGGTTAAGACATGGTTCGGTTTGTATTTTATAGGCCAAGATTATTTTCAATATCCAGAGATAGTGAATGGGGCAAGGAGCCGTGTGAGGAGGGAGGGTGTGGCTTTGGGCAGTGCTAGGGATGCTTAGGGCCTAAGGATACCTATGATGGTAATTCATTCATGTTTGTAGATACTAGGCATGGTTTAACCCAGAGAGGAAGGGGTTAATGAAAAATGTCTCAGTGCAGTAAGAACATTAATTTGCACTTGCTTTTTAAAATCTGAAAACCTGTCTTCAGCCTTGTTTTGCTCCTGGAAAGTCCTTGTGACAGTGTCTATCATCCACGTAGGCTGGTGAACAGGACCCATCATCTGTCCTGCCCTGGGTGACTTGCTTGTCACATTGCATCAATATCTTCATTCCCCTTTGATACACTGGGTTTGAGTCCACCCCCTCCCCTAAGAGAGACACGAGTGACTCAGATATAGACGTTACTGTAACCAATTACTCAAGGTTAAGGACTTGGGTAAAAAAGATGAGTTAGAAAAACTATTATTATCTATATAATCCCTGTTCTGGCATACACTGTGATGCTCACAATACTTTAGTGACCATGATATAAATATAGTAATACGATTCCATAATACTACACCTGCCTAACACCAATTTAATAAGCTTTTTATGAAACATTTGCCTGTATGGCACTTGAACCAAAGAGAGAGTAATGTGGAAATCTATGACTTTCTGTTTTCTGTTTTGGGGAATTCCTACTAACAAGGCACAGATGAATGTAAAGTAAGTTTGCTATGTCCTCTTCTGCTACTTCTGACCCTGTTCCTCCCATTTACCGCCTCTGCTCCTCCTTACCCGCCCAGTTCCTCCCAAATTCCGCCCACTTTTGTGACACGTACAGTATGCCCAACTTGCAAGTAAACCCCACCCCAGAAATTCTGGAAAAAACAAATACACCACAGTGGATGAATAAAAATTCACAGTGATAGGGAGTATAATACTCACTCAGGGGTTGCTCAGTTAACTGTTCTGCTATTTTCTGCTATTACAGAGGAGCAATTTTCATATCCACATCAGTTTTACCCCACCCGTAAGAACAATCGAGCAATGAAATGGGCAAGAAAATCATCAAACTTCATATGTTAAATTTTTGCCTAGTTGGGCATCATGAGTGGTGTGCAGCTAGTTTCTATAAGCAGAGAGAGCAAGGGGCTCACAACTGGAATACCCCTAATTCTTTGAGCGCCTATCACAGTCAGTCCTCTGGCATTAATGTTTTTGATGGTTCAAATGCTCTTGTACCATCAAGTGCAGCCCTGGAGTTAGAGGTAAACTGCAGTGGATCTGCTCTGGAAAATTCTCACATTCACTCAATATATAGGTTACAAAACACATATACCTAGCTTGATCCGGGACACATTTGGTTGGCTCACACAATGGTCTTTTGTGGACAGAGGGTCATAGGAATAAAGACAAACATTGATCAGTTCTGGGGCAACCAACTGCACCACAGAGAAGAAATAAACATACCCTAAATTATCAGTGATTGAAATTGGGTTTTAATTCTTTGAATGCTGGAGAGGTCTCCAGTGTATCAGTGGGGATATTTATTTGTTCCCTATGGTGCAGCTGGTTTGCCCCACAACTGCTCCAGTTTTTCCATTGTATATTTTTGACGCATAGTCAATTTGCAGATTTACAACAGTTTCATACTCTCCTAGCAGTGGCTAAGGATAATGTCTCAGCATCCATATCCTAGGTTTTTTCTAGTATACAGTGTCCATTTTAGGAGATCTCTGTTCCACCATTCCCTCTTCCGTCTACCAAACCTCTATCAACCATCCTTCCACCTACCAAACTCCCTCCTACCAAACTTCCTTCCTCTTACCAAATTCTCTCCTTCCTCCTATCACGCCTCTTTCATCCATCCTCCGTCCTTACAAACTCCATCCTTCTTCTTACTAAACACCTTCCTTGCTCCTCTCAAACCTTTGACACCCATCCTAACAAACTCCCTCCTCCCTCCCAATAAACCTCTTAGTCATACTGCCTCCTTCGAAACCTCTATCATGCATCCTCCCTGCTAATAAACTCTGTTCTGCCTCCTACCGAATGTCACTCAGTCATCCTCCCTCACTACATACTCCATCTTTCCTCCTAACAAATCTCTCTGAGTCTTTCGCTCTGCCAAAAAACCTCTCTCAGTTATCCCCCTCTCATCAATTTCCATTTTGCCTCCTACCAAATCCCTCTCAGTCGGGCGGATGAATGAGAGAGATTTATTAAGAGGCAGGATGGTGTTAGGGCAGATGACTGAGGGAGGTTTGTTAGGAGGCAGGACAGAGTTTGTAGGGAGGGAGATGACTGAGTGGCAATTGGTAGGAGGCAGTACAGAGTTTGTTAGGATGGAGGATGCATGATACAGAACTGGTACGAGGGAATATGCATGATAGAGGTTTCATAGGAGGCAATTTGAATAAGAGAGGTTTATTGGGAGGCAGGAGGGAGTTTGGTAGGATGGAGCATGGGTAACAGAGATATGATAGGAGGAAGGAGGGAGTTTGGTAAAAGGAAGGATTGAGTTTGTAAGGACGGAGGATGAGTGAGTGAGGTTTGATAAAAGGAAGGAGGGAGTATGGTAAGAGGAAGAATTAAGGATAAGTTACAGTATGAGGATGAAGTATAGATGTCCTAATATGGCCACCTTACTGGTAGTACTAATCATATTTATTGAAATCAGATTTAAACAAGTCAATCCACCCTGTCACACACACACAATGTACAAAACCTATTCTCTTTGGTTCCCAAATGCAGAAAGACAAATATGGAGAAAAATTCAAACCACTGTTGCTTCTCAATGTAAATTCGGGGGACTAAGAATTCCAACCTGAATATCTGAGGTTAAAAAAAAGTATTACTGTATTAACTCTTTGAGTGCCAAAAGGTATCCAACGCATTTCTATTAATTGCATTGGATGTTCCACTGGCACTCAAAGGGTTAAATAAACTGAAACATGTGGGAGCTCCATTCTATCAGTGCCTTTCACCACCCTCCTACTTCTTATGTGCAGCTGTGTCTATGAAATTCCATAGCTATTTTTACCAAACAGAGGTTAGAAATAAATGTGTATTTTGGTATATTTCTGTCTCCTACAACTTACAGATCATATAAAAATGTAACGTTTTAAATGGCACAATCCAACATAACACATTCCTGATCCCGAATACAAATTGCAGAACAATAGATTGCTGGCTGTTGAACACACATCTCATAAAATTACTATTTGGAATTAAATTACAACTTTCCTGGTCATCCACGGCATCAATTCACCAAAGGGTTAAGCTTTCTGTCAGCTGATAGAACAGGAAGCACTATGCATAAATCCTGCCCACAAATATCCTTATCTTTCTTTTATTTATTTTTTCTTCCGATTGGAGAATTAATTTTTCTTTTCAGCTTACTCCAGGATCCAAGAAATCCTCTACCAGCTTCTCTTTTCCATTCAAGCCCCCACTGGGTGTTCTGTTGGTGGAATGGCTCGATAGTATATATGACTTTTTAGGGTGGCTTTTCCCCACTGGTATCTGCTTCCCATTACCAGTCTTTGTCTTACTTTAGCACTTGCATCATTGTAGTGGCAGCCAGACATGAACTTAATAATGTCAGCCTGGGATGGCTGTTGTCCCTCCATGTGGAGAAAGAGGCAGAGAGAACATATATAAAAGGCAGGGTCTGGGGGCATTCCTGTATAGGAGCTTATTGTGCGCCTAGCATTGGGATGCCAGAGATTACATAGTAACATAGTAAATTAGGTTGAAAAAAAGTCACAAGTCCAGCAAGTTCAACCTGTGCCTCATAACCCAAAGACATGAGACACTACAGATTGCCAGTGCAGAGTGCAGTCCTGAATATAAGTCTGGTGAAAGAGCTCTCAAGTTGCTTATCCTGAGTGCTGATTTCAATATGTGTGCTGCCTGATTTTTGATATTTGATCTTGCATGCCTCTAGTGGGTGGGTGTTGGGTGTTAGGCATAAGGCTTTAACTTTTTCTCTTTCCTTTACCTTTACTTATGGGTAGCTCTTTGGTGTTGTTCTTTTCAAATTGCAATTGAACAGTTATGACCCCCAATTCTGCAATTAAAAGTCTGCATCTTTAGGCTGGTGGGTAACTCCTGTGGAGGTAAGGCAATTTATTTTAAAAATAATGGTAGGTGGCTCATGGGACTTTACATGTCTTTGCAGCCATTAGAGAGATCTAGAATTAGCTGGATATGCTGCAGCTCCCAGATACTGTATGGTGTGCAACAATCTGCTATGGAGAGCAAGAACATTTGTTGAGTTTGCTGGCAGAAGATCTTTGGAGCAATATGATCTACCTCCTAGACAGACCTGTCTAGTACATCAATCAGTCAGCGGCTCAGGTTCTGCAGGAAGCTGAGCATGCTAAGAAGAGCAGAGAACAAATTTGGTTGAGCCCAAAATCAAGGCAGTGCAGTAAATCTTGACTCTGCAAGAACCTCAGGAAGACATAGGTCATCTTGTATGAATGGAAGTGGTTGGGCAGGAGGTATAAACCCTCCTCTCAACTGTCCAAAATGTATCCCTTTATGGATAGGGACAGTTAATTGGGGGATGTGCCTACTAAACTTGATGTGGCAGTAATAAGACTCATGAGAAAAACAATTGTCCTATTGGATACTGGCTGACAATTAATTTATGGATCCTTTGCAAAGACAAGTGTGACTTTTTGGTCATCATTGGTTCAACATGCAAGCCAATGGCTGCCCTATTGTCCATCTCAGTGAATCTGTGAATGGAGAATGTAGAACAAGCTGTCTTCCAAAACAAAGACGTCATCTTGTTTCTCTTATGCAAATTAAAATGGACATTGAATTTCTTATAGACTCTACTCTGGACTGTATTCATGTTCAGCCGCTAGCTATTTATCTAGTGATGGTGGTAAGAAAAGCCCACTGATTTAGACCTTTGATATTTCTTAAACCGATATGTGTCGGCTTCTTTTCAATGTTCACAGGTTTTTTGAAAGTTGGATGAAATTAGAAAAGTATGAAGAGAAAGAAATATCAACTTCATTGTTACAAAATATCAGAAAGACAGAGTGAAGGAATTTAATTCATTCCCAATTAAAAGTCTGGAGAACAGTTTTTTAAGCCTAAAGCCTCCAACCCCCTCCATTAAAATTCTGAAGATGTCTAGGTCCAAGCCTCACAGGTATGAAGGTGCCTAAAATATTTTTAGAGACTTAGGCTGGTGTTGTATCATACCAGTGGTTCAACCAGGTCAGAGGATATTAAATGGAGTTAAATAGAGAATCCTCAGTACCATATAATCATCAAGAGTCCTCAAGGACTATCGGAAGAAGCTTATTTTGGAAAGGGCCATTGTCAGTGTTTCAAAGAATTATTCATGTGAGTTTACTCCATTCTCCTCTTTATGTAGAAACTGTCTGGAGACCTACATACAGTGCTGGACTTACAGGATTTGAACACCTGCCTATATATCAGAAAATTCAAGATAGATGAATTAAACACCATGGTCTCTGTAGTTCAACTTCAGGACCAAATGGTAGCCAGACCTGCAAGAAACCTATATGCATGCTTGAGTCTTGCCTGGCAAACAGATTTTCTGAAATTCATAACTGAAGGACAATGCTTTCAACTGGGCTTGTGACAGTAACAATGACTCTCTCTCCAAAGTTGTCTTACCTATTATTGTGGAAAAAAGGAATCAGATTCTACTATTACCTACCGGTTGAATATCAACATGCCTCCAGTTATAAAAATGTTTCCAACTTGGTCAAAATAAATATTCCAAAATGTGATAATAAAATACTTCGCTTTTTTGTCTCTGAGCTGCGTGCGGCCACAGTGGTGGCAGCAGCAGAGACAGTAACGTGAGGCACAGCCCCCACCGTCCTTTCCATTTTGAACAGAAACTGCCTTTATATATGGGCAATCTCTCTTACGCACATGCCAGCCAATCAATTTGAAGCACTGGTGCTCTAAGCTGATTGGCTAGGATGTGCGTAAGCACATCCCAACCACTGGCTGTGATGGAATTGGAACTAAGACTGCCCATATATGAAGGCAGTCTCTGTTCATATTCCCTCAGTGTGGAACGGGGGCCTGCTCCAATCTGATTGGCTGGGATGTGCATAAGCACATGACAGATGGGAAGATACAAGAAAGAACAGAAGAAGAGGAGAAGATAATTCAGAATGAAGACAGTGGATGACAGGTAAGTTTAACACAAATTAGTTGACGATTGGTGCTTGGCAGTATGTCAGACACCTATAGTTAACTTTTTTACTGTGAAGTTCCCAATATCACTGTGATTTAGTAGTATTGTGGTAACTTAACATGAAAAACGGACGTTTAGCCACAAGACCATTTCTGTGGCTCAATGTCTGTTGCGCTTTTAGATGGTAAGGCATTTTAAATACAGACTTAGACATTTTATTATATCGGTCGTTATTCACTTTGGCCCTACCGGCTGTTTTACCGCAAATCTTTAAATCTGGCCCAATGTCTGCACCTGTACTGAAAACTGCAACAGATATGAACAGCACCAAGATGCACAAATAAAAAGGATGTGATATGTACTCTGAAACTCATCAGTATCCATCTTGAGAAAATTCAAATGGTGGGAGATAATGGTGATATGATCAGATCAGAATGCAAGTTTCATCTGTTTCTTTCCTCTATACTCATCTATCTCTAGGCAGAAATGACTAACAAAGACAAGGGAATTCCATTGTGGATTCTAATTTCTCCAGTATTACCAAATTAAATAAAGATTCAGGTTTACCCAGTGATAATAAATGTAGTGATAATGTCCATGGAAATCGAGGTCCCTATAATAAACAAGATAAAAAAGGGAGACTTAACAAAAATGAAAGAGACATAAAGGCAAAAAAAATAAATCAGGATATTTAATTATACAGAAAGCATGATAAATCAGGAGAAATGTGTTATCCTGCAGGACTGAATATTAATATGTATGTCTCTTATTATCAGCTTGTTCTAACTAGAGACAGTTTAAAATAAGCTAAATTATTTTGTATCCATTTTCTTTTTAAACCTAAATTGCCTGTTAAAGGTGCCAACTTTGCACTAAACACATATAAATAGCAGTCAATTATGAACACCACATAAATTATTCCATAGACATGGTCACATTTACTGATTCATAAACCACTGCAGTGTAAAGATTGGGTCTTGTATAATGGAGATGTGCTGGCTGCTGTTTTGTATCCCAGAATCCTTTGCTTGGATTATAGGAGCACCTAGAAATCCTCAGACTCATTGGAGTTTTGACCCAGTCAATGCTGGAGTTTCACGCTATAGTGGATTGCTCAAACCCTTAGAACACGATTTACAGGATGCATTGGCAGGAGGAATTATATGGAGATGTCTATAGGAGAAATCAGGGAAAGTGTTATGTGGAGAAATTATGAGTGAGAGAGAAGCAGTTCTATAAAGCAGTTAAGAAGAGGTTATAGGAAACAGCTATGCTAACAGCCAGCTATCGGTTGGGAAAACAATGAACAAAAGAGAAACTGGGAATAGACAGGAATTTTTTTGGAGTAAGCACTTGTGGCGACTTGTGTATGTTTTGTTTGTACATCCCTCATCTTCTATACAGACACAAAGGAATACATTGGTGTTTTATAAATAAAATATAACAATAATAAATATTCATCATAAATAGTAAGGGCTAATGAGTGAGGCTGACGTACAAAGAACTGGGACATTTCTGGAGTATGACAAAGTAACGTAGGGGAGAAACACTCCCATGTCCCAAATGATTTAAATTGGAGGTTCTAATCCCTTGAATGAAATAGAGGTCGCTTGCTCCTGTGTATCCTATATAGCAAAAAGACATTTGCCTGGTTTTGGATGTAACACGTGTCAAGTCAAAAACAGAAATCTCTCTCTCTCTCTCTCTCTCTCTCTCTCTCTCTCTCTATATATATATATATATATATATATATATATATATATAAAAATCTGTTTCTAGTTTGCTGTCTGTCCCTACCAAGGAGCGGAGGGTGAGGAGAATGCCCGTATGCCAGCGAATTGTAACGACAATGTGATTTTGACAGCACTGGCCAAGGGGTGCAGCCAAAGTCACTGCAGCGAGATTCAATGGTTCACCGATGTGCACCATAAATGAAGATGGAGCGCTAAATCCCATGGACAAAGCTGTACAGCTTTTGCTTGAATGTATATAAGTATAGAGGATGTTGTGCAAAGGAGATATAATAGAGCACATTTCCCTGTCTAGTGCAAGTTTCCCCAACACAGGGAAATATGCTGATTTTAATAAACAAATGCAACAAACACAGTGAAGAATGACACATATTATACACTTTCTTTTCCACAACTTAGTAAGTGTACTCCTCAGAATGCCATATTACATTTCTTAATATTTTTAGAGCTGCACCATGTAGCGAAAATCACAGTAGATCTCACATCCTGATTCACAGAATACTGCGTGCTCACACCTTGCTTAAGCCATTAGTGACCGGTGACATGCTAGGACCGTAATCGGTGAATTTGACTGAAGGGCAGATGATGGTCCTGGCACATTGTGTATGTTTTGCACACTGCACTCCTGCGGGAGTGCTGCAAGCAATACCGGTGTCTGAAATTGACTGCTCCAAGCCTGGAGCTGTCAGTATCAGACTCTCGTTCAGAAACGTGTGCTGGCTTGCTGAATGGGATCAAAGTGTTTCGTAAGGGGAATCCACTTCCCAGGACCGCCATCGTTAATGGGGGTTAAATGCATACTGTAAGGTCAAACTTCCGATATTTTGCTTTATTTTTATTTTTCACTGATTTATTATTTTTTTTTTTTTTTTTTTACAGTGAAGTCCTTGGATATTTCTTTTCAGAAAGCTTTCAGGTCTGGCACTGTGCAGAGATAGTGATACAATGTAAAAAAAAAAGATACTTTGTACAAAAACGATAGTGTTACAATTTAGAAAAGCCTATTTTCTACATGCAGAGTGTTCAGTGCTGTAGGTACAGTATTCCATTATATCACTATCATTGTTTGCACAGTCACTGACCAGAAAGGTCTCTGGAAACAAATAATATGGAAGTTCACTGTGAAGATGAAAAAATAAATAGTAAAACAATGGACAATATGAGTGATGGGACTGGGATCATTTAGTTTATTTTTTTAATAGCTACAGTATTTCGTTATGTTTTAAAATACTATCCCTTTAAAGCGGAACTACCACATAAGGTAAAGTTGCCCTGCAATACATAGGCAGGTGGCGACTAGATTAATAATAGTTATTTTTCCTCTCAAAAGTAGCCATTTGTAAAGTAATCATTAATCTTCTGAGATTGATGGCCAGGTTAATGCAGTATGTGCACCTGCACCGTCAGTCCCTATTCTTCTGAAGGGAGACCGGGACTGACAGTGCAGGAGCGAAGACAAGATGTCTGCACAGATGCCTGGTTAAGGATTACTTAACAAGCGGTTACTTTTGAGGTAAAATAACTATTATTAAGCTAGTTGCCACCTGCCTAAGTATTGCAGTGTGACTTTACCTAACGTGGTAGCTCCGCTCTAAGCTCTTGCATGATTTGTAAAAGTTATCAAAATGATAGTTGCTTTCACATGTTAAGCTTTATACAATATTGAATGCTCACACATAGCATCATGTGTTGTCGAGTATTTACAAGTGTCTTAACACAATACTAGGTGCTCAAATCTAACTTCACAAAATACTGTACAAGCACACCTAGCTTAACACAATTTTGAGTACTTAGACCTAACTTCACCAAAGTTTTGTACTCACACCTAACTTAAACCCATGATAACACAATTATAAGTGGTCACACAGCTTCACATAATACTGAATGCTCAAACATAGCCACACAATGCTGATTACTCACACAAAGTTTAAAATAATGTTAATTGTACACAGCATCAACTCAGACCCAAGATACCTTTCACCATCGGAAACTCTCAGAAAGACTTCATACAATGGGGAGGAAGATGGAGGGAAAACCAATTTGTTTTCAGTGACAGTTAACCATTTATCTTTGCAATAAGTTGGACACCTCTCTAGAAGGGGAAGGGGGAAATGGAAGGGCTTCACCAATGCTAAACTTATCTTGCTAGCGAGCAGCAGCCATATGTAATATTAGTCTAAACAGGAAACTGGCAAGACATAGATAATATGATAAAAGAGTTTAACATAACTTGAGCAACACCTGAGAGGCCACTATGCCTTATAACAAAACACTTTATTTTATTCATTCTCAGTGGGTGCTCATCACAATCATTGTTTAAAAGAGTTTAACTCCAATATATTCACTCTACCAGTATATACACACTAACAACTGATCTTGTCCAAAGTCACTGTTGTGGAAGATATTATAACTCCCTTCAAGGAGCTGGATATGGCTGCTCCCCTCCTGTGGTCCAACTATAAGGAAGTGAACAAAGAAGCTAGAGAGTATGGGGCATTTAAGTTCAATCACAGGTGATATAAAGTAGTTATATTGCTATACTGACACTCAAGTTGTTCTTGTCTGCTTAAAGACTTACAGGAGAACACTCTCGGCCCTGCTCGAGTACTCCAGATGAAAGAGGAAGAAAGAAGTATCTACCAAAGTATATTTAAATTTGTATGTTCCTGTCCAGAAAAAAATGTGTATGTGCAGATTAAAATGTGTTGATGTCTTGTTATTTTATTAACAATCTTTTTAAACACTTTGGGATTTGCTGCCCCTTTCATCCTGACTACATTAGCAGAAGCAAGAACGTTCCACTGTAAGTCTTTCAGCAGGTGAGATGACACATAGCTCTTGTGTATAGAAATGTATAGTATCTACTTTATATGATTTGTGTTTGAAGTGTGCCTTTGAAACTGATCTCTCCTTACTCTCCATTTAAAATAGGAAACTGTACTGATTCTAAGGTGTTGCAACATAGTGAAGAGACTTGAATGGACCCCTTGGACCTTGGGCCCTGTCACAACTGCACCCTCTGCTCTCCCTGTAGTTATTGCGCCGATAATGACTGAAACAGTGTGCCACTGAGTGACATAACAATTAGTGACTGAATTAGTGACTGAAATCAGTAAATTTACGGACAGCCTCTAATAAATTGCTAAAATGAGGAGATTCCTTTAAAAAAACTTGTGATGTAGCTAGAATATGGCAGAAACATGTCAATAAAAAAATTCTACAATCCTGGACACCATTTGCATTGGTGCCCATGAAAATAGTGGTCAGATAATACAATACAGATTATGGACTGTACAGAGTGACCGGGCCTTCCCTTTAAGAGAAGAGTAACACATCCTAAAATAAACATACTTACCTTTCTCTGTCCAGACGTTCAGAGTGGCCCTTTTGACTGTTGCACTTGTGCCTCTGTTGAAGAGATCCCATCTTCAGTCCATCCAGGGTGCCATGTCCATGTACATGACTGGTGCTAGTAGGACCACAGGACTCAAACTACATCCACTGCAAATGAGAATCTCAGCCCTTTAAGGATCAGAGGGGTGTCAACCATCTGGTCCTTAAATGGTAAAATAGGCTCAAGCATCAAGCACTCTGCATACATCAGCTTTTAAAAAAATCTTGAACAAAGACACAAGAGCAAAATATATAAAGGCCATTAGGATTTTCATACCATATTAAGGTAAGTGGCATGTTATTATTTGGAGGTGTTACTTCTCATTTAAAGTAGGAAGCTTATGGCATTCTGAGTGGTTGAAGAAGATCCAGTGAAGTCCAGCAGCCTGTATGTTTAACTAGTATGTTGCATTAAAGGGAAACATCTGGTCTAGGGTTGCCACCTAGTCGGTATTTTACCGGCAGGCTGGTAAAAAATTGGCTTCTGTGCAATGTTAAGTCTATGGAGGGAATGCCATGACTGGTATTTTTTTGAAGAAAAGGTGACAACCCTAATCTGGTCAGTATAAAATTACAAAATTAGATCTGTTTCAGTGCTCATGATTCTTCCTCCTGGAGATAAAGGGTTAAATCATGCAGCAGCTATATAATTTACAATTTAAACAGGATCAAGAAACAAGCCAACTTTCTATTCCTGTGAACAAGGCCCACTGATTAGTATTGTCTGCTAACGAGCTCATTCTGCAGCCCACAGATGCAGTGTCTGTGGGCTATTTATACAGCTCCCTCCTCACTCCCCAGGATTCTGTGAATTCATATACAGAGCTGTGAAGGAAAATATCCCTGTCCCATCACCAGTATAACCACTGCTAATACTGACA
Source organism: Rhinophrynus dorsalis (assembly GCA_037306005.1). Taxonomy (NCBI): domain Eukaryota; kingdom Metazoa; phylum Chordata; class Amphibia; order Anura; family Rhinophrynidae; genus Rhinophrynus; species Rhinophrynus dorsalis. Next base: position 149,838,542 of record CM074722.1, on the reverse strand, counting down.
ACACAACCAATGCTAATAGTGGGCTTTATTTAAAGGAACACTAACAAAAAAAATGGGTTAAGTATGTTTACATATCATGTACTTCCAGCTAGCATCTGTAAAAGTTATTAATTTTATGTGAGAGCCTTTAGAATCAAAACCTAAACTTGCATTTTTAATGCTGATGAAGACAATTCTATACATACACAATTTGCTTAATTGTTTATGCACAGTAATGATAGCAAATGTATTGATATTAGGATACACTGTTCTTGTAGTCCAAAAGGAGAATGTTATCTCATCTCATGACAACATAAAGCTAAGAAAACACTGTCACTGACACTGTCTGCTGGTGTAATAGGAGCCCTGTAAAAAAGCAGGAATGAGAGCCCCCACAGAGTACATATTCAACTAGATTTTAGGCCTCAGAAAACAAATAAATAATTTTTACAGAGGCTAACATGGAGTACAAGGTATTTAACCCCTTAAGGACCAGCGGTCCTGGGACATTTCCGTCCCATAAGGACCGCTTTGATCCTTGCCAACTCGCCGGTATATGTGACCTGTTGCGTGTATCGGCGCGCTGCTTTGTGGCCTGAAAGAAATCGCTCCAGTCTTAGAGCGTTCAATTTTAGGCCCTATTTTTACTTACAGTGCTCTCAGTGGAGCGCTGTAAGTAAAAAGTATGTGACATACTATGACCGTCATCGGTCCTTAAGTATTTAAGGACCATGATGGTCATAGTGTGTCATGTAGTCCTTAAGTATATATGGCACCAGATCATTTTGAGGTGCTAGTGTTCCTTTAATAATTACCTGGCTGTGAATAAAAGACTAAAATGTATCACATAATGAGACTGATGTTCTAAAAGGAAACTGGGGGATATGCACTAAGGCTCAATAAGGATCCATATTGGTGATATTGTGTCTTATTTGATCAAATTCCATCTTGTCATATGCACTAAGATGTCTTTGCCGTCATATCATTGTGAATATGCAGCAAAAATGCAGATATTGCCATGTTTTCAACATGTCTTCACAAGGTTTACAATGTTGCAGTGTATATTTTGAAACTGGCTTGTCTGCATATTGAAACAGCTAAATGGGCCATTGTCATATTCCTGTGGGTGTTTTATACTGTATACTAATGTGCCTATTCACTACATGTACTAAGCTCCAATAGCTCACTATGCTGTCAGAGTGCAAAGAGTAAATACTATTAGTTGATATTTTTTAAAAAAAAGTCTTCATATAACCCCCATCCTTCTTTACTTCACTTGGCTACATTCGTAACATCCACCTCCTTTACTCTCCTTCACCTTCTGCTCTTTAACCCTGTGAGTGAGGAATGGGTAGGATACCCCACTGGCACTCAAAGATTACCCCCTTGAGGGCAAAAGTGGTGCAGACCTCTTTGGTCCTCAGTGGATTAAAGAGTAATTTTATCTTTATTGTTTATTTCGGATTGTACCACTGCTTATCCCACCCACATTACTAATCCAATACCCTGTATTCCCTGAGCAATCCCATCACTGGAGATGCATTATGAGGCTGTGTCCACATCAGAGTAAGTTAAACATGACCAGCACATTCACATGGGCTTCCATTTCTGGGAATATTGCAATTAGCACCATAACAATTCAGATGGTATTATTAATGTTACTTACTTAGTGTTGCATGACAGCCCTCTAAATCACCATGTAGATCAGCTGTGCCAAAACCTCCCTGTGATCTGTGTTAATTGCAGGAAAGCTTCAGCATGCTGTGTTTGATACACAGCCCAAAGCAGCAATCTATGCTTGGACTGTGTCACAAGATGATGTAGTTGGCCATGTGAACAGTTCAATAGATAACAGTTCACAATGGAATTGCTTTGTTAATGACACCAGTGTGAACTACGCATTTTACTTGTTTAACTAGTGGACATACCTTGGAAGCCTTCTCTCAAACAGCTGTCAGATATTTCTATATTCTCCTTTAGCTTGCTGGTGAAATAGTTCAGTTGGTTATCGCCCCAGCTGTAGAATTTGTTCAAATTTCTGGGTTACAGGTTCTAGTGCCAGCAAGGTCAACTCATCCTTTCATCCTTCTGAGGTAGATAAAATGAGTACCCAGGACATATTTGAAAGTGAACTACAATCTCAGTGTATATTTCCTGATAAAATACTTTCATAAGAATACAACTTTGGATCTCTGCTGTTGTCTGTTGCTTTCTAATAAACGTGGCTCAAAAATATTCTGGCTATTGAATTTTATTCTCTGTACTTATGTGGTATACATTAAAGCGATAGTAATACTTCGTTTTGTCTTTATTTCATTTTGTAGGCATTAAAAAAACATGACGAACGATATAAGTCGTATCTCTCAAACCTTTATGGTTTGAGAGATATTCACAAGCAAATTTACCCCTCCCGCCCCTTTTACCTAGTGTAATCAATCTCTTCTCAGATGTGGAATCCAGTCCATAGACCAGACAGATAACAGCAGGGGACAATCTTCTTCCTATGAGAACAATGATATCCCTGCCCCCCTTGACAAGTTTTTCAGGTTTTTCCCTTATCTTAATTAAAGTTTGTCCCTCTCTGCAATCTACCTGGGCACCTCCCTTCTGATCTGGCTGAACAGTGTTACATCAGTAAAAGGGACAGGAGGGGGACATTGAATTACTCTTGAACTACAACAGACAGAATTGAAATAACACTCTCCAAAGTCCAAATACTATGAAGATTAATTGGAGCTGCTTTTATTATGAAACATTACTATCCCTTTAATGTGTTATATTCAACTAAATGTACCTACAAGTAGCTCTGAGTATTAAGATGTCAGCTGTTCCTGATATTGTATCTCTGTTTGGCTTAACATTTAGGTATGAGTTTTTCATTGTCCTCATTTATGTATGCCAAGAAGACTGCAACGCTGACCAAGGTGCACCTTTATCAGAATGTCTTCATACAGCTTCTCAGTATATATCTTTTGACCTCTGACAAAGTGTCCTTCAGGAATCAATAATCTTTAATCAGTGGATGAAATGTAATTTGTTTTTCTGGCCACCCTAGGTGTATGAAAAAGATTTGGAAGAACTCGATCCTCAGTAGGTGCTTCTTTTATCTATTTTAGTTTTGTGTTTGAAACCAGGCTTTGCCTGTAACTACTGTGAATGTCTTGTTCAAGGTCTAGCTCTCCCTGTTTCTCTTTCTGTGGTGAGAATATCCTGCATAATGTGTATCACACTGGAATAACCTTCCATGGTCACTACTGTATAATATAATATTTTTATAATTTCATCATCATTCTTTGCAGACATGGGGGGGCAGATGTTAACCCTGTGAGTGTAGGTTGGGTACCAATGCATTGTAGTATATTTTCTAGAGGTGTGTAGTTAGTTTCAGTCACCGTTCTCTGACCATATAGGTATTGGAGAAGATCTTCACATCCCGCTACTATGGCCAACATCTCATTCTCAATTGCACATAGCTAGCTTGTGTTGGTGTCATGGCACAAACTGCACCAAAACCACTTGACAGAATCAATGCTGCCTCAGCTCCCAAAGAAAAGCATTCATAACCATCTCCTTATTTTCCCAGATAAACACTTAGATGCACTTATTATTTTGGATGGATTGAAATAAAGCCACCACATTTATTAAAGGAATCACATACAAAATTTAAACATTATACAAAATTATTCCTGGTGCTAGCTATACAACTTTCTAATCTAACTATTCCTTAAACCTCCTAATTCTTGCTGGAATGTTCAGTGTTACCAAACCCATATTACCTAAACAAACTCCTTCAACAATAACACTTAAACTAACTTGATTGCGGGCCATACCACCATCCAAACCTAACCATCCTGGATTAGGCAAGTGATGGCCCAGCAGCTGTAACCTTGGCTCCTGAGACCAAGTTCTAGGAGTCACATCCCAAATCAAGGATAACAACAACAATGAAGCCTTGGTTTCACACAGCAAGCATGCCCTCTTAACCCGTTAAGATGGCCGTACCCTACCCCACAACAAGGACATGGCAATTCGGCAAGCCTGACACAAACATATCTAACCTCACTTCTGTCAAATGAACCCCATTCTCACAAAACAGGAAAGGCTCACCCTCTAAATAGCGATGCCTAATCACCAACCCCACAGACTTTCTAATAAAACTGGAGATGTGCTTACTGACCTTTTTCCTACTGGCCTCCAGAGCCTCTACCAACTGAGACCCTAATCAGTAATGAGCCCCTACCCGACCAGATCAAGCTCATGTCTGGAAAAATTTCCCCCAAGTGCTTCCAATCCCTTTTTATCACACAAATCAGATCCCTCTGAGATCATGTGTACAACCAAGACATCTGGAGGGGAGATCACCCTAATTGTTCTCCCTACTTGAACCAATGCCTGTTCCCATAGCATACCTCAAACTAATGAACATCCACCCAGCATGCAGAAACTGCAACTCTCCTTCAGGCCCAGTAGATGTACGAGTGACCAACGACCAAAACAAAAACCTTTATGGCACCTGAAACACATCAAAGAAATAAGCAGCTAACACCTCAGATCACCAGACTAGGCTTAATATTTCATCAGATTCCCAATGCCTGATGCACTTAACAATCTTAGAATCCAAACCCCACCACAACGCTTCCATTACCACCCCAGTTTTAAATATATGCAACCCAAACTCACTAGCCCACAAACTCATGGACCTTAAACTGAGACAAAACACCCTCACAAACTGAAAACAAGATAATGCCAAAAAATCTGAGTGGATCAAAAAGGAGCCACCTCCCTGTGGGGTGAATCACCAATGAATCCCCCATCTATGTGACTGGACATTCTTGAAGCCCCGTGGAAAACTATGCACATTTTACTCTCCTACCCCCCTGATCCTTCTTGTATTTATGTAGAAAAATATGGACCGAATCACCACACAACTGAACACTGTGAAAACCTAAACTCCCCGCCGCTAACTGATTATGACTGACCAATTCAACCATATGAAAGGTGCCAAAAAAAGCAAGCAAAAAAGTGACACGAAACAAAAACACTTTGAAAGAAGATGAACAAACCCCCTAGCAAACCCCACAGTACATAAAATGAAACTGGTCACCAACTGTCCACAAACTTCCCTGACTTTAGTAGACCCTTTAAAGCCTGCTGCATCTCCAGCTAATCAACAAAAATGACAGTGCAGAAATCTGAACATCAACAGCAGAAGGAGACAACCCTTCTTCAGTCAAATAGACAAATACCACAGAACAACATCCAAGAGTTGAGCATCCGAATCCACCCTCCCCCCAGCCACCTCAGACAAAGCCTGCCATTATTTCCAGATCTTATGATATGCTGCCCAACTGTGTGTTGGGGGCACAGAGTGCCGTATGAGAGCCCCTATCCATTCATGTGAACTGTCCACAACTGCTCTGGACAAGGTTCCATGACCACCTCTGCTCTAGCTGCCTCCTCCTGAAACTGGTTAAACATGACTCATCCTACATCACACATTCAGCTCAAACAACGTAAAACCAACCTGTACCGGGGGAGAGGGCAGACAGCCAGTTGATGGCCTAAACAACCCCAAGACATTGGGAACAAGAACACAAACCCATATGTGACAGAGCTCATCCCCCAGAGGAAAACTACAACAACCATAGGAAGAGTTTGAGGAATGCCAAGTTATTATACAAAACTGACTCATACCAACCCTCTGGCCACCTAGCCATGCACCAACACCTGACTAACTACCCGATTGGCCAGTTAGTCATTCCAAATAATAGGCTATCACTTTCCCCTGCTGGAAAAAAGAACTACCTAGCGACGATGAGCCATCCAGGAGGAGATAACAGTAAGGACCCGCTGCTGTATTTCAGGTGATAGCGAGGGTTATAGGTATGTTACAAAGCAATGCATTGTGTATGCCTCTGGCATTCAAGGGGTTAAAAAGCCCTATGTGAATCAGTGGGAAGTCCATGAATGTTTATTTGTACCCTTGCAGATGGTATGCCACAAAATTACCTGATTTTGTCTTTATACATAAAGCCCAGTGGCCGTTATAACGAGTTATTCTGGAGTAAACCAGCTGCATCATAGGGGACAAATAAAAATGCCTGCTAAATTAAATTTGGATTGTAACCCCTTAAATGCTAGAAAGCAATGTATTGGAGACCTCTCTGGCATTCAAGGGGTTAAAAAGCTCCATTCAAGTGCACAGTAATTAGGAATTTGTATTTGTCCCCTATGGAGACGTTGGTTCACTCCAGAAAAACTCCAGCTCTCTTTTATATATATGTATATGCTATTTGCGGTTGCTCAGGTTTTGATGAAAGAAACATACTAATGCCTTGATGCTGAATGGTACATGCTCCTAAATGAATGGCAACGTTAGCCGGACATATGAAAATGTGTGCTAATTGCTTTGCTGCATTAGACACAATCTCTAATCCTCTCACAAAGCGGTGGACATTTTAGCCACACCCACTTTTTGTCCTGCATTCACTAAAAAACAGCAAATGTTCACAATTTCAGAAAAAATATGCACAATTCTGTAACATTTTGGTGCTAAATATTTTGTCATCAAAAATACCATCAAATGCACATTTCTTGCATGCCACCCTTTGTCTGTATTTGTCTGTAATTTGGGTACAAATCATACCCTGTGAGTGGTTATGTGACACACAGGCAAGAATAAACAAAGAAAGAGCCCTTTGTCTTCATGTATTTTCACATCTTTTAGTAATCGGTTACTGTTTCTTTTTATCAGGTTTTCCTCTCTAGTAATATAGAGGAGCTGGATGAATCATTTTAAGCTACATTCCTACACAAATTGCTCATTTTGCAAGTGAATCTGTGGGTTTAAGGGAGGGAAGGGATCTGAGGCGCACTGTATACAGGAATTTGATATTGTACTAAGCTGCAATAGCCTTGGGGCTGTAGGGTTCAAATCAGGACACAGATTGGAAACACACGCCTGTGGAGTCAGATGTAAATAATCACATGTGTGAAGGCAAGAATACACCACCATACATTTAACCCCATCACTGGAATATATCAGTCAAATGGACTTTAAAGTAACCAGATTTTGTTTATTGTTGTACTAAGTGTAACTTTTCTGTCAATCACAGCTTTAAATTGGATGTAAATCATTGCCCACAGAGTTTTAAATGACATGAAGTCTGTTTTTTCTTAAACCTCCTGCAATTGCTCCATAGAATGCCTCCCTACAACCCCTCCTTATAACTTCTTCTATTGCTCAATATAATCCCTCCCTATAACTCTTTGTATTATCCATATAAACCCTCCATATAACTCCTTCTATTGACCCATATAACGTTTTCCTATAAAATCTTTCCCTATAACTCCTTCTATTTAACCTTTTGCTATAACTCTTCCTATTTCTCCATATAACATCTCCCTATAACCCCTTCTATTGTTCCATATAACCTCTCCCTATAACTCCTCCTATTGCTCCATATAACTCCTATGTGAGGGAGCCCCTGCAGGGGGAGAACAGGATGGCCTCATGCCCAGGAGAGTGTTCTGATCTGGAGGAGCAGTCTAATCCAGCCCCAGGCTTGGTTGTACTCACAGGCCAACGAGTACAACATGTGAGTAAAATGTCTGGTTTGTGTCCTGAAGAGAATGATATCCAGGTTTGGGAGGTGGATTTGAAAGCTGCTTATGAGAACAGAGATGCAATATATAAAATACTGTTTGAACTGGCGGAAATGCTGTCCAGCAAGGCATTATACAGGACATGATATTTCATGTTAGTGAACAAAGAGATGTGATGAGAATGAATAATGTAGAGAATTCAGAAGTGATCCAGACATTAAAGGATCAAATCCGGGAAGGGGAAATGATAAGGGTTAAAGCAGGAAAATTATGAAATGTAAAGTTAAAGCGGAACTACCACCCAACACAATCTTTAGCTTCACTAAGTACCCATCTGGCGACTAGCTGCTTAGTAGCGCTAGTCGCCAGAATAATTACCTTATTTAATAGATTTCTGCTCTCTTCCTCGGCCGACAGGCAGGACAGAGCGCGGACATCTTGCCATTGTGATGTCCGTGCGCCTGCGCTGTCAGTCCCTGCCGGGTCTAGTAGGCGTCGCTAGGAGCCGGCCGGCTCCAAAAGAGACTGACAGCGCAGGCGAGCCGGGGAAGAGAGCAGAAATCTATTAAATAAGGTAATTATTCTGGCAACTAGCACTACTAAGCAGCTAGTCGCCAGATGGGGACTTAGTGAAGCTAAAGGTTGTGTTGGGTGGTAGTTTCGCTTTAAAGATTCCACCTGAGCAGAAAAAATCAGAATACATGAAGAAAAAAATGGAAGCATCAGTCTCCAGTGTACAAATATGTGATAAGAGACCCCAAATGCACACAAAGAAACCCCCAGTGCAAGTAAAAACCCCAGTGTTAGCAAAGAAGGTGATATCCGCATCAGAAACCTGGAGAAAATCCTGGGGAAAATTCACCAAAGAAAGGTGCATGAGAAGGAACCAGGAGTTTTGCAAAGTGCCAGCTTGCAGCCTGCAAAATCCAGTATTGTGTCTGATGTGTCTCCTGGAAGGAGTTTGGAAGCTGAATTACACCAGCAAGAAGATGAAAGTTTGGGAAAATCTCCTGATCTAAACTTACTTGTAAGTAATGAAGAGGTCATTGAAACAATACCAAACAAACAGCTAGTTTCTGTCACTCCAGCACAGACTGTGAGCACTGCAGGTGAAGATAATCAGACCAGTATGTCTGTAACAGCTAACCTGTCTGTCAGCAAGGAAAATCCACAAGATGTGGAACTGGATTTGCAGCAAGTGGAAAAGGAGCCAAATGCTGGTTTTAAAGTTCCTGTAAAAACCTTCTATAAGATTGTAACTCCCATAGTACCAAGTAAACAAAGACGAAATGCTGTGAGATTAAAGTTTACTGGCCCAGAAGCAGATATTCCTGACAGAAGTATGTCCAGGAAGTCATTGGAAGTAATGGGGATGAAAGTTCGTCGAGCATTAAGTGCCGGCCTCGTGCACAAGCAGCAGGTCACTAAGGGGTTAATAAACTTTTTGGAGTTTAGTGCTAATGAAATTAATGCACTAATACATTTCCTGGATCCAGTATATTTGATGTCAGTTTTAAATTGCCCCAGAAATTGGATTGTTTTTTGGGACAGATTTCTTCGCACAAAAGTGCACCCAATATGCAATAAAATCCAACTAATAGAAATAACCAGACCTATAAATGTTACAGTGACTTTATTGTTCCAGTCTGAAGTTGTTGCCTTGGCTGATATTCATACCTGGGAACTTCCAATTGAGGGGTACCCAGAGGGGAGTCCTCTGTTCAGCAGGGAGTGACAATAATGACGCTAATCGCGTCAAAAGGGGGTGGGGCTTGATGCGAGTTGGGGGGCAGGTGTCAAACAGAAGGCTGGGGAAGGAGGAACATGTTTTCTTCATAAGCTCTGAAAGAGGGGTATGTTACTACCCAGGGCAACCCAATGTTTGTTATAAATGCGGACCTTTCAGATATTGGTCATACAGTTGTGATAAAGTAAAGTGTTCCTTGTGTAACAAATTGGGCCATTCTAGGACTGAGTGTAAGGAAGATGTTGTGTGCAATTTGTGTTCTGATACGGGGCACACTTTCAGGACTTGCCCACGGGCTACCATATTGTTTTACATCAAAAATACTTGTATTTGGTGGTAATTTTAATGTTGTCATCACTAATCAAGATCACAATAGTAAGCATGAGATATTGCATTATGATGAGAATTGTTTGAAAACAATGATTGGTCAAGTGAGGCTTATTGATTTTTTTAAACATGATTTCCCTAAAGATAGTAGTTATACTTACCACAAAGGTCCATGGTTTAGTCATATACATAGAATATATGTCAAAAAAGAAATTGTAACTGAGAAAATGTCTCTAGTTCCAGTAGAATTATCTGATCATTTGCTTATTAAAATCACAATAAATATCTTAGAATCTATTATATACAGTAAGGGACTTTGGAAATTAAATGCCACTTTATTGGATAATAACCAAATATGTAATGATTTTATATCCTTTTATAGTAATAGGAGAACCACACAATGTTTGTATGATAAAGTGAGTGATTGGTGAGAAACATTTAAATCAGATATTAAGGTTTTCTTAAGATCAATAATGAAAAGAAAAGGTAACCTAAACTACAAAAAATACCTGACTTTAAGATTAAAATTAAGTCAAATCTATTCTAGAATTAATAATGGAGATATAGTAGATGCAGAGGATATAAAAAATGTAAAAGAAGAAATGAAATCCTTCAGTATGATAGAATGAAGTCATTGTCTGCAGAAAATAAATTTGATAGCTGGGGATTTGTTTCCCTTGACCCATTTGAGGCATGTAAAGAATGGGTTGGAAAAAAAAGTTATAACTGGGTTTAAAGATGAAAATGGTAGTTTAAAAACAACTCAAAAGGCAATGATGAAGATAGTAAGGAAGTATTATTGCAAATTATATAAAAAATAAAACGATAAAAACAGAAAAGATCCAAGAATATTTAAAAGCAGTAGATAATCCAAATCCAAAATTAGATAGTGAAAAGGCAAAAGAATTAATGCATCCAATTACCGAGGAAGAAGTTCGGAGAAGCATCTTTTCTCTTACAAGTAAAAAAAAGTCCAGGAAAAGATGGGTTAACTACTGCGTTTTATAAAACCTTCATAGATCTACTAGTACCAGATTTGACACTGGTATATAATGAAATGTTACAAACAGGAAAATTAACATCTTCACAGTATCAGTCAATTTTGGTTCTTTTAGCAAAAAAAGGAGACTTAACAGAGTTAAAAAATTGGCGTCCTCTGTCCCTATTGAATACAGATTATAAAATCTTGGCTAAACTTCTTTACTTCAGATTAAGTGATGTGGGAAATTATTTGGTAAGTCTATGGCAATTATGTGGCATAAAGAGTAGTTGCATACATGATGCTCTTATACTAATAAGAGAGATAATCTAACAGGTCAAAACAAAAAAATGCAGTTTATATCTTGTAAGGCTGGATCAAACTAAAGCTTTTGATAGCGTTGATCATGAATTTCTGCTTGGGGCTTTGCTTCAGTATGGAATACTACATATTTTTGTGAAATGGCTTGGTATTTTATCTAACGGATCAAACTGTATTCATTTAATCAATGGTAATATAGGTTAACCTTTCAGTATAGAAGTAGGAGTTAGGCAAGACTGCCCACTGAGTGCATTGCTTTATATTTTTAGTTCGGATCCTGATGATGTAATAGTTTTTTGATCAAGACTATGAAGATTTAGAAAAAGAGTTGACTTATTTTTCAGAGGTCTCTAGTTCATTAGTTAATAACGATAAAAGTGAAGCAAAAATGCTTTCCAATCAAGTTTCAAGTAAAGAAAGAAAATATAACGATTCTTAGGGTAACCTTTAGTGAAACCAGGCAGAATTAAATTGGGAACAACAAATAGAAATTTGTTCAGTTAAGAGAAAAAAAAAAATGAGAAAACTAGAAAAGGTCTTATTGGAAAAAATTTCTATAATTAAGCGTTCTTAAATCCCTTTATTTACTTATGTATGTTTTGTTTTTCCTCTCCAACAAAAGTTAGTTACTAAACTGACAAGTTTATTTTTTCAGTTTTTATGGGGCAATAGAGTAAATATAATAAAGAGAAATATTGCCTATCTTCCTAGAAAAGAGGGAGGGTTAGCTATAGTATGGCCAGAATTGTTTTTTAGCTTATTGTTCTTCACAAAAAAACTTATGTTTTTTGAAGTCCAATAAAATAATGATTTGGTCAGTGCTATTTAGAGAGCAAATAGCCGATTTTGTAGGAGTCTGGATAAGTGGAGAAAATAATAAAAGTATCACATCAAAATCCTCAAAATTTTCTATGTATGCCAGACAATGTGTTAAGCTGTTGTTGAAGTGGAATATTACTCATCAGGAATTTATTTCATTAGAAAGGAAGAAGCTGTATACAATAATTCTGAAAAGGTGCTTTAGTGTACAACTAATTTTGAGAGATTGTCCTATAACATTGATTAAGAGCGCTTTAGACAAGGTAACTAGCAATAGAATTCCATATAAAATGAGAGACCTCATGTGGTTAGGTTTTCATGGCAAGCTTTAAGTGCACATTAATTTAAAATTTAAGAACATTGATGAAAGATATTGTCCAAGAGAGTCATGTAAAAATAGTCTGGAAACCTTGGACCATTTTTTTGTTTGAATGCCCTTTTCAAAGCTTGTTTGGAAAGATATTGCAAATGTTCTTAAAATGTATTGTTTAGGAAAGCAAAAGTATGCAGAATTAGTGTATGGCAATTTTTCTGCTTGTCAATATGATTAAACCAATTTACACTTGATTAACACAGTTGTAATATATTATTTGTGGCATGCAAGGTGTCTGTTATCTGTTAAACAGATTATTTTGAAAAAAGAGGATGTAAGGCTCTAATAATAAGTGAATTAATACAAATACAAATGAAAGAGAAAGGTACAACTTATTGGGATAATATTGTTGTTTCTTTCCAATGAAACATTTTAAGTTGTACATATTGTAAATATTGTAACATTTAATATAAATTGTCTTGATTTATAATTTTGTTACCAGAAATTTTTAAATAAAAGAGTTCCTCCTATTGCTCCATTCAACGTCAACCTATAACTCCTCCTATTGCTCCATATAAATTATCCCTATAACTCCTCATATTGTTGCATATAACCTTTCCCTATAACTCCTCCTATTGGTCCATATGTCCAATCCGCATAACTCCTCCTATTGTTCCATATAACCTCTCCCTATAACTCCTCCTATTGCTCCATATAACCTCTCCCTATATCTCCTCCTATTGCTCCATATAAAATTTCCTATAACTCCTCCCTTTGCTCCATATAACATCTCCTTATAACTCCTCCTATTCTTCCATATAGCCTCCCCCTATAAATCCCCCCTTGCTTCATATAACCTCTTCCTATAACGCCCCCTATTGTTCCGTACAATCTTTCCCTATAACTCCTCCATATAATATATCCCTATAATTCCTCCTATTGCTCTGTATAACATCTTGCTATAACTTTCCTTTTGCTCCATATAACCTCTCTTTTTAAATCCACCCATTGCTCCATATATCCTCTCCCTATAACTCCTTCTATTACTTCATATATCCTATTCCTATAAGTCTCCCTATTGTCCCATATAACCTTTCCCTATAAATCTCGCCCATTGCTCCATATAACCTATCCATTTAAATTCCCCTATTGTTCCGTATAACCTCTCCCTATAAATCCTCTTATTTCTAATCATTGATCAGGTTAAGACAGAGATTTGTGGTGGAGGATAGTTTACTGGATTAATTTTAGTTAACACCTCTGTTACCAATGCAATTGGAATGCATTGACTTGCATTGCTTTCTAATAATTTCTGCCAGTGGAGGGGTTAACTCAGGATCATTTATGTGTTGGGAGGGAAATTAATCATTGTAGAGTTATACATATCTGATCTAAGGACGAGATGTTCAAAAAGCAGTGGAAGCTGAAATTGTCTGTAATAAGAACAAAAAAGTTCTTACGCCTTAGTCAGGCAATTCTCAGATATGTTACCGTCATTTTTTTCATTCAGTTCCACCATCTCCATCAAAAGGAAAAAGCCGTCTTAAAAATGGCAGCGTTTAATCTACCACCATATTATAATGTATTTTCAGAAAAAAATATTCTTTTAACTGACACTTTTTTGTCTGATTAACGTCATTTTTTCCCGACCAAAATAAAAATGATCTGAACTTGGAGAAGACAAATGAAAGTACTGTTGAGTGAGAAGCTATACTATAGAGTTGGCTGGTAAGAAAGTCTTTGTATGATAATTTGTCATTTCAAAGACTAAATCAAAGACATTTTTAACATCAGAATTTTTAAGGTCAATGTTCATCAAGATCTTCTTACCATCAATTTTAAATTTTTATGACACATGTTCAAACGTGATGGATTTACTTCTGAAAATTTTGGCTTTTTTTTACCATCAACTCATGATCCAACAATTTTATCATTATGATGACTTACCCTAAGAATAAGAATGGTCCTCCTGACGCACTTGCACCTACTCACTAAATCAAGATTTGGTTGTGCCTCCAGCAGGGAGCTCCAACCAGCCATGTACATGAAATCTTGCCTATATACCAAGGCTTTAAAGATGCCTTGTTACAGTGGTGTAGAGATGTGCGGTGTATTAGTATCAGGCAGATGAATGTGCTTAGAATTATTATGCCTGATTCTGGTACATTAGTCCCAGTGAGTACACAAGAGAAAAAGGCATTGATGTAGTTGTTAAAACATTTGGTAGAAAAATAGAATTTGATGTCAGATAAAAAAAAACAATTGCCCCTTCGAATCTGCCCATTTCCTTATCTAATTAAAATTCTCAGACTCAGTTTACTGGTGGAATAGCCATATATTTCTCCGGATGGTTTTTAAATTAATTTGCTGTTTTAGTTCCTACCACTTCTGCTGGGAAACCATTTTGTGCATTTCTCGTAGTTTCCATGGCGTTCTTTTTTCTTCTATTATGTCCTCTTATTTTTCAGTCCTCCAGTTACAGGCCATGTCCTAATGATTAGTCTTTATCTTCTTCTGAAAAACATATCACCCCTGATCTTTATTAATCCCTTCATATATTTGTAGTTTTTAATCATATCACCTATTTTCCTCCTATCCTCTAATTCTAAACTATACAGGTTTTGGAGTCTTTTCTGATACTTTGTCGTATTTAGACCATGCACCATTTCAATAGCTGTTCCGAACAAGACTTAAGTGGTACCTGACACACAGCCTTAACAGGGGTTATTTACTTTTACAGCTTGTTTTTGTAATGCAAAGTACATTCACTTTTAAATCCATTTATAATTATCTTAACCCTAGCATTTAGTACAAAAGATTATCTCCCTCCTCACTGCTGCTATGACTATGAATAAGATGACCCACAATGCCAAATGCTTTAAATCTAGGATTCCTTAAATCTAATCTGTAAATCTCATCTCTTTCAAACTATTTGACTTCACTGCCCATGAGTGATCACGTGAAGCTCAATGATTGTAACCCTTTGAGAGCAGAGGGATGTCCATCACATTGTTTTCAGTGTGTTTGATAGGCCTCTGGCACTCAGAGGGTTAAAGGTGATATGAAACAAGTAAAGAGGAGAAAGTCTGGTGCAAACAAACAGCACTATAGGAACAATAAATAGTCATAAAATCACAATTTATTTAAATGAGGATTTTAAACCCCTTGAATGATGGAGAGGTCTCTGACACATTGCTTAGCAATCTATTGGTGACTTCTCTAGCATTCAAGGGGTTAAAATCCATTTGACTCAATGGGAATAGTATCAGTGTCAGAATTCCACATTTTTTGTTGTTGGTGCATACAATACAGTCTCTCTATACTATACTTTCCCACTGGGCATCACAATGGCTGTTAAATCACTAACATCTGGCTTGCTATGCTGAAATCTAAATTGAGAACTGCAGTTCTGCCCCAAACCAGTGTTTGAATCATTACCTATGATACTGAAAATAATCACATTTTAAGACATTCTCATTCTAATCCACTGCAGAGACTTTAAAGTGAAATTATACCCAAAGAATAAGTGGCCTTTAATTTGTTCATCAGAATGACTTAGGTTGGAGTCCTTCAAATAACAGTTAGTTGAATTTACTTTTCTTATTTGCATCTGACCCATGATTTTATCCACTACTAATTATTTAATGTCAACCCTTTAAGCACCAGAAAGGCAAGCAATGCATTGCAAAGCACATAATTCTGGTCCTTAAAGGGTTAAAATATGATAAAACCTAGCATCCCTTATAAGCCATTCAGATCTATTGAAGCCTATTTGTTGTTTGAGGTGGTATGATCTAGATCAGTGGTTCCCACCCTGTGTCCTCAGTCACTACTAACAGGCCAGGATTTGAGAATTTCCTTTTAAGAGCACAGGTGAGTTAATCAATATGACTGAGCCTCTGATCAACACACTTGTGTTCTAGCAGGGAAAGTCCTGGCCTGTTAGTGGCCACTGAGGGGGGTTGAGAACCTCTGATCTAGATATAGCACAATGGGGTCAGCAAGGTCTGACGCGTTTCATATCCATAGATACTTCTTCAGGGATATGATATGATATGGATATCCCTGAAGAAGTATCTATGGATACGAAACACGTCGGACCTTTCTGACCCCATTGTGCTTCTATACAGTTTTTAGTTTATTACATCTTTTATACAGTCTCATGAATATTTGGAATTTTATACTCCTATAGCCGGGAGGTGCTGTGGATTGTGGTTTACAGACCAGCCTGATTGTGCTCACCTGGCAGTATCAGCTGCTGTCCACTGTCTCTGAGACAGACTCCTGCTGGGATTGAGACATTTGGACTCACAGCCAGGGAGCACTGACATATGTGCTTGAAAAACGTATACCTCTGCCCGCTGCTGAATAAGTAAAATCTTTATACTTGGGAAATGGATCCCTAATGATACAGCCGTGAAGATGGGATTCAGTATATCAAGTGTGAATATCATCTATAACGCACCTGCCCGCTGGATATTAGTTTATTTACAGTACCATTTTTTTATACATGAGACCATTTTTTGAACATTGCACATCAAGGGGTTAATGCTTTTTTAATTTTCCCTTTTGTTTCTTTTATTACTTTTTATTGTTATTAGTGAATTCACTAATTTAAGCTAGTTTTACTAGGATTGTTTATTTTATTAAAGTTAATGTTATTTAGATATTTTGTATCCTAGGCTTTATGCATTAAATTGTCTTTGATTATTTCACTAGCGCTCTCCTCTCATTTCCGTTTTTTTTATATATATATATATATATATTGCAGGGTTTATCGTGCTAAGTAAAATAAGGGTACTCCCAATGCTAAAATGCATCTGAGACTTGCATTTTATTGGGTGCAGTACCGCCATTGCATAAAATGTTACAGTGGTGCTGTTGCTATAGCAAATTATGGAGGTTTATAGTCAACTGACTGGCTTTCCATAGACTTCTGTAGCAACAGCGCCATCAAAAAATGGCAGGACACAAATACTATACCCAAAAAATTGCATGTTTGAGCTGCAATAACTTTAGATTAAAACATCTCACAGCAGTCAGCGCAACCTTGTTTTACTCAGCAGGATAAGACCTTGCAATATATATTTTACAATATTAAGCATAAATCTCCATTTAACCCTTTGAGTTACAGAGGGGTACACAACGCATTGCAGAGCAATGCGATGCCCAGCTCTCTGGCACTCAAAGGGTTAACTTGGAAAGTTCTGGACAGTGGTAACCACTGGAGCAATTCTGTGGAAAACCAGCTGCAGCATGGAGAAGTTTTAACCCTCTGAGTGCAAAGCAATGCGTTGCATACCCCTCTGGCATTCAAAGGGTTAACCACTGACGGACTAGAGGGGTGTGCAACACAATGCTTTGCAGTGCATTCTACACCTTGAATGATAGAGAGATCTGCAATCCATTTTTTGGCAATGCATCAGAGATCTCCCTGACATTCATTGATTTGAATAGACTGGATTTTTGTATCTGATCCTTATAATGCTGTTGGTTTGCTCCCCAACCAATCCTCTTTTCTTTGGGTATATGCCCTCTATATTGAATGTTATTTCTTTTTCATATCACTTCAATCTAAGCCCAGGAATGTTATTTCACAATATGAGAGAAATAAGCCCTGTAATTGCCACTAAGTGAGCAGACTTGTGACTTGTGTCTGGGAATATGAAGTAAATTGTATAAAGATTTTTCTTTGCTTTTTAAGACTTATGTTTGATTTAAAAAGCAGGTGCATGAGCAAGAAAATAAAAATGATTTTCTGTTAGGTGAGAAAACAATTGTGCTGATTATAGAAAGCATTTAATGCTTTTTAAAATCATTTGAATAGCAACTCAGATGCTGAAATAGCTTGTGCTCACAATTACACTATTGTAGTGATTTTACATACAAATAAACCTGCAAATTAAAGCTTGCTGTCATAGGGAGCAAAAAGACATATAAGCATAATGTGAGGAATTATACGGATATGTGATATGTAGCATTTGGAGGAATTACGGCAAGAGTTTATGAAGTGAAATTGCAAATAGTAATACTGAATTTATATGGAATAGTGGGAAGGGAAAGAGTTATAGGGCTACTTTATATCAGGTAATGGTTGGAGTTAAATATATAATCAGCCAGTATGACATCATTTTAGAAATGGAGGGAACCACTGAGCAATAGGGAGAGAGCCATGGGAAGAGTTATAGAAGAGATTATACAATGTATTGGAAGGAGTTACAGGTGAAATTGAAATTATAGGGAGCGTTAATTTAGAGCAGAAGAGGAGGGATAAATTATATAAGTAGGGAGAGGAGTTATAGGAGGAAATATCTAGTTATATGAAAAGTTTATTTAAAGAACCCAATGAATTTATTGAGATGATATGTAGAGTAGTGAGGGACAATATGGGAAGCCATATTAGGTGTTAATGGAGTTTCTTTAGAATAGTTGAGGGAGTCATATGGAGAATGTAAATATATTGAAGTGGGAGCTGAAATAGGGTGAGGTTAAATAGAGCAATAGGAGAAGTTATAGGGATCCACATTATTAGTTATAGGAACATTTATTATAAATCATTTAGAAAGGAGATATAGTCAGGCAATATGTGTAGTTATATGAAGAGTTTATTTAGAGAACCAGAGGAACTGTGGGGAGAGGTTTTATAGAGTAGTGAGGGACTTTATAGGAAGCCATATTAGGAGATAACAGAGAGTCAATTTAGACTGGTGAAGGTAGTCATATTGAGAATGCATATATAGCACATATGTCATATGGACATGGTCAGATGGAGAATGCATATATAGCAGTGAGATATGAAATAGGATGAGGTATATAGAACAGTAGGAGACGTTATAGGGATCCATATTGGTATCTATAGGAACAATTAGTATAAATGCAATATTGAGAGGTTATATAGAGCAGTAAGAGACATTATAGGCATCCATATTAGTAGCTATAGGAACAATTAGTATAAATCTGTTAGATGAGACATAGCAGGCAATATTTATAATTATATGTACCAGAGGAATTGTAGGGAGATGTTATATAGAGTAGTGAGTGTCATTATGGGAGGCCATATTAGGAGTTAAAAGACAGAGTTTATTTAGCATAGTGGGGGGGGGGGGGTCATCTGTAGAATGTACATATAGCAGTGAGAGCTGAAGAATGGAGGGGTTATATATGAGAAACATTATAATAAATAGTTATATGCAGAAAAGGCAGGAGTTTTGTTTGGAGGTGGGGGTAATAAGAATAAAGATTACTGCTTCATTCTCTGTTCTGGCTCCCCATTGTATTACTTACCAGGATCCAGACCCATGGCTCTGTTTTGACCACAATTCTGCTTCATCTGCTGGTGGAGAAAGGGTCACTTCCTCATCAAGATAATTGATCAAGGCACTATACTTTAAGAAAGGCAGAGATTGCCAGTCCATGACTAGACTGCTGCAACCAAACTAATGCTATCACCAAATCCTGCTGCTTTCTCTTGTGTGACACAGCAAAAATCCATCCTTCCTCTGTTTCCCCACAGCTAAAATTCTTGCAAAAGCACTTATCCTATCCCACATGGACTACTGTAACCTTCTTCTCTCTGGTCTTCCTGCTTCCAGACTCTATACACATCAAACCGTAGAGAATGCTGCAGCCCAGCATACCTTACTGTCACCTAGGTTTGTCTCTGGTATTTAATTAATGCAGGGAAAACTAAAGACCATGGCTGACAATTCTGTTCATAATAACAACTTAGATAGGAACCAGCTGGTGACCGATATGTTAACAAGTTTTGATCAGGATCTCTATAAAAAGCAACAAGGAATATATTTGTGAATTTGAATTTGTTTTGTTATGAATGCAAAATGTAATGAAAATTGTGTAAATGGAACACCCAATAACAGAATAACAAACAATACAGTTTTGTACAAATCCATTAATTTAATTAATTATTTCAATCACAAACTTACACTTTCCTTGATGTCAGAAGTCCAGGTAAGTCCTTGACACCCTGGTCCTCCTGCATCTTCTACACATTAAAACAACCAACCCTAATATATTGGCACCACCATCACCACAGCCTTCTTCTGCAAAAAAAACCCTTAATCCTTGCCCAAGCCAAAATGAGAAAGAAAATTAACATGTATTGTCTTTTGTATGGTCAGCCATGATAAAATTAGTTTCCATGCTCCCATTACCTGGGATTATGGGGTTACACAGGGCACAGAAAATGCCCTGGAGTAACCTTACCTCCCATCCAAACAGCATTTAGTTGGAGGGGTCACACATATACTTTTTCAGAATATCGGTGAATACATTTTTTCTAGCAATAAAATTGTTCATTGAAATTCTGACTAACCAAACGGGGAGTAAATTAAATACGTTTTATCCGAATGGGTAAAAAAAAATTACCTGATAATTAAGATAAAACTATTTTTTTTTCTCTGAACAAATCCATTGAGGAATACAATCTTTCTACACTGCTAGACCCCCACTTTATGCATACAATGTCTGAATTTTTGCCAAAGCATGATCAGCTTGTGCCAAGGCATGATCAGCATTTCTGTAACTAATTGAATTCTGTCAAAGCTTATAAAGAAATCCTTACAGATCAAGTTGAACATTGTTTTATGGAGGAGGAGAGGGGAAAATGATGGGCCAAACGAAAAAAAAGAAAGAAAGCATTAGATCAGAGAAAAAGGACTATACTCTCAACCGCAACAACAACTTAACAAGAATTAGGAGAACATATGGCATCATCATTCACAAGAATCCATTCTGGTTTCTCAGAGGCAACAGCAGTCTAACATAGGTGGTGGTGATGTTGGTGAGGGTGGACATAATGGAGGTGATGGGGTGGGAGTGGTGGTGACGATGGCACTTCTCTATAGGACTTACTCCCTGAATATGGGTTGGTAACTGATAGCTGGAAGG
This sequence comes from Rhinophrynus dorsalis, assembly GCA_037306005.1. Taxonomy (NCBI): domain Eukaryota; kingdom Metazoa; phylum Chordata; class Amphibia; order Anura; family Rhinophrynidae; genus Rhinophrynus; species Rhinophrynus dorsalis. Next base: position 149,817,545 of record CM074722.1, on the reverse strand, counting down.
AGTGGGACCACTGCATGTGACATGTTTACCTGCAGGTTAACTAGGTTCAGGGGAGGGCTGGCGACTTGTGGCCCAGGGGGCAAATACAATTAAGTGGCCCATTTCTACTATCCTTTGCTCCCATTGTCCAACCCCACCCCTTTTGTTAATTTTAAAATGGGCATTAATATTGTGAAGGCAAGTGATACCTCATTGTTTACAGTTGAAAATTAGGCAACACTGGTGATGCTACAGAGCTTACAATTTATCTAAAGCTAACTAATGGTATCATAGAGCTTACAATGGAAACAGGTGTAATGTAGCTCCATTTGGATTGCAGCTCTGTGGTATAATTTGTGCAGCTCAATTTCAATTGCAAGCTCTGTGGTATCACTAATGAAGCTCCATTTATAGCAGCAAGCAGGAGCAGCAGTGGCCCATTGTCCCAGACATATGACTGGCCCAGCGGGCAATTGCCCCCTTGCCCCCCAGGCCAGCCCTCCCCTGACTAGTTTCTTGGCATAAGTGATGACCCTCAGGCATGCTTGTAAACAAATGAATCTGTACGGCCAGGACTGGTTAGGATTGCACTGGAAACATTTACAGTGCAGTCTATAAGTTTTTGAACAGTGACACAAGTTTTGTAGTTTTGGCTCTGTACTCCAGCACATTGGTTTTGAATTGAAACAATCAGAGGATAATGAATGTAAATTCCAATGCGCTGGAGTACAGATCCAAAACAAAAAAGTCTTGTAGCTGTCCAAATACTTATGGACTGCACTATAGTTTCCCACCAGCATGTATATAGTCAGAGAGAGAATTTTCATTGCTGGTGGTTATATTATTAATGAGCATAGGGCACATCTATCTAGTAGCAGCAGTATGGGTTGACTAACTTATTATCATGGCCCCCGTGCTTCCTGGCGACATTCTGTCAGTCTCGCTCACAGCTAACTCTTATTGGTTACAGTGTCTTGTTCCGCCCAGTATTTGTTGTTAAATACTGGGTCCTGTCACTTCGCTGTTGCCCTTTCGTGGTGTTTCCATTGTCATCGCTTGTTCCAGTTCTCTGTGTGATCTCTGTGTACCGACCCGGATTGCCTGACTACTCTGCTGTATCTGTTCCTGCCTGTGTACCGACCCGGACTGCCTGACTACTCTGCTGTATCCGTTCCTGCTCCGTGTACCGACCCGGCCCGGCTGACGTTCCTGCTCTGTGTACCGACTCGGATTGGCTGACGTTCCTGCTCCGTGTACCGACCCGGCCCAGCTGATGTTCCTGCTCTGTGTACTGACTCGGATTGGCTGACGTTCCTCCTCTGTGTACCAACCTGGCCCGACTGACGTCCCTGCTTTGTGTACCGACTAGTTTGGCTCGTTCCTGCTCCGGTAGGGCTACTGCTCCTGTTATTGGTGTGATCTGCTGTCCCATTCCGGTCCTCGGTCTGGGGTTCTGCTTCCAGGCTCGGTCTCCGGACTACCCTGTTGAGCCTCAGTATCACTTGTGCAGTCTAGTCTCAATACGGTCAGTGTCGCGCGGGCGACATTCCGGTGCCTACTTCATCAGTGCACCACGGTATGCTTGACCCTCCTTCCTGCCTTCAGCTGAGGTTGGTGTTTCGTTGGGTGCCTCAAGCTGTGTTACCATCAGGCAGTCTTTGCTGGTCTTGGCGTTCGTTAACCCCTTCGGGGAAGGTGCTACTTGTCACCGGTCATTCACAGTGCAGTCTCCGTTGGGCACCCATCCGAACATACTGTCTCCGTTACTGCTAAGGCAGATCTAGTTATCCTGGGCCTCCGTTGTCTCCTGGGCGTTTCTCTCTATTTAAGCACTCCCTGTGCAGAGTGGGAGTTTCAAGGGCCTCGCACTATTAGGGCCTGCTCGCTGTATTGGCCTAATAGTAACCCATTCCTGGCTGCCTCGGTTTGAGTTCACACGATCATAACATGACCTGTGTCAGTATGTTGTATGGTCTGTTTGTACATATACTGGACCCGTGTGGGTATATTGTTATATATTGTATTTTTGTCATAACCTGTCCTGTGTCAGTACTGTATTGTGTTACCTATACTGCTGGTCCCGTGAGGGTTATATTCTCTAAACCTGTTCAATAAAACTGTGTTTTATTTCATCTACTGAGTCTGAGTGTCATTAAAACCGTAACACTTTTTTTTAAATGTACCACTATCAGATTATCATACAACAGAAGTAGAAAGAAAGACAAAAGCCACAGAAACGTATAGAGCATGTACAAATAACAGTAGTACTGGCAATGTTGAGGAGGGGTCTGCATAGTTGCCAGGCCATTTGCAGCTACCAGGAGGGGCTAGTGCTGCCTTCATAGTAAAATAGTAACATTGTAACATAGTAATTTAGGTTGAAAAAAGACAAAAGTCAATTAAGTTCAACCTTGATATATTTATTCTTTGTCTCCAGTGCAACAACACTACCATCCACATCAACCACATTTAAACCCACATTTTATTATCCTATTATCTGTAGCTCAAAGTTTTTTTCAGGCTTATAACAGAGAAGGCTTTACGAAACAATATTTGCAGGGTTATAATAAAGCAATCCTTAATAACTATAAATTACAGGATTAATTATAACAAGGACGGTATTGTGAAATATTGTTTGCAGTCAAGCATTAAGAATAATTGCGTATAGTCTTACATTAGCAATGCAAACCTTAAAAAGAATTAAAAGCAGGCTTGCTTAGCAATGTAAACCTTGGAAAAATTATGAGCAAAACATTTAAAAACTTGAAAAAAAATTAGACTCATGCTTTCATATTACTGAAAACCTTGAAAACAAATGAGAATGCTTGCATGGCAAAGTAAACCTTGAAAAAATTATGAATGGTCTTTCACTGCAAAACAAGCCTTTAAATAATTGGTGAAGGCCAAGCCAGGCTATCAGTATGGCAATGGTGCCAGTCCGGAACATATGGCCCCCCATCTGTGACATTAAGGTGTTTGCTGCAAATTTACTTTCTTAATATCACATGTCATAGTAGCTATAGGATCCACCATGCTCATGATGTAATAGTAGTGGGGTGGAGGAGTGTGGCTGAGGTCATTCAGCAGCAGTGACATAGGACAGGGGGTAGGGGTTGTGGTGGTCATGGTTTTTCCTAGTACTAGCCCTAGTGATGTGTAGACAGAAGTAGCAGCAGCACAACAAGCCACTTCATGTGCAGTCAACAAACTCCCTCTCCTCCTCCTCCCTCTCTCCAAAAATCATGGGTATTGAAATATGTTTCCTCGAAGGCAGGGTGGAACTTTGCAGTTATCAACAACTGCAGCGTCCATAGAATCTTAAAATACATGTTGTGAACTGGTGCAAGGACTGAGGTCACATAACTGGCAAGTCAACAGCACTCAAAAAGGATGGCCAAATTACTAACATGAACCTTAAAATGCTTCAAGTTATGTTAAACCGTCCCACTAGAAATCACATGCTGGCAGCGCCTGACTGAGGCCCTTGTCTATTCAGCAACATATATCAGGCATTTGAAGGTGGATAGATGACTGACTTACTGTACACTTAATAAAAATAGTTTATGCTCCCAGCTATCACCTTGGCATATGCAACAGAATGTGCCATCTGCAGATGCTCCATTATACCCTACATTTTATTGCTTACTACAAAATTGTGTGGTGCTATGATCACACATGGCAATGTGCAATGCATGAAGACATACTGCCACATTCTCACGTCTGTAGAGGTACTAACTCAAGGGATTGGTGAAGGCATTACTCCAGCCTGCTGCTGGTGATAATGACTTGGAGTGCTGGCACTGGCCTGCTGGTGTGGACTGACTGAACTTGCATACTGGGTGAGAGTAGAATCGTTAGTTATTTCCACTGCCTGGGAGTGAGACTACTAGCATTTGCCTGCTGGATAGGAGTAAGACCACATGCAAAGGCCTTATTAGCAATGCTTTTTTTCATATGTTTCCAATACACAAGGAGGCTCAGTCACATCTGCAGCAAATGACTTCTTTGGCTTGGCTAGGGAGAGGGGATGTTAATGTCTGAAGTATGCTTTGGGGTGGTTGTGCTTGACATGCTTTATCAGGGCAGGTGTGCCAAAGTGTGACCACTCTTTGCCACCTCTTCAATAATTTTGTCACACATTGTGCACAAATCCAATACTGGGCATTAAACAGTTCCTGCCCCCAAAGAAAAACAATCCTATACCCATGATTTTGGACAGGATATGGTGGAGAGAGGAAGCAAACTTTACAGATATTAGTCTTCTTCCAGAAGCTCTAAAAGGAGGATATAGATTAGTTCACAGAAGTGGAAAAAGAGCTGCCACCTCATTGTAGTTCTTTAATAACCATTTGCAAATCAGAAGGATGCCCAGCACTTTGAACACTCCTCCAGCGCTCATTAATTGAAATAATGTAAGTTAGATGGTCTCTCCTACAATTGTCCCCTTTCTCCGATTTCTCACCCACATATCTCTGCCGTTGTTTCTGTTCCCATTAATTTCTTTTTTTCCCTTTAGTCTCTCTCCTTGCCTCTTTCTCTCCCTCTCTACCCCTTACCTTCTCCACCTTCTTCTCCCTCCTCCCTCTTTCATTGTCTCCCCCTTTTCAGCTCACTCCTTCACTATGTGATATTCTCAAGTCATCAAATAATTTCTCACCATGTCAAACCTCCACTACTTTCTGCATCCCTTGATTTTAAGAGGGAGGGGCAAAAATACATTATTGCATTACAGTTTTAAATTTGCTAGCTGCACTACTCACCGATATAGGGATTTTGCCACTGAGTAAATCTCTATACCATCAGATTTTTGGGGGCTTCTACACTGAATGTCTTTGCCACAGTATGTCCTGAAGTGATAGTAATACTCCTAGGCATAGACACAGGGTCTACTATCCTGCCAGGGCTCAAATCCTACAAGGTATACTGGCAGCTGTACATCTGATTTACGTACCAAAACATTCTGTTATAGGCCAACTGTGTTTTACTTCTGTTTATTTTAAATAGACATTATTTCAAGGTTGAGTTTATTTACATTTAATTCCAGTGACAAAATCAGTTTTGAATATTTTTATGTTTGAAGCGCTATAGAAAATGCATTGAATTATATCTTAGTTTTTCACCCTGTAGTACAATTGAATAGACAGGAATGTCCTACATCAGTTCAGTAGGAAGCAGCCTGAACTGCATGGTGAGAAGCAGGTAGAGGTATGCCTGAAATTAATGTCCCCAATTGCTTCACAACTTATGTTCCCTTGCTGTGGGACATACTTTCTCCAACTCTGGTGAATATCAGCTCTCATCTCCTGCCTCAGGATTTATCTGTAGGGGTCAATGCAACAAATATTGCGTGTAGTTGTCTGTGTATGAGGATGTATCAGTGTGTGACTGGGTGTGTGTCTGTGTAGTAGAAAATGTATGTGGGTGTGTACCTGAGTTTGTGTCTGTGTTTGCATATGACTGTGTGTGTGTCTGAGTGTGTGTGTGTCTGAATGTGTTTGAGTGAAAGTATCAAAGTGTTTATGTTTGTGAAAACGGTTGTGTCTGTGTATTTGTGTGTGTGTGTGTGTGTGTGTGTGTGAATAAATGTGCTTGTGAGAAAGTGTGTGTCATTGTGCTGCAGTGAATGTCTGTGTGTGTTTGTTTGGGGGTATAGTTTTTTTGTGCATTAGCCTACACGAGTGGGAAATTATTAGTCATCACGATGAAGCAAGATACCCCTTCTTGCATCTTATTAATCCTACAAAGAGATGTAATGCCAAGATGAAGAACATGTGTCTGAACTACAAAAAGTGTGTGTGAGCATGTGTGTGTGTGTGTGTGTGTGCTGAAGTGTGTTTGTCTGGGGAGTGTATCTGTTGGAAAATGTGTGTGTGCAAACTTATTTGTGTCAGGTTGTGTGAATGGGTTTATGAATTTGTGTTTATCTGTGTGAGAATGCAGGTCTGTGTTCTAATATCAGTGGTTACCCTTCTTCCGGGCTAATGATGGGGTTTTCCTAGTCTGTACACATAATATAGGTGTTGGGGTACTTATTACAGGTTTTACAACTGTAGGTGTATGTCACTGAGAAGGCTGAGAAAAGATCAATTATATAATTGCTAAATTAATATTTACTTTTTATAGAGTATAGACAAGGGGATGGATTCTATTGCAAGTGCTAATTTTATCACTGCTTTTATCTCCAGATTTCCCCATAGACTTCAATAGGAAAATGTTTGCTAAAAGGGGTGTTAACATTTAGCACCTGCAATAGAATCTATCAGTTCTTGGTCATCTTAGTGCATTGAACATTCCCAACAAGATAACTATATAATATGGGCCTTATGTTCAAAAGAAATGGAATTAATTTTGGGGAAAATCAACTTCACCACAGGGGGAGAAATACAAACGATCAAAACTAACATTGATTTAAATGGGGCTTTTAACCCCTTGAATGCTAGAGAGGTCTCCAGTGAATTGCTTCCGTTTCCTTTTGAACATAAGGTCACAATACTTTGTGTCTATTGATTTTCGGATGCTATCGAATGTAAATCAGAAGTAAATATAGTAAAATAGTTGACGAGGCCGAAAAAAGACATGTGTCCATTAAGTCTATCCCATGCCAAAACACCCCTGTTGATCCAGGGTAAGCTACACACTCATGCATATTCAAATTCAATTGTAAAAAAATGCTCTAGTATAGCAGATAACCTTCTAAGCACCTCCTTAGAAGAACACCAAAGACACAACTTATTTGAGCTCTAAGAATCCCTACCGACACTGATAATGGACAAGGAGCTGTAGAAATGTCTTAAAAAATGTTAATTTGGGGCTGTCCAAAGATCTGAATTCAACAAATAAGGAGAAAGTATTCAAGCAGAGCAGTAAATAATCATCAGGCCAAAACAGCATGGGAATTCAGAAGATGATGGGGGAGATACATTAAGATGTGATAAAGTAGAGATGATTTCTCCAGAGATATCACTTTTCCAGTTCCTATGTTATTCTATGGAGCCTATGCACTAAGATTTCTCAGGTGAATAGAATAATATATGAATTGAAGAAGAGATATCACTGGAGAAGTAATCTCTACCTTATCACCTCTTTATCACACTTTAGTGCATACACTCTGATAACTTTTACCATGTATTCACTTTCTCAACAAGAATGCATGCCTTTCAAGAGATATTGTCCCATTACGGTGATAAAGTGAAAGACTGGACCACTCTCAATAATAGTTTGTTGAATATTATTATCATCGTCATTTATTTATACAGCATCAACAGATTCCTCAGTGCTGTACAGTAGGTTAACAAGACAATAGAATTGGGGTACAATGGATACAGTGGCCATGAGGTCCATCCACAAAGCAGTATAGAGTGAGAGGGGGCGAGGTTACAAGGAAAGGTCAGGGTCTAATAGACAGATAGGGCAGGAACTCCATGCAGGAAGAAATCTGAAACAGTGAGGCTCATGTACTAAGAAGATTGGGTGCATGTCTGGAGCAAGCCAACTGCATCCCGGGGGAATACATAAAACATCCTGTTGGTTTTGATGTGCCGTTTAACTCCTTGAATGTTAGAGGACTTCAACACATTCCTTGAAGACCTCTCTAGAATTACAGGGGTTAAAAGCTCTAATTAAATAAATGTGATTGTGAGAATTTCTATTTGCTCAAGTTTTTTCTTTATACATCAGCCTGTTACATTATACGCAATACTGTCCCACTGATGCACTAGTACTACTGCTTCAAATAAGATTCAGGGTTGTTTTAACCCTTTAAGGACAAGAGGGGTGCACAATGTATTGTGAAGCAACATGTTACACACCTATCTGTTCTTCAAAGGGTTAAGAACTTCTGAGGCCCCTGAAGAAAATATTTTATCCCTTTAACCCTTTGGATACTAGAGGTTTCTCCGAAACACTGCTTTAAAATGGTTTAGAGATACTGCTAGCATAAGGGATTAAGGGCTAGATTTAAAGGCAACCGTTAAACCAGCCGCTAAGTGAAAAAGGCACATCGCTCGCAAATAATACAGGAGTTACTCTACGAGAATAGCTATCGAGCGTAGGCACACAAAAAACACGTAACACAAAAGCCGTTGTCGCTCATGTTAATGCACAACGGGCGGCCAAATCACACGATAACAGCGCTCAAAACAACATGTAATATAACGGCTGCCGTTGTCTAGCAACCATGATTGATGCCAAAACAAATTCAAACACACAGCCAATCACAAAGCCCCAATGTATCAAATAACTTCAAATACACTTATATATACCCAAAAATAACTGTCACACACTGTCTGTTATCGAGTTCTTCAGAGCCAGATATCAGGACCCAGGAGCGGAGGACAGTGATTAGAGAGAGGGAGAGAGGCGCGTTCATTGGAGGTAGAGGAGTTTTGCAGTTTGGAGAGAGGAGAGAGGTGCACTAAATATACACATATCACACTTTTGCACATATTACATACACACATACAAACACATACATATACATACACATAGTCCTTTTATTTTATAACACCTTACACATTTTACTTTTTATTTTGACAGTGTGAATCTGGGAATGAAAGTGTGTGACAGAGAGTGAGTGGATCGAGTGTGTCTGTGAGGGCCTGTGGGAGTGCCTGGGTGTGACTGGGTGAGTGATGGCCAAGAGAGGAGGACAGGAGAGAGGGATGGGGAGAGTAGTGGAGGAGGAGGAAGCTCAGGAGGGGATCCCTCAGCAGAGCAGGGGTGGCAGAGGGAGATCTGCAGGGCGGAGGGGGACCCGGCCCACAAGAGCAGGCACACGCAGGACAGGGACAGAACCTGCAGTGGGACGAGGGGTAGTTGCTGGGGAGCAACACACACAGTTGGCCAACTGGAGACCAGAATCCAAGCCCTGGAGTCGGAGGTGGCCAGGGGGAACACACTACTCCAGCAGCTCAGCACTGGTGTGATGGACATGTTGACCCAGGTCCTTGTGGAGTTGAGGGAGATCAACCGCAGGGAGAACCTGAGGATGGAGAGGGCGAACTTGCGTTCCACCGAGGGGTCTACTTCAACCACCACCCCCTCCAGTGTTACCCCTGAAGCCACACCTAGGGGGCAGAGGGTTACCAGGAGATCCACAAGGGCATCCACCTCTGGCACCCAGGCTTAGCCCCCCCCCCCAAAAAAAAAAGGAGAAAATGAAAGGCCCAACCTGTCAACTTTCCCCTCAATAAAAAAAACATTTTAGTTTTATTCCTGTCTGATCTGTTGTGTCTTCAGTTATGGATTGTGTGGCAGGGTTGTCTCCAATGCATTGCCATACAATGCAGTGAACACAACCTCTGCCTGGGTGAAATGTTAGTGGGATGCTACACATGGGTTCACACGCACACACCGTTGTACAAATTCAACATGTAATACATCCCTGGAGCCATATGACACCACTGTAACAACAGACTTCACCAGTGATAACACATGTCCACTTAGTCTGTTCGTTGATATAGCCCATGTACTGAGATATGTCAAAGTGGAGCAAAATCTCAGAACATTGATTATACTGAGCAATACAGAATATGTGGACATGGACATGTATTCACTGTGGAAGTATGTCCCCTGTATCACCTCTTTATCACTCCCACAACACATTGGTGCATCATTGCCACCATCATCTGTTTGCATGGATACATCACAGAGTCCACTCACTGGCAAACAAGTGGTGGACTCCTGTGATGTGGGTGATGCCTTTCCATGTATGGGGGATACTCTATCCTGGGTGTGGTTACGCATTGACAAATGTGTTCTCAAATATATCCTCCTACAGACACAGATTGAATGTGGATGGTTCATCTTTATTGTGTCTCAAAGTACATTAGAATGTACATGTGTTTTCTGTGTGTATTGCCTATATGCATTTAACACCTGTATGTGAAAACTAAATGTACTTTGAAACTAAATCGTACTACTTCAGTAACACTGCTGCCCTGCTCATGTGTTGTCCACAAGGTTTGACAACTCTGTAGTTGAGCATCCTAAGTGTACAGGTAATAACACTCAAGAAATGGTGTTTTCTGTGTCTCTATGAGAATGTTCCAGTAGAGGTTTGTGTGAACCTCAGGTCAAACTTTGCATCACCAACAACATCACCATAAACAGCAAGGGGTGATCTTCATGAAGGTGTTGTCAAGACATCAATCCAGTCACATGGAAGATCTTCAGTTCAAGGATGGATCATGTTACGGATGCCTGCGGGACAAGAGGACAGGATTTGGAGCAGTGGACCTGAACTGATCATCAAGCAACAACAATTTAGTCTTTTTAATCCCCCCAATCTTCTTGATTACAGGTGTGTACACAAACCATTGCTTGACAATGTGTTGTGTACTCATCTGTAACCAATTCTGTGGGGAACTTAGGACATGTGCACCAGCCCTATGGATTTGTGCCCCTGACATGTATACAGTACACACATTAACAAGTGTTCTGAGAGCTCCATGGAACAAATGACATTGTGCTGCCACTGTGAAAGTGACAGTGGCAGCCCAATGTCATTTGTTCTATGGAACTGTTAGGACATATTTGTTGATGTGTGTATTCATGTCGGGGGCACATTGGTCTGCACACTCACAGGTCAGCGCGGAGTCCCTGGTAATCTGATCTACGTCTCATGACCTCTACATTGTGTGCCCATACCACTGTACATCCACCCCTGTGCTGCTCTTCTCAGCTGTAGCACAGTACAGGTCCCATATTGAGTCTGATGTCCCTTCTAATGCATATCATTAGATAATACTCTTTCGCTACTGGGCTAGCATGGTTGTTCAGGCTATAATCATGGCATATCCAGTTAGTTGCTGTCAATCAAGCCGTGTAAGGTGATGAACATGGGTTATATGTTGTACCTTGTTTCTCCTGGGGGTGTGAGTGATATCCTTGGGGTCTGTATGTCAACGTGGAGAGTGGAATGGAGGATGGTTGTTGAGTCCACACACACAATTTGCCACGTCCACTGCCAGTGCAGTGCTGTGTCACTGTTCCTGTGGGGTGAGACAGAACAAAATGTGCAGTGTGGTTAGTGTCACAGGACTGATGGGGGACTTGCATGGATTGTTTGCATGCATGTGTTATACTCACAGGTGAAGTGTTCCGTGATGAGCCTGTCTCTGATCTGTGCCCCTCTCATGGTCTCCTCCACATGCCCGATGTCCATGGCCACTTCCTGTATGGGGGGGTCCGGGATGTGATCCAGCAGTCTGGTGTCCACTGTGATGTTGTGCAGTATTGCGCACGCCACAATGATGTCACACACCTTAGCCGGTGCATACTGCAGTGCTCCCCCAGAGTGGTCCAGACATCGGAATCTTGACTTGAGAAGCCCAAATGTCCGCTCAATAGCATTCCTCATTCTGGCATGAGCCTGGTTGTAGCTTTCCTGGGCATGTGTTTGGGGATTGACCAGAGGGGTCAGTAGCCAGGACTTGCATCCATAGCCAGCATCACCTGTATAATGTGAGTGACATGGTGAGACAGGGAGCACATGTTGTGTGAATGATGTTTTGTGTGGTGGACATAGTATCTGTGGGTCAGGTGCATGCTGAGCAGCGTGGTGTGTACGCCTGTGTATGTGGTGTGATTTTGTTTTGTGAACTCACCCACTAGCCATCCCCCTGTAAAGGTTCCATTCTCAAAATCTCTGTGGACTGAGGAGTTTTGTAGAATGTATGCATCATGTGTGCTGCCAGGATATTTTGCACAGACATTCATGATCCTCATGTTGCTGTCACACACCATCTGCACATTGATGGAGTGGAAGTTCTTCCTGTTGATGAATAGCTGTGCGTCACGTGCTGGGGCCTTAATCGGGACATGGGTGCAATCTATAGCACCCATGACCCTGGGCATGCCTCCCTTTGCGTAAAAGGCCTGCTTGACGTGTATCCAGTCCATGTCGGTGGTGGGAAAATGTATATAGGTACTGGCCTTGCTTTTGAGGGCTGGCAGGACCTGGGCCAGCACTCTGGAGAATGTGGCCTGTGACATGCCAGATGCGTAACCCTCAGTGGACTGGAAGGCCCCGCTTGCCATGAAGTGTATGGCACAGAGTAGTTTCTGCAGGCCAGTTAGGGCATGGTTGTGGATGTAGATGGGATCCACCTGCTCCTTGATGACCTCATACAAGGCAATGATGCTGTCAGGCCTCAACCTGTAGCGATCAATGACCTCGTCATCAGCCATTCCAAAGAGGGTGACCCTTGGGCGGTATACCCTGGGCCTTGGTGGTCGTCTATACATCCTGTGCCCTCCAGGTGGGGATGGACTCCTGTGTGGCTGCTGAGCCAGAGCCTCCTCACTTGCAACAGGTGAAGGCTGTTGATGAGGCGTGCTTGGAGATTGCTGATGTTCCCTAGCTCTCTCCCTTGCACGCCTTCTCCGCAGTCTTCGCAACAATATGTAACCCAACATACTGTTTGCTCTCTCTGTCTCTATCTGTCTCTCTCTCTCTCTACCTCTCTCTCTCTATCTCTCTCTATCTCTCTCTCTCCCTCCCTGAGTGGAAAACAAGCCACAAGTGAGTGTGTTGAGTTGTCCCTTTAAGTACTTGCTAGGGCGTTGTGTAGGTGTGGTGATGAGGTGAGTGCTGACCAATGGAGAGTTGTTTGTGTCCAAGTAAGTGTTTGCAGGTGTGTGTGTGTTATAAGATGTGGTGTGTTGTGCTTGTTCTGTGTGTGCCATTTGCGGACGTGCAGTGGTGGGGTGCAGGTCGCGTGTTGATGTTGCCCAGGTGAGCTTGTATTTGCAGGTGTCCACTTTGTGTGATGACCCCCATTGTTCGTGCCATGTTGTGTTGTTGTTTTTTTGTGTGTCGTTGTCCCTGTGGTGTTGGTTGTTGTTGTGTATGTAGTGATTTGTGTTGTGTGTACATGTTTTTGTGTTGTTTTGGCATTGCACGGGTTAATTTTCCCATTTATATGGTTGTGCGGTAAGCCTTTTGTGTCTTTTCCTCTGTAACGGGTGTTTTGGCCGTTAAGTGTCTAACGGCTAAGAAAAGTGGGTCTTAACTTTTAGCCGTTAGGTGTGTCTTTTTTTCAGCCGTTATCAGTACCACAAGCCTTTGAATAGCTCTGGGGTATGTTGTTGAATGCGTCTGAATGCACGTAAGTGTATCGGCCGTTAGGATTGTGCAACTGCCGTTAGCTGTTGTTTAGACGGATCTTTGAATTGCAACATGACACTTAACGCACCCGTTAGTGATTTTTTTTTACTAATGGCTGCCTTTAAATCGAGCCCTAAGTTAGAGTACTTCCTTAGGCCCTTTAATATTTATAGGTAAATAGTCACAGTGATAAGCTGTGCACAAAGAAAGTTTTGCCCCTGAGAATAAGAGGTCCCCGATGCATGCCAGATACCCCCATATGTTACAACATCCTTTTTAATGACATATTTTATAATCTAGATGCAGTAGAAAAATGTATAGCACAAATGGAACTGAAAATCATGTCTGTTTTTTTATTTGCCAAATTGCTCATATCATGGGGAAAACAGAAGCACATCTAAATGATAGAATAGTGACACATCATTCTATCATCAGAGAAGCACTCTGGGACATCAACTGAGAAATTTTTGGAGGCCAAATATCTTCTGGCTTCTTGAAGATGAATATGATTTGAACAGGTACTTCCAGTCTTGGTTGTGACAATCATGAATTTTTGAAGAAAAGAGGCATTTAAACCAGCAGGACTGTCTACATGGGTCTCAAGCAACTCCAAGTATATATTGTTCTGAACTGACTGAGATATTTATTTTATGCCTTACAGTGTTGCAGTGTGCAACTTTGGAACAGGTCCTTATTTAAATGATGGTTACTCTGTTCTCAAATGCAGAGTTTCTGTTACGTTATCACTGAATTAATTATGTTTTGTTTTGCTTCATCATAATAAATTTTCTTATCGCTAATGCCATTTAAAATGTATACAGACTAATAAACAAATTACAATGGGAGTTAGATCAGTTTATTTTTATTTAATTTTAGTGCCTAGTAAATCTTGTTGATTTGTAAACTCTAATAAACATTTGATGGCAATTTAGTATTTAAAGTGGATCTATCACTAAGACAAATTTTGCTTGTTTAACAGATAATTAATATCTACCTTAATGTTGTACTAACCATTTTTGTGTAAAATTAAGTTGTTTTTGGGAAATTAAACTTTAGATGTAATGTCATTATGTGGCACTTTGTTACTTTTGTGCACAGTATGCTAATTAGATATGTTCAAGACCAAAAATTTTATTTGCTTTGTTATTAGCAATGCCACTAATGTGTGGGCTCTACCTAGACTCATTCATAGCACAGTGTGTGTGGTAATACTGGGCAAGCACAGATGCTAACAATATAACACAACACAATAAAGTACAATAATTCTTTATTGGCATAACTATTACATAGAAGTATTGACAAAGCTCATTCATACATTACCCCCACACACACACAAAGATTTTGCTATCGCCATCTTTTTGTCTGTAGAGTAACATAACATTTCAGGTACATTTCATATTGTACATATTATAGCTCAGAGATTTTAAGTCCTGCTCACATTAGATCCTCCTGTATATCTGTGGTCATTTCATTCCTTGCATATTTAACCAGCATGGGCAGGCAAAAAGTTACAGAACATACACAATACTGGTTCAACTCAGTTTTGCTGAAGTTACCATAGCAACTACTGAGTTTCAAAGTTCAGGTTATTTGGGGACTTAATTTCTGTACTGTTTGTGAGAGTTTTCCTGCTCTCTCAATGTTCATCTAGATGTTCTGATGGAAGTGTGTCACAGAAGGAAGATGAGGCATATTAGGGAGTCAACTATCTCCCTAAAAGAAAAAAAAAAAACAGCGCTTAGAGACAAACTCAACTGCAATGTAATCCAGTACTAGGTTCCTTGGCAGCTCCAGGGTTCAAAGAAACCCCATATTTTTTTTAAAGAAGCACAAGGACTGCCACAAAAAAATTAAAGAAATGAGACAAGGGAACAAGGCTGATGTGCTTGGCAGTGTATCCGTGGATCTGTGATTATCAGTAGACATGTGGATGATTGAAACATTTCAAACAATGTAAATGTATGTCTTCAAGATTTCTTTTATAATAAACACTTTCATCTGATCTCCACTAATTAAAATTAAATAAGTATCTAGCACTATAACCTGGTAACTGTTACCTAGTAAAAGTGGTAGTTTCAGTTACTGGGACCAACTAACATTAAAATATATTTCACATTGATAGTCGCTTAACCCCCAGGTCACTACAAGACCTCTCGAGCATCCAGTGGGCTAAGGGCATTGATTGATAGGGTTCTATGAGGATTTCATTTGAAAGTAAAATGTTCCACCCCAGCAAAAAGTTTAAATACCATTGACTAATGCAACAAAATCAATTAAGCGATCCGGTATGAAAAGGTAGAGGCAGTAATGAAAGAAAAGTGGTGAGGCATCAGGACCAGATGGTGTCTAGTTATCAAATTACATTACATTCCTAACACATTTTGCATTGCACCTACTAATGTTATTCAAACAGATGAAATCTAGAAAAAGTATGCAGCAAGATATTAATAGAGCAAGTATTACCATGATACCATAACTATTTGGAGACAGTCGGACATCTTAACAAATAGGGGAAATAAGCATTTATTCTACTTAGTGAATCAGGTGGGTTTCACGGTGCATCGTAATACACAAAGAGCCTTATTCACAAAGAGAGGGGGAGCAATTCCACAGGAAACCAGCTGGCTCATAGGAGACACACAACATTCCCCACTGATTTAATTAAGGGTTTAACCCTGTAATAGCCAGGGACTGTACAACATATTGCTTTACAATAATTTGCAACTCCTCTTATTCTTAAAGTGTTAACCAATTAAATACTAGAGGTCTCCAGTGCATTGTGAAGCAATTTTAGCACCTTTCTAACATTCAAGTGTTAAAAGCTCTATTTATGACCATGGAAATTTGGGGAATTTCTTGTCTCCCCTGTATTGTAGTTGGCTTGCTCCAGACCCGATACTCTTCTCTGTGGTGAATAAGGCCCAGAAAGTATTGTGGGGTGTACGACTGTGCTGCACATCACACTCCACCAAAAGCATTAACTCTTTACTTTGCAAAGGGTTAAACCTGGAAGGGAATACCATACAAGGGAGTATAGAGCAAATCAGTCAAATACGTTACTTAAACTCACTATAGAAAAGGCTTTTAGTGCCTATAGAGAAGGCTTTTAGTGCAGTGTTCTGGTAATACGTATCAGTATATATTGTTATGCTGATCCACAGGCACATGTGAATGTAATAGGGTACAAATCCCATAGGATAATGTTTTAGGGAGAATGGACAAATCTTACAGTGTAGCTCATTTTCTAAGATTGGACATTGACCTAAAAATGATGTGGCTGTACTTCAGGTTTGTACAGGAGCATAGAAGCCCTTTAGTGTATTCTTGAGCACAAATTCCACCACTGTAAAACAGTACTGTTAGGAAGTCTCAAATGCATCACCTGAGCAGCAAAGTGGACCAATGTTACACTGATTTCCTCTTCGCCTTGATAGTACATGGTGTTAAAGCGCAGTGGAATAGACAGTGGAGGGCCGGCAATTTTTGACCTAGGGAGTAAGTAGTAAGTAGAAGTGGCCCATTTCTACTATTGCGCCAGCCCACCATCCTAGCCCGTTCCTTTTATCAGTGACCTGGTACCTATTTTTCTCACTTTGTCAACCAAGAAGAAGGTGACCTGGTACCTTTCATTTTAGAAATTCAGTCCTGGTGGACAAGGGACAAAGCTACAATTGAAGTGGTAATGTGGTTCAGTGACTACCAGTGGATGAGATGGGTGACTGAATCATTTCAAACTGCACAGTGATGTCAAAATCACTATAACCAGACCCCCTTTTTTAACATACAGAGCTTACAGTGGGATGCCACAAAGTTCACAGTTGATACTGAGCTACAGTAGTGATGCCACATAGGTTACAATTTCAGTTAGTTACCCTAGTGATACCTCAGAGCTAACAATTGAAATCGAGCTACACTAGTGATACCACAGAGCTTACAATTGAAATGGAGCTACACTAGAGATACCACAGAGCTTACAATTGAAATGGAGCTACACAAGTGATACCACAGAGCTTACAAATGAAATTAAGCTGTATTAGTAGAACACAGAACTACAAGTGAAACTACATGAGTGGTACCACAGAGCTTTCAACTGAAATGGAGCTAGAGATACACAAAAGGTGCAACTGGAATAGAGCTACACAATTATACCACAGAATTTACAATTACAATGGTGCCACATTAGCAGTGTAAGTCTGTGTTATCACTTGTGTAGCTTCATTTTTGACCTATGTCAAGCTAATTTTGGAAACACAATGGAAAGAAGAACAGTTTTGGGGTAAACCAACTGCAGCATGGGGAGAAATAAGAATTCCCCAAATTGCCTATTGAAGATCTTTTAAAAGGGCATTATCATAAAAAAATGAAAGGGGGTCATATACATGTAAATACTATGTACTCCTGGTCACCATTTTCTTTTTCATTTGTTAAATCTTCGCAAACAAATGTTGATAGAACTGGACCTATATGGAGTAACACTGCTGCACCATAGGAAGGGCAGTATTAAGTACCCCTGAGAAATTTGGATCCTCTTAAGTTTAGTGGTAGTCTTTTCCGTCCCTCCTGTTTGTGAAAAAGCAGCCACATGTAGGTGTTGTGCACCCAGAACAGCATAACTAATCCCTTACAGTATGAAAGCAGCATTAAATCAGTTCCTTTATCTGAAACTGGAACTTTTGGAAACCTAACTTAATGTCCCCTGAAACAGGAGGCCCCATGAAATGCCCTCGCATTAAAATGCCCATGGCCATGAAATATCACCAAATTTCCACTGATTTAAGTAGGGCTTTTAAATTACCTATTTAACTCAACTAGAAAGTTTATTTGTCTCATGTGGTACAACTGGTCTGTCCTGTTTGCCTTTATGCATACGGTCCCAATTGTCTAAGTCTTAACAAATCTGTATTTCAACAAGCAAAATGTTGATGTGTTTATTCTTAAGTTGTGATATCAGTTACATATTCTGTAACAAGTATAATTCTATGACTATAAATTGTTTATAATTTACAGAATACTGTAACTTTTTCCATACTGCTGTCCGTTTTGCTGACTTGACTAGCAGGCAGATACATGTCAAGTCTGAATTTCATGAAACTTACAAATGCAAGTTGATGAGCAGTACTAATAATTGAGCTCTATGTTGTAACACAGGGGACTTTATAGACTGATATTTACCTTTTTAGCAGAACCTCAGCTCAAGCAGTGTTTGATTAAATTATGAGCAGACTAGTGCCAGGAGTCAGGTGTTTCCTAGACAACATATTAGTATTAAGTAAGAGTGAGGATGAATAGCTCAAAAACAGAAATGTAACACTGCAAATATTAACTTCTTATGATTTAATGCATTCACTGCTAGAGGAAAAAGCAGCACAATGAGGCTGATGTCATGAGAAAACTGGTGCAATTGAGGGGTAAACCAACTGCACCATATTGAACAAGTTAACATTTTCATTGATGTAAATCGGCCTTTTAAACCCTTGAATGCTAGAGAGGTCACAACCTCTTTACAGGAATATAACAATGGTCATTAAGTTTCAGTATAAAAATGAACCATTGTTGAAGTACTCCTCACTGCAAAATCATAACCTTGGTAAAGTCATGGAGAAAGCATGGCGATGTCTGAGTATTTGTGGTGGATTCACAGGGATATAATTCTGAAGACAAGTTAGTGCATATGTTGAGGTGTCATTGAAGCAAATACACCACAATATTACCAACCTGCCCCCTGAGAGACCTTTAAGCGGAACTATCATGCATATAGAAGTGCCCCCAATTAATTTTTACCATAACGTTAAGCATATCGATCCTATTATTTTCCTTATTATGTCCGACATTATTTAGAAATCAAAGTTCTTCAGAGACTCACCCTCAGGCATCTTGCAGTAGAGGCATCTGTGTGCATGCCCTGTGCGTTGCTGTCTGTTCATTAACCCTTTGAGTGCCAGAGGGGTATGTGTTGCAAAGTAATGTGTTGTGTACCCCTCTGGCATTCAAAGTGTTAAGGTACAATACATCTCCCCCTTACCAATCAATGAGGAGACAGGGAAGCACGGTGCAGGCGCACAGATACCTCTTCAGCAAGATGTCAGTGCTGATGTCTGCCTGTGAGCCTCAGAAGTTAGATTTCTATATAATACTGTATTTAATTAGGATAATAAAAGGATTGATATACTTAACACTATGGTAAAACTTAATTGGGGGCACTTTTATATGCATGATAGTTCCACTTTAGTTCCACTTTCCCCATATCTGCTTCCAAGGCAAAGAGGGACACCCCCAGCCTTTCACCGCATCCATTCCATACTCACTTGCTTCCATCACGTAGACTTCCCCTTCTAAGCTCCTCTTACACCAACTAAAGGAAGGAATTATTAAAGGCGCCACCCTGGCAGTGCCCTATATTTATTTACTAACTGCTCTGTTTTCCATTTTGTATATTCTTTAACATAAATAGAGTTTACATGTTATTGGTGGAGAGGATAGACCAGTAATCTTGAAGTGATTGCATGAGGTTTTGTTTTGTATCAGAGTTTGAGGAATAAGACTATGTGTGTTATGCAGTAAGATGTGATAAAGAGGTGATATCACTTCTCCATTTCCTATGTTATTGTATAGAGCCAATGTACTAAGATTTCTCCAGCTTTGGTGATCTTAGTGAACAGGCTTAATAGAATAACATACGAACTGGAGAAGTGATACCACTAGAAAAGCCTTCTCTGCATTATCACTTCTTTATCACATCTTAGTGATATACATAAAATTCTGGGGCAAACCAGCTGCACCATAGGGGCAAATACAAGTTCTTTCTTGAACATTAGAGAGATCTCCCATCATTCCTATGAACATTTCTTTACTACCATCACTACTTTTCAGGGATTTAATATCTTAAGAGTACATTTGTCTGAAGCACCTGTTTCCCTTTTTTATACACTACTTTTCTTCAAAGCTTTGCAACATGCTGAACATCAGTAGTTCTGTATAAATCCAAAACATTCATACATTTTGTTGGATTTTTTGAAAGCGGAATATTCTTTGCAGCTAATTCCCATTCTGAATGCCAAAAATCTATGATGTCTGACAGTATTTGTTAAAAGAGAATTTTCATTGATCACGATCTTCCAGAACAGCTTTTTAACTCAATGGGCAATTGCATGTCTCATGAGTTTGTTGTTTAGGAAATATTGGGGTTATAAACATGTATAAATTCAGATAGAGAAAATAGAAGAGAAGATTGTCTCAAAGCACTCCTGGCTTGATACAAAGTGTCTCTGTCGGTGAATCAGTGCAGCTCTTTCACATGTCTATATATCTGTCCTAAACAATACAGGTGTACCAACATAGACAAAGGGTACATAATGACATTTGTGGTGCAAGAAGAAACAGTCCATCACCTTCTAAAACCAAGGTAGTACAGGTACTATTAATTAGAGCCTCTGATAAAGTGCACATCATTGAGGCATTAAATGTATAAAGCTGTGTCGGAGTATGGTCCCCAAATATTACCTGGATAAAACAACATTGGTTTTAGAAGGTTAATGAGTCTTTCTTTGTACAGGGTTATGGGTGTGTTAGAGTATACATGTTATAGAATTCAGATTTCAGCCATGTGGTGGACCAACTGAAAGGCATCATACTGGCAAATGCAATGCCATCTCAGTACTTCCACATTACTTCAAAGAAAGGACCATCACAGCTGCATACCCATCTCTCTTTATGGAAGTGAAGAACATTCATCACACCAGGTGCTCGATTCTATTACTCTTGCTAAAACCGGCGTTACAAGAAAAATAAGTAGCGAGAATTTTGCAAACAATTGCCCCCTTTATAAATAAATAAATAGCATAGAACCTATGTGAAACATAGGTTATATGCTCTTTACTTAATAAAGGGGGCAATTGTTGCCCCCATGCTATGGGGGTGTCATGAGGGGTCATTATAACCCTCTTGAGGTCTGAAGTGCTTTTTTAATACAAATTACATATATAATTAAAAAAAAAAAAAAATCATTGTTAAACAGAAATTAAATATTTAATTACATTTTCACACAAATAAGATGTATAATAAAAACAAACACCTTTTTATACATATACAGGTTCTCTATTAACCCTATGAATACCAGAGGGGTAGCAAACACATTACAATACCTCTCTGGTATTCATAGGGTTAATCTTGCAATACAAAATATGAGGGCATGTCGAATATAGTAGGAGAAGAAAAATGTCAGATACAAAATGGTGAAAGAAAGCATGGGAGCACTGTAGTCAACTTTTCAAGGGGGAGGGGGGTTAAAATGTCAGATGTACAATATTCATCGAATTAATATGGTGAAAGAAAGCACTGTAAGTCGGATTTGGAAGGGGAATGGTAAATTGTTGACTATAAACAATATTTGTCGGATTAATGTGGTGTAAGAAAGCACTGCAAGTCGACTTTTAAAAGGGGGGTTAATATGTTGAGGGGGGGCACTTTATGTCAGATTTCTATGCTATATACTGTATTAAACACTGCTTTTGTTTGAACAATGATGGTTTTGAAACTGTTGTTATGGCTTCTATGCCTCAACCTCTGAGGAGCAAAATTTCTGACTTAAATGTAACCACAAAACAGGCGGTAATACTGAGCGTGGGTAATAGGATACTAATTGCACATTGTTTTTAGTTGTTCCCTACAGGCTTTTTTTAGACTGGTGGTATGTATAATTACTGCTGATTTTGCTTTCACAAGTTGGGTAATGGGATAGCAAAAACTGACAATGTCTGTTTTATTTTTAGTGCTGGTAATAGAATCGAGCCCCAGATCAGCTCCTTACCATAGAAATTTAGGTTGAAAAAAGACTTGTGTCCATGTAGTTCAACCCTTTTCCTATTCCTGTTTACTATTGTTGATCCAAAAGAAGGCAAAAAAACCCCTCAATACAGCAATTTCAAATTATGACTTGAATAGGGGAAAAAATTCCTTCTTGGTTCCAAATGGCAATCAGATTTCTCCTTGGATCAACAAGTGCTAACTAAATATTAATCCCAATACTAACGTACATAGCCCTCTATGTTCTGCTCTTTTAAAAAGTATCCAGGCCCTTTTTAAAGGCATCTAATGTATTTGATAGCACCACCTCCTCAGGGAGTGAATTCCATACCATTATTGTCCTTACCATAAAGAATCCCTTCCGCTCTTGTAGATGAAATCTCCTTTCCTCAAGTCTAAGCGGGTGACCCCTTGTCCTTTGTACTGTTCTGTTAATGAACAGGTCGTTGGATAGCCCTTTGTATGGACCCTGAACATATTTATATAATGTTATCATATCCACTCTAAGACGCCATTTCTCTAGTGTGTACAAGTTTAACTTTTCTAGCCTTTCTTCATAACTAAAACTTTCCATTCCCCTTACTAGTTTTGTAGCCCTCCTCTGCACTTTCTCTAGTTCCATAATGTTCTTTATCAGAAAGGGTGCCCAGAATTGAACAGCATATTCTAGGTGGGGTCTTACCATGAACCTGCAAAGAGGCCTAATAATATCTTCCTCCCTTGAATCAATACCCCTTTTAATACATGCCAATATCTTATTGGCCTTTGCAGCTGACAGCTGGCACTGCACACTACTGCTAAGTCTATTGTCTACCATTACTCCCAAATCCTTTTCATTAGTAGCGTTCCCCAAAGAAACACCATTTAAACTATATGTTGCATTTTTATTATTATAATAAAAATGCATAACTTTACACTTGTCTATATTGAATCTCATTTGCCATTTGCCTGCCCAGTTACCCAATTTGTCTAAATCCTCTTGTAATGAAGACACATCCAGTTCAAATTTTATTACCCTACTTAATTTTGTGCCATCGGCAAACACTGATATATGGCTCCCTATGCCTTCTGGGAGATCATTACTAAACAAATTAAAAGAAGAGGACCCAGAACAGATCCCTGAGGTACTCCATTTATCATGTTTGTCCAACTGGAGAACGTCCCATTTACTACCACTCTTTGCATTCTATCTTTCAGCCAATTTCCAATCCACACACAGACGTTTGCCCCTAAGCTTATTTCATTCAATACATACAGTAACCTCTTGTGTGGAACCGTATCAAATGCCTTGTCAAAGTCTAAATAGATCACATCAACCGCCGCTCCCAAATTTATATTTTTACTCACTTTTTCATAAAATGCAATGAAGTTAGTGACAAGACCTATCTTTCACAAAGCTATGTTGGCTCCTGCTAATGATATTGCTGTTCAAGATGAATTTTTGAATATATTCCCTTAGCAACCCTTCAAAAAGTTTCCCTACCACAGGCTTACAGGTCTGTAATTTACCGGCTGGGATTTTGATCCCTTTTTAAATATGGGCACCACATCTGCTTTACGCCAATCCGTGGGCTCTATACCTGAAACAAAAGAATCCATGAAAATCAAAAATATCGGTCTGGCCAGGGCCTGGCTTAGCTCTTTAAGTACCCATTGGTGTATACAATCCAGCCCCAGGGCTTTGTCTACCTAAACATCATTCAATTGTTTTAACACTTTTTCTTGTGTTAGCCAATCCCATGCTATCCATATATACTCAAACAAGTTTTAAACATGCTGTGGGAAGTCATACATATTTGAAAACATTACTCTGGCCATATAAATGCTGTAATCCTCTTGCTGCTATCAAGCAACTTCAAAATGTTCTAATTATTCATTGTCAAGTACATTTTGCTATGAATGAACAAAGAGAGCTATAATGTGTGTAGTGTTGCATCAAAAGTAGAAATAAACTTAACAAAGGTGCAAAATGAAGAATAAAGGGTAAAGCAGGGGTAGCAAACCCTGCCCATCAAGAGCTACTACCTGCACATTTTCATATCTCTACTTGAGCAGAGGTTGATCAGTCAGTGGTTAAGTCATTTTAATGTACCCACCCGTACTCAAGCAGCCCTGAAATAATGCACTCTAGGTAGTACTTGAGGACAAGGGTTGGCTACCCCTTAGCTAAAGCTAAATAAGAGAAATTCTTGTTTACACCAACTGCATCATAGAATACAAAGGGAATACTATATCAATATATCAATATATATATATATATATATATCAATATTTTTCTTTTCTGGTCTCATCATGGCAGCATTCACCAAAGTGTTGTATCTCACCATCTCAACTGATAGGACAGGAAACAGCTTCACCCAAAATTATATACCTCCCAACAATCCCCCAACAGTCTTAGGCCAGGATTCATCAAACTGCGGGAAGAGCAGCGTATTTGATACGCTGCTCTTCGCCTCGATCATTGATGTATACCTTTGGATATTCAGCATTGATTTCGCGTGTTTCCCTGCTTTACGTATGCGAATGTAACGGTTTTTCAAGACACTCAGACCAGCAGGTTAGAATAAAACACAGTTTTATTAAAACATAAGGAAGAAAGATCGCCCTTTATAGGCAACACAGAATAATAGCAATTGATAGCTACATATGCCTTCTGAGGCCCGGTATACAGAAGCAAGAATAATACATATACTGTCACAGGACAGGCACAGAATAGCAAAGGTACTCAGTAGTTAAGTACAAATCATAAATCAGTCTCTGTTGTGGTGTTTGGCACGCCCAAGGTGGTAATGAGGCAGCAGTTGGTGTTAGATATGCAACACCAGTTCATAAGGTTTAGAAAGCTGCTTAGGCAGTGCAGGAGCTGAGGCAGATCACTGCAGAGTAGTTTCAGCCAATAGCCCCCACGGGCATTATGACAGAGACAACTTACACTGCAAGAGCTTGAGCCAATAGCCCCCACGGTCGTAGCAATGGAGATGACTACACTGCAAGAGCTTGCCAATAGCCACCATGGGCGTAATAACGGAGACCAACTGTAAAGCAATAGCTTGAGCCAATAGCCCCCACGGGCGTATACCGGAGACAACTTGCACTGCAAGAGCTTGAGCCAATAGCCCCCACGGGCGTAGTAACGGAGACTATGTACAGCAAGAGCTTGAGCAGATAGCCCCCACGGGCGTAGGAACAGAAACAACCTGCGCTGCAAGTGCTTGAGCCAATAGCCCCACCGGGCGTGTAACGGAGAGTAACACTGATTGAGCTAGAGCCAATAGCGCCTCCAGCGGGCACGGCAACGGAGACCGACTACTCTGCTTGGGTGACAAGATGAGCCGCCGTCTAACCAAGACTCTCAACGTGGCTCAGCAGATGTAGCGAATAAAAAGCAACGGCTCTGCAAGTGTTAACGAAGGCTCAGGTAATAGCGACAGCAGCACTGCAAGTGTTAATAACAGCACAAGGATCGGATGCACAGCTCTGCAAGTACCACCGGAGGCTCAGCAAGTGTGGGTAACGCTCTGCAAGTGCCAAGGGAGACTCAGCAATGGAAGCACAGCTCTGCAAGTATTAATGGAGACTCAGCACTGGAGACACAGCTCTGCAAGTGTTAATAGAGGTAATCACGATCAGCCCTGCCACAAGCACAGCGGAAGTCAGAATGTCGCCACAGCGACACCAGCAGCAGGAAGCAGGAACGATGGCAGGGTCTGGAGCAAGCCGGTTCAGGTCACGGAGCAGGAAGTCAGCCAGGCCGGATCAGGTCACGGAGTAGGTTCTCAGACAAGCCAGATCAGTCACGAGCAGGAATGTCAGCCAAGCCGGGTCAGATCATGGAGGAGGTTCTCAGACAAGCCAGATCAGTCACGAGCAGGAACGTCAGTCAGGCCGGGTCAGATCACGGAGCAGGAACTCAGGAGCGTAGTAAAAACAGGCCAAATCGGTACACAGGAATCAGGAACACTGGAACACAGCAACAGCAACACTGGCTCAGGAATACCACGAAAGGGCACCTCAGAGGTGCCAATGGCCAGGCATAAAAAGGTCACCAGGGGCGCTGCCAAACAGGCTCAGCCAATAGGAGCGCAGCACAAGCGAGAGTGACAGAGAGAGATCACAGGCACCGTGATAGAGAAGCAGGGAAACTTGCGTAGATTGGTCAGTCATGGTGAATACACACGTATATGCATAAGAGAAAATGTGTATGCGTGTGTTCGCTCCATGCATTCAAATGGGTTAGGCCAGCTTGAAGCTAGTGGATCACATCTGCGAATCTATCAGGCCATCGCTAATTGAAGAATAAGCGATGGCCAGATACAATCCGAAAGTTGCTGAATGGGCGAATGGTTAATAGGCAGAGAAATCCTCTGATTTTCCTGCATATTAATCTATTCGCACCTTGGTGTATCCAGGCCTTGGTTGTTAGCTGAATCTGTCCTTGAGAGGACAAGAGCGTGACTTTAGTGAATACTCCCATGATATAACTATTAAAGGAAAATAACAGTAAGATTATATTTTCCTTTTCCTGTCTACTCATGGAAGCCTTCACCAAAGGGTATTAACTAACTAGTACCCATCAAGAAGAAGTGTGGGAGGCAGAGAAAAAAACCTTGGAGACACAAGGCAGAGCCAGTATACATTATACTGAGTAGCTTTAAAAACAGAATGAAATCTGAGTTACTGCTGCGATAATTGATGACATGAGACAGAGAAGCCTCATGCAACTTCTATCCAGCCAACATTCCTTTCTCCTAAACGAGTGGACCTGTTCCAACAATCGGAGTATCTTCTCAGTGAAAAGATTGACTGTCACCCCGTTAGTATTGAAAAAGACTCTGTCAGAGACTTTGTCCTGGGGGACCATACAGGGTTAATTCTAATTGTAGGAAATTAGCTGAAATTCTGTTTAAAATGTGTTCAAATTACATCATATGTGAACAATGAGCTATTAGTCCAAGGTAGGGAGTAAAAATAACAATGTCAGTTTAATGGCAGATGGATAGTCAGTTGGAGCCAAGGTGGCTGAGAGAGACGGACTCCCTTATGTGTAGGACATAGCAAAATGACATATTTAGGAGGTTTTTGATAACCCTTTTGACCTTTCTCAGTTTTGACGAAAGCCACATGATCTGACATAAAACTGATTATAGGTAAAATTCTAAAGTAGAGTAAGAGCTCCACCTAGAGTCTTGAGAGCATTATGACTGGGATATCCGCATTCCTTGAATAATTAGGGATATATTAATATCCAATCAGGGCAGACCGGTGATGTCACGGTATAATGAGATGGCTCTTTGTCCAATCATCAGACAAAGGTGGGGATTACTGATAAGGCAAAAATTGCAAATATAATGCCCAATTACTCTTAGTTAGGGGTCTTTTTTGACTTCCTAAAAGAGGGTCTTTGACTCAACTTAACTGGCTGAAACAGAAAAGGTGACTTCCTGAATAAGTACTGCTGGTGATTCCTGACAAAAGAAGGCTTTGCTGATCCTGCCATCTCACAGAGAAATACTAAGAAACTTGGATTGGTAACTATATCATTTATTCATTTAGATTCATTTAATCCAGAATTTTATAATTTTTCTTCTGTTTGAAGAACTTAGTTTTATAGTTGTCTTAAGTGGACTGGCCAACCATTTGGGATAATTTATAATAAGCTAGATTTAGCTATTAAATTCTGGAAATAATAGAATCTATATAATTATTGGGAAATGTTATAAATTGCCAATCAGTGTAATACAGTATATAGCGTGGGTTATTTATATTAGCTAATATTAATCTTGGTATTCCTAGAGTAATATTTTGTGATTCTGGGAAGATTATAATAGTTAATATTTGATACAGGGTATTCTTTGAATCCAGCTATTAACCCTTTAACCGCTATTTGTCTGCTGTTAGTGGTGTTTTCTTTGGAATTCTCTGTGTATGTGCCAGGCTTATATTTTGTAATTTGAAAGTATTATCTCAATAGACAAAATAACTGCTGGGTGTGGCATCTGTTTAAACATGTGTATTAACCCTTGGAGTGCCTATAGGTTTTATATATAGGTTGCTGTAGTCAAAATTATGATAAATGTGCATGAAGTAATTCTAAGTAGATTATTTGTGTGATTTGGTTTGACTATATTAATTGCAATTTATATATTTTATTCAGAGGTATTCAGTATTGAATTCAGTAGATAATTAAATTATAGTGATTTAAATCTGGGATTTTATTCCAGTTATTCATTAAATTTAATTATTATTGATATATGATACAAGGAATTGTTAGAGGAATTATTTAATTCATCTCACATTACCCCTTACATCATCATTGGCATAGTCTATACAGTTTCTGGGGCAGAGGTATTAAGAGACCCTGCAACCAACTGTATTATATTAATTGTAACAATCAATTAACTTATTCTATGCTGCTGAATGCAATTATTGTTATTATACCTCTGGATATACCTATAGGTGCTTAACCCTTGCACCGCTGGTAATCTTTATGATAAATAGTGTGGTTTGATTTTGTATACCTATTAGTATTGCTAATCACTTATATAGTTCATTGTTGCTGATATTTATATATACATTGTATTTTAATAAAATAGATATATTTTTGCACAAATATGAAGGATTGATTCTTGTGATCAATTCGTTACTGTGAAGTAGCGTGTCAATACATATTAAAGATAAAGTTCTCGAATTATTTTATATTGTCATTTATCTATTTAAGTGAAGAAATCCAACCTGAGTGGTTCTCTGTTTAACCCTTTGGATACCTTCATATAAATAGCCCGACAACTCCAGGGTAAGTAATCTCCTTTGCAGATAGGTTGATGACCCAGGGAACTATCTTACTGCCATTTGGAGTCATGAAGATTTTTTTTTACCCAGCTGGATCTAAATTGGAAATGGCTTCATGGTTTTTTATTGCCTTCTTCTGGATCAACAGGGGTGTTTGTGGCATGGGCTGGACTTGATGGACGCATGTCTGTTTTCAGCCTCGACAACTATGTTACTATGTTAGGTGTGAGGCAGCTTTCCTCCATATTCATGAGCTATCCTACAAATCAATATTTATTCAGGGCTTGGGCCTAGCAAGTCTAAGTACTGAAAAAGCAATTGTTCCTCAGGGCTTGGGCCTCTAATAACAAGTCTAAGTCCTACAAATCTATGTTTCCTCAGGGCTTGGACCTCTAAAAACAAGTGTAAGTCCTACAAATCAATGTTTTTTCAGGGCTTGTGCCTAACAAGTGTAAGTCCTACAAATCAATGTTTCATCAGTGCTTGAGCCTCTAACAAGTGTAAGTCCTACAAATCACCCTCTACAAAATACTTTATACTGTCTGCCCCAGTCACAGCTTATGTCAGGGGGTCCCTGTCTCTGTCATGTTATTATGTACCAATTTTTTATATTATTCATTTATTTATATTAACTGCTCCTCCAATCCCAGACAACAACAAAAAAATCCAATTTCACTGATTCTTTCCCCAGTCTACACCAACACAGGCAACCGTAGACCCCTTTTATACTATGCATGCAGTAAAAATATAAAATTCGCTATGAGTTGTGTGTAAATTCAGTCTTTCCATTGATTTCAATACAATGAGCTACAGGAAAAAAGCAGAAAGATTACACTTTTCATGGGAAATTTCCTGGTAGGTGAATGCCAGTTTTTACCTATTTCAATGTTAAGGCAAAAACTTTCACCCATCCCCACCTGGGAGACAATCAGGATGTCATCTTGATAATGAAAGTTACGGAGAACCACCTCAGTTCTATAATAAAAGCAACAACACCTTGGTGAAGGTCTTTGGAGCCGTATATATATTCTGAATGGAAGACAGGGGGACTGGAAATGCTGACTCCTGAAAATAAATTTCAAGAATTGTTTATGTGTCTGGGTGACAAAAATATACATATATGTATGCCAAAGGTCCAGAAACAGCATCCAGTCCCGAGGAAGTGTTCTGATACTAGTGTTGAGAGGTTGCATCTTGAAATTCTGGACATCAGGTGACAGTTTGAATCTTTGTGATCTAGACTGGATTCAGCTCCCCAGAAGATGTCCAGATGAAAACCAGGAAGGAATATTTGCCTTAAATGCAATGGCTTCATGGCACCTTGATAATAGCTTCCTCATGAAGAATATGTTATACAAAGTCCTTGAGAATCTTTACCTTTACTGGATCTTTGGAAAACTCTGAACCTATTTCTCTTTCCAGGAAAGGGCTTGAATTATTGTAACTGTACCTGATAGTTGGACTTGAGTAAATTCTGCAGTCCAAGTGTAGAATGGAACAAAACCTAACCAATGGAGGACTGAGTGTGGCGATAGAGTCCCCCCGCTGCTGTAAATGTCTGCACATTGGCAGGTCCAGGAGAAAGGATTTGCTGAAGGATCAATGCTGCAAAATAGCTGCAGAAAGCCAGGAGATGGAGGGGTGTAGCTGGAAATCCTGGAGGCCTGAAGATAGAGGCCAGAGATGGAAAGCCTGGATGACTGGAGATGAAGGCCAGAGACTGGAAGGCCTAGAGGACTGGATAAGGAGGCCAGACACTGGATAGACTGGTGGACTGGAGCCAAACACCAGAGACTGGAAGTCTTGGAGGAATGGAGCTGGTGGGCAGAGACTGAAAAGTCAAGAGGACTGAAACCAGAGGCCAGAGACTGTAAGGACTGAAACTGGAACCCAAAGACTGAAAGACCTGGAGGACTGGAACTAGGTGCCAGAAACTGGAATGCATGGAGGACTGCAGCCAGAGTTCTAAGGTACGTTGGGCTAAATACCTTAACTGCAGGGCCAGCTGACCTGATCCTCCAATCTGGTGGCAGTGAAGGTTCTAGATGTTTGTTACAACTCCTAGAACAAAGGAAAATACTGCACTGGAAAGCCACTGATCCAGATCCCTCCAGTGGCTCACCCTGTCCTCACAACCACAAGGTCAGCTGTTGAAATCTAATGAGAGGTAGGCAATGCATAGCTGCTATGATCAGTCTGCAGACTGTGTGCGTGACAATTGTAAGGCATAGCTGTTGGGAATGTAAAACCCACTGGAAAGAGACAAATTCAGTGCCGACCATCTGAAATTGCATCAAAAGAGACAAGATACTTGAACCTAGGAACGATCAGAATTTGTTTTTGTTTTTCAATCTTCTTTGTGTACATGATTTTGTTTCCCAAAAGAATCCTGTTGTCCTCCCTTCCAGGCTTAGGATCTGGCCAGTATGAATGAAATTCTTGAAAAGAGCAAATATTCTTAAGGGTATTCCTTGAAGTACCACACTCCAATCGCATGTTCTTCTTTTCTTGGAACAAGAAAACATATTTGCCTACCAAGGCCATTTTTAAGGTCTCACCTAGTCTGTCATCAAAATGTATTCCCCTTGAAAAGGTTAATGAATAAAGGATATACTTTGAAATATTATTTGCTTTCTATGGTCTAATCATTTGGACCTTCTGCCCTCCACTGCCAGGAACATAGCCTTACCCCATGGACTGCCACTAGCTCTCAAAGGATTAAACTTGGTATAAACCAGGTTAATAGAAGGGTAGATGTTAAACCCTAGTGCCAAACTGAATTCAGGGAGTGAATCCACAATTTTTGCTCAACATTCTCCTTGGGCTACTGCTTGTTCCACATTGTCCAACAAGATGTTCATGGTTCTGGAGATGGATGTTAATGTAACAGCCAGTTTTCAATCAGATCTTATAGACACAAAGAGATTCAAATAGTTCAGAAACCACCTGTCTAGTGAATTCCTAAACAAGGCCACATCATCCAGAGAAAGGTTGGTCTTCCTATCAAGGCACACCACAGCTGCATCTACCTTCAGGGGAATTATCCTCAGATCATAATTGCTCCCTTAGAATATATACATCTAACATCCTAGTAGTGGGTTTGAAACTTTTTCTAGATGTTTTGCAATCTGGCAGGACAGCATTCTTCATCTCTTCATGTAGAGGGAAAGACATTTTCTTCTGGAGATAAAAAACATGTGTGATTCTTGTTTCTCCTGTGCTTCACTTGAAGTCTGCTGTACCACCTTGATTGGAAGGTCCACCAGACACCCATCTTACTCTGTAAGGTTATCTACACTGTCAGCTTCTGCTGAATACATTAAATCTCTGTCCCAGTATGGTTCATGGTCTGGCACCAGGCTAACAATAAAAGAAGAGAAAGTGAGATGGGGAAAATTGAGAAAAAAATAAGAAGACAAAGATTTGATCCTCCTCCTGATTCCCTGTCCTTGCAGAAACACAAATGCTTATTAGGGACAGTAGATAAAAAGTTTCAAATAGACAACTGGGTAGTTGAGCCACACCAGCAGCTACAGAACCTGTAGGCTGCATATGACATGCAACAAGCAACCTCACAAGGTGGGAACTCAAAAAGGTATTTCCTAGTGCTGCTGCTTCCCCCAAATGCTTGACACTATCATCATGTGGATGGAGTCAACACATTTCTCTGATGTCCGAAACCACACTTGTTGACGTGGAATGCTGTAAGGAGACAGTTTAAACAACAAGACATAACAACAGAGTTGATGAGGCAGTAAAAGACATGCATCCATCAAGCTCATCCTTTGCTATATCACTGTCACTGCCCTTTTGGGCTGCTCGGCTACCTCACAGACATCTCTCTCTCTCTTCGGGTCTCCGCAATATCCCATGTTGGGCACCTGCGCAGTGCGTTCAGTTCACATATGTGCAGGGCAGCCATCACTTACCCCTGGTGTCTCACTCTTCCTACATCACTCTTGCCAACCAGAAACAGCTCCCAGACGAGCCCTCCTCCCGGCTTTCTCCTCATTGGATGACTACACTATTTAAACGGGCCACCGCAGTCTGTGGTTGCCCATTCCTCAAGCTTCCCCATGTTATTTCTACTACATTGCTACCTTTGATCTTCTGGCTACTGACTTGGCAACCCCCTTGACTATGGCACTACTACCTTTGTTCTTCTGGCTACTGACTCGGCAACCCTCTTGACTACGGCACTGCTACCTTTGACCTTCTGGCTACTGACCCAGCTACCCTTCAGACTACGGCCCTGAATGACCCTATACCAGACCCATTTATCCAGTCCCTGTTCCCAGTCAGGTTCTTTTCCAGCATACCCTGGTCCAGGTTGTACATGATTCCCAGAAAACTCCCATCCTAGTTGTACCCTGGTTCAACTGGGGTGGAACAAACTGGTTTCATGACCAGCATCTTTACACTTCGGCTGCAGCCTGGCACGCCATGACCGATCCCAAGCATCGTTCCCAAGCAACGTACCCCAGCAACTGTACCAGGGCCAGGACTACGTAGGTTCCCACTCCCCATGTAGTAACAGATGGAATGGGACAATAGTATGAATCCAGCTGATGCATCCCGCTTCGCAGCGAGACTGGATCATCAGTAACAGGTCCTATCTTCACATGCTTGTCACCTCCAGAGTCTGGAGTGGAAGGTTGATGCATTGCTTGACATGATGAGTACCACTGTGGCTCAGGATAAAACCCCTCCCATGGTTGCACCTACCACCGGGGTCTCTGTAAACCCTCCATTGGGCTATGCGCCACCCCATATGCCTCTGCCTGACAAGTTTTCGGGTCACTGTACGGAATTCAAGGATTTCTTGAACCAGTGCATGCTCCACTTCCGCACCCTGCCACAGTCCTTCTGCACACATGCTGCACTCATAGCCTTTATTATCTTCCTGCTCAAAGGCAAAGCTCTGGCTTGGACCTCCCCTCTAGTGGAGCAACAGTCCCCCTTGCTGGACGATTCTGATGAATTTCTCATGGCCTTCAAAGCAGTGTTTGATGTTCCTGGCAGGAGTGCTGCTGCCGAGGTCACTCTGCTGGGCCTGCGACAGAGGAAGCAGTCAATGAGCCGCTATGCAGTAAAGTTTTGCACCCTGTCGTATGAGACCAACTGGACACAAGTTGGACTGAAAGCGGCTTTCGGTCTGGGGACTCAATGATCATCTCAAAGAAGCCCTAACGTGCCAGGACATCCCTGACAGCTTGGAGGAGTTTATTTCCCTATGCCTTGATCTGGAAAGGCGTATCAAGTCCAGTCCATGCCTAGACACCTCTGTTGATCCAGAGGAAAGCAAAAAAACCCAATTGAAGCAGTTTTCAATTAAGCCCCAAGTGGGTAAAAAATTCCTCCCTGACTCCAAATGGCAGTCAGATAGTTCCCTGGATCAACAATTTATCTGCATTGAAGCCATGTGTCATAATTCTCAATATTGTTCTGTGCAAGATAGGTATCCATTGCTTGTGTGAAAACAGTTACAGTATCTGCAAGCATAATATCCTGAGGCAAAGAATTCATAGCTTTACCGCCCTTACTGTAAAAATCTCTGCCTTTAAGTCGAAAGACTTAATCGGTGACCTCTTGTTCTTAGCTCAGCTATTTGTGTAAATAATTCATTGGATAGTTCTTTGTATTCACCTCAAATATATTTGTAAATGGTCATATCACCCATTAGACACCTCTTCTCTAATGTAAACAAACCAGGTTTGGCTAGTTCTCTTTATAACTTGGATCCTCCAATCCCTTTATCAGTTTTGTTGCATGTCTCTGCACTTTTTCCAGTTCAATAATGTCTTTTGTGCCTAAAACTGTCCTCCATATTCTATATGAGGCCTAACCATGGATTTATATAGAGGTAGAATTAGAATCCTGTGCATCAACTCCTCTTTTTCAAGTGGAACAACCACCCCTAAATACATTTGGCCCAAATAAATACCCAGATGGCGACTAGCTGCTCAATAGCGCTAGTCGCTAGAAATATTACCTGGTGTTTGAGAATTGTACACTCTTCCTGGACTGACAGGCAGGAAACAGCACAGACATCTTTCCATAGTGACGTCTGCGCACCTGCACTGTCAGTCCCTTTTGGAGCTGAACGGCTCCTAGCAACGCTTCTTAGAGCAGGCTGGGGCTGACAGCGCAGGTGTGCAGATGTCACTATAGAAAGATGTCTGCGCTATTTCCTGCCTGTCAGTCCAGGAACAGTGTACAATTCTCAAACATCAGGTATTATTTCTAGTGACTAGAGCTATTTAGCAGCTAGTCACCAGATGGGTATTTATTTGGGCCAAATTTATTCAGGGGTGGTAGTTCCACTTTAAGCAAGATAATACCCTATTTACTCGTGCAGCAGCTGAGCACACTGCTGTGAAGTTTATCATCTATCAGTACTCCTAAATCTTTTTCTAATGAGGTTTCCCCAAGTTGTTTCCCATTTAATGCATATGTAGAATGTTTGTTTCTGCAGCCCAAATGCATAAACTTACATATATCTACATTAAATGTCATCTGCCACTTTTCTGCCCATTCACTTAGTTTATCTAAATCCTTCTGCAGAGAAAAACATTCAGCTGTATATATTTTTCCTTGCACAGTTTAGTGCATCAGCAAAGATTTAGATATTACTTTCAATTTCCTCTTCTAGATCATTAATAAAAATATTAAAATGCATTGGGCCCAGGACTGAACACTGTGGCACCTCTCTTGCAAGTTTACATCAACTTGAAAAGGTTCCATTTACAACAATTCCCTGCCATATATCATTTAACCAGTTCTCAATCCATGTACAGATATCAACCCACAAACCAAAGCCTTTTAATATATGCAGTAACCTGTTGTGAGGCACTGTGTCAAAGGCTTTTGCAAAATCTAAGTATTCTACATCAACAGCAATTCCCGTGTCCAAATTACTACCCTTTCGTAAAATGCAAGTAAATTAGTCCGACATGATCTATTCTTCATAAAACCATGCTGACTTCTACTAAAAATATTGTTTATCTTCACATAATCCTGAATACTGTCACTTAGTAACCTTTCTAATATCTTACCCACTAGGGAAGCTTGCCCCCTTTTTGAACAATGGAACTACATCAGCTTTCCTCCAATCACAGCGCACTATGCCTGATGAAAGTAAATCAGTAAATATTAAATACTAGTATGAAAACCTGTGTACACGGGCTAAAGTGTCACCCAGTGGCCTCTGTTGCTGCCCGGTGCCAGGAGCAGAGACAGGCGGTGAGCCATTCAGAGCACCCAGCTCCAGATCAGCACGTTCGGCCAATCTCTACTGTGCATGACTGCATTGTTCCAGCAGTCTCTACTGAGCATGTGCTGTTACACACACAGGGAGCTTTGCAGGCTAGCAATTTATATTATACAGATAATATGCTTGCTATTACTGAACTAAGTTTCTTAAGTACCCTTTGG
Source organism: Rhinophrynus dorsalis (assembly GCA_037306005.1). Taxonomy (NCBI): domain Eukaryota; kingdom Metazoa; phylum Chordata; class Amphibia; order Anura; family Rhinophrynidae; genus Rhinophrynus; species Rhinophrynus dorsalis. The sequence goes on along the minus strand of CM074722.1, from coordinate 149,781,433 downwards.
TGTATACCATCAGGTCCAGGTTCTTTATGACCATAACCTTTTCCAATCTCTTTTGGACCTTGTTCACAGTAAGCCATGTATGTGATGGAGGAATTTCTGTGGTTTTGTCTAGTTGCCCATAGCCTGTCATTGCTTCCTCTGTATTTACTGAAGCAAAGAATGTATTTAGGGTGTCTTTATCAATCTTGTTTCAACTATCTGTTTTTCTAGTTCAACTGTGTTTTTTATACCACTGGTGCCCAAACTGAACTCAATATTCCAGGGGTAGTGTCACGGTTCTCCAGAAATATTCAAGAGTCAGTACGGTATAGTAAAATGCAATTTATTGAATAACAACAAAGAACCATGGCAAGCCTACCAGACTCACGACTGCAGTCAGTAATAGGAAATGGATATCTGACTCACTCCTGCAGTCAGTAATAAGAAGAGGATATCTGACTCACGTTTGCAGTCAGCATAAGCTAGTCTACCAGAGCCCCAAGTTCGCACCAGATTGGGTGTCTGCTAGGTACAGGGGACAAACAAGAGAATAGTTAGCCAGAGCCACAGGTCTGCACCAGATTAGGTGTCCACTATCTAAGGATAAGGCAGGAGAATAGTCAGACAGAGCCACAAGTTAGCACCAGATTGGATGGTCAGACAAGCCAGGTCTACACAGAGCCCAAGGAAACAGAACTGTATTATACAACAACGCAAGGGCAACTGATTCAGGACTCAGTCTGCCGTTTATACCCCTTCTCAGGAAGTAGGTAGGAGGAGCAGCTCATAGGGAGGAAGTAGGTAGGAAGAGACTACAGGAAGCAAACACATAAAACAGAGGCCTGCTTCACACAGAAGTCTCACACCTGCAGATGATGCATCTTGGTCTGATGAGTCAAACCACTGCCATAATCCTGCAACAATCCATGTGGCATGGACGGCCGCTGATGCGGAAGCGTCATTTCGAGCGTCGCTTGAAGTGGCATGCTGAAACCAAGGTAAGCTGTGACAGTTAGATGTACTAAGGGCGATGTTATGGCAATGTATGTCTGGTGTTGTGTGGAGAGCACATTGCCTTGTTGATATAGGCACATAACACAGTATGCACTAAGAATTAAGCATGTATGTATGTATATTTTATTTATATAGTGACAATGGGTGTACTTAGCACTGTACAGTTTACACTATATGTAGTGAGTAGAGGACGTGCAGGTATATGGCAGTATTTCAGTGATGAAATATAGGAAGAGGAAGAGTGTTGGAGAGCCTTGAAGGTAATGAGGAGGATTTTGAATGTACTACGTTGTTTTATGAGAAACGATGACAATGATTTTAAAAGTGTAGGGTTAAGTACTATTCTGGAGGAGAGTGTTAGGGACCAGGAACCAGACAGACACAAAAATGTAAAATGCAAAATATCTTTATTGAAATAACAAAAGCAAACAAAGCAAAATCGTGATCCAGAAGCGTAAACCAAAAGACAAGCCAGGGTCAGGAACCAAGACAGGTACTCAGCCAAGCCAGGGTCAGGCATACGGAGATCAGCGATGTCAGGAACAAGCCAGGAGTCAGGAGCCAGAAAGGGATGTCAGAGGAAGCCAGGTCATGCACAGATAATCAGCAACTCAGGAGAACGCGTTTGCATCCAGAATTAGACACAAGGGTAATCAGGAAGTGAGCCAAGCTGCTTTAAATACCCTGGGCAGGTTGGCTGATAACAGTCAGGTGAGTGATCACAGAGAGGTCGGCTGATTCAGCCTGACAAAGAACAGGAAAGGCAGCAGCAATAGATAGCAGAGCACTAGGATAGCTCAGACAGCAGAATCAATAGCAGAATTAGAGCAGCTCAGCCAAACCCTGACAGTACCCCCCTCAATGACCGCCCCCCTCGGGGCAAGACCAGGTTTATGGGAAAAGCGTGCATGGAAAGCATGGAGGAGGGCGGGGGCATGTACGTCAGCGACTGGAACCCATGAGCGCTCTTCTGGACCGTACCCCTTCCAATGGGCCAATTACTGAAGCATCCCACGGAACCTACGAGAGTCAACTATGGAGAGGACCTCAAACTCCTCATGGCTGTCAACGGGCACTTAATGGGATCGAGGAGCACTTTTGTAAAACGATTACAAACCAGAGGATTCAACAGGGAGACATGGAACAGTATGTGTATCCGTATATTGGGAGGGAGGTCTAGGGCATAGGCCACAGGGTTCACCCATCGTAGGATACGGAAAGGCCCCACAAAACGGGAAGCCAGTTTTTGAGAGGGCAGTCGGAGGTGGAGATTTCTGGAGAACAACCAGACCCTCTCCCCAACCTGGTAGGCGGGTGCGGGTAGGTGTTTACGTTTAGTCTGGAACTCCTGGGATTGTTGTGAGCGTCGCAGTGATTCTTGGACCTGCATCCATTTGGAACGGATCTGCTGTAGATGATCCTCCAGAGCCGGTATCCCCTGAGGAGCAAACAAATCTGGAATCATGGAGGGTTGATATCCATAATTCACCATGAAGGGGTAGAGCCTGGTAGAAGCTGAGACTGCACTGTTATGAGCAAACTCCACACAAACATAGCAGGTCCAACCAGTTATTCTGATGGTCTGATATGTAGCACAGCAGGAATAGCTCCAAGGCCTGATTAGCCCTTTCCGCAGCCCCATTCAATTGCGGGTGTTATGCAGAGGAGAATGAGAGTTGGATACCAAGTGGCGCACAGAAGGCCCTCCAGAATCTCATGACAAACTGGCTACTCCGGTTGGAAATTTTGACATTGGGAACCCCGTGTAGCCGATAGACCTCTTTGATAAAGACCGTAGCCAACTCTTTGGCAGATGGGAGTTTTTGGAATGGTATGCAGTGGATCATCTTAGAGAATCAGTCAACAGCCATGAGGATGACTGTGTTACTGTTGGAGAGTGGGAGGTCGACAGTGTAGTCCATGGCAACATGTGACCATGGCTTCTCCCCATTGGGTATGGGTTGAAGAAGGCCCACTGGAAGGTGATGGGGTGATCTAGTCTGCACACAGACTGGTCAGGCAGTTACAAAGGCAGCAATATCAATGTTAAGCTCTGGCCACCAGGAAAGACGGGAAACTGACCAGAGGAGCTGGTTCTTACCGGGATGCCCTGCACTGTCACTGGGAGCTCTAGATGAGCAGGTTCCCAGGTATGGTCATATATACAGTCACACACATGCACACATTCATACAGCTATTCATACAGTCATATATACAGAGTCACACACATGCACACACATATATACAGATATATAGACACTGTCACACACATGCACACATTCATACAGCTATAGGTGACCAGGACCCTAGCGGCAGTGCAGAATAACAAGAGAAGGGACTGAACCAGAAAAATTAGGATTTATGCCGAATCAAGAACTGGTGATTTATTGACTCTTGTTTGTAGCGCCCCTGGTGGGGGGTATACATTTAAGTATCCCTCGTGTGTGATTTTCTTGTATTGTATTTGGTCTTCTTTCCAGGTGCTGCTTATACAAGTGTCTATTGTTTGTTTGAAATCAAGAATTTAAATGGCTTGTGCTTTTATTATGTCACGTGAGGCTCGTAAAAATAGTATTCAAAGATTCTTCTCTAAGAATAATGAAAAAGAAAATAAAAAAGAGGAGAAATCTGTAGTGAATACAGTTAATAATAAAAAAGAAGAGGTAGAAGTGAGATCACTATTCAGGGATTTGGAAAAGTCTCTGAGTAGTGAGTTAAGGAATTGGTGGGATCTCCTTCTACTTCAAGAATACCAGAATAAATGTATTATTCCACGTGGACTTAGAATGTACAAAAAATCTACTCTTTTAGAAGAAGATTTTAGTAGAGATTGGTACCACATTTTAGAAGAATGTTCATTCCAACTGATAGCACGTTTGATAAAATATAGGGAGAAACAGGTGTCTCTTCATGAAAGCGATATAGAGAATATTAATAGTAAATAAAAGGAATATAAGGAGTTGCCACTCTTTGAGGATTTAGATCATCAACACCAGAATAGGTAAATTAGAAGAAGAGCTGAAAACTAAGAAGGGAGGAAAACTTGAGAGGGATCTTATAGATTATGGTCAAAATCGGGTTTATAACTATTCTAGATCCCATAATAAGTTCAATGGCCAATATACAAATAAAAGAAATACCAATAAAGGTGCCTGTACTAAGATTAAACAGAAAGAGCAGGCCAAAGGATCTACACTCAATGTATCAAGTACTGCTACAGTGGACAGATCGTTAGGAATCAATAATGTCCCAATGACTAATCAATTGACACTAGATCAGGGGAGACCTGTTGAAGTTCAGAATAAGTACTCTATCTTGGGAGTAGATAGTGTAGAAGAGATAATTTCACCAGAAGTTACAGATCAGGGAGGATCAGAGGTTTTAGTTTTCAATCGTTCGGAAAGTTCCCAATCCAGAGTAAAAGATAAGATTTCCGTATCTCACGGGGGACCTGAGAGTACAATTCTTAATAGTTTGGAAGGTACTCAATCTAGAGCAAAAGAAAAGAATTCCGTATCTCTCTCTGCCCCCTCAACGACCTTTTCTTTTTTGGATCCGGTCTTAGTCCAGAGGGTCAAGTTGAAAGACCATCTGGAAGAGGAACAGGACAGGAAAGCCAGAAGGAAAAGAGAAGAGGGGGCAGACAGCGAGGAAGAAGAGGAGGCAAAAAGATCCAAAAATCAAAATTAAATTTAAAACCAGGAGAACATAAATATGGGATATTTAATCTCTCGGATCAAACATTGGATAAAAGTGAAATAAGCCTTCTGCAAAAGGGTTTAAGTTTGCCCCAAGCAGTCGGCCAAATGATTTCAACTTCTTTGTGGACCTTAATAGGTTCACGAGGAAGTTGACTTTAAAACGTTTTTTTTCCGAAAGAGAAAATCAAGGTAAAAAAGAGGAATGTCAAGCTACATCCTTAGATAATTCAGATCTGGTGGGAGTTATGAGGGATTTATGGGAAGAAGGGAACTGTGGCACGGAGAACAATGGGGATTTGTTTTCTTTGGAGGAGAATGGATGTTATAAAAACACTCAGAAAATTATAAGAACCAGTTTTAAAGCTAAACCGGATTTTTATCCAGCCTCCTCCAAGGGTCCCTATATAGAGACTTTTTACAAATTGATTATGCAAGAATATATGGACAATATAGGTAAAACCAAATTGCACCAAAGGAATCTAAGTAAATCAGAATTGCATGCTTTGTCAGCTCTGTCTAAAAATATGGATCTAACAATTAGAGAGGTGGATAAGGGGGAGGGATCGTGGTGCAGAACACCAAAGATTACTTCAGAGAGGGAAATAGGATTTTACAAGATGAACATTCATACAAGGAATTAAAAGAAAATCCACAATCCGCATTCCAAAAAGGATTTTTAGATATGCTTAAGGAGGCGCTCAGGAGCGACTTAATTACTAAGCAGGAATTTCAATATTTATATATACCACATGCGTAAATAGCTTTCTTTTATCATATACCAAAGATATATAAACAAGTCGTTCACCCTCCTGGGCATCCTATTATACCTGGAATGAATAGTATGACCTCACATCTGTCTGCTTATTTAGATTAATTTTTACAACAGTATGTAGTTGAGCTTCCAGCCTTCATTCGTGACTCCCAGCAGGTTCTAGAATGTATGGATAAACTTGTCTGGTGAGAGGGCTATATGTGGGCCACCTTAGACGTGGTGGCACTTTACACGTCCATCACACACGAGTGGGCTCTGGAGGCTGTTGCCTATTTCCTGGACAGTGATTCAGAAATGGTGTTAAGTCAAAAGGAGATTCTGTTGAGAAGTATTCTTTTTGTCCTTACTCATAATTTCTTTGTTTATCAGGACAGATTCTTCCTCCAGGTCTGTGGAACTGCCATGGGTACTAAGTTCGCCCCCAGCTATGCCAATTTAGCCATGGGCCTTTGGGAGGCCAGGCATATATGGTCAGGTAATCAGTGGGGGGCGAGCTTAGTATACTATGGGAGATTTATAGACGATATTCTTGTCGTCTGGAAGGGTTCCCATTCAGACCTGGAGGAGATGTGTCAGTCTTTTAATGAAACGCAAGATGGATTACAGTTCACCTGCCCCATCAATGACTCTGAAATTGACTTTCTCGATCTGAAGCTGTGAATAGATAACGATTACAATATTGTAACAAGTACATGTAGTAAGACAGTAGCTTTTAATAGTTATCTGAGAGTGGATAGCAATCATAATCCTAATTGGATTAACAATATTCCTTATGGTCAGTATCACAAAATATGTCGTAACTGCAGTCAGATAGAACAATTTGATAAGGAAAGTAAAGATCTGAAAACCAAATTCCTTGAAAGAGGGTATCAAAAGAAACAACTTAATGAGGCTTATAATAAAGCTAGACTTCTAGATCGGAAAAATGTATTAAAACCTAAGAAAAAGTTTGAGGCAGAGAAGATTGAGACAAAACAAATTGGAAAGCAATGCAGGAATTTTGATAGAAGAGAGGTTAGCTTTGTTACTCAATATAACTCTCAGGCTAAGAATATTAAAAAGTTGATCAAGAAATACTGGCCCATTTTGGTACAAGATCCTTTGTTGAATTCCCAAATCTCCAAAAGCCCTACTGTGGTATTCACTAAGGCCAAAAATGTACGTGCCTTTGTGGCCAAGAGTAGACCTAAAGTGATATCAAGTGGGACTACAAATGAAATAACATCTAATGCCAGAGAAGGCGAGCTTTTGGCAATTTGGGAATAAAGACTCCCTGTGTGGGGAGTTTTAAATGCGGGCAGGCAAGGTGTTTAACATGTCCCTTTATAGTCAATAAATATATCCAATGTAGCAGTTCTACTACCGGTAATACGTATGATATAAGGAATTTTGTTAACTGTCAAACTAAATTTGTGGTCTACCTTATTACGTGCGGATGTGGTTCCCAGTATATTGGTTGGACAACGAGACGACTGAGGGATAGGATTGGGGAGCACCACCTTAATATTGTGAAAAATGATAGGACCCATAGCGTCTCCAGACACTTTGGTTCGTGCCCTAAGGGAGGTATAAGGAATTGTAGAGTTATAGGGATAGAATCGATTTCGAAGAGTCACAATAATAGATTCCGCCTCCTGTGTCGGAAGGAGGCCGAATGGATTTTTAGGCTAAATACACTGGCCCCCTCAGGTCTTAATGAAAATATTGACATGTTTTGTTTTCATATATAATTTTTTTATATATGAATCTCTTAGGTCCCCTTGGAGATAGACATTGGGATTTATTTTGAGGGCTGTTTTGGAAATTTATTTTAATACAGAGTATTATTTGAGGCTGAACGGGATAATATGGTATTTTTAATGTGGGACTGTATAAGATTAAAAGTGGAATTTAGGGATTATGAAGTATTATATACAAAGTGGTCTAGTTATGAGGTATGACTGTGTTTTTTATATTTATATCTATATAGTTTTTTCTTAAAAACAATGAAGATAGTGTAGGCAAAAGTATAAGGTCTCTTAGGCTCTAGTGGAAATTAAGACCCCATTGCACCTTATCCTGGGGCTGTAGTTTAACCAGACATGTGCTTTTAGCAATCGAGTCCTGCCACTGCATGTTTATAGTCTTGTCTAGGGCTCCCTCTGACTAGCCCTCTGGTTGTGTGGATAGCGGAGGGAAAGAAGAGAGAGCTGTGAAATAATTTAAAATGTTGAGAGATTGGGATAGCGTGAACACGTATGGACAATGCAGTGGTCTGATTGGGTTGCTGGGGTAATGGCTTCTGGACTACGGAAGTGTATGAAATGTATGGAGTAAGCTAAACCTCCGGTGATTTGACACGCAAGATACTTCCGTTGCTTGGAGCGCATGATGTTTGCTCCGAGCTGAGTCCGCAGGAAGAAGATGCAATGGGGCTGGTAAGTTTCTAACAGCATAACAGTATAAAAGTAAGAGTTGGTAACTGGTTCACATTACCTCTGATGAAGTCACGCTAGTGACGAAACGCATCAGGTGTGTGTCTATTTATGAGAAATTTTAGTACATTTGTTGTACATATATTTTAATAAAGTTGTTTACATACGAAGATCACCTATTGGAGTAGTGTTGGTTCCTGATACTGAAGGTTGGAGAGTGGAGGAGGTATCAAGGGCAATTGTTACGTGCTGATTTACCCAGAGGGAGGGCAATCCTCTGATTCTTTTGAGTACCCACCCTGTGGGGTTTTTCTTCAATACAATAAGGAACAGTCCCTTTTTCTAAAAGGCTACTCTTAGATGCACATTTGCGCTGGGTCTCTTCTTTTGTCTATTTGGTGTACAGTTGGAATTCTGTGCAGGTCACGGGACCAGGTGACCAGGACCCTAGCAGCAGTGTAGAATAAGAACAGAAGGGACTGAACTGGAAGAATTAGGATTTATGCCGAATCAAGAACTGGTGATTTATTGACTCTTGTTTGTAGCGCCCCTGGTGGGGGGTATACATTTGCATATCCCTTGTGTGTGTGATTTTCTTATATATATTCATATACACACTGTCACACACATGCACACAGACAGTCATATACATACTGTCATGCATATGTACACATTCATACAGTCTTAGTACATCTGCCTCACTGTTTCATATAAACTCACTTAGCACATGAGGTTTTAAATATACACAAAATACATACTTGCTATCACATGCATTTAAATAGTGGCATACACACATACTGTGATATATACACTGTCACACACACATGCACACATTCATATAGCCATATATACTATATACACAGTTATACACATATATACACATTCATGCAGCCATATATACACTGTCACACATGCAGTCATATAAACTGTAACACACTCTCAAACTAAAACACACAACAAATGCAATTCTGGAAGCTAAACTGGTATCATCTTAGAACAAGCTAACTGCATCATAGGAGACAAATGACAATTCACTTTGATGTAAAACCCTTTGGGATAGATTCACTAAGCGATGATAAAGAGGTGATAAAGTGGAGATGATTTCTCCAGTTTATCACTTCTCCAATTCCTATGTTATTCTATGGAGCCTGTGCCTAAGCCTAAGATTTCTTCAACTTTGGAGATCTTAGTAAATAGGCTCCATTGAATAACATGGGAACTGGAGAAGTAATATAACTGGAGAAGTCATCTCTACTTTATCACCTCTTTATCATCGCTTTGAGTGCCAGAGAGGTATCCAGGTCATTGTGTTTGCATTGGATGCCTCTCTGGCACTCAGAGGGTCAAGGGGGATTTGAATTCATTGAGTGGTAAACAGGTCTTAAGCTCATTGCAAAGCAATGCCTTGGCAACATCTTAAGTATTAGAATATATAAAAGCTATATATAAATCAATGAGAATTTAGGGATTTTTTTTAACCTATTAGCATGATGATTCAAGCAGAAGCTGCAGGATTATGGGTAGCGAGGCATGTTTAGGTATCCTAAAGCTGGTCATATTAAATCAGTTATCAGGACCTTCTCTTTCAAGATAAATAAGGACATCTCAATTTAGATTATGAAATACTTTTGGACAAACAAGGGTAACAAGGGGAAAAAATGAGTTTATCGGGATATATCAGGTCAAATTAAGCATATCATAAACAATGAGTTCATATTGGGACAGATAAAGGCAAAACAGGGCAGCTCAGGTCATATTAGGACAAAGGAGGACATATCAGGGAAGATGAATACATATAAGGAATGATGATAGAATATCAGGTCGCTTCTCTTTCTGGCTGACCTATTTCAGCTCATTTTATTTTTTCACATATGAAAAGATAAAAATCTTGAGATTTCCTCAGGGAATAACCAGAAAGTACTTCTTTACTTACGTTTGCATGAACAGATTCATAGTGCTCCATGTGTGCCAAGCTGTCTGGGGGAGGCACTCTGAGCAGAAACAGCACTCTGCACATATACAGCCCATATTGCATTAACTCTTTCTCTGCCAGAACTAAAAGGCTGCTCTGTAATAACATAATATGCTAAATACATTGAGGACTACAAACTCACTTTTACAGTACAACAAATCATGTGAAAAGAGGAAAGAGAAGAGACTCTAGCCTTATGCACAAATTAAAAGAGGAACAATTCTGGGGCAGGCCAACCTGAGTGTGCACCATATTCCACTGGTAGTCACAGAGCCACATGTACACAGAGATTCCAACTCTGCTACACTGTCCACTGCTGATCACAGAACTAAATATACATTGACACCCCTAGCCTCATTCTACTGTCCACTGCTAGTCACAGAAAAAAATATACACTGACACCCCATCCATGTTTCACTACTTATTGGTAGTAACTGAGAAACTTGTACATTGAGACACCAGCCTTGTTTCACTGTTCAGTGGTAGTGACCACTGGTAGACATAGTGGTCTTCTGGTAGTCATAGAACCATGTTTTTCAGTAATTCCCAGCATTTCTCTACTGTCCACAGGTAGTTACAGAACCAAACACAGACCTTCACATATACACAAACTATCTGACAACCCAGCCTTGTTCCACTTTCCACTATAATCATAGTCTGAATCCTCAGCCTGGTTCCACGGTCCACTGGTAGACACAAAACCATATACAGACTGATACCCCAGTCTTGTTTCAGTGTTCAATGGTTGTCACAGAATCACATATATGATGACATCCAATCCTTCTTCTACTGTACTCTGGTAGTCACAGAATCCTCCCTATGACCTTGATTCAATTAGTTCCAACCGCCAAAAAAAACACCCGCTGGTATTTTTTATAGCACGGTAAGCCATTCAATTACCAGTTGCCAAATCATGCTTGCTCTGACTATGTTCTGGTTCTCTCCTCTCCATCTACCTTGGTTTTAACTCCCTGTTGCTGGCTTCTGCTCATCCTGACCCTGTCAGGATTAAATCAGGATTAATGTATTCATCCATTAATAAGTCAGTAGTCCACATTCATCCTCCATCCTTCAGGAAGTCAGATGTCTTTCTGGTGCTACAGCACACAGAGATAGAAGACACATTTTAAAAATTGTTAAGGAAGCAATACAGGATAGAGAGCTGGTTGTCATAGTCCATTTAGGGACAATTTATTTGGCATGCAATGATATGAGTGTGCTAAAATATGTTTTTAAGGAGCTATTTTCATGGTAACCAATAGAAATGAGAACAAGACACAGGTACAGTATGATGACCACCACCTTTATTTATAGTAATACAAGTAAAGAGGCACTTCCCCACGGATCCCCAGAATACAGGCGTAAGGACAGCACTACAGTCCACTACCCAGGAGCTGTACATTGAGCCCAGGTCTTCAATACCCGGTGCCTAAAGGAGACTAGAGAGAGGATCGAACCTAGCCTATGGTCCAATCTGGACTGGTAGTCCGTAGACCTACCAGAGAGAGAGAGAGTATGCAAGGCCAGAGAACCCCCACGGAGAGCTAGAATGCTAGGGCCAGAACCACAGGACAGTACCTATGTGGGTAATCAGGCAAGCCAGGAGAAGTACAGGGAGTGGGTAGTCAGCCAGAGCCACAGGTCAGCACCAATATGGGTAGTCAGACAAAGCCGGGGGTCATACATGGAGCGGGTAGTCAGCCAGAGCCACAGCTCAGAACCGATGTGGATAGTCAGACAAAGCCAGGGAAACAGACACAAAGAAGGATCGGAAGCCAAGCACGGGTCACAACGAGACTAAGACAGGACACAAGGAACTACTGCATTGAAAAACCACATAAGGGTAACTAAGCCCAGTCTTCAGGCAGTTTAAATAGTCTCCAGGAGGCGGGAAGTTAAGAAGCCCATCACACGGAGCCCTAAAATAGCAAGCACAACGTCACTGGCTATCTATCAGCTAATGCACGCCTGCTCACATAAGTCCACACAGGAATGTGGAAGTGGCCGGTACCTAGCTGCTGGCCGCCTGCATGGATAGTGCAAGGATGGAGAACAAGGAAGCGGACAGCAAGCCCAGCAGCTGCCACAGGTAAACTGTGATAGCTATGTATCAATTTGTTTCTACTGTATCTGTTTCAGAGGTTCTGCCAGTGTATAAGGAAGATGATGGTAGGATGCAGTGCATTAGACACTTTAATTCATGGCTAGGGAAATGGGCCCAAGAATATAAATCTGGCTTTGTTTCTCACACCAGCCCTATTTGGTGTAACAAGGAATTGTACAAAAATGATGGTTTTTATCTTTCTCAAAAGGGAAAAAAGGTTCTCAGCAAGCAGTTAAGAAGTTTTGTTAACAGGTATTTAAACTAGTAGAGGGGCAATGGAATGATACAGGAAAAATCCACTTGCCCCTCACAGCATTGCACAGATGAATTTGGACAAGGTATGTTTATGACATATTGGTCAAAAACCAGTAGACTTCGAGCCATGTGTACAAATGCCTGCAGCTTAGGGAATAAGATCCCTGAACTCACTGCAATAATAACTAGTGAAGATGTGGACTTAGTGGGGATTACTGAGACCTGGTACAATGGAAAATATGACTGGGGTGTAGTAATACCAGGGTACTCTCTATTTAGAAAAAACAGGAAAGACAGAAAAGCTGGAGGGGTTGCCATTTATGTCAAAATAGCTTAAAGGGATAGTATTACTTCAAAATTACTATCGTTCATATTGTAGCCCTTAATAAACTGAGTTAAATGACACCAGCAGCATATCTCAAACCTTTATGGTTTAAGAGATAGCCGCTTTCAAAGTTTCCTCTCCCCTGCTGTCAGCTTTCTGCTGCCAGCAGGGGAATCCGGTCCCGGGACAGGCGAAGGCTCTTAAACAGAGCTGATATCTTGTTATGGAAGGAAAAATGATTCACGTAGAAGACTGTTTCAATGAATCATTTTTGCTTCCATACCGAGATATCGGCTCTGCTGAAGAGCCTCCGCTTGATTCAGAGACCGGATTCTCCTGCTGGCAGCAGAACGCTGACAGCAGGGGAGAGGAAACTTTGAAAGCGGCTATCTCTTAAACCATAAAGGTTTGAGAGATGCCGCTGGTGTCATTTAACTCAGTTTATTAAGGGCTACAATATGAATAGTAGTAGGGAAGTAATACTATCCCTTTAAAGGTTATTCTTACACAGGGCATAGAGTAGAACACAGAGACTTTTTGGATAATTAGAATATGGAAATAAGATAGTCGCTCATATAGGTGTGATCTATAGACCCCCTGGACAAGCAGTGGTGTTAGATCAACTGCTGGTCAAGGAAGTAACTAAGATGACAGTGAAAGGAGAGATTATTATAATGGGGGTCTTTAATCTTTCTGATGGTAACTGGAAAAAACAATCAGCAGGTTCAGCCAGGAGTAGAGATAGTCTTTACAAGGATTATCTCTTAGTCAATTATTAGAAGAGCCAACTAGGGGCTAGATTTAAAGGCAGGCGTTAAACCAGCAGCTAAGTAAAAAAGGCACATCGGTCGCAATAGCTCCACTGTACTATTTCAGGCCACTGTAATATTTCACTGAAAAGATTCAACCTTGACCTGTAATAAATTTGTATGAAACACCTATCAGCAGTGGAAGTTCCCTTGTTTTTCTCAGGGGGATAAACCCTACAAAATTATCTTATTTTCACATTTGAAGTATTACTATCCCTTTAACTGGATAGCAATGGTTAAAATCACCTTGATGTAATATTGTAGGCATTGCAAAAAGATGTGGATCGATGTTAGTCCTATCCCTCCAAGCCTCATGGTTAGATAGATATTGCTCTATGTGACAGATGGAGATGTCAGTCTGACCACATGGAGGCTCTTCAGCAGAGCCAAGATTAATACTTCATTGGAATGGTCCACAGAGTCTGCTTGTAAACCAGGCACACTTTGTAGACCATTCCAATGGCATACCCTCCATCCATGGCATCAGCACTCCTGAGGATCCATATGGGAATCAAATGTGAGATATATGTCATTTCAAATTAGAGTAAATGATTGCATACTCAACACATGGCCTACATTTTTCTCCTTTAATTCTGTTGAATTATTTTAGGCCTGTGTGTTGCACATAAAACCAGTTATTCTCAGTGACACTGTGATGTGTGACCTGATCTATCTTTTTTGAGATTCAGTATGCAGTGATGAAGACCTGATGAACTGAACATGATGCTGACTTCTCCAGTGATCTCATTTCCTCATTTCCAATGTTTTCTATGGAGTCTATACAATGAGACCATAGCAACTTGAATCATGTTATTGAATAGTCTCCATAGACTAACATTTTTCACCGCTTAGTGAATTTCCCCTGTGTAGCATGTAATCATTACCCTATCGACTCGTGTTCTTATTTTAACCCTTTGAGTACCAGAGGGCTTGCCAAAGCATTGTTGACCGATGCATTGATGATCCCTCTAGCACTCAAGGGGTTATGTGCTGACTTCCCTGTGGGTACATGGGTGACATTGTCGAGGAACAGTAATGATGTTTAACAGACAACAGTTTGAAAGCATGGTTTGTTTGGATTGTGTGTGATCAGCACAGCAACAAGAGGGTTGCACTGGGACTTGGACATGTTTGGGCCTGGTTGAACCTTGCCATTTGTCCTTGTATTGTGTCCTGTTTGAACCCTTAGGGTTCTGTGTTGGTGCAGTTGTGTGGATGAATGATGGGCATGTGTTGAGGTGTGACTGTGCTTGAGTGTGCAGCTTGTGTTGGTTGATGTGGTGTGTGGTTATGGGATGATGCACTTACCAGTAGTGAGGAGGCTCCTCTCATCCCCAGTGTCCAATTCTCCAGGGACCACTTCAATCAGCATTGACGACAAGGTCTGCCACAGCCTCTCCTCCTATCCGCTGAAGGTGATGGGAACAGGTGGACCACCTCCAGCGCCTCGGGCGTGCAGGGCGGCATCCCCCATCTTTTTCTTGACCTGCCTTTTGCAGTCGCCAGATCTCTTTTTGACGGAGTGCATGTTCCGTGTGCAGTTGGCCACCACATTGACCGAGCTGCAGATTTGGTTCCAGGCGGCCTTCCTCCTCGCAGCCAGGCCAGGGACTCTCTCCCTCAGGAACAGGATGGTCTCCCTCTCCAGCACAGCCTCCACAAGGGCCCTGTTCTCCTCCTCTGTATAACTGGGATCCCTGATCCTCTCCTTCTCAGCTCGGGCATGCGAGGAGTCGGAACCAGACTGCCCTGCCTGCGCTGCCCCTGTCTGTGTATGGTGGTCCTCAGCAGGTACATCTCATCCCACTGCAGGTTCTGTCCCTGTTCTCTGTGTGCCTGCTCTTCTGGGCCTGGTCCCCCTCTGCCCTGCAGATCTCCCTCTCCCACCCCTACTCTCAACAGTTATGTCCCTCTCTCCTGTCCTCCTCTCCTGGCCATCCTTTATCCACTCACACCCAGGCACTACCACAGGCCCTCACAGACACACTCAATCCCACTCACTCTCTGTCACACTCTTTCACTCACAGATTCACACTGTCAAAAAAAGTTTAAAAAATGTGTAACGTGTTATGAAAAAAAAAGACTATGTGTACTGTATGTATATGTATGTGTTTGTGTTTGTATGGGTGTATGTAATATGTGCAAATGTATGATATGTGTCGAATTAGTTCACCCCTCTCCAAACTCCAAAAAACTCCTTCTACCTCCAATGCAAGCTCCTCTCTCCCTCACTCTAATCGCTATCCTCCGCTCCTGGGTCCTGAGCTCTAGCTCGGCAAAACTTGAAACACAGACAAGGTGTGACCATTATTTTGGGGTATATATAGGTGTATTTGAACATTTTTGCTACTGTGGGGCCTTGAGATTGGCTGTAGGTTTGAATTTTGTTTGTGCATCTATCAGGGTTGCTAAACAACGACAGACGTAATGTAACATTTTGACTTAATTTGTGTTTTAATGGGTGTTTGGGATGCACAGTGATGTTGGAAAAGGTGTGATGCATGTTTTTGTGTTACGTGTTTTTGTTGTACCTACGCTCGTTAGCTATTCTTGTAGATTTACTTTTAAATTGGCTGTAAATCATGTGTTATTTGCAGACGATGTGCCTTTTTTACTTATCGGCTGGTTTAACTCCTGCCGTTAAATCTAGCCCTAGATTTATTATTTAAAAATGGAGGCATGGTATCAGATGTAGCTGTAGGAGAGTGTTTTGGCTCCATTGATCATAAATCTGTGTGGTTTAATATAAAGACAGAGGTTGAGTTGCACCACACTAAAAGGTTCTAGATTTTAGAAAGGGTGATTTTTTTAAAAATGGAAACATATTTATTTCAGTCTTTAACAGCTTGGAGATCTTTAGATGGAGTTCAGTAGAAATGGGATTATATGAAATGTGTTTTATTAAAGGCAGCAGAGCACTGAATTGGACATGCCAGTAAGGGTAAAAGAAAAAGAAAACATCCGTGGTACTCAGAAGATGTGGCAAAAATAGTAAAGGTGAAAAAAGAAGCATTTAGGAATTATAAGCAGAAGCATAAGGAGGAAGATAGTATCGGTACAAGACTAAGCTAAAGGAGGCCAAATGCATTATTAGATGTGCCAAACCACACAGAGGAAAAAAATGCCCAGTCAATAAAAAAGGGGTATAAAACATTTTAGATATATAAGTGAAAGCAGGAAAATTAAACAAGGAATAGTTATACTGAAAACAAAAAATGGAAGCTATGTAAATGAGAATAAAAGGCTAGCTGACTGTCTCAATGAATATTTCTGTTCAGTTTTTACAGAGGGAGATGAAGGGAAGGGACCTCTGTTAGAAAAAAGCAATAACAAGACATGGGAAGCAAGAATGTTTATAGAGGAAGAAGTTCTACTTCAATTCTTTAAGGTAAAAACATATAAATCAATGGGACCAGATGGGATATACTCAATGTTATTAAAAAAAACTTAAGAGTGTGCTGGAAAAACCTTTAATAGAATTATTCAATCCGAAGGTAGCAAATGTAGTACCTCTTCACAAAATGGTATCAGGGAAGAGTCTGGTAACTACAGACCAATACGTCTTATGTCAGTAGTGGGAAAATTATTGGAAATCATGTTAAAGGACAGAATTGTTAAATATCTGAATTTATATGGTTTGTAAGGTCCCAGACAGCACTGGTTTATAGCAAGATTTTGTCAAACTAACCACATAGATTTTTGTCTGACTAGGTAACTAAAATAATACACTGGGGGAAGCAGTAGATATAGCTTATCTATATTTCAGTAAAGCATTTGACACTGTCTATCATACAAGACTCATTAATAAATTGCAGTGCTTGGGTCTGGATGTAAAAATAGTTGACTAGATATGGCGATGACTGAAGGACAAGAGACACAGGGTTGTAGTCAATGGAGAATGTTCAGGAGAAGGTCATGTTACTAGTGGGGTACCTCAGGGATCTGTTCTGGGACCCATTCTTCTTAATATTTTTAATAGTGATATTGCAAAAGGTCTTCAAGTTAAGGTAAGCCTTTTTGCAGATGATACAAAGATCCTCAACAGACATACATTAATTGGGGATAAGCCCACTGACAAATGATTTAGGTAAATTAGAATGGATAAGAGTATGGCAGATACAGTTTAATGTTGATAAATGTAAAATAATTCCCTTGAGATGTAAACATCCAGGAAGAATATAGTATTCAGGGTACTGTGCAGTCAGAGAAAACAGTGTATATGGATCTGGAAGTCTTTATTTTTGATAACTTAAAGGTAGGCATATAATGCAACAAAGCTGCTATGAATGCAAGCAGGGTGTTGGGTTGTATAGCTAGGGGCATTAGTAGCAGACAAAGGGAAGTGTTCATGACACTCTACAGATCCTTAGATGGTTAGAACTCAACTAGAGTATTATGAACAGTACTAGTGATATCTCCAGAAGGATATAGATACCATAGAGATAATTCAGAGAAGGGCTACTGAAATGGTGAATGGTTTACAGGAAAAGAAATATCAGGATAGACTAAAGGATCTGAACATGTATAGCTTGGAGTAGAGAAGAGAGAGCGGATATGATAGAAACATTAATTTACATAAAGGGATTCAATAAAATACAGGAGGTAAGTACATTTCAAAGGACTAAAATGTTGGTACAAGAAGCCATAGTCTAAAACTAGAGGGACAGAGGTTTAGATGTAATGTAGGAAAGTATTACTTTACTGTGAGGGTAGCAGATAAGTGAAATAGCCTACAAGCAGAAGTGGTGACGTTAATACAGTGACAGAATTTAAGCATGCATGCGATAGGCATAAGGCTATCCTGAACATAAGACAAGACCAAGGACCAAATAATGTTTGAGGTCTTTACAGTAGGAAAATGGGCAGACTGGATGGGCCGAATTGTTCTCATCTGCTGTCAAATGTTACTACCCTCTCCTGTTTCCAATAGCCCTTCCTGGATATGGGCCAAAACATACATCTGGGGTTGGCTGCTTCTCTTGTTCAGAGAGGAATTGCCTGGCATTTTGTAGTTGGACTGCTGTTATGGCAAGACCAATATGATATGCTTTAGGATATCTCCTCTCTGTGAAAGGCACTAGTGCGCTAAAAGAGACTGCACCCTGGGTGGGATACCTTTCCTATAGAGCCTGCAAATTTGTATTGCAGGCTCGTTCCTATTTAAGTGTCTCTGACTTCCACTTTACATATGCAAATTACCATTGAGATTTGTCACCTCAAGGGTAATAGGGGAATCCAGCACTGGACCCCTTGCTCACAGTGCCTAGAGAGATCAGCTACACCTCACTGATGAGGCCCAACACGGTCAAAATGTATGTCTGGGGTTGGCTGCTTCTTTTGTTCAGAGAGGAATTGCCTGGCAATTCGTAGTTGGACTGCTGTTATGGCAGGACCAATATGATATGCTTTAGGATATTTCCTCTCTGTGAAAGGCACTAGTGGGCTAAAAGAGACTGCACCCTGGGTGGGATACCATTCCTATAGAGCCTGCAAATTTGTATTGCAGGCTCGTTCCTAGTTGAGGGTCTCTGACTTCCACTTTACTTTAGATATGGGATAGATCTCAGTCCTCTTCTGACATTTAGTGGTACATTTTGGAATAAGACTCAATCCTGTACTGACATCTAGTACAACAGTTTGGGATAACACTTTGACCTCTTCTGAAATCTAGGGGCACATTTTTTTCTGCTACATATTCTTTCGGTAGAACTTTACTTTCAGCTTCTGGAGTGGGCTATATAGTCTTGAGACTGGCAACTTGACCTCTGTGTACTCCATAGGACAGCTGCAGCTGTGGGTTGCCCTCAGACTCTAGCCAACACACTCCAGTCTCATACCCAGGCAAAGTTCTACAAAACATTCTTTCTTCTGTATATACAATGGAAGCAACAATGGCAGGATATGGGCAGACAGACAAAATACAGAATTTCCTCCATCATGTATGTACATGGCTTACTGAAGACACAGTCCAAAAGAGTCTGGAAAAGGTTATGGTTAATAAAGCACCTGATGGCATACACCCAAGGGTAATTAAGGAACTTAGTTCAGTAATGGCAAGACCATTATACATAATATGTATTGATTCTCTTTCATCAGGCATAGTACAATGTGTCTGGAGGAAAGCTGATGTAGTACCATTGTTAAAGAATGAAGCAAGATCCAAACCTGTAAATTATAGACCTGTGAGCTTGACTTCAGTAATGGGTAAGATATTAGAAGGGTTACTAACTGACCGTATTCAGAACTATGTAAAGACCAACAATATTATTAATAGGAGCCAGCATGGTTTTATGAAGATTAGATCATGTCAAACTAATTTACTTGCAATTTGTGAAAGGATAAGTAGTAATTTGGACAAGGGAATTTCTGTTGATGTAGTATACTTGTATTTTGCAAAAGCCTTTTATATTGTGTCTCACAACAGGTTACTGCATATTATTTTGGAGGTGATATCTGTTCATGGATAGAGAACTGGTTAAATGATAGATGGCAGAGAGTTGTAAATAGAACCTTTTGAAGTTGGTCTAAAGATGTAAGTGGGGTGCCACTGGGTCCAGTCCTGGGCCCACTGCTTTTTAATTTGTTTATTAATGATCTGGAAATAGAAACTGAAAGTATTGTCATAATCTTTGCTGATGACATTAAGCTGTGTAAAGAAATACGTACAGAGCAGGATATTTTTTCTCTGCAGAAAGATTTAGATAAACTGAGTGAATGGGCAGAAAACTGGCAAAAGGTTATGCATTTGGGCTGTAGAAACAAACATGCTACATATACACTAAATGGGAAACTACCTGGGCATCCTGATTAGAAAAAGATTTAGAAGTACTGATAGATGATATACTTAACCTCAGTGTGCAGTGTCACTCAGCTGCTGCATGAGCAAATAGGGTAGTATCCTGCATAAAAAGGGGTATAGATGCATGGGATGCAAATATCATTCTATTGCTTTATAAATCCTTGGAAAGGCATCATCTAGAATATGGAGTACAGTTTTGAGCACCAGTTCTTAAAAATGCATTATTGATCTGGGAAAAGTGCAGAGATGTGCAAAAAAAAAAAAAAAAAAAAACAGTAAAGGGATTTGAAGATCTGAGTTATAAAGAGAGACTAGCCATATTGGGTTTCTTTATATTACATAAGAAATGGGATTTTTTTTATAGTAAGACAGTAAAGTTATAGCATTATTTGCCTCGGGATGCTGGGCTTCAAGATACTATAACTGCTTTCAAAAAAGTAATGGATACGTATCTAGCACAGAACAATATCGAGAATTATGACAGCTGGCTTCAAAGAAGATAGGATATTGATCTATGGAAATATCTGACTGCAATTTGGAGTCAGGAAGGAATTTTTTTCCCACTTGGGGCTTAATTTTCTTAAATGGCTTCAATATTTTTTTGCCTTCCTCTTGTCACACCGCGTTCGCCCGTGGTTCTTACCTGGGCGTTCTGTCTACTCTGGGTAGTGTGTCGGCTCCCGGGGTTGCCTCTCTGTTATGCACCCGCTTCTGGTGACGGTGCGCATGCGCATGTCGGCGGACCATAGAGAGGGGTTTGCTGAAGGTCCGCCGACATTCTAGCCTCTCTTCCAGGGCTCCTTCCGGCTGGGGGCCTTTATCTTCTGGATTCCTGCCTGCCTAGACACGTTAGTATAACGTCTTTCTGCTTTGCCAGTCTTTTGTGCTTGCATCTGTGTGTGACCCAGACCTGTTGACCTAGCCTCTTTCTGACCCAGCTGCTTTTGATCCTGTGTATGACCCGGACCTGTTTGACTAAGCCTCTATCAACCTGCTATCCTGAGCTCCTGTGTATGACCTGGACCTGTTAGACCAAGCTTCAGCCAGACCCAACTGCTATCCTGATCTCCTGTGTATGACCTGGACCTGTTAGACCAAGCTTCTGCCTGACCCCACTGATCCTGATTCTGTGTATGACCCGGACCTGTTTGACCTAGCCTCTGTCTGACCCAGCCATCTTTATCTTCTGTTCTTGATCTGGACCTGCCTTGACCTGGCCTCAGCCTTTGCCTATTGTCTACCTACCTGTGAGTACCATCCGGACCAATTTTGACCCTGCCTCTTTTGTTCCAGCCTCCGGTGGATCCTCAAGGACCGTGCCAACTTCTCTTCGCCATCCAAGGAGTGTCCCACCAGCAGTACCTACCTCGTGGGGGTCTTCTTCCACGGAGTCCTGAGTGAGTACCTTATTCTCTTGGAGATTACTATCCTCCCTGGGAACCTCTGAGTATAGTTTGTCTGGGTTGGGGTTATCCGGGGTTACCCAGCAGCTCCTCTGCTGGGGGCCACTACATTTGGTTTCATGGCCAGCACCTTTAGGCGGCTCAGCCGCAGCACAACCCTGGCTTAGGCAACCTCCGCTCTCTAGCCCTGATCCCAAGCGTCGCTCCCTAGCATCTTGCTCAGCGGCCCCTTGTTGGAGGAGCATCCTGTTCCTGCTCCTAGGTACTCCAGTCCCTTCGCTATCCTCTCCCCGGGCCTTGACACCTCTGGATAAATGTCATGGGAACTTGATGAACACATGTCTTTTTCCAGCCTCATCAACTATGTTACTTTGTTAGAACAAGCTTCTGTGGTACCTCCCGATCATATATTTTGTAGGTGGGTATGACACCTTACCTTGATAGTTTATAATCTGTGAATCCCACGGGACAGTAGAACAAGCCTGTCACAATGTGTGTGGGATGAGTAGGGCAGGGTGGGGAAGGGATGGAATAAAAGGTGGTGCGATAGGAGGTGTCATAGGGAGGAGGTATATGAAGTAATGGGTGATCTGGATTATATTTGTACTGGCCCCCAAGATTTCTGATGACAGCCCTGGTTCTAGTTGAATTGTTCTTCTTTTTACATACAAAAATGTGATAAAGCACTATGGCTTATTCTACGGCTAGTCACAGCTCAGCAGCATCATGTTTTAACTCTCTAATGCCATTACAAAGGATACATTTCCATGTACATATTAGATTAATCACACCCAAAAGGTCCAGTTCCAAAATAACAGGCAAGTTCCCTCTGCACGGGAACACCAGCTAACCCTAGACGTACTTTTCGGCCTTGTTGGGCCTCATCAGTGAGGTTCAGCTGGATTCCCTAGTTTTGAAAGGAAGGGGTCCATGTCTGGATTGCCCTTCACTCTCAGAGAGTATTCAAAATTCATACAAAAATGTGAGATGCTCTGAGGATGATCATAAAGCACAATGACCTCTCACATATTTGTATGTATTTTGAATACTCTTAGGGGTCTCAATAAGAGTGAAGGGTAATCCACACATGGACCCCTTGTTCTTAGTGCCTAGGTAATCCAGCTGCACCTCACTGATGAGGCTCAACAAGGCTGAAAAGTAAGTCTAGGGTTCACTGGTGTTACCATTCAGAAGGTACTTGCCAGTCATTTTGGAATTGGACTGGCCATTTGGGTGGGTTTAGTCTGTTTGTGGAAATTTTCTCCGTAATGGCACTAGAGACCTAAAACATGATGCTGTTCAGAGGTGACTAGCCGTAGAACAGGCAATTGTGCTTTATGTTCATCCTCAGAGCCTCTCACATTTTTGTATGTATATTCTTCTTTTTGTCATTTGGAGCAATAGTAGGATATATAGAAAAGGCTTATATGGAACAATAGGAGGAATTATAAGGAGACATTATACAAGCAATATGATGAGACAAAGGGAGAGGGTTATGTTACAACATATAGAGCTAAGTTATAGAGCTACAGAGTTATAGAGCAAATTTATATGAAGAAATCAGAGGAGTTATAGGAAGAGGTTATTTGGAGCAATATGAGTGGTTATAGGGTAAGGGTAAATAGAGTAAGAAGAGGAATTATAGAGATAGGTTATATGGGGCAATAACTGTAATATTAACAAAGAATGGTTACATTAAGTAACAGGAGGTTATAAGAAGAGGTCATATGGTGCAATAGGAGGTGTAATAGATGTTATATGGAAGAATCGAAGGAGTTATAGGAAGATGTTATATGGGCAAATTATGGGGAGAGGTTATGGAGCAATAAAAGGAGTAACAGGGAGAGGTTACATGGTGCAATAGGAAGAGTAATACATGGAATCTATATGGAGCAAAAGGTGGTGTTATAGTAAGATGTTTTGTGGAGTAATAGGGGGTGTTATAGATAGAAGTTATATGAGGCAACAGGAGGAATTATATAGAGAGTTTCTAAGTATAATAGGAAGTGTTATAGGGAAAAGGTACATGGAGCAATAAGAGGCATTACATGTAGAGGATATATGAAGTGATAGGAGGCTCTGTAGGGAGATATTGCCTGGAACAAAACAAGGAGTTAAAGGGAGCAGACATATAGACCATTGAAAGTGTTTGGGGGAAACTGTATGGGGCAATAAGACTATTTACTTTTCTCAACCTAAGAGGATGGATAATTCATTATCTGCACAAATTGATAATTTACCAGGATAATCAGTTTTTGTACAAATCAAGGATACAGTAAATAGCAACATCTACCTGAAAATCACATCAGGACATTCTAGTACTGAATGGGTTAAGAACATCCACCTTCTGTAAGTTCAAAAACAGGTTTGTTTTTTAATTATTAATCTTATGCACAGTTAATTTATGAGGCAAAGATTAATTTCCCTCTATATATAAAATATTTATAGTGACAAGATAATGCCATTAAATCTTACAACACCCTTTTAAAGTGATTTTCTTCCCAGTTTCTTGAAAGCATTATCTCCAGAGGGATTGAAGCAATTTAAAGTAATAACTCTGATGGGCTGTGATTTCTAGGTAGCATTCGACCCCACTTACAGAAGCTGTAATTCAAAAATCACGCTTGGATTGCAAAAGTATCCCTTAACTTTTACTGTTGTACAACAGCAAACTATGTAGCAAAATTAAGCAATAAAGAACTTTCATACAGCACAATAGGAGAATTTATAGGGAGAGGTCATATGGAGAGATTTGAGGAGACAGAGGGAAAGGTTGTATGAAGGAACAGGAGGAGTTAAATGGAGAGGCTATATGGAACAAAAGGAGGGTTTTTAGGAAGGTATCCTTTTGAAACACAGCATGTAAAAGAGCGTGCCACTGTATAGTGCATTTGGAACGTCGCTGTGATTAAAATGGCGACATGAAAATCTCACAGTGCAGGAATGCAGAAGATTTTCATGTCGCAGCTTGAAATGTAGCCTGCAATGTCATAACGAGCAGCACTCCAACTCCCATCATCCTTACCATCATCCCATCATCACTACCCCAGCTCTCTCTCTTCCCTTCTGTACAGCTTCTCAATGAGCGCTGCCTCGGCTATCTCTCCCCTGTCATCCATCTGTAACAGCATAGCCTTGCTCAGAGCCGTGCATCTAAGCACTAAAAGAAATCGTTTGGAATTAATTTATTTTGGTACTATAGAACTATAATTGAGAGCAGTGTATTAATTCCCCTCTAGTGCTTCATGGGAACATTGCTGTTACAGATGGATGACAGGGGAGAGATAGCCGAGGCAGCCCTTACTGAGAAGCCATTATGTGCAGAAGGGGAGCGAGAGAGCCGGGGTAGTGATGAACAAGATGGTAAGGATGATGGGAGTTGGAGTGCTGTTCGTTCTGACCTTGCAGGCTAAATTTCAAGCTGTGACATGAAAATCTTGCTCTTTCCTGAACTGCGAGATTTTCATGTAGTCATTTTAATCACAGTGATGTTCTGAATGCACTGTATAGTCACATGCTCTTAAGCATGCAACGTTTCAAAAGTGAACCTTATAGGAAGAGGTTATATATAGACAGTACATCATAGAGAGATGTTATATGGAGCAACAGGAGGAGTTATAGAGAGAGGTTATATGGAGCAACAGGAGGAGTTATAGAGAGGGTATATGGAGCAATAGGAGGAGTTATAGAGAGAGGTTATATGGAGCAACAGGAGGAGTTATAGTGAGAGTTCTCAGCTGGATATACATCCCAGGTGACCCTAGGCAAGGCACTCCAGGTTCCCTAATCTCCACCCATGGCCACACCCCCATTCCTCACATGGCTCTGTGCAAAGTCCCATCCACTATTTCCAGGCACAGAAAATACCCTTTCCTATAACAAAGAAGTACAAAAAAAGCTTTAACCCCTTGGTTCCTAGAAATATCTCCAATGCACATCCAGGGTGTTAAATAACATCCTGTAAAGTGGTACAACACTGGTACAGGGACACTGAGATTGATCTGGCCACGTCCACGTCCTCAATCTTCCTTTGATCGGGGCACCCCTAACAGGTAATCTTGAACATTCGGGGCACCCTACCATATTTAAAGTACTTTATCAAGGGCATAATTAAGGGTACAATACATAAATATACAGTTATTATTAGTAGTGTTGAGCGAGCATGCTCGGCCGATGCTCGGATCGGCTCGAGCATCGCTCTGCTCGGCACATGGCGGTACTCGTACGAGTACCGCCATGTGCTCGCCCGCCATGTTCGGGTGGCAGGGATCTGTGCCGAAGGAGGCACAGATCTTGCAGACGCTCCGCTGGACCACCAGGGACTGGAGGTAGGGGGCATTGCGGAGATGAAGGGGGCATTGCGGAGATGAAGGGGGACATTGCAGAAGGGGGACATTGTGGAAGGGGGACATTGTGGAAGGGGGACATTGTGGAAGGGGGGCATTGCGGAGATGAAGGGGGCATTGCGGAGATGAAGCATTGCGGAGATGAAGGGGGACATTGCGGAGATGAAGGGGGACATTGTGGAAGGGGGACATTGTGGAAGAGGGGCATTGTGGAGATGAAGGGGGGCATTGACCAGGCACCCTTCCCTCATCAGAGCAGGGGGTGCCTGGTGTAATGCTTGAGTCCTCCCATTTAATTCAATGGGGTTCGGGTGCTCGGCCGAGCACTCGAGCCTCAGGGGGTGCTCGGTCAGAGCACCCGAACCCCCGAGCATCGGGGTGCTCGCTCAACACTAATTATTAGGTCTTATAATCATAATAAGAAAACTAAACATATTGTACATAACAATTTCTATAAATCTTTATTTAAAAGTCCATTTTTGTTAGTCTTTATAGAAAGCACAGGGCACCGTAAGCTGATGTCCGTGGCACACCAAAGTGCCACGGCACCCTGGTTGAGAATCACTGGTTTAGAATGTTGGTGTGGCCAGCACAGCTGAGGTGCTGTTCCTTAACATTTGGAGCTCTAGAAAGTTACCAACTTTGCTTATTGGGAAATACTGGGAGAGGTTATATGGAGCAAACAGGAAGAGGTGATACTGAACAATAGAAGGAGATATAGGGCGAGGTGTTCAGAAAGTGGTGGTAACTGAAATTGTCTGTAATCAGAATAAAAAAGTTCTTACACCATGGTCCGTGAATTATCAGACATGTTTCCGTCATTTTTTGCATCCAATTCTGCCATCTCCGTCAAAGGGAAAAAGCCAGCTTAAAAGTGGGTGTGGTTTAATCTTCCATCATAATATAAGGTATTTTCAGAAAAAAATATTTGTTGGAACATCATTTTTTTGTCTGATTAATGTCATTTTTTCCCCCAACATAATAAAAAAGGTCTAAACTTGGAGAAGAAAAATTAGTTTCAAAGACAAAAAAATGTCTTTGTTTCTCTGAAAATTTTTGTTTCAAAGACAAAATCAAAGACAATTTTTAAGATCAGAATTTTTAACGGCGATGTTCAATGAGATCTTCTTACCGTCATTTTTAATTCTTTAAATGAATTTTCAAACGTGACGGATTTACTTCTGAAAATATTGTCCTTTTACCACAAACTCATGATCCGACAAGTTTTTCATTATGACGATTTTTTTGAACATCTCGCCCATAGTAAGAGGTTGTATGGAATGGCATGAGTAGTTATAAGGAGTGGTTATATGGCACAATAGGATGTGTAATTAGAGATTATATGTAGAATAGAAAGGAGATTTAGACATAGGTTATATGGACAAAAAGGAAGAAGTATAAGGAGAGGTTATATGGAATTATGGGAGTTATAGGGAAAGATTAATTCAGTTGGATGAGCTACATGGGGAGATTATATAGAACAACCTAAGGAGTTTTAGTGAATTGTTATAAGGAGCAGTTGGAGGAGTTGTACTGATATGTTATATGGAGAAGTAGGAGGAGTTACATGGAGCAGTAGGAGGAGTTTTCTTTCATATATGATGAAGCTTATATTTAGTCTAACCAGCTTTCTTTACAGCAAGTCAAGCAGTTAAGACAAACAGGATTCTTTCAGTACTAAGATTTACCACTGTGCAGCACTGAGCTACAATTCATGTCAGTTATGTTGAGGAATTGTAATACTGCAAAATATAATTTGTTTCTGTTATCTGGCAGTGTATGTAATATCCCAGTACCCAGCTGTGTGTGATTGTGCCAGAGCGTCTCTTTCACAGACACAGATACGTTGTATTTCCAAAGAAACAATCTTTTGTGTCTATTCTAATTCTGTCTTCACAGATTTCAGGATTTCGATCTGTCACCCCCCAACCAAACCACTGTACTAAGAAGTGAACATCTCTAATGGCTCCTTGTTAGCCTGACATACAAAATGGCTTTTTCAATGTAAATACTGGCAGGAATTTGGACAAAACACCGTATTATTAACTTCTCAAGGATAATAGCCTCTATTGTCTTAAAAGAAATAATGTTTTTTGTAACTCATAGAAGCCTTGAGATATTCACAGTGAAGAGAGCTGAAAGGTGGAAATCTCTTATTAAGACATGTTATTAGTGTAACGAGGCAGGAACAAAGAGAGAAATTATCTAGGGACGTTCACTGGAGAAGTTCATTAAAGTGTAAAAAGCTTCTAGTTTTAATGCACAGAAAATCATTTGGCTTATTTTACTGTTTTGCTTTGATAATGGTGTAAAAATACATGATGATGGATCATTGTTCTTGTGGGGTGTAGGAGGTGACTAAGGATTGTATTCAGGGAATGCAGAGGTGCAATTCTGGAGCAAACCAATTGCACCATTGATTTAAATGGAGCTTTTTTTTTTTTTTTTTTTTTTTTTTTTTTTTAAATGGAGCTTTTTAAACCCTTGAAATGTGCCTCAGTGCATTATGATGCAATGTGGTGGTGGAGACCCTTTAGAACTTAAATGGTTAACCCTTAACGACTGTACGATCTGGCGCTTCGGCAGATGTTAAGGACCACAGATCTTTTTTTTTTTTGCTCAGTGGATTCTGGGATAGAAGAGCAGTATGCAACCGCATTGACATCACAGAATTCCATGACGTTCCAGGACCATCACTGGTCCTTAAGTGCCGGGACTAGGGTTAAAATTCCAATTTAAATTAAAGGAAATTTTGAAAATTGTCATTTGTTCCCAGTGGTGCAGTTGGTTTGCTCCATAACTGTATGTCTTTAGCTTCCTTAATAAAGCTCTAAGTTTTTAACTCTTTGAGTGCCACAGAGATGTGTAATGCATTACTGCATTTTCATCCATACTCTGAGAGTAAAGGAAAATGCTGTCTATATGAAAGTCCATGTTGTACATATACAGATATACAAGTAAAATATTTGATACATCGACAAAATGTGAAGGGATAGTTAAACCTTATTATCTAAAAGACATTATATATAGAGTACTCCCTAATGATAGATGCATCACATAAAAGTTGTTACAGCACAGGCATGCAAATTTGAGTTTAACATTTTTGTGGCCAGGTGGAACTGTTGCTATTTCAATCTATGGAAAGTTTGTGATTGCAGCTTCATCCACTATGTAAGGAATGGAGAGAGACACTGTTGTAAATAGAGTCTTGGAGAGTAGGGTCCTGTGGATTCCCACTCTCCAGGTAATTAAAAAAAGTGTCATAGACAGTTGGTAGGGGAAGGAGAGGTCTAAACAGGGACATTATATAAGCAATGGGTATGCAGTTTCAGCACGCCATGCAATGCAATTTAACTTACATATACCACAGCACAAATAAATAAACCAAAATAATTTAAAAAATAATGTTTAACTAAAAATTGGCTAACACAACATATAGGAGATCCTTAAAGCTCTTTCAAAATCACGTACTTTTGTTATAAAGATGGTAGGTTCACTTTAATGCTTGAAGAACATAGGGGAGTGCAAAGCATTAAGAAGCAATGTGTAACCTCTCTGGGCAACAAGGGGTCAATAAATAATTTGAATACACTGTATAAGGATATTCAAGGCATGTAAAGAAAACTGGAGGAATTAGATTTTAGCTTCAGCAGAGCAGGTTCTTTACAGAAAGGGCTGTTTAGTTAAATTTCCTACTAAAAGATGCAGTGATGGCAGATACATTACAAAAGTTTAAGGGAAAATGCAATTAAATTCAAGCAAATTATATATGAATGTAAATGAGTTATATGCATTTTAAACTAAAAATTAACATAACTATCTCATTGTTTATCAAGTACTATCATTTTAATGAATGCTTCTGATTGCTTGATGGAGTTCAGAACTCCAAGAGTCATGTGGAGGAAGGCTTGTCAGCAGAAGCGTTTTGGACAGGCTTCTTGCCCACCCAGGCCTGTTTGTCTTTAGAAAGTTGGTGGGTCTGGCTCAAAGAGGGGTTAGGTTCCAAAAGAGAACTCTTGTGCCCAGTGTCATGGGCATTAATTCTATCTAGTTCTGGGCCAAAAGATCAGATTACCTATGAATGGAAGAGAGTTATAAGGGACTTCTTAGATGTCTGATCATTTGACCAGATCTTCAACCAAAATATGTGATGACAGTGCTGACATCTTGCCATTGAACTTAATGGTATCTAAGGCTACCTCAACACAATTCACATTAGCCTGACTTTTAAGGTCCCTGTTGGGTGAGTCTTGGCTCCTCCAGTTCCTCTCCCTGAGACAGACCTCCTCAAAAAAGGATGTGATGAATTTTCAATCACCATTGCAGAACTGCAGTGTGGGACCTAATCTATGACATCCCGCATAAGTAAGAAGAATCCCCAGGTATATGACACAACTGCGGTTATCTGAAGCCCACCTGGAGCCACAGAAGAGACATAAAAAGGAGCCAAAGCTCCTTAACCAAGATGGTGAACTGGGCACTAGTTCTTAACTAAGATGGTGAACTGGGCACTAGTTCTTAAAATCTCCGCAGTGGCATCAGTAAAGAATTCAAGTCCCTTCAGACCAAGCCCCATGTTTCAATTTTTTTTTTGCATTTTTTAGATCGCTTGATAACCTATCAAAATTATGTATTTCAAAAGTACCCTCCTCTAAATGATGGACCTTCCCTCTTTAAGATGTGGGTAGACCTGCCACCCTAGTCTATGAATATATATGTGTAGGCGTGTGTGTGTATATATGTGTGTGCATTTGTGTATGTATATAATTGTGTATAAGTATGTGAGGGTCTGTGTGTTTGTGTGTCCGTGACTGCATGTATGTCCATATATTTTCCAGAGCAAGAGGAGGTGGAATGATGCACACACACCATGCTCACACATGAGGTGGAATAGTGCACAGACTCCATGCTCACATACTGACACACTATTTGAGTGTGTTTATGTCAGATAATCTGTTCTCAGCCAACTTGTACTTATTGGAGACTACCCTTGTTTGAAAGAGAGAACTCCTGTCTATCAAGCAAGGATAGTCTCAATTTTTTTATTGCAAAATGTCATGTATAGTTAGATCACATAACATTTTTATCCTTTTGAAATGAGGGAATCTCCTCTTTCAAACAAGGGTATTCCTGGGTAAATAGGAGTAGTGGGGCAGATATATAGGATCTTATAGAGCCTGACCCCCTCCATTCCTCCAGTACATAAAATACCTGGAGGGAGATGCACTAAGGGGCGATGATATGGTGATGTGTGTCTGGTAATGTGTGGAAACACACATCACCACATCCACTAATAATTAGGGATGCAAGGGGAGGGCGGGAGAATTTCCTCATTAGCATGAAGTGTTGATGAACCGATGGCAATGTGGAATGCCCTCCCTTACACATTGTCAGTTATTTGACAACCCTGAAGTCTGAGTGAACCCCATAGCGCCAGAAACAACTAATAATGAATATGCCCTGTAAAATGAGAAGAGAGGTGCACCGCTATGTAGAACGAAGTAGAAGGTGTTGCTGTTAACAATGTGATAGGTGGGAGATTCCCTCCTTATAATATTGTAAAGAAAGAGTAAAAGAAAATCTGCTAATGTATATCACCAGACCCCACCTTCACAGGCCATGAGGGATATCCAGAGCTGATGAAAATATAGGGGCTAATATGTAAAATAAAACTGAACCTTTATTAATACTTATAAACACACAATCAAAGAATAAATTAAAAACAGTGAATTTGATTATGCGTATCAAACACAAGGTAACAACATTGTCTCACTAAAGAGTTAATCTCAATAGATTAAATCATGTCCCCTTCATCCAGAAAAATTAAACTCATGGTCAACAATTTGTATGTGTTATATAAAATACTTGAGCTCAGAGGTTCTTAGAGCTATAACATTAATTTGTATTGTGTATCCTGCTCAAAAATGCTTATTAATTAGTTGATCGACACTACAGGAACAGCTTAATAAGTGAAACACATTCACTATAATGTTTGATTCAGTAAGTGATGATACGGCAAAATATAATTATTATGTGTCCAAGGGGAAAAAGAATCCTAGTTGCCAACGTGCAGAATTTCAGATCTGAAAAAGCTGACTAAAAGCTGATCTTATGTGGACTGTCCACTAGAACAGGCCCACTACACAAATTGATTGAATCAGAAAATAATTATCCCAAAGTTTGCTCATTTTTTGATCAGTGGTCTTTGAGTCAGAGCAAAAACCTGCTACCTAATCATTTTGAAAGCAGGACACTAGGCTATGAAGACAACCGGAGGGAAGCTCACTCAGGTCTGCCAAAACATTATCAGCCCAGCCAATATAGTAAAAAATATTCTTTATTTTCTCATTAAAAACATCCACAAATAGAACGAAAAAAGATCAATCAACAGGCATTGGATCGCAAGACCCGTTACCTCCTATCACCTAACGCGTTTCATAACCGGTAGTGTTGCTTAATCATAGGAAAAATTATTATTTTCCTATGATTAAGTAACCACTAACTTTTATGAAACGCGGTAGGTGATTGGAGGTAACAGATCTTGCGATCCAATGCTTGTTAATTGATCTTTTTTCGTTCTATTGTGGATGTTTTTAATGAGAAAATAAAGAATATTTTTTACTATATTGGCTGGGCTGATAATGTTTTGGAGGACATGAGTGCGCTTCCCTCCGTTTGTCTTCAAGTATGTGGAGTTGTGGCTGCGACTGTGGGGAGCTGCACCAGATCCGCCGACCCTGACTTGGAATGGTGAGTGCTCTCTTTTCGGGTGTTGATGTTTGAAAGAAGTAGAGACTAAGATATTTTCCATACACTAGGCTATGAGCTTGCAACATTTATTGTGATGTGCGTAATGGTGGCTTTATAGTGACGTTATACACTGGGAACCGAAATTCTTTTTTCTCTTGGACACATAATTACATGTTACTGTATCGTCCCATTAGACAGAATATGTTTGACTTATTCAGCAGTTCCTTTAGTAAATCAGACATTATAGTGAATGTTTGTGACTTATTAAGTGGTTCCTGTAGTGTCAGATCAACTAAATAATAAGCATTTTCAAGTAGTATACATAATTGGCATAAATTAATGCATTGTGTTGCGTACCCCTCTGGCACTCAAAGTGTTAACTCCCAGTATCCCCTGCTTTAGCACAACCTGTCAATGGCATAATTCCTAGGTGTAGAAGCAAACAAGACATGGGAGGGCAGGAGGAGAAACAAAGGTGACAATGTAAGGAGCATTATTAAATGGGTGGTGAGTGACAGGCGACAGTGGGAGAATGACAAAGAGGCAAATGGATTAAGCCTTTCAGTGCCAGAGGGTTATGCAGTACACATTCCTATGACACTGAAAGGGTTAATGGATGGCAGCTGATGTCTCTGCTCTTTTCAGAAACAGTAAACTGTCCTCTAGCTCCATAGAAAACTACAGGGAGATCTCAACATTGTCAAACTCAGGTAGGTGATGCTGGGACTGTGAACAGCCACATTAACATATAAACACACTCACATGAATATGACATGCATGTTAAGTATGTGTGAATGTATCGGGAATAAGGGAGGATAGATGGGGAAATAGAAAAAGAAAATAAAAAAAAAAGAAAATTATAGACTTAAACCTTATGTTATTTAAAGACTGTATATGGACTCTTTATTGTATCAATAAGCAAAACTTATTATTCAAGATAGCCTATATATGCTGAACGAGCCTATTATTATGCTTTTACCAGGTTGAAATTATTGTTCCTGATGGAGAGTTATTTACAATGTAATACCTTATATTAGATAGTAATATGTGAATGCCACTTGGACCATACATCCTCAGATTGGGGTAATGTGTTTGTCACAATAGCGTAACATCGTTCCATGTTTCTGATGTGTTCAAAATTGGAGTACCACAACTCCATCGAGGGGATCTCTTGTGTTTTCCAAAATAGTGGGATCAATACTTTTACCACATTTAGGAGATGACAAATTATGGCTCGTTATGACTTGGATATTTGAATATTGAGATGAGACATGTACAACAATTTACAAATTAATGGATCTCCGGGTAGGTCTATGTCTAGAAATTTGTTGATTCTTGATAATCTGTTTTCCCAAAAGGGCATTATTTTAGGTCACAGACGCCATATGTGAGCAGCTGAGCCGGTCTGAGATAGAGACTCAAGCAGATGGGAGAGATTGAAGGTGAGAATTTAGACAATTTAAGTGGGGTCCTATGCCATCCTGACCAGATTTTGTAATTCATATCTCTGCAGTGGCGACTCTAGGAATTAATTTTAGGGGGGTGTAATGGTTTTGTAGGACACTCAGACCAGCAGGTAGAATAAAACACAGTTTTATTAAAGACAAAAAGACTGCCCTCTATGGGCAATACAGAATAACTGAAATAGACAGTAAAGTACAGATGCCCTCTCAGGTCCAGTATACAGATAAATAAATATATACTGTCACAGGACAGGCATAAGTTAGCATACAGGGTACTCAAGGGTTAAAGTACATAGAAATCAAATCAGTCATTGTTGGTGTGTTTGACACGCTCATAAGTTGGTAAAGGAGCGGTAAGTGGTGCTAGAAGTGAGAACACCAGTAATTGGAACAGGACAGAGACTACTGTTTATGCTGAGCAGGGAACTGAGGCCTAAATATTCTGCAAGAGCTTAAGGAGCTAGAGCCACTAGCACCCAGCCGGTGCGTGAACGGAGAGCAAGTGCACTGCAAGAGCTGAGATGTAATAAAGAGCCAATAGCACCCACCCGGTGCATAAACGGCGACCAAATACACTGCGAGAGCTGAGGATAATAGAGCCAATAGCCCCCATGGGCTTTGTAATGGAGACCACTTACACTGCGAGAGCTGAGGATAATAGAGCCAATAGCCCCCATGGGCATTGTAACGGAGACCACTTACACTGCAAGAGCTGAGGATAATAGAGCCAATAGCCCCCACGGGCATTGTAATGGAGGCCACTTACACTGCGAGAGCTTAGCTGTATGGAGCCAATGGCACCCCACCGGGCGATGTAATGGAGACCAACTACACTGCAAGAGCTTAGCTGTATAGAGCGAATGGCACCCCCACAGGCGCTGTAACGGAGACCCAAGGCTCAACAAGTGTAGCGGAAGGCTCAGTGAATGGAGGCACAGTGCTCTGTAGTGCAACGGAAGGCTCAGTGCTCTGTAAGAGTAAACGGAGGCCCAGAGTAACGGAGGCAGCAGAGCTCAGCAAAAGTAAATGGAAAGGCCCAGTACACAGGAGGCAACAACTCTGTCAGCCTTGCCACCAGCACAGCGGAAGTCAGAATGTCACCCAGGCAACACTGGAAAGCACACAGCAGGAACACAGGCAGGGTCAATAATGTAGCCGAGTCAGGTAACGAAGCAGGAACGTCAGCCAGGCCGGGTCAATCACGAAGCAGGATCGTCAGACAAGCCGGGTCAAATCACGGAGCAGGAACGTCAGCCGGACCAGGTCAAATCATGGACCAGGAACCAAGGAGCATAGTCATATGGGCCAAGTCGGTACACAGGAAGCAGGAACACTGGAACACAGCTACACAGCAACACTGGCTCAGTTTTCATATTTATCTGTATAACATGCCTGAGGAAGAGACTTAAGGTCTTGAAAGCTTGCATTTTAAATCTGCTTAGTTAGCCAATAAAGGTATCAACAACTATATGTGCCTCCTGTATTTTTACGGCTAACATGGTACCAACTCTCATCCATTAGGCCAGAAGCAGAATGTCGCTTTGCTCTATTTACACAAAGCATCAGAGGTACTCAGTATTATTTCCCAGCGTGGCGTTTCTTTTTTAAAGGGTTCTGCCCAGGAGGGCTATGTCTAACTATGTAGGATTGGTATGTGCCAGTCAGGAACAGCATGTCCTTATGTATGCAGGGTAGGTATTTACTAAAGATGAGCGAGCACCCCGATGCTCGGGTGCTCGGGTGCTCTGACCGAGCACCCCCTGATGCTCGAGTGCTCGGCCGAGCACCCGAGCCCCATTCAAATGAATGGGAGCACTCGAGCATTAAACCAGGCACCCCCTGCTCTGATGAGCGGAGGGTGCCTGGTCAATGTCCCCCTTCATCTCCGCTATGCCCCTCTTCCACAATGTCCCCCTTCATCTCCTATGCCATAGCGGAGATGAAGGGGGACATTGTGGAAGAGGGGCATAGCGGAGATGAAGGGGGACATTGTGGAAGAGGGGCATAGACTCTATGCCCCTCTTCCACAATGTCCCCCTTCATCTCCGCTATGCCCCTCTTCCACAATGTCCCCCTTCATCTCCTCTATGGCATAGGAGATGAAGGGGGACATTGTGGAAGAGGGGCATAGCGGAGATGAAGGGGCACATTGTGGAAGACGGGCATAGCGGAGATGAAGGGGGACATTGTGGAAGAGGGGCATAGAGTCTATGCCCCTCTTCCATAATGTCCCCCTTCATCTCCGCAATGCCCCCTTCATCTCCGCAATGCCCCCGTACCTCCATTCCCTGGTGGTCCAGCGGAGCGTCTTCGGATCTGTGCCTCTTCCGGCACAGATCCTCTTCACCCGAGCATGTCGGGCGAGCACATGGCGGTACTCGTACGAGTACCGCCATGTGCAGAGCAGAGCGATGCTCGAGCCGATCCGAGCATCGGCCGAGCACGCTCGCTCAACACTAGTATTTACCTGTTCGGAGGGTATGTCTGTATGAAGGATCGGTATGTATCTGTCAGGAGGGGTATGTCTGTACGTATGTATATGTATCTGTGAAGAGGATAATGTTTGTATGCACACAAACAGTGTCAGTCGTACCTGCCAGGAGGGTATTCATACAGACAATATGAATTCAGGGTGGATATGTACTCATCAGGAAGAGTATGTATGTATAAATGGTTAGTAAATAGTTGTAAGGAGAAATTTGCTTGTATAAATGGTCAGTATGCTCCTCTCATGAGGGGCTATGTCTGTGTAAGTGTGCAGGGTCGGTATGTACCTGTTAGGAGAGTATGCCATAAGTCTGTATGAAGGATTGGTATGTACCTGTTAGGAGAATTATATCCTGGTCCCTATGTATGCAGGTATATGTAGCTGTCAGTATATCTGTGTTTATGCACCTGCCAGGAGGGGTACCTTGTGGCACCATAGAAAATGTACTTCACGTGAGTTATCATGATAAAGCTGAATTTGTTCTAGCAAAATAAAATAAAAAAATAAAAATTCTTTTAATATATATCAAAACTAGAATGTTACATATGTGATTAATACTTAAACGGATAGCTTAGGAAACAAGCCGAATAAATATCTTGCCTGTAGGGTAGAGAGAAAAAATTCACAAATCCTCTGGCACTGAAAGAGTAAATGGTTAGACCTTTCAACACCAGGCACTTTGTACACTTACAAACAGTTGTAAAGCAAAAAAAATATTTTGACCAGTTTTAATACAAACTTCGTGAGTGGTCGGTTCAAATTCCTATGTACAAAAAAAAGCAGTGTCACAAAATATGTGGTGAAATAGTGTTACATGACCTCATTCCTATCATGAACTACATTTTTGAATGAACCCATTGAGTGCAAAAAATGTGTCCAGCCATTCGTTGGATGCTCCTATAACAGTTAAAAGTAGTGTTCCTTTAACTGGATAACACGCAAATATACTGCACCGAAAGTGGAGAGTCCTAAAAGGTAATTTTAGGGATTTAGGCAGTAAGATTAGGAACTGGACCTACAAGGTAGTATTCTCAGAGATACTACCTGTGCCATGCGCTACGCCAGAGAGACAGCGGGAGATTAGGGAGCTCAATGCATGGCTGAAGTCTTGGTGTAAGAAAGAGGGCTTTGGGTTTTTAGAGCACTGGGCTGATTTTGCTTTGGTGTACAATCTCTATAGCAGGGATGGATTGCACCTGAATGCAAGAGGGTCTCAAGTGCTTGGGGAGAGGATTACTAGACGGTTGGAGGAGATTTTAAACTAGTAAGGGGGGGGAGGGGCCAATAAATACTGGGATAGATAGTATAGAAAGGGAAGGCGTTATAGTTAATAACCAGGTGGGAGGATCTGGGGGCGGGGTTAGTACAGATGATAGGAAGAAGCATATAAACCACATCAAAACTAAATCACAAATGGAACACAGCAGTGGCATAAATTGTATGCTTGCAAATGCCAGAAGTTTAACTGGTAAAATAGGGGAACTGGAGCTGGTAGCTGAAATTGAAAACTATGACTTGATAGGCATAACAGAAACATGGTGGGATGACACACATGATTGGTCAATCAATTTGGAGGGCTACATGTTATTTAGAAAAGATAGGTCAAACAAAAGAGGTGGTGGGGTCTGTCTGTATATCAAACCAGCATTATTGCCTCAATTGCGGGAAGATATATGTGATGACAGTAGTGAACATGTGGAATCCCTGTGGGTTGAAATAGTCACTGGAGGTAAAACTGCCCAGAAAATATTAGTGGGTATTTGTTATAAACCACCAAACATTGGTGACCTTGAAGAATCAAAGCTATTAATGCAAATAGAAAAGGCTTCTCAATTAGGGAGAACTATAATTATGGGGGATTTTAATTATCCAGAAATAGACTGGAAAAATGGAACAGCTTATTATGCAAAAAGCAGCAAGTTTCTGAACTTGTTGAATGACAATTTTTTGTCACAACTAGTGCAGACCACAACCAGAGGGAATGCATGTTTGGATTTGGTAATAACTGACAATGAAGAACTTATCTCTAACATCCAAGTTAGGGAGCACTTGGGGAATAGTGACCATAACATGGTATCTTTTGAGATTAATTCAAAAAAGCAATTTGGTATGGGTTCCACCAAAACACTGAATTTTAAAAAGGCCAACTTTAGCAGATTTAATGCATCCCTTGGTCTTGTTGACTGGGATAAAATATTTTCAGGGGCAAACACAGAAGGTAAGTGGAATGCCTTCAAAATAACATTGCAAGAATACACATTTATAAATTTATCCCTGTAGGAAACAAATACAAAAGAAGCAAATTAAAACCAATGTGGCTAACCAGTAAAGTAATTCATGAAATAAATAACAAGAAAGCGGCATTTAAACATTACAAAGCTGAGGGATCAGCAGAGGCATTTGCAGAATACAAAAATGTCAACAAAAACTGTAAAAAGGCTATTAAATTAGCTAGACTGGAGAATGAAAAAAAAATATTGCTAAGAAGAGCAAAAGCAACCCCAAAAAATTCTTTAAATACATTAATGGCAAAAAATTAAAGTCTGATAATGTTGGGTCCTTGTTATCTGAAACGGGTGAGATGGTCAAAGGGGACAGAGAGAAGGCAGATATTTTAAATAATTTATTTTCTTCTGTTTTTACCAAGAAGACCCAATGGACAAGAATCTGCAAGCTACTTTTACAGAACAGTCACAGCAAGCATGGGACTGGCTAACACAAGAAAAGGTGTTAAAACAATTGAATAGTGTTAAGGTAGACAAAGCTCCGGGGCCAGATGGTATACACCCACGGGTACTTAAAGAGCTAAGCCAGACCCTGGCCAGACCGTTGTATTTTATTTTCAGGGATTTTTTTATTTCAGGTATGGTGCCCATGGACTGGCGTAAAGCAGATGTGGTGCCCATATTTAAAAAGGGATCAAAGTCACAGCCAGGAAATTACAGACCTGTAAGCTTGACATCTGTGGTAGGGAAGCTGTTTGAAAGGTTGCTAAGGGAATATATTCAAGAATTCTGCTGGAACAGGAATATCATTAGCAATAGCCAACATGGCTTTGTGAAAGACAGGTCTTATCAAACGAACTTGATTGCATTTTATGAAATAGTGAGTAATAATATAGATGAGGGAGCGGCAGTTGATGTGATCTATTTAGACTTTGCCAAGGCATTTAATACAGTTCCGCACAAGAGGTTACTGTACAAATTGAATGAAATAGGCCTAGGGGAAAATGTTTGTGTGTGGATCGGAAATTGGCTGAAAGATAGAATGCAAAGAGTGGTAGTAAATGGCAAGTTCTCCAGTTGGATAAAAGTGATAAGTGGAGGGGGCGGAGCCGACCGGCAGTCAAGATGGCTGCAGCTTGAGTTTGCTCCGTGAACAGGAAGGGACTTTCATCGCTAACTACCCGAACTAGTGGAGATGGACATTTAAAATTTAGGGGACTCGGTGTGTAAGACCTCCCCCATGTCGGCTAAGCGCTCTTCTAGGAGGCACACGCATCACGCCACTTGTACGGAGCGAGGCCTTGAAGAGGCAACTGGAGGTTTGGAAGCCTGCTCGGCGCCATCTTTGGTGGCGCGGCGTCTTGGTAGTGGCTCACAATTGCCTGCCACGAGGCACAAGGCATCGCAGCGGATTATGGCAACCCAGAGTACCATGACAGAGGAGGACGTTACTCCCTCTCTCCTCGATTTACCGACCAGGGCTGATCTTAAGGAAATGTTTGCGGACCTGAAAGACACATTTCGGAAGGATCTTTCTGCAGTGAAACATGAGGTCTCCCACCTGGCTACCCGAGTTCAGTCCTTGGAGTCGAACGAAGAATCCTGCCAAGATAAGCTGTACTCTTTAGAGCAACAGGTTCTGGAGCAACAGGACACCATCTCGCAACTCCAGCTAAAACTGGACGACCTAGACAATCGAGGGCGGAGGTGTAACTTGCGGATTAGGAACCTACCTGAGGAGGTAACTGCTAAAGAACTCGAGCCCACACTGCAAGCAATTTTTAGACAACTTCTTAAGAAACCAGAGGATTTCTCAGTACGCCTAGACCGGGTACACAGAGCACTCCGTGCCCGTGGCGGGGCTGACCAGCGGCCTAGAGATGTGATATGCCGGATCCATCACTACCCTGACAAAGATCTGATTCTACGCAAAAGCCGTGAGGTGGAGCCTCTAATCCGCGATGGCATGGAACTTCAGTTTTATAATGACTTATCTCCCTTCACGCTCCAGCAAAGGAGGGTGCTGAAGCCCCTCACTACTCACCTCCAACAATTGGGTGTCCAGTATAGGTGGGGATTCCCATTCCATCTACAGGCGCGGAGGGGAGAGACTGTGGCCTACCTTCGGTCTATCGAGGAAGCTGAAACTTTTTGCCAGGCCTTGCAGATCTCCGCTCCAACGTTTGAACTGGAGGCGACTATGGATGAACCTCCGGCGGGCTCCCGACGCCCTCGTGGTGGATCCCAGAAGCGGAGGCGTGGAGCTGCGGACATTGTTTCTAAAAAACCAGCTGCGGAGATTGCAGCGGGTTAGGCCGCAGAATAGACCGCTGGACCTACTTCACCTAGTGCTTCAAGCTATTCCGGTCTGATGACCCTCAATATGTGAGATTTTGGGATCTGTACTGTACTGTTTATTGTGGCATGCCGTCCATCCGTGTTGCAGTTGTATAGCACACTGATACATCTTTCAGGTGTTTGCCCCGGTTACTTTCCTAAGCTTCCCTTTATGGGAGACGACTATGAGGGCATGCGGTCATGGATGGACGGCTTGCGGCTGACCAGATGGGGCTGGGGCTCCCTGCTCCCTGTGGGGGTCCGGGATTTCCCCTTCCCCTTTATGCTCTAACTTTCTTTTGTGTATTATGGGGTCAGTGATGTGGTAGGTGATAGTCGCGTCTCTGTGACCTTATCTCTCATCACCCATCACTGCATGCATGTTTGGTTTCTTTTGTAACTATGAGACTGGGGTGGGTGGGTGGTGGGTTTGAGCTGACTCAAGTTGGGGGATTGGTATTGAGGGCCTTGGCGGGTTGGCTGCCGGGGGTGGACGCCTATGCGCTTCAGCTGATGCTGGCGCTGGGAGTTTGGCTCTGGTCCCTGGCCCTGCTGATGTTCTCGATCCAGCCCTGGCTTTTACTACCTCCTACTAATGCTCTATTAAAATGTTAAAGATGTTGATGCACCTTCTACTCTATGTCTTAGGCTGGTAGTTGTGGAGTGTGCCTCTGGCATGGCTGGAGACACGTTCTTAGCCCCTTTGACCTTTCTTTTTTTTTTAACTTTGCGTTGCAAGTCCCCTCTGGGTGGGAGGAGGGACGGTCCCTGCTTGAGAACATGTCACCTGCCCCTACCTGACTTTGGTGTGGGGGTGGCCGAGGTGGGTGTCATGGGCGGGTTAGCTTTCTCTAGCGGCCCTGTTCTCTCACTCGGTGGGGTAAGGGACGTCTGAAACTTGCTGTTGCGGTCTTTTGTGGGGGAGCAAATTTTGCCTTGAGGCAGATGCGGCTGTTACTGGTAATGCCATGGGGCACACTCCCTTCTCTTTCACTGTTTTGAGCCGATTACGGCTGGTTCTTTTTGTTCCCTACGTTTATACTAGTTCACTTGTTTTTATTACTATTGTAATGCTTCATATAGCTGTCCCTTCCTGCTTCCATGGCTTTTAGACCACTCTATTTCTCCTTTGTCTGGACAGTCCCCCTTGTCCATTCAAATCT
This sequence comes from Rhinophrynus dorsalis, assembly GCA_037306005.1. Taxonomy (NCBI): domain Eukaryota; kingdom Metazoa; phylum Chordata; class Amphibia; order Anura; family Rhinophrynidae; genus Rhinophrynus; species Rhinophrynus dorsalis. The sequence continues at coordinate 149,739,114 of CM074722.1, read as the reverse complement.
TATATTGTCTATTTTCTGTTTGCTTTTTCGACTGTCTCCTTTCCTCTCTTTGACTTTTCTCCTCTTAGTTCTTCCCCTCCCCCCCCACCCCCCTCCTTTTTTTTTTTTTTTGTGTCTGTGTTTGTGTGTATTTGGTGGTTGTGTGAGCTCGTTGTGACTGATCCGGGGAGTGGTGTTGGAGCTTGGGTGGACTGTGGTTGATCATCATGGGAGACTCAGTAGCTTTTAGATGCTGCTCTCTTAATGCGAAGGGATTGAATATCCCCGAAAAAAGGAGTATGCTGTTGAGAGATGCAGTTCGGGAGGGGGTCCGGATCCTCTTTGTTCAGGAGACTCACTTTAAACGGGATCATCATCCTGTTCTTAGTCAGCGCCACTTCCCTCACCAGTGGTACTCGTCTACCTCTACTAAGTCCAAGGGGGTGGCAATCCTCATGCACAGGGATCTCCCCTGGGAGCACATTGATGCTATTATTGACACAGACGGCAGATACATTATGCTTAAAGGTAAGATACTTGGAACTGTGGTGACTCTTGTGAATGTATACTTGCCTAATGATAATCAGATCTTGTTTATGTCTTCGCTTCTTGCCAAACTGGACGCTTTTCGTGAGGGTCTTTTGGTCCTGGGGGGCGACTTCAACTTTGCTCCTGACCCAATGATGGATTGCAGCCCTCCACATACCTCTTACCCGAAATCGACCCTCTTGCGGTACTCTCGCTTAATGTCCTCTTATCATCTTCTTGACCGTTGGCGCCTGGAACATCCGACAGGGAAAGATTTTACCTTTTTCTCGCCAGTACACACCAAATATTCTCGAATTGACTTGTTTTATTGTGATCAATTCTCGTTGTCATCTCTTGTTGATCCGGCCATTGGGACTATCACCTGGTCGGACCATAGCCCGATTTATGTTACTCTGCAGATCCGAGGGGAGAGGACTAGCGGCGGACCTTGGAGATTGAATGACCTTTTGCTTGATGACTCCGAGATTCGTGGTTCGATATCCTCTGCACTGACGGATTATTTTGCCTTGAATTCGTCCTGTGGGGTGCTGCCGCCGGTTGTGTGGGAAGCACACAAAGCCACTATCCGGGGCGAATTGATTCGATGGGGCGCGAGACGTAAAAGGGAGAAACTATCAGAACTTAACTCGAAACTCTCTCGCTTGCGACAACTTGATAGCAGTCACAAGGCGTCTTTGTCGCCAGAACTCGGGAAGGAGTTGGCGGCATTGCGCCTTGACATTGCCGAAATATTGAAAGCTGCCTCCTTTAGATCGTACCAATGGTTTAAGTATAAAATGTATCTTCATGGTAACAAGTCGGGCAGACTTTTGGCAACCTTCATTAGACGCAGGCAGAGGGCCACGAGGGTTAGATGTATTGGAGACGAGAAATTAGCCCACTCACATAGATCTGATCATATTGCAAACTCCTTTCGGTCTTTTTATTCTGCTTTATATAATCAACTTCCCCATAGTAGCGCAATTTCGGACCATGATCATCATCAGCGTATCCTCGATTTTTTATCGAGCCACTTTCCAAATAGCCTTTCTGAGGAGTTGTCTGTGGCTCTTGAGCAGGATTTCACTGAAGACGAACTGTTGCAATCAATTAAGTCACTTCCTTCTGGGAAGAGCCCAGGCCCTGATGGATACACTGTACGCTATTATAGAGCCTTTAGCGACATCTTGGTCCCCCATTTGGTACGGTCTTTCAATTCTATTTCAGAGGGTCGGGCCTTTCCCGTCCAAGCTTTGCAGGCTCATATCACGGTCATCCCTAAAGACAAGAAAGATCCGTCGGTTTGCTCTAACTATAGACCAATATCGTTATTGAACGTGGACCTTAAATTGTACGCCAAGCTTTTGGCTCGACGTTTACAACCTTTGTTGCCAGGGTTGATACACATGGACCAGGTGGGATTCGTGCAGGGTAGGCAGGCCAAAGACAACACAACAAAGCTTATCGCTCTTCTCCAGAGACTTCATCTCTCGGGGACCTCCTCACTCTTCTTGTCGCTTGACTCAGAAAAGGCTTTCGACAGGGTGCAGTGGCCCTTTCTGAGAGCGCTACTTGAGCGACTTGGTATGGGCCCGAAATGCCTTCATCGTATATTAGCTCTCTATGACAATCCCACCGCCTGTGTCAGAGTTAATGGTGTTCTGTCTGAACCATTTCCTATCTCTAACGGCACGAGGCAGGGATGTCCCCTGTCGCCACTCCTTTATGTGTTGACCTTGGAGCCTCTGTTGAATGCAATTCGTTCACACCCCGATATCAAGGGGATCTCGGGTTCAGCTAGACATTTTATTGTTTCGGCTTTCGCTGACGACGTTTTGCTTACCTTAACGGACCCACTGAGTTCTCTGCCTGCTGTTATGTCCCTTTTGGAACAGTATGGAGGGTTGGCGGGTTCTAAAATAAATACCTCTAAATCGGAGGTTTTGGAGGTACTGGTTCCCCATTCGCTGAAAAAGAGGTTGCAGGCTCAATATCCATTTCAGTGGAAGAAGTCTATTACCTACCTGGGTATCAAATTGGTGCCTAGAGTTGAGGACTTGTTTCGTAGTAACTTTCCTTCGCTATTAGCCCAACTCCAGTCTGATCTGAAGTCGTGGTCTTTTCCGAAACTTTCATGGTTTGGGAGGCTGAATGTTGTTAAAATGATGTTCTTGCCGAGAGTCTTATATCTCTTCCAGACATTGCCGGTCAAAGTGCCTCGATCTTTTTTACAGAAACTACACTCCGCTGTCTCTGCTTATGTTTGGAATGGAAAGAGGCCTAGATGTAGTAAATCAGTAATGTGCAGACGTAGGGGCTCTGGAGGCCTGGGTCTTCCGAATTTTTTCGATTACTATGAGGCTGCGGTTCTCACACGTCTGTCGGATCTGGCTGCTTCTGTGGCTGAGGCCCATTGGCTCTGTGTTGAACTGATTGATCACAAGACTTTGAGCCCGAGACAGCTTTTGCTGGTTCGACCTTCCTTGTTGGCTCGGACACTCCTTGCTTCACCGGTGCTGGGACTGGTGCTGAAGACGTGGCATCGTAGAGCGGAGAGACACGGTTGGGCGCCCTTTCCGTCCCCATTGCTGTCTTTGTTGGGGAATATAGATTTTCCACCAGGATTGGAAGGCGGCCCCTTTCGCTCTTGGAGAGATGCTGGGGTACATTCTGTTAACTTGCTTGTTACCGATGGTCGCCCGGCGGATTTCTCTGCTTTGCAGACTGCTTTTAACCTCCCCGAATCGGAGTTCTGGAGGTACAGACAGGTGCATCACTATTTGCTACATCTACTTAAATTTGGCGATCCAACCAGACCCTTAACGCCATTGGAGGATTTTCTTCTTGCTCCTACGAATAGGGTCCGGTCTTTGTCGAAGATCTATAAATTTTTGACTGTTGAGACTTGTTCCGGACTCCCACCCTTTACGGAGGTGTGGGCTGCTGAGCTTCACGATGCTAGACTACAGGACCCTCAAATTTGGACGGCCATCTTTCGCTTGTCGATTCGCCTGCCTAAGGACACCCCGACACAAGAGAATTATTTTAAACTTTTATCTAGGTGGTACCTTTCCCCAAGGCGTTTAGCACAGATGTTTGCAGATAGACAAGATACGTGCTGGAGATGTGGCGAGCCTGGGGGATCCTTGGCTCATGTGTGGTGGGACTGTACCTTGATTCAGTCATATTGGTCTCGCCTGTGTGGTATCATGTCTCAAGTGTTGAGCTGTTTAGTCCCGATTGACCCACTACTTTGTCTCTTCTCTTATCATGAAGTGCTGAGACCTACTAAGTTTGCTCTGCTCCATTTCATGCTGTCGGCGGCTAGGGTTAACATTGCGGCGCATTGGAATCGGGATATCGAACCACCGGTTTCTACCTGGGTGACTAGGGTTAGAACTTATAGGGACATGGAACGCCTCCATGCTAGGCGAATGCTGCAGTTGCATGGATTTCGGGAGCTGTGGTCCCATTGGGAGAAATCCTCGTATGCTACATGAGGGGGTGCCTGGGGGTGTTGGGTCGTGGTGCTGGTTGGGTGTGTTCTCCTGGGATACTGATCTGACCTCTTCTTCTGAACGCGTTCCCGAACGTTTTGGTCTCTCGCATAGTCCCCTAGGGTTTCCTCTCCCTCCCCTGCATCTGGCCCTCGGTATGTAGTATTTGTCTGTGGCTGTGTTGTTGAGCTGTTATTGTTGGATTCTTATATTATATATTTTTTTTATTTTTATTTATTTATTTTATTTTTTTTTTTTTTTTTCTTCTTTTCTCTCCTCCTCTCCCTCTGCCCCTGTTTTCTTCCTTCTTCACTTTGCCCATTCTCCATCTGCATACAGCAGCTTTGATGTTTCTTTGTTCGGCCATTGTTGGCTATTTAAGTGTTGATAATATAATACCAAGCGAATATCTCATCTTTATTGCTTTTATTCTATACAAAATTGCTTACTGCAAGGCTTTGCACTGTGTTTTCTTTTTATCTTTTTGATGTTCGCGTTTCTGCTCATGGACTTGCATGTCCTCTTTGGGTTGACGCACACTTTATGCAATGTATCATTTATGTTTTTCTCAATAAAGCTCATTTAAAAAAAAAAAAAAAAAAAAAAAAAAAGAAGTGATAAGTGGAGTACCTCAGGGATCTGTCCTGGGTCCTCTTCTTTTTAATTTGTTTATTAATGACCTCCCAGAGGGCATAGGGAGCCATGTATCAGTGTTTGCTGATGACACAAAATTAAGTAAGGTAATAAAGTCTGAACTGGATGTGTCTTCATTACAAGAGGATTTGGACAAATTGAGTAACTGGGCAGGCAAATGGCAAATGAGATTCAATATAGACAAGTGTAAAGTTATGCATTTTGGGTATAATAATAAAAATGCAACATATAGTTTAAATGGTGTTTCTCTGGGGAAATCTACTAATGAAAAGGATTTGGGAGTAATGGTAGACAATAGACTTAGCTGTAGTGTGCAGTGCCAGCTGGCAGCTGCAAAGGCTAATAAGATATTGGCATGTATTAAAAGGGGTATTGACTCAAGGGAGGAAGATATAATTATGCCTCTTTACAGGTCCATGGTAAGACCCCACCTAGAATATGCTGTTCAATTCTGGGCACCCTTTCTGAAAAAGGACATTATGGAACTAGAGAGAGTGCAGAGGAGGGCTACAAAACTTGTAAGGGGAATGGAAAGTTTTAGTTATGAAGAGAGGCTAGAAAAATTAAACTTGTACACACTAGAGAAACGGCGTCTTAGAGGGGATATGATAACACTATATAAGTATGTTCAAGGTCCATATAAAGGGCTCTCCAAAGGGGTCACCCGCTTATACTTGAGGAAAGGAGATTTAATCTACAACAGCGGAAGGGTTTCTTTACAGTAAGGACAATAAAGGTATGGAATTCACTTCCTGAGGAGGTGGTGCTATCAAATACATTAGATGCCTTTAAAAGGGGCCTGGATACTTATTTAAAAGAGCATAACATAGAGGGCTATGTACGTTAGTATTGGGATTAATATTTAGTTAGGGCTTGTTGATCCAGGGAGAAATCTCTTCTTTTGGATCAACGATGGTAAATAGGAATAGAAAAAGGGTTGAACTAGATGGACGCAAGTCTTTTTTCAACCTAAATTACTATGTTACTATGTTACTATGTTTCATATCTCCAATTACAACTCCACACATACGTAAAATATACAAACAACCAGTAGCCCTTTGTTTATGTACCTGTCTTTCACGTGTATACTCCAAGTTCTACTCTGCCAGCTGAGCTGAGAACAAGCACGCATTCCGGGATCGCTGGTGTCATTCACCAGATGGGAGGAGTGGCAAGAACCCATTCCTTTGTTGCTAGGTAAGGTGATGTCTTCAGCAGACAGCACAGTGAAGGCAGAAAAAGGAGAGAAAAAAAAACTTTCCATGGTAATACCTTACCATTCGCACTGTGGAGGTGAAGAATAGAGAGGGACTAAGACTCCATTGGGCTCTAGGCAGGATCTCAAATTGGGCTCCCACACACAACTCCTTAATTTTACCATTGTTCTCATGGGTAGAGGTACTAGTACCAACTTAAAGACAAAAGTTAATGCTTTAAATATATTCAAATCTACTGCAGAGCTTATAACTGAAATGGGACAGAAGTGATTCCACAGAGTTTTCAACTGAAATGGGGCTACAAAAGTATGCCAGAGAGCTTACAATTTAAATGAAGTTATGCAAGTGACATCACAGAGCTTACAGTTGAAATGAGACTGCAGTACTACTGTAGAACCACAGCGCTTACAACTGAAATGGGACTACAGTACTAATGTAGAAACATTTCAATTGTAAGCCCTGTGGTATCACTTGTAAAGCTCCATTTCAATTGTAAGCCCTGTGGTATCACTTGTAAAGCCCCATTTCAATTGTAAGCCCTGTGGTATCACTTGTAAAGCCCCATTTCAATTGTAAGCCCTGTGGTATCACTTGTAAAGCTCATTTTCAATAGTAAGCACTGTGGTATCACTTGTAAAGCTCAATTTCAATAGTAAGCACTGTGGTATCACTATCCCTCCCTATCCCTCTTTCCCTCCAGTTGGTGGCATATTTGAATTTTCTACCGATTCTCTCCTTGTCTCTCCAAGGTCCTGCCAGGTCTTGCCTTGACCACATTTTACAACCAGATGTCCAGTTGTAAAACTGGAAGGCAGGACCTGGCAGATCCTGAAAAATTATAATGAGCTGTAAGTAAGTGGGCAGCAAATTCAAATATGCCAGTCTGCCCCTGACTGTAGGTCCTACCTTAGGCATAGGTGACCCAAAAATTATGAGGGCTATTGAGATCTCTTTCACCAAATGATGTCAGCAGAAGCAAAGTAGCTGTGTTATAGTTTATAACTGTAGTCCACCAGCAGTTCATAAAGCCCAGGTTCATTTACATGTGTGTGCCCTCATTAATTTTTGAAATGCATTGTACTGTAGATCCCATTGCTGCAGTGTGTTAGGGGCTTTTCTGGAAGGACACTGTTATTTGTGTCACATTGCACAGGGCAGAAATATTCTGGCTTCACGTCTGTTGTGGCTAAGCCAAGCTTGGGTGTACTTCCTTCCTCTCCATACTTCCAGCAACTAAGGGGTTACCAACATGGCTTAAAAGTTAAATTAAGATTCCTTAAGGCATGGGTGAGGAACATGCCCCACTCCGGCTGTTGGACTACACTTCAGGGACTGTGCCCACATCTACTAAAATAATGTATACCAATGTCCTGAAATTATACAACCCATTGGATGCTCGAGGTGTTGAGTTGTAGACCTCTCTAGCACCTGAGGGGTTAAATATTACACTCATTCTGTGTTAGAGGTGTCCAGTGGGCTCTGGCACTCACGGTTAATGAACTGAAAAGAGACAGCAGTTCACCCCTTCACTCCCACTCTGAAAAATATGTTTTTTCATTCCTTGTAGATCAGAATTCAGCCCGGGTGAGCAGCATGGAGGACACACAGAGGGTCTGATAAGGATTCCTTCCAATGACTGGACCCCAACCCCCCTTTTTACACACTCTGTCATAAGAAAAGCACATTCCTCATTTTATACAAGTCACCTCTACTGACAGATTTTGCATTGCTTCTTATGTGGATTCCAGTACTCATGTGTGGTTTTAAAAAAAACAGATGTGCAGGCCAATCCCAGCTGAAAGCAGAAATATGCCCTGAGAGGTGACCAGACTGCACCTCTGTAGTTATAATTCACACACAGACATATAGGAATGAGTAGTAGAAGCAGTGCAAGATTTGTCAGTAGAGGTCAATTGTATAAAGCAAGGATTGTGTTTTTTGTGTGACAGGAACTGATAAACAGCGGGGGAGAGAATCCTTATCAATCCTCCTTGCTGCTCACTACAGTCAATAGGAAAGAAAATGAAAAAAAACACATATGATTCTTAGTAGTACTGGACCTCTTCATTTTAACCCTTTGCATGCTTCCACACACACACAGAGCTCTCTCTATTCCCACAAACTGGTTAATACCTGCTTCTCTCTGGATGCAGAGAGGATCATGAGTGGCATATCACTGTATGAATAAAACGGGTGCAGAGCGCAGTCTCCAGAATGTTATATTTGCTTGCTGTGATTGGCTGACCATCATGCCAATCACAGCAGCAATAGTTGAGCCTATTGGATAAAGTGGCATGGCAGGGCCCCCCAGCTTCACCGGGCCCCAGGAGGCAGATTCCTAGTGTGCCTTTGCCCATGATTCACTCTGGATGTAGGAAAAAGCTGGAGGGAAAGAGGGTGTAAGAAGTTGGAAGATGATCTGTCTTAGGGAAAGGAAGGGATGAATTAATGGATGCTCTCTACAAGTCAAGGGCGTATTCCCTGCAGATGCAAGTAGTATATGAATCAAAGAGAAGGGACCTAGGGCATCCTTTAAAGTGTTAGTCCAGCATTTCTTTCTACAGGTTGTAAAGTCGAAGAGTCTTGAGCCACCTTGTAGTATGTATAAAAGTCCGGGAGTCCTAAACCGAAAAGGCTCGGCTTCCTAGTCAATATGTCCCTTTGCAGTCTAGGTGAGGGATTGGACCAAATGAAAGACAATGTTATGTGTGTGGCATCGTCAAGATACTTTTTGGGTATAAAATAATCTTTACAGGTCCTGTAGTATATAAGCTGAATAATACAGACACATGACAGGTTATATATACATATGCCTACACAGGTCCAGCATAAACATAAAGTCCACAATGGTCTATACTGACACAGGTCAGGCAGATTAAAATGGATTCCCAGGAGCAAGGTATTGCATGGGTTATGGTCTTCTTAGAGTGTAAACAGTCCCATGAGCAGAGAGGTCTGTGATGGGGCTCTCTGCATATAGACAGCTGAAGGATACGTAACACCCAGAAACAGATAAGCAGAACTAACGTGAACTGCTTAGGCAACAATGGGAACAGAGTCACATAAGGTACTGCCGTAGCAGTAACGGAGACCAGACCACTTGCACTCTGCCGGAGCAGTAATGGAGGCAGACACATGCACTTATCAGAAGCAGTAATGGAGACAAACAGGTGGCTCACTGCCAGTGCAGTAAAGAAGGCAGACACTTGCACTTTGCGGAGGCACGAACGGAGACTAGGCCCAAGGCAAACTGCCGTAGCAGTAACAGAGGCAGACACTTCCACTCTGCAGAAGTAGTAAAGGAGGCAAACCGGTGGCTCACTGCCGGAGCAGTAACGGAGGCAGACACTTGCACTTTGCAGAGGCAGTAACGGAGACTAGGCCCAAGGTAAACTGCCATAGCAGTAACGGAGGCGGACACTTGCACTCTGCAGAGGCAGTAACGGAAGCAAACGGGGGGCTCACTGCCTGAGCTGTAATGGAGGCAGACACTTGCACTCTGCAGAGGCAGTAACGGCAACTAGGCCCAAGGCAAACTGCCGTAGCAGTAATGGAACTGGCCGCTGGTACTCTGCAGGAGGAAATAGTGACACAATTGCCAGACAGTCAGAATGTCGCCTAGGTGACACAGCACAGGAACGCCAACCAAGCCGGGCCGAATCACGGAGCAGGAACGTCAGCCAAGCCGGGTCGGATCACGGAGCAGGAAAGTCAGCCAAGCTGGGTCGGATCACTGAGCAGGAACGTCAGCCAAGCCGGGTCGGATCACGGAGCAGGAAGGTCAGCCAAGCCGGGTTGGTACACAGGAGCAGGAACGTCAGAAGAATAGTCAGGCAATCCAGGTCAGTACACAGGAGCAGAAGACAATATGCAGAGTAGTCAGGCAGGCCAAGCCGGTACACTGGGAATCAATGAGCAGAAATAAGTACTGGCACAGGAACACCATGAACGGGCACCGGAGGGGTGCCAATAGCCCAGTATATAAAGGTCATACTGGGCGGGACAAACACGCGGTAGCTAATGGGAGCAAATCACAGGATAGATTGACAGAAACACAACAAAGTAGCACGGGCACAGTGATATTAGGGAACTAAGAGTGAAGAGGATTTTAGGAAGGATCAATATTTTAATTAGGTTAATTTTCCCTATATAAGAGTAATGAAGAGTTTTCCAGTTGTCCAGGTCTATTTTGGTAGATTTGAGTAAAAGCTGCATATTAAGCTGCGGCATGGATGAGATAACAGGGGTTAAGTGTATGCCTAAATATGTAATGGATATGGAAGATCATTTAAATGGTAATTTTGACTGGAGTTGTGTTGCTTACATATTATCTAAGTTGACGTTCAAAACTTCTGATTTGGACATGTTCATTTTTAGATATCACCTCATACTTTTCAAATCTCATTATGAGTTGTGTAATGAAGAAAGTTGGATTAGACAGGAAAACGACTATGTCATCAGTGTATGTTGTGGGTTTGAAAGTATGAGTCCCTGATGTCAAGCCTCATATAAGTCATTCCTAACTATGTTTAAAAAAGGCTCTAGTGCCAGGATGAATAGTATCGGGGAAAGGTACACCCCTGTCTGGTGCCTTTGCAGATGGAGAAGGCATCCGACAGGGTACCTTTAACTGATATTTTTACTAGGGGTGCACCGAAATTTCGGTGGCCGAAATGTTTCGGCCGAAAATGGCCTTTTCGGCAAAAAGCCGAAATGAAAAAAATGGCCGAAAATCCTTGTCAGCCCGCATCATCACGCGCCCCTGCGGGCCGTGATGACATACAGACAGAGAAGAGGGCAGAGGCACCGGAAGAGAAGCGCTTGCTGCCAGCAGACTGATCGTTACTGTCTGGCAGCAAGCGCTTCTCTTCCGGTGCCTCTGCCCTCTTCTCTGTCTGTATGTCATCACGGCCCGCAGGGGCGAGTGATGATGCGGGCGGGCAGGAGGGAGCTCAGAGCCAGCCAGCCGCGGGGGACCGGGAGAAAGAGAGGTACAAAGGGGGAGAAAGTACATAGGGGAGAAAGAGATGCACAAGTGGGAGAAAGAAGTACATGGGGGAGAAAGAGAGGCACAAGGGGTAGAAAGAAGTACATGGGGGAGAAAGAGGCACATGGGGGAGAAAGAAGTACATGGGGGAGAAAGAAGTACATGGGGGAGAAAGAGGCACATGGGGGAGAAAGAGAGGCACAAGGGGGAGAAAGTGAGGCACAAGGGAGAGAAAAGTACATGGGGAGAAAGAGGCACAAGGGGGAGAAAGAGAGGCACAAGGGGGAGAAAGAGAGGCACAAGGAGGAGAAAGAGAGGCATAAAGAAGTACATGGGGGAGAAAGTGAGGCACAAGGGGGAGAAAGAGAGGCACAAGGGAGAGAAAGAAGTACATGGGGGAGAAAGAGAGGCACAAGGGGTAGAAAGAAGTACAAGGGGGGAGAAAGAGAGGCACAAGGGAGGAGAAAGAAGTACATGGGGGGACAAAGAAGTACATGGTGGAGAAAGAGAGGTGCATAGACCCCATAGTAAAATAATAACAATGATGCATGTTAACTGTGTAAAGTTTTTTATTCTACAGTTTGTCAGGGTTACGGTTTTAAAATATGCATTAAAGTCATTTTCGGTTTCGGTTTTCGGCCAAGTGCATCCTGACGTTTCGGTTTCGGTTTCGGTTCAAAATTTTCATTTCGGTGCACCCCTAATTTTTACTGAGGACCCAACCCAAGATGTAAGAGCGTTTCAAATAAATATGTCAATTTAACCCTGTCGAACGCCTTCTCTGCATCTGTTGTCAGTAATAACATGGGTATATTAGAACAATGTGCTAGTTGCATCAGAGAGGTAGCCAAAGCAGTGTTGCGTTTTGCCTCACGACCTTGTACAAAGACACCCTGATCTGGGTGTATGATATGTGGAAGGAGGGGTTTCAGTCTATTGTCCAAGATTTTTTAAAAAATTTTATGTCTACATTAATGAGGGAGATTGGGTGGTAACTAACGCATTGTGTTGGGTTTTTGTCTGACTTTGGTACTATGGAGATGTGAGCAATTATGGCTTGTTGTGGGAAGAGATCTCCTGGCAAGATGGAACTGTAGGAATTGTTTAAGTGTGAGATTAACCCCTTCAGTGCCAGAGGCTTGGGCCATTTTCTGTACCCTGCAGGCCAGACACTTTTTCAGCATTTTTGCTATTCTTCTGTTTATGCTTGATTTCCTCTGGGGATTTTTTGTTAAATATGGAAAACTATATATTGTTTTTTTCAGAACGAATTGAGCTTTCTCGTGGTGCCTTACATGAAGAGAATTTTACATCGTGCAAAAAGCTATGATGTCATAATGACAAAAAAAAGTGAAAATTTACTCATTTTGCTAAAATCACATAATATGTATCAAAAACATTTACCTTGATTGAAAAAGTTTCAATTATTTGAAAAAGCCCCGAGTCCCCCGAGTAAAAAAATACCAAATTTGTATAGTTTTACCTACGTCCATGGCTAGCGTAGAGCCTTAATCACCAGCAGCGCAAAATGACATTTTTAACTTTATAAACTAATATGCGCATTCTAGGGTTTTTGTGGTAAAACTACCCTAAAACAGTGGAGTAACTATATAAAACTATATATTTTGGAAAAGTAGACAACCTGCCGCATCTAATGAGGGGTAACTTGCCTTCTTACCCCAAGCCTGGTGTGCACAAATGCCTCCAGAAGATGGCGCTAATGAAAAAAAAGGCATTTTCTTACATTTCTGCCCCTTCAAATGTACTAAAATGCTTGAAAACCATGGCATTTCCAACTGTATTCATTAGCTAGTGCTCTTAGGAGAAAAATGACACCCCATTGGTATGAGTTTAACTACCTCAGGGGGCGCTAGAAGTGCAAAACGACACCTACTACAACCTCAAATTTTTCTAACATTTTCTCAAACATTACTTGTCTGTACACAAATGGTTATAACAACTACAGAAGTGAAGAAAGGGTACACAAACCATACCATTTTGAAAAGAAGACACCCTGCCGCATCTATTGATTGGTGACTTGCTTTGTTACCCCAAGCCTGGAGCGCACAAATGCCTCCAGAAGGTGGCGCTAATGAAAAAAAAGGCATTTTCTTACATTTCTGCTCCTTCAAATGTACTGAAATTTGTGCAAACCATGGCATTTCCAACTGTATTGATTAGCTAGTGCTCTTAGGTGAAAAATGACACCCCATTGGTATGAGTTTAACTACCTCAGGGGGCGCTAGAAGTGCAAAACGACACCTACTACAACCTCAAATTTTTCTAACATTTTCTCAAACATTACTTGTCTGTACACAAATGGTTATAACAACTACAGAAGTGAAGAAAGGGCACACAAACCATACCATTTTGGAAAGAAGACAACCTGCCGCATCAAATGAGGGGTGAATTGCCTTCTTTCCCCAACCCTGTTGTGTCCAAATGCTTCCAGAATGTGGCACTATAGGAAAAAAAATGGCATTTTCATACATTTCTGCCCCTTCAAATGTACTGAAATTTGTGAAAACCATGGCATTTCCAACTGTATTCATTAGCTAGCGCTCTTAGGAGAAAAATGACACCCCATTGGTATGAGTTCAACTACCTCAGGGGGCGCTAGAAGTGCAAAACATCACCTACTACAACCTCAAATGTTTCTAACATTTTCTCAAACATTACTTGTCTGTACACAAATGGTTATAACAACTACAGAAATTAAGAAAGGGTACACAAACCATACCATTTTGAAAAGAAGACACCCTGCCTCATCTAATGATGGGTGACTTGCCTTGTTACCCCAAGCCTGGAGTGCACAAATGCCTCCAGAAGGTGGCACTAATGAAAAAAAAAGGCATTTTCTTACATTTCTGCCCCTCCAAATGAACTGAAATTTGTGAAAACCATGGCATTTCCAACTGTATTCATTAGCTAGTGCTCTTAGGAGAAAAATGACACCCCACTGGAATGAGTCGACCTACCTTAGGGGTGCCAGAAGCACATCACTACACCTACCTGTTTGCTTCTTCGAAAATGGCGGCTTGTACTAAAATGTCCATAACTGTTAGAGACATGAAGGAAAGGTATAAAAGGTATACCATTTTGGAAAGTAGACATTCTCCCGCATCAATTGAGGGTTCACTTGCCTTTCTACCCCCTGGGCTGAAGTGCACAAATATTTCCAAAAGGTGGAGCTATGGGAATAAATACATGTTTTTTTACATTTCCACCACTTCAAAATACTAAAATCTTTGAAAACCATAACATTTCCTGCTGTATTCAGTACCTGCTACCAACATGAGAAAAATGGTAGCCCATTTGTGTGGGTTAACATACAATATGTGGGTGCTAGGAACACGTACGTAAACCTGACACTTTTGTTTTTGAAATTATCTGCTTCCACTAAAATGGTTATAACCATAATAGATATGCAGAAAAGGTAGAGAAACAATGCGATTTTGGAAAGAAAACAACCATCCGCATCTAATGAGGGGTCACTTGCCTTCTTACCCAAAGGCTGGTATGCACAAATGCTTCTAGGAGGTGGCGCTAGTGAAAAAAAAGGCATTTTCTTCCATTTCTGCCCCTTCAAATGTATGGAGCTCTGAAAAAACCATGAAATTTTCAACTGCATTCATTAGCTAGTGCTCTTAGGAGTCAAACGACACCCCATTGGTATGAGTTGACCTACCTTAGGGGGTGCTAGAAAACTACACCTACTACAACCTCTGATGTTTCTAACATTTTCTCAAATGTGACTTGCCTGTACAAAAATGGCTATAACACCTTCAGAATTAAAGAAAAGGTAGATAAACCATACCATTTTGGAAAGAAGACAACCTGCCGCATCTAATGAGGGGTCACTTGCCTTCTTACCCCAATACTGGTGTGCATAAATGTTTCCAGAATGAGGAGATATAGGAAAAAAAATGCATTTTTTTACATTTCTGCCCCTTCAAATGTATGGAGCGCTATGAAAACCATGGAATTTTCAACTGCATTTGTTTGCTAGTGCTCTTAGGAGTCAAATGACACCCCATTGGTATGAGTTGAACTACCTTAGGGGGTGCTAGAAGTAGAAAACTACACCTACTACAACCTCTGATGTTTCTAACATTTTCTCAAACCTGACTTGCCTGTACGAAAATGGCTATAACACCTTCAGAATTGAAGAAAAGGTAGATAAACTATACCATTTTGGAAAGAAGACAACCTGCCGCATCTAATGAGGGGTCACTTGCCTTTTTACCCCTAAGTTAGTTGGCACAACTATTTCCAGAATATGGTGCTACAGGAAAAAAAAAATTTACACATCAGTCACATCAAAGATACTAAAATGGTTCAATGGCGTGGGATTTCCTAGGAGGACTTCTTGCCAGCCTAAGAAAAATGGTACCCCACTGCTGTGGGTTGACATACCAATTTACGCTACAGGAGCGTATACCAGTGAAACAGAAATGGTAAAGCAAACAGTGTATGTGTGATTTTATGGCTAACAGATGAAAGAAGCTAGGGCGTCAGCCGGTGTACGTGCGGACCTGTGACTACAAGTGTAACAAAGTATGTGGGAGGGTGAGGGATTAGGCAGTGTGTGTGGGTATGAGCAGAGGAGCAAGGATGGTGGCGATGGTGGAGCAGTGTTTGATAGTGTGTATGGGAGATCTGTGACTACCAGTGTGCAATGTATGTCCCCTCATACAAAGCACTGCGTTGGACCCCCCCCTCCTGTGGCACATGCATTTTTTTGGGGCTTTTTCCCACAATATTTTTGTGTAGACCTCGTTGGGGGCATCAGAACCCATACAATGAAGTCAAAATAAAAAATAAAGGGGGGAAAAAAATCCTTTGTGTGCCACAGGGGTGTCCAGTGGATTGCAAAGCAATGCATTTGGGCCCCTGTGGCACACAAAGGGTTACATTTTTTTATTGTTACTTTGTATTCAGATGGCCACCAAACAAGCTCTGATCACAAAGTAATGATAAAAAGTCCTGTGTGTGCCACAGGAAGGGGGTCGGCATTGAACTCCCCTCCCAGTGGCACACACAGGGTTATTTTTTTTTTTTTTTTTTTATTATATACCTCATTGAGGGGCATAAGGACCCCCTGATCCCTCCCCAATGAGGTCTTAGTAAAAAAATATATATATATGTCCACAAACAGAGTGACCCTGTGAATGCCACAGGGGTCTCCAGCGCATTGCAAAGCAATGCATTGGATCCTTGTGGCACTCAGGGGGTTAATTTTTTTTCTATCGTTACTTGGTAATCAGAGCTTGTTGGGGGGCCATCAGGACCAATCATGATGGCCCCCCAACAATCTCTGATAACGAAGTAATGATAAATGTCCTGTGTGTGCCGCAGAAGGGGGGCTGCATTGGCCCCCCCTTGTGGCACACACAGGGTTAATTTTTTTTCTTTACATTTTTTTTTTATTATGGACCTCATTGGTGGGTATCAGGACCCCTCTGATTCCCCCCAATGAGGTCTTAAAAAAAAAAAGGAATCAAAATAAATGTCCACAGGGATCTCCAGCACATTGCATAGCAATGCATTGGACCCTTCTGGCACTCAGAGGGTTAATGTTTTTAATTATTATTACTTTGTAATCAGAGCTTGTTGGGGGGCCATCAGGACCAATCCTGATGGCCCCCCAACAATCTCTGGTAACAAAATAATGATAAAAGCCCTGTGTGTGCCACAGGAGGGGGGTGCATTGGACCCCCCCTGTGGCACACACAGGGTTAAAAAAATATATATATTTTTTTAATCATAGACCTCATTGAGGGGCATCAGGACCCCCCCCCGATCCCCCCAATGAGGTCTTGCAAAAAAAAAAAATGCCCCCAAAAGAAGTGACCCTGTGAGTGCCACAGGGGTCTCCAGCACATTGCAAAGCAATGCATTGGACCCTTGTGGCACTCAGAGGGTTAATTTTTTTTTTATTATTACTTTGTAATCAGAGCTTGTTGGGGGGCCATCAGGACCAATCCTGATGGCCCACAAACAATCTCTAGTAACAAAGGAATGATAAAAGCCCTGTGTGTGCCACAGGAGGGGGGGTACATTGGACCCCCCCTGTGGCACACACAGGGTTAAATTTTTTTTTTTTTTTTTTTTTTTTAATAATAGACCTCATTGAGGGGCATCAGGATCCCCCCTGATCCCCCCAATGAGGTCTTTCAAAAAAGAAAAAAAAAAAACCCAAAGCAATGTGCTGGGGACCCCTGCGGCACTCACAGGGTTACTTTTGCATTCTTTATTTTTTTTTTTTATTCAGACCTCGTGGGGGACATCAGGACCCCTCCTGGTGTCCCCCCAGTAATTGATCTCCCAGTCTTTGGCGACTGCAGGAGAGCAGAAGCTCTCCTGCCTTTCACTCCTACCATTGGCTTAGGGAAACTTCCCTAATGTCATCGGTGATGATGTCACCGATGACGTTAGGAGGTTTCCCCCGGTCCCGCCCACTCCTACCCGGAAGTTCTGTTTCTCAGAGCTTCTCCCTTGGCGATATTGATCTCCCAGCGCGATTGGCTGGAAGATCAATACCTGGGAGGACATGAGGAGTAATCCTCATGTCCTCCCAAGAGTGCCAGGCTGCATTTCAGCTGAAATGCGGCCACTGCCAGCCGGTTATACCGGCTTAAGCAGTGACCGCATTTTAGCTGTCAAATGTACGAGCGTGGCACAGCAGGTACAGCTGTGCTCACTCGTACATTGTACCCACCTGGCACTCTAGGGGTTAAAGTATATTGGAACGCTTTGTAATATATGAGAGGAAACCCGTCTGGGCCTGTACATTTGCCTTTGGCCATGGATTTGATCACCTGCTCTATTTGTGTATAATCGGGGCTTCCATATAGGGATGGGTAAAAAAATTTTGCCTCAGACTGAAATTGGCAAATAATGACACTTCCTGCTTTGCAAATAATTTCCAGTGAAAAGTATCTTTCTGGTCCATTATAGTATTAGTAAGAGAGTTGGTGCATTCAGTGGAAGCTTCCCTGTCCTCTAGGTGTTGGACTTTTTGAGAGTAAGCTCTTGACAAAGGAGACAGTCAGTCTGCGTAAACGTTTGGGTTCACTTGAATACCAGGCCATTTTCTCTTACTTGGGTCTAGTTCCCGATCCTACAAGTTTACCCACTCTGCCCCATTGGTCTCTCTCTCAATGGACTGAGGTGTACTGAACTCGCCTCTCCAAAAGGCTGAGCAACAGTCACCTCACCTAGGAAATGCCATCTTAAAGCCCAAGAAGGGAAATTGTAAGTGCATTACCTATTTGTGACATGTTTTATGTTTACTATAAATACTACACTTAGATACTTTTCCTGTTATGTCTGCTGTTTTTGAGTTTTTCTAGATGCCATTAAAGTAGAAATTAGATAAGGAAGGGAAAGGGTTTGCAAGAAATCTTAAATTGAGTATTAACTACTCGAAATGATGTGATGCAATCCCAAAGTCTGATAGTGTTTAAAAACAGCTATAAAGAGAGAATTAAAAATCAAAGGGGAAAGGGGTCAGTACTGCCTAGTACAGTTATTGATAGGAAAAGAGTCAGAGAGGAAGCCATTTACCCTTTCTCTAGCCGACATTGAAGAGTAAGGCTGAAGATGGAGGTGAGGAGTAGGGATGGGTTAAAATGTTTGCCTCAGAATGAAATTAGTGAAAAATGGCACTTTCCGCTTGGTGACAAATTTCCTGTGAAAAATGCCATTATCCCGCTTTTTTCGCCTAGCTCATTGCATTGATCAACTCAATGGGAAGAAACATTTTTCTCCAACACATGAAAGTTTTCTTTAGTTTTCTACAACCATATACAAGGGTATCAGTAGGGATGGGTGAAAAATTTAGCCTCAAACTGAAAATGGCAAATAATGGCATTTCGTAGAACGTGACGATTTTCCACTTTTTTCGCCTACATCATTCCATTGAAATCAACGGGAAATTTGAATTCACACACAACACATAAGAAATATTATTCTATTTCCCAAAGGCATATTATAAAAGTGGCATGAGGATGCCTGTGTTGGTGGGGTGTGGGGAAAGAATCAGTTGAACAGGGAATTTTTGGGGGGTTGGGGTTTGTTTACTGGGATTGGGGGGCAGTTAATACAAATTAAATCCTAAATAAAAATAAAACCCCCCATAAGACATGATATAAAAGGGGTCTGAGGAGGGAGCCTGTGGGTGGAGTCTTGGGAAAGAATCAGTTGAACAGGGAATTTGTTTTGGTGGGGGGGGGGGGTCTTGACTTGTATTGGAGGAACAGTTAATAAAAAAATACATAAATCAAATAAAATAAGAAATTTGTATGTAAAGTGATAGAGACAGGAACCCCCTGACATAAACTGCCATTGGGGTGGATTGATACTTGACTTTATAGAGTATTTTATAGAGGTTGATTTGTTAGATTTGTTTTTAGAGGCCCAAGCCCTGAAGAAACATTGATTTGTAGGACTTAGGCTTGTTAGAAAACAAAAAATCAAAAATTGTTTATTTTTTTGTAGGACTATGTTTTTATTTTTATTTATTTATTTATTTTTTTTTAAAGCACAAGCCCCGAGAATAAAAATGCCAGCAGGTCATGTTGGCCAGTGGCCACTGGCCATTGTCAAATGTCCTACTCAGTCCATAATTGCAGGATTTGCAATTGCTGTTCTTATTGCTGCTGTTGAGTTGTTTAATCAGCAGGATGATTAGGCAATGGGATCAACAATAGCAGTAACATGGATGATGAAGGTTCCAATAGCCACGATTATCTCCAGTGATGCGTCTGTGTCAGTAGCAGAACAATAAGTAGCCCCCAGTGGAGAAAACAAGAAGTTGGCCAATAATTCTTCTCCACCTGCCCTTCCTCCAAAATCATGGGTGTGTCATTATTAGAATATACATTTTTCCCTTGAGAGCAAGAACTGTGCCTCTCGTCAGCAACTGCAATGTGCACATTGTGTGTGGTAAATAACACGTGGGGTCACAACTGTATCCAAACACAATGACACCAGAACCCAAGTACTGTCGCTGTTGCTATTCCCCTTGTCCAGAACCCACTAAGGACATGTGACAAATTGGTGACAGTTTAATAGTAATGATGAACCTTCCCTGCCAGCATCATAGAATATTCTGCTGAATGGACTCTCCTCAGATGCCATTTGATGCCCTGTTTGCTATTCTTCTCCACCACACTACCATGTGTGGTCAGTGCACCACACAGTGTGCAATGGGTAAAGAAGAACTGCCACATCCTAACATCAACAGAGTGGCTATCATTTGGCGGGGGAGGTAATGATGAACAAGGTGGATTGGCAGAAGATGTAGTTACCCTAGAAGGTGATGGTAATGGCGAGCTAGTTGGTTCACTTGTCATGGAACTTCCAGTCTCTGCCTGGATTGCACTGCTCTTTCTCCTCTTTGATCTTTACCTAGCCTTTTGTTGCCTTTCTGAAGAGTCAGGGGGTACAGCAACAGAGGTGCTTGATTTCTGTGGTGGGTGTTTGGCTTTAACATGTTTAACATAAATGTCATATTGTCTGCATTTCATGTGTAATATCAGGGTGCTTGTGCCAAGGTGTGTTCCCTCATTTCCTCTTCTTATTGACTTGTCACAAATTGTGCACAGTACCATTGGTGATGACTGCACTGTGTCTGTCCCAAGAGAAAAATAATCCCACACCCATGACTTCAGTGGGGAGGGAACAGGTGAAGAAAAATGTCCTTTCTTCTTGTGCTCCACATTCCCTTCACTGTCTGTGCTGGCAGCGGATAATGTTGCTGCTGTTGCTGCTACTGCTTCAGATTCAGCACTGCATCTAGGACCAGGAATATTGCTGGCACTGGCAAGTGGAACCTGTCCTAGTCCCACATCACTTGTTGACCCCATTCCCACTGTGTCCACGGTGGTCTGTAGCATACTAGCTTGCTCCTCAGCATCCTGCTGCCCTTGCAGCTTGGCAGCAGCAGGAATTAGAGCAGCTGCAAATTCCTCAAATTCCAAAATGTCACTGCTAGTGGTGTGGTGGTGATGCCCATCCTCATCCCTGTCTCCCATGCCTTCTCAGTTTCTGCTAAAAAGGCCATCAATGTCTCTTCCACCCCAGCTTCTCCAGCATCATCATCACCACCACCACTAGTCCCTACGTGCTGCTGCTGTTCTATTATAGACATCTCACTGCTGCTTGGAGGAGGTGACGAACAGTGTGACAGAGGGTCCCCTAATGTCACACTTGACATTTCTTTTTGACCTTAAGAAGGCAGACTGGCAGCAGTAGCATCAGTCATAGGCAGCTGATCTGTTCTCCTACTGGTGATAGTGGTATTAATTGTGCACCTGCTCTCCCCCAACAACAGTTCTGGCCTATTAGTCTTCAGAATCCTATTCCACTTGGACACTTTAGTGAAGGGAAGGGGAGGACTCCCAGGGTCAGAGGAATGATGTGGGCTCCCTTGACTGATAGTCTGGACGCTCTCCGGCTACTTCACCATTACTGCTACTACTACTAACATTAACCACATTAATTTCAGCCTCAGATTCTTCCTCCTCACAATCACTAGTAATATGAGGATATTGTTGATTACTCGGTCCTTCACTCCTAACGCTAACAAGCTGCTGGACCTTAGTAGTAGTACTAGCACTGGCGGGACTGCTTGGGGATGGCAAGTGTGATTAGGGTCCCCTTGTTATCACACTTGGCATCATCTTCTCCTTCCCCCTCTCCTGAGTATTACAAGACACACTAGCAGCAGATTCAGCACTGGTGGCAGCAGGGGCAGCACATCTTGCAGCAGGCACAGGCAGCTCACCTGTCCTGCTCTCACTACTACCCTTTTCTTCCTCTCTTCCCATTAAATTCCCCAAGATCCCTAGGGGTGATTTAGGGGGACTGCACAGCATTGGTTCAGCTGTGCTCACTTCTTCCTCCTCCTCCTCAGACTCAGTGGACACATAAGGGCCCTTCCAGTTCCTTGTTCTATTAGTTTTAAGCCTGCTCATACTTAAATCATTCACTATGAGCTTCTCTTGCCTCAATTTTACAAACAATTCATAGCAGAACACGTCTACCTCGCTCTGTAGCTGCTTCTATTGTGTTTCACTTTTTTTATATCAAAAAAGTGAAAATCAATGGGTGGAAATGGGCCACTGAAAAATTAGTGGGGTATTTTGGTCAATGAGCAAAAAACGCAAAAAAATGTAGTTGCTGTTTTAAAAGCAGGTTTTCCCACGAAAAAGCAGACAATAACGTGGTTTTCACAGGATTTCTTCCGGGAACACGGTGACAACTTTCACCCACCCCTAGGTGTCAGGCTCTCACAGCATGCCATTTTGTCTTTGTGAGTGGAGAGAGCAGCATGTTTTTGAGCTAGAGAAGAAAGGCAAATAAAAGGGAATTGAAGCTTAGTTTAGAGAGTCATTTAGGTAGGACATTTGTTCTCTATATTAAGATAGTCTGGGGGCACTCTTGGGAAGAAGAACTGAGAAAAGAGGTTGACCCAAAATAACCCAAAATTTGAAGTGACAGACTGGCAAGACACAGGCAGCTGGGGTAAAAAATTGCTTGCTGATATATATATATTTTTTTTTCAGATGAACTGTGATAAGATAGGGAGGACAACTTAAAAAAAATATAAAAAAATAAAATAAAAAAAAATCCATAAATAATTACACAAATTAATATATTAGACAACGGACTGGGAGCCTGATGTGAGCTCTGTGACTGAGGAAGACTTGATAGACAGCAGACAACACTGAGAATTTTGTTCAGGGCCAAGGCAAAACATCACACTCCATCGGTTGTGTACTGTAGAGAGTAAAAACACACATAGTAGTTGAGTAATGTCTAGCAAATGCACAAGCAGGAGGGGGAAGGTAGACCATTGCAGAGACGTTTGAGTAAAGTGGTAGTACAAAAACTGACTGCAGCAATGATGCTTCAGCATCTGCAGTGAATGATGATGATGATCCCTTTCCTCCCAGGGTGGATACAGTTTGTCAAGGTCCCACCAATCACACCATACCAGTCCCCACCACCACTAAATACACATCTGCCACATTTTAGGTTGAACTTTATTTATTTTTAATCACTTGACATCATCATGGATACGTGCCAGTGTCACTTAAGCAGAAAGTAAGTGTTGTGGGCAAAGGACAAATGCATACTGCAAGCAAACACATTTTTCAAGGTATAGATTGCTGTAGGACTCACAACTTTGACTTCCAGTTACTTATTTCTCCACTACAGCCCTTAGAAGAAGTAATATTGTGGTGGGAAATGTTGAACTATAATAAACATAGGAGAAAAATGTGTTAGAATTGGTGAAAAATTTGCTGGAATAAGAGAAAAGGAGGAACATTTTGCATTGGAGAAAAGGAGAACATTTTCAGGAAAAAAGAGAAAAATTGTCAGTTTTTTGCAAGAAATTTTTCTCACTTTTCACCTACCCCTAGTGCTGGGTACTGGAGTGCCTAAATGGTGTGAATCATGACATAAAGTGGGACTGGGTCGGATTGAGCAAAGAAAGGGCGGGATTTGACTCTGGAGTAGAAGGGAAGTAGGTGGAACAGGGTTGGAAGTAAATGGAATTATGAGAATTGGGAGGAGTTAAATTGATAACTCTCCAAAGCTGGAAAATCAGCCTCTGCCTCCAGAGACCCAGTAATTAACTCTAAAAACTTGAGTCTCTGGGCAGATCAGGAGAGTTTCCATGTGTGCTCGTGGTACATCGGCTTTAGTTCTGCAAGGCCAAAAAGAAAACTGTAGTTAGGATACATATAGGCAAAAGATGAAGCAAGATGAAGTACATAATCTTATTTGGATAAATGTCGTTCACATATTTATCTATGTCCTAATAGCATTTTGTGTTTGCACATTCATCAATGAGTAAGTGTTATATAAATATGCCAATTCCATCCATCAAGTTCAACCTGGAAGATCCAATGCTAACCCATGGGAAGTACATATACACATATGTGCTTGTATTGTGGTATGGCAGCAATTACACTAATAGTTTTGTATTCGCTGCATTACAAATGCAAGAAAGGGAAAAACAGTTGAGAACTACAGTGATCTCATGAAGAAATCTGCATGTCAATAAGCTACTCTAAACAATCTAGTAGCCAGTTAGAGATGTAAAGCAGTGGTTCCCAACCCTCTTCTCACATGTGCCTGAAAGGACAAGTCTTTAGGATTTCCATGCTTGTGCACAAGTGAGTTAATTAAAGGTATGAGCCTCTGATTAACTCACCTGTACTCAAGCTGGAAAATCCTAAAGACATGGCCTATTAGGGGTCCTTGAGAAGAGGGCCGAGAACCAGCGCTATAGGTTGTTCTTCATAAGTTAGTGTGCTTTGCTTATAATAATACTTTACAAGGAATTGCAGTTGCTTTTAGCCCACTCTACTTTTTATGCTTGTGTATAATAAAAAACTGTGTCCATATGTCCACTTCTACATTGGACCATGCCCAATCACATAAAATGGACTTACTAGGACTTTGGAACAATCTAGTCACAGATTTACATAACTGCACAAACATTAACCCATAAGAATTCTTACTATGTCAAGTAAAAACTTTTCACTGTCATGTCCTTACCGGTGTTTCATCGGCACTCTGGTCCTTCGTGATCTGTTTCGGCACTGCACTCTGCCTCCGCTTTTGTTCCTTATGGTGGTTGTCCTTGCCCCTTCTCTGGCTACTGTTCTGTCCCTCCTTAGCTCCCGTTTTGCTCCCCTTCTGGCACCGTCTCTCTTGCCTCCTTTCTGACTCTTTCCTGTCGGCTCTACTGCCGACGGCCGCTGTTTCTGTGGCCATTTCTCTGGGCATGCGCAGGAGTGGCTTACAGTGCATAGCCTTAAAGGGGCAGTGGCTGCACACTACTGACGTGTTAGTATAGCATCTTTAGTAGTGTTGCAGCCAGTTTATATCTAGTATTACCTGTGCATGACCTTTGCTGTTCCAGACCTAGCCTTAGTTTGACGATTCCAGTTCTGAGATTTCCGTGTTGACCCTTGCAGTTGCCTCTAAGGGTCCTTAAGGGGTTAAAACACTCAGGAATAGGTGTAGTTACTGGAGACAGCAGTGGCATGTCTGGAAGACCACACATGCACAGTGCCTATGCAAACTGTTTTGAACAGTAAATCTACTGTTAAATATTTTTAAATTAAAAGACACGGGAACAAGTGTAGTTGATGGAAACAGAAGTGGCACCCAGGATTCACATCCATACTTTCTGGAGACAGTAGTGGCATGTATGGAACACTGCAAATGCACATACCTGGGAACCCTCAGGGTTTGACCCTGAGACTTCGGGTTTTGAACCAAATCTCTCTCAGGGTGAATGACCAAATTCTCAGTGTGAGAGAGTCCAGTGTTTCCTACAATATGATAAACACCAATGTACTGCTTATTTAATGTTCATATTAGTCACATATCTACCAGAAAGGCAGAGGGAGAAGTAATATATCAGAACTGAAGAATGTTAAATGTTCCTTGAGGACTGATTGGATCATCATTGGTCGGATTAAACATTGACATAGCAACAATCATCTGCTTTCTTCTGAGCCTTAAGGGTCAATATTTCAGAGATCTCATGGTGAGACAATTTCATAAGTTCCCAGGTATGCATAAGCAAAGTGCCTATATGCCCCGTTTTTAACAGTAAATCTACTTTTAAATGTTTTCAAATTAAAACACTCAGGAACAGGATAATTGCTGGAGACAGGAGTCATGTTGACAACACTGATCGTGCACAGTGCACGTCGGTTTAAACTTTTAATTTCTATACCCCTGAAGAAGTCTTGTGTGTAATATATAGTGAAACATGCTGAGTAGCGTGACAGTGTTATGGAGAAACCCAATGTACTGCTTATATTCACATATACTGGTAAATGAGGAGAGTGTTGAATTTCAGAGAATCTGGATAATGCAAAGTGTTCTATAATAAGAAAGCATTAACAGAATGGTCGACTAAGCGTTTGTTCCTATAATGGATTTGATAAGAAGATCGACATAAAATGATGTACATTGAAGGGGGATTGCAATGGAAGTGAACTGTAAGTATAATGTTCCCTCAGTTCACATATTGCCTATTATGAATGTCTGTCTTGTGCATCTTACGCTTATGCGTCTGCTTATTCAAATCTATTTCAGTTGACCTTGCTTCATTAACCTCAGGCATTTATTTTGCAATGCCATGGTGACTTTGCTCTTAATATTGCTTTAATATTTAAACCTCCTATGTGCTGGATTGACTCTTACGTATGAGATCTCTATTTACAATTCAGAATTATAACTATCCTGTTTTCCTATATTCACAACTGGATACAGTGGACATTTACTGATTGTGCTAATAATACATATTTTTATTACATATAGTGAATATGCAGTAAATATTTTTGTTTGGGTATATAGGGATTAGGAGAGGGTATGGCATCTTTAGTAATGTTTGGTGCTACCGCCTTTTATTCCTTTTTTGATTTTTGTATTTGTTTACAGTTATTTTTTTGTTTGGTTGTATATTTCTTCTTTTGATTTGAATTTTCTTTTGGGGGATTTTTTTTGGGGGGAGTGGGTGATAATATGTGGCTATTTATTGGATTTTCTGATAATATCCTTGCTGGATTTAACAAACCTATGATTTTTTTACATTTGAAAACATTGGGTATGTGAGTGCTTGTTACTTCTTTTGTTTTTACCTGTCTATAGGTTTTTGTGTTTTGTAATTAAATTTTAGAATTATTCACCACTGTACTTAATTTACACAGCAATACCCATAGACATAACATATTCTTTTGAGCGGGAAGAATATTCTTTTTTGTTTGTGACTACTTTTAATTTCATTTAACTCAAAACGCTCAGGAACAGGCACTGGAACACTGTGCATGCACAATGCCTATGTGCACTTAAGTTTCAACAGTAAATCTACTTTGAAATATTTTTAAATGAAAACACTCATAAACATGTGTATTGCTGGTTTTACGGTTCAGTACAGGCAGACACGGTAGGTGTCAGTTAAACACAATTTCATTGAAACACAAAAGGAATAATGTAACCCTCACGGGTCCAGTAAATAGCAGCAAAACTGACACAGGACAGGTTACAAGCAGGTTAACCCACACGGGTCCAGTATGGTACACAAACACAATACTGACACAGGTCACGTAATTAACTCGATACAGTGCATGAGAGTCCAATATGTACAGTGGAGCCACTGGCTACGCGGCCAGAAATAGCGGAGGCCCAATGTCGCCGAAGGCAGCAGGAGGCAACAATGACAGAACTGCAACGGTAGACAGGCAAGGATCACCTGCATGGGGTTACAACGGTGGACGCCCACTGTGAACTACACAAGGCTGGTCAGAGCTTGCGCCAAACCTGAGGCCCTATAGAGCTGTCAACACCAATGCTCTTGCTACCCACAAAGGGTTAATGTGTATCTAGATAAAATGGATGGCAACCGGAAGCGCCCAACGGACCTATGGAATCGGTACGCACAGAGTAACAGAACCAAACCACACTGGTGTAGCAAGTTGGTAATGAGGCACCACCCCCAAAGGGGTTAATGATCGCAAGGGTCTAGATAACGGCAACCACGGGATGCGCCCAACTGAACCCAAGTGAAGACCAAGCGATCACAGCTCGGTGTGAAGGAAACTGGCACACTGAGACTCTGAACCACCTGACAGGATTGAGCAAGGTACCGAAGCAATGAGACACAGTATAGAGATAACCGTGCAAGTAGTAAGCAGCAGGAACTGCCCAGGATTTGCCCAGCCGGGCAAGCAGAAAGCAGGAACCACCGCCAAGCCGATTCGGTACACAGCACAGGAACGTCAGCCAAGCCGGGTCGGTACATGGAGCAGGAACGTCAGGCTCGCCGGGTCGGTACACGGAGCAGGAACATCTGTCTCGCCGGGTCGGTACACATAGCAGGAACGTCAGCCAGGCCGGGTCAGAACAGGAAGCAGGAACGTCAGCCAATCCGAATCAGTACACAGAATCAGGAATGGAGACAATGGCGTTGTCAGGCAGTCCGGGGTCATACACTGGTATCAGGATAGCAAAACTAGCGCTAGGCATCTGGTACACCACGAAAGGGCAACTGAAAAGGCTGTCACTGGGAGGAGCAGTACAGAGAAGCCAATAGGACAGCAGCAACACAAGATAGACAGAATGTTGCCTGATCATGGGCGCCGTGATAGCTGGAGACAGCAATGGCAGATCTGAAACTCTGTGTGTGTACAGTGCGTATGTGCATTTTTATGAACAATAAATCTACTTTTCATTATTTAAAATGAAAACACAGGCACAGGTGTAATTGCTGGAGATGGCTGAGTGTGTCTGGTACACTGCTCGTGACGAGTGCCTATGTGCACTTCAGTTTGAACAGTAAATCAACTTTTACATTTTTTAAAATTTATTCAAAATCTCATAAACAGGCATAGTTGCTGGAGACAGCAGTGGCTTGTCTGGAACACTGCATGTGAACAGTGCCTATGTGGCCTTTTTTTGAAAAGTAAATCTACTTTAGATTTTTTTCTTTTTTAATTAGAACACTCAGTATCATTTGCTGGAGACAACTGTGTGTGTTTCGAAAACTGCATGTGAACAGTGCCTATGTACGCTTAAGTTTGAACAGTAAATCTACTTTTATTTTTGCATTTTTTTATTAAAGAGCACTGGAGTGTCTAGAATAGGGATGGGCAAAAACTTTTGCCTCAAACCAAAATCAGGGAAAAATGGCACTTTTTTCTTGGTGAAAAATTTCCCTCGAAATGTGCCATTTTTCTTCTTTTTTCACTTAGCTCATTGCAATATAAATCAATGGAAGAGAAAATTTTCCCCAGTCAGATGAAAGTTTTCTCTATTTTTCTACAGCCATATAAAAGGGTGTCAGGCTCCCACAGCATGCCATTCTGTGTTTGTAAGAGAAGAAAGCAGCATATTTTTGAGCTAGAGAAGATAGGCAAATAAAGGAGAATTGAAACTTAGTTTACTGAGTCTTTTAGGTAGGACAATTGTCCTCTGTATTAGGGGAGTCTGGGCACACTCTGGGCGAGAAGAAAGGAGGAAGAAGGTTGACCACAAATACACCAAAATTTGGTGTGACTGACTGGCAAGACACAGGCAGCTGGGGTCCAGATTGCTTGCTGATTTTTGCTTTCATTGTCTCTGTGCTGGGGAATTCTGGGGAAAGAAGTTGTTGATTTTGTTTAGTTATACATTTTTTTTGGGGGACTGACTGATAGGATGGACAACTTTAAAAAAAAAATAAATAAAAACAAAAAAATGTTAAAAAATGAGTACATAATAATGAAACAAATAAATATATTAGGTGACAGACAGCTCACTGGGAGCCTAATGTGAGCTCTGTGACTGAGAATTTTGTTGAGGGCTAAGGCAAGACATCTTCTCCATCAGCTGCGTACTTAGAGAGTAAAAACACAAACACAGTAGTTGAGTAATGTCCAGCAAACACACAAGGGGAAAGATGGAACAGTGCAGGGACGTAGGAGTAAAGTGTTAGTTCAAAAACTGACTGCAGCAATGGTTGCTGCAGCTTGTGCAAAAAATGAAGATGATCCCTCTCCTACCACGGTGAATGCAATTTGTCATGGACCCACCAATCACACCACACCAGTCCCCCACCAACACTACCATACACATCTGTCACATTGTAGGTTGTACTTTTTTTTTTTCACTTGACATCATCACGAATATGTGCCAGTGTCACTTAAGCAGGAAGTTAGTGTTGTAGGCACTGTGAAGTAAAATTAGTTTCTTCTGGTATTGTGACATTGGTTTCTATTGACGTTGCTCTACTTTGCATTATACATAGGGCCAATAGTCCAATATGGTTTCATACCTTCTGCTGCTTCATCATCTACCTTTCCCTCATCATACACTAGGGTGCCCTGGTGGCTTTTGTAATGCCCACAATCTCCATTTTCCCCATTCTTCCATTCCATTTATTTGTTCAGTGGCATTTCTTTAACAATTTAAGAAAATTTCCAAAGAATCCAATTTGAGAAACGCACAGTTTCTCTCATGCAGAGGAAATTTTTCTGGGATTTCAGGCCTTGGCTATCCGTAGGTGGGTTTACACTGATATGCACATGGATATTTTTTCTCTATGAGGGCAAAAGAGAGTGAAAGAATGACTGGCAGGTCCTGAGAGCACACACATCTATAACCATCTATATTTATCTGTATTATATATATATATATATATATATATATATATATATATATATATATATACTGAAAAGGTTATGGTGGTCAATAAGACTTGCTCTTCCCACAGAAATCTCACATTTGCAGTGTTTGTTATGTGAGATTTCTGTGGGAAAAGCAAGTCTTATGGCTTGACTGGGGTGTCAAATTTTTGTTTAACATTGTTCCCAATTGTACAGCGCTGCGGAATTAGTTGGCGCTATATAAATAAAGAATAATAATAATAATAATAATCTACCACCCACCAAATTCAGGTGGAAGGGATTTTCATTCACTTTTTTCACCACCATAACCTTTTCAGTTCAGTGCACTCCACTAGTGCACCAAGCCTCAATAGCAAGCCAGTAAAACCAACCTCATGCTGATGAGTTGCATTAACAACAAAACTGCTGTCCATGAGTGGTTCACTGGCTTTGCATCTCTTTCTGAGTTGTGTCTTAAAGCTGTGCTCATCATACACATACTCTAAGGAAACCATGTATAAAGTGGAATCTGAGGCAAAAAGGTGATTCCTTGTTAAACTTATTTGAATATGCCTACCCAGAATCCCTTGCAGTAGTAATAAACACTGCAAATGCGAGATTTGTGTGAGAAAAGCAAGTCTTATGGCTTGACTGTTGTGTCAAAATTTTGCTTAACATATATGTATTTATAAATTAAATAAAGTAATCTGTGTAAATAAATACTTCAGTTATGCTCTAAATTATTTATTCAGCTCCACAAAATGGTGTCAACAGGTCATGAAATAACCAAAAAATGATTGTAACTACTTTTAATTTTATTTATATCAAAACAATCCGGAACAGGCACTGGAACACTGTGCATGCACAATGCCCATGTGCACTTAAGTTTCAACAGTAAATCTACTTTTAAATATTTTTAAATGAAAACACTCATAAACATGTGTATTGCTGGAGACAGCAATGACAGGTCTGAAACACTGTGTGTGTACAGTGCTTTTGTGCACTTTTGTGAACAATAAATCTACTTTTTAAAATGAAAACACTAAGGACAGCTTGGAGACAGCTGAGTGTGTCTGGTACACTGTTTGTGAAGAGTGCCTATGTGCACTTCAGTTTGTTTTATTTGTTCAAATTCTCATAAACAGGCGTAGTTGATGGAGACAGCAGTGGCTTGTCTGGAACACTGCATGTGAACAGTGCCTATGTGGCCTTTTTTTGAAAAAAAAAGTAAAAAAAAGTAAAGTAAGTTTTAAGAAACAGGTATAGTTGCTGAAGACAACTGGGTGTGTTTCGAAAACTGCATGTGAACAGTGCCTATGTACACGTAAGTTTGAACAATAAATCTACTTTTAATTTTTTTTTATTAAAACACTCAGGGTTAAGTTACTGTAGACAGCAGTAGAATACTGTGCCTTTTTAACAGAAAATCTACTTTTAAATTAAAGCGCTCAGGAACAGGCATAGTTGATGGAGTGTGTACAGTGCCTACGTGCACTTTTTTACTTTTCATTTTTTTTTTTTTATTTAAACACTCAGGGACAGCCATAGTTGCTGGAGACAGCAGTGCCTTGTCTGGAACACTGAGATCTTTTATTTATTTATTTTTAAATTAGAACAGGTGTAGTTGAAGACAGCATGGGGCATGTATAGAATACCATACATGCACAGTGACTATGTTCACTTAATTTTGAACAGTGAATCTATTTTTTTTTTTGTGTTTTGTTACATTAAAACACTAAGGAACAGGAGTAGTTGCTGGAGACATTAGTGTTTTGTTTGGAACACTGCACATGCACAGTGCATATGTGTGTGTGTGTATATATATATATATATATATATATATATATTTAAAAAACTGTTTAATATTTAGCATGTGTTTATAAATTAAATAAAATAATCTGTGTAAATAAATACTTTGGTTTTGCTCTAAATAATTTATTCAGCTACACAAAATGGTGTCAACAGGTCATGAAATAACCTAAAAATTCTTGGTAATGCCCTGTTCACCAACCACTCCCCCCGCAAAACCAATAAAACGAAAGTGTCCCCCTTTGGTCATTCGAAAAGTTGGGAAGCATGATATAAATCTGTTTCTGGTTCACTGTATGCACCTCCCCAGGGCAGTATGGGGGCGGATTTTGCCAAGCCCCCCTGACCACTCCTGTCAAAATCACTGCAGCGAGAGTCACCACCTTGGACTTGCAAAGGTACCTCCTTCCAGTGCCCCTCTTAATGCCTAGGGATGCAGAAAAGGGGAGGGTCCACCTCTGCCTCCCTCACCTCTGCCACCCTCTCACACTCTCCACACCACTACCATTTGGTGATTTTATATATATATATATATATATATATATATATATATATATATATATATAGAGAGAGAGAGAGAGAGAGAGAGAGTGTTGTTTGTTCACAGTGATGCACAACTCTTTTTCCTATTTGACTGAAATAAAGCCAGATTGTTCTCTGGCACCTCACTGACAAGGCCCTTAGCAGGCCAAAATGTACATCTGTATTTTCTCTTGTGCTTTGACTGGCATTATGGGGCTGGAAGGCTGTGGGAGAAAACAGAATTAACAAGCAAAAACATGTTTTGTTCATTGGCTTAATCCCACATTATAAAGTATTAAATATGGAAATTACCTATAAACCATTATCATGGATACTAGAGAAGTTGTAGTGCTTTGTCATAATGCAGAGACATCATAATGCATTAGTTTTCCTTTTCATGTGAGTGACCTTTTAAAAGAAATAAATTATATTGTAAAGACAAAATACAAATCAATGGTACTGTAAACATAAATAAAAAAGTATAGATGTGAATGAACATCTGTTGTACTGAGAGTTGATGTGAATGGCAAAATAACTCATATTTCCCAGGCACACGCTGACACCTTGTGGTACATTTTGGAATAAACACTGGCTACAGACTAATTTTATTACAAACTATAACAAAATCCAACAACATTCCAGTAATATGACAAACAGTCACAGCATTGCAAGGGGAATGTATGATGGTGATTCCTTGCTATAATAAGCATAGGGAACAACAATGTTTTTGTGGTATGTTTGGCTAACCTCTGTGTTGGGGCTGTGCAATCTGAGGTCCACAAATTGTGGAGAAATACAATTCCCAGCATTCATAGCCAGGTGTATACCTCTCAACATTTCAAATAGCTAAAGAGGGACACTTTTTCTTTTAGGTAGTGTTCTTGGGGGCGTGGCTGATGGGTGGGGCATTACCAAGAATTTTTAAGTTATTTCAGGACCTATTGACGCCACTTTATGTAACTGAATACATGATTTAGAACAAGAACACAGTTTTATTTACACAGACTAATCTATAAAAACATACTGAAATTTAAACAAACAATAAAGTGAATAATATTGCTGTGGAGCAATGTAATACACTTATATACACACAACACACCGTCTGATCTCCTATAAACTAGGGACACCAAGGTGGGAGAAAGGGACAGAGAGATTTGGTTCTCATACAGGGACTGTCCCTCATAAAGAGGTATGCAGGCGCTGGCTGCCTGGGGATGATGGGAATTGTTATCAACCGGAATGACTCAAATTGCACACTCCTGGTCTATTTAGTAAGAAATTCACTTTGAAAGTTGTCCTCTTAACCCCGCTTGTGCCCATGGATGGGAAGTGTGCAATTGTATGCATGCTGGCAGCCTAGTACATTCTTGCAAGTATCTCATAAATAGAAGAGAGAGAAAACTTTCTCCTCAAAGAAAAAAGTGCAATTCAAATTAAAAGTACAAGTTTTCTATTTATTCCACTGCAGACATATGTACCTGGGATTGCTCAGGGTTTGAACCTGAGACACAGGGTTTTGATCCAAATCTCAGAATCTTGGGGTTAAAGGGATAGTAATACTTTGTTTTATCTTTATTTTATTTTGTAGGCATTAAAAAAACGTGAAGGATATAAGTCTTATCTCTCAAACCTTTATGGTTTAAGAGATATTCACAAGCAAAGTATCCCCCCCCCTCTTCAGCCAGATCAGAAGGGAGGTGCCTAGGTAGACTGCAGAGAGGGACAATCTTCAATTAAGATAAGGGAAAAAGCTGAAAAACTTGTCAAGGGGGAAGGGCTTTCATTGTTTTCATATAAGGAAGATTGTCCCCTGCTGTTATCTGTCTGGTCATACAACCAGATTCACATCTGAGAAGAGATGGCTTACACTAGGTAAAAGGGGCGGGGAGGGGGAAACTTTGCTTGTGAATATCTCTTAAACCATAAACGTTTGAGAGATAAGACTTATATCCTTCATGTTTTTTTAATGCCTACAAAATAAAATAAAGATAAAACGAAGTATTACTATCCCTTTAATGGTTAAATTCTCATGATGGAAGAGTCCAGAGTTACCTACTATATGTGCTCCAGAAATGTATTACTTCTTTATCCTCTAAATTGGTGCTACTTCTATCTGAAAGGCAAAAGAGGAAGAGCTTTTTGGCATGAGTGTGTTCATGCAGTGAGATTTCTTAATTAATTATAGCATGTTATAGGTTAATTTTTGGATTAATTCAGGTACATCTGGGTTACAGCAAGCAGGTACACATTCCCTACAATGGATGTAACAGGAAGTGCTAAGAGTTAATATTTCAAAATATCAGGGTCAGCTCATTTTGGAAATTCCTAG
This sequence comes from Rhinophrynus dorsalis, assembly GCA_037306005.1. Classification (NCBI taxonomy): domain Eukaryota; kingdom Metazoa; phylum Chordata; class Amphibia; order Anura; family Rhinophrynidae; genus Rhinophrynus; species Rhinophrynus dorsalis. The sequence continues at coordinate 149,704,411 of CM074722.1, read as the reverse complement.
GTATCTATTCTTATCTCCCTGCCATGTCCCACTGCAATGATAGTCATAGAACCAGCCTTGCCTCACTACACTGTTAGCCATTAAACCACACATAAGCTAATCCCTCTATACTTGTCCTGTGGTAGCCAAACCACACTTACTGACCTTCCAACCTTGTCCGGTTGTACTGGTAGCTATAGAACTACACATGCTTTTTCCCCAGCCTTGACACAATGCTCTCCACACTGCTACCCCTCCATACATTTCTTCCCTCATCTCCACTTATGTTCCTTCTTGATGCACCATCCACACCCTCTCCATACCCCTCTCTCTACATCTTGAAAAATCCCTCTCTCTCTTTAAATCTACCCTGAAATCTTATCTTCTGGAGCACTAGGACCATGCACTGCCTATAGCCAAACTCAGCACTTGACACCCTCTTACCCCATTGTCTGTCTCCTTTTACCCATTTAGACTGTAAGCTCATCGGGGCAGGGACCTCTCTCCTATTGTTTCTATGAATGTGGCACTTATTTTATCACCTCTTATTTATTGCAACATACTTCTATTGTAAGGCGCTGCGTACACTTTGTGGTGCCATATAAATAAAGATATACATACATTGCACCAGTAGCCATAGAACCACATATTTGATCCCCAGCCTTTTTCCACTACACTGGTAGCTGTAGATCCACACCATCTTTACCTTTCCAGCCTCATCTTACTCTAGCCAAAGAACCAATCATACTGACCACAGAGATTTGTCCCAGTACACTGGTAGCCATAGGACCACACATATTGACCCCAAGCATGGGTGTCCACAATGAGGGTGAGGGGGGAACTTGCTTACCCTATACATGTCCCCTCAAGATAAACATAGGGGCTTGGATGGCTGACCTAAGGGGCATATTATGGTTTTGCACCACCACCCCTCTGTAAAAAATTCTGCAGATGCCCGTGCCCACAGCCTTATGTACTGTAGCCATAGAAAAACACATACTTACTCCACAACCTTGTCACCTTGTCCGACAGCACTGGTGGCTATAAAGCCACACATACTGGCCTCCAACTTTGTTCCTCTCTATCCAAAGAACCTCACACACTGACCCCACCATAACCTTGTCCTATGATAGCCATAGAACCACACATACTGACACCCCCTCCTTGTTCCACTACACTGGTAGCCATAAGGATGGATAACATGAGGCCCTCCAGCTGATGCCAGACTACAACTCTCATCATTACCTGCCAGCCAGTGATGGATTGTATTCTGGCAACAGCTAGAGGGCTTCCCATTGCCCACCACCATAAAGCTACAAATAATTACCCCCATCCTTGTCCTACTGTGCTGATAGCACACATAGTAACCCCTCTAATCTTGTCCTACGCTAGGAATAGAACCAAATATACTGACTACCCAGCCTTGTGCCACTGCACTGGCAGCTATAGGACCACACATACTGATCTCATCCCCAAACCTTCTCCAAAGGTAGCCATAGAACCACTCATTCTGACTCCCCATCCTCAATGCACTGGTAGCCATAAAGCCACACATACTGACCTTGAGCCATGTCCAACTCTAGCCATAGAAGCATACACACACACACTGAACCCTGGCCTTGTTCCTCTGTACCCATAGGACCACACATTCCAACCCTGTCCACAAGCCTTCTTCCATGGTAACCATAGAACTACATATTCTGACTCCCCATCCACAATGCACTGATAGCCTTAAAGCCACACATACTGACCTCCAGCCTTGTCTCACTCTAGCCACAGAACCATACATACTGAAAACTTCACCCATCCCTATTGGCTGTACCACATGTTGGGGGTTTTCTGGGTTCAGCTTGCTCTGCTCAAAGGTTAACTGTCACTGTTCCCTCTTTCCCATTCTCCCCCATGCTTCCCTGTTCCCTATTTTCTCTACTCATGTCATTCTTTCCTGCTTCTACTCACACCCCCCGATTCCCTTTCCTTCTTTTTCTACTTGCTTCTTTGCGTATCCTTTCATTTTCCTCTTCATCCTGCGATGCAATGCTATTGTTCACTGTTATACTATGTGTAATTCTGCTGGTCACTATGCCTATTTTTGTAACCTGTACTTTGTATTGAATGACTATGCATTGTTTTATGTTCAATGAAATTCAGTTAAAAAAAATTGGGGGCATAATAGTAATAGTAGAAGGAATGGGCAAAAACTTTTGCTTCAAAGCAAAATCTGTAAAAAATGGCACTTCCCTCTTGGAAAGAAATTTCCTACAAAAAGTGCTGTTTTCTCCCTTTTTTGCCTAGCTGATTGCATTGAAGTCAAAGGGAAGACTGAATTGTTCCCCACCACATGGCAGTTTTCTCTTCTTTTCCTGCAGGTATATAAAAGGGTGTCAGGTGCACAGAGCCGGATCACAGGCAAGGCGCACAAGGCTCCTGCCTAGGGCCCGGTCAAATGAGGGGGCCCGACGGAAATCTCATCCTGGACCCTGCTCAGTGCTCCCACTAACTCTCTTGCTCCGCTCTCAGTCTCAGGCCCGGTCAAAATGGGGTCCCAGCGGAAACCTCACCCCTGCTTAGTTCATGCGGACCGCATTCTCACCACGCTCCCCGAGTCCCTAAATAAACATGCAGCTGTCACTAGCTAAATGCCATCAATGTTCCATCTATGCATGTGTCAGGACTTCCTGTTCTCCCAGCACATGTGCTTTTGACTTGGGTTACACACATTGCTGGTCACGCGGCTACGGGGCTATAAAATAGAAAAGTGCTCGCTCTCTGTTTTGGGAGAAAACTTCTGACAGGAGCACATTGACTGGCATCAGGGACTGGGGGTAGCAGGCCACACGCACGCAATACGTTGCGTACCCCTCTGGCACTCAAAGTGTTAAGAGGCCCCACATTCTCACTGATTTAAAACTTAAAGGAGCAGTAAACTTTTTTTATGAAAACACATATTTTATAGAGCATTTCCTGCTGAATAAAACAAGGTAACTCCCATCGCTGTCAGATGTTTTATTCAAAATGTATAGCAGTTCAAATAATCAGGAAGTGAATTTACTGTGTTTACTTCCTGATAGTTCTAACTGACAGGAAGTGACAGGCAGTTTCTATCACATTCTATGGGGAACTGTATGTCTCTTGACTTTCCAGACTTTCCTTTCCATTAGAATCTAACAGGAAATCTAATTAGAATTTGACCACTAGAGGGCACTGCTAATGTAAAAAAACATGGGTTTAAACTGGAAATATAAATCTCTCAGCAGTGAGAGTACCCTTATTTACTCAATAGGAAAATCCCTACAATATATATTTTATCATAAAAAAAGTTTACTGCTCCTTTAAAAGGGACTTTAAACCGGTTGACTGCTAGAGAGGTCTCCAACTCATTACTTCACAATGCGTTGGAGACTTTTCTAGCATTCATGGGGTTAGAAGCCCCATTTAAATAAATGGTCATGTTTATTTTTCCCCCATACAGCAGTCAGGTGTATCTATATAATTAATGTGTGTAACAGAGGGACTTACACCTGACTTCTGTATGATGGACACTTACCTAGGTAAGTCTCTCTGTTACACACATTAATTATATAGATACACCTGACTTCTGTATGATGGACACTTACCTAGGTATCTATATAATTACTGGGTGTAACAGAAGCACTTACCTAGGTAGGAGTCCATCATACAGAAGTCAGGTATATCTATATAAGTACTGGGTGTAACAGAAGCACTTACCTAGGTAGGAGTCCATCATACAGAAGTCAGGTGTATCTATATAATTACCGTGTGTAACAGAAGTACTTACCTAGGTAGGTGTCCATCATACAGAAGTCAGGTGTATCTATATAATTACCGTGTGTAACAGAAGCACTTACCTAAGTAGGAGTCCATCACACAGCAGTCAGGTATATCTATATCATTACTGGGTTTAACACAAGCACTTACCTAGGTAGGAGTACATCATACAGCAGTCAGGTGTATCTATATAATTACTGGGTGTAACACAAGCACTTATCTAGGTAGGAGTCCATCATACAGAAGTCAGGTGTATCTATATAATTACTGTGTGTAACAGAAGCACTTACCTAGGTAGGAGTCCATCATACAGAAGTCAGGTGTATCTATATAATTACTGTGTGTAACAGAAGCACTTAACTAGGTAGGTGTCCATCATACAGCAGTCAGGTATATCTATATAATTACTGTGTGTAACAGAAGCACTTTCCTAGGTAGATGTCCATCATAAAGCAGTCAGGTGTAGCTATATAATTACTGTGTGTAACAGAAGGACTTACCTAGGTAGGAGTATCTTATTCAATTCTAAGGTACATCTATATAAAACATTTAATAAATCACTTGTCTCAGAGCTGTAGTTTCTGTGGTATCACTAGTGTATCCCTATTTCGACTGCAAGCTCTGTGGTATCACTAATGTAGCCCTATTTCAATTCTAAGCTCTGTTGTACATTTTTAATATATTTAACTCTTTGGGTGTCATGAAGGTGCCCAATGAATTGCTTTGCAATGCTTTATGCACCTTTCTGCATCCAAGGGGATAATGCATTAATTTTGTCTTCAATTAAGTTAGTACTAGTACCTATGCCATTCTGTGTTTGTGAGAGGAGAAAGCACCATGTTTTTTGAGCTAGAGAAGATCGGCAAATAAAGTGGAATTGAAGCTTAGTTTAGGGAGACTTTTAGGCAGGACATTTGCTCTCTGTATTAAGAGAGTCTGGGGGTACTCTGGGGGAGAAAAAGGGAAGAAGGAGGTGACCTCAAATATCAACAAACTTGGTGTGACTGACTGGCAAAATACAGACAGCTGGGGTCCAATTTACTTGCTGATCTTGCTGTTGTTGTCTCTTTGCTGGGGAAGTCTGGGGAAAGAATTTGTTGATTTTGCTCTTAGTTATATATATTTTTTTTTGGATAGGCTGTGATAAGATAAGGTAGACAACTTAAAAAAAAAGTAAAAGTAAGTTAAAAAGTTAAAAAAAGAAAACTATAAATAAATATATTAGGTGACAAACAGCTGACTGGGAGTATGACTGAGGAAGACTTGATAGCCAGCAGACAACACTGAGAATTTTGTTGAGGGCCAAGTCAAGACATCAGACTCCATCAGTTGTGTTCTGTGGAGTAAAAACACACACAGTAATTGAGTAATGTCCAGCAAATGCACAAGGGGCAGGGGGAAGGGGAAAGGTGGAGTAATACAGGGATGTGGGAGTAAAGTGGTCATTCATGGTTGCTATGATCACTCTCCTCCAGGGAAGATGTCGTTTGCCAAGGTCCCAACACAAGTTCCACCACCATCAGCACTAGGGATGAGCGAAAATTTTCACCTCAAACTAAAATTGGTGAAAAATGGCACTTTTCACTTGGTGAAAAATTTCCCTCAAAGTGCCATTTTCCCTGCTTTTTTCGCCTAGCTCATTGCATTGAAATCAATGGGTAGAAACATTTTTCTCCAGTCATGCAAGTTTTCTACAGCCATATAAAAGGCTGTCAGGCTCTCATAGCATGCCATTCTGTGTTTGTGAGAGGAGAGAGCAGCATGTTTTTTTAGCTAGTGAAGATAGGCAAATAAAGGGGAATTGAAGCTTCGTTTTAGGGATTCATTTAGGTAGGACATTTGTTCTCTGTAGTAGGGGAGTCTGGGGGCACAATGGGAAGAAGAAGGGTGAAAAGAGGTTGACCCAAAATACCCCAAAATTTGGTGTGACTGACTGGCAAGACACAGACAGCTGGGGGCCAAATTGCTTGCTGATTTTACTTTTATTGTCTCTGTGCTGGGGAATTCTGGGGAAATAAGTTGTTGATTTTGTTTTTTAGTTCTATATATTTTTTTGGACTAACTGTGATAAGATATGGTGGACAACTTAAAAATAAAAAAATGAAAAAGATAATTAAACAAATATATTAGACAGCTGACTGGGAGCTCTGTGACTGAGGCAGACATGATAGCAGACAAAACTGAGAATTTTGTTGAGGGCCAAGACAAGACATCACACTCCATCAATTGTGTACAGTAGAGAGTAAAAACACACACAGTAGTTGAGTAATGTCTAGCAAATGCACAAGCGGAAGGGGGAAAGGTGGAGGAAGTGCAGGGGTATGGGAGTAAAGTGCAAAAACTGACTGCAGCAATTGTTGCTGTAGCATGTGTAATAAATGATGATCTCTCTCCTCCCGGGGTGGATGCAGTTTGTCAATGTCCCACCAATCACACCACGTCATTCCCCCACCACCACCATTATCATACACATCTTCCACATTTTAGGTTGTACTTTATTTTTTTATAATCACTTTATATCATCATGAATACGTGCCAGAGTCACTTAAGCAGTAAGTAAGTTATGTAGGCAAAGGACAAAGGCATTCTGCATGCTAACACATTTTTCAATGTATATGTTGCTGTAGGACTCACAACTTTGACTTCCAGTTACTTATTTCTCCACTGCAGCCCTTAGAAGAAGTAATATTGTGCTGGGAAATGTTGCACCATATTAAGCATAGGAAAGAAATGTGTTAAATAGGAAAACATGTATTGAAATAGGAGAAAAATGTGTTGAATAGGCAACAAATGTGTTAGACTATGCGAAAAATGTTTTAGAATAGGAGATTAATGTGTTGGAATTGGTGAAAAATTTGCTGGAATAGGCGAAAAGGAGGAAAACTTTGCACTGGAGAAAAGGATAAAACTTTTCAGCACCAGTACAAATGAAAAAACATATGAGTCTTACTTTTTGTCTATATCTGAGTATTATTACACGTTTTCGGAGGTGCGGTTACCGGCTTGGTTATCTTGGACCAATTGGCCATAGGTCTGTTATACTTGCTTGGTGAGATGCCAGCTCTGAGTATAGCGTGTATTATACTGGAATATATGACAATTATTTTTTATATATGAGTGTTTTATGTATTCACTTTATTTTATTTGTATTTTATATTGAATGCTGTATGATTAAACTTAAATTTACAACAGAATCATACTTATTAACCCTTTCACTACCAATTTAAATATTGGGAACAGACGGTTGAGAGAAGGATCCTTGCGAATACGGGCTGTTCAAAACTTAGATGTAAGTGTGGAAGTGGGTAAGGGTTTGGTGATATCAAATACCTTTAACACCTATATACCTCTGTTTGAGGATTGCCGACCTTTAATTTCATGACATCAAGCCGTGTGCAAGGCAACTGTTAAGGAGAAGGATCGGTACGGATGAAGCAGTACACTGTTGAGTTTGAAACACAAAACGGATTGCAAGAATCTTACATATGAGTGGATATTATTTTTTTCCCATTTTGATTGAACAATTTTACTAATGTTTGCTTTTTGTCTTTGTTGATTCTGCTTTGCATATTTTGGAACTTTGGCTAAATAACGCTATAAGCAACTGCACGATTGAACTGAAGATTCAAGAAAGTCCCCCTTTTTAAGAATTTTAAGGACTTTGAGGTTGATATATTACCTATGTCATCAGGTTAACTTTCTTTTTTATTTATATGTGGATAATTTGGTTTGTTTTTGTATCACAAAGTTATTGAGTTTCGCCTGAAGTTGTCGATGTAATCTATTTGGAATTCTTTAGAGTTGGATTTTACTCGGGCTGAAGCTATATCTTATTTAGATAATCTATGTGATATTGAGTTTTGTTTATTTTATTTTCATTTTAAATATAATCTGGGATTTTGATACATTGTTAGCATAAGAGCCAAAGTTTTCTCCTTTTATATAAGAGGAGTAGTGATGAGCGAGCATGCTCGGCCGAAGCTCGGTTCGGCTCGAGCATCGCTCTGCTTGGCACATGGCGGTACTCGTACGAGTACCGCATGTGCTCGCCCGCCATGTTCGGGTCTCCTCCCCGCACGTTTCGCGGCTGCTGCGCAGCCAATAAACGTGCAGGGAGGCTCTGACATCAATGTAATGCCAGCAGCCATGTTGGCTGCTGGCATTACACTGATTGGCTGGCCAGAACCCGTGATCGGGTGCTGTATAGCACCTGACCAGCGAGTTCGGCTCAGTCTTAGCCAGGGAGAGATGAGGATAGGAAGGGAAAGTCAGTGTAGCGAGAAGAAAAGCGATTTAAAAAAAAAAAAAGACCCAAAAGTCCTTTTCAGGACTACTGTGTATGGGGGCAGCAGTTTATTTTGTTTGGGGGGGAAAAAATTATAAAAAAAAACATCACATATTCCGTTCACTGTGCCTAGCCGCAGATTAGCAGCACATTCTGTTTAGTGTGCAAAGTTTCAGATTAGCAGCACATTCTGTTTAGTGTGCAAAGTTTCAGATTAGCAGAACATTCTGTTTAGTGTGCAAAGTGTAAAATATCAAAGTCACATATTCCATTCACTGTGTCTAACCGCAGATAAGAAGCACATTCTGTTTAGTGTGCAAAGTTTCAGATTAGCAGAACATTCTGTTTAGTGTGCAAAGTGTAAAATATCAAAGTCACATATTCCATTCACTGTGTCTAACCGCAGATAAGAAGCACATTCTGTTTAGTGTGCAAAGTTTCAGATTAGCAGAACATTCTGTTTAGTGTGCAAAGTGTAAAATATCAAAGTCACATATTCCATTCACTGTGTCTAACCGCAGATAAGAAGCACATTCTGTTTAGTGTGCAAAGTTTCAGATTAGCAGAACATTCTGTTTAGTGTGCAAAGTGTAAAATATCAAAGTCACATATTCCATTCACTGTGTCTAACCGCAGATAAGAAGCACATTCTGTTTAGTGTGCAAAGTTGCATATTAGGAGAACATTCTGTTTACTGTGCAAAGTGTAAAATATCAAAGTCACATATTCCATTCACTGTGTCTAACCGCAGATAAGAAGCACATTCTGTTTAGTGTGCAAAGTTGCATATTAGGAGAACATTCTGTTTACTGTGCAAAGTTGCAGATTTGCAGCACATATTCCGTGTAATATGAAGAAGGCGGGTAAAAAGGGACGGGGAAGTGGACGTGATCCTGATAGTTCAGGGCGCGGGTCAGGACGCGTAGAAACTGTGCCTGGTGCCAGAGCACAAGACAGAAAGACATCCACCATACCTAGCTTCATGTCTCAGTTTACAGGGCGTCGCAGGACATCACTCTCGAGGTCAGACCACTGTGAACAGGTGGTTGGTTGGATTTCAGCTGATACTGCTTCCAGTCGGTTAAGCACCACCCTGTCTTCCACCAAGTAAACTCTCAGTAGCCAAGAGTCTGGTCAACATAATCCTCACCCTGATCATCCTTCCTCCCACCATAGAGGGTTTGGTCAAAGAAGTGATCCCACACTGGGATATAGTGAGGAGCTCGTCTCATCACCAATTCTTAATTTGAACCTCTCTCCAAGCACGCTTGCAGAGGAACATGACATCTTGTGCCCTGATTCACAACCTCTAGAGGGTACCCAATCACAAGAAGATGACAGAGGGGAACGGCATTTAAGGTCAAAGGAAGTGGATGATGATGATGAGACACAGTTGCCATTAAATCAACCACTATTACTGTCTCAAGACCTTGATGAGGAGGATGATATACAGTTGTCAATGACTGAGTATGTGGTGGGATCAAGACATGAGGAGGATGATCAGAGTGAGGAAGTGGAGGAGGACTTGGTGGACGATGAGGTGACTGACCCCACCTGGGAAGGTGTAGAGCCGAGCGATGACAGCAGTCCTGAGGGTGAGCCATCTGCAGCACCGCAACAGGCTGGAAGAGGCAGTGGTGTGGCTACAGAAAGAAGGCGGACCGCACCAAACCGGCCCGCAAATGTTCCACGGAGCACCCCCTTGCGTAAATCTCCCTTGCCAAGGGGTAGGTGTTCCGCGGTATGGCGTTTTTTTAAGGAAAGTGCAGACGACAAAAGAATTGTAGTTTGCAACCTGTGCCACACCAGAATGAGCCGAGGCATGAACACTAGAAACCTCACCACCACCAGCATGATCCGACACATGGCATCCAAGCACCGTAATAAGTGGGAGGAACGCCCGGATCGCCAATCTGTGTCTGCAGGCCACACCACTGCCTCCTCTTCCCCTGTTTTCGGTGCCGGCCAATCGCCTGTCGAAGGCGCAGGCCCGCATACCTCCCGCCCTGCACCTGTACCATCTGAAGCACCATCAGCGACCACATCCACTTCCCTGTCCCAGCTCAGCGTCCAAATGTCGTTACCCCAGGCATTTGAGCGCAAGCGAAAATACCCAGCCACCCACCCACAGGCCATAGCACTAACCTCACACCTTTCAAAATTACTGGCCATCGAAATGCTGCCATTTAGGCTTGTGGAGACTGAGTCCTTCCGCAGCCTGATGGCAGCAGCTGTCCCTCGGTACGCAGTCCCCAGCCGCCACTACTTTTCCCGGTGTGCCGTCCCCGCCTTACACCACCATGTGTCCCGTAACATCACCCGTGCCCTGACCAACGCAGTTACTGGGAAGGTCCACTTAACGACTGACACATGGACAAGTGCTTGTGGCCAGGGACGCTACATTTCACTGACGGCACACTGGGTGAATGTCGTGGAGGCTGGGAGCGACTCGGACCCTGGGATGGCACAGGTGCTACCCACGCCGAGGATTGCGGGCCCTACCTCCATCAGGGTTTCCGCCAGCACCTACGTTATTGGCTCCTCCTCCTCCGTTTCCACCTCCGAACTCTCTGCACGCAGCGCCACTCACCCATCAGCCGGTAGCTGGAAGCAGTGTAGCACTGCAGTGGGGAAGCGTCAACAGGCCGTGCTGAAGCTGATCTGCCTTGGGGACAAACAGCACACGGCCTCAGAGCTGTTGCAGGGGATAAGTCACCAGACCGAGCAATGGCTCTCGCCACTCAACCTGCAACCAGGCATGGTTGTGTGTGATAATGGGCGTAACTTGGTGGCGGCTTTGGAGCTCGGCAAGCTCACACACGTACCATGCCTAGCGCATGTATTTAATTTAGTGGTTCAGCGATTTCTAAAAACCTACCCCAATTTGCATGATCTCTTGACCAAGGTGCGCCGCGTGTGTGCACATTTCCGTAAGTCATCTACAGCTTCAGCCGGCCTGTTGAAGCTGCAGCAGCGCTTACAATTGCCAGCTCACCGGCTGCTGTGTGACGTGAGCACGCGCTGGAACTCCACCTTCCACATGTTGGCCCGGCTTTGTGAGCAGCAGAGGGCAGTAGTGGAGTACCAGCTGTTACACGGTCGTCGCCTCTCCGTTCAACTTCCTGTAATCAGAAGTGAGGAGTGGGAATGGATGTCAGACCTCTGTGAGGTTTTACGCAATTTTGAGGAATCGACACAGATGGTGAGCGGCGATAACGCTATTATCAGTGTAACCATCCCACTTCTGTGTCTACTGAAACGCTCGCTGCTCACAATTAAAACCGACGCTTTGCATGTGGAAGAGGTGGAAATGGGGGAGGAAGAGCTTACACAAGGTGATAGTCAGAGTACCCTCACTTCGTCTTCTCAGCGACAATTGGAGGAGGCGGAGGAGGAGGAGGAGGAAGACACGGTTGCCTCCGCTACAGAGGGTAGCCATGGAACTTTAGTTCCATCTCTTCAGCGTGGGTGGGCAGAAGAGGAGGAAGAGGATGAGGAGATTGAGAGTCATCCTCCTGGTGAGGACAGCGAAATCTTGCCTGTTGGTACTCTGGCACACATGGCTGACTTTATGTTAGGCTGCCTTTCCCGTGACCCACGCGTTACACGCATTTTAGACAACACGGATTACTGGGTGTTCACCCTTCTGGACCCCCGCTACAAAGAGAATTTCTCATCTCTCATTCCTCCGGTGGAGAGGACAAGCAAAATGGTGCAATACCAGAAGGTTCTTGTTGAAAAATTGCTCCAAAATTTTCCATCTGACAACGCTGGTGGCAGAGTACGTGCTACCTTGGCCAACCGAGAAGGGGAGAAAAGGGGAGCACACAGCAGTTCCGACAAAGGCAGGGCAACACTCTCCAAGGTGTGGGACACCTTCATGACACCCCGCCAGCACCCTCACCCTGATGCGCAGCCTAGTGTCACAAGGAGGGAAAAGTTTTGGAAGATGGTGAAGGAGTACGTAGCAGACCGTGTCAGCGTCCTCAATGATCCCTCTGTGCCTTACAACTACTGGGTGTCCAAGCTGGACACGTGGTATGAACTGGCACTCTACGCCTTGGAGGTGCTGGCCTGCCCTGCCGCCAGCGTTCTGTCTGAGCGGGTATTTAGTGCTGCTGGTGGCATCATAACAGATAAGCGTATCCGCCTTTCCACCGAAAATGCTGATAGGTTGACACTTATAAAAATGAACAAGGCCTGGATTTCCCCTGACTTCTCCACTCCACTGGAGGAAAGCCCCGGGGGAACATAAAGTCACTTTATATATGTTATTTACAATGATGGGAATACTCTGTATTCCCATTCACCCCTTCCACCCAAAAAACGGGTATATGGTTGACTCTCTTCCATATGCCCAGTGATATAATTTTTATATAGGGCCAGCTCACCAGCGGGCCCAGTGATATAATTTTTATATAGGGCCAGCTCACCAGCGGGCCCTGTGATATAATTTTTATATAGGGCCAGCTCACCAGCGGGCGCAGTTTGACAATTTTTGTATAGGTCAGCTCACCAGCGGGCCTTCTCATATAATGTTTTATTGGGTCAGCTCTCTAGCGGGCCCTCTCATATAATGTTTTATAGCGTCAGCTCACTAGCGGGCCTTCGCATATAATGTTTAGGATGGTCAGCTCCGCAGCAGACCCTCACCCATAATGTTTTAGATGGTCGGCTCAGCGCACGTTTCCCTCTTAATCATGGCCCCAGTTCAGAAAAATCGAGGACATTTTTGGGAGATTTTGCCTCTGCGCATGTTTCCCTCTTAATCATGGCCTCAGTTCGGAAAAATCGAGGAAATTTTTGGGAGAATTTGCCTCTGCGCACGTTTCCCTCTTAATCATGGCCTCAGTTCAGAAAAATCGAGGAAATTTTTGGGAGAATTTGCCTCTGCGCACGTTTCCCTCTTAATCATGGCCTCAGTTCAGAAAAATCGAGGAAATTTTTGGGAGAATTTGCCTCTGCGCACGTTTCCCTCTTAATCATGGCCTCAGTTCAGAAAAATCGAGGAAATTTTTGGGAGAATTTGCCTCTGCGCACGTTTCCCTCTTAATCATGGCCCCAGTTCAGAAAAATCGATGAAATTTTTTGCAGAATTTGCAGATGATATACAAGTAAATATACAGCAAATACTGTTTGGTAACAATTTTTCGCCTAAAGTCGTTTTTATCTTCCTTTTTGTGTGTTTTACGGTCAGTCTGTAAAAATGGCGTACTACGGGCGAAAGATCGTTCCCAGCAGCGATGTTGGAGTCCAAGATGCATCCAGACATCCTCCCTATGCTGTCCCTGAACCATTTCTGTGGTGTTTCCATCATTTTCTGCCCTTTTCCTATGGACCAGGCACCCTCCCCTCATCAGAGCAGGGGGTGCCTGGTGTAATGCTCGAGTCCTCCCATTGACTTCAATGGGGCTCGGGTGCTCGGCCGAGCACTCGAGCCTCCGGGGGCGCTCGGTCAGAGCACCCGAACACCCGAGCATTGGGGTGCTCGATCATCACTAAAGAGGAGCACTGAAGATGATGTCACATTCTAGTGTTGATGATGGTAATGGCATAATGGAGGATGGTGTAGCAGCCAAACCAACTGCTGCATTTGACAGTGAGGCAAAAAAGCACCAAAACACCTGTCCTCAAAGTAGTAGCAAACTTTGTGAAAGTAAAAGTAAAAAGATATTGTTTGACACCTCTAAAAGTCTAGAGGAATATATGGCAGGAAGCGGCAGGCAATGTTGAGGATGGCCTAATGATGACTGGTGATGATACAGATCTAGAATATATCTCTCCAGCATCCTTCTGTTCTTCAGACACAGATGAAGTTGAGAATGAGAGAGAGATGGTGACATGGCCAGAAAGTTCGCAGAAAGGCAAAGACTCAATCTTCCACTACTGAAAAGGAGCACTGTCCCTGTCCGTAAACTGTTTGAGGAAAAACCATTGGAAACTCTGACCCTGACCAAGCAAAGATGGCAAAAAAAACACAATCATCCTGTCAGTCATCATCAGAATCATTGTCGCTTTCAAATCCCACTCAGCCACACACACTTGTGTTGAGTAACCAGCAGCAACAACAACAGCAACACAGGTTATTAGCATCCACATTACTATGTTTTTAAAACCTGGGATACATTGGAGAACTGAGTAGCATCTAAGGTGCACACTTTTTTTTAACATTTTTAGTGGTCTTCCGGAAATTACCTAGGGAGACATCTTGTTTCTGAGTATCTTTTTTTCTTTTCCTGCTGCATTAATAACACTTTAGATAGCTTTAATTACCTTTAAGTGCCAGAGATATATCCAACACGTTGCAATGCATTGGATAACTCACTGGCACTCAAAGGTTTAAGCAATAATCAGTCTTTTTTTGATGCTTAGAGCTGAAATCTTCTGAATTTTATAAGCATGATCAACAAAATAATCCACTGCTGAAACTTAATATATACTGTATATTGTAAGACAAAAGTGATAAGTATGAATGCTTTCCCTATGGCGTAAAACAAGGTGTAAGATTTATTGCAGCCAGGTGGCGCTGTTGCTATTATTGTGTAATCTTTATGCAGACATAAAGAAGCTGGTGTACTAAGCATATCAGAGAACTTCTGGAGCAAGCCAACTGCTCTATGGGGATAAATACAAATCTCCAATTGTTTAAACAGAGCTATTAAACCTTAAATGCTAGAAAGGTGTATATGCCTTGGAGCATGCTTTAAAGACTTTTGAATTCCTTCTTGTGTCAGTTTCATATGGCACTCCCCTATCTAGCTTTTATTCATAAATACCAGTAGATGTGTACGAATGAATCCTACATGTTAACAGTTGACAGCAGCAGAAACAAGTATTTTAGATGTACCATTCTCTTTGCAAATTGTTAGATTTTGTTCTTTGAGTAAGTCTGTTTTCAGTGCTACAGACAGAACACTGCATTTTGGGCATACAGAATATAGTTTGTGTCAGTGCTGTCTAGGACAGTAAGTGGCAGCTGAATCAAACTTGTCTAGGATTGACACAAGAGTTCTGTAACAATTAGACTTGTGCAAGGGAAAAAATTTGGTAAAATTCGATTTCGGACAATTTTTTTTTTTTTTCGGTTGATCGGACTGGACCTGTTCGACTCGGACGAAATTCGGATTGGATCCGAATTATTCAGACAAATTCATTATGCTTTTAAAAATACAATAAAATCAAAATTAGATAAAAATAAGTGGAACCATTTCCAGGGTCTAAATGAAGATGGTGGAACAGGGTAAGGTGGAGTTTTAGCCTTATGGTACTGTAGATGAACATGGATGTAGCTATTTGAAGGAAGAAGGAAGACTGAGGATGACTGGAGCAGACTTTTCTTAGATTAGAGTTAGACTATTAACTACTGAGGAAGCCTGGAGCAGGCAGGACTCACAGATATACTCCTTTTCTTAGATTACAGTTAGATGACAAAATTGAGGAAGCCTGGAGCAGACAGGACTCAGTAGATAAATATATACGACTTTTCTTAGATTAGAGTTAAACTACATAACCAAGGAAGCCTGGAGCAGACAGGGCTCATAGACATATGACTTTTCTTAGATTAGAGTTAGACTACAAAACCGAGGAAGCCTGGAGCAGGCAGGACTCATAGACATATGACTTTTCTTAGATTAGAGTTAGACTACAAAATTGTATGTCTGCTGTTTTTACTTGCACTAGACTGGGACCCACAAGTAATAATAAAAGCATCAAAATATCCTTTAAAGGGTCCTCTCCAACGCATTTCAAAATAACATCTTTCTTCAGGGATTTTTAATTTAGATAGTATTTGTAGATGTATTAGAGTAGGACTTACCATAAAGTGAGATACCTTGGCGTGGTTGGTAAGCTTACACACAGATTGGCCAATTTGTGGGACGAAATTCTCACTTATTTCACTTAGATTTACTAAGGATTATTATATATGCCCATTACAGGGCACACCATTCACAGCATATAGAGGAGCGCATATCTGTTTGTTTATATGTGTTTACAAAATTGAGGAAGCCTGGAGCAGGCAGAACTCAGTAGATAAATATGTACGACGTTTCTTAGATTAGAGTTAGACTACAAAACCGAGGAAGCCTGGAGCAGACAGGAGTTTACTGATGCCGCCACTTGTTTGCTAGAGTGTGAGTTTAATAGTCACCATGTGGCAAATGTCTTTGGGATCCTGTCTTAGGACAATATCGTCTTTGACTTCATCCCGTTTCCACCGAAAAGAGGTACCATTGTATAACAATGCGAAAATCATACAGTAAGCCTGGAGCAGGCAGGACTCATAGACATATGCCTTTTCTTAGAATAGAGTTAGACTACAAAACTGAGGATGACAGCAACATTGGATATGTAGGCAGCAGCAAACTGCAGAACACTGAAGCAAGCAGGACTCAGTCAGTAGATGGATACAGCAACTGAGGATGACTGGTGCAAGGCAGACTCAGGATGCCAGCAACACTGGAGTTGTAGCCAGCAGAAAACCGCAGAACACTGGAGCAGGCACGACTCAGTCATCAGATGGATACAGCGAATGTGGATGAGTGGTGCGAGGCAGACTCAGGACGACAGCAACACTGGAGATGTAGCCAGGACTGCAGAACACTGGAGCAGACAGGACTCAGTAAATACATGGATACACCAGCAACTGAGGATGACTGGTGTGAGGCAGACTCAGTATGACAGCAACACTGGAGTTGTAGCCAGCAGAAAACAGCAGAACACTGGAGCAGGCAGGACCCAGTAAATAGATACCGCAGAGCCAGACTGAACAACCTGTTTACTGGGACAACAATGTTGACTTTAAATTTCCCTCTGAGTCCCACCAAGTCAGGGGGGGTGTCCTCTGCCCAACCAACCACTGTCCTAGAGCTGAGTAAGTTGGAGCGCTCAGCATATTATGTTACTATGGTACTTTTGTCTTCTAATCTGCATCGAACCTGAAAGCAGGTTAACCCAGCTTTGGCAGGTTGACTTTTAAAAAAGTAATTTGCTCCATGAGCTTGGAGGGCCAATTGAGAGTGCTGGGGGCTAAGTATATTTCCAGTAGCAGAAAATACCCACTCACTCTGGACAGTGGTTGGAGGGCAAGAGAGCAACTCCTGGGCTATCAGGGACAAAGTAGGCCACACAGCCCTCTTATTATCCCAGAAAGTCAAGGGATCTGTACTTGGAGGCAAAGAAGGTTCCGCAAGGTAAGCCTTAACCTCAAACTCAGTACATTTTCTACTGATTGGGAGCTGTTTGTTTTGTCCGAAGCATAATCTGTCCATTGCCTCAGCATAAAAAACAGCAGCTGCTCCACTGGAAGAAGGTGATGTGCTACTGGTGCTGCTACTGATAGGTCCCAGAAGATCACCACACTCCTCCAGCTCATCTTCTCCTGCCTCATGTGACTGCATCCTGTTTTTCCATTGCCTCTCACGTGCCCTCGCTATTAATTGTTCCCTCCAGGCAGTGAGTGATTTGGAAGTAAGTGACATCTTGCCTTTGACTTGTGGATCGCACATTGTGGCCAGCATCAACTCGGGACAATTGTCCATGCGCTCTTCCATGCGCTGAGTCAGCTCCTTCTTCAGCCTCGTTAGAAGGGCAGCAACATCAGGAAGTATATTACCATCAGCACCAGGCAAGCGTTCCCTATGGGCAAGGGAGTCTTCCAATTTTAAGGAGAGGTGCGTGAAGGGGGGAATAAATTCTGCCAGGCTAGCGTTCTCTTTGTTCAAACTTTCCATCAAAGCACGGAAAGGCATGAGGACTGTCACTACCTGTTCCATCAGGGCCCAGTCAGCCCTGCCCGGTGTTCTGTTAGTGCCAATTAAATGGTGACATGACATTGCATGAATTGCCTTTTTCTGCTCCAGGATATGCTCTAGCATATCTAAGGTGGCGTTCAACCTGGTCCCAACATCTTGTTTTAGGCAGTGCTCTGGGAGGCTTGCCTTTTCCTGTTCCTCCTTGAGGAGCTGGCTATCTTTGACGCTCTGATGGAAGTGGCCAGAATTTTGTCGGCAGGACTCCAGAAGTGTTGGCAACCTTCCAGTGTTACTGCCATCCTCGAGAGTAGCCTTCACTACTAAATGCAGGACTTTCGCTGAGCAGCGCACACCAACAAATCTGCCATCCCAGAGAGCCTTGATCATGTTAGCTGCACCATCAGTAACTACAAACCCCATCTGCACCTGTGTGCCTGCCTGCTCCCCTAGCCACTGCGCTACCCTGTTCTGCAGTGCTTTGCGAATGTTATCTGAGGTGTGCTGCTGATCCATTACCTTAGCATGGAGGAGGAAAGAGCAGTGTCCTGCCTGCTTGGCTACTGCACCCAAACTTTTGTTGCTGTCGGTGTGTCTTGCAACACATTAGGCTGCCACTAATGCACCGTCAAAGACAGGAAGCCATGCTAGCCGCTTGGAGCACTCCATAAGTCAGCGGTAAAGTGCACTGACTGGCCAGCAGCCTTTCCTAGCAGGTCCTTCGAAAGCCCAATGCATGACCGGTAGAGTGAGGGCACTATATTTCTACTAAATGTGGTGCAGGATGGAATTTTATATCAGGGTGCGACAGCCTCCATAAGTTGATGGAAGGGCTCCCCTTCCACCAAATTAAAAGTAGCACCCCCAACGGTTATGAGCTGTGTAATGAGACGTGATTTTCCTGGCCTGCTGTCTGCACATCCCCTTGGAATGAAACCACCAAAATCTTCACGTTTGGCCTGTATTGTTTTTGGGATGGGCTGTGACTGTCTTCTGCTCTTACTGGGACCAGATGTGGCATGATCCCCCTGCCCTTTCTCCTGCCTACTGGTGGTAGGTGTGACACTGCCATACTAGTACTGCCACCTTCTGCACTTGTGCTAGTTATTCAGGTGTTGGTTCATCCCGGAGGTGGTCAGATGACCCAACACCCGCCCACGGCTGACTTCCCTGCCACACAACTTACATTTTGGTATCCGGCCATCTCCAGCTGCCACAAACTGGACCCAAGCTTTGGAGCGAAGGATGAATCTGGAAGGTAGTGGAGAAGAAGAAACTGAGGTGACACTGTTTTCATCATCACATGCTGGAGCAACCTTACTTTGCATTTTCTTTCTACGTACAGTTACAGGGATACCTAAAGATGGCAGCAGGGATGTTGGGACCTGGGATTGGAGGAGGATAGTGGAGTAATAGTGGTACTGGTGGAGGAGACACTAGCAGCTACTACCTGGCTGGGAGACTCAAATGGAACTGGGGAGGCAGGTGTTGAGTTGTCAATAGAAGACATAAGCGTAACTGGAGAAACAGGAGGAAAACTATGGGAAGCAGATGAAAAATTTAGCTCAGTGGAATAATCAAGGTCACTGGAAAAATCAAGCTCAGGGGACAAATCAAGCCTAGGAGACTTTGATCCCTCAGATTCTTCTTCTACCTCTTGTAGATTCTGCAAGGAGGAAACATCATCATCAGCAGCAGATTTTGTGGAAACCTGCTCAGTTCCCTTTTCTGCCTGGTGACTACCGGAAATGGAAAACTATCTCCCTCAATAACATTTTCTTAAGTGGATATGCTCTCAGGGGCAGGAAAAATGTTATCCAAATACTGCAATAATTTCCGTTTGGGCTGCTTACACGGACGTTCGCTATAAAAGTCCTGCATTGATACTGACCGCAGTGTCTGACCAGAACTGTTACCAACACTAGGTGGCCCCAGGTTTATACAACTGGCTGTAGTGGAGGTGGTGACTAAACTGACAGTGGCACTAGTCTTTGGCAAGGTGGTTCTGGGGTGATCATCATGAAACAGCTGACAAGACACAGGTGACGGCTGCTTCGTGGTCTTAGAGGAGGAGCTGGACTTCTCTACCCTACTAGTAGAGATAGAACGACCTGCAGTTCCCTTCTTATTTTCATGTTTTTGTTTTTGAATTCTGCTGCTGAGTCTGACTAGTACTAGTACTCTATTTTGCCCCCCTGCTGCTGCTACCTCTTCTTGAACACAACATCACTGTGGTGGTGTTGGTGGTTGCTGGGTCACTGCAGCTGGTAGCATTACGAGATACATCAGGTTGTTCATTAGGACTCAAATCCATTACAGATAGGTAGGTAGTTTGCTATAATAATTTGACAATTTTACAACGACACAGCCACACGACAAGTGTCAGACTGGCTGTATCACTCTACAAATTTTTTACACACACTCCTAAGTTGAATTTTAAAATTTAACACTGGAACGATGATGATTCCCCCTTGCGTTGGCAGTGAGCTGCTAGGCCTCCCAGTCCGTACACAACTATAAGATTGTGTCAATCAACAAATTTTTCACATACACTCATAAGTTGAATTTTAAAATGTAACACTGGAACGATGATGAGGCGGCTAGGCCTCCCAGTTCCTACACAGCTCTGAGATGGTATCACCCTGTAAATTATTCAAATACACTCCAAAGTTGGAATTTTAATTTTTTAAACACTGATGAGTCTCCACTGCGTTGGCAGTTAGACAGCAGCCCCCCCCCCCAGTTCCTACACAGCTCTGAGATGGAATCACTCTGCAACTTATTCAAATACGCTTCTAAGTTGGATTTTGAATTTTTTTAAACACTAGAACACTGATGAGTCTCCCTTGTGGTGGCAGTGAGGCAGCGGGCCCCCCAGTCCCTACACAGCTCTGAGATGGTATCACTCTGCAAATTATTCAAATACACTCCAAAGTTGGATTTTGAATTTTTTAAACACTGAAGAGTCTCCCTTGAGATGGCAGTTAGATAGCAGGACCCCCCCAGTCCCTACACAACTGTGAGATGGTATCACTCTGCAAATTATTCACATGCACTCTTAAGTTGGATTTTGAATTTTTGAAGTACTAGAACAATTGATGAGTCTCCCTTGCGGTGGCAGTGAGGCAGCAGCCCCCCCCAGTCCCTACACAGCTCTGAGATGGTATCACTCTGCAAATTATTCAAATACACTCCTAAGTTGTATTTTGAATTTGTTAAACACTGATGAGTCGCCCTTGAGGTGGCAGTGAGCTGCTAGGCCTCCCAGTCCCTACAAAAGTGTGAGATTGTGTCACTGCAAATTATTCAAACAAACTCCTAAGTTGAATTTTCAGCTTTTACACAGGAACAAAGGTGATTCTCCCTTGCAGTGGCAATAACAGGCACTAATGCTGGCTGCCTGCCTATGCCTTTCTGTCTGCCTACACAGCAACTGGACAGTCACTCTCTCTATCTCTCTATTTGCTTCTTCTCTCTCCATGCTCCAGCAACGCAATGTGTACTAACAAGAAATGCAGGAGCTGTCTGGGTGCCTGTGATGTCATTAGTCCAACCCCCATCATGAAATGAAGAAGCTAATTGGACTAGAGAGAGACACAAAGTACAAAGAAGTTAACTAGACTAGAGAGGTAGGGAGAATAGCGCGTGCGCGGAGAGAACACCATCCGAATATCCGAATCTTGTATCGAAATTCTGCCCAGAAATATTTTGATTCGGGTTCTTAAAATGAATGGCTCTAAGGTTTTCAACATGTCTGAATGGGTCCAAATTAGCCATATTCATCCGAAATCCGAATGTGGATGAACCTAATCGCACAAGTCTAATAACAATTAAGTCTAAGCGGGACAAAAGTTTAAGGTATTATAGAGCATACATGATTCTGAGTTTGTAATCTTATGGTAAGTGTGATACAGCAGTGATACTAAATTCAGATTTTTTTCCTGTGCTATTTTCACTATGCTAATGTCACCTGTGAGAACAAGCACTTATAGGCAGGAATATGGAAAAAGATAGTATAGAAAAAAGCTTAGGTGTTGCTAATTTTAAAGTGGGAAAGGGAAGTTTAAACAGAACTTTAGGAGGAAAAAACAAGGATGAACGTGCGTTAGTAGAGACAAGAAGCTGGCCATCAATGTCTTACTTGACCTCTGGGACATCAGGAGATCTCCTGGTGGGCCCAGGATCTTAATGGGCCCCACAAGTGGCATATCAGAGGTTCCCACAGTCCCTGCAGTGAGTGTGGAGGTGGCATGTTATATGGGTATTCCTGACATCTGCATTGGTCCATGGCTCACCAGTGGACCCCTCAAGATGTAAATCCCTTATCATTATTTTTTGTAAGTAGTAGAGAGTGCAGGGCAGTTCTCAGATGTATTAAGCATGGAGTGGTACCACAAGCTCTGCTGTTTATGATATTTTATGGGTTGTACTGAGATGGACTCAGTGCAACCAAGTGATCAAGTTGGCTAGCAAACAGTTCAGGCTGGAGCATGAACTTGAGCTCAAACAATTTCCTGCCCCAAGACAATGGGGCCTTTCCCTAGACTGCAGCAAGTCTGCTACCTGGAAAGTGGCATCTGGTATCCACCAGGGACTTTAAACATAGGACAGAGGACACCAAAGATATTAATGGTTTCATGAAGAACTCCCTTAATGATATACCACACAGGGACTGGTTGAAAATCATGGTTCCCTTGTTGGCTGGAGGAGCTGCAGAGATCTACCCACAGTTCTGAGTTAGGATTATGCACAGATAACATTGTCTATCTTGG
Source organism: Rhinophrynus dorsalis (assembly GCA_037306005.1). Lineage (NCBI taxonomy): Eukaryota > Metazoa > Chordata > Amphibia > Anura > Rhinophrynidae > Rhinophrynus > Rhinophrynus dorsalis. The sequence goes on along the minus strand of CM074722.1, from coordinate 149,681,837 downwards.
GACAGTTAGGGATGTAGGAATATGCCTCTGTCCCAGCAGCAAGAGTTTCAAGCCTTGCTGGAATGGCAATCTGGGATCAACACCTTGTCATTACTATTACTGCAAGGGGCTGATCACATAAACATTGTCATTAGAACACTTCACTGATATTAGTGTGCTTTGGTTCTAGAAGGGATTGACACCTTAAAGTAGAAGTAGTCAGTAGTTAGATCAGCTGTTCACTGGTTGGGGATGATGAGAGTTGTAGTTCCTAATAGCTGGAGGTCCAACAACTGACTACTACTGCCTAAAAGGATGTAAAATTTATTACTAAAAATTTAATTGCAAAGTTTTCCTGTTATGTAAAGCAAAGGTACCCCAATGCTGGCAGTAGCTTTAGTCAAAAGTTATAATAATTAAAACTGTAACAATGTGATGGAGCTGTTAATTACTGTTACTCTTTACATTTCCAAAGTCCTATAATATATGTTTTTTCCATAATAAAAGGTTTCTGCTCATTTAAACAATTTATAGACGTTATAGGGTTTAGAAAACTCTGACCCCTTAACCATTTCAGTGACAGAGGGGTGAGCAATGCATTACTAATCTCTCTGGAGATGAAAGGGTTAAAACTGATATGAGTAGCTCAAAAAAAGAAATTGGACGAAAATATGTCACTGCCATTAAAACACTTTAATCTTGGGAAGGACTGACCAGCCTGTGGTGTGCTCTGCACTATAAATGGGAAGATTTAGTACTAGTTATGTTCTATTCCTCAGACACCAGTAAACTAGAGATTAATTAAAAGCATGCGGATTCATCCTCCTCCTCCCAATGTACCTACAGAAGCCAGTTCCCTGGAATTCCCCCTTGTCTAATATAACTTAGTAAGACAAGCTGACTTACAAGGATTTTTTTTTATCTGTGAGTTGTATAAAATTGGGAAAGAAACAGCATATGCAGCAAAGTGTTAGAATTCTCTGTGGAGGAATTATCACTCATAGAGATGCATCACAAAGCAAGCACACAGGCAAGAATACAGAGACATCAACGGCTGACGTGAGCCATGATTATTAAGAGTGTGTTAATTTGTGAAGGTTTAGATTGCATAACTCCTTATGCAAATGTGTTTCTTCAGATTTTAAGACTCAGTTCCCATACTTGTAGTTAAGAAACTTTGGCTGGTTTTATTGCAGTAAGTGATGGTCAGCAAGCCCATTGATTAGATCTGACTCTAGATGATGTTCTAATGGACCGTGCTGGGAGATCCCATGAGACATAAAGTACAGTATGTCCAAGTGAATTGGCCGTTTTAAGACCTTTCTCAATGTTATAATACATCTCCTGGCCTCTCAGAAAAAGAAGATTAAAACTGATCAATATCTGGGATCATTAAAAGAAAAATGTGCCGTGTTCGATGAAAGCGTGTCAGCCGTATATCTCCCTGCCAGCTCATTCTTGTAAAACTATGACCTTTCAGGTTAAAAAGAATGGGGAGCTATTTTATTAACCTATTCCCTGCTGCAAACAATATGAGCCTTTGTTTTTTACTTAAATGTAATTGTATTATTAGGATATGTTGCTATTAGTGCATGATACCTGGTCAGTCCCTTCTGCTTCCAAACTAATGGCAGTGATATGATCATATATTTAACCATTAAATGCAAAGCAATGCATTGGACATCCCCTGGCTCTCAAAGGGTTATGGTTCAGCCCATCCTATTAAGACATAATAATGACATTGACATATTTTGAGGGATAAAGCAGATGTCTCCCAGTTGTTGTTGGACTACAAAACCCTTAAAGGTTTAAGAATCCAGTATTCCATAGGACCAATATGAAGAACCGGCAGTGTAAAATATATATTCATGATATTTATACATATACACAGGTTTTTTTTGATGACCACAGGGCTTATATGGTGACCACTCCCAGGTGCAGTTATAGGAGACTCATAAAGGGCAGAGGTGAACATTATATCATTCTTGGGTAGTAACACCGCCCCTCGACCTTTTATTAACACAGATGTCGTTTTAATGGGGCTCCAGCCATAATGACAGGACTGTGACCCTCTCCTGAACCTTACAGCAGGTGACAGTTGATGGTTTCTCATTTACAAGACCTGTCACCCTAGAGGGATTGCAGTTATGATCATATTTATAAGTCACAGCTCCCAAGATATTCTGGAGTCTAGTAACTGCAGGTCACAGCTTCCACATACAGATGTAGAGTCACAAGCTGCATGCATAGAAAGAAAAGGCAAATACACTAGAGGAACAGTTATTTACAGAAAATAAGAGGTATAAGACTAAAGTTTTCAAATACTTTTTTCATGAGATGATTACAGATGTGAGACGTGTCATGTCCAGACATTCTGATGTGAGGCGTATCATGTTCAGAATACAGGTGAAAGGTGTGTCATGTTCAGACAGACATTTGGTGTATCATGGTCAAACATACAGATGTTAGGTGTGTCATGGTCAGACATACAGATGTTAGGTGTGTCATGGTCAGACATCCATATGTGGGGTGTGTCTTGTTCATGTAGAGATGTGAAGTGTGTCACGGTCAGACATACATATGGGAGGTTTGTCACGGTCAGACATATGGAGGCAAGGTGTGTCATATTCAGTTATACAGATGTGAGGTGTGTCATGGTCTGACATAGAGGCAAGGTGTGTCATGTTCAGACATATAGCTGTGAGATGCAGTGTTGAAACTACCAATAATGTGAGGGTTTGAAAGGCACCAGGGCCCATAAGCAAGTGGGGAGTCAACTGATATGAGTGCTAGTGAACATCTACTGGATCAAGTGGCCCCAATACTTAAAGATTTTTTCCATATTTTAATTCAGGCTTTTGGGAGACAGGGGATATACAAAGACAAGATCCAATGGGACAGAAAATGTACATTCGCCTCCCTGCCTATTTCTAGCTTACAGGTCTCTAGAATTTCTTAAGTGACTTACATTTTTTCAGTTAAGTCAGGGCCTCCAGTCATGAGGAATATTGAAGGGTGATAGTAATGAAAGAAGACCCAGGCCTGGATCAACAAAGGCATGGAGCCCTTCTGATAAAGGGGCATAAGGAGGGAGACCAAGACTAGTGAAACTGGAGACAAGGGGGAAGATGCACTAAGGGGTGGTGTTATAGTGATGTGTCTGGCGATATCTTCCAAGCATTGCCATGTGCATTATGAATTAGGGATGCAAGGGGAGGGAGAGAATATATTCATTACCATGAAGGGTTTTCATACTGCTGGTGATGTGTAAGAGATGCCCTCCGTTACACATCTCCATTAGCTTGACAACCCTGAAGCCTGAGTACATTCTCTTTGCTCCCCCACTTACCCACTGGGGGAGCAGAAATGATCCTCTCAGCCTTCAGCACCACAAACAGTATTGCTCCCTAACCCTTTCAGTGCCATAGTGCTGTATATTGCATACTTCTAGGGCAGTGAACGGGTTAAGAATTTATGGAAAATGTGCTTTGAGCAAGTTAATTATAAATGTTTTTTACTGTTCTTTAAATCTTTACATTAACATTGCCCTACAATACAATAGTGATTTTTAAAGCAATAAGTTTGCAGTTTATACATAAACCCCAGCGCTTATGACAACGCTAAAATATATATCAAAGGCACAATGCGAATAAAAGCAAAGAAAGTTCTTTTATTAAAATATGTAGATCAATACACGTATCAACAAACAAATGTATGGTCCACACTTGCACTGTGTTACTTAACACAAAAATGAAAAAACTCGCAACAGGAGAAGGGAAAACAACCATGTCCTTGTGGGCCGAACACCTAAAACTAACAATTCACCACAGTATAATATTATGCGAATCACTAAGTCTGCAAACACAGTGTATTCTGTCCATGGAAAGAGTACATAAAACTTGACCCGTGTGGATATCAACAGTGTGTAATATGCAAATATATGTGTCAATAACTAAATCCAAACATACATATTCCATCCACGGAGAAAGTACTGATAACTTAACCTGTGTGAATATAGATAGTGAAATATAAACTAACTAGGTGAAGAGCCTGTTACACAGGCCACAGTGCCACTGCCAGCCGGTCGCGGGGCAGTCATGTGCTGTAGAGACTGCCCACGCCACGCCTGATACAGAGCTGCAGCACGGGCAGTCTCTACTGCGCATGACTGCGTCGTTACACACATTTTAGCAAATTATTATATAGGATATACATATAAATTAATATATCCTCTAAGTTTACTTGTTTGCTGTTACTTTGTATGTGTGGAAGCAGAAGGGTTAGACCTGGGAGCCTTGTAAACAACCATTTTACTGTACTGAATTGATAGGAATCATTTAGCTGTGTTTCTCTGAGGCTGGTGGAAAACCATTTGAGAACAAATGGCTAAAACAAGCACTAAGGCAAATACCTTTGTGTATAATGAAGTGGACTTAACCCATCAAATTGCTTTGCAAATATCACAATTGTTCTTCTCTAAAGCGCATAAGAGTGGATGTGACTTCTCTAAGCTACATCACTGCCATCCACTCACATCCATTCACCTCTCCAGCAGTGATCTAAGGTGGGGTGGGCAATATGAGGCTCCCCAGCAGCAGCCAGACTACAGCTCCCATCATTGCCTGGCTGGTGGGGAGGATGGAAGTTGTAGTCTGGTAGTAGATGGAGGGCCTCATTTTGCCTACTCCTGATCTAAAGGCACAGTGATAGTCAGTAAACCATAATAATTCATGTAGTACATTGGCAATACTGCACTTACAGGATCTTTAGATGAACAAATTGTGTTTTTTATTCAATCTATGTTAGGACACAATGTTGTCCTTTAGATTAAATAAAGAGGAATTATTTGTTCATCTACTGAATATAGAATCACATGGATAATCACTGAAACCATCTTGAAGCACATATTTGACATGGAAAAACATTACTATCCTTTGCTGGACCAACTATCACAATTCACAACTGACTTTTTGACTCCTGGCAACCACAACACTTCCTCTTCCAATCCTCCTTTAAGGCTTGGTAGGGTGGGTGGTATTGTCCGATCCATTTACCCCTCAGTCATCCACCCTTCCTTCCCTCTCTCTCTCTGTCTTCTTTTCTCTTTTTCAGTATCTGAAGATTTTGACAAACACACTCCTACACTATGCACCATTCTTGTACTGACTAAGTGGGTTTAAGCTTGCTAATATTGCCTTGTTTTTCTTTATATTAAGGTGTTCTTGTTCATGTCCTATGCGGTCATCACTCATCATCTCGGCATTGGAAGCTCTATCTGTTTTTTTTCCAGTTAAAGAAGTATATTAAAAAATAGTAATAATAAAGTTTAAGACCTAAGGTGCCCAGAAAAAGAATGATTAAAAAATCAACAAACAGGCTGGCACTCAAAGAGTTTGGGTGTAAAAAAATGACATAATGATAGTTTATTTAGTCAATGTGCAAGCTCCAAACTAGAGCCTGAATCAAGTCTTGATAAAACGGTCTTGGTTGTAGCCGAAACATTGACCAAGTAAAACCCATTTTCTTGTCTTCCATCCAAACTTTTTGGTTGCCACTGTCTGTTGATATATACATAAACACACATATTTTATATATATATAGTTATGTGGGTTGATGGAAGCAATCACTAGTAAATGGAATTCATTCCCAGGTGCACAATCCTATCACATAAATAGGCAAGAAGGCAGTGAGTCTTTTATAAGCTGAACGGCAACATTTTATTAGGTCAATTTTTCGGTCAACAAGTAAAGATAAGACATTTTTAGATACAAGAAAGTAACGTAAAACATGTTTTACACATTTTTTTATTTGGTAGTTTGGATCCCAAGTGTAGGATCGTTGTTTGTTAAACCAGCCAGTTATATATTATACATTACAATGCATTTGGGTCCTTTTATATTTGGGGGCTAAATAAGAGGTTTTTGGATTTGTATTATAAAGAATGTCTTCGTCTCAGCAGGATAGCATCAAATTCTGTTGGAGCCATTATCGGACTGCAGTAAAACTACGTCATCTCTTAAAGTATCATTCAATATAAAAAAAGCAACTCAATTAAGAGGAAAAAAAATAAGAGGAAAAAATAACCATGTGTTGCTGAAAACACATGTTATGTTAATAATCTCTATACCAAGGATAAAAAGGAATAAGTGATTTAAGGCAAATGATTAAGTTCAAAGCTACATAATCGGACAGTAAGTGAAAACTCATTGGTAACTATACATAGCATTCCAAGCATTAAATTGTTCTGTTTCTTTTACTTTTATTTCTCTTCATTTATTTTCTCTTCATATATTGTTAGTTTTTTTATGTCACACTAAGGGGAACATTATATTCTTGCAGTTGGCTATTCTGACTGCACAACAAAGACACCAAGGGGATTTGCCTCTATTCTGTTTGGATGAGGGTTTAAAAGGCACATTCTTGGCTTTACTTGTTGTCTTGAGAAGGGCTCAGGGGAGAACCAAAAAGTTGACCCAGTTAAATGTTGCTGTCCTGTTTTTGGAGGTGTTTCAGGTTCAGACATACAGATGTGAGGTGTGTTATGTTCAGTCATACAGATGCTTAAGGTGCAATGCTCAGAGATACCGATGTGAGGTGTGATATGTTCAGACATATATATATGAGCAGTGTCATGTTAAGAAGTGAGGTGTTACTTTCAGACATATAGACATGAGATGTGTTTTTCACACTAATTAATGCAAGCTAGACCTCACAAAATAAGTTTGGAACACTTAGACCCTACCAGATGTAAGCTGAGATCAGTTGATGCTCACAAGAGGTAGTGAGCACCTGCGCCATAAAAGATGTAAGCTGTGATCAGCTGTATCCCACAAGATGTGAGCTATGAACAGTTGTACCCTGCAAGGTAAGCTGGGAATATTCAGCTCTCAAAATACATAAGCTGTGAACTGCTGGACCCCAAAAGATGTAAGCTATAACAGTTGAACCTCCAAAAACATGATATGGAAGCATCTGGACACCAGGAGATCTGAGTTAGTTTTATGCTATAAGACATGAGCTGGAAGCAAATACAACCCATACAACTTGAGCTTGGAACGGCTGTACCTATATAACATAAGCGGGGCCAGAGTGGACTTGAAATAGCTGCATCCCAGATGATGTGGGTTAGGAAATGTTATACCCTACAAGATGGAAGCTGTAAGCCACTGTGCCTGTGAAAGAAATTAAATGGATGCACATTGATGCTGCAGGATGTGAGATGGATGCAATTATATCCCACAAGCAGTGAGAATGAGAGATTAGATACTAAAAGACATTAGCTAGGAGCAGCTGAGAGCAGCATACCTCATGTGGGGAGCAGTTTGATTGTGCAAGACAGACACTGCAAAAAATGACCTGGCAGCAGTTGGCTTCATCAAGATGTTACTTGTGATCAGTGGTATCCCATAAGATACAGGCTGGGAGCATTTGTACCCCAAAAATGCAAGCAGGGAGCAGTAAGACTCCCTGTGCAATTCCGGTCACACTAAAACTATTTTTTTTTTCAAAAACAACTTGGCAAAATTCTAATTTATATGCCTTTTTAGTTTTTAATGATTGTATACCTAATAGTTGCATTAATTCCCAGATGAATGTACTGAAAACTTTCACCCCCAACCCCCCAAAACAACTAAGAAAACAGAATGAGACTCTACAGTAACATTTTTCACACTCAGACGGATCCATTAGTTGTTTATCTCGTGGTGCTGAATAGCAATGACTAATAAATATATACAACCTTTGCGACTAAAACACCGGTATTCTAGAAACCAGAGTGGCAAATCTGTTATCAGTGTCAGCTGGCTGACTTAGGATAATGGGAGTTGTGAGAGTTTTAGTCCAACAAGAAATGGAAGGCTGCAGTTTACCTACCAAAACCTGTTTTACTAATTTATTAGAACACAACTATGGAATTGATACAGCTAAATACTTTTTTGGGAGGTATTTATTGGAACTGAGTACCTACATGTTTATTAAAAATAATTTATCTTATATTGCCCCCCCACTCCAAAAAGGCAAGAAAGGCAGAATACAGTAAAGTATACAGTATCTCCACCCCTCCCCCATACTGACCAGGGGCTGGATTCAATTACAGGTGAATTTTATCACTGCGTTTATCTCCAATTTCCCCCATAGACTTCAATAGGAAAATGTTTGATAAAACGGGTGTTAACATTTAGCACCTGCAGTAGAATCTAACCCCAGATCTGTCACTGCACAAATTCAGGCCACTGTCATATTGCACCTAAAAAATGTAAATTTGAGCTGTAATAACTTTTCAGTAAAGCAAATTTCAGCAGTGAGAATACCATTGTTTTACTCAGGGGGATAAACAACAACATAAACAACATATATTGTTTTACATTTTAAGTATTACATTTACTATCCCTTTAACAAAGCCAAGCCATTTGAGGTAATGAAATGCTTGTAATGCTAGTTTTGGCCATAAGATGGAGCTCAAGCTGTTTCCATATGTCTATAAGAGCCATGTAATTTCAGTGCTATTTCTTTCCAACTACAGATGATAAAGGTCCAATACAGACATTTCTGACTTCATATCTACTGTAGAATGTTCTCTGTAATGCAGATTGTCTGGACACCTCAAGATGTATCCATAGTTTTGGATGACAGGTTTAGACAGGACTGTATTACAGGTGGTGACTCCCTGGTTTTATATATTTAACTCCTTAGTGATGAGGGCTTTTTTACACCACAGGATAAGAGCAATTTTGGTCTTCTTAGGATACCTTTGTTCAGCCATATTTACCCTCTGATTCATTTAGTCCACTCACACAAAGTAGATACTATATTTTAACCCTCTGAGTGCCAGAGGGGTACGGAACGCATTGCTTTGCAATGCGTTCCGTACCCCTCTGGCACTCAAAGGGTTAGGGAAAGTAGGTCTTTCTTTTACACCACATTACATGAATATCCACCATTTAATTTGATAATATTTTAAATCAAATGGAATATTGAAAAAAAAGGTTTTCCTGTGATAATTTTTGCTTATTTGGTTCTTTTTTTACTAGGGATAAAGAATATAAGAATATGAATGGTTTTTCATACCTCCCAAGTGTCTCTTTTTTTTTTTCTGGGGTGGGTAATGTTCCCTATTTCCCTCCCCCTCCCTCCCCCTTAGAGTCCCTCTTTAAGGTGATCGGACTGTCTGGTGTGTGTATATAAGTGTATCACATTGCTCCACCGCAATAAAACACATTCATGTTTGTTTAAACTTCAGTATATGTGTTTATACATTAGTTTGTGTAAATAAAATACTTTCGTATTGCTCTAAATTATTTAATTAGTAATACATAGAGGGGTCAAACTGTCGTGTCCTTTTTTTCTTTTAAGCCCTTAAAGACCGGGAAAATCTGAGGTGGATTTCACTTAAAGACTGGAGCAATTCTGACCTTTTTGACTATGTCTTTGTTCAACAGGGTTTTCCCTCAAAGGACTTTATTTTACACATGAAAATTATATACCGTTTTTTGCTCACAAATAGGGCTTTCTTTTGATACCACACTTATATGGATAGCCCACCATTTATTTTAGTAAAATTAAAGAGAACGGTAAAAAAAAATGTTTAAAAACGCCATTTTTCTTTATTTTGGGATTATTTGGGCACAATGGGTTAAATTTTTATGGACACTGCATGAAAGGTATGACCGGTCAGTCATACCTACAAAATGGACAGTTTTAAATGGGCACTCTCCCCCCTATTTTCCCACTTTTTTATTGATGACATTTGGCTGTGTATATAAATGTATTACATGTCTCCACAACAATCACACTCCCAGTTTTTGTTATGGACATGTTTTTTTGTTTTTTAAATAATAAAAAAAAAAAAAAATTGATTTTAGCAGGTCAAAAATTGACCTGCATTTATCCAGCCTCCAGCACAGCAGTGAAGGGGTTAATACCCCCAGCTGCTGCTTTTTATTTAACCGCTAGGTGTCTCCTCTCTGCTTCTCTGTCCCTTACTTTGATCGTAAGGGACAGACAGGCATAGGGGAGACACAGAGGCAGTGAGTAACACTGCCTCATTCATTCGTTGAGAAAGCCGGTACATGTGATCGCTGCTTCAGCGATCACATGACCCAGAAAAACTGAGAAGGGCTGAGACTGAACGCTCCGGTACCAGAGCGCTCAGTCTCAGCCTGGAATGAATGATAGCAGTGTGCCTCTGTGCACGCTGCTATCATTTAACCCATGACGGTCCAGGACCATCTTGGGTCCTTAACTGCTTTCAATCAATGATGGTCGTAGACCGTCATGGGTTCTTAAGTGGTTAAGTCCCCAGCCCCAGTCCTGCTCCAAGTGTCTCAAAAGTGCCTCCTGTTTTTGCAATCTGAGGCACTGGGAGCTCTGTTTTCTGCTTCTCCATTCCTCCTGATCACAGTGAGGCAGAGTCAGCAGAGAACACTGACAAAGGCAATGTAAAGTATACATTGCCTTTGTCATGTGGCTTCACTGACACGTGATCACTGTAGCAATAATCACATGTACTGAGCCACAAGGGAAAGTCTGAAACTAACTACTCCAGTCCTCCCCCACATGATCACAGTGCGACCTGAGGCTCGATGTGTTCCTTCTACCCATGATATGCCAGGACTTAAAGGATGGACATGTGTGACAGTCCTGGCATATAAAATGTCTATGAAAATTTAAAACAGAGGTAGCCAATAATTTTTCCTCAAGGGACACACTGAGAAAAGAACAGAAATGAGACTGAAGAGCCACACACTATGAAATAATTAATACTATTAAAGATAAAAAAGGGCAGAATGACAGTTTATATGCTGTTCCTAACTAAGATAATAAGACACATTACATTTTACTCTATAAAGTCCATAACAAGTATTAAATGACTAATTGTTAATGATCAGATAACAGTTATTCTGTCTGGCTGCAGATTATTTTTATTATTAAAAAACATTTCCACGAAAGTCTGGATTGTTCATGCCCAAAGGCCTTTTTTTAACATCCCTGATTTACACTGAAACAAGTTCCAGAAAATGCTGCTCAGTGTAATAGGTCAGTTGCAAATTAATGTGTTGCCTTGTCCACTGACACCCAAAGGGTTAAAAACAAGTATCCATATTATGAAAGGGCATGTTGCAGCATTCCATGAAATAACATGTAAATTATTGTATACCTTGATAGAAATATGGCTCTTTCCAGGGCCAGATTATCCAGTAGGCAGAGCAAATAACTGCCTAGAGCTCAAAATTTTGAGGGGTGCCTCAGCTGTGCTGGCCACCCCCACATTCTGAATTGTGGGTGTGGTAAGTGCAATCTTACTCTCCTTGCACTTGGAAATCTTTCTAGCATCCAAGGGGTTTTTTGTGCCTCTGTGTATAGTCTAAGGGTATTTCCTGTGCCGGGGAACAGTGAATGGGACTGTGGGCGTTGTCTTGTGAGGAATGGGGGCACACCTGGGAACTCTGGTTTTTAGAATTAATTACCAGGTCTCTGGGCACAGAGGTTGATTCTCCAGCTTTGGTGAGTTTCTTGGGTAACGCTACCCAACTCTCATTTATTCTACCTACTTCTCACTCTGTCCCGGACACTTCCCACTGATTTTTCCACTCCATCTGGTTAAGCCCGCCCTCAAAGTTAAAGGAAGCTGTCCATAGGATGGTGTAGCAACAGCACCACTGTACAATTTCAGGCCACTGTCATATTGCACCTAAAAATGTAATCTTTGAGCTGTAATAATTTTTGAATAAAACACCTTTCAAAAACCTTTGTTTTACTCAGGGGGATAAACTCTACAACATATTTTTTACACTTTAAGTATTTCTATCCCTATAAGACCCATCCACTCAATGATGCAATTTGCTTCATTTAGATATGTCCAGTTTCAGCCCATGAACAGAAGGTTCCCATGTTTGAGTGTGGCCATAGGCAGACCCAAGGTCACCTAGAATGCCTTGTCTAGGAGAGTCTGGGGTAAAAATCCATCCATGACTCTTTCTGTGAAGTTTTTCAGCAGGTTGAGGAACAATTTTATCATCTGCTCTCAGGGACACTGTAGAGAACTGTATATAGTCTGCACATTACAGCACGCTCTTAGCAACAAGAATAAGATTCAGTACTCTGTTGATAGAGCAAAAAAAAGGAAACATTTTTAGCACTTGTTAAGGCCAATCATAATGTTTTATTCATTCTGTTATGTTATTATTTTTCTATGCTCCTATTGGAGTAAATATAGGGCATTATGTTGAAAAGGAAAGTGGAGTCATTCAGGGGTAAACCAACTGCACCCAAACCAGGGCTGCATCTGTGGCTCACCTAAGCAAAACCACCAGTTGCACCCTTATCTACACCCATGGCCACACCTCCTATTTTCATAAGTCCCCACCCCCTGGCCCAATCCAGTGTTGCTGGATTAACCTATACCAAACAAGTAGAAAGAAAGCTTTTAACCCCTTGGCTCCTAGAGAGGTCTCCAACGCTTTGTGAAACAGTGTGTTGGAGACCTCTCTCTAGCATCTAAGGAGTTAAATAATGGCTAGTACATGGGTCTGTAAACTGGTAAATAAACTGGCCTCCATAAACCAGGAGCATTGGGATTGTTCTGGCTACACCAGCAAGTCAAAATATGGGTGAGGATAACACAGCTGAGACTCCCCTCAGAAGCTGACTCTCTAGGCAGTTGCCTAATTTGCCTAATGGAAGAATCAGACCCTGGCTGCACAACAGGGTAGAAATAATGTTAAAATCCTCATTTCATTCAATGGAAATTTGTGGAATTAGTATTTCTCTCCAATAGCGAAGTGTATTTGCCCAAATATTACTTCACTTTTCTTTTGAATATAAAGCCCATAGCCGAGGCATAACTATAAGCCACGGGGCCCTGGTGCAAGAATTGACATTGGCCCCCTCAATCACATTGCCCGCCATCTCCACATTGCCCCTTCCACAATGCCCCCATCTCCACATTACCCCCCAATCTCCACATTGCCCCTTCCACAATGCCCCCATCTCCATTGCTCCCCCAATCTCCACATTTCCCCCCAATCTCCACATTTCCCCTTCCACAATGCCCCTCAATCTCCACATTGCCCCTTCCACATTGCTCCCCAATCGCCACAATGACCCTAAATCCCCTACCTCCCTGGTGGTCCAGTGGCAAAGACAGGTCTGTGCCTCCTTCTGCACAGCCCTCTTCTCCCATGCGGTCCTCTTCAGTAATGTAGAGCGCTGGGAGATGATGTCATCTCCCAGCACTCTACATTAGGAGAGTGCCAGTCTGCCGGAGGGACTACTGATCTCCCTCCAGCAGACAGGCACTCTCGTAATGCAGAGCCCCAGCGCTCTGCAACTTAATTGCAGCCATCAGGCGAGGGGGTCACAGGGGGCAGCGGGGCCCCTGGAGTGACGGGCCCGGTCGCAGGTGTGACACCTATAGTTACTCCACTGGCCCATAGCAAAATGCCTGGGACTGAGCTGTGCTGTCCAAAAATGGAGTTTACCTCAGTTGGCAAGGGGGCTGGACACAAGCTGGAAGTCTGGGGCTCAAAGCCACAATCTTGGCTGAAATGAAAGCACAGATCCCTATATTTCCAGTGTCTGGATTTGGAGTCCTTTATTAGTGGCTTTGGAAGCTGTGCATGCAGCTCCTGTTCTGCATTCCTGACGATCCATCAGTCTGCACAATGCAGCCCCAGTTTATTGAGCAGGTTTGCTCCCCTGGGAGTTTTTATACAAGCAAGCACTTGTTTGTAGCAATTATACTATGTGACATTCTCTAGTAAGATACCAAAGTCTGAATTCTGTTGCATGTGAAACATTTATCAACGTATTCTTCCTTACTGAAGTTTGTGGAGAAAATAAGATCTGTCATAAACGTACTGCAATAGAATCTAGACCTGTGGTTCTCAACCAGGGTGTGGTGACACTTTGGTGTCCCACGGTCATCCACTTATGGAGTCCCTTTTTATCTATAAAGAGTTTGACAAAAATGTAAATATTGAGTTTAAAATGTATTTTCATGGCAATTAATATGCACTTCTGATTGTGAGAACTAATAATGACTATATATTAATGTATTTATCCTTTCATTATGCCCTTGACAAATAATAGAAAACGTTATAAGTGCTCTGTAAATTCCAGACTGCTTGTTACGGGTTCGACCACTGGAAGGGAATGCTCAAAGGATCCACCACACGAAGAAATCCAGTCAGATGTAATAGGTTAAAACCATACATTTTGTTTCTTCAATAACATAAGTAAATTCATAGGAATCGATATAAGTGATAGTGTCAAAGTAAGCACATACACAAAATACAAGACCCGCCTAACGCGTTTCATGAAAGTGTTACTTAGTCATAGGCTGCCTGTTAGGGGTTCCTTGCGCAAAAAGAGACTGAGAACCACTGATGTAGATCCAGGGAAGGAGTGCAATTAGCACTTTGAGTGCCAGAGGAGTATTCAATGCATTGCGAAGCAATGCATTGGATACCCCTCTGGCACTCAAAGGGTTAAAAGTATTCACCTAATCTGTTGCAAAACAGCACAGACAAAGTCATACACCTCAATACCGAACAAAATGTGGACATTCTACATATAGTTTGCTACTGCAGCAGGTTCCAGCACTATCCTTGGCGTACACAACAGTAGGGGTGGCTGATAAGTGAAAAATTTCCCACGAAAAATTTTGAGAAAACGTTCTGATTTTCCGATTTTCCTGTGAAAAATGTCACCTTTCCGCCTATGCAAAAATGTCCTCCTTTTCACCTATTTTAACAAATTTTCCGCCTATGTTAACACATTTTCTGTCTAGTTTAACACATTTTTCGACTATATTTTATGTAGGTACTACATTTCCCACTGTAATATTACTTCTTCTGAGGGCTGAAGTTTAGAAATAAGTGGCTGAAAGTCAAAGTTGTGAGTCCTACAGCAAAATATGGCTTGCAGAATCCAGAATTGCAGAATTTGCCCACAACACTTTCTTTCTTAAGTGACACTGGCACATATTCATGATGATATCAAGTAATAAAAAAAAATAAAGTACATCCTACAATGTGGCAGATATGTATTGTAGTGGTGGGGGACTGGCATGGTGTAATGTGTATGTATTTTTACCATTGTCATAATCTATCCTCCTTCTCAGATTATTGAAACACATTACTTATCGGTCATAGCAGTGGTCCCATCTGCCCTCCACCTCCTCATCTGTGCTGCTGTTAATATATTTGTCCTGGCTTTGTCTGTCATGTGTGGTTTCTGCTACTACTACTACTGGAGCTAGATGTTGATGTAATTCTACTGCCACTACTACTAGGTGTCAAAGGTGGAGCACTTACAGCAGCAGCACCAGAGGTACTGTCATTTCTAACACTGTGGACGTTAACCTGTGTTGCTGTTGCTGGGTACTCTAAACAGGTGTGTGTGGCTGAGTGGGACTTGGACTTTGAAGAGGCGATGATGCCAATGATGACTGATAGGGTGACTGTGTGCTTTTTGACATCTGTGCTTGTCCATGGTCAGACTTTCCAATGGTTTTCTCAAACAGTTTATAGACAGACACAGTGCTCCTAAAAAGTGGTGGAAGATTCAGCCTTTGAATTTCTGCTAATCTTATAGCCCTGTCATCATCCTCACTCTCAACTTCATCTGTATCTGAACAAGAGAAGGATGCTGGAGGGATATATTCTAGATCTGTATCATCATCAGTCATCATTAGGTCATCCTCAGCAGCATCCGCATCACCTGACAATTTCTGCCCACTACCCTTATATTCCTCTAAGCTTTTGGAGGTCTCAGACAATTTCTTTTTACTTTTACTGTAACAAGTTCCCTACTATGGGTGTTTTGGTGCTTGTTTTTCTCACTATCTGATGCACAGGCGCTTCAGCTGCTACACCTTTCTCTGTTATGCTATTGCCAGCATAATCAACACTTGAATGCGACTTGTTGTTGTCTTCAGTGTTCTTCTTATATGGTTCTTTATTTCTACTGGCACTGGTGGTTCTGGAATCTTGAAAAACTGCATCCTCCCTTGGAGTAGAGGGATCATCATCATTGATTGCACATGATGCAGAAACCATTGTTGCAGTCAGTTTTTGAAGTACTACTTTACTCTCATGTCCCTACACTGCTCCACCCCTCCCCCCCTTGGGCATTTGCTGGACATTAAGCAACTACACTGTGTTTTTTTACTGTACGTTACACAACACAACTGATGCAGCTGTATGATGCCTTGCCTAAGCCCAGTCAGCTGTCTGTCACTGTCACCTAAGATATTTATTTTTTTATTTATTTTTTTAAGTTGTCCACCCTGTTGTCCACAGTCTGTCACAAAAAAATTATAACTGAAAAACTAAATCAACAACATCTTTCCCCAGATTTCCCCACCCAGCAGAGAGACAATAACAGCGAGATTAGCAAGCAAATAGGTTGCCTGTGTCTTGCCAGTCAGTCACATGGAATTTTGGAGTATTTGGGGGTCAGCCTCCTTCCTCCCTTCTTATCCCCTAGAGTGCCCCCAGACTCCCCTAATACAGAGAACAAATGTCCTACCTAAATGACTCCCTAAACTAAGCTTCAATTCCCCTTTATTTGCCTATCTCCTGCTATCTCCTCTCACAAACACAGAATGGCTGCTTAGAGAGCCTGAAAGCCTTTTATATGGCTGTAGAAAACTTTTGTGTGGTGTAAAAATAGTTTTCTTCCCATTGATTTCAATGGGCGGAAAAACTGAACTTTTCGTGGGAAATTTTTCACCAAGTGGAAAGTGCCATTATTTGCCGATTTCAGTTTGAGGAGAAAATTTTCGCCCATCCCTACCCAACAGGCCAGACTCAATAATTTAATTAACTCACCCATGGACAAGCAGGGAAGTCCTAAAGGTACTGACGGTTAGGTGCCTGAAGACAGGGTTGGGAAACACTGTAATTAAATACCCTTTCATGTAATGGAAATATTTAAACATTTCTCTCCTTTTAATATCAGTAAACAAATGAAAAATTGGCAGTACTTCTGAGAGACAGCAGTGCATGCTACCGCTAATCAAAAGTCAGTTCTGGGGGCTCAATTATGTGACTATGAAGTCTTGTAGTTCAGGATCCATCTGTTAAGTGTGTAGTCTAAAACCTAATATTACATGTTACAGCAAGTGAATAATGTGGTCTCCACTTTTGAATGACATCTCTCTGCCAGCTGTGATGGATAATGTCCTGCTTCCCAAAACGACTGTTAAGCTGCACAGCTTTGTATTATCAACAGCCTTAACAAAACACATTAGGTAACTGTGCAGAAGCTCTCCACAGGAAACAATAATAATAGTCAGCTCCACCTGGTGGTGATTTTTTTCATACATTAATGCATTAAAAAAATGATTTGTCATATATTTTGAATGAAACATTTACCCATAGTGGGAATATAGGTCAACACTTTAACCAATTAGACACCCCTTAAACAGGACCCCTTAATCCCTACAATATATATGTATATCTCTTCACTTTATGTTCTTGGGCCATATGGCAAAGCAAGCCCTGTCTGTATATTCAATTCAAATACAAAGCAGTCTCCTAAAACTAAAAAACAAACAAACAAAATGTCATTATCCTATGATCTGCTAATGAAAAATTCACAGCCCATCACAGCCAATAATAAGTTCTGATTTTTTGTTAAATCTCATTAAAAAAGTGCTTATCAATTCCCACCCCCCCTTCCCAGACATTTCCCTCCATAGGAGCCATTTTAACCTCTTAATGACAGGAGACTTGCCAGAACCATCACTGTTTTTTTCCCTGAAAGACCAGTGACTGTCCTGGCACGTAATGTATTTCTTACTTACCGAGCTCCTGCGCAAGCACTGTAAGCAAAAACAGGGTCTGAAATTGACCACTCCAAGACCAGAGTGGTCTCTCTCAGACCCCTGTTTGGTGCACTGGCACGTGTAATCAGTCTCGTTTGCCAGAGCTCCAACAATGATCAAATCAGTCCTAAGGGTAGATAACTTCCTGGACTGCTGGTCATTAAGGGATTAAAGGGATAGTAATACTTAAAATGTAAAAAAAAATATGTTGTAGGGTTTATCCCCCTGAGTAAAACAAGAGTACTCCCACTGCTGAAAGGTGTTTCATTCAAAAGTTATTAATTTTCAAAGTTGAAATTTTTAGGTGCAATATCATAGTGGCCTGAAATTGTACAGTGGCGCTGTTGCTACACCATCCTATGGAGATTTATGGTCCCGGGACCAGAGCTGTCCATAGGATCGTATAGCAACAGCGCCACTTTACAATTTCAGTCCACTGTGATATTGCACCTAAAAAATTCAACTTTTAAAATGAATAACTATTGAATGAAACACCTTTCAGCAGTGGGAGTACTCTTGTTTTACTCAGGGGAATAAACCCTACAACATATTTTTTTTTACATTTTAAGTATTACTATCCCTTTAAAGCATAGCACTCAAGACACAGAGAAACAGCTTTTACAGTGGAAAATTCTCCCTCTGTCTGAGCACTGGATTTGGTTACTAGTGAAATCAAAGGAAGAACAATCAGGAACACATACAAAACGTATAAAACATACAGGTTCCTGATGAGCGCAAAATAGCTTTTATTGGTACTGTTCAATTAGTTACATATGTGTATAGTAAGGGGAGCTGCAGGAATAATATTTTGGCTACTATAGTAAGTGAACGAAAAAGAGGAGTCTGTGGATCAAACTCTGAGTTTTACAAACCAGAAACCTATGACTTGTTACAAATAAAACAGTGGGGTTTTGTGTCATATTTTTGGCCCAAAGACATAAAAAGCTTGCCTGCCCCATCATGGCACCCCAAGGGTTTTGTTCACAGTAGAGATAAAGTGGAATCACTGTTTTTAACTGCATTATGCTAAATACATGTTCACATTTTAGAGGCAGATATGGACTTGCCTGAATCTGGGGTGCCTTGAAGGGGCAGGCAAGCTTTCCATGTATTTAGGTCAAAAATATGAAACGTTCACAAGAAACCTGGAGCAATTCTGGGACAAACCAACTGCACCATAGAGGAGACATAACTCACACAATCATTACCCAGTGATGCAAATGGGGCTTTTAACCCCTTTTATTTCTCCCTTATGGTGCAGGTGGTTTCCTCCAGAACTGCCCAACTCGTTTGAAAGGCTTTTCTGTCTTTGGTGCATATTCTCCATGGTAACTGAGAGACAGAGAATTATTTTTTTTTTTTTTGGTGAAAAGCATTATTACTGGGTAAAAGTGACAAGGAAATTAAGTGAACTTTAGTCACAGTTGCGCTGTATAAATCACCCCATTTCCTTCATGTACTCAGCAGTAGGGGTGGGCAAAACTTGACGCTGTGTTCATGAAAACCACGTTGTTATCTGCTTTTTTGCGGGAAAATCTGCTTTAAAACTAGCGGTTAAAATTTTTGCATCTTTCACCCATTGGCCAAAATGTTTCGCCATTTTTTCAATGGCTAAAAAGTTTCAGCCCATTGATTTACGTTGTTTTCGCATTTCCTCTATAAAAACGTTTTCGCTGAAGGCAGACACAACAGAAGCAGCTACAGAGCAAGATGGACGTGCTGTGCTGTTCTGCTGTGATATTTTGCAAAAAATGAGGCAGGAAAGGCTCCTAGTGACTCCTATCACTATGGGCAGGGTGAAAAACAATCAATGGAGGAGCTGGAAGGACCCTTATGTGTCCACTGAGGAGGAGGAGGAGGAGGAAGAGACTAGCAGTACTGAACCAATGCTGTCCAGTCCCCCTAAATCACCCCAAGGGATCTTGGGGAATTAAATGGGAAGGAAGGGAGAAAAGGGAATGGGAAGGAAGGGAGAAAAGGGTAGTACTAGTGAGAGCAGGATAGGTCAGCTGCATGTGCCTGCTGCAAGACGTGCTGCCCCTGCTGCCAGTGCCACCATTGCTGTACCTGCAGCCACTAGCACTGTACCTGCTGCCAGATGTGCTTCCACTAGTGTTGTACCTGCTGCCAGTGCTGAACCCGCTGCCACCAATACTTTGCCTGCTGCTAGTGTTTCTTGTAGTCCTCTGGGGGGGGGGGAAATGATGCCAAGTGTGACAGCAGGGGACCCTCTGTCCCATTGCTCGTCACCTCCTCCAAGCAGCAGTGAGATGTCTGGAATATAGTAGAGAATAGTGGTGGTGGTGTTCCGCACCCCTCTGGCACTCAAAGGGTTAAAATTGTTGTTCTGCTACATGTGTAGGAAGCTATATTTGTGTGCTCTAAAGCTATTGCCTTCTTATATTTGTTGATGTAAATTTGGAATGACAGACCAGATCTGAAGCCGGTAATTGATTGAGATAAGAACCCTGCCATGTTCTATTCAGAGACTGTAGCCTTGTCCCACCTAACTTGCATCACATGTATTACTTGAGACATTGAGGCTGATGTATTATGTCAAACTGGAGTAACTCTGAGGCAAACCAACTGTACTACTGTGGACAAATAAAACTTCCCTAAAATTCAGTTTATTAAAATGTATCTTTTAACCCCTTGAATGATTTTGAGGTCTCCAGTGTATTCATTTTGAATGTATTGGAGAGCTCTCCAGCATTCAAAGGGTTAACCATTTAAGGACCAGAGGGGTGTGCAACTCATTGAAAAGCATACATTGCACTCCCTTCTGGATAAAGAGGTCTCTGATGCAGTGCTTCACAATACATTGGAGACCACTTAGGCATCTAAGGGGTTATGTAATAATTGCACCTGTTTTGCTTTCTGCTAAAAGTAAGTACTCCAGCTTATAACAATTTTGAACTTACATTGTCAGCTTCAGAGAAGGTTGAGATATGTGGGTTCACATAATGATGAGTGCTTACACCTATTGTAGCTAGAGAAAATAATGCTGAGTTTTCACACCTGTCTTCAAATATACCACAGACTGTATTGTATGTCCCACATCACAGTGTAGAGTAGGGAGGAGGTACAGAGGGTTCCAACCGGTTATGTATGAGAATCAGTCTGCTTTTCATTTCTTGGGCAGGGGCTTTAGTGAGCCCTGGTGGGAGGACTCTCCCTTCTGTAGGCCTTGGGATGTGGCCTACTTTACCTTATTGTTAATACGGCGCTATTCGCACATGCCCTTTAAGTATAAGTTGAGTGAGATCTGCAGAATTGCAGATTTGTGGAATACCGGCTCAAATACAGATCCTGTTTGGTAATACAGGATATTAACCCTTTGAGTACCAGGAGGTATCCAATGCATAATGGTTTGGATACCCCACCAGCACTGAAAGGGTTAAATTATTTGATCCATTTTTACTTAGTTTTTCATGTCATTTTAATTATTTTTCATTTTCTCTCTTTGAGCTGTCTTCTATGTATGTAAAGAAACCATTACATGATAAATATCTTCCTTCCACTAATGTAACTTTTGGGGCAGAAGGATCTAGCAGGTAACAACCATTTGAGATTCAGAAGGGTGAGTAAAGCATTTAAAAGCCATATGTTGCTCATGTAACTGGAATTCTAATTGTTAATACTTATTAACACAGCTCAGATAATAAAAATTTAAGTGTAAACTGGTGAAGGTGGGGCTACAACATTAACCCCTTGGATTCTAGTGTTTTGCAGATATCTCTATGATCCAAGGGGTTAAATATTCTGCCAGTCAGACACTTCAGTAAAGATCCATCTTCATTACTGCTCGACAATGTTAAACACACACAGCAGGCTTGTCTTAATACGATGCTGATCTTCAGCAAAGCACATCAACTTTGATCTGTGAAGAAGGTTTTAAAGCACTCTAGGTGGTCCTCATTAATGATCCACTCTGATCTCTTAGTAGTCCCAGTTGTAAAGACCACAAGGATTCATTATTGCTCTGATCAAACCTCATACTGCATCCCTCGGGAACCTACGAGAAAGAGATTCAAAGAGGCAGGACCAAAGTTTACTAATAGCAGAGCTATGTTCAAAGGGTCAGTCTGCACTAAGACCAAAGGACAGTGACAGTAGTGTCATGTTTGAAGGGTCAGTCCTTCCTAGGACCAAACTGTACTAATGACAGAGACATGTATAGAGGATCAGTCCGTCCTAGAAGTAAATTACAGAAGATAATGGGCAGACTAAATGGGCCAAATGGGTCTTATCTGCTGTCAAATTTTATGTTTCTATGATGGCATTTGTATATAGAGTATTTTACGGTGTAGGGTTGCCATATCATCCCTTTAAAAGAGGACCCATATGAAAAATACCTGCTTCAGGGCTCCAGTAAATTCTTGCTACAGCTTGTTTAAACAGCTTGAATGTTCGAGATATCTCCAATGCATTGCCCTGCATAACACCAGCTTTGTCTCTAGCAACTAAGATATTAACCCTGTAAGTGCCAGAGGGGTATGCAATGCATTGCAAAGCAATGCGTTGTATACCCCTCTGGCAGTCAAAGGGTTAAGTGAAATTATCATTTTTTTCCCCCTTCATAATCATGCAATTTTCCATTCAATTATATAATTAACCCTTCTTAGAGCCAGGGAGGTGTGCAACACATTGTGCTGCATAGGGGTCAATATACTACTTTTGAAGGAGCACACTCTCCCATGTCTTTTTTTTTTTTTTTTTTTAGATATTTATGGAGGCAACTGCTTGATAAATATCTCCCTAGAATGTGTAGGAGAATGTTTCCGACACCTCTGAGGAATCTATAAATCCCTCTGCTAATCACTGATGCATGATTTCCACCTCAGTGATAAATCACTTGCACACTGATCATTCTCTTCAGTGTCCTCCATCCCTGAATTTGCTTCAGAAGTGCCAATTGGAATGTTAGAAATGAGTCACTGGCATTTATAAGGGTCAGAAGTAGGCTGACCAAACCTCACCTTAAAAAATACATACTGCTGGGCTGCTTTAATTTCAGAGCAGCCCTGATTTATGCATATTTCCTATGTATCCCTTGTTAAAATTGAGGCTTGCTGTTTGCACAGCATAAAAGTGACCCTTGAGATGCTAATAATACATTTATGTATATTCCCCATGTTTTTAACTGCTATGCACTTGCTTGCTACATTTTTCTTTTTGATGATTATCCCTTATGCCTGCTTCGCACTGACAATTTAACCTTTTGTGTACCAGAGCTCTCTGGCACTCAAAGGGTTAAACTGAGTTGTGATGTAGAACTGCTAAAGTGTCCAATTTACTCACCTGCATTATCCCTGCCTTTTCCCAGCAATTATCCCTGAGGGGACATAACAGAGGCATGTCATGGGCAGTCGACATGGGTGTCAGCCATCTGTCATTGACTGACCCTTCATTAGAAACTGCTATGCACATTGCTAGTGTGAACAATCTGCACCATAGCCTATTATCTGTAATGCAGATCATCTTTACTGAACTTGTATCAACAGTCCCATACAACACAATGTTAATGAAGTATTATATACTAGTGTAAAAGCCCGTGTACACTACACGGGCTAAGGTCCGTGTAATGTTAAGAAGCCGCTACCTCACTGTTCCACGTGATGCAATCTTGTGTTGCCTAACTCATGCGATGCAATTATGCGCAGCAGAGACTGCCCAAAGGTGGGCAGTCTCTACTGCGCATGACTGCATTGTGACAAACATCCTTGTGAATTATTATATGGGATGCTCATCTGATAGTTCTCCTGTCTCCTGAATGAGAAATCCTAAAACAAGAGTATTGTACTTTTTGGATTCTAAATTGAATGCAGATGAAATAGATCAGTGAGTTCCTCCCTACCCTATACTCAGAGACCATTTCTTTAGAATTTCCCTGTTGAGTACAGGTGAATTAACCCTTTCAATCCCAGACGGGTATGCTTAGCATTGCTTTGCAATGCATTGTACACCCCTCTATCACTAAAAGGGTTAATTAAATGAATGAGCCACTAATTAACTGACCTGTGTTCATAGAAATCCTAAAGACATGGCTTGTTAGGGGTCCTCGGGCAGAGGGTTGGAAACTGGTGCAATAGACTAAAACAGAGATCATATGAAAAGATAAGTATAGATATACTGGACTGCTGTTCAGTGGTGTAACTATAGGGGTCGCAGGGGTCACACCCGCGACCGGGCCCGTTGCTCCAGGGGGCCCGACCGCCCTCTACGACCCCTCTGCCTGCCGCCTGCAATCTCCGTCTGGCACTGTAGTAATGCAGAGCGCTGGGAGATGACATCATCTCCCAGCGCTCTGCATTACTGAAGAGGACCATGCGGGAGATCAACACACCTCTCCGGGCTCCTGCCACTCCAGGGATGTAAGAGATAAGGGCATTTTGGAGAGGGCAAATATAGTCGAGGGGGGCGAATGTGGTCCGGGGGGGGCCATGGCGCTTCTTGCACAAGGGCCCGGAGGCTTCTAGTTATGCCTGTGCTGCTGTTTGAATGACACCTACCACAATAATCCTTTTGTTTACACCCTTAAGGATCAGAGGGCTGAACAAAGCATTGCTTCACAATTTGTTACTCACCCCTCTGGTCCTTAAGGGGTTAAACAAAATATAGAATCTCGGGTTAAAGAATAAGTCTTAAAAACGAATTCTGAAGATTCGCATTTCTGTTTATCTAGGTTTAAAAACAACGGTATGTAGTCACAAAAAAGTAGATAAATACTGAGGCAACCAACTGCTGTATGGGGAACAAATACAAATTCCAGATTTTTTTTTTTTAACTCCTTGAAGTTTCAACCCCTTGAGTACTAGACAGGTTTCCAAAATATCACAATACTTTTCAAAGGGTTAAAAGTCCCTTTAAAATCAATGGGGTGTTTTTGTTCTCTGCAATGCAGTTGGTTTGCTCCATTATCACTCCGCTTACTTTGTGTGTATAGTCTAGTGAGTAAGTGTTATTGTGAACACGGCCTAGTGAGTAAGTGTTATTTGTGCATGTGGTCTAGCTAGTGTTATTTATGAAAGTGGCCTAGTGAGTATGCATTATTTTGTGCACGATGCCTAATGAGTGTTATTTTTTGCATAGAGCCTAGTGTGTTATCTTCAGACATGGCCTAGTGTGTGTGTGTGTATTATTTTTAAACATGGCCTAGTGTGTGTGTGTGTGTTATTTGTGAACATAGTCTAGTGTGTGTGTGTGTGTGTGTGTGTGTGTTATTTGTGAACATGGTCTAATGTGTGTGTGTGTGTGTATTATTTGCGAACATAGCCTAGTGTGTGTGTGTGTGTTTGTGAACACAGCCTTGTGTGTGTGTTATTTGTGAACATGTCCTAGTGTGTGTGTGTGTGTTATTTGTGAACATGTCCTAGTATGTGTGTGTGTTATTTGTGACCATGACCTAGTGTGTGTGTGTGTGTGGTTTGTAACATGGCCTAGTGTGTGTGTGTGTGTGTGTTTGGGTGTTATCTGTAATCATGACCTAGTGCGTGTGTGTTTGTGAAAATGTGTAGAAATAACCAGTGCACACAAACCCTAATTCACACAAAGAGGGGGATTTATCTGATAGAGTATGCTAACAGGGTAATTATAAAGCAAAACAAGAACCCTGCACTTAGCACTCAACTATTCATCTATCTCAAACCCCAAGTTAATGTAGGAAAATTGGAACAAAATTATAAAACATAAGATAATAAAATGGCTAATTTACAAAAATATTGTTAAAATTTTTAATACCTTGATCAAAATAACCAAAATAATTACAAAATATGTCATTATAGATCATTGCCCTTAAAAGCAGAGAAATTGGCGTACTGCAAAAGCAGCTTCTATTCTGTCCCTAAAGGAAAAGCATATGTCTACCCTTATTATACTAATGTCTGGGCAATCAAAACTGGCTCATGGCTTTTAAAAGTAAGATACATCTGTATCCACACTATATTGTTGCTGGGGCAAATCAAACCAGCTTGCCACAGTAGACTAACTAAAGAAAAACAAAGAGACATCAATCTATTTATAAAGAAATAATATGAGGCTAAATTCAACTCATCTCATTGTTAGTCACTTATCATAATCTTTACTGAGTAGATATTTTAATCAGCTTGAAGTATACTGTAAAGCAACTTGTACTTTGCCTTAAATAGTGAAACATTCCTATACCTTCACTGCATAACAGTGCAAATAAAATTAGGTTTATCACAATAAACTAAATCAATGTATTGACAGAAAATTAATGTGAGCCTAATGGCTGATCAATGGATATTCCAATAAGCCTTGAGTGTAATACAAAGTGGCTGCTACTTTGCCTTTAAGGATGAAACACTTCTATATCCTAATTATGTAGCTGCCAGTACAGATCAAACCGGCTTATCACAATATACTAAATTAGTCTATGGGCAGAAAGTAACAACTGCTCATGCTTCTAGTAGTTACTTGTCATATATAGTGGTGGGCAAAAGGTCCAATTGTGTTCCCATGAAAAAAAATCCATGACAAACACGTGATTGTCTGCTTTTTTGTTGGAAAATTTGCCTTAAACAAAGCCTTTAAAATCTTCAGCATTTTCGCATACTGACAAAATGTTTTTGCTATTTTTTCATGGCTACAAATTTCCCGCCCCTTTATTTACATTTGCTTCGCATTTTCACGACAAAAATGCAACATTCTCTGGACAAGAAACACAAAACCAAGCAGCTAAAGAAACAGAGAGGATGCTAGGGTATTTTGTAGTGATTTATTTAGCTAAATTAAAGTAGCAGAGGCTCAGACTGTTGGCTAACAGGATGAGCACCCATCTGAAAAGGAGGAGCTGGAAGGACTGTGATGTGTCCAGTGAGTCGGAGGAGGAAGTGACCACCACCAGCATAGAAGGGTCTGCAAGCCCTGATTCCCCGGACCCAAAGATGCCCAGTCCCCGGACACCCTCACTTGGGATCAAGGTGAATATAGTGTCATCTTCAGCAAAGGAAAAGGAAGAAGTTGGTAGCAGTGTGAGCAGAACAGGTCAGCTGTGCCTGCTGCTACTGCTGCCAGTGTGCCTTCTGATACTCAGGAGGAGGAGACGATGGCAAGTGTCACTGCGGAGAATCCTGAGTCACATTTTCCATCCCCAAACAGTCTCACTACTACTATCATGCAGCAGCTAGAGAGTGTTGGGGTGAGGGAGGAGGTGATGGCGAAGGTGATGATATTGAAGCAGCTGGTGGTGGGACTAGCATGACCGCTGTAGATCATCCTGCTGAGGTGGAAGGGCAAGTGAAGCTGAGTAGCCAGTCAAGGGAGCCCACAACACCCTCCTGACTCTCTGATTCCCCTTCCCCCAGCACTGTGCCCCTGGAACCCGATGCCGAGGAAGGCAGAACTGGCTATCAGCAGTAACAGCATCAGCACAGATCAGCTACCTGTGCCTGCTGCTAGTGCTGCCAGTCTGTCTTATGTAGAGATGGCAAGTGTGACAGTAGGGGAGCCCTGTCACATTTGTCATCATTACATGCCAGTGTGACTCTCATAGAGCAGCAGCTGCAATGAGGTATTGGTAGTGGTGGTGATAAGGGTGTCACGGAGTGACAATGGAATAACAACACTGACAAGTACAGATACAGTAAAATCAATATCTTTATTAAAATAAGATCAAAAAATAAACACGGAAAGCACTTCCCCAACCCTCAGGTGTGGAGACAGTGCACAAGCAGTTCCCCAACCCTCATAGGACCAGGTGTAGAGACAACACACGATCCAGAAAAGGAACAGGAACTGATCCCAATCTGACTATGGAATGGGAAGGTAGTAAGGATAGCAGTAGCTGCTAGTGCAGGAAAAGCGGAATCACCAAAACAAAAATGAGTAATGCTCCCCTAGAATGCTAGGGTACACCAAGGTAATAGACTTGGATATCCTAGAATGCTAGGGTAAACCTACAGGCAATGGTGACTAGAATTCCCCAAAATGCTAGGGTAGCTACGGGCAACGGCGAATCAAATCCCTAGTACGCTAGGGTGCACCCAAAAGCACTAACCATCAGTATCAAGCCGTAGAGGATAGCCAGAGACAAAGTCCGGTGGAGGATACGGAGCACAGCTTGTACCAGAGAGATCAGCTAGAGCACAGTCTAGCGTAGGAGCGGTGTCAGTCAGGCCAAGGGTCAGAAACATATCGGATAGTCAGCCAGAGCCGGAGTCAGCACAGGGCAGTTATTCAGCCAAGCCAAGGTCCGTACCATATCGGATAGTCAGCCGGAGCCGGGTCAGCACAGAGCGGTTAGTTAGCCAAGCCAAGGTCGGTACCATATCGGATAGTCAGCCAGAGCCGGGTCAGCACAGAGCGGGTAGTCAGCCGGAGCCAAGGGTCAGACCGGAGCAGAAGCCAACAACACAGGGATCGAACAAAGCTGGAGTCAAAGGTAGCCAGAGGTCATACACGGATCAGAGTATAAGAAATAATCACAAGAGTTTGAGCACAAGTACAACATGAAAGGGCATAGGAGTACTAGCAGAATGAGGCCTATAAGGTGTAGCAAGTTGATGGAGACAGACTCTGGCAATTACCACAGGCCTATAAGAATAGCAAACACACATAAGCGCGACACTCAGTAAGTGATAATACAATGTCGCCTGCAATCAGCAACATCACTCCCGGAGGGCAACAAAGGCACCATGATAAAGGGTGATGATGTAGCACTTTGGGTGGAAGAGACATTAATGGCTTTTTTTAGTAGAAAGCAAGAAGGAATGGGAGGCAGATTTGCAAATGGGGATGGGCATCACCACCACTGCAAACAGTGGGATTGGGGAATTTGCATAGTTTGCTGCTCCTGCTGCTACTGCTGCTGTGTGCTACAGACCACCGTGGCCACTGTGGGAATGGGGTCCAGCAGTAGTTCTGATGCAGGACTAGGACAGGTTCCACTTGCCAGCACTATCCTTGGTCCTAGCTGTAATGCTGATTCTGAGGTGACAGAAGCATTATCCTCTGCCCCAGCCATTGAAGGGGAATGTGGAGGAGAAAAATAAAAAGGCCATTCTTCTCCACCTTTCCCCTATCCCCTGAGGTTATAGGTGTGGGACTATATTTCAGTTGGGGCAGGCACAATGTAGTCCTCAGCACTGTGCATGATCTGTGATAAATCAGTGAAAAGGGTAAAGGAGGGAATGCACCTTGGCACAACCGACTCAATAACACACATGAAATACAGACACCATGACATTTATGTGATGCATGTTAAAGCCAACCCATCACAAAGGAAATCAGGAGATGGTGTTGCTGTACCCCCTGTCTCTCCACAAGGGCACCAAGAGTCGAGGCATAAATTGAAGAGGAGTAAAAATAGAGAAACCTAGCCTGAGACTGAAAGTTCGTTTGCGAGTGAAACACCCGGCTCACTATCAGCTTCTGACATTAGGGTCCAAACAAGGGAATACGTAGTAATGACTTCTGGTGATCCACCTCTGTCATCATTATCTCCTCCACCAGCTGATAGCAATTCTGTAGGTGCGAGGATGTGGCAGTTCACGTTCACCCATTGCACATTGTGTGGTGCGCTGACCACACTTCGCAGTGTGGTAGAGTATAATGGCAGGCATGGAATCAAGCAGCATCTGAGGAGCGTCCATCCCGCAGAATACACTAAGCTGTGGCAGGGAAGATTCATCTTATAATTAAGACTGCAAGCTGGAGCCGAAAAAAATCATTACTGATTCCTCGGGGTTTGTGCGAAACAAGTGTACATCCTACAGATCAATGTTTCCTCAGGGCTTGGGCCTAACACAAGTCTAAGTCTTACAAAACAATTTTTCCTTAGGGCTTGTGCCAAACAAGTGTAAGTCCTACAAATAAATGTTTCATCAGGGCTGGTGCTGAAGAAGCCTAAGTTCTACAAATCAATTGTTCTTCAGGGCTTGGGCATCTAACAACAAGTCTAAGTTCAACAAAGCAATGTTTCATTGGGGCTTGTGCCTCTAACAAGTCTAAGTTCTACAAATCAACGTTCCCTCAGAACTTGGGCCTCTAACAACAAGTCCCACAAATCATCCTCTACAAAATACTCTATCCCGCCAAGTATCAGTCTGCCCCAGTCACAGCTTATATTAGGGGGTCCCTGTCTCTGTCACATTACATACCAATTTTTTTTTTTTTATTAATTGTCCCACCAATCCTAGTCAACAAACCTAACACACCAAAAATTTCCCTGTTAAATTGATTCTTTCCCCAGACTCCACCAGCACAGGCACCCTCAGACTCATTTTACACTATGCCTGTGGGAAATAAAATAAAATTTGTTATGTGTTATGTGTAAATCCAGTCTTCCCCTTGATTTCAATGCAATGAGCCAGATGGAAAAACTGCACTTTTCACTGGAAATTTTTCTCTAGGTGGAAAATGCCATTATTCGCCTATTTTGATTTGAGCCAAAATTTTTCGCCCATCCCTAGTCGTAAACCCTGATCGGTAACTGTACACTTTAATTACAATATTACTAAAGTGTACGGATCCATTTACACAGTTATAAATATCTGATAGCAAAGAACATAGAGTTCAAAAATTCTCAAGTCCCACGTGTAATAAAAAGATAGTATATATGTGTGTAATGGTACTTGTAATGACTTAATTGAAGCCCACTTATTTAAAACCGGATTTCATATAAGAGTGGCAGCCACAAAGGATGAATGGGATACATTTCAACCAGTGTGGTTGACTAGTCACCAAGGGTGGTGCAGTGCCTTATCCTTAAATCTAATACTGACTAAGGAACTAAGGAACTAAAGGTCAGTGGGCTACAATGCCCACCGGGCAGCATCTGTTATGTCCAGTGGAAGCAGTAGGGTCAAATATGAAAGTGAGACCATCTTGGGATGGTCCATTCTTGAGGCACATGGATGGTTCAGCCCTGTCACTCTTTCAGTTTCAGTTTGTTCTCAAAAATCTTCTGTCTTGCATTAGGGTAGATCTTTCCCTGTATGATATGTATTCGTTTACAATTGTTGCAGAATCACATGCATCAGCTCAAGGTGAGACAGAGCAGGCTATCCAATCACTTCGGATCTGGCATTCAGAGGTGTTTAAAATCCAGACCTTTTCCATTATTTCAAATAAACGAATCCCAACACTTCTCTACAAGACTCATCAATTGCTTGCGTTTGTCAAGACATCAAGGAGTAGTCTTCTTATTTAGTTTTACACTTTATTAAGCACCTAAAGCTAAAGGGTGTATCACATACAAAGTAGCAGTCATACTGGCAGCCATGTCCTTTTTTTATGGTCAAGGAAATACCAAACGTGTCAGTAGATTTTTCAGTTAGGAGGCCCTTGAGGGATTAGGGTAAATGTGTTGTCCGCAACAAGGATGTGAGTAGGTGTATAGATAGTACCTTGCTAGGTTACTTCAGGCTCTCCCAAATAGTATTTTATGTGGGTGGGAATGATGAAACCTGCAAGAAATCCATGCAGCTCATATTTAATATCCAGGACAACCACTTTAGAATCCTGACCTTATGCCCGCACATTAAACCAGTAAGATCACATACAATGTTTTATAAAAACTTATGGGAAATGGTGTCTGTCAGTGAAAAAAATACAAAAAAGGTAAATTTATACTGATAAATGTATGAAGGGGCACTATGTCACATATAGTAAGAATATATTTAAGGAGTCTAGCTAGTACAGGAGTGAAAAAAGTGCATCTGTCAGATAAGGTGCTTGACATGTTCCCAGGTGCTATTAATATAGTCTTATACAGGGTAGTGAGGTCATGACAGGTGAACCTAAAGGGTCCCCTTAGATAAGTCCTTCTTTAATGAGTTGCGGTAAGGTGCTCATGCACCCCATGCTGGTTGGCATGCCAGGTGCCTCCAGTCAAACACAGGGCAGTCACTGACTCTGTGGTCAAGCCTACTTTGCAAGGAGACATTGCCATTAAGCATCAACCAGGAGCATGAAGTGATGAGCCACTGGGGAATGTCAGGAGAAACGCTTCACCTGAGGGGGCTATTTTGGTGAGGCACAGATGCCTACCCATTCCAAGACATCATGATCCATGGAACACCAATTTACTGGGGGTGGGGGCATGGGTTTTAAGTAGACTCTAGGTAAAATAACTGACCTCTTCATTTGCCACCCTAAATTGCCCACCATGCGGTACAGCAGTTTGCTTATGTCCTTTCATATGTTTATTGTATGTGTCTAGGTGTGGTTAGAGGGAAGAAAGAAAAGGTTAAACATGTACATCTTAAAGGATTAATATTGAGTAAAAATGATGTGCAATAATATTCTTTGTGTTTGCTTTTAGCTATTTCAGTCAAAACTGGTTGTACTCCAGCTGGTTAAATGTTTTTTCATTTGATACTCTTACCAGTACCTGGACTGGAATTTTATCTTTGAAGCTTGTCCAACTTCTATTGGTTCAAGCACCTCTCCGACCGCAAGTACATCATTGTCTTTAGGACACTCTGCTGATCACAGAGTTTTCAATATAAAGAGTAAAGCATTAGAGATTCAGTTCACACCACAAAGCAAATTAAAGGGATAGTAATACTTAATTTTAAGTGTGCTTCATATTATAGGCATAAAAAAACTGTGAAAAACAATGTAAGGCTTATCTCTCAAACCTTTATGGCTTGAGAGATATGCATCGCTAAAGTTGCCTTTCCTTGCCTGTTTGAATGAAGTCAGCACTTAGCTGACAGCTACAGATTCCGGTCGTAGCTGGATGGAGGCTATTCAGCAGAGCAGAAAACGGGCAATCTGAACATTAATACTTCATTGTAACGGTCTACAAAGTGTGTCTGGTTTGCAAGCACACTTTGCAGACCGTTCCAATATAGTATTAATGTTCAGATTGCGTGTTTTGGCTCCTCTGAAGAGCCTCCATCTGGTCAAATGACCGGAATCTGTAGCTGTCAGCTAAGAGCTGACTTGGTTCAAACAGGCAAGGAAAGGTAACTTTAGCTAGGCATATCTCTCAAGCCATAAAGGTTTGAGAGATAAGCCTTACATCGTTTTTCATAGTTTCATAGCTGGTCCCAGGACCGGGATCTCCTGCTATCAGTAGAGCTCTGACATCAGGAGAAGGGGTGGGAGGAGGGAACTTTAGATGCGAATATCTCTCAAACCATAAAGGATTTGCGCCACAAATTTTAAATCTACCAAACAAAGTTATTGGACATGTGTGTCCCTTTAAGGACCAGTGACAGTACAGCCCTACTGTGGGAGAGCTGTAAGTAAAAATGGGGTCTGAAATTGACAGTTCCAAGAATGGAGCAGTCTCTCAGACCCCTGTTCAGCTCGCTGGTACACATAGAGTCATGTTTACCAGCACGCCAGCAAGGATCAAATAGCTCCTTAAGCGAAGGTAACTTCCCTGGACCGCTGGTCCTTAAGGAGTTAAGGGCCATAGCTATAAAAGAAAACTGGGATAAACCAATTGCACCACAGGGTACAAATAAAAATTCCTAAATTCCCATGCACTTGAATAGAGCTTTTTAACCCTTTG
Source organism: Rhinophrynus dorsalis (assembly GCA_037306005.1). Classification (NCBI taxonomy): domain Eukaryota; kingdom Metazoa; phylum Chordata; class Amphibia; order Anura; family Rhinophrynidae; genus Rhinophrynus; species Rhinophrynus dorsalis. Next base: position 149,648,541 of record CM074722.1, on the reverse strand, counting down.
AATTCTAGAGAGGTCTCAAATGCACCTCCCACAGCACTGCATAACAATGTATTGGAGACGTCACCAGTATTCAAGGTGGATAGTTATCTGAAGGTTTTATTTTCTTGGATGGTAATGAAGGATTGGAATTTATTTATAAGACCATATAGTATTGGTGTGAGGTTTCTTGTGTGCTCTCAGGCAGTGACTGAGTTAAGACATGTAAACTGAAGGCATAATGACGTTAAACAGCTTATAAGTGATCCAATAATCTTGGTTCTCACGATGTACAATACAGAGAGCAATGCATTATCCTCAATGTCAGAGCTGTCTAGACGTGAAATTAAATATGAATGAATTTATCCACCGGAAGCTAAGAGTAAACATGCTTTCCATATGCATCGAGTATGTCAGATATGGGAATCCAAGAGGACTCATCACATATAAGCAGTATGTATTTTTGTAATTATCTGATATAAGAAAATTAATTTTTCTATGTACCTGTATTAAATATGTATATATGTATTAGTAGGGATTAAAACTGGGAAGAGTTATAATAAGAAAATAGGAGTTAGCAGATGAAATGGGCATTCTGCCTAATTATCAGATTGGTTACACCCAAAAATTATATTTTAATACATACAGTTTGTGGTTTTAATGTTGATCTAATAAAGATTAAAAGGATACTTGTGTTTAAGGACCAGGTGGATGTTCAGTGCATTGCAAAGCAGTGTGTTGAAAACCATTTACCCTGAAGGGGTTAAACATTAGCATGTTTTTTGTCAAATGGCATGTTGTAATACACACACTACATACACCTCTGTATAGATGTACAGTACAATTAATAAGACTAGTGATAATTAAACCTGGGCCTGCCTTTTGCATCTATAGTTTTAAATATCTTAGAATAGTAGGTGGAATCAATTGTGTACTTGAAAAGTAAAAATAACATTATCTGAAAAAAGGCATGTTCATGTTTCTCTGTGTCTCATTTAAGGGATAGGTTGATAATACATTCAGGGTGTACAGCAGAGACATTGATAGATATTTTCTTAGGGAGCTAAAGCCCCAGGTCTCATGTATGAGGCCTCTTATCTTGTTGGCAACTTAGGGCACGTAATGGTGCTAACTAGTGATGAGCGAGCGTGCTCGGCCGATGCTCGGATCGGCTCGAGCATCGCTCTGCTCGGCACATGGCGGTACTCGTCGAGTACCGCCATGTGCTCGCCCGACATGTTCGGGTGGCGGGGATCTGTGCCGGAAGAGGCACAGATCCGAAGAAGCTCCGCTGGACCACCAGGGACTGGAGGTACGGGGGCATTGCGGAGATGAAGGGGGCATTGCGGAGATGAAGGGGGACATTGTGGAAGAGGGGCATAGACTCTATGCCCCTCTTCCACAATGTCCCCCTTCATCTCCGCTATGCCCGTCTTCCACAATGTGCCCCTTCATCTCCGCTATGCCCCTCTTCCACAATGTGCCCCTTCATCTCCGCTATGCCCCTCTTCCACAATGTCCCCCTTCATCTCCTCTATGGCATAGAGGAGATGAAGGGGGACATTGTGGAAGAGGGGCATAGCGGAGATGAAGGGGCACATTGTGGAAGAGGGGCATAGCGGAGATGAAGGGGCACATTGTGGAAGAGGGGCATAGCGGAGCTGAAGGGGGACATTGCGGAGCTGAAGGGGGCATTCTGAGATGAAGGGGGCATAGCGGAGATGAAGGGGGCATTGACCAGGCACCCTCCCCTCATCAGAGCAGGGGGTGCCTGGTGTTGCCCCATTCATTCCAATGGGGCTCGGGTGCTCGGCCGAGCACTCGAGCCTCAGGGGGTGCTCGGTCAGAGCACCCGAGCACCCGAGCATCGTGGTGCTCGCTCAACACTAGTGCTAACCCCTCTACTAGTAATGGTGTAATTGGGGCACGTAGTGTACTAATAATTCATTATGTTGGCCAAGCTGTGGGTCTGTTTGGAATCTAACAGGCTAACACCACACCTGGTGGATAGAAAAGCTTTGGTGTGTTCGACCCATGCATTTTGATCAGAGCTGATTTAAGGCCGTTGGAAAGTTTTGGCGACACTGTGAATAGAGGCCCCAATACAGCAATGTGTTATGTACTCTGGGCAGCCTCAATCTTCCATGATATACTGAACAAAGGATTCATTTATTTCATTGATGTGAAACTGGGACTGTTAGAAGTAGAACGTCCCCAGTGAAGGCCAGGTATACCCATAGATTAAATGCCTGGGTTTCACTGGTGCCATCGTATTTGCTTTTTGATACCCTGCAATACATCACCACTAGGGGTGCCCAGTAATAGTGGATTTCCCTGTTTACTAGATAATTTAAAGGGACAGTAAAGGTTAAAAATAAGTCCCTTTTAAACTATAATCAACATAGCTATGGAAACCAAGCTCCAATAGCTTAATCTCACAGTCCCCTCTACATTACCCCTGCAGATCTCAGTATCCACAGACCTCTGGGATCTGAAGGGCTGAATGACATCAGCATTTCACTAAGAACTTATGGGAGAGGAAGCAGCATTGCTATTCTCTTCACAGAAGCCCCACATTGGCAAATATTTCATCCATGGGCTTCAGTAGAGAAATCTCACATAACAGTCAAGTGAGAAGCTAACACAGAGATAGTGAGGGTGGTAATGGAGAGAGTTTGAGAAAGAGGAGTAAAGATCTGAGAGCCTGGGGGTGATGACATCAGCAGGGTGCACTGCGAGAGAGGAGATGGAAGTGGGCAGCAAGGATGTGGCAGTAGGGATAGAGGAGGAGGGGGCAGCAGGGAGCTGAGGAGGGAGGAGGTGGCAATGGTTAACATAGGGAAGAGAGGAGATGGAAGCATGGAGCATGGAAAGAGAAGAAGCATGAGATTAAATCAAGAAAGAAGATGGGGAAGTTGAAAGCATAGAGAAAGAGGTGGTGGCAACAGGGAGTAAGGGAAAGAAGAGGTGGCAGCTGGGAGGATGTAGAAAGAGGGTGTTGCAGCGGGGCGCATAGGTAAAGAGGTAGTAGCAGTGGGGAATAGAGAGAGAGAGAGAGAGAGAGACAGAGAGACAGAGAGAGAGAGATAATGTAGTGGAGAGCATGGGGAAAAAGGAGGTGGCAGCAGGAACCCTGAGGACAGAGGAGGTGGGAGCAGGGAGAACTGGCACTGAGGAGCAAGCAAAAGAGGGGTGACAGCGGGACACGGGAAGAAGGAAGTGGCAGCAGAGAACATGGAAAAAGAGGAAGTGCAGTAGGAAAGAAGAGGTAGCAGTAAGGAGCATGTGGCAAAGAGAGAAAAGGCAGGAGGGAGTCTGGGGTGGGAGATGGGAGAAGACAGAAAATGGGCAAAGGAAGCATGGGGAGAGGAGCCAGCAGTGGGCAGCATGGGAAGTGCAGGGGTGATCAGGAAGGTGAAGGGGACGGAGAGTTGTGCAGCAGTCCCTCCATCTGCTGGAGAAATTCTTCAACTTTTTCTTAAGACTGACATAGACAGGAACCAATCTGATTGATGTCTGAAGGTAAGAGAACCATTTTTCTGAACATCACGTGATTGCTTCTACTTCAATCTGATTGGTTAAAGTGGAAATCAAAACAAGATGTGTTCCTTTTAAATTAAGAACTTACAGAATTGTTTTGTTCATCCCTTCTTTTAACCCCTTAATTGCTACAGAGATCTCCAATGCATTGTAAAGCAAACTGTTAACCCTTTGAGTGCCAGAGGGATGTGCAACGCATTGCTTTGCAACATGTTCCACACCCCTCTGGCACTCAAAGGGTTAAAAGCACATTTTAAATACCATTTAACCTTTTGAGGACCAGAGGGTTGTTTAACCCATTGCCTTAAGGGATAAAAACTGATTTTCCCCCAAATTATTGCACTGTTACCTTTGTGCATTATATGTTATTTTGTTTACACGTGGTACAGAGCCCTGCAATAGTTAAAAAACAAACAAAAAAACATTATTTTGAAAACAAATTGGGTTTGAGACAAGACATATCTGCAGGAAAGTAAAAATGTTTTTTTACAATTTTCTAAAATTAATTCTGTGCTGGCAAACAAGTCCATTTCATAAAATGCCTACTAGAGACTAAACACCAATACTTTGTGGGCCTGAGAAATGGTATCAGTACACAGACTGAATTAGGGGGAGCCGAATATCTTCAAAACTTCAATTAAAAATGTAATGGGTTTCTTTAATAAGTCCTAGGGTCAAGATGTATTATGAATCTGTTTTCCATAGTCTGCAATTATTAGGTTTGGTTTAACTTTCTCATCCAGCTGAGACTTCTCTAATATGTCAGCAGCAGATGGAACATTTAAAAACCTGCATTTCATGTCAAGAAAAATGAGTATACTATATATACACACACACAGTATCGGGGAAGAGGGATGCACTCACAAAAGGTAAGATACTTCTGGGATGAAGATAAAATTAAATGTATTATAATAACAACAATTAGAAGAAGAAGAATAAAAAATGCACAGGATTATTAAAGTATTGATCAGTCTTGATTTAATGCATGCATCAGTAACCCCTTGGATGTCTCATACGCACCTGAGCATAATACACACCAGGCACACTTTGTAGACCCTTCTAATGAAGTATTACTTTGTAGACAATGCTGTTATGGCTGTGCTGGAGAGTCAGCCAGTCACATGACCAGAATCTCGATCTGTCAGCTATAGAGCTGACATCGGGGGGGGGGACTTTAACCCCTTAAGGACCGGCAAATCTGAGGTGGATTTCACTTAAGGACAGGAGCAATTTTGACTTTTTTGACTATGTCTTTGTTCAACCATATTTTCTCTTTAATTCCTTTAATACACCCACACAAATTATAAATTTTTTTTAAGCACATGTAGGGCTTTCTTTTGATACCACAATGATATGAATACCTCATTGTTTAATTTGATTAAAATAGAAAAAAAGAGGAAAAAAATAAAAAAAAAACATTTTGCTTACATTTTCCTGTCAGGATTTGATACTATTAGTTAATTACAAACAAATACCCCTAAATATAATCATTTGCTTCCCCTGAATATGATAATACCCCATATGCCTAGTATTTCAACCCCTTTCTCCCATTTACAAGGTAAATATTAAAAGATGGATGCCATTATTTCCAACCTGAAATTTTTCAACAACTGGCATGTGAGCGTCATAGCTTAGTTGACAGTGCCAGAACCCAAAAATGTCCCACAAAGGTATATGTTTCTGAAAACTAGACAACATAAGGTAAATAATCAGGAGAATTTTGGAGTTTTTTATGCAGCTATTTTTCCAGAAATATGTTCCAAAATTGTGGTAATATTTAGTTTTTTTTGCAGTTTTCACACTTACATTTCAGTATTACTCTTGATATCAAGCACAGGATAGGTTTTTTTACAAATGCATAGTTTAGTGTTCATCTCCTTCTTCTGAGTACGGCAATACCCCATATTCATAGGTTTCTCAAGGTTTGGGGGAGCTATGGAGCCCAAATTGGAACATGCGCGTTTCCAGTTTCACACTTTGAATTTTCACAGCTAGCTTCACTGGTGTCATGTCTCATTTGGGGCTGTGTATCAGTACTCCACTTTAAAATTTCCTCCAAAAAGTGTATATTTTTGGAAAGTAGACACCCCAGGCTTTCATTTTATGTGTGGTTTCAAATTTTGTACGCAACCATTTTACCGCGAATCCTTTGTATAAACTTGATGTAAGTAAAAAATGCAGCGTTTTTCACACTTAGGTTTCAATGTTGATGTGATTTTCAAGCACAGGATAGGTGAAGATTTTTAAAAAATGCATTGGTTAGTGTTAAGCTCCTTCTTCTGAGTACGGCAATACCCCATATGCATAGTTTTCTCAAGGTTTTGGGAAGCTACAGGGCCCAAATTGGAACATGCGCTTTTCCAGTTTCAAACTTTGAATTTTCACAGCTTGCATCACTGGTGTCATGTCTCATTTGGGGCTGTGTATTAGTGCTCCACTTTAAAATTTCCACCCAAAAGTGTATATTTTTAGAAAGTAGACGCCCTAGGCTTTCATTTTTGGCATGTTTTAAAATTTTTTACGCAGCCATTTTACCACCAATCCCTCGTAAACGTGATGTAATTAGCAAATTCAGCGTTTTTCACACTTAGGTTTCAATGTTGATGTGGATTTCAAGCACAGGATAGGTGAAGATTTTTAAAAATGCATTGTTTAGTGTTTAGCTCCTTCTTCTTAGTATGGCAATACCCCATATGCATAGGTTTCTCAAGGTTTGGGGGAGCTACGGGGCCCAAATTGGAACATGCGTGTTTCCAGTTTCGCACGTTGAATTTTCACAGTTTGAGTCACTTGTGCCATGTCTCATTTGAGGCTGTGTAACAGTGCTCCATTTTAACATTTCCCCTCAGAAGTGTATAGTTTTGAAAAGTAGATAACCCAGGCTTTCATTTTAGACATGTTTACAAATTTTTCTCTCAGCCATTTTACCACCAATCCCTCGTAAAACTTTATTGAAATTAAAAAATCACAGTTAGATTTCAATTTTGATGTGGATTTCAAGCATAGAATAGGTGAAAATAAAAAAAAATGCATTGATTAATGTTCAGTTGCTTTTTCTGAGTACAGCAATACCCCATATGCATAGGTTTGTCAGGATTTGGGGAACCTACTGGGCCCAGTTGGGAACATGCGCGTTCCATTTTCAGACATGGCATTTTTACAGCTTGCTTAACTGGTGCCTTTGTCTTATTTGGGGTGTTTAGCAATGTTGCAATTAATATTTTACCGCCAAAATATATTTTTTAGAAAGGAATACAACCCTGGGTTTTAGTCTAGGTGCATTCTGGCAATTTTTTCTCAGTCATTTTATCACCAGTCCCTCCCAAAACCTGCAGTAAGAAACAAAACCCTGTATTTTCACAGCTATATTTCGGTGTTGCTGTGGATTTCAAGTACAGCATATTTGGAGATTCGTAAAAATGCATTGCCCATAATTCAACTACATGTTCTGAGTATGGCAATGCCCCATATGCATAGGTTTGTCCGGGTTTGGGGGATTTACTGGGTTCAGTTGAGAACATGTACATTTTCAGAATTGAAAAAAACAGGATTGTTCCCATTATATTTTCATAGTGTTAGATCTAAGGAGGGATGTGCTTTTGGAAAAAAAAACAAAACAGGATATTTCAGGGGGAAAGCATTGCCAAATAATTAAATTACAGAATGAATACATTGGATGTACGTGATATTGCTTGAAGCCTTCACCAATGCAGAGCCCAGGTTTTGTAGGGCAATCAGGACAGTAGAAGGTGGTTTCTGTCCGTTTACCATTGGCATAGCACACCATGCAGCGTTTCTGTGGCTTACTCTTTTGGGGGGTTGGGGGGATTTTAAATGCAAAGTGTCCTAAACCGGATCTCTGCCGTAAAACTGCTGTTGCACCTTCAAACAAAAAACAGGAAATGACATGCATTTGGAACTGCAAACATTTTTTGAGTGGGGTTTGCCAATTTAAAAATTATATACAAATTATAAATGGCAGTCTGCATCAGGAATATGGCAACCTTCTTATACCAGGCCGTAGATTTTATCATGGTAAGGTAAGGCTGCATGAGTTGATCGCAAAGATCAACACCCCCCCCCATGTGTTTATTGTAGTCTCTGATGCAGACTGGTTTCCTGATGACCGTGCCACAGACAGAGACTGGCACAGTTTCCTCGTCATGCATAGTTGTCAGCATGTACACGTCCTTTTTGTCTCTAAACTTGACTGCCAGCAGCTCCTCTTGGCACAAAGCTAAGGACGTTCCCTTTCGTAGCTTGCAGTTTATCATTTGTTTGGGCATCTCTTTACAAATTCTCCTAACAGTGCCACAGGCCACAGTGTCAAAATAAAAAAGTGATTTAAATAAAAGGGGGCTTGTGTAATAGTTATCTACATATAACTAGCATCCTTTATTTAATAGGGGGGAAATGAGATCCCAAACAATTTTGCTGTTGGTTCCCAGATATTCAGGGCAACCAGGAGGATCAAGCTGGCTGTCCTTGCCCTCATGCAAAAAGCATAGGTGTATCCTGTGGTGCTTTTGCACAAGTTATACATTTTGATGCCAAACTTGGAGCACTTGGAGGGGATATATTGCTTAAAACCCAACCTTCCCTTATATTTCATTAAGGACTCATCTACAGATATTTGTTTTTGGGGGATATAGTTTTCTGAAAATTTTTTTTGCAAATGAGTTATAAGGGGGCAAATTTTATACGGCCCGCCATACTGGGGGTGATCTTTGGTGAGGCACAGGGTGTTATCATTGAAATGCATGAAGAGCAAAAGCACTTCATAGTGTCTCCTGCTCACTGTTTGGCCGAAAATGAGGGTAACACATACAGGATTTTTGCTCCAATATGACCTGATGCTTGGCTTTTTAATAATCCCCATAGCCATAGCTAAGGCCCAAAATTTCCTGAATTCATCAACATCTGTGGGGTACCATGATTGCTCCTTTGAAATATAGCGTGTGGGATTGGCTGCAGTGTACTGGGCTGCATAAATATTTGTTTGCGCTACAATCTGCCCCAAAATTTCTTCCCCCAAATATAAATTAAAAAACTGTTACTGGTTAAAACCGGCCACATCTACATTTATTCCTGGGCTGCCTGTGAAATTGGGTATTTCTTGACTTAATGTCAGGCTTGTTATGGTTGGAGCGTAGGAGCAGGGAATGCTATCTCTTGCCAGACACCCCTACCAGGTGATCCACAGAGGTGTACAGGTAGAACACCTAGGTAGGAGTGACAGCACGGGAGTACAAGGGTTAAGCAAAGCGTAGTAAAAATAGTCCAGAAGATCAGGGCAGGCGGCAATCAGGCAGAATCAGTAAAACTAGCCAAGGTCAGGAAACAGGCACGCAGGGAAGTCCAGGAGGCAAGCAGAAGGTCAGGCAATGGGAAATCCAGCAGAGGGTCTGTAGCACAGCAAGGAAAGAGGCACTGAGCACTGGAATCTTAGAGCACACAGGAACCAAAGTTCTGGAACACTGAAGCAAAGTGGACACAGACTGAGGGGTTTTTATAGTGTCATGGGTTTTCATCCCTCCCCTCTGCTGAACAAACCTCTCACTGGATTGGCCAACAGAGGGGTGTGCAACCACAGCACCTGCCTCACTGTTTACCTGGAGGCACACTATTGGTGGACAGTTGATGAGAGAGGCTTCACCTCCCCCCTACAGGTGTACAACACCATGGTTTGATTTGGGCACCCTGTAGATACCTTCCCTGGAGACTCCTTCAACTTTAGGCCATGGCTTAGGCCTACCGCACTATTGCAATCGCGACCGCAACCGTGACAGCAACCGCGGGCAGATGCTGCTACTCGAGGCTGCGGCTTCGGACTACTCAGCGGAGCATCTGGGAAGCCCCCAGCAGCAGCGGATGGCTGGCACATGGAGGTAGGAGCTAGAGGGGCATGACACTTAATCCTACTAGTGTTACCCATTCCCTGGGCTCTGGATGAGGGGCTGGCCTTGTGGAAGGTCTTTGAGCATGTCTTGGGACAGCTCTTGGGGTATGTCTTGGGCCTGCTTCTGGGGCATGTCTTGGGGCTGATTCTGGGGCAGCTCTTGGGGTATGTCTTGGGCCTATTTCTGGAGCATGTCTTGGCTCAGCTCTTGGGGTATGTCTTGGGGCTGCTTGTGGGGCAGCTCTTGGAGCAGTACGCCTCTTCTTAGGAGATGGCACAGCATGCTTACTGGAGCTATCACTGTCACTCTCTGTGAACTAGGATATGTCAAAATCAGAGGCAGTATCTGTGGCTTCTGAATCTGAAGCCAAAAAGGCATACGCCTCTTCCGCAGAATACATCCGCTGCATCTTTTAACTGAACCTACCTACCCTAATTTTTTTTTGTTTTTTTTTTGTTCTGTGCCTAACTCTAACCCTAAACCTTACCCTACCCCACATCAACACTAATCTTATCTAACTTAACCCAAATACTCACTATTCCTACAATAAAACTATATTTTTTTTGTTTTTTTGTTTTTCTTTCTGTGCCTAGCTCTAACCCTAAACCAGCTGATCTGCAGCACTTGATTACTAAAATGAGTGATCAAGGGGGCGGATCAATTGATCACTGTATTACGATCTCTCTGTCTCTCTTCTCCTCAGATTTGTGTTTTGAAAACACTGCTTCTGTCATATGCATTCTATACATGTGATTCACTATTTTAGCGAATCACATGTATAAACAATGCGGGCATTGGCTGAAACTAGATACTCCAATATCGGAGCACCTAGTAACAGCATGCCCGCGTCTTTCCCATCGCGTACAGCGGCGGCGATGGTAAAGTTAACCCTTGACGTGCCAGGACCAATACTGGTCCTTAAGTGCAGGACCAGCGTGACGGTCCGGGTACATCATTGGACGCGAAGGGATTAAACACTTATATCTATAAAACTAGACAACTTTAAGCAACAGGACTTACATCATTATGTTTACTTTTTTAATATGAACAAAATTAAACTTTATGAAAATTAAGTATTACTAACCCTTTAACTCCTCTGGATTCTTTACAGGTTCCCAACACATTGAGCTCTCTAGTATTCAAGAGGTATTTACATCAACCTTTTGAGTGCCAGAGGGGTCCGCAATGCATTGCTCTGCAATGTATTACATACCCCTCTGCCACTCAAAGGGTTAATACTTTGAAAATGATGTTGCTTTGCTGATGTAGAGAACTTTTTGCAACTCTGCCACAATGAACAGGTTAATTTGTCATGTTGAGATCAGTAAGGACTTAGACTGTTTTTGACCACACACCTGGGCCTATATATCAAGCTCAGAACGATAAGCATGTGAATTGGAAGACATGGCTATATATAAACCCTTCATACCAATCTGTTATTACAATAACCATCTGCATAGTGTCTTGGATTCCCTGTGTTTACAGCTGTTCAATGGCAGAGATGACAATGCTATTATAACTTCTCAATGATATCAGCACACTTAGGGCTGTATGTATAACAGCAAAATGGTGCAATTCTGGAGCAAAGCAACGTCACAATAGTGGGCAAATACGTTTTCAGCTGATTTCAACGGAGCTTTTAATGCCTTGAATGCTTGCAAGGTCTCCAACGTATTGACATTTATTTGCTCCAGAATTACTCCAATTTCTTTTCTACAGAGGAGCATTTCTGGACTGAACCAACTACACCATGAAAAGTCTGCAAACTCATACTGGTTTTAATGGAGCTTCTAACCAACTGAATGCTAGCTACATCTCCAACACATTGCTTTGCATACAAGGGGTTAAAGGCCCCAATGAAATCAGTGGGCATTTTAATTTGTTCCCAGAATGGCACTTGTTGTGCCCCTGAATAGCTGCACTACATAGGAGGGGGATCCATTCAGCTTGAATTGTGCTTGAGCTACAAAACTGTAAGTGCTAAAATATGCTAAAATATAGTGATACCAGTGTAAAAGTCCATGTACACAGGCCAAGGTCCGGGTGATGTTAACCCTTTGAGTGCCAGAGGGTATGCATCACATTGCTTTGCAATGAGTTGCGTACCCCCTGGCACTCAAAGGGTTAAGAGGCCGGTCCTGATCTGCATTCTGCCTCCACCTCACGGTGCACGCAATGCAGTCTTGCGCTGTAGAGACTGCCCAAATGCACAGAATGCTCCCATCATTCTGTATGTTCAGGCAGTGCGCATGATTGCATCGGACAAACATTCTAACATTTATTATATAGGATGTGTTAGAAACAATATACAGAAGACTCAGACCTGAACTTTAATTCAGGCATTACTATCCCTTTAATACGTAGGTCCCATGAAAGTGATATACTAATATGAACCAGGGCAATTCTGGGGAAAACAATTTCCAGGATGCCCAGTGATTTAAATTGGACTTTTAACCTCTCGGATCCTAGAAAGGTCTCTAGTGCATTGGTTTGCAATGCATTGAAGACCTCCGGTCATTATGTTAAATCCACATCTATATAAGTGGGAAATATTTTATTATTTGTCCCCACTGGAGCAAACGGTTTGGGCCAGGAATATTCCAGTTCTTCTTAACACGTCAGTCTCATTGATTGCCCTGTGTTTCCCTCTAGAAGAGAAGGGGCTAAACATCAAAAAGTTGGCAAATACTGGATAGTTGGTCATATCTGGACACTGGCACTTTCACATCATAGGATACACTAAAGAAGCAGCAGAACTTCTCTAGATCCTCTGCAGGGAGGCAGCATCTGTTAATTTGTCCATCTGGCAGTCAGTTCCCAGGGGACAGTATCAATGTCATTTTGTTTGTCTGCATTGACTACACAGCACTTACTGATACATTAGTTTATTTAACTAGACACCCATTAAAAGGACATCGCTGATGTGCCTTTCATATACTGAATGATTCAGATAACAAGCAGTAATTCCCAATAATCATTCCTGTTTCTTATTTATAGTTTCTGATTTAGATAAACAGTAAAAAAAAAATAATTAGAATGCTAGAGAGATCTACAACACATTAGGAAAGATCCCATTCTAAAATAAGGGCTGGAATAGATTTATTAGTACTGTGACTGCCTTACACCCACGTACTAAACTATCTGTGGTAAAAGTTATCCCATTTACACCATCTGTATCAAGGGATGGGCAGTGAATGTGCTTTCTGGGGTGTTCCATTTTTTCCTGTATTGTTTGACACAGAAAAAGTTGACTGACTTTTACTCAATTTTCCTTCACATTTTATAGAGATGATGTTCAGGCCTTGTTTGCCTTAACCCTTTGAGTGCCAGAGGGGTATGCAATGCATTGCATTGCTTTGTTTAAGTTTTAAAGGAGAAGTAATGCCTCCTAGTAACAAACCCCCCATTTACCTTCCTATGTCCTAAAAATCCTAATGGTCCCTATGAACTTTGCCCTTATGTCTTTGTTCAAGAGATAACATTATCAATCAGTCCTGGATGTCATGTTCATACCTGGGAACTCTCCGGTTTTGCCCCGGAGACTCCGTATTTCAGACTGAATTACCTGGTCTCCGGGGCAATGTGTGGATCACCGGGTGGGCAGAGTTTAAATAGAAACTCTGCCCACTTGTGCTCCGTCCCGCCCGGTTCCTCCCACTCCCCACCCTCTTAGATACATTTTGCAGGGTTTTTTTGTTTGTTTTTTTTGTAACGCCCCCCCCACGTGCCTAAGCCCCGCCCCTTTTGTGACGTGGATCGCGTCATTTTCCTCCCCCTGGGCACTGACAGGGTTACCCTCCGGGTAGCCCTGTTTCAAAAGTTCCCAGGTATGGTCATGTTCATAGAGGTGGATATGGCAGTTGCCCTTAGTTTTTTTTTAAAGAGAAGCAGGCAGCGTGCTGGATCCTACTTAACCCTTTAAGTATCTGAGTGATTTGTCTGTAAAGGGTTAATACTGTGATGTGCAGTGGTCCTGCTTATAAATGGTAATTCTTTTTCACATGATGCCCCAATTTGTTTTTCATCAAACCTCATTGTAGCCCCCCCCCCTTTATCATTGACTCATTAACACATCGCTTTAAGTTGCATTGCTCACACCTCTGGTCCTTAAAGGAGCAGTAAACTTTTTTTTTTATGAAAATGTATAATTTATAGAACTTCTCCTGCTGAGTAAAACAAGGTCACTCCCACTGCTGTCAGATGTTTTATTCAGAAGTTACAAATGTTCAAATAATCAGGAAGTGAATTTACTGTGCATGTACTTCCTGATAAAAGGTAAGTGACAGGCAGTTTCTATCAAAGTTTATGGAGAACTGTAAGTCACTGACTTTCCTCTCCATTAGAATGTAACAGTAGAACTAACTGGAATTTGATCACTAGAGGGCACTGCTAACAGTAGAACTAACTGATCACTAGAGGGCACTGCTAATGTGAATAAACACTGGTTTAAACTGTAATAACTCTGGAAATATGCATCTGTCAGCAGTGGTAGCACTCTTACGTTACTCAACAGGAAATGCCCTACAGCATATATGTTTTCATAAAAAAGTTTACTGCTCCTTTAAACTTTTGAATGCCAGAGAGGTTTCCAGTGCACTGCTTTGCAATGTGTTGGATACCTATCTGGCATACAATATACATACAAAATAAATGTAACCCTTTTCATGTGTCTGTATATTCTTCATTTGCATTGTATTAATTTTGAAGAAATAGATTTCTTATAATCCTTTCCTTTGTCTCAGACATTTCTACAAATCAGTATACACAGGGTCCCTGCAAAATGTCCGTGTATCACAAGGACAAACATGACCACCTGTGCTGTGCAAACATGGCAATCTTGCTGTTCACAGCATTTTAACCTTCTGAGTGCCAGAGGGGTACGCAATGCATTGCAAAGCAAGCACACTTTGTAGACCATTCCAATGAAGTAGTTTGTTTTAAATAACATGATTGCTGCTCTGCTGTCAGCTGAATATAAAAGCCAGTCTCTGTTCAAGTTTCCCCCAGTTTGGTTCGGGCAATGGACTGAAAGGTACGGCAATGGAGATTTTTGTTCTGGCGGCGGTGGAGAGACTTTATGGGGGCATTGGATTTAATAGATTATTATTGTTTTATAGAGACACAAGAAACTTTACATAAGAAGAAAGAATAAGAGGGAAGAAAAAGAAGAAAGAAACTTAGAAAATATGAATTAAAGAGGAATACCAGGGTGCATGAGACCAGCTGAACCTCAGACTTCCAGGTAATTGTTTAATGTTAATGTTGTGTGGAATGGGCCAAGGGATGTTGTTAGCTTTAAGGGGATTAATCATTTGCATTCCAGAGGGGTATACAATGTGTTGCATACCCCACTGGCACTCAAATTAAATTTTTTTCCGTTTCACTCATGTTTATGGTACCTTGGATGTATTGATATGGGGCTTAGGGCCCGATATCAGTACATCCACGGGTCACTAGTGTAGGGATCCCTAGTTGTGCATGCATTGTTTTCTTTACAAAGTTCAACAATTACACATCAGTGACTGTTAAGGCGCTTTAGGGACTAAAAGCTTAGGTTTGCTAAGTGCTAATTTAACTCAAAAAAGAGAGTCCTACACAAATGTTACTAGCTACTGCATGTAATTGAATAGCAAATGCATATGCTTATTCATTGATTTCAATGGGCACTAATTTATCGCCCCTGGTGCATTTTTACCAGTCGGTAGTTTGTCATAACGCAGGTAATAGAATACCAAACTGTGATTTAAAACTACAGACATTAGTTTGGGTTAACTAAGGGAGGTAATTGAATTGAGCCCCTTGTGTGTACCAGCTAGAACTCATTTCGGCCCTGCTGTTGGTTTACTGGCTCAAATTGAATCAAGCCCTTTGTCCCCAGAGACCTGGAAATCCAGTCTGAAAACCAGAGTCTCTGGGGCAAATATGAAGACATCCCAGGTATGATTATTTAGCGGTCTCTGACCAACCCAGGCAATAAAGCTTTGCTGTTATTTGACTTTTCAATTACTAAATATAAAAACAATCTCTAAAATTATTAACCTGCTAGGAAAACAAAGGTTGTAGACAGATTAAATAGATTTAGTTAATGAGACCAAAAGGTGAGTGAGTACCTGATCAACTTTAAAAGGTATCTACCAGCATATTTCACTCTCATTGAAGATCATTTTAAAGTTGACTGGAATCAGTTGAAAAGCACCGATGCACGTATGTTTCTTTAAATAGAACCATATACTAAATCATAAAGATAGCAATGCATGAAGGTGATAATAAGTCAGCAGTAGACAACCTTTAGTCCTCCAGCTGTTGGGCACTACATTTCCATCATCCCCAAACAGCCAATGGCTGGAGGTCCAAAGCTTGACTCTATGGAACAAGTGATTCATTGTCCAGCATGGGCAATCATTGTGTTGATTAACTAAACAGCTGATCTAATTAATCACACTAATCAAGCACCAAGTATACACCAAGTAATCCATGCTCTAGCAATATTTAATCAGCTTTACAAACAGGTCAAACCAATGTAAGTGCTGTATATGGGTTATATGTTATTTTTGTATTACTTATGATATTCAGTGAATATGAGCAGAGCCTTTTGAAATTAAATAATTAAACAAGATGTGGGATAGCACATGACCTGGGTATAAATTAAAATGTATACCCAGGTCAATTCAAATGTATACCAAGGTCATGTTGTATTTTTTAAACTGTGTAGGTGTATATAATTGTTTAACTTCTTGTACACTAGAGGTTTATCCAACGCATTCTGAAGCAATGTCTGCTAGCATTCAAGGGGTTAAGTGACAAGCTACATACATGTTTGTGTGGGTGGAGATGAATACCTTTACTAACAGAACATCAAACAATCAGTGTTTAAAGGAGCAGTAAACTTTTCTATGTTCATGTATGTGTGAGTGTGTGTCTATGGGAGTGTATGTGTGTGTGTGTTTGTGTTTCTGTGTGTGTGTTTGTGTATGGGAGTGTGTGTACAGGGCGTGTGTGTGTTCGTGTCCAGGTGCTAGGAACTTGTAGAGGAAGGACTAGGCCAAAAGCTGGAGGGCGATGCTAGAGAGCGAAGCACGGGATCAGTGATAGACACCCTTGTCCCCTTGCTGCGGCCGTAGCCATATTAAAGGTCCTGGCCGCGAAGCCAGATGTCTGATCCCAGTTGAGCTGGGACCCTGACAAGCATGGAGACAAGGGGGAACTGTGCAAAGGCCTAGCCCCTCTGGACGAGGAGGATCCTTAGAGTGGAAACTGGAACCAACCGGAACCCAGGAGCGCAAAGATCCAGAAGAACTGGTAGCAGCTGGAGTAGAAGCCCCCCCAGTAAGGAGGAGATATGTAGGGAGACCCACCAACGGACCTGCTAAGATAACGCCCAGTTCTGATAAGGAACAGCGGCCAAACAATGGTGGGATAAACGACCAACCACCTCGCTGACCCCAACCTATAACCCAGCCACCCTCCAGAGTACCATCAAGTAGGAAGCAAGAGGAACAGCGAGGGAGCTCCACTCAGAACAAGATGTGGCCAGCACAGTAACCTCTCCTACCCTGCTCTGGAGGCCCAGAGAGGCACATACAGAGGACCACCCAGACCCTGGAGGAGAGACCACCGCCGAACCGGTGCGTGCCAGCGGACTCCGACAGCAACAAGGAAGCAAACCTCTAACACACCCCAAAGTGGGGAAACAGGCAGGCAGTCCCCAAAGGAAGGAAACCACCATCCACACCAAGTGGGAGGTGTGGATGGTAGGACCAATGCAGAGCATGAAGGGGACCACCCAGACCAGTGGACCACCCCACGCAGGATGCCTTGACAGAGGTCACTGGGCCCGCCAACTCTCGCATTGCTTTGTAATGGATTGTTTCCCGCTCTGGCACTCAAAGGGTTAAGCATCACTGTCCCGTTGAATGCCCAATTTAAATAAACGATAATTTAGGGGTCCATTATTTATATATATATAGTACAGTTGGTTTGCTCCATTATAGTAACAGTTCTTAGAATGTCAGCCTTGAAAGAGCAAGCCACATTGTTTCATGCAAATAAACTTATATTGTTATAGTTTTCCAAGGTACTCCCATCCAAGGTTTTTCATACAAAATTTTTGACAACATAAACATTTTTTTAATTAAACTGCAATTTTCTATTGTGGTTACCAGTGAGTTATACACTAAAGTGTGATAAAGAGGTGATACAATGGAGATGACTTCTCCAGTGATATCGCTTCTCCATTTCGTATGTTATTGTATGGAGCTTATGCACTAACATCCAAAAAGTTGGAGAAATAGAATAGACTCCATTCAACTGATTTGCCTTAGAATTGCTCTGGTTCTTCTACATCAGTCTGACTGTATAGGACTCATGTTCTTGACAGATATGAAACTCCAATAATACAATGGGGTTATGCACTAAGGAGTGGTAAAGAGGTGATAAAATAGGGATGCCAGTGATTTAACTTCTCCAGTTCCTAAGTGATATATGATATAATTAATGGTACTTGAGGCAATGAAGTAGTCTCCTAATTCAAGTGGAAAAATACTGATTTTCAACAGTTTACGGGCTCCTCATTCAAACGCCAAAATAAATGAATATATATATATATATATATATATATATATATATATATATATATATACACCTCTCTGGCACTCAAAGAGTTAACATCCCCCGGACCTTGGCACGTGTGCATTGGCTTTTACACTAGTGTATATATATATAATTATTTTTGAGGGTACCAATGATTAGCTTCTATTGATGGATTCTTGTGTTTGAGGGAGGCATCACAATCTGAGACTGTTTATTGCCTCTAATTGCACCTAACAATATAATATAGGATATATATATATATATATATATATATACTTTTTTTTCTTTAAGGGTTAATAATCAGTTTTTTAATGGATTCCTTTGTTTGATGCAAATCTTGAAATTCAACAACTGAGTTTTATATTTAGATGAATATATATATAAGGACACACACATTACATATTTAGTTACGCAGTGACACTGGCAAGCAGTAACAAACCCTGGCAACATGAAGACAAGGTACAGATTTTCAGGTATTGATTCATATAAATATTTTAATTCATCTTTTGCTTTTTTATTTTTAGTTTTGAATAAAAGTTATGTTTTAACCCACTATTTTCCCTGAATCCTAAAGATAAATCAAAATTTAACTCATTGTAGGTTTGAGTGCTTAAACAGCAGGGATATCTGTCTTTTTATAATTAGAATGACATCTATTCCTGAGTTTTAATTAGTTGTGACCTTTTGATAATATAATACATTTAACATTTAATAATAAATATACCTTCTTTATTACATTGATTTCTGGTCACTGTGAAACAAAGCTAACATTCTCAATGAAATGGACAAGCAATGCAATATTTAACCTGAGCTAAACATTGAATTACTACTGTTCATTTCACACTGATTTATCAAATAACCTAAAAACAAAATAGCTACTACATGATACTGTGAATGCTCCTTAAAACTAGATGTTTCTTATAACTTCTTGATTATTCAGACCTGCTGACTCTGACCAAACCAGATGAAATGCTAAAAACTGCACTGGAAATGATCAGATATGGAGATGGGTACAGGGATGCTGTAGTGGTTACAGATACTGCTTGTGACTGGATGTTATTTGTACAATGACCTAGGATTCCAGTTAATTTGGGGTGGGATTCCAACTTTAAAGGGTCAGTTGAACATTCTCATCACTCCAAGGTCTACTGACTCCTCCATCATTCCAGATAATTAAATTACCGCACATATTTCCTCCAGGTAAAAGAAAAATGTTCAGCATCAGTAGTGTTGGAATAAAAAGTGCTATTGATTCAGGATTTATACAGTAGTCTGACCTGACAGAGCCGCACAAAATCCACTACTCAGTATTGTCTAAAAGACAAAGCTCGTTTCCCAACAAGGACACACTGATAAATTATGGGGGAGGAGTATTTTCAAATGTCTGGATCTGTTTAAATCTGTAAACCCTTTGGATTCCAGGAAAGAACTGGAGACATTTCTTGAATCAGATGGTTAAATAATTTCTTATAACATTTACCTTCGATTGCATGCTTTTTCTATTCACTTTTTTATATGGATTTAAATATATTCTCTGAAGTAATATATTTTCCTCTCATTACTCCATATAACCATTCCATAAAACTCCTTATATTTCTCTATTTAGCAATTATTCATAATTCATCCCTTTACACTGCATAAACTCTCCATAAAACACCTCCTATTGCCATACATAACCTCTCCCCATAACTCCTCCTATTACTCCATATAACATCTCCCTATAACTCCTTGTATTACTCCATATAACATCTCCCTATAACTCCTTCTATTGCTCCATATAACCTTTCCCTATGACTCCTCCTATTGCTCCATATAACCTCTCCCTACAGCTCTTCCCATTACTCTATATAATCACTCCCTATCACTCCTCTTACATATGACATCTCCTACAGATGACATCTCACAACAAGTCCTGTTTGTCCAGATATCCTACCCGTATAACCCTTACATTTGTTCAATTTAACCTCCTATAATTCATCCATGTGGTCCATTTAACCCTGACCGCCTCCTATTGCTCCATAAAACCTCTTCCTATAACTTCTCACATTGCTTGATATAAACCCTCCCTATGACTCCTCCGATTTTTCATATGACTTTACCCTAAACCCATCCTATTGTTCCATATGACTTCTCCCTATAACTGCTCCTAGTGTTCCATATAACTTCTCTCTATAGCTCCTCCTATTGTTCTATATAACCCAACTCTATAACTCCACCTATTACCTCATATAACCTCTCCCTATGTCTCCTATTTTCCATATAGCTTCTCCCTATAACTCCTCCTACTGTTCTATATAACCTCTCTCTATAACTCCACCCATTACCTCATGTAACCTTTCCCTATAACTCCTCCTATTGTTTAATATAACCTCTCTCTATAACTCCTCCTATTGTTCTATTTAACCCCTCTCTATAACTCCACCTATTACCTCATATACCCTCTCCCTATGTCTCCTATTTTCCATATAACTTCTCCCTATAACTCCTACTACTGTTCTATATAACCTCTCCCTATAACTTCGCTTATTACCTCATATAACCTTTCCCTATAACTCCTCCTATTGTTCTATAAAATCTCCCTATAAAATGTCCTATTGTTTTAAATATCTTCTCCCTATAACACCTACTATTGTCCTATATTACATCCCATTAACTCTTCCTACTGCTTCATATAACCTGTCCCTATAACTCCGCCTATTGTTTGATATAACCTTTCCCTTTAACTACTCCTATTGTCCATTATAAGTTCCCTATAACCCCTCCTATTGATCATTATAACCAATCTCTTCCTATAACTCCTCCAATTGTTCGATATACCCTCTCTCTATAACCCCTTCCATAACCTCTCCCTATAAGTCCTCCTATTGATCCATATAATCTCTCCCTATAAGCCCTCCTATTGCTCCATATTACCTCTCCCTATATCTCCTCCTATTGTTCCATATACCCTCTCCCTATAATCTCTCCCATTGCTTTGTATAACCCTTTCCATATAACTCCTTTCGGTATAACTCCTCCTATTGTTCCTTATATATCAGTGTGAGGGTTAATAATGGCCAGCAAAATTTTTCTCTATGTTCACATAATGAAAGTCCATTTGCATAGATGCAAAAGTAGTGCAATATTGGGGCAAACCAACTGCATAGTAAGAAACAAATACATATTTTCAATGAGTAAAATCGGGTTTAAATGGGGGTTTTAACCCTTTGACTGCTAAAGAGATTTGACATATTATGAAGCAATGCATTGGAGACCCCCTAATATTCCAGATATTGAACACCCATTTTAAGTCAATGGGGATGTCTATTGTTCCCCTGTGATGTGTTTGCTCAAGAATTGTTATTCCATTGCCATTGTGCATGTGGCTATAAGAGTCTTCCCCTGTTACCAGTGTGGAATAGCTCTCTTTTTAGCGCCTTGAGTGCAATTTGTCAGCTGATTGTGATAGGAATTATAGTAAAACATACAGAAGGTTGATGCTCAGGTAGATAAAATAGCACTTCAATGCAGAAGGTTATGATAAGCAACAACATGACATAAATCCTTCCGCCATAGAAAGTACATCACCTATATAATATACTTGCGTGCACAATTGCATGTCTGAAACAGACCAGAAAACCTGTGTCCAGGAAATAATCCGAATCTTACAATGTATCCATTGTATTCCCAGAATTCCTTGGGGCAGCATTCAAATGAAAGCACACAGTACAGTAAAAAAAAAATCACTAAACATGGTAGTGCGCTATGGGTATTACTGCTCAAATAAAGTGGTGGTGTTGCTTCTACAAAAAGGAGACAACAAGGACTCACATGCCCAATTTATAAAATAAATAAATAACAGAGGTTCAAGTCTGAAACAATCAGACTCCTCCCCAGTCACCATCTCCTACCCACTCAGGCAAGCACCTGCTCCTACAGTGCTCCGTGGCACTATTACCCCAGCCTCTTCACTGTCTCCAATATAGGAAATGGTGGACTGTCCTAATGCATTAAGTTAGCCATAACTTACAGTGTGTAGCCACCTAATTTAATCACTGTATGTTTTTCACCCCATTTCCACTCTAATTCCTGTGTTATTATTTGGAGGATATGCACTAATATTTCCAAGTTGGAGATGTTAATGCATAGACTCCATAGAATAACAAAGGAATTGAAGAGATCGTACACTGGAGACGTTATCTCCTCTTTAGTACACCTTAACATGTAGCTTCCTGGGTCTTTTATCAGGATCACTAACATGAGACAGTCAACTACCCCCACACTGACGAGACCCAGCAGGCTGAATGCTCATGTATTACCAATGCGTTTTATGCTGCATAAACTGTGAAAACAGAAAAGCATAAGTTATAGGCCCATATTTATACGGGTTTAGAATCTAAAAAATGAGTACACTGTATTTCTTAATTCTGTGAATGCAATAGACATGTACATTTTGGATCCCTTTCTGGTTTTCTGATTTGTTTCACTTAATTGTAAACAGAAATATTTTATAGGTACCATACAGTAGTACACAAAAAAGTTCTAGTATCTTTAATGCATACATTTTATTTTTGTATGGTGGCAAGCTTAGCATGTAATGATAATATCTCCCGAAACAATTATTTAATAGTAGAAAAGTTGTAGATGAATGTCCAAATCTAAATTCTGAAACAAAACACACTTGTGTGTGTATGCATATGTATATATATATATATATATATATCCAAAAATGTAAGTAAGCACTCACAGGACTTCACGAAGTTGTGATAAATCAGGTGTTTTAATTCATGCAACGTTACGACTGTAAACCACACAGCCTTCATCAGGACAGTGTAAACAAACAAACAACGTTCCTAATAAACCTCCCCACCACCGTGTAAAGGCGCCAGACTTGAAATTAACCAATCAAGCACGCCTAATTAGCATAGAATTACCTGATCAAACAAAGAAAAGACTAAAAGAATCTATGCAGCGTGAATCTGAAATGTAGCAAGCAGAAGGATTGTAACATTGTATCAATCATTGTCTCATTGAATGAATATGTCAACAAACTCTGCAGGTACAACAGTAATATAAAAAAAATTATCCCCATCCGATTAAAAATATAGTCCCAAATGTATGAACATGTGTGACCACAACTAGGAGAGAATAAAGTTAGACGACAGAAATCAATACAACCATATAAACAAAAGACACTTCAGAAACAAAGTGTCCAGTTATGCCACACGTGATACAATGTTACAATCCTTCTGCTTGCTACATTTCAGATTCACGCTGCATAGATTTTTTTTAGTCTTTTCTTTGTCTGTTTGATCAGGCAATTTTATGCTAATTAGGCGTGCTTGATTGGTTAATTTCAAGTTTGGCGCCTTTACACGGTGGTGGGGAGGTTTATTAGGAACGTTGTTTGTTTGTTTTCACTGTCCTGACGAAGGCTGTGTGGTTTACAGTGAAACTTTGCATGAATTAAAACACTTGATTTATCACAACTTCATGAAGTCCTGTGAGTGCTTACTTACATTTTTGGATATACATGTTTAGCCATAAGTGGAGCACCCAGTCAGCTGGCTACCTTGAACGTGAGTGCTTCCCTCCCTGGTTTATATATATATCCTATATAATAATTCACTAAAACATGTGTAATGCCGCAGTCATGTGCATCAGAGACTGCCCGTGCCGTGGCTCATACAGAGCAGGACTCTCCAAAGGAGCGTTCAGCTCTGTATCAGCTGCGGAACGGGCAGTCTCTACTGTGCCCGTGACCGGCTGGCAGTGGCACTGTGGCCTCTTCAACTAGTTTATATATATATATATATATATATATATATATATATATATATATATAAATCAAGTTACAGAGTAGAGCAGAAAAGAACAGAAACAGAGATTTTTCTTGATACATATTTACATTTATCAAGATCAGATTTTATGTCCTATAAATGTTATAAAACACCTTACATCTAAGTGGAATAGCATTTCTCGAGCAATCAACTGTATATCGGTGAAACAAAAATATTTGAATTGATTTATATGGGGCGTTTTAACCCACTGAATGTTATCCAACAATTTGCTTGGCAACATCTCGGATGCTAGCATTGAAGGGAAGGAGATGCACTAAGCTGTAATAAAGTGGTCATAAAGCTGATATCACCTGTCCAGTTCCTATGTTATTCTATGGAGACTATGCACTAAGATTCCTAAAGTTTGAGGGTTCTTAGTGCATAGGCTCTATAGAATAACATAGGAATTAGAGAATTGATATCCTGGAGAGGTTATCTCTGCTTTACCACCACTTTATCATACCTTAATGCATCTCCCCCAGGAGTTAAAAGCCTCAGTTTAATCAATGTGGGTCAGGGGATTTCACCATAGTCTGATACATGAGAGGTAGGTGCTATACAAGGGTGGACAGCTTATGGGCCTCTGGCTGTTGTAGTACTAAGACTTCCATCATGATAAGACTAATAGTTCAATAACAGCAGGATGGATACAGGGTACCCACCCCAAGATCTAGAACAAAGCAGGGCCGGATTTACATCTCAGGAGCCTGTAGGCACAGAAATCTGAAGTGCCCCCCCCCCCATTGGCCATCTCCACTGGACACCTCCACAATGCCCCAAATCTCCACATTACCCCTCATATGCATACTGCCCTCACATTGCCCCCCATCAGCTCCAACTTGCCCTCACATTACCCCCATCAGCTCCAACTTGCCCCCATCAGCTCCAACTTGCCCTCACATTACCCCCATCATCTCCAACTTGCACCATCAGCTCCACATTACCCCGTTTCCTACCTCCCTGGTGATAAACAGCCCTTCCTAGTCACAATAATCTACTAAAAATGTGACATTTTCATGACATGTCTTTACATGTCCTTGTACATCTCCTGACTAATTATAGTTTCTTTATCAGCAGTGCAGATGCTTTCACAAACTTTTATTCTAACTTTTTGTTAATTATTTTAATGACACATCAGCTAGTAAGATGGCCATAGGAAAGTTACATGGGCCGCTATTAATTGGAGGCGTTAAATGATTTTTAACCCTTTGTGTGCCAGTGAGATATCCTGCACTGCAATGCGGTGGACACCTCCCTGGCACTCAAAGGGTTAACAGATGTATATGTACATTGCATAAATGTGCTGCGCTCAGATGACAGGAGGAAGCAGCATGGGAATACAGCACCAAGCTGTCATCCAGGGACAGCAAACCCATGATCATTTGTGGTTGTTGCACTACAAAGCCTATGATCCCCGGCCAGTAAATTAACTAGTCCAACAGAAGCTGGGAAACCACAGGCTTTCCATCTCTGCTGTAAGCTGTCACCCGAGTACCTCTAGTTTGTGCTCCATATCACTCCACTGTGTCAGTCCTGTGGTGTAACGTTATGGCCCCTGTTATGCACATCCTAAACACAGTAAAAAACACACGGTGTCGCTACTTTCACTTTCCCTTCCGTTATTTCTTCTGATCACATTCAAAGGTCCCGTCTGTCGCGGGATCCAAGGCCACACCCCTTGCGTTACGTCACTAGCTAGTACTGGATATATGTTCCGACTATTCGGGAAGTGTTAGTTGATGTGGATGTAACAGTAGAGTTGGTAATACTAACACTTCCCTAATTATCTTGAAGCTAATGTGGTCATTTTGACACATAGCAGTGATGGACTACAGGGTGTCCTGGAGCCACAGATGGGCTTTAGTGGCTTTTGCTCCAGCCTATATAGTATGTGTTCTTTTGTGACAGTGGCCTGGCAGGCTAACAAATTAAAACAAAAGAAACCCAATGGCAGGTGCCCCTCAGTGGCGTGTGCCTGTAGGCAGGTGCCTACTCTGCCTTACGGTAAATACGGCCCTGGAACAAAGAGTATTATGGGAGAAAAATGTAAGGGCAAATGTAAAGGCTCATTGGTACAGTCATCATTTCCTATGCCTCAATGGGTTAACATAAGAAGATATCGAAATAGTCTAGGGATAATAATGCATGTCAGATATAAGTGAATTTGAACAGACTGGCACTTTGTAAGATACATACACCTACAAGCTAATCTGTTATTGATAGGCAAACACTTTTCAACGTCCTTCATGCTAAAATTTTAGAAAGTGCTAATGATCTTGTTTTACAGGAAAGGTTTCAAACAGTGCAGCCTTATTGACAGGTATTGTCATTTTCTGAATAAATTATGAGGACCATTAAAATTGCTGAAAGTCTGAACACATATTGTAACAAAAGAATGATTTGTGCATTAAATATGATATCTTCCATTACATAGCACCATTCAACGTGAGTGAAATCAGTGTGTAAGTATGCACTCACACTCAATGGGATTAGGGTTACCACATTTAATGTCTGCCGTTCAGGGACACTGCAGAGATGGGAGTACAAAACAGAGTTCTAAACACTGGAGGGGAACTGACCATTGACTGCTGTGACAGTTGACAATGGGCAGTTCTCCTTCTAGTGTTTAACCCCTTAAAGACCAGTGGTCCTGGGACATTTCCATCCCATAAAGACCGCTTTGATCTTTGCTGACGTGCCGGTACACGTGACCTGTTGCGTGTATCGGCATGCCGCTTTGGGGTCTAAAAGAGATCGCTCCGGTCTTGGAGCGGTCAATTTTAGGCCCTATTTTTACTTACAATGCTCCCGGTGGAGCACTGTAAGTAAAAAGTACGTGACATACTATGACCATCATCGGTCGTAAAGTATTTAAGGACCGTGATGGTCATAGTACGTCACGTAGTCCTTAAGGGGTTAAAACACTGTGCTTTGGAGACTTCATTCCAGGACTTTGCATTGTCCCAGAAGGAGACTGCCCTGGTCATGGGACACACATGTAAAATCTGGAACCGTCCTGGGCAATCCAGAACACGTGGTCACCCTAAATGGGATACATACTTGGGAGCACAGCAGTGGTCCATATCATGTAGAAATAGAAATACCGAAATACTGTGGGTGCCTTCAGTTCTTCCATTTCTGTGTTTCAGTTGGTGACTTCGCTAGCATTCTAGGAATTAAAGGAGCAGTAAACTTTTTTTTATGAAAAAATTTATGTTATATATCTTTTTTTGATGAGTAAAACTAGGGCACTCTAACTGTTGCCAGTTGTTTTATTCAACATGTATAACAGTTCAAATAATCAGGAAGTGAATTTACTGTATGTTTATTTCCTGGAAGTTTTAACTGACAGCATAACTCAGCAGTTTCTACCACATTCTATGGAGAATTGTAAGTCACTGACTTTAGTCTCCATTAGAATGAAACAAAATTACTATTTGGAATTTGACCACAAGAGGGCATTGCTAATGTAAAAAAACACGGGTTTAAACTGAATACTGCTGGAAATATGCGTCTCTCAGCAGTGGGAGTATGCTTATTTTACTCAACAGGAAAAGCCCTACTATATATTTTTTCATTAAAAAAGTTTACTGCTCCTTTAAACATCTCATTTAAATTACTGAGGATTTGGGGGGACATTTTAACTGTCTTCTGTGGTGCAGTTGGTTTGCTCTAGAATAAATACACTTTGTCCTTATACATAAGGACCTCCTGTGTAGCTGTTCATATGGGCATTTATAGTCTATACTCCCTGGAGGAGTTGCACTAAGGTGTGATGAAGCAGTAGTAAAGCAGAGATCACTTCTCTAGTGATATCGCTTCTCCAAATCCTGTGTTATTCTATGGAACCAATGCACTAATATTTCTCCAGCTTTGAAGATATTAGCACATAGGCTTCATAGGAACTGGAGAAGTGATATCACTAGAGACGTCTTCTCCTCTACATCACCTCTTTATCATGTTTTAGTCAAATCTGTTTAACACTTTTGTAATAATAAGGCCTTGAGAAACAAATATACTAGTCAGTCTCCGAATATGCATTTCCTGCAACCGTTTCTATCAACTAAACTGTATTAAATGGAGCATCACCGACTGCTACTTTTTACTCCAAACTTTGGTTGCTTCCTTGGTATTTGGACTCTGGCAGAGAGCAAGGATTGTATTCACTGCTCCTGTGCTCAATTAATGAATTAAGCAGCGCATCATCTTCACAGAACTGTTTTTATGAACATGAGAGCATAACATTTTATCTTGAGGAAACATAAAATAAACGTATAAAATAAGATAAGGGCAGATGAGTTGTTACATTAAACAATGATTTGGTGGTGCTGTATGACTGGATTAAATGACCTTCTGTAGCACTAGGGACCTTGAGAACATTTATACATGTTGCACAAGAGTCAGGCAGACACCAGGACCAAGGAAAGATGAGATATGAAAATCACTGTTATGCCAACTATAATAAATACTGCAGATGTAGCTGGAGTGTGTCCCACTTGGAAGGCAGTTTCAATCACTGGAAAATAGTCCTTATTTTTAGAAGGCTGACCACACTTACTGGAGATCATCTCCATACACTGACAGACAGGCTTACTAACTGGAGTGCAGTCCCACCTATTGGAATGCAGTTTGATTCACTGGAGTAAAGTTAACCACTGAGAAGTCGGAGGGAAGTCTTTCTCACTGGAGATCAGTCTTACTCATTGCAGGGTAGTCTCACTCACTGGAAAGCAGTGCCACCCATTCAATTGCAGTGTCATTCATGTGAGAGCATCTCCAAACAGTAGAAGGCAGTTTAATTCACAGAAGAGCAGTTCCATACATTACAAGGCAGTCTCACACATTAGACAATAGGTTCACTAACTGGGGTGTAGATCTTATCATAGAAAGTCAGTTTTAACTAAACATGAGCAGAGAACAGTCCCACTTACTGATATCAAGCAGACTGATGAGGAAAATCTCACTGAACCTTAGACACTGCTATTCATTGGACAGCCACTGACACTCAATGGAAAGGAAGGCAGAACAGCAATCTCACTCATTGAAGGTAGTATCTCTTATACCTCAGGATTTGTGACAGGCCATGTTCACAAGTGCAACTTCAGGGATACTGCCAAGTTCAAGCCACCGGTGTTACTTAATTGCCCTACATTCCCCTGGCAATTCTGTTATACAGGAAGGGGGAACATGTCAGATGGCTGAAGTAAATTGACATTAGCCATATATGACTGGCTAACTCCCATGTGGGCCTAATAATTATTGGTTCATTAAGATGAGTATCATAATAATTCAATTGATCTGGAGAATGCTCTATTTGTTAGACTATGCATGGGTGCAGAATCATAATGTCATACAGAGGCATCTATTGGATTGCATTTGTCTTGGGGTAGGAACTTAATAAGTGGCTGGCCTAGAGGGCACCTGTCCCCTGGCCATCACTTTTGTAATACAATTGGGTCGCAGGATGCTGAGCAAGTCCATATTCGACATATCATGGCTGCAAGAACAATTGCCATCATGCTTATTTGACATGGAGCACTTCAGTGACAGTGTTTGTACTACAATGGGTCAGCCAGGCCTCCTAGTAGGAAATGTAATACAGTGCAGGCATGCTACCTTCTTCCCTCAATGTTGACATACAAAGAAATGTGAGTGCCATGTCTGTGATTGGCTCCTCAAAATAGTATGGTATTGAGCTTGGCTGCAACATCCATCCAGAAGCCATGAGAGGATAGGAGACAAGTGCAGCTTCTCTTTTCCATTGTCCTTTGTGATCCATTTCATTATAAGGTGGCTACCTATACTGTCTACACTGGAAAAAAAATGGAACTGGGCAGCTTTACTGGTTCCTACTGTCTTGTTTTTTGAGTACTGTACAGCAGGCTTAAAATGTTAGCTGGGGTGGATTAGGGTATGATTACTTTTGTGGAGGAGGAGGAGGTGGAATCAAAGGAGTAAATTGTATAATTTATGTTGCTGAGATTGAAGGATCACATTTGCTGTAAAAATGTCTCAGGGGAAATGCAGTGTCAGGACTGAGGACATGTACCAGTTACTTATGTGTTATTGATTACACTAAAGATTTGATTGGGGAACAACTGGTCCTTAACTGAACTTGATGTGGTTATATTAGAATTGCTTGATCCAGGGAGACCTCCAATTGAAGGTTTGAGTCACAAAGGTATTTTTCCCCCTGTTTTTTTTTTTTTTTGGTTTGTTTTTTTTGTATTCCTGTGTCAAAATTGGGAATTTCTTCAGGGATGTTTCCTTTTTTTTCTTTTTGCCTTCCTCTGTGTTAACAGTGGAGATTAGGAAACTAAGTTCATGTCTTTTTTTAACCTCACCTCATGTAACTATGCTCAATGAACGTACTAACAAACCATGACTGAAATACACACTTAAAATGGTAAAATGGCATTAACCACAAATCAAAGACTGGAAAACCATCCCAAATTCCTAATGAAAAAAACAGATATTCCTTAGATTCAGCTAAGCAGGAAAGGATATGCATTATAAAACAAAAAAGTCACTCTAAAAGGAAGCAAAAAATCAATATGGCTGCCTTATGGTAAACTGTTAAAAGCTTAAAACCTCCTGAAGAGTGTGGCCTTTAATTAGCCTTCCCAGATATAAAGTTCACTCTACTCCCATGGGTCTATGATACAGATGATCACTGCTACAACTTCCCTGCATTGAACACAAGGGATATACAGCAAGCTGCAACAGGCTGCTTCATTCTAGGTTATAGCCTCCTATATGAATAGTCATATAAAGGTCAATATGTTCTACTATCAGGTGCTTAGCGCCGTATTAGAATTGCTACACTAAAGTTAAGCATGTGAACAAGCCCTTAGCATGCGTGCGATGGGCTCACTGCTTTGCAGTTCTTTCCATTAGGTATAAAAGCATCATATCTTATAATGTTACATCACTCAGTACACAAAGACAAACACTTAAATGGGATTATAAAAATGAAGTGCTCAAATCAATTCCATTGGTAATGAAGGGACCTGCACGGCTCATTAAATAAAAAAAGCAGGAAAAACACCTTGTTTAAAGTGCATTCCAACAGCTGAGAAGAGACTCCTGACACAAAGCTAATTATTGAAGTAATAAATAATATTTTATAGCCGGTGTAAAAGTTAATAATCCTCTAGGAGATAGAGATGGAGATATTAGAGTTGTGCTTTGCAAAGTGCTTTGTTGGTGGGTGGGCGCAAGCTGTGAGTTTTTGTGTGGGAACTGTGGTTACTTATTACTAGTGTGTGCACAAGCTTTGTTCTAGTGAGGACAAACTGTGTCAATTTGTACTTAAACTGTGTGTACAAATGTATCTCAACTGTCTGTGCATACTGTGAGCCTTCTTCACAAGACAATCTAAAGAAGTGAACTTCTAGTGCTAACTAACTGCACTATAGATGGCAAATGAAAATTCCCATTGATTAAAATGAGACATTAAACTCCTTAACCTTTTGAGTGCCAGAGGACACTGGAACTCAAGCAGTTAAATGATAGCATTTAAAGGAGCTTTATACGTGTTATGTTAAAAAACAGTATATATATTCACGAACTTTCCCTGTTGAGTATCACAAGGGTACTTCCACTGCTGAGAAATGCATATTTTTCAGAGTTATTACAGTTTAAACTTTTTTACATAAACAGTGCCCTCTAGTGGACAGATTCCAATTAGTTATTCTGTTGAATTTTTTAGGAGACGTAAGTAACAAGAAATGGTTCTCCACAGAATGCTCCAGAAACTGCTGAGTCATGCAGTCAGTTAGTACTTTCAAGGGCTAGTAACTTAAAATGTAAAAAAATTGTTGTAGGATTTATCCCCATGAGTAAAACACTGCTGAAAGGTGTTTTGTTCAAAAGTTATAACAGCTCAAATTAGAATTTTTTTAGGTGCAGTAACACAGTAGCCTGAAATTGCAGAGTGGCACTGTTGCTACACCATCCTATGGAGGTTTATGGTGAAATGACATGAGGTGTCCCTAGGATGGTGTAGCAACAGCACCACTGTAAAATTTCAGGCTACTGTGATACTGTACATAAAAAAATTCAGGTTTCAGCTATAATAACTTTTTAATAAAATACTTTTCACCCTTGTTTTACTGAGATGGATAAACCCTGCAATATAAATTTTTAAATATTAAGTATTACTGTCCCTTTCAGGAAGTAAGCATACAGTAAATTCACTTCCTGGTTATTTGAACTGCTATAACATTTGAATAAAAGAGCTGTCAGCAGTGAGTACCCTTGTTTTACTCAGCAGAAAAAGCTCTATAACAAATAGGTTTTCATATTAAAACACTTACTGCTTCTTTATGGGAATACAAAAAGATAATAAAAATCACAGGAGAGTAAGCATTTAGAAGATCAAAAAGGGGGCATTATAGAAGCAGTTAGATGGAGGTGCAGGATAGGAGCAGGCAGTGGGGAGTTAAAATGATCATTTAGGGTATAAGAGTCTTTATGGGGAAATGCCTTAGGAAAACTCGGAGGGGGGCTGTTGCAGGAGAGATTGGGGAGGAGTTATAGAAGTAATAAGAAGGAGGGATTATAGGAGCAGAAGGGGAGTATTTAAAGGAGAAAATGGGCAAAGGGCTAGAGAAACTCTTAATTTGTTAATACATTGACTTATCCAAGCTTATGTCCTTCATACAGAAGTCAGGAACATCCTATATAATAATTCACTAGAATGTTTGTCATGATTCAGTCATGGGCAGTAGAGACTGCCCACTTTTGTGCTTGATTGCATCGTGTGGAGCAGTAAGGTACTGGTCTCTTAACCCTTTGAGTGCAAAGCAATGCGTTGCGTACCCCTCTAGCACTCAAAGGTTTAACATTACCTGGACCTTGGCCCGTGTACACTGGCTTTTACACTAGTCTAAATATATTTGCGTTATGTATCTGCAGTTTTCTGTATATTGTGATCTCTGATGAAATCTGCCTATAGGTTTTCCCTTCTCACCATAAACAATGGGCTTTAACATTTTGGAATGTTTTGCAATAGTGTAAGCGGGACAGAATAAGGGCATGTACAAGAGTTTTAGTAGTTTGTTGGGAGAGGAACGGGCGGATTTTAGCAATGTTGCAGAGAAAGAAGCGAGATGTTCTAGCAATAGAGTTAATGTGGGGGGGGAGAAGGAAAGAGAGGAATCAACTATGGCCCCAAGGCAGCGTGCTGAACTGACCGGAACAATGTCAATTCCATCAACTGTAATGGTGAAGCTAGGTGTTGGGCAAGGTTTTGGAGGGAAAATGAACAGTTCAGTTTTGGACATGTTTATTTTCAGCTGACGGTGTGCCATCCAGGAAGAGATGGCCAAGAGGCAATCTGAAATTTGTAGCTGGATCTGAGGTGACAGATCAGGAGTGGAGATGTAGTATGAATATGCGTATCTCTATGTGCATAATGATTTGGGGGGCACTTTAATTTGAGTGATAGTTCCTCTTTAAATTGCCTTCACAATGTTTTGGAGGCCTCTCTTGCATTCAAGTTGCTAAAAGCCCCAGTTAGAGAAATGAGAATTTGGGGACTTTCCATTTGTCCTCGATAGTAGGGATAGCCTATGTCTTTATACATAACACTCAGTGGCTCCAGTGCTTTTGCTATAGATACCACTCCATAAACAATGTCCAATCTGGACAGGTCTGCAGACTTGTCTGGACAATACTCTGGGCTGTCAGTGTGTGTATTTAGTATCTCTATTGTCCAACTTTGTTTTTGAAGACTCAACAACTAATCCATTTATTTCACAGTTACACTGCTTGTTTGTGTAGCAAGTTAACAAGTAATCACCCTGTGTAAAGGGACAAGTTACACAATCCTAGGCACAGAACACCCCAACCCGAGTAAACGCAACTCACATTAACCCTTTCACTGCCAGAGAGGAAGCAATACATAGCAGAAAAATATTTAACTGTATGTGCCACATGAAGAAACTTAAGTGGAACAGTCCTGGGCTAAAACAACTGCACTATAGGGAACAAATTAAAATTCCCATTGATTTAAATTGAGCCATCATTCTTGGCATTAAAAATACCAGTTAAATTAATGAGAATGTACATTTGATCTCTGTGGCGTAGTTGGATTGTTCAATTTCTCTTTGTGCATATGAGAAGTGGCTTTGTTAGATGAGAGGGTTAAAGTGCCACATCTCAGTCTTAAAAGAGCAGTACTTTTATGGAAAAAACTTACATATTCTAGGGCTTTTCCTCATGAGTAAAACAAGGGCACTGCCACTGCTGGGATATGTATATTTCCAGAGTTATAACAGTTTAAACTGCTGTTTTTTACAATATCAGTGTCCTCTAGTGGTCGGATTTCAGTTAGTTATTCTTTTGCATTAAGTGGGAGAAGTGAGTCACTGATAAACAGGTTTCACAGTATGTTATAGAAACTGCTGAGTCATACCTGACAGTTTGTACTTTCAGAAAGTAATAACTCTTTTACTCACTTCCTGAAAGTTTAAATGGCTATAACTTTTGAAAAAGCAACTGCCAGTAGTCTGATTACCCTTATTTTACATACCAGTAAAAGCCCTGTAACAAACTTTTTCATTAAAAAAAAGTACTGCTCCTTTAAGACTCCATGTGTGGTTGCTAGCTTGGGGAATGTAATGGCACTAATATCCCTACTAGTAATTATGCAATTGGGTTACACAATGCACTAATAATGCATTAGGCTGGTCAAAGCCCTGATATTTTGTGAATCTAGCAACATGCCTTCCAAAATAATGGTGGTTCTTTCATAAAGATATTTTGGACACAAACCCTAACTAGCAACCATCAATAGAGGTTTCAAAATCACTTCATATGAGCATATAAGGATTAATCCATGCATTCTCATTCATTCTGAATGGCCCACCAGTACTATTATTTTGTGTGAGGAGATCCTGTACATTCGATTTACTAAAATGTCAATGTCCTGTCGGAGCAGTGTCGAAGGCACATAGTATTCACTAAAGTGTCTATGACATCACCAGCTCTCCGTCAAAAATATGCCCACATTGACATCCATCTGACAGGTTTTGAATTTGCATTAATCACATCGACAATGGCCTATTTCAATATGGAAATGCTGAATAATGAGACAGTTTTGTATGCAAGGAAGGGGTGTTGAGATTTTAAATGTGACACTTCGACACATTCACTAAACTCCAGCCTCTGCTGACAGAGTTCACATTCTCAGCTTCACCTACCTGATGTTGGAGTAGTTGGGATCTCCTTGTACTTTCATGTGACGTAACAGCCCTCAAACAATCACACACAGGGAGGGCTGTGAACTGTTGTCGATGTGGAAGGGATTTCCTCCCTTCACACATCACCAACACTATGAAAATTCTTAAGTTAAACAGCATTCTCTCTGCTTCCCTACTTGGCCTGTAGGGAAGTGAACAGAATGCTTTCAGCACCTTGGACAGCACTGAGTGCTATAGGGATGTGCACTGCTCACCCCTGTGGCACTCAAAGGGTTAAAAAAGTACACCAAACACTACACAATTATCCCTTTAGCTATGTATCATATTACACATGTTGTGCACTCCCAGGGAAACAAGACTGGGGTCACGCAGCATCTATAGGGATTTGTGGCTACCACGTGCCTTTTTCCTGTGCCCAAAGATAGTCATAGAACCCCATATATACTGCTTGGCCCCCAGACTTCTTCCCTTGATCACTGGTAACCATGTACACTGTCTGACCCTCTCCATCTTTTCCCCTGTGCCCACTGCTAGCCACAAATCTCCATGGGCACCAAGAAGGCTGGGGGTGTCAGGTAGTGTATATGGAGCTAGCACACAATGGTGGTGCTCCCCATGCTGCAAAACATGTTAGAGTGCCACCTCCGCCATACTAACCCCCCCTTTGCAATTCAACATAGAGTGCTCCCATCCGACATACTAACGCCCTTTATAATTCGACATAGAGTGCTCCAGTCCAACATGCTAACTCCCCCCTTTGAAATCCGACATAGATTGCTCCCATCCAACATACTAACTATACCCCTTTGAAATCCGACATAGAGTGCTCCCATCCAACATACTAACTATCCCCTTTGAAATCCGACATAGAGTGCTCCCATCCGACATACTAACTATACCCTTTGAAATCCGACATAGAGTGCTCCCATCCGACATACTAACTATCTGCTTTGAAATCCGACAGAGTGCTCCCATCCGACATACTAACTTCATCTTTTGAAATCCGACAGAGTTCCCCTTGTATGTATTGCCAATGGCCAAGTAGGGAAGTAGAGAGAATGCTGTTCAACTTCAGAATTGTCGTAGAGTTGGTGACATCCCTTACACATCAACAGCACTTTGGCAATCCTATATGCTAATAGGGACCTTTTCCTCCCCTCCCATTGCATCCTAACATTTTAGTGAATATGTGGATGTGTGTGTGTGTGCATAGAAATATCAAAGTGTTTCAAACACATCAACAAGATCATATCGCCACAGCATCAACCTTTAGT
Organism: Rhinophrynus dorsalis; assembly: GCA_037306005.1. Classification (NCBI taxonomy): domain Eukaryota; kingdom Metazoa; phylum Chordata; class Amphibia; order Anura; family Rhinophrynidae; genus Rhinophrynus; species Rhinophrynus dorsalis. Next base: position 149,612,236 of record CM074722.1, on the reverse strand, counting down.
GAATCTGGGCCCAGGAAACTATATCCTCCAACTGTAATTTTTAGAAGGTACAATACATTTTTTGCTCTTGTACCTTATAAAACAGCATGAGCACTGTGTACTCTTTTTCAGCACATACAAATAAAGTAGCTCTGCTGGGTTCATTCTGCAAGTAACAGAAACTAAGGCATAGGAGTAATCACAGACATACAGTGTAATAAGAATTAATTTACAGAACACAAAACTATCATGCCAAGTAATGAAAATGTCATTATTAAATGTTGTATTAAATTTTAACTTATTTTAACTTTAAATATTCTTCATGTTCAAAAAATGTAAAGTCAACTTACCAATGCTTTTTATTATTTTTTTCATCTTCACCTGTTTCTTGACACTTTTATCCCACTCACAGTGAGTTCAGTGAATTTCTATTTCCAGGGAGTTTCTGACTTTGAAAGTGAAAGCAGAAATATTTATATAGTTGTTCAAGTCTCCCTGTTACACTAATTAAGGTGAATGCTGTAGATGCATGCTTTTCTACATTCTCACTACATTCTATTTTCTCACTGTATTTTTTACATTTTATCTTTTTAAGTTGTTACAAAGTTACTTCAACTGCTGGGAGATTTTTTTGTGACTATTCCATGTAAAGGTTCATTGTTGCTACTTTTGTAATCAGAGATGTCTATCGATAGCAATAGAAACAGTGCCATTAAAATGAAATGACAAATAAAAATTTAATTCAAACTCTCCAAAAATGCAAGGTTACTTTGCAATAACTACTGATTGAAACATTTCCCATCAGTGAGAATAACCTGGTTTTACTCAGCTGGAAAAGACCCAAATCAATCTCTCTCTCTTAGTGTGGCAGAATATGGTCCAGTCTCTCAGCATAGCTTCAAAACAAAAAACTGATCTCATTACCAAGTTTGCTGGTACATGGTGGCAACAAAAAAACACAAGACCAAAATTGTTGAAGACTTGCTGAGGAGGCCTTCATCCTGCAGTGGATCAACAACAGCTGAAGATGACGATGAAGATAGTATGTATGTATGTATGTATGTATATTTATATATATAGATAGATGTAGATACATATATACACACACACACACACACACACACACACATATGGATAGATACAATATATAAAAATATATATGCACTATAATATATATATATATATGATAGATACAATATATAAAAATATATATGCACTATAATATATATATATATATATATATATATATATATATATATATACAAAGGTTGTGGGTTGGAAGCACTCACTCTTTATCATAGCTCATGCCCAGGTGCACATTCCCCAAACAAAGAGATAAATATAAACCAAGGAAGAGGCAGCACCAGTGGGACTTCTCAATGTTGTATTCACTTGGCAAAAAAGGTGATACAAATGGTCGACGTTTCGGTCCACAGAACGGACTTGATAAAGGTCCGTTCTGTGGACCAAAACATCGACCATTTGTATCACCTTTTTTGCCAAGTAAATACAGCATTGAGAAGTCCCACTGGTGCTGCCTCTTCCTTGGTTTATATATATATATATATATATATATATATACACTCTACAGTATTAAAGGATGGTTATTTTATCACTCAGAGGGTTAAAGCACTGTGCTTTGTAATTTAATCTTCAATCTCATCCAACAGAGCAAGTTTTTCATTATAATTTATGACTATGATTGGTTGGACTTATTTACCATATTGAATTCCAATCTAATATTATATAAGATGCTTTGGTCACTATGAATACATGTCTCCCATGTGATTTCCTGTATCTGCATTCATTGCTTTGCTGTGCTGGAACTCGAGCTGTCAGCCAAACCAGAATCAATCTCTGTAGATGTTATTAGTCACATGACATATCGATGCTATCAGTGAATAATCAATTACACTATTAAGAGCTTATTCCTGGAGAGTCTAATGTAATCAGCTACACCAATGGTTCTCAAAGGCTGTCCTCAAGCCTCTTCAGCATTGCAGGTTTGCAAAACATATTAACATAAACACAAGTTTTTCTGTCAAAAGCACTGGTGGATCTGTCAGAATTATTGATCCACTGATTGATTCATCTGTGTTCATGTGAGAAGATCCTTAGTGCCTTGAATCCTAGCAATGTCTCCAATGCATTGAAAAGCAATGTGTTGCAGATGTCACTCATGTCTAATAGGTTAAAGGGAAACTACAATCTATAAAATAAAAAAAAAAAACTGCATTGTTTGGACCATAAGCCCTAACATAGTCTTAAATGTGCTTTGTGTACGTTTCCATGCTGGGCCCCAATGTGCCTGAAAATGATTATGCAATTATTGCAGCTGCAGATTTTTGATGAATTAATTAAGAAATTGTGGTGGAAATATATAATTAACTTTTGGTATGGAGGAATAGGTTAGAAAAGGTCAAGCTGATACTCACAAATAGCTATCATATAATAACTTAAAACTAAGGGCTGTATTCCATTGCTGGTTAGAACTTTATCACTGGTGTTGTTGCAAACATTCTCCATAGACTCCAACAGCAATCCCAGGGATCAAACAGTGAAAGTATACATCACCTGCAATGTTATTCTGCACTGCATGGGGTTTTGCTAGAGGAGATTTAGGGCTCGATTCTATTACCACCGGTAAAATTACGGTATAAGTAAAAACACTAACGCCTAAAAAACTCAACCATGTACCTCCGGTATTCTGTTGCTGATGAGGTACATGGCAGAAAGAGCATTGTTGGCCAAAACTCATGTTTTGACAAAATGCGTATTGTTTTTTTGTTCCCACAACTCGTGCTAAATAGCGAGAAGTGTGGGAGCATCAAAGGAAAAACAGCAAACTCTCGTTTTACAGTGTCAGATAACGAAAGTGAGCTAAAACTAATCAGAAATGTAACATTTACCTGTCATCCACTGTCCGGCTTCTTCATTAATCTTTTCTTTTTTACTTCTCTCTTCTCTCCTGTTTTCTTCTTTCTTTGTTCTTGTGCTCATTTAATTAAAAAAAATAAATAAATAAGTTTCCAGAGATTTGGCCGTTAACCCTTTGAGTACCAGAGGGGTAGTCTGGATTTCACTGCAGCTGATTACTTTATTAAGGGTTTTATCTAAAAATGTCTCCATAGACTAGACTTCAGTGGAAACATGGGGGGTTATGCACTAAGGTGTGATAAAGAAGTGATAAAGTGGAGATGACTTCTCCCGTGCCATCACTTCTCCAATTCCTATGTTGTTCTGTAGATCCTAAGCACTGAGATTTCTCCAACTTTTCTGATCTTAGTGCATAGGCTCCATAGAATGACATGGGAACTGGAGAAGTGATATAATTGGAGAAGTCATCTGCACTTTATCACCTCCTAATCACACCTTAGTGCATAGGCTCCATAGAATAACATAGGAACCGGAGAAGTGATATCACTGGAGAAGTCATGTCCATGTTATCACCTCTTTATCACCCTTAGTGCATAACCCTCATCAACTGCAATGTAATGTAGGTCAAAAACTGCACAAGTCTTTTACAAAAGCTATATTTGAGAAAACCAACTGCACCATAGGAGGGGACTAAAACATCCCCCAACCCAACCACTAATTTATACAGGGATATTAACCCCTTGAATGTTAGAAAGGTTTCCAACACACTGCTTTGCAATGCATGTGAAACCTTACTAACACTGATGGGGTAAAATTGACATTTATAATGGACCTGTTATTCTAAGATAAGTTCAGTTCATTTCTAAAAACTGTGTGTTTTACTAACCATTTATTTGTAATATACATGGTTTTTGAGAGATTGACTTTTGTTAATCTGGCACTCAGACGGTTAAATCAGTGGAAAGTTTTAGCAGTCACCTGCTGTAGCGGTTGATTTGTTCCAAAATTGCAGCTGATTTCTTTCTTGGATAAGGCCCATTGTCGTCTATCATATTTAACCCCTTAATTGCCAAACAGGTTCACAGAACAGAAATCAAACTCCTGAGATAAGACAGAGGCTATGAGGGAGACAACCAGTTGTGTCTGTAACATTCTAATCTGCACTAATGAATTCCTATTATTTTATCCCTGAAGCCTTTATCTGGAAAGCAGAGAGCAGTCTGTGTCTGCATCAGAACCCCCCCCACAAGGACACGATAAGACAGAGACAGGATGGTACCTCTGACTTCTCCATGAATAATAAAATGTACACACAAAGTTTACTTGGAAACAAAAATAAAAAGTGAGGACTGCAAATCTGATGGCACACAAGAACTGCTTAGAGGTTAAAGTGAAGCTTTTAACCCTATGAGTGCCAGAGAGGTATCGAACGCATTGCGTTGCAATGCGTTCAATACCACTGTGGCACTCAAAGGGTTAATATACTGCTCAATGAGGTGGAGACTTTGTGTAGAGTGCAATGGATTAAAAGTTCCAGTCTTCCAGTAGGAACATGGGACATTATTCTGTTCCCCATGGTATAAGTGAATTGTTCCAGACTGATTCAAGGGGAAGATGCACTAAAGAGTGATAAGAGGCCAGGATGGCATATCTACAGTATGCACAAAAATGTCTTAGCCATCATATTCCTGTGATGTCAGTCCACCACAATCCTTTGCAATCCTCCAACATCGCCATGAATGCACCATGTCTTTGACAGGTTTATAGGGATAGTATAATTTTGTCGCCATCCTTTGTCGCCATCGATTTATGTTGTACTTCCTCCATTTTTCTTCCCTCCTTTGATATAAAAAAGAGGGACAGTAATCGCCTTCTCTTTCATATTGGAGTGGAGCGAACCTATTGGTGTTCCATAATTTTGTCACCATCGATTTATGTTGTACTTCCTCCATTTTTCTTCCCTCCTTTGATATAAAAAAGGGGGACAGTAATCACCTTCTCTTTCATATTGGAGTAGAGCGAACTTATTGGTGTTCCATAATTTTGTCGCCATCCTTTGTCGCCATCGATTTATGTTGTACTTCCTCCAATTTTCTTCCCTCCTTTGATATAAAAAAGGGGGACAGTAATCCCCTTCTCTTTCATATTGGAGTGGAGCGAACTTATTGGTGTTAAATAGTTATTATAATAAGGAAGATGTTCTCTATATTGATCTCTATATCCAGATCTAGAATCATAATTGTAATACAACGATCTGTCATGATTTCCACTATTTTTATATCTCCAATGATTACACTGTGAATTATGAATTTCTTTCTAATTTTTGACATGATCAAATATCTCCTGTGGATTTTTTTAATTCTCTTTCTCTTCCTCAACTCTTAAGGGTTCATGATTTATCTGTTCTATAAGTTGACTGATTGGTCCTAACTTTATTGTCTTTTCATGCTGTTGTGAAGTATTATTAATATTATCTATTGATTTGATCCAATTACGTTCCATCTTTTGTTTATAATCATTCCTGTCTCTTCTCAATTTATTTTGTTTTCTATTGATGATTTCAGCCTCCACTTTTTTAACCTGCTTTCACTTTCACTTGATAATTGTATATAATCTTCTATCTCCCTAAAAGGTTCTAATGTCTCCTGTATTTGTTCATATTAATTTCTACTAATTTCCTCCTATGGTTTTCTATAATAAGTGACATAAGTGCCAAAGAACAATTGTCTAATTTAAAAAATTAAAAAATAAAATAAAAATCATCATTTGGATATTCAACTGTAGGGTGTTTGATTATTCTTAAACCCCTTGGAATTATGTTCAACTGTAAATATTTTTCTAGGGTCACTATGTCCCACCATGTCTTTAATTCTTTTAACATTAATTTATCTGAGTCCTTAAATGTTAAGCCTAAATCAGGATCTTCTTCTACAATCTCGTCATTCTGCTCTTCAAATACCACATTCAAATCAATTTCCCTGTTTCTCCATGTTGTAAAAATATCCATTTTTCTACTGTGCAGTTGATAAACAGCTGGACCGAGGGTAAGAGTCAGTACAAAAATAAAAATTAAAGAATGGCTCTGTACTCAAATGCACACCAAAAACCAATAACCTGTTAGATAGCGTTATAGGTGGTTCAGCCTATGTAAAATCAAGATGGAAGTATACTTTCTAACTCTTTATTTTGACGCACTTCTGTCTATTGCAAGTTAAATCACATAGTGACACAGTACCTGGTTATGGTGTGATTCTGCCAGTCTGAATGCCATGTTCTGCATTCCCTTTCTCTGTTCTTCAGAGTGCTGCTATTACTGCTGGGGGTAAGGGTAGACTACAGTACACTACGTGTGTGTGGCCAATCAACTTATTTGGCATCTCGCCGCTGATTGTTAAGCATGCATTGCAAGAGATGTTCACATCACGTGTGGGCCTAGTGGGCTTGATTAATGTATGTGGTGATGGGAATCACCTTGCAACTCAAAACAGAGCGTAGAGACAAGCGGGGCAGAAGCCTAGGAAGTGGAACAATGGCTCCAAGTGGCAGGACATCAAGATTGGGCCCCATAATAGGGACTGTCCCACGTAAATCGGGACAGTTGGCAGCTATAATGTGAGTGTGTTTATATGTCAATACACCTTTTCGCCACATGCACAAAGCTCTGATAGCTGCCTCTGCTGTGGGAGTTCACAGTCCCAACATTGTCTAGCAGATGTTGGTGACATCAGGATCTCCATATAGCTATCTATACCAGATGCCCTGCTGTAATCCTTTCAGTGCCATAGGGATATATGTTGCACACTCCTGTGTTACTGAAACAGTTAAGAATACTTATATATAAATATAGTACTCGAGAGCAGATCCAAATTCAGAACTGTATAGGGTCAGTCTGAGTGGAGAAGGAGCATATAAAACCAGTGTTCATATACTTCATATTATATCTACATATTATTGAATGGGCACAGACTTATATAGAAGTCTCCCTACTCCACTCCATAAAAAACAATAATGGGGTGCACTCAGGGACCACTAAAACTAGATTCTAATAGAAATGCCTTGAAACAAGAAATCTAAAGAAGACAACCTGTGTCAAGAAAGGTGGTCCCATCAAAGGAGGCACTCAAGAGTCAGGGAAAATAGATAATATAAATATAAATTTTATTGGTACAAAATTATCAAATAAACACACAGGATGACACATAAAATCCAATTAAAAACATATCCACAGAGGTGGTCCACATAAATATACTGTAATGTAAATAATGCCCCAATATACACATATATATAATAAACAATTAAGCTTTACCTATATAACTACTGGAGGTATAAATATAACCCCCAAAAGCTCCCTCCATAAGAAAGTGTTTAGAACAAGACCCACCTAAAGATGGATACAACTCGACCCAAACACTTCCTCTGGGAAAATTTGGATGCTAGATCAAAGCGTAATCAAGATTATAAGAACAAAAATAGTATACTTATCCAGCAAATCGGTACAAACTTAATAACGGGCATCAGAACCACCTCTGATCTGATCCCAATGCGTATCGCCTCTAACAGGCTTCGTCAGGGGATGATTGTAATTACTAACCTCCTGTATTTAAAATACAAACGGACCAATGAACTATCAAGGATGACGCAAACATGATTCAAATGTCTCATTTAATAATCATGTATTCTACAAATCACCTGGCCAACCAATAATCACCTGACAGAGGCACAAAGGTTCGGAGATCACAATCTCTAAAATGCCGGGACCAAACATCCAGAGGTTATCAAATCGTCAAATGCACTGGTCACCTGGCTCGAACCCACGTGACCATGGTATTTCAAAGTCCGCGATCTCCTATAACAAACAATAAAGGGCAAATAATCACCCATATACTAGGTTATAAATACCTACAAATATAAATCGTGACTCTATAGTGCTATAATCACAACAGACTTAAGCGATTCAATCAAAAGATTCCAGGACACTGGACGACCACGTGATTGTGATGTTCACATGATCGGCCATAGTCAGGAAGTTAACTTCATCCCCACACCGATGAAGAATACATACAACAACCAAAATACCAATGCCAATGGAACAGGTGATGTGGTTAATCACCTGTTACATTGGCATTGGTATTTTGGTTGTTGTATGTATTCTTCGTCGGTGCAGGGACTTTACTTCTATGCATAGATGAAGTTAACTTCCGGACTACGGCCGATCACGTGAACAGCACAACATATGAAATGTCACTGGCACCGCACAGGTACCACAATTAGCATACATAAACATATGGTAAAAAGTGTGAATATCTCCATAACTGTACTGTGCTGGTCTTTTGGCTACCATGACACATAATTAGTTTTTATGCAGTTTTTAAATATTAAAGTTTGAGTTAAGGTGACAGTTCCACTGTCAAGATACATGTGAGAGTCTAAATTTCATAGTTATATACTTTTTATTTGAGAAGGATTGTCATTATAGCAGAGTTCTTGGAGGTATCCCTTTAAAAGGTTGCATGTTAAATAGCGGGAGGCTGCACACCGCATTTATCATGTCGCCTGGATGAAAAAGACAACATGAGAATCTCACCTTGCATATAAGCTCGAGATTCTCATGTCACCTCATTAAATGCTGCATACCTGATCTAATATGTAAATGCTGCATACCTGATCTAATATTGTACTTGTACTGCCAGCAAACCTTAACATACCTGTCTTTCCGGGTCTGGTGCAGCCTCCTCCCGCGGATCTCTTTGGTGTGTGTGGAAGGGGAGCCCAGGAGAGACAGTTCTGTACTAAGTGATAGACCACTCCGATCTGCACTGAGACACACTGCTCTGTGCACTGAGAGACCCTGCTCCCTGTTACACTGCTCTGCAGTTACTGATACAGCGATCTACCCAGGGCCGGATTTATAATAAGGCAGAGTAGGCATCTGCCTATAGGCGCAACCTACAGAGGGGCACCTGTATTTTTTTTTTTTTAATTATCCAGCCTTATGTCAGACACCCATAGCCAGATTGTGCCCCTCACCACCATGCAAACTTCCAAAGCCGAACCATGTCTCATATATGTCTTCTAATGCAATGCATATTGTCATAGCAATACAGCATCCAGCTGCATGTGAATTTTTTTTTTAAATGCTTTAGGCACAGGGTCCTTCTAAGGAGCGGATACGTGCATTGGATGAGTCATACTGTTGGAGGGGCAGGGTTATAGCGGCCGGTCTGCTGAAGGCTCCAGAGCTTCCCACAAGCTCATATTCCTACAAGCTGCAGCGCTGCCGGGTCTCCTACCTATTGTTAGCCGCCATCATTTCCTCTGCTACAATCAGGTCTAATATTGACAAAAACATGATCATTATACTTCAACTCCCATCATCCTTACCCATGTGAGTACTGCCCCGGCTCTCTCTCCTCTTCTCTGCACGCAGGCATGACAGGGCAGAGAGGAACACACATAGAAGGGGAGAGAGAGCCGAGGCAGAGATCACGTGGGTAAGAATGATGGGAGTTGAAGTATAATGATCATGTTTTTGTCAATAACATGGCTTTGAATAACTCCTGTATTCCCTTCTAAATAACAGTCTGGGTGAACAGAGCGCTACAAGTGTCTGAGGCCAGTGGGAAGGATGTGGCTATAATGAGTCTTGGAGGTTCCACTAGGGTGTAATGAGGTTTGGAAAATTTAATAGATATGTTATTTATTTTTCTTACTGTATGTACGGATGTGTAGTGCATGTTGCGCATTTCAAACAAACAAACAAAACCCTCCCTCATTATCCCTTTGTATACTAGAGTGTTGTGTTGCACAGTGTGGTGTTGTGGACATAGGAGTTGTGGTGTCGTCCAAGGGCAGTGCCAACTCAGTACCTTATCTGTATTCCATTACCCTCAATAACTAACCCAGTTTGGATTCCCCAGGTGCAAAATAGTGCCAGCTGCAGAGGAACAGTAAGTTAAAAAAATGTTTTTGTGGAAAATTAAACTCGGGTCTCAAGGGAGGGGGCACTTCAGATTTCTGTGCCTACAGGCTCCTGAGATGTAAATCTGGCCCTGGATCTACCCTGCACTGAAATGCTCCGAATTGATCCATACACCACTCTGCCCTGGGTGAAGGAGACCAGCTGACCTGGGTGTTACAGTATGGCTGGCAGAGACAGCTCTCCCATACAAGATAGCTGTAAGGAGTTGCACAGGACAGATCTGCTTGAGAGATATCTACAAAGGGGTGCATATAACATTTCAAAGCATATGTGTTACAAACTTCTCTTTAAACAGCTAATGTTAGATCAGGTATGCGGCATTTAATGAGGTGACATGAAAATATTGCACTTACATGCAGGGCGAGATTCTCATGTTACCCTTTTCATCCAGGCGACATGTTAAATACAGTATGCAGCCGTGCGCTATTTAACATGCAACCTTTAAAAAGTGAACCGTTCTTGGCCATGTCCAATCCTGTATTAAAAAATAGCACTAGATGTTTTTTATGACACACACACATGAAAAACCTGCAATTATTTCTGCACCACCCCCTTAATGATCTTCCATACCTGATATCTGTTCATAATAACATTGCATTTTAACCATAACTATTAGCAATAATAATAAGAAAAGCTATTCTTGATTTCCTAGAATACTAATTATCAACTATATTATTAGTAATAATAAAATCTATTCTTGATATGCTAGGACACTATGGATCAGCTATAGACTTTGGCTTTACAGCAGGTAGGGAAATGGCTGACTGTTTTCTAAGTAAAGAATTCATGTTTAGTGTGCTTTAAATCACTAGATAGATAACAGACTCTGAAGTGTTTGTAAAGATATATCCGTGTATAGTGGTAGATAATATTGCCGGGACTGTCCAAGTGTTTTATATCTGTGTATCCAAGTGAAACGAGAAAGCAAAACTTATTTTTAATTCTTTTTTACAGGAACTAAACAATATAAACTCCATCTTACTTTACCTTTACATACTGCCATTTATTAGGCCCTTGCTTGTGCCTGTGTATGTGTTTGTGTATAGGGGGATGTTAATGGATGCTGAGATAGAAAGGAAAGGGTCTATTTCAGGGGATGGAAACAATTCCCCCCAGGTGTTTGTTGGACTTCAATTCCTAGATCCATTGGGATGATAGAAGTTGGAGTCCCATACCTCCCAACATTTCAAAGGGCCAAAGAGGGACACTTTTTTATGTGGTGTCACTGGAGGTATAGCTGGTGGGTGAGGCATTTTGGAAAATTTCCATGACCTATTGAAAACATTTTCTGTAACTGAATAGATGATTTAGAGCAAGACTAAAGTATTTTATTTACACAGGCTAATTTATAAACATTCACACTGAAGTCTAAATGAGCACTATTGTACGTTGTTTTATTGATGTGGAGCAAAGTAATGACTTATATACACACATCACACAGTCTGATCTCCTAAAAAGAGGGACACTAGGGTAGGAAAATGGGACAGACAGATTTGGGTCTCAAAGAGGGAATGTTCCTCCAAAAGATGGACACTTGGCAGGTATGAAGTCCAAAGGATTACCGTTGCCAAAGTCTGGCCTAATGAACCACGCCTCAATAGGCCAACTCTGGCCTACTGAGACTTGGTTCAGTACTTCTTTAACCCCTTAACGACCGACCGCGCAGGCACTCGGCGGTCACTAAAGGACCACGGAGCTTTTTTTTTTTTTCGATTATGGACTCCCCGAGCGGCGGGGAGCCCGGAATTCCACGACGGTCATAGTATGTCATGGGTCGTTAACTCAGATTGACCCATGACGTACTATGACCATCAAGGGTCGTTAAGGGGTTAAAGAAGTTGCTATGACTGTATGAGTGTGCTACTTACCCTAGATAAAGTTGACTGCAGAAGGTTTAGTGCACAGTTGCACAAAATCAAGCTTTTAGGCCTACGACAAGCCAGGTCAAAATGACAGAGCTTAAGTTGAACTCACCTCTGCTCAAGAATATATATATTATTGAATCCAACTCTGTCAGACATCACTGTTGTGCACTGTTGCCCTAATGACTGGTCTTGCCCATGTACTCAGCAGCCTCACATGTTTAAAGATAACTCTTAAAGGGATAGTAATGGATGGCAATAAATGTATCTCCGTTTAATGTGCATATGTTTTGTTTCATTTTGCACTGTAAGTATCCCCCTCTGCCCCTTTTACTTATGCAATGCACTCCCTAAGCCTGAACAGCACATAGCGAGGGACAATCTTCTGTGAGCATAATGAAAATCCTGCCCTCCTTCGTCAAGGAGGGTAGGGTTTTCATTATGCACACAGGGAGAAGATTGTCGCTATGAGCTGTCTAGTTTCTACAACTGCGGGGAGGAGCATACTTAAGTTCTACAAATCATTGATTCCTGCTCCAGCCTGGACAGTCTTGGATTGGGACAGGTAGAGTGTAAAGTGGTCTGAATGGAGATGAAGATCCTGCTTTTTAAGAAAAGGCAAAGAGGTAGAGGTAACCAGAAATTTGCTGGCTCTTAAGAAGCCATAAAAGGCTAGGCTGATGGCGGCCAGGATGATACAGCTAGTATAGGGATCAAATCGCTTAGCGGAGATGGCATCGTAGAGCCGTCTAAATAGGGAACTGATTGGAAAACGGATTCTGGTAAGATGAAGATGGCCGGGAGGGCTGGAGAAATGCTAGGTAATGCAGAATACCTGCTAGATGTAACTTAATGGTAAAGGGGGATAGACCTAGTGATTGGTGGCAGTGAGCAGCAAAGACTAGAATGGCTTGGATAGAGTAATTCTTAGGGGCTTTAGAAAACGATGGGAAGCATTGAAATGAGGACCAGGCTCTACAGTAGGAACGTCTTGTATTGGGGCAAGGGCGTGAGCCATGAAGGAGTCTGCTGTTGATGAAAATTGCATGTTGATGGAAAGCTGGAGATGCGGTCAGACGCTTGTTGGTGTGGGGGACCAGTTTGAAAAGTTCCTGCGGATTAAAGTGGTAGAGAGAGTCAGCAGCTTTATTGGAAACCCTGGAAATAAATGAGTTGTGGATGGAGAATTTGTGGTATAAGGATAACCATGTTTATTTGTGGAGGAGCATGATGAAGGAAAAGGGCGATATACCTTTGTTAAGAATGAGTGAGGTGGCTAGATTGTCAGTTTGGAATGTAACTGTTTGGCCAGACCAGCGCTGACCACAAATGACTGCGGCTAGAGTTCAAATAGGGTGGATGTGGTGAAGAATTGGGGCCAGGGCTCCGAAAACCATTTGGATCCAAAAATGGCTGCATAACCAAATACCTTTGAGGCATCGGAAAAGATTACCAGGGATGAGGGGGAGAGGGGGCGTGGGAAGAAGAAGCAACCATTCCAGGGGCTGAAAAAAGTTGGACCACATTGCTAAGATGGATTTTGCTGACTCGTGTTGAATACAGAGGAAGAGGTCTCCTCCGTGGCTGACAAAAGAGACAGGAGATATGAGGTAAATTATTTGCCTTGGGAGGTGATCCTGGTAGGAAAATGTAGGTTTCCTAACAGTGACTAGAGTTTGCTCCTAGAGCAAGAAGTTTTATTGGAGAACTCTAGGACTAGGGATTGGATGTGGGTCAGTTTTTCTAAGGGCAAGTGCGCTTCCATTTTTGCCGAGTCCAGGGTGATATCCAGGAACTCAATGGAAGTGGCTGGACCTAAGGTTTTGCATGCTGCTAAGGGGATATTGAGATCCTGGAAAAGGCAGGTTAGACTGTAGGCTTTATGGTTGGAAGCTAGTGGGCTCTATCAGTAAGAAATCGTCCAAGTAGTGTAATACCATGGAGCACTTGCAATGATTTAGGAGTAGCCAGGTAAGGGATTCGGCAAAGTATTTGAATAATTTGGGACTGCACTTAGACCCGAATGTCAGATGGACTGCAAAATAGTACTGGTCTCACCACCTCATTCCTTGGAGATGCCATAGTGAGGGGTGCACTGGGAGTAATTTAAAGGCATCTTCTATGTCTATTTTAGAAAGCCAGCATCCTTGATACAATGGTACTCCAAGCAATGCTTTTCGGAGGGGATAAAGGAATTGATGCTGAGAACAAGGGAGGAGTGGGGGGGGGGAGAAATCGATGATCAGACGTTTTTTGAGGGAGAACTTCCTTGTGCAATACCTATTGGGTTAGTATGCCAGTAGAGGAAGGGCGGGGACTGGAAGGGCCTGATAAGAAAGTTCTTGCTCAATTCTTTAGCTAGCAGTACGTCCACTAAGGTCGGTTCTGCTAGGGCAGATTGGAGGCTAAGGCACTCTACAGATTGAGATGGAGAGACAATGATACCTGTAAGGAACCCCTCTTAGAACCCTGAAATGATGTAGGAGACTAGTTGATGATCGGGGTGTGACATAAGCAATGACTGGAGGAGACTGGTATTGATGCTGCCTAGTAATTCACTATGAGGTAGATCTCTAGGCATATGGAATGAGAATGGGCCTTGCGGCACAGTGAACAGATATGGAGCATGTGTCAGGTATTGAAAAAGCAGCCTTTAGCATTAAAATTGTTGCAGATCAAGGTTGACCGCATGTAGTGGATTGTATGTCCCAACTTATCCCTGCTAAGAAGGGGGTTGGGGGGTGGAATGGAGGTGGCAGTGAGGGCTAGAGATTAAAATGGAGTGAAGCTAGATGACGTTCCGGGTAGGGTGGCTGGGCAGATCCTGAGCGTCTGACTGGCAGGATGGGCATACTGGGCTCTTGAGACCAGCAAAATACCTGCAAAAGGGCTTGTGGTCTAGAGAGCTCCAGTTGGACACAAACCTGAACTGCTCCAGAGCGACTGCTGCCTTGGCTGAGAATGACCTATAATAGTCATAGAAGGTAAAACCTCCATAACAGTAGGTATTGATCCAGCTCTTGCCTCCTGGAGGGAAATGATGAACACAGGATGTCCCTGAGGATGCTGAAGGCCAATACGAATTTGGGGATGGTGAGTGTTTTGGAGAGCCACGGATCTTTGGATTTGAGTTTGATGGACACATCTCCACAGTTTACTGTGTGGTTCTCGGCCATGTCTTGGGTAGCTATCAACAGGGACACCAGGTTGACATCCTTCCCCTCCAGGATATCTTTACGAATGTGTGATGGAGTAATTTGCTGGCTGGGGGCTGCAGCATAATTACCTTGGATGGGTGATGGCATTTGAGATGGTGCTGGCTAAATTGGGAAGCGAGAGTTGCTCTCTGGGGTGATGATCCTGGACTGAATGTTTGCCATGGCAGATGACATGTTGGTAAGAAGCTGAGTGATATGAACCAACTAGGTTGAATGGTCAGGTGGCGGAGGGAACTGGATGAAGGAGGGTGGAGGATCAGGGACCAGGGAGTAGTGGGGGGTGGAGTTTAAGGGGGCCTTGGGGGGGAGATGAGGTGGAAGAGTTCTGGCTTCCTGGCCGATGCAGAGTAAGAAATATGTCTGAGAGACAATTGTGCTGTAATTTTCGGAATTGTCCATTCTCGATATGATGGATTGCAGTTCCTAAGAGTAGAAAGACGTTCTTTCTGGGGAGTTCTGTGATCCAAAATGTGCTTGTGGGGAGCATGTTAGAAAACAGATAAAGATTAGCAAGGAGGGGGCCAGGACGAATAATGGGGTGATATGAAGGTGCAACATGTTGTGAGTAGCTGACCTAGGCAGAACAAGTGAGGAAGGCGTGATTCCCCTGACCAGGATGAGCCTGAGCAGAAATATTGTCTAAAAATGCTGGAACGGGATGGTGGCCAACTGACCTTGATCTTGCTGGGCGGTCACAGCTGGTGCAAGAGAGGGTTTCCCTGCAGGATTGACATCCGGATTGACCTGCTCACCATCAGATATCGACGCCAGGGGGGGTAAGGAGATAATGAAGGGGGGAGTGCGTGTGAAAGATATAGCTTCTGTGAAGTGAGGATGGCTGAGAAAGAAAAATGACTAGGGTTGCCGTGATTACTTATAGAGTTGTGTGTAGAGGAAGTGGCCTTAACCTCTGGACTAGACTGCTGGACTTGATTAGGTGAGACTAATTCTGACACTGTAAGGTAGGTGGTACCTTGAACCTCTGATGGGAGGAACGGTGATGGACTAAAGGAGACTAACATATAACCTTCCCTTGCCAGCCTCAGGATGAGGTAAGTAATACCTTGACCTCTGACGGGAGGTGAGGTGCTAGACTGCCTTTAATGATGTGATAAAACAGGGCCAGATGGAGGGGGTATGACTGAACCTGATGACATGGCTGAGATATTTTAACTTCTGATGTGAGGTAGATTGCATGACTACTAAACTTGAAGATGGACATGTGATCTGCTGCTACTGCGGGAGCAGGAAGCTTGGAAAGGATATGAGAGGCCTAGACTACTGACTGGAACAGAGGTGGGGTGGGGGGTGCAAAAGGACAGGATATGACAAGCTGACGAGGAGAAGGACGGATTTCGTGAGGATAAGACGATATCCTTCCTAAAGGGGCTGTGAAAGGTAAATTTGATTGACTGAACCTACCTGGTAACAGTAGAACAAGATTGGACTGTAACGACAGAAGGACAAAAGTTTTTTTTTTCTTTTCATTTTTTATATATATAGAAGGGAAGCTCAAAATAGGAATGGAGTAGGTTACCTGGAGGAAAAAGGATGGAGAGCTGAATTGGATGACTGGAGAACTTAGGAAGTTCAAAGAGGGGTCTATGGAAACTGGGGAGATAATAGGCGTGGAGGCTGGTGGGGTACTAGAAGAAGGTGAAGACTAGCAGAAAAAAAGTGGGGGTAAGCTACCTGAGTAATTCCAGAGGAACTGAGCCCCCTGATGTGGGCAGAAGTGAATTATTAGAATTCCTATGATAAGATTGCTTGGAACAAATACTTAAATTGTTCGTAAAGTAATTCAATTGACTACGTACCCAGCTAGGCAGACTGGAGGAATATGAATCCCTTGCTGAAGCTGGAGCCTTGGGAAGATCTTATGGCCTATTAATGCAGAAGTGGATGTAAGTGGGGAAAGTCACGAAAAAAGGGAAGGAGAGGTAGTAACACTTCTTACAACGCATCATAGGAAGGAAGACATAGCATAGCTGGAAGGAAGAGAAGCAGCAATACTGCCCCTAAGCATGAGACTGATGCTGACTTGACTGTCTTGAATTGCATACTCATACCTAAGGCTTAAGCGGCTCCAAGCAGGCAACCTATGCATGAGTGTTGCAATAGACAGACACTTGTATGTATTGGAACTGTGAGCTTAGAGGAACAAAACACATTTAAAGACCATCATGGCTTATGTGCACTTAAATGCCTCATACTCCACCTTGGCAGCTATAAAATTCCCTGTTGTGGCCACTATACCACCTGGCAAAGTATAGGAGAGAAAGGAGACAACAGGGAGTTGTTAGAGCAAATGGAAATACTGTGGTTCTCTAGAAAGGTGGAGTAGACATAACAAGATTCAAGCAAAATTTGCAATGCAATATGCATAAGAAATAGTCAATTGCTCCATGACTAAGGCTTTTTTACAGATGGTTTCCTTATTGCTGCGGAAGTGGTGTGTACTAATACAAAAGCTATAGGGAAAAGTTATATGGAGCAATATGAGGAGTTTTAGGGAGATGTTATTTGAATCAATAAACAAGTTATAGGGAGATGCTACATGGAACAATAGGAGGAGTTAAATGGAAAGTCTATATGGAGCAATAGGAGGAGGTAGGGAGAGGTTACATGAGCAATAGGTGGATTTATAGGTAAGGAAAAATAGGAAGTGCAGGGAGATGCAATATAAAGTCATAAGAGTCAATATAGGGTTATATGGGGCAATATGACTAGAGATACGTTATATTGAGCTACAGGGTACAATATTATAATTTATAGGCAACGCTTATATGTAACGAGATATATAGAGAATAAATAAGTAGTGTGTGGTTATAAAAGCTGTTCAGAAAATGAGAATAGGGAATTCATTTTTAGGTAACAAAAGAAAAATAACTGAAGAAAAATTGTTAACCTTGATATAAAAAATCTATTTTGCAGTGAGCTTCCGATCAGTAAGATGCAAGCCCAATTCCTCCCTGTTTAATCAGGCAATTAAAAATGACACATATTGCTGAAAATCATTTCTCATTTGTATATAACCTGCAGTCACATAACAATAATTCCTAAAAAAAATATAGTTATGTAGCTTCAGAGGAATAATGATTTATGTATTGGTGATATATCAATTTTTCATGTCTCGTTAACTAATGTAGTGACAGATGTTGATAAGAAGGGATTTTTTCTTAAATATGTATTCTGACCGTTGGCAAAAGTCTGAAAAAAAAATCTGTTTCCTCATTGGTAATAAAGGGACGGAGTGTAAACAGCCTTTGGCATCTCTAATTAAAATGGCTATTCACAAAAGGGGGCCCCTCAGTGCTGCTCTCTGTGCAGTTACAGAATAATGAATGAGTTAGCTCTCATTTAGTGTCTCCAATACATTAGGTGTTGGGCTGTGAGTGAAAAAGCAGGAAAGTTTCTTCCTGACACAAAAGTGTATAATAATAGCTTTATAAACCTCATGGATGCCAGAAATGTCTTGATCACATTGCAAAACAACACGTTCAAGACATCTCTAGCACACAAGGGGTTAAAATGAGACCTTTATTAAACTATTTTCTTTCTATGAAAGATCATGTTATAACATTCACTAATATATAGGAAAAAGCATCTGACGCGCCACTGAACCCTTCGAGTGCTAGGGAGGTATCTAATATACTGCAAAGCAATGCGTTGGATACGTCTCTGGCACACAAAGGGTTAATGAAGCATAGATATATGGCCTTTGTATCAACGTGTCACTAAACTGAAAAATAGGTTGCAAATCTAATTATAATTTACTTATTTATGTAGAGTTTGCTCATAGTGATTAACCCTTTGAGTGCCTGGGCCTAGGCAATGCATTGCTTCACAATGTGTTTGCATACCCCTCTGGCACCCAAAGGGTTAAGCAAAATAGAGACAGAAATGTAGAATGATTGACCCATGAGACATATCAAAAGTAAACTCACAGAAAATGCAACAGTGATCCTTGGAGAGAAATGTATCAAAACTAGTTGAAGAAATACAGACAAAATAGAGATAAAGAGAGGGTACCTAAAAACGTTTGACAGCCAAGCTCGTCTTATTTGCAATAAACTACTGAATAAGGACTTTTTTAGTAACAGATTGAGATGTCTCATGATGTTGCATGTGTTTTTTTGCCATCTGTGGGAAGCAATTTTCTTTCATTCTCTTTACTTCCTGCTGTGGTTCAGTAGAAAAATATCTTACTAAACAGGAATTCAGAAGTGCAAAGGAAAATTGCTTCCCCAGAGCATGAAGAAAACCAGCACATGCAGTGATATAGCTTAAATTCTATCACAAAATACAGTTTCCAGTAATGTAAACTATTAAAGAATGCCCACACAAAGCAAACAGAACTGCCCAAATTTCTGGATTTTGCAGACAACCTAAACAATAACCTATCAAAATGAGGCCGACTTCTAAAAGCTTATTCTACAAACTCATCACCACCACCACCAAGAACTCATTCTCAGCTTACAACTATAAAAACAGACATTCAAAGGGATAGTAATACTTCGTTTTATCTTTATTTTATTTTGAAGGCATTAAAAAACATGAAGAACAATAGAAGTCTTATCTCTCAAACCTTTATGGTTTGAGAGATATTCACAAGCAAGGTTTCCGCCCCCCGCCCCTTTTACCTAGTGTAAGCCATCTCTTCTCAGATATGGAATGCAGTCCATAGACCAGACAGATAACATCAGGGGACAATCTTCTTGCTATGAGAAAAATGAAAGCCCTGCCCCCCTTGACAAGTTTTTCAGGTTTTTCCCTTATCTTAATTGAAGATTGTCCCTTTCTGCAGTCTACCTGGGCACCTCCCTTCTGCTCTGGCTGAGCAGTGTTACATCAGTAAAAGGGGTGGGAGAGGGATACTTTGTCATTGAATTACTCTAGAACTACAACTCTGACAGAATTGAAATAACACTCTCCAAAGTCCAAATACTATGATGATTAATTAGAGCTGCTTTTATTATGAAACATTACTATCCCTTTAAACACTACAATGCCTCATATCAATCTCTAATGCATTCAGCAAATGCTTTGCTGGATGTGTCACCTCCTTGATCAAATAATTCAAATGTGACTATGATGAAGTGTGCACTGAACATACTCTGGCAACCTACCACTGGTCCGACAGTGCTGTTGAATTCAAATCAATGGCATTACAGGCTAATGAAAAAACTGACCACCTCCTCAACCAAAAACGAAGTTGCAGTTTGGGCCTTACCAACTACCAGCAATGTTACTAAAATTCGGTGCTTCAGTCCCATTGCATCCTCAATTAATGCTTCCTTGTCATCTGTTTATATACTAAAAGTTCCTTTAAAGTAGCTAGAGGTGTACCTATCCACAAATGTGTTGATAAAATCTTGGTAGCAAACTACAGACCAAACGTTTTTCAATCTGCTTCAGTCTAGCTTTTGTTCAAACTATTCAGCATTCACTGCCCTCTTGATAGTATGCATTGATATCCAGAGTGGCATAGATCACTTCACTGTTAATAGTATGAATTGATATCCAGAGTAGCATAGATTACTGCACTCTTAATAGTATGCATGGATATCCAGAGTGGCATAGATCACTGCCCTCTTGATAGTACGCATTGATATCTAGAGTCTTATAAAACATGAACTTACTGTAGCCATTTTTGTAGATTTTGCAAAGGTCTTTGATACAGTAGACCACACTGTGATGATGAAATAGGCTGAAAAGGTCAGCCTTAGGTATTCATTTGCCAAACTGTCTCCACACCAACTTATCAGATAGAACTCAATATGCATATATGTTACGGTTTTCTGACACTCAGACCAGGTTATAAAGTAAAAACACAGTTTTATTGAATCAGAATGATAAACAGTGCCCCTAGGGGCCAGCACAGGTAAGAACAGTATTGACAAATACAGACAAGGTATGTGTAATACAAACAGGAGTATAAGTACAGATAAAGGCTGGAGTAACCCCAAAGTGTTAACAGGAGCAACTGGAGAAGCTCAGGCTAGATTGGCCAAAGCCCAGGATAGATATCAGTCTCTGGAGAACAGTCTCTTAAATGTAGAGCAAGGAGCACAGTATCAGCACTGAATCACTCTCTAGGTAGAAACGGGGAGTGCCCCTGTTGCGCTGAGCTGAGCCACTACCACCACCGTGGGCTAGGAGGAATGCTACTGCCAGGACTGAAGTAACCAGAATAGGAATCGCCCACAATATGACTAGTAAATGACCCTGCGTATGCCAACTGGATTGTGCCACAACACCCTTGGGATGCCACAAGCTGCAAGGAGCCGATGCACTAGGCAGTGCGGGTGGAAATGTTCACTCTGAGTGAATGAGAAACGGAGCCAGGACACCCTTCCGGTGCCGCACAGAATCCTATAGCAAGAGCGAACAGACTACCGGCGCCAACCAGTGTGGTCACGGTGCACCCCGAACACCAGACAGGCGGAGCTCTGCAAGGAATAGTATAGCGTCAATAGGCGACTCAGAGTGTAACGGCTCAACGGACCAACAGAGGCTTGGCAAGCTAAACAAGTGGCAAGTAAACCGGAGACTACAGGCACTGCACGGGTTAATCTGGTACATACAGAAGAGCACTGCTCAGCAAGCAGATGGAAGGCACCCTCAGGCTACAGCTGAAAGAGCGAGAGAGGATCAGCGAAAACAGTTCAGAATGTCGCCAGAGCGACCGGAGGACACTGGAACTGCAACCGGACAGAAGCGATAACCGGAACCAGATGGAAACAGCCGCAGGAACGCCACCGGAGAACGGGTCAATCACGGAGCAGGGTCATCAGCCAGAACCCGGTCAATCACGGAGCAGGGTCGTCAGCCAGAACCGGGTCAATCACGGAGCAGGGTCGTCAGCCAGAACCGGGTCAATCACGGAGCAGGGTCGTCAGCCAGAGCCGGGTCAATCACGGAGCAGGGTCGTCAGCCAGAATCGGGTCAATCACGGAGCAGGATCAGAAGAGGAGTCAGCCAAGCCGGATCGGTACACAGGAGACACTGGAACTCAGCAACGAGACGCAGGAACGGGAACACCACAAAAGGGCAACTGACAAGTGCCCAAGAGCCAGTATTAAAAAGGAACATCCTGGGCGGGCCAATCAGCCTCCTCCAATGCAAAGGTAACACAGCCATAGATTGACAGGGAATCACGGGGACCATGATAATATATTACTTTCAGTGTGTTCCTCTGACTGCAAATTACTTGTCGGGTTCCCCAAGGTTCCATTTTCTAGACCCTTCTATTTTCACTGTTTAGAAACGATCTGCTCATGTTTTGCTATGCATCTTCTATGCACATGTATGCAGTCGACACCAAAATCAACACGAAAAATCCAAACATATCACGACTTAGCCCTTTGAGTGCCATAGGGGTATGCAACGCATCACAAAGCAATGCTTTGCATAGCCCTCTGACACTCAAAGGGTTAAGGCTGTATTATAGGATAATTTCTCTGAAGCCTAAAGACTGATAACTAAAAACAAATGAAGCAGTCACCATGGTATTTGGTAAAAAGCACAAATTACTTTAACGCAACATTTCTCATTTACTCCCTTAAGGACCAAGGACGTTCATGTAGGTCGTGGGGAGAACGTGCCTAAAGGACCCATGACGTACACGTAGGTCTTGGAATTCATGGGTCCCCCCATGACTGCACGCCATTTGGGGACCTTTGATTCCAGTAAGACCAAAAAAAAAAATGCTCTGTGGTCCTTAAGTCAAATCGTACAAATATTGTAATATGTACTAGATCCCATCCTCATCGTTGGTCTTCATTTTGATAAATTAACATCCAAAAATCATCCTGTAGTAGACAAAGCCTGTATAAGTCTACTGGTAAGAAAATGTATTGTGCAACAGATGTTGTGCTTTGTATATGTGTCTATTAATAGTTATAGGTCCATAGTTATAAAAGTAAACTGGTGTTATTCTGAACCATAGGGAACAAATAAAAATTCTGAAATTTCTACGTACTTGGATAGAACTTTTTAAGCCCATGGATGCTAGAGAAGTCTCCAGTGCATTGATGGAAAGGCATCAGAAACCTCTCTAGCATTCAAGGGGTTAAAAACCCACTATAATTTAATAGTAATTTGTATGTGTCCCCTATGGTTCAGCAGGTTTACTCCAGCATTATTCCAGTTTGTCATAGTCTCTATATTTAAGTCCTGAGAATGCTGCAACTTATTGCATTTGCTATTACACAGGTCACACATGGACACACACACACACACACACACACCATGGCAGAAAGTTAAGAGAAGACAATATATTTCAGGCCTTTTTTGCAGTGGCAGGGTTAATAAAGCTGTGAAAGGTGTCTCCTGTAGCACAGAGCTATCAAGTGACTTGTTTTCACGTTCACCAAATCAACACTGCACATGTTGTGTGAATGGAACCCAGGTGGTTGGTTCCCAGAAGGTCACTTCAAAGCTTTGGTATAGCGGCCTCACATGGAGCCCATGCCTGGGAGCTTAGCTTACCCCATGTCTTCCTCGTCAATAACTACTTGTGTTATACAACTGAGGATTTGAGAGATACTTTTGTCATGAGTAGGTGAATACAAACACACATACCAGGCATCACACTTGGTAGTCTCACTTATATCAGTTAGTCCCACTCACTGGCAAGCAGTGTGTAACTCCCAAGTATCCCTCTTTAGGAAGGACAGAACCTCTTTGAGACCCAAGTCCCTCTGTCCCTCTTTCCCACCCTGGTGTCCCTCTTTTTTAGTAAATCAGACTGTGGTGTGTATGTAGGTGTATCACATTGCTCCACAGCAATACAACTTACATTAATGTTTTTTTTTTTTAAACATTAATATAAATGTTTATACATTAGTGTATGTAAATAAAATACTTTGGTCTTGTTCTAAATCTTTTTTAAACCATTATGGGCCATTTTTTTTTCCATGTGAAAGGACCAGATCCATTTCATTGGCTGAATGAGCGATCACATGTACTAGCTTGTCAGGGGAAAGGCTGAAATTGACTGCTCCGGTCTTGGAGCAGTCAGTTTCAGCCTCCCAGGATGATCACAAAACAGCTTCAGGCATGCTGTGATAATTTAACCCATGATGTGCCAGGACTGTCACTGGTCCTTAAAGGGATAGTATTGCTAGATTTTTACAAATAATAACATTGTAGACATTAAAACCATGACTAGAAAGAGCTATCTCCCATCTCTCAAACTTTTATAATTTGAGAGATAGAAGCATGTAAAGGTCACGTTTCACAAAAGTCTGCCATCTAGCTGAGAAAAGCACAATCTTTTCTCAGCTAGATGGTAGACTTCTGGGAAACGTGACCTTTACATGCTTCGATCTCTCAAACTATAAATGTTTGAGAGATGGAAGATAGCTCTTTCTATTCATGGTTTTAATGTCTACAAAATATTTTTTTGTAAAAATCTATCAATACTATCCTTTTAAAGGACCTAAATCTGTGATGGTCTTGGCATGTTATTATAATTCCGTGCCCAACAGCCACATCCCCAGTAACATCACCTAAAACATTTGCAATGCTGGGAGGTATGAAGCAATAGTATCAGTTGGAGTCTCACTCTCTGAGGCTGATATACTAAGAAGAACTGGAATAAACCAACTACACCAAAAGGACAGATTAAAATACTCCAAAGTGAGGATTTTTAACCCCTTGAATGCTAGAGGTCTCCAACATATTGAGAAGCAATGTGTTGGAGACCTTGCTAGCACTGAAGTGATTAAAAGTCTTTTTAGTATAACAGCCTCAGTGTCAGGAAGACTGATTCACTAGATGGCAGTCCCCTCATTACAGAGCAATCTCACTAAATGGAAGAAACATGCGTTTCATATTGTAAGAATGCCTAACGCATAGGAAAGCAGTGTCACCCGCTGGAAGGCAGCCACTCATTGGCAAGAAGTCTCACTCATTAAAAAGAAGTCTCATTCATTACAAAGAAGTCTCATTCATTACAAAGAAAGGCTGGTGGGAAACAGCCTCACTTATGGAAAGCAGTCTCAATCATTAACCCTTTAAGGATCAGGGGGATGTCCAATGCATTGTGTTGTAATGTTTTGCACACGCATCTGGTCCTTAGTGGATTAAAGAGCATACTCTGACTGGTAAGCAGTATCACTCAATGGAAAATAATCTCATTCATTAAAGAGCATACCATGACTGGTAAGCAGTCTCACTCATAGGAAATTAGTTTCACTCACTGGAAAGTAGTCTCACTTATTAGGGGATACGCAATCGCTGGTAATTGGCCAAAAACGTAAAAAAAAATGGCTTATTTTGTTCCGTTCCAGTCTCTTCTACTGCTCGTACTGTTATGTGTAGGCTACTGAGGACTGTGACATAATGTGAGTACCATGTATATTGGGAGTCAGAGGCGCTCAACTAGTTGCTAGTTGAGCGTCTCTGACTCCCAATATACATGGTACTCACATGCAATACAAATTTGCAGGCTCTCTAGGAGTGGTGTCCTGCCCAGGGTGCAGTCTCTTCTAGTCCTGCCATTACAGCAGTCCAGCCATGAAAAAATGCCAAGCAATTCCTCTCTGAACAATAGATGCAGCCAACCCCAGACGTATGTTTTGGCCTTGTTTGACCTCATCAGTGAGGCGCAACTGATCTCTCTAAGCACTGTGAGCAAGGGGTCCAATCTTGGATTCCCCTGTTACCCTTGTGGTGACAAATCCCAAAGACAAAATACACATAATGAGAGCACCAGTCTTTATTGGGATTTTTACTGTACTATCTGCAGATCTTTTATTTCTTTTCTTTTACACTGGTTGGCATCTCATCTGGTGGTGATCACCATCCCCCTAAAAAGAAAGGAGCAGTGAGACAGTATTTGCTCCTGAGTGATCTTGAACCTGGAAAGGCAGTGTGACAGTTAGAAAATGTCCACCCAGCCTGCGTTACATTGGGAAACCCACAGTTCTACTGAAATATGTGAGTAAATGTACTTTTCCTATTGTGCAGTGCCATTTTGGGGCTTGTGATTATGAAGAATGCTTCTTTTTCCACTACTCCTCTAAAGCAATCAGAGCTGTCTATAACAAAAGCTTCCTGCATTTGTTTTCATGTTGTATAAATTCCAGTTTTGGATTAAATATCAAGTTTTCTGTCAATATTGCTCAAATGTTTAGGGTTTATAAATCACTTTAGGGACTCTCTGAGGGGAGGTTGAATTTGAACGTAGACAAAACTATCTCTTTCACCACAGAGCCGAGATGAAAGCAGCACAGCAGAATAAGCCCTTTGGAGCTCTTGTAAGCACAGGCCAGCTTAAAGGGTAATGACAGAAGCATTTGGATCCTTAATAATTTCTGTTCAGGGCTCAAGTTTCTAAAAATATAGACCTATGAATAGATCCTCAAATTTAATACAAAATTAAAAACAAAACAGGACAGTCTTGTTGCTCTCATATATATCAGAAAAGATTACTCCTAAATTATAAGGTAGATTTTAAAGGTGATTGCATTTGTGCTGCTAACTTATTGTTTAACTCTTTAAGTGCCAGAGGGGTATTGAACGCATTGGTTTGCAATGCGTTCGATACCCCTCTGGCATTCAAAGGGTTAAAGAAAAGCTTTAACCCTTTGAGTGACAGAGGGGAGTGTAATGTATTGCTCCACAATGCAGTGTGTACACCTCAGGCACTCAAAGGGTTAAGTAGATGTTGCATAAAAATAACTATTATGGCCCATATTTACAAACACAATAGTGAAGCAATTCTTGGGAAAACCAAATTCTAGGGCACAATAAAAAATTCCCTAAATTCCCATTGGTTTAAGTGGGGCTTTCAATCCCTTGAATAATAGAGAAGGGGATAAAACTCCTCCCCCTTAGTGTCAGTCACTCCCAGAAGAGTTGCTACGTACAGTGAGTTTGGGGCTACCTAATGAATTATTACCGCCCAACTGACCCATTACTAAAGAAATTAGAATCATTATATGGCCTAAGCTGGCAGCAAGAACTGGGGGAGATGCACTAAAGGTCGATGCTATGGCAACATAATTAAGATGGCAATGCATCACATCCAACTTTTACCCCCAATACCAACACACCACCCCCACACCTTACCCGCAATAAAAAACATGAACACAAAATAAACACACCTACAATCGTATACGTCGGGAAAAAGTGGTTGCAGCTTTATTATATTATGATTGACCTATTTACCCTTGGAGGACCCTCCCCCGTTGTAATGCGGGACCCCCAGGCCATTAACCACCCTTGTCCAGCTCACCGGAAGCCTGGGCACCAGTGCACTGGCCATCTGCCGACCACCCAGCACCAGCACCAGCACCTCCGCAAACCCTCCTCTCTCCTCAGTGCCTTATGGTGTTACCCCGCCCTGTATTTAGGGGTTGCATTGCAGCCAGTCCCCCACGCACAACCATAACCTTCAGTGGGTGGAACCTAGGCCCCAGTCGGCCAGGCCCACTGGAAACTGTACTTTTTGAGGACAACCCGCACTGAGTCGGCCTGGGGACTCCACATGATGCCACCCACAGGGGGACCGCTATTGGGAACCCTCTATGTCCACCCTTCAGCTGTGACCCCATACTACCCCCTAGGGCTATGCCTAGTGCGCCATTAAACAAATCCAACCCTAGTCTCCTTAGGTGCCTACCATCTTCCCGGTACAAGCACTCTACTGAGACTGAAATCTGTTTATGACTGATGGTGTGACCCCCGCAGGAAGACAAGAATATGGCCATTGCAACATTTACCTTCCACGAGCCCTGTCTATGGCATAAGGCAACATTGCTCCCCGCCAAGACAACCTGGGAGCAATCTCTGACCAGATGAGCCTAACACCGGGGCACACAATCTGCTGGAAGTCTCCTCAATTATGTGGATCAGATCAACCGCTTCCCCTTTGGCCAAGTCATTTCCCCCAGTGTGAATGACTACCACCTGGGGATGCCCCATCTTGCCACTGCTGCCAGCCACAGATCCCCACCAGCCCCCATTTTAGGCCCCTTTTACATAGCCAGTTGACCTTCAAGCATTCCTGCAGGATTTCTAGCTGTCTGCTGCCATCCCTCTCCACCGCGGTCTCTCTCTGCCCAATACACATAACAGTGCCTTAGAATGATAGCCTTACTCCACAAGCTCCAAACTGTTTAAAGAAAAAAAGAACATAAGTTAGACAAGTTACAGTAGCCGCACTTTCTTCACAGCCTATTGGTCGGCTGCACATTTCTTTTATACACGGCCGACTTCCATCTCCCCAGCTGCATTATTTCACCTGGGGGCCTCCCCCTGGTGGCAGCTGCTGATTCCCCCCTGATCCTGAAGGCATGTGACCCATACACTGAGGGGTCCAGCCCTACTGCAACTACCTCCCTTCTCAATACCAGCCAACACTGAAATACTGACAGTGAAGTCCCATCAGGAAGGTGCCCTTAACCCTCGGCCTAGCCCAGCCCTCATGTACCCACTGGCCTCTGCCCTCCTGATCTGTCTTAGAGTGAGCTATCAGGCAACGCACCCCTTGGGGGGACCACTCCACCTGCTCTGCCTGAATGCCCCCCTCTCCTGCCCCTTTTGCCCGTGCCCCCAGCCCCATGAAAGATCATAGCAAATGTGCAACGAAACAACTGCACCTCAAAAAGAGAATCACAGATGCATGGAAGCACCTGCAGTAAAGTCCCTAACCTTTCCTCATCTATGGGCCTTCTCTTGTCGCTACTGACCTCAGCCATCCTCCCCCAACCTTTCCTCAATCGTCTGAATACAAAATTATCCACCACGTAATTCCTCCTAAACAGTTTTGAGAAGAATGACATGGCTGCCAGCACTGTCCCCACTTTTGCCCTAGAAGCGCCTGCAGCTTTTGCTTCACAAACTTTATCAATATCAATGGTGACCCTGCCCCTCCCGTGCCCCCTCTCACCTCCACAAACTGATTCCATTCTGCAAATATCTTCCTGTATGCTGCCCATGTCCAATTCATTTAACTCGGTGTCACCAACTGCCACAGGGCCACTGGACAGAAGCAACCAACAGGATTAGCATGAGGCATAAGACAGCGATCCCACTTAGCTCTGGACAATGCGTCCGGTACCCCATTCTCCACCCCTGGGATGTGATGCACCTTAAAATGAATGTTCCCCTTCATGCACAACAATACCAAGTACCGCAACAAACCCAAAACTGGCTGGGAGTGCGATGACAGATTATTGATGGCATGGACTACACTGACGTTATCAGTCCGGAACACAAAGCTGTGATTAGCAAACTGCCCTTGCCACAATTCCAAAGCTACCACTATCTGAAATAGCTCCAATAATGTCAAGTTCTTTGTCAAGACCCCTTCCTGCCAGCTGGCGCACCACTCCCTGCCAAAGCACATCCCAAAGCCTACACTGACCGTGACATCTGTCTCCAATTCCAGCTCTGCATTAGATGCCAGAGAGGACCTCCAGAGTCTCACGCCATTGAAATCCTTCAAAAAGGCCTCTCAAATCTTTAAGTCCTCCTTCAGCTTCCTGTGGTGATCTGTCCACATGGTGAAAATGGATGGGGGGGTGTTTTGTGACATCATATCGTTTAGCCAATAGGAAATAAGGGGTGGGGCTAGGAAGTTGTTACATAATAGAGCACACAGCTGCTCAAGGGAGTTCTCTTCTGATCCTGTGAATTCCAGACGGTGTCTCTCCTCTTGTGTTTTCTCCCCTTCCCCCATTTCCTGCCTTCCTATCCCCTCTGTTTGGTGGATAGTTTGGACTATCAGGTAACATTGGGTTTGATTGTGGGTAACTTGATGAAAGAAGGTGTTTCGGAAGAGAAATAGTGTTTCAGAAGGGAAATAGTTTGCCTAGTATTAGGTGAAGGAATGTAAATATCTGTATTTTTACTTCTATATTAAATATTGTCCATAAGAAGACGAACCAATGAATTGTGTACTTATTATATATAGGTACATTTCTATTAGTTATTACCACAATGCCTAGTCACCCTGACCCAATGAAAATGCTGCCTGATGTCCACAGTCACCTGCTGTAGCCATCTGCTGAACACCTTCCCCATGGGAATGACCCTAGTTGTGAAATTGACCGTTTCCAACATCAACTGTAATGCCCTCAACTGAAACTTAGCTGCCCCAGCACTCCCTGAACTTTCTCCCTCACCAACCGTACCTTTTCCTGCTGCAACCGCACCAGTTTGTCCACCAAATCAATCTCAATGCCCAAAAAGTGGAATCTTGTCGTGGGCCTAACTGTCTTTTCTCCAGCCACCGGTACACCCAACTCCTCAAATTTTGCCAGCACCAGCTCAAGCGACTCACCGCACAAATCGGAGCCTCTGGGCCCCACAAACATGAAATCCTGTAGGCCCACCTCGCTCCTCCCAGAGTTTCCCCACAGAATAGCGCTGCACCTCCTGCATGGCAGTGAGAGCCAAAAGAGTGCTGGGCACCCACTGGGGATACTGTCATACCATTGCTCATTGTCCATCTCGTGAGCTGTCAGCCCGTGCATGCGCGGTTGAGCTTCCGGGTTCCAGCACTGGGTCCAGTCGGCTGTCTCGCGAGTCGTTGGCCCGCACATGCGCGGTTGGGATTCCCCCCGGTCGCTTCCGGGTTTTTTCAGTGCAGGACAGACTGACGTGAGACGCACGTCAGCCTATATAATGCTGGGCATCCTGGTCCTCGGTGCTCAGTTACTGAGTTTTCCTGCGTCGGTACTTGCGGGGTTCTTGTCACTAGTCCAGTCCTTCAGGGTAATTTTGGTCTGATCCTCTGTATTTGCCCTTCTTCCAGTTTTCAGCCTTATTTCTGGTCTGGTAGTCCTTCCTCCTTGTCCCCTCCTTCATTTTTTGGGGGTTTTGGGGGGAATTTCCCTTCTTCTCCAGCCTAGCTGGTTCTATTCATCTTCTTCTAATTATATAATTTTAGCAGCCTGCTACCCTCTGTGCTTATCATGCACAGTGAAGTTTTCAGGCTGCTTACATTCCTCCTTACAAATAACTGAGCCATACCAGGAAGATGGAACCTGAACCAGGAGCTTCAGGTGAATCAAAGTTTGCTACAACGGCAAGTTAGTGACTTACGGCCAGCAGCCTCTCCCCCTCCCACCGCACCTAGCCCCAGTGGATCCTCAGAATCAAGACAGGAAGTACAGCACCTTCCGGAACCTAGAGTACCCCTACCGGATCGTTTTGATGGGGACCGGACTAAATACCGGTCCTTTATTATGTCTGTGAGTTGCTGTTCTCTCTTAATCCTCTGACCTACTCTACGGACTTCATTAGAGTTCATACAGCCATCGCTCTGCTCTCCTGGGAACCCCAGGCGTGGGGACATCATCTGTTGCAGATGGAGAGTCCTGTGCTAGATTCTTGGGCATCTTTCCAACGGGGCATGGAAGCGTTGTATGACGACCCGTTTAAAGCATCCTCAGCACAGTCCTCCTTATGCAGCCTAACCCAGGGAAGATGGCCAGTAGAGGAATACGTGACCAAGTTTCGCCGTCTGGCTAGTGAATCTCGTTGGAATGAGGTGGCTCTGTTAGACCAATTCCGATATGGCCTGTCTGAGGCTTTGAAGGATGAGTTGGCTAGGACCAACCTACCCAGTCATTTGAATGAGCTGATATATCTAGCCATTCAAATAGATTGGAGACTCAGAGAGAGACGGCGCAAACGGCTTGTGTTGCCTTCGGTTCCAGTTCGTGGACATACCCCTGCTCCGGTTAACCCGCCTGAGTCCTCGTCGGTCCCTCCTGAGGAGCCTATGCAAGTAGGAGTGGTTTGGGGTCCGCTTCCTAAGGCTGAGAGGCTGAGAGAGAGCGCCATAGGACTTTAGGTCTCTGTCTGTACTGCGGAAGTCCTACCCATCTTCTTCAAACCTGTCCTGTGCGTCCACAGCTTTGTTCAGGTACTCCTGATGGTTCTAATCGGGTTTTTAGTGTTGCCTCTGGCCCATCCCTTGCTAACCTGTCCATTCCTATTGTGTTACAGTGGAACAACCTACGGAGTGAGACGACAGCCATGATCAACTCTGGAGCTAGTGGCTGTTTCATTAACCAAGACTTTGCGGCTTCTTTAGGTATCCCACTGCGGAAGAGAAAACAACCCCTCTCCGTGTATATGGCGGATCGAAGCCCTTTGCAGTCTGGCCCTATCCTTCTGGAGACAGAGCCTCTTCTGTTTCTTTTCTCCGGTAGCCACAGGGAGACCATCCGTTTTGATGTTCTACCCTCTCTCCTATTTCCTGTGGTCCTAGGTTTTCCGTGGTTGGTGGTTCACGATCCCCATATCGTGTGGTCTACTCCTGCCATCACTTTTCCCTCTGAATATGGCAAGAACTATTGTCTTCCCTCTGGGCATTCAGCTGTGATGTCTCTTCCTAGAGCTTCACTGTTGCCCGCCCATTATCAATAATTTGTGGATGTGTTCAACGAGGCCCAGGTGGCCACTCTGCCTCCTCATCGACCGTTTGACTGCCCTATCGATTTACTACCTGGGGTGGTTATTCCATATGGGCGAATTTACCCTTTATCTGGCCCGGAGGCCCAACACCTAAAGGAGTACCTCACTGAAAACCTGCAAAGGGGTTTTATTTGCCCTTCAACTTCTCCTGCCGGAGCTGGCATTTTCTTCATCCCAAAGAAGGACAGGGGGTTGCGGCCCTTCATCGACTATCGGGACTTAAACAAAATCACAATCAAGAATCAATATCCACTTCCTCTCATTCTGGACCTCCTAGAGCAGATCTCTTCAGCCTCCATCTTCACGAAGATCGATCTACGAAGTGCATACAACTTGGTGCGCATACGGGAGGGGGATGAGTGGAAGATGGCTTTCCGCACTCGGTACAGCCATTTTGAATATACTGTGATGCCTTTCGGTCTTTGTAATGCCCCAGCTACATTCCAAAGCTTAGTCAATCACATCTTTCGAGATCTTATGGACCGCTTTGTTATAATATATCTGGATGATATCCTGGTTTACTCCACATCTGTGTAGGAACACAGGCAACATGTGAACGCCATTCTATCCCATCTGCGGGAGCACAACTTGTACGCCAAATTGGAGAAATGTGTGTTAGAAATGCAAGAAATAGAATTTCTTGGCTTCCAGATAACTCCAGGATGCATCAAAATGAGCCCTCAGAAAGTAATGGCTGTCTTACAATGGCCCGTACCGAGGGATAGAAAGGAAGTGTAACGGTTCATTGACTTTGCCAATTTTTATAGAAGATTTATTCGTAGTTTCTCACGCCTGGTAGCCCCCCTCACCAGACTCACCAAAAAGGAAGAGCAGTTCCTTTGGTCAAAGGAGGCAGAGCAAGCTTTTAACAACCTGAAGGTGGCTTTTACCCAAGCACCTGTCCTGCAGCAACCAGACACCAGCCAGCCTTTTTTCCTTGGGGTTGACGCCTCCAACATCGCCACTGGAGCCATTTTCTTCCAACGGATGGGTCCAAAAGGGATTCTACACCCAGTTGCTTTTTTTCCAGACGTCTAACTTCTGCAGAACAAAACTATGATGTGGGTGATAGGGAACTACTGGCCATAAAATCAGCTTTAGAGGAGTGGCGTCATCTCCTAGAAAGTGCTGAGGCCCCTGTCACTGTCTGTACGGACCATCGCCATTTGGAGTACCTGAGATCAGCCCGTAGGCTGCGACCTAGACAGGCTGGGCTATGTTCTTCTCTAGGTTCTCACTCCTCATCACATACAGACCCGGCTCCAAGAATGGAAAGGCAGATTCTCTGTCCCGTATGTATAATCCCGTGGAATTTTCTGTGAGATCCCCAGACACAGTCCTCCAACCCCGCCATTTCCTGATCTTATCCAATACACTGATAGAGAAGGTACCAGACCCTCACCGCTCCTGGTGCAAAAGTACTCCCTAGACTTCAAGAATGGGCTGCTCTACCCCCAACAACAAATCTTTGTACCAGAGTCCTCTTGTCAAGACATTCTTCATCATTTTCATGATCTCCCAATGGCGGGCCATGGAGGAGTCACCAAGACCTTGGAAAACATCCAGAGGCATTTCTGGTGACCCTCACTGCGGGTAGATGTAGAAAGATACATTACCTCCTGTGACACGTGTCAAAGTGCATAGAGTTGTCACACGAGAACACTGGGACTTCTTCAGCCTTTACCTCTCCCATCTGGCCCTTTGAGAGATCTATTGGTGGATTTCATAGTGGACCTCCCAGTGTCCAGGAGGCATGATACTATCATGGTTGTGGTAGACCGATTCACCAAAATGGCCCACTTCATACCTTTATCTGGGATACCATCTGCCCCTCAGACAACGGAGGTGTTTATACAGGACATTTTTCAACTCCATGGACTGCCTCTAACCGTGGTCTCGGACTGCGAGTCTCAGTTCACCTCTAAGTTTTGGAGGGCTCTATGTTTAAATCTCAACATCAAGAGTCTCTTATCTTCAGGGTATCACGCCCAGACCAATGGTCAAACGGAAAGAACAAACCAGACCTTAGAACAATATTTACGCTGTTTTTCTTCGCACCTTCAAGATAACTGGTCCCCGTTGCTCTCTCAAGCTGAATTTGCCTATAACAATCAGTATCACAGCTCCATCAAGATGTCACCCTTTTACGCATCCACAGGAACCCATCCTATCACTGTACCTTGACCTACCCTCCTCGGTGCCAGATGCCAATCTACGTGTCCTTAAGCTCCAGCAGTTACATGAGGAGGTAAAAGAGCTTCTACCACGCACTCAGGAGTCTTATAAGAAGCAAGCAGACAAACATTGGTTGTCTAGTCCTCTGTACCAAATTGGGGACAAGGTGTGGTTGTCATCCTCTCATGTCCGGCTATCCTGTCCTTCACGAAAGTTGGGTCCTTGCTACTTAGGGCCCTTCTTGGTATCAGAGATAATTAGTCCTACAGCCTACCGACTGGATCTACCTGCCACATACAAGATATACCCCACCTTTCATGTATCCCAGTTGAAACCATGGACTCCTAGCCCCTATCCTGGCCTTCAGCCTACCTGTCCTCCACCTTTGATGGTAGGTGGCGTTGAGGAGTATGAGGTGCAACAGATTCTAGATTCCAGGGTTCGTTGTGGGCAACTGGAGTACCTGGTCCACTGGCGGGGTTACGGGTCCAATGAGCGGTAGTGGGAGCCCCTCCAGAATATCCATGCTCCTTCTTGTCTTCGGGTGTTTCATGCCGCTCACCCAGACTGCCCGTCGCCATTGTCCATCCGGAGGCTGTCCATTCAGGGGGGGTAGTTGTCATACCGTTGCTCATCGGCTGTCTCGCGAGCCGTCGGCCTGTGCATGAGCGGTTGTGCTTCCAGGTTCCTGCGCTGGGTCTGTTGGGATTCCCCCAGTCGCTTCCGGGTTTTTTCAGTGCAGGACGGACTGACGTGAGACGCACGTCGGCCTATATAATGATGGGCACCCTGGTCCTCGGTGCTCAGTTATTGAGTTCCCCTGCATCGGTACTTGCGGGGTTCTTGTCACTAGTCCAGTCCTTCAGGGTAATTTTGGTCTGATCCTCTGTATTTGCCCTTCCTCCAGTTTCCAGCCTTATTTCTGGTCTGGTAGTCCTTCCTCCTTGTCCCCTCCTTCATTTTTACATTTTTTCGGGGTTTTGGGGGGAATTTCCCTTCTTCTCCAGCCTAGCTGGTTCTATTCATCTTCTTCTAATTATATCATTTTAGCAGCCTGCTATCCTCTGTGCTTATTTTGCACAGTGAAGTTTTCAGGCTGCTTACATTCCTCCTTACAGATACAGAAGGTGGAGAAAACAAAAGGGGAAGGCACACCAAAGCTCTGAGCAGGATGCTAACCTACCCCGCACTCCCCATAACCTGCCCAGACGCCGGGATATAAACCGAGGACTACAGGGAGACCCACCGGCTGCCGCTCAGGCAAGGGACCCCGGGATGTCAGGAGATGCAGGGAGCACAGGAGTGGAAAGGGAAAGAGGGACATTGGTAGGAAGCAGAGGAAGAGGTAGAAAGCACAGTGAGAGGAAGAGAATGGCAGACAAAACTGGCAAACAAAGCAGGAGAGGCAGGAGGTAACGAGGGGGATGAAGGGGGGCAGACTACTTGGGGCTGAAACGATACTTCCTTTGTTCCAGGGGTCTTGGCCTTCTTCTTTGGATGCTCCTCCACTGGGTCATCCCTGAAACACCGTGGGGGTTCCTGGAGTCCTTCTGGAATGCTGCATCTTCTTCCTGTAAAAAACAAAAAGGTATTGTTAGTTCTTATTTTAACATGATCTTATATACATACAAATCACCTCCACTCTCATCACCTCTCTACCCTCAGCCCAACCCCCTTGCCCTTGGGCCATTGGCCACTCCCGCCCCAAAAACCTCCACCAAAAGGTTGTGGAGGTGAGAGGGGGCATGGGGGTGGGAAGGTAGCCAACATCCCAGCAGCAAGGAAAGAAGGCAGGGCTGCTTGCCATCTTAATGGGCTTTCAAGGGTATGCTGCCCCTTCTGCCCACCATTTGTTGTGAAGTAATTTGGCTTTTTCATGCAGACACACATCGCAATATGTATTGAAATTTAGGGATGCAAGGGGAGGGGAAGAAGCATTCTCCATTATCATACAAGGTTGTTGAACTGCTGGCATTGTGAATTCTCTCTGCTTCCTCACTTGATCATTGGTGGGGTGGAGATGATCCTTTAAACACCACGGACAGTATCACTCAACCATTTGAGTGGCAAAGGGATGTGCATTGCCCACTCCTGTGGCACTCAAAGGATTAGAAATGTATGCCAACCAGTACACAATCATCCCCTCAACTCTGTGTAATCTTTTATAGTTATGTTTGTAGTGCACTCCCATTATTAAATAAAGTGGAATTTAAGCCCTTGGCAGGTAGAATTGTTGTATCTACAATTTAATTATTAGTTGTATTATAGAGGAATGTATCAAGTAATTTGGGGGTAACTTTATCATGCTTTTGGGGAAATTTAGAACTAATTCTACCTTATGCTAGGTGTGTATGTTTTGTGCAAGAATTTATAGACAACTATCCTCACTCTATCAGAGACTCATTTTTTGTATTCACTGCATCACATCACGTGAATGAAACAAGGTTGGTATGTCTGAACAATTTTTAGAACCAAATGAGAACCAGGACAAACTGACACTATTTCCCAGAGCAATTTTACCAACATTTAAGGAACAATAGGATACTAGCAATGTGGTTATGGCATTGCCCGTCATATATATTTTTTTAATGTATTATTTGTGATAGAAAAGCTTGTATATATTACAATGTACATTGGGATCTGTGGTTACCGGTGGGCATGGGAACAAGGCTGGTTGTCATAAATCCCCATTTCCACAGCCTGGCTCCCAGCTTTTGCTCCCTTGTCCACTGGTAATAAGCTTATAAATTTCCTGAAGAAGTGCCATCAAGGACACATGAAACACATTGGAACATTGGACTTTCAAGTGTCCTTAAACGGTGTGAGATATATATATATATATATATGTGTGTATGTGTGTACCGTATATATTACATATATAAATATACATAGGTAGATAGATATATCAAGCTTCTTTGAAGGTTGTCTAGGTTTTTCCCAAACTATACTTCCATCTCTGATGTCCATATAGAAGACCCAGAAAGTAACACTAATTAAAGAGGAACTACTACCGTATAACAAGTTTATCTGCTTAGTAGCACTAGTCGCCAGAATTATTACCTTATTCAATAGATTTATCCTGTCTTCCATGGCTGACAGGCAGGACGGATCGCGGACATCTTGCCATAGTGACGTCCGCGCGTCCACTATGCCAGTCTCTGAGGCAATCAGTGTGTAATGAAGATAAATAAAATGCACAAGTCTAGCAGACTGTTAGGAACTGAAGAGTCTCCTCTCGGGGCTCCACTTATAAATTATTTTCTTTCTGAGTAAAAGTTAAAAATTTGGACACCATAAAATAAAATTAACCACAATGGTAAATAAAACAATCTCTCTTATGCACATGAAAAAATAAAATACTTGGAGACTGACCTTGTGACTTAATAGGATTAGACTAGATATTGAGAACACCACAAGAATATAGTTATAGATCTACATTATCCATCCACCCTCATCCTTAATTTTGTCCTACCTTCAGTCCCTCTTGGATCATAGCTATTGCAAATGTTTATAACAGAAATATGTCATTCTACTTATTGCATTGTCTTCCACATCTGCATGACATTTATATACCACTGATATAGTGACTGTAATGTCTAAATAGCACTGGAGATATCCACATTTTTATATGTCCCTACAGTACATTGGTTTGCCTCAGAATCATTCCCCTTTGCCTTTATACCTAAGGCCCAAAGTCTTTGGTGTAACCTACGAACCATAATTCAGCACCCTATGTACTCCCTGTGAGTCTGCTCACTGCATCCTTTGGGATAAGAAGAAACGTCTCTCATTCAATGTGAAATTAACAAACAAGCTGCATCTTTCACCATTCAGGTTAATACTCACTGCATTTAATGGTGAGAAAAATGGCATTTTACTATTTGATTAATGGCCTAGTGACTGAAGAAGGACACATCATTAGAGGAACAATGCCAGAGTGGAAAAAATGCAAACACTGCAGCAGCCTACAAAAGTACCATCACATCAAATGAAATCCCCCACCTCAACAATCATACAGTTAAAATTAGTGTTGCTACTAAGTAGAGTTTCTTACTATACTTTTAGTCAGGTATTCTAGGCAGCAATTATAGGGCACATATGAGAAAATAAGAAGTTATAGAGATGTGATTCTCTGTACAGATAAAAGAGATATAGGGAGAGGTTATATAAACAATCAGAGAAGTTATAGGAAGACGTTATGAAGCAACTGGAAGAGTTTTGTGGAGTGATTATACGGAACAATAATGGAGTTATAGAAAGATGTTATATGGAGCAATAGGAGATATGGGGAGAGGTTATATAAACTAATAGGAGAACATATAAGGATAGGTTATATGGGGATATAGGAGGAGATGTAGGGAATAGTTATATAGACTAATAGGAGGAGTTATAGGGAGGGGTTATATGGAGCTGTAGAAGGAGTTATAGGGAGGGGTTATATGGATCAACAGGAGTTTATAGGCAGAGGTTATATGAAGTAATAGGAGGAGATATACAGAGAGGTTATATTGAGCTGTAGGAGGAGTTATAGGGAGGGGTTATATGGATCAATAGGAGGAGTTATATGGAGAGGATATATGGAGCAATAGGAGGAGATACAGGGAGAGGTTATATGGATCAATAGGAGGAGTTATATGGAGAGGTTATATGGAGAAATAGGAGGAGATATACAGAGAGGTTATATGGAGCTGTAGGAGGAGTTATAAGGAGAGGTTATATGGAGAAATAGGATGAGTTATAGGGAGAGGGTATATCGAGCAATAGGAGATGTTATGGGGGCAGTTAAAAGAAACAATTATGACTAGCTATTTATTGACAAACTATGAGGTTTTGTGCTAAAAAGGTGCAGCCTTAAAATAACCATTTTTAGGATTCCATCACAGTTGGACCTAATTATTCATTTATATGCATAAGAACAAGGTAACTTTGAAAGAGATGTGCGTCTGATTATCATGTAGGTACAAGACTGGTTTCCACTTCCTTCTGACTTTTTTCCATTTAACCCTCTCACTGCTGATCAAAATTCAGCCACATTGAAGGAACAACATAAGCTGAGAAGACTGGATGAGATATATGAGCAGCTGACCTCAGAGTAAGAGATATTGAGAGCAGACACTCTGTCCATTGTCCTGCCAGGGAACTTTGTCTTCTGGAGTCCCCAGAGGGGACATCTATTGTGCTGCTGGGGGATATAAATGATGCATTTTTTGTCAAAAAGGGGCTGGGCTGTCTCTCGAGCAGGGGTGGGGATTAACAAATGTGTTACCAAAAGTGGGAGGGAAGTAGGAGGAACAGGGTGGGAAGGAGCAGAAATGGGCAGAGTTTTCATATGAAATTCCCCACCGCCAGAGAATCAGCGTCTGTCCCTGGAGACTTGGTAAAAGCAAAAACCAGAGTCTCCAGGGCAAATCCAGAGAGTTCCCGGGTATGCCCATTGCCATGACAACATAAGAAACATGCTAAGCTGTTTTTTTACCATTTTCAGGTGAATAAGAGCTGAGAGGCCAAAAATAAAAATCCAGGTCTAATATAATTATTCCTCTTAACCCTTTGACTACCAGAGGAGTGTGCAACGCATTGCTTCACAAGGCACTACACATGCTTCTGGCACTCAAAGGGTTAACATACTACTTTACTTAGGAGGTACTGCACCTTAAATGAATAGTTTACGTAGTGCTTCACCTACTCCAGTAAATAGATCCTACTAAACTGTTTGCTATATTGTTTAGGAAGAGGGTTAACCCTTTTGTGTTCCAGAGTGGTAGGCAGCCCATTGATATGCACTGCTCAGTCTTCTGGCCCAAAAATGGTTAATGGATATATTTCAGTAACAATCTGCTGGAAGTGCACAGTGATTCCCCAGGGACCTTAATAGGGATTCCAAAGGATGTTGGCTTCTAGGCTTCCAGGTCATACCCCTGGGGACCTGAGAAGAATGTTGTCATCTGAAAGCTGTTGATGAAGCTGGGTGAAACTGCTCTTAATTGACATCTGTCCACATCATAAAAACGTAAAGCAGCACCATCCATTCACAAATGAAATTCACCTCCCATGAGAAATTAATTCTGCAAGACCATTTAAAGTCACAGTGCCACTAAGTGGTTTAGAAATACATTTTTTTTCATCCTGAAACCTAATTTAAGATTGCAGAATCAAGTACCTGAGTACTATATTCCAGAGAATCATAGGTCAAACTGAAACACTGGAAGGCTGCCTCAATCACCTTAAAGAAGATGCAATACCTCCTAATAATAAACCCCTAACTTAACTTATTATGTCTAAGAAAAAATCAGACACTATGGATTTTCCCATTATGTTTTTGTTCTTGAGATAAAATATACAGTCACACGCAAATGTCATGTCCATGGAGGCAGACATCACACTTCCTAGCAGCAACACAGTACATAAACTCCACCCACTGCATATTGCAATATTAACCCTTTAACCCCTTAAGGATACGAGGCTTGTGCACTGCATGCTCCATAAAGAGTTCAACAACTCTATGGTTATCAAGGGGTTAAGGATCAGAAGGACATGCAATGCATTACTTCTAGACCAAATAGGGTTAGGAAGGCCCATGCCTACTACAGTTTGAAGAAATTTCCATTACCTGTCATGTCTGCCTCTATGAACATGACATCCAGGACTAATTGATGTTATCTCTTGAACAAAAGAACAAGGACAAATATTATAAGGAACATTAGGATTTCTGGCCATAGTTAAGAAGGGGTTTACTATTCAGAGGTGGGTTTTATTGGGAGGTATTACTTGCTATACACTGGAACTACTTATGACTATTAACCCCTTAACAATCGCCCAGTTTGACACAAGGGTGGCCGTTAAGGACCAAAAGCTTTTTTCTTTTTTACTCAATGGATTCTGGGAAGGCAGAGGTGTGTGCCAGAATTCCATGATGTGCCAGGACCAGTGACAGTTCCAGATGTGTCAGAACTGTCACCGGCCCTTAAGTGCCGGTACCGGTGTGATGATCCTGAGTCAAGGGTCGTTAAGGGATTAACAATAGTATCAAAATACAAAAACAAAACATACTAATTTGTACTTCTCTGACTTTGTATCCCTAAGTTCCACAAACAGTTTCTATTCTGACTTTCACCCCTTTAGGACCCATGATGTGCTATGACCATCATAGGCAAACGTGCGTTAAGGAACCATGACGGTCCTGGCACATCATGGAATTCAGGGGTCCCCAGGGGGTATACATCATTCGGGGACCCCTGAATCCATTGGGGGAAAAAAAAGCCTTGTGGTCCTTAACTGCCGGCTGTGTGGCCGGTCATTAAGGAGTTAAATACATGAACAGCACACATACTTAGAATGCGCACATTCACCATATATGTACACACAACATTAGCATGATGTATGCCGTTCATGCTCACGTTAAACACACATAGCAGCACGTATACACTTATTATGCCCTATGCACACACACACATGCACTACACTACACACACACACACACACACACACACACTTATCATACACTATTCACACATATGCAGCCTTATACTGTTCAAATACAAACACTTATTATGCCATATAGAGAAACATGCACCTTTACACTACAAACACACAATTATCATACTTTATGCACACATGTGCAGCCTTACACTGCACGCACACTTATCATACATTATGCACACATATGCAGCATTATTTTACACTCATTTATCGTATCCTATGTATACATGTGCTGCCTTACACTACACACACACTCACACACATTTATCATACACTGTGCACAAATAAGCAACGTTATATTACACTCACTTATTATACCCTATGAACCATGGGTGGATTGTCCTATCGGGGGATCGGGCATCCCCCGGTGGGCCGCTATATCGCGAGCCACTTTGTCTTGAGTGCAGACTCTCTCTCTCCCCCTCCGGTGCGCACTGAAAGAACTGCAATTAAAACAGAAGTGCTGTACAGCGCTGGCCATCTCTCTCCCCCTCCGCTTCACTGTGTCTTGAGTGCAGAATGAAAGGAAGTTAGTGGAGAAGAGAGATGGCCAGCGCTGTAATTTATTTGCAATTCTTTCAGTGCGCACTGGAGGGGGAGAGAGAGAGATTCTGCGCTCAAGACATAGTGGATCGGAGGGGGATAGAAACGGGCAGCGTTAGTTGTCTTGCAGTTGTCTTGCAGTTTGTCCAAATTTTCAGTGCGCACCGGAGTGTGTGTGTGTGGGGGGGGGAGCCCGGGCTGGTATTCCCCTACAATCCGCCCCTGCTATGAACACATTTATTCTTATAGAACACATACTTCATGCATCCTTACACTACACACAATTATCCCCATGTACACACATGTATACTTATATTACACACACCATACACATTGCACAGATGCATTCATGTTAAAAACATATCATACCCAGACACTTAATAGTATGAAGGTGTGGTTGTGTATTTGTTATATCATACATGCACACAAACTAACATAATTTACTACTTTTTAGTCCCTTACCAGAGTAGACAATACCAACATACCTGAATTAAAACAATATAAACATAAGGTAAAAGGGATATAAAGAACACTTTAAGAGAGCACAGCTGAGGGTAAGATGATGTGTACTTACTGATAATTCCTTTTCTCTTAGTCCTTATGGAAGCTAAGAACTATAGGGTTAAGTAACTACCACTCCAGCTCCATTTAAATTCCAACCAACAGCAGCCTTCTGTTTTACATATCATAAATAGTGTTGAGCGAGCATGCTCGGCCGATGCTCGGATCGGCTCGAGCATCGCTCTGCTCGGCACATGGCGGTACTCGTACGAGTACCGCATGTGCTCGCCCGCCATGTTCGGGTCTCCTCCCCGCACGTTTTGCGGCTGCTGCGCAGCCAATAAACGTGCAGGGAGGCTCTGACATCAGTGTAATGCCAGCAGCCATGTTGGCTGCTGGCATTACACTGATTGGCTGGCCAGAACCCATGGTCGGGTGCTGTATAGCACCTGACCAGCGAGTTCGGCTCAGTCTTAGCCAGGGAGAGATGAGGATAGGAAGGGAAAGTCAGTGTAGGGAGAAAAAAAGCGATTGTGAAAAAAAAAGAACCAAAAGTCCTTTTTAGGACTACTGTGTGTGGGGGCAGCAGGTTATTTTGTGTGGGGGGAAAAAAAACAAAAAAAAAAAAAAACATATATTCTGTTTAGTGTGCAAAGTTGCAGATTAGAGCACATTCTGTTTAGTGTGCAAAGTTGCAGATTAGAGCACATTCTGTTTAGTGTGCAAAGTTGCAGATTAGAGCACATTCTGTTTAGTGTGCAAAGTTGAAGATTAGAGCACATTCTGTTTAGTGTGCAAAGTTGCAGATTAGAGCACATTCTGTTAAGTCTTCAAACTAAAATATCAAAGTCACATATTCCATTCAGTGTGCGTCGCCGCAGTTTAGCAGCACATTCTGTATACTGTGCAGAGTTGCAGAATAGGAAGAAATACTGTTAAGTCTTCAAACTAAAATATCAAAGTCACATATTCCATTCAGTGTGCTTCGCCGCAGTTTAGCAGCACATTCTGTGTACTGTGCAGAGTTGCAGAATAGGAAGAAATACTGTTAAGTCTTCAAACTAAAATATCAAAGTCACATATTCCATTCAGTGTGCTTCGCCGCAGTTTAGCAGCACATTCTGTGTACTGTGCAGAGTTGCAGAATAGGAAGAAATACTGTTAAGTCTTCAAACTAAAATATCAAAGTCACATATTCCATTCAGTGTGCGTCACCGCAGTTTAGCAGCCTATTCTGTGTACT
Source organism: Rhinophrynus dorsalis (assembly GCA_037306005.1). Lineage (NCBI taxonomy): Eukaryota > Metazoa > Chordata > Amphibia > Anura > Rhinophrynidae > Rhinophrynus > Rhinophrynus dorsalis. Next base: position 149,567,938 of record CM074722.1, on the reverse strand, counting down.
CTGCACAGTTGCAGAATAGGAAGAAATACTGTTAAGTTTTCAAACTCAAATATTAAAGTCACATATTCCATTCTGTGTTCGTCACCACAGTTTAGCAGCCTATTCTGTGTACTCTGCACAGTTGCAGAATAGGAAGAAATACTGTTAAGTTTTCAAACTAAAATATTAAAGTCACATATTCCATTCAGTGTGTGTCACCGCAGTTTAGCAGCCTATTCTGTGTACTCTGCACAGTTGCAGAATAGGAAGAAATACTGTTAAGTTTTCAAACTCAAATATTAAAGTCACATATTCCATTCTGTGTTCGTCACCGCAGTTTAGCAGCCTATTCTGTGTACTCTGCACAGTTGCAGAATAGGAAGAAATACTGTTAAGTTTTCAAACTAAAATATTAAAGTCACATATTCCATTCAGTGTGTGTCACCGCAGTTTAGCAGCCTATTCTGTGTACTCTGCACAGTTGCAGAATAGGAAGAAATACTGTTAAATTTTCAAACTCAAATATTAAAGTCACATATTCCATTCTGTGTTCGTCACCGCAGTTTAGCAGCCTATTCTGTGTACTCTGCACAGTTGCAGAATAGGAAGAAATACTGTTAAGTTTTCAAACTAAAATATTAAAGTCACATATTCCATTCAGTGTGTGTCACCGCAGTTTAGCAGCCTATTCTGTGTACTCTGCACAGTTGCAGAATAGGAAGAAATACTGTTAAGTTTTCAAACTCAAATATTAAAGTCACATATTCCATTCAGTGTGTGTCACCGCAGTTTAGCAGCCTATTCTGTGTACTCTGCACAGTTGCAGAATAGGAAGAAATACTGTTAAGTTTTCAAACTCAAATATTAAAGTCACATATTCCATTCAGTGTGTGTCACCGCAGTTTAGCAGCCTATTCTGTGTACTCTGCACAGTTGCAGAATAGGAAGAAATACTGTTAAGTTTTCAAACTAAAATATTAAAGTCACATATTCCATTCAGTGTGTGTCACCGCAGTTTAGCAACCTATTCTGTGTACTCTGCACAGTTGCAGAATAGGAAGAAATACTGTTAAGTTTTCAAACTCAAATATTAAAGTCACATATTCCATTCTGTGTTCGTCACCGCAGTTTAGCAGCCTATTCTGTGTACTCTGCACAGTTGCAGAATAGGAAGAAATACTGTTAAGTTTTCAAACTCAAATATTAAAGTCACATATTCCATTCAGTGTGCGTCACCGCAGTTTAGCAGCCTATTCTGTGTACTCTGCACAGTTGCAGAATAGGAAGAAATACTGTTAAGTTTTCAAACTAAAATATTAAAGTCACATATTCCATTCAGTGTGTGTCACCGCAGTTTAGCAGCCTATTCTGTGTACTCTGCACAGTTGCAGAATAGGAAGAAATACTGTTAAGTTTTAAAACTAAAATATTAAAGTCACATATTCCGTGTAAGATGAAGAAGGCGGGTAAAAAGGGACGGGGAAGTGGACGTGATCCTGATAGTTCAGGGCGCGGGTCAGGACGCGGAGAAACTGTGCCTGGTGCCAGAGCACAAGAAAGAAAGACATCCACCATACCTAGCTTCATGTCTCATTTCACAGGGCGTCGCAGGACATCACTCTCGAGGTCCGACCACTGCGAACAGGTGGTCGGTTGGATGTCAGCTGATACTGCTTCCAGTCGGTTAAGCACCACCCTGTCTTCCACCAAGTCCACTCTCAGTAGCCAAGAGTCTGGTCAACATAATCCTCACTCTGATCATCCTTCCTCCCACCATACACGGTCTGGTCAAAGAAGTGATCCCACACTGGGATATAGTGAGGAGCTCGTCTCATCACCAATCCTTCATTTGACCCTCTCTCCAAGCACGCTTGCAGAGGAACATGACATCTTGTGCCCTGATTCACAACCTCTAGAGGGTACCCAATCACAAGAAGATGACAGATGTGAACGGCATTTAAGGTCAAAGGAAGTAGTGGATGATGATGATGATGATGAGACACAGTTGCCATTAAATCAACCACTATTACCGTCTCAAGACCTTGTTGAGGAGAATGTTATACAGTTGTCAATGACTGAGTATGTGGTGGGATCAAGACATGAGGAGGATGATCAGAGTGAGGAAGTGGAGGAGGACTTGGTGGACGATGAGGTGACTGACCCCACCTGGGAAGGTGTAGAGCCGAGCGATGACAGCAGTCCTGAGGGTGAGCCATCTGCAGCACCGCAACAGGCTGGAAGAGGCAGTGGTGTGGCTACAGAAAGAAGGCGGACCGCACCAAACCGGCCCGCAAATGTTCCACGGAGCACCCCCTTGCGTAAATCTACCTTGCCAAAGGGTAGGTGTTCCGCGGTATGGCGTTTTTTTAAGGAAAGTGCGGACGACAAAAGAATTGTAGTTTGCAACCTGTGCCACACCAGAATGAGCCGAGGCATGAACACTAGAAACCTCACCACCACCAGCATGATCCGACACATGGCATCCAAGCACCGTAATAAGTGGGAGGAACGCCTGGATCGCCCATCTGTGTCTGCAGGCCACACCACTGCCTCCTCTTCCCCTGTTTTCGGTGCCGGCCAATCGCCTGTCGAAGGCGCAGGCCCGCATACCTCTCGCCCTGCACCTGTACCATCTGAAGCACCATCAGCGACCACATCCACTTCCCTGTCCCAGCACAGCGTCCAAATGTCGTTACCCCAGGCATTTGAGCGCAAGAGAAAATACCCAGCCACCCACCCACAGGCCATAGCACTAACCTCACACCTTTCCAAATTACTGGCCATCGAAATGCTGCCATTTAGGCTTGTGGACACTGAGTCCTTCCGCAGCCTGATGGCAGCAGCTGTCCCTCGGTACGCGGTCCCCAGCCGCCACTACTTTTCCCGGTGTGCCATCCCCGCATTACACCACCATGTGTCCCGTAACATCACCCGTGCCCTGACCAACGCAGTTACTGGGAAGGTCCACTTAACGACTGACACATGGACAAGTGATTGTGGCCAGGGACGCTACATTTCCCTGACGGCACACTGGGTGAATGTCGTGGAGGCTGGGAGCGACTCGGACCCTGGGATGGCACGGGTGCTACCCACGCTGAGGATTGCGGGCCCTACCTCCATCAGGGTTTCCGCCAGCACCTACGTTATTGGCTCCTCCTCCTCCGTTTCCACCTCCGAATTCTCTACACGCAGCGCCACTCCCCCATCAGCCAGTAGCTGGAAGCAGTGTAGCACTGCAGTGGGGAAGCGTCAACAGGCCGTGCTGAAGCTGATCTGCCTTGGGGACAAACAGCACACGGCCTCAGAGCTGTTGCAGGGGATTAGTCACCAGACCGAGCAGTGGCTCTCGCCACTCAACCTGCAACCAGGCATGGTTGTGTGTGATAATGGGCGTAACTTGGTGGCGGCTTTGGAGCTCGGCAAGCTCACACACGTACCATGCCTAGCGCATGTATTTAATTTAGTGGTTCAGCGATTTCTAAAAACCTACCCCAATTTGCATGATCTCTTGACCAAGGTGCGCCGCGTGTGTGCACATTTCCGTAAGTCATCTACAGCTTCGGCCGGCCTGTTGAAGCTGCAGCAGCGCTTACAATTGCCAGCTCACCGGCTGCTGTGTGACGTGAGCACGCGCTGGAACTCCACCTTCCACATGTTGGCCCGGCTTTGTGAGCAGCAGAGGGCAGTAGTGGAGTACCAGCTGTTACACGGTCGTCGCCTCTCCGTTCAACTTCCTGTAATCAGAAGTGAGGAGTGGGAATGGATGTCAGACCTCTGCGAGGTTTTACGCAATTTTGAGGAATCGACACAGATGGTGAGCGGCGATAACGCTATTATCAGTGTAACCATCCCACTTCTGTGTCTACTGAAACGCTCGCTGCTCACAATTAAAACCGACGCTTTGCATGTGGAAGAGGTGGAAATGGGGGAGGAAGAGCTTACACAAGGTGATAGCCAGAGCACCCTCACTTCGTCTTCTCAGCGACAATTGGAGGAGGCGGAGGAGGAGGAGGAGGAAGACACGGTTGCCTCCGCTACAGAGGGTAGCCATGGAACTTTAGTTCCATCTCTTCAGCGTGGGTGGGCAGAAGAGGAGGAAGAGGATGAGGATATTGAGAGTCATCCTCCTGGTGAGGACAGCAAAATCTTGCCTGTTGGTACTCTGGCACACATGGCTGACTTTATGTTAGGCTGCCTTTCCCGTGACCCACGCGTTGTACGCATTTTAGACAACACGGATTACTGGGTGTTCACCCTTCTGGACCCCCGCTACAAAGAGAATTTCTCATCTCTCATTCCTCCGGTGGAGAGGACAAGCAAAATGGTGCAATACCAGAAGGTTCTTGTTGAAAAATTGCTCCAAAATTTTCCATCTGACAACGCTGGCGGCAGAGTACGTGCTACCTTGGCCAACCGAGAAGGGGAGAAAAGGGGAGCACACAGCAGTTCCGACAAAGGCAGGGCAACACTCTCCAAGGCGTGGGACACCTTCATGACACCCCGCCAGCACCCTCACCCTGATGCGCAGCCTAGTGTCACAAGGAGGGAAAAGTTTTGGAAGATGGTGAAGGAGTATGTAGCAGACCGTGTCAGCGTCCTCAATGATCCCTCTGTGCCTTACAACTACTGGGTGTCCAAGCTGGACACGTGGTATGAACTGGCACTCTACGCCTTGGAGGTGCTGGCCTGCCCTGCCGCCAGCGTTCTGTCTGAGCGGGTATTTAGTGCTGCTGGTGGCATCATAACAGATAAGCGTATCCGCCTTTCCACCGACAATGCTGATAGGTTGACACTTATAAAAATGAACAAGGCCTGAATTTCCCCTGACTTCTCCACTCCACTGGAGGAAAGCCCCGGGGGAACATAAACTCACTTTATATATGTTATTTACAATGATGGGAATACTCTGTATTCCCATTCACCCCTTCCACCCAAAAAACGGGTATATGGTTGACTCTTAATCTTCTCATCCTCCTCCTCCTCTTCCATATGCCCTGTGCTATAATTTTTATATAGGGCCAGCTAACCAGCGGGCCCTGTGATATAATTTTTATATAGGGCCAGCTCACCAGCGGGCCCTGTTTGACAATTTTTATATAGGTCAGCTCACCAGCGGGCCTTCTCATATAATGTTTTATTGGGTCAGCTCTCTAACGGGCCCTCTCATATAATGTTTTATAGCGTCAGCTCACTAGCGGGCCTTCGCATATAATGTTTAGGATGGTCAGCTCTGCAGCAGACCCTCACCCATAATGTTTTAGATGGTCAGCTCAGCGCACGTTTCCCTCTTAATCATGGCCTCAGTTCAATAAAATCAAGGAAATTTTGGGATAATTTGCCTCTGCGCACGTTTCTCTCTTAATCATGGCCTCACTTCAGAAAATCAAGGAAATTTTTGGGAGAATTTGCCTCTGCGCACGTTTCCCTCTTAATCATGGCCTCACTTCAGAAAATCAAGGAAATTTTTGGGATAATTTGCCTCTGCGCACGTTTCCCTCTTAATCATGGCCTCACTTCAGAAAATCAAGGAAATTTTTGGGATAATTTGCCTCTGCGCACGTTTCCCTCTTAATCATGGCCTCACTTCAGAAAATCAAGGACATTTTTGGGATAATTTGCAGATAATATACAAGTAAATATACAGCAAATATTGTTTGGTAACAATTTTTCGCCTAAAGTCGTTTTTATTTTCCTTTTTGTGTGTTTTATGGTCAGTCTGTAAAAATGGCGTACTACGGGCGAAAGATCGTTCCCAGCAGCGATGTTGGAGTCCAAGATGCATCCAGACATCCTCCCTATGCTGTCCCTGAACCATTTCTGTGGTGTTTCCATCCTTTTCTGCCCTTTTCCTATGGACCAGGCACCCTCCCCTCATCAGAGCAGGGGGTGCCTGGTGTAATGCTCGAGTCCTCCCATTGACTTCAATGGGGCTCGGGTGCTCGGCCGAGCACTCGAGCCTCCGGGGGCGCTCGGTCAGAGCACCCGAACACCCGAGCATTGGGGTGCTCGCTCATCACTAATCATAAAGTTGAAAGAAAAAAAAGAAATTGGGCAGGAAGGCAGTCACCACAAAAGAGAACCTGAAGGACACCCCTGTCTGGAACTCAAATTCCAGCGAAGGGGAGAACTACTCTCAACAATAAAACCTTAACAGAGACAAACCAGAAACAACTATGAACCTGAGGGCGTCAACAGACACTACCACACAAAAATAATGTAACAGCAGAAATGTTACTAGAGGTGAAAGAAAATGCACTTTCACGAGCACTACCACCTTTTTTCCAAAATGACCTAGGCTGTGTCCAAGATGTTTACTCTGTAATGTTTAGTGACACAACTGGTCTACAGTGGCCTGTTACTTGTGGGCCCAGGAAGCAACCACTTCTCTGGTGGAGTGAGCTGTTACCCTAAAAGTTACCAGCATTTTCTTAAGGACAAAAGCCTGGAGAATGTTCTCCTGGATGCAAGAGACCACTGTTACCTTGATGGCACTAGGCCCAAAAGCAGTCCTCGGGAATAATGAAAAGCTAATCTAATTTGTGAAAGGATTTACTGCAATGAATAAAGCATTTAATACACCTAACAACATTCAGTCAGTGAAGGTCCTGTTTCTGTCTATTAGACAGAAAAGGACATGGAGAAAGAACAATTTCTTGATTAATATGAAAATTAGTACATAGAACAACCTTATTTGCATGAAAAAACAGAAAGGGGGTGTCTACAAGACAAAGCATGTAGGTTGGCCAATTGCCAGTGAGGCACAATCTCTAGAAGGAATGCTGTCATTAGGCTCAAGCAAAGAAGAGACAGATAAGCCAAAACTTCAAAAAGATCCTTCAAAAGCACTCCAAGGTCCAAATTTAGATCCCATGGAGCAGTAGGCTCCCTGAACATGGGGCAGACATGTGACAACCCCTGCACAAAACTCTGTACATCTGTAACAAAGCAATACTCTTCTGAAAAAGAACTGACAGGGCTGAGATCTGGCCCTTAATAGAACTAAGACGAAGCCCCTTGTGGATGCAATCCTGGAGAAAGGCTATAACCTACAAAACATAAAAAGTACACAACTCAATTCATGGTCTTGACACCACTTGAACTACTAGACCCTATGATAAGTCAGAGAAAAAATGCTTTACTGGCACAGAGCATAGTCGTGAGGTCTGGCTCAGAGAAATCCTTCCTCATCAGGATATTGGTTTCGAGAGCCGTGCAGCCAAAGCAAGACTCTCTACATCTGGATGACAAAGAGGGCTCCGAGACAAAAAGTCTAGAAGAAGAGTGATATGATCTGAGAACCATGGTCTGCGAAGGTGTAACTAAGTCATATGGACTTTCCTCAATACCCTGGAAGCAGGGCAGAGAATGAAACACATATTCAAAAGGGAAATGTCATTGAATGCCATTGTGTCTACTTCAGGGTATCCCAGGACCTGGAGAAAAACTAGTGTTTCATCAAAGATGGCATAAGGTGTGCAACTGGCAGCAACTTCTGAACTATGGAGTTTAAAATGGAATGCTTTTCAGCCACCACATTGTATACCCCTGGAATGTGAATGGTCAAGAGGGCTGAAGCATGAGCTTCTTCCCAAGGGAGAATTAGGTGAATCAGGCCACATGGCCGCACTTCTGGTCCCTCCTTGGTGATTGACATATGTCACCGTCGTTGCATTGTCTGAAAAAATGTGGACCGAGATGTCTGGAGTGACTGGGATCATTGCTGAAGAGTCCGATGAATAACTTGACATTCCATCATGTTGATCAAAAGCTGACTTTTATGGCTGGGCCAGAGGTCATGAGCCACCTGCTGGCAAAATGTGCCCCACCCTCAATCCAACAGGCTGGCATCCATTGTCACTATGGAACTATCCATTATGACAAATGGGAGATTCAATGCCAGATGGATTAGCCAAAGACACCCATGCATATCCACCCTCAAACTGGCCAAAGTAGTCTAAAAATAATTGGTGAAGTGTCTCTCCAATCTTGGGGTCGCTAGATAGAGGAGTAGCCCTACACCCATCATGCCAGCCCTGTGGTGAGGAGCCCTCCAGGAGCCACCTGAAATGAGCTACAAACAGCTGGAGCTGCATGCTAAATATGAAGCCCATGGCCCAATAATGCATAAGGTGCTCATGTCCCAAAAACCTTTCTCGCAAACATAGAGGGACAAGTAACAATGTTTGAAAAGTATGAGAACACAGAAGAAATATAAAATAAAATTAAAAAAATAAAATAATTAAGGGGAAAAGCCATGCACCACAAACAGACCTTAGACTGTAGAAAAGAAATTTACAGTGCCTAGAGGGATCAGCTGTACCTCACCAACAAGGCCCAATAAGGCCGAAAAGTATGTCTGGGGTTAGCTGTTTCCCTTGTTCAGAGAGGAATTGTCTGGCATTTCGTGGCTGGACTGTCATTTGGCAGGACCAGTATGTTATGCTTCAGAAGATTTCCTGTGTATGGCACTGGTGAGCTAAAAGAGATTGCACCCTGGGCGCGAGGACACAGTCCCAGTGAGCTTCTTGCATGTATTTGCTAGCTCTTGAGCCTAGTTGTGCATCTCTGACCTTTCTTTTTTATACATATGCAAATTGCTCTTAGGATTACTCACCCTAAGAGTAATGGGGGGAATCCAGACATTGACCCCTTACTCACAATACCTATAGGGATCAGCTGCACCTCATCAACAAGGCCCAATAAGGCTGAAACATACGTCTGGGGTTAGCTGTTTCCCTTGTTCAGAGAGGAATTGTCTGGCATTTCATGGCTGGACTGTCATTTGGCAGGACCAGTATGTTATGCTTCAGAAGATTTCCTCTCTGTGTATGGCACTGGTGAGCTAAAAGAGATTGCACCCTGGACGCAAGGACACAGTCCCAGTGAGCTTCTTGCATGTATTTGCTACCTCATGAGCCTAGCTGAGCATCTCTGACCTTTCTTTCTAGACCTCAGACTGTGACCAGCAGACAGACAACAGATAGTGACCAGACTTAAAACCTTGATCTTTTGTGAATCTACTAGCTCTTCAGGGCATACTCACAAAACATGGTACTTGAGAATCTATTAGCTCTTCTGGTTCCTCAGAATATGGACAGGAGTGTGGCTTCCCAAATGTTTGGCTATCAACTTTGTATATACATAATACCAAACAGGTCCAGGGGAATAGTCTGCATACAGTTCTGCTTTGTGTGCAAGACAGACAAGTATAAGAAGCCAGACTAATGGGGGAAATAAAACACTCATGAGTAATAGAATGAGAAAAGAAACCTAAAATAAAACTCTAAAGAGTAAAATTGGCCTTCTGCTCTCCTGGGCAAAGCACTTTAAAAATGATGGCTACTGGGTGGGTTATATGGAGCTTTAGTTTGCAAGTGTCCTTCCTACTAGTGGTAGTCACTTAACCCCATTGTTCTTCTGTTTCATAATCAACACTAGAGGAATAAATGGAACAAAAAATAAAGCAGAGGTGGGAAGACTTTAGTAAGCTGAGAATTATATATTTTGTATTCCACCAGCTTGTGAGTAATAGATTACTCAGTCCTAGGATAACAGACATGTGCATGAAAATGGAGGGGGAGGGTAACTGGCCTTTAGACAGCAAAGCAGTTCAATAAACATATGTTCTGAAGCAGAGAGAGGAGGGAATATGGGAGAGGAAGTCAGGTAACTTATCCCGAATCTGTTCATAACTGCTGTTAGCTGTTGGTTTTCAATTCATGGAAGTGGGCAATCTGAGCATACAGCCTGTCCTGTCAGGTGATCAGGTACAGCCAATTCAAAGCTGGACTTAGCTCTCTTAGGGCTTCATTCAATAACCTCTGATAAAACACATGGTAGGGCAAAAATTAACACCGAACAGTATACACACACACATAGTGGTAAAATTGGAATAATTGCCCTACCAGCATGAACCATGATGAGCGTTGGCCCACATAACCTAACTTGTGGCTCAACGTTCATCATGGTTTTTTGATTCCCATAACTCACATTAAATAGCATGAAAAATGGGAACATCAAAGGAAACTAGCTAACGCTAGGTGTTTGACACAGTGTCAAGCACTGAGCTTGAGTCACAAAACACAGTCACCCTCCCAAACACTAACCCTCCCCTTAGCCCTAAACTATACCTAATATGAACTATAAAGTGTACCCATGCTAGCTCTAACACTCTCCTATCACCCCTAGCTGTAACATTTACCTGACAGTCTGATGTCCAAAGGGGTCTTCTGCAACCCAGTCTTCCTCTTCAATTCTGCCACTAGTGGTGGCGGCAGAAAAAAAGATTAAAAAAAAATCTTCCCTCATTTCCCAATCTCAACTGGGGGAAATTTGAATAGAAACTAGCTTTTATATTGTTAGTCTCTGTTCATAATGGTTACCACACTCCCATTGGCTGAGATGTGAGTTTACGCAGGACATGGAATGTGCCCTGCAGTAATCACCCCCAGCCAATCAGCTTCTAGCTGGAGGCATGACTAAATGTGCTAGATTGGCTGGCAGGTGTGGTTACATTCCATGCCTAGCCAGTGGGAGCTTGGGAACCATTTTGAACAGGGACTGGACATATAAAAGCTAGCCCCTATTCGAATCTCCCTCAGTTGAAGTACGAAAGGATCTCTGCGGTGAGCTATTTATTCCAAGGCCTGATCAGGTGACCAGGGGACACCACTTGAGATTAGAGGAAAGGAGGTTTAAACTTCAGCAGAGGAAGGGTTTTTTTACGGTAAGGTCTGTCAAATTGTGGAATTCATTGCCCAGGGAGGTAGTTATGGCAGATACAATGGATACATTTAAGAGAAGATTAGATACATTTCTTTCAAAAGGGAACATACAGAGTTATACTGATCAGCCTGATAGGCTGATCAGGAAGGTCTGATAAAGACATTTAATTGGTAGCAGGAAAGCTATAAAATTCTCAGTTACTGAGGTATGAGGCGAAGGTTGAACTTGATGGACTTGTGTCTTTTTTCAGCCTAATTTACTATGTTACTATGTTACTATGAAAGGTACAAGGGGGGGGGATTTTTGTTCTTTGGCAGAAGTGGTAGCAGCATCATAACTTTAATGACAATATTCATTTTAATAACTATATTTATTTTTCAGGTTCAACGCTAAGTTTTAAGAAGAAAGAAGAGATGAAGAAAGAAGAAGATAGCAGATTACAGAGGAGGAATTAAAGAAGAAGACCAGGGTGCAGAAGACCCTGCTGGACAACAGATTTGTGTAATGTTAATTGGATGGTAATAGCTTTCCAGGGATTAACCTTTTGAGTGTCAGTGGGGTATTCCCTTTTTTTTAATAATTTGAATGTATTGATATGGAGCTCAGAGTCTCATATCAGAACATCCATGGGTCACTTGTTTAGGGATCCCTAGTTTTGCATTTTTTTTCTAATCTTTTTTTTAGACTTCATTTTCACGTCGGTGGTTAGGCACACATGTTAGGAAACTCAACTTCATATTTTCTAGGCAGTAATGTTTGGCAATAAAAGTGACTCCCTTAACGAGTGTTATGTTAATACCCACCACGTGTAATTGAATTGCAAATTCATCTACTTTGTAATTGATTCCAAAGGGTGCAACCTTAGCGCCCGAAGTGCATTTTTACCATTCAGTATTGTGTCACATATGACAGTCCTGCACCTTATACGTTTCACTTTTAACAAATGCTTATTCATTTCCCTATGACTAACCATGTGTCATATGAAAAAATATGTCCTATGATGTCTCAGTGAGCATTAAAGGAGCAGTAAACTTTTTGTATGAAAACCTATATGTTATAAAGTTTTGTCCTGCTGAGTAAAAAAACATCACTCCCACCACTGTCAGTTGTTTTATACAAAATTAATAACAGTTCAAATAACCAGGAAGTCAATTTACTGTGTTTACTTCTTGATTACTCTTGATGACTCAGCAGTTTCTATCACATTCTATGGAGAACTTTAAGTCACTGACTCTCCTCTACATTGGAATGTAACAGAATAACTAATTGGAATTTGACCACTAGAGGCCACTTCTAATGTAAAAAAACACGTTTCAACAGTAATAACTCTGAAAATATGCATCTCTCAGCAGTGGGAGTCCAGTTATTTTACTCAACAGGAAACTGCCTACAATATATCTTTTTTTCATAAAAAAGTTTACTTTAAGTATTTTTACAATAATAAAAACTGATGTTTAATTCACTGTCCATCAACTCATCCAGTGGAGTAGTGGTTCCCCATTTTCCCCAATTTGCTGTGCCCTGTTGGACCATCCTAGGTGAGTGGTTTTCACACACAGCCATATCTTGATGTGTTATGACTGCTCCATATTAACAAAATCTTTTACTCCCAAAATTTGCTGCTGTGCACTGATTGCACCGAGGGGTGGGCAGTGTGTGGAGGTTTATGGCCATTTTGTCATGATTAATTCTTCTGCACCTTGACTTATGCAATGTATTAACAAGAAGCAGAGGAAATCAACACCAATCAATAGAAATCAAAAGAAAAGTGGAGGAGTTCTGGGTCAAACCAATTGCACTATAGGGGAGAACTAAAAATGTCACAAATTCTCATCAATTTATATGAGGCTTTTAACCCTTGAATGTTAAAGAGGTCTCGAGACCTCTCTAGCATTCAAGGGGTTAAAATACCCATATAAATTAATGGAAAAATTGAGTTCTCCCCTACTGCAATTTTTTTGCCCCAGCACCCTTCCACTTTTCTGTACTGGTAGATTTGTACACTGCCAAGACAAGGTGCTAATGATCCTTTGCAAATACAGTCATGTAACAGATTTTTTTCTTTGGTTTGCAAGCACACGTAGAAGACCATTTAATTGAAGCATTCCTTCTTCAATAACACTATCGGCTCTGCTGAAGAGCTTCCGCTTGTAGAGGGACAGGATTCCCCTGCAGTCTGCTAGAGCGCTGACACCAGGGGAGGTGGATGAAAGCGGATATCTCTCAAACCATTAAGGTTTGAGAGATGGAGCTGGGGACATTTCATTCATTTTTTTAAGGGCTACGAGATGCATTATAGTTAAATTTAAGCATTACTATCCCTTAGAGGAAATGTTGAGCAATATTGGGATTTTTATTCCCAATCAGACCCTTTACATTTGCTTTCTGCAAATGGTCCAGTATCTAAAAGACAGTATCTATCCCAAAAGCAGGCAAACTGAAAGTCATCATCTTTGAACTACACTTCATATCATCCCTAATGGCTTTGAACTGTATAGTCCAACAACAGCTGGAGGACCACAGGTTGCATACTCCTGATCTATCACATATGAATGTATCATAGACTTGGTTCTCTAATACTACATAAAAAGAGAAAGTAGTTGGGTAACTGAAGGTTAGAGATGTATCAAATGAGAAAACATACCCATTATTGCACTCCTAGTCCGGAAGTAGTAGATGCATGTGCAGTATTGACTACTTTATTGAATTGTTAGTGTAGAAGCCCATCGTAAGACGGAAATCAAAAAGGCTTGCACACACAGTTTTTTGACTTCCAATCATTAAACATCACTCTCACACATGATAGTTTCCTCATACAGAGCAGTATTCATCAATATGAGTGTTTAAATGCCAAGAGTCAAAGCAATGTGCTTATTTCTGTACCAGCAGGGATAGCGGTGACTTGTACTATGAATATAGAAGAGACTTAGCATTTTATCCTCAAGTGGAGTAATGCTTGGTCAAAGTAAACGTGCCAAAGGGGGGGGATATACAACATTCCCCAAAATTCCCTTGATGTACATGTGGTTTTAAAGTTACCTCTCTACCATTCACCAGCTGAGGATTTAAATCATTGAAGATGTTTAATTGTCCCCTATGGAGCAGTTGATTTGACCTACAATTGCTGCACCCTTCTTTTGAACATTTAGGCTATAGAAGTACTTAGGTTCATATGCACAAATCAAAACAGGAGCAATTCTGGAGCAAACCAACTGCACCACAGGGTACAAACTCCAAGTGATTTAACCCTTTGCCTCCCAGAGAGGTAACCAGTTCATTGCAATGCAATGCTTTGGATACATCTCTAGCACTCAAAGGGCTTTTAACTCCTTGAATGCTGGAGGTTAGGAAACCACCTTTAAATCAATGGCAATTTTTATGCATCACTTAGTTGCATTTTTTTGTCATATTTCTACCAGTATTTTACCCCTGCCAGTCTGAAACTAGCTGCCATGTGGAGGAACAGGGACAGGAATTGCCCTGGGCCAGTCTGGTTTCAAGTATTTGGGCCAGGAACAGAAGCCTTCTTTTTCCTGCTATAATGGATATAGCTGAGGGCACCTGTGATTAAAAATAAATAAATAAATATATATATAATATGGAGAATAAGTTGGGCAGCACCCGTGGGACTTTTTGAAAGAATTTATTGAATTAACATCAAGGCAAAAAGTAGTCCACTTTTTGCCTTGATGTTAATTCAATAAATTCTTTCAAAAAGTCCCACGGGTGCTGCCCAACTTATTCTCCATATTGTATACTATTTAGGGAATGTGCACCTGGGCAACATTTACTCATTGTATGAGCGAGTGCTATCCAACTGGCGATTTGTATATATATATATATATATATATATATATATATATATATATATATATATATATAAAACAATGGCAAGCAACCTGGTATCAGCTTATCAGCTTACAATAATGGGGAGTGAGTTCCAACACCTGAAGGGTCACTAGTTACCCAGCAATAATATGCAGCCAGATGTCTCAGACTGACACCCTCTGTCCATGCTTTGAGTTTTACCAGCCATGAAGGAATTTGATAATTTGATATGAACAGTGAGGTGCAATTGTTTATCTTCTTAGAATTTTTCTAATTCACCTTCATGCGTAGGGCCTTATGTACATTCCTTTAAGTGGGTCTTTTAACCCCTTGAATGAACAATGAACTGGAGACTTTGACCGCATTTAGGGCATACCTGGGAAGTTGGAGCCTTCTTGTTCCAAGCCACTGGAAGTCCAGTAAGGTCTGGGAGTGCATGTATCCAAATAAAGTAGGAGGGGCTTGATTAGCAAGGGTGGGATTGGGAGCAAGGGAGGCAGGGTTTGCCCTTAAAATGTACAGCATGTGAGAAGAACAGAGCAGGAGTGACTGTAACTGTCAGTGATGTGGCCGAAGTTAATGGAACTCACTGAATCCAGAGAATCAGCTTCTATCTGCAGAGATGCAGCAAATATACGATGCAGTAATTAACGCTTTGTGTACCAGAGGGGTACGGAACGCATTGCTTTTGCGTTCTGTATCCCTCTGGCATTCAAAGGGTTAAGTATAGGAACTGCAGACTCTGGGTCAGATCCTGGAGAGTTCCCACGTATGATTCATTTAAATCAGTGGGAGACTGGTGAATATTTATGCATCGCCTATGATAATGGGTGTCCAGTGCCCCCCCATACATTTGGCCCCAATATATATAAACATAGAGGCTAAGCGGGATTACCTGGGGGTCATATTATGGTTTGCCCCCCCTCCTGGAAAAATGTCTGTGGATGCCTCTGCCTATGCTGCAGCTGATCTGCACTAGAATTGCTCCTCTTTTCTTTTTAGTATAAAACCCATAGAGATGTATGTATAAAGCTGGAGTGGTACAAATCTGGGCCAAACTTCACAGTAGGTGACAAAAAAAAATTTGATTGAAATTTAACTTTTAACCCCTTAAGGATCCATGAGGTGCCAGGCCCGTCATGGATAAACGTGCGATAAGGACCCACGACGGTCCTGGACTGTCATGGGTCCTTAAGGGGTTAAATTATTGGCAATCTGGGGTAATTTTATCTGCTCCATGTGTTGAGGTTGGTTTACCTCAGAACTGCACCACTCAACCTTTACACATATGGCCCATTTTGTGCAATTTATGTATGAATATATCAATCTATGTGCTTCTATTGCCTGGTTATACACATAACTCTCTCCTATGTTTATATAAAATATATCACAGCAGGAGCAATTTTAGATAACTCGATGATCAATATGTCTCCCAAACAGGTCAATGTAATTGGCTATCCATGTGACCCCCTCGAGTATTAGACTCTGGGGTATGTATAAACTGTAGTATCTGATATTTCAAATTACAAACATTAGCATCTGGTGTGCCATCTCATTTCAGTGGATTCTGCCACAAACAGACACTTTGTTAGAGTACCTGTGATGTTAACCCTTTGAATGTCAGAGAGGGATGCAGAATTGCCAGGCAAAGGGGCGAGGCAAGGGAGTGGCTAAACTATTCTCCAGTATCATATACAGGAAAAGAAAATTTGTCATATACAACAAAAAAAATATCTTGCAAAAGACAAAATGTGTACATTAAGAAAAAAGTGGAGGGAATGTGAAGTTCTCAGTGTGAGAAACTTATAATAATTGAAGGAAACACAACACAAAGCACAATTACCATACCTATATACGGACATTTTTGTTGTTTGTTATGACATTTTGTCATTACATATGACAATTTCAGTCAGGAATCATAATTCAATGCGAAAACAACATATTTCTGATCACAACTGAGACTATGAAAATATTAATGAGCCCAACAACACTGTACTTTGAAATGTAGATACAAACGACAAAAGCTATTTCACTAACTCTTTGAACAAATGGTCCTCTGTGTCAGCACCTCTACACATACATGCACTCACAACACAGATAAAGTAAAGTAAAGCCCCCTATATAACAAAAATACAGTTGATCTTAAATAGCAGTTTAAACATTTGAGTGTCACGGGGTATCCAAAGTATTGCAAAGCAATGTGCTGGATAACCCCCTGGCACTCAAAAAAGTTAAGGTGAGCTGTGACTCCAAATTTTTAATGAATGGAGATAGTGCAGCTAATGTGCTTATATTAAATTCAGCTTTCTCAAACCTCTCATGACTACACTGTGTTAGTTCATACCTTGTGTTCACATGCAGGGCTGAATTAATATCCAAGGTTCCCCTAGGGAAGGCATTCTAGGTACCATTAGCTCCACCCATGACCACACCCATAGTCCTCACATGATCCCGTCTCCCCTGTCCCATCCACTACTTCATGGCAAAGAAGATACCCTTGGTTTATAACAAGCAAGGACAAAAAAATGCTTTGACCCCTTGGTTGCTATAGTGATCTCCAACATGTTGATTCGCAGTGCAATGGAAATCTCCATGTCACCCAAGAGGTTAAATAATATACTATAAGTAATATACTATAAGGGCATATAATACTGGTTCAGGGAAATAGATATTTCACTGGCCACAGTGTCCACACCCAAAATTAAGAATGTGGGTGTAGCCAACACAGCTGAGGTGCCCCACAAAATTTGGAGCGCTAGGCAGTTGCCTACTCTGCCTACTGGGAAATACAGCCCTGTCCACATGGTAGTCAGAGGAATGGCAACATTTCTGCCCTTTAGCAGACAGATTAATGTACTTTCACAGACTGATGCACAGGTGCAAGTGTGGCACAGTGCTGTGGCTAGAATTGCAGATTGCTCCTATTTTCTGACCTGCACTGAACTAATATATGCCATCCTTATTATCTTCTAGATTATATAAGAGAAATCAGAAGACTGTAAATGCTTAGTTGAATGGGTTCTCTAGACCAGGGGTGCTCAAACCTAGGCCCTGCAACAATGCATGTTTTCAGACTATTGCCACGTGAACACAGGTGACAGTCATTAAAACAGAATGAATAAATCACTTATTGGTCCATGTGAGGAGCTCTTGAAACTCTGCACTGTTGAAGGGGGCAGAGGACAGGTTTGATCACCTATATAAATCAGAAATTGGCAAAACATGGCCTGTAAGGGCTAGCTAGCTCACACAAGCTGAGCTTTGGGTCTCGCTAGCTGTACACATACAGCAGTGTTTCTATATAGAGGAAATATCACTTCTGGCTTTCTTTTTAGGGAAGGCACACATTTCATACAATATATTACTCTATCAACACAATGACAGGTAGATTTATACATTTCTGTACTGATGTGTAATCAGAGGCACAGGCAAAAGCCAGAAATAGCCCTTTGTCCTTTTTACCTTCATCTAAGTCAGGAAGGAAGATTACTAATGGAGCAGGTATATTAGGTATTAGGTAAGGGATGCCAGTTGTTAGACATCCAGCTGTTAGGGACTACAAAACCCATCATCCCCAGCCAGCCATTCTCTGGTTGGGGACTAAGAGATTT
This sequence comes from Rhinophrynus dorsalis, assembly GCA_037306005.1. Lineage (NCBI taxonomy): Eukaryota > Metazoa > Chordata > Amphibia > Anura > Rhinophrynidae > Rhinophrynus > Rhinophrynus dorsalis. The sequence continues at coordinate 149,549,795 of CM074722.1, read as the reverse complement.
GTACTCCACAACACCGTGGAAGTCCAGCTATTGAGAACCTGTGGGTTTATGTAGACATGCTATGATATAACGGTAGATATTAGTGATGATAAAGAGGTGATAAAGTGGAGATGACTTCTCCAGTTTATCACTTCTCCAATTCTTATGTTATTCTATGGAGCCTATTCACTCAGATCTCCAAAGCTGAAGAAATCTTAGTGAATAGGCTCCACAGAATAACACAGGAAATGGAGAAGCGATAAACTGGAGAAGTGAAATCACTGGAGAAGTCACCTCCACTTTATCACCTCTTTATCACTGCTTAGTGAATCTCCCCCAATGTTTGTACTTTTTTTCCCTTTCTTGCAGTATATGTTGGTACTATAGAAATAAAAGAAAATGATAATAATAAAAATTGTTGTTTTAACAAGCTAACAGAGAATGGGATTAACTAAGGAGTGAATTTGCCCTTATTTGCCAGAAAGGAGGCTGAAAATATTGTTTGCTTTGATTTCCTTTTTCCCAGTTTACTAACATGTTTATTTCCATGTGTATGAAACTCACTTATTTACTAAAAAAGTGAATAAGACATTCTCTGTGTATTTCGGCACACAGGAACGTCAGTGGCAGATCCAGCATGAATAAAAGAATATGAGCAACAAGTAACTTTGCCTTGATCCATACTGGGCTGTTTGTAAAATTTCCACATAGGGATGTATGAACCCATATTTCCCTATGTGGAAATTGTACAAACAGCCCAGTATGGATCAAGGCAAAGTTACTTGTTGCTCATATTCTTTTATTCATGCTGGATCTGCCACTGACGTTCCTATGTGCCGAAATACACAGAGAATGTCTTATTCACTTTTTTAGTAAATAAGTGATTTTCGTACAGCCATTCCATTGGGCAGAGCTGCAAAAAATTAGATGTAATGCTAATTTGCTGATTAACCCTTTGAGTGCCAGAGGGGTACGCAACGCATTGCTTTGCAATGCGTTGCGTACCCTTCTGGCACTCAAAGTGTTAATCAACTGGATGCTGGAGACATCTCCAACACAATGCATTAGAGAAGTGTCTAACATCCAAGGGGTTAAACGATACACCCCGAAATGAAGAACATTCCATGCCTTGTTAATTCTCAGTACAAAGAACTTTCTATGATGGACATATCAGAAATCCATTTTAAGCCTGGTTGCATTTGTTTAAGGAAGACAATTACAGTGTTACTTTTTCTGAGCTAAGTACAATCGCTCCTTTAAAAGGTTTAACCCCAGATGTCTTGTACATTGTTAGCATCCAGTCAATAATCAGGGTACTGTACCAGAGAGCTATTGCCGACCTTGTAGCGTAGCCCCACAGCGAGACTAATTAGCTTGCTCTGCAAGCATCCACACTATTGATTTGGGAAAGGAAGAAGCTAATAATGATGTAGTGTATGCATTTCCCTGCGAATAGGGATTAGTTACGTTATGCTATTGCTGCATGCAAAATAATTAGGAACACACTGCTCCGATGCATATGTAACAACTTAAACCCTTCCAGCTCTGCTCCAACAATACATGCATATTTAGACAATGTTTTATATAGACACTGGGGCTGGATGTCCTGTCTATAACACCTTTATATCCAAAGAGCCCAAACTCCCCACACGTATATTGAGTAGTAATAGTATATTAGTATAGATATGTGTGAACATAATTGTAATGTATGGGAATAAGATGCAGAATAGTATCAGTGGACAGAAGGACAGTTGGGCATACAGATGAATAAAGACAGATAGATAGATAGATAGATAGATAGATAGATAGATAGAGAATAGTATTAGTATAGATTATCTGAATGTCATTTGAATGTATGGGGATATGATGCAGAATTGCAAAAGAGCATAGATCACAGGTGTCCAAGTTCGATCTTCAAGGACCATCAACAGACCATACTTTAAAGGGGAACTATCACCCCATGTAAAGTCTCCCCCCAACAATTAGCTATCTAGCGATAAGCTTAACAATAGTAGTATTATCCAGCTTAATTACCACTTTACTGAGAAATCATACTTCTGCGGAGAATGATGGCCGTGCAACAGCGCAAACATATTTGCTCACAGACATCTGCTGCGCCTGTGCTGCCAGTCCTGGTCTCCTGTAGGAGGCATTGATTGGCCCATCTGTACTCAAATATACAATCCTTAAAGACTGGACTGTTGGTAGCTCTTGAGGGTATCCATTTTGAAGTGTTGCATGTAACGTTTCACATCATAAAATGACACATGTATTCGGCCGCATCATTTAAAGTGTTGCAATTACAGTTATGCGTCTTAAAGTATCGCAAATTCTACATTTCGAATCATTCCGAATGGTGCATTCACCATATAGTGCGTGCATTAAGGACGCAATATGGGTGCACTATTGGTGCAATAAGGACACATTAAGGACGCGATATGGGTGCAATACTGACGCAATCTGGGTTCAATACTGGTGGGTTTTAGGTTGGTTTTGGGTTGGTTTTCTGGGTATGTTTTGTGGGTTTTGGGTATGTTTTGGTGGGTTTTGGGTTGCTTTTTGGGTACGTTTTGGGTTTTTTTTGGATTCGGTTTTGTGGGTTTTGGGTTGGATTTTGGAAGGCTTTTGGGTTGGGTTTGGGTTGGGTTTTGGTGGGTTTATGTTAGTTTTGGTGGGTTTTGTGTTGGGTTTCGGTTGTGTTTTTGGTTGGTTTTCTGGGTATGTTTTGGTGGGTTTTGGGTTGCTTTTTGGGTATGTTGCAGTGGGTTTTTGATTGGATTTTGGGTTGGTTTTGGGTTAGGTTTTGGGTTGGGTTCTGGGTTGGTTTTGGGTTGGGTTTTGTGGGTTTTGGGTGTGTTTTGTTGTGTTTTCTGGGTATGTTTTGGTGTGTTTTGGGTTGCTTTTTGGGTATGTTGCAGTGGGTTTTTGATTGGATTTTGGGTTGGTTTTGGGTTAGGTTTTGGGTTGGGTTCTGGGTTGGTTTTGGGTTGGGTTTTGTGGGTTTTGGGTGTGTTTTGTTGAGTTTTCTGGGTATGTTTTGGTAGGTTTTGGGTTGCTTTTTGGGTATGTTTCGGTGGGTTTTGGATTGAGTTTTGGGTTGGTTTTTGGGTTGCTTTTAGGTAGGGTTTTGATGGGTTTTGGGTTGGTTAATGCACCCATATTTCACCAATATTCCCATATTGTGTCCTTAATGCACCCATATTGCACCCATATTGCATCAGTATTGAACCCAAATTGCATCAGTATTGCACCCATATTGAGTCCTTAATGCACCAATATTGCACCCATATTGCGTCCTTAGTGTGTCCTTATTGCACCCATATTGTGTCCTTAATGTGTCCTTATTGCACCAATATTGCACCCATATTAAGTCCATATAATGCACCCAAATTGCATCATTAATGCTGCGACATGTTAACACACAATATGGTGAATGCGCCATTCGGAACGACGCAAAATGACGCGGCCGAATACATGCATCATTTTATGACGCGAAACATGCAACACTTTGACAGTAAACCGCTCTTGAGAACTGAACTTGAACAAGAAAAAAAGAGAGAGAGAGATGGATGGATAGATAGATAGATAGATAGATAGATAGATAGATAGATAGATAGATAGCAGGATTTAAAAAATGAAGACACACACATAACCTGTGTTTATATATAACTTCACTCTATCAGCTCCTCTATTTACATACGGATGTCTTCATATATATTGATACAAAATTCCTGCAGCGCACACCACCTAAGAAGACAATCCCTATAAGATCCCCTTTAGCTAGCAGATTATTTTCTCCTCACCAATTAATACATAAAAGTAGTATTCTATGAAACAATGTCACCCCTTGCAAAGGACTTAAAAACATTGGTGAATAGATCCATTAAAACATCTATTTATTTGTGAGCATAAAACCACTACTTAGAGAATCATGGCACACACAGACATTACAGCTATATACCTTACATGTTTCTCAAACCCTCAAGCCTACTTATAAGCTAGTTGGTAAATAGCATAAGCAGGGAAATGGGGACAGAGAAATGCATGGCATGCATAATGCCTTCCCCTGGATACATTAGTTACAAGGCAGCAATTAAAGCTTACATAAGTATAATATTAACCAGGGGCAAGACCATTCAGTGCATAAAAACATCTATTTTTGTGGAAACTGTTTTGTACATCCCCCTCAGTTAGTCCAGCACTTATATTCAGGAACCCTTTTAAGTCAATATGAAATCTATAGATAATAACCTTGATAGAGTTATCAATTACAATGTAATCCAACCCTATATTTTGGATGTGGTGTTACTTTAACTAGAGTTTAAGCCCACAGCTATGTACATAAGCAGCTGTCATAACCAGGAATCCATGTTACCTTCCCCCTCATAACTACATGTGTGACATTGTTTTACAAAACTGGTTGTTTGGCTGCAATCAGTACAGGAAGGCCCTGTGACATTTAACTTTCAATATACCTATCACTGGCATTGAGTAAATACAGAGGTCCCCTGGTTTGCACCTACATATTTTGTACTATGTACGCTCTTATCCTTTCCCACCTTTATTGCTGAAAAATTTTGGGCCATACTGAGCTGAAAATATCTTAAGTATGCCAATGCACAATAACAGATAAATAAATATCTCATTGATTTAAATGGGGCTTTTAACCCCTTGAGAGGTCCCCATTGCATCTACTTTTCCTACATACATATGGTCCATAGTGAAAACAGTGTGCAAATTAACAATACAATAAAAGGTGAAATACAATATGTAATGAAAGCTTTTGGAGAAGAGGGGTCTTGTACAAGAAGCAAAAGATTAAAAATCCTGGAGCAAGCTAGCGGCACTGTAGGGGACAAATTAACATTCCTAATGTCCATTTTAACCCTTTGAGTGCCAGAAGGGCGCACAAAGCTTAAAAAGCTATATTTTAATAAATGCACATTTTTGATTGTGCCCTATGGTTCAGTTGGTTTGTTCCTGAATAGCTCATCCTTTGCTTTATGTAGATGTTTATCTGTATCTAGCAGATTGCAAAGCAATGTGTGGGATAACCCTCAGGCACTCAAGGGGTTAATGTATGTGTTGTAAGGTGTGTTTCAGTGTATTCTGCATTATAAATCAGATTATCTATAGGAATCCTGTGTCTCTTTTTATATAATCAATATGTAATTATTATGTGTGTAAATAAACATGTTTGTGTCCACTCTGCAAAGTGTGTCTGTTTGATTTTTTGTATCATTGGGAGGTGACTTTCATAAGGTTGTTGTACCTGATATTGTCTGTAATCATTCTGAGCAAGCTCTTACACTATGGTCTATCATTTCTGAGATATATTACCACTATCTTTTGCATTCAATTCTGCAGTCTATATCAAAGGAAAAAAACAGCCTCAAAAGTGGTTTAATCTACCATCATATTGTAAGGGATTTTAAAAAAAAATGTCTAAATGCCATATTTTGATTAACAAAATAAAAATGGAGAAGACAATTTAAAGAAATATTATCAGTTGAGTGAAAATCAGTAAAATGGTGTTAAGTGGTGAAAAAAAAAAAAAAAAAAACTGTCCTTATCGCTTTGAAAAGTTGATGCTGTAAAGGCAAATAAAAATCCTGAAGTTAAAAACATCTTTTAACTCCTTAATGACACATAATGGGTCTGTACTGTCACTCCAGTTCTGAGATGACAGCGCGTCTACATGTTGCTCTGCCATTCCAGAATGCATTGAGGAAAAATAAAAAAGGGCAGTGGTCTTTATCGGCCGCCCTCTTCTGGATTGGGCTGTCGTTAAAAGGGTTAACGGCGTGGTAAACTTTTGTTATGAAAATAAACATATACATTGTAAGGCTTTTTCTGTTTAATCAAATAAGGATATTCCCACAGAAGAGAGATGCATCTTTCCAGAGTTATTCCACTAGTTGAAGAGCCCATTACACGGGCCACAGTGCCACTGCCAGCCAATCGCAGGGCAGTCATACACAGTAGCGACTGCCCGCTCCACGGCTGATACAGTGCCAGCCGGTAGTGGTGCAGTCATGCTCAGTAGAGACTGCCCGTGCTACGGCTGATAAAGAGTGGGACGCTCCTTCAGAGCGCCCCGCTCTGTATCACCCTTTTCACAGGCAGTCTCTACTGCACATGACTCCAGCACGCACAGCAGTCTTTACTGCGCATGACTGCGGCGTTACAAACTTTCTAGCAAATTATTATATAGGATTATATTAACAGTCCCTCTAGTGGTCAGATTTAAATTATTTTACGAACAGGAAGTAAATGTGATGAAAATCACTTCTTGATTATCTGAACTGTTATAACATTTGAATAAAACAACTGACACCAGCAGGAGTACCCTTGTTTTACTCAACAAGAAAATACAACATATAGGTTTTTATTAAAAACGTTTGCTGCTCCTTTAAGGAAAATTTTCCTCAAGCTCATCTTACTGCTCTTTTTAATTAGCTACAACACAATTTCAGAAATGGCTGATTTAGTCTGAAAATACTGTCTTCCTTTTACCACCAACCCACTATCTGACTTTTTTTTCAGGAATGTTTCAGTGCTGTGTGGGAAAGTAAATTCTCCTCACAGCATGTGAGTTTAGGACCATGTATATTTCTCAAAACATTTGCAAAAAGATGTTCACCAAACGAGCAGGCTGCTCTCCCATCTTCTGCATCCAGAACTCTCTTGTGACTCCTGCCAGCAGATACTAGATTTGCAGTCTCTGAATTTAAACATGTTGTACTGGAGTTGAGTTAAGTGAAATATGTTAACTCAAAAGGCTCTTACATTTTTAATAGCAGGAATAACATTAGCATAATCGATAGATCAAAGGAAGCTGGTCTGCTCCCGCGCTGCCTCCTCTCCTAGTAAAAGCTTGGAGATCAGACATAACATTTTATTTAAGGGCTGTGGTGCAGATGATGTGGTTTCCAGAAACAAAATAGCTTGAACTCGATATGTAATAACACTTTGGGTAGTTAACCCTTTCAGGATTTTGACACTAGGTTGAGACAGAAATGGCTGAATAATGTATCATAAGACAAATAGAACAATGGCGGGTAATGAGAACACATTGAATTCTTGAGGACCACAGGGGTGTTCAGCGCTTTGCTGTGACACCCCTATGGTCTTCAAGGGGTTAATACAGAGAGAGAGAAAAAGGGGAACATGTCCAGCATGCTAATAATGAGCTGTTCTGAGGCAAACCAGCTGCAACATAGGGGATAAATGAAAATTGCCAATGGTTTAAATGAGGATTTTAACAAATTGCTTTGATTTGCATTCAAGGGGTTAAAAGTCCCATTTAAATCACAGGGAGTTTTAGGAATGTTGATTTGCCCCCTAAAGAAAGAAAGAAAGAAAGAAAGAATTATCTGCCTGGCAGCAAATGGGTTAAAGGAAATACTAGATGTTACTGTATAGTACACATGCCAGTGCATATGAGCTGTGGAGTGTGTGCAGTGTAATGGAAAGCTGTTGAGGGCAGGAGTCAATGGTCTGAGTGAGAGCTGTGTGACCTTGTGTGGCAGGAGAAGAGGCTCCTCTGGCAGTCAGTCTATTGTATATGTAAATACCACAGAAGGAACAATTAAACCCTGTCTAGTTAAGTGATAAGCACTCTCTTTAAAACTTAATGAAAGTCATTAGCTCTTAAAAACATGATGTATGAGAAGATGGATGGCAATAGACCAATCTCATGATAGATAGATAGATAGATAGATAGATAGATAGATAGATAGATAGATAGACAGACAGACAGACAGACAGATAGATAGATAGATAGATAGATAGATAGATAGATAGATAGATAGATAGATAGACAGATACAGATAGATAGATAATGCTATGAATGAATATGTTTATTTATATATCGCACAAGTGTATGCATTGCTTTACAATTTGCAATCTGTCTGTCTGTCTGCTTGTCTTAAAGGTATAGTAAACACAGGAAATATATCTTTTTCCATAATAAGGGGTTTAAACACCTTTAAATCCTTAGATGCTATAGCTTTGATAAAAATGGTACAATTCATTTACTTCATATTTACTAAATGTGTGTTTTTAATATATATACCAGACTCTTATTTTAACTCATACAGATTGCAGCAATGATTATAGACAATGCTCATATAATATATATAAAAATATTTGCCCTACAAGTTTAAAGGGATAGTAATACCTAAAAAGTAAAAAAAAATATGTTGTAGGGTTTATCCCCCTGAGTAAAACAAGAGTACTCCCACTGCTGAAAGATGTTTCATTCAAAAGTTATTAATTTTCAAAGTTGAATTTTTTAGGTGCAATATCACAGTGGCCTGAAATTGTACAGTGGCGCTGTTGCTACACCATCCTATGGAGATTTATGGTCCTGAGACCAGAGCTGTCCATAGGATCATGTAGCAACAGCGCCACTGTACAATTTCAGGCCACTGTGATATTGCACCTAAAAAATTCAACTTTGAAAATTAATAACTTTTGAATGAAACATCTTTCAGCAGTGGGAGTACTCTTGTTTTACTCAGGGGGATAAACCCTACAACATATTTTTTTTTACATTTTAGGTATTACTATCCCTTTAAGACCAGGCCTCTATGTTAAAGTTTGCTTTAATTTTTAGTTGCTTTTTTCCTTTTAACATCTTGATGTTAGGAAATGAACACCTACAAATTAAACCCAACTTTAACATATCCTGTACTCAGCCAGGTATTTTGTGGAACACAAGGCCTAAAATCTGGTCTTAAATGTGTAGGGCAAATGTTTTTTATATATTTTATATGAGCAATATCTATAATCATTGCTGTAATCTGTAGGAGTCTATGAATGTACGTCTGTATATGGTGTATGTAAGAATTGTAGTACACGCTTGTTGGTTTACAGTGACGCACTACACCATTTCCTTTTATCAGTAAATTCAAGTATTACTATTTTATACACTGCAATATTGTGCTTCTAATGTATTTCCTCAGTGAAGCGCCACTGTCTTTTCTCTGTTTGGGACTTATACACTATGGAAAAATTGAAGGCTCCGCTTACGCATTGGTATGAGTCTTTTCTATCCGTCTGGAAACTGTGGGTGGAGTTTACCACCCCTGAGGCTAATGTTCACGTTCCACGAGCTGACCCTTGGTCTTTTTGGGCCGCTCTCCATGAACGGTTGTGTAGCTCTCTTCTTACTTCTCCTTCATTTGGCTTTTCTTGGTATCCTTTTTCCACCCTATTCCCTCCCCTTTTTTTTTCTTTTTCTTTTTTTTTCTCTTTAACGCTACTTCGTATTGCCCTGTTTTGCATACTCAGGATTTTATTTTCTGTCCAGGTTAACTTGACACAAGTGATTGTATGTTTTAGCTATTATGATGCTGCTATTGCTTCTATTTTAACATAATGGATACAACATTTTCTGTTGTTTCTTTGTACCCCTTCCCCTTCCCTTTTTTTGTATCATCCCCCCATCTATTTGATGAAAAATTTTCTTAATAAAAATTGTTAAAAAAAAATAAAATAGATAGGGTCCTAGGTATGCCACTCAGCCCAGTGTGCAAAATAACAAAATATCAGCTGAAACAGGTAAAAAAAATAGACAATGTATTAGTACAAAAATAATAATAATAATAATAAATACATTCAAAATATAAGGGACCCAGACCCTCTCGTCCCTACTAATCAGAGACTGCAAATGAATTACCAAATATCCCTAATTTTTTGTATTTGGAAAATATGGTTATTAATTTGTAGTCTTTGATAATCTGGGAAGGGAGGGTCCCTTACAGTTTGCATCTGTTTATTATTTTTTATTTATTTTTGTACTAATAAACTGTGTTTCTTTAAACTATTTTGATAGATACTTTTTTAGATTGGGATGAGTGCCATACCTGGGACCCTATCTCTTTTCCTTTTCTCTTTAATTACAAAAAGAAAAAATGCACAAACTCTAGAGAATGTGAATGGTTTTCCCAATCATTTGCCTAGCCTTCTATTTAATTTGTAGGAGTTAGTTTCCCTTTAATAGCAATTACTTTTTATTTATAGATGCTGAGATACATATTTCCATTTTTTTACAGTTTAAACTCACGGTTGTTTTTTTACATTAACTGTGCCCCCAGTGGTCAAATTCCAATTAGTTAGTCTGTTACATTCTATTTGAGACGAAAGTAAATGACAAACACTTCACAGAATGTGATATAAACAGTACAACTATCAGGAAGTAAACACACAGTAATTTCACTTCCAGATTACTTGATCTGTTATAACTTTTGAATAAAATAGTGGACAGCAGTGTGAGTACTCTCAACAGGAAAAGCTCTATAACATATAACATCTATAACAAACAAATTTGTCTTAAAGGGATAGTAATGCCCCACAAAAAATATTTTTCATATTACAGTCCTTAAAAAGTTGAGTACGTCACAAAAAAACATACCTCTCAAACTGCTATAGTTTGAGAGATACAGGCAAACCAAGCACACTTTTTAGACCATTCCAATGAAGTAATTAATTGTAAATAACGCAATTGCGGCTCTGCTGCAAAGCCTCCGTCTCGGCCGACACGGATCTTCTGCTGATAGCTTTACAGCTGACACCAGGAAATCACGACCTTTAAATGGCTGTATCTCTCAAACCATAGCGGTTTGAGAGATACGGTTTTTGTGCTGTGCTCAACTTTTTAAGGACTACAATTTGAAAAATATTTTTTGCGGGACATTACTATCCCTTTAAATGCAGTACTTCTAAGTTTTCCAAATGCTTGCCATGCCAATTTTATTAGTTGCTCAATTTCCACAGTGGTGTTTCCATCAGTTGACATTTTCTGTCCAAAGTAAACATACTTATCCACTACTTTTAGTTCTTTTCCATCTACTGTGAATTTCCTTAGTATGATAAATCTGTTAAACAAGACTTGAGTTTTGTGTATATTCATCTTTAGACCAACATTTTTGTTTTTCTGTTGTAGCTCTTCGATACGTTCATACAGTTCTTCCGTATGGGGTGGGTGAAAAGTTGTATTCCAATGAAAAAAATCAGCGAAAACCACATGGTTGTCCACTTTTTCTCTGGAAAATTCGCCTTAGACAAATACCTTAAAATCTCCTTTTTTTGCCTAGTGCTAACAATTTTTTTTCAACGCCTACAAAAAACATTTCCAGGAAGTGAAACAAAAAATTAAGCAGATAGAGGGACAGAGGGGGTGCTGTTTGACTTTGTAGCTATTTATATAGCAAAACAGAGGCAGCAGAGGTTCAGACTATTGGCTAAAAGTATGAACAGACATCTGAAAAAGAAAAGGAGTAGCTGGAAGGACTGCAATGTATCCAGTGAGTCAGATGAAGAGGAAGTGACCACCACCAGCACAGAAGGGCCTGGGAGTCCTGATTTGCTAGACCCAATGATGCCCAGTCCCCCAACATCATCCCCTGGGATCTGGGGGAAATTTGCGTCATCATCAGCAAAGGCTCATGAAGAAGCAGGTAGCAGTGTGAGCAGGACAGGTCAGCTACCTGCGCCTACTGCTACTGCTGCCAGTGTGCCTTCTGATACATCCCCAATTAGTCCCTCTACTACCATGCAGTAGCTAGAGGGTGTTGGGGGCGAGGGAGGGGATGATGATGGTGATGATAATGAAGCAGCTGGTGGTGGGACTAGCATGACAGCTGTAGATCCTCCTGTTGAGGTGGAAGGGGAAGTTATTCCAAGCTGCCAGATTAGTGGTCAAGAGACCCTACAACATCCAAGAGATGCCAAGTGTGACATCAGGGGACCCTCTTTCACATTTGTCATCCTTGTCAACCAGTACTCTCATACAGCAGCAGCAAGGAGGAATTGATGAGGGGGATGGTAGAGCAGCTGGGGTGAAAGAGACATTAATTTATATTTTAGACAAAAGCGAGAGGAAATGGGGGACAAGTATGCAAACGGGGATGGGCATCACTACCAGCAGTGACGTTGCAGAGTTTGCTGCTGCTGTAATTCCTGCTGCTGCTGAGTTACCTTTCCTCTCTCCACTGAGGTTATGGGCCTCTTCAGGAAAGCAAAGTGCAGTCATCAGCAACCACACTGTGTACTTTATATGATTAATCAGTGAAAAGAGGAAAGGAGGAAATGCACCTTGGCACAACCTCCATGATAACACACATGAAATACAGACACCATGAAATTTATGTGAAACATGCTAAAGCCAAACCCCCACAAATGAAATCTGGACCTGCTTTTGCTGTAGCCCCTGTCCCTCCCCAAGGGCGTGAAGAGTCGAGGTGGAAATCAAAGAGGAAAATAAATAGAAAACCGCAGCATAAGCCTGATAGTTCAATGGCGAGAGAAACACCCGGCTCGCCATCAGATTCTGATGCTAGGGTCCAGGCATGGGAAAATGTAGCAACATCTTCTGGTGAGCCACCTCTGTCATTGTCACCTCCCCCACCAGCTGATAGTGATTCTGTAGATGCAAGGATGTTGTAGTTCATGTCCACCCATTGCACATGGTGTGGTGCTCTGACCACATATGGCAATGTGGTGGAGTATAATCGCAGGCATGGACCCAAGCTAAGCTGGTGGCAGGGATAATTAATTATTACTATGAAGACTGCAAGTTGTCACATGTCCTTAGTGGAGCAGACAAGGGACATAGTGACAGCAGAAGTACTGAGGTGTTTCCTTTCAATTGTCCCATTTGTTTGATGTGGATGCTGATGTGCCCATTCCCAATTCTTCCCCTATTTCCTACACACACCTTGAAGTTGCTGATGAAACTAAGGCACAGCTCCTTCCTGCTTTAGTGTCAAGGGAAAAATTAGTATTCCTACACAACCATGATTTGGAGGAATTGCAGGAGAAGAAGCATTATTGGCCAACTTCTTTTCTCTACTTCAGGTAGTGGTGGAGACTAGTTGTGGCCTGCTACTGCCTTAGGCACATAACTGGAGCTAGTGGCAAGTGGAAACCATGATCAGCATCGCCCATATCACTGCAGCCTTATTGTGGGGGAAGAAATCTCCTGAAGAACCACCGCTGGTTAGATCACCAAAGTTTTATTAAATATATAAATGTACAAATCGCCAGTGTAGAGCAATTTAGTTAAAATATATACATAATATACATAAAAAATAGCATAAAAGTATATATGACTCTCCCTATGCGTTTTGTGAATCAATCACTTTGTCAGGGGGTCAAATAAACTTTGTATTCACACTTCTATTTATATTTTCAATCTAAAGACACAAAACCATACCTTCGTATTGTCTGCGTTCACATCACCAGCATAGAGATGACCATGGGTATCTGGAAAACTAAGCTCATCCATCCAGACCTCGTTCCTGTATTGGGATTGTGTTAATTGGATACATAGGACCAAGAGATACATTGTTGTCGCCTCCAATGTGTATGTGAAACAGAGCACCGGAGGTCATTATGGTTGAACTGAATCTTCATTAAGTGCATAAATTAAGAGCCATACCCATGGAACCAAAACATTGTCAATCTGAAAACTATATTTCCCTATATATGTTGCATGAATGAGAGTAAATTTGAGAGTCCATATCTGTAAGGCTCTCATATGCATTAATACATTCATTATATATATTAAGGGCATATTAATGATAAAACTATATATGCCTCAAACGATAAAAGATAGTAATACATCAAATAGAAAAGAACAAAAGGGTCCAGAAACAAATTAGAAATCATCAGAAAGATATATGAAGATAAAATATAAAATATGATATATTATTTGTTATATATCATATATAAGATGTATCACATGGTTTTACAAGAAAAGAGTTTTCGCATTATATAATATTCAACTTTTTGGTGGTGATGTACAAAACATGTCCATAAGAGATGCACATATCCTATTAGTAGATAGTGTAACCCAACACCATATACCAAGCAAACAGTCTCTCATGTATCAGTCCACTATTACATTGTGTCACTATTACAAGAAGTTACTTATTTCAAGCTCTTCATTTAGCCCTTCCGGGCTTAATGTTTGAAGCTGAAAGATCCAGTAAGCTTCTTTTTTGCATAGTTTAGCACATCTACTACTTGCAGTCAATCCCCATGATAGTCAGATTCTCTAGATCACATGAAGGACACCCACTACAGTATCTTGGGACAGAATGTATATTAGATTTATTTTGTATTAGTCTCCTGTTCACCTGTCCTGTCCCAAAGTGCTCAAGTGGTGCGACCCACATATTGCAATCCATATGCATGTTATTTTTGATAGATCACTTACGTGTTTTCCCATGCAATAAACTGTTTTAGACCCAGTGTAGATGGGCCCCATTTACCTGTAGCTTCCATAGAGGAGCATGGGTATTACAGACCTGCAAGAACTAAATGTATGAATTTGATTTAATTTGTGTTACCATTAGGGCTTTTCCATGTTCATTTTCTCTGGGCCTTTTTCCTGTAGGATAAATTCATGATGTACACATTTTGTTCTTCTTCAAATTCAATCAGTTTGTAATCTATATCATTTTTCATTAAGTTAATTATTTCTTCTAGTGTTGGGTTTATGTAGCCACTAGTGGTATTCTTTGTATTGTAACAGATGTTCACAAGGTGTTCTCAGTGTTATTTTCTTTGTGATTGTCCTTGCTTTGTACCCTTTCTGTTTGAATGATTCAGACAATGTTTTTAAATTATTATTGAGGTTGTTGGTATCAGAGCAAAGGGGTGGTATCTGAGCTGTGCTGTGACAATAACTGCACCTGTCTGTGGGTTTTCTGTTTACAGATGAGTGTAGTTTGCCATTGGTGAATATTACTGTTGTGTCCAGGAGAGGTAGGCCTTATGCAGAGAAATCCATTTTCAGTTTAATAAATTGATGAAATGCATTGAAAGATTTATAAAAATGTTTGAGTCATTCTTTTCCTTCTGGCCATATGATAAATATATCATCAATATAACAGTAATATTTATAAGGGTTCAGCAGCATGCACTAAGAAATATCTGTTCCAGGTTGGACATAAAAAGAAATGCCCATTTTGGTGCCAACTTTATGCCCATGGAACTTTCCATTATTTGTAGGTAGAAGTTCTGGTTAAAGGTGAAATAATTGTGTGGGGATAAATGGTATCAACCTGCATCCAGGTTTGTTAGAATTGTCTTAACAGGTAAATATTTCATATGTTTGAGCTTTGGAAGGAAATCTGTGGTATCTTGTATTAAGCTATTGGTGTTATTGATGAGAGGTTGTAAGAGCTTTGCCACCAGGACAGAGAGCTGCTCACTTAGAGTTTCTATACCTTTTACTGTAGGTCTGCCTGGGTTTCCTGGTTTGTGGTTTTTTGGAAGCATGTACAAAGTTCCCACAACAAGGTTGGTTGATACAAGCTGTTTTAGTCCCTGGTTGTGTGTTCTTCATAACAGATTTTATGAGATTTTGACTTAGTTTTTTGTAGTAAATGATTCCAGACAGTTGTTAGTCCCCCTCTTTTATATAGTCTGGACTGTTCATGATCACTTCTGCCCCTCTTTTATCTACCGTTTTAATGGAGATTTTGTGGTTGGTGCTTAAATCACCTATTGTACGTCTCTCTAATGGTGAGAGGATGTATCTTGCCTTTTTCTATTGTGCGCTCATCAAATATGCAGTTCTTACGCAGAGGATTTCTATGTTGCTATCCAACCGAGGATTACATCCTGGAACAAGCTTCCAAAAGCACACACACCATGAAACCCAGCAGGGTAGTAGAAACAGGCAATCATTTCTAATTACCTTTAGGATGTTAGGGGTCCAGCAATGTGCCACCAACAAATGCATTTAATTTCTCAAGCGCTCTTTTTATTATAAACAAATAGCTAGGACAACAGCAGTTTCTAATTATCTTTAAAATGAATTACATTTTAAGGTGAGAGGTCCACTTTAATTATTGGGTAAGAATTTACAACTGTAAAATAAAAAGAGAAATACAGTATTCTGCTGCCAAATTACAAGTTTCTTATGGGACTTAAATCTTTAACCTCTTAAGGACCACACAGTCCAGGGGTGGGCAGCTGTAGAGAACCACAGCACTTTTTTTCTTACACAGATGCATTCTGGGATCACAGATCATCATGCAGCCAGACTGCGATCCCATAATTCCATGACATGTCAGGACCGTCACTAATCCGTAATGTCTGGACCGGAGTGACAGTCCTGGCACACCATGCGTTGTTAAGGGGTTAAAGAACATCAGCCCATATATTTAATAGCAAATTGGAATTATTCTGTAGTGCACCAGCTCTTTCATAGAGGACAAATAAAAATCCCCATGCATTTGAATAAAACTTTTTAACCCAATGGATGCTAGAGAGGTCTCCAATGCATTGAATTGCAATGCATTGGAGACCTCTCTAGCACTCAGGGGGTTAAAATCCATTTTTAATTTAACAGGAATTTTTATTTGTTCCCTCTGGTGCTGATGGTTTTCTCCAGCAACACTTTTTAAATATGGGCCATCTTTCCCTAATTCCTATTTATTGTTCTTCATTGGCATAATACAAAGTGTACTCACCTACCATTTCCCAAACCTGATACAATGTGACAGTTTAATTCAGGGTAATTCTTCTGCTGTGGAATTTGGCATTTGTCTCATGGAACAATACTGAGACAGAAGTGCCTGTAATTCTTGATATTCCAGTTTTCAGCAATGTGTAAATCGTGCTACAAGAGAGGAGTAAAGTAAAGGAACACTGATAAGTGCCGCAACTATGATTCTCAGGCATTTTATTATTATTATTATTTTCTGCATCTGTGTCACACAATCATACAACACTTTCTATATTGTATATATTTTGTATAAGCCATTCTTATTTTTTTTAAAGTCTGTTATGCAGGTTGTTTTCTTTATTTTGTGTACAAAACTAACTCCCATAATGCATTTGTAACACATCTCTCCTTTCCCTCTCATTATGTAAATAACAGTTTAGTAGTAACTGTAGAGACTTTGTTTCTTTTTGATTGTAATGCTGTGGTCAAGTGTCAAAGGCTCAAACAAAGCATACAGAAAGTAAGAAAGATTTACTCCACTGAGAGGGTAGTAGATATGTGAAATAACCTACCAGAAGAAGTGTAGAGGTTAATACAGTGAGGGAATTTAAGCATATATATGTGATAGGCATAAGGCTGACAAGACCAAGGGCCAAATAAGGTTTGAGGTTTTTACAGTAGGAAAATGGGCAGACTAGATGGGCCGGGTGGTTCTTATCTGCCATCAAATTCTATATGTCTCTGTTCCTACAGCAAGACACTCTATTAGCATTTTTAAGTGCCTAACAACATATAGGTGATTTAAAAAAAAACTCTTTCTGAATCACTTTGAATCAGTTATTTGTTACAAAGTGATAGTTTCTATTTAAGAAGGCAGCAGCAACACAGTACAAGACCCTTTAAATAAATGTCAGTGCCCTCAGAGCTACACCACTATTCTCATGGGTGTGACCACAAGAAGCCCTGTGCTGGCAAATTTGCTATCAGTGGGGTTTTATGGAGAGGAGAGGACAACTGGGTGCTGGGTTGTATAGCTAGGGGCATTAGTAGCAGAAAAAGGGTAGTGGTCATGCCTCTCTACAGATCTCTGGGTAGACCTCACCTAAAGTATTGTGTACAGTACTAGAGACCCCAACTCCAGAAGGATATAGATATTCTAGAGAGAATTAAAAATGGTGAATTGTTCACAGGATGAGAAATATTATGACAGACTAAAAGATCTTGGAGGAAATGAGAGAGAGGGGATATGATAGAAACATTCAAATACCTGAAGGAGTTCAGTAGGGTAGTACATTTCAAAGGAGTAGAAACGTTAGGACAATAGGTCATAGTCAAAACTAGAGAGAAGCAGGTTTAGACATAATATAAAAGTTTTATTTTACTGAGAGGGTGGTAGATAAGTGGAACAGCCTACTAGAAAAAGCGGTAAAGGTAAATACAGTGACGGAATTTAAGCATGTATGGTGTAGACATAAGGCTATCCTGTGGTTTTTACAGTAGAAAATGGGCAGACTAGATGGGATGAATAATTCTTATCTGCTGTCCAAATTCTATGTTTCTAACTACTGTGAATGCTAACTGAGGTGCTGACATCACCCAACCTTACAGAACTACACAAGTGGCAGGACAAACCAATTAGAACGGGTGAGTTCTAAGATATAGGTCAGTGCCAGCCATTTAAAAAGGACTATTATTGCCCCTTTAAAGGGATAGTAATTAGTGATGAGCGAGCATGCTCGGCCGAAGCTCGGTTCGGCTCGAGCATCGCTCTGCTCGGCACATGGCGGTACTCGTACGAGTACCGCATGTGCTCGCCCGCCATGTTCGGGTCTCCTCCCCGCACGTTTCACGGCTGCTGCGCAGCCAATAAACGTGCGGGGAGGCTCTGACATCAGTGTAATGCCAGCAGCCATGTTGGCTGCTGGCATTACACTGATTGGCTGGCCAGAACCCGTGATCGGGTGCTGTATAGCACCTGACCAACGAGTTTGGCTCAGTCTTAGCCAGGGAGAGATGAGGATAGGAAGGGAAAGTCAGTGTAGGGAGAAGAAAAGTGTGTTTGAACAACATAAAGACCCAAAAGTCCTTTTTAGGACTATTGTGTGTGGGGGCAGCAGTTATATTTTGTTTTGGGGGGCAGAGTTTAAAAAAAAAACGTCACATATTCCGTTCACTGTGCCTAGCCACAGATTAGCAGCACATTCTGTTTAGTGTGCAAAGTTGCAGATTAGCAGCACATTCTGTTTAGTGTGCAAAGTTGAAGATTAGCAGCACATTCTTTTTAGTGTGCAAAGTTGCAGATTAGCAGGACATTCTGTTTAGTGTGCAAAGTTGCAGATTAGCAGCACATTCTTTTTAGTGTGCAAAGTTGCAGATTAGCAGCACATTCTGTTTAGTGTGCAAAGTTGCAGATTAGCAGCACATTCTTTTTAGTGTGCAAAGTTGCAGATTAGCAGCACATTCTGTTTAGTGTGCAAAGTTGCAGATTAGCAGCACATTCTGTTTAGTGTGCAAAGTTGCAGATTAGCAGCACATTCTTTTTAGTGTGCAAAGTTGCAGATTAGCAGGACATTCTGTTTAGTGTGCAAAGTTGCAGATTAGCAGCACATTCTTTTTAGTGTGCAAAGTTGCAGATTAGCAGCACATTCTGTTTAGTGTGCAAAGTTGCAGATTAGCAGCACATTCTGTTTAGTGTGCAAAGTGTAAAAAATAAAAGTCACATATTCCGTTCACTGTGCCTAGCCGCAGATAAGCAGCACATTCTGTTTAGTGTGCAAAGTTGCAGATTAGCAGCACATTCTGTTTAGTGTGCAAAGTTGCAGATTAGCAGCACATTCTGTTTAGTGTGCAAAGTGTAAAAAATAAAAGTCACATATTCCGTTCACTGTGCCTAGCCGCAGATAAGCAGCACATTCTGTTTAGTGTGCAAAGTTGCAGATTAGCAGCACATTCTGTTTAGTGTGCAAAGTGTAAAAAATAAAAGTCACTTATTCCGTTCACTGTGCCTAGCCGCAGATAAGCAGCACATTCTGTTTAGTGTGCAAAGTTGCAGATTAGCAGCACATTCTGTTTAGTGTGCAAAGTGTAAAAAATAAAAGTCACATATTCCATTCACTGTGCCTAGCCGCAGATAAGCAGCACATTCTGTTTAGTGTGCAAAGTTGCAGATTAGCAGCACATTCTGTTTAGTGTGCAAAGTGTAAAAAATAAAAGTCACTTATTCCATTCACTGTGCCTAGCCGCAGATAAGCAGCACATTTTGTTTAGTGTGCAAAGTTGCAGATTAGCAGCACATTCTGTTTAGTGTGCAAAGTGTAAAAAATAAAAGGCACTTATTCCGTTCACTGTCCCTAGCCGCAGATAAGCAGCACATTCTGTTTAGTGTGCAAAGTTGCAGATTAGCAGCACATTCTGTTTAGTGTGCAAAGTTGCAGATTAGCAGCACATTCTTTTTAGTGTGCAAAGTTGCAGATTAGCAGCACATTCTGTTTAGTGTGCAAAGTTGCAGATTAGCAGCACATTCTGTTTAGTGTGCAAAGTTGCAGATTAGCAGCACATTCTGTTTAGTGTGCAAAGTTGCAGATTAGCAGCACATTCTGTTTAGTGTGCAAAGTTGCAGATTAGCAGCACATTCTTTTTAGTGTGCAAAGTTGCAGATTAGCAGGACATTCTGTTTAGTGTGCAAAGTTGCAGATTAGCAGCACATTCTTTTTAGTGTGCAAAGTTGCAGATTAGCAGCACATTCTGTTTAGTGTGCAAAGTTGCAGATTAGCAGCACATTCTGTTTAGTGTGCAAAGTGTAAAAAATAAAAGTCACATATTCCGTTCACTGTGCCTAGCCGCAGATAAGCAGCACATTCTGTTTAGTGTGCAAAGTTGCAGATTAGCAGCACATTCTGTTTAGTGTGCAAAGTGTAAAAAATAAAAGTCACTTATTCCGTTCACTGTGCCTAGCCGCAGATAAGTAGCACATTCTGTTTAGTGTGCAAAGTTGCAGATTAGCAGCACATTCTGTTTAATGTGCAAAGTGTAAAAAATAAAAGTCACTTATTCCGTTCACTGTGCCTAGCCGCAAATAAGCAGCACATTCTGTTTAGTGTGCAAAGTTGCAGATTAGCAGCACATTCTGTTTAGTGTGCAAAGTGTAAAAAATAAAAGTCACTTATTCCGTTCACTGTGCCTAGCCGCAGATAAGCAGCACATTCTGTTTAGTGTGCAAAGTTGCAGATTAGCAGCACATTCTGTTTAGTGTGCAAAGTGTAAAAAATAAAAGTCACTTATTCCGTTCACTGTGCCTAGCCGCAGATAAGCAGCACATTCTGTTTAGTGTGCAAAGTTGCAGATTAGCAGCACATTCTGTTTAGTGTGCAAAGTTGCAGATTAGCAGCACATTCTGTTTAGTGTGCAAAGTTGCAGATTAGCAGCACATTCTGTTTAGTGTGCAAAGTGTAAAAAATAAAAGTCACATATTCCGTTCACTGTGCCTAGCCGCAGATAAGCAGCACATTCTGTTTAGTGTGCAAAGTTGCAGATTAGCAGCACATTCTGTTTAGTGTGCAAAGTGTAAAAAATAAAAGTCACATATTCCATTCACTGTGCCTAGCCGCAGATAAGCAGCACATTCTGTTTAGTGTGCAAAGTTGCAGATTAGCAGCACATTCTGTTTAGTGTGCAAAGTGTAAAAAATAAAAGTCACTTATTCCATTCACTGTGCCTAGCCGCAGATAAGCAGCACATTTTGTTTAGAGTGCAAAGTTGCAGATTAGCAGCACATTCTGTTTAGTGTGCAAAGTGTAAAAAAAAAAAGGCACTTATTCCGTTCACTGTGCCTAGCCGCAGATAAGCAGCACATTCTGTTTAGTGTGCAAAGTTGCAGATTAGCAGCACATTCTGTTTAGTGTGCAAAGTTGCAGATTAGCAGCACATTCTTTTTAGTGTGCAAAGTTGCAGATTAGCAGCACATTCTGTTTAGTGTGCAAAGTTGCAGATTAGCAGCACATTCTGTTTAGTGTGCAAAGTTGCAGATTAGCAGCACATTCTGTTTAGTGTGCAAAGTTGCAGATTAGCAGCACATTCTGTTTAGTGTGCAAAGTTGCAGATTAGCAGCACATTCTTTTTAGTGTGCAAAGTTGCAGATTAGCAGGACATTCTGTTTAGTGTGCAAAGTTGCAGATTAGCAGCACATTCTTTTTAGTGTGCAAAGTTGCAGATTAGCAGCACATTCTGTTTAGTGTGCAAAGTTGCAGATTAGCAGCACATTCTGTTTAGTGTGCAAAGTGTAAAAAATAAAAGTCACATATTCAGTTCACTGTGCCTAGCCGCAGATAAGCAGCACATTCTGTTTAGTGTGCAAAGTTGCAGATTAGCAGCACATTCTGTTTAGTGTGCAAAGTGTAAAAAATAAAAGTCACATATTCCGTTCACTGTGCCTAGCCGCAGATAAGCAGCACATTCTGTTTAGTGTGCAAAGTTGCAGATTAGCAGCACATTCTGTTTAGTGTGCAAAGTGTAAAAAATAAAAGTCACTTATTCCGTTCACTGTGCCTAGCCGCAGATAAGCAGCACATTCTGTTTAGTGTGCAAAGTTGCAGATTAGCAGCACATTCTGTTTAATGTGCAAAGTGTAAAAAATAAAAGTCACTTATTCCGTTCACTGTGCCTAGCCACAGATAAGCAGCACATTCTGTTTAGTGTGCAAAGTTGCAGATTAGCAGCACATTCTGTTTAGTGTGCAAAGTGTAAAAAATAAAAGTCACTTATTCCGTTCACTGTGCCTAGCCGCAGATAAGCAGCACATTCTGTTTAGTGTGCAAAGTTGCAGATTAGCAGCACATTCTGTTTAGTGTGCAAAGTGTAAAAAATAAAAGTCACTTATTCCGTTCACTGTGCTTAGCCGCAGATAAGCAGCACATTCTGTTTAGTGTGCAAAGTTGCAGATTAGCAGCACATTCTGTTTAGTGTGCAAAGTTGCAGATTAGCAGCACATTCTGTTTAGTGTGCAAAGTTGCAGATTAGCAGCACATTCTGTTTAGTGTGCAAAGTGTAAAAAATAAAAGTCACATATTCCATTCACTGTGCCTAGCTGCAGATAAGCAGCACATTCTGTTTAGTGTGCAAAGTTGCAGATTAGAAGCACATATTCCGTGTAATATGAAGAAGGCGGGTAAAAAGGGACGGGGAAGTGGACGTGATCCTGATAGTTCAGGGCGCAGGTCAGGACACGTAGAAACTGTGCCTGGTGCCAGAGCACAAGAAAGAAAGACATCCACCATACCTAGCTTCATGTCTCAGTTTACAGGGCGTCGCAGGACATCACTCTCGAGGTCAGACCACTGCGAACAGGTGGTCGGTTGGATTTCAGCTGATACTGCTTCCAGTCGGTTAAGCACCACCCTGTCTTCCACCAAGTCCACTCTCAGTAGCCAAGAGTCTGGTCAACATAATCCTCACCCTGATCATCCTTCCTCCCACCATAGAGGGTCTGGCCAAAGAGTGATCCCACACTGGGATATAGTGAGGAGCTCGTCTCATCACCAATCCTTCATTTGAACCTCTCTCCAAGCACGCTTGCAGAGGAACATGACATCTTGTGCCCTGATTCACAACCTCTAGAGGGTACCCAATCACAAGAAGATGACAGAGGTGAACGGCATTTAAGGTCAAAGGAAGTGGATGATGATGATGATGAGACACAGTTGCCATCAAATCAACCACTATTACTGTCTCAAGACCTTGATGAGGAGGATGATACACAGTTGTCAATGACTGAGTATGTGGTGGGATCAAGAAATGAGGAGGATGATCAGAGTGAGGAAGTGGAGGAGGACTTGGTGGACGATGAGGTGACTGACCCCACCTGGGAAGGTGGAGAGCCGAGCGATGACAGCAGTCCTGAGGGTGAGCCATCTGCAGCACCGCAACAGGCTGGAAGAGGCAGTGGTGTGGCTAAAGAAAGAATGCGGACCGCACCAAACCGGCCCGCAAACGTTCCACGGAGCACCCCCTTGCGTAAATCTCCCTTGCCAAGGGCTAGGTGTTCCGCGGTATGGCGTTTTTTTAAGGAAAGTGCGGACGACAAAAAAATTGTAGTTTGCAACCTGTGCCACACCAGAATGAGCCGAGGCATGAACACTAGAAACCTCACCACCACCAGCATGATCCGACACATGGCATCCAAGCACCGTAATAAGTGGGAGGAACGCCCGGATCGCCAATCTGTGTCTGCAGGCCACACCACTGCCTCCTCTTCCCCCTGTTTTCGGTGCCGGCCAATCGCCTGTCGAAGGCGCAGGCCCGCATACCTCCCGCCCTGCACCTGTACCATCTGAAGCACCATCAGCGACCACATCCACTTCCCTGTCCCAGCGCAGCGTCCAAATGTCGTTACCCCAGGCATTTGAGCGCAAGCGAAAATACCCAGCCACCCACCCACAGACCATAGCACTAACCTCACACCTTTCCAAATTACTGGCCATCGAAATGCTGCCATTTAGGCTTGTGGAGACTGAGTCCTTCCGCAGCCTGATGGCAGCAGCTGTCCCTCGGTACGCAGTCCCCAGCCGCCACTACTTTTCCCGGTGTGCCGTCCCCGCCTTACACCACCATGTGTCCCGTAACATCACCTGTGCCCTGACCAACGCAGTTACTGGGAAGGTCCACTTAACGACTGACACATGGACAAGTGCTTGTGGCCAGGGACGCTACATTTCCCTGACGGCACACTGGGTGAATGTCGTGGAGGCTGGGAGCGACGCGGACCCTGGGATGGCACAGGTGCTACCCACTCCAAGGATTGCGGGCCCTACCTCCATCAGGGTTTCCGCCAGCACCTACGTTATTGGCTCCTCCTCCTCCGTTTCCACCTCCGAATTCTCTGCGCGCAGCGCCACTCACCCATCAGCCGGTAGCTGGAAGCAGTTTAGCACTGCAGTGGGGAAGCGTCAACAGGCCGTGCTGAAGCTGATCTGCCTTGGGGACAAACAGCACACGGCCTCAGAGCTGTTGCAGGGGATTAGTCACCAGACCGAGCAGTGGCTCTCGCCACTCAACCTGCAACCAGGCATGGTTGTGTGTGATAATGGGCGTAACTTGGTGGCGGCTTTGGAGCTCGGCAAGCTCACACACGTACCATGCCTAGCGCATGTATTTAATTTAGTGGTTCAGCGATTTCTAAAAACCTACCCCAATTTGCATGATCTCTTGACCAAGGTGCGCCGCGTGTGTGCACATTTCCGTAAGTCATCAACAGCTTCAGCCGGCCTGTTGAAGCTGCAGCAGCGCTTACAATTGCCAGCTCACCGGCTGCTGTGTGACGTGAGCACGCGCTGGAACTCCACCTTCCACATGTTGGCCCGGCTTTGTGAGCAGCAGAGGGCAGTAGTGGAGTACCAGCTGTTTCACGGTCGTCGCCTCTCCGTTCAACTTCCTCTAATCAGAAGTGAGGAGTGGGAATGGATGTCAGACCTCTGTGAGGTTTTACGCAATTTTGAGGAATCGACACAGATGGTGAGCGGCGATAACGCTATTATCAGTGTAACCAGTGTCTACTGAAACGCTCGCTGCTCACAATTAAAACCGACGCTTTGCATGTGGAAGAGGTGGAAATGCGGGAGGAAGAGCTTACACAAGGTGATAGCCAGAGCACCCTCACTTCGTCTTCTCAACGACAATTGGAGGAGGCGGAGGAGGAGGAAGACACGGTTGCCTCCGCTACAGAGGGTAGCCATGGAACTTTAGTTCCATCTCTTCAGCGTGGGTGGGCAGAAGAGGAGGAAGAGGATGAGGAGATTGAGAGTCATCCTCCTGGTGAGGACAGCGAAATCTTGCCTGTTGGTACTCTGGCACACATGGCTGACTTTATGTTAGGCTGCCTTTCCCGTGACCCACGCTTTATACGCATTTTAGACAACACGGATTACTGGGTGTTCACCCTTCTGGACCCCCGCTACAAAGAGAATTTCTCATCTTTCATTCCTCCGGTGGAGAGGACAAGCAAAATGGTGCAATACCAGAAGGTTCTTGTCGAAAAATTGCTCCAAAATTTTCCATCTGACAACGCTGGCGGCAGAGTACGTGCTACCTTGGCCAACCGAGAAGGGGAGAAAAGGGGAGCACACAGCAGTTCCGACAAAGGCAGGGCAACACTCTCCAAGGCGTGGGACACCTTCATGACACCCCGCCAGCACCCTCACCCTGATGCGCAGCCTAGTGTCACAAGGAGGGAAAAGTTTTGGAAGATGGTGAAGGAGTACATAGCAGTCCGTGTCAGCGTCCTCAATGATCCCTCTGTGCCTTACAACTACTGGGTGTCCAAGCTGGACACATGGTATGAACTGGCACTCTACGCCTTGGAGGTGCTGGCCTGCCCTGCCGCCAGCGTTCTGTCTGAGCGGGTATTTAGTGCTGCTGGTGGCATCATAACAGATAAGCGTATCCGCCTTTCCACCGAAAATGCTGATAGGTTGACACTTATAAAAATGAACAAGGCCTGGATTTCCCCTGACTTCTCTACTCCACTGGAGGAAAGCCCCGGGTGAACATAAAGTCACTTTAGATATGTTATTTACAATGATGGGAATACTCTGTATTCCCATTCACCCCTTCCACCCAAAAAAGGGTATATGGTTGACTCTCTTCCATATACCCTGGGATATAATTTTTATATAGGGCCAGCTCACCAGCGGGCCCTGTGATATAATTTTTATATAGGGCCAGCTCACCAGCGGGCGCTGTTTGACAATTTTTGTATAGGTCAGCTCACCAGCGGGCCTTCTCATATAATGTTTTATTGGGTCAGCTCTCTAGCGGGCCCTCTCATATAATGTTTTATAGCGTCAGCTCACTAGCGGGCCTTCGCATATAATGTTTAGGATGGTCAGCTCCGCAGCAGACCCTCACCCATAATGTTTTAGATGGTCGGCTCAGCGCACGTTTCCCTCTTAATCATGGCCCCAGTTCAGAAAAATCGAGGAAATTTTTTGCAGAATTTGCCTCTGCGCACGTTTCCCTCTTAATCATGGACCCAGTTCAGAAAAATTGAGGAAAATTTTTTGCAGAATTTGCCTCTGCGCACGTTTCCCTCTTAATCATGGCCCCAGTTCAGAAAAATCGAGGAAATTTTTTGCAGAATTTGCCTCTGCGCACGTTTCCCTCTTAATCATGGCCCCAGTTCAGAAAAATCGATTAAATTTTTTGCAGAATTTGCCTCTGCGCACGTTTCCCTCTTAATCATGGCCCCAGTTCTGAAAAATCTATGAAATTTTTTGCAGAATTTGCAGATGATATACAAGTAAATATACAGCAAATACTGTTTGGTAACAATTTTTCGCCTAAAGTCGTTTTTATCTTCCTTTTTGTGTGTTTTACGGTCAGTCTTTAAAAATGGCGTACTACGGGCGAAACATCGTTCCCAGCAGCGACGTTGGAGTCCAAGATGCATCCAGACATCCTCCCTATGCTGTCCCTGAACCATTTCTGTGGTGTTTCCATCTTTTTCTGCCCTTTTCCTATGGACCAGGCACCCTCCCTTCATCAGAGCAGGGGGTGCCTGGTGTAATGCTCGAGTCCTCCCATTGACTTCAATGGGGCTCGGGTGCTCGGCCGAGCACTCGAGCCTCCGGGGGTGCTCGGCCAGAGCACCTGAACACCCGAGCATTGGGGTGCTCGATCATCACTAATAGTAATACTTCGTTTTAACTTTATTTTATTTTGTAGGCAATAAAAAAACATGAAGAATGATATAAGTCTTATCTCTCAAACCATTATGGTTTAAGAGATATTCACAAACAAAGTATCCCCCCCCCCGTTCAACCAGATCAGAAGGGAGGTGCCCAGGTAGACTGCAGAGAGGGACAATCTTCAATTAAGATAAGGGAAAAAGCTGAAAAACTTGTCAAGGGGGAAGGGCTTTCATTGTTTTCGTACAAAGAAAATTGTCCCCTTCTGTTATCTGTCTGGTCATACAACCAGATTCACATCTGAGAAGAGATGGCTTACACTAGGTAAAAGGGGCGGGGAGGGGAAACTTTGCTTGTGAATATCTCATAAACCATAAAGGTTTGAGAGATAAGACTTATATCATTCTTCATGTTTTTTTAATGCCTACAAAATAAAATAAAGTTAAAACGAAGTATTACTATCCCTTTAAGCCTGCTTGCTCCCATCCAAATCCATCATATATCTCAAAAACAAAACAAGAAAAAAGAACCCAATAGTGTAATATGCTTAAAATCACCTACAAATACAAGTAAATCATGAAATTACTCACATTGTAAAATGGTCAAAATTGGGGATAGCCAAGGCTGGCAATCAGGCTAGTGCAGGGCTGGTGCAAGGATTTTTGCCACCCTAGACAAAACCTAATTTTGATGCCCCTTGGCTCTGCCCCTTGTGCCCGCCCCTTTATGCCCCACCCATGTATGTGTATAAGTGTCCGTGTGTTTGTGTGTTTCCAATATGTGTATAAGTGTCAATCTGTGTGTTCCTTATATGTGATAGGATAAAATATTTCACAATACAGAAATATTATATTACATCTGAAAATTTGGAATACATTTAGATTATTTTGGTTGTGGGGATACTGTGGTAAGATATCTAAAGACAGAAAATCAGGATTTTTGTTCTCAGTAAAGATATGTAAACAAATAAGCCACTGAAGAACTTAATCTTGAAAGCAATGTGTTGTGCTGGCGTCTCCTACCTCCGGCGGGGGTTTCCCCATGTGGCCATCCTGCGGCCGTCGGGTGCTTCCGGCTGGTGGGGGTGATGTCATCGGCTCTCCGTCGGGCTTTCTTGCGGCAGCCTATGAGACCACTGCTGGCGGGGCGCCTGAGTTCCATGCCTCCAGCCTGCCCAGTCCTGTCCAATAAAAGGCCTCACTAGACGGAGCTCAGACGCTCTAGTATTGAGTTCCGTCTAGTGGCATCTCGTCGGTTGTGCGGCTCCTCCTCCTCTATTTATATACAAGAATGATCTGTCTGTTTTTCTGTCTATATATCTACCCTTATATCTACCTAACAATAATGCATTTCTGGCTGAATGTTACAAGCCATGCAGGTACAAATTACAAACTGTAAATTACTACCCTTACAATTTATAGTTCCAGACACAATTAACAAGACACTGACAGTGTCACACTGTATAGCCAAAGGAAGTTTGTCCATTGTTGGGTCATCAATAGCAAGAAATTACTTGCATAACTTCACAAAAATGGTTTATATACTACACAACAGAAGAAAAAGGAATGATATTCTCCTCTGTGCAAAAACGTGAGGTTCAAACACAATTAGAATCAAACCACAGCTCCTTGTATAGTAGCTGTAATGTATTTCCCTGTGTCAAATGTATCCTCGCTGCCTTGGACAGAATTCCTAATGAATCAAGTCTGCCAGTTTTGGATCTCTGATATACATGACATCTATTGGCGATGCACCGCTCATTGGGGGTGGCAGGGCGCCGCTCTCTCTCGCTGCTTGCTCTCTCTCCTACTTTCTTCACACAGCAGTCAGCAGCCACCGAGGTGTGTTCGGCTCTGACTGCACTGCGCCCCCAGCAGATGTGCGACCTTAGGTCGGCGCCTATCTTGTCTATAGGTGGAGCTGGCCCTGGGCTAGTGGAAATATCAAACCGTCTCCACTCAGTGTTGCCCGTGGCTGTTCCGTCCTCCCATACACAAACTGCTTCTTTGTTTTCGCTAATTTTAATAAAGACCAAAAAAGTAGCTTAAAGTAAATATAAAAACAAATAAATGTAAAATACTTAAAGGCTACACCATCATATCACAATAAAAATGTTTCCAAAATGTATCCTATTCCATCACTGCCCTTTCCTCTCTGTGTTTCCTTTCAACAATAGTCAAGCAATTGAACTCTAGGCACAAAGGAGATATCATACAAGTACACTGACAGCTTTGGTCCCATTAGACTTAAAGGGATAGCAATACTTCATTTTATCTTTATTTTATTTTGTGGGCATTAAAAAAAACATGAAAAACGATATGTCTTATCTCTCAAACCTTTATGGTTTGAGAGATATTCACAAGCAAAGTTTCCCCTCCCTCCCCTTTTACCTAGTGTAAGCCATCTCTTCTCAAATGTGGAATGCAGTCCATAGACCAGACAGATAACAGCAGGGGACAATCTTCTTCCTATGAGAACACTGAAAGCCCTGCCCCCCTTGACAAGTTTTTAGGTTTTTCCCTTATCTTAATTGAAGATTGTCCCTCTCTGCAGTCTACATGGACACCTCCCTTCTGCTCTGGCTCAGCAGTGTTACATCAGTAAAAGGGGCAGGAGGGGGATACTTTTTCATTGAATTACTCTTGAACTACAACTGTGACAGAATTGAAATAACACTCTCCAAACTCCAAATAATATGATGATTAATTAGAGCTGCTTTTATTATGAAACATTACTAAGTCAGAGAATCTTAATTCTAGTCTTTTGCATCCCCTAGCAGTAAATGGTTTCAGATATCTTACAATGAATACTGGTAGCTTCCTCATTAGATCAGGTAGCTCTGTCAAAATGATTAAAGTGAACATTGCTAAGAACTACACAACACCTAATGTAGCAAATCCATGACAACTCATTCTGTATATTAATGTTTTTCCAAAATGT
The DNA here is from genome assembly GCA_037306005.1 of Rhinophrynus dorsalis. NCBI lineage: Eukaryota > Metazoa > Chordata > Amphibia > Anura > Rhinophrynidae > Rhinophrynus > Rhinophrynus dorsalis. The sequence continues at coordinate 149,519,732 of CM074722.1, read as the reverse complement.
GCTTTCCCATCTCCTCCTCACACTTTCTTCTCTTTTACATTGCAGTGATAGAACATTATTGCATGTGGTAGCTTCTCAGTAATATACAGAAGCATATCATTATATGCCATTATCATTTAGTTATACAGTTATAAGGAATTTGATGGCACATATATATATATATATATATATATATATATATATATATATATATATATGAAACACTATCAATAACACAGAAGAAATAAAGGAATGATGATAAGTCGATACCTAAAGTTGTGGCTGAGAAGAAAGTTGCAATCTTACTCTTTTTGGCACTCCTTTTTCATCTTAACTGTACCAACTTTGTTCTAAATGTACTGTAGTTCATCCATGATAAAAACTATGTTAAGTTTAATGGTTGAAAATAATGTTTCAAAATAAAAGCAGCTCAAATTAATCATCATAGTATTTGGACCATGGAGAGTGTTATTTCAATACTGTCAGAGTTGTAGTTCAAGAGTAATTGAATGATAGAGTATCCCCCTCTGATGTAACACAGCTTACCTCAGAGCAGCAAGACTGTCCAGATGGATCTCAGAGAGGGACAATCTTCAATTAGCATAAGTGAAAAACCTGTCAAGGGGGCAGGGTTTTCCTTATGCTCACAGCAGAAGATTGTCTTGTTGTGAGCTGTCTGGTCTGTGTACAAGATTCCACATCTGAGGGTAGGTGGCTTGCACTAGGTAAAAGGGTCAAGAGGGGGATATTTTATCATTCAATTTCTCTTGAACTACAACTATGACAGTATTTAAATACCACTCTCCACGGCCCAAATACTATAAAGATTAATTGGAGCTGCTTTTATTCTGAAACATTACTATTCCTTTAACTGCAGTTGTTTCCACATGAGGCTTGGTGATGTTAGAAGCTCTTGGGTAGAAATTGGCAGTACAAGTATAGCAAAGTAATAAGAGAGGAGGAGTGCAGTAGATGATAGTGATTTGGGAAGTACTTGAAAATCAGGCTTTAGAACCAAGGAAAAATAATACAGGAGCTGCACAAACAGCCTCCACGATCCTATTTCCCAGTGATATGCCTTGTCTCTCCTTCCTCACACACCACCAACATGGTGCTACTTACAGCCAAGTGCAGCTTGGCAATTCAGCACTCCTTGTTACTCCAACCACTTTGGTGAAGAAAAACTGAATTCTACCTTCTCCAGCCCAAAGTAATTTAACAGAAGCAACTGCTGCACTCAGGTTCACAGAAATCTATTACAAAGTCTGGTACTGGCCACAGCAAAAAAGCACACCTTGGGTACAGCATACCCCCCAAGTGTCCTTCTTTAGGAGGGACAGTCCCTCTTTTAGACCTAAATCCCCTTGCCCCTCTTTCCCAGATTGCATGGTGTATATAAGTGTATCACATTGTTCTACAGCAATAAATCTCACATTATTGTTTGTTTAAACATCAGTATATGTGTTTGTAAATTAGTGTCTGTAAATAAAATACTTTGGTCTTGTTATAAGTCATTTATTATGTTACACAAGGAGGTATCAATAGGTCTTGAAATAGCCTAAAAATGCTTGGTAATGCCCCACACACCAGCCACGCCCCCAGCAACACCCCCTATAACAAAAGTGTCCCTCTTTGGCAAGTTTAAATGTTGGGACGTATGGTACAGATTATCACATTTCAAGCAAAAATATGCTGGATCAGAGTTTCATAATGTAAATTTTTATTGGCATAGTAGGTGTGTCCAGTAATCAAAACCATGCTGTTGTGATAAGACAAGTGATTGGCAATAAAAAATGAATGTGATATACCAGTTTATAACATGACTAGTGTAAAAGCCCGTGTACACGGGCCAAGGTCCAGGTAATGTTAACCCTTTGAGTGCCAGAGGGGGTACGCAATACATTACTTTGCAATGCTTTGCATACCCCACTGGCACTCAAAGGGTTAAGCAGCTGCTACCTCACTGCTCCACGCGATGCAGTCTTGTGTCATCTCACTCACACGATGCAATCATGCGCAGTAGAGACTGCCCGAACGCGTGCAGTCTCTACTGCGCAAGACGGCTTATGACAAACATCCTAGCGAATTATTATATAGGATTTGGTCTTGCATAGCCTCTCATTTATTACTCTGCTTAAGTGCCTGCCAGCTCCAAAGGTTTTGTCCTGCACAACAATGTATTGGTTACCCCTCTCACACTCAAAACGTTTCTTCTGGCCCATTGCATATTATAATAGTTCCCCTGTTCATCTCCCTGCTCTGGTGTTACCATGTTTTCAGTGAGTCAAAAGGAGGGATGGCCGGGATTTTGGAGAGACATTTGAACAGGCTCTTCTCCCAGACACAGGTACTAAGAGGAGCTGAGCATGGTTGTAATACATATATAACACTCGCAGGATACTTTGTTATCTATTTTGCACTGAACATCCCTTTACTACTGAAATGGTTAAAAACAGTGGATCCAATGGTATACCTCCCCACTTCCCCTGGGTCCTGAACATTTTCCTCATAGATGTCTTCAGTGTGCCCGAATCTATTAATAAAGTCCCTCCCTGTATTTTAGAGAGACATTATCACCAAAAATGAAAAACATTAAAAAAATGTTATGTGTTCCTAGCAAGAGGTTTTTTTTTTTCCTTTGGTCCAAATGTTCTAAATTCTTTCAAAATAAAGATAAACCATGGCTGAGATAACATTAACAGAGATAACTGTTTTGAGATTAGAATCTACCCAGTTCAGTTATTTCCTATGTATTTACTTGCCTACATCATACTATACATTGCTTTTATGACTTGACTTTACAGGGGTGAAATGACCCTACAAAGCTGTCTACATTTAAATATGAATATATAGGTTAAAAAGTAACATTTTGCATGTGTGTGTATGATGGTATAATTGCACTTTTATGTGAGAAAGTTTTCCATTCAAATGACTAATATAATTGTAAATAAAGTCCTATAGACGCATTTCAAATTGCTTAATTCAAAAGTGTAACAAAGAATACATACCTCCCACGTGTTCCTATTTATGAGAGACAGTCCCTGTTTGAGACTCAAATACATCTGTCCCTCTTTCCTACCTTGATGTCCCTAGGAGATCACATTGTATGGTGTGTCTATTGCTCCACAGCAATACAGCTCACATTGGTGTTTGATTACACCTCTGTATATGTGTTTTAGAATTTAGTCAGTGTATATGAAATACTTTGTTCCAATTCATTTATTCAGTAACATAAAGAGGTGTCAACAGGTCATAAAATAACCTAAAAGTGTTCTGTAATCCCCCCACCAGCCTCACCCCCAGCAACACCACCTAAAACAAAAGTGTCCCTCCTTGGCCATTTGAAATGTTGGGAGGTATGAGACTAAAGCAAAATAAATAAAATAAATAATAGTAAGTACCAGTGAAATCTCCAATGAAACATTCAACAATGTTTGCATAAAACACATTAGTTTGTGCCCCATTTATATCCATTGCAGAGACAAGTATTACATTTTGACAAGTGTTTCTCTTTGATTGCTTTAGAAGCAGAGTTATGTATATTTTTATTTATGACTGATGAATGCTATGAGGAATCAGTTTAGCAAAAGGCAGAATGAGACCTAGGCAATCAGATCTGACCTAATCAGAAGCCAAGGATTCCTTATTGTTTGCAATACAAACCAACAAGCCACTGCTATCCCATTATACATCAGCTCAGAGCAGTGGCTGGCAACCTGTGGTATCCACCTGTTCAGGACTACAATTACCATAATCTCCCACCAGCCAACATCTGGCTGGGGATGATAGGAATTGTAGTCATAGACAGATGGAAGGCCTCAGGTTGCACACATCTGGTTTAGAGCACAATTAATGCAACTACTTAAATCAAACATATATAACCTAAAGTAATTAACACAATGATCTCATATGGCATAAGTGGAAAATTCATATATCTTAAAACATGATTCTCAGTTTTTGGGTGCTACTAGGTGTATACTCAAGTCTGTCTGACAGCATTCCACTTCAGTCAGGGTTCAGAGTCTCTTTCCTGTGTTCTACAGGTCAGTGCACATTTCTTGTAAGTGCAGGAGCTATTTTGGATAGCAAACAGGAAAATGGCCCCTAGAAGCTATCTGGACCTGAAGTGAAGCAGTGTACCTGTGTATATTGGGACTAGGGCCCATCAATGAAGACTGAATCAAAACACCAATGAAGGAAGCCAGTGGGAATCTGGGATGGCATGAGCTGTGTTTCTTCCTTTTGTTTTGTATCTCCAGTTGATGTGCTATATCATGATGTGCTCCAGGTTGGTAAAAGCCTATAGAAAACAAATTAAACAGAGGAACAGAACACCACTGAAATGCATATTCACTACCTCATCTGCCTTTCCTTGGCACAAGAGATGTAAAGAGGAGAAGAAATGGCATAGATGGATTAGTACAAAATTGATAGATAGGCACAATACACACATATAAGTTCCTGTGCTCTTTTTAGTGTGGAATCCCCCTAACTGAAGCATTTGCAGTGCAGTATATTCATATAAGAGATGCACAGTGAATGATTCAAAACTAAACATACACAGTGCAGTATATACAGTGTGAAACCTACACAGTGCAGTATACATATGAGAGATACACAGTACAGTATACACAACAACTGAGATACACAGTGCAGTATACACATGAGAGATACACAGTACAGTATACACAACATCAGAGATACACAGTGCGGTATACACAACATCAGAGATACACAGTGCGGTATACACATGAGAGATACACAGTGCAGTATACACAATATGAAAGCTACACAGTGCAGTATACACAATATAACAGCTACACAGTGCAGTATACACTGTATGAAGTACACAGTGCAATATACTCAATATGAAAGTTATACATTGCAATACACACATTATGAAAGATACACAGTGCAGTATACACTATATGAAGGATACCCATTATGAAAGATACACCGTGCAGTATATATATAACATAATATATATTCAATGCAGTGTACATATAAGAGATACACAGTGCAGTATACACTAAATGAAAGCTACACAGTGCAGTATACATATGAGAGATACACAGTACAGTATACACCATCTGAGATACAGAGTGCAGTATACACATGAGAGATACACAGTGCAGTATACACAATATGAAAGCTACACAGTGCAGTATACACAATATAACAGCTACACAGTGCAGTATACACTGTATGAAGTACACAGTGCAGTATACACAATATAACAGCTACACAGTGCAGTATACACTGTATGAAGTACACAGTGCAATATACTCAATTTGAAAGTTATACATTTCAATACACACATTATGAAAGATATACAGTGCAGTATACACTATATGAAAGATACCCATTATGAAAGATACACCGTGCAGTATATATATAACATAATATATATTCAATGCAGTGTACATATAAGAGATACACAGTGCAGTATACACTAAATGAAAGATACACAGTACAGTATAAGCTATATGGAAGATACACCATACAATATACATAACATAAAAGATATTCAATGCAGTATATTTAAAAGATACACAATGCAGTATACACAATATGAAAAAGTTACCATGCATAATAAACAGTGTGGTATTCCTTTATGTTCCTTTCTGTCACTAACACCATGGATTGTTTAGAACTCAGGGAAATGATAAACAATAAGTTCACTCAGTTTCAGGTCATTTGAAAATTGATGGAAATTCCCAGACAGCCCCATTCTTTCCTTGATATGGACAGGAAGTTAAAAAACAGTAGGCACATGAGTATATAAAAAATCCCATTTCCAGCAGCAGCTATGGGAAGATAGCTTTGGAATCTGTAAGGTGTTCGGGGGTTTCCCTGTGTTTACTGTAATTTATAAAGTTGAATATTTGACCCAGTGCCATAGTGTCTCTCGTGCCTGCATTGTCTTCATTATGGAGAAATGTATCAGCCGGTGAAGGAAGTTGCATCATCAGACTGGCAAGAAAGCTTAACCCGTTGAGTGCCAGAGGGGTACGCAATGCATTGGCACTCGGCTCTGTACCAAGACAGCAGATATTTTAAATCATTGGATGCTACAAACATCTCTACTTCATTGCATCACAATTTAATGGAGATCTAGAAATATATAATTTGCTCACAGATAAGAACCAATTGACCCATCTAGTCTGCCCTTTTACCTATCTAACTTACTTATTTCTTTAGCCATGTATCAATCCCAAGAGTTCTTATTTTTACCTCTTTAGATGCTGATACTTCTGCTGGGAGGCTTTTCCCTGTAGCTAACACACTTCCCAAAAAGTAATTTTTTGTCTTATTTCATCTCATTTTTCTACTCCGATTTTAAGATTTGTCTCCTTGTTCTGATTTTCCTTTAATTCTGAAAATAGGTTCCCTCCTTAATTTTATTAAATCTCTTAATATATTGGAAGTTCCCAATGGAATCTCCCTTCTATCCTCCAAGCTCTCTATTGTAAGGTCCTGGACTATTGCCTGATACAAGCTGCATTGCTATGTTCTGGCTAAGGGGACTAAAGGTCCACCTTTCACACTTAAAGCCCGGGGTCTTGTTGCCAGCTTGGGGCATTTAATGGTGCTAATCTCCTTACTAGTAACAGTGCAAATTAGCTGTATGATGTATTAATAATGCATGAGGTTGGCCCAAGCCTGAGGTCTTTTGGGAACCTAATAACTCCCCTGCCTGATACATAAACCATGCATCATTTTTGTAGCCTTTCTTTGAATAGTCACAACAAGAACAGTAGACCTAATAGACCTGCCACAAAAAAGAACTTCAACATCAAAAAACACTTTTTGTATTACACACCGCACCCCCGACTGGAAGGACCCTAATTTCTTTTTGTATTTGCTTACCTATGTCAGATCTGCTTCCCGTTGTACAGCTTTGTGAAATATTTTGCTGCTTTATAAATAATATTAATAATGATAATATTTGTCTCTAATTTATTAATGTCTTTCTGGACGTTTTTGGGTGTTTTTTTTTGTCAAGGCACCTTAACAAAATGTTTGAAGTTTTCAGGGCTCATCTAACTTTATATAGCTCATTTGTCAAGGGGTAATGAAGGGTACATATATCTGTCTTTATAAAAAATATGGGTCACCTTTAGTGGATGTCCACAGTGCACTAAAGTGCCACAGCACACTGGTTGAGAACCACTGTTCTAGAGATAAGGTGTCCAGAACTGTATACAGTACACTAGGCAAGGGATAAAGAGTGGTTTATGAAGTGGCATTAGAATCTCTCTTCTTCTGCTTATAGTTTAAGCAGGAGACTACCTGGAAACGAGAGCCATTAAGGTGCTTCGCCTCAGGCAAGTTAAGATACATTAGATACATTTAAGATACAATAGATAAATGTAAGAGAAGACTGGATACACTTCTTTCAAAAGGAAACATACAGAATTATACTGTTTATCAGTAGGCAGATCAGGAAGGCCTGATAAAGACTAACTTATTTGATAGCAGGCAAGCTATAAAATTCTCAGGCACTGAGGTATAAGGCAAAGGTTGAACTTTATGGACTTGTGTCTTTATTCAACCTAATTTACTATGTTACTAGGGTGCATTATTATGGTGCCCAGGGTGGCCCAGCAGGCAGTTGGAAAGAATTCAAACAATAGGGGCTGCATGCTGTGTCTTCTTGGGTGGTTGGAAGATAGAGTGGCGTTTATGGTATTAGGGAAATCAGATGTGGGGATATAAGTAAGCCAGGCTGACCTCAGAACTAACCATTTTTGTTTCTTCTGTCCTTCAGACAGATGCAGGAAGCTAGAGTATGGCCAACAAGGAGGATTTGTATTTCTAAGAGGTACCGCCTAGATACCTGGGTGGCAGGTAGGGCAGCTTTGGTTTCCAAACCACAGCACCAGTGTTTCTTCTCCCCTCTGCTTCTGTCTCCATGTATGTCTGTTCTGTCCACCCTGCTATTTCCCCTCATGTCTCCTCTTATCCCCCTCTTGAAATGAATCCTTCCATGCTAGTGATTCCCTCAGTGTGGTCTCTCTTTGCCTTTCCTGCATGGTCCTGTCCCTGAGGAGCAGGCCTCCTTATTCATGTGGTTCCAGTTAGGTGGCTGGCAGCTCTAGATTCATTGGCAGGTTTGCCTCAAGGGATCATTTCTAACAATAGGAAAACTAGTTGCCCGTATACTGGCTAGCAGGTCAGTACAGTAAAAAATAATACACATTTTTTGTTTTTAAAGATTGCAAGGCAGACATATGCTTAATTTAAATAGAATGAAATGGGTTTTGTTTGGAAAGCAATTTATCATCATATTTCTAAGTTAAATACAATACATTATGAGCACAAGGGACACATAGCAATTACTATTGACAAGGTATATTGGAAACACATAAATCACATTAATGAGGCTCATAAAGTAGTTAGGTTATACAATGTAATAAACTTTTTTTTTTGCTAAATTTAAAGAGGTATCTTTTACACCTTTTATTTTTATTTTATAAAAAATTTTCCTATACACTGTACAAAATAAGGTCAGAGCTCAAAAACATTATAAATAAAGGATTTTATCTCCACCCACATATTTCACAAATAAGAATCAGACTTCCTATAGTACAATACAATGTACAATACAATGTACAATGCAACATACAATACAATGTACAATACAACAAACAATACAATGTACCATACAATCTACAATACATCATACAAAACACTGTACAATACAACATACAATACAATGTACAATACAATGTACAATACAACATACAATACAATGTACAATACAATCTACAATATATCATACAAAACACTGTACAATACAACATACAATACAATGTACAATACAATGTACAATACAACATACAATACAATGTACAATACAATGTACAATACAATGCAACATACAATACAATGTACAATACAACATACAATACAATGTACAATACAACAAACAATACAATGTACAATTCAATCTACAATACATCATACAAAACACTGTACAATACAACATACAATACAATGTACAATGCAACATACAATACAATGTACAATACAATGTACAATACAATGTACAATGCAACATACAATACAATGTACAATACAATCTACTATTCAACATATAAAACACTGTACAATAAAATGTACAATACAATGTACAATACAATCTACAATAAAACATACAATAGAACATACAAAGTACAATGCAACGTACAATACAATCTATAGTACAACATACAAAACACTGTACAATACAATGTACAATGCAATGTACAATACAATGTACAATGCAACATACAATACAATGTACAATACAATCTACTATTCAACATACAAAACACTGTACAATACAATGTACAATACAATCTACAATACAACATACAATAGAACATACAAACAATGTACAATGCAACGTACAATACAATCTACAATACAACATACAAAACACTGTACAATACAATGTACAATACAATGTACAATGCAACATACAATACAATGTACAATACAATGTACAATACAACATACAATACAATGTACAATACAATGTACAATACAACATGCAATACAATGTACAATACAATCTACTATTCAACATACAAAACACTGTACAATACAATCTACAATACAACATACAATACAATGTACAATCCAACATACAATACAATCTACAATACAACATACAATACAATGTACAATGCAACGTACAATATAATCTACAATACAACATACAAAACACTGTACAATACAATGTACAAAACAATGTACAATGCAACGTACAATACAATGTACAATACAACATACAAAACACTGTACAATACAATGTACAATGCAACGTACAATACAATGTACAATACAATGTACAATACAATGTACAATACAATCTACTATTCAACATACAAAACACTGTACAATACAATGTACAATACAATCTACAATACAACATACAATACAACATACAATACAATGTACAATGCAACGTACAATACAATCTACAATACAACATACAAAACACTGTACAATACAATGTACAAAACAATGTACAATGCAACGTACAATACAATGTACAATACAACATACAAAACACTGTACAAAACACTGTACAATACAATGTACAATACAATGTACAATGCAACGTACACTACAATGTACAATACAACATTCAATGCAATTCAATGTCCATTTCAAAGCACTTTACAACATATTGTACAATACAATGTACAATACAACATACAATACAATGTGCAGTGTGATTTGCAATACAACATACAATACAACGTGCAATATAAAGTGCAATACAATGTATAGTGCAATATGCAATGCAACATACATTACAGCATACCATACAACACGCAACATAGTGCATAATAAAACATACAACACTATACATCCCACCTACACTTGCAGCCTACTATCAAGGTTATGATCTCTCCCTCACTGGTAATACGGTGTGTAGGGATGGACAAAATGTTTTGCCTCAAACTGAAGTGTCCCTTCTTTTCCCATCAGGATAGTATAAAAAGATTGTGAGGTTCCTGCAATATGCCATTCTGTGTTTGTTAGAGAATGTGGAAGAGAGAGAGCAGCACAATTTTTGAGCTAGAGAAGATACGCAAATAAAATAATAAGCAGTCAATTTGTTGTCTGTTAGGGGAATCTGGGGGGCTCTGGAGGAGTGTGAAGGGAGAAAGGGGATTTTCCCAAAATTTTGTTTGAATGAGAAGAGGCAGGAAGGTGACTCAAGTTCCTTAACGAGCTGGCTGAGTCTCTGTTACTGACTTACTGATAGAATAATTTGAAGACTGGCACAGTAGACTGAGAAGTTCAGCTTCCATTGACTCGTACATCGGTATAATTAGTAAGGTCTGTCAACATCCCTACTGTAAAAAATAAGATTTCAGTGAAATTGAGAGAGAGAGAGAGAAAGAGAGCAGCAACAGCTAAAATTCCCTTTACATCAGCAACAGGCAAAGGGGGAAGAAGAAGTTTCACAGGGAGTGTTATTTATTTATTTTTAAAAGCGTTTTTTTTAATAAAGTTTAATATCCTTTTTTAAGTAATGTATTAAGGTATAAAGTACAATGTATGAGTGCACAGAAAGTACGAACATATCAAGACACATTGAAACAAATTATCAAAATTATTACAATTTGTTGAATCATCTAATTATCTGGCATTGAACAGAAGTAGGGGCTCAGGCAGAAATCCCCATACTGTGGGGGAAAATGGAAAATAGAGATAGTGAAAGTGATAGTAATACTTGAAATTCAATACATTTAATTTGGTCGATATTTAAAAAATCAATGAACTGTGTCATTTCCGATCTCCCAAACCTTTATGGCTTGGGAGATATCAGTCTGCAAAATTCCCCCCATCCTCCCCTTGTGCTGACGTCAGCTTTCTAACTTACAGACGGAGATCCCAGTCCATAGACCGTCCTTCGGCTCTTCAGCAGAGCTGTGATCACGGTAGTTACAAAGCATGGGATCCTGGGTTCAAATCCCACCAAGGACAACATCTGCAATGAGTTTGTATGTTCTCACCGTGTTTGCGTGGGTTTCCTCTGGGTACTCCGGTTTCCTCCCACACTCCAAAAAACATACTGAGAGGTGAATTTAGACTGTGAGCCCCAGTGGGGACAGGGACCAATACCAATATGAGTATAAAGCGCTGCGTAATCTGTGTGCGCTATATAAAAATAAAGAATTATAAAATTTATTATTATTAACCCCAACAATAGGAGAGCGCTACAACTGAATATATATAAAATATACTGTTTATTAAAAAATATATCTATAAAAAATATTATAAAAAAAACAACAGAAAATGAGACAACAGCAATAAGTACATGTACAATAATAAAGCACTTAAATGAAATGTACTGCTCCGGAGCTATATAGATGTTGTTGCACTTCACTTGCTGCATTAAATCTCACTAAAAACACCTTCCTGGGGATGCTACTAATAACAACATAGTAGAAGTATCATAGAAGTATTGCAATATTGTATTTCTCTTGTGCAATATGTAAAAAAATTTGCAGTTTGGTTACTCGGTACACTAAACGAGTTTGGGATTGGAGCAAAACAATTGACTGTATGTATATGCTGTGAATGGTGGTGACTTTTTGTACACACGGGTCACCGTGATCGGTCTATAATGTATACCTGGTTTGCAAGCACACAAAGGGCATAGGTGTCTTCATGCATATGTAATTAGTTCTTATACAGTAGATATATCCTTAAATTACCTTCCTTAGCAGAGATAGTGGTATATTGTTTCTTTATCCCTGCTTTTCTAATCAGATATCAGAGGCATCTAAAAGTGTAAATAAATAGGTGAAAATCAATAAATAAAATCAAAATATAGATATTTCAACTTTACATATTCTGCACTTGCAGAATATGCAAAGTCAAAAGTATATATTACTCCCCTTTAAAGATAAGGTTTTGTAAAAAAAAAAAAAAGTATCACCACATTTTGCTGAGCTTTATTAATGACATCCCATGTGACATCATTAAATGTTTTACTAACATTACAGAGAAGATTCAAAGTTAGCATTAAAGAAACATTTACCCTAAGTTTTGCAAACTTTCTTCATTTGACCGATAATTTTAACATTAGCGTTAAGGAAAGTTTTTGGCCATTATTTCCTTAGTTGTTTTTTATCACCAACATTATACATTGCTTCTGTGTTTGACTTGATTCAACGCCCACTAGCATTTAACTACCGCTAGCATTTGATCAGTGAGGCAATATTTCCTTTTGTCTGTTGATCAAACCTTGAAGTGTGCAATCAATTTTATGTTTGACTGATAAGTTTAATCAAAATGTATATTTCTTTGCACACAACTGAGTTGAAGAATCTATTATACTTATAACATCTATTCAACTAACATTACAGCAATAACGTTGAATGAATTTTAACATTTATTGTATGCAATCGATCAAATATGGGATTGGTCAAAACTCTGTAAAAGGGTTAACTGACCACATGTGGTAATTAAAAACTGTAATTGCTGACACCCATAAAACAATCCTGTTCTGCCTTCTCGTTACTAGTCTACCACACAACCCCAATTAATTACTGAGGCCTAATTATTAGGGGATGCATGTAGATTCTGTGGGGACATATAGATTTTTATCTCTGACAGTTCAGAAGTGTGTATTTATGCTTGTGTGTATGTAAAGAAAGAAGGCACACACTATAGAATGCACTTGCTAAGAAGTATTAGGGGAAGTGCATCTCCCATGTAATTAATATAAACATATGCTAAACTGGCCCATCAATCTCAATGAGGACAAGACTGTCATGTAGAACAGTTCAGCAGTGAGTAAAGGCCGGTAGTGGGCAATGCGAGATCTTCCATTGTTGCTGAACTACAACTCTCATCTTCCTGGACGATAGGATTGTAATCCAGGAGTAGCTGGAGGGCCTCATGTTGTTGGTTTTTGGAAGATTTTGGGAGTTTTAGTTCAGCAGTAGCTGGAGGTCTTTATGTTGCACACCCCTGGTGTAGGCTGTATTAATGGCATACAACAGAATGCATGAATATGTTGCTCTGCTATTTATTGGAGTAATAATAAGTTGAGGCATATGTGTGAAGCCAAGAGAGAAGCAATTCTGAGGCATAGGAAACAAACAAAATAAATCCAAGTTATTTAAAATGGGCTTTTAAACTCTTTGTTGCTAGAATGAGCATATAAGGGGTTAATGTTTTTAATGTTGTGCAGCTTTGAGATATGCTACATTGGGGGAGATTTATAAAATGGCTTCTAAGTGTAAATTTAAGAACTGTCACTAAAGTTCATAACTTCGGGTCATATTTAACCCCTTAACGACCGGGGGATCGGCGCCGCGATGCGATCTGAACGTCCGCGGAGCTTTTTTTTTTTTTTCATTTTCTGGTTCTGGACTCCCTGAACAGCATGCAGCCTCGGGGGGAGCCCGGAAATCCATGGCGGTCATAGTACGTCATGGGTCGTTCAGTCAGTTCGACCCTTGACGTACTATGACCGTCAAGGGTCGTTAAGGGGTTAAAGTCAAGTTTATAAATATGACTGTCTGAGAATATTCCGAGAACATTCGCAAATGAGAATATTTTTCACACACATAGCTATCGCTATACACTTCCATTTAGAACAGGTTATACTTGGCGTTAAGATTTTATCACTAAAACTGCCTTTATTTCTGGTGCAATTGGAGTATTTCCTTATCAGTACATTGCTCCACAGTTCTAATTTGGACAAGACCATTTCTGCTCCATTTTTCAAAAAAGTCGACTGACTGAAGTTTACACTTAACCCCTTGAGTGCCAGAGAGCAATGCAACACATTGCAGAGTAATGTGTTGCTTACCTCTCTGGCACTCAATGGGTTAAAAAAGGGTTGGTAAACATTTATACATATCCCTTTGTCTCTTTGAGACAATTTTAAATACACTTTCTGTATTACTCCAGTTTTATAAATCTCTCCGATTGTGACATAAAAAAGTGACACAAAAGCAATATGCACACTGGCAACATTAACGCAGCAACGATTTCTGCCCACTGTTGCCCCTATAGAACATGGAATAGCTGTTAGATTGGGGTGATCCCGTGGGTTTTAAAAACAAAAGAAGAGATAATCAGTGCAAAATAGGGTGACCACATTTCAATTCTGTCATTTAGGGACATTGTGGAGAGAAGAGCACACCACAGAGTTCTCAGCAGTAAAAGGAAAACTGCCCATGGAGCATTGAGACTGAAAGTCATGTCTGTGGTGGACTACAAGATAATGTACATTACTCCCAAACCCTTAGACTATCTTTACACTACAACAAAATTCCACTGCAGCTCTTGCTTGATGACAGTTTCAAGACTCTAGTGTTTAGAGAGGTCTGGAGGCCATTTCCCTGTAGTCCAGAAGAGGCATCACTTTCTGTCACAGTAGGCAATGGGCATTTCTTCTAGTGTTTTTAACTCTTTGCTCTGGAGTCTTCATTCCGGGACATTGTATTGTCCCAGAAGGGGGCTGCCCAGAACATGGGGCACTCATTTAAATCCGAGACTGTCCTGGGCAATCAGGGACACATGGTCACCCTACCACTGAAGGACTGTTAGTGCAAAAGGGAAGAGAGAGATGAAATACACTAAATATAGTAGTGGACCAATATGAAACAAAAATAAAAACCAAATACATTTATTAGACTGACTTATAACAGTGCATAGTGGATTAATGGTATATCTAAGATGTAACTTGATAATAATGAGAAGGGACAAACATCCTTTAATAGAAGGTGAGTGAAAGTAGTTAAAAATCCAGTAAAATTAAAATGCAGCGGAGGCTTTCATTGATACCCTTTCCCATACCCAGTGCACCTCGATAGAGCGAGTTGTTTTATTGTTATCAGATATATTATTGTTCATATTTAGTTTTTCCATTTGTTCACTCCATCCCACTTCGTCAACTGAGTATCTAGTGTTGGTATACTACTACTGATCCCATGGATTGCTGTTAAATGTGAATGAATTTGCCTCACACAGAGTGCTGCAACTTCCATACAGTTGCAGCAGTAAAGGTTTGCTTGGAGTCCTGTAGGGAAGCCCACGCAAATCGCTTACATGGGCAAATGAGATGTTATGATGCAATGCGTTGAAGACTTCATCAGCATTCAAGGTATAAAAAGACTAATTTAGATTAATGTAAATGTCTATTCTACCTGCTAAGGTGCAGTAACTTTGCTCAAAAATTGCTAATTTTAGCTCGTTTTATATGGCACTTAGGAAAGTATTCAATAAGCTAAAGAGTTGCAATTCTGAAAAAAAAAAAACAACAACTGCACCATAGTAGAAAAATAAACATTCTCGAAATACTCAATGGTTGAAATTGAGTTTTTAACCCTTTGAGTGCCAGAGGGGTACAGACTGTCACTCAAAGGGTTAACCCCTTGAATGCTAGAGAGGTATCCAGTGCATTGAAAAGAAACACACTGGAAACTCCTAGCATTCAAGAGGTTAAAAACCCCACTGGGAATTTATATTTGTCCCCTATGGTGCATTTGGGTTACTCTTTAGCTTATTGAATACAGCCCTTGGTGCCTTAGTATATAGCCCCCTAGTGTACTGTACAAGTCCGAAGCCGATAGGAATGGGAAATGGAATGCTATTGCACAACCATGTAGCTAAAAACGATAAAAACACCACTCTAAATCCACCTGTAGCACATCACTTGCAAATAACTGCCTCTATGGCTTAAAACAACTTAGTAAATATTGGTCTACGTTTGTTCGGAACATCCTGTCTGTGATGTAATGAGATCTGCTATATTCCCTGTAAAGCGGATGATTTGTATAATGCATTTACTACATCTCATGAATCTTTCATCTGCTGCTGCCTGAGTCTTTTACACTCAAACACAGCACAGACAGCAGCCTGGTATTTTAAATGTTATGTTTTAGGCTAATGCAGTGTAGCTCCTGCTGAAATGGTTTTACCGTAAGAGAGATAATAGCCTCTAATTGAGGCTACTGACGAGGTTTGACTAATGTGCCTCCTTTGACTGTGGACAAAAAAATCTGTTTTCTCTGTGAATCCCACTGGGGAACTTGTAATTAGTACTCATCCATCATACTGTGTGTGTATCACTGTATTTTGACCTGATTACATTTGCTAATTAAAGTAAAAATAATTATTAGTGGTAGAAGAGCATGAACGTGTGAAAAAATATGCACAGTGGAACTCTAAATTTAACCTCTTAAGTGCCAGAGAGTAGCAAAGCAAAGTACTGCAATGAATGTGCAATAGGCTGACCAGGCCACATGTTTAACTGGGGACACGTTTGAAAAATGCAAAATGCTGGGCTGCTTTGATTTCAGCCCTTTAAGGGTTAAACAACCTCAAATGATTTCTTACATGTTATTAAAGCGGAAGTATGGTTTAGATGATGCTGCAGCTCATTTGATTGATTGATTGATCTGAACTGAAAGGGATCCCTTAACTTTGGATGACATGGTCCTTGCTAATACCTTAATTCAGTGCTCCCCGGCTCCAGTCCTTGGAACACATAAACAGTGCAGGCCTTCAGGATCTCCTCATATGAACACAGGTGCAAATCATAAATACTAACAAATCTGTTGAAATAGGGTGTAGGTATAAACACAAAAAAAGGAACAATTGTGAAGCGAACCACCTGCACCATAGAGAACAAATACAAATGTCCAAAGTGTACATTGATTTAAATTAGGCTTTTAACCCATTTAAAGGGCAGCTGTCAAATGAATAGTGCCTTATCGGCAAATCTGTTCTTCTGGGAGCCAACCTGCTGATGATGCTGTTGCTGAATTGGGACTCCAGGACATGCTTGTTGGTCCATACAATTGTCTCCATAGACTCTATGTAAAAGGGCTGACAAAGAGGGTCTGCGAAGGCTGGACACGCAATCCACCATGTTTGTAGATGAGAGCAACACAGTACAGGGTTTCATTGCACCAGAGGGGGTCTGTTTTCTGACCCACTGCATAGGGCGACCACATTTCACTTCTGCCATTCAGGGACATTGTTTAGAGAAGAGCACACCTCAGAGTTCTCAGCAGTAAAAGGAAAACTGCCCATTGAGTGTTGAGACTGAAAGTCATGTCTGTTGTGGACTACAAGATAATGCACATTACGCCCAGACCTTAGACTATCTTTACACTACAACAAAATTCCACTGCAGCTCTTGCTTGATGTCAGTTTCAAGACTCTAGTTTTTAGAGAGGTCTGGAGGCCATTTTCCTGTAGTCCAGAAGAGGCATCACTTTCTGTCACAGTAGGCAATGGGCATTTCTTCTAGTGTTTTTAACTCTTTGCTCTGGAGTCTTCATTCCGGGACATTGTATTGTCCCAGAAGGGGGCTGCCCAGAACATTGGGCACTCATTTAAATCCTAGACTGTCCTGGGCAATCCGGGACACATGGTCACCCTACCACTGAAGGACTGTTAGTGCAAAAGGTTCAAGAGTACTGTCTGGGGACCATTTTCCTGTAGCCCAGAAGAGGCATCACTTTCTGTCAGGACAAGAAATCCGGGACACATGGTCACCCTACCACTGAAGGACTGTTAGGAGATTTTTGGGGCTGCACCATGTCTGCTCTATGAAGCAATACATTGAACACATCTCTATCATTCTAGGGTTTAAAACAGCATTTAAATCAATGGCAAGATTTATTTGTCCCTATACTGTTACAGTGAATTCTCACAGTTTGTACTAATGCATAAGGCCCAGGAACTCATCCACTGATTGACATACCTGGGAACTTTCTTCTTTGGAGTCCCCAAAGAGAGCTCTTGGGCTTGAAATCGTCTTGTCTAAATTATGCAAAATGTGTCAAGATGTGGGTGGGGCTTACTTGAGTGGGCTGGATTGAGAAGAGGAAAAGTGAGGTTAAACTTTAGAATGAGTAGGAAGTGGGCGGAAAGTGGCCTGAATGGGGCAGGAAATAAGCAGAAAGGATGAGAAGTGAGCAGTTACCCAGGAAACTCATCAAAGCCAGAAAATTAGCCTCTGTACCCAGCGACCTAGAAGTTAACTCTAAAAAACTGATCCAGTGTCTTCCCATGTATGCTGATTAGTTCACTTTTGCTCATATAAGGAAATCCTAAAACCTTTGCTGTAAATGTTTCCCAAAGCCTGGAGTTGGGAACCACTGCCTTAATCCTTTTGTGTGCCAGAGGAGTATATAATGCATTGCTCTGCAAATTGCTGCTCACACCTCTAACTTTCAAAGGGTTAATCTTGTTTTATGTAGTATTTTCAAGGGCACTACACATATATTCAGTAAATAATGTTATTGCTAGAACTGCTGACACTCAGTGAGTTAAATTATTCTTCTTTCAGGGCAATTAGGGTAATTTTCTAAAGGAAAAACTAACAGCTATATTAATCCTTTGAGGATCAGAATGGCACACAATGTATTGTATACTCCTCTAGTCCTTAAACGGTTAAGAGAATGATTTTAGAAGAAAATGCCAAAAATCATCACCTCCCAAAAAATGTATTCCATGTGTAAAATAATGCTGTTTTAGAAACTTTTGGACTTTATTCAAAAGCTGAAGGGGAGCAATTCTAGAGCAGACCTGCCACATCACAGAATACAAATGAAAGGCTTTAATGGGATAGTAATTCTTCACAAAAAACAGCAGCTCCAATTAATCTTCATAGTATTTGGGTCATAGAGAGTGTTAATTCAGCACTGTCAGAGTTGTAGTTCAAGAGTAATTGAATGATAAATTATCCCCCTCCCACCCCTTTTACTGATATAATACTACACACCTCAATCTGGTTGCTTGACCAGACAGATCACAGCAAGGGACAATCTTCTTACTTTGAGCATAAGGAAAACCCTGCCCTCCTTGACAGATTTTCCTTATTCTCACTGAAGATTGTCCCTCTCTGTGATCCATCCGGACAGTCTTGCTGCTCTGAGGTGAGTAGGCTTATACTAGGTAATAGGGGTGGGAGGGGGATACTTTATGATTCAATTACTCTTGAACTACAACTCTGACAGTACTGAAATAACACTCTCCATGGCCCAAATACTATGAATATTAATTGGAGTGGCTTTTATTATGAAACATTACTATCCCTTTAAACATCTGAATGCTAAAGAGGTTTCCAATGCAATGAAAAATAATGCAGTGGAGGTCTCGTTACATTAACCCTTTGAGTTTCAGAGGAGTACACAATGCATTGCTTTGCAATGCGTTGCGTACTCCTCTGGAACTCAAAGGGTTAACCTTTGAGTGGCAGAGAGAATCCAACACATTGTGTTATAAACTCAATTTAAATAAATGATAATTTGCACTTGCCCCCTTATAGTACAGTTGTTTGCCCAATAACTACATCTCTTTCACTTCCAGAATACAGCCCCATATTCTCTTCTCAGTTATCATGGGCTGCGATCAAAGGGTTACAGGCAGTGGTTTGTCTCAATGATAAAGACACATGAAAGCAAAATCAATAGTGCTAAAGAATTGTAATCCCAATATGTTGTATTTCTCCAGAGAATGATAGGAGGGACATGACGAGGGCCGGAAACAACATCCCTGAACGCATTTAGGATGAAAAATATCCTATTACAAAACACCTGTATATACTATGTCTGCAGTAATCACAAACTACACAAACCAATTATTTCTCTGTATCTAATTACACAGAACAACTGTTACATTTTTGGAGATCTTCAAAGTACACTCCAAAAACCAAAGTGACACCAGGGGCCCTTATAAGAAAAGTAGCAATTACTAATTCTGGAGCAAATCACTATACCATATTAGAAAATCATAATATTTGAAATAAATAAAGAATTATATATATACTAGTTGAGGAGCCCGTTACACGGGCCACAGTGCCACTGCCAACCGGTCGCGGGGCAGTCATGCGCAGCAGAGACTGCCCGCGCCGCGGCTAATACAGAGCTGAACACGGCGCGGGCAGTCTCTTCTGCTCATGACTGCAGCACGCTCAGCAGTCTCTACTGCGTATGACTGGTCGTTACACACGTTTTAGCGAATTATTATATAGGATATAAATATATATATATATCCTGTTACAGGGTTCAAAATTTCCACTCGCCACTAGCCAATGGCGAGTGAAAATTTAGCCCTGGTGAGTAGAAATTCAGCCCTGGTGAGTATGTTATGGCTTGCAGGGTAGAGTAACTTTTCAGGTCTGGCTAGTAGCAAAGGACTTAAAATTATAAGCCCTGTCCTATTATATAAAAGGCCAGATGTATTTTTTGTCAGATGCAGTCATGTGCAGTAGAGACTGCCTATGCAGTCATGCGCAGTAGAGACTGCCTATGCAGTCATGCGCAGTATGCCCGAACGGACGAAACGCACCATCTTCCCAGCCACTCTCCCAGCCCTGTGTCCGTCCCGGTGTGTGAGAGAGCCCTGGCCCCTGTCGAGCAGTGTCTAGCTGAGCCCAGAAGGGTGAAGCGCATTCACAGACCCCCTGCTCTGGGTCAAGGCTTGCTCCTGCATGCACACCCGAAACTGACAAGGTAGAGACGCGCTCCCTCTCCTGGTATCTCACGCACTGCTGTTACTGAGGCCGCAGGTGCAGGGACTGGCGGGTGCACAGCTATCTTAACCCTTTGAGTGCTCTGCAATGCTTTGTGTACCCCTCTGGCACTCAAAGGTTTAACCTATATATATATATATATATATATATATATATATATATATATATATATAGCATGGCACTGCCATTTCTGGGAGATATTTTATTCAAATGTTATTACAACTCAACTTGCATTTTTTGGGTGTAGTACCTCCATGGGCTGAAATGTTACAGTCCTGTGGAGGCTTATGATCAACCGATCAGAGCCGTCCGTGGACATCTGTAGTAACAGCATCACTATAACATTTTAGCCTATGGAGGTGCTACTCCCAAAAATTGCAAGTTCGGACTGCAATAACATTTCACTAAAGCATATTTCAGGTGTAGAAGCTTCCAATTTAAATAGTGCGTTTAACCATTTGAACACTAAAGAGGTCCCCAGTGCATTACTGCACAATGCATTGGAGACTTCTGTAGAATTCAAGGTGTTAAAAGCCCCATTTAATTCAGTTTGAATGTGGTGACATTTTATTCATCCCTTATGCTGTGTTTGCTGTAAAGCTGGTTAGTGAGATAGCTCAGTGGTAAATGTCTTAACTGCAGACCCTGCTTAAACCACAAGGTTGCAGGTTTAATTCGCAGCAGGGTCACTTCATCCTTCTGAGGTTGATAAATGAGTACCGTTGATTGGGTAATAATAACACTTATTACTCAGCTCCTGATTTGGTTAATTCCGAGAGCACTGACAGCACTTTAAGTCTCACTGGGGGAAAGGTGCTATATAAGTACTAGGTATTATAACAATTGCACTTCTTTCTCTTTCTACATAAGGGCCCATGGAATTGTTTTCCACCACATGGAATTAGACACACATTTGGGGCAAACCATTTGCAGTGTAAACATTCCCATTGATTTAAATGGGGATTTAAACCCCTTGAATGCTAAAGAGGTCTCCAATGAGTTAAAGTGGTTAAAATCCCCATTTCAATCAATGGAAATTTGCAAATGATTTGCCCAATAACTCTTCCATTTTTTTAACATATGGCCTGAAAAAATCTATATTGAAATCAATGCATATTCATCCTCAGTTTAGAGCCCATTTGCTTATTATGATAAAACTGGGTTGAAAAATAGAACCTGCCTCTGTATTTAATGATACTGACAAACTAACAAAATGTGCGACATTCTGGACCAAACCAAGTGCACTACAGGGAACAAATGAAATTTCACAACATTCTCATTCATTTGAATGGGCCTTTTAAACCCCTGACTGGTAGACAGACCACCAATGAATTGCTCTGCAAAGCATTGCAGACTTCTCTGGTATTAAATGTGTTAAAAGCCCCATTTGAATAAAAAGTAATTTGTTCCCTAATGGTACAGATGGTTTACTCCAGTATTGTACCACTTTTGTTCATACATCTTCCTCAGAGAGTGTGATGGACTAAGGAGCAGCAGTCCAATCCTGTGCAAACCAGCTGAACCACTCTTTTTTTTATTGATTTGCAAACCAAGCACACTTTGTAGACCGTTCCAGTGAAGTAGTTATTTTTCTCTCTTGCAATCTCAGCTCTGCTGAAGAGCTTCCTCCAGTCCTGGGACCGGATACCCCTGCAGTTAGCTAGAGCGCTGACATCAGGGAAAGGGGAGGGAGAGACAGGGGAACTTCACTGCCGAATATCTTTCAAACCATAAAGGTTTGAGAGATGGAACTGTTTAGATTAATTTTTAAATAGTTACAATATTTATTTATCTTTTATTTTATTTTTTTTTTAAGTTGACAATACTATCCCTTTAACACTTTGAATGCTAGACGAGTGTCTAACTCATTGCATTTGCTTTGAAATGTTTTAAAGACCTCTCTGCCTTCAATCGGTTAAAATCCTGTTTTAAAAGAGATATTGGGAATGTTGACTTAGTTGATTTGCTCCAGAATTTATCCGGTTACCTTAGTACACCAGCCGCTGAAGTAATATATTAACCCTTGGAGTGCCAGAGGGGTACGCAACGCATTGCAGAGCATTGCATTGCGTACCCCTCTGGCATTCCAAGGGTTAAGAACTGGAGTAATTCTGGGGCAAATTAACTGCTTCTTAGGGAAAAAAAATCCTTTCCAAAATTACCATTGTTTTAAAAGGGACTCACTTACAGTAAAATCACATATAATACACACAATTTTCCCCTCTTCACCTTATTTGAAGTGGGGGGTGTATTATGCACAAGGGAAAAAAATAATAAAAAAATATGCCATTTCCGCATTGCTTCCCTTCCTCTCCGCTTATCCATGGCCACCTCTCCTCCTCTGTAGTAACAATTTAGGCATCCTGACAGGGTCCCAGCAGGTGGCAAGCCTGCATCTGCTGCCCGCTTTCAGCATTGCCCTGTCAGGACCTCTTCTGCCTAGCCAATGGTAATGTCTTGCAAGGACCGCGAGTTCTTTACAGGGCAATACCATAGATTCAATGTGCATAGCTATGTGCCAGGGGAAAAGAAGGATGCTTATTATACATAGGCACTCTTGTTTTCCCCCCAAAATCTTGGATATAATGTACATCTGCTTATTAGCCCCCTGAGAGAAGACTGTAATGAATTTCAAAGCAATAATTGATAATTTAATAATTCCAGGAATTCTTATATATGGTTACATGTGTTTTGTAACTTTGTTACTTTATGTAACTTTATGTTCAACAACTTTGCTTCACACAGGCAGATCCAGTGCAAAAACTAGCACACACTGTGCAGCTCTTATCACAGAATACAAAGTGTACATATTTCTAAGAAAATAACAATGTATCAGTGATAACTTTCCCAGAGAAACAATCCTGCAAATTATACAAGGAAAAGAGGCAGTTTCTTCTAAAGCCTGAAATCAGTAGTCCTTGCCAAAAGACTCTGTGAATATATCCGGTACTAGGAAGAAGAGGCTACAATACCGTGCGTACTGTTAGATACAGTGAGGATGATGTTCTAAGGAAAGTGGTACAATTCTATCCAAGTGCGCCATAGGAGACAATACAAATCCAACATCATTTAATTGGGGATTTTAACTCCCTTCGTCACAATGCGCTGGAGACCTGTTTCACATTCATGGAAATTTTCACTTCTCCCCTATAGTATTGATCATTTGGTCCATAATTTCTCTCTTTTACATTTCAACATACAGCCAATAGATTTAACCATCTGAGGGTATTTTATTTTATTTAATTTAGTAATATTTTATTTTAAAGGTCAAACCATTCTCATATTAATTAAAAGATTAAGTAGTTGTAAGTGTATAAAATGTAAAAACTTCTTTCAAATAAAAAAGTAAAGAAAAAACAGTTTAAAGATCAATCAACAAATTATATGTATATCTATATATATCTATATCTATCTGTCTGTCTATCTGTCTATCTATCTATCTATACACAGTAATGTCCAAAAGTCTTAGGCAGGTGTGAAAAATGCTGTAAAGTAAGAATGCTTTCAAAAATAGACATGTTAATAGTTTATTTTTATCAATTAACAAAAAGCACAGTGAGTGAATATAAGAAAAATCTAAATCAAATCAATATTTGGTGTGACCACCCTTTGCTTTCAAAACAGCATCAGTTCTTGTAGGTATACTTGCACACAGTTTTTTTAACCCCTTAAGGCCTACATGATGTACTATGACCGTCATGGTCCTTAAATACTTAAGGACCGACGACAATCATAGTACATCACAAACTTTTTACTTACAGTGCTCCACCGGTATTATTATTAACCCTCTTTATCAATTTATTCCACCCCTCCAGTTAAAACTGTTCTAGCAGCCTAAAGAGGTGGAGGGAGGTGAATTTATAGACATGTAAGTAATTAATTTAGCAACTTTATCTGACCAAGTTAGAGAACAAAGTTCTGGTAAGATTAGATTCCCCAACTACTAAATAAAAAAAAATCTCTTAAACTATTTAAGAGACATGGGGGGAGATGTATAAAACTGTTATAAAAAAAAGTGACAAGCCAAAAGATGTGAGAGGCTCTGAACACAAACAAAAGCAATGTTGCCTGTTCTCTGGCTCCTCACCGCTCAAGAGCATCACATTTTAGCTTTCTAATGCCGTTACAGAGGAGAAATTTCCACATACATATTAGACTAATCCCCCCCCCCCCCCCGATAAAGAAGGTCCAGTTCCAAAATAATGGGCAAGTCCCCTCTGCACGGAAAAAACAACTAGCCCCAGGCGTACTTTTTGGCTTTGTTTGGGCCTCGTCAGTGAGGTACAGCTGGCTTCCCTAGGCACTGAGAGCAAGGGGTCTGTGTCTGGATTACCCTTTACACTTAGGTAGAGACCCTACGTGTTTCACAGAAACAAGCCAAAAGATTGGAGAGGCTCTGAGCATGAACAAAAGCAAAGTTGCTTGTTCTCCAGCTAGTCACCGCTCAAGAGCATCACATTTTAGCTCTCTGGTGCCATTACATTTTGGAAGCAGACTGCCCTTTTGGGCGGGATTAGACTAATATGTATGTGGAAAACATATGTGCTGTTGTTTGTCCTCAGAAGCCTGTCACATTTTGTATGCATATTTTAATACTCTTAGGGATTCTCCCTAAGAGTGAAGGGTAATCCAGATGGGGAACCCTTGCTTTCAGTGCTGAGGGAAATCCAGATGCACCCTCCTGCCGAGGCCCAACAAGGCCGAAACTTACGTTGGGGGTTAGCTGGTGTTCCTGTACAGGGGGAACTTGCCCATCATTTTGGAACTGGACCACCCTTTTGGGCGGGATTAGTCTAATATGTATGTGGAAATTTCTCCTCTGTAATGGCACTAGAGAGCTAAAATGTGATGCTTCTGAGTGATAACTAGCCGTAGAACAGGCCATTGTGCTGTTGTTTGTCCTCAGAAGCCTCTCACATTTTGTATGCATATTATTAAAAAAAGTTCCTGAACAATTGTCTTAAAAGGGTGGATTTATAGAAGTGGAGTTGATCGAAAAGAAGCATTATAATGGCTGTAAGACTGCCTCTGGTAGTTATAAAAGTATAAAAGACATTACACTGTGTAGTAATTTTTTTTTTTTAAAAAATGGAGTAACGAAGTTTGTAAAAAGTGGTGCAGGATATTTATTAAGAAATGTTGCTATTTGCGACAATCTAACTACAGAATATTTGCAAAATATTTAAGGCCATTTCTGACCTGCTCTTCTGTTTTTACGGTCGCCCCATTTATAAATGTAACTAGAATACTTAACAAATACCAACACTCATAATAAGGAACAAGGACATTTTAAGGATCCGTTCACAAAAAGAAACAAGAACACTTTTCATAATTCTCTCCAAAGAGACATAAAGATATGTATAAATGTTTAGTGACATTTTCACTTAGCTCCAGTCAGTGAACATGGTTGAATACTGAAGTGGACATGATCTTGTCCAAATAAGAATTTTGTTGGAATGTATTTATAAAGATATAAACTAATTGCACCAAAAATAAAGGCAGCTTTCGTGATTTTGGCCAGGATTCATCAAGGTACACATGGCTTAGGCCGGGATTCATTAAGGTATGAATGGCTTAATGTGCAAGAAAATCAGAGATTTCTCTTAACATATGGCCTGAAAAAAATCTATATTCAAATCAATGCATATTCATCCTCAGTTTAGAGCCCATTTGCTTATTATGATAAAACTGGGTTGAAAAATAGAACATGCCTCTGTATTCAATGATACTTAGGTTCTCCCTAAGAGTAAAGGGTAATCTAGATGTGGATCCCTTGCTTTCAGTGCCTAGGGAATCCATCTGCACCCTCCTGCCGAGGCCCAACAAGGCTGAAACATACGTCAGGGGTTAGCTGGTGTTCCCTACAGGGGGGACTTGCCTGTCATTTTGGAACTGGACCGCCCTTTTGGGCGGGATTAGTCTAATATGTATGTGGAAATTTCTCCTCTGTAATGGCACTAGAGAGCAAAAACGTGATGCTTCTGAGTGGTGACTAGCCGTAGAACAGGCCATTGTGCTGTTGTTTGTCCTCAGAAGCCTCTCACATTTTGTATGCATATTAAAAAAAAGTGCCTGAACAATTGTCTTAAAAGGGTGGATTTACAGAAGTGGAGTTAATCGAAAAGAAGCATTATAATGGCTGTAAGACTGCCTCTGGTAGTTCTAAAAGTATTAAAGACATTACACTGTGTAATGTTTAGTGACATTTTCACTTAGCTCCAGTCAGTGAACATGTTTGAATACTGAAGTAGACATGATCTTGTCCAAATAAGAATTTTGTTGGAATGTATTTATAAAGACATAAACTAATTGCACCAAAAATAAAGGCAGCTTTCGTGATTTTGGCCAGGATTCATCACGATACAAATGGCTTAGGCCGGGATTCATTAAGGTATGAATGGCTTAATGCACAACAAAATCAGAGGATTTCTTTGCACATTAACCATTCTCCCATTCAGCAACTGCCAGATTGTATCTGCCCATCACTTATTCATCAATAAGTGATAGCCAGATAGATCTGCCAATTGAAGCTGGCAGATCCGATTACAATGTATGGGGCGAACACACGCATACGCATTTACGCTTACACGTATGTGTGGTTTTATCTCCTAACTAGAGATACGCAAAACAGGGAAACACAATAAATTATTGATGAATACTCTAAGGAATCCATCAATGATCGCTGTAAAGTGCTGGCAAAACGCAGTTTGATGAACCCCGGCCTCAGTTGTGAATTTTCTGAGAATTTTCTAGGAATATTATCAGATAGACACATTTATACACTTGACTTTACTTATTTATAAATATGATTCGATGTTTTGAATTTTAGCAAGATTTCTTAAACACACACTAAGAACGCTTTTTATACATCTCCCCCCTTAACCACTTATTGATTGGCCGCGCGTGCAGACGGCCGGCACTTAACACCCATCGAACATTTTTTTTTCATTTCTTTAAACATCTTCCGGGACATACATGTACGTCCTCTGTCCACCTGGGACATCCGCTCGGGACGTACATGACCAGACTTTGTTTGTACGGGGGCAATGTATGGCAGTATGTAGGTAAACAAACAGGAGTCTCAGTTAAAAGAACTGGGTGGGTTATAATCTCAAAACAATTATCATTCTTTATAACTTTATTGTCTCTTTAGCAGCCATGACAAAATGTGGCTAAAGTGACCATTTTTACTTTTTATTTTGAAGATTTTTTAACCTTTTCACAAAAGAAAAAAAATGTAAATGCTGTCTAGGAATACATATTTTAATGCGCTTTTGGCAATAATGTCTCTTTAACTTTTGGAAAACAAAAAACACAGATTATTGGCAGATTGAATAGATGCCTTGAAAACCTGAATAGGTAACAGGTCCTCTATAACCCTTTGTGTGCTACAGGCAGAGCAGATTCATTGCACATTCCTCTGGCACACAACAGGTTAAATCACTAGGGTTTTGGGACTATTTATTTGCCTCCTGTGGTGCAGTTGGTTTCCTCTGGAATCACTTTGGTTTTTCTCATTGTTCATCAGTCTCATGTTTTTTTTAACCCCTTAAGGACCCTTGATGGTCCTGGTACGTCATGGCTGGATTTGCTTTAAGGACCAATGACGTACCAGGACCGTCATGGAATTCCGGGCTCCCCGCTCGGCTGAATGCCGTTCGGGGAGTCCAGAATCGGATTCAATTAAAAAAAATGCTCCGTGGTCCTTAAATGACCACCTTGTGCATGCGCGGCCAGTCCTTAAGGAGTTAATATAGGTAAGATAACTCTAAAAGGAAATAGCCAAACAGTTACTAATGTTTACAGATACAGTTACTGTATAACATCTGGTAAAACAAAAATAGACCAGAAACCTTTTTTTCTATATACACTATATATTATAAAAAAAAATCAGCCTCATCAGCTATGTTTCTATGTTACTCAGAAGGATAAGACATGCGTCCATCAAGTTCAGCCCATGCCACATCGCCCCTGTTGATCCAGAGGAAATCAAAATAACTCCTATTGAAGCCAATTCCAATTAAACCCCAAATGGGTCAAAACATTCCTTCCTGACTCAGAAAGGCAGTTGGATATTTCCCTGGATCAAAATCCCATCTGCTGTGAAGCCAACTGTCATAATTCTCCATAATGTTCCGAGCTAGAAAGGAACCCATTACGTTTTGGAAAGCAACTACAGTATCTGAAAGCACAACATTCCGTGGTAAAGATTTCAACAACTTTACTATGCTTACTTTAAAAAAATCCATGTCTTTGTTTTAGTAAAGTAAGCATATTACCACTGCGGCTAGATTTTTATTTCAAACATTATTATAACTCAGTTTTCTTAATTCAAATGTAACATACATAGTAACTACATAGTAAGATAGTAACATACATAGATGATGAAGCTTAAAAAGACATACGTCCATCAAGTTTAGTCCATGCTATTTCACCCCTGTTCTTGGGAATCTATGGGGGAAGGGGAAGAGTGGCTGTTTGCCCCCCCAGCACTTGCCCACCCAGGATTAATATAGGGGCTTGTTGGGCTGGCCTGGGGGGCATATTTTGGCTCTGCCCTCTCCCTGTGGATAAATTCCTGCTGATGCCCATGTCCCTGTTGATCCAGAGGAAGGCAAATAACCCATTGAAGCCATTGTAATTAAGCCCTAAATGGGTAAAAAAAATCCATCCTGAATCCAGATAGTATACAGATATTTCCCTGGATCAACATCATATCTGCTGTGAAACAGACTGTAATAATTTTCAATATTCGTCTGAGCTAGAAAGGTATTCATTCCTTTTTTGAAAGCAACTACATTATGTTCAAGCACAGTATCCAGAGGCAAATAATTCCATAGCTTAACTGTCCTTAGTATAAAAAAATCTCTGCCTTTGTTTTAGTCAAAAACACCTTTCCTCTAGTCTTAATGCATTACTTCTAGTTATTTGCTCAGCTCTTTGAGAAAAGAGTTCCTTAGAGAGTTCTTTGTATGGACCTGGAATATATTTGTAAAAAGTAATCATATCACCCCTTAGACATATTTTCTATAATGTAAACAAACACATTCTAGTCTTTCTGATCCCCCAACCCCTATAATAGTTTGTTGCATGGCTCTGTGCTTTTTTTGAGTTCAGTAATGTATTTTATAAGACCTGGTGCCCAAAACTGTACTCCATATTCCAGGTGAGGCCTAACCAAGAATTTATATACAGAAATTATATTATGCATTATACCTATTTTTATACAGGATAGTACCCTACTGGCTCTTGCAGCAGCTGAGTGACTCTGTACAATGCTGTAAAGTCTGTTGTCTATCAGCACTTTCCTAAATATTTCTCTAATGAGGATTCCACATGTAGTTTCCCATTTAGTGTATTTGTAGTGTGCTTGTTTTTGCAGAGCAAATGCATAAGCTTACATGTATTTATGTTAAACCTCATCTGTCACTTTTCTGCCATTTATTTCTACAGAGAAAAAAAATCATCCTCTATATGTATTTCCTTACACAGCTTAGTGTCATCAGCAAAGACTGAGGGAGACATTATTTTCGATTCCCTCTTCTAGATCATTAATAAACAAGCTAAAAAAGCATTCAAGTATACTGCCTCAACAGTTGTCCAGGGAGGACTGACTGTTAGGGCATTCGGCCATGGACCGAGGGACTGCAACCAAGGGGGGCCCGCCGCCGCCGCCCATTCTGTTTTCATAATGTGCCACTCCGCTCAGTGAGGCCGCTCATTATAGCCAGCATCCACTGTCCGTTACTGTCTGGCTGTCTCTGGCAGCAAGCGCTTGAAGTGCTTCTTCAGTACTCTTCCCTCTGCACAGCGCATGCCTACGCGCATTGATGTCATCACAGCCCTCAAGGGCACATGATGACGGGTGGGGGGAAGACGAGGGACATCACCTGGGGCCTGCAGCCTGCCAAGGAGGACAAGCGCAACATGACAGTTACACAAACTCACCAGGATCAGGACTGGAGCGGACTCAGTTACATCAGGAGGACCACCCAACCAGAAATCTGTAGCAGCAGTGCAGCAGTGACATTAGACCCATGCAGGGCATACAGCACAGGTAGGCCAGTAACCCCCCCTCAGACTATCCAGTCTACCCACAGGCCATACAGTACACACACACACCTCCACACCCACACCAGGCCATCCAGGGGGCCCAGACCTCGTTTTTGACCAGGAGCCCTGGGTCCTGTCAGTCCGCCCCTGCCGTTGTCCAAATTACTGTTTACCCTTTCATAATCTATTCTTCATAAAGCCATGCTGGCTCTTACTGATAATGTTGCTGTCGTCACACAGTCCTGAATACTATCAGTTAGTAACCCTTCAAATATCTTACCCACTACTGAAGTCAAGCTCACAAGTCTATAATTTCCTTTTTTAGATCTTGGCCCTTTTAGAATAAGGGTAGTATATCTGCTTTCTTCCAGTCACAATACACTATTCCAGATGATAGTAAATCAAAAAAATATTAATATGGTCTTGATATTACTGAACTAAGGTCCATATCTTTAAAAGCAAACTGGAGTTATTCTGGGGTTACCAACTGCAACACAGGGGACAAATAAAAAGTCCTGCTAAATTAAATATACTTTTAACCCTCTGAATGCTAGAGAGGTTTCCAATGCATTGTGAAGCAATTCATTGGAGACCTCTCAGGCACTGAAGGGGATAAAACTCTCTATTCAAGTGCACAGGATTTTTTATTCTTTCCCCTGTGGTAGAGTTGGTTTTGTCCCCTATGGTACAGATAGTTTTTATGAATATGGGCAGATTTATAAAATTGGGGCAAAGCGGAAATATGTGCTAAAATGGCTGTCTGTTAGTTATGAACTTAAGAACACAAGTTTAAGAGGACTGAACGCCGTCTTTTTTTTAAAATGGAGTAACAACGTTTGTAAAATGTTGCACAGCGAATTTATAAAGAAATGTTGCTATTTGCATCAATTTTGGAACAGAATTATCGCCCAAATCTTAAAGCCATGTATATGCTGTCCTTAACCATTCCAGGCATTAAAATATGCATAATAATGCCATATTTATAAAAACACCTTTATGTTTGTATCTTTATTTATATAGCGCCATACATGTACACAGTGCTTAACCAAAGTTGAAGTAATATAATACAAAAATACAGAACAGGGTTAAAAGCATTAAGCTTAAGTGCAATTATTACATTATTCATGGGGGAAAGTGCAGCAAGGGAATACTAGACTGGGAAAGGGACCCTGCCCCAAGAAGCTTACAATCTAAGCTGAATTCTTAATGACAAACAGAGACAGTGGGAGGAGGATTATAAGTGAAGGTACATGGTGTGGGGAAAGAAGTGCAGAAGGATTCTGCTGTGACTGTCAGTGTGCAGAAGGAGGACATTACTATAGATGCCTCCCTGAGCAGGTGGGTTTTGAGGAGATGCTTGAAAGTGATGATTGTGGATGATTGGCGAATGGTGATGGGGAGGGCATTTCAGAGTCGAGGAGCAGCCAGTGAGAAAGCTTGTAGTCGAGAGATAGTTCGAGTTGTGTAGGGAGAGGACAGGAAGAACCCTTGAGAAGACCATAAGGGGATAGGAAGGGGTGTAGCGGGAGATTAGAGCAGAAATGTAAGAGGGTGGTGAGGAGCAGAGAGACTTACAGGAGAGGAGGAGAATCTTGTAAGAAATACGATACTTTATAGGTAGCCCATTGAGGCATTTCAGGAGGAGATGAGATAGAAGGTATCTGGGAACAAATGTAGCGATTCTTGTGGCTGAATTGATAACAGATTGAAGTGGAGAGAGATAAGAAGCAGGAAGACCGGAAAGTAGTATGTTGCAGTAGTCAAGTCTAGAGAGAACGAGTGCCTGAGATAGTGTTTTAGCCATTGATATGCAGAGGAACTTGCGTATTTTTGCAATATTTTTTGGGAAGAAGCGACATGTTCTAGTGACAGCTTGGATATGGGGGAGAAGGTTAATTTAGAATCAAGTATGACCCCAAGACAGCGTGCTTTGGATACTGAGTGTATGGAAGATAGTGATGGAGAAGGGGGTTGGTGGATGGGTTTTAGGAGGGAACACCACCAGCTCTGTTTTAGCCATATTAAGTTTAAGGTGGCAGTGGGCCATCCATGATGAAATGGCTGAGAGACATTGAGTGACTTGAGACTGCACAGCTGGAGTGAGGTCAGGGACAGTAAAATAGATTAATGTGTCATCTGCATACAGATGGTAATTAAATCCAAGAGATGAGATGAAGTCACCAAGTGAGAGGGTGTAGAGTGAAAAAAGAAGTGGTCCCAGGACTGATCCCTGAGGTACACCTACTGAGAGGTCGAGGGGAGATGAGAAAGTGTTATCAAAAGAAACACTGAAAGAATGTTTAGAGAGATAAGAGTAAATCCATTCTAGAGGTGTCACGGATGCCAAGGGTGTGCAGTGTGTCCAGTAGGAGTGCATGGTCAACAGTGTCAAAAGCAGCAGATAGATCTACTAGGGTTAGTATACTAAAGTGTCCTTTGTTCCTTGCTGTCTATAGGTCATTAGTAATTTTTGTTAGGGCTGTCTCAGTGGAATAGTTGGAATGGAAACCTGACTGTAAAAGGTCAAGAAGAGAGTTTGTACTTGAGAAAAGAGATTAAGCGGGAGAATACAAGGCGTTCCAAGATCTTAGATGTAAAGGGGAGGAATGAAACCAGACGGTAATTTGAAAGGCAGGTGGGGTCGAGTGAGGGTTTTTTGAGTATAGGTCTGACTATTGCATGTTTGAATGAGGATGGAAAAGTTCCGGTAGAGAGAGAGAAATTAAAGATATTTGTAAGGCTGGGAGCAAGAGTAGTTGCAGGAGCCTTAACAAGGTGAGAGGGCATGGGATACGAGGGGCAGGTAGTGGGTGGAGAGGAGGATAGTAAAAGAGATACCTCCTCCTCTGTTGTAGGGGAGAATGAGCTGAGGGTTGCTCGGGGTGGACTAGGAACCAGAGGAATAGGATGAGAGGATGTAGAGGGTATCGTTTGTTGGATGGACTGTACCTTATTTTTTAAAAAGTCAGCAAACTCCTGTGGAGTGTTGGAGAAGGAGGAGCAGTTCAAGGTTGGGGGTTTGAGAAGAGAATCAAAGATTTTAAAGAGGTCACAGGGGTTAGATTTGTGGGTAGCGATGATGTTAGAGAAGTATTTCTGTTTAGTCTGGGTGAGAGCTGTGTTAAAACAGGATAGCATGAATTTATAATGGTGGAAGTCGACAACAGAATGAGACTTTTGCCAGAGCTCAACAGGTGCGTAGCATGCGGGTTGCTGAATTTAACCAGAGTCTGGGATTCCTGGGGCGGGAGTGTCAATGTCACCTTTAATCATTTTTAAATCAGACCTGGCATTATATCCACTTACCCTTGGATGTATGCCATCAGGTCCAGGTGCTTTATTCACCATAACCTTTACCAGGACTTTGTACTGATGGAGGAAATTCTTTGATTCTCTCTGTTTGAGCACAGTCTGCCATTGCTGCTTCCTCTGTATAGTCTGATCACCAGGTGGTACTGTGCCATAGTCAGCGACTCAAACTCTCCCATAATGTACATTGTAGAAAAAAAATGCAATCTGGACACTAGTGGGCAGTGCTGATTAACAAAAAATAGGTCTGAGCTGCAGTAACATTTGACTAAAAAATCTCCCTCTGGCACTCAAAGGGTTGAATGGTGAAAGAATAAAACTACTTTTGAACTACTGAGGAGGGGGGAGTGTTGTAGCTAAAGAGTGAAATATGTGGCACACTCCTGTAGCTTGTCTGAGTTAATTAAAATGTCAGTAACAAGTAATTTGCTGAAAAGCTTGTGTAAATAAAAAATCTTTTCCCAATCAGGATCCTGCCAAGGACTGGATGAACGAGGGTTGGAAGGGGATATGCCGGGTTCAGTTTGATTTCATTCTAGGGGATTTCTGCTGGAAATGATAAGACTGAAAAAATAAGGGATTACATTTGATTTTCTTAACCCCTTAAATTACAATGGAGATCTGAACCCCTTAAATGCTAGATAGTTCTCCAGTACTCTGCTTTGTAATGTGTTATAGATATCTTTAGCGCCATTTTAACCCTTTTAGTGTCAGAGAGGTAGCCAATGCATTGCACTCAAAGGGTTAATTACCATAACAGAAATTTCAGGACTGTTTATTTGAACCTTATGGAGCAGTTGATTTATTCCTGAATCTCTCCCGTTGTGCTTTGTGCAGTCAGCCAGTGCAGGACCATGGTTAAAGGAAAAGTAACACCTCCTAATATCCCCACACTCAGAAAATCTTAAAGGACCATGTGAATTTTGTTGTTCTGCCTTTGTTCAAGAGATAACAACTCTAGTCTGGTAGTTTAAACAGAATCGGGCAGAATGCAAGAGCCTATATAGCTCTTTCAGGACCAGAGTGGGTGAGCAGCACATTGCAAATAAATGTGATGCACAGCTGAATTATCCTTCACCCCTTAAAGGGATAGTAATACTTAAAATGTAAAAAAAAATCTATGGAGATTTATGGTCCCGGGACCAGAGCTGTCCATAGGATCGTGTACCAACAGTGCCACTGTACAATTTCAGGCCACTGTGATATTGCACCTACAAAATTCAACTTTGAAAATTAATAACTTTTGAATGAAACACCTTTCAGCAGTGGGGGTACTCTTGTTTTACTCAGGGGGATAAACCCTACAACATATATTTTTTTACATTTTAAGTATTACTATCCCTTTAAAGGGATAGTAATACTTCATTTTAACTTTATTTTATTTTGTAGGCATTAAAAAAACATGAAGAATGATATAAGTCTTATCTCTGAAACCTTTATGGTTTAAGAGATATTCACAAACAAAGTATCCCCGCCCCCTGTTCAACCAAATCAGAAGGGAGATGCCCAGGTAGACTGCAGAGAGGGACAATCTTCAATTAAGATAATGGAAAAAGCTGAAAAACTTATCAAGGGGGGAAGGGCTTTCATTGTTTTCATACAAAGAAAATTGTCCCCTTCTGTTATCTGTACTGTCATACAACCAGACTCACATCTGAGAAGAGATTGCTTACACTAGGTAAAAGGGGCGGGGAGGGGAACTTTGCTTGTGAATATCTCATAAACCATAAAGGTTTGAGCGATAAGACTTATATCGTTCTTCATGTTTTTTTAATGCCTACAAAATAAAATAAAGTTAAAACGAAGTGTTACTATCCCTTTAAGGACCAAATGACCACCGGTGATGGTCATAGCACGTCACCTTCCTTTTACTTACAGAGCTCCTCTGTGAGCACTGTAAGTAAAAATGGGGTCTGTTCTCTCAGACCCCAATGTGGAGCGCCAGTATGAGTAAGCGGTCACATGTACCGGCGCGTTGGAAAGGATCAAAGCAGTGGACATAACATTCTGGTCTGATTGAAGATGTTATTGCTTGAACAAAGGCACAAGGGCAAAACTAAAAGGGGTCATTATGATTTTATGTCCATAGCAAGTAAATGATGGTCTTTATGAGGTGTTACGTCTCTTTGAAACAAAATTTAACCAAGTTTCTGAAAAAGTAACGTGTAATTGATTGAATAATTAATGTGAAATTAATGGGTCTGAGATAAGATGAGTAAAAAGTTGCTTATCTCAATCAATTACCTGTATTACATCTTATCACTTATGATTTCACCAGCCTGGAATAAGTAAACAAATAGGGAGATTTACTGTAAAATCAAATGGGTCTTGTGGATGATGTTGTGCTGGTTTAGTTGCTGTATCGGTAAATGTATTCCCCAGAAAACAGACTTACAGCTCGATTCAATTCTCCCCTGATGACAAAAATAAACACCTGGTGGTATTTTTTTCAAGAACGGTAAGCAATTCAGTTACCTATGAATAAATACTGGTACAAGAAATTTATCTCCCATTTGACTCCATAGAAACACGTCACAAAAGTTCTGAATTTGCAACTCAATTCAATGAGTTATCAATAAGATGCGTTAAGGGACCCACTTTAGTGGGTAAAAATCTGCACCCAGTTTTTTTGGGTGAAGAGTCCCTTAATTAGGGTTGCCACCCAGCCGGTATTTTACCGGCATGCTGGTAAAAAATTGGCTTCTGTCCAAGTCTATGGAGGGAATGTCATGGCCGGTATTTTTTTGAAGAAAAGGTTGCAACCCTACCCTTAATACATCTTAACTCTGCCGATGCAGGAATTGAAAGTGTGAAAAAGCCTAAGAAAAACCTAAGTCACCAGTGTATGTATCCAGCCAAAGCACATCCAAAATGTGGAGGAGAACGGGGGTGTGAAAGGAGACGTCATGTTCCCCCAGTGTATCTGCACTGCATTGAGCTTGACAGTTTCCTGGCCATGCAGTGTAGGCCTCCATAGACCTTCTGTATCTGGCTTGACAGCCTCACACAGTTGTCCATGGGGAATGTGCATGCTAACCAGCAGGGATATTCACTAAGCGGTGATAAAGAGGTGATAAAGTGGAGATGACTTCTCCAGTTTATCACTTCTCCAATTTTTATTTTATTCAACTTTGGTTCAATCTTAATGAATATGATCCATAGAATAACACAGGAATTGGAGAAGTGAGAAACTCAAGAAGTCATCTTCACTTTATCACCTCTTTATCACTGCTTAGTGAATCTACCCCCAGGAGTTTGATGGCTGAGAGCACAATGGATTTCACAAGTGAATAGATTCATTACACATGTAAACAGGGCTGGATTTACATCCCAGATGCCCCTAGGCAAGACACTCTAGATGCCCTTAGCTCCACCCATGGCCACAGCCCTATTCCTCACATTGCAACAACCCCAGGCCCATCCACTATTTCCTGGCACAGAAATTACCCTTGACCTATGACAAGCAAGGGCAAAAATGCTTTACCTCCTGCTCTGGAGATCTCTCTAGCATCCAAAGGATTAAAAAATGGAAGGTAAAGGAGTATACAATTGGTGCAGGGATATTGAAATTGGTCTGGCCTCACCCACATTTCAGAATGTGGGCGTGGCTATCACAGCTGAGACACCCAGCAAAACTGTGAGCTCTAGGCAGTTGCCTACTCTGTCTCTTGGGAAATCCAGCCCAGCATGTAAAGTTACCTATTTATGAGTACAAGTCTCATCGGCAAATTGAGAAGAGGTTTTCAGTTATTCAGAGTCCCCTCCCTCCCCGACTCTTTTGTGCAATAAAATTAAGGAAAGACCAAGTTTCAGCATCCAATAACAGAAACGTTTTCCTAATGTTGCACCTATAGGCTCTATTGCAGCTGTTATTGGGCTACAGAGTCCATTTGTCTTCAGATGACCATTGGTATCCTGTTTACAATGGGAATTGTAATGCAACAGCAACTAAAGAGCTAGAGGCTTCCCACCCCTATTCTATGCTTTGGTAATTGTAACGACCTTTACATACAGAATTAGAAAAACAAAATTCTAGTTATTATTATTTTAATCTTATTTTAGTTTTTGGAAACTTCTCTCTGGAAATTCTGTGTTTACCCCTGAACTCTCACATCAAAATAATGGGATTTGTAAAGGACCAAGACACATAGAGAAAAAAATATGTAATGTACCTAGACTAGAGATGAATAGTAAATGGGAGAGTTGTAATATTAAAGTGAACCTGCCGTATTTAGTTAAATGTAACCTTTTGTGTGCCAGAGTGGTAAGCAATGCGTTGGATACCTCCAGGGCCGGATTTACGTCTCAGGAGCATGTAGGCACAGAAATCTGAAGCGCCCCACTATGGGCCATCTCCACAATGCTCCTAATCTCCACGTTGCCCCCCATCATCTCCATATTGCACTCACATTGCCCCCCATCAGCTCCATATTGCCCTCATCATCTCCACATTGCCCCCATCAGCTCCATATTGCCCCTTTCATATCCACATTGCCCCCAACAGCTCCATATTGCACTCACATTGCCCCCCATCACCTCCATATTGCACTCACATTGCTCCCATTATCTCCATATTATCCTCACATTGCACCCTCATATTGCCCCAGTGTCCGTTTTCTATCTCTTCCCCGGTGGTCCAGCGGCAGCATCCAACTGTAGCTGCTGGAGCACCCGTGCTGTCTTCTCTTTAGTAATGCAGAGCGCTGGGAGATGATGTCATCTCACAGCACTCTGTATTACTAAAGAGCTGGGGGAGTTCAGCAGCTACAGGTCTGTGGAAAAGAAGGCACAGACCTGTCTTCACGGTGCCGAGCGGGGGAAGTAACTAAACACACACAACTTGATCCCAGGGACAGGCGCCCCTCTGTTGAGTGCGCCTGTAGGCAGATGCCTACTTTGCCTAATTATAAATCCGGCCCTGGATACCTCTCTGGCACTCAAAGGGTTAAACAGAATAAAACACTGTTGACATTTTGAACTACTTATTTGTTTGCAATACATATAATTTTTGATAAATTAATTTTCATTTGTGGTGACACAGTGTGGCACTGTATGTTAATTAGTTTACTAGGTCAGTATTTTCACAAAAGGTGACTGATGTTCATACCTCTGGATCTTCTGCTGGAAACTCCAGTTTTTAGAATTAATTACCGAGTCATCAGGTATACAGGCTGATTTTCTAGAGTCGGTGAGTTTCCTGTGGAACTCTGCTAACTTCACCTCTTTTCCACCCTGTTCATCCCACCTCCAACCCACTTCTCTTCCTTCCCTCCCTGGTCAGCCTACTTCCCTTCCACTGCTCTTCCTTCTCACCTTATTATGGCCACTTCCCACCTATTTCACACCAACTTCACTGTTACAATGCCAATAAGCCCTGCACACCGGATTAAGGCCCACCCCCTTTATGAAGTGAATCCCGTTATTTACAATCCCCTGATCGCAGCACATGAGCCCTCTCTGGCGATTCAAGAGGATGACGATCCCAGGTACTACGTAAAATTGAAGTAATTCTAAGGCAAAACAATTGCACCATAGGCAAATTATGTAACTAGTCATTGCAGGGCCCTGATGCAGGCTTTTTTTTGGGGTCCCCATTACAAAAAATATTATACCATCATCATAACTACAATCATTTGGGCCCTGTGGCCAGACCCAGACTGGGACAAAAAATAGGCCCGGGCATTTAAGGCTGAGCAGCCCGTTTTTATTTTTTTGAGCAGCCCATGGTGATCGTGGGCGGAGCTTATAATCACAGGTGGTGCGCCGCACGGCCGCACGTTGATTGCCCACCCACCAGGAAACTTGTAATGAGGTGGCCGTCTTTCAGAAAGTGAAAGACGGCCCAAACTCGTTTAATGATTTTTTTATTTTTTTTTTAAACACCCGGATCAGCCCCGGACCAGCCCACCGGGCAAATGCCCAGTATGCCTGATGGCCAGTCCAGGCCTGCCTGTGGCAGATGAGGCCTCCTTGGATGGTGGACCCTGCTGTGACTGCACCCTCTGCACTCCCTGGAGTTATATCCCTGCTATTGTATGGTGCTTTAACTTAATGAAAGATAGAAATGTCTCCAACGCATTGCTTCACAGTGCATTGGAGACACAATTCCCATTATTGTTATCCAGCCAATGAGCCAGGCAGTTAGGATGAGGTCACAGTTAGGATCTCCATTACACTGAATCACACATAATAAGGCAATACACCCTGTCATAGACACTAGCAAAAGAATGTCTCTACAATATAAGAATGTCTACCCATACAACAGAAATATAATTAAAAAAAAAGATTGAAATAACTTCTCATTGAATGGAGACAATAGACACGACTGTGTCATAAACATATGATATTTAAAACTGTATGACATATTTCAGCACATTATGCCTTTAAGTAACAGGGAATACATCAACACTGTAATAGGAAAGTTTTAAGGTCATGCTCCCCACTTAATTTAGCCACTAGCCATAGAAAGCATTGTCTAGAACATTCCACCTCCACCTCCCCCACACACACTTCCTCTTCCCCAGGAAAAATAATTCCACACTTCATTTGGAGATCAAACACCCTGCTCCTGTTTTATTCTAAGTCTATTGATGTTTAATAATATTTTCCATGTCACAGCCTTTATTTCCCTCGGTATAATACTAGAGGTCGTGCCAAAAGTGTCCTTTGAAGAGTAATGAATAAGTAATAAAAGTTGAATGCCACGGAGCCTCCATTTTTGGCAGATAACTCCATGTTTGTGTATGTTTCAATGTGATGAAGAGAAAGATTTTGGAGAAATAAATACATTTTCTTTTTCTTTTAAGCATGACCAAAATTCTCCATCAGTGCCAGACACACCTTGGGCAGAATTAAGGAGGAAATATGCTAATCTCCTCCATACTGCCTGTCTGATAGGTAGAGGGCTAGGGATGGAATTTTGACAACATTCTCCTTTCGCTATCTTCCACTTTGCCCTCCTACATTCCCATTTCGCTAACTTGCACATTACCCTCCCACATTTCCTTTTCACCAAACTCCACATGGCCCTCAAACCTCTTTGATGTGCCACCTTCCCATTTTACCGACACTTTACTTGCAATGAGCATGGCCTTATGCACCAAAATAATTGCAGAGGGTGGCTGGTCTACTTAGAGCTGCATAAGGAGCATCGCCCTCCCTGCCCCCAATGGCGACCCCGCCCCTTGCAGCAGTGGTCAGTCTCCAGACAAAGTATGGGGGCTGCCCACTGGTGTGCAGTAGGAAGATCTGCGGGAGGTGAGAGGAGGTCCCTCTCACCTTCCCCAGGTAAAGGAGTGTTAAGGGGAGGGGGCTATAGAGTTTAAATAATGTCCAAGTTTGAAGGTAGATCAGCAACCTTTTTTGTGTTACATCCAGTAAAAGGCCTTCCCACCTAGGTGGCTGCCCTGGATGGGGGTGCAGGTGGTGCCTAACACATGCCAGGATGCCATGGTCCAGGGGCGCAGCATTATGAGGTTTGGTCCAGGGCTTTAAAGCAGAACTATCATCTTCATAATACTGTCCCCCAATACATTAGTAATATAGCGATAAGCAAAGGCATACTTGTATTATGTTTAATAAGTCCAAGCTATTGACGTAATCCACCTTCTTCTGCAGGTATCCAGGGCACAGAGCTTACAAGAGAAGCTCTGTGTGCCTGTGTAGGCAGAAACTTCCATTACCTTAAGGTAACCAACAGATGTCACCACCAATCTGGGCATTGCACGGGATGGACACAGCAGACTCAGAGGCAATTTTACTCTAGGATGTCTGCGCTGTTGTCCGCTGGATGCCTGCAGAAGAAGGTGAAATACTTCAATAACGCTGACTTATTAAACATAATACAAGTATGCCTGTACCTGTCGCCAGATTAGTAATGTTTTAGGGGAAAATATTATAAAGATGATAGTTCCGCTTTAAATAGTTAAATAGGCCTTAAATAAACCGTGACCTCCATTTTCCCACAAATTCTGTCATTATTTAATAACAAGCTATGTACAGACAGTTTGATGTGTGGTTTGTGTGTTTGGGTACATGGGGGGTAGAGGGGGGCAAGGAAGTAGGGTGTGTATGCCTTAAGAACAGTGGCGAATGGATAGTCCACTCCGAGCCGCATAAGGAGCATCACCCTCCTTGTCCCCAGTGGCGAACATCCCCCTTGCAGCAGTGGTCAGTCTCCAAACAAAGGATGGGGGTTGGCCACTGGTGTGGGGCAGGAAAACCTGGGGGTGGTGAGAGGAGGTCCCTATCACCTTCCCCAGGTAAAGGAACGTCAAGGGGAGGGTGCTATAGAGTTTAAATAAAGTCCAAGTTTGATGTTGAATCACTAACCTTTTTTGTGTTCCCTCCCAGATAAATGTCTGTTTAAGAAATCAAGCAACAGTAGGAGGTCTGTGATAGGTCATAACATTCAATCCCTGCAGGATTTGATTATAGAAGGTCCAGTAATGCAGCTTTCCTGGGCACTCTGCCGGTGAGGCATGCCTGAAAGTGACAGCTAAGTTCAGGGCACCGGTTGTGCGGCCTGAGGGATAGAGGTGTTGCCAAACTAGCGACACCAACGGCACGAAGTGGTGAGCTACCACGGACGGTGGGAAGGTTGGACTAAGAAAATCTAGTAAAAGTCCTTCCCACCAAGGTAGATGGTGCAGTTTCCATGCCAGGACGCCATTGTCCAGGAGCTCTGCATTATGAGGGTGGGTCCAGGGGTTTAAATAGTTACATAGACCTTAAAGGGATAGTAATGTCCTTTTAAAACAAAACAAAATATTGTAGCTATTAAAAAAATAAACTAAATGATTCCAGTCCCATCTCTCAAACCATTAGGGTTTAAGAGATATGCAGTAATAATGTTCTCCCTTCCCTCCCTTTTCCCTTCAAAGCTGACAGCAGGAGATTCGAGTAGGCCGACTCAAGGCCGTCTCTTCAGCAGAGCCAAAATACCACTATCTAAAAATAAGTACTACATTGGAACGGTTTACAAAGCATGCCTGGTTTGCAAGCACACTTTGTAGACCATTCCAATGAAGTATTTCTTTTTAGATTGCTGTATTTCAGCTTTGCTGAAGGGCTGCCTGCCAGTCCTGGGACAGGGATGTGTCGATATTTCATAATAAGCTATGTACAGGCAGGTTGATGTGTGGTTTGTGTGTTTGGGTATATGGGGCCTAGAGGGGGGCAGGGAAGTAGGGCGTGCACACCTTATGACTCATCGCCATGGGCTGTAGCAAGCACAAATGTCCTCAGAATTAGAGGAGTCAGTGTCTGCAGAGGTGTGTGTGCGAGTGTTTTGTTTAACCCTTTGAGTGCCGGACAGGTACCCAGTGCCAGTTTTGCTAGTACCGTATAAAGGTAAACAGGAGCATTCTGGGTTAAACCACATGAACCACAGATGACAAATAAACATTCTAATTGGCTTAAATGTGTATTTTAACACCTTTTAAATGTGCCATTTAATTTAGTGTGAATTGTGGGATTTTTTATTTCTCCCCATGGCACCATAGATTTGGCCAAGAAGTGATTCATTGTGTAATTATACATACGGAACTCAAGGTTAAAGGGATAGTAATGTTTCAAAATAAAAGCAGCTCCAATTAATCTTCATAGTATGGAGAGTGTTATTTCAATACTGTCAGAGTTGTAGTTCAAGAGTAATTGAATGATAAAATATACCACTCCCACCCCTTTTACCTAGGTTAAGCCACCTCCCCTCACATATGGAATCTGCTCCACAGACCAGACAGCTCACAGCAAGGGACAGTCTTCTTACTGTGAGAACAATGAAAACCCTGCACCCCTTGACATATTTTTCAGGCTTTTCCCTTATGATAATTGAAGATTGTCCCTCTCTGCAAGCCATCTTGACACCACCTTTCTGTTCTGAGGTGAGCAGTGTTACATCAGTAAAAGGGGCAGGAGGGGATACTTTATTATTCAATTACTCTTGAACTGCAACCCTGACAGTATTGAAATAACACTCTCCAAGGCCCAAATCCTATGAAGATTAATTGGAGCTGTTTTTATTTTGAAACATTACTATCCCTTTAAATCAACAGTAAACCCTACAACTAATCTAAAGTCAAAAAACTAATATCACTTAATACTACTGCACTTCAGCATACAAGAAATAGCAGCAAAAATAAAAGGGGGTTATGCACTACGATGTGATAAAGAGGTGATAATGTGGAGAAATCTTAGTGCATTGGCTCTACAGAATAACATAGGACTTGGAGAGTTTAGAATACTGGAGAAGTCATCTCAATATCACCTCTTTACCCGAAATGAATTTTGCTTGTGTCATACAAGTGGAAATATACAATAAATCCACTTGTTTGGACAGTTTTGGACCAGTGACTGTTTGCAATCTACTGGTTTTATAGCTTGTGTGTAATGTTATAAAGTTCCTGCCCACTCAGACCAATGGATCTCTTGACCATTGTTTTCCTCTTGTGTT
This sequence comes from Rhinophrynus dorsalis, assembly GCA_037306005.1. Classification (NCBI taxonomy): domain Eukaryota; kingdom Metazoa; phylum Chordata; class Amphibia; order Anura; family Rhinophrynidae; genus Rhinophrynus; species Rhinophrynus dorsalis. The sequence continues at coordinate 149,474,922 of CM074722.1, read as the reverse complement.
TGTGTTCTGAGCCAGACCATGGTTAATAATGTAGATATTGCAAAAAAAACATTTAATTGTAAATATATATAATAAAAACTGTTATATACCGATATTATAAAAACAATATTAATCCCCAATGCGTTTCATGGTCACTCAGACCATTTCATCACGAGGCTAGTCTGAATGGTGATTTTCTGATATGGGAGCTGAGAAGAACAAACTTCTGAAATTCACAAATCCCAAAGCATTAGTGTAATTGCACAGAGCAGGGGATTTTGACACTGCACATTCATACTAGTGCTATGGGTTTGATAAACTGGAAGTGTGTCCTTCTCTGACCATCTAGTAGTCATCTGCTGACCAGACAGAAAGTAGAGCAGCCTTCAACTGAAACTGAAAGAATCTGCAAGAGATTGGGTGAGTGACTTGGTGAGTATTAACCCCTGAGCTACAGGTGGTAGTTAGGTTCACATGGCAAAGCTTTTAAGTTTGTAGAGTTTACTGTTCCTTGAAGTTCACACATGTGACATTTGCATAGTGTTAATTCTGCAAAATATAGTCTGTGAAGAACATAGCATTCTGCATCAATCAGTGATGCATCACAGTATATTCAAGTCCTTCATGTTTAACCCCTTAGATTCTAGGAATGTATGTCTCTAACGCAATGCAAAAAAGTATGTTGGAAATATCTATGTCATCCATGGGATTAACAGTTCTTCAGAAACAGAAGTGTAAGTACCAGTTGCCAGGTTCACTAAAATTCTGAGGCTTGGCTGGGCCAACACTCTGCATTATTTGAGCAGGCCAGTTGCACTATTTCTGTTAGGAATGTCTGTACCATTACATTCCCTACAATAGTCAACAATAACCATAGCTTTTAGAAATGGGTCTTTTGCCCAAAAGCTAGTACCTAGCAACATCCCTGATAAGAAAAATAGTTTATGTTCAGATGCTGGACATGCCAGAAACATCAGAAATTTATAATTTTATAAATAATGAACTTGCTGGAAACTAGGTTTATTTCATAACTGACAGTGTTTTACATAGTACAATTTTCTTGAAACACTTGAAAATTAAAATGTTACAGTGTACAAACAAAACATTAGGAGTATGAAAGCAATTTTCATGAAGATTTAAAATTGTATCTAAATCTTGGATTCCTCAAAATAGACACCCTCACAAGTACTGCAAAACAGAGCAAGAAAAATCCTAAACAATTCTGCAAGTATATAAATAATAAAAAGATTAAGTTTGATATTGGTCTTCTAAAGGTTGAGACGGGTAAATTGATTAGTGAGGATAAGGTTATAGCTGACACGGTAAACACATTATTTTCATCTGTATATACAAAGGAAGCAGTAATGGCAGGCTATGGGCAGACAGACAAAATTACATAATTTCGTCCATCATATGAGTCCAAAAGAGACTGGAATGATGATATACTATGTAGACAGTGTGAAGTGTCACTCAGTGTCACTCAGCTTCTGCAAGACCAAAGTGAGTATTATCCTGCAGGTATTATCCTGCAAATCCTGTATAGATGCAAGGGATGCAAACTTAAGTCTACCTTATATATATATTTTGGTAAGGCCTCATCTAGAATACAGTGTACAGTTTGGGACAGCAGTTCTTAAAAAAAGACATTACTGAGCTGAAAAAAGTGCAGAGACGTACAACAAGACTGATGAAGGGATTGGAGGATCTGAGTTATAAAGAGAAAGAGACTAGCCTAACTGGGATTGCTTACATTAAAAAAAGACATATAAGGGGTGATATGATTACCATTTATGAATATATTTAAGTTTAATACAAAGAACACTCCAAGGAACTATTTATCAAAGAGCCGAGTGAAGAACAAGAGGTCATTAAGACTAGAGGATATAAGCTTTCAACTAAAATAAAGGCATGGATTTTCTTACAGTAAGGGTAGTAAAGTTATTACATTCTTTACCTTGGGATGCTGTGCTTGTTTTCAAATGTTTTTAAAAGAGTAATGGATACCTATAAAGCACATAATAATATTGAGAATTATGACAACTGGCTTCAAAGCAGATAGAATGTTGATCCAGGCAAATATCTGACTGCTATTTGGAGTCAGGAGGGATTTTTTTACCCACTTGGGACTTAATTGGAAACTGCTTCAATGTCTGTTTGTTTTTTGCCTTCTTCTGAATCAACAGGGGTGATGTGGCATTTGCTGAACTTGATGGACGCATATCTTTTTTTCAGCCTCATCAACTGTGTTACTATGTTACTAAAACAAGTGTTTTCATCTCTTCTGTAGCAATTCCCTGAGATGTGGGGCACTTGTAGGTAGTGTTGCTCTAACTCTTCTGTCCAGTTCATACCTACAGGTGCTATGGGATTGAGGTCTGGAGACTGGGCAGGCCATTAGATTGAGTTGTACTTCACATTCCTTTTGCACCAGATAGTTCTTGCACAACTTTTAGGTGTGTTTCAGGTCATTAGCTTGCTGAAGAATGAAGGACTACATAACTATCCATAATCCTGATGGATTGGCATGCCTTTAAAGTATGTTATGATAACCATGCCAGTTCAGGTTGCCATGGACATGATAAAGATCACCAGCAAAGTAACTCAAGATCATGACACTGTCTTGTCCATGCTTGACAGTGGGAATCACACATGCAGAACTCTTCCTCTCTGTTACGTGTGTGTTAAGTGTGTTGAGGTGTGCCGGGGGGTTCAGTGATTGCAACTTCCCATTTCCTCGGACCTCAGGGCTGGGAAGCATCCCATGCCCAGGAACTATACCTTTTCCTGCAATGGATTGATATTCACTAGCCCAACACTGGCAAACGGGACTACACTGAGCCGCCTAGGGTTTTAACATTGGCCACCCGCTGATTGGCTACCAGGGTTTAAAGGGCCTGAATTGACTTACTATGGGAGAAAGTAGGCTGCCCGCCCCAAGGTCCTGATTGGCCGAGACAGCCATGACTAGCACAGTCAGGATTGGTCAGCCAATTCTAAGTACCGGATTGGTCAGGGGTTGAAACCGAATATTCAAAGATGCTTCAACCCCCTGGTCATTGTTTAGAAATGTGTATTCGAGCCCCTCAACCTTTTGTCCCAGTGTTTATCCATTGTTACATCCTTTGTCTAGCTAACCTAATCATGTCTGACTCTTTGTACTGTGTATTTGCCATATGTCTCAGTCTTTTGTATGCTTTGTCTGGTTCTTGTGATTAACTGTGTATATAAGCCCAAAGAGTTGTTCAATAAACAGTTCTAAGTTTTACCCTCCAAACTGGTCCTGTCTGGTTCTTGGAGGGGTTATGCTGAATGAATGATGGAGATTGGGATGTCGATGCAGCAGAAGCAGAGAAGTGACGGTGGTACTGACCTCTAGTGCCAGGACTCACGTCACACTCTCACCCTCTCTTTGCCTTACAAATGCTTTGGCAGTTGGGACCAAATATTTCAAATTTTGGCTCACAAGACCACTCTTCAAAATTCCAGTTTCTTTGTTCTTTGGCCTAGGCAAACCTTTTCCTCTTATTCTGCATTCTTAACAATGGTTTCTTTGAAGCAATTTAGGTCAGCTTTACAAAATTTGTTTTGAATAGTTGATATTGACGCATCTATATTTCTAGGAACATTTAGCTGAGCATGTATTTCAGGTGAAGTTAATTGTCAGTTTCACAGACTAGTGACCGAATTAACTTGTTCTCTGATTCTGAGGTCACCCTGCCCTGCCTGACCTTGTTCACCTTCATGAGTGCAAGTTTGTTCAAATTACTTGATGGTCTTGGCCAAAGGAGTTACAGACACTTGCACATTTCTTGTGCTGTGTCTTAAAGACTGACCTTCATTTCCTAAAGTAATAACAGACTGTCTAGTTTCTTTGCTTAACTGAGCATATTATATCATTTCCCCTCCCTTAGATTCAAGAATGACAAATGTATAAGTGCACATATCATATAATGAAATACTGATTGCTTATAGACACTTCACACAGTTAAAACCATAGATAATTATGAAAAACCTGGTTTCAAGCAAGTGTATTCAAACTTTTGACTAGTGCAGTACAGATCTGTTATTTTAAAGCTGCAACTGTAGCCACAAATTTACCAACTAAAAAAAAATTAAATCCAACATTAAAGATGCACCAGTGGCTGTTCATTTTGAGGAATTTAAACATCCTTTACAGAGCTTAAGATACATGACAGTTGATTGTCCCACTGATGAGAGGAGGTGATTGGGAAAAATTGTTAATCCATTGTAAAGTGAAATTAATTTTATTTTTGATAACATTGCATGGAAGGACTGACCGATAAAATTAACTTGAATTGTTCTTTATGATTTTACAATTAACATGGCAGCAGGAAATTTACAGGTACTTTTGTTTTGTGCCTTTGCATTCATTTTATGTCAGATTAAGTCTTTCATAGGGGTGGACTCTGCAAGCTCTATGGTATCTCTAGTGTAGCTCCATTTCAATTCTAAGCTCTGTGGTATCACTATTGTAACTCAATATCAATTATAAGTTCTGTGGTAAAACTAGTGCAGCACAATTTCAGTTGTAAGCTCTGTGGTGTCAATTGCTTTGCTTTCGAACATTAATGACAATTATATTAAAAAATGGGGTGGACTGGAGCAACAGCGTAAGTGGACCACTCGATCTTGCTGACACCCCACAGACCAAACATTGCCAGCCCTCCTCTGGGCCTTAATCTACTACCTGCTCCGCTTCAAACTAACTATTCATATGTTGCTGCTTCTCTGTTTATACAGAGGGTGGTGGAAACTTCTAATTCTAATGACTATGTATTATTTATCTAACACTTTCATTTTGTTACAACTTTTAAGATACCAGTACCATACTTAGTTATGTGTTGAACCTTAATAGAGGTCTTTTCATATGTCAGGACAGAGTAAGTCTGACATCAGCACCATGACACGATTGTCCTTTCTGAAATCACCTTCTTTGGACTTGTAGATTTTAGGACAAAAGCATTTAAATGACACTCCCCACCTTTATAGGGATATTAGCATCCACCCAAGTGGTGTTACTTATATTGGTGGACCAGGTGAAGTATCAGAGGGTGATGAGGAATAAGTACCACACACAATCTTGATTTATACTTTGCTTATTGTTTCCATCATCACTTTGTTTCTGAAGGCCCATGTCAAATGTTGCATAGTTATGCTTAATACAGACAGTTATGCTTTCCTTACAATTAATAATTTAAGACTGATGTAAGGATTCCTTTTTATAATTGTGTACTTAACCCATTTTACCTGTATTTTTTCCACTAACAACACTTTTTCTCATGACAACTAATGATAGAGTAAGGGTATGTCCCTCTGCTTTACACAGTATCTACGCTCTTTGCTATATAGACTATCTTGTATATAGATAGATATTTTAATCTTCTAATTACGATATTTATTTTAATAAGCTTTCTCTCATGTGACAAGTTTCCATTTTTTTAAAGGTGATCTATTACCCCAATACAAGTTTGTCTACAATTTAAGTTTATATAGCAGCTAGCTGGTACACAAATTTATTATTACTTTTTTTAATCTGTGTTTAGCTGAAATTAAGGGTGTTAAGTTAATCCTGTGTCATCCTTCCGGACAGACTGCTGGTACAGCTCTGTACTGCAGTCTGAAACTCTTCCTCTGATCCCCTCCCTCTATCTGGCTTCCTCTGATGATGGAGGATTTCTGCACGTAAGCTGGAGCGGTATCTAGCCAATGAGAGTACTCCAGCTTACATGCAGAAACCCTCTGTCATTGGAGGAGGCCGGATAGAGGGAGGGGAGCAGAGAAAGAGTTACAGACTGCAGTAAAGAGCTGTACCCGCAGTCCATCTGGAAGGAAGACACGGGATCATCTTAACACCCTTTATTTCATTTGAATACCAGCTAGTCACTATATAAACTTCCATTTTAGACAAACTTGTATAGGGGTGGTAGATCCCTTTAAATTCTGTATTTGCAAACTTCTATAAATGGAAGGGATACAGAATAAAGAACCAGAAGTATTATATTTTATGTGTTTTGGGCTGATATAAATCCTGTTACTATTAAACCTTTAAGTGCCAGAAGGATATCCAATGCATTGCTTTGGAATATGTTGTATACCCCTCTGGAACTCAGAGGGTCAATGGGACGTTTGCACTCATGCAAGCTTAACAAATAGCTATGTTACTTTGAATATTGCTTTTACCTACGAAATAATTGAAAGATGACCAGACCTCCCCATAAATGCAGGATACATATGAACATTTCACTCTGCTGGACGGTACATGCACCATTGCAACCCTGCAATATGCATTTTTCATAAGCATCCTGCAATAAAGGGGTGGTTTGGTCAAATTAAATATCATTATTCACTGTGAAAGCAACAAATATCCGTTTATGTATCCACATGCCTAATGGATATCATTTTCTCATATTCCCCATTAAAAAGATATAAAAATTTCTGGCAAATATATTTTCATTCTGTTGTTTACCATTTAACCCTTTAAGTATCAGAGGGGTGTTCTCTCTCTCCCCTTTATGTGATGTCAGCCTCTTCTCCTTTGAAGGGACTGACCTGAAAGACTAAGCAACAGAACTGGGGTGACCATATGGCAACCCTTCTAGTAATATGCTGAATAGGACAATATACTTAGTGTTCAGGACTCGTTTACAATGCTCAGGCACATGAGAAGGTTCTGACTTCATGTAAAAGGGAGAAAAGGAGATACTAAAATTAAATAAATATCTTTATTTTTAAAAGTGTGGCTGATAGCAACCATTTTGTTAAGTAGTATGCAATAGAATTAATACATATTTAGCAAAAATGTTTCTATGGATACTCATATTTTGGTGAATAGGGGAATGAAACAGGCTCCCAGTCTGACTATGTACCTTTTTAATTTCCCTAGGGTGACCAGGCCTCCCCTTCAATGCAGGCTGTTTATAGGAATTTCATTCTGCAACAGTGCACAACAAACAGCGCAACCCAGCTGTACATGTGTTTAATAAATGGTCTGCATTAATGGGAAAGCCTGGTAAGCTTAAATATCTCAAAGTTAATGCCACAGTATTTACACCAGTCCCCGGGAGTTAACAACAGTCAGACTGTACCACTATTGACGCTTAAGCACTGGTGGGCAATGAAAATATCAGAGCAACTGATTAAGCCACTTATGCTTAAACATTTTGGCAGCTTTGGAAGAGTGTTATGAATATAACTGATCTATGCACTGAATAAGGGAGTAAATCCCTTTTTACAATACAGCAACTATGTTATTTTCCTTGATGTTCTATCCTAAGATTAACCTGCTAATCCATGACACACACACTATTAAAAGCTTGGGAAGCCTCAGCTTAGCAAACCATAAGTCCCTTAACCTCTGCACGTTACATGATAGCAATAGAATGCTCTGCTCTCATATGAGCAAAAACTCCTGGGGAATAGATATGTCTTGTCCCTAGGACATTAAAGTTAAGCTTAGGGTATTAGACGTTCAGTTATTCCCATGATCATAGCCACATGTTGTATTGTTGTATTACATGTTGATGAATAAGGGTGGCTTAGTGGTTAGAACACTACATTTGGAACATCTGACTGGTTCAGAGTCAAGCAAACAAATCCAGTCATAATATTAAAAACACTTAATATTCCGTCTGTATTTTTAAGCTAACATAACTAATGAAGCTGCATATTTTTGTAGAAAAAAAAAAATAAAAAAAAAAATAAAAAAAAATATATATATATATATATATTTAATGTTGTTCAAATTGGTAGCACTCACTGTAAGTCTTATTCATGCCTGGGTTCACATCAAGCAAATAAATCATACATGCAAGTCTCTGGAAGGTAGACGGCACTCACAGGATCTTTGTTGGAATCAACGTTTCGGCCATGTTACACAGACTTTATCAAGATGCTTCAGACTTAAAGTGTTAGTAATGTCTAAAAAAAAGTTTTTTGCATTTAGAAGAGCTTAAAAAGCTGAGCTAAATGCAAAAAAATGTATCTCTCAAACCACTATGGTTTAAGAGATACAGGCGTTGCTGTTCAGGCACATGTTTTAGACCATTCCAATGAAGGGATTCCTTGTACGTAACGAGAACTCGGCACTTCTCAAGCGCCTCCGCGTCGACCGACACAAATCTCCTGCTGACAGCTTTACAGCTGTCAGTAAGAGACATCAAACTTTAAACGCCTGTATCTCTTAAACCATAGTGGTTTGAGAGATACTTTTTTTGCATTTACCTCAGCTTTTTAAGCTCTTCTGAATGCAAAAAAACTTTTTTTTTAGACATTACTAACACTTTATGAAAGGGAGTTTATATCTCAAAAGCTTGTCTTCATAAAATTCACATATTAATCCATTAAAAAAAGTATTATTACATACTGGAATACTCATCCATTTGACATCTACATCAATGGACTAACATGGCTAACCCAAATTTTATGTATATATTGTGTGCTGTGTTTATTTAAAGGGACACTAATGTTCCATAAAAATGTTTTTTTGTTTTGTAGATTAAAAAAATATAAATTCTGTGCTGCAAATCCCATCTCTCAAACCTTTACAGTTTGAGTGATATTCGGTCAAAAAGTTCCCCCTCCCTCCCCTTCTCCTGACGTCAGCTGTAAGCTGACAGAAGGAGTTCCCGGTCTAGGGACAGACAGGCGGATCTTCAGCAGAGCTGCAATAGAGCGATTTTAAAATAAATACTTCATTGAAACGGTCTACAAAGTGAGTCTGGTTTGCAAGCACACTTTTTAGACCATTCCAAAGAAGTATTTCTTTTTAAATCACACTATTGCAGCTCTGCTGAAGAGCCTCCTCGTGTCGGCTGACATGGATCTCCTGCTGTCAGCTTTACAGCTGACATCAGGAGAGACAGAACTTTAGCGGTGAATATCTCTCAAACTATAAAGAGAGAGGATTTGAGAGAGAGGATTTGCTGCACATAATTTATTTTTCTTTAATCTACAAAACAAAAAAATATTTTTTTATGGGACATTACTGTCCCTGGGGTTGTGAGGGTCTCAGACAACTGCACTGGATGTTTATGAAGTGAAGACAAAATGCCAAATTGTGAATGTATGCATGAAAAAAGTAATTGCATTATAGAGGGTGCAAAGGAAGTGACACAGTAATGGAATTTGAATGCAGAAGGCATAAAGTAAAGATTAAGTAATGGGTAGTGGTTCGCAGTGTTTACATGTGTGGAAGGAGATGTACAAAGTCTGCATTAGTAAGGTGTTGTGATTTGTATAACGGTATGGTTGGCTTATGAAGGTGGCGACATGGACATGATGCAATGTGTTTTGCACGTTATATGGCGTTGTGAATGATCCTTGGCACTGTAAGCTATTTGTTTGTAAGACAGTTCATACCAGAATGGTGGTTTGCGAGTGAAATCAAAGTGTGTTAAACTGAAAGCATTGGGTTATGTGGAAGAGAGTAATAAATGTGACATTATGTGTAACTGAATGATAAGGTAGGTTGTCAATGATAGCAAGGGTAGGAGAGGCAAAGATGAAGTGACTGTCAGTCTAAGGGAATGAGATTCAAAGATGAACTTCAAGTGGAAGGGGAGGTGATTTAAAGATGAACTGCCAGTCGAAGGGAAGGAGATTCAAAGATGAACTGCCAGTCGAAGGGAAGGAGATTCAAAGATGAACTGCCAGTCGAAGGGAAGGAGATTCAAAGATGAACTGCCAGTCGAAGAGGAATAGATTCTAAAATGAACTGTTGGTTGAAAGGGAGGAGATTAGGGATGGGCGAAAATTTTCGCCTCAAACTGAAATCACCAAATAATGACACACTCCTCTTGGCTGAATAATTTCCTGCAAAAAGTGTTGTTTTTCCCACTCTTTTATACCCATTGAAATCGATGGGAAGAAAACATTTTCTCCACCATACAAAACTTTTCTACAGCCATATAAAAGGCTGTCAAGCTCACACAGCAGCCATTCTGTGTTTGTGAGAGGAGAGAGCAGCACCTTGTTTGAGCTAGAGAAGACAGAGAGGGTGAATTGATGTTTAGTTTAAGGAATATCTTAGTAGGACATTTGTTCTGTGTAAGTATGTATTAGGAGAGTCAGTGAGGCACTCTGGGGAGAAGAAGAGAGGAAGGAGGTTGACCCCAAATACTCCAAGATTACATGTGACTGACTGGCAAGACACTGGTAGCTAGGGACCTATTTGCTTGCTGATCTTGCTGTTATTGTCTCTGTGCTGGGTAGGGAAGTCTGGGGAAGGAAATTGTTGATTTTGTTTTTCAGTTATCATTTTTTGGACAGACTGTGATAAGACAACAGGGTGGACAACTTAAAAATAAATAAATAAATAAAAAAGAATAAAGAACTAAATATTTTAGGTGACAGACAGCTGCTGGGCTTAGGCAAGGCACCATACAGCTCCATCAGTTGTGTACCATACAGTAAAAAAACACAGTGTAGTTGAGTAATGTCCAGCAAATGCACAAGGGGAGGGGTGGAGCAGTGCAGAGACGTGAGAGTAAACTAGTAGTTCAAAAACTGTCTGCAGCAATGGTTGCTGCAGCATGTGCAATCAATGATGATGATCCCTCACTCCAAAGAAGGAAGCAGTTTGTCAGGGTCCCATAAAAACTAGTTCTAGCACTAGTGCCAGTAGAAATATAGAACCATATAAGAAGAACACTGAAGATGACAACAAGCTGCTGATGATGCTGGCAATAGCATAATAAAAGAAGGTGTAGCAGCTGAACCACCACTGCATCAGAGAGTGAGACAAACAAGCACCAAAACACCCATCCTCAAAGTAGTAGGGTACTTTGTTACAGTAAAAGTAAAAAGAAATTGTTTGAGACCTCTAAAAGGTTAGAGGAATATAAGTGCAGCGGGTAAGAATTGTCAGTTGATGCTAATGCTGCTGAGGATGACCTAATAATGACTGATAATGATGCAGATCTCCCTCCAGCATCCTTCTCTTGTTCAGATACAGATGAAGTTGAGATTGAGGATGATGACAGGGCTATAAGGTTAGCAGAAAGTCAAGGGCTGAATCTTCCACCACTTTTAAGGAACACTGTGCCTGTCTATAAACTGTTTGAGAAAGCAATTGGAAAGTCTGACCCTGGACAAGCACAGGTGACAAAAAACACACAGTCACCCTATCAGTCATCATCAGCATAATCGCCTCTTCAAAGTCCAAGTCCCACTCAGTCACACATACTTGTTTTGATTACCCAGCAACAGCAACACAGGTTAACATCCACAATGTTAGATATGACAAGTGCCTGCTGCTGCTGTAAGTGCTGTGCCTTTGACACCTAGTAGTAGTGGCAGTAGAATTGCATCAACATTTAGCCCCAGTAGTCAGGGCCAGATTAACGTAGGGGCTAGAGGGGCTGCAGCTGCAGGCCCACAACTGAAAGTAGGCCCAGGCCACCCAGTCACCCTCCCCCCACAGCCGCCGTACAGTGCTGTATCACTGCAACGCGTACCCCTCTGGCACTCAAAGGGTAAATGTCTGCCGGATGCTTTTTTACTGTGTCTCCCCACTGCCCGCACTGATGACAGCCTGGGCAGTGTTAAACATGGAGCTGCCGTGTTGTGCATGCTGGCGTTTTCTTCTTCAGTCTGGGTGCCAGTTTTAAACTTGCACTGGCCTTGAAACAGAGGAAGAAAACACCAGCATGCTCCACACAGCGTCTCCGTGTGTGACACAGTCCCGGCTGTCACCAGTGCAGGCAGTGGGGAAAGTGGTTGTCTCCTGTGCTTAGTGCTGCTGCCCTGGGGTTACTCGGAGACCCATCACCAATCACCATGGGATGCACGCTGAGTGCCGAGGACAAGGCGGCGGTAGAGAGGAGTAAAATTATACATAGGAACCTACGGGAGAATGGAGAGAGAGCTGCCCATGAGGTCAAACTTCTACTACTGGGTATGATTATGTAGAGTCAGCTACATACTTAAGCTGATCACACTTCTATATGCTGTAGACAGTTACCTGTCAGTGCAATTACAAAAGGCCCAAGTGTAGATAGTCTGTCTTTTTTGAGCTTAGTTATAACAAGACATCTAGCTGTTTACATACAGCAATCTATATTGTTTACTATATTACTATGAGGTTAATGTTTTGGGGCTAACTAGACATACTGTATGTTGGCCTGAATATGCATGAAGTAATGATAAAAACCTGTCCGCTCACACATAGGTACACAGTGGTATAGCTGATTAAAACTGTGCTTCAGGGCCACTATTCTGAAAACTGTTTGCTTAGCCCTTTGAGTACTGAAAACAATGAATTGAGTAGATGTAACATGGCATATATATGGCTGAGTGCATACTAATATTGATTACACATGTATATGCTGCAGTCACCTGTCCGTGTTCTATATATGTTTGGGTACATCTTGTTGGCATATACGTAGATAAACTGTGATATAGCTGAGTAGAATTGTACTTTATGGTAACCAAACTAAATTTTACTCTGCGGTTCTGCCCCTTTTGTGAAGAAAGAGGTACAAGGGGGGATTAAGAGGTACAAGGGGGGACTCGGGGGAGAAAGAGGTACATTGGGGAGAAAGAAGTATATGGGGGGAGCAAGAAGTACAATAAGTTTATTAGTACAAAGAGGCATAAATGTTTTTTGTTTTTGTTTTTTGCAGTAGTGGTTATTAGTATTTTGAGGCAGCTATTATATTTATTCTTGCATTTTTTCTGGCTGCACTGACTATTCGTATGGCTCCAGCTATCTCCCTCATTCTATGTTTTAAATGTTTTTAATTGCTGAATGTATGCCTGTTTGTATTAATAAACTTATTTTGCATTGATGAGGAGGTTCATGTGCTGTTCGCAGACGGCGAGTAGTCTACGGTAGGCCCACCAAAATCCTTAGCACCAGGCCCATTATGCTCTTAATCCAGCACTGCCAGTAGTAATAGCAGTAGTAGCAGCAGCACGACCTCAGGAACCCCTTATTCCATGAAGTCCACAGTATGTAAATACTTCACTCAGGATCCTCAAGCTAAGCATGTTGATATCTGTTGTGCAAAAAAGCACATGAGCAGGAGGAAAGCAGGCTCACTCCTACGTACCTCCTCTATGAAATCCCACCTGAAGCACAACCACAGGTTTGACTGGAAGACACACTATCAGTAGGCCAAAGGAGCTACTACTAGCAGCAGCAGAAGCACTTTAAAAAGTTCCCAGGGCTCTAGGGCAGAAACAAGAAGTAGTGAAGTTATTTATGTGTCTGAGAATGTGCTACTGCCAACAGTTATTCAGTCCAAATAACACCTATGGCTCTTGCTGCAGAGGAGTATGACAGACAAAGCCAGGACAAATATATTAACACCAGCACAGATGAGAAGGTGGAGGAGGCATGTGAAGAAGGGTTTGCACCATCTATCCCACTTGGTACCACTGCTATGAGCGACAAGTAATGTGTGTCAATAATCTGAGAAGGAGGATAGTGTATGACAATGGTAAAAATGCATACTCAAATCACACCATGACAGTTCCCACCACCACCATTACAATACACATCTGCCACATTGTAGATTGTACTTTATTTTATTACTTGACAACATCATGAATATATGCCAGTGTCTCTTAAGCAGGAAGTTAGAGTTGTGGGCAAAGGACAAATGCATTCTGCATGCTAACACATTTTTCAAGCCATGTATTGCTGTAGGACTCACAACTTTGACTTTCAGTCACTTACTTCTAAATTTCAACCCTCAGAAGAAGTAATATTGCAGTGGGAAATGTAGTACCTATAGGAAATATAGGCAACAAATTTGTTCAAATAGGCGAAAAGGAGGACATTTTTGCATAAACGGAATGGTGAAATATTTCGCTGGAAAAGCGAAAAATCAGCATGTTTTTGCGAAACGCCATGCGGGAAATGTTTCACTTTTCGCCCACCCCTAGAGGAGATTCAAAATTGAACTTCCACTCGAGGGGAGGCGTTTCAAAGATGATTTGCCAGTCAAAGGTGAATAGATTCAAAGATGAACTGTCAGTCGAAGGGGAGGAGATTCAAAAATAAACTGTCAGTCTAAGGGGAAGAGAGGCAAAGATGAATTGGGAGGGAGGGTATAGAAGAAAGGAGGTGTGTAGTGGGGTGAAGGGTGAAGTCCTTGAAGGGAGTATCTTTTTAAAAGGTCGCACGCAGAAGAGCATGCCACTATATAACACATTAAGCATGTCGCCATGGTTAAAATGGTGACATGAGAATCTCGCACTGCATGACATGGCCCAAAGCAGTGCCAAAATCTTGATGGAATAAACAAGCACTAATTGTTCATCTATCAAAAAGTCCTGTGGGTGCTTTCCTTTTCTTTTTCTTTCTTGATTGCTATTTAGTTTGACACCCAGGCAGAGAATTGAAGTTTAGTGAGTGCACACCTTGGGACATTTGTATATGTGTACAGTCATGTGAAAAATAAAGGACACCCTCTTTGAAGTCTATGGTTTTACATATCAGGACATAATAACAATCATCTGTTCCTTAGCAGGTCTAAAAATTAGGTAAATACAACCTCAGATGAACAACACGTGACATATTACACCGCGTCATGATTTATTTAACAAAAATAAAGACAAAATGGAGACGCCATGTGTGAAAAACTAAGTACACCTTATGATTCAATAGCTTGTAGAATCGGGTTGAGGTCTGGACATTGACTGGGCCATTGCAACACCTTGATTTCTTTTTCAGCCATTCTGTTGTAGATTTGCTGGTGTGCTTGGGATCATTGTCCTGTTGCATGACCCAAATTCAGCCAAGCTTTAGCTGTTGAACAGATGCCTTCACATTTGACTCTAGAACAGAGGTTCTCATCCCATGTTCTCAGTGACCACAAACAGGCCAGGACTTAGGAATTTCCCTGCCAGAACACAAGTGTGTTGATCAAAGGCTCAGTCATATTGATTAACTCACCTGTGCTCTTAAAAGGAAATTCTCAAATCCTGGCCTGTTATAGCCACTGAGGGCACGGGTTGAGAACCACTGCTCTAGAATACTTTGGTATAGGAGTTCATGGTCTACTCAACGACTGCAAGGTTCCCAGGTCCTGAGAATGCAAAACAAGCCCAAATCATCACCCCTATACCACCATGATTGACAGTTGGTATGAAGTTTGTGCTGATATGCTGTGTTTGGTTTTTGCCAAACATGGCGCTGTGCATTATGGCCAAATATCTCCACTTTGGTCTCATCTGTCCAAAGAACATTGTTCCAGAAGTCGTATGGTTTGTTCAGATGCAACTTTGCAAACCTAAGCTGTGCTGCCATGTTCTTTGTAGAGAGAAGATGCTTTCTCCTGGCAACCCTTCCATACTTGTTCAGTCTTTTTCTAATAGTGCTGTCATGAACTTTAACATTCAACATGCTAACTGAGGCCTGTAGAGTCTGAGATGTAACTCTTGGGTTTTTTGCAATTTCTCTGAGCGTTGCAGGGTCTGACCATTGAGTGAATTTGCTGGGACATCCACTCCTGGAAAGATCGGCAACTGTCTTGAATGTTTTCCTCTTTTGAATAATGTTTCTCACTGTAGAATGATGGACTTTAAATTGTTTGGAAATGGACTTATAACCCTTCCCAGATTGATGGGCAGCAACAATTGCTTCTCTAAGAACATTGCTAATGTCTTTCCTCCTTGGCATTGTGTTAACACACACCTGAATGCTCCAGACCAGCAAACTACTAAAAATTCGG
The DNA here is from genome assembly GCA_037306005.1 of Rhinophrynus dorsalis. Lineage (NCBI taxonomy): Eukaryota > Metazoa > Chordata > Amphibia > Anura > Rhinophrynidae > Rhinophrynus > Rhinophrynus dorsalis. The sequence goes on along the minus strand of CM074722.1, from coordinate 149,459,245 downwards.
CTTTTATAGAACTGGTCACACTTGCTGATGATCAATGAATCAAGGGCATTTGATTAGCAGCATCTGTCTGCTACTTAGCATCTTAATTCTTATGGAAGCAGTAAGGGTGTAATTAGTTTTTCACAAATGGCTTCTCCATTTTGGCTTTATTTTTGTTAAATAAACCATGACACGGTGTAATATGTGATGCGTTGTTCATCTGAGGTTGTAGTTACTTAATTTTTAGACCTGCTAAGGAACAGATGATTGTTATTATGTCCTGATTAGTGATGATAGAGCACCCCGATACTCGGGTGTTCGGGTGCTCTGGCCGAGCGCCCCCGGAGGCTCGAGTGCTCGGCCGAGCACCCGAGCCCCATTGAAGTCAATGGGAGGACTCGAGCATTACACCAGGCACCCCCTGCTCTGATGAGGGGAGGGTGCCTGGTTCATAGGAAAAGGTCAGAAAATGATGGAAACACCACAGAAATGGTTCAGGGACAGCATAGGGAGGATGTCTGGATGCATCTTGGACTCCAACGTCGCTGCTGGGAACGATGTTTCGCCCGTAGTACGCCATTTTTACAGACTGACCGTAAAACACACAAAAAGGAAGATAAAAACGATTTTAGGCGAAAAATTGTTACCAAACAGTATTTGCTGTATATTTACTTGAACTATCAGGATCACGTCCACTTCCCCGTCCCTTTTTACCCGCCTTCTTCATATTAAACGGAATATATGCCGGTAATCTGCGGCTAGGCACACGAAACAGAATGTGACGCTAATCTGCGGCTAGGCACACTAAACAATATGTGACGCTAATCTGCGGCTAGGCACACTAAACAATATGTGACGTTAATCTGCGGCTAGGCACACTAAACAATATGTGACGCTAATCTGCGGCTAGGCACACGAAACAGAATGTGACGCTAATCTGCGGCTAGGCACACGAAACAGAATGTGACGCTAATCTGCGGCTAGGCACAGTGAACGGAATATGTGACGTTAATTTGTGAATTTGCACACTAAACAGAATGTGACGCTAATCTGTGGCTAGGCACACTAAACAATATGTGACGCTAATCTGCGGCTAGGCACACTAAACAATATGTGACGTTAATCTGCGGCTAGGCACACTAAACAATATGTGACGCTAATCTGCGGCTAGGCATACGAAACAGAATGTGCCGCTAATCTGCGGCTAGGCACACGAAACAGAATGTGACGCTAATCTGCGGCTAGGCACAGTGAACGGAATATGTGACGTTAATTTGTGAATTTGCACACTAAACAGAATGTGACGCTAATCTGCGGCTAGGCACACTAAACAATATGTGACGCTAATCTGCGGCTAGGCACACGAAACAGAATGTGATGCTAATCTGCGGCTAGGCACACGAAACAGAATGTGACGCTAATCTGCGGCTAGGCACAGTGAACGGAATATGTGACGTTAATTTGTGAATTTGCACACTAAACAGAATGTGACGCTAATCTGCGGCTAGGCACACTAAACAATATGTGACGCTAATCTGCGGCTAGGCACATGAAACAGAATGTGACGCTAATCTGCGGCTAGGCACAGTGAACGGAATATGTGACGTTTATTTGTGAATTTGCACACTAAACAGAATGTGACAATAATCTATGGCTAGGCACACGTTTAAAATGGCCCTTTTTGTCGCTGCGTTGTAAAATCATTGGCCCTGTGCACCTAACAGAATATGTCAGCTTGTCACTGCACTGTGAAATATTTGTCCCTGTGCACCTAGTACAATGTCACCTTAGAACATGTCCCCCCCCACAAAAAAATGAAATTCTGCCACCCCCAAAAAAAATTAAATGCTGCCCCCACACACAACAGTCCTAAAAATGACTTTTGGGTCTTGAAAGAGTTTCAACAATTTTATTCTCCCTACACTGACTTCCTGTGCATCTAGTATTATATGTCACCTTACATATATCCCCCCCCCACAAAAAAAAGGAAATTGTGCCCCCCCAAACAAAATATAAATGCTGCCCCCACACACAACAGTCCTAAAAAGGACTTTTGGGTCTTGAAAGAGTTTCAACAATTTTATTCTCCCTACACTGACTTTCCCTGCCTAAGCGCATCTCTCCATGGCTAAGAATGAGCCGAACTCGCGTGTCGGGTGCTATACAGCACCCGATCACGGGTTCTGGCCAGCCAATCAGTGTAATGCCAGCAGCCAACATGGCTGCTGGCATTACACTGATGTCAGAGCCTCCCCGCACGTTTATTGGCTGCGCAGCAGCCGCGAAACGTGCGGGGAGGAGACCCGAACATGGCGGGCGAGCACATGCGGTACTCGTACGACTACCGCCATGTGCCGAGCAGAGCGATGCTCGAGCCGAACCGAGCTTCGGCCGAGCATGCTCGCTCATCACTAGTCCTGATATGTAAAACCATAGACTTCAGAGAGGGTGTACTTTCTTTTTAACACTACAGTGTATATATATATATATATATATATATATATATATATATATATATATATATATATAATGACAGGGGCACTCACTGGTTCTCCAACCTTTAAATCAAAATTCAAAGTTAATTACCTTGGTGCACGTCCCATATAAAGTAATATAATCTCCAGATGTACTCAGCCATGGGATACCCCAGCGTCGAACGAGACAGCACTCAATTTCAAGTTGCTAAAAAAATCTTTATTGCATCCACATAATGCCAAACGCTTTCGGTCCTCGCAGGAAGGTCCTGCGAGGACCGAAAGCGTTTGGCATTATGTGGATGCAATAAAGATTTTTTTAGCAAATTGAATTGAGTGCTGTCTCGTGCGATGCTGGGGTATCCCATGGCTGAATACATTTGGAGATTATATATATAAAGCAAGCACTCACACAATGAGTATTTCTGACCTGGGGCAAGGGGTCTTACTTGAGCCTTTTTTCAACAAGTAGGTGCTGAAATTTTAACCTATATATTTCTTAATAAATGTTGAAAAAATGTTAATGTCTGGATGCTCTCTGGGAGAATTTTCATTCAAAAGTTATTATACCTCAAATCTTTTTTGTTTAAATTATACTGCAATTTTCTGTTGTGATAACCAAGAGGTTCTGTTTCTATCACATACTATTTTGAGCCATAGTCAAAGAGTCAAGCTCTCCCACAGAGTGAGTATATTGTAATAAAGAAAAATGTTTGTCTTTTGGACATCAGTTGGCATTGTCTTTAACAGTTTGAGTAAAAAAAAAAAGTTGGATTCTGTTTATTATAAAGACAGATATATGTTGAATAAAGATATCACTTGACAGGAGTCAGAAAGAAATCATATAAAAAGACACAAGCTGGCTGGGTGCTGCACATGCCTAACCAATTTGTGTCTTTTTACATGCTTTTAATCAGTTTTCACATAAGACCAACCAAACATGATTATGCACATTTAAAAAAATAGCAGGATCAGGTTTATCTTTTATATTTATGATGTCAGTAGAGGACTTGCCAGTGCTGGGGTGCTCCAGATGTTTCCCTTATGGTGCTGCACAGCTTAGTCAGTATCGCATTTTATCTCCCTGAGCATTCCATAGGAATATACAGAGGAAACCTTTCTGAATTCTCCCTTCATCCTCATCTTGTATTTCATTTCCGTGTCATTCCCTGAAATAACCTGACTGGCCAAAGGGAGTATGGCTTCCCCTTCTGAAAGAACGAATATCCATCAATAACATTCTGGAGCCTTCCTGTCAGATGCTTTATAAGTCTTAGCTGCTATACTGAGATTCTTTATGTTTCTAATAAATATTGCATGAAAATACAGTAGATTGGAATATTAATTGTAAATGTGAGTATCTTAACCCCTTTTCTGCTTTCGAGGTCTTCAGAGCAGTGTTTGATGAGGTTAATACAAGGTCAGCCAAATTCATTACTGAAACCGTTAATTGATGTTCCTGCTTCTCTGCTCTTATCACACTTTATTTCCTTTGGTGATACCAGATTGTTAGAAAACAAACATAATTTTGTCATTTCCAGTCTGACTTCCTGTGAAGAAAGCAAGTCTAAGAATTTTGAGCCATCCCTTCCACAAGTAATGATTTCTCTCCACAGAATGTCAGGGGATAATATGTAGTCTAGTTGATTCATCATATGCTTTCATATGAAGAAAAATCAGTAATAGATCAATAGTAAGATGTAACCTGGGGGGGTATAAAAGTCAGAGTAGTTTGCATGATAGTGTTCAAAATGTTCTACTTCTGCTGGGGAAGTACCTTTTATTAGGGCTATAACAGTTTGCAGCTGCAGAAAAATATTTCAGAACAGGGATGGAACATTTATAAACACATACATTATAGAAGCCCTGTAGAGTTTCTATAATTACTTTAGAACAAAGGTTATTTTTTACATAACATTTGAGTCACCCATGAAGTTCGCCGAGATTTTGGATTCCCAGTCTGATTGGCGGTCCACTCAAACCTTTCAGAAAAATTGGTTATGTGATTTCCTAGTACCAAACTGCTTCAGAAAATATTTTATCCCTATTTGGTGCTATGAGACATTTTAGTTAGACTTGCAGCCCATACTGGCGCGCTGGATTTTCACCAAGTTTAGCAGGGTTCACTTTTAAAATGTTGCATTGAAAACAGCATGTGGCTGCACTCCACATTAAGCATGTCGCCCGTGATGAAAAGGGAGACATGAGAATCACGCCCTGCATAAAAGTGTGGGATGCTCATGTCGCCTCCTCCTCCTCCTGGTGCATTTGTCTACTCATTTGTCTTGATGAAGTGTGCAGCTGCATACTTTTCTGAAACTCCAAAGACATTTGATTCTTCTTGTTGGCTTGTTGCTGAGCACTGAAATGGGCTCTCTCTCTCCTTCTCTGCATGCAGTATGACAAGGCAGAGCAGAGCATGCAGAAAAGGGGAGAGAGAGCCCAGAGCAGTGCTCAGCAACAAGCCAAAAAGAAGAATCAAATGTCTTCAGAGTTTCAGAACAGTATGTTTTTCCACATCTTACACTTTCCTAACAGTGACAGACAGTGCACCTTCTGGTCCCCACTGGCAGCTGTTTAATTTGCAGTTGCACACTTCATCAAGACAAATGAGCAGACAAATGCTCCAGGCAACGTTTAAGGAGGCGACATGAGAATCTTGTGCTTTTATGCCAGGCGAGATTCTAATGGTGCCCTTTTCGTCATGGCAACATGCTTACTGCAGCGTATAGCCACATGCTGTTTTCAGTGTAACATTTTAAAAGGATACCGTTTGGCATGGGCAAACACCCTGGTGAATACTGCATGTCTTGTTTTTTTTTTCCAAAGCTTGTAAATTGGATCTCTAGAACCATAGATATTATAATTTAAAATAAAATAAAACAACAAGAATATATGACCATAACATAATTGGCGCACATGCTCAGCAGAGTGTTTTACAATACTTATGGTTATTTTGGTTATTGTAGGCTTCATCTATTGACATTTGGGGGAACTGGCCTCTGATTTGTGTAAAATCTCACCCATCAAATTTAAAATCTACACTTTGATGTTCTCAGAGACCCCCCAACACATTGCTGCCATCCCAGCCTCGTTTCACTGCTCATTGGTAGTCAGTGACACCAACATAGAATAACATAGGAATTGGAAGGTTTATCTCACTGGATAAGTTATCTCCTCTTCAACACACCTTAGTGCCTCTTCCCCTAGAGTATTAAGTACAGGGTGAGAGACAAAATCCCATCTGCATCCCCTACAGCAGTTTGGACGGCAGCAGATGGTCTATAGACTTCTATTGCAGATCCCACTCTGTTCGCTGGTACAGTGGAATAGGTATAACCTCCTCCTACTACATCATAAACCTTATCTTCACCCAAAAATCAGCACACATCCTTTGTCTTTTGCCTTAGATGTACCTCCCTTTACACCTACTCTCTTTCGCCCTTGTGAGATACAGTGGTTCAATGCAAGTGGTTAACTTACTTCTTTCAACCTCTAGTTAGAAATATTTGCTCTTTCTAATGACTTATGTTTGTACGGTGCATTCTCACTTAACATTTTGGGACACATTAACTATTTGAGTGCCAGAGGGGTACGCAACACATTAAGTACCTCTCGGCACTGAAAGGGTTAATCATCAAAATAAAGTTGAGCGCTTATGTGACAAAAATTGGTCCCTATTTATCAAATAAAACATTTAACTGGAAGCAATATGATTCTTATATGATAAATATTGTGCCATAATTTTTCTCCAAAGTTACTCCATTGTTTTTCTTTAATAAACATGCCCCTCTGATTTTACTTCTACTTCTCTACATGTGACATCTATATATTTTATGTTAGAGGCTTGCTAATAATCAAGGAGCTTGCCAATACTGTGCCCACATATCTAATACCTTTATTACCCCATGTGTGTGTGTGTCAGACAGTATGAAAATATACGTATTTCTTTTACCCTTTTATGAAGTGTTTGTGTTAGTTACATACACTGCTGACCCAGGAATTACACCTTTGCATGCAGAGTTTAATGATAACTCTATAATCTAAATCAGTTGGAGGCTTTAATTAGACCTAAAGAAAATGTTATCAATGCACTTTATGATCTATACCTAAGGTTAGTGAGATAATCTGTTTGTATTGCCTGTAGGAATTTAGATATGCTTTTGTAATCAGATCTGATACATACCATGCTTGTTTGTGTCTTCTTCTGCTGTACTATAATAGATCTAGAGGAATCCCGACAAAAGAAACATTGTGTGTTTGAACATTTTATTTTTCTTGAATCACCATAGATTTCAATGTAATCTTTTCTACAAGAAAATATGAGGTGTATCTAAAAGAAGAAGGTCAAACAATTTAGGACAAAGAAACTACACCTTAGGGAACAAATACAAATTAGATTTCATTTGAATTTTACTTCCAACTCCTTAAAGGGATAGTAATACTTCATTTTAACTTTATTTTATTTTGTAGGCATTAAAAAAACATGAAGAATGATATAAGTCTTATCTCTGAAACCTTTATGGTTTAAGAGATATTCACAAAAAAAGTATCCCCCCCCTGTTCAACCAGATCAGAAGGGAGATGCCCAGGTAGACTGCAGAGAGGGACAATCTTCAATTAAGATAATGGAAAAAGCTGAAAAACTTGTCAAGGGGGGAAGGGCTTTCATTGTTTTCATACAAAGAAAATTGTCCCCTTCTGTTATCTGTACTGTCATACAACCAGACTCACATCTGAGAAGAGATGGCTTACACTAGGTAAAAGGGGCGGGGAGGGGAACTTTGCTTGTGAATATCTCATAAACCATAAAGGTTTGAGAGATAAGACTTATATCATTCTTCATGTTTTTTTAATGCCTACAAAATAAAATAAAGTTAAAACGAAGTATTACTATCCCTTTAACCCCTTAACGACCAGCGGTCACAGGGTGTGTGGTCCTTTAAGGACCAGATAGGGAAGTTCGAAGTGCCGCCCCACGTGACTGATCACATGTGCTGGCATGCTGAACGAGGGACTGAAAGAGATCGCTCCGGTCTTGGAGAGATCAACTTCATACCCCAGTATTACTCAGGAGCGTAGTGAGAAAAAGTACGTCACGTACCAGGACCGTCACTGGTCCTTAACCCTCTGTGTGCCAGAGGGGAACGGAACGCATTGCAGACAATGTGTTCCGTACCCCTCTGGCACTCAAAGGGTTAAGTGCCGGACCAGCGTGACGGTCCGGGTACGTCATTGGACTCGAAGGGGTTAAAGGCATAAAAGCCCAAATGAGGATAATATTAATAACTAGTGTAAAAGCCCGCTTACACGGGCCAAGGTCCAGGTAATGTTAACCCTTTGAGTGCCAGAGGGGTACGCAACACATTGCTTTGCACTCTGGCACTCAAAGGGTTAAGTGGCCACTACCTCACTGCTCTGCACGATGCAGTCTTGCGTTGCCGCTCTCACGCGATGCAATCATAATCAGTGGAGACTGCCCGAACGCGGGCAGTCTATATGCGCATGACTGCATCGTGACAAACATCCTAGCGAATTATTATATAGGATATTGTACAGTTGCATTATGGGACATGTCCTCAGCTGTTGCTCCTATTTGTGTCCAGATTCTTTTTGCCCCTAATTGCCCCCAAATAATTTGTAGTGATCTCTTATAAAGGAAATCGTTTTGGTCCATTGACTTACAAATCATCCTCTCTACATGTAGTGATTTTTATCATAGACTCTCATGGAAATCACTTCTGAATTGACCTTCAAGGGAAAATATCACATTATATTCATAAAAGAACATTTAAAGCAGAACAATCATGCTAATAACATTGCCCCCCAATATATTACTAACAACTAACCTAGCAATATGCAAAGTCATACTGTCCTTAAGCTCAATAAGTTAATGTTATTGCAGAAAAAACATTTCTTTGGCAGGAACCAGAGTACAGACATCTTAGAGGAAATGTACCTCTGAGTTTGCTCTGTCTGTGCTGTTCACTGCCAGCACTGGTGGTGACGTTAGTTGGTTACCTTAAGGTAATGGAAGTTTCTGACTGTGCAAGCATACAGAGCTTCACTTATAAGCTCTCTGCAGCTCGATGCCTGCCAATGAAGTGTTTTTTCTGCAATAACGCAAACTTATTTTAATGTTTCAAAATAAAAGCAGCTCCAATTAATCTTCATAGTATTTGGGCCATGGAGAGCGTTATTTCAATGCTGTCAGAGTTGTAGTTCAAGAGTAATTGAATGATAAAGTATCCCCCTCCCTCCCCTTTTATTGATGTAACACTGCTCACCTCAGAACAGAAAGGTGGAGTCCAGGTGGATTGCAGACAGGGACAATCTTCAATTAGCATAGGGTCAAAACCTGAAAAACCTGTCAAAGGGGGCAGGGTTTTAATTATTCTCACAGTAAGAAGATTGTCCCTTGCTGTGAGCTGTCTGGTCTTAAGACCAGATTCCACATCTGAGGGGAGATGTCTTACACTAGGTGAAAGGGGTGAGAGGGGGATACTTTATCATTCAATTACTCTTGAATTACAACTCTGACAGTATTAAAAGAACAATCTCCATAAATACTATGAAGATTAATTGGAGCTGTTTTTATTTTGAAACGTTACTATCCCTTTAAGGACAGTATGACTTTGCATATCACTAGGTTAGTAATGTATTGGGGGCAATGTTATTAGCATGATAGTTCCACTTTAATTCAAGGGATAATAATGCTTAATATTGTATAAAACAATTGCAGGGTTTATCCTACTGAGTAAAACAAAGACACTCTCATTGCTGAGAGCTGATTTATTCAAATGTTATTGCAGCTCAAACTGGATACCATACTTCCATGGCCTGAAATGTTGTGGTGGCACTGTATCTACAGCATCCTATGGGCAGCTCTGTTTAGTTGGCCAAAAACCTCCATTGGATTCTGTAGGAACAGCACCACTGTAACATTTCAGGCAATGGAGGTAATGTACCGAAAAATGAAAATGAATAAAACATCTCATAAGAAATGCCCTCATTTTACTCATCAGAACAAGTCGTGCAATATATATATGTTTCAGTATTGAACATTAATATCCCTTTAACAATATTCAGAAAGTACTGCACCAATTATATGAAGGATATTGGCCCATATTTATAAAAGCAAACTGGAGTTATTCTGGAGTAAACCAACTTCACCATTGGGGACAAATACAAATTCATATTCAGTTAAATTCGGCTTTTAACACCTTGAATGCTAGAGAGGTCTACATTCAATGGGTTCAAATAGCTCTATTCGAGTGCATGGGAATTTAGGAATGTTTATTTGTCCCCTATGGTGTAGTTGGTTTACTCCAGAATAACTCCAATTTGCTTTATAATATGGGCCATTGTTTTTAAAGGGCAAGTAAAATGAAAAACTATTATATATATCATTGAAATTTCAATGTTGTACAAGTTTAAAGCTGCTACTCTCACCACAGTAGGCTTGAAAATAGTAACCTTACAGCTATCCGTGTACAAGTCCCCAACTGGGCTTCTTTTCCTCTCCCAGGTCTGTTGCTGTGAGTTCCAGAGAGTCAGGTGATGATTCCTTATAGCTGCTACAGTATCATACACCCTGCACTTCCAATAAGAAAGATCCTGCCACTGGCATATTCAGCTCTTGAAGGAGGTTTGCCAAGAAGCTTGGGGGTACCTGTTCAATAAGGCCTGAAAGTTTCTAATGTGGTTACTACCAAAGGTGGGAGTAGTGGTGATTAGTAAAATACTGAGCTCTTACATGCATTTTCCATTTAGGGTTTTTTATGTTAATCGCCTTTAAAATTGCAAGTAACTCTGACTCTAACCAGTCTTATTTTGCTCCAGGCATCCCTTACAGGCAATCTAACATTTTATAGATCATTTGTCAAGGACATAATGAAGGAGACAAAAACATAAATATATAGTTATTCTTGAATGACAAAAACAAGCACACTGTGTATAACAATTTCCATAAATATAAATTTGAAATTCCAATTCCCAATTCTGCCAAAATCTTCACTGAAAGAAAGTAGGAGACAAGTAGAATGAATGTGATACCTTTATTGACTAAGTACAAGGTCAAGTTTAACCCTTTAAGTTCCAGATGGGTGCTTTGCAATGTGTTGAACACCCCTCTGGCACTTCAAGGGTTAAGACATTGAAGGTGTATTAGGCAGATAAAAAATGTATATATATATATTGGAAACAAAGATTGGCACTCACATAAACAATCAAAAACCTTGCCCGGATGCTACGCAAAGTTGATGTCACAGTAGTTTAAAAGGCAAGCACTCACAGAACTTCAGACTCAATTAAAATGTTGTACTTTATTTATATCGACGTTTTGATCCAGTAAGGACCTTTAAAGGTCTTGATAAAGGTCCTTACTGGATTGAAATGTCTATAAATAAAGTTCAACATTTTAATTGAGTCTGAAGTCCCGTGAGTGCTTGCCTCTTAAACTGATATACATATATATATATATATATATATATATATATATATATATATATATATATATATATATATATATATATATATATACAGGGCTCAAAATTTCCACTAGCCAATGGCGAGTGAAAATTTAGCCTTGGAGAGTAGAAATTCAGCCCTGGTGGGTATGTTTTGACTTGCAGTGGCAAGTAACTTTTCAGGTCTGGCTAGTAGCAAAGGACTTCAAATTATAAGACCTGTATATATATATATATATATATATATATATATATATATATATATATATTCATTGTCCTCAGCTGTTGTCGATCCACTGCATGATGAAGGCCTCGTCAGCAAGCCTCCAACAACTTTGGACCTGTGCCTTTTGTTGCCATTTGTTGTATCAGCAAATTTGGTAATATACTCTACACATCTCGTATTTGGTCTTCTTGGGTGTTTAATATCGAGTCAAATCCATTCCAGAATTCGTTTGGTCGATCTACCATCAGGACTTCTAGCAATGTGGCCTGCCCATTTCCATTTCAGTTGCTTTCCTCTTTCAGTTATGTCATAGACCTTTGTTTGCTGACAAATCCATGCGCACATTTTCTGTCTACCTTTGTTACGTTTAGAATTTGCCACTCCATACTTCTCTGCATAACCATCAGTCTTTGTATGGCTTTGGCATTCAGTGTCCATGTTTCACAGCCATACGTAAGGACTGGGAGGACACACTGGTCAAAAAACTTCCGCTTGAGGCAGAGTAGTAAATTTGCCTTAAAGGGGATGTTTACCCCCTTCACAACTTGGCTAAATCATTTCATTAATCATAACTAATGGAAAGTGTGTTCTTTTTAGAAGAAATCTGCTCGTTTGCAGAAATTCTAAGTTTAAATGTACCTCTTTTCTTACTTCCATCAGGCAGTGCTGACCAGATCTGTACCGTAGTCTCAGTTTCTATCAAGCCTCCTACGATGACGGAGGCTGTCTGTCTCTAAGCTTGAGCACTTTCATTGGCCAGAAATCGATCTCTGCCAATGAGAGTGCTCCAGCTTAAAGACAGACAGCCTCCGTCATCGGAGGAGGATGGATAGAAGCTGAGACTACGGTACAGATCTGGTTAGCACTGTCTGCTGGAAGTAGGAAAAGAGGTACATTTAAACAGAATTTCTGCAAACGAGCAGATTTCTTCTAAAAAGAACACACTTTCCATTAGTTGTTACTGATAATGAAACGATTTAGCCAAAGTTGCAAAGGGGGTAAACATAAACATCCCCTTTAAAGATGGTAATACTACGTTTCCTAATGCTTACCATCCCAATTTTATTAATTGCTCAATTTCCTTCATTGTACTTCTATCTGTTGACATATTTGTCAACTTCTTCTAGTTCTTGTCCATATACTGTGATTTTCCTCAGTATGGTAGATTTGCTAAAAATAACTTGCATTTTGTTGATATTCATCTTCAGACCAACATTTTTGCTTTCCTGTTGTAGCTTTTCAATGTGTTCTTGCATTTCTGCAGGACTACTGGCAAGGAGTATGATATTGTCTTCAAAACTTAATTGATGTAGGTAGTCTTCTCTTCATTGATCTTAAGTCCTTTTTTAATTATTTTGGTATAATGTGTATGAACTTCACACACGCATTCACATGCTCACATTCACTCACGTGCATGCACTCACATGCACACACACATGCTCACACACGCACTTCCATGCACACACATGCTCACACACACATTCTCACTCACATGCTCACCCTTACGCAGTCACATGCACACACTCACATGCTCAAACACACTCACTTGCACACATTCACATGCTCACACGTACTCACGTGCACACATTAATATGCTCACACACATGCACTCACATGCACACACACACATGCTCACGCACTCACATGCACATGCATGCATGCACTCACTTGAACACTCACATGCTCACACACGCAATCACATTCAAATGCTCACACTCACATATATGCGCACACACACTCAATATAACTGATGGAGAGATGTGTAACGCAGTGCTTTGCAATGAGGTGCACATCTTTTTGGACCTGAAAGGTGTAAGCACTGAAAATTCAACAAGCCACATATTTACACAGTCATTGTTTTATTACCTGCATGGTCAAGCGCGTGCCAATGGTTTGCCTACATTTGTAGTCATGAAGGGGTTAAGTGTTTGAGAGCCAAATAGGTATCCATGCAGTGGAATGTGTTGGATCCCTGTTTGCCACTGAAGGAACCCAATACGTTGCCCATGTTCTTAAATGCCAAAGAGGTATCCAACACTCCACTGCATATATAACTTTTTGCCTCTCAAAAGTTTCACCCTTTCACTGCTGCAAACATACCCAAGCTATTATCAATCAATGCACTGAATACTACTCAAACGACTTAATCTCCACCAGCAACTCCTAGTGAAAGGTCCACAGCTTTTCCCATTCGACTGGCCGTGGCATGCACATTGGGTACCCGTTGGTCTGCTTCTGGGCGGACAGAGAACCAGAAACAATGGCTAACCCTATACAGATACAGTAGAACTGTAACTGGTGCATATGGCACAACAAAGTACCATTGAACCCTGGTTGAGATCTCCTGCTTTTGTCAAATTGCAGAAAGTAGAACATACTGCAACCACTTCATAAGAAAGGTGTATTGTCTGCACCCTGAACTTCTCTGTTTACAGGTCAGTACATATAATAAAGGAAGTGAGAAGAAAGTGTACCATCCGTTGCACTCCTACAGGCCATCACTGACTCAAGAGCCTTATAACGGCTTATTAAGTTGATCATGACAAAAACATCAAGATTTTTGCTTAAAAACTAAGAAAAGTCTGTTTTTTTTTAAAGGGGGTTGTGTTTTTCATGATTTTATTGTATTAATAAAAAGATTTCTACAAAGACTATGGGGGAGATTCACTAAGCGGTGATAAAGAGGTGATAAAGTGAAGGTGACTTCTCCAGTTTATCATTACTCTAAGTCCTATGTTATTCTATGGAGCCTATGCACTAAAATTTATTCCTCTTCGGAGATCTTAGTGCATAGGCTCTATAGCATAACATAGGAACTGGAGAAGTGATATTACTGGAGAACTCATCTCCACTTTATCCACCTTTATATCACAGCTTAGTGAATCTCTCCCCATGATTAAAATTTTCCATCTAAAGAAATGTCTATTTTTAATTTACTTAAAATTGAGTCATTTGATTAATATGAGGGAGGACATCAAAACTCCATACATTCAGAGGAGTATGCAACATTTTTCTAGAACTCAGCTTTGCTTGGGATTTTCAGAATTCACAAGATTTAAAAGTTCCAGCTTCAAACTAATCAATTTTTAATATGAATTACATGTAGTAAACCTGGATTACATTAGGAAAGCAAAGTTGTGAGAAGCACCTTTCACTGCCAGGGTATGGGACTCAGATGTCATTTGTAATATTTTTATATATATACATAGAGATGCAGAAATGCAAATATTAAAAATAGTGTCACTGTCAAACTGTAAATTTATGAGTATTAGGACTGATTTCATATCTCAAGAAAAAACATATATATGAAACATATATACATTCAAATCAGTATATATACAGTATCTATCTATGTCTATGTGAACGCAGAACGACCTAGGCTCTGTAGTAATACAGAGCGCTGGGAGATGACATCATCTCCCAGCGCTCTGCATTATTGAGAACAGCGCGCGGGAGCTTCAGCTCTGTGCCGAAGTAGGCACAGAGCTCTCTTATGGCATGCTGCTAGACCACCAGGGACTCAAGGTAGGGGATCAAGGGGCATGTGGAGATGAAGGGGGCATTGTGGAGATGAAGGGGCATTATGGAAGGGGAAATGTGGAGATGAAGGAAACATTGTGGAAGGGGCATTATGGAAGGGGAAATGTGGAGATGAAGGAAGCATTGTGGAAGGGGCATTGTGGAGATGAAGGGGCATTATGGAAGGGGCAATGTGGAGATGAAGAGGGCATTGTGGAGATGAAGGGGCATTATGGAAGAGGCAATGTGGAGATGAAGGGAGCACTGGGGAAGGGGAAATGTGGAGATGAAGGGAGCATTCGGGAAGGGGCATTGTGGAGATGAAGGGAGCATTGGGGAAGGGGAAATGTGGAGATGAAGGGAGCATTGGGGAAGGGGCATTGTGGAGATGAAGGGAGCATTGTGAAAGGGGCATTGTGGAGATGAAGGGAGCATTGTGGAAGGGGCAATGTGGAGATGAAGGGAACACTGGGGAAGGGGAAATGTGGAGATGAAGGGAGCATTCGGGAAGGGGCATTGTGGAGATGAAGGGAGCATTGGGGAAGGGGAAATGTGGAGATGAAGGGAGCATTGGGGAAGGGGCATTGTGGAGATGAAGGGAGCATTGTGAAAGGGGCATTGTGGAGATGAAGGGAGCATTGTGGAAGGGGCATTGTGGAGATGAAGGGAGCATTGTGGAAGGGGCAATGTGGAGGTGGGGAGAGTGTGGAGGTGAATATGTGGGTGGGGCAGGGGATTGTGGCAAGGTCAGGGGGCAGGTGGATTGTGTCTGGGTCGAAGGGGGGGGCATCAAAATGCACCTTCGTCTGTGTATACAAAAATCCTTGCACCAGCCCTGGGTGCTGGGGTGTAAGAGAGTTGCTGTAAGGAGAGTTGAGTGCTGGGAAGTGAGAGCAAACTGCTGAAAGGAGAGTTTGGGCTCAAAAGACAAGAAACGAATCTGTCTGGGATTTGGAACCATTAGAACGTAGACAGGGCACTCTATAATGCAGAAAACTAGACTGAGTCAAAAAGGGACAGATGGAAACTGTATGTAATATCACAAATGTTATCTTAATTGAGTTAACAAATAGTCTCTTTTGTGGCACAATTCCTTTTAGTATTATATAATAGGGCAGATAGTTTCTATCTCTTTCTCTTTGAAGCTGTTTGCCCAGTGATTGTTGAACAATATGTAGTCGTAAGTTGTAGTAAACAAACTCAAAGTAACTAAAAACATAAATTCTCTTCTAAACTCGCTGACAATGTTTAACAATCCTGACCGTGTTTAAAAGAAAAAAAAAAAGAGGATTGCACAGATCAGAATCACACTTTAACCCCTGTCATGTCAGAGATAAATCCATTCGTTGTTTTTCAATTAGTTGAAGACTTCTCCAACAACCAAAAGTTTAACTCTTTAGATGCTTAGTGCAAAGCATTGGAGACATTGCTGGCATCCAAGATATAAAATTACTTTAGTCTACATTATTTTGGGTTATATTTTCTCTTTTTAAAACACACAAGTATTTGGCTCACTTGGGGTAAACCTGAATTACAAAGGAACCCTTTGATTGACAGAGATGTGTCCAGTGCAATGCACTGTATACCTCTTTGGCACTCAAAAGCTAAATATTGTACTATTCTTAACCCTATGAGTGCCAGAGGAGTACGCAACACATTACTTTGCAATGCGTTGCGTACCCCTCTGACATTCAAAGGGTTAATGAGGCACAGAGAAGACCTATAAAAGTGCTTCTTTTAAACTACTAATAGCAACACATCTTTACAGGGAGGCTGATACACTAAGAAGATTGTTAACCCTTTTAGTACCGGATGGGTTCACAATGCATTGCGAAGCAATGAGTTGCGTGCCCCTCTGGCACTCAAAGGGTTAATCATATTGATGCAAACCAACTGCCCGTGTGGGAGTAAAATCCCATTTGCATGAATGGAGTTTGTAACTCCCTGAATTTTCAGGGAGACCTTTCTAGCATTCAAACAGTTAAAACCCCATCGATATTAATGGGAGTCTGAGGAACTGTCATTTGTCCCTGATGGCGCAGTTGGTTTGCTCCAGAATTGATCCATTATGTGAGGGTAAATATTGCAAATCTAAGTGAATAAACTGTGCCACATATTTCAAAATTATTACTTCCACCCTTTGAATGCACTCAAAGGGTTAAACTTTGCAAAACTGTTGTCTTTCAGTTTTTTGGACCAGAGTAGACAATGCAAGACTTTGGCAAATTTGCACATTCCCCCCATTATCACCTGAAAATGAATAGGGTCCACACACTCTTATATATCATGTGTTCCTAGCCAGCTTTTCTAAGATCCCAAAAATCTCAAAATAAAAGATTAATATACTTTCCCTATAGATGTGTAGGCAGCAGTGCATGACCATTTGACCCCTGTTTGTTTATACTTGTCCTCAATGTACGCATTCATTATGTAAGTTAACCCTTTGAGTGTACCTCTGGCACTCAAGGGGTTAAACAAAATAATAAGAGCATCTGTGAACAGAAAAGAAAGGGTTCACGTCTGAATATGATAACCTCTTTTTAACCCTTTGAGTGCCAGAGAGTTGACAAACGCATTACAACACAATGTGTTGGAAGCCTCTCTGGCACTCAAAGGGTTAAGGATTTATCAGGGTTTTTTTTAAGTAGACTCATACTGGTTTCTCTTCATATTAATTTATGAAAACTGTTTGAACTTTCCTATAAAATAAAAAATAAATGAAAATGCTGTCTACCTATACATAATATCTAAATGAAAAGTAACCATTTTCATTTTTTTGGTAATGTCCTTTTATATGAGCTAGAAACCTCACAAAGAGGAGAGAGGTGTAGCTAGGCAAGTTCCAGACTAGTGATTAGCTAATTATACAAGCTGTGTGACTCAGGTCCGATTCCTTAACTACAAAACCAAAAATCTCTAAAACCATTATATTGTTAGAAAAACAAAAGCACAAGGTACAGGTAGTTTAAATAAATGCTATAACCCTTTAATGGGTGTGTAGTGACAGATTCACTTTAACTCCTTTAGGACCGCGTGGTCAAGGGGTGGGGTGCTCTAGAGGACCAAGGCACTGTTCTTTTTCACCAGCATGTTCTGTGATCACAGCATGGCATGCAGCTGCGCTTTGATCACAAACTTCTATGACATGCCAGGACCGTCACCAGTCCTTAACACCTGGATAGCCATGACGGTTCTGGCATGCACGGGTTGTTAAGAGGTTAAGCTTTTGATGTAGTGCTAAATGTGAATGGCACAAAACAGGTATGATGGAATATGATTTCCATATTTCCTGTACATATTGTTGAGGGATAAAATAAAATATAATTTTAAGTTTGTACCAGCCTTTCCTCCTCACCAACTGTGGTGGTTTGACTTCTGACTTAATTTTCATTTATAAACAGTGAGGATGATGTACTATGAAGTGGTGCAATTCTTCAGCAAACCAACTGCACCATAAGAAACAATTAACAATTCCCATTAATTTAAATGGGTCTTTACCACCTTGATTGCTGGTGACTCGCAAGGTCTCCAAAACATTGCTTCACCATGCACTGGAAACATCTGTAGCATTCAGTGGGTTAACACCAACTTAAATCAGTGGGAATTTTGGGAATTTGGATTTGTTCCTTATGATACATTTAGTTTGCTATAGAACATCTGTCACTTAATCCCCTCTTCCTGTGGGGGTATCATTGCATATCATCTGCAGGGAATTCACTGTACACTGGTAGTATCATACAGCACAGGTTATTTTCCAGAGGTGATCTGTCATTTCCTTCGAAATTCAGAACATCTGAGTGGGAGTTGCTTGTCCGATTCATGTTTTTTTACTTTAGATCCTAATGCACTAAGTACATCTCTAGTAATTAAAGGGTTATAAAAATCACTGTAATGAAACTGATGACCTTTTTGGACTGACATTTCACACAGCCCTCCCCCCCCACACACACACACAAGCACCTATCTGTATCAATAAAAATAAAGAATATGGTATGTCAGTGTTTGCGTGCACAACTGCACATGTGTATGAGATGATTCTCCCTTACCCTTCATCTTGCAATTTTTACCTTAACCATCTACATGCCAGACATGGGAGCCCACATACTCTGACACTCAACATTGCTTCAAAATGTTTTGGATGCACTCAAAGGCTTAAAGTGGACATATCAGTTTTGCCTATTAATTAAAATTAAAAGTGTATTTTAAATTTTTTTTTTTTTTTTTTTTTAAACGGAACTTTCATCATATTAAAATAGCGCCTCAGATCATAATTACATTAGTGATATGCACAGTCATAGTTTTATTTTCAAGAATAATTGCTGTATTAAAGAAAAATAGAACCTTTTATGCAGACAAGCACCGGCTGGGATCTTGCAGTAGGCGCTCTCTGCTCCTATGCTACCATTTCCTTCCGGTGCCTTAAAGGGATAGTAATACTTAATTATTACTAATCCCTATATTAAAGACCTATTAAAAATAAATGTATTGCCCCCAGAGTCGTCTCTCAAACCTTTATGGTTTGAGAGATAATTGCTCCTAAAGTTGCCCTCTCCCTCCCCCTTCCCCAAAGTCAGAGTTATAGCTAACTGAAGGGAAATCCAGTCTTACGATCATCAGGTGGCTCTGCAGCACAGCCGCAGAAAGATTTCTTTTTTATTAACACAATCTTGGCTGTGCTGCTGAGCCGCCTGAAAGTCATACGACTGGCTTCCCTGCAGTCAGCTAGAACGCTGACTACCGGGAAGGGGGAGGGAGAGGGCAACTTTAGGAGTGATTATCTCTCAAACCATAAAAGTTTGAGAGATGACACTGGGGGCAATACATTTATTTTTAATATATCTTTAATATAGGTAGTAGTAATAATTAAGTATTACTAACTCTTTAAGACACAAAGGCATTCAACTCACCAGTCGTGGTGCTGAAGGGGACGGACAGTGCAGACACAGAGATGCCGGCTCTGCAAGATGTCTGCACTGTTTCCCACTACCTGTCTGCATAAAAGGTTCTGTTTTTCTTTAATACAGAATTATACTTGAAAATAAAACTATGACTGTGTATATCGCTAATGTAATTACTATTTGGAGCGCTATATTAATATATGAACAGGCACGTGCACACATAGACACCAAGGGGGGCTTGAGCACCTGCCCTTTTTGTCCAAAGTGCCCTCGTGCCCTTTTAACAACAAAAAAATAATAATAATAATTATGAGAAGTGCCCTTTTTTCATTTGAGCCCCTGCCCCCCAAAATGTCTGTGCACGTCCCTGTATATGAAAGTTCCCTTTAACCCTTTGAGTGCCAGAGAGGTAGGAAATACATTGCGTTTCTTAACTCTCTGGCACTCAAAGAGTTAAGATGCATCATTTTCTTTTATTTAACCCTTTGAGTGCCAGAGAACTTTATGCAATGCATTAGATAACTCTCAGATAATCAAAAGATCCCAAATGACTTATCACCTTGCTTTTAGTGGGAATTTCAATCTTGAGTTGTTTTGACTTTCCATCCTTATTGGTTTATTCCACCCCTCTGGTGCAAACTGATAGGTTCCAAAGGTGGAACATGTGAGCCTTTATGCAGGCTTTACCTGATCAAGGGCTAGATTCTATTACAGGTGCTAATTTTATCACTGCTTTTATCTCCAGTTTTCCCCATAGACTTCAATAGGAAAATGTTTGATAAAACTGGTGTTAACATTTAGCACCTGCAATAGAATCTAGCCCAAAGTCAGAAAATCTTTACTGAGATTAGATCCCCAACTGCTAAATCAATAATCTCTAAATCGGCTGATCTATTTGTAAAACAAAAATCACAAATAGATACATTTAGCCCCTTAACGACCCTTGAAGGTCATAGCACGTCTTGGGTTGTTATACCCTTAACAACCCATGATGTACTATGACCGTCATTGAACTGCGGGCTCCCCCGTGGCTGCACACCGTTCGGGGACTCTGGAATCCGAATAGCCAAAAAAAAAAAATTTATTTACCAAGAATTGCAGGTCTTTTTCTCCCTTCAAGCTTGAGTTTTAGAAATCTCTTTCCGAGATGCTCCTAACTTATGTTTATTGTGAACTAGTCTGTCAGGATCACAGTATTATTATGTCAGCATGGAAAATGTAAGGAATCATTTGTTTGCCACGCAGAAGGTCACCTATTCCAAAATATTTACTAAAATAAATGTCCAAGCATTAGCCTTGACTAAACACCCATTACTTGTCCACATTTTTTTCAAGAATTCTATTATATATTCCAGTTTTAGAAGAAAAAGAAAAGTTCCTTTCCATTTCACTCATATATCTGATCGCTGTTAATAACTTGATGTCATCTTGTCATCATTCTACTGAGCCCCAGCTGGGAAACATATCTAATCTGCTTTTCATTCACCATAAATCTGAGGCATTTGTAATATACTCTCTCCCAGCCTTTTTTTAATCATTATCTTTATTTGCGTTTTCAAGATGCACTTAGGACCAAAGCAGGTATGTCAAATCTCATGTCAAGTCATTCTACTGATATGGGCTAAGTCCTACTGATTTTAATTATCTGCTCTTCATGGTGGCTGGGCTACTGAAGCTGTAGCCTTATATTACCAAGAATATGTACAACGTTTTTGTCATAATGGAAGATGTCATACCGCACAGCACTTCCCTTCTGCGTTGCCAGTACATCGTTTGGAGCAGATACTGATACGATTCATACCCATAATGATATAGCCACAAGGCATCTGTCTTTATTCCTTGTTTTGTTATAAAAGGCTTGGTACACAGATGGAAAAGGTGTGTTTACGGCATGTGTAGGCAACCTGTGGCACTCCAGCTGTTGTACTTAAACTGCTTTCATCATAAGCTATCAGTGACTAACCGTGGACAAGGGAAGTTGTAGTCCAAAAACATCTACAGGCTGATATTTACAGTATACTATTTTACAATAATGCACCAAAATCATACCATTGCACTAGTTTGTAGCACTATCCCCATTAATCAGGAGACCTGCTAGCAGTCAGCTGACACTGACCCAAACTGAGAGGCCTTTGAGACCTATAAACTTCTCTGCCCATATAATTTCACCCCTAGATTTTTTTGGTTTATTATTGAATTTATATTTGGCTTCCTGTGGAGCAATCTGATTAACTTTTTGCAGCCCTATATGGCACAATGGTAACTAACTTTTGGTTTTTTTTGGTGTTATGTCACTTCCACAGAGTTACCCTGAAACCAAAGACTTCCAACTGTAACATATCTCCTTCAAGAAAAGGAATCCAGTAGCATGAAGTACAGATCTTCATCCAAGTACCCAATCACCCAAGGAGTTGAGCACCAAGTTTTGAAAAATCCCAGGAACTTTCACAGGAACATATGATGGAAGCAAGAAGCAGAGAGCAATCATAGTCAAACATATATAAGGTCATATATTCAAGGAGCAGAGATTCAATGTAGTCTGGCAGAGCAGTAGCCATAACAAGAAGTGACAAGCAAGCGTAATTAAATTTAGTAAAGTTTTCATTGCTGTGTAGCAGAGAGCAGTTGTAGAAAGGATCAAGCTTAGTTCAGGACAAGAAGGCAATTACAACCACAAGAAAAGAAATGCTTAATAGATTGCAGTAAAGCTTAACAATCTGGTAAACTTGAAGTACACAGGACTGGCTTATAAAGACCTAGATTAAGATGCAATTGAAAAATGTTATTATCTGGTTTTATCTAATGGATTTACATTGAAGTCTATAGATAGATTTGTATATTAACCCTTTGAGTTCCAGAGGGGCACTCAAAGGGTTAAAAAAATATAAACTGTAATGAAAATGTAATCGGTTAAGAAAACGTTATTTTTTTACATTAATACTATTAATATTAGTACCTAGGCAATCACTGCCACTGCATTTGTAACTAGGGCAGTACTTATAATATCGTTCTAGACTTCAGACCTGGCCGGTGTGGTAGGAGTGCAATGTAAGAGTTCTAGAGACTTTCTTCTCTCCTCACTTTTTATATGTCCTTCAGCAATACAAAATTATTTTAATATATAAACAGAAGACTTATTTAGTGGTTATATATATTGTTGCTTTTATTTTCAAATAGGAAACACACATTAGGATATTTCACTTTTGGAGTGGCCTCTTGCTAACATCTGAAGACTCCCTAATCCCTAGATTATGGCGCTCTACATGATCTCCTACTATCCATATTTGGAAACTTAAGGCCTTAGAACTGATACCATGTTATATGGTATATATTACAGTAAATAGTTCTCTTGACACATCTATGGGGCTTTGGATGTTTGTCCCTATACACCAGACAGTTCTGCCCATACTTCCCGATTGGTCAGGCTTTAGTTCTTCCCTCATCTACTTTCTCATTTTCCTTCTATTCCTTTCCCTTTTCCTACATGCTTCTGTTCAATTTCTTGTTTGAGACATCTTAAGGCTGGTATTAATAACCATCTTACTCTGGATGTTAAGCATGCTGATATTAATGTTTTGCTAAGAGCTGTTATTTTTTTAAACTTTACCCTAAATCACAATCTGTGCCATACTAATAAACTGCTTTTATTTCTCAAATAAACTTCCTTAAAAAATCTGAAGGCTCAGCATCCTACCACTCATAATAAATTGCTATATATATATGTATATAAACCTAGACACAATTTCAAACAGTCAGAAAACTTGCCTTACAGGACAGTGTATTAGTGTTAAAGGGATAGTAATGTTTCATAATAAAAGTATCTCTGATTAATTATCATAGTATTTGGGCCTTGGAGAGTGTTATTTCAATTCTGTCAGAGTTGTAGTTCAAGAGTAATTCAATGACAAAGTGTCCCCCTCCCGTCCCTTTTACTGATATAACACTGCAGCAGGGAGGTGCCCAGGTAGATTGCAGAGAGGGACAATCTTCAATTAAGATAAGGGAAAAAGCTGAAAAACCTGTCAAGGGGGGCAGGGTTTTCATTGTTCTCGCAGTAAGAAGATTGTCCCTTGCTGTTATCTGTCTGGTCAAGCAACCAGATTCCACATCTGAGGTGAGCAGTGGTACACTAAGTAAAAGGGAGGGAGGGGGAACCTTTATCATTCAATTACTCTTAAACTACAACTTTCACAGTAATGAAATAACACTCTCTATGGCTCAAATACTATGAAGATTAATTGGAGCTGCTGTTTTTGTGAAACATTACTATCCCTTTAAAGAGGAAGTATATGGTCAATACAAGTTCCATTTAGCCCACTTACAGTGTGAACAGAGATCCCATATCTCATTATAATTCATCCATTGACCACTGGTTTGCTGTTCAAATAACTGATATCTGCACAGCTGGGTGACGTTAGCACCTTACTTTGTGCTTATGGGAGCTTTTTTTTTCTTTTCATAGATCCCACTGATGGCAAATTCACCAACACAGTGCTTCTATGGGGCTTCTATGGATACAGGAAAAAACTCCCATGAGCACCAGCTAAGGACCCAGATGTGTAAATATTAGTGATCTACACAGCAAACCAGTAGACAATGGATGAGTAAAGAGCTATGGGAACTGTATTCTCATATCTGAGAAGACACTAGCACTGAATTAAGATGATCTTGCATTGACCCTATAATGTCCCTTTAACTGGTGTTTGAAACACTAATAAAAATACATTAACCCACTTTCCCTCTTTCTACCTATTCTATTATTTTCATATCTTTATATTGCAAAATCTTGACACTTTTTCCTACTTAATATTTCCAAAATACATTATTTCCTCTGTTCATCCACAAAAAAAATCCTTATGCAAGCGCTCATACTTTCCAGAGTGGTCTTTGCAGTATGTTACCTTACTCTCTCCTAGCTTTCTCTTTACTACACCATCCTCAAACCTTTCCACAGTCTCCATATTTCAAATACAATCTCGCTCCTTTCATTCAAGGTACATCTTTCCTTTACCCCACTACATCTGCCCTCTGATATCCCACTATAACCCATCTCATTCCTTATGATGTGCCAATAAATCTCTCCTCACAGCTCTTTATGAGTCTGCAGCTGTCTTTCTCTAATCAAATCATTCTTGATTATCGATCCATCCTTAGAATATGTACCAACTCTTTCAAACTCATCACGTTCCCCCTGAAGCTACACCTCCTCAATCAGCATGTATGGACTAGAAGGCAGTCCTGATCTGCACACACCCCAGAAACTTATGTTTACCCCACACCTGCACACCTAGGTTGTATTTCATCTTAACCCTTCATTTAATTTAGATTGCAAACTCTAAAGCTGGATTTCATCACCCACTGTTTCATTCTGCAAAACACTTGTATTACCCTGTTGTAACAGTTTGTTTGATTCACAGACACAGAGTTAAGATAAAAACACAGTTTTATTAAATACAATAATACATAAAGAACCCTCACAGGTCCTGTAATATAACACATATAGTACAGACACACGACAGGTTAATTATGGCCACACAGGTCCAGCATATGTATAGGAGACAAACAGTCTATGCTGACACGGGTCAGGCGAATGATAAGGTTTCCAGGTTACAGCAATGCAGGAGTTAATGTTCAGAGGAAAGGAGAACAGTCCCTTGTGTTCTGGCAACCAGCTGCATATAGAAGATGCCACAGAGTCCACAGTATACTAGTCCACTGAAGTAATCAGGAGTGCTACCGGTGCTGACACGGAGGCAACAACAGCAACCGGTTATGACAAGTGGAGCGTAACCAATGGCAATGTACCGGTGCAATAACGGAGGCAACACTTGCAACCGCATTTGACAGAGTGGAGTAAACCAATGGTAATGTACTGGTGCTATAACGGAGGCAACACTGCAACCAGTTTTGACAGAGTGGAGCGTAACCAGTGCAGTATACCGGTGCAATCACGGAGGCAACACTTGCAACCAGGTTAGACAGAGCGTAGTCAATGGCAATGTACTGGTGCTATAACGGAGGCAGCACTAGCAACCGGTTTTGACTGAGTGGAGCAAACCAATGGCAATATACCGGTGCAATAACAGAGGCAACACAGCAACCGGTTTAGACAGAGAGGAGCAACCAATGGCAGAATACCGGTGCACTCACAGAGGCAACATTGGCAACCAGTTACGGAGAGGAGGACTAGGCCAGAGGCACTCTGAGCGAATGGAAGACAGGCAAGCCTGCAGTGCAGTGGTGCCAAACAGGCAACACAGGGCAACCAATGAGGACCTCATACAGGATAACTGACAGAAAAATAAAAAAAAAGGAATCACGGGCACTGTAATACCTGTAGTGTCTCAACCATAACATTTTAAAGTGATACCTTAACTTGTGGAGCTCTACAAACATATTTATTCATTCATCCAAATATTTAGTTCCATGGATGCTAAAGACATCACAATTCAAGGGATTAGTAGTGAAAGGAAAATCAGCACTGCCCTTAAAATATTTTCATTGACAAAAATGTTATGTATGCATATGTGCATTTTTTTGCATGCGTCTGCAAAAATCACAGATATCTCTACTCTTTTTTAAAAGAAAAGCATATTAGGCCTACCTACTGCAACCTTTATTTGAGCAATGCTTCGGAGCCATTGCACTGTTTATAAATGGAACCCTATTTATGCAGTTCACTTTTGGCACCATTTATAAAAGGCATCAGCCCTTTCAATGTACTGTACTCTTAGTCCACCTCTAGAGGATCAGAAGAAGTAAGCTAGGCATGGGCATGCTGTCAGCACAGTCCCAGGCAGCCTGGATTTTTTCTTACTATAAACAGCCATTCATGGCTGTATATCGTAAAAATATATGACCTCAAAAGCACCGAGACCTAGGGCAAGTCCCAGATTGAGAGGTACAGGCTACCAAAGACAGCCTGTATCACTCATAAAAAATAAAGTTCAAAAATACAAACCAATTATATTAAAATAGTAAATAAGCATTTGCAATATAGTTAAAACACATTTTGTACACCATATATGAAAACTGAGAACTCTCTGGATTTGCCCTGGAGACAGTTTTGGCTTCTAATTACCAGGTCTGCAGGGCAGAGGCTGATTCTTTGGATGTGGGGAGTTTCTAATGAAACTCTGCCCACTTCTGCACCTTCCCCGTCTGTTCCTTCCTCTTCCCTCCCACTTCTATTCCTTCCCCAGCCTATTCCTCCACTTTTTTGTATATTTTGAAGCCCCATCCCCACTCTCGATTAAGTCCCGCACCCTTTTTTGATGCAAATCGAGTCATTAATCTCCCCCAGCAGCACCAGAGGACTCACAATGCAAAGTTCCCACGTATGACCATATACATATATATACATACCTGGGAACTTCCAGTCGAGGGCTACCCGGAGGGTAGTCCTCTGTTCACCAGGGGGTGACAAAATGACGCTAATCGCGTCAAAAAGGGGTGGGGCTTGCCGCGAGTGGGGGGGGGGGGCGCTTAACCCTTTGAGTGCCAGAGTGGTACGGAATGCATTGCAAAGCAATGCATTCCTTACCACTCTGGCACTCAGAGGGCTGGGGACTGAGTATCAGCAGGAGAAAAAGCGGATGTGGCAGAGTTTCAATAGAAACTCTCCACATCCGGAGTAATCAGCCTCTGCCCCGGAGACCCGGTAAAGTTCTGTCAGAACCGGAGTCTCCGGGGCAAATCCGGAGAGTTCCCAGGTATGTATATATATATATAGTGAGGGAAAAATTATTTGATCCCCTGCTGATTTTGTATGTTTGCCCACTGACAAAGAAATGATCAGTCTATAATTTTAATGGTAGGTTTAACTGAACACTGAGAGACAGAATAACAACAACAAAAATCCTGAAAAGCGCATTTCAAAAAAGTTATAAATTGATTTGCATTTTACTGAGTGAAATAATTATTTGACCCCCTATCAATCAGCAAGATTTCTGGCTCCCAGGTGTCTTTTATAAGGTGACAAGCGGAGATTAGAAGCACTCTCTTAAAGGGAGTGCTTCTAATTTCAGCTTGTTACCTGTATAAAAAAAACCTGTCCACAGAAGCAATCAATCAATAAGATTCCAAACTCTCCACCATGGCCAAGACCAAAGAGCTGTCCAAGGATGTCAGGGACAAGATTGTAGACCTACACAAGGCTGGAATGAGCTACAAGACCATCGCCAAGCAGCTGGTGAACAGCTGGTGTGATTATTCGCAAATGGAAGAAACTCAAAATAACTGTCAATCTCTCTCGGTCTCAGGTGCCATGCAAGATCTCACCTCGTGGAGTTTCAATGATCATGAGAACGGTGAGGAATCAGCCCAGAACTACACGGGAGGATCTTGTCAATGATCTCAAGGCAGCTGGGACTATAGTCACCAAGAAAACAATTGGTAATACACTGTGCCATGAAGGACTGAAATCCTACAGCACCTGCAAGGTCCCCCTGCTCAAGAAAGCATATGTACAGGCCCATCTGAAGTTTGCCAATGAATATCTGAATGATTCAGAAAGTGAAAGTGTTGTGGTCAGATGAGACCAAAATCGAGCTCTTTGGCATCAACTCAACTTGGCGTGTTTGGAGGAGGAGGAATGCTGCCTATGACCCCAAGAACACCATCCCCACCGTCAAACATGGACGTGGAAACATTATGCTTTGGGGGTGTTTTTCTGCTAAGGGGATGGGACAACTTCACCGCATCTAAGGGATGATGGACTGGGCCATGTACCGTCAAATCTTGGGTAGGAACCCTCTTCCCTAAGCCAGGGCATTGAAAATGGGTTGTGGATGGGTATTCCAGCATGACAATGACCCAAAACACAAGGCCAAGGCAACAAAGGAGTGGCTCAAGAAGAAGCACATTAAGGTCCTAGAGTAGCCTAGCCAGTCTCCAGACCTTAATCCCATAGAAAATCTGCGGAGGGAGCTGAAGGTTCGATTTGCCAAACATCAGCCTCAAAACCTTAATGACTTGGAGAGGATCTGCAAAGAGGAGTGGGACAAAATCCCTCCTGAGATGTGTGCAAAACTGATGGCCAACTACAAAAATGTCTGACCTCTGTGATTGCCAACAAGGGTTTTGCCACCAAGTACTTAGTCATGTTATGCAAAGGGGTCAAATACTTATTTCACGCAGTAAAATGCAAATCAATTTATAACTTTTTTGAAATGCGTTTTTCTGGATTTTTTTGTTGTTATTCTGTCTTTCATTGTTCAAATAAACCTACCATTAAAATTATAGACTGATCATTTCTTTGTCAGTGGGCAAATATACAAAATCAGCGGGGGATCAAATATTTTTTTCCATCACTGTATATATATATATATATATATTTATATATATACATTATCTGTTAAAATAGACATAAAAACTACATAGGGTTTTTTCATAAGCAGAAGAAATAGCTAAATTCATACCTGGTGTCTTTCAAAATTAGCTAACCTTGAGATCTTGAAAAAGTTAACCCTTAAATCTTCTCATATAGATCAGTGGTGGGAAACCTGAAGGCCTCCAGCTGTTCAGGACTAAAATCCCGATCATCCCCAGCCAGATTTTGGATGTTGTCTGGCTGAGGATATTGGGAATTGAAGTCTTGAGGGTGTCAGGTTGTCCACCACTGATATAAATCCTCAGCAATAGGTCCCTGCTTGCTCCAAGGAAACTCCAAAATGCAACAGCTTAGACATATCACTGCTTGAGCTCACACTAGACAAGGAGGTCTTCTCCCTCTGTATTCCTGTTATAAATGACACCAATTTAGTGACTAAAGAAGCAGTTAATTGGTGCATAGTAGTTAGCATTAGACTGTCTCAGCCTGAGGATGTAGAGCTTTACTATGAGACCCTGAGATTTGTCTCAGGGTATAATCCTGAGATTTCCCAAAAAAATTGTCTGAATGTCTAGGATATATATATCCTATAATAAAATTTGCTAGGATGCGTTGTTTCCTGTGTGTGTAACATGCACATGCACAGTAGAGACTGCCTGAATGATGCAGGCATGCGCAGTAGAGACTGGCCGAACACGCAGGCCTCCATCCAGAGCGGGGCACTCTGAATGGCCCACCCCCTGTCTCGGCTCCCAGTTCCAGGGCAGCAGCAGAGGCCGCTGGGTGGCACTTTGGCCCATTTATACTAGTAAGGTACATATGTAAGCTTACACTACCCTGAAAAAAAACAATACATAGTTTGCATTCTGAGGCAATTCTGAGGCCTCAAATCTAGTCTACATATACTCTAAGGGAGCAGATATTCCTGACTTTTTCAGGACTCCCATCGATTGCCCAGGATTATGTTTAAATGGGCTGAAAAAAGTTAACAATAGAAGAGCAGTGAGGACTAATCACTATCATTTAACTGACTGTAGGTCTTATCTCTCAATGAGAACAGTACAAACAACATTAAATAAAAGGATGGCCCAGGACTAATCCTCGACCATCATGACTGACAGAGCAAGGGATATGTAGGTAGTTAGAGGGAAGTGATGTGGAGGAAGTTAGGTAGAATGGGTGCATTAGGGAACATTTAAATGGTGATGGCTGAGGACATTTCTGCCTTTTGCCTTCACCAACAAAAAAAAGGTTCTGCTCCACCCTGTATGTATGTATGTATGTATGTATGTATTTTTATTTATATAGCGCCATACATGTACACAGCGCTTAACAAAATTTGAAATAATATAATACAAAAATACAGAACAGGGTTAAGAACATTAAGCTAAAGTGCGATCATTGCATTAGTTTTTGGGAAACATACACTGGGAAAGGGACCCTGCCCCAAGGAGCTTACAATCTAATTAGAGTTCATGATGACATAGAGACAATAGGGGGATGATTATAAGTGCAGCTCAGTACCTGAGTTTTTTCTTTTTCTTTCTTTTATTTTCTTTTCTTGTTTCCTTTATGTGTTTGTTCTTGTCTTCATTAGACTGCGTATGTTAGTTAGTGAGACAGGGATGTGAGTTGGGTATTTTGTGTTATTAAGAGCTGATGTGAAATTTTGTGGTTGTAAACAATTTCCAATAAAATGATCATTGGTTGTGGGTTGGCGATGCTCTTTCACAGTCAGTTTTGGGACTTCTTGGTTGGAGTTTGGATAGGCAACCATGGATCGGTTGACCTATGCTGTCTCTGGTAGATGCTTGCTGATAAGCAGTGACTGACATGGGCACATGCCCCCTCCTCTGCGTATTCACGTGATTGGATATCTATGGTTTGGGGTTGGACTGGCTTGGAGTATTGTCTGACCTTTGGTC
Organism: Rhinophrynus dorsalis; assembly: GCA_037306005.1. Taxonomy (NCBI): domain Eukaryota; kingdom Metazoa; phylum Chordata; class Amphibia; order Anura; family Rhinophrynidae; genus Rhinophrynus; species Rhinophrynus dorsalis. The sequence goes on along the minus strand of CM074722.1, from coordinate 149,428,425 downwards.
ACGACCTTTAACTGTCACCTAGTAGTTCATGTGGGCTTGTATTGGACTGCCAAGCAGATTGCTCAAACAGGAGTATTGGCAATTGAGATGCTATTTGCAACCCCCAATGGCGGGCATACCCACATAGGAATCAGCTAATCATATCTGGCTGATGTTGATGTGGGTTATCGATCCACTGCACCCATGTTATGCTCCCCTAGGAGGAAAAATCACATGAGGAACAAAGGAGATGTGAGATGCATAAACTGACAGTTCAAGCAGAGCTACCCATGACAAGCCCGAGTTGTCCATGACAAACAGAATGTAAGTGTTTCCATATCGTGTAAGAACTTAAGATATATGATATTCCTTGTGTTATTTTTGAACAGGTTTTGGGGTAGGAGGATTGGAGTAAATTCCTTTGCACTCCTCAGATCCTGCTGTGTCTTGAACAGTAGAGTGAGTCCTCCTGACCAGATAATAATGATTGCTCCGCCAGTCAGCCAGCTTAAATACTTGGATGTTAGCGATGTCTCCAGTACATTGCATTTCAGTGCATTAATAATAAAACCTGTGGTTTATTCCCCTCAGTCATTACCAGCGATGCCCCTGTCTAGAGAAGGTACAAGTGGAAATGCACAAAAAATTGTTTCAAATTGTTGAAATGAAGAAAATAAATGTGTGAAACCCCAAATACAGATAAAAGGATCCAGTATGTCTTTTATTAAATCTTAACCTATTTGTATAAAAGATGCTAGTCCACACATTTCATATATAATGGATATTTGAGCCAAACGTTCAAGGACAAGATATCCTTAAAGCTGCACAGGACGGACACTTAGCAGTAAAACCAACTCATATACTATATATATGTTACGTTGCTTAGGGATTTTATTCAGGTGAACAGTCAGTTCACATTTTTATGACAAAAATTGTACCATACAGTTTCCACTTTATGATCACTCTGATTTCATTATTATTTACACAGCGTGAGAACTTTTAAATGTGCTATGTTTATTTGTTGAACTTTCCTTCCCTCACCTGTACACTTTTGTTAACCCCTACAACAGGCAGGTATAGCCAGACGTTGAACCTTCCATACCCTCCACCTGTATCTTTTTAACAGGTCAGTACCTTTTTTGTGCTCTTGTACCTTATAAAACTGTTAATTTTGTACCCTTTTTCAGCCCAAATGAAAATGGGAGCTCTGCTGGGTTCATTCTGCAAGTTAACAGAGAGAAACTCAGGCACAGGGGTGAACAAAGGCATGCACTGTACTGAAAACTAATTTACAGAACAAAAAAAATATCATGCCATGTAAAGAAAATCTCATTATCCAATGGATACCTCTCTGGCACCCACAGTTACATCCATGATATATCCATGCACACTACTGCTGTATGTTGTGACTGGCCTTTAACAGATTGGTATCCACTAAGTGTGTGTTTTTAGCAGTTATATGGAGGAAGATGTAAGTGGACCATTTTACATTTATGAAATGTTGGACCTCCCTCTGTTAGGCATTACCAGTCTTCATCAGCTCCCTGCCAGCTGTTGGTTGGTAGGGCATGATGGGGGTTATACGCTAAGGCGTGATAAAGTAGAGATGATTTCTCTAGTGATAGCACTTCTCCAGTTCTTATGTTACTTTATAGAGCATATGCACTAAGATTTCCATGTTGGAATTGGCTCCACAGAATAACATAGGAACTGGAGAACTGATATCATCTGTTTATCACACCTTAGTGCATTTCTCTGTAAAGGAATGAGATGAGCAATACATTTTATAAAAAAGCACACTACTGATGCACTCTTTAATTCTGCAGGGCAGAGAGAGAGAGAATTGATACTTTCACTGTGCAAGAACACAGGTGTTAGGGCAGTCTGTGATTAGACAACCAAACCTAACTGTGCCATAATCACTCTCAACGCAAATGTCTTTTCTCACATACATTCCACACTCTCTTTAACTAGTCATGAAGGATGAAGGTATTAGGCAGGGGCACATACATACACACACACACACACACACACACACACAAATTCACACAAACAATCTGCATTGTTGTGTTTGGAGTAGGAATACCATTATGTCAATCCAAAAAATATTTAAACAGAGATATGGTCAAAATAATTCCTCACTCTTGACCTAGCTAATGGCAATTGTTGTCCCTCTCACTCATCCCTAGTTACCATATGTCTCTTCCTTCATGACTTAAAGAATCAGTAACTTTTTAATATGTAAAAAACATATATTTTAGGCTTTTCCTATTGAGTAAAACAAGGATACTACCAATGGTTCTAACAGTTCAAACGGAGGTGTTACTATCACATTCTATCACCTCTCCCATAGACTGCAATAGGTTAATTGTCTGGTCCGCAGGTAAACTGTCTTGACACCAGCCATTATTTAAAAAAAAAAAAAAAAAAAAAAAAAAAAACAGTTTATACGGTAATAAAACTAAGCATCACCCAGCAGTAGAAGTAAACTTCTTATACTCAACAGGAAAATCCCAATGATATACATCAATTTTTTTCAAAATAAATCTTTACTGCTCCTTTAAGTATAATACTATAAAAACAGCAAGTCATTTATTGGAAAAAAGGTGTGTCCTGTAAGCAGATGTATTACCAATCACTAGTATACTTCTGTAATGTTAATGACAGTGCATACAATGTGTAAATTATATAGAATGATGTAAAAGGCAGTGAACTTATAAATCATTGTAGTATGAGGAGTGAAAGGTGTGTAAGGGAAACTGCGGAGGAGGTACATTCAACAAAGAGAAAAGTCGTAAAAATCTCTTCAATGCGAGTGTTCTTCTATGGCGTTTTTACTTCCTGGAAAAGTATCTCACACTTCCTCTTGTAGGACGTTTTTGTTCTGGAAAAAAGGAGCTCATATCATTTAACATTTGTTTGTTTTTTTTGAGAGAAGTAATACATGGGATGATCCATTTTTTTATTTTGGTGGTAAAATGTGACAGTACGATATATAAAAGGACTGTGTACCCACTAAAACCTCTGCAACTTAGTAACTGCCATTTCTTCTCCCAGAACCAGCACTCGCATGGTTGCTTATAGACTTCACCCTTTCAAGTGAGGGCAATGACATCATCAGACCAGCATGTCAGGAAAGCTTCATCTAATCTTATGCACCATGTTGGTCTATCACAGGCAACAGGATTTTTAGATAGAACCTCCTTCCAAAGGTCCACAGTATGAGTGAGGATTGTTTGGGGAGTGAATTTTCAAAAGGGAAGGTAAACATTGTTTTTACAGAGAAAAAGAATTGCACAGAGAAGAAGAAATCTTGTTAAACATCATTAGGAGTTTTTATTTTATTTGCTATGATAAGGTTTATTGCTTTGAAGCTCAGGCCAAAACAAGCTAACCTTTTAACCTTCCTCTAGTCTGTTCTGTTGTTACCAAAGGGTTAATAGAGAAAGTTCCATTACCCCTTTTCAGCAAATTGAGTAGCTAAAATCACTTTATTGACTGTGATACCAAATTCCATTCATTGAAAGTTGCAATGAGAAATGCAGCCCCCAATGATTCAAGGCTGCCATGTAGTTTGGACCTGCTGCATCTTCCCTGAGTTCTACATTGGATGCAGGCAAGTTGCAATATGCTGTGTTCACACAGGGAGATATCAAACTGTATAACCATCTTAACCCTATCCAGAAGCACAGGTTATGTTCTATATGGGCAACATTGAGCAGACATTAGCTCTATTCTGATGTAATCCATATAAATGAACCTTTAGTGAAACATAATTAGAGAGGCAGTATAGTGTCAGAACAAGTTAATGTTAGGTGAAAGAGTATCTCATGCTGGCAACAGCAACCACTTAATCATTGCTGTGTCTCCGTTACTTTGGTAGTTTTACGCTTCCAAAGTCACTGTTTTTCTACAAGCAGTGTGATGCTACACATTGTATTGGTGCTCATGGGATATCCCATAATCTTGTGTCTACAACACTCAACTTTTCACAGGCTGTGATAGCAACAGTGCCACCTGGCTGCAAAACATCTTGAACTCAAGCGTTCCGAAAAAATGCAAACCTATCTTTTCATTTTAAATTTGAGCAAGTAGCTTTTCAAAAACTATTTCCTATTTTTGATAACTAAAATAAATATGGAATTTCAGAATGAGCTGAGCCTGAGACCCGTGGAAACATTAAATTATAGATTGCTCTGTCAAACAGATTTTACATGACAAGTCACTGCTTATTTGAGTCCAGTGGCCCCCAACTGTAGCAAGCTAAGCTTAAAGGGATAGTAATACTTCGTTTTATCTTTATTTTATTTTGTAGGCATTAAAAAATCATGAACAACAATATAAGTCTTATCTCTCAAACCTTTATGGTTTGAGAGATATTCACAAGTAAAGTTCCCCCTCCTGCCCCTTTTACCTAGTGTAAGCCATCTCTTCTCAGCTGTGAAATGCAGTCCATAGACCAGACAGATGACAGCAGGTGACAATCTTCTTCCTATGAGAACAATGAAAGCCCTGCCCCCCTTGACAAGTTTTTCAGGTTTTTCCCTTATCTTAATTGAAGATTGTCCCACTCTGCAATCTACCTGGGTACCTCCCTTGTGCTCTGGCTGAGCAGTGTTACATCAGTAAAAGGGGCGGGAGGGGGATACTTTGTCATTGAATTACTCTTGAACTACAATTCTGACAGAATTGAAATAACACTCTCCAAAGTCCAAATACTTTGATGATTAATTAGAGCTGCTTTTATTATGAAACATTACTATCCCTTTAAAGTCATTCTTCCTTGAATGTGCAAGAGAAGTCACATATAAATTTATCACCTATCCCACAGGCAGAAAAACATAAACTAGAAGGTTCCACCAGCAGCCAGATATTGCAGGACATGGAGGAGATGACCATAAGTACTCTGAGTAACCTTAGGATCGAATTGTGAAAGGTTCCAGGTATGCTTATACATAGAGATTAAGAGTCATTTTGGATTGCATTATGTTTGCCATTGTAGCCAATCAGATAGTATAGTGGTAATAGAATTTTCAGGGCACCCCTAATATTTTACAGGTCATTTGACAAGGACGTATTGAAGATAAAAATGTAAAAATATATAGTTATTTTTAGGTCTCATAATTAGATTGACAAAAACTAGCATGTTTTGAATAATAATTCATATAAATAAGAACTTTAAACTCAATATTCACATTTTTATTAAAGTCTTCAGAGGAATTGTTGGCACCCTAAACTGGTACCCAGGGCACACCAAAATGCCGTGGCATCCTGGATGTGTGCCACTGATGTGGCGGAAACCAGAAAAAAATCATGTGATGTCTGAAAAAACAATGGCATATTTAATTATTTATGCACACAAAATGTGGTTAGCAACCTATGTAATTCAGAAAGTTCACCTAATTCCCATCATCATTTAATCTACACGGTTTTTTCCACTTCCAATACAGTATTCATCCAACTGTTTTATTTATCTTGTAAACGTCCTATATAATAATTCGCTAGGATGTTTGTCAGAAGTCGTCATGCGCAGTAGAGACTGCCCGAACCCACAGAATGCTGGGAGTTCTGTACTGGGAGCATTCTGTGCTTTCGAGCAGTCTCTACAGTGCATGACTGCAGCAGAAGGCAGAGCAGGACCCGGCCTCTTAACCCTTTCAGTGCCAGAGGGGTACGCAATACATTGCAAAGCAATGCGTTGCGTACTCCTCCAGCACTCAAAGGGTTAACATCCTCCGGACCGTAGCCCGTGTACACGGGCTTTTACACAAGTTAAATATATTTTGCAACACTTGGGAGCCAACAAAGTTTTTTTTAATTACTTTGTTACAGCAACATAGCGACTTATGTGAAACAAAAAGAAAAAAATCATGTTAAACAGATTAAGTGGAGTCAACAGCTTTTATCAACTTTGGTAATTTTGAAAGAGCTTACTATATCACCTATATGTTATGTGAGCCTTTTTTTACATTTAAAAAAAATAATTGGCTTCATTTATTTGTTCATTTATTCATCTTGTTCCGGCTGGCACGACTTGACAGGTAGGAGGGAGAGCAGTCTGGCATGCCTGCCAGTATTGTCTAATTTGCACAATCTGTTTAATAAATAAAACTTTGTGTCTCTTAAACTATTATTTTAATTAAAATAGTTAGCATAACATACAGGTGATTTTGAAAGCTCTTTCAGACTCACCTACATTGTTACAACATTTTAGCTCCACTGTGAGTGCCAGGTAGGGAGCAGCAAAAAGTCCATCTTTTTCCCATAGAAATGTTCTTATAAACCCCATATGTTGCTGCTTTTTCCATGGATAATGTCACACATTGAAACCCCATAACATTTCTGTCATTTTGCTAACCCCTATAAATTTACCATGAGGACTTTGCAATTTTCCATCTGTACCAGAGCCTTTCCACAATGATGTGGGGGTCACATGTCTACCAGTGCAGTGGGACAAGGCTGAGGGTTCAGTATGAGTGACTCTACAGAAATGGTAGGCAACATGAAGCCCTCCAGCTACTCTCTTCAGAATTTAAGTCCCATCACTCCCTGCCATCTCCTGGCTATCAGGAACTTATGGGAGTTTTAGTCGGGCAGCAGCTGGAGGACCTAACATTGCCCATTCCTACTCTATGGCATACCTCACAACATTTCAAATGGCCAAAGAGGAAAATTTGTGTTTTAGGTGATGTTGCTGGGGGGGTGTGGTTGGTGGGCAAGGCTTTACCGAGAATTTTAGATTATTTCATGACCTATTACACATTTTTGCGTAACAGAATAAATCATTTAGTGCAAGACCAAAGTATTTTATTTACACAAACTGATTTATAAACATACACTGAAGTTTAAACAAATAGTAATGTGATTTTTTTGTGGAGCACTTATATACACGTAACACTGTCTGATCTCCTAAAAAGAGGAAGACCAGGGTAGGAAAGAGAAACGGAGGGATTTGGTTCTCAAAGAGGGACTGTCCGTCCTAAAGAGGCACACTTGGGAGGTGTGCTATGGCTACCAGTACAGTGGGACAAGGCTACAGCAGGAGGGGGGCAGTATGTGTGGTTCTATGGATACGGTCAGACAAAGCCGAGATTTCCGCATGTGTGATTATATGGCTACCAGTGCAGTGGGACAAAGCTGGGGGGTCAGTTTATCTCGTTCTATTTCTACCAGTGGGACAAGGCTGAAGTGTAAATTAAGTTATTTTTGTCAATGGGTGGGGCTTAAGCATGGCTGGGGGAGCTTAATGGACTTTGTAATAAAGTGGGAAGTGGACAGAACAGGGTGGGGAAGGAGGAAACGTGGGCAGGGAGTGGGAGGAACAGGTTGGGAAGCAGCAGAAGTGGACAGAGTTTCATAAGAAACTCCACACCACCTTAGAATCAGCCTCTGACCCCAGAGCCCCAGTAATTCATTACAAAACCAAAGTCTTTGGGGCAAATTCGGAGAGTTCCTAGTTATGGTCATGTATGTAGACGTCTAAGCTAGAGGATGCACAGACCCCAGCCTGCTAGTTAGTGGAGATCTCTCCCTCTAATCTTCCCATCCAGCCCCAGGCACTGGGGTAGCATCACAGGGCTTGATATACTACACCCTTAGCACCTGCCCAAATATGACCCTGATTAAGGGACACATACTAATTAGTGTTGAGCGAGCATGCTCGGCCGATGCTCGGATCGGCTCGAGCATCGCTCTGCTCGGCACATGGCGGTACTCGTACGAGTACCGCATGTGCTCGCCCGCCATGTTCGGGTCTCCTCCCCGCACGTTTTGCGGCTGCTGCGCAGCCAATAAACGTGCAGGGAGGCTCTGACATCGGTGTAATGCCAGCAGCCATGTTGGCTGCTGGCATTACACTGATTGGCTGGCCAGAACCCGTGGTCGGGTGCTGTATAGCACCTGACCATCGAGTTCGGCTCAGTCTGAGCCAGGGAGAGCTGAGGATAGGAAGGGAAAGGCAGTGTAGGGAGGAAAAAAAAAAATTGTGAAAAAAAAGAACCAAAAGTCCTTTTTAGGACTACTGTGTGTGGGGGCAGCAGGTTATTTTGTGTGGGGGGAAAAAAACAAAAAAAAAAAAAAAAAAATATTCTGTTTAGTGTGAAAAGTTGCAGATTAGAGCACATTCTGTTTAGTGTGCACAGTTGCAGATTAGAGCACATTCTGTTTAGTGTGCAAAGTTGCAGATTAGAGCACATTCTGTTTAGTGTGCAAAGTTGCAGATTAGAGCACATTCTGTTTAGTGTGCAAAGTTGCAGATTAGAGCACATTCTGTTAAGTCTTCAAACTAAAATATCAAAGTCACATATTCCATTCAGTGTGCGTCGCCGCAGTTTAGCAGCACATTCTGTGTACTGTGCAGAGTTGCAGAATAGGAAGAAATACTGTTAAGTCTTCAAACTAAAATATCAAAGTCACATATTCCATTCAGTGTGCTTCGCCGCAGTTTAGCAGCCTATTCTGTGTACTGTGCAGAGTTGCAGAATAGGAAGAAATACTGTTAAGTCTTCAAACTAAAATATCAAAGTCACATATTCCATTCAGTGTGCTTCGCCGCAGTTTAGCAGCCTATTCTGTGTACTGTGCAGAGTTGCAGAATAGGAAGAAATACTGTTAAGTCTTCAAACTAAAATATCAAAGTCACATATTCCATTCAGTGTGTTTCACCGCCGTTTAGCAGCCTATTCTGTGTACTCTGTACAGTTGCAGAATAATAAGAAATACTGTTAAGTTTTCAAACTCAAATATTAAAGTCACATATTCCATTCAGTGTGTATCACCGCCGTTTAGCAGCCTATTCTGTGTACTCTGTACAGTTGCAGAATAATAAGAAATACTGTTAAGTTTTCAAACTCAAATATTAAAGTCACATATTCCATTCAGTGTGTATCACCGCCGTTTAGCAGCCTATTCTGTGTACTCTGTACAGTTGCAGAATAATAAGAAATACTGTTAAGTTTTCAAACTCAAATATTAAAGTCACATATTCCATTCAGTGTGTTTCACCGCCGTTTAGCAGCCTATTCTGTGTACTCTGCACAGTTGCAGAATAGGAAGAAATACTGTTAAGTTTTCAAACTCAAATATTAAAGTCACATATTCCATTCAGTGTGTTTCACCGCCGTTTAGCAGCCTATTCTGTGTACTCTGTACAGTTGCAGAATAATAAGAAATACTGTTAAGTTTTCAAACTCAAATATTAAAGTCACATATTCCATTCAGTGTGTTTCACCGCCGTTTAGCAGCCTATTCTGTGTACTCTGCAGAGTTGCAGAATAGGAAGAAATACTGTTAAGTTTTCAAACTCAAATATTAAAGTCACATATTCCATTCAGTGTGTTTCACCGCCGTTTAGCAGCCTATTCTGTGTACTCTGCAGAGTTGCAGAATAGTAAGAAATACTGTTAAGTTTTCAAACTCAAATATTAAAGTCACATATTCCATTCAGTGTGTTTCACCGCCGTTTAGCAGCCTATTCTGTGTACTCTGCAGAGTTGCAGAATAGGAAGAAATACTGTTAAGTTTTCAAACTCAAATATTAAAGTCACATATTCCATTCAGTGTGTTTCACCGCCGTTTAGCAGCCTATTCTGTGTACTCTGTACAGTTGCAGAATAATAAGAAATACTGTTAAGTTTTCAAACTCAAATATTAAAGTCACATATTCCATTAAGTGTGTATCACCGCCGTTTAGCAGCCTATTCTGTGTACTCTGTACAGTTGCAGAATAATAAGAAATACTGTTAAGTTTTCAAACTCAAATATTAAAGTCACATATTCCATTCAGTGTGTTTCACCGCCGTTTAGCAGCCTATTCTGTGTACTTTGCAGAGTTGCAGAATAGGAAGAAATACTGTTAAGTTTTCAAACTCAAATATTAAAGTCACATATTCCATTCAGTGTGTTTCACCGCCGTTTAGCAGCCTATTCTGTGTACTCTGCAGAGTTGCAGAATAGGAAGAAATACTGTTAAGTTTTCAAACTCAAATATTAAAGTCACATATTCCATTCAGTGTGTTTCACCGCCGTTTAGCAGCCTATTCTGTGTACTCTGTACAGTTGCAGAATAATAAGAAATACTGTTAAGTTTTCAAACTCAAATATTAAAGTCACATATTCCATTCAGTGTGTTTCACCGCCGTTTAGCAGCCTATTCTGTGTACTCTGTACAGTTGCAGAATAATAAGAAATACTGTTAAGTTTTCAAACTCAAATATTAAAGTCACATATTCTGTGTAAGATGAAGAAGGCGGGTAAAAAGGGACGGGGAAGTGGACGTGATCCTGAAAGTTCAGGGCGCGGGTCAGGACGCGGAGAAACTGTGCCTGGTGCCAGAGCACAAGAAAGAAAGACATCCACCATACCTAGCTTCATGTGTAATTTTACAGGGCGTCGCAGGACATCACTCTCGAGGTCCGACCACTGCGAACAGGTGGTCAGTTGGATGACAGCTGATACTGCTTCCAGTCGGTTAAGCACCACCCTGTCTTCCACCAAGTCCACTCTCAGTAGCCAAGAGTCTGGTCAACATAATCCTCACTCTGATCATCCTTCCTCCCACCATACACGGTCTGGTCAAAGAAGTGATCCCACACTGGGATATAGTGAGGAGCTCGTCTCATCACCAATCCTTCATTTGACCCTCTCTCCAAGCACGCTTGCAGAGGAACATGACATCTTGTGCCCTGATTCACAACCTCTAGAGGCTACCCAATCACAAGAAGATGACAGATGTGAACGGCATTTAAGGTCAAAGGAAGTAGTGGATGATGATGATGATGATGAGACACAGTTGCCATTAAATCAACCACTATTTCCGTCTCAAGACCTTGTTGAGGAGAATGTTATACAGTTGTCAATGACTGAGTATGTGGTGGGATCAAGACTTGAGGAGGATGATCAGAGTGAGGAAGTGGAGGAGGACTTGGTGGACGATGAGGTGACTGACCCCACCTGGGAAGGTGTAGAGCCGAGCGATGACAGCAGTCCTGAGGGTGAGCCATCTGCAGCACCGCAACAGGCTGGAAGAGGCAGTGGTGTGGCTACAGAAAGAAGGCGGACCGCACCAAACCGGCCCGCAAATGTTCCACGGAGCACCCCCTTGCGTAAATCTACCTTGCCAAGGGGTAGGTGTTCCGCGGTATGGCGTTTTTTTAAGGAAAGTGCGGACGACAAAAGAATTGTAGTTTGCAACCTGTGCCACACCAGAATGAGCCGAGGCATGAACACTAGAAACCTCACCACCACCAGCATGATCCGACACATGGCATCCAAGCACCGTAGTAAGTGGGAGGAATGCCTGGATCGCCCATCTGTGTCTGCAGGCCACACCACTGCCTCCTCTTCCCCTGTTTTCGGTGCCGGCCAATCGCCTGTCGAAGGCGCAGGCCCGCATACCTCCCGCCCTGCACCTGTAGCATCTGAAGCACCATCAGCGACCACATCCACTTCCCTGTCCCAGCACAGCGTCCAAATGTCGTTACCCCAGGCATTTGAGCGCAAGAGAAAGTACCCAGCCACCCACCCACAGGCCATAGCACTAACCTCACACCTTTCAAAATTACTGGCCATCGAAATGCTGCCATTTAGGCTTGTGGACACTGAGTCCTTCCGCAGCCTGATGGCAGCAGCTGTCCCTCGGTACGCAGTCCCCAGCCGCCACTACTTTTCCCGGTGTGCCATCCCCGCATTACACCACCATGTGTCCCGTAACATCACCCGTGCCCTGACCAACGCAGTTACTGGGAAGGTCCACTTAACGACTGACACATGGACAAGTGCTTGTGGCCAGGGACGCTACATTTCCCTGACGGCACACTGGGTGAATGTCGTGGAGGCTGGGAGCGACTCGGACCCTGGGATGGCACGGGTGCTACCCACGCCGAGGATTGCGGGCCCTACCTCCATCAGGGTTTCCACCAGCACCTACGTTATTGGCTCCTCCTCCTCCGTTTCCACCTCCGAATTCTCTACACACTGCGCCACTCCCCCATCAGCCAGTAGCTGGAAGCAGTGTAGCACTGCAGTGGGGAAGCGTCAACAGGCCGTGCTGAAGCTGATCTGCCTTGGGGACAAACAGCACACGGCCTCAGAGCTGTTGCAGGGGATTAGTCACCAGACCGAGCAGTGGCTCTCGCCACTCAACCTGCAACCAGGCATGGTTGTGTGTGATAATGGGCGTAACTTGGTGGCGGCTTTGGAGCTCGGCAAGCTCACACACGTACCATGCCTAGCGCATGTATTTAATTTAGTGGTGCAGCGATTTCTAAAAACCTACCCCAATGTGCATGATCTCTTGACCAAGGTGCGCCGCGTGTGTGCACATTTCCGTAAGTCATCAACAGCTTCAGCCGGCCTGTTGAAGCTGCAGCAGCGCTTACAATTGCCAGCTCACCGGCTGCTGTGTGACGTGAGCACGCGCTGGAACTCCACCTTCCACATGTTGGCCCGGCTTTGTGAGCAGCAGAGGGCAGTAGTGGAGTACCAGCTGTTACACGGTCGTCGCCTCTCCGTTCAACTTCCTGTAATCAGAAGTGAGGAGTGGGAATGGATGTCAGACCTCTGTGAGGTTTTACGCAATTTTGAGGAATCGACACAGATGGTGAGCGGCGATAACGCTATTATCAGTGTAACCATCCCACTTCTGTGTCTACTGAAACGCTCGCTGCTCACAATTAAAACCGACGCTTTGCATGTGGAAGAGGTGGAAATGGGGGAGGAAGAGCTTACACAAGGTGATAGCCAGAGCACCCTCACTTCGTCTTCTCAGCGACAATTGGAGGAGGCGGAGGAGGAGGAGGAGGAGGAGGAAGACACGGTTGCCTCCGCTACAGAGGGTAGCCATGGAACTTTAGTTCCATCTCTTCAGCGTGGGTGGGCAGAAGAGGAGGAAGAGGATGAGGATATTGAGAGTCATCCTCCTGGTGAGGACAGCGAAATCTTGACTGTTGGTACTCTGGCACACATGGCTGACTTTATGTTAGGCTGCCTTTCCCGTGACCCACGCGTTGTACGCATTTTAGACAACACGGATTACTGGGTGTTCACCCTTCTGGACCCCCGCTACAAAGAGAATTTCTCATCTCTCATTCCTCCGGTGGAGAGGACAAGCAAAATGTTGCAATACCAGAAGGTTCTTGTCGAAAAATTGCTCCAAAATTTTCCATCTGACAACGCTGGCGGCAGAGTACGTGCTACCTTGGCCAACCGAGAAGGGGAGAAAAGGGGAGCACACAGCAGTTCCGAGAAAGGCAGGGCAACACTCTCCAAGGCGTGGGACACCTTCATGACACCCCGCCAGCACCCTCACCCTGATGCGCAGCCTAGTGTCACAAGGAGGGAAAAGTTTTGGAAGATGGTGAAGGAGTACGTAGCAGACCGTGTCAGCGTCCTCAATGATCCCTCTGTGCCTTACAACTACTGGGTGTCCAAGCTGGACACGTGGTATGAACTGGCACTCTACGCCTTGGAGGTGCTGGCCTGCCCTGCCGCCAGCGTTCTGTCTGAGCGGGTATTTAGTGCTGCTGGTGGCATCATAACAGATAAGCGTATCCGCCTTTCCACCGACAATGCTGATAGGTTGACACTTATAAAAATGAACAAGGCCTGGATTTCCCCTGACTTCTCCACTCCACTGGAGGAAAGCCCCGGGGGAACATAAACTCACTTTATATATGTTATTTACAATGATGGGAATACTCTGTATTCCCATTCACCCCTTCCACCCAAAAAACGGGTATATGGTTGACTCTTAATCTTCTCATCCTCCTCCTCCTCTTCCATATGCCCTGTGATATAATTTTTATATAGGGCCAGCTCACCAGCGGGCCCTGTGCTATAATTTTTATATAGGGCCAGCTCACCAGCGGGCCCTGTGATATAATTTTTATATAGGGCCAGCTCACCAGCGGGCCCTGTTTGACAATTTTTATATAGGTCAGCTCACCAGCGGGCCTTCTCATATAATGTTTTATTGGGTCAGCTCTCTAGCGGGCCCTCTCATATAATGTTTTATAGCGTCAGCTCACTAGCGGGCCTTCGCATATAATGTTTAGGATGGTCAGCTCTGCAGCAGACCCTCACCCATAATGTTTTAGATGGTCAGCTCAGCGCACGTTTCCCTCTTAATCATGGCCTCAGTTCAATAAAATCAAGGAAATTTTTGGGAGAATTTGCCTCTGTGCACGTTTCCCTCTTAATCATGGCCTCAGTTCTGAAAATCAAGGAAATTTTTGGGAGAATTTGCCTCTGCGCACGTTTCCCTCTTAATCATGGCCTCACTTCCGAAAATCAAGGAAATTTTTGGGAGAATTTGCAGATGATATACAAGTAAATATACAGCAAATATTGTTTGGTAACAATTTTTCGCCTAAAGTCGTTTTTATTTTCCTTTTTGTGTGTTTTATGGTCAGTCTGTAAAAATGGCGTACTACGGGCGAAAGATCGTTCCCAGCAGCGATGTTGGAGTCCAAGATGCATCCAGACATCCTCCCTATGCTGTCCCTGAACCATTTCTGTGGTATTTCCATCCTTTTCTGCCATTTTCCTATGGACCAGGCACCCTCCCCTCATCAGAGCAGGGGGTGCCTGGTGTAATGCTCGAGTCCTCCCATTGACTTCAATGGGGCTCGGGTGCTCGGCCGAGCACTCGAGCCTCAGGGGGTGCTCGGTCAGAGCACCCGAACACCCGAGCATTGGGGTGCTCGCTCATCACTAATACTAATACAATTCCTTTCCAAACCAGGTGCTGGAATTAATTTTCTAGTGCTACACCTACCTTGCTCCAGTTGTCTAAGCTTGTAACACCAAAAATGCTCCCATCCATGCCACTTGTGCTAAGGGGAAAGTAGTATATGAGTGTAGAGACATTTGGGGACATTCCTTTCCTTGGCACCTGGTTTTACTTTATGTATAAAATAAGGCACAGGTGAGCAGCATAGCTTGATTCAGTATTGCAGCTTCTGGAGTTGGAGGCTAATGCCAGAGCAGCTGCATTGGCAGATTGGTACATTCCCCCCATTGTCACCAAAAATATTCCTAGTTAACATTTTTTTAAAGCGGAACTACCACGTTAGGTAAAGTCGCCCTGCAATAATTAGGCAGGTGGTGCCTAGCTTGATAATAGTTATATTACCTCTCAAAAATAGCTGATTGTAAAGTAATCCTTAATCTTCAGAGACCGGAAGCCAGGCATCAGCACAGACATCTTGTCTGCTCACCTGTGCTGTCAGTACCGGTCTCCCATCAGAAGCATTGCATTGGCCCGAACAGCAACGGAAGGGACTGACAGCGCAGGCACGCAGACTACACTAACCTGGCTGTCAGTCTTGGAATATTAATGATTACTTTACAACCGGCTACTCTTGAGAGGTAATATAACTATTATTAAGCTAGTCGACACCCGCCAATTATTGCAGGCTGACGGGGTAGTTCCGCTTTAACAGTACTCATTGGCAAGAAAGTTCTAAATTCTGTCATAAATTAATTTGTAGGAAGGCTAGAGTCTATAGTTTGGCTGTATTTTTCATCAAGCTTATTAAAATGTGATAAAAATTAAAGCAGAGGTAACTGGTTTTAGGTTAGAGGTTTTTTTTCATTTGTTTGTTTGTTTATCTCACTTATGGCATGCATTGCACTTATGACTTATTAGGAGCTTGTATAAACAAATAGTTGTCAACTGATCAGTCACAGCTGTCCACACTCAGTAGGTCTGAATTCCTTTGCTGTTGATCCCTGTAATCAAGGAAAACCTGGTATTAAAAATGCATGCACTGTATTCACGTTTAAGTGAAAATGTCCAGTTAAAATGGAACTATCTCCTAGAACGTTACTATTAGTCAGGTCTACTGCTATGACCTTTTGGAGCTTGCCTGGGCTGCATTGTGCACCCTGACTGATCAACTAGACATCTATTTTTTGTATGTGGGGGGACCTCCAAAGATGTCTAATTAATCCCACAATGGAACTGATCTTCCATACACAGTTCACCTGTGTGCATATTCCATGATCAGCAATTGAGAATGTTAAATCCAAACAGTGGCTATAGGAATGGCCTTTTCACCCCTCTACCTCACCTCTCTATTACTTTAACTACATTTTTTCTAGATGTTGCCAGTCTACACTTCTCTTCTATAACTATGTGTATGCTCAGTATATCCTTTCTCTACTGCGTAACGGAGCTTAGTCCGTTACTGGAGCCCTTGTCTGAGCCTGGAACTGGTATACAAAGAACCCCAGAGACTGTGGACATTTTGCCCTGCTTGGAATTTGCTTTGGGCCCGGTCATACAACATTACCAGCCCATACGCTGGCTTAAAAGACTGTGTCGAGCTCTAGTCGTACCCTAAAGGACTTGTGAATAGACTTTATGCAAATGAGCAACAGAGACACACAGAGTTGCCCTGTGTTTCGAGTATTCACTGTGTTTAACTGTATGTGGTGTATTCGAGGGTTTACACATTCACCAACTACGAGTCGGAGGCTCCCGGCTCGGTGTTCGACATTGAGTCGAGGGCAGTGAGTCGACGTTGGATTGGTCGAATCCCTGAGCAGGAGGTTTAAAGGTCTCCCATACACCTAAAATGGTGAAAAGTAGGCGGCTTGGGGATTGGTCGACCAGCAGACTCACTGTACGCCTTGATTGGCCAGGGTTAAAGCCGAATATTCAAACTAGTCGAGTACGTGCTTCAACCCCTGGTCATTGTCCCTCGAATATGTATTCTCGCCCCTCAAGTCTTTGTGTCTTTTGTCTAGAGTTAATCAACTATTTTGTATTGGAAATATAATCATGTCTGAGTCATTGTAATTTTTAGACTATCTGCTGTTGGTCCTTTGTCTTGTATGTTTTGATTGTATTATCTCTGTGATTCACCTATTGTATCCTGCCTGCCCATGTAATGTCAATGTAGGTCAACTGTATAAATATGTGGTGTGTTGGTTAATAAAGTGAGTCTTATTCTGAGTGAACAAGGAGTCCTGCTGTCTTATGTTCCTATGGTATAAAGTGGCCACTCTGACGCCCATCTATCACGGTACCCGTGATCCCCTGTCAGTCACACTGATGGTACCTGTGCATTGGAGCAGGCTGATTGGCCCGCCCAGGATGTTCCTTTATACACTGGGCCTATGACATCTGCCTGGTGCCCTTTCGTGGTGTTCCTGAGTTTGAGCCTTCTTGCTGTGTTACTGCGTTCCTGTGTACCGACTCGGCTCGTCTGACCATTCTCCGTTCCTGTTCCGTGATTGGACCCTGCTTTGACTGACGTTCCTGCTCCATGAATCGACCCGGCTTGCCTGACGTTCCAGCTCTGTGATTCGACCCGGCTTGCCTGACGTTCCAGCTCTGTGATTCGACCCGGTTCTGGCTGTGCTTCCTGCTCCTCCTGAGTTCCTGTGGATCCTGATCGCCGACCGGTGAAATTCTGAACTGTGCTTAGTAGTGCTCTGTTTTATCACTTCTCTGCTGTGCGGTGCTGTGGCCACTGTTAACCGAGCTGTTGTAGCCTTGCTGAGCTGCTGTCTCCATGTCTGAACATGCCCAATACCTTGCTGTGTGTGTTGCCTGCGTTATTGGGACCTCAGTACACTTGCCAAGCCGATACGACCTATCAGAGCCATTAACACTTACTGAGCCATGCCTTGTGACCTAGCCTATCCGTTAACACAAGCAGAGAAGTATCCGTTCCGGTACGTGGCTGTACCGTAGATGCACCTCCCGGTGCTAGTGCCTCCTGTGTGCTCTTGCAGCGTGTTGTCCCATAACGGCACCGGAAGGGTGTCTCGGCTCTGGTCTATTGCTCAGTGTGTTTTACTACCGACCACACTACCTGTGCCTGGCTCGTTATTGCTTGTGCAGTGTCGACTCCGATTGCCACCCAGAGGGTGGTCTGGCTCTAGTCTCCGTTGGCACGCAGGGGTATTTCCAGTTGCGAGTACTCAGGGCAAGTCAGGTTCTATTCTCTTGCTCCAGCAGTGGCTGTAATCCATCATACTCCTCTAAGGAGGAATCGCTCAGCTCTGGTTATATCTGTGCTGTCTACTTGGGCGTCCTACTATACAGCTATATGAGAGTGATTTGTACAAGCCTACTACATTGCCTATAGCACCTTCAGAGACTTATAGGTTCATCTGGGCGCTGGCTGATTACTATCATTGACTGATCAGTGGTTTACGCATTAACCCTTGTTCAGCCTAACATCCAGTACATTATAGTGTGAAATTTTGTGCTTACTCCTGTCTATTACCAGTTCTCTTTATGCCATTCCTGGCCCCCAGGGGCGCTATACCTTGTTTTCATTTCAATAAAACTGTTTTTTTACTTAAAACCTCGTCTGAGTGTCAGAAAACCATAACACCATCTGAACTGAGTATCCTGCATCGTCGACCGCTTGCTCCAGCTTCCTGCGACCCAACTTTGTATGCTGTCAGGCGGCGATGTGGACTCCGTCTTCGACCTTCTTTTGGTTCCTGCAACACATTTCCTGGTATCCGTTCAACCGGGAGTAGGGCCTCACTCTCTACTGCCCGGAATTCCAGCCTGCAACTCTTTGACTGCTCCGGAGCCTTGTCAATCCCTCCTCAACTCGCATCCTTCAACACAGAGTCGACTACATCGGGGTTCTATGCCTCTGCAAGTCGACAACCAGTCCGTCCATCCATTCGACCGGTGCATCTGACGGCACCAGTCCAGCGTCGAGAGGGAGAGACCCGGGAGCAACAGCGGAAGGCGACGTGGTCCCTTCCTGCTTCCGTTACATACTGCACTTCTCTTCTATAACTATATCTGTCCTCACTGTAGCCTCTGTACCACTTACCTTATCATGTAACTATGTCTGCTCTTTGTAGCCTACTCCTATACACTTTTACTATATGCTCAACTCTAGTAGCTCACTAAAATTGTATGCATTTTATTTAGTTTCCCTGGAAAATGATGCAGTATCTAAATGTGGTCATCAAACCATAACAAAAGGAAGATTCACCTTTAATGCATGATGCTTTATGTACATCCGAAAATCCTTATGTTTATTGAATCCTGCAAGTGGATATAAGACAGAGTGCACAAATACCAGATATACACTATGTGCGATAGAGAGAGGTATTAGATGTACAATTCCTGCATCCAGTGATATGCAAATTAGAATTAACATTTCCATAAACCATATCAGTATGTGTTAATAGGATTTTATTCCTTGTTTATATATGTGTAAAAAATTGCATATTTGATTTTGTTTGGATTGCTTGACAGGATTAACGTTTTCTTTGTATATGTGATGATTAAAGCATATTATTTTACATGTAGCTTTATTATACTTTTGTCTGTATGTATATTGCCATAATATTCTACAAAAACAAAATGTGTCTTATGACAGTACTTCCCCTCCACTGAGAGTAACATGTGGGATCCCAGAGCTCCATTCACAGCTCTCTTCTATTTCCTTATATAGAAATTATCGTCCCACAGTTTTCAAATCATTTTCTGTGCATATGTATGCAGGCAACATCATAATCTACATTAAAAATCCAAACATATCACAACAGATGATTTCTCTAAAGATAGATCACTAAAAACAAACTGTTCTTAAACACTAACAAAATATTCCAAATGCTTCAAAGTGCAAATTACTTAAAGGGATAGTAATACTTCTTTTTAACTTTATTTTATTTTGTAGGCATTAAAAAATATGAAGAATGATATAAGTCTTATCTCTCAAACCTTTATGGTTTAAGAGATATTCACAAGCAAAGTTTCCCCTCCCCGCCCCTTTTTCCTAGTGTAAGCCATCTCTTCTCAGATGTGAACCTGGTTGTAAGACCAGACGGATAACAGCAGGGGATAATCTTCTTACAATGAAAACAATGAAAGCCCTGCCCCCCTTGACAAGCTTTTCAGGTTTTTCCCTTATCTTAATTGAAGATTGTCCCTCTCTGCAGTCTACCTGGGCACCTCCCTTCTGCTCTGGCTGAGCAGTGTTATATCAGTAAAAGGGGTGGGAGGGGGATACTTTGTCATTGAATTACTCCTGAACTACAACTCTGACAGAATTGAAATAACACTCTCCAAAGTCCAAATACTATGATGATTAATTAGAGCTGCTTTTATTATGAAACATTACTATCCCTTTAAACTCCACAATTCTCATTTAACCATTGTAACAAAATCTAATAGTAACTGTTTAGAAACAAATTCAAAGTCCCCTTGTAAGAAAATGTATTAGACAGCAGATACTAATGCAAGTCATCAACTACAGGGATGTAATATATGTTATTATGCAACAAATCCATCTGTAATTCAATATATCCTTTATCATTCATTGTAATTATACTACCCATCATTGTGATATGTTTTAATAACTAAATTGTCTAACACTCAAAATGTACCCTTCACGTTCCTTGCTTAGTTTGTAACCACTTCTCTGGAAAGCTACCAGTCTACCTGAGCAGTATGCTTATTCCAGCTCTTCATACTTCCTATAACCTCCACTCCACTGCTAACAACGCACTGACTATTCCAAAATACAAGAAAGAAGTGGGTTGATCTGCTTTTCCTACAGAGCTCAGAAAGCCTGGAATGACATACCAGATAAAAATCAGATTCTTCCCAGTTTAAATATCTAAAATAACTGCTTCTTTGTATTTAACAATATTTAAATGCATACTACCGGTCAAAAGATTTAGAACACCCCCATTTTTCCAGTTTTTATTGAAATTTACGCATTTTATTGTATCAATGTACTCTGAAAATAAAGCATAGAACAAATAAACAATTGGACATTAAAAAGAAATTATGGAATCGTTTTCCTTAACAAAATGTAATCTAAATTTTTGACGCATCAAAGTAGCCACCTTTTGCAGATATAACAGCCGAACAAACTTGTGGCATTCTTTCCACAATGGAAATCAAATATTGTTCTGAAAGTTCTTCCCAGCACTGTTGTACAAGTTCCCACAAATGTGTTGCACTTGTAGGTTGCTTTGTTTTCACCCTTCAATAACAACTGTAAAAATGGGGGTGTTCTAAAACTTTTGACCGGTATAAGCTAAGTAAAGGATTCCAAAAATTACTACAGTGTATTCCACATTGGTTAGCCTTCACAATAAAATATTATAAATGCAGGTAAAACCTTTGGAGAAAATGGTAGAGCAGTCCAATATGGCAGGGTAAGCCTTGAACAAAAATTGGCAGCACTATAGCAAGGCCAGCATTGATAAATATTGTTATCAGGCGTACATAAACATAAGCCTTGTAAAAAAGGCAAACCTTAAAAAACTGTAGGCCTACATTAAGGCAAGCCTTGAAAATATGCTTGCAGGCTTCCAGTAAGGCAAGCCTTGAAAAAATGTTTGCAAGCCTACTACAGTCGTGTAAGCTACCATCAGGGACATTATAACCCACCCAACAGTGGAATTATGGCATTTGCTAACTTAGTTCCTGCTGCTGAGAACTGGAGAGCACCACTGCTATACTGTCTTCAGTTTCACAGCATATGGTAGAGTATGAACATGGGCTTCCACTTTACCCAATACTTTATAGTTGCACTTTGGTCACCCACAAGTTTCTGGTAAAGATGGGAACTAATGGAATTTATCCAGTTTGCAGTTTGAAATGGGTGACAGCACAGAAGCAATGTTCTACGTTTCTCTGCCACCAACAGAAAACAGGATGATAGTGAATCGTTTGGTGCCCTTTTAATACAAGACTTTCACCCCACATCACAAAAGCTATGGAGTCCTACATTACATCTCTGCCCTTTGCCTATAACTACATTTGTCCTCACTATAGCCCCTTTGTCCTACTTCTCATATAATTAAGTATTTATTCACTGTAGCCCCTCTACCCAACTTTTCCTATAACTTTGTCTGTGCACACTGTAACCCATCTACACCACTTCCTTTCTTCAATATCTATTCCTGTACTCACTGTAACCCCTCTACCCCAGTTCTCTCCTCCTATAACTATGTCACTCCTTACTATAATTCCTCTACTTCTCTTTTCTTCTCCTATGACCTATGGCTGTCCTAACTGTAACCCCTCTGCCCCACTTCTCTTCTCCTACAACTATGTCTGTACTCAATATATCCCTTCTACCCCACTTTTCTTTTCCTTTAACTATGTCTGTAAACTCTATAACCCCTCTATGTCTGTAATTACTGTAACCCCCCTACTGTACTTCTCTACTCCTATAACTGTCTGTAATTACTGTAATCCCCTCTAACTCACTTTTCTTCTCCTATAAGTATGCATGTACCACTGTCTGTAACCCCTCTACTGTACTTCTCTTTTCTTATAACTATGCATGTACTCACTGTAACCCCTCTACCCAACAACTCTTCTCCTAAATTATGTCAGTAATCTCTGTAGCTCCTCTACCTCAATTCCCTTCTCCTATAACTATGTCTACTCACTGCAACCCCTCTATTCCACTTTTCTTTTCCAATAACTATGCATGCAATCACTGTAAGTTCTCTACACCACATCTCTTCACCTATAACTCTTTCTGTAATCGCCATACCTGGGAACTCTAGGGTTTGACCCTGAGACTCAGGGTTTTGGCCCAAATCTCAGGGTCTCAGAGTGAAGATCCAAAATCTCAGGGTGAGAGAATTCAGTGCTCCCTGTTATATATTCTGCTCCAGTTAAATGCTTCTTTAGTCTCTAAACTGGTGCCACTTGTACCAGAAAGGCAGAAGGAGAAGTCCTGCTTGATTTGTGTGTGTTCATGCAGGGATATCTGTAAGTTTTTGTGTATTAATGGCTCCTTGAATGCCGACTGGAGCGACTCTCGATTACAGCGATTAGGATATATCGAGGATAATCTATATTATATAGGAAATTTAAAGGTTAATATTTACACAATCTCAGGGTCAGCTCATTTTGAAAGTTCCGAGGTATGGTAATCACTATAACCCCTCTATCTTGCTTGTCTTCTCCTATAACTGTGTCTTTTATCACTGTAACCCCCTACCTTGCTTCTCTTCTCCTAGAACTGTTTTTATAACTGTAGCCCCTCTACCCCATTTCTATTATTCTATAACTATGTATGTACTCATTGTAACCACTCTACCCCACTTCTCTTCTCCTATATCTATCCTTATTGTACCCCTCTAAACCACATTTTGCAACATACTTATCTACATCAAACTACTTCTAAATGAAACCATATAAAATCATGATAATTAAGCAAAAATAGGCCATGCTGGGAAGTATAAAAATGGAGGAGGACCCATCATGGAGCCATTATAAGAAGCCAGGACAGGCCTTCTTCTTCCACTACAGAAGAGGTCACGCTTAGCCCTAGTTATGTTCCTGGCAGTTAGAACACATCTAGGGCCGGGCATGTGGCGCTCCAGGACCAGCCAGTACGGCTAGCTAAATGTTGTCTACAGTGCAGAGACTCTGGCCTGGGGGGGTCATGTCTCGTAGGGTGGGCTATTGGCGAAATGCACTGAGGTGAAGGGGAGGCATGGACAGGTAAGCTGTGGGGGATCAGATTATCCTATTCATCTCCTTGTTTGCATGTTGAGGTAGCCATCACCCAGGGGTTCATTGGGCATGGGGTAGCTTCATCACCTGAAAATATTCTTATCCTACCCCTCGGCAGCATGCAACAGGGCTGTGCCATGCTGTGGCTAATGCTCTGGGGTGACACATGAGGGAAGGGCTGGGGGAAGGTCTCTCAGCGGTGCCTTACACAGGTTAACTTTTATTATATACATGATAAAAATAGAAGCAGCGAAAAAAACATATAAAATGTAAACAATGGATCCATGTGAAATGTGTACTGCCAGGACAGAATCCGGCTTGCCCAAAAACAAACAATCAAATAATTCAAGGCTGATAAATACATTTCTTTGTGAACTTAACGAGTAGAGAAATAGCATCAAAGTGAATTCTCAAAAAGAAAATGTAGTGTACTGCCGGGGCACTGATCTGGCTTACCAACAATAATTGACCAAATGGTGTGAGCCAATTGGTACACTTCAGTAAGTGATGAGGAAGCAAAGAACTTTGTAGAAAGACTGCCCATGGATCAATCATCTATCTCCAAATCTGATTTTGGGGATAGATAATTGATCCACTGCATAGTAACAGTTTCATGGCAATAATAATTTGCTGTTTTAGAGGACTAAGAACATATTGAGTATTGTAGTTTAAAGACTAAGATAAAGACAGTTTTCTGGGGCAGACAGCCAAAACTAGGGCTTTCCAATGAAATGTGGGGCATATGGCAGGTATGCTGTTCCCTTTCACTTGCTATATGTCTTTGGGGTGTGCAGTAGCCACAACTAAAGCTATCCCCCATTTTATTACCATATGGTGGCTGGGTTTTCTCAAAGTAATGTGTTGCTTGTTCCTCTGGTTCTCAAGAGGTTTATAAGGGACAATGGTGCTTATGTATAAAAGGTGCAGCAATTCTGGGTGGAAACCAACTGCACCATAGGGACAAATAAACATTCCCACTGATTTAAATGGCCATATTCAGCATATTCAGGGCCATATTCAGCAAGATAATAAGGAGGAATAAAGAACAAACCAACTATATCATAAAGGGAGAAATTATAGTTCTTAATGTTCAGTTTGTCACAATGACAGTTGGTTTGCCCCATAATGATTCCCTTTAGAATTTATACATATTATTTTAACATCAATATTTTTTGCTCAATAGTAAAGTACTGTGTGGGCTTTCAAGGGACCAAAGGAAAACACATTTTTGAGCACAGAGATTCTATGAGTACTTCTGTGTGCCAGGCCCCTGGGAAATCTTGCGTTCTGAACTCTTTTCAGGCAACTTCTTTCTACCTCTGAGAATCAGGCATCTGTTCAGGTAGATAGAGGCTGACAAAGCTCTATCAGAGAGAGGTAAATATGACTTTGTCTTTATGGCACTAATAATTAAACAGAATGCTTCTCTATCTGTGAGCAGTTCAGATCCTCAACTGTTGCTTTCTTGTTCAATTGTGTTTGAATTCAGCACTAAAGATAATGAAGATTACCCTGAATGAGCCCTTAACTTGGAACATTTTCTTTATTTTGCTCTTCTTCTTTTTTACAATACCTATTGAGCTTACTCAATAACTAAAGAAGTATAATTCTGGAGCAAACCAATTACACCACAGGGGACATATAAGCATTCCCCAAATTCCTATTCAGCTAAATGGTTCTTCTAATTCCTTAAATATTAGAGAGGTTTTGGTGCATTGAGAAGAAATGTGTAGTAGATCCATTTTGCATTCAAGCCACATTTAAATGGATAGCAATAGTTAATTTTATGTTTATTTTATATTGTAGAGATTAAAAAAATACAAACAACAATGTAATTCTTATCTCTCAAAACTTTATGGCTTGAGAGATATACCTTTCTAAAGTTACGCCTTCCTAGCAGTTTCACAGAAGTCATCGCATAGCTGACGGCTGAAGAATCTGGTCATTTGACTGGACGGTGGCTCTTCAGCAGAGCTGAAATCTCGCTCTTTAGAAATACATACTTCATTGGAACAGTCTACAATGTGTGCCTGGTTTGCAAGCACGCTTTGTAAACCGTTCCAATGAAATGCATTGCTTTGCTAGGAGTTGTACACCCCTCTGGTATTCAAAGGTTTAATGAAAGCAAGGCCAACACCACCTTTATTGGATGAACAATAAAATGGACCAATTTTACACCAAGGTCTTCTGCACCTTGTCAGTACATGGCATTAACCCTTTGAGTGCCAGAGGGGTATGCAACGCATTGCTGTGCAATGCGTTGTGTACCTCTCTGGCACTCAAAGGTTTAAATTAGACTAAGTGGAACAGAAAGCCACAAAACACCATTACACAAACCAGATGCCCTCTCCTTGACACAAGTGATATAAATGGGAGAACTTCCTGTGAATATAGCTTAGTCCCTTAGAGACAAGAGGGGTGGTGCCTTGCCCGCCCCTCTGGTCCTTAAGGGGTTAATAAACAGGAAACAGGCAGACACAGGACCAATAAATTGCATGCCCAGTTTACAGCAGAGTAATATTAATACATCCTCCTGGTATATGGGAAGAAGAGACCTATATTAATCAATATTTTACCTTCTAGCACTGAAGGGGTTAAATGACACTTATGAAAACCTCTATTGTTCGCCCTTTTTAAATGTATCACAATCTATAAATTAACAACAATAGAAGTGTAGCATAAACACACCCAGGTTTAGTATTTCACTGCTTTCTAGACAGAAGGCTAGATAAGGCATCTTTTATTTCAATCATTAGCTATCGTCTCCTCTCTTCCACTTCAAAGAGGCAACAAACTGAACAAGGGGGGACTCCCTTGGGTCCCCACTGCTCTCTCGTGTTGCAGAGCACTGTGTGGTCCCAATAGGAGTGGAGTTACAAACCATCTCTTCTATATTGTGTGCCATGATTGAGACTGAAGACATTTCAATAGTGGATCTTTCATCACAGCTCCTGAGACTGTCCAACTTAATAACTAACGCCCCTCCCCTCCTTTCAGCTCCTTCAGTTCCTTCATACCTATACAGCCAATTTTCCCCATAGACTGACTGTGGTAACTGTCCCTAATAGAAATTACTGCTTCTCCCAGTCTAACAGGGTATTCCTTCCACCAAATGTTTATTGTCCTGTTCATGGGATTCCTCTGCAACGAGTCATTCATTTCCATAGAGTTTTAAGTGTTCCTTTCTTCAAGAAATAATGAGGATGATGTACTCTACTAAGAAAATCATATAGTAACATAGTAACATAGTTGATGAGGCTGAAAAAAGACATGCGTCCATCAATTCCAGCCCATGCCAAATACACCCCTGTTGATCCAGAGGATGGCAAAAAAAGCTCTCTGAAGTCATTTCCAATTTAGCCCCAAGTGGGTAAAAAAATGATTCCCTAACTCTAAATGGCAGTCAGATAGATCCCTGGATCAACATCCTATCTGCATTGAAGCCATCTGTCATAATTTTAAATATTGTTCTGTGCAAGATAGGCATGCATTGCTTTTTTGAAAACAGTTACATTATCTGCAAGTACAACATCCCATATTCAAAAAATTCCACAGATTTACAGCCCTTACTGTAAAGAATCCCTGCCTTTGTTTTAGTTTAAAGAGCCTTTCCTTTAGTTTTAATGGATGACCTCTTGTTCTTAGCTCAGCTCTTTGTGAAAATAATTTTGTGTAAATATTTTGTTTAAAGAAAAAAATTGTACTATAAGGCACAGCTAAATATTCTCCAAATTGTCATTGATTTAAAATTAATCTGTCATGTAGAAATTATTTGCATATTTGAAAACTTCATTAGAAAATGCTTTTGTGTTCTATTAACCAGAAGTCTAGAAGATGTGTAGTTTATGGTATTAAATTTTTATTTCTGATAAAGTGAGTCTCTCACTGCAGCACAGAGCTTAATTAGCATATGAAACGGCACTGATGACTACAACAGCATAAATTAGCATATATAGTAGCACTCAGGGAGCTCACCATAAAGAAATATAAGGATTTTCTCCTCTAAATTGTGCTTATGTCAGACATTTTGGTTAATATAACACATGCTGAATTACATTTTCAAATATGCAAACTTAAATTTAAGGTGACAGGTCAACATTAAATAGGACTTTTAACTCTTTCAGTGTGTTGCGTACCCCTCTGGCACTGAAAGGACTAACCCCTAGAATGCTAGAGAGGCTCTCTAGCATTCAAGGGATCAAAAGCCCCATTTAAATGGATGGGAAATGTTGTTTGTGCCCAGTGGTGCCATTGGCTTACTCCAGGACTACTCTGGCTCTGTGTTCTACATCAGCCTCAGTTTTTCCCTTTAGAATTTCACATAATGCCCTCTATTAGATATATTTTTATGTATAGCCGTTCATTGGATCCCCACTGCAAGAAATTAGTTATTCACAAAGGGGAGGATGTCTGAACACTTCTGCACAGACTTTTCAGGACAACGGAGAATAGCTTATCTGTGAAAAGTAGATTTGCACCTATGTCTGCACAGTGAAATGTGCTCTTTGAGCAAACTGTGTGCAAGGGGTGGTAAATAGGCCAAGGAGCAAAACCCTACATTTTTTACACCAGTTCCATGGAAAACGTAGCTGAAAAGCATGCCTAGATGATCCTTTTCAATTACACTGTGTGTGTGTGTATGTACTCATGGGAGCAGATGAGTCTGTACTAGTGCATAGATGCTGTTGCACCTGTTGGATTCTATAAAGAAGTCACTCACTGGGGGAATGTACAAATCTGCCAGCACATCTACACTGGTATGAGCCTCTAATTCCAGAAGATGCAATCAGGGGTAATAACCAGAGAGAATGATTTTACTAGTGCATACTGGAATACACACTCTGTAGTTTTTAAAGGGATAGTAATACATCAATATAATTACAGTTAATAACGCTCCTAGTAAAAAAAAAAAAAAAAATGAATTAACTGCACCGTGTCCGATAAAGGTTTGAGAGATATCAGCTTACAAAGTTCCCCCTGCAGATGGAAATTCTGGTCCGCAGACCATCCTGCGGCTCTTCAGCAGACCCAAAATCACGCTGGTTAGAAATAAATACTTCATTTGAATGGTCTACAACGTGTGCCTGGTTTGCAAGCATACATTATAGACCATTCAAATGAAGTATTTCTTTCTAACTAGCATGATTTTGGCTCTGCTGAAGAGCCGCAAGATGGTCTGCAGACCAGGATCTCCATCTGTAAGATAAGAAGTTTACGTCAGTGCAAGGGGAGAGAAGGGGGAAGTTTGTAAGCTGATATCCCGGTGGGTCCATGGACCCAGATGGCACTCTGACAGGGGTGGCAATTTGCCGCCCCAAGGCATGCTATTTAATGCGCTGGGTTTTCTTCCTCTGTTCTGAGGCCAGTGCAATTTTTAAACTGGCGCCCAGACTGACAAAGAAAATCCCAGCATGCACCACGCGGCATCTCTGCATGTGACGCGGTCCCGGCAGTCATCAGTGCGGGCAGTGGGGAGACTGAGTAAAAGCAGGAGAAGAGAGAGCCAGAAGGAGAAGAAAGAGAGCGATCCAAAAGGAGATGAGAAACAGGCAAGGGGGGATGAAAGAGGCACAAGGGGTGAAAATAGGGGGAAAAAGGGGCACAAGGGGTGAAAAGAGGGGAAAAAAGGCACAAGGGGTAAAAAGAGGGGGAGAAAGGGGCACAAGGGGTGAAAAGAGGGGAAAAGAGGGACAAGGGGTGAAAACGGGGAAAAAAGGCACAAGGGGTGAAAAGAGAGGAAAACAGAAGCACAAGGGGTGAAAAGAGGGGAAAAGAGGGACAAGGGGTGAAAACAGGGGAAAGAGGGACAAGGTGGGAAAAGAGGGGAAAAAAGAGTCACAAGTGGTGAAAAAAGGGAAAAAAGAGGTACAAGGGGTGAAAACAGGGAAAAAAGGCATAAGGGGTAAAAAGAGGGGGGGGAAGAGGCAAAAGGGGTGAAAAGAGGGGAAAAGAGGGACAAGGGGTGAAAACAGGGAAAAAAGGCACAAGGGATGAAAAGAGGGGAAAAGAGGGACAGGGGGTGAAAACAAGGAAAAGAGGGACAAGGTGGGAAAAGAGGGGAAAAAAGAGTCACAAAGGGCGAAAAAAGGGAAAAAAGAGGTACAAGGGGTGAAAACAGGGAAAAAAGGCATAAGGGATAAAAAGAGGGGGGAAAAAGAGGCACAAGGGGTGAAAAGAGGGGAAAAGAGGCACAAGGGGTGAAAACGGAAGAAAAAGGCACAAGGGGTGAAAAAGGGGAAAAAAGAGGCACAAGGGGTGAAAACAGGGAAAAAAGGCACAACGGGTGAAAAGAGGAGAAAAAAGAGGCACAATGTGTGAAAAGAGGGGAAAAGAGGCACAAGGGGTGAAAAGAGGGAAAAAAGGCACAAGGGGTGACAAAAGAGGCACAAGGGGTGAAAAAGAAGCACAAGGGGTGAAAACAGGGAAAAAGGGCACAAGGGGTGAAAAGAGGGGAAAAAAGAGGCACAAGGGGTGAAAAAAGAGGCACAAGGGGTGAAAAGAGGGGCAAACAGAGGCACAAGGGGTGTAAAAAGGCAAGGGGGAGAAAGAGGTAAAAGGGGTGAAAAAAAACATTACAGTTGTATGTGGTTTTAGGGGCAGGAGAGGGCTTAATATAATTAAGGATGTGGTGTGTTTTGGTTGGCATTGTTTTGGTGTGCGGAGGGGGGGCAGCATTTCATCCTTGGACCCAGGCAACACAATTTCTTGGGCCCGCCCTGGGAAAACCCCGATATATATAGCTTAAAAAATTAATGCTAAGCAGGAATAATGCTAGAAAATCAATTCAGAGTTTGGTTTATTGCAGAATCATATCCCCCACCCCACCCCAGACCCAGAATGCATGTGGTGATGAGACCAGTCACAGTGAGGCCTTCACCACACTGATTTCACTTCCATATAAGAGCTTAGTACATCTGAAGTGCCACATTTCTCCCTGCCGCCTTAGATCCTAGGGAGACTTTTAGCAACCAAGAGTAAAATACTTAAACAATTAATCCGTTTTCTAAAAGTCAAGAATTTAATCATTAACGTCTTTGATACCATGGGGTCTGCAGTCATTGAAAGACCCGTCAACAGCAAAAGGATTAAGATTATTTTTTTAACCTTTTTGTAAATGTGGGGTTTTCAAAAGTAACAAAAATTGGCTAAAATAGCTCCACATTACAGTCACAAATAGCAGATACACAACACCTGCTATTTGTCATAAAACCAGCTCTGATCATTTACCTGCCCCCCCACCACCGAAAAAAAAAACCTGGGATTTTTCTCACACGGCAAAATAGCAGGTTTCAACTCTCTAAACAAAATTAGCCATCCAGATAACGCTTCAAAGGAACCGTAGAACTCGTTAGTATAATATTTCTTAAAAATGTCAATAAGAGAGTCTGACTGGTGAATGGCAAATCGTAGGTGTTAGGAGGAGGGAGAGAAAATTCCCAGAGGCCCGAATGCAGCACGTTTTTGAATCAGACCAGCGTCTGTTATAAATTAATGAAACTGTGCCTGGCATCTCTCATTTTCCTATTCTTTTAGAATGATGACAAGGGAATGCAAAATATAAATATCTGTTAAGAGTCAGATTTTAACAACCGAGTTACATGGGATAAATTTTATTGGACTCACTTAAAAAACAATAATGCATTAAAAAAAAAGCCTGAAATGTAAAATTCCATTTGATATCTTTTGCTGAAATCCTTTAGTAGTCTGTAATTTGCATTTCTTTTTCTAGGGTAAACTTACCAGGTCTTTATTATTAAAATAATAATAAAAAAAATAAGAATGTGGTAATTATTTGATTATAAATTCATTTGATTGCCAGAGAGGTATCAAACACATTACATTGCAGTGGGTTGGGTACCTCTCTGGGACTCAAAGGGTTAAATATATTGAATCCATATGGTTCCATTTTTAAATCTGATTTTTAAATTTGATTTTTCATTATTATTATTATTATTATTATTATTAACAACAGCATCTGTTTCTTTCACTATTTCATTTAATTTGATAATAAATAGGTTTTACTATATAATTATGAATTAATTTAGCTCATGGAACACCAGTGATCTCCTCTGCATTACATCCCAACCTCTTTAGAATCCAAGTGATTAATGAGGACATCTCTGGATTTTCAAATCTGGTTTAACCCACATTCATACCTCCCAACATTTCAAATGGCCAAAGAGGGACACTTGTGTTTTAGGTGGTGTTTCTAGGGGCGTGGTTGGTGGGCGGGGAATTTTTAAGTTACTTTGTCACCGATTGACACCTCTTTGTGTAACTGAATAAATGATTTAGAGCAAGACCAAAGTATTTTATTTACACAGATTCAATTACAAACACATATACTGAAGATTAACTAAACATTTATGTGAATTTCATTGCTGTGGAGCAATGTAATAGACTAATTTATACACCACTCACTCTGTTGTCCTAAAAAGAGGGACAACAGGGTAGAAAAGAGGGACAGGGGGATTTGGGTCTGAAAGAGGGTCTGTCCCTCCTAAAGAGGGACACTTGGGAGGTATGCCCACAATACTGTTGCATTGGATTTCTAAGAATTAACCATTTGAGTGCCAGAGAGGCGTGCAACGCATTGCAAGGCAATGCATTGGATACCTCTCTGCCAAGCAAATGGTTTAAAGGAACATTGACACTTCTTAACAATAACAGCCACCAACTTATCTTAATGTAGACATAAAATTTTAATGTCAACTACTATTAATCAATTCTGTGTGGAATGGCTCTCCTAAAGTAATATGTAATAAGAATTGGACTTCATATCTATGGAGGCATTCAGGATTCATTATTACAGGAATCTAGAACCCCAAAATGCACTCACTCACTGAATGCTTCCTAGTAAAACTTCACTGGGCGGAGTTTAGGGTCCTTGAGTCCAGCAACAACGAATAATGGCCCATGTTTATAAAAGCAAATTAGAGTAATTAGAGTTCTTTTGGAGTAAGCCAACTGCATCATGGGGAACAAATAAAAATTCCTATTGAATTAAATTGGATGCCTAACCCCTTGAATGCTAGAGAGGATTCCAATGCATTGGAAAATTCTTGTCAAGTGAATTTGAAATTAGGAATTTTAAAGGGATAGTAATACTTCGTTTTAACTTTATTTTGTAGGCATTAAAAAAATATGAAGAATGATATAAGTCTTATCTCTCAAACCTTTATGGTTTATGAGATATTCACAAGCAAAGTTTCCCCTCCCCGCCCCTTTTTCCTAGTGTAAGCCATCTCTTCTCAGATGTGAATCTGGTTGTAAGACCAGACAGATAACAGAAGGGGACAGTCTTCTTTGTATGAAAACAATGAAAGCCCTTCCCCCCTTGACAAGTTTTTCAGCTTTTTCCCTTATCTTAATTGAAGATTGTCCCTCTCTGCAGTCTACCTGGGCACCTCCCTTCTGATCTGGTTGAACGGGGGGGGGGATACTTTGTTTGTGAATATCTCTTAAACCATAAAGGTTTGAGAGATAAGACTTATATCATTCTTCATGTTTTTTAATGCCTATAAAATAAAATAAAGTTAAAACAAAGTATTACTATCCCTTTAATTCGTCCCCTATGGTGCAGTTGGTTTATTCCAGAATAACTCCAGTTTTTATACATATGGGTCAATGTCCCCAACCCTGAACATGATATCCAGTACCAATTAACTCTTTGAGTGTCAGAGGATAGGCAACATATTGCTTTGCTGGCATTCATTCAAAGTTATTACAGAAAATCTGACATTGTTCTGAGGTATATATATATTCTTCGCCATTCCATTTTGATTGTGGCACTATTGTTATTGTTGTCTATGCAGAGCTCTAGTCACTGAGCAATCATTTTTCAAACTCCATTGACCATTTAATGAATGGCCCTTAAAAAGTTAACCCCTTGAGTGCCAGAGGGGTATGCAATGCATTGCAGGGCAATGTTTACACCTATGGCACTCAAAGGGTTAAATAGTAATCTAAAAACAAATGTCAGAGGCAGTAGCTCTCAACTAGGGTGCCGCAGCACTTTGGTGTTCCACGGACATAAGTTTAAGGTGCCCCTTAAATGGAAATATGGAGTTTAAAATGTATCTTAACCCTTTGAGTGCCAGAGGGGTACGCACGCATTGCAAAGCAATGCATTCCGTATCCATCTGGCATTCAAAGGAATATGGAAATTTTTTGCACACTATTGTTGCTTTGACATTATGATTGTGAAACCTTAGATTATTTGTGTATTTCTGAAATTGTCTCATTCAAAGTATTAGGGGTAGGGTGACAATTCCAGATTGTGTGTCCCTTGAATGAAAATAGATTGGGAAGCACTGGTCTGAGGGGTGGTAGACTTAGATGGGAAGGCAAGAATAACTACCCCTTTACAGAATGGTTATGTTTTCCTAGAACAGCCTCCCTGCAAAGGGTACAGTAGAAACAAATACAAGATTACCATTAAAGGGATAGTAATACTTCATTTTATCTTTATTTTATTTTGTAGGCATTAAAAACACAATAAGAATGATATAAGTCTTTTCTCTCAAACCTTTATGGTTTAAGAGATATTCACAAGCAAAGTTTCCCCCTCCCGCCCCTTTTACCTAGTGTAAGCCATCTCTTCTTAGATGTGGAATCCAGTCCATAGACCAGACAGATAACAGAAGGGGACACTCTTATTCCAATGAAAACAATTAAATCCCTGCCTCCCTTGACAAGCTTTTCAGGTTTTTCCCTTATCTTAATTGGAGATTGTCCTTCTCTGCAGTCTACCTGGGCACCTCTCTTCTGCTCTGGCTGAGCAGTGTTACATCAGTAAAAGGGACGGGAGGGGGATACTTTGTCATTGAATTACTCTAGAACTACAACTCTGACAGAATTGAAATAACACTCTCCAAAGTCCAAATACTATGATGATTAATTAGAGCTGCTTTTATTATGAAATATTACTATCCCTTTAAAGGAGTAGTAAATGTTTTTAGGAAGAAAAATATATATATATTTTATAGGTCTTCCTACTGCTTTGGCGATTTTTATTCAAAAGTTATTACAACTCAGATCAAATTATTAGCAACGCCAACTACTGTTCTAAAAGTCAAATCTTTGTTTTATAATGCACTCTATGGAGGAGCTTGATTTATATACTACCGCTCTCTACAGCAAGTCTGAAGCAAAAATATCCTAGATGTGGGAATTCTCTTGTTTTGTACAGCAGGAAAAGTCCAATAACATAGAAGTTTATACATTTACTGTGCCTTTAAGAAACAGGCTCTGTAACAAAAGGGGCAGAAACATTTTGAAAAAGGTTACCATCTGCTGTCCAGTTAAACATTTCTGTATGTTGGATGTAACAAGGCAGGGGTGGATACGCTGTGGTCTGAGGTCTGTTGAGGACTACAGTTCCCATCATTCCCAGCCAGGCAATGACTGGAGATGACAGGAATTGTAGTCATCAACAGCTGGAGGGCCTCAGCTTGCATATCCCTGATACAGGGGCTGACATCACAACAGTATACTTGTGAATGCGTATTTTCAATTTGTTCCAGCACACTTTAAAAATAGCAGCTACATCATATCACAATGTTATATAAAAATGTCAGTGTCCACGGGACTTGCTTCAGCATGAGGAAATGACACCAAATGTGGTTTGCCTATGATTATAAGTGACTGTCATTCACACTGTGTGACACCTACTTCAAAGTCAGTGATCAAAATGAGTGTGAACCTTGGGTACTGAGACCACCCATTATCACTGAGTAGTACACAGCTCTGCATCAGTTCATATCAACTCCTACAGCTCACCACTTGCAAGGGGAAATAAGTTCAAGATGTGGATCTAACAGTATCCCCCCTCTCTCTCCCTTTCCCCCCACCATTTCCCAACCTCAGTGTATGTTTATAACTACTTGGTAATTTTAGGTATATGAAATCATTTGCCTGATGTGAAAAGAGAAAGAAAATGGAGCCAAAGTCAACTTGGTGCAGATGGAAGTTGCCATGATGGGGAGGAGAGAAGGATTTAGAAGAGGAGAGGAATAAATTGATGCATGCAATGTATTATATATAAAGCCCTCATCATATATGCTTATTATTTGTGGTCTGGAAAACATTTTGTTCCAGGGAGCTGATCAGTGTTAAACTGGTTTGATTGAAAAGATGGACACACTGTGTTCTGAGAGGAGAGCTAAAATAATTCATTGTGTAGAGTTCATTAACCCCTTGGAGGCTAGAGACATCTTAAGTGTGTGTGTGTGTGTGTGTATGCATTTGTGTGTAACTGTTTGAGTGCCAGAAGGGTATTTCTTCTCCAGTGGGAGCACAATTAACAAAAAGCCTGGTACTGCAATGTTCAGCCCCTTAACAACTCCATTCAGCCATTCGGGAAGGGGGGGATCCACTCAGCGGGAACACAAACTGGAAGACCGTGTGTACCAGTTCAGCTCTTAGACCAACTGTGTCTGTCTTTCAAGACCAATACAGCAAGAATATGTGGAAATACATTGTGCAGAACAAGAACCTGTCCTATAGGATTAAGCAGAGATGCATTATAGGTCTCCTTTCAGATGCCCGTTCTACTCCTCTGCCTGCACGCCTGTGATCACAATGTATCTCCTACTTAATCTGTAAATCTGCCTCCAGGGGAACAGATCTGCTGATAGGTTAATTACGATTTTATAGTTCCCCTTTAAACGCCCCATTGTAATTCTTTTCCTGTTGAATAAAACAGGTGCATTCTTACTGAGGGGGATTTGTCATTCAAAAGTTAGTACTGCTCAAATTTCTTTTTGTTTTTTTGTATTTTTTTCTAATTAGACAGGAATTTTCTATTAAGATCAAAAGGTGGTGATGTGCCTATCAATTACTATGCAGAGCCATAGACAGTGCCTCCAGTTCTCACATTATAAAAACATGATTTGCCTTTTGTATACTATTTCGCTCTGCAGCTTAAAAAAAAGAAAAATTTTCATGTGACACCCCAGCCCTGTTCCACTGTCAACTGATAATCACAGAACCACACACACAATGTGTGACACCCCAGCCCTGTTCCACTGTAAACTGATAATCACAGAATCACACACACAATGTGCGACACCCCAGCCCTGTTCTACTGTAAACTGATAATCTCAGAACCACACACACAATGTGTGACACCCCAGCCCTGTTCTACTGTAAACTGATAATCACAGAACCACACACACAATGTGTGACACCCCAGCCCTGTTCTACTGTAAACTGATAATCACAGAACCACACACACAATGTGTGACACCCCAGCCCTGTTCTACTGTAAACTGATAATCACAGAACCACACACACAATGTGTGATACCCCAGCCTTGTTCTACTGTACCCTAGTAATCACAGAACCTTGTCCTACTGTACCCTAGTAATCACAGAACCTTGTTCTACTGTACCCTAGTAATCACAGAACCACACACACAATGTGTGACACCCCAGCCCTGTTCTACTGTAAACTGATAATCACAGAACCACACACACAATGTGTGATACCCCAGCCTTGTTCTACTGTACCCTAGTAATCACAGAACCTTGTACTACTGTACCCTAGTAATCAGAGAACCTTGTTCTACTGTACCCTAGTAATCACAGAACCACACACACAATGTGTGACACCCCAGCCCTGTTCTACTGTAAACTGATAATCACAGAACCACACACACAATGTGTGATACCCCAGCCTTGTTCTACTGTACCCTAGTAATCACAGAACCTTTTCCTACTGTACCCTAGTAATCACAGAACCTTGTTCTACTGTACTCTAGTAATCACAGAACCACACACACAATGTGTGACACCCCAGCCCTGTTCTACTGTAAACTGATAATCACAGAAACACACACACAATGTATGATACCCCAGCCTTGTTCTACTATACCCTAGTAATCACAGAACCTTGTTCTACTGTACCCTAGTAATCACAGGACCTTATTCTACTGTACCCTAGTAATCACAGAACCTTGTTCTACTGTACCCTAGTAATCACAGAACCACACACACGTGTGACACTCCAGCCTTGTTCCACTGTACTCTAGTAATCACTGACTACACATACAATGTGTGACACTCCAGCCTTGTTCCACTGTACTCTAGTAATCACTGACTACACATACAATGTGTGACACTCCAGCCTTGTTCCACTGTACCCTAGTAATCACAGAACCACACACACGTGTGACACTCCAGCCTTGTTCCACTGTACTCTAGTAATCACTGACTACACATACAATGTGTGACACTCCAGCCTTGTTCCACTGTACTCTAGTAATCACTGACTACACATACAATGTGTGACACCTCAGTCTTGTTCCACTGTACTCTAGTAATCACAGTAGCGTGACCACATTTCCAATCTGCCATTCTGGGTCATATGGTCACCTATGTTTACATTAAAATGATCAAGTCTCAGACTCAGTCTCACTGTGACTGCAGCGTGCGCTGTTCTGTTCACTCTTCCTCCAGTTCTCTCTCCTCTAGTCCTCTTCTGTAACTTCTGACCTCGTCCAGACTCTGCACAGACGCCTGTCACTGCTCCCAGAGACTATAGACACTGTTATTCACTCCTTCTCCTCCAATGTGCTCACTCACATGGCATGTAATGCATACCACCTCACACGGACACAGACCAACCAGCCAATGAGGAGAGGAACATTATGTAAATACTCTCCCTTCATTGGCTGGTGGTGGATGCGTGCAGCGTGCGTGCAGCGTGCATGTTACTTACAGTATGCTGCTGTCACTGAGCTGGCCCCACTGGCAGAAAGGGCTTTTCAATTGCTTTAAATTGATTCCGGAACTCTTTATTATCCCAGTGGTGGATGATTCAGGACCCAGGACACAGCACAATATTAAGGGACAGTTCCGGGCATTCCGGGAAGTGTGGTCAACCTAAATCACAGACCACACATACAATGTGTGACACCCCAGTCTTGTTCTACTGTACCTTAGTAATCACAGACCCCACATACAATGTGTGACACCCCAGCCTTATTCCACGGTACTCTAGTAATCACAGACCCCACATACAATGTGTGACACCCCAGCCTTGTTCTACTGTACACTAGCATACCTGGGAACTCTCCAGATTTGCCCCTGAGACTCCGGTTTTGAGATTGAATTACCAGGTCTCCGGGGCCAAGGCTGATTCTCCGAATGTGGGGAGTTTGCTTTTAAACTCTGCCCACTTCTGCTCTTCCCCACCCAGTTCCTCCCACTTTTCCTCCTTCCCTACCAAGTTCCTCGTACTTTTGTGATGCCACCAGAATGCCCAGCCCCCATTTGTAGGTAAACCACTCCCCTTTTTGCCATGATTTATGGAAATTATATCTGCCAGCAGCAACAAAGGAGTCCCCTCTGGGGACACCAGAAATGGAAGTTTCCAGGTATGTACACACATGCAATGTGATGCCCCAGCCTTGTTCTACTGTCCACTAGTCATCAAAGGACCACACATACAAAGTGTAACTTCTCTAGCCTTGTTGTACTGTACACTGGTAATCACAGATCCACACATACAATATGTGACACCCCAGACTTGTTCTGTACACTAGTAATCACAGACCACACATACAATGTGTGACATCCCAGCTTTGTTCTACTGTCCACTAGTAATCACAGACCACACATACAATGTGTGCCACACCAGCCTTGTTCCACTGTACACTTGTAATCACAGAATCACACATACAATGTGTAATACCCCAGCATTGTTCTACTGTACATTTGGAATCACAGATCCACACATACAATGTGTGACAACCCAGCCTTGTTCCACTATACCCTAGTAATCACAGACCACACATACAATGTGTGACACCCCAGCCTTGTTCTGGTGTACGCTAGTAATCACAGATCCCCATATACAATGTGTGACACCCAAGCCTTGTTCTACTGTACACTAGTAATCACATAGCACATATACAATGTGTGACATCCCAGCCTTGTTCTACTGTACTCCAGTCATTGCAGAACCACACATACAGTGTGTGACACCCCAGCCTTGTTCTACTGTACCCTAGTTATCTCAGACCACATATATACAATGTGTGACATCCCAGCCCTGCTCCCCCATCCTCTAGTAATCATCGAACTACATACATATTTTCTGACATCCTAGCCTTGCTCATGATCGAATGGTAGTCACAGACCCACACATGTACTATCTGTCAACTCCGTTTTTTTTCTACTTTTCACCTGTAGTTAAAAGGTTATTGCAGATTTTCCCAATGCACTATTCTAAAGTAAGAGGAACATTAATACCATGTATATGGTCAAAGTGTTATGATTGATGCTCCAATTAATGAAGCGTACATAAATCTATCCGGGTGTCTCCATAAGAATAAGCAGCACACCCACCATAAAAATATAAATAGTTTATTCTTCTCATACCACAAACTTTTCAGATGACCACAGCAACTTTCATCAGGGAATAAACTGATATGAAGAATGAACTATTCATATTTTTATGGCATGAGCCCTGCTTAACACTATGGAGACATCGTCCAATGTAGAAATCCGAAGCCTCTGCTGTGGTGCTGCTCTCACCTTGTGCAGCTTACATACTGTGCCGGACGGAGAGTCTTTCTCATGGGTTCACTACTGAAATGTCACCATCTGTTTGGCAACCATAAAAACATCACGTTGCCTGCATTGAAAGGGTGCCATCAGAATGTCGTCCCAATCAAAAGAGCAACATTCTGATGTTGTACTCTTAAGGTCACGATTTCAATTTGGGAGACATTTTAAACAGGCAGTTTTGATTAAATAGATATGATTTTAATTAAATAGATGTCGACATTTCAGTATAGTATAGCCTTCTCATTTGCCTCACCCATAACTGAGTTACTTCTTGTCTCCTCAACAGAAGTACTTCAAGTATTGGTGAGGCACATGTAAGTGGGGACTCACTTGCTGGCACCTTATGCAAACTGCAAAAGGAAAGAGTGGCACTGTAGAAGTGGCTTCTGATTTCTACACTTGGAGAATCTATACTAACCTGTTCTCCAACACAGTACAAAACAAATATTGCAGACTACTT
Organism: Rhinophrynus dorsalis; assembly: GCA_037306005.1. Classification (NCBI taxonomy): domain Eukaryota; kingdom Metazoa; phylum Chordata; class Amphibia; order Anura; family Rhinophrynidae; genus Rhinophrynus; species Rhinophrynus dorsalis. The sequence continues at coordinate 149,387,936 of CM074722.1, read as the reverse complement.
TTGCATCCTATGGTTTCATTTAGGCCAGTCTGCCCCCAGTAGAGTAGTAGAACTTGGCATGACATGTAACCCCCTGAATGGTAGGGAATTCACCAGGCAACATATCAGAGACTTTTCTGGCATTACATATTAAAAAGCCCCATTTAAATCAATGGGAAATTATATTGTTCCATATAGTGTAGCTGTATTGTCTCAAAATTGCTGCACTTTTGTTTTTGTTACGGCACTTGGACAGTAAACAAAACCAGTTATACAGTAAATTTAAGAAACAGAATATGACTTCCTGAGATATGAGTGTAACATTACCACTGAAAGCCATGTTTTACTAACCCATCTTTCTCCTCTAACTCTCCGCCTCAGAGTTAATCATTTGTCTGCCGCTATCTACCAGAACTTCTTATCTGTTCTCCTGTCACTTTACAACCTGGATCCTCTTATCGCATTGCCATGGAGCATGTGACAGAAGCAGCCAATGGCAGTCTCAATTCTTCTCATTACATCCCATCTCCAAATGGGACGGATGGTTTACAACAGGTCAGTAATGCTCAGAAGAGTACAGAGTCCAGGCTGAGAAATACCTGTTACTTTCTAGTACAAATCTTTTTTTTTTTTCTTTAAAGACATACAGTAACTTTCTCTGGAGTATCCCACAGTCCATTTTGTCCCAAGGCCAGTATAGTATACAAGTCATTAATTCCCACAATCGATGCAATTTTCAAGGACGTGGCTATTATATACTACCAGGAGCTGATCATGGCTGAGAGACATGAAAGTGTCATCATTCACGAAACAGCAAAACATGGATTTAATACACAGGGTGAGTGTATCTTCTGGAATTTATGAGGTCTGCCCACAGGTGGTAAGAAGAATTTCTATTGATTGATTTGTATATCTGACTAATTCTACTATGTCATATGTATTGGAATATTTTGGATGGGTAAGAAAATATTTATTAGAGCTTTAGAATATAATTATTGCAAGTTAGGTAAAAATGGCATTATTTTCTACCATTTTGGTAATAAATAAATGATTTGAAATAGCTCTCCCTGCTACTGAATATTAAACTTCGTGAACCTACTTATGAAAGTGTTTTGGTATGTGAGAAGGTGCTGTAGGTTATAGTTATACAGGGCAATGAGAGAAGTTATTGGGAAAAGCTATACAGACAAACATTATGTATTACAGAAAGAAGATTTATACAGTAATAGCAGGCATTCTATTGAGCAAATAATTGGAACATAAAAAGGGTTATAGGGAGGAATTAAAGTGAGTGATATATTTATCAGTAGGACACTTAGGGGAGGGTTATATGAAGCAAAATGTGGAGTTAAGAAAGGAGATGTATGCACAAATAGCAGGAGTTATAGGGAGGAGTTAAATTGAAGTAGTTAAGGAGAGGGAGAGAGAGAGACGTTATAAAAAGGTAATAGGAGTTATAGGGAGAAGCTGTGTGGAGCAATAAGCAGAGTTATAGGGAGAGATTATATGAAGAAGTGGGAGGAGTTATAAGGTGAGGGTATATGGAATAAGAGGAGCTAAAAGGAGAGGTTATTTGGAGTAATAGGAGGAGTTATAGGGGAAGATTGTATGGAACAACAGTAGAAGTTATGAGGAATTATTATATTATTGAAGGTATATCGATGGAGTGGTATGAAGAAATTAAATTGGATAACTGGAGTTATAGGGAGAGATTTTATGGAGCTAGGAGGAGTTAGCTAGTGGTGTTATGGGGCATGGTTATATGGAACAACAGGAGTTATAGGGAAAGATTATATAGAAAAATAAGATGAGCTATAGAGAGAGAGATTATATGAAGCAACAGGGTGAGTTGTATGGAGGAGTAGTATGGGGCAAAAGGAAGAGATATGAGGGGTTATATGGAGCATTAGAAGGAAGTATAGGGAGAGGTTTTATGGAGTAATAGGAGGCATTATAGGGGAGAGGTTGTATGGAACAACAGTAGAAGTTACCAGGAATGGTTCTATCATTGAAGGAATACTGAAGGAGTGGTGGAGAGAACTTAAATGGGGTAACTGGATTTATGGATTTTATGGAGCTAGGGGGAGTTATAGGGAGGGGTTATATGGAACAACAGGAGGAGTTTTAGGAGGAGGTTATATGAATCAATAGGAGGAGTTATAGGGAGGGCTATATATGGAGCAATAGGAGGAGTTATAGGGAGTAATATCACTGAAGGTAAAAATAGACATTACAATGCTCTGTTGGTTTTAATTACGATATAATCCAGATGTGCTTCTATTTCTCCTATAGTCACTTTTAACCCTTTGAGTGCCAGAGGGGTACTCAACACTTTGCAATGCTTTGCATACCCCTCTGGCATTCAAAGGGTCACTTACAGAGACATCAGAACTGGTACTGAAACTGATCATTCAGGAACCCCCCTCCGGCTACATCATCCTCTTGACACATGGAAAGGCGGTATCACTGAGCTGTAGCTGATACAGTTAAAGATAGATAGATAGACAGACATGCAGACAGACAACTGTGCTTCCCTAGGTTATTTCATGTTTCGTCACCATATCATAGATATGTTCAATGGCAACATTTTTTGGTAAAGCAAAGGTTAACGTTCTCACTACAATGTACTAAAATGGCAGTGTATAAAAATATGGAAATTAAAAGGCAAACGGCTTTTGTTTATGCTAACACTGAGGGCCTCACTCAAACAAATAAAAAACTGGATACCCTTAGATGCCCCCCCACGCACACTACATAGCTTAGTACATGGTCAGGTGCATAGGTAGGTACCGTACTCAAAGATCAGATTTTACGCCAGTTTCCTATTAGAGGTCTATAAGTAAAAGACAAAAATACCCATTGATTTTTAATGGGAGTTTTGAACACCCAATTGACAATGCCAAGAAAAATAGAGTATTTGACTCTGCAACATGTTAATCTTTAACCCAAGGCTGGGTAGTCTGAGGCCTGCCAATGGCTGGTTGAGAATGATGGGAACTGTAGTCCAGCAGCAAATGGAGGGGTTTGGGGAATTGCCTCTGGCCTAAAAAGGCTGATATTTACATCAACAACCCTGTTTTTAAAAAAAGTGTGGCTGGTGATGTTAATATTACTTTTATCATTTATGTATAAAACAGGGACATGATCCACAGCATTGTACAATAGCTGTTAATTGTTTGATACATTGTCAATACCTAAAAAGTTAGGAAAACTCACATAAAGAATACAGGAATCCTTAATAATAATATTTAACCATGCAAATGGAAAATGTAGAACAAAAGTTTGTAATTTTACTATTCACAAGATGAGCACACAAGGGAACCTAAGGGTTTTTTTTAGTTAAAGGATGGAGCTGGGAATTTTAAATTTGGAGTCTGGACTGTGTCACCATGGGTCACGTTAGCTGTTTCCACTCATTTTTGCTGAGTTAATTGGGTAATGACTCCAGACCTCATTTTTTGCCACACTGAGATGTCATCCAAGTGTGAATTTGAAAGCAAGGTCACACCCCCAGAAAATTGCTACCAACATATGTTTGAAATAATGGTATTTTACAGAGTATGCTATCCAGAAATGAGTAGGTGTTCCTGTTAACCCCTTATAAAGGTAGACCCCTTATTTAGTCAAAGACCAGATTGAAATGCCTGGTTTAGTGGGAAAGACGCACTACTGATTAAACTCCACAGAGAGAGAGAGAGCGAGAGAAACAGAGCGGTTGATAAACCCTGATGGTTTTTGGATACTTTTAATAAAAATAAACTTCATAGAATAACATATCATACTATGGAAGTGCAGATTAAGGGGGGGGGGGTATTTATAAGTGCAGTAACTCACTGAATGAGATGAACTTAAAGGGCTAATAATTTGATTGAGAATAATTACGTGGCTTCAGGGGAGGGCTGGCAATTTGTGGCCTGGAGGGCAGCTACAATCAAGTGGCCCTATTTTACTATTGTTCCAGCCCTCTGTCCCAGCCCACCCTCTTTTGTTAATTTTAAAATTTCCATTAACCCTTTGAGTGCCAGAGGGGTATGCCACGCATTGCTTCGCAATGCGTGGCATACCCCTCTGTCATTCAAAGGGTTAGTGTTGTGAAGTAAGGCAAGCAATACCACAGAGCTTACAATTGAAATGAAGTTATACTGGTGCAACTACAGAGCTTACAATGTAAGTCAAGCTGCACTAGTGATACCATATAACTTACAAGAGAAATTGGTTATGTTACTAGTGTATCTTCACTTGGATTGTAGCTCCATTTCAATTGTAAGCTCTGTGGTATCACTATTGTAACTACATTTGCAGCAAAAAGTGGGAGTGGCCCACCAGCCCAGACATATGACTGGCCCAGGGGCAATTGCCCCCCTGCCCCCCAGGCCAGCCCTCCCCTGCGTGGCTTATACACAAAGCTGAAGAGGTGTGATTCTGGAGCATTACAGCTGCTTCATAGGGAAAAGATCAACAATTCATAAATTTCCATTGATTTAAATGGAGTTCTTAACCCCATTGCTTAGCAATGTGCTGGGGACCTCTGTCTTTCAATGAGTTAAAAGCCCCATTTAAATCAACTGTCATTTTTAGTTATATCGTTGTGCGTCTGTTGGTATGCTCCAGTTTGCACCTCTTTAGGTTTCTGTTTAAGGCCTATAGCGTACATACTCACAGGGCCTCTTAGATCTCTTCTACAGGTAGGGTTGACACCTCATCCCTTTAATACCATCTTCTTATGTTCATCTGGGCTCAATAGGAAAACAGTGTTAAATGCAACTATTCAAATGCTTATATCTAATGAACAGAAAGACACATTTATCTGAAAGTTTAGATTCAAGGCTGCATTATTATTCACTACAAAGCTTACAATATTCATACAAATCAATTCAGGATTTAGAAAAATAGAAACATAGAATTTGACGGCAGGTAAGAACCATTCGGCCCATCTAGTCTGACCATTTCTTCTAATGTAAAAACCTCAAACCTTATTTGGACCTTGGTCTTTTATTATGTTCAGGATAGCCTTACACCTATTCCATGGTTGTTTAAATTCCTTCTCTGTATTAACCTCAACCACTTCTTTTGGTAGGCTATTCCATGTATCTACCACACGCTCAACAAAGTAAAACTTTCTTACATTACATCTAAGCCTCTGACCCTCTCTCTCCTCCAAGCTATACATATTCAGATTCTTTAATCTTTGCTTATATTTTTTTTTATCCTGTAAGCCATTTACCATTTTAGTAGTCCTTCTCTAAACTCTCTCCAGAATATCTATATCCTTCTGGTTGGTGATGTGTGCTTCAGTACTGTACACAATACTCTAGGTAAAGTCTGACCAGAGATCTGTATAGCAACATGACCACCTCCCTTTCTGCTACTAATGCCCCTAGTTATACAACCCAGCACCCTGCATGAATTTTCCACTGGTTTGTCACACTGTCAGGCTACCTTTAAGTCATTAAAAATAAATACTTCTCTTTTCCTCCATTTTCCTCTTTTGTCACTGACAGTACAGTACCCTCAATACTATATTTAGTGTTTAGATTTTTAAGTCCCAAGTTTGTTTTTTTTCTTTAGAAAAATGTTTTGCCAGGAAGAATACATTGAGATTTCTCTCATTTTCAAGTATGCCCTGGAGTGTTCACAGCATACATTTGGGTATTTGCACAAATATAGACACATGATACACAATAAATATATATATATATATATATATATATATATATGCCACACACACACACACACACACACACTAATAATATAAATACACTTACATAATGTATCGTGCATATTGTTTAGTACATTAGTTTATATTTCTTGTAAAGCTCAAAGGATCCAAAAAAGTAATAGTTCCTTGTCTTTCTTTTACGTGCCATCACAACTTTTGTATCATCATACACTCAGCTAAATGTACATGACAGATTGACAAGAAATGTAAACATATCCTATATAATAATTCGCTAGAATGTTTGTCAGAAGCCGTCATGCTCAGAAGAGACTGCCTGAACACACGGAATGCTGGGAGCATGAGATGCTCTGGGAGCACAGAATGCTGGGAGTTCTGTGCTGGGAGCATTCTGTGCTTTCGGGCAGTCTCTACAGTACATGACTTTCTTGGCGGCAGGACACAGAGCAGGACCAGACTCTTAACCCTTTGAGTGCCAGAGGGGTACGCAACTTATTGCTTTGCAATGCGTTGCGTACCCCTCTGGCACTCAAAGGGTTAACATCACCTGGACCTTGGCCAGTGTATACAGGCTTTTACACTATTATAAACCTAAAGGGGTACAATGGCATTTCAATGTAATGTAAAAAAAATAGCACCCTTATTCCTGAGATGTTTCGCTTCAAATTTCCAAACATGCTCAGAACAGCTTTACACAGAGAAACCGACATAACTGAGCATGTGCAGAATGGACTTTGGCTCACCCAGAGGATAGTCTATAATACAATGTGCATTCAATTGAACATACAGTGTATCTCATGTTATAATTAGTATTTATTTGTTTAACTGATTGCTGCACTAAGACAGACCACAAAATCTCTCTGACACTCATAAAGTTAATTTTGATCGATTTTGTGCTTGATCATTCTAGTGATATGGCAGATCAAATGTTTTAAATTATTTCAGGAGTACTATTGATCATTAAATATTACATACCCTAGTTATGTTTCATTCAAAGTTGCTGTTCAGGTGGGAGGATGGGGAGGAGAAATGTTAAAAAGTCTTTAGGATTTGATTGATTGCGTGCAAAATTGCTGTGTTTCAAATATTTAAAGGGATAGTAATACTTCATTTTAACTTTATTTTATTTTGTAGGCATTAAAAAAACATGAAGAATGATATAAGTCTTATCTCTGAAACCTTTATGGTTTAAGAGATATTCACAAACAAAGTATCCCCCCCCTGTTCAACCAGATAAGAAGGGAGATGCCCAGGTAGACTGCAGAGAGGGACAATCTTCAATTAAGATAATGGAAAAAGCTGAAAAACTTTTCAAGGGGGGAAGGGCTTTCATTGTTTTCATACAAAGAAAATTGTCCCCTTCTGTTATCTGTACTGTCATACAACCAGACTCACATCTGAGAAGAGATGGCTTACACTAGGAAAAAGGGGCGGGGAGGGGAACTTTGCTTGTGAATATCTCATAAACCATAAAGGTTTGAGAGATAAGACTTATATCATTCTTCATGTTTTTTTAATGCCTACAAAATAAAATAAAGTTAAAACGAAGTGTTACTATCCCTTTAATTAATTACCAGTTTCACAGTTTGAATGAGGCGCAAGAGGGAAAAAAGGGTCTTGTGTTTTTCAATCATATACTGCTTGTTTAATCGACCTAATGTAATAATTGTACAATAGTTTAAAAACACAAAGTTTGGGAGACATGTAAAAGAGGATTTGTGTTTAATTCACCTTAATCAAAAATATATTAAATCACTCTAAAGTTACTATACTAAATAGAACAGTTGTAACAGATCATCTGCATAATAGGGGAGAAATAAAAATTCCCCAAACTCACTCTCAGTTTTTTACGTGTTTTATTTATGCTTTTGAATAAACAGGGAGAGAGAGATCGTTGTAAGTAGATAATCAATCCACTTGGTTTATGTATGTATGATTGCATGTATCTTTATTTATATAGCACCATTCATGTATACAGCGCTTTACAGAAGTTAAAATAGTACAATACAAAAATATAGAACTGGGTTGAGCATTAAGCTAAAGTGAGATCATTGCATTATTTATGAGGAAAAGTGCTGCAAAGGAATCATACACTGGGAAAGAGGCCCTTCCCCAAGGAGCTTACAATCTAATTAGAATTCATGATGACAAACAGAGGCAGTAGGAGGAGGATCGTAAGTGAAAGTACAAGGCGTAGTGAAGGAAGTGCAGAAGGATTCTAATGTAACTATCGTTGTGCAAAAGGAGGATATTGTTACTTAGATGCCTCCTTGAGCAGGTGGGTTTTGAGGAGATGCTTCAAAGTGATGAGTGTGGATGATTGGCGAATGGTGATAGGGAGGGCATTCCAAAGTCCAGGGGCAGCCAGTGAAAAAGATTGTAGCCAAGAGATGGCTCGAGTTGTGTAGGGAGAGGACAGGAAGAACCCTTTAGAAGAATGTAGGTGACACGAAGGGTAAGAGGAGATAAGAGCAGAAATTTAAGAGGGTGACGAAAAACAAAGAGACTTACAGGAGAGGAGGAGAATCTTGTAAGAAATACAACACTTTATAGGTAGCCAACTGAGGGACTTCAGGAAGAAATAAGAGGGATGGTATGTGGGAGCAAATGTGGTGATTCTTGCCTCTGAATTAAGAACAGATTGAAGTGGAGAAAGATGAGAGGCAGGAAGACCAGAGAGCTGAATGTTGCAGTAGTCGAGTCTAGAGAGAATGAGTGCCTGAGAGAGAGTTTTTGCAGCTGGCATACAGAGGAAGGACTAGATTTTATCAAATTTGTACAGGCAGTCACAAGTAATATATGTAATTTTGTATAATGTAAAAGGTTGTACCAGGATAGCTGTAGAAAAAGCAGGAGACTGGTAGACTAAGAGTCATTCCAATACAAAACAAAAATTGCTGGGCGCGCTGTGGTTATATCAAGCTGAAAACAATCTTGAAATACAAAATTCTTGACGATGTTTGTTCCGAGATCATGAGTAAGCGCAGATATAGCGGGAAACGCGTTGATCGAATGGAGTGAAGATAAGTCCTTTTGCCCATTCCTTTATTAACTGTGTTGTATTGTTAAATCTTAATATACATGACAGCCATTTGCACTGAGTTGCTTTGATGAAGATTTTTTCAATAAATTATGTTTTTATCAAGAATTTTGTATTTCAAGATAGTTTTCAGCTTGATATAACCACAGTGCGACCAGCAATTTTTGTTTTGTATTGGATTGAATCTTTTGAGAGAGAGCTTCTTGGACCGCACGTGAGTTAACGAGCGATATATATCTTTAGTGGTTAAATTGTTGCACTCGTTATTAGTGCTATGAGGCTGAGTCTTATACTTTAGAACTGTGTGTAGTATATCTATGAGATTTGGAGCCACCCACATACATGTTTTTTTCGCTTAGACTAAGAGTCATACCATTATTGGTTAACTGAGTAGCTTTAGAATGCAAGCTTTCAAGACAACTTAGGTTTCTTCCTCAGGAATGTTTACAATGAAGGCAGAATATAAAATTCATGACAGGTTATACATTTTGTACAAAGGGTTGATCACAATTACCAGGTGAAGCCATTGGGGGTGAGTGAGGCTGCTGAGGACACTCCCATTTTAGAATAATATCTTGTATGCATAAAATAGGGAGAAATCTGAAAAAAGCGCTCTCTCCAGCAGCAATGGTCGCTTCCTCCAGCAGACCCATAAGAATAACTAGGGGCACAGCTGGAAATTCCATTTCGTCCCTTAAGGAAGTCCATATAGTAGACCAGAGTGTTTTGATGACTGCACACGACCAAAAGACATGGAGGATACTGTTAAACATCTATTTCATTTGTCATCTTGCTTGCAGCCCATTCTGAGCAATATTTAGGGCATGTAATAACTTGGTTTACTAATAGAATGGAGTCGCCTACATGGCTGCATCAGAAAGGTGACATCAAAATGTCGCCCTTGTCAAAAGGGCAACACAACAATGTCACCTGCATCCAAGAGAGCTCTTCTGCTTCCAGCCTACCCCAAGTACTGGGTAGGAGTGGGCGGAATCGTGAAACCCTTTCACATCCATAAGGGATGATTTTCCTCATTGACATTATAGAGTTTCTCGAACCCGACCACTACTACCTGGGTACTTTGAGTAAGATGGAATCAGGGGAGCTCTGTTGCTCCCCTGCATTGCCTCTGAATTGACTGGGTCCTAATGCCCCACCTTGAGGTGAGGAGTTTGGCTGAGGAGGCAGGGGGCATGTGTAAAGGGTTGGTTGAGGAGGCTTCAACCTATCAGCATTTTCCAGCCACGCCCCCTGACAGTGAACCAACTTCACTTCGATTTATATTAGAGACAATTGCAAATTGCCTGTATACTGTACTTTACATGCAGAGCAGCAGTTTATGCTAATTAGCTTATGTGTTAGACCTATATTACCACTGATGTCGTATTCCTCAAAGCATATGTAAAACTAGATTTTAGGCTTGAGGAAACAAATACATAATTTTGTTCAGAGGCTAGCATCAGGTTCAGGGTATTTGCAATGCACTGGATACCTCAATGGCACTCAAAGGGTTAAGTGTACATATAACCACCAGTTCCTTTTTAGGTGTTAGTGTTTTTTAACCCTTTGAGTGCCAGAGGGGTATCCATAACATAGCCAATGTATTGGATACCCACCTGGCACTCAAAGGGTTAACTTGGTTTGTGCTGCTTGTATTGAGAGATAAAAGCTAAAATTAGTTATTTGATTGTGATTAGTGAACACTGCTCCTGTATTCAGAAACACTTATCTTATATTGTCTCATTCATAGATAATCCTGGACAATAATTGGTATCCCTCGAAATGACAGGAATGTCTGCTCCCTAAGAGTAAAATAAGCCTAGACTTTAGGCCTCAGAAAACAAACAGATATTTTTCACAGATGCTAGCATGAAGTGCATTGCATTTAAGTTTATAAATAACCCCAGTTAATTTGTATTTGTTAGTGATCCTATAAAATGTGTTATTCTGGACCAAAGCACCTGCTTCATAGAGGACAAATGAGAATTCCCTAAATCCCCATGAATGATGAAGAAGTATCCAACATATTGGTTTGCAAAGTGTTGTAGACCTCTCTAGCATTCAAGGCGCTAAAATCCTCTTTTAAATAACTGAGGATTTTTCTCATATAGTGCAGGTAGTTTACCCCAGAATTATCTAGTTAGCTGTAGTACATCAGTGCTTGGCAGAGCCAGGGATTATCATCCCCCCCCTCCACACCACACAGTTGCGTTGCTCCTGAATTGCTGGACATTAGCTTGCTGAAAACACTCTGAAGTCCACTGAGCTCTAGGAAAATTCTGCATTGCCTTTTATGCCTCAATGTATTGGACACCTCTACTTATCAATATTTTCTCAACAAGATGTAGGAGGTAGAAAGTCCAAATGGGGTTTATGCTGTTAAGAAGGTTCTACATTACAAGGGCTGTGCTTTAAGTGTGTGAAAACTGTCCCCTGTGTGAGATGAATGGTCAGATAAATAGATTTGTTGACCTGGAAGAGGTAAAAAATGGCCATAATCACTGTTCAGAACTATTGTGTCATCTGCTCTCTTCTAATATCCCAAGAGACAGACAGATGTGTCCTTATTTATCCTGCAGCTGATCCCATTTCTGTATTCACTATTCACCAGTTCTACTGTTTAACCATTTGAGACCAACAGAGGTGTGCAAAACATTGCCCAACTATGCACTGCATATCCATCTGTCATTTAAAGGGTTAAGAGGCAAGGGTTGAAATTGATGGACTTGTGTCATTTTTCAACCTAATTTACTATATTACTATGTTACTAAGACTGGAATTAAATACACTAAACTAGTAATACCTCATAACATTTCAGATTGCCAAAGAGGAACACTTTTGTTTTAGGGGTGTAACTGGGGCACGACTGGTGGGCGGGGCATAACTGAGAAATTTTAGGTAACTTCATGACCTACTGAAAGGTTTTTACAGAACTGAATAAATGATTTAGGACAGAACCAGCATATTTTATTTATTCAATCTAATTTATAAACAGATATACTGAAGTTTAAACAAACATGAATGGGAATTTTATTGTGGATACTTCTATATACACCACACTGTTTGATCTCATAAAAAGAGGAACACCAAGGAGGGAAAGGGGTTCAGAGGGATTTGTGTCTCAAAGAGGGACTGTCCCTCCTAAAGAGAGACTGTGCCTCCTAAAGACATACTGTGCCTCCTAAAGAGGGACATTTGGGAGGTATGGGGGAGGGCTGGCAGCATTTTGGCCTGGAGTGCAAATACAGTGAAGAGGCCTATTTCTATAATTTAAGCCCAAAGTCCCAGATCACCCCCTCTTGTTAGTTTGTAATTGAAATGATGGTGCATTAGTGATCTCACAGAGATTACAAATGACATAGAGCTACACAGGTGACACCACAGAGCTTAAAACTGAAATGGATCCACACTACTACTCAGTAACTCTATGTATTCCATTTACAGGAGCAAGTGGAAAATTGAGTGAGGCAGTGGCCTGCTGCTCCAGACCTATGGCCATCCCGGGGGACAATTGCCTCCGAGGCCAGCCCTCCCCTGTAAACTATTTATGCTAGATATTCCACCTTAAAATTTAAGTCAATTAAATATTGTAGATAAAAAAGTAAAGTATATGGAGAAAGTCCTGTCTCTCAAACCTTTATGGTTTGAGAGATATTCGCCGCTAAAGTTCCCCCCTCCCCTTCTGACGTCAGCTGACAGAAGGAGATCCCGGTCCTGGGACCAGCAGGCGGCTCTTCAGAAGAGCCGAAATAGCGATATTGGAAAATAATTACTTAACTGGAAAGGTCTACAAAGTGTGCCTGGTTTGCAAGCACACTTTGTAGACCGTTCCAATGAAGTGCTTCTTTTTTAAATGTTGCTATTTTGGCTCTGCTGAAGAGCCTCCTCGAGTCACACGACTCGAATCTCTTTCTGTCAGCTTTACAGCTGACAGCAGGAGAAGGAACATTAGCGGTGAATATCTCTCCAACCATAAAAGTTTAAAAGATAGGACTTTCTTCGTATACTTTATTTTTTTAACATCTACAATATTTAATTGACTTAAATGTCAGCATTACTAACCCTTTAAGGGTTCATATTAAAAAAATCTCAGGGTCAGCTCCTCTTGAAAGTTCCCAGGTATGCCCATGATTCACACCCCTCTAACACTCATGGGATAAGAGGGCGTACCTAATACGTCATGTTTATGCCCCAGGGCTTAGTACTAAAGCAGTGCAGCAGGTGGCATGCTTTGTATGAACACACACCATACCCATACCTGGGAACTTACAGCTGAGGGCTCTGTTCAGCAGGGGGTGACAAAAATGAAGCTAATCGCATCAAAAAGGGGCGGGGCTTGACGCGAGCGGGGGGGTGCTTAACCCTTTGAGTTTCAGAGTGGTAGGGAATGCATTGCAAAGCAATGCATTCCGTACTACTCTGGCACTCAAAGGGTTAAAAATGTCACACAGAAGGCTGGGGACGGAGGAACAGCGGGAGAAAGAGTGTAAGTGGGTAGAGTTTCAATAGAAACTCCCCACATCCGGAGTAATCAGCCTCTGCCCCGGAGACCCGGTAAATCTCTGTCAGAACCGGAGTCTCCGGGGCAAATCCGGAGAGTTCCCAGGTATGACCATACCTAGCTGTGCACCATGGTGCTACAAGTTCCAAGTACTCATCAGTGCAGTCAATACAACTAACTACACATACAGTTGCTGCTTTGTAGTACATCAGTTTTCCCATAATGGAACAGTTAATACAGTGATAACCTGGTAAAAAAAGAGTTTGTAAACAGGACTGGAGGATTCCACCTCCATAAATAAAATGAGAGTGATCAGTGAGGCAGATGTACTAAATAAAAGTGGTGCAACCTAACAGCATTATAAGGGAACAATTAAAAACTCACAAAATACCAAGTGCTTTAAAGTGGATTAACTCCTTATATGCTAGTGGGGTCTACAACACATTATGGGGCAATATGTTATAGACCTCTCTAGTATTCAACGGATTAAAAGCCCCATTTAAATCAATGACATGTTTTTAGTTGTTCCCTACTGTGCAGTTGGTTTGCTCCAGTACATCAACCTCAGTGTCCCGCATTGCCTCCATATCATACCTGAAGACATAAAAAGATGATAAAAAAAAGTACCAACCCGTACCAACCCACCCAGCTCTGCCTGGGTTACATATATTCCATTTTTCCCAGAGTTATGGATCGCACACAACATGCCATGGATTAACTTCAGCCCCAGCCCTTCAGGGATAAGTAGAAGTGATCAAGTGAGATGGGTTTACGTGAGTGTAATACATGACCCTTTCCTCAATCCTAACAGAAGAGAAGAGGAAGGGGTCAAGTATTATACATATATGTCACACTACACAAGTATTACATATATATGGCACATTACACAAGTATTACATATGTATGTAACATTACACAAATATTACATATGTACCTCCTTTTCATTCCTGACTGTCTGGGAGGTGAGGTTACTCCTGTGCCCTGTGTAACTTGTCCTAGCAGTCAGTCAGAGTGTGGGAAGAAGATTAAAAAAGGGATTGGCTATATCTATATATATATATATATATATATATACTAGTTGAAGAGCCCGTTACACGGGCCACAGTGCCACTACCACCCGGTTGCGTAGGCAGTCACACGCAGTAGAGACTGCCCGCGCCGCTGCTGATACAGAGCTGGACGCTCCGAAGGAGAGTCCAGCTCTGTATCAGCCGCGGCGCAGGCAGTCTCTACTGCGCATGACTGTAGCACGAGCAGCAGTGTCTACTGTGCATGACGTGGCGTTACACACGTTTTAGCGAATTATTATATAGGATATATACAGTTTTTGTAGTTCAAGAACCACACTCACAGGACTTCCAAGTGGTGAAAATTGGTGCAATATTTATTATCAATGTTTCAGCCCCTCTTTGGGCCTTTGTCAAGATAGGCTGAAAAAGGCCCAAAGAGGGGCCGAAACATTGATAATAACAGTGGCGTAACAATAGGGGTCGCAGCGCCCGACCACCGCCTGCGACCCCCTCAACCGCAGCAGTCACTTACCTGATCTCCCACTCGGCGCGCGCTGTAGTAATACAGAGCGCTGGGAGATTACTTCATCTCCCAGCCTCTGCATTACTACAGCGGCGCGCGGGAGCTCCGGTTGCAGAGATCTGTGCCGAAGGAGGCACAGATCTGTAAAGACACTCCGCTAGACCACCAGGGACTGGAGGTAGGGGAAATGTGAAGAAGGGGGCATTGTGGAGATGAAGGGGGCATTGTGGAGATGAAGGGGGCATGGAGATGAGATGAAGGGGGCATTGTGAAGATGAAGGGGACATTGTGGAGATGAAGGGGGGCATTGTGGAAGGGGCATTGTGGAGATGAAGGGGGGCATTGTGGAGATGAAGGGGGCATTGTGGAAGGGGCATTGTGGAGATGGAAGGGGGCATTGTGGAGATGAGATGAAGGGGGCATTGTGGAGATGAATGGGGCATTGTGTAAGGGGCATTGTGTAGATGAAGGGGACATTGTGGAGATGAAGGGGGACATTGTGGAAGGGGCATTGTGGAGATGGAAGGGGCATTGTGGAGATGAAGGGGACATTGTGGAGATGAAGGGAGACATTGTGGAATGGGCATTGTGGAGATGAAGGGGGCATTGTGGAAGGGGCATTGTGGAGATGGAAGAGGCATTGTGGAGATGAGAAGAAGGGGGCATTGTGGAGATGAAGGGGGCAATGTGGAGATGAGAAGAAGGGGGCATTGTGGAAGGGGCAATGTGGATGAGGGGGCCAATGTGGACGGGGGGGGCCCCATGTCAATTTTTGCACCAGGGCCCGGTGGCTTCTAGTTACGGCTCTGGATAATAAATATTGCACCAATTTTCACCATTTGCAAGTTCTGTGAGTGCGGTTCTTGAACTACAAAAACTATATGTATTTCTTATGGGATCAGGCACCCAGACCATTGTTTCTGATTACGGGAGAGTGCACAGATTTTCCATCTCTCTATATATATATATTCACTGTTTTTGTTTTTAAAAGTGATGAGTGTGGTTGCAGGATTGTAGGGCTTTTTTATTCATATTTCTCTAGGTTTATATGTGGAGGTTTAGGCCTTCATGGACACAGGTAGACCTGTGATATCAAAGTGAGTATTTTTTATGATGCACATACTTTGGGAAGGTGGATAGATGAGGAAACCCCTTCCTGGCTTTCTTACATTAAGATGTGGCTTTAAAAAGACATGCGCCAATCAAGTTCAGTCCTCGCTGTATCACATTCGTGGGTGTGGAGAAAAAATCCTGTTGAAGCATGTTAAGTCCCAAGTGGGCTAAATATATTCCTTCCAGGCACCAAAGGTAGTAGGGTATTTCCCTGGATCTGCATCCTTTGAATCCAACTGTCATAAGTCTCAATATAGTTCTGCACTAACATGCTTTGTCTGAAGGTTTTCTGTCTCTAAAGATGTAGAGCCACTCCCACCAACCCCTATGGCAGATTCACATAACTTTAAATATTACTCCCCATCAAATCAAATACAAAATAAATGAGTTGCAAAAGGTACCTAGTTGCCATGTTCAAGAAAGTCTTCAGTTCAGATGAATAATCAAGCTTTGCATGACAGGCAATGGTGTCCAAAAGGGTAGATTTCTGGGATATCTTTAATTATGTGCTAATGTTGCAATCAATATCACAGTACTGTGTAAAATCAGGGATACCCTAAATATCTGCACTGTGTCTGCCCTTTTGGAATGCTGTTTGCCCTAACCTAAGATGTTGATGACTTGATGTCTCAAGTCATTAGGGATGGAGGAGTACAGACTAGCAACATCCCACATAATCCAAGCAAGCTGTCCATTCCATCTGATTTCCTCCACCAAACATGTAATGTATCCCTCAGATAGGTTGGCAAAGAAGTTACAACAGGCTCTAAAAACTGATCCACCACTTTAGACAGACACTTGTTAAGTGAGCCTACCCCTGGGACAATAGGTCTTCCAGTGGAATGCACCAGAAATATCACAGGGTAGGAATGAGTGGGACTCCAGAGATGGTTAAGGAACTACACAGAATCATACTTGGACTAGAAGGAAGAAAGGAAAAAAACAAAAAAAGTAAAACCCTAGTACTTTACCTCACGTTGTTTGGGTGCAATGCTAGAGTGGGTAGCTTGTGAGCAATGACAACCACTGTTTGCGGTGTTGCTGCAGCTTTAACCATGAGTAAAGAGCCAACCACAAGATGAGATACCAAATACGTAGACTCTCCTGTTCAGACTCCACTTAGTTAACTTTGCTTTTAATGAGACAAAAGCTAAGGCAGTTCAGTTGTTAAGCTTATTGCCCATTGCCCTTGTATTTCAAAAAAGTAGTCACCTTATCTCTCACCATTTACAGAGACATGCGAGGTCACCTATTTAGTTTGCTATGTTAATGGTAGCCAGGTGGTCCTGTAAAAGGCATGAATGCCTGTCCCCATGGTGCATATGCACAGGGCTGGGTTTTCCAATATGCAAAGTAGACAACTGCCTAGAGCTCCAAATTTTCAAGGCGGCTCAGCTGTCCTGGCCACACCCACATTCTGAATTGTGACTGTGGCCAGAGCACTCTCAATGCCCCAGCATCAGTTTTATACCCCTTTACAGACAATTATTCAACCTATTTGATACTGCTAGAGAGATGTACCTTTAACCAAAGGGTTACATTTTTTTCATTCTTGCTTGTTATAGGCCAAGGATATTTTCTGTGCCAGAAAACAGTGCATGAGACTGCCAGCATGTGTGGACGGGGGTGTGACAATGGGAGGAGTTTAGGGCACCTAAAGTGCCTTGCCTAAGGACACATGTGATGTAAATCCAGCCCTGCATATGTAAGACTAGATTTAAACCTCAGGAAACAGGGGCTCTTTATAGATACTAGCATGAGTTACAAGGTATTAAAGTGTTTATACTTATAATTAATTTTTAGGTGCATGTGTTAATCGAAATGAACAAACACCTAAAATTAATAAATAAATGATTTCATCTAGTGCCTGCCATCATCCGGTGAAATGCTTTCATTGGTGCAAGAGAATTAGACAGGACCCATTATTACCATTCCATATCCTCTCCTCAGTGAGAGCTTCCATTTTGAAAGGATTTGCATTAGTATTTCTCTCCTTATGGAAACTGTTCTATCAACCTATGGTGGAAAGAGGTGATTTTCTGAACATGTGATTAACTAATTATGCAGACTTTATCTGACCAAATCAGAGAACAAAGAACTGCTAAGATTAGATTCCCTAATTGTTACATCAGAGAACAACAAACTACTAAGATTAGATTCCCTAATTGCTACGTCACAGATCTCTAATACTATTAACCTGTTTGTAAAACAAAAGGTAGGCGTTATACACAGTTCAATCAGATATATTTAATGAGATGAAAAGCAGTGAAGGTTACAGGTCCAGGTTACCAATTTGAGTTCCAAAGAGGTATCCAACACATTGTGCTGCAATGTGTTGGATACCTCTCTGGCACTCAAAGGGTTAAATTTGAATATTTAATTTACTTTTCTAATAAAAGGAGCACTACTACCTCCTATTAATGACCCCGACTTACCTTGCTATGGCCAGTAAATTATAATGCTCTGGATGAATGTTCCCTTTGTTCAAGGGTATAAAATACATTGAGGGAAAAATATATTTGATCCCCTGCTGATTTTGTACGTTTGCCCACTGACAAAGAAATTATTAGTAGTGTTGAGCGAGCGTGCTCGGCCGATGCTCGGATCGGCTCGAGCATCGCTCTGCTCGGCACATGGCGGTACTCGTCGAGTACCGCCATGTGCTCGCCCGCCATGTTCGGGTGGCGGGGATCTGTGCCGGAGGAGGCACAGATCTGAAGACGCTCCGCTGGACCACCAGGGACTGGAGGTACGGGGGCATTGCGGAGATGAAGGGGGCATTGCGGAGATGAAGGGGGACATTGTGGAAGAGGGGCATAGCGGAGATGAAGGGGGACATTGTGGAAGAGGGGCATAGACTCTATGCCCCTCTTCCACAATGTCCCCCTTCATCTCCGCTATGCCCCTCTTCCACAATGTCCCCCTTCATCTCCTCTATGCCCCTCTTCCACAATGTCCCCCTTCATCTCCGCTATGCCCCTCTTCCACAATGTCCCCCTTCATCTCCTCTATGCCATAGAGGAGATGAAGGGGGACATTGTGGAAGAGGGGCATAGCGGAGATGAAGGGGGACATTATGGAAGAGGGGCATAGCGGAGATGAAGGGGGCATAGCGGAGATGAAGGGGGACATTGCGGAGATGAAGGGGGCATTCGGAGATGAAGGGGGCATAGCGGAGATGAAGGGGGGCATTGACCAGGCACCCTCCCCTCATCAGAGCAGGGGGTGCCTGGTGTAATGCTCGTGTCGCCCCATTCTATTCAATGGGGCTCGGGTGCTCGGCCGAGCACTCGAGCCTCAGGGGGTGCTCGGTCAGAGCACCCGAGCATCGGGGTGCTCGCTCAACAATAATTATTAGTCTATAAGTTTAACTGTAGGTTTATTTGGACAGTGAGAGACAGAATAACAACAAAAAAATCCTGAAAAACGCATTTCAAAAAAGTAATACATTGATTTGCATTTTACTAAGTGAAATAAGTATTTGAACCTCTATCAATCAGCAAGATTTCTGGCTCCCAGGTGCCTTTCATACAGGTAACAAGCTGAGATTAGGAGCACTCTCTTAAAGGGAGCTCTTCTAATCTCAGCTTGTTACCTCTATAAAAGACACCTGTCCACAGAAGCAATCAATCAATCAGATTCCAACCTCTCCACCATGGCTAAGACCAAAGAGCTGTCCAAGGATGTCAGGGAAACGACTGTAGACCTACACAAGGCTGGAATGGGCTACAAGACCATCGCTAAGAAGCTTGGTTAGAAGGTGACAACAGTTTGTATGTTTATTCACAAATGGAAGAAACACAAAACAACTGTCAATCTCCTTCGGTCTGGGGCTCCATGCAAGATCTCACCTCGTGGAGTTTCAGTGATCATGAGAACGGTAAGGAATCAGCCCAGAACTACATGGGAGGATCTTGTCAATGATCTCAAGGCAGCTGGGACCATAGTTACCAAGAAAACAATTGGTAACACACTACGCTGTGAAGGACTGAAATCCTGCAGCGCCCGCAAGGTCCCCCTGCTCAAGAAAGCACATGTATAGGCCAGTCTGAAGTTTGCCAATGAACATCTGAATGATTCAGAGGAGAACTGGGTGAAAGTGTTGTGGTCAGATGAGACCAAAATCGAGCTCTTTGGCATCAACTTAACTCACCGTGTTTGGAGGAGGAGGAATGCTGCTTATGACACCAACAACACCATCCCCACCGTCAAACATGGAGGTGGAAACATTATGCTTTGGGGGTGTTTTTCTGCTAAGGGGACAGGACAACTTCACCGCATCAAAGGGACGATGGATGGGGCCATGTACCGTCAGATCTTGGGTGAGAACCTCCTTCCTTCAGCCAGGGCATTGAAAATTGGTCGTGGATGGGTTTTCCAACATGACAATGACCCAAAACACATGGCCAAGGCAACATGGCACATTAAGGTCCTGGAGTGGCCTAGCCAGTCTCCAGACATTGATCCCATAGAAAATATGTGGACGGAGCTGAAGGTTTGAGTTGCCAAATGTCAGCCTCGAAACCTTAATGACTTGGAGAGGATCTGCAAAGAGGAGTGGGACAAAATCCCTCCTGAGATATGTGCAAACCTGATTGCCAACAAGGGTTTTGCCACCAAGTACTAAGTCATGTTTTGCAAAGGGGCCAAATACTTATTTCACTCAATAAAATGCAAATCAATTTATAACTTTTTTTGAAATGCGTTTTTCAGGATTTTTTTGTTGTTATTCTGTCTCTCACTGTTCAAATAAACCTACCATTAAAATTATAGACTGATCATTTCTTTGTCAGTGGGTAAACGTACAAAATCAGCAAGGGATCAAATAATTTTTCCCCTCACTGTTTTCAGCTATTTAAACCCTTAAGGACCAGGGGTCCTGGGACGTTTAAGTCCCATAAGGACCACTTTGATCCTTGCCGACAAGCCGGTACACGTGACCTGCCGCTTTGTGGCCTGAAAGAGATCGCTCCAGTCTTGGAGCGGTCAATTTTAGGCCCGCTGTAAGTAAAAAGTACATGACATACTATGACCATCATCGGTCCTTAAGGGTATAAGGACCATGACGGTCATAGTACGTCATGTAGTCCTTAATGTGTTAAAGGGATAGTAATGTTTCACAATAACAGCAGCTCCAATTAATCTTCATAGTATTTGGGCCATGGAGAGCGGTATTTTAATACTGTCAGATTTGTAGTTCAAGAGTAATTGAATGATAAAATATCCCCCTCCCACCCCTTTTACTGATTTAACACTGCTCACACCAGAGCAGCAAGATTTTCTGGATGGATCGCAGAGAGAGACAATCTTCAATTAGCTTAAGGAAAAACCTTAGATCCCTTGTGCGCTGTTTCTTTTTCTCTAAAACCTGAAAAAAGACAGGGTTTTTCTTATGCTCACAATAAAAAGATTGTTCCTTGCTGTGATCTGTCCGGTCAAGAGACCAGATTCCACCTGAGTCAAGGCGGCTTGCATTAGGTAAAAGGGGTGGGAGGGGGAAACTTTATCATTCAATTACTCTTGAACTACAGTGCACACAGTAATGAAATAACACTCTCTATGGCTCAAATACTATGAAGATTAATTGGAGCTGCTTTTATTGTGAAACTAGTTGAACAGCCCGTTACACGGGCCACAGTGCCTCTGGCAGCCGGTCGCGGGGCAGTCACGCGCAGTAGAGACTGCCCGCGCCACTGCTGATACAGAGCTGGACGCTCCTTCGGAGCGCCCAGCTCTGTATCAGCCGCGGCGCGGGCAGTCTGTACTGCGCATGACTGCCGCACGCGCAGCAGTGTCTACTGCGCATGTCGGGTGTTACACACAACTTAGCGAATTATTATATAGGATATTTTGTGAAAAATATACCACTCTGGTTTTTAAAATGATAATAAGTTCTGCATGCCATGTCCATGGAGGAAGACATGACAGAGACTGTAAGGATTTTATTTCAGTTTGAAACAGGTAGAATGCATGACCTATATAAACCTTTGGTGACCACTGGCACTCAATGAGTTAAGTTGTTATCTGGACAGCTACTGCACTACCTGAGCAGTATGTTCATTCCACATGACATTCTTCCTATAACCTCTGCTCCACTGCCAGAAACTCACTGTCAATTCCAAACTGTACCTCTATGTAAACTATAATGTGTTATTTTTTTATTTTTTTTTTAGTATGTTTGTTTCTATTTGTGTAAATGTGTAAGTTTTTATTGTAAATGCTCTAAGCACATAACGAGAGAAATCTCAGTGTACTCTTCCTGGAAAAAAAAACACTTTTTAAAATAAATAAATATATAAAACCTCTTAAACAAAGGCACCATTCATAGGGGTCATTAGGATTTTCTGCACAAAGTAAGTTAAGTGAGGGTTTAGTATTGAAATGTTAGTTTTCCTTTACAGGGATAGTAACTTTATATGCAAAAATATATATTGAGTAAAACAAACTTCCACTTATTCAAAAGTGATTGCAGCTGAAACTTGATATATTTAAGTGCAATATCTCAAAGACCTAAAATTGTACAGTGGCGCTGTTGCTACACTATGGATGTTTATGGTCAGAAGACCAGAACTGTCCATAGGATGGTGTAGCAACAGCGCCACTGTAAAATTTCAGGCAATTGAGATATTGCACCTAAAAAATTATCAAGTTTGAGCTGCAATAACTTTTGAGTAAAAGACCACTCAGCACTGAAACTACCCTTGTTTGACCCAGGACAATAAATCCTACAATATATATTTATTTGCATATTAAATTAAAGACTTTTTTTAAATCATTTAGATGCTAGAGGTCTCCAATTCATTGCTTTGAATTACACTGGAGACATCTGTACCAATCAAGGCAGATATGGGTAACTTGAGGCCATCCAGCTGTTAAGGACTACAATTCTCAGCTAACCAATGGTGTAAATTTTAGTCAACAGCTGGAGGGTCTTCGTTTGGACACCCATGAACCAAGGAGTTAAGAAACCTTGTGATGGAGAATAAGATCTAAAACAGGTCGTTAATTGACATTGTTTTTTGTTCTTTGTGTCTTCTGAGACACTTGGAATGACAGTATCGCTTCAGATAAAATTATTACAAATTTGCAAAGCAAACAATGGCCCTGCAATAGCTGCATCAATGAGGCATGTATGGAAAGAATTTTATGGTGAGCTGTAGTGCATGGAGCATGTAGTGCATTGTGACCATAGAATAATGTAGAGATTGGAAATGTGATCTCATTGGATCTCCTCTTTATAAAACCTTAGTGCATCTACTCCTTGGATGAGTAGCAAAGGGGAGAGACAATATTATAGACTCCATAGAATGACATAAGAACTCTCACCGTAAGGCATCTCAACCTTGGTGTGCTATGCCAGGCAGCCACTGGCTTGAGGGACAGTATGAGCAAAGAAACAAGGTATTTTGTATAACCTTTATTTAAAGGCATAGTAATGTTTCACAAAAAAGCATCTCCGATTAATCTTCATAGTATTTGGGTCATGGAGAGTGTTATTTCAATATTGTCAGAGTTGTAGTTCAAGAGTAATTGAATGATAAAATATCCCACTCCCACCCCTTTTATTGATGTAACACTGCTCACCTAAGAGCAGTAAGACTGTCCGGATGGATCTGAGAGGGACAATCTTCAGTAAGCATAAGAAAAAACCTGAAAAACCTGTCAAGGGGGGCAGGGTTTTCCTTATGCTCACAGTAAGAAGATTGTCCCTTGCTTCAACCTGCCCAGTCAAGAGACCAGATTCCACATCTGAGGGGAGGTGGCTTACACTAGGTAAAAAGGTGGAAGGGGGATACTTTATCATTCAATTACTCTTGAACTACAACTCTGATAGTATTGAAATAACACTCTGCTTTTTTTGTGAAACATTACTATCCCTTTAAACATTTGAGTTCCAGAGAGGTATCCATGCACTGCAATGCACAGGATATCTCTCTGGCACTCAAACGGTTAAACAATGGAATTATAAAAGTTCTTGGGAGCCACTGTTTGCTGTTTTTATTACTTCACACTCTCTCATCACAGCCACCGGTAACACACTGAGGCCGATGTACTTAGACTGGTGCAAATTTGAAGCAAATAAACTACACCATAGAGAGCAAATAATATTTTCCAAAAGTCCCTTTAATTTAAAGAGATAGCTTTGCTTATTGTGGGAGAAACATATATTGCATGATTTATTATACTGAATAAACAAGGGTACTGTGTTACCACCACTGAGAGACGTTTTATTCTCTAGTCTTAAAGGGATAGTAATACTTCGTTTTAACTTTATTTTATTTTGTAGGCATTAAAAAAACATGAAGAATGATATAAGTCTTATCTCTGAAACCTTTATGGTTTAAGAGATATTCACAAACAAAGTATCCCTTCCCTGTTCAACCAGATCAGAAGGGAGATGCCCAGGTAGACTGCAGAGAGGGACAATCTTCAATTAAGATAATGGAAAAAGCTGAAAAACTTGTCAAGGGGGGAAGGGCTTTCATTGTTTTCATACAAAGAACATTGTCCCCTTCTGTTATCTGTCCTGTCATACAAACAGACTCACATTTGAGAAGAGATGGCTTACACTAAGAAAAAGGGGCGGGGAGGGGAACTTTGCTTGTGAATATCTCATAAACCATAAAGGTTTGAGAGATAAGACTTATATCATTCTTCATGTTTTTTTAATGCCTACAAAATAAAATAAAGTTAAAACGAAGTATTACTATCCCTTTAATGCAGATTAAATGGATAGTAATACTTCGTTTTAACTTTATTTTATTTTGTAGGCATTAAAAAAACATGAAGAATGATATAAGTCTTATCTCTGAAACCTTTATGGTTTAAGAGATATTCACAAACAAAGTATCCCTTCCCTGTTCAACCAGATCAGAAGGGAGATGCCCAGGTAGACTGCAGAGAGGGACAATCTTCAATTAAGATAATGGAAAAAGCTGAAAAACTTGTCAAGGTGGGAAGGGCTTTCATTGTTTTCATACAAAGAAAATTGTCCCCTTCTGTTATCTGTCCTGTCATACAACCAGACTCACATTTGAGAAGAGATGGCTTACACTAGGAAAAAGGGGCGGGGAGGGGAACTTTGCTTGTGAATATCTCATAAACCATAAAGGTTTGAGAGATAAGACGTATATCATTCTTCATGTTTTTTTAATGCCTACAAAATAAAATAAAGTTAAAACGAAGTATTACTATCCCTTTAAACATCGTGTTTTGGGGTGCAGTAACTCCATGGACTGAAATAGAGGATGGTGCTTTTGCTACGTCCGTCTATGGATGATTACTCTCATCATAACATTTCAGGCCTTAGCGGTGCTGCACCAAAAAAATGCATGTATCTGTTGCAATAACCTTTGAATAAAATATACAATAACCATACCTGGGAATTCTCCGGTTTTGCCCCGGAGACTCCAGATTTCAAACTGAATTACCGGGTCTCCGGGGCAGTGTGTGAATCTCCGGGTGCCAGAGTTTAAGTAGAAACTCTGCCCACTTGTGCTCCATCCCGCCCGGTTCCTCCCACTCCCCGCCCTCTAACCCTCCATTTCCAGGTATTTTGCAGTTGTTTTTTTTTTTTTTGTCCCCTCCCCGCCGTGACTAAGCCCAGCCCCATTTATGACGCGAATCGCGTCATTTTCCTCCCCCGTCGGCACTAACAGGGTTACCCTCCAGGTAGCCCTGCTTCAAAAGTTCCCAGGTATGATAATAACAGTGGGAGTACCCTTGCTTAACTTCACATGATACACCCTACAATAGGCTGGTCAGATGGCTCAGTTGATTTATGCCCCTCACGGTTGCAGGATCTAGGATATCACAGTTGGGTTCAAAGAAAATAAGATGTTGATCCAGGGAAATATCTGACTGCGATTTCGAGCCATGAAAGAATGTTTTTTTACCCTCTTGGGGCTTAATTGGAATGACTTCAATTGGTTTTTATTTGTTTTGGGGGGGTTGCCTTCCTCTGGCTCAACTGGGATGATATGGCATGGGCTGAACTTGATGGACACATGTCTTTTTTTCAGCCTCATCAACTATGTTACTATGTCACTATGTTTCTGTATTCAAGGCCAACTCACCCTTCCATCCTTCTGAGGCAGATAAAATGAGTGCCCAGGTCATGCTTGAAAATGAGAGACAAATCTCAATGTATCTATCCTGGTAAAATAATTTCATGACAAATATATATAGATATATATATATAGATATATATATATATAGATATATTTCTCTCTATATATATAGATAGATAGATAGATAGATAGATAGATAGATAGATAGATAGATAGATATAGATATATACGCAATTATAACTTCTTAAATGCTAAAGATGACTGCAATACATTGTTTGGTAATAAAACCAATGGGAATTTTTCTATGTCCCCTATGGTACAAATTTTCTGCCCTAGAATTGTTCTAGTACTTCTTAGTATCTCAACATAATTGGGCACTCCTCATCTGAACTATAGATAATCATCATGTCTCCAATGACAGAGATTGATCCTCTTACCCTGGTGAGCTCCTTGGTAACCCCTCCCACTTCACCACTAGTTATACCCGCTTACATCAATTAAGTACCCACCTGTAGACCTTGGCAGTTCTCAAGAGGCTTGGGACAGGAGTGTTCCCAGATATCAATATAAGTCTCAGAGACTACCAGAAAGACCCTCTCTATGTATTTATTTATCAAACATCCCAGAAGTGTCCTGTAGGGACATGCACTAAGGCGAGAGAAAGGTGAGGAAATCACTCCAGTGAGAGTACCCACTCCAGTCCTATGTTATTCTATGGAGCCTATGCACAAAGAGCTCTCCAACTTTAAAAGGAGGCTCCATAAAGGTCACATGATGCGATCTGGGATTTGTACTCCTGCTTTATTGGGCAACACCTTATTTTTGCCAACTACTATAATAAGAACTCAATGTCCAAGCAAAACTGAACGATGATTTCTACCATTTTGCTTAATACCAACATTTTAGAATCAATACTTGTGAAGCTTGTGAGATGTCCCAGAATATTAGCAGAATACCTGCAGTTGTCATTTGGACAGATGAGCAGGGGTGGAAAATATATGGCTCTGCAGCTGTTTTTGGACTTCAAGTCCAGAGAAGAGACAGACTGTATGTGAGACAGAGGTAGAGTAAGATCATGAAAGAGAGAGACACTGCAAGAGCAAAAATATGTTATAAAGTAAGGAAGTGAGCGAATGAGAAAGATTGAGAGAGAGATTATAAATGGGAATTCACACTGTTGACATCACATACTTACCACAGTTAGCAAATTGAACATTAAAGCAAATCTCAAACACAATGCATGCATGTTAATAGCACAATCAGAGATACCAGTAATACTAACCCTTTGGTCTCCATAGAATCTCCTCTTGGGTAACTCCTGTTGTGTATTTGTCATTGTAGTTGGGTAAGATTCTAAACTCTTCATGTTTTTCTTTCTGATAACACTTCTAAGGAAGATTGTAAAAGTAAATATAATCAGATTGTCCACTATCAAGAGATCTGCTTCCCTGACAGGAGACCTGTCCACTAAGCCTGGGTTGCATTGTGAGCCCTGATGGACCACCAGCAGGGGAGGAGAATAGGGGTCTGAAAAGAGACCCCCAATGGTCCCCTGGTGCATTGAGAAGTTTTCTGTCTGTACAATGCAGATCTACATAGATCCCCTGTATCTGGCTTGAAACACCACATAGCAGGTCTATGGGGAGTTTGTGTTCCATCTGAAGAGGTCAGTTTTCTCTGCTCCCACCAAACAGCTGATCGGTATTGTTCTGCAGCTTCAAGCTTTTTACTGTCAACTCCTATTTGATGTGATAATTGCATTTCAATGGCAATACTAAAATTAATGAAAGTTTAAAACATATTGTGACTAACAGTCATGCTTAGTTCTTGAGTGTATAATCTACACACACACTGTCTACTTAGGAATATTTGTGAAGTGCTTACAAATATGTGTTGAAGTGCTTGGTATTTAGTAAACCTCATGTTAAACTCTTCTTCTCAGCAAGCATTTATGTGATTGGCAGTTATACAGAGCTTGGCATGCACGCTGGGAATTCTTTACTTCATTTTCTATGTCCATTTACTTCTTCAAGTGGAAAAGTCACAAGTAGTGCCTACCACACACGGTAGATAGGAGAAATACTTCCTAATAGATTTTAGGGGAAATAGTACCTTGGTTTGTAAAACACTTGCTAAGAGCAAAGTAGTAGGAATGACCTATGCTTGTTCTTCTCTTGTATCAGTGATGCACTTTGAGTGAGCACTAAGCATACTAATGCACATTTTATCGACACTCCTCCTCTCTTCCTGATTTGTTTCATTCCATGTTTACTTTTATTAAAAGCAGAGGCCTTCTAAGAGGAGTAGAATATTTGAGATCCAGTACATGAGAATGCCCAAGGCTTTCACATACTGCATATATTGAGCCTTGTTTGAGGTGCAGCAGACCTTGTTACTGCCCTTGCTACCTGATGACAGAATTTACTGTGACTTGGTGCCTTATAGTTTCAAGGCTTCTTATGACATGACTAGTGTTAACATCTGTACCCCAAATCTTTGTAGTTCTGAATTTTTCCAGCAGCATTCCAACTCACTGGATGTTTACAGTTAAATTCCATAACCAGCCAGTATCAATAATGGGCAGACATCATCCATTTTGGCCAGCTAACTTTATACATGGTAAGAAATAACTGAGTATCCTCAGTTTATCCCCATTTAAATCTACACAGTTAACTGAAATCCAATGTGATGACTACTGCATGTGCTCAATGTGCCTTTTAATATTAAATTAACCTAAATAAAAATGGCAAGTTAATTAATATTTTAAATATAGCTAATTTCCATTTTTGCAAGAAGAGGAGGGCTTTTTACATATTCACAGCATTGAAAGCTCATTGCACACACTCATTGCACTATATACTCACTGCATATATGCACTCATGTGTTTTAACCCTTCAAGGACCAGACCATTCTGTAACACATTATAAGCAACTAGTGTAAAAGCCCGTGTACACGGGCAAAGGTCTGGGTAATGTTAACCCTTTGAGTGCCAGAGGGGTACGCAACTCAAAGAGTTAAGAGGCAGCTACCTCACTGCTCCATGCGTCTTGCGTCACCTCACGCAATGCAATCATGCTCAGTAGAGACTGTCCGAACGCAGACAGTCTCTACTGCGCATGACTGCATCGTGACAAACATCCTAGTAAATTATTATATAGGATGTGCTATACACCCCTCTGGCCCTGAACCCTTTGAGTGCCAGAGGTTTGTGCAGTACATTGCTTTGCAATGCATTGCCTACCCCTCTGGCACTCAAAGGGTTAAAGAACTGTCCAAAGATGCACTACAAAACAGAATATCTAGTTAAATTATATATGTTAAATATCCATTCCTTAATCTCAAGATTATCGACTTTGGCAAGTAGAGCTGGCCAGTATTGTTAATAGACAGCAATTTTCTACAACAACTACATTTCCAACTCTGACCAGGACATGTGTATAGCTCCATGTGCATTGTCTGTTGTGCTTGATGTAACCATTTGTGGAAGGTAGGACAACCTACTTCTACCATATCATATGCATTGGCTTCAGTTTAAATTTCTACCAACCTGATGGTAAAAACATTATATTGTAATAAGCAAGAAAAATCACCCAGTCCTCAAATGTGATTGTAATTAGAAGCTGGATGCTACTCCAATGTAAAGGCTTCAACCCTATATTGGTTTCACACTTTCTAGGGATTAGAAACTGGCACCCAACTCCAGATAAAACAAGTCATAACAATAAAGAGATAACAGTATACAGTATATAGTGTTAAAGTCTATATAGTTCAATGCCATTTACTGGTCAATGTAGGGGAGGAAAAACTCACTTTTTGTTTAAAAACATATACAAGGATACGTCTGCTCTCAAACACAGACAGGATACAACCTCCTAGTGTCCTACTCTGTTGGTCCTGGTTTGGAAGTTCCCTCACTAAGAATTTATCTATACCTGAACTTAGGCTTGCGGTTCCTTCCCAGGTTGGTTGAACCTCCCTGTGTCCATGCTGAGATATTTCTGCTCCCAGACATTTACATCTGTACTGATGGGCTTCAAGTATGGCCGAAACACTTGGGAGAAGGATTATCTGAGCATCTGTCTAGAAGAAGGTCGTTTGCAGTCATAAACATCAACCAAATAAATTATACTTATTGATCTCTTCACATGTCCTGAAAGTGCCAATGTACTGGCACTTCACTAACTTATTTGTAACTTCTTAAATATATTATTGGTAGTCACATGACAGAGCGTCACTAGTGATCCATAGTGCTGTGTAGAACAGCCGTTCTCATCCAGGGTGCTTTGGCGCTATGATGTGGGTACCAGCTCTTTTTCGAGATTCTAATTCTTTTTCTGAGATTCTAATGCTTATGCATGGAAATTACTCAATACTAAAATGTGGAGAGGCTTGTTAACTATCGACCTTTTAATGACCAGCACAAAAAAATATGGATTTGAAATGCAATTTAACACCAGGTACAACAGGATCAAAGAGCAGTGAGACAAAACCATGCACTGTCCCTGAAAATCAGGAACAGCTGATAGGTATGGCTATTAGTAGGAGATGTTAGTTCTGTTTTACTACCTCTCCAATACTAGGTGTAAGGAAAAGCATGAGTCTTGTGCTTATCTCCTCTGTGCCCAGTTTCTACACAGCCTGGATCTAGGTACAGAGGAACAGCATAGCCCAGAATGTACACACTACTAAAAACTACTCATCACCATCTGTGAATGGCATAAATTAGCTATTTTGTCACTCAAACAGCTTTGTACATTTGCCTTATACAGGACAGAGACCATTCAGAATACAAAACCAGTTATGTGCTGAAACAGATTCATACATTTCCCCTCAGTTGTGGATCTCTGTGGAGAAGCCACAAATTTTCAGTTGTTTTTTTTTTCTTTTTTTTTTTTTTTCTTTTTTTTTTTTTTTTGCTACAGTTGAAGGATCAGTTCATCCTATAACAAAACTGAGATATGTACAGTAGTATGCAAAAGCAGAAAATAAATCAGATTTGTTTTCACATACAAATGTGAAAAAATGGGATACATGTGTAACGCCAATTCCACATGATAACAGGATCTGCTATTGGTGTTCTGAATGTATACTTGCTTCACATCAATTCACTAAGCTCCATATGTACAAATCCACCCCATAACACTGCTTACACTAAGTGATGGACAAGGGTGCAGGGGAGGGCTGGCCTGGGGGCCCCCCGGGCCAGTCATATGTCTGGGCTGGTGGGCCACTCCCTCTTGTTGCTGCAAATGTATCTACACTAGTGATATCACAGAGCTTACAATTGAAATGGAGCTACAATAGCTAATTTCTCTTGTGCATTATATGGTATCACTAGTGCAGCTTTATTTCAGTTGTAAGCTCTGTAGTTGCACCAGTGTCACCTCATTTCATTTGTACGCTTTGCAGTATTTCTTGCCTTACTTCACAACATTAACCCTTTGAGTGCCAGAGGGGTACGTACCCCTCTGGCACTCAGAGGGTTAATAGCAATTTTGAAATTGGCAAAAGGGTGTGGGCTGGGACAGTGGGTTGGTACGATAGCACAGTTGGGCCACTTGATTGTAGTTGACCTCCAGGCCACAAGTTTCCAGCCTTCCCCTGACAAGGGGACACTCTGTAGGTATTTCCTGGCAGGCCCTTCTTCTGTGCCATGCTTAGATTAATGTAATAAGCAAGATACAGAGGAAATGGCGTTAATGTACGCCATATGCCAATGCATGCTGTTAGACTGGAAGCCTACTGGCATTAAAGCCTGAAGCTGGCAGAGTCTATTTGCTGGTGTTCGCTACAACAATCATACATTGTGGTGCATACCAGTGCAGCAACTGACATTAGAGACTGTCATGTGGGTGTACTGGCGCTTTAATGCATAAGCACCACTTTAATAAACTTCTTGTGCTTTTAGGGCAAAGAGCATAGTCACTGATCTCAATTCCTCTTACTCCAATGATATCAGATGCTTGAATCCCAACCAGCCCTCTTGGTTTAAGCTCTTCCTTAAAGTATCTTTCAGTGCGGTTGGCAACTTTAGAGCATTAGTGGGAGATTTAAAGGAACACTAACACTAAATAATTGAACTGGTTTCTATAAATTTAAACATGGTATTCTTAGATAGTTTATGTAAAAATAAATTGTTCATATGTTATGTCCCTAAAATATCATGCCTAAATTGTTAGATTCAGATAGCATTTATTTAATGATGTTTGTGCTTTTTATTCTGAGTGAGAAGAACTCAGTTAATTAATAATAACTAGTATTTATATAGTGCCTTTCTCCCAGTGGGACTCAAAGTACTTTCAGAACACACTCTCGGAATCAACCAAGTTGGCAGCTAAATAATAGATGTTATTATTACCCAATCAATGGTACTCATTTTCACAACTTGGGAAGGATGAAGGGCTGAGCTGACCCTGCCAGGATTCCACCCTGCAACCTTGCGGTTTGAACAGGCTCTGTAGTCAGGGCATTTACCACTGAGCTATCTTATAACCGATTGTGAGTAGTATCTTCTACCTTCAGAAAGGCCTTAATCTTATCTTAGCCCATGCACAGATAATGCTGGACAATTTGATGGAGTCCTGAAGCCCTGGAAAAGGCAGGAATGCCTGCTTCCTCAGAACATTTGAAAAGGCTAGATTTTAGGCTTCTGATAACAATATTATTATATATGATTTTACAGATGCGAACATGAAGTATATGGTATTTAAGGGAATACAATACCCAATCCATTGTTAGGTGTCAGTGACCCTCTAAAAGTAAAAAGGCAATAGGAAGAGGAAACCAGCTGAAATTAGAGATCTCGACTAATTCATAAAATTATGAAAATATTCATCAAAATTATACATTTTCTTAGATGTGTGAGGATACTTAGGAGTGTCAGGGATGAGCTACCCAATTCTGTATTTATTAAGAAAACCATTGTTTTCTTTATAAGAGGCACTACTCCCCTTTGAGTGCAATAGGGGTGTGCAATGCATTGCAAATCAATTCATTTTCTAGCAGACTGGGAGGAATGAGAGCAGAAATCAAGTTTAATAGAACATCCTTCATATATAATAATTCACTAGGATGTTTGTCAGAAGCCGTCATGCGCAGTAGTGACTGCTCGAACGCACAGAATGCTAGGAGCTCTGTGCTGGGAGCATTCTGTGCTTTTGGGCAGTCTCTACAGTGCATGACTGAGTCTGTGGCAGGATGCAGAGCAGGACCTGCATCTTAACCCTTTGAGTGCCAGAGGGGTACCCCTCTGGTACTCAAAGGGTTAACATCACCTGGACCTTGGCCCATGTACACAGGCTTTTACCCTAGTTTAATAATAAGTTAATATTCCCAAACTTCTCATTGAATGAAATGAGATTTTTAACCTACTGAATGCATTGGAGACCTCCCTAGCATTCAAGGTGTTAACAATCACCGTTTTATTCAAGGAGAATTTTCATTTGTTCCACTTTGGTTGAGCTGGTTTTCATCAGAATTTCTCCTCTGTGGCATATGAACGTGGCCATACCACGTTCTGCTGAGATTGATTTATGTACATGAATTGTTCCTGTAAACTGAACGCTGGGTTGACTTTTAGGGCCTTATTCACCAAACTGCAATTCTGGAGCAATTTTACTGCACCATTGGGGACAAATGAAAATTCAAGCAAATCCCTTATTTATATAAATTGGATTATTAACTTGTATCATTCAATGGGTTGAAAGCCCTATTTTAAACCAAAGTGGGTGTGTAACCCTCCCCCCCCCCCCAACTTGGTTTGGTCCAGACACACGGAACGCACAGTCATTTCTAACAATACAATAAAGCATGGATGAAGTAACGAACTCCCTGATTATGTTATTTTCCTTGTTTTAGTGCTCTCGTTGTAAAATTGTCCTATAAATATAAGGAGGATGTAAATTAGCCATCTCGATTCTTTTTTCCAAATCCCTTGACCTGTTTGGATACATCTGTTAAATTCCCCACTTCTCAATAAAAAGGACTTTATGATGTGTGTCAGCTTTGCATGAGCAAAATGTCATTTAGAATTCCTCACCTATAGTAAACTGGGTTTGGCTGACAGTTTAATAGCTCGAAAATGAAAGAATGAATCGCTTTGCTATCAGCTGAAAGCAACAAAAGAAGATATTTCTCTTGGGATTTTTAAATAAACCTGATATGATTTATTTGCACAATCTGCCTTAACTATCTATTTAAACACGTTAAGAAAGGACAATTAAAACTTAAATATACCTGATTAATGTTTAATGTATTTACCAGGGCAAAAGTATTTTCAATTTCTATACTGGAAAAAGGGTGTTTCTTATTTTCTGTCTTTTTTTAATTATCATTATTATGATTTTTGCACCTGTTAATGTATAAAAATGCAATTACATATTTTATATTTGCGATTATCCAACGAGATGAGGAATTATGAGTTGCAAAACTATAATATTTTCTAGAAAATCTATTAAAATGTGATTTTTTTCCCATTGCAAAATACAAGTAGATTTTAACCCTTTGAGTGCCCATCTGCGTGGCGTACCCCTCTGGCACTCAAAGGGTTACAGAACAGAGACCATTCAAGGGTTATAAAATGTTCAAACTGGTCAGATCTTGTACAAAGCAAATTTGTGGTGGAATTTGCAAACGAAATCCTTTAGATTACAGCGCAGAGAAAACTGTTTTATAGGACTCTTTAAGGCTTCAGCTACACAATAGGATAGGTTAATATTTTCTCATTAATTAGTGGATCTAAGAAGATTCGGCTGATTGGGGTCTAAAAAAGCGTCTTTAAATAAACAGGCATGATATTAAACAGCACTGCAATTATCTTCTAAGAATAAAGAATTGTCCCTGATATATATCAAATAAACGAAAATATGCTTGTTGGTTATCTGGTTTGTTCATACGTTTAAGTACCAGTACTTAAAGGGTAAAACAAGAATAGAGTAATATATAGGGTTACAATGTTCATATTAAACATTACTGAGAATTTAAAGTGATCATCTTAATTGGACTGGTAGAAATATAGTCTATAAACGAGTATGCCAGACACATCATTTGTGCAACGCTTATAAACAATTTATTATGTCGTTAAAAGACTGGAACAAAAAATACTATACTTATTGTTTTATGATATTTCATTGTACTGTTGAATTCTAAAATATTTCCGTATGTATACTAAATGATATATCATGTCTGATTGGAAAAAAAGAAAGTTTTGGGGTGAGAGGAATACAGAGTTTTTTCCTCAGGAATGTTGCTGGAAATAAAATATCTGTTTGCACAACCTCTTGACTTCAGCAAGTTACATGGTGATAAGGTTAATTTTTAATTAAACTGAGATGTTGCATTGTGTAAAGAGTCATTATTTGCACAAAGGGAAATTACAAGTTTGCAAAACTCCATTGACTCTGGTTTTCAATTTATCCGTGTAAAACTACATTTTGTCAAACACAAACTCTCAAAAATGCACACAAACACACAAATGCACACACAGTTACACACAAACACACACAAATGAACACACAGACACACAAATGCACACACACACAGTCACAAAAATCACACTCAAACTCGTATTTAAGTAGAAACACAGACATACAATTACACATCAAACACAAATGCACACACAAACTCACACATACACACGTTTAAGTGCAAACATGTACTCACTCATACAAACGCACATCCATCACTCACACAAGTGCACGCACACACACATACACACATAACTCATTGATACACATATCTAAGTACAAAAACACAAACAAGTGCACACACACACACACATACACACATAACTCATTGATACACGTGTATAAATACAAACACACAAAACACAAACAAGTGCACACACACACACATACACACATAACTCACTGATACACATATATAAATACAAACACACAAAACACAAACAAGTGCACACACACATACATACATAACTCATTGATACACATATCTAAGTACAAACACACAAAACACGAACAAGTGCAGAAAACACGCAAATGCACATACAACCACACAAGCGTACACAACCATAAAAGTGATTACCCAAACTCATAAGGAGGCAAGCACACATTTACACACACACAAAAACACATACACGTCTGTATATCACACCAATTGCACCATAGGAGACAAGTCACAATTCCACATTGACTTAACATGGACTTTAACACTTTGAGTGCCAGAGGGGTTTGCAACTCTGCGTTGCATACCCCTATGGCACTCAAAGGGTTAAATCATTCGAATGCTTTCGATGACTTATCTAGCTGTCAAGAGTTTAATGGCACTCAAAGGGTTAAAAGCCCCTCAAATCACTATGCGATGTCATTTTTTCCCCAAAGGTGCAAGTCCTTTGCTCCAGAATTGCACCTATTTAGCTTAATTGATTGTACCTTCTAGAAGTTAAACTAAACACAGTGCAATGTGAACCTGTAAACGTTTAACAGATCGCTGGTGCCCTGTTATAGATACAGCCAATAAACTGCATCCAGAGAACAGGACATGCACAGGCATCTAACTTTACAGCGATGTTAGCTTTCTGTTGGAAGAGTACTGGATTCTGAACAGAAACAGTGGGATTTAACAGAGCAATGTCTTGGATACCCCTATGGCACTCAATGCGTTACTCCACTGAGTGTGAGACTGATGTGCCATGCATTCCAAAGCAATACCTTGCACGCCTGTCTGGCATGATATTAAACATAGAAGTAAATGGTTCAGTAAATGGTACACATGGAGAATGTGATGGGGACTGTTCTGCTGATTGGCTAGTGGTGTAAGTGGTTAAGTTGAACTAGCACCACATCTGATTACCCATCTCTTACCTAACTGTGACCAGAAATCCTAATCGCCCGTATGAATTTACTTTGGGTTCAAGAGGAAACGTCAATCATTCCTGGATGTTATGTCCATGGGAGCAGACATGCCAGCAACACAGAACATCAGACTCTGCTCGCTGCATCTGCTAATCTTAACCCCTTATGGATGGGGGGGTGCAATGACTTTAGATGACCAGCTTTATTCTTTGTGAAGTTTACATTGATTTCCCTCTAAGTGGAAGGCAAAGAAAAACGATATTGTGCAACTTGGCCACATCTGTAACATAAAATACACTCTCCACTCACTTCTGTAGACCTCCATAAACTCTTACATACGATAAACATAGTTATATGATCACTTAGTATAATCAGATATGCGACATATATCTGCCACAGACATACTTCAGACGTGTAAAATAAATCCAAATGTGCTCGTTCAAAATATTGATCATAATTATCAACATTCCTCAGCTGCAAAAATGAGGCATCCCTTTTCCACTGTGGTGTTACAGAGATTTGGAGACCCCTTCCCCCTGTCTTCTGGCATCCAATGAGTTAAATTTAATGCTAATAACTTGGTGTTTTTTTTTTTTGTTTTTTTTAAGAAATCTGGTTCTGTTTTTTTTTCCAACCAATATTTGAAACATCAGCAATAAATGTGAACTAAAATAACAGTCATATTGTAAGTTATTGCACTCCAGACAGAATAAATAGTGGACAATGCAAGTTGTATTTAGCAATCATATTTCCTTGGTTACCTGAAAAAATACAGAAATCTCTGTTGTATAGGTTGTCGTTGTGACCCAATGAGAATCAACTGAATTTGTCCATTGTTGTCTTTTAGAACAATTTGGACCAGACCAACGGAACCACACATGGGACATGTACAGTTTCCCAAAATCCCTAATCATTTTAATAGCTCTTTTAACCCCTTCAATTCCAAAAAGGCCTGCAACGCATTGCTTTGCAATGCGTTGGAGACCTCTCTAGAACTGAAGGAGTTAAATCCCCATTGTAGCAATGCTAATTTTGGGAATTTTTATTTGCACCCCATGGATAAACTGTGTTGCCCCAGAAAAACTCCATAATTGTTTAGTACATGTGGCCCTTAGTGCCAGAGGGATGTGCCACGAAACACTGGTGCAATCGAAAGAGTTAAATCCCTTTTATATTAAAAATTAAGGCATAACCTTTCTCATTGACTGGGATACATTGTGTATAGTACAGGGATTGTTTCCTATTCATTACAAGACACAATGGAACATATGTACAAAGATAAACTTAGTGCAAACCAGCTGCACACAAAATTCAGTTACTTAAAATAGGGCATGAAGCCCCCAGTATGCTGGAGACAAATCCTACCATTGCTTTGCAATGAGCTGGAGGCCTCTCTAGCATACAAGGAGTTCATTTTCCCTCCCTCTTGATGGAGTTGTATTACTCATTAATTGTTCCATTTATACCTATGTTATAATATATGCGCAATGCATTGCGCACCCCCAGTGCTTAATGGGTCAAATGCCATGGAAATAAGCGTTGGATGCAATGTATAACGCGTTTAGAGCTCACTTTCTCTTAAGGTAAGAGAAACAGAGGGGGGTCTTAACCCTTTGTAATGCGTTCGATACCTCTCTGGAACTCAAAGAGTTAAACCACTGAAGCTGATGTACTAATAAGAACTGGAGCAAACCAACTGCATCAAAGGGGGCCACACAAATCCCCCAAATTGCCATTGATCTAAATGGGGTCTTTAACCCATTTAATGTTAGATAGCTCTGCAGTTCTCCAGCATTCAGTTGGTTTAATCTAGTTCTTTTTACAGATGAATTTTAGGTTGGTCAAGAAACCTTCGCTAAAAGGGTTACATATTAGTCGTTTAGTTGGAATTCCAGAGGAGTGTTCAAAACACATTGCTTCACAATACGGTGGCTACCCCACTGACACTCTATAAAGGGTTAATGAGAAACAAAGGATGTTTTTGAAACTTTACACACAATCTGAGAAAGGTTATCGCATGTAGCCGAAACGTTGACCCTGTAATAAACCACCTATTTTTTCTTGTAACTTGTGAGCGTCTGCCTAGTTTCGACGCCACTTCTTCACCTGGGCTTGTGTGCTTAAAGATAGATAGATAGATAGATAGATAGATAGATAGATAGAGTTAGTAATGCCATTAGTTGGATGCAGACCTGTATCACACACCTGTGTTTTTGTGCTGAAGGGATATGTAGCATTTCATTTGTATATAACAGTGTAATATACGTACTTGAGTGGCAATAAAGAGGGTATACAATATTTACAGCATATCAAAGGTTGTGAACATCACCTGCACAGACTTTTATTATATTCATGTCTCGGAGTGTTTTATAGGAGAATATACAATTTACAGTTCCTCTCCACACAGTAGTATGTGGAGAATATAATGCTCTATTTAACCCTTTGGGCGTCAGAAATATACCCAATGAATTGCAACGCAATGCGTCGATATTCTCTCTGGTGATAAAAGAGTTAGACAATAAAGAAACCAGTTCCAGTTGCTGCAAAGCTGTGTATGTGAACATGTAAACGTTTACCAGATCCTGGTGCCCTGTTATACATACAGCCAATAAACTGCATCCAGAGAACAGGACATGCACAGGCATCTAACTTTACAGCGATGTTAGCTTTCTGTTGGAAGAGTACTGGATTCTGAACAGAAACAGTGGGGTTTAACCCTTTGAGTGCCACAGAGGTATCCAAAAGCATTGGATTCCTATCTGGCACCCTCTGAGTGCCACAGAGGTATCCAACAGCATTGGATTTCTATCTGGCAATCAGAGAGTTAACCCTTCGAGCGCCACAGAGGCAAAAGCGTAACCCTCTGAGTGCCAGAGATTTATCCAAGGCATTGCAGAGCAATGCCTTGGATACCCCTATGGCGCTCAGTGGGTTAATCCATTGAGTGTGAGATTGGTGTGCCATGCATTCCAAGGCAATGCCTTGCACGCCTGTCTGGCACAGAGTATTGTTACTTAGACCCCCTCCCCTATGTGATATGGAACATAGAAGTAATAGGCATAGTAAATGGTACACATGGAGAATGTGATGGGGACTGTTCTGCTGATTGGCTAGTGGTGTAAGTGGTTAAGTTGAACTAGCACCTCATCTGATTACCCACCTCTTACTTAACTGTGACCAGAAATCCTAATCGGCCCTATGAATTTATTTTGGGTTCAAGAGGAAACATCAATCATTCCTGGATGTTATGTCCATGGAAGCAGACATGCCAGCAACACAGAACATCAGACTCTGCTCGCTGCATCTGCTAATCTTAGACCCTTATGGATGGGGGGTGAATTCCTTCGCGATACTTTGCACCCCACGCACTGTGCCTGCTTTAGTTTGAAAACGTGCCAGCAGCTGTCATGTCTGCCTCCACTGACATGATGACATCCAGGGTTTATTGAAGATGCTCGCTCTTGAACAGAAAGACAGGCACAAGGTCAAAGGTCATAGTGGGTATTATGATTACCTGGCCTTAGTAAGGTGTGTGTGGTTTACTATTGGGAGATGTAACTTTTCCTTTTAGTCATCCTGACTAATTCAACACCCCCACCCCCACAAATGTATCTGTACTCTGAGTAAGGGAGCAAGGCAAGAAGTTCACAACTCAACACTTACAGCGCGAGGAGGAGATAGACACAACAACCAGAGAAGAGAGGACATAGGGGGCGTGGCTCTGGGCGGGGAGAGAGGCTGGACTAGATAGAGGAGGGGGAAGGCCGGCCCCCAGTGCTCCAGAGAGTGGCAGAGCAGAGGGCAGAGTGGGGAAGATTGCTGGCAGGCTGAATCAGATACAGCTTGGGAGGAAAGGCAGGAGGTACTGGGTGGTCCTTCCTTCCTTCAGACCTGAAAGGTGACAGCTCTGTCTGCACAGCTGAGTCCTACCTGATCTCCACACTGGCACCATACAGCGGTGCTGAGTATACTCATTGCAGAAGATACCCAGCCTTCCAACCTGAGAAGAGATCTGTCAATTCGCCCCCGAAGATACCCCATTCCGCACTCTATTTTACTCCAGAAGACCACATGCTGTCATTCCACGAGCTGTACTTTATGTAAGAATAAGATACCCTGTTCTTTTCCTCTATAATTATTACACTAAAGGGAAACAATTTAGTTCAGCCTGCGGAGCCTCTTCCCCCATTTCCCCCGAAGATCTTCTTTTATCCCACCCCAGGAAGCCCCCTTCTAACTTCAGTTCTGGGGTCTGATCCTGGTCCCTCTGTGTGTCCCAGGTGGAGGTCCCCGGGTCCGTCTCCCTGCCCGAGCCATGCTGCCCAAAGTGGAGTCTGAAGCCTTGGGACTGTCCCGGTCACACGGGGAGCAGGGGCAGATGCCGGAGAACATGCAAGGTAAGTGACAGCTGTGCTTGTATACTGTGCATTAGATATCATGTGTTGTCTGGGTGCTGTGTACTAATACATCGCGTTCTGTACATCGTGCTCTATAACCTGTATAATGTAGACTGATTTATTGGGTATGTGCTGTATACACTGTACTGTGTACTTATTACATTGAACTGACCTGTGTACTGTATATCACACACACACAGTTGTTTATTGTGCTATATACATTATCTTGTGTACTCTATAGTATGTACACTGCTATATACTATGTATTAAATACACTGTTCTGTGTACTGCATATTACATACACTGTTCTGTGTACTGTATATTAAATATACAGTTGTTTACTATGTGCTAATTACACTGTCTTATATACTGTATATTATATACACTGCTATATATATATTGTCCTGGTTACTGAATGTTACATACACTGTTATGTGTACTGTATTTTAAATATACAGTTGTTTACTATGTGCTATATACATTGTCTAATACTTATATTATATACACTGTTATATATTGTCCTGGTTATTGAATATTACATACACTGTTCTGTGTACTGTATATTAATTATACAGTTGTTTACTATATACTATAAACTCTATCCTCTGTACCCCCTATTATATACCCTTCTATACGATATGCGTTGTATACATTTTTACGTGTGCTGTATATTATATACACTGCTATATACATTGTCCAGTGTACTATTTATTATGCACGCAGCGCTGTGTACTGTATATTATATACACTGCTGTATACTAGGGCCTTGTTCAATAAATTAAAGCAATGCAATTCTGGAGCTAACCAGCTGCACCTAGGGGACAAATGGAAATTAACAATTATTCATATTGGACTTTTAATCACTTTAACGCTAGAGAGGTCCCCAACGCAATGTGTTGGAGACCTATAGTATTCAAGGGGTTAACAGTTCGCATTTAGATCATTGGGGAGTTGAGGAAGTTTTGTTTGTCTCCTATGGTTCAGTTTACGTCATAATTGCACTGTTTAACTTAATGAATATGGCCCTGTGCTAAATGCACTGTGCTTTTTGCTGTACCCATATAGACATTTACACTGTATATATATTATGCACGTGTGATCATTAAGAGATTGTAACCGCATCCTACGTACACGACAGGTAAGTACTCTCACACGTACAGACACCATTGTCACGGTATGTCTACTTTTGCATGCCAATGCCAATGGCTTGTATATACGTGTACAATGGCTGGATATACTGTACAGGGCACGTGTGACCTGCCTGCTTCCCCTTCCTCACTTCCTATACAGAGATCTGACACTGTGTATACAGGATATCCCAGTATAGGGATCTGACACTGTATTAGGAGGGATGATTCAGGGGTCATGGCAGCTACTCAATTGGGATTTATATACTTGGTATTGTATGGAAAGAGTGGTCGAATTAACTGCGTACATCAAACAAATGAGACTGCATTG
The DNA here is from genome assembly GCA_037306005.1 of Rhinophrynus dorsalis. NCBI lineage: Eukaryota > Metazoa > Chordata > Amphibia > Anura > Rhinophrynidae > Rhinophrynus > Rhinophrynus dorsalis. The sequence continues at coordinate 149,345,357 of CM074722.1, read as the reverse complement.
TCCTTAGATAACAATGTTCCTTGTGTATGTGCATACAGTATATATTATACATATTATGTAAGCGTGGGTGTGAAATATTACCTTTATTGTATTCCTGTTTTTGTTTGAAGAAACAACTGCATATGATGTAATAATTAAAAACCCAAGTTGATAAAAATGGAACATCTAAACCTTAGGGTGCTGCACAATGCATTGTGGGTTAATATTATAAATATTGTACATTTGAGCCCCCCCCCCCCCACACACACACACACACACACACGAATTGCTCCACGTTTGTCTTATATTATTACATCGCCCATAACGTGTGCTGACTCTGCCATCTACATACACTGAGGGACAGGAACACTATATAGCCCCAGTCCCCGGGGCACGCCAACAGGGCAGATTTTCGTGATATCCCTAATTAAGCACAGTGACAGAGCCACTGATTACTCGTCTGTGATTACAACACTTTGAGTGTCAGAGTGCATTGTGCGCCCCGCTGGCACTGAAGTGGTTAAATAGCGCTATAATGAAAGTGTGACCTGTTGGTGTGGGAATACTAACAGTGAAAAACACTGGCCTAAAAGTCCATAGCAAGTCCGATGTTCTTATACAACTGGTACAAACTGACCCACAAGAGACAATAAACAGTTCCCAATGACTAAATCGAGTGCCAGAGGGGTATCCAAGGCATTGCAAAGCATCAAATGGTTAAATAGTAACCTTTTATTTTGACTTTACATATTTTGCATGTACAAAACATGTCATGTTAAATTATATTATATTTATATTATTTTTTTCCATCTTCATCTATTTTAAAATATTTCAGTCCAGAGAGCTTTCTGTCAGGGACATTGAAAGCAGATACAATGATACCATGTAAGAAGATACAATGTAAAAAAGAAAAACACGCAACACAGAGAGCACACGTGGCTGCAGTGATAGTGTTACATGGTAGCACTGTCCTGCGGTGAATGTGGACTAACTGGAAAGCTCACTGGAAATAGAGATCCAGGGAGCTCACAGTCAGAGACATAAACCTGTAAAAAAGTGGATTGAATAAAAAATGATCAGACTATAGTCATTTGACTTTACTATTATGCACTTGCAGAATATGCCAAGTCCAAAATAAAGGGTTACTTCCCTTTAAATTGGACTATTTAACAGCTTTTATTCTTCAGAGGTCTCCTAATGCGTTGGAGACATCGCTAGCGTTAAAGGGGTTAAATCCACGATTCTTTTTTATTTGTTCCCTGTGGTGCAGTTGTCAGAAAAATACAAATCCCCAACATTCCCAATGATTAAAAAAGGGGTATATTAACCCTTTGAGTGCCAGAGGGCTACGCAAATGCGTTGCGTACACTCTGGCACTCAAAGGGTTAAAGTCTCATTTAAATCAATACATTCTTAATTTCTTCCACATGGGGTGGTTGGTTTGCTCCAGAATTGTATCACTTTTCTTAGATTCACTTTTGGACAGTCTTTCGGTTCTGTATCTGTACAAATCACACAATCCCCTCCGAGTCTGTTTGCCACAGATATTGCAGCGTTTAGTCGTTTTGAATAATGAAGTTTAATCGGTCTCTGCAGAAACAGTACCCTCCACCTTTCGGAGTGAACCTCTCTACTACACACACGATTGAATGACTGATTTATAACTTATTTTGAAACACCAGAGAACCGTATTTGTCAATGTGAAAAACGTCTGAAAAAAACGTTTTCATTTGCTATATTTATTTATTACAAAACTTGAATTAATCAGGGTTTAAAATACACCCTCACTCTTTAGTAACTTAAGTACTTTTCAATACAAGAATCAGTTTTAAATTATTATTTGTTTAGCATTTTTAATTGCAAACGTTGTAGCATGAAAGGACATAGTCAGATACACACATTTTATACATACTACATTCATTCAAAATATATATTGTATGTGTGTGTTTACATATATACGCGCACACGCACACACACATATATATATATATCTACTGTAACATGTATGGTAGTATCACAGTAACTTTGTGTGTTAAATCAGAGAAGAGGGAATTTGAAAATCCCAAATGTTTTCTATAGTCTTGATTACTTGGTAAAAACAAATATATCCTAGATGTTTTTAAGAGATTTTTTGAATAGCAGCTGGATTTTATTATATATTTCAGAAAGTGTGAGATAAGTACAGAATGGACGGCAGTGTAAGGATTCAAATGTTCCTATCAAATGTTGTGATTTTGAAATACTCAGTTATAATTTTGTAAATCCAATATATAATTGAAGGTGATTTTGTACAAAATGAAAAATAACAAATATTATGTACAAACTAAAGTGCAGCTAGCAAATCACCTTAATTCAAGTAGACTTTTTTAAACCTGTTGTTAACATTCAGGCAGCATTTTGGCTTTAAATTTAAGCACAGATTAAACTACTTTTTCAGTTCTTCATACCAAACATAAGCATTTATTAAACAGGGGAAACTATGCTCATATAGGTAGATTTTATTCTTTTAAGCATATTTATTTTTGTATACTACATATAAAACATTCTTTATAAGAAGGAATAATATCTGAGGTCACACATTATATATCTACTTTGTACAAGGAAAAAAATAATTCCGTTGGAAAAGTATTTTTAATTTGAGGTTTACCAGTCAGATGGAAAGTTAAAAGTCTACTCAGTTGTTAAACATAAGAGAGTACCATCTTATTCTAAAATATAAATATATATACACACACACACACACACACACACACACATGTACACTTACACATTTGATAGCAAATCACATATTTTCTCTTCAGATATTAAGTTAGAAATGTGAAATGCAGTTTCATCCCACTGCAAAATCACTTATATATTTACAGCCAGTGATGTAAGAAAGTTAATTATGCACACACATCTATCTATCTATCTATCTATCTATCTATCTATCTATCTATCTATCTATCTATCTATCTATCTATCTATCTATCTGTCTGTCTGTCTGTCTGTCTGTCTGTCTGTCTGTCTATCTATCTATCTATCTATCTATCTATCTATCTATCTATCTCTCTCTCTCTCTCTATCTATCTATCTATCTATCTTTATATATATACATCATTTATTTATGTTATTATTTGTTTTGTTTTTGTTTTAAATGCACACACACACACACACACACACACACATATATTTTCTTTGACACTTGTGAATATATGATGTATGACCAAAATAACTTTTCGGGGATATATATTAAGAAAGCAAGAACAGGGTATGCCAGTGGCATGCACGTACAGGAATATCAATGATCTATCTATCTATCTATCTATCTATCTATCTATCTATCTATCTATCTATCTATCGATCTATCTATCTATCCATCAATTTGTCTGTCTGACTATATTTAATGATTTACTACAATTCAGGTTTATAGTTCAGTCTTTAGGCCTACTTTTAAGCCGTACATTAGTTTTAAGTAATTAACAAGTATTTAATAAGTTAAGACTGAATTCCATAGCAGGTGATAAGTCTACCACTGGTTTATCTCCCAATTACTCTAGAAACTTCAACAGGAATCTGTAAGGAATAAACCAGAGATAACATTTATCACCTACAATGCAATTCAGCCCTCAGTTTGTTTTCTCTATCATTAAGCAAATATATATATACATATATAAGTTTCTATTGTCATTGAAAATACACCAACCATATTAACCCTTTGAGTGCCAGAGGGGTCTCCAACTCATTGCTTCACAATGTACTGGGATTAAGCATCCTCCTAGCACTTGAAGGATTAAATATTCAGATTAGGCATTATGGGCTATATCCAAAATGCCAAATAGGTGCCAATATGGAGCAAACCACCAAGTGCACCATTTGCATACCTGGGAACTTTCAAGATGAGCTGACCTTGAGAGCTTTGAAATTTTAACCCTTAAAGCGTCCCATAATGTAGATTTTAGGCAATATATACCCGCTTGCTCTAACACAGAGGTGATCCATTCGGTCTGCAAGGACCCTTTAACATGCGAGAATTTAAAGATCTCATGTCCTAAACACATACAAGACAAGCAGGACCTCTCCCCCTGTATTTCTGGTGCAAATGGCATGAATTTAGTGACTAAAGAAACATTTAATTGGGGCAAATCATATAGTAGGTAACACAGAACACTCTCACCCTAAGAATTTGGCCCTTCACCCTGAGACCCTGAGATATGGGTCAAAACCCTGAGTCTCAGGGTCAATCCCTGAGAGTTCCCAGGTATAACCATTTGGGCCAAACACAGATTCCCCAAATTCCCACTGATTTTAATTTTATTAGCCATTGAATACTAAAAAGATTTCCAATATAGTTTTGTGAGGCAGTTCTTTTGAGACTTCTAGGACTGAAGGAGTTAAAAGGCGATTTTAAAGACTGGACATGATGCAAGAGTTAAATCTGATAAAATCTGCAATTGGCATATAAACATCTTAGTAACTAGCGTGTAATAAGGAGTGGGCAAAAATGTTACTTCACAGGAAAGGGACAATCTCCCTTTCGTAAATATCCCACTTTAAACACATGCATGTATATGGGTATACTTTCCCTTTCCTCCTCTATAAATGCCACAGGGTTATGCTCTGCAATGTATTGTATACTTCTCTGGCACTCATTGGGTTAAACGTCCAGTGCTACCATGTAAAAGCATGGTAGGTGTTGGCCAACCCTTTGCAATGTGTTTTACATCTCTCTTGGTACTCAGAGGATTAAAGTGCAGCAACATAAAATTACCTTAGGTTATTCACTTAAAGGGATAATAACGTTTCATAATAAATCAACTCTAATTAATCTTCATAGTATTTGGGCCTTGGAGAGTGTTATTTCATTTCTGTCAGAGTTGTATTTCAAGAGTAATTGAATGATAAAGTATCCCCCTCCTGCCCCTTCTACTGATGTAACACTGCTCACCTAAGAGCAGCAGGGAGTGTCCAGGTAGATTGCAGAGAGGGACAATCTTCAATTAAGATAAGGGAAAAAGCTGAAAAACCTGTCAAGGGGGGCACGGTTTTCATTGTTCTCACAGTAAGAATATTGACGCTTGATGTGAGCTGTCTGATCTATGGACCGTATTCCACATCTCAGGAGTGGGGGCTTACATTAGGTAAAAGGGGCGGGAGGGGGAAAATGTATAATTCTATTACTCTTGAACTACAACGCTCACAGTAATGAAATAACTCTCTCTATGGCTCAAATACTATGATGATTAATTAGAGCTGCTGTTTTTGTGAAACATTACTATCACTTTAAATACTCTGTGCTTCGTGCTAGTATCTATAACAGTTCTCTGTTTGTTTCCTGAGGCCTAAATGTAGTGTTTTCCACACAAATAAAGTACAAACAAGATTAATGTGTTGCACAGCCTTCTGGTTGTTTATCCCATTGAGTGCCAGATGGGTGTCCAATGCATTGCTTTGAAACTCAAAAGGTTAACCCTTTGAGTGCCAGAGTGGTACTGTTGCGTACCTCTCTGGCACTCAAAGGGTTACGGGTTAAAAAGCAGTTTTGAATTATATTTTAGAGATCAAATGCAAAATCCTTTCTACAGATCCTAGGTGTAAGTACATACTATTCATAGTCAAGCAATCTACATTTTAGTTGTTAATGTTTTTTTGTTAATGTTAAGGTGTTGTGTACCCCTTGGGCATGCAAAGGGTTAAGACTCTGTCGGCTACATTTAGGAGCTCAAAGTGAAAACTGGTACAGTTCCTAGTGATACGTTTTACGTAGGCTAGGAAAGTAGAGATACGTTGTGTTAATGTAAAAACCTTGGATGTTGCACATTTCCAACATACAAGGGGTTAATAATATGTGGACACCGACTGAAGAGGTGGAATGAAAGTTATGCACTTTTTAAGAAGAAGAAGAATTAATTTATATAGCTTTTTTTTATTCCCAAACACAATATACATACACATCTAAATATTATTTATTAAATGTGTGTAGAAAAACAGGGCATTAAGCTAGATATATAGCATTATGCACTACTGGGAGAAAGCTTTCTGTGTCCTGGAGAGATAACAGTTTATTTGGCATGCATAGACACTGGCATTGCAGTAGAACTCAAGGAAGGCGGTTGTACTAATATGAGTCAAAGCTAAAATTGTGTCTGGATCATTTGGTTTTTGTGCTGCTTTTCCTTACACTGAACATTTTTCTCTTTATGCTTTGGGAGTGTACTGGGTGTCAGGGATACATTTCTCCATGCATGTTTATAGCCATGTACTAACAAGGTGCAGAGTAAATTAGTGAATGAGTATGCTTGCATTAAAGCAGTTACTATAGAGGAGTGTGTGCACTGGTATGCACTAAAGAGATTTCACGTGCCCTTACAGATCCGAAGTGTAAGGCCGTCATTTTTATACTAATGTATAAGAGCAGGAAATGAGCTGAACTTACAGATTCTTAATTTCTCAAAAAATCTGATTTACTAAGAGGAATTTAAGCAACTGCAACATAGGTGACAAATACGTTTTCCAGTTATTTAAAGGGGGAGTTTAATCAGTTTGAGAGGTTTTCACACATTATTGCTAATGTATTAAGACAAAGCGGTACAATAATGGGTTAAACTAGTTGCATCCTAGCTCCCATTGATGTGAATATGGCTTCAAACCCATTGACTGCTAGAGAGGTTATCACACATTGAGGCTGATGTACTAAGAAATATTGTGCAATAATGGGTCAAACCAAGTGTAGTACAGGGAACAAATCAAAGATCCCATTGATGTAAATTGGACTTTTAACCCTCTGAATGCTAGAAAGGTCTTCAGCTATTGTATTACATACCCTTTTAGCATTCAGGAAGTTAAGAGCCCCATTTAAGTCAATGTGAATTTTGAGTATATTTATGTTACCTTTGGTTCAATTGGTTTGCTCCAGGAGTGCATCACTTTTACTTAGTACGTGAGCCTCAATGTGTTGAGTCTTCCCTGGCATTAAATGAGTTAAAAGCCACATTTAAATCAGTGGCAAGTTTTAGAATTATCAGTTGTGTTCTTGGTCCCATAATTGTAACGGATCACCTCAGTGGAACCCCTAGGTTAGTGAGTATGTTAGTGTCTTTTTAACCCTGCAAATGCATTGGATACCCCTGTGGTACTCAAAAGTTTAGATGGACTTATTTTGTACACACAAAAATCTGTTAACCTTTTGAGTGCCAAAGGGGTACGCGACACATTGTTTTGCATTGCGTTGTGCACCCCTCTGGCACATTTAGGGGTTAATAGAATAATGTGACACTGTGTTTTAGTATCTTCTTGTGAAAGTAATTGCAAACCATTCACCCCTTCATTATAAAAGGGGGCAGCACATAAATCTATTTTATATGTAAAATCAGACCCTGCTGTTCTAACTGTATTTTTGATCTTACGGGAAATTACGATTAAAACAATCCACTGCCAATCACAGCAAAAGAAGAATGCTGTTCTTCGGTTTGGTCTTAATGCTTTAACCCCTTAAGGAACAAGGACGTACATATATATGTAATTGGGAAAACATACATTAAGGACCCATGATGTATATGTACGTCTTGGAATTCGGGGTTCCCTGTGTGGCTGCACGCCGTTTGGGGAACTCTGATTCCGTTAACAAAAAAAGCAATGCTCTGTGGCCCTTAAGTGCCAGCTGCGCGGCTGTTTCATAAAAAAAGCGGTTAAGGGAATAGTAACCCTTATTTATTTATAAAATGTTTTACCAGGAAAAATAAAATTGAGATTTCTTCATTTTCAAGTATACTGCAAGTAATTAATATATTCAGTCAAATTGCCTATACTTTCTATTATTTTTTTATCTTCACTTTTTTTTTTTTTTTTTTTTTTTTACAGTTTATGACTTGACAGTGAGCTACCTGGCTCTGTTTGCAGAGAGCTTTCAGTCAGGCAACATGTAAGCAGGTCTAATGATACAATAAATAAGGCATACTGTACACAAGAAAGCAGGCAGAACATTCAGTGCTACAGAAAGACTGTAACATTGTATTAGATCCTGCTCTGATGGTCTATCAACAAGAAAGCTCTCTGGAAATGGAAATGCGGGTAGCTCACTGTCAGGGATGTAAAAGGATAACAAAAAATAAAAAATTGGTGAAGACAAAAATAAGAAAATAATAAAAAGTATATGCATCTGACTATTATATACCTGAAGAATATGTAATGTAAAACAAAGGGTTATCTGTGCCTTTAAGGAGCACAGGTGTGTGCAAAGCATTACTTTTTAATGGGTTGCACACCCCTCTGGATCTCAAGGGGTTAATGTAAAAGCGTTACAGTATATAAAAAACAGAGGGACATGGGATGATCGTGAATCCTCTATCAACCCTATAAAGTTCTATATCATTTAGATTACACAAGCATGCAGTTATTTTTCTGGAACAACTGGAGCTAATCTGGGCAAAACTAACAGAACAGTAGGGGAGAGAGGAAAAAATATCATTGATTTAAATAGGGATTTTAACCCAGTCTGCAGTGTATTAGTTTGCAAGATGTACAAGGCCTCTTTAGCAGTCAAGGGATTGAAAGCCTCATTTAAATCAACGTGAATGTTTTTTTGTCCCCTGTGGTAAAGTTGGTTGTTTAGTGCATCAGCCTCTAATGATCAAATTTAGCAAACTCAAGAGCAATTGCAATTGCACCATAGGAGAGACATAATTCACTTGGTTTTCCCCAGAACTGCTCCCTAAGTGTCTATGAAGCTTAAGTGTAAAGATAAGTGGACAACAAATATGGGATGAAACAACTGATCAATATTTATCAATTTAACCCTTGTATGCTACAGTCTCCCAACATTTACAAAGCGTTCCTTTAGATAAATACCACCAGTGAATAAACAAATTGTATTTGTTACAAATTGTTCAATTGTTGTCCTCAGAACTGCATCACTTTTTTAATTAACCCTTTCATGACCAGTGGTCCGGGAGTGGACTCTCCTTAAGGACAGTTTGGATCAGGGACGTGCACAGACATTTTGGGGGCAGGGGCTCAAATGAAAAAAAGGGCACTTCTCATAATTATCAATTGACCTGGACGTAAGAGGAGAGGAACCCCCCCCCCCCGGTAATCAAAATTGAAAAACGGACTGGGATAAGATAAAATCGTTAAAAGGGCACAAGGGCACTTTGGACAAAAAGGGCAGGTGCTCAGGCCCCCTTTGGTGTCTATGTGTGCACGTGCCTGGCTTGGATCTTATTCAGCAATCCAGGACACGACTGGTCACGTGTGGCGGCTCACTGAACCGGGGTCTGATAGTGATTGCTCCAGTCTTGCAGTCAGTTTCAGACCCAGTAGTGCTCACAGCACTGTTGTGGTGCCAGTACCATTATCGCTTCTTTAGGTAAGGACACCGGTGACAGTCCTGGGACGTCACTGCTCATTAAGGGATTAACCCTTTGACACATTGTCAAAGCAAACCCTTTGGCACTCAAAGAGCTAATACATATGATCCTTTGTGTCCCTATCATCTGGTATTTTTCTTATTAGAATTTATTTATAAAGCACATACTAGATTTAGAGAGACTTAGGAAAAAAATACATATGTAACCATTTAACCCTTCTAGTGCCAAAGGGATGTGCAACACATTGCTGAGAAATGTGTTGCACTCCCTTCTGGCACTGAGAGGGTCAAAGACCAGAGTATCTGTTAACCCGTTGAGTTTCAGAAGGGTGTCCAACACATCTCACAGCAATGTATTGGATACCTCTGGGGCACTGAGAGCGTTAAATTATCAGGTATTGCAAGCCTTTCTGGCAAAGATTTAATTAAAAACAATTAAAATTAGCTGAGGTATGTGTAGGTTTGAGGTAATTCAGAGAGGAAATAACAGGGGATTTTCGACTCCATCAAGCATAAAGCCAGACGAAAACATAGAAGTCAAATGTAATATTATATACGTTATACAGATGTCTGTTATGGGTATATTAATGAACAAACCTGCTTAGGTTCCAAAGATTTTAAATGATTTTCCAGCCACAAATCACTGGACGTAAATGGACTATTAATGTACGAGGCAGGAACTGTTCAATGAGAAATCCTATGTATTATAGGGTAGTTGAGAAAGGTCTAATTTACTAAGAAAACCAAATGCAATCTCCACCGATCAGTGGGTGAGAGTTCAGTGGTGCATTACTGCTAGGTTAACACAATTTGTGATTTGTTATAAGGCACCAGGACCCATATTCAGGAACTTAGGGCCTAATTCAGCAAAATAAAGTGGTGCAGTTTTGGAGCAAAACAACTGCACTGTAGGGAAGAAATGAAAATTCCCCAAATTCCCATTGGTGTATGATGGGGTTTTAACCCATGAATGATAGAGAGGTTCTCAATGCATTGCTTTGCAGTGCATTAGTGACGTCTTTAGCATTCAAGCGGTTAAAAGCCCCATTAAAATCAAAGAGAATTTTTATTTGTCCCCTACGGTACACTTGGTTTTACCCAGAATTTCACCTTGCTGAATTAGGCCCATAGCTCTTTGAGTGCCATAGGGATACACAAAACATTACAAACATAGCTGGGAACTCTTCGGACTTAGCTGTTAATTACCGGGTCTCCGGGGTAGTGGCTGATTCTCCGGCTGTAGAGAGTTTTTATTAAAACTCTGTCCACTTCTCCTCCTTCCCAGCATGTTCCGCCCACTCCCCCCCTCTTCACCTCCTTCCCTAGCCTATTCCTCCAAGATTTTCATGTTATTTTAAGTACCGCCCCCACTCACGATTAAGCCCCACCCCCTTTTGACACACATTGTGTCATTTATCTTACCCAGTGGCAGCACAGGACTCCTCTCTCTGGGCAGTCTATATTGAAAAGTTCCCAGGTATGATTGCAAACCAATGCGTTGCATACTGCTCTTTCACTCAAAGTGTTAATACCTTGAGTGCCAGAGGGGTATCCAATGGTTTGAGAAGCAAAGGCTATCTGGCTCTCAAGGGAGCAATTCTAGGGCAAACCAACATATCCACGGGGGATAAATAAAATCCTCAATATTTAAATAGGCCTTTTCAATACTAGTAATGTTAGGCAGGTCTCCAAAGCATTGCTTCGCCAAACATTTGAGTTTCTTTAGTATTCAAGAGGGTTAAAAACACCATTTAAATAAATGGGAAATTTGAACATTTTTATTTGATCCCCACAGTTCAGTTGGTTTGCTCCAGAAATGCTCCTCTTTGACTTCCAGAATGCAGGACCTGGTAAGCGTGTCTGTATTTATCAATAGTGTGTCAGTGTGGTTATGTATACGTGCAGGTGGGAAATCTGTACCTATATCATTATTTTGGTTGCACCTGAACAATGTGAATAAAAGCAAAGCTGGTGCCTGAATCCTGGCCATTATCAATAAATAACCTGATGATTATTAGATATTAAGTAAAATGTGAGGTTTAGTTATGTTAATGACCATAGGCTTGTAAATGTTTTCACTGTTCATTTGTGTAGCATATGCTGATTCTTTTTAGATGAACGATAAGCATTAAAAGTTATTTACTAAAGAAAGATATATAGTTCAAAAAAACATTTCAACTCCTTGGTGACTTAGGGGTCCTTAATTGGTTAAAATTATACATCCACACACACACACACACACACACACACACACACACACACACACACACACACATACAGAAACACACCCCTGAACGCATGCATACAGAAACACACCCCTGAATCATGCATACACACACATATACATGCATACCCATTCATACACACAAACACATATATGCATGCATATACACTCATACAAGTGCATACACACTCATACACACACATACACCCACATACACATTCATACACGTGCATACCCGTGCATACACACATACACACGCATTCACATGCATGCATACACATATGCACACTTGTACAAACAATCACCTCTTCTTATTGTGTACACAGGAAGAATAGGACCAAAAAAATAAGAGCCATTTATTGTACTTCTGTATACAGTAATATATTTAAAATGCATTAGACATATATAGCAATCTTTCTTCACAATCTGCCTTACACCAAATTATCACTTTACTAATGAATATTGCTATCTTAATTTTAATACCATTAACTGTTGTTCTTCGTGTATGGGTTAAAGAAATACTAACAATAAAAGTGGTTGATACAACTTTATACCTTATGTACTTACAGCTAACATATGCATAAATAGGAGCCCTAAAAATGGCAGAAAAGTCTGTTCCCTCAGAGTGTACATAAGACTAGATTTTAGACCACAGAAGACAAACATCATTTTTACAGAAGTCAGCATGAAGTACAGGGTATTTAAGTGTTTATAACCCCAGTTAATGTCTAGGTGTTTGTTTTGTTTCTGCTTAGCAACTTTCTTTCTTTACAAACATATTTTAATGTACTGAGGAAAATAAGTATGTTAAAAGTATCAATTAGGCAGACTTGTTGGTATGTGATTATATAGTTCTCAGTCGATACATACAATGTGTTTGCCATAGTTCAGGCTCTCAACATAATGGGTTAGGACATAGAAGATGAACAGGCTCACTGATTTAGCAGAGACAGGCTAGCTTATTCAGCTATGTGTGTAACGGTGGAATATGCAGCAGATTACTCAGCCATGCTACAGAACAGTACAGTACATAAATCTGATGTTGCTTCTAAGAAAACCAAATCTAGTCCTGTTCCCTTCTTTTCCTGCAGTGTCCCAATTTAAAATGATGGGGTATTCGTATGATGATGACCTAGAGGAGCTATGTCCAGTCTGTGGGGACAAAGTGTCTGGATATCACTATGGCCTACTGACCTGTGAGAGCTGCAAGGTGAGGAATTGTGAATAATAGCATCTTGTGTAGCTATCTGTCTATCTACCTAGCTAACTAGCTATCTTATCTATCACTAGCTATAAAATTAATTGTACTTAATACAGTTTAATAAATGTTTATGATAATAAAAAGTATGTGTGCCTATTAAAAATAAATAAAAACAGAGTGTTAAGAAATAAGAAGAAAAAACAAGTCCATTGGGAGATGTGAGATAATGGTGGGAAAATTCTCCAGTGTCATACATTCTATAATTAACATATTATTCTATGGAGCCTATGCACTACGGCCTGTCAGTTTGGAGAGACCTTACTGCATAGGCTCCATAGAATACATAGGAATTGGGGAGTTTATCTCTCCTTTATCACACCTTCTACTGTAGAGCTCCCATATATTTTGCAGAAATCCAGTTTTGCATAGAAAAATGCCCCTTGGCATTTCCCTTGGACTTGGATACCGCCCTGGCACTTCAAGTGAATTCCCTTACTTCACAGTGGCTCTGCAATATACATGTTGTTGGTCTCGCACCTCATTGCCTGCATTGGAACAGTAATGATGAGATGTTCTGTACAAATGCATTTTTCTGAGGGGAAATTATTAAAAATATATCATACATTATATTTATTTTATCCCAATTAAAATGACTACAATAATTGGCAGTTGATTTTTTAAATATATTTAACGTTCCTGACTCCTTAAGGAGAGCTAAATTTAAATATCCAATCTTTTTTTCTTCTTTAAACCTCACATATGAGTTTAGTTTTGCAATAAAAGGCTCATTCTAGTTTTTTCTTAGGTATCTATCATATTAAGTATCAAACTCCCAAGAGTAACAAGACTGCACTGTAATTTCATTGACATTTATATAAAATCTCAACTTTATTTATGAATTGATTGTAGGAAATCTGTGCCTACTATTATTTTACAGCATTTTTTTATTTATAAAAATGTATTGTTTTACATTAATTAAAATGAATAGAAAAAAAAATTTGTTCTTTAAAATTGAAAAAAATGAAATGCAACTTGAAAATAAACGTTAGATCAGTGATTACCAAACTGGGGGCTCAAGGCTTTATTTTATCATTAAATGTTCACAGTGCTCTGCAACATAACAACAATCATATTGCCAAAATACAATCACAGTCTGAAGTTTAGGAAAGGCTGCTCAAACAACATTTCTAAACAGTACAGTATGCCGTGTTTGTACTTTTGATATGATATACTGTATAGGTAATTGGGTTCTTTAAAAACTATTACAAAATAAAATGCAAATGAACAATATATAAAGATGTGTGTGCAAACTGATAAATGTATTTCAATAAAAAAAAGGGTATCAGGTTTGGTGAAATCCAAAAGGGTGGAGTCATGTTAGAAAGTTTGGGGACTGCAGCTTTAGATAAACTATATTATATTTATAAACAGAGAAAAATGCTGCATTTGAAAAAAATAATTTCCTATTAAACAAAAACTTTGTATTTTGGAGTCAATATATGTTTTTAAAAAGGCTAACATTTTTTGCATCCCCTCTCTAAACCAGTTTTCACTTAGCAAAACCTTCTTTTTGACATTCATTATTTGGCTGAGCAAAGAAAATAAAACTTATTTTGGCTACCATTTACATCAGAATGTAAATGTTCTTAAAGATATATAGATTGCAGAGTTTATAGATTGTAGAGGTCATCCTCCTGAGTAAAACAACTGTACTCCCACAGCGGAGATGTTTTATTCAAACGGTACTGCAGCTGAAACTTGAATTTATTTATAAAGAAAATACACGTTGTGGGGTTTATCCTGCTGAGTAAAACAAGGGCACTCCCACTGCTGAAAGTTGTTTTATTCAAAAGTTATTACAGATCAAACTTGATTTTTTTTAGGTGCAGTATCACAGTGGCCTGAAATTGTGCAGTGGCGGTGTAGCTACACCATCCTATGGATAGATCTGGTAAATCTCTATACGTTGGTGTAGCAACAGCGCCACTGTACAGATGTAGGCCACTGTGATATTGCACCTACAAAAATTCAAGTTTGAGCTTTAATAACTTTTGAATAAAACACCATTCAGCAGTGGAAGTACCCTTGTTTTACTCAGGGGGATAAATCCTACAGTATATTTTTTTGCAAATTAAGTATTACTATCCTTTAAGTTTTACTACTACTTAAACACTTTGAGTGCCAGAGGGGTACACAACGCGTTGCAAAGCAATGCGTTGCGTACCCCTCTGGCACTCAAAGGGTTAACCTTCTGGCTGCCAAAGATGTCTCCAACAGACTTCTAAACAATGTGTTGGATCTTCTTTAGACTCCAAGGAATTAAGCAGTTTTGTGAGGCTGTCTTGAAACACTTCATGTCTAAATCGTTACTACAGTACCTCATACTGAAGATAGAAAATTGTATTACTATTGAATGACTAGTAGCATGTTTAAGGAGTTACTTTCTTGTAATAGTTAATTTTGCTATTTACATGTTTAAGGGGATAGTCTTTTCTAGGAACAAAAAATATAAATAACTATAATATGGGCTGTGACATGAGGTGCCATTTTAATGGTGTAAATCACATCTGTCTATCAAGCCAGGTAAGATAAGGAGGTCCGGGAAAGCTTAAAAAAAATATATATCTTTTTAAATAGAATTGTGCATTGTTTTTGTCAAAAGGGGATCCGATCCAGTACAGCAGAGCAGCTGCCTTGGCAGAAGCAAGCTGTTCTTGTGCATTGTATGAGCTCATCATGGGGAATCTTGACTTTTAGGCACTTGTACAGCACTGTGTATGAAGCCAACAATTTGTTGAATTTCTGAACATATGCTTTGTGCCCTATGACTCAGACCTTTACAGTGACAAGCTCATACGGCACATGAGAAGAGCTATCTCACCCATTCTTGCTGCTCTGTTCTATTGTTTTGAAGCCCTCTAGACAAATACATTTTTGAATTATTAAAACGAAAATGTGTAAAACGTTTTAAACTAAGGAAGGTTCTTACAAGGTCCTTTATTGAACCAGTGGCATCATGGAAACAACTGGTCAATGAACAGTTGGGGGACTCTACTAGTTAGAATTTTCCAAGACTCCATGATTTTTGATGGTGGCTCTGAAGAATAAAGAGTATATTTAATGTCAGTGACATGTGCAGTGACATAATTAGACTGTAGTTTGCCAAGATGTTAATACGTCAGTTTTTTTCTATAACAGCGAGTTAGTGTATCTACTGATGGTACAATCCACCTATTATCCATTCAGGGTTTTTTCAAGAGGACGGTTCAAAACAATAAAAGATATACTTGCATTGAAAACCAAACCTGCCAGATTGATAAAACTCAGAGGAAGAGGTGTCCTTACTGCAGGTTCCAGAAATGTCTGAATGTGGGAATGAAATTGGAAGGTAAGAAGATACCAGAGGTGATCTTGAAACTAACAAAACACTACACAGAATAAAATATTTTTCCACCAGATAAGAAACAAATGGTCCATCAAAGCATCCCCCTTCTCATTTTAAATTTCCATACTGTTCTACACCCCATTTTTTAACATTTTATTTTCTAATCACTACTTTTATATTCACAAGTTTATGGGGGATTATTTGTAGCAATAATAGAGTTATAAGGAGGGGTTATATAGTGATATGGAGCAATAAGCCGTGGCTTTATGGTGATATGGAGTAAAAAAGGGAGATATAAGATAGAGAATATGGAGCAAGAGGTTATATCGAGCAATAGGAGGGATTATAGGGAGATGTTATATGGAGCAGTAAATGTTTAAGAAAAGGTTGTATAGAGCAATAGGATTTATAATGAAAGATCATAAGGAGTAAAACATATATAATTGTACTGAATTGTAGAAATTGAAAATTATTGAACAAAACTGATCACTATTGATCGTATATTATCAATATTAAGCAATTAACTTACAATCATTGTTGCATTAAATGGACCTATAGGATGAGTTATAGGAAAAAGATTATACAGAACAATAGGATAAAGTATAGGTTGCATCAAACAACAGGAACAGTTAAAAGGTGTAAACCAGTTTTAATGTATGGGTATGCCATGTATTGCGAATGAATGCAAAGGTATGCAATCTACTGCGACGCAAGCAAAGAATTACATATAGTTTAAGTTTTTAAAACAATATTATTTAATATATTACCAGAGTGGACTGCAATACTTCTTGCAGAAATTCTGAAGAAAAAATAGAGAGCATAGTCTCTGATTTTTAATCCAAATATTTATAGTAAGCAAGAGGTTAAGAAATGGCACATTCCAAGTCAAGAGGCATAACAATCTATAATCTATTAGGCCTCAAATATACCCACCCAACGGTGAAGCTGGGGAGATGCTTCCACAGTGTCTCATAGCATCAGCAGTGTGTTAGTGGCACTGTACAACAGGTTTTTACGTGCATTGATGAGAACTATTTGACTGCCAGAGGGGTGTTCAGTGTTTTGCTTCTCAATATGTGCACACTCCTATGGCACTCAGAAGGTTAACCAGGGTGTGAAAACTTTCATTTTTGTTTTTATTATCATTATTACTCTGCATGCAATATGTACCCTTCAATTGTTACAGTCTCTCTTTTTTGTAGGTTTCCAGATGTCAAAAAAAATAGTATATAGAGAGCTTGAAAGGAAAAATAAACTCAACAGATGGAGAAATGCAAGCGTGTACTGGGTTTTTTATCTTCTTTTTCTGTGTTTAATTAATCTAGGAATTTCAGAAATAATTTAGAGAAAAAAGAAAAGAAAAACAGTAAAAGTCCCCAAGTCTTCACTCCTTCCTATAACTCCTCCTGCAGCTCAAATGAAATGTTCCCAAAATCTTCTCCTACTCATCTTAATGTCTTGTCCTCTTCATAACCCCTCCCATTACCCATATAACCTCTTTCTATAACTCCTCCCATTACCCATATATCCTCTCCCTCTAACTCTTTCTATTGCTCCATATGACCTCTCCCTTTAACTCTTTCTATTATTCCTCATAACTTATCTCTATAACCTCCCTATAGGTCCAGAATTTCCCTAGAACTTCTCCTATTGATCCACATACTCTTTTTCCCTAGAACTCCTCCTATTGCTCCATATAACCTCTCCCTATAACTCCTCTTATTGCTCCATTTACCTTCTCCCTATAACTCCTCATATTGCTCCATTTACCTTCTCCCTATAACGCCTCATATTGCTCCACATAACCTCTCCCTATAATTCCTCCTATTGCACCATATAACCCCTCCCTATAACTCCTCATATTGCACCATATAACCTTTTCCTATAATTCCTCCTATTGCTCCACATAACCTCTCGATATAACTTTTCCTGTGGCTCAATATAAATTCTGCTTTTACTTCTCATATTGCTCCATATAACCTTTCCTTATAGCTCCACCTATTATTTCATAAAACCTGTCAGTAAGTCTCCTCCTATTACTTCATATAACCCTCTCCCTATAAGGTTCCCTATTGCTGTATATAACTTCTATCTATAACTAGTCCTTCCTCTCTACCTCTCCCTATAACTCATACTATTGCTCCATATAGCCTCTCCCTATTACTCCTCATAAAACTCTTCTCTTCCTATGGCTAGGCATAACCCCACTCTATAAATCCAACTAAAAACAAATGTATCAACCATCTACATCTCCCCCTTTTGCTTTATGCAACCACCATCTTTATATTTGCTTACTGTTCATTCATTAAATAATATTATCTCCATATAACTGTTCTCTATAGCCCCTACTACTGGTCCATGGAAATTATTTTCCCCTGTTGTTATAGTCTCATCCACTACATACTATATTATTCTCACAGCATTACAGTGTAGCTGTTTTAGAAATAACATTGTCTATAACTCATAATCTTTATAATGACACTACAGTGTGTACTTTGCTAGTAGTCATATTAAGGTTAAATTGTAGTCTCAATCACTCTTATTCTTTAATTGCAGGCATCTTTGCACTAGAAGAGTTTCTGAGATCCCCATGCATTTTTAATGGTGCTATAACATCTCCTTTGCATAACAGCCACTGGCCAAGGTGGGCTCAGTCAGTGTCACCCGCTGTCCCATTGAACTTGCGCTGCAATGAAACTCACTGCTGTGACAAACCCCATTAAAATCCCCCCCTGGCTGCAGATGAACCACATTTATTTTTAATTATTCCAAGACTTTTGACAGGCACTGTAGCAAAAATAAAACGCAGCTTTTCTGTTACAAAAAAAAAACAAAAAACGTTGAACTGACATAACTGTGTGTGTGTTTTGCTTGAAAAGCAGAAACTTAGATAGTGTACTGAGGTTAAAAAGAAGAAGATTTGGCTATAATAATTACATGCATCAGTTTATGTAATTTCTTAATATATCTTTAAGATAAGCTTAGGTCATTGATAGAAAGCCTGCAGAATACTAGCTGTTATTAGGCTACAATTCCCTTTATACTCTGTCAGATATGATGAAGGCAATTGTGGTCTAACAACAGGTGGACTGCTGTGTGATGCCTACCTCTAACTTAGGGGGAACATTTTTAAAGGGATAGTAATGTGAACATCTAAAGTTATATTTGATTGTTCCTTGTAATTGTATATAGTGCATACTACTGTTTTCAATGTCCTTATCATTGTATTCTGCTTTTGAGTTGAAAGTTTCCCCCCTCCCTTTCCACTACGTCAGTCATAGTTCCCTCAGATCTGAAAGCCGGTTTGGCTGGACGGAATGCAATGATGGACAATATTAAGTGTATCTATATAAGGAAAACTATGTCCTCCTTGATGAAGTGGGAATGGTTTTCCTTATGCTGACACAACACTTCTCTCGTTTGCAATCCATCCAGACCAGTTTTCAGATCTGAGGACACTATGACTGATGAAGCAAATAAAGGGGCAGGAGGGGTAACACTTTCAACTCAACCTCCAAGGCAAGCTCAATGAAGGAAATGTAACGCTCTGAAGATCAGAGAGGTGTGCAGTGCATTTTAGGCCTAGACTACAATGTTGTTTATAAGTTTTATCATATAGTTTTAGCTAACAGTTTCCCTTTGAAGTCTATGGAGAAATTTGTAGAGAAAACCTTATCGTTGCAATGCATTGGATACTTGTCTGGCACTCAAAGGGTTATAGAAAGTTAAAACATATTTCCTTCACAAATTACAAAAATATGATTAAATAGATAAAAACAAATGAATTTGAAGTTCAGGTCAGTGGATAAGAAAGAGTAAACTTGGCCTGTGCATGCATCTTAATGTCATTGTTGCAAAGAGTGCCAGGAATATACTAGTGTAATGAGAAGGGTAGCAAATGGCTTTGAAGCTATTGTTGGACTGCAATTCCCATAATCCGCACTTGCATATTAGTCAGGGCTTGATTAAACGGCAAATATCACGTTTTACTAAATCTGTTCTTATGTGAGCACTTAGAAAAAGGCAGATGCTGCACTTTGTAGCCCCAAAATGGCTCCTAACAGCCACTGAGGAAGTTGGAAAGCGCATCCCCCTTGGCTGGAAATCAGCCTGAAATATGTGTATGTCAGCTACAAATCTTGTGGATTGTGTGTGCAGCCTCCATAGACCCTATGTGTCATTGGTCTTTCAAGCCTGATATAGAGGGTCTTTGGGACAGCATTGCACAGGTCAAGACACTGAAAGGTGAGATTTGAATCTTGCAGTTGTCTCTTCTTGCTGTAGCAGTCAGGGAGTCACGTGACTTTCTCCAGACCCATTTTGCCCCCTAATTTGTCTGCTGGGGGTTAATGTACATGTCTGTTCCAAGAGATACTTACCCTGTAAGATCAGCCTGGAGGAAATCTTAAAAGTATTAACTGCTTTAATTACAGACTATCTCTTGTTTAACAGCTGTGCGAGCAGATCGAATGCGTGGAGGGAGGAACAAATTTGGGCCAATGTACAAGAGGGATCGTGCACTGAAGCAGCAGAAAAAGGCTTTAATTCGAGCAAATGGACTCAAACTAGAGGCCATGAGTCAGGTCATACAGGCTATTCCCACTGATTTGACAATATCCTCTGCCATACAAAACATTCACTCAGCATCCAAGGGTCTACCTCTAAACCATGCTGCCCTGCCCCCATCAGACTATGATAGAAGCCCTTTTGTGACTTCACCCATTAGCATGGCTATGCCCCCACATGGCAGCCTGCAAGGTTACCAAGCCTATGGGCACTTCCCTAGCCGTGTTATTAAATCAGAGAACCCGGACCCTTACACAAGCTCTCCGGAGTCCATCATGGGATACTCGTACATGGACAGTTATCAGTCTGGCTCCCCTTCCAACATCCCATACCTTATTGTAGAACTATTGAAATGTGAACCAGATGAGCCTCAAGTTCAAGGGAAGATCATGGCATACTTACAGCAGGAGCAGGCCAACAGGAGCAAACACGACAAACTCAACACATTTGGACTCATGTGTAAAATGGCAGACCAGACATTATTTTCCATTGTTGAGTGGGCGAGGAGCAGCATCTTCTTCAGAGAGCTAAAGGTAGGACAAATGCACAGCTGTTGACCACCATAGGGCGTGTTGCCTACATGTACAATGTTCTATTGATGTCCATATGGGCTATATACACAAAGATAAAAGTGGAGCAATTGTGGAGAAAACCAACTGCACCACTGGGAATACATCAATTCCCAAATTATCACTGTTTTATATGGGTATTTTAACTACTTGAATGCTACGAAGATCTCTGAAACCTTTCTGTGCAATGAGTTGGAGACATCTGTAGCATTCAACTGGTCAAAGGCCCTGTTTAAATCAATGGGAAATCTTATTTGTTTCTTATGAGTCTGACCCAGAATTACGCCACTTCTGTCTTTATACAAATAGACACTAAATTAATTTACAAACTGGAGTAATTCTGCTGCAAACTGCATTATAGGAGATACAAGTTACATTGATACAAATGGGGATTTTAACCCTGTGACTGCAAGAGTGCTGTCCAACGCAATGCATTGGAAATGTTCTCTAGTATTCAAGGGGTTAAATGCCCCATTTAAATCAATGGAATTTGGGAATGCTTATTTTTTTTCCTGTGGTGCACTTAGCTTGCTCCTGAATTGAACTGTGAGGGTTAGTCACTAAAGTGTGATAAAGAGGTGATAAAATGGAGATAGCGTCTCCAGTGATATCACTTCTCCAATATCTATGTTATTCTATGTAGCCTATTCACTAAGATCTCCAAAATTGGAGAAATCTTAGTGCATAGGAATCTGAGAAGTGATATCACTGGAGAAGTTATCTCCACTTTATCACCTCTTTATCACACCTTAGTTAATCCCCACCCAGATCTTTTTATTACATTGTTATATCCAGCTGTAACATACCTGACAACAGGCCCTATGAACAAAAGAAAAGTGGATTAAATCTGGGGCAAACCAACAGCACCATACCAGATAAATAAAAAAAACCTTTGGTTTGTTCCAGAATGAGACCACTTTTCTATATGCAAAGATCCTTCCAAGAAGTGTTTTTTTTTTCAGTTTCCTAAAGTGCAGTAAGAGCAGAGTACCCAATAACTTGCTTTTCACCATGGTCATTGATAGATACCTTCAGGTATTTATCAATGGAATGGTCGACCATATTTTACTGTATGAGAGGCAGAGAAATATGATAAGAATCTAGCCATTACCATGATACACAAGCATACACATACAGAGCATGTATATTCAAGTGTCTGCTCTATTAGTTTTTATCTGAACTACTTAAATGAATCTGATGGATGGGACTGGTGGATTTATATAGTACTCACTCATTGATGAATGAATGCCAGATAGGATCCAGCCTTTAATAAAATGGTAAATGTGCTAGGAACTCTTAGGATTTCAGTGCAAGTTCAGCCACCCACTGTTTGATATATATATCCCTCATTGGCAGTAGTAAAGAGAACAGCAGGAATGATCCCAAAAATATCATATAGAGGTAGTTAAATCATAAATGGGAATTCTATGGATTTACCCTGAAGACTCTGGATTTCAGAGTTAACTACCTGGTGGGGACAGAGGCTGAGTTCCCCATTAACCCTTTGAGTGCCAGAGAGGTACGGAATGCTCTGGCCCTCAAAGGGTTAATCCCAGCATGTTCTGCACTGTCACTCACCATTCCCACTCATTTCTTACGTTTCTTACTTCTAGCATTCAAAGGGTTAATACCATTACATTATTTTATTTGGCCCTTGATTAACTGTTCCCTTTCCATCTGGCTCTTGATGAAAAACTTTGGACACCCCTGGTTTGAAAATTAAACTTACTTTAAATACATCAAACCAGAGCATAACTCTCCAGTCTCTCCAGACAGGACTGGGAGTTTGGCAGAAGAGTGTTGGCATTACAAAATATGTACAACCCAACAAACTCTCTGATTAAACCTCTAGAAGAACCCAAACCGATTCATAGGTCAGTCATCTTGAGTTCTTTGAGAAACTCACCGGAGTTATTGAAAATACACACGACTGACCCATAGGGTCAGGATTTTCCATGGCAGTGCTAAAAGGATGTTTAATTATTTAGACTAACAAGTCACATATAATTAGGCAGTTTGAAGTGTCTTAGATTTTTTTTTTTTTTTTTTAGTTATAAAAGCAGGAAATGTCTCTAACGTGCTTGATGAAAGGAAGGTTCAGGTCTGTTCTTTCAATTACTGATCACACACGGCACACACAGCAGTGAGTCTATTGTACAAGAAACTGAATTGTACAACTTCCCTGCCAGTTGTTAAAAACAGCAGTAATTTTCCAGCTACTTGTCTTGTGCAGTTTGATATGTTTTAATAGCATTTTTCACTTAAAGGTGCAAACCTCTGCATGTTATGATTTTTGCATCGCCTTTGTAATTTTATCTTTCTCCATTACTGCATCTCCTTTCCTTCAATTTCCTGGCACATTAAATGACATAATAGGATAGACTGATCCCTTTAACTGCTGTTTGTACAGTT
The DNA here is from genome assembly GCA_037306005.1 of Rhinophrynus dorsalis. NCBI lineage: Eukaryota > Metazoa > Chordata > Amphibia > Anura > Rhinophrynidae > Rhinophrynus > Rhinophrynus dorsalis. The sequence goes on along the minus strand of CM074722.1, from coordinate 149,321,678 downwards.
TGGACATAGGTAAAATTTATCTCTAAAAATATCACTTTTATTTAATTCTGGGGGATTTTCTGTATGGAATCTTACATAAACTCATAAGACATGGGTGATTAAAATTAAAGGAACTATACCTTTTTTCATGAAAGAAAAATATGTTATAGTACTTTTCCTACTGAGTAAAATAAGAACAACTCCTATTCCACAGGAATTTTAAGTTCAAAAGTTACTACAGCTAAAATATTGCATTCAAGCAACAAAGCCAACATATGTGTAAAATGCAAACAGTTTTAATAATGCACTCAAAAGGAGAACTTGAGTCACTGACTAATAAGTGCTAGGAATAGCACCAAAAGAAAATAGAAGTTTAAATTAAAAAAAAAAAAAAAAAATCAAAGTTTGAGCTGTAATAATGTTTGACTCCCAGTCGTGGGAGTGCAATTACTTTTCTCATCAGGAAAATAATTCAATGTATGGCTTATAAAAATAATAAAAATAAATATTATTATTATGGTATTAAAAAGGCTTTTAAAGGGTTAGTAATGTCTTGTATTAATAAAAAGCAATGTTGTAGATATTAAAAAAATAAATCAGTTGATGCCAGTCCAATCTCTTAAACATTTATAGTTTGAGAGATATATGATGATAAAGTCCCCCCCCCCCCTTTCCCTGACGTCAGCTATTAGATGACAGAAGAAGATCCGGGACTGGATTGCGGCTCTTCAGTGGAGCCGAAATATCACTATCTATAAAGAAATACTTCATTGGAACGGTCTACAAAGTGTGCTTGCAAACCATGCACAGTTTGTAGACTGTTCCAATGAAGTATTTCTTTTTAGATAGAGATATTTCGGCTCTGCTGAAGAACTGCCTCGAGTCGCACGACTCGAATCTCCTTCTGTCAGCTTTACAGCTGACGTCAGGGAAAGGGGAGGAACTTTATCACCATATATCTCTCAAACTATAAAGGTTTGAGAGATCAGACTGGCATCAACTGATTAATTTTTTGAATAACTACAATATTACTTTTTATTAATACAAGACATTACTAATCCTTTAAAGCGCCAGCTGGGTTTTAAAAGACAGTGTAGTGATGCATATAAAGAGCTGTATCTAAATACCCTCAACATTTAGGAGGAAGAATTAATATTTTATGAGCTTGGGCTCCCTGTTCTTAGTCCAACTCTGTCTTTAAAGGGGAAGTATACTAAAATATATTTTACATTTAGGCCATCTTAAAAGTTTTGTGTCATTTTGTACCTGTATTAGTTTGGATTTTTTCAGCTACCCTTTACTGATTTTTACTCTGGTAAAGTATATTAATTGAATTTAATTTCCCTGTTATTTACTATCTCATGGTACAGATATCATTAGGAAAAACCAGATTCGAAAGGAAACCTCTCTGATTATAGAACTCTCTACAGGCAATTACATCACAACAGAGACTTAGGAGATTGACTTTAAATTGTTAACCTCATCTTATTTTTAAGTAGAGGCTAATGAGCATTTTTAAGGGGGCAATAAAATTGTACATTTCCTTTAATAAAATACATACTAGTTACTATTTATTGTCTCTGTAAAACCCTTTACTTAGCTAGTACATAAAAAGACGAGGTTAACAATGTGTTGACAATGCCGACCTAATGAATTATTACTCAACTAGTGTAAAAGCCAGTGTACACAGGCCAAGGTCCGGATAATGTAAAGCAATGCGTTACATACCCCTCTGGCACTCAAAGGGTTAAGAGTCCGCTACCTCACTGCTCCACGTGATGCAGTCTTGCGTCACCTCACTCACGCGATGCAATCATGCGCAGTAGAGACCAGTCTCTACTGCCCATGACTGCATCGTGACAAACATCCTAGCGAATTATTATATAGGATTTAGATCATGGGTAGGCAACCATAGGCTCTCCAGCCATTGAAGAATACAACTCACACCATACTCAACTAGATAAAAGCTGGTTAGGGATAATGAAAGTTGTATTTCATAACTGCTGGAATGCCAAGGGCTGCCTATTCATGATCTACATACTACCCAGATGTTCACACCCCTTTGCCTCTTTTAATCAAAACGTAGAATTAATGATAAAGTTTAGCTACCATTGGTGACTTTGTTGCAGCAGTTTTGTTGAAGCATGTTGCAGCAAAGCAAGGTTGCATTAAAATGACAGTAGATGTAAAAGTCACCCATGTGATTTACCCCACAAAAAACAGTGATATTTATTATGTGAAACTTGTGACAACAAAGTCACCCATGTGAGTCACTCCCAAGACTGGTTTCAGATGGCTCCTTGGCATAGCTGCATTGTAGTATTGAGCAAGTTGCTGATGCAAATACACTTTTGATGGACCGTCATTCCCCCCAAAATCCATTTGCTGTGGGTGGAGGGGTTGTTCAGGAGGTATGACAAGTAGGCATCAGCCAAACATGACTGTCTGGTGTCCATGTTGGTGAAAACCACAGTGATTGTGGACAATCTGTATGGTGGCTTCATAGAGTGCAGTGTGGGTTGTCTCTGGTGCATCTTCACTGTGTTCTGATGTGAGAACAATTAAGATGCTTCAAGCTACTCTGGGGCTCTAACACATTACGAGGTAATAGCCACCCATGTGAACAGCCCTATAAGAAGCAAGCTGATCTAGTAAGCTATAGGTCTCCTATGCTTTGTGAAGCAAGGTGTTGGAAAAGGGTGAAAAGCCCATTCAGTTAAATTAATGGGGATTTCTATTTGTTTGTTTGTTTTCTTGATCAGACCTTATATGGACAAAAAGTGGCACTTAAAGGGCTAGTTCACAGTGGAGTTTTTAACACAGGTTTTACAACCCATGAGAAAAACACAGTTTGATTTTAATGGAACAAATGTAACAATCTGCTGGTGCAGCTGCACTGGTTTTAGTATATAATACCAGTAGCTGCACTTCACAGTATGCACTTCAGGGTATGATCACTGTAATGCATATACACGGACAGTCTCTACCATTGAATGGGGGAGGAGATAAACTAAAAGGTGATGGTATGGTGATGAGTATATGGCACACATTGCAATATGAAATAAGAAGAATGCAGGTTTGTTGGGCTGCTGGTAATGCATCACCAGTAGCTTGAGAACCCTGAAGTCTGAATGCATCCTATCTGTTACCTCACTTGCCCACCGAGGGATTGGAGAGGATTTGCTCAGACTTAAGCAACACAATCAGCATTAAGCCATTCAGTGTCATAGGGATGTTCATTGCACAACCCTGTGGCACTGAAGGGGTCAGAATATTAACAGATATTGCCAGTAATAATTTATCATTGACAGAATGGCAGATAATCTATAACATATCACAGCTTCTCTGCCTTTTCCAAAATAATACGTTTGTACTGTAAATGTATTTTGGTGGTGTAACCCTTTCAGTGCCACAGAGTTGTGCAATGAACATCCCTATGGCACTGGAAATTTTAACCCCTTAAGGACCCATTCTGGGCTTCCTGCACGGCTGCATGCCATTTGGGAATCCGGAATTGGATTCCACAAAAAAAATGGTCCCTGGTCCTTAGGTGACCACACCGTGCGTGCATGGCTGGTCCTTAAGGGGTTAATAGACAGCAGCTGCTCTCTCTTCTCTCCAGTAGAGACAGCAAATCTAGCTCCTCAGGTTGACGATATTGGGACTGTGAACTCTCGACAGTAAAAGCTGCTATCAGAGCTTTGTGCATGTGACAATGTTCCATATAAACATATAAAGAGCCAACATAAATATGACAAATGGCTCATTAACCTGCATTTCCATATGCAAATAAGTTATTTAACAAAATCGTAAACCTGCTTAAGACATGGTGGATTAATGTTGATATTTGCAGATTGTGGCGGATTCACAGGGATATAATGATGAAGATACCTTGCTTCATGCTGTCATTTTGCTCTTGACACCATTTTACCACCATATTGCTACCCTGGCACCTTATCGTCTCTTGGTGCATCTCATTCTAGGACTTTAATGTCAGAAAGCCGCATAGGGAAATAGCAGTAGAACGCGTTATTTCCTCTAGCTTTTGCTTAATACATTAGGTGTAGGGGAAAGTAATGCTCTGAAACTTGTATAGCTTGCCACACTGTCCTCTTCTTTTCAGTGTGATCTAGTTCAGCTCTATATATTAAATTCAAAGGATGTTGGAGAAATAAAAACAAATGCCACAAAACTGCATGTAAATGTAGTACAAATGCAAACATTCTTTTTGTCAAACTACTATACAGTGTTAACATAGCTGAAGTTCAGAAACTCAGTATCTGCAGTTGTCTTCTTAGCTCCTACGTTCAGTTTGTGTGACTGTGAAGACCCAATGGATAGATGCTGACTACCACTCATTGAGATCTGTGGGAGAGTCCAAGGAGAAGCAGTCTTTAGCTTATAACTTACTGAGGAGACAGACAAAGTCATTGTAAGAGGCTACACAGAGGCTGCACAATATATATATATATATATATATATATATATATATATATATATATATATATATATATATATCAGTTTGTTTTTTGTTTTACGCAATAGGACTAGCTTAGGGTTGCCACTTTTTCTCCAAAAAAATACCGGCCATGGCATTCCCTCCATAGACTTAACATTGGAAAGAAACCAATTTTTTACCGGCCTGCCAGTAAAATAATGACTGGGTGGCAACCCTAGACTAGCTTAACATACAGTGGTTTTTACACAGTAGGTTGTACTGTCCCTTTAACAAAGAAAATGCAGAGTATTGCAAGTTGTCTGTAAAAAAAATAGTCAAGACAGATACAATATAGTGTTTTTTTTTCATTAATAAACCCTTTGATTATCAGTGGTGTCAAACTATTTGCCTGTTGCACTCAGAGGGCTAAGCTTTTCTTTGATGTAAGTTTCCTGAAAATACCCACTAATTCATGGGTGGGTGAATCCTAAATTACCTGACTATTATACCTATATACATATACCCACTCCCTCGCATCAACACATTACATTTGATATGTTTAATATCATTTAGTTCACCCTGGACTGTTTAACCCTTCACACTGCTATCCTCACACCTCTGGTCCTTAAAGGGTTAAAACTATTTTTGCCCTTAAATAAATCTTTGACCAGAAGAGTAAGGATTTGCCTTTGGGTGATTATAAACAAAGGAAATATAAATGAATAAAGTGTTCTGGCTCCCAGTCCTCTTTTATATTTAGCACTTCCAGTAATATGAGCCAAGTAGGAACAAAAGGAGTGTTAAATATAGAAGTGGTATCATTGATAGCTTGAATATTCTTCAGATAGTATTCCCATATTACAGGGGACGTTCAAAGGAACAATTATGTTGAATGGTTATTTATAATGAGATGTTCGTTTTACAATAGGGGGTCTGTTTTAACCTGCTTGTGAACCAAAGTGCTCTAGTGATGGGTCAGGTTTTAATGGAAACTAACAGCTAAAATGAAAAAGGTTTATGTTACTTTAACCGTCTGAAATGCCACAGGGGATGAGCAATGCAATGCTCACTGGTCTGGCACTGAAACAGTTAACCCATTGAGTGCCAGAGTGGTACCCAACGCATTGCTTTGCAATGCATTGCGTACCACTCTAGCACTCAAAGGGTTAAATATCCTATACTTAATGCCATGTAAACAAAATAGGATAATGAATTAACATAAATCACTTAATACAATCATTAATAACATATACTCCTAATGAGTATTTGTCTACAATTGAAGAGAACGGCAACAAATAAATAGATAAAAACTCATAGGAGTGAAAGATTTTTCAACAAACGTAATATATATAAAAGTAGGGATAGCACACAAGTAGTGAAAGGGTTATTTTCAGAAAATCTGTTTCCTCAATGAACTGGGTAGCCAATAATTCTAATACACAGCTATTGTTACAGAATTTCTTGGCATACAGCGATGATCTTTTGACTCTAATGATTCAAGGTAACTTTGTAGTATTCATATAAATCTGCTCAGCTTCATATCCGTCAGGACCAAAATAAACCCACTAGCTCTGTAGTCCAACTCAGGTCATTCTATAGAGTCATTCTGGAGTAAAATAACTACAGATACAAATTCCCATTGAGTTAAGTGTTGTTTTTAACCCTGTGAATGCTAAATACATTTTCAATGTATTGCATTGCGATGTGTTGGAGAGCTCTCTAGCATTCTTGAATTTAACCCTTTGAGTGCCAGAGAGGTACCATTGCGCACCCCCCTGGCACTCAAAGGGTAAACTCTTGAGTGCTAGATGGGTTGGGCACCCCTCTGCCACCCAAGGCATTAAATCAATGAGAATTTGTATTTGTTCCATATAGTGCAGCTGGTTTGCCCCATAATTACTCCATTTTATTTTTATATTGTGGCCTTTTGCGTAATATTAGTCCAGAGGTGATATGTGTGGGATTTCATATTTCTAGGATAAAAAAACATGCAGTGTTTAGCCTATTGAGTGCCTGGGTATGTGCCGTGCTGTTGTATAATGAGCTGGGCTCTTCTCTAGCAATCAAGGGGTTAAAATCCCCATATGGTGCAGTTGGCTTGCCCCAAAATTATTCCAGATTTCTTTTGCACATGGATCCTATTGATATTTATGTGTAATGTGGCCAGACAGCCATTTAAAGGGCTAGTAATACTTAAAATGTAAAGAAAAATATGTTCTAGGGCTTATCCCCCTGAGTAAAACAAGGAAACTACCACTGCTGAAAGGTGTTTTATTCAAATGTTATTACAGCTCAAAGCTGATTTTTTTAGGTGCAGTATCACAGTGGCCTGAAATTGTACAGTGGCGCTGTTGCTACACCATCCTATGGACTGCTCTGGTCCCAGAACCATAAATCTCCATAGGATGGTGTAGCAACACCGCCCTGTACAATTTCAGGCCACTGTGATATTGCACCTAAAAAATTCAGTTTTGAGCTGTAATAATGTTTAAATAAAACACCTTTCAGCAGTGGGAGTACCCTTGTTTTACTCGTGGGATAAACCCTACAACATATATTTTTTTGCATCTTAAGTATTACTATCCCTTTAATGTGAGGCACATTCAAATTTAATTCTGAAGGTCTGTACAGGGACCAGTGCAGCCTTGCAGTGTGTATAGTTCATTAGCATCCCCCATTAAGATAGTGATCTGGTCACATTATTTATTTGTGCAATGAGACTATTAAAACTAGTGCCAGGACCTATCAGTGTTCTGAGAATATGGGCATCTTCTAGTTTACACCTTTGGTTGGCAGAGAGATTGCATTTAAGGTAATGACAGCCTTCAAGTATGCAGAAATTACTGAAGCTGGTTTATAAGCTGTGAAATGGGAGTGCTTTGGTCCAACTTAACTTTTGTCTAAAACCACTGTATGTTCCAGATCCTAAGAATATATTGTTGCTTCATATACGCTGGATGTTTCAGGATAATAATAATAATATTAATACACTTGTTCAACACTCCACAAAATAACACTAAGTGAAGCCTCGGTAAAGTGCACGTTTTAAGCATCTGCACTAGTGAACGCAGGTGGATCATTCAGTGGACATTCAGTCTTTCTAATAATAGAACCACTTGTGCCCATGTCAGGATACCATTTAAATCTCAACTGTTGAAAGAGCTTGCGGATCAACTCTGGGAACCAATGATTTATATCAGCAGTTCTCAAACCTGTCTTCAGGGACCACTAACAGGCCAGGAATTGAAGATTTGCCTGGATATGGACAGATGAATTAATCTGAGGCGCAATTATATTTATTCACTTAGCTGTATTCAAGCAGGTAAATCCTCAAGTCTCCTGGCCTGTTAGTAGGTCCTGTGGTCATATTTGAGGACCACTGATAAGAATTTATTCCTACCTATCTCTGCTCTCTTTATTTTAAAACCAGGCATGGAGCATAATCTAATATTGAAGACCTTACATCTGTAATGGTAGACCTTACCTTTGTACAACTATGTAACCTGCAGGGTGATATTACTCAGGGGCCATTGCTGGTCACCTAGACAAATAGAACAAGAAATGTATCATACGCTAGACTAACTGTAGTAAATTAGATCACAATCATTTGATGTACTGCCTTGTTTCAAAATATCAAAGCATCCTGTACATAATTTAATTTACTGGAACAAGTCTGCATGGGGTACATTTCTTGTTCAGCACAATGCGATATTACCGAACGTGCCTACAGGCTAGTTCATAGGTTTTATGCATTGTTCCAATCTCATAGACAGCTATGGACAACACATTGATGAAGACCGGAAAGAGTAGATGTCTTGTCAGGAACATCTGTGCTTGCTGCCATTTGACTGTGGTACACCAATGTACCCATAACAATCCCACATAGGCTCCCTTGTGCTTGACACATTCACTTCAAATGGTTGAGATCAATTATATAACTTACTTTTGCAGCTCTATGCACTGAAAATGCTGCTTAAAAGGTATGTTTACTAATCAGTGATAAATGATGTATGCCTGTATTGGTGAATATAAAAGTAAAGGAAAACACTGCCAAAAAATGGATGATATGTGTGAAAAACTGTTTTTCATCCAAAGTACTCATTCATTTACGCTTCTCCCCAAAACAAGTATAAAACTACAGGAACAAATCTAGGCAAAGAACCCCCTCCTCCTATAGGCACAGACCTAAAGTTTTCAGGGGAAACCCAATTGCACTATAGGGGAGAACTAAAAACTCCACACAAAAAAAACCTACATTTGATTTAAATAGTGGTTTTAACCCCTTGTATGCTACAGGCAACAAGGGACCTCTAGCATTCAAGGGGTTAACATCCCCATTTAAATCAATGCGAATTTCTAGTTCGTTCCTAGAGTGCAATTGGTTTGCCAATAACTCCTCCACTTTTCTTTGAAACATACGACCTTAATTAGCCAAACAACCCAGTGCTTCTCTCTGAGGGGGTTCAACCCGGAAGTAGGTGTCTCAGCCACAAACTTAACAGCTTATTTTTGTAGTCCCCTTAGACCTGTGCCAGTGGGTATAAATGGACAGCAAAGCGCAGCAATGAAAATAAAACCGGACGACTACAGTCCTGCAATTCAGTGTGATTTCGCGGGTCCAATGATGGAGCCCCGGGGATCTCGTTCAGACCCTTGTTTTAATATCCCCGTTCTAATACTGTAACGCGGCGTCACTGGCAGGTCTCTTTCTGCGGGGAACGTACCCACCAATAGGGCGCTCGGCGCGGCGGGCTAATACATAAGCGTTAGAGGGACCAAAGCGGCCTCTAAAAGTACTGTTAAAATAATCTTCAAAATTAGCAGTTTATAACTCACTCATTGAAAGGTTAGAGAGGCCTCCAACACATTGTGAAAGGTTAACCCTTTAAGCCATAGAGTGTTACAGTAATGTGTTGCTCACCCCTAAGGCACACAAAGGGTTAAAGACAATCTCCTGCCTATTGTAGGCATTTTTCTTTTCGTATAAAACGAGTGTCTACTACATATGTGGGGTAAGTATTGCACTTAATTATTGGCCCGTTTGAAGCTCAGGTTGTATATTGCCTGCTGATCCAATATGCTGTTATCCCTCTGCATAGTCACAGCTCTAGCAGCTTAGACCTGTCATAGGCCGCGCCGCTTCATTGCCTTTGAATTATCTCCTAGCCCTCCCCACGCTCCACACTCGCCGCTATCTTTGGTAGATGAACGGCGAATAAGAGGACAAGGGCAGGGTCGTCCTCTGAAGGACTAGGGGATACCAGGTGAAGTGTTAATGGGGCTAGAGCGTATCCATTCTCTTGATATATGGTGCCCAATCCTAAAGCCGGCATTGCTTTTCAAAGATATATTATTTCATTTGAGCAGAGCCGTCCGAAACTGGCTGCGCTTCTGCCCTGATAGATGATCCTGTGTCCACAATCTGTTATGGAGTATGAGTTTTTCTCTGCTGCCCCTTCCTGCAACTCATAAAAATTGTGCTGAGCTCTCTAAGTTTCCACTGGCTTCCCTTTAACCCCTCGGGTCACAGGTGCAAGTGTTTTGCTGGATTTATAATAGGAAATCTATGTATCTTTCATGTCAGGATCATTTTGGTCACGTTGAAGCTTTTAAAGGCTTTATAAACTGTTATATTCACAAGACAAAATTGGTCAAAATCAATGAGAGAATGGCTGCTTATATACCTCAAAGATGCCCGAGCTATTACTTCTCAATGTTTTAGACATCTATCTATCACTAAAACAAACCTTTTCAATATTTTAACATGTTGAGTACCAGAGAGGTTTCCAACACAACGCGATGGATACCTCTTTGGCTCACAGAGGGTCAACAGACAGAGGGCCTCCCTCAGTGACTAAGACACAGACGCTGATTAAGAAGAACTGGGATTTAATGCATTAAAATGTATTAAAGCAAATATATTTTTTTCCAGTGTGATCAACTCTCTAGTTCCTTTGTTATTTTATTGACCCTATTGAATAACCTCTCCAATCTGAGGGACCTTAGTATATAGGCTCCACAACATAGCAAAGGAACTGGACAATTTATCACACTGGGCAAGTTATTTCTACTTTAACACACCTTAGTGCATCTTCCCCTTGATGGTTATGCACTAAAATTTGACAAAGAGGACATCATTTCTCCAGAGTGATACATCTCCAGTTCCTATTTTAGTCAAAGGAGTCTATGCACTAACCTCTCTCCAACTTGACAGAGCTACATAAGCACTATTTTATTCAATTGAGTCTGTGCACTAACCTCTCTCTGAGTTTAAGCACCATAGAATAACATAGGGATTGAAAACTGTATCACACTGGTGAAGTTATCTCCTTTCAGGAGTAATGCTGGCGCAAACTAACTGCAAGATAGGGGACAAATAAAAATTCTAGAAATTCCTATTGATTTAAAGAGAGCCGTTAGCTTTTGAATGCTAGAGAGTTCTCAACCCCTTCTAGTATTCAGGATGTTGCAATCCTAAAATGCAGCTGGTTTAAGTATTGCACTTATTAGCATCAGCCTGAAAGACTGCTGCAGGAAAATCTAATTCTATTCTAATATAAGCTTCTTGTGATCTTAGACAGATCACTTTATGCCCAAGGCACAAAACATATATAGTAAATGCTACAGATGTGGTACTGAATATGCTTGTGATTTTGTATACAGTATTGAGTAAATTAGCACTGATTTATAAAATCAAAAATATTAGTATTATTAACTCAGGGCCGAGTGGAAATTTTGAGCCCTGATTAACTCATTGGATGTTAGACACACCTTCAAAGCGTTGCCAAACATTTTTTTGTAATGCCTTAGAGATGTCTCTAACATCCAAAATATGAAAAAATAAGTGTATTTTATTTAAAATACAGTTTACAGAGTGTTCAATATAAGTGTATAAATGGTTTGCCAGGGAAAATTAATTCATATCTAATAATCAGTTGCATGGGCGTCCGGAGGGGGGGGCAAGGGGGGCACTTGCCCCCCCCTACAATTACCCTCCTCCATATTAATAAAGGGGCTAGATGGGCTGCCCTGGGGGTCATATTATGGCTTTGCCCCCCCCTGGGAAAATGTCTACGGACACCACTGATCAGTTGTATGTGTGAGATCCCAGTTCTGACTACAAATACATTTTATTCAAATAATGGAGAAGATTAGAGAATGACAGACACATAGCATTATTGTAATATCTTGTCCCAAACAATACACTTTAGGGCGGTTAACCGACAGGGGGATATGCATTGCCGTGCAATGCGTTGCATACCCCTCTGGCACTCAAAGGGTTAATATTTAGGGCCTAATTTGGCAAATTAAAGTTGAGCAATTCTGGAGCTAACCAACTGAGCTACAGGAGAGAAATGAAAATTCCTCAAATTCCCATTGATTGAAATGGAGTTTTTAACCCATCGAGTGCTAGAGAGGTCTCCAACACATTACAAGAGATTAAAAGCCCCATTGCATTCAAAGTGAATTTTAATTTGTCTAGTATGATACAGTTGGTTTGCTCCAGAATTGCTCCAATTCGTCTTGCTGAATTAGGCCCTTAATTTTTGTTTATTTTCCTGAATTTTCCCCATTAATGTGATTAGTCGCTTCATCATTTTATTGGCTGTTACAAATGTCCATTAAATGGGACACATTTTTTTCTCATATTTTTCAGTTCCTGGGATTGACAAAAACATTTTATTCTACCTACTGAGGACAAGAGGAGTACGCAATGCATTTGTAAGCAATGTCTTGCCCACCCCTCTGGTTCCCAAGGGATTACGCATTGATTGGTGTCTCAGCTAAGCACGAATCCAGGGTTAGCCATTGGGATATTTTTGTGTGTCTACTTGAGTATTCACATTTTAAAAAACATAGATATGTTTTTCTATTGGCAATTTTTTGCATCAATATGAGTGAGAAGTTTGTTCTTACATTTTAATAAATACAAAATTTAAGCACGCTTGTTTTTATGTGAATTAGTAAGAATCTTTGTTTGACTGGTCACTCCCTTTAGTAAATCTCATTCGGTGGTCTGTATTCTATAAGTTAAAGAGGATTTCTGGATGCAGCCTAGTGTCTGATATGATGTTTCATGCAGTTTGTAATGGTGTCTGTCTGATCTAACCTGCTTATTTATTGTAAAAATTGATTTACTAAACATAACATATTGCAGTGATATTTCATATAGATTAAAATTTTACAGTGTAAAATTATTTATTGTGAAGACATATTTGTGATACTCTAACCCTTTAGTTCTTAAGATATGCTAGTCTTGTTCCTTAGCACTGATAACTGTGAGCAGAACCTGTGCCAAGAAATAGTAGATCAACTCTGACATCTCCCTTATTATGTTGATGCATCCATAAATCAGTAGTTCACAACAAGGGTGTCTGGTCCCTGATATGTGCCACAGAGTTTAATCAAGCGTGACACAAATTAGCAAATAAAATGCTCCGTATTAAAAAAAAAATCAGTTGTGTTTTTTACATAAGATAGGTGTGTTAGCAAAATGAAAATATAGCTGGCATAGTGAATTCTGGTTTATTGTGGGTGAAATACCATTCATTATACATTGCACATGATAGACTTCACCACAAACAGAGCAATGCTGAGAATGATGAACTAAGCGGAATTCTGGGGCAAACCAACTGCACCCTATGGGACAAATACAAAGTTGGATTTAACCCTTTGAGTGCCTGAGGGGTGCACGCTGGGCACCCCTCTGGCATTCAAAGGGTTAATGGAGCTTTTAACCTCTTCAATGTAAGCAAGATCTCTAATGAATTGCTAAGCTTTATGATGTGCACCAAAATATGTCTTCCCTGATATAGCATCTGCACGCATGTAAATAAAATTCTGAGGTAAAAACATCTATGATCGGTGCCAAAATAGCAGCGGAATGAAAATATATGCATATTTTGGCAAGTGGAAAAATGGATGGAAGATCAAGACTGAAAATATTTTTTTTGCATGTATTAATCACACTCTTGCCCGGTTTATAATACGATTCTCCAAATTATTTGAATTAACATTTCCATTTATTTAAGAATACCTGTGACATCTATTTAGCTATTTTACAGTTACCACAGCTCATTTTCTGCACATGGATATTGCCATACAAATCGTGTGCCTGAACTTTGGCACTGGTGTGTATTATCACTTTAATGTCAATCAGCAGACACCCCCTGTACCATCATTAAGGCTATAATGAGAGAAAGCACTGAATACATGCACAGGAATATTGACCAATTTTATGCTAATTCCCTTTGTGCCTTGTTAGTACAAGGTATTAAATGAGGCACAGGGGAACAGAATGCCCCAAACTTCCATTTTGCTACTTCACGTGCCTCTTCTTGACTCAAACAGCATAACTGGGGGAATTTTCAGTACAGATCTGTTAATAACCCCCCAAAAGTCTGATGTTTTTAAATTGACAGGGGACTACACAGGCTAGATGTGCCAACTGGTTCTTATCTGTTGATTGTCTCAGTCCTTTAACCCTTTGAATGCCAGATGGGTACGCAACGCATTCCTCCGCAATGCGTTGCATACCCCTCTGGCACTCAGAGGGTTAAGAATGTTTGTGACCACTGGAGCAGACAGAGGGGTGAGCCATTCACCCTGTGAATGTGCAATACATATGTTTGGAGGCAGGGAAGGTGCGGTCATTTTTGTCTGCAGAAGTACCTGCTCAATAGTTGGACCTTATACCTCGGTAAACAACAGTCTTGCTCATTGTGGAATTTGCACATTATATACACATAACTGGTTTATCAGTGCATTGGTATGTCACTTCAAATGTATAGCAGAATGAAGTCATAAGTGTCTAGTTATTAGGATTTTTTTTTTGTTATAAATGTCTAACTTTATGGATACAAAGTCCAAAAGATTTATTTGTCATTAATGCTGTGCATGACAGAGGGAGCAGATGACTCCTTTCAAGAGGAACTCAAGCAGAAGAATGTATGAATGCTAGTTGATTTGTTTTTCATTTAAATTATATTGCTTTTAATAATTTGAGTTTGCATTTATCTCCCTATAGTGCAGTTGGTTTGCCTGGAATTTCTCAAATTCTTAGTACATCACCTTCAAATCACATGCTACCTTTGTGACACAATACAGTTCTATAGGGCACATGGATTTGTAAACGTGCTGGTGTGTTATAATGGCCTTTTCTCAATTCCAGTTGCAAGAAGAGGCGACACATAATACAATGCTCAGCCTTCTGGTTCTGGATGGGTTAATGTAACATGTAGCCATTCTGGTGAATGCTGGACATGCTATGTCTACATCCCAACTGAGTCCCACAAGGCAGATATGAATTAATCCTTTCTCACTGCACCAGCTTGGTGTGATTAGCCCTGTAAAAACATTCATTAGTGTCTTTTTGCTGCTCGTAATAAGGGTCCTTAATTGAATCCTTAATAAGCAGGGGTCAGCAGTGTGTCATTTGGAGGTGGTACTTGGTGACAGCAGGGGACTTCAGCGCCATATCTAGTCAGTGAATCTGAGATGTACTTCAGATATATTGAGCAGATTAATATCTTATGGAGGAAACAGTTGGCTAAAAGAGGTACAGTTCTGGAGCAAACCAAATGAAATTTCTTATTTGAGTGGGGTTTTTAACCTCTTGGACGCTTAACTGGGAATGTTGATTACTTCACTAATATGATGTTGGACTGCCCCAGGATTTCACCTCAATAACTTCCTCAATGTGGCCCTGTGTTAGGTTCCCTGTTGTCCCTAATGGGGTGATGGGGGGGTGTACAAATATGATTCAGAGCTAAACCTATACCTGCCTAACTCCAATATACTAAGCTGCACATCCCTTAATGCCATTTGAGCCAAATGGAGGGCAGTGTAACAGCTTTTTGGGGTGTTTCTTTCCTCTGAGTCCTGTTTAAAGGGATAGTAATTTCTATATTAAAGTTTAGCTCCTAGTCTTCTATATTGTTTTTATACCATGCAGAGCTGTATTTAATTACTTACATGTTTCTAGTTCAAAAGATATTCAGTCTGAAAGGATCCCCCACCTGCCCCTTCTGGCTGCATCATGCTGCCTCTCTGCCTGATCCGAATGGAGAGCGGCGAGGGACAATCTTCAGTAAGATAAAGGAAAATCCTGCCCTCCTTCATCAAAGGGATTTTCATCAGGGTTTTCCTTATACTTACTGACTGAAGATTGTCCCTCGCTGCATCCGTCCGGTCCCATGACCAGATTGCAAATCTAAGGTGCAGAGCTGCTCATGCTGTGGGACAGGAGTATGGGGCCTGCTGGCATTAAACGCTAGATGACTATGGAGTGGATACTCCATTGTGCACTAAAGTGATCATGCTCTCTGATGCATGCTGGAGTGGCGCTGGAGCTGCACTGATGAATTCATACATACATTTCTCTTTCTTTTGCTATTCATGTTTTTACACTAAAGGTCACAATAGGTCTTATCTATCAATGCAAACTGGAGCAATTACTAGACAAACCAATTCTACCATAGGGGACAAATAATTGGGCTTTTCACCCTGTAAATGCCAGCAGGGTCTACAACGCGGTGCTTTGCAATGTGTTAGACAACTTGTGTTTGTCCCCTTGGTGCTGGATTGCTCTAGAACAGTGGTTCTCAACTCCTGTGCTCAGGACCCACTAACAGGCCAGGATTTGATGATTTCCTTGTTAGAGCACAGGTGAGTTAATGAATGTGAATGAGCCTCTGATCACCACACCTGTGCTCTAGCAGAGAAATCCCTAAGTCCTGGCCTGTTAGTGGGTCCTGAGGACAGGAGTTGAGAACCACTGATTTAGAATGACTCCAGTTTACACTGATGCATAAGGCCCATAGTGTAACAAGAACAGTGCATCATGTGGAACAAATTCATTTTACATTAGATTTAACTCTTTGAATGCTAGAGGGAAATGGAACACACTGAGAAGCAAAAGGGTTTAATGGGGCTTTTTAACCCTTTGAGTGCCAGAGGGGTTTGCAACACCTCTGGCATTCAAAGGGTTAATGCTATAGAGGTCTCCATCTCTCTGCAGAACAATGTGTGTGAGACCTATATGGCATTCAATGGGTTACAAGTCCCACCTAACCCTTTCAGTGCCAGAGAGGTACACAACACATTGCAAAGCATTGCGTTGCGTACCCCTCTGGCACTCAAATGGTTATGTCACTGGGAATTGTTGTGTGTTCTGTGTGGTACCGTGTGTTTGGGCCAATTGCTTCACTTGTCACTTATACATCTGGACCAGTAAGAAGAACTGGAATCATTTTTGAACAAACCAACTGCACCAAAGGGCACAGACAGAAATTCCCCAGATTTCCTTTGATTTAAATAGTGTTAAAGGACTCATTGAATGTGTTGGGACTTTTTCATCTACAACCTCATTTAAGTCTTTTAGTGACAGAGGGATTCACCACGCTTTACACAGCAACGCGTTGTGTACCCCTCTGGCACTCAAATAGTTAAATTAATGGGAATGTTAATTTGTGGTGTATTGGTTTGCACCCAAATCACTCCAGTTGTTTTCAGTATATCATCCTCTCTTTCTCTTTCTTTCTCCTCCAACTGTCCCATGATATGTTGGTGAGTACAACTGAATAGAGGTTCATGCATAAAGAGATGAAAAAGAACAAGGCTTTCATATCCCTTCCATAGGAGAAGCTTTGCACAGAACTTGCTGGTTGGGGTCCATTTATCAACCTGCAAAAGGCAGACAGTGAAATACTGTTGCATTTATTATATATTGATTGCTGTCTTATTTCCTTCTGCGTTACCATTTTCACATTCATTGATGACTTTGTATTGTTTATTCATGATTAAAAGAGTACAAAAATACACCTGTGGAATATGCAGATTTGTTATGTCAAATCCTTGGTGACATTTCCTATTGACTTCAAGTGTATTCTAGGCTGTTTATAAACATACATTGTAGGTGAAGGCACATAAACTTCCCTTTACACTAATTATGTCATGTATTTTCCTGCTTGGTGTATGCAACACGGTGAAACTATACTACATCTTTTATAATCACACAGCAGCCGAACCATAAGAGAGAATGGCCACAAAAATTCTTGACTAAAATTCTTGCAGAAATACAAGTCTGACCTATAATAACATTTGAATGGAGCACCTTACAACTGTTTTCTATTCAGTCGGAACCCCCCCCCCCCCAAAAAAAAAAACATACATTTCACCACCATCCTGACTATCACAGACTGAAATACTTTCCACATTGACCAATCAGTACAGGATAGCCAATCAGGATGTAATTGCTTGCCAGTCACAACACAGTCTGAACCCTCTGATTGGCTGGAATGTGCAGATTGATTACCACACACAATATGGAAATATATGCTTCAGAATGAGAGGGCTACTCTAAAGGATGATTTTGAGTAAGTTTTGATGTTATTTTTGCTCATTTCAACTGAAAGTTATCCTCAGATGATTCCATTTGAAGAGGGACATCCAACACATTTAAGATACATTTGCTGGTTCATTTTCACTTTTTATTCCAAGTTATGTGACTGTATTGGTAGTAGACTCTAAGGATCCTATATTGAAAAGAAAATCGTGCAATTCTGGGATAAAGCAATATCACCGTGGAGGGCAAATAACAATTCTCCACATTTCCATTCCTTGTAATTCCTTCTAAAAAGCCTCCACCTGGTGTTAGACTACAAGTCCTGTCATACTTAGTCGGATCTTAGACTGCTGTCACTGATGGAAGTCTTAGGCCAACAGTACCTGGAAAGTCACAGGTTGCCATCCTTGTTATAGGACGTAACAAAAGGGAGAAAAGGGTCTCCTTCACTGTCTTTTGAGGGGCCAGGGCGCACTGCATTTAAAACATTAGTAGACTGTGGAGCATCTCTCTCTTCTATGTGCTTCTTCTTGCACGTGCAACACTTTTTTTGCCAGTATATAAAACTCATTTTGAAGGTTACCTGTCAGGTTTAGGGCTCTTTTACATGGGGACTTCTGTAGGACAACTTTTTTACAGTGCAACTTTTTTTGTAGCAACTGAAAATGTCGCAACAGTGTAGCAGGATTTTCCCAGCTTCACATTCTCTCAAAGTAAACAGAAGTGACAAAATATCAATGAAAATACCGCCACCTGCAATATTTGTGTCCATTCTCTGTGATTCATGGAAACCAATATTACAGATCTTTGCATTATCAGAGGGAAGATGCAGCATACTGCATCTCTCTGAGAGAATCACAGAGCATGTTGCCTGTGTGAAATGCCCCATAGCAGTTGTTCTCAATCTCTTTTTTTTTTTTTTTTTTCCTCAAGGCACCCCTAACATGCAATCTGGAACTTTTGGGGCACCCCTAGAACATTTAATGGAATTTATCAAGGAAATAATGAAGGGTATGATACATAAATATATAGTTATTAGTAGGTCTCACGCTCATACTAATAAAAACGAACACTGTGCAGAATAATTTCCATAAATAAACTTAATTTAAAACTCTGTCATCCAATACTGGTTACTGGTGGCTTTGGGTAGGCGATCAGCCCCTTTAAGTAGGCAGGAACAATTCTGAGAAGTGACTGCTGGGTGGAGCCTTCCTCATCTCCTTAGCTTGCAGCTAGCCAATCCCCTTCCAGTAAGATTTGTACCTTGGTCAAGATACAAGGCAGGAGAACAGTTCTGCTATAGTTTTCGTTTTTATTATTTTCTGTTAGATATGGTATACAACCATTAGGCGGATTACCATCACTGACAATTCCCATCACCCAAATGTGGATAGCTCAGTTTACCAGGTGCTTTTGTGGACCTAACCCTGGAGGGAAAATCTTGGCAGCAAGTTCTTTCCCCAGGAGTTGCCCACTGAGGCTTCTTCTTGATATATGGTAATCTGAAGACAGAAGATCTGCTGAAAAAGGTGAGCACCCTTTGAGTGCTGAGGCCCACATGTCCCATGCTTCCCCTCCGCACAGGGGTCTCATTTGGAGTTCCTATTACATACTCATGCACTCATTGGGTTTGTCTGTATGTCTGTGGGGTGTTTTGAGCAAGTTTCTGTGGTAACTTAACCCTTTTGCTGCTGGTTAGCAACTTTTAGGGGCATTGTGGACACTTTCCCTACTGGGACCAGTGTTTATTGGGTCTGCTGACTTGTTCTAGTGGGCTTTTGAGTTGTTTTACATTTTAGTATTCACCTTGATAAGTTTGAGTTCTGCACCTTAAGGCGTGCGTTTACCGCATAGACACAATTGCTCCATTCACTTCTATGGGACTTTAAAGTTTGGGACGTATCTCTGCAACCGCTCCACGTAGCGAGGTCAGAGATGGCTCATATGGTTGGTCTGCCCTTGCTCTGTTACCCAGTCAACGTTCTGGGCATGTTGGGGGGCTCAGGGGGCTTTGGGCACTGTTGGGGTACTTTTTTCAGTGAAACTACAATTCCCTTGAGCGCTTGCTTCATGCTAGTTTCTGACTGGCTCCTGCCATAGCAGCCATTTTGTGCCTTCACTGATCGAGTATCCTACGCAGGGCTTGGACTCTCCTTCTCTCCTCAACAGTTTAACCCTTCGCCTACCAGATAAGTCTAATTTAGAGTTTCTGGGGTGATTTTATTTATTATATACACTATTTTGTGGGTGAGAATGTCTATTCCGTTAGACCTTGGGGCTAGGCCTAAGACTAAGGGTACTGGGGCATCTGTGTCCCCCATTGCTCATTGCTCCTCATGTCACTCAGGGTTACCTAGAGAATACTCAGGTTATGTTTGCCCAGCATGCGCTGCTGCCCCTGAATCCCCTGCAGGGACCTCAAGCCATGTACTACAGCCAGTTTGGGTGCAAGAGTTTAAGGCTACTACCAGTGACCTCCGGTCCACCTTACAACTCCTTCCATCCACCTTGCAGGGGGTCTTCCACACGTGGCAGGCCCCCACCCCTATCAGATCTTCCCTGCCTAAACCGCCAGGTGTACCTGATGTGTCTGATTCCTCTGAAGAGGAATTATTGGTGGACTCTGATGATGAAGACTGCTCTGCTGTCCCTTCCTCTCAGTTTTG
Organism: Rhinophrynus dorsalis; assembly: GCA_037306005.1. NCBI lineage: Eukaryota > Metazoa > Chordata > Amphibia > Anura > Rhinophrynidae > Rhinophrynus > Rhinophrynus dorsalis. The sequence goes on along the minus strand of CM074722.1, from coordinate 149,301,250 downwards.
TGGGGATCCCTTTGAGGCTGATCCTATCCCCTCGGCTGAGGGCCTGATCAGGGCTGTGTTGTACACCCTGAACATTCCCTTGGGGCAGGAGGTTTCTTCTGATCCCTCCGATGTGTTCCAGGAGCCTGTTAGGCCCCATACTTGTTTTCCACCTAACCCCACCCTTGACTGCTTGGTCTCTGAGGAGTGGAAGTTTCCAGACAGGAAACCGTCTGTCTCTAGGAAATTTGCTAAGCTTTCTCCGTTCTCTGAAGCAGCCCTAGCTCAGTGGGTTCATCCTCCCAAAGCGGATGCCCCTGTCTCCAGGCTTTCTAAGTCCACTGCCTTGCCTGTGGATGATGCATCTACTCTGAAAGACTGGACTTACAAGAAGCTTGAGACTGGTCTCAAGGCTATTTTTGCGACGGCTGGTTATGCCCCGTGCCCAGCTTTTGCTGCAGCATTGGTGAATAGAGCTGTGGCTGTTTGGACTGAACAGCTCACTTCAGCTGTCCATCAGGGGGCTCCTACTGCTGACATGTTGCGGCTTCTTGCCAACATCTCTGAGGCTCAGCATTATGTTTCTGCTTCCTTGTTTGACGCTGTGCATTTGGTAGCCAGGGCATCAACTATGTCTGTGGTACCCAGACGTGCTCTTTGGCTCAAGATCTGGTCTGCTGACACGGCCTCCAAGAGGGCTCTACTGTCCTTGCCCTTTCAGCGCAGCTCACTGTTTGGGCCTGATTTCAAGGATCTAATCAGTGAAGCCACTGGAGGGAAGAGTACTCACCTGCCAGTGGTCCAGAGGAAGAAGGCACCTATCAAAAATAATCGTCTTTTTCGACCCAGGCTACGTGCTCCTCATCCAAGCCTAAGCAGCAATGTCAGTAGTCTGACATTCTTTTTGTCATTTCTGAGGGTCCCAGGGCAGTGAAGCCTGCTTCCAAGGTAATCATTGCTTCTTGGATCAAGTCTATTATTCTTAAGGCTTACGAACTTAGGAAGAAGCATTTTCCCTTTCGGGTCACAGCTCATTCTATGAGGTCTATTAGGGCATCTTGGGCCTACAAAAATCAGGCCTCTGCTGATCAGCTGTGCAAGGCGGCCACTTGGTCGTTTGTGCATACCTTTTCCAAACACTATCGTGTGGATGTGCTGATGCCAGTTTTGGGAGGAAGATCATGGAGGCAGCCTTGCCTGTCTAGGATCTCCTTCGTCTCTTCAGTACTCTTTCATTTTTGAGCCCTGTTGGCTCTAGTTTAGTGTGCTGTGTAAAAGTTCCCGGGGTCTGTTTTTACCCATGTTCAGTGTCCGTTGACACTTTGCAGTTATTGTTGAGCTATTCATGATCCGTTGGTTCATTGGTGCTCTGGTGACTTTGGGGGCCTGCGCCTGGTCCTTGCCTTTCTTCCCGCCCTGGGGAACTTAATGGTTGGACATCCCAAAGTTACCAGTAACCTGTATTGGATGACAGAGAAAAGAGGATTTTAGTCTTACCTGTTAAATCTTTTTCTCTTAGTCCATACAGGTTACTAGTCTCCCACCCTGTCAAGGGACCATGCTTGGCTCTCCTGTGGCAGAACGTGGGGGTCCTTTTGGGTTCTTGCTCACAGGAGTCTTCCGTTACCTTCTTACTAACTAGTCAATATTTAGTTTTCAAATCTTACTGGAAGGGGATTGGCTAGCTACAAGCTAAGGAGAGGAGGTAGGCTTCACCCAGCAGTCACTTCTCAGAATTGTTCCTGCCTACTTAAAGGGGCTGATCACCTACCCAAAGTTACCAGTAACCTGTATGGACTAAGAGAAAAGGATTTAACAGGTATGACTAAAATCCTCTTATTGACATTTTTTTGTCAAAATCTTAATAGAAAACATGGGGCAGCCTAAGCTGATGTCCGTGGCACACCTAAGTACCACGCCACCCTGGTTGCGGAACACAGCCCTATAGGACACTATGATTCATAACTATTTTGTATTTTTTCATTTATTGCTGTCGATGTGACACTGTCACCTTACATATTTCTTCAATAAAACTTGTTCAGCTGACATTTCCTCTGATTGCAGCTCCTGCCTCTGTTTACTACTGGGTAATTCTACACCAGGCACATTACCCACATTACATTAGCAATGATATATCTGGGTACTCCATTTTTTAATCAGAGCAGAATACTCTGCCCTTTGCCTCGGACAAAGATAAAAATATTTTCTTCAATTATCAATAGCAGTGTTCTGTCTTGCATCATATGTTCCCTATTATGCAGCTGGCTTAAAGCGGAACTACCACCTTTAAACAACTTTAGCTTCAATAACTCCCCATCTGGCAACTAGCTGCTTAGTAGCGCTAGTAGCCAGAATTATTGCCTTGTTTAATAAATGTATTGATTCTTCCGGGGCTGACAGTCAGGACGGATTGCAGACATCTTACCATAGTGACGTCCGCGCACCTGCTCTGTTAGTCCCAGTCGGCTCTAGTAGGCGTTGCTAGGAGCTGTTTGGCTCCGGAAGGGACTGACAGAGCAGGCTCGTGGACGTCATTATGGCAAGATGTCTGCGATCCATCCTGCCTGTCAGCCCCGGAAGAATTGATAAATCTATTAAACAAGGTAATAATTCTGGCGACTAGCACTACTAAGCAGCTAGTCGCCAGATGGGGAGTTATTGAAGCGAAAGTTGTTTAAAGGTGGTAGTTCCACTTTAATACTTCACTTCTTAGTACATCAACCTTACAGACTCTGCTTCAAGAAAACCTATTTCTGTACTAATGTCAGCTTCATGTGACCTTAGTCTGATCATTTTATCTCTCTGCATTGTAGATTGTAAGTGGGAGTTTTTATTTAGCCCATATGGAATAGTTGGAGTGGTACAGAATTACTCCAATTACTCTTAGTACATCAGCCTCAGTAACACTAGCAATAATTATTGTGACAGACAGAAAAGCGTCAGTAAGGTCTCTTCCAAGATGAGCTCAGATTATAAAAAAAAAAAAAAAGACTTAAAAAAAGAAAAGGTATATGTGTTGCATGAAACAGTTACACAGGATACACCAGCCTGGACCTCTGTTATTCTTTGGAGCCACAAGAGAGAGCTCATAGGCTGGGAATGGGGTGTCTAAAATCACAAAGTGGGTGGGTGGGCAGGATTTGGAGAAAAAAAAGGTAGGGTTTAACATAAGAATGGGCAGGAAGCAGGCGGGATAGACAATAAGTGGATGGCATTACCTGGGAAACTCACCAAAGATGGAGAATCAGCCTCTGTCCCTGGAGACCCAGTAAGTAAAGGGATAGTAATACTTAGTTTTATCTTTATTTTATTTTGTAGGCATTAAAAAAACATGAAGAACGTTATAAGTCTTATCTCTCAAACCTTTATGGTTTAATTGATATTCACAAGCAAAGTTTCCCTCCCCCGTAAAGCCAGATCAGAAGGGAGGTGCCCAGGTAGACTGCAGAAAGGGACAATCTTCAATTAAGATAAGGGAAAAGCTGAAAAACTTGTCAAGGGGGGAAGGGCTTTCATTCTTTTCATATAAAGAAGATTGTCCCCTGCTGTTATCTGTCTGGTCTTACAACCAGATTCACATCTGAGAAGAGATGGCTTACACTAGGTAAAAGGGGCGGGAGGGGAAACTTTGCTTGTGAATATCTCTTAAACCATAAAGGTTTGAGCGATAAGACTTATATCATTCTTCGTGTTTTTTTAATGCCTACAAAATAAAATAAAGTTAAAACGAAGTATTACTATCCCTTTAACTCTAAAAAGCAGAGTCTCTAGGGCAGTTTCAGAGCTCTCAGGTAGGAGTTTGTGGTATAAATGATTTGTGTATCCTTGTACTCACTCACTGATAAATCAGGGATTTGGAGACACGTCAGAAAATTGCTGTAGTTTTTACTTGTTTTCTATATCCGTTTAAGCGCACTCAAAGGGTTAAACCCTTTAGTAGACGGAATCCCCATGTGTTTGGGAGAGAGCGAAATACAAACTGGCTGGATAGAAAGACTGACAAATCGTAAAGAAATATAGACATAAATGACCATATGCACAAAGAAAAGTACAAACCCGTTGTATTCTAGGAACAAATAAAAAAATGTGACCATTGATGTAAATGGAGCTTTTAACCTCTTGAGTGCTAGAGAAGCCACCAACGACTCGCTAGAATTTACGAGGTTAAAAGCTCCATTTAAATCCATGGGAATTTTGGGAATGCATATTAGTTTGCTATGCTGCAATTGGTTTGCCCTAGAATTGCCTGACCCACAGACAAATAGTCCATCAATTAATACACAGTCAAATAGCATACATGGATATATATAGATAAGAACAATTGTAACTGTTTATTTTGAGTTTTACGGATCCTGTTACAGTAATGAGTTAATGTGCATAAGTACAGGACGTTTCTCTGTGGTTGCTCCCAATAGGACAGTTATTCTTGGCCAGGAATTTCTATTGTCAGGAAGAAGTTCCAGGCAACGTGTGATTATCTAGTAAATCTTAAAGAACCACTGTCACCATTCTGTAACTTGCTAATGTAACAGTTCAGCTTTGTATTAAACAGAAACATTAAAATCTTTTGTAACAGAAAATACATACTTTATGCTATATAAGATGTGGTGAGACAGCTGAGTTGATCAATGCACCAGCTGTGGAATCTGGGCAAACCACAGGGTTGCAGAGGGTCAAATATCTGCCAAGCCACACTGCACCAGCATGGCTTGATGAGAAGGCCTTCTCCTTGAGTGCTACAGAGGTCTAATAGTCAAGTGGTGCAGCTGATTTGCTCAATAATTACTCCTCCTCAGATTTTTGCATATGGTCCAAAATCCCAGGTTCATCGCTCTGCAAAATGTTGCACACCCCCTTGGCACTACCCCAGTTTCTGTGTAACTGCATCATTCTCTGTTGCCCATTGTTTTCCCGCCCACCACAGAAAATTGCATTATATATTTTATGGCTTTTGTATCTTTTTCCCATCCAGACTGATCTAAACTACTGTTTACACGCATAATAGGTACCTAATTTTTGTCTGAATAATTGATTGGATGATGAGACGCTTATAATTAGTTGGTAGCCAGGCTGCAGAAGCGTCTTGTCAGTCTCCGAGCGGTTTTAATTTATTAGTAATATATATAAGTCAAACACATCTAGAGGTTAAGAGAAAAGCTTTTCTAATTTATTCCTGTGGGATAATTAAGAAATACAGTGGTGTGAACGCAGAAGTCTCCATCTTCTCAAAGTGTCTGAACATCCGACGTTCTCATATATTTCATCTCAGGAATGATATCCTACAGGGATGTGAATTTTTCTGTATAAACTGGTTGTTATTATTTTCATTTTTTTTTTAAGAAACAATCATGCTAATTCAAGTTGATCAAATATGAATGTTTCCATACCTTGATAAATAATATTGTATACGCTGGGGAAGCTATTTTTCTTGCACTCTTCACTTCCTGTGATATGTTATACAATAGAAAGAATAGGTAATCCTGACCAAGAAGTCAGGTATGTGTCTGTTTAATAACAGCAAATACAATTTCAAGTATACTCAGTTCTATGAAGAAGTACAAATACCAAATACACATAAATATAAGTGAATAATGTTAAAATATGTTTTTTCATATAAGAGAGATTTGTATTATACCATTATTGTCCATTTAAAGTGGAAGTTTCCCTTTAATTCAAGTTTGCATATTTGAAAGCCACATTAAAATCTGCCTACAGTGAGGGAAAAATTATTTGATCCCCTGTTGATTTTTTCTATGTTTGCCCACTGACAAAGAAATGATCAGTCTATAATTTCAATGGTAGGTTTATTTGAACCGCGACAGACAGAATAACAACAAAAAAATCCTGAAAAAAGTATTTGACCCATTTGCAAAATATGACTTAGTACTTGGTGGCAAAATCCTTGTTGGCAATCACAGAGGTCAGATGTTTCTTGTAATTGGTGACCAGGTTTGCACACATCTCAGGAGGGATTTTGTCCCACTCCTCTTTGCAGATCCTCTCGAAGTTATTAAGGTTTCGAGGCTGATGTCTGGCAACTCGAACCTTCAGCTCCCTCCACAGATTTTCTATGGGATTAAGGTCTGGAGACTGGCTAGGCCACTCCAGGACCTTAATGTGCTTCTTCTTGAGCCACTCCTTTGTTGCTTTGGCCGTGTGTTTTGGGTCATTGTCATGCTGGAATACCCATCTATGACCCATTTTCAGTGCCCTGGCTGAGGGAAGGAGGTTCTCACCCAAGATTTGATGGTACATGGGCCCCATCCATCGTCCCTTTGATACGGCAAAGTTGTCCTGTACCCTTAGCAGAAAAACACCCTTAAAGCATAATGTTTCCACCTCCATGTTTGACAGTGGGGATGGTGTTCTTATGGGTCATAGGCAACACTCCTCCTCTAAACACGGCGAGTTGAGTTGATGCCAAAGAGCTCGATTTTGGTCTGATCTGACCACAATACTTTCACTCGGTTGTCCTCTGAATCATTCAGATGTTCATTGGCAAACTTCAGACGGGCCTGTACATGTGCTTTCTTGTGCAGGTGCCCTTGCGGGTGCTGCAGGATTTTAGTCCTTCACGGCATAGTGTGTTACCAATTGTTTTCTTGGTGACTATGGTCCCAGCTGCCTTGAGATCATTGACAAGATCCTCCCGTGTAGTTTTGAGCTGATTCCTCACCGTTCTCATGATCATTGAAACTCCACGAGGTGAGATCTTGCATGGAGCCCCAGACCGAGGGAGACTGACAGTTATTTTGTGTTTCTTCCATTTGCAAATAATCTCACCATCTGTTGTCACCTTCTCACCAAGCTGCTTGGCGATGGTCTTGTAGCCCATTCCAGGCTTGTGTAGGTCTACAATCTTGTCCCTGAAATCTTTGGACAGCTCTTTGGTCTTGGCCATGGTCGAGAGATTGGAATCTGATTGATTGCTTCTGTGGACAGGTGCCTTTTATACAGGTAACAAGCTGAGATTACAAGCATTCCTTTTAAGAGAGTGATCCTAATCTCAGCTTGTTACCTGTATAAAAGACACCTGGGAACCAGAAATCTTGCTGATTGATAGGTGGTCAAATACTTATTTCACTCAGTAAAATGCAAATCAATTTATAACTTTTTTGAAATGTGTTTTTCAGGATTTTTTTGTTGTTATTCTGTCTCTCACTGTTCAAATAAACCTACCATTAAAATTATAGACTGATCAATTCTTTGTCAGTGGGCAAACGTACAAAATCAGTACGGGATCAAATAATTTTTTCCCTCACTGTGTATGTCATGTTAGCCAAAACATCAGCAAATGTACAGTTAAGGAGATATTTATTTGCTACAGTATGCTAATGTATGCTAATTGCAGTACATGTGCAGTACCAGTGACATTTAATATGCTAATTAAGCTTTTCAGTGATGTGTCATATGCTAATGAATCATTTTCAGTGATGTTTCACATGCTAATAAAGCTCTGTGCGGTACCAGGACATTTTCACTTTCACTTTCCCAGAAATATAAGTGTGAATATCTCCTAAACTATACATATGCTGGAATTTTGGTTAACATGACACACAGGCATGACGTTTTCAAATATGTAAACAAAATTCAAGTTGATGGTTCCACTTTAAATTGCAATTACAGTGTTTTAATAAGTCTGCTTCCAGAGTAAATAGGCTGGGGTACGTTGTGCAGCCCCAAAACAGTACCTCTGTTAGTTACTTTGTTACCAGTCAGCCATTTGGAGGATCATAAAACTGCTATCTTAAAGGGATAGTAATACCTGAAAATAAGTTTATTTTATATTGTAGCCCTTAAAAAACCATGAAAGATGATATAAGTCTTATCTCCCAAACCTTTATGGTTTGGGAGATATGCATATGTAAGTTCACTTTTCCTTGCTGTTTCAGCCAAGTCTGCTATCTAGTGGACAAATTTGGAATTCGGTCCACATAGCAACCGGCAGCTCTTTAGCAGTGCCGAGATCACGATCTCTGAAAAGAACTACTTAATTGGAACTGTGTACAAAGTGTGCCTGGCTTGAAAGCACACTTTGTACACCATTCCAATTAAGAAATTATTTTTAAAGATCATGATCTCAGCACTTCTGGAGAGGCACTGCTGGTCGGGCAACCAGATTCCAAATCTGAAGGGTGGAGCAATGACATCACTCCAGGGGAAACTTTACTTCTGAATATCTCCCAAACCATAAAGGTTTGGGAGATAAGACATATCATTTTTCATGGTTTTTTAAGGGCTACAATATAAAATAAACTTATTTTCAGGTATTACTATCCCTTTAAACACACTGATATTGGGCTGGAACACATCCAGATTTTTATGGCACTCAGTCCAAACTTCTTGGGGTACATGCTCAACCTCAGCAGGCCCTTAGAGTCAGGCTTAGAAGCCATTCACTAGGGTTTATGTGGGTTGCACGTACTGGCCAATAAGACTGAACTTCAGAGGCTCATAGTTCACTGTTTTTCACAGGACCATTTAGGGAGTTCCTGGGGTCTCTTTCAGAACCCTATTCTGTTCCTCAGTGGCTCATTGAGGCTCTGCATTATCATCAAGTCTACTCCCAGATAAACATATCTGTTGGTAGGTTGGTATCTTACAGTTAAAGGGTTTACATTTTAAGGGGTGCGCTATGCATTGCACAAGATTCTGGCCCTTAAACCTTCCAGAGGGTTGTTCAGTGCATTGCAAAACAATGCATTCAGGGACATATTTCCGAATAGGCAGAGTAGGCAACTGTCTAGAGCCTAAGAATGAACCTGGGTTATATGATATACTGTACTTCACGCGAATACCTGTAAAAATGTGCATTTGTTTTCTAAGGCCTCAAATCTGCTCTTAGAGATGCTCTGAGGGAGCAGAGAATCTAGACTTTTCCAGAGCTCTCATTGATTGTCCAGGATTATCTGTCAGTGGACTGTGATAAGATAATGTCTCTCAGTACAAACATTAAATAAATGCTCTCTGAAAAGAACAAGTTATACATGAGTACAAAACTTAGGATTACATTTTAGTGATGTAACATATTAATAATTCACTTTACATGTGTTAGCTTTAGGAACTTGATAAACCTTTGAGGGTTGCATGCCTCTCTGGCACTCAAAAGGATAAAGTTATGCCAACAACCTATTTCATTTTTTGGTGTTAGTGTTCCTTTACCCATGTGACAGAGCTTGCCAAGCAAACTGTAAAAATCCTCAACATTTTGCATTTAATACAATCATGTTACTTTTAATGCTAATTTCCCAAACTTACTATTTTACACTATTTATCCATTTAATTTGCATTCCAATTTTTATAAATCTGTATTCCAGTACTTGCAATCATAAACATCAATCAACTATTACATTGCTTGCATCTCATTCCTCATTTTAACTTGATTCAAAGAGGAAGAGTGAAAGAGTGTGGATTTAATGTACATATGGAATAAGTAAAAACTAGCCCACATGTCTGAATAAAGGAAGAAAACCATAAAACAGCTTGAATTACTTCATCTCCAAACTCTCCCACACTCTAACTCCAAACACATACCTTAAACTCTAAAATACTATCCCACACTTAACCCTAACCCTTATCTTAAACTCTAATACTAATTGTAAAACATAAACCTGACTCTAAATTGATGCTAGCTACAAGGCTTTTATTTACAGTTCTGGGTAGCTGTCAGGAGCAGGATTGCAGAGAAACCATCCATTGGTTTAGGTTTGTAAACTTACATCAGTGTAGCTGTAGTCATTGGTGCCTGGCCCAAACTAACTGGTTACAATACTGAGAAACATACAGTGACAGCATGAGTCCACAATAGCATGGTGCTGATAGACTGCAGACACTGTATCGACTAAGGACTAAAATGTAGATGTCCACAAATCAATGACTTGGCAGAATACAACAATAATTGATTATTTGTGTAATCATGTATAATAGGAAAGACAATACACAAACAAATCTATGAAAAAGTATAACTATACCTGACAAACAAACCTTGCTCTTGAAGTAGAATGTGAAATATATGTTTTGTTGGTGACTGATAATCCCAATGTTGCAGTATTATACCTTTAATCCTTAGATATCCCCATTCCCCAATAATGTTCTAGACAAATTGGGGTTATCTCCTTGCCTACTCAATTTCAACCAGTGTATCTGCACATTACATTTAGCATTGTTGTGTTTCTTTATAAGTTGCTACTTTAGATTATTTTAACCCGCTCAGTACCAGAGGTGTCTGGCATTGATTCAAAATGCAGTAAACTCCCCTCTGTAACTTAACCCTTTGAGTGCCAGAGGGGTACCCGTTGGGTACCCCTCTGGCACTCAAAGGGTTAATCATTGCACCTTTTGCATTTATATTTTTGATTATTACTCTACACCAGCGATTCTAAACTGCAGTCGTTGTGGGATACCAACAAGTCAGGCAGTCAGGATTTTCCTGATTCGGCACAGATAGATTAGTCATCTGTAATCAAGCTGAGATATCTTGGAAACACACAATAATGGTAGGTCCTGAGGACTGCTGCTGAGAATCACGTCTGTACTCTGCTCTTTAAACTCAATAAATCATTGGTTCTCAATCTTTTTTTGCTCAAGGCACACCTAACACGCAGTCTGGCATTTTCGGGGCACCCCTATTATTTTCTGTCATTTGTCAAGGGCGTAATGAATGTTACAAATACATAAATACAGAGTTATAATTAGACCTCACAACTAAAATAAACATATTGTGCATAGTAATAACCTTAAATACACAGTTGGGAATCTACATTCACATTTTTGTCAAAACCTTATAGATAAAATGCGGCACTCTAAGTGGATGTCTGTGGCACATAAAAGTTCCACGCACCCTGCTTGTGACACACTGCAATAGATACTATTACATGTACTGGTAAAACAGAGTTTAATTAAATGAGCCTCTTGAGGTGATTCATTATTTAAAGGGATAGTAATGTTTCATAATAAAAGCAGCTCTAATTAAACATCATAGTATCTGGACTTTGGAGAGTGTTATTTCAATTCTGTCAGAGTTGTAGTTCAAGAGTAATTCAATAATAAAGTATCCCCCTCCCGCCCCTTTTACTGATGTAACACTATTCAGCCAGATCAGAAGGGAGGTGCCCAGGTAGACTGCAGAGAGGGACAATCTTCAATTAATATAAGGGAAAAACTTGAAAAGCTTGTCAAGGGGGGCAGGGCTTTCATTGTTCTAATAGAAAGAAAATTGTCCCCTGCTGTTATCTGTCTGGTCTTACAACCAGATCCCCATCTGAGAAGAAATGTCTTACACTAGGTAAAAGGGGCGGGAGGGGGAAACTTTGCTTGTGAATATCTCTTAAACCATAAAGGTTTGAGAGATAAGACTTATATCATTCTTCATGTTTTTTTAATGCCTACAAAATAAAATAAAGAAAAAACGAAGTATTACTATCCCTTTAACACCCTTGTGTGCTGCTCATTGAGAAGCAATGCGTTAATATATATCTAGTATCTAAGATGTTAACAATTGCTATCCAATCCTATTTTAATTGTTTAGAAAACAAATCCTCACCGTGCAGCATACACTTATCCTACAGGCTGTGCCACTGAGTGGCTACTAGAGGGGGAGAAGCTAGGAGGAAAAAAGAAATACAAAAGCGTTTCACTCCTCCATAATGTATAGCTCCCCCAGTATCTCACAGCAATCAGGTGCTCCCTTTGTAAGTATGGTCAAGGTTTAGCTCTTGCTGTCATTTCCCTGTACCCGGGTATGTATACTATGTGCGTGTGTTTTTGTAATATGGTAACATCATTGATGAAGTTGAAAAAAAGCAACACACACACATTTTAGCAGCTTTAGTATTTTCAACACTCCAAAAACGTATATGTCGTGGCTCATATAGATAGTGGAATTCTTGGTAAAATAAACAAAATAACTCTGTCCATTAATGCAATACTAATACTGTTCAAATAAGTGAATGTTTCCTGTACCCACTATATAAATTTAATGCCAAAAAAGGAGATGATACAGTCTACAAGCAGGCAGTCAGTGCAGTCTGTTGGGATGAAAAAAATTATCACTTTATTGCAAAAAACATATAAAAACATACTTGCTGACAAAAATGAATATAGGAGCAAAGAGAGATGTCTAACAGCGATATCACAAGTTGGTTCTCCCTGCTTGTACATTGTATTGCAATAGACTGGTGCATTATCTCCTTTTTTGAGGTTGAGAAAGACCTGCCATCAAATTCAACCATTGCCTTTTCTCTGGGGGCATATGTATCTGGGGGCATATGTATCAAGGCATTCAGGAAATGGGGAGTCATATAATGGGCCTTATTTAGAAAGCAAACAATGAAACTATGGAACAAACTACACAATGGGGAAGTTTTGAGTTAAATGTGGCATGTAGCCCCTTCATTGCTAGAAAAGTCTCCAGTTAACTAAAGACCTTTCTGGCATTCAGGGAGTAAAAGGCACACTTAATTAACCCTTTAAGTACCAGAGGGGTACGCAATGCATTGCTTTCCTCTCGGGCACTCAAAGGGGTAAATCAATAGGCAGTGTCCCCAACAGAGTAGATGGCTTTCTTCAAAACTGTTCATCCTGTGTTATTGATTTGTTTCTCGTTTTTGTAAGATTTTTGACATGTTTGGGTACCAGAATGTACCAGTGCTATGCTGTAAGTGTGTGTATATGACCATGCACATGTTTGTATATGTGTATCAGCCACTCTCACTTAACCCTTTGAGTGGCAAAGAGGCATTCATGCATTTCATCACAATGCGTTGGCTACTTCTCTGGCACTTAAAAGGTTACGAGAAGCCCATCACGAATTATGTCAATATGGTTTTTGCACGTATCTGCCCCATTAATCTTTCAGTCAGTTAATATACACATACAATTTCTATATTACATTAACAAATAATTCTATGTAGACAGTGTGGATTTTAGCACCACAGGATCAGCCTGTGGCTTATAAAACATGGAACCTGAGAGCTGTATATGCTGATAGGTATAAATAGATAGATGGATCGATGGATACTGACTGCTCTCTTTTGCTCTCATTTGTCTTTTCATAAAATTATATTTCTGTGTATTTGACATACATAAAATAACAGTACAAATATCATAAATCTCTTCATCCAAAATATAATTTATAATTGATAATAATAATATTCAGTAATTAAAATGTGCCCTGTAGCCATGCCTAAGGATGGTTAATGCAAACAGAAAAATCTATATATGTCATAATTAAAAAAAAAAAAAAAAATTACAATTTTAAGATTTCAGAATGAGGCCAGTGGGGGGAATGAACGGTCAAAGGTCAGAGTGATAAAGTCCTTTTTTGCTGTTCCTGTATAGGCTTCGATCAATTTCCTTGCTTTAGAGTATTGATTGCACATCCATTGGTATGCCTCTTCCTGGACTGATTGGCGTGTGTGTGATATGGGGGGGGGGTGAATTTCTGACCCTGAACATCATAAAGGAGTGAGAGGGTGACATGGTGTCCTGATCTATTGTGGGCCTGGTATTGGCGGTTACTTTGATTCGGATCACTGAGCATGAAATAAGAATCAGGGAGTTATAGCAGAATGGTGATGGGTCAGAACACGGCCAGCAAAATCTGGCACTTCAAAAGGGCAATCCTTCTTAGCTATGGAAAAAGGATCAATATTAAAAACAAAGTAGCAGTGTCATTTACCTCTTTAATTAGATGTAATTGGGATTAATGCTCTTATTTGGCTGTTTAGGTTGCTGTGATGTTTCTGGGTGCCAAGTGATGTGTAGTACCTTTGTAATGGTCTCATGACTACACAACACTGTACTGATTCCAGGAGAGTGAAAAGAGATTCTGGCCCTACTGCACAAAAGTCAGGAGTAAAGTAAAAATTCCCATTGAGTCATATGGGGTTTATAACACTTGATTGTTAGAGATGTCTTAGAGACCACTATTTAAATCAATGGGAATATTGGGATTATTTAATAATCCTGTATAGTGCAGTTGTCTTGCCTCAGAATTTCTTATATTTTACTTTGTGCATAAGGTCCTCTGTCACTTTACTATTGTACTATTTACTGTTGTAAGAGAGCTGTTAATCCCTGTGATTAGACAGAGGTTGTCCTCTTTCGTATCTAAAGGGTTAATTATGTCATCTGTACACAGCTGTTCGAACACACCCTTTTAGATAACATGCTTCATACAAGCACACCTGTTTATTCACTCCCTAACCCACAGAGCATGCAGACTATGCAGTCAGAGTGAACATGCATCCGGACATTTTTATTACCAGCAATTTCCCATCTTCTTCCTACTGTTCATCTGTGGACAAGTGTGGGATCTGGGGGCAGTGAATGTGTCAGGATGAGAGTCCTATCGCCTCAGATCTCATAACACAGGAAGGAAGCCTTGTAATATACAGGAAGAATCTGCTATATCCCTTCAGCACCACTGACATATCCCTACTACTTAATTTCTATATGGTGACTGTTTCACTAATATATCCAAGTTACACCATCACTTATATTTCCTGCCTGCATCTGTGTATGTTGTCACTACACCAGTATAATAGCTATGCCAAACCATTACTGCTATATCCTGACTTCATCTACTATATCCACAATCACTCCTATATCCTGACTGCAGCACTAGCCCCATCGAACATTATCTAGAAATGTCCTTGGAAAGTAGTATAATGTAGTGCAGTTCTACAGGTGCCACTTTTATGTTTTTGCTATTTAAAATTTTTGTTTTACAGACCTTTAGCTGATATCTGAATCCTATGTCTAGAGACGTGGATGAGCATGTTTGGGGGGTTGGTTGTAGAGAAGGTTGATTGGAATGGACTGATTAAAGGGATAGTAATGTTTCATAATAAATCATAGTATTTGGACTTTGGAGAGTGTTATATCAAAACTGTCAGCCTTGTAGTTCAAGAGTAATTCAATGATATAGTATCCCCCTCCCGCCCCTTTTACTGATGTAACACTGCTCACCCAGAGCAGAAGGGAGGTGCCCAGGTAGACTGCAGAGAGGGACAATCTTCAAGTTAAGTTAAGGGAAAAACCTGAAAAACTTGAAAAGGGGGGCTGGGATTTCATTGTTCTCACAGGAAGAAGATTGTCCCCTTCTGTTATCTGTCTGGTCTATGGACTGCATTCCACATCTGAGAAGAGACGGCTTACACTATGTAAAAGGGGTGGGAGGGGAAACCTTGCTTGTGAATATCTCTCAAACCATAAAGGTTTGAGAGATAAGACTTATATTGTTCTTCATGTTTTTTAATGCCTACAAAACAAAATAAAGATAAAGCGAAGTATTACTATGCCTTTAAGGGAGTTATGAATAATGTGATATGACAGAGGTTGTGTATGGGGTGTATGTTATTCCTTGGGTCACACAAAGCACATGAATTTTAGTCTCGCCCAAATGTAGGACATATGTGGAATATGTACTAAAGGGACAGTGTGAATAATGTATTTGTAAAGTGCCATATTGGTGCACAATTGTGTAATGCATTGCTTCGCCCCTGGCACTCAAAGAGTAGGAAATGTGGGAGTCTGTAATTAGAAAGCGCTACACAAATGGTGGCAGTATCACTCTGCATTCTGTGCCTCTGTACAGAGACGGCATTACCACCACTTCCATGGTTGCGCGCATAATAAGAATGAAACCTGAACAGGAAATGAAGTAGTGATTTATTATATTGCGTTTATGATTCTTGTGTCACGTAATATTGCACGTGCCGGGCAGAGTGGAGTCTTAGATCTCTTCATCCTCACGTGTGTACCTCACTGGGATACTGATGTACTAACTAAGAACTGGAGCAATGCTGTGGCAAACCAACTGCTAATAAAATAAATACATTCAAAAAGGCTACTGGTTTAACAAGAACTTTTAATCCCTTGGATTATATAAAGGTCTCCACTGCATTTCAAAGCAATATGTAGGAGACATTTCTAGCATTCAGTGGATTAAAAAAACCCATACACATCAATGGGAACATTTTACATTTCCTCTATAGTGGTGTTGGTTTGTCTCATATCTGTTCCAGTTTTCTTTGTACATCAGCCTCAGTATCCCACACACTGGTACTGGTACTGCTCAGATACCTTTTGCTATTAGTGGATGACTGAGCGTATTTCCTTGTGTAAATTAGCAAGGGTGCTAGTCCATGTGTTCTTAAAGAAGCAGTAATATTTGAATAAACATTTTAATGTATTCTACATTCCTATCATTCAATTGGTTAAAAGCTCCATGTAATCCACTTGGAATGTATATATCCTATATGGTGCAGTTAGTTTGCTCCAGAATTACTCCAGTCTCTCTTAGAGCACCAGCCTCACAGGTCTTAGATAAACTAGTGCAATGGAGCTCAGATCTGTCCACGAGGACTGTTAACAGACTGGAGGGTTGCACTAATGTGTGTTAAATTTTGCAGTAAGATAAACTCTACAGATTCTGTGTTATTCTATGCTGCCTATGCACTAAGATCTCTCATGTTGGAGAGGCTTTAGTGCAGGGAAACTCAAACCTGTCCTCAGGCTCCCCATAATGGTCCATGTTTTTGGGATCTCCTCACAAGCACAAGTGAATCAATCAGTGGTTAAATCATTTTGCAGGATCAGCTTCAGTTAACGACCTTATCTTGTGGTTAATTGAGGATATCCTGAAAACATTTAGTGCTGGAGGGGTTGAGGACAGTTTGAGCGACCCTGAGTGCATAGGCTCCATAGAATAATAAAGGAATTGGAGAGTTTATCTCCCTGGACTTGAGGGTTCCCCTGCATTTGTTCAGGTGAAATAATTAAAATGACCGGGTGCAAGAAGAGAAATCGCCAAGTCCTGGCCTTTATCAGTCCCTGAAGGTAAGTTTGAGAACACCACCCTATTGGATAACAAATTTACTTGCTTATTCTGGGAATAAAACCTTCAGATTCATCTCTAGGTCAATGTGTTGGGGATCTCTTTAGCACTCGAGAGGTTAAAAGACCAATTTAAGTGACTTTGGTGCAATTATTTGGTGCAGAGCTATTAAAAGTCTGTGCTGTCATCAAAAATGAATTAAGTTTCCAAATACACAAGCTTAAATTCAGTGTGACAATTCCATTTTAAAGTCTTATGGAAGGCAGATTGTGAGTGCCAGCATGTGCTAAAGCAATTCTTTTCTTCATCCGGAAGTGCAGGCTAACACCTGCAGAGACTCACAGGTGGATTTTTACATTCTCCCAGTGTATATGATATGTGTCTGCACTGTCATCTGATCAGCAATAGAGGGCACTGTGATCACCCACTTAATTTCCCTTGTGAGCGGCTGCGGAGCGTACAAGTGTCTCACACTCCCTTTGTCTCTCAAAATATCACAGCTTCATTGCAAGTGGGTGGTCCCCTAGACCCGGGGGTATATAACCTTTAGGTCTCCAATTGTTGGGATCTACAATTCCAGTCATCTCCCCAGCATTCATGCTGGTTGTAGATAATTATATTTGTAGTCTCTAATGGCTGGAGATACAAAGGTTTTCTCTCCCAGGTCTAGACCTTATCACCCATTAGTGATTCGCTGGGATCTTTATAGGCCAGTCCAACCCCGAGCTATTGGTTATTCAGCAAATTCTCCAACCGTTTATTTTTAATGTAATGGCAAATAAGAGCCATTATACCAAACGTTGTCCCCTTTTCTCATCTCCTCTAAAACCTCACTTTTTTAAATATTATGGCATATTAAATGACTATCCCAAGTAGTATTAATCCTTTGAGTGCCAGAGGGTTGTGCAAGTTACTCAAAAGGTTAAATTCCCCTGCTTAACTAATCCCTACCACCTTTACTGGGAGGCTATTCCATGACTTCACAGCTATTTGTGTAGTAATAAATAAAGATTTTTAAACTTGCTGATGTTTCTAGTATTAATTATGAGTAATATCTTACAGGTGATTAGTGGAAAGGTTTTTTTTTCTGCATAATTCCTGTTTGTTTACTGAAGTTTTTGCTCTTTCATGAAAGTGAACATCTATAATCATTAACAATGCTGCCCCTGGGAACACTCACCCCACTAACAATACGACTCCTATGTGACTCTCGTTTTTGCACACAACATCTATGCTGAGAATTCTCTCGTCTCTGTAAGGCAAGATAATTCTGCCTGAGTCCCATAATTAATGGGAGACATTTAGAATATCCTGGGACAGTGGTGAGATCAGCCCATTTTCCCAGGGGACGGCACAGCTGGTTTTAACAGTTCTTACCTTGCCTGGCCAGTAAATATCCCCACTTGGAAATGAAACAATTTCCCTAGCTCATGTGAAGATAAGAACATATTTTCCCACCTTATTGATGGGAGAAGGTAACAGTAAGGTTGACGTTTGAAGAAGAATTGGAGCAATTTTGGAGAAAACCAACTGAACCATGAAGACAAAAATCAATCTCCATTGATTTAACCTTAGAGTGCCAGAAAGGTATCCAATGCGTTGCTTTGCAATGCGTTGATGCTTCTTAGGCACTCAGAGGGTTAAATAGGTCTTTAAAGAGATAGTAATATTTTACAATAAAAGCAGCTCCAATTAATCTTCATAGTATTTGGGCCATGGAGAGTGTTATTTCAATACTGTCACAGTTGTAGTTCAAGAGTAATTGAATGATAAAGTATCCCCCTCCCGCCCCTTTTACCTAGTGTAACACTGCTCACCTCAGAGCAGCAAGACTGTCTGGTTGGATCTCAGAGAGGGACAATCTTCAGTGACCATAAGGATAAACCATCTGAGGGGAGGTGGCATACACTAGGTAAAAAGGGTGGGAGGAGGAAACTTTATCATTCATTTACTCTTGAACTACAACTCTGACAGTATTGAAATAACACTCTCTATGGTGTCAATACTATGAAGATTAACTGGAGCTGCTTTTATTATGAAACATTACTATCCCTTTAAGCTTTTGAACAGTAGAGATTCTGCAGTTCTGGGGTAGAATAAATTAGTCATAGGGAAAAGAAAATCCTCACTGATTTAAATGCAGTTTTTAACTGCTTGAAAGCTAGAGAGGTCAATGCAGTGAATAATTCTCTAGTATTGATGGGTTTATATGAAAGTATAGTTTACCCCTATGGTGTACTTTATTTGACCCAGTTTTCTTAGAACATTAGCCTCCATACTTTACACACTGCCCTCCTGCATCATACCTCCCAACATTTCAAATGGCAAAAGAGGGACACTTAGGTGGTGCTGTTGGGGGTGTGGCTGGTGGGCGAGGCATTACCGAGTATATTTAGGTTATTTAATGACCTAATGACACCCACTTTTTGTAACTAAATGATTTAGAACAAGACCAAAGAGAGAAACAGGCGCTAAACAACAAGCTGCAGCAATGTTAAGCTTTAACTGTCTGAGTGCCAGGGGTGAGCAGCACATTGCTAAGCAACATGTTGCTTGCCCTTCTAGTACTCCAAAGGTTAAAAATATGCTCTTTCCCTAAATTGTACCTTTCTGTTGGTTGTTGTGTCCTGGTTTTTTCCTGGGCCAAGTGCTGAAGCAGACTGGAAAGTGATGTGGGGTCTGTGCACAAGATCTCTGTGCAATGCCCCTCTGTGTACTGGTACCATACTGTACGTCGCCTGAGCGGATTGAGAAAGGCCCAGCAGAGGCAACTTTGACTGCTGGTTTGCTTGGTCAGATATTACGTGCAAATACCATAAAATTAAATTTTCACAGGACTTCATCAGTGGCATTCCACCTCCATGTCACTTCAAGGCCAGACAGGCGCTGAGGTAGTGTAATAGTATGTCCCATCCGCGAACATGCCACTCAGCTAACTTCAGAGAGAGTAGACATCCGATCACATACTAATCATCAAACACACACTAATTGTACCTTTCAGAAGAGGATCGATGGATCATCAGAACAAGAGGCTGTTTGAACACTTTCTCATGCACGTCGCCAGGTGCTGCACTGCACAGAGATACTCAGGAACTTCTTAATCAGAAGACAGCCAGAGGTTGAATACAGCGCGAATGCTGCACGCATGCGTAGCCAATTTGGCATCTCACACTCAGAGCAATGTGGCTCACATGATGTAAGCATGGTGTGTAGGTTGCGGTAGCGATATGGGCAAAACTTTAAAATGTAGGGGACAGGCCAGAAAAGCGGGACATACTGTAATGCTGGTGGGACAGTGGGTTTGGACCCTGAATTCGGGACTGCCCCTGCGTAAATCGGGACAGTTGCCTGGTATGCGGCATTACTCAAATAACGTAGTTATGAATGAATATATTTTCTTGTGCACTCTAGCAAGGGTATTATGAAAAAGTATAACTGTACATTAATGAAAACATATGATCAATGCACACCTTCATACCTCCCAACATTTCAAACTGCCAAAGAGGGACACTTGTGTTTTAGGTGGTATTGCTGGGGGTGGGGCTGGTGGGCAGGGCATTACTGAGAATGTTTGGGCTATTTCATGACCTATTGAGACCTTCTTGTGTAACCTAATAATTGACTTATAACAAAACCAAATTTTTATTTACACAGACTAGTTTATGAACACATATACTGACCTTTAAATAAACAATAATGTAATACACTTATATATACACCACACACTCTGCTCTCCTAAAAAAGAGGCACATCAAGGTGGGAAAGAGGGACAGAGGGATTTGGGTCTAAAAGAGGGACTGTCCCTCCTAAAGAGGGACACTTGGGAGGTATGCACCTTTTATTCAACCTCATCTGCTATGTTACTCTGTTATTATATGCATATAGTATACATGGGAACACAAATTGATGGAAGATAAGTATCAGTTTCATAAATACTCTGCCCATTTCCCTATATATCTACAAAGTTCACACTTATGTAATCCTTAACTTTTTGAATGCCTGCTTATATCTTTCAGCACCTTTTCACATGCATGAATGTTTAATCCCACTTCCCCCACGTCAGAAGCTGTAACACGAACTCCGCTAAGCTTGTATGTGTGCTTAATTCACAGGTGGATGACCAAATGAAGCTGCTGCAGAACTGTTGGAGTGAGTTACTGATTCTGGACCACATATTTCGGCAAGTTCTACACGGAAAAGAAGGTTCCATCCTTCTGGTGACAGGACAACAGGTAAGTCACCATTACCACAAGATGGGAAGGTGACCCTGTGAGGGCTAGGAAGTGACAAAGAGTTATGTATTACTTGTTAATCAGGGCATATGAATCCTTGTGCCACTAAAAGTTCACAAAATATTGGAATAAAAACCCTTTAATAGCGACAGTGAGAAACATCCTTATGTGTCAGAAGAAGTGGTAGAGGTTAATATAGTAACTGTGACCGTCAAGGGTCGTTAAGGGGTTAAGTGTTTTTTACTTTATTTTTACAGTGTGAATATTGCATTCTGGAATAGGCAGTGTATGCACTACAAAGCACAGGCACACTAGAGTTTAGTTACAATACATGATAAGTACTTCTCACCACTGCTATTCCTGGACACCAAGCAGTACAACAGGTGCACATTGTCACAGCTGTCACTGACACAATGAATGTGTCACCTGTTTTCATGATTACATTTCACAGGCAGAACCCAATGTGAACTGCTTACTGAGCCAGCCCTGCTGTGGCCATAGGAAAGTGATGCATTAAATGGGCTTAGAATGCAAAGGGACCAAAAGACAGTGATTTCACCGCATGCATTAGGGCTTGTGATTGCTTTAGTGCCTACTAGCAAGTCCATTGCTGAGATTTTATTTTGGGCAAGTACTAAACACCTCCTCTTTAGCGTGCACAGGGAAATGGTGCAACGTTACACTAATTTCCACTGTTAGTACATAACATAAAACAAGGCAAAGAGGAAAAGAACACCGTGAATACCCAAGTTACCCTCGTCTTGTGTAAACCCAGTTAAGGGTAGAATTGTCATAGTACATTAGTAAATTGGTACTAGGCAGCTGTAGGACTAGGAAATCGATTCCAGTGTCTTGTTCAGTTAGAATATAATCAGAACAAACCCCACCCCCCGTGACATATTTAACCCTTTGAGTGGCAGAGGGGTATGCAACGCATTGCTTTGCAATGCATTGCGTACCCCTCTGGCACTCAAAGGGTTAACCCTTTGAGTGGCAGAGGGGTATGCAATGGATTGCTTTGCCATGCATTGCATACCCCTCTGCAACTTAAGTCTTTCAGTGCTAGGGAGGTGTGTGCAATGCACTGACAATAAATGGGTTACACTGTGTCAGCCCCATAGGAACAAAGGCCCATATTATTCTGAAGTAAACCAACTACACCATAGGGGACAAATAAAATTTTCTGTTAAATTAAATTGGGCTTTTAACCCCTTGAATAACAAAGAGGTCTGTAATGCATTGCAAAGTAATATGCTGGAGACTTCTCTTGTATTCAAGGGGATATAAATATGTATTCACATGCATGGGGATTTAGGAATTCTCATTTTGTCCCCTATGGTGCAGATTGATTAGTCCAGAATAACTCTAGTCTGCTATTATAAATATGGGTTCTTGCATTAGAGATGTCTCTAGCTTCCAAGGAGTTAATTAATGCATGAACGATAACAAGAAAAAATGCTCGGATATAATATGAATGTGTTTCCTAGCAATTCCAAAAAGAAAAATATAGAAAAAAATATAGATTATGAGCCTTTAAGCATTTTTGGTAAGATTGATTTGTTACTGCTTCTATCTCTGAAATCCCCTAAGCCTTTAACACAAATGTGTTTACAAGGTTCTAATTAGCATTATATGATAATAGATTTTCTATCTTCATTTTCCTTTTAAATAATTTCCAGACAGACTAGGAAGAACTCCACCATGTCTTATATTTGCACATTCAAAAAAAAAAATTAGAAAACTATTAATTTGATTGTTCTCTATTTTTAATTGCAAATTGTTGCCAGAAAATCTCCAGACAGCCCTACTTGTTCTGTGATGGAGGCTGACACACATAATTATGGAAATTAGACATCAATAAGTATAAAAAATGTAATCTAACATGGTCTGACTGAATGGCAGTTGATAGAGGGAGATATACATGATGTTAGCTGTTTCTGCAGATATTAGCAGATATGATATTAATTTATTGCTTGTGGTTTGAAAGATTAACTCACAAAGAAAATGGGAATATTACAAAAATGAAAATCCAACATAAATGAATACTAACACTCCCAAATAACAACCCCCAACGATCTTACTAAGATCACAAAAATTATAATGGTCAATATATACTTCTCTTAGGTCCAGTATGGAACACAGATGCCATGGGGTTGAGTCCCTCCAAGCCCATGGTACCTGTGTTCTCTATGGACTAAAGAGAAAAGGGTTTAACAGGTAAGAACATCAAAATCCAAGATGTTATTTCTTGAACAAAGGTGCATAGGGAAGATTCATAGGGGATATTAGGATTTTCTGGTCATAGTAAGGCAAGTGGGAGGTTATTATTGGAGGAATTTAGCCTTCCTTTAATCCATAAAAATAATACATACATGTCCATTCATCCTGCTATTCTTCCTAAGAAATATTCTAGTATTTTCTAAGCCACTGAATCAGGGGCAGGGGGATTTGTTGCAATTTGCACCAAAATGGTAGAGTAAGATGTGAATATCGAAATGTATGCATGTGTCATTGGGAAGAAAAATAAATACAAGATCAGCCAGGAATGGGTAAAATATATACATATTAAAATATACATACCCATTCATGTCTAGACTACAAGCTCTTCTGGTCAGAGTCCTCACTACCTTATTTGTCTGTTACAATATTTCTTACTAGTATTATTGAAGCTTGTATGCTACAAACAATAGGGAATAATTTGGGGCAAACCAAATGCATCATAGGGGAGAAATCAGGATTCCCATTCAAGGGGTTAAGAACCTCATTTAATTTATTGGGGATTTTGCTAATTTGTATTCATCCCCTTTACAAGGTGTTTGCTCCAGAACTTGTTTATATTAAACCAGCCTCACTGTGCTTATTTGTCATTCCATTACAAAGCTCTGCAGAAAATGCTGGCACTCATCAGATAAACAGTAAGAATAATATAGGGTCTGTTTTACAACTCTACCATTCACACAGTAACAGGTTGTGCCTAGCTATGGTGTGGATAAAAGAAGAAAGATGAACATCTGGAAAATAGCAGGCATAAAGGGGCTATTCAACCCTTAGTAAATTCCAGCGATAGTGACTTTAAATGGGGGGGGGGGGTTTGTATTTGAAAGGAAATTATCACAAAAAAGTAACTGAGCTTTATTAACCCTTTGCGTGCCAGAGGGGTACAGAACGCTTTGCAAAGCAATGCGTTCTGTACCCCTCTGGCACTCAAAGGGTTAAGCGCAAAATTGTGTGTATATTTTTCAGCTCTGTTTTGCCCTTAATCTTTTTTATAAATAGGTCAGTTCAGTTCCCAAAATGGGTTCCATGGAGCCCCTAGGGTTCTCTGAAGAAGTGCACAGAGTTCTGTGGAACAAACGTAACTGGGGGAACATGACTGGATTGATAGAGAGGCAGAGGTATAGGGCCGGATTTACATCCCAGGCAGCCCTAGGCAAGGGACTCTACCCATGGCCACATCGTCCTCACATGAACCTGCTCCTAGAACCAGACACTGTTTCATGGCACAGTAAATGCCCTTGGTCTGTAACAAGCAAGGCCAAGGCTGGAGAGAGTGCTATTGCATTTCTTTGCAGTGCATCGGAGATCTCGCTAGCATCCAAGGGATTAAATAATATCCTGTGAAGCAGTATAAAACTGGTACAAGACATTGACAGTTCTTTGGTCACACTGACAATTCAGACTGTGGGTGTGGCCAGATCGGCTGAGGTGCCCCTCAAAATGTGGAGTACTATGCAGTTGCCTACTCAGCCTATTGGAAAATCCAGCCCTGCTGTTTTACTAAGAAGTACTAGAGCATTTCTCGGGCAAGCTACTTGCATCATAGGGGATAAATAAAAACTCATCCGTTTTAAATTTGCGTAACCCTCTGGCACTCAAATGGTTAGCCTTTAGCCCCATGCATGCTAAAGAGGTTTCCAAAGCATTCCTTCTCATTGTGTTCACCTCTCTAGCATTCAAAGGGTTACATTTAGCAATTTTAGCATGTACGTCAGTTGGAATTTTGGGATTTTTTTGTCACCTATGCAATCTCAGTGTGCTATGACTATCAGTGACCAAGGGAAAGACTAAAATATATCACCTGGTTACAAGCCCTGTTGCTACATATCTGCTACATGCTATTTCCCAAGCTATGTGCTCTGTGTGTGTTTCAGGTGGATTACTCTGTCATCGTTACACAGGCTGGCGCCACGTTAAATAACCTCATGAGCCACGCACAAGATCTAGTGTCAAAACTCCGCTCTCTGCAGTTTGACCTGAGGGAATTTGTGTGCCTGAAATTCTTGGTGCTCTTCAGTCTTGGTAAGTCTCTGATTATTGTCTCTACTCATTATGTCACTTTGACCCCCAGGCAATTTTTATTACGATTCAGGGACTTGATTATATAAATATGGTGGTTTGTTTTGTTCAGAATTGTTCCACTTTAGTCTTTATACATATTCTGTACAACAATCAGCTAACCTGGGAACTTTGTATTGTGGACTCTCCGGAGGGAGATAAATGACGAGATTTTTTGTCAAAAAGGGGTGGGGCTTAACATACACAGGAAAAAGTAGGAGAAACAGAGTGGGGAAGGAGGAGAAGTGGGTGGGGAGAGGAAGGAACACACTGGGAAGGAGCAGAAGTGGGCAGAGTTTCATTAGAAACTCCCCGCATCTGGAAAATCAGCCTCTGCTCCGGGGAGCCCGGTAATCAGTAGAAAAAACGGGAGTCTCCTGGGTAAATCCGGAGAGTTTCCAGATATGACAATCAGCTACATTTACTCAGCAGACACAATGGTCCATATGTGTTAATCTAAGAAGGCGCAATTCTGAAGCAAATCATCTATACCATAGGGGACAAATAAAATGCCCATTGATTTAAATGGAACTTTTAATCCCTTGAATGCCAGGGAGGTCTCTAACTCATTGTGAAGCAATGTGTTGAAGAACATTCTAGTATTTAACCCTTTGAGTACCAGAGGGGTACGCAACGCATTGCTTTGCAATGCGTTGCGTACCCCTCTGGCACTCAAAGGGTTAAGGAGTTAACAATAACAAGCTCCATGTAAACAAATGGGAATTCTGGGAATTTTGAACTTGTTCCCCATGGTGTAGTCAATTCAATGTCAGAATTGTACTACTCCACTTTTATACATATGGGATAATATGGAAATGATGATGACTGCGCATTCAGTGGAAAGCTGTGATGCTATCAGTGTGATGTACCAAGTAAGATGGACAATTTGTGTCCCTCAAATGGGGAGGTGCACTAAGGCGTGATAAAGAGGTGATAAAGTGGAGATGACTTCTCTAGTGATATCACTTCTCCAGTTCCTATGTTATTCTATGGAGCCTATGCACTAAGATTTCTTCAACTTGGAGATCTTAGTTTGTAAGCTCCATAGAATAACATAGGAACTGGAAAACTGATATCTCTGAAGAGGTCATATCCGCTTTGTCACCTGTTTATCACGCCATAGTGCATACCCCCCCCCCCCCCCCCAGAGGTTGTTCAAAACTCTCAGATCCTCTGCTTCTGAATAGCCATGAGATTGCACTGGAGCAGAGCACATGGTTCCTTTCTCATCTTCTGGTACCGGGTGCACAAATGGTAAATTATGGCAATAAAGTTATTTAGGGATCTGAACACAAAAGGGGGTTCATGACTGCAAAATAATAATGCATTTTTCTGAAGCTTTATGCGTGATGTGCCCATTATTTTACTCTACCTACCCGCTCCCAAATAGCTTTGAGTGACCGGTACTGAGAGGGTTAATATCTCTCCTGGCACAGTTGCACATCTTTATTAAACTGAATGTAATAAGTATTTTTTTCTTTTTTGTGACTAAGGCAAATCATTGATCATGAGTCACTGTGAGGTTTTATGTCCAGATCAATAGTTATTTGTTTAGCAGGAGGGAAAACTAATGTAAAATATATGGAGAGTGTGGAGTATTTTAAATAGTTTAATAAAAACACTTTGATTGCACTTCACTGGTTTAACCTCGTGTGGCGGGGAAAGGAAGGACTGAATGAATGAATATGTTTATTTATATAGCGCCACAAGTGTACGCAGCGCTTTACAATTTCAGGGTTTAAACAATACAGGGTTACAGGTGCTTTGTAGAGTGAAACATTGGGTGCGAGGTCCCTGTCCGAAAGCTTACAATCTAAAGAGCCTAGAATGATTGGACGGGAGGTCAATGGAAGACTGCTATCCACTTTTAACCCTTTGAGCACCAGAGAGATATGCAACACAATTGCACTCCGTTCTGGCACTCAAAAGGATAATTCTGTCCTTGCTGTTGTCCCCTTTGACAGAGTGAAGAGTTAATCCTTTGCATGCCAGAGGTATACGCAACGTAATGCAAAGCAATGCGTTGCGTACCTCTCTGGCACTCAAAGGGTTAAATCAGAATTAATCTAAAAGCGTCATGGAGGCAGATATATTAAGAAATCAGAGCAATTTTGGGGTAAACCAACCGTACCTAGTATAGGGAACAGATAAGAATCCTAATTGATATAAATGGGACTTTTAACACATTACGACCAGAGGGGTGTGTAGCACATTGCTTAATAATGCACTGCTCACCCTTCTGGTCTTTAAAGGGTTAACCCCTTGAATGCTAGATAACGCACCAACTCATTGCTTCCAAATCTCATTGGAATCCATGGGCACATGGCCACCTCAGGGTATGTTTTATAAAATTGAGTCCAAAAATTGCAGAGCCAATAGTTAAGGCTCTTAACCCTCTGAGTGCCAGAGGGCTACGCAACGTATTGCAAAGAAATGTGTTGCGTACCCTTCTGGCACTCAAAGGGTTAATTTATCAATGTATTACTTTTCAGCTGCGGTTTTGTTAATTAAAATAGAAATCCATGCAGCTTTACATACCTGAACCATTTTATTAGCATTGCTAACTTTTCTCAGAAGCAATGAGAATTTGTATGAACCCTTTGAGTTCCAGAGAGGCATCTATGCATTGGATACCCTTCTGCTACTCAAAAGCTTAACAGAAATGCACATTTCTATTAGCATTTCTAACTGGAGTTATACTGGAGTAAAACAAGTGCACCATAGGGAACAAGTAGAAATTCCTGTTAAATTAAATTGGGCGTTTAACCCAATGAATGCTAGAGAGGTCTCCAAAGCATTGCAAAGCAAAAAGCTCTATTGAAATGTATTTTATTTGTCCCCTACAGTGCAGTTGGTTTAGTCCAGATTAACTCCAGTTTGCTTTTTTCAGTATGGGCCAGCAATCCATTTTCACATAACTGCGCTATCTGCTCATTGCAGTTTGATGTCTTTCACTTTTACAAAGGTGCATTAAAGTGTCAGTAATGACATGTTAATAAAATGCTGTATTTTATGCCCGATGGTAACTACAGATAATCGCTTGCCTTATTTCCGATTTTCGTTCGCTAAATATGAAGATATTAGCTTATAAAACTGCTAGTGCAAGTGAAGTTCGGCGGCCATCTTGGAAACTCCCGTTATCAAGCGTGTTCCCTTCTACCAGTCCTTCTTTTGGTGTGCGCTCAGCAAATACCCGATGGGAGGGGGTGAGCAGTTTCCTATGTTACAACGTTGAGTCCTATGATCCATCTCTGCAGTACAGCCAACGCGTCACTGCAAAGAGGCTGGCTTTGACGTAGGCTGACTGAAGTTTGTGCCTCAGCAAGATCCATCGAGTCGTGTGACTCAAAACCAGATCTGACTCATATACTAGTGAGTTGATGAAAAGGGGCGGGAGGGGAAGCCTTCAGGAGTCAATCGGTTGCAAACGGTGGAGGTACAGACAATAAAAAAAATAATATAGTGTAAAAAAAGTATAAGGAATTAAATAATGCATAGTTTTTTGGGACATTACTATCCCTTTAACCCTTTGAGTGCAAGAGGGGTACAGAATGCATTGCTTTGCAATGCATTTCGTACTCCTCGAGCACACAAAGAGTTAAAAAAGAAAAAGACCCAAGTCCATCAAGTTCAGCCTTTGCCATATATACAGACTGTTGATCCAGTGGAAAGCAAACAACAAGGTACTGAAGCAATTCCCAGTGTTATATCTATAACTAGGAAACAAATACTTTCCTCACTGCAAAAAATGACAATTTGATTTCTCCTGGAACCAACATTCTAGTGATTTGTATTAACCCCTTGAGTGTTAGAGGGGTATCTGACGTATTGCAACAAAATAGGGGTGCAGTTCTGGAACAAGCCAACCTCACCATAGAAGAAAATAAACATTCAGCAAAATCACATTGATTTAAATGGGGCTTGTAACGCCTGGAATGCTAGAGAGGCCTACAACACATAGCTTTGCAATGAGCTGGAGAACTTTCTAGCATTCGGAGGGTTAAAATCCCCATTTAAATCAATGCTAATTGTCATTTTTCCCTACAGTGCAGCTGGCTTGCTTAGAAATGGTACCAAGTTAGCGTACTGAATTGCACTTCTAGGGTTAGATTCTGTTAACACCTGTTTTATCATATATAGATTCCTGTTGAATCTATGGGGAAACCTGGAGATAAACGCAGTGATAACATTAGCACCTGAAATGGAATCCAGCCCCTAGGGATTTATTTAATGTGAGGATTTCCATAATTAGCAAAATGAACTATTTGTGTGTCCGTCTATATAAAGTTACATCCCCTTTACTTTTCTCTCCATTAGTAAATCTGTGGGCAGTATGAAAAATGCAAAAGTGGAGGAATTCTGGGTAAACTCTAGTCACCACGGGGCTTAGATAAAAAGTCCAATTGGTTTAAATGGAATTTGAACCCTTTGAGTGCCAGAGGGGTATGCAAATCATTGCATATCCCTCTGACACTAAAGGGGTTAACTTTAATGCCAGAGAGACCACCAATACCTTGTTTGAACTTCTCTAGTAATTAAGAGGTTAAAAGTCATCTTTAAACCTCTGAGCGCCAGAGAGGCATCCAACGCATTGCACAATTCATTGGGTACCTCTTTGGCATTCAAAGATTTAAATGAATAGGAGCCTTTATTTTATACCCTTTGGTGCAGGTGTTTTGCACCCAGAATTGCTCCATTCTTGTGTTTGTACAAATGGACCTATGTCTCTCTGCCAATCATCTGCCTCATTTCCTCCTCCTTTCTAACACCCCCTGAACTCCTGTCTAACTCATGTTCTGTCCCTTAGTATTTCTGTCTCAGTCCGTCTCTTGTCCTGTATTTTTTGTTATCCAGCCTGTGCCTCCCCAATCTACCTCTCCCTCCTGTTCTCCACCACAGTTCTCTCTGCATATTTCTCTCTGCCTCCTTTCCCTCCTCCATATCTCCCTCTAACTCCTCTTCCTTCCTCTCTCTCTCTCTTTTCCTTCTGCTGTATCTTTGCTACAACTCTCGTTCATCACCCTCTGTAACTTACTGCCGGAAACACCAAGTAATCCTGTGTCTCTCCTCCTCAGTGTGAAACATTTTGCTTTCTTTTCCTATTGATGTAACACTTACAGGCGGCTGTAGAAAAATCAATAGAGACTTTTCATTTAGTGTCCACATGCAGAGCCAGTCGGGCCTTGCACTGGCCACACGATTAATCTCTGTTATTCCACTTTCGGTAAAAGATGTCTGTGTGCTTCCCTTTCTTATTTAGACATAACAGCACAATCTGTCATGTTTCTCTAGCCTTCCTCTCGCCACTAAATTTGAACAATTTGTACATTCATTGTAAGGGTCCAGTAACAAATAGAAAAAAAAAATTATTTTGTATTCCAGGTCATTTACATTTTATTTGTTATTATTATTAGTAATATCATTATTATATTTCAATATATAAACAGCTCCTTTTAACCCTTTGAGTACCAGGGGGGTGTACAGCGCATTCAAAGGGTTAATAGACGCTTAACAACGATATCAAATTCGTAAAGGGCAACTACCACCCCGCCTAAACTTAACCCTAAAGAATTATCCATCTGGTGACTAGCTGCTCAATAGTGCTAGTCGCATGAATTATTACCTCCTTTTAAAGAATTCCTACTGCTCCCGGAACTGACAGCCAGGAAACAGCGCAGACATCTTTGCATAATGATGCACTGTCAGTCCCTTCCGTTACCATGCAGCTCCTAGCAACACCTCCTAGAGCAGACTGGGATTGACAGCGCAGGTGCGCAGACTTCACTATGCAAAGATGTCTGCGCTGTTTCCTGGCTGTCAGTCCCGGGAGCAGTAGGAATTTTTTAAAAGGAGGTAATAATTCTGGCGACTGGCACTACTGAGCAGCTAATCGCCAGATGGGTAATTCTTTAGGGGCAAGTTTAGGCGGGGTGGTTGTTACACTTGAAGGTTTAGGTTTACTTACACATATACACTGATCACTGGGGCTTATATATCAATGCAAAATGAAAACAATTCTGTAACAAACCAACTAAACAAAGAGAAAAAAATGAAAAATTCCATAGAATTAAATGGGGTATTTAACCCCTTGAATGCAAGAGAGGTACGCAACGCATTGCAGAGCAGTCAAAGGGTTAACTGCTTGAATACTAGCGAGGTCTCTGATACATTCAAGAGTTTTAAAGCTTGATTTGGCAATTATGATTTTTCCTTATGGTACAGATTTTAAGCCATTATTCATGGTGTTTTGTAGTTATAGCTATGCCCCATCATATTATACTAACATAATGGAATAGCTTATTGTTTTATTAATAATTTGACATTAAAATTGATAATGCTGATATTCCCAGCTTCTGACACTAGTCATGCCATGCAATACTTCACACAAGCAATGCAGCAGCAGTTATTGTAATAACACGTGACATAACTCCCAAGTGTCCTTCTTTAGGACAGACAGTCCCTCTTTGAGACCTGAATCCCTCTGTTCCTTTTTCCCACCCTGGTGTCCCTGTGTTTAGGAGATCAGACTGCGTGGTATGTATAGAAGTGTATCATACTACGCCACAGCAATAAAACTAACATTATGTTTGTTTAACTCCTTAAGGGGTTAAACTGTCATGCCAGTTCCGGCAATTAAGGACCAGTGTCAGTGTTGGAACATCATGGAATTCTGGGATTGCAGCATGGCTACACACCACTCTGCCATCCCAGAATACTATGCGCGAAAAAAAGCACTCCATGGGCATTAATGGCCCCCCAAAGTGCCAGATTGAGATTTTGTTAAGGGTTTAAACTTTACCATATGCATTTATAAATTAGTCTGTGTAAATAAAATACTTTGGTCAAGCTCTAAATAACTTATTCATTAAACAAAGAGGTGTCAGTAGGTCACGAAGCAGCCTAAAACTTGTCTGTAATGCCCCACCCACCAGACACGCCCCGAGCAACACCCCTAAAACAAAATGTTCCTCTTTGGCCATTTGAAATGTTGGTAGGTATGATGTGATAACATGAAGAAATATGAAAAAGATGCATCCATGAAATATAATAAAAACAATATAAGAAAAAAACTGCCAGAAGGGATAAAACTCAAACATAAAGACGCTAGACCTAAATGGAAAGAAAATGTACAAGGAAGATCAGGAGTGCATTGAGAACCACGAGCTAAGACATTGACATTTCTCCTAATCCTATTTTATAATTCTCTAAGAATGTTTGTCAGAAGCCATCATGCGCAGTAGAGACGGCTGCGTGCGCTGCAGTCATGAACAGTACAGACTGCCCGCGCAGTGGATGATACTGAGCAAGGTGCTCCGAATTCAGACCGGAGTCCTCTCTGCACACCTTCCCAAGAAGAGGATGTAACACTGCTCACCTCAGAACAGAAAGGTGGTGTCCAGATGGCTATCAGAGAGAGACAATGTTCAATTAGTATAAGGGAAAAACCTGTCAAGGGGGAAGGGTTTTCATTGTTCTCCCAGTAAGAAGATTGTCCCTTGCTGTGAGCTGTCCGGTCAAGCGACCAGATTCCACATCTGAGGGGAGGTGGCTTACACTCGGTAAAAGGGACAGGAGTGGGATATTTCATAATTCAATTACTCTTGAACTACAACTCTGACAGTAATGAAATAACACTCTCTATGGCTCAAATACTATGAAGATTAATTGGAGCTGCTGTTTTTGTGAAACATTACTAGCCGTTTAGGGGGATATGCATGTAAGTGGAGCTTTCGCTATTATTGGAAAGTCATAAATATATGTTCTGTTTGCGATTCCTCAGGTTTTGATGCAAGAAACATACTAACTCCTTGATCCTGAATAAAACATGCTCCTAAATTAATGGCAAAGTTAGCCAAACGTATAAAAATGTGTGCTAATTGCTTTGCTAAATTAGGTGCAATCACTCATTCCCTCACAAAATGGAGGGCCTTTTAGCCACACCTACTTTTTGAAACACATTTGTTAAAAAAAAAACAGCACAAACGTTCGCTAATTAAGAAAAAACATGCACAATTTGTAACATTTTGGTGCTAATCCTTTTGCCATCAAAAATACACTATAAATAACGATTGTGCACCTTTCTTGCATTCTTCCTTTAGTTAGGTTTTTTAAGTCTGTAAGGACAAGAGGAATGAATGTGCATTGTGTCGCACATCCCTCTCGTCTTTAAAGGGTTAACACAGTAATATTTTATGCAGTTGATTGTATTTACTGAATCCCATTTCAGTCTGCGTTCAGTTCACACCTCCTCTCATTCACAATAGTTTTTTACAGTCTAAATTAGAAATGCTATAGAGAAAAGCCCTACCCATATTTGTTTATACTAATGAAAGAGCATTGGTCACAATACAGATACTGACAACATGCACCAGAGCAGAATTAATATATTGATATACCTGATGCTGGATAAAAGATACATACCAGAGGAACTGCTCCTGGTAAACAAATTAAAAGTCTCATATTCCCATACATATAGTTCTACTTTATGGTATATTTAGTTGAAGCTATTTTTATCTAAATGATTTTATTTTTTGCATTTTTCATCTTTTAAAATTCAATTATTTTTAATATATATATATATATATATATATATATATATATATATATATATATATACTGTTTTCATAAACTTTTTTTTAATAAAATATGTTATGTGCAGTATAGTGTGAATAAAACTCTGTATTAACCCTCTGAGTGCCAGAGGGGTGTGCAATGCATTACAATGCGTTGCACACCCTCTGGCATTCAAGAGGTTAAGGACCTTATAGAGAAAGCACTCTGGGGCAAACCAACTGCAGCATTGGGGCAATTAACATATTGTTGAGTTTGTGGGACTTTTAACTTGTTGGAGAGGTCTTCAATACTTTAACCAATGGGAATTCAGGAAATTTTATTTACTCTACATCAGGGCTGTCCCAAGTTCAGGCCTCAAAAGCTACCAACAGGTCAAGATTTAAGAATTTCCTTGTTTGAACACAGGTGGGCTATTCAAAATGAATGAGCCACTGATAAACTCACCTGTGCTTATTCAGGGAAATCCGTAACCCATTGAGTGCCAGAGGGGTATGCAACTCATTGCAATTCAATGTGTTGCGTACCCCTCTGGCACTCAGTGAGTTGAATCCTGGCCTGTTGGTGGCCCTTGAGGACAGAACATGAACAGCCCTGCTCTGCATAATGCAGTTCTGCTCAACAACTGCTATCTTTTGCTTTCTACATTTCCATACCTGGAAACTCTCTGGTTTTCCCCAGAGACTCCAGTTTTGAGAGTGCATTACCAGGTCTTCAGGGTAGAGGCTGATTCTCTGGGAGCTTCCTTTAAAACTCTGCCCACTTCTGCTCCTTCCCACCCAGTTCCTCCCACTTTTTGTCCTTCCCCAATCAGTCCTACCCACTTCCCTCCCACTTTTGTGATGCCCCCAGAAAGCCACATCCCCAACTGTGGGTAAACCCACCCCCATTTTAATTATACTTCCCAGCGGCACCAGTGGAGCCCCCTCTGTGGACTCCAGTAAAGAAAGTTCCCATGTATGTACATAACACCCATAATTCACTTTTAGCGTTGCCCCTGCTTCAAACTTCTTCGTTTTCTTTTTGTTTGTTTGTTTGTCTTTTAATTATTGTCTATGGTTGTTTAACTTTTATTGAGCACAAGGAGAGTGCCACACATTGGTTTGCAGTGCATTAGTACCCTTCGGATCCTTACAGGGTTAACATTTGTGTATACCAGTGATGCAGCCACCTTCCTGTTTTGTGCATAAAAATAAAGGCTGTGCAATAAACTAAGTTTGTTAGATAGGCTTGTGAATGCTTACTAACATCAAGTACACCAATGGCATGTAAGTAATTTATGCTATTACCTGGGTATAATGTATAGAGGATTTGTAATTTACTTATACACACATATGCCTGGGGCTTTCCTGGGACAGAGTAATCAAAGTGAGATAAAAGCAGCTCTGAAATCCTTCAGTCAGCAGTTGCTGAGTCTCCAGCAGGCTGGAACAGAAGACATCCACGGCTACACTATGGATTTGCTGTCTCTTTCATGAAGAATACAGAACCCAGGCTAATGGATGGGTTATTCTGTTTAATGATATTAGGGTATTATTGATATAGATGAAGAGTAAATGGTCTTGTTAGACCTCTACAACTGTATCAATTGATAGTTTGACATTTCCATTTAACCCCATGTAAAGTTTGATATCCTTAACCCCTTGCAAACCTTAAAAAAAGGGAGAAAAATATGTTCCTTGAAAACATTATTTAAACCATTATAGTGAATAAATCCAGACAATGTTACCCTGTCAGTCTGGTAATGTCACTGTCAGTATTTGGGAAGTGGTGATATCATTAGCCAGGAAAGCAGAGGATTCTGGGAAAATAAATAGTTACCATAAAATGATTTATAATTTATAATTAAGCTAGAATTATGGATTATATTTAGTAGTCCAGCTGGACTGATACCAGTCCTTTTTAGATGCCGGCAATACATAGATTATGTAATTAACCCTTTGCGTGCCAGAGGGGTACAAAACACATTGTAAAGCAATGCATTATGTACCCCTCTGACACTCAAAGGGTTAACTGGGAACTTTGCAAGCATGCTATAAAAGCATCATAGGTCAGCCAGGGATACCTGATAATCAAGCTGCCTGTAGATTTAATGTAGAAAATGCAGGGTTACACAGCCAAAAGCCTATAATTTTCTTAGTCAGTAACAACTGTGATGTGTATTAGTTACCTGGAGACCTACTGTAAGCATGCAATACTGTTCTCACCTAACACAATTCATTACTTGTGGCAGAAAATATTAATGCGATTTCAATAGACTTCTATCTAATTTCCAACCAACTTGATAATCTCGTGTACATATACCTCAGTAACAACCTACTTAGGTCCAAAACTATTAACTTTTAAGGGCACAGTTTTATAGAGGTATCTTTAGATATTTACTGAATATATGGAACTTAAGCCATTAATTATAGTAGTTACAGTAAGCTGACCAGACCTTCCCTTTAACCGGGAACACACAGGAAATAGGCTTCTGCTGGATTGCACTGAAATCAAAGCAGCCCTGCAGTATGCATTTTCCATATGTGTCACTGATTAAAGGTCAGGTCTGGTCACCCCAAGTCAGTGGCTCTTAACCTTTTTTTGTTCAGGGTGCCCTTAATATGCAATTTAGACATTTTATGTGCCATTTGTCAAGGCTGTTAGAAAGGGTACAAATATGTAATATACAGTTATACTTGTATCTCATATATCATATCTCTTACGCATAAACATTTCCATGAATATACATTTAAAGCTCAACATTCACATTATACAAAACAAGTGCCACGGCACCTTGGTTAAGAATCACTGCCCTAAGTTATAGTGTATAGAGTAGGCTAGGTCCCCTGTAACACTCTTACATAACACTTATATATTAGTTCCCCAGGGTATTTAACCACAGTTGATCAAACTTGATGGGGCTTAATATGCAGAGCTAAAGAAGATCAAATCTGGAGCAAAACAAGGCATTAATTCCATTGAAAAGGACAACTTTAGCAAGGGTTCCTTTTGCACATTTATCCATACACTTCAATGACACTGTGTTAGATAAAAGCAGTGATACTTATCGACTGCAATGTAATCTAGGCCTTTCTGCACCATAGGGCACAAATACAATCTCCCGTAGTTCCCAATTATTTAATTTGGGCTATTTAAAACAATTTAGTGAAGCATTATGGAGTCATTATTGCATTCAAGGGGTTAAAATGTTTTGTCTCTAAGTTGCATTTAGTTTGTCCCAGATTTTCTCCTTTTTCTTTGTACTTACATGCCTCTCAACAGTTCAGATGGCAAAAGAGGGA
Organism: Rhinophrynus dorsalis; assembly: GCA_037306005.1. Classification (NCBI taxonomy): domain Eukaryota; kingdom Metazoa; phylum Chordata; class Amphibia; order Anura; family Rhinophrynidae; genus Rhinophrynus; species Rhinophrynus dorsalis. The sequence goes on along the minus strand of CM074722.1, from coordinate 149,264,009 downwards.
TGTTGCTTGGGGTGTGGCTGGTGGGTGGGCTATTAAAATTAATTTTTAGATTATTTATCATTGATTGTCACAGCTTTCATTAGAGTGACACTGCCACCAATAGACTGTCACTGCTTTTCCTTAGGGTGACATTGCCACCCTTAGATTGTCACTGCTTTTCCTTAGAGTGACACTGCCACCAATAGACTGTCACTGCTTTTCCTTAGGGTGACACTGCCACCCTTATATTGCCACTGCTTTTCCTTAGAGTGACACTGCCACCAATAGACTGTCATTGCATTTCCTTAGGGTGACACTGCCACCCATAGATTGTCACTTCTTTCTTTAGAGTGACACTGTCACCCATAGATTGTCACTTCTTTCTTTAGAGTGACACTGCCACCCATAGATTGTCACTTCTTTCTTTAGAGTGACACTGCCACCCATAGATTGTCACTTCTTTCTTTAGAGTGACACTGTCACCCATAGATTGCCACTTCTTTCTTTAGAGTGACACTGCCACCCATAGATTGTCACTTCTTTCTTTAGAGTGACACTGTCACCCATAGATTGTCACTGCTTTTCCATAGTGACATGGTCACCAATAGACTGTCACTGCTTTTCCTTAGAGTGACACTGCCACCAATAGATTATCACAGTTTTTCTTGGGGGACACTGCCACCCATAGATTGTCACTGCTTTCCTTAGAGTGACACTGCCACCCATAGACTGTCACTGCTTTTCCTTAGAGTGACACTGCCACCAATAGACTGTCACTGCTTTTCCTTAGAGTGACACTGCCACCCATAGATTGTCACTGCTTTCCTTAGAGTGACACTGCCACCCATAGATTGTCACTGCTTTTCCTTAAAGTAACATTACCTCTCATAGATTGTCACTGTTTTTCCTTAAAGTGACATTACCTCTCATAAATTGTCACTGCTTTCCTTAGCGTGACACTGCCACCAATATGTTGTTACTGCTTTCTTTAGAGTGACACTACTATCCATAGATTGCCACTGCTTTTTTTAGAGTGATACTACTACCCACAGATTGTCACTGCTTTCCTTAGAGTGACACTACTATCCATAGATTGTCACTGCTTTCCTTAGATTGACACTACTATCCATAGATTGTCACTGCTTTCCTTAGATTGACACTACTATCCATAGATTGTCACTGCTTTCCTTAGAGTGACACTACTATCCATAGATTGTCACTGCTTTCCTTAGATTGACACTACTATCCATAGATTGTCACTGCTTTCCTTAGAGTGACACTACTATCCATAGATTGTCACTGCTTTCCTTAGATTGACACTACTATCCATAGATTGTCACAGCTTTCCTTAGAATGACACTACTATCCATAGATTGTCACTGCTTTCCTTAGAGTGACACTACTATCCATAGATTGTCACTGCTTTCCTTAGATTGTCACTTCCACCTATATATTGTCAATGCTTTCCTTAGAGTGTCACTTCCACCTTTGTGTTGTCACTGCTTTCCCTAGAGCGCCACTTTCACACATGGATTGTCACTGCTTTCCTTAGAGTGTCACTTCCACCCATAGATTGTCACTGCTTTCCTTAGATTGACACTACTACCCATAGATTGTCACTGGGTCCCATAGGTTGACAGTATATTTCTTATAGTGATATAGCCACCAATAGATTGACAGCCTTCTGTAGAGTGATATTGGCACTCGTAGACTGTCACTGCCTTCCTTAACGTTACTCTGCCTACCACAGTTTTACAAGGAGTGACAATGCTTTGTAAAGGTTGACACCAAATTCCTTAGATTGACACAGCCACTGTCTCCTTTAGAATAACACTGCCATTTATAGACTGTCACTGGCTTACTTAAAGTGGTTCTGCCTCCCACAGATTGTCACTGTTTTCCAGTGCTGTCTGAAGACTGACACTGAATTCCTTAGAGTGACACTGCCATTTATAGATTGTCACTGCCTTGCATAGATTTTTACCTCCTGCCACCCATAGATTATTGGCTGTCATTGACTTTCACTGTCTTAGTTAACCCTTTAAGGACCAAAGGGATGTGCACCACATTGTTTGTCACTGCCTGTCTTAACCCTTTTAAGGATCAAAAGGATGTGCAATGCATTCAATTCACAACTCTTTCATTCTTAAAGAGATATCACTGATACTGCCTTTGAATGTGTGACTGTTTCCAATAAGAGAAATGGCTTGCTTTCAGTGACTGAAACTGACTTTCTTTGCATCAGACTGCATGGCAGAAAGTAGGCTAGTGCCTTCTAGTGAATGAGACAGCATTTCAAAGAGTGAATCCTTTTTTTAAGGATTTGGCTGTTTAACATAATGTGATACTGCCTTTCCTGAAATAACATAATTTCCCAATGTGTAGGACTGCCATTCAGTGACAGTGAGAGCATCCAGCACTGAATGTAACTGCCCTCCAATGAACAAACCTGCCAGCCTTTATGTGAGTCTCCTATCAAACTAATTATTTACCAGATTCCCCAATTACTAGCAAATATTTGTGTCAGAATTAAACCCCTTGATTACTATCGAATTATCCAAAGCAAAGAAATGCACTAGAGATCTCTAGATTCCAAAAGTTCTCTCTAGATTCCAAAAGTTTAATTAACCATTTGCAAGTTTCTGTCTGTCTGTTTCTGTCTGTAAAAGGGTCAATGGGATATTTGAGCATCAGAAATCTTGACAGTACATAACATTCTTTTTTTTCTCAATTAAGGGAGCTAAACACTGCCCTATGCTATGTAATTAGCAGGCTGAAGGCTGGATTACATTAATGTATACAGGCTGGCCTGTGTGTGAATGGGGAATCAAGCTGCTGTCTGGTTACATGTAATATATTCAAAAGGACCGTAGGGTCTACTGTTCAATAAAGATAGGAAAGTGTACGTGGCCTCTCTGCACTCTTACTCTAAGGCCTTTTCATGTATTAAAAAAAATAAAATAAAAAATAGATGGTAATTAGTCCCTAAGTGACTTAACACGAATAGATTAGAAGAAGCTAGTACAGAGGGACGCAAAGAAGCTCTTCTTTTTAAGATGTTAACATGTAAAAGTTTACATTTCTAAGTACGAATTTCATGTTGAAAGCTCCTTGATGCTGCATCATAAGTCCACATAGAGTGTAACTGATTTATTGCCACTCACATGAAGCACAGACTAAAGACTAGGTTAAATTGGTGACTTCATTTCTGATAACACCTATGCAGATAATAATGAGAAGTTGGTTGGGCAGTATACAAGGGCAACTACGAGTTCTCCAGCTTACATGGAGAAATCCTCCTTCATTAGAGGAGGTTGGAACGAGGCGCTACTTGTGGAGAGGAACAGATGAAGATTGATAGGCTGTGGGGCGGAGCTGTACCCGCAGCCTGTCCTGAAGTGACATCACCATCTCATTTTGAAAACAGTAAATTTCGCCATAGCCTGCATTATATATATATATATATATATATATATATATATATATATATATATATATATATAAAAACACATATTACATGTTATCTCTATAGAAACATTACACAGAGGCAAACTTGTATAGAGGTGATAGTTCCCATTTAAGTCAATGAATATTTGGGGGATTTTTTATTTTTTCAATATATTAGATATTGTCACAAATTGCACACCACACTTTATATTGTAATTAAATATTTTTATATTGTGAATATTATCAGATACAAAAAAGAGGACTAAATAAAGCAAGTCCCCATAGCAACAGTATAAAAAAGAGCTAATATATAAAAGCATATACCAGAAAATAGCCATGTACAGTAAATATCAGATGAAAAAAGCATGGGCAGATACCCCTTACCTAAAACTGTGAGAGGAACAAAATCTTTTTCTCAAGATGTCATCAAATATAGATGCACTTTATGACTTGACATAACCCTTTGAGTGCCAGAGGGGTATGCAACTCATTGCTTTGGTGGCAATATCTAATTAATTGTATATGTTAGAGGGTAGAATTTGGGGTCTGTGCTGTTATACAGATTGCACTCTTGAAATTATACATTTTTGTGTATATCAATATTTTGCTTAATTTGGAGTACCCTCATCAACCCTTTATCTTCATATTTTTATTTTTCCCCTATAGGTCAGTTTGTTTGCTCCAAAATTGTTCCAGTTCATCTTAGTATTTCAGCCTTAATAAAAGTTGTTCTTATATGAAAGTATATGTTGTTTTTAGCAGGATGGGGGAAGTAGTTTCCCTTTGCACCCTCACTTCCTGGCCAGGTGGCTGTACTCTTAAATATGAGACACAGCAGGAAGTAGGGGGTGCAATATAAATCTTAAGTTCTCTAGAAGTATGTAAACTTTTAACCTACATATACAATATTCTTTATCCCACTAAGTGATTTTGAATGCTTTAACACTCTTCTGGTGTTCAGTAGGTTAATGCAGTATTTTAGTCTTGGCGCCATATGTATAAAGAAAGTGGAGAAATTCTGGGGCAAACCATCTACAACATAGGGAACTAAAACATTCCTAGTTGATTTAATTGGGTATATAGGGGGTTATGCACGAAGAAAGGATAAAAGGTTGATAAAGCAGAGATAACTTCTACAGTGATATCACTTCTCTATTTCCTATGTTATTCTATGGAACTTATGCACTAAGGTCTCCAAAGTTGGAGAACTCTTATGGCTCGATTCTATTCCCCATTTTAAAACAGTCGGTAGGGGCCAAAAGAGTTCCGGGTGATACAAAAACAGTTGTAGTGTCAGAATTCTATTCCCTGACCACCAGAAACTGCAACGAGAGTTGGTGGGCAAAACCCACATTGTGGCACAACACTCGTAGATTTTTTTGTTCCCACAACTCATGCTAAATAGCGTGAATTGTTGGACCATCAAAGGAAAATAGACAACTCTCATTGTTTGACACTGTGTCAAACAACGAGAGTGATCTCAAAACAGTCACCCTTCCCAACCTCCCATACACTACACCTACACTATACCTAACATGACACTTAAACTATACTACCCCTAACAATATCCTAACACCAGAAATGTAACACTTACCTGTCATCCACTGTCTGTGTTCTTCTTGAATCTTCTGTCTTCTTGTTTCCATCTTCTTCTTCTATCAAAATCTGTTTAGTTACACAAAAAATCCAATGTAGGCTGTATTCTCCAAATAAATGCCCACAAGATATGTCAGAGTTAACCCTTTGAATGCCAGAGGGTACCCCTCCATTGCTCAAAGGGTTAAATGATGTGTGGCTTCCAATGTTTCAATATATGTCGACTGCCGCCTCCACTGGCAGCGGCAGGCAAGGATATTGGCACAGACCCCCTGCCATATCTTTCAGCCATTGCCCGAATCCAAATGAGGTAATTTTGAACAGTGACTGGCTTTTTATATGCCAGTCTCTGTTCAAAATGGATGCCAGCCACCGATTGGCTAGGATGTGTGCTTACGCACCTCTCAGCCAATCAGCTTCTATCGGGGGATGACTAAAACCGCTAGAAGCTGATTGGCTGGGGAGGTACGTAACCAGGTGTAGCCAGGAATGGTTCTTAGGAGATACCAATGGTGAATGTTTCAGGATATCCTTGAGTGAGTTTGTATTTCAGTGGTTCTCAATCTTTTTTTGTTCAAATCATCCCTAATACACAGTCTGGAATTTTCCAGGCACCTCTAACATTATATGACATTTGTTATGGGTGTAATGAAGGTTACAAATACATAAATATCTATTTATTATTATAACCACAATAACCAAAATAACTTATTGTGCATTACTATTCCATAAATATAAAGCTGTATCTCAACATTCATATTTCTGTATAGATGAAATTGGGGCACTCTAAGTGGATCTCCGTAGCACACCAAAGTACCATGGCACCCTGGCTGAGAATCACTGCATTATTTAGTCCACTTGTGCTCCAGCTGGGATATCCTGAAAACATGCATTGTAGGTATGACTAGAGGACCAGTTTAGGCTACCCCCATTTAGAGGATGCACTTCATTAGTAAAGGATACTACTCATTGCACTGGCTTGTGTAAGTATCTGCTCAATTACTTCTGCCAGTTAAAAGGTGATTTAGTTTTATAACAAGACATGTATGTTTGGAGTTGCCTTTGTTTAGTCTGTAGTCTGAATCAATAAGTATGTAATAATACCCAAATAATCCCCAACAGCAAATACACATAATATTTACACCCATTAACACAGACATTGTTCAGCAGGTGTTTATGATAAAGCTACACTACATTAAAATAAGAGTTCTAGCATCTGTTTAGGCACTTGTACTACCATTTTAAATTCATCCAATATATTTAATTGCATTTCCTAAAACTCTTGTACTGAAAGTTTCTATTTTTTCTCCTGCTCACGTACATACAGGAGTGGACAAAGATAACGTTAATCATACATAATTTTAGGAATCAACTAGGAGTTTTAGAAGCCAGAAATGTGTTTCATGTACACAAACACATGTAAAACACACCTAAAATTTAGGAGCCATAACTAAACTAGTAACGTTTATGGAGCCCTAACTCCCAGGCTCCTGGGATATGCATGTGATTGTGAGGCAGCCAACCACTGTCTTCAAGAGCTACCAACAATGCATGTTTTCAGGATATCGTTACTTGAAAGCAGCTGGATCAATTTAAGTGACTATTCCAAATGCAAGCACACATACACGCACACAGATGTTCCTCTCATATATATTTTTTGCTTATGTTCCCAAAATACACTGTTTCCCTGGCCTACACCATAATAAGGTCTTCGGATTTCTTAATATTAAAAAAAGCTCAGAGGTTTAAGTGAATTGCAGGAGAGCATGAATTATTACTATGTTGGATTTCTTGGGAAACACTAAATTCCAGCAGATAACTGTATGATTAGCGGTAAAAATACTTGAATCATTGTGTAGGAAAATAGACAACTAGCTTTATCACTTTAAAAAGTCTGTATCTAAGATCATCTGCAGAGATTGTAAAAAAGTATTTTATACAGAGTGTTGTTTTTTTTATACATTGTAAATGGGATGATTTTAACCCATGAAATATGTCACAGTCCTTCATATTGACCCTAAAACAGGGTGACATTTTAACCTTCCACGCTACTCCCAGGATGAGGATATATTGTCTATTCGATATAAAAATAAAAATGCATGAGAATCTTTGGCAAGGTTAAAGGCCATCAGACCATCTATTTTCCACCGTTGATCAGTCACGAAGACATATATTTTAGTAGGTGGCTCCTTGTGCAGATCACTTTGCTCTCCAGCTGAGTGTAGCAGATGGTTCATTAGCATAGTCTTAGCCTGTCCCGGATTTTCCTATCATTTAGAAAAATGTCTCTTGGAAACAAGAGTTCTTGTCTTATTTTATTAGAATTAACGGTGTGGCGGGTCGGGCTCCAAATTCACCTTGGGTCAGGAAAATTAATCCGGAATGATATGAATTGTTGCAGCTCTCTGATTTGAAGATAGGATGGACCCCTGAGACTCATTAGGAGACAATATATTATCATCTGGCTCTGTGAGTCTACTAACTTTGTGTCACTAAAGGGTTTGACCTTGTTCTATTAAAACTATCCTTGATTCTGCTTGATTGAAGGCATTTCATGTGTTCCTAATGAAAATTTACCTGTTCTGCTTCTTCTTTATTTTTAAGATGTGCTTCTACAAAACCAAAAAAAGATTGGTAGACAATTAACCCTGTAGGTACTGGGAGATCTCCAAAGCATTATGTTGCTGTTCTGAGTTAGAAGCCTCTCAGGCCCCGAAAACTGAGAGTTGAAAGAATATGATTGATTTTCTAAATGTATTCCTTTGTGTGTGAGGGGCTACTCCGCATTGGGTTAGGCATAAATTATTTTGGACTACAGATTAAACTGCCTTGACTTCACCTGGAAATTAACTACCTAGTATATTTTGGGGATAATAAGAGGCATAGGCTTGCCTGTGTAATATAATGTGCGACATTCATCGGCTGGAAATAAGAAGACATCAATCCAATCTCAGTTGTCAGTTTAGTGGGTAAATTGTTGTGGCAAACCAACTGCACTATGGGGAAAAATACATGTTCCCAAAAGTTCCATTGATATGAATGAGGTTTTTTAACCCCTTGAATGCAGTGGAGACCTTTCTAGCATACAAGAGGTTAAAAATCCTGTTTCCATTTTTATTTGTCTGCTATGATGAAGCTGATTTGCTCCAGAAATGCACCAGTTTGACATAAGGCCTATACATTTATCTCATTCAGATGTGATTACATTAGTACCCTTTAGCCACAGACATGTCTCCTTTGAATCGGGAAAGCCTTTTTCAGATAGCAAAATGACTTGGACTAGCTGTAGATTATTACACAATTCCAATGCAAAAATAAGTATATAGTTATATTATATATATATATATATATATATATATATATATATATAGTTCTGCTCACCTATTGATCTGCTGGGGCTCACAAGGCCATCCAGGCTTCTTTGCATTTTATCCCTATGCATGCTGGTGAGGTTTCAACACAGCAGGAAGGGGTTTCGCTTAGCATTCATGGGGTTAACTGTACACATTGGTAGAATTTCACTCAGTTGTCCTTGTTTATTGAATCTCAGTGATAGATTTTCCTATAGATAATGAAACGTTGTATCAAAAACGTTCATAGGCTATTTTATTTTGGATGTACAATCTGTGTGCGTGTTATAGTCACTAATACCCTGTATTAATCATTTTAAATCTTTTATTCAGATGTCAAAAACTTGGAGAACTTTCCACTGGTGGAAGGCGTTCAAGAACAAGTCAATGCTGCTCTTCTGGACTATACCATGTGTAACTACCCACAGCAAACAGACAAATTTGGGCAGCTGTTGCTACGGTTACCAGAAATTCGGGCTATAAGTTTGCAGGCAGAAGAATATCTATATTATAAACATCTGAATGGAGACGTGCCATGTAATAATCTTCTCATCGAAATGCTCCATGCAAAGAGGGCCTAATTTGTTTTCACCAAACTGTGCTCATTACAAAGACTATTTAAGTTTAAAGACATTAAAAAGTTAAAAAAGGTATAATAATTAAAATTCTTAATAGTCAATAAGTGATGCATCAGGGTATTTGTATTTCAAACTGTGAATGACATTACATATTCCCAAAGGATTCTGCACGGGACTTTCTGACTGAATTCCAAACGGGCGTCTAAGTGGAATTTAAAATGTCCAAACAGTTCTTGCACATTTTAAAAAAGAGGGATAGTCTACAAAGGAAAAAAACAGAAAAAAGAACTGGTCCTGTTAAATATGCCTACAGAGAGGAAATCTACATACAGCCCTTTTATTCCTAACATGTAAAGTTACAGAGTATGTCTATGCATTTCCAGATGTGTTTTGTTTATCATGAGGTTGGCCAAAAACACTAAGTACAAACCAAAAATGTTACACAGATATATATATATGTATATATATATATATATATATATATATATATATATATATATAATGTGTGTGTGTATATATATATAAATATATATATATATATATATATATATATATATATATATATATATATATATGAAATTTGCATGTAAAATAAAATACATACTGTGTTTGTAAGTAAATGCCTGCAAAATGCACAGCATGGCATTCAGTTTGTATAGGTAGGTCATCTGAGACATGCCTCCCTAATTACACCCGATGCACCTTTAATCACTTATTTGCAGGAGAGGACAGCAATGTATTGGAGAGCAATGTGTAGCTTACCCTTTGGCCTCAATATGAGAAAATAAGAAAAGGAAAATGGGGGATATGCATTAAGTTCATTGTGTAGAGCATATTTACTAAAGCAGGGATGTGCAACATATGATGATTTAGCTATTGTTGGACTACAACACCCATCACCCTCTTCCAGACAATGACCAGCTGAACAAGATGACAAATGTACTCCAAAACAGCTGGAGGGCCACAGATTTGCTGTACTTTCACCTGTGTGTGTAAAATCTTTCCAGCTTGAAAACAGCAGTTCCGTAGAATAAGAGAAGGAGGCGCCATTTCACCTTAGTGCATATCCTACCACTGTGAGGAGTTAGTTGGCCACTATGCTGTGTTTCCTGTAGGAATGGAACAATTGTGTTGATAATACTATGGTCTAGATTACATTGCAGCTTAGTTACAATACTTGCTAACACTACCAACTGCATTCTAATCTACCTGTGCTTGCACTGTGTTCATTGGATCACTTTACTTGTTACACATTACCCATTAACCCTTTGAGGACTCAGGTTGTCTACAATGCAATGCACTGCACACCTATCTAGTCCTTAAAGGGTTAAAATACACACGTCTTCACTGAGGCTGAGGTACTGCCAGGATCTAGAATACTTCTGCACCTGAATTCCTATTTATTTAAATGGGGATTTTAACCTCTTGAATGAAATGACGGCCTCCAAAACATTGCTTTCCATTGTGTTGTAGGTCACATATTATTCAAGGGGTTTAAAGATCAAATTAAATGAATATACAGTTTTATCCCCCCCCCCCCAATGATACAGTTGGTTTGTCCCAGAATTGCTTTAGGACTTCTTAACCCCCTGAGTGCCAGAAGGATAGCCAATACATTGAGAATTAATGTGTTGGACACCACTATGGCACTCAAATGGTTAATACATCAGCCTCATAACCCAATGTTCATGAAAAGGAAGTAGAAGTGCTACTAATTCTGTAGTTACAAACCATAACTTGCTCTTTAACTCTTTAATGTAGGATGACCACATTTCAATTCTGCCATTCAGGGACACTGCTGAGAGAAGAGCGCACCGCAGAGTTCTAAACACTAGAGGGAGAATGGCCCATTAATTGCTGTGTCAGAAAGTAATGTCTGTTGTGGGCTACAAGAAAATATACATCAAGCCCAAAGCCTTAACCTTTTGAGTGCCAGAGAGGTATGCAGCGAATTGCTTTGCAATGTGTTGCATACCACTCTGGCACTGAAAGAGTTAAACTAACATCACACTACAACAAAATTGCAGCTCCCGATTGAGGCTCAGTTATCTCTCTAGTGTTTTGAGCTCTATCTGGAAGCCATTTTCTTGTAGCCCAGCAGAGGCATCACTTCCTGTCACACTAGACAATGGGCATTTCTCCTAATAGGGTATAGAGCTCTTTACTCTGGAGTCTTCATTACAGGACTTTGTATTGTCCCAGAATGGGGCTGCCCAAGGGACACTCACATAAAATCTGGGACTTTCCCTGGCAGTCAGGGACATGTGGTCACCCTACTTTAATGACCAGAGGTGTGTGCAATGCATTGCTGTCCAGTGTGTTATGCATGTATCTAGTCCCCAAGGGGTTACATTTAAGATGTATAATCGCTTGCCCTCTTTCTTTTGGCTTAACCCTTCAAGCAGCAGAGGGGGTAGGATCCCAGTGCATTTCTTTACCAAGTGTTGAAGGCCTTTCTGAAACTCTGGGCATTAGTCATAAAAGTAATGAGGAGCAATTCTGCACCATACGGCACAGCTAAACATTCCACAAACTTTCCATTGATTTAAATGGTGTTTTAAATGGTGTTTTTAACCCCTGGAATGCTAGAGAGGTCTCCAATGCATTGCAAAGCAATGCATTGGAGACCTCTCTAGCAATCAAGGGGTTAAAGGCCCCATTTAAATCAATAAGACATTTTATTTGTGCCCTCTGGCGCAGATAGCTTGCTCCAGCATTGACCCTTATTACTTTTGTGCATAATGACTGGAGGAAGGGCAGGCTTTATCAGAGGAACAAACATGTTCTGTAGTGTGTTTTTGTATGGTAAGATCTGGGTCTGTTATGTTTCCTTTGTTTCACTGCAAGTTTGCACCTGGTCATTTTGATAGGTTTCCTGAAAAATGTACGTATAAAGAGCACCATACGTCTTACATCTCCTGAGCCTGGGGAATCATGGATACTTATAGAGAAGGGAAACAAGAAAATGTTTTGCAGCCACAATACTATATTGTATTTTAAACCACTTAGTGGCAAGGAATTAGGTAAAACATCTCCCAGTTTAAAAAGAAAAGCATAGTGTTTTATTGTGTCCTGAGAAAGGACTTGGCAACATTTCAGAAGCTGCCCCAAAAACAGCTCTTCTCTACATTTGTGGGCAGGATTCGTGAATCTGACCACTCTCCAGCTGCATACCTCCTAAGTGTCCCTTTTTAGGAGGGTCATTCCCTCTATGAGACACAAATCCCTGTGTCCTTCTTTTCCACCCTAGTGTCCCTCTTTTTAAGAGATTAGAATGCGTATAAATAAAATACACTGGTCGTGCTCTAATTAGAGGTATGCAAGCTGTATCCTCAAGGGCTGCCAAAACACCAGCATTTAATGAGTACCCTAATTAAGCATAGGTGAGTTAATTGGTAGCTTATGCATTTATTCTGATTGTTCTATCTGTGCTCAAGCAGGGAAATACTTAAATCCTGGGCTGTTGGTAACTGGACTAAATGTGGACACGCCTGCCCTAAATCATTTATTTAGTTACACAATGAGGTGTCAGTAGGCCATGAAATAACCTAAAAATGCTTGGCAATGTCCCTCCCACCAGACACACCCCAGCAACACCACTTAAACCCAAATGTCTCTCTTCAGCTATTTGAAATGTTGGGAGGTATGCAGCTGATACACTGGGCTTCACAATACCACTATGACTTCCTTGGCAGGTATGCCAAAAGGGCACTGTCAGCCAGATAATTGCCTTTAAAACCTTAAGGAACCGAAGGGTTTGCACACCTCTCTGGTCCTTAATGGGTTAAGACATTAAATCGTCTTGCCCCCTATTTTTTCTTTCTCTCTGGTCCATAGGTAAAAAGCTAAATCAGTTTGGGAGAATAAATGCAAATTTCCAATGAATCGTATCCCCTTGAAATCTAGAGAGGTCTCTAATGTTTTGCAATGCGTTCGGCCTTTCTAGCATTCAAGGGTTTACAACCCAATTTAAAGGCATGGAAGTTATTATTTGTTCACTGTAGTGCAGTTAGTCTGACCCACAATTGCACCATTTTGTCATGTGCAATGAACCCTCTGGGACATTTGTATAAAAGCAAAGTATGTGTTGGAGACTTGGCTAGTGTTGAAATGGTTAAAAGTTCCATGTAAATCAATAGACATGATTAGTTGTCCTCTGTTGTGCAGTTGGCTTGTTCCAGAATTGCTTTTATACATAAGCCCCCTGTCATTACATCTCTGCACAGTGTTTCTCTCTGTCTCTTTTTTATCTCTCTTTTCTTTCTCTAAGTCACACATATGAACGCTTTAAGGACCAGAGGGGTGCACAACGCATTGCAAAAGGTTGAGGGGAGTGTGTGAATATACCTTTGTACTAAAATAAGAGTAAAGGGCAACTTTTGTGTGCAGCACCTTGTTAAAACCAATGTATAATGCTTTTATGGCCTTGTTGCACCTTTGTGTTCCTTAACTCAATGGATATTCTAGATGTCTTCAGTGCACTGGAAACCTTTCTAGCATCCAAGGGTTAAAGGGATAGTAATACTTCAAAATTACTAATCCCGCTTTTGTAGCCCTTACATAAAAAAGAAAAATGCCCCCAGTGGCATCTCTCAAACACTTATGGTTTCAGAGATAACCGCTTAGAATGTTTCCCCCTGCCTGACGTCAGCGTTCTAGTTGTCAGCAGGGAAATCCTGTCCCAGGACCGGCGGAGGCTCTGCAGCAGAGCTGAGATTGTGTTAATGAGAAAGAAATCCTTCACTGAAAAGGTCTTCTACGTGTGCTTGAAAAGCAAAGCCAAAACTGGTTATTAACTCATTAGGGGTTATGCACTATGGAGTAATAAAGAGGTTATAAAGTGGAGATTACTTCCCCAGTGGTATCACTTCTCCAGTTCCTATGTTATTTTATGGAGTTTAAGCACTAAGATTTCTCCAACTTTGGAGATCTTAGTGCATTGGCTCCACAGAATAACACAAGAACTGGAGAAGGGATGTCTCCGGAGAAGTCATCCAATTTATTTTGCCCATTGAGAAGCAATGTGTTTGACAGTGCAGCTATATTCAAAGGGTTAATAATGTGTATCTCACAGAGGTTAATACATTAAGAACTGGGGGGAGGTTCACTAAGGTGTGATAAAGAAGGTGATACAGTGGAGATGATTTCTTCACTGATAATGCTTCTCCAATTCCTATGTTGTTCTACAGAACCTATGCAAAGTTGGAGAAATCTTAGTGCCTAGGCTCCATAGAATAACATAGGAACTGGAGAAGTGATGTCACTCTATCACCTCTTTATCACGCCTTTGTGCATTGAGTTAAGTAGGGATTTCGACCACTTGAGTGCTAGAGAGGTTTCCAATGCAATGAAAAGCTATGCTTTAGAGACTTCTGTTACTGAGATTTTTGTTAGTACATTGGGACTCAACCTCAGCAAATGCAGAGGGTTCAGTTATGATGGGGTCTGGTGTGTACAGGAGCCCATGAGTCACAGGGACCAATAGGTTTAGTTAAGCCTCCATGGAGAATATTTATGTACTAGGTGGTCCAAAAGAGTGTTGCCTTGGGGCCCTCTAATCACTGTCTACACCACTGGGGAAAACCAAATGCACCATGCGGGATAAGTAAACATTCTTGCTGATATGGAATTTTAACACATTGAATGCTAGCAAGGTCTCAACACACTTCTTTACAATGTATCTAAGACTTCTCTAGCAATAATGGGATAAAAATCCACTTGAAACCAAAGTCATTTGGAAATTATTTGTCCCCTATGGAGCATTTGTGTCCTCCAGTATTGGTGCATTTTGCTTAAAAACATGAGGGGCTGGATTCTATTGCAGGTTATAAATGTTAGCACATGTTTTATCAAACCTTTTCTTATTGATGTCTGTGGGGAAACCTGGAGATATAAGCAGTGATAACATTAGCACCTACAAGAGAATCCAGCCCAGAGTCCATAAGGCCATATTTATAAAAGCAAACTGGAGTTATTCCAGAGTAAACCAATTGTAGTATAGGGGGAGAAAAAAATCCCTAAATTCCGATGCACTTGGATAGAGCTTTTTAACCTCTTGAATGCTAGAAAGGTCTCCAATACAAGACCTCTTTAGCATTCAAGGGTTTAAAAGCCCAATTTAATAGAAAATTATTTTTTTTTATATTTCCCCCATGGTGCAGTTGGTTTACTCCAGAATAACTCGTATTTCCTTTTATACTTCTCTAATAAATATGCACCATTTTGTTTCCCTCCATTCTCATGTCTGTGCCTAGCTTTGCCTCTTTATTATCATTTGTACAAACCCAATCAGTCTTCCTGCACTTCCTGAAGTTTAGCAACATTCTTAACCAAGATGAACCCAAGACGTCCTTTTCTCTGGAAAACACAACCATTCACTTACATTTCCTTCCCTGAGTACTAAAAGCGTACCAATATATCATAACAATATTATAGCAACAAAAAAAAGTTATTTTAATTTACTTTTTCGTGCAAGACACACATGAGAACATTTAAACCAAAATTTTGAAGAAATGGGGCAAAAATATGTTTTATTCTAAAGTGGAGGTGTCAGTATTAAAAAGATAAAATGCATCCGTTGTGTTGGTTATATCACAAAGAAACTAAGAAGAAGTATATTTAACTAAAGTATTAATACTTTGCGTATCGTCAGGTTTATTTAAAGGTGGCCACTGAATCACTGTGTTGAAGTAGCATCCATCTTTGAAGAGGCTGCGCAGTGTTTACATTCATGAGGACAAGAGCTGTGATTGAATTCATCATTTCTTGTTTTGCAACCAAAATCCTGACCCCTCCCTTAGTCCACCATTTAACCCTTCTGATGCTAGGGAGCTCTCCGATGCTTTGTTTTCCAAAGAGCTGGAGACCTCTCTAGCATCTTAGGGGTTAATTTTGTTTCTATTTGGTAATTTTTTTTTACCAGTCTTTAATTGATGTCGCGAGACTCTAAAATCTGAAGCCAATCTTGTTTCCTTTTCTTTTGTGTTGTTTTTCTCTCCACTGAGGCTGAGGGACTAAGATCAACTGGTATCTGAGGTAAACCAACTGCACTAGAGGGCAAATGTAGATTTACCAATTTCCCATTGAGTTAAAGGGCCTTTTAAAGTCTTAAATGTTAGAAAAGTCTCCACGGCATTGCAAAGCAACATGCTGGAGATCTATTATTTAAAAGTCCATTTACATCAATGGAAACTGTATTTGTCCCCTCTGATGCTGCTGAATTGTTGCAGAATTGTACCACTTCTTATTTCCTCAGCTTCTCTCTCTCTCTCTCTCTCTCTCTCTCTCTGTATTGCTGATGTACTAAGAAAGAATTGCACAGATCTTTCTTAGTACATCGACCACATTGTGTTTTGTTCTGCAGTGTATGTTCAGACATCTGCAGAAATCTTTGCATCTGAAACATGCAGAGCAAAGTACATCTGCAATTTGTAAGCAGCTTTGTTAACATAGTAAGGAAAGAACAGTATAATGTGGAATGGATTTCAGCTGCTGAACAGTAATTATTTGCACAAACAGATGCAGAGTAATTTGTGTTGAATCGTACAGAGCTATGAGTGTCTAGTTCATAGAGAATTATGTGGCTATAGAATCTGTGGTGTATCTGTAATGAGCTGAGATTTCTGTAACACATCAGTCAAGATGTAGCTGAACACTCAGCCAGTTCTGTTATAGATCAGTTCTGGGGTAAAACAAGACACCAGGGGAAATGTCCTTTGATTCAACCTGATGTTTTATCCCCTTGGATGCTAGATAAGTCTCCAAAACATTGCAAAGTAATGTATTGGAGATCATCCAAGGGGTTATTGTTATGGATATTCCGTGTTTTGCCCCAAAACTGACCCATGTTTATCTTTAACCATTTACAGACACAAGGGGTGTGCATTGCATTGTGAAGCAGTGCATTGAAGTACCCTCTGGTCCTTAAAGGTTAATCATATATCTCATAGAATTCTGAGCTGGTCATAAGCAGAGAACTATCTGTACTGCACAGAGCATCCTGCTGCTGTGATAGGCAGATCAATGCTGTTCAGTGTTTTCCTGGAGAGGGCCTCATTGTTCTCAGACCCACCCATTGGTGGACAGGCCCTACTGAAAAAGCAATGATTTAATATAAGGAAAGCTATAGTGTTCTCAGGCAGTCTACGGGCCGTCCCAAGCCACTTGGGGGCTGTTTCTGGCCCACAAACCACCAGTTTGTCAGCCATGATGCCGAATCTTGTGTCTCTAAGAACACGTGGAGCAGCAAAACCCAAGTTAATACCAGCAAAGGTTCCTTACAACCAGCTGCACACTCATTTGAGCAGAACTGTCGGTCATGGTGTTATTCACTTATGAATAGTTTATTTTTATGGAACAGCTGTTCCAGTTGCAGACAATTCTAATTCTAATTTATTGTCCTCATGGTTTCATTGTTCTGTAATATATATTCACAATAAAGAAGCCAAATATGTTATTTGTGAGTGGTATGTTTCTTTTTATAACAAATGTTATAGAGGGAATTGTGAAAAGTAGACAACTATATAGTAATCCAGAAATGCAAGCGCTAGAACACCATGGGGGAGATTCACTAATCGGTGATAAAGACGTCATAAGGTGGAGATGACCTCTCCAGTTTATCACTTCTCCAGTTCCTATGTTGTTCTCTAGAGCCTATGCACTAAGATCTCCAAAGTTCAAGAAATCTTAGTGTCTAGAATAGCACAGGAATTGGAGAAGTGATAAACTGGAAAAGTCATCTCCACTTTATCACCCATGAGTGTGAAATTCAATGAAAAAAGTGTATAGTGGCCTATCAAGAGCATTTTAAAAGTTAACATGCATATAGTTTCATTTTGAAGATCAGACAGGGGATAGGGAGAGGCATCATGTGACCAGGTAGGAGATATGAGTATGGGGTAAAGTGACCTCATAGGAATAAGGTATTTATAAAGCCTTTAGTGGGTTCCACAAGAGACTAGCACACGTTGGGTGTCCATAAGTATGAGGGTTAGATATGAGGTGGTGAAACAAAAAAGAGAAACTACTGCTAAACTTGCATACGGTTTTAAAATATTATCAATTAGCAATGTCTGCTTTCCTAGCTTTTTTCTACTGTCCACCGGTAGCACAGAACTACACATACACTTTCTGACATGCAAGCCTTGTTCTACTTCCTATTGGTATCCATACAACTAAAGTACTACACGTTCACTGTCTGCTTCCCAAGCTTTCTTCAACTGTCTGACTAATAGCCATAGAACTACACATAGACTGTATGCTAACCTAGACTTAATCCACTTATATCTGCATTAACATATACCCTGTTTGCTTCCCCAGCCTTATCCCACTGGTAGCCACAGAACCACACATATGCATTCTGACACCCCAGCTTTATTCCACTGTCCACTGGTAATCAGAAAACCACACAAACATTACTTTGCAATGTGTTGGATGCCCCTCTGGCACACATACAAACATGTACTGTCTGTTTCTTCAGCCTTGTTCTGCTGTGCACTAGTAGTCACCGTCAGAACCACTCATATACACTTTCTGACATCCAACCCTTGTTCCGCTTCCTACAGGTAGTCATAGAACCAAAGAACTATGCATCCACTATCTGCTTCCCCAATTGTCTTCAGCTGTCTGTCAAAAAGCCATAGACCACACATACACTGTCTGTTTCCATACTCTTGCTCCCCTGGTAGCCACTGGTAGCCACAGAGCGACACATACTCTGTTTGCTTCTCTAGCCTTTTTAAACTGGTAGCCACAGAACACTACATATACATTCTGATACCAAAGCCTTGTTCCACTTTCCACTGGTAGTCAGACAACCACACATACAATGTCTGACACCCCAGCCTTGTTCAACTGACCTACTGGTAAAATCAAAGCTATACCTACACTGTCTACTTCCCCAGCCTTGCCCCACTTGTAGCCACATAACCGCACATACAAATTTCTGACACACCAGTCTTGTTCAAAGTCCACTTGACGTTATCAAACCACATATGCACTGTTTGAAACCCCAGCATTATTCCACTGGTAGCCTCAGAAGCACATATGCACTGTCCGATACCCTAGTCTTGTCCCATTGTTAACCATAGAACCACACACACATTGACTGCTTCCTCAGCCTGTTCCACTGGTAGCCATAGAACCACACACACTCTCTGCTTCCTCAGCCTTTTTCCACTGGTAGCCATAGATCAGCAACTGCTTTGTCTTCTTCCCCATTCCTATGCAACTGCTAGTCACAGAACCATACCTACTCTGTATGCTTGACCAGCCTTAGTCCACTGGTAGTTATAGAACATCACATATATTATCTTCTACCCCAGCCTTGTACTACTCTCCCAGCGATAACCACAGAACCACACATTTACTTTGTGGTATGCATCTTTACCTTCTGCTTGTCTTGTGTCTCTCAGTGTCCTGAATCACAGACATAAGGGACTTGCTGGCATAGTCCTAATGATGGAAGTAATCATGCACTAAAGCAGTCATACTCTGTACTACATACCATGAAATACAGCCACTGGAGTTGGAAGCTAATACCAGTGGAGATGCACTTGCATATTTCTACATTTATCATAACATTTACACTGGTTATTGTGCCACTGTTAAAGGGATAGTTATGGTTCAAAATAAAATCTGCTCCAATTAATCTTCAAAGTATGTGGGCCATGGAGAGTGTTATTTCAAAGCGGAGAGAGTTGTGGTTCAAGAGTTATTGAATGATAAAGTATCCTCCTCCCACCCCTTTTACTGATGTAAGACTGCTCAACTCAAAACAGAAAGGTGGTGTCCAGATGACTTGCAGATAGGGACAATCTTCATTTAGCATAAGGGAAAAACCTTATGGGTTTTCATTGTTCTCACAGTAAGAAGATTGTCCCTTGCTGTGAGCTGTCTGGTCTTAAGACCAGATTCACATCTGAGAGGAGGTGGCTTACACTAGGTAAAAGGAGCCGGAGGGGATACTTTATCATTCAATTACTCTTGAACTACAACTCTGACAGAATTGAAATAACACTCTCCATGGCCCAAATACTATGAAGATTATTTGTAGCTGCTTCTATTTTGAAACATTACTATCCCTTTAAGCTGTTACCACTCAGAGTCACCAAAAAACAGGATGTATCATATCCTAAGATGCAGTTCATTGGGGAACTGCATCAACATACAGTTGCCCAGTATTGTAGTGTGCTGTAGTTTCCTGGCAACTACTGATGTTCACCCGGGAGTTACAGAACACATGACTGTGTATGTAACTGCTATGCAGTCCATTCAGAAGTGATTGTATTGTTTTGATATTCATTGCAACCATCCAATCATTGATATATTTAGAAAATAGCGTCAGATTGTGTTTTTTGTAGTTTTGTGCCTCTGGTACCCCCTACCCCATATCAGCGGGGTGTCATTTTTTTCAGAAGAGCAGCAGCTAATGGATACAGTAGGAAATACCATAGTTTTCAAATATTTCAGTACCTTTGAAGGTGTGGAAATGCACATTTTTCCTTTAGCAACATCTTTAGGGAACACTTGTGCATGTCAGGCAAAGAAAGGCAAGTGATCCCTCTTTTAATGAGGTGTGTTATCTTCTTTACAAAATGGTACTGTAAGAATCCGGTCCAGAAAGTCATGCTCAGCTGTTATCTGCAGCTGTGGAGCTGTCCCTGTTTACCTGGACACACCTGCTCCATTCACTCCAGCTCTGCTCTTGCCTGCCTTCAAGTCTGTTTCCATGACATGTCAGCTTTATAGACACTACAATACACCAGTATAGTGTCTTACTGACTATTGTTCCAGTACTGAGATTCCTGTTTCCTGTGTATGACCTTGGCTTTTATTCTGACCATGCTTGTTTAATGCCTGTCCTGACGTCTGCCTCGCTCCTGACCTGATTTTGTTTGTGAGTGCCTAGTCCTTATTCAACTATGTGAGCTTCTTCAAGTTTACATTGCTGCCTAGCTTCACACTCTAACCTCTCTCAAGCAGCCCTCAGCAGCAACATTAATAGCTAGTTTTGTCTGCCAACCCATGGCCACCCATCATCCAGCTTTCATCTGCAAGTGAGATTTTCTTTAAATTCCCTTCTACCAAGTACTCAGTGACTGTTACTAGTTGTTGTTACTGCTTCTTTTCTCCCTTGTAACCCACGTCCTCTACCGTGCAGGTCCACCTCCTGTCCAGTTAGCCAATGAGACAGGTATGCTTCATTGAGTTGTTACAACTCATATTTGAGAAAATATGCAAGAAAAGTTAGATTCTATTATGTCCACTCTTTTGCTTTGTGTTTCTGACCCCCACCCCCGCACACACACAATATTTCAGCTCATACGAAAGTGGCGCTATTTTTATTAAAAGAACAGTAGCTAATTAATAATCTTAGTAATTCCTTGGTTTTAAAATATTTAATTTCCTTTGAAAGGTTTAAATGTAAAAATGTCTATTTTTTTCTTTAAGCTCCACCTTCTGGAAAAACTTGTGCACACCAGGTTAGGGATAGAAAGACAAGTGAACCATCATATGATGCAGTAGAATATCTTACTTTTAGGATGCTATTTAGATTATGCCTACAGATTATGTTAATTGCATTGTATTTCTCTCCACGAAAATGCCAAATGAAATTATTTCATTTGATGTTACCAATTTAGGTCCCCTGGGAGGGGCATACAGTTGTGCCTTATATATTGAGTATCAGTGTATTCAGGAGATATGAGGCTTTCATGTTACATGCTTTGTTTCTTACTTGTTTTGTACAGCAAATTGTGACTTTTTTGTACATTTCTGAATACCACAATTCTTAATTTAATTTCCTTGCTTTACCATTTTGTTACATAGTTACATAATAGTTTAGGTTGAAAAAAGACTTGCGTCCATCAAGTTCAACCCTTTTCCTTTTTTGTTTACCGATGTTGATCCAAAAGAAAGCAAACCTCAGTCATTTTCTAATTTCAGTAGATATATGCTGTTATGTAGTTATTGAGCTGTTTTAGGGTAATTTTACCATATAACCAATGGATTGTGAGTTTTATTTAATAAATTGGAAATACCCTTTTGCACGCTGTGCAGGGTCTGTGCAGTGTATTTGGGGGATTCAAGGCTTTTAAAAATGATTGAAACTTTCAAAACATCATAAATGTTTGTATATAATTTGAATGATATTGGAAAAATAAGTACTTTTTTCAAATGTATTGTATTTATGCAACACAAAGAATAATATGTTCTGCAAAAAAAATAGGTTTCCTGTATATAACTAAAAAGTTATTGGAATCATATCTAAACATATGGACAGCAAAATGTGTGTGGGGGAGGGGATAAAAATGACACTAAAGGATTAACCATTCGGGCACCAGAGCTGGCCAGGGAAATGCATCAAAATGCATTTCTACATTTCTTTGGTACTCAGATATTTAAAATGGAAGTGTCACCTTGAGCAAGTGTTTTTAAGAATACTTATGTCTCAATCTGTATGAAGCAGTAGTACAGCATCCTACAATGTGTGTCTTAGGGCATTTACTGGGCATGTTGCAATAGGTTGCTGGTAGGAAGGAGGGGCCATTTATCTTCAATGCTGCATCACTGATGCAGTGAGAGCAGCAGAGAACATACTCATACCTCATGTTCTGTTTTTGTTTAGTCCCCTGTTTACCATTATCACAGACATAGTTCTGCTAAATAGGACAAAAAAATTAAGAAAATAACAGCATTTTTCATTAAAAAGGAACAAGCATGCTTGTCTCAAAGTGATAATTATAAATTCAACATGTCACTGCTACTGTTACATATTAGTCTAGAGAGCAATTGACCTTAACTCTTTGGTTTCTAAAGTAAAGAGTTTGAAGCTCTATACGTGGCACTTTGTGTTCTTTGGTACTAGGAAGACCTGTCCCCTTAAATATGTCACTAACATTAGTCCATGTTAACTCTCAAAGGAACTGGACTTATAAACATGTAACTGTCACTACTATGCATTGGTCCCTAGGACAGATTGTTGACTTAAGCATGTCGCTATTTGTGACAATATGGTCACAGGAGTGTACAATTTGGTCCTAAGATGGAAAGTCCAGTAGTACCACTGTCATTAGTACTGTTAGGGCCTAGGATCACTTAATGTCCCCTCAAACATGTCACTTCACTGTTACTCGGTTTCATACCTCCCAAGTGTCCCTCTTTAGGAGGGACAGTCCCTCTTTTAGACCCAAATCCCACTGTCCCTCTTTCCCACCCTAATGTCCCTCTTTTTAGGAGACCAGTTTGTGTGGTGTGTATAGGAGTGATCACATTGCTCCACAGCAATAAAACTCACATTATTGTTTCTTTAAACATCGTGCATGTGTTTATAAATTAGTCTGCTTAAATAAAATACTTTGGTTTTGTTATAAGTCATTTATTAGGTTACACAAGGAGGTGTCAATAGGTTATGAAACAGCCTAAAAATTCACAGTAATGGCCCACCCACCGGCCACACCCCCAGCATCACCCACTAAAACACAGTTGTCCCTCTTTGGCAATTTGAAATGTTGGGAGGTATGTGGTTTTGGCCTACGAAGGACTGACCTTTAACCATACAACTGCCATTACTACAGTTTAAGCTTAGGACAAACTATTTACTGATGTGACTGTTATTAATGCACTATGGTCCTGGATGGACTGACCCCATAAACAAGTCTCTGCTGGTGATATACTATAGTTCTAGGAGCTAGAGTCCCCTAAGCATGTACACTGTGGTCTTAAGATGAATTACAGAAAGTGCCACAATATGAGCTATATAAATGAAAGTGTGCTGTGTGTCTCTGTGGGATAGCTCTGTAATCTCTCCTGCTGGCTGTTTCAGTAAGTATGTCGTTACTATTTAACGATCCTACAGCCTCTGTTATGAAGTATGTATTACTTAGAAGTGGTCTGAATTACACTGCAACTTTCTGTTAAGTGTAAACCACATTCTCCATTCTAAATTTTACTCTTTACTAAACTATAAATCTTAGAAGGAACTTGAAAAACCATGATCTCCCACCCTTATAACTGAAGGCAAAGTTAGTTTCAAATGCTTAACTCCTTGTAAACTAGACAGGTCTCAAAAAAGCATTGACTTTTGTGTTTATGGGGTTACAGAATGCCTGCAGTGTGATAAATAATATTACATTAAAACATTTTTTTTTCATTCGGCCATAATCCTCCATAAACAAATCCCTTCTACCTGTTTTATAGAAAAGGGATTCTCAAGAATATGCCTCACAAACATCATCAGATGAGGTATTAACCCTTTGAGTGCCACAGAGGTTATACCTCTCTGGCACTCAAAGGGTTAAAACTTCCCTATATGATCACAGATGGGCAGTTATTGTCTCACTCATTGTGATTAATCCATCTGTGCTTAAGTAGGGATATCCTTAAAACCTAACCTGTTGGAGTACTTCCTGAAGCCAAGAATCATGGGTAGGCAGGACTGGATTTCCCAAAAGGCATACAAACAACTGTCTAGAGCTTCAGATTTTGAGGGAAGCCTCAGGTGTGCTGACCACACCCATATTCTGAATTGTGGTCGTGGCTACATCAATTTCAGTGTCCCTGCATCAGTTTTTTTACAGGCTATTATTTAACCACTCTGGAGTCCAAAGAAATTGCTAGCACATTGTGTCCTTGCTTCTTACAGGTCAAGTGTGTTTTCTCTGACAGGAAACAGTGGATAGAACTGGGGGAAGGTTGGTATGAGGAGTGGGGGTGTGGCCATGGGAGGAGGAGCTAGAAATAATATCAAAACCAGACACAGGAGTACTGAAGAAATTTCATGTTTTGTTTTTGCTTTTAGGATACAAAGTCTTACTTTGTGGCCTGATTTTTTTTTGCCTTGGTAAATCTGGCTGCAATCATTCACAGAGACCACCAGATGGGGGCAGGTGCACAAAAGGACTCCTACAAGATTGGATTTGATGATGCAACCCAGAGCAATTGGCCTGAAATGGTAATCTCCCACACAAAATAAGTTGTGTTGCTATCTATCATAGCCACAGGAAGATACATCTTCCATTCAGCTATAACAAGGCTAGCTCGTGTAGTCTGCCACATAGAGGGTCAGACCAGGCTATTCCATCAGGTTCCATATTTTGTGCTCTAAGCAGTTCCCTTTTAAATCTAATGAGAAATATGACCCATGCTATATACATGTCCATGCACTGCAAAGTAACTTCTTGGAGATGCTCTAGCATTCAACAGGACTACCTGGAAATTAATTACAAGTACTACGTGTAAACATTATGTATAACAGTGGAGAAGTGCAATTCTGGGGCAGACCAGATGTACCACGGGTAACAAATAACAATTATAAAGATTGCTGTTGATTAAAATGGGGCTTTTTAACCCCTTGAATGCTAAAGAGGTGTCCAACACTTTGAAAAGCAGTGCATTGGAGTCCTCTATAGCATTCAAAGGGTTTAACCCTTTGAGTGCCAGAGTGGTATGCAATGTTGGAATTGCTATTTGCCCCCTATGTGCATTTGTTTTGTCCCACAATTGCACCACTCCACTTATATACATATGGCCCTTTGATCTTTGTATGTACCATTTTCTGTAACCCTTTGAGTGCTGGAGTGGTGTAAAGCATAGCAAAGCAATGCTCTGCACAGACCTCTGGCACTCGAATAGTTAAAGAGTTATTGCTAATTTTAACTGTACTCTTACCAGAGCACCCTACAACATCCTCTCAGGCCCTTTTGGCAAAGTGTTTAACCCTCTGATTGCCAGAGGGGTATGCAACACATTGCTTTGCAATGCATTGTATACCCCTCTGGCACTCAAAGGGTTAATTGTGCTCTGCAAAATCAGGATGGCATAAACCTCTGTGGTGAAGGAAGTGTTAAACGGTTTGGGAACTGCATCAAATGCCTTTAGCAGAGCAATATTTCTAGTGCAAGGATGGTCCATCTTCAAACTAACAGCTCACTGGGCGGTATGTGTAAAATGGAGTATTGCAATTCTGTGGTA
This sequence comes from Rhinophrynus dorsalis, assembly GCA_037306005.1. Lineage (NCBI taxonomy): Eukaryota > Metazoa > Chordata > Amphibia > Anura > Rhinophrynidae > Rhinophrynus > Rhinophrynus dorsalis. The sequence continues at coordinate 149,238,088 of CM074722.1, read as the reverse complement.
AACTGACTCCACCATAGGGGGGTCACATAAAATTTCCCCTGGGTTGAAAATTAATTAAATGGGGCTTTTTAAAATGCACTGCAAAGCATACAATACGTACAAGGTGTTAAAAACTCATTTTAGATAAATTATCCCCTGTGGTGAAGTTGGTTTGCTCCAGAAATATACTGCATCTACATACGGCCTGTTCTATGGTGGTAAGGTCTGTGTGTGTCCTGCACAGGATACTTAATCACAGGCTGATGTATTTATGGCATGATCTCTCCATGAAGATTTTACAGTTCAAGGCTAGTGTCCTTTGTAAAATAAATAAATAAATAAATAAAAAATTGCAACCGACATAAATTCATGCCTTTCTCTGCACCAACTAGAACACCAAGGGGTTTGTATATCAATACAAATTAGTGTATGTGGTAATATGGCAATCATTTACTTGATAATGATGTAGATTTATTAAAAATTCGTTTGTAAAATAAAATGTATTTTAAAATTTTTTTTGTAGGAAAATTATTTCAGTAGCGAACATTAAGGGACCTAAAAATTATTTTCAACAAGGTGAAATGTATCTTTAGCTATATTTATCCTAAAATAAGCTTTACTTATAAATTATTAAAGTGTAAAATTGCTTGGATTGTAAACTGATATCGCCTTCTAGAATCCTCTGCTTGCCTGACTGGCTCCTCCCTTATAAACAAGGATTGTGACACCATGAAGATCTTAGGTCTCTATGCTCAAAAGATAAGTGGAGGAATTCTGGGGCAACCCATTTTCACAATAGGGGAAAACAAAACATTTCCATGGATTTAAATGAGGATTTTAACCCCTTGCATGCCAGAGACGTCTCCAATGCATTGCAAAGCAATGCATTGGAGACCTCTCTAACATTTAAGGGGTTAAAGTCCCCCATTTAAATCAATAGGAATTGTTTAAACTTTTTAGCTCTTTCCATAGTGCAAATGGGTTCCTCCACTTTTTCATTTTGTGCTTGGAAAAGTTTAATTTGTATTCATTTGCCATGTTATTTCCTCTCAAGCAGCATCATTGTTTCTTTTCCTTTTTCAGAGACTTTTCTAACATTAAAGGAGCTATAAAAAGAAAAAATACACTATATGAAAAATAATATATCATGTTGTCTTTCCATGAATGCGACCACCATTTCTGCAGCTCTTCAAAAAACCATCTATCACAAAACTTCATTATCCCTAAAGCGTCACCCGTCCGTCTTGCTTCAAATAAAAAAGATTCATTTAATTCTCTGTCCGGAGAGGTGGAGACATTAGATGAGCGGACATCTAAACCACTTATCAAACAATAACCAGCATAGTAATGCTGAATCGCCCATATATTCACGCCATATCCCTGAATTCCTGGCTATCTCTCTTCCCCAATGCGACAAGCAGATGACAGGAAGACATTTCCTGAAAGCTTTTCAGATGGGGTCCTAGATGACATTCTTCAGTTATATGTCCTTTTCAGATTTCCCCCAAAATGAATGCCTGGAGAGCTCATGCTCATCACTGTGAATGTTATTTTATTTTTTTATTTTTTTCTTGCTGGCTGAAGCATCTTTACAAAAAAAAAGTAGGAATATTTGTGTGAGATTTAGGGCCAGATTTCTCAATAGGCAGAGTAGGTAACTGCATAGAGCTCCACATTTTGTGAGGTGCTCATCTGTGCTGGTCATGCCTATATTCTGAATTGTGGGTGTGACCAGACTAGAGCAATCTCAATTTGCCTGTACACATTTTAAACATCTTTGCAGGCTATTATTTAACCCACTGGATGCTGGATCTCTCTAGCAACCAAGGGGGATAAAGCTCGCTTGTTAAATCTTGCTTGTTATAGGATACAGGTATTTTCTGTCAAAGAAAATAGTGGCTGTGACTGCTGGGAGTGGGGTTGTGGTCATAAGCAGAGCTAAGGGCATCTAGTGTACTTGCCTAGGAGTTCCTGGAATGTAAATCTGGCCCTGGTGAAGTTTGCAACGTAGCATCTCTAACCAGTACGTTGAATATGCAAATTATCCTTGGGATTGGTCAAGTGTAACAGGGGTATCCATCAATGAACCCTTCACAATGCCTAGAGAGATCAGCTACACCTCACTGAAAAAGCTCAACAGGGCCGCAACGTATGTCTGGGGTTGCCTTGTTCAGAGAGGAATTGTCTGGCATTTTGTGGCTAGACTGCCATCATGGCAGGATCAGTGTCATATGCTTATGGTATATTTCCTTTCTGTTTAGGGAGCTAGTGAGCTAAAAGAGTTTGCACCCTGTGTAGGACGCCATTCCCATAGAGCCTGCTAAATACTAATGCAGGCTGGATTCTATTTGAGCATCTCTGACCAGTACTTCGCATATAGAAATTATCCTTAGGATTGCTCACCCAAAGGGTAACAGAAGAAGTTAGCAAAGGTTCATATCTTCACTTCACTGTTTGAGCAGGAGAGAGAAGACCAGAGCTATGTGCTGTTCACCCCCTTTGGCAATCATAGGGTTAAGATTGGGATTCATTGTTTATTAGATAGATTTACCTTGACAATATCAAAATATTTCTTACCAAATGCTATTCTTCTGTACGAGACTTTCTCCGTACAGTAGCTTGCAATATGCACAGTTTCAGCTCCAGCCTCTGTCTATATATAATCCTTTATTGTTCATAACAAAGCCAAAAAGTCTATGTAGTGAGAACCACATTTCTTAACTCTTTGACTGCCAGATGGGTGTGCAACGCATTTCGCTGGCTTGTGCAACAAACAAAATAAGAAAATCATGAATGTTTACATCATTAAGGGTCCTAGGTTTCAAAACAAAGTTAATTAGTACTGGAGCGAACCTCTGCACCACAGTGGTAGTCATACAAATCACAAAAAAATCCATTGATTAAAAGGATCATTTAACCCTTTGAATGATAGCAAAGTCTTTAACACAAGGTGAATAAATGTGTTCGGAACTTCTCTAACATTCAAGAGGTTCAATGCCTCATTTTAACCAATCAGAATTTATATTTATCCACTGTGGTGCAATTGGTTTGCCCAGAATTATTTTACTTAATTTATACATAAGGCCCAAGTGAAGTCCACATAATGATCTCCATAGTATTATTCAGCATAAAAAAGCTTCTACTGTGGCTTAAATCCTGGATAGTGAGAAACAATTAAGCTGACTTTGCATCTCCTTCACCCATCTGAGCTTTAGACTCCAGTAACAGCCGGAGTAAGATGCAATAGGGCAGCATTTCAGAGTAGAGGCAGAGTAGAGAGAAAGGAAGAGAGAGGCATAAGAGAGAGAAGGGGAGACATACGAGAGACATATGGGGGGAGAGAAAGGGCCTGGAGAGAAATGGAAACATAGGAGAGACAGAGAAGCATGGGAGGAGAGGGATGCATAGGGAGAGAGAGAAAGGCAAGGGTGAGGAAGGGATAGGGAGAGAGGACAGAAGAGTCAGAATGAGACAAGGGGAGATGCTCAAATAAATAATGGATGGGAAAGAGAAATCTAGACTAATCTACCTCACTAATCACTTCTCTAACATCAATCCCCTCTGCCAATCCCAACACTGGCTCCAATAATGATACAGAATTAAATTCAACATTCTTGTGCTAACTTATAGAGTCCTCTCTAATACCACATCCCCCCTACATTTTATTTATTTCCAAATAGACTCCCACTTGCCATCTTCGCTCTGCACACGACCTTCTCCTCTCCACAGCTCTTATCACATTGTCCCACTCACGCCTACAGGACTTCTCCCGTACTGCACCCGAGCTCTGGAATTCCATCCCCCGCCCCATCAGACTCTCCCCCAGCCTTCAGATCTTCAGACACTCCCTGAAAATGCACCTCTTCAGGGAAGCATATCAACTACCTCCATAAATACTATCACCAAGAACCAACCATTCTCTGGACCACTGCACTCAATAGCACTTCTCTCTCCTACTCACTGACCAGCAGTTCATGTGGCAGGAGGCACTTACTCCCCATAGCACTTACTCCTTCTGTGTCCAATCTACCTTCCTCTAGACTGTAAGCTCTCACAAGCAGGGCCCTCTGATCCTTCTGTTCTCCACATTCGATTGTATTATTTAATACCTCTCTATGTCTATTCCCTATTGTACAGTGCTGCAGAATTTGTTGGTGCTATATAAATAAAGAATAATAATAATAATAAATGGAGACAATGCCATGAGAGAGAATAGATTGGTAGACAATAAATAGGAAAGAGAGAGGCAGTATGTACCCACTGAAGTTGGGGGATGCACAATTGTCAGAGCAGGTATCTTATCTCTGACCACTCCAATCAGCTCACAAGAGACATAATTGGAAAGGAGAGACTCTCCACTTCACAAAGATACATTTACAGGTCTTATAATTTGTATGATTTGCACAGGTTTGTTTTGTTTCTTTTGCTTGTTCTAGGTTTTTTCTAAGTTTGGGGGACTTGGAGAGCCCACCTCATTCCTAGCTGCGCTCCATACTTTACTCACATTAACTTTTTATTTTTGTATATAAAACATGTATTATTCATGGTGTTTTAGCGCTGTGAGTTTTTCTTTGGTTGTTTTGCACATACTTTTGCCTTCTCATTTCAGCTGCTTTCCACCATGTCACTTCACTCAATATAACAATTATAACTAGGACTTATGGCAAAATGCACTTTATATTCTTGAAACATAGAATCATGACTTAAAAAGGTTTACTTTAAAGCCATAGTATATGGCTTTATTGTTTGTTTGGCTTACCTAGCCTTGGGATTGCCTTTAATTATGGTTTGCTCAGAAGAGCTTTGTGTGTGTGTCTGGGGGGGGGGCTATAAAGGGTAAGGGTGATGTACTGGTTCTTTTTGGGTCCTGGCTTCCTTAACAACTGTGAATGGTGCATGTTGCTATATAGGGGGATATTGCAGGTTTTATTTTAAGTTTTAGGTGCTTTTAACCTAGGCTTTTTGACTAATTTCCTCAGATATAACTTCATTAGAAGATTATTTTGAATGCAAATGTTTTCAATGGTAATATATATGTTAGGATTAGGACTCACTCTAAGTAGGTGTCATGGGGTGACTTCGTAATGACAACACTGACGAGTACAGATAAGGTTAAAATGAATATCTTTATTGAGAAATAGAACAGCATGAAATAAAATGTACGTTCCCAACCCTCACTGGACCAGGTGTAAGGACAGTGCCTGGGCACTTCCCAAACCCTCACTGGGCAGGTAAGGAACAAGCACAGGATCGCCCGACTGAATAGAGGTAAATGCCAATCTGATTGAAGGCACTTGCTAGTAGCAGTGATGGTAGTAGCTACTAGAACAGGAGCAGCTGTAAAGCCCCTAGGAACAGAGCGAAATACACCAGATATCTTACGGAGGTAAAGCTCAGAGACAGGACTCCCTAGAACGTTAGGGTAGACCAACAGGCAGCGGTAACTGATATTCCCTAGAACACTAGGGTAATCCAACAGGCAGCAGTAACTGATATTCCCTAGAACGCTAGGGTAACCAACAGGCAGTGGTGACTGAGACTTCCTAGAACTCTAGGGTAACGGAACAGACAGTGGTGACTGAGACTCCCTAGAATACTAGGGTAGTGGAACAGGCAATCGTTACTGAGACTTCCTAGAACGGTAGGGTAGCCGAACAGGCAATGGTGACTGGAACTCCCTAGAATGCTAGGGTAGTCTAACAGGCAGCGGTGAGGATCGAGGTCAGCTGGAGCCGGGTCAATACGGGTTGGGTAGTCAGCCAAAGCCAAAGGTCATACCGGAGCTGGTAGTCAGGCAGAGCCAGGAGTCAAACCAAGAGCGGGTAGTCAGCCAGAGCCAGGAGTCAAACCTAGAGCGGGTAGTCAGCCAGAGCCAGGAGTCAAACCGAGTTAGCAGCAGTTAGGGATCAAACGAAGCCAAAATCAAAACAAGCCAGGAGTCATACACAGGAATCGAGCATCGGAATCACAAGAGCTATAGCGCACAGGTACACCACGAAAGGGCAAGGGAGAATTGGCAGGCTGAAGCCTTTAAAGCCTAGTATGTAGGCAAAGACTCACTCTGGCAATTAACAGCGGCCAATAAGAATAGTGACTGTGCTTCAGCGCGACAACCAGGTAGTAATGCAACGTCGCCTGTAAACACAGTCGCTGAAGGCAATCACGGGCCCCTTTGATAATAGGGTACCTTGGCGGGGTGAGCAAGCTTAAACATATTTTGGCCAAAATATGCTGCTAAAACCCTATTATTTTGTATTAGTAATATTTAGCACACAGTTATGATATATGCCTGCCACAGGGCTCATAATGTATATTATTTGTATGGAGCAGTGCAGGTTTACTTTGTTACTTTGTGCTTGTTCTAGGTTTTTCTATAGTTTGGGGGTCTTGGAGATTTGCTGCGCTCCATACCTTACTCACATACACTTTTTATTTTTGTATATAAAACATGTATTAATCATGGCGTTTTAGCTCTGCGAGTTTTTCTTTGTTTTATTTGTACTACTGTAGATATGCATTTTAGTGTAAGGAAGAATGAGATATGCACTCCTATACGTGCCAACCCTTGCCTCTTTTTTTTTTTTTTTTTTTTTTCCAAACTTTCAATTGTTTCCTGCATTCAGGCAGTTTCTCAGGTGATCATTTGACAAGAATGATAAATTGCTTGATACTGTTGGAAAGGAGAGTCTCCCCTTTCCAAAAATACCATGCTTGAGATGATTTGTGCAAGGTAAACTGAGATTATATATATAACTGAGATTATAGGCACCTTCTGCACCTATCAAATACTAATGAACTTTAGGGCATGTTGCATGATGCCCAGTGCGGTTGCACTCTCCATACCACCCTATAAATGGCCATGAAGGCACTGAAACTGAACACAGCAAGTACTTAGTTTATATACAGTGGGGAGGGTACTGCAAAATGTGTTTGTGATGCATGAAGTCTGGTGTGGCTCCTACTATAGCCACCATGGAGACTTTCAGCACCAATATTCACTTGATTATAACATATACCAGCCTCCAGTTTGCATCAACAGAAGTCTAGTTCATGCCACAGAAGAGAAAAGAGACAATATTCCCTCTTTATGTATGTAACAGTAATAATGGCTGTGTGCTGCAAAAGCTCCTCTGTGGCTGTAAGTAAAGACGTGAGTTGCTTTTAGCATTTATTGTGCTGTTTTGCATGCCCCTTGTGACTCCCAGGCAGTATAATGGCATTTGACCACTATGAGGCAAGCCAGCTTGATATGCAGTCAGATCCCCCACATTACCTAGGTTGCCTAGTGGCTAATCTGGTTCTGTCCAGTAACCAAATGAATGTCTATATACCTGCAGACTTCTCCAGAATAGAGACTCAGAGTCTTCTCCTTTCACCTTTTATTCCCTTCATACAACCAATTTTTGCATTAATCATCTCCCACCTTATGTATTGCAACCACTCATAACCCCCTATTTCTATCCCAAGTACACTTACTCCAATCCATTTTGAATGCTTCCACCAGGTTCTTATCTCTTTACTGTACTAGCACTACAACCATTTGTCGTTCCCTGCAACTGGATCTATTTTATAAAGCACTCCTAATATTATTTCTACTCTTGACCTCCGATCAGTTCCCAGTCATGTCCTATGCTGTGAATAAAATGCACACATTTTGTTTGTAGTTACATCCTCCCTCTCTGTGCTTCCCCCACATTATGGAAATCACTATAGTGCTCCATCAGATGCTTCCCTAGCCCTTTACATGTAAAAGATCCCTCAAGGAGCACATCTGTGTGTAAGTTTACCAACTAACGTAATATCCCCCCTCCCACACATGCACAACAGCTCTCCCCATCCAACTAACAAATCTCTGCTTTATCCTTCCCTGTTACATCACCTCTCTTCTCTTTATTTGTGGCTGGACCTCATTGTTCTTTTATTCTACTCTAGCTGCTTTGCCTATTTGTGGATTTTTGGAGCACAGAACAGTAAAAGTAGCCCCAAGTCTATTTTTACTGCTTAATAAGTTGAAAACAATATCCACCATCAGTATTCTGTCAAAGTAAATCCAGTGATAGAATTCTCCATTGTCCAAGAATAACCATCATATACCTGGAGATCTGTTTTTCCACGCACTTCTTTGATAAAATAACTGTATACTAATGGATGAGTAGCCTTGAAGTGTCATATACATATTTTGTTCTGCTCATTTAGGAGTTTGCATTATGACAAAAAAGCCATATCCAACTGAGCTGCAAGTGGGTAAAAAAGATTCTTTCCTGACTCCAAATAACAGTCGGATGTTTCCCTGGATCAGCAACCTAACTGCTGTAAAACCAACTGTCATAATTTTCAATTTTGTTCTGTGCTAGAAAGGTAGCTATTACTTTTTTTGAAAGCCACTACAGTATCCTGCCCTTACTGTAAAAAAATCCTGCTTTTGTTTTAGTCAAAATTCCCTTTCCCTTTATTGAATAACCTTGTTTGTTGCTCAGCTCTCTGTGTAAATAGTTAATTTGGAATTCTTTATATTAAATACTTAAATAAATACTTAAATAGTAAATTAGGTTGAAAAAAGGCAGAAGTTCATCAAGTTCATCCTTTGCCTCATAACCCAGAGAAATGGAAACTATATAAGCTTTCCTGATGCCTAATAGTTAGTCTTTATCAGAACTTCCTGTTTTGCCTACTAATACACAGTTTAACCCTATATGTTCAATCTTGAAAATAATGTAATTTAATTTTATCTTAATTGTATCCATTGTATATAATATTTTTTCCCCTCTCCCCTGACCTCAGTGTTCTAGCTGACAGCGGGGGAATTCAGTCCCTGAGCAAGCGGAGGCTCTTCAGCAGAGCCGAGATCGCATTATGGAAGAAGAACTCCTTCTCAGAAATAGTCTTCTACGTGTGCTTGGTTTGCAAGCACACGTAGAACACAATTTCAGTGAAGGATTTATTCTTTCTCCTTATTTTATACACAGCCTTGAATATGTTTGTAAATGGTAATCATATCACCACTGAGACGTCTCTACTCTAATGTAAATGAACCTAGTTTGGCTAGTTTCTCCTTATAACTCAGATCCTCTGTTCTCTTTATCAGATTTGTTACACATCTCTGCACTATTTGCAGTTCAGTAATGTATTTTTTAAGAACTGGTGCCCAAAGTTATAATCCAGGTGAGGCCAAACCAAAGATGATAGATAGATAGATAGATAGATAGATAGATAGATAGATAGATAGATAGATATTTAGGCTTTCGCAGCAGCTGAGTGACACTGCACACTGCTTTGAAGTCCCTTGTGTATCAGTACTCCTAAATCTTTCTCTAAGCAATATTCCCCAAGTAGTTCCCCATCTAGTGTATATGTAGCATGTTTGTTTCTGCTGCCCAAATGCATAACCTTACATTTATCTACATTAAACCTCATCTGCCACTTTTCCACCCATTTATCTAACTCTTTCTGCAAAGAAAAAACATCCTGCTCTGTATGTATTTCCTTACACAGCTTAGCACCATCAGCAAATATTGAGATATTACTTTCAATTCCCACTTCTAGATCATTAATAACCACAATTAAATGCATTGGGACCAGGATTAACAAACAAATTTAATAGCACTGGGACCAGGACTGAGCCCTGTGGCACAGCAATTACAACTTTAGAGTAGCTTGAAAAGGTTGTATTTACAACAGCTCTCTGCCATCTATAATTTAACCAGTTCTCTATCCATGCACAGATATTAACTTGCAAATCGAAGACTTTTAACCTTTTGAGTGCCAGAGGGGTACACAACACATTGCAATGCATTGCGTACTCTCTGGCACCCAAAGGGTTAATTTATGCAGTAACCTGTTTTGAGGCACTGCATCTAATACTACATCAACAGCAATACCCTCGTCCAACTTACTTCTTACCCTTTAGTAAAATGCAAGTAAATTAGTAAAGTATTTAAATTGGTTTGACATTATCTATTCTTCATAAAACCATGCTGGCTCCTACTAACAATATCATTGGTCATCACATAGTCCTGAGACTCCTGAATACTGTCAGTTAGTAACCATTTAAGGGCTCGATTCTATTACCCGCGTTAAAACCGGCGTTACAAGAAAAACAAGCAATGTGTATATTGCAAACATGTGTTACACCAGTATTCTATTGCAGAACCACAGTAAAACAAAACTGGTGTAGACAGCAATTTCAGAGTACTAACAAAATCGGCACTGTCTGCTTTTATTCAACTACCGCCTAAAAAAACACTCAAAATGTAAAAGACCAAAGAAATAGGAGTAGGTATGAAGACAGACAGATCAAGTTTAGTGTTAGATGTGTTTCTCACATTATCAAAATCTGACATAGATTGCCCCCACTTCGACATTTTAACCCACCCTTTGAAAATTCGACTTACATTGCTTTCTTTCACCACTTTAATTTGACAGATATTGTTCACATTCAACATTTTAACCATTCCCCTTGAAAATTCGACTTACAGTGCTCCCATGACTTTTTTCTCCATTTAAATTCAACATTGTTCTTCTCCTATTTTTTACGGTCTGCTGGGGTCAGACCAGGTGACTGATTCAATGATGAAAGCACAGCACTGTGCTTTCTAGGAATGACCCGGTGACAGGGTTCATTCATTCTACAAGCGCTTGTACTGTATGCAGCTTATTATCACGGCGTCCATGATTATGCGACATTCTGACAGTCTTGTTACTGGTGCCTTCCCATTGGCTGCGCTGTACAGCTCCTCCCAGTGACAGCCTTTTTATACCCTGGGCTGTCACTTAGCGTTTGCCCTTTCGTGGTGTACCTGAAGCCCAGCTCTAGTTTTGTCTGCTTGATACCAGTGTACGACCCCAGACTGCCTGACTACGCTCTTGTTGCTGTTCCTGATTCTGTGTACCGATTCGGATTGGCTGACGTTCCTGCTTCCTGTTCTGACCCGGCCTGGCTGATGTTCCTGCTACGTGTACCGACCCGGCGAGACCGACGACCCTGCTCCGTGTACCAACCCAGCGAGACCGATGACCCTGCTCCGTGTACCGACCCGGCTTGGCTGACGTTCCTGTGCTGTGTTCCGAATCAGCTTGGCGGTGGTTCCTGCTTCCTGCGTGCCCGGCTGGGAGAAGCCCTGGCAGTACCTGCTGCTGTTTACTTTGCACATCTCTCACGTTACTGTGCCTCCCAGTGTTACGGTACTCAGTTACCGTGTGCAATCCAGTCCGTGGGTTTGAGTCTCAGTGTGTCAGTACTCCTCCACACCGTTCTAGTGATCGCTTGGTCTTCCGCTTTGGGTTCACTTGGGTGTATCCGGTAGTCTGCCGAGTCCTGACCATAGCATTCAATAACCCCTTCGGGGGTGGTGCCTCGTTCCACTTCTTGCTACACCAGTGTTGTTACATCTCCGGTATTCTGTGCTGTTGGTATTCCTTATAGGTTCAGTTGGGCGCTTCCGGTTGCCTTCCATCTTATACCTATACGCACATTAACCCTTCGAGGGTAGCAAGGCACATGGTGGTGGATAGTCTCGGTAGGGCCTCCGTTCCTGGCACGAGCTCTGACTCACCCTTTTGTAGCCTCCGGTGGGCGTCCACCGTTGCATCCTCAGTTCAGATGAACCTTGCCTGTTCGCTGCTGCCGTTCTGTCACTGTCGCCTCCTGCTGCCTATAGGCGACATTGGGCCTCCGCTATTCTGGGCTAATTCGTCAGTGGCTCCACTGGCCTTATTGGACTCTATTACATTGTATCCATCTAAGTTACCTGACCTGTGTCAGTATTGTGAGTGTATGTCCATACTGGACCTGTGTGGGTTAACTAGCTTGTAACCTGTCGTGTGTCCGTTATTGCTGCTAATTGCTGGACCCATGAGGGTTACACCTTTCCTTGTGTGCTTTAATAAAATTGTGTTTTACCAACATCTAGCGTGTCTGAGTGTACTGAACTGTAACACTTATACAGCTGCTGCAGTACTAAAGAAAGCATAGAATGCCTTTGGGTCACCCCATGGATCATTTATCCTTTTGGATAGATGATCCATGATAGGGACGCTATCAGGAGGGGTCCTGGTGCCCTCTTCGAGGTCTGACATTAATAGTTACTTATAAAAAGCACATATAACCTATGGCAAACATAGGTTAAATGTGTTTTAGTTAAAAGGTTGCCACATGGATCAGCTATCCTTTTGGATAGATGATCCATGTTAGGGGGGGGTGTCAGGAGGGGTCCTGGGGCCCCCTCCGGGTCTGAAATGTTAACATATTACAGTAAAAGAACATATAAGCTATGATACACATAGGCTATATGCTCTTTATTTAAAAAACAGGCAATTGTCGCCTGCATGCATAACCTATCCTAATGGATAGGTTATCCATGCTAGGGGGGGTGTCATGAGGGATCATGATACCCCCTTGAGGTCTGAAGTATTTTTTTAATAAAATTAAATATATAATTAAAGACATTTTTTTACACATATACAGGCAAGGTATACAACCTCATACCTTGCCTATTAACCCTATGAGTACCAGAGGGGTAGCAAACACATTGAAATGCGTTGCTACCTCTCTGGTACTCATAGGGTTAATTATACAATGCAAATACAAAGAAGGCATATCGTAAAAAATAGGAGAAGAACAATGTCAAATTTCAATAGAGAAAAAAGTAATGGGAGCACTATAAGTTGAATTTTAAAAGGGGGAGGTTAAAATGTCAAATGTGAACAATATTTGTTGATTAAAAGCAGTGAAAGAAAGCACTGTAAATCGAATTTTAAAAGGGGGGGTTAATATGTCGAAGGGGGGACCCTCTATATCAGATTTCTATGCTGTATACTGTATTCTACACTGCTTTTTTTTCGAACAACAATGGTTTTGAAACCATCGTTGTGGCTTCTATGCCTCAATCTATGAGGCGTAGGATTTCTGACTTAAAATGTATCAACAAAACAGGAGCTAATACTGAGTGTGGGTAATTGGATACTACTTGCACTTTGTTATTAGTTGTTTCCTATGGGCTTGTTTTTTGACTGACAGTGGTTATAATTACTGCTGATTTTGCTTTCACAAATCGGGTAATAGGATGCTAAAACCTGGCTTAAAAAAACACAGCTCCTGGTTTTTTTAGAGCTAGTAATAGAATCGAGCCCCCAATATCTTATACATTATGGAAGACAAGCTTACAGATCTTTAACCCCTTAAAGACTCATGACGTAAAAGTACATCACGAGATGAATGTCCCCAAAGGACCAAGAACATACATGTACGTCATGGAATTCCAGGCTCCCCGAGCAGCTGCACGCCATTCGGGGAGTCCGGAAGCAGATGAGAAAAAAAAATGCTTCATGGTCCTTAAGTGAATGCTGTGTGCGTGTGCCGCTGGTCCTTAACCCCTTAAGGACCATTGACGTGCCAGGACCGTCAAGGCAGTCCGGCACTTAAGGAGTAGTGATGGTCCTGGCACGGCATGGAGTTCAGGGCTCCCGGCGCGGCTGCACGCCGCTCCGGAAGCCCTGAACCAGAACTTTAAAAAAAAAAAAGCCCCGTGATCCTCAAGTGCCAGCCGCGTGTGCACGTGCCGGTCCTTAAGGGGTTAAATACATTCTACAACTAGCGTAAGATACATGTCACATCCTGGAGTATAATGCCGCTAAATGAGTAGCTGTAATACAGACTTGGCATGATTGGTGTACTTAGACATCTGTATTACACCTATTGATGCAGAGTCTAACACACGCATAACATTTCTTATATGAGTAAATAAATGCATTCTGCTGCAGTTCCAATTTGTATTGTACCAAATGATTTTACTTTGCAAATTCCTCCTATAAATCTAATATTAAATCTGTCTTCCACTTGAATGTATATGCTATCATGTTCTTCCTTGAGATATGTATACTTTTATATATGCAAACATTTGGAGCAGAGGTGGGCATTATGCAAGCATCTTCCTCCAGCCAATGGGAATTGCAGGACTGTAGTTTAGCAGCAGCTGGAGGGCCTCATGGTGTGTGTTACAAAAGGGATAAGCAACATAAAAACTGACAGGTCAGTGGACCACAAAAAAGAAAAGGTGACCAGAACAAGAAACCTACGGGGAAAAAAAATCATTTTTCAGGAATAAGTGCAGACATGCAGAGCGGGTTTTTTAGCATCCATATTGTACATTAAAATGGAGGTTTGGTGGCATCACTCACACAGAATGAGAAAAGAGAGGCTGTGCCTGTCTCACTTTTACTGGAAGGAACCAATTTAATTATATGATCAGCTAGGGAGTAAGGCTGTTGTGGGTGCACAAAACACCAATATGACTGATTTTCATACTAATTGGAAGGGAAAAAGAGAGGTAAAAACTTTAGCTCCGAGTATTACTTACATCTTTTTTTTAACATGTTGCCCTATAAAGTTACTTACAGATTTGTAGTTCAAACACTATTGAAGCCGAAAGGATCCCCCTCCCACCCCTTTCCCTGTGTCACTGATGTTCTCTGTCTGGTCAGGATGGAGCACGGCAAGGGACAATCTTCAGTAAGGAAAAGGAAAATCCTGCCCTCCTTCATCAAGGTTTTTCTTATACTTACTGAATGAAGATTTATTTTAAAAATAAAAAGCCAGTCAAGACAGATGACAAAGACATTATTGTGTCTGCATAAGAAAACCCCTTCACCAGTTTGCCAAGGGAGAGTACGGTTTTCCTTATACAGACACACACAATATTGTCCCTCATTGCGATCCATCTGGTCAAGCAACCAGCTTTCAGATCTGAGGGTAGAAGCGTGATATAGGGAAAAGGAGAGGGGGGAGGGGACTTTAAAATAAAATTGCAAGAAGACTACACTGGTATATATAAAATTTACAAAGGTACAGAGCATTTTATGGTCCTAAATGTTCTATATATTTAGGAACCGCCATTCACATTTAAGCTAAGAGTCTCATGGAATCTCAAAACTGCTCTGCACATTTATGAAGGTAAAACTGGAGCAATTCTGGGGAAAAAACAACTGTATAATATTTATAGAATACAGGTGTTATAGGCTGTACTTAAATAAATGGGCGTTTGTATTTGTTACAGTTGGATTGGCCCAGAATGGTTCCAGATTTTTATTTATGCGTGTAGTATGCCCTACTGTGCAAGCTTATTTGCATGTCACAAGCCTAAAACCCTGACTGGTGTGTAACTCTGTAGGTAATCTGGATTTTGGACTTAAGACATGTAGATGTACTCATAATTGACTTCTCTGTGATGTGCAATGTACTGTGGAGACTTTTAATCACTTTATTTAATACTTTGTAAAACAGATATGCTGGCTCATTAAACCTAGTGGTGTAGGTGTGATTCTAATCTCTTTGCTGCCAGGGGACTTGCATGCCCTCTGGCTGTAAAGGGGTTACTGAGATGCGGGAAAAATCTGCAGGAAGGCCAGGATGTGTTAGTCAGACCCGGGAGTAAACAGGAAGCCTGAGTGAAGTGTCTCTGACGGCCTGGCACACAAAGCCTCATCTCCGCCAAGCACAGAGTTCAATCTCCATGTCAGGTAAAAGAAAATATACAAAAAAAAAACAACAACAAAACAAACCACTAAAGTGTCTCACCGGTGCTAACATATTCAGGCAGGAGTGTCCCCTTCCTTCCAGTTACTGCCACAAAATATAGCACATACATCTTAATATTGTTATAATCTCTTTACTGTGTTGGCATTTGCTTACATAATACACTATTAACATATACTACTCAATGTAACTGTAAAACACCAAGAAGGTGATACAGGGTTTATATGAAGTCATGCATATGTCTGAGGGACAACATAAGAAAGATGAGATTAAAGTATAAAAATGTTTGCAATGAGTACGCACACCTCAGGAGGAGATACAGGTGGCTAGACATCAAGACATATAATCAACAATATCATCAATCAGTTCTTGGGAAATGTTAATGCATGTAGCATCAACCTGGGCATGCAACTCCTACAGTGGGGATGCACAGAGTTCCAGCATAGCGGATACCAATAAAGTCCACATGTGTCCTCGATAGTGGAGACAGGGAATATGAAGTGCCATGAATGTGTATTGAAGCCACTGTGGTGGCTCGTGTTTACACATGCAGTGTGTGGGCAGGGAATATCCTGCTACACTATAGTGCCAGGAATGTTAAGATGATGCTTTGTACAATCAGGTCTACTTACCTTTGTAAAGTGGCCAGTATTTTTACTAGGGCTGTCCGTCTGCTATGCAAGATGTCTCCTACATCATTATACCAGGAGTATGCCCGCTGTGGCATTGGATGATACATGCTTCCACTCCTCTAGACCACTGCCCATCAATTACTATGTCCTTGATGGAATCAGAAAACCAGCTTCAATTATTGCCTACAGTGGCATTAGGCACAGCACCATTGTCATTGATGGGTCGTGTACAGTTCTGATAGTGGAAGGTCATGGAATGGTCAACTCACCTTGAGACCAATTAATGTGCAACCAAAGGTGAATGCATTGAGTCAACATAGCAGTACCTTTTGATCTCTGCTGCCCCCAGGAAGCGTGTTCATGATTGTGAAGGGTCACACAATACATACACAAGGATCTCTACAAGAATTGATTATAGAGTAATCTCTGAAACATGCTAAAAACACCCCCATCAGAGTGTATAAGGGTCCTTAGTGTAACATGACCAGAATGACTACTATTACTTACTTTGTTGCAGTCTCTAATATACCGTACGTACATAGTAAGATAGTAACATAGTTGATGAGTCTGAAAAAAGACATACATCCATCAAGTTCAGCCCATGCCATATAACCCCTGTTGATCCAGAGGAAGGCAAAAAATAATCAAATGTTGATGCCATTGCCAATTAAGCCACAAGTGGGTAAAAAAAATCCTTTTCTGACTCCAAATGGCAGCTGGAAATTTCCATGAATCAACATCCTATCTGCTATAAAACTAACAACCATAATTCTCAATATTTACTCTAAAATTGTGTTACTTTTTTGGAAACAACTGCACTATCTGCAAGTGCAGCTCCCAGGGCAAATAATTCCACAACTTTACTGTCCTTATTGTAAAAAACACCCATGCCTTTGTTCAAAAGTGCATTTCCTATAGTGTTAATGGATGACCCCTTGTTCTTTTCTCAGATCTTTGAGTAAATAGTTCCTTATAGAGTTCTTTTTATTGACCTTGATATGTTTGTCAATATTAATCATATTCACCCCTTAAATGTCTGTTCTCTAATGTAAACAAACCAATTTTGCCTACTCTTTCTTCATAACGGAGACCCTCCAATCCCTTTATCAGTTTTGTTACATGTCTCTGCCTTACCAAGTATTTAGTAGTTTCCTATTTGGTGCAGTGTGGCAGTATCTGCACTTCCACAACTTTCTCTCATCAATGCTACTTGGGTCATCACCTGCTTGACAATACTGACAAATTTAAAAAAAGTTGACTAGTCTCAATCCTGTTATTGGCCATTTTTTCTTTATCAGGATCTCTGATTATACCTAAAATAGCAGTAGGTCAAGGAACATAACGGTATTTCAACCCTACACAGTATAACCAAATGACTTTGTTACCCTAGGTTAGGTGCAGAAATGTTATATCATCCCAATGGCTTTATCCTTCCAAATTCCATCACACAACAGGTTATGAGTCATTGTACAAGAGTGACTGTTGGTAACCTCTCAATGAAGTTACATTTTCAGAAAGCCCCTATCTCCAGTTCAACTTTTTGTTCTGCTGGCATATGTCCATCTGACACTGAGTGGACTACACAGCAAGTCCGACAATAGTTCCAGGAAATATGCAGACTCAGAACTTAATATGCAAACTGGTTCAGAACTTAATATGCAAATACTTTACACTATTACACAATATATCCCATGAGTTTGTGGGTTTAGGTCACTCCAAAGGCCTGGTCATGGAATTTTGTAAGCTTGCCCACTATGTCACATTGATTTTTAGCATGAAAGTGATACCTTTATTGGCTAAGTAGATTTAGAATGCAAGCTTTCAAACCAACTTAGATCTCTTCATCAGGCATGTTTGTGGCACTGAACCTCCTCTTTGATGTTACTTCTAGGGAACTCACTGATACTTTGCTACAGCTCAACCAAATTAATGAACTGCATTCATCCATCTAATGCTGATGCTGCAGTTATGAAAACTTACCATGAAGGGATAAAGGGTTCAGGAACATCTCGGCATGCAAACCATAGAACCTCTTACATCTTAGCTTGGCTTTTTTTGCACTATGGCTGATTGCTTTATAATAAGTCACCCTCACTAGATTCTACATTCATGCACTCCACTCTTCATGAGATTGCATCTGAAGCTGAAAATCCATGTGCTCCAAATCAGATAATGCAGGAAGATCTGCACTCACTTAGAATCATCTGTGCCCAGAACAAGAAACTGGCAAACAAGCAACTTGTATTAACAGATTTGACCCTTGCTCCACCAGTGAAAGTGTTTCTGCAATGGGAAGAACAAACTGTTTTCCAAACATGTATGATGTCCTATCTGTGACCAGAAGACTGGCTATTGCAGCTAGCAACAACTTTACTATCATTGAATTGAAAGAACCTTAGTAGATAGAGTTAGTGCTGGGACATGTCTCTTGGCAATAAGCACAAATTAGCTGCAATACTAAGGGATAAGGAAATGTTAATTTCAGCTAAGCCTGTACCATCAGCAGTCTGACCTTTGCAGAAATGGTCTTCTTTAACTCGTTCATTGATGGGTTGTTCACCTGTGCTCAACCTGGGGGTAGCACTGTTTAGGAGATATTCATACATGTATTTCTGTATGGTGAGCTCTCTGAATGTGGCACCACATGTTATTGTGTGCTAATGAAACAGCACAGGGAATGAACACTGAGATACACTTTCACTTTTTCAGATTTAAAATTATCAACATCTAAACTATACATCTGCTGGTCCCTGACATAAAACATAAAAAGATTTGAGTTAAATTAAATTAAATTCATGGACACTTTGAACATAGGTATTGCCTTGGTGCATATGCCTCTTTATCACTCGATACCTCGCAAACCAAAAACTGCACTGGAAGAACCTATTGGGCTATATGAACAAAAGAAAAATGGAGTCATTCTGCGGCAAAACAACTGCACCACTGGGGAGAAGTATCAAAAATCCTCACAAAAATCCTCAGGGCAAAGCAATGCACTGGAGATCTCTTTAGCATTCAATAGTTTAAAATCCCCATATACATCATTTTAAGTTTTGTCTTCTGTGGTACAGTTGGTTTGCACTAGTATGGCTTCAGTGTTCTTTTTGCGTATAAGGCCCCTTTAGATCATATTCAGAAGTCGAAAGATGAACAGATCTGGAGGAAATCAGCTGCAGCTCACAGGGGACAAATGAAAATGTCCAGTGATTTAATTGGGACTTAAACCCTTTGAGTGCCCGAGGGGTACGCCACGCATTGCAAAGCAATTTGTAGCGTACCCCTCTGGCACTCAAAAGGTTAATCCCTATAAGTAGCAGAGTGGTGTCCAATGCAATACTAAGCAATGTGTTAGATGCCCTTCTGACACTTTCCCTTTAAATGCTAGAGTGCAGTATTGGAGTGGGTAAAACCTCCATTTAAAGCGGAACTACCACCCAATATAAAGTCGCCCCCCAATAATTAGGTATATGGCAACATAACAGTGTTATTATCTGCTACAAGTACCACGATCTGAAGTAATCCTGTTTCTTCAGAGACCGACAACCAGGCTTGCATGTAGACATCTTGACTTAAATATGTCTGCGCGCCTGCACTGTCGGTCCCGGCTTTGCATGATACCTTAAGGCACTGGATGGGACTGATGCCGCAGGCACACAAACGGCTCTGAAGAAAGAAGCCTGACCATCAGTCTCTGAAGAAACAGGATTACTTCAGATTGTGGTACTTCTGGTAGATAATAACACTATTAAGAAGCTAGTCGCCATATGCATAATTGTGGTCAGGGCTGCACCCTATGGGAGAGACTGCAGGTGGTATTTAAGGCCTGCAGCCCTTCCCACAAATGCAGGCCCAGCCTTCTATTTATTGGTGGGCCGACTTTCTAATGGGTGGTAGTTCTGCTTTAACTTATTTGTAAATTTTGGATTTTTTATTTGTCCCTGATGGTGTAGTTGATTTGCTCCAGAATTTCTCATGTTATCTTCCTGAATACGACCCCCTGTGTCTGGAAAATATGTTGTACTGGCAGTTCCCTATAACAATGAAGAATCTTATATTAACCATATCATTGCCAGTCAGTTATTTTTCTCTAACATGAGATTGACCATTCAACCCTATTTTTGGCAGAATTTGACCTCCAGCTGTTGTTAGCATTCTTTCCCTTTCCTGTCATCCTCAAATGGTCTATAGCTGGAGGGCTGCAGGTTACTATTCCTACTTTAACCCATTACATTTGTCTCAGTGATTAAATCACTCCACATTGGAACTGACCCTATCACTAGTGAAAGATATGAATTCTAGGTTTAAGCATTCATTGAGATGATAACAGTAGTGATCAGAATTCTAGAGGAAGTCAATCTGCAGCACTCCCATTCTGGAGGAAGTAGAGAGGAAGTCCACATCTGCAGCTGTACAGACTCAGAAAAGAGATTGATCTATGTCTTACAAATAGAGAACAATAAAGCAGGCTCCTTAACTACAAAGGAGTTAATACAGTTGTCCAAGACATCTAAGAAAAGTGATAGTGACATGAGAAGTGACACTAGGATGTCATCATGCATCACTCATAACAAATACATGGTTCCTTTTCCTAGTTTGGGAGGATCACTTACTCTTATTTTGGCTATACATATTCTGCAAATACATAATATGTACAGTAAAACTGTCTATGTATATGTTTCACTTCACCTATTATTTTTGCAATTTTATTCTCTTAATAATGAGCTATCTTGATACGTTTCCAGAGAGCTAACTGAATGCAAGTGTAATGATAATATGTAAAAAAAACAATGTGAAATGGAATGCACACCTTGTATTCAGTGTTGTAGAGAGAATAGAATATTTTAGATGGGTTATCAACCAGAAAACGCCTTGAAAACTAAGATCCAGGTAGCACACTGTCAGTGACATAAATCTGTTAAAATTAAAAAAAAAGTGAAAATTAAATTGATAAATAAATCAATAAACAAATAGTATAGGTAATGTTACTGTATATATTATGTGCTTACAGAATATGTAAGTCAAAACAAAGCTTTTGGGATATTAATACTTAATAAATATATAAGATTATACCATAAGATTTATCCTCCTGAGTAAACAAGGTTACTCCCACTGCTGAGATGTTTTATTCAAAAATCTGAATTTTTTAGGCGCAGTATCTCAATGTCCTGAAATTTTACAGTGGCGCTGTTGCCCACCCTATGGACAACACTGGTGAATTGACCATAAACCTTCATAGGATTGTGTAACAAGATACTGTGCCTACACAAATTCAAGTTTGAGCTGCAATGACTTTTGAATAAATCACCTCTCTGCACTGGGAGTACCCTTGCTTTATTCAGGAGGATCAACCTTACAATATACATTTTAATATGTATTAAGTGTTACTATCCTTTTAAAGAGGCCAGTCACCTTAAAGGGATAGTAATGTTTCAAAATAAAAGCAGCTCCAATTTATCTTCATAGTATTTGGGCCGTGGAGAGTGTTATTTCAATACTGTCAGAGTTGTAGTTCAAGAGTAATTGAATGATAAAGTATCCCCTCCCGCCCCTTTTACATAGTGTAAGCTGCCTCCCCTCAGATGTAGCATCTGGTCTTAAGACCAGACAGCTCACAACAAGGGACAATCTTCTTACTGTGAGAACAATGAAAACCCTGCCCCCATTGACATGTTTTTCAGGTTTTCCTCTTACGGTAACTGAAGATTATTTTTTTTTGTTTTTATTTTAAATAACATTTTTTTTTATATAAAACAACATTTTGGAGCGGCTTTTCCATTATTTTTCTCCATTTGCAATTGCAAACACATCCATATGGTGCAAATATATATTTTTTATCTTCATCAATACTAAATCCTGTATGAAGTGAGAAGGACTCTACTGGATCCAAACCGAACAGGGGAAGTAAAATACCCCTGTAGACTTAGTAGCTGTTTTTCGTACATATGTATTGATACAGCAATTGTAAGATGTGAGTGTAACCGATACATTGCTTTATATATATATTGTTCTATTATCTGTCTGATAAGGCACTATTGGCACCCCCTATTTTCTTATTTTTTGCTGTGAAAATATTATGCTTTGATTGTGCTTTCACCCTTTTACTGCCAAATAGGTATGCGTTGGATATCTCTCTGGTACTCAAATACCAGTTAAATAATTATTTTACATACACCAAGAGTTCAATCAATAGGTCGGGTAATCATGCCCCATGCACCACTAATTCAAATTAAATTTCCCCCATCTTTGGCCATTTATTGTTCAGTTAGTAAGCTCCATTCTCAGCTTGTGTCTTCCTCAGTATCACTGTAAGTACAGTAATGTATAGTATACATTGGTGGTGTTATTGGTTCAGCCTGTAGTGTTGTCTCATAGTAGTAAAGGTTGAAACTTAATGCGCCAGGCCTGGAACACTCAGTAACAGCCTTCCTGGCATAATCACAGCATGCCCTGCATAGTTTGTCGAACATCACGAACACATGTCTGTCAACCTACCCTGCATAGTTTGTCGAATACAAATAAAATTCGAACATCACCAACCCATTTATGTCCCCGCCTACCCTGCAGAGTTTGTTGAACATTACCAACCCATCTGTCCCTGACTGCCCTACATAGCTTGTTGAATACAAATGAAGTTGAACATCACCAACCCATGTATGTCCTCGCTTACCCTGCACAGTTTGTCGAACAACAACCCATGTTTGTCACTTCCTGCTCCTGCTTAGTTTGCGATGTCACATTGTATCTTCCTCGACTTGTATTGGCTATTGAGATGGCATTGCCCATTCCAATTCCCTGCATTCGATTTCAATTTACCCAAATTTAGAACTCTTCAGATTCCCATTGTTGGTTGGCCAGGTGCTTTAGTAACAATGCAAAAAAGTTCAAGATGGCACTATGACCTGAAAAAAAGGTAGGAAATCCCCAAACAAAAACCAACCCCCAACAGACAGCCATCTTAGATCCCCAACACAAGAACAGTGGCCAGAAGAAGAGAAGTACCCTTCAGCATGGAGGAGAATGAGGCACTAGTGGGGGCACTGCAGGGCTGTTACTCTCAGCTCTTTGGCCCATTGACAGCTTCCTCCACAGTACTGAATAGGAGGGAAATGTGGGATACTGTGGTGGAAGCAGACAATGAGGTGGCAGTGTCCCCACACACATCGCATCAGGTGCAGGAAGAGGGTCTATGATATGAGAAGGCAGGTGCTGTGGAAAAGGGAGGTCATCTGGGGCCTCCAGTAGACCTGTTGTATATCACTAATATGAACAGGTCCTGGATGGCTGCATTGCAGCATCTGAGGCAGAAGCTGCTCCTGATGCAGGTGGTGTTGAGGCGGTTGCTGGCCCATCTCATGCTGGACCAGCTCCTATCACCCCTGTAGCAGGACCAATGGATTCCTCAGATGCTAAAGATAATCAAGCTCCTGCATCTTCCCCTTTCCCTCCAGCACCTGTCTTCCCTGGTGTCAACATGCCTGCTCCTGTTCCTGTTGCTGATGTTAGTGCCCATTCTCCATCTGCTGGAGGGAGCGACTCTTCCTCTGGTCTGGTGATATGCACCAGCTCTGTCAGGAGCAGTGCCCCCTCCCTGCACGCCTCAGAGCTGGGTACTGCAGTGCCAGACATCACCTCAGCTGTGGAGCCAGGGCATGATGGTGTGTTTTCTGGTAAGTAATTGTGTTCTGATGCATGTGTTCATGTAATGTTGTTAACCTTTTGAGTGTTGTGTAACCATCTGGAACTCAAAGGGTTGAACACCTGCCACTGAGCAGATAGGTGTGCAACATAAGGTAAAGCACTGCAAATCACACGTATCTGCTCTGTGTAACTTAATCCTTTGTAATGCAATGTCATACCTCCCATGTGTCCCTCTTTTTGATCAAAATCTCTCTGTCCCTCTTTCGCACCCTGGTGTCCTTCTTTTTAGGGGATCAGACTGTGTAGGGTGTATATAAGTGATCACATTGCCTCACCGCAATAAAACTCATGGTAATGTCTGTTTAAAAGTCAGTATATGTGTTTAAAAATTAGTCTATGTAAATAAAATACTTTGGCCTCACTCAAAATAATTTCTTCAGTTACACAACGAAGTGTCAATAAGTGATGACATAACCTAAAAATTCTCAATACTGCCCAGCCCACCAACCACGTCCCCAGCAATCCCACCTAAAACAAAAGTGTCCCTCTTTGGACATTTGAAATGTTGGGAGGTATGCAATGTCCATGCATGTGTGTACTGTAATGTAGTACTTTGTTATGCAATGTCCATGTATGTGCATATTGTAATGTGGTGTACTCGTCTCATTACAGATGACACTGATGGAGTACCCAGCTCTGGCAGGGAGGGGGGAGGAGGTCTTTACCCTGGAGCTACAGCCGGTCGCTGCCACTGCTCCTGTCAGTGTGAAGGAAGAGGTGGCTGGTAAGCTGTTTTCAAGATGTCTCTCCTGTACACACGTGTTCTTGATCATGTTAAATTGCTCTACATGTGTATTAGCAACCCCAGCTTGCTTTGGCCATATCTTTTTATAACTATTACACTGCCACAAGGGTGAGCAGCACATTGCTAAGCTATGCTTTGCTCACCTTTCTGGCACTCCAAGGGTTACTTATGCCACTAATGCACATATGGAGCACATGTAGGAAATGTTTGTCATGCTCCTGCCATTCACATGATGACATTGTAGACATGATGGACACAAGCTAATGCACCATGAAGGATGTCTTGGCATGTTGAAGCCCCGCTGTGGATTGCAGTGATGCTTCGTAGGCCAAATTTGCTTCTCTGTTGTTGAGTAAATCCTGATAACTAAGTTATTCCACCTTGGTGCAGTAGCTGTGAACCGGAATGCTTACACATGTTAAATAAAACTGAAGCATTTAATGAAGTTAGTGTTTCTCATCACATATTCATTCTTTCAATATCCAAAATAGGTCCAGCTGACATGCCTCAGGAGGAGGGCCGTTGGTGCGCCTGAGGACCACCACGTAGAAAGGACAGGTGAGGATAGTTTGAAATATGTCTCCATTCAAAACATGTACATCCGTTCAGTGTCTAATACATCTTTTGCTGTGTGTTGGTGGTTTGTGTCTGTGTGAGAAGGGTTCTGAGTTTTGTGTTTCTGGTTGTTGTAGCTATTTCAATGGCAGACGGGTAAGCAATGCATTCTCTAATAAATGTGTTACGCACCCCTCTGGCACTGAAATGGGTTAAGGCTCCATACAATTATCTCACCCTATTGAAAATGTCCTGCATCTCCTCAGGGTCTTCTCAGTCTTTATGCAAGGAGGCTGATGAACCACCTCTGTAGGTGTCTGCTTCTGCTCCTAAGGCTATGGAAAGTGAAGAGCATGGTATGTAAAATCCTAAATCTGCTGTCCCATGTGTGTTCCATCTGCCTCATCTTCCCTTACAAAAAATCCAGAGTCCCTGTAGTGATCTGTGTCCTTGTCACACATGCATGTGATAGTATCATGGTATGAACAAATATCATTACATGTTTGCATGGCTCCAGGCTATAGCAAACACTTACAGTTACCATTTGCAGTCTAGCACTAATTGAGATGTGACTGGATTTCCTGCTGGGGTTGGACCTGGATCTCCTGCTGGAGCTGGGGCTGGATCTCCTGCTGGAGCTGGGGCTGGATCTCCTGCTGGAGCTGGGGCTGGATCACCTGCTGTGGCTGTTGGACAGGGGCAGGTCCCTCTTCAGGGTCTTGGTCACCTGCTGGCAGCTCCTGGGCTGGCCCCTGGCTCTCTGACACAGACACTGCAACTGGAGGATAAAAAAGGTAATTAGTTGCAGGTGCAATTACAGCACGGTATGCTGTGACATACAACTGGACCCTAGCCTGGACATGTGGAAAGACTGTTTTAGCCTATATCAGGCTTAACCCTTTGAGTGCCAAAGGGGCACGTAAATCATTGCAAAGCAATGTGCTGCATACCCCCCTCTGGCACTCAAAGGGTTAATATCCTTAAAACTCCATCTACTCATTTGAGGGTTTCATCATGCTGTGTGAAAAGTGTACTCCCACTGCTGCTTATGTGATTTGACACTGACTTATTCTCCAGGAGGTGCATTTTGTGGTTGCATCACTACAAGAACTGGATACTGTTTTTACTTCTGCACAACTGTCTCTGGCACTAGTTCAGTCATTGTAACCTGTCACACATTGCACATGTGTCAGTCACTACACGGTGGGCAGAGACGACCCTGACCTTGTCAGATGAACACAGGATCCTCTCCCTATCGAGGAGCCCGCGGACCAGAGCCAGGTTCTCCTCATAGGTGTATTTCACCTCCCTGACTCTGTCCCCATCGCCTGCAGACTCGACATGTTGTGACATGGAAGGCCTTTCCTCATCTGACCCTGGATGTGTGTGTCCCCTCGACACCCACACTCCATCCCACTGGCATGTCTCTCCCTGCCCTGCGTGTGTGTGTGTCAATTGGTGGGTCCCCCTCCTCCCACCTGCTCCAGCCTCCACTCCTATCCCTGCCATCTCTCCTCTCCCCCCAACCTCCACTCCTCTCCCTCCAGCCTCCACTTCTCTTCCTGCCATCTCTCCTCTCCCTCTCCCACCAGTCTCCACTCCTATCCCTGCCATCTCTCCTCTCCCTCCAGCGTCCACTCCTCTCCCTCCAGCCTCCACTCCTCTCCCTGCCATCTCTCCTCTCCCTCACACTGACTCACACACAGTCACTCACACAGGTACTCACTCATGCACTCGATCAGAATCACCCTCTAGCAGTCCTTTGCAGTCACTCAATCATACTGTATAAATAAAAATATAAATGTGTGTAGTGTTATTAAATAAAAAATGTGTTTGTGATTGTGTTTGGATGCAATGTGTGTAATATGTAATAATGTGTACTATGTGTTTACTTATGATGCAACTGTCGCCTAACTACCTCTCTCACCACTGTAATGCGCCTCTCTCTCTCTCCCTGATATCCTCCTCTCCTGGGGCCTTGTGCACTAGCTCATAGAATGCAATACACAGTCAGTGTTTGGCATTTTTGGGGGGCTTTTTATACATTTTGGGAGTAAACGTGATACTTTTGTGACTTGTGATTGGCTGGTGCTTGGATTTGGTCTTTTTAACTCTTCTCAAGCATAGTGAAGGAATATGTTTGAGCCTTATCTAGCATTCAGTGGTTTATAAATCACATTGAAAGCCAGGTACAGAAAAACTAAGCAAATCAATGAGCTGATACCTCTCTGGTACTCAAGGGTTTAAAATGCAATACATATACAAGGAGGGCAGTGTATGTCATATAAAATTGGAGAAAGAAGAATGGTGGATGGGAGCACTATATGTTGAAATATAAATTTAGATAGTTAGTATGTTGGATGGGAGCTCTATATATTTTGAATTACAAAGGTTGGGGTTAATATGTTGAAGGGGGGCACTGTATTTCAGTTTTCTAACATGTTGTGCAGCATGGGGAACAACCGCATTGTGTTAGGAAGCAAAAAGGACAAAAAACTCACAGCTGGCTTGTCTTGGGTTCTAGCTTACTTTGGTGGGATTTTATAACCCCTTTAATCTTTGCTGCTATCTATGTTTTATTTATTTATTGGAGTTTACACTTTTATATATAGTGAACTAGCGCTGTGAGTTTTTTCATCCTTTTTGCGTCCTAGAATTTTCTTCCTCATTTTAGCTGCTTTGTCACTATGTCTTATTTAATTATATAAATTATATAGCACAGAACACATTTTTTTTTATTAAGAGGTTTTTAAAGGCATGATTTTTGGCATTCTGGTCGGGCTGCTTGCACTATGTCTTTAAGTAATCAAGGTGATACAACAACCACACGTGGCCTGTGGGGTTGGGTAGGGAAGATATATAAAGGAGGCTAATGTTTTTTCAGATTTCTTGGGCTACCACTAACTCATTGCAGCTTCACAGTGGTTTCAAAGTAAGTGAATACTTTTATTAAGAAATGTTGTGTTTAGATTGTGTGTTTCAAATGTTTTTAACCTAGGTCCAACGTGTTTATAAAAAATCCTCAGGAACATTTTATATATAAATTAAAAATATGAGAAAAAAAAACAAATTATAAAAATATACAAGTTAGAGACTCTCTTGAAATTTTTGGAGGTACCTTGACATGTTGAGTGAGCCTAACCATATTTGGCCAAACTATGCGAACAAAAACTTCAAATGCATTAACAGTGGTATGAAATTTATTAACAGTGGTGTGAAATACACCTTGTACAGGGTTCACATTGATAATTCTCATAGAGGAGCACAGGTCTGTCTGACCCTCTCCAGCCTTTTCTCCTTGCCCACTGCTAGCCACAAATCCCCATGGGCACTGCCAGGGCAAGGTAAGAAGACTGGGGGTGTCAGGCAGTGTATATGGGGCTAGCACATAATGGTGTTGTTCCCCATGCTGCACAACATGTTAGAAACCCGATATACAGTGCCCCCCTTCGACATATTAAACCCCCCCTTATTTATTCGACATATATTGCTCCCATTCAACATATTAACTTTCTCCATTTGTATTTCGACATACAGTGCTCCCATCCGACATTATTTTTTCTCCAGTTTTATTCAACATACACTGCCCTCGTTGTATAAGAAATGTCCATGTGTTTAGAATACACTGACAAAATCATATCATCACAGCATCGATCTTTAGTGAATCTAGGCCATCTAGCGCTTAACTTGACTTTTCTGTTGTCAAATGTACACCAACTTCCTTGGACTTTGAAGTTTAACGCGTTTCTTAGGCGGTAATTTAAGGCGTAGTTGAATAGAAGCAGACAGTGCCATTTTTGTTAGTATGTCAAAATGCGCTGTCTATGCCGGTTTTGTTTTACTGTGGTTTTGAAATAGAAAACTAGTAAAACACGTTTGCAAAATACACATTGCTTGTCTTTACTCTAATGCCGGTTTTGGCGCAGCTCATAGTATTGAGCCCTTGGTTTGCTCCAGAATAACTCCAATCTATTGTTATACATAAGGCCTACAGTGCTCTGAATGAATCTAGGCAGAGCTGACACACAAGTCATTTCTACGAGCAGAGCTAAAGATAAGCCTGGCCTTGGACAGAACAAATTAGCAGACTGTGCAAGGAATTTGCATACAGTGACACACTATGCCATCAATATAACGGTTAATGTCTCAGAGATTTAAGTACAACAAAATTGTTAGCATAACAAAAAGGCAGAGTCTAATGTTTTGAAAAACAAACTACTAAACTTGTCATAAGATGACCTGCGTACTTTAACACCTACAAAATTCTAGGAGTCATAAAAAAAAAAAAAAAAACTTACATTGCGAGCAAATGGATTAACCCTTTGAGTGCCAGAGGGGTATGCAATGCATTGCTTTGCAATGTGTTGCATACCCCTCTGGCACTCAAAGGGTTAACCAGGTCCCCTTTTTTTTTCTTTTCTTTACTTTCTCCGGTGCCTGATCTTTTCAGGATTTACATTTTTGGAAGCTGGAATCCATAACTCCTCTATCAGTATCCCACAGCTGTGACACTATGTAAACTCAGGAGCAAGAGCCTAACTGTTCACACAAACAGCTTTTCCTTGCAGGGAACAATCCCAGTGGCGTGTCAAGCTCAGCTGGATATCCCATTGTGTGCTGATGTATACACAGAGCTCACACAAGCATTGACTATCCCACACTGGGGACCGCCAGGAGTTTGTAAGAACAGGCTGCATCCTCTGTGGCTGGCAGCCAAATATCTAGGGCATTTTGTATATTTATTGGACCATATGTGTAAGAGCAAAAGAGAAGCAACTCTTGAGCAATCCAGCCGCACCATAGGGAAAAAATAATAATTCTCACTGATTTAACAGAGCTCTTATGCTAAAGGGGCCTATGTTGGTGATCTAGCTATGATTCAAAGGGTTAAACACCCATTAAATCAATGCATATTTGTATTTCCTTCAGGGTCTCCTGGTAGCACACCTGAGAGAGTCCCTGGGCATTCTAATAGTGTCCAATGACCATTTAGCATTCCTGCAAGCCTCCCCATATTCTAACAGTAATGTTAGATGGCAACTGTGGGCTGTTAAAATGGCCCGGGAGGCAATCTATGTTGAAATCCCCTCCTACAAGTTAATTGTCAGAATTTATGGAGTCCCCCTCATGTTGCAGGAGGGTAGTAGACCAACGGCACAGGAGGATCAGGTAACACAGTTTTATTATATTTCTATAAAAATCTAAGTGAATCTGGTTTGCTGTCGGGGGCAAGGATGGAAAACACTGATTGGTTGAGGAGGAGGTAGGGGACATAGCTTTGTTTTTTGAAAAGACTACTATGTAGCACAGTCTCTAGAAGGAGACCAGTGGTTGGCATCTCTAATTTGCAAGATGTTCTCCATCAGCTACCTTTTTTACTGCCTATTGTGCCTAGTTTTCAAAAGTACCTTATATGTATGCATAATTGGCTGTTTTGCAATTACTGAAGAAAATAACAGAATATTATTTTCTGAAATGTATAGCCTATAGTATGTTAGTATGTGTAAGTACCCTTTATAATATGGAACCATAAATGAGGTACAGTTTCTTCTGGGCAGCCTGTAGTTTGGTGCCTTTACAGATCTGGTATGTTGGATCCTGATGCCTGACAAAATATGAGGTGCTCATGGCTGTTGTAGAATTCGCTATAATTTGGAAATATACTACTTTGGATTTAAGAATGTAGGCTTGTTTTATAAATTTAACCCTTGAAGGTATCAGGTGTCATGTATTTTGAGACAGGTTTCTTGTTTCTGGGAACATCCTGGATGACAAAGAGAGAAGGGCTTTGTCTGGAGATTTCCATAACTTCAAAGTGATAGTTCAGGCACCTAACTACATTCAACGGATGAAGCCTTTTTTTCCATTTTCTTAGTACATTAGGATAAAAGGAAGGTAGGATTAATTCCTGGTACAGATGAATGGGAGAAACCATGTGGATTACTGAAGGTATACTACTCATTGGGTGATGTCTGTTGCCAGCTCCACCATATTCCTTTGTAACCATGTCAATGTCTCAAAGTCTGGAATAACTGCTCATTTTATTTGAAAGAACACCGACAAAGCCGAGACCTGAACACTCAAGTTCTTTTTCTAACCCTTCTTGTAGAAAAGCAAAGAAGACAATCTTGAGACAATTGCTGCTCTTTTGCAAACATCAATATATCATCCAGACTCATGTGTCATGGTTTACCTGATGCTTGTTACCCAGCTGTGTGTAGTTTTTATAATGGCAGGCTTGCTTCCTTACTCTGCATCTTAGGCTCAAGGCTGTTTTTCCTAAGCGTGTGTCTAAGTATAAGTGTCTTTCCTACTTCAGCTTATTGCTCAGTTGTTAGGTTATTATTGTGCTGAATACTTGGTTTTCTTATTTGCTGAATATCTATCTGGTTTTTGACTCCTGCCTGTGCCTTAACCACACATGAACTCTGCCTGTCTAGTCTTTCGGCCTTATTGACTTTGAATGTATTCAGCCTGCCCTGATATTTTGGCCAGCTTTTCTAGTTTATGATTTGGGTTTGCCATTTTTTTATGAACTATTTCCTTTCGGTTGCCTCTGCTAACTATGGGCTTCAAAGTGTGCTCATCTTGATCTGGCCTAAGTTCAGATGGCATCAGGTGTTCGACCTTGTAGACAACATCTTTATTCCAGCTTTGGCCGTGGTAAGGGCACACTTGTGGCTGACTATGATGACAGGCTTCACTCTCAAATCATTACTCTCAAGCTCCTTTGTAGCAGAAATAAAAAGATTTCACTGTAAGTACAAAAATCCCCTTTTCTTTTGCATCCATTGGGGGAAAGGAGGACCATAGTGGGGTCCCAAAGCAGTCCCAAAGTCACAGGCAGAAAAGTCCTATGGAATTTTGGCTTGTAGAATTTTCTGCCTAAAGCCAGCATATTGTGAAGCAAGGACATAGACCTTGTAGAACTAGTTAAATGTGACACCTTTATTAGAGCTATGGCTGCAGCACACTTGTGGCTGACAATGGCCCCAAACTTCACCCTTAAATCATCGCTCTGAAGCTTTTTTGTAGAAGAGACTGCATCTTTGATCAGCTCCTTAAATCTGTATTTTGCCATCGTGATCCTCATTTCTCTGTCCCTCAATACAAAATAACTGAGCCAGTCACTGATCCCAGAGGATTTATTGAAACTTTAACCAGCATAATGCAGAAACTAGAAGATTTATCTCAAACTTAGTGGACTTCAAGGAAGATACAGCTCAAATCCATTCGCAAGTTTACAAGCTATGCTTTCACAATCCTTCAGACTCCATTTCTTCTGGTTCCTCTGTCCCAGATTCTGGTCAATCAGTGCCTGTTTTGGAGCCAGAAATGCCTTTTCCAGAAAAGTTCCAAGGAAAAAGGAAATTATTTAATGGCATTTGAAACTCTTATGAACTTTGCTTTCCCTTAAAACCCTATACTTATAATTCAGAAAATATTAAAGTCTGAACCATCATCATGATCCTGGCTGAGGAACCTGCTTCCTGGGCATACTGCCTCTGGCAGAGAAATAGTCTGTTGCTTCTTGATTCATCCTCCTTTTCCTAAGCCATGGCATCAGTCTAAGATGACCCCCACAGTACATCTTTTGATGAAGCAGCAATTCGCTCAATACAGCAAGGGAGATAACCAGTGGAAGAATATGTGGTAGAAGTCAGCGACTGGACAGCAGACAGCCAGTGGAATTAACTTGCTGTAAAGGACCATTTCCAACTTGGCCTCTCAGAACTGTTGAAAGATGAGTTGGCTAAAATTAGAATTCCCAAATTCTTAGAGAGCTTGATTATGCTATCAATGCAATTTGATAGATGGCATCACGCGAGACATTTAGAGAAAGCTTGTTTGCTGATTCCTGTCTGGCAGGTTCCTCCTTCAACTGGTTCACCCTGTTATGTGCAGTATGCTTTCAAGCTCATGTAGATCAGCTTGGCCTGGGCTACTCTGACCTCAGAGAAAAGGGCACAATGACAGACCCTTAATTTGTGGTTGTTTTGTTTCATTTAAAACATCTACTCTGAACTGTCTTATGAGACTGCAATCTTGTATACATAGTACATCTCAGATATCTCATTCTCTCTCCATGGAATGTTTGAGAACATGGTCTTTTCATTGTTTCTGCAGTTGGGAACACGAGTCATTCCAAATCAGGCTCTCATTGATTCTAGAACCACAAGTAATTTTATGGATCTGCATCTGATCAACTCCCTTAACCATCTCCATAATCACATGTATCTGATCAATTCCCTTCATTAATATCTGGTACTGAAAGAAGTATCTGTACAGATTCAAGTTTTTGATGTATCTCCAATTAAGGTTTGTTTACACATCAAACTAGGCCTGTTAATTTGTCAGTCAGTAATCACTGTGAGATATTTTCATTTGCTCCTGTCCGCTTTCTGTTGTTATCAGTAGTTCTTTGTTTACAGTGGTACTTGTGAATACACAAATCAAGCATTATTTGAGCATCCAGTCAGATATTATCCTTCATTTTTCAAGCTTGCGTTCTGTTGACCTCAGTATCATCTGAAGTGTTGTAAGTGAATGAATTATATCAATACTTTTTAGGTATCTTAGCCAAAGAAGAGGTAGACCAGCTTTCACCACATCACATTCACGATTGCCCAATTTATCTCCTTGCTGCAGCATCCCTTTTGGTCAGACTTTTACACTATCAGAATCTGCGAAATTAAAGCATCTGTAAGAATATCTTCAGAATAACCTGAACAGGGCATTATTTGTGCCTCTACATCTCCAGAAGGAATATTTTTTGTGGAAAAAACATGGTTCACTCAGACCCTGTGTAGATTACTGATAGCTGAACCAAATAACCAATAAGAAAATGTACCCTCTGATACCAGAATTGTGTTATTGTCTAAGAACTGCAACCGTGTTTACTAAACTAGATCTTTGAGGGGCTTACAGTATGATGTGGATAAAAGCAATGAATGGCAGATGGCCTTTGGCAAGCAGTAGCAAAAGGAACAGCTTTTAGTGTTCTCACTAGGGTTCCCACCATCATGAAGTTAGTGATTATTGGCTTCGCTTCCTAAAGTAGAGAGAGTGAACCCCTGATAATTGATACCATGTCTGTGAGTAGACACACCTTCTGCTGAAGAGCTTTGATTTACAGACCTAAGATAGTCATGCATTGCCTAGACTGTGAATCTATCAGCGGCTTGTCATGGAAAAGACTGTGGAGTAAACATGGCTCTGCTGTAGGAGAACAACTGTCCTGAACTTGATCAACAGGTCATGGAGATAACCACTGATGTTGATCCCCTTCTTCCATAAGTGTTCTTCTAGTGGATTAAATCCTTTTGTAAACTTTCATGGAGTGGTTGCAAGCCATAATGGGAGCACTACAAACTGTTAATTAAGATCCCAGTATGCTAACCATAAATGATTGTGATGCCTGCCCCATATTTGAATATGCAAACAGGAGTATTTGATATCCAACGGGGAAAGGAACTTTTCCAGATCCAATGGCATTTATTACAGACCTTAAGGATTCCCTCTTGAATTTGGGAAAAGGTACCTGTTAAGGGATTTCTCCACCCTTCTTGGGAACAATATAAACCTTAAAATCTTTGTTGGATGGCTCCTGAGGAGAGATTCGAAAATATTGCCCAATGAAAATCTGTGGAATATTGGTGGTAGGGAGTTAATGTAACATTGGTGCCTCTGGGATGAAACTTAAAGGGTCTATTACAAGTCTGAAACTGTCTCTTGCCACTGCTGGTGAAATCTCTTGAGCCTTCATCTGAAAGAAATTATGATGAGGCTGGATGCACCACCATCTTTCCGAGGAGTAGTCTTTAGAGGACTTGATGGTCTGCTTCCTACTTTGGCAGATGGATTTGGTCTATTTATTATACCTGTTTCAGTTGTTTGTGAACATACCTGTCTTGAAAACATATTATAGAAGTTTCTAAAAAAAATTGTGGCCTTGTCTACGAGTATCAAAAACTTAAAATGTGGGCTAGGACAGAAGAGTACTTTTCCCATATGTTGCTTGGCTGGTGTTCTTCTCTAGTTCATAGACAAACCACAACTTCATGAATATGGTTTGAAGTTCATACCAGGTTGGGCTTGATCTGCACAGTACAAGACATTATCTGGTGAGTGCTCTCTTGTTGGGGGCTTCCCTAGTGGGCACCTTATGTATAGAGGTGCTCTTAGAGGATACCTCTCTGTTTTATCACCAGTGTAAGACCAGCATTATTGATCATCAAGTCCTATGAAAGTGTAGTTCATCACACCAGTGAAGCTGGAAAGAGGAAGATTTTAACTTGGGCTGAATTCCATTCATCCATCCAACACGGTGCATGAGAGTGGAGGTCATCCCTACTTTATGTACATCCGATTTCCATCGGCATTATCTTTTGGGCTATCATATCAAGATAACATCTTGTGAGTACAATCAGTGCAAATCAACGTTTCAGATACATTTGGAGGTTGATCTCTCTTCTTTTTTTCTAGTCCATCTATCCACATGATCTTCTGGAAATGGATAGAAATAGGAGAACTTTATAGGAATTATCAATTTACATTCTGGATTCTTTGATTCATCCAAAATAATCTGTGCCAGTTGTTCATGTACTGGAGACAAAGACAGATACTTCTTTCATGTAAATATGTTTTTATTTAGATCCTCTGATTACTGTTTGTCAGACACATGAAGGGTCTCCAGAATAGCTTTAATGAGGAATTCTATTATATCAGCAACATGTTCTTCAATTGGATCTGTTTCAGACCCTGATAAAGGCAAATCTAACTCTAAACTTAACTACCCTCCAGTATAGCCCTATCCACAGGCTGACTTTTCATCTAGATACTCTGCATAATAGCCCTTAACCCAAACTATTTTTTTAGTTGCCAGCTATCCTGAAAACTCTTCCCCTTACTACACTGCAGCAGAAACCCTTCCCCAGACTATCTCTATCCAAACATGTCCTGATGTAGAGCACCAACACACGGGAAGTGCAGTCAGCACAGGGGAAAATGCCCAACGAATAGTGCTAACCACCCCCTTCCACTATCTCCTTCGCCCTCTATCAAGATTTTCCTGCAGACGTCTATATTATGGAAGCTATGTTCAGTGCTTAACCCCTTCACTGCCAACAAGGCTTTGATTGATTGTTGTGACTAGTTACAGATATTCAACCTCCCAGGGGTCACTTTAAGCTACAGAGATACATTAACTCTTAAATGCCAGCGGATGCAGCTGACCGAACCTCCATATGGAGGTGACACAGGGGAGCAAAAGAGCTAAACTAAAGGGTAGGAGTAGGTGGGATTGGGAAACTCTGTCACATCAGAGTAGAAGGCTTTCTCTCATTGACGTGAGAGGGTTTCCCAATCTCGCCCATTCCTACCCAGTAGTTTGGGTGGGATGGAAGCAGGGGATCTCGCTTTCTCCCTTGCATCTCCTCGATTGATCAGTAGCTGGAGGACATCAGGAGGGGTCCTGTTGCCCCACCACAAGGTCTTTTTTTTTTTTTTGCATTCCTTTTTGCAGCATCTAAGTGGATGGGCAACAATGTTCGCAGTGGAGAAGGCGAGGAGTGATCCTGTTCCCTCACAATGTCCCCTTCACCACAGCAAAAAAGGAATGTACATGGATGGCCCCTCTCTTTCATCAGGGAGAAGCATGATATTCTCTCCCCTTTGCCATTGTGAAAGCTGATGTATATAAAGGTTGGGAGATGAGGATTTGTACCCTGCCTATTCCTACTGTGGCAAATCACATTGTTAGTTTCACCCCCTGCCTCCTCCTCCTCAGGAGAATTATGTTTGAACTCGTTGAAGAGCCTGTTACACGGACCACAGTGCCACTGCCAGCCCGTCGCGGTGCAGTCATGCAGAGTAGAGACTGCCCACGCCACAGCTGATACAGTGCCAGCCGGTCGCAATGCAGTCATGCTCAGTAGAGACTGCCCACGCCACGGCTGGTACAGAGCTGGATGCTCCTTCAGAGCTCCCTGCTCTGTATCAGCCTCGTCACGGGCAGTCTCTACTGCGCATGACTACGTCGATATAAACATTTTGGTGAATTATTATATAGGATTATATTGCCTTCTCCGCAGCCAATCTCCAAAGGGGAATTTGCATATCTCTGTCTATCGAACATCCCAGGATGTGACTGACCGTGAACCAGAAACTTAGATTTTTATACATACAGATAATATTGCACATATGTTATGGTTATGGATATATCCCTTTACATTGACGCATTGTTCTAGTACTAATAATCCCACTGCTCATACAATAATCAGAAGTTTATAATCCCAAATTACTAGAGGTGATTGTTATACAGCTTTTCAGAAAAATAAAGGGGTTACGGGGTTTGCTAACCTCTTAGGTGCTAAAGATGTTTCCATCATATTGCAATGCATTAGCTATATCTCTGGAATCCAAATGATTAAAAATAAATGGTGGTAACATCCGTTGTTTAATTGAACTGGATGAGGGGAAAAATAACATTAACCCTTTGAGTGCCAGACAGGTGTGTTTAACACATTGCTTTTCAATGAGTTGTGCACTCCTCTGGCACTCAAAAGGGTTAAAAACAGCCTCTGCCATTCAGAATTAAAACAGGGGGAATTTAAATGTGAATAACAAACACACATGCCGTCTTAACCCTTTGAGTGCCAAAGAGGTATACAACTGATTGTGTTGCAATGTGTTGGATACCTCTCTGATACTCAAAGGGTTAAATCAGGGGTAGGCATGGGCAATGATGGGAGTTGTAGTCTGGAAGCAACTGGAGGGCCACATGTAGCCCGCCCCTGGGTTATATGGTCTATAGTCAGGATTTCTTGAACCTTGAAGTATGAGTACACAATGTCTCTGCACCTGTACTTATAAAGTGAAGTCTATGTTTACACATATTTTTGTATATATCCTCAATGGGGCAATGACCCTATAAATTTGTGCCACAGAAAAGAAAGCTCAGTTGTTTGCCTAAAACATCAGTCATGTTGTGAATGAGCTCCATCGTGTGGTACATTGTGAGGAATTACAAAAGATCCACTAGCTGTGCAATTAAACAGATATGTTCCAAGTCTTGTGATGGTAAATATGATGGAGGCAAATGTTCTGGCAGTGAGCAATTAGAGGAGTGGTTAGACAATCAATTACAGTAGCATTTAGTTTAAAAATGATAGGGGACAGTTAGGAGAGGTATAACAATGGACAGCTACAGGACCATTCAGGACTGTCTAACTGGTAGTCTGCCAACTAGAGGTGGCTCACAGGACTTTTTTACTTACAGTACAGGGCCTCTGTCTTACCTGAGAACTTTATAGCTTTTAACCCTTTACAGTCCAGAGGGGTGTGCAACGTAATGCTTCATTGTATTAAATTTACTAAAGAGCAAAGTGCCCTTGATTTTTAAAATATGGAATGATCCAAAAATGTTATATCCTCTCCCTATTTCACATTATTTAACCCTTTGAGTGCCAGAGGGGTACGCAACGTATTGCAAAGCAATGCATTGCGTACCCCTCTGGCACTCAAAGAGTTAATGACACATGGCTAGAGAGACTCGATTTTATGGATTTTTGATTGTTACTAGGCTAGAAGCATACTACAAGCCCAGCCGGTGGTATTGCTACAGATGGGCCTAGGTGGAAGGAGTTCCACCCAGTCGTCCATAATTTTATTTTATTGAATACGCTCTTAAATTAAAATCCAGGTATTTCTTGTGACCACCCATCAGGCCTTACAAAAATAAATCTGGGTTATATTAATAAGCCTTGCATAAATGGAGGAAATGCCCTAAAAAGTATGTTTTTCAGCTTATTACCCCATTCATGCAGATCCTTCCATTTTCTTCTGTTATTAAATGCAAGTACAATATTTATTCATGTTAGTTAACCCTTTACAAATTTGAGCGGTGTGTAATACAACATATTATTAGTAAGTCATAATAAACAATGAGTAT
This sequence comes from Rhinophrynus dorsalis, assembly GCA_037306005.1. Lineage (NCBI taxonomy): Eukaryota > Metazoa > Chordata > Amphibia > Anura > Rhinophrynidae > Rhinophrynus > Rhinophrynus dorsalis. Next base: position 149,198,999 of record CM074722.1, on the reverse strand, counting down.
TGGGTGACAGGAAGCAGTTATGGCCTTAGAAGGAGGAATTATAAAGATGGTCTAGGGTCAGTTAGAGGCTAGCTTCTCTACCAGTGATACAACTACCTATGGGAATAATTACCACACAGACAAGGGGTACTTACCACTGGGAAAACCTGCTTCAATGTAGATGTGCTTGGCTTGCCCCCAGCACCATTAAGCAAGGCTATGCCAGTCTATTAAGTCAATATTAAAGGGGATCTTCTAGTTCATAGCCAGTGTAGTGAAATTTGGTCACCTTATTAAACAAATGTAAGTAGAAAATCAGCACTGCAACCTACCTGTTAGGCCATGTGCATATCCATATTGTGATGCATGGGCATTAAATAGGTAGGCAGCTCCGAAAAGAGTTCAGTGGGAAGCCGTCTGAGCAGCATGGTGGTAAGCATTTAAAGCCAACACCTGACTGTGGAGAATATCTCTGATTGCCCCACCAGCCATGTTTAACAGTTAAGGGATTTATTTCTCCATCTCTTTATCTGTAGGTGTCCATGCTTATAACGTAGGTTATGTGTGTAGTAGGAGATTGAGGGAGGGGGTCTGTGTGTGAAACTGGGTATGTGCATGTGTGTATGGGGTATCTTGTGTGTGGGTATTTTTCTATGTGTGGGAGTGTGCTTGGGTGTGGGGAAGTGTGAGTATATGGGTGAGATCCTGTGTCTGAGTGTGTGTTTATTTGGGCGTGTGTTTGTGTGTATGTGTGTGTATTTTTGTTTGAGAGAGCATGAATATGCCTGTGTGTGAGATTGTGTGTGTATCTAGGGGTGTTGTTTCTATGCAAAACAATATAATTTATAACAATACTGAAACCAGATGCTCACCTTTCTTCTACTTTCCCTCACCTCCCCGAAAGAAAAAGTTATTCAGATTTTTGCATCTTATTAAGAGATGTTATACACCAGCATAAACTACTGTTTGAAATTAAATCTGTAAATATAAAGCTTGGTTCTGAAACAGTGAATGATTGTATATGTGTTCAAGAGAATGTAGTGTATGTGTAAATGAGAGTGTATTTGCCTGGAGCGTGTGAGAGCACGTGTCTGTAAGTGTGAGTGTCTTTGAATGAATGTATTTATTATTTTGTCTGTGTGTACATTTTTACCTGTGTTTGGATTATACAAGGGTGAGTCAAAAAGATTCTTCAATGATTCATTTTCAAACTTGTATTGTGGGTAGAAGCACAAACTCCTTACATGATTGTGAAATGGTTTTGACTTTAACAGGCCAGTTGTGATGTTGCCATAGCAGAGTTAATATGGCCACTCTTTCCACACGCATCAAAGAACAGCAGTGCGGACTGATACCATTTTTTGGGGCTGCTGGTACACCAGGGGCAGAAGACTTTCAGCACAATACGGAAACAGTGCTTTACCGTAGTTAGAGTGTGCACAAATTGATATCTGTGTTCAAAAATCGTCACATTAGTGTTACTGATAAAGAACGATCTAGACTTCCATCCACATCCACCACAGAGGAGAACATTGAATGAGTCTGCTCCGTGATTCTGGATAATTGACAGATGATTATCGCTGAACTGGCACATCACCTGAGAATCGGTCATGATTCTGCTCATTTTGCCAGTGACCAAGAAGCAAAAGAAACAGTGCATGTGTGTCACTCAACCAAAACATTTTACAGAATCTACTGACCAATGGACCAAGTGTGTTGAAAAGAAGGGGGACTATCTTGAAAAATGAAGGTATTGTAAATACTCATTTTTATTGTATTATCCTATATAATAATTATCTAAATTGTTTGTCAGCAGCTGTCATGCGCAGTAGAGACGGCTGCGCACGCTGCAGTCATGCGCACTACAGAGTGCCCGCTCCGCGGCTGATAATGGATAGTCCTCAACTATGGTCTAAATTCAGAGCAACCCTCTCTGTATCAGCCGCGGCGCGGGCAGTCTCTTCCGTGCATGACTGCACTACAGCCGTTGCTGGGTGGCACTGTGGCCTGTGGACACGGGCACTTCAACTAGTATAAGAATAAATGAATTGTGGATATTCTGTGGATATTTTCTGACTCACTTTCATAATATTAGTATCTGCGCCAATTAATCTTTTTAGTATCTGGGCCATGGAGAGTGTTATTTCAATACTGTCAGAGTTGTAGTTCAAGAGTAATTGAATGATAAAGTATCCCCTCCCACTCCTTTTACCTAGTGTAAGCCATCTCCCCTCAGATGTGGAATCTGGTCTTAAGACCAGACAGCTCACATCAAGGGACAATCTTCATATTGTGAGAACAATGAAAACCCTGACCCGTTGACAGGTTTTTCAGTTTTTTTCCCTATGCTAATTATAGATTGTCCCTCTATGCAAGCCATCTGGACACCACCTTTCTGTTCTGAGGTGAGCAGTGTTACATAAGGCAAAGGGTCGGGAGGGGGATACTTTATCATTCAATTACTCTTGATCTACAACTCTGACAGTATTGAAATAACACTCTCCATGGCCCAAATACTATGAATATTAATTGGAGCTGCTTTTAATTTGCAAGTTCAGGGGATGTAATGACCCCTGTCTGTGTACTAGTAAGAGTCTTATTGGGCTACGCAAATAATGTATTAGGTTGGCCCAAGCCTTAGATCTTCGGGGAACATAGAAACTTTCCTGGTCTGCCCCTTATTCAGTCAAATGACTGAGTTTTACTCATTAGTATATATTAATTCTATTAAGTTTTGTAGTATTTAAGAAAATATTTACAACTTTAGGGGTACTCCCCACTGAGTAGGTTGAGAAACACTAAGTTAAAGGAGAGATACTCAGAGAACACAATATAATCAGTAAGTGAAATATTGTTAGGGAAGACATTGCATCAGTTATAGGAAGAATTATGAGCCAATTCACCAGATGAAATCCATCAGCAATCCCGGAACTGGACAATACAGTGAGCCCAGTCAACTAACTCATCCAGTAGTAAAGTGATTTGATTTTCAGGGTCCGATCATAAGTGGTCTGGTACAGCAGATACTCGCTTCTTTTGTGCCATCACTGGTTACTAGTGCAAAAGCCCGTGTATACGAGCCAAGGTCCTGGTGATGTTAACCCTTTGAGTGCCAGAGGGGTACACAACGCATTGCTTTGCAATGCGTTGCGTACCCCTCTGGCACTCAAAGGGTTAAGAGGCCGGTCCTGCTCTGTGTCCTGCCTCCGACGCAGTCATGCACTGTAGAGACTGCCTGAAAGCACAGAACACCAAGCATTCCGTGCATTTGGGCAGTCTCTACTGAGCATGATGGCTTCTGACAAACATCCTTGTGAATTATTATATAGGATAAGGAGTCACACAGGAACTTTACAAAGTTATAAGCAGTAGTAAGAAGAGGAGATTAAGGAAACAGTTGTAGGGTGAACAGCTCAGTGCTATATTAACCAACAGCTGGCTGAGAATGATAATAATTGAAGTTTGAAAATAGCCAGAGGGCTACAGATTGCCCATCCTTGTTTTCTGCCTTCAAAATAGTGGTTCAATCAATATATATGCCCAGTGTTGTAATCTGACACATCCTTACCTTAACACACATTATGCCAATTTCTGTGTTGGCTAAAATACTTCTATTTTCATATACATGTAATAACAATATTATAGTATCTAGAATTATACATTTTATGCCTTTTCTCATCAAAGAAATGTGTTTTCTGTTGTTACAGAACATTAAACTGCAACATAAATCTAAGAAATGCAGGTTAACCATTTCAGTACCAGAGGGGTAAGCAGTACATTGTGAAGCAATGCATTGCATACTGCTCTTGCACTCAGTAGGTTAAATTAAACTAGTATGATTGTATCTGCATTATTAACAAAAATTAGAAGGAAGTTTAGCCATTTTTTTTTTACGTTAATAAAAATGCAAAGATGTGATCGGACCTCATAATTCTAGAACTACCAAGGAATAAAAAAAAAATTCATTGTGCATGAAGGAAGATGTTAAAACAAAGCACAATGTTAATTTTGCTGATAAAGATATTGCTTTGCGTACGTCTCTCCAGCGCCCTCGTTCATTATGCAAGACAGCAAAATATGAGGCGAGTGAGTGCGGACTGAGAAATGTAATGATTTCCCACACCTGCTCATCTGCAGCCAATTTAATTAACACTCTAAGGAGGTTTGTCAAGAGTAATCAAAAACAGTGTCACTTATAAAATCGTGGCAAGAAATCAATAGTTTTCATCAGAGGAAGGTATGGCCTGTCCTTACCCAACCATTTAATTACTTCATTCCAATAAACAAAAACTGCACATTTTAATGACTTGATTCCGTCCATCGATTTGTACATCCCTACAGAGGCAGCTTAACCCTCCAGAGGTAAAGACGCATCACAGTGCACTGTGGTGGCTTAGTTCTGCCTGTGTTTGGAAATGCTCACAGAAGCAGTTCGAGGAGGAGCTACAAGAGGCACTTAGAGGAGGGTTTATTATAGAGAACAGTTAAAAGTGTAATTATCAGGAGTAATTATAGGAGCACAAGGGAGGAGCTTTTAAAGTATCAGTTAAGTGTGTGGTAGGGAGGAGATTAAAACACACTTTAAGCAAGGGTGACATGAGAAGTTGCTAGGAAAAATTATAGAAGCAGTTAGAGAGGAACATGGCTGGCTTCAACCCTTTGGTGCTAGAGGGTTATGCTAAGCAATGCACTGTGCAACCCGCTGGCACACAAGCAGTTATAAATAACCATATAGTCTGCCCCATGTTGTAGATGACAATTCTCCTCCAACCCTCTGTTCACATATGGCTGCATTCAATAAGCTAAAGAGGTGCAATTCTGGAGCAAACCAACTTCACCATAGGGGACAAATAGCATTCACAAAATTCCCATTGATTTAAATGGGGACTTTTTAATGTAAAATAAAATGTATTAGGATTATAACAAAAAAAAAAAACAAGACTTACAGAAACAAGAACATTTCATAAAATTATAAAAACACAATGTCACAACATCAGTACATCAGTTCTGCTGGAGGTATTAGAGTGGAGGGTGGAGGAAAGGCAAGGTGGGAGCACAGTGGAGGAAGAGGAAAGAACCTTTGTTGTGAGGATTGCTCACTGCCGATTTGTCACTTATGGGAGCAGATGTGCTTGTAAGTTAGACAACAGTGTATATAAGGCCCATGAGTGCCAAGTTAGTTGACATTTCTGAATTTGTTCATTAGAAATGGTGACGCCAGTTTGTTTACAGTCTAACACACAAATAATACATTTCATTTCATGATTTGTGAGTGGTGCCACTGGGTTTCCAAGTAGAGCTGTCCATGAGCTATGAGAAAATGTGGAAGAAATTCCTAGATTAAATGTTCAGCACAGTGTCATAACCAGGTATAGAATCAGCTTCCCGATCTGTCACAGCCCCAGAAGCAAAGATCTGTGTTTTCTGTTAACCTTGTCCATGCATAGGGGGCAAGATACATTAGGTGTAAAATTCAATAATTAAAGAAACAAAAGCACAACCACAGTGCAGTATTTTTAGTCTGTTTAAGGAGTATTTAACTTGAAATTCCCTCTCCCCCTGATGGGTTCTACTCACATTACAGAGAGGTTTACCTGCCTCTAAGGTAGCCTGGCTTTTCTGGAATATATGAACGTCACTTCCAGGCTGGTGACTTTTTCACTAGGTCAAAGTTGATGTAGGTTTTAGAATGTTGTTTCCAGTGTTTCACCACATATTAAAATGTCAGTTATGTGGATCCCACTGGTAACTTTTTAATTCAGGTTTAAAAAGCCATAGAATATATAACCCTAACATATATATATATATATATATATATATATATATATATATACATGGGGGTTATGAGGGTTTTTTATTTTAAACAGCTTTAAAAATACAACTTTTATTATATATAAAATATATGTCTATAATGTTTATTTAAAAAAAGTCCAATAGGACTTTTCCTTAAAGGGACAGTAATGTCCCATAAAAAATAAACTATGTGCCACAAACCCTATCTCTCAAACCGCTATGGTTTGAGAGATATTTGCACTGAACATTCCCTTCTCCCTCCCCTTCTTCTGATGTCAGCTGTAAAGCTGACAGAAGGAGATTTGAGTCGTGCGACTCGTGGAGGCTCTTCAGCAGAGCCAAAATCATTGGCTTGCAAGTACACTTTGTAGACCTTTCCAGTGAAGTCATTCTTTTTAAATAATGAGATTTCGGCTCTGCTGCAGAGCCGCTGGCTGGTCCCCAGACCGGGATCTCCTGCTGTCAGCACAGCACTGACATCAGGAGAAGGGGAGGGAGGGAACCTCAGTGAGAATGTCTCTCAAACTATAGCGGTTTGAGACATAGGATTTGTGGGACATAGTTTATTTTTTATGGGACATTTCTGTCCCTTAAAGGAAAAGTCCTAATGAACTTTACACATAATGAATCTTGTCTATAAAAGTAGAATATTTTTGATGGGACATTAGTGTCCCTTTAAAGTAAACCACTAAGCATCCTTTATGGATCATGTCATGTATCTGGTCCTACTCATCTTCCTCCAAGGTTTCACCCAGCGTGTGCTCCCAATATGTTATATTTTCCAGTTGTTTCTTAGATGAGTTTTCCAGGAGTATGAGGCAAATGCATGATACTAATCCCTTTGTCTGTGTGTCTGTAATTGCTGGGTGAGCTAGTTGCCCATTCTGGCAGTAATGTCTTTTTGGACAGCATTTTATTGAGCCCCATCCACTTCATGCAGTTCCAGTTTGTCCATCAGGGAGAGCCATGATGGAAATCTCATTCCTCAGGCTATGTGGTATACCCTTGACACTTGGATTATAGTATGGTGGACTAACTATGCTTTGGAATGGCGATAGGCAATTGTAGATCTTTATGCTGTGCCATAACTTCAGTGTGGTCTAGTGAGTTTGATAATATCTGGTACCCTCTGTTGTGAAGACACAGTCAAAAAAGGACTGTTGCAGGTCATTGGTATTACTCAAGGACACCCATTTTGGAGGGTCTGGCTGGAGGAGTGCAATAATGAACTGCCCTATAGTAAAATCTTTGGCACTGGAGTAGCATTCCTCCTGCAGATTTGGAGCTGTAGAGGTCCATTGCCTTTACCTTGTTCATGACCTGTACTTAGAAATTGTTCAACCTGCAGAGTGGGAACTCAGTAGGGAGACAGATGAGCATTTTGGTAATGGTCAATATGTCAAAGATTTGCATTTGGGGCTCCCAGGCCTGAAGTTCGTTTTTTCAAATAGGTAAATAGTGAGACATATTCAGGCAAGAATTCTGCCCTCTGATTTTTTAAGTATTTCAAGTATTTTGGTTGCCAAAGAAATGTGTTCTCTTTTTGATGTCCAAAGGTCTTCTCCTGAACATTTATATTCAAGGCTTCTCATTTATTCTCCTTTATTTGGAAGCCTGAAATGGTGTGGTATCTGTCTAGCATCACTAGAAGTCTGGGCAGCAAATTATGAGGCTGGCTGAGTTCAAGGAGGATTTTGTACTCAGAGGCCATATAACTCCATGGAAGTTGGCATTTTCCTGAATGGAGATGATGAGTGGCTCCACAGTGAGGGCAAACAACAGAGGCAACAGGGGGCACACCAAGCATGCTCCTCTATAGATGTTGAATAGGTCTGACCAAGTCCATGGCTCTTATTGAAAATGTTGGCATATTTTACAGTATTTTACAGTTCTTAGCGAAAAATGATTAAGTAACCATCTATGCAATTTGCTGTCAGCTAGGGCTTTCAAATTATCTGGGCTGGGCATAATTATCTCCTGATTGGATGTGATTAAACATAGCATATTATTTTAGGCCTTACAAATTCTGAGATGGTATAAAGCCACTTGATTGCCTTTGATCAGGTTTGCAAATTATTTTGACATCTATATTAATGAGTCTGATTCTTCGCGAGTTTTCACAAAGTTCTAAATCCTTAACCAGTTGTGTTACATTTGTGTTCAATTTCTGTGGTATATTGTCCCCTATTTTAGAAGAGTGGTTTGCAGATACAGTTAGATGTGGTTTGAGCAGTTCAATGAACTTTCTGTACTACAGCAGAATAATTCTTGTGATTAATGGAGATTTTTCTACAGAATGTGCTTAATGAGTTTACTAACTTCACTGGAAATGTATACATAAGATACAGTTTTAATGTCTTCAAAAAAGACATTGTAGGTAGTGTCAAAGTGAATCATCACTTGGGGCTCCTAGAAACCTATACAGATGAGTGCAGTAAGTTCTGAATGCCTCCACAATGGCTCTCCATTCAGTAGCAATGTGTCCATTCTGGATGGCATTTGCCACCCAGGTCTAAACCTCCAACATAAGTGCTTACCCTGTTGACAGAATCATATTATCGGACGTGTGACAATAACAGAGCTTTTATATAAATCAGAGAGAACTGCCTCTCTGTCCCTATTCCTCTTCACATCCAGTTCAATGAGCTGACCTGTGATGACAGGTTTATGGTCCATCCAACTGACTGACAGATTTGTGTCATCTGGTAGGCTACTCATGTACCTTGTGTTTGGTCTTCAGGTTCATAATCAATAGGTTATTAAATCGCAAGCACCACTTAGACAGAAGTTTGTTGCCCGTATCCAAAGTCAACCCCACTGCTGATCGGTCTGTCCAAGAAATGTTTTTTTGCTTCAGCAAGAAGTAGTCAGTCTGTGAGTATCACCTTTGGGGATCTGAGAAGAAGCTATGTTCCTTGTGTTGAGACTTCAGTTCTTACCAGACATCATAGAAAGGGAGCTTTCATGACTGGAACAATATAGTGGAGCAATATTATTGAAGTACTAAAATGGGCTCCATGTTGGTTCACTTCAGAGGTACTTTGGTCTCTGATGTATTCCAGCATAGGATTAAGGTGATTTAACCATCCCATACAAATGATGAAGTGTTCTCTTTAATGTATGTACATGGATGCCTTTGGTATGGGCTAGTAGGTTCCGGTGAAAGAGGGTGGAGACTTCTCCTTCTTGCATAGCCCCATGATGTGGTACATCTGGGAATAAAAGGATAAGCGATAGATCTGTCTCCTCCTGCATGGTGGGTGGGTGTTGGGTCCCATCACTGGAGGAGTTGCATGCCAGACGATGGCATCTGAATGTCCTCCTCATGTGATTATAAAAGGTAACTGCCTCATAGTGCATAATATGTAGTTGAATGGAACAAGCCACTTGTAGGACTTATGACTGAACTGTATCCAGCATGTCAGGGGGCTGGACATATGTCCTCTCATTTTTTTCTAAGTGACTCTTAATAGGGCTTAAATATCCACAGATTGCCATTAAATGCTGTTAGTTTCTTTGTTCTGGCTACTCTCTGCACCTTGTCCCTTGATAATGTTATTAAAATATACCTCTGTCCAAGACCATTCTATAGACCTTGTCAAAGGCTTGAGATGTGATGGCTGGGTCAGGGCAAACCTTCTACCATAAAGCTTTTGGATAATCCCTTAATGGGACAGCCACTGGAGGAACCATGTGGTTGAAGTTCTTCCATTTACCTTTATTGTCTAGGGTGTCAATGGTGCTGTGCAGGCAGTATAAGCTCAAAGTGGAGGTGGACCAGATTTTTTTGAAGCTCTCAAAATTATTTTTTTTTACATTACTGACCCTTTAACTCTTTAAATGTCAGCGGTGGGGACCCTTCTGGCACTCAAAGGGTTCAAATCATTGGAACTTTCCATTTCTCTTTGTTTGCTCTAGGACTGCACATGTTTAGCTTATTAAATATTGTGTATTTAATATTAAATAAGGTTCAAGGGGTTATGAATGACTGAACAGAATGCTACACCTTATCGAAACCAGCTCTTCTCTAATTGCACTCCCCTCTTTTCCCTGCCTCACTGATTTCCCTGACACCTACCTGACTAAGAGTTATCAGTAGGACGAAAAATGCATTCTGCTAGGCTCTTATAGTTCATACATGCCTGCTATATCCATATTTCTTCTTGGCTGTATTTAAAGGGCAGACCTCGTAACCTTAACCAGATTAGATGCCTAACAGATCACCTGTCAATGTACTTTCTATAGGCCTGTCAAATACCCCATAATTCCTGCTTCTGAATTCATTTTGAAATTTCAAATGTAATCTTATACCAAAAGGTCTCAGAAGCAGTTTGTTCTCTGCTTGTAATTTACGGGGAAATGTACCCTTTATAAGTGTATCTTTATTTATTTAACAGCTTAAATAACCTAGGTAGATGTCCTTTTTACAGCAGTCAGATTTATTTATCTATATTTTGTATTATCTCTGTAGTTGCCTGTATATAATTATATTTTTTTTGTTGGACTTTAGGTCACACCTACTTCCAACAAGTAATGGGCTTTATAGACTTGAATGGCCCATAAGGGTCAGTTGTCTTTTATTAGACTGCAAACAGAAAAACAACAGACTACAACAGAAATCAGATAAAAAATATATAGATATAACTGAAGGTATGAAGGTCACCTAGCCACTTATTCTTATGGTACTGTTCCCCTTTAAAGGACCAATATGTTATGTTCTTCCCCCACATGTACTAATATTATTCTTTTATGATTGTTTAATACAATTTCCTGTTGTATTTTAGTGTGGATAATGATTGTTCTGCTGCACCAGTACAGCGGTAAGATTGTTCTGCACCAGTACAGCAGTAAGATTGTTCTGCACCAGTGCAGCGGTAAGATTGTTGTGCATTGCGTACACTTTATGGACTAGTGTTTATATGCTGTCATGTAACTGTCTGTCAGATAAAATGGCTCTGATATTTTGTGTTTATTTTCTTTTTAGTTCAAGCCTTTTAGCCACTGCTTGCTTAGTCAATCCACACTTACTAGACTGGTAAGTCTGTCTGTGTGTTGGACAGGTATATGACACTGTACCTACACTCGGGTAAGGAACACAGTGCTGTTAATGAACGTACCAGCGGTGTTAGTCAGCATTTTCACAACCAAATCTTTTCTCACGCCACTGCATAGCATGTTTTACTACTCTGGCAGTTCACAGTCAAACTGCCATTTCAGTATTTTTTATTAAGAAAATAATACATATACAGTAAATCAGCAGAAACACCAGTTCAAAATATCCAATGGTTTGTGGATACGTCATGACATGGAAGAGACTGCTACTCTGGCAATATATTTTTATAGTCAAATTCAAAAAAGGTTCATGGTAAGCCACTGGTGGGAGTTGATTTCATTTGCTTTAAAATTACTTAAACTAAATGTGATTTAAGATGACATGGCCTAACCTTTAGACTGTCCACAATGCAAGTTGGGATGAATGGTTTCTTTAGTTAACACTATGAGTGACAATTGTGTCCAATGCATTAGGAAGCAATGCATTGGACACCCCCTTTGGCACTCAAAGGGTTAAATATCACTGTAGTAAAATCTAAAAAAGATAAGAGAAATCAGGGTGCTTCACATAATTTATTAAATGGCAGTCACAATAAATTGTTTAAGCTCAGTTTCACAGCAGAAATTATAAATAAGGTTTTAAAAAATCATGCAACTTCTGGTGGCTTAGGAGATGGTTCACAAAAATTAAAATTGGTTATTGTTTAGTAGCGGATATAATAAAGTATCCATGAAGCTTATGCTCCTAAAATCTAAGCTCTATTAATGTCTAAATGGCAAAACAAACATGCAAAGCATTGAAATTATACAGGAATCTGTAAGACGTAACTCTAACTGTATTTTGATATTTAACCAAGTTACCTCTATGAAGGAGTTTAGGGTGAGATTCCTTAAACGATGATAAAGAGGTTATGAAGTGGAGATGACTTCTACAGTTTATCACCTCTCCAATACCTATGTTATTCTATGGACCTATGCACTAAGATTTCTTCAGCTTTGGAGATCTTAGTGCATAAGCTCAATAGAATGACGTAGGAACTAGAGAAGTGATAACATTGGAGAAGTCATCTCTACTTAATCACCTCATTATCACTGTTAGTGAATCTCCCCCATAGAGTAAAAGGTACCTAAATGTGTGTCAGGCTCTGCCCCAGTTTGACATCATGTATTCCTCAGAGATGATGAGTCAGATGGTGAGTCAGAAGTAAACAATTGAAATGTGTTTTAGAACTCGATTGATGCTGGGGTAGCTTTTCCATCCTCCCACTACATCCAAAACATATTAGGTTATCTTAGGTATCATGCACCTTCTTTTGGGGGCATGATATCATGCATGATGGTTTGTGAAGATATACTAGTGAAGGTTCAATGGCTTTACCATCACTCAGTACTTGAGTTATAGGAGTTGGAAAATTATTCTTCCCCATCTCCAGGATGCTCTGATAGCGAGCAAGTGAGAAAAAAATAAAAAAAAAGCTGATGTCAGTCAAGCAAGAAAAGAGTTAAAGCACACAATATATGCTTTAATCCTAGCTTAGGTTATGTGTGCATGAGTGTTTATGCCACGCAATGAAATACCATAAGAATCCAGAACGTAAAGGACTTTTTATCCATGATACGTTCTATGCTCAGTCTTACCGACATACCAGGTCAGGTATTTAGTCAGTGGCCAGGCACACCAACAGCAATTGTGTGTTTCCTTGATATAGAAGAATAGATCAACAACTAGGGATGGGCAAAATAGGTAAAAATGTCTCCTCTTTCTGTGTGGGAATTTTTACATGGAAAATACTGATTTTACGCTGTTTTTCCACCTTGAGCATTGCACTGAAATGAATGGTAAGAATGTTTCCCCCCTCCCCATGTGCAAAGGTTCCCTTCCTTTCCCACTGGGATAGTATAAATGGGGTGTCAGGTTCCTTCATCTTTTCATTATGTATTTGTGAGACGGAGAGAAAGCATCACAATTTCCCCCCATTCAAAGCAGAATTTGAAATTGTTGTATTGAGGGGGGGTTTGCCTTCTTTTGGATCAACGGTGGTAAACAGGAATAGGAAAAGGGATGAACATGATGGACGCAAGTCTTTTTCAACCTAAACTACTATGTAACTATGTAACAATCTTGGAGCTAGAGAAGACAGGCAAAGAAAGTGGAGTTCCAGCTTAGTTTAGAGAAACTGTTGGGCAAGGAATTTATTATGTGTTAGGGGAAGTTGGGGACTCTGGGGGAGTGTGAAGGGGAAAAAGGCTGAGCTTCTTTAATTAATAATAGAATAATTTCCAGACTGACACCCAAGGGATGAACAAATAAAACTGATAATGACTCCTACAACAGCCAGAAAAAAAGCAGGACCAGCATGTTGACTTAGGTCTATCCTTATCCTGTACTGTAAAAATGAAGACTATGGTGACATTAGGAGAGAGCTAACGCAGCTGCAGAAATCTTCTTGACACTAGTTACACAGATATATAGGCACCGAGAAGGATAAACAGTTGCACTTGCAGAGAGTATAAATGTAATTGTTTTTGTAGAGAGGAATAGATAGGGACATGTTAATAAAAAATAAATAATTACATTAAAAACTAATTGATAGGTAATGGAAACTGCGGCCCTGACATAAGCTGTGACTAAGGCTAACCGTGGCAGAGACGCTTATATGATACTGTATTTTTGTGAAGGGCAAGACATCACACACAAACAGTTCTGTTGTTTACTTTACTGTTAAAATCCATACCACCTTGATAATGTCCAGCAAACATGCTAGAGGAAATGGTAGGATGAAGGGGTAGGAGTAATGCAGGGAGTGAGACATGATAGTAAAGCTGTAGTTCAAAAACTGACTGCAGCCATGGTTGCTGTATCATGTGTAATAAATGGTGACGATTCTTCTCCTCCAGAAGAGGCTGTTGGTTAAAAGTTCCAAAACTACCAAACCATTAAAGAACACTGAAGACAACGAGTCACATTCTAGTGTTGATGGCATAGCGGAGGAGGGTGTAGCAATTCAACCAACTGCAGTGCATGACAGTGAGAGTAAAAACAACAGTGTTCAAGTAGTGGAGGATGTTCTGAAAATCCCTGTAAGGGAAAAGTAAAATGAAATTGTTTGAGACTTCAAATAGCCTAGAGGAATATGAAAGTATTGATGAAGAAGAGATGGGAGATGACCTAATTATTGATGATGTTACTGATCTAGAGTATATCACTTCGATGTCCTCCTCTTCCTCTGATACTGATGAAGTTAAAATGGAGAGAGCTGATGACATGGCCAGAAAATTAGTTTAAAAGGAATGATGCTATACCTTTTATAAACTGTTTGAGAGATCAGTTTGAAAGTCTCACTCTGGACAAGTAAAGATGTCTAAAAATACAGATTCATCCTGTTTGTTTTCAACAGCATTGTCATCACTTATAAGTCAAACCCATACCCAGCCACACACTACTGTTAAGTAATCAACACAGGTCATCAACATCTACAACACTAGCTATGATGAGTGCTTCTGCTGCTGTTGGAAGAGCAGCACCTTTGACACCTACCAGTTGTACAGTTTTAACATCTAGGCCCAGTAGTTGTGGCAGCCCCTCAGGAACCTCTCGGTCTATGGAGATACTTCACTCACAATCAAAAAAGCTAAGCATGTTGCTATTTGTTGTCTTTGTAAGAAGCATGTAAGCAAGGGGAAAGCAGGATCACCTCTAGGCACATCCTTATTGTAATCTCGCATGAAGAACAACCACAGGTCTACTGAGAGACACACCATCGATATTTCAGAAGGGCTACTACTAACAGCAGTAGAAGGACTCCTGAAAACTCTAGGGACTCTGGGGCACATTAAAGTAGTGTTGTAGAGGAGTATAACTCTGAATTTGTTGCAGGCAATGACAATAGTCAAAAGAGTGCACACACATGCTGCCACCTCCATAAGTCATGTTGTTACAGCAACAATTCTTCTGCTATGGACTGCCAACCCATACTTACTGAGTTCTAAGGAAGGTAAACCTTTGAAATGGAAAAGTTGCCAAAATTTTGGCATCTGACAAGCTGCTTTATAGATTTGTGCAGGACAAAAATATTTTTCACCCAAATGATTAGATAAAACATTTTTTACCCATTTGGATGAAATTAATTTTGTTTACCCCCATTCAATTAGTCAGAGTTAGTTCACCGATATTCTGCCCCTCAAGTATGTACTTATCTTGATGTCAGATATTCAGCAGTAACCTCGACTCCTTGTATCTCCTGCATCTTCAGTAAAAAAAAAAAATAAATAAAGTTAAAAAAACAAAAGAAAAAAAAATAAAATCCCACCCTCACTGTCCCCACCACCAAAAAGAAGACAAAAAATTCACATGCTCAAATTGGCAGGTTGTCACGGTTTTTTGATGAACACTCAGACCCGTCTGGTAAGGTTAAAATAACTTTATTAAGGCCAAGTACATACAGTAAGGTAGGCCCACAAGCCCACAATAACAGAACAGATATAATAATAACAAGCCAGTCCCTGGAGAGATGGAGGCAACGGCTGGCTGGAGAGAGTTCTGATCTGAATCCTACTGACTAGAGGCTCATGAGACTATAGACAACCAAACCCTAGGGGACTAGGGACAAGAGGAGGCTTTGCAGCCCAAATATTGGCGGCAGGACCCTAGATCACTAGGAGTCCAGAGGAAGGTAACTGGCATGAAACCCAGATGGGAGAAACATTCCCAGTTCAACTGATTGTTTCCTCACACTCTACCAACACAGGCACCCTCATTCCCCTTTTATACTATGTCTTTGGGAAATAAAATAATATTTCTTGAGGACTCCACTGAACATCCAACATCAAATTAAGTACTTATTTAATGGGCAGACTATCAGTGAAAAATTTTGTTTAACAACTAAAATCTTCAACAAAATTCTGACTAAGTGATCTCGGGGGTAAAATAAATTAGGTTAATCTGAATGGGTAAAAAAAAAATGTACCTATTCATTCAGACGAAATACATTTTTTTGCTGTGCACAATTGCAGTTCTGAGACCACTAATCCCAAATCATAGATTTTTAAACCCACCAAGTAGACTCAAACTTCTGGACTTGGTTAATCAATTTCTTGTATCCCAGATCTTAGACTTTTAAGTTTAAATTGCACAATATATTTAAAGGGATTGTAATGTCCCAAAAAAAGCATCTTCTAAATGGTAGCTGCAATAAAAAAAAATTTAATGCGATTAATCCTTTCTCTCAAAACGTTATGGTTTGAGAGATGTAAGAAAATAAAGACCTCCTCTCCCTCCCCCTTCTCATGCGTCAGCTGTACAGTGGACGTTATGAGATCCTGCTTCCGTGACCAGAAGGCGGCTCTTCAGGAGCGCTGTCATCAAGATATCTAAGTATATTTACTTCATCGGAATGGTCTACAACGTGTGCTTGCTAGCCAGGCACATGTTGTAGACCATACCGATGAAGTAATTATAGTTAGATATCCCGATGACAGCACACCTGAAGAGCCGTCTAGAGTCGATCGACCAGATTCTGCCTCTGGCAGCTTTACTGCTCATCAGGCAGAAAGGGGAGGGAACGGAGGACTTTATTTTATTATATCTCTCAAACCATAATGGTTTGAGAGAAAGGATTAAGCGCATTAAGTGTTTTATTATTGCAGCTACCATTTACAGGATACTTTTTTGGGGACATTACTATCCCTTTAAAATTCTCAGGTCTGCCACGTAGGCTAATATAATGCAGGTTCCAAGGCATTTTCTTGCAAGCATAGGTGGTTTAGTCACTGGATGATATATTCTGACAAATCAGCCTATTCTAAAGACATTCACCCATGTTCATACGTAGAGATTTTTAAAATGTTCACTGTTTGTTACTGACATAAGACTGAGGATACACTTCTTTAGTGTGCAGTTCTTCATTGAGAACAACATCCTGTATATTCAGCAACAATACTCTGATGTATTTGTGAGACTGTGTCAGAATGACAGAACCTCTGACTGATCCAACTGTCTTCAGGTGAGGAAATCCATAAATCCTGGAGGCCGACTTCAAGAATGAACTGCTATAAAGTATTAGGCCTACATTTGGGAAGAGGAAAATGTGTCCCCACCCCCCATGAAATAAGGTTAGAGGAAACTCTTCAGTCTTTTTCTTATTATTATTCTGTAGAGCCTACACACTAAGATTTCTCCAACCTGAAAATGAAGCTTCACACAATAACAAAGGATTTTCAACGTTTCTCTTGCTGGACAATTTATCTGCCAATGAGATCACTCCAGCCTACAGACAGAAAGCCTCCGTCATCGGAGGAGGCTGGGTAGTGGAAAGGGAGCAGAGGCAGTGTGGCAAACTTAGGCAAGAGCAGTCTATGCGGAAGTGGGGTGCAGGGCACTATGTAAACAATAATTTTAGCCCAAAAGTGTTTTTAAAAAAATAAATAAATTATGTTTTAAACATTTTCACTATATACTCTAACTTATAAGCCTAACTTGCATAGGGGTGAGAGATACCCTTTAAAGCAGTGTTATTGCTTAATTATTTCTAGTGTCTATGCAAAATGTTTTGTTGAGTACTACTTCTTCTTCAGGAAAAATGTTTCAGAAGACCTGATCATCCAACTCATCTGCTGGCTCTAACTGTTGTACTCGCAGTTCCATTTCTAGCTACTAGAAATACATGTAGAAATTATCTCATTTACTAGTGCTCCAGAGTTTTCTTTAGATTCCTGTTATGATCACTACCTGTTTAAATTAGTATATTATTTTCTGCTTTTTACACAACCATTTTTTGGAATGTCACCAACCACTGCCTCTACTGGTATACTGACCATCCCACAGTCAATCTCCTGAATAGACCTCAGCCTGTTATTGATATTTGACCATATCTGTCCTGTCATCCAGTCTTTATGATTAGATGTGCTCCCCAGCTGGACGTTTGCTACCTCCCCACTGTTTGATCTCTCAGATGTTCCTTGGTTGACTGTATCCTCTAGTGTCCCCAACTAGGATCTTCCTCTTCGGCCAGTTCCTAGGTGACTACTCTTCTTGGCTGCTTCCAGTCCATGTCTCCTGTGGCCTAACATCCGTTTCTCTTTCTTCCAGTGATTGCTAGCAGTTCAGCCTCTAGCTCACCATCTTTCTCGTAGGTGTATTAACTTCCCAACTTTGGTTTTGTGCAGTTCTGGACATTCTGTATTCAGTCAGCAATATCTGTGTCCAATCCAGAGCAGCATATTCTTGTTGGCCCAGGACTGTAACCCAGGTTCTACTGTCAGTGTTTAAAATTCCTGCTCTATACTACACATCCATCTCCTAGTCCAGTCAGTCAGCATAACAGCACTTTGGTTTTCTCAGGTAAATTAATACTAGCACCTTAAATGCAGGACCAGTGCAAACGTATTTGAGACACTAGGCAAACCTTCAGGCTGGCATGATGACATAATAAGAAGTTTTCAATGCAAAAGGTGTTGAATACCCCTTGGAATTCAAAGGGCTAATGAGCTCTTTATCATAAATATTTTCTTTGTATGAGTAAAATGCTGCAAAAATAAATATTTTTACTTGAAAATTTAGGATATGGGCAAACAGAGGAAGTGGTACAGGATCCTTATGACTACAGAACTTTCTCTGCTGCTGTCCCCTAAATTGTCTGCCTTTTCTGGCTGCCTAATGATTATCCGAGCCCTTTTTAAATGCATACATGCCTCTGTACTGCACCCTAGAAAGATATATGCATAATTTCTACAAGTGAAAATGCAATAATATTCCATTTATTAACCATAAGTGCCATATCCATCATTGTGACAATAAATGGAATTAGAATACTCAAAAGTTAGAAAATGTTAACCCTTTGAGTGCCAGAGGATACACAATGCATTGGTAAGCAATGAATTGCGTACCCCTCTGACACTCAAAGGGTTAATGCACTATCGCATCATCTTCAGCATACTGGATCATTGTAAACATTTTTTCTTTACAGAGCATTAGAGTTGTTCCTGGAGCTTAAGGAGTTAACTCCATTTGCCTCTGTGATACATTGCTGTGCATAGTGTCTTTAGAAGTGAAGGGGTCAATCAGACTCAGTTAAAGAGCTCAGAGAAAAGTGTAAGTCATTTTGATTCAGAATAAGTTCCCCCCCTTCCCTGTTATTTCATGCGCCAATTCCTATGCAGAGCTGTGATTTATGGCAAACCACTGACCTCTGAAGAGGAGAGACTGGGATGGGTGACTGGTTTTGAATGGTGACACTGGCAGTTGACAAAATGCCCCAAGCAAAATGAATTTACTCCCAGTTTCCTCAATCATCAACAGACAATCGCCCACAACCCCCACCCTCTGCTCTCCCTCCCTTTTTCCACTGACCCCCTGACTGACTTGCTCTTAACAAGATCGGCCTGGCAGCCTGTGAGAAATTTACTGCCTGCTGCTAGAGTGCGTCCTGCGCATAGTGCTGTCGCCCTCACTCAATCACTGAAGGGAAGGATGTCATTTGACAGTGGACACTTTACTAAGGGCAACTACAAACAACTATATCTTTTGGGGAAGCAAAATTGAATTGGCAGTGCGAGTTCTGATTATTTAAACCTTCAAAACCCTCCACTTGCCTGAACCACTTTTAAACTGATCTACTAGACCTTACCTTTAACCCTTTGTATGGCATTGCAAGGTGATGCATTGCACATCCCTCTGGTGCTCAAAGGGTAAAAAAATGACACTTCGTATAAATAATAATTTTTACAGTACAAGTGTGAAGTGTCCTCTTGGGAATAACTGTTCACCTTAACAAGTCATAACTGATCTCTCCAGATGCCCTGCATATTTCTGCCCTACATGCAATGGCTTCCTTTTTGCATTATCCACCTTCCTGCCCTCTCCTACCTTAACCCTTTAACCCCTTAAGGACCAATGATGTGCCAGGACCGTCACGGCTGTCCTGCATTAAAGGATCAGTGATGCTCTTGGCACATCATGGAATTCAGGGGTCCCCGCGTGGCTGCATGCCACTCGGAGACCCCTGTATTGAATGTTGAAAAAAAAAATGCCCTGTGGTCCTTAACTTAAGGGGTTAAGTACCATAAGGGCTTGCATCATATTGCTTAGCAATGCATTGCACATGACATCCCTCTGGTCCATAAAGTGTTAAACCTGTCCCCATCCTGAAATATCAAGAACATTTTTCCTGGTTTTTCAAATCTAAACTGAAATTTCACTTCCTACTCACTTGTACATTGATTGGCGCTGCTATATAGATCCCTTGCCTGATTGTTTCCTGTAAATATCCTATTACCCAGTGTCACTATTAGGGACCCTCATAGCCTTGGTACTGGTTAGGTGCTCGGGTTTGATGCTTGAGTGCGTTGACAGCATGCCTGGTACTCCCTTGCTGCAGCCGAAGATGAGTTAAAGTGCTGGTCGAGAAACTAGATTGTTCCACCCCTGTTGAGCCTGGGTGCAACCAGGATGGGAGTAGCTGGGAACCTTGTGGAACCAGGACTGGAAGGCCAGAAGAGGAGAGAACAGACAAGCTGGGTCAGGAGGCCAGAGATGAAATGGAGTGGTCAGGCTAGCCGGGTCAGTAAACCAGAGAGCAACAGAGTAGTCAGATAAGCCAGGTCAGGAAACCAGAAAACAACAGAGTGGTCAGACAAGCCAGGTAAGGGAGTCAAGGATCAGATCAAATACACAGAGGAACTCTGAGGGAAACAGCTAACTAGCTTGTGGAATGGGCAAATAATGGAGGCATGGCTGGGAATGTTTACAGCCATCCTCCACTGGGAGAAGGAGGCTGACCAAAGCCCTAATGGGATACAGGGCTAAGCCCAATAAAAACAAAAGGGCTGACCAAAAGCCCAAATGGACTGTGAAATGTCCAATGGGCAAAGGAGATACACCACAATCCCATTGGGCTGCAGGACTATGCCCAATAGGAGAGAGGAAGCAGGGAAGCATGGGGAGAACACCATATGTCCACTCAGCCGTGGACTACTGAGCGGATGCGTGCACATCAGCAGAGGAAGCCAGAAGCAAGCGCACATGCGCAGAAGCCAAGCCCCGGCGGAGGCCACGAACAGTGCGGCGGCTGCTGCAAACAGTGACACCCAAATAAATTGTAAGCTCTACTGATTAGGATCCTGTTTCCTAGCATTAGTTTCCCACTGTCATCACTTACTGGAACTACTCTTTTATCTACTTCCTTATATTCCTTGGTAAAGCCATGCGTGGGGACAGTAGGAAAAAATAAACTGAGTGGCACAAACCCTATCTCTCAAACCGCTATGGTTCGAGAGATATAAGCATTGAAATTTCCCCTATCCCTCCCCTTCTCCTGATGACAGCTGTAAAGCTGAGAGCAGGAGATCCGTGTCGGCCGACACAAGAAGGCTCTTCAGCAGAGCCACAATCATGTTATTGCAAAATAATTACTTCATTGGAAAAGTCTACAAAGTGTGCTTGCAAACCAGGCACACTTTGTAGACCTTTCCAATGAAGTAATTCTTTAGCAATAATGCGATTTCGGCTCTGCTGCCGAGCCACAGACTGGTCCCCGAACAGGATTCCCCTGCAGTCAGCACAGTGTTGACGTTAGGGAAAGGGGAGGGAGGGGGGAACTTGCAATGCTTATATCTAGGGATGAGCGAACATTTTCACCTCAAACTGAAATCGGCAAAAAATGGCACTTTCCGCCATTCATTCCATTGAAATCAATGGGAACATAGAAGTTACATACAACACATAGCAAATATTATTTTATTTCCCAAAGGCATAGTATAAAAGGGGCATGAGGCTGCCTGTGTTGGTGGGGTGTGGGGAAAGAATCAGTTGGACAGGGGATGATTTTTTGGGGGGTTGTTTACTGGGATTGGTGGGCACTTAAAAAAGAAATCATAAATAAAATAGAAACATAAGACATGGTATAAAGGGGTCTGAGGAGGGTGCCTAGGTTGGTGAATGAATGAATCATTTGAATAGGGAATTTGTTTTGGGGGGGTTTCTTGATTGCTATTGGGGGGACAGTTAATAAAAAAAAAAAAAAGAAATTTGTATGTAAAGTAATAGAGACAGGAACCCCCTGACATAAGCTGCCACTGGGGTGAACTGATACTTGATAGAGTATTTTGTAGAGAATGATTTGTTTGATTTGTTGTTAGATGCATTTGTAGGACTTAGACTTATTAGAGGCCCAAGACCTGAAGAAACATTGATTTGTAGGACTTAAGCTTGTTTGGCACAAGCCCTAAGGAAACATTGATTTGTAGGACTTAGGCTTGTTAAAACAAGCCCCCCAAAAAGATGGATGATGAAGGTTCCACTTGCCGCTACTGGCTCCAGTGATGCACCTAAGGCAGTAGCAGCAGAATAAGTAGCCCCCAGTATATGTGGAGAAAGGAACAAGTTGGCCATTAAATCTTCTCCACCTGCCCATCCTCCAAAATCATCATGGGTGTGTTGTTATTAGAATATATTGTTTCCCTTGAGAGCAGGAACAGCGGGTCTCATCAGCAACTGCAATGTGCACAGTGTGTGTGTGGTAAATAACATCTGGGGGCACAACTGTATCCAAACACCATGACACCCGAAACCAAGTACTGATGCTGTCACTGCACCCTTTTCCAGACCAGATAAGGACACATGACAACTTGCTGACAGTTTAATAGTAATGATGAACCCTCCCTGCCACCATCTTACCATATTCTGCAGGATGGAATCTCCTCAGATGCCGCTTGATGCACTGATTGTGATTCTCCTCCACCACACTGGCATGTGTAGTCAGTGCACCACACAGTGTGCAATGGGTAGAGAGGAACTGCCACATCCTAGTGGCTATCATTTGGCGGGGGAAGGGAAAGAACAAGGTGGATTGGCAAAAGATGTAGTTACCCTAGAAGGTGATGGCAAACTAGTTGTTTCATTCATCATGGAACTTCCAGTCTCTGCCTGGGTTGTTCTATTCCTCCTCCTCTTTGATCTCCACCTCACCTCTTGTTGCCTTTCTGTAGAGTCAGGGGCAGCAAAAGCGGTGCTTGATTTCTGTGGTGGGTGTTTGTCTTTAACATGTTTGAAGTAAATGTCATGGTGTCTGTGTTTCATGTGTCATATCAGGGTATTTGTGCCAAAGTGTATTCCCTCCTTTAGTCTTTTCACTGGCTTGTCACAAATTGTGCACAGTGCCGTTGCTGATGACTGCACTGTGCCTGCAGAAAAATAGTCCCACACCCATGATGACTTCAGGGGGAAGGGGACAGATAGAGAAGAATGGCCTCTTTCTTCTTGTCCTACACATTCCCCTTCATTGTCTGTAGTAGCGGATAATGTTGCTGCTGTTGCTGTTACTGCCTCAGATTCAGCACTGCAACTAGGATCAGTAGTATTGCTACTGCTAGCAATTGGAACCTGTCCTAGTCCCGCATGGCTTGTTGACCTCATTCCCACTGTGTCCACTGTGGTCTGTGGCACACTAGCCTGCTCCTCAGCATCCTGCTGCTGTTGCATCTCAGCATCAGAAGGAATCAGAGCAGTTGCAAAGTCCTCTAATTCCAAAATGTCATTGCTAGTATTGGTGGTGATGCCCATCCTCATCCCTGTCTCCCATTCCTTCTTAGTTTCTGCTAAAAAGGCCATCAATGTCTCTTCCACTCCAGCTTCTCCAGCATCATCATCACCACCACCACTAGTCCCTCTGTTGTTGCTGCTGCTCTATTCCTGACATCTTACTGCTGCTTGGAGGAGGTGATGAGCAATGTGATAGAGGATCCCCTAATGTCACACTTGCCATTTCCTTTTGACCTGAAGAAGAAGGTAGACTAGCACTAGCAGCAGTAGCAGCAGGCACAGGGAGCTGATCTGTGCCCCTGCTGGTGGTGATGGTATTAATTCTGAGCCTGCTCTCCCCCAACACCAGTTCTGGCCTCTTAAGGATCATGTTCAACTTGGAAGGGAAGGGGATTCCCAGAGCCAGAGGAATGGTGTGGGCTCCCTTGACCGCTAGTCTGGACGCTCTCAAATGTTTCCCTGCTAACAAGCCTCTGGACCTTAGTAGCAGTAGTACTAGCACTGGCAGGACTGCTTGGGAATGACAAGTGTGATTTAGGGTCCCTTACTGTCACACTTGGCATAATTTTCTCCTTCACTCCCCAAGTGCTACAAGAAACACTAGCAGCAAGCAAAGTATTGGTGGCAGCAGGTTCAGCACTAGAAGCAGGTTCAGCACTGGCAACAGGTTCAGCACTAGCAGCAGGTTCAGCACTGGCAGCAGGTTCAGCACTGGCAGCAGGTACAGCGCTGGTGGCAGCATGGGTAGCACTTCTGGCAGCAGGTACAATACTAGTGTTTGCAGGTACAGCAATGGTGGCACTAGCAGCAGGGGCAGCACGTCTGGCAGCAGGTACAATGCTAGTGGCTGCAGGTACAACAATGATGGCACTGGCAGCTGGGGCAGCATGTCTTGCAGCAGGAACAGGCAGCTGACCTGTCCTGCTCTCACTAGTACTACCCTTTTCTCCTTCCCTTCCCATTCCTTTTTCTCCCTTCCTTCCCATTCCATTTTCTCCCTCCCTTCTCATTAAATTCCGAACATTTTACTTTAATTTTATTCATTGACTTCCGAGATGTACGTGTACGTCCTCTGTCTACCTGGGACATCCGCTCAGGACTTACATGTATGTCCTTGGGCGGTAAGGGGTTAATTTTTACACAATATCAGAGCAGAATAGCACAGCATGTCTATCTCACTCTGTAGCTGCTTCTGTTGTGTCTGCCTTCAGCAAAAATGTCAGTTTTTTATAAAGCGGAAGTGCAAAAACAATGTAAATAAATGGGCGAAAACTTTCTAGCCATTGAAAAAATGGTTAAAGATTTTGGCCAATGGGCGAAAGATGTGAAAATTTTAACCGCGAGTTGTAAAGAGGATTTTCCTGTGTAAAAGCGGATAACAAAGTGGTTTTCGCGAAACTTCTCGTGGGAACACGGTGACAACTTTCGCCCATCCCTACTTATAGCTCTCAAACCATAGCAGTTTGAGAGACAGAGTTTGTGCCATTCAGTTTATTTTTTCCTGCTCTACAAAACTGTCTCAAGTTTTTATCGGACACTACTGTCCCTTTAATGACACTATGTGCAAAATATTTGTCATTACTAAAGTCAGATTTCTGGATAATATCATAATTATTTGGCTAATGTGGATATTATCCAAATGTGTCTGGCTGAAGTGAGAATTGTGTAGTTTCTTTTATATATTTATACTAGTTGAACAGCCCAATACACGGGCCACAGTGCCACTGCCATCCAGTCGCAGGGCAGTCACGCACAGTAGAGACTGCCTGCGCCGTGGCTGATACAGAGCTGGATGCTCCTTTGGAGCGCCCAGCTCTGTATCAGCCGCGGCGCAGGTAGTCTCTACTGCGCATGACAGCAGCACGCGCAGCAGTGTCTACTGCGGATGTCGCGGCGTTACGCACGATTTAGCGAATTATTATATAGGATGATGTGATGTGTTTCGAGTGGCAGGTTTGGATTTTTAGGAATAGAAGTTAGTATTGAGGGCTAAGGTTAAGTTTTAGGGATAGATACTTAAGTAATGCCTTGCTCTTATGGCTGACTGTGCCACCTTGCATAGCGTGCATTGCACCCTATGGAGCTGTTCACACTGCACAAATTCAACGTGATAGGTGAACAGAATAGAACTTACTGCAAATTAGTAGCATTGAAAGCCTGTGCAGCGGCTTATGGGGCCACCATGTAGGTGGTTCACATATGTGATGGGATTGTTGCAATACTTTCTAGGGATAGGTATTAAAGGTTTCTGCTTAATGTTAGGTGTTAAGTCATTTGTTGATATTTAGGGTTCAGCGTTAGGGATTAACCCTTTGAGTACCAGAGCAATGCGTTGGATACATCCCCAACACACAAAGGGTTAACCCTCTGAGTGCCAATGGAGAATGCAACACATTGCTTTGCAATGCATTGCATACCCCTCTGGCAATCAAAGGGTTAATGTTAGAGGTAACCATTTGAGTACCAGTGGGCACTACATTACACTGCTTTAAATTGTGTTGTGGAACCCTATGGCACTCAAATTAAGCAAATGTTTTTTTACCTAACCAGACATGGCTAATGTGAATATTTTCCTATTATCCAATTAATACAACCCATACCCAGTGTGTGTGTGTGTGTGTGTGTGTGTGTGTGTGTGTGTGTGTGTGTGTGTGTGTTAGTGTGTTTGTATGCAATACATTAGACTGCAGTGTAATGCATACTCTCAGACATACTGAAATACTAACAATAAGGCTAATATTTATACAACTGAAGTATTACCTGGCCAACTATGTAACAGCTACCAAGTCACCCAAAATACTTTTTTAGCTTGTGCTCTGTAGAGCAATTTGCATGGGTGAATATCCACATAAACCTTTATGCACAGTTGTACCATGGAGTGTCAGTCTATACAGAAGTATAAGCCAGAGACTTTGTCGTTGTGATTCACAATGTCATGCACATTATCTAGAGGGTGTAAAAGGCATCAATGAATCATATGCATCCTACATCATCTGTGTGTCCGCCTCCTCTAATAGCCACTCGGACTGCATTGATGGTTGCAATGGCCTGGTACAAAATATATGTGTGACTAAATATGTTCATGTAACACAGACTATTTTATTTACAAGTGGCTGGATACTATCACAAGTGCAACATTTAACATTGATTTTACCTCCAAATTTCCTCATAGCCTACAACAGGAATTTTGAGATAAAATCCAGGGATACATTTATTACATGGAATGAAATCCATCTCCAGGGCTATGCTACCATGATTGTTTGTTCCCAACACATAGATACAATTTATTTCTTTAGGAGCATACATTAAATGTCACTACTTTTTTACATACCACATTATTTGAAAATCGCCATACAACTTATTTAGAGAATCCTCGTTTGGGATCACTTAGGGTTTTACATGTAGTATACAGATTAAGAATGTAGTTTCTGGGTCTCCAGGACATTAGTGCTTGGATTAGAGCCTGCTTGCATCTTGAATGATGTATTTTACCTAATTAAACACAATCCACCTCTGTCTGATCAAGAATGTATCATCACAACAAGGCAAGTGGGAATTGAGCCCTCCTACTTGCCATAATAATGCAATTTTTATCACATGACAGTAGGTGGAACAACAATGCTTGTAAAAGCTTACAGATATGCACATCCGTATTACGATTTCCTATTCAACCAGGCACACACAGAATCAATATTGCTTACTTACAAGCATTTATTTGAAACTTTCAATTAGTTTGTTCTCTTTAAAGTAATAGTAATGTTTCACAAAAACAGCAGCTCCAATTAATCTTCATAGTATTTGGGCCATGCAAAGTGTTATTTCAATACTGTCAGAGTTGTTGTTCAAGAGTAATTGAATGATAACTTACCCCCTCCCTCCCCTTTTACCTAGTGTAAGCCACCTCCCCTCAGATGTGGAATCTGGTCTTAACCCTTTGAGTGCCAGAGGAGTACACAACGCATTGCAAAGCAATGCATTGCGTACCCCTCTGGCACTCAAAGGGTTAAGACCAGACAGTTACGTGCTGATAAAAAGATTTAAGTGGCTCAAGAACTACCGTATACAATTGTAGCTCAATCACAGTGTCTGTTCAAACGGATGGTGTGTAGCATGTGCCAGGTAGAACACAGACCCTCTCAGGTCTGATTAATGATACACACAAACTAAAGTCCTATCACAGTGCCCGTGCTCCCCTTACGACATTCTGTCAGTCTATACTTTGCTTTACTCCTATTGGCTATTCTGTGCTTGTCCCGCCCAGTATGGCCTTTATATCCTGGGTTCTGGTACCCCTCCGGTGCCCTTTCGTGGTGTTCCTGTACCAGTGCTTGTTCCTGCTCTCAGTATTCCCAGTGTACCGACCTGGCCTGCCTGACTACTCTGCATCTCGTCTCCTGCCTGTGAACCGACCCGGACTGTCTGACCATTCTTCTTCTCCTACTCCTCTGTACCGACCCAGCTTGGCTGACGTTCCTGCTCCGTGTACTGACCCGGCTTGGCTGACGTTCCTGCTCCATGTACTGACCTGGCTTGGCTGACATTCCTGCTCCGTGTACCAACCCGGCTTGGCTGATGTTCCTGCTCCGTGATTCGACCCGGCTTGGTTGATGTTCCTGCTCTGGCTGCCTCTGTGTCGCCTTGGCGACATTCCTATCGTTTAGGCATTCGTGACTCTCCCGGTTGGTTGTGACCTCAGGGTGAGTTGCTCAGTTGCCCAGTCTGTTCCTGTCATGGCAGTGCTCAGTCGTGTGCCTCCGTTACTGCTCCTGCAGAGTGCAAGTGGCCTAGTCTCCGTTACTGCTGCGACAGTGTGCAAGTGGCCTTGTCTCCGTTACTGCTACGGCAGTGTGCAAGTGGCCTATCTCTGTTTACTGCTACGGCAAAATACTAGTTGCTTGGTCTCCGTTACTGCTACAGCAGTGTTATATGTTGCTCAGTTTCTGATACTACTCTGGCAGTTCACGTTTGTCTGCTAACCTATTACTGGGCGTTACTTATCCTTAAGCTCTCTATCTTGAGTGAGCTCCATCACAGACCTCCCTTCACATGGGACTGTTTACACTCGTTGAAGACCATTAACCCATGCAGTACAGATACCCTGGGAATCCTTCGTATTCTGCCTGACCTGTGTCAGTATATTCTGTTATGGACTCTATGGTTATACTGGACCTGTGTAGGCATATGTATATGTAACCTGTCTTGTGTCTGTATTATTCTGTTAAAATACTACAGGACCTGTGAGGGTTATTATATTACTGTGTTTTCAATAAAACTGTGTTTTATCCTAAACCACTGTGTCTGGGTGTCAAACAAACCGTTAAAAGTCCACTGTACATATGCCTAACACATCCACTGGTATAAAATAAAGCATATTTTATTTCAAAATCAATAAAAAGTGGTACTTAGCAACATTAATAACTCGAACTCTCAGATCACCTCAGATGTCTCATGGTAACATCAACGCGTTTCACGTATTCACCACTTATTCATGATGATAAAATCTGGAGCATTGGCGTTCACATTTAAATTCACTCCTCCCAATAACATCAAGGTTTCAATGGTCCACGTAGTATGGATGCTGCTCATTGCCATATTCCCAACCAGCTCTAGTTAAACAAATGAGATAGTTAACACTAACCGTCTCTCACAATCCTTCGTATTGCTAAAGCCATTCATATTTAGGACTACCCATGGAATAAACATGGGAACCAACCCACACTAATGTAGCACACAATCTACAAGCTGCATCCATACAGGTGTACAAATGAAAAATTCCCGAGTCAATAACAGGCAGAGTGAATAGATAACAAAAATTATAAACACCACCATATAGACCATTATCAAACAGGCTATACCAGATTTATAAACCACTAGTGACACTGATGTTAAAGATATACATAACTATTAGTCACAGTGTCACTATCAGGTCCAGACAACATAATAACGATAACATTAAAAATCTTTAAAATCCAAACATCTTAAAATTTATCTCATGTCAAGCTGTGCTATTAACCATTGCTATCAATATTAGACTTAAAAAGTGTATCAATCACATATAACAAAAATAGCACCATACAAGTTCACATAATTAAAGTACACAAATCAAATGCAACGGACTATAGAGGGAAAGAAAGAGGAGCAGACCTAAGTGACCCCGCAGCAAAATAAAACATATAAACTCATAATTAAGATGAAAATATTGATACACTCAGAAAATCTATTGTCGCTGAAGGGTCACAATTGGCCATTCCTCCCTCAAATCACAGAAGACCCCAAATGGTTACACAGATGGACGTGGCACAAAAATTGACACCTCCCATAACTATACAAATTGAATATATCAGGAAATAATAAGTACAGATGAATGGATATTAACACCGTCCACAACAAAAGTAAATGACAATATCAGATGGTTGTAACAATAAATAAACAATTTTGCAGATATATCAGCACTGATAGAATCACTATCCATAACAAGGGATTACACATAACAGGAGACATCATGTTCTTGTTTCAAACCCGCTGGAAACCTAGTTCTAAGCCAAAAGATCCAAAAGACTTCTCTTCTTGATAGAAGTCTCTCAAGATCTCCACCTCTCACTCCTAAATTAACTCTCTCAATACCTTGAATCTGCAACAAGTCACTATTTTTATTATGGTGATTGGTCACTGTTGATTTAAATGCTCCACATTGTATATCACTCAAGTGTTCATTAATTTGTTCCCTCAAGGGTCTACTGGTCTTGCCAACATATTGTTTACCGCAAGCCACACAGGTAAGCAAATAAACAACATTTCTAGTGTTACAGTTAATTTACTGTCTTATTTCAAATGCATGTCCAGTAACACTTGAGTTAAAACTCTTGGAGACAACAATCTTGGAGCGTAATTTACACCTAATCCCCCACATTTATTCATATCCACAACAGTTAACCAAGTTTGACTCTCCTGTGGGCCATTTCCCTTATATAGACTGGGGGAGAGCTGGTTACCAATTGTGCCTGCTTTTCTCGGTACATACTTTATGCCTCTCTCTACCACTTTCTGAAGTTTCTCATCAGAGGCCAGCATGGGTAAATGTTTCTGTATAATTTTTTTGATACGGTAAAAATCCTTACTAGATTTAGCAGCAAAGATAACTCTTTTCTAATTTCCTTGCCTTATCCAATGCACGGTCCAGCATAGGCCTTGAGTATTCTCTTGTCAAAAACCTCCTGTACAGTTCACCCGCCTGAGACTCAAAGGAACACTCAGTGGAACAATTTTGTCTCACGCGGATGAACTGTCCAAAAGGAATACCCCTAATGACATGAGGCGGATGGAAACTTTCTGACCTTAACAGGGCATTGACTGAATTTAGCTTTTGATAGACATCTGGGACAACCTTTCCCATTCCTGCAGAAAGTGTCAGATCCAGAAAAGAAATGCTCATAGTCTGATGGTCTGATGTGAAGTGTAAATTTAGATAATTGTTGTTAATGTATTTCACAACTTCAATAGCTTTTTCTTCTCCAGAGCACCAGACTATCAGCAGATCATCAATATACCTTCTATATTCCACAATATCCCCTCAATAGGGGTTTCTATCTCCAAAGATGTGGACCTCTTCCCACCAACCCATATATAGGTTGGCAAAAGAGGGGGCAAATTATGCCCCACTGAGGTGCCACATCTCTGGAGATAGAAAGCCCCATCAAAAAGAAAATAGTTATGTGTCAATAGACAGTCAATTACTTCAATTATACAAGATTTTAGTACCACTTTTTAATGATTTTATAATAAAATTTCTTTTATTTTATACCAACGGAAGTGTTAGTCATTTGGGCAGTGG
This sequence comes from Rhinophrynus dorsalis, assembly GCA_037306005.1. Taxonomy (NCBI): domain Eukaryota; kingdom Metazoa; phylum Chordata; class Amphibia; order Anura; family Rhinophrynidae; genus Rhinophrynus; species Rhinophrynus dorsalis. Next base: position 149,167,809 of record CM074722.1, on the reverse strand, counting down.
ATTTTAGTTTATACTTAAAGGGGAACTTTCACCCCGCAATAACTTCATGTCCATTTACTGCTCACCTGGCGACTAGCTGCTTAGTAGCGCTAGTCGCCAGAAATCTTACCCGGTTCTTCAGATATCGGCGTTTTACAGGAGCAGGAAGCACGGACGTCTCTTCACAGTGACGTCCGTGCGCCTGCGCTGTCAGTCCCTTGTCAGTCCCTTGTGCACCGTACGGTGCACAAGGGACTGACAGCGCAGGATCACGGACGTCACTGTGAAGAGACGTCCGTGCTTCCTGCTCCTGTAAAACTCCGATATCTGAAGAACCGGGTAAGATTTCTGGCGACTAGCGCTACTAAGCAGCTAGTCGCCAGGTGAGCAGTAAGTGGACATGAAGTTATTGCGGGGTGAAAGTTCCCCTTTAAGACCAGACAGCTCACATCAAGGGTCAATCTTCTTACTGTGAGCTTAAGGAAAACCCTGCACCTCTTGACAGGTTTTTTCAAGTTTTTCCTTATACTCACTGAATATTGTCCTTCTCTGCGATCCATCCAGACAGTCTTGCTGCTTTGAGATGAGTAGTGTTACAGCAGTAAAAGGGTCAGGAGGGAGATACTTTAGTATTCAATTACCTTTGAACTACAACTGTGACAGTATTGAAATAACACTCTCATGGCCCAAATACTATGAAGATTAATTGAAGCTGCTTTTATTGTGAAACATTACTATCTTTTTAAGGGAAATAGGATATCTTTTCAGGTATTTCCCCCATTATGGGTTTCAGGGTATATTAACTGCTTTTAGAATATTATCATATCATTACCAATTTATGCAAATTTCATGGATGTACAGAACTATTACACAATAGACTTCTTGTAAAGGGGGTGCTCCTATGGAACTAGCAGTGGCTGTGGTGCAGCCTGTTATACAGCCTAGTAGCCCATGTGAGAGTTAACCCTTTGAGCGCTTGGAAGAACAATGCTTTGTGTATCCTTCTGGCATTCAAAGGGTTAAAAAGTTGATTCCTGCAGCATTCTCAACAGATCTCTGAGAACAACTTATCTCAGACTTGTAAGTCAGACAGGAAAGGAGACTGTCAGAGCTTAACAGGTGCTTCCTAAAGTAGCTGGAATACCTCAAAGCAAGGCCAGGATTAAGAAATGAGCATCACTCAAGTAGACCAACACACCTCCCAGCTTTCAGAGGCACTTTTCTGATCTCTAAAAAAAGTGGATAGTTGCTGCTTTGGGTCAGTACAATTAGTAAAGTTCATCCCCTGTCTGGTTAATAAGAGCAATTTGGAAACACTTCAGAAAGTACAGAAATGAGTGTACTCACTCAGGTCCTAGCTCAGGTCCTAGCAGGCACAGGCAAAGTTAGCCTATGGGAGCAAGTTTGCAGGAAAACTACTTACATGCTTACATTTTCTGAGGAGCATTTTTGTAAACTTAAAAAAAAAAAAAATCACATAAATTTCTTTGAATCTTTCAACATGATTTTTTTCTGTGACTTTCATCCCTTAAGCGGATTAAATTTTATACATAGACACACACACTATTGAAACCGCATAAAATATTATTTTAAAACAAGTCCTAAATTCAGTCATCTGATAAGCACTAAACCTCTGTTTCCAAAGATCCCAAAGAAATGTAATTTATAGTAAAATTTCATAGATATAAAAGCATAAAATATTTGCTTATAGCACCCTTACATTTGCTAAAAATAGACACATTTTTTCTAGAATAGAGTTTTTTATTTTGTCCAGTTATCAAAGGTTAATTTAGCTCTGCCTGATATGTCAGTTTATATCAATATAACAAATCTTTTAAGCTATCAAATGGTTAACACAAATTAGTTTTTAATATCTCCCCACCTTCATTCTCTGCACTCTTTCAATTTTCATTCCCTCTGGTCTACCTGCTTCACAGCTCTTGGCTATCGTCTTTTACAGTCTGTCCCGAGAGAGTGAGGAGTTATTATCCTTGTCTGTAGAATAGAAAAAGGGATGTTATAGACTGTCACAGCTCAAACTAGGAGCCTGTCACTGATCTATGGCCTTGCAGGATGAGGGGTTTCTTATACTCTGCTTGCATTGAAGACCTGGGCTGATAAGAAGGACAGTTACAAGAACTTGTTGGGTAAATCAGCAGGCAATCAGTTTTGTTTGCATTGCTATGTATAGATTATCCACTTGTTTCAAATTTGAAGTACAACACACACCCAGAGATATTTTGTGAAGGTGTTAGGGGGTTGGTGTATGGAATTTTAAGAGTGCTAACTAGATGAAGTCATCATGCGACTTGGAAAACAAATGTTTAGCAGGGGTTTGAAATTGTTTGGTGATGGAGATAATGGTTTGAGGAATGGCACTGTGTATGGAAGGTATGATGTGCGTGTTTGCATACATACATGTGTGAGTTAATGTGGTGTGTGTCTGTAAATGTTGAATGATGGCATGTAAGGGAAGGGGATGAAATAGTGTTGTGTGTGTGTGTGTGTGTGTGCAAATTTGAGTGGAGATATGGGGAAAGTTTAATGAAGATGAGAGCTTGGGGGTTGAATAGAGTGTGTGTGTGTGTGTGTGTGTGTGTGTATGTGTGTGTGTGTGTGTGTTGAATGGAGGCACTGCCATTTGTGTCCATTTCTCCCCTGCACATTTACCACCAGTAGCCTGACATGATGATGGTATTAGTAAACTGAAAAAAGACATTTAAACTTCCTCTGTCATTCTCCACTTCTTGTACTGTACAGATCATCTTGGCAACTCTAGCTGTGGGTGATTACATCAAAGATGGGGAAGAGTCAAACACCATATGGTCAGGGGGTCTCTGGAATGAACTTTAAGGACCAATCATACTGAACAAGTTCTATTTATCCCTTTTTTCCTGTGCCTTTATTTGATTTCCCTTCCACGTTAAAATTCACATTCGGCTCAACTCTGCTGTGGTGATTACAACTGCTTCAGCATTGTAGATCCAAATCATTGTGTTGTGATGTTGGTCATGCCATTTTGACTGTTTTTCCTCCTGTCCCAACTTCAGTCTTCTGAAATACCTGATTGCCACCTGCCTTGATACCAGTGTGATGATTGACTTTCCGATTACCTGCCAATTCTTGTACCTCACACCCAGTTCCTCTCAGAACACTCTCCCTTTTTGGTCTCCTATCCTCTGGAACAGCTTCTCCTCTTTACTGAGTCATTATGTTCTTTTCTCCTGCATCTTCCTTTCTTGTTTTGTCACTAGGAACTCCCTCCTTAGCAACTGTGTTACATCTTGTTTACATCCTAAGATTGCAGTAAGGTTGTACTTAATGCTGACATGGTTCCCAAGTATCTTTCACAAGCTATGCATCAGGCTTCTATAGGTAATGAGGAGTTCCTTTGAGAAACTGATCCATCTGCTGCCTACTGGATCCATCTACTCCCAATACCAATGCACTAACACAGTGGAACCAAGATGTTCAGGGGACTGTTTTCTAAACTGACATATTCACATGTACCCTGTACTAACATTTGCTCCTCACACAAATGTACAGCAACCATTTTTAATTCCACCTTTATTTTTTTTATCTTTATGTTGTTGATTGATTTTTTTTGTATAATTCAATGTCATTGTCATGTATGTTGTTATTTAATATAATTTTGAAATTACCAGAGTAATAGCATATTTTGATTGAGTACAAAAACAGCATACAGAATACTATTCAGTATTCACACACACCTACAATTGTCAACAAAATATTAAACTTTATTTTGGAGGAGGGGCAGGGAGATCCTTACATTTCCACTTTATTATGTATCACATTTGTTTATCTTGTTTATTTCCATCTCACACTCTCTGCTGTGTCTTCCTGGATGTCCTTCAGTCATCTCAAACTTAAAGGGATAGTAATGTTTCACAATAAAAGCAGCTCCAATCTAATCTTCATAGTATTTGGGCCATGGAGAGTGTTAATTGCAATACTATCCAAGTTGTAGTTCAAGAGTAATTGAATGATAAAGTATCCCCTGCCTCCCCTTTTACTGATGTAACACTGCTCACCTCAGAGCAGCAATACTGTCTGGATGGATCGCAGAGAGGGACAATCTTCAGTGAGCATAAGGAAAAAGCTGTCAAGGGGAGCAGGATTTTCCTTATGCTCACAGTAAGAAGATTGTCCCTTGCTGCGAACTGTCCGGTCCCAAGACCAGATTAAACATCTGAGGTTTGGTGGCTTACACTAGGTAAAAGGGGGGGAGGGGGGTACTTTATCATTCAATTACTCTTGAACTACAACTCTGGCAGTATTGAAATAACACTCTCCATGGCCCAAATACTATGAAGATTAATTGGAGTTGCTGTTTTTGTGAAACATTACTATCCCTTTGACCTTAGCAAAACAGAACTTATAATTTCCCCTCCCTCTCCAACCAGCCTTAACCCAGATATTGCCTTCACTGTTCCAACCTCTACATCACGCTGCCTGGGGGTCACCATTGACACCTTATTCTTCATTCTTCACATTCAGTCAATCTCCAACTCACGCCACCTCCACCTCTGTGTCATTTCTAGAATCCAACCTTTTCTCACCCAAGATACTGCTAAATTTTAATTCAAACACTCATCATGTCCCTTCTCGACTACTGTAACTCACTCCTAATTGGCCTTCCTCTCACACAACTAATCCCACTACAGTCCATAATGAACTCTGCCGCCATACTAATCTAATTCACACATTGCTTCTCTAACACCACTCCTCTTTGCCATTTCCAATTAGCATACAGAATTAAATGAAAAATTCTGGTGCGAACATACACAGTCCTTACTAATACTTCACCCCCTATATTTCATCTCTCATTTCCAAATACACTCCCATTCTCCATCTTCACTTTGCACAGGACCTTCTTCTCTCTATAGCTCTCATTACATCCTCCAACTCCCACCTACATGACTTCTCCTGTGCTGCACCTGGGCTTTGGAATTCCTTCCCCTGTCCCATCAGACTCTCCCACAGCCTTCACATCTTCAGATGCTCCCTGCACCTCTTCAGGAAGCATCAACTACCTCCATAACAGTTATAAGTAAGGCCAGACCAACTGCATGTCCAACTTCTGCTCATTCACATTTCCTTCTAAAATAACTCTCCCACCTACAACCCCATCACGACCCCATTGTCCATAGTCTTTTTCTCCCAAACAGAATCACTACTTGCCTAGACCACTGTACTCAAAAGCACTTTTTCTCCCATCCACTGATCATGTGGTAGGAGGCAGTTATGCCTCATAGCACTTACTCCTTGTGTGTCCCACGTACCTTCCTCTAGACTGTAATCTCTCATAAGCAGGGCCTCCTGATCCTTTTGTTTTCCATGTTCCATTTGTACTATTTAATCTATTACCTACTGCAGAATAAGTTGGCGCTATAGAAATAAATAATAGTAATAATCCCTCACTGAAATTACACCTGAAGTACAATAACAGGTCTGTTTGGGAGACAAATCAACAGCAACATGTCATATGTGCAACATCTAGAAGCTCTACTAAAACTGGGATCAAGAGCACATAATAGTAGTGCTATAGATGCCTCAGAGAATGGACCATCCTTTTCTTCATTTACAATAACACCATGGCTCCTGCTGCTGTTCTGCATTTGGAAAACACAGATTTGTTACTCTGAGTCATAGAATATCCACAGCTTCTGCTTCCAACGCCTCTACTGCTACATGGTGTTAAAGCAACACTATATATTACCAGCCCACACTTACTGAGTTCTTAGAAAAGAGCCAAACATTGCACAAAAATTATACTGTGGTATAGCAAGTTCCTGAACCATCACTACTCCTGATTCCATGGATGGATGGAGTTCAGCTCTTTTCCAGTGGTCTGAGATCCTGAAAACTCCCAGTAATTCTAGTTGGTTTGCAATGTGGAGGAAGTCTACTCTTGACCTTGATTCTCCAGATTTGGCAGGAGGTTGGAACTAATGGCTGCCATTCGCCGGTAGACCACAGAACCCAGGGTGTGGTTGACAGGAGCCACACACCTTTGAGGCAAATGATTCACTCTTGTGGTGGATGTGATGATAATCCTGGACAAATTCCTTACAGAATATACCTGAAATTTGTATCAAGGTGGGTAAAGCAGAATTTACTTTATTTGTATTTAACACTGTCTTTTATATACTCCTGGCTGGCATCCTTGCGTGTATAGTCAAATTAAAGCATGGAAAAGTGCTGACACCTTTTCCAAAAAGGGGGAGCCTCAGAGGACCAATCAGAGACAGTATATTAGAGCTTCCATTTCCAATGCAGGGAAAAGAAAACTGCTCTCACGGCACTAGTCAATTAGTATTTCTTTTTTGTCACCACACTGGGGGCTTACTGTCCAAACTGTAGCAGTAACTGATAGCTTTATGCACCAGAATCCAATTACACAGAATGCACAACAAAATAAAGAATATAGGTACATAACAGAAGGAAACACAAACAAAATACACAACATTTTAACATAAGGAACACAACACAGAGTATATTATAAGAAGGTTATGGCAGCAGGGAGCAGAGTTCTGTGCTTAACCTTTATTTACTGCACTCTGGTTCCCTGCTTCCAGCACATTACATACATTTACATTACACTACTACCATATATCTAGATTACAAACAATGTGCCAGCTGGGGTTTAAACCTTTATAGTCCAGGGGGGATGTCACTACAGGTTCACCTCTTGTCTCTCCAGACTCCCCCCACCAATAAGTGAGTCACAGAATTGTCTCCAACAGGCTCACTACAGACTCACAAGTTTTAAACCCTGCTTAAAGCCAAGGGTGCCCACCTTGCCAAATTCCACAGTCCTCAATAAGGACAAGTTTGGTGAAATGGGCATTGGACACACACAGGGTTCATCATTCATGGCCCTTCCCCTTTGTCCAGTAGTACCAAACCAACAGTCCACTGGACCTAGGAACCCAGGCTTTCACCAATCTCCACTGTGCTGGAAGCTTCCATCATGCCATAGGAGTGGTCAGTCCCTTGGCACTCCCCTAGCCTACTCTCTGGGCCTCCATCCAAGTGGCTGGTGCAGGAGTCTGAAGCACTGCATGCTGCTTCGCTGCTGTTGTGGAACCAATTGCACCTGGCATGTCAATGGGTATATGTGGCATACATCTGCCTCCCCATAGCAATGCAGCCATCAATGGGGGCCAAAACTAAGGTAATTAAGAATGGAGATCCTGACAATCCTCAGTCAGCTGACACAAGCAAGGACCATGCAGTGTGCCCATTCTGCATTTGAGTTATGCTCACGTCTTTGGGCATCCCCGAACTTCTGCCGACAGGCATCAAGGGTTACATTGTACTGGGCAAACAAGTGATGTTTCATCTCAGCATAACTGCAGCTGGCTTCATCTGGTGTCATCTATGTCACTGGTGCTCTTGTTAAAGGGATAGTAATACTTTGTTTTAACTTTATTTTATTTTGTAGGCATTAAAAAAAACATAAAGAATGATATAAGTCTTATCTCTCAAACCTTTATGGTTTAAGAGATATTCACAAGCAAAGTTTCCCCCTCCCACCCCTTTTTCCTAGTGTAAGCCATCTCTTCTCAGATGTGAATCTGGTTGTAAGACCAGACAGATAACAGAAGGGGACACTCTTCTTTGTAAGAAAACAATGAAAGCCCTTCCCCCCTTGACAAGCTTTTCAGCTTTTTCCCTTATCTTAATTGAAGATTGTCCCTCTCTGCAGTCTACCTGGGCACCTCCCTTCTGATCTGACTGAACAGGGGGGGATACTTTGCTTGTGAATATCTCTTAAACCATAAAGGTTTGAGAGATAAAACTTATATCGTTCTTTATGTTTTTTTAATGCCTACAAAATAAAATAAAGATAAAATGAAGTATTACTATCCCTTTAATCACCTTGAAGGCTTATTGAGGCAGTTTGAAACCTGCGGCCCCACATCTCTGTGGAGATCCCAAATCTCTCCAGCCTCTCTCCAGTGTGGTCATCCTTAGCCATTCCTCCCTTTCTGAGGCCTGCTCCATCTGTTAGTCCTGACCCACCATGACAGAAATTGGATTTTCACAACATAGGTGACGGCATCCTCTGGCTTTGTATGGCTCTCCCTGGATCCTGTGCTGGACAGCAGGCTTGAAGGGCTAGCAGCTCCAGCTTATAGATGGTCCATCTGCCTCAAACCCGCAATCAAATCTATCTTCCCTGGGCCAATTTCTTCTCCACCTTTTGCACCACAGATCTCTTTTAGGGTGGATTGTTACATGTGCCTGTAGAGCTCCTCCATACACCTGCCACTGACTCCAGCCAAATTTCCCAATAGTGATGGTCCTGGTGGTGATTTGGATCCCTTTACAGAGAGGGTACCCCAAAACTACCACCAAATGTTACTGTACCAGGATTTACTGGACCATTTCTGGGTTGTCAGCTACTGAACTGTCACTGCTGCTGTCCCCCTGGAGCTCTGCTGCATTCCAGTCATCATTCAGTAATTCTAGCTCTCTTGCAATGTGAAGTCCTTTTTCAGAATAAGACTTCTCCTTTGGCTCTTGTCCTAGATACTCTGGATCAGGCAGGAGACAAAAACAAATGGTTGCTGCTTACCAGTAGACCAGCAGAAATAGTGAATTTGCCAGCAAAGCCCAATGTGATGTTCCCAGGAGCCACATACCAGTAGACTGGTGAGACAAGTGAATTTGTTCTTACTGTGACTGAGATGAGAATCCCCAGTCAAATATCCTCCAGAACTCCCCTCCAGAAATACAACCCAAACTTGTGTGTCCCGCACTTACTTGCACTGTTGCAGAAACCATTAACTGCCCACCAACAAGAGTGCAGTTAGGGCAAGTTTTCAGCCTGCTGGTTATATAGTTATTTAACATAGGACAAGCCTATTCAGGAGACATTTTTTTACATTTTTTAAACTTACATTTTTAAAAATTAAATAGAATCTACAACCATCTAAGTATTATGAAGCAGAAGTGGAAAAACATGAAATGGAGAAGCCTATGGCACATGTAGTAGTAACAGTACTGAGGAGGAGGAGGAGAAATAGGAGGGAGTTGCACAGTTGCCACCATCTACCACAACTGTGGCCAATGAATAATTAATAATAATATAATAATAAAGCAAGGTTTTATTGGATTCATACATGATACTGCAAATAATTTGTCTACCATTCCTTCCTATTAATCATCATTATATATATATATATATATATATATATATAAAACTGCATCTCTTGTTAACATTCTTCATTTGTGTCTCAACTAGTGCAGACCTCAACCAGAGGGAATGCGCGCATGGATCTGGTAATAACGGACATTGAAGAACTTATCTCTAACATCCAAGTAAGGGAGCACTTGGGGAATAGTGACCATAACATGGTATAGTTTGAGATTAATTCAAAAAAGCAATTTGACATGGGTTCCACCAAAACACTGAATTTTAAAAAGGCCAACTTTAGCAGGTTTAATTTATCCTTTGGTCTGGTTGACTGAAATAGAATATTTTCAGGAAAAAATACAGAAGGTAAGTGGAATGCCTTCAAAATAACATTACGAAAATATACATATAAATTTATCCCCGTTGGAAATAAAAAAGAAGCAAATTAAAAGCAATGTGGCTAACTAGTAAAGTAATTCATGAAATAAATAACAAGAAAGCGGCATTTAAACATTAAAAAGCTGAGGGATCAGCAGAGGCATTTACAGAATACAAAAATGCGAACAAAACCTGTAAAAAGGTGATTAAATAAGCTAGACTGAAGAATGACAAAATTATTGCTAAGGAGAGCAAGAGCAACCCCAAAAAAATCTTTAAATACATTAATGGCAAAAAATTAAAGTCCGATAATGTTGGGTCCTTGTTATCTGAAACGTGTGAGATGATCAGTGGGGACAGAGAGAAAGCAGATATTTTAAATAATTTCTTTTCTTCTGTGTTTACCAAGGAAGACCCAATGGATAAGAATCTGCAAACTACTTTACAGAATAGTCACAGCAAGCATGAGATTGGCTAACACAAGAAAAAGTGTTAAAACAATTGAATGGTGTTAAGGTTAGACAAAACCCTGGGGCTGGATGGTATACACCCACAGGTACTTAAAGAGCTAAGCCAGGCCCTGGCCAGACCGTTATTTTTTATTTTCAGGGATTCTTTTCAGGCATGGTGACCACGGATTGGAGTAAAGCAGATGTAGTGCCCATATTTAAAAAGGGATCAAAATCACAGCCAGGAAATTACAGACCTGTAAGCTTGACATCTGTGGTAGGGAAGCTGTTTGAAGGGTTGCTAAGGGAATATATTCAAGCATTCAGCTTGAACATGAGTATCATTAGCAGGAGCCAGCATGGCTTTGTGAAAAACAGGTCGTGTCAAACTAAATTGATTGCATTTTATGAAAAAGTGAGTAAAAATATAGATGTAGGAGCAGCGGTTGATGTGATCTATTTAGACTTTGCCAAGGCATTTGATATGGTTCCACACAAGAGGTTACTGTACAAATTGAATGAAATAGGCTTAGGGGAAAATGTTTGTGTGTGGATTGGAAATTGGCTGAAAGATAGAATGCAAAGAGTGGTAGTAAATGGCAAGTTCTCCAATTGGAAAAACTTGATAAGTGGAGTACCTCAGGGATCTGTCCTGGGTCCTCTTCTTTTTAATTTGTTTATTAATGACCTCCTAGAAGGCATAGGGAGCCATGTACCAGTGTTTGCCGATGACACAAAATTAAGTAAGGTAATAAAGTCTGAAATGGATGTGTCTTCATTACAAGAGGATTTGGACAAATTGAGTAACTGGGCAGGCAAATGGCAAATGAGATTCAATATAGAGATGTTATGCATTTTGGGTATAATAATAAAAATGCAACATATAGTTTAAATGGTGTTTCTCTGGGGAAATCAACCAATGAAAAGGATTTAGGAGTAATGGTAGACAATAGACAGCAGTAGCGTGCAGTGCCAGCTGGCAGCTGCAAAGGCCAATAAGATATTGGCATGTATTGAAAGGGGTATTGACTCAAGGGAGGAAGATATTATTATGCCTCTTTACAGATCCATGGTAAGGCCCCACCTAGAATATGCTGTTCAATTCTGGGGGCCATTTCTGATAAAGGACATTATGGAACTAGAGAAAGTGAAGAGGAGGGCTACAAAACTAGTAAGGGTAATGGAAAGTTTTAGTTATGAAGAAAGGCTAGAAAAGTTAAACTTGTATACACTACAAAAACGGCGTCTTAGAGGGGATATGATAACACTATATCTATATGTTCAGGGCCCAAACAAAGGACTCTGCAAAGACCTGTTCATTAACAGAACAGTACAAAGGACAAGGGGTCACCCGCTTAGACTTGAGGAAAGGAGATTTCATCTACAACAGAGGAAGGGTTTCTTTATGGTAAGGACAATAAAGGTATGGAATTCACTGCCTGAGGAGGTGGCGCTATTGAATACTTTAGATGTCTTTAAAAAAGGGCCTGGATACTTATTTAAAAGAGCAGAACATAGAGGGCTATGTACATTAGTATTGGGATTAATATTTAGTTAGTGCTTGTTGATCCAAGGAGAAATGTGATTACCATTTGTAATCAAGAAGGAATTTCCCCCCCCCCCCCATTCAAGGCAGAATTTCAAATTGCTGTATTGAGGGGTTTGTTCTGCCTTCTTTTGGATCAACAGTGGTAAACAGGAATAGGGAAAAGGTTGAACTAATGGAAGCAACTCTTTTTTCAACCTCAATTACAATGTTACTTTGAGCCAAGAAGGCTCTCATGCTATCTTATATTCCACTACCACACTCCTAGTATCACACTACCTCCAGTCTCTTGCTCCACTCTTTTTGGTAACAAATATGAAACCACAGCAGACACAACAGCAGCAGGCCCAGTCAGCTGCACTGTGTTGTTGCTAATGTACACAACCACATCATTCATGATTAACTACAAGAAACACAACTCAACTTTACTTTTATTTATCTTTTCTCTCTCTCTCACTGTCTTCCTAATTAACTTCTGCTTAATCCACACCACAAAGCATGGCAGGAAATTCTGGGTTTTTATGTTGTGGTGGCAGAAGTGCTCACTACCATAGAAAACATATGCAGAAAACAGAAAACTTATTTTGGGAAAATCAGTAGTATTAGTAAAAAGAAGGAAATTCCATGGATCCATCATGACCTCCAGCTTTACGTTACACATATTAGAAAGTGTCCCCCTTTTTGTGCATTAATTACTGTACTTTCTCTGTTTTGATGTTTATTGTTGGAGTTGATCTGCCATAAGAACAGGAACACTGAGTGAGCATCCTACACGCTCACTGTGCAATGGAAAGGTTACAGCAGGTGCTTCTTAAGTTTGGGATTGTGCTAGTTGTCCCTTGAGTTTTGACATGTGGCCAGTTAATTTATATAGTTTATTGTTTAACTTCCTCTTATGTCTATATATGGTTTAACTATGTACATAGTTTTACTGGACTGGAGGCCATTGCTCATGAGGAATGGGCTAAGATTCCTCATGAACGCTGCCAGAAGCTGGTGTCTGGCTATGCATCTCATTTGCAGCAGGTCATAACAGCAAAAGGATGCTCTACTAAATACTAAAGATGTTTGCCATGAAGGGGTTGAATAATTTTGAGACTGGAGAAGTCATTATAAGTTGCATTTTCAGTTGAATTTGGGGAAACCACTTGAAACATTCGTCGTGTTGAGCTATTTCAATTGCTTTTGTTTGAATTGTTCATTGCAAACAGCTGAAAGTATGTACATTTTAACAATAAACCTGATTTGCAGTGGGGGTTGAATAATTTTGATTACAACTGTAAATATATGTGTATATATATATATATATATATATATATATATATATATACACATGGAAATTAAGATGTTTTGTATCTGTGGTATAGCCCCATTTCAATTGTAAGCTCTCTGGTATCACTGGTGTGGCCCCATATCAATTGTAAACTCTGCAGTTTCACTAGTGTAGCCTAATTTCATTTGCAAGCTGTGTGGTATCTCTGGTGTAGCCCCATATCAATTGTAAGCTCTGCAGTTTCACTAGTGTAGCCTAATTTAATTTACAAGCTGTGTGTTATCTCTGGTGTAGCCCCATTTCAGTTGTAAGCTGTGTAGTATCACTGATATAGCCCATTTCAGTTGTAAGCTCTGTGGTGTCACTAGTATAGCTCCTTTTCAATTGTATGCTCTGGGTGTCACTAGTGTAGCCCCATTTCAGTTGTAGGCTCTGTGGCATCACTAGTATAGCCTCATTTCAGCTGTGAGCTCTGGTGTCTCTAGTGTAGCTCCATTTCAACTGTGAGCTCTGTTGTACATTTTAAGATATTTAACCCCTTGGATGCCAGGGAGGTGCCTAATGCATTGCTTGGCAATGCTTTGATGACCTTTCTGATATTGAAGGGGTTAAAGCATTGATTTTGTCTTTTATTAAGTTGGTACTAATAGCGCAAGAACAATGGGAAAATCGAGAGAATTGGTGCAAGAGTTTTTTTTTGGGGGGGGCAAGCTGGCAGGTGGCCCCAATTTGGAATCCTGCCTAGGGTCCAATTGAGTCTTAATCCGGCTCTGTTCGGGCTATAATTATTTCTTTCTCTCTCTCCCTCTGTATAATATCTCTCTCACTGTTCCTCTGAACATTGATTGTCTTTCTCTGCTTGAAAGTATGCCTTTCTTCCTAGCTCTTCCTGCGAGCCTTCTCTTCCTTTGTTTAAGTGTATAGTTCTCTGTCATTAATAAATGCATTCATGTCAAAGAATAAAACATTTTATATAGCTTTGTAAAATGAAAAAATTGCATGAAGGCCACATATGATGGAAGTGTTGCTTTGAGAGCCATGTCAGTCTGTCACTCTGTCAAACAATGGTCACTAATTTCAAAGAGTTATTTAACACAGGAGGCATCCTTCATAAACCCTTTGTATCTTGTGTGGTCTATAGTGTAAGATTATAGACCAAATCTCTTTTGGATATTAAATGTACCTTAATCCAAAGCACTACTACTAAACCCTATGGGAGTGGCTGAGCAAGATCCTGATGTCATGGAACATATTAAGCAAAGGACCTCTAAGGTAGTATTTTTTAAAATTCTACTTGTACTACGCTCTATCTCAGAAAGGCAACGGGATATTAGGGAGTTAAATGCATGGCTAAAGACTTGGTGTAAGCAGGAGGGGTTTGGGTTCCTAGAGCACTGGGCAGTCTTTTCCCTTGGAGACAATCTTTATAGTTGAGATGGATTGCTCCTTAGCAGAAAGGAGGCCACAGTGCTAGGAGTTAGAATGGTTGGAGGAGACTTTAAACTAGAAAGGGGGAGGGAGTAATGTAACACAGGATGGAGAAGATAGTATAATTGAAGAAATGGGGGAGGAGAGGGGGAATGGGCTAGTCCATCTAATAGAGAGGGGCCAGTGTTATAGCCTGCTAAGAGACAATACATATTACAAAGAATGTCATTTTTCAGAATGGTAATAAGATAAAATGTATACATGCAAATGCTTATAGTCTGGTTGGTAAGATGGGGGAACTAGAAATGATTGCAGTGCATAAGCAGCATGAACTAATTGGTGTGTCTGAAACCTGGATAGATGATACATATGTCTTAGCAGTCAATCTAGAGTTAGTCACGTTTTAGGAGGGATAGGGTTAATAAAAGGGGGTAGGGGTATGCCTATATATAAATCATGCCTTAAAACCTAGTTTAAGTGAAGATATAAATGAAGGGTCCCCTGTAAGTTGAAATACACATTGGGGGCACACATTATACAAATATGTTAATGAGGATTTTTTCAGCCCACCTAATATTGGGGAATTTGAGGAAGCCCAACTGTTACTGCAAATGGAAAAGGCTACTCGGTCAGGAAACGTAATCATAAAGGAAGATTTCAACAGAAATGGACTACAGAAATATGACTTTCAGCAAAACAAAGGGAACAAAAATATGATTAATGACAATTGTATGTCCCATCTAGTAGAGGAGCCAGCCTTGATTGACTTAATGTTCTCAAACAATCCTGACATGATAAACAGTAT
Organism: Rhinophrynus dorsalis; assembly: GCA_037306005.1. Classification (NCBI taxonomy): domain Eukaryota; kingdom Metazoa; phylum Chordata; class Amphibia; order Anura; family Rhinophrynidae; genus Rhinophrynus; species Rhinophrynus dorsalis. Next base: position 149,152,785 of record CM074722.1, on the reverse strand, counting down.
ACAGGTAAAGGAACATAGTGACCAATTATGGCATATTGTAGAATTTGCTATGAGAAACCTAATAGCAATGGTTTAACCAAAATATTCAATTTTAATTTTATTTCAAAGGAATGTAATCTTCAAACAGAAAAATTCACAAGAATCATGGAATTTGTTTAAAGGATTAGTAATGTCCAAAAAAACGTTTTTTGCATTTAGAAGAGCTTAAAAAGCTGAGCTAAATGCAAAAAAAGTATCTCTCAAACCGCTATGGTTTGAGAGATACAGGCATGTTAAGTTCGATGTCTCCTACTGACAGCTGTAAAGCTGTCAGCAGGAGATCCGTGTCGGTCGACACGGAGGCTTTGCAGCAGAGCCGCAATCTCATTAGTTACAACGAATCCCTTCATTGGAATGGTCTAAAACGTGTGCTTTTACACAATTTTAAAAGCTCTTCTAAATGCAAAAAAAATGTTTCTGGACATTACTAACCCTTCAAAATTCTCTTATACAAATATACTGTACATATCAATATATACTATTGGTGAATAAGCACAAGAGGAGCAAATTTAGACCAATGTGGCTTTATAATGAGGTCTGCAGAGAAATGTGAAATAAGAAGCAAGCTTTTAAAGTGTTTAAGTCAGACGACTCAGATGCGCCAATTAAAAAATATAAAGAATGTAATAAAATCTGCAAACAAGCAATTAGGCTATCTAAAATTGAAAATGAGAGAAGTATTGCAGAATAGAGCAAAAAAAAATCTTAAACAATTCAGGTGAATTGATCAGTGAGAATAAGGCTATGGCTGACACCTAAAAGGGGAACACTGATCTCTATTAATGTTGTCTTCATCTGAATGTTCCCTTAGAGGAGAGACATCTAAGGGGTGATATGATTACCATTTACAAATATATTAAATCTCAGTACAAAGAACTCTCCAATTATTTATTTACTCAAAGAACTGAGCTAAGAATGAGAGGTCATCCATTAGGAAAGGAGCTTTGACCTAAAACAAAGGCAAGAGTTTTTTACAGTAAGGGTGGAATTATTTGCTTTGGGATGCTATGATTGCAGATGCTGTAACTGATTTCAAAAAAGTAATGGAAAGGAATTTTTTTACCCACTTGGGGCTTAATTGGGAACGGCTTCAATGTTTTTTTTTTTTTTTTTTTGCCTTCCTCTGGATTAACAGGGATGATTTGGCATTAGCTGGACTTGATGAACGCATGTCTGTTTTTTCAGCCTCATCAGCTATGTTACTATGTTACTATGAAAGGGAGAGAATGTGGTTATCTTGTAAGATTTGTCTTTGTCATGTCTAATTATCACTAGTGCCACCAAGGTTTTTATACTGGAAAAGAGAATGTGTCAGTTAAAGATGAAAACAAATAACCATATTAATAATAATAATAACTATTCTACTAATCAACACAGATAATCCTTTGAAAACAGACAGATGTTTTCCACTACACACAGCAATGCTTTGTTTATAAAACCTATAGGAGCAAGCTGTCATTTAAAAGTACTCATGGGACCACTGAATTTGACCATACAAAATCCATTCAAAGCATTGTAAGAAAATAAAACAACTTGACAGCTGTCAAGCTGTCTGAATAGTTGTCTACTTTTAATGTTTTATTCTTTTTTAAATTATGATTTCAAGGGGGTGGTATAGAGTGATCATCTTGACTGCACACCTGGGATGGCAAAGAATTTTGGCTAAAAAAATAAACAAATAAACAAGGAAAACAACAACAAATTGCACTTTTTACCTTTGGTGGGAATTCCCATGAAAAGTGCAGTTTTTCCTCTTTTTCACTGAGACCCAAAGTAACCAGAGAAGCACACACTATCTCCCAAGCCTTGCCCCATGTGAACCATAGAACCACACAATGTCACCTCAGATTTGCCTCCAGTAATCATAGAACCACTCACTGTTCTTCAAGCCTTGCCCTACAGTAACCATGGAAGTATACTTACCCTGTCTCTCCCAGCCTTACTCCACAGTAACCATGTAAAAAACACACTGTCCCAAAGCCTTGCCCACAGTAACCATGTAACCAAACACTGTCCCACAAGGCTTTCCCCACAGTAACCATGTTACCACAGACTGTCCCCTAGACCGTCATGGGTAGATTTGACAGTCCTGGTTAAATAATAGCAGCGCTCCTTTGTGCACGCTGCTATCGTTAATTCCCGGGTGAGACCGAAGCGAAGAGGAGATACCTAATGGACAAATAAAATGCAGCAGCTGGGGGTATTAACCCCTTCACTGCTGTGCTGGAGGCTGGCTAAATGCAGGTCCATTTTTGACCTGCTAAATTAACTTTTGTTTTTTTTGTTGTTTTTTTTTTTTTAAAGGCACAGCACTTCTTTTTTTTTTGTAACAAAAATTGTATTTAAAGAAAAAAACAAACCAAAATAGGAAGTGTGATTGTTGTGGAGCCATGTAATACATTTATACACACCACCAAATGTCATCAATAAAAAGTGGGAAAATAGGGTGGGAAAAAGGGACATGGGGTTTTTCACCCAGGGGGGACAGTGCCCACTTAAAACTGCCCATTTTGTAGGTATGACTGACCCGTCATACCTTTCATGCAGTGTCCATAAAAATGTAACCCATTGTGCCCAAATGATCCCAAGAGGACAAAAATGGCATTTTTTTTACATTTTTTTTACAGTTTTCTTTAATTTTACTAAAATAATTGGTGGGCTATCCATATAAGTGTGGTATCAAAAGAAAGCCCTATTTGTGCGTAAAAAATGGTATATAGTTTTCATGGGTAAAATAAAGTACTTAGAGGGAAAAACTGTTGAACAAAGACATAGTCAAAAAGGTCAGAATTGCTTCAGTCCTTAAGTGAAATCGACCTCAGATTTTTCCCGGTCCTTAAGGGGTTAACAATTCAGCTGATTTCTCTCTCTCTCTCTCTCTCTCTCTCTCTCTCTCTCTCACACACACACATAAGCACAGTATACTTCATGCTAGCATCTGTAATAATTCTCCATTTATTTTCTGAGACCGAAAGCCGAGTCTTACATATACTCTGCTTTCTCCAGGATCCTGTTGATTGTTGAGGATTATCTGTAAATGGGCAGAGATAAGATAACAGCCTTTTTTGAATATAGAAGCAGTGGACAATAATCATTGTCTAAGAAACTGCAATCAGGAGGAAACCAGCTGCACCACATGGAAAAAATAAACATTCCCAAACTTCCCATTGATTTAAATGAGGCTTTTCCCACCTTGAATGGCAGAAGATCTCTTTGCCATTCAAGGGGCTAAAAGTCCCATTAAAAGCAAAAGGAAGTTATATTTGCTCCCTGAGGTGCAGACGGGTTTCTCCAGAATTGCATCACTTTCTTAGAACATCAGCCCCAGTTTTACTATGCAATTAAGTCATCATAGTATTCAAATTAGTAAGCATTATTAAACTGTGTAAAGAAACCAGAGCACTTTGAACACTTAACCCTTTGAGTGCCTGAGGGGTGTCTATTTCACTGCTGTGCAATGCATTGGGCATCACTCTTGCACTCAAATGTTTAATTGTGTCCTTTATTCTGATGATTATGGTCTTATAAAAAATCCATTTTATACAGCCAGGTAACAGTGTTACATCTATGAATTAGGCTAACAATGTACTGCAGCCCCATCTCCCAAGCTGCTGATGAGCTAATATTCTAGTGTTTGGCCTACATAATATACATGATAATATTAGCTGAATCCAACGGACTGAACCTTAGGGGACACGTCAGATACAAACTCAAGAAGCCAGTCCTACAAAATGAGCACTCAGACCACCTTATAACATCTTGATATTTCATCCTAGAATTAATTTAAAAGTCTCAAACTTAACATTTTTTAAATACACTTCTTAAATATTCATTGAATTAACCATCCATTGGATCTTTCCCCATTTTTACAGCAACTTGGGTTTTGAAGAAGCATGCTGATTATAGCTGCCATTTTTGCTGTAAGAATTTCATTTACAGCCTTTACTTAAGAAACGGTTAGATGGAAGACAGTACATAGCTGCTGGGCTTATTTAACGGATGCTTATTTGCAGAGGTCCCAGGTCTTCAAAATAACTCCAATTATATTATAAAGAAAAGATAATAATTCTAAAATAGAGTGTCATATATGTCATGATGTGAAAATAAAAAAAAATACAAGAAATGGAAAAGGTATACTGTCAATATATTCTGAAATATAGAATGAACATTTTTAAGAACTGGTACTTTTATGTCTACTACAAAGCAATAGCATAATTACATGTTATGCTTCTTCTAGGTTCAGTCCTAATAGTATAGGACTGTATGCCCCACTAGTCAAGGTAGGCAACCGTCATGAGCAACTAATGGCTTGGGGTACCTCAGTTGTTCTGGTCATACCCAAACTGTAGGGATGACCAGCACAATCTCAATCACCTGGCCCCAGAAAACAGTTTCTGGTGTCTAGATTAATTATTGATGTAAAATAAATATATTTAGTTATGGATAAATTGGTTTATATACCACTGTACTGTACTGACTAGTTTGAGATTTTCTGTTGCAGGCAACAGTGGATTGGGCCGGACATGGGAGAAGTGATTTGTGACCATGCCTAGGAGAGCCTGAATGTAGAGCTGGCTCTGAATATTAGCATCCTTCAAGGGCAAAACATGTTTTGGTTTCCAGTTTCCCAGAATTCCCACACATTTGCTGTGCAAAAAGCTTTTGAAACCCTAATACACACACAAGCCTTTGGCAGAGAAAAGCAACCTGTGGCCCACCAGTTGTTGTGGGATTCCAACTGCCACCATCCTCTATGGTCATTGGCTATACAAAACATTACTGAGTGCATACTTTTGTTATTTTTGAATACCGTTTCTAGATTTGCTCTCCTGTTCCACCTCTTGTAGTGGGAAACTATACAATGAAACAACCTTCTTCTTTTTTATCTTCAAAACAATTCAGTTTACACAGGAAAGTTTTCCAGTATTCAAACCCCAGCAAATCTATATCCTCACAAAAATATATAACTTGAAACTGTTGAGATACTATGGAAATGTGCACTACAGGGTCTATTTATAATGCAGTAGAGAAAAAAGACAGGGGCATCCACAGTAATATTTCCAGAGGGGGAATACATAATATGGACCCCAGGCCAGAGCTTGCCCAGCTTTTATGTTTATACAGAGGAAGAAAGTATGTAGGTGGGGCAAATGCCCCCTCCTTCATTTGCTCATGATATCAGTTAGGGGTATTTTTGCACTAACAAATCCTTAGCTAAAATAGGATACACCAGGAAGAACTTAGCATAAAAAAGTATTTTTGTGGCTTATCTTTTGATAAATATCCTATTATATAAAGTGGTAAAATGCATCGCTCACTGTGAGCTGTAACCGCACATGCGCAGTATAGAGTCTTTACTGTGCATGTGTGGTTTCGCACACATGGAGCTTCGCTGTGAGCCATCTGGAGCTCCCCACTAAGGATTAGCACGTTCACCGAGTCTCTACTGCACATGACTGCAGTCATGCTCAGTACAAACTCGCTGAACGTGCTGCCCCGCTACGGACGGCTCACGTCCTGTCTCTGCTCCCAGCTGTGGGGCAGCTGGGTGCACTTTAGCCCGTGTATACAGGCTTTCATACTAGTTAGAAAATAAAAACAAAATCAATCAGCAAATTGATAAAGTTAGATCCTGAACTGCATTCAGCCAGCACGTCTTGCTCCTCAAGATGGCTGCTATCGGTATTGCAACTGTTTCTCTACCTGCCTTCATGCTCAAGTTCCACATGGTGGTAATGTTGCTCTGTTTTTAGGCATCAAATATTCTGTCTGTCTAGCACCATGTATGGCCTGGTGGCTACAACCCAATTACCTTTGAAGTCTTAGTTTCTATATTTGGTGTATCAGTGCCACCATACCTGTTCTATGCATTGAACCTCAGAGTTATGTGCTAAGATCCAGATCAATGGCCATATGCTGGTGTTCTGAATTTCCACCTCTTCCCAGCAGGTTCTCTCACTGTAAGAGGAAAGAAAAGCATTCCACACTGCCATTCCCATCAGCATAATTCTGACTTTGAATTTACATGAATTGTGAAACCTACTCTGTGCTTCACTGAAAGACCCTCAAACACCTTTCTTTTGTAGCTGTCCAACTATGCTTGTTGAGATCTATGCATATGGACTGTAGCTTGCTGGCACATCAATGACACCCATAAAACCACATTCTTTTGCCCCCAAGAGACCGAAGTGTGTACTGCTACCTTCTGCCTGAATTGCTTGTCATAAGCAAACCACGCAAAATCTCCAAGAGTCTTGAAAGCTTTGAATACTATCTCTACATGTTCAAATAAGCCTGAACAAAGTCTTGATGCTTCTTGCCCATTACACCTGAAAAAATACAAAAAGCTTGGAGCCAATTATTAAAAGTTCTAGGGTTTGGCCACCATCTGTCCAGTTCAGCCTTATAATCACCTTTTTAAGTATAAAATTCTTTTGACGCTGGCTAGACAGATGGAAGTCGTAAGTCAAATCTTCTCTTAAACAGGACTCATTAACACTAGGTACATTTTCCTTGCTGATAAGTTCTCTCTGAGCAGTACTACTCTGATCCCAGAGTCATGCACCTTATCAGTTTCACCTACCTCCCAGACCCCTGTAACATCTTCCTTACTATCTTGATTTGTTCAATATCTGGGATAGGGAGCTTAATACTTCCCCTAAGCTAACATTTACCACCTCTCTTTCTATCTCAGGTTCAGTTCCATTTCCATCTTGCTCTGCCTTCTTGTGTTGTGTGATGTCCTCAGCCTGTGTTCTGCTCCTAAATGGGTTGATACTTCTGGCTCTTCTTCTTGCAGGCGAGAAGGAATGCCTGGGGATCTGCTTCCTCTTCTGGGCTAGTGGTAGAACACAAGAGTAATGCATTCCACTACTGATTCCTGCCACTTCCTTAACTTGCTTTGCTCTCCTTCCCTGGATCAGCCTTCAACGCTGGGATGAGAAGATGTTGCTCAAACTTCATCAACCAGTTGTCTACCGCTCGTTCCTGTACAGAGCTGCTCTGCTTGACTTGGCCTCTGGTGGATATCCTGAGAAGCGACATGCGACATCGATGGGGATGCAACAAGGCACACCCTGGCCAAGCTTTGTCCCCGCTCTTCAGAATGCACCGCTTCAGTTCTTCAGCCAGCCGTTCCAACTTGCTGGCCATCCTGCTGCCAATGCTTTTTTTGCTAAGCTTTTTTGCCAGCAATGCAGGTAGGCTCAAAAAGCATGGGATAGCATACCACAAGAAAGTAAAATATATCATCACCACCACCACTATATGAATATGGGAAATCTCGTCAGCTTGCCTCCTGTTTTATTTTATGTTGGTGCTATTACTGTTTATTATCTTGGTGTATAATTTTACAATGTATATTATTTATATAACTGTGTGTGATTATGTTACACTGTATATTTTATATGGCTTCAAATTTATAAATTGCATTTTTTTTATTATTATTATAATTGCATGCCCTACAGAACAGCAGAACTCTCATATCTGACATAGGATTAAATTTACTGGATTACCCAAACCCAAAAAGCACCACTTTGAGCATTGAGAATATGTATTTTGCAGTGAATGGGATTATGCTGCTCTGCTTATTATATTGTTATATGTATGTACTATTATTTGAGGTTATGTATAGTCAAGTTGATACCTTTATTGGCTAACTAAGCTGATTCATGATGCAAGCTTTCAAGACCTCTTAGGTGTCTTCCTCAGGAATGTTACACCTGACCTAAGAGGTCTTGAAAGCTTGCATCCTGAATCTGTTTAGTTAGCTAATAAAGGTATCAACTCAGCTATAATTGCCTCCTGTATTTCTATGGCTAACACAGTACCAATACTCATCTTTTATGTACTATTATTTTGCACTTTATAGTATACTGCTGAGTTATTTTGCTGTGTGTGTGTGTGTGTACTATTATTTTAAAGTGGATGTCATAGTCATGGATGATATTTTTGTTAATATTCTATGTGTCAAACTGTTATGAATCCTCTTATATTGTAATACACATCATAGTGCTGTATGTGAAATTTTTGGTAGTGATTTTTAGCTATTATTTGTACATGTTATTTCACCATCTACGGATTATTATTTTGTACTGCATGTTATATCATTATATGTGGATTATTATTTGTACTGTATGATATCTGTGGGCCTTGTTACATTGCTATGTTACACTGCATGCTGTCACATTACTGTCTGTTGCATTATTTATTTATTTATTTTTTGGTTTTGTCATGAATCTCAAACTAATTGCATGGGTTCATTAAGAGCAAACAACCTATCTTCCCAAAAGAAATTTGTCTTCCTAATTCTGGATGTAATGGTGTATAGGAGAGGACATATTCAAGACATTGAAAAACTTAGCTTTCCCTCCCTGTAACCAGACCAAAAAGTGACATTTTCTAAACTGCTTCAAAAGGGGCTTGTAAAAAATGTGCTAACGATGGAGCAATCCTTCCCCCTCACTGCCAGGCTCATCGTGAGAAGCACACGCTGTCACTGAAAGCAATAAAAGGGATGAATTGTGAACGTTGGTCAGAACTTAAAAGGACATTTGAAGTCAGAATATGTCACCAAGAGGAATCTTTTACTCTGCACAATAGTAGCTTCAGGCAGTGAGGATCAGAAGCACTGGTCATAGGAAGTGGATCCTGGAACAGAAATCTGGGTGCATGGGTTATGGAAATGCGGATTAAGAAAATGTACATTATGAGAATAACTGATCAAATATATATATATATATATATATATGTATACACACTATGGATCAGTGTATTTGTTTCTGTGTGTGTATGCGCACTTTATGTGAATTTGTGTATAAGAGTGTGACTTGTTAAACATTTTTGCACTTATGCATTGGTTATTTTATTCAGTATTAAAGGGATAGTAATCTTTCAAAATAAAAGCAGCTCCAATTAATCTTCATAGTATTTGGGCCCTGGAGAGAGTTATTTCAATACTGTCAGAGTCGTAGTTCAAAGGTAATTGAATACAGGTAATTGGACAATCTTCAGCGAGCATAAAGAAAAACCTGAAAAAACAGTCAAGGGGGGCGTGCTTTCATTGTTCTCACAGTAAGAAGATTGTCCCTTGCTGTGATCTGTCTGGTCAAGTGACCAGATTCCACATCTGAGGGGAGGTGGCTTACACTAGGTAAAAGGAGTGGGAGGGGGAAACTTTATCATTCAATTACTCTTGAACTACAACTCTGAAGGTATTAAAATAACACTCTCCATGGCCCAAATACTATGAAGATTAATTGGAGCTAGTTTTATTTTAAAACATTACTATCCCTTTAAAATATGTATCATTATGAAGTTGGCATTTATCTGCGTACTAGGGATACAGGGCTTTGTTTGTTGGGGCTTAAGGAGAGGCAGGCTGAGAGGTGCAAGGTGTCCATCCCAATAGGTGGAACATAATGTATATTCCCTATTGGCTGTCGGAACTTCCAAAATAGAAGCACACAATACACAGTAACAGAGGGCTCCCTTCAACATTTTCTTTGAACGTAATTTTCTGCATGTAAGTTCACTGATCTAGTGCGGAGAGTTTATGTGAGTGTGGTAGGGGATGGAATAGCGAAAAACTGCAGCTGTGTGTGCGTTGGTGAGGCAGGGAGTCTATTTGTGGAAGTGAGAGCTTTAACCCCTTAACGACAGATGACTTACCAGGTACGTCCCGCAGAAACTGTCACTTAGTGACAGAGGACGCACCTGGTAAGTCACGGAAGTCCGCGTCTCCGTGCGGCTGCACGCCGCTCGGAGACTAAGGACTTCTTTGAAAAAAAAATGTTCGGCGGGCGTTAAGGTGACAGCCGCGTACGAACGCGGCTGTCACTAAGGGGTTAACACATGAAAGTGCGAGTGGCTAATGCAGTTAGTCAGGAGGACACACAGAAACACACCATTAGCCCACTGTGCCCTCATGACTAACTATATTCCCATATGCACTATCATGTGTCAAGGCATTAAGAAGTAATTTGGGGGAAAAAGCAAGTGTAAATATGAGGGGGGTGAATTCTCATTGATTTAAATTGGGTTTTTTATCCCTTTAACCCTTTGACTACCAGAGGGGTGCGGAATGCATTGCTTTGCAATGCATTTAGTACCCCTGTGGCACTCAAAGGCTTAATTCCAGGTCTCCAACTAATTGCTTCACAATTTAATGGACACTTCCTCAGCATTCAGTGGATTAAAAGGCAAGGTACATCAATGAAATTAGTGTGCCCCATAATTACTATTATTTTGTTAAAAGGCCCTTAGAAATCAATGAGTGAAGTGAAAATAACTGGATGATATATATTCTTAGGAGCAAATAAGGATAAAACCAACATTTATACATTCCAGGGAAAATTAATTTTTCCACTGTGGCACACAATGGGTTATCCCATTTCAGGACGGTAGGAAAAACATTTAGTAATCACATTCAGGTATTTACAAATCCTTGTTCTATTTCTCAGGGAACATGCACACATTCCCTGAGAAGCATTCAGGAGAATAAACACACAGTCTGTCCCTTTTAGCCGACATAGGGTTAATTATCTCCAGAGCCTTTACCATTGCTTAAATGGCTCCTGATACACAGAGGTTCATACTACCAGTACCACGCTGAACGACAGTTGTTTGTATGAAGCTTTTGACCTGTTCTTGTTTCTCCCAGTCATTAGAAGACCTCCATTGTAGTCATACTCCTCATATACAAGTGCACTTGTCATGCATCATTACAAAGGAGCCTACCTACCAGTGGATGATATTCTACTTACTGCCCATTCCAACTGCTCTGTAAGATGTATTAGGGATGCTTATACTGTGTAGCCTTTAAACCTTTGAAATCCAGATGAGAGTGCAATGCATTCCTCTACAATGCATTACATGCTCTTATGTCTCATAAAGGGTTAAATATCTGCCCCATTTACCTGGGGTATGGAGAGATTATAAATAATGGTAAAGGCAGTAACTCAACGAGTTGATATACTATTGTGCCTGAGTACCCTCCGATAGGTCATAGTTTGTCTACAAGTATTCACCTGCTTTACTATCAACAGGCGACTCACTGGGTACTTACTTATCAGTAGTGATTCTTTCAGGAGAATTGACCTTGCTGACATTAACAGTCATGTGACCACAGTATGTAGGAAGGGGGAGGGTTATGTGAAGTGCATGTGTGTTTTGGAGGAGCTCATTCATGTCATTTTATTTTATTGATACCGTGTGGAGGTGCAATATGTGCAGCTTGTGCTTTGTGCAAAATCGTGTTTTACAAGATGAAGTTGTCCTTTAGCTTATCATTTTGTCACAGCAGAGGAGAACCACAGTTCACAATACGGTACACCAGCTACACAATACAAGTGCGTATCTGGTCTTTCCATAATTTAAGAACCATGCTGCTGTGAAACATATTATTCCTGTCTAACATATTGCTCTGAGGCTGACCTCCTTGTGTGAAAGGTTGACCACGCAGTCCTGGCTTTTTCTCTCAGTTCTGAGGCAGAGTGTGTGTGTGTGTTGGTGGAGTGATGAAAGTAGTTCATTTTTTTTTTTTTTTTTTTGGAAAAGGGGAATTGGAGGGCATGGAAACTCCTTGCAGAGGTTTTGACAGGAGTGGCCAGGGGGTACCCGTGTATGTCCTAGTGAAGCAGTATGGAGGACATTTGAATATCCCCTCCTTACTGCTGGCCTGGGGTGTGTGTGTGTGTGTCTGCCCCAGGATCTGTGTGATGGAGATAGAGAGTTATATTAATATATATTAATTATATATATATACAGTACTGTGCAAGATATGGGCAGGTGTGAAAAAATGCTGTTAAGCATGCTTTGAAAAATAGACATGTTAATAGTTTTTTTTTTATCAATTAACCAAATTCATAGTGAATGAACAGACGAAAAATTGAAATCAGATCAATATCTGGTGTGACCACCCTTTGCCTTCAAAACAGTATTAATTCTTCTAGGTACACTTGCACATAGTTTTTTAAGGAAATCGACAGGTAGGTTATTCCAGACATCTTGGAGAACTAGCCATAATTCTTCGGTGGATTCAGGTGGCCTCAGTTGCTTCTCTCTCTTCATGTAATCCCAGACAGACTCAATGATGTTGAGATCAGGACTCTGTGGGGGCCATACCATCACTTCCAGGACTCCTTGTTCTTCTTTATACTGAAGATAGTTCTTAGTGACTTTGTATGTTTTGGGTCATTGTCATGCTGAAGAATAAATTGGGGCCATTCAGATGCCTCCCTGATGGTATTACATGATGGATAAGCATCTACCTGTACTTCTCAGCATTGAGAAGACCATTCATTCTGACCAAATTCCCAACTCCATTTGCAGAAATGCAGCCCCAAACTTGCAAGGATCCTCCACCATGTACCGCTCTCCAGCCCTTCGGCAAACAAACTGCCTCCTGCTACAGCCAAATATTAAAAATTTTGACTCATCAGTCCATTTTTCTGCACCCTAGCTCCTGTGGTTTCATGCATAGTTGAATCACTTGATCTTGTTTCCACGTTGGAGGTATGGCTTTTTGGCCGCAAGTCTTCCAGGAAGACCACTTCTGATCAGACTTCTTCAGACAGTAGATGGGTGTACCAGGGTCCCACTGTTTTCTGAAGTGAGAAGTTATTATTAGTAGGTGTTATTTCTCATTTAACCCTTTGATTGCCAGAGGGGTACGCATATTTGTGTAAATATGAAGGATAATATATTGAACACAAAATGAGTGATGATTTAAATGCAATTCTATCTGCTCTCAAGAACTAACCTATACTACTATCTGGTTTACTTTATTGCTCATATCAAAAAGCTACAACAGTACATGCAAAGAGTTAACCAGCTATGAATACATGTGTTGCACTTATGCTAAAATTGGTTGTACATATTAAAGTACAATTATTATCTAATGTCATCAAACACTTTCTTTACTGTAGTAATGGTGATTTTTCCCACTTCATTTTTATGGGAATAGAATGAGTATGCCCAAATGCTCATAGGAAAGAGGTGGCAAAATTATGGCAGAAATAAAATGGATATTTAACTTAGCAATATGAACACCTGATGGTCTCAATTCCAAAAAAAAATGTTTATTAATAGGTAATCCTATGGTTAACGCATTACGTTCCCTTTTAATTCAATGTATATAAACAGTGCCATCAATATATATTTTGTGTATGGGTTTGTTTTTATATACAAGGCACCAAACTGATATGACTATGATGTAGTCTGTTACATACTTTTTATGAAATTGCTAGTTTGTCTATGATAAAACATTTTTGTTTTTTGTTTAAAAGAAATGGATTGAAGCCAATGAAAGATATATGAGCTCAATAACAATTTACAATAGGATAAAACCACATAGGCTCATCAGAGTGAATGTAGTAGCCATGACACGGATCAGATGTTGCAAAGTGCATCAGCTCACTTTCACTGTGTAAAGAGATAACATAGAAGAAGTGACAAAGAGGAGATCAAGCAGATATGGAAAGGAAAGATAGAAAAAGTTGAACCGAAAGAGAGAAGAATAAAAGAGACAGAAATTACTCCAGACTTCAAACGGTCCAAGTCAGGGGAGAAAGAGGAAGGGAGAGAGTCACCACACCCAACCTCTTACCCACTCCGGCTTGGTGTTCATCACAGCGGCGGGCATCTCAAATGAGTGTACGTCTACAGATATGCCATGTGAGGAAGAAGAGTTTACACATGGGTTTTGTTAGAGAACAGGTCCCAGGCAAAACAGTAAAACGAAACATTTGTGAGGAGAGTGGGAGGTAGTCCAGAGGACTTTCCTGACCACATCCGGAGAGACCCACTAAATATGGTACATCAAACCCTAAGAACTCATGCATGTCCAGCAGCATGGGGATACAGCCTGGAAAATTCTGGTCAAACGAGATGGTGTAAGGTACCACCTTGTGAGGATCTTATCATTATCCTCCTTAGAGGAGGGAAAGCTGGAGTGCAAACAATTGAATACAGAGTGCCATTTTGTAATAGGCCAGCTAAAACCCATGTCTTCATCCCACTTTATGATAAAAGCCAGCTTATCTCTTGGCGAAGAAGCAGTATACAATTTGTAGATTTTTACAGCCCAGTCACCTCTAGAGAGCATAGCTTTAAAGCAGGTAAGGGCACAGAACGTGTACTCCCTTGCCACCATCTCCACAAAAATTGATGTGCCTGTCTGTTTTGCCAAGCATGAGAGTCCGGTATGGAGTGGTTACGAGTGGTTTCGACATAGTTGTTCTGGGATTTCTATTTAACATTATCACTTCTCTCTGTCTCTCTCCACTTTCTCCTAACACAAACACAGTGACATCCATCCGTATCCATCACTGTACATCTAGTAGCAATTCACACACCACACATTCACCTATACATTTCCATTCACAACACTTGGTTGTGTTCCTTTATATTTATGCGCTTCACATCTATTTGTATCCTTCACTGTATATCCAGCAGTAACCCACATACCACACCTTCACCCACACATTCCCATTCATAACACCTTGTTGGGCTTCTTCATGTCCACTTGCCTCACATCAATCTTTTCCCTTCTTTCCAGCACATTTTTCTATCGGTCTTTTTGCCCCTGTTCCTTCATTCCATTTTCTCCTTCACACACTTCCCTCCACATGTTGTGTGGTGGAACAATATATTGTTTCTACATATTTCCACTTGTGGCACTCTGCACGCACCTTTTTTCCATGTCCCTTTACTTATTTTCCTACCTCATTTTTCACTTCATTTATTCACAGATTTTCCGTTTTTCACTTATCTCATTTTTATGTGTCTTTAGGTATTTGCAATAGATTCTAATGTGTTTGCCATCACTCAGAACAATGTTTTGTTGTCCTTTTGTTTTTCAATATTAATATAATTGCTTTTTATTTTACCCAGTTTGTATATCCTAGTCTGTATTTGTAACCATCACTTATTACAGTTATAATAGCCATTGACGTGATTCTTTCATCAGATACATGTGCTTTGATGTCTCAGATTTCACCTATAGAGTTGGTAATAAGATCAAAATAATGTTCACTGATAGGGTAATTCAAATTGTCATTAACCAATGTAACATTTTGATACATATGAGCGTGCTATTTAAACAGCCCATAGCAGTGCGGGCCTTATATTTCCTCTAAAGAAGTGGTCAGCAGATCACTAAACATGTCAGGAGATTTGTGAAGCAATAGTTTTTAATTTACATTGTTTTGAACAATACATTTTATTATAAATCTGTTGATCCGCTTTGTATGAGGTTTGGATTTATTTGTTCCACGGTGCATTTAACCCTTGGAGTGCCACTGCCGATTGTGTTGTCCGATTGTGTGGAGGACTGGCAACGTTTCCCTGCTAGCCAATGCACCTATTCCCGCTGATACGGGCCGGTGGGAATTCATTACGTAAGTTCTATCTTATACTTATCCTTGAGGCGCAGGTTGTATTCCATATATTGTTCGTTTGGGCTCTCCTCCTGTACATATATTTCTGTGTCGTTCTCCAGCCTTCATGTGGAGGTGTTGTGAAGGAGTGATCGAGCGTTCATCTATGTGGAGGCAGTCATAATATCCTCCACAGGCTTGTATGCTACAGAATACATAATAGTAGCCAAAGAGGAATGTGAGTAATATTCTTTTCCTTTTTATTCCTTTTGTTTTTAAGTGATACACTATGAAGCTCTTCCCTTTTGTATGTAACCCCTTCCGGATTGGCCGGTGACCAACTTCCGACCTTATCCATGATTACCTCTGACTTTGGCGCTAACAGGATGATGCTGAGTCTCCGCAGAATTTGGGAGTTTGGGGAATAATGAGCTTTTGGCAGTGCCTCCACTTAGCTAGGTATCTAATGATAGATGTTTATCCCTGCTAAGAAAACAACAAAGCAATTCTAATAATAACTGCACACAGTATGTATTTTTAAGGGGAATGGTACCCACAATATATATTGTAAAATGCAAAGAATAAAAACAGTGCAACAGAATAACACAGATATTTATAACATAATCCTATACTGCACAGTGTGAAAGTTCAGCACCCATCAGTGACACCCTCCCAACAGTAGAGTCCCTATTATTTCCTCCCCCTCAGCTGATACAGACTCAGTCCCCTGGGGAAACGGTGGTGCACGTGGTGGGGCCCTTGTTGGAGGTAGCGCTACCCCTGTAGTGTGAGGTGTGAAACACAGAGTTGTTGTTGAACAACAAAACTAATTACATTTATTTTATGCATTACTGTTTCTTTAATATTTACAAACCCAATAAAATTGTTTTAAAGACTTTAACAGATTGCCATATGACTGAAAAATATGCCCCTGTGATATCTCTATAGTCCCATTTTGGATTCAGAATTCCAGCTGACGATAGCACCAGCAGGGCTGAATTTACATACCACATGTTATTAAGCAAGGCACCCATGTATCACGGTGCCCGTGATTGCTTGTTTTTCCTGTCAGTTAGCAATGGGTGCTTCCCATTTGTTGCCTGTGGTTAGCCCGCCCAGTATTGCCTATATAGACTGGGCTCCTGCACCCTTTCACTGCCCTTTCGTGGTGTTTCTATGCCAGTGCAACGCCTGTCTGTGGATTCCAGTGTACCTCCTTGGCCTGCCTGACTTCTCTCCTGTTCCTGCGCCTGTGTACCGATCCGGATAGCCTGACTACTCTCCTGTATTGTTCCTGTGTACCGTTCCGGCCTGGCTGACGTTCCTGCTCCCGTATCCGACCCGGTTTGGCTGACATTCCTGCTCCAGTATCCTGACGCGGCCTGGTTGACATTCCTGTTCCTGGATCCCAGCTTGGCTGTGTTCCGCTTTGACTCTGGTCGCCTAGGCGACATTCTGACTTCCGGTGCCTTCCTGGTTTGGCACCGCTGCCCACAGGCTTGAGTTGCCTCCGTGATTGCACTAGTATTCAGTTGTTGGTTTGCTCCACTCAATCACCGGTTGCTAGTGCTGCCTCCATTATAGCACCAGTAGGGCCTTCGTGTTTGTCCAGTACATGGTACTGGTTAGCTCCACTCTGACCTTCCAGTCGCAAGAGTTGCCTCTGTGATTGCACTGGTATTCAGTAGTTGGTTTGCGCCACTCAGTCACCGGTTGCTAGTGCTGCCTCCGTTATAGCACCGGTAGGGCCTTCATGTTTGTCCAGTACGTGGTACTAGTTTGCTCCACTCTGACCTTCCAGTCGCAAGAGTTGCCTCCGTGATTGCACTGTTATTCAGTAGTTGGTTTGCTCCACTCAGTTACCGGTTGCTAGTGCTGCCTCTGTTATAGCACCGGTAGGGCCTTCGTGTTTGTCCAGTACTTTGTACTGCTTCACTCCACTCTGTCCTTCCAGTCGCAAGTGTTGCCTCCGTGATTGCGCTGGTATACCGTAGTTGGTTTGCTCCACTCAGACACAGGTTGCTAGTGCTGCCTCCGTTATAGCACCGGTAGGGCCTCCATATTTGTCCAGTACGCGGTACTGGTTCACTCCACTCTGTCTTTCCAGTCGCAAGTGTTGCCTCCATGATTGCGCTGGTATACAGTAATTGGTTTGCTCCACTCTGACACCGGTTGCTAGTGCTGCCTCCGTTATAGCACCAGTAGGGCCTCCGTGTTGCTCAGTTTAAGGCACTGGTTCGCTCCACTCTGAACCTCCAGTCGCATGTGTTGCCTCCGTGAATGCTCCACTCCATCTAACCGGCTGCTTTGCTACCTCCGTTATAGCACCGGTAGAGCCTCCGCTACACCATGTCGCACCTGTCATAGGCTGCCTTACCCGGTATTTTGGTAAGGCCGGTAGAGCCTCCTCAGTTCCTTGTTGTACCAGATTAGGCTGCCTTACCCGGTATTTTGGTAAGGTCAGTAGAGCCTCCTCAGTTCCTTGCTGTACCAGTTTAGGCTGCCTTGCCCGGTATATTGGTAAGGCCGGTAGAGCCTCCTCTGTCCTATTGCACCATCTTCTAGGCTGCCTTACCCGGTATTTTGGTGAGGCCGGTAGAGCCTATATATGTATACATTGCATGCTATATTACTTGAACCTGTCGTGTGTCTGTAATGTGTGATGTTCAGGACCTGTGCGGGTTCTTTATTATTTTTTCAGTAAAGCTGTGTTTTTATCTTAAAGTGTTAGTAATGTCTAAAAAAACTTTTTTGCATTTAGAAGAGCTTAAAAAGCTGATCTAAATGCAAAAAAAAACGTATCTCTCAAACCGCTATGGTTTAAGAGATACGGGCGTTTAAAGTTTGATTTCTCCTACTGACAGCTGTAAAGCTGTCAGCAGGAGATCCGTGTCGGTCAACACGCTGGCACTTGAGAATAGGCCAATCTTCTCCACTTCCAGCTGGCACGCCCCGTAGAAATGATGCCCACTCCCTAAGCAACATAAGTCCACGTTATAATAAAATATTTTCAAATCTCTCTGGGTGGTTCACAATGCATCGTAGAGCTGTGCATTGCATAGTCCTTTAGCAATCAAATGTGTTTATCAGTGAATGTAACTGTCATTCTGCATTATGTTTTAACTCTGAGTGCCAGAGAGGCCTCCTGGGCATTGAGAAGTATATTGCTTTATACTTCAAATGGCATCAAAGGATTATGTTTATGTATTAGTCCCATACAGACAACCAACCCAGTGCTTTCCCACTCTCCTTTTGAATCAAAAGGGTTAATTGCACAATTAGAATATTCTTGCCAGTCTTTCCACCTTGGTCTTTAGCATTCCTTCTTGAAAATTCACATGCCATCTATCTTGAAGTTGTCCAATCGGATATGCCAGATGCCATATTAAATACGTTCCTTACCCACCAACACAGAATATTTGACCTTTTGTGACCCGTCTCCTGCCAGACAAAGTTTAAGATTGCTTTGTGAAATAAAGCTGTCGCTAAGATCAGCATCATAAAAAATGGATTGTGCTTGAAAACCTCCAGTACGAACAGTGACAGCCCTGAAATATGGAATTAAATTGAAACTAGATTAGTTTGGGAGAAGATATAAGGAGAGAAAAACATATCTTTGAACTTTAGAGTTTTAAAGTTTTTTTAATGAAAATATTTATCATTTTCCAACCTTTTTTTTTATCTTCGTTATCTTTGCCTCCTAACCTTAAAGCCAACTCGTTGACAGTTTACACTGTAAATAAAGCACTATCTGTTATATTAAACATCATAAGCAGTATGAACAAGTCTGCTGGTAACTGCAGTATAAAAACTGTCACCTTTATAGTTTAATGTCAAAAGAACCAATGTTTTAAGTATGACAAAGTGATCTTAAACATTAAATTGCAACAGAAAATCTGTTTTATTTTTAATAACCTTTATTTTTTTATTCTTTGCTGAGTATGGCGAATAGGTTTATTGAAATATTTTAATGCATTCAGCAATATTGTGCCTTGTGCACAGATCTTTAAGCAATAAGCATACTTAACCCTTTGAGTGCTAGAGGGGTACACAACACATTGCAAAGCACCACTCTGGCATTCAAAGGGTTACTTTGAAGACCTGCAACAAAAAAGGAAACAAATACATATAAAACAATGCTTGTTTACTTCTAATTAGATGGCACTTACAACTGATAATTTGAAATGACAGAATAATACTATTGCGCCAATATAACTTCCTCCTCTTCCTGATATCAGCAATTGGTGAGTATTGATGAGTGCATAAATGCCTGCATGTCATTATAAGCCTGTTGTATACCGATGAGATTATTGTGATTGGACATAGGCACATAGGAACATTGTAATCATCCAATAAATGAAATAGCATTTGACACCTAATTAGAAATGTTGAAATCACAGAAAGAGATGCATACAAGATTTTTAATTATAAAGCTAAAGAAGCACTCTTTTGACTTATTACACTATAACATTTGGTGTTTATCAATCTTAGCTATAGCTCTCTATTGAAGGCTCATAACTGCACCTTCCTTCATAGTAATGCGCAGTACATTCTATCATTTGGACTCTAGGTGAGAGCCAAAAAAATCAAACTGCAATCAGTCACTCAGCCCCAAGAAAAACTTGCAAGTGGGCCATAATCCATGTCCTGTAGTAGTGGAAACCATTTTCCCAATGCTCAGGAACCACTAACAACTGACAAATAAGATGGAAACAGGCAGAGGATGTTTGGGTTTGGTAGGCCCCTGAAACTGCTGAGACCAGTTTCAGGTACATCTCCTACTATCCTTAAATGCATTTGTATCATTGGCCTTGAAAAGTCTAAAACATTTTGTAAACTTGACTTTAAATTAAGATTTGCCAAACCCTTAAAAATATTTTGGAGTGGATAGTAGTTTTATAGTTAACAGTATCTGTTTTGGTTCTTCAAGTAATAAAACAGAACCTGTTCTTGATATCTGTCTACTTTTGATACATCATTTGCCTACTGCCTGCATATACCAACTTTTATTACTTTTGTTATGTATCGCTGCTTGTAACCCAACCTATCTTGTGACCCCTACCTCTTGTGACTACAACAATACACCTCTCAGCTTTTGACCTTGAAGCTGGCTATTCATGACTATGCTTATCAGCCAAAATTCTGCACTGTTGACTTCTGGTCAGTATTGTGTACTTGGAGGAATGCTGCTAGTGATGTGGAGGAATCCAGTACCAGCAGTTCTAATAATAGCAGTGGTCAGCAGACCCCACCAACTGATAGTGTTGCTGCTACCACATCTCCTCTCTGACTAAGATGCCAAAGCCCAGCAGTAGCTGTTAATACTCCACTAGATCCCATATGACTCAGAGATGCCAGAGCCCACAAACAGATAGTGCTGCTGCCACCTACACTACATAAACTGTGACTTAGAGCCCAGCAGTAACACCAGATATAGTTGCATGTTCCATCACCCCAGCAGATAGTGTTGACACCATATTCAATAATCTGGGGATGAATCTCTAAAATGGGCAAATATGTTCTCCCCAGATGGCTGTGTACAGCAGTAGCAGCACAGAGTTGCACATCTATACTTATATTATACTCATCACCACCACCAGCAAGAGAGGAGAAATAATCTGGTGGTGTTGCTGCTCCTACTGATGAGGGTGCTGGTTGTGGCAACATGATGGAAGCTTTTTTGTGGTTTATACAAACCAGGAGTGGGAGAGAGACATGGTAGGAATTGGTATCATCTACATAATGTTGTTTGGTGAGGATATAGTTGTAGTCCCTGAACTTCCTGCTGCTGAATTGTCTGACTCTCAATCCCACCAGCATCATAAAATGTAACAGCAGGATCATTCTGGTGTGTCCACCATGTCAAAAGACAAACAGAAGAGGGGTAGGGTAGGATAGTACACAAAATCCTCTAAGTATAGTATTACATACTGATAAAAGTGGAGGTATTACATTGCATATTATAAGTGGAACACAAGTAAGCACACATCTTTATTGCTTTGGATTTACAAGCCATGCACTAGAAAGTACTTACTCTACTTTCCCTTTCTCTCTACCTATTGCACCGATAGTGAGTCTGATATACTTCATGTTGTCACAATCCCACCGGATCCTTTAACCCTCTTGGGCCCTCTATCTCAGTAGGGATCTCTACTACCTTCCAGCCCTTTACAGACTGTCACTTGTTCATTATTACTAAGTTATTTTTTGTCTATATTGCTTACTTGGTCACATATCCTAGTATATTGTATTATGTTGCATTGAGTTTACTGTATATTCATCATGAGGTTGATACTGTTGGTCCTCTAAAATTTTATATCTAGACAGATGAGTTACCTGTCGCTTCAGTGCAGATAGGTTGTTGATCCAGGGAACAATCTGACTGCCATTTTGAGTCAGGAGGGATTTTTTTTACCCACTTGGGGCTTTATTGGAAATGGCTTCAATATTTTTTTTTTTTTTTGCCTTCCTCTGGATCAACAGGGGTGATTTGGCATGGGCTAGACATGATGGACGCACATCTTTTTAAAGTCTCATCAACTATGTTACTATGTATGTTAACTATGCAATGGTTATACCATCCATTTATCTGCATTGTTTATATGTTTTCATTGTAAACACATTCTCTTTTGATTACTTATGTTCACTAAACTTTTAACACTACACTTAGGATTTTGTGCACTATCCTACCCTACTCTTCTACTATTTGTCTTTTCACAAGTTCACTATAGCCCTGCTATGGAGTGTCATATGTAATGTTTAAGGACAAGCTGCCGGAGTGTTTTAAGGAACTTGACTTATGCATTAGGGATATTTATTTCTTTAGTTGATGGTGTATTGTGCATGCTATTATAATTTTCCTCTCTCTCCCATTCCACTTGCAATGTTATTCTAGTGAGTAGTGCCAACTTCCCTTTCTTTAATGGTGTGTCCAGCATGTTGGGTACTTGTGGGAGTGTGGTAATCATCCCCTCCACAGAATGTGTCAGCAGTAGTGGAAGTACCAGCAGTGATTTGGGACAGGTGGATGTTCCACTTCCTAGTGATGATAAGGCAGCAGCAGGATCAGTAACATCACCGCAAGGTACTCCAGGTGCATCCGGGGAAAAGGTGTACAGTGAACAACATTCTTCTCTACCTCCCTCCATGAAATCAAGGTTGTGAGAATACTTTTGCTTGGAGGAATTTTAGTACACAGTCTGTGAGAAGGTTGTGAAGAAGAGGAAGGAGGGGTAACCCCTTGGCACATCCAACTTAATAAAGAAAATGAAATATAACCACACTGAAGTGTATGGAGTACATGTGGGACTGTCCTCACACCTCTGGAAGAACGATAAAGCACAATAAATTCCACATAAAAAGGCATGAGGCAATCCCCCACCAGCCCAAACCAGTGACAATGTCACTTGGCTCATCTTCACCTAGTCCTAGTTCCATCCCCCAGCAACCTAGCACTGCCACGACAAATTTCCCACAAGTACCACCAACAGGCAATGAATCTGCAGATGTAAGGATCTGGCAGTGTCTCCAAACATTGCACATCTTAAGGTGCAATTAACACATATGGCAATGTGGTGGACATAAGGGGGAATACGCAGACTGCCCACCTTGCAGAATATGACAAGCTCATAGCAGAAAGTTCCAATTATTTTTATTGAGTGATAATGACACATTGGAAGTAACTTTCAACACCACTGTAACCACCACCAGACACTTGTTTTTTGTTGGAACAAACAAGCGGCACAGTTTCTGACAACACCAGATTTCATGGGGAATGGTTTCACATTGTCAACATGCTTAGAGCAGATATGCCAAGATGTGTGGTACCATTTCTTCTCCATCTTCACAATGTTTCACACACATGCACATTGCAGTTGTTTATAACTGCACAAACCTTTCCTGTCCAGAAAATAAATATATTCCAAAACCCATGATTTTAGGGTACAGGGAGGAAAAGAAGGATTGTTATGACTAGACAACACTTTCCACCCAAATGTACCTGAAGTGGCGATGGCTTGTTCTGGTGCTGCAGTGGCCTCAGCACTAAGGCCAGCAGGAACCACCACTACTTGTCTCATGTCAGTGCTGGTGCTGGTTCCACCACCACCACCACAGTCTGTGGGGATGATGATCTCAATCCCTCTACCCCCATCACCATTACTACTAAGCAGGGGAATTGTAGCTATACAAATTAGATCTTGTCATGCGACATGATGCTCAAACTAGTTAACTAGTCAACAGCAGTAGCAGAAAATAAATTAGCAAACAACATTATGTCACTGGTGGGTGTCATATGAAGTTTCTGGTGGAGGCCTACCTGGCCTTAGAAATACATACACTTTTTCAAGATTTGCTATGCTGGGAGCTTGCAAATAACTTTTTATCAAAGCTTATTTTGATGGCAAACAAACATATTAAAAAGGAGAAAAGATGGACTTGCCTCTTGTATGCCTGCAGTAAGTACCTATTCAAAAAGGACTGTGAATTCTCAGTTCCTATTATAGATGAAATTTTCTCACCCTCCAATTATTTTTATTGAGTGATAATGACACATTGGAAGTAACTTCCAACACCACTGTAACCACCAATTTCAGGCCACTGTGATATTGCACCTAAAAAAATTCAACTTTGAAAATTAATAACTTTTGAATGAAACACCTTTCAGCAGTGGGAGTACTCTTGTTTTACTCAGGGGGATAACCCCTACAACATATTTTTTTTTACATTTTAAGTATTACTATCCCTTTAAAAAGTGCCTGGATACTTTTTAAATAGAGCAGAACATAGAGGGCTACATATGTTAGTATTGGGATTAATATTTATTTAGTGCTTGTTGAGCCAAGGAGAAATCTGATTGCCATTTGGAATCAAGAAGGAATCCCCCCCCCCCTTTCAAAGCAGAATTTGAAATTGCTGTATTGAGGGATTTTTTTGCCTTCTTTTGGATCAACGACGGTAAACAGGAATAGGAAAAGAGTCGAACTTGATGTACGTAAGTCTTTTTTCAACCTACACTACTATGTAAAAGTTGTCCATATGCTTTGAAACTGAATTCTTCTGTGATCTTGTCAATATTATTCCTGTGTCCTCCAAATCTTTCTTCCATGCGTCTGATGGTACGTCCCACATTGTTTGCCACATGGGCATTCTATTAGATACACAATGTAATTTGTATTACATGTAACATGATGTTTAATAACAAACTCCTCCTGAGTTTTAGTTGATGAGAACACCTTTCTTCTATGTTGAATATTTTCAGGTTATACCATGGCTATGTGCACTTATGTTATTCCCCCAAATACGTTGGTTACGTAATAGGTCTGCATTGGTATTAAATTATCTTACTTCTTTCAACATGTAAGGTGTTAATTTTTGTTTAAAATCCTGTGATTTTTAAAAAGTGAAGTTAGGTCTATTAGATATGATGGATTGCAAACCTTTATCTCCTTTGAGGGGTTTCCAGTATGTTCTGATTATTTTCTTTGTGTTACTGTTGGATTGTAATTGGTTATGAGAGGAATATCTGGTGTGTGGGGGGGTTGTATTGTCCTCTTCTTATTTTCCCTTGTATCAGAAAAAGTTTCTCCCAGTCTCTTGGTATCTTCCTAGCTTAATGTGGGCTCCAACCAAGGTTGCTTTCATCAATGCCAATTTCAGACCCAAAAATACTGTCTTCTGTTTAATGTATGATGATTTTTATGCCCAGGTTCTTCCTCCTTTGCCCTCCAGATGATATACAGATTGGTATAATGGGCATACATTTCAAGGTTCACCCCAAACTTGGTCTCCTTTAAGAAACTCATGAACAAATCGGTGTACATTGAGACAAAATTAGTTACCATCGCTTTCCCTTTGATTTGGAGGTATTGCTTATTTTCATGATTATGAGTGAGAATGAAATGAATACCCTGAAGCATAACTTATTTTTGGGAGTTTGGCACATCATCTTAGTTCTACAAATAACATGCAATAGCTTTTATCGCTTCACATTGATGTATAATTGTAAATAGTGAGGATATATCACATGTTTCCCAAAAGATGGCTTCCTGTCCCTTGACTTCCTACTTTGGCAAGTACTGTCCTTTTTATATCACTGTAATTTTCATACTAGTGGTTGTAGGTGCACATCAATTAGCTGAGATAGATTGTTAGTGAGTGAGTTAATCTCAGAGATAATGGGATGTCCAGGTGCTTGTTCCAGATGTTTCTGGATCTTGGAAAAATGGTAATAGATGGTAGTCACAGGACATTTGACACTCAGAAAGATAATAACATGGCTAAATGAATCTTGCATTAATCTCTGATATTCAATCTGAAATATTTAAATCAGATTATTGTCCAAAGGGCCATAGAAATCTTGGTGCCCAAGGATCCTAGCTGCCACCTTTAGATAGTCTTCCTGGTCTTGCACAACTATTCCTCCTCTTCCTTATCAGCTTCTTTGAAAATAAAAGTACTTCAAAATATGTAATTTCTTTCTTCTTAAATCTAATTGGATTCTTGAACAAAATAGTTGATCAGTTCTGCCAATATGGTTAGCGCTTCTTCATCCAAACTGATATTATGGCTATTGGGTAGATCTTCTTTGGGGGTCTTCTGTTCCTTTTTTGCATAATGCATTTTCCGGGGCTAACTTTCTGATGAATTTTTGAAATGGTTAGGACATATATTGGCAGCACACTTTAGACCTTTTGATAGTAATTCAGTTTCCTCATCATTTAATGGTTATTTGGAGAGGTTGAAGATACATTTTGACCCTCTGTCTTGGTTTCTTCTTTTGGGTTCTCTTAATTCTCCCTCTCTTTCCCTCTTTTGTATCCTTTAATCTTATTCTTCTGAGTACTGTTATTGATGTTTTCTCTCGTTCTTTGTTCCATTCTTCCCTTATTCAGTTATGTATTGGGATGTTGGAACCTCACTCCAAAAATTATGTTTCCCGGTGTTATGTTTTGGTCTTGTTCCCAGTTTGTTGAAACTGTAATCCTTTTTTGAAAGTTGATGTTTAGAATGTGGCATTATCTGTTCTGTAAGTCTTCTTTTTAATTATGGTTATATGCATTCCTTTTAATTTATTGTTCTGATTTCTTTTGTTTCTCAAATATTGATGGTGGGTTGGTTAGTACTTCAGTTTTGTATATTTCTTCATCTCTTAGGACTTCAAACCCATGAGCTGGTATATGTACAGAAATATCACTATGTTGTTTCTATTATACATTGGATGTCCTATTCTTATTTATAATGTTTGTTGATATAGTAGTGTTAATGAACATTTTCAACTTCTCTTGTTTTTTCACAATTTCTTTGATGGTATTGTTCGTACCCATTACAGGGCATTATTTTTTTTATCCTCATGTTATTTACATTTTTTTGTGTTTGGTTTATGATTTCTTTCTCAAGGAAATACAATGCATTTATTGGTCCTCTCATCAAAAATCTTCCATTCCTTCAGATTACTTAGGCTTTAAAATGTATACTTTAATTCCTCTATCTCCTTACTGACATTGATTAATTTCACCTCTCTATTTGAGATAATTAATTTCAATAAATTGATAGCACATTTATCAAATTCTCATATCCATTTCATATAAAATAATTATTCATTTTTAGCAAACTCTGGTTCTTTATCTATTCTCGAACCCCTCGGAATTTGCTCCTTCTCTATATTCCATTGAAGAGTAACCCTTTCTCACCATAAAGCCATTTCTCTTTTAGTAATGTTACTAGTTTATAGAATTTTTATTTTAAGTTCACATTAGGTGATATTGATTTAGCTAGCTGTTCACTTTCTCCTTGTTCTGTTATCAAAAACTGGGCTATTAAGACCCTCTTCTCTCCTTTCTATTCAACTTAAGGCAGACATACTAGATCAAGGGGAGCATAATAAAAAGGTAAAGTAAAAATGTGGATAGAGTTATACTTTAATCTACGGAGACTGCTATACCTCCAGAGCATATAAAAATGAAGACAATCCAAAAGACAGGGAAATGGGTAAATGGAAACACTCACACATATATATATATATATATATATATCATTGTAGAGTTAAAGTGGAACTATCACCCCAAATAAAGTCTCCCCCCAACAATTAGGCATCTAACGATACTCTTAACGATAGTAGAATTAGCCAGCATAATACCTCGTTAGTGAAAAATCTTCATTCTGCCGAGACTGATGGCCAGGAAACATCACTTTAGAGGCATCTGCACGCCTGCGCCATCAGTAACTTCTGGTACCTAAAGGTACCATGCATCGACTCCTTGAGGAGTCCCGGGACTAACAGCGCAGGCGAACAGACGTCTGTAAGCAGAGATGTCTGCACTGTTGCATGGCGTCAGTCTTGACAGAAGTAGGATTTCCCACTAGAGTCGTAATTATGCTGGCGAATACTACTATTGTTAAGAGTATCGCTAGATCTAGAGCAGGGACCATGCTCCCATTGTTTAATCTGTAAAGTATGTGTATGAAGGCCAAATTGTCTGTACAACTGTGGTACTTATTTATTCATTAACGAAGTTGGAAAAGGCAGTAGAATAGATGGAGACTACAGGACAATTTTTTAAGAAATAGTAGTTGAGGTGGGAGTTAAAAGTAGGGGTGAGTGAAAAGTGATAAAAATTTCCTTCATGACTTTTCGCGAAAAACTGATGATTTTTCTCTTTTTTTTGCAAAAGTTTTCTCCTTTTTTACAATGCAAAATGTTCCTCCTTTTCGCCTATTCCAGCAAATTTTTAGCCTATTCCAACACATTATTCTCCTATTCTAACACGTTTTGCCTATTCAATACACTTTTATTCTATTCTAACACATTTTATCTCCTATTCTAACACATTTTTCTCCTATTCATTTCTCAGCACAATATTACTTCTTCTGAGGGCTGTAGTGGAGAAATAAGTAGCTGGAAGTCAAAGTTGTGAGTCCTACAGCAACATATACTTTGAAAAATGTGTTAGCATGCAGAGTGCATTTCCTCTTTGCCCACAACACTTACTTCCTGCTTACTGGCACATATTCATTATGATGTCAAGTGATTAAAAAAAAATAAAGTACAACCTACAATGTGGCAGATGTGTATGGTAGTGGTCAGAGGCGTAACTAGAAATCACCGTTCCCTGGTGCGAAAATTGCAGTGGCCCCCCCCAACCTCCATCCATGCCTCCATCCATGCCTTCTCCTGTACATATCTCTGCCTCCACGCCATCTTCTGTATATCACTGACCCCCATGACCCCTCTTGTATATCACTACCTCCTCCTATATACATTATTGCCCCCCAAGCCCTCTCCCATACATCACTGCCCCCATGCCCTCTCACATAATAAATATGCTTGGCTACCTCTTTGGTAAATGATCTGGTGATTATTCTGCTTGCCAGGGTCTTCAGCTAGGATCTTCATCAGATATTGGGGAAGACAAAATATTACTGAGTGACCTGAGCCCTGTCTCCTATAGGATGTCTTCACTCCCTCTGCACACTACCTTGTTATGTGCATCTATTCATCACAGTGCCCCCTCTGGCTGGAGGCCCACAATAACATGAACGCCAAACAGGGCTCCGATAACCCTTTGAGTGCCAGGTCACTCAATAATATTTTGCTGACCCTTATCAATCATCAGACTTGTCTGCCCCAATATCTCAGGAAGATACTGTCTTAAGATCCTGGGAAGCAGAATAATCAATGGATCGTTTAAAAAACAGGTAGCCAAGCATATTTATTATTAGTCTCAGTCAGGCTGCATTGCTGGGGTTGACTGGGCAGCCGGGCCCCCTGCAGTGATGGCCCCAGCTGCAGTTGTGACCACTGCGACCGTGGTAGTTATGCCACTGGTAGTGGTGGTGGGGGACTGGCATGTTATGATTGGTAGGACCTTGACAAACTGCATCCACCCCAGGAGGAGAGGGATCATGATCATTTATTGCACATGCTGCAGCACCAATTGCTGCAGTCAGTTTATGTACTGATACTTTACTCCCACGTCCCTGCACTGCTCCACCTTTCCCCCTCCCGCTTGTGCATTTGCTAGACATTACTCAACTACTGAGTGTGTTTTTACTCTCTACAGTACACAGCTGATGGACTGTGATGTCTTGCCTTGGTCGTCAACAAAATTCTCAATGTCGTTTGCTGTGTCGTCTGCTGTCTATCAAGTGTACCTCAGTCACAGAGCTCCCAGTCAGCTGTCTAATATATTTATTTATTTATTTATTTATGGGGGGGGTTGTGTTTTTTTAAGTTGTCCACACTATCTTATCACAGTTAGTCCAAAAAAAATGTAACTAAAAAACAAACTCAACAGCTTCTTTTCCCAGACTTCCCCAGCACAGAGACAATAAAAGTAAAATCAGCAAGCAATTTGGACCTCAGCTGCCTGTGTCTTGCCAGTCAGTCACACCAAATTTTGTGGTATTTTGGGTAAACCTCCTTCCTACCTTCTTCTCCCCCATTGTGCCCCCAGTCTCCCCTACTACAGAGAACAATGTCCTACCTAATTGACTCCGTAAACTAAGCTTCAATTCACCTTTATTTGCCTGTCTTCTCTAGCTCAAAAACATGCTGCTCTCTCCTCTCACAAACACAGAATGGCATGCTTTGAGAGCATATTCTACCCATTGATTTCAATGCAATGAGCTAGACAAAAAGAGCAGGAAAACTGCACTTTTCACAGTAAATTTTTTGCCAAGTGGAAAGTGCCGTTTTTTCAGTTTGAGGAGAAAATGTTTGCCCATCCCTAGTTAAGAGATGTACGTGTATTTCCAGATGGTTGATAACCTCTTGATAACCTGTTTAGTGTAATTGTAAGGCTAGTCTCTGGGTCGGGCTCTGTTGGTGGATCTCTAGGAAATTCCCTATTTGGCTGGACCTTTGGGCTTATGCTTTCCTCTCTGTCCATGTCACAAGGGGAAGACTCTTGTTGGCAAGATATCTTTCTTTTCATTCACATTTCTCCAAGATCTTGGAGCTATGTGATTTCATAAAATGGTGTTGACTTTTTCTTCCAATACTTTGTTTTGGTGTTATTTGGGGGATGGATTGGTGGAAGTATGTGGGCTGTTAGTAATTATGGCTACTTCATATGGAGACTTCCTGTGATTCACTGTTCAGTGAATCTTTGCTAATGGTAAACATACCACAGACTATTCCTAGGCATTCTATTTAATCCAGTCCACTGTATATTAGATTTTTCCACACATCTGTAATATATAGCCTAAGATTGGTAACTTCAGTGTTTTTATGCAAAAAATCTGTAGATTATTTTGGTAATAAATGATAAGAGCTCCTATACTTTTTGGTACAATATTAGGAACTGTGGCTACAAAATGTTTCTGCTATTTATTTTCAATAACAGGTGATAGATAAAACTGGTGATAAAAAATATAGAATAATTGTATGGGAGGTGTTAACATGTATTCTGTTCATGTTTTTATACAATTATTATTCATGAGTTCAAATGCAAATTTCACATGCCTTATAGATTTACAGAATTCTCTATACACAGGTAAAAGTAATTGGATAAAATGGAACTGCCCATATAACACCTCATTCACTTGCACTGAATTTATCAGTGCTTTGGAGAGATAATTTTACCTTGCAAAACAAGCTCTGACTTTCCCCATTTGTAAACCTTATGTGCTAGGGAGTAATCCTCATTAGGATACGCTCTTTGATTTCTCTGTAAATAAGTAGGTTTCTGAAAATGTAAGAATTTTCTTAATAGGTAATGTCAAGCATAAAAACAGGATTTAAGTTAAACAGCTTGATTGGTATATTTAAGAGACTCAAGATATTATTATAATTGTCAGGGTGTTGGCAAGTTTCTTCAGTGGAAAATCAGTCATTGGCTGAAAATACCAGCAAGTCTCAATCTTTCTGCAATATAGTTAATACCAAGTATCATACATAACAATTCACAACATTCCAAAATAAGACTATTAAATACCAATAAAAATTGATGAATTTGTCAGTGTTTACAGTGATACAATTATATCACAGTTGTGAATACTTAATGTTACTGTGTATTGTTTATAAACTTGGTGAAAGTCAATGTCCAGTAATTATTCATGTACTGTAGTTGTAATAAAAAATGTAGAATGTAAAACAGTTTTAATGTATTAATACATGCTTTCAATGCACTATTATTCTTAAATGTCATTCAGTGACAGAAATTGTTTCTATTTATTACAGTTTTGATTAAATAGCACAAAAAATACACATTAAAAGTTTATCAAGTGTTGAGTTTTATAGGCTATTTGAATTTTCTACATTGCAATCAAGCCATTTATTAAAGCAAATAGAAAACATCTGCAAATATTTATATATCATTGCAAAAAATGCCAATAACTGATTGGTCATACTTTCTGCAATTAAGACATACAAGAGGTGATTTATCAAGGATTGTGGAAAAATACACTATCATCTATGAAAACACATTCATTGCATGACAAGACAGTTGCTACGAGGGATAATGAGCTTAATCTGTACCCCATGATGCAAGTGGGTTTTGAAGGTCCACTTTCTCAACCCGAATATTCGTACAATGCTGGGTTGAAGAGGAGGAGGTAGCGGTGATCGCCTTCCTGGTCGCCCCATTGATTGCCTATCATATTGGATAGGTGATCAATGTCGGGGAGCATTGGGCTGGGTCTTGATGCCCCCCCAAGAGGTCTGAGTGGTGGAGAGACACAAACAAATAATTACACTGGTTCCTGGTTCCACTGGTATCCACACATCCCCCTGGACACTGTCTGATCCCCCAGCCTTTTTCTCTTGTCCACTGGTAACCACATTTCCCCATGGATACTGTCTGGCCCACAGCCTTGTTCCCTTGCCCACTGGTAGATCCCCATGAACACTGTCTGACCCCCCCCCCATCCATGTTCCCTTGCCCAGATCCCAATGGTCACTGAGTGACTCCCAAGCCTGGTTTCTCTGACCTGTAAGCCACAAATCCACTACCCCCACAGACCAGTAGCCACAGAACCACATTTTACTAAGGCAGTCCAGCCTTGTTCCATTGGTAGCCAAAACATATCATACACACACACATACACACACAGACTGCACACACAGTCTGCTTCCCCAGCCTTCTTCTACTAGGCCCTAAAGGAAGGTTCTTCTCTGATGCAGAGTCTGGCTCCTAGACTTAAACCAAATTCGCCAAGCCCTGACCAATAGTAATTTCAGCAGGTGAGTGACTGCAAACTATTATTTAGACTGCTGACTACCAGTATTCCGACTTATAGTGTGTGTGTGTAGTTATGATTTCTCCTCAGTTGGGTCACACCATACATTTGTTGCTCTGTGCATAAAGAAGAGTAATTCTGAGGCAAACCATCTGCACCACAGAAAACAAATAAATATGTTCATTGATTTAAATGGGGCTTTTAACTCCTGGAGTGCTAAGGGCAGCTGTATCTAATTTCAAAACAATGCCTTGGAGATGACTGTTGTCCTCCTCCACCCTACTACTTTCATTATTAAATACAATATTTTTACCAGAAAATGTTCTCTTTTTAGTAGTTGATTTTTCTAGCACTTTCCAACTACTGCCCACTTCCCCCTTCTCTCCTTTCCATCATTGGTAGCTACCCCACTTTTCTAGATTGTGTTTGCAACTATCTAGTCCTAACAGGGACCCCTGAGAGGAAACTGGAGGAATTTGAGATGTACAAGCTCCCCCTGTGTTTAGGCTACAGGACCAGGGGCCCCAAATTCACCATCATTCACAGACCAGATTTAACCCTGTGGGAGTCCTCATCACAAGAATACTTTTAATAATATGCAGTGTCTCTGGGCATTCTCTATATACATTACTTAAGTTGCCACAGAGGATGTACCTGATCTTGTCACAAATAGAATTATAATGACCAGTCTTCCCACAGAGGGAGCACTTGACAGTGTCACACACAATACTAAGATGCATGTGGGATCCACATTAATGGCACAGTTTTGGTTGCGTTAAAAGAGGACAGCCTATCCAGCCTGATTAAAAAAAAGAGATTGGCATATGGAATGTGACACTGTCATCTACTTTATTCCTGATCTGGATCTTCCATCCCTCAGTCCATATACCATCCTCATGCAAGATCTTAAATTATGCATCCATGATCTTGTCATACCACTGTACCAAGACAGATATATTTATATTAGCTATGGGGATAGACTAATTTCTCTCAAGGATTGTGACTGTCTTTATCTCTGGATGGTAAATAGGGATGGCGACAGAATTCTGCCATGCCACACTAGATTTGACTTTCCCAAACATTCACAGGAACCTTTCAAGCCCCTGGGAGGTCACTGTTATACAGAACCCCAGGCCCTTAACAGTAGCCACCACTTCTTTCATCTCAGGGTGGTGATAAATTACCATTTGTAACTTTGACAATTACTATCAGAAACAACACTGGCATTGGCAGTAAATGAGGTTACGTTTGGGACAGGATGAGATAAGGACTGAGATGGAGGATTGGACAGGGAAAGGGGAACAGACTGGGGAAAGGGATAGGACAGGGAATTGAATGGAGGATGTGAGGGGGCCCAAGGCAAAGGCTGGGACAGGGGCCATAACAGGTGCAAAATTTAAGTCCATAACACCTGCAATTGATTCGCTGGGGGCCACTACAGCCAATAGCATAGTCACTGAGGGAACTGCATCACTAGAGGAAGTGGGGATTTGGATAGTCTCTAGTCCAGGTAAAAGAACAGTCTCTGCGACAGATGTAACAGTTTTTGGAATAATACCAGAGTTCTTTATCTTGTCTCCAGCATATCCCAGAGCATGTCCTGCAATTCATAAACCCAATTTCTGTGCCTTCTGGGGGACAGCTGGCCAGTAGTCTTCATTGTGCAGCATCAGCCCTGTGTTCTGAAGTGTTCCCCTGTGCTCAAGTAGCCCTGAGCACTCACTCTCTGTCACTTTCTGGTCATCTCCTGAGGATTCCCTCACATGCTGGCCTCCTCAAGACTCTGCTCATGCTGAATTGGAGAGTCCAGTTATGTCCACTGAAAGTGCTGTGCAACCATTTGTTCTGTTGTCCATGGCATGTTGGTGAGTAGCTTTATCTTCTTTTTAGATGTCACAGGAGTCATTAAGTATGTTAACAATGTTCTCCTTTCTAAAGGTCAGTACTGCTTTTGTTCCCTTCTGACTTTGTGCCTCTAATTAACATTTTAAGTTCATGATATTGAGAGAAGAGAGGCATTCCACTTAACCCCTGACCCCAGATGAATTGATGACATTACAGAGAGGCTACTTACAGATCCTTCTGAAGTATATCATGGTAGGACTCCTTGGGCATCCAATGTATCAGGGTCAATGACAATAGGTGACTACTTCTGGCACTATTTACTCAGCTCAACCACTTACTTCTCTTTCTCCAATCTCCTTCTTACCATAAGATCAAGTGGTTTGCTTCTCCTCCTTGTCTGCTGCTGATCACAAACAAGGGCCACCTTGTGTGCAAAGACCTGCTTTTTCCTCACTACTGCAGTTAAGACTTCATGGGATACCTGCATCTTAAGATTTTTGATCTCCTTTTTCTGTCCTTTTTTTCCTTCTATGATTATACCCAGGTCTGTCTCTTCAATCAAAGTACCAGAAGGGAACTCACTGGCAGTCATTGACCAGATGGGTGGGCTACTAGTACTTGAGATGTAGTACCAGCACTAGAAACAAGAGTCACAGACCTTGCAAAATCGCTAGAGGAGGAGTACTAGGTAGAGATGTTGCTGCATCCTGGTAAGATGCAATAA
The DNA here is from genome assembly GCA_037306005.1 of Rhinophrynus dorsalis. Classification (NCBI taxonomy): domain Eukaryota; kingdom Metazoa; phylum Chordata; class Amphibia; order Anura; family Rhinophrynidae; genus Rhinophrynus; species Rhinophrynus dorsalis. Next base: position 149,117,622 of record CM074722.1, on the reverse strand, counting down.
CAGATGGCAGACTGAAAACGGATCACTGGGACCTGTGTGACAGCATTAGGGCTAGAGGCAGAGGTTTCTCGCATCTTCACTGGGATCTGTGTGACAGAATTAGGTCTAGAGGCAGAGGTTTCTTGCATCCGGGTGACCATGACTGGGGTCATAGTGGCAATGGCTGATGCCTGAAAGTTGTTGACTGATTGCTTTTTTAGCAGGAATTGGAAAAATACTGAGCAGCAGTATGGCAGTAGTGGTGACAGCATTGTGATCGAACTTGAATGTAACTGTAGGTAACCCCCAATGAACCCCTGTACTGACCATAGAGGGCAAGTAGGGAAAACTGAATGTAACTTCCTGGGACCCCTCAGTTAAAGCACAAGTGCTGGTTTTTCCTATGGTTCTTTTCATGTGCAAATAAGTAAGTCCTCAAGAGACCTATTTGCACAGGTTCAGGCTGAGGCAGATGATGCATAGACTTCATAGCCAAATGTGGAGAATAGCTCAGAAACCTAGTGTTCATACTGGCTGCCTCCCTGCAGTGCTCACGTAAGCTAAGAGCCAATTGAATGGACAGGGTGTACCAGTCCAAATCAGTTCTTCCTTCAGAGCATCATAAGGAAGAGATGGTTCATTCCAGCAGCATTTACCTGTCCACCTGCAAAATGCTGCTATGTACTCTTCCATAGTGCATTTGCCCTGTTTAAGAGTCCAGATGGCAGAATCAGCCATGCTGGTCTTCTACAGGTCTTCATACACTGCAGCAAGATCTCCCATGAAGGACAGCAGACTAAGAAGAACTGGATTGTCCAGTACCAGAAGACCTTGAGCCCAGGCCATCTGCTCACCTCTCAGTTTTTTTTAAGCCTCATCAACTATGTAACATGGTACTGCATGACAGAAATTCTGAGAGGTTTATCAGTAAGGAGATCACTGTTCTTACTTGAACAAAGCCTGAGAGATACAGTCAGTGCCTGAATGGAAACAGAAGTTAAGGAAACCTCAGAAACAGAAATGATCCCCAGAGAGGCAGCAGAACCTGGGGTTTAGGTGACAAAGTAGTCATAAGCAATTTGGGGTAAAGGCTAGCAGCACAGATTTATAAATGTGAGGTAAGCAGAGGTCAGTGCCTGACAGCAAAAGAGCTTAGAAGAAATCAGACAAAGCCAATATCGGGAAACCAGCAGAGACAAAACCCAAACAGGGAGTAAGGCTGAGATTCTGGACAGGTCAAACAACTGAGCACTGGGAGCTCAGGCAGGATGGTTTAAATTGCCTCCTAAACAGATACAGCTGGAGGCCATTAACCAACAGAAGCTTGAAAGCAGACCCAGGATCCAGGAAAGCTATTCAGAGCAAAGGGATGATGCTGCTACAGCCTGCTGACAAAAGACCCTCTGGAGGCATTGATGGTAGCTGCATAATTGTTGTTGTTTAAGCCATGGGAAAGGTAAATCCATAGGTAGTCTGAAACTGGATTAGATATGTACTGTAATGATGGTTATGACTAGAGATCTGTCAGCTGAATTTCTCCTGCTGTACTCCTTATAATGGAGAGAGTCTCTGACAAACATTTTATGGTGTCCTAAAGACACATCAATAACGAATTGCCTGAGGAGGTTTCTGGGTAAGAAAGCTGTTATACTGAAGTGTTGACTCTGTCCAGTGAAAGACTACTCAGAGTTTGAATTCAGTACAACCAGTCCCTAGATGTAACCTATTCTAGCAGGCCAGTACCAATGATAAGTCCTGAGGCTGTTGTGCATGAGCATGGAAGAACCAGGCAGATGGTGCAAGATGATTTATTTGAGACCATGATGTTATTTGAAACAATTTCACATCCAGCCTTTAACCCTTTCTGTTCCAGTGGGATGAGCAATGCATTGCAAATCCCTCCTGCACTGAAAGTGTTAAGTGCATTTACAAAATCATTGTGTTAGAGTAGCTCAGCACACCTTAAATAGAGCAATGGGAATCCACTCTCTTGATGAAGGTTTGTTGAAACACACCAAAACATTGTTTTGTTAATACATTGCCATGATTTATTGCATTAAAATTTGGATGTGCCGTGGATTATTTCAATACTTGAATTAAGTCTCCAGAGTACTTTCCACTCTTAAAATGCTGCATAAGTAGTGAATCCACTGTTATTATTTTTATACATGTTTTCTGTTAATTATATTTATTAGATAAATGTTCTAATGAGCTTCTACCTATCTCCGAAGGGTAAATGTTACAGTGCAGTAGTCTGGTTCTTAGTCTCTTCTGTTTCCACAACTGCAGGATATAAAATTAATGTTTTTGAGTCTCTGGAGTGCCAAGCTCTCAAAAGGGAATTTAAACTGAAGGCAGGCTACTGGTGTCAGACATGTCTGCTTCAAGGTGCACTAGTGGTTTTATGGCAATATATACTTGGATTTGGAATGAGATAAAATCTCAAATTGAGGCATCTGTTGAATATGAACAGCTCCCTGTGGGATGGCACCAACGGGTAGCAGATAAATACATCCAGCATCATGGGTTTCTTTTTAGACATATAAATAAATTGAAAGAGACAGCAACAAATCCAGATCAATATTTATTTTAACAAAAAAATAAAAATATATAATATAATACTTTTATGTTGGTAAGAATCTTTGAAAGAATGATATAGACTGGCCTAGTTGTGCCAGGCTATTTGTAATGACATCAAGTTTGGATTTTATGTATTTTTAAAAGGTAAGTTTAGCCTATTTTATATTTTTTACTTTTTGGAAAAAAAATAATATAAGTACCACTGGATATGTTCACAATTCAGATTTTCTGCATGTTTCTAGTTGTGAGATCTAGGACACCTAACAGTCAATGTCTTTCATATTTCTCTGCTTGAGTAGAGGTAAAAAATGCTCAGTCATTTAAAGGGATAGTAATGTTTCACAAAAACAGCAGCTCCAATTGATCTTCATAGTATTTGGGCCATGAACAGTGTTATTTCAATACTGTCAGAGTTGTAGTTCAAGAGTAATTGAATGATAAAGTATTCCCACTCCCGCCCCTTTTACCTAGTGAAAGCCACCTCCCCTCAGATGTGGAATCTGGTCATGGGACCAGACAGCTCACAGCAAGGGACAATCTTCTGACTGTGAACATAAGGAAACCCCTGCCCTCCTTGAGAGGTTTTTCAGGTTTTTCCTTATGCTCAATAAAGATTGTCCCTCTCTGTGATCCATCATGACAGTGTTGCTGCTCTGAGGTAAAAGGGGAGGGGGGAGATACTTTATCATTCAATTACTCTTGAACTACAACTCTGACAGTACTGAAATAACACTCTCCATGGCCCAAATACTATGAAGCTTAATTTGAGCTGATTTTATTGTGAAATATTACTTTGGAATTGTTCAAGTGATAATATTATCCATCACTCCTGGAATTTTTTTTGTTTTGTTTTTTAACTGAATCAGGCAGAGGACATAATCCATATTATCCCTTTGTGAATTAATGCAATGCATACCCATTTGTTCCTTAAATGGTTAAAGTTAGCATATGCAGTGGTAGGAGTTTGTATCCAGTGATCCTGCCAGCAACTGACATGTCCGCCTCCATGGACATGACATCCACATCTGATTGAAGATGCTATCTTTTGGATCACAGAGAAAGAAAAAGACCCACAATACACGTTGATTTAAAGGTCTGTGAATTGTGAAATATGAAACATGTCAGACCAGCATTCTTTTCATCCACTTGAGCCATGGCAAAGGCCAGAAATCACTTTGCATGTTGGAGTATATCTGATGTTGAAATTGTGCATCTATAGATTTGAATGTCTTCAGTATGAGCTCTGTTTCCCAAGGTTTTCAGACAACTATGGAGAGAACCTAAAGCTTAGTGATCCCCACCAACACATTCTACAGCTACTTCAATACCAATGTACCTTCTGACCTATTGGTAGGTTTTGTGGGACAATTTATGAGTGTGGAGTTTGAGCCAGATAGTCCACAGTTTTCAAGTTGATGACACCTTACAACTCAGCCCTATGCTCTTGATCTCCTATAAGCTATGATTCACCATGATTGGGTTATAGTATGGATAATAAATACCTAAATCACAGATCTTAAAACTTAAACACATCAGATCAGGTCCACTCTGAAGTATTTACATACCAGATTGTCATTGGGTGTCTCTGTGCATGAGGTGAGATGTGGAAATGGCACCATTAGTTTTGCATCAGTCCCTCAAAACCTACCACTTCAAAGAGACTGCATATTAAGAAGCAACAATTAATTCAAACATGGTGTATTTCTCTACCTCATTCTGAAACATTTCCACACCCCTCCAAAACCTCAGATCCAATCTTCAGTCTTGTAAGAACTCCTAAAGCACTCAATACTTTTTCTAATTGCTGACTATAAGGATACAGGCTATTGATATTTGTATAATTTAAATAATCATAGTATAATGTGGCTGTCTTTCTAGAAGGCTACACCTCCATAAGTCTTCATTAGTCCCCTCTATGCACCGCTTTTCTTCTTGTTTATATCAATGTAATGTAATGTTTCCAGTAGCTTTATCATTTTATAATTATTAATGTTTGCCTCTACAACTTACGATTGTGCTACTGTTTCTTAGACACATTAACCTACCTGGTTGTTAATTTTCACCTGGCACATTTCACTCTCCAGTCAATAATTCAAAGACTATATCTTAGTTTAATTGATCCCTAGTGTTGGCAGTCACTGGGGATATTTACCAACTATCTACACTTATTTAGTATACCTATCATTACCAAGAGTTGTTTTTTTTCATGTTACAGGTGCCACTATTTTATTCACTAAAAGCCCATTTATAATCTTAGCACACTGCCTCATTATGTATATTTAGATTAATATATACATCTCATTATGACTACTACCTCCTTTTCTCTCCTCACCCCCATCTCCCCAAACACACACACACACACTCTTTCTCACTGTCATATTACCTCAGCTTCCCCATCTTACAGAGATACATAGCTATGTATACATAAGTTCATCATGTTCAATTCTTTAAAGGCATAGTAATACTTCGTTTTATCTTTATTTTATTTTGTAGGCATTAAAAAAACATGAAGAACAATATAAGTCTTATCTCTCAAACCTTTATGGTTTAAGAGATATTCACAAGCAAAGTATCCCCCCTGTTCAGCCAGATCAGAAGGGAGGTGCCCAGGTAGACTGCAGAGAGGGACAATCTTCAATTAAGATAAGGGAAAAAGCTGAAAAACTTGTCAAGGGGGGAAGGGCTTTCATTGTTTTTATACAAAGAAGATTGTCCCCTTCTGTTATCTGTCTGGTCTTACAACCAGATTCACATCTGAGAAGAGATGGCTTACACTAGGAAAAAGGGGCGGGAGGGGGAAACTTTGCTTGTGAATATCTCTTAAACCATAAAGGTTTGAGAGATAACACTTATATCGTTCTTCATGTTTTTTTAATGCCTACAAAATAAAATAAAGATAAAATGAAGTATTACTATCCCTTTAACTTTTTCAGTCCTGTATATTGATTTGCTAAAAAGGAGTTCATGCCATTCTGTAATATTTCCACTGTATCTGCTGACAACACATTTCTGTTAGTAAGTTATATATTTTTACTGATTTTACAATGAATAAACTAATCTCTCCTTTAATCTAATCTCAGTATATGGCCTTGTGTAATGTGTACAGTCCTCCTGCTGTCAGAGAATTCTTTTTATTGTACCTGCAAACATTTGTAAATAGCAATCATATCTCCTTATAGGCTCCCCTTTCCAGACACAATTTGGAAAGACTCTCTTAATTAAAGTCTTCCGTTTTCTTTATTAATTTTTTCACCTGCCATGTTCAAAAAGCCATTTTAATGAAAAAAAAATTCTGATCATGAGTTGGTGGTAAAAGTAATTTTCAAAATGTGTCAAAAAGAATTAAAATGGAGGAAAGATACCATTGGTAGACTGGTAGTGGGGTCAGGTCAGGAGGAGTCCATGGGAGGTGGCTACTACATCTAGACACAGCCTTATCCAGTTAAAGATACTACATAGAACATACTATTCACCACACTCATTATACTTAATGGGTCTTAGAGAAAATGACACGTGTGGTTGCTGTCAGGTGGTGGAGGGGAACATTTGGCACTTGATATGGGGCTGTGGGGCAATAACAGACTTTTGGGCCAAAATAATAGAGGTGATATCACAAGTTCTCTTATGACCTATCCCTCTCACCCCAAAAATCTGCATTCTATCTATACTTCCTGATGACCTGCATTGTGATCCAACTGGTAGGCTACTCAGGGAACTGTTGATTATGGCGAGGAAGATGGTGGCTATGGCCTGGATGTCTACAGAGCCCCTGTCATTTCATAGTTGTGCAGCTTTGGTTCATAAAAACCTTTCGCACTATAAATTCCTCTATGTACATAGAGGATCCCCAAAGAAATGTTATGATATCTGAGGGCTGTGGCTTGAGGCAGATCCTGCAGTGTTGATGTCTACTTAACTCCTGATCTGGCCATATGGGGTGATCTCTGGTGCTGTTAACTACATGCCAGACACATTTGAGAGCTCTTCTGTGCAGAGGGGCTCACATATTTGAGGTGCCATGGACTTGCTTCTGGGGGGGGGAGAACTCAGGGGATCCTCTTTCCTTTTTTTTCCCCTAGGGGGAAGTTGTTTACTTAGTTATGGCTTAAATTGAAAAAAATATATATATTTCAGGATGCAGCGAGGCAACTGGATATTCTATTGTATCTATTATTCTATGCTGCATATTTGTACTGTTTCAGTTTAATCCTTGCTGGCTATGTGCACTGTTACTTACCTTGGTAAACTTTGCATGTATAATTGACCCTTCTGTGTCCTCAATAAAAACGTCAACATAAGAAATGGAGGAAAGATGAGGAGCGACTTTTTTTCTACTAATACTGTTTTAAACTGTCTTCTACAGTTTTAAACCAAATAAGATAGAAGTCAGACAAATTTAAGCAGGAATTGCATTTTTATATACCTTTTTTCAGTTTACTGGGCAGTGACACAGGAAGGATTCTAGAGGGAAGGCTTTTTTATTAGTTGTAGCGGGATTCCTTGGACGTTTATACAAGAGGTTTGATGTGAGGACCAGAGTACTGTTGATACCATGAGACTTCAATATCCAGGCAAGTATGTATTTTGCAGTATACAAACACACTCATACACATTAATAGAGAGGAGATTTATTCATGGTGTGCAGGAACAATGGGAACAAATGAAATATCCATTGTTATCTGCAACTGAATTCTCACTCATCTTAACAAAGGTAAGAGGGAAAGAAAAACAATCTGATTCTCTACATAGATGGCACATATTGTAAAAGTTAAAAAAATCTTGCATATAGGAAATACAAGAACACTCAATCAAAGAACATAGTATCTTCGTAAACATAGTAAATTAGTTTGAAAAAAGACAAAAAGGCCATCATGTTCAACCTTTACCACAGTCTAACCCAGAGCATAGATATGTTTATATGGTTAAACAGGGGAGGCTAAGCCCATTACAAGATGTGTTAAATATCCCAAGCAGACCAGAAAATAGCCAAGTCTGTAAAAAAATGGTGACACAAACTTTTAGGTATATTAGTCAAAAGAGAGAATGATAAAGAGGCAAAATATGATTAAAGTCATAAAATAGTAGAAAAGTTAAGGGAGACAATAAAAGCTGACAGTCTAAATAATAATTTCCTTACAGGTATCCTGGGCATCACATCAGAGAGTCCCTCAACTCCCAAACCCAGGCATGTGCAGAAAAAAACTTTAGAACCCCCCTCCCCCCGGCCAGTCCCAGGGATTCACGTGTCCTTCCAGACAGGAGAAGAAGCATCATGGTTTTTTTAACATCCCTCTGGGTTTCTTTTTGGCACCCAAACTAGGGTCGGAGCGGACAAATCTGGACACTGGCTTCTTTTCTCCTGCCCCTCAGCCAGCTCTTAGTGCTATCCATGGTTTCCACTAGGGATCTGTACCATTTTCATACACAGAAGCAGCTGCTTCTCTCAGGGCTGGCCAGAGCTTGAGTAGAGCAGATTAGTAGAGCCTCTTCCTGGAGAAGCGTTCATACTTTCACTCAGGATTATCGTCTGTTCAAGCAACAGAGAAGGATGATTTGGGTTATAAGGAATTGGAAGCAATTTTGTAATCCCTCCCTATCTGTTCAGCTTTTTTGTCTCCCTGGTGTGTTGCCCAGGAAACCCGAAGGGAAGGGGGAATTTTTCTTACCTGTCAATTCCTTTTCCTTTGGGTCTCCAGAGGCAGCACACAGACTTCCTTCCCTTTATTTCTAATTCATTTTCATATGTTTGTGTCTGATCATTTTTGTTTCAACACTGGGGATGGCAGAAGAAGGAAGGTCCTTTTAAGTTTTTCTTCACCTGTCATGGTTTGGGAGGGGCAGGGTTCTCAGGTGTACTAACTGAGGAGACCTAAAGGAAAAAGAATTAACAGGTAAGAAAAATTCCCCATTCTGCTCAATTACAGAAGGCTGTAAACAAAGGACCAGTATTCCCTCTGAGCTGCACAAATTCTTATCCCTCCACTCAGGAATATCAATGTCCTGTCCATACCAGCCCCTAATAGAGCATTTGATGCCTTCCACAATACATTGAATAAAGCTCCCACTGCTGGTCAGTGCTGGAAAATATAAGTCCATATTGGGCAGCCAATCAGTAGCTCCCATCCTGCACTGAGGAGAAATCGCATCAGGAACAGATGGAGTCAGGCTCTACTTACCTTTTACCTTTCCTTTGCTATTAGCTATGCAAATCCATAATATAATTGTATTCCATTCAATTGCCTGTCTGAGTCATACCCCTAATTCTCCAAATTTAACACCACCATAATGCTGCCTTAGCTTGATCTCCTATAGGAAGCAAAATACCTAGAATCTAGTGATAGATATGTACACAGTTACATAGCACATATGTATGTTGTTCTGCTGGCTGCTTTTTCTCTGGGGCTCTGAAACAACACAGTGGAAGCCACAAAGTCTAAGACAAAGCACCAGTGTGTGTGTGTGTTTGTGTTTATGAGTGCATTTGTATCTCTGTGTGTGTGGGGGGGTCCCTTTAATCATGTTTTTCCAGTTATTGTGATCCACTTTTGCCATTGCAGCATGGTATAACTCAATATCATTACAATAACCACATCAAAGCTTTCAGTACTACAAGGACAGATACATGCTTGCCACCTAATTGGAATGGCATGGATGCAGATATAATTCCTTCTAGCACAGCCAAAGTCAGCATGGTTACAAACATTACCTATATTAGCCCTTGCAGTTCTGTAAAGCAAGATATATGTCTGCGACCAAATGAGAATTTTTTAAGAAAGTCTATGTCATTGCAGGACAGGGATGGGGTAAAGACTGAAATCCTGAAGTTCTTGAAGAACCATCACCTAACGGGGACTAGGGTTGGGTGAAACTTCTCTACGTGTTCCCACGAGAAATTTCATGAAAACCACGTTGTTATCCGCTTTTATGCGAGAAAATCCGCTTTAAAACTCGCGGTTAAAATTTTCGCATCTTTCGTTCATTGTCCAAAATCTTTCACCATTTATTCAATGGCTAAAAAGTTTTCGACCATTGATTTACATTGTTTTCGCACTTACGCTATAAAAACATGACGTTTTTACTGAAGGCAGACACAATAGAAGCAGCTACAGAGTGAAATAGATATGCTGTGCTGTTATCTTGTGATATTTAGCAAAAATTGAGGCAGGAGAGGCTTATAGTGACTCCTATCACTATGGGCAGCAAAAAGAGGAACTGGAAGGACCCTTATTATGTGTCCACTGAGTCTGAGGAGCAGGAGGAGGAGGAAGTGAGCAGTACTGGAACAATGCCATCCAGTCCCCCTAAATCACCCCAAGGGATCTTGGGGAATTTAATGAGAAGGGAAAGAGAAAGGGAATGGGAAGGAAGGGAGAAAAGGGTATGGGAAGGGAGGGCGAAAAGGGTAGTACTAGTGAGAGCAGGACAGATAAGCTGCATGTGCCTGCTGCAAGACGTGCTGCCCCTGCTGCCAGTGCCACCATTGCTGTTCCTGCAGCCACTAGTGTTGTACCTGCTGCCATATGTGCTGCCCCTGCTGCCAGTGCCACCATTTCTGATCCTGCAGCCACTAATGTTGTACCTGTTGCCTGACATGCTACCCCAGCTGCCAGTGCCACCATTTCTGTAACTGCAGCCACTAGTGTTGTACCTGTTCTATTGCCAGACATGCTGCCCCTGCTTCCAGTGCCACCATTTCTGTAACTGCAGCCACTAGTGTTGTACCTGTTGCTAGTACTGAACCTGCTGCCAGTGCTTAACCTGCTGCTAGTACTGAACCTGCTCCCAGTGCTGAACCTGCTGTCACCAATACTTTGCTGCTGCTACTGTTTCTTGTAGTACTCAGGGGGGAAGGAGAAAATTATGCCAAGTGTGACAGCAGGGGATCCTCTGTCACATTGCTCGTCACCACCTCCAGGCAGCAGTGAGATGTCTGGAATAGAGCAGCAGCAGCAACAACAGCATATAGGGACTAGTGGTGGTGGTGATGATGCTAGAGAAGCTGGTGTGGAAGAGACATTGATGGCTTTTTTACCAGAAACTGAGAAGGAATGGGAGACAGGGATGAGGATGGGCATCACCACTACCACCACCACTAGCAATAACATTTTGGAATTAGAGGAATTTTCAACTACACTAATTCCTGCTGATGCTGAGATTCAAGGGCAGCAGGATGCTGAGGAGCAGGCTAGTGTGCCACAGACCACCGTGGGCACATTGGGAATGGGGTCCACAAGTGATTTGGGACTAGGACAGGTTCCACTTGCCAGGAGTAGCAATACTTCTGATCCTAGTTGCAGTGCTGAATCTGAGGCAGTAGCAGTAACAGCAGCAACATTATCTGCTGCCACAGATAATGAAGGGGAATGTGGAGGACAAGAAGAAAGAGGCTATTCTTCTCCAGCTGTTCCCTTTCCCCTGAAGTCATAATGGGTGTGGGACTATTTTTCTGTTGGGGCAGGCACAGTGCAGTCATCAGCAATGGCACTGTGAACAATTTGTGACAAGTCAGTGAGAAGAGGAAAGGAGGGAACACACTTTGGCACAATGCCCTGATATCACACATGAAACACAGACACCATGACATTTACTCCAAACATGTTAAAGATAAACACCCGCCACAGAAATCAAGCGCCGCTTTTGCTGTCCCTGACTCTCCAGAAAGGCAACAAGAGGTGAGGTGGAGATCAAAGAGGAGGAGGGATAGAACAACCCAGGCAGAGACTGAAAGTTCCAGGATGAGTGAAACAACTAGCTCGCCATCACCTTCTAGGGTAACTACATCTTCTGCCAGTCCTCCTTGTTCATTACCTCCCCTGCCAAATGATAGCCACTCTGTTAATGTTAGGATGTGGCAGTTCGTCTCTACCCATTGCACACTGTGTGGTGCACTGACCACACATGTCAGTGTGGTGGAGGAGAATCGCAATCAGTGCATCAAGCGGCACCTGAGGAGATTCCATCCTGCAGAATATGCTAAGATGGTGGCAGGGAGGGTTCATCATTACTATTAAACTGTCAGCAAGTTGTCATGTGTCCTTATCTGGTCTGGAAAATGGGTACAGTGACAGCGGCAGTACTTGGTTTCGGGCGTCATGGTGTTTGGATACAGTTGTGCCCCCAGATGTTATTTACCACACACACACTGTGCACATTGCAGTTGCTGATGAGAACCACAGTTCCTGCTCTCAAGGGAAAAAAATATATTCTAATAACAACACACCCACAATTTTGGAGGAGGGGCAGGTAGAGAAGATTTAATGGCCAACTTCTTCTTTTCTCCACATAGACTGGGGCTACTTATACTGCTGCTACTGCCTCAGGCACATCACTGGAGTCAGTCGTGGCAAGTGAAAGCTTCATCATCCATCTTCCATGTTACTGCTATTGTTGATCCCATTCCCATTTAGCTGCCTAATCATCCTGCTGCTTAAACAACTCAGCAGCAGCAGAACGAACAACAGTTGCAACTCAGGACTCAGAAGGACATTTGACAGTGGCCACTGGCCAACATGACCTACTGGCATTAGTCCAGTAAGGCATTTTTATTTTTTTCTCAGGGCTTGTATTTTGAAAAAAAAATAAAAAAATTTAAATAAATAAATAAATAAAACTACTCCTACAAAAAAATAAACAATTCTTGGGGGGTTTGTGTCTAACAAGCCTAAGTCCTACAAATCAATGTTTCCTTAGGACTTGTGCCAAACAAGCTTAAGTCCTACAAATCAATGTTTCTTCAGGGCTTGGGCCTCTAATAAGTGTAAGTCCTACAAAGGCCTCTAACAACAAATCAAACAAATCATTCTCTACAAAATACTCTATCAAGTCAAGTATCAGTCCACCCCAGTGGTAGCTTATGTCAGGGGGTTCCTGTCTCTGTCACGTTAAATACAAATTTCTTATTTATTTTTTATTAACTGTCCCCCCAGTAGCAGTCAAGAAAGCCCCCCAAACAAATTCCCTGTTCAAATGATTCATTCATTCACCAACACAGGCACCCTCCTCAGACCCCTTTATACCATGTCTTATGGTTTATATTTTATTTAGAATTTCTTTTTTATTAAGTGCCCCCCAATCCCAGTAAACAACCCCCTCAAAAATCATGCCCTGTTCAACTGATTCTTTCCCCACACCCCACCAAAACAGGCACCCTCATGCCCCTTTTATACTGTGCCTTTGGGAAATAAAATATTATTTGTAATGTGTTATGTGTAACTTCTATGTTGATTTCAATGGGTGAAAAAGCAGAAAAAAGCGGAAAATCGACACGGGAAATTTTTTTTTCTCCAAGCAGAAAATGCAATTTTTTGCTGATTTCATGTAGAATAGATGAGATAGTGCAAAGCTAGACAAAAGACACAAAACGTGAAAGGATACTATCTAAGTGTAGTATTTATTGTGAAACAAATAGATAAAAACAAGTAAAAGATACACTCACATTTGGCCCATCTTGGGCTGTATGCATTACAAAGGTCCCTTCCTCTAGTAGCCAACGAGACTGTGTCCCCGTAATCCTTGTACTGAGAAGTTCCGTTTGATGTACCTTGGCCGTAAGGCTCAATGTAAATGCAGAATCCACAGTAACACGTTATTGCATTATTGGCCATAACGTGGCCTACATTCACAAGGCAAACACCGGACTCTCCCGGTTACATATCCCCGATTGGACTGCTAACACCACTATGCATATAGAGAGCATTTGGGATCAGTCGGGGCCACTCTTACATCTTCAATTAAGAGCATCATCGTGTTACTGTGAATGCTGCATCTACATCGAGCCTTATGACCAAGGTACATCAAATGGAACTTCTCAGTACAAGGATTACAGGGACACAGTCTCGTTGGCTACTAGAGGAAGGGACCTTTGTAATGCATACAGCCCAAGATGGGCCAAATGTGAGTGCATCTTTTACTTGTTTTTATCTATTTGTTTCACAATAAATATTACACTTAGATAGTATCTTTTCACTTTTTGTGTCTTTTGTCTCATCTACTCTACATTTCATTGACTTTATGGTGGACAAGGCCACTTTTTGAACGGGATTAGCAGCAACTGACATCTTCACAATTTGTGTTTTCATCAACTCCATCCATCATCTCCATCATCCTCATTTCATCTTCATTTTTCATTCATATGTTTTTCATTGTCTTCATCATTCATGTAGATCTCTGGACAGACTATCGAGGACTTGTTTAAATATATTTTCTTACTTCTTATGGTGGATATTGAATCTATTGAATTTATTTTATTAATTTTATTATCTTTATAAATGATTGTTTTGTGACATATTTTATTTTGGTCATATTTTTGCGCAGGTTTAGTATACATATTGTTCACATTTTGCTGATTTCAGTTTGAGGCAGAAAGTTTGCACTGTTACTACCCATTTCATATTCTCCCCGTGTGCGTTTGCTGGACATTATTACGCTACTTTGTGTGATTTTACAGTGAAGTACACAATAGGTCTGTTTGTGCGTGAATGTGATGTTTTATCCTTTAAAAAATACTCTATGTCTCTCTCTTCTAGTATCTCCCTCAGTCACAGCTCATGTCAGGGTCCCTGTCTTTGTTACCTATCAAACCGTTCTTTTTTTCAACTGACTGTCCTCCCCATCCCTATTCCTAAAAGACAAAAACCACACTCCCTGTTCAACTGCTCCTTTCCCCAGACTCCCCTAGCACAGAGACTACAGCCAGAGCTGGAACAATCAGTGTTTTTCATTTATCCCAAATTATATTTTGTGTATATGAGCACAGTCATCACAGACTGTTACTCAGTGAAGACGGGGGGGGGGGATGAAGAAACCCACTAGAAGCTGATTGGCTGGGAGGTGCGTAAGCACACATTCCATCCAACTGGAATCCATTTTGAACAGAGACTGGTCATATAAAAAGCTATTGCTTGTTCAAAATTCCCTCATTCTGACGCAACAGCCTGATAGGAATGAGGGGGGAGCTTTTTCACTAGCATTCCTGCTGCAAGCAGCAGAGGCGGCATCAGCAGAGATATTTTTAACGCTTTGGGAGGCCTTTTATTTATTAGCCAAATGAATGCCTTACACTTTTTATTTAATGGCAGCATATTATTTTTAACAGACATGCCAAACTGCATTTAACCCTTCAAGTGCCAAAATTCAGGCATATCTTTGGGGCTTTTTTTTTAACATCTTGCATTGACATTTTTTTCTTTGTAAACTACAGATTGGAAAGCAGACTGAAGAAAGAAGACAAAAGATAACAGAAACCAGAAGACTTAAGAAGAAGACGGACAGTGGATGATAGGTAAGTGTTACACAGATATGGGTGTTAGGATAGTGTTAGGGCTAGTATTGTTGGACTTTACTGTTAGGGAATGTGTAGGGTTAGTGTTTGGAAGGGTGACTGTGTGTTTGAGCTAATGCTCAGTACTTGACAGTGTTTTTTTTTCTCTGATGTTCCCAATATTTAGGCTATTTAAGCTGCCAAGACAGGGAAGGCCTCTTTCTACAAAAGGGAGAATTGAAAAGGTCAGGATACCAGAATATTATGGTTGTCAGGGCTGATTGCATGTTTGTCAGCAGTCCATAAGTATCTGGCCAGTGATAGAAGTTTGTTGTTTTGTCTCTGTCCTCCAGAACACTATATTTGACTAAATAGCATTAAGTAAGAGCAGTAAGTGCAGACTGCCAGTCTACTAGTTATTTACATCCATAAACTCAGTTTAAGTTATATGGATGTAAATACAATCAAATTACAACTGGTAATCTGCACATCTTCCTCTTATTCATTGTTTCATGTCAAATCCAGTGTTTCTAGAGTACACAGCTAAAACAAGAAAGCTGTGTCACTGTCCAAATACTTATGGACTGCACTGTGTGTGTCCTAAAATTCAAAATACAAAGTAAATGGAATGTGATGGCCCAAGACACAAAAAAGGTTAAAAAAAATGCTACTCTTTTGTTAGCCCTAGATTCACTCTCATTTAAAGGGATAGTAATGTTTCATAATAAAAGCAGCTCTAATTAATCATCATGGTATTTGGACTTTGGAGAGTGTTATTTCAATTCTGTCAGAGTTATAGTTCACGAGTAATTCAATAACAAAGTATCGTCCTCCTGCCCCTTTTACTGCTGTAGCACTGTTCAGCCAGAGCAGAAGGGAGGTGCCCAGGTAGACTGCAGAGAGGGACAATCTTCAATTAAGATAAGGGAAAAACCTGAAAAACGTGTAAAGGGGGGCAGGGCTTTCATTGTTCTGATAGCAAGAATATTGTCCCCTGCTGTTATCTGTCTTGTCTATGGACTGCATTCCACATCTGAGAAGAGATGGCTTACACTAGGAAAAAGGGACGGGAGGGGAAACTTTGCTTGTGAATATCTCTTAAACCATAAGGGTTTGAGAGATAAGACTTATATCGTTCTTCATGATTTTTTAATGTCTACAAAATAAAATAAAGATAAAATGAAGTATTACTATCCCTTTAACAGAATCTAAGCCTTCCTACTACAGTTTTCACCATGACATTGAATATATTTTTTTCCTCCCCTTTGTCTGACAATTTTCCAGTCCTGACTTGTGGGCGATTTTCTGTTAATCAATATTAGCCTCTCCAGGTGAAAGTCAATGAGTCGCCAACTGACTCAAAGCCATAACAGGATGAGTCCTTGATGTTTATATAGTCTCCAAAAGGGCTCACTTCTGATCATAAGATTGTTCCTCCATGTAACTTCTATCACCATAGCAACTAGGCAAGCATAGGCCAATAGGTACGTCTGTGTTTGTGTTGTGTCTTTCCTGAAGAAAGGATTTGCCTGACATTTCAAAACTAGACAGCCTGTAGATGAGACCAGTCTGATATAGTTATGTACATTACTATTGTAATGGTATATGCAAACAAAAAAGTGACTTGACAGCCAATGAGAGACACCCATACTTTAGAACAAAACACTTATGCTTATCACCTTTTTTGACGGTTTCCCTAAGTTGAAAGGTCATCCCAGGCATGGACCCTTTCATTCTATGTGCCTAGAAGGAATCAGCTGCACCACACCAATGAGTTCCACATAGGCCAAAATTATGTCTGTGATTGTGCAGAGAGGATTTGCATGATATTTTGGACCTGGACTGCCTGTGGGTTGCACCAGTCTGACATGGTTATGGAAATTTCCCCTCTATAATAGCATATGGGAATGAAAAACATGACTTGAACATGACTGAGAGCCATTCTCAGTCTTCACATTCTTTGTTTGCATGTCTTACTACGAAAACAAAGTACGGTAATGTAGAAATAAAGCAGGTCTCTGCCATATAGCATGTCTTCATTCAGATAAGCAGATATATAGTTGCACAATGCAATAGCTGTAAAGGCACACTATAACATGAAAGAAAAGCATTTTTTGCAGCTCTGTATAATCATCCATAGTAAACTGTATCTGGAACTATAAAAAAAAAGTGTGAAACTGTGACATTTTAAAGGGATAGTAATGTTTCATAATAAAAGCAGCTCTAATTAATCATCATAGTATTTGGACTTTGGAGAGTGTTATTTCAGTTCTGTCAGAGTTGTAGTTCAAGAATAATTCAATGACAAAGTATCCCCCTCCCACCCCTTACTGATGTAACACTGTTCAGCCAGATCAGAAGGGAGGTGCCCAGGTAGACTGCAGAGAGGGACAATCTTCAATTAAGATAAGGGAAAAACCTGAAAAACTTGTCAAGGGGGGCAGGGCTTTCATTGTTCTCATAGGAAGAAGATTGTCCCCTTCTGTTATCTGTCTGGTCTTACAACCAGATTCCACATCTGAGAAGAGATGGCTTACACTAGGTAAAAGGGGCAGGAGGGGAAACTTTGCTTGTGAATATCTCTCAAAGCATAAAGGTTTAAGAGATAAGACTTATATTGTTCTTCATGTTTTTTTTAATGCCTACAAAATAAAATAAACATAAAATGAAGTATTACTATCCCTTTAACACCTTTTAGTGTAATGCGTTGCCAGTATGTCTGTCAGAGAAGTAGTTAATGCTTTCAGTCCCAGAGGGGTCTCCAAAGCATTGCTTCACAATGCACTGGATACCCCTCTGGCACTCAAAGGTTTAAACCACTTAAAAAAACACAATGATTTTGCATGCTAGCTCCTAGAAGGGGGCAGCATATTTTTTTTTATCCTCAGTTGCAGTTTGTTTGGTTTGGGGAAACTGAGCAATCTCTTATATAGCAGAGATAAATCTTGCACAGATGAGGCTGCATCTTCTACAAAGCAGGGTCAAAAGCCTGTGGCCCCTCAGATGGGCTATTTATTTTATTTGTGTAAAATTCCAGTAGACAAAGCACAGAATGTTCGGTGTTCAAAAATTGCTGAGCCCTTGGGTCAAGGGAATACAAGTTAAATGCTTAACAGAAAATGTATTTTCAAGAATGAAATTGCTACTTAAGCAATAATGTGGGAAAGATTTATCTTGCAAAGTTTTATAGGTGGTGCGACGCATTCCACTCTTGCCCAAAAATCTTCTAACATCTTACTGCATTTTGTACCCAACCAATTCACAGCCTAAAAAGCCTGCACTATGTTACAAAGCACTGAGAATAACAAAATGCTGTATACTGAACCACACACACTAGAATTTATTAGTGGCGAACTGCTCAAAGTTGCACATGTGCACATGCTACTGTACACCAGTGTTTTATCTATCACAGGCCTGAAGTACACCTAAACACTCAGGTTTTCAGAATCTCCCTGCCACAACACATGTAAACTAATCAGTATGAAATATCCACAAATTAACCATGTGTTCTGGCAGGGAAATTCTCAAAACCTGCACTGAAGGGGCACTTTAGGGCCTCAGTTGTGAAACTCTGCTGTAGGCATTTCTAACTTATCCACTGACATTGTTTTCACACAGGAAGTTCCTCTGCAAACTTTTTGAAACAAAAAGTGGGCAATAATTTTAGAAGAGGTTTTCAGAATTTTGCTATCCATCTGCTTAGGCATATTTCCTGTAGGTAAATTTCTAGGTGTATATATGTAAAGTGCATAGTTTTTCTTACCATACACTATACCTAAAGTTTCAGTTATTTTAAAAGCCCTATATCACCTGAGTACACTGACATCATGACCTGCACAGGCCCCAAATTAACAGGAGCACAAAGGATCTTTTTAATTCTCTGAAAATGGGCATTCCATTGGTTATATGGTAAAATATCCATAAAGAATTAAATAACCATATAACCACATATATTTCATGAAAGCAGGAAATTTGGAGAATCAAAACCTTTCTGAAACATCATCCTGTGAAAAATTATCATGCAAGGAAATTTCATTACACATAGGGAATTATACATATTTTTCAGAAATGTACACAAAACACATTTTTACAACACAGTGTATATAAATTCTAAATATCTCCTAAGCACAGCTATACCCGGTATGTATAGGTGCATACAGGTATGTTACTTTAATGGGCCCCAAATTGGTAACAGAGCATAATCATATTTAAAATTATGTTTTCAAGGAGAAAACAAAAACCCAGGATGACAAGATTTGAAAAAATAAGTACCCCAGTTTATTGTAACCATCATGGCACACCTAGTTGTTTTGCTTTTGATCTTCAGATATTGCGCCCAGGGACTTACACAAGAACTGCCGCACAAAACTTTTTATCCATTGACTAACCTTAAGCGCTTGCAGTTAACATGGAAAATCAACAACAACAACAGTTATCCAGAGAGCTATGCTCATCATGCAAACCACAGAGCTAACAATCAGACAAGAAGTCTAACCCAAAGAGCTTGCAATTGTGTATGTTTTTATGCTTCTTTTCAGTTTATCAGTTTTTCACATTTGTAATTATTTAACCCTCAGTGACACCAGCATTGATGTTATTGTGGGTTCCTCCAATTTTGGGGAGTTGTAATGAATCTAGTGAGACCCTGATCAGCTCCCCATACATTGCTGTGAGCAGCTCTCTCACTGACAGCTGATCCTGTGTTGTTGGCAGACAAATAATATGACCATCTCTCATTGAGAAAGCTCACCATATGCCTCAATTAATGGGAGCAGTGATCAGGGGAAATACTTTGTGGTTTTGGCTGACCAAGGATTTGGAAGACTCTTCTAAGACATTTGGCTCTATGATTCTTGTGAGCCATGGAACTTTGAACTGTTCTACCCAGTTTGCCTACCTTGGTAACCCCCAGGGTACCAAACCAAGTCTTTATTATCCCCCTTGTCCACGTATGGAGACATCTGGGACTTTTATGAACTGTGTGACATAATAATTTGTTGTGTACTCATATTGATGGTTCATGTTTGTCATTACTTTGGTACTCCACCAGATAAATCTTTTTATGATTCCCCAGAATCCCTTACTTTTGACAATTTGGATGTTGCCAATTCTGTAAATATGCAGTCTCCTATTATTATTCCTTTAGATGGACTAATAAATCATGTTATTGAGTGTCATTCTGCAATTGAAGAAGGGGGTGTCATGGGTAATTGTTGGTATTGAGATCAATAAAACTGAGTTTGGGGTATATAATGGTTCAAGAACGATTCACAATTTAGCTACTTATTTTTTATTATAGCACTGTGTATACAAGGTCACATGCAGTATGTGTTAGACATTGTGCTTATACTTACTGTTTTTGTGTCTAGAGCCTTATCTTTTGTTTATAGAAAACTCCCTGCTTGGTAAACAAGGCCTGTTCATTTTTTTCATTTTTTGTTGTAACATGCTTGGCGCTAACCTCATTGTGAATCGGAATGACTGAATTTGGATAAAGGTCATTCATTTTGAGCCAAAGTATAGAATTTTTACTAGATGTGGAGAAAAAGGTGTGGAAAAGCTTATTTGCTGATTGTTTATATATATATATATATATATATATATATATATATATATAATGATACAAGTGATAATTTACAGAACAGAGAGAGAAATTATCTCTATGCAAGTCTAATAGATTTCTTATTACTTATACTCTGTTATTTATACTGGATTTACTAATGATATTTACTAATCATACTTTTTATATTTCTGAATAATTTATAGCATATGCATAATAAATATATACCTGTTTAAGTATATTTGAAACTCTTGCCCCTTTCTTTATTGTACTCACTATATTCTATATTTTCTATATTTTCTACATATACAAAATCAGGGGTATGTGAACTTTTACTTAGAGTAGAGTATAACTGCCCCCTGAGACTTTATATGGGGAGAAAGGTACAACCCATTACAATAGACTGTGATCACTGCCCCCATTATACTGAAAAATGATTCCTGTGAGTAAAAGGTAGGGCTAGAAGGCTTCAAGTTCTTTCCTCTTGCTGGTATTGATCACACATAGTGATTTGGTAGGTGATCAATACTGAGATGGGGCATCAGTAGGGTCTTCATACCTCCTAAAAGTGGTCTGAATTAAATTAAAATAAATTAACCTGGAAGCCCAGGGGGAGACTGCCAATGCCATATCCGATATGGGATTAGCTATGCATGTTCACATGGAGGGCTTGGCACATCAGGGATAATAAGTATATTGACCATCTATTGTCAGGATACCACAAAAGCATAAATGCAAACATTTTCCTTTCCCACATTTACCATTCAATTTATAATTTAGTGGAAGTGGCATTTCTTAAGTCTTAGAAAAGGTTTGAGACTTTACTCTTATGGAGTAGGGATGACATCTGATGCCAAATGTAGATTTGTAGTTAGATGCAGTCAGATTTAATAAGGAACATAGGTTGCACAGAAAACAAAAGCAAAATACAACAAAGTCAAACCAAGCCCATCCTGGACACTAACTACAACTACTCAAACTTCCAGATGACGAAACTAGACAGCTAAGTGGTTTGCTAGTCACCAATTCTAACACACTGGGAGAAATGAATGAATCTGCCAGCACAGCTTATTTTCTGCTCTTAGATGTTGGTATCCAAATAATATGGCCACACCTCTAGTATGTACAATTGGTTCTTAAACTGTGTTCTGTGGAACCTCAGGACTCTCTGAATTTGTCCAAGGGATTCCGCTGGTAAATTTCCATAAGGGTGGACAGTGGAACAAGGCTGTATTAGCAGACAGTGAAGCTGACGTACTGACAAGAAGCAACTCTGGAGCAAACCAACTGTACCATGGGAGTCAATTAAAACATTTCAAAACCAGGAATGCATTAGAGACATTTCTAGCGTTCAAGGGATTAAAGCCTCATTTAAATCAGTTGGAACTTTTATTTTTCCCATATGTCACAGTTGGATTGCTAGAGAATTGCTCCTGTGTTTGTTATTGCTTTTTGGGGGGAGGTGTACGTAAAGCTCTGTGAGTGGTTCTGGGACTAACAGAAGACAGAGACATTTCATAAAATGTTGTCTTTTTTGAGGCTTTTGTAATAAATGATCACTATAACCAAGCCCCAGATACAATTATTTTGTACCAGTTCCTTGATATATTTTAGCTAAATAATTAAGCATTCAAATACATATGACATTGATACAAGGTTAACTCCTTGAATGCTAGAGAGGCCAGCAACTAATCATGAGGCAATGCTTTTGGAGACCTATCTAGCATCCAAGAGGTTAAAGATTTTGAATGAATGAATGAATGTTTATGTATATAGCACCACAAGCCATTTACAATTTAAGGATCTAGACATTACAGTGTTACAAGAGTTTTGCAAAGTGAAAGTCCCTGCTTGGAAGCTTACAATCTAAAGTGGTACAGGGAGACATACAGCGTATGTATGGGTTAAGTGCAGAATACAGTGCTAGTGTCCTGGTGTGGATAGAGGACACAAAAATAAAGTAAATTATAGGAGCCTTGGGTGTATGAAGTCAGTGCCTTCTAGCTTATAGAATTGTTCCATATGGTTTTTGTGTGAACGTAAGGGTTAAATAGGATGATAAATTTGACATCCTCTGTTCTAGAACATATGATCACTTTAACCCTCTGAGTGCCAGAGGGGTGCACAATGCATTGCAAAGAAATGTGTTCTGTAGCACCCTGAGACTGAAAGGGTTAATGCATACCAACACACACACACACACAGCCAGCTTTAGACTTTAATGACAGCAAGCCCCAAACACCTCTCATGTAGCATGAGTAGGAAAATGGACTATTTTCCTTTGTAGCTCTATAGTACACAGTGTTAAACAAAGTGCAGAGGAACACCTTGAAATATCCACTCTCATCCCTTTTGCACAAGCAGCGAAAATGGGAGAATTTTTTCTCTTAGATATTAGTACATATGTCTTAGGCATATGTCTTAGTCAACACCTTTTTCTGAGTGACAGGCAGTACATAGATAAACAACCCATCATTCATTCAAGATAAGTCAAATAGACAAGGGCTGCAATTTGACATACTGTGACACTTACACACACACACACACTCACTCCAGCATCTGCAAGAGGAAGAGGGAAAAGCATATATTGAGGGCGGTGGGTGATGCACCAGCTGTTGTGAGCTTCATTCTGTTGCTACAAATGGGTGTAGACACAGGTCTAACCTGTACTATAAAAACTAACACTTCCATCCTTGGGAGAGAGAGAGATAATTTTGACACTAGCTAGTTAGTTGTATAGTGGCAGACAGGCAAAGAAGGAGACCTGAAATTGATTGCTGGTGCAGGGAGTGTGGGTGTGATTTGTAGAAAGTGGCATTGACAGTGACACTGACAGACACAGACAGTTAAAATTAGTAAATAAACAAATAAATACAAACATTTGACTGATAGGTGACACAGACAGAGACACGCATGAAATTCTTCCCTTGAGTTGCGACTGAGAGTAGACATAGATCATACATTATTTTCAGACAAACAAAACATCACTCCACATACTAACAGCTGGGTGGTGTAGTTTACAGTTAAAATCAACATTAATTTTATTATGTATACAAAACATGCTAGTGGCAGTGGTAAGAGGAAAGGAGTAAGAGGAGTGTATGGATATGTGGGTGATAATAAAGTCATACTGCAGAAACTGACTGAAGTCATGGTTTCTGTAGCTTATGTCGTAATTGATGATGATCCTCCCTTTCACAAGGAAGCCATGTTTAAAAGTTATATCAAAAAAGTCTCACCACCTGTATTAGAAGTAACGTAAAGAAGACAAGAAGTCATATTCTAGTGTTGCTGCCATAGTGGAATAGAATTTATCAGTGAGACCAAGTGTTGTATCAGACAGATGGTAACACTCCGGTGCAAACTGGATCAACATTTTCTTCAGTAACAACAGTATCCATATCTCCTACTCTGGTTGTGCAAAAGCAAAGCACTGAAGGAGATGACTCTGAGTTAGAGATGACAAGAGTCACTGAGTCCCCACACCCACTGCCATGTCCACCACCCTGACCACTACTAGTAGTATGTTTTTATATAGTAATATAATAAAGCTAATGAGACTGAAGAAATACATGAAATATACATGTAAATACATCCAATTTCAGCCATGGCTTTTGACCTTATGCTGATCCAGAGGAAGGCTAATATAACCCTATTAAATCTATTTTCAATTAAGCCTCAAGTAGGTAAAGCAATGCTTTCCAACTCCAAAAGGCAGTGTTTTTGTTCTCTGGATCAATATCATCTGCTTTTAAACCAACTATTATAATTCTCAATATTGTTCTGAGCTAGAAAGTTATCCATTGCCTTTTTGAAAACAACTACAGTATCTGCAAACACAGCATTCCTAGGCAAAGACTTTCAAAACATTACTGCCCTAACTGTAAAAAAAAAAAAAATCCCTGTCTTTATTTAGTTGAAAAAGCCTTCCCCCTAGTCTTAATAGATGACCTCTTGTTTTTTGCTGTTGACTAAATAGTTCTTCAGTATTGACCTAGAATACATTTGTAAATGGTAATCATATCATCCCTTAGATGTCTCTTCTCTAATGTAAACAAACCCAGTTTGGCTAGTCTCTCTTTATAACTCAGATCCTCCAATCCCTTTATCAGTTTTGTTGCATGTCCCTGCACTTTTTCCATCAATAATGTCTTTTTTAAGAACCGTTGCCCAAAACTGTACTCCGTATTCTAGATGAGGCCTAACCAAAGATTTATATAGAGGTAGAATTATATTCCCATCCAATAACTATATGCCTTTTTTATGCAGGATAGTACATACTGGCTCATGCAGCAACTGAGTGACACTGCACACTGCTGTGAAGTCTATTGTCTATCAGTACTCCTCAAGTAGTTTCCCATTTAGGGTATATGTAACATGTTAGTTTCTGCTGCCCAAATGTATAACCTTGCATTTATCTATATTAAACCTTGTCTGCCACTTTTCTGCCCATTCACTCAGTGTATCCAAATTTTTCTTCAGGAAAAAAATTCCGTTCTCTATGTATTTCCTTATGCAGTTTACTGTCATCATCAGCGAATAATGGCACTTCCCACTTGGTAAATAATTTCAGGCAAAATGTACAGTTTTCCCACTTTTTTCACCTACCTCATTGCATTGAGATGAATGTGAACATTGAATTTACACACAACAAATAGCAAATTTTATTTCCCACAGGCATACTATAAAAAGGTTATGCCTGTGCCTGTGTTCGTGGAGTGTGGTGAAATAATCAGTTGAACAGGGAATTTTTATTTGGGGTTGTTGTTGACTAGGATTGAGGGAACAGTTAATAAAAACAATTAAAAAATTAACAAAATAAGACATGGTATAAAATGGTATCCTTTTAAAAGGTTGCACGCAAAAGAGCATGCGACCATATGAAACAGTTACCATGTCTCCATAATAAAAATGTCAACATGAGAATCTCACACTGCATGACAGTGCAAGATTCTCATGTCAAGTACTGAAAGGTCTCCTGCTGCCCTGGCTGTATCACATCATGCTGCCCCAGAGCTGTAATAATATTAATAGTGTTTCATTTTCTTGTGCTACATGCTTCCCCGGAGCTGTAATAATGCTTCATTTTCTTGTGCTCTGTGCTGCCCTGGAACTGTAAAAATGTTAATAGTGTATAATTTTACTGATATAGACCTTATGCAGACATCCATTTTGTTTTTGTATTACTCATGGAACTGTGGAGGTCACTTAGGTATCTTACTGACCAGGCAAGGAGGCAGTCCTGCAGGACACAGGGGGAAGATTAGACATTGAACTGAGAAAGGAGACATTGAACTGAGATCTTGAAGTGTTTCTTTAACAGGCAGAATATATACAGTTGCTTTGGAGAACAGGAGAGTCTGGAAGTACACTAGAACTAAAGTATTTCATGGAAAGTGGCAGACTATAATGGTTGTCATTTTACTGACAGAAATGAAGTCTGCTGACAGACAGCTATGCTTGTTAAACTGGTAGAAGTTTGTGGAAGCAGCAGACAGCAGAAGTGGTTATTTCATAGGACAGAATATAGTGTCAGGCAGCATTAGAGCAGAGAACATAGTTTAACAAGGTAAGGGTTTTTGGCAGGCAGCAGACAAGAACGGTGGTTATATAATTAGGGAAGGGTCATTGACTGGTAGTGGATAACAACAGACTTCATATAGCAAGGCAAGGGTTGTTCACATGAATCAGACAAGGTGCAAAGATCATGAATGCTAGTCAGTATATACACTTTTGCATGCACACTGGAGCCTATTTAGAAGCATAAACATGATCATCTATAGCAGGAAAGCAATAGCATTCTTCTGGGCCATAGTCCTTACAGTTGACAAGACGCTGTTGTGTTCCTTTGAAGAACTATGAAGCTAACATTTTATCAATTATGAATTCTTTATGTTCATCATTGAACACAAGAGGTAGATAACTACAGAGTAAGCAACATGGCTGCATGTTTAAGTCTTGAGCAATGATACATGAAAGTTATAAAAAGTTATCTACAAGGAATCTCTAATGTGTAGGAAACCTAGTGACTGCACTGAAGAACTTTACATGATTCAGTGTAGAGAGGACCTAATTAGTCAGAAGGAAGACCTAACCTGACTTTTTTTTTTATGGACATCCAAACCATGTCTCCTGAAGCTTATTAAGGTGCTGGTTGTGGATCAACAGTTCTGTTTTGGAGAGAATGACACCTAGAAAGGCAGTATGCATAACTTGCAAGAACTCAACAAGTGTCATGAATTACACCGATCTACTCTTCTGCATCCATTTCCATATGATCTTCCACATTTGTTTTTCCCTCCACTGATCCATTTCCCAGGCTCACATTTTGATCTTTTTTTTTTACAGGCTGTAGTCAATTCAGTTCATATACATAAACTTGCATATGCACAATACAGCCCAAACATATGTGTATGTGCAACTACTGTCACTTCCAACCCTATGCACTCTCAGCTTTCAATGGTTTGCTTAGTTGTTAGGTTCTTTTGATGACAACTTGGTCTTTATATTCACCATTTGATTTCTCTGTTCCTAGACATCTGTATTGCCTCATACTAAGATTGAACTGTGCCTGTCGTGATCAGTGGCTCATCCATTAACTGCTCCCAAGCTACACCTGAACTCAGCCCTATTACGGTGCCTGTGATTCAGGTCTATGGCTTTACCTGTCCATTCCCTTGTATGTGCTATTATTATAGCTTGTACTTGATTGACCTAGCTTGACCCCGCCTCTCTGGTAGGCCTTATATGCTGCTTCCTGTTGTAGCCTCAGTGCCTGAACCTCTGGCCTTGTCTGACTATTCCCTCCTTGCTTAATTCCTGGCTACATCCGTCTACCCACTCAATGTATGACCTTTGGATTGGCTGACTACCCGCTCCGTGCTAAGTACTCTGGGTTGTCTGACTACCCACTCCATGCTAAGTACTTTGGCTTTGTCTGACTACCCGATCTGTTTATAACCTTGGCTCTGTCTGTCTTTGCTGGATCTCCCTAGGGTCTGGTTCTAGGGTGTGTGTTAGTTCCAGTGAACCTAGCATTCAAGGGTGTGTATCTGTGACTCTAGCGTTCTAGGGTATTGGACCTCCAGTATTCTGCATCTCAGTACTGTGTTGCTTACCACTGCACGCTATCTCTAGTGGTTTTGCTGACCTTACTGATTCACTTCCTGTCTGTTCGCAAAGTCTGGCCAAGTTCAGTTTCAGCTCCTGGTAGTGAACTGCAGCATTATCCTCACGCCTGACCCCGGGGAGGTTGGGGAAGTGCCTAACACCATTCTCCTGTATTTGATCTTAAAGGGATAGTAATACCTAAAATGTAAAAAAAAATATGTTGTAGGGTTTATCCCCCTGAGTAAAACAAGAGTACTCCCACTGCTGAAAGATTCATTCAAACGTTATTAATTTTCAAAGTTGAATTTTTTAGGTGCAATATCACAGTGGCCTGAAATTGTACAGTGGCGCTGTTGCTACACGATCCTATGGACAGCTCTGGTCTCAGGACCATAAATCTCCATAGGATGGTGTAGCAACAGCGCCACTGTAAAATTTCAGGCCACTGTGATATTGCACCTAAAAAATTCAACTTTGAAAATTAATAACTTTTGAATGAAACATCTTTCAGCAGTGGGAGTACTCTTGTTTTACTCAGGGGGATAAACCCTACAACATATTTTTTTTTACATTTTAGGTATTACTATCCCTTTAATAAAGTAGTGTTGATTTTACTTCTACCTGTCAGAGTCGTTATTTCTCTAAGTCTCCCGTGACAGCCCCCTTGTCCTTTATTCTGCTTCTGCGTTACACTCTTGTCTTTATCCTTTTGTACCTAACTTCGGTTTTGTCTTGTATCCACTGAAGCTCAACCCCTGGGTGTCAGGGGGAGTCTCTATATGGTCCAGGTTCTTCTGCACACCTACTACAGTCCCTGCCTTTGACAGTTACATTGATTTAATTGGGGACATCTATCTGATTACTTCTGGTCTTGCCATTGGAGTCCAGCCCTCTGGCATGTCTTTGTCAAAACATCTAAGCCAGTAATGAATCCCACATGATTTGCCCAGACACTGTGTAATACTACTCAGACACTTGAGGTCCTGTCACAAGTTGTAGAAGACCTTCAAGGAGACATGGCTCAACTCCACTAGCTAAGGTCACTGCTGTCAATCCTATTGAAGTTTCTCACCCTAGCCCTACTCCAGATCTAGTAACAATAATTTCTGAACCTCAGGTGTCAGTCCCTTACAAATTCACAGGAGACAGAAAGCATTTGTTGTGTTCCATAAACTACTGCAATCATTCTGTTTTCCCTCAAGTATTTTCATTCAGAAGAAGTAAAGATCAGAACAATAATTATGCTTACATCTGGGGCTTATTGACTTTCCCTGGACTTTCCCGGGACAACAGTCTTTTGCATCAGAGCCTGGATTCCTTCTTTGAAGCTATATCTTTTTTACATGATGAACCTCATTGCATGTCTTCTACTAAAGTTGTCCTCTGCTCACTGAGACAGGCCTGACATCCAACAGAAAAGTATGATGCTAAATGTAACCACTTCTCTTCTGACACTTATTGGATTGAAACTGGGTTAAAGGATCAGTTCCTGCTTCTTCTCAGTCAGACTCAGATCCAATGCAAATCAGACTGGCTTGTACCAAACTGGTGGTGGAATAAACTGAACAAAGACAAAGTCTTAACTTTTGCATATGCTGTAAAGACGACTGAGTGATTACCCCATTGCAAGGCCTTCCGAAAAGTAGGTACATCCATCTTCCCCAGAGAAAACTTAACTTTTGCATATGCTGTAAAGATGACTGAGTGATTACCCCATTGCTAGGCCTTCCGAAAAGTAGGTACATCCATCTTCCCCAGAGAAAACTCCAGAATTGTGCAAAAGTTTTGTTGGGAAGCCACACTCACTTTCAGAGAGAAATTACTTGAGAGGAAGAATAATGTTTTTGTCAGAGACTGGAGTAACTGAGATATTTTTATTGCTGGGTGAGACCATCAGCTTTAAAGGTGTTAGAATCAGTAATACAGGAATTGTTTTGAGGATTCAACCTAGCGTTAGCTACTTCTAAGCATTGAGAATTTGAAGATAAGTAAAAATGGAGATTGGGGTTATGGCCCCTTTTAGAAGGTAACACCACTTTTCAAAGGCCGGCATTATTTCCAGAAGCTCTTGGTTACCAAAAGTGTAAAGCTCTTGGTTACCAAAAGTGTAATTAATTCTGGCAGTAAAGATTTTTTTTTTTAGCAAACAAGGAGAATGGTGGAGACTGCCTGTGAGAGATGAACATTGAGAGAAGATGCTGCACAAATACTTCCTAAAGGTTGGGTTGAAGAAGAATGGGTGCATAGATTAAGGATTATTTAAAAAGTTCAAAGGCAGCTTTTGATTATGGGGTCCAAATGGAATGATCACATACTCTTTTCAGACATTTTGCTGAATGGTGCCTCTACTTTAGTGAAGTCCTGGATTAATCACTGAGGGTCAATTCTTCAGCTTTGACTTTCCTTTAAACCATTTCTGCCGATAATAGCTTCCTTACAAATATAGTCAGGTGTTCTGAACCTTGCACTTACAAAGTGATATAGTGAATAGGTTGAAAAAAGCCATGCTTACATCCAGTTCAACGTTTGTCTTATCAAGCTTTGTTGATCCAGAGGAAGGCAAAAAAGTCTATTGAAGCCCCAAGTAAAAAAAAATAATTGATATCTCCCTGGATCAACATCCTATCTACACTGAAACTAACTGTCATAATCATCTATATTGGTCTGAGATGAAAAAGGCATCCAGTACTTTTTAAAGTATCAGCAGCATAGGCAACCACAGCCTCCCAGGACAAAGAATTCCACATATTTACTGTCCTTACTGTAAAAATATTGATGCTTAGGTGTTATTTGAAGTACCTTTCCACTCTTAGTGGATGACCCCTTGTTTTGTACTCAGCTATTTGAGTAAAGAGTTCCAGCGAGAGATGTATTTTCTCTAATGTAAGCAAACCCAGTTTTATCTGAAATCTTATTTTCCCTTTATCAGTTTTATTGCAAATCTCTGTACTTTTTCCGGTTCACAAATGTGTTTGTAAAAGCAATTTCCCGAAACTGCACTCTAGATATAAAAATGTATAAAGAGGTAGAATTATATTCCAAGCCCATGCATTTATACACATTTTGTACATGAGAGGACCCAGTTGGCTCTTGCAGCGGACATGTGACACCGCACATTGTATTGTCAGCTAGTAGTCCCAAATCTTTTCTCTCGCAAATATTTCTCAAGTAATGTATCATTAAATGAAAAGGTAGCATGCTTGTTTCTTCAATCCAGAT
This sequence comes from Rhinophrynus dorsalis, assembly GCA_037306005.1. NCBI lineage: Eukaryota > Metazoa > Chordata > Amphibia > Anura > Rhinophrynidae > Rhinophrynus > Rhinophrynus dorsalis. The sequence continues at coordinate 149,086,915 of CM074722.1, read as the reverse complement.
GCATAAATTAGATGATTCATATTAAACCTCATCTACCACATTTCTGCCCATTCACTCAGTTTATCCAAATCTTTCTGCAGAAAAAACTCTTCTTGTGCATATATTTCCTTCGACAGTTTAGTGCACACAGCATAGATGGAGAAACTACTTTAAATACCAACTTCGATCATTAATAAATGAAAAAGCATTGGGTCCATAACTGAACCCTGAGGGAGAACTTACAATTTTAGATGAGCTTGAAAAGGTTCAATTTACACCAACTATCTGCATTCTGTCATTTATCCCGTTTCCTATTTAAGCACAGAAATTGTTTCCCAAATCAAACCCCTATTAACCCCTTAACGACCGGCCGATCGTCGCAGCGACGCGACTTAAGGACCGTGGAGCATTTTTTTTCTTTTTCCGGTTCCAGACTCCCACAACAGTGTGCAGCCGCGGGGGGAGCCCGGAACTCCAGGACGGTCATAGTACGTCATGGGTCGTTCAGTCAGGTCGACCCTTGACGTACTATGACCGTCAAGGGTCATTAAGGGGTTAAAGTTACCTGTTGTGAGGCACGGTATCAAAGGCTTTGCAAAATCCAAAAGAAATCAGTCTAGATGCAAGGTTCAGAAATACTAATAGGAGTGCAGATAAATCCAGTAAAGGACAGGTTCCCACAGGTATCTCATTTGAAAAACACATCACTAACTGGTGATTTATAATCAGTGTTACAAATATAAATAAGCCAAGTCATTATTTATATAAGTCATTATTTATATACTAGTTTAAAAGCCCGTGTACATGGGCTACAGTGCCACCCAGCAGCCTCAGCTGGTGCCTGGAGCCTTTCTGCTCACTGCCCGTGCTGCGGTCATGCGCAGTACAGAGTGCCCGAATGCGCCACTGTTGATATGGAGCAGGGACCTCTGAATTCAGACCGGAGTCCTCTCTGTGCACCTTCCTGGGACCGCTTGGTCCCAGGAAGGTGTACAGAGAGGACTACAGTCCGAATTCAGAGCGCCTCGCTCCATATCAGCCACGGTGCATTCGGGCACTCTGTACTGTGCATGACTGCAGCGCGGACAGTCTCTACTGTGCATGACTGCAGCGCGCACAGTCTCTACTGCATATGACGGCTTCTGACAAACATCCTAGCGAATTATTATATAGGATGTTTTGCTACATATCCTAATAAATTATAAAATATGTCTGAAATATGTATTACTTTCTTAAAAATAGTCATGCAGTTCATTTATTTTAGTTTGCCTAGACTAACTTGCAATAGTTTACAGAAATAAACTGTACCCCATTATTAGTCTACCCTCTAGAAAATTACTTTACTGCCCAGAACATGTATCCTCTCTTTGTATGAAAGTCTATTTGTTTACTCTAATGCAGACTTGATACACAGAATAGTGCTAACATAGCTTCCCACTGTTTGAATGTCAAAAGTGTAAAGGGAGGCTACTGTAAAACAAGAACATAAGGAGCCAGGAGCCATGAAATGGCAATTGAAAACGGTATGTCTACAGTTTAGTTTTTATTACGGTAGTTAATTTAGAGCTATACAGTACACATATCATGAACTAGATTTCACTGACACTGATTTATTAGAGAAAACGTGCAAGGCGGCAGTTTACATTTAACCCCTTGGATGCTAAAGATCTCTTCAACTTGTCTTCATCAAGGGTTCATATAGAAGCTTCTTTTTTAAACGGGGCATTCAGCAAGTATGCATTAATTTTGAAGGCAATATTGTAAATGATAAATTAATTTAAAAAATAATAATAAATAATAGATAAAAATAATTAAAAGGATAAAACTGAGATTAATGCAAGTAGTGTAACTAGTCATTATAGAGCCCAGTTGCAACATTGTGGGGGTCTTTAAAACAAACAAATATTCCCTGGGGAGATAACTAGAACCTATTAGGCCTTGGAGATGATGGGCCTGCACTTTCTGTACCCCCTGTAGTTTCTCCCTGTTAAGTACAATATCATATTAAGGGAAGGAAATACAGTAGATCTGTGTTCATTTTTTACCTCACATTTTTTATTCTCAGAAAAATGGCAATATGTTCCTATGAGAACAAGGGAGAGTCCTTGCACTCAATGACTATTCACTAAACTATTTACTCTGAAAAGTCTCTTCTTTGCACCATGTTCTCTGAGGTTCATGCAGGTAGTGTAGTGTGGGAGTGCAGTGTGGGAGTGCAGTGTGGGAGTGAAAATATCAAAACTATCGAAACCCATTTATACATTTTAAGGTGTGAAGGGCTGCTTGGGAATGTCAGGGATATGGTCCTTATGCTGTATTTAAGAAAATAGTTTTTTTGGTTTGGTTTTTGTAGGAGGCACTTCCACTTTAATTTATTTTAAGTGTTGGTTTCCTTTTATTCTATACTAGTTATAGAGCCTGTTACACGGGCCACAGTGTCACTGCCAGCCGGTCGCGGGGCACTCCTTCGGAGCATCCAGCTCTGTATCAGCTGCGGCGCGGGCAGTCTCTACTGCGCATGACTACAGCACGTGCAGCAGTCTCTACTGCGCATGACTACAGCACGTGCAGCAGTCTCTACTGCGCATGACTGCGTCGTTACACACATTTTAGCGAATTATTATATAGGAAGATTGTGTTTTTAACATGAATAAGCTTAATTAGGTCTTCTCTTTCTTTCACTTTCAGCAGTGAGTGCTTTTTACTTAGTTTGTTAACCCCTTAGTGACCAGCCGCGCGCGCACGCGGACGTCACTTAACCACGGGGGTTTTTTTTCGTCATTCTACTGAATGACTTCCGTGACTTACCAGGTACGTCCTCTGTTACTAAGTGACAGTTTTTGAGGGACGTAACTGGTAAGTCACTTGTCGCGATGGGGTTAAAAGAGTCTGTGACACAACAGTGAGCTGGATCCTATTGCAACTGATAATTTTATTATTTATCAGAACAGGAACCTGTGAGAAAAAATCAAGTGCCACAATGTATCACCTGTCATATAATCCAGCCCTGTATTGAAATAAAAACATGGATTATGTATCTTACTCTCTGTTAGGCCCCTTTCACAAACGTAACCAGTGATGCTGCATTGCTTGTGTCACCCATTGTGCAAGTCACTATGCTGGGCTATGGTGCCTCTCACATGGGGGATTACTGCCTCACATGAACACACCAAAATCTGGTATACTGCATCTTTACTCACCTGCCAAATAAGCCAGGGCTGCATTTTAAACCCTGGTGCACTAATAGGGAGTATAACAGAGTATGAAAAGAGACTGTTGTGACTGAACTGTATCTACGGTGCAACACACCTATATCAGGCTGGAAAGCCCAACACATAATATCTATCAGGAATGCCCATGCAACACAATAGTTTGTATTCCAGTGAAGGGTCAGTTTTCTGCCCCCCCCCCAAAAAAAAGGCTGATTTTCAGCCTTGACTGTGACCTGTATGTTTTAACAGTGACTCTGTGCCTTTCAGGCTCTTTGTGCAGCAATAACTAAGTGACCTGGTACCCTTCTTTTAGAAAATCATCCCTGCAGCCCCATATTTTTTACTAAGTAGTCTCCCATTTAAAATGTGGTAATTTCTCTTTAAATTGTATGCAATAGGGATTTTACTTATTTGTTTTCTCCTGAATTTGTGTTTTCCTAATAATATAAATGCAGTCTAGAAATAATCAATCTGACAAGGAAATTGCTTATTTGAATTTATTGCCATAACCTTGTGTTTGCTGGTTTTGCTCACAAAAGAAATAATGATACAGGAGGTGACATCTTTTTTTTAAAGGGGAACTATCACCTGCCAGAAAGTCCTACATGTGCTTTATATACCCCATATAAACCCATCAACAATTATACTCTCACACACAATTGCATAAAAATGAAATGTAGACTGTTTTCTTACTGATTGATGTCTCAGATGAAGAGATGGCTTAGTTTGTTAAGACACCAGCTGTAGAATCTGTTCAAGTCACAAGCTTGCAGGTTCTAGTCCTGGCAAGTTCAGCTCAGCCTTTCACTTTTCTGAGGTAGATAAAATGAGTCCAGGACATACCTGCAAATGAGTGTCAATCTCAATGTACTCTTCCTGGTAAAATACTTTCACCTAAAAATTAGAAAGAGAGGAACCCTTTGAGTACCTGCCAAAAAAGAAAAAATACACAGATTTTTACATAAAACCCTGCAATTCTAGAAGGGTTAGACCTGTTCAAAACACCAGTTTTTCTGTAAACCTCAGCCTGAGCTCACCCCAGTGGGTGTGAGCAACTATCACCAACTCACGTCCTGGATCAGCATCTCTCCTCTGACCTCCCACTTGGGGCCACTGGGACAAATCATGAAGCATGCCCAAAGAACGCTATGAGTACCAGAAATCTGTCTAAAACTTTACCAGTGAAATTTGCAGTGTTGGGTGGGGGAGTTGAAGGTTTACTTACCCCTAATGTGAAAGGGTTAAGAAGAACTAGGGTCTCATTCTATGAGATTCTCTGAGCAAGGACCTATGTATCTGAGAACTGCAATGAGGGGCACACTAGACCACCAAGGACGAAATGGATTTAAAAAAATAGTGTGCAGTTTTAGGATGCTAAAGTTGAGGTAATCAGGGCAAAAAAAGACTACACCATAAATTCTAATCATCAGAGCAGGACTGGAAAAAAACATACATATACATTTTTATAAAGGACGCGAGACAAACTAGAAGCACCACTCTACAAATAGTATTGAAGGTGTGATAGTGCACCAAGGGGAATGTGCTTATCTGCAATTGGACAGATCAATTAACAGAAAAAATTAGCACCAGACCTGCCCTTCTAAGACCAAATGGAGATGAATCCTCACTAGTATTGTGATTACATATTAAAACATAACCTTTATTAATATGTCCTATCTAAAAAATAAATAAAAAACCTAAAACAAAAAGCGAATTAACATAAAATTGAAGTTAATTTTCAATTCTACACAATACGGTGATTGATATAACTACGTATATTGCAGAATGTATAAATAAATGTCTCTGCTGGCGTCACACCTTGAGTATATTTCCGCCAACAGAGACAACCTCACACAAACTTATCACACATTCGGGTATAATTCGGGTCTGGTGCTAATTTTTTCTGTTTTTCCTCTCTATAGTTAATTGATACATTTTTATAAAGCTCATGATTATTGCTTGTTTATATAAGCAATGAGTTTGCACTCCTCCGGCACTCGAAGGGTTAAACTAATAACACGTTATCTTTTTTATATACTCTACGTTTACGCCCTTAACCCTTTGAGTGCCAGCAGGGTACACAACGCACTGAAAGGGTTAATGGTAGCAAAGTAACGCTTTTGAGAGGGGAGACTTCTTGCATAAAAGAAGTAAATGATCACTATTTCTGCTGTGAATCAGGCTGAAAAACGGACTATTGTTACAGAGGATACTCCTTTCTTTCCCCTTCTTAAAGATCACAGAGTTACTCAGGGTGTCACTTTCACCCTCAATGTACTAAAGGAATGTTCATAACGTGGCCAGAAATTTCTGTATCTACATTTTGAACATTTAAGCCACAAATCTGCTTCCCCACATGACCAAAGTGGCCAATACATCTCTATTTGTGATGCCTGCACAAGCATCTTGTTTGATGCTTTCTTGGATGACCTCTCCTGCCCATTCTATCAAATATTGCCAATCTCTTCTCCTCCTTGTCTGAAAGTGATTAATCTTCCTCTTTCTCACACCTTCACTCCTGGTGTACTTTGTCATCCCTCTTGTTTGAAAGCCCTTAAGTATGATAAGTTAACCCCAGTTCTTATTCAGCATTGAGCACTGTAGCACAGCTGTTGAATATGATTAGCATCACTTTTCTACATTCAACTTTAAGTTAAAGAAATAAAATATTTTCAGTTTTAATAGTAATTCCTTTGGACTTGTGGTTATAACAGCTTTCCAAAATGCGTAGCTCATAATGATAACAAAATTATGTTGGAAAAATTAGAGATTAGAAGTAGGAACATTTATATCAAGACAACATTTTTTATAAAATCAGAAGCAAACCAACTGACCCTTTTGTATCAAAGAAAAAATTCCATTGATTTCAAGGTTTGATGCAATTGTTTTTCTCCTGTTTTACTAATATGTACTCCACATTATATATCCCCAGACTTATGATTAATACCATTAATCAAAGTGTATTCTTGAGCTTTCCTGAAGGGGAATTTTCTAAATGACCTCCTTCATTATGCAGCATGTTAGTGCTTCCATATTTAAAGGAACAGTACATTTTCATTATGTATTAGGGCTTTTTCTGATAAAATTTAGCTAGCACGGGGAATACCCTTGGTTTACTCAAGGGAAACTTATATTTATATCTTTTAAACTGAATTACATATTTAATTGACACTTTGTCATATTACCAGTGCCTACAAACCCTGCAAATGTATTACAGATTCACTCATAAGTATTAAGGAAAGAGGTGCCTGAAATATTAGTACTTTACCAAACTTTTTTTTTCTATCAGATCTACAGCAAAACGGTTTGACACTAAATTTCACACATGCACAGATTTTATGTGTTACTATTTACTTTCAATTAAACTGGGAAAAGGTTGCCCATTCCTGGGATATTTAGATGTAAGTTTACCATTATACATTTAGGAAATAATTCATGCACATAATTCATGCACATGCACAGAGCAGACTATGATCAAACTCCACTCCATTTAATACAATCATTTCTAAATGCAAATGCCTTTAATCAATTAGGGTGTTGATAAATGTGGTAAACAAACACTGTAAAGTCAAAAACGCTTTTAAAGTGACTATAAAGTTCTCACTCAGAAGAGCAAATTTGGGAAATTTAGGGTCAACAGATTTTTGAGAATGGATGCAGACACAGAGTCTTCTTCAGTTAGTACAAAGAAAGGAGCACCATACAGGGAGCAGAACAGTAGTGTTTTCTTAAAAGGATAGTAATGTTTCATAATAAAAGCAGCTCTAATTAATCATCATTGTATTTGGACTTTGGAGAGTGTTATTTCAATTCTGTCAGAGTTGTAGTTCCAGAGTAATTCAATGACAAAGTATCCCCCTCCAGCCCCTTTTACTGATGTAACACTGTTCAGCCAGAGCAGAAGGGAGGTGCCCAGGTAGACTGCAGAGAGGGACAATCTTCAATTAAGATAAGGGAAAAACCTGAAAAACTTGTTAAGGGGAACAGGGCTTTCATTGTTCTCATATAAAGAAGATTGTCCCCTGCTGTTATCTGTCCAGTCTATGGACTGGATTTCACATCTGAGAAGAGATGGCTTACACTAGGTAAAAGGGGCGGGAGGGGAACTTTGCTTGTGAATATCTCTTAAACCATAAAGGTTTGAGAGATAAGACTTATATTGTTCTTCATGTTTTTTAATGCCTACAAAATAAAATAAAGTTAAAATGAAGTATTACTATCCCTTTAAAATGTCCACATCCACCTGATTACACACTGATATTGGTCACAAAATTAATTCTAAGATTCCCAGAGCTTTGCTCACTCCTCTGACATGCAAAGGGTTACTAGCAGTCTTAATATCCTAGCAGCATACGTAGGTGAGAGAAGGCTCTCTCCCCCTGGACTTTTTTGTTATTATTTACCCCACAAACTATGCCAGTTGTGGGATTAGATGTACCAGTTCAGTGTCCCTTGCAGCTATACTATATATCAGAATGGCAATTTTATTTACACTGAAGTGGCCAGGTCTCTGTAGGATTAGGATTACTTCAGACTTCAGTATCCCTTACAACTATAACTTGTGTCAGTGTGGGGATTTATTTAAGCTGAAATGGCTGGAATTCATCAAGTTCCCTTTGGTAAAATGTCTTTTATATGATCAAATAGTCATTAGGATAACAACTGATATGAAACAATAATAACAAGTCGCTTAGGAAAAAGCTTTTGTGAGCATATTATATGCTGCCATGCCTTGTGTAGGCCTCAGAACTGTTCCAGAATCCAGAGCCTGAGCAAGACCTCCAGTGAAAGCAGCCCAGTACATTCTGCAAATGTATCCAGTTCTCCTGGCCTGCCTGTTTTCCTGCTGCTCTGTTTCCCAGGATTAGCTAAGTATAAAAACTGGATTGCTCTCTTTCTCTTTTCTTTATTGTTTCTTTTATACTATATATCTAGGAAAAACACCCTAATTAACTATAATAGTGTTTCTACTATAATTGTTGCATATTGTGTTTTATTTGCACTGGTAAGTAATTGTCTAGTCAGTATTATTAGGTGTTTAGCCAGAATATATCTGATAATATACAGTGTATTGTTCTTATTATAATATTATTCTTTGTTATTAAATATTATATATATATATATTATTATGGCTAGTACTGGGGTATTATTGTGTTAATTGTGGCATTGGTCATTAGAACAAACTTTTCTGGGTATATCCTAAAATTAATTGGTTGGCTTTTGGGGTGTTGGCAAATGCGTGTTGGTTCCAATAACTGTGTTAGTGTCTTAAGTTGTTAGTGTGAACAATTACTTTAAGTCTGAATGTGCTAAGTCACACATCCTGTGTCTTTGTTAACTCTAAAGCCACATGGTCTGACGCCATCTTGGAACTCCCAACAGAGACTCCATATCTGGGCAAGTACATGGTATATGGGTTTGAAGTTCTTTTTCACACTCACATTTAGATTTAACTTTAACACAGAGGTTATTGTGAAATCCTTTGTGCCAAATTAATTAATCCAAAGCCACGAACCACAACAACGTTGTTATTTTTGTTTTTTTTCTAAAATAGCAGTGCCACCTAGAGGACAGAAAGTTAACCTATACTTCCCCTGGTATTGAGACAGTTATTCTATTGCAATGGATGTGAGGTGAGTCACTGACAATCCTTCTCCATAGTATATGTACATATAATCCTATTATATGTACATTATGTTTTAATAATAATAATAATAATATGTGAGTGTGTCTAATTATCTTACACATAATTCCAGTTCCAAGAATTTATTAACCCTATGAGCGCCTCCCTTTTCTCTTTTTTACTTTTCTTTTAATTAAGTGTATTTTGACAATTTCAGATGTTACCAAATGTGCCCCATGGTTTTAAAACTCCATCAAAATGCTGTATAAGTATTACAAGAAATAGAAAATAAAACATAATGTATGCATATACTATTCACTAATTAAATAGCCACAAACCCAGACAAGTCTCCTTCTCCCATTGTTATGTAATAAATATATAATTTTATTTCTTTGTATGTGTGTTATTGAACATATGAACATACACAATCACAATCAACTGAAATTCAAACAATATTGAATAATCTCGAAGCCTCTAAAGATTAGCAGTTCTGGAATAAATCAACCACATATATAGGGGATAAATAAATATGTCCAAATGTACATTGATTTAACCCTTTGAATGCCAGAGGGGTATGTGCACCTCTCTGGCACTCAAAGTGTTAAACTGGGCTTTTAACAAACCTGGAAGAGGTTAACCTTTGAGCACCAGAGCGGTTGGACACCCCATTGGCACTCCAAGGGTTAAAATTGCATTTTACATTTATTGAAATGTTTATTTGTCTCCAATTGCGCAGTTGATTTGCTCTAAAATTGCTCATTGTTTGTGTCTTGAATGCGACATATTGTCTCAATTTTTATGAAATACCCATATATGCCAATGCCTCCAGTGAGGAAACAGCAATGCTAGGGTTATTTAGTGATCCAACAAAGGGCATCACACCTACTAAATCTATACTACTGAAATCAATGTGAACGTGAACAATCTGTGTCCATGTAAGTGGGAGTATGGGGAAAGGAATGGAGTCAAGTGGCAGCTATCCTATGGCGCATTATTGTTCTAGTAAAAGAAGTGGTATGTATCTACAAACCATTTCACACCTGTAAACATTTTAACTGTCAAATTCCAATAAACTAGTGGCTAACTTTCTCATAGCCAGAGGGATCTGTGATGTACTGCTTCACAATTTGTTGCAGGCCAAGTAACAGCAGGGACTGACTGGCAGCTTTTCAACTGCAAATTAGTGTTACAGACCCATGTATCAAGCCATCTCTATCTTACAAATTTCAGTTGCATAGGAAAATATGAAAACCCACTGGTCCAATCATCTAGGAGAGCTTGAACTGAAAAACCTTGGCTACAGCAAAACCTCTTGTTAGTAGAGCTGCCCATCAGCATTCTGCATATTTAAGTCATTTATGAAGGAAAACTGTTCCATAATCACATTTCAAGTGTTCCTCAGAGGTGTCCAGCTATGGTTTATAAGGCTGCCCTAGAGGTGTCCTCGTCCAATAGGGAACATGCCCCCTCATGCAGCTATAGAAGACAGTGAGGAGATGTATTATATTACACTCACAATCCCAAACTATGATATAATTTTGACTTTAATTGGAACCGTCATCTGTCTACATTGTAACCTCAGAGGGAACATCCATTATGACAGAAATTGCATGATTGTCAGATTATTCACAAGAGCTAGTACTGGCCAATCAGAAATTACAGGTGAGAGGGAAGGCAACATGCAATCCTAGTATCTGTGTGATATGATAGTAATGTCTAATTTGCATAAATTGTTAAAGTAAAATATCATGTAAACTATTGTTTAGACATAAAAAGGCTAGCATCCTATATAATAATTCGCTAGGATGTTTGTCATGATGCAGTCATGCGCAGTAGAGACTGCCCGCGTTCGTGCAGTCTCTGCTGCTCATGATTGCATTGCGTGAGTGAGGTGACACAAGACTGCATCGCTTGGAGCAGTGAGATAGCAGCCGCTTAACCCTTTGAGTGCCAGAGGGGTACGCATACAATACCCGGACCTTGGCCCGTGTACACGGCTTTTACACTAGTAACTTATAAGTGATTTTGAAAACTCTTTCAAAATCACCTTGTTTGTTAGAAGGTGACAGTTTCACTTTAAATGGTGCTGGATCAGATTGTGGCATACAGTATGGATGATTAGTGCATATGCCCATAGTGAGTGATTTATTGACTTAGGAATCTGCTAAGATGTTTGTTTGTTTTTTTTTGTGATAATAAGTTTTCTTTAACCCTTTGGAATCTTTAAAAATCTAAAGCTAATAACTCAATAGCATTCAAAGGGTTAAAGTCACATCAGCATTCTTGCTAGCAGCAAATGGGTAAAATTATGTGTTTATCTCAATTCTTATTATTGGTATAAATAAAGACAGGACAAATAAGTTATTTTTTTCCTGATAGAAAGTTTCAAAAGTTGTCATCACTCATACCCAGTTTGGTGTTCAGACAGAGCCAGGGGGAATTCGGAAACTTTAAAATGGCCATAAAATATTAGCTGGCGTATTTGAGGAATGAGGCTGTTCCTCTTAACTCGGAAAGACTGTGTTTAATGGTGAGCCGAAATGCATATAAGCTAACCCAGGCGTGAAGGGCAGCGTAACGGTCGTATGGAAAAGCCAACTGCTGTCCCTTAGTTATCAAGATAAGAGACCTGCCAACTCCTTCATTCACTCTGTCAACCTTGAAAGACTTGAAGCAGACTCACCTTATACGCTGAACATCTCATATATCAGCAAGATAGAAAGACACTGTAAAATAAAAGGCAGCGGGAAAGCTGTTAACGCTAATCATTTCACAGCTCGCACCTGAAATAAACTTACTCAGGAACAGCCGAGGGAGGAAGAAAAAAACACTTTATCAAGGTCAATTTATTCCTCTATTTTTTAAGATAACAGGCATGAGGCTGAAGGTAGGTGTGTGATGATGGGCAGGTTGAGAGAAGCCAATCTGTTATATCTTAACGCCCAAATGTTCTCCGTGGCTCTGCACTGATGGTCTGCCTGGCAGTGAAGCAGTTAATGGCCATTTAACTAGAATAGTTCTTATAAAAAATTTAATACAACTAAACATGTTCATGATGCTAAATACACTATACACATTAATACACACACCGCATCTGATATGCTAAGATGATCTGAAGGAAACCAACTACACCATAACATATAAAATAATATGAACATGCCCATTGCTTCAAATGGGATATATAGCCTCTTGAATGCTAGAGAGGTCTCTAACACTTTGCTTTACAGACAAATGCTTTGGAATCTCTAGCATCCAAGGAGTTAATTATCCCTACCTCGCTAGGCCTGTATTGTGTTCCCTTACATCTCTTCTTCCACCCCCAGTGTCATCTCTCTCTCTTAGACCAATTGCTCTGGCTACCCAGCTCTGTTCTTCTTTGACTGTGACATGTAAGTGTGTGGAACACAGGTGGGAAACATAGGTCTGTCAAGCTTTTATTGTTCCACAATACCCACCATCCTCAGTTCACCATTGATAACAGTATAGTAAATCCTGTCTACAAATCCCAGCAGGCCACCACAGATTATGATACAGTTGAACAGTGTTATATATACTGATGCAAACACATTGATAGATACACTGACACACACACACAGGCACTCTGTTACAATAATGTATTAATTTGCAATGATGCACACAGACATCTGTAACACTGACATATCAACATACAAAGCAGAACTGATACACACAACACAGACACTCTGTAACACTGACATATCAACATACAACACAGGACTGACACACACACAGGAACTTTGTAATACTGACATATCAACATACAAGAGCAGAACTAATACATACACAGACACTCTGTAACACTGACATATCAACATACAAAGCAGAACTGATACACACACAGGCACTCTGTAACACTGACATATCAACATACAAAGCAGAACTGACACACACAGACACTCTGTAACACTGACATATCAACATACAAAGCAGAACTGATACACACAGGCACTCTGTAACACTGACATATCAACATACAAAGCAGAACTGATACACACAGGCACTCTGTAACACTGACATATCAACATACAAAGCAGAACTGATACACACAGAGGCACTCTGTAACAATGACATATCAACATACAAAGCAGAAGTGATACACACAGCCACTCTGTAACAATGACATATCAACATACACAGCAGAACTGATACACACAGGCACTCTGTAACAATGACATATCAACATACAAAGCAGAACTGATACACACACAACCACTCTATAACACTGACATATCAACATACAAAGCAGAACTGATACACACACAGGCACTCTGTAACACTGACATATCAACATACAAAGCAGAACTGATACACACAGAGGCACTCCGTAACACTGACATATCAACATACAAAGCAGAACTGATACACACAGAGGCACTCTGTAACACTGACATATCAACATACAAAGCAGAACTGATACACACACAGGCAATCTGTAACACTGACATATCAACATACAAAGCAGAACTGATACACACACAGCCACTCTGTAACAATGACATATCAACATACAAAGCAGAACTGATACACACACAGGCACTCTGTAACACTGACATATCAACATACAAAGCAGAACTGATACACACAGAGGCACTCTATAACAATGACATATCAACATACAAAGCAGAACTGATACACACAGAGGCACTCTGTAACACTGACATATCAACATACAAAGCAGAACTGATACACACAGAGGCACTCTGTAACAATGACATATCAACATACAAAGCAGAACTGATACACACACAGCCACTCTGTAACACTGACATATCAACATACAAAGCAGAACTGATACACACACAGGAACTCTGTAACACTGACATATCAACATACAAAGCAGAACTGATACACACAGAGCCACTCTGTAACACTGACCTATCAACATACAAAGCAGAACTGATACACTCAGAGGCACTCTGTAACAATGACATATCAACATACAAAGCAGAACTGATACACACACAGCCACTCTGTAACAATCACATATCAACATACAAAGCAGAACTGATACACACACAGCCACTCTGTAACAATGACATATCAACATAAAAAGCAGAACTGATACACACACACAGCCACTCTGTAACACTGACATATCAACATACAATGCAGAACTGATACACACAGAGGCACTCTGTAACACTGACATATCAACATACAAAGCAGAACTGATACACACATAGGCACTCTGTAACACTGACATATCAACATACAAAGCAGAAGTGATACACACACAGCCACTCTGTAACAATGACATATCAACGTACAAAGCAGAACTGATACACACACAGGCACTCTGTAACACTGACATATCAACATACAAAGCAGAACTGATACACACAGAGGCACTCTGTAACAATGACATATCAAAACACAATGCAGAACTGATACACTCACAGGCACTCTGTAACAATGACATATCAACACACAAAGCAGAACTGATACACACACACACAGGCACTCTGTAACACTGACATATCAACATACATAGCAGAACTGACACACACAGAGGCACTCTGTAACAATGACATATCAACATACAAAGCAGAAGTGATACACACACAGCCACTCTGTAACATTGACATATCAACATACAAAGCAGAACTGATACACACACAGCCACTCTGTAACAATGACATATCAACATACAAAGCAGAAGTGATACACACACAGCCACTCTGTAACAATGATATAGCAACACACAAAGCAGAACTGATACACACACAGGCACTCTGTAACAATGACATATCAACACACAAAGCAGAACTGATACACACACAGGCACTCTGTAATGCTGACATATCAAAACACAATGCAGAACTGATACACTCACAGGCACTCTGTAACTCTGACATATCAACTCACAAAGCAGAACTGATACACACACACAGGCACTCTGTAACAATGACATATCAACACACGAAGCAGAACTGATACACACACACAGGCACTTTGTAACAATGACATATCAACACACAAAGCAGAACTGATACACTCAGAGGCACTCTGTAACAATGACATATCAACATACAAAGCAGAAGTGATACACACACAGGCACTCTGTAACAATGACATATCAACACACAAAGCAGAACTGACACACACAGAGGCACTCTGTAACAATGACATATCAACATACAAAGCAGAAGTGATACACACACAGCCACTCTGTAACAATGACATATCAACATACAAAGCAGAAGTGATACACACACAGCCACTCTGTAACAATGATATAGCAACATACAAAGCAGAACTGACACACACACAGGCACTCTGTAACACTGGCATATCAACATACAAAGCAGAAGTGATACACACACAGCCACTCTGTAACAATGACATATCAACGTACAAAGCAGAACTGATACACACACAGGCACTCTGTAACACTGACATATCAACATACAAAGCAGAACTGATACACACAGAGGCACTCTGTAACAATGACATATCAACATACAAAGCAGAAGTGATACACACACAGGCACTCTGTAACAATGACATATCAACACACAAAGCAGAACTGATACACACAGGCACTCTGTAACACTGACATATCAGCATACAAAGCAGAACTGATACACACAGAGGCACTCTGTAACAATGACATATCAACACACAAAGCAGAACTGACACACACAGCCACTCTGTAACACTGACATATCAACATACAAAGCAGAACTGATACACACACAGGCACTCTGTAACACTGACACATCAACATACAAAGCAGAACTGATACACACAGAGGCACTCTGTAACACTGACATATCAACATACAAAGCAGAACTGACACACACAGCCACTCTGTAACAATGACATATCAACATACAAAGCAGAAGTGATACACACACAGCCACTCTGTAACAATGACATATCAACATACAAAGCAGAACTGATACACACACAGCCACTCTGTAACACTGACATATCAACATACAAAGCAGAACTGATACACACACAGGCACTCTGTAACACTGACATATCAACATACAAAGCAGAACTGATACACACAGAGGCACTCTGTAACAATGACATATCAACATACAAAGCAGAACTGACACACACAGGCACTCTGTAACAATGACATATCAACATACAAAGCAGAACTGATACACACATAGCCACTCTGTAACACTGACATATCAACATACAAAGCAGAACTGATACACACACAGGCACTCTGTAACACTGACATATGAACATACAAAGCAGAACTGATACACACAGAGGTACTCTGTAACACTGACATATCAACATACAAAGCAGAACTGACACACACAGCCACTCTGTAACACTGACATATCAACATACAAAGCAGAATTTATACACACACAGGCACTCTGTAACACTGACATATCATCATACAAAGCAGAACTGATACACACACAGCCACTCTGTAACAATGACATATCAACATACAAAGCAGAACTGATACACACAGAGGCACTCTGTAACACTGACATATCAACATACAAAGCAGAACTGACACACACAGCCACTCTGTAACACTGACATATCAACATACAAAGCAGAACTGACACACACAGCCACTCTGTAACAATGACATATCAACATACAAAGCAGAACTGATACACACACAGGTACTCTGTAACACTGACATATCAACATACAAAGCAGAACTGATACACACACAGCCACTCTGTAACAATGACATATCAACATACAAAGCAGAACTGATACACACACAAGCACTCTGTAACACTGACATATCAACATACAAAGCAGAACTGATACACACACAGCCACTCTGTAACAATGACATATCAACTTACAAAGCAGAACTGATACACACAGAGGCACTCTGTAACACTGACATATCAACATACAAAGCAGAAGTGATACACACACAGCCACTCTGTAACACTGACATATCAACATACAAAGCAGAACTGATACACTCAGAGGCACTCTGTAACAATGACATATCAACATACAAAGCAGAAGTGATACACACACAGGCACTCTGTAACAATGACATATCAACACACAAAGCAGAACTGATACACACAGGCACTCTGTAACACTGACATATCAGCATACAAAGCAGAACTGATACACACAGAGGCACTCTGTAACACTGACATATCAACATACAAAGCAGAACTGATACACACACAGGCACTCTGTAATGCTGACATATCAACACACAAAGCAGAACTGATACACACACAGGCACTCTGTAATGCTGACATATCAACACACAAAGCAGAACTGATACACACACAGGCACTCTGTAACAATGACATATCAACACACAAAGCAGAACTGATACACACACAGGCACTCTGTAACAATGACATATCAACACACAAAGCAGAACTGATACACACAGGCACCCTGTAACAATGACATATCAGCATACAAAGCAGAACTGATACACACAGAGGAACTCTGTAACAATGACATATCAACACACAAAGCAGAACTGATACACACAGGCACTCTGTAACAATGACATATCAGCATACAAAGCAGAACTGATACACACACAGGCACTCTGTAATGCTGACATATCAACACACAAAGCAGAACTGATACACACACAGGCACTCTGTAACAATGACATATCAAAACACAATGCAGAACTGATACACTCACAGGCACTCTGTAACAATGACATATCAACACACAAAGCAGAACTGATACACACACACACAGGCACTCTGTAACACTGACATATCAACATACATAGCAGAACTGACACACACAGAGGCACTCTGTAACAATGACATATCAACATACAAAGCAGAAGTGATACACACACAGCCACTCTGTAACATTGACATATCAACATACAAAGCAGAACTGATACACACACAGCCACTCTGTAACAATGACATATCAACATACAAAGCAGAAGTGATACACACACAGCCACTCTGTAACAATGATATAGCAACACACAAAGCAGAACTGATACACACAGAGGCACTCTGTAATGCTGACATATCAAAACACAATGCAGAACTGATACACTCACAGGCACTCTGTAACTCTGACATATCAACTCACAAAGCAGAACTGATACACACACACAGGCACTCTGTAACAATGACATATCAACACACGAAGCAGAACTGACACACACACACACAGGCACTTTGTAACAATGACATATCAACACACAAAGCAGAACTGATACACTCAGAGGCACTCTGTAACAATGACATATCAACATACAAAGCAGAAGTGATACACACACAGGCACTCTGTAACAATGACATATCAACATACAAAGCAGAACTGATACACACACAGGCACTCTGTAACAATGACATATCAACATACAAAGCAGAACTGATACACACACAGGCACTCTGTAACACTGACATATCAACATATAAAGCAGAACTGACACACACAGCCACTCTGTAACACTGACATATCAACATACAAAGCAGAACTGATACACACAGAGGCACTCTGTAACACTGACATATCAACATACAAAGCAGAACTGACACACACACAGGCACTCTGTAACTCTGGCATATCAACATACAAAGCAGAAGTGATACACACACAGTCACTCTGTATCACTGACATATCAGCATACAAAGCAGAACTGATACACACAGAGGCACTCTGTAACAATGACATATCAACACACAAAGCAGAACTGACACACACAGCCACTCTGTAACACTGACATATCAACATACAAAGCAGAACTGATACACACACAGGCACTCTGTAACACTGACACATCAACATACAAAGCAGAACTGATACACACAGAGGCACTCTGTAACACTGACATATCAACATACAAAGCAGAACTGACACACACAGCCACTCTGTAACACTGACATATCAACATACAAAGCAGAACTGATACACACAGAGGCACTCTGTAACACTGACATATCAACATACAAAGCAGAACTGACACACACACAGGCACTCTGTAACTCTGGCATATCAACATACAAAGCAGAAGTGATACACACACAGTCACTCTGTAACAATGACATGTCAACATACAAAGCAGAAGTGATACACACACAGCCACTCTGTAACAATGACATATCAACATACAAAGCAGAACTGATACACACACAGCCACTCTGTAACACTGACATATCAACATACAAAGCAGAACTGATACACACACAGGCACTCTGTAACACTGACATATCAACATACAAAGCAGAACTGATACACACAGAGGCACTCTGTAACAATGACATATCAACATACAAAGCAGAACTGACACACACAGGCACTCTGTAACAATGACATATCAACATACAAAGCAGAACTGATACACACATAGCCACTCTGTAACACTGACATATCAACATACAAAGCAGAACTGATACACACACAGGCACTCTGTAACACTGACATATGAACATACAAAGCAGAACTGATACACACATAGGTACTCTGTAACACTGACATATCAACATACAAAGCAGAACTGACACACACAGCCACTCTGTAACACTGACATATCAACATACAAAGCAGAATTTATACACACACAGGCACTCTGTAACACTGACATATCATCATACAAAGCAGAACTGATACACACACAGCCACTCTGTAACAATGACATATCAACATACAAAGCAGAACTGATACACACAGAGGCACTCTGTAACACTGACATATCAACATACAAAGCAGAACTGACACACACAGCCACTCTGTAACACTGACATATCAACATACAAAGCAGAACTGACACACACAGCCACTCTGTAACAATGACATATCAATATACAAAGCAGAACTGATACACACACAGGTACTCTGTAACACTGACATATCAACATACAAAGCAGAACTGATACACACACAGCCACTCTGTAACAATGACATATCAACATTCAAAGCAGAACTGATACACACACAAGCACTCTGTAACACTGACATATCAACATACAAAGCAGAACTGATACACACACAGCCACTCTGTAACAATGACATATCAACTTACAAAGCAGAACTGATACACACAGAGGCACTCTGTAACACTGACATATCAACATACAAAGCAGAAGTGATACACACACAGCCACTCTGTAACACTGACATATCAACATACAAAGCAGAACTGATACACTCAGAGGCACTCTGTAACAATGACATATCAACATACAAAGCAGAAGTGATACACACACAGGCACTCTGTAACAATGACATATCAACACACAAAGCAGAACTGATACACACAGGCACTCTGTAATGCTGACATATCAACACACAAAGCAGAACTGATACACACACAGGCACTCTGTAACAATGACATATCAAAACACAATGCAGAACTGATACACTCACAGGCACTCTGTAATGCTGACATATCAACACACAAAGCAGAACTGATACACACACAGGCACTCTGTAACAATGACATATCAACACACAAAGCAGAACTGATACACACACAGGCACTCTGTAACAATGACATATCAACACACAAAGCAGAACTGATACACACAGGCACCCTGTAACAATGACATATCAGCATACAAAGCAGAACTGATACACACAGAGGCACTCTGTAACAATGACATATCAACACACAAAGCAGAACTGATACACACAGGCACTCTGCAACAATGACATATCAGCATACAAAGCAGAACTGATACACACACAGGCACTCTGTAATGCTGACATATCAACACACAAAGCAGAACTGATACACACACAGGCACTCTGTAACAATGACATGTCAAAACACAATGCAGAACTGATACACTCACAGGCACTCTGTAACAATGACATATCAACACACAAAGCAGAACTGATACACACACACACAGGCACTCTGTAACACTGACATATCAACATACATAGCAGAACTGACACACACAGAGGCACTCTGTAACAATGACATATAAACATACAAAGCAGAAGTGATACACACACAGCCACTCTGTAACATTGACATATCAACATACAAAGCAGAACTGATACACACACAGCCACTCTGTTACAATGACATATCAACATACAAAGCAGAAGTGATACACACACAGCCACTCTGTAACAATGATATAGCAACACACAAAGCAGAACTGATACACACACAGGCACTCTGTAACAATGACATATCAACACACAAAGCAGAACTGATACACACACAGGCACTCTGTAATGCTGACATATCAAAACACAATGCAGAACTGATACACTCACAGGCACTCTGTAACTCTGACATATCAACTCACAAAGCAGAACTGATACACACACACAGGCACTCTGTAACAATGACATATCAACACACGAAGCAGAACTGATACACACACACAGGCACTTTGTAACAATGACATATCAACACACAAAGCAGAACTGATACACTCAGAGGCACTCTGTAACAATGACATATCAACACACAAAGCAGAACTGACACACACAGAGGCACTCTGTAACAATGACATATCAACATACAAAGCAGAAGTGATACACACACACAGGCACTTTGTAACAATGACATATCAACATACAAAGCAGAAGTGATACACACACAGCCACTCTGTAACACTGACATATCAACATACAAAGCAGAAGTGATACACACACAGCCACTCTGTAACAATGACATATCAACATACAAAGCAGAAGTGATACACACACAGCCACTCTGTAACAATGATATAGCAACACACAAAGCAGAACTGATACACACACAGGCACTCTGTAACAATGACATATCAACACACAAAGCAGAACTGATACACACACAGGCACTCTGTAATGCTGACATATCAAAACACAATGCAGAACTGATACACTCACAGGCACTCTGTAACACTGACATATCAACTCACAAAGCAGAACTTATACACACACACAGGCACTCTGTAACAATGACATATCAACACACGAAGCAGAACTGATACACTCACAGGCACTCTGTAACACTGACATATCAACACACAAAGCAGAACTGATACACACACAGGCACTCTGTAACAATGACATATCAGCATACAAAGCAGAACTGATACACACACAGCCACTCTGTAACACTGACATATCAACACACAAAGCAGAACTGATACACACACAGGCACTCTGTAATGCTGACATATCAACATACAAAGCAGAACTGATACACACACAGGCACTCTGTAACACTGACATATCAACACACAAAGCAGAACTGATACACACACAGGCACTCTGTAACAATGACATATCAACATACAAAGCAGAACTGATACACACACAGGCACTCTGTAATGCTGACATATCAACATACAAAGCAGAACTGATACACACACAGGCACTCTGTAACAATGACATATCAACACACAAAGCAGAACTGATACACACACAGGCACTCTGTAACAATGACATATCAATACACAAAGCAGAACTGATACACACACACAGGCAATCTGTAACACTGACATATCAACACACAAAGCAAAACTGATACACACACAGGCACTCTGTAACAATGACATATCAACACATGAAGCAGAACTGATACACACACAGGCACTCTGTAACAATGACATATCAACACATGAAGCAGAACTGATACACACACAGGCACTCTGTAACAATGACATATCAACATACAAAGCAGAAATGATACACACAGAGGTACTCTGTAACAATGACATATCAACACACAAAGCAGAACTGATACACACAGAGGCACTCTGTAATGCTGATTTATCAAAACACAATGCAGAACTGATACACACAGAGGCACTCTGTAACAATGACATATCAACATACAAAGCAGAACTGACACACACAGGCACTCTGTAACAATGACATATCAACATACAAAGCAGAACTGATACACACATAGCCACTCTGTAACACTGACATATCAACATACAAAGCAGAACTGATACACACACAGGCACTCTGTAACACTGACATATCAACATACAAAGCAGAACTGATACACACAGAGGCACTCTGTAACAATGACATATCAAAACACAATGCAGAACTGATACACTCACAGGCACTCTGTAACAATGACATATCAACACACAAAGCAGAACTGATACACACACACACAGGCACTCTGTAACACTGACATATCAACATACATAGCAGAACTGACACACACAGAGGCACTCTGTAACAATGACATATCAACATACAAAGCAGAAGTGATACACACACAGCCACTCTGTAACATTGACATATCAACATACAAAGCAGAACTGATACACACACAGCCACTCTGTAACAATGACATATCAACATACAAAGCAGAAGTGATACACACACACAGCCACTCTGTAACAATGATATAGCAACACACAAAGCAGAACTGATACACACACAGGCACTCTGTAACAATGACATATCAACACACAAAGCAGAACTGATACACACACAGGCACTCTGTAATGCTGACATATCAAAACACAATGCAGAACTGATACACTCACAGGCACTCTGTAACTCTGACATATCAACTCACAAAGCAGAACTGATACACACACACAGGCACTCTGTAACAATGACATATCAACACACGAAGCAGAACTGATACACACACACAGGCACTTTGTAACAATGACATATCAACACACAAAGCAGAACTGATACACTCAGAGGCACTCTGTAACAATGACATATCAACATACAAAGCAGAAGTGATACACACACAGGCACTCTGTAACAATGACATATCAACACACAAAGCAGAACTGACACACACAGAGGCACTCTGTAACAATGACATATCAACATACAAAGCAGAAGTGATACACACACACAGGCACTTTGTAACAATGACATATCAACACACAAAGCAGAACTGATACACTCAGAGGCACTCTGTAACAATGACATATCAACATACAAAGCAGAAGTGATACACACACAGGCACACTGTAACAATGACATATCAACACACAAAGCAGAACTGACACACACAGAGGCACTCTGTAACAATGACATATCAACATACAAAGCAGAAGTGATACACACACAGGCACTCTGTAACAATGACATATCAACACACAAAGCAGAACTGATACACACAGGCACTCTGTAACACTGACATATCAGCATACAAAGCAGAACTGATACACACAGAGGCACTCTGTAACAATGACATATCAACACGCAAAGCAGAACTGACACACACAGCCACTCTGTAACACTGACATATCAACATACAAAGCAGAACTGATACACACACAGGCACTCTGTAACACTGACACATCAACATACAAAGCAGAACTGATACACACAGAGGCACTCTGTAACACTGACATATCAACATACAAAGCAGAACTGACACACACAGCCACTCTGTAACAATGACATATCAACATACAAAGCAGAACTGATACACACAGAGGCACTCTGTAACACTGACATATCAACATACAAAGCAGAACTGACACACACACAGGCACTCTGTAACTCTGGCATATCAACATACAAAGCAGAAGTGATACACACACAGTCACTCTGTAACAATGACATGTCAACATACAAAGCAGAAGTGATACACACACAGCCACTCTGTAACAATGACATATCAACATACAAAGCAGAACTGATACACACACAGCCACTCTGTAACACTGACATATCAACATACAAAGCAGAACTGATACACACACAGGCACTCTGTAACACTGACATATCAACATACAAAGCAGAACTGATACACACAGAGGCACTCTGTAACAATGACATATCAACACACAAAGCAGAACTGATACACACAGGCACTCTGTAACACTGACATATCAGCATACAAAGCAGAACTGATACACACAGAGGCACTCTGTAACAATGACATATCAACACACAAAGCAGAACTGACACACACAGCCACTCTGTAACACTGACATATCAACATACAAAGCAGAACTGATACACACACAGGCACTCTGTAACACTGACACATCAACATACAAAGCAGAACTGATACACACAGAGGCACTCTGTAACACTGACATATCAACATACAAAGCAGAACTGATACACACAGAGGCACTCTGTAACACTGACATATCAACATACAAAGCAGAACTGACACACACACAGGCACTCTGTAACTCTGGCATATCAACATAGAAAGCAGAAGTGATACACACACAGTCACTCTGTAACAATGACATGTCAACATACAAAGCAGAAGTGATACACACACAGCCACTCTGTAACAATGACATATCAACATACAAAGCAGAACTGATACACACACAGCCACTCTGTAACACTGACATATCAACATACAAAGCAGAACTGATACACACACAGGCACTCTGTAACACTGACATATCAACATACAAAGCAGAACTGATACACACAGAGGCACTCTGTAACAATGACATATCAACATACAAAGCAGAACTGACACACACAGGCACTCTGTAACAATGACATATCAACATACAAAGCAGAACTGATACACACATAGCCACTCTGTAACACTGACATATCAATATACAAAGCAGAACTGATACACACACAGGCACTCTGTAACACTGACATATGAACATACAAAGCAGAACTGATACACACAGAGGTACTCTGTAACACTGACATATCAACATACAAAGCAGAACTGACACACACAGCCACTCTGTAACACTGACATATCAACATACAAAGCAGAATTTATACACACACAGGCACTCTGTAACACTGACATATCATCATACAAAGCAGAACTGATACACACACAGCCACTCTGTAACAATGACATATCAACATACAAAGCAGAACTGATACACACAGAGGCACTCTGTAACACTGACATATCAACATACAAAGCAGAACTGACACACACAGCCACTCTGTAACACTGACATATCAACATACAAAGCAGAACTGACACACACAGCCACTCTGTAACAATGACATATCAACATACAAAGCAGAACTGATACACACACAGGTACTCTGTAACACTGACATATCAACATACAAAGCAGAACTGATACACACACAGCCACTCTGTAACAATGACATATCAACATACAAAGCAGAACTGATACACACACAAGCACTCTGTAACACTGACATATCAACATACAAAGCAGAACTGATACACACACAGCCACTCTGTAACAATGACATATCAACTTACAAAGCAGAACTGATACACACAGAGGCACTCTGTAACACTGACATATCAACATACAAAGCAGAAGTGATACACACACAGCCACTCTGTAACACTGACATATCAACATACAAAGCAGAACTGATACACTCAGAGGCACTCTGTAACAATGACATATCAACATACAAAGCAGAAGTGATACACACACAGGCACTCTGTAACAATGACATATCAACACACAAAGCAGAACTGATACACACAGGCACTCTGTAACACTGACATATCAGCATACAAAGCAGAACTGATACACACAGAGGCACTCTGTAACACTGACATATCAACATACAAAGCAGAACTGATACACACACAGGCACTCTGTAATGCTGACATATCAACACACAAAGCAGAACTGATACACACACAGGCACTCTGTAACAATGACATATCAAAACACAATGCAGAACTGATACACTCACAGGCACTCTGTAATGCTGACATATCAACACACAAAGCAGAACTGATACACACACAGGCACTCTGTAACAATGACATATCAACACACAAAGCAGAACTGATACACACACAGGCACTCTGTAACAATGACATATCAACACACAAAGCAGAACTGATACACACAGGCACCCTGTAACAATGACATATCAGCATACAAAGCAGAACTGATACACACAGAGGAACTCTGTAACAATGACATATCAACACACAAAGCAGAACTGATACACACAGGCACTCTGTAACAATGACATATCAGCATACAAAGCAGAACTGATACACACACAGGCACTCTGTAATGCTGACATATCAACACACAAAGCAGAACTGATACACACACAGGCACTCTGTAACAATGACATATCAAAACACAATGCAGAACTGATACACTCACAGGCACTCTGTAACAATGACATATCAACACACAAAGCAGAACTGATACACACACACACAGGCACTCTGTAACACTGACATATCAACATACATAGCAGAACTGACACACACAGAGGCACTCTGTAACAATGACATATCAACATACAAAGCAGAAGTGATACACACACAGCCACTCTGTAACATTGACATATCAACATACAAAGCAGAACTGATACACACACAGCCACTCTGTAACAATGACATATCAACATACAAAGCAGAAGTGATACACACACAGCCACTCTGTAACAATGATATAGCAACACACAAAGCAGAACTGATACACACAGAGGCACTCTGTAATGCTGACATATCAAAACACAATGCAGAACTGATACACTCACAGGCACTCTGTAACTCTGACATATCAACTCACAAAGCAGAACTGATACACACACACAGGCACTCTGTAACAATGACATATCAACACACGAAGCAGAACTGACACACACACACACAGGCACTTTGTAACAATGACATATCAACACACAAAGCAGAACTGATACACTCAGAGGCACTCTGTAACAATGACATATCAACATACAAAGCAGAAGTGATACACACACAGGCACTCTGTAACAATGACATATCAACATACAAAGCAGAACTGATACACACACAGGCACTCTGTAACAATGACATATCAACATACAAAGCAGAACTGATACACACACAGGCACTCTGTAACACTGACATATCAACATATAAAGCAGAACTGACACACACAGCCACTCTGTAACACTGACATATCAACATACAAAGCAGAACTGATACACACAGAGGCACTCTGTAACACTGACATATCAACATACAAAGCAGAACTGACACACACACAGGCACTCTGTAACTCTGGCATATCAACATACAAAGCAGAAGTGATACACACACAGTCACTCTGTATCACTGACATATCAGCATACAAAGCAGAACTGATACACACAGAGGCACTCTGTAACAATGACATATCAACACACAAAGCAGAACTGACACACACAGCCACTCTGTAACACTGACATATCAACATACAAAGCAGAACTGATACACACACAGGCACTCTGTAACACTGACACATCAACATACAAAGCAGAACTGATACACACAGAGGCACTCTGTAACACTGACATATCAACATACAAAGCAGAACTGACACACACAGCCACTCTGTAACACTGACATATCAACATACAAAGCAGAACTGATACACACAGAGGCACTCTGTAACACTGACATATCAACATACAAAGCAGAACTGACACACACACAGGCACTCTGTAACTCTGGCATATCAACATACAAAGCAGAAGTGATACACACACAGTCACTCTGTAACAATGACATGTCAACATACAAAGCAGAAGTGATACACACACAGCCACTCTGTAACAATGACATATCAACATACAAAGCAGAACTGATACACACACAGCCACTCTGTAACACTGACATATCAACATACAAAGCAGAACTGATACACACACAGGCACTCTGTAACACTGACATATCAACATACAAAGCAGAACTGATACACACAGAGGCACTCTGTAACAATGACATATCAACATACAAAGCAGAACTGACACACACAGGCACTCTGTAACAATGACATATCAACATACAAAGCAGAACTGATACACACATAGCCACTCTGTAACACTGACATATCAACATACAAAGCAGAACTGATACACACACAGGCACTCTGTAACACTGACATATGAACATACAAAGCAGAACTGATACACACAGAGGTACTCTGTAACACTGACATATCAACATACAAAGCAGAACTGACACACACAGCCACTCTGTAACACTGACATATCAACATACAAAGCAGAATTTATACACACACAGGCACTCTGTAACACTGACATATCATCATACAAAGCAGAACTGATACACACACAGCCACTCTGTAACAATGACATATCAACATACAAAGCAGAACTGATACACACAGAGGCACTCTGTAACACTGACATATCAACATACAAAGCAGAACTGACACACACAGCCACTCTGTAACACTGACATATCAACATACAAAGCAGAACTGACACACACAGCCACTCTGTAACAATGACATATCAACATACAAAGCAGAACTGATACACACACAGGTACTCTGTAACACTGACATATCAACATACAAAGCAGAACTGATACACACACAGCCACTCTGTAACAATGACATATCAACATACAAAGCAGAACTGATACACACACAAGCACTCTGTAACACTGACATATCAACATACAAAGCAGAACTGATACACACACAGCCACTCTGTAACAATGACATATCAACTTACAAAGCAGAACTGATACACACAGAGGCACTCTGTAACACTGACATATCAACATACAAAGCAGAAGTGATACACACACAGCCACTCTGTAACACTGACATATCAACATACAAAGCAGAACTGATACACTCAGAGGCACTCTGTAACAATGACATATCAACATACAAAGCAGAAGTGATACACACACAGGCACTCTGTAACAATGACATATCAACACACAAAGCAGAACTGATACACACAGGCACTCTGTAACACTGACATATCAGCATACAAAGCAGAACTGATACACACACAGGCACTCTGTAACACTGACATATCAACATACAAAGCAGAACTGATACACACACAGGCACTCTGTAATGCTGACATATCAACACACAAAGCAGAACTGATACACACACAGGCACTCTGTAACAATGACATATCAAAACACAATGCAGAACTGATACACTCACAGGCACTCTGTAATGCTGACATATCAACACACAAAGCAGAACTGATACACACACAGGCACTCTGTAACAATGACATATCAACACACAAAGCAGAACTGATACACACACAGGCACTCTGTAACAATGACATATCAACACACAAAGCAGAACTGATACACACAGGCACCCTGTAACAATGACATATCAGCATACAAAGCAGAACTGATACACACAGAGGCACTCTGTAACAATGACATATCAACACACAAAGCAGAACTGATACACACAGGCACTCTTCAACAATGACATATCAGCATACAAAGCAGAACTGATACACACACAGGCACTCTGTAATGCTGACATATCAACACACAAAGCAGAACTGATACACACACAGGCACTCTGTAACAATGACATATCAAAACACAATGCAGAACTGATACACTCACAGGCACTCTGTAACAATGACATATCAACACACAAAGCAGAACTGATACACACACACACAGGCACTCTGTAACACTGACATATCAACATACATAGCAGAACTGACACACACAGAGGCACTCTGTAACAATGACATATCAACATACAAAGCAGAAGTGATACACACACAGCCACTCTGTAACATTGACATATCAACATACAAAGCAGAACTGATACACACACAGCCACTCTGTAACAATGACATATCAACATACAAAGCAGAAGTGATACACACACAGCCACTCTGTAACAATGATATAGCAACACACAAAGCAGAACTGATACACACACAGGCACTCTGTAACAATGACATATCAACACACAAAGCAGAACTGATACACACACAGGCACTCTGTAATGCTGACATAACAAAACACAATGCAGAACTGATACACTCACAGGCACTCTGTAACTCTGACATATCAACTCACAAAGCAGAACTGATACACACACACAGGCACTCTGTAACAATGACATATCAACACACGAAGCAGAACTGATACACACACACAGGCACTTTGTAACAATGACATATCAACACACAAAGCAGAACTGATACACTCAGAGGCACTCTGTAACAATGACATATCAACACACAAAGCAGAACTGACACACACAGAGGCACTCTGTAACAATGACATATCAACATACAAAGCAGAAGTGATACACACACACAGGCACTTTGTAACAATGACATATCAACATACAAAGCAGAAGTGATACACACACAGCCACTCTGTAACACTGACATATCAACATACAAAGCAGAAGTGATACACACACAGCCACTCTGTAACAATGACATATCAACATACAAAGCAGAAGTGATACACACACAGCCACTCTTTAACAATGATATAGCAACACACAAAGCAGAACTGATACACACACAGGCACTCTGTAACAATGACATATCAACACACAAAGCAGAACTGATACACACACAGGCACTCTGTAATGCTGACATATCAAAACACAATGCAGAACTGATACACTCACAGGCACTCTGTAACACTGACATATCAACTCACAAAGCAGAACTGATACACACACACAGGCACTCTGTAACAATGACATATCAACACACGAAGCAGAACTGATACACTCACAGGCACTCTGTAACACTGACATATCAACACACAAAGCAGAACTGATACACACACAGGCACTCTGTAACAATGACATATCAGCATACAAAGCAGAACTGATACACACACAGCCACTCTGTAACACTGACATATCAACACACAAAGCAGAACTGATACACACACAGGCACTCTGTAATGCTGACATATCAACATACAAAGCAGAACTGATACACACACAGGCACTCTGTAACACTGACATATCAACACACAAAGCAGAACTGATACACACACAGGCACTCTGTAACAATGACATATCAACATACAAAGCAGAACTGATACACACACAGGCACTCTGTAATGCTGACATATCAACATACAAAGCAGAACTGATACACACACAGGCACTCTGTAACAATGACATATCAACACACAAAGCAGAACTGATACACACACAGGCACTCTGTAACAATGACATATCAATACACAAAGCAGAACTGATACACACACACAGGCAATCTGTAACACTGACATATCAACACACAAAGCAAAACTGATACACACACAGGCACTCTGTAACAATGACATATCAACACATGAAGCAGAACTGATACACACACAGGCACTCTGTAACAATGACATATCAACACATGAAGCAGAACTGATACACACACAGGCACTCTGTAACAATGACATATCAACATACAAAGCAGAAATGATACACACAGAGGTACTCTGTAACACTGACATATCAACACACAAAGCAGAACTGATACACACAGAGGCACTCTGTAATGCTGATTTATCAAAACACAATGCAGAACTGATACACACAGAGGCACTCTGTAACACTGACATATCAACATACAATGCAGAACTGATACACACACAGGCACTCTGTAACAATGACATATCAACATACAAAGCAGAACTGATACACACAGAGGCACTCTGTAACACTGACATATCAACATACAAAGCAGAAGTGATACACACACAGGCACTCTGTAACAATGACATATCAACATACAAAGCAGAACTGATACACACAGAGGCACTCTGTAACACTGACATATCAACATACAAAGCAGAAGTGATACACACACAGGCACTCTGTAACAATGACATATCAACATACAAAGCAGAACTGATACACACACAGGCACTCTGTAACAATGACATATCAACATACAAAGCAGAACTGATACACACAGAGGCACTCTGTAACACTGGCATATCAACATACAAAGCAGAACTGATACACACAGAGGCACTCTGTAACACTTATGTATTAATATACAAAGCAGAACTAATACACTCAGGCACTCTACAAAACTAGTATATTAATATACAGGTACTTTGCAACAATATTCCACTATAAATAGAATCTTGCTATTTCTAAATCACTGCCAGACACGCCCCTGGACTGCAGTGGGGTGGTGTTAGGGGTGGTGATTCTGACAGGAGTTGCCTAAGGGCAAAAGCAAAGGCAAAATTACTGCACAGAGTTTAATAGAGATGTTGGTTTTGACAGGAGTGTCCAGGAGGTACAGGTCCTCCTGGCCACTTATCATGGTCCCCGTGATCCTTTTCTGTCACTCTCGATTGTGGTGCTCCCTGATTGGCAGAGCTGTGTTGGCCCGCCCCTGGTGACCTGTTTTATTCTGGCCATTGGCACCTGTCAGGTGCCCTTTTCTGGTGTTTCTGCGCCAGTATTGCTGTTGCTGTGTTCCAGTGTTCCTGATCTCCTGTGTACCGACTTGGCCTGAACCGACTACGCTCCTGTGTTCCTGTTCCGTGATCCGACCCGGCCTGGCTGACTTCCTGCTTGTTGCTTATCCGACTTGTCTGCGAATCTCCTACGTGTCCTGACCCGGCCTGGCCGACTACGTGCTCCTGGACTTGTTCCGGATTCTGCCGCTCCAATCTACAGCTCCTGTGGTCGCCTTGGCGACATTCTGATCGCTGCAGTGTGTTATCTGAGCCTCCTGTATTTCCTGGGTTAACCATTGCTGAGCCGTGTTTCCTGAGCTGAGCATTGTATTGTGAAGTATAGCTGAGTCTACTGACACTTGCTGTGCCGTGTCGCTACTGTGAGCCTTGATCACTTGTGTTGCTTCCTTCTACCTCACTGCCACTTTAACTATTGCTAAGCCTTACCCAGATACTCTGCTTCTGCGAGCCGGCCGCATTGTGGGCCTCGGTAGTCGGCGGCTCTTTACACCTGCAGAGCAGTAGTTCCCGTCATGCCCGTGGGCTATTGGCAAGCAGTGTAGCAACCGGTGGTTCCCGTTACGCCCGTGGGGCTATTGGGTCAAGCGATTCCACTACGGTTGGTCTCTGGTATACGCCCGTGGGGGCTATTTACCCAAGCTACCACGGTACTGTTGGTCTCCGTTACGCCCGTGGGGGCTATTAACTCAAGCTATCATGATACTGTCGGTTCCCGTTACGCCCGTGGGGGCTATTGGCTCAAGCTATCACGATACTGTTGGTCTCTGTTACGCCCGTGGGGGCTATTGGCTTAAGCAATTTCAATACTGTTGGTCTCCGTTACGCCCATGGGGGCTATTGGCTCAAACGATCCCAATACTGTTGGTCTCCATTTACGCCCGTGGGGGCTACCAAACAATTACACTGCAGCTTCAGTCTAAAGTCGCAGCTCTTATCTACAGCGTTACACTTTGAATGGACTTAAGGTGTTGTATGACCTAGCACCAACTGCAGTCTTGTTCACCAAGGGCGTGCCTAACACCACACTGAGACTGATTACCCTTGTAATTAACCATTTGTCTTCAGTCACCATTTTGCCTGCTCTATATCTGTACTAAGAGATATATTCCCTGTTCTGTAACCTGGCATTGCAGTCCTTATTCTGCTATTTTCAGTACTGCCCCTAGGGGGCAAGCTTGTTATTGTTTTTTTGCTCTAATAAAATTTATTTTATCCTAACCCGCTGTCTGAGTGTCTGAAAACTGTTACACCACTCCTACCAAAATCAATGCAGAGTGTTTCCTGGGGGTGTTGGTTTTCCTGTCAAAATCAATGCAGAGAGTGTCATAAGGACGTTCTTGTCAAAATCAAAGTAGACATTTTCCTAAGGCCCTACAAAGTTGCAGCTTTGAGCCCCCATGGCTATTCCTGCAAAAAAACATACCACAGAGTGTTGTTTTATTTCCCAGTATCACAGCTTAACCCCTAGAGTGCCAAGTGGGTACAACGTACGAGTGAGGACAGCTGTACCTGCTGTGCCAAGCTCGTACGTTGTACAGCTTAAATGCGGTCACTGCATAGGCCGGTATAACCGGCATGCAGTGGCCGCATTTAAAAAAAAAAAATTCCTGGCACTCGTGGGGGGACATGAGGATTACTCCTCATGTCCCCCCAGGTATTGATCTCCCAGCCGATCGCGCTGGGAGATCAATATTTACGAAGGAGAAGCGGAGCTTCTCCTATCCCTCCTCTCCTACCCGAACTTCCGGGTAGGAGTGGGCGGGACCGGGGGAAGCCTCCCAACGTCATCGGTGACATAGTCACCGATGACGTTACAAGGCTTTCCCCGATGCAGATCACTCCTACCGGAGGTAGGAGTGAACAGAAGGAGAGCTTTTGCTCTCCTTCTGTCGCCATATTGAGCTCCCAGCCCAATCGGCTGGGAGATCAATAACTGGGTGCACATCAGGAGGGGTCCTGATGTGCCCCAGCGAGGTCTGAAAAGAAAAAGAAAAATTAAAAAGAAAAATAAATAAAAAAATGAACCCTGTGAGTGCTGCAGGGTTCCCTGGTGCATTGCTTTGCAATGCACTGGGAATCCCTGTGGCACTCACAGGGTCAATTTTTGCACCCCATATTTTTATTAAAGAGACCTCATTGGGGGGCTTCAGGAAGGGTCCTGAAGCCCCCCAATGAGGTCTATAAAAAATAGACCAAAAAAAAAAAATTAACCCTGTGTGTGCCACAGGGGAGGGGGTTCATTGCAGAGCCCCCCTCCTGTGGCAGACATAGGAATATATTTTAGTATTTTATAATCAGAGATTGTTGGGGGGACATCAGGAGAATTCCTGATGTCCCCCCACAAGGTCTGATAATAATAATAATAAAAAAAAAAAAAATTAACTCTGTGAGTGCCCCAGCGGTCCCCAGCACATTGCTTTGCAATGTGCTGGAGAACCTTGTGACACTCACAGGGTCAATTCTTTTACCACATATTTTTTTTTTACGAAGACCTCATTGGGGGACATAAGGAAGGGTCCTGAAGCCCCCCAATGAGGTCTATAAAAAATAGACCAAAAAAAAAAAATTAACCCTGTGTGTGCCACAGGGGAGGGGGTTCATTGCAGAGCCCCCCTCCTGTGGCAGACATAGGAATATATTTTAGTATTTTATAATCAGAGATTGTTGGGGGGACATCAGGAGAATTCCTGATGTCCCCCCACAAGGTCTGATAATAATAATAATAAAAAAAAAAAAAATTAACTCTGTGAGTGCCCCAGCGGTCCCCAGCACATTGCTTTGCAATGTGCTGGAGAACCTTGTGACACTCACAGGGTCAATTCTTTTACCACATATTTTTTTTTTACGAAGACCTCATTGGGGGACATAAGGAAGGGTCCTGAAGCCCCCCAATGAGGTCTATAAAAAATAGAAAGAAAAAAAAAATTAACCCTGTGTGTGCCACAGGGGAGGGGGTTCATTGCAGAGCCCCCCTCCTGTGGCAGACATAGGAATATTTTTTAGTATTTTATAATCAGAGATTGTTGGGGGGACATCAGGAGAATTCCTGATGTCCCCCCACAAGGTCTGATAATAATTAAAAAAAAAATTAACTCTGTGAGTACCGCAGTGGTCCCCAGCACATTGCTTTGCAATGTGCTGGAGAACCCTGTGACACTCACAGGGTCAATTCTTTTAGCCCATATTTTTTTTTTACTAAGACCTCATTGGGGGACATAAGGAAGGGTCCTGAAGCCCCCCAATGAGGTCTATAAAAAACAGACCAAAAAAAAAATTAACCCTCTGTGTGCCACAGGGGAGGGGGTTCATTTTAGACCCCCTCCTGTGGCACACACAGGACTTTTTTTTTACTATTGCTTTACATTCAAAGCTTGTTGGGGGGCCCTAAGGCCACCCAACAAGCTATGAATAAAGAAGAATTTTTTTTTTTTTAAAAAAGAACCCTCTGTGTGCGACAGGGGGTCAATTGCATTGCTTTGCAATGCATTGGACATCCCTGTGGCATGCACACAAAATGACTCAATCCCCCCCATACCCTTATCACCAGCCCAGTTCCACAGCCTACTGGCAGTCCCATTCCCACAGTTTGACCCCCCCAGCCTGGTTCCACTGCCTACTGGTAAACCCAAGTGCCAATACGCACTGGATTCAGGCTGGAAATCAAACAGTGTATGTGGGGGACTTACAGTGCACAGTGGTAGTCACAGATCCCCCATATGTACTACCTTACCTCCCCCACCACCACTGCCATACTTGCGCTCTGCCCAGTGGTAGATATACCCACATACACTGCCTGACCCCTCGTCCATCCCCCCACCTGGTTTCACTGGCAGTCACAGGTCCTCATGTACACTGACTGACCACTGATAGCCATAGAATCATACGTACACTGTTTGCTTCCCCATCCTTGTTCAACTGGTAGCTACACTCCTGGCACCCAATATGGTATGTCATCCCACAGCAGTGGGGTACCATTTATCGTAGGCTGGCAGGAGGTCCTCCTAGGAAATCCCATGGTGTTGAACCATTTTCGTATCTTTGAAGTGACTGATTTGTAAAAAAAAAAAAAAAAATGTTTTTTTTTTCTGTAGCACCACATTCTGTAAATAGTTGTGCACACTAACTTAGGGGTAGAAAGGCAAGTGACCCCTCATTAGATGCGGCAGGTTATCTTCTTTCCAAAATGGTATGGTTTTGCTACATTTTCTTCACTTCTATAGCTGTTATAACCATTTTCATACACGTAAGAATGTTTGAGAAAATGTTATAGAAATCAGGAGGTTGTAGAAGTAGTAGTTTTGTACTTGTAGCGCCCCCTAAGGTAGGTCAGTTCATACCAATGGGGTGTCATTTTTCTCCTAAGAGCAATAGCTAATGGATACAGTTGGAAATTCCATGGTTTTTACAGATTTCAATACATTTGAAGGGGCAGAAATGTAAGAAAATGCCTTTTTTTTCATTAGCACCACCTTCTGGAGGCATTTGTGCACTCCAGGCTTGGGGTAAGAAGGCAAGTCACCCCTCACTAGATGCGGCAGGTTGTCTTCTTTCCAAAATGGTATCGTTTGTGTACCCTTTCTTCACTTCTTTAGTTCTTATAACCATTTTTGTATAGAGAAGTAATGTTTGAGAAAATGTTAGAAAAATTAGAGGTTGGTGTAGTTTTGTACTTGTAGCGCCCCCTAAGGTATGTGAACTCATACGAATGAGGTGTCACTTTTCTCCTAAGAGCCATAGCTAAAGAATACATTTGAAAAATCAATGGTTTTCACAGATTTCAGTACATTTGAAGGGGCAAAAATGTAAGAAAATGCCTTTTTTTTTCATTAGCGCCACCTTCTGGAGGCATTTGTGAACACCAGACTTGGGGTAAGAAGGCAAGTCACCCCTCATTAGATGCGGTAGGTTGTCTTCTTTCCAAAATGGTATGGTTTGTGTACCCTTTCTTCACTTCTGTAGTTGTTATAACCATTTTTGTATAGACAAGTAATGTTTGAGAAAATGTTAGAAAAATTAGAAGTTGTAGTAGGTGTCGTTTTGCACTTATAGCGCCCCCTGAGGTAGGTCAACTCATGCCAATGGGGTGTCATTTTTCTCCTAAGAGCACTAGCTAATGGATACTGCTGGAAATTCCATGGTTTTTACAGATTTCAGTACATTTGAAGGGGCAGAAATGTAAGAAAATGCCTTTTTTTTTCATTAGCGCCACCTTCTGGAGGCATTTGTGCACACCAGACTTGGGGTAAGAAGGCAAGTCACCCCTCATTAGATGCGGAAGGTTGTTTTCTTTACAAAATGGTATAGTTTGTGTACCCTTTCTTCACTTCTGTAGTTGTTAGAACCATTTTTGTATAGACAAGTAATGTTTGAGAAAATGTTAGAAAACTTAGAAGTTGTAGTAGATGTCGTTTTGCACTTCTAGCGCCCCCTGAGGTAGGTCAACTCATGCCAATGGGGTGTCATTTTTTTCCTAAGAGCACTAGCTAATGGATACTGCTGGAAATTCCATGGTTTTTACAGATTTCAGTACATTTGAAGGGGCAGAAATGTAAGAAAATGCCTTTTTTTTTCATTAGCGCCACCTTCTGGAGGCATTTGTGAACACCAGAATTGGGGTAAGAAGGCAAGTCACCCCTCATTAGATGCGGTAGGTTGTCTTCTTTCCAAAATGGTATGGTTTGTGTACCCTTTCTTCACTTCTGTAGTTGTTATAACCATTTTTGTATAGACAAGTAATGTTTGAGAAAATGTTAGAAAAATTAGACGTTGTAGTAGATGTCGTTTTGCACTTCTAGCGCCCCCTGAGGTAGGTCAACTCATGCCAATGGGGTGTCATTTTTTTCCTAAGAGCACTAGCTAATGGATACTGCTGGAAATTCCATGGTTTTTACAGATTTCAGTACATTTGAAGGGGCAGAAATGTAAGAAAATGTCATTTTTTTTCCTATAGTGCCACCTTCTGGAAGCATTTGGGCACAACAGGCTTGGGATAAGAAGGCAATTCACCCCTCATTAGATGCGACAGGTTGTCTTCTTTCCAAAATGGTATGGTTTGTGTAACCTTTCTTCACTTCTCTAGTTGTTATAACCATTTTTGTACAGACAAGTAATGTTTGAGAAAATGTTAGAAAAATTAGTGGTTGCAATAGGTGTAGTTTGGTACTTGTAGCGCCCACTAAGGTAGGGGAACTCATACCAATGAGGTGTCATTTTTCTCCTAAGAGCACTAGCTAATGAATACAGTTGGAAATTCCATGGTTTTCACAGATTTCCATACAGATGAAGGGGCAGAAATGTAAGAAAATTCCATTTTTTTCCTATAGTGCCACCTTCTGGAAGCATTTGTGCACAACAGGCTTGGGGCAAGAAGGTAAGTTACCCCTCATTAGATGCGGCAGGTTGTCTACTTTTCAGAAATATATAGTTTTATATAGTTATTCCACTGTTTTAGGGTAGTTTTACCACAAAAACCCTAGAATGCGCATTTTAGTTTATAAAGTTGAAAATGTCATTT
Organism: Rhinophrynus dorsalis; assembly: GCA_037306005.1. NCBI lineage: Eukaryota > Metazoa > Chordata > Amphibia > Anura > Rhinophrynidae > Rhinophrynus > Rhinophrynus dorsalis. Next base: position 149,047,526 of record CM074722.1, on the reverse strand, counting down.
TGCGCTGCTGGTGATTAGGGCTCTACACTAGCCATGGACGTAGGTAAAACTATACAAATTTGGTATTTTTTTACTCGGGGGACTCAGGGCTTTTTCAAATAATTGAAACTTTTTCAATCAAGGTAAATGTTTTTGATACATAGTATGTGATTTTAGCAAAATTAGTAAATTTTCACTTTTTTTTGTCATTATGACATCATAGATTTTTGCACGATATAAAATTCTGTTCATGTAAGGTACCATGAGAAAGCTCAATTCGTTCTGAAAAAAACAATATATAGTTTTCCATATTTAACGAAAAATCCCAAGAGGAAATCAAGCCTAAACGGAAGGATAGCAAAAATGCTGAAAAAGTGTCTGGCCTGCAGGGTACAGGAAATGGCCCGAGCCTCCGGCACTGAAAGGGTTAACAAGAGGTCTAAGTGTAGTACTACCAGTAGAGTAAAAATCAGTTTTAAATGTGAACGGAATGAAAATTGCAATACAAGCAGTTGGTACATAGAATTACTAGCAACTCAAACTAATTAGATAAAATAATTGAGGGAGCTAGAATCAGTACAAAAAAAACAAAATTATAAAATGTAGCAAGAACTGCTATAACTAATTTTATATAATATATACTATAAAAGAGAAGGTAGTTATGTGAACATGAATTCTCCTGCCATGCCTGACACACACCGGGGCAGCAGCAAGGAGGAGATTTTAATATTTCCTCCATACTGCCTGGGCATTCAGCATGGTTGCAATGGCCAGCTTAGAAAAGCACTTTCTCCTCAAGATATCTGCTTCAAAAACCATGCCTTCAAGGCTAGCCTCTCAATACTTGGAAGACACAGAGGACCCCAAGGGAAGATGTTCATAAGAAGAGGTAGACACTACGGCTCTGCTACTGACATATTGACCAGATCAGAGATCCCTGCTCTGTGAGGCAAATAAAGAGCAAACAGAATTACAGGTCCCTGGTCCATCTTGACTTTCTTCATCACCCTGGGAATCAAGGAGAGAGAGAGAAGGAAACACATATATCAAAGGGAAATACCACTGAATGTCCACTGCATCTACTGAGAGGGCAAGAGGATCACAGGACCTGGAGAAAAACTGAGGAACCTTGTGGATGCCATCAGGTCCACAACTGGCAGCGACCATCTGAAATAAGCAGTCAAAAAAAGAGCTGCTTCAATTGCCATTAATGGATCCAGGCATTGATCGCTGAGGACTTCCAATGCCAAATGTTCTACCTCCGCAATGTGAACATCCAATAGGGCTGGAAGATGGGTCCCTACCCAAACCATGAGGCTGTGCTTCTGGTCCCTCCTTGGCAATTGACATAAGCCACCTCCAATGTATTATCAAACTGAAACAGAAATAGTAGGTCATGAAGCGACTGGAACCAAGCCATACAAATTGCCGGAAGCTTCAGAACAGTGATTTAAAGGGATAGTAATACTTAGTTTTAACTTTATTTAATTTTGTAGGCATTAAAAAAACATGAAGAATGATATAAGTCTTATCTCTCAAACCTTTATGGTTTAAGAGATATTCACAAACAAAGTATCCCCCCCCTGTTCAACCAGATCAGAAGGGAGGTGCCCAGTTAGACTGCAGAAAGGGACAATCTTCAATTAAGATAAGGGAAAAAGCTGAAAAACTTGTCAAGGGGGGAAGGGCTTTCATTGTTTTCATACAAAGAAAATTGTCCCCTGCTGTTATCTGTCTGTTCATACAACCAGATTCACATCTGAGAAGAGATGGCTTACACTAGGTAAAAGGGGCGGGGAGGGGAAACTTTGCTTGTGAATATCTCATAAGCCATAAAGGTTTGAGAGATAAGACTTATATCATTCTTCATGTTTTTTTAATGCCTACAAAATAAAATAAAGTTAAAACGAAGTATTACTATCCCTTTAAAGCAGGCTGTCACAGATGGACCAGAGACCCTGTGCCACCTGGGGGCTGTAAGTAGGTCCCCAACCTGATAGCTGGCTGTAACAGTTTTCAGTACACTCAGAGGCAGGCAATTTGGTAAAACACAGTTTTATTGAAACCAGACAGAATAAAGTAACCCTCGCGGGTCCAGCAATAGAACAAACAGTACTAACACAGGACAGGTTACTAAATAACATTAACCCACACGGGTCTAGTATACATATATCAGAGAGCAATACATATACTGACACAGATCAGGAACAGTTTGTGTGATTTAGTGAGACACTGATGGTAAATGCTATTAGGCCAGGAGGCTGGGAGGCCCTAATAGCGAGGCCCAAGAAGCACTCTCTGTGGATGAGTGCCAAAATAGCGACTAGGCCCAGGAAGGGTGAGCGAGGCCCAAGAAGGATCACGACTACCAGTAGTACTGCAAATGGAGACCGGGTCGGTACACTGAGCAGGAACGTCAGCAAATCCAAGTTGGTACACGGAGCAGGAACATCAGCCAGATCTGGTCGGTACACGGAGCAGGAACGTCAGTCAATCCAAGTCGGTACACGGAGCAGGAATGTCAGCCAAACTGGGTCGGTACACAGAGCAGGAACAGGATCAGAGAGAGTAGTCAGGCAGTCCGGGTCATACACAGGATATCACACGATAACGGCAGCAAGCTCTAGGCAACGGAAACACCACGAAAGGGCCCGGTATGAGTGACAGGGCACAGTACTTAAAGGCTACCACTGGGTGGAGTAATCACACGCTAGCCAATAAGAAAGCATCAGAAATTATGTGCCAAAATGTCACCAGCAATACACAGGCACCGTGATACTGGCTTTGTATTCACAGTGTACTTTGGACCAGTACACTGTGAAAAAAGGGTGACCCAATATCAGATGGGTTTCCTGAAGCCACCAGCAAAGATCCACCCTCATCCAGGCCACAAAGGATATCACATGGGAGACATGGCACTTCTGTCATGACCAAGTCCTGAGAATATCCCGCTGAATGGTCTTATTGTAGAATTGAGCATATTGAAATTCCTTCATGTCAGTTGCTCAGAATATCTCATTCCTTTCCTGCTGTCTCTGTTGCCTGGATACCTGCCTCTCTTTCTATTGACAACGGGTGCCTTAAATGTTTTATGTCTTCCCCTCTCTATTGCCTGTTCTACAATGCATTATTGGCTGTAGTTCCCATGTCGTGATTTGTTCCTCCCAGTTCCTGACCCGATCCTCATTTGACTTCTCTTCTTGGACATCCCTTTGGAACCTCACTTAGCCTTACTGATTCTATGGATCCAGACCTTGGCACAGTTCCCTGGCTCATTTCCTGTGTTTTTCTTGGTACCGTGCCAGTGTGCTCCTCCAGCTTGTGACCCTTGGCTTGTCTAATAACAGTATCTTCTGCCTCATTCCTCTGTATTGCACTAGTGTATTTAATCTCCCAGTGCTGACTCTTGGCTAGTCTGACTTTATCTCCTTTTGCTGTTGTCTTAGTTCATTTGATTTGACAGTTGACAGCAACACAATTTATCCTGTTTTATCTGAGTTCATCTCATCAGCCAGTCATCTGCAAATTAGCAGACTAAATTCATCTGATTTGTCTGCTGGCTAGCACTGCTTTCATTGAGTTAATCGACTGCTATGCTGAGGATCCAGTTCATCTAATCTGCATGTTGGCTTCTGCTCAGTTTTACCCTGTTACATCTCAGTCAGCTGCTACATAAAAGACTTAGTTCTTTTGATCAGTTAGCTGGCTGTTACAATAGTCATTCAACCAGTTGACTGCTTCATTGTATATCCAGTTCATCTGATAAGACTGTCGGATGCTACACTGTTATTCAAGCCATCTAGTTAATCTCTGGAGCCAGTGCTCTGCTACACTGCTACATTGCCGATCCAGCATCATACAAGGTGCCAAGTATAGCTTACCAGCCCATAAGTTGTTTCACAGCTTCTTCTGTTACTAAATAAGTATCAGGCTCATCTGATTAGCCTGTCAGCTGCAAGCTCCTATGATTTAGATCCTCCTGAGTCTCTCTTTAATTGATCCCACTGCATATTTTAGAGTCATGCTCATTTGATCTGCCAGTTGGCTACCACGCAGTTTATCGAGCGACATGCACAGTGTCTAGTTCATCTGATCGGTCAGACACAGACACAGTAGTCACACGTTTTGTGAAAACCCATGGAGCAGATGCAAGCCCAAAAAGAAAGGCCATGAACTAGAATTAGAGACTCTGAAAGGTAAAATTAAGGAATGGCTGATGTTGTCCATGAATAAGCATTTGAAGGTACATGTCCTGTATCTCCAGAGAAGGCAAGCACTCCCTTGGGTACATAGCAGAAATTATAGAATTCAAGTATTCCATCTTGAACCACTGTGTATGAATAAAATGATTGAGACACTTCAGATTCAAAACCGTATGATAGCTGCCATCTTTCATGGGGACTATGACTGACAGGGGAAGAGAGACTTCCTAGGAAATGACGGATGTTTAGGAGTAACCTTGGGCAAAAGAGAACTCTTTTCCCCATTGGCATGACTAATGACTTCTCCAATTCAGGACCAAAATATTTTTGACCACGAAAGGTGAAGAGATAAGGGACTCCTTAGAAGACAAATTATCTGACCATATCTTCAGCCAAATGGTACAGCATGTCACTCTCAAGACAGTGGATGTATTACCAATGAAAGTAATGATATCTAAATCTGATTCACAGAGATAAGTATTAGCCTTGATGATTTTAGAAACCATATGAACAGCATCCTCCTTAGAACACTCCACATGGACCACTTCCAATTTCTCCTACCTAACACAGTGCCTTGCAAAAGTATTCAGACAAATTCTCACATATTACTGAATTACAAATGGTATACTATAATTTGGTTTTGTTCTTTATATTATTTTAAAACACTGAAATGCAATATCAATTATTGACATTGGTTTTATGTTGGGAAATATTTTAAGAAATATGTTGGCCTAATGAGGACACAGTTACCCTACTATTAACCTTCACCTGTGAGCAATTAAAGTTGCTATCAAATTTTCAGGATACAAGCTTCAATGTTGAAAAATCATGAGTCAGGCTGGGAATATGAAGGAAAATGAAGACCACTGAGCAGTCTACAGACATTAAAAAATGTAATGCAAATGCATAGATTAAGAAAAGTCTTCAAATAATATCCAAGTCTTTAAATATCTCATTGAGAATCTGAACGCACTATAAGAAAATTGTTTTTCACTAGTAACTTCCATCCAACCTGAACAACCTGGAGCAAATCTGCAAAGAAGAATGGGCCAAAATCTATCTGACACTGCACACAAAAAGCTGATGAATACTTACCCCAAAATACTTAAAGGTGTTATTGCAGTGAAAGTGTCTCTACAAAATATTAATTGGAGGGGACTAATGTCACCTTGTATTAACTGATTTTGGGTTTCAGCATTTTGAAATAAAATATTATGCAGAACAAAATTACAATGTGCCATTTGTAAATCAATAATATGAGCGGATTGGTCAGGGGTCTAAAAACCTTTTCAAGACACTGTAGCTATGGTTCTTGCCACCCAGGCTGTGGCAAATGCTAGGAGCAAGGAGGCCACAGAGCCTGAAAATGTCATTTAAAGACAAGAATGCAGGTGTTTGTCTAATCCTTGAATGCTGTAGTTTCTGAAACTGGCAAAAAACAGAGAATCGACTGCCAGAGCAGTGGCCCACTGCTGCAAAACAGCCGTGGAAAAAAGGATAAAGCAGAGAAATGCTCCCGGATAAAAAGACACATTTATCCAGCAAATTCCATTCATCAAGATCCACCCGATCAAGAGAATTATAAGAAGGGAAGAGTACAGTATCCCTTTAATGCCTTACAACAATAACCAGAGATGACAACTCGGGGGGCCTTAGAGACTGTCCGAATCAGTCTTTCTACTGAACTCCTTCCTCAATGGATTCTCCAAGGGTAAGAGAAGAATCATCCACATCTTGCTCCCACTGTTTAACCTTCCTCCAGTGATGAATATTCCCTACTTGGAAAAACATCACTCTTTAAAAGTGAAAAGTCCCTCTTCGTGGAAAGAACAAGGGACCCTGATCTAGTTTATAAAGGGCACAATGGATAGACACTGGGATACTGGCAATAGTGGAGCTATGGGTTTTAACCCACTCAGGTTCCTGATCAGAAGCACTGGGCCCTTAAATAAACTTATTAAGGGCAAGAGAACAAAAGAGACATAACTTACCTGTTTTACTCTTAGGGGGACTAGTCTGGCAAGATATGCATTTGACCACTGCCAAAACAACCATGGAAGGTTTGGTGCTCTTGGGCTTCCTTATATCCTCCTTGGATTCTGATGTGGCACACAAAACCCAAAATAAGAGTTCCATGAGGGTATAAAGAGCAGAAAATAAAGATAATAAGCTTATCTTCAGGACAGACTGGGAGCCAGCAGACTCTGGAAGTCAGACTGGACTCCTGAGGAGAGCCTGCTGCAAAAGGTGTCTCCTGGGTGAGCCCGTCAGAGGAAAAGGAAGGGAAGTGAAAAACTCTTCCCCTTCCTTTTCTACAGCCTTTGAAAACCAGGACATTCATTAAAAAGTAGAAGAAAAACAAAACCGGTGTGGTGGTTCTCCAGTTTGCAAGTGCCCCACCTCCTCGAGCTAGTATTTGGTTCCTGTGTTCCACAGTGGACAAACAAGAAGATAGATTGCAATCTAGGTCAGATACTAGTCCTACAGAGCCTGCTCTATACCCTAGTACACTTCTCCTATTTGAGCATCAATTACCATTACTGTGCATATACAAATTACCCTTGGGCTTGTTCTCCCTAAGGTTTGTAGGGAAATCATATGTGCATCTCACTCACAAGGCCGAAGAAGGTCAATATAAATGCTTAGGGTTAGCTGCACCCTTGGTAGTCATATAGAACCTTGGAAGATTCGTTCATAGTTGAGCATCACCATTACTTTTATATATGCAAATTACCCTTGGCTTGGTCGCCTATGGAAACATTGCTCTCAGATGTCTATAGAGAACAGCTGCACCACAATGATAAAGCTCAGGAAGACCAAAAGAGGAATTGCCTGGCACTTTGTAGTTGGAATGTCATTTGGGCAAGATTAGTATGATGGACTTATGGTTATTTCTTCTGTGTGTGGCACTTGTTAGCTAAAAGAGATTGCACCCTGGTAGGACACCAGTCCTATGGAGGCTGATATATACCCTGTCATGCTTGTTCCTAGTTGATCACCTTGTCTTCAATTTGCAGGTGTAAACTAAGTTGTCTATATAAGGAAAGGAATAAGTAAAAGTGTCCAAAAACCACCAAATTATGTTCCACTTAAAGAAATAAATGCCCAAATGTTAAATTAGCATGAATAAATACAGATACTGCCAAAAGCAAGGAAAAAACAACTCCAGCACATCTTGCAACATCCATTCATGGTGTGTTCAACACCACACAATTGTTCCATAAATAACCTTCTTTGCCAGATAATCCCATAATGAGAGGACATCAGAAACCAGGCAAACCTTACTTTCATACCAGGAAAGCAGGGTGAGACAGGGAGGCTGTCACAACTCAGCAGCATCCTACAGGCTAGAGAGTACTAGAAGGCAGGCACCAGAGAACGGAACTGGTGACCGTGAGCTACTACTGCATGATCGTGCTGCAGACTCTGCCATATAAAGGTGCCAGCCACAAAGCTGTATAACACCACCAGTGTAGCTGGTGAATGTTCAGGATAACCAAACAGTGGTAGAGTAAGCTCTCCTGTAGGGGAGAGTGCTGGCAAGGGGAAGAAGGTAAGGAGAGAGGTTAGCAAGTGAGGCAGCCTGGAGGTGGACAACTCTCCAAGTATGAACTATACCTAATGTGCCCAACTGGCATACAAGAGGATACCACCAGCACAAAGACAGCAACAGGTACAAGGTAAGTATAACCCTTTGAGTCCCAGAGGGTACGCAAGACATTGCAAAGCAAAGGGTTAAGCAGGAAGAGGCATCTAGATGAACAAGCTGGTCTGAAGACAGAGGGGCTGCAGTGTAGTCTTACTAGCCATGTCGAACACAGAGAAACAGCAAAGTTAATCATATAGGCCGGGTTGAACACAAATGACAGCAGGGAAGTAGTACAGGCTGGGTCAAAATACAGAGAGACAACAGGGTTCGTCGTGCAGATCGGGTTGAACACTAGATACAGCTGGGTAGTAGTACAGGTCAGGTAAAACACAGAAGGGCTGCTGGGTTAGACATACAAGTGGGATTAAACACAGAGAGACAGCAGGGTTAGTCGTACCGGTTGGATCAGACCCTAGAGACAGCTGGGTAGTTGCACAAGCCAGGTCAATCACAGGAGACAAGCAGGGTAGTTGAACAAGCCGGGTCAATAACAGGAGAAAAACAAGGTAGTTGAACAAGCCTGATCAAACACAGAAAAAGCAATCCGAACAGCAAGATCAATTAACACTGGCATAATGCACAGAAACACAAGGCTAGGCACAGAAATGCCAGATAAAGTGAAGTGAAAGAGAGGCTTAAAAGCGCACAGAGGGATGGGCGACAGGAGAAAAAATGAAAAAGAGGCCACACACACACACACACACACAGTCACACCAGTGACAGAGGCTGAATAAGCTGGCCAGCATTAGCATTTGGCAGTAAATCGCTCAAGGTGCATAGCATCCATCGAGCAATGCCACAACAAGAGTCATGAACTATAGAATCCCAAACTAACCTTAGGTTTGAGCCTCCCCAAACCTAATTGCTCACTTCAGTGCAATGATATCTAGAAAAAAGGACTGGCATTTTATGTTCAAAGTCCCCTTAACCCTTACCGGTGTCCACCTAACATCATTAGCATTAGCAGACACCTGTGATGTGCCCTTATGCTGCAGAAGTTTCTGAGCAGCAGATGTCAGTCATTACTTAGCATGAGGCACTGTTTAAACAGACTGCTCTGCCAGTGCAAAGAGAGGAGTGTGTTCAACATGGGGGAAAGGTGTGCATTTTGAATATTGCAGACTTGCAGTACTTATTCTCATGTAGCACCTACTTGAGTGGTAATATGGCAATCCTATTATTAACTTGAAATTATTTATATTCAACCTAATTATTTTTGAAAATAAACGCTGAATGAGTTTGTATGACTGGCCATCTTTTGGTAGGCATAAACTACACAGCTTCACAACCCTTAGTCAGACATTCTTTCCTGATTTATCTAAGTTACAAGACGGACAATGTGATTAGATTACTATAATAGGGCCCTGCCATCAATACCTTGTAAAGTGGACCTGGCAGCCATGCCGCAGATGTTAGTGGCTTTTCACTTCACACTACCATATGTCTAATGCACTTCCTGCTTACTTACAGATGACATGATGTCACTGATGTCACAACTAGAAGTTCGGAAGCCGAGCTGGTTTGGAAAAGACTGGACTTAGATATTATGCATGGGACAAGGTGGATCATTTTAACCTCTTAATGACAATAGACTTACCTGGTACGTGCCGCAAAAACTGTCACTTAGTGACAATGGACACACCAGGTACGTCCTGGAAATCCGGGTCCCTGCACGGCTGCACGCCATTTGGGGACTCCGGAATCATTTGGTTAAAAAAAAAAAATGTTCGCCGGGTGTTAAGTGACGTCCTCATGCACACATGGCCTGTCACTAAGGGGTTAATGAACACATGACGGGGTTGTGAATTTTAGAGACGGCACAGGGGTGGGTCGGATGGTCTGACCAGTGGGTGGGTCAGTGGGCAGGCATGTGGGTGTGACTCGCCACAGCCAGATGCCCCTAAAAATCTGGTGCCTTAGGTAAGCGCCTAATCTGCCTACTTGTAAATCCGTCCCTGTCTCTCTCTCTCTCTCTCTCTCTCCTTAATGCTGGAGTAAGCCAGCTGTAACATGGGGAACAATTAAAAATTCACAGCAGTTTCAGTCAGGAGGAATTTTAATTTATTCCCTATCATGCAGTTGGTCTACCCAACAATTACACCTTTTTCATAGTAAATAAGCCTCAGTGTGTCCACACAGACAACAGGCATACAATGGCACTCCCCTTCACATACACACATATACAGTGATTTCCTACATACACCCATTCATACAGAGTGACCCCCTCACATTCTCACCTACACTGGCCCCATTCAGACACCCAGTGTCCTTTCTAAGGTGAAAAGGCCAGCACTGAAAGAGTTAAAGCTGTCTGTTTCTGCAGAACTGCACTGGAATAACAGATGCAACATGCAGCCTTGATCAGTTTTAATTACTAATTTAACTTTTCAGTTCTTCTCTGCTTATCTTCGCTCACCTTGAAGGGGGCACTTCAGACACCAATCACACGAGCCCTAATAAGGCACCACATGCCTACTCAACAGCATCGTCATGGACACACCCCTGCCTCTCAACTCACACAAACAAAGTGGTCCCAAACATACACACACACAGCAAGGCAATATACCACTCTATGAAACCAGAAGACTATTATCATGATGATGCAAAATATTATGATCTTGTGGTTGTGCATTGCCCTGCTGATGTCATATAATATTATTATTTTAGACTACTATAGAATTACATGAGAGTGCCAGGTCAATACATCAGTACATGACAGCAGAAAAGTAATATGGAATTACTTAAAATCAACAGGATAATATGACATTATGTGAGAGCAAGATAGAATAGCATTACATGAGACAAGCAGAGTTTTGCATGTAACACTAGGACAATTATATATTTCCCTGATCTACTTTATATCTGTATATCTATATCTATATATATCTATATATCATGTTAAAAACTATGGATATTTTCTGGGCCAGGCAACAGGAGATGGGTTAGAAAGCTGTGAGAAGGATATGACAAAAGGCAAGGCTAGGAACACTTAGGTTGCTTTACTTTTGGAGAATCTAGCCTTGTTACTCTGTCCACAGGAGATTTACATAAATATGCTGGTCATGCTGTCTGCAAACAAACACATGTCCACAACTGAATGTAGCTTCCCCCTCCAGTAACACTTGTGTCACCACAAGAAGTGCTGCTTTATGGTAGAGCCCCTGTCTTTTAAAGGAGCAGTAAAGTTTTCTCACTATTGCTCGAGTAAAACTCCACCAAATACCAGGAGATGCTTTACTCAATTTCAGCTCATTATTATTAGTATGATGATTTTTATTATTATTAATAATAACAGTAATAATTGGTCTTCCTATACAATTGCCAGTTGAACAAAAAAGTAAAATTTATTTTTTTTTTCCCAATTTGCACTATTCAGAATTTCAGGCACAAATAATGAGAAATTAACCATGTAACCCATCGTACTATGTATTTTTAAATGTACACAAAATTCCAATTTGAGGGATTGATCATTAGCATTTCTACCCACTGCTGGCTTGCTATTTAATCTATATAAGATGGCATTGTAGCGCCAAAAAAAAGTTGTTGTTTTTTTTATTTTATTTCAAATATACTGAAATCACAGAAATCACAGTAAACCATGGAATATTAGATTAAGCAGTTAGAGGTCTCCTGAGTAAAATGGTACCCCATTGTTATGAGTTGACATACCATAGGAAATTCCAGGAATACAAAACTGCATGGACCATATTCTGTCAGTTATCGTGCTATTTTTTATATGACATACCTACACTTAACTGTTTTTAGGAACTAGAGACAAGAGTGAAAAGTAGACAAGCATACCATTTTGGAAAGAAGACAACCCACTGCAAATCACGTATTTCTTTTATTTCCACGTTTTGTCCGGTGTGCACAAATGTCTGCAAAACACATGCAATTTCAACATTTCTACCTGTCAAAGGTAATCTTTAAAATCTATGGCATATCCTACTATATTCATTAGCAGCTCCTCTCCAGAGAGAGAGAAATAACAACCCATTGATAAGAACTGGCATACCGGAGAGTGTGACAGAAGCACAAACCTACCTTTGCCAAAATCATACCTTTTTCTTATAATGTTTAAATATTACTTGCGTATACTAAAATGGCTGTAACAACTATGAAGAAAATGTAGACTAGACATAGTATTTTGGAAAGTAAACAACCAGCTGCATAAGTGAGTGGTCACTTGTCTTTTTACTCCTAGGCACCACTTCAAATATACTAAAATCCTTGAAAAGCACAGAATTTCCTACTGTAGTTAATACCTACTGCCAGCTTGAGAAAAGTGGCACCATGTTTGCATGGTTTGACATGCCATAGTGATCCCAGGAGCACTACACAGATCCTATCATTTTACTTTTCAAAGATTACCTGCATAATATTCTGAGGCATAAATTGAGGAATAAATTACCTTTTTTACCAGTAGGCTGGTATGCACAAATGTTTCCAGAATTTGGAGTAATAAGAAAAATGTATATTGTCAAAATTATCACCACTTCAAATCTACTAAAATGTTTGAAAACTATTGAATTTCCTACTGTAGTCAGTAGTCCCTACCAGTACTAGAAAAATGGTACCTCACTGACATGCCAGAGGGGGTGCCATGAGAACTAACTGCACCCCTTACACTGACTACTGTAGGCATGTAAATTATATTAGTATGGCCAAATAAACTGATAGAACCGATAGAGTGACTTACCCTCTTTTAAATGTGTGTATATCTAACCATACTGTAACAGAGGGGTAAGATCTGGGCTATGTAAGAGCCCAACAGCAGTCCCAATGCACTATAAAAATTCATGTGAGGTGATCACACAGTTTATTCATGTTTCCCTATCCTATAATCAGCATTCACACCAATTATGTGAATTAAACAGCCTAAAGTCTACCCTTGTCTGAAAGGAGGGAGTCCCCACCTTCAAACAAGGCTATTTTTAAGATTGTGAGCAATAGGGGGTCTGGGATTGGAGCTTTTTTAGAGAGCAACATTCTTAGTATTCTGTCCAAAATACAGATTTATGTCCAAAAATGTTGAATGATCGCTACATAATATCATATATACCGAATTTTGAAAGACAGTTGTTTGGGAAGATTCCTCTGGTCCCATGCAGCCACAATCCTTCCCCTGGAAATACAGTGGATCTCGTGACCTAAGTGATGTCATCACAAAATAGCTTAATTACTTCACTAATTATGTCTCCAATTACTTCTCCACTTTTGTATTGAACACACTGCCCTCCTACAGCTATCCATAGTAAGAGTTATGAACAGCCCCACTTACTGACCACAAAAGAAGAATGTACATTAATATTTTTTTAAATAGAAAACTCTTGCAGCAGCAAGAGTACACTTGTTGTGCTAGGGAGGAAAAGGATTACAATACTTGTGCAGCACCATTTACTGGAAATTCTCTCATGAGACCATGCAGGAAACAAACAGCCATGATAAAAGTATAAAACTATTCTCATACCACTTATCCACATGCAAGTTTACCTTTTGTCTACACACTAAGCTGTGAATTTCCAGTACACACAGTCAGTAATGTACAGCTTCATGGCATGTCTATTCCCGCTTGTGTGACCCTTTGAGTGCCAGAGGGGTATGCAATGCAACTGTGTGTTGGCTGAATATCAAACACGGGGAACAAACTGACAAATTGCTTCCTCTAAAACAGGTATTCTCGACCAGGGTGCCACTGCAATGTGGTGTGCCATGGGTACCAGCTTAGGGCACCCCTGTTTTCCTATGAATACTTTGGCAATAAATGGGTTTATTGAGTTGTTAATGTATATTTATAGAGTTTGTTATGCAGAATAAGCTAATTTTGTCATTTGGATTCTGAGCAGGGCTGGATTTTCCAATAGACAGAGTAGGCAGGTGCCTAGAGTTCCACATTTTGAAGGGTGCCTCAGCTGTGTGGTCACACCCTCATTCTGAATTGTAGGTGTGGCCAGAGAAACATCAAAGTGTCTGCAGCAGTTTTATACCCCTTTAAAGGCTATCATTTAACCCCTTAGATGCTAGAGATATCGCAAGCACATTGCTCCACAAGAGGTTAAAGCTTTTTTCATTCTTGTTTATTATAGGCCATGAGTATTTTCAACTTTCACATACACTCGTACACATGCACGCTCACACACACACGTCCACACGCAATCTTTTAATGTGTTTTGGGGGTGTTAAAATGATGAGAAGATCTAATCTAATCTAATCCTCCACTATTAAATATAACTGTCCACAGCTCACCTGCCTTCCCTCTGCAATGTGTTGCACACCCCTGTAGCACTAAAAGGGAAATAACATAAACAACCCCTTACCCCACTTAATTATTCATATCAACACAGAACAGGCAAATCAGTGCTACATATAGCGGCTGCTCTGCTGGTTCTGAGTTTACCTGAACCAGCTGATCAACAGTTTGAAGTCCATAGTGAACTAAAAGCCAATCAGTTGATTTATGTAAATGGAAGACTCTGCTACACGCTACAAGACAAACAGAGTGGACGTGAAAGAGCTGCTCAGCTGTCTCAAGAAAATACAGGACAGTGCCACAGGGTTGTGCAGTCCATTGCAGAACAATGTGTTGCATGTCCCTATGAGATTCAAAGGGTTACAGTAGTGCAGCTGCTGTTTCTACTGACCAGTAGACAGCAAACTGTCCTCTGGCTCCATAGAAGTTAGGACCGAGAACGCCAACATCATATCCAGCTATTGGAGCAAAGGGCATGTGGAGGATAGTCACAATAGCATAAACAAACCCACAGGAATAAGACAATGGCTCGTGAAGCTTCATTTCAATATGCAGATGAACCATTGTAGACACTGTAACAGTGACAAACTGTTGAGGTCGTGGTGAGAACATGTTGAGATCTGGATATTTGTTGTATAATCATGGAGAAGACATCTTAATACATATGACGAAATTGAATTTGTGCAAATATGCTACAATATTACCAAATTAAACCCTTATTGGCCCTTAATGCATCTGCCCAGTGGAGTAATTCTGGAGCAACCCAACTACAACACATGAGAGAAATAAAAAACATCAAAATTACCATTGTTTTAAATCCCTTAAATGCTATAGAGATCTGGAAACTTCTCTAGCATTCAAGGGGAGAGATTCGCTAAGCAGTGATAAAGAGTGATCAGTGGCGTAACAATAGGGGTCGTACCTGCGTCCGGCCCTATCACTCCAGGGGCCCAGCCACCCCCTGCGACCCCCCCATTGTCACCTGCAAAATGCTCATCACTGAGGTCTGTGCCTTCTTCGGCACAGACCTCTAGCAGCTGATCTCCTTCCGGCACTCTAGTAATGCAGAGTGCTGGGAGATGACATCCTATCCCAGAGCTCTGCATTACTGAAGAGAGGACCGTATGGGAGCTCCAGCTGCTAATAGAGGTCTGTGCTGAAGGAGGCACAGACTTCTCCTGCCATGCCACTGGACCACCAGGGAGGTAGGAGATGGGCAATGTGGAGATGAGGGCATTGTGGAGATTGGGGGGCATTGTGGAGATTGGGAGCAATGTGGGGGCAATGTGGGGATTTTGGGACAATGTGGAGATGGGGGCAATGCAGAGATGGAGGCATTGTGGAGATTGGGGGCAATGTGGAGGTGGCCAGTGAAGAAGGCCAATGTGGTTGAGGGTCGCCCAATGTGGTTGGGGAGGGGAGGCCCATGGCAATTCTTGCACCAGTGCCCAGTGGCTTCTAGATACGCCTGTGGAGGTGATGAAGTGGAGATGACTTCTCCAGCTTGTCACTTCTCCAAGTCCTATGTTATTCTTTGGAGCCTATTCACTAAGATATCGAAAGCTGAAGAAATCTAAATGCGTAGGCTCCACAGCATAACGTAGGAAATGGAGAAGTGATAAACTGGAGAAGTCATCTCCACTCTATCACCTCTTTAACATGTCTTTATCACCACTTAGTGAATCTCCCCCAGGTGTTTAACCCTTTGAGTGCCATAGGGATGTGCATCGCTCTACTATGCATTGCACATCCCTGTGGCACTCAGAGAGTTATGAGTTCAGTTTAAAGCAATGGGCATTTTTATTTCTCCCCTGTGGTGCAGATGGTTTTCCCCACAGTTAATTCAGGGGGAAGATGCACTAAGGTGTGATAAAGTGGCAATAACTTCTCCACTTCCTATGTTATTGTATAGCGCCTATGCACTAAGATTCACCCCATCTTGATCATTCTAATGCACAGGCTGTCTAGAATAACATAGGTATTGGAGAGTTTATAGCACTGGAGAAGGTATCTCTCCTTTATCACCTCTGTATCAAACCTCAGAGCATAACCCTATATTAATATGTTCTTTTATTTATTATTATTATTCAAGATTTATATAGCACCAACTATTTCCACAGTGCTAATCATTTATTCCTTTAGGGCCGTGTAAAGAAACCTGTAAGGTTTATTCTATCTCTTGTCAGACATTTTCATTTCTATTCTGAATATAAACCAAAGTTCCTCATAACAAAGCCTGAAGTCCAGTATGAAAATACAGGTTACCCAGCAGTGAACGTGTTAATAAATGGAAAATACTGGCCTGAGTGACTAGGGAATAAATATTAAACATTCAATATTCCCTATCTAAAGTGCTTTTCTGATCATACAATAAGTGCCATAAAAAGGGTAAATTGTGCTAGATTTGGGGGCGTTTAGGAGATTCCTATAAAAACCTCTGAGATCTATTTATGACGTGCTAATGAATGGCAGCCACTTCCTAACACACATCACTAATGTACCTCCATCAAGAGAACAGCATCAAATTCCCTTTACATTACAAGGGCTGAGATTAAATTACAGTTACAGTGTGAGCCATAAACCTTTATGGATCTTGTAGTAATTCTCCTAACTACACCATTATGTAGAGCGCAAAGATTTCTTTGCAAGTCAAGAAAAAAATACATCAAGGGAACATTTACTGCTACAAACAGCTTCGGTAAAAATGTATCTTCTGTGAATTAAAGCTGAAAACCTCTTTATGGGAAGACACAGAAATTCACTTCACTTTTCATTTAAGCCTTTCTGCCCTGGTTTATAGATGTCGAACCTTCACGCTCTTATTCCTGGCTGGCTACTGGCATGCGTTATAAATGAGTATAAATTTCCGCATCTGACGATCTCCTCGTGGTCTCATGCCTAATGCGCAAAGTTAGAGAACAGCAGGTAAAAATTTCACAAACATTCTTATTTATGATCTTGTCCTTGGTCAGGGAAGGGGGGGTGAAATTTCAATGTACTAAAATGAAAAGTATGATTAAGGAGACAGAGCGTGTTGACAAGGATAGTGGCCACTGCCTCCATTCCCTGCTGAAAATATATAATACTTTTCTGACATCAATTTTAGATGGAATAGACATAGATGTGGTTTAGAGGAAAATATAAAAAAATGAGATGCTTGTGGTTTTAACCCTTTGGATGCCAGAGAGGTGTAAAACACACTACTTTGCAATGCAATTGTCACCTTTCTGGAACTCAGAGTTTTAACCATTTGAGTGCTAGAGGGGTGTGCAATGTATTGCTTTGAGATGTGATGATTACCCCTCTGGAATTCAAAGAGTTAACCCTTTTTTCCTGCCAGACGTGACTACAATGCATTGTTGTTGTTTCCTCGGGGAGACATCATTTAATATTGTCCAAATTAAGAATGTGCAGATTGACATGCTTAATTTACTAAACAGTATCAGGTATTTTTGCCATTTGTTTTTATTTTCTTCAGTGACAAAATGCATATTGTTGATCCACATGTAATTCACCTCTACTGAACAATGGGACCATACGTACAAAGACAAATGTGGAGCAATTCTGAAGCAAACCAAATCCACCATAAGGAGCAAATAAAAATTCACATTTTTTTAAACAGGGCATATTGATGCAGGTGGTTTGCCCTAGAATTGCGCTACTTTTGACCTTGAACATATGTCCAATATCATTCTGTGATTTTAGCTGCTTGGGTGCTGATGTAACTAACAGGTCCTAGTTCTATGAATATCCATGCATGTACTCAGGCGCATCACTTAGTGCAGTGAAAGGCGGTCAGTTTCACCCCTAGGTCTGCACATGTGGCCTTCAAGACAACACAATATGGTTAAACAATGGTTAAAGGGATAGTAACGTTTCATAATAAAAGCGGCTCTAATTAATCATTATAGTATTTGGACTTTGGAGAGTGTTATATCAATACTGTCAGACTTGTAGTTCAAGAGTAATTCAATGACAAAGTATTCCCCCTCCCGACCCTTTTACTGATGTAACACTGTTCAGCCAGATCAGAAGGGAGGTGCCCAGGTAGACTGCAGAGAGGGACAATCTTCAGTTAAGATAAGGGAAAACCCTGAAAAACTTGTCAAGGGGGGAAAGACCTTCATTGTTCTCATAGGAAGAAGATTGTCCCCTTCTGTTATCTGTCTGGTCTATTGACTGGATTCCACATCTGAGAAGAGATTGTTTACACTAGGTAAAAGGGGCGGGAGGGGGAAACTTTGCTTGTGAATATCTCTCAAACCATAAAGATTTATAAAGACATATCATTCTTCATGTTTTTTAATGCCTACAAAATAAAATAAAGATAATACGAAGTATTACTATCCCTTTAACACACTTGATTAACCCCTTAGTTTTCAAAGAGATCTCAGATGCATTCGGAGCAATGTACTGGAGACCTCCCTAGCACCCAAGGGTTTAAAATAACACTAACCATTTATTTGTGACTTTACATATTATGCAAGCAATATGTGCGGTCAGATTGCAAATACTTGTTATTTCTTTTCATCTTCACCTATTTTGTAGAGAGCTTTCTGTCAGGGAACATGAAAACAAGTCTAGAGATACAATGTAAAAAAGAAACAATATAAACAAGAAAGCACACAAAACATTCGTTTCTGCAGAGAGATTGTATTATACCGCCCTATTAGTGTTCTATTGACCAGAAAACTCAATGAGATCCAGGACACTCACTGTCAGGGATAAAAAAGAAATAGGGGAAGGTAAAAAAAAAAAAAGTATAGGCAATTTGACTCATTATGTACTTGCAGAATTTGTAAAGTCAAAATAAAGGGTTAATATTCCTTTGAGGTATAATAGTGTAGTGAGAGGTAAGCTCTGAAGCAAAAGACAGAGTACTTGTGCTTTCTTGTCATATAACTGCTTCTGTCTGTGTGAAGTGGAAGAGAGAAATAAACCCCTATTCCCACTGTACAAGTTAGATACCGCAGGAGAAGCCTCTCTGGGTCACGTTGCCCAAGGGCCGCATGTTGCCAACCACTGACAATGCCTCGAAATTTTACTCAATTTTTATTTGTATTACATTCAAATAAAATAATTAACATGATATAGCCCAGGGGTTTACAGGTTTTTTTTCCTTAAAGGGATAGTAATGTTTCACAATAAAAGCAACTCCAAACAATCTTCATAGTATTTGGACCATGGAGAGTGTATTTCAATACTGACTGAGTTGTAGTTCAAGAGTAATTGAATGATAAAGTATCCCTCTCCCTCCCCTTTTAATGATGTAACACTGCTCACCTCAGATCAGCAAGACTGTCCGGATGGATCGCAGAGGGGGACAATATTCAGTAAGTATAAGGAAAAACCTGAAAAACCTGTCAAGGGGGCCAGGGTTTTCCTTATGCTTACAGTAAGAAGATTGTCCCTTGCTGTGAGCTGTCTGGTCCCTGGACCAGATTCCACATCTGAGGGGAGGCAGCTTACACTAGGTAAAAGGGACAGGAGGGATACTTTATCATTCAATTACTCTTGAACTACAGCTCTGACAGTATTGAAATAAAACTCTCTACGGCTCAAATACTATGAGGATTAATCAGAGATGCTTTTATTGTGAAACATTACTATGCCTTTACGGCTTATACTGAAAAAAGAACAGTGAATTAACCCCTTCACTGCTAGAGAGATCTTCATTGTTTGCAATGCTTTGGAGACCTATCTAGCAGTCAAGGTGTTAGAAACACATACTACAAATAATGTAGTGGCATTAAAGACAAGCATGCACAAATGAGCTGTATCAGCTAGAATATGCATTTCATAACTAAGCTAATATAGCTTTGTTATATAACTGTATATACCACACAATAAATGCCTGCCTGATTGCCAAAGATGAGTTAAACATTACTGGGGGCCTTCATCTAACCACCACCAAGGTAATAGCCAAATGCGCCACAAATGCGACTCAAAAATTCATGAAGAGTCTTTAGACCCCCTATGACCTATGCAGAGGAAGGCATCCAGATAATGCACCAATGGCCAAGTTCCAGCCTCCTCCTGTACCACCCACTCAAGGAAGTCTCTAAAAGTGTTGAGGTAAGCACAAGAAATGGAGCAAACCACTGGCAAACAATGATCAACACCAAAAAAGCCAACAAATAATGACAATCAGGATGAACTGGCAACAGACAATAAGTAGACTCAATACCAGTTTTCATTAGAAGGACACCTATTCCAGTCTCACAAACCAATGCAACAGCCTCATCAAAGGAAGTATACTGCACAGAACAAATAGTCGTTAAGCCAGAATTTCCTAGCCTCCTTCTTTGGCACCTTGCTCAAAAGTGGAGACCTGCAAAGTAGCCAGAGGAGGAAACCAAAAGGGGTTTGCCATCCATCCCACCTCCTTAGCCAATTTATTTAACTGAGTTGAGATTTTTGGTGGAAAATCTGCTACCACTACGGTCACTGAAAGGGATGAAAAACCCACAGAAAACACCCCCGCAAAATCAATGCGTCACTCCACTTACTATAACTGTCTAGCCACTGTCCCGTCTCTTCTGTCCTCACCGGGGTTCTACCCTTTTGAAGCACCATCTTTGGACCATTTTTATGACTTCTTGCGAGAGTCAACAATGCCGTTGAAAAGGTGTTTGTTCTATACAGTCCACACTCTTTAGCACACATCCTATCCCACATCCCCTCATTATTTATTGCTGTGAACAATTGAATGATTAGAGTCTGTATTGTTGAAAACTGGAGAGTATAAGGCATGGCATACAAGAACACCGGATCATTCTGCATGTGGGATACTTGTGAAGGAAGACAGCATCTTGATTATTAGGGAGCTTTGGTACCCAAGACGATACATTTCCGTTAGGGTTTGAGTGTGCATTTGTCTTCTATGTTTTGTGTATGAGTATTAAAGCTACTACACTTCATACTTCTATTATTGTTTTTTTTCTTCATGTTTTCTAATCCAGCTAGTTACTTAGTGTGCAGTCCATTTTCTTATTGGAAGGCTTAGGGGAATGGTGCTATACGGTTGTGACAAGCAGCACAGGAATTAATCTGGAGTGCTAATATTTTTCTCTATCGTTTCTCTCATTGCATCAACCATCGCCATTTCATTACTTATTTTATCATTACCACATGGACACTTATAATCAGGTGTGATTTATTCATGGTTTGTTTTCATCTATGAACTTAAATATATTCTTCTGGTGCTATAATATCCTGGACATTCACTTTTTATTTAATACACAGTGTGATTAATTAATTTATATTTGAGTCTTGTATGTTTTTTAAAGAGATAGTAATACTTGAAAATAATTGTATTTTATATTGTAGCCCTTAAAAAAACATGAAAAATGATATAAATGATATAAAGCACACTTTGCAGACCATTCCAATTAAGAAATTCTTTTTAAAGATGGTGATCTCAGCACTTCTGGAGAGGCACAGCCGGTCCCGGGACCGGATTCCAGATCTGAAGGGTGGCGCAATGACGTCACTCCAGGGGAAACTTTACTTCTGAATATCTCCCAAACCATAAAGGTTTGGGAGAAGAGACTTATATCATTTTTCATGTTTTTTTAAGGGCTACAATATAAAATAAACTTATTTTCAAGTATTACTTTCCCTTTAACAACATATTTATTTTATTCATGTTTTAGCATTTGTATAGATTTATCTACAGGTTTTATTGGTGGGTGTTTGATGCAGTTTGCTCTTTCCTTGTATTCTGTTTTGGTTTTGTTGGACCACTGTCCAGCCCTGCCTCTCTTGAAACATTTGGCATAATCATGGACTCAGCCATAGCTTAAAATGACAGGAAGATCTACACTTACACTGGCTATCATGTAGCAGCCAGCAATAGCCCTTCTTGTGTCTCACCAAAGCACCACTGGGTCTGATACCACCAACGCCACTAGAAACAATGCCTTCTGATGGCCAGTAAATTTCATCCAAAGATAAAGATTAATGTATTTATTATCCCAGTGCATGGAAGGTTAATCCACCTTCCACTGATGAAAATGCTCATCGTAATACTACCATGCAAGGCCTTTATAGTCCTTGCACATGTTCAGAACCTCATCAACATAACAGAAAAGTGCCGAGCAATGCTCAGATGTTTTCTCACCCAGAACATTGGAATAAATGTAAAAACCTGTAACCAGTCACCGAATATTTTAGACGTGTGCCAATGGCACTTCTTTTCCTCCTCCGGCATGGAATCCTTAACTTTATCTTCCATGACATCATAAAAAATCCTTATGTGGAAGCAGAGTAAAGCTAAACAAATCCACTCTTCCAAATCCATTTTTTTAATTACACAAGTAAATTGTTGCCTAAAGGGCCCAAAACAAAAGCAGGAACTAGTCGAGGTCATATCTGGCAGCTGAACACAGATGCTCCTAGCAATGGCAATACCTGTGACCACCAACATTGCCCCGTAAGAAGTAGGGGATGACTGCAACACTGAGTCCATCACCATTGTCTCGGAAAGCTAAACTAAACCTTCTGAGCATACTTTCTCTGCCAGTCCCAGCTGATCAACACCACCCCAGAAATGCAACCAATGGGAACACCACCTGCCCTGGCACCCCGAACTGCATGTAGGAGATATGTCTCATTGAACTAACACCACAAAACAAACCAACTTTCCACTGACACTGTTTAAGCACTGCTAAACAAATAGCATTCTTGCCAGATGGATATCTCCAGACTGGCCCTCAAAGGAGCCGAGAGTCACCGAGGATTCAAGATAAGGAATGCTGAGCCTATTGTACTGCTGCTGAGATGACCACCACAGTTTGAACCCTCACTGATGACAAAATTATGTCCCAGGAAGCCCCCACTGCCATATCCTCTGCCTTACAACACAAAATCAGCCTTGTACTCAGGCCTGAGGCTTGAATTCACATGGCCATCACCCTGGTCCAGAAAATTCCCCCTGGTGCTGACCCATTCATGAAACACCTTGGACACTGGCTTTGAAGCACCAAATTGCCCCCCAGTCCTGAACTGGACTCCACACCTTCCCCTCCATACCTATTGGGTGCAGGTCATGGTCCCTCTGCTCCAGATGACTCCTCATTAGTAATAACTGTGCTGGTCTGGTTAACCGCACTGGCATGGTGCCAGTCACCCACCTCCAGACCTTGACTGCAAAGGCATCCTCTGCATGAGATGGATGTCTGGGCATGTACCTCCATCCCAGAGGAAAAACCAGGGGAGGACTGGTAAGGTACTGCCTCACACATAGCAGCACTTCCATCCTGTGGCTCAATCGTGCCAGTAGCCTGGAGTAGCACACCAGCCTAGCCTTGGGGTTGGAGACTTCCAGCTGGCTCACTGAGCTTATGCTTGAGGCACCCGGCAGCTCTCTTTGGTGCAAGAACTCATGTTGAAGTGAGGCTGGAAGGAGGCAGGAAAGACTGACCACAGCACCACTTGGGACAGACTGCTGCAGTAGAGAAGTAATTGGGTGAACATGGTAACAGCCAAAGTGGCTAGGCCTCCACAGAACAAATGAAAAGGGTAAGAACATGGGAGTGAAAATAAGCTCCTCAATCCACATGTTCAGGGCAAGAAATGGCTGCAATGTGGAACCCACAATGCTCTACAGCACCACATTTCCTGCCCATTCCTTGCTGGAGAACGCAAGCAGGGAAAGAGCTCCTCAGCTCCACCCCTGCCCGTTGTCTGCTTTGTTCCACCCCACTGTCAAGCCACCCCCCTTCCTGTGCCCCAGTCCTTTCTAGCTCCAGGGTGTCCATTATTTTAGGAAACATAGTCACCCCACTGCCCCATATTAAAGCGGAACTTTCAGTACATACTTAGTCGCAATGCATTCATTAAATGCATGGCGACTGGCTTTGAAATAGATGTTTTACCTTGAAAAAATAGGCCAGTGTAAAGGAATCGTTCCCATTTGGGGACTGAGGGGCAGGTTAGTGCAGTCAGCGCACCGTCAGTCCCTTCCAGTAACCATATGGTGTCCTGCAGTGCTACTGAATGGAGACCAGGACTGACAGCACAGGAGCACGGACAAGATGTCTGTGCTGTAGCCTGGGTTCCGGTTTCCAAACCGGAATGATTTTTTTACACTGGGCTATTTTTTCAAGGTAAAACATCTGTTTCAAAGCTAGTCACCATACGTTTAATGAATGCATTGCGACTAAGTATGAACTGAAAGTTCCGCTTTAAATCTTGAAATTGTCTTAGCTTAATTCTCAGTGGTCAATCTATGAAAACTGAGTGATTATACCTTTCTCCATTATATTATATTATATTATATTAAATCTGATCCTTACGGTTCAACTATGTTACACAATTCTCTGTGTTTTAATATTCTGCAACTGGATATATATTAGCTATTTATGTATTGTCCAAGCAGGATTAATTCTGAAGCAAGCCAACCATACTATAGGGGATACAAATCCCCATTTTTAACATCATAAATACCATACATTGTTTTGCAATGCACTTGGAGACCTCTCTAGCATTCAAGTGGTTAATAAACCCTTTCATATCAATGGGCATTTTGAGAATCTTTGTTTGTTTCCTATCGTGTAGTTGGTTTGTCCCAGAATTGTTACTCAACATAAACCCATTAAGGACCACATGGATTTGCGTGCTACTCCAGTCCTTAAAGGGTTAATGGGATTTAGAAGGGCCAGCTGTCAAATACAATTATTGTTAAGATGTTACTTCCAACCTAAACTCACCGAATAAATTACTCTGGAGAAATTACTGTATAATTACCCCTCTGGGTGTCTGCTTCAATAAAATTGTCATTCTCTGTTTGCAGGGATTGAACCCATGCACACTGTGTTCTGCCCACTTCAATTATACCATTTAAAGGAGTTTGTCATGTAACAATGCCAGTTTGCCTCTGTGTAATGTCCTCTGCTCACTGACAGATCTGGATTTCTATATACACTGAGAAATCCTACAGACATTTTGATCCCAGACATGTGTAGCCAATTATATCAACTAAACGGTAAGAAAAAAAAAAAACACCAAAACAAGATGACTTGAAGCTTTGACCTCAGAGCAGAGGATCTCAAAGTTCATGTAAAGGGTCTATTTAATGAGTTGATTGTTTTTTCTTTTTAAGATTTCTTTTCACTGGGGCGTACAATACAGGACTGTTCAAACCTCACAAGAATTTTCCCTGCTATTAACCGTTTGAGTGCCAGAGGGGTACGCAACGCATTGCTCTGACTTGTGGATTAACCCTCAAAATTGGATACAAACATGTTTCTTTATTATCATTGTTCCTGCTGATTTGAGGATTTCATTCTGAAATGTATGACCACTATATACTGTGAACTGAGGGGGACCCATATACTCACTGTTTTCAACAATAATGGAGGCTGGAAATTATTGCATTCTTGAGTTGACATTTTGATAATCATTTTGGGTCCATGTTATGCAGCAGCCTTAGAAGCTAAAGATTCTTCTTCGCAGTCCATGAGTTACGTATCTATGTTATGAATTATATTTAATTGCATGTTAACATTTTCCTTTTCTCCTTCAATCCATTATTATATAACAGCCTTACGTTTTGATTTATTTTGAGGTTCTTTGATACAATGATTGGCTTTATGATGTCTCATCAGTGATGATATGTCAATGTCATATTAATTTGTTTGCAGTCATAAATGGTGAAATCACTAAGGGAAATTGAACATGTACATAATCAGATACATAAAAAACAAAAAAAGAGAGGGCTCCCAATAGTACAATAACATCAAGTACAGAATAAATATATCCAAAGGATGTTCCTCACAAAGAAGATGGTCAGAACTAATTCTGACTATAACAGCAGGTGGAGATATTCACCCATCTCCACTCAGGTAGCCAGGGTCCTGGAGTATCTTAGTTGTTGTCCAAGGTTGTTGACAATCCTCCCACAGATAGTAACCAGGAATAGTTCTGGAGATCGCCTCGGGCTCACTGGATGAGCTGGAGGTAGAGCAAGATCCTGGAAAGCCTTCTGCTGTTATAGTCAGAATTAGTTCTGACCATCTTCTTTGTGAGTAACATCCTTTGGATTTATTTATTATGTATTTGATGTTATTGCTCTATTTTTTATGTATCTGCATTCATTGACTGTTTGAGAGAGCAAGTTTGATGAGGAGCAGCCCATCCGAACGATCACAGATCATCTATCTGGGGGACTGATATGTCCCAATAAGCAATTTAAGCTGTGTTCTACATAAGTGGTTTCACAGCATCTCATCTTGCGAGTATCCACCTACTGGGTGTTTTAGGTGGTGGATTGAGTGTTTCTACATATTACACTAGGAGGCGCCTCCTGTTTTCTTTTCTCTTCTTGTCCTTTCCTATGTACATCATCAGAATCTGTTCAATATATATCCGACCCTTTGATATAACAAGTGAAATTACTGGAGGACAAGAAAGAGTTGATGGTCAAGAAATGTTTCTTATTTTACTTTATTCTTTGTTACAAAAAGTATTATATTTGGGGGCTCATTATAAGTTTATTAACCACAACTGTTCTAGTTTAATACACATTTTTTAATAGTGTCTGATTGCCTTTACTGGTTTACATTGTGGGCATTAACATAGTTTCATCACCGCATACTCACCAGCAGAAGTGTCTTTGTTATCCTTCTATATTGTTGATTAACACTCAGGGCTTTATCAATGTACATGCTTTGGTTTCATTTGTTCACACACAATACCAGGATATAATAATTTGCTCATTAATAATATTTTTTAATAAATTGATTTTCCCATGCATTTCAGTCTGGTTGATTGCTTCATAGTATAGCTCTACTGTGTGGTCAATCCATCACCTTTCTATAGTTGGTTATTTGATCATTTTGATTTTCAGTTTCTGTTTCCTAGAGAGTACCACTCTATTAAAGTAGTTCTACAAGACACTATTATACCTACTTGTACAAGTTTTTGCTGTTCCCTGGTATGCAAAAGTTTGGGCATCCCTGGCCAAATTACATGTTTTGTTGATTTTCTAAATGAAAATAAGTTAAAGGGATAGTAATACTTTGTTTTAAGCTTCTTTAGTATTGCACATGTTTAAAAAAAAGTCCCGTTGCTGTAAGTTTTATAGTTTTAGAGTTATATTGTTCTAAAGTTCCCCCTCCTGCCCCTTTTACACACATCAGCATTCTCACCTGACTGTTTTTAGCCAACCCCTTCCAGGCTATTTAAAGCAGTTTGGCTCACTCCCTCCTTACCCTTGTGCTTGCTTCTGGCTGCAAACGCGTTCTCCTGAGTTCCTGACTATCTGTGCATGACCTGGCTTCCACTGACGTCCCTTCTGGCTCCTGACTTGTTCCTGACATCGCTGATCTCCATATTCCTGACTCTGGCTTGTCTGGTGCCTGCCTTGGCTCCTGACCTCGGCTTGTCTTTTGGTTTATGCTCCTGGATCACGATTTTGCTTTGATTATTTTAATAAAGGTGTTTTGCACGTCACATTTTTGTGTCTGTCTGGTTCCTGATCCCTAACAGTATAGCAAGATAGAAAGATCTGAATAGGTTTTCAGAGTGGGGCAGTGGAGTCCAAAAACAAAGCAAATGCTCAAGAATGCAAGTCAAAATATATGATTTTAGCCAGTTACATATATTCATCTAAAACCTAGCCTGCATTATTTAACCCCTTGGATTCCCAGACATCTTCAGCGCATTGAGATGAAATGTGTTGGAGAAATCTCTGGCATCCAAGGGGTTACATGGAAAATGCAGTAAAATGATGGTAACAAAATAAAACAGAAGTAAATGGTACTTATAACTTTAAATAGCCTGTTCTCACTTCTGTCATTTTTTTTGCTGAATGCCTTAATCCTTTCGGGCACACAGAGGGTTAAATGTGCATTTATAAGCATAGTATGAACTAACAGAAAAAGAAAAAAAGGATTTCGAAACACAAACATAATGCAATTCTAGGCAACTTTTGCACAAATACTAAACAAAGCACATGCGTGTGTATGGCACTGGAAAAGTGTTACATTGTATCATCTTTGTCATTTTGTATAAAGAGTGATATAATGTATCCCTTTTTGTGCATGGTAAGAAGCACAAAGATAGCTTGCCAGTCCATAGGCCAAGGGACTCCAAGATTTTTCAGTGGTGGGTCATATGAACAGAAAGCCAAACGTATACGGTCCACATTCATTTTATTGATAGAAATAGTGAATATAGCCTGTTTGCTATTCAAAAATGTGGATTTATTTATCAATCAATGACAATACTGCTGTCTAACAGGCAACTGTAAAGTAATAGCAGTTGTTTAGGCCTTACTGGCCTACTAGTTCATGTGTGCTAGTTAATAAGTTTTTTTTTTTTTTAAATCTCATGCGGACCGCAATCTGTGGGTCTCACATTCCGCATTTGGCCTACAGGCCACACGTTGGAGGCCCATGCCATAGGGAGAGATAAAATAAGAGGGACAGGTCCAGCCAGTGGAATGTATTTTGTTGTGGCTTAGAGCACACTTGGGAAGTTAAAATATGCATGGAACAATAATGTCAGTTAGTTTCTTCTCTTCTGAGTTTATTGTGCCACGGAAACAAATTTGAATTCTTGTCTGTATTCTGATTTCCTCTTGGTTTTGTGGGCCCAATACAGCTGTGAAGTCAAATCATACTTCACATACGAGAGAACACAGAAGAGAACAAACATTCCCCTCATTCTTTAAACCTTTGGGTACTAAGGATGTCACAATGCTTTGAAGAATTCATGGGCACCTAAGGGTTTAACCCTTTGAGTGCCAGAGGGGTACTCAACACATTTTTTTCAGAAAAAAACAAATAAGTACCATTACACTTACACATGTAGTTGGATTTAATTTGCTATTCGTATTTAAAAGCCACTCATTCTTAGACTATAACTTCCCTGAAAAACATGTATAAGCAAGCAAAAAGCCTAGGAAAATGCCATACCTCCCAAGTGTCCCTCCTTATGAGGGACAGTCCCTCTTTGAGACCTAAATCCCTCTGTCCTGCTTTCCCACCCTAATGTCCCTCATTTCAGGAGATCAGACTGTTTGGTGTGTATATAAGTGGATCACATTGCTCCACAGCAATAAAACTCACATTAATGTGAGTATAAACTGTGTTTATAAATTATTCTGGGTAAGTCAAATACTTTGGTCTTGATGTAAATCTTTTATTCAGTTGCACAAAGAGGTGTCAGTAGATCATGAAATACCATACAAAGTATTGGTAATGCCCCACCCACCAGCAACCCCCCAGAAACACCCCCTAAAACAGAAGTGTCCCTCTTTGGCCATTTGAAATGTTGGGAGGTATGAAATGCTAGTTCTCACATGTAGCACAGAAGCTAGTGTAAACAGTATTTTTAAAATCCTGCATGAAATAAAGAACTGTTTAGGCATTGGATGGGTATAGGAGATGTGTAAATGTTATGACACTATTTTAGTTTGTGACTGTTAGTTTCCATTTAACTCTTTAAGTGCCAGAGGGGTATGCAACGCATTGCAAAGCAATGCGTTGCATACCCCTCTGGCACTCAAAGGGTTAACATTTTGAGTGCCAGAAGGGTGTGCAAATGATTGCAGAGTAATGTATTGCACAGTTCTTTGTACTCAAAGGGCTAAGGGATTCAACAAAGTAAGGAAGCACATTTTTGAGAAAGAAGTGTTCAACTCAGGGAAGGGGGGTACCACTATATAGAAAGGAGTATTGGTCTCCCCAAGCGGCAGGAGGCACTAGTATAAATGAATCAAACTGAAAGGAGGGCAAAAGGTAACTTAAGTCTGAGCGGACTGGAAAAGGTCATACCACTTGTGTAAGCATTTCCTATCATGTGGGAGACAATAAGTCATAAGTCTGTCACGATTATGGTTACTAGTGTTACTGAAGCTGATGTACCAAGAGGAACTGAATCAAACCAACTGAACCTAAAAGGACATATAAACATCTCCTTTCACTTAAATGGGGTTCCCAATGTCACCATACCTGGTAACTTAGCTGGCAGAAGGGCTTCATAGAAATGGTGGGACTGTGATGAGGGATGGTAGATGAGACAGGGAGTGTGTGGAACAAGGCAGGGAGTGGGCAGAATGGGCGAGAAAGTGGGCGGGGTAACCACACCCAGTGCATCCCCCTCTGTTCCCAGAGACCCAGTAATTAAGTCAGAAAACTGAATTCTCTGTGTCAGATGCAAAGAGTACCCAGGTATGAATGTGATACCCTACTGGCACTCAAAAAGTGTATTAACATGTTTATTAACCCTTCAGAAGCATGTTCACCACACTGAGGATTAATGCATTGCACACCCTTCAGGCAACTAAATGGCTATTAATAACAGACAATAGAAATAGAAGTTTTACAGAAGAAAAAAACAGCAACAGGAAAAAAAGAAAAGCATGTAATCTCTTTAACCCTTTGAGTGCTTTGCAATGCATTTCGTACCACTCTGACACTCAAAGGGTTTTAAAGCACTGCTGCCTGGTAACCAAAACGGTTAACAGAAAACTAAAAACAAAATGGCACACACAAGTGGAGCAGTACAACGTAAAGAATACACATAATTCCCTGAATGCTCAGTCATTAAAATGCAATATAACCAATTGACCACATTTGAGCAGTTAACCTTTTGAGTGCCAGAAGGGTATGCATCACATTGCAAAAGTAATGAGCTGCGTACCTCTCTGGCACTCAAATGGTTAAAAGCACCATTCACATCAATGGGGGGTTGTTATATCCTGTGGTATGGGTATATTATCCCAGACTTGATCCATTTCTCCCTTTATTTTGTAAAACATTAGGCTATATACACAATAAGTAAAATTATTTAACCTTGAGTGCCAGATGGGTGCACAACTCATTGCACAGTAATGCATTGCATACCCCTATGGCACTCAGAGGGTTAAATATCTTGCTTTTAGACACATCAGCAGTGTTTTGTACTTTGCAGGCCACTCTGGTAGTTTAGTGGTTAAACATGCAAGAGCTGATGTGGCAGGGATGGGACAACCACAGCACATGCTTCTCTGCTATCCGGCGCACATTCGTGTGAGAACTAGATAGAGTGATTCATCAGAATTATTACAAATACGATAATATGAATACAAAATGCATTTATAGCCCATTTATAAATCAGAAATGAAGTTTCCTTTGCATTAAGCAACCAGGCAGATAAACATTTTAATGACCTGATTTTGCATGGATCATTGGGTAAGATCTGCTCTCCTTTAATACAAGAGACCCTTGTCCTGTAAGACCCTATCAATCACAGTGGCACAGATAATCATCACTACAAACTGGACACTGAAAATCTTGTACGGGCTGCAAGCTTTCATTCATTATAACTCTGCTCTTTATTGTGTGTCTGTATATGACAAACTCCCTTGCCTGGGGCCTTGTGTCTCTGTATTTTGATCTTTAGCATGTCTTAGAGTGCAATATGGCACTGGAACACAGATAAGTTTATAGAATGGGATGTAGGTTGCTTATTTGACAAAACCAGTCCCAAGAAATTAAATCATGAAATAAAAGCCTAGCTCCCATTGAAGCCCTCTCTGGTCTACACATTCTGGTCCTAGCCTATCCTGATGTGCTAAAAAGAACTGGGGGTGCACTAAGATGTAATAAAGTAGAGAGAATGTTTCCAGTGATATAAACTATCCACTTCCTATGTTATTCTATGGAGCTTATGTATTAAGATCTCTCCACCTTGAGATACTTTAGTGCAAAGGCTCCATAGGAATTGGAGAATGTATCTTATTAGATAGGTTGTCCCCATTTAATCACAGATCAGTGCATCTCCTGCTTGAAACAATTCTGGAACCATTGCACCATAGGGAAGAAATAAACATTCCCCAGTCCCCTGACATTCTTAATGTGGCTTTTAATGAACCCTTTGAATGCCAGAGAGGTTTCCAATGCGTTGGATTCCTCTCTGGCACTCAAAGGATCAATCCCTTTGATAGCTAGATAGGTCTCCAATGGATTTACACCTTGGATTCTAGATAAAAATCCAGTTGAAAGTGTTAACCTTTTGCATTCCATAGAAGTATCTAACTCAAACAAATGTGCAACTCAGGCACTCAAAGGGTTAAAGAAAAACTACATGTGACTGAAATGGCATTATATACGGTTAAAGGAACACTAAGACCTAAAACTAAATTGGTTAACCTTTTGAGTGCCAGAGGGGAATGGAACGCATTGCTTTGCAATACGTTCCGTACCCCTATGGCACTCAAAGGGTTAATATACCTTTAACTATCATGTACTTACAGCTAGCATCTGCGAAAATGATTTATTGTATGTTAGATCATTAACATATAATCAAACATACTTTTTTAATTCATGTGTACACTATCCTATTTAGACATCATTTGGTTAATTTAGTTTGCATCGTCTGTAATAAGAGATAATGTGGGTTATGCACTAAGGCATGATAAAGAGATGATAACATGGAGATAACTTCTCCAGTGATATCACTTCTCCAGTTCCTATATTATTCTATAGAGCCTATGCACTAAGATCTCCAAAGTTGGAGAAATCTTAGTGCATTGGCTCCATAGAATAATATAGGTGTTGGAGAATTGATATCACTGCAGATGTTATCTCCACTTTATCACCTCTTTATCATGCCTTAGTGCATAACCCTCAATGTAAGAGCTAATTCAGTTCATCTGTTGAGATTTGTACCTAGCACTCTTCCATTTGGAAAGACTGTTACTGCTTACTGTTTTACATATAATACAGCACCAACAATACTGATACACCTATCCATATCACTGTTGTAATGGGAGTTAGGGAGAAAATGGAAAAGGCAGGAATAGAAGCTCCTGTTGAGCATAAGCAAGACTAGGTTATAGGCTTCAGAAAACAAATACATGTTTTTTACATATGCTAATATGAAGTACATGTTATTTAAGTGTATATATAAAGCCAGTTCATTTTTAGATTTTAGTGTTCTTTTAACCCCTTAAGAGCTGCATGCAACACATTGCTTGAAAATGTGTTGCACAACCTTTGCTCCTTATGGGTTAAATATCATGTATTCCATGATAGCAGCTGTAAAACAGAAAAAATGTCTTCCGTTTCTAATGCATGTGTAGAATCAACTGACTTTATTGAACAGGAGCACGTTTTGTTTACTTTTGTTTGTGCAAGAGTGTAATGAGTGACATGATCTAATATAGTTAATTTATTGGCATTAGTACACAGCCCTCTTCTGTTCATATATACTTTGATCTTAACACTGATACTGGTGGGGAGGGGGATAAGATTGTATGTGTAAAGAGAATCAAATCTTATAGCTACAAAGAAAGATTAGTCAAATATGTTTGGTTTACATTAAAAAAGAGGCATCTATGATGCATATGATTTCTATAATTATATTCAAGGCTGATACAAATAACTATTGGTGAAATGTTTATTCAAAGGACTGAACAAAATGCATGGTGGTATACATTAAGATTAAAGGAGCTTTCAGAAACAGCAAAGAATAGGCTTTTTTTCAGTAAGGTCAGCAAATAATTATTTGCCTTGTGAGCCTTTGTAAGCAAATGCAGTGTATATGTTTGAAAAAGGTATTGGATACCAGTTTAGCAAAGAGCAATACAGAGATCTATGGCAGCTAGTTTCACCACAGGTAGGATGCTGAGCAAGGGAGAAATAAAATTGCCAGTCTAAAGTCAGGAAGAATTCTTTCTACTCACTTGGGCTAAATTGGAAATTGCTTCAATGAGGTTTTGCTTAACTTACTTTAAATCAAGCAATCGTACGTGATGGACACTTGTATTTTTCAGCTTAATCAACAATGTATCTATGTTTTTAGACAATAATGCACTTCTTTTGGGATCCTTGAGTCCGGGAAAAGTAATTATGCCTTCCTCCATGACATAATTATCCAGAGCTAATTAACCCTTTGAGTGCCAAGGAGTATGCAACGCATTTCTCTGCAATGAGTTGCATACTCCTCTGGCACTCAAAGGGTTAAAGATTAATTTTAGAGAACCAACCTACTCAGATCTGATATGTAGTGGCCATTAAGCTATTCTGCCCAGACTAAGGAAAATAGGGGGTTTATTACTATAAATTAGTGTTTCTTTAGCCCTTTGTGTGCCAGAGGTGTGTGCATGGGCAGATTCTCCTATCGGGGGATCGGGCATCCACCAGTGGGCCGCTAGATCATGGGCCGGTGGGGGAGATCAGAGGATCTCACCTCACCATCCCACGATAATGCAGAGAGCCAGGATATGACATAATATCCTGGCGCCTACCCTCCCATGCCGCACAGGAACCACAAGGAGGCGTCAATAGGGACGTTGGTGCAGCTACTGAGCTGCTTTAAAAAAAAAAAAGCCCAGACTGGTATTCCCCTACAATCTGCCCCTGGGTGTGTGCAATGCATTCCTTTGGACACCTCTGTCATTCAAAGAGTTTTTGCCTTATAAGTTCCACCTTTTTTTTCCAGTCACTTTTTGTTCGATGGAGAGCACTTCCCACTATAAAAACAAATGTATTTGCTTGATAAAGCTACCACACTTCACTTGCTTGAACAATCAAAAATGAATACTTCTGTTTGATTAAGCATACTTTGTGTGTATGATCAACCTTTTTTTCCCTAATCTGTTGTTCACTCAAGAGTACTTTGCTCATACGATCAATTTTTTTAAATGTTTTGTTTAATCTAGCGTGCTTCGATCTCACAATCAATGTTTTCTTACATCTAACGTTCTGTTAGATTAATATGTATCATGAGCAGAACCAACCTTTTTTTTTAGCTACATGGTTTTGTTGAACCGACCAAGCTTAAAGGGATAGTAATACTTGAAAATAATTTTATTTTATATTGTAGCCCTTAAAAAAACATTAAAAATGATATAAGTCTTATCTCCCAAACCTTTATGGTTTGGGAGATATTAGCAATAAAGTTTCTCCTGGAGTGACATCACTGCTCTAGCTGTCAGATTTGAAATCCAGTCAGCACACCGGCCGCGGCTTTTAAGAGCCGAGATCACAATCTTTAAAAATAATTTCTTCATTCGAATGGTCTACAAAGTGTGCTTGCAAGCCAGGCACACTTTGTAGACCATTCCAATGAAGTAGTTCTTTTTAAAGATCGTGATCTCAGCACTGCTAAAGAGCTGCCGGTTGATCTGTGGACCGGATTCCATATCTGTCCACTAGATGGCAGACTTGGCTAAAACAGCCAGGAAAAGGGAACTTAACATTGCTAATATCTCCCAAACCATAAAGGTTTGGGAGATAAGACTTATACCATTTTTAATGTTTTTTTAAGGGCTACAATATAAAATAAAATTATTTTCAAGTATTACTATCCCTTTAACTCACCAAATTTACTTTTTTTCCTATAAAATTTTGATTGATCAAGCACTCTTCCAGTACATTTTTTTTAATGTTAGCATTCTATGTTTTATTGGTTGAGCTCGCTGCACGTGCATGAGCAACATTTTTTTAATCCATAGTCTTGTTTGATAATGTACGCAAAGTGACAAATGCTTAATTATGTATTACTTTCCTACATAGCTGCCTTAATTACATCTTGATAGTCTGTAGTTAGGAAAACACCTATTATATGAGATATGTCCACTAATATCTAAGGGTCAAATTACATTTCAGGTGATTACGTTTGTCACATATTTTATTTCACAGATTCCTATTTCAATGAATAGTGATATTTCATTTTAAACGCAGCTCAGTTTGTTCAACATAAGGAATAGCACTGCTGCCTGATGCTCTTATTCTCCAAAACTGTATAGTTACAATGTAATTTTATGTTGAAGTTAATCCCTCCCTCCCCTTTTCTCGTTCTTATGACTCCTCCCCTCCAGTCTGAAGTCAAATCACAAAGAGGGACAATCTTCCCTCAGTCAGTATTTTCCTGAAATGCTGACATCGGGAAAAGGGGCGGAAGGGGTAAACTTCAGTATAAAATTACATGGTAACTATACAGTTTTGGAGAATGAGAGCATCAGGCAGCAGCACTATTGCTCATGTTGAACAAATACAGCTGCATTTCAGATGAGATATACTATCCCTTTCAGAACATTTGTCACGTATTTTATCTCACAGATTTCAGTCTATTGGGAACATTTTAGCTAAAACCAGTGGTAAACATATCACCTGAAAAGGAATCCAGCCCTAAATTTGCACTTGATGATCTGCAATAATGATGTTCGCCATGTTAAAAAGCCAAATCTTGGTTAGAGCTACATAAAAAAATTATCAAATGTTTTCATTCTTTTTAGATTAGTAAGACAGCATGAAATTCCAGCTGTTGGGTGTCCACCATGCCATCTTTGTAAATCTAAAGAATAAACAGACCTCTAAAATAACAATATTACATAGTTTATTAAACTATTTTTAGGCTGTTTATAACCTTCATAAACAACATAATATAATAACACTAATATATTACGATGCTACTGTTAATTAAATAAATAGAAAAAACAACAGGGTCTCCATCTTCCCTGAAGATGACCACTCCTACAGAGGAAGGAAATGTGGCAGTAAGCTCCCATTAGACTGGATAGTATGACCTCTTTCCCAGTTGGAGGCTGTATTGGAGCAATGAGATCAGAAAACCTCATGGGCGCTAGAGAAGTTGGATGCCTGTGTTTGCATGACATTAAAAAAGCTTGGTTGAATAAGGTAACTAATTAGATGCTAAATTCTTCCAGATGAAGAATTCTCAAAGCATGAAATAAAATGAAAACACAAGATGAAAAGACAAGTATGGTGTAAACCAAGAGAGTATTTCTGAACCCTGCAGGATTACAGTGCAGTGGAGTCTGAAGGGAAAACTCTGATCGACAGGCTGCTCACACCTGCACTAATATAAAACATGGAGAGTGATCAAAGAACAAACATCCTGCACTAAAGCAAAGCATGGTAGATTTTAAAGTAGTAGTAAACTTTTATTATAAAATATATATATTGTAGTTGTTGTTTCTGCTGTGTAAAACAAAGGCACAGCCACTGTTGTGAGATGTGTTGTTTAAAAGTTATGCATGTTTAAACTGATGTTTTTTCAGTAACAATGGTCTCTGGTGTAATGACATTTATTCACTGCTGTAGTTGAGTTTCTGGCTACAGATCTCCATAGAATGTAATAGCAACAGCTTAATCACTTCCTGCGCTGTTTGAAATGACCCCAGTGTGTGGGCTCTTCCTTGATGCAACCACAGCTCAATATGTGGTAATTTTAGCCCAGCACACAAACTAATTAACAAGTGCCACCAAGTTTTCAAGAACTATTTTAATTCCAAACAAAAGGCTAGTGCAATATAGATGCAGTTTTCAATTATCTATGCAATTAACTAAACTTACTTTAGGGTGACGGATCCACTTTAAACCCGGGTAATGGATGTGAACTGATTAGTCACTAAATCCTAGAAGGAATCACATACCTGTAATACCCATAGAACAGATAAGTACATCAAACCCTATCTAGTTGTCAGTCCTGTAAATGCAAGGAAGACC
The DNA here is from genome assembly GCA_037306005.1 of Rhinophrynus dorsalis. Classification (NCBI taxonomy): domain Eukaryota; kingdom Metazoa; phylum Chordata; class Amphibia; order Anura; family Rhinophrynidae; genus Rhinophrynus; species Rhinophrynus dorsalis. The sequence continues at coordinate 149,009,981 of CM074722.1, read as the reverse complement.
ATAAAAGTATAGTCATATTTCTTATTGCAAACAGAAGAGTGATTCTTGGGTAAGCACCTGCAGGGGAATAGGCATACTGGTTTTATTGTGCCTTTGGTTTTGTACATGCCTTCATTTCATCATTCCTGCTGCCTTCTGGATTAAATTCCAGCATCCCTAACTAACTAATGATGGGAGTTGTAGTCTAACAACAGCTGAAGGAACAAAAAAGGAATATAAAAACACACCTAAAGAATGTGTCAAAAAAGACCCAAACAGAAAGTCTCATCAGTGAGTAACTCAACTCAAGATAACCAAATAAAGAATACAATACAGCTTTATTAAGATTCAAAATAAATACTGTGACAAAAATTTAAGAAAAGACATAAAACCACACTCAAGAAGACATGTAGAGTCAAATACTCATCAATGGAATCCAGCATATATGGAATAGTATCTAATGACAGCTGGTAAAACACAGTAATGCTCTCCACACACATATAAATACATATGAAGTACCATACCAAAAATGAAAGCGCAAATGTGCATAAAAAAACAGCCAAAAGACAGGCCATGGTACAGTAAGTGGAGTATTTTGCAGTATATCTATACCTCATCAATTGGCTTCCCAGCTTTTGGAGACTATAGCACCCATCATTCCCATGCAGCTGTTGGCTGATTGGGGATCATGGAAGTTGTAGTCTCTAATAGCTGAAGAGCCAAAGATTTCCAACCCCTGCTCTTAATAATGTACAACAGTCGTTCTCAACTATCCATGCAGTCTGCAATGGGTTCTACCAATTGTGAGCTCTATTTGTACTAGCTAATTTGCATAGAACCACGCAAATCCAGTAAAGGCGGATGTTCCCACAGAGGTGAGAATGTAGACAGGTAACTATTCCACCTCAAATATTCTGTATATTTGGGCACCCTTGAGTTTAAGAATACAGGTAAGGAAAAATTGGCAAAAAATGTTTGGGAGCACAAAAGTGGTGATGATAGTTAAAAGGACTCTGACTTCAAAAAGCTTCAGAGCTACTGGTGTGTTTGATAAGGGATCACTCTAAGTGTCAAAGGTCAAAACTGATACCATATTTTCTATGTATAAACTAAGTTATACATCTGCAACTCAAACATTCACATTTTTGTCAGTCTTCATAGAAAAATGTGGCACTCTAAGCTGGTAAACAGAGCACCCCACAGTGCCTCAGCACCCTGGTTGAGAACCACTGCTATATACTATGACTAAATAGTGCACTCCCAATAAAATACACTTACCAAAGCCTCTAAATCTGAGGTATTACGTTTAGGGATTCACCTGACTCTTTACCACCCAAATAGCATTACGTGACTCTGGAAATGCAATATACAAGTTGCTAAAATGGTTTACAGGAAAAGAAATATCAGGATAGACTAAAGGATCTGAACATGTATAGCTTGGAGGAGAGAAGAGAGAGAGGGGATATGATAGAAACATTCAAATACATGAAGGGATTCAATAAAATACAAGAGGTAAGTACATTTCAAAGCAGTAAAAATGTTAGGACAAGAAGCCATAGTTTAAAACTAGAGAGACAAAGGTTTAGACATAATGTAAGAAAGTTTTACTTCACTGAGAGGGTAGTAGATAATTGGAATAGCTTTCCAGCAGAAGTGGTAGAAGTTAATACAGTGACAGAATTTAAGCATGTATGGGATAGGCATAATGCTGTCCTTAACATAAGAAAAGACCAAGGACCAAATAAGGTTTAAGGTTTTTATAGTAGGTTAATGGGCAGACTAGATGGGCCGAATAGTTCTTATCTGACGTCAAATTCTATGTTTCTGTGTTTCTATACCATTACAATAATGGTGTATTACCCTGCTGGTCTCATGTATGTTATCCTAGTATCTTGCTGAAGATGATGGGAGTTGTGGTCCAGCAACAGCTGGAGGTTAACTTGTGTATCCCAGCATTAGTTTAGACTGTAATCTAACGAGCAATCTTTGCTACCTTTATTTTATTATATTTATATTTATAATGTAACAAATATCTGTATTCTTCCCCTTTGTACAGCATTGCAGAATATGATGTTATGATGATGGCAATAGATACACAACATCAACAGAGAGACTGTAAACTTCCAGGTTCCCCAAAGAAGAAAAAGAGATTCCGCAGAACAGTACAGTGGATACTTCTCTGGAATCCAGGGGGTTAAACGGTTTGCTTGTTAGGGTTCTACTGGATTTCATGTATAACTAACAGGTTCCACCAAAAAGTTTGAGAACCACTGTTTTATAGCATTTCTTGTGAGCCACTCTGGTACTGAAGTAGTTAGCCATTCACCACGTATACATATATAAACACACACAACTGTGATTATACGCGGGTCTGTTATTTGTAACCACATGAAAAGCTGCCAGAAAGATCTTTCTGTTTATTTATGTTACAATTTCACGGCTCGTCACCTCTACGCTCTAATACACTCTGTCATATGAAAATAAAAAACTTTTAATGCTCTACTTTGATAACCATGCAGGAGTATAGAGTACAAGTTAACCCTGTGAGTGCAATACATCTCACAACTTCTCTAGCACTCAAATGTTTTACAGGAAATCATTAACCCCTCTGTTGCCAGGGATAGTTCCAAGGCATCCTGTGTTCTTTTAAGAAATGGAATTTAGCACGTCCAAAAGGACATTTTAACCCCTTGGATTTCAGGTCTCCAATATCTTCAAGAATTTCTCCACTTAGACAAACCTTCTGTTATGCAAGGGGTTAATGGAAAACTTTCTTGTGAGTGAGGTGTCACTGAGCTATTTGTACAGTGTGCTTCCTCAGCCCAATGTCACTGCAACTATATGAGCGTAGATCTGCAGCCTTGCAGCTGTTGTTGAACTACAATTCCCTTCATCCTCAGTTAGCCTGACACAGACCTACACACAATAGCATTAAACATTCTGAAAACTGGGTCACTAAAACTTTGTGTCCCCCTGATTCAATGGGACAAAAGGGTGCAAGGTGGGTGTCTGGCTAACGGATACCCACCCCATGCTATTGGTACTAAAGGTGCAATTTAGTAAACTACAGAAGTGCAATTCTGGCGCAAACCAATTGCACTACAGAGAACAAATGAAAATCATTTTAATGCTCATTGATTTCAATAGGGCTTTTAACCCCTCGAATACTAGAGAGGTCTCCAACGCATTGGAAGCAACTCTAGCTTTCATGGGGTTTAAAGTGATAGTAATGTTTCATAATAAAAGCAGCTCTAATTAATCTTCATAGTATTTGGACTTTGGAGAGTGTTATTTCAATTCTGTCAGAGTTGTAGTTCAAGAGTAATTCAGTGACAAAGTATCCCCCTCCCGCCCCTTTTACTGATGTAACACTGCTCAGCCAGAGCAGAAGGGAGGTGCCCAGGTAGATTGCAGAGAGGGACAATCTTCAATTAAGATAAGGGAAAAAGCTGAAAAACTTGTCAAGGGGGAAGGGCTTACATTGTTCTATTAGAAAGAAAATTGTCCCCTTCTGTTATCTGTCTGGTCTATGGACTGCATTCCACATCTGAGAAGAGATGGCTTACACTAGGTAAAAGGGGCGGGAGGGGGAAACTATGCTTGTGAATATTTCTCAAACCATAAAGGTTTGAGAGATAAGACTTATATCGTTCTTCATGTTTTTTTAATGCCTACAAAATAAAATAAAGAAAAAACAAAGTATTTCTATCCCTTTAAAGCCCCATTTCAATCAATGGGATTTTTTTTTTATTTATCACCTATAATGCAGTTGATTTACTCCACAATTGCTTCTCCCTAGCTTATTGAACTACACTGTAAGAATGAGTGAGTCTGCTCAGTATCACTCACAGTGACAGGCAATGCAGGAATGTGACGGGTCTGTGACTGACAGTTGTTTATGGAAAGTCATGAAATATCAAACATTAACCATCTGAGCGCCAGACTGGTGTCCAAAGCACTGAGAAGCTAAAGTTACTATTTTGACAATTAAACTGTATAGGTAGTGGTGGACTGACAAGTTTACATAACAAGGGCAATGATTTTGAAGGAAAAACGAACACCTGAAACTTATCGGTATATAGATAGTGTAAAAGCCTGTGTACACAGGCCAAGGTCTGGGTGATGTTAACCCTTTGAGTGCAAGAGGAGTACGCAATGCATTGCAAAGCACTCAAAGGGTTAAGAGGCCGGTCCTGCTTTACGTACTGCCACCACCTCACTGGCAGCGCAAGCAATGCAGTCATGCATTGTAGAGACTGCCCGAACGCACAGAATGCTCTCAGCACAGAACTCCCAGCATTCTGTGTGTTCAGGCAGTCTCTACTGCGCATAACTGCATTGGACAAGCATTCTAGCATTTTATTACATACTAGTTGAAGAGCCCGTGTACACGGGCTACAGTGCCAGGCAGCAAATGCTGCAGTCATGTGTAGTAGAGACTGCCCACACCACGGCTGATAATGGAGCGGGCGCTCCGAATTCAGACTGTAGTCCTCTCTGCGCTGGACTATGGTCTGAATTTGGAGCGCCCCACTCCATTATCAGCCGCGGCACGGACAGTCTGTACTGCGCATGGCTGCAGCGCGTGCAGCCATCTGTACTACGCATGACAGCTTCTGACAAACATACAATAGCAAATTATTATATAGGATAGGAGACAGTAAATAGACAGACAGATAGATAGATAAATAATCAGATAGATAGATAGATAGATAGATAGATAGATAGATAGATAGATAGATAGATTACAACCAACTCTGACTGGCGCTGGCTCATGTGACCCTTGTCAGCAGATAAGTAAAGCTGTAGTACCCAGTCTGCTTATCTCCCTAGTCATGATTGGCAGGGCTAGATTTCCTATTAGGCAGAGTAAGCAACTGCCTACAGCTCCAAATTTGAAGCAGTACCTCAGCTGTGCTGACCACCTCCACATTCTGAATTTTGGGTGTGGCCACTGCAATATCAATGTTCCTGAGACAGTTTTATACCACTTTACAGGTTACTATTTAATTTCTTGGATGCTAGAGAGATCTCCAATGCCTCGTCACGGGCAGTCTCTACTACTCATGACTGCGTCGTTACACACATTTTAGCAAATTATTATATAGGATGTTTCAGCCCTCTATTAGAAATCCAAAGCAGTTTATATATTTGCATTGATAGGATTCTGCTGGTATTGCATTTGAAACTAAAGGGTTCCACAATAGCAAATCAAATAAATGCATTAGTTAAATTAAATACTTTGGCTCCACATCATGATTTTGTTAGGCTCCTACATTAACCCCTTGATTGCCAGAGGCACTCAAAGGGTTAAAAAAAAAGGCAGTCTGGTCACATACTCTTTGTACCCATGGTAACAGAAGAAAACAGGTACAATTCTGGGACAAAGAATCTGCACCATAGCGGATACAATCAAATCCTAAAATGGCCATTTTATTAGTAATTTTAAACCCTTAAATGCTAGTGTGTTCTCCAATGCATTGAGAAGCAGTTAAAGGGAAATTCATGTTTTTTTGGTTGACGTACCTTCATGGCCAGAAATTTCATTGTGGCGCTGTAGCTACAGCAGTCTGTGGACCGCTATGTTCACTTGGCCATAGACCTCCAAAGGATTCTGTAGTAACAGCACCACTGCAAAATTTCAGGCCAAAGTAATACTGCACCCAAAAATTGAAAGCCTGAGCTTCATTAGCTTTTAATTGAAACATCTCTCAGTAGTGGAAGTACCCTTGTTTTACTCACCAGGATAAACCCTTAAATAAATATATATTTTCAATGATAACATTATTATTCCTTTAAGAGCCTCATATAACTGAATAGCAATGTTTGTGTGTCCCTGTGTTGACGTTGCATTGCCTCAGATTTGCTTCTCTTTCCTTTTGTGCATAAGGTCCTCTACCATTTTAGCAGGGAAGGGTTCACTGACATTTTTCTTGCTTGTGAAAACACGGTTTTGTTCTTGTTCCTCATCTAGTTTATAGTTAAGGTGGATGTGTGATTGGCACAGGCGTTTACCTAAATGGCTGTAATTACTAAGAATAACAAACGAGTAGCCAGTCTGCTCTTTGTAACCAGCTCGGTCTACAAGAACCTGACTGGCCGGCCGCTGGCTCAGTCACAGCCCGACGAGAAGCAGGCTAATTGGTATCAACACCTCCCTGTAAACACTCATTAAGGGGAGTGTGGTATGATCAGTGGTGGGAAAACATTTCCAGGGCAGGAGAATCAGACGACAAATCCATCCATAAGTACCTAAAACTGGCTAGAAGAGAGGCCGCACTGTGTGAGGACTTAACCATTTTACTGACAAAAGAAACTGCAGCATGGTCTGTTGAAAGTTAAACTTATAAGTATACTGATTTTTCTTTACCTGTGAATGCTAGAGACACCTCCAAGGTATTGCTTCACAGAGTGTTGAAGATGTCTTAAGGATTGGTTGAGTTAATAAATCATTGCCACTGAAATAGAATTTAGAACATTGGTTCTTATAACATTTTGCTGTGATGGAACCCTTGTGTTTCTAATTAAATTCCTGGGGAACATTAACAATGAAAGACCTAGGGGGAGATGAACTAAGGCATGATAAAACAGTGATAAGGCAGAGATGACGTCTCCAGTGATATCAGTTCTCGAGTTCCTATGTTATTCTATGAAGCATATGAACTAAGATCTCCAAGTTGTAGAAACCTTAGTGCATTGGCATATAGAATAACATAGGACATGGAGACATCATCTTTGATTTCTCACTGCTTTCTTACACCTTAGTGCATAACCCCCTTGACTCTTTGGGTGTCATATTGATCCAACATATGAACATTTATGATGTTCTAGCATCCAAGAGTTTAAAATAGTCCCATTAGCAAATATATGTGAATGTTAGTTGGCAGCAGTGATAAAGACTAAAGTGGTTATCCTGAAAACAGTAAGACATTATAATAAATCTACCTGCACTTAATTAGAGATATCCTTAAAACCTGATCAGTTCGTGTATCCCAAGGACTAAAGTATTAGGCTAGATTCACATGGTTGACTTGATAGTGCCACATTGTAACATCCATCAAGCTACCTGTGATAATTCACCTCAAATTTACATGATTTCTCATGGTCATCATGTCATGGGGGTTTAACAGAGCTGTGGCTGATGGGGAGGCACAAGGGTATTAGCCAAACATGGCCGGCTGACACCGAAGTGTGCCTCCATTGATTTGTTCATTTTGATGAGCCCTACAACAATACAATGGCCATATGAGGTCTACCCAGCAGCCCTGTAGACCACCATGCAGATCAACTCTGCAGGTAATGCAGTAAAGAAGCATCATGCTGTATTGTGACTTCAACATGTGGACAAATATAGAGAGTGAACTTACACCAAAAAGTAAAAAAAACAGCATTTAGTCTTGAAATGATGTGCTCATCTGATGGTTTGTAATGAGAAAGAAGAGAGATCCTGACCTATTGTGCTGGTGTGCAAGAAGGAAAGGTGATATTGGGCATTGTGTTGATTTGAAAATAGGTAGGACTGGGCACTGTGTACTGGTTTACAAGAAGGAAGAGATATGCTGGGCACAGTGTTTTGGTTTGCAGGGAGGAAGGGACATATTTTGCACTGTGCTAGTTTGCAGGGAGGAAGGGAAATACTGAGCCCATTGTGCTGGTTTGCAAGGAAGAAGGGAAATCCTGAGCACACTGTGCCAGTTTGCAGGGAGGAAGGGAGACATTGGGTACTGTGGTCTGGTTTGTAGGGAGGATGGGAGACACTGGTCACTGTGTGCTGGTTTACAAGGATGAAGGGAGATACTGGGCACAGTCTTCTGGTTTGCAGGGAGGAAGGGACATATTGGGCAGTGGGCTGGTTTGCAGGGAGGAAGGAACATACTGAGCACAGTGTGCTGGTTTGCAGGGAGGAAGGGAGATGCTAGGCACTGTGTTGGTTTGCAAGGAGTAGGGTGGATGGGAGACACTGGGCCTTGTTGATGTCATTATTCACTGCATTGCTGATACAGTGGTCAAAAGACCCAGATAAAGTGTTCTTTTTTACATATTTACGATCATGTTTGCCTAGTTACATTAGTTTACAATCGAGACTCTATTCTATTGAATGGGTGGTCTAAGTGGGCAAGATCAGTTTAATATTCCTCACAAGCTCCAAGACCGGTAGATCACTGTATATTACCTATCAATCTTTTCACAAGTAAGTGCTAACCTTTCCACTTCCCTTCTGCAATTATCACTGGTATACATAGCATCACTCTCCTGGTTGTGTTTTCTCAAATAATCATTTGGGAGAGGACCTCCATGTCAAGGATAGAGCTGCCCACTGGAAAGACCTGTGTGGATGCAGTACAGTATCCTCCACAAGGCATTATCGCTACACAGTAGCTAATCCCAAATTTGAGTATAACTCTCAATTATGCTATTATATGTTTCAGTGATCAAACATACTACACTGTATATTTCTCAGCTTTTCCTTTTTTCCTGTAAATGCAATATTGTTTTTCTTCCTCTTGTCATTTAAGCAGTGACAGGAAGGAGCCAAGAGCAGATCTGTGTCCAAACAGTGTCTATGATTTAGCACTCAGGTGTGAAACGCGTGAGACAACTTACCTAGTGTGGCGTTTGTGTACTACTCAATGAATAAATCTGTTTTTAGTATTTCTACATTTTCATGAGATCTTCTCTTCAAACAGTGAAAGTTGCATGCTGACATAGTAAGTTTATTGTGCACTGAGAGCACCAAGTTGAAACCTGTGTTAGGTTGAACTCCCGGATTGCAGTGCTCAGAGTTAAAGTTATGCTATGCTAGCATGCAACTTTCACTGCTCAGCACAGACACCTGTTATGTTCCTTCCTGTAAATTAACTGAAACAAAAGAGGAAAATAAATGCAGACCGGGAAGACATCCTTCAGTGTCTCTTCTGCTTCCCCCTCCCCAGTACCCCTATCTACTCAGTCTTTTCCTACACCTCAGTCTCTCTCTCCCCTCTCTCTCTCTCCCTCCCCTTACAGTCATATTTTCCTCCTTCACCACCTGTATTTTCTCTCTTTTCCTCCCCCTTGTTCTCATATTTCTCTTCTTCCTCATCCCAGCTTCCCCCCTTATCCCTTCTTTCACATATCCTTCTCCTCCCCCAGTTACACTTGAGCTTTAGGTGGCTGCAGTGACCAAAATAACCTTTTAGATGCCAGAGAATCATAGATAAGTATCAGACAAATATTCTATGCTGTGTATGTTCTCGGGGTTAGCCCCTTTATATTGCAGATTTTGTGGGTCAGGTCCTCTACAAAATGAAAAATATTGATAATTTCCCTTCTGGAATGCAAAGTCTGTGGTTTAGTTAAGTCTCTGTAAGTCATTTCCTTTATACATTACAAGTGCACATACTCTTGATGGGCACCCTATCTAACCTGGCTTGTATAGGACAGGCAATGAAAAATTTCTGTAATGGGGCGGGGGGAGGCTGCCAGTTTAACATGTCCTGGGTCCCCTAATATTTGATTGCAGCCATGGCTGTAGATGGGACTGACACTCATCTGTTCAAGCAAATGAAACGTGAGCCCTGTCTCTTCCCGTCAGATTTAGAAATCTTGGCATGAAATCCAGAGGGACTTCATCAGTGATTGAGATATATAAACACATGGTTATATACACACACACACCAGTCTGGGGTAATATACACACAATGTCACAGCATTTTCTGGACAGCAGTTCTGCATTATGTGACTCTATAAATATAACATTGTGCAAGTATAACATTTTGCTGTGAAATTTACCCTTAGTATATTTCTGTAGTGGGCATCAATTTAATGTACGGTTCCCTTATTAAAGGGATAGAAATACTTCATTTTATCTTTGTTTTATTTTGTAGGCATTAAAAAAACACGAAGAATGATATGTCTTATCTCTCAAACCTTTATGGTTTGAGAGATATTCACAAGCAAAGTTTCCCCTCCCGCCCCTTTTACCTAATGTAAGCCATCTCTTCTCAGATGTGGAATCCAGTCCATAGACCAGACAGATAACAGCAGGGGACAATCTTCTTCCTAGGAGAACAATGAAAGCCCTGCCCCCCTTGACAAGTTTTTCAGGTTTTTCCCTTATCTTAATTGAAGATTGTCCCTCTCTGTAGTCTACCTGGGCACCTCCCTTCTGCTCCGAGGTGAGCAGTGTTACATCAGTAAAAGGGGTGGGAGGGGGATACTTTGTCATTGAATTACTCTTGAACTACAACTCTGACAGAATTGAAATAAAACTCTCCCAAGTCCAAGTACTATGATTATTAATTAGAGCTGCTTTTATTATGAAACATTACTATCCCTTTAACTACACAAAAAAGCATTTATTTTTGTTTTGAAAATGGCTTGTTTTCACATAAATTTCACGAGCAATTCCTAAGCAGTCAACATTCTTCATCATATTAATATTCACTTGCTTATTCACAATCTTTCTTATTTGACTCATAGAGCGAAACTGTACCCTAGGAATATGTGGCTGTTATTTTCCTTACCAGACAAACCTACCTAGGTAGGGGTACTTCATACCACAGTCAGGTATAGATATCTATTTTGGCATTGTATCTTGCAATTTCCTATATATAAGGATCTTCTCTGTTGAAGTCAATCTCTAGATCATAACAAACAAAGGTCTTCAATAGACGTATATGGCTTGCTGTAGCAGTTAGTCTTTATCGGATTGTATACAGAAAAATAAACAGTGGACTACAAGAGAGATTAAATGCAAATAAAAATTATGTAGATATAACTGACTGTTTTTTAAGGACACCTGCCTAGGTAAGTCCTTGTTAAAAGAAATGGAAAGCCACTTATTACAAGAGTACAGTTCCTCTTTATGATTTTAAATATATGTGAACTCCCTTCCCAGCATATTGGTGTGTTCCCACCAACCTTCTGATAATCTTTCCACCACCACTTCTATAAGCAGTGGATATCCTTAATCCCTTCTGTGCTAGAGAGCTGTGCAATTAAATGCACAGGGATCCATGAATCCCTCCCTCTATGACCATGAAGGGAGGACTCCGGTAAATAACAAAAGGGGTCTCACAATTCCTATAACCAAACACTTGCTCCAGCTGTGTGTGTGTGTGGGGGGGGGGTTATACAAGGTCTATTAACCCATCTGACTCCCTACACCCTTGACCTTCCTAGGTCCACTACGCTCTATGGCTTGTTGTGATGGCCCACAAAGCATAAAGGGTCTATTTAGGTTCAAAGTTCTTTATTAATTGTAAATTGTAGATAAATTAAAGAAAAATAAGTATAAACACTAACATACATGTCTAGAAAACACATGGTAATCAACAAAGCCAATTTTTCTTCATTTCTTCCCATCTAAAAAAATGCAGTAACACCAGCTCAGTAAAAAATGTAAAAAAAAGCAATGCAATAAAACCAATTCAATTGTATTGATCTAGTGTTCTCGGTGCAAACTGAGCTCCTCTGGTGCTTTCACAATGTATTTATAGCCTTTACCTGAAGATGCCAGGCAGAATTTTCTAAGCTTTGATTGGCTGACATCCTAGTGGGGAAGAAGAAGTCGGATATGAGTTCAAATAGACCCTATCATATGCTGTAACCAGGCTTTTCCATTCCCTATAGTGTTAGGATCTAGTAAGGTCCTAATGCCTCCTTAACAACAAAGGTGAATGATCAGGAACCCCTCTCCAGTTAATGGATCCCCCTTTTTATTTTTTCAAATTATTTGTATTTCATTTGATACATAGGGGAGTTGCAAGACCCCAATATTTTTATTAAACCACTTGAACACTGTATTTTATGGTACTGGGATAATTAGGAACTAGTACAGGAAATAAATAACATTAATTAAGAAATTATTGGCTTATGGAAGAATTGTAAAAAGATGGATACTGGCTATTCTATAAAGGAACCAAAGATGGACAATGTGGAAGGATTGGATTCTTGATTAACAAAAGACTGACAGACTCCGTTGTAAAAGTAAAAAGTATTTCTGAAAGAATTCCTGTTACTATGTTCTTCAAATCATTCAAGTTTATGCCCCTATAAATAGCCACAGTGATGAAAAATGTTATGATGATTTATTATGCCTCTACAAACAGGACAATTACCACTACAAACTTATAATGGGAGATTTCAATGCAAGAAGTAAGATCCAAAATAATGAAAAATCGATTGGACCACATGGAACTGGAAAAAGAGACAATAGAGGCAACCAACTGATCAAATTTGCAGAACAAAATCGTACATCATGAATTCATTCTACAGGAGAAACACCTAAAGAAAATAGACATGGAAAAGTCCTAATGACAATACAAGTGAAATCGACTTGCAAATAATAAAACAATATTCACTGACTACTCAGTCTTAAATTGTTTTAATGTTGGAAGTGACCATCTTCTGTTTTTAGATCTCCCCACAACAAAGGGGAATGATCACAAACCCCTCCCAAGTTAATGGATCCCCTTTTTTATTTTTTTAAATAACTTGGGAAGCTTATCTCTGTCATTCTTAAGTGGCCCCACAAATCTCAAAAATGTACAATTAGGTTTTGATATTTTGGCCAATCTCTGAATTTCTCTTGGTCCCATAAATCCAGATGATCTCCTCATTCTCTTTTCTTTTTCCTTCTCTAAAGAAGAAGTAACATTTTATTATGAAGAAAAAAATATTTTAGGGCTTTTCATGCTGAGTTAAAAAAAAGGGTACTCCTAGTGCTGGGAGAGGATTATTACTAAAGTGATTACAGCTCAAACTGTTGGCATGACATATGCTACAGTATGTTTGCATTTTTATAATGTTACATTTCTGAGTTAATGGAAATGAGCACTATGATTGACAGGCCTAGAAGTGCTGAATCTCTCACTAATTTTTGGGGAACATCCTTATGATGGATAGTCTGTATCTCCTTCATACTGTATGAGGGTTTTTATCTTCAAATTTTCTCAGACTTCAATAGGAATCTGAGATAAAATAAAATAAAGCGTTAAATCTACCACCTACAATAACCTCGTTTCAGCACTTAAAGAGTTAACATTCCCAAGCCACTAGTACAGAATGAGGACAGCATTCTATGGCAGGGTTCAGAAATGGTTAATAGAGAGCAGTTTATTATTTTACTGCAGGTATTAGGTTTTAGGTCTGTTCGCCAGGACAGCTACCCAAAAATGCATATGCATAATGGACATGGCAATGAAGTATCAATTGATACATGCTGAGGAGAACATTAACTGAAGTGGAGTAGCTCAAAATTCTTCAGGTCAAGTAACTCACATTTTTCTTTACTTGGTACGGTGCCAATGCTAAAAGCTTTTTAGAATGAACTAGATGAATGGTTCTTAGCACATGCCCTCAGGAACCAGTAACAGGTTAGGACACGTGGATTCTCTGCTTGTACACAGATGAGTTAATCAGACACTCATTAGCCATTTGAGTGCCAAAGGGGTACGCAACGCATTGCAAAGCAATGCACTGTGTACTCCTCTGGCACACAAGGGGTTAATATTGCTCAATCTTGTAGCAATGGGACAGAAGAGACATAGTGCTATGCAAATCACACCACGCAGCAGGCAGTGTGATAACTTATTTATCTACATGATTACAGATTAACATCCTATTAGAGGTCCTTGAGGGCATGCATCAAGTTAGATAATACAGGTGAACAATGATGGTTAGAAGGGAATGATAATATTATGTACAGATGGGAAAAATCAGTGGCCTATCCATCAACATTTGTGTTGTTTTATTTAATAGGGTTATCATCATATACTTCACATGCCAAGGGTTGAGTGACATAACAGACTAATAAGTATCAGGGAGTTAGTCAAAATGATAGTGTCACTGACAAACCCACCTGTACCTCAGTAGTTGTTCTAGTTTCTGCAGAGTATTACTGACAGGCTCAGGCAAAGCTAGGATTGCATCAAATGTAAGGTGTACTCCTGACTGTGGACAATCAGGAATAGACTAAGATAAATATAGATGTTTATCAATAAGCAAGTACACGGACACTCTGCTAAAATACACAATTACATACTCCAGGTTTGTCTGGGATATCCTATGTTAGTCAGTTGGGTTAACATATGCACTAGATGGGGAAATACTTCCAATCATTTATAAATAGCTGATGGGTTAATCAATAGGATAAGCTGCTATCTTCACTGCTTGTTAATTGCTGGAATAATTCTGCGCCCAGTGATTAAACTTAGGTAACGATTACAGCTCCCATTTAAACAATTAGGGCCTGAATTCAAATGCAGGAGATAAATGTTACCTCCCGTTTTATAAAAAATGTTCCTATTGAACTCTATGTGGACACCTGGAGATAAAAGCAGAGATAAAATTAGCACCTGAATTTGAATCCAGCCCTAGATCTCCAAATAGGAACAAAATAATACAAAACACCAAAAACTGAATTGTTCATAATAAAAGTGTACTTGGGGATCTACTTTCACTTGAAGAAACCATTTTAAAATGTTAATAGAGTAATAATTAAAAAATGTTTACTAATTAATACAATATAAATGGTGAAAACAAACCATAAATTTAAAAAAAATATAAAAACAAAAAACAGCAGCTTTAACTCAGAAAATTACTGTAACTAAAATTTCTGATGCTGTATATATTAATGTTTATATATATAAACATTTTAGATTGTAAGCTTTTGTGCAGGGACCTCCCATCCACTCTACAAAGCACCTGTAACCTTGTATTGTTTAAAACCTTAAATTGTAAAGCACTGCGTACACTTGTGGCGCTGTATAAATAAATATATATATATATATATAATATATATATATATAAAAACCTGCATTAACCCCTTAACGTCCAATGCCGTGGCAGGACCGTCACGGCTGTCTGGCACTTAAGGACCAGTTACGGTCCTGGCACGTCATGGAATTCAGGGCTCCCCCCGCGGCTGCATGCCAACCGGGGATCCATGAATCTGATCCACAAAAATAAATGCCCCGTGGTCCTTAAGTGCCGCTTGCAGGCGCCGGTCTTAAGGGGTTAAAAATCCACAAAGTGGCCCCTCAAACAAACAAAAGCAGGGAAATTCACAGTTAAAGCTCTGTGAACATAATTATAATTTTCATGGCTTATACTGTCATTCTTAATAACATTACAATTAATAACATTGTAAATTAGATGTTCTTTGCAAGGCACAAGGGGTCTGTGGCTTAATGAACTTTATAAGACTGTTCCTGCTTTTGTTCATATGAGTTAAAAATGTAACATCTCTTCTCTTAAAAATGTAACACAGACTTTTATATTTTTTCTCCCGGGGAGGCGGCCAGATATATTCCTCTTCTACTGTTTCGCTGACACAGTGGATCTGTCTTGGAGCCCCTCGTGTTTGAGATGTAGGTGGACCCCACCGGGAGGGACCGGCTTGAGGTCCTGGTGCAGCCAGATTCTGCGTGCAGCTGGCCCGCATGTGACCATACTGATGGCACTGGTAGCACTTAGGACCTGGGTTGGATCGGGGCTGGAGGTGACTTGGCTCCTGTTGTGGTGCCAGCATTACAGTCCAGGAGGAAGGAGCTGTGGTTCCGGCAGAACGTGTGCTACTTGGTCCGGGGTTCCCAAAAAGAGTGGTTGCTCGAGGGCCTCGCCACCATGATTCCTAAAATTTTCGGCGGCCGCAGTAACAGTGCAGGGCCCCTTATCATGGACCCAGTCCAGCACTTCTGTGGTGACCTTATGGAAGAACTGCTCCAGGAGTATCTGTTGGCAACAGTCCTCAAAAGTCCTGGCCCCACATCCCTGCAGACAGTTTTGGCAGTCCTGTTCCATCTTGTATACCCACTCTGTGTGAGTTTCCTTAGGTTGCCCGAACCTTCCCTGAATTGTCTCCAGTAGGTTTCAGGGGTTACGGCATATCTCTGAAGCAACCTTCATTTCACCTCTGGATAATCGGTACTCCAGGCGTCCGGGATGGCACGGTATGCGTCTGCGGCTCTCCACGTGAGCTTGACTGCTAGTGACCCAATCTTGGCGATCTACCTGGCATTGCCGTTCAAAGTCCCTCAAAAATCCATCAATGTCCCCTCCCGCATCATCAAAAGTTTTAGAAAGCTGATGTGGGAGCTGGCGGTGGTGTTCCATAGAGTCCGTCCAGGAGTCACTGGTGTGGCTAGGGGGACCAGGGCGGCCTTGGGACAACTCCTCCAGGTACTCCTTCCCCACGGCAAGGATTGTCCCTATCCTGAAGTCTGGAGACAGGTCCAGGCCGGCCAACGCCAATCAGGTGTCTACCCACTGGTTCACTATGTCCGAGGGGGATGCAGATGATGGTGGATCCGCCGGGGACACCGAAGTGTTGGAACGGGTGCCGTAGGAGTCCTCTGAAGGCAAATCTGTATCTCTGGCTTGTTCCACCATCTCCTCATCCATGGCTTGAAGGTGATTCACTAGTTCCGACTTCTTTATTCCCCTGGTGTCCTGTCCACATTCCTCTGCCATGATCTGGAGTTCAGCGACCAACCGCTACCTGTAGACATTAGTCATTGTAATGGCTGGATCCCAGGTGGTGGTTTGGATCCCTCAGTGGAATGAGAGAGAGGATGCCACCAGTGTATTGGAAGCCTATGTACTTGGGCTGACCTAGGCCGTCATTACGGGTCTCTCCCTTCTGAGGTTGGCTACACGGAGGTAGCCTTGCCGGTGAATCTCCAGAGCTGCTTCTTTGAATGAGGGTCAAAAGGAGACCCTTGATACCATTCAACGACAGAAGGACAGAACACGGATGAAGTTCCAAACTGAAACACACTTTATTGAACAACTCTGGGTCTTTTATACACGTTTAACAACATTAGGGCAAAATACTAGACAAAGAATACAAAGGATAGTGACATATGGTGTAAACATAATACAAAAGGGCAGACATGATTAAATTACTTAGACAAAGAGAACTGATGAGGGGCAGACACTAGGACAAAGAACTGGGGACTTGAATACACTTCTTCAAGAATGGCCAGGGGGTTGAAGCATCTTTTTAGTCTGTTTGAATATTCCGCTTCAACCCCTGGCCAAGCTGGATCCAAGAATCGGATGGCCAATCCTGGCCATGTTCATCATAGCCATCTCAACCTACCGGACCCTGTGGGCAGGCGTCTGACCGATCAATCCCTGGGCCGCCTACTTTCCCCCATGTTAAACCTATGGCAGAAGTTTAAAGGGATAGTAATGTTTCATAATAAAAGCAGCTCTAATGAATCATCATAGTATTTGGACTTTGGAGAGTGTTATTTCAATACTGTCAGACTTGTAGTTCAAGAATAATTCAATAACAAAGTATCCCCCTCCCGCCCCTTTTACTGATGTAAAACTGGTCAGCCAGATCAGAAGGGAGGTGCCCAGGTAGACTGCAGAGTGGGACAATCTTCAATTAAGATAAGGGAAAAACCTAAAAAAACTTGTCAAGGGGGGCAGGGCTTTCATTGTTCTCATAGGAAGAAGATTGTCCCCTTCTGTTATCTGTCTGGTCTATTGACTGGATTCCACATCTGAGAAGAGATGGCTTACACTAGGTAAACAGGGCAGGAGTGGGGAACTTTGCTTGTGAATATCTCTCAAACCATAAAGGTTTGAGAGATAAGACTTATATTGTTCTTCGTGTTTTTTTAATGCCTACAAAATAAAATAGATAAAACTAAGTATTACTATCCCTTTAAACATGTCACCCAGGGCTTTGGCCAATCAGGAGGTCGCCTGTTTCTCCATTAACACAATGCTCTACAACATGTCGGGGCTTAGAGTACCGAGGCAGGGAGACACCCGCTCGTTGTCGGATGTATTGCAGTTCAACGACAATCCACCGGGCATACAGTCCAGTCCCTTTAAACCTGTGGCCAATCTGTGAGGCGACTACTTTTCGCAGGGAAAGTCAATGGAGTCCCTTTAACTCAGATTGGCCAATCCGGGACTGGCCGACGTTCTAAAGCAAGGCAGCTCTGTCAGTCCTCTCCTGCCTAGGGGAATTTCACTCCCTTTTAACAGGGCGTGTTTGGTCCCACACAGCTCACTTAAATATTTATAAAAAATTCCAAGTAACAGCCTACGGCCTGTTACAGTTGAATATACTGCCCATGCTCTTTCACCTACTGTAAAACAAGAAAAAAAAGAATCTGAATATCAAGAGAAACAGTTGCCATGATGACAAATGGCAAGAAATTAAGCAAAACTGTAATATTAGAAACAGGGTAGAATATGCAGAAAAGTGCAAGACCATAAGGAAACACATAAAAGAAGAAGCATGCAAGTTCAATGTTGAGCTCGTCAAAAGGACATTTAAATAAAATCAAGGGCTAAAGAAAGGAAAAGGAAAGATGGCCACACAAAGGAGCCAAATGTTTGCATAAAAGCTTGAAGATGATACAGCAGCAAATTCTCAACAACAAATCCTAAAAAAGTGAAAGAATTTTATTCAGATCTTTATAAGGATGAAGGACAACAGCTGCATGCAGTACCAGAAGTTTGGTAGAAGAAGTGGAAGCTGCAATAAAATCAATAAAAAATGGTTACTATTGAAATATTGAATGGCAGAAAAATGGAAAAACGTAGACGTTCTCCTAATACACAAAAAAGGTGATAAGGCAAATCAAATAAACTACTGACCAATAAGCCTATTGCCAGAGGTCTGCAAGGTTTTCACAAACGTACTTTCAAGAAGAATTGATACAATACTTAACTCGACACAACCTAAAGAACAAATAGGCTTCAGGAGTGGTTTCAGTACAATGGACCATATCCAGACAGTGCAACACGTTATAGAGCGACATATTTAGTACAACCTTCCATTATGCATAGCCTTCACTGACCACAGAAAGGGCTTTAACACAGTGAAAAAGCAAGCAATAATAGATAGAGCTTACATCAATCTTTCAATCAATATATGAAAATACAACTGCATCAACGCAAGTCAGCAATGATAAACTCTAGATTAACATAGAAAAAGGCATCCGACAAGGAGAAACAATCTCCCCAAAATTATTTTCTGCTTGTGTACAAGAATTTTTCGACAAACTAAATTGAGACAAAAAAAGGACTTAAGATGAATGGATATGACATACATCATTTACGTTTTGCAAACAACATCGTACTCAGTGCCAATAGTCCATAAGAACTGCAAGAATGCACTGAAGAGCTACAACAGGTAAGCAAAAATTTGGGGCCAGACACAAACTAGAAGAAGGTGACAAGTATGTTTACCTTGGGCAGGAAATGTCAACAGATGGAAATTGAGCAACAAATCAGATTAGGATGGCAAGCATTTGGAAAACTTAGTAGTACCATCTTTAAGACAAATTTACTACTCTGCCTCAAATGAGAGGTTTTTGACCAATGTGTCCTCCCAGTCCTTACACATGGCTGTGAAACATGGAAACTGAATGCCAAAAGCCATACTAAAACTTAAAATTACACAGAGAAGTATAGAGCGGCAAATTCTAAACATAACAAAAAGAGAACAATGTATGCATTCATCAGCAAGCAAAGGTCTAGGACATCACTGAAAGAGTAAAGCTCCTGAAATGGAAATGGACAGGCCACATAGCAAGAAGACCTGAAGGTAGATGGATAAAACATATTTTGGAATGGATTCCTCTCGATACTAAATGCCCAAGAAGAAGACCTAAGCCAAAATGGTAGATGAAATTATCAAATTTATTGGTACAAAGTGGCAACAAAAGTCACAAGACCAAAGTTGATGGAGGCTTGCTGTGGAGTCCTTCATCCTGCAGTAGATCGACAATGGCTGAAGATGATGATGTTGATATATAAAATGTGTGTGTATGTATTAGCCCTATGAATGCCCTTGGGTTGGAGGGTCAAAACTCCTTAAGTTCTCTCCTTCCAATCATTTCTTTATTAGGTATAGTTCTTCTTTTGTTCTACTTGTTCTACTATTGTACAAAGAAGGGCACAAAACAACGAAATCTAAAAGTGATGCTTTATTGAACACTCCCCCACTAGGAAGAAATCCACTTACACAATAAATAATATTAAAACCACACATCATATACTCCTTTTGTTGGTCCTGGCACACTAGGGGCTAGATTCTACTGCAGGTGCTAAATGTTAACATTTTAGCAAACATTTTCCTATTGAAGTCTATGGGGAAAACCGGAGATAAAAGCAGTGATAAAATTAGCACCAGTAATAGAATCCACCCCCAGGTCTGCAGTAGTTAACTCTCTATGTAACGGTAGCTTAAGAGGACTCTACCAGACTCTATTGGTACTTCAACCTCCACTGTATTCACACAAACAAGGTAGCCAGCAACCACAATGGTGATTCTTCCCAAACCAAGTCCTTGCAATTCAATCAACAATGACAATCATACATAGTATATAACTTCCCCCACACGTATCGCCAGTTCTCTGCCAGCTCTCTCAAGCGTAACTACAGCCCCCTAGTGGGGTTCCCTTATATCAACTCCCATTCACATTAATTAAAATCTTACAACGTTAAATCTATGATTGCCAAAAGTGCCGACAATACAGGTAACACCATGTCATCACACGGTATACTTCCCATCTACGGTCCCAAACAATATTATCTTTCTCCAAAGTGAAGGGTAAGAGTGGGTTCTCTGGCTACCTTGAGAAAGCTGGCAGGGAATTAGTGATATGCATGGGGGAAGTTAAATACTATCTATGATTACCATTTTTGATTGGAATGCAAGGACTTGGTTTGGGAAGAATCACTGTGTGTTGTCACTGGCTACTTTGTTTCTGTGAAAACCCTGCAGTATCCGGATTGAATGAAGCAGGACAGAGGACACCAGTGAAGGTTGAGGTACCAAGAGAGTTTGGTAGAGTTCTCTTAAAGCTACCGGTACATTAGTTTTATATCAGGCAAGTCCTCTTTTTTACACCTTTCAAAATAGTTTTGTCCCCTTGTTTTTAATTGCACACACTGTCATTTGAGTATTGTTCATTCAAGTCATCAACAACTTAGCTATGTGTTTCCTTATGACATCTTATCAAAGCCTTAATTTTTATTTTACAGGGAAAAAGAACATTAATTAAATTTGAGTAGATACTAATTTATTCTTGGAGAGTAATTCTTTTGCTGATTGGAATTTCCATATGTCTCTTTGAGGATATATGTACAAGATTCTACATAGACTGTATCCTAGTATGGCAAGACAATAACTGAGAGTATAAAGGATTATTAATATGTGAACATATAATTACACATACATATTTGGGGTTAACCAGTTACTGATATAATGCATCTTTTTGTTCTCTCTTGAAAATCATACCTAGTTTTTTACCAGGACAAGGTGGTGCTTAGGATGATGCCATCCTTCAGGTCCAAAGAGGTGTCAAAATTCCACTTGAACCATGAAATTGTTCTTCCTTTCTTCTGTTCTAATCCTAAAGGGAAGCAATAAAAGCAATTTCATAACCTAGACATGGTAAGGTGTATCTCTTGATACTTGAAGAGGACCAAGGATTTCAGACATATAGTCTTACTTTTTGTTTACTTTCACGGAAAATACAAATGTTAAGCAGCATCCAGAGCCTTTCAAGCTAGAAGGAATACTGAGTGCATTGAGCTATTTTATATGGATGCAAATCTGACAACTCGTAAGAAAACTAAGGCGCATTCCACCAGGGCAGTCTCTGCATAATAGCCATGTAAAGCAATGGCGTCACCTGAGAAAATCTGCAAAGCATCCATTTGTCTACATTTATCATGCACTATTGAATAGATGGCCAAACATCCGCAGAGGCCTGGTTCAGGAGAAACATGGTCAAGGTGATTGATGTGCCAGAATTTGGTAGGAACGTTCCTTTCTCTCTAATTTTATGCTCTGACATGCCTTAATCACAGAGTGTATTATATTCTTTCCTGTCTATATCTTTGGGTTATAGCCTAATTTTTGGAATCATTTGGGTCCATAATCTTTAGTTCCCACCATTTGTTGCATTGCTTTTGTATATATATTGCATATTGCATTGCCATGGGTAGGGATACAGAAGGGTTGAAATGTATTTACCCATATTTCCTTTTCTTCTGTGCCCCTCCATGGCACACCTTACCCTTTGACCTTGTTTATGTTCTGTCTTTTCAGCTTTGGCAAAAGTATGACTGTCAGTTATCTCCAGGGGTTTCCTTATGAATCTTTTGATTGGTCCAATACCTACACTGAAAAATAAATATTGGAAAGTAAATGTGATCTTTTTTTACCAAATGGAATATTTAAAATAAATAAAAACTGAGAACCTGTGGGGTGAGTAACACTTTGCAGAACAATATATTGCTTAATCTTCTGGCACTAAAATAATTGCTTAAACCAATGGTTCTAAACCATAGTGTGCCCCTTCATTACGTTAAAGGCTTTGAAAGAAGTGAGAATGTTGAGTTTCAAATATATATATCCTATATAATAATTCACTAAAACGTGTGTAACGACACAGTCATGCGCAGAACAGACTGTTGCGCATGCTGCAGTCATGCGCACTTCGGAGCCTCCTTCTCTGTATCAGGAGTGGTGCGGCCAGTCTCTACTGTGCATGACTGCCCCGCGACTGGCTGGCAGTGGCACTGTGGCCCGTGTAACAGGCTTTTCAACTAGTATATATATATGAAAACTGTTATATACAATGTTTGTTTTTGTTGTTCTGATTCTGAAAACCTAAAAATAAATACATATTTATGTAACTGTTCCCTTCCTTACTTCTTGACACAACATAAAATGATTTGGTGTGCCCCAAAAATAAAGGTGTCATTTTTACTAGTCTCCTGCATTTTCCAGACATGTTAGGGGTTTCCCAAGCAAAAAAAAGATTGAGAACTACTGGCTTAATCCAGTTTAGTCTTGACTGCTAGTTTGCAGTGTTTCTTCAAAGTAAGAAGTAGGCAACCTGATGCACTCCAACTGTTGTTGGAATAAAGTGGGAGCTATAGTTGAACAGCAGCTGAGGGGCCATGCGTTGTCCACCCCTGCACTATGGTGTGAAATGTATAATGCATTTTTCATTGAGTTCTCCAACGGTTTTCATTGAAATAACATCAGCTTTTGAAGAAGAAAAAAAAAAAGCGGGATTATGCTTTCCGAACATTCCTGAGTAAAACTGATGCCAAAATTGATTTTAAATCTGAATCAATGTAAAGTAATGTAAATCTTAAGAATTCGGATTCCTGGCTACATCAAGAGGTAAATGCATGGTGGACATTCTGGTGTGCAATGGTTTCCCTCTAGTGACAACTCTTGTATATTACAGATAAAATGTATAAATGTATATTTAATCTTAAAGGGAAATTATACCTATAGAAATAAGCAGCTCTCCATTTACATAACTGAAGAACTTACCTAGGTAGGAATCCTTCACACAACAGATTTATGTATTTATATTTTCATTACATTGTATCTGGAATGAGCTCAATTGTTTAGGCTGCTTTTAATTTAAGACTTGATTATTTTGAGGAGGTATAAACATTCTGAGTGAAATAACCAAAGAGCAGTGATTCTTAGCTCCATTTCGCTGGGCACACCAACAGGTATGGGTTTATGGATATCTTTTATTAAGCATAGGTGGAGCAATCATAATGACTGAGCCAATAATTGCACACGTTTTAATAACTGAACTGTTGGTGTGTTTCGATGACAAACATTTTATTTTCTTAAAGTGTTAGTAATGTCTAAAAATTTTTTTTTTTTTTTAAATTTAGAAGAGCTTAAAAAGCTGATCTAAATGCAAAAAAACATATCTCTCAAACCGCTGTGGTTTAAGAGATACGGACATTTAAAGTTTGATTTCTCCTACTGACAGCTGTAAAGCTGTCAGCAGGAGATCCGTGTCGGTCGACACGGAGGAGCTTGAGAAGTGCCGAGATCTCCTTACTTACACGGAATCCCTTCATTGGCATGGTCTAAAACGTGTGCCTAGTGTTTTAAAAAATCCCCTACGCTAATCTAGTTTTACTTATTAAAGCATATGGCAACAACTTCATCTGATGTGAATGTTCCCCTTCAGATCCAGGTATTACTGTCCCTTTAATATGGGTAAAGTGTTTAGCCATAGAAAATGCAGGAAATTGGTAGAATAAAAATTATACCTTTATTGGCTAACTGAGTGGCTTTGGATGCAAGCTTTCAAAACAACTAGGTCTCTTCTTCAGTCATAATAAGAATGACTGACAGCTACAGTGTGGTGGATGCCTCTGCATTAAAGATTATGTTAAAACTATGTATATGCATTTTATAGTGATGTATTGTGCATTCTGCCTTTATTCTTATTATGCCTGAAGAATTGTCTTGAACGCTTGTATCCAAAGCCATTCAGTTAGCCAAGCAAGGTATCACTTTTATTCTACCAGTCTCCTGCATTTCTCATTATGACATGTTGAGTGAAACAGTCTTTGTTTAAGAGACATTTTTCACATCTTTGTGGTTACTTTCCAGATTTGTTGCAGCCATAGCAAAGAGGAACTCTAATTTTTTTTAAAGTGGAACTTTCAGCCACAATAAATGTTATCAGAATAGGTCTATCTACACGTTCTCCGCAGGTACTCACTTTGCGAGAACACACAATATTGCACACTAGCTTTCCATAACCTGGGCCATTACTGGGGAACTCGACTAACAACCTAAGCTCACCCAGCATGTTTGGCCCCTCTGGTATTCAGCACCTCTCCCCACATCTGGACATCCCCCTCCATGGCCTTGGGACCTTCTCTACTTGCTATCACTTGCTACTAAAAGCCTGAATAGCCTGCATATAAGGAAGTGGATATAGCTGAGTGGACTAGCCAAGCTTGCAACCAAGCTACTTGCAGGCAGTGGATGATGCTGTGTTGGGTCACAGACAGACCACCATAGTCAGCCCATCTCACCATATCCTGCTCTCCTGGAACTTTTTATGAGACTTCCACCTGTTCCTAATTGTGCCTTCTGCTGTTATCGGCCGAGAGGTATGACTGGCCTCTCCTGTGGCTGTGGCCCCTCAGTTCTGGCTAAAATAATCTGGCCCACCCTGGATTAATGGAGATGTTGTAATATAGGGGAATTGCCCTGAGGCACCTCTGATTCCTCATCACACAAACCTGTCTACCCTTGTGGTTCCTGCTTGCTTTCTTTTTGGGCCTATAGTACATGACCCTTACTTGTCTTAAACGGACCTTTCTTTGGGGATATGCCTTATAAATCATGCAGGTGCACACAAAAATCTTTATCCACCTATTTTTCTTCTCCTGCACCTGGCCTCTGGAGCCCGCCTCAACTGCTTTCCCCGCTACGCTCCCCGTCTGTTGCTGAGGACTTTTCTGTCATGATGGATGTTCCTTGCACCAAACAGGATACTCTGGACTTGAAACAATGACCTAAGATCCTCTGTTGCTGACCTATCTACTGAATTGGCAGGAGTTATGGCTCGTGTGGAGGTGGTGGAGTCGCTTCACCAGTCATCCTCTTCTGCTATTAGGGACCTTGAACGGGACATTGTGGATCTTGAAACTCAACTGTCCTTTCTCCAGGAGGCCCATGAGGACACTAATAACCGCTCCAGAAGTAACAACTTGCAGATTAGGGGTGTCCCGGAGTCTATACAATTGAGGATTTTCTACCTAAACTCTTTAACACACTTCTCCCTGATAGAGATCCCACTGAATTCATTCTGGACTGGGAGCACAGAGCCTTGAGGCCCAGACCTGCTGACACTGACCAGCCTCATGCTTATACTACACTTATATTACTTTACCACCAGAGAGGTGGTCATGAAAGCAGCCCAAGACCACTGTCCTTCACTTGAGGGATGCACACCGCAAATATTCGCAGATGTCTCGCCAGCTACTATGATCAGGCATAGAGCCCTCAAGCACATCACAGAGGCTCTCAGATCTCATGACATACGGTATCGTTGGGGCTTCCACTTCCGCCTCTTGGTTCCACACAATGGGACAGTTCACACAGTTAAGGACTTCACTAAAGGTCTCAACCTCCTCCACCTTTTGGATATCAACATGTCTGATCTCCTGCCTCCACAGCTGGTCCCTGAGATGAATGGATCCTCTGCGGGTGGTGCTGGGGCCCTCCCCCAGCACCCTTTGCGCACTCCAGCCAAAAGGAAGAGTCTGAGTGACCAGGCCTGATTGTGAGTCACTGGTTCTATAATTTCTACTGCACTTATTTATTTATTTTTTTTTGTTGGGCATCTGCCTGTTCCCCCTTTGGTTAGCTGTCATCCTAGTGACATGTGATCTGGCCTGGGGTCCAGGATGTGGGGGGGTTACTCTCTGTTCTTCCCCCTCACCCCTTCCATTTTGTTATTATAGCATGCTATGTACTATATTGTATGCAACATGTTCACCTGTGGCCATTTGTTTCTATGGAAGCCTGCCTTATTGTTGTGCCTCAGTTTAATGTGTGTTAAACCCTCACATCCATGTTACTTTGCAGGCTTGGGGCCTGGGGGACTGACTCGGAGCTGCTAGTTGGGAATCTGATAAGGGGGCTCCCATTCGGGCTTTTGATCACCCCTCTGTCTTTTCCCCTTCTCTTTTCTCTTCTCTGCCCTCAACCATGCTCTCATTGACTCTCGACACCCTCTATGATAAATTGGGGTATACACCCTCAACTTCCGTACATTCTTATCTAGAGGGGGGTGGCTTTTGGGGCGGTTCCTC
Source organism: Rhinophrynus dorsalis (assembly GCA_037306005.1). Taxonomy (NCBI): domain Eukaryota; kingdom Metazoa; phylum Chordata; class Amphibia; order Anura; family Rhinophrynidae; genus Rhinophrynus; species Rhinophrynus dorsalis. The sequence continues at coordinate 148,983,374 of CM074722.1, read as the reverse complement.
CGGTCCCCGACCGTTGGTGCATCTCTGCTTTTTGGCTGATGGACTTTAATCTGGTCCTGGACCCCTACCTTGATTGCTCTCTTGCCCCTTCGGAATCTCCAGTGAGATGTGAGGTGACTTCTTCCCCCCAATTTGCTGCCCTTCTTGCGGAACATGGTCTGTTTGATGTGTGGCGCTGCTTGTATCCCACAACTAAAGATTACCCATTTTACTCCTCTGTGCATGGCTCAGCTCCTATTCCTGTCTTGTCTACATTATGACATCTCCGGATCTTATAGTCTCATTTAAGGAGGCTTGCATTCTCCCGATCTTTGGTCTGACCATATTCCTGTCTGTTGTCTCTTTAACTTTCCACACTCTTTGCCGTGCGCTAATAATTGGAGATTGACTGAATCCCTGTTCTTGAACCCAGTATTCCTGCCCCACCTATTATCTCATATTGATCAATTTACACCCTGAATGAGGGATCGGTATCCAGTTCTATGGGATGCCTGCATGGCATATTTCCATGGGGTTATACTGTCATTTGCCTCTAACACAAAGAAGTCCAAGCAATGAAAACGTGCTGTGGCCTTGACCCAGCTGGAGACCTTTGAACCAGCACATAAGGAGACTCCCTCTGTGTCTGGGCTCCAGAGGGTCCTGACGGCCAGGGAGGCTCTTAATAAGCTGGATTCTGTGGACATTGCACGCCAAATGCAATGGTCCCACCAACTCTTTTACGAACGCGCAAATAAACCCCATCGGATCCTGGCAAGGAAGCTGCAAGAGGTTCGGCAATGGTCCCAGATGATCAGGTTGGTTTTATCCCACTCAGACAAGCCAGGGATAACACCCGCATGCTCCTTACTCTTATCCATTCAGCAGCATCCTCTCACTCTAGCATGCTCCTACTTGTGCTTGACGCAAAAAAAGCCTTTGACCTGGTGGACTGGCTTTATCTAGATCCATTCTTGCCTGCTTTGAAATCAGAGGCTTTCTTCACAGAAGTTCGATCCCTGTATCACTGTCCAAAGGTGACAATCAAGCTCCCTACTGATTTCCCTTCTTGACTACAAATTCACAATGGAACCTGTCAGGGGTTCCCACTCTCCCCATTCCTCTTTGCCCTTGCAGTTGAGCCTCTGGCCATTAAGATTCGCCACCACCCAGATATCTCGGGGATTCTGCATTGTGGCATTCCCCATAAAATCTCTCTCTTCGCTGATGACGTCAATCTCTCTTTGGCTTCCCCGCATTACTCGCTACCCAATCTTTTATGCAGTCCTCAAAGACTTCCAGAATCTCTCTGGATACAAAATCAACACTTTTAAGTCTGAAGCGCTACCTCTCCATGTCCCTCCGCCTGATCTAGCTCTGCTGTGTTCCAACTACTCGTTTAGCTGGCGCTCCTCCAGCATCAAGTACCTCGGTGTTCGTCTTACTCCTACATACTCCTCACTGTACAGTGCTAACTTCCCTTCTCTGTTTGCTACTCTTAGGCAGGACATGGAGCGGTGGTCGAGGTTCAATATCTCTTGAATTGGCCAGATTGCATCTGTAAAAATTAATATTCACCTGAAGCTTTTATACTTCTTTGAGACTCACCCTGTGTGAGTTTCCAAACCAGCATTGCAGGCTTGCCAACGTTCCATTATGCTCTTTATCTGGCATGGTAAGAAGCCAAGAATTGCCCGCCAGGTCCTGACCCTTCCTAAAACCTGCGACAGATTGGCTGTTTCTGATGTCAGCAGATAGTACCTGGCCTCCCATCTTAGGCAGCTTCAAGCTTGGTTCCTTCCAGTGGAACCACATCCTTGGCTCCATTTGCCCTGCCCAGGGTGTGGATGATCTTAAGCATCGCGACCTCCTGCCCACGATCCTTTTTCAACTTGACAAACTTGCTCAATCCCCACGAGCCTTCCTTTCATGGAGGCATGCAGGTTTTTCCTGGGTACATGATGTTCTGGGAGACGGATGGCTCCTCGATCTGCAGACCCTTCAAGAAAAACATCCGATATCTTGTTCAATAACTTTCATTATCTTCAGATTAAACATTTCCTCCAGGCTCTGTCCCCCACTTCTGTTTTTCCATGTCTGATGGCCTTTGAGCACCTCTGCCTTCATTGTCCGGAGGCAAGGGGCTCCATCTCCAGATTGTACCTACTTCTTGGCCCGGATAGCCCCTAGAAACACAAATATGCAGTACAATGGGATGGTGATCTGGGTAAGGAACTGTCTGAAACTGGAGCTGCTATTTGGGAGTCAGCCTCCTGTACGTCCATCTGTACCATGGCTAAAGAGAATATCTATAAAATTCTGCTCCTGTGGTATCATACCCTGGTGCAACTTCATTCTTACAATCCTGCTCTTCCTACCTCCTGCTGGAGGGGTTGTGGAGGTCTTGGGACATCCAGTCCAGGACTTCTGGACCCAGGTCTGTGTTTTGATATGCCAACTTGCCACAATCTCACTTCCCCACAATCCAGTGATCCTAGTACTGGGAGCCCCCAACCCTGATACTCCCAAACCACTGCTGTCTAGTAGCACAGTTATGCAATTCCTTCCCTGGCTCAGATCTTGACTAAAATAACACACAATGAACTGATGGAGTGCCTAAACTCGATCCTCTCTGGTTCCCTTCCTCTTCACTCTGATCTCTAGAGCATGTGGACTCTTAGGCCAGAGGAGGTAGAAGTTGAGGTACTATAGTGTTTTACACTTTTCTGTCTTTGAGCTTGGCCTATGTCACTTTTGGGGCTCGCCCCCTGGACTGAGATCCCGTCTCTTGGAGACATGTGTTTATCTGCTTTACTCCTTCCTGTCCATTCTTCACTATTGTGTTCTTTCCTCACTCCACTCATTTGATCCTCCTTCACCACCCCTTTTTTTCCCTTCTCCCTCCTGGTTCCCTTCCTACCCCTTCTGCCCCCTTCCCTCCTGTGCTTGTGCCCACTGTCTGACGGGCCTGTTCCCCCCTAAAAGCAGACTCATGGTCAACTGGAGACAGCCATGTTTTACTTCTGCTGCCATTACTATTATTACGTCACTACCTTGTAATGTTTCTGTTATATTTTACACTGTATTAGCTGTCTGTATGAAAACGAATTTCAATAAAAATGAATAAAAAAGCATTATAAATCTGGGGTAACTTCATGGTACAGGCAAGCTTATCATGATTTTGGCCAGAAACATTTGGCCAATAGTAGGTCCTTAGATTGTGCCTGCTTGAAGTTCAATTTTTTTTTTTATTCTTACCTTTATCAAGCACGCCCCACTCACTTGATCAGTCAAAAGAACACTGTTTGGAAAGGAACTGAATAGGCAAAGTCAGGTCTGCTCATGCTAATAAATTTTGACTTTTCAGTGTAAAATAAACACCTCAAGACTGGGAGCATCTTTTTAAATGCATTAAATAAAGTGAACATACCCCATAACAACTATCTCTGTTTGCCTGTATCCCTTACAAAAGTATTGTGACAGTGCAAAAATGTATAATAGGGAAACTACTGTACCTGTACCTTTTCTGTCTATCTATCTATCTATCTATCTATCTATAACAGAGAGGAATGACAATGGCAATTAAACTGCCAGAATTCAGCTACATTCATCATCACATTCAAAAATGTTAAACATTTGATAATCAGCATTTAACATTTTTTTGAATTAGAATTATGATAACATGATCATGATACCATAATGTTGTCATTTCCCACTGCAGCACAACATTGTGCCTAGAAAATTGTATGTTTGTGTGTGTGTGTGTGTGGGGGGGGTGTTTCTATTAGTGATTAAGGTGGACTTGCTACTTTTGAATTATTTTTACATATTTGAAAACTTCGTTCAAAACTGTCTATTTATCAAGTTAACCAAAAGTCCAGCAGATGTATAGTTTAGGAAATACTGACACTTTTATTTCTGGAAAAAGTGAAAGTCTCTTGGTACAGCACCAAGCTTAATTAGTATATGAAGCATCACTGAAAAAACACCACTAGCAAGTTACTGAAAAGCTCAATTAGTGTATGAAATGTCACTGGTACCCCACAGGTACTGTATTTCACATACAGTAACACATGGCACCAAATATGATCTCCTTAGCTGTACATTTGCTTTAAATAAAAAATAATCCACCCTGTACTGGTGCCTATGAATTATCATTGTTTTTTTGTTTTTTTTCTTAAAATAGCTGCACTCGCTGCCTCCTATCAAACTAGTAGCAAACAAAATTATTACTGTAGAGTAAACATTAGTGCTTGTAAGAACTGACCCTTTACTTCTATAACTACGCTATTCTGGTCTGATTACTAAGACCTATGTTGTTGCATTGATTAAGGGGAATACCAAATCTCTACAGCATTATCAGACTAAGTTCTGCTAACATTTCGTGTTTTGCAAGGAGACACTGCCATCTAGTGCTATGTTAACATACACGTGCAGTGAGAGAACTGTAACTTATCAGTAAAATATTTGTAAAGAGCTGTAGTCAAGTACAACTCTTGTTTTATGTCACTGTTTCTGTGATAACTGTTCTTGGAAAGAACACCTTCTCTTTTCTTCCCCCTCACTAGACTCACACTAACACCCATCATCACACTGTCAGTAATATATTCTACCTGTTCATCTACCACCCAGGCTTGAAGTCATTTTTTTTAATTCAAATCCCACTTTTTCCTACAAAATCATTACACCACCTACTTTGCAACATTAAAATGTATATATATATATAACAAAAAAAACAGATTATGCTCAAACTGAGAAATAACCAATAGGAGGAAAGAGATTGATAGGTAAGGGAAAAAGTAGAAAAAAAGGGAATCAATGCAAAGGCCTTCTAACCGGTAGAGGGAGAAATACATAGCATATCACAGGTAAGGTAAAACTGTATATATGGGCAGCCTTTGCCACAATGCTGGGCCCCCTTGAGCACACTGTGTATATTTGTTTCCTGATGCCTCTATAGTCCTCTTGTACTTCAATATCTCTAAACTGTAAGCTCATCTTGTAGTTCATGGTCTCAATAATTGTGAGAAGTGTAAATGTCATTATAATTTGTTACCCCATTATAAAGTACTACTTTTAAAGCCTGTGTACATGTGCCAACAAAGGTGGCGCTGCAGTCATGCGCAGTACTGAGTGCCCGAATGCGCCGCGGCTGATAACGGAGCGGGGAGCTACGAATTCAGACCATAGTCCTCTCTGCGCACTTTCCGGTTGGATTTTCATCTGCCCACTTAGTAAAAGATTTGGAAGCAGGGATTTGTTGACCCTGTGTTTCTTTGAATAATTAGATTAATGAGGCACAATGTTCAGTCACTTACTCTTCTTTTGAAGAGTTTTTAGTTTTGGTCAGGATAAGTGATAAGAAGGCACAGCTGGATAAGGTGTATTTAGTCAGCCTCTCAGCTTTTTCCAATGTACAACAAATGGGCTAACAATTTAACAGGTTTTTATTATTTCATTTTTGGCTGCTAGAGGGACATTGAACTTTGTAGTACTATGCTTAGGACATTCTATGAAATATTGAAGGAGTTTGTTGTCCCTCTTGTACACAAAAAGACAAACTCATTTCAGAAATTATATTTCTGAGAATTATAATTGACATCTTGAAAATGGAATTTAGGGTCCCTGAAGAAGAGCTGCTGGAGTTGCGTACTCAACTGTGGTTGCTGCTAAGCTGTAAGATCTTTACTTTAAGATCGCTATAGTCTTTTTTTTGGTCTGTGGGAATTTTTTTTGGCACACATTGTTGCTCATGAGTAGAATCTTTTCTCGGTGTGTTTGAAGTCTATTGTCATGTTAGGCTTTCTAAGGTGGTCAAGGTAGATTTGTGAGTATGGGCCTCATTTCCAATGGTAGTAGTTTTATGCAACAGGTTTTTGTGCTTAACACAGATATTAATTTGTTCATGGACATAGCAGACCCAGTTAGAAATGGTGTTTATTGCGATGGGCACTGGTGCAGTCAGAGGTGGCCTTCAAGATGGATGGGGCTGGAATACAACAAGATTTTGACACTAATTGAGCTCTTTCTCATTGTCGAGGTCATTGAGCTTGGGGTGTGGATTTTGGCAATAAGAGAATAACCATGTATTGTGATTACCTGAATGTGTGTGACGGCCCGGCAGGGTCCTTGGGTATTTGCAAAACAGGAGCCCAGGTGCAGCGGACAGCGGGTAGAGGCACCGGAGTAATCCAGCAGGATAAGACAGAGGCAGGACTGTAGATGGGTCAGAGGTCAGGGCAGGCGGCAGCATAAGCAGAGTCAGAGACAAGCCAAAAGTCAGGGCAGGCGGCAACACAAGCGGAGTCAGAGACGAGCCAAAGGTCAGGGCAGGCGGCAACACAAGCGAAGTCAGAGACGAGCCAAAGGTCAGGGCAGGCGGCAACACAAGCAAAGTCAGGAAACGAAGCAGGATCAGGAACCAGGCTATCAGACAGGACTGTAAGACACAGGTAAGCGCAGCAAGGCTACAGAACAACTGAGCAAAGACTGGAGGGAGAGAGCAGACTTAAAAAGGGAACAGACAGTCACATGACCTGGGGAGCACCACTAGTGGAAAAGACACTCCTACTCTACCATAAGCATGCCCACCAGCTCATTCATTAGCCTCAGTGGACACAGCTGACATGTCTCCCGCATGTGGGGAACCACTGGAGGCATCAGAGGGCGGTGAAGGGACCCAGGATAGAGGTTGCATAGCCGGCCAACCGTGCATGCGCCGAGAGGCAAGGACCGCGGCGCTTAGAACCCGGAAGCGCCGCGGCCGCCTTGATCCCAGCGTGGAAGCCAGCCGACTCTGCAGACGCCGTGGGTGCCTGGACCGGGTAGGAGACCGTCGGCCATCGTGACAGAGCCCCCGCTGCAGACGCGACCCCAGGGTGCGACCCGGGGATGGACAACCAGGATGACGTCTGTGAAAAGCCCTGACTTTAGCAGGGGCGTGTACGTCCCTGGCCGGCTCCCAGGACCGTTCCTCTGGGCCGTAACCCTTCCAGTGTATCAGATATTCTAACCTGCCGTAACGCCTCCTGGAGTCTAAGATCTCTTGGACTTCGTACTCCTCAGACCCATTGACCATGATCGGGTCAGGAGGGGGAGCGGTGTCCTGTCGAGCGAAACGGGAGGCTCTCCAAGGTTTAAGCAAAGACACATGGAATACTGGATGCAGCCTATAATGAAGAGGAAGATCCAAGCGGACTGTCACAGGATTAATAACCTTGGAGACGGGAAATGGGCCAATATAGCGAGGCCCTAGCTTCTTGGAAGGGTAGGACATTTGCAAATACTGTGTGGACAGCCAGACTTTCTCCCCTGGCACATAGGTCGGTGCCTGAGATCTTTTTTTATCGGCTTGTCCTTTGTAGCGTTGTTGAGCTGCTACTAGGGAGTGCTGCAGGGTACGTCTCAGCTGGTATAGGGTGTTGAGTCGTTGGGCAACATCAGGCACTGTAGTAGGACAGGGAGGCGAGTGGGTGGTAACCATAGTTGGCGTAAAACGGGGTGAGTTTGCTGGAGTTGTGGATGTGGTTGTTATAGGAGAATTCCGCAGTGGGAAGCAATGAGAACCAGTTGTCTTGGAGGTAGGAGGTATAGCAACGGAGGTATTGTTCGAGTGTTTGGTTGGTCCGTTCTGTTTGCCCGTTGGTTTGGGGATGATAGGCTGAGGACAAACAACGTTGGATATTCAAATGCCGGCAGAAGTGAGTCCAGAATCGAGAAGTAAACTGAGTACCACGGTCAGTGATTATTGACCGGGGTAGACCATGGAGGCGGTAGATCTCCTGCAGAAAAATCATGGCGGTCTTGGCTGCAGAGGGTAACCCAATTGTGGGGATAAAGTGTGCCATTTTGGTGAGACGGTCCACGACCACCAGGAGGGTGTCGTGTTTGTGTGATGGTGGTAGCTCCACAATAAAGTCCATTGCAATATCTGACCATGGGCTGGAAGGAACCGGGTTGGGTTGAAGGAGGCCTGCGGGTCTGGTATTAGGTGATTTGGCCCGGGCACAAACCTCACAGGTGGATACATAATCCTTGGTATCCTGTGTCAGGGTTGGCCACCAGAAATAGCGACGGATATTCTCACTAGTACTGGTCACCCCACCGTGGCCTGCTGACAGAGTGTCATGGAACAATTTCAAAACGTCAGGGCGGATAGCCGGAGGGACATAGACCTGAGCTCCATGGTGCCATAGGCCTTGCTGCAGCGTTAGTGGGGGTTCCATGAGTGGGGGACGGTTAATGGAGGTGCGTATTCGATCCAGCAGTGACACTTGGGTGGCCAAAAAATGTTGCAGAGGTATGATGGTGTCGGTTGTATCTGTATCCTGGGCCAAGTCCTCATACATTCGGGATAAGGCGTCGGCCTTCTGGTTCTTGGTTCCAGGCCGATATGTAATCAGTAGATTAAAGCGGGAGAAAAAGAGAGACCACCTGGCCTGGCGAGGACGAAGTCGTTTAGCGGACTTCAAGTATTCAAGGTTACGGTGGTCCGTATACACTGTAACGGGTAGAGAAGCCCCCTCCAGAAGATGGCGCCACTCCCCTAGGGCACATTTGATAGCGAGCAGTTCCCTCTCTCCGATGTCGTAATTTTTTTCTGCTGATGATAGTTTGCGTGAATAGAATACTACCGGGTGGAGGCGGTCATCTTTATCACCTCTTTGAGACAAAACCCCACCCAGGGCCAATTCCGAGGCGTCAACTTCCAAGTAAAAGGCTTTGGAAACGTCTGGTTGCACCAAGATAGGGGCTTGGGTAAACAGACCCTTAAGTCTGTCAAAGGCCGATTGTGCCAGAGGTGTCCAGGAGAATTTTTCACATGTCTTCGTGAGTGACATAATCGGAGCACAGACTCGGGAGAAGTCCCGTATGAACTTTCGGTAGAAGTTTGCAAACCCCATGAAGCGTTGGACGGCTTTCCGATCTTTGGGGATAGACCACTCCAAGACTGCCTTCACCTTCCGGGGATCCATTTGAATGTGGCCTGGCGTAAGTATATAACCTAGGTATTCAACGGTGGTAGTATCAAAGACGCATTTTTCAAGCTTGGCGTATAGGCCGTGCTCCCGAAGACGCTGAAGGACCTGGCTGACATGACAAGTGTGTTGGTCCGGGGAATCGGAGAAGACCAGAATATCATCTAGATAGATCACTATGAAGGTGTCAAGAATATCCCGGAAGACGTCGTTCAAGAAGTGTTGAAAAGAGGCGGGTGCGTTACACAGCCCAAAGGGCATGACTAGATATTCAAAATGTTGTGTAACAGGAGCTGAGCACTCGGAATTGTCTATACAAATACTTCTTTAATGAAACATAGTTAAAAACATCTCGACGTTTCAGTCCCCCACCGGGACTTTCATCAGGAACAATAGAGTTACAGACTAGCTCCCCAATCTGTCTTAAATACTCTCTATTGTTGAATTTGGCGCCGTCTTGATGTGCGTCATGTTGCCAAAGCAACCGACTAACAACAGACAGACAGCCAATGTATCCATCTCTACCCACTCTCATCACATCTGAAACTTCACTAATTAAAACCGATACAATGTATCACTGTCTGCTACATATAGTGTACCAAACTGAACTGTTCGTTCAGTCCGAGCGGTGACCGGGTCTTCAGCTTATATATCCAATACATTTCTCGTTTCGCTAGCTGAATGGCCCTGTCACCGCCCCGTGGTGCCTGTTTGACTTGTTCGAACGGATAACATAGGAGATCAGTCACTTTGTGTTTAAATTGAATAAAGTGTCTAGCAACTGGAGATCTTTTGAGCTGATTGTCACTCAGTGTATTGTTCAGACCCCTAATGATACCAGATCTATGTTCCCGCATACGTTCTTTAAATGCCCTGGTTGTCATGCCAACATAACACTTGACACAAGGACACATCAATAAATACACCACAAAAGCTGTGGTACATGTTATATTCTGCTTGACCTTGATCACATAGTCAATGGTGGGCATTTTAAAACTTGTCATCATGTGTGCGCATGTGACGCAACCAGAGCACCTAAATACTCCTTTCCTAATCTCATGCGTGTTTCTGGTATATTTGTCTCTGGGATCCGAACTAACCAATACATCCCTTATGCTACGGCCCCTCTTATAACAATGCATCGGTGGTGTTTGAAATAAATGTCCCACCTCGGGGTCTGTGCTCAGGATATTCCAGTTATTAGTTACACTTGCCCTTGTATTGCCACTAATATCAGAGAAAGTGGTTATCATAGCAAAACGGTCTAAATTGTCTTCCTTACATCGTGTTTCCTTCAACAATGTATCACCACCGATGCATTGTTATAAGAGGGGCCGTAGCATAAGGGATGTATTGGTTAGTTCGGATCCCAGAGACAAATATACCAGAAACACGCATGCTGTTACACAACATTGATTCACTACCCGAGTTTGGTAGCACCGGTCCAAACAGTTGATCTAGTGAGTGCGGGAGTCCTACTCTAACGTGTCTAGATATTCAAAATGCCCATACCGGCTCCTGAAGGCTGTCTTCCACTCATCCCCGTCTCGGATGCGCATCAAGTTATAGGCTCCTCGAAGGTCAATTTTAGTGAAGATAGCGGCACCTCTCAACCTGTCAAGCAATTCCGGGATCAACGGGAGTGGATATCGATTTTTGATGGTTATGTTGTTAAGGGCTCTGTAATCTACGCAGAGGTGTAGACCCCCGTCTTTCTTGCCAACGAAGAAAATGCCCGGTGAAGTAGAAGGCCTGATGAAGCCTTTGGCCAAGTTGTCAGTGATGTATTCTTTCAAGTACTTGAGTTCAGACTCTGCGAGTGGGAATATACGCCCAAACGGAATCGGAGCCCCAGGAAGTAGGTCGATGGGGCAGTCGTAAGGACGTCTAGGAGGTAGTTTGTCCGCATTTCTCTTGTTAAAGACATCCCTGAAGGCTTCGTACTTGGATGGTAGTGCAGGAACAGAAGTGACGGACAAATGAGGGACTGAATGGGTTACCTGAACCCCAGAGGAGGCACTGAATGTGAGAGTACCCTTGCTCCAATCAATGGCGGGGTTATGGGTGCGGAGCCAGGGCAGACCGAGAATAAGTGGAAAGAGGGGAGAAGGTACCAGGTCCAGACAGAGCACCTCTTCATGCCGGTCACCAATGAGGAGACGAACCGGAGCTGTTTCATGAAGGATAGGACCGGTCTTTATCGGTGTGCCATCCACTAGGTATAACAGCAAGGGGTATGGCTTTTTTCGGGTTGGAATGTTCCATTTCTGGGCCAGGGCTTGGTCCAAGAAACACCCGCTGGCTCCGGAGTCGATGACGGCTGAGGCGGTGTGGAGCTCATCGTCCCACTGCAGAGAAAGAGAAACAGATAAGTAAGTTGTGAGCGTAGGGGTGGCCATGTTCCAGATGTGATGTGTAACAGGTTTCTTACCCGGAGGCGTGGAAGGACGTACTGGACATGTCCGCAGCATGTGACCGGGCTTTCCGCAGTATAGACAGAGGCCTTGGGAACGACGTCTCATACGTTCTTCTTTGGTAAGGGGGCGTCGGACGAGGCCTATCTGCATTGGTTCGTCAGTCAGGGAAGCAGGAGTAGAAGAGGTAGCAGCCTCTGGTGGGGCAGAAAACCGGCTGGATGTGTGAAGCCTCTCCAGCCTCCTCTCGCGGAACCTACGATCAAGTTGAGTGACTAGTAGGATCAGTTCTTCTAGAGAGGGAGGCATACCCACCCGGGCTAACTCGTCCTTGAGGTGTTCTGAGAGTCCTAGGCGAAATTGTTCTATCAATCCGGTCTCATTGAGTCCAGTATCGGGAGCGAGTTCACGGTATTCTGTAATGTAATCCTCTACAGGTCTTCTCCCTTGATGCAGGGAGCGTATAGCTGTCCGGGCCGCGGAGGACCTCAAGGGGTCATCGTACAGGATTCGCATAGCATCGGTAAAGCGAACCCAAGAGTCTAACTGAGGGCTGTTGGAATGCAGTAGCTGATGTGCCCAGACCTGTGGTGGCCCTGATAGCAGCGCGATGGCTGTCCGGACCCTGATGAAGTCATTTGGATAAGTACGAGGCTTCAGGGAAAAGAGCAATTCACAGGCGGTGATGAATGTCCTGAAGTCAGATCTCTTGCCTGTGAACTTGTCGGGCATAGGAATGGCTGGTTCGGGTGCCGGAAACATCTGAGGGCGCGCTGCAGGTGGAGGTGATGGTGGGAGGGGTACAGTCTCCGCTCTTTGTCTCTCATGGAGCATAGTGGCATGACTGGCCTGAAGTTCTTGGAAAGACTGCGTAAGAACGGTCACCTGGTGTGTTAGCGCAGTGAGCGCTTCCGCTATCTCTGCGGGCTCCATATATAGGGCTCAGTTGTTATGTGACGGCCCGGCAGGGTCCTTGGGTATTTGCAAAACAGGAGCCCAGGTGCAGCGGACAGCGGGTAGAGGCACCGGAGTAATCCAGCAGGATAAGACAGAGGCAGGACTGTAGATGGGTCAGAGGTCAGGGCAGGCGGCAGCACAAGCAGAGTCAGAGACAAGCCAAAGGTCAGGGCAGGCGGCAACACAAGCGGAGTCAGAGACGAGCCAAAGGTCAGGGCAGGCGGCAACACAAGCGAAGTCAGAGACGAGCCAAAGGTCAGGGCAGGCGGCAACACAAGCGAAGTCAGGAAACGAAGCAGGATCAGGAACCAGGCTATCAGACAGGACTGTAAGACACAGGTAAGCGCAGCAAGGCTACAGAACAACTGAGCAAAGACTGGAGGGAGAGAGCAGACTTAAAAAGGGAACAGACAGTCACATGACCTGGGGAGCACCACTAGTGGAAAAGACACTCCTACTCTACCATAAGCCTGCCCACCAGCTCATTCATTAGCCTCAGTGGACACAGCTGACATGTCTCCCGCATGTGGGGAACCACTGGAGGCATCAGAGGGCGGTGAAGGGACCCAGGATAGAGGTTGCATAGCCGGCCAACCGTGCATGCGCCGAGAGGCAAGGACCGCGGCGCTTAGAACCCGGAAGCGCCGCGGCCGCCTTGATCCCAGCGTGGAAGCCAGCCGACTCTGCAGACGCCGTGGGTGCCTGGACCGGGTAGGAGACCGTCGGCCACCGTGACAATGTGGTTCAATCAGTTAAAAATTTGACAGATAAGTTACCAGCTATGTTTCAGCTACTGAGATATTTGGTAGTTAAAAGATGGCTTTGAATAGAGCACATTCCTGGTTATACCAATGTTTTAGCTGACACCTTTAGTACTTTCTACCAGATGACCCCCATTGCAGACCTAAAAGGACTGCAGTGCCCCCAACACCTGGGGGAGAAATAATTGAGGTACAATTAGTCACTATGTCAAGAAATCAGTAGCAGCCACAGTGTGGCTAGAATATGTTGGGACATGGAATGAGTAGCTTCACATGTCTAGCAGTCAGTAACAGGATCCTTTTTATAATGATGCAGAGTTCTACATTGTCTTATATATGCCATTTGATTGATACAGGTGTGTCTGGTTCTGCTACTAGAAGACAAATAGCAGGTATTTCCTTCTTTTTTAGATTGTTATGTTTCCAGGGTTTTAACTAATTATTTTCAATAAGGTAGTTTTTGTAAGAATAATGTAGAGTTGCAACGTCTCAAGATGATAGGAGTCCAGTATCTTTTGGGTCTGTTGGACAAGGTGTTATCAGCTTTGGTTTCTGTTTGTTTTCTCTTTTCAGGGTTAAAGGTTCTCTTGGGGGCTTTCAGAGTAAGCGAAATCTTAGCTAGAACAGGCAAATTGTGAATGGCCTTCAAGTTGGTCACGTCTGTTTGTATCAAAAGTTTGTGATAAACATCAGGAAGGTAGGGGGTTGTCTCTTAATTTTTTAATTCCAGTTTTGTAATATTGTTGGGTAAAGTTAGGATAGCAGATAAGTATTCATCCCATTCATATTGAACTGGAGCAACTACAGATGCTTCCAGTTAGGTATGAGGGCTGTGAAGAGACTGGACAGAAGGAGTACATTAATCCTCGCTTATTATCTAAATTGTTGTTCAAGCATTATTTTATTTTATATGTTCTGTTTTACAGTACAGAAACCCATTGTTATTTGGATAGTGAGGCATTAATTTGCCTTTATGGCTTGAAAAGGGAGATTAATCTGACATATGGGGAGAACCTAGAATTTGCTCATAGTTTCTGCAGGATTTGGTGCCATGGTAAACAGAGTCTAAAACTGGATCAAGTTGTGTTTGTTATAGGGTACTGTTTTGTGAACTTTCCATCTATAGTTTATCCCATAGGGAGTGATTATTTGCTTTATACAAAGCTTCTTTTTCAGATTAAAGAAAATGTTTACAATAGTGAGTAGTTTTCCTAATTCTGTTCTAGTGTTCTTGGAAATGTCTCCAAATCTCTAATGGTTACATGATTAAAAAAACAGGTGAACTTTTGATCGAGTGAAGAAGAAGTGTCAAAGATTTTGCAGAGCGTTTTTCTGGAGGTGGGAGGTTTTTCTTAACATGTGGACCTTGAGGGTGGTGTTGATAGCCTTTATAGATCTAGGTGGCTCTTTCATATATGGAGGTGGATATTTTTCATGTAGCTCTGCAGTCAGCAAAATAATTGGCACCATGAGCTATGGGGGGTACTTTTGTTTGTGACTCAAGAGTTGGCTTAGGAGTGTTTTAACAGATTTGGCTGTGTACTTCATTTTTAATGTGCAGTTTTAGCTCTGGGCTGGTGGGGTGGAGATAGTTTCTGTGTTTGTTATAGTTGGCCTTTCAGGCTGGTAGAAGAGAGCGATACGTTCTTTTTAGTTTGTTACTTGCATGTTTAAGTGGTTTATGGTTTAAATTAACATGCCAGGCCTTAAAATTTGAAGTCCTTTGCTACTAGCCAGACCTAAAAAGTTACTCGCCACTGCAAGCCATAGCATACCCACCAGGCTGAATTTCTACTCGCCAGGGCTAAATTTTCACTCGTCATTGGCTAGTGGAGAGTGGAAATTTTGAGCCCTGAACATGCTACAGCCTTACCCCCAGCTAACAGGCGTTATGTTTTATTTTAAGGTTTTAGTTACAAAATAGGTTAAAAAAAAAAAGACCATCACATTCAAAGTTTACTACAGTATAACCCATAAGATGAGACTTCTATAATCTTCCTGACTCCAAAATGCAAATTAGTCTGTTTACCAGAGCTTCCTGTTTTAATAATAATATACAGTATAACCCTGTATATTCCCTTCTTCAAGAAATGTATCAGCCAGACTGTCATTACCATTTCCATGGTAAAGGAATTCCAAAATTTAGAAGGTCTTCTCTGCTGGAGTTGAAATCTCCTTTTGTCTTATCGTATGAGGTGGCCCCTACATATTTAATCAGGCCTTGGCATAAAAAGCTCAAAGTATTGATCCTGCATATACTTATTTAGTGTAACAAGATCCCTTCTTAGGCTTCCTTTTTGTAGAGTAAATAAACCAATAACCAATTTCTCTATTGCCTTAATTAAACTTGTTGCTCTCCTCTATTCTCTCTCCAGTTCTAGAATAAAAGTTATTTCAAGTTATGTTATTCATTCTTGTTTCAATACCACTTTTTATGCAAGACTTTGCCTGTGCTACTGCTGTTTGGCACTGATCACAATTTACAAGATTACAGTTTATAAGGACTCTCAGATCTTTCTCTAGCAACGAGTCTCCTAGAATGATACCATTAGATTCATAAGTAGCATTCGGATTTGTTTCTCTCAAATGCAGAATTTTACAATTTCCTACGTAAAATTCATATTTCATTTGTGTGCATAATCTGTCATTTTTTTGTAAATATATTTAGTGTGTTTTACAAGGAAGAATACACTGTGATGTCTCTTTTTCAAGTGTGTAAATATATATAATATAATCAGGTCTCAAAATTTCCACTCGCCACTAGCCAATGGCGAGTGAAAATTTTGCCCTGGCGAGTAGAAATTCAGCCCTGGTGGGTATGTTTTGGCTTGCAGTGGCGAGTAACTTTTCAGGTCTGGCTAATAGCAAAGGACTTCAAATTTTAAGCCCTGATATAACATATATACATATATATATATATATATATATATATATATATATATATATATAGTGTATGTATATATACACACACATAATAAATAGCCAATTTAGAGGATGAGTGAGTCCCACCAGCATTCTTTTGCATGCCACTATTTAAATTCCTCATGCCGTCTCTGTTCAGCCCTTCTTAAGTCCTGGGATCTCCAAAAAAAAAAAAGCAGAAAAACAAAAAACTGTGCACATGATATCTAAGTGTAGTTTACTATTACAAAATAGAAAAAAACATTGATAAAAATAGACACTCTAAAAGCATTATAGCAGGGTTGTAATCTAAAATGCACATAAAAAATGACACATGGCTAGGGACTGTGATAGAAATATAGTTTTATATATAACATTTATAAGAATATGTGTAAAAGGGGGGAGATGAATTAAGGTTTGATGCTGTGGGGATGTGTGACACATCACCATATGCACTAAAAATTAGGGATGCAAGGGAGGGGGAGCTCCTCATTAGCTTGCAGGGTTGTGGAACTGCTGGTAATGTGAAAGGGATGCCCTCCCGTACACATCACCAGCAGTTTGACAGCCCCGACATCGAAGAGCATCTTCTCTACACCCTTACTTGTCCACTAGTGGTGCTCAGAACATCCTCTCAGACTTAAGCATTACAAAATGCACCCTTCCCTTAACACCTTCAGTGCCATAGAGATATGCATTGCACACCCCTTGGCATTGAAATGGTTAAAAACTGCAAGATACTCTCCTCATTGGAAAATGTCTGTGTGCCCTTTCAGGACATTCATCTCCTGACAGGGCAGTACTATAATTTCGATGTATTCAAGCATTTTCCAGTGGGGAAAGGATCTTGCATTGGAGAGCAGCAGTGGAGAAAACGGGTGGCAAAGGAAAGCATGCCCCCCTGGAGAGAGCCCCCGCTGCCTAATCAGAGGCTTCAGGGGTTGTAGGCCTGGAAGTGTGTTGAGGAGGTACAGCTACCTTATTAAGGTGGGGGAGGGATCAAGGGGAGGCAAGCATTTTTATTATTTTAACTCCTTTATAATACGCATCCCCACTTCACAAAAGGTGAAATGGGTAAAATATGCATAATATACCAAAGATTTTACTATTGGATATGTGGGTACCATAATGTGTAAATATATATTAATACCCACTATAAAACTCCCATCATGAATAAATTACGTAAGTGGTCAAAAGGCATTCTTCTGGTACTAAATGCACGTAATTGTATGATGAAAAATGGAGATGACCCCTGAAACTTGAAGACCTGTATACTGTTTAATGGCAATGTGTCATCCTCGTGTGCATTTATAGTAAATCGATGAAACACAGATGTACTGGGTCAGAATGAAAAAAAATGAAAATTCAAAGGGAGTACTAATTGGAAAAGTTGTGATGAATGAACACTATAATGAGTGATGTTATTGGGCACAAGAGAGGGAAGATAGGCAAAGTGACCCAACAAAAAAGATTGCGGTTTCAGGTGGAAAATATGAATGTTCTTGTTAGTGAGAACCAATTCTTACCAAGAAAGGACATGTCATATGCACAAGAGGTCTAAGTCCTATTGGAATAAGTGAGTTCATTTTGAATATCCAATAAGAATCC
The DNA here is from genome assembly GCA_037306005.1 of Rhinophrynus dorsalis. Taxonomy (NCBI): domain Eukaryota; kingdom Metazoa; phylum Chordata; class Amphibia; order Anura; family Rhinophrynidae; genus Rhinophrynus; species Rhinophrynus dorsalis. The sequence continues at coordinate 148,965,776 of CM074722.1, read as the reverse complement.
TGTCTCACTGCATGCTGAAATCTATTGTCTCTTCTTGATGTTGCACAAATATAGTCAATGTCAGTTGATCTAATGTCATTGATTGTTTTATAGTGTGGGCATGCCATACAGTGTCTTATAATGGCGTATGCACTTATTTTCTTCATAATGTGATTCCTATATTACCAGAATCTTTCTTTCACAATCTACCTATATACTGTTGGACACATTCATATTCCAGTGGATAAATAATATACACCATTTTGCACAGGCAAAGTCTGTCCCATTGCTCTGGATGAAAATGGTTTTCCTTAATTGACAATGTGGTCACACATTATGAATTGTGTGTGGCCAAATGTATAAGGTTTCCTGTGTCAGTTGTCCATCAATTACATTTCACCATCCACTCTTGTTGTTTTTTTCTTCTGAATTATAGATGGTGCTAATTTCCTTTTAAATTCCATTGATTTTTTTTTTTTTTTTTTTAAGACAAATTCTGGCCTTGATGGTAAAATCTTTTCCAGGAATCTGTCCCCCTCCAAAATCTTCCAATGCTTTTAAATTATCTTTTGTACATAGATGACAAAATGTACGTAACGATGAAAGGGGCTGGCTTCTTTTCCTTTTGCATTTTCATGTCCTGGGAAGATTTCTTTCTGCCTTTTCCATTAGCAAATCTCTTGGGATTCATTTTGTTTAAAGGAGCAGTAAACTTTTTTTTATGAAACTTTGTCATAAGGATTTTCCTGTTGAGAAAAACAAGTATACTCCCACTGCAGCAGTTGTTTTTGTCAAATGTTATAAGAGTTCAAATTGACAGGAAGTAACAACAGGCTTATTTCCTGAAAGTTCAAACTACCAGCATGATTCAGCAGTTTGTAACACATTCTGTGGTGAACTGGTTGTCAATGACTCACCTCATCTATCAAATGCAATAAAAAAACTAATTGAAACCTGATCACTAGAGGGTACTGTTAATGTAAAAAATCAAGAGTTTAAATCCTAATAAATTTGGAACTATGTCTCTCTCTCTCTCTCCTCTGCAGAAGTACCACTGATATACTCAACAGGAAATCCTCTACGGCATTTTATTTTTTATTTTTAATAAAGGCTTTTGACCCCCAGTGCTAAACATGTTTTCACATTTTTGTTGCAGTTTATAGTCAAATGGTATGCTTTTCTGTGAACTACCCAGAAATCACACACGTTATTTCAGCAGACCCTGCATTTTCAAAAGACACAAACAACATTGGTTTGTGGATATCCAGTAACACGATCAAAACATTTTACTCAGAATACAGAAAAAAAATGTAACTGAAGTATTATACTAGCAAATTAGTATGGTTCTAAGTTTAGTATTAACTTGCCTTTCCAAAAACCTACATATCTATGTTTATGTGTATGTTTTCCTATACAAATTAGCAATTTAAAAAAAAGTAAAATTTTCAGGTTTTTTTCCATTTTCATTTTGCACAGTTATGCATTTGATTCATAAAAATAACAAAAATTAAACCACGTAACTCTACATAATATATATTAGCTCTCAATGTAAGCTGCCTGGTTAGACTCTGTGAAGTAGATTCCCCACAAAGAGGTGACAGACTGCTATTTGATCTAAATAATATAAGAGCCTAACAGACAGTGGGCCAGATGCTTGGAAGCGAAGACTAGAGTATGTAGCTAGCTGGCGGTGGGTGCTCTCTTGGTTGCCTTGCGCGGCCTAGTCCGAGTTCGAAATGCTGGCCACAAAGCCAGATTAGTGCCAACAGAAGGAGCCGGCCCACATCCTAAATGACCACCCAGAGAAAAGCAGCTACCCAATGAGGTAGAAGAAGATACTGAAGAAATAAGCCCACTCTTCCAGAAGAACCTGGTCTAAGGAATGATGAGGAGGAGACATAGGTATCTCCTTTTTGTGTCTGGGAAAATGCCAGGTGAAGAGGAATAGGGGTTTTAAGCCAGTGAGGCCTGAAGAGTCTCCAGGACTCCCTGGGCTATATTCATCCTCATAGGCATCCCCAATGACAGAGACAAATCCAAGTAATCACTATCAGTTTCCCTTTCCTCAAAAGAGGAATCCTCAAATATCTGATAATGACCTCCTGATGGGGAGTGTAAGTTGTCCCACAGACCAAGATATTGAATAGATGAGATGATAGAGGCAACTGAAGAGATAAGAGCCTTAATCTAAACTGGCTTATGTTTAGCAGAAGAAGGCCACAGAGGTGGTGTAAGGGCCACATTTAAAAAGGAACATAAAGTACTAGAATACTCATTAGGAAGCCCAGACCGGCATGAGGAGAAATGGGTTAAAGGAGTTTGAAGGACGTCAGAATCTTTAGCCTTGGACTTTCCCATGTGTCTGACATGGTCAGAAAAAGAACCCCAGAAAAGAATAACGATAGTCTAATTAGCAGAAAAGTAAGATAAAGCACTTCAAAGTATCAAACATATTTACCTGACTGCAAGGAGTTAAATTGATAGGGAGGAGGGAGAGCGGAGCCACTCTGGTGAGTGTGGAAAGCCACTAAAAAGAGACCACCTCTTCCATGTTAGGAAAAACCAGAAAACAATATGTGACTCTGCAGACATTTGAAAATAGCATCCAAAGAATGTTGTAAAAGTTACTACTGGCGACCACTGAGTAGATAACATCACTTAGAGCAATATGAGCCCACTCTGCACCTCACTCGGCCAGCTGGAGGTGAGATATGCCACATGCATGCTAGGTGTGTGCCTCCAAAATGGCCACCTCACAGGCATCTGAACTTAAAGGGACAGCATCATAACTAGAAGTGTGTAAATGACTGAATAATAAGAGAACCAACAGAAATCCCAGTGACGTCAAGACCTGGTCCTCCCAAGAATGAAAAACACCCAGCCCCTTAATACAAGAGAGGAAAGTGGTTATTAACCCTTTCATCCATGTAGCCCAGGTAAACACAACCTAATAATATAAATTCATAAAATACAGTACAAACAGACAAAATACCACACTGTCATGAATGCCAGTAAAGAAGAGAAAATACAGGTCCAACAAAGCAGGTATTATATAGTTCAATATGCTAAGAATAAATATAAAAAAGAAGACAATCTAAGAGAGAGAAGGGTCCATACACCTTCTTCTGTGGGAAGTGACTTAAAACTGAATGTTGTAAACAGTGTAAAGTGGAGACTTTTTTCAGAAATCTTGTTTTTAGAAGTGCCCTGCCCTCCAGGAGAAGGAAGTTTACCCCATGGTTGTTCCTGTGTTCCACATTGGATGACAGAGAAATAAACATATATACTGACCCCCAACCTAACTACAGCAATTATGGAATCCCCTCTATACTAAATATAAAGAGCTAATTTCACCTATACTGAAACCCAGCCTTGTGTCACTGTAGACAAGGAAACACACATACTGACTCCCAGGCTTGCCCCACTGCACTGGTAGCCATAGAAACACACACTACCCCTCCCCAGCCTAGTATTGCTGTAGCTATAGAATCATGTATACTGACCTCCCAGCCTTGTCCCACAGCACTGATAGCTATACAACCACACACACACACTGTCCCACAACTTTGTCCCACTGCACTGTTAGTCAAAGAAACACATATAGTGACCCTCAGCCTTGTCCCATGGTAGCAGGGAAAAACACAAATAAGGACTACCAGCCTTGTCTCACAGTAGTCACAGAATCATATATACTAACGCCCAGCCTTGGCCCACTGCACTGCTAGCAACAGAACACATGCTAATCCCACCCCAGCCTTGTCCCTAAGAAACCACAGAATCATGCATACTGACCTTCCCAACCTTGTCCCTCTGCACTTGTAGCCACAGAACCACACAAACTGACCTGAGCTTTCACTGTAGCCATATAACCACATATAATGAGCCCCAGCCTTGCCCCACTGTCTGGTAGGCAGGATGGGAATTGCCAGATTACAACTTCCTCTGGTCCCTACCAGCCATTGGCTGATGGAAATGATGGGAGCTGTAATCTGTTACAGAAAAGACCCACACATAGTAATCCTCCCCAACCATCCTTCTCATGTTAGCCATAGAACGACACATACTGTTTCCTAGCTTTGCCGCACTGTCTGGTAGTAGGAAGGGCAATGTGAGGCCCTTTGTCTGCAGCCATACTACCACTCCCAACATTTCCCACCAGCAGTTAACTGGTGGCGACCTTTGTTGTGACCCCCAGTCTTGACCTACAGTAGCCAATAAACACACATACTAACCCCCAAGTCTTGTTCAGTAGCAGCCATAGACCCACAAATAATACCCCAATCTTGTCCCACGGTAACCATACAACCACACTTATACTGTCCTCCCAACCTAACACACACACACACAGAGGAAGTACCAATGTTCCTTTGGGAAAATTCTTGGGGGTTAGATAAAATGAGGAAATTGTGGTGGGGGGTGTCTATATACAGGAAAAGTGTCAAATGGACGGTTTTCTGTGAAGATTACTGCAGGAAGAAAATTGGACTTTTCACCCATATCTAGCAAGGAACCCCTTATATTATCACTCTCCATGGTCCCTATATGTAATACATCAGATATATTGGTGAACATGTCCCAGTTCACTCAACAATTTGGTTTGCTTACTCTGTCTAGTTAGGCATCTCCCACTTATCATAGCAATGTAATCTCCTCAAACAATTTATGATTTTTTAAATTTGTCAGTAGTGCTGCTAATCTGTCAGAGGGGCCTATAATATACTGACCCTTATGCATGTGAAGGGTTTTCATAGTAAGGGCAGGATTCCAAACCAAAAGCAGGAAATGGACATTAAAAGGTCAGCGTAAAAATGTCCACTGCATTCATTTGTAGACAATAAGCAGATCTCCAAGAATCTCACATTTCTTCCTGGAGAATTGGGTCAGAATGAGTCCATGAGGTTTTATTCTTTGTAAATTATGAAGGGGATTAAACTGACAGAGTTGCGATCCTGCAGATCAATGGGTAAAGTCATCACTGTTTTCTTAGCAATTTGCACTGTTAGGATGATATTAGCAGATGTGTGTAAGATTTGCCAGAACAGTTATATTCATCTGAAGGTACAAGCCAGGTTTTATCGAACATGGAATAAAATGCAATTGCATATAAAATGCACTGTGTCCACCTTTACTCACTGCTTGAATTACAGCAGTCTTATTGAGTCAATATCTATAATGAAGAACAATATGAAATTATAAAAATTAAAGATCAATTACATAAAACAATAGAGATCCTTTTATGGAGTTACAGGATGCAATCCCTTCATATAGCACCTCCTACTGTATGGAGTGGTTGGAAGATATACAGAGATCAGCAGCTGTATATGGTTTAAAGGGCAGCAAGACAGATGGGCATTCACAGGACTGATCCTCAGAGTCTAATAGCAAGTGATGTTGAAAAAAAGAGTATTTTAGTATACTTACCTTTAAATCCTTTTCTCTTAGTCCATGTGGAACAAAGGAACCATGGAGTAAAGGAAAGGCCTCTGAGGCTGAGACTCACCTCCACTTTATTCCCATCGACTTCCAGTTTCAGCATATGCCACCTGACCCACCCATGGACTCTCAGGGATGACAAAAAAATGGAGTCAGCCCTGCAAAAAGGTTGAGTACTATGTATGTAATAATTAAGGCAATGAGTCACATCCAGCAGATGTAGATCCCTCTCATGTTTGGATGAAAGGTCAGGGCAGGAGGAACAATCTCCTAGAAAGGAGGTTTGCAAGACAGAGGAGCAGCTGAGCCACCCTCCTAAGAGACAATAGCCAAAAGTTGGGGCTGGGGGGGTCCAACAAGAAGGGAAGGTATGAACCCACTCCTTATATAAAGCTATTGACATCCGTTAGAGTGACTATAAGTCTCTGAAAGAGAACCGAGAGAGTCGGGATGTGTACCTTAATGAAACCCAGAACCTTAATGAAACTCAGGCCAGACCCATGGAAAGATCAAAAGTCTAAGCAGACACATTCTTGTCAGCACACACCGATGGAAGATGGACCAGACTCTATGGTACACCTTAGAGTACACAGGCTTCCTAGCCTGGATCAAGATGGAGATTACTTCTTCAGACCTTTTTTTTCAGAATGGTGGTTTCAAGAGCAATGCTTTCAAGGGGCCCCTGAAGCAAGAGATCCAGTCTCAGCAGTAGGCAGAATGGCTCCTAAATTGTCAGACTGATAAGGTCTGCAAACCAAGTCCTCTGGGTCCAGAATGGGGCAGTTAGGATGACTAGAGCTTTCTCCGTCAAGATCTTCAGGATCTTCCTGGGGATGAGAAGAATTGGAGTTAACAAATAAGACAGGAGAAAGATCCATGGAATGGACATTGAGTCCATTGAGAAGGCCAGAGGATCACTGGTTTGTACACAGAATGCAGATACTTTTCTGTTCTCCTGGGATGCCATCAGGTCTATTGCTGGGCCAACCCGACAGTGAACTATCAGGTAGAATACCTCCTGGTTCAGTTCCCGGTTTCCGGGACCCATGCCTTTCAGACTGAGGAAGCCCGTGGCCATGTTATCCACTCCTGGAATAAGGGCCTCTGCCCACAGAAGAAGATCCTTCAATTCCTTCCATGCCATCTTGCTACTAGTTCCTCCTTGACTGTTGATGTCAGCCACCGCTGTCGAGTTGTCTGACTGGACACTCACTGGTGTCCCTGTGAGTACCTGGGAGCAGTGTAGCAGGGCCAGGCTTGGAGATCCAGAACGTTGATGAACAGTAGACTTTTCTCCCCTGATCTTGAGCCTTGGGCTCTGAGGTGAGAGAGGGTCACACCACATCCTCCTAGGCTGGCATCCGAGATCACAAAGATTCAGATGTAGGCAGTAAAGCAACCAACTAAGCTCCTCCCTGAGGAGTCACTTGATGAGAAATATGTTCTGGTCGATGGGACCATGTCCAAGTCTGTCTTGTTGAAGCTCCATTGTGTGGAACTGATCATAGGGGACTGCTTCTAGGACACACACAAGATGACCTGGTACTCACATGTAGTCCAGTATCTTGGCCAATGACCATTTTGGCACCTGTGACACATCCTGAGACAGGAGCTGGATTTTGAGAAACAACATAGCCCTGGTAGTGATTGCATGTGAAAGCAAATGCAGAAAGCATTGGTGATCTGGGATATGCTGATGTGTAATCTGAAGTTCAAGAGAGGGTACCTATCACGGTTCCCGTGATTTTCTGTCATTCTCTGCTGTGGTGCACTCCCATTGGTGGTGCTTGGTTAAACCCGCCCAGTATGGCCTTCTTATACCGGGCCTCTGGCACCTGTCAGGTGCCCTTTCATGATGTTCCTGTACCAGTGCTTCCGTTGCTGTGATCCTGTGTTCCTGTGTACCGATTTGGCCTGTCTGACTAATCTACTGGTTCCTGCTCTGTGATTGACCCGGCTAGTCTGACGTTCCTGCTCCGTGATTGACCCAGCCTGGCTGACGTTCCTGCTCCGTGATTGACCTGGCTAGTCTGACGTTCCTGCTCCGTGATTGACCAGGCTTGGCTGACGTTCCTGCTCCGTGACTTGTTTCCAGTGTTCCTGTTCCAGCGAGATCTCTTCTATGTCACCTGGCGACATTGTGAACTGTGTATTTCGAGCAGTGCAGACTGATCTCCCACTTAACCCTTGCAGTGCTAGTTGCTCGGATCCTGAGCCTATCCGTTACACTTGCTGTGCTTGTTGCCTCCGTTATTAAGCCTCTCCGTTATACACTGGCTGAGCTTGTTGCCTCTGTTACCGAGCCTGTCCATTAACACTTGCAGAGCCTGTTGCCTCCGATACTGGGCCTATCCATTAACAATTGCTGAGCTTGTTGCCTCCTATACCGAGCCTCTCCGTTAACACTTGCTGAGCTTGTTGCCTCCTATACCGAGCCTCTCCGTTAACACTTGCTGAGCTTGTTGCCTCCGATACCGAGCCTGTCCGCTATACTTGCAGAGCATTTGTGGCCTATGTTAACTGTGCTACCATATACCTCCTTACGAGCACAGGGCCGGATTGTCGCACCGCGTGGTGCTATTTGGACGACACCTTTAGCTCTTGCAGTATTACTCACTCCATTTACGCACCGAAAGGGTGCTACTGGCTCTGGTCCCATTCAGCTCACGCAGTGTTGGGTATCCCGTTACGCACGGCAGAGTGCTTTTGGCTCTAGTACCATTTAGCTTTTACACAAGTGGTTGGTCTTCCTTATTGCCAGTCCTTGGTCTCACTGCTAGGTGCTTTCCACCTCGCACCTCAGTCTCTTGCTGCTCTTACCATCTACTGGGAGTGTCTGAACTCACCACAACAGAGACTGATTACTTGCATTGGACTTTAACCCTTGCTATTTGCGGTTTCCTTTGTATAATACAGTATTGCTCTTTTACCATACTGTGTCAGCTATACATCCATTATCTATCTTCAGTTACGTGTCATTACCTATTACTGCCCCTAGGGGGCTGTGTTCCTCATTTCTCTCAATAAAACTGTGTTTTATTTTAACCTCTGGTCTGAGTGTCTGAAACAACCGTTACAGTACCGGGGCACATGGCTGCGATGACAGAATGCAAAGATTCCATCTTGAAGCATGTAGCAACAGAATACAGGCTAAGACACTTCAGGTCAAGAACAAGACAACAATCACTGACCTTTTTGGAAACTGCAAAAAGATTGGAATAAAACCTGAAAAGTGCTCTTGGGCTGGGGCTGGAACCAGGAGTTGTTTTTCCCAGAAGACTGGAAAAGGAGTCAGTGAAAAGATTCTCTTGCTCTTTGTTCCATGGAACATTTGACAAAAAGAATTGATAGAGAAGAAGGGACTTGAAGGCTATGAGGTACCCTTCTCATACTACAGCAAAACCCACTGGACAAAACAAAACCCACTGGACAGAGAATGAAAATGTATAAGAAGGGTCATTTCATTTGACTAGGTGTTTTCTACCTGGTCAAACATTTGAAAATGTGGTTTCCAGGGGTGCACCCAGGTGTAAGCCCTCTGTCTTTCAGAAGGTTAAAAAGGCATTTTGTAGTGCACTGGTTTACAATGGAACTATCGCTTTGTAATAAATAGGTGTTTTTAACTATTTGAGTGCCAGAAAGGTATCCAACATATAGCATTAGATACACCTCTGGCACTAAAAGGGTTAAAAGCTTTCATATTCATATATATTTGTTAGCCATGTTTTATTTAAAGCCATAGTGTGAGAATGTAGCTTTAGGTGCTGGTCAATGTTTATGTGATTTCTTTCTGGAATTTTAAATTGTAATATGATGTCAATTTATTGTTGCTGCAGCTACATATAATAATAATAATAATCCTTTATTTATATAGCGCACACAGATTCCGCAGCGCTTTACACTCATATTGGTTCCTGTCCCCATTGGGGCTCACAATCTAAATTCACCTATCAGTATGTTTTTGGAGTGTGGGAGGAAACCGGAGTACCCGGAGGAAACCCACGCAAACACAGTGAGAACATACAAACTCATTGCAGATGTTGTCCTAGGTGGGATTTGAACCCAGGACCCCAGCGCTGCAAGGCAACAGTGCTAACCACTGAGCCACTGTACATATATGCAATTTTTGTATGTCTTAACATCCTCATAGCATTTGTGCATGTAATGTCATAGTGTAGCCACCAGGAAATGGCAGTGGCCGTAGTGCATCCACCAGAACATCATGGTGACCGCATTGACGGCCACCAGAAAAAAATCCCTTGAGAACCACTGTCATAGAGTATGTGGGTCATGCAAATCAGTATGCATTTCTTTAACTCTGCTGTGTCCTTAATGGTTTAAGAGTTGCTACTATATTTCAATAGACTTGTTGCGTTCCTAATTTAGAGCAACTATGTATCTCCTGCACAGTTATATAGCTCTACCCACGCTCTTATTCCGTCTCCTTCTCCTACTTGTGATATATAGTTACGTTTTTGTAAGGACTCAGACTCCCTAACTGAGCTCCTGATGTGTTCCTTTGTGCTAGGTAAAGATTATACGCTATGATTTCTGCCCTTTCACTGGGTTCTTTTTTGTAGTCACTCCAGTGCTTGTAATTGCTCACAATGAACGCTCCTAGCTACAGCTCCTACGTACATGATTGAAAGGACGCCATATCGCACGGCACCTATCGATTCATACAATTGTTAAAGTATAAGTTTCTGTATTTATAAGCTAAATCGCAGGACGCATGACAAAAAGAACTATTAAGCCCCCGTATCTTGCAGGATCTCAGTGGATGCCATATCGCACAGCTCCAGAAGGTCCTCAAAAATTATATTAGCTCAATATTGTAGCTTATAAGTGAGATTTCTGTGTATATAAACACCCCTCCACAGCACCCATTTGCCCTACGTGTTTCGACGTTCCCAATAACGGCTTCCTCAGGGGCTTACAGTGTTACCGACTGACTCTAGATGCAGGTATACATACCTTGAACATCCGGGGCATGTCTACGTTCTGTCACTTTGGAAGGGGCAGGCATTAAATTCCCCCGTTCAATGTACAAAACATGAATAAGTTAATACTTTCTCCTGAATAGTCATGCTATATCTTAATGATATGCATATTATTTGGTGTCATCCTCAAAATTAAAGTGTGTGTCCCATTATACACCCAATTCATATGCTTGTTGACACCGGACCAATCTCCATAAACTGTGAACTGTCACTTTTTGTATTGGATACTTATATGAAGAGGATAACTAGGGCCGTAACATGTATACTAAAATCAATCCTAAGATACAGTGAAGCCAATCTAAGAATGAGTGGTCTCTAAACGTACACTTAAATAAGTCCCTTGGTCCATGTTCATATATATATGCATTTAACAGTGTAGATCTAAGTGTCTATACCAGTTACATCTATGATGATTTTACCCCGTATTTCCTGCAAACACTGGCACTTTATTTTAGTGGAATAGTGTAACTGATATTCAAAAAGCAGTAGTGTGACCATAAACATTATGATGTACGTTATAATATTAATTGTAGTACATAGGACTTAATTCCCCTGGCTATACGTATATCTTGTATCGTTTCCTGTTAAATATTGGAAGATATTTTTATTATTGTTATTATTAGATGGAAGAAAAATCAGTAATACATATATCTCATTGTTTCTTTTCTAAGACTCCCTAGTGTAAATAATACATCTATAAGACACATGTATATCATATATGGTCTTAACAGGACTAAAACTGAGACAATATAATTTCCACCTACAAATTCTTAATCTTTAATGAATGGTGTGAAGATGAAACCTTCTTTAGTCCAAGTGGAACCAGTGTTTTTAACATATAAATAAACATGGCTTCACATTTCAATCAGTTTTGATCCAGGTCACCTTTTCTTGGATTTGGATAGAATTTGTCTATACCTAAAATTTCAAAGTTGTCATCTCTCCATCATGTTGGCTGTTGATATGCCTAGCTACAGGTTTATCCCTTTTGTTTCTAACATCACCTGTATGTTCTAAAATTCTTCTCCTCAGTTCACGTTTTATTTTTCCTACATATTGTTTTCCACATGTGCAGGATATGAGGTAGATGACTCCTGTTGTCTTGCAATTGATGAAATGTTTTATCTCAAATTTTTTCTGTGTTTGAATGCTCACAAAATATTTGGATTGTTCTCCAAATTTTCAAGTTGTACATGTACCACACATAAAAAAAGCCTTTTACATTGGATTTTAACTATGTGACAGTTCTAGTACGTTGGTAATGGCTGTTGATCAAATTGTCCCTCAGATTTCTGCTTTTTCTAAAGTTATTATAGGGGAATCTCCAATTACCTCTTTCAAATAATCATCTACAGTTAGTATATTCCAATGTTTTTGCAGAATGTATCTAATCCTTTCTTGTTCGGCACAGGATGTCCCTATCAGAGAAACCTCTTTTTGTAGCGTATTCTTAGATTTATTGACATTAATTAATAGCCTATTTCTATCTGATTACAGAGCCCTTTGATAGGCTCTTTTCAGGATCCTATTGCTGTAGCCTCTGTCACTAAAATGATTTCTTAATTTCGATGCCTCATATTTAAAATCTTCAATGTTACTACAAATACGATGTAGTTTGAGGTACTGTACCACAGGTATCCCTCTCTTCTTAGAGGTTCAGGATGACTACTACTAACATGAAGCAGACTATTTTAAGCTGTCTCCTTGTGATATAGAGTCGAATCAATCCTGCTGTCCATACCTCTTTTGATTTTAATATCTAGGAATGAAACATAGTTTTTAGTCAGTGTAGTAGTAACTCTGAGGTTGATATAATTAGTATTGAGAGTTTTAACAAAGTCATTAAATTCATCTGAATTACCTGTCCATATGATGATGACATCATCTATGAACTGTTGCCAGAGATTAATTTTATCTGTATATTTAGACATAGTCTCTGTGAACACCAGCTGATCTTCCCACCAGCCCTAGATAAAGGTTTGTGTAGATAGGGACACATGTACTCCCCATAGCGGTCCCTTTAATCTGAAGATAATATTTGCCATCAAATGTGAAATAGTTATGAGTTAGGACAAATCTCAATATCAGCAGAACACCAGCAACTCTGGGAAACCTATTGATCTTCATGCTTTTGCTGCCAAGTCAACACTGACTGTACTATAACCTTTCTGGGTCTGACTATATATTCAACATTAAGTGGGTATATACAAGGACTTTCAGGGCGAGAGATACATATCCAATAGTTTCTCACCAGCCACATGTTGGCGAGGAATTCCAACAACAGCTGAAGAGCCAAATTACATTTATCCCTTCCTTATAACTTAACATGTTACTGGTCCGGTTATTGTGCTGGCTTAATATCAAGGGGAAGCACTTGCCATAGTGTGCTGTGTAGAAACCTACTTTATGCATGTCTGCCATAATAGCATCACACACTAACATACTGAATCCTCTAAAGTATACTTGCAACATCCAATTTCGCACTTTGCCTCCTGATCCTACCCAATCTCCCTTTTGTAGCTTTACATCACCCTTTCACCTCTTTGGGTCTTCATTCCTCCCCATCCCTTTTAGCGCCTTTTCACATGCTTTCTGACTTCTCCTCTGCCTAAATAAGCTACATATGGCTCACCCAGACTATCTTATCAAAAAACTAACACAACCAAGGAAGCCAAGGAGAAGCCACACGTTCCAACGTATAAAAGAAAAAAAAAAATCAATGCATGTCCCACTTTTGTTTCATAAACACAAAAGATAGCAATCACAAACTACTTTCATAATTCAAAAGCAGGGAGTGTTTTATAATAAGGGCAGTAAAGCTATGGAATTCTTTGCATTGGGATGGTGTACTTGAAATTACTGTAACTGCTTTAAAAAAAAAATAGTTGATGCCTATCTAGCACAGAAAAATAAGAAGATTTTAGTCTTATCTGTTAAATCCTTTTCTCTTCGTCCATATAGTTTACAGGTACCATGGGGAGGCTAAAGCGCCTCCTAGTGGCTGGAACAATTCTTCAAGAAGTTGCAGGGTGGAGCCTCCCCCTCCTCCTAGCAGGCTACCTAGCCACTCACCTCCAGATAGATTTGAGACAATAAACCTACTGAGTTAGATAGCGAGAAGAAGAAGAGGAAAACTCATGTGACCATGGACCCAATCAGACTCCCACGTCCAGCCACAGGACACCAAGCATGGTACCTTTATTGGGTGGGAGACCTGTAAGCTATATGGACAAAGATAAAAGGATTTAAAAGGTAAGACTAAAATCCTCTGTCATCCAATATATCATACAGGTACCCTGGGGATGTACAAACATTGAGTTCCCATGGGTGGGAAGAGAAGGAAAAGACCAAGTGCCAGCCCCCCATGATTCCAGAGATCCCATGGACTATCCAGGACACGGAACAGCCCAAACTAACTAGGTGTCAACAGACACTAAATAACTGACACAGCACACAAGACTTCAGCCAACAGGGCTCAACAGTTAAAAAGCTATAAGGCACAGGAATGTAAAGTCCTAGAATGGCAAAAACTGCCTTCAGGACTTTCCTGCCAAAGCTAGCTTCAGCCGAAGCACATCAACATGGTAGTGTTTGGAAAGGGTGTGAACAGAAGTGGCTGACTTGCACAGCTGTTCAGCAGAGACCTGATTGTTGTAGGCCCAAGAGGCCCCAACAGACCTGGTGGAGTGCACTGTAATGCTGAAAGAAACAGGTTTCACTTTGAGCTCATAAGCCTTGCTGATTGTAGACTTAATCCAGGATGCAATAGTCACCATACAGATGACTGTACAGATGAATTGAAATGTGCAGATACACATCTAGTGGATCCAAAGAAGCCAGATATTACCCTGGACACATTGCTGCAAGGACATAGCGCAAATAATCCATCTTGTAGTGAGTTTGGACCTCAAATTAATTGAAATCCATGAGATCCAGGATAGGATGGCAGCCACATCCTTCTTAGGAACCATGAGGAGGTTGGCATAAAAACCGAAACCTCTCTGGCTGAGGAACCGGAGCAAAGACTACCTTGTCCAAGAGAGCCTGGGTCGCCCCATTGAAAAGCCGAAGCTTTTCCTGTCCCTGAAGGGAACGAGAAGGGAAGAATCTGAAGGGATGTAGGGATGTGAAGGGAATCCTGTAACCTCCTGAAACCACCTGTAATACCTACTGATCTGCAATGCCGAAGGTAATATCCAAGAAAGGGTTAAACAAGAGAATCTATTAGGTTGGATACCTTCACATAAATAGATAAATAATATAATTTAGAGAAATTTACACAATACTGGGTATTGACACGCTACTTCACAGTAAAGAATTGTTTAAATAATCAATTACACATAAATCAGTGAATCCCAATTTCAACAGATACACAGTAACAAACCACAATCACCACCATTAGTATTACTACCAATTAAAGGGTTAACCACACATAGGTATGTTCAGAGGAATTAACTTACAATAATTGAACCCAGCAGCATAGAAAAGGATAATTGATCCTTACAATTAATTAAAATACAGTTGGCAGCAGCATATATAAATACATCTGCCCCAGAAACTGTATAAACTATGCTAATTGAGGTTTAAGGTATGTTGTCAGGTGAGTCAGCTTTAATATTAAGCTAGGTCCTCTGACAATTTCCTTATACCATATATAACAAGCAAATTTAGAGAAACTAACTGGAATAAAATCTCAGACTGAAATCACTATAATTTAATTATCTACTTATTTCAAATATTGCATACCTTCTGAATAAAACATATAAATTGCAATTAATATAGTCACTAATAGATAATACCAAGAATATACTTAGAATCAATCCAATAATATATGTCTAGATAGTATACCAAAGTTCATGCAACATATATCATAAACATGACCATAGCAATCCTATGTAAAACCTGTAGGGTACACCAAGGGTTAATCCACTTAGTAATATAGGATGCCACACCCAAGATGGCGACAACTTTTGTCTAGCGTGAGGTTTAAATGAACTAATCACTGTACAAAGGTTTAGACCCAAAAACCTACACAAAGGAATCCAAAGAAACACCGCAAAATAAATAGACAAATAACAGTTGAAGGGTTAATAAATTAATTCAAAGAATTCCCTCAGATCAAATATTAGCTATAATAACCTTTCTAGAAACACAATATATTGTAGAAATATCAACAATTATATTAACTAATTTATAAACAAGGATATATAAATCTCACTGCCATCAACTATTTACATTTATCTGGCAAAATATGACAATTTACCAATTAATGAATTCTGCTTAATTCAGAATTACTACTTCCAATATAGCTTATTATAATTGGTCACAATTGGTTGGCCAGTCCGATTAAGACAAATAAGAAAAATGATGTTTCTTCAAATATAGAAGAAATATATATTTGATTCTGAATTTCGCAGAATTAAAATAAGGAAAAATATAGTTACCAGTCCAATAAGTGTTCCTTAGTACCTCTTTAACAGCCAGCTAGGTACAGAACAGGAAATCAAGAGCCAGGAAACCAAGAGGAAAAAGCCCCTTCTCTCTCAAAACTTACATATTTATAATGTAAAATTACCCTTATCAGAACCTCCTCTGATGGATAAAGATCCATTTCATTATGCAGTGACATCATCAGTATTATCTGATTGGATACTTTTAATTCCTAATTTCCCTATGACATCACGAATACTTTATGATAAAAATTCCAAGCACTAATAATAACGCTATGTAACCTAGAGATGGCACTCTTACTCTACATTAAAATTTGCACCTAAAATGACACCTGGTCTGTGTTTTCTCAAAAACCAGGAATTTGGGGCGTTATCATACTTCACATAAAAATGTCATCCTACCAGACTCTCTCACATGGGAGTATATCTTCTTCCCAGACTTTGAGATTTTCTCATAAGATAATAACCTTCTTTTATACCTTATTGTCTAGCACAGAGTCATATATCCCCATAAAAATGACATTCAGTATTTTCATCCCCTACTTTGAAGCAAAGGGTCATTGTCTTAACCTGAGATCATTACATACGTCAAACAGACTTTCAGAGAATTTGGCTTTACCAGAAAAGTTAACCATTTCCTCCCCATCATGGCAAAGTCTCTGACAGCAACAGAGCCTGTGCAAGTACTCAAAAAATAATGCAGGCGACCACCCCCAGGTGTATGCGGACCACAGTTCGGTGAGTCATGCCGAAGTAGGTTTGGTGGATTTGGGATTGGTGGAGGTGAAGGTGCTCTTACCCCCAGTGGCTTCACTGATAATGTTCTTCAGTTTAGGATCAAAGATGGATGTACCCTGAAAGGGAAGAGAAATCAGGTCAGTAGACCAAATTTTAAGCCACAGCGTACGTTTGTCAGCCACAGAGAAGGCGGAGGTCTTAGCCTTAAGCCTAATGGCATCAACCAGGGCATCAGTAATATAGTGCTGAGCCTCAAAAATGTTAGCCAAAATGGGCAAAATGTCCTCCTTAGGGCACCTTTGCAGACTGTGTCAGTCAGCTGTTCAGTCCAAACAGCACTAGCTCTATTAACACAAGCGGAAGTCAAGGTAGGCCTCAAGGATGCACCTATGGTAGTAAAGATAGTCTTAAGGATAGCCTCCAGCTTCCTATCTGTCAGATCTGTGAGTGCCGAAGCATCTGCAACAGGCAAGGCAGTAGATTTTGAGAGCCCAGAGATAGGGGAGTCCATCTGAGGAGGCGTAGCCCACTGAGCAAAAGCTGCATCAACAAAGGGGTACAGCTTAGAGAATCTCTTAGAAAGAGTGAGACGCTTGTCAGGGGTCTTCTAATCATCCAGGATAATTTGATCCAGAGCGGATTAGGCGGAAAAACAGTACAGGGCTTCTTGCGCAGTGAAAAGACATCAGAAGTAGACGGAGACTCTAGAGGGTTAACAGGAATGTTAAGGGTAGATAAAACCGCCTAAGGAGATGCTCAGCAGAGGGTTCAAGGTCAGCCTCAAAGGGGTCCCCATGAAACTGGGAAGATGCCCCTTCTGAACACACACAATCCTCAGACTCCCCAAGTGATTTCTCCTCAAAGGATTCAGATAAATCAGGAACAACAGGAGCCTTCAGGGCCACAAACCTGAAGGAAGTGTGTGGGGGGTGTTCCAGGATTGGAGGACCCCCTGGAGAGAGAGAGAGAGAGAGAAACTGTGCCATAGAGGACTTTAAAGTGATAGTAACGTTTCACAAAAACAGCAGCCCCAATTAATCTTCATAGTATTTGAGCCATAGAGAGTGTTATTTCATTACTGTGAGCATTGTAGTTCAAGAGTAATTGAATGATAAAGTTTCAACCTCCTGCCCCTTTTACCTAGTGTAAGCCCCCACTCCTCAGATGTGGAATCCAGTCCATAGACCAGACAGCTCACATCAAGGATCAATATTCTTTCTGTGAGAACAATGAAATCCCTGCCCCCCTTGACAGGTTTTTCAGCTTTTTCCCCTATCTAAATTGAAGATTGTCCCTCTCTGCAATCTACCCGGACACTCCCTGCTGCTCTAAGCTGAGCAGTGTTACATCAGTAGAAGGGACAGGAGGGGGATATTTTATCATTCAATGACTCTTTAACTACAACTCTGACAGAATTGAAATAACACTCTCCAAGGCCCTAATACTATGAAGATTAATTAGAGCTGCTTTTATTATGAAACATTACTATCCCTATAAGGTTCTTGTTCAATGCTGGATGGCCCACAGCACATGAGGGGCATAAATGTCCTGAATACTCTCTTTGGCAATGATTAATGGGGTCAAAGACGCCCCAGAATGCTTATCTTCAGGTCTAACCCCATGTCCCTTATTATCAGCCATCCTAACAGGAGAAAAGTGTCTTACAGTAATAGGGAACCCAAATACTGTCACCCAGATTAATAAAATCACCCCAGAAAGCCTAAAAGGTTCTTATCAGGCAGGCGAAGGATTAATCTGAGGGGAGAGTAAAGGAATCCAAGCACTGTGAAGCCTGAGGAAGAGAGTAAAGGAGTCCAGGCACTGCGTATGATACTCATGTAAAGAGAGAGAAAATGGAGACTGAATTCAGAGCCAATCAGCAAACAGCCTGCTAAAACGGGTGTCTATGGGAAATGTAGCAGCAAAGGCAGAACTCTGACCCCCCAGGGACCCCCAAGACACGAACGATGGTAACCAGAGTGTAGGGCAAGGGCAGACAAGAAGAATGAGCCATCTCTGAACTTAGTACATGGAGCAGCTGCAGAGATGTCCCCAAGCAGCCTGTTCCACAGAGATCAATGGAGCATTGCTGTAAATCGCACCTTTAAATAAAGGTTGAAAAATAAAAAGTGCCATAAAAGTGTCAAAACACATACAGAATAAATAATAAAGCTAAACAAACACATTAATGCAAAGGAAAAATGAGATAAAAAGTCCCCAACTCAGAACAACATGACAAGGAATGGGTTAAATACTACAGCACAGCTTAAAATGAGAGACTCCAGGAACAGAATAATGAAACACCCAATATGAGTGCAGTAGTTATGAGTAACTGCAGAAGGGCCCCTGTGTGGAGGGGATCAGTGGGACGTGGACCATGGCACTCAAAGGGTTGGTCACCTTTTTTGCAGGTCTTTTCTTCCGATTACCATTGTAAAGGAAGGAGCCTCAGAGAGAACTGTTCTTAGCCTCTTACTAGATGAAGGAACAAATCTTATCTGGAGGGGAGTGGCTAGGTAGCCTTCTATGAGGAGGGGGAGGCTCCACCCTGCAAATTCTTGAAGTATTGTTCTAGCTACTAGGAGGAGCTGTTGCCTCCCTATGGTACCTGTAATCTATACTGGACAGAGAAATTGAAAATTATGACAGATGTCTTCCAAGCAGATAGGTTGTTGATCCAGGGAACTATTTGACTGCCATTTAGACTCAGGTAGGAATTTTTTTTACCCACTTGGGGCTTAATTGGAAATGGCTTCAGGGTTTTTTTGGGAGCACTCTTTTCCTTAGGTTCACCCCATATCTCTCACCTGTCCAAACAAAGTCTCACCAGTAGCTAATGCAACAGAATTTAAGGACCAGGCGGGTAAACTGCTAGATTCACTTCCAAAATTTTTTTATGGCCATAGGGGCTGCTCTGCTTACCACTTTGGAGAAAGCCACAGATGTTTGGTGCAAAAGCTTACCTTAGGCGATCAGAGAGGATTTGGCTAGGGAAGATTATCATGCAAATGAACTCTAGGAATCACAAGGCTAATGCCTATTTTTGTGTAGCAGCCGTGGATGGGATTATGTTTCTCTTTAAGATTCCGCTCTTTCAGTGGCTGTGTGCTGCACTTCGTGTCTGGTTGGTGAATCTGTCTTCTAAAGAGTCCGTTATAACCTTGCCAGTAGAGGGTAAATAAATCTCTTGCCCCAAATTGGATTAGGTCATTAGCCAGGCCACTAGTTTCCCTTTAGCCAAGTCCATGCCTAAGAGTTAATTTTTTTTTTTTCTTTCTCTGAAGTCTTCGTTTTTTCATCCCCCCCCCCAGCCACTACTGCCAAGCAACCAGCGCTTCCCATTCCAATCCAATTTCCACCAAGTCCGCCTGGAAGCCTGAGAAGTCCATCAAGAAGCCTCCCATGGGTAAGACTCCATCAGCATGACTCACTGAGAGAGGGGCTGCCACAGTTGATGGGACATCTGAGGTATTTTTGAGACACATGGGCCATCTCGATGGTTGCGCCTTACGTTTTGCAGATGGCTTCAGAAGGTTATTGAATAGACTTCAAGGATTCTCCTCTGCTCCAGTTCTTTATGTCAAAGATTCACAGAGACTCAGTGCGGCTCTCCAGTTCTAGGATGCAATCCATGCCTTGGAGGACATGGAGGACTTAATTCCAGTTCTCTATCAGCAGAGTTGATGTCTGGAGTTTTGCTCCAGCCTCTTTATATTTCCCAGAAAGGATGGGTGTTGTCTACTGGTGCTAGATCTGGAACGTCAATAGTTTTATGCATATGTGAATGTTCAAGTTGGAATCCCAGCATTTGGTTATTTCTCCCATGTGTCCAGGAGAGTTCATGGTTTATCTGGACATAAAGGATGCACGTATTCCCATTCATGAAAAGCACGATATTTTCCTTTTGCATTTCAAGATTGCCATTAGCAATTTACAAAAACAAGAAGAAACAGTGGGGGCACTTTCATATCTATGCAAATTATACATTGGTGAAAAAATAGGATTTTAGTCTTACCTGTTAAATCCTTTTCACTTAGTCCATACAGGTCACTGGTACTTCTGGGGAGGCGATTCTCCCCTTTAATAGGCAGGAACAATTATGCAAATGATTGCAGGGGGCGGAGCCTCCCCTCCTACTTAAGCCACCTTCAGGCCAGAGCCACTAGATTGATTTGAGACCCTAAAACTGACCCCAGGTAAGCAAGAAGAAAGACGCCTGTGAGCATGCCCCAAAGGTCTCCCACTGAATGCCACAGGAGAGCCAGGTCTGGTCCCTTGACAGGGTGGGAGACCAGTGACCTGTATGGACTAAGTGAAAAGGATTTAACAGGTAAGACTAAAATCCTATTTTCACTGTCGTCCAATACAGGTCACTGGTACTTCTGGGATGTACAAACATTGAGCTGATCCAGAGGTGGGAATAAGGCAAGGACCAGAACAAGGCCCAAGTCATGAAAACTGCTATGAACCAGTTAATTACATAGCCCAAACTGTAAGTGTCAACGGACACCAATCAAGGGAACAACCCCTGAACTAACACAGCACACGGAACTAGAGCCAACAGGGCTCAACAGTAAGGAAGCACTAAGGATCACAGAGCGGAAGACCTACACAGGCAAAACTGCCTCCAGGACCTTCCTTCCAAAACTGGCATCAGCCGAAGCCAGTACATCAACTCGATAGTGCTTAGAAAAAGTGTGCACAGAGGACCAAGTGGCCGCTCTGCACAGTTGATCAGCAGATGCCTGATTCTTGTAGGCCCAAGAGGCCCCAATAGATCTGGTGGAATGGGCAGTCACCCGGAAGGGAACGTGCTTATTCCGCAACTTATAGGCTTCACGGATAGTAGCCTTAATCCAAGAGGCAATGGTAACTTTGGAAGCCGGTCTCCCTGCCCTAGGCCCCTCAGGAATGACGAATAGAGCGTCAGACTTCCTGATAGACTCAGTGCGATGAACATAAAACTTGAGGCAACGCACCACATCCAACAAATGGAGATCACGTTCCTTGTCAGATGAAGGATTAGGGCAGAAAGAGGGAACCACAATCTCCTGATTGATGTGAAACTCGGACACAACCTTGGGTAAGAATTTCTTGGTAGTGCGAAGCACAGCCTTATCCTTGTGGAACACCAGGTAAGGAGGTTTACAAGACAGAGCTTGTAACTCTGCTACCCGGCGAACCGAAACAATAGCCAAAAGGAAGGCCATCTTCCAAGTCAAGAGACGTAATGGAATGGAAGCCAAGGATTCAAACGGGGGTCGCTGGAGAACTCCCAGCACCAAATTGAGGTCCCACTGGCGAGCAGGACTCTTGAAGGCAGGTCGAACATGAGTCACACCCTGGAAGAAAACTTTCACATCAGGAAGGATAGCAATCCTTTCCTGGAAAAACACAGACAAGGCAGAAGTCTGAACTTTGAGGGAACTCAAACTGAGTCCCTTATCAACACCGTCCTGCAAGAAGGCTAGGACAGTGGGAAGATGAAAATCAAGGGAGAATTTCTTCTCAGAGCACCACACCACGAAGGTTGACCAGATGCTATGATATATCTTGGAGGACACAGGCTTACGAGCACTGAGCATAGTCGACACCACAGAAGGAGAAAATCCTTTCTTCACTAGAATCGAGGATTCAACCGCCATGCCATCAAATGGAGTGAGTGAACATCCTCCTTCCACAGATAACCCTGAAGGAGCAGGTCCGGACGGGCAGGAAGTGGGAACGGATCCGCCACTGACATGGCCATCAACTCCGGAAACCAGGACTGGCGAGGCCAGTTTGGAGCGATCAGGATAACAGGACAACGCTCTCGCTTCAGTTTCTGGATGACTCTGATCAATAAAGGAAGAGGAGGGAAGACGTAAGCCAGAGAAAAATCCCAAGGAATCGATAAGGCATCCACTGCCAGAGCAAGGGAATCCCTCCGCCGGGAGCAAAACACCGGAACCTTCCTGTTGTGCCTGGAGGCCATCAGGTCCACCTCCGGCATCCCCCACCTCTGGGTGAGCAAGTGAAACACCTCTGGATGAAGAGCCCATTCTCCGCTGTCGACGGTATGACGACTGAGGAAGTCCGCCATGACGTTGTCCACGCCTGGAATATGAACTGCAGAAATGACAGGCACGTGATCTTCTGCCCAAGACAAAATATCCTTGACCTCCAACCAGGCGGTGCCGCTTCTTGTGCCGCCTTGCCTGTTGATGTAAGCCACCGCAGTGGCGTTGTCGGATTCCACTCTGATCGGAAGACCGGTCAGTTGAGATTCCCAGTGTCTCAGGGCAAGCCGGATGGCACGTAGTTCCAGAACATTGATGGAGAGAAGAGATTCCTCCAGACCCCATTTCCCCTGAGCACTGAAGCGACCCAACACAGCACCCCAGCCCCGAAGGCTGGCATCCGTTGTGATCGTGGTCCAACAAGGAGCTTGAAAGGATCTCCCTTTCAGGAGATGGGAGAGATCCAACCACCAGTGCAGACTCGATTCCACATGAGGAGGTAGAGAGACTGACAGATGCTGATGATCTGGATGATTCTTGCACGTCTGGATCACAAATCTCTGAAGTTCCCTGGAGTGGGCCATGGCAAAAGGTACCGCTTCGATCGTGGAAATGAACTTCCCCACCAGGGACGACAACTTCGTTACCGGCACTAAGTCCAGTTCCAGAATACCCGCCACACGGATGGCTATCTGATGAGCCACATCCTCTGGCAGAAACAACATGCATTGGCGAGTGTCGAACAGGAGACCCAGGAACAGAAGCCTCTGACTTGGGACCAAGTCCGACTTGTCCAGATTCAGGATCCAGCCATGGCGGTTCAGAGTGTGGATACACTTCTGCAATTGCTGGAGAAGAAGCTCTGCCGAGGAAGCTTTGAGGAGGAGATCGTCCATGTAGGGGGTCACCCTGACCCCATCCTGATGAAGCACAGCTATCAAGGAGCCCAACACTCTCTGGAAGACCTGAGGAGCTGAAGTCAGCCCAAAGGGAAAAGCTGAAAACTGAAAGTGTCCCCTGTGGCAGGCAATCCTGAGATACCGCCTGCTCTCTGGATGAATAGGGATGTGAAGATAAGCATCCTGAAGGTCCAGGGAGGCAAGGAACTCCCCTGGAGACATAGCTGCAATCACAGAGCGCAGGGACTCCTGGCGGAAGTGGGAAGTCACCACATAGGCATTGAGATCTTTGAGATCCAAAATAGGACAAGCCCCTCCGTCCTTTTTGGCCACCACAAACAGGTTGGAATAAAATCCTGAACCTGTGTCCTCCGGAGGAACCACTTCCAGGACCTCTTTGTCCAAGAGATCCTGAATAGCGTCGTCGAACAGACGTCTTTTTGTGGGAACCGAAAAGGAGGAAGGGAGGAGAAAGGGATCCTGTATCCCTCTGACAGCACCTGAAGAACCCATGGGTCCGCCACTGACTCCTCCCAAGTCCGGCGAAAGATGCGGAGACGTCCACCTACAGCCGGATGCAGACCCGGGTTCGGCGAGTCATGCCGAAGCAGTCTTGGAGGTCTTGGCCTTGGGGGCCACTTTGGGCTTCCAGGACTGTTTGGGCTTGGAGGAGGAGCGCGTAGCGGGAGGACCCGTTTGGGCCGAGGAGCGTGTCTCAGTCTGAAAGGAACGAAAGGACCGATTACGTTTGGCTGGAAACTTTTTCTTAAAGACTGAGGGTAGAAGAGTACTTTTACCGCCAGTAGCCTCACTGATCATTTCTTTGAGTTCAGACCCAAATAGCAAATTCCCCTGAAAGGGCAAGGAAAGCAAGGCTTTCTTAGAGGCTGTATCAGCGGACCAAATTTTCAGCCAAAGGGCACGTCTAGCCACCACAGAAGCAGTGGAGGCCCTCGCCATCATGCGCACAGCATCAAAGGCAGCGTCAGCAACATAATTCTGAGCTTCAGTGATATTAGCAAGAAGCTGTAACTGTTCAGATACTGGTGCATCCTGGCGAACTGCGTCAGTCAGTCGTTCAGTCCAGGCCGCAATGGGCAGAGGCATCAGAGACAGCCAAAGCGGTAGACTTGGATAGCCTGGAAACAGGAGCATCCACCTTGGGGGGATGAACCCATTTTGCCAGCTCAGTCTCAGGAAAGGGGTACAGTTTAGCAAACTTTTTGGAGACAGAGGAGGATCTATTAGGATTCTTCCATGCCTCAGAGACTAGACTGGCAAGAGTAGGATTAGTTGGGAAACAAACAACAGGCTTAGATGGTTTCTTTTGAAAAACATCAGTATGATCATAAGTGGATTCCTGAGTCAGAGGAAGGTTGAGCGTATTCAATACAGCTCTAATCAGACCCTCAGCTGAAACTTCAGGGTCACATTCATAGGGGTCCCCAATGGACCTGTTAGACTCAATAACAGTGCGTTCCTCAGCATCAGAATCCTGCAAGAATTCTTCCTCAGAAGAATCAGACACATCAGGAGCCCCCTGTGGCTTAGGCAGGGAGGTCCTGATTGTAGCGGGGGTCTGCCAGACCTGGAGAGCCCCCTGTACCTGAGAGGGAAAGAGTTGAAGAGTGGATCTGAGATCCCTAGTGGCAGCTTTAAACTCCCTCACCCAAGATGGCTCAATAGCATGGCTGGGAAGCGCAGGGTTGCTATCTTGACCAGTGCAGTTAGGGCATAGATCCCCCACATTATCACTAGATAGCCCAGTGTGACAAGAGGAGCAAAACGCCATGGGGGGAGCAGACCCCCCATCCTCCTTTGACTTGGGTCTAGCCCCTAGCTCCAGTGAAGTAGACATGCTCACAGCGTCAATATACCCCACTTTAAATTCTATCACCCAGTAAAAGTGTGGAAGATTAAAGTTTCACCTCAGAATGCCTAAATTTGGACTTATCTGGCCAGCGAAGGGTTAATCTGTTGAGGGGAGAGAAGGCTCGGTCCCTGCGTAGTGTACTCGCTGAGGAAGAGCTCCACAAAATGGCGGCCGTTAGAATAGCCAATCAGAAACGAGCGCGAACCGGGCGCTCATGGGAAATGTAGTTTTCCCCATACAAGTACCCCAAACAGTGCCCGAAGCCCCCCTGAATGCCCCACACTAATAAAACATATACCGGATGATAGAGCAAGAGCCTAGCAGTAAAATGAGCCCTCTCTGGAGTTGCTGTGACAAGCGGTTCCAGAGATACGTCCCACACTGTGAAATCTCATAGAGAGTAAAGGAGCCATAGCGTCTGAGCGGGAAAGCCGCGCTTAAAGGCGCGGAACACCAATTTTAATAAAGTTAAACAAAACATTAAAAAGTGCCCAAACATACATTAAACACATAAATAAACACTATTTAAGGCTCCAAACCCAGAGAATACCACAGAAACTGCATTAAAACATTGAATGCAATAAAAAAACACCCTATGAGTGCTGGAGTGCAAAGCAAACTCCCCAATACAAGCCCAGCAAAGGGACACTGTGGGGACAAGTGGACCTTCAGCACTCAATGGGTGACTCACCTTTCCTGCAGGACTTCTGTCTTCAGGTGACCATGATGAGGAAGGAATAAACCAGAGGTAAATTCCCCAGTAGGGAAGCTGCTTAACTCAAGCTGTTCCCTCTTCAGGGCATAAGGTCCACAGAAAATCCCTGGAAGCTGCACCAGCCACTTTAAAGAGGGCAATTCACAGCCATGGTCACCCTCCTAATGGTGGTATTCCATATTTGAATAAAAAATAACAAAATACTAAGTTGAATGCATAGATGTTCTCTACCTGGTGTGCATAGCACCCAGGAACAAATCAATCTGGTGGCTCTGGCCTGAAGGTGGCTTAAGTAGGAGGGGAGGCTCCGCCCCCTGCAATCATTTGCATAATTGTTCCTGCCTATTAAAGGGGCGAATCGCCTCCCCAGAAGTACCAGTGACCTGTATTGGACGACAGTGAAATAACATTATACAGAGTAGCATATATCTACAGGGGTTAACCTGTCCCTGTACAGTTATTCCAGTATTCACCGGAACAACAGGAATCTTCTCTAAAAGTAGTGAAAAGAAAAAAAGAAGGGTGTATATTCAAATATATAAGGTTTATTTAGAGATAATAAAAAACAATTAAAAGGATAGACCAACATGTTTCAGGATACACAATCCTTTCCTTCAGGGTATCCATAAATACACATATATACTAGATATTCTTACTGATAAATAATTTATCTTAGTCCTTGTGGAAGACAAGACTTCCCTCTCAGAGAAAGGTATGTGGTTTACATTCCAGGCAAGTGTTTCTCTGTTTGTTCTCAGATGGGAGTTTCCTCCTTTCAGTGAACTTTGTCTGCAAGTGTCATGCCTCCAAGTGGTAGTGACACAAGGACTAAGAGAAGGATTTATTTTATAAAGTATATAAAAATTCCCCTTTTCATTGCACTGGAGGGAAGTGGAGGAAAAGGTCCCAGTCTCCTTTCTGTCCTTTGTTTACTTACTAATGGCAGGCAGAAAGGAGATCTAGGATCCCCTCCATTCATTATAGTTAAGTTTTTCAGCACTACAAGGTCTTAGCCACAGTTATCTGGGACATCCATATTCCTCCTCTCCTGATTTAATACAAGTTAGTTTAACCATAAATAGTAGTGAATCAAGACACATGAAAGAGGTGCAATAGGTTTCACCACTGAGTTGCCTACTTGCTATCCAATTTTTCTACTTACAGAAACTGGAAGACTAATAGAATGTGGGTTTGGCACATGAAGTAACCAATTATTCGAACACATGGACTCATCATTTAGATTTTGGAGTGTATGTCATTTTATTTTCCTCAAGCAAAGCAATATTAAATAAACAGTTTCATCATTCAAGCTACATAAGCACTTACTTTCTACCTAATAATATAATCTGTTCCTGTAATCGCACAGATAAGGCAGATGTGAACTTATTGTGAAACAATGTGTTAAAGACCTGTCTAGCATCCAAGGGGTTAAAATTAGAAGACAATCTCATGTACTTTGGATTCATTGAAAAACTCACTCTTTAAAAGGCTATAAAGGATGAGAGAAAAGGGCTTTCAAGCTAGAGATATTGTCTTGATAGCTATGGAAACATAGCAATCATCTGATTTAGCTTTAGATAATCATCCAATTTCGCTTTTAGATAATTGCAGTCTTTAAAATGAGGCCTTTACATGTTTACTATATATAGATATATATATACATATATACACAAGGTTTTTACAAATGATCTAAACTAAAATGACTTACTGAGAAGCAGCCGTCTTATTATTTCAATTGCATTCTATCAGTTTCTAGATGTAGAGCATGCCATTTACACCCATTGTATAGCACTGGGCGAGAATGTTTGGTGGCTAAGGGCATGTAAGGCCTGAACATGTTTAACATCAAGAGAAGGTCCATCTCCATGTCTCCTACGGACGCTGCTCGTTAGAAAGTCCGACAGCATTTTCAGCTCACTCAGACTGATGATCTGAGGGGAAAAGGCGATAACGTTTCTGTTTATTTTAGAGGCAGATTCTGCCATGTCGTTCAGTGATGTGAAGACCTGGGGGATGTCTGTCACTGAGCCTGGGAGAGGGAAAAAAAAAAAAAGAAAAAAAAAAGAAAATAATTGTTTCAGAACAGGTATCAACCATTACTCACTTGCCAGCTAGCATTACAGGAAGTAAAGGCAGCCATTCAGCTTCTTTCAACATGAAGCTAACATCTTCCACTGCTTACTATACTATAACAGGAAAACTAAAGACAAAATCTTCTATAATCTCTTGGGTCAAGGTTGGGCAATGTGAGGCTCTACAATTCCCATCAACTTGCTGTTTAAGATGATGGAAACTATAGTCCAGGCTGGAGTGCCTCACATTGCCTACCCCTGGCTTGGACACAATATATCACCAGCTCACTGCCTCACAGACATCTCTTCAATCCAATGGGTTCATCTTAAGTGTAAAATATTGAGTCAGAGACTCTACCTTACTGTGCAGTCTGGTCTCAGAAAGCCTGATGTACTAAGAAATGGTGCAATAGTGGAGCAAGCGAACTTCACCATAGGGGACAAATAAGTTCCCAGATTCCCACTGATTTAAGCAGAGCTGTTAACCCACTGAATGACAGAGAGCCCTCCTCAGCACTGCTTTCCAATATTTTGGAGACAGCTCTTGAGTTCAAGGGTTTAAGGGACCACTCACTCCTAGGACAAGATTGTCATAACTGCAGAGACTTGTATACTGTGGTCATAGTAATCTATACTATACTGGCCATACTTTTTCTCTGCAAACCGTAGCTGCATAATGATATTACCAGAAGAATCTACCATTACCTTTCAATACAGAAACAACAGACAGCCTTAGCCGATCCATGCAGCTCCTGAGATTGTGAAGCTCTCTGGTCAAGCCATTCAGTACACTGTAGACAGAACCGTGGAGCAGTACGTCCAGCTGAGGAGAAGGAGAATATTAGGAATTTATAATTATTGCATAAATATCAATGGATTTTCTTCAGACAGAAATAAAGAGACTGAGCTAGGGAATGTGATTCACTGCAGTGACAGAACAAAAATACTCAGTTCAGTGGTCCAAAGCATAGTGAATACTCAGTGCTGTACCAGATTCTGACAGTCAGCCGAGAGTCAAGAACTTGTATAGACATAAAACACCTCTCAACAACCTTCTACCTCTGCCTATAGACATATAGACGGAAGCTAAATGACCAAGAAATTGATGTGATTCTGAAGAAACCAAATGCAACTTATTGAATAAATATACATTTCCAAAATATCAATTGATTTAAATGAGACTTAACCCCTTGAATGCTAGATATATCTCCATCGCATTATGAAGCCTTGCTGTGACATACCTTTTTACAGTCTTCCAGGCACTTCTGTAGGAAACTGGCCAATGTGATTGAATTCTTCTTAATTTCTGTAAGAACCTGGACCAAAGGAAAACAGAGAATGATAAATGACAAGGGCCTGGCACTTGGCTACTTCCAAAGACTGGAAGTTCCAGTTTAGGCTATAAACTGGTTAGAAAGAGGAACAAACAGCAGTCTAATGGCCATTTGCTCCCAAAAAGAAAGGAACAAACCAACCGCACCATAGGGAAAACATTAACACGCTGAATTACATGGGGCGTTTAATCCATTTAATGCTCGATAGGTCTATCAAGCATTCAATTTAATTTTTTATTTAGCCCCTATGGTGCAGTTGGCTTGCACCAGCATTGTACCTTTTTTTTTACCTGCATATGGTCTATAATGTGGTTCACTGTTCAGTAGATGCACAAGGGGTGTACAACTGCCAAGGACTCAAAACCATGGTGAAAGGATCCAGACAGTGTAATGAAAGAGTGTATACATTTTGCATGGAATAAATGGATGAGACCTTGGTCACCCAGTGAAGATGGAAGTGGGGGTGGAAATCAGATTTCCAATACAAAGGAATTAAAAACTTGGCCACATTAGTGAAGTGGAAAAAACAAACTTTTTAAGAAAGGGGATTTTTATGGAGCTTCTCAGGGATGTTGTAAGCAAAAAACAGCAACCTCAGAGACCTCACGACAAGAACACCCAAAATGCTACCCACATGGGAAGACACTGCATCCCAAAAGCAGGAAACTGAACGGCATGTCCACCAAATATGTAACATGGAGCCCACAGAGGAACAGCATCTTCAGCATAATGAAGAGGAGTTAGGAAAGAGTTTAGATAATAGTGGAATGTGATGCTTTCTAGTGAGTAATTTATTGTTGCATTATGTCATTTTTTTTATTTTTTTTTTTAAAGCGGTTATTCATACTAAATTACACCATTTTTCTTTTTTATTTAATTCATTTTCATTAATCTTATTCACTAATTTTAAATTGATACATTAACATTAAAAAACACAAAACGTAATATCACAAATTTCACATATTTCATTTTAGCACCTGAACATTTATTCTTGTATTTGTGATTGAGTGCCACTGCCAGCCCTTACTGTGTATGTGTATATTATTATATATATATATAACCTATATAATAATTTGCCGTCATGTGCAGTAGAGACTGCCCGAACACACAGAATGCTGGGAGTTCTGTGCTGGACGAATTCTGTGTTTTCGGGCAGTATCTACAGTGCATGACTGTGTCGGTGGCAGGATGCAGAGCAAGACCGTCCTCTTAATCCTTTGAGTGCCAGAGGGGTAAACAACGCATTGCAAAGCAATGCTTTGCGTACCCCTCTGGCACTCAAAGGGGTAACATCACCGGGACCTTGTCCCATGTACACGGGCTTTTACACTAGTATATAAACAACTTGAGGTCGGCACTCACATCATCCAGTAAGCTCCCCCGGGTGCATTGCTAAACAAATGTACAAGTCCATAAGGCAAGCACCCACGGGACTTAAATGATCAATAATAAATAGCTTTTATTCCGTATTCGACTTTTTGGTTCAGCAAGGTCCTTACTGGACCGAAACGTTGAATACGGAATAAAAGCTATTTATTATTGATCATTTAAGTCCCGTGAGTACTTGCCTTATGGACTTTATAAAGGAAACATCATGTGACCGACAAGCTTTGCCCGAAGTCACACAAACCCAGGGGTGGCAGTAAGAAGAAGATATGCATATCCCCTGGGGGGAGGGGCCCAGCCCACTCCTGTGAAAATCTCTGCAAGGACTGCACACACCTCTATTTTGCTCTCGTCAACCATGATAATTGGATTCAAACACAGAGTGTTATTGCTACTCCATACAAGAGAATGTAGCATAATAAGTCCTAAAGCCAGAGAGCAAAAGGATTATGCGGCCATCTTGGATGTGTACGGTTTACCCTCCAAAAGGTTTTGTTATACATTACATTCTGAACAGCTGTAGTATGACCTCATTTGAACATGCTTTATGTATTACAGTCTTATATTTCTTCTGGTAGACAAGTTCAGCCTTTGAAAAATTGCCATGTTTTTACTGTGATCCCTCTGGGAAGGTTGTGCGATAATGGGCAACCAGTGGGCCTGAGTGAAGGACAAAATTGCTCTTATCCTCTGGTGTAATAATAATAATAATAAAAAAAAAAAGTCCTCTTTATGAAGGGGTTAATGACCAGATTTTTCACAGCCACAAAACAAACAAAACCCCCCCCACAAAATGTGACTAGCATTCCCAGTTTTACCTCATCTTGAGCAATGCATCTCTGGACATCTTTTTGCATTTCATCTGTGGTCTTCAACGCAGCTTCAGTGAGACTCTGTAACCCAGTCTGCAGCCCTTCTCCCAGTGCACTAGAGAAGGATCTCTAGGACATAAGTACAAAAACAGAACAGATATCATGAAACTGAACAAGAAATGGAAGAATCCAAGATTAGCATTTCCACTATTCAGAAATGCATTACTATAGGTCAACATGGGACATATCCATCAAACTAAACATATTCATCAAACTAAAGAGATGAAATGCACCATAAGGGGGAAATGAAAATCCCCAGTGATTTAAATGGCATTTTAGTTTCATCTCAACCCTATGGTACAGCTGGTTTCCCCCAGAATTGTACCACTTTAGTGGAAGAATATGGAAAGTGCTAATCCTGTAACTAATTAATAGTAATTGTGGAAGTCAAGAGGAGATGGAAAAAAAAAAAAGTTTTATTTTTGTGTGCTTACCAATAAATTAATTATTTTCTCCTTGACTATGTGGACTCAGGAACCATGGGGTGAAGTTCTATTCACAGGAGAGAAGGGCACTTGTAAAAAATCTGAGGAGGAGACTCCCAACATGCACATCACCCTGTGCAGACTTGACGTGTGTGACAAATAGCAAAGCTGAGATAAAGACAAGAAACGGAAGTGGAACAAGACAAAGGGTGGTGACTGCCACATTGTTGTCTGAGCTGGCAAGTGAGCCTCTGCCCACATAAGAATCATTCGAACCTCTGCCCAACCGGACACACCCCTATAAGCAACCACGGTTGCGTTTTCTGCCTGGATCTGCATTGGGAAATCCTGTGGCAAATCTCCTGCAGCTCCAGAGTGTTGAATCTCATGGGATTGAACCAGAGACTATTTCTTGATATTGAGCGCCCAACAGGGCTGTTTCAGAATATATACATAGGACTGGACCTGAGTGCCCAAAAGCTCCTCTGAAGGGGCCTTCAGTAAAGGGTCATCCAGTTAAGAAGTCAAAGAAATCCCATGAGAGCAGACATGAGCCACCAGAACAGATGTGATCTTTGTGAATACCTGAGAAGCTGACGCCATTCCAAAGAGAAGTGTGGTGAACTGAAAATGACAGTCTTGAAAGGCAAACTGCAGAAAATGCTGATACCTTGTATGGATTGTAATTTTGAGATAAGTCTCCGGAACACATGGCAGCAAAAACAAAGTGCAAGGACTCCACTCCAACTAAAACCCCTGAGCTCTCATAAAATAGTTGAAACAGCTGCTGTCCTTTTGGAGACTATGAACAAGTTGGAATACAACCCTGTGAATCTTTCCAATGAAGGAACTGGTACTAGAACCTGCATGCCTACCAGAGGAGTCACTGTGTCCAAAGACACAGTCTCTTGGGACCTCAAGGATCACTGGACATAAAGAAACGCCATGGAGGAAGAGATTAAATCTATGCAGTACTTTTCTGAGATTACCAGAAAACCCAATTGTCCGCCAAAGCAATGGACGTTGCACTATGGAAAAAACAGTGAAGGCCTCCTATGGCCTTTTACAGACCGGTCCCCCTCGCCATGTGGAGGTAGGTTTGTCAGTTTGGGTCTTCTGCACAGGCCCACTTCTAGCCTGTTTGGGCTTTGTAGTGGAATGTGCCTTGGTTGCGGAGTGGTTCCTTGGAAGCGTGCCCATACAGGCGGGGTTAACTAAAGCAACTAGTCTTCCAAGAAAAAAAATGAACACTTAGGAGTAGCATGACTGATATCCTTGTTAACCCCTTCGCGACAAAGAACGTACATGTACGTCCTCTGTGGCTGTCACTTAGTGACAGAGGACGTACATGCACGCCGTTCGGGGACTCCGGATTCTAATGGCAAAAAAAAAAAAAAAAGTTAGACGGGCGTTAAGTGACGGCCGCGTCTGCACGCGGCCGTCACTAAGGGGTTAAAGGAGCAGTAAACTTTTTTTTTATGAAACCACATATTTTATAGAGCATTTCCTGCTGAATAAAACAAGGGTACTCTGATCGCTGTCAGTTGTTTTATTCAAAATTTATAGCAGTGTAAATAATCAGGAAGTGAATTTAATGTGTTTACTTCCTGATAGTTCTAACTGACAGGAAGTGACAGGCAGTTTCTATCGCATTCTATGGAGAACTGTATGTCTCTGACTTTTCTGACTTTCCTCTCCATTAGAATCTAACAGGAAATCTAATTAGAATTTGACCACTAGAGGGCACTGCTAATGTAAAAAAACATGAGTTTAAACTGTAATAACTCTGGAAATATAAATCTCTCGGCAGTGGGAGTACCCTTATTTTACTCAATAGGAAAATCCCTACAATATATATATTTTCATAAAAAAAGTTTACTGCTCCTTTAATTTCCGGGCCAAATAACGGTTTTCCCATGAACCAGGACCAGTCAGCAGACCAAATCTTAAGCCACATGGTGCAACGCTCAGCAATGGAGAAAGCCAAGTCATCAAATGCCTCTTCTGTAAGATAAGATAAGAACACTAGGTTGCAGGGCTGCAGCATCCAACAGCACCAAAGCAGTATGCTTAGACAGGCTAGAAATGGGAAGGGGGGATTGTGGGAGGAAGAACTACAACCTTTCTTGTGTCACAAACATAACCGGGGAAGAATTAAAAATCAGAAGCCTCCAGCACCTTAACCCCCTCTGAGTGGCAGAGGGGTAGGCAACACATTACTTTGCAATGTCCTAGCATCTCTAGGACCACTCATATAAGAGACTCAGCAGAAGGAAAGGGATCTTCCTCATAAGAGTCCCAAAGCTAAAAGGACTAATGTAATTCATCAGCATCAGTGTTCCCTTCCACAGCTGATAAGTCCACAACCATGGGGTATCCCCCCCCAATATAACATCACAAGCACCTTGGGGGGGGGGGGTGCAAGATGTGCCATGGACCAAGAAGCTAAGACCCCTTTAATGGTAGATAGAGCTAACTGAGGAAATAAGGGCGTGGACCAACGCAGGCTACTGTTCAACAGGAGGATCCGACCAAGTGCACGGAGTCCCACAGCAAGAGGTACATAAAGTGCAAGATAATTCCCTATGAGGCCTCACCTGGCTTGAAGAGCAATGTGTTAAGGAGGTCAAAGTGGCTCCTTAGTACCCTTGGATTTGCCCAGGTCTCCCGTGGGATCTCACATAACTAAGAAACCCCAAAACAGAGATTGATAAAAGTAGACAGAATGCAGAGAAAGTGGAATAAAAAGTACTTAGAAATACTTAAGTATTTATCCAACTGAAAATGTGGCAAGCAGGTGGGAGTAGGTAGATTCTCAGTAACCAGCAGGTTCTGCATGTACTACCTCTTTTCCTGCACTAAAGCCCAGAAGAACAGGCTGCTGGAAAATTAAGTTTCCCATAAACAAAATGGTGCATTGCCTCTGTATTTGCCACTGTCCCATGGGAGAGGGGTCCCCATAGTAATAGATAGATGCTAAACAATCCAAGAGGTGCATCCGGCAAATATCTGCCTCTGAAATCGCAGAAGTCGTCCTGCAATAGTGCTCATATACTTAGACCAAATGGATATTGTGTGTCTGTTTTTAAAGGAACTACGACACCGAAAATGGCAAATCGTATAGTAAATATAATAAAGTAACGTAAAAACATCACAGTGATAAAAGCAGGTCACTGCCAGGTAGGAACTGTGCGCTACAAGAGGCAGGACTCACCCATAGCAGCAACAAGCTAATTGCAAGGGTTATCAATCCTGCGATTGCCACAGTAAGCTTATGAATGCTTTTAATAGAAGCTAGCGTCAGGGTGCACCAAAGGCTACAGTCTGCCAGAGAAATAGGGACATACAGGACCTGTGAACTGGAAGTAGTATAATCCTCTCTTCAGTGTGGAAATACACATAGGCTTCACAGAAGCCAGTGGGAAAACTAGCTATGTGTGTATACCATCCCTCCAAAGAACCGGCTCTGAGAGTTCTGCAACTTGTGCATCTTGTAATAAGGAAACCAGTTATTGGACCTTAATGAGGAATTATACAGCCCTGTATCCCATCAGAAGAAGAAAAAAAAAGAAAAAAAAAAAAAAGGAAAATCCAGGGTGAGGTGGTGAAGGCTGTGAGTACCTCAGCTTTGTTTTAAAAGTACCCTGCCCTCCCGTGGTGGAAATTTACCCCATGGTTCCTGTGTTCCACATAGGGCAATAGAGACAATTAATCAGGGATCATTATTGTAGTAAGTCAACCCTTTGAGAGCCAGTATGCAATGTGTTAGATACCTCTCTGGCACTCAAAGGGATTCCATAGATAAACACAATAGAATAATGAGCATTTGTCAGTGTTTTCACCTGGAGACCTTCTTTATCTTTTGACTCATCTTGAAGATGTAGCTCAGAGTCCGTCAGTGCAACCAAATGTCCGATGCTTTGCAGTATTTGCTCTGCTATGTGGCCAGCCTTATCTTTTGCTTCTGTAACCATGGATGGAATATCAGAGCAGCACCCCTTAAAGAGTACAATGCAAGGTTAGCAGACATCAACTCACATTACTGTTCCTTGTAGAAGTCAAGGCATACTTTGTCTAATGTTTAACAGCTGCTTGGTTTGTAAGAAAGGTAAAATGTTGTGCTTTTTTTTTTGCTTTTTTTTTTTAAGTTAACAGTCCTGTTACAGGAATTGTTAATAACTTTATATTGTGTGTGTATATTTTATATATCATTTTTTTTAATAACCCTTTGAGTGCCATATGCATACCCCCTCTGGCACTCAAAGGGATATATCTAAACAACATTGTAGAAAAGCACTCTCAGGACTTTATGAATTGTGCAAAAATAGAAAAAAACTTTAATTCACATCAACTTTTCGGTTAACACATAGTAACCTTCATCAACAGAAACGTTGATGTGAATGAAAGTTCTCTATTTTTGCACAATTCATAAAGTCCTGAGAGTGCTTTTCTACAATATTATTTATGGATGTTCCTGGCTTGGAAACAGCACCCAGGCTACAGTGGGACTTAAAGTGCGGACATCACTTTCTGCAGTCACAGAATCAACTGCACGATAGTGGCATCACCATTCACCCTTGGGCCACGTGTAGGCCTCTCCTGGGCCTATATAAATGTATTCTTGTGTACTATCCATTGTCTTGATAAAGGTCTGAAACGTCAACCGTATGTTTGCTTTAATTTAAAATCTTTTTTTTTTGTCTTTAAGTCTCACTGGTGCTGCCCCCTTCCTTTTTTGAGTTTATCAATTCCATTATGGATTGTGCCCCTGGGCCCTTTCTATAAGAAGAGTGAATGCTTCCAACCCCCCATTGTTTACATACACACACACAATACGTATGTGTGTGAATATATATGTATATAAACACACACATGCATGTGTGTGTACATGTGTGAGAATGTGCATGTGTATTATATATATATATATATATATATATATATATATATATATATATATATATATATATATATATATATATATATATATATATATATATGTACATGTTAGTGACACAGACTGTGTGTGTGTTTTGTTTTGTTTTAACCTGTAGTAGAAGTTGTATGTATCCTCCCAGCTTCTTAATGTACAGACTCAAGTTATCGGCAGACTTAGAGGTCTCCTGGCTTCCTGGGAATTGATCAAGCCAATGCTTGGTTAGCACCACCAGCTGCTGAAATGCACATGTCAGCTGGACACAGTGTGACTGGGCCTCACGATTAACCAGGAACACTGCAAAGAAGATCATGGCATGGTAAAAGCAAGTAAGCAAGTAAGCAAACCATCTGTGTAGGTCATGAACAGTAAACTGGAAACAACATCATTTTAAGGTGATATTTTTTTATGATATGCTAGAACAAACATAAGTATCATAAAATTGTGTAGATTCAGAAAAGTACATCATAAACTGTTTGTGAGCATATATATATATATTTTTTTTTAGCTAATACAGTGATAATGTAATTATACACACACCCTTTCTTATGGTTCTTAAGTAGTCTGAAAAATATTTCCAAAAATTAATTGGCAAAGAACAAACAGACATACATTTTGACAGTCATTCTGCAATGTTCCCTATTATTACAATATACAGGGAGTAAGAAATACAATACGTAAGTAGGCAGTCAAAATGCAGGCCCATAGAATGGACTGGGAGTCATGTTTGGCCAAATGAAAAATTATGTAGATGACATTGTGTAGTTTGATTTTTGTTCTGTTTTTTTTTTTTGTTTTTTTTTTGGAGGGGGGGTGGAGTGGGACTGGGAATAGGTTGTTTTGAGGGATCTTTCAAATCTTATAGTCTGCTAGAAAGTATGAAGCATTATGGTTATGAATTCCAAGGAGAGTGTTAAGACTGGGATCTATATAGATGGCTTTTGAAAGCAGAGGTTATAAGAATATGAGAGCAATGGGTTTTTGTGAGAACTGGAGGGGTCAAGTTCAAGTCCAAATGCAAAGGGTTTATAGCTGAAGAAGAAATAAAATTAGTGCCCTTTACAGATGATGCTCTGGTATTCATAACTGAGCTGGCCAGATCTGTCAGAGATTCTTCCATGACTAGAAGGAAATGGTTAACCTTTTTTTTTTTTTTTACAAGAGCCAGGATTGTCTGATTAAATTCTCTTAGAACTGGATGTGTTTATAATAATCTCTATTTGTAAGAGAGACAATGGGCCTCTTTACTTAAATGTAGGGGGTGGAAATATCTAAATGACATTTATGGGAAAATATAGCTATTTTCTAGAAGAGAAGTCTGCAAAATACTTACAATCTGATGGGAGATTGTAGGGTGTTTGACAGCTTAATATGATGTATGGTGACCTCCTAACCATCTCAGTGTTGAAAAGAAAAAGATATGTCATCATATATGTGCACTTTTTAATATGGAATTGGTGAACCATCTTCAGGAATAATAGAATCATTGCAAGAACTCCAAAAATCCAAGTACCTTAATTTTGGGTTTGACCAATCAGAGAGCACAGATAATTTAGTCTGATATCATATTATAATGATATGGCTAAACAACCTATGAGAAAAGGATGAGATGTGATTTTCTGATAAGAGAATTTTACTTTATAAGGTAACATTTTTGAGTAGCTCTCTCTTGGTGCTGACTTCCTTGAAGTGTTCCTCCCAGGCACAAAGAAATTCTAAGAAACCTACATTTATTGTTTGTTAATCATAATTGCTTTACTATTAATTCTGTAAAGCCCTACAAATTATATATTTCCACTACATTTAAGGAAAAATAGGTTTTTTATAATTGTTTTTTTTTTTTTAAAGTGCACTGGCCACCCATTTTTAGAATTATTACATAATGGCTGTAGTTTATTCTGGGGGAACTAAAGAGAATTAAGGAGCAAATTTATCCAGATAATTGTAAAATAAGTGATAGCAGTTATATCAACAGAGCGTTATATATTAGTTAAATCTAATTATTGATCCCTATAGAATCATATCGTTTTGTTTCTGAAAAGGTTATTGAGCTAATATTTGATCTCGTAAATACATTGAATTATTTGACTAACCCTTAATCTGCTATTTGTCTATCTTGGTGTGTGTTTCATATAATTTCTTTGTTGAATATGTGCTTGGGCCTAGCTAACTTTCTCAATAGAACAAAAGAAGCCACCATCTTTTGTGGTGCAACCATATACCTTATAATCTGTGGATTAACCCTAGGGAGTGCTGAAAGATGTTATAAATAGGATTGCTATTGTCATTGTTATAGTATATGTTGGATGAAATGTTTAGCTTTGCTTTCTAGACATATATCATTAGATTTATTTCTGAGTATATTCCTGGTTTAATCTATTATTGAAAATAATAAATGCAATGTATATATTTTATCCAGAAGGTATGCAATATTGAAATCAGTAGATAAATAGTTACACTTCTATTTATCCAAATCTGGGATTTTTCATATTCCAGATAAGGTTCCAAATTTTTATATGGTACGAGACCTATTTTTTTCATTAAAAAGCAACTCATATAACATTCCTAAGACCTTAATTAGCATATATATTCAGTTTCTGGGGCAGATATTCACATATACTGCTGCCAAACTGTAGGATCAATTAACCCTTTCTATGCTGTTGTGCTCAAATATTGCTTCCAAATACCACTGGATACACCTATGCAATGTTTAATCATGTTTATGGTGGGTAATAGTATTTTGTGATACTGGTTATTAATTTAATGCGTGTCTATACGACTAATTCATAAAAATATATTTTTTTTTTTCAGTCAGTTGGTGTTTGCTTATTCATATAATTTCTGATTTTGATTCGGATTACATTTTATATATAGTATATTTTCCTTAAAGGGGATCTCTCACCTCTTTATAAGAGGATTTTAGTTTTACCTGTTAAATGCTTTCCTCCTAAACCATACAGGTTACTAGTAACTTTGGGTAGGCGATCCGCCCCTTTAAGGAGGCAGGAAAAATTCTACAATTGATTGCAGGGGGTGAAGCTTACCTTCCCTCCTTGGCTGCAGCTAGCCAACCAGCTCCAGAAAGATTTGAGACACTAACTATTGACTAGATAGTGGAAGGGAAAGAAGACTCCTGTGAGCATGACCCCGAAGGACCCTCACAATCGGCCACAGGAGAGCCAAGCATGGTCCCTTGACATGGTGGGAGACCAGTAACCTGTATGGATTAAGAGAAAAGGATTTAACAGGTAAGACTAAAATCCTCTTTTCTCTGTCTTCCAATACAGGTTACTGGTAACTTTGGGATATCCAACCATTGAGTTTCCTAGAGACGGTAAG
This sequence comes from Rhinophrynus dorsalis, assembly GCA_037306005.1. Taxonomy (NCBI): domain Eukaryota; kingdom Metazoa; phylum Chordata; class Amphibia; order Anura; family Rhinophrynidae; genus Rhinophrynus; species Rhinophrynus dorsalis. The sequence goes on along the minus strand of CM074722.1, from coordinate 148,925,329 downwards.
TAAGACAAGGACCAGGCGCAAGGCCCCCAAAGTCACCACAGCAGATATGAACCATCAGATCAGAGATAGCCCAACAAAACAATGAAGTGTCTACGGACACTGAACAGGGGTAACAACACCCCAAAACTGTTACACAGCATACTGAACTAGAGCCAACAGGGCTCAAAAGTGAAGGAAGCACCAAGAACTGAAAAAGATCCTAGACAGGCAAGACTGCCTCCAGGATCTTTCTCCCAAAGAAGGCATCAGCCGATGCCAGCACATCAACATGGTAGTGCTTTGAAAAGGTGTGCACTGACGACCAAGTGGCAGCCTTGCACAACTGATCAGCGGAGGCCTGATTCTTGAAAGCCCAAGAAGCTCCAATAGATCTGGTAGAATGAGCCGTAACCCGAAAGGGAACGGGCTTCTTCCATCGCTCGTAAGCCTTACAAATAGTGGACTTGATCCAAGACGCAATAGTCACTTTGGATGCAGGTCTTCCTGCCCTGGGTCCCTCAAGAATGATGAACAGCGAGTCAGATTGTCTAATGGACTCAGTGCGATGTACATAAAACTTAAGGCAATGCACCACATCTAACAAGTGGAGATCCCTCTCCTGGTCAGAGGTAGGGTCAAGGCAGAAAGAAGTCACCACAATCTCCTGATTGATGTGGAACTCAAAGACCACCTTTGGGAGAAACTCCTGAGAAGTGCGAAGCACCGTTCTGTCCTTGTGAAACACTAAATAGGGTGGCTTACAGGACAGAGCATGTATCTCCGCGACACGGCGAATGGACACGATCGCCAGGAGAAAGGCCATTTTCCATGTCAACAGGAGGAACAGTAGCCAAGGACTCAAAGGTAGGACGCTGAAGGACGCCCAAGACCAAATTAAGGTCCCACTGAGGAGCGGGAGTCTTAAAGACATGACGAGCATGAGCAATACCCTGGAAGAAAATATTGACATCAGGAAGAATAGCAATGCGCCTCTGAAAGAAAACAGAGAGAGCAGAAGTCTGAACCTTAAGGGAACTCAAGCTGAGGCCCTTATCCACACCATCCTGCAAGAAGGCCAGGACCGTAGGCAGATCAAAATCCTGAGAAAGATCCCTATCAGCACACCAAGATAGGAAGGTCGACCAAACACGATGGTAGGCCTTAGAAGAAACCGGTTTGCGGGCACTAAGCATGGTAGCCACCATACTAGAAGAAAAACCCTTCTTCTTCAGTATTGAGGATTCAATTTCCAAGCCGTCAAAGCTAAATGATGAACATCCTCCTTCCACAGGTAACCCTGTAGAAGAAGATCCAGACAGCAAGGGAGACGGCATGGCTTCGCCACTGACAGATCCAGAAGTTCCGGAAACCAAGCCTGCTGAGGCCAGTACGGAGCAATCAGAATGACTGGACAGCGCTCCAATATCAATTTCCGTAACACCCTGTGCAACATGGAAAGGGGAGGAAAGATGTGAGCCAGAGGAAATAACCAAGGAATGAACATGGCATCCACTGCTAGAGCTAGAGGATCCCTCCAAACAGAGGAGAACCGTGGGACCTTCCGGTTGTATCTTGTCACCATCAGGTCGATGCAAGGAAGACCCCACTTCTGAACGATGAGGGAGAACACCTCTGGGTGCAGTTCCCACTCTCCTCTGTCCACCGTGTGTTGGCTGAGGAAGTCTGCCATGACCGTTGTCTACGTCAGGAATGTGTACTGAGGATATGGCAGGAAAGTGTTCTTCTGCCGAGGACAAAATAGCCCTGACCTCTAACCAAGCGGTGAGACTTCTTGTTCTGCCCTCCTTGTTGACGTATGCCACGGCTGTGGCGTTGTCAGACTGTACCCGGGCTGGGCATTCTTCAGCTGGGAAGTCCAATGACGAAGGGCATGGAATATCGCCTGAAGCTCCAACACTTTGATGGAAAGGACAGATTCTTCCGGAGACCACCGACCCTGTGCATTCAGGCGACCCAGGGCCGCTCCCCATCTCAAGAGGCTGGCATCCGTCATCACTGTGGTCCAGAAGGAAACTAGGAGCATTTGCTCTTCAGCAGATTGGAGAGGTCGAGCCACAAGGACAAACTCAGTTCCACATGAAGAGGAAGTGACACCAACATTTTTGGAAGGCCTGGCTGACCCCTGCAAACCTGGCTCACGAATCTCTGGAGTTCCCTGGTGTGAGCCATGGCAAATGGAACTGCTTCAATGGTGGAGATGAATTTCCCCACTAGAGAGGACAGCTTCTTGGCTGGAACTGGATCCTGAGCCAGAATAGCAGAAACCCTGTGGGTGACCTAGTGAGCTACCTTGTCCGTGAGAAACACCATGCTCTGCTGAGTGTTGAAAAGAAGGCCCAGGAAGACCAGACGATGGGATGGGAAAAGATCCGACTTGTCCATGTTGATGATCCACCCATGATGGATAAGAGCATGAATGCAGTCCTGAACCTGCTGACGAAGAATATCCACAGAAGGGGCTTTCAGAAGCAGAGCTGTCCATGTAAGGAGTAACTCTGACGTCGTCCCAGTGAAGGACGAATACTAAAACTCCCAGGACCCGGTTGAAGACTTGAGGAGCTGTAGTCAGACCAAAGGGGAGAGCAGAAAATTTAAAGTGCCCTTGGTCGCAGGCAAATCTGAGATACTGCTGGCTCTCTGGATGAATGGCGATTTGTAGATATGCATCCTAAAGATCCAGAGAAGCAAGGAATTCCCCGGGGACATAGCGGTAATCACTGTCCTTAGGGACTCCTGGTGATAATGAGTCCTGATCACAAAGTAATTGAGATCTTTCAGATGCAAAATGGGACAACAACCGCCATCCTTCTTGGAGACCAAAAAGAGGTTTGAGTAAAAACTCATACATCTGTCCTGAACTGGAACCGGCTCTAGAACATCCTTGTCCAGAAGAGCCTGAATAGCACCGCTGAACAGATGGTGTTTCTCTGCGCCCTGAGGCATATGAGAAGGGAAAAAGCAAAAGGGAGGAAGAGAGACAAAAGGGATCCTGTACCCTTCCGTTACCAGTTGTAAAACAAACAGGTCCGCCACTGAATCCTCCCAGACGCAAACGGCCACCCACAGCAGAATGGGGCCCTGGGTTTGGTGAGTCATGCCGAAGGAGGCTTGGAAGCCTTGGCCTTGAAGGAGACCTTGGGCTTCCATTGCTGTTTAGGCTTGGAGGAGGCATGCGGAGCTGAGGGAACAGCCTGGTTCACCAGACTTGTCTCAGTCTGGAAGGAAAGAAAAAAATGATTACGCTTAAGTGGCGTTTTCTTCCTGGGGACCAAAGGCAGAAGGGTACTTTTACCCCCTGTGGCCTCACTAATCAGATCCTTAAGATCTGGCCCAAACAATGATGTGCCTTAAAAAGGCAAGGAGAGAAAGGCTTTCTTGGAAGCAGTGTCAGCAGGCCAGATCTTGAGCCAAAGAGCCCATCTGGCAACCACAGACATGGTGGAAACCCTAGCCCCAAACGGATGGCATCAAATAAGGCAGCAGAAACATAGTGCTGGGCCTCAGAAATGCTGGCAAGGAGGTGCAACTTATTCTAAGTAGGAGCACCCTGAAGGACAACCAGGGTGAGCTGTTCAGTCAGACCGCAATGGCCCGGTTAACCCATGCCTCAGCAAACGCCGGATGCATGGCAATCACAGCAGTGGCAAAAATTGACTTGAGGGAAACCTCAAGTTTCTTATCAGTCCAGTCCTTCAGAGCAGACGCATCAGAGACTGGTAAGGCAGTAGACTTAGATAACCTGGAAATAGAAGCATCCACTTTGGGAGGATGAACCCACTGAGTAAAAGCGGTCTCAGAAAAGGGATAAAGCCTGGCAAATTTCTTGGACACAGAGGGTTTCTGTCAGTACCTTATGCGGCGGCTGCTCGAGCTGACCCACAAGTTTTTCTGGAGGCTCCAGCCACATTGCCCTTCCTTTGAGGCTGCCTCCGGTGAGGCAGGCTCGTGTTGGCGGCTCAGCTGCTGGGACGCGGCGTGCGGCTCAGCAGCATCCCCTGCTGGCGGGCAGCAGCAGTCTTGTCTTTCTTGGCGCACGTCCAGACGTGCGCTCCATTTAAAGTGACAGCCACCTCTTGGCTGCTCCTCCTCTTCCTGTCCCTCTACCTATTTGAAATGTTTGGACACAGGGCTTAGTTGCCCTTTCATTTGTGTCCAGTGCAGTTCTAGTGTTTGGGCTCAGTGTATGAATCGGCTTGTCTGACTAACTGATTTGGTGCTGACCTGTGGCTCTGTCCGAGTACCTGCTCTGTGTATGACCCCTGGCTTGTTGAACATCCATTCTGGTGCAGACCTGCAGCTCTGGCAGACTAACAGTTCTGTGTGTTGTTCCTGGCTTTGGCTGACTACCCACTACGTGTATGACCTCTGGCTTGTCTGACTATCCGTTCTGGTGTTCACCTGGGGCTCTGTCCACTGCGTATCCAGCATACCAACGCTTCAGTGGACATTCTTCCTGGTGCAAACCGGTGGCTCTGGCTGATGACCCCTTCTGTGCATGACCTCTGGCTTGTCTGACCACCCTATCTAGTGCTGACCGTTGGCGTTATCTACTACCTTGCTTGTGGCCTTCCATTCTGTGAATAACCAACCCGGTGCAGGCTTGGGGCTCTGGTAGACTCCCTCCTATTACCTCACTACTTTGCTGGTTCTCTCTGGTGTGGACCTGAGAGTTGGTTACCCCTATCTCTGTCTGGCTACTCCCAGATGCGGACCCTCCTGTTCCATTGTTGGGACATGGTTATCGAGAGAGCACACTGTAGCAGGCTTCTATTTCTGGTAGTCTTCTCTTGCACCATTTATATAAATCTCTTTAACTTGCATAGTTTACTGTCTTGTGATATCTCTGTACACTTGTTGCCTGAATAAAGTTGGTGTTACCTTTAGTACTTGTCCTGTGCTTCCTTGTTGATACCGTGACAGTTTCCTGTCTGGGGATTTCACTCCTTAGACACAAGGTGGTCAAGAGTGGGGTTAGATGGAAAGTAAGGGGCTTTTTAGGCTCCTTGAACACATCAGATAGGTCAGAAGGAACCTCCTGAACTAAGGGAATGTTAAGAGTAGGCAAGACAGCCCTGATCAGGCCCTCAGCGGAGGGCTTAGGATCAGTCTCAAATGGATCCCCAAAAAACTGAGAGGTGCCCACAACAGAAAATTCCTCACCATCTGAATCCACCAGCAGTTCCTCTTCAGAGGAATCTGACACGTCAGGTATTCCCTGACGTTTGGGCAGGGAAGACTTGACTGAGGAGGGGGCCTGCCAAGAATGAAAGGTACCCTGTAACTGGGATGGAAAGAGTTGCAATGTGGACCTAAGGTCCCTAGTAGCAGCCTTGAACTCTTGCACCCAAACTGGCTCTAATGCATGGCTGGAGGTCCCTGGAATACTTTCAGGGACATCAGAACATGCTGGGCATAAGTGACCTGAGAATTCTCTAGAAAGCCCTGAATGACAGGAAGAGCAATGCGCAATGGGAGATACAGAGACACCAGCCTGCTTAGTCTTAGGTCTGGCCCCAAGTTCCAGAGGTATAGACAGACATTCTCACAGTGTCAAATAACCTGTATAAGAAATCACCCAATTATAGTGTGTAGGATAAAAGTTTCAACCCAGAAATTGCTAAAATAAACATATCTGGCAGGCGAAGGGTTAATCAGCAGAGGAGAGAAGGAGAGTCCAAGCCCTGCATAGGATACTAGTTCTGGAAAGAGCACAAAATGGCTGCCGTGGCGGGAGCCAATCAGAAATGAGCGCGCAAAGCAAGCGCTCATGAGAAATGTAGTATTCCCAGAAAAGTAACCCAAACAATGCCCAAAGCCCCCTGAGCCCCCCAACACACTAGAAACATGAACCAGATGATAGAGCAAGGGCAGACAAGTAAAATGAGCCATCTCTGAAGTCGCTAGGTTAAACGGTTACAGAAATATGTCCCAAACAGGACAGTCCCATAGAAGTGAATGGAGCAATGGCGTCTATGCGGTAAAGTGCGCAAACTCAAATTTTACAAGATTGAGTGTAAATCTAAAATGCCTAAAACAGCATTAGAACATATTAGGACACCCAAAAAACACTAAACCAGTAGGAAAAGTGTTAGAATCCCCCACCAAAAGTCAGCCCAGCAACTAAAGGGTTAAGTTACCACATAAACCTGCTCCAAACACCCAACAGACATACAGATAGACCCAGTAAGTGCAGGAGTGTGCAATAGGAACTCCAAATGAAAACACCCCTGTGTGGAGGGGCACTGTGGGACAAGTGGACTTGCAGCACTCAAAGGGTTGCTCACCTTTCCTGCAGATCTTCTGTCTTCAGATTACCATGTAGTAAGAAGTAACCTCAGTGGGTAACTCCCGGGGAAGCACTTGGAATCAAGATTTTCCCACTCAGGACTTAAGGTCCACAAAAAAGCACCTGGATACTGAGCTAGCCACATCTAAGGGCATCGTCCGTTATGGTAATCCATCTAATGGTGGTATTCCATATCTAACAGAAAAATAAAAAAAAGTTTCTAAAACTATAGCAGAACTGTTCTCTTGCCTGTGTTATCTTCACCAAGGAACAAATCTTTCTGGAGCTGGTTGGCTAACTGCAGCCAAGGAGGGAAGGTAGGCTCCACCCCCTACAATCAATTCTAGAATTGTTCCTGCCTACTTAAAGGGGTGGATCGCCTACCCCAAAGTTACCAGTAACCTGTATTGGACGACAGAGAAATAACGCTGCAATTGGATCTTTTCTCATCTCAGAGACATGTACTTGCATTCTTCCACACTACATATTATAATTTTGCAACAGAAATATATGCCAACTTCCAAAGTCTGGGGTTTTATAGAGTATATCTACCTCTCTAATTACGAGGAATGGAAACTAACTTTCTATAGGTACTATATCAATCTTATCTTCACTCCACTACTACCCGATATTCAAACAGGGCATGGAGACTCTAGTAACCAAAACTGTACTAGATGAGGCCTCACACCAAGGATTTATGCAGAGGTGAAATTATATTCCTGTCCTGTGCATCTATACCTCTTTTTATGCAGGATAGTACCATATTTGCTCTTGCAAATGCATAACCTTAGATTTATCTACACTGAACATCATCTGGCCCTTTTGCTGCCCCTCATCTGGGTTTATCTAAATCTGTCTACAGAGAAAAAAATATCCTGCACTATATGTTTTACTTACATAGTTTAGTGTCATCATCAAGTAGTGAGACATTGCTTTCAATTCCTTATAGATCATTAACAAATTAAAAAAGCATTAGGCCCAGTACTGAGCCATATGGCACCCCACTTACAACTTTAGACCAACTAGAAATCACTCTGCTATCTAACATTAAACCAGATCTCTATCCATGCACAGATCTCACCACCCAAACTGAACCGTTTTAATTTATGCAGTAACCTTTTGTGAGGAACAGTATCAAAGTCTAAGTATACTACTTCATCAGCAATTCCCTTGTTCTGATTACTAAATACCCTTTTGTAATATGCAAATAAATTAGTTTGACAAGATCTATTCTTCATAAAACCATGCTGGCTCCTACTACTACCACCACCACCACCACCATCATCAAAGAATTGTACCAAGAAAGACACATTGAGATTGTCTCTCGTTTTCAAATATATCCTGGGGTAAAGAAAGGCATACCCCTTCTCTTTCTATTAATCAAATCACTCCTAAAAAGTGAATAACCCTCTAGATTAACCGCCCAGTCATATGTATCATCTAACCAGGTTTCAGACATACAAATTAGATCACACTCCTCATACACTGCAATCAGTTCCAGTTCCCACATCTTACCAGTCAGACTATAAGCATTTAAGAAGCATACATTTTATGTTACTGACATTCAGAAGAATTGCATTCTTTGAAATATGCATTTTTAGGTTGTAACATAGGCACCTCCATATTACATGAACTAGCCCATCCTCCCTCTCAACCCCATACTTCCTATTGCTTCTAAAATTCTAGATTTGCTCTTAAAAAAATGGTATCTGGTAATCATTGTAGCCATAGCATAAATTTGATTAAAACTGTCCAGAGATCCTCCAGCCATAGCTGAAACTCAAATTGCTCAACAGATTTAAACTAGAAAAAAATTCATGCAAATGCCTTGAACATATCTATTAATTTGAGGGTGCATTCTAAACTTTGGCAGCAATATCATACTCTTCACCCTACTTCAGATGCATGATCTAGTTATTCATTTCACCAAAATGCCCGTTTCACCTTTCTCCTGTTTCTCTCTCATATCTTACCCTAGTTCCTTTATTCTTAGGTTGACGGACTATCAGTTTTACTCAGCACATGCTACTAAGAATCTCTGTATCCAACACTACAGTTACGTATTTTGGGTAACCCCAATGTACAATTATTTTTCTTGCTGTACTGGTATAACTCCATTTTCTCAACTTTTTATTTTGTTGAAGAAGATCTTTATACGTTAGTACCAGTGTGTATTTTAAAACTGATTCTTGATGATGATGAAAGCAGGTATTTGTAGTCACTCAACAGGTGAAGATCAAAAAGTTGGGTAAAAGCCTCTGGCGGCAGCATTGAATGAAAATCATATCCTAAGAATATGTGGCTTTCAAGTGGCTAAAATTAATTTCCCTAGGTGACCTTCATACAGCAGTTTGGTGTGTGTATATATTGCATTATGTCTACATTTTATTGTATATAGTAGTCTCTATGGAAGTTTGTCTCTAGTTCACACCTCCTGGGTTTTGAAAGAACTCAATGTGGGGGAAACATGCATTTTCATCTTTAGAGATCTTAGTGCATAGGCTCTATAGAATAACACAGGAACTGTTGAAGTGATAAACTGGAGAAGTCATCTCCACTTTATAACCTCTATCACTGCTTAGTGAATCTCTCACAATGACTCAAAGATCACTTGTCTTTTTCAGATTGTAAAATGATACAACTAGCAGTGGAATACAAGAAAGATCAAAAGCTACTAAAGAATAGATGTAATGAACTAATGTTTGAAGGACACCTACTTACGTTTGTTAAATAAATTAAGAGCCATCTTTTCTTCTGGTATAATTTGCTTTTAAAGGGCAAAGCATTGTAGATATAGATGTAAAAATGTTGGGACATCTAGGAGATCAGAGCAGGAGTAAAATAAGAGCTGGATTGCAACCATATCAGTAGGTGATTGAGTGCTGCTCCGCCCTTCTGCTCAGTGGGAGGCACAGTACATCAACCCCACTGGTGAATTATTGCTTAAGTATAACTGGAACAGACTGCACCAAAGTGAAGAGATAAAAAAATCTCATTGAGTTAAATAGGGCCTTCAACTCCCAGAACGCTAAAAATTTCTCCAAATCGTTGTTTCTCAATGTCTAAAAATCATTATTTCTCAATGTGTTGGAAAATTCCCTAGATTTCAAGGTGCTAAATTCCCCACTTAAACCAACAGGAATGTGTCCGTTATGATGCAGTTGTCTTGTTCCAGAACTGGGGGTGTGACTGATGAGCAGGGCACTGGGGAGACATTTTAGGTTATTTCATGACCTATTGCTGGTTCTTTATGCAACTGAATAAATTATTTAGTGCAAGACCAAAGTACTTTATTTGCACAGATTAATGTCTAAACACATACACTGAAGTTTAAACAAATATTTTTGCGAGATTTATTGCTGTGGAGCAAAGTAATATACTTCAATACACACCGCACAGCATGCCATCCTAAAAAAGAGGGACAACAGGGTGGGAAAGAGTGACAAAGGGATTTGAGTCTCAAAGAGGGACTCTCCCGCCTAAAAAGGGACACTTGGGAAGGTGTGCTGCAATCACCACCCAATTAAAAACACACACACACACACACACACACACACACACACACACACAGCCAATTAAGGTTACAATCCATCCAGCGCACAATTCAAGCCTGCTAATCCCCCCCCCAAGTGGTTCACATCTCTATCGTCTACATACCCATGATGCAAACTATCAGTAATAATTGCTATGAGATGTGATGTAGCAGGTTGTGGCGGGGTGCAAAACAGTGGGAGGACAGGAAGTAATTGGAGGTTGTGAGTTTGTTTTTTTGTGTAAAGTCCGTCTATATTCATAGTGATACCTGGATGATGGGGTTACAGTTAAACTGTGTAAGGGTAAGAGAGAGAGAACAATTTCACGACAAAGGGAGTAGATACAATTTATACCACATATAAGTAGGGGTGGATGAAAAGCCCCATTATTTCCTTGTGGGAAATCTGGCTTTTTCTGGAAACATTCCAACATATAGAAACCATCTAAAATATCCTCCCCTTTTACAGGAACACAATGTTATTACCAGCTGTAACTTTTCTGGTTCCTTCTGAGGAGTGTGGTCTTAGCTATACCAGAGCAGTCAAACAAGGCTGAAGGTCGGTATATGTGGTTCTAGCTACCAATGCACTGAAACAAGGCTGAGAGTTCAGTGTATGGTTTTGGCTACAGATGCACAACACAAGGGTTAGTATGTGTGTTTCTTTGGCTACCAGTGCAGTGTGACATGGTTGGGTGGGGGAGGGGTCGGTATCTGTGGTTCTATGGCGACCATGGGATAAAATTCAAGACATCTCTAGCTGAGGTGGGAATATCTCATTTAATGTCAGGTGATAATGTCCCAGTTAGATGAAATGGAATTGGAGAAAGAGAAAAGGATATCAGCAGGGCAGGCTATACTATGTAAAGGTGAGAGTAGGGCAGAGATCTCATTTTCTGCCACAGGAAAGGACAGACAGAGATGGAGGACAGAGGCAAGGCAGGAAAGATAAGATTTGGTGCTGTCTGTTTCTTTAAATGGAGTGGTATGATCTTGTATTATAAATAAAGATGCAGTAATGTGTGTGGAAGGGCAGAAAAAAAAAGTTAAATTAGTATGCTGGATAATAGAAGGAAAATATACTATAAGTCAGTGAAGACAAAAGTGTAAGAGGTATGGCTAATGTGCATAGAAACAGACGTTAATCTTATATTCTCTATGTATTTCAGTATGTCCTACATGCACACAAATTTGCCTTTTGTCTGGGACTGGTGGATATCAACAGTACAATACTATATCTTACAGGTATCTTTGCTGTCCTCATCCTGTTGCTCATAAGCCTGAGATACAGTATGTACCCCGACATACACAGATCTTACATTGTTGATCAGACTGTCAGCCATGTTACTTTCATCAGTGTAACTCTGCCCCAGGTAATCCAGAGCAGATCCTATGAGATCCTTACAGATTCCTGGCAGATGGGAATCGGAAGGGTTTGAACAAATACTGGATTTACTTAGAAAGCTGTTGGATTTCATCATCAGACCTGTTGATAAAGTAATGAGAAAAGGCATGAATCAGACACTTGGAAGATACTCTGGAAGCAGACTGTGAAAATACACTGGTTTCCTTTACTATCTAGTATTCTTATAGCATTGATATTTATACTGTGTTCACTCCGTGGATGCTAGAAAGGTTTTCAATGTATCCAAGAGTCAAAAGTTGGGGCAGGCAATGTGATGCCCTCCATCTGTTGCCAGTACAACTACCAACATCCCCTACTATGCAATAACTGGAGCAGAATGATTATAGTTGTGGCCCAGCAGCAGCTGACGGGCCTTGTTTTAGATCAGCGGTTCTCAACCTGTGGGTCGGGACCCCTTTGGGGGTCGAATGACGATTTGCCAGGGGTCGCCTAAAACCATCAGATATTTATATTCCGATTCATAACAGTAGCAAAATTACAGCGATGAAAGAGCAACGAAAATAATTTTACTGTTAGGGGTTGCCACAACTTGGGAAATTTTATCAAAGGGTCGCGGCACTAGAAAGGTTGAGAACCGCTGTTTTAGATAAAGGGTACAATTGTTAGTGTTACGGTGAGAATTTATTTCACGGTAAAGGGTCAGTAAAAAGTACAGGAACCAGTGCTGTAAGGCTGTGTTTAACCCTTACAGTGCCAGAGGGATTTCCAACACATTGTGACAGCCTTCTGGTACTGAAAAGGTTAGACATAAATGTGTTTAAATAAAAATGTAATCATAAGTTTCATGCTAACCACTGTATCTAGTTTTCCTGGTTAAAACTAACAAGTCACCTAACAGTGAGTGGCTGTATAATATTTATTAGGATACACTGGCAGCAGCATAAATAATTTACCTGATGAATGTCCAGACTGTAAACTCTGAATTGGGTGGACTCTGATTTCATACAGACACCCAGAAATCCTCCTGTTCTTCATTAGACTTCTGCAAGGAACAAACATCATCATTGATAGTCTGTAGGAGAATACACACATATAAGGCTACCCAGCCCGCAAAAGGGGCCCCTCCCGAGGCACCTGGCACACCAAGGGGCCCCTCCCGAGGCACCTGGACCGCCAAGGGGCCCCTCCCGAGGCACCTGGCCCGCCAAGGGGCCCCGTGCCTCGGCGCCTGGCCCGCCAAGGGGACCCTCCCGAGGCACCCGGCCTGCAAAGGGGACCCTCCCAGAGGCACCCGGCCTGCAAAGGGGACCCTCCCGAGATACCTAGCCCAGCAAGGGGACCCTCCCAAGGCAACTAGTTCAGCAAGGACAGTATGTGAATAAACACTATGCCCAGTCAAGTAAGCAGACATACACGGTGGTGTGTTCTGTACATGTCCTACAAAATTGTGAAGAAGCGAGTTAGTACATTGGCCATTCCCATAAATTGCCTTCCATTTTACCTGCGTCTAGAGAAACTGGACACGGACGAATTTGATAGGTCTGGTTCCCATTCATCTCCTGGATCATAGAATATATCATCATCTTTCGTACCACAGTTACTCTGAAAACACACGAGAAAAGGTGATTTTTACACTTACCGATAAATCCTTTTCTCTTAGTTCATTGATGGATGCAGGGACCATGGGGTTAAGCAGCGTGCCTATAGGAGACAGGGCACTAAGAAAAACCTCTCCCATTTCCTAACCCCTCCCCCAGCAGCTCAACTGTTTGTTTTTGTTTAGCAGAGTCAAGAAGGGAATAAAAACTAAAACAGAGCCACCAAGAACATCAGGGCAGTCCCAAAAATAGTGGCATTTTGAGATGTCAAAAAAGTTAACTTTGTAGAACTTTGTGAAACTGTGAACAGATGACTATGTTGCTGCTTCACATAACTGGTCAACAGCAGCTTGATTCTTCAACACCCATGATGTACTGATGGACCTAGTCGAATCAGCTGTGATCCTGAATGGTGCTGGAACAGAATTTAGTCTGTATGCTTGTCTAATAGTCTGTTTAAGCCATGTGGCAATAGTTGTCTTAGATACTGTCTGCCCTTCGTAGGGCCTTTTGGGATAACAAAGTATCAGATGTCCTAAAAGATTTCATAACTTGGACATATTGTCGTAGACAATAGACTACATCTAATGTATGGACAGATTCCTCTTTTCTTTTAGAAGGGTTAGGACATAAGAGAGGTAGAAACACTTCCTGATTTATGTGGAATGTTGAAACCACTTTTGGTTGGAACACCGGAACATTCCTTAAAACAACTTCAGCTTGATGAAAGATGATGTGCAGTGAAACCCTTCTTGTTGATACAATTGCTGTGAGAAACACTGTTTTGAAGGTCAGATCTTTAATAGATGCTGATAATAATGATTCAAACTGAGAGGATTGAAAAGCCTCTAGTACCAAATTTACATTCCATGGAGGAGTAGTGTCTCTGTATGGAGGAACTATTCTGTTTACCCCTGAAGAAATGTTTGAATTTCGGGGGATATAAGCAATTTTTCTCTTAAAAAGAACCGAGAGTGCCAAAACGAACTTTTAGAGTGTTAACCCTTAGACTTTTTTTGTAGGCAAAAACTCTAAGAAAGAAAGATTAATGAATAATGGCTCTAGACCCTTGTTAGAACAGAAAGAAAAATATATATCTTCCAAATAAGACAATACATTTTGGCAGACACAGTTTTGTGAGCTCTGTGAATGACTTGAGAACTCGAATCCCTTGTTCTTTAATATTTGGGTTTCAAGTTCCACGCTGTTAAATCTAGATTGAGTAGGCCGTGGTGGTAAATTGGCCCTTGAAATAAGACATCTGGAATCTGAGGAAGATACCACTGCTCTGTAATTAACATAGCTGTCAGGTGATGAAACCAAGATTTTCTTGGCCAAAATGGAGCTATGAGAATGGTGTGTACTTTCTCTTCCTTCATTTTGTGGAGGATTCTGAGAATCATAGCTAATAGAGGGAATGACCACACTAATCTGTAATTCCATGGAATTGTTAGGGCAACCACTGCTATTGCTTATGAGTCTCTTGCTCAGTCTCTTGGCAGTAATCTGTCTCTTCTTAACGCCATCATGTCTATTACGGATACCAATTGATGGGAATGGGAAGGTTCTTCAAAATGTTTGTCCATGCTGACAGTGTGCTGTATATTGCCTGTAACTCATGAATATTTATAGGTAGATATGATTGACCCCGAACAGAGATGTGTTCGTACACTGCTCCCATCTGTAGTAACTATTTTCCATTCAGTTATAGAGAAATGTTTCCTGTGAACAGGTTTGGACTTCTGAGCCACAAATGCAGTGTATGTCTGGTGGTCTGTGACATAGTCATCATGTGATGAAGATGGTTTGGATTTTTGGACCAATTTCACAGTAGTTCCAATTGTAGTGGCCTCATGTGAAACTGAGCAAAGGGAACTGCCTCTATTGTGGATATCATTTTCACGACAGTCATCATCCAGTGCCTGACTAAGATTTCTGGTTGGGTGAGAAACATCTGGATTTTCTCCTGAAAATCTGAAATTTTGTCTTGAGGTAATGTCACCTATTGCCTTTCGGTATCAGTCCTAGGAATAGAATCTTTTGAGACAGTATCAGTTGGGATTTGTTTAGGTTAGCAATCCAACCATGACTCTTAGTTTTAGCAAGGTTAGATGAAAGATGTTGAATTAACTCTTGGGACAGAGCTTTTAGTAACAGATCATCCAGGAATGGAGTCCGCTTTACACTCTTGGATTGGACGTGTGCTATAAGAGGAGCCATCACCTTGGTATACACTCTTTGTGTTGTGGGTAGTAGAAAGAGTAGTGCCACAAACTGACAGTGTTGGTTTTTGAATGGCAAACCTGAGGTATTGCCAATGTTTAGGCCATATAGGGATATGTAGGTACGCATCTTTGATGTCTAAAGAGATCATGAATTCCTCTGGTTCCATGGCTGGTATCAGTGACTTGATAAATTCCATTTTGAATTTGGGTAGTCTGAGGAATTGGCTCAGTGCTTTTAGATCAAGGACTGGACATTACCATAAAAAGATTGTAATAAAAGCAACTGAACTTTTGATACAGGGATTATCACCTCATTCTCTAGGAATTTCAGGATCGCTTGATGAAATGCTTGCTGAAGAATATTTTCTTTGGGTATTCTGGATATGAAAAATTGAGGTGGTGGTAGTGTTGTGAATGACATCCTGTACCCTTCTTGTATTAAATGAAGTATTCATTCATCTGAGATTGACATCCTCCATTGTTGAAAATAGTGCTGAGTGCAGGATCTCTGGGTGCCTCCGGGACCTCAACTTCATGCTATGATGGGTTTAGACTCAGATGTCTTGGGCACATTTTTCTTTTGAACCCTAGCTGGTTTTGTTTTAACATAACAAAAGGAATCTCCTGACTTGTTATGTGATGCTTGTCTGGAAGAGCTTTTACAGTGATATGCAAAGGATTTCTTCTTGAAATCAAATTATTTTGAGGTGAAAAGGTACTTTTCTCCAGTAGCTTGAGTGACAATTTTGTCAAGTTCTGAGCCGAACAGTAATGACCCTTTAAATGGTAAAGCTACAAAAAATTTTTGGAGACAGAATCTGTATTACATTCCCTTAGCCACAGTGTACATTGTGCTGTAACAGTAGTAGCTAAACATTTAGCTGATATTTTGGCTATTTTAAAGGCCACTTTACCTATATAGGTGGTGGCTTTGTGTAGGTAACCCATTAAAGGTAGGATATCCTCATGGGGTGTATTATCTTGTATAGCTTGTATGGTTTGTGTTTGCCAAGCCTCTGCCACTCTGGATGCCCATGCTTATGCAAATTAAGCTCTAATGATAGCTACAGAAACAGAGAACAGAGTGTAAATCTGAGCAAATCTGTTAAGTTTCTTGGGACCTAGACCTCCTGAAATAAATCGCACCCACCAGATATCGAAAAGGTAGAGCCACCTTGTGCAGAAGTGTGAAACCTTCTTATAACGCTAGTTTATCCATACAATGAGGAGACTTGAATCTGGACTTTCATCAAAAGTTCATAATTTATTAATATGCTTTTCAGTGGTGGATAACAGAACTTAACAGATGTGGTTTTAGATGGCTCTACGACCTGTTCTTTTCAGTTTGCTGCAATGTTACTGTGGGAAAGTGCACATCCACTAGTGCATGAAAGTCCTGGGTTTGAATTATACCTTGTTGGCAAATTATACCACTATTAAACTGGTCCTATTTAGTTGTCTTCTCCTCCCTTGGGTCTGCAATAGTGGTAGAATTACTGTGAAAAAATATTACAATTTAAACTATATTGTCCCAAAAGAACTAATATTTTGAAATAGCGTTCCCCCAATTAAATTATCCTCAGTGCAAAATGTTAAATAATGCTCCAATGGAGCAAGTTTAAGATGCAGTGAGTTGTCAATTTGTTTTCAGGCAATGTGCGCTCTGTTAGATTACAGGGCTATAAATGGTAAAAATGCCCCAATGGAGATTGTTTGTAGAACAGAGAGCTTTCCCTTTTTGGTAACTTGTGAATTACTTCTCCAGCAGAGCTAGAGTAAGGGTGAATGCTGCCATTATCCACGGAGGTAATTGTTAGTGCAAGCACAAGTGAGGAAGGCAGACTAAATATGTCTAAATAAACAGAGGAGAAGGAAAATGACTGAAAATAACTACCATATAACTCAACCTCCATCGATGAATAGAGGGGAAAGCTACAAGGAAAATGTCACCTTTGTCTTCACAGAGCCCATGGAGAAGGTTTCTTGACTGATGTCAAGCTTCTACCCTCTCAGCCAATGGCTAAGCTTGGGAGTCCACAAATTTAATATTTTTCACTGCCCAATCATAACAAGTCTAAGAAACAGTGGAGTTAACAATAAGAGCTCTTCCCCCAAAGTGAGGGCCCTCAGAAGCTTGAAGAATAAATAAAAATACAATTATAAGAAATATGAAGAAACCCTGGACCTCCTGAGGGACACTCTTTAAAAACGAACAGTTGAACTGCAGGGGGAGGGGTTAGCAACTAGGAAGTGGAAGGAGTTTTTCTTAGATTGCCATGCCTCCTATAGCACGCTGCTGAACCCCATGGTTCCTACATCCCTCAATGGGAGGCAGCACAGTGGCTCAGTGGTTAGCATTGTTGCCTTGCAGCGCTGGGGTCCTGGGTTCAAATCCCACCAAGGACAACATCTGCAATGAGTTTGTATGTTCTCACTGTGTTTGCGTGGGTTTCCTCCGGGTACTCCGGTTTCCTCCCACACTCCAAAAACATACTGATAGGTGAATTTAGATTGTGAGCCCCAATGGGGACAGGAACCAATATGAGTGTAAAGCGCTGCGGAATCTGTGTGCGCTATATAAATAAAGCATTATTATTATTATTATTAAGTAAAATATGAGCAATTCTGGAGCATATCAACTGCAAATTGGGGCTAAATAAAAATTTGCATTAATTCAAATGTGGCTTTTAACACCTTAAATGCTAGTGATCTCCAATGCACTGTGCAGCAACATTGGAGAGGTTAAAAGAGGATTTTAGTCTTACCTGTTAAATCCATTTCTTAGGCCATACAGGTTACTGGTAACTCCGGGTAGGCGATCCGCCTCTTTATGGAGGCAGGAACAATTCTAGAATTGTATGCAAGGGGTGGAGCCTACCTTCCCTCCTTGGATGCAGCTAGCCAACCAGTTCCAGAAAGATTTGAGACACTAAATATTGACTAGAAAGTAGAAGGGAAAGAAGACTCCTTTGCGCATGACCCCGAAGGACCCCCACAGTCTGCCACAGGAGAGCCAAGCATCGTCCCTTGACAGGGTGGGAGACCAGTAACCTGTATGGACTAAGAGAAAAGAATTTAACAGGTAAGACTAAAACCCTCTTTTCTCTGTCGTCCAATACAGGCTACTGTTAACTCTGGGATGTCCAACCATTGAGTTTCCCAGAGGCGGGAAGTAAGGCAAGGACCAGGCGCAAGGCCCCCAAAGTCACCAGAGCAGATATGAACCATCAGATCAGAGATAGCCCAACAAACAATGACATGTCAATGGACATTGAACAGGGTAACAACACCCTAACTGTTACACAGCACACGGAACTAGAGCCGACGGGGCTAAAAAGTGAAGCACCAAGAACCGAAGAAAAACCTAGACAGGCAAAACTGCCTCCAGGATTTTCCTCCCAAAGCTGGCATCAGCCGATGCCAGTACATCAACACAGTAATGCTTCGAAAAGGTGTGCACAGACGACCAAGTGGCAGCCTTGCACAACTGATCAGCAGAGGCCTGATTCTTGTAAGCCCAAGAGACCCCAATAGATCGAGTAGAATGAGCAGTGACCCTGAAAGGGACAGGCTTCTTCCTCAGCTCATAAGCCTTATGAATAGTGGACTTGATCCAAGAAGCAATAGTCACCTTGGATGCAGGTCCTCCTGCCTTGATTGCCTGATAGACTCAGTGCGATGTACATAAAACTTGAGAAAACGCACCACGTCTAACAAGTGGAGATATCTCTCCTTGTCAGAGCCGGGGTCAGGGCAGAAAGAGGGCACCACAATCTCCTGATTGATGTGGAACTCAGAAACCGCCTTCGGGAGAAACTCCTGAGAGGTGCGAAGCACCGCCTTATCCTTGTGAAACACCAAATAGGGTGGTTTACAGGACAGAGCATGTAACGCCACAACATGGCGTACAGACACAATCGCCAGGAGAAAGGCCATTTTCCACGTCAACAGGCGTAGAGGAATAGTAGCCAAGGACTCAAACGGAGGGCAATGAGGAACGCCCAAAACCAAGTTAAGATTCCATGGAGAAGCAGGAATCTTGAAGGCAGGATGAGTATGAGCAACGCCCTGGAAGAAAACCTTGACATCAGGAAGGATGGCAATGCGTCTCTGAAAGAAAACAGAAAGAGCAGACATCTGAATTTTAACGGAACTCAAACTGAGGCCCTTATCCACACCATCCTGCAAAAAGGCCAGGACCGTAGGCAGATCAAACTCCTGAGACAGGTCCTTGTCAGACACCAAGATAGGAAGGTCGACCAGACACAATGGTAGATCTTGGAAGAAACATGTTTGTGAGCACTGAGCATAGTAGCCACCACACCAGAAGAAAACCCTTTCTTACTCAATATTGAGGATTCAATTTCCAAGCCGGCAAAGCTAGCCGATGAACATCCTCCTTCCACAGGTAACCCTGTAGAAGAAGATCCGGACAGCAAGGGAGCCGGAATGGCTCCGCCACTGACAGATACAGAAGCTCAGAAAACCAAGCCTAGCGAGGCCAGTATGGAGCAATCAGAATGACTGGACAACACTCCAGTCATAATTTCCGTAACACCCTGTGCAACATGGGGAGGGGAGGAAAGATGTAGGCCAGAGGGAATAACCAAGGAATGGACATTG
This sequence comes from Rhinophrynus dorsalis, assembly GCA_037306005.1. Classification (NCBI taxonomy): domain Eukaryota; kingdom Metazoa; phylum Chordata; class Amphibia; order Anura; family Rhinophrynidae; genus Rhinophrynus; species Rhinophrynus dorsalis. The sequence goes on along the minus strand of CM074722.1, from coordinate 148,905,699 downwards.
CATCCAGAGCTAGAGGGTCCCTCCATCGAGAGCAGAACCTCGGAACCTGCCTGTTGTGTCTTGTCGACATCAGGTCGATATAAGGAAAACCCCATTTCTGAACAATGAAGGTGAGCACCCCTGGGTGCAGCTCCCACTCTCCGCTGTCCACTGTGTGGCGACTCGGTGGAGGACAGACACTAAGGCTCCCAGGATCCGGTTGAAGACCCTCAAATGAATGCCAAACCAGCAGCTAAAGGGTTAAATACCACATAAACCTGCTCCAAACACCCAACAGACATACAGATAGACACAGTGAGTGCTGGAGTGTGCAATAGGAACTCCAAATGAAAAACACCTGTGCAGAGGGGCACTGTGGGACAAGTGGACCTGCAGCACTCAAAGGGTTGCTCACCTTTCCTGCAGATCTTCTGTCTTCAGATTACCATGTTTAAAGAAGAAGCCTCAGTGGGCGACTCCTGAGGAAAGAACTTGTAGCCAAGATTTTCCCCCCCAGGGCTTAAAGTCCACAAAAAGCACCTGGTCACTGAGATAGCCACATCTAAGGGCACTGTCAGTTATGGTAATCCGCCTAATGGTGGTATTCCATTTCTAACAGAAAAATAAAAAACTTCTAAAGCTATAGCAGAACTGTTCTCTTTCTTGTGTTATCTTCACCAAGTAACAAATCTTTCTGGAGCTGGTTGGCTAACTGCAGCCAAGGAGAGAAGGTAGGCTCCAACCCCTGCATACAATTCTAGAATTGTTCCTGCCAACTTAAAGGGGCGGATCGCCTACCCAGAGTTACCAGTAAACTGTATTGGATGACAGAGAAAATCCCCATGTAAATCAATGAGAACTACGTTCCCCCTTATAGAGCAGTTGGTTTGTGCCAGAATTGCTCATCTTTACTATCTGGACATGGCTCTAAATGTACACAGCCTTTTCAAACCTCATAAGTCTAATCCTTCATGTGTGCAAGTCTCAAACAGCAGCTTAGCACTAACCTCGTATAATTCTTTCATGGCAGCCAGCTTGTATTCAAACTTCTCTAGGTTCCAGAACGTAACAATTCCCAGCTTCAGGTTTTTGACCTGTATCTGTACTGCATTTTCAGGCATATTTTCCTTATTAGCTGCATCATGCCTGGAACAATAATAAAGCTTTTTAACATGTCCTTTTCACAAAAATAAAACTATGTTAACCCCTTGACACCAGAGGTGTGTGCAACACATTGCAACACCCTCTCTGGTCCTCATGGGATTAAGAGATCACTATGTTCAGGTGTGTGCTTGTGGTTTTTCAGGGTTTTACTCTATTTTATATTTTTTCCCTCACCCAGTTCACATTGTCAGTGCAAGATGTCATATCTGAGCCAATAAAAAGCCATTTTAAGGGCAGAAGGTCTGTGTTTAGGAAACTAAAGTGAATCAGTTCTGGAGAAAATTAACTGCATCATAGGGAACAAATAAGCACTATATTCATTGATTTATCTGGGTGATTAAATGCTTTGCAATGCATCAGAGATCTCTCTAGCATTGTGTTAAAAGCATTTAAATCACTGGGAAATTTCATGTGTCCCCTATGGAGCAGATGCTTTGCTGCAGAATACACAGCACAAAACCTTGATAATTATCCCCCAACATTCCAATCCAATCACACTCTGCAGGGAAATTTGTCACCTCTGATGTATTAGCAATCCTAATCCTTCCCTGCACATCAATGTAGTGTGATCAACACCTCACTGATAAATCAAGTCTGTGGATGAACTTCTGTCCACTGGCTGGTCGCTTGTGGGAGCCCCAGCCATGAAAGCCTGTTCTGCTATTCTCTGAACTTATGCTTGTTCATTTTAGAGTATCTGAACACTGCAGAGAAAGATTGACACTTCTGAATCATGTGTGTATGACCTTTTCTTTGATCAATGACTACATCTGTCTGCCTTCAGTCTTGGCCTTGTCTTGTGAATTCATCTGACTGTTAATCTACTGCTGCTACTGTCTACAGCTTGCCTCCACCACTGCCTTTTAAAAGGCCACCTCTATTGTTTTCCACCTGCCTTAACAACTGCCTATTAAACGAACACTGCTACCATCTGCCTCTGTGACTTGTCTTCTATGGCCACACTACTGCTTCAGGCTTCTACTCATGTTCTCTTTCCTGTAAGCTACACTCAAGCTACAGCATCAGTTGCTGCACAGGACTGTGACCATTGGTTCTCAGGTCTGCATTTTGTATTATTCCTCTGCCCTGCAAGTCTACAATGTGGTGTGCTCAGTAAGTGTAACATCACTTCTCTCAGAGGGAGTGCAGGTTTCATCTTTCATTTCTGGTGTCAAGAGAGTCAAAATTACCCTTATAAAGCCAGTACTTTCAGGATAGCTGTAATAAATAGATCAGTGGTTCTCAACTCATTAATTCAGGTCCCAGTAACAGTCCACGACCTGAGGATATCTTTGCTTAAGCACCAGTGATAATCAGAATGACTGAGCATCTGATTAATTAACCTATGCTCAGCAGAGAAATCCACAAGTACTGGACCGATACTGGGGAGTAAAGAACCACTGCGATACATTACAGAAATACACACACTCCGTTCTTTCTTGTTACCTGCTAAAAACTGTGTGTTTTTTTAGCTTGCCGCTTATTGTGTTGGCCTCCTGAATCATCACAGAGAGTTTCATACTGTTCCAGGTTGGCTGAGCTAAAAAACAGAGGAGAAAATAAATGTCAAATAAGAACAGATAGTCTGGAAATCATCAACAGTTTGATAGCTGAGCAGCTTTTCATATCATTCATACACAGTCTGGGAGCAGAGAGGCTCTGTATAGCAGTCACACAAACAGTCTGGGAGCTGAGAGATGTGCAGATCATTCATACACAGCCTGAGAGCTGGGCGGCTCTGTATTTCATTCATACGCAGCCTGAGAGCTGGGAGGCTCTGTATTTCATTCATACGCAGGCTGAGAGCTGGGAGGCTCTGTATTTCATTCATACGCAGCTTGAGAGCTGGGAGGCTCTGTACTTCATTCATACCGCCTGAGAGCTGGGAGGCTCTGTATTTCATTCATACGCAGGCTGAGAGCTGGGAGGCTCTGTATTTCATTCATACGCAGCCTGAGAGCTGGGAGGCTCTGTACTTCATTCATACCGCCTGAGAGCTGGGATGCTTTGTGTATCGTTCACACACAGTCTGAGAGCAGGGAAGTTTTGCATATCATTCATACAAACTCTGGAAGATGAGAGGTCCAGATGATCTATACACAGTCTTAAAGGAAATGAACAACAAGCCTACAAAGGTTTTGTGTGCAATGGCAGTGTGCATTTCTATAAAGTCACCAAAGTTTTGTGCCGACAGTTACCAGCCACATTCTTGTCCCGGTTGTTCCTCTCTTGCTGGAGCATTTGAACTTCTCTAGCAATTTTCTGCTTCTCTGCTTCTAGAGCTTGCAGGATCTTGGCATGGCGCATGGTATGATCTTGTAGAGCCTGAACAGAGAGAGTGTGAGTGTGTAACACCAGTCCAAAAAGCCAGTGTGTGAGGGGCAAGAACTGTTATTGACAAAATGCCCCACCCCCCCAATTTAGGCAAGAGTGTTAGAAGTTTTAAAGGGATAGTAATACTTCATTATTACTATCCCTCATGTTGTAGCCCTTGAAATTCTGAATTCAACTATACCAGCAGCATCTCTCAAACCTTTATGGTTTGAGAGAGATCCGCTTTCAAAGTTCCCTCTTTTTGTCTTTCCCCTGACGTCAGCATTCTAGCTGAGAGCAGGGAAATCCTTTCAGTGAGCAAGCAGCGGCTCTGAAGGAGTCCTGAGATCGCGTTATAGTAACAGATATCCTTCACTAAAATGGTCTTCTACGTGTGCTTGCAAACCAAGCACACGTAGAAGACCATTTTAGTGAAGGATTTCTGTTTCTATAACAAGATCTCAGCACTGCTGCAGAGCCGCCACTGCCGCCGGTTCCGGGACTGGATTCCCCTGCTGTCAGATAGAATTCTGACTTCAGGGGAGAGGGAACTTTGAAAGTGGATATCTCTCAAACCATAAAGGTTTGAGAGATACCGCTGGTATTGTTGATCTAGGAACATCTGGGGTTAAACAACAAAAATCACAGAGTGGACACCACACTAGCACCCAGAAGACAAGATTGGGACAATGAATCATTTTAATTGAGCAAGAGATAAATAGAAGATGGTTACTCCTAGACTGTAACCCCTGAGGAAGCGGCACGTTAGTCGTTATACGTGTAGGGTGAATCACTGAAACCAGACCTCGTTGTGATGAGAGTATCTCCCGGTCACACCCCCCGCCAGATGCCAGAGTTACGATATTGGAACTAGCACACACCGTATGGTGTTGGAGTGAGTGGATCCCTGTTTCTTGATGTTTCCCCAGGAGAAAAAGAAAAATATCTTTTCCCCACAAACGGAGGAGAATACTGGGACTATCACACACACGGCCAGAGGACTACATCGAGAGTTCCTGGGACCTGATTCTGTAGGGCGGCCGTTCGAGGCTGCTAGGACTGGGGGATGATATGCGTTTTAACACGAGTGGTCTGGCGAGTTTGATGTACTTCTTGCACAATAAATCCTGTCTAAGATTTTACTTTTAGATGTGCCTGTTTTTGCGCTCCTCATTACAGATAGACCTGATAAGGGACCAGACAATTATAGGAAATTGCAGCTATTTGTGTTTGCTGTGTACATGACCCCTACCCAAGTCCTTCTGTTAAACACTTATTGAACAGGTGCAATATCCTTTTAAAGGAACAACAATACCTAAAATGGATTCAAATTAAATACACCTAAATAGCCTGATCATGCTGGCATCCATACAACAGATTTTTTCTGAGACCTAGAATCTAGTCTTGCATATCCTCAAAGGGGAAGCCATTACTGCCTATTCAAGGTCTCAATAGGTCCCAAAAATTATCCAGTATTATCTGTGATTGGGCTGAGATAAAATAACAATACAATTCATTCACTGACTTTAGACCCTGTATCACTCAATAAAACAATATTAAAATAATCCTCTCTGAACAGTACAATTTACAGATGCATTAAAAAGAAAGCTTAGGATTATATTTCAGGGATGTAGAATATGTATATTTACATATGATGGTTTGTAAGTACGTCATATTTAAAGAGATGTTTAAACTTTTTTTTGAAAACTTTTCAGGTCAGTTTTACAGCAATATCGGAAAATGAATATTTAGTGATTATTTCACTTACGGTCATAAATATTAGGATTATTGTATTGCCATGCTGCATAAGGAGAAAAGAATCACTAGAGAGACATTTAAATATTTTACTCTATTGTTCTTGGGTAAAAACATATTCAGTAGTTTAACAGATATATAGCATCTGCCTATAAAGTTTCCCAAGGCGGGAAATTACATTCAAACTGCCAAAAATGTAAAAAAATCAACATTTTTATTAGCTGGTTCCTAACACTGTACTCCACTTTCCAGATGGGGGTCTTACCAAACATTTATAGAGGTAGAATTATAATCTCATCCAATGAATTTCTATACATGATAGTATCCCATTAGTTTTTGCAGCAGCTCACTGACACAGCTGTGAAATTTATTTATACTCAAAAGGGTCTCCCAAGTCGTGTTCTATTCTTGGACCCTTAGACATTGATTTTTCTACAGAAAATCCACTTTACGAAACTCCTGCATCAGACAAGTAAGTCACATCTAAAATATGTCTCCCTCCTCACATACATTATTGGTTATAAGGGAGTAAAAATGTATACCTGTCTGGTCGCAAGTGTCTCCATTTCTAGACGCCTCTTGTTCAGCTGAACCTCCTGCTGAAGGTGCATTTTCACTTCCTCCAGCTCCTGGATTTTGCAGACTGCCTGCCGGTTGCTTACTTCCTGCTGCCGTTTCCTTTGGCCCTCTTCCTTCTGAGTGGTGAGAATGGGAAAAAGCTAAATCAGACTATAATGAAGGTGCTAGAAGGAAAGAAATCCGTAGAATCCAGTTCAAATTTTAAAAGGAAAGTAAATCCATATATATATATATATATATATATATATATATATATATATATATATATATATATATATATATATATATATATATATATACACACACACACACACACACACACACACACACACACTAGCAATGTGGGACGGCATTGTCCGTCATATTATTTACACAGAGAGACATTGTGTGAAAAAGAAATATGCAGTGTTACAGACACGCACTTAAAAAGACAGAGTGTCACACACTGTGAAACGCATACATACAGAGAGACACACACATACAAGGACGTATGTCACATGTAGACAGTGTGTGACAGATGCAGTGGTGATGTAGATATGCTGATAAGAGTTGTAAAAATGTTTTAATTGCAGCTCTTCAGCTTGATGAATAAGGCCCTATATCCTTACAGTTGAAGTGAGTGTGCTGTGTTACTTGGTGAATAAGGGCCTGTATCCTTACAGTTGAAGTGAGTGAGCTGTGTTACTTGGTGAATAAAGCCTGTATCCTTATAGTTGAAGTGAGTGAGCTGTGTTACTTAATGAATAAGGCCTTGTATCCTTACAGTTGAAGTGAGTGTACTGTGTTACTTGATGAATAAGGCCCTGTATCCTTACAGTTGAAGTGAGTGTGCTGTGTTACTTGATGAATAAGGTCCTGTACCTTTACAGTTGAGGTGAGTGTGCTGCGTTACTTGGTGAATAAGGCCCTGTATTCTTACAGTTGGAGTGAGCTGTGCTATTTGATAAATAAGGCCCTGTATCCTTACAGTTGAAGTGAGTGTGCTGTGTTACTTGATGAATAAGACCCTGTATCCTTACAGTTGAAGTGAGTGTGCTGTGTTACTTGTTGACGTTCACAGTGAGAAGATGTTTGTGAGTAAAGGAATAATTTAGATTACAGCAGTGGATACTGCAGTACATTTGAAGAAATAGGTTGGCAGACCGAGGGTTAAGCGACAGATGCTGTGATAGATAACGTAATGGTGATGTGGTAGTAAAATGGTGAGATTGGAACTATGGATGAATGGCGAGGGGATAGGTGAGTGGGGGTGACAAGGGAGGAGGAGATGAGAGATTGAGGACAAGAGGGACAGTGAAGTGCTAAAGTAAAGTAATGGGTGAGGGGGAGAAATGACTGTACATAGACAGTGAAGTAGACATGAACACAGGGCTATAGGGTTACTGCACTATACACACCTAGTGTAGCAGTTGGTTGGAGTGAAGCACTGTAACTCTGAGTGTGAGAGAGGTACGCAACACATTGCTGTGTAATGAGTTGTATAGTCCTCTGGCAGTGAAAGGGTTAAGTGACACATGTTGGGCGCTTATACACTATGTGGGACGGCGTTGGCCGTCATGTTATGACCGTGTGTGAAATGTAGACACACTGATAAACACAGACGTATGCAACACACAGGCAGACACATACACACAGTGAGCGGCAGAGACATGCAAAAGACATGCACACACCAGAGATGCACACATACACACAAATATGTAACAGAGATGTACACACACATGCAACATATAAGCGCAGAAACACATGCGTGCATGAGTTGTTCACCCCTCTGGCACTCAAATGGTTAAGGTATAGAGAGGCATGTCAGAGTTAAATAGCAGTGGGAAGAGTATTCATACCTGGGAACATTGACTTGTGGAGTCCCTGGAGGGGAGTCATGTGGTGATGATGTGGAGAGACAAACGGGGCAATTTGGGTTAAAAGTGGGTGGGGCTTAATCGTGAGTAGGGGCGGGGCTTAACATAAATGTGGAAAAGTGTTAGTAATAGGCTGGGGAAGGAGGAGAAGTGGGAGGGAAATGCAAGTTTACAGTGTGAGGGGTTTGAACACACTCCCTGAGGGGTAAAACTTGATACACAACCCTGTGGCAGTCAGTGGGTTAAGTGTGTACCTGATGGCTGTCTGTCCTGTGTCTTGCATGGCAAATGATGACAGTGAAGAAATAATTCAGCAGTGAGGGCCTACCTTAACCCTTTGAGTGTCATTTTGTTCCACTGGTGCTGTAGCATCTCTTCAGTGGCTGTACTACAGGTCCTGCTGTCAGGGTGAGTGACTGTGTGTGTGTGTGACTGTGTGTGTGTGTGTGTGTGTGTGTGTGTGTGTGTGTGTGTGTGTGTGTGTGTGTGTGTGTGTGTGTGTGTGTGTGTGTGTGTGTGTGTGTGTGTGTGTGTGTGTGTGTGCCATATTTCTTTCTGGCTTTGTGTGTGTGTGGTGGTGCTGTGTGAGTGGGGCATGTGTGTGTAATACTTGGGAACTTTTACTTGTGGAGTCCCTCATGTGGTGCTGATGTGGAGAGAGCAATGGAGCAATTTGGGTTAAAGGTGGGTGGGGCTTAATCACGAGTAGGGGCGGGGCTTAAGAGAAACGTGGAAAAGTGTTAGTAATAGGCTGGGGAAGGGGGAGAAGTGGGAGGGAAATGTAAGTTTACAGTGAGAGGGGTTGAACACACTCCCTGAGGGCTAAAACTTGATACACAACCCTGTGGCAGTCAGTGGGTTAAGTGTGTACCTGACGGCTGTCTGTCCTCTGTGTTGTATGGCAAATGATGACAGTGAAGAAAGAATTGAGCAATGAGGACCTACCTTAACCCTTTGAGTGCCATTTTGTTCCTCAGTGGCTGTAGTACAGGTCCTGCTGAGGCCACTGGGAGTCAGGGTGAGTGACTGTGTGTCAGCCATATTTCTTTCTGGCTTTTGTGTGTGTGGTGCTGTGTGTGTGTGAGTGGGGCATGTGTGTGTTTGGTGGGTGCTGTGTGAGTGGGGCATGTGTGTGTTTGTCTGTGGTGTAGGAGCAAGTGGCAGACATTTTGTTTCTTTCTGACTTTGATAGTGGTGGGCGGGCCAACTCCCTGCATGATTTTCACACCAATAGCAGTTGCCTTCGGCCACTGCAATTGGTGTGAAAATCACGCCCCTATTGAATCTCCCAATGGGAGCAGTAACCCCTCCTTATTGCCGGCCCTGGGTGTGTGTGTGTCTCCTGAGGAGACTATATATATATATATATATATATATATATATATATATATATATATATATATATATATATATATATAGATAGATATATATATATATATATATATAGATATATATATATATATATATATATATAGATATATATATATATATATATATATATAGATATATATATATATATATATAGATATATATATATATATATATGGAAAACAAGTTTACCTTTACAGATAAACTTTGGACCATAGAAAACTTGTTTCCATGATCTGCAATAACCAATCTTTCAACAAAAAAGTTTCTTTAAACTAAAAATATCAAGTTTGCACTGTAATCAATGTTGAAGAAATTATCTCCTAGCAGTGAGAGTACTTTACTTAAAGGAATAGAAATGTTTCACAATAAAAGTAGCTCCAATTAATCTTCATAGTATATGGGCCATGGAGAATGTTATTTCAATACTGTCAGAGTTGTAGTTCAAGAGTAATTGAACGTTTAAGTATCCCCCTCCCGCCCCCTGATGTAACACTGCTCACCTCAGAGCAGCAAGACGGTCTGGATGGATGACAGAGAGGGACAATCTTCAGTGAGCATAAGGAAAAACCTGTCAAAGGGGATCAGGGTTTTCATTGTTCTCACAGTAAGAAGATTGTCCCTTGCTGTGAGCTGCCCGGTCAAGAGACCAGATTCCACATCTGAGGGGAGGTGGCTTACACTAGGTAAAAGGGGCAGGAGGGGGATACTTTATCATTCAATTACTCTTGAACTACAGCTCTGACAGTATTGAAATAACTCTCTCCATGGCCCAAATACTATAAGGATTAATTGGAGCTGCTTTTATTGTGAAACATTACTATCACTTTAATAAGAACACCATACAATACACTCTGTACACAGAGAGGCAAGCTTCAATGTCAGATAAAAAGGTAGAATAGTACACTGCACAGTAAACCCCACCAGCTCTTTTTCCAAGGCTTTGATCTTCTCTTCATATGCAGATTTCTGGGAGGTGAGCTCCTGCTGGGCCATCTCCTTCGCAATCTGGATGCCTCTCATCATCTCTTCCTTGGCTCTTAATCTTGCCTCTTCAATCTCTTCTTCCAGCCTGGCCAGACAGAAAGAATGTGAAACATAATTTCATGAAATCCAACCTCCCAGCATCTTACTTTTTACTTTAATCAGGGAGAAACTTAATTTATTGAAAGAAGCAGTCAATAGACTTTACCATATTGAGCAGGCTGCGGTGGGTAGAGTCTAGATGGGGGGTACTCACTGTGATCTCTGGGCTGTCAACAGTTCGTTCTTTGCAAATTCAAAGTCCTTGGGACATTCAGAAGACAAAGTGGAGATTTGGGATTGTGTCTTTAATTTCTGGACCTCCACAGGGTGGTTAAATCTGAAGTAATGGTCACCTCCCAGGATAACACGATCACCCTACAGAAAAGGAGATGTACACACATGTTTAACAATGACACTGTACAGAAAATACAATTTGAACAAGGACCTCTCCACTGCATGTTGACAATGTGACAGCACGGGGAAATCAGTGGCCATATGTACAAAGACAAGACTGGAGCAGTACGGAGTATAACCAACTGCACAAAATGGAAAATTCTGAAACTCTCATTACCAGAATTAGGGTTTTTAACCCTTTTAGTATTGGAAAGGTCTCCAAAGCATTCAGTTATGGTGCTGGTTGGTTTGGCCCAGAATTGGTCCAGTTTTGTTTCTGTACATACGGCACATTGCCTAACATCAGAGATTACAGTTAGGTGTGCTATACCTGTCCTGCAGATTACAAGGAGTCAGTGACACTTAAAAACATGAAAGGCCACACAAAACAATGGGGCTCATGAACCAGGAAGAACTGGAGTAATTCTGGACAAAGCAACTGCTCCATAATGGACAAGTGAAAATTCTCTAAATGCTTTGAAATACATTGCAGACCAATAGCATTTAAAAATGGGAATTTTGATTGTGCATATTTGTCCACTATGGAGCAGTTTCCTTTCTCCTGAATTCCCCAGTTTGCATTTATACATAATGAATAACTGCAGATTTGGTTGTCTGTGTGTTTTATTTCAGTACAGTTATTTATTGATAAAACTTCCTAATAGACAGTGAAATTTGCTCCAAATCCCGCTAGGTCAGTAACAAGCTGGAACACCATTAGGAATGTTTTATAGATCAAAGAAATAGTCAGCAAATAAAGACTCAGTATCAGGAAGAACAGATCTTCAACTCTGAAATAAAACTGTAAGATGAATGTTTCAAAAGTGCTTCATTTAATTAAAGACACAGGACCTCCCACACAATTATCAGATTGAGTAAATCAGAGACAAAACCAAACTGTACCACAACAAATACAAATTCCTAATGTTCATTTAACCCTTTGAGTGCCAGACAGTATAACACCACATTGTGTAACAATATGTTGGACACGTCTTTAGCAGTCAAAAAAGTTAAACCCCACCTATCTGCAGTGTGTTTGAAGCCTCTATGGGATTAAAATACCTATTTATATCAATGGGACTTTTTATTGTCAGCTGGTTTGCACCCAGAATTGCTCCCTTTTCCTTTGTCTACATGGTCAACAGTATTGGTTAACTCACATGGTGTAGAACAGTCAATTCTGAAATCTGGTGTCCATTAACGTATGTCTTTGCTTCTCCAGAGGGTGTGATCCTCACTGTGTTTTCAATGTTTGTGATCACACTGTCAGAAGAAGACAGAAATTAGAACCTACACATATGATGAACAGTTACATAACTTTGTGACTTCACTCTGATAGCCTCACAGTTCCCTGAGCCTTAGTGAATTATAATTACTCATTTAATCCACCTACCAGTGATCTTCAGCTATGAGTGCCCCAGAGAGTTGGATGTCATGGGAAGATCCCTCCCTATATTTGCCCACTGTGGTCTGTCCTTCTTTTATCATGTATAGCAGCATCTCTGAGAGCTGGGGGTCTTCATTTAGGTTGACAAGATTTGGCAAACGGTTGTCCATCTTGAATGTAATCCCTGCTTTCTAAGACACAGAGTGAAAAATGTATTACTAGGCAATCATCTGTGAAAATGCACACAAAAAAAATCTGAATAATAAAATAATAACAAAACTAACAATTGTGTTGGAACTATATATGTCACGTTTCCTTGCTATGCACACCATAGAAATGGGTATTATTAATGGAAAGGAGTTAACCCTTTCAATTCCAGAGGGTATGCAATGCATGGCTTTGCAATGCGTTGCATACTCCTCTGGCAATGAAAGGGTTAAACAGTTGTGTTTCCTGCAGATCACTCTATTGTACAATTCAGAATCACCTGGCACTTTATAAATAAACAATAATACATTTCAAAATGACTTGTTATCCCAAAGCAGCTTAGGCAAGCTTTCATATTCATATATAATGCTCTGTTTAAAAAAAAAAAAAATTTGAAATTTTGGCAAGGTTAAGAACTCCCAAATAGGATACAGGGCACTTAAAGGGATAGCAATATATCATTTTTACAAATGTGAATCTTGTAGCTATTAAAAAAAGAAATTAAATGCCCCCAGGCCGCCATCTCTCAATCATTTATGGTTTGAGAGATAATCATAGTTAAAGTTCCCCCCCTTCCTCCCCTTTCCCTGACGTCAGCACTCTAGCTGACTGCAGGGGAATCCGGCCCTGGGACCAGTGGAGGCTCTTCAGCAGAGCAGAGATCGCCTTATTGAAAAGAAATCCTTCACTGGAATGGTCTACAAAGTGTGCTGCAAGCACATTTTGTAGACCATTCCAGTGAAGGATTTCTTTTACAATAACGCAATCTCTGCTTTGCTGAAGAGCCTCCGCCGGCCCCAGGACCAGATTCCCCTGCAGTGAGCTAGACAGCTGACTTCAGGGAAAGGGGAGGGAGGGGGGAACTTTAATGATTATCTCTCAAACCATAAAGGATTGAGAGATGGGGGACTGGGGGCATTTAATTTCTTTTTTCATTTTTTTTTTTCTTAAAAGTGATACCTTTATTGGCTAACTGAATAGCTGTAGGATGCAAACTTTCTTTTTTTTTTTTTTTTTTGAGTATTATAACTTTTATTGAAAATCGAAGCAATGACAGCATCAGAAAACATTCAAAATATTAGTCATACAGAAAAAATTTTAAATTTTATGAATGTAAACAAGTCTTCAATATATGAAAGAGAGAAAGGACAAAAGAGGTCTGCACATTTTTTTTTTTTGGTTTCCAATAATCACATTGCACAATATAGCGACCTGAACCATTGTACAAAATCAAGTCTTTTAGATTTGTTTGTAAACACAGGAAATTCCAAAATTCACAGGAGACATATACACATGCCCCGTGTTGTATTGTTTGAAGTGCAAGATCGAGAAGCGAAAAGCAGTAAGGAGATAATAAAAAAAATCACCCCCTCACTACCTCCGGCCTCCCCCGATGTCTCACCCCACAGACACCAGTTGTACATGTCTATAAAGCCTACAGAATGCAGAATATAAGTAGAGTAGAAAAATAAGAAAGTTCAAAAGAGAAATATACAGTACCATCTGTAGATGATCTCAGAACAACCCTCCCCATGAGTGGAGAGGGAAAAAAAAAAAAAAAAAGAGGAAAGAAGCAGGAGGGAGGTGAGGGAAAGGGGAGAGAGAGACCAGTGTGCGATAAGGGGCTCACACAAAGCTCCCCTCCCTGCGTTTCAAAGAGATATAAACAAAGGATCAACCAATAGTGACAATTTAGGCAGTGCGATGTCCCCCCAAAAAAAAAAAAAGGATAGCAGAGGCCACGTAGTTTCTATATGCATCTTAGTTAATTGTGTCCAAAACTTAATCATTCAGTTTTTTATAGGGTAGCTCCCCCGTCCAGTATTCCCTGCCCCACCCACCAGGTGGTTCTCCTATTTCCCATTGCATTCCCACTATGCTATATACAGAAATAAGCAAAATTAAGAAAAATTAAGAACCAGAGGTTCCCTCCCAGTGAGCTCTCCAGTCCGACCACAATGTCAGGAACTCATCTAGCGTCCCAGAAGACAGAGCATGTAATTTTTCAAGTTCATACGTACTATTGACACCCTCCCTCCATAGGTGAAGTGTCGGACGGGTCGCCTGATTCCAGAGCTTTGGGATTTGATGCCGCGCATGGTGGAGAAGTAGCCTAATCACATTGATTTTACTACTTGGTATTGTGGGTGGAGAGGGCAAGACGAGAAAGAGACAAGTAAGCGGTTCAACCTTCAGTGAAACTGAAAAGATTTCGTTTAGTTTGTATATAACATCTCTCCAAAAAGCCTGTATACTGGAACAAGTCCACCAGACATGAATAGTTGTCCCTTCCTCATCCCGGCATCTCCAACAACACGATGGGGTACCTGGTGAAAATCTGTGAAGTTTCACAGGTGTGTAGTACCATCTTGTGAAAAATTTATAACTTGATTCTTTCATTAAAGTGGGTTTTGTGTCAGTCATTAGGCTTCGCAAAATGCTAAGCCATCGTATTAGGGAAAACGAGACCTGTAAATCTTGTTCCCAGGCAAGAATAAAAGCAGGTTTATTCAAGGGGGTTGCACTGTAGAATAATTTATAAACCTTTGTCAAAATTTTCGTTTTCAATTTACCTGTCTCGAAAGCTGTCTCGAACACTGTCAAGTTTCTAGGAGAATATCCTGAATTTAAAATTGATCTTAAGAAATGGGAGAGTTGTAGGTACTCCCATTTCGTGAATGTCCTCGGAAATAGTGCTTCAGAAAGAGCGTCAAAACTCTGTATTCCTGATACTGGCAATAGTGTCCGCAAAATATGAAAGTCTGTTGCTTTCCAGCCCTGGAAAGAGGAGGAATGCAACCCCGGAGGAAAACTCGGGTTCCCCAGGATAGACAGAAGCGGGGAAGGATAAGGTGCCGCTGTTGTGGCGACATTGAAAGAGTCCCATTCCCTCAGAAGATGCGAAAAAATAGGATGTAAGGTATAAGTGTGCGGTCTGTCTTTCGGTTGAATCCAAAGAATGTTATCAAGAAGTTTTAAGGGAACATGTATACCTGACACTTTAGCCCAATCCTTGTGGGGCAGTAAAATTATGGAAAGAAGGAGTGCCACTGCTGCCGCTGTATAATATCGTGTAATATTCGGTAGGGCTAGTCCTCCTTGGTCTAAGGGTAAATACAGTCTCGCGGCAGGCAATCGTGTCTTTTTATAAGCCCAGACAAAGTTGTTAATGTACGTTTGTAATTTGGCGAGTCGGTCTTTCGAGAAGTGTAATGGAATTGTTTTAATCACATACATAATTTTGGGAAGCGTTATCATTTTGACCAGGTTCGTACGTCCGAACCAAGATATATAAAGTTTTGTCCATCTCTGCAATTCACCTATAATGTCCCGCAATAAAATTTCAAAATTTCCTGCCACCACCTGGTTAAGATCCGCGTATAGGTAAATTCCCAAATATTTAATCCTATCAGGGGGCCATTTAAATGGATATTGTTGTTGAAGAGCTCTTTTAGTAGAGAGGGGGAGGGTTATATTAAGTACTTCCGATTTAGTATCATTCATTTTGAAATTGGAGATATGTCCATATTCCAAGATCAATTCCAGAAGGGTTGGCAATGAGGTCTCAGGCCGTGATAGATAAAGTAAAATATCATCTGCAAAAGCAGATAGTTTTGTTTCTCCATCATGACTAGGCAGTCCATGGATGAGTGGGTTTATCCGTATAGAATTTAGTAGTGGCTCCAGGGTTAAAATAAAGAGAATTGGGGATAAAGGGCATCCCTGGCGAGTGCCATTTGTTATCGGAAAGGGTTCTGAGAGAAAACCATTTATTTTGAGCCTAGCTGTCGGTCCTGAATATAAGGCCATAATACCATGAAGGGAGGGCTCAGTGAAACCCAACCACTTAAGGAGTTCAGTCAAATAGGTCCAGTGTACGCGGTCGAAGGCCTTTTCCGCGTCGATCGTTAAAAACACTGAAGCTAGTTTCCTAGACTGCACTGTATGGATCAGTGAGAGTGCTTTAGCCGTGTTATCCCGTGGTTCTCTCCCTGGGACAAACCCCGATTGATTCGGGTGGATATAATCTGGGAGATATCGCCGAAGTCGGTTTGCCAACATCTTCGCATAGAATTTTATGTCAGTGTTTAGAAGTGAAATAGGTCTATAGCTAGAGCATAAAGACCAATCCTTATCCGGTTTTGGGATTAAAGTGATATAGGCTGTCAAGGCTGAAGGGTGAAAAGCACCACCTTGCCATATTTCGTTAAAGTACCTAAGCATGTGCGGCGATAATTGGTTTAGGAACTTCTTGTAATAGCATGACGTCAAACCATCTGGGCCAGGGCTTTTTCCCAGAGGTGTTTGTTTGATCGCATCACCCAACTCCTTCTCCGTAAAGGGAGAATTAAGAAATTCAAGTGCATCTGAAGGTAGCTGTGGGGTGTTGGATCTAGTAAGGAAGTCTTTTATGTGAGTCCGTAAGGAGTCTCCCTCCAGGTCCGAATGTAAAGTTTTGAGGTTATATAAGTCATGGAAATAATTCCTAAATGCTTTAGATATATCAGGGAAAGTGTGGCACATGTTGCCTGCGCTGTCCCTGATTTGGTTGATATAATGTTCTTTTTGTTTGATCTTCACTAATCTAGCCAACAATTTCCCGCATTTATTGCCTTGCAGGTAATGAGCATAGCGCAACCAATGAAAAGATTTGGTAGATAACTCTGTATAATAGGCTGCTATCTCTTTTCTAGTGAGCAATAATGCCTGGTAGTCGTCAGGAGATAAAGACGATTGATGTGCCTTAGTTTGTGCGGCCAAGAGTGCCAGAAGAGTATTGAGCCTTTTATTTTGGGCTTTCTTGCGGTACGATCCTAGTCTGATAAAATGTCAGCGCAAAACACATTTATGTGCTTCCCACAAAGTAACTTCTGATGAAACCGAGCCTGCATTAAAGTTAAAGTACTCCTCTATCCAGGTCTCGATATGTTGAGCAGCCCCCTGATCAGTTAACAAGAGGTCGTTTAGTTTCCACGTTCTGGCAGCCCTAAGATCGCTTGCCATAGAGAATGTCATGCTGATTGAGGCATGATCAGACCATGAGATCTGTCCTACAGAAGCATCCACCAAAGAGTGGAGCCTAAATTGTTCCATGAAGATCATATCTATTCGAGAATAGCGAGAATGGCACGGAGAGTAATAGGAATACTCCCGTGATGTCGGATTCAGGATTCTCCAAGTATCATATAAATGTGCAGCAGACAATACATTTTTACATTTATCAATTGTGGAACAAGGAGCATGGGAGACCCCCGCGGAACAGTCCACCTTTGGGTCAAGAGGTAAATTGAAGTCTCCCCCCAACAATAATTGGCCTTGGTGAAAGGTCTCGAGTATGCGAAACACCTTGGACAGAAATTTCGCCTGTCTTGAATTTGGGGCATATATGTTGCCTATGGTGAAGAGTTCACCATTAAGTAACCCACGGATGAGTATAATTCTGCCTTCAGGATCTAGATATGAGTCATGGTATACCCACTGCACCCCTTTATAGAACAATATGGATACCCCCCTATGTTTTTTGTGAGAGTGGCAGCATGCATGCCATCCTGTCGGATAGAGCCTGGAGCTGAAAGAGGGAGCCTTTTCATATTGAAAATGTGTCTCTTGTATCAGGACAATGTCCGCCCCCTGTCTCCTAAAATCCCTCAACGCGATCCTCCTCTTCTCCGGGACATTTAAACCTCTAGCATTAATGGACAACATCTTAACTTGAATACTGCCGGTGTTCATGGCTAAAACCTCTTGCAATCCAATCTCAGAGGTAAAGCAGTGGTCCCCCCCCCGTCCCCCACCCCCAGTAAAGTATAGAAAGTGAGTAAATAGCTCAATAGGTGAAAGAGCAAAAGCCTCTGACTGGACAGACAGTCAGGAAAGAAATATGTACGTTTGGCGAGTGTGTCACCCAGGTATGTGGATCACTCGTCTCCTGAAAAAACGTTAGGTAACACCGATTTGCATAGCTAACACACCAGAATCATATGAACAATTGCAAACATAACACACATCTCCCATTTTTAACTTCTGCAGAACCCTCCTAGTAAGGGTATAGTATTTTTTATCAACATCACGTCCTAATATGTAGTCACCCAATCATGTATTTTAGATTTGGCCGGTCCCCCCTGGGATCTCCGTGCTTATAATTATAACCTCCAGTCTGATAAAACCGGGAGTACAGAAGTTCAGTTTTCTTGAAACAGAGATCCGAAGAGGGAGCAGTACATTATACCGACAATCGTGTAGGCTATGGGGAGTTGGATGACATTCTCCCCTAGTGCTGGGTGTAAGTCTACCTGTCCATTCTCCCTTCCTTCCCCCTTTCCCTTTTTCAACCTTGTCTCTCTCTTCTTTTCATCCTGTCCCCCTATCCTTATCTCTTTTTCCTTTCCCCTCTTCCCGTCCTTATCCACCCCATCTTCCTCCCCCTCCTTCCCCCCTTCCTTTATTTCCCCTCTACCCTTAAAATCGACAAACTACTAATAATTGAGGGGTGTAAGAGGTATGTGAGCTGTGTTGGCTCCAGAATAGCCCCTATAAAACTCCTTTACACCTGATCAAGCAAGTTAATGATAAGTTAATTACACTAGTAATCTTAAGGTACAGGAACCAAGAGACTCAGTACGTTTTTCCGTCTGAACTAACCTCCCAGCATCATAGGCATCGGACCTGGAGGTAATTCATCCAGCTCCCATGCCTACCATCTCTCTTCCCATATTCACCGCGCAATATAATGAATATTTAACATGACTTTCATGGGTGCTCTTAGAAAAAAACTGTAAAGCAAGATAGGACAATGAGCAATGCAGAAAATTATAACAGTATAGTATTAATCCTCCAAATTCAAACTATACATGTAGTCGAAAACTGTAAACAGTAAAGTCCCTCTTATAACTTATCTGAGCAACAGCCACATGGTAGTTTGTCCCATTCTGACCCATTAGGTACAGAGTCGCTCCAGGCCAGCCATGTCTTTAAGCCTCTTCTGTTTGGGACCGAGTCCATCTAGGTCCTGGGCCGCACTGTCTTGCAATTGTGGGTCAGCCATTGGAGCTTCCTTCCTTGGGCCTTCTCCTCGATCCTCCCGACGAGGAGGGGGAATCCTCAGTTCCATACAGAACAATGGTATAGCCTCCGGTGAGCGGATTATCATCTGTGAACCTTTATGCAGGACTATTAGCGAGAAAGGATATCCCCATCGATATCGAATAGAAAGATTCCTTAAGTGATCTGTTAACGGCTTCATCGCCCTCCGTTGTTGTAGAGTCAGTACTGAGATGTCTTGAAATAGAGTCACGGTGGCACCCATGTAAGAGATCTCTCCCTACCTTTCTTGTACACTTCTTCTCTGTCCCGATATTTTAGAAACCTGCATATCACGTCCCTAGGAGGGTCCCCCGGGGAACGTTTAGGCCTTAAGGCCCTGTGTGCTCTTTCCAGTATCAATGGCGGATCTGCAGGGAAGCCCATAACTTCTGTGAAAATAGTTTGCAGAGTAGACTCCAGGTCTGCGGGAGCGATTGATTCTGGCAGACCTCTGAACCTGAGGTTATTTCTCCTCGCTCTGTTGTCCAGATCGTCAAGTTTAGAAGTCAGTAAGTTGATGGTTTCATCTTGCTGCGCCATCAGTTGTGTTATATTCTGGCGGTCCACATCTGAGGTTTCTCTATCCCGTTCTAGCACCTCCACTCTGCTTGCCAACGTAGAGAGATCCTTCTTTATCTCCGATATTTCTTCTTTTAATGCTGATCTTATTTCCGCCACCATGTTTTTCAAATCGTCTTTGGTCGGCAGACAAGCCAAGTCATCTCTGGTCAGGTAAGGGGAGTCTTTGGGAGTCGCCATCATGGCTTTGCTGTTGGGATTTGATTCTCCAAGTTTCGAGATAGAGAGTGCCTCGCCGTCCTCTATTGCATTTGTAGGATTGTTGATTCCGGCCCCTGTTAACGTTTTCACTCGAGCATGAACTCCCGCCTCCTCAGCGTGAATGTGACGGACCGGTAAAAAGGCTGTTATTTTAGCGTTTTTCTTCGATTGTTTCGTTCTCCTGCTGCGTAGAGACATTAGTGTCCTTTAGTACATGCAAGATGTAGGCGTTAAGGGGTAAATGTGTATTTTCGTCAGGGATTCTGGTGCAACGCCATGCAGAGCTTTTAGTTTAAGCGGCCATCTTGGTCCTGCGCAGCTCCGCCCCCCCCTAATTTCTTTTTTCAATAGCTAAAAGATTCACATTTGTTAAATTGTTCTATTACTATCTGCAGTAGGTGGACTCCCCAGCACTAATTAATAACCAACCAACTCAGCCTAACTTTAGTTTTTATATAGAAAGGCCAGAGAAAGGCCAATGTCCAAACTCTGGAAAAGAAAAGGACAAAAAAAGCCAAGAAATGGCAGGGTAACCAGCCAGAAAGAGCTCAGACTTTTTTTTTTTTTTTTTATTTGAGAGGGATGCCCTGTTTCCCCATGGACAAAGAGGAAGGATTTATCCTTAATGAGCACAAAAATCATCTTTCCTCTTTCATCCACTGCAATGAAATGGGTGGGTCTTCAGGGTTCTCTCATTCAACCTGAAGTTTGGAGAACACCGGGTTCAGGTGCAAGGGGGGAGAGACCCAGCAAGTGCCTTCCATGTTGCCAGTACTAATCACTTACACAATCATGTAGGCAATCAAAACATATTGGGAGAGAAATCAGAAGTGGTCCTGATGCGTTCCCAACATGGCCTGAATGCATAAACAAAAAATTATATATGTATTTTTTATATATAAATAAATTAAGCAAATCATGTGTGCCAACTAGGTGTTAAAGGCATTTTTGAACACAGCTCTAGTGCAAGACACACACAGTCACTGTCTGCTTCCCCAGCCTTGTTCTGCTGCCATTGGTAGCAGTAGAATTACACATACACCATCTGCTCCCTTAGCCTTGTTGCACCGGTAGACACAAAACACATACGGTGTAGAAAGAAAGAAAGAAGTATGATTTGCCTACCTTTTCTTCATTTCTATAGTTGTTCCAACCATTTTAGTATATGAAAGTAATTTGAAAGAAAAAATAGGATTTTAGTCTTACCTGTTAAATCCTTTTCACTTAGTCCATACAGGTTACTGGTACACTGGGAGGAGATCTGCCCCTTTAAGTAGGCAGGAACATTCTCTAAATGTATGCAGGGGGTGGAGCCTCCCCTCCCTCTTAGGCTGCTCCTCAGTCAGCACAAGCCAGAATGATTTGAGACACTAACACTGACCAGAGATAGAAGAGAAGAAGACCCCTGTGAGCATGCCCCAAAGGACTCCCACAGAATGCCGCAGGAGAGCCAAGCATGGTCTCTTGACAGGGTGGGAGACCAGTAACCTGTATGGCCTAAGTGAAAAGAATTTAACAGGTAAGACTAAAATCCTATTTTCACTGTCGTCCAATACAGGTTACTGGTACACTGGGATGTCCAAGCATTGAGTTTCCCAGACGCGGGAAGAAGGCAAGGACCAGGCGCAAGGCCCCCAGAGTCACCAGAACCTCTATGAACCAACCGGTCGTAGAACCCAACAATCAGAAGTGTCAACAGACACCAACTAGGGGTAAGAACAGACCCCAAACAAAACACAGCACACTGAACCAGAGCCAACAGGGCTCAACAGTAAGGAAGCACTGAGAATCTCAGAAGAAGAAGATCCTAGACTGGCAAAACTGCCTCCAGGACCTTCCTCCCGAAGCTGGCATCAGCCGAGGCCAGCACATGTACACGGTAGTGCTTCGAAAATGTGTGCACAGAGGACCAAGTGGCCGCCCGGCACAGCTGATCAGCAGACGCTTGATTTTTATAGGCCCAAGAGGCCCCAATTGATCTGGTAGAATGAGCAGTGACCCGAAAGGGCACATGCTGATTCCGCAATTCGTAAGCCTTACGAATAGTAGATTTTATCCAAGATGCAATGGTCACCTTGGATGCCGGTCTCCCTGCTCTAGGCCCCTCAGGAATGACAAACAGAGCGTCAGACTTCCTGATAGGCTCAGTGCGATGAACATAAAATTTGAGACAACGCACGACATCCAACAAATGAAGATCCCTCTCCTTGTCAGAGGAAGGGTTAGGACAGAAAGAGGGCACCACAATCTCTTGATTGATGTGAAATTCGGAGACAACCTTAGGCAAAAACTCCTTGGAAGTGTGAAGCACAGCCTTATCCTTATGGAACACCAGATAAGGAGATTTACAAGACAAAGCTTGTAATTCTGCCACCCGGCGAACCGATACAATAGCCAAAAGGAAAGCCATCTTCCAAGATAAAAGGCGCAAAGGAATAGTAGCCAAGGACTCAAAGGGGGGTCGTTGGAGAACCCCCAAAACCAGATTGAGATCCCACTGAGGAGCCCTCCTCACTGAGGACTCCTGAAAGCGGGACGAACATGAGCCACACCTTGGAAGAAAACTTTGACGTCAGGAATAACAGCAATGCGCTCCTGGAAAAAGACAGAGAGCGCTGAAGTCTGAACCTTAAGAGAACTCAGACTGAGTCCCTTATCAACACCGTCCTGTAAAAAGGCCAGGACAGTAGGAAGATGAAAATAATGCGATAGATCCCTATCAGCACACCATGCTACAAATGTCGACCAGACTCGGTGATAAATCTTAGAAGACACAGGTTTACGAGCACGGAGTATCGTAGACACCACAGCAGTGGAAAAACCCTTTTTCTTCAAAATTGAGGATTCAACCTCCAAGCCATCAAATGAAGACGATGAACATCCTCCTTCCACAGATAGCCTTGTAGCAGAAGATCTGGACGAGAGGGAAGCGGAAAGGGCTCCGCCACAGACATTGCCATCAGATCCGGATACCAGGACTGACGAGGCCAATTCGGAGTGATTAGAATAACTGGACAACGCTCCGTCTTCAGCTTCTGGATGACTCTGATCAACAGTGGAAGAGGAGGAAAGATGTAAGCTAGGGAGAATTCCCAAGGGATTGACAAGGCGTCCACTGCCAGGGCCAGTGGATCCCTCCACCGAGAGCAGAACACTGAAACCTTCCTGTTGTGTCTGGTTGCCATCAGATCCACCACAGGAACCCCCCACATCTGAGTGAGAAGTTAGAACACCTCCGGATGAAGAGCCCACTCTCCGCTGTCGACTGTGTGACGACTGAGAAAGTCTGCCATGACGTTGTCTACGCCTGGAATGTGAACCGCTGAAATGACGGGAACATGAGCTTCTGCCCAAGACAAAATAGCCTTGACCTCTAACCAGGCAGCGAGACTTCTTGTTCCACCTTGCCTGTTGATGTAAGCCACTGCGGTGGTGTTGTCGGACTCTACCCTGACTGGACAACCCTCCAGTTGAGATTCCCAATGTTGTAGGGCAAGGAAGATCGTACGGAGTTCCAGAATGTTGATGGAGAGAAGAGATTCCTCCAGTCCCCACTTCCCCTGGGCATTGAAGCGACCCAACACCGCCCCCCATCCCAGGAGGCTGGCATCTGTCGTGACCGTGGTCCAATAAGGGATCTGGAAGGATGTCCCTTTCAGGAGATGAGAAAGATCCAACCACCATTCCAAGCTCAACTCTACATGAGGAGGTAGAGAGACAGATAGCTTCAGATGGTCTGGACGATTCCTGCACATCTGGATCACGAACCTTTGAAGTTCCCTGGTGTGTGCCATAGCAAATGGCACCGCCTCTATCGTGGAAATGAATTTCCCCACCAGAGAAGTCAATTTCGGTACTGGAATCCGCTCGAGAGCCAGAATCTTTGATACCCGGAGAGCAATCTGATGAGCCACCTCCTCCAACAGAAACACCATGCACCGCTGGGTGTCGAACAGGAGACCCAGGAAGATTATCTGCTGAGATGGAACCAAGTCTGACTTGTCCAGATTCACAATCCATCCATGGCGAGTGAGTATCTGAATGCAAGCCTGAACCTGCTGGTGAAGGATCTCCGCTGATGTAGCTTTCAAGAGTAAGTCGTCCATGTATGGAGTCACACTCTGATGCCATCCCGATGGATTACCGCTATCAATGCTCCCAAGACTCGCTGAAAAACCTGTGGAGCTGTCGTCAGCCCAAAGGGAAGAGCCGAAAACTGAAAATAACCTCTGTGGCAGGCAAACCTGAGATACCGCCTGCTCTCTAGATGGATAGGGATGTGCAGATATGCATCCTGAAGATCCAGGGAAGCAAGGAATTCCCCCGGGGACATAGCAGCTATCACAGTGCGCAGAGACTCCTGTCGATAGTGGGTACTCACAACAAAGGAGTTGAGATCTTTGAGGTCCAAAATAGGACGAGCCCCACCGTCCTTTTTGGCCACAAGGAACAGGTTGGAATAAAATCCTGAACCTATGTCCTCTTGAGAAACTGGTTCCAGGACGTCCTTGTCCAAAAGATCCTGAATAGCGTCGTCGAACAGACGCCTTTTTATGGAGCCCTGAAAAGGACAAGTAAAATGGAAGCGAAAGGGAGGAAGGGAAAAGAAAGGGATCCTGTATCCCTCTGACACCACCTGAAGAACCCAAGGGTCCGCCACTGAATCCTCCCAAACCCGGCGAAAGAGGTGAAGCCTCCCAACTACAGCCGGATGCGGACCCCGGTTCGGCGAGTCATGCCGAAGCAGTCTTGGAAGTCTTGGCCTTGGGGGCAACTTTGGGCTTCCAGGACTGTTTGGGCTTGGAGGAGGCGCGCGGAGCGGGCGGAACAGCCTGGGACGTGGGGCGTGTCTCAGTTTGGAAGGAATGAAAGGACCGATAGCGCTTAGCTGGGAACTTCTTCTTAAAGACTGAGGGTAGAAGAGTACTTTTACCCCCAGTAGCCTCGCTGATCAATTCCTTTAGCTCAGATCCAAACAGGAAAGTCCCTTGAAAGGGCAAAGAAAGCAAGACTTTCTTAGAAGCGGTGTCAGCAGGCCAAATTTTTAACCAAAGAGCGCGTCTAGCCACCACAGAAGAAGTGGAAGCCCTCGCCATCATGCGAACAGCATCAAAAGCAGCGTCAGAAACATAATTCTGAGCTTCAGAAATATTCGCAAGTAATTGCAACTGCTCTGACACTGGCGCATCTTGGCGAACCGCCACAGTAAGTTGTTCAGTCCAGACCGCAATGGCCTGGTTAACCCATGCCACAGCGAAAGTTGGACGAATGGCAGTACCAATAGAGACAAAAATTGACTTAAGACAAGTCTCTAACTTTTTGTCAGTCCAATCCTGTAAAGCAGAAGCATCAGATACAGCCAGAGCAGTAGATTTGGACAACCTAGAAACTGGAGCATCTACTTTAGGAGGATGAACCCATTTAGCCAATTCAGTCTCAGGAAAGGGATAAAGTTTGGCAAACTTTTTTGAGACTGAAGAGGACTTATCAGGATTTTTCCACGCATCGGAAACTAAACATTCAAGAGTAGGGTTAGTAGGAAAGCAAGTAACAGCCTTAGACGGTTTCTGAAACACGCCCGTTGGGTCAAGAGGAGTCTCCTGGCACAAGGGAAGCTTGAGGGTGGTCAACATAGCCCTGATCCAACCCTCAGCAGAGAGTTCAGGATCACATTCAAAAGGGTCCCCAGCCGATCTGGTAGACTCAATAACTGTACCATCCTCAACATCAGAATCCTGCAACAATTCTTCCTCAGAAGAATCAGATACGTCAGGAGCTCCCTGTGGCTTGGGCAGGGAGGTCCTGACAGTGGAGGGGGTCTGCCATACTTGAAGAGCCCCCTGAACCTGAGAGGGAAAGAGCTGAAGAGTGGATCTGAGATCCCTAGTTGCAGCCTTGAACTCTTTCACCCATGTTGGCTCAATAGTGTGACTGGGTTGCTGCCATGACCTTCCGCACAAGTTGGGCATAAATGACCAGAAAATTCTCTAGGTATCCCTGAGTGACAGGAGGAGCAAAACGCAATGGGGGAAACAGATACCCCAGCCTCCTTTGTCTTAGGTCTAGTCCCAGGCTCCAGTGGAGTAGACATACTCACAGCGTCAGATATACCCCACAGATAATCTTTCACACTTGGGTGATTTCTAAGTATTCACCCCAGAAACATTTAAAACTAAACTTATCTGGCAAGTGAAGGGTTAATCAGCAGAGGAGAGGGAGAAGGTCCGGTCCCTGCGTAGTATACTCGATGAGAAGAACTCACAAAATGGCTGCCACGACGGAAGCCAATCAGAAAAAGGGCGCGAACCGAGCACTCATGGGAAGCGTAGTTTTTCTCACCAAGTACCCCAAAACAGTGCCCGAAGCCCCCCGAATCCCCCAACACACTCAAACATAAAACCGGATGATAGAGCAAGGGAAGACAAATAAAATGAGCCCTCTCTGAAGTCGCTACGTGAAGCGGTTCCAGAGATACGTCCCACACAGTGTAAGCCCATAGAGAGTAAAGGAGCAATGGCGTCTATGCGGGAAAAGCGTGCTTAAAGGCGCGGAACATAATTTCTAATAAAATTATCTCTTAAATTAAAAGTTCCATAACACATAGCAAACACATGTTCTATGTAAGCAAACATTACCCAGCCAAGGCAAAAGTTGAAAATGCCCATAAAGTTGGAAAACCCAGCAGAGAAAGGGTTAAATCCCACAAAAACTGCTCCAAAACTCAAGACATACACACATACATTGCATTAGCAAGATATAGAAAAACACCCAATGAGTGCTGGAGTGCACAATGAGAACTCCCAAGTACAAGCCCAATGAAGGGACACTGAGGGACAAGTGGACCTTCGGCACTCAAAGGGTGGCTCACCTTTCTGCAGGACTTCTGTCTTCAGGTTACCAAGATAAGTAAGGGATTACCACAGAGGATAATCCCCAGGGAAGTACTTGAAATCAAGTTGTTCCCTCATCAGGGCAAAAGGTCCACCAGAAGTACCCTGGAAGCTGTGCTATCCACTTTAAAGGGGAACTTTCACCCCTTAATAACTAAAGCTCCCCTTACTGCTGACCTGGCGACTAGCTGCTTAGTAGCGCTAGTCGCCAGAAAACTTACCCCGTTCTCAAGATTTCGCCGTTTGAAAGGATCAGGAAGCACGGACGTCTCTTCACAGTGACGTCCGTGCGCCTGCGCTGTCAGTCCCTTGTCAGTCCCTTGTGCACCGTATGCACCGTACGGTGCACAAGGGACTGACAAGGGACTGACAGCGCAGGCGCACGGACGTCACTGTGAAGAGACGTCCGTGCTTCCTGATCCTTTCAAACGGCGAAATCTTGAGAACAGGGTAAGTTTTCTGGCGACTAGCGCTACTAAGCAGCTAGTCGCCAGGTCAGCAGTAAGGGGAGCTTTAGTTATTAAGGGGTGAAAGTTCCCCTTTAAAGAGGGCATTTGACAGCCTTGGTAACCCGCCTAATGGTGGTATTCCATATTTGTAAAAAATAACAAAGAAACTAACATTTGAAGAGAGCTGTTCTCTGCCTGGTGTGAACACACCGAGGAACAAATGATTCTGGCTTGTGCTGACTGAGGAGCAGCCTAAGAGGGAGGGGAGGCTCCACCCCTGCATACATTTAGAGAATGTTCCTGCCTACTTAAAGGGGCGGATCGCCTCCCAGTGTACCAGTAACCTGTATTGGACGACAGTGAAATTACATTGTAGTTGACATTGATTTGTGGGAGACTGTGAAACTGATGCATGTAGGTAAAAGCATGCCTTTGCTAACAGGTAAAGTGAACTGCTGGACAATAACATATTTCTGTTTGAGTATATCCCCTTATGCAAGACAAACCGTAAATCTCCCTTGGTCTCTGGGATATCATCCTATTTCAATAAGAAGGTAATTATAGAGGAAACCTCTCCGAAACCACGCAAGTGGAGAAAATGATAAAAGGGAGATTATCTCTGTTCAGTGTGCTAGAGAACAGAAAGGTAAAACCAGTGGGATTCATTTTTCAAGGAAAAAAAACTACCTGTAACTCTTGGGTTTCCTCTTTCTTCCTCTGCTCGGCTTGTTCAAGTTTTTCCTTCCAGGCCCTGAAGGGAAAAGCACAAAATGAATCTGGGGAAACAGACTGTTTTCTCCATTGTGCATCGTTTCAGAACGGATTCCCTCTACATAGATTGTTCCCTATACTTTATTTGGGGTGATTTTTCTTTATTTTCTAAGGGGGGATAGACACATTTACTCACAGACTTTTTGTTTGCTTCATATATTGTTTTGTTCATTTTTAAAGTCTCCTCTTTTTTCTAAGCTACCAATTTGGCAAATAGAGCTGCAAAATAATAGCAGGTTTATTTTTCAGTTTTTGCAAAGTCCCTTTAAATCTGTCTTGGTTCTCCAGCATTAGAACACTACATCATCATCATTCTGTCTTGGTTCTCCAGCATTAGAACACTACATCATCATCATTCTGTCTTGGTTCTCCAGCATTAGAATGCTACATCATCATCATTCTGTCTTGGTTCTCCAGCATTAGAACGCTACATCATCATCATTCTGTCTTGGTTCTCCAGCATTAGAACACTACATCATCATCAATCTGTCTTGGTTCTCCAGCATTAGAACGCTACATCATCATCAATCTGTCTTGGTTCTCCAGCATTAGAACGCTACATCATCATCAATCTGTCTTGGTTCTCCAGCATTAGAACACTACATCATCATCAATCTGTCTTGGTTCTCCAGCATTAGAAGGCTACATTATCATCAGATGCTGGACACACTGGGAAGTGAAGTGCGGAATTAAATTATTCCTTCTGGCTGTACTAAAAACATATGCATACGTATGTATGTATGTATGTATGTATATTTCCTTATACTTTAAATATATGCACCCAAGCCATAAATACATTATATACAAGAATAAATTCAACTTTTATTTAGCAAACACAATATGGGTTTCCATTAGAAGAGGCATTTTTTCCCTAAAAAGAATCATGAAGTGTATTTGTCACAAACCTCCAGTATTTGCAAGGAATCCACACTTGAAATGTTCTCATATTTTGCTTATGGGGCTACTAAGCCAGAATGTGAGATGTGGCCAAGGATAGGATTATATGTTAAAAAAAACCCTTTATGGTATTGTTTAGGGAAGAGAACATTTAATATAGCTTAAATGTATTTATTTAAATTATATTGTTTTCAACCAATTGGATGCTTGAGGTCCAACGCAGCGTGAGACTGCATTGGAGACCTCTTTTGCAGCTAAAGGGCTGTGAACCATTGAGCTTTAAATCATTAAAAATGCAGGGCGTTATTTCAATAAAAGGTATCTCCCCAAGCAAAAAAAAAAACAAAAAAACAAAACATATATGATGCTTTTCTCTAATAAAAAAAATATATATATGATATGGTAACGGCATGCTTTTTCCCCCAGAAAAAAAGCAATTATTAAGAGTAATGTTGTTTCTTCAGTTATACAGCTTTGAAATTTAAATTCATTAGTGACTTCATCAATATGTATCTAGTGTCCATGTCTTTTATCTAGTTTCTGCCTCTGAACTACAGTGTGCTATGACTCTGTTCAGCTTACGGTTGCCAAGAGAATGCAATTCTCTGAACTACACTTTACAGAAAATACACCAACTGAGTTCCACTTACTTCCTCAGTTCAGACATCTCCCTCTCTTGCTGGCTCAATTTAAGTTTTAGTGAGGTCATTTCCTGCTGGCAACGACGGTACTTCTCAGTGTCTGTGTTCTTGGCCAACAATTGGGATGCCTTCAGCTTCTCAATCTCCAGTTTCAGTTCTGAGTAAAAAACATTACGCACAATAGAAGTAGTCAAACAAAAATAAAATAAGACCAGTTTTCTCTTGCAACAAAATTCTGCTAATGACAATAATATGTTTATATGTGCATTCTAGCTGTGAAGAAAACTAATGACAATTATATATACATGTCCTAGCGTCTAATAGGACAGTGTATCCCAACAGGTGTTACAAGACACTAGTGTCAGGGTGCCAAGCTTAGGGTGTCACACCTACCCATGTATGTTCAATATGTGATATTGTATTTCTAGCACAAACATCATGAACATTTCCATATATGTGTGTTACCACACAAAAACAAGTTGGGAACCATTGTGGTAGGAACAAAGTTGGTGTCACCTTTCCGCCTCCCGGCCGCCTTGTTTCCTCTCTCCTGTGGCGTCGGGGCGGTAGTCTGTCCTCTTCCCCTCGATTTCGCGCTTGCTTCCGGGTTCGCCGCGTCCTTCCCCGATGACGTCACGGCGTCATTTACTATATGTAGCAGCGTCTCCCTGCTATCGGTGCACTTTCACAGTGTTCCCAGGGAGCGTTGACCTGGTCCCAGGCTCTGCTGTTGCTCCTATCTTGTTCCTAGTCGCAGTCCTTCCCTGCCCAATTCCTCAGTCCTTGTGTGCAGTGTACAGTTAACCCTTGTGTCCCTTTTTCTGCCTAGACTTCCTGTGAATGACCCTTGGCTTTGACTACTCTCTTGCCTGCCGAATCTGTTCTGCTGGACCACCTGTGAATGACCCTTGGCTCTGGAACTCACTACTCTTTTGCCTGCCGATTCTGACCAGCTGGATCACCTGTGAATGACCCTTGGCTCTGGAACTCACTACTCTCTTGTCTACCGATTCTGCCCTGCTGGACCACCTGTGTATGACCTTTGGCTTCGGAACTTACTATTCTCTAGTCTGTTGAATTGTCCGTCCGTGTATGACCCAGGCTTTGTTCTAGACCAACCCTATATCTTGCTGTTCCTCGCCCCTCGGGGCAATTCCTGTCTCAAGTCTCACTCCATTCCTTCGTCTGGGGAGTTATGCCCGGATTGGCCCGCGTACCCCAGCTTCGTACGCTACTCTTCGTACCCTAGCCTTCACTCCCCCCTGCAGGGGAGCTACGCTGTCCATAGGGGGTCCCGGTCTGGATTTCATCAGCCTTCTATCGACAGCCAACGAGACCCTAGCACCGTTCTCCAGCGCCGCTCGCCAGCACTCCCTTCCCTGCAGGCCACGGTCTGCTTTCAGTTTTGACAGTTGGCAGTAATACATTTACAGGAAACTCCTAGTTCCAAAGTGTTTAAATGGCAGCAACATATTTAAAGGTCCCTCCAAGGTCTGAGCTGTACAAGTTTACTAAGTGTTTCCAAGGCCCAAAGTGTACTAATGTCAATAACTTATTAAAAGTTAACTCCTGGGACCAAATGTTACAAATATCAGTAACATAATTGTGGCCCTAAGTGCTTCCCAAGACCAAAGTGTACCATTTTGATCACCTTATTTACAGGGGCATCATAAGACCAAATTATACAAAGGGACAATGACAGTATAAACACAAATGCATGTTATATGAAAGTATATAAAATAACAAAATTAAAATGAAACACAATGAAAATGGGTGTGCCCAATTTATAATTAATTTCCCCTAAAAGTCTTGGTAGGGTACCTGAATCATATTGGAGGGGTACACTAAAGTACATTATAAAGTAAGAAAAAAGGGAATATGGAGGAGTAATCCCCCTCACCCCAACAAAAGCACACTATCATACTTAATTTATATAACAGCAACTTATCCTTTAGTGCTGCACAATAGGGAATAGACATGCAGATATCACACACTGCTTTGGGGGAAGAATGGGAGAATTACTTCTTGAAGTGTTAACCAGTGTGTAGTTAGGCGATTGTCCTTAAACCCAAATGCTGAGTAGTGGTGTATGTATCTGGAAGCAGAGCTCTCGTTTCCGTGAGGTCCTATTATGCAGTCTGCTGTTATCCAATGATTCATAATGCATCTCTTCTATATTGTTAACCACTGGGCTTCAATTGCAAATCTGTCCAGGTTAGTTAGACTGAAAAGATGAGCTTTTTTTCCCTTCTCAGTGCAGTGGCGAACCCAAAATCCATGGCCGGCTGAGAGCACAGACATGCAGTATCCATTTCCACCATTTTGGGCACTATAGCTGTTATTCGTCAAACTACTGTAAAAATCTGCCTTCAAACTGCTTAGTTTATGACACAACCCCCTTAATGATTGACCTCCATGTGGGAGGAGACATTTTGTCACAGCTTACCTTGTTTCCAGCGACGCTCAGCGTCATTCCTCTGTTTTATGCCATGCTTCCTGTAGTCTCCTCCTACCTACTTCCATCCTCTGAGCCTACTCCTCCTACCTACTTCCTGAGGAGGGGTTTAAAGGGCAGCCTGAGTCCTGACTCAGTTGCCCTTGTGTTGTTGTTCAAAGCAGTTCTATTACCTTGACCTGGCTTGTCTTCCATCCAATCTGGTGCTAACCTCTGGCTCTGTTTGACTATTCCTTTGTCTTACCCTTATAGTGAACACCCAATCTAGTGCAGACCTGTGGCTCTGGCTGACTACCAGAACTGTGTATGACCTGGCTTGTCTGACTACCCTCTCTGGTGCTGACGTGTGGCTCTGTTGGACTATTTTTTTGATTTTTCCCTGTACCTGGCAGACACCCTATCTGGTGCGGGCCTGGGGCTCTAGCAGACTAGCTTTGATACTGACTGCAGGCGTGATTCAAGTATCATTTCCTTATACTGACTGCAGGCGTGAGTCAGAGATGCGCTCCATTCTGACTGCAGGCGTGAGTCAGATTTTCTCGCTACCTCGGATCAAGACTGAGTTCCGGTTCCTGTTCCGTTCCTCTTCCAGCTCCTGGTTCCAGCAGAGACTACCAGTGGCTTCGGCCTAGTCTCTAGTAGAGTGGTCCTCCGCGGCAGTTTACTATTTCTGGTAGTAGCACTGGCTGGTTGTGACCCTTTGCTTGTACCTGCTATTTCCTCTTATTGTTGTTTAATAAATTGCATTTTACTATACCGTACTGACTCCTGATCATCTCTGAGGAACTGTGACACATTTGCCTAAAACAGTAGGGAATGGTCCACCAAGAAATCTGCACAAATCGAGAGGGTTTGAAAAACTTCTCTCAGTTCTACAAAGTGACTGGGAGAAAGATTTGCTTTTTACCACAGACCTTCAAAGCAGCACTTAAAAAAAAATCCACTGTCCAGTCAGAAATGAAGAAAAAAAAATGCTGCCAGTACAACCACCAAGTGAGAGACAACAGTGGTGCCAGAAAACAATTTAACTGGTGAAACATGTGGGCTGCATGTACAAGAACCATAGAAAATTGCAGTCACAATTAGCCTCAGTGGAACTGTGAAAAAAGAAAGGTTGCTTTGGGGGTGAATGCGAGGTTCCTCACCATAACCAAATTGCAGTAGAGCGCCAACTCTGCACTGAACCTGGGAATTATAGACCTATGAGTTTGACCTCTGTAGTGGGAAACAAAATTGTATCTTGCATAAAAAGAGGTATAGAAACAAGAGTGGATAACATTATTTTGCCATTAGACAAATCATTGATAAGACCTCACCTTGAGTATGCAGTGCAATTTTGGGCACCGGTTCTGAAAAAGGATAAACTAGAACTAGAGAGGGTACAGCGAAGAACAACAAAATTAATTAAGGGAATGGAGGACTTGACGTATGAGGAAAGACTAGACAAACTTGGTTTATTTACTCTAGAGAAAAGACGACTAAGAGGAGACCTTATCACATTGTACAAATATACGAGAGGTCAATACAAGGATCTCTGCAGTGAGCTATTTATTCCAAGGCCTGATCAGGTGACCAGGGGACACCCCTTGAGATTAGAGGAAAGGGTTTTTTACAGTAAGGTCTGTTAAATTGTGGAATTCATTGCCCAAGGAGGTGGTTATAGCAGATACAATGGATACATTTAAGAGAAGATTAGATACATTTCTTTCAAAAGGGAACATACAGAGTTATACTGTTTATCAGTAGGCAGATCAAGAAGGTCTGATAAAGACTAACTTAATTGGCAGCAGGAAAGCTATAAAATTCTCAGTTACTGGGGGGTATGAGGAAGGTTGAACTTGATGGACTTGTGTCTTTATTCAACCTAATTTACTATGTTACTATGTAAATGTAGAAAAGAGACAGAAACCCAATATAATGCAAGTAGATTTCCAGACTCAGTGAAAGTCACACACCCACTGTGAGAAGGAGGGATTCTGCAAAATTGGGTATCCAACCACAATCTCTAGGAACATGCATTGTCTCAAACATTTATTGACCCAATTGTGAAGCATCGAGAATTTAGAGAAGTCTATCATGGGTAGTCTCCAAAGTACTGCCAGTGGAGCCAAAATTTTCAGGAAGAACACAGAAGTCATAGCAAATGCAGGGGGGGGGGGGTTAATAATCACCTGGTAAAAATGTTTGCAAAATGTAAAAATGAGGCAGAGAAGACCTAGGCAAATTGGCATATGTAGAAATGCCACTTTTTCCACTCAAAGAGAAAGGGAGTTCTATCTGTGCTATGGCAGTTATTACAGACTGGATGGATCCCCATCTGAATCAGGATCAATAAGGATTTGAGAGAGTAGAAAGCTAGTACTGGTATATGAAATACTATCAAATCCAGGAACCCTTGAGATTTCTAAATAGAAACTCAAGACTCTAAGATACTTGAGACTAATGGTGACGGAATAGAAGTCCATGAAGGAAAATTTGGCACTCACATTGTAAACACCAAGATTCTGTGAGTGCCCCTAGAGCAAGCAGAACGCACTGCTGACATTTGGACCTCAACAAGCACAGTTTCCCTATGAAAAGCAAATGAGTGTGTGCAACACACAGTAAGGAGACCAAACAAAGTGGCCCTTTATGGGCACATACACCTGAACCAAATTGGACTTTCCAGTTTTTTACAGCTCCACATACCCATGCCCATGTAAGACTCATCTGAGAAATATGGTACCTATAGGACATAATGTAGGTCACCTCTACCTCAAATGCCAAGCAAGATCATGACAAATGCAGGACACAACAATAAACAGACGAAACCAGGCACATAATTCAGTGACATGAAATAACCATGAAAACGAGACAAGTAAATAAATGCATATTACATTTTTGGTACCCAAATATTATCAGTCATTCACAGCAATGAGACACATGACAGACATAATAGTACTGTATGTATAATCACATGGCAGTGATAAGCAGAGCAAACCATGAACACAATTAACCCAGAAATTATTGAGGAATTCAACCTGCAAGTGTTAACATGGGCAAACATAACTTGAGGACGAATGAGAAACTCTTAAGCCATGAGAGTTATATAGTCGCACATGACTATGAGAAACCTTAAAGGTTTACAAAAGGTGCACATACACAGGGATAACTGAGAAACTCAAATCTTTATATTTTTGGGGGGAGGGGAAGGGGGGTTAACTTGGAAGCTGAAATCCATAAGGACATTTGTGTGAAATAGCCCATACAATACACATGGATGCCCCAATGGTGGCCATGCAGAAATCCATGGATGAAAGAGTGACTCTTAACCCCACTGATGTTGGGACATATCCTTGTGGCAGCTGCTGAGAATTTAAAGGCACTACAGGTGCCTAAGATTTGAAGAGACAGTGTCAAACATATTTATGAAGGGAATAAAGGTCCCCATTAAACCCCATAAACATAAGGGGTTCAAAAAGGAGACAAACCACCAATGAAGAGAGCAATGGAAATGAAATCCTTTGAGAAGAGGAAAAAAATCATACACTCATTGTTCAAACTTCAAAGTGTGGATGTACATAGAAGGACAGACACATCAATCCATACGCATGACCCATGGTTTATCTGAAGATCTTCTGAGTTCGCCCATATCAGCTCCCCTAGAGGCAAGAGGGAATAAATTAGTGAAGCAGAGCCCATGTAAGAGTAAAGGGATGGCAGAAGGCTGAATCAGAAGTGGTCCCCGACTCTTCCTCTATCTTGATTGAAGATCTGAAAATAAATCTTTTTGCATTACACCTGCTGAGCAGGACACTGCAAACTGAAGAAAAGCAGAGCTGGTGTAGTTGAAGCAGGGAAAGGGAATAACCGTCTCAAGAGACTGATTGCTTAAACCACCCTGCCTCCTAGTGTAAGGAGCACATGCACCCTTTGTCACCCAAAGGACCTAAAGGAAATATGTATATAATAAGTTCACTGCATAATTCTTCATATTGTGCTAAATACCAATCCTGCAGACTCACCTCTTATGAGTTTGGCGTTCATGTCTTCATTCACCTTGGCAATATTAATAATGAGACGAGCCTGCCTGGCATAGCGTAGAGTGCTTAGGGTCTCCTCAACATGACTGTTTGCTGGGCTGACTGTAGCAATCATTGCTGTCTTGGAATTGCCCCCAAGGCTCTCCTTCAGTAACCTTTAGGAAAGCAAAATAGCTTAGAGGGATATTTAATCCTTTTCGTGCCAGAGATGTACAAAGCAATGCCTTACACATCCCTTTACCATTAAAATGGCTACATTATCATTCCCAAAGGGAAACTTCTATGGAATTTGTATAAAATTTAAACTGAATTCCTATAATAAATCTCTGATCTATAGTGCTTAGTGAAAAATTAGGGTGTTGCCTTTTTCCCCAAGAACTCTGAATTTCTTACAGCCTGGTATGGAGCAAGTGCTATTTTATTCATAGCTTATGTGCAATGTTAACACAAGACCACAATGCCAGAGGTTTGTTTATACACTGCATTGTTGCAAAAATGTATCAAGAATGTTTTCGGTTAAGATGTAAACAAGCAACACAAACCAAATGTGGACATGCATTTGATTTGAATATCCCCACAAGGTATTAATTTTCACTAACATAGCCCAATTTTAAAGTGGAATTATATGCTAGTAATAAGTGGCACATATTTAACAGGATAACTTGCCCAGTTCGGTGTCCTTCCCACAGCAGTCAGGTAGCTAAATCTATGTATTTTTGCATTAGATCTGTATTTTCCTGTTTATAGTGATAATTTTTTTTTTTTTTTTTTTTTTAAATATGCCTTTAGTTCACACCTCCTTTCAACAATCTGTTTTAGGTTGACCTAAATTATTTGTATGGAACAACTGTCTTTATCTGCTTCTAACCTGAAACAACTGAACTGCAACAGAGAGAGATAAGATGCATATAAAGTATACGGTTATAACTGCCTGAAGGCCCCTATAGTAAGCTGACCGAGTTACTTATTCCTAGGGTATAATTCTCCTTTGCAGAACTATATTTGGAAAAGAACACAAGGCTACATCTTATATGACAGCAAAATAATGAGGCCAATGCAAATCGTACAATGATCATTGTGCAATGATGCAATTTGCACCCATGGACTAGCAAGGAAAGTCCAAATTGGAAAACAAAATGCTTAACATACATTGTAGACCACTCCAGAATCCAAGGGGACAGATATTTTAACACACAGTAAACATAATGTAATTCTGTAGCAAACAAACACCATAACTCTTTGACTGCCAGAGAGGAATCTAGTGCATTGTAGCGCAATGCACTGAAGGTCTTTCCAGCACTCAAAGGGTTAAATAACCCTGAAATACTACAGTAGTCAACAATGTACTGCACATCAAAGCACTATTAAAATCAATAAGAATTTGCATTAGTCCCCGGTGGTGGTGTTTGGCTCCAGACCTGCCCCACTTTTTCTTGGTACATCAGCTTCAGTGACTTTACCTAGGCGCACACAATATTATCATATTTAGTTTTACCCTTAAAAACAAAGCACAGCAACATAAACACTTTAGAAACAAATGGAACAGTTAAAACATTAAGCCCAAAATAAAGAATATATGTTATGTATAAAAAAAATACGTACACAATATTATATACACACAGTTTGTTGCATATTATTATTATTATTAATTTACGCAATACAGGAAGATGAGGGATACAATAAATATTGTAACCTCACCTTTTGCACACTCAATTGCTCAATGATCATAAAAAGTCTCCGGTGATTACCGAACCTGCTTCCTCTCCACCTCCCACCAGCTGACATGGAATCTGTGTGTGGGGGGCAAACTTCCTACTTGCTCAAACCAAGCATGAGGAAAGGTGCTGGTGGTGGTGGTCAAGTAGTAGAATAGTATGCTCTAGATTATAAAGTCCTCACTCTCAGTCTTTAGTGCTCATTTAATGCACATTTCAACCACAAAAACCCCTTTGAGGACGGATGATTGTTCTGACACGTCATGAGTTTATGATCGCAGTGCGTCTCAGGGTGCTCAGTGATCAATGTAGGAAGGCTGTAAATGACTGCTCCAAGACTGGAGCAGTCAGTTCCAGCTGTTCCCCCGGTGGCATGGCACTGGTGAGAACACAGCTCCCAGTGCCTCAGATGGCCAAATATTACACACTTTTGTTGCGCTGGAAGTAGGATTAATGGGGAGAGCTTTTGTGTGTCCATGACACTTTGACCCCTCTTTGTGTAACCAAAACAAATGATTTAGAGCAAGTATTTTATTTACACAGATTTTGTTATAAACACATATACATAAGTTTAAACAAACATGTATGTGAGTTTTATTGATGTGGAGTAATGTGATACACTTATATACATCCGCACCACAGAGTCTGATCTCTTAAAAGAGAGACACCAGAGTGGGAAAGAGGGATATAGGTATTTTCTTCTTAGAGTGACAGTACCCCCACCCCCCAAAAAAAGGGAACTTTTAATTTATATATTGTCAAATTAAATGATGGGTTATACATATGAATGTGCCGTCTAAAGAAAGCTCTACTTAACCTTAAAAAACGATGTATCATTTGTGTGGGTGTACTAATTGAATTAGAGGGAAAAGGCATACTAAAAAGACCAAAATTGCTCTTGCCCTATAGTGTAACAAAAAAAAAAAAGCCCTGGTCACCAAGAGGTTAACCCTTTGCTCTGCAATGCGTTGTGTACCTCTGTGGCACTCAAAGGGTCAATAATAAATGTTTCTCTCTCTTCTGTGTTAATGTTTGAATCCACCAACTAACTCAAATGGATAGGATTAATTAATAAATGAACCTGCAGTGTTTTCCAAACATTCACTTACCAGGTAAGGACAGATTCCCGATACGGGATAAAAGTCTTCTTCCGTGTCTGAGAGTTTTCTGAAAGAGACGAAATCACTTTCCCCAAAGTCAGCAAAGACTTATTGATACTCACTCCTTCCTACAAATAGGAGAGATTAAATCATTATAATATGCTTCGCCGCTGCACTATAAATCAGAGATAAAAAAAAAAAAGCATCACAAAATAATGCAATGTTTTGGGCTATTCATGCACCTGCAAAGAAACTGTGATAAGGACAGAAACTGACTGAACAACAGTGGTATTCAAGGTAAGCAATACCTTTTGAAGGGAATGCAAATACTGTTAAATAATTTCAAGGGATATAAACCAAATATATAAGGAATATATTTGTACTTACTGATAAATTATTTTATCTTAGACCATATGGAATACAGGAACCATGGGGTAAAAGTATGCTTCGGCCAGGACAACAGGGCACTTACCTAAAAGAGTTCCCTCCTTACTCCAGTTTACCCCCCCACCAGACATGCTCCTTTTTAAAATATAGCAAAGATTGAAAACAGAATTAAGGTAGAAAGGGGGACACATCTGAACCAAAGAACCCAAAGATCCCCCAAGCCCAGAAATCAAACAGCATGTTTTTCTCCAAGAGGTAAGTTCTGTGTTCCATATGGATTAAAAGAGAAGGATTTATCGGTAAGTACATAGGAACCATTGGGATATACCAAAGCTATCCACCAATATTCCAAGGAGGGAGAGAAAACCCCTCAAAACAGAAACCAGTTCGAACAGACATGACCTGACACAAGGTGTCAACAGATACCTACACACCAAATTAAGTAACAATACAAAAAAGGTTACTGGAAGAAAAGACTAGAAGGATACCTGCAGTACCTTCCATCTAAAACCGGCTTCAGCCTAAAGCAGAACATAGTCTTCATAGCGTTTAGCAAATGTGTGAAGAAACTACTATATCACTGCCTTGCACAAATTCTCAGGCCTGGTTCTTGTAGGTTCCAGAAGCACCCACTGTCTGGTAGAATGGAGTGTGACCCTAAAGCGGACCAGCTTTTTTTCTAAGGACATAAGCCTGGTGAATAGTCACCTTAATCCACGAAGCCTCTGTCACCTTGGACTAGCTTTAGAAAGTCTAAATTCAGGAAAGGTGCTGTGCAATGAACATAGTACTTAAGGTATCTAACTATATTCAAACAGTGGAACACCTTTCACCAGTCTGTAAGATGAGCCGGGCAAAGGAAGAACAATTTCATGGTTAAAGTGAAATTCAGAAACAAACTTAGAGAGAAAACTTACAGGAGTTTACAGAACCACCTTCTCCTAATGAAAAATCAGAAAAAAGGGGGTTTACATGATGAAAGCCTGTAGTTTGGCCACACGCTGAACAGACACAAATCACAAGCAGGAAGACAGTGTCAAAGTTGATCTATCACCTTGAATTCTTTTACATTTTTGAAAACTTCATTCAAAATTGCCTATGTTTCATATTAATCAAATGTCCAGCAGATATATCGTTTAGGAGAAAAGATCAAATGTATGCATACAAATGCTCGTAGTCTGGCTGGTAAGATGGGGTGAACTAGAAATGATGGCAACACATGAGCAGTATGATCCAATTGGTGTCTGAAACATATGACTTAGCAGTCAATCTAGAGGGTTATTCACTTTTTAGGAGGGATAAGAAAAGGAGAGGAGGGGTATTTCTATATGTAAAGCATGCCTTAAAACCAAGTTTAAGGGAAGATGTAAATGAAGGATCCAATGAAAAGGTAGCAGCCCTGTTGGTGGAAATACACACTGGGGGCACACATAATAAAAAGATGTTAGTGGGGATTTGCTATAAGCCACCTAATATTGGGCAGCTGGATGAAGCCCAACTTTTACTGCAAATGGAAAAGGCTTCTAGGTCAGCAAAGGTAACTGTAATGGGAGATTTCAACTATCTTGAAACTTACTGGAGCAATATGACTTCCGGCACAACAAAGTGAAATCATTTTTTTTTTTTGTCTGATAAATGATAATTTTATGTCCCAAATAGTAAAGAAGCCAACTAGAAAAGAGGCCTTGCTTAACTTAGTGTTCTCAAACAATTCTGACATGATAAACAATGTACAAGTAAAGGAACATTTGGGCACCAGTGACCACAATATGGTATCCTTTGAAATTGTTATGAGAAACACAATTGCAAGGGTTTAACCAAAAATTAAATTTTAAAAAGGCTAATTTTACAAAGCTAAAAGAAGTATTAAAGTATGTTCGTGGGATGTGATTTTTCAAAGATAAAAATGCACAAGAATCATGGAATGTGTTTAAAATGCTCTTAGACAAATATACATCTCAATATATACCATTGGGGAATAAGCACAAGAGGAGTAAAGTGAAACCAATGTGGCTTAATAATGAGGTTTGCAGGGAAATGAAAAATAAAAACAGGCTTTTAAAGTATTTAAGTCAAACGGGTCAGATGCATCATTGCAAAAATATAAAGAATGTAATAACAACTGCAAACAAGCAATTAAGCT
The DNA here is from genome assembly GCA_037306005.1 of Rhinophrynus dorsalis. Taxonomy (NCBI): domain Eukaryota; kingdom Metazoa; phylum Chordata; class Amphibia; order Anura; family Rhinophrynidae; genus Rhinophrynus; species Rhinophrynus dorsalis. The sequence goes on along the minus strand of CM074722.1, from coordinate 148,864,339 downwards.
TGCCAAAATTAAAAATGAGAAATATTGCAAATGAGAGCAAGAAAAACCCTAAAAAATTCTACAAGTATATTAATAACAAAAAAAAGTTGATATTGGTCCTCTTAGGACTGAGACAGGGGAATGGATTAGTGAGGATAAGACTATGGGTGTCACCCTAATTATATTCTTTGCTTCAGTATATACAAAGGAAGTAGCAATGAAATGCTATGGGCAAACAGACAAAACCACAGAGTTTCCTCCATCACGTACATGGCTTACTGAGGACAAGGTCTGAAAGAGACTGGAAAGGGTTATGGTGAATATAGCACCTGGACCTGACAGTATACACCCAAGGATACTTAAGGAACTTGTGGCGCGATGCAAGAAACGTTCACATCGGATAAAGGAATTTTTGTGCGCAGATAGATTTTGCGCATGTTCTAATCCAGGAAGCTAAATATCTAACGCTTCTTGAATTGCGCATAAAAAATTCCATTTTATGACAACAGTACACAGACATATAAATTCTTTCGCAATAGGACTTCCTGCATTAGGCGCATTCGCTATTCCACTCACACAGATTTGTTAATCTTAGCCACGGCCACAAACAAAATAAATATATGCAGCCGTTCGTTAATCTTGAATTTTTATGCGCAATTCAACAAAATCATGTGCAAACCTATTCCCTATTGGTTTTCACACTGGAAATAGTGGTTGCGCACGTTTCCTGCATCGCGCCATTAGTTCAGTGTTTGTTTGCCGACCTGTTGCTGCTGGCTGCTGTGGATTTTCCTGCACTTCTGTTTGCTGTGTTCCTGACCCTTGGCTTGTTCCTGACATCACAGACTTTGGGTTTCCGGACTCTGGCTCGGCTGTATACCTGTCTTGGTTCCTGATCCTGGCGTGTCTTTTGGTTTATGCCCTTGGATCATGCGTCTGTTTTTGTTTCATTAATAAAGGTGTATTGCAATTTACATTTTTGTGTCCTGTCTGGTTCCTGGTCCCTATCACCGCTTTACGATATTTAATTTTTTAAAGTATTAAATCTTATTCCAAATATATTGTGAAATCCCTTTATTTTATAGTATATATTTTCTCTCTACTGAGATTAGAAAGTTAAATTTTTAAGGTTGGATACAATTTTAAGGAATTGTCCCTCTCGGCCAATGAGCATCAAGGGAGGGATATTTAAACAGGATATTTTTTTGTGCCGTTATTGTTTTCTCCTCTGTACGCGAGATAACCACTTGGTCTAGATAAAGTAGTGTAAACTGTGAAACACGTCGATCTCCCATGGCTTGTTAGTGACATCCTTATATTTAACATTTATCATTTTAATTAGAGTATATTTTTCACAAAAAAAGATGTACAGCAGCTTTTTTGTTCTCCAGTTTTGGATCATGGTATCCTGAGTGGAGGACAGGACTATATTCTCTGCAGGCCTGTATCGTTGCAAGTTGGTATATGCCTTCTCTCATCCATCATCATTGTGAGTATATTAATCTTACAAGTTATACTCAGTTGGTCAATTATCCGGCGCCCCTATTTTCTTTATTTTTTTTCACAACAATCTTCTGACTGATGTACAAAAAAAAAAATCAGAGACAACCTTAGGAAGTAACACCTGAGAGGTGCGAAGTACCACCTTATCCAGGAATGGATGTTTGCAAGACAGCGCTTGCAACTCAACTGCCAAGAGAAAAGTCATATTCAGCATCACCTGACGCAAGGAGATGGAGGCCAGAAGCTCAAAAGGGGCCTCTGAAGGATGCCTAAGACCAAACTGAGAACCTACAGAAATATAGGGTCCTGAAAGGAAGGGAGGGCATGAACCACTCTCTGCAGAAAGGTTCTCTTGTCCAGGATGACAGAAATCTCTCTCTGAAAAGCGAGAGAGAGAGAGGAGATCTGAACTTTGAGGGAGACCCTTGTTGACTCCATCCTGAAGGAAGAATAACCCCATGGGAAGATAAAAAATATGTGGATACATGTTCTCGTCAGCACGCCAACAATGAAAAACGGACCAGACCTTATGGCATGCCTTGGAGGAGACTGGATTCAGAGGCTGGAACATGGTGGAGATGTATCATCTGAGAATCCTTTCTGCTTCAGAATGGTGGCCTCAAGAGCCACGCGGTCAAGGCCAGTCTCGTCACGTCCTCATATCACAAGGGCCCCTGAAGCAGCAGATCCAGTCTGAGTGGCAGGCGTTCTGTTGAGATCTGCGAATCACATCCACCTGGGCCAGAATAGGGTGGTTAAAATGACTAGCACCTTCTCCATCCTAATTTTCTGGATGGCATTGGGGATGAGAGGAATTGGGTGAAGCATACAGCTGAAAATTCCATGGAATGGACATGACATCCATCACCAAGGCCAGAGGATCCCTTGTCCACGCACAGAATGTCAGAAACTACTTCTTCTCCCTGGTTGCCATCAGGTCAATCGCTGGGACTCCCACTATGTTGAACTAGCAGTTAGAATGCCACCGGATGAAGTACAGAGTTTCCTGGATCTATGTCTTGACAACCGAGAAGGTCTGCCAGTACGTTTTCCACTTCTGGAATGTGCATGGCTGAGATCGCTGGAATGTGTGGATCCGGTGTATGTGTGTGTGTTACATGTTTCATGTAACCTCTTTTTGAATTAGCAATACTGTTTTGCGTTTCAGAATGTAGCTTATTCAAGACACGTGTTATACTTAGGTCCTCTAGAATGCCTATGGATAATACATATGTATGAGGGTTGATTATTCTCCTTCCATCCAATTGGTGGATTTATGAACATAAAGGGGGAGATGCAATAATGAGGTGATAAAGTAAAGAGGACTTATCCAAGTCTTATCTTATTCTATGGAGCCTGTGCACTAAGATGTAGCCAACGTTGGAGATCTTCCAAGTGCCAGTCTTTAGCCATCCTTGGGAATCCCTTCCCCAGTAGCCCAAACAATTGTGTAGTTCCCAAATCACGCTAAGACCTCCAAAAGGTGTGTGTGTGTGGTGGGGGGGCGCGCTCAGGGTCCAGTTTCAGTTAAATGATGATCAAGGTATCTGGGAGGGGAGCAGAGGGAGAATAAGAGGGCCTGACTGGATTGAGAGAGGCACAGCATTGCTACACAAGGATTCACATGCATAAGCCCAAGAGAAGGTCCATGTGAGTGTATAGTGTTTAAAATTAATATCACAAACCATAAAATAAACTTAACTTAGAGGATTCCTCTTTCTTAGCTCTGTGTACTCTGTTACACAAGACCAAACAACAACCCTTAAAGGGATAGTAATACTTAAAATGTAAAAAAAAATATGTTGTAGGGTTTATCCCCCTGAGTAAAACAAGAGTACTCCCACTGCTGAAAGGCGTTTCATTCAAAAGTTATTAATTTTGAAAGTTGACTTTTTTAGGTGCGATATCACAGTGGCCTGAAATTGTAAAGTGGCGCTGTTGCTACACCATCCTATGGAGATTTATGGTCAACTGACCAGAGCTGTCCATAGGATCGTGTAGCAACAGCGCCACTGTACAATTTCAGGCCACTGTGATATTGCACCTAAAAAATTCAACTTTGAAAATTAATAACTTTTGAATGAAACACCTTTCAGCAGTGGGAATACCCTTGTTTTACTCAGGGGGATAAACCCTACAACATATTTTTTTTTACATTTTAAGTATTACTATCCCTTTAAAGAACCATTTAGAGTTGAGACTGTTGCAAGACGATTAAACTCCATAAAATAGAAAAGTCCCATGGCCCTAATGGTTTTATCAACTTATACTAGAGAAAAAAAATCTTATTTTAGTGTCCTATCTTACAGCTCTTTTTAACTTTATTCTGACAGCACCTTACTCCCTCTTGAATCACTCCAAGCACTATAGTTACTGTTCAGAAAATAGGCAATGGCCCCAATGTATATCAAAATTTTACACCAGATTCCCGACTGAATACAGATCTGAAACTTTACCACAAAATTTCAGCAGAAACATAAAATTCTCTTCTCCCAACATTAGTGTATTAGGCTTGCCCTGGAATGCCTTCACTTTTGAACATAAGACCTTAAAGGGATAGTAACACTTCGTTTAAACTTTATTTTATTTTGTAGGCATTAAAAAAACATGAAGAATGATATAAGTCTTGTCGCTCAAACCTTTATGGTTTAAGAGATATTCACAAGCAAAGTTTCCCCTCCCTCCCCTTTTACCTAGTGTAAGCCATCTCTTCTCAGATGTGAATCTGGTTGTATGACCAGACAGATAACAGAAGGGGACAATTTTCTTTGTATGAAAACAATGAAAGCCCTTCCCCCCTTGACAAGTTTTTCAGCTTTTTCCCCTTATCTTAATTGAAGATTGTCCCTCTCTGCAGTCTACCTGGGCACCTCCCTTCTGATCTGGTTGGACGGGGGGGGGGGGGATACTTTGTTTGTGAATATCTCTTAAACCATAAAGGTTTGAGAGATAAAACTTATATCATTCTTCATGTTTTTTAATGCCTACAAAATAAAATAAAGTTAAAACGAAGTATTACTATCCCTTTAATTGGATATAATTCCACTAGGATTCCCACCTTGAGCCGCTCTCCACTGGTCTGAGCTGATGAACATCTCTCACTTCCTGCCAAATCCACGAGGTTGATCCTGCTTGTTATTCTGTGGTCGTGTTCCGCACCCTCCACCAACTCAGTCTGTAGAGAGGAAAACAATTCTCAAAGAAACGCCAACATAAAACTGCTGTACCATTTATTTTTCAGCCATTGGTATCATAATTATGGTAACATTTATTAAATGGATGTTGATTATGAGGTTTTATTTTCAATTGCAATAATTTCCGTAACAGAACTGGTTATGATATGAGTAAAAGCTATGCTATTTCAGATATAGATTTCAGATATAGTGCTTATTGAGGCTACATCCAACCAGACAACACTGAATTCTGAGGAGTTGCCCAATGCTTAGCCGTCACAGAAAAAAAGACAGTAAGAAAAAACGAAGACAGACATAGATATGTACTATGTATGATTAGCTGCACCAGATTTATGTACAAAACAGAATGATGATTTCAGTAATTAGACTCATCTGAGCTTAGTAAATTGGAAATCTCACAAGCTGGTGGTTACCTTTGTCTGAGTCATGACTAGCGTAAATACGGAGTGAGATCTGGAGCTTTTGTCATTCATTCCAGTAGCAGCTGTTGCTCTCTGCTTGTTCCCCAACTCCAGCCAACTCTAAGAAATAAACATGGATAAGTGCTGCATTATAGAATATAGCATTGCCAGTCTGTACTTGCCTCCTCTGAATAACTACACAAAGTGGAATACATAATATGAGAGAGAAAGAGTGTGCGTGTGTGTGGGGGGGGGGGGTGAAGAAGACTACTAGCAGTGACAGAAATGTAGGCCAATATTCAAGATGCTAAAGAAGTGAAATCCTGGGGCAAGCCAATTGAGCTAAGCCAATCCCGTAAATGTCTCAAACACACTGAACTGGTTAAAAGCCCCATTAAATCAATGGAAATTTTTATTTGTGCCCTGTTGAGCATTTAGTTTGCACATGAGTTGCTCTACTTTAGCTTCCTGAATATTGGCCTTAGACCAATAGTGAGACAGGGAAGATTTTGCTCACCTGAATATCCTGGAAGGAAGAAACAACGTTCCTAAGAAAAAAGGAATAACATTATTTAAACAAAATGTCCTATTGCACATTTTAATAAAAGGATAATTTAATTATAGATTTATGTAAAGAAGTAAAAATAACTTTTTTATTAAGGACAATGTGACCATGAACATTATTTTACTGAAGAATAAAGGAGAAAACAAGATAAACTTCATAGTAGTAAAAACATGCATTTTTATTAAGCAGTCAGCTTATTTACAAACACAGTAGTAAAACAGTTTAAAGGAGATCTATAAAGTAGGAAAAGTTAGCTCTTGTTTTAAGGAAGCAGCACAGACTCAGTTAAAGACACTTTTAAACCCATGGCAGTGTCCTCAGAGCTATGAGAACAGAGCTCCCATAGCTAATAACTCACAGGTTCTCTTCTAGTTTGCAGTACAGATCATGGAGATCTGCACGGCTGGGTGAGGTCATTGCTTTACTGGACGCTCATGGGAACTTCTTGCATATCCACAGAAGTATATTTACAGAGCTTCTATGGAGAGGGTATAAATCCATTTGAGTGCCGAGTAAGGGGTGATATCACCCAGCTATGCAGTTTTCCAGGATCCTCACAGCAAATCAGAAGAGAACAGGGGTGTTATGAGCCATGAGACTGTTTTTTTAGCTTTTAGGACATAGCCATTGATTTAAAAGGGTCTTTTATTGACCCTATACTGAACCTCTAGTAGATTAATGTACCTAGGTAAGTGCCCTTCAAACAGTAAAATTACATATATTTGCTTTATACCTGCAGTTTCCTGTATCTAGTGGTCTCTAATGAACTGTGACTCCAGATCACACAGTAATAGGGATAGTTGTTGGGGGGGGGGGGGTGATGGATAACTTACGTAGAGAGGTCTTCCACGAATGGTCCTATTAATGGGTGTTCTCTGACTCGAAGCTGTAATATAAAATATAAACAGTAATTGTGATTAAATGGTATTACATTAGGTTGGTATTTTTTCTGTAAGTAATGTTCCCCACCATATAACAGCAACACCTATTACAAACCAAACATGTATTTTACGGTTATAGTGTATTCATGGCCTGTCCCCTTACTGGTTGTACTGTTGCTATTTCTCTCATTCACAGTAGCTTTACATAGACTGCTAAAGTAGCTGTGCCATCATCAGTTTAGCAGACCAGGAAAATACAAAACTAAAAAATAATTTAAAAAAAATACAGTTTTGTTCTGCAATAATAACTATGGAAGAATCCTTACTCAGGGAAAAACTATATATTAATTTGTATACATACGTTTTATATTTTGTTTACCCTCTTGAGGACTAGAAGAGTCTGAATTGCATTGCTCTGGGTGAATGGGATAGTAATGGTTTCACAAAAACAGCAGCTCAAATTAATCTTCATAGTATTTAGGCAATGGAGAGTGTTATTTCAATACTGTAAGAGTTGTAGTTCAAGAGTAATTGAATGATAAAGTATCCCCATACCATCCCTTTTACCTAGTGTAAGCCACCTCCCCTCATATGTGAAATCTGGTCCTGGGACCAGACAGCTCACAGCAAGGGATAATCTTCTTACTGTGAACATAAGGAAAACCCTGCCCCTCTTGACAGGTTTTTCCTTATGCTCACTGAAGATTGTCCCTTGCTGCGATCCATCCGGACAGTCTTGCTCTGAGGTGAGCATTATTACGTCAGTAAAAGGGGTGGGAGGGGATATTTTATCATTCAATTACTCTTGAACTACAACTTGGACAGTATTGAAATAAAACTCTTCATGGCCCAAATACTATGAATATTAATTGGAGCTGCTTTTATTGTGAAACATTGCTATCCCTTTAAGTGGTTTCAAGCTGAACAAATAGTGATATTGCAGGTGGCCAAAGTGAGGTGAGAAAGTCATATGAAACCTATGTACAATTGACTATGTTTTGGGGGTTCTTAAACCATACACCAAACAATGAAATATTACTTTAAGTATAACATGATTACAGCTCGCATATGTAAAAATTATTCATGTTACATCCTTAAAATATAAACCTAAAAACTTGCTTTAAAGTACATGTGTAAACTTTACTGTTCAGCCTTTATATTTTTTGTTTGTGATAAACTAAATTCAGTTAATGGACTGTGATTAGTGCCCACTATTCATGTATTCAGAAAGGCTTATTTTATCTCAGCACGTTTATAAATAATCCTGATCAATGGGAGCCATGTAAAAAGCAGAAGTGGTTGCTCCCTTAGAGCATGTGTAAAATCAGATATTAGGTCTTTTTTCCAGATACTAGCATGAAGTACTGGGTAATTAAGTGTATATAACGCCAGTTCCTGTATAGGTGTCAGGTGTTCCTTTAATAAGAATTCTTACTGCCAACAACATGTCTGTAAGGTCAAATTCCTACCGGCTGTTTCTTCTGTCCATTGTCTGCCTTGAAGACCAGCAGGTCATGTATCTTCTCATTGTAAACTTCAAAGTAGCTCATCTCCAGATGGAAAGAAAACTACAGGACGACACATTTCACATGGTTAGCATTCAAGATTATGTGCCTTTAACAAAGAAGTGAAGCAATTCTGGAACAAACCAACTGCACCATACGAGGGCAAATATAATTTACCAATCAAGAAATGGGGCTTTTAATCCCTTAAATACTAGAGAGGGCTCCAACACATCGCTTCGCATTTCGGTCCTCAAGGGCTACCAACAGACCAGTATTTAAGGATATCCCTGATAGAGCCAGTGATTAGCTATTCTGTGCTTGCTTGTTTTCTGACACATCGGTTTTCACACAGGGGAATCTTTCAGTCCTGGCCTGTTGGTAGATCTTGAGGACTGAACATGGATACCCCTGTTATTGTCCTTTTCAAGCCACGATGACGGTGGCATTGTGATAACCTCAGGTTCCCAAACTTCTCTGTGTTTTCATGTTCTTGGGATGGTTTTAGTTTTATCTATTTAGAAAGATACTGGCACCTCAAATGCACACCAACTGTATATGTATGCAAAGCAAATTTTGTATTGACATATATAGTGTAATGGAGGTTAAAATGTAATTCTTCAATGCCACAGTTAATAAAGAATTCTCCCAAGTGTAGAAAAGTATATTAAAATTAACATAGTACATACAAATAGCAGAAGAAACAATGCACAACAGCTTAAAAAAACAAAAACAAATTCCAGTTGCTTTAAATGGGACTATTAATCCCTAGAATTGTAGAAGTCTCCAAAGCATTGAAGACCTCTCTGGTATTCATGGGTTAAACTGCCAATTTAAAGGGGAACTTTCACCTCATAAAATTTTTTTACCGTAGGTTTAGTTAATAAAGTATGGTTAGGAAAGTTGTTGTTTTTTTTAATGTACATACTTTTAAAGATATTTCATCTTCAAGCTATGCCGGTCAGCAAAATGCGGCATGCTGAATCTTCGGCACAGCTCTTCTTGACTTACTAGTTCTCCTCCCACCTCCCTCCCAGGTGCCCCAGGGAGCGCATTCACGCTTCCCTTCGGTGTGGTGTGAATAGCTTCTATCTCTACATCAAGCTCCGGTTAGCATTCTACTATGGATGTAACCTTAAACTACACAGAAGGGAAATTTGAACGCGCTCCCTGGGGCAGCTGGGAGGGAGGTGGGAGGAGAAGAAGTGTTGTGCCAAAGATTCAGGGTGCTGCATTATGCAGAAGTGCACAGCTTGAAGATGAAATATCTTTAAAAGTATGTACATTTAGAAAAGGAAAAAAAAAAAAAAAAAAACACCTTTCCTAATAGTACTTTATTACCTATGGTAAAAAAAAATTTATGAGGTGAAAGTTCCCCTTTAAAGGGATAGTAATACTTACAAATTACTAATCCCCATATTGTAGGCATGCTAAAAAGAAATGTATTGCCCCCAGTGTCATCTCTCAAACCCTTATGGTTTGAGAGATAATAGCTTGCAGAGATCCCCCCTCCTTCCACTTTCCCTGAAGTCAGCGTTGTAGCAGGTCTGCACAGAACATAATATACATTTTAATAATTCAAAAACTATTTTTCTAAATAAAAAGTTAGTGCAACAAATAAAGGGACTGTGAAAATGCTTTCAAAATTGTTCAAGTTGTTTCTAGGCAATACGACTCCGTTGTTTCAATTCAAATTAAACAAAAATGGGATGTTAACTTTTAGTAGATCATAACAGTTCTTCATGAATTAAGTGCCAGAATTGCAAACACCTTTAACCCTTTGAGTGCCAGAGGGGTACCCAACGCATTGGCATTCAAAGGGTTAAGCTTCTAATTATTGAAGAAAAAAATCCATGCGTAAAGCTAGAATTGCCTGCTATAAAGGATCATACTATAAAATACAAGTTGATCTTGTATGAAACATGTTTTATCATTCCCATTTCCTCTTCATTAATTGATACATTTATTTGCAATCATTTCATAAGTCTATGTAACTTCATGGCCGGCTGGGGAAAAATGTTTTACAAGCATTTCACTTCTAGTTTGGAGAATGTAATTTTCTATACAAAGGCACAACAAAGCGATGAATGCAAGGAAAATTGCAAGCTCCACCCTCATAAAATAGCAACTGTAAATATAAATACACACACATACACTGTACTATAACAAAATTTAAATTGGCTTTAATAAAATAAATTTGGTGTTATGTACACTTGGGTGTGGCAATTTTACTTTGTGTTGTTTAAGAGTAAAATGGCCTTTAATTTAGTTTTTGTCCATATTTCAAATCAACGTGTTATCTTTAACAACTTAAAGGAAAAAAATCAAATACCTAAAATTATTCTATACAGATTATATACTAAAATGTATTTGATCTGAAATAAAAGCTCCACAAAATAACACAGGAACTGGGAGATTCCTCTCACACCTTATTGCAGGGGACCTCAGACTAACCCTTTGAGTGCCAGAGAGGTACGAAACGCATTGCTTTGCAATGCGTTGCGTACCTCTCTGGCACTCAAAAGGTTAATTAAATGGGATCTACTTTTTCATAACTAAAGCGGAACTATCATCTAAAACCAAAGTTTTACCATGTGTTTTAATGTTTAACCCGACATTAGTGCTGTGTGTTTTTCAAGTCGCCTGGTAGCGGAGATATTTGCCCTGCAAAATCGGGCACTTCCACGATCTGCGGGGCTGTATGCCCCGGAATGACGCCTCAGGACTTCCCAGCTGCCCCAGGAAGCACGCTCCCCTTCGAAGCTGGATTTCTGTGATGTAGCGTTACAGCAAACTCGTTTACAATGCTACTGAGGTTGCAATGTCGGGTTAAACATTAAAACACATGGTAAGACTTTGGTTTTGCGTGATAGTTCCGCTTTAAAGAGAAGAAGTCAGAGATGCTCAACTCGGCTCACGAGTGTGCAAGGGTATGCAAAAAGCTCACTGTAACGGTGTCCTCGCACCCAGGGTGCAATCTCTTTTAGCTCACAAATGCCATACACAGAGAATAAAATTTCTGAAGCGTATCATACAGGTCCTGCTAAAATGACAGTCCAGCCATAGTAATCCTACCATGAACTATTACCTTAGAAGCATGCATCAACAGACCCTCATCATCACATTCACGCATGTTGCACAATATATGTATGCTTATATTGCTTGTTAATATAGACTATAATTACACCAGAACATGCACAATATTGTATTAAAAAAAGTTACCATGGGGTATGATAGTGACCAAAAGGCTTTCCAAATTTCCATCTATTTTCAATTGGCTTTTATTCCACTGAATCTTAGAGCTGTATCCAATGCTTTGAGAAGTAATGCACTAGAAACCTCTCCAGCATTCAACAGATTAACCCTTTGAGTGCCAGAGTGCCACTCTGGCACTCAAAGTGTAAAAAGGTCCATTTAAATCAACAGGATTTTTTTAGTTGCCCCCTATGATGCATCTTTTAAGTGGCAAGACAGTGACCACATTTACTCCTTCAGTGCTGGAAGAATTAGGCAAACCCCTGTCTTAGTGCATAGCCCCACTGGGTTTACAACTCTTCCCTGGAATTTGAAAATGCGATTTAACTATTTATTGACTGGGACTGGAAAACTTACTAATAAAACATGCATCTGTGAATGTGCAGAACAGGGTCCTAAAGGAAAGTGTTTAAGGAGTAAATCATGCCATTTCCTGGCATCTCCTTTAACCCTTTCCATTATAAGAGACAAACACAAATCAAGGTGACTATACCTGATGCTTGATCGTAGTTTGGATTCTAGAGAACAGATCTGCACAAAATCTTGGAATAATCCCTGGTTCTCCATCAAAGCCCATCATCCTGAAACGCAGAACACGTTATCCTCATCTTAATGCTCATGGATTTTATGGTCTAATCCAGGACTGTGCAATCTGAGGTTATCCAGCTATGGAGGATTACCACTCTCATAATTCTAAACCAGTCATCCTCCACAGCTGGAGTGCCTCAAGTGGACTAACCAGTCACCAGCTGTAAGGTTTATAGAGATTTTATTGGTGCAATTTAATATCCAATCAAGCCCTGAATGCTAAAGAGGTCTCCAGTTGTCTGAAATACATACCAATAGCCACACAAACTACTACAGAATGTTAAAAGTACCTATCATAATACTGTTTTTTACCCTTATCCCTAAAAAAAAAAAAAAAAAAAAAAGTACGTTCTTGCATTTGCAAGTCTCACAGGAAATAGGATTTTTAGAAGACTTTCTTTAACCAAGAATGTGGTATGTGGGTCAAATAACTAGAGCCCTTAAATCAAGGTTTTATGAACATAAATCCAACATTAGGCAGGAAAAGATAATGCCATCATAGTCTAGCATTGTTTAAGGGAATCACGTAGCCCAAAGTTATTGAATGTTATAAGTTTAGAACTGGTCCTTGTTTGTAATTCAGGTATGTACAGAAAGCAGTCATTATTGCAAAGTGACAATAATTAGATAGTTACCATTGGTTTTCGCTATCTCCTAGTGGATTGAATGATGAGCAAGCTTTGTGCTGTTTTGTGTTTTTGAATACTAGAACTTAACTTAGGTTTTTGATACTATTGGTAAGTTTTATCTGACCATCATTATATTGTATGTTTGTCCGTTTAACATTTATTCTTATTTGGCTAAGCTTTAAATACTTTTTTTGTAATATAGGGCGTTTTTTTTACTGAATACCCACTGATGTGTATGTGCATGTGTGTTATATACATACATACACAATTATGTATGATTGGTATATGTCTATGTGACGGAATAGTGGTCACCCTGAGAATGAGCCCTGTCTCTTTTCAGTGACCCCCCATTGTGTTCCCATTCTTGAAAATAATAATGCCCCCTGTGTGTGCATGTATTACAGAGTGTTGGCCATTTACCAGCATTAAATGGGTTAGTTAGTATGTGTTTGACGTACAGAGGGACTCTAACTAATCAAAGAGATTGTGTTATCAGATAGCCCTCTGTGAGTCAGATAGAGGGGGTAGAGCAAATCTGTGAGTGGAATGTGTGTCCCTTCCCACATATATCAGACTAAGCATAATATATATTGTAAATAGTAGCTGTGACATCAGATCCTGTAGGGGGTGGGTATAAGGAAGTCTAAGAGAGAAACTCAGGGAGAAGAGCATAGAGAGATGGGAACAGGGGAGAAGGCCTCCCTAGAATGAAGAGAGGCCTGGGGCCAGTCTGGAGTTTGACTGGCCCAAGTGCTTGCTAAAGAAGTACTGGGGAAGCTGGGAATGGTGTGTGCTCTCACAGGAGAGGGAGCACTCACGTTGAAGCTGCCGATAGCTTAGGCACCATTTCAAAAATGTTGAAAAGCACTCTCATGACCTCTTAAAATTGTGCAAAAAACAGGAGAAAATTGTATTAGTTATCAACGTTTCATTTACACATAGTAGCCTTCCTCAAGCCAACAGATGGAAACAGTTACCAGTGTCAAACAGCAGTAGCAAAAGCAAACTAAGTCCCGTCTTGCATAAAAAGGGGTATTGAAACAAGAGTGGATAACATTTTGCCACTGTATAAATCATTGGTAAGACCTCATCTCAAATATGCAGTGCAGTTTTGGGCACCAGTTCTGAAAAAGGATATTCTAGAACTAGAGAGGGTACACCAAAGAGCAACAAAATTAATTAAGGGAATGGAGGATATGACATATGAGGAACAACTAGACAAACTTGATTTACTTTAAAGAAAAGACAAGGAAGGAGATCTTATCACAATGTACACGTATATGAGCGGTTACTACAAAGGATCTCTCTGGTGAGCTATTCATTCCAAGGCCTGATCAAATAAACAAGGGGACACCCCTTGAGTTTAGAGGAAAGGAGGCTTCAGATTCAGCAGAGGAAAGGGTTTTTTAGAATAAGGTCTGTTAAATTATGGAATTCCTTCCCAAGGATGAGGTTATGGCACATACAAGGGATACTTTTAGAGAAGATTAGATATGTTTCTTTCAAAAAGGAACATACAGGGTTACACTGTGTATTAGTAGGCAAAACAGAAAGGTCTGATAAAGACTAGTTTATTTGGCAACAGGAAAGCTATATAATCCTCATGTCTCTGGGTTATGAGGAAAAGGTTGAACTTGAAGGACTTGTGTGTTTTTTTGTTTTTTTTTTAAACCTAATTTACTATGTAACCAATTGAGCCATCTCACCGGCATCACTATTCTACTGCAACACTACACACTTGTTTACCCACCAACAAAACTATGCTCTGATACCATGAGAAGGTTGCAAATAATTTGTGAAAGTTGTACGATTAGTACCTAGGTGCACTGGACTTGATTATTAAAACAAGGCATGGTTCTCAGACTGCACATGAAAAAGTTAGAAATTAACACACATTTTGGACTTGATTATCAAATTAAGTTTAGGATTATAATGCAAAGACCACACATCTAAAGGACTTAAAGAGATAATAGAAGCTGTCAGAATAGTTCTGTACATACAAATTAAAAAGAGCTAAAGATGAGACCTAGGTATATCTTTGTAGATATGGGAATTAATATTTTTATTAGAATTAGTTCTCAAGAAAACATGTCTTTTACAACTGTGTATTCTTGGTTCCCCTGGCCAGTTTTGTTTACCATTTGTTAACTACACAAATAGGTGATGAATTCAGCTGGCCTCAGAGACAATGGAAGATACAGGTGTGTGTGTGTATGTATGTATGTGTGTGTGTGTATATATGTATGTGTGTGTTTGGATATCAGGTCAATATAACCTTAGGAGTAATCAAATGAATTAAACATTTATACACATTTACATGGGCTAAGGGTGTCACCTAGTGGCCATGTGATGAACAGAGGTAACCACAAGCCAGTAAAGATTAATTAAGTGGGAACTCAGAAATCAAATTCAATTAGGACACATATTCACCACACCTTTTAGGAGTGTTCCACTTTACATGTGGAAAAACTAAATAAAAAGGGGAACCAGAGACTAGTGGAGAGGCTGACTTACTGATGGACTGACAAGAAGAAATGAAACTAAGGGAAACCCATGGAGATCCAGGGATACCCAAGAAAGAGCAGGTGGAAATCAGAAATCCAGAAGAAGTCCAGAGTTCCGCAGGAGAGGCCAGATCCCCAGACATACAGAAGAGATACCCAGACAGAGAGACCTCAGGGGAAGTGACTCTTCCACACCCATATTTCAGGAATCTGCAAAAGGGCTGGTAAATATATCACTTAAACTTTATCTATTTTATTTTAGTTTCTCTGCATTTGTTATATGATCAATCAAATAATTAAATTGCCTTAAAGTTTAAGGATACAGTAGATATTAGCTGTATCAGATTTTGTAACTGCACACAGGAAATATTGATTTAGCTATCATTGGAAATTATATTATTTCCTCTATTGTAGAATATTTGATTTAATGCGGAGAAGCTAAGTAAACCAGTTAAGTTAGGACACTACAATTAGTATTTTAAACATATGCTTATTGGTTTTAAGTAAACTAGAGAGATCCTGAAATACACTGTTAAGGTAATATCTAGTGTTGTAAAAGAGTTGGTTACTCTGTTTCATTAGATACAATACCCATGTCCCTGTAGGCCCAAGGCAACTGTAACTGGAGAGTGTCTATAATTGTGGTATATAGTTTTGCCCAGGTATTTGTTCTTTACTAAGCCCTGTATTATTACTAATGAATCTATTATTGTGTTTTATTGTATTGTAGCTCAATCAATTTATTATTGTGTGTTATTTCTATTGGTGTATAATAAATGTTATATTTTATTTACCAAGTGTGTTATCACCGATATAATTTAATTATATGTTTATATTATCGCCTTGTACAAACTACTTGGGAGGAGCTGATTTTATGAATGGTTACTGGTCATCTTTAGTGGCATCTACTCATTCATAACTCAGAAACCCTGACAAAGCAGAAGGCATATCTTTTGATCCTTTTTATTTATTTATTTATTTTTTATTTAGTGAGTGGATTTGTTGTGGTTGTATATTCAAGAAAAATGATTGTCCCATGTCATACTTACGTATATGACTTTCCTGAACCAGTCTGGCCATAAGCAAACAGGCAGGTGTTGTATCCCAAAAGTGACCACTCTAAAAGAGGAACAGCCAGCTTCTCATACACGAGCTTTTGATCAGCATAACTGGGGTGGGTCTTCTCAAAGGACCAAAATGAGAAGTCATAGTGGAAGCTATGACTCTGCTTAGAGTCTGGGTGCTGGACAGATGTCTCCTGATCTTTCATAAAGACTACTTGGGAGGCCTTCTCATTTATTTCCCTTGAAGAAAGGAAAATATGTTTTAGACAAATCTACAGATACATCTGTGTTTCTGATACTACTGTACTTTGAGATCCATTTATTGATCCTGTCAGCTTCCTCTGGAACATCTTAAACACTATTTTATATAGGAGAAAACATCCTGAAATATACAGTACTGTGTAAAAGACTTAGTCAGGTGTGAAAAACTGCTGTAAAGTAAGAATGCTTTCAAAAATAGACATGTTAATAGTCTATTTTTATCAATCAACAAAATGCATAATGAGTGAACAGAAGAAAAACCTAAATCAAATCAATATTTGGTGTGACCACCCTTTGTCTTCAAAACAGCATCAATTCTTCTAGTTACATTTGCACACAGTTTAAGGAAGGTTGTTCCAAACATCTTGGAGAACTAACCACAGATCTTTATACAGCCTCAGTTGCTTCTCTCTCTTCATGTAATCCCAGGCAGACTCGATGATGTTTAGATCAGGGCTCTGTGGGGCCATACCATAACTTCCAGGACTCCTCATTCTTCTTTACTCTGAAGATAGTTCTTAATGACTTTGGCTGTATATTTGGGGTCGTCATGCTGCAGAATAAATATGGGCCTGGTCAGAAGTATCCTTGATTATAATGCATGATGGATAAGTATCTGCCGATACTTCTCAGCATTGAGGAGACCATTAATTCTGATCAAATCCCCTACTCCATTTGCAGAAATGCAACCTCAAACTTGCAAGGAACCTCCACCATGCTTCACTGTTGCCTGAAGGCACTCATTCTTGTACCACTCTCCAGCCCTCCGGCAAACAAACTGCCTTCTGCTACAGCCAAATATTTCAAATTTTGGACACGACTTCAGAGTACCGGCTGCCATTTTTCTGCACCCCAGTTTTTGTATTTTTGTGCATAGCTGAGTCGTTTGGCTTTATTTCCATATCGGCGGTATGGCTTTTTGGCCACAAGTCTTCCATGAAGACCACTTCTGACCAGACACCTCTGGACAGTAGATGGGTTTACCAAGATCCCAGTGTTTTCTGCCAAATTTGAGCTAATGGCACTGCTGGACATCTTCCATTTGCAAAGGGAAGTAAGCATGATGTGTCTCATCTGCTGCACTAAGTTTCCTTGGCCAATCACTGCGTCTACACTCCTCAAAGTTGCCTGTTTCTTTGTGCTTCTTCAAAAGAGCTTGGACAGCACATCTGGAAACCCCTGTCTGCCTTGACATCTCTGCCTTGCTGAGATCTTGCTGATGCAGTATAACTACCTTGTGTCTTGTTGCTGTGCTCAGTTTTGCCATGGTGTATGACTTTTGACATTAAACCGTCTACAGCAGCCTCACCTTGTTAGCCGAGTTTGGCTGTACCTCACCCAGTTTTAGTCCTCCTTCACAGCTATTTCTTTTTCAGTTAATGATTGTGTTACAAGCCACATATTAAATTGATGATCAATAGCACCTGTTTGGTATAAATTTTAATTCTACACCTGCCTATATGCCTACAAAATCCCTGACTTTGTGCAAGTGTACCTAGAAGAAATGATGCTGTTTTGAAGGCAAAGGGTGGTCACACCAAATATTAATTTGGTTTAGATTTTTCCTCTGTTCACTCACTATGCATTTTGGCAACTGATAAATAAACTATTAACATGTCTATTTTTGAAAGCATTCTTGACAGCATTTTTTCACACAGTACTGTAGGTTCAGAGGCAAATATTAGGCAACCAAAACTTTACCTTGATTTCTAAAATGAATAGTAACTAATTTCAACGCACATTGGCTTCCTTACTACACTGAACTTATAAAGAAAACACTCACCTGCTGCTAAAGGGACGAACTCTGACAGCCACTGTCACCGCACAATTTTCTGCCTTTATGGGATCATCCTCTAGGTTATTATGAAAACTGACAGTCTCATCTTTTATATGGACAGCATCACTAGGTAGGGCATGGGAGGTTAGCTTTTCTGTTTGGCCTGCATGTAATGATCCTACTGTACTTGTAATTTTCCTTTGGGCAGAAGGCAGAGTCCCCACTAGACGTTTAGGTGTCAGTGGACTCCTGATGTCGCGAGTGGATGAGGATCTAGCCAACCCTGAAGCACCAGTCCTTGGAGTCTTCTGCTGATCCAAACTGATATTTTTTGTAATTGGAGTCTTTACATCTTGCCCCAGCTTTCCCAGACCGTTACCTTTATCATTAACCTTTGTTCCTATTGAGCCTTTCGTGGTTTTAAACTTACTGACCTCCTCTGACATTCCATTATCTTGAAGACTTTGAGGTTTGGTGACGTTCGGTGCATAATTTAAACAAGCTGGTTTCCCACTGACACCTTCAAAACCTTTAGATTTTAGCTCCGATTTTACATTCTGCTGTTCAGTAGGGTAATTGAGTTTATCTTCTTCCTCTGTAATTTTTTCCATAGTACCCTTCTCAATAGATCCTGTTCTTAGCCTCCTCTGCAAAGTCAGACGTCTTTCAGTTCCATCTTGATTATTAATATTTTTATCCACCTCCACATGAGGTGATCCCTTACTCGTCTCCCTCCTCTGTAACGTTAATTTACAGTCTGGTCTCAGCATTGCTGGAGAGCTCTTGATATTTTTACATGCAGAGATCACATATGTTCTGTTGATCTCTCTAGTTTTATTAGAGGCAAGACCTTTCTGAGACATGTCTTCACCACTGGCTCTTAATGCTTGTCTGCTACAAATATTGTTCATAGCAATTCATTTCACGGTTCTTCCTCCTCAGTAGCTTAAACTCCAAACATATCATGGTGGAATTTAGTTTTAATTGTGTCAAGTGACATTTCCACTTCAGATTCAAAATGTCATGTTATGAATAGGTGTATGACAATATTTTCTTGAACAGACATCAGGATAATCAACTTCCTATTAAAGAAAAAAAAAATTAAAATATTGACTATAAGAATACATATTAATCAAATATTTCTACTTAACATGGGCAGTTGTTCAAAACTGGCAGAGACATGATGGATATAGAGTTCCCCACTCTTTGTAGACTGTTTTATTTCTTCAGAATAATATAGAAAATAAATATAATTTTAGAAGTGCATGGAAATGACAATGATGTTAACCCTTTGAATGACAGAGAACAGGTGTGTGCAATGCACTCAATACCCCCTGGCAATCAAAGGTATAACTATGGTGGCCATCTCCAGTGTGCAATATACAAACACACCATAATATAATCTGCATCCGTTGTTATCCTTCCAACCCTGCTCAAAGGCAGAGTTAACCCACTGAGCAAAATGATGTGCAACACATTGCTCTGTAATTAGTTGTCCCCCCTGTTGATCTTAAAAGGATAAGACCATCCACTGTGATTATTTCTGCCCTTTCCTCCTCAAAACTCCATCTCAAACATTTGACCCTTTTACACATCTCAGGGTCAGAGGTTTCTCAGATGACCATCTCATACTCTGCACTCAATTGACCAGATTTCCTTTCACTTCATTAAATCCTTAAAGGGATAGTAATGTCTGTGTGCACTAAAATATAATATTGCAGCCATTACAAAAATAAACTAACCACCTTAAGTCCCATCTCTCAAACCTTAATGGTTTGAGAGATATACAAAGATAAAGTTCCTCCCTCCCCTTTCCCTGACGTGAGCTGTAAAGCTGACAGCAGGATATCCTGGTCTTGGGACCAGCCAGCGGGTCTTCAGCAGAGCCGAAACAGCGTGATCTAGAAACAAATACTTCACTGGAACGGGCTACAAAGTGTGCCTACAAACCAGGCACACTTTGTAGATTGTTCAATTAAGTATTTATTTTTAGATCGCTCTATTTTGGCTCTGCTGAAGAGCCTCCGGATGATCACGCGACCAGAATCTGCTTCTGTCAGCTTTACAGCTCACATCAGGGAAAGGGGAGGGAGGGGAGAACTTTATCTCTGTATATCTCTCAAACCATAAAGGTTTGAGAGATGGGTCTTACATCAGTTACTTTTTTTTGTAATAGTTGCAATATTATATTTTAGTGCACACAGACATTACTATCCCTTTAAGGACTAGAGTGATGTGCACCGTATTGTTTCACAAAGCATTGTGCACCCCTCCTTAGAAACTTGACAAAACCAAAATGCATTATACAAAGTCTGAAGGCTCAATTAAACCATAATATCAAAATAACCAACTAAAAGCATCGCTTTCCTGAAAATAGATATCCCACTGCATCAATGAGGGGGTCACTCACCTTTCTACCCTTAGCCATGTACAAATATGTCCAAAAGATAGCACCAAACGAAAAAAATACATTTTTCAACATTTACAACCTTTTAAACATACTGAAATATTTCAAAAGGACTTTCCTACTGTAATCATTAGATACTGTCTTTTTCAGGCAAAATGGCAGCCCGTTGGTATGAGCTGACAAACTATAAGGGCTGATAGAAGTACAAAACTATGATCTCGTTTTTCTTAGACTTTTTCAAATTTGACTTGCCTCAAAAATTGTCCCTGCTTGGAAAACCTATCCACTATAATCCAAATCATTGTGTTACCAGAGGAGGAGGGCAGATCTACCATTAAATTCATGGAAATCTGAGTCAATGAAAGAGCTGACACAGGGAGAAGTTATAAAAAGGCCAACAGGTCGCGATCTAGGTATTTTCATACTGGCACATACTGGCCTGGAAGACACAAAGGAAGATGAGATCAGGCCACAAAAAATACCTAAAATTAGGTCCTGAGTACGCAGAAGCCCAGGATGACCTGCTGTAACAGAACAATGCCCCCAGTGTAGAATACCTGAAAGGTACTGTTCAGGTACAAAATACAAATTGGGAAGCAAGGAAACTCCAAAAGGACAGGAAGACTGGGATTTCCTAAGGAAGTGAGGTTGACAAGGAAGAAATAATCCGGAAAGGGGAGACTATAGGTTCCAGAGCAGACGGGGGAGAACTAGATGTCTCATGCTGTTGGAGCAGTGCATCAGCCTTGTTCTTTGTCACCGGAATGTATGAGATGACAAAGCTGAACCGAGAGAGGACAAGACTCAGCGAGCCTGGCAAGAGTTTAGACGCTTGGCGGAAGCCAAGTACTGGAAGTTCTGGTTGTCAGTATAGTGACTACATTAGGTGATCACTCCAGCAAATACCCCCACTCATCCAAACCCAGCTTCACCACCAGTAATTCCCTATTCCCAGTGTCATAATTCCTCTCTGTGGAAGAAAAACGCCTGGAGAAAAAAAGAACAAGGATGGAGGACTCCAGAATCAGAGGATCGCTGAGAGAGAACTGCTCCAGCTGCCACCTCAGATAAGTCTACCTCGCGTATAAACTGAGCAAGAGGGTGTGGATACCTGAGGATAGAAGTAGAAGAGAAGGTGTTCTTCAAGGTCTCAAAAGCCTGTAGATCTTCAGGAGTCCAATGGTGGGTATTAGCCCCCTTACATGTCATAGCTGTGATGGAAGCAATAAGAGCTGAAAAGCCTCTAGTGAATTTGCGGTAGTAGTTGGCAAAGCGGGTCTGATGAGAGGTAGAGGCCACCGGCTGGCTCTGGAAATGTAGGGACAGGAACAATTTCATCGCATGCAGAGACAAAGTGCTGGAGCTTCATAAAGGCTCAGCAGTAGCGTCATGCAACAAGGAGGGGAAAACAAACCAGAAGCAAAACAAAAACCAAGAAAGTAAATCCAAAAAGCACAGAATGATAGGGAAGAACATGACACAAGGAAACTGAAATCTTGGAAAACCAGGGATTTCCTGTTGTATTCATTACCTACTACTCTTCCAAGAAAAATGTCACGATTATATGGGTTGACATACCATATGAGGTGCAAGAAGCACAAAACAATCCATACTGTATTTCTTTCTTGAAAATGACTGCTTGTACAAACATTCATAACTATTAGAGATATGATATGAAAAAAAATATACAAGGAATAACATTTTGAAATGGGAAAAAAATAAAAATAAATTCTCCCATATTAAATGAAGGGTCGTTTGCCTTTCTACTCCTAGACTAGTGTGCAAAAATATTTCCTTAACTTGGCACTACAGGGGAAAAAATATTGCATGTATATATTTACATTTTGTTCGCTTCAAAGACACTAAAATAGCTGAAAATCTTTGAAAGTCTTACTAGATTACCTGCAACCAGCTCATGAAAAATGGTACCCCAATTGTATAGGCTGACATTCCATATGAGGTGTCAGTAACATAGAACTACACCTGTCGCTTTTCTATTTTGAAAGTATCTACCTTCACTAAAATGTTCATACCCATTACAGATATGAAGAAAAGGAAATTGTTGCATAACATTCATCCACATCAAATGAAGGTTCACTTGCCTTTCCATCCTAGGGTGGGGTATACATATGTTCCCAAAATGCAACGCTATAGAAAACAGGGACCTATTTTACATGTCTATGCTTCAAAGATTTGAAAAACATGGCATATCCTACAGTAATCATTAGTTAGTGCTCTTCCAAGACAAATGGCACCCCACTGGTATGTGTTTATGTACCGTAGAGGTTGCTAAAAGCACAAACCTATACAAACTACAGTTAATCAATTTTCATTCTTTTTCAAATGACTTGCCTTTTGTAAAATGGTTATAACAAATCTATAAATGGAAAAAAAAAGATGTACAAATCATACCATTTTGGAATTACAACCCATACCATCTGGTACAACAGGGGTGAAAAAACCAAAACACTTTTTTTCCCCACTGCAGTCACTTCAACGATACTAAAACCTTGTGACACCATGTAATTCCCTTGTGTACTCAGTGCCTAATACCAGCCTGAGAGAAATGGTAACCCACTGGTATGGGTTATCTTTGTGTAGTGGGTGCCAGGAACATGGTTGACAATGGAACAAAGCTGTGTGACAAATCACTTGTGTGTTTACATGGCTACCAGTTGAACCAGACTGGAATTTTAAAACATGTATATGGAAATCTGTGACTACCAGTGGGCAACGGAACCAAGCAGAGAGATCAGACAATGTATGTGTGGATGTGTCACTACCAGTGGGTAGTGGAACAAGGATGGGGGGGGGTGGCAGATAGTGTAACTGGAGGATATTTAACTACCAGCGGGTAGCTGGCAAACTGTAGCTACCAGTATGTAATGGAACCAGCTAGGGCAGACACTGTATGTGGAAGATCTGCGACTAACAGTCGGCAGCTGAACCAGGCTGGAGGGTGAGACAATGTATGTGGAGAATTTAGCACAACCAATGGGACCAGGGTTGTGGGGAGGGGGGATTAGACAGCACGTGATCTGTTACTTCCATTGTGTAGTGGAACCAGGCAGTGTGTATGTGTAAAAAGGGTGCCAAACTCACTGCAAAAGAAATGTGTTGAACACCCATGTGACACACACTGGGCTACTTTTTATTTTTGTAGTAAGACATCATTGTGCGGATCATTGCTTATATTACTGTGTGAGAGAAAAATAGTGGCAACAGGAAGGCGCTAGTTGACTTCATTCCTTCTCCCTTACTCAAGCCAGGATTCCCTGAAGTCCCTGCTTGAATGGGAGGAACAGGGACCCCACAGAATAATCACCAATATTTAGGGAAGCCATGACTCATGGTTAAGTAGGAAGAGAAGTGAGTGACTGCCTACCTCATCGCCATTTAAGTTCACCAATCAATACCAGGATGCGCATCAAGAGGGTACTGATGTCCCCCCCAACAAGATCTGATTTATTTTAGTGAAGAGTGAATTTATAAGGCAGTATGTCATACAGGCTTGGCAAAATGGGGACACTGCCAAGCTTTTTGGTGTACTGTCATGCGACTGAATGGGCTAATTATTGGTCTCCAAAATTACACTTCAAATTCAAAGCGGAATTACCACATCAACTAAAGTCGCTCTACAATACTGAGGCAGGTGGCAACTAGCTTAATAATTGTTAGTTTACCTCTCAAAAGTGCCCCCATGTAAAGTAATTTTTAAGCTGCCGATACCAGAATCCAGGCATCAGCGCAGACATCTTGTCTGCGCACCTGCGCTTTCAGTCCTTGTCACCCTTCAGAGGCATTGCACTGGCCAGAACGGCTCCGGAAGAGACTGATGGTGCAGGCTGCACTAACCTGGCCGCCAGTCTCGGAATATTACCGATAACTTTCCTCGGGGCACTTTTAAGAGGTAAAATAACGATTATTAAAGGGATAGTAATACTTCATTTTAACTTTATTTTATTTTGTAGGCATTAAAAAAACATGTAGAATGATATAAGTCTTATCTCTCAAACCTTTATGGTTTAAGAGATATTCACAAGCAAAGTTTCCCCCTCCCGCCCCTTTTTCCTAGTGTAAGCCATCTCTTCTCAGATGTGAATCTGGTTGTAAGACCAGACAGATAACAGCAGGGGACAATCTTCTTTGTATGAAAAGAATGAAAGCCCTGCCCCCCTTGACAAGTTTTTCAGCTTTTTCCCTTATCTTAATTGAAGATTGTCCCTCTCTGCAGTCTACCTGGGCACTTCCCTTTTGATTTGGCTGAACGGGGGGGGGGGGGGGGGGGGGGGGATACTTTGCTTGTGAATATCTCTTAAACCATAAAGGTCTGAGAGATAAGACATATCATTCTTCATGTTTTTTTAATGCCTACAAAATAAAAATAAAACGAAGTATTTCTATCCCTTTAAGCTAGTCTCCACCTGCCTAAGTATTGCAAGGTGACTCTAGTTGATGTGGTAGTTCCGCTTTCAAGGTATCATCTTAACACAGATTTAGAGAAAAATACATCTCCAGTACATCTATACATTATAATATGTTACTAGTGTTTTGTATAAGCTGATTGATCCAGCACACTGTTGTGAAGCCTATGGTCTATAAATATTCCCAAATATTGCTCTAACAAGGATGCCTCAAGTCTGTATCTCTCCCCTACCACCAAGTATCCAAATCATCCTGGCACAGCTTTTTGCAGGACATTCAGGAGTACTCAGTACCAGAACCATTTTTTTTTCCTTAAAAGAAAAAAAAAAAAAAAAAAGGCAAACAACATTTTACTATGATTATTTTCTCCAAAGCCATATACTACCAGTAAAAGAAAAGAAAAAAAAAAAAGTGTCTTGATTTCTGCGGACAAGTCACACCTTGCTCTGTTTTACCCTTACTTACACATACATAAAAAAATGAAAGACACTGTGGAGTGTCTACTGATTTTATATAGTTTGTTCAGTGAAAGTAAATCCATTTACAAAGTCTCTCTCTATTCAATTCATAACACTAACAAAAACATTTTACATACCCATGTTGATTCTTTGGTCATAGTAACAGTATGCAGCAACATACAATAGTACTGACTGGAAGGACTATACTAAAGCAGAGTTGATCACGCTGTTGTTTTATTGCCACTTAAAGGGATAGTGATGCCTCTATTAAAGTTCATGTCAGAGTCTTCTTTACGTTTTTTGTAACACATCCTGTAATATAAAAGGCCAGGTGTATGTTTGTCCGATGCAGTCATGCGCAGTAGAGACTGGCCGAAAGCACAGAATACTTGCCCGTGTACGCCGGCTTTTGCAGTCATGTGCAGTAGAGACTGCCCGAACGCACAGAATGCAGGCCCGTGTACGCTGGCTTTTGCAGTCATGCGCAGTAGAGACTGCCTGAATGCACAGAATGCTTGCCCGTGTACGCTGCCTTTTGCAGTCATGCGCAGTAGAGACTGCCTGAATGCGCAGAATGCTGGTCCGTGCACGCTGGCTTTTGCAGTCATGTGCAGTAGAGACTGCCTGAATGCACAGAATGCTGGCCCGTGTACACAGACTTTTAGACTAGTAGAGCTATATTTCATTACAGAATTTTAGTTCAAGCACTCTTGAAGCCATAAAGATCTCCCTCCCACCCCTTTCCCTGCATCCCTGAGCCTCTCAGGCTGCTTCAGATGAAGCATGGCGAGGGACAATCTTCAGTAAGCAAAAGGAAAATCCTGCTCTCCTTTGTCCGGGGGGGGGGGGGGGGGGTAAGGGTTTACCTTAAACTTACTAAATGAAGAGTATCCCTTGTTGCCTCCATCTGGTCCCACAACCGGATTCCAGATGTAAGGGTAGGCACCTAGAAGGGGGATCCTTTCAACTTGACTAGCACTTGAACTACAAATCTGTACATAATGAAATATAGCATTAGGTTTTACAAAAAAACTAAAGAAGACTTGGACATCAACTTTAATAGAGGTATTACTATCACTTTATTATCCCATACCTCCCAGCATTTCAAAAGGCCAAAGTGAGATACTCTTGTTTTAGGTGGAACCACTGATAATTTTTAAGTAATTTCATGACATATTGATACCTCTTTAGGCTTGATCTAACTCATTTATTCAGCTACACAAAGTATTTTGTTTACAAAAACTCCTTAATAAACACGTGTACTTAAGTTTACATACACATTAAGGTTTTATTGATGTGGATCAATGATGCACATATACACACACCACAGTCTGATTTCCTAAAAAGAGGAACACCTGGGTAGGAAAGAGGGACAGAGGGATTTGGATCTCAAAAGAGGGACTGTCCCTCCTAGAAAGGGACACTTAGGTATATTGTTATCCCGCACCTGACAATGGGAGCTATAGCCCAACATCCGGAGAAACACACGTCGCAAATGCTACAAACACATGGTATGACACATTCACAAGGTATAAAACTTGTGTGAGGCAGAATTAGATGAATTATCTGACACTCCATACAAATCTATATAGGTACATATACATATAATTGCACACATACGTACATCGTGGAGTCTTAGACAACATACAGTATTGTGTCCCACACTCCCCCATTTTCTCCACAACGCTCCCCTATCATCAAAATGACAAACACAGCAATTCAGAAGTGGGGATACCATCCAGTGACGTAAGCCGGAACAAAAATAAAATACACTCACCCCTTTCCGCCCGCCAGCAGTCGAAAGCTTTCGAATTCCCCTCTCAGTGTTCCTATTGGTTCACATTCACACAGAGCGTGATATGTCATTCGTACAGTAACAGATACGGACTGATGTACTTGCGGCCATCTTTTTTTAGGCAACTATATTTAGCATTTGTGCAATGCATTGCTTAATATAATCCAGCTTTCGTGGTGGTTAGGGAAAGTATTAACGCATTTTTTATTCTGTTTGCTAGTGTCTTCTATAGTCTTAAGTTTTATGTTGAATGATAAGTATGCATTCATTTAACGGTGGGTGTACATATTTTCAACGCAACACAAGGATCAAAGATCGATACAATTATTTTTCATTGTAGCGCTGCGTAAAATGTAATTATATGGAGTAATTTTTGTTTTCTAAACAAGACGAAATATTATGTTACAACGTATTGAGAGAACACATCACACACTGAAATGAACAATGGGGGACACAGAATTCAGGTGGTGTTGCAGTGACCGTTGTGTCGCCCCCGTCCCGCCTCCAATGCTGTCAGCCGGGTTTACTTGAACAGGCAGAGCTTCTGGGTCCTACATTCAGATTCCGCTATGATACCAAATTTGGTAGCGGCATAACTTCTCATAGAACTCTTTAAGAGCCAGTTATATACCGCTCTGGCACTCAAGACACACCCAACACAGGCAGTTCTTTATAATTATTAATACATATGTACAGCAAGACCAAAGTATTTGATTCACAGAATAAAGTATAAAGACATATAATTAGAGAGTGGTATGCAAGTAACGCAATACATCATACCCCTGACACTTAAAAAGTTAATGTGGTTTTTAATGCTGCATCCCTCCCACTGAATAGTCTCTGGAGTAATATGTGGATTTGTTTGCAATAATTGACGTATGGTTTTAAAGAAAAGCACCTGTTTATCTTAGGAACTTGCCATACATGGGCATTTTTTTTTTAAATGAGCTGACCCTAAGATTAGGCGACTAGATATCCCAGTTTTCTAGGGACCATCCCCAGATAGAGGCCTCTGTATATGGACAGTATATGTCCACAGACACATATATTCCAAAACACATTCAGTCCCATGGCCATGCTCATACTGCTTACTGCCTAGTAATTTCCATGCCATAATTCAGAAAAATAAAAGAACATATCTTTATGGTAGTGGCAGTGGGTCCCTGCTGATGTTCCTCTGTTATTGATCACCCATCCTATCACAAGAAGCAAAGTGGAAGATAATTGCTGCCTGCCTTCCTTTTCTCCCTCCTATCCAGCGTTCTCCAAATTTTGTAGGATGAGCATACCTGGGAACTCTCAGGGTTTTTCCTGAGACTCAGGGTTGAGGCCCAAATCTCAGGGTGAAGAGCCAAAATCTCAGGGTGAGAGAGTTCAGTGCTCCCGGTTATATATTCTGCTCCAGTTAAATGCTTCTTTAGTCTCTAAATTGGTGCCACTTGTACCAGAAAGGCAGAGGGAGAAGTCCTGCTTGATCTGTGTGTGTTCATGCAGTGATATCTGTAAGTTGTTGTGTATTAATGGCTCCTTGAATGCTGACTGGAGCGACTCTCGATTATAGCGATTAGGGATATATTGAGGATAATCTATATTATAGGAAATTTAAAGGTTAATATTTACACAATCTCAGGGTCAGCTCATTTTGAAAGTTCCCAGGTATGAGGATGAGTGGAAAACTTTGAAAGCCCATTTCCATCATTATAAGGACACAAATCAGCCTTAAGGTCCTCCAACTCAATCTGCAAGTTTAGCGAATGTGGTGTTGAGGAGGAAGTGAGGGAAGAAAGGCAGTGAGTGCCTTCAAAGTCAGGAGTATTGCTCACTTACAGTATCATATAAGTGACCAGTACCAGAAGATTCATCAGGAGTGGTGCTGATGTCCAAGAACAGGATCTGTGTACAAAACAAAAATACAGCACATCACACTTCAATGCATTGCCTTGCAATGCACTGCACACCCCCCTCTGGAACATATTAACTGTCAAATTCTCAAGCATCATTTCACTTTCCACTGGTAGTCACAAATCCTACATAAACTGTCTGATATATTAGTCCTGTTCAGCTGCTCACTGGTAGCCATAGACCTGCACAAACATTCTCTGTTTCCCCAGCATTGTTTAGCTATGCTACTGGTACCCACAGAACCCCATATCCACTGGTCCTCGGACTAGTTTCACTGGTAGCCACAGAACCACATATACACTATCTGACAACCCAGCCTTTTTACACTGTCTAACTCGTAGCTACAGAGCACCACATACACTGTTGGTCCAGCCTTGTCCCGCTGGTAGCTTTAGAACCACACATACATTGTCTGCTTCCCCAAGCCTAGATGTATATAATCTGTGGAAAATATGTGCATTTGCCTGTTAAAGTAAAATTTAAAAAAGTCAATAGATTTCATATTAAAAAACTGATCACCTTACCGGAGATCTTTGAATTATTAACCCTTAACCTCCCAAGGATCTGGATTCTACCCATTATGTCTGTGATTACACTAACTCAGAGGTGATCTTTGCAGCAACATAGCTGTCACTTCCTGAACACATATAAGACAAGTAGGCATTTTCCCTATACCTTTATAGAAGGAATAACACCAGTTTATAGACTACAGATGCAGTCAGTTGGAGGCTTGGGAGAGGGATATAGGCCTGGAGATTTCTGCTGAGATTTGGTCATTGATCTGGTTTAGAGAGTCTAAAACATCCATCTGTGCTACAACAAAAGAGGATGTCTTCAAAATGCTTCACAGATGGTAATACACCCTGGCCAGATTACACACAATGGACCTTGACTCTTCTGACCTGTATTGGAGGGAATGTGGTCAGAGAGAGAGGAAGCTTTGCCACATTCGATGGTCTTGTCCTATTATTCAGACATTTTGGAAGAGCATTGTTCTTCTCATTACACTGGTCAGAGGGGACACATTACCCTTAGACCCAACAATCTTACTTTTAGGAAATCCCGCTCCCCGCGTAACAAACCTGCCTCTAAACTTGCCTCTCATATTCTCACAGCAGCCAGATGTCCTATAGCCAAATGTTGGAGATCTCCGCACATACCCTTTCTGACTCGGGTTTTCACTCGAATCCCATACTCTGAGAGACTAACTGCAGTCCTTCATGACTATGTCAAAATCCATAGTGTTCTGAGATGTCTGGGAGCTCTGCAGAGACTTACTTGGCTTTGTAATCCACTACCTAATCAACTAGTGACAGCAAATAACACTTAAAAAGCTCTCCTGCAGCTTAAATGCTCTTCCCACCCTGTGGGCCGTTGACACTCTATCCACTTCCTTCACATCTATGAATTTTGCCCTTGTGCCTTTGCTGTAAAGATCACATCTTCAGTCAATCAGCCCTGCATGTTATGTCCATGGAGGACAACATCACCGTTGGTAGCAGAACCACAGGACATTAAACTCTGTTCATCATACATGGTAATTTGAAGTAGGCTTATGCACTCTATTATAGGATATTTTACAATCACTTGTTGGGCCTTTTTATAATTGTATTATTTTTAGTAAACTAAGCAAATATTTTTATTTTGGTTGTTTGAGCAGGCTCTTGTTGTCCTCTGCCTCTCTTTTTATCCTTGCACCATGTACAGATGTTTGTATTGCCCATGCCCCATAGATTGTCCTGAAAAACAGCAACATCAGAATTAGGCAGAGGAGGTGGACCATAGTAGAAGTGGAATTTACTGGAAGAGTAAGGAGAATGGAAGGAGATTGAGAGGCCTGCTTAAGGGTTATGCAGTAAATGCCTGATTTCTAAGAGGCTGTCTTTGCCTCTTAAAAATGTGAGTACCTTGAACATTGGGTGGTGGAAGGTTAAAATACAGAAGAGGAAACATGCTCTTAAATCCCTTTATCTGCCAAATATATGGAATTATTATTGTATCGTTTATCAAGATATTTTATTAATTTTTTTAGCTTCAATAACTAGCATAATCCATTCCATCAAGAGCCATATATCCCCCTATATTTTCATAATTTCTGATATATTTTAGTGTCATTTGTGAGTTGTACCAGTCTTTTGTGGAGAACGAAGGTGTTCCGGATCCCGTACACTACCCCTGGATACCCAAGGGGAGACGGGTTCTAATCTCCCTCTGCCTACTATGTCAGAATAATACATGACCACCATATTTGTTAGTACCATTTATTATATGCGACACTGATCACCAGGGGCGGATTTGCAATAAGGCAGAGTAGGCACCTGCCTACAGGCGCATTCCACAGAGGGGCACCTGTCATTTGCGCCCGCAACAACATGGAAAGGAGAGGTCTGCTCCGAAGACCTGTAGCTACTGAGCTCCCTCTTCTCTGTCAGCTCTTTGGTAATAATGCAGAGCGCTGGGAGATGACATCATCTCCCAGCGCTCTGCATTACAGACCGTGCGGGAGCTCCAGCAGCTACAGCTGTGAGTCATACCTCTCCTCTCCAGCGAGGTAGGAAACAGGGGTCAATATGGAAATGATGGGGGCAATGTGAGGGGCAATATGGACATGATGGGGGGCAAGCTGGAACTGATGGGGGCAATATGGAAATGATGGGCACAAGGTGAGGGCAATATAGAGATGATGGGGGGCAAGTTGGAGCTGATGGGTGGCAATGTAAGGGGCAATATGGAGCTGATGAGAATTATCAAGGTGTCCAGTGGAGTTGGCAAATCGGGGGGGGGGGGGGGGGCTTCAGAATTCTGTGCCTACAGGCTCCTGAGATGTAAATCCGGCCCTGCTGATCACCATAGATTTACACTATTGGGCACCATGTTTTTTCATACTTTGTACATATGGAGCAGCCCTCTTGGTATATTTCGAGATTCACTGGATCTGGGACAATGTGATATCCCTGAAGGTTTTTAAAGCTCGGACCTATATAAGTAGGATGGCAGCCAGCTCCTTTGCGAGTATCCACTCACTGGGTGTATTCTTGGTGGAGGATTTTTCATTCAATTAAGCTGCACAAGGGGTGTGCATGTTCAAAATAACAATACGGAATGCACAAGTGTCAACACATTTTTGTGTCACACTAGCTCGAATTACTGTTTGGAAGACGTGCACAGAGAACTGCTCTCAATGTTATTCCAACGGCTGACTCACTGCTGAAATATGACAACCCGGTGATTGCAACAGAAAACACATTTTTGTGTCACACTAGCTCGAATTACTGTTTGGAAGACCTGTGCACAGACCATTGCTCTCAATGTTATTCCACCGGCTAACTCGCAGCTGAAATATGTCGCTATTTCATTAGAGAGTCTGTAATGGAGCTAAATCGACATAACAATGTAAAACAGTTATGGAGCTAACACGACATAATAACGTGTTGACATTCTGGTGGGTCGACACTTGTGCATGCCATATTGTTATTTCGACCATCCAACCCGGCATCATTTTTAATGCGCCATTTGGTTGGTCGCCCATTTCGAAAGTGCACTGCCCCTAGTCGGCGCCATTTCAAAAGGATATCCACAAGGGGCCCCTCTTTTTGTCTCTCTCTTTATATTCTCTACAGGAAATTACATCACTCTGAGATATAATACATCTTTTATACAACAGGCTCAGCCATCCATTAACCTATACATAAAACCTCTTAACGTCCATGGTACACACTGGGTCATCTGAACAAAGACAAAAGCAAAGCAGTTCTAGAGCAAACCAACCTCAAATATAATTTCCCAAAGTTACTACAGATTTGAGGTATGAGTTAGCCTCCTTTTCACTTTACATATTCTGAAGGAGCACATATTATCAATCATTTGCAGAATATGTAAAGTGATAAGGGAAGTTGACTGTTCACTTTAAAAGGAACTTA
The DNA here is from genome assembly GCA_037306005.1 of Rhinophrynus dorsalis. Lineage (NCBI taxonomy): Eukaryota > Metazoa > Chordata > Amphibia > Anura > Rhinophrynidae > Rhinophrynus > Rhinophrynus dorsalis. The sequence continues at coordinate 148,831,329 of CM074722.1, read as the reverse complement.
TCACTACTTGAATGCTGTAAAGATCTCCAAACTAATTGAGGGAGATGCACTAAGATATGATAAAGAGGTGATAAAGTGTAGATGACTTCTCCAAATCCTATGTTATTCTATGGAGATATGCACTAGGATTTCTGATGTGGGAGAGATCTTAGTGCATAGGATCCATAGAATAAAATAAGAACTGGAGAAGTGATATCACTGAAAAAATATTCTCCACTTTATAACCTCGGTATCACATCTCAGTGCACCTCCCCCCTTCTGTTAAAAGTACCATATAATTCATTTAATTTATATGTCCCCTACGATGCAGTTAGTTTGGTCCAGAATTGCAACAGTTCTTCTTAACATATCAGCCTTAATGAGAAACAGTAATGTTCCTTTTAAACGGGAAGACATTCTGCCTGTATAGAGTAGGAGAATAAAGTCCTCATTGCCAGTCATTTATGAGATTTACGTCTGTCGTGTTTTCTGATTAGGTCAAGGATCTGATCTCCTGTCACCAGTTTCTCTTTGTCCTGACGCTTTTTCTGATCCACCTTCTTCTGCTCCAACAGGTAGGGGGAGTTTAGCAACTGTGGCGGTAGCAGGGATCCAGTTGGTTGCACTCTCTTCACCAGGTCCCAAAAGAGACTGCGGTTGTTCTTGTTGATAAATGTAATGGCTGTTCCCCGATGTCCAAGCCTTCCTGATCTGCCAATCTGAATTTCAATGGTAAAATGCTTATTAGATGGAGAAAGCCAACTGAGGTTAACTTTTCAATAGCCTGAAGCAGCAGGTGTACCAAAAGAGTTTTTAGCACTACAGTGTGATGTCTGAATGGTGTTTAGGGTTGAGATAGGTAAAGGAAATTTATCTTTTGGGGTTACAGTAACTACTCATATGTTCTTGTAGTTGTAAAGAAAAGGAACATTTTGGAATCACTGCTCTAGGAAACTCAGTGTATTTCCAGGACAAAGTAGCTGCAGCACACACAAAAAGAAAAGTTCCCTTTGACTTAAATAAATAGTAATGTTTCACAAAAACAGCAGCTCCAATTAATCTTCATAGTATTTGAGCCATAGAAATTATTTCATTACTGTGAGCGTTGTAGTTCAAGAGTAATTGAAGGATAAAGTTTCCCCCTCCCACCCCTTTTTGTGGAATGCAGTCCATAGACCAGACAGATAACAGCAGGGGACAATCTTCTTCCTATGAGAACAATGAAAGCCCTGCCCCCTTGACAAGTTTTTCAGGTTTTTCCCTGATCTTAACTGACGATTGTCCCTCTCTGCAATCTACCTGGGCACCTCCCTTCTGATCTGGCTTAACAGTGTTACATCAGTAAAGGGGGCAGGAGGGGGATACTTTGTCATTGAATTACTCTCCAAAGTCCAAATACTATGATGATTAATTAGAGCTGCTTTTATTATGAAACATTACTATCCCTTTAAAGAAGAACTTTCATGTATTTTAATGTGCCCCTCCCCCCCAAAAAAAATAATTTTTAATATAGCGTTAAGCATATCCATACTGTATTATCCTTAGCAAGTCCGGCATTATTTAAAAATTAAACTTCTTTAGAGACATGTATGCACCTGCGCTGTCTGTACCTTAAGGTACAATTCAGCTCCCTAGCCAATCATATAGGAGACAGGGACAGACAGTGTAGGCACACAGATGCCTCTTCAGCAAGATGTATGCGCTGTCATCTGCCAGGGAATCTCTGAAGAAGTTTAATTTCTAAATAATGCCAGACTTGCTAAGTATAAAACAAGTATGGATATGCTTAATGCTATATTAAAAAGGATTGGGGGGGGCACATTAAAATACATGAAAGTTCTGCTTTAAAAGGGTATTTTAACCCCTTAAATGCTAGATAGGTCTCAAAAGCATTGAGAGACTTCTCTAGCATTCAAGGGTTTGGGAAATTTTATTTCTATCCTATAGCTGGTTTGCCCCAAAACTAATAATTTATTTCTACGTGCATATGGTCCCTAGCATGAGATGCCTGGATCAATATATCCAAGATAAAGTTTCCAGCCACTGTTGCACTACAGTTTCCATCAACCTCAGCAAGCAGGCCATGGTTTGTCATCACTGCCACAGAAGGAGCAAGTAGAACAGATTATTATGTAATGAGGACATGCAGTTAGTTCTCATTTTAAGAGGACCCGTCATCCTAAGACATTTTATTGTACAAAGTATTAAAAAATGTTTTACGTTTTTTACATTGAGACTGTCTCTCATTTGCAAGTATGTCCTGGGTACTCATTTCATCTACCTCAGAGAGATGAAAAGCTTAGATGATCTTGCCGGGAATAGAACCTGTGACCCTGAGGTTTGAACAGATTCTACAGTTAATGCATTAGCCAACTGAGCTATCTCACCAGCAAAATCTGCCCATTTGTTTTATTAGAAATGTTTGCACACTCTGGCACTTTAAGCTAATTCTGTGCATAGTATGCTAATTATGTTCCAGTCAAACAAGTCTTGGTGTGCTATGGGACACTTCCTCAGTGTATGGGCTCTACCTAGATTCATTCACAGCACAGTGTGAGGTAATATTTCCATAATGTGCCAAACTGTGCCGCCAACAAATGAGATTTAATCGTTCAAAAACAAGCACAAAAGACAGATTTTAATTAACTAAATTAGAGGATGACAGACCCATACACTGAGCACAGGACAGTGAGGTTTGTTTTTTCCCCAATTTTTACTTAAAGGAACACTAACACCTCTTAATAACCACCTCTGAAATACCTTAATCTAGGCAGAAAATCCCAATAGCCACAACAAATCAGTTATGTATGGATTAGCTGCCAAAAATGTGTCTTTGATTGGTATACTATATCATGTAGACAGAGGGAGACTTTTTTTTTTTTTTTTTTTTTTTTTTTGCAGGACTCAAGGACCCAAAACTCCTCCCAGAAAAAATTTCTTGGGAAGCTTTGAGTGGGAGGAGTTTTTGGTCCTTGCTTCATGCAAATGGACTCATGTCCATCACCATGGAATATGAATTGAATATTCATTTTGTAGATCTAATCCACACAGAACTGGTTCTTAAAGGTATAGTAATGTCAGAAAAAAAGTATTAACTATATGGTAGATACGAATAAGTGCATGTACTCTCTTAATTCTATGTCTCAAACCGGTAAGTTTTGAGAGATACAGGAAAATAAAGTTCTTCACTCCCTCCCCTTTTGGCTTGATGAGCTGTAAAGCTGTCAGAAGCAGATTCGGATTCCTGGATCAGATGGCAGCTCTTCAGCAGCAGCGACATAGCGATACCTAAAAATAAGTACTTCATCGGAACGGTCTACAACATGTGCCTGGTTTGCAAACACACGTTGTAGACCATTACGATGGATTATTTAGCTTTAGATATCGTTATATCGGCGCTATTGAAGAGCCGCGTCTGGTCAAGCAATCTGCTTCTGACAGCTTTACAGCTCATCAAGCAGAAAGGGGAGGGAGGAGAACTTTGTTTTCCTATATCTCTCAAACCATAAGAGAAATACGAATAAGTGCAATTACTCTCTTTTAATTTTATCTACCATATAGTTAATACTTTTTTTTCTGACATTACCATCCCTTTAGTGTCTTATTCATCATGCTAAAGAGAATCACTCCTGGAGGAAACCAGCAGCATTAAGGGGAGAAATAAATGACAATCCCGTTTATTTAAAGTGGAATTACCAACCCACGTAAAGTGAAACCCCAAAAATTACCCATCTGGCAACTAGCTGAACAATAGTACTAGTCGCCAGAATAATTGCCTCCATATAGCTAAATTCTACTGCTCCCGACACTGGCGGCCAGGCAACAGTGCTTCAAAAGAATCCGCGCACTTGAGCCGTCAGTCCCTTCTGGTACCATACTGTAACTAGTAACGCCTCCAAGAGCAGACAGGGACTGAGTGCAGGCACGCAGACTTCACTATGCAAAGATATCTGCTCTGTTTCCTGGCTGTCAGTCCCGTGAGCAGTAGAATTTCCACTTTAAATGGTTCTTTAACCCCTTAGTGACCGGCAGTCCTGGGACGTTTCCGTCCCATAAGGACCGCGTTCATGCACGCCGACGCGCTGGTACACGTGACCTGTTGCGTGTATCGGCGCGTCACTTTTGGGCCTGATAGAGATCGCTCCAATCTTGGAGCGTTCAATTTCAGGCCCTATTTTTACTTACAGCGCTCCCGGTAGAGAGCTGTAAGTAAAAAGTACGTGACGTACTATGACCGTCATCGGTCCTTCAGTATTTCAAGGACCGTGACGGTCATAGTACGTCACATGGCATTAAGGGGTTAAACCACTTGAGTGTTTGTGTCTCCAAAACATCGTTCACTAATTGTTGGAGACCTTTCTAGCATTCAGGGGGTTGAATGTCCCGTTTCAATCAATAGGAATTTGATGAATGTTCATTTTAACCCTATCGTGCCATTGGTTTGCTCAAGAATTGAACTTATTTAGCTTGAAGATTAAATACATTCATGTCCATTAGGATCTTCTGCCCAGATTAAAGGTAATTGGGTATTTAAAGTGTTAGTAATGTCTAAAAAAAAACTTTTCTGCATTTAGAAGAGCTTAAAAAGCTGATCTAAATGCAAAAAAACATATTTCTCAAACCGCTATGGTTTAAGAGATAAGGGCGTTTAAAGTTTGCTGTTTCCTACTGACAGCTGTAGGCACACGTTTTAGACCATTCCAATGAAGGGATTCCGTGTAAGTAACGAGATCTCAGCACTTCTCAAGCGCCACCGTGTCGACCGACACGGATCTCCTGCTGACAGCTTTACAGCTGTCAGTAGGAGAATTCAAACTTCAAACGCCCGTATCTCTTAAACCATAGCGGTTTGAGAGATACTTTTTTTGCATGTAGTTCAGCTTTTTAAGCTCTTCTAAATGCAAAAAAAGTTGTTTTTTTTTAGACATTACTAACACTTTAATATTACAAAGTTTTAGTTTTTCTTTAACTATAATTGTTTCTTTTAAACATTATTGATCTCTTTATACAAAAAAAAGGCTTAAAAATATGCTTAAACATCTAGTATTTTGAGCTTATGTGTATCTTTCATTATATGGGGAAGATCTATTTAAACTGAGAATGGGTAAAACAAAGCATATACATATATACATTCCATAAGATATTAGCCATTAATTGGGTAAACATTTCCTCTTCTCATGGAAATACACATATTCCATTTACCATTCTCATAACTGACAGGTATAGTCATATTCTCACACAGTAACGGATGACAAGAAACTGAGCCATTCTGGTGCACACCAGCTGCACCAAATAAAAATTCCACTGAGATAAACGGGGCTTTTAACCCTTTGAATGTAAAAAGTGCTAAGGCATTACAAAACAATGCACTGGAAACCTCTCTAGAATTTAAGGGGTTAAAAGACCTATTTAATTAAATTAGATTTTTTATTTTTCCCCTGCAGTGGAGCTGGCTTTCCCCAGAATGCTCCACTTTGCTTTTATACAAAAGCCCATTATATGTTAATGTCTTTGATGCTCCCGACATTTCAAACACACTGCAAAGAGACATCTGTAGCTTCCAAGGAGTTAATAATAAGAAATTAAAAAAAGCATTTTAAAGGGATAGTAATACTTTAATATTACTATTCCCCATATTGTAGCTATTTGAAAAAGAATTGAATTGCCCCCAGGTTCATCTCTCAAACCTTTATGGTTTGAGAGATAACAGAACACAAAGTTCCTCCCTCCCCCTTCCCTGAAGTCAGCATTGTACTAACTGCAGCGGAAGTCTGCCATAGGACAGGCTTGCGGCTCTGCAGCTGAGCCTAGATCGCGTTAGTGAAAAATAATTATTTCACTGAAACGGTCTTCTACATGTGCTTGGTTTGCAAGCCCACATAGAAGACAGTTTCAGTGTAACAATTATTTTTTACTAACACGATCTCGGCTCTGCTGCAGGGCCGCCTGATGAAAATAAGACCGGATATCCCTGCAGTCAGTACAACACTGACTTCAGGGAAGGAGGAGGGAGGGGGGAAATTTGCATTTGGTTATCTCTCTAACCATAAGGGTTTGAGAGATGACACTGGGGGCAATTCAATTCTTTTTGAAATAGCTACAATATGGGGAATAGTAATATTAAAGTATTACTATCCCTTTAAAATAACAAATGTTTAATTTATATTGCGCTTGGTTTAGCTGCTTTCCGCTAGTCCTTCTCACCTGGTGGACATACTCATCCATGCTTGGCGGCATGTCAAAGTTCACAACCAACTTGACGTTCACCAAATCCAGACCTCGTCCTAGCACCCCGGTGCTTACCACAACATCATAATCTCCCTTCAGCAAACTCTAGACAGAGAAAGGAACTCAAATCAAAGGAATTGGAAAAACACTCTATAAGAACGAGCTACTTCACCAGGATCAAAACAGACAAATCGCAGCTCAGACACTTAACCCTTTGAGTGCCAGAGAGGCATCAATGCATTTGATACCTCTCTGACATTCAAATGGTTAAAATGCATTTACATTTTTACCGTATGTCCTTAGAACATTTCACCTAGAAAATACTTAACCCAGCAACTTGATATTCCTATTAGTATCAATTGTTTATTGGTAGGGCTGGCACTTTAAAGTGAATCCATTATCTTGAATTAACCCTTTGAGTGCCCGAGGGGTATGGAACGCATTGCAAAGCAATGCGTTCCATACCCCTCTGGCACTCGAAGGGTTAAAATTGGATATTTGACAACAGGGTTCAAAATTAATCAAAAATACGGGAGGAGATGCATTAAGATTCAATAAGGGGCCAGCTTGGCAATATTGTGGCATAAGGCACCGATTCCTTCTTATCAAATGCGCCAAGATATCTTTGCCACTGAGACTGACAACCAGATATAAATGTATTAATATAAAACGTAAAATCATGCATTAACTACCCTTTTTTCTAGGTGGATGAGCAGCCAGCAAATAAAGTTTTCAACCATGCAAACTTCTTTTAAGGTGACAGACCCAATTAAATTCTTAGGAAGACCCCAACATTTATTAATATCTACAGTACAATAATGCTTATTTCATATAGAGATTTTGAATTCAAACATGTTGAGTTTTATGGATATTACAAATTAATATGAACTCCCCACTCTTCTGCTCAAGTCAAATTTCTTCGTATTAAGACCATAATATCAATACCCCAAGAGGTCATGCAATTGTGGCTGCATACACCATAAGCCCTCGGTATACAGCAATTGTAAGAGTAAAAATTAATTTTACCTGCAGGATCCTGGTCCTTTCAATCTGGGATTTCTCAGAGTGGATGGAAACACATTCTAAACCTGTGATCTTATGGACAGCATCGCTCAGCAGATCTGCACCCAAACGGCAATCCACAAACACCAGAACTGGGGGCTGGAAAAGCTTAGCGTCCTGGTAAAGAAAGAAAGGTCAATGTCCTGTGTGAAAAACTGTGGTCTGAAAAATATACAATGGCTGGACAGAAGAGCGTCCTATTCAGTCCTGCATTATTTACACACTGTTCAGTATTTCCTTCTACATTACTTCAACAATTCTTCAATACTCACTTTTAACACACTCCCGGTGACAAAAAAAAGCTATGAGTCCTGCTGTAGACACCACTTTCCCCCCCTCAAAAATGCATTTTTTCCCCACTCATTAACCCTTTCAACGCCAGGATAGTATACAAAGAATTACATAATGCATTGCATACCACTCCGGCTCTCAAAGAGGTTAGAAGTATTTTTACAGGAAGGGGCATGGCCACTGCAAGGTCTATATCCCGCCTTAAGTTATTACTACCCCCCTACTCTCTGCTTGTGTGTGAAGCAGAGCCGTCTCCTTCACATCCCATATACTGTTAACCCTTTGAAAGTCAGAGGGGTACCCCTCTGGCAGTCAAAGGGATAAAGCCATCTTTCAGGTTGGTCTTACATTCCAGGCACGCTTTGGCAAGGCATCCTCTGCATTCTTAGCCACACCTTTACTCCTCCTCCTCCCTGGGGTATGCGTTTTCAGTCTTCAAAAAGTTAACAGGCCAGGATTCAAAATGTACACCTTCAGCGATGTATTTAATCTTTCTTCAGCAACAGGTACAATCAAGTGCGTGCACCCACTACACACAGTTTACCACACCTGCACTTTATTTCTCCCCTTGCAATGGCCACACCCATTCCCTTAAAAATACAGAAGAAATACAAACAATTAAGTATCCAAGGAGCTAATATAAAGTGGAACATTTGAATTATAAAGAAAGAATATTTGGATATGTTAACTTTGGGAAATTAGTGCCTTTGAGGAGACTAGAAACCCTGGGCTGAAGAGTTTAATATAGTGCATTTTCTTTAGAATGCAAATAAGTCACTGATTAAGCACAGGTTAGTTAATTACTAACTAATTTGTTTTGGCTTGACCCAATTATAATCAAGCATGGAAATCCTTGCCTTTTGGCAGCCCTTGAGGGCTGAGCTTGGACACACTTGCCTATTAGATACAAGACCAAAAAAGCTTTTAACCCCTTGTATGCCAGAAAGGTCTCCAACGCATTGCTTTCCAATGTGTTGGTGGCCTCTCTAGAATAAATGTATAGGTAACATGGTAAATGATTTTCTGAAAAATAGGCGCAGAACAGCAGGGACAAATCTAAAAGTGTTTTTTTACGCTTAAGACTCCCCTACTTAAAAAGTATTACACTTACAAGATTAAAAACAAATACAGCCATATTAGAAATTCCCAGCGGAGATCTCCTTAATGACCCTTGACGGTCATAGTACGTCAAGGGTCGATCTGACTGAACGCCCCATGACGTACTATGACCGTCATGGAGTTCCGGGCTCCCCCCGCGGCTGCACACCGTTCGGGGAGTCTGGAACCAGGAAACAAAAAAAAAACGCTCCGCGGTCGTTAAGGGGTTAAATATATCTACATCTCAGGACATTGCAATTCACCCCTTCAGCATACTGGTCAGACAGACTTAACAATACAGCACAGATCTTTAATGGTAATTCTCTCTGCAGGTTACCGGTAAGCTTGGTATCCATCTCCTATCTCTACTACATCTGCTGTGGGGTGATCGCATATTTCAGACCGCAGAAGTCTTCAAACAAGGCTTCCTAGGGAAAAAACAACAGTTTGTTTGCCAAATCAGTTTTAGATAATCCCCACTCGTATTGTCCCCATGACAGAGGACCGGCGATACGAGTGGGGATTGCTTGTTGTCTAAAACTGATTTTGCAAACAAACTTTTGTTTATCCCAAGGACGCCTTGTTTGAAGGCTTCTGCAGTCAGAAGTATGTGGTCACCCCACAGCCGATACAGGTCAGATAGGAGACAGATACTGAGCCTACCGATAACCTGAGGAGAGAGGTACCATTAAAGATTTGTTCTATATTGTTAAGTCTGCCTGACAAATCATTATGCTGAAGGAGTGAATTGCAATGTCCTGAAAAGCAGATATATTTAAGGGGAAGACCTCCGATGGGGATATCCGATATGCCTGCATGTTTTTAATCTTGTAAGTGTAATACTAGGGGAGTCTTAAGAATAAAACAGATTTGTCCCTGTTGTTTTGCGCCTACTTTTCACAAAATGGTTTGAATGAGTTGAAGAATCTTAAAGTATGGCTACAACACTAGGAAATCTAAGGGTGATAAGTTCTGACTGTATCAGGTGGACAGTACTTCTATCGGACTACTTGGTGGATCACCGAGTGGCTCATCTTCATATGTAACCCCATATATCCATGGACTACTAATTTTCATAAGTACAAGGCAGAATTCTTATCATCTATTTGGTTTTTGAATTATTTTATTTTAATATTATTTGGGATGGTAGGATTTCCACTGTGAGTGAAAGTGATTGTTTATAAACTACGTTGCTCTCCTATAGGCTCTCTAATCGTGTACATAGTACAAAATTCTGTCTATTATACCATGGTAAATGAGCTGGAAAAATGAAAAACCTGCAAATAAACCAGCCACAATAAATCGAGAGTGGGTGTATTCTATTGCCTTGCACTGCTAAGGCACCCCTGAAAAAGTGGCTCTCTAGTCAGTTGCCTTGTCTGCCTAATGGGAAATCCGTTCCTGGCCATTTTACTCCAAAATCCCTTCCATCTTCGATTGGTTAGTGCACTGTTTTTCAAATTTGTCTCACATACCATACTTCAAGGATCCACTGCAGTAGGTCCTTCATCAGATAACTTCCAAAGCACTTTATTCAACTTTTCCCTGTGTACATCCCCACACACGACCATCCTTTAACATAAACACTCACATTTAGTATTTCAAAGAGCTTCTTTTTCTTTGAAGGTTCCTCCACCCACAGCACTATCTGCCTCACATTGGCACAAGGCTGATTCTTCTCTCCAGCAGTGATCCGAACTGGCTCCCTCAAGAGCTGCTGGGCGAAGGTCTCAATGCCAGTGGGGATGGTGGCAGAAACCAGAATTGTCTGGTGGTCTCGTGAAGCATGCTCCAAAATATCAAGGACCTGCTGCTGGAAACCCAACTTCAGCATGGTATCTGCCTAAGAAAGAGAGAATATGTGTACACACATAGAAGGAACACAAAGAAATTGGACTGTAAACAAAAATGAAAAGTGCAGCAATTCTGGGACAAAGCAATTGCAGCATAGGAGAAAAATAAAATATCCCTAATTTGCATTCATTTAAATGGGGCTTTTAACTGCCTGAATGTTAGAACTCTCCACAGCACTATGAAGCAATGCACTGGCAAGGTCTCTAGCATTAAAGGGGTTACATTCCTATTGATGCAGTTAATTTGCTAAAGAGGTGTTCCTCCTCTCTTTCTGTGTATGGCCCAAAACAGTTTTAAGGTATATTTACATCTTGGTGAAAAATAAAAAGGGAAAGGTAACAGTTTAACCAGAACCAGTAACTGCAGACAGAAAGCATATGAGCCTTCCAGACTGCTCTTTTTATACATGAAGTAAAAACTGACAATATTTAGAATAGATGTTCCAGAAAGCAAGGATTATGGATTGTGTGTTCAGTACATTGCTTAGCATTTCAATACATTTAGAGCCAATTGTTTAGGGATGAAACACTGAATGATTTGTGTGTTATTCATTTGTGTTTTTTTTTAAAGGGATAGTAACACTTAATATAAAGTGAAATTTATATTGTAAGGTTTATCATCCTGATTAAAACAAATATATTAATTCTGCTGAAAGGTGTTTTATTCAAAAGTTATAGAATCTCAAACTTGCATTTTCTCAGTGCAACACCTCAGTGGCATGAAACTTTACAGTGGCACTGGTGCTACTTCATCCTATGGAAGTTTATGGTCAATTGACCAGAACTTTCCATAGGAAGATGTAGCACCAGCGCCACTGTAAAGTTTCAGGCCATTGAGATATTGCACCTAAAAAAAATGCAAGTTTGAGCTGCTATAACTTTTGAACGAAAGCCCACACAGCAGTGGGAATACCCATGTTGTACTCAGGAGGATAAACCTTACAATATAAATTTTACTTTATATTAAGTGTTACTGTCCCTTTAACTGAATCTTCAGCTTCCGTTAAAAGTGTCAAAGAACGTACTTGATCAATATTCAGTAGAAGACCGTTTACAAAAGAAGAAGGAAAAAGTGTATAGTGTATAAAGAGATTCTATATAAAACAGTGGTTCACATTTTCACCCGATACCCCCTTTTGGTTTACAGCAAAGCTTTATGCCCCCCATTTTTGGAAAAACAAATGTAACCCTTTTGCATGCATATTTATATCATTGTTATTACTACTGTTACTAAGTAGCATAAAATGTGTAACATATTAGAAAGAAACCAATTAATTGTGCATCATTCTATGAGCTGCAGACATTTCCACAAATCTTTGTTAATATAAATGTACAATTGGCAGAGGTCATTAAGTACAAACATGGCAGACTATTGTTTACAAGTGGTCTTTGAACTAGCCTTTCCCAAATTTCCAACCACAATCACTTTTTTGATAATATAAATACAGAGGTGTTGTGCAACAGTGAGGAAATATGGTGTTGAAGCAAACCTCACTCCCACCCTGAAAGAGCATCACACCCTTCAATTTAGGAAGCCATGATAGAAACAGAGTTTAATTTGTGGAATTATCTGTTTCACGTATATAGAACACTGTAGAAATGGCAATGCATTGGTTTTCTATAGGATTACAATAAAGAGTAAAGAACGCTGTTCCTACAGACTATTGCAAGTAGAGATGACAAACCACATAAATGTATATATTTTAAAAGGTGGTAAACACAGAATTACAGTACCTCATCCACAATTAGGATCTCTAGGTGATTAAGATTCACAGAATTCTGCTTAATAATTTCCAGAAGTCTTCCAGGTGTCCCTATTAATATCTAACAGAAAAACAGAAAAATATTTTTATAAGGTTTTTATAGGATTTTGTTATACAAAAGACGTAGGCAACCTTTGGCTGTCCAGTTATTTGAAGTAAAACTCCCTTCAGCCCAGCCATTGACTGGTTGGGGGATGAGAGGAGCTGTAATTCCCAACAGCTGGACAGCCAAGTGTTGCCTACCCCATTATAGAAGAATTAGGATAAATGGCCACAATTCACCAGTTAATGAGCAGAACGGAGAATGTTTTAGATGGAAAAGAGACACAGACACACACACAACGCAAATATCTGTATATGGTATATCATAAGACACATATGACCCACCTATGGGACAGACATACTAACAGACAGCACATCTCCATGTCAGTCTGCAGTGAAAGGACAGACCCATAGACCTGTGTTACTTATAGCTAAATGCAGATCCAGTGTTGCACATCAAAGGATAATTGGAGCAAGTCAGAGAACACCAATTTTATGTTATAGGACCCCGTCCAGACCATCAAAAATGTTCAGAAGTACTGCATTAAAGTATATTTACTGGAACACAAGGTAACATGATTTTTATTATATAATTTATTAGTGGTATATATTATCTCTAGCCACCTCTTAGAGTTTGTTTTGTGCATTAAATTATCACAAACACCTGTAAAAATTATATGGTGCAGAAGTCTTAAAACCTTACTTATGAAAGCTAGTGAAAACCATTTTGACTGCGAGAGAGCTATCCAACACATTGCATACCTCTCTGGCATTCAAAGGTTCAGATGTGATACCATAATGGAAGCAAACTGTCATGGTTTTAAACAAGTGTTTACATTGAACAAATGATCTACCTACATATTAAAAGAGGAGTAAATTCCAGATAAAAATTTTGGGGCAACTGCGCCTAACAAATGGCATTTACAGATGACGACAGGGAGCAGAGGATTTGTTGAGAGTAAGCTTCTCTTAAGCCCTTGGATGCTAGAGAGGTCTACAGCAAATTTGAAAACAGTGTATTGGGGGACCTCTGCGGCATCCAAATGGTTAATGAAGAACTACAACCCAAGAGTTACCATTTTGCTAGGTCTAGTAGGGGCGTCATAATGCAGCCCTCTCTAAAGCTAAAGATCCAAGTGAACTTTGGATCAGAAAAAGAGCCCAATGTCTTCCTGTAGGTTCACGTATGCAACTGAAGCCTGAGACTTGTGATGCTGGTGACACCAGCACTACTAGAATTGTAACTTGTGATTTACATGGCATCAATGAGCAGCTCAGCACACCTACCAGCATCAATGGTTAGTTTTTTTGTTTTTTTGGTCCCCAATACAAATTATTTTGCAACTGCACTGCTCTGCACCAGGCTAGCATGTTCACATTGAAATAGACTTAGTAATTTCTGATAGTGTTCTTTTAAAGGAACACCAACACCTCAATAATAGCACACCACCTACCTTACTATGTCCTGAAAATACTAATGGTCCCTATGATTTTGCCCTTGTGCCTGCTTTGAAGAGACAACATCTTCAATCTGTCTTGGATGTCATGACCACACAGATTGATGTGCCATTCTTGCAGGATTCCTGGACACCAGACTCAATACAATGGAACTATAAGCCCCCCCCCCCCCCCCCCCCGAATGTGTGAAAGGACAGGAGATGTCAATACTGCAGTGGGTGGAGTTTTCAATCCAGGAGTCCTCCCAGACATGACATTCAGGAATGATTGTAGATGTTTTCTCTTGAACCAAGGTACAAAAGACAAAATTCATAGCGGAGGTATCCAACATATTGTGCTGGATACCTCAGTGGAATTCAAATGGTTAAATGTGTTCCTTTAACTGTTGGGCCAAATGAACAAAGAATAATGGCACAATTCTGAGGCAAAGCAACTGCACCACATTAGACAAAAATCCAATTTATTTAAATGGGGCTTTTAATCTCTTGAATTATAGGGAGGTCTACAATGTATTGCAAATAAATACACTGGAGGCATCTCTAGCATTCAAAGGGTAATGCATGTCAATTTAAATTAATGGGAATTTGGGGTAGTTTTATTTGTTTATTTTATTTGTTACAGTTTTTTGTCCCAGAATTGCTCCGATTTTTTTATATGACCATGTGTGTCTGAGGGCACTCAGAACTGAATTTCATTGCCTGTGGAGAAAAAAAACCTAACAGTGAGTTTTATCTCAAAATATCATTGTGAAAACTTTTGGAGATAAAACATGTGATAAATGTAGCCAGTCAATAGAATAATTTCAGCCATTATAATCTAATAAAGGATCATCACTGAGTAACAAAGCTAGTGTTACCAGTATTGTAAAGGTTTTCCCCAGACTGTTCCTAGAATAAAGTCATAGGTATCCCTTACTTTACCTGCACGCTCTGCCTCAAGCGGTGTAGTTGGGGTGGCAGAGGCATGCCGCCCACAAGCAGGGCAGTTCTCATGTGAGGAATACCAAACATCAGCTCCTTGGCTTGACCCTCTATCTGTAGAGCAAGCTCTCTTGTCGGAGTCAGGATCAGTGCTGCCGGGGCCTCTTTCTAAATGCAGAGATAAAGTAAATGCTTCTTTATATCTAAAAACAATATGTAACTGTAAATATATTTTTAATGCATGTATGTATATATAATGTTTCTCAGTTTGTGTAAATATATAACCCTTTACTGAAAACTATTCAGGACACACTTGAAAACGAGAGAAATCTCAATGTTTTCTTCCTTGTAAAACATTTTCTAAATAAATAACTACATAAAAGACATGCTAAAGGTAAACTACTATGTTTATCAAAAGGTGAATCTTAGCTCCAAATATAGTGTTACTGTATTATTTCGATTTTTCACTATGTCATATACAATAATTGTAAAGAGAAAAAGAATTGTTATTTTAAAAATGCATATTATGGGCTATATGCACAAAGAAATTTTAACCTTTCTGTTACAAACCAAATGCACCACAGGGAACAAATAAAAAGATCATGTTGATGTAATGGGGCTTTCAACTTCCGGAATGCTAGAGAGATTAACAAATTCCTTCACAATTGCTCAAATGTTCAGCATATAGCCCTATGTGGCTTTAGAGTGGAGAAATTGTATTGCTTGTGGAGGAAGAACCTAATTCACAGTAATGGAAATCCCTCATACACAATGGTGGAACATGTAGGTACCTGCTGTAGGCATCTGATAATTGCTGGTAGCAGAAACGCTGCAGTTTTCCCTGATCCAGTGTCTGCACTGGCTAATATATCCCTTCCCATTAGCCCAACTGGGATCATCTGCATCTGGATAGGAGTGGGCACTTCATATCCTGCTTTTATTAGGTTTGAGCTGAGTGCTGGAGGAAAATGGCAGTGTTCAAATTCTATAATGGGTTTGCATACTCTGTCCCCTTGTACAGACAAGCTAAGTTGTTGTCTTAGGTGCTCTATTTGGTCAGACTCCAATTGGGCAATAAAATCATGTTCCCTATAGGTGTAGGGTGTCAGATGAAGGTGTCCAGATGAAGGCTGAGTTTCTGCATCTCTGGTTGGGACGGGTGGAGGTAAGTTATCTGTGATATTGGTTATATTTGATGGAAGTGGAGGCTCAGCAGTTGAATATAATGAAGGTGTGGAGTCTGTAGTTTTGGTAAGATTTGGACTGCTTAAATCACCAGAAGCCTGTAAGAGATCTCTGGCTTTGCACTCCAAGCTACACACATCATGGTCAGTCTGGTCACATATATACTCTCCATATCGGCCACACACCACACATATTGGATCCCCAGGAAGAGGCCAACGCTGGCATTTGCTAAAGGATTTTATAGGTTCATCATCAGCTTTTTCTGACATGGAAGCAGGTGCAGTTGTTGGAAGAGAAACTGGAGTTGCATAATATTGTAGGGGAGGAATTGAAGTGGACGCAGATGATGAAGAATGGGGATCAGGAGTGGATGCAGATAATGAAGATAAAGAAAGTGTAGTGGAGGTCGATAATAAAACTGAAGTGGAGTCAGGTGATTCAGAATGTGTATCAGGAGTTGGGGAAGATGATGAAGCTAAAAGAACAACCTTAGGAGCAGATGGTGAAGATAAGGGACCTGGAGTAGGGCCACATTGTGAGAGTGTGCTGTGAACAGAGTCCTGCAGTGAATGAAGGATAGACGCAGAATCAGATGAAGATAATGCAGATTCAGATACTAAGGGTGAGGATGCATTGCCATTTAGTATGGGTTGAGTTCTTGCTTGAAAACTTTTTTTCCGCCCTGGTCTCTCATCCTCCAGTCGCCGCTTCACTGCTCGAGGCAGGAACATTCTTACAGAGAATCAACCGAACACTTTCCGTGGTATCGTGCAATTCTTCTGCACAGAAATCACTTAGAATCCAGACAAGATGTACATATTGCATATCCCGGTTCAAGTACAAGACCGAGTCGTGAAACGCAAACATAATGCTTATTTCCGGTGCATACTGATGATACAATGTCTCCATCCCCGCCCATTTAGAAATGTCATATTGGAAATACAACCATAATATGTTAACAATTTAATTGCCAGAGGGATAGCCAAAGAATTGCAACATAATGATTTCGATTTCTCGCTGGCAATCAAAGGCTCAGCACTCTATGCCCTTGTAGTTAGGAAGGGTATTCAGTGTTTGGGCTAGGTGGAACTAGAGTAATTGTGGTCAGCTGTTGTTATCATCAATAGGAGTAGCCAGCCTAATGCATACCTCCCAACATTTCAAATGGAAAAAGAGGGACACTTCTTTTAGGTGGCGTCTCTGGGGGCGTGGCCGGTAGGCGGGGCATTTCCAAGAATTTTTATGTTATTTCTTGACCCATCTGCACCTCCTTGTGTAACTTATAAATGATTTAGAGCAAGACCAAAGTATTTTACTTACCCATATTAATGTATAAACACATATACTGACAATTAATAACACATTAATGTATGTTTTATTGCTGTGAAGCAATGTAATACACACCACTCATTCTGATGGCCTAAGAAGAGGGACAAAAGGATAGAAAAGAGGGACAGAGGGATTTGGGTCTCAAAGAGGGACACTTGGGAGGTATGCTAATGTCAGCAGATGATTATGGGAGTTGTAGTGTAACGGCATCTGGATGCTCGCAAAGGTCAGCAGACTAGTATGGGAGCCATATTGTGTAACATAAGCTGAAGGCTCCCTGTTGGCCAGCCCTGAATTAGAGTGTCACTAGTTAACCCTTTGAGTGCCAAAGGGGTAAGCACTGCAAATGAATGTGTTGAACACCCCTCTGGCACTCGAGGGTTAAGGGACGACCAACCTGTAAATCTCCAGCTTATATTGGCAACACGCATCATGTGCCTGTTTTCGTGTATCATGCTTTAAGGACACGACTAGATTGAATGGAAACATTCAACAAAGGGATTCAACAAAGTGCAGGATGGAAGTACATTTCAAAGGAGTAAAAATGTTAGGCCAAGAGGCCATAATCTTAAACTAGAGGGACACAGGTTTAGACGTAATGTTAGAAAGTTTTACTTTACTGAGAGGATAGTAGATAAGTGGAACAGCCAACCAGCAGAAGTGGTAGAAGTTAATACAGTGATGCTTGCATGGGATAGGCATAAAGCTGTCCTTAACATAAGAAAAGACCAAGGACCAAAAAAGGTTTGAGGTTTTTGCAGTAGGAAAATGGGCAGACTAGATGGGCTGAATGGTTCTTATCAGCCATCAGATTCTATGTAGTACTCTTATAAATATCAGTTTTCCAGTTGGTATGTGCATTGTAAATGATATTCATTGGTTCATAGATTGAAAGCCCTGAGGATTTCCGCATTGACTGAAAGCTCTGTGATTTAGTCTGTCTTTACTGTATATTATATTGATCTGTTTAAAGATTTCAGACTCTGTGCAGCCATTATTTATTGCAAGCACCATGCTTCAGTGAGCATCTGTACCGTAAATTATGTGGGTCTGTTTTATAGAGTACAAGCTCTGAGGTTGTAAAGATGCCCCAGTTGATTTGTATATGGCCTCAGTTGGTTTGTATATGGCCCAGTTGGTTTTTATATGGCCTCAGTTGTTTTGTATATGGCCCCAGCTGTTTTTTTTATAGCCCCAGTCAGTTTGTATATGGCCTCAGTTGGTTTGTATATAGCCCCAATTGGTTTGTATACAGTCACAGTTGGTTTGTATATGGCCCCATTGTTTTTTATATGACCCAGTTTGTTTGTGTTTTGTATATGGCCCCAGCTAGTTTGTATTTAGTGTATGGCACCAGTTGGTTTGTATATGGTCCCAGCTGTTTTTATAGCCCCAGTTGGTTTGTATATGGCCCCAATGGTTTTTATATGACCCCAGTTTGTTTGTGTTTTGTATATGGCCCCACCTAGTTTGTATTAAGTGTATGGCACCAGTTGGTTTTTATATGGCACCATTTGGTTTGTATATGGTCCCAGCTGTTTTTATAGCCCCAGTTGGTTTGTATACAGTCATAGTTGGTTTGTATATGGCCCCATTGGTTTGTATATGACCCCAGTTGGTTTGTATCTTGTATATGGCCCCATTGGTTTGTATATGACCCCAGTTGGTTTGTATCTTGTATATGGCACCAGTTGGTTTGTATATGGCACCAGTTGGTTAGTATGTAGCCCCAGTTGGTTTGTATATGGCCCCATTTGGTTTCCATATGGCCCAATTGGTTTGTATATATACACATTTGATTTGCATATGGTCCCTGTTGGCTTGCTTAAGTCCCCAGCTGGTTTGTATATGGCCGGTAAGTTTGTATATGGCCACGGTTGGTTTGTATATAGCCCCAGTTGGTTTTTACATTTGCATATGGTGCCTGTTGGCTTGGATAAGACTGCTATTTGCTTGCATAAGGCACCAGTTAATTTGCCTATGGTCCCTGTTGGCTTGCATAAAGCCCAAGTTGGTTTATAGAGTGCAAGCTCTGAGGTTGTAAAGATGCCCCAGTTGATTTGTATACAGCCCCAGTTGGTTTGTATATGGCCTCAGTTGGTTTGTATATGGCCTCATTTGTTTTTTTTATATAGTCCCAACTGGTTTGTACACAGTCCCATTTGGTTTCTATATGGCCTCAGTTGATTTTATATAGTCCCAGTTGGCTTGTATTCAGCTCAAGTGGTTTCTATATGGCCCCACTGGTTTGTATAGGGCCTCAGTTGATTTGTATATGGCCCCAGATGGTTTGCATATAGTCCCAATTGGTTTGTATACAGTCAGAGTTGGTTTGTATATGGCCCCATTGTTTTTTTATATGAGCCCAGTTGTTTTTTTATATAGCACCATTTGGTTTGTATATGGTCCCAGCTGTTTTTTTTTTTATAGCCCCAGTGTAACGGTGTGTTTGACACACAGACACAGTAGGTTTGGATAAAACACAGTTTTATTAAACAGTTAAGATTACAATAACCCTCACAAGTACTGTAATATACACTTAATATAGTACAGCCACAAGACAGGTTATATATAGGTAAGCCCACACAGGTCCAGTATAAGCATAGAGTCCATAACACATCATACTGACACAGGTCAGGCAGATCTTGAAAGAGTCCCAGTGTATCGGTACTGCATGGGTTAATAGCAGTTAGTAAGTGTAAACAGCCCCATGTGTGGTAAGGCCTGTTAAGAAGCTCACCTAAGGTAGAGAGCTTAAATACGAGTAACGCCCAAGAATAAGTATAACAGGTAATGGTGAACTGCTTTAGCAGTAACGGAGGCTGAGCAACTTGAGCACTGCCGGAGCAGTAACGGACACTAGGCCACGTAAACACTGCCGTAGCAGTAACGGAGACTGAGTGACATGGACACTGCCGTAGCAGTAACGGAGACCAGGCAACTAGAGCACTGCCGTAGCAGTAACGGAGACCAAGCCATGAGAGCGCTGCAGTAGCAGTAGTGGATACTAGGCAACAGGAGACTGCCATAGCATTAACGGAGACTAAGCCCTTGGATACTGATGTGGCATAAACGGAGACTGAGCAACTGAGGTTCTGTCGTGGCAATAACGGACTCTGAGCCACAGGGACACTGCCGCAGCAGTAACAGAGACTAGACCACTTCCACTCTGCTGTAGCAGTAACGGCGACTGGAGACTGTCGTGGCAGTAATGGAGACTGAGCAACTGAGCACGGGCGTGACAGTAATTGAACTGAGCAACTCGCCCTGGGAGGCAACCAACCGGGAGTGGATAGTAAGACAAGCCAATGGGAATGTTGCCAGGGCGACACAGAGGCAACAGGGACCAAAACTGCACATCTGTCACAGACAGCGAGAGAGGATCACCACCCTTAACCGGAGACCGGTAAGGGCGTGCAGGGAGGCAGCAGACCATCCCGGACGGGTTCACATGGAGCAGGAACGTCAGCCAATCCAAGTCAGTACACGGAGCAGGAACGTCAGCCAAGCCGGGTCTGTACACGGAGCAGGAACGTCAACCAAGCTGGATCGGTACACAGGAGATGAGAAGCAGAATGGTCAGGCAGTCCGGGTTGGTACACAAGCAGGAGACAAGATGCAGAGTAGTCAGGCAGGCCGGTTCGATACACTGAGAGCAAACTGTAATCAGGAACAAGCGCTGGTACTGGAACACCACAAAACGGCACCGGAGAAGTTCCAGAACCCAGTATTTAAAGGCAATACTGGGCGGGACAATCACAGTAAAGCCAATAGGAGTAGAGCAGGAGTGTAGACTGACAGAATGTCGCTGAAAGAACACGGGCACCATGATACCCAGTTGGTTTGTATACAGTCACAGTTGGTTTGTATATTGCCTCATTGTTTTGTATATGACCCCAGTTGGTTTGCATTTTGGTATATATCACCAGTTGATTGGTATATGGCACCATTTGGTTTGTATATGGTCCAGTTTGTCCGCGTACTGGACAAACACGGAGGCCCTACCGGTGCTATAACGGAGGCAGCAGCAACCGGTGTAAGAGTGGAGCAAACCAGTACCGCGTACTGGACAACACGGAAGCCCTACCGGTGCTGTAACTGAGGCAGCAAGCAACCGGTTAAAGAGTGGAACAAACCAGTACCGCGTACTGGACTACATGGAGGCCCTACCGGTGCTATAACGGAGGCAGCATTAGCAACCGGTGTAAGTGGGGTAACCCAACCTAGACAGTCAGTCAAACTCAGAGGCCAGACGCCTGGAATCAGCGGTACCACCATAGGAAGAACCCAGCGGTCAGAATGTCGCCAAGACCACTGGAGTCTAGCAGAATGCATCCAAATCAGGATCCAGAAACAGGAGCGACAGCCAGGCCGTAACAGGATGACGGAACAGCAACGACAGCCAGACCGGGTCAGGAACAGAAGCAAGAACGTCAGCCAATCCGAATCAGGAACGGAGGCAGGAATGTCAGTCAGGAACAACTCTGGAGTGTTCTCTGGGTAGGTACACCAACGCTGGAACAGTAGAGGATTCAAGCAGGCCCCAGTAGACACAGGAACCCATATGCAGGCGATCACTGACATAGAGACACCACGAAAGGGCAGTGAAAGGGTGCAGGAACCCAGTCTAATTAGGCAATACTGGGCGGACTAATCACAGGCAACCAATGGAGCGCCCCCACAGCTAACTGACAGAAAAAGCCAGCAATCACAGGCACCGTGATAGTACTTCATTGCCCTTTCGTGGTGTACCTGCTCATTTGCTCTTGTGATTTCCTATGCTCTATTCCGTGTATGACCACTGGCTACATCTGACTCGGTCACGTTTGATCCCTGACTTGTTGCCATCCGCTCCGGTCTGACCTTTGGCTCCATCTGACTACCGGCTCCGGTCTGACCCTTTGGCTCCGGCTGACTACCCGCTCTGTGCTTTCCCCTGCTTGGCTGACTATCTGATATGATACTGATCTTGGCATGGCTGACTTACTGCTCTGTGTCCTCGACCTTTGGCCTGACTGACTCCTCTCTCTCGCTCTAGCTGTTCCCTCTGGTACAAGCTGTTATCCTCCCGCTGTGCCGGACCTTGCCTCTGGCTATTACATCCTACTTGTTTCTACCTGTTAGTGCCTTTTGGTGGTCCTTAGCGTTCTAGGTATCTCTGTCACCATTGCCTATTGCTTCCCTAGCATACTAGGGATTTCAGTCACCACTGCCTATCTCTACCCTAGCATTCTAGGGTACCCTTGAGTCACCATTGCCTGTAGGTTTACCCTAGCATTCTAGGAGATTTTCTCTTGCTTTGCTTGGGCGTTTCCTCTTCACACGCACTAGTAGCTGCTACCATACTTGCTACCAGTAACGCCAGATTTGGATCATCCTCTCTTCTGTCAGTGGATCCTGTGCTGTCTCCAAACCTGGCTAGTGATGGTTGGGGAAGTGTTTGTGCACTGTCTCCACACCTGGTCCCGTGAGCATTGGGGAAGTACTGATTGTATCTTTTCTGTTCTTATTTTCAATAAAGATATTGATTTTACTGTATCTGTACTTGTCAGTGTTGTTTTTCTTAGTCACTCCGTGACACCCAGTAGTTTGGGAAACCAATAAGGTGCTATCAGAATGACTGAGTGTCACAGTGCCTTACCTCGCCCTGCGCCATTCGGCTGGGAGCAGGGTTCTGGACTGACACTCCGGCATCACTAACTGCGTGCCTCTCTGCCTGCGGCCTAGTCTGGTTCCTTGTTACTGGCAGCATTGAATCAGGCACTTGCCAGGACGCCTGTTATAGGCCCAGCCTGGGGGACCTAATTAGTCCCTATGGGCCTGTGTATCAGTTACCCTTACATTGTTGTTCTGAGCAGTTCATTGTTTTGTATTCCAGATTCCTGTGTATGACCCGGCTTGTCTGTCCATCCATCCTGGTGTTGACCTGTGGCTCTGTCTGAACATTCTCTGTGAGCGTTCCGATTTGGCTTAGACATCCTTTCTGGTGCAAACCTGTGGCTCTGGCTGACTACCCGCTCCGTGTATGACCTGGCTTGTCTGAGTACCCATCCTGGTGTTGACTTGGGGCTCTGTCTATTGCGCATCCAGCATACCAACGTTTTAGTGGATATTCTATCTGGTGCAAACCTGTGGCTCTGGCTGACTACCCGCTCCATGTATGACCTGGCTTGTCTGACTACCCACCCTGGTGTTGACCTGGGGCTCTATCCACTGCTTATCCAGCATACCAACGCTTCATGGATATCCTATCTGGTGCAAACCTGTGGCTCTGGCTGACTACCTGCTCCGTGTATGACCTGGCCTTTCTGACTATACTAGCTGGTGCTGACTAGGGGCTCTGTCTGATTCCTATGTGTGTTGGCTCCCGCTCCACAGACATCCATCCTAGTGCAGACCCGGGGCTCTATCAGACTCCTAGCTTACTGATTGCAAGCATGAGTCAGTAGTCTCCTTGGTTGCGTTCATTATTGGAGACCTCTCTCCTAGACTGACTGCAGGTTGAGTCAGTGCTAGTCATTTGGACATCTCTCCCTATACAGAGACTACAGTGGGCTGAGGCCTAGTCTCTAGCAGTAGTGGTGGATCTTTTGGCAGACTCCTATTTCTTATAGAGTTGTAGCCTCTTCGGTTACCATCTGCCTGTTATTTATCTTTTTGCATTACTGTTATTATTATTCTAATAAAGGTGATCTTAACTATACCGTCTGACTCCTTGTCTTGCTTGCCAACCGTAACACTGAGATGTTGTTCGTCCGGACCTTCCGCAGAACTCTGGGCAGCAGAGGAATTGAAGGAAAGATGTAAGCCAGCTGAAATTTCCATGGAATCAACAGAGCATCCACCACAAATGCTAAGGGATCCTGCCATCTTGAGCATCTGAACCATCCTGTTGTCCCTTGTTGCCATGAGGTCTATACAAGGAAAACCCCACTTCTGTACCAGGAGGTCAAACACTTCTGGGTGAAGTTCCCACTCTCCGGGATCCACTGTGTGTTGACAGAGTAAGTCTGTGAGGATGTTTTTGACACCTGGGATGTGCACGGTGGATATAGCAGGCACATTGTCTTCTGCTCCAGCCAAAATAGCTTAGACCTCGAACCAAGCCATGAGGCTTCTTGTGCCTCCGTGCTTGTTGATGTAAGCCACGGTTGTGGCATTGTCAGACTGGACTCGGACAAGACATCCCACAAGGTGAGATAACCAATACCTCAGAGCATGAGAGATCACCCTGAGCTCCAAGATTTTAATGGGAAGAAGAGTTTCCTCCAGGGACCAAAGACCCTGAACACTCAGGTGACCCAAGCTGGTAAGCTGGCATCCGTAGTCACAATGGTCCAGTATGGGATTACAAATGGCCTCCCCTTCCCCAGGTTGGAGAGATCCAGCCACCAATGAAGAGTCTGTTTTACCTCTACCAGAAGTGAGATGGATGATCCAGAAGGTCTGGGTTCCCCATGGATCACAAACCTCTGAAGCCCCCTGGCATGAGCCATGGCAAAGGGTATCAGCTTCTATGGTCGATATCATCTTCCCCACCAGAGAGGAAAACTTCCTTGCCGGAGCTGATGTCCATGACAGGGCAGATGACACCTTGGAGGTGAGCTGCTGAATCGAATCCTCCGCCAGATAGACCATGCTCCTCAGTGTGTCGAACCGGAGTCCCAGGAACACCAGATTCTGGGAGGGAGCCAGGGTAGACTTGTCTGTATTCAGGATATAACCGTGCTGGAGGAGGATCTGCGCACACTCCTGAACTTGGTGCTTCAGAAGGTCCCTGGAAGGCGCCTTGAGGAGAAGGTCCTCCATGTATGGTGTCACCCAGAACTCGATTGAATACCTGAGGGGCAGTAGTGAGCCCGAAGGGAAGAGCAGTGAATTGGAAGTGTCCCAAGTGGCAGGCAAACCTGAGGTACCTTTGACTTGCCGGATGAACAGGAATGTGTAGGTACGCATACTGAAGATCCAGAGATGCCAGAAATTCTCCTGGACATAGTGCAGCAATGACTGAACGCAGAGACTCCATCTTATAGTGCCGGCGTCCTTCTTGGGAACAACAAAAAGGTTGGAATAAAAGCCTGAACCTCTCTCCTGTTGAGGAACCGGTGCCAGAACTCCCTTGTCCAAGAAAGACTGGACCACCCCATTGAAAAGCCTGAACTTTTTCTGTCCCTGAGGGAAGCAAGAAGGGAATAACCTGAAAGGGATTAGTGATTTGAAGGGAATCCTGTAACCTTCTAAAACCACCTGTAATACCCACTAATCCGCAACAGAGCCTGTCCAAATACTCAAAGTGTTGTGGCCGACCCCCCCCACACACACACACACACATATACTGGACGTGGACCAGGGTTCATCGAGTCATGCCGAAGAAGGTTTGGTGGATTTGGGTTTGGTGGAGGTGTTTGGACCTCCACTGCTGTTTGGGCTTGGGGGTGCAATGCGGGGCCTGAGGCGCCAGTGGGTTCACCCTAAAAGCTTTGCCTTTTTTGGGACCAAAAAGATTATGCCTTTTTGCCTGAGGGTTGCGTTTAGGAACCCGAGGCAACAACGCGCTCTTACCCCCAGTGGCCTCACTGATGAGGTTCTTCAGGGCCAAAAAGTGAGGTACCCCGAAAGGGAAGAGAACTCAGTGATTTCTTAGAGATCAAGTCAGCAGACCAGATCTTCAGCCACAGCATACGCCCAGCAGTCACAGAAAAGGCTGAGGCCTTCGCTTCAAGCCTAACAGCATCAAAGAGAGCATCAGTAACATAAAGCTGTGCCTTAGAAATGTTGGCCAAAAGGGATAAAAGGTCAGCTTTTTGAGCACCCTTGTGGACAGCAGCAGTCAGATGTCCAGTTCAAACAGCAATGGCCCTATTGACCCAGGCAGAAGCCAAGGTGGGTATCAAGGACGCACCAATGGCAGTAAAATTAGCCTTCAAGACAGCTTCAAGCTTTCTGTCAGTCATGCTTTAAGAGCTCCGCAACTGCCAAAGCAGTGGATTTAGAGAACCTGGAAATGGGAGAATGAACCTGTGGATGAGTAGCCCATTGCACCAAGGCAGCTACAGAAAAGGGGTACAGCTTAGAGAATCTCTTAGACAAAGCCTGGCGCCTGTCAGGAGTTTTCCACTCATCCAAAATAATTTGATCCAGAGTGGGATTAGGCGTAAAAACAGTACAGGACTTCTTGCGCCTCTGAAAGACAACAGAAGTGGACTGAGGCTCTACAGGAGTAGAGGGAATGTTTAAGGTAGTTAATACCACCTTAATGAGACCCTCAGCTGAGGGTTCAGGGTCCGCTTCAAAGGGGTCACCATGAAATTGGGAAGAAGCATCTTCAGAGCACACACCATCCTCAGAATACCCATCTGAATCCTCCAGAGAAGAATCAGATAGACCAGGAATTCCAGGAGCCTTAGAGGCCACAAACCTGAAGGGGGGGGGGGGGTCTCCAGGACTAAAGTACCCCCTGGAGAGAAAGAGGAAACTGTGCTATAGAGGACTTTAAGTCCTTGACCCAAGGTGGCTCTTGAGCATGGCTGCCATGGATGGCGAGCAAAGACACGGAGTCAGACAGTATAGTAAAATCACCTTTATTAGCAAGATAAAATATAGGAAGATAAGCAGAGGGTGACAAGAGAGGCAAGGGCTCTATCAGAAATAGGAACCACCAACAATTCCACCACTACTGCCAGAGACTAGGCCTAAGCCACTGGTACTCTTTTACAGGAACCAGGAACTGTAACTGTAACAAGTTACTTCAACCAGGAATGAACCAGGAGAAACCAGACTCACGCGGAAAACTGACTCACGCCTGCAGTAAGTAAAGGATGGTCATCTACCAGAGCCACAGGTCTGCACCAGATTGAATGTCCACTACAAGGGGCAACACAGGACTGCAGTCAGACACAGCCACATGTCAGCCCCAGAATGGATGGTCAGACAAGCCGGGGTCATACACAGAGCGGGTAGTCAGCCAGAGCCGCAGGTCTGCACCAGACTGGGTGTCCACTACAAGGGGCAACACAGGAGAGTAGTCAGACAGAGCCACAGGTCAGCACCAGAATGGATGGTCAGATAAGCCGGGTCATACACTGAGATCAGGAACAAGGCAAATAAAACTGCATAGAACACCAATGTAAGGGTAACTGGATAAGAATCCAGTTCCCTTAAGTACCCAAGGCCAGGAAGTAGATGGGAGGAGACAGAACAGACTACCCAGTATAAGGTTGGGGCCTGCGTCAATAGCCTCGCGCCCGAATTGAAGCACAATGCCTAGATGCATCAAACGCCAGGAACTCAACTGCGTCATCTGGAGCCACAGCACCGAATAGCTAGAGGACACGGGCGGCCGCTATTGATGCCAAACACGCCCAGACCCAGTCCCTGAAGTAATGTGTGGGATGACGCTGAAGCATCATTTGCAGCGATATGACTCCAGAGCCAGCCAAAGCGGCAGCGCAGGATATAGGTAGGCTGTAACAGTAACCCCCTCTCAAAGACCCCTCCTTCAATGATCCAGATGGGGTTTGTCAGGAAAAGAAGCATGGAATCTGCGCACCAATGCCCCACACAAAAGCACAGAGGCGCTACAAAGGCTCAGAGCAACCACAAGACACCCTAAAGTTCAACTGGAGGTCGGAGTCGATGAACTATGACACCCTGGTGTCTGTCTGGGGGTCAATAAGTAGTCGGTACAACAGCATGCAGGATGGCTGGGCTCGATCTGACCGGCTGCGAGGAAGAATGAAGGCCCGGTCGGAGATCAACCTGCCAGATAAGGCTGGGATCAATCCCACAGGCTGAAGGGGCCTAGCAGGAGATCTACCTGCTGTACACAGTACCGGGATCAATCCGAATCACTGGTAGATGGAAGCAGAGTGAGTCGGAGATCAACCAATGGAGCGAGTAAAGTAGTTGAGGTCAGGTGCCGAGGTCAGTCTGGTAGAGAAAGCAGGTCGGTAACAAGCCGGGTCACAACAGAAGATCAGATCAACGCCAGGAACAGGCAGAGTTGGCAGTTGGATACAGGCCAAGGTCAGTAGCTGGCTAATGTAGAGGAAAGTCACTGGGAATGCTGGAATGCAAAATAGCTTGCAGATCGGGCATGGGAAGCCAGAAAGCGGAGGTTCTTAAAGGAGAATCTCCCAATTAAGAGTGAGAGGGGCAGAGAAACAACAGACGTGGTGACAGGGGGTCAGTCCTATGCTGCCTATCCATGCCCCTGTGGGTGTCAAAGTTACCTGGAAGGATGGCCCTAGACTCCACCAACAACTTGTACGTGCTAAACCTAGCACAAACTCTCCCCCCCAACAGGAACAACGCCCTCTTATCACAGTGCCTGTGATTGCTGCATTTTCTTGTCTGTCACCAGTAGGGGGCTTCTATTGGCTGTCTGCATTTAGCCCGCCTCATATTGCCTATTTAAACCTGGATTGGGCACCCTTTGAGTGCCCTTTCGTGTTGTTTCTGACATTTTTCGCTATCACTATGTCCAGTGATTGTTGGGCCTCTGTTCCTGTGTTCCTGATTGCAGCTGTTCCAGTGCCTCCTGAATGCTGAGTTGTTCCAGTCCTGGTTCCGGCCTAGTCCTCTGGGGTTGCAGTTCCTGCTGACCTTCTTCTCTGCTGTTTCCTGCCCTGACTGATCGCTCTGCTGGTTCCTGCCATCTCCTCGCCTGTCTCCTGTGATCCTGGCGACCTTCTGCTTGGTCGCGTCGGCGACATTGTTTGTTAGTCCCAGCGTGCGGACGCTGGTTTGCTCCAAAGCCTTGCGGCTACACGATTCAGTTGTTACTCCAGTGTGCGGACACTGGTTTGCTCCAAAGCCTATCGGCTATACTATTCAGTGGTTGGTCCCAGCGTGCGGACGCTGGTTTGCTCCAAAGCCTTGCGGCTACACAATTCCCTGTTGGTCCAGTGTGCGGACACTGGTTTGCTCCAAAGCCTATCGGCTACACTACTCAGTGGTTGGTCCCAGCGTGCGGACGCTGGTTTGCTCCAAAGCCTTGCAGCTATACGATTCACTTGTTAGTCCAGTGTGCGGACACTGGTTTGCTTCAAAGCCTATCGGCTACACTACTCAGTGGTTGGTCCCATCGTGCGGACGCTGGTTTGCTCCAAAGCCTATCGGCTATACGATTCAGTAGCTGGTCCCAGCGTGCGGACGCTGGTTTGCTCCAAAGCCTTGCAGCTATCCGATTCAATTGTTAGTCCAGTGTGAGGACGCTGGTTTGCTCCTAAGCCTTGCGGCTATACGATTCCTTTGTTGGTCTCAGTGTGCGGACACTGGGTTGCTTACGATCCTGTCACTCTGTCATTATCATCCGACAGCTATTGATACCTCTGGGCTGCCTTGCCCGGTATTGGTAAGGCTGGTAGAACCTTGCTTCGCATTCCCCTTGAGGTTGCCTTACCCGGTATTGGCAAGGCCGGTATAGCCTATATCGAGGGTTGTTGGGCTGCCTTGCCCGGTATTGGTAAGGCCGGTAGAACCTTTTGCCACATTCCATCTGAGGTTGCCTTACCCGGTATTGGCAAGGCCGGTAGAGCCTACACCATGTACTTATTGGGGCTGCCTTGCCCGGTATTTAGGTAAGGCCGGTAGAACCTTGACGCTATTCCATCTGCAGGTTGCCTTACCCGGTATTGGCAAGGCTGGTAGAGCCTATTATTCCATCATCTCAGACTGTCCTGTCTGGTATATTGACAGGACCGGTAGAGTCTGCATACTGTCTTTGCTATTTACTCTTGATATATATGTATGTATATATGACCTCAGACAGCAAATGTGAAGGTAACGCACAGAATATCCATTGGAGGATGGATATGCACGAGCAACGTTTGGATCAGTTGGCGGTTGCAATTCAAACGATCCTTGAACACACGGTACTCGCTGACAAATCGGGCTCTAGCCCGGTGGTCTCGCCAAGTCAGACACCGGAAGGTGATACCAGGCCCCTAGGGGGTACTGTTAAAGGGTTAACGGCTTCTGCACCCTTGCCGCTAAGATATGATGGTGACCCTAGTCTCTGCAGAGGGTTCATTAACCGACTTGAAATATTTATGGAATTGACGGCACACGCATTTCCCAATGATCGTAGTAAAGTGGGGTTTACGATATCGCTGCTCACTGGCAGAGCATTGGCTTGGGCTAACCCCTTGTGGGAGAATGCTAAACCTTGCACTAAGAACTTTAGAGAATTTGTGCAATCCTTTCGAAGAGTGTTTGAGCCTCCTGGTAGAACCACCTCTGCTGCCAAACGTCTTATGGAGATACAACAGGGCAAGTGTACAGTGGGCGACTATGCCATCGAATTCCGCACCTTGGCAGCAGAGGTAGGTTGGAATAACGAGGCATTATTGGCAGCCTTTGCTCAAGGCCTGAATGACCATATTAAAGATGAAATCGCTGCAAAAGATCTACCTATTGACCTAGATGATTACATTGAGTATGTTATGCTAATTGACTCCAGAATACGTGAGAGATCAACTGCCAGAGATCGTAGGATACGGTCAAAAAATAATGAGTCTAGTAGCATGTTTTGCCCACCCATCCCTCCCCTGGTATTGAAGTCTAGTGAACCAGTACGGGAACCAAGTGAACCTATGCAAGTAGGTTTCACTAGACTAACCAAGGAAGAGAGACTATATTGCAAGAAACAAGGGTTGTGTTTATACTGCGGTAAAAACGGGCACTTGCTAAAATCCTGTCCGGTACGTCCAGGAAACGCACACACCTAGGGTACCTTGGGGGACAGGCCCTAGGTGGTGTACAATCGTCCCCAGTGTCGGGCATAATGAAACCCACCATACAGGTGGTATTATCATGGGCACAATGCTCTGTGGAGGTTTTGGCCCTGGTTGATTCTGGTGCAGCAGGGTATTTTATGGATAATACCTTTGCCAAATTGCACGGAGTTCCACGCACTGAAAGAGAAAACCCCTTGGCTATTGAAGCAATTGATGGCAGACCCTTAGAACCGGCTCAGGTTACTTTTGAAACTATGCCACTGTCTATGACTATTGGGGCACTTCACAGAGAAGAGCAGCAGTTCCAACTTATTAATTCTCCTCACCATGCTGTAATATTGGGATTTCCTTGGTTACAGTTACATTTGATTGGAAAAAGTGTGAAATCGCTGCTTGGTCCCCGTTTTGTATGGACAAGTGCGTCACCCAGCCTATTAAGGTCTTGTACACCTCCTCTGCTATACCGGATGTTTACCAACAGTTTGGCGATGTTTTTAGCAAAGGAGAGGCTAGTATACTACCTCAGCACAGACCTTATGATTGTTGCATTGAATTGCCTCCTGGAGCAGTACCTCCGAGGGGACACACTTATCCATTATCTTGTGAGGAGAATAAAGCTATGGAAGATTACATTTCTGATGCCCTTGCTAGAGGGATCATACGAAAATCTACCTCTCCAGCTGGGGCTGGGTTCTTTTTCGTAAAGAAGAAAAATGGCGAATTAAGACCATGCATTGACTACCGGGGCTTGAACAAACTAATGGCAAAAGACGAAGACCCAATACCACTCATCACCGAGCTTTTTGATAGGCTTAAGGGCGCTTAGATTTTTACCAAATTGGACCTACGGGCCGCTTACAATCTGGTTCGCATTCGAGCAGGTGATGAGTGGAAAACTGCCTTTAATACTCGATCTGGGCACTACGAATATCTAGTGATGCCATTTGGGCTGTGTAATGCACCCGCAGTTTTTCAGGAACTGATAAACAATGTTCTGAGAGATATGTTGCAGACATGTGTCGTGGTGTACCTTGACGATATACTGATTTACTCCCAAAACATGTCACAACACATCAAAGATGTATCCGCAGTATTGCTACGACTTTGTGAGAACAAATTATATTGTAAATTGGAGAAATGTGAGTTTCACAGAACCAGCGTGCCTTTCTTGGGGTTCATAATTGGCAATGATGGCATTGCTATGGACAAGGAAAAGTTGTCAGCCGTCCTACAATGGCCAAAACCCAAGAGTCTTAAAGCCATACAACGTTTCCTGGGTTTCGCTAATTATTATAGGAGGTTTATTAAGAACTTTTCTTCCATTGTCAAACCTCTGTCCTATCTTACGCACAAGGGTGCTAATCCGTCTCGTTGGCCGGTATCTGCTGAGGAAGCCTTTGAGAATTTGAAGTTGGCATTTGCTGCGGCTCCTGTGTTATCCCACCCCAATCCTTTACTTCCATTTACGTTAGAGGTTGATGCCTCAGATATCGGGGTTGGGGCAGTACTTTCGCAACGATAAGATAAAGGTGGAACACTCAGACCTTGTGTTTTTTTTTCAAAAAAGTTGACCGTCACTCAAAGCCACTATGAGATAGGTGACAGAGAATTATTGGCCATTATCCTTGCCCTTAAGGAATGGCGTCATTTGCTTGAAGGTACTAAGAATCCTGTCTTAATCCTAACAGATCATAAAAATCTGACTTATCTCTCGGAGGCCAAGAGATTGTCCTCTCGTCAGGCCAGATGGGCACTGTTCTTGTCCCGATTTAATTTCATTGTATCATATTTACCGGGATCAAAAAATGTTAGGGCTGATGCACTGTCAAGACAATTTGAGGCCGACAGTGACAGAGTGGAAGCACCAGCACCTATCATTCAACCCGATAGAATATTGGCTACTATACGCACAAGTATCACTTCTCCTTTAGGGGAGGAGATCTTGGCCTCTCAGGGGTCCGCTCCCCATGAAACCCCAGTGGGCAAATGTTTTGTCGCTGAACCATTTCGTACTAGGTTGCTCGAAACGTACCATTCCTCTAAGGCTGCGGGACATATTGGTAGAGACCAACTGTTATGGTCCCTTTCTCAGTTATTTTGGTGGCCTTCCATGAGAAACGATTGTGCCGAGTTTACTAATGCCTGTGCCACCTGTGCCCGTGCTAAGACCCCGAGACATCTCCCAGTGGGCTTGCTTCAACCGGTGCCTAATGGCGAACGCCCCTGGTCTCATGTTTCCATTGATTTTATGGGAGAATTGCCTATGTCTAAAGGGTATTCCTTTATATTCATGGTGGTCGACAGGTTTTCTAAAATGGCTCATTTCATGCCCCTCCGTGGCCTTCCTTCAGCTAAGGAATTGGCAATTGTGTTCGCCAGAGAAGTATTCCAGTTGCATGGAGTGCCCAGGGTACTGGTGTCCGACAGGGGGAGCCAGTTTGTGTCTAGGTTTTGGAGGGCATTTTGCCAACAGATGGGCATACAGCTGTCCTTTTCCTCTGCCTACCATCCCCAGACCAATGGAGCCGCTGAACGAGCTAATCAGGGCTTGGAACAATTTCTCCGTTGTTTCGTTACTGACCATCATGATAATTGGTCCGACTTGTTGCCTTGGGCAGAGTTCGCCAGGAACTGTGCGGTCAATTCTTCATCGGGGAGCTCCCCGTTTCTGATTAATTACGGGTTTCAGCCCTGTTTGCTTCCAGATTCATTTCAGACGCAACAGATTCCAGCTCTGGATAAGCATATCGAGCAACTCCGTTCCACATGGGCACAAGTTCAGAGGGCACTTGGTCAGTCATTTCAGCGTCATCAGCGCCATGCCAATCGCAGAAGGCTTCCAGCGGTTTCTTTTCAGGTTGGGGACAGAGTATGGCTTTCCTCAAGCTGCAGGTTCCGTCTAATAAGTTGGCTCCCCGGTTCATTGGTCCATACAGAGTCATTCGCAAAATTAACCCTGTCTCCTACGCTCGAGACATACCTGCATCCATGCGTATCCATAATGTGTTCCATGTGTCCCTTCTCAAGCCTCTGGTTTGCAATCGCTATACTACCACACCTGTGGTGCCAGGACCTGTTGAGGTTGAGGGTCAGGAGGAGTACGAGGTTCAGAGCATTATTGATTCCGAAGGCTTAGAGGAAGGGTACAGTACCTGGTACATTGGAAAGGATATGGTCCTGAAGATCGATCATGGGTGGATAGTAAGGACCTTCATGCACCTAGGCTAGCTAAGGTCTTTCATGCCAAATACCCACAGAAACCTAGACCCTATTCTAGGAGAGGGGGTCTTTGAAAGGGGGGTACTATCACAGTGCCTGTGATTGCTGCATTTTCTTGTCTGTCACCAGTAGGGGGCTTCAATTGGCTGTCTGCATTTAGCCCGCCTCATATTGCCTATTTAAACCTGGATTGGGCACCCTTTGAGTGCCCTTTCGTGTTGTTTCTGACATTTTTCGCTATTACTATGTCCAGTGATTGTTGGGCCTCTGTTCCTGTGTTCCTGAGTTCCTGATTGCAGCTGTTCCAGTGCCTCCTGAATGCTGAGTTGTTCCAGTCCTGGTTCCGGCCTAGTCCTCTGGGGTTGCAGTTCCTGCTGACCTTCTTCTCTGCAGTTTCCTGCCCTGACTGATCGCTCTGCTGGTTCCTGCCATCTCCTCGCCTGTCTCCTGTGATCCTGGCGACCTTCTGCTTGGTCGCGTCGGCGACATTGTTTGTTAGTGCCAGGGTGCGGACGCTGGTTTGCTCCAAAGCCTTGCGGCTACACGATTCAGTTGTTACTCCAGTGTGCGGACACTGGTTTGCTCCAAAGCCTATCGGCTATACTATTCAGTGGTTGGTCCCAGCGTGCGGACGCTGGTTTGCTCCAAAGCCTTGCTGCTACACGATTCCCTGTTGGTCCAGTGTGCGGACACTGGTTTGCTCCAAAGCCTATCGGCTATACGATTCAGTAGCTGGTCCCAGCGTGCGGACGCTGGTTTGCTCCAAAGCCTTGCAGCTATCCGATTCAATTGTTAGTCCAGTGTGAGGACGCTGGTTTGCTCCTAAGCCTTGCGGCTATACGATTCCTCTGTTGTTCTCAGTGTGCGGACACTGGGTTGCTTACGATCCTGTCACTCTGTCATTATCATCCGACAGCTATTGATACCTCTGGGCTGCCTTGCCCGGTATTGGTAAGGCCGGTAGAACCTTGCTTCGCATTCCCCTTGAGGTTGCCTTACCCGGTATTGGCAAGGCCGGTAGAGCCTATATCGAGGGTTTTTGGGCTGCCTTGCCCGGTATTGGTAAGGCCGGTAGAACCTTTTGCCACATTCCATCTGAGGCTGCCTTGCCCGGTATTTAGGTAAGGCCGGTAGAACCTTGACGCTATTCCATCTGCAGGTTGCCTTACCCGGTATTGGCAAGGCCGGTAGAGCCTATTATTCCATCATCTCAGACTGTCCTGTCTGGTATATTGACAGGACCGGTAGAGTCTGCATACTGTCTTTGCTATTTACTCTTGATATATATGTATGTGATTGCCATTCTAAGTGATCATTTTATTATATAAAATTGAGTTTTTTACCTAAAACTTGTGTCTGAGAGTCATAACAAACCGTGACACCTCTCTACTGTTTCTTGCAGGCCTCACAGGAAGATATCATGACCTATATCTGACAAATGGACTCTATCCATAAAAAACAAACCACTTTGATCATTCTCCAGTTGCCTGTGTTGCCTCACCACTCTTCCTGTCTCCCGGACAGGACAGGATACCACCATGTTTAAATGCCTCCTGCACCTCTCAATGGCCCTCTGGGCCTGAGCTCCCCTCCAAAAAACCTTCAGTACAATCTCTGACCAAACAATAACCACATCTCATTGAACTGATCCAGATCGTACTTAATAGGATTGATCAGGTCAATGTTTTTAACCCAATCCAAATCATTCCCCCCACAATGCAAAACCCCGTAACCTTACCCCAAAGTGTAGCTACCCTAGGCAGCAAATTATTCCACCGCAACCCACTCAAACCCAACCAGTTAACCCACACAAAAGATAGACCCAAATCTTTACAATAGGCCAGGAGCATGCCCATTAAGCTGTACCAGACGACAAAAGAATGGCCAATGCCATGCTTCCGAAGGCAAAGAATCTATGGACAAGGATGAAAATGATTAGCACACCAACTGCAGGCAAACATAGCTGGCAAACCTTCGCAATTTCCAACTCCCCAGCAACTGGACCGATTGGGCCCCCAAACCTGACAAATGCTCCTGCACCTATGCAGAAGGAGTGGGTGCCAAACTCAAAGGGGTCTAGGCCCAGCTGCACTAGGGAACACTGAATCATAACCGGAAATTGATACCGCATGAGCGCTGCACCACCTACATGGGACAAACAATTGTCTTCCGACACCCTGATTGCCAGGTATGCCTACATGATAGCTACCGGGCAGCCCTCTCCACTATGGAGTGCATGGTAATGCACTGCCCCTTCCCAAAGACATCTAGTTCGGAGTGGGCCAGGAACAGCCTGATGAGGCTCGGGGTAACCAGCATATTCCCGAATGCCAAACCACCAGACTTGGTCCGTGATGGTGCTACCAATTCCCCCAAAAAAGGCCAGTGCAAAGGCCACCCTGAACAAGGCCACCACAAAAGTGGAGTCGCACCCCTGCCCAAGGACCAACAGAAGCCTAACCAAAATCCGGAGAGTGACAGGCTACGGAAGTCCTCAACCGACAGATCTTGCCTTTGCTATATGAAAACTAACTGTCAAACTGCAGTGGAAGGAGATAACCACCTGGAAGTGGGAAGAGTTTTAATCAGAGTGCTCTGACTCCTAACCCCATGGTCCCTGCATCCCTCAATGGACTAAAAGGATTTATCGGTAAGTAAAAAATCCCCTTTCATTATGTTATTTGCCCGTTTAACATGCCCTATAGGAGGTGATGCCCAAGAAGAAAGACCACAACCAATGTTCCAGAGCAGGCACTGGCAATCTACAGCTCTCCATCTGTTGTTGGACTACAGCTCTGAGGATGATGGTTGCTGTAGTCCAGTAGCAGACTGAAAGCTGCAGGTTACCCACCCCTGTTGAAAGGAGACTTACATTTATCAAACAGATTGGAGTGCTCATTTTCATCATGTAACTGAAAAACGTTATCTGGAGACAGACATATGCAGGAACATTGACTTCTCCAGTTGCTGCTGCCACACCGCAAAACCCTTTATTACCTGCCAAGTGATGGGATCTGTAGTCTAGGAGTAGCTGTAGGGTCTCATGTTGCCTGTCCGTGATATAAGGGGTTAAAAGACCCATGCAAATCAAAGGGATTTGTGGAGCTTTTAATTTGTCTCCTGTGGTGCAGAACCTTAGCAAAAAAATGGCCGAAGGTTCAGAAATGAACCCAGAGGCCATCATAAGGGGCCATGCCTTCTTCTTCCCTTTCATCTTAGGTAGGGGGAGGCCTGGTAGGACAAAGGATGGCCTCAATCCCCTCTGCCTGGCAGTGGGAAAAAAGGGGGCAGGTTAGGAAGATAGGTGAGGGAAAGGAGAGGGCATTTAGGCAATAAAAGGTGGCACTAGGGACAGGAATTAGGTACTTGTTTGTTTGTATGCTGTTTTTGTACGTGTTTTATGTTGTCTGTGTTTTTATTTCAGTGTGCTGTGTCTTTCATTTCTGGGGTGTTTGGGGGGAGGAGTTGGTAGAAGAAGAGTCTAGGCATTGGTACCTTACACGGATTTTAAGTTTTATTACTGTACTTAGAGGACACTATGAAGATCTTTTACATGAGTATTCAACACATTACAGGCTATAGTGTCAGTCATTTCAAACCTACTGAAATAAAATAGGCCTAGATTTTCTATTTAGAGTTTGCTGTTTGTCATATTTAATTAAAGAAAAGTTATTGTCTCTTGGGTGCTGTAACATCTCCCATGCATTGCTCATCAGCCCATGGAAAATATGTCTTCTTCTTTTCTACAGCATCAATAATTCAGAGCATGGCAGAGTTAAACTAGCACTGCAGATTTTGTACAGAAAATAGAGATGTCTTTATCATGAGACCAAAATACTGCTCAACAGTGTTATATCAGGGGAGTCCACTTTTTTCCAATATGGGCCGCATAATCAGAAATTTCATATGTGTAAGGGCTGCATTATTTTTTTTTAGGTTAGAGTGGTACTTCATAACCTGTCAGGTATTCAAAAATATGTATTTTTATTAGTAGTAATACAAAAACAGTACCAAAAAAGTGTAATAAACTTTATTTTAAAAAAGCAGTTATAGCCCTACTAATACTATTATTATTATCCTTTACATAGTGCCACCTTATTCCGCAGAGCAGTACAATAGGGAATAGACATACAGAGACATAAACCATTAATACAACGATCTGAAGTGCCACACCTTCTAATCTATCAATAAGTCTTAGTTATACTGTTTTCACCACACCAATTGGTAAAAGAAATAGGTATATATGAAATGTACCAAAAATGTCCCATGCACCGCAGTACAATAGGGAATAGACCAACAGAGACATAAAATAGTACAAATGGAGCATAGGAAACAAAAGGCTCATGTGAGCTTACTGCTAGCCATTGAGAATACTGATATGTATATCAGATATAAACTGTTCTGTAGCTCACTGGCCTATTAGTTCACGTGTGCTAGCTATTTAGGTAAAAACTGTTTTGTTAAAAATATCAGATGGCATCACCTGTGAGCAGCATAGAAACATAGATTTTGACGGCAGATAA
This sequence comes from Rhinophrynus dorsalis, assembly GCA_037306005.1. Classification (NCBI taxonomy): domain Eukaryota; kingdom Metazoa; phylum Chordata; class Amphibia; order Anura; family Rhinophrynidae; genus Rhinophrynus; species Rhinophrynus dorsalis. Next base: position 148,792,640 of record CM074722.1, on the reverse strand, counting down.
GGACCATTCGTCACATCTAGTCTGATTTTCCCACAGTGGTAAGTTTCTTCTCCTTCCCATCCTGTTCTCCTCCTTCCCACCCTGTTCTACCTACTTCCTATCCACTTTATGACACATAGGTGTGTAAGCCCTGCCCACCCAATTAAGCTTCAACCCCTTCTAATGAAGCAACTCAAGTCATTGACATCCCATGGTTGGCAGTACATGAGCTCTTTCTGGGGGGTCAAGGGGAAGAGGCTTACAGGTATTGTGATCAGGCGGGCCACATTTGGCCCACGGGCCGCATGTTGGACGCCCATTGTGTTGTATGATGAACAGTAGTTTTATAAATAGGGTGGACCGTATGTGTAAAGACAACATGGAACAACTGTGATGTAAACCAACTGCACTGTAGAATACAAATTACAATTTCCATTGATTTAGAGCCCCATTTAAATCAATAGTAATTTGAGGATTTTTTTTATTTATTTGTCCCCTATGTGTAGTCAGTTTTCTCCAGGATTGATTCACTTATAAATAAGTTCTGAGGGGTTATACACTAAGGTGTGATAAACTTCTCCAGCGATATCACTTCTCCAGTTCCCATGTTATTTTATAGAGGCTATGCACTAAGGCAGCAGTTCTCAACCTTTCTAGTGCCGCAACCCTTTGATTAAAATTTCCCAAGTTGTGGTGACCCCTAACAGTAAAATTATTTTCGTTGCTCCTTCATCTCTGTAATTTTGCTACTGTTATGGATCGAAATATAAATATCTGATGGTTTTAGGCGACCCCTGGCAAATCGTCATTTGACCCCCAAAGGGGTCCTGACCCACAGGTTGAGAACCACTGCACTTAGGTCTCCAAAAAATGAAAAAAACTTAATGCATTGGTTCCATAGAATAACATAGAAATTGGAGAAGTGATATCAGTAGAGAAGTCATCTCCACTTTATCACCTCTGTATGTCAACCTTTACCACTTTAGATTGTAAGCTTTCGAGCAGGGCCCTCACTTTCAGTGTTTCACTTTTCAAAGCACTTGTAACCCTGTATTGTCTCAACCCTTAAATTTTAAAGCGCTGTGTACACTTGTGGCACTATATAAATAAACATATTCATTCATTCATTCCAAATCTCCATTTATTTAAATTGGGCTTCTATCTCTTTAAGATTCAAGAGGTTAAAACCTTGTATTATGAGGGTAGACATTCAACTGAAGTTCTCCAGAGCTTTTAGTAGCTTGTTACAAATAAACTACTTACATATCTGCCAACATTTCAAATGGACACTGTTGTTTTAGGGGGTTGGCTGGGGGTGTGGCTGGTGGGTGGGGCATTGCTGAGCATTTTTAAGTTATTTCATGGCCCATTGACAGCTCTTTGTGTAACTAAATAAATGATTTAGTACAAGATCAAATTATTTTATTTCTACAGACTAGTTCATAAACACTTATAGTGATGTTTCAACAGACATTATTGTGAGTTTTATTGCTATGGCGTAATGTTATGCACTTATTTATACACTTCACAGTCTGATCTCTTGAAAGAGGGACACCAGAATGGGAAAGAGGGATGGGGGTATTTGGGTCTCAAAGACAGACTGTTCCTCCTAAAGAGGAACACTTGGAAGGTATGTAATGAATGCTAGAGATCCCTCCAATATTGTGATTGGATTTTTAGCTTTTTGCAGTTTTGATTAATTGGATTATCCTATTTTAAATAATGCTTTATTAAAATATTTGGAGCAGCACATATTTCCTTTACCACTATACCTTGGCATCCTCATCAGAGACAGGTTGATTTTCTCTGCAGGCTGTTATTGTTGGGGGTTGGTATTAGCCACTCCCAACCACCATATTTTTGAGTAGAAATATATATTATGGAGACAAACGACACTCTCATGGATGTTTTGCAAATAAGAATCTTCAATGTTTTTATTGATCCAACGTTTTTTTTATTGATCAAACTTTCTGACCAAAAGCTGTGGCCTTTTTTCACCTGGCAGGTATATAATGGATGCTAGAGATGTCTCAGAAACATTGCCTTGTTTGAGTTTCTTTTTTTTTTTTCACAGCAAGAAAGTTATTTTCTGTGCTGCATTGGACTAAAGAACCATGGTGTCACTACGGGGGAAGTAGGGACCCACATAGCCTGGGATCTGGTAGTTGCTTGGGTTTGACGCTAGGGAGCGATGCTTGGGTGCATTGATGGCATGCCAGGTACTCCCTTGCTGCAGCCGAAGCTGGGTAAAGGTGCTGGTCAAGCCGGTTGGGAACCAGAGAGCTAAGGAGTGGTCAGACAAGCTGGGACAGAATACCAGAGAGCAAGGAGTGGTCAGACAAGCTGAGTCAGGATACCAGAGAACAAGGAGTGGTCAGACAAGCCAGGTCAGGATACCAGACAGCAATGGAGTGGTCGGAGTGGTGAGCCAAGCCGAGTCAGGATACGAGAGAGCTATGGAGTGGTCAGACAAGCCAGGTCAAGATACCAGAGAGCAATGGAGTAAGCTGGGAACTATGAGGAATATAGAACTAGCTTGTGGAACGAGTAAGGACTGGAGGCAAGACTGAGTATATACAGAAACAATCCACCAATAGGAAAAGGAGGCAGATCCAAGTCCTAATGGGCTACAAACCAAACCCAAGGGGAACTGAAGGGCTGAGCAGAAGACCCAAATGGACTTTTGAGATGTCCAATGGGTCAATTAGAAGGACCACACTCTCCCATTGGGTTGCAGGTTCAGCTGAGCAAGCCGGAAGAGCACGTGCATGTGCAGAAGCTGGGACCTGGAGACGGCCACGTTCAGAGTGTCGGCATTCAACGTGAGAGGTGACACATAGCTGGGACTTTTTTCTGGAAACTTTGTGTCTGTCATGAGGCTGTGTAAACCAAAGGAAGACTTTAACCCTTTGAGTACCAGAGGGGTACACAACGTATTGCAAAGCAATGCGTTGAGTACCCTTCCGGCACTCAAAGGGTTAATGGAGGCCAGTAAATACAAGCATCTGCAGACAATATGCAACAATGTGTAATGAACCACTGCTTGAATGACTCCCACCTAAGTAAGGACTACATTGCACTGCATGTGATAACTTTATCACTGGTGTTATCTCCAAATTCTCCTATATACTTCAGTAGGAATCCGTGAGATAAAGCAAGTAATAGAATGTATCAACAAAGTGATTCAGCTTAAAGTCTTCTGTTAACCAGTTCATAGACACTTCTTTCTATAGTTATTGTTGCCCTTTGACTGAAGTGACAGTGTTACAATCTTAGTGCCTAATGTATACATACCCAGTCTATCATTCCTCGTAACCCGGAACAATCCAAGTGAGGAGGATGTGAGCACAGGAAAAGGGAAGCTGATGGGGGTGTTAGTCCTGGGCATGTTTCCATAAATCAGATAAGCTAAAAATGTTTGTGATCCTAAAAATGCATTACTCTGCATTCTGCTCCTCATACACTTTACTGAATCCATCTAGTACATATCTATGTAATACATCTGTGTTTGGTAAATGTCTGTCCATAATTCTGATAATATATATTTATATCCACTTACTCTACTCTACATGTCTGTGAGCCATAGTCACAAAAGTAAAGTGGAGGATTTCAGGGGCAAACCAAATGCATTTTGGGAGACAAATAAAAATTCCCATTGATTTAAATGGGTACCTAAACTTTTGAATGTCATAGTGGACTCCATCTCGTTGTAAAGCACAGGATTGGAGACCTTATTAGCATTCAAGGGGTTAAAAACACCATTTAAATTAATGGGAACATTGGCAATTTGTATATGTTGCCTATAGTAAAGTTTCTTCTCCCCAGAATTACCCTGCTTTTAGGGTGACCACGCATCCCGGAATGGCCGGGACTGTCCCTTATTGGGGATCTGTGCCCCGCATCCCAGGTCACACCCCACCGGGAAAACAAAGAGTCCCGGAATTGAGCAACACACACCAGTCCAGCCAGCCAATGAAATGTATTTGCTATATGGTCCTTATTGGCTGGCTGAGCCAGCCAATGAAGACTATATAGCAAATAAATTTCATTGGCTGGCTGGATTGGTATGTGCAAGACAGTTGGGATGGAGCAGGTATGCTGGCGCTGCAAATGAGACCCGCGGCTGAGGCTCCCACCGGCACTGACCAGCTTTCTGAGGCTGACACAGAGTAAGAGTTCCCACTGGTAACTCTTACTATGTGAGCCTCAGAAAGATGATCAGTGCCGGAGGGAGCACCAGCCGCGGGAGCACCAGCCGCGGGAGCCTCAGCCGCGGGACTAGGGTGACTACATGTCCCGGAATGGCAGAATGGAAATATGGTCACCCTGCCTGCTTTTTAATCTAAATATACAAATGTAATGCTATTATTTGTATTTACATCTCTACCTAGCTCTTTTTACCCTTTGAATGCCAAAGGGGTACACAATGCATACTGGCCATATGGAGCTCACCGAGAGATAATCTTCACTGAGCATAAGTAAATCCTGACCTCCTTCATCAAGGGGGCAAGGTTTTCCTTATACTCTGTGTGAAGATTGTCCTTCGCTGCATGCTGTCCAGTCCCAGGACCAGATTCCACATCTAAGGGGAGGCGGCTTGCAGGGTGTAAACGGAGCGGAAGGGGAATTCTTTGGCATTTAATTACTTTTGAACTAGAACACGGAAAATATTGAAATAAAGCGTTACATGATCCTCGATCATAGCTGCATTTTTTCCAGGTATTACTATCCCTTTAAAGGAACTAATGATAAACCTGAACAAAAAAATCGTAATGGCCACCTTGAATGACTTCAGTGTTGGCTGGCTCCCCAAAATCAATCTTTAATTAGTACTGAGCATCATGTTCACAGAGGCAGACATGCTTATTTTTACTGGACCCCAGTACATTAAACTCCTCCCACTACTATTGTTAGGAAGTATTTAATGAGAGGAGTTTAGGATCTGCGAGACCTGCAATAAATAATCATGTCTGCCTCAGTGGTCAAAAAATCCATTACTAGTTAAAGATTCATTTGGGGAAAACAATCCATGTAGTTTAAATTTAGAGTGGCCATTAGGATTTCCTGCTAGGATTAAGGTAAGTGGGGGTGTTAGCGTTCCTTTTAAATCTATCACTCGCACTTATTGAGGCTGATGTATTAAATGGATAGTAATATTTCATTTTTACTATCCCTCATGTTGTAGCCCTTAAAAATTGGAATTAAAAGAGACTAGCGGCATAACTCAAACCTTTATGGTTTGAGAGATATCTGCATTCAAAGTTCCTTCTCCTTCTCTCTGCCCTGACGTCAGCGTTATAGCTGACAGCAGGAGAATCCGGTCCCGGGACCGGCGGTGGCTCTGCAGCAGTGATGAGATTGTGTTATAGAAACAGAAATCCTTCACTGAAATGGTCTTCTATGTGTTCTTGCAAACCAAGCACATATAGAAGACCATTTCAGTGAAGGATTTCTGTTTCTATAACACAATCTCCGCACTGCTGCAGAGCCGCCGCTGGTCCCGGGACCGGATTCCCCTGCTGTTGGCTATAGCACGGATGTCAGGGGAGAGAGCAGGAGAGGGAACTTTGAATACAGATATCTCTCAAACCATAAAGGTTTGAGAGATGCCACTGGTCTTGGTTAATTCTGATTTTTAAGGGCTATAACATGAGGGATAGTAAAAATGAAGTATAACTATCCCTTTAAGTATTGTTGGGCAAACAATCTTTTCCATGGGGGGCAAATAAACATTTCCAAAAAATAAAAAACAACAACATTTTGCTTACATTTTCCTGTCAGGATTTGAATACTGTTAGCTCATTATAAAAAATACCCCTAAATATATTCATTTGCTTTTCCTGAATATAAGAGTACCCCTAATGCATAGTATTTCAATCCCTTGAAATACCAGGCTTTCATTTTATGTATGTTTTCACATTTTTTATGCAGCCATTTTACCACCAACCCCTCGTAAAACTTGAAGTAAGTAAAAAATTAAACGTTTTTCACACTTAGGTTTCAATGTTGATGTGAATTTCAAGCACAGGGTAGGTGTAGGTATTTAAAAAAATACATTATTTAGTGTTCAACTACTTCTTCTGAGTATGGCAATACCCTGTATGCATAGGTTTCTCAAGATTTGGGGGAGCTACAGGGCCCAAATTGGAACATGAGCTTTTCCAGTTTTACACTTTGAATTTTCACAGCTTGTGTCACTGGTGCCATGTCTCATTTGGGGCTGTGTACCAGTGCTCCACTTTAAAATGTCCCTTTAAAAGTGTATATTTTTGGAAAGTAGACACCCCTGGCTTTCATTTTAGGCATGTTTTCAAATGTTTTCCTCAGTTATTTTATCACCAGTCCCTTCTAAAACTTGATATAAGTAAAAAAATTCAGCATTTTTCAAGTTTCAATGTTCATGTGGATTTGAAGCACAGGATAGGTGAAGATTTTTAAAAATGCATTGTTTAGAGTTCAGCTCCTTCTTCTGAGTATGGCAATACCCCATATGCATAGGTTTCTCAAGGTCTGAGGGAGGTACTGGGCCCAAATTTGAACAAATATTGAATTTTCACATTTTGTTTAACTGGGCTATGTTCCAGTGCTCCACTTTAACATTTCCCCTCAAAAGTGTATATTTTTGGAAAGTAGACACCCCAGGCTTTCATTTTAGGCTTGTTTTCAAATTTTTTACGCAGCCACTTTACCACCAATCCCTTGATGTAAGTAAAAAATTCAGCGTTTTTCACACTTAGGTTTCAATGTTGATGTGAATTTCAAGCACAGGATAGGTGTAGATTTTAAAAACTGCATTGATTATTGTTTGGCTCCTTCTTCTCAGTATGGCATTACCCCATATGCATAGGTTTGTCAGGGTTTGGGGGAGCTACTGGGCCCAGTTGGGAACATGTGCGTTTCCATTTATATACATGCCATTTTTACAGTTGGTGCTTTGTCTTATTTTGGGCTGTTTGGCAATGCTGCAATAAATTTCACCCCCAAAAGTATATGTTGTAAAAGAGTAGACAACCCTGGCTTTCATTCTATTTGCACTTTTTAAATTTTTTCGCTGCCACTCTATCAGCAATCCCTCCCAAAACCTGCAGTAAGGCAGAGAAACATCATTTTTTCACATTTATATTTTAGTGCTGCTCTGGATTTCAATCAGATGATATTTGCAGATTTTTTTAGTGCTTTACATTAGTGGTGAGTTACATTGAGTACGGCAATGCCCTTATAGGTTTGTCAGGGTTTGGGGGGAGCTACTGGGCCCAGTAGGGAACATGTGTGTTTCCATTATCAGACATGGAAAAAACTTAGTGTGCTTTGCTTACCATTATATTTTGGTAGTGTTAGATCTAAGGAGGGATGTGTTTTGAAAAATAAAAAAACAGGATATTTCAGGTGGAAAAAGTGGTCAAGTAATAAAATAAACTTTACAGCACTACTGCATTGTGCCTGAATGGTATTGCTTGAAGCAGTCACCAATGCAGAGGCCAAGTTTAGAAGGGCAATCAGGACGCGTAAGTGGTGGTGTCTGTCCGTATTCCCTTGCTGTAGCAAACCCTGCAGCTCTTCTGTGGTTTGTTCTTTTGGGGAGTTGGGGGGATTTTATAAATAAAGTGTGCTACCCCGGGTCTTCTTGGAATGATTTCTGGTGAACCTTGAAATAAAAATATGGAAATGAGTTGTAGCTGATACTGTAAAAAACAACATTTTGGACTGGGGTTTGTCAGTTTGAAAAGTAAAAATGAATTATGTACTGCATACTGCATCATATAGATGGCAACTTTTTTGTACCATACCCTACACTTTCTCATAGCGAGGTATGGCTGCATTAGTTGATCACACTGATCAACTCCCCCCGTGTTCTTGTTATAGTCCCTGATGCAGACCGTCTTTCTCAGTACCCCTCTCCTGCCACGAACAGCCACAGTTGTGTCCTCATGCATGGTGGTCAGCATGTAGACATATTTTTTGTCCTTAAACTTAATTGCCAGAAGCTCCTGTTGGCACAAAGATAAGGACGTCCCAGTTTTTAGTTTGGTATCTACAATTTTTTGGGCAAGTCCCTGCAATTGCGCCTAGTAGTGTCATAGGCCACGGTGTCAAAACAATAAAGAGGCTTAACTAAAAGGGGACTAGTATAATAGTTATCAAAAAATAACTGATAATCTTTATTTAATAAGGGGTAAATTAGATCCCAAGCTGTTTTTCCATTTGTTCCCAGAAATTCGGGGCAACCAGGAGGATCAAGTTGGCTGTCCTTGCCCTCATAAATTCGAAAAGCCTGGGTATAGCCTGTGGCACTTTTGCATAATTTATAAAATTTAACACCAAACTTGGAGCACTTACAGGGGATGTATTGCTTGAAACCTAACCTGCCTTTATATTTCATTAGGGAGTCATCTATACTACTTTGTTTTTGGGGCATACATATTTTGGTAAACTTCTTCTGTAAATGATTTATTAGGGGACATTTTGTACAGTCTGTCATACTGGGGTGTTCTTTTGGGATGCACAGGGTATTATCACTAAAATGCATAAAGCGCAAAATGACTTCAAATCTGGACCTGGTCATTGTCTTGGGGAATATAGGGGTATCACATATGGGGTTTTTGCTCCAGTAGGATCTGATACTTGGCTTTTGTATTATCCCCATTGCCATTATTAAGGCCCAGAATTGCTTACATTTTGTGATGTCTGTGGGCTTCCATACTTCTTGCTTAACAACGAAAGCTGTAGGGTTGGTGGCAATATAGTGGGTTGCATATAAATTGGTTTGGGACACAATTTTCCCCAAAATGTCTTCCCCCCCAAAACAAATAAAAACACTTATCATGGGTAAATCCTTCTACATCAATTTGAATTCCTGGGTTGCCTGTGAATTCTGGGTTTTGTGGGCATAAACTGGTTGGTGATACCCATTAATTAGGATCAGGAGTGGCAGGTGTTGGGGCATTTCTTTGAGAAGCACTCGGGGCATTTCTTTGGGCAGGACTTTTGGCAGATCTTTGGGCAGTTGCTGGGGCAGTTGCAGTGGTAGCTCTTGGGGCAGTTGCTGGGGCAGCTCTTCAGACAGTACATCTTTTTGCAGAAGGCCCAGCGTCATCACTAGAGATGCTCTCACTCTCTGAAAACTGCATTATATCAAAGTCTGACGCAGTGTCTGTGGCTTCTGAGTCAGATGCCAAAAAGATATATGCCTCTTCTACACTGTACCTCCGCTGCATTATGTACACTTACTCTAAAAAACTTTTTGTTTTTGTTTTTTTTTTTCCTATGCAACCCCTAAACCTAAATCTAACCCTAAACCTTACCCTAACCCACTTATACCCTGAACCTACCTAACCCAAGTCAACTACCTATCTAAACTATAATTATTTATTCTAAAAATCAATTTTTAAATAAAATAAACTTTTTTTTTTCTTTCCTACGCTAAACCTAAACCTAACTCTAAACCTTACCCTAACCCACGTATACCCTGAACCTACCTAACTCAAGTTAACTACCTATCTAAACTATAATTATTTATTCTAAAAATCAATTTTTGAATAAAATACTTTTTTTTGTTTTTTTGGGGGTGGTGTTTCCTATGCTATTCCTAAATCTACCCTGAACCTTACCCTAACCCAATTCAACAACCTATCTATAATTATTACATTTTTTTGTGTTTTTTTTCCTTCTCTACTCCTAACCAAGTCAACTACCTAGCTAAACTACTTAAAATACTCTTATAAATCAATTTAAAAAAAAACAAAAAAACTTTGCTGCTGATCTGCAGCAAAATGATCACTAGTAGAGTGATCAGAGGTGGGGGGGATGTATTGATCACTGCAATAACAGTGATCAATGGGGTTAAAATTGATTTATTTTTTTTTACTTTTAAGAGAAGCAGGAATGCTAGAACATGATCTGAACTCTGGAACAAGATGTCTCTCTCCACCTCAGCAGTGTGTGAGGTGGAGGGAGGCAGAGAGATGTGACAGGGACAGTATTTGTAAATACTGTCCCTGTCATTCTGCATCTGCAACATGTGATTGCTAATCTAGCGAATTACATGTTGCAATAATGTTGTTACTGGCTGAAACTAAGTGCCCCGGTATTGGAGCACTTAGTAACAGCCAGCCCGCGCTCTCCTATCGCTAATTGCGACGACGATGGGAGATTTTAACCCATAACATACCGGGTCCGTCATGGGTCCTTGTGGCAAATCTACACACGACGGTCCCGGTACATCGTGGGTTGTTAAGGGGTTATACTCCTGTGTTTGCAGGTTAAAACATGAGTTAGTAGACTCTGTGCCAGAAAAAATTAGCTCTACTTTTTCTGGTATTAAAGTGGGTCCCTTAATGAATGTTACTGCCTAATGCATGGAATTGAATGGAAAATCCAACTCTTTTTCATGAGTTCAAATGGGAGCTAAATTTAGCACCTAATGTGCGTTTTTTTCAAACGGTATTTTTTCATAGCACAAGTTATTGAATGGCTTACCGTGCTTGAAAAAACGCAGTTGGCTGTGTTTTTGGCTGACAGGGACAATTGAATTGATTCCTTAATGGGATGTTTGTCTCCTGTGTTAAAGTTGCTTTGTTTTAGAATTGCACTAATTCTTCTTAGTAAATCAACCTCATTGATATATTTAGAAGCTTTTAATATCTGGAACATGCACAAAACTCATTATCTGAGATTTACTAAAGCTTGCATTGGTCCTTTACACTCAGGAGGACAGGAGTGAACAATTTTATGCTTACTTGCTATTTTCAGCTATTTAATACAATTTTTCATGCCTTTCTTTTGACGTGTTTACTGTTTTTCTGTTTGCGTCTCTGCTAGATGTAAGAAGAGCCTATAAGAACTTGTTTTATGTGCCAGTACAGTGAATGGCAATACTAAAAGCATACCCCTGAAGTGTCCATCTTTAGGAGGGACAGTACATCTTTGAGAACTATATCACCCAGTCCCTCTTTCCCACCCTGATGTCCCTCTTTTTAGGAGATCAGACTGTGTGGTGTGTATCACATTGCTCCACAGCAATAAAACCACATTAATGTTTGTGTAAACGTCAGTAAATGTGTTTATATATTAGTCTGTATAAATAAAATGCAATGAGCTAAACAATTTATTCAGTTAGACAAAGAGGTGTCAGTATGTCATGAAATAACCTAAAAATTCTCAGTAATGTCCCGCCCACAACCACGCCTCCAGCAACACCCCCTAAACCAATTGCAGCACATTGGATACCTCTCTGGCATTCAAAGAGTTGAGACATTTTTTTTCCTTGTAGTTACAGCTTTCCTTAAAGCGGAACTACCACCCCACCTAAACTTGCTCCTAAAGAATTACCCAACTGGCGACTAGTTGCTCAACAGTGCTAGTCGCATGAATTATTACCTCCTTTTAGAGAATTCCTTCTGCTCCCGGAACTGACAGCCAGGAAATAGCGCAGACATCTTTGCATAGTGACGTCTGCGTTCCTGCGCTGTCAGTCCCTTCCGGTGCAGTGCGGCTCTTAGCAACGCTTCCTAGAGCAGACTGGGACTGACAGTGGAGGTGCGCAGTCATCACTATGCAAAGATGTCTGCGCTGTTTCCTGGCTGTCAGTCCCGGGAGCAGTAGGAATTCTCTATAACGAGGTAATAATTCTGGTGACTAGCGCGATTGAGCAGCTAGGTGCCAGATGGGTAATTCTTTAGGGGCAAGTTTAGGCAGGGTGGTAGTTCCGCTTTAACGGTTTGAGAGCCAGAGGGGCATCCAACACTTCGCTTCACAAGCGTTGGATACCCCCCGACACTCAAAGGGTTAAATTACACTTCCAGCCCACAAGAGAGGTGCAGTTAGGCTTAAAAGGAGGTCGCTGTTGAGATAAAAAGAGGTGCAGTTGAGATAAAAGGAGGTGCAGTTGAGCCTTAAGAGAACTTAATTTTAAAGACTGTCTGTATGCTGTGCTAGCCATTTGTAATACAAATAGTTTTCTAGAAATTAACTTTTAGTTGTTGGCGGCACAGTGCGCCACTGTACTAGTTAGTTTTTAACTATATAGTGTGCTATGAATTAATGTAGGCAGAGCCCAGGGACTTATAACATAAAGAGTCCAATAAGCTGGGCCTTGAAAATAAGTTGCTATTGTGCATGGAATTAATATAAAATGCCACACTGTGCAACAAAGACAAAGGTTAATTTCTCAAACATTATTCATTTTACAGAAAAATAGCGAACTCAACATACAGGCAGATTTTAATTATCTGTAAAACAAACTTCTCGTAGGGTGACAAGTTTACTCTTACTCCTACATTATCTAAGTAGAGTCCAGACACCACTTGGAAGCTAGAGAAATCATCCAACAGCTGGTGGACAAGGAGGCAAGTCACCACCCACAGATGATTCATTTCTGATCACAGAGGCCAGCAGTTTGGCAGCCTCACAATGAAGAAACCTGTGCTTTCCAGGCTGTTGATCTGCTCCCTCTATAAAAAGAGGGAAAGTATATTTACATAAATTTTAATTTGCAAGTATCCCTCCTGAAATATAGATTGGACACCAAAATGCACTACTAGTTATTGGGATGCATATGCTTATGACCTTGCCCAAAGATAAAGTATTGTTTAGGCCTTGAGTACCATAGGGGTACACAAAACATTGCAGTGCTACCACTCTGGCACTCAAAGGGTTAAAGAGATATTGCTGATGTTCAAGTACAGAAGAGGACAATCTGAGGCCTTCCAGCTGTTGATGACCACAATTCCCATGATCGTAATTACCAACAGCTGGAAGACCTAAGGTTGATTATCCGGGTTTTATTAAAAAAGCATTGTTAACACCGAGGCGCTATTGACACATTTCCAAACAGAAAGACACTCAGTCATGATGGAGATCCAGTGGAGCGAGAGAGAGCTTTAAAAAAAAAAAAAAAAAAAGTAATTCATTGAGAATCCTTAGTTTAACCACTTAACCCTTTGAGTGCCAGAGGGGTATGGAATGCATTTTGTACCCCTCTGTCACTGAAAGAGTTATTAAAGAGTGGATTATTTTCACCTTTATGATCTTGAAAAATTTCAGTTTAATAGACAATTTTTCACGGTTCTAATATGAAGTGCACCCAACTACACACACACATATATATATTTTTCATTATATAAGACCTATGAGTGCTCTTGTTTTTGGTAGTTCTGCTATTAACTCTTCTGTGTATATATATTATCCTTTGAAGGGAAGCACTCGCACTTAAAGGGCAAAGGTGCCTGGGTGCTGAAGTATGGTTTAGTGTAATAAACAAAAAATCCACAGCACTCACAGGACTTATAATAAAAAGAAGTAATAGTTTATTCCAACATCAAGGTTTCAGCCACGCACAGCTGGCCTTCCTCTTGAGGAAGGCCTTTGTCTTGAGGAAGGCCAGCGGTGCCTGGCCGAAACGTTGATGTTGGAATAAACTACTAACTTTTTTTATTATAAGTGCTGTGGATTTTTGTTTATATTTATATATACATACAGTTTGTAGTTAAAGAAACAGTAATGTCCCATAAAAAATGCTTAGAGTTTTGTAGAGATTAAACAAATCAACAATAAGCCACAAATCCTATCTCTCAAACCGCTATGGTTTGAGAGCTATCCTCCACTAAAGTTCCTCTTCTCCTGATGTCAGCTGTAAAGATGACAGAAGGAGATCTGTGTCAGACCGCATGAGGAGGCTCTTCAGCAGGGAAGCAATAGCATGATTTAAAAAGAAATACCTCTTTGGAATGGTCTAAAAAGTGTGCTTGCAAACCAAGCACACTTTGTAGACCGTTCCAAAGAAGTATTTAAACATAGAAACATAGAATTTGGCGGCAGATAAGAACCATCGGCCCATCTAGTCTGCCCATTTTCCTACAGTAAAAACCTCAAACCTTTTTTGGTCCTTGGTCTTTTCTTAAGTTAAAGGGATAGTAATGTTTCATAATAAAAGCAGCTCTAATTAATCATCATAGTATTTGGGCTATGGAGAGTGTTGTAGATCCAGAGTAATTCAATGACAAAGTATCCCCCTCCCTCCCCTTTTACTGATGTCACACTGTTCAGCCAAAGCAGAAGGGAGGTGCCCAGGTAGACTGCAGAGAGGGACAATCTTCAATTAAGATAAGGGAAAAACCTGAAAAGCTTGTCAAGGGGGGCTGGGATTTCATTGTTTTCATAGGAATAAGAGTGTCCCCTTCTGTTATCTGTCTGGTCTTTAGACTGCATTCCACATCTGAGAAGAGAAAGCTTACACTAGGTAAAAGGGGCGGGAGGGGAAAACTTTGCTTGTGAATATCTCATAAACCATAAAGGTTTGAGAGATAAGACTTATATCGTTCTTCATGTTTTTTTAATGCCTACAAAATAAAATAAAGTTAAAACGAAGTATTACTATCCCTTTAAGGACAGCCTTATGCCTATCCCATGCATGCTTAAATTCTGTCACTGTATTAACTTCTACCACTTCTGCTGGTAGGCTATGCCACTTGTCTACTACCCTCTCAGTGAAATAAAACTTTCTTACATTACGTTTAAACCTGTGTCCCTCTAGTTTTAGACTATGGCCTCTTGTCCTAACGTTTTTACTCTTTTGAAACGTACTTCCGTCCTGCACTTTGTTGAATCCCTTCATGTATTTGAATGTTTCTATCATATCCCCTTTCTATCATATCCCCATTTCTTTTTAAATTGCGCTATTGTGGCTATTGTGTCGGTCCCAGGACCAAGAACTTCTGCTGTCAGCTTACAGCTGATGTCAGGAGAAGGGGCAGGAGAGGGGAACTTTAATGGAGGATATCTCTCAAACCATTGCGGTAGGATTTGTGGCATATTGTTTATTTGTTTAACCTCTACAAAACTCTAAGCATTTTTGATAGGAAATTACTGTCACTTTAAAGAACCACACTCACAGGACTTCCAAAAGATGAAGATGAAGAAATTGTGCATTTATTAAATCAACATTGCAGCCCTACTTTGGGGCTTTGTTCAAGATAGTTACAATGAATAATTACTTAGCAAACATTATGTATTAAATGAAAAAGAAAATCCCCCCCCCCAAAAAAATTATAAAATCAAAGAGACATAAATAACAGATATGCATGGAAAACAAAGCCTGTACATAAAAATCCGTCATAGCAAAATAACTCAAATAAGCCAGAATGAAGGCTAATGTTAGATCCAAATGTAAATGACATGATGTAACAATACATATTCTATCACTAGAATTGGGTATAATTGGAAATACCACAATGAAGTGACACGTGTCTATTCAATCAAAGGTGAGTACAGAGATTATCAGCATTAAAGATAACAAGAATGAATATAATGAAAAAGCACAATCATCAAATACCTCCTAGGGGGGAAATAGCAGAAATAGAGTTAAAGGGATAGTAATGTTTCATAATAAAAGCGGCTCTAATTAATCTTCATAGTATTTGGGCCTTGGAGAGTGTTATTTCAATTCTGTCAGCGTTGTAGTTCAAGAGTAATTGAATGATAAAATATCCCCCTCCCGCCCCTTCTACAGATGTAACACTGCTCACCTCAGCGCACCAGGGAGTGTCCAGGTAGATTGCAGAGAGGGACAATCTTCAATTAAGATAAGGGAAAAGCTAAAAAACCTGTCAAGGGGGCAGGGTTTTCATTGTTCTCATAGTAAGAAGATTGTCCCCTGCTGTTATCTGTCTGGTCTTACAACCAGATTCCACATCTGAGGAGAGGAGTGTTACACTAGGTAAAAGGGGTGGGAGGGGGATATTTTATCATTCAATTACTCTTGAACTACAACTCTGACAGTATTGAAATAACACTCTCTGTGTCTCATACTATAAACATTAATTGGAGCTGCTGTTTTTGTGAAACATTACTATCCCTTTAATAAGAAAAGCAAATCAATAGGACAGAACGGGGTACAGGATAAGTGCTGACCAGCCAGCATATTGCAACGCCTTGCTAACAACGTGTATATAGCGCGAGGTCTTAGTTCTTCTAATTGACTAAAAGTGTTTATAAAACCTTTGTTACAGATATCGTGAATGTGTATGGTCCGATACTCCATAGCATAACAACACTTCAATAGAAGTAAAAAGAGTGGGTAAAGTTAGGGTGACCAGATGTCCCCGGTTTCCGGGGACAGCCCCCGGATTGAGGGCACTGTCTCCGGCCAGAATGTGTCCCCGGATCTGTCCCCGGATCTAATTCATGCATCTGCATCAAAAGAAGGCTTGGATGGCAGTACCTGAGCTGTATCTGTTGTCTAATGCCTTCTCAACAAGTTAAAATGGCAGCCAATGAGAGAGGAGAGTTTTGCCAGGATACTCCTCTCTCATTGGCTGTAGTGCGTAGGATGGCGGCACAGTACTCAAAGCAAGTGGAGCAGGAATGCAGGCAGCAGTAGGGCACCTCTCCAGCACTCGAGCAACTTCAAGTGGGTGTCCCTGCCAGTGGTGCCAAGCTAATCCACCCAGGTAAAGCCATCCTAGCTGGTGAGTGATATTGGAGACACTGTAACATGCGTGGGGCACTGTAGCTTCCACAGTTATGTGTCATTGTCTGTGGCTCAGATTCACACATTTCTTCTGTGTGTCATCAGCTTATGCCTTGAATGTCTGTTATGTAACATGCATATATGTTCCTGTGTGTCATATGAGATACATATGTGTATCTGTAGTATAATATACAGGGTTATGTGTATGTCTGTGTGTGACATTGAATGACATGAATCTATTTTTGTATGACATACATGTCTGTGTTTGAGACACCATTACTAGTGACAGTTTTTAAGAAGTGGGTGTATTGCTGTTAGTTGTGCTGCCACTTTGCAGTTGTGAAAATGACATTTTTGTGTGGCTTTTAGTAAAATAACAAACACATTTTAGTTTTTTTGTATTACATACTTTTTTCTGTTACTAGAACCTCCCCTATAGTGGTAAAGATGGACAATTGCAGCATACACTGCATGTGCCACTTTATTGTGGCAGAGTAAAGGCCACTAATTTGTGTCTTTTCATATCCACACAACTTGCTTGGAAGTGAAACATGGATGACACGGAGCCCATACCTCCCAATTGTCCCTCTTTAGGAGGGACAGTCCCTCTTTTAGACCCAAATCCCTCTGTCCCTCTTTCCCACCCAGATGTCCCTCTTTTTAGGAGATCAGATTGTGTGGTGTGTATATAAATGTATCACATTGCTCCACAGCAATAAAACTCATATTAATATTCATTACATGGGTTTATAAATTAGTCTGTGTAAATAAAACACTTTGGTCTTTTTATAAATCATTTATTAGGATACACAAGGAGGTGTCAGTAGGTCGTGAAATAACCTAAAAATTATCCGTAATGCCCTGCCCACCACCCACGCCCACAGCAACACTCCCCTAAAACACAAGTGTCCCTCTTTGGCAATTTGAAATGTTGGGAGGTATGCGGAGCCCGATGTACTAAAGACCACTGGTGCAGTTCTGAGGGCAAACCAGCTACCACACAGGGAACTAATAAACATTCCAGATTTAAATGGGGGTGTTTAACTGGTTGAATGCGGAAGAGGGTTCAGAATATGCTGGACACCTCTTTAGCATTCAAGAAGAGGTTAATCTTCTCATGGGTGGACAGTGTTTAGATGGACAATGTGGACATTGTGGAGGCAGGCAATGTGGTGTTAGGCAGTGTGGGCAATATGGCCAGTGTGGTGGTGGACAGGATGGGCAGTGTGGAGGACAGGGTGGATAGTTTGAACAGAGTGTGGGCAGTGTGTGTACAGGGTGTGAAGGTGGACAGAGTGTGGGCAGTGTGTGTACAGGGTGTGAAGGTGGACAGAGTGTGGGCAGTGTGTGTACAGGGTGTGAAGGTGAACAGAGTGTAGGCAGTGTGTGTACAGGGTGTGAAGGTGAATAGAGTGTAGGCAGTGTGTGTACAGGGTGTGAAGGTGAATAGGCTGTGGGCAGTGTGTGTACAGGGTGTGAGGGTGGATAGAATGTGGGCAGTGTGTGTACAGGGTGTGAGGGTGGACAGAGTGTAGGCAGTGTGTGTACAGGGTGTGATGGTGGACAGAGTGTTGTCAGTGTGTGTACAGGGTGGATAGGGTGTGTATAGGGTGTGAGGGTGAACAGAGTGTGGGCAGTGTGTGCACAGGGTGTGAGGGTGGATAGGGTGTGGGCAGTGTGTGTACACGGTGTGAGGGTGGACAGAGTGTAGGCAGTACGTGGACAGGGTGTGAAGGTGGACAGAGTGTAGGCAGTGTTTCGACAGGTCGTGGAGGTAGACAGGGTGTGGATGTGGATAGGGTGCGGAGAAAAAAAAGTCCCTGGATTTCATTTTAAAAATCTGGTCACCTTAGGTAAAGCTGCATTACTGTATATCTCAGCTGTTTGAAGATGTATTGCAATGAGGCGACACACAGCATTATTAGGTTCCCAGAGTAAATGAGAAGAACAAAAACAGGTATAAAAATCTCCTGATGTCAGATGGGTATCACGGTGCCCGTGATTCCTTGTTTTTATTTGTCTGTCAGTTATCCAATATGAGGTCCTCATTGGTTGCCCTGTGTTTAGCCCACCCAGTATTGCCTTTATATACTGGGCTCCTGCACCTTATCACTGCCCTTTCGTGGTGTTCCTGTGCCAGTTCTACGTTTGTATTGAGATTTCCAGTGTACCGACTTGGCTTGCCTGACTACTCTCCTGTTCCTGCGCCTGTGTACCGACCCGGACTGCCTGACTACTCTCCAGTGATTGTTCCTGTGTACCGACCCGGCCTGGCTGACGTTCCTGCTCCTGTGAACCAACCCGGATTGGCTGACGTTCCTGCTCCTGTATCCTGACCCGGCCTGGCTGACGTTCCTGCTCCTGGATCCAGACTCGGTAGTCTCCTGTTGTGGTACTAGTCGCCTCGGCGACATTCTGACTTCCGGTGCCTTACTGTTTGGCACCTCTGCCCCGCAGGCTTGCCTGTCTTCCATTTTGCTCAAAGCGCCTCTGGCCTAGTCCTCCTTTCCGTAACCGGTTGTCAGTGTTGCCTCCGTGATTGCACCGGTATACTGCCATTGGTTGCTCCTCTCTGTCATAACCGGTTGCAAGTGTTGCCTCCGTGATTGCACTGGTAACTGCCATTGGTTTGCTCCACTCTGTCAAAACCGGTTGCAAGTGTTGCCTCCGTTATAGCACCGGTACTATTGCCATTGGTTACACTCTACTCTGTTAAACCGGTTGCAAGTGTTGCCTCCGTGATTGCACCGGTATACTGCACTGGTTTGCTCCACTCTGTCAAATCCAGTTGCAAGTGTTGCCTCCGTGATTGCACTGGTATACTGCCATTGGTTTGCTCCACTCTGTCAAGACCGGTTGCAAGTGTTGCCTCCATTATAGCAACGGTAACTGCCATTGGTTACTCTCCACTCTGTTAAAACCGGTTGCAAGTGTTGCCTCCGTTATAGCACCGGTACTATTGCCACTGGTTACGCTCCACTCTGTTAAAACCGGTTGCAAGTGTTGCCTCCGTTATAGCACCGGTACATTACCATTGGTTACGCTCCACTCTGTCAAAACCGGTTGCAAGTGTTGCGTCCGTTTAGCACCGGTACATTGCCATTGGTTCCGTTCCACTCTGTCATAACCGGTTGCTATTGTTGCCTCCGTGTCAGCACCGGTAGCACTCCTGATTACTTCAGTGGACTAGTATACTGTGGACTCTATCTGTGGCGTCTTCTATATGCAGCTGGTTGCCAGAACACATGGGACTGTTCTCCTTTCCTGATGAACATTAACTCCTGCATTGCTGTAACCTGGAAACCTTATCATTCGCCTGACCCGTGTCAGCATAAACTGTTTGTCTCCTATACATATGCTGGACCTGTGTGGGCATAATTAACCTGTCGTGTGTCTGTACTATATATGTTATATTACAGGACCTGTGAGGGTTCTTTATGTATTATTGTATTTAATAAAACTGTGTTTTTATCTTAACTCTGTGTCTGTGAGTCAAACAAACCGTTACAATGGGCCAACAGAAGGTCGTAGAGCTCGTTCCATGCAACACACCTGTCAACCATGTTGTTTAACCACTTAAAGACTGGGTTATTTTCATCTTTATGGTCTTGAAAAATTTCAGGTTAATAGTATGCATAGGTTAGACACATTTTCACTGTTTTAATATGAAGTGCACCCATGCAAACATATATATTTATACTAGCAGTGTGGGACAGCGTTGCTTATCTGTTTTTTTTCATTCTATGCAGCTATATAAAGTGGAGTATTTGGATATGGTACTGGCCATAACACACACTGACATACAGAGAGGCATGCTGACATGTGTCACACACACACACATACACACACATGTGTTTTTCAGAGACACAGTTGTGTTGCACAGAAAACAGTGTATGTTCTAAAAGCAAACTTTTAAATGTTAGTAAGCAAATATTAACTATTTAGAGCAAGATGCAAGTATATTATTCTAAACACATATAGCGATGTGCAAACAAAAAACATTAATGTGAGTTTTATCATTCAGTATTTAGTGTACATGGGAACGTCAGCCCTGAAAATCTTGCTTTATGTATACACCGAAGGCAGTTATATACAAGAAAATGTGGGCAATTCCAAGGCAAAAGAAGTGCACCATGGGGTAACATTAGTGTAGGTTAAATGGGGCTTTTAACCCCTTGAATACTAGAATGCTGTTCAATGCATTGTTAGGGAATCAGACTGCCCTAGAAATCATGGTGTTAAAGGGATAGTAATACTTCTTTTTAACTTTATTTTATTTTGTAGGCATTAAAAAAACATGAAGAATGATATAAGTCTTATCTCTCAAACCTTTATGGTTTATGAGATATTCACAAGCAAAGTTCCCCTCCCCGCCCCTTTTAGCTAGTGTAAGCCATCTCTTCTCAGATGTGAGTCTGGTTGTATGACAGGACAGATAACAGAAGGGGACAATTTTCTTTGTATGAAAACAATGAAAGCCCTTCCCCCCTTGACAAGTTTTTCAGCTTTTTCCATTATCTTAATTGAAGATTGTCCCTCTCTGCAGTCTACCTGGGCATCTCCCTTCTGATCTGGTTGAACAGGGAAGGGATACTTTGTTTGTGAATATCTCTTAAACCATAAAGGTTTCAGAGATAAGACTTATATCATTCTTCATGTTTTTTTAATGCCTACAAAATAAAATAAAGTTAAAATGAAGTATTACTATCCCTTTAACTCTTTGAGAATCAGTGGGGTATGTAATGCATTGCAAAGCAATGCGTTGGCTACCAGTCTGGCACTCAAAGGGTTATAACCCAGTTTAAATCAATGTGAATCTTTATGTGTTCCACAGGTGCAGGTAGCCTGTGCCCCATCTTCCTTTGTACATATGGTGTGCGGTGTTCTGTATAGTGTCTTACCTCTCTGCACTGTGTGTCTGGAGCCTTAAACTGATTTATGTCACTATTTTGATACCCCTGTTAAGCCCCAACCCCACTCGTGGGTAAGCCCTGCCCCTTTTTGCCACGATGGGTACGCAAAATATTGGTGTTTTGAGTACAATGAGGTCTGACAACATCAATAAGCCTGCCAATGACTACCTGCCATTCCGCTTCATACGAGGATGGTGTGTGGCTGTGAGCTTACTGCATAGTGTTGAATGGATCACACAGTGGTTTCACATTAACCTTTTGAGTAGCAGATGGATACACAACACATTGCGCAAAGCAATGTGTTGCCCCCTTCTGCATTAAAAGGGTTAAAGCTGGTTAGTGCGTCCAAAAACTGGACTTTATGCTGTGCACCTCTGAGGAGGGCGGTGGGAAAGATTGGGGAGGGAGGGTATGAGGAGAATGGTGGCACATTAACCCTTTGAGTGGCAGATCAATACATAACGCATTGCAAAAAGCAATGTGTTGAACAGCTCTCCTGCCGTGAAAGGGTTAAACATGGAAAAAGTGGAGTTCATATTCTGTAGCAGTCCACATTCCCTACTGTTGCGCACAGTGAAAGCAGTGGAGAAGGTCTGTCGGAAGGTCAGGGGAGAAGGCCAGCAGGGACGGACGGAGGGTATAAGGACAGAGGATAAGTGGAATTAGTGTAAAATTAATTCTTGGCACATTAATCCTTGACAGGACATGTTCCCTAGTGCTGCACAGGGAAACATCAATGGAGGAGGGCATCCAGAAGTACAGGAGACAAAGCCAGCGGATTCTGAAGTTAATGTGTATCATGTACGTGATGCATATGAGGTTAATGTGTATGTGTGTCCATTTGTATGTTGTGTAATTGCAAAGTAGAGTAAGTGTATAAGTGTACTCGTTGCTAAGTGTAGTCCTTGCAATTCCTTGCAGAGATTTTCACAGGAGTAAGCCCCCTGCCCACTCCTGTGAAAATCACTCCCCCATGGTTGCTCCAATAGGACAGGCAGTATAGGGGAGATTTAAATAACTCCTCCTTACTGCCGCCCATGGGTTTGTGTGTCCATGGACCATGTGTCACAGGACATGTCCTCTTTTATATATATGTGAATATATACATATATATGAATAGAAGAAAGCAATAGACAGTGGCACACACAAAATCAATACAAATTATAATGATAAATTTGATGGTGCACGCCCTTAAACGAATTTATTGGAGAATCATAAGATGCTAGGTAGTACTACCTTATGATTCTCCAATAAATTCATTTAAGGATTCGTGATGTGTGCTGCCTCTCTCTGCAACGGGGTTCTCCCAGGCTGAGTACATTTACATATACATATATATGTATATTTATTTTTCCAGGATACAATAAGCTTTCGTTTGGTTCCATATATAAATATATATCCCCTAGTTATATACAGGAAATATAGAGAAATATGCCAAAAACCCCATAAGACAAAAATGTATAAAAGTGTATAAATCTATTTTCCAAAGAAAGATTGTACATTCATTGTATTTAGAGTGAATTTGTCAGATATAGACATTTTTCTCACACTCTCAGGAGTCTTTATTGATCCTTTAAAACTAATCTCCATAAATTCTATTCACTATCCCCCCACCTACTACAAGTTCTGCTCTACCTACAGATCCCCCCCTCCAAACATGCTTCTCTCTTTCCTCCAAACACACACCTCTAGAGGTCCTTCCACAATAGTTTCTCCCCCCATATAGGTCTATCTGCCACCAACAGCTATTCTATGCCCCCCCCTGGAGAGGTCCCCCTAATATGTGTCTTTATCCTAATCACAGCTCTTCCCCCACCATAACCAACAGGTTTCTATCTTCCCCTTACAACTCTCTTTCTCTCCCCCTCCCATGGGTATCTATATTTCTAATTCCATTCTTCGCATCTCTTCATTATCCTTCCCCATAGCCCTAGTGGCCTCTGTCCCTCTCCCAGCCTCCATGGTTTTCACTTACTTATTTTAGGAGATCAGCTGAGGCAAGCTGTGCAGGCAGAGAACTGCCTGATCATAGGGGAGTACTGCCAGGCTAATATTTTAGTGTAGGATGCTGGATTGAAATGCAGTGCATTCAAAACAGTGCCTAACTGTTTGCCTCAGGTGATACCTAGACATCCTGGTTTGACCTAGGCCCGATGCAGACTACCCAGTTAACTCAGGTGATTCTTTCGCAGTTTGACCTCAGACTGTTACAGACTACCTGTTTGCCTCGGGTGATACCCTCACTTAGCAGTTTGCTCTCGGCCCAATCTAGACTACCCGATTAAGGGGTTGCTTGTCTTCCTGCATGTCCCTGATTCAGCTCTGTCCACCTGTAACCCTCTACTGCCGCAGATCATTTCTTGGCCACCTTACATTTCTTGTCCTTCAGGCTTGTTCCCTCCTTACCGGTTCTGCAGCTCCAAGCCTTTTTGGTCTGCCAGGCATCCTCCTCCTCTATCAGCAAAGCTGACTTCTGCTCTTACAACTACCGTTCTGAATCCCAGGCATCATAATTCTACCCCCTGCTGGCAGAGGGTGGAATTTAAAGAGACTCTAGTTGTCATGAGTGAGACACACCAGTGGATAAAATAGCAGAATACAGGAACACACTCCGGCGAGTTGGTGTCTCCATCAGTGCCTTTATCTCAACTGACAAGCCCAGCTCTTTTAAGCCCCTCCCACTTCCTGTCACATGCCTGCCAGCCTACTCCTATCACATCTCTTCCCCCACAGAGATAATAACAACAAACAGTACATAACGGTATAACAATATGAACAATAAAAAACAAGTAGCAATGTCAAACAGCAAAGCATTCCTGACATGAGCATCGGTTAGACTACCCTAGCCTGCAGTGACTTTGGGATTATTCTGCCCATTCTTCATGTCACTGCACTAACTAGTAATAGACAGTCAGTGTCCCTTTAACGGATTGGGTGTTTCGCCACTCTGCCACTGGAAGTCATCCGAATACCGTTGGGAGCAGCAGAGACTTGGGAACCTACAGAAGGTGCAACATAACTCTCCACTTGCGAAACAGGAGGAATCGCACTATCCGCCAGTGTTGTATCAGTACCATGTTCCCCATTCGATTCTCCACAGTCTGGGATAGCTTGGAGATGTTCCTGCAAGTTATAATTCCTGTTTATGTTTGGACCACATATGAACATATGGGTCTGACGAGTGACATAAAACAGTAGTGGGGTCTTCTATCCCTTTTCATCCTCCAGCTTCACCCAGATGTTCTGGTCAGGGGATTATTACGGCAGAGGACGTGTCGAATGTAGTCTGTTGTAGAAGAAACTATAAGACTTGTTCACCACTGCATCCTGACGGGAAAGATCATCACCAGCAAGTCCCTGAAGACTCCATTGTGGGACAGTGGTTGGATTTGATAGCCCAACATCAAGTGGGCTGGGCTTGCACCAGTAGCCTGCAGCGGGATGACCCTGTAAGTCATCAGAGCCCGGTACGGATCCTGCTGCGTCATAATAAACTTTTCTGTCTGTGTTACACTGCGGGTAGTGGTGGCTGGACGTGGTGTGCACATACTCCTTACTGAACTTTTTAAACTCCTCAGAAGCAAATTGCATGGCATTATTGCTTACGAACTCCATAGGAATGGACATGACCAAAAAGGATGGTAACTCCACTCACTGGTCCCTGGAAGCCATCAAAGCATTTGAGTCTTTAAAAGCCGCTTTTGCCGCAGCACCCATTTTGGCACATCCGAAATCTGAGCTTCCCTTCATACTTGAGGACGATGTGCCTGAGACAGGAGTAGGCGCCCTCCTGTCTCAACGTCCTACTCCTGAGAGCCAATTACACCTGTGTGGGTATTTCTCCAAAAAGCTAAGTCCTGCAGAGTGCAACTATGAAACTGGTGACCGTGAGTTACTGGAGATAATACTCACTCTCAAAGAATGGAGACATTTGCTCAAAGGAACTTCCGTGCCAATCCTAATCCTCACGGATAATAAAGACCTCACCTACCTGTATGAGGCCAAGCTCTTGTCTCCAAGGCAGGCCCGATGGACCTTATTTTTGTCTTGTTTTAATAATGTGGTCTTGTACCTGCCGGTACCAAAAATGTCCGGGCTGATGCCCTATCTAGACAGTTCTCGGGTGCTAAGGAGGAGAGCCCTCCTAGTCCTATTATTCCTCCGGACCGAGTACTGGCCACCATATGTACCAACATAACATCTCCCCTCGGTGAGAGAATATGGGCCACCCAAATTGATGCACCTGCTGAGACCCTCTCTGGGCACTGTTTTATACCTGTTAACCTCCATACCAAGGTACTTTCAACCTACCATAATACTAAATCAGCAAGTCATACCCGAAAAAAAAACAGCTTCTCTGGTCGGTTTCCAATCTCTTCTGGTGGCCAGAACAGAGATATTGCTGCCTTTGTCGCTGCCTGTCCAGACCAAATCACACCGTCACCTTCCAGTGGGCCTTCTCCAACCCATACTCAATGGTGAGAAGCCATGGTCACACCCTACCATGGACTTCATAGTTGACCTCCCTCTGTCTAATGGTAACACAGTCATCCTCATGGTGGTTGACTGATTTTCTAAGATAATCCACTGTATACCATTCAAAAACTCCCATCAGCTAAAGAGTTGGTTACAGTCTTCATCAATGAGGTCTATCGGCTATACGGGGTTCCCAAAGTCATAATTTACGACTGGGATAGCCAGTTTGTCTCAAGATTCTGGAGGGCCTTCTGTGCGCAACTAGGTATTCAACTCTCCTTCTCCTTGGCCTACCACCCTCAATCTAATGGGACTGCGGAAAGGGCTAGTCAGGCCTTGGAGCAATTAATGCAGTGCTACATCTGGGACCATCAGAACAACTGGTTGGACCTGCTATTTTGGGCAGAGTTTGCTCATAACAGTGCTGTCTCGGCTTCTACCCGGCTTTCCCCCTTCATGGTGAATTATGGGTATCAACTATCCATGATTCCAGATTTGTTCACTTCCCAGGGGATTCCGGCAATGGAAAATCATCTCCAGCAGATCTGTTCCACATGGGTGCAGGTCCAAGAGTCACTGCGATGCTCACAACAATCCCAGGAGCTCCAAGCCAATCGTAAATGCCTACCTACACCCTCCTACCAGGTCGGGGAGAAGGTCTGGTTGTCCTCCAGAAATCTCTACCTGCAAGTGCCCTCTCAGAAACTGGCTCCCCGTTTTGTAGGGCCTTTCCGTATCCTCTGATGTGTGAACCCTGTGGCCTATGCCCTACACCTCACTCACAATATGCGGATACACAATGTGTTCCATGTCTTGCTGCTGAAACCCCTGGTATGTAATTGTTTTCCTTCGGTCATTCCTTGACACCATTTGGTTCCCGTTAATGGACATGAGGAGTTCGAGTTCCACACCATAGTAGACGCTCGTAAGTTCCGAGGAAGGTTTCAATATTTAGTCCATTGGAAGGGGTATGGTCCAGAACAGCGCTCATGGGTTCCAGCCTCAGACGTTCATGCCCCTGCTCTCCTCTGCTTTCCATGCATACTTTCCCCTCAAACATGGTCCTGCCCCACTGGGGAAGAGTTGTTGGGGGGGTGCTGTCATGGTTTGACTAATCTGGTCTAACACTCGCCTGTTGATTACTGCTGCCTTTCCTTCCCTTGGTAAGGCTGAGTCAGCTGATGCTTAACGAACTGCCTTGACTTCTCAGTCTCCATGGTTACTCACCTGACTGTTATCAGCCAACCCATTCCAGGGTATTTAAAGCAGCTAGGCTCACTTCCTCCTTGCCCTTGTGTCTGCTTCTGGCTACAAGTGCATTCTCATGAGTTTATCTGTGCAAGACCTGGCTTCCTCTGATGTCCCTTCTGGCTCCTGTCTTGTTCCTGAAATCGCTGATCTCCGTATTCCTGCACCCGGCGTCTCTGAGTACCTGCCCTGGTTCCTGACCCTGTCTTGTCTTTTGGTTTACGCTCCTGGATCACGATTTTGCTTTGTTTGGTTTTATTTTAATAAAGGTGTTTTGCATTTTACATTTTTGTGTCTGTCTGGTTCCTGGTCCCTAACACCAGGATGACAATCTTGTCCTGGAAGAGAGCCAGACAATTCACTTCAGAAAGATGGGCCTGTTCCATGTAGTATCTATTCAGGGATACACATGCTGATGGGCATGACGGCCAGCCTTGCTGTATGAACTGTATTGACAGAGTGTCAGCCACTACAAGTCTCTTCGCAGGCATGTGCAGGGCCAGCCTTGCTGTATGAACTGGATAGCGTCCTCTCTAACCTGGATTCAGAGACTGGAATTGAGTACAAGACAGAGTCCACACACAGCCGGACCTCATGCTCTGAATCTGGGTGAGTCTTGAAAGAGTGTCAGCCACTACAAGTCTCTTCCCAGGCACGTTCAGGGACTTGACATTGAATATCAGATGCCGCATCAGCAGTCGCTGGCACAGTAGCGGGGCTTTATCCAAGTCGAAATAGTTAATCAAGGACACCAATGGCTCGTGATCTGTTTCCAGACAGAAACACTCCAGGCCCAGTAGGTATCGTTCAAAATTGCTTGCATGCCCACACCCCTGCCAGAGGCTCCTTCTCGATTTGGTTGTATCGCCTTACGGTATCCGTAAGGGTTCGCAAACAGAAGGCCACTGGGTACAGCTCACCCTCATGCTCCTGTAACAGGGCAGCCCCCAGGCCATAGCAACTGGCATCAACACTCACTACTGTGCAAAACAGGTGCAGACACTAGCATCTTCTTTACCTGTGCCAGGGCATTCTTTTGGGGCTCGACCCCAGGACCGCGCAACATCATTTTAGAAGTTCGGTAACTGGATGCAATATGGTGGATAGATCTGGAAGGAACTTGCCTAAGAAACTGATAACTCCCAGAATCTGTCTGAGCTCTGTTACATCTGTAGGGCTTTTCATCTCAGAAATTGCTTGCACTTTACATTGTCAGGTCTTATACCCCGGCTGCTGATGATGTGTCCAAAGTATTGCAATTCATAGTGTTTGAAGCAGCATTTATTCTTGTTCAGCTTAAGTCCCAACTGTCCGATAGTCTGCAGCACGGCCTGTAAACGGTGGTCATGTTCTTCCACCGTAGACCCATAGACCAGGATATCATCCATCACCACAACTGTGCCCTCATGATCCTTTAAGAGCGTGCTCATCTCCCGCTGGAAAATCTCAGGAGTGGAGGAAATGCCAAAGGGAAGAAGGCAGAAGCAGTACCTTCCAAAAGGAGTTATGAAGGTAGTCAATTTCCAGCTGCCTGGATCTAACAGGATCTGCCAAAATCCACTGGAGGCATCCAGGTTAGAAAAGAACTGTGCTCTTGCCAGCTTGGGGGCAAGTGTAGGCAGGATGTAGCGTTCCCATTTCACAGCTTCGTCCAGCCACTTTATATCCACACATTTTCCCATTTTTCTTAGTCACTCAGCTGAAATCGGACCGGTTCACAGTTCAGGAGGCCTATCTCACCAAATAAGTTGTTCTGTATCTCATTAATTCTGGAGACAAGGCCTTATCTACAGGCCGTAGTATGGCCTAAGAGGTTGTTGGCACACTGCCCTTGTATCACATAGATCCAAAAGGTTAAATGCTGTGGGCAAGGAACCAACCAGCGCAGACCAACTGCCCTCCTGGGCTGCGGATGCAAAGTCTTGTGGATTCCAAGATAGGGCTGTGCGGTAGTCTCTTAAACGTCCTTTCAGATACAATGGAAATATCTGCTCTTGTGTCAATCTTAAATGTAATGTGTGCCTCCATCACAGGGAGTTCCACGTTCCAGCTGGCCATTGTGCCACTGATCCAAGGAAGACTTCGTCTTCGCATTCCGATCTGCAGTCCACTTGTATCTCCTTAACCATTTCTGTTTTGCACACAGCCTCAAAATGGCCCAAGCGATTATACTTCCTGAATCTCTTATTTCTAGCAGGACATGGAGTTTTCGGCCCATGAGTACTATCACAGTTAAGGCAACGTGATTTTGTTAATGCGCCATTGTTAGGACCTATGGCCTATTGGTCACACCTCGTCTCTCCCTAGTTGAACGTTTTGCATTTCATTCACCATACATTCAGATCTCATACTAGCATTTTGTACCTTCACCAGCTCGCTTTGGCGTGCCTTTCTGATCACCAGATCCAATGTAAATTCCAGCTCTAGCTGCATCTTTTGGGACACATCAGCATCAGCTAGCCCTATCACTATGTGGTCGCGAATATGCTCTTCCTTGGCAGACCCAAATTCATAGAACTCTGCTAGCTCATATAAGCCATGTATGAAAGACTCCACAGATTCCCCGGCCCACTGGCTGCGCTTATGAAAGCAGGCCCTTTCATGTATTACATTCCTCCGTGGCATAAAGTGGGTGCTCAGCTTGTCCATGACTGCATCAAAGTCATGCTCTTCCCCATCCCTGAATATGAATGCATTATAGATGAGATCTACATCCTACCCCATGGAATACAGGAGGGAGTTAATGTGTACCTCACCACTCTCCTTATCCAGCTTGGAAGCAATGTGAAAACGGGATATTCTCTAGTGCCAAACTGGCCATCCTGCAGGCTGTGAGAAATCAAAAGGTTCAGTCATTAGGAATTTTTCCATAGTGACAAACTTGCTGACAGGATGCGTAGGTAAGTACTTCTGACACCATGAATGAGGCACACCAGTGAGTAAAGTAGTAGTTGTTTTATTGCCAAAGAATACGAGAACACACTCTGAGGAGTTGGTGTTTTCACCAGTGCATCAATCCCAACTGACAAGCCCACCTCTGTTAAACCCCTCCCACTTCCTATCACATGCCTGCCAGCCTACTCCTATGACACTAGTTATCTGGGCCTGCTAGTTGTAGAGGTCACCATTACACCATCAGCCAAACTACCCCTTTCTATTAAAGCTCAGCTGTATTCTTTTAGAGACTAGTCCAGCCATCCAGGTGGTCTACTATTATCACAGTGCCCGTGATTGCCCTCTGATGGAGCTGCTGCGATGTGCAGGCGACATTGTCTATCACTCCCTGAGTATCGTACTTATGCGCATTCGCTATGCTTATAGGCCTATGGTAATTGCCAGAGTGAGTCTCCGCCTACTTGCTAGGCCTTATAGGCCTCAATCTGCCAGTACTCCTTTGCCCTTTCTTGTTGCACCTGTGCACCAGCTCTTGTGATATTCCTATGCTCTAATCCGTGTATGACCTCTGGCTACGTTTGACTCCGGCTACATTTGATCCCTGACTTGTTTCCTTCCGTTCCAGTCTGACTCTTGGCTGGATCTGACTATCCGTTCCAGTCTGACCCTTGGTTCCGTCTGACTACCCGCACTGTGCTAACCCCTGCTCCGGGTGACTATCCGATACAGTACTGACCTTGGCTTGGCTGACTAACTACCCTGTGTTGACTCTGGCTGACTATCCATGTGTTTCCAACCCTTGGCCTAACTGCATCTGCTCTCTCGCTAGACTGCGCTCTAGCTGGTACAAGCTGTGCTCAGTATCCTCCCGCTGCGCCGGACATTGGCTCTGGCTATCCTATTCTGCTGGTTACCAACGGTTAGTGCCTTTGGGTATTCCCTAGCGTTCTGGGGATTTAAGTCACCATTGCATTTGCTACCCTAACGTTCTGGGGTAACTCTAATCATCTTTGCCTGTGGGTTTACCCTAG
This sequence comes from Rhinophrynus dorsalis, assembly GCA_037306005.1. Classification (NCBI taxonomy): domain Eukaryota; kingdom Metazoa; phylum Chordata; class Amphibia; order Anura; family Rhinophrynidae; genus Rhinophrynus; species Rhinophrynus dorsalis. The sequence continues at coordinate 148,761,633 of CM074722.1, read as the reverse complement.
AGTTCTAGGGGAGTTACTCTTATTTTGCTTAGGCGTTTCCACTTCACCTATACTAGTAGCTACTGCTATCCTTGCTACTATTACACACTGTAGTCAGATTGGGATCAGCCTCCCTTCAGTCAGTGGATCCTGTGCTGTCTCCATACCTGGCTAGTTTGGGTTGGGGAAGTGCTTGTGCACTGCCTCCACACCAGGTCTTGTGAGGGTTGGGGAAGTGATTTCCGTATCTTTTCTGTTCTTATTTTAATAAATATAATGATTTTACTGTATCTGTACTTGTCAGTGTCGTTATTCCATAGTCACTCAGTGACAACTATATAGCGGTGTTTGGTGTACCCATCCTGTAATCTGGCCTTGTGGTCATCATCTTTAATCCTGGCTTATGCCACAGCAAGGGTACATTCTCTCACTGCCACTGCTCCCAAGCATCCCTCCCCATTCTGTGCACCCCAGATTCCTAGCAGTACCACTTAAGCTGGCAACCTACCATCTGAACTCAGTCTCCAATTGGTAGCGATGCAACAAAGAGCCAGTAGTCTGGTACATATGACTGCAGGATCTGAGGCATAGTCGGAGATCGGGAAAAGAGAACTAGAACCTGATAAACAGAAAAGCCAACTAGGAATTTCACATAGCAAGGGATAGAGCTTATTGGGCTGGTTAAAGACCTGCTGATCAGGAAGCAGCTGAAATGGCTAGCTAATCAGAAGAGATGGATGGTTCCAGAAGGCATTGCGAATACTGCTGATGCAGCAAACAGGCTGTCATGGAATCCTGCTGAACCAAGTCCCTCTTCTGCAGTGGTTCTCAATGTTTTCTGGCTCTAAGTACCCCAAATATGCAATTTGAAAATCTCAAAGGACACCTATTTTTTATAATCCATTTGTCAAGGGATTAACGATTGGTTCATATGTAAGAAAATATATATATTTATTCTTAGGTCTCACAATCAGCAATATAAAAATTAGTATACCTAACATTTAACATAACTAAACATTTGAAACAAAAGATTTCCTTTTTTTATCAGCCATTTTATTAGAACAGAGACATTCTAAGTTGGTGCCCATGACACACCAAAGTGCCATGGCACCAAGGTTGAGAACAACTGTGCTAGTGGCTAAGGCTGGAAATCTGTCATACTGCCAGGCAATGATGACCTAGGACTCTAATAGAGCTGCCACTGAGAGCCACAGGATGCTAAGGAATACTGCTAGAGTGTGGTGCTTGAGAAAAGAGACAGACCACTGCACAGCCTTGCTGTGGCCAAAGCCAGGTAGAGGTACCAACTACAAGGTTTGATAGGACAGACCACCTGAACTTGGACTATGCTGCAGAAGAATGGGCAGGGACTGTGGAAATGGTCACAAGTATAGTATAGAAGCCTTTGTCAGGCAGCAATGAAAAGACTAGGGCAAAACATCAAAACCGCATACTTGCCTGAGCACAAGGAAGAGAAACAGAAGACTGGACACAGTTACAAAAAACTGAAAACTAGGTGGAGTTGTTGAGGAAATGCTGCTATACAGAGACTGGACACCAGGTGGAGTCTTGGAGACAGGCGGCAGTACAGGCACAAAACACTCCTGTAGTTATAAATTTTCTTGCCACAGGCAACTGGCATAAAGCCAATGTAGTGCCCCTGTTTAAGAAGGGAACTAAAACAGAACCAGGGAATTATAGAACTGTGAGTTTGACCTCTGTAATGGGAAAACTGCTAGAAGGGATAAGAGATTATATTCATGATTACACTGCAAAAAATAAGATTATTAGTAGGAATTAACATGGTTTTATGAGCAATGAATCATGCCAAAATAATCTTTCCAGCTTCTATAAAGAAGTACAGTGAGGGAAAAAATTATTTTATCCCCTGCTGATTTTGTACGTTTTTGCCCACTGAAAAAGAAATGATCAGTCTATAATTTTAATGGTAGGTTTATTTAAACAGTGAGAGGCAGAATAACAACAAAAAAAATCCTGAAAAACGCATTTCAAAAAAGTTATAAATTGATTTGCATTTTACTGAGTGAAATAAGTATTTGACCCCCTATCAATCAGCAAGATTTCTGGCTCCCAGGTGCCTTTTATACAGGTAACAAGCTGAGATTAGGAGCACACTCTTAAAGGGAGTTCTTCTAATCTCAGCTTGTTACCTCTATAAAAGACACCTGTCCACAGAAGCAATCAATCAATCAGATTCCAAACTCTCCACCATGGCCAAGACCAAACAGCTGTCCGAGGATGTCAGGGACAAGATTGTAGACTTACACAAGGCTGAAATGCCTTTGCAAAATGCAAATCAATTTATAACTGTTTTGAAATGCATTTTTCTGGATTTTTTGTTGTTATTCTGTCTCACAATGTTCAAATAAACCTACCATTAAAATTATGGACTGATCATTTCTTTGTGTCATGCCCCTCTAGCCCTTACTTCTGAGCTCCAGTCATCCACCGCTTCTGTGGGCCTCCTGGAGTAGGCCGAAGCCACAGGCTAAAGTAGCGGCGTCTACCCGTGATCGTGGTAGCGCGGTAGGCCAAAACCACGGCCTAAAGTTAAGGGAGCCCCCAGGGAAGACATCCAGAGACCAGCAGTTAGTGTTGTACACCTGTAGGAGGGAGGTAGAGCCTGCCCTTCTCATCAGTTGCCCATCAATAAAGTTCCTCCAAGGCAGTAGTGAGGCAGGTGCTGTAATGACACTCCCCTCTGGTGGCCAATACAGTGAGAGGTTTGTCCAGCAGAGAGGAGGGGTTAGGACCTGCAGCATTATAAGAAACCCGCAGGCTGTGTCCACTGTGCTTCAGTGTTCCAGAGCTTTGGTTCCTGTATGCTTTAAGCCTCTAGTTCTTAGTAACACTTTGCTTGCCTTGCTGCAGACCCTTTGCTTGATTATCTGGTACATGACATTTGGCTTCCCTGCTGGACTACCCTGCCTGTCTGTTTCCTGACCTTTGCCTGATCCACCGATTTTGCCTTATTGCCACCTGCCCTGATCTTTTGGACTGTTTCTGACTTCGCTTCTGTTTAAGGAAGAGAGAGAGGAATTGTCTGGCATTTCGTGGCTGGACTGCCATTTGGCAGGACAAGTATGATATGCTTCAGAAGATTTCCTCTCTGTGTATGGCACTGGTGAGCTAAAAGAGATTGCACCCTGGGCACGAGGACACAGTCCCAGTGAGCTTCTTGCAAGTATTTGCTAGCTCATGAGCCTAGTTGAGCATCTCTCACCTTTTGTTCTACATATGCAAATTGCTCTTGGGGTTGGTCACCCTAAGAGTAATGAGGGTAATCCAGACGTGGACCCCTTGCTCACAGTGCCTAGAGGGATCAGCTGCACCTCACCGACGAGGCCCAAGAAGGCCGAAACGTACGTCTGGGGTTAGCTGTTTTCCTTGTTCAGAGAGGAATTGTCTGGCATTTCGTGGCTGGACTGCCATTTGGCAGGACAAGTATGATATGCTTCAGAAGATTTCCTCTCTGTGTATGGCACTGGTGAGCTAAAAGAGATTGCACCCTGGGCACGAGGACACAGTCCCAGTGAGCTTCTTGCAAGTATTTGCTAGCTCATGAGCCTAGTTGAGCATCTCTCACCTTTTGTTCTACATATGCAAATTGCTCTTGGGGTTGGTCACCCTAAGAGTAATGAGGGTAATCCAGACGTGGACCCCTTGCTCACAGTGCCTAGAGGGATCAGCTGCACCTCACCGACGAGGCCCAAGAAGGCCGAAACGTACGTCTGGGGTTAGCTGTTTTCCTTGTTCAGAGAGGAATTGTCTGGCATTTCGTGGCTGGACTGCCATTTGGCAGGACAAGTATGATATGCTTCAGAAGATTTCCTCTCTGTGTATGGCACTGGTGAGCTAAAAGAGATTGCACCCTGGGCACAAGGACACAGTCCCAGTGAGCTTCTTGCAAGTATTTGCTAGCTCATGAGCCTAGTTGAGCATCTCTCACCTTTTGTTCTACATATGCAAATTGCTCTTGGGGTTGGTCACCCTAAGAGTAATGAGGGTAATCTAGTCGTGGACCCCTTGCTCACAGTGCCTAGAGGGATCAGCTGCACCTCACCGACGAGGCCCAAGAAGGCTGAAACGTACGTCTGGGGTTAGCTGTTTTCCTTGTTCAGAGAGGAATTGTCTGGCATTTCGTGGCTGGACTGCCATTTGGCAGGACAAGTATGATATGCTTCAGAAGATTTCCTCTCTGTGTATGGCACTGGTGAGCTAAAAGAGATTGCACCCTGGGCACGAGGACACAGTCCCAGTGAGCTTCTTGCAAGTATTTGCTAGCTCATGAGCCTAGTTGAGCATCTCTCACCTTTTGTTCTACATATGCAAATTGCTCTTGGGGTTGGTCACCCTAAGAGTAATGAGGGTAATCCAGACGTGGACCCCTTGCTCACAGTGCCTAGAGGGATCAGCTGCACCTCACCGACGAGGCCCAAGAAGGCCAAAACGTACGTCTGGGGTTAGCTGTTTTCCTTGTTCATAGAGGAATTGTCTGGCATTTCGTGGCTGGACTGCCATTTGGCAGGACAAGTATGATATGCTTCAGAAGATTTCCTCTCTGTGTATGGCACTGGTGAGCTAAAAGAGATTGCACCCTGGGCACGAGGACACAGTCCCAGTGAGCTTCTTGCAAGTATTTGCTAGCTCATGAGCCTAGTTGAGCATCTCTCACCTTTTGTTCTACATTCGCTTCTGTTTAACCCTTGCACTTCCGTGCTGCCATTCCTACCAAGGTGTTCTGCTTGTCTATACCTCTGTGGACCACATGGTAAGGGTGTCTGGCAAGAGAGATCATTCCTTGTTCCTACGCTCCAACCAACCAATCTTGACACTTTGTCAGTTGGCAAACATACAAAATCAGCAGGGGATCAAATAATTTTTTCCCGAACTGTAAGTAGTAACCTAGAAAATGGTAAGGAAGTTGATGTAGTATATTTAGATTTTCCAAAGGCATTTGATAGAGTGTCACAGAAGAGGCTGGGGTATAAAATAAGGAAACTGGGGCTAGGGGATAATCATTGCACTCGGATAAAAAACTGGTTGAAGAATAAGGAACAGTGTGTGGTTGTAAATGGAACATTCTCCAATACAGTTAAAGTTTAGAGTGGAGTATCTCAGGGTTCAGTACTTGGTCCACTGCTTTTTAATGTGTTTATAAATGACCTAGAAATAGATATAGAAAGCTGAATATTTGTTCTCTACAGATGGATTTACATAAAATGGCAGAGTGAGCAAGCAAATGGAATATGAAGTTTAATGTGGGGAAGTGTAAAGTCATGCATTTGGGAAGAAAAAAAAACCCTTGCTAATTACAAAATAAATGGAATCGTTTTAGGGGACTCGATAGGGAAAGATCTGGGAATCCTTGTAAATTACAAATTTGGAAACAGTGACCAGTGTAAAATAGCAGTAGCAAAAGCAAACAAAGTTCTGTCTTGCATAAAAAGCGGTATTGAAGCAATAGTGGATAACATAATTTTGCCATTGTACAAATCATTGGTAAGACCTCACCTTGAATATGCAGTGCAGTTTCGGGAACCAGTTCTCAAAAAGGATATTCTAGAACTAGGGAGAGTACAGCGAAGAGCAACAAAATTAATTAAAGGAATGGAGGACTTGACGTATGAGGAACAACTAGACAAGCTTGGTTTATTTATGCTAGAAAACTACTAAGAGGAGATCTTATCACAATATACAAGTATATGAGAGGTCAATACAAGGCTCTCTCTGGAGAGCTATTCATTCCAAGGCCTTATCAAATAACCAGGGGCTACCCCTTGAGATTAGAGGAAAGAAGGTTTCGACTTCAGCGAGGAAAGGGTTTTTTTACAGTGAGGTATGTAAAATTGTGGAATTCCTTGGCCAAGGACGTGGTTATGTCAGATACAATGGATACATTTAAGAGATTAAATATATTTCTTTTAAAAGGGAACATACAGGGTTATACTGTGTATTAGTACGCAAAACAGCAAGTTCTAATAGACTAAATTATTTGGCAGCAGGAAAGTTATATAATTCTCATGTCTCTGGTTTATGAGGCAAAGGTTGAACTTGACAGACATGTCTTTTTCCAACCTAATTTACTATGATACTATGAAACCAGTAAGAGCAGTACATCTGGAAATCCAATTTTACAGGACTCATTGCTGAGGACAACAGCTTATGAGCACAACAGCAACTGAAAAGCAGGTGCGGATATAAATGACTGGAACAAGCCCAAGGGTACAGCTCACCCAAAACAATAGTGCCAGGCTGGATAGTAGAGGAAGCTGCACAAGCAGAGTCAAGCTGGAAGGACTGGAACACTTCCACTTCAGCAGTCGAAGACCATACTGAAACAAGCACAACAATGCTGCGAAGACAGGAACAGGTCTGGATCACTAACTGAAGATAAGACCAGGAACAGGCATCAAATGATAGCGTGATCAGAAACAGGTCTAGTTCAGCAAAAGCAGATCAATGAAGGAACGCACATAAAACAATAGACCAGTCAGCAATAACGAATCAATGTAGGAACAAGTAGAAAACAATAGAGTGATCAGGAATAGGCCAGGTCAACAACTGGAGAGCAGGAGCAAATAGCATAAACTGTACAAAGCAAAACACCATTTGACAAAACACCGTTGCAAGGAAGAGGTCTCCTTTATAAGGAGACCAAGTGATCACAAGAGCTGGACTGAAATAGTGGATCAAGCCACTGGAAAGGCAACAGGTACACTCGGGACCGGACTATGATAAAAGCACAGGTCTTAAATCCAGTCCCTGGTTCAATTCCAGGCAGAAATAAGTATGGCTGTGACCTGAAGCAGACAGAGGGTAAGATGTGATATCCTATAAGACTTGTGCATTATATTATATTAATATTACAGAAACTGTATGGACAATATTTGTAACCATACTCCCTAATTTCATACTTCCCAAGTGTTCCTCATTAGAACAGGCAGTCCCGCTTTGAGACACATATTGCTCTCTCTTCCCTACCCTGGTGTCCCTCTTTTTTAGGATATCAGAATGTGTAGTGTTTATATAGTCTATTGCATTGCTCCATGGCAATAAAACTCACATTAATTTTTGTTAAAAGAGCTGTCATCAGGTCATGAAGCAACCTAAAACTTCTCAGCAATGCCCCACCCACTACTCAAGCCTCTCTACACCACCTAAACAACCTCTTTGAACATTTGAAATGTTGGAAGATATGCATAATCTACACAACTCAGTTTTCAAAAAGCTAGTTTATGTAATTTATTTGACCTGCCTGAAGAAAAGGGTCTAACCACCATATACAAAGACAATGCAATATTTTCTGCAGTCCAGAGTCTTTGTTAACTAGTACACATTATTAATTTTTTAAAATAACTTTCCATGCAGTGGATCATTTATTGTAGCCAACTCGCATATCATTTTTTCAGACAGTGGCGTAACAATAGGGGTCGCACCTGCGACCAGGCCCATCACTCTCAGGGGCCTGGCCGCCCCCTGCGACCCACTCGCCACGCGTCCGCAGCAACCTATAAAACAAGGCAGCACAGCTGATCTCCCGGCGGCCGGAACTCTAGTCATGCAGAGCGCTGGGAGATGACATAATCAATCAACAAGGAGGGGAGGGGTCAGTAGGGGGCATTGTGGAGAATGAGGGGCATTGTTGAAGGGGCAATGTGGAGATTGAGGGGCAGTGTGGTGAATGTGGTGCATTGTGGAAGGGGCTTTGTGGATAATGAGGGGCATTGTGGAGATTAAGGGGCAACGTTGAAGGGGCATTGTGATGGGAGCATTGTTGAAGGGGCAATGTGGAGAATGAGGGGCAATGTGGAAGGGGCACTGTGATGGGGTATTGTAACAATACCCCCATCACAATGCCCCTTCCACATAGCCCCTCATTCTCCACAATGCCCCTTCAACAATACTATTGTTGCATGGGCAATGTGGAGAATGAGTGGCAATGTGGAGAATGAGGGGCAATGTGGAAGGGGCATGGTGGAGAATGAGGGGCATTGGTGGTGCCAATGTGGTTGAGGGGAGCCAATGTGGTCGGAGGGCCCATGGCAATTCTTGCACCAGGGCCCGGTGTCTTCTAGTTACGCCTCTGTTTTCAGAGAAACGCTTTTGATTCTGAATGTTGAGCAATAGGCACAGTAGACAATTGCCTGGAAGCCTAAAATTTGAGGGGCTCCTCTGTTGTGACAATCACGCCCACATTATTAATTGTGGGTGTGGTCAGAGAAATCTCCATGTCCCTGGACGAGTTGTATACCCCTTTACTGACAATTATTTAACCTCCTAAATGCTAAAGCTCTTGCAATGCATTGGAGATCTCTCTAGCAACCAAGGAGCTAAAGTTGTTTGTGTGTTTTTATTTGTTGTTCTTGCTTGTTTTAGGCCAAGGGTATTTTCTGCCTCATAAAATACTGGATTTCACTACATGAATGCTCATGTGAGAAGTGGCGTTGCGGCCACATGGGCATTGCTAACGGCGCCTTGAGTGCCTTTCTTGTGAGCCTATGATGTAAATCTAGCCATGCCTCTGTTCTTACCAATATTACATTCTATGAGTTATACAGGTGATTTACAAATTACAATGTACTTAATATACAGTCGCTAAGTAGTGTTCATATTGTTACATATAAATATACCCAGGATAGAGAATTGTGACGCCCTGAATTACAAGCGCTCTAACAATCATACATTTTTACTAACTGGCTCTTGCACATAATGTGTGCGCAAGCGTACCTGGTCCATGTTTAAGACTCATCGAGCATGCGTATTAAAAGCATTTCTTAGAATGTTGCGCCTGCGTTTACCCGCGCCTGCTAAAGTTTGCGCATGCGCAGTCCCTGCAGCTGCCTACATCCAGTGCGGCAGGAAAACCCGCATCGGCGGCGGGCGGGGAGGAAAGGAAGCAGGGGAAGGAGATAGGGAAAAGGGTGGAGGGGGACAAATAAAGAAGATAGCAAGAAACAGTGGGGTAGTAGGAGTAGTAAATGTGTAGGCAATAAGGGGGCGACAGATCATCGTCGGGGCCTGGATCCCACCCATCATCACCAGATCCCCCTAAGCAATCTACCGTCATCCTATGCAGGACGGGACTTCGGTCATTGGATATGTTTGTGTGTAGCGCAAGTGGTTGGATCCATTCCCTGGTTCCGATCGCTGAGAAATTCACTGCAGCTGTCAGTCTATAAGCTATCACCGGATTGCTGAATGGGATGCTTCTGCAGGTGGACCAGCACTTCAGGATCAATAATAAATCCGTGACATGCCAGTGAAGGAGCGCTGCTGTCATTCAGTCGCCTGTAACCGTTGATGGAACTGTGGATATGACCTGCACCACAGGAGAACAGCAAAGCAACGAATCTGTAAAGGTTAAATCCATCACTTTTACTGACTGGTGGATAACTGTTCATGTCATTTGCAGTGCATTATAGGGCAAACTGATTAGTGTACGAGGTTGCCCTGCTACAATAACATTTTAACAACACTAGAGGAATGATTTTAGATTTGTTATCACACGTTTTATGGAAGATCATCTGCTGCTGTACTCCTAATGGATTTGCCAGTTGAATAAACTAGTCGATAATCTATAGCGGATCTTCTGTTTCCAAAGCAATGTCACTTAATCTGTTCCTTTTCACATATGAGGGATCATTGTGAACCTGCATAGATATTGTTGAAACACTAAGAGATCGCTGGCCTGATCTCTCTGCATGCTGTCACTTGCATTCCATAAGTTTTGCTTTTCAGTGGAAAATAATCATCTGATCACTGAGAGCACTTCAGGGATCTTATTTACAAAAGTACTGTTTTAGTATTTATTTGAAGAAGTACTGATGAGCCACTACTGCTTATGTATAATCAGAATCTCCAGCTTCTTAACTGACAATTTTAAAGATCTGGTTCAATCACTGGAGATTATCAAGAACACTAATTCAATATTTTTACTGTAAAATACTAAGGAAACAAGAACTGCACCTGTTGGAATTTGATACAATCCATGCAATCATTTCTATAACTCCTACAAGATTAGCATTTGATTTTAATGACACTCAAAGAACACTAAAGTATATGATAAGGACTGTAGGCTCTAATTATGATATATGAAATAACTCACAGAAGTATTTTTAAGATGTTAAAAGGATCCTGAATAGATATTATAGAGACAGTATTCACTTCATATTTTATGACCAAAATAGGCGTTTTTGTAAACAAGTAATCTTATAGGATCTTTGAAAGATTAATTGGGGCTATAGGAAGACCTAATATTTCTTTCTGCCAAATCATTTGTTCCTAGCTGTACACTTGCGAAACTACTAGGATGATACTGTTTTTATCTGAATGCACCATTTCCTTGCATTAATATTCATATGACCTGAGTTAACTAACTGAAAATCATGTAAGTTGAAGAACACACAAGATCCAACCATGGTAGACATCGCAGAGAGCAGAAAGGAGGTGAAGAAAACCTTCATTGTCCCAGCCATCAAACCTTTTGATCACTATGACTTTAACAGAGCTAAAGTAGCCAGCAATCTGGCTTGGCTGGTGGCCAAAGCCTTTGGGGCAGGTAAGTTGCTGCTTGAAATACTGTCATATTTGATAGGAACAGATGAGTCACTGTGCTACCATTGGTTGCGTATGTTTCTTTTGAAAAACAGGTGGGGAAATACATGCATGTTCTGTGTGTGTATGTATTTCTCTCTCTCTCTCATATATAAATATATAGAATGTGTGAGCACTCCTGACACTTGCCAGTACATCTACAGGTTTACTGGGTGAATCAATAGTTTGCACCTGGTATCCTCACAAATGTTTTGGAATGCCCAGTGAGTGCCTGCTTTCCTACCTGTTTTGAGTGTTTATGCCAGTGATTCTCAAGGTTTTTTTCCTCAAGGCACACCTAACACGCAGTCTGGCATTTTTGCGGTACCATCTCATTTTATGTCATTTGTCAAGGGGATAATGAAGGTTACAGATACATAAATTTAGAGTTATTGTTAGACTTCACAGCTAAAATTAACATATTGTGCATAATAATATCCTTAAATATACAGTGGGAAGTCTACATTCACATTATTGTCAAAGCCTTATATATACAATAGGGCATCCTAAGTAGATGTCAGTGGCACACCAAAGTGCCATGGCACCCTGGCTGAAAAACACTGGTTTATGCGATCATATTGCAGATACACAGAGACCCAAGTAACATAAGTTAATATTTTAGACATAGGGCCCTAAGCACAAAACAAAAGTAAAGTTATTCTGGGGCAAACTGTCTACATTATAGGAGACAAATATAATTGTAGTATGGATTTTCTTGAGTTCATATGTGCAAACAAAATTGTGAGATAATTTGCATCCCTGACAGCTAATACAGAATTCTTACATACCTTTAGTCTCAGTTAGTCCAACTGTTGAGTAAGTCTGACTGTCATCCAGGAGTCATGTCCAGTATATCCTCAGGTTTTGGCCCTTATGCACAAAGAAACAGATGTGCAATTCTGGAGCAAACAAACTGCACCATATTGGGAAAATGGTCTGTTGACCTCCTTGAATGCTAGAGAGGTTACCAACTCATTGCAAAACCTTTTTAAAATATGTTGGACTTTTGGGAATATTTGTTTGTCCTGTAAGTTGTAGGCTAAACAATTGCTCATAATTCGCATCTGTAAAGGTGTTTGGTGTAATTACACATTCCTGTTTGGTTGGATTGGCCCTTATACTCTTGATTTGGTGGTTGGAAAACTGACTTTGGACATTCAAAAAGTAAACAAACAATAAGCATATAATTTTGGTTGATCATTGACTGTATATTCCTAGGAAGCAGTGTTTAGATTTAAAGGGGATCTCTCACCTAACTACATGTAATGCTCATTAGAGCATTTCTCTAAAACACTGAAAACAGTGTTCATCATATTTAAAAAGCAGTTACATTCGCAAGAATTAAACTTTAAAAAGTGCCCGGCAGCCTACTTCCGGCTTGCCGAACTTTGCCGACCAGAGACAGCTCTGTCCCACTACCCATCATCCTCGCATGATGGAGGCTGTCTGTCACTAAAGTGGAGCAATCGCATTGGCTAGATATAGATCTCTGGCAATGCGATCGCTCCACTTTAGTGACAGACAGCCACTTTTTAAATATAATGAACACTATTTTCAGTGTTTTAGAGAAATGCTCTAACTAATGAGCATTACATGTAGTTAGGTGAGAGATCCCCTTTAATAAAAACAAACCCCCCGTGGATTCAAGAGACCTCTCCAACTTGTTGCTTCTGATGATGTTGATGATGTCTGTAAACTTGTTTGGAAAAAGAGCTACTGTATGAAAAGTAACCTTTCTAGTGTCCATGAAATGTAGTCCATTAACTGGGTATCCACAGGATGTCTGTCAAATACCAAAGTTGTTTTGTTAATACTAATACTATACACACATACATACACACACACACTTACCTTTCTATAGTGAAAAAAAAATCATAAAGGCCCCACTATGTATTTTGTCTTGTCCCTTTGTTAACCCTTTGAGTGCCAGAGGTGTAGGCCCAGCTTTGTAGAGAAATGTGTGGCATACCCCTCTGGCACTCAAAGGGTTAAAGATAGACATCTTTAATTGGTCCTGGATGTCATGTCCATGGAGATGGGCATGACTTTCTAGCAGTTTTGTCAAACTAGAGGTGGCAGTGTGAGTGAGTGTACTTAAAATTCTAAGGACAAGAGGGGATACACCCCTCTGGTTCTTAGGGGGTTAAAATGACCAAGTGAAATGAATAAAGTTTGAGGTCCTGTTACCATTTGTTATGTTCTCGTCAATGAACATGTTATCTCTTGAACAAAGGCATGTAGTAAAAATGTATAGGGCCATTATGATTTTTTTTTTGCCCTAAGGTAAGTGGATTGTTAGTATTCAGAGGTGCTTGTTCTCCTGTAATTGAAGAGAAGAAATACATTTCCCAACACTTGTAACTTTGTTGCAAGATGTTTCAGCTACACAAGATTGCCACTGAAAATTATTTGCAGCTGAAAAAGTCACACATGACCTTATCCATAGAAAATAGTGATATCTATTCTCTGATGCTTGTTGTTGCAACAAAATTGCCATTGTGAACTAGGCCTAATAAGAAATGACCAGACTCTTTCCCATTTTAACTGTTCAGTGGTGGTGAAGGCCGTGACACACAAATATGGTAATATTGTCCTGCATCTCCTTCCACACACACACACCCAGGGACTACAGTAGGTAGGAGTTATATAAATTCCTCCCTACTGCTATCTATCACTTTGCTGGGGATAGTGATTTTGACAGCTGAAGTCCCTCTGGCCATTCCTGTCAGAATCACTGCAGGGACCCCGCTACTGGTCAGTGTCTGTTCTGCTACCCCCTCACAACTCGATCCACACAGTGCAGCTTAGGAGGGAGAGAGAGGACGACAAAATGAGTCATGTTAGGAGTACCATATGTTCCCTTGCAAGCTCGCTATCTCCTCCCCACAATCTCCAGGTCATCTACCTGCCTTCCCAGCAGCTCCCCACCACCTCCTCTCTGTGTGACCTGCCCATTTTCTGCTCTGTGGCCTGCCCTCCCAGTGATGCCATACTGTCATCTGGATGGTAGGCCATGGAGCATTCTGAGAGCAGGCCATAAAGGGAGAGGAGGTGACTTTGAGGTACCAAGAGGACAAGTAGATTTTCTTGGAGATGGTGGGGAGAAGGGAGGAGTGGATGTATCGGTCTGTGACTACCACTGGACAGTGGAACAAGGATGGGGAAACAGACAGCATATACCACCCTACTACCCTCCACCTCCTGCACCCCTGTGCAAGATGCCCATTCCCTGCTTACCACCCTTTATTTCTATGATTGCTTCCCCATCCTTGCACTACTTGAATCTGCTCCCACAACCCTGTATGCATTGCCCTTCCCTCTCCTATCACCCTCCACCTCACATACCCCTGTGTGCTATGCCCATTTCCTTCTTACCACCCTTGACCTCCCCGTTTGCTTCCATCTCCTTGCCTCCAGCCTGCTCTGCCACTCTTCCTTCCTGGCCCGCCATCTATTGCAGCCTGCTCTGCCGCCCTTTCCCTGGGCCCTCATCAACAAGGAAGGATAGCTTCATCCATCACCATGGCACAATCGGGAAGCACGGACTGGAGGACTTGCATGCAAGGGTGAAGATTGGGGCTTTTATTTTTTACCCTTTGTTTTCTTCCATTCTACATATTCTCCAATGATGTGTGAATTTTGTTAGTCAGCAGTGGGAGGAATGGGAAGAAAGCGTCTGATTTTCTCAGGGAGCTACATTATATAGGTGCTGTTTTGATAATCTTCTAATAAAGGACTGCTGGCCCATGTCTTTGATTTTTCTATGGTGACCAGAAACCAACCAGGATGATCAAAACATGGGCAGCCTTTCTGTTATCATAACATGAGCAGAGCAGCACCTGCATAATGGACCACCTTGACACAGACAGCAGCTATGCATCCTGCCCCCTGCCATAAGGTACTACAATTTCAATTAATATTCTTATCTTTCAAAAACACTTTTAGAGGTCACCATAGAATGCCCTATCTGTACCCCTTACCATTTCTCTGCCCCTAATGCCAACAAGCTAATCCCCATGACATTTATTTGCCTTCATGCCCTGTTTCTGCCCCTCATACCTCTGACTCTTATGGCCTTTCTCTGTGCCAGCCCCATTCTCTCGCTGCCATCATGCTCTTTCTCTCTCGATGACCCCTCTTTTTGACCCACGTCTTCTCTGTCTCTAACCTCTATTCTGTCTCTGGTCACCAATCTTTGCACTCTGTTTCTGACCTCCATCCTCTCATTCCCCATGATCCCATCCTCTCTTTCTTATGACAGACAGACACACACACACACACGCACCAGAGACCAACGCACACGCAGACACATACACCAGAGATGCAGACACACACACACACACACGCACCAGAGACCAACGCACACGCAGACACATACACCAGAGATGCAGACACACACACACACACGCACCAGAGACCAACGCACACGCAGACAGACACATACACCAGAGATGCAGACACACACACACACACGCACCAGAGACCAACGCACACGCAGACAGACACACACACCAGAGACCAACGCACACGCAGACACACACACACACACACGCAGAGACACACCAGAGATTCAGACACACACAAACACACGCACCAGAGATGCAGACACACACACACAGACACACACGCACCAGAGATGCAGACACACACACACAGACACACACGCACCAGAGACGCCGACACACACACAGACACACACGCACCAGAGACGCCGACACACACACAGACACACACACACCAGAGATGCCGACACACACACACACACACACACACACACACACCCACCCACCAGAGACGCCGACACACACACACACACAGTTTATCCAAATCTTTCTGCAGAGAAACCCCCCACCCCAAAAACGTCCTGCAATATGTGTACTTCCTTTCACAGATTAGTGTCATCAGAAAAAAATCAGACATTACTTTCAATACCCACTTCTATATCATTCATAAATTAAAAAAGATTGGGCCCAGGACTGACCCCAGTGGCACCCCATTTACAACAACACTCTGGCATCTATCATTTAACCAGTTTTCTATCCATGTACATATATCACTTCTCAAACCAAATCCTTTTCATTTGTTCAGTAATCTGTTGTGAGGCCAGTATGAAAGGCTTTCACAAAATCCGTGTATATTGCTATCAGTGGTAAATTACTACGTACCGTTCCGTAAAACGCACGTAAATTAGTTTAACGTGATCTATTCTTCATAAAAAATGCTGGCTTCTACTGCTAATATTTTTGGTTGCCATATAGGCCTGAATACTATCAGTTGGTAAACCTAACACCCTACAGAAGTCAAACGCATTTAGCTATGATTTCCTGGTTTAGCTCTTGTCTGAATAATTCTACTACAGGGAACTATGTTTGGTGATAGTGAATCAATAAATATTAATAAAGGTCTTTCTATTACTGAATTAGGTTCCTTGAGTACCTTTGGGTGTATGTCCTCTGGTGTAGGTGTTTTGTTCACCATAACTTTTCCAGTCTTTTTTTGGATTTTGTCCTCCGCAAACCGTTGGGAAGAAATTCTGTGTTTTTGGTTTTTTTTTTTTGTTTGTTTTTTTTTCTGTTTGCCCATAGCCTGCCATTGTTGCTTCCGTTTGATATACAGAAGAAAAGAGTGGAGGTTATGCACTAAGTTCCCATGCTATTCTGTAGAGCCTATGCACTAAGATCTCCAAAGTCAGAGAAATCTTAGTGCATAGGCTACCTAAAATAATATAGGAATTGGAGAATTTTTTAATCCCCTCTTTATCAAACCTAGTGCATCTCCCCCAGTGTGTTTAAAGGGATAGTAATGTCCCCCCCCAAAAAAAATAAATCCAGTTTTGTAGACTTAAAAAAACAAAAACAAAAAACCCCAAATATATATAATATGCTCCAAACTCGCTCTCTCAAACCGCTATGGTTTGAGAGATATAGGGAGTCAAAGTTCCCCCCTCCCTCCCCTTCTCCTGATGTCAGCTGTAAAGTTGACCATAAACCTCCATAGGAAGATGTAGCAACAGTGCCATTGTGATACTGCATCTATATAATTCTAGTTTGAGCTGCTATAACTTTTGCATACTGCTCCTCTGATGAATGTAATTACCATTGTTTTACTCATTGTTTTCCTTCTCTTTTTTTTTTTTTTTTTACTTGTTAGGTGTTACTATCCCTTTTAATCTGTTTTTCTAGTAGGGTAAAAGGCTGCTGATTAGTATACACAGAAGAGTAACTAGTAGTATCTGTGCCAAGGAAGAGACCCAGCAACAGTGACCTCATGTTGCAGAGTTAATAAAAATAATACTGTGCTGTATGAAGTCTGTCCCTCTTGCCCTTCCCTTGTTATGCCTCTGGCTGCACACCTAGGGCAGAGGCAACCAAACTGACCCCACCCCTCAAGGAACACCTCTGTGGCTCCCTAAGCCCCCAAAGGCCACAAGTTATTGTTTCAAATTCAGAATAGGGGTGTAACCCCTTTAACGACTAGCTGCACCACTGGCAGTTAATATTGTAGGCATTAAAAAAATAAGTACAAAGGTGTAAGTCTGCTCTCTCAGACCTTTATGGTTTGTGAGATATAACTGGCTAAAGTTCCCCCCTTCAGGCTGTTTCAATGCGCTATGGGACAGCAGAATATTCCAGTCATTTGACCGGACGGTGTCTCTTCAGCAGAGCCGAAATCACTCTATCCTATATAATAATTCGCTACAATATGTGTAACGACGTAGTCATGCACAGTATAGACTGCTGCTCGTGCTGCAGTCATGCGTCCAGCTTTGTATCAGCTGTGGTGCGGGCAGTCTCTAGTGTGCATGACTGCCCCGAGACCGGCTGGCAATGGCACTGTGGCCCGTGTAATTGGCTCTTCAACTAGTTAGAAATAAATACTTAATTGGAATGGTCTACAAAGTGTGCTTGCAAACCAGGCACACTTTGTAGACCGTTCCAATGAAGTATTTATTTCTAAATAGCGTGATTTCGGCTCTGCTGAAGAGCCGCTGGCTGGTCCTGGGACCGGAATCTCCTGCTGTCTGCTAGATGGCAGACTTGTCTGAAACAGCCTAGAGGGGGAACTTTACCAGGTTATATCTCTCAAACCATAAAGGTTTAAGAGAGAAAACTTACATCGTTCTTATTTTTTTAATGCCTGCAGTATTAAATAAACTTACATTTAAACATTAGTATCCTTTAACACATGTTTTACCCATCTTGGTTCCTTAAGGGGTTAAGGTAGGTGTGTATGTGAGGTAAAGAGAAAATAGTTTTGTGTGAAGATAGAGACTGTGTCAAGGTGGAGTGGAAAATTATCTACCATTTTCACTGAAACAGGGAAAAGTTTGAGGGCCACAGGAGAACACTCCAAGTCTTTTTCACCACTGATATAAGGGCTCACAAGCAACACAACTGTCACAGCCTGCTGATAATGTTCTGTTGCAAGTGTCATTTCACTTGCCATCTTCTGAGTTCCTGAAATCAGGAGAGGGCATGTCTGATTACCACAAAGATTATTAAAGCGGAACTACCACCCCTTACAAACATGGCCCCAAATAATTACCCATCTGATGACTAGCTGCTCAGTAGCACTAGTCGCCAGAATTATTACCGCATTAATGAGCATTATGCACTGCTCCTGGACTGACAGGCAGGAAACAGCGCAGACATCTTTCCGTAGTGGCATCTGTACGCCTGCTCTGTCAGTCCCTTTTGAGGCCGAACGGCTCCTAGCAATGCCTCCTAGAGCAGGCTGGGACTAACCGTGCAGGTGCACAGATGTCTCTATGGAAAGATGTCTGCTCTGTTTCCTCCCTGTCAGTCCCGAGAGCAGTGTGTAATTCTCATTAAGGCAGTAATAATTCTGGCGACTAGCGCTACTGAGCAGCTAGTCGGCCAGATGGGTAATAATTTGGGGCCATGTTTGTAAGGGGTGGTAGTTTTGCTTTAACTGGTGCCCGCATGAGTTAGCCATGCATTGGTGGTTGCGGTAAGAATCACAACCTTGTTTACCGCTGATGGTTTGAATTTTCTTCTGGCAGCCCCATAGGCTACAGTTAAGATGCTTTGTGGGGGACTTTTAATACACTTGTGGAGTCGTTCTATAGAATAACATAGGATCTGGAGAATTTATTACACTGGTGACGTTATATCCACTTTCACTGCTGTATCAGTCTTTAGTGCATCTCCCCCCAGGTGTTCCCCAAGTGAAGGGGTGTAGAACAAAACAATTTATAACTGGTCCCAGGATTTTACCAGCCAAATACTGGTGGAATAGTTTGTTTAAAATCTTTTATATTATTTTGTTTCTTTATACTTTAAAATATTGTAGAAGCAGACAACCTTTACTGAACCCTTTAACCCACTTAATGACCGTTGACATGCAAGGACCGTCACCATTTCCCCCCCCTGAAGGACAGGGGAACATCACGTACTTTTGTGCTTACAGAGCACCTGCGGGAGCATTGTAAGCACAAATGGGGTCTGAAATAGACCCATGTTCTGCACTCCGGTACATGTGATCAGTTTCGTGTTCCGGCACACCGAAAATCAAAATGTAACTTAATAGGTATTGTAGTGCTTCAAAATAAAAGAAGCTCCAATTAATCTTCATAGTATTTGGGCCATGGAGAGTGTTATTTCAATACTGAGAGAGTTGTAGTTCAAAAGTAATTGAATGATAAATTATCCCCCTTGTGCCACTTTTACTGATGTAACATTGCCCACCTCAGAACAGGAACGTGGTGTCTAGATGGCTTGCAGAGAGGGACAATCTTCAATTAGCATAAGGGAAAAACCTGTCCAGGGGGGCAGGGTTTTCATTGTTCTCACACCTTTCTGGGAGCGGTCTGGTCTTAAGACCAGATTCCACATCTGAGGGGAGGTGGCTTACATTAGATAAAAGGGGCTCGAGGGGGGATACTTTCATTCAATTACTCTTGAACTACAACTCTCACAGTATTAAAGTAACACTCTATGGCCCAAGTACTATGAAGATTAATTGGAGCTGCTTTTATTTTGAAACATTACTATCCCTTTAAGGGATGGTCACTTCCCCGGACCACTGGTCATTAAGTGGTTAATGAATAGAGGTGTGCAATGCATTGTTTCATAATATTTCTAAACCCTGTGGTCTGTAAAAGGTTACATTTTTTTCCCTATATAGTACACTAACCTTGGCCACAAAAGAATACTATTTATAGAGGTAGACTGAAAGGTCTGTGACTGTGGTAAAAGTGTGTGTCAATAATGCATAACTATTTATAATCCTGTATCCGGTAAGAGAGGACATCAGGTACAAAACTCATGCAAGATTAATGAAAGTCTGCTGCTAGAGGTTGATGGCAGAGCTTGTGTCCAGATGGAATGCATTGATAAGCAGCCAAGGGGTTAAATGGTTTCTTTCCTGCTTCTAGCCAGGAAGTGCCCCTGTTTTCTTAACCCTTTGGCCTTTTCTTCCAGTACTGCTCTTGTGGCTGTATTGGGAGTTGTAGTCCAACAGGAAAATAACTACATTTTGGCCACCCTTACATTAAACAACCTAAAATGGGTGAAATACCCATTTATTTAAAAAGGGCTTGTAACGTCTTGAATGCTAGACAGGTGTTCAATGCATTTCTTCAGTATGGAAACCTCTTTAGCATTCAAGGGGTTAAAATCCCCATTTCAAACAAGATGAATTTGGGGGATTTTAATTTGTTACGTGGTTTGTTCTAGATAGTACTACTTTAGCCTGAGATACAAGGCCTACAGTCTCTCCCTAAATAAACAAACCTCTCTGTAACAGGGTGATCTGTGTTCCCATTTTTCCCCAGGGATTAGACTGGATAAATTGAGGGCCAGATACCAATAATGAAGTTAACTCCCATAAGGGCCATAGGAATGTACAACACATTGCTTTGTAATGTGTTGCATACTACTTTGGTTCTTAAGGGTTAATGACAGTTATGTGTGGACTCAAAACAAGACATTACACAAGCTATTATATGCTGTAGCTAGACTAACTAGCTGTTTTTGTTTTCTTTTTTTTAATTATTTTATATTTCTTACATTATCAGTAAAGATCTCAAGAGGATTATTTTCTATTGTGAGGGCATATAATTACTTAATTCTCTGAGTACCAAACAGTTTTTCAGTAGATTATGTAGCATTGCATTAGTAATTATTCTTATAATTTATTTATTTTGCACCATTGGAATCTGCAAAGCTGTAAAATTTAGTGGACACCTCTGATTCTAAATGGGTTAAGTGAAAGGCAGGGCCTGCATTTGTGGGAGGGGCTGCAAGCTAGCATTTAGAGGTTTAATGCCACTTGTTATATATTGCATCATATTCACATGTACGGTCATCTGGGGGGTCAGTTACATTCCATGCTAGCTTTCATTTCCATACGTTACATTCACAATTACAGCCAATACCTGTCATTCTATTCCATAGCATTCTGGAAGTGTATATAATGTCACTGTGACTTTAAGACACAGATTCATCATGACCTTTATCACAGTTCGATAGGCTCGCTGTTCGCACCTACTCTCCATTCTAACCCGACTTCCAAACGGCCATCCTAGTTGCAGGCAAGCCATGCACCGTTCCGAGCAGCTCTCCCAGTAGGCTCCCTCTTACCACCCTTAGAGAGTGTAGAGGGTTATCACACCTAGTAACCTTCTCCCCACCATATTGTGTCCTGTATATGCTACTACTGACTTACTGTACTTAACATTAACCAGTTGACGGCCGCGCTGATGTCAAGCGCTTTGCTCTGTCATGTGATACGCTTCCCGGTGGCGCTCGCCACCTTGCTCCACATATGCCTTGTCATATGCGCCATGCTACTCCACTAGCAGCGTCAGTGATTCCGCCGAGCAACCTCGAGGTGGCATAATATCAGCTAGTTCCTAGCTCAATCGGTACACGTTTTTAGTTTTCCGCATTATCATGGGAAGCACTTGCTCAAAATCTAATTATGTTAATTGGCCTAACCTAAATATTTAAATCGTACAATTAATTCATATTAACCAGTGAACCAATCATCCATGGTCCATACATAGAGAGCCACAGTCCCTTCCCCACCTACCCATAGTCATACCTTGTTTAAAACAGGCAAATTGACTATTTTGAGTAACCTTCCACTGACTCATTACTTATTTACAGCCTTTACTCATATTAATCCACTAGTGCCATACATTTTAACTCCATCAGGAACTCAACGTCACACCATTTATCTTAAAATCCAAGTTGTAAAGAACATTTATCACCACCACGTTAATCACTCTGTAAATTAAAGGTTATCACACAACGCTCCAGCGATTCCTCCAGACCACACTTATCAGTAATAAGTCCGGGCACCTTCCCCCCTTGATACCAAACTCTATCTAGGACGAAGATTACCCCAGTTAGATACCTTTATCCACTTCAATCCTTTACTCACCGCAGAGGGCGAAGGGATCACACTCCAATCCTTGCCTCACTGCAGAGCCGAAGGGATCACACTCCAATCCTTGCCTCACTGCCGAGGCCGAAGGGATCACACTCCAATCCTTGCCTCACTGCAGAGGCCGAAGGGATCACACTCCAATCCTTGCCTCACTGCCGAGGCCGAAGGGATCACACTCCAATCCTTGCCTCACTGCAGAGGCCGAAGGGATCACACTCCAATCCTTGCCTCACTGCAGAGGCCGAAGGGATCACACTCCAATCCTTGCCTCACTGCAGAGGCCGAAGGGATCACACTCCAATCCTTGCCTCACTGCAGAGGCCGAAGGGATCACACTCCAATCCTTGCCTCACTGCAGAGGCCGAAGGGATCACACTCCAATCCTTGCCTCACTGCAGAGGCCGAAGGGATCACACTCCAATCCTTGCCTCACTGCAGAGGCCGAAGGGATCACACTCCAATCCTTGCCTCACTGCAGAGGCCGAAGGGATCACACTCCAATCCTTGCCTCACTGCAGAGGCTGAAGGGATCACACTCCAATCCTTGCCTCACTGCAGAGGCCAAAGGGATCACACTCCAATCCTTGCCTCACTGCAGAGGCCGAAGGGATCACACTCCAATCCTTGCCTCACTGCAGAGGCCGAAGGGATCACACTCCAATCCTTGCCTCACTGCAGAGGCCGAAGGGATCACACTCCAATCCTTGCCTCACTGCAGAGGCCGAAGGGATCACACTCCAATCCTTGCCTCACTGCAGAGGCCGAAGGGATCACACTCCAATCCTTGCCTCACTGCAGAGGCCGAAGGGATCACACTCCAATCCTTGCCTCACTGCAGAGGCCGAAGGGATCACACTCCAATCCTTGCCTCACTGCAGAGGCCGAAGGGATCACACTCCAATCCTTGCCTCACTGCAGAGGCCGAAGGGATCACACTCCAATCCTTGCCTCACTGCCGAGGCCGAAGGGATCACACTCCAATCCTTGCCTCACTGCAGAGGCCTAAGGATCACACTCCAATCCTTGCCTCTCCACAGTTGCTGAAGGAATTGAACCCTGGTCCTAAATTGCGAGGCAGCAGGAATTACACTCTAATCTTTACCTCTTCTCAGAGGCTGAAGGAAGTGGCACTCACCGGCCATATATTCAGACACATCTATGATTTCCTAACACCAAGTCATTCAGCAGCAACTCCTGTCACACCTGACGCTCAGATCAATTCACTCCATCACTCACTCCAAATGTTATGCATTACGCCAGTCATTTATCCATATTCATCAATCATGTCCAATGATGTCCCTACAATCACTAACTCACCTCACTGCCGCCATGTATCAGCACTCAGATTATAGTCACTCTTCCATTCCTCACAGGCTGCTCAGTACATCCACTTTCACTAATTATACATGCACATCCTGCCACGTTAGGCTACAATCCATTTAGTGCCCGGGTCATTCTTTTAGGATGGAAGCAGTATAACTCGGTAGATGGCAGTCAGCATGCCTTAGTAGATACATCCCCAATCCTGATACGAAATCAGCAAGAATACTTACTAACCTAGCTAAATAAAATGTCATCTTTGCGCTAGTTTCAATAACGAAGTTATATCAGTACAGTCTCTTTTGCCTCGTCTCATCCCCTGAAGCTTACGATAGCTCAGGGGGAGAGCAACTCTCCATAATTATCATACTCTGGAAGCCCTGACCATAAGTGAAAGGCAGGGCCTGTATTTGTGGGAGGGGCTTCAAGCCCTTAAATAGTGGCCCGCAGCCTCTCCCACGGGACGCATCATCAGCTGTGCCCCCCCCCCCCAACACCCTTTCTTTAAAGAACTTATTAAGGTGGTCCTCTTTTCAGGTCACCTTCGTCGCCTCATCCCCTGAAGCTTACGATAGCTCAGGGGGACAGCAGCCCTCCATAATTATCATACTCTGGAAGCCCTGACCACAAATGAAAATTAGCACTTTAGTGCTGCCCATGGTTGGGACTGAACTGCTGAGAAAATCAGGGTTGTGTTGAGAGTTCCAGATGATCTACGGGAGAGCTGATTCAGTGTCCTTATCTGGCTTAAACCACAGGCTTCCGTGTTTATCCTGGCCAGCCAAGGGTGGGCAGATTTTCTGATACCACTAAAGGTGGACAGGAGCCATTTGAGGCTCATAATCTCAGACCAAGACTTCGTGCACTGTGTCTTGTGCACACGATATGCAAGTGCATGTTGTGAGCGATTGTAGGACTGTCCCGCTGGTGCTGTGTCCTACGCAAGGTTCAAACGGAACCATTTGAGTCCAGTACGGAGAATATTGTAGACCTGTATGATACAGAGCTGGTGAAGGGGGTGGAACAATGGTGTTGAGAGAATAGAGGGCAAAGGTGTAACGATATTAACCCTTTGAGTGCCAGAGGGGTATGCAACGCATTGCAAAGAAATATTGTACCCTGTTCATGTATAGGACTAACTTGTATGTGTAATTAAGTCCTGCAGCACTTTCATTCTCCTCTTTGCACCCTTTTTTGGGGACATATTAGGTTTAAACTTGACTGAAAACAGTAGTAGGTGGTGGCTGTAGGTCCGTGTGTGGGCATTGTGTGTGTTATTAGTCTACGAAGTGATTTGGCCATGTCCCCCCCCCCCCCACACACACACACACACACATGGAAGCTGAGGGCGGGCCAACTCCTGTTAAAATCATGCCCCCATGTATCTCCTGGACAGGCAGCATGGAGGAGATTTTAATAATTACTCCTTAATGCCATCCCTGGGTGTGTGGCAGCCACGCAGACTTTTATTTATTATTGAGGAAGGCCCAGATTAGGGCCGAAACGTTGACATTAATAAAATCATCTTTTTTGTTTTAATCTAGTCCTACGAGTGCTCTTTGATTAGGATCCCGATCCTGATGCCTTGGATATGTGTATATATATATGTTTGTATGTGTATATAATGAAAGATCTCGGTCTGAGTGCCCAAAACCGCATGTTACTAGTGCATTGGGCAAAAAAAAGATTGATTAATCACGGATCTGTAGGAAGCTTGTGCCTGCAGCGCTCTGCTTTTAACAGGCAGTAATTGCAACAGTGTCAGCAGGATGCAAAACATCTTAAACTCAAGCTATCAGAAAAAAGAAAAAAATCATCTACAAGCATTAGGATTATCTTTGTTTTATTGTATAGGATAAGCCCTACAACATATGTTTCATAACTGGGATTATAGCCCCTTTAAGGGTAGCTATACCTATAGAATATTTGTATTTTCATTTAACATGGTTTCCAATCTTTCGGATGATTCCAACTTTTGATTTTCACCAAAGCTTGATACCCCCTTTCCCATGTATGTATAATATTAGTTTGCATTTTATTCTGAAAATATTACGAAAGAACTATTTATTATACTTCATTTTCTTTGCTGCAGACATTTCTATAAAGACACACGTGCCTCCCTACCAAGTGTATGAGTATTGCGTGTACAAGCCCAGCAGACTCCAGTTCACAACTCCTCTTTTGAACTTGCCTTTTCCAAACATTTGAATGTGATCACATTTTGGCAATATGGATATTGTTAGGTTGCCTAGCAACTACAAAGTATGGTGCTGAAACAAAGCCTCATTCCCCCAAGGGAGGCATGCCCCACCTCCCAGCTTGGGAATTAGTGATTTAATGGGACTTACTTTAGTAGAAATCCTTCAGGCACCAGTCAGGTGTATCTATGTTTATATTTATATTTTCATCGTAACTGCAGTTGCCTGTATTTACTGACGTTCCTTTTATTAGATCTGTTTTAAAGCGGAACTTTCACCAGATTAACATAGCGCCGCAAATGATAATTACATTTCAAGAATAACGGGATTTCTGCGTCTGCGTTGTCCGTCCCCTTCAACTCCAAAATTGGTGAGTTGAATGCCTTTGTGCGTACCACTCTGGCACTCAAAGGGTTAAGGCACCGGAAGGGATCGATAGCACAGGAGCAGAGACCTCCTACAGCTAGATCCCAGCCGTTGCCTGTCTGCATAAAAGGTTCTAATTTTCATTAATGCAGCAATTGTTCTTGAAAATAAAACAAAGGCTGTGCATATTGCTAATGTAATTATCATTTGCAGCACTATGTAAAATGGAGAATGTTCCTATGTAAGTTATCGCATCTTCACAATAATAGGCTTTATCTGTCTGAATAAGATTGTCCATAGAGATGCCACCCAAGGTCTTTCAGAACCATGTAAATATACTTAAGATAGTAAAATGCCTACAGTACAGTTTTAATTCAAACCAGTAAGTAGATATACCTTAAAGCTATATGAAGGACACAAGCTTAAGATAATTGAGTCACTTACTCTGAGATTATAATTCCTAATTGTGCTACTTTAGGCCACCTTATATTTTGGGAATGCTGTCTCTTTAAAGCGTTACAGCGGACATGTCACTAAACATAACCCCCACCCCCAAATCAATTACTTATAAATTCACTAAACAAAAAAATAAAAACCTTTTCACCTACAAAAAAAAATTTGCCGTAGATGAAAACATATATCACTTGTTGAGCAGAGACGAGGGAGAGCGCAACCATCTTACCTTCTTTAAGATGACTGACAGGCTGTCCTAGCCATTTACCTTCCCCTTTCCTCCCAGAGTGTGTCTAAACAGCTTCCTGCAGACAGCAGCGACGTGAAAGAGCAAGCCAGGCAATGAATATACAGTAAAAAGCGACGTTCTGAACGTATCAGTGCAGGACCTCATTTTTCACTCTGTTGACTTTCACGTCGCTGCTGTCTGCAGGTAGCTGTTTAGACACAGTCTGGAAGGAAAAGGGGAAGGTGGTGGGTGGGCATATAATGGCACAGGGGGACTGCCTGCAGTACAGCTACATGCCTGCTGCCCCACTTGAGCTGCTGGCAAGCTTATAGTGACATCACTTGAGAATTTTGTCTGTTTTTACAAAGCCAGGGCAATTTAAAAACAAAATTATTTCAGTTACTCTTGTTTGTTTGCTTCTATTTTCATATGAGAGCAATAAGTAATCAGGTGATAGTTCCTCTTTAAAGGCGTTGTTATAGTAGTTGTTCAATGAGTTATTTAAAAAGCAGTTATACTGGGGTGCATGCAGGGAAGCAGTTGTAGGGAGAAGTCTTTGTGTGACGTGTTTTAGGAAGTGGATTTGGAAGCATTAAAGGGATAGTAATACCTAAAATGTAAAAAAAAATATGTTGTAGGGTTTATCCCCCTGAGTATAACAAGAGTACTCCCACTGCTGAAAGATGTTTCATTCAAAAGTTATTAATTTTCAAAGTTGAATTTTTTAGGTGCAATATCACAGTGGCCTGAAATTGTACAGTGGCGCTGTTGCTACACGATCCTATGGACAGCTCTGGTCTCAGGACCATAAATCTCCATAGGATGGTGTAGCAACAGCGCCACTGTAAAATTTCAGGCCACTGTGATATTGCACCTAAAAAATTCAACTTTGAAAATTAATAACTTTTGAATGAAACACCTTTCGGCAGTGGGAGTACTCTTGTTTTACTCAGGGGGATAAACCCTACAACATATTTTTTTTTTACATCTTAGGTATTACTATCCCTTTAAGAAGAGTAGTTATTCCTTGAATCATTAGTAGATTCTATTGTAATGTTTTTGTTCCTTTTGCTGCTACTTGGCTACATGCCCAGAACAATGTATCAATATAAACATTAACATTCAACTTGGTAGATGTATGTGCTATATGAAGTTTTCCGCTGCAACTACTTTTACAATATTTAAAAATAAATGTGGAAATTGGCTATAGTTTGTCTACATTTGGTATCGGGCTTTTTCAATACGTTGTGTCTACATTAGGTATCGGCCTTTTTTATAAACACTTAAAACCTTAAAGTGATAGTAATGTCTAAAAAAAACCTTTTTTGCATTTAGAAGAGCTCAAAAAGCTGATCTAAATGCAAAAAAACGTATCTCTCAAACTGCTATGGTTTAAGAGATACGGGCATTTGAAGTTTGATTTCTCCTACTGACAGCTGTAAAGCTGTCAGCAGGAGATTCGTGTCGGTCGACACTGTGGCGCTTGAGAAGTGCCAGGATCTCGTTACTTACACGGAATCCCTTTATTGGAATGGTCTAAAACATGTGCCTGAACACTAGGTACATGTTTTAGACCATTCCATTGAAGGGATTCCGTGTAAGTAACGAGATCCCGGCACTTCTCAAGCGCCACAGTGTCGACCGACACAAATCTCCTGCTGACAGCTTTACAGCTGTCAGTAGGAGAAATCAAACTTCAAATGCCCGTATCTCTTAAACCATAGCAGTTTGAGAGATACGTTTTTTTGCATTTAGATCAGCTTTTTGAGCTCTTCTAAATGCAAAAAAGTTTTTTTTTTTTTAGACTTTACTATCACTTTAAACCGAGATAATTATTTTAAGATTAGAACTCATCCTGTCGAGTTCACAAAAACTACTCTCCTATTTGCTACTAGCACTTATAAGAAGTGTATGTAATCAAGCAGGGGTCAAATATCATGTTTTACAGCATACATGTGACTAGAAATTGCATGTTTATCTCATATTTGGGCTTATGAACCTAAGATGTGAATTTTATTTATTCTGTCTAGGAACACATGATATGTAAAAGGTTATGAACCCTATATGTCCCTTTATTTTGCCCATTAAAGGAATAGTAACCCTTTATTTTGACTACATAGTGTAAAAGTACATAATACGTACAGTCAAATTGCTTAAACTATATTTATTTATTTTCATCTTGATCTTTATTTTGTTTTACACTTTTATCCCCTGACAGTGAGCTACTGGGATCTCCACTTCCAGGGAGTTTTCTGTTTACAATGTTATACGATCACCTTTTGATTTTATTACAGCAATCAGTCTTTTTGGGTAGGAGTTTATTAGCATGGCACATCTTGACGTGGCAATATTTGCCCACTCTTCTTTGCAAAAGTGCTCCAAATCTGTCAGATTGCGAGGACATCTCTTGTGCACAGCCCCCTTCAGATCACCCCACACATGTTCAATTGGATTCATGTCTGGGCCATTCCAAAATGTTTAATCTTCTTCTGGTGAAGCCATGCTTTTGTGGATTTGGATGTGTGCTTTGGGTCGTTGTCGTGCTGAAAGGTGAACTACCTCTTCATCTTCAGCTTTCTAACGAACGCCAGAATTGCCTGGTATTTGGAACTGTTCATAATTCCCTCCACCCTGACCTAAGGCCCCAGTTCCAGCTGAGGAAAAACAGCCCCAAAGCATGAGGCTGCCACCACCATGCTTCACTGTGGGTATGGTGTGCTTTGGGTGATGTGCAGTGTTGTCTTTACACCAAACATACCTTTTGGAGTTAAGTTCAACCTTGGTTTCATCAGACTATAACACATTTTCCCACATGCTTTTGGGGGACTTGATGTTTGTTAGTGCAAACTTCAGCCGGCCTTGGATGTTTTTCTTTGTAAGAAAAGGCTTCCGTCTTGCCACCCTACCCCATAGCCCATTCATTTGAAGAATACGGGAGATTTTTGTCACATGTAGCACAGCCAGTACGTGCCAGAAATTCCTGCAGTTCCTTTAATATTGCAGCAGGCCTCTTGGAAGCCTCCCTGACCAATTTACTTCTTGTCTTCTCATCAATTTTGGAGAGACACCCAGTTCTTGGTAATGTCTCTGTTGTGCCATATTTTCTCCACATGATTATGATTGTCATCACTGTGTACCATGGTATATCTAATGCTTTGGAAATTCTTTTGTACCTTTCTCCTGACTGATATCTTTCAACAGTGACATCCCTCTGATGCTTTGGAAGCTCTCTGTGGACCATGGCTTTTGCTCTGAGATGCAACTAAGCAAATGTCAGGAAAATCCTACTAGAACGGCTGAACTTTATTTGTGATTAATCGGAGTCCCTTTAAATGATGGCAGGCGTGTAATGACTTCTATTTAACATGAGATTGAATGTGATTGGTTAATTCTGAACACAGCCACATCCCAAGTTATAAGAGGGTGTGCACACCTATGCAACCATGTTGTTAGTTTTTTATTTTTCCCCCTCAACGATTTCAGTTTGTTTTGCAATTGAGTTGTTCACTTTATAGGTCACATTAAAGGTGGAAAAAGTTCTAACATGATTTATCTTTGTCTCATTCTTTAACATCACAAGAACCTGGCATTTTAACAGGGGTGTGTAGACTTTTTATATCCACTGTAAATGTTCTGCTACTTCTATCTGCTGTTTCTGCCTCTAAGAAGGCCTTGGTGGCATTACCATTTACCAGATCTCTCCTAATTGGTCCTGAACTTGTTAAGATGATCAGCCAGGCCTCAGGGGGGGTCAAGAGTACTTTATTACCTCAAAATAATCCCTGTAAATTTTACTTTAAAAGGAAAAGTACTTCCTTTTGTGCTAGCGAACAGTTTCAGGGTTCACCTCATCTTTCTGCATCTACTTCATCTGGATCTTACTTTCCTTATTCAGTCCAACACTATATGGACTTCAAAGAAGTCAGTTGCCAAGGCCCCTCATCCCAATATCCCCTCTGAACAAAGTTGGTGGTCCGAAACCCCAAATATCCTCCTTTAAGGGGCAGACTCCGTCACTTTTCTCATCAATGGAGGAATTCCATTTCAGATGTCTGAGTACTACAATTAATAGAAAAGGGATATTTTATCTCTCTTCACACAACCCCTCCATCCACGTTCACGGGTTCCCAAAGACCACATTCTTATTCGGGCATGTCATCAAGCCATTCATATATTTTTTTAGAGACTGGTTGTAGTTCCTTTTCTTCCTGAACAGAGATTTCAAGACTTGTATTCCAGTCTTTTCATAGTCTGAAAAAAAATGGAGAATTTTGTCCTGTTTTGGACCACAAAGCTATGAATCTATTTATTCATAGTGAGAAAATTAAATTACCATGAAATTCCATTCATGTAAATGGTACTCTCCAGTCTCATTATACCACTAAGCTTTTGCCTGCTGCCTGACCATGACTGTCCTATGCTACCATCTGCCTCCTGCCCTTGGTCCTGCCTGTATTTTCGTATAGACTAGCACCTAACTCTACCCATCTTTTATGGATTGTTTTACATATCTGTTAGACTGTTGAAAGATTGTCCACCACTCTTCCTAGCCAAATGGCTCTCAGAATGAGCACATAAGCCTCAGTGGTTTTGGAGCCACTCACTGTTCCCTAGATTTAGTAGCCACTGGAATCACTCACCTTATCATTATCAGTCCTTCACCGCCAAGCCGTAGCTTTCATGTCAGCAGTGTCCCTGATTGGCAGCTGATCTCATTAGGTTAAATCATTAGTTGCCCCGTGCTTTTAAATAATTGTAAAGCTTAATATTGAAAAAATATAATTCAGAGTTTATCCTACTGATTAAAACATGGAAACTACAACTGTTGATGTTTATTCACAAGTTATTGCAGCTGGAACTTGAATTTTTGTTAGAAGTGACTCTATAGCCTGATCTTTTACAGTGGTGCTATTGTTAGACCATCCTATGGCCTTTAAAAGGTTAAGCATTGTGTTGCTTACTATGGCCTTTATGTATAAAGACAAAGTGTGGCAAATCATCTACCATGTTGTGGGAAGAAGTAGTGGGTCCTAAAAACACATTATTTAAATGAAGCATTTAACTGCTATAATGCTTGAGAGGCTAATGCGTTGAATATTTTTGTTAATTTTATTTTGAATAAAACATAGAACAACAGTGTAATTTCATCAAAGAGAACTTGAGATGGGTGGGGTTAAAGGTGGGGATATGGGTTGGGTTAAAGTCATGGAAACTGGTGGCGAGTAACTTTTCAGGCCTGGCTAGTAGCTCAGGACTTGAAATATTGAGCCCTGCAAAGGTGATTGCAGTAGATGCCCTAATAATCCAGTGGCAATACAAGCTGGTGTATATATTTCCTACCCTGGCCATGATTATCAGAATAATGGCCAAAATAAAGGAGGGAGTTCACATACACTTCTCATTGTACCATTCTGGCCAAGAAGGGCTTGGTTTCATCATCTAATCGAGAGGGCATAGAGTCTCCATGGTGCCTACCTTCTATTCAGGACCTTCTGTCTCAAGGTCCTATTGCTCAACCTAATTTGGACAACCTCACTTTACCGGTGTGGAACTTAAAACCACAAGGGATTGAGTGATTTGGTTATTCAGACTATGGTATGAGCTTGCAAATCTGCTTCAGCCAAAATCTACCACCGAATTTGTCAGATTTATTTCATTTTTGGTGATATCTGGAACATCAGTCCTTCACAATTTTTTCTTCCAACTCTTCTGGAATTATACCAGACAGGACTTAAATAAGGACTATGGGTTAATTCTCTTAAATTTCAGGTATTATCAATTCATTTCCAACACAAGATTGCAGGCATACCTGAAGTTGAAACTTGTGTAAGGGGTGAACCGTATCCTTCATCCATATAGGGCTCCTACTCCTCCATGGGACCTGAATCTGGTCTTGGAGGTTCTTCAACACCCACCACCACCATCGATTAACACATCTTCCAGCCACTGTAATACCCTTGTTTTACTCAGCAGGATAAACCCTGTAATATGTGTGCATATATGTATGTATCTATACATAATATATATTACACTAGCAGTTTGGGACCGTGTTGCCCTTCACAATATTATTATTATTTTTTCTTATCTTTCTAATTAGCAATGTGAACAAGCAGAAAAATGGCCAGCATTGGCAATATCCCTGTGTGTATGGCTGTGTGTGTCAGTACAGTTTTCCAGAAGACCTGTAACAGATTCATAATAATAAACTTAGGGAAAAAAAATACAAAAGTAAAATAACACACACACACACACACACACACACACACACACACACACACACACACACACACACCTGTGCTGGCACTCCTGTGAAAATGAACAACAGGCTTTTTCTCACTGACCTATGGGACTCTTGATTGCTGATAAGTGACAGAGCCGAGTGAACTTTATCTTGACCGATTTTTGCCTCCCCCTAGTAATATTACGTGTTAGCCGGACCTCTCCTACCACCGGCAGTTGATGCTGGTGCCTCCTATTAACTCTTTGAGTGCTAGAGAGGTACACAACGCATTGCTTTGCAAAGCATTGTGTACCCTCATGGCACTCAATGGGTTCATTTTGTTTAGGATGGTGTGGGTCTGTATGCAGTTGGTGAGCGATGGTGCTCATGAAGAATAGGCTCACCTGAAGCTGTAGGTGAGTGAGTGTGAGTGAGACTCCTGTTTCCTTCTTTTGAGTAGCAACAATAAGATAGACACACACACACAATAGGGCGAAGCAGACTTGTCCTACTGGCAGCAGATGCTTCTGTTGTTGGTGAGTGGCGGAGGCTCCTCTTGCCTTCCTTTTACCCTGCTGTGGCCTTGCATTTAATTACAGTGCGGAGGTGCACACAGCAGCACTGTAAGTGCATTCTTAGGCAGAGTAGTCTAAAAGAAAGCAAGAGAAGGCTCCAGCAGTGACCGAGAACATGACAAGTTTTGTAAAGGTAGGAGAGGTCTGGGTAAGATTTTTTTTTTTGTGTGTGTGTGTGTGTGTGTGTGTGTGTGTGTGTGTGTGTGTGTGTGTGTGTGTGTGTGTGTGTGTGTGTGTGTGTGTGTGTGTGTGTGTGTCGGTGTCGGACATGTTTTTATTTTTTTTATTTTTTTTCCAGTTGGATGTGGAAGAAGGGCAAACTCCTTGCAGAGATTTTGACAGGAGTGGCTCTTACTGCCACCCCGGAGTGCGTGTATTAGAGATGCAGGTTTCTTCATTTATATTTATGTATTTTTATTTTTTCCCCTTCAATATTATGCAGTGTTGTCTCTTTAAGACTTGCAAATGCTTCTACCAAGTATTTCTTTGTTTTTTTATATGTGTGTATCTTCTGTACTTGTGGTGTAGTGGGCCTGTGTTCAGCCTTGGTACTTTTGTTTCCAGCCAGTGCTAACTCTGATTTACAATACTGAAAGGCTAGTAAATTAAGATTGTACTCAATTTACCTCTCCTTAAAGGGATAGTAACCTAGTTTGGCGTTACCTATTTTGCAAGTACATAATGTGTAAAATTGTATAAATATACAGGACTGTAAGCTTCCCAGATCTGTTTACATAAAGATTTGTGTCATGGACTGTGATGGCTGGTATAAGTGGTTCATGATATACAGCGCACAGTGTTGCGGTTATAGTGTTACATTGTTTCACTGTCCTGCTTTGATGAGCGACTGATCAGTAAACAGTCTACAAAAAATATAATAAAAAGTAAAATTCAGTTTAACTTGCGTATTATGCATTTACATAAGACTAGCAGACTAGCAAAGTAAAAGATGTACCTTATTGGCTAAGTGAATAGCTTTAGAGTGCAACGTTTCTAGCCCACTTAGGTCACGTTGTTAGGCATGTTATATCATTGTCTTATGGTGAGACCTATGGAGTCCTGAAAGCTGTACTCTAAAGCTATTCAGTTAGCCAATATAGACATCATGTTTGCTAGTCTCTTGGTTTATTGATGGCTAACTTAATATCCCCCTTTACCTACAGAAAGAATCTATCTGAACAACTATGATCATAGCAAAGGCAGGAGCAAAGCGTTTGAGGCTGTCTTGTAGATACAGTGCAATAGGGAAATTAGATTTCGTACTGCTGTTGACGCACAATATTTTAAATTGCTCTTTCACAATCATGTGCGCCTCTCAATTTGAATAATTGATTTAACATACAAGCAACCTTTTTATGTCACGATGGAGGGGCAGTTGTATGAAGAGGAATAGGACATGGCTTTAACCCCTTGGATGCTAAGACTGTTGGAAATATCTTTATCATCCACGAGGTTAACCCTTTGAGTGCCAGAGGGGTATGCAACACATTTCTTAGCGTACACCTCTGGCACTCAGAGAGTTAAAGAAGAGTGAGCCGTGGCATTTGGGTCCCCCCCCTCTTCTTTAACCCCTTAAGGACCGGCCACGCATGAATCCGATTCTGGACTCCCTGAACGGTGTGCAACAGCGCGGGGAGCCCAGAATTCCATGGCGGTCCTGGTACGTCATTGGCCCTTAAAGCAAATCCAGCCATGATGTACCAGGACCGTCAAGGGTCCTTAAGGGGTTAAGGACAACATCACTGTTTTACTCTCCAGTGTTTCTGTTGCCTGGCTTCTGTCCTCTGCAATAGATTTATGCAGATCAGAGTGTGAAGCCCCGAGACCCTCCATCTATATGGAGGACTGCAACTCCCATCATCCAAAGCCAGCCAATGGCTGACTAGAGAAGTTGGGAGGTGTAGTCATCCACAGCTGCAGGACCTCAGGTTGCCCACCCCTTATGTACATGGTAAGAGGCGTGCTCACATGTCTTATAAAGGCAATAATCTTTGTTCCTCTGTGGATCAATATTTCAATTCCTTCACAAAGATTCACTGCAGAAATTGAACCCATCATCCATAAATTATTTCCACAAGACCTGTTTATAAACTTATTACAGTGTACATCAGGGGAGAGCAATTGGTAGCCATGCCGCTTTTGTCAGACTGCAGTTTCTATTATCCTCAGCCAGTCAACATCTGATTGGAGTGGTAGCCCGGCTGCTAGGGACTACCAATTGCTCACCTCAGTTCTACATGTATATAATCACTGAGGCAAAGCTGTGTACTTTTCACTTGTATTCTGATATACCAAGTGTGTCAGTAAGGGAAATATTTTAATATAATGCCATACAAAAATATATTCATGTACAGCTTTTTGTGTACTGAGTCTGCCTAACACCTATGAACAACACTTTCTGAAAGACAAAATGGACCCTAGTGTAAGAAAAATATGGGTTTTCAGAGAAATGCACTGTATACCTTTCTGACACAAAGAAATTGGCGGAGATCAATTTCTGGCCAATGAGAGTGCTCCAGCATCAGAGGAGGCTGGATAGAAGCTGAGACTACGGTACAGATCCGGTCAGCACTATCTGCCAGAAGTAGGAACAGAGGTACATTTAAATTTAGAATTTCTGCAAACGGGCAGATTTAAAAAAAAAACAAAACAAAACAAAAAAAAAACCCCACACACTTTCTAGAGATGCACCAATACCAATTTTTTAAGACCGAGTACGAGTACTGATACTTTTTTTCAAGTACTCACCGATACCAATTACCGATACTTTTTTTTTTTTTTTTTTTGCAGTCATTTGCCAGTTTTCCAAGTACCTAAAGCGTGTATGTATATATATATATATATATATATATATATATATATATATATATATATATATATATATATATATATATATATATAATGTGTGTATAATCTCGCCCTCTTGATCCCCCTCCTTTTGCCTTGGCTTTTTCTCTCCCTTTTGATCCCCCTTTCTCCCCCTCCTTGACTCTTGATCCCACCCTTTTGCCTCTTTCTCTCTCCCTCCTGATCCCACCTCCTTTTGCCTCTTCTTGGCCCCCCTCCTTTTGTCTCCTGATCCTTCCTCCTTTTGCCTCTTTTTTTTTTTTTTTTTTTTCTCCCTCTTGACCCACCTCTCTACCTCTTTCTTCACCCGCTCTTGATGCCCCAACTTGCCTCTATTGATCCCCCTTTGCCAGCCTTACCCTCTTCTGCCGGGTACTCGCTGTTCTCTCGCAAGCCCCGGCAGAGGTCTACGTTGGAGCATTGCCATGGTAACCCACGGCAATGCTCCGACGCTGCAGGAGGGAGAGAGTCGACCAGGGAGCATTGTGAGCAGCTCCCCGGGCTCCCTCTCTGCAGCACTGACCCTGACACAGGGTATCGGTGCTGGCATTGGCCGATTTTGTGCGAGTATGAGTACTCACGCAAATGCAGGTATCGGCACCAATACCAGTATCGGTATCGGTGCAACCCTAATGATAATTAAACTATTTAGCCAAAGTTGTGAAGGGGGTAAACATCCCCTTTAACATATGTCCATATGAAATCAAAAGCGGACATACAGATAACTGTTGCGGGGAAACACAAGCCTTTCCAGTGAAGGAGTGAATTCCTTCATCTTCCCACAGAACAAATAAACACAACCCACGGCTGCTGTAAGTGTTAACATTGCACCGAGCTGCAGTCTTTACTGCCTCACTCTGTGAAATCTACTGAGTTTGAAATTAACAGTGCTATCTATCAGGGCAGGCAGCAATGGGTAGAGGGTGCCATGTGTTTTTATTTTGGCAGAAAATGAGTTTGGTTGTCTGTAAAGGTTATCTGCGAAACATTGTTCTTTTGAACTGATTTGTGGTCCATAAACCTTTTTGCACTAATGTTATAAAATAGTAATGTGTTCTCAGTTGTTGCCAATAGAAATGTATCCTATATTTCACAACTTTAAATAGGTGGGGGTAACTAATGCATGGCCCTCCAGCTGTTGGACTGCAGCTGCTATCATCTTCTGCCAGCTGTTGACTGGCTAATTGTAGACCACAATACCTTGAAGCAAATATCTTGCTAGCTACTGGCTGAGTGGGACTAAATTTTCAAGTCTTTATTATGGTAATAGTGCTAGTCTCTCTACAATTAATGCTTTGCAATGCATTCTGTACCACTCTGGCACTCAAAGGGTTAATAATAGTAGGTTGTCTCAAGCTCCAGGTCTTTGGGCCATGTCTTTTTCTATCCTCTGTATGAGCTAGCTTGCACAGTAGCCATTTTTGTCTCTGACAAACATTGATACCTAGCCACCTTTTGAGACTCAAATGTTTTCATAGGCAAATGTTTTCTTTAACCCTTTGAGTGCCAGATGAGTACGCAATGCATTGCAAAGCAATGCGTTGCATACCCCTCTGGCACTCAAAGGTTTAAAGTACATAAACAATAAATACAGAATACTTTTATGTTTTTATAGTTATGTTCTTTTAGTTTCCACAACATTTCACTGAGAGATTTAATATGTACATGGGGGGAATCTGTGGTGAGATTCCTTCGCAGGCAGTGAGTCAGAGTGGCATAAACAAGCACCAGCCTTGTAATTCCAAACAGCCTCCTCTTAATCTGCTCTGACAGATCCGTGTAATTACCTTCCACGTTTAAAAGCAGGGAAGCCTGTGTGTAAATCCCTTTTATTTAACATTTTAATGAAATTAAAAAGGATCCTGATTGTTGAAGCAGCACAGAAAATAAGCTTCTATTATGAACCCTTTGAATCCCAGATGTGTATCTAACACATTATCTTACTGCTCTGGTCCTGAAACGGTTAAGATATTGTAAGCTAATGATGAAATAGAGGGGCTTAATTATTCAGCCTATGATGGGGATCAGTGCTGATTGATTTTATTATTAACAATGTGCTAGAAGGCTGTGTAAAATCTTTTTGTGTGTGCGCAGCATTTGGGGTCTTGCAAAGCACTGCACATACCTCTGGTATTCAAAAGGGTTAACCCTTTGAGTGCCAGAGGGATACGCAACACATTTGCAATGCTTTGTGTACCCCTCTGACACTAAAGGGTTAAAGGGGAACTTTCACCCCGCAATAACTAAATCTCCCCTTACTGCTCACCTGTCGACTAGCTGCTTAGTAGCGCTAGTCGCCAGAAATCTTACCCCGTTCTCAAGATTTCGGCGTTTTAAAAGAGCAGGAAGCACGGACGTCTCTTCACAGTGACGTCCGTGCGCCTGCGCTGTCAGTCCCTTGTGCACCGTACGGTACACAAAGCATTGCAAATGTGTTGCGTATCCCTCTGGCACTCAAAGGGTTAACCCTTTTGAATACCAGAGGTATGTGCAGTGCTTTGCCATGGGTTGCACAAACCTCTTCAAGCAAACATCTAAAGGTATTTAAGTAATTTTCAGCTTTCTGATCCAAAAATTAGAAGAGTTGAGCTATTTGAATAAAGTTCAAACGCCATATTAACCCTTGAAGTCACTCACTGGGGAACAAGTCCTTTCATGACAGAGCATTTCCCATTTCTCCTGACACTGAAAGGATTAACATGTCTAAGGTGCCATCTTCTAAAGATAAATATAAACCATTTTTAGAAGGAAGGAAATTAGTCTTTCAAAAGATATGATAGTTATTGGAAACAGAGGAGGACATAGTTTAGGAAATATGGGTAAAGTAAGTAGGAGGGTAGAAATCTAAGAATGAATAAAACAGCCATGCCATTGAAACAGGGATCAGCATATTCTTTAGGAACAAATACACACACACACACACATTCCCTACCCCTGACCCAGGGATGAGCAAGCTAGTGTTGGACTAGTATGATAGGATTTGTAGCTCTCAGGTTGTCCAGCTAGGCACTGCCCCCCCCCCCCCATGTATAAAAGATGTCTACTTCTCCACTCACTACCTCTCTCTTTCTGTGCAAGGAATGAACATAATAAGTATGTGATAGACTTTCTTCTGCCTGACTTGCATTGGCTGGACACACCTAAATTCCCACCAATGGCAAAAGAGACAATGTAACCAATATGCTATTTTAGAACACAGAAATATCTTACTAAGCAGACTTGGCTCAGAAGGTAGTAAATGCATTGTATAGATTAGAACTGTGACTATCACATTGCTTTACAATAGTGAGACTGCTTTCTGGCCCCAAAGGGTTAAAGATTGAGCTGGACTGCAGTGTGGACCAAATTTCATAGCAAACTGCAACGTGTGTTAAAAATCACATAGCTGAATAGCACGATTAGAAACTATGAGCCAATTCTTGCATTTCTTTCATGCACTAATAGGTCTGCGTTAAAGCCATGCTCTTGTAATACTGTTTGAGATAAACGCCTCAAGTTTCAAATATCTTTTTATTTTTATTCTTAACACTGTTTTGCACGTGTGTGTATATATATACAAGAAGAAGGCAACTTAAATAAAAAGAAGGAAACATTAAGGGCTGAATTCAAATGCAGGAGATAAATGTTACCTCTCATTTTATAAAAAAATTTTTTTCCATAAAATGTTTTTTTCCATAAGTCTATGGGGATACCTGGAGATAAAATCAGAGATAAAAATAGCACCTGCATTTGAGTCCAGCCCTAAATCTGATAAGATTTCTGCAATTGCAGTTTTTTATGCATGCTATCCACAGATATGCAAAGGAGATAGACGGTAAGTAGGGAAGTGGCGGTGCAAGGCCTGACCCTCATTTGCTCTGTCTTGTCTCCCCACAGAGAATGTTCCTGAGGAACTCCAGGAGCCTTTTTATACAGACCAGTATGATCAAGAACACATGAAGCCACCTGTGGTTAACCTTCTCCTCTCTGCGGACTTGTACTGTCGGGCTGGGAGCCTAATCCTGAAAAGTGACACTGCCAAACCTTTGCTGGGGCATGATGCTGTCATCCAAGCCCTGGCTCAACGTGGGCTCTATGTCACGGACCGTGAGAAGCTGGTGACTGAGAGAGACCTGAGGAAAAAGCCCATCCAGATGGTAAGGCCAACAGAGGAGGGTGGGTCATGGAGTGAGAGGCGCATACAGTGAGATAAATCCCTACTCATCTCTAGAGGTACTGGTGATATGTGTAACACCTTGGTGACTCTGCAATGTGTTGTAGACCACTAGCTGATGAGTTTAATCCTTTGGGTGCCAGAGGGATGTGCAAAGTATTACGAGAATGTGCCCCTTTTAACTGTTTGCTTTGAGACTTTGTAAACTTTGAAAAGTGATAGAAAATGTAACAATATACGCTTGTGTTTGGACTATAACCTTTCTTACTTTTGCTTACTCAGGGGTTGTCAGTTGTCTTAAGTGTAGAAGTAAGGCCTCATTCTCATGGGTGGATTGGGGTTTTACATGGCCAATGTTGCCACGTGTAACACGCACTAATGAGGCTTGCTGAAATTGTTCTGCATTTAATGCAGAAGTTTCAGCACCTGTTTTGCTTATGCATAGTCTGTACAGGGTTTACACAGACAATTTTAGTGATTCTTTGCTCAATGCATCAGTCCAAACAATGACCATTTAATTTGTCTGGCACCTCTATGTGCCAGCCTTTAGCTCCTCCACTGTACCCCCCTCATCCTCCCCGATGACTGCATCACTGGGAGAATGCAGGGACTACTCTGTGGTTTTGACATGAGCAGTCTGAATAGTGCTGCAATGCAGAGCATTCAAATTATTCCAGTGCAATGTATTGGTTATCTCTGGCATTCAAAGCGTTAAAGTATATGACTGAATTGCATTTTTATTTCAGCTTTTCTATTTAACCCCTTGGATTCTAGAAAAGTCTCCCAAGCAATGTGCTGGTGACCTCTCTAGTAACTAGGAGGATATCCTTTCTCCATCTGTTGTCACCTACTTTGCTTGCTGATAATCAAGCAGAGCTGGCCAACCATATAGGCCACCTTAGACATCTCCAGGGGCTACGAACTGCAGGGGGCACACAGAACGAGCAGTTATATAGATGTAGCATTAGTTCTCCTTCCTGATTTGTAGGCTAAAGAGGTCTCATGCACTGCTTATTGCAAATCGGTGCGTCAGTGATGTCTTTATTAAGATGACCACACATTCACATATCCTCTTAAATCAGGGACACTTATAAAAGATGCAAACTGCAGGGTTGCACGGATTTCTGTGCTATTCTTCATAATGAAGTTTTCTTAAAAGTCCCTGATTTAAAGCAATATGTGGACATCTTAGTCTTGATATGATAATACATCACCCACACCAGGAAAGTAATAAAAAAAAAAAAAAGAAAAAAAGGGAAAATATCAAGCCAATCCCCCCCCCCCCCACCAGACAGGAATGCAAACTTGTACATTGGAAATGCATGCTGGCCCTTTATTTTCTCCACCATTAGTGTGCCTGTATGAGGTGGGTCTTTGTTGTACTCGGATAACCTTTCATACAGAAGGGGCAACAGCTGAGAAAATAGAGCCAGAGTACATGACTATTGTAAACACTAACATTTTAGACCTTTTGACAGCATATAAATAGGAGAGCGGCAAAGAA
The DNA here is from genome assembly GCA_037306005.1 of Rhinophrynus dorsalis. Lineage (NCBI taxonomy): Eukaryota > Metazoa > Chordata > Amphibia > Anura > Rhinophrynidae > Rhinophrynus > Rhinophrynus dorsalis. The sequence goes on along the minus strand of CM074722.1, from coordinate 148,719,757 downwards.
TGAGAAATTGAGAGTAACACACAGTGGAGGGAAGAAGGAGAGAGAAAAAGAAAGACCAAGAAGAAAGTGTAGATGAAGCTGAGAAACATAACATGAACATGAATGAGAAATTGAGAACAACACAGATAAAAGAGGAGGGAGGCTGAAAGATGTTTAGAAAGAGAAGAGGGTGAGAGGAAAAAGAGATCAAGAAGAAATTTGCGCCATAAGGGAAAAGATAAAATATTTCAAAAAGTCCCATTAATTTAAATGAGGGTTTGAATCCCTTGAATGCTAGAAAGGTTTCCAGTGCATTGTGACCTTTTAACACTGAATGACATAGGTATGCCCACATATTGTTTTGCAATGCATTTAACACCCCTCTAGTACTCCATGTGTTAAGGTGATAAAATCCCCATTTAAATCAATGAGTGATTCTCCCCTATAGTACATTTTTTTCCCACAAATTGCTCCACTGATTGAACACGTGGCTCGATGAGCCTTGTGCAGAAGAAAAGAGAAGCAATTCTGCACAATAAGGGAAAATAAATATTCCTCAGACTCCTGCTGATATAAATGGGAATTTTTTTAACCCCTTGACTGCTAGAAAGATTTTCAGAGCGTAGAGTTACAAGGCGATGAAGATCGCTAGCATTCAAGGTCAAAATTCCCATTTAACTCAATAGGACTTTGTGTTTGTCCCTCATGGTCCAGTGAGAGAGAGATGGGGTGTGGGGGGGCAGTAAGAGACTTATGGAGCGGAAGAGGCACCTCTGAGGGTGTTAGTTTGCTTAGGGCATCAAAAACCCTTATGCCAGTCCTGCCTTCAAGTTGTTGTTTCTTTTTTTTTTTTTCTTCTTTCCTTTAAAAACTAGTGTAAAAGCCCGTGTACATGGGCCAAGATCCGGGTAATGTTAACCCTTTGAGTGCCAGAGGGGAACGCAGCACTTTGCTTTGCAATCCGTTGCATACCCCTCTGGCACTCAAAGGGTTAAGCGGCTACTACCTGACTGCTCCATGTGGTGCAGTCTTGTCTTGCATCTCCTTACTCATGCGATGCAATCATGCCCTAACGCGTGCAGTCTCTGCTGCGCATGAAGGCTTCTGACAAACATCCTAGCGAATTATTATATAGGATGAGCCAAAGGCTTACATTAATCTGCATGTTAATCCCATATTCAAGACTTTAGTGGACCTCAAACAATATTATCTTAACAGACGGAGATCAAATATTTTATTTTGTTGTTTAGTCTACATTGAAAACAGCTCAGCAGTAGCTGATGTACAGTGCAAACCACATTAGGCCCTGCAGCAAAATAACACCAGCAGCTACCTGAAGCCTCTTACACGGATGTGAAAGGAAGAAAAAAACTACTACACAATTGTCCAAATTGACCAGTAAATCACAGATTGTGCCGCAGTGCAGTTTGAGGCTGTTAAACCTTTAATTGACCTTTACTGAACTATAAAACACTGGGGGGCATATGTATAAAGACAGAATTGGAGCAATTCTAGAGCAAAACAGTTGTGACATATTCTACAACTAAATATTCTCATTGATTTTAATTTGACTAGACAGGTCTTGGAAGCCCTATAACATTTAAAGGGTTAAGGTAGCTGAACCACAAGAATAAGTGCTTCTTAACCCTTTAAGGATTGGGGAGGGGTAAAAGATTGCTTTGCAATGTGTTGCACACCCCTCTGGTCCTTAATTGTTAGAGAGTAACCCTTTAAAGACCAGAAAGGTGTGCAATGCATTGCACAGATTAAAGGGGATCTATCACCCCTATACATGTTTATCTGAAACGTTAATGTATATAGCAGTTTACGGTAGATTGAAAGCTGTTTTCATTTTATTTATTTATTAATTTTTTTAAATCTTTATTTTGCCCAAATAAAACACCTAAAGATTACCCTGTGGCTTCCTTTCAGACAGACTGAGGTTACTAGCTCTGTATCGCAGTCTGTCACTCTTCCTCTGCTCCCCTCCTTCTATCCAGCCTCCTCCGATGACAGAGGCTTTCTGCATGTAAGCTGGGCGCTCTCATTGGCCAGAGACCACTCCAGCTTACAGACAGAAAGCCTCCGTCATCTGGAGACCGCTCCAGTTTACATCCAGAAAGCCTCCATCATCAGAGGAGGCTGGATAGAGGGAGAAGAGCAGAGGAAGTGTGACAGAGTGCAGTACAGAGCTGGTAACCACAGTCTGTCTGGAAGGAAGCTGCAGGGTAATCTTTAGACATTTTATTTGGGCAAAAAGATTTTTTTTTTTTTTTTTTTTTTTTTTTTAATTAAAACCGTTTTCAATCCAATCGCTATATACACTAACGTTTTAGACAAATATGTATAGGGGTGATAGATCCCCTTTAACTTATCTTGGTAGATGTACTTTCCACATCATCCAGTATTGTTTTATGTGTTTTGCACTCTATCTGCAGTTTCCTGTATGTAGTGAGCTTTGAAGTCTGCCTCTAGGGCACACCTACACACAACAGTGGGCTTCAATAAACCTGTTCAATAAAGGGCACTAGTCTTTATCAGACTGAACAAACAATTAGCAGTGGACTGTAAGAGAGAAAATACAAATAATGGTGTGTATAAACTAGATATAGAACTGACTGCTGTATGAAGGATGCCTGTAATGGACATTCCTTTTTTTAAATAAAGAAAATTGTATTCGTAGGCAATAATTTATCTTTAACTTTGTAAGAAATATATTTGTTTGCCTCAATTGTTGCACGTTTTGTTTTTTTATACTCGTGTACAAAATGACACAAACCAAGCATACACCAAAATAAAACATATATATAGTATGTTGACTATTGTATCAATAAATGCATACTGGGGTAATTATATGGTTAAGATAGCAGTAAAAGGTTATTGAACATAAAGGACATGTTGGCCTGACCATAGTGATGAAATGAACCAATAATGCTCTTACACACAGCGCGTGTAGGAATCACACATCCAACTACTGGTAGTGCTTACATCCATGTATGTTAACCCTTTGAGCATGAGAGTGTTTCCGTAGAAAGTGTACCTCTCTCACGTACATGGAAGTAGGCACTAGCAGTGGTTGGATGTATGATTCTTAAATGCGCTATGTGTAAGAGCGGTATTGGATCATTTCATTAAAAACATTGTTTTTCTGAATCGTGTGTGCAACGTGTAGTTATTTTCAAAGTGAACTAATAAAATGTGCAACTCTTAAGCTCGCAATATCAGAATCTCGCCCTTTTGATGTGGGCAAGATACTGATATCGCCTTTTCATTGTTTTGACATGTTTAATGTGCCGTTTTCTTGTTGCTCAATAGTGGGCAGCCTTTCAAAAGGATACCATTCTCATCACTCCCAAACAGCCTGAGGCTCTACAACAGTTGGGGAGCTAAAAGTTTTCTATCCCTGTCTGTGGGCGAGATGTTCAAAAAGTCATCATAATGAAAAAATTGTCGTATCACAAATTGGTGATGAAAGGACAATATTTTCTGAAGTAAATCCGTCACATTTGAAAATGTGTCTAATGAATTAAAAATGACGGTAAGAAAATGTTGACAAACATTACCTTTAAAAAAATTCTGATGTTAAAAATGTCTTTGAAATGAAAATTTTCAAAGAAAAATACATTCTTCTTCTTTTTTTTTTTTTTTTTTTTTTTTTTTTTTTTTTTTTAATCTTTGAAACAACAAATTACTTCACTCCTGATAACAGTACTTTAATTTGCCTTCTCCAAGTTTAGACCATTTTTATTTTGTCAGGAAAACAATTATGTTAATCAGACAAAAAAAGCGACGTTGAAATTAATATTTTTTTCTGAAAATACCTTACAATATGACAGTAGATTAAACCACGCCCACTTTTAAGATGGCTTTTTCCCTTTGATGGAGATGGTGGAATTGGATGAAAAAAAATGACGGAAACATGTCTGAACTGACGGACCATGGCATAAGAACTTTTTTATTCTGATTACTGACAATTTCAGTTACCACCACTTTCTGAACATCTTGCCCCTAGGACTTTAAATACTGAATACTTGTAAATCCATTAATATGAATTGTCTATAGCAGTTGTGGGTAACTGGCAGCACAGAGGCTTCTCCTCGTGCTCTCATTATATCTTCAAGTGCAGTGGAATTAAGACGGCCCATAGTCACTCTCTTTTCCTTTACAATAAGACACCCCCCCCCCCCCAATGCATTGGAGACCTAACATTCAATGGGTTAAAGGGGTAGTAATGGATCTTTTGAAGTTAATATAATATTGTAGATATAAAATAAAGAAAGTAATTGAGGCCAGTCCCATCTCTCAAACCTTTATGGTTTGAGAGATATTCGCAGCTAAAGTTCCCCCTCCCTCCCCTTGCACTGAAGTCAGCGCTCTACTGACAGCAGGCAATCCTGTTCCGCAGACTGGCCAGCAGCTCTTCAGCAGAGCCCAAATAACAAGATCTAAAAACAAATGCTTCATTGGAACGGTCTACAAAGTGAGCTTGCAAACCAGAATGTTCCAATGAAGTATTTGTATTTAGATCGTGTTATTTGGGCTCTGCTGAAGAGCCCACGGCTGGTCTGCGGACCAGGATCGCCTGCTGTCAGTAGAGCTCTGATGTCCGTGCAAGGGGAGGGAAGGGGGAACTTTAGCTGCGAATATCTCTCAAACCATAAAGGTTTGAGAGATGGGACTGGCCTCAAATACTTTCTTTATTTAATATCTACGACATTAAATTAATTAAAGATCCATTACTATCCCTTTAAAGTCAATCACTGAAATCAATGAATGTGTATTTGTCCTGTATGGTGTGTGTGGCTTGCTGTAGAATTGGTCCAGCTCTTACTACATCTGCCTTACTTCTTTGCCACTAACAGGAAGGAAACAGTATCTAAAGCCTTTTGTTGGCCATTGATCCAACAAATGTTGGAACTTAATAAATATATATATTTTTTAGGGACTTAGGAGCCATATGTGCAGCCTACAGGTTAAAGCTGGTTGCTTATTTTAATGTGGATTTATTTAACCACATTCTCATCCCCTATAAATATGTACTGACACTAGGGTTGCACCGATACTGATACTGGTATCTGTGCCGATACCGGCATTTGCAAGTACTCGCGCAAATGCGGCCGATGACAGCACTGATACCCTGTGTCAGGGTCGGTGCTGCAGAGAGGGAGCCCGGGGAGCTGCTCACAATGCTCCCCGGTCACCTCTCTCCCTCCTGTAGCGTCGGAGCATTGCCGTGGGTTACCATGGCAACGCTCAAACGCTGACTTCTGACGGTGTTTGCGAGAGAACAACGAGCACCCGGCAGAGGAGGGTAAGGGAGGCAAGATGGGGAATTGAGCGGGTGGTGAAAGAGGCAGAGAGGGGAGTCAAGAGGGAGAAAAAGAGGCAAAAGGGACTAAGAAAAAGAAAAAAAAAAAAAAGGCAAAAGGAGGATAGATCAGGAGACAAAAGCAGGGGGACCAAGAAGAGGCAAAAAGGAGGGGGGATCAGGAGAGAGCGAGAGAGGCAAAAGGGTGGGATCAAGAGTCAATGAGGGGGGAGAAAGGGGGATCAAAAGGGAGAGAAAAAGCCAAGGCAAACAGAAGGGGCTCAAGAGGGGGAGAATGAATCAAAAGGTGGGAATCAAGATGGGGAGAAGGAGGCAAAAGGGGAGCGTCAAGAGATGGTGTGTGTATGTATGTGTGTATATATATTTCAAGTACTCACCGATACCAATTACCGATACTTTTTTTTGCGGTCATTTGCCAGTTTTCCAAGTACCTAAAGTGTATGTATGTATGTATGTATGTATATATATATATATATATATATATATATATATATATATATATATATATATATATAATATATGCTTTAGGTACTTGGAAAACTGGCAAATGACCGGAAAAAAAGTATCGGTAATTGGTATCGGTGAGTACTTGAAAAAAGTATCGTACTCGTACTCGGTCTTAAAAAAATTGGTATCGGTGCATCTCTAACTGACACTATACTTTTCATGGGAGGCCTGGTTAAATATCAAAGTGAATACAAACACAGTGAAAACTTTAATCTGCTGTGTACAAGTAATTCCTATTGCCTTAGGCTGTAGCTCTGAGTTTGTGGATAGCTGCACCCTCTAGCTCCTACTGACCAGCCAAACATTGCCCCTCATATGAATTTGTGATGCTGTGCAGTGGCTCCCTGTTATGTGTGGTTACCATGACAACCTGTTAAGGATGCATGAGTATTGGACTGCTTGGTGACGGGATTCAAGCCATCTGGACTCTCACTGACAGCATGAGCACAGCATGTTTCTGACTCCCACTGCGGCCCACATAGCAACACCATCTACCTAGAGCTATAGCCCCAAAGAGAGAAAATGTTCCTTTGTGTCATTATTTTAACCTATTTCTCAAATAAAAGGTATGTGTGGGGGGTTAGAAAAAGATAATAGGTAGGTCACAATTATATGTGGAGGATCATACCTAAGGAAAGGGCAACCTGATGCCCTACAGCTGTTTAGAACTACAGTTCAGTTGCCTGGCTGGAGACGAAAGTTGCCCCACTCTGTTCTACCACAATAAAGTAAGTATCACTAGATGATGGAAATGTAAATTGTTCCTATTTTTTCTCTGTAGTGTCAGATTATAGAAATAATTTGTGCACTCCAGGTTAGGGCTAGAAAGGCAAGTGACCCCTCATTTGATGCAGTTGGATGCCTTCTTTCAGGAAATATATGCTTTTAGGGTATTATTTAGATTTGGGGGTTTTGTGCCTTTAAACTATGTAGAGTTCTGTTTGGTTATCTGCATAAAATGTCCAAAATATGTCTTGTACTTTACTAATTTGGAGCCTCAGGAAAGGACATATACCTATCCATATTGGGTATTCCTGCACTCAGGATATGTATGGGATTCTTATTTTGTACCTGTTTTGTTTGTGATAATAAGATTGAGATGTTGTAAAGTAATTTGTGACATTAGTGTACGTTTCCGAAACCTTTCTGAAAAGCCTTATTCGCAAATTTTACTTGCTTCCCCATTTATGTAAGAAGAAACGTCAGCCATTTTCTGATTTGGAAGGTAGTCTTTTTTTTCAGATAATATAAGCTTTTATATAGTTATTGAGCTGTTTAAGGGTGGTTTTAACATCTGACCAATGGCGTGTGCATTTTTAACCCTTCGAGTGCCAGAGGGGTACGCCATGCATTGCTCTGCAGTGCATGGCGTGCCCCTCTGGCACTCACAGGGTTAATACATAAAGCTGAAAATACCCTTTTTTATCTTTTGCAGGGGAGGGGTGCTGTTTTTCATCTCATAGCTTGTAGTGAGATATGTTATGAAGAAGCTTTATTTGTTATGCAAAGGAATGTATAGTTTTCCACATAACAGGAAAGTTACCTATGGAAGTCACACTTAAACAGATTTGACATTGCTAAATAATAAATGCTGACAATGTGTATAAAAAGAAAAAAAAAAATCCCCAAACCTCTGGCATGAAAGGTTTAAAACAAACTACAACTGTTTCAGGGCAACAGATCCACTTTGACTCATCTCATGACAGAGACATATTTAAAGTATTTGGAGACATTGCTAGCTCAAATGGGTTAAACTCAAACTTGTCTGCTGTGCTCACCTGTCGAACAAAATAACTATTGTTAAGGGCCACTTTAATATTAATATAAAGAGCCAAAAAGAAATGACCATAATAAAGCAATGTAATGCAGAATTTCTGCATACAGAAAAAAAGGAGGAGGGGGGTTGGTTGCCCTTTAATTCTAAATCCATGGCCAGTTACCAAGAGGCTGGAAAATGTGAGCTAGGCCTCTGTTACAAAGGCATCTTTGAGGGCTATGAGTAAGAGCTGGCATTTGTCATAATGACTGTTCACTGGGAAACGTCTGAGTTCAGCCTCCTGCTGGCAAACTGAGGGAAGGTACAGCAGTGTGAAGGATGACTCTGGAAAATAAATTGTTTCCTTTTATTCTTCCCAGCTCACGTCGCGGCACAGACTGCAGTGGGAGAAGGGAACAGCCTCAGTGTATATGCTCAGAATCAGACGCTTATTACCTTCAGCAACAGCAAATTTCATCCATTTATTGCGAGAGGATAAGAGATCCTTCTGGACACATTTAGAGGAAAATGTATCCAGCCAATGACTGTTATTAATGCTTTGAGTGCCAGAGGGATATGCAACGCATTGCAAAGCAATGCTTTGTGTACCCCTCTGGCACTCAGAGGGTTAATTAAGCTAAGAGGGCATAAGAGCAAGAACAGGGTTTTTTTTTTTTGTTTTTTTTTTGTTTGTTTTTTTCCAATCCTATTCAAAACACTCTCTGGGCTCTGTATGTGCTGGATACCTCTCAAGCATTCAAAGGTTAACAGATCCATTTCAATCAATGGGTATATTCATTTCTCCTCTATGGTGCAGCCGTTTTGCTTCAGACTTGCTCCTCTTAAGCTTCCCAAATACAACTCCTATTATTTTTTTAATGTAGTGGAAAAAAGCACTATTCTTGTTTAGAGGTCCTCTTCGTTTTAAAGTGGTAGTAATGTTTCATAAAAAAGCAGCTCCAACTAATCTTCATAGTATTTGCACCATGGAGAGTGTTATTTCAATACTGTCAGCATTGTAGTTCAAGAGTTATTGAATGATAAAGTATCCCTCCTGTCCCTTTTACCTAGTGTAAGTTGCCTCCCATCAGATGTGGAATCTGGTCCAGGGACCAGACAGCTCACAGTAAGGGACAATCTTCTTACTATGAGCATAAGGAAAACCCTGGCCCCACCCTTGACAGGTTTTTCCTTATGTTCACTGAAGATTGTCCCTCTCTGCGATCCATCTGGACAGTCTTGCTGCTCTGAGGTGAGCAGTGTTACATCAGTAAAAAGGGCAGGAGGGGGATACTTTATTTAATTACTCTTGAACTACAACTCCGACAGTATTGAAATAACACTGTCCATGGGCCAAATACTATGAAGATTAATCTGAGCTTTTTTTGTGAAATATTAATATCCTTTTATTGTTAAACTAGCTTTAAAGTCCGTATGCACGGGTCAACACTGGCGGAGCTGCAGTCATGCACAGTACTGACTGCCCAAACGCTTTGTGGCTGATACAGAGCTGTGCGCTCCGAATTCAGACTGTAGTCCTCTCTGCGCACCTTCCTGTGCACAGAGAGGACTCGGGTCTGAATTCAGAGCACCCCGCTCCGTATCAGTCGCCGCGCGTCCAGTCAGTACTGCACATGACTGCAGCACGAGCAGCCGTCGGCACATGACGGCTTCTGTGAATTATAATATAGGATGAACTGATTTTATTTGTGGTGTTTCTATGCTGTTAACCCCTTGGATGCTATAGTTTTCAGTGCATTTGAGCCCTTGCACATCCAAACCGTTAAGGAAAATGCAATTGTTAGGCTTCCAGCTGCTGGTGGGAGTTCTACTCCCCAAAAGAGTATAGTCCTGACAGTTGATTACTTTTGGGTAAATTGTCACAGAAATAAATAGTGCATTAAATGGACAGTAACAGTTTATAGTAAGTTATATTGTAGGTTGTATCCTCCTGAATAAAACAAGGGTACTTCCCTGCTGAGAAGTGTTTTATACGTAAGTTATTGCAGCTCAAACGTGAATCTTTTAGGTGCAATATCTGAATGGCCTGAAATCGTACAGTGGCGCTGTTGCTACACCATCATATGGAAGTTTATGGTCAGTTGAGAAGTGCTGTCCATAGGATGGTAAAACAGCGCCATTCAAGCCATTGAGATATTGCACCTAAAAAATCTGAGTTTGAGCTGCAATAACTTTTGAGTAAAACACCTCTCAGCAGTTGGAGTAATTTTGTTTTACTTAGGAAGATAACCCCCATTATATATGTTTTACATATTAAATGTTACTATACCTATTAACCAGTTACATGCTAGAGAGATCTCCAACTCATCCCTTCACAATGAGTTGGATACCTTTCAAGCATTCAAGGGCTTAAAAACCCTATATAAATAAGTGGGAATATATCTTTGCCCTCATATGGTGCAGAAGGTTTTCCTCATAATTGCTCCTGTTTTCTTTTCTACATAAAGCCCATTGCGTCCTATAAGGCTTTTTGCTCAACAGTCACAACACACAGATTACTGTAACTTTACTCTCAGTGAGTTAAAGGGTCTGTAATTCCCCATAAAAAAATGGGGTAGTTTAGTAGAGCTTAAAAAGTAAACTATTTGCCACAAATCCTATCTCTCAAACTGCTATGGTTTGAGAGATATTTGCTTTCAAAGTCCCCCTTCTCCTGAAGTCAGCTCTGTGCTGACAGGAGGAGATCCTGGTCTGGGGACCAGCCAACAGCTCGGCAACAGAGCCGAAATCACGTTACAGGAAAATAATTACTTCATTGGAAAGGTCTACAAAGTGTGCCTGGTTTGCAAGCATACTTTGTAGACCGTTCCAATGAAGTAATTCTTTTTAAATAACACGATTTTGGCTCTGCTGAAGAGCCTCCTCGAGTCGCGCGACTTGAATCTTCTGCTGTCAGCTTTACAGCCGACATCAGGAGAAGGGGAGGAGGGGGACTTTGGAAGCGAATATTCTCAAATCATAGCGGTTTGAGAGAGAGGATTTGTGGCAAATAGTTAATTTTTGTAAGCTCTACTAAACTAGAAGATTTTTTTATGGGACATTACTGTTCCTTTAAAGCACCTACAAATTTGTAGTATGAGTTTCATGGTTTTCATTGCTGTTTACATTACAAGAAAGGGATGCTTGGGGGGGAATACTCTGCAATACAATCACGTTTATGTTTTCATTCGATTTCATTGCTCTAAAAGCAACAACAGAAAAGTTGCCCATGTGAACCTAGATGAACTACTAGATCTTTATATCTGTGTCTACAGTTAAAAACTGAAATATACTGATAGGACTTAGACTTATTAACACTTTAAGGATCAGGGAGATGTTGCAAAGCATTGCTTTGCAATGTGTTGCACACCTATGTGGTTCTTAACCCTTTGAGTGCCAGAGGAGTACGCAAGGAATTGCTTTGCCATGCGTTTCGTAGCCCTCTGGCTGTAAAAGGGTTAAATGGTTTGTGTCAGTGAGGCTTACCTATAAAGAGAGGACAATATTAACCATCCTGTACATATAGACCAGCACCATTTTAACACATCTGCTGTGATTTTATGCGTCATTGACTGGTGGACTAATGGAAATTTCCAGGCTCTGCTATATTATTCATATTAAAAAGAGAGAAAAAAAAAGCAGCCACTCATCGGTTCTCACTGCTCTCTTTTTCTCCCATCTTTGACTCTCTCCTTCTCCCCCCCTTTCTCCGTCACACCAGCCACACGCAGGATTCCCTGATCAACCCTGTTTCCATAGAAACTGGACTCCCAGCTCCATTTTCCGGTCCCACTGCTGAGGGGACAGTTTATAATAAAAAAAAAAAAAAAAAAAAAAAGGGAGGGGAGAGGGAGGAAGCTTGGTCTCTTCAGTTTTTGTTAGTTTATATGCTTTCTTTCTTCACAAATTCTTAACACTTTGAGTGCCAGTGGGGTACGGAACGCATTGCAAAGGAATGTGTTCTGTAACCCTCTGGCATTCAAAGGGTTAATGAGAGGCTGGGACATTTACTTAAGGATTACTTCAGTAAATTATGAACGGGTTTTACAGAAGTGAATAGCACTGGTTTGCAATGCTTTTCCATTTCTTTTAACCCTTTGTGTGCCAGGGGCATACCCCTCTGGCACTCAAAGGGTTAACTTTACTTTTTATTTTCAAAGCGAATGAATCACAATGTTTACGTTATCTTTCAATAGCTATAGGGTAATGATAGTGGTACCCATACAAATTCTAGTTGTGTTTTAGGGTTGATAATAGTGGATGGGGGGGGGTGATATGGAAGTTTGAGGAATAGGGGAGAAAGGGTTGTGTGGTTTCCTTATTCTTAACGCATTCACTACAAGAATGTCTCAAGAAAAAAATTGCAACCTCTCTAAAGCGGAAAGCAAATATTTAACCTCTTGTGGCATAAAAATAACGTTAAGAGTTTCAAAAGCTGGAATAAAACACTTGACTGCAAAGGTCACCCCACCACATAATGTCTCCCTTTCTTCCCACCCAATAAATCACACTGCTCCATTCTGGGAAGAAAAGGCCACAGCATTTATTAAATAACAGCTAAACAATATGCCTGCCCCCCAGCATGCATGAGTGTGAGACTAACTTCCCCTTTAAGTTAATTCTTTTATTTCCCCTGAGGCTTTCTGTTGCACAAAATGGTGCCTGTTGCTTCAAGGGGAATATTTATAAACCCGCTGAAATCCCCATCATTCTCCGGGACAGGGAGCCAATACCCTGCCCCAGAAAGCAAAATGTTTACAAAAGCTCCAATGTACGAGCCGTCCAGCACTCCTGTCCCTACCCCTCACACTCCGGTTCAGGGAAGAGGGGGTCATTCCTGTACCCCACCATAACACCCATCTGAGTGCAGAGCAATGCATTTTGTACCCCTCTGGCAATCAAAGGATTAACTTCCCTATCAATGAGCTTCCTGGATCTGTTTCTGGGGAGCTTTCTGTCGGGGACTGTGGAAGCAGGGTGTAATGATACAACGTATTACATAGCATATAGAATACAATCTCTCATTGCTGCAGGGATAGTTACATTTTAACACTTATTTTTTTTCCTCTTTAAATGGTAGACTGTCTAGAAAACTGTATAAACAAATCCAGAGAGCATACTGTCAGAGGCATAGACATGTAGGGAAAAAAAAGGGGGAAGAGGAGGGAAAAATAGACAATATGAGGAGCAGATGCACTCACTTGTAATAAGGAGTATGTTATAAGGTTATCCAACTTGTATAGCTGTCACAGAATAACATAGGAACTTGGGAGGTTTCTCTCACTGGTGTGACTTCTCCCACCTTAGTGCATATTCCCCCTAGTATATAGAAATCAAAAAAAGAAATTAGGAACCCTCGGGGAACTTAAAGTGATAGTAGTGTTTCACAAAAACAGCAGCTCCAATTAATCTTCATAGTATTTGAGCCATAGAGAGTGTTATTTCATTACTGTAAGCGTTGTAGTTCAAGAGTAATTGAATGATAAAGTGTCCCCCGCCCCTTTTACCTAGTGTAAGCCCCCACTCCTCAGATGTGGAATCCAGTCCATAGACCAGACAGCTCCCATCAAGGGTCAATATTCTTACTGTGAGAACAATGAAAACCCTGCCCCCCTTGACAAGATTTTCAGCTTTTTCCCTTATCTTAATTGAAGATTGTCCCTCTCTGCAATCTACCTGGACACTTCCTGCTGCTCTAAGTTGAGCAGTGTTACATCAGTAGAAGGGGCGGGAGGGGGAATACTTTATCAGAAATAACACTCTCCAAGGCCCAAATACTATGAAGATTAATTAGAGCTGCTTTTATTATGAAACATTACTATCCCTTTAAAGGCCAACTATTACACTAATGGTGCCTCATGAACAGACCTGTTCTACTAGGAGCACACCTGCCAATGAGGACAGGGCTGCATTGTGAGCCCCTGTGGACAGACTTCACTTGAGTTTCAGCTGTAGGTTCCCATTCTTCCTTCTCCCTTCCTTCTCCTATGATTGATAGGAGCTGCTTTCGAACCACCCATTGTTTTTTACTGCATCTTCTCCCATAGGCTCAGACTTGGTAAAATGTGGTAATTGCTTTTTAACTCCTTGAACACTGGAGAAGTATCCAACGTGTTGCTTGGAGATTTCTCTAGTATCCAAGGGATTAAAGTGGAACATTCACTTAGTATAAAGTCACCCTCCAATAATTAAACACATGGCGACTAGCTTCATAATACTTCTATTACCTCTAGGAAGTGCCAGATTCTAGTGTAATCCTTAATCTCCAGAGCCCGGAAGCCAGGCATCAGTGCAGACATCTTGTCTGCGCAACTGAGCTGTCAGTCCCGTTCTCCTCTAATAGGCATTGCATGTTACCTTAAGGTAACAGTGCAGGCTTGAGGACAGCACTAACATGGCTGTCAGTCTCTGGAGATTAAGGAATACTTTAGAATCTGGCACTTCCTAGAGGTAATAGAAGTATTATGAAGCTAATCACCATATGTTTAATTATTGGAGGGCGACTTTATACAAAGTGAAAGTTCTGCTTTAAATGCCAGGATTTGTGGTCTAATTGAGACATTTTAATTAGTATGTACATCTGTTTGTACTTAGCTTTTTTCCAGTTGAAAATCTAGAACATGTTCTAGATCAAGGCTGTCCAAGTTCAGTCCTCAAGGGCTACCAACTGGCCAGGATGTAAGGATTTCCTTGATTAAGCACTTGAGTTAATCGGTGGCTTATTCATTTTTACTGACTCTCCTATGCTTAATAAGGGAAATCCTTAAATCATGGCCTGTTGGTGGCCCTTGAGGACTGAACTTGGACAGCCATGTTCTTGATATTTTGACTGGAAGCAGTCGCTTCAGTTCCAAGCATTTCACAACAAGCTGGTACTTCACAACAAGCTAGTCATATTATCACAGGCTTCCTGTGTTCTGTGCAGTCAGACAGATGTGCATACATCAGGACTGCTGATCACATGGAAAAAGAGTCCTGTAACAGGAGAGAATGTGAAAAACAGATATGCACAGCCTAAGGGAAAGCAAGATTATACAGGATCAGAAGCAACTGTCTATCTGGAAGATTACTATCAGACACAAACGCACTGTTCAATTTTACAGGTTTACACAGAATACTTATGGTCTTCTAAAGCTAAATGGGTGCAATTGTGGAGCAAATCAGTTGTGCCCTATTGGATGAGTTAAGGGGACAGTAATGTCCCATAATAAATGCTTAGAGTTTTATAGAGGTTAAAACATAAATAATATGCCACAAATCCCATCTCTCAAACCACTTTGGTTTGAGAGATATCCTACGCTAATGTTCTCCTTCGCCTGATGTCGGCTGTAAAGCTGACAGAAGGAGATCCGTGTATATATAAATTGTAATTTCTTCCATGTGGTGCTTCTGTTGGCCTGCTCCAGAACTGAAATTGATTGCTGTCCCTCATTACATATACGTGACTTCAGAGTAAACATCCCAGAGAGGTTTCTGCAAGGCATTGTATAGTACATCTTGCCTCTCTGCATATATTAGGTGATACAAAATGATACCATAACAATATTTAACCCCTTAATAACCGGCGGTGAGTTGCAGTCCCTTAAGGACCACGGAGCATTTTTTTTTTTTTTTTTTTTTTAATTCTGGTTCCGGAATTCCATGACGGTCATGGGTTGTTAACTCAGATCGACCCATGACGTACTATGACCGTCAAGGGTCGTTAAGGGATTAAAATGTAAAAAAAGATATTATAATAATAGATATTAGAGGTTGGTACACGTTTTATTGTGTCTGTGGGTTAAATATTGTTTTCAGTGTTACACTATGTGAATGATGTCCTGAGTCAGCAGGAATGGTCTGATAATTGTCCACAAAGCAAATTTATTCCGCTGGCAGATCTCCATGTGAAGAGGAGAAGGTTACATAGATGCTGTCAGTTGAAGTGGTTAGGGCATGGGTGGACAGTAATGTAAAGTATAAAGAAAACATATGTTGAAGCCAGGCAAAAGCTTAAATAGTCAGGAATTAAAGGAGCAAGTAAAACTATGTCAAACAGAGTGGCTTTTTAGTTACCCCGATTTGCGCTTCTGACACACTTGTACACCCCAATAATGAGAGAAATTTCTCTTACATCCAAAATGGAACACAGGAACCACAGGGTCTTTGGGTTGAAGACTCCATCCTCTTCAAGTCCAATAAACCACCAGCTTCAGATTCATGTGTCCTGCATCCAAGATCGGAACGAGCAGAGAAATTTCACTTTGTTTTTTTTGCAGGTTTTTTTTATTATTTTTACTGTACAGTCCCCATTAGGTGGGCTCCCATCACTGGTTTCCCTAGAATTGGATTGCCCAGTTTCAGGGCCGGATTTACATCTCAGGCGCCCCTAGGAACAACACCCTCCGGCACCCCTAGTCCCACCTTTGTCCCACCCCAACCACTCCCCTCACTTAGCCACACCCATTCATTAACCACACCCATTTTGTGGTCATACCCATTTTTAGATTTTTTTTTTTTATTCTTCACAGTACTGTGGCAATGAAAACAAACAAAAGGAGGTGCAGTCTTCACCTTATAAAACACCATATGCACTATATATAGCGTATATAAGTTATATTCACATAACTGCACGGGGAAGGCTTGGTCATTTACTCTGCAGTGCTTTAAGGGCAAACTAAATGGACCATAGGAAACAAATTAAAAGCCCCATTTAAATCAGTGACTTTTTCAGTCCTTGATGCTGTAGAGGTCTCCAGTACATTGTGAGGCCTTCCAGCTGTTGCTAGACTACAGCTTCCATCACCCCAACCATGTGTTTGTAGTTCAGCAACAATTGGGGGGGCTCATCTCTGATGTACACGGTTGATAGCTGTTTGGTAGTTCACAATCAATACTGATATTAATTATTGTTTTCCCCACATGCCTATACAAACCACTGTAAGCTTTTCTAGACTGTAGTAGTCTTGTGGCAAGGAAGGTGCTAATCTGGGGTATGCAGCTAATTAGCAAGCCAGCGTGCCGATGCTGCCATCCATCCAACAACAACTGGCCTGTTGTCTGCTCTGCACCTCCACTGAGCTAACCACACTCCCATGCACTATGCTCAGCCGACTTTGTGCATCACCGTCGGCAGCGTAGTGATGATGTCACAGGGGGCCTGGCGGGCGGTGAGACCAATGGAATCT